>JBAJHW010000010.1:21033898-25924081 GCA_037013535.1 Intellagama lesueurii | reverse complement strand
CTTTGATGTATGGCAGAAATACTTTATTTGTGGGTGGCTGGTTTTTTTCTTCAGTTCGGTGTTGTTTTCTCAGTTTGATGGTTCTTGTGATTTCATTCTTGGAATAGCCATTTGCCTGTAGGGCCCAATTCAGAAGGTTGAGTTCGGTGCTGAGAGATTGACTTTCACAGTTCCGATTCGCACAGTCTACCAGTGTTTTAATTATGCCTCTTTTTTGTCATGGTTGGTGGTTGGAGTTTTTTGATGTTTGCTAGTATATGGATAGGGCTTTGCCTATGGGGTGCTCCATCTCTTGTGCTGCATTTGAGTGTTTCAGATCATTTTTGGAATGGGCACTCAAGCACAGAGTGGGACTTCCCCATGTGGTGCATTATTTGGATGATTTCCTTTTTTGTGGAAGGCAGGAAACTTCTCATTGCAAACATATGGGTTGTTTCTGCAGTTGGCCAGAAAATTAAGCATGCCTCTGGCTGCAGAAAAAACTGAGGGACCATGCACAGTCCTCACCTTTCTGGGAATCAAGTTGGAAACAGCCCACCAATCCAGTAGGCTGCCCGAAGTCAAACTAACAGACCTTAGGTTGCAATTATGGAACACGGTGGTCTGTACCAAAGTTAGCTTGAAGGAGCTTCACAAAGTTGTTGGCCATCTCAATTTCACATGCAAAGTAGTTGCACTGGGCAGGGCATTCCTTGAACAACTTTGTGAAGCCATGAAAGGCCTTTCAAAGCCACATCATCAGAGGTGACTTTCTACTGAGATGAAGGTGGATCTGGAGGTATGGTTGCAGTTTCTTGATGGCTTCAGTGGGGTATCATTTTGGAAGGATGAGGTGTGCCTTGGGACGGAATTCCAGGTGCATTCTGATGCTGCAGGGTCTTTAGTTTATGGGATTTATTTCCAGGGCAGGTGGTGTGCTGGAGTATGGCCTCTTGAGTGGCATGATTCCAGAATCACTAGGGATCTTACTTCTTTAGAATTTTTTCCAATAGTTGGGGTGTTATGGCTCTGGGCAGGTATGTGGGCCAATTCCGCTTTCACTTTCTGGTATTACAATCTGGGGGTGGTCCACGTGGTAATTTCCCTCTCCTCTAGATCCAAGAGGGTCATGCAGTTCGTGTGGGCCTTTACGCTCCATTGTTTGCATTATAATATAGTTTTTCAGGCACACCATGTGCCTGGTATAGACAATGTCCTGGCTGATGCCCTGTCCTTTCAACAGATCAACCAGTTCAGGGCATTGGCTCTGGGGGCAGGGGCTCAGCCAGATGTCTTGCCAGAAGAGGTATGGAGCCTTGTGGGGCTGAAGCCAAGACTGGCATTTGTTTAGCAGTGGCACCAAGCGCTAGGGATGGAGCAGGGAGAGGTGTAGGCTGGAAGATAAATGGACTCTGTTTCCCCCAAATGTTTTAGTTCAGCTAGCAGAGACATGGGAGATAGTTTGCAAGGATAGCTATGAGGTCACCCTAGTTAAGGAAGCAACACTACTTGCATTGGGGGGGATTTGGATTAGTGAGCTAGTGAGGGCTTCTAAGACAGACCAGTCCCACTTGGCCTTGCAGATGGATAATGTAGTGATCTCTGAAGATTAAATCATCATTCATCTGAGAAGATTCAAGACTGACAAAATGAGAAAAGGCCAAGTTGTTTCTTTAGACCAGTGTTCTATAAGAAACCTGTGCCCAGTTTGAACTATTCATGATTACTTTCAGGTATGGGGAGCTTTTCTGCCACAGAGATATGTCACCTTTGACAAAATCCCAATTTTGGACCTTTACCTCACATGCCTTGTGCAAAGCTGGCATTGTGGGCTGGAAATTTGGGACCCATTCATTCCACATTGGTGCTGCATCTACAGCTGTGACCCTAGGTTATAGTGAAGATCAAATAAAGAAGGTGGGAAGGTGGTCCTCCCATAGATTTCAGACTTATGTTTGTTCATTGCCGAAACAGGTGCTGGCATTGTTTTTCTCTTTTCTCTTTCAGGTTCAGAGTTTCCAATGATGCGGTTGTGAGTTTTGTCATGTGGCCATAGTTTTATATTTTGGGCAGCCAAGTATGCTTCCCGGACCAGTTGGGTTCATAATTTGGGCCTTGGAGTCTGGGCCATGCTTGAATGGAGGGGATGGAGAGGCATGCTTTGAAATGGGTTCTTTGAACTGGCATCACAAGGTACTCTGGATGTGCCCCCTGACATTTTGGTAGTTCACCTGGGAGGCAATGACTTGGCTTGGAGGATGGGCAAGTACAGGTGATTAAGGATTTGCTGGCCATCAAGGCCATGTTGCCAGGAAAGTGTATACTTTGGTCAAATATGACACCAAGACTGGTATAACGGGTTGAGTGTGACCCCAGATGTATTGACCATGCTAGATGGGGGTCAAGGGATGTGGTGGCACTGTGGGTTAAACCGCAGAAGCCTCTGTGCTGCAGGGTCGGAAGACCAGCAGTCGTAAGATCGAATCCACGCGACGGAGTGAGCTCCCGTCGCTTGTCCCAGCTCCTGCCCACCTAGCAGTTTGAAAGCATGCAAATGCGAGTAGATAAATAGGTACCACCTCGGTGGGAAGGTAACGGCATTCCGTGTCTAGTCGCGCTGGCCACGTGACCACGGAAACTGTCTACGGACAAACGCTGGCTCTATGGCTTGGAAACGGGGATGAGCACCGTGCCCTAGAGTCAGACACGACTGGACTAAATGTCAAGGGGAACCTTTACCTTTACCTAGATGGGGGTCAACTGTGAAGTTTGGAGAGCTGTAAAACCTGGCCTCGGGTCAGTGGTTTTGCATCTGGACATATGTGTGAGCTGGCCTAAACTGTACAGAGATGATGGGGTCCATTTGTCTGAGTTGGGTTTGGACCTTTTCTTGCATGATTTACAAGGGGGCCTTAGGCCCAATTTTTTTTGGCAAAGTTGGCAGGCATGGGGCATATGATTAGCCCCTATGCTGTGGTGGGTAGTGAAAAAAGTAAGAGCTTTGGTGAGTTCCATTAGGACACCTAAGGAGGGTGCCAGTTATCCCATCTCTCTGATTGGTGGAGCCAGGAGTTTATATGAAGGGGGAGGGGAGTTAAGGGGATCTCCTGGGTGGCAATGAACCTAGGGTCAGGAGGCTCGGTGGCTGAAGCATGGAGGTATTCCTGTAGCTGCGTGGCTGAAGACATGCTGGACAGAGGTCAGTGAGCTTCAGAAACAGGAAACTGTCCTTGGTGATCTGATCCAGAGGTCAAAGGTACACCGGAGTCAGAGTAAATTTCACATTATAGTAAGTCCTCTTATGAAAGGGGAATTCAATGTTAAATAGTTTAATAGAGTTGTGGCCCCAGTTTTGTCCAATCCCTGTGTCTTGCATCTTTATTCTGGGCTGGACAGGCAAAGCGGTAATAGGGAAAGAATTAGTTAAAATAGAGTGAGATCCAGAGATAAAGAGAATGATTAAAGTTGTAATAAGTGATCCCCCGGGTAACTGATATAATAGACAAATATTGATTTTGGATAAATTGTTAGGTTTGGCTAATCTGGCAATTTTTCTGTTTAGTTGGAGTAAATGGGTAAAGATTACCTTGACTAGGTAAAGGTGGGAATTTTCATAAAAAGAATAGGGCGAGTCAAGGAGAGGAGCCTCAGTCATATTTCCAGGCTGCACTACCCCACCTCTGAAAGTCAGAAGACTATGGAACCAAATGAGGTTGGCAGGAAGAAAGAGGGGAGAAAGAAATTTAATTGTGGTAAGGGGGTTGAAGTATTGGGGATGGTGAAGGGTACAATATATTTTGCTTTATTGTATGTTGTTAGTATAAATATTATGTTGTTTATATGTGTACACAACTTTGGACTAGGAAACCAAATATTGAAAGGTAATAATAGTTATGTCAGGAATGCCCCTCCTAAAAGGGTGCTATTTCATGATGGGAAGGTGCCAACACTAGTTCCCAACTTTTACTACCCTTTGAATCCTCGTCTGGGTGAAACCTAGGAGGTGTGTGAATGGGCAACTATGGGCAGTCTTCTAACCCTAGATTTCCATTTATCCCATTATTTTGGGACTAAATTCTGTTGGCTATGTACTTTAAGGTTTGCGCACCAGTCTGACCAGGTAGGACACCCAAATAACAAAAATAGCTTGCATATTCCTGTGCCTAAGGCACTTCTTTGATACCTCAGCCCTTGTTTCCCCAAGGACCATACTTGGGTAAAATATAAGTATTATTAAAAATATAGAAAAGGTTTAAAACATAGTCTTCAAAGGATACAAAATAGTGCTGTTAGAAGGCAAAGGCTCTAAAGAATTAACAGAGTTTATGGAAGTAAATCCCCAATAAAACAATAAATCTGGCTAACTAGCTCATAATTGCTTTATTACTTGATTACAGTTCTACTCTACAGTTACCATTGTTAAGTCTCCCATCAATCATTGAAGGCTGTGCAATACTGTCACTCCTGCCTCCTTCTTCCTCTCAGACACACTCTCCCTTTGCCCCCTTTCTATCTTAAATCAAAGTCTCTGCATTGTGATGGTATCCAATGACCTTAAAGTACTTTGTTCAGAAGTCCACATCCCTAACTCATAATTTTCCGAAGTTTACTCTCCCGTTCCCATGCTGGCAAGAAAATTAGATGGAATCCAGCATTTATCACCTTGAAGAGAGTTCTTGGCAGACAAAACAATTTTGCTTTCCAGGGAGATCTCAGGCAGAGAAACACCACCTGTGCAGACTCTGAAAAACAAGTACTACAAAACCCATTTCCTTACAGGTTAAATAAATATATGTATTGAAATGGAATGTGAAAGGCCTAGGATCAATAGTAAAAAGAGCTAAAATTCAGAATATGTTGAATAAGGGGAAAGCGAATATTGTCTTTCTACAAGAAACACTTCAAAAGAAATAATGTGTAAATGAGCTTAAATGCAAATGGATTGAAGTCTATGAGAAATTGTTTGGTACATCAAAATCTAAAAAGCAGAAAAGGATACACAAAGTAGAATTTTGATAATCTAAGGTCAACTAAAAGGAAAAGATTGCACCCTATTGAATGTGTATGCACCAAACGAGAATCAGGAAGAATTTTTGGTAGATGTATTGAATATGTTAGATAAGATAAGAATAAGTTACATTATTGTGGCAGGAGACTTCAATTTGACTATGGATATTTTAAAAATTAAGACAAAAATTTCCAAAGAAGAAAGGCGGAGTAAGAACACAATACTGAAAAAAATAATTAGCAAAACTGATTTGAAGGACATATGGAGGGAGATAAAAGGTGATGAGAAGAAGTTTTCCTTCTATTTGACAGTACAGTGGTACCTCAACTTACGAACTTAATCTGTATTGGGACGGCGTTCGTAAGTCGAAACGTTCGTAGGTCGAGGCACCATTTCCCATGGGAATGCATTGAAAACCGATTAATGCATTCCGAGGGAAGAAAAAAAAATACCCCAAAAAATTAAAAATTAAAAATTATTTATTTATTTATTTATTTATTTCATTTATACCCCGCCTATCTGGTCAATTGTGACCACTCTTTAAACACTGCAAGTCCCACGCTGGGACTGCAAAATAACAAAAAACAAAAACACAAATCCAAAAATAAACATTGGAGCAAGTCCCACGCTGGGACTGCAAAAAAAAAAAAAAAAAAAAAAATCACCAAAAAACAAAACACAGCACAGAAACATAACCCCCCCCAGCCCAAACCCACCCTGCAAAAGCCACCTAGAACAGTTTTAAAAAAGAAAAAACAAGCACTTACCCGTCCAAAGCCTCCTGGGGGTTCCGCGCCGCTGCGATTGCCGCCGCCGTGACCACCGCCGCCGTGAGGCCTGAGCCTGGCTGGGGTGCTTCGGCCGCTCACCCCAGGCCGAGGCGGAGGCAGCGGTCGCCCAGCGCCAGGAGACTTGAGCTGGCCGGGTTTCAGCTCAAGCCTCACGGCGCTGGGTGACCACTGCCTCTGATCGCCACGGCAGGGGACCCCTGGGAGACCTCCCCTAGGTCCCCCGCCGCCATCGGAGACCTCCTGGGGGTCCCCCGCCACCGTGATCGGCGCCTTCATAGGTCTCTGGAGGCCTCCTGGGGATCCGATCGCGGCGGGGGGAGCAATTTTAAATTTCCCGCCCTTTTCCGCCACCGCAATCGGACCCCTGGGAGGTCTCCCCGGGGTCCCCCGCTGCCATTGGAGACCTCCTGGGGGGTCCCCCGCCACCGCGATCGGTGCCTTCAGGCTTTCCCAGGGGGTAGACCGGGCCTACCAGGGGAAGCCCTCAGGAGGGCTTCCCCTGGTAGGCCCGGTCTATCCCCCGGGAAAGCCTGGTAGACCGGGTCTAGGCCTCAGGAGGGCTTCCCCTGGTACGCCCAGTCTACCCCACCGGGAAAGCCTGAAGGCGCTGATCGCGGTGGTGGGGTACCCCCAGGAGGTCTCTGATGGCGGCGGGGGACCCCGGGAGGTCTCCCAGGGGTCCCCCGCCGCCATCAGAGACCTCCTGGGGGTCCCCCGCCGCCGCGATCGGACCCCCAGGAGGCCTCCGGAGACCTCTGAAGGCGCCAATCGTGGTGGCAGGGGACCCCCTGGAGGTCTCCGATGGCGGCAGGGGACCCGAAAAGATTTCACTTGTTCTATTGGCTTCCCATTTATTTTCCAGCTGGTAGGTTTCCAAGATTTGGAGAATATCAAGATTTTTTATTTATCAGTGTTGATGGTTAGATCATTCTTGGAGCAGAAATCAGCAAAAGCTGAGAGTAATTGTATAAGGCCTGACTTAGTGGTAGATAAGAGAACAGTATCATCAGCATACAATAGCAATGGAACAGAAGATGAGTTCATCCTAGGAGCATGATGTTCAATTATGGTAATATGGTCTGGTAGATCTGACATAAATAAATTAAAAAGAGCAGGAGCAAGGACACAGCCTTGTTTAACTCCTTTAGAGATTGAGATATCTTTGGTCAGAAGACTTTTATTATTGACCTGTACTTGGCAACTATTGTCAGAGTGAAGTTTATGTACCAAGAACAGCAGATGAGGGTCTATTCCTTTGCTGGCCCGTTTATTCCAGAGCAAAGATTGATTGATGGAGTGAAACGCTCCTCAAAGGTCAATAAAGGCAACAAAAAGCTTGCCATGGAAATGAGGATAATATTTCTCAGCTAGAAATGCGAGAGTGAGCAAGTGATCGAGCGTTGAGGATCCCACTCTGGTTTAACTAGAGATAATAAATCTTTAATGGAATTATAAGCAAAAAGGAAGGAATTAGAGGGAATTCATCTCAAAAGAGTACAAAATAATTTAATATATTTAAAAAGGAAATATTTTGAATTCAGTAATAAAAACTAAATTATTAGTGAAACTGACTCATTTAAGAAAAGATAAATGTAGCATGGGGTGGCAAAAGATTATAAGGGTAGAAGATGCAATAAAACGAAAGAAAAACTAGATATTTTTGAATACTTATATATTCAAATATATAAGTATTCAAAGTATTTTGAATACTTATATCTTTAAAATAAAATATGTTTATTTTAACATATTTTAATTATGTTAAAATAAACATAATTATTAGTGTGTATACACACACACACACACACACACACACACACACACACACACACTAATAATTATCTACCATTAGACAAAGTTATGAAATATATAGAAAGTAATTTTGTTAAGAAACTACAAAAAGAAGATAGAGATAGAAAGGGTCAATTAATTATCAAGGAGGAAAATAGAGAGAGTTTATAAATAAGTTGAAAGCAGGGAAAACACCCAAAACAGATGGATTAGGTCTAGAGTATTATGAAATATTCAAAAAAGTCTTATACCTAAGTTAAAAATATTATATAATAAAATTATAAAAGGAGATGAAATTCCCCAGTCATGGAAAGAATCATTAATAAGTTTTAATTCCTAAAACCAGGGGGGAAAATCTGATGTTTATGGAATCCTACAGACTGATATTATTGTTAAGCCAAAATACAAAAATATTTACAGCTATTTTAGCAAACAGATTAAATATTTTTTTGTAAAGTATATTAATGAAGTTCAGAATAGGTTGATAAAAGGAAGGCAAATTGCAGATGTAGTTAGAAGAGTACATTTGTGTTAACAAATGCAAGATAGAGAATGCATTAGAGAGATATTGGAAGAGGGGATGTCATGGTTAAATATACTTCAATTAGAAAAATGTACAAAAGAATGAAAAAAAGGAGAGGGTAGAAAAATGACAAAATTTGAGGAGATGATAGAAAAGAGAGAGAAGAGAGAAAAACAGGAAATAGAAAAAATAATAAGAGTAATATATAAGATGGCAATACAAGTGGAATGCAAAAAAGTGTGATAAAAGATTTATGGCAAGAAGATTTCAGTGAGAAAATAAAGACAGAAGATTCATGTAGTGTCTATACACAAATGCCAGGAGTATGGGCATAAACAAAAAGAACTAGAAATTTTAGTTCAGGAGGGCATATATGACTTGATAAGAATAACCGAAACTTGGTGGGATGACTCCCATGACTGGAATACAGCAATTGAAAGATATAAAATGGTCAAACAGAACAGAGAGAATAGAAAGGGAGGTGGAGTTGCAGTGTATGTAAAAATATGCATTACTACACAGAAATACAGGAGGAAGAGATTGGATGTCCCATCGAGAGCATCTGAATCAATATGGTTGCGGCAAAAACCAAAAAAAGGAACATGGTAGTTGGAGTCTACTACCAGCCACCAATCAAGGAGAGGAAGTGGATGAAACTTTTGAAAAACAAATTGCAAGGATTTCAAAGAGACACAATGTAGTAGTGATGGGAGATTTCAATTATCCAGATATATGTTGGGAGGCAAATTCTGCCAAGTATGGCCCTGCCAAGAAATTCCTGGCTTGTGTGGCTGGTAATATTGTCCTAAAAAAGTGGAGAGAAAAACTAGAGGACTTGCTATCTTTAACTTGATTCTAACCAACAGAGATGACTTGGTGGAGGAAGTGGCAGTAAGGGGAACTCTGGGCGCGGAGTAACCATGTTCTTCTAGAATTCTTGATTTCAAAGGAAACCAAATCAGAGTGCAGCCATACGCATATGCTGGATTTTTGAAAAAGCCAATTTTAATTATCTTAGAATAAGGATGATTAAGGTGCCATGGCAGGAGAACCTAACAAGAAGGGTTGGAGCATCTTTTTTTAAAAAAAGAAATTCTAAAGGCACAACTACAAACAAATCCAACGAGGAAAAAAAGTGGGAGGTGGCAAAAAAAGGCCGGCATGACTTCACAAAAAGCTCAGGAATGATGTAAAAAAACAAAAAAGACATGTACAAGAAGTGGAAAGAAGGCCAGTTGACCAAGGAAGAATACAGACAAGTAGCAAGGAAATGCAGGATGGCATTAGGAGAGCAGAAGCTGAGAATGAGCTGAGATTAGCTAGAGACACTAAAAACAATTTTTAAAAGCATTCTTCTGGTATAAGTGAAGCAAAAGAAAAAGAAAAGAATGATCTCTCCGCCATGGTGCCAAATTACCATGGCGGGGAGGCTTTGCTTTCCCACCTGGAGAGCGGCGTCGCGGTTGTATTATGCCACTTTCCGAGGGGAGGAGGGACGGAGCCTATTAGAAGCCATTGGTCCCTCCGGCTCAAGCCTCTTTGCCGTTTTGCAAAAAAAGAGGCGAGCCCTGAAGCCCAGCGAGGAAGTAGTTTATTTATTTATTTATTTATTTATTTCTTACATTTTTATCCCGCCCATCTAGTCGTTTTGACTACTCTGGGCGGCGTACATCAGTGTACCAATAAACAATTAAAATATCAACAATATTCAAAAATAAAAATGGTTAATCATTCAAGATGGAACTAAATCAATTTAAATCAACAAATCAAATCAAATAGTTTCGTCCCCCCCCCCCCCCGCGCGAGGCTGCTTCTCTCATCTAGGATTTTGGTTGCGCTGCAGCGCTTCCCAGCTGGTTCTGTTTTAGTTTATTGATTGCTTCCTTGTTTAAAAGTTGTCTCCTGTTTAACATTAGAGTTTGTTCCTTAAGGGGAGGGTGAAGGTTGAATATCGCACCCCCACCCCTCTTTACTTCATTCATAAGCTTAAGTTAATTTGCTCTTCTATTTATACATTGGGCTTTGCAAGGGGTGAAGACCTTAGATCGCACCCCCTCCCCCTCCTTTGTTTACGTGTTGGGAATGGAGGGTGATTGTAGTGGGGATTAGCATTTAAGGGGAGCGTTTTGGCTGTTTTACATTTATTGTTTGACCCTCCCCCCTTTTTCTGGTCTCATTAACTATTAAAAGAGAGAGAGAGAGAGAGAGAAAAGAGAAAGGAAGGGGTATTGGAATTTTGTTTAAAGATTATAGTTGTAATTAAACAACAGGTAATAAATAAGGAGACAGGTTTTCCACGCACAAGGCTGCTTTTCTCAGCAAGGATTGGGTTACTCTTCAGCGCTACCCCCCTTCCCCTCCTTCCTTTGTTTTCATGTGTTGGGAAGGAGTGTGGGGTTTTTTGGGGGGACTAGCATTTGAGGGGAGTGTTTGTCTTATTGTTTGGTCTCAAAAGAGAGAGAGAGAGAGAGAAAGGGAGAAAGGGATGGGTATTGGAAGTTCATTTATATGTTATTTATTTATTTAAAATAATTTTACACTGCCTTCCTCCTTGAAAAGGACCTAAGGTGGCTTCTAACAGTGAAAAGCAATATTAAAAGTTGAAAGTTGAGAATAATGGTGGTTAACACCATTAAAAGACAATATTTAGAACTATGAACAACAGGCAATATTAAGGCAAGGATCAATAAGTATACAAAATTCAGAAAACATTCTGAGATATGGAAAACACAAAAATGGAAAACACAGGCAGTACTAAAATCCAGTCAAGCAGTAATGCATACCAAGCTATCTAAAATCACACACAGGTAGCTGGTTACTGAGGGAAGGCTTGCCTGAAGGAAAAGATCTTTGCCTGCTTGTGGAAAGATAGCAAAGATGGGGGCCATCCTGTCTTCCTGTGGGAGGGAGTTCCAAAGATTGGGAGCAGCAACAGAGAAGGCCCTCTCCTGTGTCCCCATCAGATGTACCCGTGAAGGTAGCAGGAATGAGAGAAAGGCCTCTCCTGATGATCTTAATACCTGAGAGGGCTCATAATGGGAGATATGGTCTTTGAGGTAGCTTGAATCCAGGGGGAAATATGAATTTGTTCATCAAAACCCATAGTATTTCCCATGTTTTTCCCAGTGTAGTCACAGCTATACTGCATAGAATTTGTACAAAAACACTGAATTTTCTCTCTCCTTGTGCTATAACTCCTAGATCAGAAGCAGCTCAAGGGAGCCTCCAAGGCTGTCAAAATCAAATCTGCACCAGAGAAAGAGTGCTCTGCAGCCAAGGGGGCTGCCTCCACTGTTCCAACACAGATCAGCCCTCTGTCCATTACTATTGATGCTGAGATGGGTGGCACCTGTAATGGGAGGTGTGCTCGAGCCTCTGATACAGTCAACTGTGTCTGTGCCTTTCCTAGCACCATTCACCGGGTGGCTGAATTGCCTCCAGCCAGTGTGGCAATCCCGGCCGTGGTGTTTTTCCAGGTGAGTCTGCACCTACACAAGACATTTATAACATGGAAGGGACTCGGCTTGGGGGAAGGTCAATCCACCAGTTTTTTCTCCACTAAATGCCAGTTTACTGCTTAACAGTTTTGGCATTAGCTCTCCCACTTTGGTGGTCCCTGTACTGGCTTCGAAGCTGGATGGCGCCCTCCCCCAGTCAGATGCTGGGTTTCTTGTTGAAGGTTTGCAGCAACCTAACTACACTGCAATCCCGAATACAGGGTACATTTACGTTCCTCAGAGTGCACTCCCTTATGGTGTTGAATTTTGTTCTGGAGAGATGAGGGTGTTTAGGTGCAGAGTTCTGGGTCCCATCTGAGACTGCTGGGCCAACGGGATAATGGATTTTAGTGGCCAATGGAGCGCTTTAGTGCCGAGTGAATGGCGTGACTTCGAAGTCACCTACAATTTCATTCTGGAATTTTGTCCAGTATAGGGGCCCTTCGGCTGAGAGCTGACATCTGGGCCAATACTGCCATCCTCGGTGTTCACACGGCAGTGTGGAGGCATCACATAACAAGTTATGAGGCTGTCTCGTGGCCGTTAGAGGGAGTGACTCTGAAGTCACCTGGGATCTTACATCCTATATTGAGAGCCCTATGGCTACGAGCTGACATTGGACCAATATTGGCGTTATATTTGGTGCTCACACGGCGGTGTGGAGGCATCACATAACAAGTGATGAGACTAGCTCATGGCTGTTAGAGGGAGTGACTCTGAAGTCACCTGGGATCTTATATCCTATATAGAGAGGCCTATGGCTACGAGCTGACATTGGACCAATATTGCCATTATATTTATTTATTTATTTTATTTATTTGTTATATTTATATCCCGCCCATCTAGTCATTCGACTACTCTGGGCGGCGTACATCAGAGAAATTAAACAATTAAAATAACATCAATATCCAAAATAAATAATCATTCAAGATGGGAAAAACAAAGAAAATAGATCAAATAGTGCCCGGAGGGAAGGCCTGCCTGAATAGCCAAGTTTTTAATTGGCTTTTAAAAATACCCAGCAAGGGGGCCATATGGATCTCTGAAAGTAGATTATTCCATAACCGATTCCATATTTGGTGCTCACACGGCGGTGTGAAGGCATCACATAACAAGTGATGAGGCTGTCTCATGGCTGTTAGAGGGAGTGACTCTGAAGTCACCTGGGATCTTATATCCAATATTGAGAGCCCTATGGCTACGAGCTGACATTTGACCAATACTGGCGTTATATTTGGTGCTCACATAGCGGTGTGGAGGCATCACCACCAAGTGATGGAGGCTGGTCCCATGGCTGATGGTGCAAGGTGACTCTGAAGTCCCTGTGATCTTTCATTCTTAGAGATAGTCCCAATATTGGGAGCCCTATGGCTTGGGAAATCATTCAGCCAATTCTGCCATCATGGTTTGGGTGTCTATACGGCTGAGGTCCTTGTGGAGAATACTCTCATAAAATCTCAGAAGGTTATGTGATTGGCAAGCCTTCACATTGCGTTGTTTGAGTATATCCTTGAGTGGCTGGCCATATGCTGTGCATAAATGGTGAGCTGGGTGATGCCCTGTCCCATCAACAAATTGACCGGTTCAGGGCATTGGATCAGGAAGCTCTGACTCAACTAGAGATATTGCCGTAAGAGGCATGAAGCATTGGAAGAGTGAAGCCAGCAGGGCAAGTAGTTTTTCTCACTCCTATTACCCGGCGCAGCTACGAAGCTGCTTGTGAAGAATTTTTTGCATTTTGCTGTGGAACAGGCTCGGGTAAACCATGGCCTATAACACCACCCCGATGTCACCAATAACAAACAAACAAACAAAAACAGTTTCAAGTAGGTAGGGTTCGAGAGGAGATTTGCACGCGGCAAGTTGAAGTCAAATTAATTAAAGCTGTGATGCTTTGTGCAATTTTTGGGGTGTTTAGAATCTGTGAGCTGTTAAGGGTGTCAAGAATAGGGTCCTTCTACCCAATTACCTTTTTGGGGATCAAATTGGATACTATTCAGCATTCCAGCAGGCTGCGAGATAGTAAATTGGTGGACCTTAGGATTCGAATTTGGAACTTATTACAACATACTAAAGTTATGCTAAGGGAGCTACAGGAGGTGGTGGGTCACCTCAACTTCGTTTGTGAAGTCATTGCCCCTGGTGGGGCTTTTTTGAGACGGCTTTGCAGGGCCATGAGTGGTTTAGCGAAGCCACATCATAGATTTTTTTAAAAAAAAAATTGTCAGCGGGCATGAGGGATTACCTGCGAATCTGGCTGCAGTTCCTTGATGAATTCGATGGTAATTTTATTCTGGTGAGATGAGCTGCGCTCGGGAGTTGAGTCCCAAGTTCCCTCCACTGCTGTGGGGTCATCGGGATACGTATTACCTGGAGGCCAGTGGTGTGCCGGCCTGTGGCCAATGGAATGGAGTGACTCTGAAGTCACCCGCAATCTTGGACCAATTCAGCAGTCACCTTTGGTGTGACAATATGGCAGTAGTCCATGTAGTGAACACCCTCACGTCAAAATCACCGAGAGTCATGAGACTGGTGAGAGTCTTTACGCTGCGCTGCACCAATTAGGGGAAGATGTCCGCCCTTGCTTTTTATGCCAAGGCACAAGGTTGTCCTGAACCTGCCAGAGTTTTCAGAATCAGAATGATGATTGAGGGTTGGAGCAAGGAAAGGGGGTAAGAGAGATGACAAGCACACGCCAATGTCCCCTAAATTTCTGGTTCAGCGTCTGGTCTGGAAGGGGCCAAGTTATAAAGTTGGGAATTTGTTCTGTAAAAGAACTTTGCCCGGTTAGGGCCATTTTGGAATTTGTCAAAGTAAAAAGTGATTCAGGTGGCGATTTATTTCACCATTAAGATGGCTCGCCCCTTACGAGATATTCAATTTTGGACGTTTACTTCTTGGGGCTTCAGGCAGCAGGCATTGAAGGTTGGAAATTTGGCACTCATTTCTTTAGAATAGGTGCAGCATCCACAGCTGGAGCTTTAGGTTATGGCGTGGAACAAATAAAGAAAAGGGGGAGGTGGTCTTCCCATAGGTTTAAGTCCTATGTACTTTCTCTCCCACAATAGATGTGATTTTGTTTTCTTCTTCAGAATCAAGGGCAGCTTCCATGCGGCTGCAAGTGGATTTATACAGCTGCACCTATGTTCATTGGGCTGGGAATCACACCTTGTGGACCAGTTGGGGTCATAATTTGGGCTTGGGGGCTCAGGGCTCTATGGACCGGAAAGGAAAGAGGGGTATGTTATGGTCGGAGCTATTAGCGAGCCCTCATGCACATTAATGATGTGCCCCCTGATATTTTTGTGGCCCACTTAGGAGGGAATGACTTGACTATGAGAGTAGGCGAGTCCTCGACAGTGCAAGTGGTCCAGGATTCGCAGACATTGACAGATAAGTTTCCTGTAATTGAACTTTTATGGTCTAATACTATACCACGTTCGGTCTAGAGGGCTGATTGCAATACTGGATGTCTCAACCACACAAGGCATGGCATCAATTGTGAAGTTAGCCGAGCCATTAGGGCTGGCCTTGGATCGGTGATACAGCATCCTGTCATACAGGCCACTGGTGAGAACTGTATAGAAGTTATGGTTTTCACTTATAGGACTTGGGCATGGGCCCCCTTTTTCTCAAGGAGCTACAAGGGGGCCTTTGAACCAAAATGTTTGGCTTGGTTGGCGGGCTTGGGGCATATAAATAGCCCCAGGCCATGGCAGGTAGTGTGAAGACAAGAGTTGGGGTGAGTTCTCGGTGAACATGTGGTGCAAGAATTATGCCATATCTCTGTCAGGTGGAGCCAGTCGGGCATTGGATGAGAGGTGGATTTCCATAGGGGGACCTCCCGGCCAGCAGCCCACTTAGGGTCACGACACTCAGTGGGCTGAGAAGGTGGGGGTACCCTTAGCACAGAGCACCTGAATGCATGCTCTACAATGGACAGCACGATTCAGAAATAGGAGCTCCCCCTGCTCTATGAATGGTCCGGACGTATAGGCTACTCCGGATTGAGAAGTATATCGCACTACTGTCAGGCCTCCTTGTAGTTGGGGGACTAGTTTAAATAGTTAATAAAGTTGTGGCCCAAGTTTTAACTCAACAACCTGTGTCTTTATTTCTGGGCTGGGGGAGCAAAGAGTGCCAGAGCTACTCAATGGAAATGGAAAAATGATATCAGATGACAAAGAAAATGCAGAGGTGCTGAATCCATATTTTAGCTCAGTCTTTTCCCATAGGACAGACTATGAACCTCCAGACAAATGTGAAGTGTAAGTGAAAGGGACAGGATTGCAGCTGCAGATTGATAAACAAATAGTCAAGGAATAACTTACCACCTTGAACAAGTTCAAATCTCCAGGGCTGGATGAACTACATCTGAGAGTACTGAAGGAATTGGCTGAACTCTCAGAATTGCTGTTCTTATTTTCTTGAAATCATGGGAAATGGTTGAGGTGCCAGAGGATTGGAGGAGGGGTAGTGTTTTTGATCACATAACCTCCCTGATTAACAGAGGGGATTTCATAGACATAATTTATCTTGACTTCAGCAAAGCTTTTGACAAAGTGCCCCATTATGTCCTGATTAGCAAGCTAACTAGGTGTAGGCTGGATAGATCAAGTGTCAAGTGGATACACAATTGGCTACAGAATCGTACTCAGAAGGTGATGACTAATGGCTCCTTCTCCAGCTGGCAAGCGGTAACAAGTGGGGTGCCCCAAGGCTCAGTCCTGGGTCTGGTGCTCTTCAACATTTTTATTAATGACTTGGATGAGGGAGTGTAGGGAATGCTTGTCAAATTTGTAGATGACACAAAATTAGGTGAAATGGCTAATACCCTAGAAGACAGGAACAAAATTCAAAATGATATTGATAGGCTGGATCACTGGGCTGAAAAAAAACATAATGAAATTCAACAGAGATAAGTGCAAAGTACTGTACCTTGCAAAAAGAAATCAAATGCACTTTTACAAGATGGGGGAATACCTGTCTCATCAATACTACAAGTGAGAAGGATCTTGGAATTGTCATAGATCACAAGCTGAATACGAGCCAACAGTGTGATTTTATTTTATTTTAGGATGCATTAACAGAAGTATAGTTTCCAAATCCTGCTAGTTCCCCTCTATTCAGCACTGGTTAGGCTTCACCTTGAGTATTGTGTCCAGTTCTAGACACCACACTTCACGAATGGTGCGCTCTCTGGCAAGGGACTTTGCCCGTGGAGCCTCTTTGCCTTCCTCCCCAGAATAGAGTGAGATGTGGTTTTCCATGTCCTTGCTATCCAGATGGAAGGGGGGACTAGGGAGAGAGTGTCAGAGATCTTTGAGCCAAGGTACACAAAGTCATGAACAACCTCCAATTCTTGTGTGGAGATGGTAATAGAGGGAGGTGAGTCCACGCCCTGGCCCATGACTTGTGTTTTCTTCAGGCTGATTGTTAATCCAAAGTCTTGGCAGGCCTTGCTAAAATGATTCATGAGTTGTTGGAGGTCTTCAGCAGAATGGGCAACAACAGCTGTGTCATCGGCGAAGAGGAAGTCCCGCATGCATTTCAGCTGGACTTTGGTATTCGCACTCAGTCTAGATAGATTAAAGAGCTTTCCATCTGATCTAGTCCAGAGATAGACACCTTCTGTTGCAGTTCCAAAGGTGTGCTTCAGCATGGCATCAAAAAAGGTCCCAAACAGACTCAGCACGAGGACACAACCCTGTTTCACTCCACTTCGGATGTCAAAGGGATCTGATGTTGAGCCATCAAAAACTACAGTGCCCTTCATTTTTGTCATGAAATGATCTGATGATGTTAAGGAGTCGAGGTGAACATCCAATCTTGGGAAGTATTTTAAAAAGGCCGTCCCTGCCAACCAAATCAAAGGCCTTTGTAAGATCGATGAAGGCCACAAAGAGTGGCTGTCATTGTTCCCTACATTTCTCCTGCAACTGTCTGAGGGAAAATACCATGTCAGTGGTGGACCTAATAGCTCAAAATCCATACTGTGATTCTGGATAGACTCTGTCTGCAAGCACCTGGAGCCTCTTCAGCACAACACAGGCAAGCAGCTTCCCTACAACTCTGAGAAGAGAGATGCCATGGTAGTTATTGCAGTCACCCCTGTCTCCTTTGTTCTTATACAATGTGACAATGTTTGCATCCTTCATGTCCTGTGGTACTCCACCTTCTCTCCAGCAAAGACAAAAGATTTCATACAGCTCAGTGGTGATGATCTCTTTACAGCACTTTAGCACTTCAGCAGGGATGTCGTTCTTCCAAGGTGCCTTGCCAGAGACTTGGATAGTGGCTCTGGTTTATCAGCCTGAGATCGTAAATCTGTCAGGGAAGGGTCAGCAATTGAGAATCTTTTAAAGTCATCAGAGCTTGCTGTCTCTTTGACAAACACTTCTGCATTTTTTGTTGGTGAATCATCAGGCAAGTTAGTCTCTGAGTTTGGTTAGCTAGGTAACATTCTGTCTTGCAGTGAGGCTTTTATAGACTCTGAGACAGCAGAATTAGCCTGCTGAGTTACAGCTTCCTCATGTTGAGCCAGGCAGGGCAGGCTCTGGGATCTCCTTAGGTGCTTTTTTGTTTGGCTCTCAGGCACCTCACTTAGGGGTCGTTGAAGTTTGCGAGCTTTTGCGCGAGTTATAGCTTGGATACTAGGCTCTTGGTTCATTTTATAATGTTGGAAAAGTACGTCATTTCCCAAAATAAAAGCTGAGAAAGCTCTCTGATGGACCAATACATACTGTTCCACCACCAAATTCTTGTAATTTAGTGTGACAAGAGCTAGAGGAGCATAAATCAGCTCCTTGCCAGTTGGGTGATAGCGACAGATAGGGAACCTGGCATTTGGCACAATCTGGGTAGGATGGACAAGATAGGCTGCAATAGAACTCAGGTCCACGCCCAAATCTCGTAAAACAGGAACCTCCATAAACCCCTGGGGTGTTTGGATTTTTATTGACTCACCAAACTGCTGTGCTGACCAGTCTGCCTCCTCCTTGGAGATCAAGCATTCCGGCTCCACAACTTTAAATTTTAATTTCCATTAGGATGGCGGATTGGGCTGTTCTGCTCCCTTAGTGGCGGCAGCCCCATACATATTTACTTGAAAAGGGTCTTGAAAAGGATTGGTGGGAGCATGCTAAAAAGTTGAAATTCCTTTTTCCTTGCCTGCTTGTTTCTGAGCTTGCTGTTAGTTAACTCCTCACGGTTCAGGAGTTTGGAGTGCTGCTTCCTGGGGCAGGAATCCCTCTGAAGCCTCATCTCTCTGGGTCTCCCTCTGAAACTCTCTGAAGCTCAGCGGGCTTTCCCCTCCCTCTAGATATCTGATAAACTTCATCTTAGGCTGCTGCCACTGTTGCAAAGGGGTCGTTTGTTTCATAGGTGTCTTAGAGGGCTGGCTATACTGGGGCACTTTGGGGCAGTCTCTTCGAAGATGATCTCCCCCACACAAATAACACTTTATAGGGGGGGGGGGGCAGAAGTGACGGGCCTTTTAATTTCCCCTGGTTTAACATGTTTAGTCTCATGTGAAAAAGGCTTGTCATGCTTTTTAAATGGCTCTTGCTTCTTTGGTTGCTCAGCTCCTTTTCCTGTCTTAGCTTTTTGACGGAACTCCTCTGCCCTATAAACCCACAATTCGTCTGCTGCTAGATCCAATTGTTGCAGATTTGGCAGACGCTTATCTGACAAGGCTGTTCTCATTTCAGGGGAAACTAAAGTCATAAATTGTTCACATAGCATCAGCTGAATAATCTCTGCTGCAGAGTTCGCCTTAGCTGCCTCCAACCAATTAGCACACTGATGCTCAAGTCTATCTGCCAAAGCCTAAAAACTTTCTTTGGCCTGGCATTTCACACTCCTAAATTGTTGCCGTAATCCCTCAGGGGTGTAGCCAGCTGTTTAAATTCTAGCCAAGAAAGGTCATCTCCAGCCCTCTGCGCCAAAATTTGAGCTAATTGTCCCGTGACTTGAGAGCGGAGCAACTTCACAAAGAGTCTCTCAGGTGCTTCTATATCTCTACAAGCCTGTTCAAAGTTAGTTAAAAAAGCTAACACATCATCTCCCTCTCTGAAACTCAGGAGATGTTTTTTTATCGAACCTAAGCACCGAATTCATTTCTCTCTAGCTGTCTCTTGGGATTCGCTTCTCCTCCTCAGCTCTGCCTCCTCTGCTCCCTCCTGTCCTGGCTGAGAATTAATTGCCTCTGTGCAGACAAAAAGTCAGTCATCACCAGGGTCAATAAATCCATCTTAGAAGCACAACAGGGGCCTCCGGCAGGAGTTTCACCAGTACCTTGGCCTGAAGTTGTATCGGAGGCTGCACTGGATCCTTGGTCTGGAGTTGCGGCAGGGGCTGTACTGGCTCCTTGGCCCGTGGTATCATCATCTCATGGGACAGGTGTCTCATCTGGCTCACTGGAGTCATCCTCCTGGTCATCTCCTTGGATATTTGAGCCCCATGTCACCTGCGCTGCTTCGCGAGTGGCTGCTCTCACCAGGTGTCATCTCTCTCTCAGTGGAGCAGCATCCCAAGCTTGGGTTGGCAACATATCTGTAAATTTGGGGTCAAGAACAGATATTCCAGTTATCCTGGTCTGGCACCTCCAGGCACCGAAGTAGGCGCTGCTCTGGCTTCTGCAATGGCAATCTGGTCCATTTCTTGGGACAAAAGGTATTCCATGCCTCCAGGCAACTCACGCAGGGCAAGTGAATGAGCTCCCCTTCCTGTCATCTTGCCTAGCAAAATAACAACCTAGAAAAGCAGACTTACTCCACTTCATTGTTTGGATATGCACAACTGTTTCCAAGTAGACCTAGTCTCTCAACAGCTCAGGTCACATTGAATCCCAGCACTGCAAACCATGTCACGCTCACCTCTCCCTAAAGAGAGTATGAGTTTAGGCAGGGAGTCACTGTGAGCGCATATCTACCACCTATATTCCTGAGGTTGGTCCTCTTAAGCCTCAGAAGTGCGTAGCATATGCCCCATGGACAAGCCTGACCTTAAAAGAAAACTTTGCTTACTCTTAAAGCACTTAAGCATGGGCTTTGTGTTTCCTCAGAACACACAACAGCTCTGCAAGGTAGGACCACTCGTGGTAGCAAGTTAGTGACCGTCTTCCAATCTACTGTATCTAGGTGTAACCCTGATGTTCAAGAGACTAGCCCTCAGTTAAGGTTATATTTGTTTTTATTAAGAAAATATAGGTTCATAGAAAAACAGTTGTTTGCAAAAGCATTAGCATGAACATATCCAAAGATTACAATGGTTAAATAAAGCTGCTATTTCTTATTAAAATAAGAAACACTAAAAACTAAGCTAAGTAATCATTGTAGCTCCTAAGGTGGGCTATTCCCCCTCCTTCTTCTGGTTTTAAAACGACAAACCGATTTTCCTTGCTACATTCTGTAAGCATTCTTTCCTGTAACACGATCCATCTGAAACTGATACGGATACTCTAAAGTTTAGAGTCTAAATACATCCCATCATCCATCTTTTCTACATGTCTAAGACCTCCTTCTCCTTTACGCTCAATAGCTGTAAACCAATTAACTTCAAAGAGGCTTAACACAACTCTCCACCCAGAATTCTCATGAAGTCCACAGGTGCATTATCTCGCTCCCAATTAGCCGGTATGCGTGTTTGGTCTTCTCGGGCCTCTCTCTATGTCCTTGTGCTTATTGCTGTTCCCTCTGTACCAGACAGGCAGTAAATCTGAAAAACAGTCTCACAGCCTAACACATTCCAATGCTTTAAAATCATGTTACAGAACCTAACAGTCTCCATTTTCTTTGACTACAGTTCCCACTATCCTTCAGATCAGACCGGTTATGATAAGGAGTGTGGGCAGTGTCAGATGATGGCTTTCTGCCTGCAGCCTTCTTTTGGAGGCATGGTCAAAGGAGGTTTTATATTAAGTATGCCTCCAAGGGTAGCTCTAATGGCCCCTCTCTTACTGTGCTCCTTGTGCAATCCCCAAAGTGGGGACCAAAGGAAAAAAGGGAGGTAAGCAGGGATAGCCTTAAAAGGTTCCCTACTGGATCCTTTAAGACAATCAGAGCGGTCTAGTGTTGCTTGTGTGCAATATAAGCATATGCCAACAACGTATGCCTATGTTGCCCCCTATTGATCTGCTGCCCTATAACCCTGATGAGGCAGCATCCTGCAGATTTGCCACCCCAAGCAGTCCAGAAGAATGCCCTTTCTCCCAAAACAGCGCTTCAAGATGATCAAGCTCTTTAAAAGGGTGATTTCAGCTCTTTTTGTAAGGTATATATGCATGCACTGAAATGTATGCCTATATGTCTTTTGTGCAGCTCTTTTGGGGTGGGCAGTGCACTGGGGGGTAGACTGAGATTCTGAGGGGAGAGGTGGGGTGGGTGGGCAAATGCCTTTTCACTTCTCTGACATCACACTCCTGTGCCTCTGTTTCTCCAGCCTTCTCTTCTTCCTCTTCTTCCTCCTTGTGCTGCTGTTCTTTGGTGCTCACAGAAATCTCACTGTGGCTGTCACCACCACTCTTCTCCTCCCTCACCTTCTCCCAGCTGATGTGGCATGATGATTTGAGGTCTTGGCCAGCAATGCCTCTGCTTAAATGCTGAGCAAACAGGCCTGAGTTGAAACCCCACCCTCAGGTCTATCAGCCTATCAGTGGCTGCCAGTGCAATCCTGGTCGGGCACCCAGCTCCCAGGCCATCACCATTTCTGAGCCAGATGATTGGAGGAGGCCAGCCCACTGCTCTGGCCACAATGTGAGTCCCAGGTAAGGCTGGGTCTGCCTTTATTATTGACTTTGTTCTCGAGCTTGCTTGAAAGTGGTGTGTTGTTTTGAAAACAACTGTAACTTATGGAAATTAATGAAAGTAAATATACTTTAGTTTTCAATGCATTTTTTTGCACCTGCTTTAATCATTTTTAACAGCTTATAAACATAACATTTTAAATGTTGATACCCCAGTGAGTTTCCATGTATAAATGGAGTTTGAACCCAGGCCTTCCAAGTCTTAACTGTTACTCTGGGTATCTCAAGCGAGGTCTTAGATCTAACAAAGAAGTTAGATCACAATATTGTGGGAATGACCACAGCACTTACTGTCACAGGTTTGCCAGCTGTAATTACCAGCTCACAGTGAAGCTAGGGATGCAGCTTTGCTCTTCCTCTCCATCCCCCCCTTCAGAGAAAATAGGGATAAAAAGCAACCCTATCCTGGC
Organism: Intellagama lesueurii; assembly: GCA_037013535.1. Classification (NCBI taxonomy): domain Eukaryota; kingdom Metazoa; phylum Chordata; class Lepidosauria; order Squamata; family Agamidae; genus Intellagama; species Intellagama lesueurii. The sequence continues at coordinate 25,901,281 of JBAJHW010000010.1, read as the reverse complement.
TCCAAACCCAAGTACTGTTTGCCACAATGCCCCTACAACTTCCCCTCAGGTCTGGGAAGATGCATCTGCACCACTCTTTCCCCCTTTGTGGTTTATTTAGCATAGGCAAAGCTATTCAGTGTTATATCTAACTGGAGACTGGAGATAACTGCATGATTTCCTGTGCATCATGACCCTTGACATATGGAATAATACGTAAATCCTCTTCCCCATTCTATTTCTCAGCAGGAGGGTGAGGGTTTCATCACACTTGGGACAAACCACCCTTCATAGGCTCTGCACTCTTCCTGAAGAATGAAGATCTGCAAAGGGTGTCATGATCGTGAAAATGTGATTTAAAGTCTGTAATTTGAATGGCTTATGTAGTCAAGAGAACTGTAAAATGGAAGCTGAATTGTCCTGTGTGAAGATGATTTTAAACGCTGGGAATGTTTTTCTGAAGAGACGGTGAGAAAATTTTCTTGACCAGTACAGCAAGGACGAGATAAGAGACCAGACACTACATTCCATCCTAATTGGAAGAAGATAGGAGGAACAAAACAACACCTGCATTCTCACGAGAAAGAGAGGAGGGGGATAATTTTGCTGCCCTGAATTATAATTGGTTGACACCTTGGAGGACAGAAGAGAAAGGAGGAGTTTAGCATGTAGAAAAATGAAAGTTGTACTGTGTGCAGTGTTCCTTATGAACCAGAAGAATTTTTGAGTTCCTTTTTCCCTTATGCCATGTGCTAGGGTAAGGAATTGAGAATGTAGGGAACTAGAGAATGAAGAGGGGGGCTTTTTGCTTTTGCCTACCCTGAAGGAAGCTTTTAGAAGTTTTTAGCTATTTTTATATTTAGCTTGGAATTAGTCTTTCTTATTTAACTGTAATAATCCTTGACTATGCATTCAGATGCTAATGCTTATGCACTAAACTGATTTCTATATGAAACTTTATTTTTTCAATAAAAATATTTAATCCTAAAGATTGGAGTTGTGATCTCTTGAACAGCAAGGCTGACAATCCTGAATCCCTGAGGGGGAGGACTGAGGCCATGATTGCTATTTATAGAGTCCTATTTTTCTGAGCTTAAGTGAGTCTTAAGGGATGACTAAGCCAAGTGCCTGTACTTAGTTAGATCTAAGCAGGCACAGGAGGGAATCTTTTAGGTCAGACTTGTGAGAAAGGATTTATTATACGCCCTAGCTGGTGTTACTAGGACTCAGCCAGCTGATAAGGGGTACATAAATACCCGGACACTCTCTGGCCGAACGAACTGCGCTCCCTAGAGGGAGGCTGGTTCACGACAAAGGGAATACAACAACATTTTAAATTATAAATCACATTCTAAATTCAACTATTTCATTGTGATTCCATATTTCTTAAGGATGTAGCCAAGTAAGCATGTGCTCACCCCCTGCACCTTGTTTCACCTTGAAGAGGACCTTACACAGGAGCCTGTGATGACAAATCTTATCCTACCCTCATACTGACCACTACATTCTTCCTATAGACCCAGCTGTTCTCTGGGAAGAAAGGCTAAGATGCTTGAGCTCTTGGTGAAGGAATAGAGGAGATGGAAGGAAATCTTTATCCAAAAAAATATAATAAATAAGTCCCCTGCCACTACACTAAATCCCACCCCCATAAAACAAAATTAAACCATGCTTTTGAGAGAGGACAAAAATGCTTGCAAAATCATGGATTTTGTGACTAAACATAGTAAAGTAACCCTTACATCATTTGAGGGGGGGGGGGGAGAGCTATCAGCAACAATCCAGAAAGAATACAGAGAACATCTGGAGAAGTCCTAACTTAATAAGGGTCTTACCAGTGTTTTGACCTCTCCCTATTTAGTGCTGGAGAGAGAGAATAGGTTTTCATTGTATTTGTACATTCATACCAAATAAAAGTTGTCAGGCATTTAAGCAATGACATTAATATACTAGAGATTAAGACAATCACTTAATTTTGTTTCAAGAGTCTAATTAAAGCTAAAGAAATCATTAAAAAACCCAAGCAGTAGTGTTATTAAACCCCTGAACACCATCCTGATTAACTCTAACTAAAAACAGCTCAATTGACGTATGTTTTAATTACTGCAGACCAGTACAGAAAGAGCCAATTAGCCATACATAAATTGAATAGCTTCAGATATAACTAAACTTTAATGGAAAGGAACCACAATAGAGAAAGACAAGGCATAAAGCAGCTAGTTAAACAAGCTCATTAAACAAACATGTGGAAATCTGTCTTTGGTACTAAACCATAATATTGGTTAAACATTACTCCAAACTCAGTTTAGAACAAAATAAAACTGAAAATGTTGGCTTACATTTGTTTAACAAGTTGAGTGATGATAGCTAGTGTAATTTGTATTTAATGTGATATATGGCTTGTCCAACCCCAAGGTATCATTGTACATAATAGTATACAAATAATAGAATTCTAGCTTATATTGATTTAAAACAATCCTGCTGAGACTGAAGGAAGATGGACCTTTTCTTCCACTTCTTTTTCTATTCACTCAGTTGGGCTAAAGTCTAGGGAAAGAGAAGAGAAGAGAAGAGAAAAAGTGTGAACTAGCCTTGCCACGTCCATCATCTCTTTGCTCATGTGAAGCAACATGTCTGAAGAGGGGTGCATAACTATCCATCTCCTCTCCCTTGCCTTGAGGTGTGGGCATGAGGTTCCCATGAAAAAGGAGGCAGAGAATGTAATATCTGCTGTGTGTCAGGCAGCACGTTCTGGGGCAGCTTTGTCTTAAGCCTTATGCCTCAGTGGTTAAACTGCAGTACAGCAGCCAAAACTCTGCTTTCTTGTTGGAATGAAACATATATGTAATGAACATTCTTTCTTTTTTATTTCTAAAACTAGTAAAATTTGGGACATTATCTGCTTATAAGCTATGGTATGGTCACAGTGTTATGATAAATAGGCAAGGAGCATGTAAAAAAAAGAGTTATCTGGTTATTTTTTTAATAATATACAATTATATATTTAAAATAACACTTTGCTTTATCATGTCTTATCTTAGATGCAAAAACCCTATAGTGTATAAAGAAGGACTTGAAACTGTTCAGGAAAATATTTAGACTTAGAGCTAGGGTGAACATGTACACCCATTTAAGTCCTTCATGGCAAAGTCTTTCCCTTTTTTGAGGAAAAAATACTTCTAACTTGCCACTGAGTTCTATGTTGCTTGTGGGTTTTCAGAACCACTCTTTACCACTTCACCTCCATGTCTAACCTTTCTTCTCCCTTCAGCAATTCCCTGTTCATCTAGAACTATTTGGTAAATATGACAGTTGATATTTTGCCACAATATTAGGTGGCTAGGAAAATCTGACTGAGTTCTTAGGACTAGGGACAATTCCTTTTACAGCACATTGTTGTGAAGTAGCAAAAAAGTCACTTGTCTTTCTGACTTAATTTCTTCTCAGAAAGTTGAGAGAAGGTGGGAGAGGTCTGTTCCTTGCTACTTTCAATTTTGATTTTGATTAGACATGACAGCTTCATATTCGTATCCTAGTCTAGTTCTGGGGGGTGGAAATGGACCCCCATGACACCTGTGGTACCAAGCTTCATATTTGTATCCTCTGGGATACAAATACAAAGCTCCCATGTCTAATTTTGATTTTGACCCCCCCTCCATATCTAAGAATCTGCAAACATTACTTGCACATTGTTTTCCTTCTCTTCTTAGCCATACCATTTAAAGAATCAACTATGTTGATTTATACTTGTAATTCTAATTCCCCAAATGTGAAGAACATTTGCAGTGAATTCTGTGAAGTATAAATCCTTTAAAACTACATTGTAGAGCAACAAATCAATATGTCTTGACAGGTATTCCCACGTCTGTCCGGATGAGACATATTGGTCTTTTTTCACAACTTGCTTAAGACAGATATATTTGAGCTTGACATATTAGGATTTTTTTCTCCTCCCTTGTCTTTGTGTCAAATAGCAAAGTATTGATTTTAAACCTGTTATTCCAACATTTTCTTTATGCAAATACATTCCTTCAACTCCTCCAAACTTTGTTTAAGCTTAGAAAACATCTCTAGCTTCTCAAAGAAGTGAAACTGATTTATGAAAGAAATGAAACTCCCTGCAAGTGTTTGTTCATATTCAAAATGTATTGATCAGCACAAAACCAAAATGAATCTGTCAATATGTTTAGCTTTGATTTCAGAGGGAGGGGGGAACCACCAATAAAAATCAATGAAAAATGAACTTGAAATGTTATAAGATTTGATGTTAGAAGCAGATAATTGTCACGTTCCCGGGGGTTTCAACAGCAAAGTCCGATAAGCCAGTCCAATCAGAAGTTCAGAGCCGATACCAAAATGCCAAAGCCAAATCACAAACCATAATCCGAGGTCAAGGTCCAAAGCCAAATCACACAACGTAGTCCGGGGTCAGAGTCCAAAGCCAAAGGTCCAGGGAACAAGGTTCAAGGTAGTCAGGAGCGTGGATGCGAGCCAGAGATTTGACTTGTTGCTTTCACGAGCTTCCCAGCTGTCTGGGAGCTGATTATATAGCAAAACAGTCATTGAACTGCTGGAAGCCTTTTCATCCTGTCAAAACTCACGACTAGCTGACCGGATGTTTCTGCGGGCAGCATTCAGGCGATCCTCTGACCTTTGCGTCATAAGTCTTTGCCGAAGTCTAGCCCTTACCCTGGCTACTGGGGGAGGAGAATCTGGTGGCGATTCAGCTGTCTGTGCTTCTAATCGCTCAGCATTCTCCTCAGCTACAGTTAACCCCTCAGGTTCTGGATCTTCAGCTGAACTCATGACAATAATATTTTCTGGAGCTCAAAAACCACAGCAGAATGTACAGATCCACCCTAACATCATTTAAAGGAAACCTACATAAAATTGCAGAAATACTGTCATGGCATACATGGCAACCATAACTTTCTGTACTACATTATAAATTTTAACATTTTTATTCTATTTTTGTATGTTCATTTATTTATTTATTTATTATATTTCTATCCCGCCCATCTAGTCATTTCGACTACTCTGGGCAGCGTACATCATATAAACAAAAACAATTAAAATAACATCAATATCCCAAAATAAAAATAAATAATCGTTCAAGATGGAGAACAAAAATAAATCAAATAATGCCCGGAGGGAAGGCCTGCCTAAACAGTCATGTTTTTAATTGGCTTTTAAAGATGCCCAGCAAGGGGGCCATACGGATCTCTGAAGATAAGTTGTTCCATAACCGAGGAGCCACCGCCGAGAAGGCCCGGTTTCTTGTTCTTTCCCTCCAGGCCTCTCTCGGCGTTAGGCTCCTCAGTTGCACCTCCAGACTAGATCAAGTGAAACGGGTAGACTTTGGTGGGAGAAGGTGTTCCGCCAGATATCGAGGTCCTAAACCGTTTAGGGCTTTGTATGTAATCATTAAGACTTTGAAATCGACGCGGAAGCATACGGGCAGCCAATGCAATGCGGCCAGAGTGGGAGAGATATGATGGTGTTTCCTCACCCCACTAATAAGTCTGGCCACCGCATTCTGCACCATTTGAAGCTTCCGCATCAGTCTCAAAGGTAGCCCCACGTAGAGTGCATTACAGTGGTCTAATCTCGAGATTACAAGCACATGCACTAAAGTGGTGAGCGCTCCAACATCAAGATAGGGACGCAGCTGGGCAATCCGCCTAAGATGGAAATAGGTGGATCGGACCACTGACGCCACCTGGGTTTCCATGGTGAGCGCCGGGTCCAGATGTATCCCCAAGCTACGAACCTCACTCTTCGCGGTAAGAGTCACCCCCCCCAAATGAGAGGGAGTTTCCCAAACCACTGATGGTGGGGCCACCCACCCTCAGTACCTCCGTCTTGTCCGGGTTCAGCCTCAACCCATTTTCCTGCATCCATTGCAGTACAGTCTCCAAGCAGCGCTGAAGGGAAAGAATGGCATCCACTGCAGTTGGAGAAAAGGAGATGTAGAGCTGTGTGTCATCAGCATACTGATGGCACGATGCTCCACATCCCCTGATGACCCCACCCAGCGGCCTCATATAGATATTAAACAGCATTGGGGAGATTATTGAGCCCTGCAGAATCCCACAATTGAGGATCCACGGGGCCGAAACCCTCTCCCCAATCTGTACTCTCTGAGGACGGTCCTCCAAGAAGGATTGGAGCCAAGCAAACGGCAGGCCACCAATTCCCAGCTCGGAGAGCCTCCTCAGGAGGATACCGTGGTCGACAAAGGCAGCTGAGATATCGAGGAGGACCAACGTTTTTCCCCTGTCGGCCTCCCTCAATAGGTCATCATACAGGGCGACCAATGCCATTTCTGTACCATGGCATGGCCTGAAACCCGACTGGAATGGATCCAGGGCATTTGTTTCATCCAAGTGAGCCTGAAGCTGGTCGGCCACCACCCTCTCCACCACTTTGCTAATGAAAGAAACATTGGCGACGGGCCTGTAATTGCCAATATCATCCGCCGCCAAATTTAGTTTCTTTCTTATGGGCCTAATGAGTGTCTCCTTGAGGGCAAGGGGAACCCTGCCCTCAAGGAAAGACCCATTGATTATTGCTGTTGCTCATTCTGTTGTTATAGGCCTGGCTGCTTTGATATTCAGGACTTAAGGAAGAAGATCTGTCTATTCTGGTCAGGAAGATGCATGCAAAATATGTCCCATATTTTGATTTTTAATCATATTATCCAGTTTCTACTTCCAAGTCCCAAAATTTGGAAGTGAACAATTGGATTCAGCTTTTGGTCAGAACCTTGACCAAAACAAAGGGCAAGAGCATTTCACTTTTAATAACTATGTAGAAGTGGAGGGGCGGAGTGATGGCAGCAAAAGCAGAGGAATCCCCAGGGCTCTGGGAACTCCTGTGTAAGCTCCAGGTCAGCAGCCCCCCCCAGCAGTGGAAGGGGGGCACGTTCCCCAGTGAGCAGAGCTGGAAAAACTCTGAATTCAGACGGCAAATCTGTCTTCGTGAGAGTTTTCTTTCTCAAAGCATCTAGCTCAGGAGACGCCATGTCTGGTGAATTAGCTGCCTAACTTTGCCAAGGTGGGATGTGTGTGAGGAAGATTTTCACCTGACTACATGAACAGTGAGTAACTGGCCTTTTATTTAGCATCAGCAAGCATAAATCAAATTCAAGCTGCTGACTTTAAAGTAGAGAAGAAATAAACAAAAGCGGCGAAGGAGCAATTGTATCCCTGTAACATCTGCAAATTCCTAACTGTGTCACACTTGAGAGAAAGAGAAACTAGTTAAAAGACATGGACGGAGATCACTTTGTCATCCCCCTGTCCTCCCTCGATGGCATAGACTATTATACTATAAAATTAGAGGTTTAAGAAGATTGGAGTTCTTAAAGACAGTGCTTAATAGAGGCACTTGGAGAGAATTCTGGTGTTGATAGATAAAAAGGGGGAAACCCCACCCCAAGTGGCCTAGCTGCGAGCTGCGAATGGTGGATTATAAATTAAAACTGCTCCTGGCTGAAGTTGGATGTGTTAAGTGGGAGTCGGAGTCTGGACTGACTCATTTAACACGAAGATGGACTGATTAATGGTTTGACTGTTTTATGGCTCCTAACTGAATTGGGAGTACAGGAAAGGAAAAAAAATGCTGGACTTGGTGGACGTGGCGCAGATGGGAGAGAAAACAGAAGCAGAGACGGGCCTGCTGGATTATAAGAAGCAGTAGTGAAATATTTGAATTTCTTAAAAGCTGGATTCTTTTACTTCTCAGTGGAAACTGTTATTCTACAATAAATCTATATTCAAGAAGCAGAAAGGACAGCCCTTAGTCAATGTACAAGTCCATCAAAACTTACAATGGAAGATTCTTTTAAGAACTATATAAAGGAGTTTCAGATGAACATTGTCAATCAACTCAATAATTATATTAAAACCCAGACCCTCGAAATTAAGGTGGTAATTTCAGGACATAAAGAGGATGTGGAAAGGAATATGCAGATGGAAGACCATTTCACCAGAGCAGGGAAGCAGCAGAAAAAGAGACTTTAGAACCAAGATCGAAGGAAGATAAAATAATAGGCTTTTATGAGAGGAAGGTCCAGGTGGATGAGTCGGGGATTTACACTAATGAGAAGATTACTCAAAAAATGTATATTGGTTTGACAGATGAGAATTTAGAGAAGGAAAACATGAAGGCAGTGATGATGAAAGGGTTATAAAATCTTGGCTATAACTCATATATATATGACTGGATTCGAATGTGGAATGATAATTATAGATGGATTAAATCAGTAAATTTGAGAGAAAATGTTTCAAAGATGTTCTATAGATGGCACTTCAAAACTGATGAAAAGGGTGTTAGAGATTAATTCAGGTTAAAATATGGTCAGCAACTTTGGACTCTCTTTTGTATAGGTGGTGGATAAGTGACAGAGTAAAACGATTTTGGAGATAGTTTAAAAAGATATTATATAAGAAAACCTATAGTTATATATAGAAATGGGGATGAATCAAAAAATGGCAATTCGTTTTGATCCATTATTCATCAAGGTTAAAAAAATCAATGAATACGAAAATACGAATATTCTTCGACGAATCGATGAATCAATTTGTCAATTCATCTGCACTTTAAATGGCTATAACACTGCCCCCCATGACCTAGAGACACCACATTTGCAGGAAAGCTTCCACAGACAATTTTCTACAACACCCAAAAGTGTGGTGAACATTGCATCATGGACCCCCGTGTTATATAGTCACAAAGAGGATGCCCCCAGGAAAGCTCCCCCCAGGTACTTAGAGACTCCAGAATCACCAGGAAGCTTCCTATGTCTCTCCCCAACACGCCTGCCAACTTTGGTGAAGATTGGATATCGGACATCCAAGTTATTCACCCACAAATTGGGTCCCACCAGGAGAGTTTACCACATGGCACAGAAGCCCATGGCATTGAGGGAGTTATATTTAGACCCAGCAGAATGAGAGGTCCCTTTGGCAGAGGCATGCATGAGGCATTGGGTTTGTCTTCAGATCAGCACAGCATTACATTTGCCACTGAAGTAGAGTTTGCCCACAGGAGGACTGGAGGCAAGGAGGTATTTGGCAGCACAGCAGGCTTTTTGGCTCTGTCTGGCACTGAGGAAGTTGGCAGCAGGAAAACAGGCTCGTTTGGCCCCATCAGGCACTGAGGGAAAAGGAAGCAGGAAAGCAGGCTTTTTTGGCCCCATTGGGGCACTGAGGTAAGTTGGCAGCAGCAAAGTGGCGTGTGTTGCCCCATCGGGCACTGAGGATGTTGGCAGCAGGAAAACAGGCTGTCGGAAACAGATCAGCTCTGCAATCTGAAGCCGGGTGATGGGGCGATGGGGAGACAAAGATGCTCGTTTACAACTGGAAAGCTAGGGATTGCTTGCAACTTGGCTGCTGAGACTGCCCGGATATGATAAAGATAGCCCTCAGAGGTTTGGGGGGGCTTAGACAGGCCAGCCCCCTTGGCACGGGTTGAAAACCAGATGAGCTCTGCCATCTGAAGCCGGGCAATGGGGTGATGGGGTGATGCCTGGACAGGCTTGGATGGGGCAGAGCCCGGCTTTGGGTGTGCCAACATGGCCGGACAGCCCTCTGTCTTGGCACATTATGGGCATCACCCAACACTTTGCTCTTGCACACTTTAGTTGTACAAGAGCAACTATTTATTCGTTTTTCTTACTGCTCAGTCTGGGTCTACCAAGAGAGCTGGACGGCCCTCTTTGCTCGTTTGGGGGTGCCGGGACCGGCTCTGGGTGTGCCAGCCAAAAGGGTTAGATGGCCCTCTTGGCACATTCAAGTGACGCGCAGACAGGCTTTGGGTGGGTGGGGCAGGGCCTGGCCGCGCTGGTACTACAGTGGTTAATCCGCGGGGCCGCTGGTGAGCTGAGCTAATTCGTTTGGGTAGTTTGTTCCAACTTCTGCCTACCTACTGAGTTGGCATGGGACTGAAAGCAGAGTGTGTTGCCGCATCGGGCACTGTGGTAGTGGGCAGCAGCAAAGTACCGTGTCTTGAGGTACTTTGCTGCTGCCCACTACCTGAGGAAGTTGGCAGCAGCAACGTAGAGTGTGTTACCGCATCAAGCACTGAGGTAGTTGTCTCCAAAGTAGGTGGGAAATCATGTCTTTATAGGCATCAGGCACCGAGGCAATTGGCAGCAAAGTAGGCTTTGCCCATTGGGTGTGTAGTGGCAGAAATCTTCAACATCGATGAGCAAGACGGTGTCGTTTGCCATCAAGGTGGCATATGAAACACAAGCCTCCAGAAAGAATTAATTATTTAGTCAAGTATGCTGTTTTTGACTACCAGGAAGGGCTTGGGTTGGCCCAGCCCTCTTGGCACGAGGAAGCCAGGAGGACAGCTTTGGAAAACCAGATGATCAGCTCTGCACTCTGAAGCTGTGCGATGGTGTTGTTTGTTTTGTTATTGATGAAGAAAAGGAATGGTGGTTGTTGTTGGCACAAGATAAACTCTGCAGTCTCAAGCCGTGTGATGGGGCAATGTCTGGACAGGCTTTTGGGCCCCATCGGGGCACTGAGGTAAGTTGGCAGCAGCAAAGTAGAGTGTGTTGCCCCATTGGGTACTCAGGCACACGGCAGCCGGAAAGCAGGCTCTTTTGGCCCCATCGGGCACTGAGGGAAAAGGCAGCAGGAAAGCAGGCTTTTGGGCCCCATCGGGCACTGAGGGAAAAGGCAGCCAGAAAGCAGGCTTTTGGGCCCCATCGGGCACTGAGGGAAAAGGCAGCCAGAAAGCAGGCTTTTAGGCCCCATCTCTGGTCTTCTTCAGAACAGACTCTGGTCTTCTTCAGCAACATCAGATTTGCCTGCAAAGGAAAGGTTTTTGCCCCCCAGGAGGTAACTGAGGTTGCTTGCAACTTCCAACAGCACCAGCAGCACCATCAGATGAACAGGGTCGGTGCTACTAACAGCGATTAATCCACGGGGCCGCGGGGCTGTCGGAAACAGATCAACTCAGCACTGCAATCTGAAGCCGGGTGATGGGGCAACGCCTGGAGAGGCTTTGGGTGGGTCTGAGACAGGCCTAGGAAACTCACCTGTCACAGTCACCAATGGCTAACTAGACTTGCTGACAACCTTCAAACAAACAAAGATGCTCGTTTAGAACTAGAAAGCTGGGGATTGCTTGCAACCTGGCTGCTGAGACCGCCCGGATATGATAAAGCCAGCCCTTGGAGGTTTTGGGGGGGGGGGTCTTGGACAGGCCGGCCCCCTTGGCACGGGTTGAAAACCAGATGAGCTCTGCCATCTGAAGCCAGGCAATGGGGCGATGGGGTGACGCCTGGACAGGCTTTGGGTGGGGCAGAGCAGACAGACCTCTTGGAATGTAGCCCAAGTGGAAGGAGCTGCAGGATTAGGAAATTGTTCAAATGTCCAGCAACATCATTGACTTTTTGCCCCATCAGGCATTGAGGAAGTTCGCAGCTGGAAAGCAGGCTTTTTGGCCCCATCGGGGCACTGAGGCAAAACGCAGCCGCAGGAGACTCTGGTCTTCTTCTTCTGCAACATCACATTTGCCTGCAGAGTTACTTAAGTTTGTCCCCAGGAGGCAACTGAGGTTGTCAAACAGCAGCAACAGCAGGAGAATAGGGTCTGACTGCAAGGTGCTACTAACGGCGGTTAATCAGGGTGGCAGCGGAAAATCTGCAGTTCAAATCCATGCAATGGGGTGACCTGAGCTCTTGTCCCTTGTTCCTGTTTCTGCCTACCTACTGAGTTAAACTGCTGCTGAGCCACTAGGCTTGTTGATTGGAAGGTTTGCCAACCTACTCAGGCAGTAGCCCGAGTGGACTTTGGAGCACCGTGTTGGCATGGGACGGCCGGACAGGCATTGGGTGGGGCAGAGTCTGGCCCTCTTGGCATGGGGATGGCCGGACAGGCTTGGGGGGACAGAGGAAAAGGAAGAGGCAGAGGCAAAAGGAAGGAAGCAAAAGGAAAGAAGACTCTTGTCTTCTTCAGCGCAAAGGTAGTTCAGTTTGCCCCCAGGAGGCAACTGAGGTTACACAACTGCAGCAACATCAGCAGATGAATAGGATCCAAGGTGCTACTAACGTAACGGTGGTTAATCCACGGGGCCGCTGGTGAGCTGAGCTCCCCTAGTTTGTTCCAAGTTCTGCCTACCTACTGAGGCTGTAGAATAGCTAGGAAGCTGGAATGAACAGTCTGCCAGTTTTGGTGGGCCTGAGACAGGCCCTCTTTGGCACAGGGGATGCCCGGACAGGCTTGGGGGGGCTAGAGACAGGCCTGGTTGGTGCTTGGATGCCCAGACAGGCTTGAAAGCAGACTCTTGCCTTCTTTGGGAACATCACATTTGCCTGCATAGTTAAGTTTGCCCCCAGGAGGCAACTGAGGTTGCACAACAACAGCAACAACAGATAAATAGGGTGGTGCTACTAGCGTAATGGTGGTTAATCCACAGGGCCACTGGGCTTCTCAAGCGGAAGATCAAATCCATGCAGCGGGGTGAGTTGAGCTCCCGTAGTTTGTTCCAGGTTCTGCCTACCTGAGGCAGTAGGAAGCTGGAATGAACAGCCAGGAATTAGGAATGAAGCCCAAGTGGACTTTGGAGCACTAATGTAGCCCTTTGAATAAGCAGGCAGGCAGGCCGGAAAGAACATTGCCCCTTTGTGCCAACTTCACCCAGCAGTCAAGATTTAGGAGGCCCTTGGCCCGTTCTTGGCACAGAATCAGCAGCAGGCAAGCCCAAGGCAGCTGTAGAGGGATGCAGGATTTGGGGCCAACATAGCCCAAGGAGGCTGGAATTGATGCCCGGTGAGGTGGGGGGGACGCCCGCACAGGGTACACATAGCAGCAACATAGACTGTGGCACTGCGGGTTAAACCGCTGAGCCACTGGGCTTGTCCATCAGAAGATCAGCACTGCAGTTTGAATCCGTGCGACGGGGTGAGCTATGTCCCATTGCTTTTCACCCAGCTTCTGCCAGCCTACTGGGGCAGTAGAGAAGGCTAGGAGGCCGGAATGAACAGGCATGAATAATTGGAATGAAGCCCAAGGATGCTGGAATTATGGAATATGTATAAATATGCATATCTGAGATTTTTCAGAATAAATGAATCAGCTGATATTGATCCTGGAGATAGGGAGGGACATGTCACACACAGCACATCTCAGGAGGAGGGAGCACATTGGTCAGGTTTGGGTGGGGCTGAACCTGACCCTCTTGGCACGGGGACGCCCGAGGAGGGTAGGACGCTGAAGTCAGCAAGCAGCATTTGAGAATCAAGCCTGAGGAAGTTGGAATGAGCACGCAGGCCTTTTGGAAGTGGAAGGAGCTGCAGGACTCAGAAAGTTGTCATGTAGCCAGCAACGTAGACTTTTGGAGTGGACCCATCGGGCACTGAGGAAGTTGGGAGCAAGGTAGACAGTGGTGCTGCGGGTTAAACTGCAGTGCTGCTTATCCACTGGGCTTGTTATAGGTGTTGTTGTTGTTGTTGTTGTTGTTGTTGTTGTTGTTGTTGCTGTTGTTGTCCATCTTGGTACGGGGGATGCCCGGACAGGCTTGGGGGGGGCAGAGCCCGGTTCTCGGGGAATCAATAGCACCAACAGGAGAAAAGGGTCCAAGCCTGGTGCTACTAAAGGCGATTAATCCGCGGGGCCGCGGGGCTGTCGGAAACAGATCAGCACAGCTCTGCAATCTGAAGCCGTGCGATGGGGCGATACCTGGACAGGCTTTGGGTGGGTCTGAGACAGGCCTAGGAAACTCACCTGTCACAGTCACCAACGTCTAACTAGACTTGCTGACAACCTTCAAACAAACAAAGATGCTCATTTAGAACTAGAAAGCTGGGGGGGGGATTGCAACTTGGCTGCTGAGACCGCCCAGATATGATAAAGATAGCTTTCGGAGGTTTGGGGGGGCTTAGACCGGCTGGCCCTCTTGGCACGTTTGGGAATCGGGATGCTAGGACCAGCTTTAGGTGTGCCAACAGCCAAGAGGCCTGGCTGGCCCTCTTGCCATGTTTGGGGATGGGGACAGGCTCTGGGTGTGCCAAGAGAGGGTTTAGGCTTGGATGCCAATAGGGCCGGCCTGCGTCTGCCCCAACCAAAGGCTGTCTGCATGTCACCCCATCACCATATCGCCTGGCTTCAGATTGCAGAGCTGATCTGGTTTAACCCGTGCCAGGCAGGAGTTCTCCCCTCCCAGGTAGGGAGGCAGAAGGTGGAACAAACAGCCCGCCGGGAATACATAACCCAGCAGGCAGGCAGGGAGGCAGAAGGTGGAACAAACTTAGCCCGCCGGGAATATGTAACCCAGGAGGCAGTCAGGGAGGCAGAAGGTGGAACAAACAGCCCTCCGGGACTACGTCACCCAGCAGGCAGGCAGGCAGGCAGGAGTTCAACACTTCTCAGCCTGCTGGTCTGACTTGATCCAGCAGGCAGGCAGGCACGCACGACTTGGTTGGAACTTGGCCCGAGTAGGCGACTGGAATCGGCAGCTGGAGTTGGGGCAAGTTTACAGGCTGACAGGCAAGTAGGCAGGTCTTTTTTTTTCAGGAGGACTGGAGGGTGGGCAGGTGGGCAGGCAGGCGGGCGCAGGCAGGCAGGCAGGCAGGCGGTGTGTTAAGGGAGAGACTGTCATTGGAACCCTACCTCTTTGGGTTCAGTGAGGGGAAGCCCAACAAGGGAAGGTTCACCTTGATGAATGACAGTCTCTCCACAGTAATGGGATCCAAACACGAGCGGCATTGTCGGAATATGTCTTTGAGATGAGAAAACACGCGCTCGCTCTGGATGCTGGTGGGGGGGGGGGTGGAAAGGAGGTTCATGGCCACATTGGACAACTCCGGCCATATGACTAGTTTCCTAGCCCAGTAATGGAGGGGATCTGACTGGTGGGGCTGAGGGGGCTCAGCCAGATATTCCCGTACCATTATCTCTGCCAACTCCTCCTCAGCCAGCTGTCTTTCCTCTGAGGCAAGTGCCAAGGTCACCACAGAGCTCCAGTAATGTTGGTGGTGAATGGAGCCTTCATCAGGTGAAGTCCTTCCCTGTGGTTCAGACAAACGACCCTGCCCCTCGTGGCCTGACGTTCCCAGCCCCCCACACAAGTGTTGTGCCCCCAACACCCTGCGGACCTCAGTGGAGAGCTCCATTCTCCACTCCTCGAGGTCTGAGGTGTGTGCTGCCAAGCCCCCCTTGATTCGAGGATCAGACAGGCAGGTCATGTGGTAAGCTCTGTCGCTGTAGACAGGATGGAGTCGCTTCTGCATGCCTGCCTGCATCCTCTTCACCAAAGCCCTGGTCTGTGGAAGGAGGGAGGATCCTGGTGCCACAGCAGTCTCCAGGGACCGATTGAGGGCATGAATCAGGGGGATGACCTGCCCCAGGCTTGTCCTATAACCACACAAGATGTCCGTGGTTTCCAGGAAGGGCTTGAGCACCTCCACCATCGGGGTGAGGGCTAGCCAATCCATGCCACTGATGCCCACCTCTCCCCCCCCCGGGCAGAATGGGCATGGAGGACATGATGTCCTCCAAAATGGCCTTCTGCTCCACCAGGTGGGACACCAAGGTGTAGGTGGAGTTCCACTTGGTGGGCAGGTCTGTCAGGAGAACGTGGGTCTCCTGACCCAACTCCTCCTGCCTCTCACGCAGCCAGCGGGCAGCTTTCAGGCTGTGGGAGAAGTGGCCCACCAGTTGGCAGCATTGCCCCAGGAGTGCCCACGTCTCCCGGGTGCCTGCGTCCCACTCGGGCTTGATGTGGCTGCCCAGGCTGAGGGCATTGCACACCATAAGGTGTAATTTGTGCGCCATGCATACGATGCCCTCAAAGCCCACCGCATTGAATGCCGCCAACATGTTCCGCCCAGCATCTGTGACCATGTGGCCACAGGTCACCTCCCCCTCCGGTGCCCACTCCTGCAGTGCAGATAAGAACTCATCAGCGATGTTCCTCCCCGTCGCCTGAGCTTCCATGTGCCACGCCAGCAGCAGAACAGACCTGTAGCCTGGGTGAACACACTTTCAGGGTGAACACAGCATACACCAGAAGGAATAAGCTACCCAAAGAAATTCATGTGAGATTTACAAAGAAATCAATTAGAGACAAGGTTTTAAGAGCCTCACAAGATAAACAATTGATAATAGAAGACAAGAAAATAAATGTCTTAAAACAAATTCCCTGGCAAACGAGACAAAGAAGGAAGCAATACTCCTCTCTTGCATCGCTACTTCAACAAAATGGAATTTCATATAGATGGCTGACACCAGAAGGTCTATTTTTTTCGAATTGACACACACAAATATAATATAACATCGCCGATGAAAGCGATGGAAAAAATTTTATGGAAAAAAATGAGAAAAATCTGAAAATACAGGGAGAAAGAAAGAAGGAGGGGAAACCAGAAGAAAGACCTCAAGAGAAATCAGATCACTCATCACAATCAGAATCAGACACAGAGCTAGGAGAACAGGAAGTAGCTGAGCTAAGACGTACCAGAGGCATGATGAAGAGAAAACAGAAAGGTAGTAATCAACAACAAGATGACTAGAAAACAAATGAAGATTTTTTCAGTCAACATAAATGGCCTGAACTCACCTCAAAAACGGAAAAAGATCTTTCTACAACTGCAGAAACAGAAATCTGATGTAATTTGCATTCAAGAAACCCATATGAAAAGAGCAGATCAGAAACTGCTGGAATGTTCAAGGCTAGGAAAATTGTTTGTAGCTTTGGACATAAGTAAAAAGAAGAAAGGTGTGGCTATGTACATAAAGAAAGAACTGGAACCAAAACAAATATTTGCCTCAGACAATGGAAGGATACTAATGGTGGAAATCCAAAGAGAATCAAAGAAAATGCTAATCATTAATATTTACGTGCCAAATGGAAATCAAGAAAAAAAATTTAAACAACTGCAACTAGAACTAACAAATAAAGATTATGACTACTAATGTGTGATAGGAAATTTTAATACTGTTTTTGACAAAGACCTAGACACAAAATCAGATAAAATAACCAAAAAAAGAGAGGAACAATCTCAATAAATTTTCTACAATTGGCGGAAGAAGTAAATATTATACATGCATGGAGGACATGTAACCCAAAGACAAGAGACTATACCTTTTATTCTAACAGACATAAATCGTGGTCAAGAATTGATACATGTTAGATCTCAACAAGCCTAATGAAAGAACTGGAGCAAATAGACATCTTACCCAACACATTTGCAGACCACGGTCCAATTTCATTACAACTGGGTAGCAAATCAAGAGAATTTAATTGGAAGCTCAACACATCTAAAAAGCAAATAGACATCTTACCCAACACATTTGCAGACCACGGTCCAATTTCATTACAACTGGGTAGCAAATCAAGAGAATTTAATTGGAAGCTCAACACATCTAAAAATGAGGAATTTATTAAGCAGGTAAAAGAAGACATGGATTTCTTCTTCAAGCAGAATATGAGGCCAGAAACACCAATGACAATGGTTTGGGAGGCAAGTAAGGCAATTTTTAGAGGAGGAGCCATAAGATTTGCATCAAAACAAAAAAGAGAAAGACAGAAAAAATATAAGATTTTGGAAAATAGATTAACCTCAGATGAACTACAGCTGAAACAAAACCCAACAAATACAGAACTGAAAGAGAAGATGAAGTTAGTACAACACCAGAGAAATATATTGCTCACTGAGGAAACTGCAAAGAAGCTTAAATTTGCAAAGGAATTTTTTTTTGAAAATGCAAACAAGCCGGGGAGATGGTAAGCATATAAATTAAGGAAAGAGAAAGAGGAAACAATAATACGAACATTGAAAGATGAAACAGGGACTGAGAAATTTAAACAAGAAGAAATAAAAAAGATTGTTGAGGACTTCTACCGGAATTTATACAATAGAAAGGAAGTAGACAAAGAAGCTCAGAAAGAATATGTAATGAAATACAATAAAATGAAACTGACTAAAGACCAAATACAGTCCTTAAATGAGCCCTTAACATATGCAGAAATTATAGAAGCCCTCAAAAAGCAAAAGAATGGGAAATCACCAGGCCCAGATGGTCTGCCAGCGGAATATTATAAAGAATTAGAAAATGTATTGCTCAAACCATAAAAGAAACTCTTGGAATATGTAGAAGAAAAGGGAGAACTGCCACCAACGTGGTCCAAAGCGATAATTTTTCTTATACAGAAGGAAAACACGGAGGGTAAAGAAATCAAAAACTACAGTCCGATCTCATTACTGAACGTGGATTATAAAATATATGCAACCATGTTGGCAACTAGGTTGAAAAGAATTTTAATACAGACAATACATCAAGACCAGTCGGGCTTTCTTCCAAAAAGGCAGATGAAAAATAATATAAGGATAATTTTAAATACTCTGGAATACTATGAAGCCCACCCAGAAAAGCAAATGGCTATGATATTCTTGGATGTGGAGAAAGCTTTCGATAATCTAAATTGGAATTTTATGCTACATCAATTGGAAGTGCTAGAAGTTGGAGAAAAATTTTTGAAATTAATTAAAGCAATCTATACCCAGCAAAAGGCAAAAGTTAGAATCAATGGAGAATTGATGAAAGAAATACAAATACAGAAAGGTATTAGTCAGGGGTGCCCTCTCTCTCCATTACTATTCATTCTTACTCTAGAAATATTAACTGAGCAAATTAGAGATAAAAAGGAAATAAAAGGATTGAAAGTAAGAGGTCATACCTATAAGCTCCAAGCTTTTGCAGATGATCTAGTTATTATATTGGAAGATCCAATGGACTCAATTGAAGACCTGAAGGAGATGTTGAAAAATTTTGGTGATATGGCAGGAATGAAAATAAACCAAAAGAAAACAAAAATACTTGTTAAAATATGAGTGAACAAGAACAACAGAAGCTAATAGAAAAGACTAATTTTCAAGAAGAAAAGAGAGTTAGATACTTAGGGATCCAAATCACAAAGAAAACGAGTACATTATTTAAAGATAATTATATGAAGTTGATGAAAGAGATACAGACTAGCTTGGAGAGATGGGACAAATTACAGCTATCGCTGATGGGAAGAATAGCAACCATCAAAATGAATGTTCTACCTAAAATTCTATTTTTATTTCAGACAATTCCCATAATATTAAAACAGTCTTTTTTTCAAGAACTTAACAAGATAATTATGAGATTTGTCTGGCAAGGTAAAAAACCAAGAATTAAAATTAAAGCAATGCAAGATGCCAAGCAAAGAGCAGGTTTTGGTCTCCCAGATTGGGTTTTGTACTATAGATCTTGTGTACTAGACTGGATAAAGGAATGGATAACCTTAGAAAATGATAGATTACTCAATTTGGAGGGACATGATTTGCAGTTCGGTTGGCATGCTTTTCTATGGTACAAAAAAGATAAAGAGCAGAAACATTTCAACTTGCATATGATAAGAAGAGCTCTACTAGGGACTTGGAAAAAGATCATCCAACAGATTTACCAAAAAAACACCAGTCTGGGTATCACCTATAGAGGCCTTTACACAACCTAATCTTATGACGGAAGCAAAACTTCTAAGATATCAAGATTTATTAAAAAAGGATTGTGAGTTAAGGTCTAAAGAAGATCTAGAGACACAATATATATATATATATATATATAGACTGGTGGTCTAGAGCACAAGTGGAATCTAGGTATAGAAAAGATAAAATAGAGGGTTTTTACCCAGAACAAACGATAATTGATAAACTTCTGCTGGGTTCAAAAGGTAAAGTAATTAAGAAAATGTATGATTATTTGTTAGAAATTAAAATGCAAGACGAGATAGTCAAAGAATGTATGATTAGGTGGGCACAAAATATAGGACATAATATTGATATTGATCAATGGTTGCAAATATGGCAAAATAATATAAAGCTCACAAAATCGGTTAATTTCAAGGAGAATATATATAAGATGTTTTACAGGTGGCATATGACTCAGGAAAAAATATCAAAGATTTATACAGATGTGTCAAATGTTTGTTGGAAGTGTGAAGTGTCATGGTTTAGGTTATTAAGGCTAAAATGTAATTTCTGAATGGGATTTGTAGTCATGGAACTGTGTAGAAGGAATCCATATTGGTCTGTGTTAGCATAACTAGATGCTTCGAGAATCTTTTTTCTCTTAGAGCTAGCTGTAATTTTCCATGAAGCAAGCTTGGCCAGAGACGAGGGTCAAGACACAACATCAGGAAGATGGTCAACAACACCTGCACATCTCATGGGAAACGGAGGTTTAGTGTGAAGAGACAGCCCTTCATCCTGATTGGTTTACGTCAGAGGAGAGTGAAGAAGAAGGGTGGTCCCAGCATGGAAGAAAAATGGAAGACTGAGATAGAGAAAAAACTTTTTTAACCTTTTGATTCTTGATTTGGATTTTAGGATGGACTTTTGAGTTCCAATTGCTATTTTGTTAGTATTAGGCTAGAATGTAGTTCAGAGTAAGGATAGAGAAAGGGGGGCTATGCCTTGCCTGCCTTTCAAGCTATTTTTAGAGTTTTTTATTTTATTTTTGTAGCTGGAATTTGCTAAAGTTCTAACTGCTTTGATTTATGGAAATGTACTTGAATGCTATGCTTTGCAACAAACTGAATATCTCTAAATACTCTATTTTTCTAATAAAACAATAATTCTTAAAAGCTGATGTTTGGTCTCTTGAACAGCAAACCTGCAAAATTATTTTTTGGCCACAGATGTGCTACTTGAGTCCATCTGTTCTTCTCTCTGGCAATTGCTAATTCGAACGGACTTGGGAAAAGGAGTAAGTGGTGCTGCCTGGCTGGGTACCGGACTCAGCTCAGCTGATTAAGGAGTACACTTGCCCCTGGAACCTCTCTGTTCAAGCTGCAGGAATCTCTTAGGAGACCTGTGAGCTGACATGAAGCACATGAGGGAAGTTTTTACCATATCTGGTGGACTTACAGAGTAGCGAAACAATTTTGGATAGGTGTACATACTCTGTTACAAAAAAATATTGCTTTGTAAGGTTCCACTAACCCCAGAACTGTTTCTTCTGAGTATTATACCAGATGATATAGGTAAGACAAAGAACTACTTAGTTATATATATAGTCACCGCAGCCAGAATTCTTTATGCCAAGAATTGGAAGAAATCGGTGATACCGAAGCAAGAGGAACTTATTGAGAAGATACGGGAAGCGGCAGAAATGGATATCTTATCCAAATTCCCTGAGAGACAGAAACCTCTCTAAAATGAACTTTTGAAAACTGAATAATCCTCCCACCTAGACACCCCCCCCCCCCCAAATAAGTACTTTTGGAAGAAAAAGGAATGATGGATCCAGCCACCCACCAAATTCCCTGAGAGACAGAAGCCTCTCTAAAATTAACTTTTGAAAAATGAATATAAAGGAAAAGAGATTCCACAGTCACACGATGACAGTTCCCCTCCCCCACCTGACGATACACACACACACAAGCCTCCAGGGGAAAAAAAAGGTTTGATTGATTTGATTTTGAAATAAAATCAAGCCCTTCCGAAGAAGTAGCCTAAGCTACCTGAAATCCCTCCCCAAATTCCCAGTAAAGTTGATGATGATTGATGAATGATGATGATGATGAAAAAGAAAAATATAAGTCTTTGCTTTGCTTCTGCAAAAGCGAAACCGCAAGAGCACCAGCAAGCCAGCGAGCAGCAACTGTTCTCACTCCGGAGAGCACGAACAGAAGTGGGGAACGGCCAGATGGGAAAAGCTTATATGAAGCATCTGTAAAAGTAGAAACACCTTTCAGCAGCGCTATTGGCTGCCGGACATGCCAATCCAGGATCTCTGTCCTGTTTTGCCAGAGCTTCGAATTGGCGCCAGCAAGCTCAGAGAGGCTGCCCCAAAGGGGTAACGAATATAGACGAATATGAACGGATCGACAAATAAAACCGAGGAAATATTGGTCAAGCCATATTCGTCCTGATTTAAAATTATACAAATACGGATCGGCTATATTCGTCAGAAAAACTGATCCATTTTTATATTCATCCCCATCTCTAGTTATATATAACTTTTAAACTAGAAATGCTCCTGTTGAATACAATATCAGAAATTGTGGATTTTATATATATATATATATATATATATATATATATATATATATATATATATATATATATATATATATATATATATATACTATATTTACTATATATATATATATATATATATACACTATATTTACTATATATATATATATATATATATATACTATATTTACTATATATATATATATAAAAATATAAAAATATAGTGTATATATATATAGTTTACTATATTTACTATATTTACTATATTTACTATATTTACTATATATATATACACTATATTTTTATACTATACTATATACTATATATTTACTATATATATATATAGTAAACATATGTGGTTATAAATATTTCAAATAATAAAGTGGATCTGGGATTAAAATGGGATAGCTTGTTAAAGATATTATCTGAGAATTTGAGAAGTTATGTTAAAGAAAACTAAAAAATGTTTTTTGATCAAGCCCAGAAATAAATATGAGTAGAGGATATGTTGTTGTTGTTGTTTAGTCGTTTAGTCGTGTCCGACTCTTCGTGACCCCATGGACCAGAGCACGCCAGGCCCTCCTGTCTTCCACTGCCTCCCGGAGTTTGGTCAGATTCATGTTGGTAGCTTCGATGACACTGTCCAACCATCTCATCCTCTGTCATCCCCTTCTCCTCTTGCCTTCACACTTTCCCAACATCAGGGTCTTTTCCAGGGAGTCTTCTCTTCTCATGAGATGGCCAAAGTATTGGAGCCTCAGCTTCAGGATCTGTCCTTCCAGTGAGCACTCAGGGTTGATTTCCTTTAGAATGGATAGGTTTGTTCTCCTTGCAGTCCAGGGGACTCTCAAGAGCCTCCTCCAGCACCACAATTCAAAAGCATCAATTCTTCGGCGGTCAGCTTTCTTTATGGTCCAGCTCTCGCTTCCATACATCACTACTGGAAAAACCATAGCTTTGACTATGCGGACCTTTGTCGGCAAGGTGATGTGTCTGCTTTTTAAGATGCTGCCTAGGTTTGTCATGGCTTTCCTCCCAAGAAGCAGGCGTCTTTTAATTTCATGGCTGCTGTCACCATCTGCAGTGATCATGGAGCCCAAGAAAGTAAAATCTGTCACTGCCTCCATATCTTCCCCTTCTATTTGCCAGGAGGTGATGGGACTAGTGGTCATGATCTTAGTTTTTTTGATGTTGAGCTTCAGACCATTTTTTGCACTCTCCTCTTTCACCCTCATTAAGAGGTTCTTTCATTCCTCCTCACTTTCTGCCATCAGAGTGGTATCATCTGCATATCGGAGGTTGTTGATATTTCTTCCGGCAATCTTAATTCCGTTTTGGGATTCCTCCAGTCCAGCCTTTCGCATGATGTATTCTGCATATAAGTTAAATAAGCAGGGAGACAATATACAGCCTTGTCGTACTCCTTTCCCAATTTTGAACCAATTAGTGTTTCCATATCCAGTTCTAACTGTTGCTTCCTGTCCCACGTATAGGATTCTCAGGAGATATAAAATGCTGCTTGACGAGCCACAGCTCCCTCCGTCCCTCCCTCTCTCCCTCCTTGCCTCCTTACCCTCAGTCCATCTCTCTCTCTCTCTCTCTCTCTCTCTCTGATCCTGCAGTCCTCCCCTCCCCCTTCCCATTGCAAAAGGAAAAACAGCCCTCTTCTCGCGAGAAGAGAGTTCGAGTGGCACATAGATATATAGCTCTGGAGAATGTAGAGTAGTCCCATGCTGGAGAATATGGAGATTCCCTGCTCCCAATTTCAACCGAATGACCTGGCTCCTTAAGAGGCCGGGCGCTTTTGCTTTCAGTTTTATTTTTGCTGGAGACATTCAAAAGAAAGTCATTCAAAATACAAGCTTCATGACCCCACAGGCATGCAGGTAATAAAGCAACCCAAGTCTGAGGGTATATTTATTTTGGGTTTGTACGCATTGTTATGTAGAAAGTGCCTAGTTTAAATTTAAATTTAAGTTTAAACATAAATTGCAAGGCTATAGTCCGGTCATGCTTACTGGTGACATTTTTGACTGACTGGTGAGACATTCTAAAAATTTTCAAGCCCTGATTATGGTAAACACTTCAAACTAGAAATGCTCTTGCTGAATTTAATATTAGAAAGTCTTGACTTGAAATATATATATATATATATATATATATATATATATATATATAGAGAGAGAGAGAGAGAGAGAGAGAGAGAGAGAGAGAGAGAGAGAGAGAGAGAGAGGAGTAGAGAATATGACATAGGTTAAAGATTTTATTACTGTAATACGGTTATGCAGTCAAGATTACATATTAGATATTGTAGTATGGTAAACACTTCCCTGCGTGTATGTTTTGTGTATGTTTTGTATGTGTTGTGTGTTTGTCTGTTATATAATAATTTTTTTTTAAAAAATAATAACTATGTAGAAGTGAGGGTTTTTCTTTTTATAGATAGATACATAGATAAAATCTTTATTGGCATAAGTAAAAATTGGACATAGTCACGGTGGTTTGTTAGGTAACTACATATATAGACATCAAGAGGGCAGAAAAGTGTTAGACATCCTTAAAGGGACAATGGTTTGTTTCCTAACAATAGTATCAAGGAAGTCTGTGACTATTTCTACAATGTCAGTCATCTCGGCCGTCAGCATATAGCAAACTTTATCCAGATCTGACCTCCCTTCCAGCTTTAATAAAATTGGGGCTATTAACCTTGATCAAGTGAAGTGGGCAGTGCAAAAACATATGAACAAGGGTTTCCAGCACCCTCTGTTCACATGGGCAGTGCCTTTCAGAATAGGGAACTGCATTAAATCTGCCATATAATATAGTAGTAGGCATGACATTGCATCTGGCCAAAGAAAAGGCCCTACGTTTTTGAGGGCATTTGAGCAAGGAAAGGTAGGCAGCAGGTTTACCCATTTTAGGAGGCATATGGAAAAACAATGGTGAACAGAATTTATTGGTAGCACTACAAAGGTTCTGGAATTCAATATCCAAAATTCTTCTTTTAATAATTTGGAAAGTTAGCTCTTGACTTAGAGCTCCAAGGTAGTCGCTATCTATATCAATTGATTTCAATTTTTTCAAGAGGACTGTTAACCCAAAAGACAGGACAGAGTCCTGCAGAAGTTGGTATAATAAACTGTCCATGTTTGAATTGTAATAGATACTTAACCAAAATTTGAATGATCTCAATCAAGCTACAGTCTGTATTAAAGATACTCCAGACAGAGTACCGAGTAGGGCATGCATCTAAGGTAGTCCTAACGCTTTGTGTAAGAAGGAGAATTGTAGCTGTTTCAATCGATCGATCCATAGCACTTGCCCAAATTGGGAAACCATAGAGGGCTTGTGGAATAATTTTGGACTTGAAAACTTGTGATGCTGCTGGGACAAACCAATTTCCTGAATTATAGTAAAAACACAGAATAGATTGAGTAGTGATCCTGGCTGTGTTTATAGCCATTTTTCGATGGGGGACCCAAGAGTGTTTATAATGAAAAAGAACACCTAAGTATTTATACTGTTTAACCTGTTCTATGTGATTTCCATTTAGGTTCCATTGAAATTGTTTCCATGTTTTGGCAAAAAACAGTATTTTTGAATTATTATAATTTAAATGCATTTTATTTTTGCTCAGATACTCTGCACATCCATTAATCAGGTGTTTTAGGCCTGGACGAGTGCGGGAAATGATGACTGCATCATCCGCATAGAGTAGTATCAGGATGGGACGAGTTCCCAATTTGGGAGGGTGGCCGTCGAAGTTTGTCAAAAAGGGAGCGAGATAGTTCATAAAAAGGTTAAACAGTAAGGGAGCCAGGATGCAGCCTTGTTTCACTCCCTTGTTAGTTGGAACCTGGTTGGTTACTTCCCCTCTTCGAGAAAGACAAATTTGGCATGTTGTAGCAGAGTATAAATCTTCTATGAGGAGGAGCAGTCTTTTATGAATGTCCAAATTTTTCAATTTGTCCCATAATTGTTGTCTATCTATTGAATCAAAAGCTCCCTTTAAATCAAGGAAGGCCACATACAGTTTGGCATTAGCATATTTTAATATTTTATTAATAAGGTGCAAAAGTATCAAGCAATTGTCAATTGTGGATTTGCCTTTCCTAAAACCAGCTTGCTCGGGGCCAAGAACAGATTGATTGTCAGTCCAAGAGGTGAGTTAGTTTAATAGGTATTTTGCATATAATTTCCCAATCACTGATAGTAAGCTAATTGGCCTATAATTTTCTGGGAGGGAGGGATCCCCTTTTTTATAAATTGGGGCCACAATGGCATTGGTCCAGGCTTTAGGAATTGACCCAGTGTTGTCTATAGCAGAAAAGAGGGGGGCAAATATTGAAGCCCACCAATCCGGGTCACATTTCACTAAGTCTGGTGGAATAGTATCGGGGCCAGCTGCTTTTCCCACTTTTGAGTTATTAGATCTTTAACCTCATCAGTAGATGCTGGAGGCCGGGGTGTGAGCTCGATTGTAGAAAAGGTGGAGGGGGCACTGGGTGGTATATCTAAAGAGGAGCTTGGAAAAATATTGGACCCATCTTTCAAATAATATTTCGGCAGGGTCATGTCCTTTCGTCCTAGAGGAACCAGCCATGATGGCCCAGAAAAGCTTGATATGTTTCAGGGTCACTGCCTGTAGTAGCATGTTCCATTGCTCTAAAATGAAGCTCTGAGTAATACTGTTTGCCTGCTTTGCAACGCTGCCCCAGTTGTGGCCCAAGTTGGGAGTCTTCCCCTGGACCTTGAAGAGCTCTAGAGTAGACTTGATTTGAGGTTTTTGTATCATCCCGCCTGCTGGCATTATTGTTGAGCTATGCACAGCTGGGAACCCTCTTAAATTTACTAGAGATTCTCCCAAGGACTTAGTCAGGCACTCCAGCTTATCCAGGGAGACTAGTTCTCTGACTGCTGGTAGAGATGCAGCTGGTCACTGCTGTAATCTTTCATGTTGCTGCTGTGCCATGAGCTGACCTTCGTCTACATTGTGTTTTGGCTGATAGCCAGTTAGCTGTGGCCTTATGGTCAGCGGAGGAGTAGCTAGTACTGTTTGCTCCACAGAAGTTTGCTGAGTCTGTTTCATATCTGGATCTGGAGACACATCCGAAAAGACTCCTTTTGTTGCAATGGAGAAGGTGCTCAGAAATCTTTTCATCCTGCAAAGCATGAGGGGGATCATGGGCTTGTAAAACTCCATCCGTAGCCTTAGTATATGTAAGGAAATGGAAGGAAACTGGGAATTGTAGTTATACCAAAATGAAGTCTGTTAGGTTCTGTGTAAGATGGATTTAAAAGAGATGTTTTCATGAACTTGTTATGCAGAGTTGTTTGTCTAAGTCAGAAGGTCGAACAGTCCAGAGAGAAGAGACGCAACAAAAATCACTAACTTGGAGAAGATAAGACACCTGGAGCCTGCATCATGAGAACTTTGGGCGGTGATCAGAGTGTTCTGAATTATGCCTACTTGGACTTAATTGGTTGACAGCTTGAAAAAGTAATTAGGAAGGAGGTTCTAAAGATATGTAAAATGAGAGGGTTTGTGTATGTGAAAAGAAGGTTCAGTGAATGCTGTGGAATGTGAGACACAGAGGCTTGTTTTTCTTTTCAAGAAGAAAGGGGGGAATAGACCAGCTTCTAGATGCCAATATGTAGGGACATAGAGCAAAGATGATTGCCTAGCTGTTTTTATTTTAATTAGAAACTGTAAGTTTATTTAACATTGTAACAGATGGATATGCTCAATGCTTATGCTTTAAAGCTACAACTGTATGTTAATGAATCTACTTTATTTTCTTAATAAAAAAAAATTCTTCAACAGAGGACTAGTCTCTTGAATACAGCAGGACTATAACTAAATCCAGTGTGGATGAAAGAAGGTTAATAGTGGCTACTGTAAATAGAGGTCCTACTGTCCTACTTTACAAGGCTGGTGTGTATTCTAAGGAAACACATAGCCTATGTTTTATTGCTTTGTAAGCAATCAAGGTTACTTTTAAGGTTCAGGATTGCCTATGGGGCTTACTACGCACTTCTGAGGCCTAGAGGACCTTCCTCAGGATATAAAAGTGGTAGTTTTGCTCCCAGAGGGACTCCCTGACGCGATCTTTGTCTCTTTAGGGAGACGGGATCGTTACAGTATATAGCAAGGGGCAGGTAAGCATTCAATAGATTTCAAATCTAGTTGGCTCACATCTATTCGCAACAATTTACTCAGGGAATTGAGAACCTTTTGCCTGTTTGTCCATTTTCCTTTATTTATATGATTGTCCATCACTTCTATGATTATTTGAGTTATGAGAAGGCATTGAGAAGTGATTGTTTTGACTATGTTTGGTTTAAAGGAGTCTTGTGCCGTTTCCCCTCTGCTGGGACGGGCTCCCTTACTTTTTCCCTGTGCATGGAGCTGTTGGATGTGGGGGTGTGGAGATTCTTTTCCTGTTTGTTTTAGTAAGTCCTGGAGGGAGTCCAGCTGATCAGAAATATGCTGAATTTTCTGAAAGATAGCCTTCACTGTCTTCCCCGTAAGTATGCAGTGCTCTTGCATTAATCTCAATAGTTGGAGATCTATCACCCCCTTATCCACCAGGGTCAATAAATTTTCACCCTCTTCTGAGGTTTCTAACCCTTCATCAGCTTGAATAGATACAGTTTGTTTCATAGCTGGTCCTGCCATTTTCAAGTCAGTAAGAGTGGAGTTTCAATAATTGAGACTTTTTCTCATTAGATTCCTGGGAATCTGTAGCCAAAACAGAGAACTTATACAAGTTTATATCAGATTATACAAGATCTGATTCTGGAGAAGGATGCAGATCTGACATGCATAACTGAAACATGGATGGGCAGGGAAGGGGGCGTTCCCCTGACTCTTGTCTGCCCTCCCAGTTATGCAGTCCAACACCAGGGTAGACTGGAGGGGTGGGGTGGAGAGTAGCCATTGTCTACAAAAACACCTTTGAGGTTGCTAGGCACTCTGCTCTGGTGATGCCAGGTCTAGAGGTGCTCCATGTGTTGATTGGGGCCAGGGATGGTATAGGGATCTTGCTTGGTTACCGCACTCCACACGACCCAGCCGTTTCATTACCGGAGCTGGCAAACTTCATCTCCGTGGCACTGTTGGAGTCCCTGAGGCTTTTGGTCTTGGGTGACTTCAACATACATGCTGAGGCGGAGGTTTCCGGTCTGGCTCTTGAGTTCTTGAAGACCATGGCCTCCTTGGACATATCCCAACATGTCAATGGCCCCCCCCACATGGGTGGCCACACACTGGTCCTGGTGTTCTCCACCGAGCAGAGTGAGTGTGCTCCGATGGTGACTGACCTAGTGTCTGTCCCCTTGTCATGGTCGGATCACCGCCTGATTAAATGCAACCTTACAGTGGCTCTCCCTCCCCGCTGGGAGCAAGGACTGTGACGTCCCACCCAGTGTTCCCTGTTTGTTTCCTGTCACAAGGACCTGTTTTAATGGTTCACCCTTGAAGGTTATTGGATCCTATAGGATTCCAGGATACCATGAGAGGGATTCCGGCCAATTTGACTGGTGCTCCTGTTGAGGCTCTGGTTGATAGCTGGCTTGCCGCCACCCCCAGGGCTGTTGACATGATTGCACCTAAATGCCTTCTCTGGCACAGTGATCACCCTTCACCCTGGTTTAACCCGGAGCTGTGATCAATGGGACATGGTGGCGCTGTGGGTTAAACCGCTGAAGCCTCTGTGCTGCAAGGTCAGAAGACCTGCAGCCATAAGATCGAATCCACGCGACGGAGTGAGCCCCCGTCGCTTGTCCCAGCTCCCGCCAACCTAGCGGTTCGAAAGCATGCAAAATGCAAAAATGCGAGTAGATAAATAGGTACCACCTCGGTGGGAAGGTAAACAGCGTTCCATGTCTAGTCATGCTGGCCACGTGACCACGGAGGATTGTCTGTGGACAAACGCTAGCTCTATGGGCTGGAAACAGAGATGAGCACCGCCGCCTAGAGTCAGACACGACTGGACAAATTGTCAAGGGTGATCAATGAAGTGAAATAGGAGAAGGCTAGAGCGCAAATGGAGGGGGAACCCAATGGAAAATAATCAAATAGCTGTCAGGATTGTGACTAACCTTTACCAATCTAAGGTGAAGGCTGCTAGTTGATCTTACTTCACTGTCCAGATAAGCGAAGCCTCCAACCAGCAGGCCGAACTTTTCTGTATAGCCTGTGATCTATCCAGAGTTGGTCATAGTGACCGGCCTCCCACTAGCATCTCACCTGATCAATTTGTAGCTTTTTTAAAATCAAAAGTGGAGGCTGTGATGCACAGGGCCCCCTAAGGAACACTTAGCATTCGGTCAGAGAGTTCGACAGGCCACTTACCTACCACCTTTGCGCTGAGGCAAGTCCTAAGACCTCAGCAGTGTATAGCATAAGCCCCTTGAACAAGTCTGACCTTTAAAGAACACTTTACTTTTAGCCAGTACTTTGCAAGTACAGACACATGGGCTTTGTGATTCCTTAGAACTCACAAAACTCAGTTAGGTAGGACTCTTAAAGATAGCTAGTTTGTGGCCCTCTCCCCCTCCTGGATTTAGCCAGACCCTGCTGTTCAAGAGACCAGTCCTTTTGTAAGAATTTTTATAATTAATTTTTATTAGAAAAATAGAGTTTCATAGAATCAGTTTATTTTGCTCAAGCTTTAGCATAAAGAACATATTCAAAGATTATTACAGTTAAATAAAATAACTAATTCCCATTAAAATAATAAACACTACTAAGCTGGGCTAAGGTGGGCTACAGTGGGCTAGCCCCACCTCCTTCTTTCTCTTTACTTACATCCTCTCTCAATCAAGTTCCTTTCTCTCCCATCATTATGGAATCGAATCCCAGAACAAGACTAGATCTCCATTCCTCTCACATAACCCATTGTCTATTTTCGCTCTTCCCCTTTGGCCCAAGAAGGCGCGTGGAGAGAAGTGGGGCTCTTGGGGCGCCTCCCAGATCGGGACCTGGATGGAGCAGGGGCAGCCGACACCAAGACCCCCTCCCTCGGTTGCTGCCTTTCCAAGCCCCTTGCTGCAACAGTTTCCATGAGTGCAACGGGGGAGTCCAGCTGCCAACATGTTCATAGAACTGACCCAATTAATTCGAATTCTGGTTCCGGTTCCGGTCTGAGGGAGGAACAGCGTTTGTATCAAGCTCTGCTCCCTTTTTAATCTTTATTTTTAATACTTACGAAATATTCAACTGCTCAAGTTGATTTGTTAAAAGAACTTTGCTTCCCGGTGGTGGCTGGAACCAAAGAGAGCAAGAAGCATTGAGTCTTCCCGGGGGAGTTTATCAGCAACACAATGTTTGGAAAGGACTGAGATTGTTTCGAGGAAAATTCAAGGCCGTACAAGAACTACACCGTAATACTGTGAGTTATTTGGAAAATATTTAGAAGTCAAATGTCGGGAGTTGCCTGAGCTATCTAATAAGGAGACATCACAGAAGGCAAGGTAAAAAAGAAATAAAGAAACCACACTAGGATCTGCACTAGGATTTGCAGACGGCTCTAACTCTCCTGGTTGCAGCTGTGATTCAACAGCACATATAAACACTACCAATGGTCATTACTAGAGCCCAGAAAACTCGTGCTGGAAGTAACAATGCTCCCAGAAGTAAAAGTCAAAGGGCTACAGTAGACTTCTGCGTGCCTTTAACCTCCATTAGTCAACAGGACTTTTCCAGTTCTGCTGGGCAAAGGTTTTCAAGGGAATTTGTCTCAAGTACTCCATCTATCTTAGACAATCAAGATTTGAATGCGACCATCAGAGATTCCCAAAGAAATGATGTGGCTGAAGACCTTTCTGGCTACTTGATTGGCAATTGGTCAGTGGACCCAGGATTGCAGGAAAGGTCATCAATTTTATCAATGGACCTGCCTGAGAAAAATCCAAATCTATCAAACACCGATCCAAAGAATATATCCATAGAAGAACAAATAGACAAATCTTATGGGCTTGATAATGAAGACATCAAAATTATCTACAATCAATTGCGTGACCAGTGCTTCATATCTGCGAAATCAACTCAAAGCATCTTCGATAAACTACATGCACTACATCAAGAAATATTCGACCTGAAAGCAACTCTCCAACTCATAGCCACCCTGATAAAAATGGGGATTTTGACAGCAGCACCCCCCCGGACATTTCCTAACCCAGACTCAAACTTCCACCAACCAGGAAGCGAGATGCATACATTAGAAACAAACAAGAATAATCCCTGCCTAACTCAAAAAGAACAGCATCTTATACAGCGGTTGGAGGACATAGAGTTGGCCGCAAACTCTGAAAAGGTTCCAGAAACTCAGGCCGAGAATTGTAATGCAAGTAAAGCTGCTGAGGACCTGAATTTAACCCTTTCAAATGTAGACTTCATAGTAATTGATGAATGGCAAGATGTTATCCCAGACGTAAATGGCCCACAGTCCTCATTAATAGATAGATAGGGACAACATACTGCCGGACAATACCTACCTACGACTTCTTACGGAAGTAGACTCCGGAACAGAGAAGCCACAGTCTACAGTTTCACCATCCAACACTGTGAGTCATATTACTATATACAACTGGCCTTTAAAAAGGTCAAATAATACATGGAAAACTAACACTGATGTAACACGGGTATCTTGGACATTCTGGGTAAAGATTGGGATCCCTTAATGTATATGCATTGCTCATGTATATATCCTATAAAGCCTGAATTGTGGAGGGGGAGGGTGCATCTGTCATTTAAAGAAAATGGACATGCTTATCATTTTTGGAGCTTAATATATAAGTTTGAAGACACACCAGTATCATTCAAATGGGGAACACATATAACACACCGTAGGCCTAATTTCAAGTCAACTGCAAAACGAAATTTACAAAGACCATTCAAAACAAACAGACAGCCGTATGCTGCGAATCACAGGGGTACTTTTGATGAGAGGGTAATGGTTGATGAATTTGGACACGATGTAAATTTTAAAAGGATTCCAATACCTCAGGGAAAATCAGATAAAACTGTTGAGCCGTCTTCTAATTATGAGTGCTCCAGGTACAGGGGAAATGCCCCCAACCACGTTGGTGTTCCACCCCCTGAGCCTAACTCAAACTATAGAGGGAAAGAAGTATGTCCACCTTTTGTATCTGCCCCCAATAATATCTTGATTAATCAACCCCGTGGTTTCGTAAACATATCTAACAACCAGAGTACACAAAAAAGAGAGGCTCCAAGGATTGGTGTCAACAAGTCTTACAGTAGTCACAGAATTTATCAAACCTCCAAGGGGAAGAGCCACCTACCCAGTCACTTCAGAACTTCCAGTAGGTCTAACTCTGAATGGCACCTGGACAACAGATATGCCCCTCTAGCAGCCCTCTCTCAAGATTGACTAACATCAGATAAGATACAATGTCAGCCTCTGAATTTTCTATCTTGGAATATTGCAGGATGGAAGAATAAATTGGTTGACTCAGATTTCATACAGTACCTTCAGTCATTTGACATAATTTGCCTGCAAGAGACTTGGCTTCTGGAGAAAGACTCTTTAAATTTACAGGGATATAGGACATGGGAATTCCCAGCTCAAAAAAAATTCAACTTCAGGCCGAGGAAGTGGGGGCCTGGCTATTTCAATTTCCTCCACTACTGGCTTGAAAGCAATAGAGATAGCTGAACTAAACTCTAGCTATTGGCAAGTCCTAACAATACATGGCTGCAAACCAGGTCCTTTGATCTGTGTCAACGTCTATCTCCCACCGAGAACAATTGGTACTGCTTCAGAGGCTTGGGCTAAATTGGAGGACCTTCTTGATACATTACTTTCTGAATATCTCAACTATTTTTTTATAATTTGTGGTGATTTTAATGCTAGAATGGGAAACAATGTTTGTATGATGGAAAAAGCCCTTGGCTTGGAGCTTGAAATGGATAAAAGCACCTCCCGAACCTCCCAAGACAAGGTAATCAACAACTATGGCAAATTCCTCTTTCAATTGATTTACAAATTCCATCTTGTATGCCTAAATGGTTCTCACCTGGACACCTCAAATGGCTACTACACTTTTCTAACAGATAAGGGTGCTAGTGTGGTAGACTATGTTATAGGATCTTCTGCTGTTCCCCCTTATGTATACTCCCTAGCAATCGATGACAGGCCAGAAAGTGACCATCTCCCCCTTAGAGTGTCTTTAAGATTCCGACAAAATCAGTCAGGGGTATTAACAGACCATAAAATGCTGGGCCATGTTTTAGGTGAGAAAAGGCTTAAATGGTCTATTAAAACTGATGATAGTATAAGGCAGATGCTGAGCACCAATAAACTCCAAGAGCTACGACAACATGCTCTTCTGGGGACCCAGAACATTTGCAAGGTCTACCAGGATATAATTCTTGCACTTAAACCACACCTAACCATTACACACCCAGAAAGAACATCTGAAGCTCAATGGTCCTGGTTCGACAGGGAATGTAAGACCAAGAAAAAAGAGCTGAGCAGAGCAACAAGACAGGTGAAACATATTGGCACTGATGAAGCTATAGCTTTCCTGCAACATCTACAGAGAGAATATAAATCTCTACTTAGAGGAAAAAAGAAGGCTTTCTACTTAGAGAACTGGAAATCTTTGGGCCAGGCCCTCATTGAGGGTAATGACCCCAAATTCTGGAAGCAGATAGAAAGAGGCTTCTCACAGAAAGCCTTTGAGATTGCCAACTCCATCACGGCAGAGGTATGGGTCTCCCACTTCAGTCGCATTTTTGGGGGTAGTATTCATACAAATATTACACATGAGACCTTCTCTAATTCCCCTGAATGGCCACCTGTTTCCCCCAAAGAAATTGGGGACCTGATTCAAACTCTTCGGAATGGCAAGGCTCCCGGTGAAGATATGATCCCCGCTGAGGTTTTTGCCATTGACATTCAGTGGTGGTCTCCCATTCTAGCCAGTCTATTCACCTACATTAATAGTACAGGCAACCTTCCCACAGGTTGGCAAACTAGCATTGTTGTGCCAATTTTTAAGAAAGGCAATCCTCTAGATCCTTGTAACTTTAGACCTATCAGTCTTCTCAATGTGGCCTCTAAGCTTTATGCTAGATACCTCCTGAATAGGCTTCTAGATTGGGACAACAAACATTCTATCATCTTCGAAGAACAGGCAGGCTTCAGAAAAGGCAGAAGTACAATAGATCAAGCCTTTGTTTTACATCATGTAATTAGTAAATACACCAAACCTCCAAACAAATATCTTTATGCTGCCTTTGTGGATTTTTCATCAGCCTTTGACCTGATAGATAGAGAACGCCTATGGTATAAATTGGGAAAAACAAACATTGATAAGAGACTCCTGTGGCTCATACAGCAACTACATAAAGAAAATACGATGCAAGTGCGTATAGGCTTACAGAGAGCTCTATCACAACAGGTTCACATTAGCCGAGGGGTGAAACAAGGTTGTATTTTAGCACCTTTTCTCTTCAACTTTTATATAAACAGCCTTATCCCTCAAAAGGCTTCCCCCACATTCTTCCCCCCAACCATTGGCTGTAGGAAGATCTCAATACTGCTTTATGCTGATGACCTGGTTTTGCTATCTTTGAATAAAATTGGTCTTAAAAGAATGCTGTCCAAATTTGGTCAGCTCTGTAAAGAGGAATGGCTAACAATCAACTATACCAAAACAAAGATTATGGTCTGTGGGAAGAGAGCCCCTAAGCATAACTGGTCACTGGATGGGCATGCTATTGAGCAGGTACACTCATTTAAATACTTGGGCCTTCAATTTTGTGAGAAACTCTCCTGGAGACAGCACTTAAATGCTACCATCTTATTGAGCACCAGATCAATAGGGCAATTAAAAAGATTTTTCTACAGCAGAGGAGGCCAGCTAGTAAATCCTGTACTCAAGGTGTTTTTTGTCAAAATTCTAGCACAAATGCTCTACGGGACAGAACTATGGGGAGAGGCAGCCAAGCCCAAATTAGAAATCCTGCAAAACAAATTCATGAGGCTGATACTGGGGCTCCCCCCAGGAACTCCCTCAGCTCACCTCAGAGCTGAGTTAGGCCTACCCTCAATTGCTGCTAGAATCGATCTGGCTTATCTTAGATATTGGCATAGACTGAACAGTTTGGAGGACTCCTCCCTGACAAAGTGCTGCTGGTTAGAACAACTAAAGTCTGGTGGATGGGCACAACAATGTCACCAAAAATTAAAGGTCCACAACCTTCTGATGGAAAAGTTCCTTAGTTTAAGCTCTCGTGACCTTAGGAACTGGATCTTTGATCTTGATGCTAGTCAGGATAGGGCGTCTATTGTTGGGTCCCATTTTTCTACCTGGTATCCCCAACTTCAGGTGAATCATGCAAAACCAAAATATTTTGAGTCATTGACTTTTCCCCAGATTCGCAGAGCTTTTACAGAACTTAGATTTGGACAGATGGCCTCAGCATACCTTGAAGGGAGATATAAAGGAAGACCTGTTGAGGAACGAAAATGTGTTTTTGGCTGCAACCAGATTGAGGATGTAACTCATTATCTACTGTTCTGTCCTCTCTATAAAAATCCTAGAGAAAGATTTCTGTCACCCATCATTCAGATGTATTTTAACTGTACCACCACTGAAACAGTAGTAGGATTGCTTGCTGATACACAGTTGCACATTACATATGCTGTAGCACAATTTGCACTAGCAGCTAAGAAGCTGAGGCTTCAATTTGTCAGGGATCATAATGCCGCATAAATGCTGAATACAGTGGATTGACGTTATACGTTACGATAATATTCTTAGACCGGGTTTTATTGGTTTTAATGCTTTTAATGCTTTTAAGGTAATTGCCTGTTTTAATTGGATTTTATATGCTACAGTAGTCACTACATTGTAAAGGTCTATGGCCAGAAACAATAAAGTTTATATGTATGTATGTATTGCCATTGTCTATTTTCTACATTCTCTAACTCATCCCTTCTTCTGGACAATACTGGCTGTTAACCAATTAGCCTCAAGGGGCTGTAAAACCTTCCTCCTCCCTTAATTCCCATGAAAGTCCAGGTGTTTTATCTCTTCTCCAATTAGCTCGGAATGTTGAGTCTTTCACAGGCTCCTCGTTTTGGCCTTCAGTTTTATCTCAAACCACGCTGTACCGATCTTCAGAAAAACACTCTCATAGCACTTAGAAAAACACATTCCAATGTCTCTCAAATTATCTTCACACAGAACCTGTCTGACTCCATCTTACATTTCTCTGGCTACATATCCCATCATTATGACAGAGGCCACCCGCTGGGATCTTACCCCCTATTTGAAAACAGTGGATCAAGCAGAGACGTCCAGCGTTTCGTCTTGCCTGATGAGACTTAACTACTTTCAGCCTGTGACATCAGATATGGTGGACAGAGTGCTTGACTGCTGTCGTGCCTCCTCCTCCTCCCTTGACCCTTGCCCGGCCTGGCTAATCAAAGCAGCCAGGCCTATAACATCTGAATGGGCTACGGCAATAATTAATGGATCTCTCCCCATCAAGGAGACACTGCCCTCAAGGAGACACTCATTAGGCCCATTAGGAAGAAACCGAGCTTGGCGGCGGACAATATTGGTAATTATAGGCCTGTTGCCAATGTTTCTTTCCTTAGCAAGGTAGTTGTGAGGGTGGTGGCCAATCAGTTGCAGGCTCTTCTGGATGAAACCAATGCCCTGGATCCCTTCCAGTCGGGCTTCAGGCACAGAAATGGCATTGGTCGCCCTGTTTGATGCCCTATTGAGGGAGGCTGACAGGGGCAAAATGTCTCTGCTGGTCCTCCTCGATATCTCAGCCGCCTTTGATACTGTCTACCACTGTGGGGGAATGCCCCTCCCCAAAGTTGCTAAGCTGTTGGCTGATTCTACAGTAGTAGGGCACACTCTCCTGGAACGTCACAGCTGCTTCTGGGAGGAGCTGCTACCCATTCTTCTTCTTTCTCATAGGTGATAGAGAGCTTGCTTAATTGCCTTTCCTTGGGCCAATCATAATGGCATTATGTAACCATTGTCCTATCTGAACTCTGTCAACTATCTGTATACTGTCAACTATCTGTGAGCTTGTAAGTTTAATAAACACAGTCCTCCTGGGGGCAGGGCAGTCGTCTTATTCGAGGTCCTCTTCTTCTAGTCGCCCATCAGGAGCACTGCTGGCAGACATCCTTCTGTGTGTGTGTCTGACTTCTTTAACTTCTCTAAGACTATTTGCTATCCTAATTACTTGTGACTACATAAACTATCAGCCTGCTCATTTCGTGACCCTACATACCACGAGTTGGGAATTGGTGGCCTGGCTTTTGCCTGGCTCCATTCCTTCTTGGAGGACCATCCCCAGAGAGTGCAGATTGGAGAGAGTTTCTTGGCCCCATGGAGCCTCAATTGTGGGGTTCTGCAGGGCTCGATTATCTCTCCAATGCTATTTAACATCTATATGAGGCCGCTGGGAGGGGTCATCAGGGGATGTGGGGCTTCATATCATCAGTACACTGATGATATTCAGCTCTACATCTCCTTTTTCCAACAACTGTGGATGCTGTTTTGTTTATTGAGCGCTGCCTGGAGGCTGTTCAGCAATGGATGCAGGTGAACGGACTGAGGATGAATCCGG
The DNA here is from genome assembly GCA_037013535.1 of Intellagama lesueurii. Classification (NCBI taxonomy): domain Eukaryota; kingdom Metazoa; phylum Chordata; class Lepidosauria; order Squamata; family Agamidae; genus Intellagama; species Intellagama lesueurii. The sequence continues at coordinate 25,862,645 of JBAJHW010000010.1, read as the reverse complement.
GCAAGATGGAGGCCCTTCGGGTGGGTGTCCCAGACATCAGTGGTCTGGGAAACGCCCTCTCTTTTGGGGGGGGTGACTCTTACCACCAACAGTGAGGTTCGCAGTTTGGGTGTACATCTGGACCCAACGCTCACCATGAAGACCCAGCTGTCGTCAGTGGTCCGTTCCGCACATTTCCACCTTCGGCAGATTGCCCAGCTGCGTCCCTATCTTGATGTGGGGGCACTCACCAATTTGGTCCATGCACTCGTAGTCTCGAGATTAGACTACTGTAATGCGCTCTACATGGGGCTGCCTTTGAGACTGACGCGGAAACTTCAGATGGTGCAGATTGTGGTGGGCAGACTTCTTACTGGGGTGAAAAGGTACCACCATATTTCCCCCACTCTGGCTGCCTTGCATTTGCTGCCCATTCATTTCCACGTTGATTTCAAAGTTCTTACAATTACATATAAAGCCCTAAATGGTTTAGGACCTCGACATCTGGCAGAGTGCCTTCTCCTACCCAGTTCTGCCAGAGTCATGTACTCCAGCCAGGCCAGGCGGCTGAGGGGTCTAACACTGAGGGTGGTCTGGAAGGAAAGAAAAAGGAACCGGGCCTTCTTGGCAGTGGCCCCTCACCTTTGGAACAACTTGCCAGTGGAGATCTGCCTGGCTCCCTCTCTGGGTGTTTTCAGGAACAAACTTAAAACCTGGCTATTTGGGCAGGCTTTCCCTCCTGCCGTATCTTAATTTCTTATACGTTTGCTATCTTGGATTTATAATATATACTTATTGGTTTTATTGTTTTTAAATTTCCAAACCGCCCAGAGTAGACCTTTGGTCTAGATGGGCGAGATAGAAATCTAATAAATAAATAAATAAATAAACTTTTTTCAAGTGGTGTTTATAGCTGACTCACAGTTTCCATCATAAATAGGTCCATCTGATCTAGCCGCAGTTGTTTAGCGACTTCAGGAGGAGAGTTAGAAGCAGTCCGCTGTCGTTTCTTCTTCTTCCCCATTATGCCGGTTCTTTGATCTCCAATAATCCACAGAATCCAGGTGTTTAAAAGTCAGTTTAGGCCACCACTGTAGTCTCTAGATACCCTCAGGACACCCAAATAGTATGATAAGAAAATAGAAATGCCTGAGTGTACGGTTAAAATAAATAAGGTTAAAAAAGGAGCGAGCCACAGGACAGTTGTCATCACTGAGTGGCCATCTTGAAAAGTCTCCTTTCTTTTTATATATATTTCAGCCAATCTTTCAGGGTTGAGGAAAAAAGCTGGAATCACACATGCCCAACAAACACACACAGACCTTGGCACTTGCATTATAAAATGCTAAATCTAATATATATTTGATCCAATAAAATAGGTCTTTTCTTTCATCCTTCTGACAATACATAGTCTGAGCAGAACACAGCAAGAGCCTGGCTAGATTAGGCAAATGGTACAAAACCATCTACTCTAATATTGTGTTTGCTGTAGTGACTAACCAGATATCTCTGTGAAGCCCACAACAGACTATTAAAACAATAACCCTTTTCTACTTTTTCAAGGAACCAATATAGAGTGTCCCCATGAATCTGTAGGATAAAGTCAATAGAGCTATTGTCAGTTGGTAGGTAAACAAAGAACTGGAGTGTTGGTAGCCATTCATGTTCCAATCAGTTGCCTCCTTTGGAAACAAGAAGTGTAGGTAATGATCAGAATGAAGATTTTGTAAATGAATTCAAATATTATCCTCCAAAAATCCTTATCTTCAGTAACCTCCCTCCAAAAAAATCAACAGTGATTATCCCTTTATTCTTCTCACTACTCAGAAAAGATGACTGAATGTAAGGAAATATTTTAATTCTTGCTTTGTGTGTGTGTGTGTGTGTGTGTTCAATGTGTATTTCATATTGCTTTATCATGTTTTATGAGAACCTTTGAGAAATAATACATTTCTTGTATCAGAATACTGTTGATTAACATTCATTGCTGATGAACACTGAGCAAATTAGTAGTAAAAATAGCATTTTGATTTGTCTTCCTGCACCCCAATTTCTAAGAATTTGTGAGATAATGTTATATCAATATTGCTTTAAAAATGACAGTTTGGTTTCATTTAATTGACTTGCCATTTGCTTGAAAATAGCTAAGTTTATATTTCTGAGAGGGCTTCTTTTGAACACTTTATAAAATAACACCCACTGACATCTGACTAAGAAATAAAATGAAGTCACTGATAAATCTTGTATGTTCTGAATATCTTTTACACTGTTGTGAATTTTGTTAGTAGTTTAAAATCACAGCAGAAGATTTTCTCCTTACGAAGGTTTGGACCAGAAGCTCCAGCGTAGTAAGGCACACAGGAAGACACCAGGAATAAGTGCAGAGAATATTTACTTGCTGTACATATTTACATAGTGCTCACAGAAACAGAAACATAGGCATTCAGCAGTCAAACAGACAGAACGTAAGCATGACAGTCAAAATAACCAGCCTCTTAATTTATACTACCTCCAACCAATCAAATTAGTGGTTCACCTCATGGTAGTTAATTCCACACGACTGTGTCCTTCTTGTCACGTAGGCAGTGACTAAATAACTCCACCTGCACTAACCAATTGTTAATTACATTTCTTCTTCTTAAAGACCTAACAAATTTGAACTAAAGTCAAAATACAGCTTCCATTTTCACTAACTCCATTCTCCAAACACACTAAAACTGTAAGGTCCAGAATCCTATTGATGTCTGGATAAGCATTATAGTATTAGAAGAGATAGCCATGTTAGTCAGTGCAAGCATATCAATGCAGTTAATTGTGGCTAACTGACATGGGGCCAGGTCACATTTCAGTCAAATGCTTGATTGCACAACCATCATATTCCTCAGTTTCTCATCAATTAACCACAATTAGCCATGGTAAGTTATTCAAACTTTAGATGAACATCAGCACCTGGTTTAAAGGTAAAGTTTCCCCTTAACATTTAGTCCAGTCGTGTCCGACTCTAGGGCGCGGTGCTCATCCCCATTTCCAAGCCGTAGAGCCAGCGTTTTGTCTGAAGACAGTTTCCGTGGTCACGTGGCCAGCATGACTAGACACGGAACACTGTTACCTTCCCACTGAGGTAGTACCTATTTATCTGCTTGCATTTGCATGCTTTCGAACTGCTAGGTTGGCAGGAGCTGGGACAAGTGACGGCAGCTCACTCCATTGCGTGGATTCGATCTTACGACGGCTGGTCTTCTGACCTTGCAGCACAGAGGCTTCTGCAGTTTAACCCGAAGCGCCACCACGTCCCCTTGTTTAGCTTGCCCTAAAAAGCAGAGGCATTGTTTTATTACATTGCATGCAATACATCTAATGTCATATTGGTTCAAATCCTGTCATAATTTTACATTCTAAAAGAAGAATGTGTTTGTTCCATTACATCTCATGTGGGAGACCTCTGGAAATACTATGATTTACCTAATTACACATAGCTATATTACACTTTTCCATGCACTGTGTGCTCATTCTTGCTTTCCAAACTGATGACGAAAGAAACACATTGTCTTTTGTTTCATGTTTGTGTGCAATACACATATGTATGTAAGAGAAAGGGAGAGAAAGAGAGAGAATGATGTATCAATAACTATTTCCACAATTATTAATAACATCAGGAACAAGGTAAAAGTTAGAATGGAACGGAATGGTGTAGGGCCTTCTTAATAAAAATTGATGCTCAAAACAGTTATATGTGCTGGACAAACATGCATGTAGAAACAACGTATTCAGTGCAGAAAATTGATTTTGCAAAACAAACAAACAAACAAACAAAAACCAGTCCAGAACAGAGACTTTCAAGTAGGATAGCCCAACCAAATACACCAGACCCATCCAGAGGGAACAAATGGAACCAGCCACAAAAAAGTCCCCCCAGAACAGAATACAGTGGTGCCTCGACTTACGAATGTCCCGACTTACGACCATTTCGAGTTACGACCAGCTCTGGCCGCAAAATTTTTCTTCGACTTACGGTCGGAGCTTCAAGTTACAACCAGAAAAAGGCAGGGGAAAAAGGCGGGGAATTCAAAGTGCTAACCGTTGGTGGTGAAGAGGCTGCTTCTTTGTAGCTCTTTTGCCCCAGCAGTTAGAGTAAGTGCAATCGGAGGAGGCTTCGGGCTGCCTGGTAAGGTAAGGTGCTGCTTTCTTCTTTTTAAAAACTGCCTGTTCTGGGTGGGTTTTGCAGCGTGGTTTTGGGCTGGGGGAGTTATGTTTCTGTGCTTTGATGGGTCTTGCAGTGTGGGTTTAAAATGTGAAAATTAGACTGTAATTTTAAAATGTAAAATTAGACTGAGAGGTCTGTTTGCTGGAATAATGGTTGCTGGATTGATTGATTGATTGATTGATTGATTGATTGATTGATTGATTGATTGATTGATTGATTGATTTTTGCATTCTGTGGCTCCTAGGGTTTGTGTACTGTGACCTCTCTTTTGTTTTAAAATGTGTGGGTTTAAAATGTGACTCCAAAGTCTTTTGTTTTAAAATCAGAAACCTTTCTCTGAGGGGGTCTGGTTGCTGGAATGGTGTAAAATGTGGTTTAGACTCAAGTCTCCCCCCCCCCATTGTCTTCTCTCTCTCTTCTCTCTTTTTGTGCTTAACAGCACAAACTTTTGTCTGAGGGGTCTGTGTACCCCACTGATGACCTTCTTTCTTTCCTCTTTTCCCCATTGTTCCCTCCCTCCCTCCTTTCCTGCCTTTTTTTTAACCTAAGTTAATAGAAGAAAAATTCTCCCCCTAGTGGTAGTGGACGGATTAACTGCTTTTGCATTCGTTCCTATGGGAACAAATGCTTCAACTTGCAACCGGCGCCTCAAGATACAACCAAAAAACAGCCGGAATGGATTAATCGCATTTCAATGCATTTCAATGGGAAATGGTGCTTCGACTTACGACCATTTCGAGTTACGACCATCTTCTGGAATGGATTAAGTTCATAAATCGAGGCACCACTGTACCTATTCCAGGCATAAAATCAATATTGCAAAGAACAGCACAGAGTGGTGACTTTTAAGTAGGACAGCCCAAACAATTTGACCCACCCCAACCAGCTAGAGGAGACTGATGCAACCAGCCACAAAACATCCCTGGGAACAATGTTCCACTACCCTTTCCAGGTATAAAAATCAATGTAGGGGGGGAAAAACCCAGTCTGGAACAGCAACTTCCAACTAGGACAGCCCAATCAAATTCATACATCCCATTGGACTAGAGGAGCCAAATGCAACCAGGCACAAAATGCAACCAGGAAAAACATTTGAGTACTTATTTCAGGCAGAAATCTGACATTTCAAAAACAAAAACAAAAACAGAAAAACCCAGTCTGGAACAGCAACTTCCAAGTAGGGCAGTCCAATGTAATTCACTTGTTCCACTAGAGTAGAGGGTATTGGAATATGTATCTGTGGGTGTTCTGTAACTTTTTGCATTGTTCCATTGAATTGTGTTTGATTGATGAATATGTTTCCCTTGGTCTCCTCTTAAACTGCTATTTTGAGATACTATAAGGAAAACAGATTTTTAGCCTAGAAAAAGAATCTTCATATGATTCCTATGGATCATTTATGGTTACTAATGATTTATACGGGAGGTATGGGCTGTTCAAAACTTGTAACTCCAGGGTGCTTTCTGGAATGTAAGACTTCTGCCAAGAAGTACCAGAATGTAATATCTTTGAATGTTTTGTGATTTGTTAATTAACTATGGTTGAGCATTGTAAATGAAGCTACTTCTGCTCAGATGTTACTGCTCCAACTTATTTTCTAGACTATAGATTTTGAAACACAATGGGCATTGGAATATAGTTCCTGGAGAGGGTTTGAGCCCTGCAAAATCAATCCCCTCTAGTCACATGAACTAGCATGTTACCTGAGGGATTAATGTTCTTTATATCCTGGGGAGAGGGACCAGGAGAGGAGAGAGACCCCAGCCAGACTACTGACAAGAAGACTGTACACCATTTTTTTATTTTAAACACTATTCATGTAACATATATTGCTTTCATTCATTTACAACATAAGACAAAGGTATCAAGAGGCCTCTTCCATACTTCACACACACACATACTCACACACAGAGAACTCTTCCCTGATGGTTGATCAGTCCCTCAGTAAGAGCGATGGGAGCAACGTTGCAGTGCTGTTTGAAGCCCACAGTCTCTTACTGGGTCATCCTTCTTATAGCCATCTTCCTTGTGGGCTGTGCCTATGGGCTGAACCTGGGTGGGCATAGGCAAGCAAGGGGCAGACCCAGATTTCCGGGTCAGGTACAGTCTGTTGCCATGCAGGAATGCTTCTTGCACATGTACAGTTTGCTCCCTTTACCACAGTCCCAGCTCCAGCCAGCCTGCTTCCCTTTTCCTGTCTGAACAAACATGTCCACATTTAGAACTTCCTCCCATGTATGTGGTTTCTTGTTGATATAGTAACTTTATCTCTTGCAACTCTTTGCAGATTTGTATCAGGCTCACCATCCCATCTTCCCTTTCAAGTCTCCATCTTCTTTTCAGACCTGGGGTGCTGGTCTCACACACACTCTGTCACTCATAACAAGCAGATGTTTTTTATTGTGTTTATTTGCTTATTTATTATAACTGTTGATCTAATTAAATTGAATTTCTTCTCCTTATTAAACCAAAAGCACTCATATTTGACTGTTTTACCACTGGGAAAGCAGATAGCCACAATCTGTGTTTTTGTGTGTGGATTACGGTTCCTGTGGAATGTTGGTGGTTTGATGCATTGCCGCCATCCAGTCATATGTGACGGATAAATTAGTTGGCATCACTGTTCATGGGCCGTTTCTAAAATATGGAATTTGGGCCCAGAGCAGGCCCAGGAAAGCAATTTGCACATTAGTTCCTTCTAGTTCAATAACAGGGGTGAATCTTTTCATGCTGTCTCACTTGGAAGTTGCTGTTCCAGGCTATCATACCCAATGTAGGTGTCTTGCCTGGAATGAATACTGGAATGTGGTTCCTGAGGATGTTTTCTGGAACATCATTCCTCTTTTATCTGATGAAAAAGGTGAATGTCACTGTTCCAGGCTGTTTGTGCAATATTGATTTGCTGCCCAGAATGGGTACTGGAAAGCTGTTCCCAGGGACATTTTGTGGCTGGTTGTATCAGTCTCCTCTAGCTGGATGGGGTAGGTCAATTTGGTTTGGCTGGCCTATTTGAAAGTCACTGCTCCAGGCTGTTTTTTCTTTTCTTTTCAATATTGATTTTCTGCCTGGAACAGGTACTGAAATGTTGTTCTGGAGGGATTTTTGTGGCTGGTTCCATTGGTCCCCTGTAGCCAGATAGGTCTGGTGAATTTGGTTGGAATGGCCTACTCAGGAATTGCAATTCCAGACTGTTTTTCACAAAAATGCTTTCCTGCCTAGAACAGAATGTTGTTCTGGGAAGTGTTTTGTTGCTGGTTGTATCAATTCTCTTCAGTTGGATGAGTCTGGCAAATTTGGTTGGGCTCGTTTACTTGGAAGTCTCTGTTCTAGACTGTTTTTTGTAAAACTGTTTTTCTACTCAGAATGGGTACCAGAATGTTGTTTCTGCACATGAGTTGTGGCTTGTTGTATCTGACTCATCTATCTACATGTGTGTTGTGAATTTGGTTGGGTTATCCTATTTGGACCCCTTCATGGATTGCTGCCTTGTCGTGGCGTAGGGGCCTGACTAATTCAGAAAAGCTATGGGTTATGCCATGCAGGGACACCCTAGACGGGCAGGTCATAGTGGAGAGTTCTGACTAAATGCGATTCACCTGGAGCAGGAACTGGCAAGCCACTCCAGTATCTTTGCCAAGAAAACTCCATGGACAGAAACAAAAGGCTAAAAGATATGACGCTGGAAGATGAGCCCCTCAGGTCGGAAGGCGTCCAACATGCTAGATCTCCAGGCTGGATCTCTGAACCCTAGAGATCCTCCCAGCCACATGGGCTGAGGAAACAAACCTTATTTTTACTATTTTCCTTTCTATCAACTTTAAGCCTAATGAGTGCCTGTTTTAAGTGAGTAAAATACACAAAATCTTTAATACTTAAAGATTGCCTCCTGAGTCTTATTTTCTAAAGTGCTAGGCTTTGGTGAGGGTGGATACCAAGAACAATTGGGTAAAGAAGGGGACTTCTCCAGCTAATTCTAACCTTGAGGAGCTGGCCTTCCGCTGTGCACTTCACTGGAACTTAAGCAAGTTCCCAGAACTCTCAACAGGTTATGGGCCCAGAGAGTAACCAAACAAAGCCAGCTAAAAAAAGGAAAAGATTAGCTAAGAAGTATTTTTCGGGCTTTGTTGTTTTCTGAGTGTATCTGCGTTTTTTGTCTTCCCCTCTCCCTCAACCAAACCCAAAGCTAGCTGAAGAGATTTTGCTGTTTGTTTGCTTGCTTATTGATTTTGCATTTCTATCTTTCTTTTCCCAATCTGTTCTAGCTCTTCCTTCTTCAGGTCTGTCTGAATTTAAACAATCACCAAGCTCCAGAGCTGCTAGATCAGCCAGTAATCTTTCCTTCCATCTTTCAAAATTCACTGAGGTCAATACTGTCAATTTCCCTAGAATTTCCTTCCTTTCTGCCATTCTGAATCCTGCCTCCTTCTAAGCAAAAGCAATAAGCAAGCAAACAACAGCAAAATCTCTTCAGCTAGCTTTGGGTTTGGTTGAGGGAGAGGGGAAGACAAACAACGCAGATACACTCAGAAAACAACAAAGCCCGAAAAATACTTCTTAGCTCCTTAGTGTAGCAGCCTCCAGACAGATGCAAGTCAAGCACCTAGATGTCAATACTGCATTTCTACATGGAGAGATTGAGGAGGAACTCTACATGGAACAACCACCAGGTTTTATTGACAGGAAGCACCCTGACCTTGTCTGCAGACTGAAGAAAGGCCTATATGGGCTGAAACAAGCAGCCAGAGCCTGGAATGAGAAACTGAAGAAGATGCTACTTCAACAAAGTTTCAAACAAGGAAAGGGAGATCAGTGCCTGTATACTAGGAACAGGAATGGACATTTCACATTTATTCTAGCTTATGTTGATGACCTGATTGTGGCCACCTATGAGGAAAAAGAGTACAGGAGTGTAGTACAGAAACCGAGCAAAGAGGTAGAAATAAAGGAATTGGGAGATGCAACATACTATTTGGGCATTCAAATTGAGAAAGAGGCAGATGGTTCATATTTGTTGAGTCAGAAACAAAAGATACTTGAACTGTTAGACATGTTGGATATGCAAGATGCCCACAGTGCTGCAACACCCATACATACAGATTTTCTTAAAAATAAAGAGAAAGGAGAACCTTTACCCAACAATAGCCAGTACAGAGCAGCTATAGGGAAGCTTTTGTACTTGACAACTACTGTGAGACCTGACATTGCTACTGCAGTAGGAATACTGAGCAGAAAAGTCAGTTCACCAACACAGAGTGACTGGACAGCCGTAAAAAGGGTAGCTAGATACTTGAAAGGGACCATGGACTTTAAGCTAAGACTGCCAGTTAACAAGAACCCAAAACTTATAGGGTGGGCAGATGCAGACTGGGCAGAAAATAGCGAAGGTCGTAAATCTACCAGTGGCTTTCTATTTCTGTATGGTAACGGCCCTATCTCATGGGGCAGTCATAAACAAGATATTGTAGCTTTATCTTCCACAGAGTCTGAGTTTGTTGCAGCAGCAGAAGCATGCAGAGAACTCCTATGGCTGAAGAAACTGCTGATGGACTTTGAGATAGATGAAGAAACACCATTCCAGATGATGGAAGACAACCAAAGCTGCATCAAGCTATCACAAGGAGAGAAGATGAACGTGCACACCAAGCATATTAATGTGAGATATGAGTTCGTGTGTGACCTGATCGAGAAGGGTACCATCCAGATGACCTATTGTCCAACTACGGAGATGATGGCGGACATCCTGACCAGACCTCTACCAAGAGATCGCTTTCAGAACCTGCGAAGCATGATGGGAATTGTTGAAATTTATGCATGCTAGATTGAGAAGGGGTGTTGGCTAGTTAGCAATCTTGATGTAAATTTCAAGATATGGGAGGAAGGGCCTCCATCACAGACTAACTTGTTTGCTTGTTTGTTTGCATGCTAACTAATCAGAGGGGTTTGTTTTTGCCGGGCTAGATAAGCTCCGCCCTTGTTTCTTCCCTCCTCCTCCTCACGCGTTTTGAGAGACTCCATTTTGTCTCAGACCCTCATTTCACTCAAATACTGAAAAAAGAAGCACAAAGGTGTTAGAACTAATTCACACTGACCTGTGTGGGCCAATTAATGTGCCATCAATGGGAGGCAACAGATATATTCTAATTTTTGTGGATGATTTTTCAAGATATTGTGTCACCTACCTACTGAAGGACAAGAGTGAGACCCACAACCTTCTGAGGAAATATGTGGCCATGGTGAACAACAAATTTGAAAGAAAACCTCAGGCGTTTCAATCAGACAACGGTGGTGAGTACATTTCAAACCACACACAGACATTCTTTGAGGAACAAGGTATTCTACACAGAAGGACTGTTCCATACACACCAGAACAAAATGGAATAGCTGAGAGAAAACTAAGGTCTCTTCTAGAGATGACTAGATGCATGCTTGCAGATGCAGAACTACCCAACAAGCTTTGGGGTGATGCAATAATGACAGCAACGTATCTCCAGAACAGATTGCCAACAAAAGGCACCACAAAAACACCCTTTGAAATTTGGCATGGTAGAATCCCGAACATTTCACACATTAGAGTTTTTGGGAGCATTGCATATTCCCAAGGAGAAAAGGCATAAATTGGACTCTAGAACTGAACAAACAATTCTTATTGGATATGCTTCTGGTGTCAAAGGGTACAGAGTCATGAAACTGAGAACTGGTGAAGTCAGTGCAAGACACGTGGTTCACTTTGATGAACAAAGGAAGGCTGACAAGAGAGGGACTGTGCTAGACAGCTCTAATGAGCAGGATCAACGTAACCAACCTCTCCTAGACATACTTATGCCAGTGCCCTCACAAACTAAACCAAAGGAAGTGGAGGATGAGGATGAGGCACAGGATGAGAGCAGTACACCAAAAGAAGGGGATACAGATGGAGCAGTCGGCAACACTGTAGAACTGGAAGATGGCACCATGCCACCAGAGGTTCCAGAACCAGAAGTCAGACGCTCATCACGATCCAACATAGGTGTGCCACCCCCTCGCCTCCTACCTTACAAAGTCATCACAGACAGATGAACCAGCAACCTGGCAAGAGGTTGAACAGATGCCAGCACAAGAGGGTGCCAAATGGAGACAAGCTGCAAAGGAGGAGATAGAAGCCTTACATAAGAATGAAACATGGACACTGACAAGGCTACCACCAGGCAAGAAAGCAATTGGATGCAAGTGGGTATTCAAAGAGAAAAAGGGAGCAGATGGAGAAGTGGAACATTACAAAGCAAGATTAGTTGCCAAAGGATTTCTTCAGAAGTATGGAGAAGACTTTGATGAAACTTTTGCTCCAGTTGTCAGACACAGCACCATAAGATTGCCTCCTGAGTCTTATTTTCTAAAGTGCTAGGCTTTGGTGAGGGTGGATACCAAGAACAATTGGGTAAAGAAGGGGACGTCTCCAGCTAATTCTAACCTTGAGGAGCTGGCCTTCTGCTGTGCACTTTACTGGAACTTAAGCAAGTTCCTAGAACTCTCAACAGGTTTTGAGGCCCAGAGAGTAACCAAACAAAGCCAGCTAAAAAAAGGAAAAGATTAGCTAAGAAGTATTTTTCGGGCTTTGTTGTTTTCTGAGTGTATCTGCATTTTTTGTCTTCCCCTCTCCCTCAACCAAACCCAAAGCTAGCTGAAGAGATTTTGCTGTTGTTTGCTTGCTTATTGCTTTTGCTTAGAAGGAGGCAGGATTCAGAATGGCAGAAAGGAAGGAAATTCTAGGGAAATTGACAGTATTGACCTCAGTGAATTTTGAAAGATGGAAGGAAAGATTGCTGGTTGATCTAGCAGCTCTGGAGCTTGATGATTGTTTAAATTCAGACAGACCTGAAGAAGGAAGAGCTAGAACAGATTGGGAAAAGAAAGATAGAAATGCAAAATCAATAATTTACCACAGTCTAACAGACTCACAACTAGCCTATGTTACAGGTTGTGAAACAGCAAACCAAATGATTAAAAATCTAGAGGACTCTTTTGGGGTTGCAAGTCGTCAGTCTGAAGCAGCCTTGATTAAAGATTTAACAAGAATTCAATTAAATAACAAGAAGGATTGTGAAAAGCATATATCTGAATGTTTAAATATCATTGACAGTTTAAATACTACTGGTTTCCAAATGCCTGATAGAATTAAAAGGGGAGTTTTGATAGCATCCCTAGGAGAACGTTTTGATGCTTTTGCGTCTATTATAAATGCTCAGAAGTTGTCCCTTGAAGCCAGCCTGAAAGCTCTGAGAGATGAATGCATAAACCAGACAGGCTTGAGTTCCTCAGATGCTAGTGGATCAAATTACCTGTTTCAAAGTAGGAGCCACAGAAAAGCTCTGCCTCATGACCAATCACGTAACAGTTGCTGGTCTTGTGGAAAACCAGGGCATAAATCAAGGGACTGTTATGTCCACAGAGAGCCTTCAGCCAATAGGAGCTCTTACCAATCTGAACAAAGGGCTCAGAAAAGACAGAATGCAGGAGGCGGAGCATTGTCGCGGTGCTGTCAGCAGCCTCGGGAAACAAGCTCCCGGGAAAGCTGGAACCGGCCGGTCTGTGGCCCCCCCAGAAATGAGGGGGGTGAAGGAGAGATCAGGAGAGACCTCTCTGAAGCTGGTGAGCATCAGAAAGAAGAAAATTTTGGGCAGCAACCTAAGATTTCTTCCTCTGGAAATTCACCCGAGCACAGACCGGACGTGGAGCCATCTTGGCATAAGCTGTGAGAAACTCCATTCCCCCTCCAACTCCCTGAGGAGAGGAGAACAAGTAGCACTGGCGTTGAAAATATACAGCAACAAAGTGAGTGGAAACCCTTGATTGATGAGTAACCCTACGAAGAGGAAAAGAAATTAGTGTGAAATAGTGGCCGAAAGAAGAAAAGTAGCGGCGAGCTTTACATACCAGCTTGCTTCAGCAAAAGCGAAAGGGAACCTTATCAGCAAGCTGGCTTAAGGCCAAAAAAAGAGAGAGATACTGAGACGGAAAAATCTTTTGTTTGCGGAAAAAATCCCAGAGTGAAAAACTACTGGGTAGGCTGTTAGAATCAGTTAGAGATTGAATGTTGCGAAGGTTGTTTAGCCTGGATTTTACTTTTTGAATTGTTTGAGACTTTGATAATAAAAATAACTTTTGAGAGTAAGAAAATGGACGGTGACTCAGCAGGGAGACGATACTGAGGCAGCTAGAAAAATCAGGACTGGAGTCTGACGGATCGTAAGAACATCTACTGGAGAGACTGCTCTTTTGTGTCTGCTATTATGTTGGGACTCTTCTGGCAGGAATGCCCCTTACCCTATTTTTTAGCCTGGATTTGTAACTATAGGTTGGATGAGACTTGGTCAACAGAAGATTGCTAGGTTTTTGATGAAGAAACAATAAGTTTTTAGAAGCAAGAAAACGGACTGTGGACCATCAGCAACACGACGTATTCAAGCAGACAGAGGAGCTAATAAAAACAGGACTGGAGCCGGATGGACTATAAAAAAATCTGCGGAAGAGATTTATCTCCTGGGTTTGCTGTTTTATTTGGACCTTTTTTCGGCTGGATTGGGAGAGACTTTCTCACACATGGAGCAAGGGATGTTTTAGAGACTCTGATAAGATTGTCATGGTTGTAATTTAAATATAACAATATTTGTGTAAGGAGGGGAGGAAGTACCTAGAGGAGGTTTATGATTGGGGGATCAGTTCGTGGATAAAATAGTGGAAATTGAAAGATTAAAATGGCCTCTGAAAATTTAAAATATAAAAGATTGGGGATCTTGTCTGTCCAAACGCAAAAGTTGGGAATAGGGGAACAAAACCCAGATATAGAATGGCAGGCTAAGATCCAAAAAATAATAACAACAGGATTTCAGCAGGTAAATGAGCATCTCAGCCAGATAGAAGATCTGATGAAGAAGAAATTGCCGGATGTTAAACCGCAGTTAAATGAAGAACTGCCTGTATTCAGTGAGACACTAGATAACATAGATGGGATGAAGAGTAAACCAGTGTACTATTTAGCTATCACACCCGGAAATGGTTATGTTAAAAAATGGATTAGTGTCCTGGACTTATCCTTTTCTTACAAGGGAAGTAAGGAGAAAATATGGGAAGTGATAGAAATAGACACCTTTGCAGATGTGCTGGAAGACTGTCTAAGACAGAAGGAAATTGAGCGAAGGGATGTATTTCTTAAATGGTCTCGATACCCTGAAAATGTTGGAATAGCGTAGTGCTAAATTCAAATATAATTATAAGTTGATAACTGTGAGGGTAATCAAATTGGGAAAAAAGAAAAAGAAAAAGCAGAAAGTTGATTGTTTTATCGAAATATGAATAGATTGAATGTTTGTATACTTTGTGTTCTCCTGTCTGCAAACTTTTCTTCCCTTCCCCTTCTACCCCCTTTTACCTTTTGTAGTCCCTTCCCGATCTTTAGTAGTTAAAAAAATAAAAAAAAATTAAAAAAAGAAAAGAAAAGACAGAATGCAGCTCCTAGTTACAAGAAGGATAAAGGAAAGCCAAACAGAGAAATTAAACAGAGCTCATTTATGGCTTATGAAGTTATATTAAACTGCCAGAACAATAGAGGCTCATGGATAATCGACAGTGGATCTACACAGCATGCAACCAATGAAAAAAACATTTTTTAAAACTTTAGATTCACATACCACTGGCGAGATTAGAGTTGCTGATGGGAACTGTGTAGAGATCCAAGGCAAGGGATCTGGGACTTTGCTATGTCCAGTGCCAAATGCAATCTATGAAAATACTGTGAAGGAAGTGTTGTATGTACCAAAGCTGGAATGCAACATGCTAAGTGTGTCAACTCTTGGGAAAAAGGGTTTTAAGATACATTTTGATGGTGAAAAATGCATAGTTGAAAAGGACAATGAGATATGTTTGGAAGGTTATGAATCTAATGGCATCTATAAAGTCCATCTCTTAGATGAACAGGTGCAAATCAACACAACACAGACGGTGCAAGAAGAGGTGAACAGCCTGGACCTGTGGCATCGCAGATTTGCACATAGAGATACAAATGCGATCCTGGAACTGCACAATAAGAACCTAGTCAAAGGTATTGAGGTAAAGCCACATGACACAAACAAGACAACCAGGAGTGTAAATTGCCTTACAGAAAAAGTGGTCAGACCCTTTTTCACCTTGGAAGATGCTAGATCTCCAGGCTGGATCTCTGAACCCTAGAGATCCTCCCAGCCACATGGGCTGAGGAAACAAACCTTATTTTTACTATTTTCCTTTCTATCAACTTTAAGCCTAATGAGTGCCTGTTTTAAGTGAGTAAAATACACAAAATCTTTAATACTTAAAGATTGCCTCCTGAGTCTTATTTTCTAAAGTGCTAGGCTTTGGTGAGGGTGGATACCAAGAACAATTGGGTAAAGAAGGGGACTTCTCCAGCTAATTCTAACCTTGAGGAGCTGGCCTTCCGCTGTGCACTTCACTGGAACTTAAGCAAGTTCCCAGAACTCTCAACACAACATGCTACTGAGGAAGAGCGGAGGACAAGGACAAGTTGCTCCAGAGCTAATGAAGTGGTTGGTCCAAAGCCGAAAGGACGCTCAGCTGCAGACACGCCTGGAAGTGAAAGGAATGTCCAATGCTGCAAAGAAAAATACTGCATGGGAACCTGGAATGTAAGATCTATGAACCTTGGTAAGCTGGATGTGGTCAAACAGGAGATGGCAAGAATAAACATTGACATCCTGGGCGTCAGTGAACTAAAATGGACGGGAACGGGTGAATTCAATTCAGACAATTATCATATCTACTATTGTGGGCAAGAATCCCGTAGAAGAAATGGAGTAGCCCTCATAGTCAACAAAAGAGTGGGAAAAGCTGTACTGGGATATAATCTCAAAAATGAGAGAATGATTTCAATACGAATCCAAGGCAGACCTTTCAACATCACAGTAATCCAAGTTTATGCACCAACCACCCATGCTGAAGAGGCTGAAATTGACCAATTCTATGAAAACTTACAACACCTTCTAGAACTGACACCAAAGAAAGATGTTTTTCTCATTATAGGGGATTGGAATGCTAAAGTAGGGAGTCAAGAGATAAAAGGAATAACAGGTAAGTTTGGCCTTGGAGTTCAAAACGAAGCAGGGCAAAGGCTAATAGAGTTTTGTCAAGAGAACAAGCTGGTCATCACAAACACTCTTTTCCAACAACACATGAGGCGACTCTACACATGGACATCACCAGATGGGCAACACCGAAATCAGATTGATTAGGTTCTCTGCAGCCAAAGATGGAGAAGCTCTATACAGTCAGCAAAAACAAGACCTGGAGATGATTGTGGCTCTGATCATCAGCTTCTTATAGCAAAATTCAAGCTTAAACTGAAGAAAATAGGAAAAACCACTGGGCTAGTCAGGTATAATCTAAACCAAATCCCTTATGAATACACAGTGGAAGTGAAGAACAGATTTAAGGAACTAGATTTGGTGGACAGAATGCCTGGAGAACTATGGATGGAGGCTCATAACATTGTACGGGAGGCAGCAACAAAAACCATCCCAAAGAAAAAGAAATGCAAGAAAGCAAAGTGGCTGTCCAACAAAGTGGCTTTACAAATAGCAGAGAAGAGAAGGGAAACAAAATGCAAGGGAGATAGGGAAAGTTACAGAAAATTGAATGCAGACTTCCAAAGAATAGCAAGGAGAGACAAGAGGGCCTTCTTAAATGAACAGTGCAAAGAAATAGAGGAAAAGATTAATCAAGAAGAGGTGGCAAGAATACACAGAGGAATTATACCAGAAAGATTTGGATGTTCCGGACAACCCAGATAGTGTGGTTGGTGACCTTGAGCCAGACATCCTGGAGAGTGAAGTCAAGTGGGCCTTAGAAAGCATGGCCAGTGGAGGTGATGGCATTCTAGCTGAACTATTTATTTAAAATCTTAAAAGATGATGCTGTTAAGGTGCTACACTCAATATGCCAGCAAGTTTGGAAAACTCAGCAGTGGCCAGAGGATTGGAAAAGATCAGTCTACATCCCAAACCCAAAGAAGGGCAGTGCCAAAGAATGCTCCAACTACCGTACAATTGCACTCATTTCACACGCTAGCAAGGTTATGCTCAAAATCCTACAAGGTAGGCTTCAGCAGTATGTGGACCGAGAACTCCCAGAAGTACAAGCTGGATTTCGAAGGGGCAGAGGAACTAGAGACCAAATTGCTAACATGTGCTGAATTATGGAGGAAGCCAGAGAGTTCCAGAAAAACATCTACTTTTGCTTCATTGACTACGCAAAAGCCTTTGACTGTGTCGACCAGAACAAACTTCGGCAAGTCCGTAAAGAAATGGGAGTGTCTGACCACCTTATCTATCTCCTGAGAAATCTATATGTGGGACAGGAAGCAACAGTTAGAACTGGATATGGAACAACTGATTGGTTCAAAATTGGGAAAGGAGTACGACAAGGCTGCATATTGTCTCCCTGCTTATTTAACTTATCTGCAGAATACATCATGTGAAAGGCTGGACTGGAGGAATCCCAAGCCGGAATTAAGATTGCCGGAAGAAATATCAACAACCTCAGATATGCAGATGTTTATGATGGCAGAAAGTGAGGAGGAATTAAAGAACCTCTTAATGAGGGTGAAAGAGGAGAGTGCAAAA
This sequence comes from Intellagama lesueurii, assembly GCA_037013535.1. Classification (NCBI taxonomy): domain Eukaryota; kingdom Metazoa; phylum Chordata; class Lepidosauria; order Squamata; family Agamidae; genus Intellagama; species Intellagama lesueurii. Next base: position 25,844,816 of record JBAJHW010000010.1, on the reverse strand, counting down.
AATGGTCTGAAGCTCAACATCAAACAAACTAAGATCATGACCACTAGTCCCATCACCTCCTGGCAAATAGAAGGGGAAGATATGGAGGCAGTGACAGAGTTTACCTTCTTGGGCTCCATGATCACTGCAGATGGTGACAGCAGCCACGAAATTAAAATACACCTGCTTCTTGGGAGGAAAGCGATGACAAACCTAGACAGCATCTTAAAAAGCAGAGACATCGCCTTGCCGATAAAGGTTCGCATAGTCAAAGCTATGGTTTTTCCAGTAGCGATGTATGGAAGTGAGAGCTGGACCATAAAGAAGGCTGACCGCCAAAGAATTGATGCTTTTGAATTGTTGTGCTGGAGGAGACTTTTGAGAGTCCCCTGGACTGCAAGGAGAACAAACCTATCCATTCTAAAGGAAATCAACCCTGAGTGCTCACTGGAAGGACAGATCCTGAAGCTGAGGCTCCAATACTTTGGCCATCTCATGAGAAGAGAAGACTCCCTGGAAAAGACCCTGATGTTGGGAAAGTGTGAAGGCAAGAGGAGAAGGAGACGACAGAGGACGAGATGGTTGGACAGTATCATCGAAGCGACCAAGATGAATTTGACCCAACTCCGGGAGGCAGTGGAAGACAGGAGGGCCTGGTGTGCTCTGGTCCATGGGGTCACGAAGAGTCGGATACGACTTAACGACTAAACAACAAGAACAACAGCATCCTATTTGGAAGTTGCCATTCTGGGCCAATGTGTTCTGTTCCGGTGGGTTTTTAGGTAATAAATGACTAATGAAAAGACAATATTCATTCGTTTTAAGGTCTAAAATATTGTTTACATGTTTGTCCAGCAAATCCCACTGGTTTTGGCATCAGTTTTTATTAAGAAGCTCCCATTCCATTTCCTTCTGGCTTTTACCTGGTCCAGTAAAGTGGTGGTGTAGAGCAGGGGTCCCCAACCCCCGGTCCGCGGCCCAGTGCCAGTCCATGGGCTTCCTTTAACAGGGCCGTGGACACGGATCTCTGCCCCCCCGCCCGCCAGGGGGGGTATCACGCTCGCGGGTGGGTGTATCGCGCTTGCGTGCATGCACATGACACGCCCACTTGCAAGGGCGACACGCCCACCCTCAAGAACGGGCCCACTGCCACCTCCTCCCCTGCCAAAAGACACACACCCACACCCACCCCCGATCGCCTGGCTTTCCCTGCCTTCCCGGTTGCCTGCCTGGAGGCACGGGCCCACTGCTGCTTTCTCTCCTGTCAAAACTCACAGAAACACACACACACATGCTCCTGATCGCCTGGCTTCCCTGCCTTCCCGGTTGCCTGCCTGGAGGCACGGGCCCACTGCTGCTTTCTCTCCTGTCAAAACTCACAGAAACACACACACACATGCTCCTGATCGCCTGGCTTCCCTGCCTTCCCGGTTGCCTGCCTGGAGGCAAGGGCCCACTGCTGCTTTCTCCCCTGTCAAAACACACACACACCCCCGCCCCCGCCCCCGATCGCCTGGCTTCCCTTCCTTCCCGGTTGCCTGCCTGGAGGCACGGGCCCACTGCTGCTTTCTCCCCTGTCAAAACTCACAGAAACACGCACAGACGTTTCACCTCCAGGAAAGGAATTTACTGCGGTTATCAGGCTGTCTGCTTGTTTTGCAAAGCCCACCTGATCCTACCCCCTAGTCCCGGGGGCTGGCTTAGCTGAACGTCTCTCCAGCCTTCTTCAGCCCTTGCAGGATTTTAGGCTCTTAACAATTTGGGGACCGACACCCCCTCCCATTCTCCTGCCCCAATTTCCCATGTGCTTTGGGGTATAATTGGACTCCTGCACGGGAAGTTGTTGGGATTGGGGCTCTCTCCCCAAATAAAAAGAGCAACGCCTTAAAAAGCACATCAGGATGTGTCCCTCCCAGATCCCCAGCAGCTCACTTAGCTTAATGGCAACTCCCCCGTTTGCATGCCTAATTACAATGCCCAAACCCAGGAGAAAGTTAAAGGCAATCCCCCTCGGTGACATGTCCCAGGCACACCCCGGTTTGTTGCCGACGGCTTCTAGTTTTGAGTGATGTGGCGCCTGCAAACAGTTTGAGGAAGGGAAAAGAGGAGGAGCCCCAATCCCAGCTACGAAGGCCAGAAGGCTGGAGAGACATTCAGCTAAGCCAGCCCCCGGGACTAGGGGGGATCAGGCGGGCTTTGCAAAACAAGCAGACAGCCTGATAACCGCAGTAAATTCCTTTCCTGGAGGTGAAACAGAAGCATTTCTCTCCCCACACACACACACTTCCCCTCCCCTCCGCTCTGTGTATTTTTCTCGTCCTGATCAATAAAGCCTAGTCAGATGGACGAGTTAACCAGCAGGAGCCTGGGATATAGATGTACGGGGAGTAGCCGACAGAAGACAGTGAGTGAAAATCAGCAAATGCAAAAGCGCCCAGCGCCAGCAAGATGACACAGACAGAGACTGACACTAAATTATTCCCCCCCCCAAAAAAAATCCCAGGCAAAGATGCAGCCTCGGCCTGACCAATATCAGCCCCAAAGCGATCTCCTTGCCAAGATGCTAATTCATTTATCAGGGAACTCTCTCACCGACCAAAGCTGGCAAGATTACTCTTGCCCCTTCTGCCTTTGTCTCTTTTCTTCCTTCAAAGTTTCTGTAGTTTGTTCCACTACAACTCTGGAGGGGATGGGAAATGATGCACTAACATTATTCGTTCTGGAGGGGGGATTTGGGGGGGTTGGTTTAATTCCGAGCTGCCAGGAGTCTATCTAGGGAGAAAGGTTGGAGCGGAAACCAAGGGCGGGTTCACAGAACAAGGCAGGGTGAGGATGGCTGAGAAGAGCCAGCGTCCCTTGTCGGTATTTTGACACGCCAGTCTGGATGCGGCCCCGTCCCATTTGATTTCCTTGCAGAAAGCTAGCAGAGGGAAGTCTTTTGGCCCCATCAAAGAGGAGCAGAGCAGGGAGTGACTGAGAGTAATGTGCAGTTACAGATTGTAAGGATGGAGGTGAGAGTAAGGCTTGGTCGGTCGGGCTTCGTCCCCTGCCGGCAGGGCAGCGGCGTCCTCCTGCGGCAGGCCAGCGGGAGACAAAGCCCGACCGTCCAAGCCTTCGCCAGCGGCCAGGAGCAGGCTGGAGCCGGAGCAGAGGGCAATGACCTCGCTTCCCCCCAAGAACCGCTGCCCTGCCAGCAGGGGACAAAGCCCGACCGACTAAGCCAGCATCTCCGGTCCTCCATGTGGGGGCGAGCTGCACGGCTCTTCCAGGGTGCGCCCTTCAAAGCCGGGCTCGCCCAAGAGGTGGGTGTGTCATGCACGAGCGTGAGGGGTGTGTCACGCTTGCGCGCATGCGCACGAGCTCGACACGCCTCTCCACAAGCGCAACACGCCCACCTGCGAGCGTAACATGTCCACCCATGAACGTGGGGGTGTCCCTACCCCCCCAACCGGTCCATGCATGGAGCCTGCACCCCCCCCAACTGGTCCGCGGTCCAAAAAACGTTGGGGACCGCTGGTGTAGAGGAAAATGGGAGGAAATGGGGGGAAAACATTTGAAAAATATTACCGTTAAAATGGATTTGTTTATGTGTTCTTCTTCTCTTCTCCCTCAGACTTTACATCCGCAGGTGACATGAAGAAAGGACAAAGGAATGGGAAAACACATGAATGAGATAAACTAGGGAAGTAAATTGTCATTTATTTTGCTCTGTCTGGTGAGAAACATTTTCTCCTTTTTGGGTAAGATTATGAAAAAAAAATTGTGTTTTTCACATTTTGGGACCAACTCTTTTTTAAACACTTGTACATGTGTGCTCTTTGCAAGAGAAGAGAACTAGAACAAGAACAGGTTTTTCCACAGGCTGAGCAAAATGGTGTAAATAAAGCTTTAGTGGAAACAGTGCAAAATATCAATGTTTTGTCAGCTAACAATGCAAACTGCCAATGCAGTTTGAAGGCTAAGGAGACTACAAAGGTTGCCTCACCCACTTTTAACAGTCAGTCAGTGGTTTTGTGCTTGCTCTGTGTGCTTTGTTCTCAAAGAACCAGTTTTATGTGTAGTTGGTTTGAGTAACCTGTAGATGTTTTGATAAGAAAAGCTCTTTGTCTTTCTCTCATTTGGAGGTGAGAAATTTCAGACGGCTTGACAATTCTTCACTCAGGGGCCATGTCAAATTAAGACAGCCTAAATCAGTGAGAAGGGTTAATTTAGCAAGCATTCTTTCTATCTGTCCTGCCCCATGCAGTGTTACACTTCCGAGAGCAAGGTTTTATTTTTGATACATTTAAAATGGCTATTCTTAGTATGAAAATCACAACTAAAACATAACTTCTTGTTGTTGCTATTAGTTTATATGTACATTTGTTTAATTGTCCTCTGCAGTGGCATGCATTAACCACCAGATCCCACTGAAAATCTTGCATCATTCCTAATACATCATTAAATTTCAAGTCCATACATCTATATGTTGTGGCATAAAGGTAGTGCTTTAATTATTCCTCAGCGTTTCCATCTAGTTGTTTTTGGTGATCCTACTAAACTCTTTCTGAGGATTGTTGTGTGCATGAATAGGGTAACAACAGGCACCGTGCTTTGTATATTACAAATGAAATGTAACGAATTATTAATCATAAATGAGACTCTTAAATGTGCAGCAAATTTTAAACACAAGATAAATTGCTTTATAATTGCATATTGACTTTAATAATCTGTTGAACCATAGGTGTAATGAAAAAGTAGAACAAGCCATGAAGTTGTTATCCAGGTATCCTACTGTGTTTTGTTCACATTAAAATATGGAGGTTGGGGAGAACTAAGGGGGAAGTCATCATCTCTTGTGATTTCCAAAGATACAATGAGATGAGATAGAGATCAATTTTAGAATAACTCTTTTTAAAAATTAATATTTGTCAATATCTATTTTAAATCATGGGTATTTTATTGCACAGTTTGCAAGGATAATGTATGATAAAAGCAAGTATACACGTATTATGAATAAAAAATTATTGATTCAAGTTGCACATATTGGCTGACTTTGGTAACTGTTCAGAAAAGACAGAGAGCACAATAATGACTTCTACACTGCTGTTCTTTTTATTTTACTCATTTTATCTTACAGAAACATGGTGTAGCTGCGTCTGCAATGTTATCAAGTGCTAAAAATGTATCCCAATACATATCACACAACCATTTTTTTATTCAATGAAGAGAAGATACTATTTTCTCCAGGAAATTTGAATTCAGTCAAACTGTCATGAATATTGCAATAACATGTTCTGCTTCAACCCTTATTTTGAAGGTCTTCTAGGAAATGGTGAATTGTAGCATTCTGGAAATACTGAAGAGTTCTCACACAAGATCTGGTCAGAAATCACATGAAAAAGTAAAGCTGTGGTGGCATTAAAATGTGAAGGCCTAAATCCTGTTAGTGATCTCAGCAGATCACCTGCAGAACAATAAGTCAACAGTTATGGATTACCAATTAAATTCAGGCCTATATTTATAAACAGACAGATGATTAATAGACAGACAAATAGATGAGTAATCTGTTGTTCTTCAGATACTGTTGGATTAGAATTCTTTTCAGCCATTAGTCCTAGGTTGTGTCATTGGAAACCAAGACCAAGATCATCCACACTCTTCTATTTCTGATTACCATGTATGGGTGTGAAAGTTGGACAGTTAAGAAAGCTGACAGGAAAAAAATGACTTATTTGAAATGTGGTGGAGGAGCAGAAATTTGCAGATATCCTGGATTGCCAGAAAGACAAACAAGTGGGTCATAGAGCAAATCAAGCCTGAACTATCTCTGAAGGCAAAATTGTTGAAACTGAGGCTGTCTTACCTTGGGCTCATTATGAGAAGGCAGGATTCTCTGAAAAAGACAATAATGCTGTGAAAGGCAGAAGGCAGCAGGAAAAGAGGAAGACCAAATACAAGATAGACAGGCTTTCTAAAAGAGACCATGGGCTTGAGTCTGCAAGAGCTGAGCAGAGTGTCTGAGGGCAGGACATTTTGGAGAGTGCTCATTCATATGGTTGCTATGAGCTGGAGACAACTTGTTGGCACATAACAACAATATTAGTCCTAGTCATCACAGTGAATGGGAAAGAATGATGTAACTGTCAATCCAAAAATGTCTGGAGGTCCACAAGTTGTCCACACCTGCTAATAAGGTTATTACATAAATATGAAGGAATGTCATGTAAGCATCCCCCTCCTCATTTCATCAAGCTCCCTGTTGCACAGCTAGTTGCAGGACTGTTCTCACAACCAGTGCGAGGAATTGTTGGAATGGGACTATGCTTAGATTATTTCACTTTAGCTTCATATTTAGGTAATATAACACTATCCATAACTTCTCCATTTTTCCAAAGGGTTAATGGTCTTATACTTACAAAACTGTGGTGTAGTTTATGCTGAGAGACAGTAATTGTTTCAAGATCACTCAATACAAAAGTTTTTTTAAGAAGGAAATGGAAGAAAGAAATGTAGATTACTGCCTGTCCTTTGTTTGAGGAGTTCAGAGAGCAAATCCAACTAATGGCCTCCAAGGATGGAATTGGAAACATACATTCTTGATTAGAGAGAGGCACAAACCAAAAAATGAACCAGGAAAATGGCTGGGTCATTGGTTCAGGTTCATCCAAACTGAAGAACTTGAACTGACCCAAACCATGAACTTTTTCAGCATTTTCCAGAACTTCCTGGCTTGTTTCTCCTGCACCTGCTCTTTCCCACTGCCCCCTTCCTGCTGCCCACATTGCCTCCCTACCTTTTGCTGCCATGGCTGCCTCCACCACATCCACCATCTTGAGAGGCAGCCCAGTTGGCTCCCCAGGCCAGGCTGCTTCTAAAAATTTTTTTAAAAAAAATCTTTTGGAGGGAAGAAGCTCGGCAGGCTCCTACAGGCCAGGCTACCTCTGTGCATTTGCCTGCCTCACAGCTGAAAAAAGCAGCCCTGGGCTTCTCAAAAAAATAAACATAAACAAATTTTTAAAAGTTTTTTGAGAGGAAGCCCAGGGCTGCCTCTGCACATGTGCAGGACTCTCAGCTGAAAAAAAAATACAAAAGAAATTTTAAAAAATATTTTTTGATAGAGAGGCAGCCATTGCCGGTCCCTCAGACCAGACTGCTTCTAAAAAACTAGTAATAAATTTTATAGGGCCAACGAACAGATGAACAAATTCATGGTTCATTCAGTAAAAGGTTCAGAAATTTGTGGTTCATGAACTTTCACAAACCAAGATGAACTGCCATTTTACTGGTTCGTGCCCATCTCTATTCTTGATGTGCGTTTGCAGCCTACATTTTTGAAGTGACTGTCGCGTCCACCCAGTGTCCCTTGTTTATTCTCTCTTAAACATAGGTTCACCCCCTGGATGCATTTCCTCTTTGCATGCTGACACCAAGTATTATTCACCCAATACCAAATACGTATTTCAGACACGTGTGCTGCCAACTATAACAGGTTTATTGAACTTTTAAGTTTGAGAATCACAGGAGTAAATTATAGATGTTCTTTTATTGTTATGTAAATCACAAATGGAAAATCACAGAAGTTCAGGATCACTCATTAAATTGGATTTGGTTATGCATAAGTTTAAACGTATTTTTATTCACAACTACAATATACTATTCTCTATTTCTTATAACTCTTCCCCTCCTATTCTCTCTATCACTCCAACTGTTCAATCTATCTATTAACCTTCTCAATTCCCTATCTCTCCCCTGCTTCTCTCTCTAACTGTCTCTAACTGATTCCAACTGTCCTTTTGGTTCCGCCCCTCCTGTCCTATCATAGGCTCCTGCACTTGAGCTCCACATGATGGACAGGAGTGACGTAATATGAAGGCATTCCACCACATACCTCCCCCCTTAGAAAGTTTGTTTCATGGGGTAAAACTTACAGTAGTTTACTCCATGAACAACGTAGGAACGGCTTGTCATGGTTGTGATTATTAAGGTTAAAACTTGAACTGAAGATGGGATATGTAGTTGTGGAAAATTATAGAATGAATCCATATTGGATCTGTGTTAGCATGATTTTGTACCATGGGAATGTTTTCTCCAAGAGGTGATGGGAAAGTTACATGTAAACAGCCATGTTATGAGACGATAAGGAGTAAAGACACAACACCAATGTCTGGATCAAGACCCGAGATGAGGAGTTGGAAAACAACACCTGTACTTCTCATGGGAAAAGGAGGCGTGATGGGAATGGACTGTCCTTTACGCCCATTGGTCAATATCTCAAAGGGACAAAGAAGATGGGTGGTGCCAAGAAGATAGAAAATGGAGGATGGTGCCACATGGACAATGATGGACGTTGTTGGAAGAACTGGAAGAGATTGGAGAGCTTAGAAAGCTTCCAGACTCAGATGCCAGATTCTAGTTTCTAGAGAGCCATTTTGTATGCTTTATGCTAAGATGTAGTATAGAGAGAGAGTTAGAGGGGGGCTAACCCTTGCCTACGCTTAAAGAAGTTTTTTAGAATTTTATTTTATTTTGCTAGTTGAATTTTGTTAAGATTCTAACTGCAATATCTTATGGAAATGTAACTTATGCTTTGCTTATGCAACAAACTGAATATCTTTAAATACTTTATTTTTTCAATAAAAAATTATTCTTAAAATCCTTAAGATTGGTCTCTTGAACAGCAAGTCTGCTGAGCCTGCTTCCAGAAGAATAGTTAGGCCACAGAATGCTACAGAGTCCTTTCGCCTGAGCTTTGTTTGTCCTGGCAGACTCCAAAGCTCATGATTTTTCTCTTTTATTTTTCTTGCTTAACTTACTTAAGTAAAAGCAAGGGTTTTCTTTAGAACAGATTTGTGGTAAGGGGTTTGTGTTACGTCCTGGCTGAGTCACCCGGACTCTGCTCAGCTAATTAGGAGTACACTTACACCTGGACACTCTCTGTTCGGGAACTGAGCAATCCTTCAGGGGATGCCGGTTCTGACACGGCTTAACAATCTTTCAAACCAAAATTAATTTTTTTTCTTTACATTACTCCGTTACACATTTTAAATCACATTTATACTTACTCATCAACTTTAAACTCCATCAATCAACATTTGCAATACTTTCAATTTCTTTACTACCATACTTTTATCATTGCTTACCATTAATTCATCTAAAAGTTACATTTGTAATTACTTATCTTATTTATACACAACTGGAACCGTTTATCACATTATAAGTTACAATACACTTTTATAACATTTAATTTGAACAATTTTCATACCATTACAGTTTCATTTTAATATAGTCCTTTTTCTTCTTCTTCAGTCTTCTGATCTTTCCAATAAGGTGTCAGGCATCACATTTTGAGTCTCTTTAACATTCTTTCTCTTACAGTCAAAGTCTTGTAGACTTGGGGCCTGTCTCATCAACCCCTCTTGGCTCTCTTCGATAGTCCACAACCTCAGCCGTAGTGAAGGGTTATTGCAGATAATAACATGTCCTTCCCACCTGCACTGCTTGAGTTTCTATGAAGTCCACCCACTTTCACGATACTCACGCTTCATCGTGAAATGGAGTCTCTCACCAGCCTTCAGCTTCTCTCTCAGGGATGTCATCTGATGAAGGGTCCCGCTGTTCTCCGATTGGCTCAGCACGGTTCCCGGTTCTCTGGACACCTCTGTGATGATGGTGACGTCCTTCTGGAACTCTGGATCACTCCGGACACGACTGGTCACCAACGCCATTTTCCATCTATCTCTCAACTTTATTGTTTTAACTGCTCTACAGTGTTGAATTACTGGAGCATCTATCTCGATGTTACTGGATAAAACCTGTTGGTAATATCCAACTAATTCTAGCCAAACTCTTACTTTTTCTGCAGTTTGCACTACTATTAGAGTAAGGCTAATTTCTATTCTATTTTGATTTTGATATGGTACACCTCTGCCTTCCCAGTATGGCCATTCATATTTTCTTTTGGGCTTTTCTCTTTTTTCATACTGGACTATATTTTCTTTCTTGCACCAAAGTTTGTTCAGATAAACTTGGACCATTTTTCTACTTTCCCCTCTATCTTTCTGAATCTTGTAATTTACTTCTTTCATTTTGGCTATCTTTCTAAATTGACTTGCCCAATTTAATTTTATCTTATTCCCTTTCATCTTTCTTATCATCAAGACTTCCTCTCTAAGATAGAACGATATTTCACTAGCATTTTTAGTATTGTCTAACTTTTGTTTCTGGACAAAATTACTTTCATTGGGTTTTCTTTTAATCATACAAATCATACCCTCTTCAGACCAGTTATTAAGTTGACTTTCCAGGAAACTTTTTCTTCCCCAACTTTCTTTTGTTGTTTTAGTGGGTACTTCCTGACTTTCTTGTGAGTGTGTATATATGAAACTATCTTTAACTTGTTTTATCCAATTCCAACCCTCTCTATCAACTCCAGACTTCTCTATGTGTACCTGGGTCAGTAGATCGAAACTCTTATTAGATTTTTCAATATAATCATTGCTAATATCATTTTTCTTCTTTTCTTCCTTATTGAAATTTTCACTAGAGTTTTTCCTTAAGCCTTCCTTAGCTACTCCTACTACTCCAGGTCTCCTTTTTAACCCAGTATCTTCCTGTCTTTGGCATATGTCCCAGCTTTGACAAAATGCTTTTATCTGCTTTCCCATTTCCGGCCAGTAAAAATTCTGAGATATTCTTGGCTTAGTGCTTGTAATCCCCAAATGAGCTGAAAAGGTGTCTGTGTGTCCCTTTTCCATTATTTTCTCTCTGTATTTAGAAGGGATTATCAGCTGTTTGTGAAGGCTCTCCCCTCCCCTCCTAGGATTTATTAAGACCTCCCTATATAATAGGTCTTTTTCCACAAAGTACCTTTCGGGGTTCTCAGGGGTTATTGGTCCTTCTCTAACCATCTTAAAGCATTGTTCTAAGGTAGAATCTGCTTTTTGTTCCTTTTTAAAAGTATTCTCCTGTGGATTCCTTATAGCTACTAAATCAGCTGTCTCACCAGCTTCATTCCCTCTTATTATTTCATTAGGGAGTTCATGTTTTTCCTCAGATGCTTCCTTTTTTCCTTTCTGGGAACGAGTATTCACCAAAACACTCTTAACATGCTCAGAGAGATCTAGCCCTATCAAGCATGGAGCAGGAAGTTGATCTGTAATTCCCATTTTCCACATCCCATTCCACCCTTGATATTTTATTGGTATTCTAGCCACCGGTAAAGTAATTAGCTCTGATCCAATCCCTTTAACAGTGAGGCTTTCATTTCTTAATATATTTTCTTGAGAGATTATTTCTGGATGGCATAATGTCACCTGAGAGCATGAGTCTTTTAGAGCTAGATATTTAGTCTCATTTATATAAATATTATCCCCAGAACATCTAATAAGCTCCTGGTTACTTTCAACCAAATAACAATGGAGAATTTTTGCTATGGGAAGTTGTTGTTGTTGGTCTTGGCTTTCTGCTCTAGCAGTAACTGGGGTTGCTATGGCGCCCGTTTCAACTGCCTCTGTGGTTGCTTTATTCTGCTGTATACAGTATACTTTCTTGGGCATATTTCCTTTTTGCTGACCAAAATCTCTATTCTTTGAACATTGTGCTATGAAATGTCCTTTTTCTCCACAGCCAAAACAGGATTTAGAGACTTTCTGTTCAAAAACTGGGGACTTGTCTCCCTTCACTTCCCAGTTCTTATATCTCTGCTGACTCTGCTCTGAGGGTTTGCCTCTAAAATGGATCCCAACTGCCTGTTGATTCTTGAGGTACTCTCTGGGTTCTTTCCTTCTGTCATCCCAAGCTTTCCCTCCAATTTTAATCTCTGAGAATTTTGGATGTTTTATTTCTGTAATATAATCAGCTTTTTTGCTTGCCTCCAGAATATTTTTAGGCTTTTTATCTCTTACTAAATACCTCAATTCCCCAGGTAGAACTGAATAAAATTGTTCAAGGCCTATAATATTTTTCATATCTTCTAATGTCTCGACCTCCTACTGTTTGAGCCATTTCTCCAAGTATCTCACCATATTTGCCCCCAATTGAGAATAGGATTCCTCAGGCTTTTTAGTCAATGCCCTAAATTTCCATCTTAGATGTTCAGCATTGATTCCAAACCTCAAGAAAACCAATTTTCTGTATGCCTCGTCATCTCTGGCTTGGTCTTGGGGCATTTGGGAATAAATTTCTGCTAACTCCCCACTTATTTGAGACCTCAGCACAATCATGCGCTCTGCCCCTCTCACATCAAAGTCCCAGCAGGCGCATTCAAACAAAATAATAAATGATTCAGGGTTATCACCCTTTCTAAATATAGGGAATTTCTTAAGGTCCGCTTTTGATAAATTTCCCCCCTCAGGATTTGAATCATCATTATTATTATTATTATTATTATTATTATTGTTTTGGGCTGATAATTCCATTCGTCTCATTTCTAGTTGAAATTCCCTCCGTCTATTTTCTTGTTCCATGGCCATTTCTTTTTCTCTCATTTCCAGTTGTCTCTTTTCTGTTTCAGTCCTTTCTGTAGCTTCCAATTGCCTGGCTTCAGCCTCAGCCCTAGTTTTTATTTCTAATTGTTTTAACTGGAATTCCTGTTCTTTCTCTAATTTCCATTTTTGAAACTCTAGGGAGCTTTCTCTCCCTGAGGCATCATCCTCCTGGTCAGATATTTCCAGATTTCCTTCCTCTTCATGAGGTAAAACTTGAGGATCTGATACCCCCATTGCTACCTTCTTCCCCCTTTTAGAAGGCATTGTTTATTTGTAATTTCTTTGGATAAGTTGGTGTATTCTACTGCTATAAAAAGTCAAGCCTCAATTTAAAGCGCTTTTTTCCTTTTCTGTGTTAGAGAGAGATACTTTGTAGCTTCTCCGCTGGCAGCCACGGATTTGCTACTATATTTCTTCTTCTGGCCCCCAGCCAGTCCCTTGTTCTGAGACAATGTTTCTATCTGCCTCCAGACACCGAAAGGGTTCAGAAATATTTACTTCAAATAGTCACAGCCTTTATTGTTTTCAATCACCCCAGCTTTGTTTATGACCCTGGCTTCCACTTGTCCCTTTCAATGCTCCCTTCTTAGAGCTTGAGATCTTAAGCTAGCCTACTGGTCTTTTCCACTTAAAGCGTGAGGTAAACTTAAACTATTGAATTTTCCTCAGAGCCTTTCCTATTTTAGTCTTTTTCACGGTCTGTGATCTGGAGTCCCTAAGCTATTCACTAAAACAGAGGGTTTCCCACTCCTTCACACCTGTCTCTGACTAACAGGTCTCTTAAGCTCTGAAAATTCACTTTGGCTTTGGCTTACTGGACTATTAATCGCATCCCACCGCTGCCACCACTTTGTCGTGTCCACCCAGTGTCCCTTGTTTATTCTCTCTTAAACATAGGTTCGCCCCCTGGATGCGTTTCCTCTTTGCATGCTGACACCAAGTATTATTCACCCAATACCAAATACGTATTTCAGACACGTGTGCTGCCAACTATAACAGGTTTATCGAACTTTTAAGTTTGAGAATCACAGGAGTAAATTATAGATGTTCTTTTATTTTTATGTAAATCACAAATGGAAAATCACAGAAGTTCAGGATCACTCATTAAATTGGATTTGGTTATGCATAGGTTTAAACGTATTTTTATTCACAACTACAATATACTATTCTCTATTTCTTATAACTCTTCCCCTCCTATTCTCTCTATCACTCCAACTGTTCAATCTATCTATTAACCTTCTCAATTCCCTATCTCTCCCCTGCTTCTCTCTCTAACTGTCTCTAACTGATTCCAACTGTCCTTTTGGTTCCGCCCCTCCTGTCCTATCATAGGCTCCTGCACTTGAGCTCCACATGATGGACAGGAGTGACGTAATGTGATGGCAAACCAAGATGAACTGCCATTTTACTGGTTCGTGCCCATCTCTATTCTTGATGTGCGTTTGCAGCCTACATTTTTGAAGTGACATTTAAGAAACAGGCCTGGCACAAACATTTGCTAAGACTTTTCGGACTTCCATATTTTTTCCTAGACTCTCTAAAAATATTAGTGCACAGCCTGATGAAGAATAGTTTAGGTCAAAAGTTAGCTAATTAAAAAAAAAATAGTGGTCCAATAAAGGTTTCACCTGTCCTTGCTTTTGTATTGTGTAAGGACCACATAACTTTTTTTTTGTTTTTTTCCAGTATCACTCAGTTATCTTTGTGGATAAGCAGAGATTTGAATATGAACCTCTTTGTTCTGAGACCAAGATTTTAACCTCTTCATTATACTAGCAGACTCATTTTTAGCTGTACAGCTCTTACTAGATTCATGAAATTTCTGAATTCCTTGTATCAGTTACTTGACTTTACAGATAGAATTTGCTCTGGGACTCATCTGTGCTATGCTTGCTTCATGTTCCATCCCAGAAATGGTTTATATGCAGTCATTTATTTCTCTATTCTCCCTCCTCATCCCTGTGGAATTTCAAGAGAAACAATATAAAATGATATAGTCAGAGAACAATGAATCAGCAATTAAAGTATATGACTTGCAAAAAAAAATTAACTAGCCCACCAGCACCAAAGCTTCTTGAGCAAAGAATAGCAAAAAACACAGGAACAATTAAAATACGCACTGGCTGAGGAAAAGTTGCCCCGTATTATGAAGTGCTAAAACTATCTCAAAGGCCTTTTGTAAATTTTACTAGCTAGAATTTGACGCTCTGCCAAGTGATCTCAGTGAACATTTTTGCTGATAATGAGTGCTGACATTTTCTCAGCATAATTTCCTCCCAGTAATACTGCACAAGTAGCAGTCTCAACTGACATTCTCCATGAAGGCATAATTAACTTGCATTGTGTACAAAGTGGGCAGCCAGTGACTAATACAGTATAATGTTATGGCAGTGATTGACATTCCCTTTTTTTCTATATATGATTACTGCACCTCTAACGTATCTCTCTTGTCACAGAACACAACTTCTATAAAATATCAGAAAGATTTTTCCATCTTACAACTAGGAATGGGTGGATCAGTCTATTTTCTTCTCCACAAAGTTTTTTTTATGTCCTAATCCAGATTTTCTGTGCCCATTTGCAATCTATATTTAATACAAACAGGGAGAGGCAGGAAAACACTGTGATGCCTGGGAAATGTACTTCTTTGGTCTGGAAGTTGCTGACTGGAAGTTCTAGACGTTGTACTCCAAAAAAGTAACTCTTCCAAGCTTTGCTCAAAACTATATTGCTGGAGCCCTGGACTAAATCGGCAGCTGCAGAATCACTTCTGGAGTACGGTATGGAGTGGTATAATGTGTTGGGGCAGGGGACAATCTCTTTTAGAATCTACTAAGCATCAATATCTTCTACAATCAATTGATACATTCTTTCTATCTATATTTTTCCTTCTTGTGACCTTAGATCTTTACAAAACAAAATACTAACTTTGTTAATCAGATCAAGAGAGGAATGAGACTGAGATGGACACAGCCAGGTTGCAGAAGGCAGGACCTGGGGCTGGAAGGACGGTGTGAGTGGTACTGATGATGGTAAATATCCAGTTTTGAGCCACAGGCAGCCCCAGAGTGTTTGTTGTGCCCCCTGCAGCTTGTCCCACAGCTTGCTGGCATGATCTTTAGTCTCTGGAAATGAGGGGGAATTGGAGCAAGCAAGAACAAAGATGGAAGAATCCAGGGATGAGAGAAGTGTGTTGGCAACCTCGGGGGGTGTACTCATGGTTGCTTCCATCTGCCTAGCTGAGAGGAGGTGTATGGAACACTGATGGAGTGAGATGTTTGGAGGTTGGAGCCTGGGGAATTTGAAGCTTGACCAGACAGGGGACGTGTAGTGTGGTGGAACTGGATAGTAGAAAGGGGACTTGGAGATCTGCCCTCATGCAGTCGCAGGAGTGGTGTTACTTTTTGAGATCTATTCACTTGGCTTATGGGTGATTGCTATGAGATGGTTTTGATTGCCTCTGATGGAATTTAGATCAGTACTTCTCAGTTGAACTCCACATTCAATGTGATCATTTTCTGTCCTGCTCAGCTTTATCATCTGCTCAACTTTACTATCTGCAATGTATTTGGAGTTCTTATTCTTTGGACTGCTTTACATGGCATAGATGCCCAATGTTATATTTGTTTGTATCTATTATTATTAGACTAATTATAGTTATTACCTTTATAATAATTATTGTTTTCTTTTTGGTTTGTTTAGTTTGGTTATTTTTATTTTTATTATTATTATTATTCCCTATGTGTATTACTTTAATCATAATTTAATAATTTTAATTTTTATTAAATCTCCTGTTATTTTTTCTATAGATACCTTAAGTCTTTTTGTGTTAAATTGTTGACATACTATCTTAGGGACTTTTTTCGTTTGGGGGAAGGCCAATTTTTATTTTTTTTTACCCTGGAGGTGGGGTAAGGTCTGTTTGCTGCCAAGAAGGAATCTCACCATGACTGGGCATAGTGTGATCTTGGTGGTGATGGGGAGGGAAAGGGAATGCTGGGCCATTGCAGGAGAACCCATCATTGATGTCTGATATTGATTTCAGGTTCTAGCATTTTCTCCCCCAACCAAGTTTAAAGTAAACAGCTCAAACCATGGCCTTCCATTCTGACCATTATGTTGTTTGTTTGTTTGTTTGTTAGATTTCTATCCCGCCCATCTAGACATTGTTGAATGTCAGGTCAGTATAGAACAAATCCCAATTGATCACCAACCTGATTGTGGATGAAAGGCCTGACCTGGAATGTGTAACAGAGACTGGGGTGGGGGCAAGTGGAAGGATAGCCCTCTCCCAGATTTGCCCTCCAGGTTACTCCATCCATTATCAAGGCAGACTGGAGGGTTGGGAAGGGAGTGTTACTGTTGTATTTAAAAATTCCATCAAGATTAGTAGGATTGCTTCCTTGGTTGGAGTACATGGAGCTGTACCAATAGGTGAATGGTCCCACACATGACAGATCATACACTTGACCTGGTATTCTTGGCCAGCTGAGGTGAGGAAGATCTGAGGGCAGCTAGTTTAATAATCACCCTTGTCATGGTCAGACCATTGCCTATTGAAACTGGGCCTTACAATGCCAACAGGAGGGGCCCCCTGCTCCAAAAGAGCCTCAGCCCAATCAAGTTGGCATTGTTGACAGATTGGCTGTGGGGTTATCCTGACAAGGGGGTGGCCAGTTTTTTGTTAAATGGGTTCCAGTTTGGTTTTAGGATTCTGGTGGTGGTAGAATGGGTGGCTGCCTGGGCAGACAACATGAAATTGGTCAAGGATATGGAGGTCTTTATTGGGTGAAAAAAATCCAAAGAAGTGAGAGAGGGCCAGCATTTTGAGTCCCATGTCCCCACCAAATGCACCTGTGAAGGTGGTGGGACCAAGAGAAAGGATTTTCCTGATTATCTTAACACTTGAGCAGGCTCATAAAGGGAGACGTGGTCCTTAAAATAACTTGGGCCCAAGACCTTTAGGGCTTTCTAGGTTAGAACCAGCACTTTGAATTTTGCCTGGGAATGGATCGCCAGCCAGTGGAGATTGCTGTGTTTTTGGACCCACTGATGTTTCCTAACATTGATTCCTATCTCAGTACTGACTCTAGTTCTTCAGAGCTACATATTACATTTTCTCCCAACCCTATCTGGAAATGGCAAGGACTGAAACCATTGGTTTTGAAATGTAACACATTTGCAGTCATGCCCATCTGAAGCCCTTTAACCAAATAGTGTTGAAGAAACCCAACAATATCCAAGCTGTTGGTACCACAATGATGTACAGTTCAAACACAGCACAATCGACATCATTTCACCCAGCTCAAACACAGGAATAAACAGTACAATTGTCTCCTAAACAGAAAGGGGGCTCATCCAGGCAAGCTTTACTTGTTATCATGTTCTACTACACCATTGAAAAGCCCTGCATTAGACTCTTTCCCACCTTCATGGGGTCCAACATGTTTTGCATTCCTTAACATAGGAAGCTTTCAGTCACAACAATAAAATTATCGAATTCTTCTTGTTTCTTGAATTTAGACAAGAATGGGTAAGATTTTTGTTAATTTTCTTTTAGAACTTTTAGAACTATTTATTCATAACCATAGAGGTAACTGAAAATTAGACTAAGAGGAGGAGGCAGCCATATATGTTTCTCCCTTTATGCTGGGAATAACTATCTGATGAATTTGATAGAACTGATGGTGGAGACTTTAGTTTTCTTTCTCAGAAATTGCAAGCTTCTTCATAAACTGGGTGAAAAGAATTTGACATATAATTGAAAAAAGCAAACGTGGGAGACAGGACATTGATGGATTAGTCTAGCTCAACTTTAGGCACATAGCATGCATCTACTCATTCTCTCAAGATGCAGATTTTAAAACAGAATGTTAATTTTCTTAGCTTTTCTGTATTCCATGGCCAGTGTGGTATAGAAGTCAATGCAGTTTTTCTACAACTGGTACCTAATTGTGTTACTCATTGGCTATGTCAGGGCTTGTCAAATTCATAAGCTGTTCATTCTTTTTGGGGTGACCACTGCACAGGGTTGTTTTGAGGAAATAGAAGAATAAGCATAACTTATGGGTGCTGTCTTGTGCTCACTTAGAACTGAGATTGAGGAGGTGGAGCAATGGCAGTGAGAGCAGAGGGAATTCCCAGGGCTCTGGGGACCCCTGTGTAAACTCTGGGTCAGCAACTCCCCTGCAGTGGAAGGAGGGGCAAGTTCTACAGGAGAGTGGGCTTGCAGCGAAGGAGAGCTGGAAAAACTCCGAATTCAGACAGCAATCTGTCTTCGTGAGAGTTTCCTTTCTCAAAGCATCTGGTCCGAGAGACGCCATTTCTGGTGAATTAGCTGCCTAACTTTGCCAAGCTGGAAAATGTGAAGAAGATTCTTGCTTGACTACATGAACTGTGAGTAACTGGCCTTTTATTTCTCATGAGCAAGTACAGCTCAAACTGAAGCTGCTGACTTAAAAGCAGAGAAGAAATAAATAAAGCGGTGGAGGAGCAATAAAGAGAACAAAAAAACCCCACACAAAAACCCAAGAACAAAAGCCAGCTAAATTAGGGCAATTAAGAGACAAATTAGCTGTTACTCAATCTCTCTTTGAAATCAAATGGAGAACTTTATTTTCTAAATGGTTTTGTTAAGAAGATTTGAGTTCTTAAAGAGAGTGTTTAACAGAGGCACTTGGGGAGAATTCTGGGTGTTGATATACAAAAAGGGGGAAACACCCCCCCCCAAGTGGCCTTGCTGTGATCTGCCAATGGTGGATTATAAATTAAAACTGCCCTGGCCAAATTTGGATTTACAATTGGAGGTGTTAAGTGGGAGTTTTGGCCTGGACTAATCCATTTAACACAAAGACTGACTGATCAATGGTTTTACTGTTCTATGGCTCTTGACTGAATTTGGAGTACAGGAAGGAAAAAAATGGATTTGGTGGACGTGGTGTGAACTGGAGAGAAGACGGAAGCAGAGACAGGCCTGCTGCATTTATAAGAAGCGGTATCAAAGTATCTGAGCTTTTTAAAAGCTGAATTGTTTTATTTCTCAGTGGAAAGTGTTATCTTACAATAAATCTATACCCAAGAAACAGAAATGACAGCCTTTAGTCAATGTACAAGTCCATCAAAATTAATAATGCAAGATTCTTTTAAGAACTATATACAGGAGTTCCAAATGAACATTATCAATCAATTTAAGAATCAGATTAAAGCCCAGACGCTAGAAATTAAGGTGGTAACTTCAGGATTTAAAGAGGACGTGGAACGGAATATTCAGAAGGAAGACCATTTCACCAAAGCAGTGGGAGCAGTAGAAAATGAGACTTTATAATCAAGATTGAAAAAAGATAAAATAATAGGCTTTTATGAGAGGAAGGCTGTGATGATGAGCTGTGGATTTATACTAATGAGAAGGTTATTCAATATATATATATATTTGTTTGATAGAAGAGAATTCAGAGAAGGAAAGGGTAAAAGCAGTGATGATGGAAGGGGTACAAAATCTTGGCTATAATTTAGACATATATGATTGGATTCGAATGTGGAATGATAATTATAGATGGATTAAATCAGTAAATTTGAGAGAAAATGTTTTAAAGATGTTCTATAGATGGCACTTCAAAACTGGCAAAAAGGGTGTTAGAGATTAGAAATTCAGGTTAAAAATATTCTCAGCAACTTTGGACTCTCTTGTATAGGTGGTCGATAAGTGACAGAGTAAAACGATTTTGGAGATAGATAAAAAAGATATTATATAAGAAATTACATAAGTATATATAACTTAAACTAGAAATGCTCTTGCTGAATATAATATTAGAAATTGTTGATTTGAAATAAATAAATAAATATATATATATATACTAAACATATGTGGTTATAAATATTTATAGTTACAAGGTTGATCTGGGCTTAAAATGGGATAGCTTGTTAGAGATATTTTCTGAGAATTTGAGAAGTTATGTTAAAGAAAACTGGAAAATGTTTTATGATTGAGCCCAGAAATAAACATGAGTAGAGAATATAACATAGGTTAAAGATTTTAGTACTGTAACACAGTTATGGAGTCAAGGTTATATATAAGATATTGTACTATGATAAACAATTCCCTGCATGTATGTTTTGTGTGTATTGTTTGTTTGTCTGTTACATAATAATAAAATAAAAATTAAAAAAATAACTGAGATTGAGGCGGGAATTATGCATAATTATGCAGTGTCATTTTAGTCTCTCTTTTGCTAGTATTTTAAATATTCTGAAATAAACTGACCAGTGTGAGCTTCCCTGTTTGAAAGGTGGAGTAGAAATAATGTCTGTCTCATAGTATAAATAATGCCTGTCTTACAGTACAGAGGAGTGTAAGTGTTAGAAGCTCCTTCAACCAGCTGAGACACTAGATATTAATTTAGCTGCTGTTACTAAATTTGTAATCAATTCTTTTGTTGTCGAATTCCATTGGTCTCTCTCAAATACCACTAAAAGTTTTATTTTAGGACATATTGCTATATTTAGCTTTAATCTATTAAAAATCTATTTTTAGATTTTTAATCTTTTGATTAATCCTTGCTTTTTTATCACTATTACAAAATTTATTAAAATCTATTAAATTTATCTATTAAAAACCAACTCTATCTATTAAAAAACCAACTCTATCTATTAAAATCTATTAAATTTATCTATTAAAAAACCAACTCAGCTCTTCTGCTGTTGTAGATAATTAAAAAACCACTTATCTATTAAAAAACCAACTCCCAAAACTTTGTTATATATTCACACTCCCATCACATATGGAGCTAGGTTCCTATATATTTTTTGTCCATACAATTCAATTTCAGTTGTGTTAAGTACCATATCCAAACCAATTTGTAAAAATTTTCTTTTATTCTTACAGACTGTGAGCCAGCTACAGCCGGCTGGTGGGAAGGAGCTAAGTGCCAGCATGGGCAGGCCCCCTCAACAACAGCAGAAGATCTGTTATCGTTCAGGAAAACACCTGAGGCGGTGTAGAGTGGAGGCCCTGGGCCCTCCCCCAGGGAAACAGCTGTAGCCTTGGCTGAGGTAGAAATAGAGGAGAGTGAACAAGAAGAGGGGAAGGCTTTGGAACTAGACACCTGGGAGTTCCCACCAGCTTTGGCTGAGAAGGAGAGACGTCTGCCGGAGGAGACGCCAAAAGAAGCTTCCAGGAGGCTAGTATCGGTGGAGAACTGTCTGATCGGCTGAAGACCCGTATCTGAATAGGGGAAGGCAGGTGGGAGACTAAGGGAAGGAAACTCCCAAGGACAGCCAGGACTGTATAGCCTCCCCTGCCTGCAGGCTTCAATCTTAGTTGCTTTAGACGCCTAGCTGGGGGCTGGACTGGTGAGGACTCACACAGACATATATTTTAAAAATTCTTTTGTTCCATATAGTCTTCCACTTCTCAATACTTATTTCCTATTCCAGATCAGTTTCCCATAGCATTTTTAATACCTCTTGTTGATCCTCTACTTCTATTAAAATTCCATACATTTTACTTATCATTCCTTTCATTCTTTTACTCCTATTTTCTCTTTCTTTCTGTAATACAATTTATTCAAATTTTGTAAAAACTTTACATTGATCTTTTATTTTCACCTATTCTCTAAATCCAATATTCCAGCTGAATGACATTAAACCATAATAACTTTTCCATTCCCAACATTTCTATTGTTCTTTACTACCCATCTTCTCCATCCAATCTTTTATTCTAATAACTTGTGTCCTCCTTAATATCTTCACTAAACCTGCTTTCAAATTCCCTGGAAAATTCTCTAATTCTGTTACAGAATGTAATGGGGAGATTGATGGGATATTTTTTTTTCTATATCTATTCCATATTTGTGTCATATTCTTAAGAAAGGGATTTTCGATCTTCTTTACAATATTAATAATATTTTGCTTAAAGAAAATATGTTCCAGGTCACTACCAACTTCTTAAAATTCCAACATTGACCATATTAATTCATTAGGTTGCATTAAAATATCCACCACATATCTCATTTCATTAGATATATAATACAGTTTTAGATTAACCTCCTAGTTTTTTTATTTTTATACCAATACTTTTGATTAATCCTTGCTTTTTTATCACTATTACAAAATTTATTAATTATATTTTGCCAAGCTTTCAGATCCTCCCCTGACAACTTTATTGGTAACATCATAAATAAAAAAATCAATTTTAGGTAATATCTTCATTTTACATGTTGCTATTCTTTCAAACCATGATAATCCTATCCTTCTTAACTCCTTTACTTTGTCTTTAACTTCTTGCTTCAATTTATTAAAATTTTCTTTTTAAAAACATAATTTTTTGGTAATGTTTATACCTAAATACTTAATACTTCTATACATTTTTATTTCAAATCCTTCCCTATTTTTTTCCTCTTCTTCTTTAATGTGATTAAACATCATCTCTGACTTCTGCCAATTTATCGGTAGACCCATCACCTCCTCAAATGCTTTCAAATGTAGTTTAACTTGGTCCATAAACCTATTGTTAATAATGTATCATCCACAAATAAAATAATCTTAATCTTGTCTGTAATACCCATGCCCTTTATTAGATTATCTTGCCTAGTAGTATTTGCTAATATTTCTATTACTAATGCAAATAATATTAGGGAAAGGGGACATCCCTGTCTATTACCTGGGCCTAGGGATATCTGATCTGCTAATCCATAATTTACTAATACCATTGCAGTATTATCTGAATAGAGTTAATTTACCACATTTTTAAAATGGTTCCAAAATCCTGATGCATCTATCAACATTTTAAATGTTGGTCATTCCACACCAATCAAATGCTTTGAATATATCAAATGCAATGACTCCACCTTTCTGTTTTTTCTAGTCAATATTATGTATTATATTTATTACTCTTTAGTCAAATTTGCCATTTGTCTCCCTGAAATAAAGCCACTCTGATCCTTTTCAATATATTTGCCAATAAAGTTATTCCTTCTCTTTGCTAATAATGCTGTAAATATCTTTGTGTCTTGGTTTTTAAAGATATAGACCTATAAGCACTTGGGTCAGACAAATCGTTATTTGGTTTACGAACCAATGTAATCAATGAATGCTTCCAAGAGTCTGGCATTTCTCCTCTTTCCATAATTTTATTAAAATAGTGATTTCAACATTGGTATTGTCATGATCCCCATGTGGCCCCTGCTTGTCTCACCAAACTAGGAGCTCACGCTACATGCCATCAGCTGCCATCAGTTGATTACATCAACATTACCTATTATTAATGATAGATGTTCAGGCCATATGTCATTTTAAAAGAACCAGATAGCAATTGTTTATTGATACAGGTGTTGACAGAGCAAGCAATCTTGTTAACTCTTAAACAAACATTCTCCTTTATCCACTCTCAACCACCACTCCCCTGCCTAAACTTCCTCAACTCACTCCAAAACTCTTGATCTCTCTATCTAACTCCCCCTCCTCCTGCTGAGTCTCTTATATCTCATGACTCCGCCCCTCCAGCATTCCCATTGGTCTATGCAGATAGCATATGAATATTCATGACCTGGGTGGACGCCACAGGTATAAACACCTTTTAACTTTTTTTATAATATTCCAACCCCAATCCATCCAACTCCAGTGTCTTTCCTATCCCAAAATTGTTAATAATATCTCCTATTTCTTCTTCTTTCACTAACTCCTCCATCAGATCTCTATGTGAGGGTTCATACATAGCCTCCTTCTCTTTTCCAAATGGCACCGCTTTGGCCATTTTTGGCCAGAAGAACCTTTGTTGAATCCTGGCCAGCGTCTTTTGGACGGCTAAATGTCCCGCTAGCAGCACGTCATGTGCCAAGTGCATTATCCAACCTCGGAGCCGGTTGGGGATTACCAGCTGGGTTTCTTCTCCGTGTTTTGTCTTAGTGACCCGGTACATTAGCCCTTGTCTGATCTCAAAGTTCACTTCACCTTCTTTCGTGGTTCCTTCGGGAACCGCCTGCAACCGGCTCTCCTCTAAGCTCATGTCGTCTTGCTGCCAATTCCTCAATTGATCTCTGGACAGATTCACCATCTCCGATTCCCAGGTACAGTCCTCTATTTCTCCACTACACGCTTCCGCTACCGTATACGTTAGCTCTTCTACACCCGGCCAGTCTCTCCCTAGGAGCATGTCCCTTCCTAGGCCTGGTACTATTCCTACTTCCATGTCCCTCTTTTGGTCTCCTATTTCTACTTTGGCCCTTGTCGTTTCATATTCTTTTGCATCTCCATGCATGCACTTAATAAGCATGGGTTCTGGTAGCCTTTCCCCTTGTAGTTCTTTCACCAGGGTCTTGCTGCACCCTGTGTCAATAAGGGCCCTTTTCCATTGTCAATTTACTCTAGCTTTCACCGCCCACCCCGGGTGGTCTTCGACACCCACCTTGGCCGTCAGGGCATAAATGTCTGTCCACGCGCATTCTTTCGCTGGGCAGAATTTCTTTATGTGTCCGTATTGTCCGCAACTGAAGCAAGCCACCATCTTTTCTTTGTTTGTGTTCCATGTCGTCGGTTGTTTGTTCACCGTCAGGTCCAAAGTTATCAAAGGCCTGGGTACTCTCGTCCCTGTCGGATTCACAAATTCTACCCGGTCTGGTAGGTTCTTTTTGTAGGTCTGGGTCACCGGTCCTCGAGTCGCCGCGTGCACCATTGTCTCCGCCATCTTTTCTCTGCTTCTCGGTCTTTCTATCTGCGTAGTAGGCTTAGTTTGCCATGGTTCCTCCGCCTCCATGTAGTCCTCCAGCAGTGTCACAGCGCCCTCTAGGTTGGAGGGTTTGTTTTTTACAACCCAATTCCGGGGTCCTGTCCCTAGCGTGGATATCAATTGTTCCATTATAACTATCTCCAACACTTGTTCCACCATTTTGCCTTTGGGTTTTATCCATCTCGTTGCATTGACCCTCATTTTTTGTGCCAGGGGTCTTGGGTGTAAACCAGGTTTTAATTTCAGTTCTCTGAACCGTCGTCGGTATGCTTCTTCGTTAAGGTTCAAAGTGTTGAGGATGGCCGTTTTGACTACTGTGTAATCGCCTGCTTCTGACGGGTCCAAAGTATCTACTATTTCCTGAAGTAAGCCCGTGAGATAAGGTGTGAGGATCAGGGCCCATTGCTCTTGCGGCCATTGTCCCGATGTCGCCACCCTTTCAAACGTATTTAGGAATGCGGCCGGGTCGTCTTGGGGTCCCATCTTTTGTAGTTTTATTGGTGGTCGGTTCGCGATCGGTATTTTGGTGATGTGTTGTTCAGGCGTCGCGTTGGGGCTTACATGTGTATTTTTTAATTGTTCTATTATTAATCGTTGTTGGTCGGCTAGCTGTCTAATGAGAGTCTCTTGTCCTTCTGTTATTTTCTTAATCCATTTCTCTGTTCCCGTGTCAGTCGGTGGAGGCTCTCCTCATTGGGCGCCAATATGTGAGGGTTCATACATAGCCTCCTCCTCTTTTCCAAATAAAGTAGGAGTCATTTTTAAAGTTAAATCAAAACTTGGATTTATTGAATCATTCAACCATAATACGTTATTCAACTGTTCCTCCTGTAACTTCTCTCTTGGCAACAACGGGCGACGCAAGGGTAACCAAACTTCTGTATCAAAAGGGTTCGACGATTTAGTCTCCCAAGGTCTGGGCAAAAAGGGGTCATTGTCTTTATTGGGGTGTTCTCTTTCTTCATACCCTAATAGCGGTAGGGTCTCCTCATCTCCGGCCTCTCCCCATAAGGGCTCCCCTTCTCTCACACAGGAGTCCCATGGTCCTGGAAGTATGCCCTCCTCCGTGCCTCCTCCACACGCCATGCCTGGTGCTCCTCCGCTTCCCTCGCTACCCGCCTCCTTCTCCTCTTTCAGCCGTCGCCTCCACTCTCAGGCCTCCGACTCACCCCAGTAAGATGGTATTTGAGGAAGTCCCCTTCTCCGGCGGTAGTCAGCCTCCTCGCGAGGCACCTTCACCTTTTCCCATCTCCCTGTCCAAGGGTCTTCCACCCAGATTAGTTCCCAACCACCCGGGATTCGGTCTCTCTCCCCTTTTATCCCCCCATTCCCACCTCTACCACGGACCTCCCCCTTTCTTCCTTTCCCGCCAATTCCCGTTCGGTTTGTGTGGCGACTGTTAGTTTTAATAATCTCTCTTCCAATTCTCGAGTATCAATTCCCCGATTGACGGTCTCCCGGGAAGGTGGCAGCGGGATGGTTTGAACCTCCTGAGATACCCTAAGGACGGACGGCACTCCAACGAGAGCCTCTATGCTCTCGTCTCGCATTTCACACTCTACCACTCTCTTGAAGGCTGACCTTTGCTCTTTCTAACCGCATGGGCTGAGGGGGCGGGGTTTCAGCTTTAAAAGGGTTTTGCAGACACTCCTAAGCTCCTTTCTTGAAGAAGAAGCTGAGGGAGGAATTGAGGTATGTTTTTGGGTAGATATTTTCTTTGGTGTGATGTTTTTTCAGGCTGACCTTTGCTCTTTCTAACCGCATGGGCTGAGGGGGCGGGGTTTCAGCTTTAAAAGGGTTTTGCAGACACTCCTAAGCTCCTTTCTTGAAGAAGAAGCTGAGGGAGGAATTGAGGTATGTTTTTGGGTAGATATTTTCTTTGGTGTGATGTTTTTTCAGGCTGACCTTTGCTCTTTCTAACCGCATGGGCTGAGGGGGCGGGGTTTCAGCTTTAAAAGGGTTTTGCAGACACTCCTAAGCTCCTTTCTTGAAGAAGAAGCTGAGGGAGGAATTGAGGTATGTTTTTGGGTAGATATTTTCTTTGGTGTGATGTTTTTTCAGGCTGACCTTTGCTCTTTCTAACCGCATGGGCTGAGGGGGCGGGGTTTCAGCTTTAAAAGGGTTTTGCAGAAGCGCGCGCCTAACGGCGCGCAAAATTCTCAAACTCTATTTTTCACCCTAATCTTTTTTCAGATTAATTTGGGTAAATAGGAAAAGGTAAATAGGAAAATTACTAATTTGGGTAAATAGGAAAGCCAATTAGCATTACATACACCTGGGGGTAGGAACCTTTTAAGGGTCAGATCATACTTCTGCACTATTAGAGAGCAGGCCGGGTAGGTGGGGCTCGTCAGCCCTGGAAGGCAGCCCATCTAGGAGAAGGAAAACTCTGATCTCAAACCTCCACTGCCTTGTGGCTATATCCACTGATGGAAAAGGCTTCAGGAGTTAACCTCGAGGCAAAACCCGGAGCCGGAGTCCCGGAGGCAGTTCGTGTCGTTCTGGCAACTCCTGCGACGTCGCTGGAACCAGTTGTATTGGCTCTTGCCTTTCCACTGGACTATCTCAGTGACGTGGAGAGGGGGGATTTGCTGCTTGGGTAACAGCCTATCCTCCATATTATTTTACCCAGGCTTCGTGCTCTGGAGAGGACACTCCAGCTTCGCATACAGCGTCGAAACAACACGGGAAGTAGCAGTTACCGGTTATAAGTCTTTGCTCAATTGGCGTAGAGCATGACACCAGGGGCTACTTCTGACGGTGGGAGAGGTCATTGCATCTCACTAGGTAGATAACGCCCGCCTTAAGCTGGGCAGCCCCCAGCCAGTAAGGTGCTACCTCGCCACGGTCTGTTAACCTCACGGGGTGCGTGGGGTTTAGGGTAAAAGCCGACAAGCAGATCGATAACCCTGCACCATGCAACAATCATAAGAAAACTTCTGCCCTAAAGCTGGGCACCTGGAATGTACGGACAATGACCCCTGGCTTTTCTGACGATGGCTTTTCTGACGACCTGCAGGAAATAGACGATGTGCGCAAGACAGCTGTCATCGACATGGAACTGAGTAGACTGCAGATGGACATTGTTGCCCTGCAAGAGACGAGATTGCCAGACTCGGGATCTGTGAAAGAAAAAAACTTCTCATTCTTCTGGCAGGGAAAACCATTGAATGAGACCAGGGAATATGGTGTTGGCTTTGCAGTCAGAAATACTCTTCTGAGATCCATTGTTCCACCTACTGTGGGGAGTGAAAGAATCCTGTCTCTGCAGCTCCACTCATCAGCGGAACCGGTCACCCTCATTAGTGCATATGCTCCAACACTGTCATCCACTACAGAAGTGAAAGATAAATTCTACGACGATCTGGCAGCCACTATCAAAAAAGTCCCTGAAAGAGAGGCACTGTTCATTCTTGGAGACTTTAACGCTAGAGTTGGTGCTGATCACAATTCTTGGCCCACTTGCCTAGGCCGTTTTGGCATTGGAAAGATGAACGAAAATGGCCAACGCTTGCTGGAGTTTTGCTGTTATTATGGTCTTTGCGTCAGCAACACATTCTTTAATACGAAGCCTCAACACAGAGTTTCCTGGAGACATCCAAGATCCAAGCATTGGCATCAGCTCGATTTGATCCTCACTAGACGTTCTAGCCTTCCTAGTATTACGATCACACGCAGCTACCAGAGTGCTGATTGCGATACTGATCACTCCCTGGTGTGTAGTAGAGTAAAACTGCGAACAAAGAGATTATATCACACGAAAAAGGAAGGAAGACCACGTATTGACATCAGGAAGACTTGCGATCAAAGAAAAGTGGAGGAATTTGCCCAAGCGCTTGAGGAAACCCTTCCAGGCCCGGCTGATGCAAATGCACCTGAACGATGGGAACATTTTAAGAACGCTGTGTATAACACCGCCTTGTCCACATTTGGCAAGAAGACCAAAAAGACGGCCGACTGGTTCGAAGCCCATTCGGAGGAGTTGATGCCAGCCATCGAGGATAAGAGGAGAGCTCTAGCAGCATACAAAGCCTGTCCTAGCGAGTACAACTTGCAAGCTCTTCGAGCTGCTCGTAGCCAAGTCCAACAGGCTGCCAGGAGATGCTCCAACGATTATTGGCTTCAGCTCTGCTCTCAGATACAGATAGCAGCGGACACAGGTAACATCAAAGGAATGTATGACGGTATCAGGCAGGCTTTAGGTCCAATACAGAAGAAATCTGCTCCCTTGAAGTCTGCTACAGGCGTGATCATCCAGGACCGAGCACAGCAGATGGACCGCTGGGTGCAACACTACTCTGAGCTGTATTCCAGAGAGAATGTAGTAACCGAAGAAGCATTAAATAACATTGAGTGCCTGCCTGTCTTGGAAGAGTTGGACAGCGAACCAACCTTAGCAGAAATAAAAGCGGCCTTGGATTCCCTCGCCTCTGGCAAGGCACCTGGAAAGGATAACATCCCTGTTGAAGTGCTGAAGTGCTGTAAAGAGACCATCACTACCGAGCTGTATGAAATCTTTTGTCTTTGCTGGAGGGAAGGTGGAGTACCACAGGACATGAAGGATGCAAACATCGTCACATTGTACAAGAACAAAGGAGACAGGGGCGACTGCAATAACTACCGTGGCATCTCTCTTCTCAGCGTTGTAGGGAAGCTGCTTGCCCGTGTTGTGCTGAAGAGGCTCCAGGTGCTCGCAGACAGAGTCTATCCAGAATCACAGTGTGGATTTCGAGCTAATAGATCCACCTCTGACATGGTATTCTCCCTCAGACAGTTGCAGGAGAAATGCAGGGAACAACAACAGCCACTCTTTGTCGCCTTCATAGATCTCACAAAGGCCTTTGATTTGGTTAGCAGGGATGGCCTTTTTAAAATCCTTCCCAAGATTGGATGTCCACCTCGACTCCTTAAAATCATCAGGTCCTTCCATGAAGGAATGAAAGGCACTGTAGTTTTTGATGGTTCAACATCAGATCCCTTTGACATCCGAAGCGGAGTGAAACAGGGCTGTGTCCTCGCACCAACCCTTTTTGGGATCTTTTTTGCTGTCATGCTGAAGCACGCCTTTGGAACTGCAACAGAAGGTGTCTATCTCCGGACTAGATCAGACGGAAAGCTCTTTAATCTCTCTAGATTGAGAGCGAAGACCAAAGTCCAGCTGAAATGCATGCGGGATTTCCTCTTCGCCGATGATGCAGCCATTGTTGCCCACTCTGCTCAAGACCTCCAACAACTCATGAATTGTTTTAGCAAGGCCTGCCAAGACTTTGGACTAACAATCAGCCTGAAGAAAACACAAGTCATGGGCCAGGGCGTGGACTCACCTCCCTCTATTACCATCTCCACAGAAGAATTCGAGGTTGTTCATGACTTTGTGTACCTTGGCTCAACGATCTCTGACACTCTCTCTCTAGATGTCGAGCTGGATAAACGCATTGGCAAAGCAGCTACCATGTTCTCTAGACTCACGAAGAGAGTATGGCTCAATAAGAAGCTGACGACATATACCAAGATCCAGGTATATAGAGCCTGTGTCCTGAGCACACTCCTGTACTGCAGTGAGTCCTGGACCCTTTGTGCACGGCAGGAGAGGAAGCTGAACACCTTCCATATGCGTTGCCTCCGACGCATTTTTGGTATCACCTGGCAGGACAAAGTTCCAAATAGAGTAGTCCTAGAACGAGCTGGAATCTTTAGCATGTATACATTACTGAAACAGCGACGTCTACGTTGGCTTGGGCATGTGGTGAGAATGGCTGATGGTCGGATTCCAAAAGATCTCCTGTATGGAGAATTAGTGGAGGGAAATCGCCCCAGAGGGAGACCACAGCTGCGATACAAGGACATCTGCAAGCGGGATCTGAAGGCCTTAGGAATGGACCTCAACAGATGGGAAACCCTGACATCTGAGCGTTCAGCCTGGAGGCAGGCGTTGCATCATGGCCTCTCCCATTTTGAAGAGACCCTTGTCCAGCAGACCGAGGCAAAGAGGCAGTCACGGAAGCAGCAAAATCAGGGAGCTGGACAGGGGACAGATTGTATTTGTCTTCAGTGTGGAAGGGATTGTCAGTCTCGAATTGGCCTTCTCAGCCACACTAGACGCTGTTCCAAGTCCTCCATACAGAGCACGTTACCATAGTCTTTCGAGACTGAAGGATGCCTAATACGATACTCTCTTGAAGCTTATTTCTCAGATTTCTCCCTATATATGTTTTAATCTTCTCAATAGATTTATGAAGTTTATAAAGTTTATTTAAAAAATTATAAAATGTTTTCAATTTTTGTTTCATTAAATTGCTCTTTTTACCATTTTCCTCTTTAACCATTTCAATTACATTCTTAGCTCTTTTTTTGCTTTTGTGGCTCTGGTGAGCTTTCTGGAATTTTTATTACTAAATTCAAAATATTTTCTTCTTATATATATTAAATTCCTTTGAATCTCTTCCATTTCCATATCCTGTAGTTCCTTTTTATCGGCTTGCATCTGATAAAATTTTAGTATCACTATTTTCTATATAATTCATCTCTTATTTCATTCTCCATTTTGTCCATTTGTTTTTCCTTTTTCCTATTTTAAATTATCAGGTTCTTTAGTACTCAGACTCCTTATAAGATATTTCATTGTGTCTCAAACTGAACTTTCCCTGCTACCTCCTCTATCATCAATGCTCCATATTTCCATCAATTCTTTCCCCATTTTTTCTACCATATGTTTATGTTGTAAAATACTTATATCTGAACTCCATCCCTTTCAAATCCATATTCATCAAAGCATGGTCTGTTACTTTTCTTAACCCTACATCAGATTTACAAACTCTAGATAACAAATCACGAGATACAAATATATAATCTATCCTAGAATAATTTTTATACACCGATGCATTTGTTTTCACCAAATTTTCAGTCTTTTGAACTCTTGATTCTAATGCTTTTATATCTTTCTTGAGATCTGCTGTAGTTTTCTCCATCTCCTCCTTTATGTGTGCCACAACTTTGTGAGAGATTTTTTCATTGTCTGCCTTAATTTCCCTGGCAGTTTTTTTCATTATCTATCTTCCTTTCTTTAAAAACTGTTTCCAATAGCTTCTTAAACCCATTCATCAATTTTTTCTACTTTTGCCATTTCTCCTTGTACTTCTTGTACTGTTTCCAAACTTCTCCAAATTATTTACTGTTTGCTCCTCAGAAGCCTTTGTCCTCTCCAATCTACTCAAGCTCCTGTCTGAAGGATGTTTCCTTCCCATAATACCATCTCCTTTTTTAAATGTTGTTGAGGCATATAACCGTATTCTTCATTCCAGCCAGTGCGGGAGAAGCAACCAGATTAATTCCTTTCACAGTAGAAGACAGATCTAGCTCACTCTCAGTGGGATTGACACATCAGAGTTCAAATATTCACTTCCTGTAGTTTATCAAACACCAATCTCCAATAAAGTAAACAGTCCTCAAAGAGCCAAAGAAGTTTTGCAGGCACAGTCTGACAGCTCTCCAGTTCAACCAATATTCTACTGTTCACTCTCTTCATCTATAGCCTTTTCACAGCCACTGAAACATCACTTTCACTTTTTCTGACCAGAGCACATGAAAGAGATAAGCAACGTAAATCTTCAGTCTAGCAAGAGAAATAAATCAGCTCACTGAAGTGCCACTTGCTCAACTTCAAAGCTCCAAATTAGCTTAGAGGACAGTCACAACTTTTCTTTAACTGTTTGTTATTAAACCCCTCTTTCCCAAGCTTCTGGAGCTCTGTTCCGCTGCCTTCCAACCAAAGCACTTAAGTTGAGTTTTAAGTAAATCCTCAATCTTCAAAAACCCCCGTACCATTCCTCTCTCTTCTCTCCCCCCCCCTCATCTTTTCCAGGCCTAGTCTCCTGAGGAAATTTTTACAACAGAGCCCTAAAACAACATAAGCCATAAATTACTGCATGTAACATCCACCCAAGAGCCAATGAATATTTAGCATGAAACTGATATTCCATTCAATATTTCATTCTGTTTCCATCCGTCTGACGAAGTGGATGTGTCCACAAAAGTTCACATTAAAATACAATAGTTAGTCTTTAAGGTGCCACATGTTTTAGTCTTTTTTGTTTTGTTTTGTTTATTTGGATTTTGCCTGATAAGCTTACTAAACTTTCTTTCCACTGTGGCTGTTTTCACCCCAGTCAGAATCTGTTTGGAAAAGAACACTGCTGGGTTTTTGTTTTTTGTTTATTGCTGTTCATGAAAATTCATTTTGTTGACTCCTTCTGAAGTATCAGTGAATGGTTTTGCATATAAGATGGAAATATGCATTCCCTCACATCCAGACATTGGAATAAAATATCCAACCAGGCATAACTAGATAGGGCAACCAGAGCTTTAATGTAAAACACCAAAATTTAGAGGGTGCAAAAATGTTGCTGTTAGAAGAGTGAGAATCTGCATATTTTTATTTGCCGCTACAAAGTTGCAAACATTTTCTGGGCAGAAAGAAAATCAAAACATATGAACTCAGCACAAGACCAGTATGGCTGCTGTTCAATCAGAGCCAGAAATTCCTCCACATTCTTATATCTCCTTCATGCATGGCAATCTTGCATGATCCAATAGGGCAGGAAAGCCACGAGTGCCAAATCTGTTATTTAGGGCTCTGCCAAATATGTTCATCTATATGCATCTGCATATCAACATGTAATATAGATTCATTGGTCAAAACATTAGAATGGGAAAAAACTGCCTACAAGACATATTTGGGTGAAATAAAGCTGCTACTTTGTATTGTTGTATATGGTGACAAATTTCAAAAGATTTGCATAGTAGAATTTACAAAGATCCAGATGGCAGATATACTACAAATGTGTAACATCTTATTATGGCACCACGGTATTTTGTGTAAGGACAGTAAAAATGATAAGCAAAAAGGATTTTGCTTCTATAACAAAAACAAAAGATGGGGAGAAACAAAAAATTATAACTATGAAACTGGAACTCAAATTGGCACAAAATTTAGCATGGGTGTAGCAGAAAGTCTGTTCTTGCTCTATACTAAGTTTGGGGACACGTGAGCAAAAGGTTTTTGAGTTGTGATTTTTTAAACAATATATCAGTATTTTATCCCCGTGCAGAACCAAGCAAACATTTTGTCAGCTAATAGAAAAAGAAGAAAAAAGGTAGATAAGACAAAATCTGCATACCTGGCAAGAAAAACCTGTGTTTTAACCTCTTTTTCTTCATTCACATTAATTGGGTCAATCACGTCTCTAATTCAGACCCTTTTATTATTGCTTCCCCCCCCCCCCCTAAAATTTCAGAAATCACTGCCTTTTTAAATCACTTCTGAGAATTCTGAAGCACCTATTTGCATAGCATAGCATTCTGGCCAGTCAGCCCACAAAGCAGGTGTCTGTCACTTTTAACCCTGCCATGGCCTTCAGTGTGAAAGAAAGCATTTAACTACTTCGTGGCCACATATTCTTTGCTCCTGCCTATGGAAATATTTTTAAGCTATTTAAAAAAATAGATAATAATATACAGCAGCTCACTCATTTAAGCTGTGAAATTACCGTTTTTTCCCTTTGTGGCTCTGAATGATCTAAAGCATGTTTTAACCAGTTTATTCATGAGTATGTTTACCAGGTTCCCTCATAGGTTTATGGAGCTACATGATTTCATATGATTTTTAGATGTTATCCTCCCTAAACCCATGTCAGATCATGCATCCTATTTGCACCCACAGACTACACTGCAGGCAAATTCTGTAGAGTTTGGCTTTTCCAATAAATTCCTGGCCTGTGTGGCTGATAATTTTCTGTAACATAAAGTGGAGAAAGAAACTTGAGGCTATCCTTGACTTGATTCTAACCAATAGAGATGACTTGGTGGAGGAAGTGGCAATAAGGGGAAGTCTGGGTGACAGTGACCATGTTATACTAAAATTCTTGATTTCAAAGGAAATCAAAGCAGAGTTTAGCCACACATATATGCTGAATTTCTAAAAAGCCAATTTTAACAAACTCAGGACAATGATAAATAAAGTCCCATGGCAGGAAATCCTAACAACAACAAAAAAGGAGTCTAAGAAGGGTGGGAGTTTCTAAAATGGGAAGTTCTAAATGCACAACTATAAATAATTCCAACAAGAAAAAAGGCAGGAGACAGCAAAAAAGGCCACTGTGACTTCACACTGATCCAAGGCACGGACAATAGCAACAACAGTAACAGTAACAATCTTAGAACTGCAGAACTGGAAGGGACCCTACAGATCATCAAGTCCAGTCCCTGTCAAGGAGGCACAGTGGGGAATTGAACTCCCAACTTCTGGGAGTTTCACAGAAGTTCACAGCCAGAGACCAAGACCACTGAGATTTTCAGCAGTTCTTGGATCCATTTGATTTTTAACTAGGATGATCCCCAAACTCTTGTCCAGTCATAGGCTCCATTTGTGCTCATAGATTAAAATACAGAAACCATAACTACAGACACATTCTGATTGGTCAGAATGCCATGCTATGCAAATAGTTCAGTCATTTAGAATGTTCACATTTCTATTATATGTGCATGATACAGAAGACTCAGGTTACTCATTTTTGCTTGAGTGAGAGTTCAGACTTGACTTGATTGAGTATCCACTTTTCTGCTTTTCTGGATGTCTCTATCAACACCACCTTTCAAATGACTTGGTTTTTTGCCTGTCTTTCACTATCTTCCTTTCACATAGTATGGATGATTTTGACCTTGCTTTCCAGTGACCTTCTTTGCTAACTCCAACATCTTCCTTTTTTTACATTTCAAAAAGCAAAGGACATATTTTGGAAAATATGTACACAACATATTGGTAGCAGTTTTTGTCCAATACAGCTTTTCTTCCTCAGCTTGCCTAAGTCAAAGAAAGAGATATGAAATTGGAACATGGCTTTCCAGTCTGCATTTGGCAAAGCGGGCATGGAGACATTAGTTTAATCGAGAGGTTAAAGGGTGTGTATTAGAGATGGGCATGAACCTTGCTTTGGAGATTTGTGCCGCTTCATCAGCCTGGCACCACACATGCTACATGTTCGCTACCCCCACTGGCTCCCTCAGTCACCAGCTGGTGTGTGCTGCTTTTCTACTGCTCTTCATGCAATTGTCCAGTTGCAGCAGGAGCACTGACTTCCCTTCTATGCCCTCTCCAGCAGCTGCCCACTCAAAGGCAGTGCTGCAGGAATCCCTGCCCTGCCTCCTCATCTGAGTGAGAAGCTGTTGGAGGTGGCAGAGAACAGAAATCCATGTTCCTGCTGCGACTGGACAATCATGTGAAGAGCAGTCTGTGAAGGCAAAGTTACATTTAAAGAGCATATTTCATCCCTTGTAGATTTTATTTTTTTTATTTTTTTTATTAACAACTTGGGATAAGGTAAGGGGTAGAGAACGTAAAGGGGGATATGAGGGGAGAAAAAAGGAGGGGGAGGAGAACCCAAAATGTATTGACATCCAATCTATTCATGTTGCAATATCAACTCGACTTTCCGCTTTTCTTCTATTTGATTGCCCTCCAGGTTTTAACTTACATTTACATCCTAGTTTTAATATATGTTATTCAAGTACTATCTGGTGACTCAAGCCATTTATATAATAAATCCCATCGTTCAGTTGCCTTTTGTATTGGACAGTCTTTCAACACTTCTGATAGGATATCCATTTCTGCCACTTCCCGTATCTTCTCAATAAGTTCCTCTTGTTTCGGTATCACCGATTTCTTCCAATTCTTGGCATAAAGAATTCTGGCTGCGGTGACTATATATATAACTAAGTAGTTCTTTGTCTTACCTATATTGTCTGGTATAATACTCAGTAGAAACAGTTCTGGGGTTAGTGGAACCTTACAAAGCAATATTTTTTGTAACAGAGTATGTACACCTATCCAAAATTGTTTCGCTACTCTGCAAGTCCACCACATATGGTAAAAACTTCCCTCATGTGCTTCACACTTCCAACAAACATTTGACACATCTGTATAAATCTTTGATAATTTTTCCTGAGTCATATGCCACCTGTAAAATATCTTATATATATTCTCCTTGAAATTAACCGATTTTGTGAGCTTTATATTATTTTGCCATATTTGCAACCATTGATCAATATCAATATTATGTCCTATATTTTGTGCCCACCTAATCATACATTCTTTGACTATCTCGTCTTGCATTTTAATTTCTAACAAATAATCATACATTTTCTTAATTACTTTACCTTTTGAACCCAGCAGAAGTTTATCAAATATCGTTTGTTCTGGGTAAAAACCCTCTATTTTATCTTTTCTATACCTAGATTCCACTTGTGCTCTGGACCACCAGACTATATATATATATTGTGTCTCTAGCTCTTCTTTAGACCTTAACTCACAATCCTTTTTTAATAAATCTTGATATCTTAGATGTTTTGCTTCCGTCATAAGATTAGGTTGTGTAAAGGCCTCTATAGGTGATACCCAGACTGGTGTTTTTTTGGTAAATCTGTTGGATGATCTTTTTCCAAGTCCCTAGTAGAGCTCTTCTTATCATATGCAAGTTGAAATGTTTCTGCTCTTTATCTTTTTTTATACCATAGAAAAGCATGCCAACCGAACTGCAAATCATGTCCCTCCAAATTGAGTAATCTATCATTTTCTAGGGTTATCCATTCCTTTATCCAGTCTAGTACACAAGATCTATAGTACAAAACCCAATCTGGGAGACCAAAACCTGCTCTTTGCTTGGCATCTTGCATTGCTTTAATTTTAATTCTTG
Organism: Intellagama lesueurii; assembly: GCA_037013535.1. NCBI lineage: Eukaryota > Metazoa > Chordata > Lepidosauria > Squamata > Agamidae > Intellagama > Intellagama lesueurii. The sequence continues at coordinate 25,806,903 of JBAJHW010000010.1, read as the reverse complement.
GTTTTTTACCTTGCCAGACAAATCTCATAATTATCTTGTTAAGTTCTTGAAAAAAAGACTGTTTTAATATTATGGGAATTGTCTGAAATAAAAATAGAATTTTAGGTAGAACATTCATTTTGATGGTTGCTATTCTTCCCATCAGCGATAGCTGTAATTTGTCCCATCTCTCCAAGCTAGTCTGTATCTCTTTCATCAACTTCATATAATTATCTTTAAATAATGTACTCGTTTTCTTTGTGATTTGGATCCCTAAGTATCTAACTCTCTTTTCTTCTTGAAAATTAGTCTTTTCTATTAGCTTCTGTTGTTCTTGTTCTCTCATATTTTTAACAAGTATTTTTGTTTTCTTTTGGTTTATTTTCTTTCCTGCCATATCACCAAAATTTTTCAACATCTCCTTCAGGTCTTCAATTGAGTCCACTGGATCTTCCAATATAATAACTAGATCATCTGCAAAAGCTTGGAGCTTATAGGTATGACCTCTTACTTTCAATCCTTTTATTTCCTTTTTATCTCTAATTTGCTCAGTTAATATTTCTAGAGTAAGAATGAATAGTAATGGAGAGAGAGGGCACCCCTGACTAGTACCTTTCTGTATTTGTATTTCTTTCGTCAACTCTCCATTGATTCTAACTTTTGCCTTTTGCTGGGTATAGATTGCTTTAATTAATTTCAAAAATCTTTCTCCAACTTGTAGCACTTCCAATTGATGTAGCATAAAATTCCAATTTAGATTATCGAAAGCTTTCTCCACATCCAAGAATATCATAGCCATTTGCTTTTCTGGGTGAGCTTCATAGTATTCCAGAATATTGAAAATTATCCTTATATTATTTTTCATCTGCCATTTTTTGAAGAAAGCCCGACTGGTCTTGATGTATTGTCTGTATTAAAATTCTTTTCAACCTAGTTGCCAACATGGTTGCATATATTTTATAATCCACGTTCAGTAATGAGATCGGACTGTAGTTTTTGATTTCTTTACCCTCCGTGTTTTCCTTCTGTATAAGAGAAATTATCATTTTGGACCACATTGGTGGCAGTTCTCCCTTTTCTTCTACATATTCCAAGAGTTTCTTATATGGTTTGAGCAATACATTTTCTAATTCTTTATAATATTCCGCTGGCAGACCATCTGGGCCTGGTGATTTCCCATTCTTTTGCTTTTTGAGGGCTTCTATAATTTCTGCATATGTTAAGGGCTCATTTAAGGACTGTATTTGGTCTTTAGTCAGTTTCATTTTATTGTATTTCATTACATATTCTTTCTGAGCTTCTTTGTCTACTTCCTTTCTATTGTATAAATTCCGGTAGAAGTCCTCAACAATCTTTTTTATTTCTTCTTGTTTAAATTTCTCAGTCCCTGTTTCATCTTTCAATGTTTGTATTATTGTTTTCTCTTTCTCTTTCCTTAATTTATATGCTTACCATCTCCCCGGCTTGTTTGCATTTTCAAAAAAAAATTCCTTTGCAAATTTAAGCTTCTTTGCAGTTTCCTCAGTGAGCAATATATTTCTCTGGTGTTGTACTAACTTCATCTTCTCTTTCAGTTCTGTATTTGATGGATTTTGTTTCAGCTGTAGTTCATCTGAGGTTAATCTATTTTCCAAAATCTTATATTTTTTCTGTCTTTCTCTTTTTTGTTTTGATGCAAATCTTATGGCTACTCCTCTAAAAAATGCCTTACTTGCCTCCCAAACCATTGTCATTGGTGTTTCTGGCCTCATATTCTGCTTGAAGAAGAAATCCATGTCTTCTTTTACTTGGCTTTAGCTCAAGTAGAGATGTTTTGCTTCTTGAGAAGGCCTCTTAATGGTTCAGCTTTATTGAGCAAGGAAGCTAGATCTGATTTAGCCTCCTCCCATTTATTACTAATTTCACCCAAAGAAGCAGCAGTCTCCTTAGTGTGAAAGTGAGAACCCCTGCCCTTAGATGATAGCTGTATCTCTGAGTTCTTCACTTGAGTAACTGTTGTCTTATCCCTTGAGGCTCAGCAATTTAGGTTAGGGTTTGTATGATCAACTCTTCTAAAGTTCTGCAGTGTCAGCCTTCTCTGGGGTGTAGAAGGTTGACTAGTTGTTGAAAAAAGTCTTGTGATGATATTGAAGGAGAGTGAGATTTGTAGTCTGAAGAAAATGGTGTCTGTTAGGTTCAAAGTGAAATGATTTGAAGGCATTGGAATGTAGTAAGGGGCTGTGAGTCTGTTTTTCCTAATTTACAGCTAGGCTGGAACAGAGAGAATGCTGATAAGGGCAAAGGACGAAGCCAGAGGCCCAGAAGACCAAACATGCATACCATCTTAATTGGGAGAAGATAAACAACATCTGGCCCCATCATGGGAATTAGGGGTGGAGAGTGGTGTTACGCCTCTTTGAAGTTAATTGGTTTACAACTATGAAGGAGGAGGTCTGAGGGATGTAGAAAAGATGGAGGAGAGGAGGTGTAAAAAAGTTTCTCTTAGCTTATGCCAAGCTGGGAGGAATTCCTGATGGATTGCGTTATGTAGCTGAATGTTTACAGAATGTAGAATGGTAAGAAGAAGGAGGGGTGGGAATAGCCCACCACAGCTTAGATCTTAATATTTCTTATTTTTAATAAGAAATAACAGCTTTATTTAACTATTGTAATCTTTGAACATGCTACTGCTTATGCAAACAAACTGTTTCTATGAATCTATATTTTCTTAATAAAAAATAATTATAAAAATTTCAACTGAGGACTAGTCTCTTGGATCAGCAAGGTTAGGCTAAATCCCAGAGGAGTGGAAAGGTCACTAACTAGCTACTACAGAGAAGTCCTATCTAACTGAGTTGTTGTGAGTTCTGAGGAATCACAAAGCCCATGTTTAAGTACTTGTGAAGTACTGAGTAAAATAAAGTGTTCTTTAATGGTCGGGCTTGTCCAAGGCACAGATGCTATGCACTGCTGAGGCTTGAGGACTTACCTCGGTACAAAGTGGTAGATTTGGGGTCTAAGAGACTCCCTGACTGAATGCCATACTCTCCTTAGGGATATTTGGTCATCACAGGGATAATCTGGAAATTGGCTAGAAATGTTTTCATTTTGAAGAACATAAGTGGGATCACAGCTTGCTCAAATGTGAGGCGTACTCTCTTTTGTCCGTTTTTATGGGGTAACCAAGTAATTTCTTTTAAGTCTATTTTCTGAGGTTCTATATTTAGCAGTTGACTTAAGGAATCCATCACTGCTCTGCGTGTGTCCCACTTTCAACTGTTGACATTCATCGGAGCAATTTGTAACAAGAGCTGGGAGGTTTGAAAAACCTTAGGAGGGATATATACCTTCCTTGATTGGTAAGCTGTTTCTTGTTGAGAGGTTCCCAAAGGATTATTGGCTCTGCAGTGGCTGCTCATATAAACCTTCTTTGAATTATCTGCCTGTAAATCATTTTTGGAAGGGAAGATAGTCTTTGTGAGTTTTTCCAATGCACATTTTACTGAGTTCATTTTATTGCATACCATTTGCAGATGTTCAAAGATTGCAATAACGGTTTGAGCCACTAAAAGACATTGGTCAGCCAAAAAGCTATATAAAAAGCTCTGTGAGTTTAAATCTTTGTTTGGGGATAGGGGAGTAGACACAGCCGACAGGTCCCCATTTTCTTGGCTTGGGGAAAGTATATTGTTTTTAAGATCAGCAAATCTGTTGTTCAAAGACATTAAAGATGAACTGGGTAAATTACTCACTGGGCACTTAGCTGTTAAAAGCTCATCAATTTTCAGTTGTTTCATGGCTCTGGCAAGACCCGGGCTGGATCTGTTTTGTTTGTTCCCCATTCTAGTTGTAAAATTTTTAATTATAAGTACAATTCAGCTGCAACTCTCCAGCTCCTAATTGTAAATCCATGTGAATTGTAAATTTTTCCTCTTTCCTCTCGAGGCAGAGCAAAGAAAAGCCAGGAACCACTGTAAGGCGTAGTAAAAAGAGGTGAATACTCAACAAAGTTACAGCTTTTCTCTTCCCATGACCATTTGATGTTTCAAGCTTGGAACAGATATGAAGCTGCTCCTCCAGCACAGCATTTACAATGAGATAGTGGGAACATTTCAGATATCGGATTAGAGAATTAAAACTAAAGTTAAAAGAAAAGGTAGTGGAGCTCAGCATAAACACCGTCCTCTCTCAAACCGGAACCACGGCTAAAGTTCAGCTTAGAGAGAAATGACCGCTCTGCCATTTTGTGAAGTCATCATGGCAGAGAGACTTTGCTCTCCCACCCAGAAAGTGGCATCATGGTTGAATGACGCCGCTTCCGAGGGGAGGAGGGACAGAGCCTTTAATAATGCTGTTTTTCTTGCAAAGAGGCGAGCTGTGCAGTCGGGTGAGGAGAGGATTCGATTTCCCTTCCGCGGCTTATCTCTGATCGCTGAATTCGGGTGGCGCTTCAGCACTACCCAGCTGTTTTTTCATTCCTTTTTACTCTTTATTTACAGTGGTTTTGTTCTTTTAACTTTTCTCGCTTGTCAGCCGTACTCCAGCGTCGGATTTGGGTTGCACATTGGCGCAACCCAGCTGGTTTCCTCTCATTACTTTTGTTCATTAAGGGCTTCCTTTTACAATTAATTTCCTTTATTGTTGGCTGGGTTAATAATAGTTGGGAGATCTTTAGGTAGAGGATTGTCCCACCCCTCACTTGGCTGTTTGCCTTTGACTGTTCCTTGGTGTTGGGATTTATTTGGTGTGGGGGGGGGGTGGATTTATATTTTAACACTTAGGGCTGTTAGCTATATTTTTTTTCTGTGTTTCTCTTGGTTTATTGGTTTCTTGGCTTGGGTTTACCATAAGTAATAGTAATATATATATTATATTAAAAAATAGAAGGGAAGAGGGGACTAGAACAGTGGTGTTGCACCATCTACTGGTGGCCAATTGGAGAAAAAAAGGGGAACACATAGTCTTCTATCTGCACCCCCTGCTAGGCTGCATTTTGGTTGCCAAAAAAAGGGGGGGAAGAAAATTTACTGCGTGTTCCACCCCCTGTTGGGCAGCAGCTAAATTTTTTTAAAAAGAATTTACAATTTAAATTTAAAATTTTAAAAATAATAATAATATAAATAGGGAAATAAGGAGTCATATTTATATATATAATGCCAATTGTAGGCAGGGTCAGCGCCCCTTGTGGGGTGCATTGGGATAAAAAAGAAATATCTATATAAGAAAGAAATTAATTATAAGTGAATATTTCAGAATAATTACTAAAGGCATATAACCCAGTTAATACAGCTGTTTCTATTCCATTTTGATAGATAACATTATTGTTATGGGGCCTAAGAAGGGCAAGCAGCCTGCAAAGCATAAGGCTCCAGCTAGGGTTTAGCCTGCAATTTCATCCTCGGATGAGTAAGAATGGCCAGACTACAGTTCAATACTGGCTAAGTTAAGTGAACTTGAGCGGAAAAGGGCTATGGCTAGACAGGCTGCTGGTGCTGCTACTCCAAGAAGGTCAAATAGAGAATCAAAGGCACACAGGATGGTGGAGTTGAGGCAGCTTGGTGATGTAATGATGTCACAAATTGCTCTTTTAGAGAAGGAGTGCTCAGCGGCCGCAGGGGCCGTGTCTACTGCCATGGTTGAGGTGTGTCATCAGCCCATTCCTGTCAAGATGGAGATCGAGGAACTGCAAGAGCCTTTGAGGGATCCAGCTGGTCATGCAGGGGTTCAAATGGAGGGTCAAACATCTCATCTGGGAGCAGGTTTTTTGGCCGGTGGGCAATCGGGTCCTGACTCCACTTCTACCAGTACCAGCCAGCAAGGGGCTGAGATGCATCGAGCCAGTTCGGCATTGCCAGCGTTGGTGGATCCAGGTGAGTCTGCACCCATATGACACATGCAACACAGGGATGGCACGTGGCCTTGGGGTGAGGTCAATCCCCCAGTTTTTTATTCTCCTCCCTCTAGTTTAATGCCCAATAATTCTGGTGTTAGCCATCCAAGTCAAGTTGGGCCCGTACCAACTTCAAAGCCTTGTATGGCACCATACCCTCAGTGGTCTTCTCCTAGTCAAATGCCGAAATTCATGGAGGGTTTGCAACAGCATAGCTATCCTGAATACGGGGTATAATTCTGTTCCTCGTAGTGCCCTCCCTTATGGTGATCAGTCTCTCCCATTGGGTGACCACCTACTCCCGGCCACTACTGTGGACCCTCGACTTACGAAGGTCCCTACTTACGAAAATTTCGAGGTACGAAAAGCTCCGGCCACAAAATTTTGGTTCGACTTGCGGCCGGAGCTTCGACCTACGAAAGGCAGGGGGAAAGGGCGGGAAATTCAAAGCCGCCCCACTGCCCTCTGCCTCCCGGCTTTCGGCTTGCCGGGCTTCAAAAGCTGCACCCGCTGCCCTCTTGTCTCCTGTCCCCGGTGCCCTCTGCCTCCTGTCCCCATGGGGACAGGAGGCAGAGGGCACCGGGGACAGGAGGCAGAGGGCACCGGGGACGGGAGACAGGGCACCAGGGATGGGAGACAGAGGGCAGCGGAGGGGGTTTGGAAGCCTGGGAAGCCGAAAGCAGGCAGAGGGCGCGGAGCGGCTTTCGGCTTGCCGGGCTTCCAAAGCTGCACCCGCTGCCCTCTGCCTCCTGTCCCCGGTGCCCTCTGCCTCCTGTCCCCGCGGGGACGGGAGGCAGAGGGCAGAGGGGACAGAAGGCAGAGGGCAGCGGGTGCAGCTTTGGAAGCCCGGGATTTTTTTTTCTTTGGCTGGAACGGATTAAATGGTTTTCAATGTATTCCTATGGGAAATGGACCCTTGACCTACGGACTTTTCGACCTGCGGCCACCATTCCAATACAGATTAATTCCGTAAGTCGAGTATCCACTGTATAGAGAAGATTTGGTGCAGCGAGTATGTGGATGTATTTGAGCTGTTAAATAGAAAAGTCAAAGAAAAGAAAGATACTAAAGGGGAAGAAAGGGAAAAGGAGAGGTTTAGGAAAAAGAGGCCTGACAGATGATGGGCAAATTGGTTGCCAGGTTTTTTGATTTATGCTGGTACTGTTGTAAAAGTGTACCCAGCCAAGGCTTTTGTGCTCATCCAATACATTGATCTGATTTATAGGGCATATGTAGACTTCCCGGGTCAAGCGTGGCTGCTTTATAATGATAGGTTTTGTATGAGGGCTGTGATACACCCCCAGATATGCTGGGACATGCATCATCATGGTGTCTGGCTACAGCTAATGACCCCATCTCGCCCCACTTTAGGTGATCGATTCGATAGCAGACACTTAATGCAGAAATCCACCACTGCTAACGCTCCCCATGCTTTGGTGGGACATGGGGTTTAACCCCGCCTGTTTTGCTGGGAGTTCAAAGCAAAAGGTTTTTGCAATAGGAAACCAGTACTCCATATGTTTAGGCACCAGTACTCCATATGTGGGTGGAGCGCATGGTTCAGCATCTTGCTTCAGAGGATGTTTTGGCATGGGAGGAAATAAGGATGGGGCAGGTCCTAAGAAGCCTGCAGCAGGCCCAGCAGTCTCTGCAAAAGGGCCCCAGCCCAATTAAGTTAGAGGTATTGGAAGATTGGTTGCGTGCCTATCGAGATAGAGAGGCAAGTAACCATTACTTGTTAGATGGTTTCAAGTTTGGTTTTCATATTCCAGTTCAGGGTACTTGGCAAGCTATTTCAGCTAGCAACCTTAAATCTGTTAGAGGCATGGAAGGTGTAGTGAGGCAAAAGATTAGGAAAGAAGTAGCAGAAGGTAGGGTGGCCGGACATTTTCTGGAGCCTCCTGTGCCTAATTTGCGAGTTTCTCCTTTGGGTGTCATCCGTAAGAAGGTGCCAGGGGAACACCACCTCATACATCACCTATCATACCCAGCTGGGGAGTCGGTGAATGACAAAATTCCACAGGAGCTCTGTACAGTTTGTTACACATCTTTTCACACTGCCATAAGAATGGTCAGATCTTCTGGTCACAGAGTTGAAAAGGGAAAGGCAGATACTAAGTCTGGTTTTAGTCTGCTTCCAGTTCACCCTGATGATTTTGAGTTGTTAGGTTTCCATTTTGAGGGTTTCTTTTATATGGATAGAGCAATGCCAATGCTGTACTGGGATACAGTACAATGCTGTACTGGGATTGTATCCCAGCTGTACTGGGATACAATCTCAAAAATGATAGAATGATTTCAATACGAATCTAAGGCAGACCTTTCAACATCACAGTAATCCAAGTTTATGCACCAACCACCGATGCTGAAGAGGCTGAAATTGACCAATTCTATGAAGACCTACAACACCTTCTAGAACTGACACCAAAGGAAGATGTTCTTCTCATTATAGGGGACTGGAATGCTAAAGTAGGGAGTCAAGAGATAAAAGGAACAACAGGTAAGTTTGGCCTTGGAGTTCAGAATGAAGCAGGGCAAAGGCTAATAGAGTTTTGTCAAGAGAACAAGCTGGTCATCACAAACACTCTTTTCGAACAACACAAGAGGCGACTCTACACATGGACATCACCAAATGGGCAATACTGAAATCAGATTGATTATATTCTCTGCAGCCAAAGATGGAGAAGCTCTATACAGTCAGCAAAACCAAGACCTGGAGCTGATTGTGGCTCTGACCATCAGCTTCTTATAGCAAAATTCAAGCTTAAACTGAAGAAAGTAGGAAAAACCACTGGGCTAGCCAGGTATAATCTAAACCAAATCCCTTATGAAAACACAGTGGAAGTGAAGAACAGATTTAAGGAACTAGATTTGGTGGACAGAGTGCCTGAAGAACTATGGATGGAGGCTTGTAACATTGTACAGGAGGCAGCAACAAAAACCATCCCAAAGAAAAGGAAATGCAAGAAAGCAAAGTGGCTGTCCAACGAGGCCTTACAAATAGCAGAGAAGAGAAGGGAAACAAAATGCAAGGGAGATAGGGAAAGTTACAGAAAATTGAATGCGAACTTCCAAAGAATAGCAAGGAGAGACAAGAGGGCCTTCTTAAATGAACAATGCAAAGATATAGAGGAAAACAATAGAAAGGGAAAAACCAGAGATCTGTTCAAGAAAATTGGAGATATTAAAGGAACATTTTGTGCAAAGAGGGACATGATAAAGGACAAAAATGGTAGGGACCTAACAGAAGCAGAAGACATCAAGAAGAGGTGGCAAGAATACGCAGAGGAATTATACCAGAAAGATCTGGATGTCCCGGACAACCCAGATAGTGTGGTTGCTGACCTTGAGCCAGACATCCTGGAGAGTGAAGTCAAGTGGGCCTTAGAAAGCATGGCTAACAACAAGGCCAGTGGAGGTGATGGCATTCCAGTTGAACTATTTAAAATCTTAAAAGATGAGGCTGTTAAGGTGCTACACTCAATATGCCAGCGAGTTTGGAAAACTCAGCAGTGGCCAGAGGATTGGAAAAGATCAGTCTACATCCCAATCCCAAAGAAGGGAAGTGCTAAAGAATGCTCCAACTACCGTACAATTGCACTCATTTCACACGCTAGCAAGGTTATGCTCAAAATCCTCCAAGTCAGGCTTCAGCAGTATGTGGACCGAGAACTCCCAGAAGTACAAGCTGGATTTCGAAGGGGCACAGGAACTAGAGACCAAATTGCTAACATGCGCTGGATGATGGAGAAAGCCAGAGAGTTCCAGAAAAACATCTACGTCTGCTTCATTGACTACGCAAAAGCCTTTGACTGTGTGGACCACAGCAAACTATGGCAAGTTCTTAAAGAAATGGGAATGCCTGACCACCTTATCCATCTCCTGAGAAATCTATATGTGGGACAGGAAGCAATAGTTAGAACTGGATATGGAACAACTGATTGGTTCAAAATTGGGAAAGGAGTACGACAAGGATGTATATTGTCTCCCTGCTTATTTAACTTATATGCAGAATACATCATGCGAAAGGCTGGACTGGAGGAATCCCAAGACGGAATTAAGATTGCTGGAAGAAATATCAACAACCTCCGATATGCAGATGATACCACTCTGATGGCAGAAAGTGAGGAGGAATTAAAGAACCTCTTAATGAGGGTGAATCAGGAGAGCGCAAAAAATGGTCTGAAGCTCAACATCAAAAAAACTAAGATCATGGCCACTGGTCCCATCACCTCCTGGTAAATAGAAGGGGAAGATATGGAGGCAGTGACAGAGTTTACCTTCCTGGGCTCCACGATCACTGCAGATGGCGACAGGAGCCACAAAATTAAAATACGCCTGCTTCTTGGGAGGAAAGCGATGACAAACCTAGACAGCATCTTAAAAAGCAGGGACATCACCTTGCCGACAAAGGTCCACATAGTCAAAGCTATGGTTTTTCCAGTAGTGATGTATGGAAGTGAGAGCTGGACCATAAAGAAGGCTGACCGCCGAAGAATTGATGCTTTTGAATTGTGGTGCTGGAGGAGACTCTTGACAGTCCCCTGGACTGCAAGGAGAACAAACCTATCCATTTTGAAGGAAATCAACCCCGAGTGTTCACTGGAAGGACAGATCCTGAAGCTGAGGCTCCAATACTTTGGCCATCTCATGAGAAGAGAAGACTCCCTGGAAAAGACCCTGATGTTGGGAAAGTGTGTAGGCAAGAGGAGAAGGGGACGACAGAGGATGAGATGGTTGGACAGTGTCATTGAAGCTACCAACATGAATTTGACCCAACTTCAGGAGGCAGTGGAAGACAGGAGGGCCTGGCGTGCTCTGGTCCATGGGGTCACGAAGAGTCGGACACGACTAAACGACTAAACAACAACAACAATGCCAATGGGCTGCTTGATTTCCTGCACTGCATTTGAGCGTTTTAGCTTATTTTTGGAATGGGCCCTCAAGCGTAGGGAAGGGTTTTCCTAAGTCGTTCATTATTTGGATGATTTTTTATTTTGTGGGAATCCAGGCTCCGGGCAATGTGTGTCCCTTATGAATACTTTTCAGATTGTTGCTAGGGAGTTCGGTGTCCCATTAGCAGAAGAAAAGACAGAAGGCCTAGCTACGGTAATTACATTTTGGGGGATTGAATTGGATACTGTCCAGCAATCTAGTAGGTTGCTGGATAGTAAATTGATAGATCTTAGGATTCGAATCCGGAACTTGTTGCAGCGTGCAAAAATTACATTGAAGGAACTTCAGGAGGTGGTAGGCCACCTGAATTTTGCTTGCAAAGTCATTGCCCCTGGCAGAGCCTTTTTGAGATGGCTCTGCAGAGCCATGAGTGGTTTAACAAAGCCACATCATAGGAGGAGAATTTCAGTGGGCATGAGGGATGACCTGCGAACCTGGTTACTTTTTCTGGAAGGATTCAATGGCATCTCATTCTGGAGAGAAGAGCTGTGCCTGGGTGCTGAGTTTCTGGTTCAGTCCGACGCTGCTGGGTCAGCAGGCTATGGAATTTATTTTAGAGGCCGATGGTGTGCCGGCCTGTGGCCAAGGGAATGAAGTGCCTCTGAAGTCACCCATGACCTCACATTTTTGGAATTTTTTCTGATCCTTGGAGCAATATGGCTTTGGACAGATTGTTGGGCCAATTCAACAGTCACCTTTTGGTGTGACAATATGGCAGTTGTCCATGTGGTGAATACTCTCACGTCTAAATCACTGAGAGTCATGCGACTGGTGAGATCATTTACGCTGTGATGTTTGGAATATAATATTGTGTTCCAGGCTTGTCATGTGCCTGGTGTTAAGAATGAGCTGGCTGATGCCCTGTCCCATCAACAGATCGACCGGTTCAGGGCGTTGGCCCCGGAAGCTCAAGCTCATCCAGAAACATTGCGTCAGGAGGTCTGGAGCATTGGCGGAGTAAAGCCAACAGGGCAATCAGTTTAGCGATCGCTCCAAGTACCAGGCGCAGCTATTCAGTTGCATGTGAGGAATATTTTGCCTTTTGCAGTGGGGTAGGCATGGGACGCCCATGGCCTATAACAGTTGATCATTTGCAGCAATACGGAGTGTATCTCCATCGGAAAGGTTTGGCTCCCCACACCATTCAGGGAAAGATGTCTGCCCTCGACTTTTATGCCAAGGCACATGGTTGTCCTGACCCTGCCAGTGATTTCAGGGTTAGGGAAATGATTGAGGTTTGGAGTATGGAAAGGGGTAGATAGGAGGACAAGCAAACCCCAACTTCACCCAAAATTCTGTTTCAGTTTAGTAAAGCTTGGGATAAAGTGTGTATGGCTCAGTATGAGGTCAAATTATTTAGGGCGGCCACTCTGAGTGCTTTCTTTGGGACTTTTCAGATTAGTGAATTGGTAAGGGCATCCAAGGAGGACAATTCAAAGATGGTGTTACAGATGGACGACTTGTTGGTCTCTGAAGACAGAGTCTTATTCCATCTATGCCGATCCAAGACTAATCAGTATGGAAAGGGGCAAATGATAAGTTTAGGAATTTCTTCTCTCAAAGAGTTTTGCCCAGTTAGAGCCATTTCTGAGTTTATGCAGGTAAGGGGTGACTCAGGTGGTTATCTTTTCCACCATAATGATGACTTGCCCCTTATGAGATATCAATTCTGGACGGTTACTTCTCAGGGTCTTCAGGAGGCAGGTATTGTAGGTTGGAAATTTGGCACTCACTCCTTTAGAATAGGAGCGGCATCCACAGCAGCAGCATTGGGTTATAGCGAGGAACAAATAAAGAAAGTGGGGAGGTGGTCTTCACAGATTTAAGTCTTATGTTCATTCTCTCCCACATTAGATGTGAATTTGTTTTCTTTTTCAGGAGCCAAGGCAGCTTCCACTCATCTTCAAGTGTTGATATTGGGCCACAGCTATGTTCATTGGGTAGCACACCATGCTTTGCAGACTGGTTGGGGGTCATAATTTGGGCCTTGGGGCCAGAGCCTCATTAGACTGGAAAGGAAAAAGGGATACGTTATAGCCTGAGCTGCTAGAACAAGCTCTTCTGAGTATTACTGATGCACCCCCTGATATATTTGTGGTGCATTTAGGAGGAAATGACCTGACACTGCGAACAGGCTAGTCATTGATACTGCAGATCATCCAGGACCAAAGCAGGGTGATCTCCACAGTCCTCCCCTCTTAATAAGCTTGTTTTATGAGGGGAAACCCACCAATTTGCCCTCATAAACAAACAGCTGAACAAAACCTAAACAAACATGCAAATATAACAATATCTTATCAATACTTATACATACCTTATAATACAATTTTCTCTCTACTACTCTGTTTACTAGATCAAACTTACCACTTTAAACATTTAAGACAATCAATACAGTTATGAACATTTGCATTTAATACTGAAATTTTTTAATCATTAGGTCTTCGGGCAAAGCGTTCGCAACCACATTCAGGGACCCTTTGATGCTTCTGATTTTGAAATCAAAGTCCTGTAGAATCAGGGCCCATCCAGTCAATTTACTACTGTTAGATTGCATAGTCCTCATCCATTTTAAAGGCGAATGATCCATGCAGATAATGAACTTCCTTCCCCATATGTAGGGCTTTAGTTTCTGCAGTGTCCAAATGATGGCTAAACATCGTTTGGACACTGGTGAACTGATCATTTGCCTCCCTCTCGATGGTCGATAAATGTCTTTCACTAGGTTGGAGCTTTTTGCTCACATACGTTACCGGATGTAAAGTCCCACTGTCATCTGAATGGCACAGTACAGCTCCAAGTCAGACATTCGATGCATCAGTGTAGAAGATGGTGAATTCCATGGTGAAGTCCAGTGCAACAAAGACAGGTCCTGAAGTCTGCGCTCTCTTCAGATGATCGAAAGTCACCTGGCACTCTGACGTCCACTGGATGTCCTCGGCTCGCCTTTTCCAGGTGAAGCCTGTTTTCTTTTTGACTAGTGGCTTCACTTTCTCAACTTTAGGAAGGGTAAATAGTTTCTTCAACTCCTCCAGAACAGCTATGGCTGCGTTCTTCTTTGAAATGTTCTTGCACATGCCTTTACTGTCCCCCATAAACTCGCCCACCGGTACTTTAGTCGCAAAGCTCTTCATAGGTGGGGAACCACTATCACGGGTCACCTCAAGATTCACAGGCAAGTTTCTTTTAGGTGAAATCTCAAACACTTGGCTTATGTTAGATGTATTGAGATTTTCATCATCTGGTTCTATCCCTTTAATTTCTGGTTTCTCAGGTAGGGGTTTGCCTTGCAGGATTTTCAGTGACTTTGCAGCTGCATGTGGAGCCTTCTCAGTACTAGTTTTCTCAGCCCTCCAGTGCCGCTGCAACAAATCCACAGGTCCTGACCATGTGTGAGCAAGAAGATATAAAAGAAGAGAAGAGTGAGAGTGAGCCGTCCCCTCAAACATCTATAAAAGTGGGAAAAGATAGAGAAGTTGAAAAGGGAGAGATAGCGAAAGTTATAACAAAGGTGAAAGGGTTAACGGCGGGAAAAGAGGAGGAGGAGTTGGGAAAGAGAGAGAGGAGGGAGGTAGATGTTTTCTTAACTTCAGAGGAGGGAAAGGAATCTGGAGAGACGAGAAAAGTAGTAGTGTTGGAAGAGGAATGGCTAGAAGTAGAAGGGGAACCGAGAGTGTTCCAGATCCCACAGAAGGGAATAGGTTTTGAAAGTTGAGACCGTAAAGAGATGGAGAAAAATGTGGAAGAAGGGAAACCAATTATTGATGGACTGGGGCCAGAGGAATGGACAGTTTTAGTATACCCTTGAGGATGAGGTCCTTGGAAGAGGGTGATTCGACCAGGATGGGCCAACCGCACGAGAAGCCACCTGAGGGAGAATGGTCACATCATCCCTGCTGCAGGATGATCTGTGCAGTAAGGAGTGGCTGTCTGAGAAGACCGACGGATCAGGAACGCTTCAGCCAATCTTTCCGTTAAAAAAAGACAATTATGAGACTATGCTGCCCTTGTTGTGGGCTGAGTTACCTGTTAATGTTGAACCTGTTGACCCCGTTGAAGTTGTGGAAGAAAAACCCATTAGTTTTGTTAATAAAGAATTGTTCAAAGAATCTCCTCTCTTGTCATTTCCCGCCAAAAATAAGGAACTGTCAGACACTGACAAAGAACCCGATCACACCATGCCAACTGCAATTCACTCCCCATGGCCTATCTATCACAGCTTGAGATGCATAAGTTTAGGAAAGCCTTTACTCTGGCTAGATGAGAGGCTTTTCATTCTGTGGTGTTGGAAGGCAGATTTAAGAAGATCCTGAGGGAACAGAGACTCTGCCCTTGTGGATCTGACGAGATAGAATCTATCAAGCATATGATGCTCGGATGTAATAGGCACAATAAGATCCGAGGAAAATATATTACACCTCTCCTAAAAGATATGGTAGGTCAATCGGATTCGGACTACTGTAACCAATTGTTAATTGATCAAAATCGGACTACTACGGAACTGGTAGCGAAATTTTGGGTGGCATGCCCTAGTAGCCAGAATAGACAGCCAAACCCTTAGACCTTGGTCTTATATTGCTATATTTGTTGTTTTAGATATTTTGTTTTTTTTTCCTCCGGTTTGGCTTTTTGCAGTATATGACAGTTCTTGAAGTTTTGTATTCAATTTTGTCTTATGTATGGCTTGATGCCGTAACAATAAAGTATGTATGTAATTCACTCCCCTTTATGGGTTTCAGCATCAACACTTCTTCCTCGGGACAGAATGTTTTTTCCTGGGCCTTTTCATCACACCAGCCACTCAGCTTTTCATGAGCACCTCCCAAGCTTTGTTCTGCTATTTCTAAGGATCTTGGTAAGGTTTTCAACAAATTGCCCCAGTCATTAGGGTTTTCTGCCACATATGCCCATATCATCCTCATTAAAGTTCTATTCAACTTTTCTATTAGCCCATTCGTTTGTGGATGATAAGGGGACGGTGTTACATGGGAAATGCCACAGACTTTCCACAGCCTCTTCATTAATTTAGAGGTGAAGGACATTCCTAGATCTGTGACTATCTTGGATGCAAATCCCATTCTACACATGTAACTCATCAAAGCGTCTGCCACTGTCTCAGTCTCAATGTTGTGCAAAGGTACGGCTTTGGGGTACCTAGTGGCAAATTCAATAATGGATAGGATGTACTTGTTTCCCCTTTTGGTGGCTCATGGTAAGGGTTCTACTAGATCCAAACCTAAATGTTGAAATGGGGTTGAAATAATGGGTAATGGGCATAGCTTAGCTTTAGTTTTGTCATTTCAAGTACCTCTCCTTTGGCACGTATCACATGTCTGACAATACTGCCTAATTTGCTGACCAATTCCTGGCCAATAAACGTTTTCTGCAACCCTTTGTTTCATGCAGGAGACACCAATGTGTGCTCCAACTCATCTTTATGAGCTTTCTCTAAAATTTTCTCTATATTACAGGGACAAGTAATTGTCTGAGATGTCCATCTCCACTCCTATGAGGTGCTAATAAAACTTCTCTATATATCAGGTTTTATCGACTATAAACCTTTCTGGGTGTTCAGGAGATAATGGGAAGGGAGATTCTTTGGCTTTTTCTAAACAGGGCATCAGGGTGGTAGCTTCTGTTCTATAATAAAGGAGGTATTATTAGGATTTTTCAATAATACTACTTCAGCCATTTCTGTTATATCAGGGTTTTCCTCTAGGCTAGGACATTCCAGGTTGGTTTCAGAGGTTAGGGATCCCAATCTTTCCTCAGGGACTGTAATCTGCTTGCCCTGGGAGCGAGTTACCACATAAGCACTCTTCACATGTTTGGAGAGATCTAATCTGATGAAAGAAAGAGCAGGGATTTGGTCTGACACTGCTACCTTCCATATACCAGACCACCCCCGGTATTTTACTGCTACTCTAGCCATTGGCAGAACCACCTTGTCTGAGCTAATGCCTTTGAGGGTGATGTTCTGTTCCAACATATTCTCTTTAGGAATGATGTCTCAGTGACAAATAGTAACCTGGGAACACGTATCTTTTATACCCAGATACTTTACGTTGTCAATAGAAATAGGCTCTCCAGAGTTATTCAATAAATCCTGATCGCACTGGATTAGGAAACATTATAACACTTTCACTTCAGGAATGTCTGGGCTCTCTGCCGAGTCCATTTCCTTAGCAACAGTGCTGTGGTGGGAAGAGGCCTCAACTTCAACTGCTGATTGCTGGGCCTTATTATGCTGCACACAAAATACCTTTTTAGGCTGAATAGAATTTCCACCTTCATGCTGATTAAAATCCCTATTCTTTTGAGTGTCACACTGAGCCCAAAAATGACCTTTCTCACCACACGCATAACATTATTTACTGGCCTTGGGTTCAACATAAAGGGCCTTATTAATCTTTCCCTCAGAACTATTAGGTTTCAAGGGACTGTGCTCTGGAGCTGAGGGTTTGGCTCTAAAATGGCTTCTATTAGCTTGGATACTTGTGAAGTAATCTCTACTGGATTGGGGCACTCTCCTCCTGTCATCCCAACCTTTTCTACCAATTTTTACCTCAGAGAATCGAGGATCTCTGATCTCACTAATGGAATCAGCATATTCAGATGCCTGTAGCACAGTTTTAGGATCCTTGTCCTTGACCAAATAACGTAATTCCCCTGGCAAAACTGAATAAAATTGTTCCAAGCCAAACATATTTTTCATTTGGTCTAAGGAGGTAATGCGTTCCTGTTCCAGCCATTTATTGAGAAATTGTGTCAAATGTGCTCCAAGCTGGGCAAAAGACTCCTCAGGTTTTCTTGGAAATTGATCTAAATTTCTTTCTAAGGTGCTCTGAATTAATTCCAACTCTGGAATACACCATTTTTCTATGTGCCTCAAAATCTCTAGCCTGCTCCAGAGGCCTCTGAGAATAAAGCTCAGATAAAATTCCACTTATTTGTGATCTTAAAATTATCATCCTCTCATCATCTTTAATCTCAAAGTCCCAACAAGCTCTCTCAAATGAAATTAGGAAAGATTCAGGACAATCTCCATTCCTATATTGGGGAAATTTCTTTAGGTCGATTTTTGAGAGACTTCTCACATTATTATTATTATTATTATTATTATTATTATTATTATTATTATTATTATTATTATTATTATTATTATTATTATTATTATTATTATTATTATTATTATTATTATTATTATTTTGAGCAGCCAACTCCAGTTTCTTCATCTCTATTTGAAATTGCATTTCCCTTTCTCTTTGCTCAAATTCCCTTTGCCTGTTTTCTAGCTCAAATTCCCTAGCTCTCTCTTCAGCCCTGACTTTAATTTCTAGTTCCCTTTCTCTTTATTTAATTTCTAGTTCCCTTTCTCTTTATTTAATTTCTAGTTTCCTGAGTTTGTATTCTTGTTCTAGTCTCCATCTTTCAAAGTCTTGGGAGCTTTGAATATTTTCTCCTTCTGAGGTGATTATTAGTGTGCCCTCAGTTTCTCCGTCACTTTGAATTAAAGGGTTTCCATTCCCCTCAGCCTCTTGAGATTCAACTCCCTCCAAGGCTGATTTTTTTTTGTTCTTTTGGCTGGCATATTAGAGTTAAAGTGGACTTTCTTATACTATGTTTAAAAGGACCTCTCTTGCAGCTGTTTTCCTCAGTAATTCTGTTGCGCTTTACTCAGCAACCTTCTCCGGCTGCTCTCCAGTTCACAACCTTGGTTACTGAGTTTCTTTGTCTGAGCAATTCCTGCCTCCAGACACCAGAACAATTTTCTTTTTGACTTCTTATTTACCTATCACCTCATATCTGTTTTGATCCTGGCTTCCACTCTTATCCACTACTGCTCCCTTTCTCTCAGAGCCTTGGAATTTGAGCTAGACTGCTGGTTCTCTCAAATCCTGAGGTAAAGGAAGTTTTCTTTAGAGTCAGTTCCCTATCTTAAGTTCCCCCAGATCTGGGTACAGAAGCCCTGCCACTAAGCTTTTCCACAAAAGCTCTAGCAGGTCACCCACTCCTTCACCACAGATTCTAAACTAAAAAGGTACCCATGACTCCAGAAAATTCACTTTTATACTTTGGCTTCACTGGATGTCTTTGAATCCCATTGCTGTACACCAATTGTGACATGCCCCTACATGTCCCCAGATTATTTCACTAGCCTGAGGCCCACGACACGTTCCCTCCTTTACGCTGCCACCAGTTGATCTCTGTCAACAATGTTTAATTAGAAAGATTGAGGTCCATGCTGAGTGTAAAGTTGAACAAAACAGGTTCATTGGTTACAGTTCACATAAACAGGTTCTTCAAAGACTTTAAAGTATTCAGTAGTTTAGTAATAACTTGTTTCACTCTTAAGTCTCTATACATTCCACATTCTTAACTGCCTCCCTTAACTCCTAACTCTACTACTCTCTCTAACACCCACAGACTAACTTCTCACTTCAGACTCTCATCTCTCACTCAAACTGACTAACTCCTCTCATCTGACTCACCCCTCCCTTCTAGTCTCTCTGGCTCCGCCTCCCAACAGCTCCCATTGGTACATTCAAATAACCTCCTACATGAGCCAAAGCAGGGTGATCGCCACAGGAACCAGCTACTTGGGGAGGTGGTGAGCACTCCAATGCTGGGGGGTATTCAAGAGAAAATTGGACAACCACCTGTCAGATCTGCTTTGATTTGGATTCTTTTTTTTTAATTTTATTGTATTTACATCCAAAACAAAACTAAAAAACACACATACATACATACACTCAGTGTGGTGTCCCCCCCACAAGAACCAATAGACACAATGTATTCCTTTCCTTTTATGGAGCTCCATTCCCTTTCCAAAAATACATTGACTCTTCAGAAGGTACAGAACCCTTCCGCTTTACTAGTACAAAATCAATAAATTCTCCCTATATAGCTCTAAATATATCATTATTTGACAATCCTTTTCTTACTTTGATATTACATGTCAATTTATAATTAATAGCTATATTCCACACTTCTTTATACCAATCATTTAATTGGAGATCAAACTTAACTTTCCAATTCTTTGCTATTATTAATTTAGCTGCTGTTACTAAATTTGTAATCAAGTCTTTCATTCTCCAATTCCATTGTTTACTCTCAAATATCACTAAAAGTGCTATTTTAGGACATATTGTTAAATCTAGCTTTAATATTTCACTTACCTCTTTTAAAACCAACTTTCAAAATGTCATATTGTATTCACATTCCCACCACATATGTAAGTAGGTTCCTATTTCTTGCTCACATATCCAATATATCTTGGAATATTTTATGTCAATAAAATTCATTTTCACTGTTGTTAAGTACCATCTTCAAACCAATTTGTAAAAAAAATCCTTTCTTCTTACTGACATACATTTTAAAATTCTTTTGTTCCATATTTTCTTCCACTTCTCAGTGTAAAGAAATGGAAGGAAATTGGGGATTGAAGTCATACAAAAATGCAGTCTGTTAGGTTCTGTGTAAGATGAATTTAAAAGAGATGTTTTTCTGGAGCTTGCTGTGCAGACTTGTTCGCCTAATTCACAAGGTCAGACAGTCCAGGAAAAGAAATAGAAACAGCAGAAGGAGATAAGACATCTGGAGCCTGGATCATGAGAATTTTGGGCAGTGATCGGAGTGTTCTTGGACTTGGACTTAGTTGGTTGACAGCTTGGAAGTGTAATGAAGAAGGTGGTTCTAAAGAGATGTAAAATGAGAGGGTTGGTGTATGTGAAAAGGTTGGTCTGTGAATGCTGTGGAATGTGAGACACAGAGGTTTGTTTTTCTTTTCAAGAAGAAGGAGGGGGGGAATAGCCCATCTTCCAAGATGACTTAGCTGTTTATTATTTTAATTAGAAATTGTAAGTTTATTTAACCATTGTAACTGTCTGAAAATGCCTAATGCTTAAGCTTTAAAGCTACAACTGTAATCTAATGAATCTACTTTATTTTCTTAATAAAACAAATATAAAACTTCAACACAAGACTAGTCTCTTGATACAGCAGGACTATAACTAAATCCAGTGTGGATGAAAGAAGGTTAATAGTGGCTACTGTAAATAGAGGTCCTACTGTCCTACTTTACAAGGCTGGTGTGTATCCAAGGAAACACATAGTCTATGGTTTATTGCTTTGGAAGCAATCAAGGTTACTTCTAAGCTTCAGGCTTGTCTATGGTGCTTACTATGCACTTCTGAGGCCTAAAGGATGTACCTCAGGAAATAAAGGCGCAAAACACCCAGAGGGACTCCCTGACTGTGATCATTGTCTCTTTAGGGAGACGGGATCGTTACACTCAGTACTTATTTCCTCTCTCAAATCAGCTTCCCATAACATTTTTAATACCTCTTATTGATCCTCTACTTCTGTTAAAATTTTACAAATTTTACATATCAAACCTGCCTTGAGCAGGTGGTTGGACTCAGTGACCTTATAGGCTCCTTCCAGCTCCATTATTCTATGATTATATGATTCTATGATTCTATGATTCTCTCCACTTTTTCCTTTCTTCTTTACTTACTTTTCTAACATCTTGCCTGCTTAACAGAACAGTGATCTCAGAAGTTATTTGTGCATTTTTGGTTGACATAATAAAATTATTATCCCAGTATGGATTTTGGATATTTTTGATAGTCATGGAAAATGGTGCCCATTTTTCTTCATGCTGAAAAATGGACTTATCCTGAACTTAGTGCCAAATCTTTTTTTAAAATGGGTAACAGACAGAGTCATAAATCACAGAATCATAGAATAATGAAGTTGGGAAGGGCCTATAAGGTCATCAAGTCCAACCCCCTGTATTTGAAAAGTGCTATCATATCTGCCCTCGGTCTTCTTTTTTCAAGGCTAAATATGCCTAGTTTTTTCAATCTTTCCTAATAGGGCTTGGTTTCCAGCACCCTGATATAAATATATATTAAATACAAATGTATAGTTGAAAATAAAATGGCTGATTTTACCTGAGTTATGTATATATTGTATTCAGGTGTGGATATCAAGGTTTGAGACTTAATATTGTACAGCTGTTGTACATGATGAAACTTTATGTAACTGGAAAATGAAGTAATGTATTTTCTGATTGGTCCCAGAACTGTACATAAGTCATGTGTAAAGGGGACATTTTATCTGCTGTAAGTCAGATCACTTTTTTCCTATGCTATGTGTTGTACCATGTCATGCTATTCTGCCAGATGAATGTCTATTCTCTCTGTATATATGTAAATAGACTAAGTTGATATTTTATTCTCTCAGGGTCATGGTGTCTATGCAAACTAATATCTCCTTACTCTGCTAATGTTCTGAGAATACACGTTTAACCAAAATTCTTAACATGTGTATCCATCTGACAGTTGTTCTATCCAGCCCACACCTAGTTAGCCTGCTAATCAGACTATCATGGGACACTTTGTCAAAAGCTTTGCTGGAGTCAAGATATACGATGTCTATGGCATTCCTTATAACAGTGAAGTTACCGATTCAAAAAATGAGATCAGATTAGTCTGGCAGGATTTGTTCTTGACAAGTCCGTGTTGGATTCTATTTATTACTGCATTGTTTTCTAGGTCCTTGCATAGTGACTGCTTTCTAATCTGTTCCAGAATTTTGCCTGGGATTGATGTCAGACTGACTGGTCTGTAGTTCCTAGGTTCCTCCCTTTTGCCCCTTTTGAAGACAGAGACAACATTAGCTCTCCTCCAATCATCTGGTACCTCTACCATTTCCCATGATTTCAAGAACATAATGGACAGTGATTCTAAGAATTCTTTAGCCGATTTCTTTAAAATTCTTGGATGCTGTTCCTCCAGCCCTGGAGATCTGCACTCGTTCAAGGTAGTAAGGTATTCCTTGACTATTTGTTTATCAATCTCCAGCTAAAGTCGTATCCCCTCTACTTTAACTTCATATTTGTCCTGAGGGTCATAGTCTGTCCTAGGGGAAAAGACTGAGCTAAATAGGCACTTCTGCCTTTTCTTTATCTTCTGTTATCATTTTTCCATCTTCATTGAGTAGCTGTGCCACTGTTTCTTTTCTTTGTCTTTTGCTACACATATATCTAAAAAAAATGCTTTTTCATTGCTTTTAGTGTCTCTAGCTAACCTCAGCTCATTCTCAGCTTTTGCCCTTCTAATGTCATCCCTGCAATTCCTTGCTATTTGTCTGTACTCTTCCTTTGTGGCCTCAGCTCCTTTCCATTTCCTGTATGTATCCTTTTTTGTTTTCAGGTCCTCTCTGAGCTTTAGGTAAAGCCACAGGCATCTTTTTTCCCTATCTCCCACCTTTTTTTTCTTGTTGGAATTATTTGTAGTTGTGCCTTTAGAATTTTCTGTTTAAGAAACTCCCACCTTTCTTGGACTCCTTTTCTAAAAAGAAAAGGTGTCCGTCTCCTGCCAAGGGACCTTACTTATCCTTGTTCTGAGTTTATTAAAATTGGCTTTTTGAAAATACGGCATATGGCGGACCGGTGACTGGTCGGCAGCGTTCTCCGCCGCCGCACTGGTCTGTTTTCCTTTCCTTTCCTTTTCTTTTTCTTTCTTTTTCTTCTTTCTTTTGTTTTATTTGTTTGATTCCTTCCCTGCTCTGTCGCTGACCGTTTGAGGGTTGTCTGTAGTCGTGGAGGGTGAGGAAAGAAGTGGTTTCCGGGGCTGGAACCAAAGCCGGATCTGCAGGCGAGGCGGTGTGACGGAGCCGGTGCTGGAGCTCGAATTGTAGGGTCAATTGAGACCGGTCTGCGGAGCTCAGGGAACAACACGTTGGAGTTCAAGAGCCGGGAATATCAGCGGGCTTTGCCTGGAGGTGAACTCGATGGGGGCACCGGAGGAGCCTGCAGAGTTCAGCGCTGAGGGCTTGAGAGGACGCCGGGAGACTCGGAGGTTTGGAAGAATCTTTGATCTTGGTGGAGCGTCTGAGGTCTCGGCTGGAAGTTTGGAGTTGGGGGGCTTGCGGTGGGGTCCCATTTGCTGTGGGGCCATGCTGGCTGCCCCCCTGATCACTGCCATGCCACTAATCCCATCGAGAACTGCTCCCCCGCCCCTTCTCCCGAGGACTTTTCATCTACTTTCCTCGCACAGAAACCGGCAACAGTAGCGCCATATTTGTTACTGTCTTCCTTGCTACTGTTGATTTTCCAGCTCACTACTGGAACTTACTTCAACTTTAAAAACCGCCTCAAAATCGTTCCAATAACACCTGAAAAGCTAAAATCTCCAGACAGAATTCAACGGAACAGGACTGTGAATGGGGAGGAAAAATTTTTGGGTTTTATTTTATTTTATATTGTCTATTAGTATTGTTTATTGTATTTTATTTTTATTTTATTGTTATTTTATTTTTTTCTATTTTTTGTTTTGTGCTGTTTTCTGTTTGTTTTGTTGTATTTATTTTATTTTATTTTATTTACTTTATTGTTAATTGCCTATGCACCCTTCATTTGAAATATTTGCACTTTAAATTATTTAATTTGATTATTGTTAATTGTTTAGTTTGATATTATTTTGTTATATTTGTTTGGTATTCTATGTTAAATCTTCATATCACGATATTGTGCTATTGTATTAATTTGGGTTTTTTTCTGGGCTTCTTTTCTTTCTGATATGGAGTGGAAGGCCTGCCCCCCCAGCGAGGGGCCACTGAACATCCGAGGGATTACGGGTAAAGGGAGATATGGCGCTGGCACAGCCCCTACTCATGTTAGAAGAACAGTGAACAGATGTTTGATGGCTGTTCACAGTTCTGGGACTGTGGCCAACCGTCAGTATCGAGATAGCCAGATCAGCCGACCCTCCACTCTAAAACTGGTGCTGTTGAATGCCAGGTCTGTATCTAACAAATTCCAGATTATTTACGATCTTATTCTGGAGGAGGATGCAGACTTGGCATGCATAACCGAAACTTGGATTGGTGGGGAGGGGGGTCCACCCCTGGCCCTAGCCTGTCCTCCCGGTTATGCTGTCCAGCACCAGGGCAGACTGGAGGGACGGGGGGAGTTGCCATTGTATATAAGAACACTCTACAGGTTACTAGGCGCTCCGCAGTGGTGAAGCCAGGCTTGGAGGCCCTCCACGTGTCGATAGGAGCCAGGGATGGTATTGGGATTTTGCTGGGTTACCGTGCTCCCCGCGACCCAGCCACTTCCTTACCAGAGCTGGTGGACTTAGTCTCTGCGGCACTGTTGGAATCCCCGAGGCTTCTGGTCTTGGGTGATTTCAACGTGCATGCAGAGGCTGAGACTTCTGGTCGAGCTCTTGAGTTCTTGGAAACCATGGCTTCCTTGAACATGTCCCAACATGTTAACGGCCCCACCCACGTGGGCGGTCATATGCTAGACCTGGTTTTCTCCACCAATTGGAGCGAGCGTGGTCTGATGGTGACTGACCTTGTGTCGGTTCCCTTGTCATGGACGGATCACCATCTAATAAAATGTAACCTCTCAGTGGCCCTCCCCCCTCGCAGGGAGCAAGGACCAATTTTAATGGTCCGCCCTCGAAGGCTACTGGATCCTATAGGATTCCAGGATTCCATGAGAGGGATACCGGCTGATCTGGCTGGTGCTCCTGTTGAGGCTCTGGTGGAAGGCTGGTTTACAGCCACCACCAGGGCTGTAGACATGATTGCTCCTAAACGCCCTCTCCAACGCAGAGTTTGGCCTGCGTCCTGGTTCAATCAGGAACTATGAGCGATGAAGCAAACTAGGAGAAGGCTAGAGTGCAAGTGGAGACAGAGCCCGACGGTTCATAATCAGAAAGCTCTCAGGGTCGCGACTAACCTTTACCTTGCTAAGATAAGGGCTGCTAAGCAAGTTCACCTTGCTGACCGGATAAGCGAGGCTTCAAATCAGCAGGTGGAACTTTTCCGTATAGTGTGCGACCTATCCGGAATTGGTCTGAGTGATGGGCCTCCTCCTAGTATCTCACCTGACCAATTTGCAGCATTTTTAAAATCTAAAGTGGAGGCCATCTGCCGGGAGCTTTCTCCTTTTTTGGATACAGTGGATCGAGCAGAGATGTCCAGCGCTCTGCCTTGCCCAGTGGGTCTTGATCTTGTTCAGCCAGTGACGCCAGAAATTGTGGACAAGGTGCTTGACCACTGTTGGGCCACCACCTCATCCCTTGACCCTTGCCCAGCCTGGCTAATCAAAGCCGCCAGGCCTATAACAACAGAATGGGCCACAGCAATAATTAATGGGTCTTTCCTGGAGTGCAGGGTTCCCCCTGTCCTCAAGGAGACACTCATTAGGCCCATTAGGAAGAAACAGAATTTGGCGGCGGATGAAATTGGCAATTATAGGCCCGTTGCCAATGTTTCTTTCATTAGTAAAGTGGTGGAGAGGGTGGTGGCCAATCAGCTTCAGGCGCATTTGGATGAAACAAATGCCCTGGACCCATTCCAGTCGGGCTTCAGGCCGCACCATGGTACAGAAATGGCATTGGTTGCCCTGTTGGATGACCTATTGAGGGAGGCCGACAGAGGTAAAATGTCTCTGCTGGTCCTCCTCGATATCTCAGCTGCCTTTGATACCGTCTACCATAGTATCCTCCTGAGGAGGCTCTCTGAGCTGGGAATTGGTGGCCTGGCATTTGCCTGGCTCCGATCCTTCTTGGAGGACCGTCCTCAGAGAGTCCAGCATGGGGAGAGGGATTCGGACCCGTGGAGCCTCAATTGTGGAGTTCCGCAGGGTTCGATTATCTCCCCAATGCTGTTTAATATCTATATGAGGCCGCTGGGTGGGGTCATCAGGGGGTGTGGGGCATCATGACATCAGTATGCTGATGACACTCAGCTCTACATCTCCTTTTCTCCAACCACAGTGGATGCCGTTCTGTCCCTTCAGCGCTGTTTGGGGCCTGTACTGCAATGGATGCAGGAAAATGGGCTGAGGCTGAACCCGGACAAGATGGAGGTCCTGAGGGTGGGTGGACCCACCATCGGCGGTTTGGGAAACTCCCTCTCTTTTGGGGGGGTGACTCTCACTGCGAAGAATGAGGTTCGCAGCTTGGGAATACATCTGGACCCAGCGCTCACCATGGAAACTCAGGTGGCGTCAGTGGTCCGTTCCGCCTATTTCCATCTTTGGCGGATTGCCCAGCTGCGTCCCTATCTTGATGGCGGGGCACTCACTACTCTGGTCCATGCGCTTGTAATCTCGAGATTAGACCACTGGAATGCGCTCTATGTGGGGCTGCCTTTGAGATTGATGCGGAAGCTTCAGATGGTGCAGAATGCGGCGGCCAGACTTCTCAGCGGGGTAAGAAAACATCAACATATCACTCCCACTCTGGCCGCCTTGCATTGGCTGCCCGTTCGCTTCTGTCAGGTATTAGTTATACCTGTTGAATTGTTAATCCAGTTTGTGAAAGATTGTAAGTATTTGTAAGAGTGAAACTGTAGGAAAGTCTGTAGATACAATGATTTAGGCAATACAGCTGTGACAGGAACAAGCTAGTAAGTAGACTTAGAACAGCTGTGGAAACAGAAAGCAGACAGAGTAACCTGCAGAAGCTAATCACCGATTGGCTGAAGAGAGAGATAAAGCCGACAGTTCCAGCATGATCATTTTGTGGGTCGAAAGGAGAAAGAAGGAGGAACACTGCTGGACGGATTTATGACATTGGATTTACAATGGACACTGATTTATTGGATAAGTAAACGGACTGACTCTAATTGCTACTCTGTGTATGACCAAGGACTGAACTAAAAGGACTGAGCTGTATGTATGTGCTGCAATATTACTTCAATATAAGTTTTCTATAGCAAACGCTGTCTGTCTGCTTAATATCTTCTTGGAGTGCCTTAACCTCTGGTGAAGCTACGCCCTCTAGCGCCCCCTGGTTCCACATATGCACACTGTCAGCTTCCACATTGATTTCAAAGTTTTAATGATTACATACAAAGCCCTAAACGGTTTAGGACCTCGATACTTGGCGGAACGCCTCCTCCCACCTAGATCTACTCGTATCACTCGTTCTAGCCAGGAGGGGCGACTGAGGAGCCTAATGCCGAGGGAGGTCCAGAAAGAAAAAACAAGAAACCGGGCCTTCTCGGCAGTGGCTCCCCGTCTGTGGAACAACCTCCCCTCCGAGATCCGTTTGGCCCCTTCGCTGGGCAGTTTCAAAAGCCAACTGAAGACCTGGCTATTGAGACAGGCCTTCCCTCCGGGCACCACATGATATCTTTGATTTCCATCTTGAATAATTGTTAATTCTCTGTAAATGGTGGTATAACTGTTTAATATGTTAATTGTTTTATATTTTTTGTTGTGAGAAGCCCAGAGTAGACTGTGTCTAGATGGGCGGCATACAAGTCCAATAAATAAATAAATAAAATATGTGTGTGGCTATAATCTGCTTTGGTTTCCTTTGAAATCAAGATTCTAGTAGAACATGGTCACTCTCAACCAGAGTTCCCCTTACTGTCACTTCCTCCAGCAAGTCATCTCTATTGATTAGAATCAAGTCAAGGATTGCTAGTCCTCTAGTTTCTTTCTCCACTTTTTGTAGGAGAAAATTATTAGCCACACAGGCCAGGAATTTCTTGGAAGGGCCGTACTTGGCTGAATATGCCTTCCAACATATATCAGGATAATTGACATAATGTCTCTTTGAAACTCTTGCAATTTGTTTTTCAAAAGTTTCATCCACATACTCTTCTGATTGGGTGGGTGGTAGTAAACTCCAAATACCATGTTCTTCTTGTTTTTCGCCCCAGCTACATTGATCCAGATGCTCTCAACGGGACAGCCAGTCTCCTCCTCCTGTATTTCTCTGCAGGAATGTGGTATCTCAGGATGCATTCCCATTTTCTACTAGTCAATAATTATTTCTCTCCAGGCTTTCACATTCCCTGTACACCTGGAATGTGAAACCCTGAACGACCATGAATAAATATATACTCATATATATGTATGTACTCTGCGGTAGTCTATCCCTGACACGTTCAAAAGCCAAGTGGCTAGTATTTATTTTGATTAATGTTAAGTGAAAAATGCACAATTGTTCTTCTCTAACAAACATCTAGCTAGAAATGTGTACCTACTCTGAATTTTAACTTTGAGAGACCTAAGAGAGGGCTCTGAATCTTGAGGAGATAATCTAAATTAATAAAGACTGGAAATGAAAACTGAATTGAAAGTGGAGCAGTGATGAAGGAGAGTGCAAAACCAACTTTCCATCTTCATTAGTTCAGGGCTGATACACAGTTTTCAGGAAAATGGTTGACCCTTAATGAAGACTATCAAAGATCCACTGGATTTGAGATTCTGGGAAATCTAAAATGTTTGCCCCTCGTTGCCCCTGTTTCTCTTCCAACCACAGAGCACCCGAAGGCAAACCAAACTCCTTTTCAGCTGCCACCAGTTGATCACTAAATCAATGTACTTTACTTAGGAAAGATGAAAGTCCATTCAGTTTTCACTTCGTCTTAAAACAGGTTTATTAATTACAGATGTTTCTTTAATCATTCATAAGTATTTACTTCAGGTTCATCAAGCATCAATCTTCTATTTAAATCTCACCGGTTACTATTCACTCCACAGACTACTCACACCTCAGATCTCCCAACTATATCTCTCTCTCTCTCTCTCTCTCTGACTAAATTCTACTCCTTCTCCTCTCAGGCTCTGCCTTTTTAACCTCTCTGGTGGCCCCACCTCTCAACCACATCAGCATAGAACATGAATAATGCATAACCTATTCAGCATAATAAGGGTGAACGCCACAGAGACTATCAGAGATCCACTGGGTTTGAGATTCTGGGAAATCTAAAATGGCAGCTTCTAGGCTCATGAAGCTTTGAACAGCCTTGAAATTTCACTTATTTGTTTGCAATAAATATTAGCCCACACTAAAAAAAAATGATGTGTGCCTCAACTCACTTCAGTGGGGTCATGAAATGAAGAGAGATCATTTGCCACATTCAGTTTGAAGTGCATGATGTGATACAGGAGGCCAAGTGAGGAGACAGATATGATGAAGTCATCTCACTTGAGCTTGGGAATGTTTTTTTTTTTGCACCACAACTGCCAGAATTACATTCACACCTGTTTTGTGTAAGATATCACAAGAAATAAAGAGGGATACAGAGTGGTGTCCTTGCCTTGTGTCTTATAGTGTTACATTTTGTACCTGTACTATAAAAGACAGACTCCACATCTGACCTTCTCTCTCTCTGTCTCTCTCTCTCTCTGTCTCTTTCTTTCTGTCTAGCTGAACATTGCTAATTACAGTGCAGGATAAGATAAGATGGAGTGAAACCACAACTGGCTGTTCTATAATTGCACATAAAAAAGAGAGGACACCCAACTGATGTCACATTAATTCTTGCATATGCCTCCAAAAGCCTACCTTTTCCTGGTTCACTGGAAAAGGAAGCAGAGTATCCCAATGGAGATATTTTGTGATTTGTTCACTAGAGGGCATGCTTTAACTGTAAATAGAAAATTGGTGAGCAAGAGAAGGGGAAAATAATAAAAATCCCTTTCTGGTCTAATGCGACAAAAATGGCTAACAAGATGTTAACATTAATTTTATCACAATCATTATTTTTATCCTACTTAAGATGGAGGATTACAATTTCCTAAGGTATCCGACAGTTCCTCTCCCTAAAGCACCAGAGTGGAGATAGGGAAAGAGCTGAAAAGAGATATACGTATTCAGTGACTAGAGGGTGGGGAGAGGGAATTAAAGGTATGGTATGTGAACAAAATAGAAATCTATCTGAAGTCCTTTGGATCAAGTTGACATCACTGGTCTATTGCCTTGTGGTAAAGAAGTGGCTAACATAAAGGGAAGAATGGCAAAAATTAAGTATTGCACTTCTTTGAATGTAATTTCCAAGTTAGGGTATCTAGTCTTTGTAACAACAATGCAGAAGCAGGAGAAAGAAGGTGATAGAAAGGAGGAGAGAGGTTCAAAATGGAAAAGAAAATGGAACTGTGATGTGAAAGAAATTGTAACAGAGAACCTGAATTGGGGAGAGGAGTATATGTCTTGTAGAACACCCTATTGTAGAATACACTATTTGTTTAAAAATAAAAACAGGTTAACCTCCCTAAAACAAAAACAAAACAAAACAAAACTCCCTCGAGTGAGCAATTCATGGCCAACTCAACATTAGATTACCTATAATTACTTAACTGATGTCAGACAGAATTGCACTGCAGAGTAAACAAGGCATGTGAGATGCAATACATTTTTTATTATTATAGTAACTGTTCTTGTACCTTAAAGTTTCTAAGATACAGCAGCAGCAGTCAGAATCTTGTCAGCTACACTTGCTAGTGTAACTAACTTCAGCAGGCAACTGCCACAAGTTAATAAGTCAACATAGTACTATGTAAACATTCAGTGGGATGGCATCAGTAATGGGTGCCCCTCGTGGGTACGAAAGATGATGAATAAGGCAGTATTCCCCAGGTACCACCCCCAGTGGAGACACTCACAAGTCCTCCATAGAGGGGGTGAGGGAATGGCCCTGCTAAGGGCCCTGCCATAAGTTGCTTATTAATCTTTGCTTCCACTATGTGTGGAAGCTCCTGGGCTAATTTCACATTATCTGAGTCTCGTGTTATTCTTGGCCATACAAAAGGAATTCGAAAGCCCTTGCTGAAACCCTCCCACAGGTATAGGATTGCCTTCCAGTCAATATAAGCTAATAGGAGGGGTCACAAGGCAGACAGCATGATCAGGGTCTGGGCCAATGACAACAGGTTGCCCTCCTTCCATGGAATTCTACCTTTGGGGCCTGGATGTGGGTGCAGTGTATGCTCCCCCAGGCTTCCCCCTTCCTTTTGGATGTTTGGCTTGAAGGGAACTAGCTCCCTGAAAGGGCAACTGTGAGTTCTGTTGCAGGGGCAGTTAACTGGGGTGTGTGTGTGTGTGTGTGTGAGTTGATGCAGCTGTTGCAATCACTGTCAAATTTGCAATGCTGCCCACTTCATCTCCACACATTGCACTCCCAGCAAATCCTCTTTGTGTTGTCCCTCCTTCCTCAATGCAGTATTTTAGTTCCCCTACCCTTTCACTCTGATGTGAGGGGCCACCTCAACTAACCACAATTGACTGTTAAGGAGGTCCCATATTGCCTTTGCACTCGGTGACACTTGGTTTGTAAAAGCCTTGTCATATTCAATTGCTAGAACTGCCAAATTCTTAGTGTGCAACACATTGTAGATATGATTGTTAAGGTGCCACACCCTTTCAGGGTAAGCAGCATATACCACCCCCATATATTCTGCATATTCCACGAGCCTATTTGCAAAAGTTATTTTGTCTCTCGCCCCACTGACTTTCTTCCTCTCCTTTTCCTTACCCTTCACACAGCCTGCTTCCCCTTTTGGTCTAAGCAGTGTAAACATGTTCTCATAATAACGATTTAGGATTTGTTCCTGGACCTTTCTAGAAAGTTGCAAACCTGGGGTATCCTCCTCATCCATAATAGCTGGGCCACCTCTCTTGCCATGTGCCTGCCCCACTTCCCATACCTCATCTATGCCCTCCTCGGCTGATTCCCATATGCAGGCCACCCAGCAAGGGAATCCTGGGACATGTGCAGTCTCCTGCCAGTAATCCTCTAATGCCCCATGCACATCCTCATCTGAAGACTCATTCAAGACCTACAGTATGTAGTCTCCAAAGTTGAAGAGTTCAGCTGCCTGTTGGTACATTTCCTCCTTTTTGTAGATGCCCACTCCTCTGCTGTTTTGGTCATGGCCTTTCCAGGCTTATGGTACGGGAATCACTAAATTCTGCTGGCTCCCTTTCAACCTGGGCCTCCTGCATGGTCTTCTTCAGGCCCAGTGTTGCTATCCTTCTCACTTTCTCCTGGGTGTTATTTCCCAGCTGATGCATAATCTGGGCCAGGGCCTGAGTAATATTTTGCTGCTTCCCCATCTGTGTGGTCAGGTGCTGGCCTGCTGTAGTGGTGGTCCTTGGCTGCAAGGCCAGTGCCCAGGAGCTCTGTTGTCAGCCTGCCCATGCTTATTCAGGGCAGGGGCATTTTTAGCTACTGGCTGGCTGCAGCCTTCTTTTTGCGCCATGCTCAAAAGAGGCTTCTGAATAGTATGCCTCTGGGAAGCCAAACTATCCCTTTTTCTATGTGCCCCTTGCCCCAATGCTGTCCCCTCAAGTAGACTCCTTCTTGGATAATCAATCTACAGAAATGGCTTACTATGAATTTGCCAGCAATATAGGCATATGTCATCAGCATATGCCTGTATTGCCACTTGCCAAGCTGCTGCCCTATAGCCTTGAAGAGACAGCAGCCCACAGAGACCCCTGTTCTTAAGTCAGTAGGGCAGAAGGCCCTTTCCCAACCAGCTTTTCAGGATGGCCAGGCCCCTGTGTGGGTGATTTCAGCTCTTTTGTAAGGTATATGGGCATAAACTCTAAGGCTTTGGCTGAGTAGTGCCCTGCTTAAATGCAGGGTGGGTGGATCTGAGTGGAAATTCCATACCTCAGGTTCACCGGTAGCAGCAGGTGGTGATGATCTGAGGGAGAGTGGGATTTGTAGTCAGAAAATGGACACTGTTAGGTTCAAAGTGAAATGATTCTAAGGCATTGGAATGTGTTAGGCCGTGAAACTGTTTTCCAGTTTGCTTGGTACAGGGAGAACTGTGATAACGAGGCAAGGATGAAGGAGGCCCAGTGTGAAGACTCAATACATACCATCTTAATTGGGAGAAGATAACGCACCTGGATCTTCATGAGAATTCTGGGTGGAGAGTTGTGTTACGCCTCTTTGAAGTTAATTGGTTTACATCTATGGAGTGTCAAGAACAAGGAGGTGTTAGGAATGTAAGAAAAGATGGATGATAGGATGTGTTAGAGAGCTTATCTTAGCTTCTCAAGCTTGGAGAGTTTTTCCGAATGGATTGTGCTATGTGAAGGAGAATGTAGCATGGTAAACAGAAGGAGGAGGTGGGAATAGATTTTAGTATTTCTTATTTTAATAAGAAATAGCAGCTTTATTTAACTATTGGAATCTTTGGACATGTTTTATGCTAATGCTTTTGCAAACAAACTGTTTCTATGAATCTATATTTTCTTAATAAAAAATAATTATAAAAACTCAACCGAAGACTAGTCTCTTGAACAGCAAGGTTACACTTAAATCCAGAGGAGTGGATTAGGTCACTAACTGGCTACCATTGAGAAGTCCTACCTTACTGAGCTGTTGTGAGTTCTGAGGAATCACAAGGCCCATGCTTCAGTACTTTAAAAGTAAAGTGAAGTGTTCTTTTAAGGTCAGGCTTGTCCATGGAACAGATCTCATGCACTTCTGAGGATTAAAGGACTTGCCTCAGAGAAAAGGTGGTGGATTTGTGTCCAAAGTGACTCCCTGTCCGAACCTCAGATTCTCCTTAGGGAGAGCTGGGCATTACAGTCCCCACCCGCCGGTCACGTCAGCCAGTTAGAGGCTGCCAGTGTGACTCCGGTTGGGTGCCTGGTTCCTAGGTTC
This sequence comes from Intellagama lesueurii, assembly GCA_037013535.1. Lineage (NCBI taxonomy): Eukaryota > Metazoa > Chordata > Lepidosauria > Squamata > Agamidae > Intellagama > Intellagama lesueurii. Next base: position 25,772,654 of record JBAJHW010000010.1, on the reverse strand, counting down.
CTGTGCAGCTTGCCACATGGCCACCACCATTTTGGAGCCATGGTGGGGAAAGAGGAGGCTGGGCCCCACTTCAGCCACAACACAGACCTCATTTAAGTCTGGATCTGTTTCTCTTTGTGTTAAATAGAGTAAAATATGCAAAGTCTTATCCTTAAGGAAATTCTGAAAATATAATGTTTAGAGAAGACCTCTTCCATTATTAAAGCCAGTATTCAGAATTCACTAGGTTAGTTACAGGTCAATCTATCTCAGGCCTTCACTCCAAGAGGAAAGGCAGAAAAAGAAAAAGACAAGAAATTGGTTGCTGCTGTATCCAAGCAGGGATAAAATATGTATATTAAATTCTATATTTCCTATAGTTTATTCTACATCCCAGTTCTTATTCCTGAGTATTTCAGAGTCTCACTCTGCCACAAATAATCCATTATATGTCTGAGGATAATAGATTGTAGTTCACAAATGTTTATACCAAAATACATTTGATAGTCATTAACACTGGGCTGGAAAGCCTGTGTCCCTATAGATATTGATGAATTATTTATAATCCAGAGCTTTGAAGTAATTAGTTTTAACTAACATGGTTGAATATAACTTTTGGACAATGAGGGCATAACAAAGTTACATTCAAAAAGCAATGTAATAAGTAGTCACCAAGTTATTTTTAATGGAACAAATATTTTTTTTGTTCATTTTGAAAAAGCATTAAAAGGCATTTCAAAGCATTTTAGAAGAATTTTAACAGGATTTTTTCAAGATTTATGAAATTTTCTTACCAATGCTAAATGGCAAGGGAAGTATTGGTTTTCCAGTCTTTTGTTTTTGAAATATTTTAAAGGTGCAATATCAAAATTGGTCATTAGGGATAACCTCCCAGATTCAAGCATTAGATCTGCTCCATGTTTCCCTCAGTATTTCTGCCAACTCTTAGGATATCTGTTAGGGACCATTTCCGAACAGGAGTCTGCCCAAGACCTCTTGTGACTCAGTTGGTCATTGTCTTTGTTGCTGCCACTCCATTCAGCTACCTTCTAGTTTATATATAGGATGAGCAGTGAAAATGGCAACAATTTAAGGAACAGCAGGAATGATAGGAAAGATGAGCATCCACTGTGAGAAGGAAGATGAACAAACAGGAAAGCTGATCTCAGACCTAGGCATTTTGCTCCTTCAGACAGAGGAACAATTAGAGATAGGAGTTTTGGATTTTATGGACTAGAAATATGATAATCTTCCATTCTGGGAGTTCTGCTTACCTTACAGGCATACTTGAATAATGATGCACCTGGGAGAAGGTAAGTTGGACGGCTTTGCTATGCCAAGCTCCACCCAAATACTCTGCTCAGCAAGAAAACTGAGGATTGTCTCAGGTACTCAAAATAATATTATAATCAATGGAGCAGGAACAAGAAGCTTGGGTGAAGCTTGACCTAACCAAGCTTTAAAGCCTTCCTCTGTCCTAGGTGCCTCATATTCAGATATTTGCAAGATGGTTGTAAGGTAAAGCAAATTATGGTATTTGCAGTCCAGAATATCCAAAAATCCAATCCCTAGCACCATTGGCCCCTTCACAGATTGCTGCCTTGTCGTGGCGAAGGGGCTTGAGTAATTCAGAGAAGCTATGGGTTATGCCGTGCAGGGACACCCAAGACGGACAGGTCATAGTGGAGAGTTCTGACTAAACGCGATCCACCTGGAGCAGGAACTGGCAAGCCACTCCAGTATCTTTGCCAAGAAAACCCCATGAACAGAAACAAAAGGCTAAAAGATATGATGCTGGAAGATGGGCCCCTCAGGTCAGAAGGCGTCCAACATGCTACTGAGGAAGAGCGGAGGACAAGTACAAGTAGCTCCAGAGCTAATAAAGTGGTTGGGCCAAAGCCAAAAGGACGCTCAGCTGCGGACGTGCATGGAAGTGAAAGGAAAGTCCGATGGTGCAAAGAAAAATACTGCGTAGGAACCTGGAATGTGAGATCTATGAACCTTGGTAAGCTGGATGTGGTCAAACAGGAGATGGCAAGAATAAACATTGACATCCTGGGCGTCAGTGAACTAAAATGGATGGGAATGGGCGAATTAAATTCAGATGATTATCATATTTACTATTGTGGGCAAGAATCCCATAGAAGAAATGGAGTAGCCCTCATAGTCAGAGTGGGAAAAGCTGTACTGGGATACAATCTCAAAAGTGATAGAATGATTTCAAGACGAATCCAAGAGCTTTCAACATCACAGTAATCCAAGTTTATGCACCAACCACCGATGCTGAAGAGGCTGAAATTGACCAATTCTATGAAGACTTACAACACCTTCTAGAACTGACACCAAAGAAAGATGTTCTTCTCATTATAGGGGATTGGAATGCTAAAGTAGGGAGTCAAGAGATAAAAGGAACAACAGGTAAGTTTGGCCTTGGAGTTCAAAACGAAGCAGGGCAAAGGCTAATAGAGTTTTGTCAAGAGAACAAGCTGGTCACCACAAACACTCTTTTCCAACAACACAAGAGGCGACTCTACACATGGACATCACCAGATGGGCAACACTGAAATCAGATTGATTAGGTTCTCTGCAGCCAAAGATGGAGACGCTCTATACAGTCAGCAAAAATAAGACCTGGAGCTGATTGTGGCTCTGATCATCAGCTTCTTATAGCAAAATTCAAGCTTAAACTGAAGAAAGTAGGAAAAACCACGGGGCTAGTCAGGTATAATCTAAACCAAATCCCTTATGAATACACAGTGGAAGTGAAGAACAGATTTAAGGAACTAGATTTGGTGGACAGAATGCCTGAAGAACTATGGATGGAGGCTCGTAACATTGTGCAGGAGGCAGCAACAAAAACCATCCCAAAGAAAAGGAAATGCAAGAAAGCAAAGTGGCTGTCCAACGAGGCCTTACAAATAGCAGAGAAGAGAAGGGAAGGGAAAGAAAATGCAAGGGAGATAGGGAAAGTTACAGAAAATGGAATGCAGACTTCCAAAGAATAGCAAGGAGAGACAAGAGGGCCTTCTTAAATGAACAGTGCAAAGAAACAGAGGAAAATAATAGAAAGGGAAAAACCAGAGATCTGTTCAAGAAAATTGGAGCCATTAAAGGAACATTTTGTGCAAAGATGGACATGATAAAGGACAAAAATGGTAGGGACCTAACAGAAGCAGAAGATATCAAGAAGAGGTGGCAAGAATACACAAAAGAATTATACCAGAAAGATCTGGATGTCCCGGACAACCCAGATAGTGTGGCTGCTGACCTTGAGCCAGACATCCTGGAGAGTGAAGTCAAGTGGGCCTTAGAAAGCATGGCTAACAACAAGGCCAGTGGAGGTGATGGCATTCCAGTTGAACTATTTAAAATCTTAAAAGATGACGCTGTTAAGGTGCTACACTCAATATGCAAGCAACTTTGGAAAACTCAGCAGTGGCCAGAGGATTGGAAAAGATCAGTCTACATCCCAATCCCAAAGAAGGGCAGTGCCAAAGAATGCTCCAACAATTGCCCTCATTTCTCACACTAGCAAGGTTATGCTCAAAATCATACAAGATAGGCTTCAGCAGTATGTGGACCGAGAACTCCCAGAAGTACAAGCTGGATTTTGAAGGGGCAGAGGAACTAGAGACCAAATTGCTAACATGCGCTGGATGATGGAGAAAGCCAGAGAGTTCCAGAAAAACATCTACTTCTGCTTCATTGACTACGCAAAAGCCTTTGACTGTGTGGACCACAGCAAACTATGGCAAGTCCTTAAAGAAATGGAAGTGCCTGACCACCTTATCTATCTCCTGAGAAATCTATATGTGGGACAGGAAGCAACAGTTAGAACTGGATCTGGAACAACTGATTGGTTCAAAATTGGGAAAGGAGTACGACAAGGCTGTATATTGTCTCCCTGTTTATTTAACTTATATGCAGAATACATCATGCGAAAGGCAGGACTGGATGAATCCCAAGCCGGAATTAAGATTGCCGGAAGAAATATCAATAACCTCAGATATGCAGATGATACCACTCTGATGGCAGAAAGTGAGGAGGAATTAAAGAACCTCTTAATGAGGGTGAAAGAGGAGAGCGCAAAAAATGGTCTGAAGCTCAACATCAAAAAAACTAAGATCATGGCCACTGGTCCCATCACCTCCTGGCAAATAGAAGGGGAAGATATGGAGGCGGTGACAGATTTGACTTTCTTGGGCTCCATGATCACTGCAGATGGTGACAGCAGCCATGAAATTAAAATACGCCTGCTTCTTGGGAGGAAAGCGATGAGAAACCTAGACAGCATCTTAAAAAGCAGAGACATCACCTTGCCGACAAAGGTCCGCATAGTCAAAGCTATGGTTTTTCCTGTAGCAATGTATGGAAGTGAGAGCTGGACCATAAAGAAGGCTGACCGCCAAAGAATTGATGTTTTTGAATTGTGGTGCTGGAGGAGACTCTTGAGAGTCCCCTGGACTGCAAGGAGAACAAACCTATCCATTCCAAAGGAAATCAACCCTGAGTGCTCACTGGAAGGACAGATCCTGAAGCTGAGGCTCCAATACTTTGGCCATCTGATGAGAAGAGAAGACTCCCTGGAAAAGACTCTGATGTTGGGAAAGTGTGAAGGCAAGAGGAGAAGGGGACGACAGAGGACGAGATGGATGGACAGTGTCATCGAAGCGACCAACATGAATTTGACCCAACTCTGGGAGGCAGTGGAAGACAGGAGGGCCTGGCACGTTCTGGTCCATGGGGTCACGAAGAGTCGGACATGACTTAACGACTAAACAACAACAAAGCACCATTGGAGTCTTCTCTATTGCACAGTACAGTGTACCCAAAGGATTGTCTCAGGAAAATTACTTGAGTACCTGAGACAAAAAAAAAATACAAATACATCTCTCTCTACATCAGAAGTAAAAGTAACAACAAAAAAACTTAGTTAAATTTCAACAACAACCAGACTTTGTCACCTGAGATTACTGTCTAACTCTGTCTATGGACTGGCCTTCCCCCGCACCTCCAATTTGCAGGTAGGATGAGATACCTATAGAATACTGCTGGGTTGGAACCTGCACCATTAAAAAATTTTAAATTTGCTGTTGACCTAAGCACTAAAGGTTATTTTATTGATTATATTCTTCTTTTCCAGTTGCACCTTCAATATTATTAGCTTAACTATGTTACTACCGATTTCTGCCATACATGATCCAAACGATGAAGAGAACAGCAAGGTGAATGCATAAAATCATTCCCAGAAAAGCGCTGTAATGAGAAATGTTGGTGAGTCAATCATCTTTCCTACTGCAAAGCAGTTTAACCTCTAGCTTTTCAGCTCTAAGAAAATTTTGCAACATAATCAGTCACCCCCACCTCACTCACCCCCCTTGTCCCAGACTTGTTAAAATCGTTAGTGAGGAAAGCAATGAGGGAAACTGTCAAAACTCTAGTAGCAATGAGGTATAAAGTCTTTACCAGTAATTACTCATAGAGAGAATGATAATTTATGGCTGTTTATAGTACTGGGTGTAATTTATGGGATGTTACACATTGAGGTGGGTGCCTAATGAGAGTTGTGTAAAGCTATATATCACTAGCATTTCCTCATTCCCACTAAGCTTGTTGTGTTCACCACCATCACAGTAGGGCAATGGCTCCTGTTCACCACACCTCTGCCACACCTTTATGAGGAGGGTACTTTGGTACTGTGATTATTTGCTTTTAAAAGTGGAAGGTACCATCCCACACAAACTAATGCAAAATGATGGAGCTGGTAGAGCACAGGATGAGACAAAAGCTTGGGACTGATTTATTTTATTATTGTTTAGAGCAATACACAGAAAGCATTTCATTGTATTTATCATCTGCTGAAAAGCAATGTTGCATTTAATATGAAGTCAAACCCGGGTGGGTATAGGGGAATAGCATCATCTGAGACAATGGCAAACCATCTGTTCCATCTGTGATAAATTATCATTGAGACTATTTTGTGTTTTGAGTAGTAGACATTGAACACAGATGGGAAAAGTCAAAATATATTACTATAATGACATGTGTATGCGGCAGGCAAAGAGCACGAGCTCTTGTATTGTTTCATTTTCTGTCCCTGGCAAAAATGACTCCAAGGAAGAAACTCCGAGATCAGAAGTAAGAAATTATCTGATTAATATCATGTAGGTAATGGCTAGTGACATTACCTAGGAAACAGAAGCCAAGTAAGAACCTGTGTTTTAAACAGGTGTTAACATTTTAACTGTCGTTCTATTAAATGTAATGTTCTCAGTCACATTGAAAACCACTCTGGGACAAAAAGAGTGGTAATGATTTTTATTATTTTTAAAGATAATAATAATTTCAAACAAATCAAAAAATAATGCAACTGTGATAGGTAACAGTTCCCTCCATTTTAGATTGGAAGATGTGCCATTCATTGTGTGTGTGCTTTTAAGGTAAGCTAGGAGGGAGGTGGTGAAAGAAAGGAGAAATTAAATTCAGTTGAAGCAATTAATATATCTACAGATCATTGCTAAAGAAAAGTACTAGTATGAATCCATGCTATAATATTAATTACTAAATTAATTATCAGAATAACCTACCCAGAGAAGAATCACATGAATAAATCAGAAAAATATAATTTTCAAAAATAAAACAATGGATTCAAACTCCTTAAAAATGATTAATGTAAACTATACCGGAAGAGAAGTATTATTCAATACAAGCTAAGATGAGAGCTATTTTTCCAATATTGCTCTGTCAGCTAGGCTAACCAGGGATTGCAAAGCAGCGATAAGCACCATGCTACACTGTAAAGCATAAACTTGCCAACAAGACCTGCAACCTAAACACATGGGCCAGTGTTTGATTCAGAGCGTGAGGGCCATTGTGTAAGAGTCTTCCCACTCTAGCAGACACTCTGTTGAGTACCAATAATGCAGTAATCACAGAATTAATCACACATCCAATGTTACAAGCAATGGGCATGCAAAGGGTAGCTGCTGCAACATGGAAAATACTTATGTGAGCACTATTCTGCAGTTGTGTAGCATAATAGTGTACTGATAATTAATGCTCTACATACAATCAATCCCTGGCTCTTTTTCAGGTTTATTGCATGTTGTACATGTGTGTGTGCATGAGTCCCAATACACCACCATTGTGGATAACGGATATTCCAAGGCTGTATATGAACTTGTATAGCTATACCAGTTCATGTATAGTTGAATCTGTGGCTCTCTAAGGAAAAATCAGTTATAAAGTGGGGATTAAATTATTCAGTGTGCAAGAAGTCATCAAAGAGAGAAAGGAAAAAAGAGAAAAGAATGGAACTCTAAAGGGACAAAAATAAAAGTACATTTATATAGGTAAAGATAAAGGTTCCCCTTGACATTTAGTCCAGTCATGTCCGACTCTAGGGGGCGGTGCTCATCCCCGTTTCAAAGCCGTAGAGCCAGCGTTTGTCCATAGACAGTTTCTGTGGTCACGTGGCCAGTGCGACTAGACACAGAACGCCGTTACACTGTGGTGGTACCTATTTATCTACTCACATTTTTACATGCTTTTGAACTGCTAGGTTGGCAGGAGCTGGGACAAGCGACGGGAGCTCTCTCCATCGCGTGGATTCGATCTGATGACTGCTGGTCTTCTGACATTGCAGCACAGAGGCTTATGCGGTTTAACCCGCAGAGCCACCACATCCCACATTTATATAACAGAACTTAAAAGAAGAGTTGTGCTGCTTCAGACCAAAGGTCTATATAATCCAACATTCTATTCCAAAAGCAGATAACTGGATTACTAGGAAACCCAGAAATAGGTTAGTAGTAATATATCTGTGAAGATTCTCAGTCATCCAGGTGAGGTTATCTGGAAGTTGAGTCATGGCAACTGGACTTCTTTCCTATAAGGTTGAAACATTTCACTACTCATCCAAGTAGCTACTTGGGTGAGTAGCTAAATGTTTCAACCTTATAGGAAAGAAGTCTAGTTGCCACGACTCAACTTCCAGATAGGTTAGTAGTACTCTCTTGTCCCTGATACTGAAGGTGGTACACAGCCAATATGACTAGCAACCTCTGATCATTTGAGAACTCCTTCATTAATTTGTTTAACAATCCCTTTTCAAGTTATCTGGGTTGGTGGCAATCATCATATCTTATGGTGGTGAATTCCATAGATGAGGTATGGGAAGTGTGGGGGAACAAAACCCCTTTTATTTGTCCTGAATCTCCCAGTGGACATAAAATATGGTATCCCATCCTTCCTTGAATAAATAGTACCTAAAAATTGGAGATAGGTTCATTCCTTAATAGAAATATTGCTGCTAAATTATCTTTTAAAGCACATTCCCATATTACACAATTATGAATACCTCAAATGAGGGTATCTTGAACTAAAATAGATATAATGATGGTTTCTTAAAATAAAGTAGGGATCCCACAAACATTTATTTGTAAAGGGTTTTATTCAGTGTTGCTCACCTGTTCTGAACAGCCCTAGAACAGCCTCACATTTCTTCCCCCTGTTTCTAAAGAAAAATCCTCAGAGTATGGTTATTAAACCCACTCTGTGTTCCTCATAATGCAAAATTATACCTTTATGAAGGAGGGAAGAAGAATTGTGATTTACCACAAAGAGTTACTGTTAAATAGGACATCTATTTGGAAAGTAAAAACAACCAGGGCAATAGAGAAACCTGAGTACACATAGCCCTACGGCTTTCTCTATGATCTCTCAGAGATCATTCTCTGTAACACTATACAATCCAAGACCTCCCCCTGGTCTCGGGTTTGCCTTAGAAATCTCTGGTGTTAAAATGCTGCATACCTGGCAATTCTAGATATGAATCACCCATCAAGATCTTTCTTTGGAAAAGCTCACCATGACCCCAGAACACCTGTCCATAATAAAACCTCACGTGGTGACCATATACTAAAATGGCAAGAGTTATCCTGATTTATAACAATAATTCAACAAATGAATAATAATTGACAAAGCTAAAAGTGTGATGACATTGCATAAAAATGGTTGTATGAATCATCTCTAAAATAGCAAGCATAGAATGAGTTTCCTTTTTCCTTTCTGACTTAGCAACAAAAAAAATCATAAAGGCAGAATATTTTCTCCTGTTCAACATGTTGGTAATTAAAATTAATGGACTGTATTGAAAACATGTACATTGTTTAAACAGTTACAGGAAAAATTAATACTGCATTTCTGATGGTAACTGTAATTTATCGTTAGGTGGTGTTATTGGCAAAAGAAACAGCTTCTTTTGTTAATATGTTCAGGAAGATTTATTCCATGCAAGTGTGAACTAATGAATACAATCTATATTCAGATATTGCTTTTACTTACTTAACTGTTCTGTTGAGAATTTTCAGAACAGTTGGCAGACAGTGGTAGGAAGGAAGAAAAAGAACCATATTGTCCATATTTAATGTATTTAATCTTAGAAAATTGTGGAAGGATGGGGGCAACAGCTGATTGAATTAGAAAGATATGATGTGGGCTCCTAGTGGTGGCTCCTTCCTGGCTGGATGTATTGCAAGAAATTAACTTTGTATATGAAACAAATACTTTCTGTTTATAGATATTTATGTCCTTTTAATGTATGCTTCTGAAGTTTAAGACACCATATTTAGGCTTCATGAGCTTTTACCATCACCAAAAAATTTATACCTCACAGCTGCAAAGATAAAGGAATACAATCCACCATTCAATGTTCAGAGAACCTCACTAAATTAACTACTCATGAATATCTACTCTACGAATGCCAACTCCAACCAAAATCTTCTTTGGACATACGGTCAGCTTCCATTGCCTAGACAATGGTTCTATTTTGTAATCTCCCCTCCCCTCCATGTTACTTTCTTCTCTCTCAGAATAACTGCAATATTTATTTTTAAATTTATTTATTTATACAAGAACTGTAGTTGTTGGTATGTGGTTCCAAACATGCTTTCCTCTTATTCACCTTACCCTGTAGCTAAATAACTTTAAATAATATTGTTTTACCATAGAGATAGTGAAGCTATCACTTGTTATAGTTTTAATGTTCTGTAGTTATACTTTTGTTCTGAATCCAGGCGCACTGGAGGAAACTGGAAGGGAAGGGAATGAACACAAAGTATGCTTTTAATCAGTGCTGTAGGGGGGCAAAGGAGGCAGTAGTTTGGGGGCCCCAGCCAGAATACAAAATATTTTGTATACAAAAATACAATAATTGTATACAAAAATACAATAATTCAAAAATTAGTTTCTTTTGTATTCTCAAAGGCTTTCACGGCCGGAATCCGATGGTTGTTGTAGGTTTTTTGGGCTCTTTGGCCATGTTCTGGAGGTTTTTCTTCCTAACATTTTGCCAGTCTCTGTGGCCGGCATGTTCAGAGGACAGGAGTTAGAACTCTTGTCTGTGTTCTGGTGTAGTGTGTGGGATAGTTGACTATTTGTAGCTGTGGGATCAGCTTTTTGTCCTTTTCAGGAGATTGGGTGATTATGGTGATCAGGGTGTTTTTTGTTATGGGTGTTGTCACAATCCCACGTGGCCCCTCTTTGTTTCACCAAACTAAGAGCTCACACTACGTGTCTTTCAGCTGCCACCAGTTCATTACATCAACATTGTTTATTATTAATAATAGAAGTCCAGGCAAGGTGTCATTTTTAAAAGAACCAATTGTTTATTGTTACAGATGATGATAGTTCAAGCAATGTTGTTAACTCTTAACAAACATGCTCCTTCATCCACTCTCAACCACCACTCTCCAAAACTCTTCAACTCTCCATCTCCTCAACTAACTCCCCCTCCTCCTGCTGAGTCTCTTATATCTCGTGACTCCGCCCCTCCAGCACTCCCATTGGTCTATGCAGATATCACATTAATATTCATGACCTGGGCAGATGCCACATTCCTCCCCCCTTAATAAGTTTGTTTTAGGAGGGAAAACTTAACAGTTTGCCCTCATAAACAAATGAAGGTTTATGGAAGAATACAAACACTAACCTCTCACATTATTTACATCACTAAGGATACATTACATTACTCTTACATCAATAAAGATATATTAACCTCTTACATTACTTACATTAATAAGGATACACTACTTACATCAATATGAACCACATTACATTACTTTTACATTAATAAGGATACTCACCATTATTTTCACCATATACACCTCTTAGTTCATCAACATCCAAGCAAAATCTGCACTTTAAGCATATTCCATAACCACTACACAAACAGAACAGTTAATACAATATTACAAACTTTTCTCCACCCGTTAGTCATTTGGCCTTCAAGACAAGGCATCAGCAACCACATTCTGGGTCCCTTTTATGCTGTGGATTTCAAAGTCTTGCAGAATCAGCGCCCATCTCATCAATTTGCTGCTGTTGGCTTGAATAGTCCTTAGCCATAGAAGAAGAGAGTGGCCGGTGCACAGGACAAATCTTCTCCTCCAAATGTAGGGCTTCAGCTTTTGCAGCATCCATACGATAGCTAGGCACTCTTTCTCAATGGTGGATAGATGTCTCTTAGCAGGTTGGAGTCTCTTGCTGATAAAAGTCACTGGGTGTAGACTCCCGCTGTTGTCTGCCTTGCACAGCTCCCAGTCCCACGTTCGATGCATCCGTATAGATGACATACTCACGGTCGAAGTCCAGTGCAATAAGGACAGGTCCTGAAGTCCGAGCCCTCTTCCAATGATCGAAGGCTACCTAGCACTCAGCTCGCCTCTTTCGGGTGAAGCCTGTTTTCTTTTTAATTAGTGGCTTTGTTTTCTCAACTGTGGGAAGGGAAGGCAGTTTCTTCAATTCCTTCAGAACAGCTATGGCTGCATTCTTCTTTGAAAACTTCTTGCTCTTGCCTTCACCCTCACTCATAAACTTGCCCACAGGTACTTTTGTCACAAAGCTCTTCATATGAAGGGGACCACTTTTCCGGGTCACCTCAGAATTCACAGGCAAGTTCCTTTTAAGTGCCATCTCAAACACTTGGCTTATTTCAGATTTATTGAGATTTTCATCATCTGGTTTCTCAGGCAGGGGCTCATTTTGCAGGATTTTCAGTGCTTTCACTGCTGCATGTTGAGTCTTCTTTAAGTTTGTTAATGGAGCAGCTTCATGTAAAGGGGTAAACTTCCACAAATCAGCCACATTGACAACTGCACCATGTCCAACAAGTAGTTCAGCCAGCTCACAGAGTCCATAAGAACAAGCACTGCACAAAGGAACAAGGCCTCCCCAGTCCTCTGCATGACCATCAGCACCACGCTGCCAAAGGCACTCAACCACAGACACACTACTGCCTCCTGCAGCAAAGTGAAGTGGTGTTAGGAAATCTTTTGTCTTTTTAATAATGTTGGCTCCTTTTTTTAGAAGCAGCTCACAGACTTGCTTTCTTTTGGGATATGGAGATGCATCAGCGCAATGCAAAGCAGTTTCATGAGTTTGGGAATGCTTGAAGTTTACAGTCTCAAGAGAAAGGTGCTTTTTCACACGAGCAACATCCAGTTCCCTTGCAGCCTGTAGCAATGAGTGACCTTTAAATTCATATGCCAATCGCTCTTTTAACTGAGGTGTTGGAGCCAAATCAATTATACTTTTATCGTGGCTATTCAACAGTATAGGATCAGCACCATAGCTTAGCAAGAGAGAACATACTTTCACTCTATTCTTAGAAGCAGTTTCATGCAGAGGAGTGAACTGCCACAGATCCATTGCATTTACACATGCATCATGCTTTACTAGAAGTTCTGTTATTATTTTTCTTAGGGGTACTGCTTCAGGGTATCTAGTGGCATAATCTATAATAGATATGATAAATTTATTTCCACGTCTAGTCACTTTGGGTAAGGGTCCCACTATGTCCAGACCTAAGCATGGGAAAGGGGTCAAGATCACTGGTAATGGGCATAGATTAGCCCTTGTCTTGTCATTTCCAGTACCTTGTTTTTGGCAAGTATCACAGCTTTGGCAATATTGTTTAACTTGCTTCCCCATCCCTGGCCAATAAAAGTTCTGTGCCACTCTTTGCTTGGTGTGAGAGATGCTCATGTATGCACCAAATACATCTTTGTGTGCCTTTTCTATAATCTTTTCTTTGTATTTAACAGACAATTAGCGGTTTGTGGGGTCCTCTTCCCCCCCATGAGGAGTCATTAAAACCTCTCTATATAATAAAACTTTTTCCACACAATACCTCTCTGGGTGTTCAGGGGTCAGTGGAATGGGATTTTCATTAGCTTTTCTAAAGCAATCATTTAAGGTAATATTTTCCTTCTGCTCCTTAATAAAGGAGGAACTATTAGGATTTTTCTTTAGCACGAAATTAGCTGTCTCTCTCATTTGAGGCTGTTCACCTAAAGTGGGTCTTTCAATGATAGTTTCAGTGCTTCCCTCAGATAATTCAATTTGCCTCCCCTGACAGCGGGTTACTATTAAAACACTCTGCACACGCTTCGGTAGATCTAAACCAATCAGACATGGAGCTGGGACCTGATCTGACACTACTACTTTCCATATACCAGACCACCCATTATAGTTCACAGATATTTTGGCTGTAGGTAGGACCACCAAATCAGAACCAATCCCTTTAATGGAGATTGTATCATGTTCTATAATGTTTTCCTCAGGTATTCTATCTGGATGGCAAATAGTTATTTGTGAGCACGAAACTTTAAGGCCTAGTTATTTTATGCCATTGATAAAAATCTTTTCTCTTGAGTTTTCTAGTAAAATAGGATCGCACTTGATTAAATAACATTGTACCACTCTGGCTTCGGGAATTTCTGGGCTCTCTGCAAAGTCCGTTTCCTTAGTAACAGTGCAGCCATTAGAACATTCAGCTGCCTCAGAAGACTGAAGGCAAAATACTTTTTTAGGTTGATTAAAATTATTTTCCTTTTGAGATTCACATTGGGCCCAAAACTGTCCTGATTTACCACAAGCATAATATTGTTTATTTACTCTATGTTCAGAATGAAGGGATTTATTAGTTTTTTCCTCAGGACTATTTGATTTCAGGGGACTGTGCTCTGGGAATGAGGGTTTCTCTTTAAAATGGCTTCCCTTAGCTTGAGTCTGACTGAGGTAATTTCCACTGGACTGGGATACCCTCCTACTGTTGTCCCATCCTTTTCTATCAATTTTTACCTCAGAGAATCGAGGATCTCTGATCCCACTAATAGAATCAGCATAATCAGATGCTTATAGAACATTTTTAGGATCCTTATCCTTGACAGGATAACGTTACTCCCCTGGTAAAATTGAATAAAATTGTTGTAGTCCAAACACATTTTTCATTTGGTCTAAGGTAGTGACATGTTCCTGTTCCAGCCATTTATTAAGATACTGGGTTAACCTTGCTCCAAGCTGGGCAAAAGATTCCTCAGGTTTCTTTGAAATTGATCTAAATTTATTTCTCAGGTGCTCTGAATTAATCCCAAATTGGGAACACACCATCTTTCTATAAACCCCAAAATCTCTAGCTTGCTCCAGAGGCATCTGTGAATAGATTTCAGATAACACTCCACTTATTTGTGATCTTAAAATTATCATCCTCTCATCATCTTTAACCTCAAAGTCCCAACAAGCTCTCTCAAATGAAATCAGGAAAGATTCAGGACAATCCCCTTTCGATATTGGGGAAATTTCTTTAGGTCGATTTTTGAGAGATTTCCTGCACTGGAATTATTATTATTATTATTATTATTATTATTATTATTATTATTATTATTATTATTATTATTATTATTATTATTATTATTATTATTATTATTATTATTATTATTATTATTATTAGCAGCTCATTCCAATTTCTTCATCTCTATTTGGAATTGCATTTTCCTTTCCCTTTCTCTTTCTTTAATTTTTTTCTCTTTCCAATTCTAGCTCAAATTCCCTTTCCTTTTCTCTTTCTTTAATTTCTATTTCCCTGAGTTTGTATTCTTGTTCTAGCTTCCATTTTTCAAATTCCTGGGAGCTTTGAATATTTTCTCCTTCTGAGGCAATCAATACTGGTCCCTCGATTTCTTCATCTGTTTGAATTTGAGGGTTCCCATTTTCCTCAGCACTCTGGGGCTCAACTTGTGCCTCCATAACTAACGTTTTACTTTGTTTGGGCGGCATAAACAATACAATTTCTTATTAAACTGGACTGGTTCTTTTCCATCACAAAAGCCAAAAGTACAAGCCCTTTTCTTCTCTTTCAGTGGCTTTCCTTGTAACTGGGTTGCGCTTTTCCAAGCAGCTTGCCTCAGCTACTCCCAAGCTTACAACCCTTGTCACAATATTTCCCTGTCTGGGCTATTCTTGTCTCCAGGCACAAGAACAACTTTCTGCTTAGCTTTTCTTATCACCTCAGATCTATCCTGACCTAGGCTTTCACTCTATCTGCCACTGCTCTCCACTCTCAGAGCTCCAGATTTTGAGCCAGCCACTAGGTCTTGTAAATCCTGAGGTAAAATGGTGTCTCTTGAGTAGGTATTTTCCTTATCTTAGGATTCCCCAGATCTGGGTTCAGAAGCCCCAAAACTAAGTCTTCACCAAGAATCTAATGGGTAACCACTTCTTACCACAGATCCTAACCCCTTCTAGCTAGGAATACCTTCAACTTGAGCAAATTCAATCTTTCTACTGGATTGTTTCGTATTCCAGCACTGTGCCACCAATTTGTCACAATCCCATGTGGCCCCTTCTTGTTTCACCAAACTAAGAGCTCAAGCTATGTGTCTTTCAGCTGCCACCAGTTGATTACATCAAGGTTTTTAACTGTCCTGCAGACTGGCTCTCACCTGAAGTTCTGGCTACACCTCTGCTGGAATGTCTAGAAAAGGAATCTATTAATTTTGAAGACTGCAGAGAGCAATCCTACAACAATGCAAGCAATACACAGGAACACAAGCCAAACTTAAGAGTAAGAACTAAGCACCTGTGCTGCTCAGTCACTGCCTCTTGCTCTGTTGAAGCTGTTAGTTATTTTGGCTTCATACAATGGTTAGACTTGTTCTTTGTGCATCAACTCACAGATGGAAAAATGTAATAGAGTCTTTGATAGGAAATAAAAGATCACTAACTGTGAAGTCCCCATCACACACTCATTGGTCAGCAAGAGCTGATGCTACTGAAGCAGATAGATACAACTGCATTCAAAATGCCCTCAGAGATATTGAACGTTTTCACGACCAGCTTCCTGTGAGGGAGAACTTGGTCGGTCGGACAGAGAGTAATTGGAAGTCTGAGTACCCCTACTCAGCTGGGTTGAGTCCAGGTGACCTCAGCCAGGGTGTACAACAAACTCCTTCTTACAAGTCTGCCCTAAAAAGATACTTGCTGACCCTTAAGAAAGCTCAACAGGAAGTTAAACATGAACTTTGTAGTCTTAAGATCTACTAAGCTCTATAAGGTAGGACTCAGTAGTGTAATGTGGCCTTGCTTCCCCCTCAGGGAATAGCTAAGACAGCTTCACTGTTCAAGAGACCAAAAGATTTGATTATTGATCTTTTTATTGAAAAAATATAGAATTACAGAATAAAGTCAGTTTGATGCAAAAGCATAGCAATATAACGTTTTCAAGGCTTGTTACAAATACAATCAAGACAACTAATTCTCTTTTAGTTACAAAAACTCTAAAAATCTCTAAAAGCTTCCTTAGGATAGGCAAAAGGCTTATAGCCCCACTTTCTTCTTTTCCTTCTCTCCCTACATCTTTCCCAGTCCTTTCCCTGCACGGGGTAGCAGGCAAAAAGACCTAGAAAAATCTATGGTTCCGTCCTAAAGGGAAATAGGAACAAGATGGAACACTGCACATGGCAAAAGTTCCTTTTTCTCTCTTCTTGGCTCCTCCTGTCTTTCTTCGTCTTCCCACGCTGTCATCCAATCACGGTGTAAGGTGGTAGAAGTATTCTCCTCCTCTTCTTCTCGTGAGAAAGCAGGTGTTGTTTGCCTCGTCTATTCTCTTCTCTGCCATAACAAGTGTCTGGTCTTCTTATCTGGTCCTGGGAGAACTGGCTAAAGGAAAAACATTCTCACAGTCCTCCTGGACAACATTCCCATCATACAAAATCATTCTTCCATAGAACCAATATGGATTCCATTTTACATTGTTCACAACTACATATCCCATCTTCATACATGCTTTAAATCCACGTAATCTCAACCATGACAAACGTGACTTGGAGCAAACAACTAAAGCAACACATGAAGTTGCTTCATGCCATTGGCAGACAAAATGGACTGTCTTGAAACTGCTCAACAGCACACAAAAAGCTATTCAAGGAGTTGAAGTTGACTTGAAGAAATTGGTGGACCTAATTTATTCTCTGGACAAGTTTCTGAAATCACTTTGGGTTAGTTATGAAGACTTGAAACTGGATGCCAGGAACCTCTGTGGCAACACAGACTACAAAGCAACTACAGGGAGGCCAAGAAAGAGAATCAAACATTATGATGTGAATTCAACATCAGTCTCGGAGGTAGTTGTCCTTTCCTCAAGAAAAGAATCGAGATGTAGAATTTTCAATGTCATTTTAGATTAGTTATCTCTTGCCTTACAAAAATGCTGGCTAGCATACAAATCAGTGTATGATAGGTTTAAAGTCATAGTCAACATATGTTGTCTCCTTGACACAGAGATAAGAGCTGAAACTGAGAAACGTATCACGGCTTTCCCCCATGATTTCAGTAAGGTGTTCATAGACAAAATTGTCCAATTTGCAGTCTTTGCCAAACTCAGGTCATGGCTCACTCCATCTCAACAGGTTGTTTTACTCCATGATGTAGGACTCACTGATACCTTTCCTAGTGTTTAAGTAGCTCCTGAAATATATTTGAGCATGATGGTCACTAGTTGTTCATGAGAGAGATCATTCAGCAAAATTTCACTAATAAAGACAAAGTGTACCATTCCCTTCTAATAGGGGCACCCTGAGACTGTGTAACTTGCCCAAGGCCACACAGACTGACTGTACTTACAGGAGACACAGTGAGGAATTGAAGTACTAACATCCGGCTCCACAGCCAGATACTTAAAACACTGCACTATCTATCCAGCACAAGTCAAATCAGAGGGTCTACAAACTGGCTCAGAGTAAATTGGTTGTGATTTGTAGTATAAATGATTGAGACTGAATAAAAGCAAATGACATTTCTGTTTGTTGACTCCTAACGAAGCAGAGCAGAAGAATAAAACTGAGATCCCAGGGAGTGAGCGACCAAACTGGGAGACCTCACAGGATTTTGTGAGTGACATAAGAAAAAGTAGTAAGGAAAGGGTCTACTGGAGACGCCACTTCCGCTCGGGGGAATGACCAGCTAGGAGCGGAACCTCCGTATCGCCCAGCAAGGTAAAAAGCTATTAAAATGCATTTCTTCTTTTAAAAGACTGGTTCTTTTTACATAAATCCTCGAAGGGAAAGATAAGGAACATGTACAGCTAATTAAATTCTCTAAGGACTGAGTTGTTTTAAAACCGGGAAATACTTTCACTTTTGGGTCCGATAAGCTTCTGGAATTTTCCAATTACCCTGCTCCTAACGAAAGCCCATAACAACAATAATTATTCACAATTAGACCTCTTTATGTCAAGGAGGAGGGATAAATCTGTCAAAACCCCTTCAGGTCGCAGTTTGGAAAGACTGACAACTGTACCAGCTGAAGAAGATAAGATGGACGAGATTACGAAACTTATAAAAGATATGTCTTTTAAAATGTCACAAGGCTTCGACAAAACAGAGCAAAGATCAAAGTCCATCGAAATGAGTATTAACAAACTTCAAGACCAAATTGCAGGGGTCTCACAGGAGCTTAAAGACGTCAAAAGTAAAATTAGAGACCTTGGAGATACAGTTCAAACAAATCAAGAAAAAATAGCGTCCATGGATCAACAAATTTCTGAAACTGACAAAAAGCTGATATACATGGAAGATAACCTCAGAAGGTCTAATATTAAAATAATGAATTTCCAATTGCAACACGGACAAGATCTCAGAAAAGAGGTTACAGTTTGGATTAACTCCATCATGGACATGCAACATCTGACTGAAACAGATATAGAAAGGGCATATTTCCTGGGAAACCCAAAAAGTCTCAGAATTAGACCAGTGGTGGTGAAGTTTTTGAATTACACAAAGAAAGAACAATTTATGAGAGTAATTAAACAAAAACAAGACCAGCTGGTTTATCGGGACAGAAAAATACAGATTTTCCAGGATCTATGCAATGAATCTGTGAAATGGAGAGGATCTATGAAGCCGGTTATAGCAGTTTTGAAGAAAAATAACATCAGATATCAATGGGGTTATCCCATTTTTTTGAAAATCTGGAAAGACAAGATTATGTTTAAAATCTACTCTTGTGAGGAAGGCAAAGATCTGTTGAAAGCTTGGAAATTGGAAGAGGAACAAGAAAGTCAGGAGTTAACTCCAACTACAAGTAAAGAAATAGAAGGCTGAACCAGAAACAATCAGATGTGTGGAAGAATATGAACCATATTTTTTTCTTTTTTCCTTTATCTTTCTCCCAATAAATTTTTTCTTCTATATATATACATATATGTGTATATATAGACACATATATGTTTCTCTCCCCCCTTTTTTCTCTCTCTCTTTTTTGTTTGTTTTTTCCTAATCACCTTTATTGAATACTATTTTATTCTTGTTTTTCACTCTTTTCTTTCTCTGTTCTGTACAAATCATACTTATATAATCACATTAAATATACTAAATTTAGATAGTAGAAGCAATAACAAAATTAAAAGTACTAAAAACTGAGTTTTAAATTTTATTTTTCTTTTAAAAAAATTGATTATAATAAAGGGGAAAGGGGGAGAAGAAGGGCGTTCTCATTTTATTATCATTTTAGTATTAAATATTAAGTAGAAATGCAAAAGTCAAATAAAAAGATCGGAGGTGAGGCTCTGGTTGTGGTTCCGCCGGATGAAGGTGGCGTCTCCCCCCCACCTTTTGCTCATGCCAGTGGCCATGGCATGAGACTATGGTGGAGAGGATGTTAAAATATATGTTCACAAGATTGATAAAGATCAATTATTGGGGGTTGTTATGTTTATTGTATGTTTCAGTTTATTTTTGGTAGTTCGGTGGGAGGAAAGGTTGCACACGGGACCTATTGGAAAGAAAACTTTTGAATTCACATGGGTAAAATAATAAGACTTGCAACTTTAATAGTGAAAGGCCTGGGATCAACAGTGAAAAGAAGAAGAATAGAAGCATTGTTGAGGAAAAACAAGCTGGACATTGTCTTTCTACAAGAGACTCATCAATCAGAAAATGGAGTCAATGAGTTAAAGATGAACAATATAGACATTTATGAAAATTTTTTTGGAACTTCTAAATCTAGAGGTGTAGCAATTATAATTTTTAAAAATTGTGAATTTAAAGTAGAAAAAGTAGTAAAAGATTGTAATGGTAGATATATAATAATGCAAGGTAAAATGGGGTTGGAAGAATATACTCTGGTTAATGTTTATACACCTAATAACAAACAGGGAGAATTTTATGATTTGGTTTTTAAAGAAATGGAAAAGGTAAAGAAAGGTTATGTTATTATGGCAGGAGATTTTAATATGGTTATGGATAAGATAAAAGACAAAACTGTATATGGTCGGAATGATATTTATCAAAGAAATACAATATTGAGTAAAAAGGTAAAAAATAACAATTTGAAGGACATTTGGAGAGAATTGAAAGGCGATGAAAAAAGATACACTTATTTTTCAGCAGTACATAATACTTACTCTAGAATAGATTATATATTTATATCTCAAGATTTAATTTCTAAGATAGCTAATGCTGAAATTAATACTATTAAAATAACAGATCATGCATTGATGTCAATAGAGATTGAAATAAAAAAAGATTATAAAGACTCCAAAAGGTGGAGAATGGACAATAATATTTTGCAGTGCCCAGAAGTAATAGAAAAGATAAAGAAGGAATGGTTAGAACTATGGACAATAAATGAAACAGGAGGTGCTAAACTAGGCCTGCTGTGGGACACAATGAAAGCAATTACAAGAGGAATAACAATTAGAGAATCGTGTAAATTAAAAAAGATTAAGGAGAGAGATGTGAAAAATTGGAAGAAGATTTGAAAAATTTAGAAAATAGATTTTTTATAGAAAGAGATAGAAGAATTTTACTAGAAATTCAGGCTAAGAGAAAGGAATTAGATAATGTAGAAATAGAGAAAGTCCAGAGAGATTTGATGTATTTAAAGAGACATTTTTTTGAATTTACTAACAAAAATTCAAAATTACTAGCTAGAATGTGTAAAAATAAAAGAGCAAAAAACTCAATAGGGATAATTAAAGATGGAACAGGTAAGAATTGTAATATAATGAAAGATAAATTGAAGATTTTTCATGAATTTTTAAAGAAATTGTATAAAGGAAATAATGTAATGAAAGAAAGTATAGAAAAATATATAAATGACAATTTAAAATCTAAATTATTGGAAGAGGATAAAAGAATATTAGAAGAAGAGATCAATGAACAAGAAATTGCTGAAGTTATTAATAAATTAAAAAATGGTAAAACACCAGGCCCTGATGGATTGGGTCCAGAATATTATAAACATTTCAGTTCCATTTTGATACCTAAGTTAAAAATGTTTTATAATAGGATAATGGAAGGAGAGACAATACCTGCTTCTTGGAAACATTCATTAACGATTCTCATTTTAAAACCCAATAAGGATCAAACAGATCTGGGATCTTATAGACCCATATCTTTAATAAACCAAGATGCTAAGATTTTTACAGCTATATTGGCAAATAGATTAAACAGATTCATAGCAAATTATATTAAGGAAGACCAATGCGGATTTATTAAGGGTAGACAAATGGATAATTTAACTAGACGAGTTTTAAACATTATATATGAAATAGAAAAATAAAAAATAAAAGCAATGGTCTTATCATTGGACATATTTAAAGCTTTTGATTGTGTTGAATGGCCAACATTAAAGCTTCTTTTAAGGGGTTGGGGATTTGGTAAAAAATTTAGAGGGATTATAGATCAATTATACTCAGACAATACTTCAGAAGTAATAGTTAACGATGGCTTAACGGAAAAGATTTTTCTAGGCCGAGGTACAAGACAAGCCTGTCCACTTTCACCAATATTGTTTTGTATGGTTATAGAATTGTTAGCTAACGCAATAAGAAATGATAAATCAATCAAAGGAATAGGAAAAAACGATATAATTAAAATTAATTTGTTTGCTGATGATTCATTATTGACTATTAAAAACCCACTACAGAGCATGGATAATATCAAAAACCATTTAGAAAAATTTGGGGAAATAACAGGATTAATGATTAATTGGCAAAAATCACAAATGATGATGTTTAATCATAATATACAGGAACAAGAAATGTTTGTGAATGAATATAGTGTTAAAATGTGTAATTATATTAAATATTTAGGTATAAATATAGTTAGAACAACTCAAAAATTAAAGGAATTTTTTTTTTAATAAATTAAAAAACGATATTAAAGATAAACTGCAAGAATATTCTAAATTGAAATTATCATGGTTCGGGAGAATTGCTATAATTAAAATGAAAATATTACCAAAGATTACTTTTTTATTCAGGATGCTCCCAATACAATTAGAAGAAGAGGATTTTAAGTATTGGCAGGGATTAATTAATGGATTTTGTAATCAAGGTAAAAAATCTAGAATAAATAAAAGATATTGGTATAAGGCCCAAAAAAAAGGAGGTTTAGGCATGCCTAATGTTAAAAATTATTATATAGCAAACCAATTAAGAGTTATTGGAGATATTATATACAATAAAGAAAAATTAATTTGGTGGGAGATGGAATCTTCAGAAATAAATGGGAATGCTGAAGGATACTTGTTTAACGTAGTAAAGAGAAGTATAATGAATCAAATGAAAAACCCCTTTTTAAGAAATATGTTAAATATATGGAATAAACATAAAGAGAAGTTTTGTCCCTCAACTTCACCATTAAAATTAGTGACTGAAATAGAAAATTTTTGTACAAATTTAAAGGGTTTAGTAGAACTGTTTAAGAATAAAAGGGTGGTAAGATTGAAGGACTGGATGAGCAAAATGCGATCGAAAGAATTGATTATGTCTAAACTTCAAACTAATAAATTATCATGGTATAATTTTATTCAGTTAGACACCTGGACAAATGACTGGTTGAAAACTAATGGCAAATGTAGAGAACTCACTAAGTACGAACAATTTCTGTCATCACATGAAGATATGCAAGATACAATGTTGAAGGGAATAGTAAGTAAAATATATAATTTAATTTTGGAACAAGAGGAAAAAGAATGGGGAACAGAAGGTTTGAAATTAATTTGGGAAAATGATTTAAAGATAGAAATTAAAATAGAGGATTGGATAAAAATGTGGAGGATGAGAGTTTTAAGATTAATGTCGACAAGGATAAAGGAAAAAATTTTCAAAATCTGTTTAAGATGGTATTTGACTCCTGTAAAACTTAATATAATAAATCCAGCATACCCCAAAGCATGTTGGAAATGTGATGAGGAAATTGGTACGTATTTTCATATGTGGTGGGAATGCAAACTGGTTAAGAAATTTTGGAAATTGATTTTTAAGGAAATGTGTGATATATTTGGTAAAGATATTGATTTTAATGCTAAAATTGCTCTATTGTCAATTTTTGATAACATAGATTTGGATTATTACTCGAAAGAATTGATCACTAATTTTATGACAAGTGCTAGAATATTAATAGCTAGGTTTTGGAAAGACAGAAATGATATTAAATTAGAAGATTGGTATAATGAAGTATGGGACATTGCATTAAATGATAAATTGACTATTGAACTTAAAATAAAAAGAGGGGAAATAAGTTCTAACAATTTTTATGATATTTGGGGTAAATTAGTGGAATTTGTCTTAGTGAAAGGAAGGGGGAAAGCCTCTAAAGAATACTCTATACAATTTTGGAAAGGTAGTTCGTAATAAAAATATTGTTAAATGGGGTCCCGTGGGTATGGGGTGCACGTTAGAATTTAGTTTGTAATAAGCACTATTTGTATTTTTTGTAATTTTGTTGTTGTATTTGTTTTTTGTTTTTGTCTGAAAAAATATATAAATTAAAAAAAAAGAAAAAAAAGGAAAGGGTCTACTGGAGGAAGAAACAAAAGAAAAGACCAAAGAGAGAAAAACAGTTATGTATTAGTGGACAAGAGAAAGGCAGACAAGACAAAGCAAAAGGCAATAATACACAAACAAAAGAAAGTAAAATGGTAAAAGGGATTAGAGAGAGAAGAGAAACTTCTATGATGATGACCTGCAAAGTGTGTGCAATGTTTGTCTTTATGCCTGAACACAGTGTACACATGTAGAAAATGCAAACTGGTAGCACTGTTGAAACAAGAAATGAGAGAACTGGAACAGTGAGTGGCTGTAAAAGAAGATAAAGAGTGCATAGACAGAATTCTCAAGCAGCAGGAGCAGCTAAAGGAGGCATTGGAGGTAGAAGAACAGCAAGACAAAGCAGAGAAGGAGAATGTTGAGGAGAGAATAAACATATTGGAGGAAGCACCATGGGAAAAAGTCACAGTTAGGAGTGAAGGAAGGAGAAGACAGTCTTCACCAGTGGAACTGGAAACCCACTTTCAGATTCTTAAAGAGAAATCTGGCAGACAGCATGCAGAGGAAGTTATACTGAAGACCCCACAGGAGGACATGAGAGAGGCTAATGCTCAGCCAAGCATAGCCACTGAACCTACATCCCACAAAAAGAAGAAGAGAAAAGAAACCCCCTACTGTGTAGGATTGAAACTGAAATATGCTGGGAAGTTCCATGGACAATCCAGGTATCCTGTCTCCTTGGAGGACTGAATACAGATGTGACAGAATGATTGCCATGGCTCATGAAACCCATTAATCCATATATCTTTTTTCTCAATCATGTGGCATCCTGGGACAATTAAGAGGAATTATGAAGAAATCACATCAGAGTTTCAATCTCTAGGAAGAAAACTCAAGGACTTTGGGGCCCAGATAGTCTTCCCATCATCCTACCAGTGTTCAGAAGAGGAATAGAGAGGGAAGAGAAAATATTCCAAACTACGAAGGTGGTGCCAATGTGAGGGATTTGGATTTTGAGACCATGGGCTAACTTCCTGGAAATCCGACTGCTGGCAAGTGATGGGTTGCATCTCACAAGGACTGGAAAGAATGTGTTTGGCCATAGCATGAAGAACTTCCTAAGAAGGGCTTAAAACTGGATTTGAAGGGGAAGGGAGATGCAAGTTCAGAGATAAAGATACATGAAGGCTTATGCACAATAAGAGGAACAGAACAAGCAGCTCTAATGGGACCTAATAATCATCATCATAAAAATGTATGAAGGAAAAAGGTTCCCCTTGACAATTTGTCCAGTCGTGTCCGACTCTAGGCAGCGGTGCTCATCTCCGTTTCCAACCCATAGAGCTAGCGTTTGTCCGCAGACAATCCTCCGTGGTCACGTGGCCAGCGTGACTAGACACGGAATGCTGTTTACCTTCCCACCGAGGTGGTACCTATTTATCTACTCGCATTTTTGCATTTTGCATGCTTTCGAACCGCTAGGTTGGCGGGAGCTGGGACAAGCGACGGGGGCTCACTCCGTCGCGTGGATTCGATCTTACGACTGCAGGTCTTCTGACCTTGCAGCACAGAGGCTTCAGCGGTTTAACCCGCAGCGCCACCACGTCCCTGCTATGTATGAAGGAAAGTAGACCACAAATCACACAATCTCCAGTGTCTATACAAATGCCAGGAATGTGGGAAACAAACAAGAAGAAATGAAAATCTTAGTTCAGGAGGGTAAATATGACTTGATAGGGATGACTGAAACTTGGCAGGATGTTTCTCATGGCGGAAATACAGCAATTGAAGGATATCAATTGTTCAAGAAGAACAGAAATAATAGAAAGGGTGGTAGAGTCACACTATGTATCAATAATACATATTTCTGCACAGAAATACAGGAAAGTGAGTTTCATTTTCCCATCAGGAACATGTGGAAAAAACATGGTAGTTGGAGTCTGCTACTGACTGACCAATCAAGGAGGAGATACAGATGAAATCAACTTACAAGAATGTCAAAGAGACACAATGTAGTAGTAATTGGAAATTTCAGTGATCTTTATATGAGTCACGATGCAAATATCTCCCTTTCAAGAAATTCCTGGCTTGTGTTGCTGATACATTTCTCCTACAAAGAAGAAACTAGACAATTAGGTATTTTTGACTTGATTTTAACCAATAGTGATGCCTTAGTGGAAGAAGTGGCAGTGAGGGGCATTCTGTGGCAAAATGACTATGGTAGATGCAGATGACACAAAATTGGATGGAACTCAATGTTCCTGCGCAGCCAAGTTAATGTTGCTGTCCATTTACTTCTGGATGCCGCTGGAACCCCACGCACACAGAGTGGAGTCCAAGTCAGCACTCTGATAAAATTAGAGGAAATGGTGGAATAACTAATACTTTGGAAGACAGAAACAAAATTTTAAAATACCTTCATAGGCTTGAGCACTGGCTGAAAACAACAGAACAAAATTTAACAGGGATAAGCGCAAAGTTCTTCACCTAGGGAAAAAAAAACCCTCTCATGCACATATACAAAATGGGGAATAAATGGCTCAGTAATACTGTGAGTGAGAAGGATCTTGGAATTGTTGTAGATGGAAAGCTGAATATGAGCCAACAGTGAGATGTGACTGTAGAAAAGGCAAATTTCATTTCAGGATGCATTAATAGAAGTATAGTCTCCAAATCCCACGAGTTCCCCTCTATTTTGCACAGCTTAGGCCTCATTTCGAGTACTGTGTCCTGTTGTGAACACCACAGTTTAAGAAGGATGCCAACAAATTGGAAAAAGTTCAGAGGACAGCAACCAGGATGATTGGGGGACTGAAAACAAAGCCCTGTGCGGAAAGACTGAAAGAACTGTGCATGTTCAGCCTCAAGAAAAGAAGACTGAGGGGAGATCTGATAGCACTTTTGAAATACTTGAAAGGGAGTCATACAGAGGAAGGGCAGGATTTGTTCTTGATCATCCCAGAATGCAGGACACATAATAATGGGCTCAAGCTACATGAAGCCAGATTGGGCTAAATATCAGGAAATACTTCCTAACTGTTAAAGCTGTAGGACAATTGTTATATTTAGATCATATACATCTTACACAATATCTATATGTATTGTTAGAAACTGAATATATCTATTATTTAGTACATTAATACATGTATTGAGTGCATGGGAAGAATGAGTGGAATTATATCTGAAGGCACCAGCCCAGTAAACAGGAAAAGGACTGTTTGGTCTGCTGATAGTGAGGAAAGAACATCTGGTGAAACAGGCCTTGGGTGATAACAAGATAATGTTTGGATTACGTTTCCTTGTTTTATTGATGTTTTTAATTTTATTGGTTTTTTGGACTGTAAACTGCCCAGAGTAGATTCATCTAGATGGGCAGTATAAAAGCCAAATAAATAAAATAAATAAATAATAAATATAAATAAATAATGTTTGAAGGAAACACCCTGAACAAAAGAAATTCAACAGATAAAGTGGGTGAAGAGTGAAGAATGTGAAAAACACTCGATGTATGGCTGTGGCATGATTAGCAAGATGCAGAGTGGAAATGTACTTGGCTTTGGGGAACAGCTAATATAAAGCTGGCTAAGTCAAATATCTCTCTGTTTGACTTGTGAGCAAGCTGTTACATTGTTCCAACACCCTGTTCATAGTTTGATTGCCTATGATTTCGGACTAGGTCAGTAGGAATGAGTGAATGAGTGTATGTAACTGTTAAGAATGATCAAACTTTTGATAAAACTAATCTAATCTGGCATCTATTGAGTCCTTTAAATGAGAAATTCCTAATATACATTTGATTACAGTTAATGGTAAAGAATGCCAATATTCTGGATTCAGGGACTCATACTAGGTGCTTTTGTGAACTGCAAGGTTGAGATTGGTACTTTGCGAAGGCTGTACCCAGATCTGGAAATGGTTAAGGTATTTGGCAAAGTTAAAAGGAATAAGCATCTTCTGGAAGGAGTGTTTCACAAAAGGAGCCAGCCTCGAGGAGAGACAGGCCCTGGGCAGGCAATTGTTACCTAAGTCTAAGATGATACTATTTCCTGAGGAAAACAATAGTGCTCGATGCCTGTCAGGAAACCATATTGACCAGCACTCCCAAAGTTTTGGGAGGGGAAGACTGGTATGAACTTTTTTAGTGACTTTATACTATAGAACAGGGAAAAGATCAAGAGACACTCTTAGCCTGCATGGCTTTAAGCGTGCATGAACAGGCACAAGTATTGGCTCAGCTTTACAAGTAACAAAGAATGTGTTGTCAGATTTAGAACAAAGTTTAGCTAAGGAAAAAAAAGGATTACCATCTGACAATGGATCAGTTAATAGAAAAAGGAGACAAATTGAGGGAGTTGATTGGAGAATTACAGCAAGCAGTCACCATGAGTTGGAGGAATCTAACAAGAAAATTTCGGAATTAACTGCCCAGATAAAAGTGTGAAAAACAATGATGGGATGGAGAGGGAACCAAAAGAAGACAGGATGTGCTAAATAAGTGGTGTCTTCAGACCCTTGTAATGAGTTTGATTTCTCATGCTGTGAGGATGATTGTGCAGGTGAGGGTTGTTGCAATCCTGTAACAGTGCCTCAAGCCAAGGTAGTTATGGAACAAAGTACACAGTATATGGGAAATGATGGAAGAAAGGTTACTGAAACATACAGAAAGGTCTCAGCCTTAAGTTCAGCGAATAAAAAGTTAGTTTGGGACCACTAAAAGTTCTGTTAATTTTTGTTTTGCTTCTCTTAGAAGAAATTGAGGAAAATAGAATGAATTTTGCAGAAATTCTTTGGTTGATTCACATGATTCTCAACTGAAAGCAGGTAGAGGAATAAGTTGAGAGCCATGGATTGCTGCCTGAGTTAAAAGAGTACTCTAAAATCTAAAATCTAAAAAGAGTATCTAAAATCTCAGGAACACAGAAAGAATCTTTCTCAATTATGCAGAAGCCTGGGGAGTTACCCAAAACTTATTTTAGATGAGCAATAGGGGGCTTATATTTTTCAGGTATAGTAGGTCTGCAGACATGCCAGTTTCTCTGGAGGATCTGGGTGCCTCTACAGATAACACTGAGATTTTATGCATGCCTTTTGATGGGACGATTTACCAGTGGCAACAGGCGTTGGGGGTAGTATCATCAGATTTTCCAGGAAATTGGAATGAGTAAGGAAACATTGGCAGAGATTCAGAAGCAGTTTGTGAGCTTATTGAAACCAGAAGAGGAACATGGAAAGGTTAAGATGATTTTGTCCACTGTCCCTTCAGTGTCAATGATGTCCCAAACTATAGCAATCAGGAGGCATATTGGTCCGAAAGAGGAATAGGCAGCCATGGAAGAGGGGGAGTGATGAGGGGACGAGGCATGAATACCAGCGGGGAAAATCCAAGGGCAGAGATATGAGGAATGCTGATGAAAGTGGGGGTTGAAATTACTCCTGTGGATGGTGCCCCCTTTTGGGAAAGCTTCAGGAAGTTATTCAGAGGAAGGAGGCAGATGATGGAGGAAAAATGAAGAAAGTAACGGTATAGTGTGTCAAGGAGTTGGAAAAGGCTAAGCCAGAGGAACTGGTTAGTTATCATGAACTGCGGAGTGAACTCCGTGCTTTGAAGGAAGTGTTGGAAGAGAGTCCTAAGCATTACCAATTTTGATAATTTGAAACTGGGTTGGCAGTATAGGGGAAAATTGGAGCTGGTTTCTGAAGGGGATAATAGATTATATTGTAGAATTGCTATCAATAATGGAAACGTGTTCGAAGCATTAATGGACAGTGGAGCAACTACATGTGTAACTAAATACTGAATTCCAGGTGCAAAGAGGGAGAAACCTGTAGCTCTCAAGCAGGGGAAGGCTAATTGATGCCCAGAAAATTGAGGCTTTGTGTAACATGCTGCCTCCACACAATGAAAAGGAGCTCCGAATGGTGCTTGGGGCTTTTGGCTTCATGAGAAAACATATTCTGGATTATACCAGTCTAACACAATCCCTGTATAAATTATTGGGGAGGGGGGAAATCCCTTGGGACTAGGGGGGTGAGCAATGTCATGCCCACGGCCTCCTAAAAGGTCATTGGGCATTCGGCCAGAGAGTTCGGCTGGTGCTTATCTAGTACCTTCTCACTGGGTCGAGTCCCTAGACCTCAGCAGTACGTAGCATAAGCTCTTTGAACAAGTCTGACCTAAAAAGAACACTTTGCACTTATTTAGTACTTAGCAAGTACAGGCACATGGGCTTTGTGATTCCTTAGAACTCACCAAAGATCTGTGAGGTAGGACTCTTAAATGATAGCAACTCTGTGGCCCTCTTAACTTCCTGGATTTAGCCAGACCTTGCTGTTCAAGAGACCAGTCCTCAATAAGGAATTTTATTATTAAATTTTTTATTAGAAAATAAAGTTTCATTAGAAAATCAGTTTATATTGCAAAAGCATTAGCATTCAAGAACATATTCAAAGACTATTGCAGTTAAATAAAATACCTATTTCCCATTTAAAATAATAAACTACTAAACCGAACTACAGAGGCTATGGTGGGCTATAGTGGGCTAGCCCCCACCTCTAGCTTTCTCCTTTACTTACATCCTCTCTCCTTCAAGCTACATGCTCATGCCATCATCAGAACAGAATCCATCATCAGGAATCATCGAACACACATAAAACATCATCAGTCTCCATCCATCATCAGTAAGAGATACATTCACATAACCCATCTTCCATTTTCTACCCTCCTAACTCCTCCTTTCTTCTTGGTCTTTCTGGCTGTTAACCAATTAACTTTTTAGAGGTTGTACCACCTCTCTCCGTCCCCCATTCCCATGAGAGTGCAGGTGTTGTTTGTCTTCTGTAACAAGCTTGGAATGTTGCATCTTCCAGGGCCTCTTGGTTTGGCCTTCAAGATATCTCGTTCCTGGCTGTAACGGTCCTTAGGAAAACACTCTCATGGCATTAAGAAAAACACATCCCAAAGTCTCTCAAATCATCTTCACACAGAACCTATCTGACTCCATTTTACATTTCTCTGACTACATATCCCATGATCATGACAAGCAACAATGAGATTTTGATATGCTGAAAGTTTGGGTGGCTAAGAACACTAAGTTGTCACACTCTGATTATGTTCAGCCTTTTTATATTAGACCTGCTTGGGGACCTAAGTCATTGGCAGTGGTTTTGTTGCAGAAGCAAGCAGAATGTAGGTGCCCTTGGGATTTGGCTCTCAAGTCTTGAAGGGTCCAGAGGAGAAATATAATGAATGTGTAAAAGCTGCAGCAGCTACCATATGGGCACTTAAGGAATTTGAGTTTCTTACAGGAACAGGCACAGTTGTTATCCAAAAACCCCATGGAAGTTTAAAATACAGTCTGATGGGGAAGGCTCTGCCCTCAGTGAGTTACGAATCAGATCTCATTTTCTTCATGAATGGAAGTTCAGTTTTTCTAGAGGGGCTGAGAATTACAAGTGTAGCATGGATAGCTACAACTGGTGAAGAATTTTTGATTCTACATTTTCAGTGCAAGAGGTTGAAATTATGACAGTGGAATATGTGTTACAAAAGACAAATGGTTTGTAAGTATAAAAATGGTGTCAGATAGTAATTATGTGGTACTTGCTGTTTTGGAAAAGTATTATTAAATAAAAGTATTAAGAAATACTTGCTATTTCGGAAAAAGGATGTGTGGAAAATGTGGATAATAAAGAATTAAAACATGCAGAAATGTGGAAAAATATTTTTGCCTTATAGGTTGTGAAGTTAAATATATTTTGGATTAAGTCACATACGAAAGGGAATGATTTGGTGGTGAAATACAATGATTGGGCAAACAGCTTGGGGCTTAAGGTGAAGAGGTTGTCCATAGTAATGACTATAGGGAAACAAGAACAATTAATTTGGGATTGACATAATTTGGGACATGGGGGCATAGACAAAGTTATGCACAGACCTAAGGAATATGGGAAGTGGCCAGGACAAAAGGACATGGTGAATTATTTTGTGGAAAATTGCTTGCAATGCCAGAAACAGAAGCAGGAGTATGGAAGGAACCCATTACCCATTTTGCCTCAAAGAATAGATGAACACTGGTCAGTATTGTATATAGATTATGTGGATAGGCTGCCCACCACAAAAGAGGAGTATCAATATTTATTAGTTTGTGTGGATGGTATTTGTAGCGTTCACCCTAAGTTATGTAATAAGATATGTAATATTCATGAGTTATATGCTAATGTGGTTGAGAGGTGGGGCCTCAAGAGATGTTAAAAAGGCGGAGCCTGAGAGAGAGTCAGAGAGTCTGGGTCAGTTTTGGAATCAGAGATAGAGAGAGATAGAGAGAGTTTGGGGAACTGAGGAGTGATTAGTCTGAGGAGTGATTAGTAAACTGTGATATTTAATATAGAAGATTAATATTGATGCTTGGTGAAACTGAAAGAATATGCTTATGAATTATCCTAGAAACCATCTGTAATCAATAAACCTGTTTTATTAATAAGTCAGTACTGAATGGACCTTCGTCTTTCCTAAGTAAAGTATGTTGATGAGATCAACTGGTGGCAGCGTGTCAAGAGGTTTTGGTTTGCCTTTGTGAGCTCTGTGTTTGGGGAGACAAACAGGGGCCACGAGGGTGAATGTCACAGTATTCAAGGTTGCCAGAAGCATTTCCCACTAGGAGAAATAGAGCAGAAGTGCCAGCTAGGATTTTGTATGAAAAAGTGTTTTCTAAGTTTGGTATTCCAGCTGTATTGAGCTCAGATGGGCAGCTGTTTCGTATCAGAAATTATGCGACAATGGCACTAGGAATCCAGAGGAAATTATACATTAGTTATAGGCCAAAAACTTCTGGAAAAGTTGAAAAGCTGAATGGTATCTTGAAAGAAGTTTTAAGAAATATGTGTTCAGAAAATGGGAAAAATGGGCAAGACAGTTACCTACTATATTATCAGCCGTTAGAAGTTCAGTGAGGACAGGTGTGGGACTTAGTCCCTATGAGATTCTGTTTCGAACTTCCATGAAATTGGGTTGCCCTCATGTATGGGATGGGAATGATTTAGAACAAGATTGGATAATGATATTGAAATCAAGAGAAGAATATAGGGAAAAAGTCAGGGAGATGTTGCAGTACAAGCTGACTCATGAAAGACACATGAAATGGCACTGTACTTGCAATTGAGAAAGAAGGTTCATAACGTATGTTCTAGGTGGAAAGGGCCTTATACCATTTTGGATGTACCACCTCATTCTTATTTGTTGGGGTATGGGAAGTGGGTCCATAGGGCATAGATAAAGCCTTGTAAGTAGCACTTGTGTTATTTTGTCTTTTCCATTCCAGAACTTGCTTCTGCAAATTATTGTCTTGGAACCATTGACCATCAGAGAGATGTGTTCATTTGGAGTCTGTGAAATTGTCTTTCGTTGTGTTTCCATCTTCTCAGTCTCCTTTTCTCTCTTCTTTTTTCTTTCCTCTCTCCTACTTTCTTTTGTGGTGTTTTATTCCACTAGGTACCCACGTTTTTGATGGGAAGAAGCCTGCATCCAACTTTTCTCTGTGTTGAGGTTAATAACCAAGTTTGAAAAGATCTACAGACCCAGTGTGTGCCGTTTGGTATTGTTATTGACAATATCCAGTTGCAGAAAAGGAAGGAGCTGTTCCCTTGGACTGTGTTGTGCTGAAGAGGCTCCAGGTGCTTGCAGACAGAGTCTATCCAGAATCACAGTCTGGATTTTGAGCTAATAGATCAGACAGTTGCAGGAGAAATGTAGGGAACAATGATAGCCACTCTTGGTGGCCTTCATAGATCTTACAAAGGCCTTTGATTTGGTTAGCAGGGACGGCCTTTTTAAAATACTTCCCAAGATTGGATGTCCACCTCGACTCCTCAACATCATCAGGTCCTTTCATGAGGAAATGAAGGGCACTGTAGTTTTTGATGGCTCAACATAAGATCCCTTTGACATCCAAAGCGGAGTGAAACAGGGCTGTGTCCTCGCGCCGACTCTGTTTGGGATCTTTTTTGCTGTCATGTTGAAGCACACTTTTGGAACTGCAACAGAAGGTGTCTATCTCCGGACTAGATCTGATGGAAAGCTCTTTAATCTCTCTAGATTGAGAGCGAAGACTAAAGTCCAGCTGAAATGCATGCAGGACTTCCTCTTCGCCGATGATGCAACCCATTCTACTGAAGACCTCTGACAACTCATGAATCGTTTTGGCAAGGCCTGCCAAGACTTTGGATTAACAATCAGCCTGAAGAAAACACAAGTCATGGGCCAGGGCGTGGACTCACCTCCCTCTATTACCATCTCCACACAAGAATTCGAGGTTGTTCATGACTTTGTGTACCTTAGCTCAACGATCTCGGACACTCTCTCCCTAGATGTCGAGCTGGATAAACGCATTGGCAAAGCAGCTACCATGTTCTCTAGACTCACAAAGAGAGTATGGCTTAATAAGAAGCTGACGGCGTATACCAAGATCCAGGTCTATAGAGCCTGTGTCCTGAGCACACTCCTGTACTGCAGTGAGTCCTGGACCCTTTGTGCACAGCAGGAGAGGAAGCTGAACACGTTCCATATGTGTTGTCTCCGACACATTTTTAGTATCACCTGGCAGGACAAAGTTCCAAATAGAGTAGTCCTAGAACGAGCTGGAATATTTAGCATGTATACATTACTGAAACAGTGACGTCTACGTTGGCTTGGGCATGTCGTGAGAATGGCTGATGGTCGGATTCCAAAAGATCTCCTATATGGAGAATTAGTGCAGGGAAAGTGCCCCAGAGGGAGACCACAGCTGTGATACAAGGATATCTGCAAGCGGGATCTGAAGGCCTTAGGAATGGACCTCAACAGATGGGAAACTTTGACATCTGAGCATTCAGCCTGGAGGCAGGCGGTGCAGCATGGTCTCTCCCATTTTGAAGAGACACTTGTCCAGCAGGCCAAGGCAAAGAGGCAGTCCCGAAAGCAGCAAAATCAGGGAGCTGGACAGGGGACAGATTGTATTTGTCTTCAGTGTGGAAGGGATTGTCACTCTTGAATTGGCCTTCTTAGCCACACTAGACGCTGTCCCAAGTCCTCTATTCAGAGCACGTTGTCATGGTTGAGATTATTAAGGTTAAAATGCTAACTAAGGATGGGATATGTAGTTGATGAAAGTTATAGAAGGAATCCATATTGGTTCTGTGTTAGCATGATTTTGTACTATGGGAATGTTTTCTCTAAGAGGTGATGGGAAAGTTCCATGTAAACAGCCATGTTATGAGACGATAAGGAGTAAAGACACAACACCATTGTCTGGATCCAGACCCGAGACGAGGAGTTGGAAAACAACACCTGTACCTCTCATGGGAAAAGGGGGCGTGATGGGAATGGACTGTCCTTTACGCCCATTGGTCAATATCTCGAAGGGACGAAGAAGATGGGTGGTGCCAAGAAGATAGAAAATGGAGGATGGACTTTGATGTTGTTGTTGGTCAGGGAGAAAGCTTCCAGACTGAGATGCTAGGTTCTAGAGAGCCATTTTGTATGCTTTATCTTAAGATGTAGTATAGAGAAAGAATTAGAGAAGGGGGGCTAACCCTTGCCTACCCTTAAAGAAGCTTTTTAGGATTTTATTTGATTTTGCTAGATGGGATTTGCTAAGATTCTAACTGCAATATCTTATGGAAATGTAACTTATGCTTTGCTTATGCAACAAACTGAATATCTCTAAATACTTTATTTTTCTAATAAAAAATTATTCTTAAAACCTTAAGATTGGTCTCTTGAACATCAAGTCTGCTGAGCCTACTTCCAGAAGATTAGTAGGGCCACAGAAAGCTACTGAGTCCTGTTGTCTGAGCTTTGATACGTCCTGGCAGACTCCAAAGCTCATGATTTTACTCTTTATTTTTCTTTCTTAACTTACTTATAAGAACAGACTTGTGGAAAGGGGTTTGTGTTACGTCCTGGCTGGGTCACCCGGACTCTGCTCAGCTAATTAGGAGTACACTTACGCCTGGACCCTCTCTGTTCGGGAAGCGAGCAATCCTCCAAGGAGCGCTTGTTTCTGACACACGTTACCATAGTCTCTCAAGACTGAAGGATGCCTAATGACTGGCTCCCAGATACCATTATAGGTTCCATCATCAATACAGACTTTCTCCTCAGGTTTGATGGGAGCCTCCCTGAAACCAGTTATTCAGACCATGGGGTCCCAGGGGTTTAAGACAAAATAATGAACTGAGGCAGATCCCACATTTAGTAGTGGTGATAATGGGAACTAAGGTAACTATCACTTGGGGAAGTGCACAAAGGGGGCCATATGTGAATTATTGGTAACCGTGGCTTATTTTTGCTTTAAGTGTTGTACTGGGGTGCTTTATTTTATGGGTTTTCCTTAGACAAAGGCTGCCAAATTTGAATTTGAATTGCATCATGTGCTAGGTTGGGGTCTGCAGACCTCAACATGGAAAAAAAATGTATGGAAATAATTGTCATTACAAGTGTGTACCACAATAGAATTTTGTCTGTCAGGAAGAATTATAGTAAGGGAAATTATGGCCACATACATAATTGCCATCTGTGCAGCACCACAACCAATCCAAATGTGTTGCTAATTTTGATGTTTCAATGTCTTATGACACAATTTATGATTGGGGAATGATTACAAAAGTTTAAAAGCTTAATATGACTGTATTGCATATTAGTACTGTCATGAGTGGTCACCCTTGTGTTCAATTTGTAAATTGTGGTAATGATAGTAATACCACGGGTGCGTGTTTGGATTTGACTGAGAGAGCCACAGAAGAGGGAATAAATTGTACAGAAATCCAGGCTTCAAATTTTGCATATAATTTATACTGTGCTTCTGAAAGGCTGGTTTTGGCCTTGTGGAAATTGGACATTTTCCTACATTCCAGCTAATAGCATGTGTGGTCCTTGTTGTCTGAGTAGATTAGTGACCTTCGTGCCTACTGAGAAGGATTTTGGACCCTAACAGATGCGAAAATCCCTGGAAAGTCTTCCTGAAAATTGTAGGGCCAATGTTAGGCTGCAAGCAAAGGCAAAATGTGTTAGTTTGGCAATCTCCTTGATAGGGGTCCCTGGGTTGGCTACTCAAAATGCTCTGATATAGAATGTATGATCTGTGCACTTATGAAAAGTATTAATGTCACCTCTGCAGCTTTCTATGATTTGGGTATGGCCTTGGGGAGTGTCTGGAAAGTTGTATTAGAAAACAGGGCAGCAATTGCCTACTTATTGTTAAGACATAATCATGGATGCAGTGAATCTGAGGGAATGTGTTCTTTTGACCTGATACCTCTTGTTCTTTGGAGCATCGGTTACACCAATTGAATAAAGTGACTATGGGAATCTGAAAAGAAACTGGATGGGATTTTTCCTGGCTTATAGATTGGTTGCCTGAGGTGGTGATGGCTGATACACCTTGTCATATATGTTTTTCTTTTACTTTGTATGCTATTATTCTTTTATTGTTTGATTAACCTCTTCCTTTGGGGTTGTGATCCTAAAAGATATAATCCTGTTTTGCATAATGAATTCTTTCTATTCTGTTTATTTTGCTATTTTCTGTGTTTGAACTGATGATTCCTTGTATTGCTCTGGAATCAAGAGAGGGAATATGTTATATTTAGATTATATACATCTTACACAATATATATATGTATTGTTAGTGACTGAATATATCTATTGATTTAGTACATTAATGCATTATTGAGTGCATGGGAAGAATGAGTGGGATTATATCTGAAGACACTGGCCCCATAAACAGGAAAAGCACTGTTTGGTCTGCTGATATTGAGGAAAGAGCATCTGGTGAAACAGGCTTTGGGTGATAACAAGATAATATTTGAAGGAAACACCAAAAGGAATTCAACAGAAAAAGTGGATGCAAAGTGAAGAATGTGAAAAACACCCGATGTACGGCTGTGACATGATTAGCAAGATGCGTAGTGGAAATTTACTTGGCTGTGTCAGCAAAATCAAAGTCTATGGGAAACAGGTAATATAAAGGTTGCTAAGTCTAAAGTCCCTCTGTTCGACTCTTGAGCAGGCTGTTACGTTGTTCCAACACCCTGTTCATAGTTTGATTGCCTATGATTTGGGGCTAGGTGAGTAGGGATGAGTGTGTATAACTGTTAAGAAAAATCAAGTTTTTGATAAAACTTATCTAATTGCATCTTCACTGGCATCTGTTGAGTCCTTTAAATGAGAAATCCCTAATATATATTTGATTGCACTACGGGAGCCATTACCTGGGGAGTTAGTGAGAGTTATATTTTTAATAGAATGGCAATGCAACTCACTCAACTGGGGAAGATAATTACCAGATAATTTGCGTGCCTTCTTCATTGGCTGTCCAGGACTTAAGTGCAGAAATGTTAACTTAAAGATCCCAGTTCTTCCTCTTTATTCTTCCTGTCTTTGAATCAGATTTCGGCTGAACATCCTTTTAAGGAAGACACCTTCAAATGCATTAGTTGGCATCCATTTAAATGGAACACTTTCTTCCTTGAAAAGAAGACACGTGGGCACACTACAAGAGCAAGTGACCAATGAATGGACACATACATACATCACATACAATTCCTCAGTCTGCTCTGCATAGGAAAGAGGGAGAAATGATGCTGCCTATTCTTCATTCTGTTTTTTCAGTAGATCATAGAGAATGTCTGAGGCTTGGCTTTCCTGTTTGAAGTATCTGGATTGTGGCCAATGATTATATTGAAAGTTGTTTACTTTTTGCTCTGTTAGGAATTTGCAAGGCTGGTGAGTTGTTGCGGCTCTATCAAATTTACCTAAGTGTTTTTAGATAAATATTCCATCCTTCTCCTCCTTCCTCCCCATAATTTATTTATCCCATTGTACTCTACAGTATATTTTATGTAGCAGATTTACAGGTCAGCAACTCGTGACTTTTGCCACTGTAAATTAAGCTAATAATTGGATTAGAATAGATAGCAGTGCAATTCTATTTGATGAGGTTTCATCAATCCATAATGAAAATGAACTCAGGCCACAGTAAAAGGGAATTAGCAAACCTGTGCAAAAACTTTCTTGCCTTCATTATTGAATTACAAAATTCCAATGACACAAATTCTTTATGGCATAACACCAGCCATAAAATTGTAGGAAAGTGCTTATTATGGGAGGAAAGATAGAGCAAGGAAGTGTGAATATCCATAGGTGATTGAATTCCTAATTGACATTTCATTGCGTTCTTAGACCTCCAAGATAAATTCAATATCCATAAGAATAAATTTCAAATATGTAAAGATTAGGATTGCATCTCCACAAAACTTAATAATTTCTCTGTCACTCCAAAGGCATCCAACTCATCAAGCTATTTTTAAAACCACGATAAGAAAATGATAGAAAAATTCATAGCTGCATATGTTCTATGTTCCCTCTGAATATACATACAGTCCTCAACAGAGCTGGAGAAGGGATGCATTTTCCCAACAGATGCATTGGATTGTTAACTGACATGTTGGTACTGAGCAAGACTGCAGATTTGCCAAGGTCCTGGCTGATGGAGGGAGACTGCACACTAGCAGGGAGTTCTCCTTTTCAGTCCCACGCATTAAAACCATGAAGTGGCCAATGACAAAGGTTATAAGGCTAAGGTCCTGGCCTTTACGTGCTCTTCTCTAACTTGTCATGGTGACCAGGGCTGATTCAAGACTCTGGGCAAAAAAAATAAGTGCTCCCCCTTCCTCCCCCCTCCCTCTCCCATACCTCCCCCCTAAATAGGTCATACAACATGAACAATGCAATATAACAATAAATAAGACTGACTCACTAAGGTAATCTTGGTAGCAGCAAGTAAGTGAACAATGCTTAGGTAAACAAACAACAATGAAAAGGAAGTCTAGCTTATAAAATCAGTGTTATGATCTTCAGTGCAAGAACAACACCTTAACAGATTAACAATAATGTCAGGAAGAGGAATAGAAAAGGAAAGGAAAATACTCTAGGTCAATGACTGGCTACAAAGGTGGTGTCAACGTGAGGAATTTGGTTTCTGGGACCACTGGCTAAGCTTCCTGGAAGAAGGACTGCTATCAAGAGATGGCTTATACCTAGCAAGGACTGGGAAGAATGTGTTTGGCCACAGCATGAAGAACTTCATCAAGAGGGCTTTAAACTGAATTGGAAGGGGGAGGAAGACGCAGCAAAGAGTTAACGATAGATGAAGCCTTGCTCACAATAAGAGAAACAGACCAAACTGTCCAAATTGAGGTCAATATTAACATTAACATTAATAGTAATATTCATAAAAATGTCCAATGATGAATCATGCAAAATCAAAATATTTTGAGTCATTGACTTTTCCCCAGATTCGCAGAGCTTTTACAGAACTTAGATTTGGACAGATGGCCTCAGCATACCTTGAAGGGAGATATAAAGGAAGACCAGTTGAGGAACGAAAATGTGTTTTTGGCTGCAACCAGATTGAGGATCTAACTCATTATCTACTGTTCTGTCCTCTCTATAAAAATCCTAGGGAAAGATTTCTGTCACCCATCATTCAGATGTATTTTAACTGTACCACCACTGAAACAGTAGTAGGATTGCTTGCTGATACACAGTTGCACATTACATATGCTGTAGAACAATTTGCACTAGCAGCTAAGAAGCTGAGGCTTCAATTTGTCAGGGATCATAATGACACATAAATGCTGAATACAGTGGATTGACGTTATACGTTATGACAATATTCTTAGACCAGGTTTTATTGGTTTTATTGGTTTTAATGCTTTTAATGCTTTTAAGGTAATTACCTGTTTTAATTGGATTTTATATGCTACAGTAGTCACTACATTGTAAAGGTCTATGGCCAGGAACAATAAAGTTTATATGTATGTAAAAATGTCCAATGACAAACAGGCCACAAATCACACAATCTCTGGCGTCTATATATGAATGCCAGGAGTATGGGAAACAAACAAGAAGAACTGGAAATTTTAGTTCAGGAGGGCAAATATGACTTGATAGGTGTCAGGACTGAATGTCCCTAAGGAGCATGGATCCTTTGGTCAGGGAATTCCTCAGCCACAAATCTACCACCTTTATGCTGGGGCAAGTCCTCAACCTCCAGCAGTGCGTAGCCTTTGCGCCTAGAATAAGCCTGACCTTAAAAGAACACTTTACTTTTACTCAGTACTTTGCAAGTACAGACACATGGGCTTTGTAGTTCCTCAGAACTCACAACAGCTCAGTTAATTAGGACTTCTCTGGTAGCTAGTCAATGGCCGTTACCACTCCTCTGGATTTAGCCAAACCCTGCTGATCCAAGAGACACTCCTTGTTGAAGATTTTTATGATTAATTTTTTATTAAGAAAATATATAGTTTCACAGAAACAGTTTGTTTTTGCACAAGCATAGCATAAAGAACATGTTCAAAAGAATACACAGTTAAATACAACAACTAATTCCCATTAAAACAACGAATACTAAACTGGGCTAAGGTGGGCTAGCTTCACCTCCTCCTTTCCCTTACTTACATTCTCTTTCTCCTCCAAGCCACATACTTAAACCATCAATCCATCATCATGGATCTCGAACAGAACAGAATCTCTCCCACATAACCCATCGTCCATTTTCTACATTACTCGGACCTCCTTCTTCTTGACCATAAACCAATCATCTTAAATAGGCGTAACTGTCCGTTCCACCCACAATTCTCATGAAGATGCAGGTGGTTTATCTCCATTCCAATTAGGAAAGAATTTGTTGGGTCTTCGTTCCCTCTGCGCCTCCCATTCTTGTATGCTTATCAGGATTCATGCTGTACCGGGCTGGCTGTAAATTAAGAAAAACAACCTCTCTGCCTTTCTCACATTCCCATGTCTTCCTTTCACTTTTAAAACCTAACAGACTCAATTTTCTCTCTTTCTCATTGACTACATTTCCCATTTTCCTTTAATCTCTGACTACAAGTCCCATTCTCCTTCAATCTCATGACAATAGGAATAACTGAAACTTGGTGGGATGACTCCCACAACTGGAATACAGCAATTGAAGGATATAAATTGTTCAAAAAGAACAGAAAGAATATAAAGGTAGGTGGATCTACCGTATATATAAAAATATACATGCCTGCACTGAAATACAGGAGGAGGACATTGGATGTCCCATTGAGAGCATCTGGATCAAAGGAATGTGATAGCTGGCATCTACTACCAGCAGCCAAATCAAGGAGAGGAAGTGTATGAAACCTTTGGGGGGAAAAATTAGCAAGGATTTCAAACAGACACAATGTAGTAGTGATGGGACATTTCAATTATCTGGATATATGTTGGGAATCAAATTTTGCAAAGTATATTACTTTCAAGATATTCCTGACTTGTGTGGCTGATAATTTCCTGCTACAAAAATTGGAGAAAGAAACTAGAGGACTAGCTGTCCTTGACTTGATTCTAACCAATAGAGATGACTTGGTGGAGGGAGTGGCAATAATGAGAATTCTGGGCAAGAATGATCATGTTCTAATAGAATTCTTAATTTCAAAGGAAACCAAATCAGAGTGTAGCCACACACATGGGCTGGATTTTAAAAAAGCCAATTTTAATAATCCCAGAGCAAGGTTGAATAAGATCCCCTGGGAGGAGATCCTAACAAGAAAAGGAGTCCAAGAATGGTGGAAATTTCTAAAACAAGGAATTGTGGGAGGCAGCAAAAAAAAAGGCCAGTGTGACTTCACAAAAAGCTCAGGAGGACCTGAAAACAAACAAACAAACAAAAAGACATGTATAGGAAGTGGAAGGAGGCCCAGGCCATCAAGGAAGAGTAGAGACAAGTAGCAATAAAATGCAGGGATGGCACTGGGAGAGCAAAAGCTGGGAATGAACTGAAATTAGCTAGAGACACTAAAAGCAATAAAATGCATTCTTCAGGTATGTGCAAAGCAAAATACAAAGAAAAGAAATAATGGCACAGCTACTCAATGGAGATGGAAAAATGATAACAGATGACAAAGAAAAGGCAGAAGTGCTCAATTCCCATTTTAGCTCAGTCTTTTCCCAAAGGACTATGACCCTCAGGACAAATGTGATGAGCAAGTGGAGGGGCAGGCTTGCAGTTGGAGATTGATAAAATAGTCAAGAAATACCTTACCACCTTGAACGAGTTCAGATCTCCAGGGCAGATGAACTGCATCTGACAGTACTGAAGGAACTGACTGAAGAACTCTCAGAACTGCTGTCCATTATTTTCTTGAAAGCATGGGAAATGGTTCAGGTGCCAGATGATTGGAGGAGGGCTAGTGTTGTCCCTATCTTCAAAAAGGACAAAAGCAAGGAACCTGGGAACTACAGGCCAGTCAGCATAACGTCAATCCCAGGGAAAATTCTGGAACAAATTATAAAACAATCACTATGCAATGACCTAGAAAACAGTGCAGTAATAACTAGAAGCCAACACAGATTTGATGGTTGTTGTGACTTTTTCGAGCTGTTTGGCCGTGTTCTGTAGGTTTTTCTTCCTAGCGTTTTGCCAGTCTCTGTGGCCGGCATCTTCAGAGGACAGGAGCTAGAATTCTGTCTGTGTTCTGGTGTAGTGTGCAGGATTGTTGAGTGTTTGTAGCTGTGGGATCAGGGTTTTTGTTCTTTTCAAGAGATTCAATATTTCCTGTGATCAGGGTGTTTTTTGTTATGGTTGTTTTGTTGTGATAAGGGGGGGATGATCTGTCACTGTGATTGATGGGTGTCATTGGCTAGTCTTTTGTGTGGAAGCCTTCAAGAACACAACATGAATTTGTGAAGAACAAATCCTGCCCGACTAATCTGATCTTGTATTCTCGAAGGCTTTCACGGCCGGGATCTGATGGTTGTTGTAGGTTTTTCAGGCTGTTTGGCCATGTTCTTAAGGTTTTTCTTCCTAACGTTTCGCCAGTCTCTGTGGCCGGCATCTTCAGAGGACAGGAGGGATTAGTTATCCCACAAACTGCACCACAGCACAGAAAGAGTTCTGACTCCTGTCCTCTGAAGATGCTGGCCACAGAGACTGGCGAAACGTAAGGAAGAAAAACCTTAAGAACACGGCCAAACAGCCCAAAAAACCTACAACAA
This sequence comes from Intellagama lesueurii, assembly GCA_037013535.1. Taxonomy (NCBI): domain Eukaryota; kingdom Metazoa; phylum Chordata; class Lepidosauria; order Squamata; family Agamidae; genus Intellagama; species Intellagama lesueurii. Next base: position 25,728,501 of record JBAJHW010000010.1, on the reverse strand, counting down.
CCATAATCTAAACTCATTTTTTGATCGGGTAGCCTCCCTGATAGACCGAGGGAATGCTGTAGACATAGTATATCTTCAGCAAAGCTTTTGACAAAGTGTCCCATGATATCCTGATTAGCAAACTAACTAGGTGTGGGCTGGATAGATCATGTGTCAGGTGGATACACAATTGGCTGCAGAATCATACTCAGAGGGTAATCATTAATGGTTCGTTCTCCAACTGGGAGGTGGTAACAAGTGGGGTACCCCAAGGCTCAGTCCTGGATCTGGTGTTCTTCAACATTTTTATTAATGACTTGCATGAGTGAGTGGAGGGAATATTTGTCAGATTTGCAGATGACACAAAATTGGGTGGAATGGCTAATACCCTGGAAGACAGAAACAAAATTCAAAATGATCGTGATGGGCTGGAGCACTGGGCTGAAAAAAACAATGAAATTTAACAGTGATAAGTGCAAAGTGCTGCACCTAGGAAAAAGAAACCAAGCACACAGTTGGAAGATGGGAGATACTACGAACAATACCAGGAGCGAGAAGGACCTTGGAATTGTCATAGATCACAAGCTGAATATGAACCAATAGTGTGATGTAGCTACAAAAACCGCAGTTCCCTTTTATTCAGTACTGGTTGGCCTCACCTTGAGTATTGTGTCCAGTTCTGGACACCACATTTCAAGAAGGATGCTGACAAATTGGAACAAGTTCAAGGAGGGTAACAAAGATGATCAGGGGCTGGAAACCAAGCCCTATGAGGAAATACTGAAAGAATTTAGCATGTTTAACCTTGAGAAAAGAAGACTGAAGTGTGATATGATAGCACTTTTCAAAGATTTGAAAGGCTGTCATACAGAGGAGGGGCAAGATCTGTTCTCGATCATCCCAGAGCGCAGGACAGGTCGAACTCTGCAATTAATTCAAGCAATCTCAGACAGTTTCCATTGTTTGGTAATCCAAATCTCTCTACTGCTCCGCAGAATGCAAGACTACATTTGGAAATAAATCTGATTACAGATACAACTCATTTTAAAACCTCTGTCCTGTATTTCTCACAATTCCTTATGTTTTCTTCTAAATTGGTGTCAATGCGAATGTGAATACAACATCTTTGTATGTAGCCTTTTTCACTTTGTTGATGATCTGCACTGTGTTCATCTTGTGTAAGACGATGTGATGCATGTTTCCAATCACAGAATCCAATGTCAGAAAATGCTATTTTTGATGTAGCACATTGAAAGCAACAAATATTTTGTTGTGAAGGAAAATATATGATATTATCTATTTTAACAGTCTGCCTGCTCTGCATGGTACATTCCAACATATTTTCTTGTAAGATAACACTTAGTACCAGCAGCATTATACCTCTCAGAAGTACTGTGATTTCCTGTCAAATTCTGGCACAGAGTAGGACCCTATGGACACCAGTATTCCTGCAAGAAGTTCTTCTTCTCTTTAAGCCATAAGGCAGGATCAGTAAATGATACATTGACACCCTCCTTATCTTGTGCAACACTGAGAATATCATCTTCAGATACTGTTGTGTTAATCTCCTCAATCCACTCAACTTCTGTTGCCTCACATTCACATAGTATCACATATTCTTCACATTCAGGAATATTATATTCTTCATCTGTGTTGGTGCTGTTCACAATAATCTCTTTAGGATCATCATCTCTTTTCTCTGAAATAAGATCTAAACCTCCTGTAGATACGTCAAAATCTCCATCATGGGATGTTGACGGCACAGGTTTACTTCTATATGTTGCCCAAAACTGGGTAGCCTGCCCTACAGCTGCCTTCTTTTCCTATTCCTTCTTATTTCTATCTAGACTCTGTAAATGTAGTAAGCATATGCAAAAAAATTGTCACTGTTATATATAGAAAACATTATATAAGAGTAACTTTGATTTAGTTTGCAGATATATTGCTTCATACAGGGCTTGACAAATATCTGTAGACTTTAGGAGGCACACAAATTCAGAAGTCAGCCTAGTTGATTTTAGGAGCCAAAGAAATAGTCTTTCCATAGAGTTCTATGTAAAATAGTAAATAATATTAGGAGCCAGCAGCAGAGATTTTATGAGCCCTGGCTCCCTGGATCTGCCAAGGCCTGAATTAGCATTTGTAAAAGATACAGGAAAAAGGATTTTAATACTAAACACAAAACATCATCCTTACAATAACGCAAAGTCTTGTCTACAAAGTGAGTATTATATGATGGACTCAATTCAGTGATGTGACTTATCACATCACTGGTTTTTAACTCAAAATTTTCTGTTACATTCTATAATATTCAATAAGATAAATTAACTCATGCTGTTGAATGGAGTACACTGAGTGCAAAATTTCAGCATAAGAGGCAAAAAAGTGGAGAGCAAAAAAAGCAACACCCACAATTCTGGCTCCAAGAATTAATCAAAATTGGCAGGTAAAATATTCTCCTCTGATAGAAGGATAATTTTACAAACACACCATTTTAATGCATAGACTTGGTATATCATGCCAATAAGTTAGTAAATGCATAAACCGTATACATCATGCCAGTGCCCTCTGTGCCTCCAAACAGCCTGCCTGTACCATTTTAGCCCCAAAGCAGCATCTCTGTACCATGTTAGCCATCTAAAAGTCTCTCTGCCATCTTTTCTCCCTAAACAGCTGCTCAATGCTATGACTGCCACTGTCAGCTTCATAGGGCCAGGGTTCTCAATGACATGGTCGGTGGGAGAAAAGGCTGCTTGAGCTGCCAGTGCTCAAATGGCACAAGGTCACGCATCATGGTCCCAACACGTGACCTCAGTGCACATAAGACTTCAAAGCCCAGCTAGCAGTGGGCAGTGGAGACTGTGCATCACCTCACAAAGAGAGAGAGAGAGAGAGAGAGAAAGAATTTTTTTTTAAAAAAAATTCCCTGTCTTCATGTGGGACCCTACAGAAAGTGGGCCCTGGGCTAATGTTCACTTTGGCCTCTGAATAAAATGGCCCTGATAGTGACAGGTTGTATAATGCCTAAATAGGGCTTACAACTTGTTCATTGGTTGAGACAAATACTCCCCACCTTATAATAAGCTAGGAAGTCAGAAATTTATGAATTTTATCACTCTCATTTGAGGCATAGCTGAGCTTGGAAAATTCCATTTTAAACGTTAAAAGTTACAGTGAAAGTTCCAAGTCCCTCTCCCAGGCAGATAGCTAATATTATTAAATCTAATTTTACTTCCCCAATACTCCGAAATAACTTCCTTTCAGAACCTAAAGATTACAAGCTGCTGGCCAGTGGTATCTGCACAACCACTCCTTCCATTCACATAGTTATCTCTTTAGGATCCACAGCAAACTATGAACAGCAGCATGAGGCATATCACAAGTTAGCTCTTGTAACAACTGAAATTTATTTTCCACCACTTAGGGAAGCCACACTCCCATAACAAGGAGAAAACAATAGTCTCATGGCACTTTAAAGACTAGCAGATTTGATTTGAAATAAGCTTCTGTGGACTACAGCCCAGTTGGACCTGATGAAGTTGTTTACAGTCCATGAACACCAGCAAGGTGACCTGTGCTGGTCTTCACAAAGAAAGAAAATAAGACCCAGAATGATTTTTGTGCAGATTAAGCAAAATTGCATAAATGATAGAAATGATACTTTAACACAAATTGCACAATTACTGCTGCCCTGTTCCACAGACTTTTCAGGACTTTTCAGCATTGGAATAGTTGCATGCATTTTGGACAATCAGCCAAGCGTTCTGTATTTGTTATGTGTGTGTGTGTTTTGCTTCTCAAAGAGAAAGGACACTAGATTTATGCAGAAACATTTTGTACAAGTTGCAGAGTCACCACTTTTGGATAGAGACAGTTTATGCCAATAGTGGTGACTTTCATGAGGGTGACGGAGAGCTCATTTTCAAGCAAGATGAGATGGAGATGCAAGAGTTTGAAAGCTCTTCATCAAGGTATCCGATCAAGGTACAACAGCCTTGTGCTTATTAGAAAAACCTTCGAGAATTCCAGGATTACATCCATGGTCTCATGGGGTGGCAGATTCCAACTTAACAGAAAGAGGCAATATATAAATACATGAAATATGAATTGAGGAGGGGGGCTTCACCACCACTTAAAGCAGCACTGATTTTGCACTGAAAAGAGGTGACAGGAAGCAAGATTTGCTAAAGAAAAAGCCAATGTTCAATGCTATGTCATGATACAGTATTTCCTGAGGTGGATGGAGGAGATAGCTGCCCCTACCATTACTGTGAGAATATGAAGAGGAAATATTTGGCTTGGCTGTAGGCTGGATGTACAAATAGATCTAGGGGGGAAAACAGCTTTCAAAAAAGGAAATAGTGTTTTCTTTCATTTAAAAAAAAATAGTTCGCAGTCCTACTTATTATAAGTATGACAGATTGCAAACATCTCAAATTGAGACCAAGTGTAGGGCATTACAATAACCTCTTATTGAGGTATAAGGCACATACAGATATAAATCTCATCAAAATAAAGCAAGGGAAAAAAAAGTTCAGTTGGATCCTAGAAAATGTGGGCAGCACCAGAAGCAAAAACCCCACACACACACATAAAAAGAGGTGAGACACAAGCTGGTACAAGATGAGATGTACTCTGAAACAGTAGAAATCTAACAAGTCTTGTGTGTCTCAGTATAAAATCCTCCTTAGTCACATGACAGATTGACATCCTGTTCTTTCAAAGAAGACCCCCTCCTAGAAGATGGCCTCTTTGTTCATCCTATCTTCTGCACCCTCAAATTTGTAAAAAAGACCAAAAGAGGTCCTTTATAAGGATCTCAGATATAAAAAAAGTGCTTCCAAACTAGCAGATCAATAGAGCAGTGAAAAAGATGCAGTCAGAGGAGACTGCCATGTTTTTTGCTTCAAGGAATTCAGTGTGGATTCTTGTGAAAGTAAAGGGTTGGGCAGAGCCCAGTGAACAACCTTCAATAGTTCTTAGCCCCCCAAAAACTAAGTGCTGCATCTCAAGAATATATCTTATAAATATTATCTCATACTTTCCCCCCACCCTTTTGTGTGTATTTATGTTTCTGTATTACTGACTCCAGAATCATGCTTTATGTAGGAATAAAATAAGTTGATTTTTCTTTCAGTCTACAGGTTGCAGGAACTGCTGTCTAGTGTGACACAGCTATTGCCATTACTGAGTGGAGCATGTAGGGGTGGCAGTATGCACCAGGGTACAGCAAGCAGCATCTGTGTGATGAGCCAGAATAGCCATAGTTGCTCTGAAAGGTTAGGCTACGTGTAACAGATTTTACACAGTGTCATGGAAAGAGGCTGGAAGCACATACATGTGTGCAAGCAGCCAATACAATTCAGGTGTAAGATGATGATTTATATATCTAAAAACTCATAGTGATTTGTGGAAATGTCCATCATGTTATTGGCTTAAACTAATGATAATAATAATGAAATGAACCATAAACCAAATCACCCCCACCCCACAAATTGGGCTGTTTCATGGTTCATTTCAGGGTGCTTTGGAGAAATGCACCAGCCCAGAATGAAATGAAATGCCAAACAACTCAGTGTTGGTGATTTTATGCCTCATGGTTCATGTGATTTGGGATTTCCAGGAGTGGTAGAACAGCCCCCATGTGAGTTAGAGATGCTCAACTCACAGAGCATCTTCTGACTCTACCCCACCCGCTTCCAAATTTGGCAATGATTGGATTTGGGACATTGAGTTATAGCACCCCCAAAGCAGGTCCGCCAAGGAAAGTGTTCTTCAGCAACTGGCTAAACAGCACTTTCCTGGGGGACCTGCTTTGGGGGTGCTATAACTCAAACGTTCTCTTAAAGTAAAAAAAAAATTAAGTTCATATGGCGCAGAGGTGTTGCCCTAAAACAAAAACTGCCTTTTAAAATAGGCCTCACAGAAGTGTATTAAAAGTGAAAGTACCATTGGGAAAGTGCTCTGTGAAGATAGTTTATGTTACAAAACCAAAACGCCTCATACGTTTTTGGAACACAGAACTAATAAGATAACAAGGCAGAAGTAGCTCATTCAGTTTTATGCTAGCTTTTGCAATGAAAAAAGTGAACAATGGACATAATGTGAAACAGAGACAATAGGAAAAAAATGGAAGTGCATTTTAAGATGCTGCTTGTATTGTTTTACCTATAATGTTAATTAACAAAGAGATCCCAAAAAAATAGATGTGGAAACCTGTGTTAAACAAAAGAGAATAAAATTATAGAAGCTTTTACAGAATAGTATAAAAGCAGAAAAAGGTGAAGGTTATTTTAATCAGTTTGTTCTAAAAAAGGAAGTAAAGAAGGGAAAGAAAGGTGTCATTTGTTTAAGGTGGTAGCCTCATAATTAATAGTAACTGAGTTCTAAAAAGGGTATAAAATTGTATATATTCTGTAGTATCAATGAAAACAACATGCAATTATATTTTATTGTCAGTAAATTACATCATTCTAGTCAAAACTGTTCAAGGGAGAAGGAATTTAACATTGACCTCAAAGCTGCAAGGCCAGGAGTGGGACAGGCCAGGCCTTGGAGATGCAAGAAGTTGAACCTCTCTGGGTTGGAGATGGGCAGATCCTGTGGCCTTCAGTACCCGAGTGTCTCATTGGCTGAGAAGTGTACATTATCTGTACATTATAATTTGACAAATTATGCAGATCTCCACTATAAATAAGGAGCACTCATACATTGCTATAAAATATAGAGACATTTTATCGGTAGGGAATGGAAAGGACACAAGCTTTGTTTTCATGGAGTGAGACGGAGAATGGGCCCCATGCATAGCAGCAAAGCACAGCAAAGAGATTATGCTGCACCAGATTATGGACATAACATAGTCATAGATTCTAGCTAGATGAGGCTTGTAGAGAAATATTTTTCTTTGTGTTAACTTCATGTTGTTCTCTTAACGTACTTTTAAGAAAGCTTTTAATGCTTTTGGAGTTATACTGCTTTTTATTTTTAAATGAAATATAGATTTGTAGGCTATAAGCTTCTGTGTCTTAATGCTTTTTCTTTTGATTCAAACATGACTGAACTTTGTATAGCTACATGCTTGTAACTAAGATGTTTATTCTCACTTAAGTATTTGACAAAGCTTAAGTTCAGTTTTCATGGAATTTTAAGTATTTTAAGACTACAGTTTTTGCATAATTGTATGATTTTTTGATTTAGACATATATGCCTACAGTTATTCATCACAACTGTAAGACTGTCTTTGATATTTTGTGAATTTGCTCATTTTAAGTATAGAACCTAGAAATGGAGTAAATAAATAGAACTTGTACAGAATTAACAAGTTCTGAAATTGCCTGGAGTTACTGTGTCAATGAAAAGTCCCATAATGAGATACTCGGATGAGTTTGGTAAAACATGTTACTGATGGTAACAATTGGCTACAGAATCGTACACAGAGAGTGATGATTACTGGGTCCTTCTCTAACTGGGAGGAGGTAACAAGTGGGATAAGCCAAGACTCAGTCCTGGGCCCGGTGCTACTCAATATTTTTATTAATGACTTGGATGAGGGAGTGCAGGGAATGCTTGTCAAATTTGCAGATGATACAAAATTGGGTGGAATAGCTAATAACCTAGAAGACAGAAACAAAATTCAAATTGACCTTGATAGGCTGGAGCACTGGACCAAAAGCAACAGAATGAATTTCAACAGGGATACTATAAGTGCAAAGTACTGCACCTCGGAAAAAGAAACCAATTTCACAGTTACAAGATGGGGAATACCTGGCTCAGCAAAACTATGAGCGAGAAGGATCTTGGAATTGTCATAGATCACAAGCTAAATATGAGCCAACCGTGTGATGTGGCTACAAAAAAGGCAAATGCTATTTTAGGCTGCATTAATAGAAGTATAGCTTCCAAATCCCGCAAGGTGCTAGTCCCCCTTCTATTCAGCACTGGTTAGGCCCCACCTTGAGTATTGAGTCCAGTTCTGGACACCACACTTCAAGAAGGATGCTAACAAATTGGAACAAATTCAGAGGAGGGCAACAAGGATGATCAGGGGGCTGGAAACCAAGCCTTATGAGGAAAGGCTGAAAGAATTGGGCATGTTTAGCCTTGAGAAAAGAAGACTGAGAAGTGATATGATAGCACTTTTCAAATATTTGAAAGGCTGTCATACAGAGGAGGGGCAAGATCTGTTCTCCATCTCAGAGTGCAGAATGCACAACAATGGGCTCAAGTTAAAGTAAGCCAGATATTGGTTGAATATCAGGAAAAACCTCCTGACTGTTAGAGTAGTACAACAGTGGAACCAGCTACCTCGGGAGTTGGTGAGTACTCCATGTGGTGCCCAAGCCTCCATGAGGAGCGCTTAGCACTCGGTCAGAGAGTTCGACAGGCCACTTACCTACCACCTTTGCGCTGAGGCAAGTCCCAAGACCTCAGCAGTGCGTAGCGTAAGCCCTTTGAACAAGTCTGACCTTAAAAGAACACTCTACTTTTACCCAGTACTTTACAAGTACAGACACATGGGCTTTATGATCCCTTAGAACTCACCACAGCTCAGTTAGGTAGGACTCTTAAAGATAGCTAGCTTGTGGCCCTCTCCACTCCCTGGATTTAGCCAGACCCTGCTGTTCAAGAGACCAGTCCTTTTGTAAGAATTTTTATAATTATTTTTTATTAGAAAAATAGAGTTTCATAGAATCAGTTTATATTGCTCAAGCTTTGGCATAAAGAACATATTCAAAGATTATGTTGCCAGATTCTCCCTTGTCAGAAACAAGCGCTCCTTGAAGGATTGCTCGCTTCCCGAACAGAGAGGGTCCAGGTGTAAGTGTACTCCTAATTAGCTGAGCAGAGTCCGGGTGACCCAGCCAGGACGTAACACAAACCCCTTTCCACAAGTCTGTTCTTGTAAGTAAGTTAAGAAAGTAAGTAAGTTAAGAAAGAAAAATAAAGAGTAAAATCATGAGCTTTGGAGTCTGCCAGGATGTGACAAAGCTCAGGTAACAGGACTCTGTAGCTTTCTGTGGCCCAACTATTCTTCTGGAAGCAGGCTCAGCAGACTTGCTGTTCAAGAGACCAATCTTAAGGTTTTAAGAATAATTTTTTATTAGAAAAATAAAGTATTTAGAGATATTCAGTTTGTTGCATAAGCAAAGCATAAGTTACATTTCCATAAGATATTGCAGTTAGAATCTTAACAAAATCCATCTAGCAAAATCAAATAAAATTCTAAAAAGCTTCTTTAAGGGTAGGCAAGGGTTAGCCCCCCTCCTCTAACTCTTTCTCTATACTACATCTTAGGATAAAGCATACAAAATGGCTCTCTAGAAACTAGAACCTGGCATCTGAGTCTGGAAGCTCTCTAAGCCTTCCCATCTCTTCTAGCTCTGACCAACTGTCCACATCCTCCATTTTCTTTCTTCTTGACCCCGCCCTTCTCCTTCGTCTCTTCGAGATGTTGACCAATGGGCGTACAGGACAGTCCATTCCCATCACGCCTCCTTTTCCCATGAGATGTACAGGTGTTGTTTTCCAACTCCTCGTCTCGGGTCTTGATCCAGACAATGGTGTTGTGTCTTTACTCCTTATCGTCTCATAACATGGCTGTTTACATGGAACTTTCCCATCACCTCTTGGGAAAAATATTCCCATGGTACAAAATCATGCTAACACAGAACCAATATGGATTCTTTCTATAACTTTCCTCAACTACATATCCCATCCTTAGTTAACATTTTAACCTTAATAATCTCAACCATGACATATTGCAGTTAAATAAAATAACTAATCCCCATTAAAATAATCAACACTACTAAGCTGGACTAAGGTGGGCTAGCCCCGCCTCCTTCTTTCTCTTTACTTACATTCTTTCTCCTTCAAGCCACATACTCAAACCATCAAGTTCTTTTTCTCTCCCATCATCATGGAATAGAACTTAACTGAACTTCTCCCACATAACCCATCGTCCATTTTCTACATTCTTTAACTCCTCCCTTCTTCTTGACACTTCATGACTGTTAACCAATTAGCCTCAAGGGGCTGTAACACCTTCCTCCTCCCTCAATTCCTATGAAGATCCAGGTGTTTTATCTCTTCTCCAATTAGCTCGGAATGTTGAGTCTTTTACGGGCTCCTTGGTCTGACCTTCAGCTTTATCTCGAACCACGCTGTACGCTTCAGAAAAACACTCTCATAGCACTTAGAAAAACACATTCCAATGTCTCTCAAATCATCTTCACACAGAACCTGTCTGACTCCATCTTACATTTCTCTGACTACATATCCCACACTGATTCAACTTCATCACACTCCAACACTAGAGGCATTCGAGAAAAACTTAGATAATCACCTGGCATATATGTTTTGATTGTATTCCTGCATTGAGCAGGGGGTTGGATTTGATGGCCTTGTAGGCCCCTTCCAACTTCACTTTTCTATTATTTCTATGATGGTCTGGTTTCATTCTGGGATCAACCCTTTACTGGAATAATGTCAGCTATGATGAATTGTAGAATCCGTTCTTTGCCTGGGAGGTCTGTAGGTCTCTGTAGGACTCCTGGGGGAGTCGGTTATCCTTATCAGGTTCTGCCAGTCTTAAATCCAGTCTTCACCAAACTTGGAGGGGTTGAGGAGGAAAGTCACCTAAAGACTCACTGTGGTGTCTCTAAATCATATGCAGGGTGATTTTACTGCTCCTGGAGTTCTGAAATTGCATGAATAATAAAATGCTTCATTTAGTTGGAAAGTTTGTGGTTTGTGGTTCATGAATACCGATGAACCATGAGCCATCATGAACCATAATCTTTTCTGTTTTGTGCCTATCTCTAATAATAAATAATGATTGTGTGCACAAATATCCATTTCAGAGTTTTCTAGATAGAGAGTGCTCAGAAGTGGTTTACCATTCCCTTCTTTGGGAAAGAACTGTGCTGCTTGCTCAAGGCTACACAGGCTGGCTCTTCTAGGAGGCATAGTGGGGGATTGAACTTCCAACCTTTGGCTCCTAACTTACTGAGCTATGATAGAGTGTAAATTAACAAAGTCCTGATATCAAGCACCTCTTCTCCATGATTATAGATGAAGGACTGTTAGAGGACTTTCTTCAGTCTGAAGGCACCATATGATTGAAGGATTTCTAATCTGAGTCTAGTTTAAAGATTTTTTTAAATGAGTTACACCTAAAAGTGTGGCAACCTGAGCAAACACACAAGTCACTCATTCACAGTGTGAGGGAGATATCTGCCAGGGTGCCCTTGGCAGGCTGTCCAGCCCCAGCCAAGGTCCCAGGGATGGTGGTAGCACATAAATGCTGGTGGAAACAAAATCTAGCGAGACAGAGACAGCCAAATGGAGGCACAGCTGGGTGAGATGAGGGAGGAACCTCCAGTTAGTGTAGGTGGTGGGAAAGGCACAGAGTGAACCCCAGAGGAGAAAGGGGAGAAGCAGTCTAGGCTGGAAAGTGATATAAAGGGCACTCTAGTGGAGAAAGAAGAAAATTTGGAAAAGTTGGGGGAAGGAGATTGTCACACACACCCAGCTCCTCTGTTTGTTTTCCCTAACAGACAGATTTGCCTTCGGGCATGACTGTTCCTTTTCTCCCTAATTACGCTGCCACCAGAGGATTACTTCCTCAATTACCAATTATGAACACAGAATCACTGATGTCAAATATAACAATGTTTATTTAAAGATTAACAGGTGAAACACATAAAGAAAATCATGGATGGTATGGTAGTTGCAATTCATTAAACTTCTTTTGCTTTACACATATGTTGGTTCATTTATATTTGTTTTCAAGCACGGTGTAACTGTTTATTTAATTCTTATACTTTCACTTCTTTCAGTTCTCTCATACATTAACTTTCCAAGTGTTCTCTTTTAAATCCTATCTTCCCTGTCTATCTATTCCTCTATATCCCTATCCTTCTTCTCTCTAACTCTTCCCCTGTCCTAACTTGTCATAACTGTCCACCCTAACTGACTCCAACTGTCCTCCTTTTTTTCCTCTTCTCTCCCTTGGTTCCACCCTCCTGTCCTGTCATTGGCTCCCACATCAGCGTTCTAACATGATGGACAGGCGTGACATTTGGACTGTCCGTCACATACCTCCCCCCTTGGAAAGTTCGTGTCATGGGGTAACATCTAAAGTGGGTTACCCTCATGCACAACCTATGAGAGAACTTACCAAATTTTTCCATATCTTCTTTAAACATTTTTCAGATATACATTTACACTTTTATATTTTCTCTATTCCATCTTTTAAAACATATTAATATCATTACTTTATATTTAAATTACATTTATTACCATTTTTATTACTTATATAACTATATTCAACCTTACTTACCATTTATTCATATGTACCATACATTTTTAATCATTTTCCATTTCACTACAATTTTATAACATTTAATTATAACATTTTCCATATTCTTCAAGTTACATTTTAATACAGTCCTTTGTTTTTTTCTATCTTCAATCTTCTGTTCTTCTTGATAAGGCGTCAGCTACTACATTTTGAGTTCCTTTGACGCTTTTGATCTCAAAGTCAAAATCTTGTAACAACAATGCCCACCTCATCAGTTTGTTATTATTTGCTCTAATAGTTCGGAGCCACAGCAATGTCCTTCGATAAAAGATCTCAGTCTCTACACCAATCATTGTCCATGCTCTCCCGCTCCCTAATAGATGGATGCCGTTTTCTCACCTGCAGTTCCTTGTAGAGTACCGTCCTCGGATGATGATTTGTCATCTTCTTGGCTCTTCCCGACGTTGAACATCTCTATGTAGAGGGTGACCGTTGTCAGGTGCGCTGTCTACTGGACCGGTCATCTCTACCTCTTCCAGTTGTTTCCACGATTGCTGACACTCATGGTTACATCTGATGGTCTCATGCTCCTTCATCCGATTCCTCTTTGCTTGGCTCTCTGAAGTAGGCTGGACGTTCCCTGCTCACCGTTTAGCCATAAAACTTGTTTTCTTTTTAACATGGGGCTTCACTCTCTCAGCTAAGAACATTTTTCTCTCCTCCTCCTTTACACCTCTGGATTTTTCTTTATTTAAAAAGTCAAGGTTTACACCTTTCTTCACACCCACAAATTCATCCAGTTTCTTTCTAGGTACTACTTCTGCTAAATGCACTTTACCTCCCTCTAAAGATTTCATTTTCACAACCTCAGGACAGCATGATGTTTCCTGAGCCTCATGTAAATTTTTTTCTTTTCCTGGATTCAATTTTAAGCTAAGCTCTGATATTGCTAAGGATTTTTCCTTAGGTCTAAGATCTTTGTCCATGCAGAGTCTCTCAGGACTTTCAGGAAATAATAGATTGGGATTTTCAGACACTTTTAAACAACCCTCCAAATTATTGTTCTCCTTTTGCTCCTGAGCAAAACTCCTTTCATTGGGTTTTTCCATAATCTTACCACCTTCTTCAAACCAATTATTAATCTGACTCTCCAGGAAATTATTTTCTCCCCAACTTTCTCCTGTTGCTGTAGTGGGTGCTTTCTGACTTCCTTGTGAGCGTGTATATATGAAACCACCCTTAACATGTTTTATCCCGTTCCAATCACCTCTATCAACTACAGACCTCTCTAAGTGTTCATGGGTCAGTGGATTGAAATTATTATTAACTTTTACACTATAATTATTGTAAATATCAGTTTTCTTCTTTTCATTACTATTGGAATTATCACTAGGGTTTTTCACTAAGTCTTCCTTAACTATTCCTGCTACTTCAGGTCTCATCTTTAACTCATGGTATCCCTGTCTTTGGCAGTTGTTATAACTTTGACAATATGCTCTTATTTGTTTCTCCATCCCTGGCCAGTAAAATTTTTGTGCTGTCCTTTGCTTGGTGCGTGCTATTCCTAAATGAGCTGCAAAAGAATCTGCATGTCCCTTTTCTATTATCTTTTCTCTATATTTAAAAGGGATGATTAGTTGTTTGTGGATATTTTCCCCTCCTCTTCTAGGGTGTATCAAAACTTCTCTGTATAATAAATCTCTGTCTATAAAGAATCTTTCAGGGGATTCAGGATTTACTGGTTCTTCTTTGACTGAATTAAAACATAGCTGCAAGGTAGAATCCTGTTTTTGTTCTTGTTTAAAACTGTTTTCTTTAGGATTTCTTACAACCACTACTTCAGCTAGTTTATTTGATTCATCTCCACTTAATTCTTCTTCAGAAACCTCACTATCATCATTAGAATTTTCTATCTTTTCTGTCTGTGAGCCTGTAGTGATTAAAACACTCTTGACATGTTCTGTCAAGTCTAGCCCGATCAAACAAGGGGCAGAGATTTGATTTGTAATTCTTATTTTCCATAAACCTTGCCACCCTTGATAATTTATATGAACTTTAGCCACTGGTAGATTAATTAATTCTTTCCCAATCCCTTTTACTGTAATTTTCTCATTTTGAATGATATCTCCCTGTGGGATAATATCTGGATGACACAAAGTTATTTGAGAACAAGAGTCTCTCAATGCCAGATATTTGATGTTATTAATATAAATATTTTCTCCAGAGCACCGCATCAACTCCATGTTGCTTTTAATATAGTAGCAGTGAACAATCTCTTCTAGACGTGGCAGTTTTTCTTGACTCTGTTTGGTCAGTTGCTGCGCCATTTTTAACTGCCTCAGAGTTCTCTTCCTGTTTTTGGATATAGTAAATTTTCTTTGGTATATTTCCCCCTACGTTCTGTTGATCTACCTCTTTATTCTTTAATTTTAAAAATTGTGAAATGAAATGCCCTTTTCCCCCACATCCAAAGCATACTTTCTCCGTTCTTTGTTCAAAGTATGGTGGTTTGTCTCCCTTCTCTTCAAAGCTTTTATACCTCTGAGGGTTATGCTCTGAGGATTGGTCCCTAAGATGGCTTCCAGTTGCCTGCTTGTTGTTGTGGTAATCTCTGGACTCTTTTTTCTGTCTTCCCATTTTCTACCACCAAGTTTTACTTCAGAAAATGTTGGGGTTTTTATTTCTGATATAAAATCTGCTGTCTCGCTTGCTTGTTGTACTGTTTTGGGTTGTTTGTCCCTGACTAAATATCTTAGTTCTCCAGGTAAAACCGAATAAAATTGTTCTAGCCCTATAATATTTTTCATATCCTCTAGAGATTCAACATTAGCTTGTTCTAACCATTTTTCCAGGTATCTGACCATATTGGCTCCTAATTGGGAATATGATTCCTCATGTTTCTTTGTCAATGCTCTAAACTTTCTTCTGAGATGCTCAGCATTTATTCCATATCTCGCGAAAACCAGTTTTCTAAAAACCTCAAATTCTCTTGCTTGTTCTTGGCGCATTTGGGAATAGATCTCAGCAAGTTCCCCACTTATTTGCATTTTAAAATAACCATTTTCTCTGATTCCTTCACATTATAATCCCAGCATGCTCTATCAAAAGAAATGAGAAATGCCTCAGGATTATCCCCCTTTCTAAATTGAGGGAATTTCTTCAGATCCACTTTGGATAGATTCTCTTCATTATCATTTGAATTATTGCTATTATTATTTAGGGCTGTTATTTCTAGTTGTTTCATTCTTAATTGGTATTCCATCTCTTTTTCCTTCATTTCCATCTGTATGGCTTCAGCTCTTTCTCTCCTTTCCATGGCCATTATTTCTTTTTCTCTGGCCTCAGCCTCAGCTTTTGTTTTTATTTCTAACTGTCTGGCTTCAGCTCTTTCTCTCATTTCCATGGCCATTATTTCTTTTTCTCTGGCCTCAGCCTCAGCTTTTGTTTTTATTTCTAACTGTCTGGCTTCAGCTCTTTCTCTCATTTCCATGGCCATTATTTCTTTTTCTCTGGCCTCAGCCTCAGCGTTTGTTTTTATTTCTAACTGTTTTAACTGGAATTCCTGTTCTTTCTCTAATTTCCATTTTTGAAACTCTAGGGAGGTTAAATCAGTTTCTCCCCTTGAGGTATCATCTTCCTGACCCTCCTCCTGGTCAGAAATTCCCCCCTCTTCCTGAGGTAATGTTTGACTTTCTGCTAGCTCCATAGCTAACCTTTTCCCTCTATTAGAAGGCATGTTTAACTGTTTTTATATTTTGGACAAGTTGGCAGGTTGTTTTCTAACAGAAGCAGATAGGCAAGCCCCTGTTTTAAAATACCTTTTTTCCTGTTCTGTGTTAGAGAGAGATTGATACTTTGTAGCTTCCCGCTGACATCCATGGATTGCTATTTTGTTACTTTTAGGCACCTAGCCTCACTGTTCCTTGTGTCTGATACACTGTTTCTTTTTTCTCTCCAGACACCCAGCTTTTTCCAGTAATATTTCTTTTCTGATAAGCCTTAGCTTTATTATTTCACCTCAGCTATCTCTATGGACCTTGGCATTCACTTTGATCCCCTCAGCGTTCCCTTTTCCAGAGCCTTGGGATCTAAAGCTAACCCTCCTCTTTTTTTTCCTTTCACTCTCAGCGTGAGGTAAATTTTTAACTACAGAAATCTCCTTAGAGTCTTTTACTTGTCTTTGTCTTAGTAACAGTCTGTGATTTGGAGTCCCTTCCAAGCTATCTCCTCAGCTCTAGGGTTCCCACTTCTTTACCTTGACCATAGACAAACAAGTCTCCTAGACTCAGAGAATTTCCTTTACTTTTAGCTTACTGGTATTCATTCCCTGTGAATCCCAGATTCAGAAATTTCTTTTTACTTTGGCTTACTAGATTTCTTTCCTTCGAATCCCACCGCTATGCCATCACTTTTATGTCACACACCCCTAGCTCCTCTGTTTGTTTTCCCTAACAGACAGATTTGCCTTCGGGCATGACTGTTCCTTTTCTCCCTAATTACGCTGCCACCAGAGGATTACTTCCTCAATTACCAATTATGAACACAGAATCACTGATGTCAAATATAACAATGTTTATTTAAAGATTAACAGGTGAAACACATAAAGAAAATCATGGATGGTATGGTAGTTGCAATTCATTAAACTTCTTTTGCTTTACACATATGTTGGTTCATTTATATTTGTTTTCAAGCACGGTGTAACTGTTTATTTAATTCTTATACTTTCACTTCTTTCAGTTCTCTCATACATTAACTTTCCAAGTGTTCTCTTTTAAATCCTATCTTCCCTGTCTATCTATTCCTCTATATCCCTATCCTTCTTCTCTCTAACTCTTCCCCTGTCCTAACTTGTCATAACTGTCCACCCTAACTGACTCCAACTGTCCTCCTTCTTTTTTCTCTCTTCTCTCCCTTGGTTCCACCCTCCTGTCCTGTCATTGGCTCCCACATCAGCGTTCTAACATGATGGACAGGCGTGACATTTGGACTGTCCATCACAGAGATGAAGGAACAGGTGTCATCAGACACAGAGGATAAGGGAGTCTGGGGACATGCCCAGAAGGAGTTCAGAGAGATTTTTTTAATATAGAAGAGGACATGGAGGAAGACCTAGAGCCAGAAGAGGATTGAGATTATGTTATAAAGGTGGACCCCTGGACAGGGGTCCTAGGGCAGATGCATGTGACTAAAGGAGAGAGGAAGAAACATTAGCATCCATGACCCCTGCCATCCCCACACAATGAAAGGAACAATGCCAGAGACTGGGCTCTCAACAACAGCTTGGATTGGGTCCAGGGGAGCCAACTCTGACACAACTGTGATGTCACAAAGGAAGCATCAGAAAGAATGCCAGCACCAACTCCACTAACTGCAGACACCAGCTCAGACCTGCACACAGTCAGGGCACCAAGTGCACCACATTCCTTGCCCCCATTGTGGATGTACAGGCCCTTGCTTCTCTGGGCCTCCAGTTTTGGCAGTGTGACTCTCCAGCTTTGGTCCATCAATGGAACAGGAATAGATACACACCAGTGCCATTAACTTGGGGTATGGAGCATTGGCGACTGAACTGGGGTTAGTAACAGTAACCAGCCCTAGAGTTGACCAGTCATGAGTATGAGTCAGTATTGAAACTCCTGTCCAATTTTCAATAAACCCCTTTTTGTCTGAAACACTCCGTGTTGAGTCCATGGATCAGAGGATGGAGGAACATTCACCCGTTTACCCTGGTTAGGACTGGCAGGGTTATCACACAGTCTTCCTCATTTTACAGTGAGATGACAGTATTTTGATTTACATTTCTAAATGTATAACACATATAATAGGTAGAATCTTTTAGGTGCTTTGCATACCTTGTGCATGGCTAATTGTGACTAATTGACAAGATGTTGGGCCATGTCAGTTGCATATATCTGGTTGCATAATTATGCAACTGACATGTGCATGGGCAGATCATCAGTTATCTGCAATGAGTCATGGCAAGTTTTGCAAACCTTCTCGATATACAAATTTTATGCAAATTTTTGTCCCTTTTTTCCCATCTCCTTGCTCGGAAGTTTCTGTTTTCTTACTTTTAAACAACATTTTTTTCATTTACACCAAAGTTTATTTGAAAAGGAGGAAAATCTATTGCTTCTGTGTTATGTTATAAAAAGAATAGATTTGTGACTATGGACATCATTCAGTTCTTTCATTAAGAATGTAGTTATTAAAAAGTAGTGCTAGCACAAAGAGAAAAAGAGAGAAAGAGAGGAACATACTCATCAGACCATCACAGAAATAAGCAATTCACTTGTTTTAGCCAAGAGGCAGGAAATAGATTCAGCTATAGCCCCCACTGGGTGTATCCCCTGTAAATCCCCTGCTCCTATCCTGCTTTGCACTACCCGCCACAGCAAAGGGCTGCACTGTATGCCCCGATCCCCCAACCAGGCCAAAAATTTCAGCCCTAAGGCCTCCTTGCAAGTCATGAAGGAACAAATCTAGCCCTAGATCAGACAAGTGCACCCTGTCTTCCCTGTATAACTCAGGGCAACTAACTCTAATGTCAGGATACAAAATAACTGACACCGCCCCCTTTGGCCCTAATGGCCCTGCCAACTTCCCCGTTAACTCCCGTCTGGCCCTTATCAATGCACCTAGGATCGCATCTGGCCCTCCATACCAACCTAGGTATGATCGCCGACCACACTATGCATGTTCCAGGGAAGCGCAACACAAACGCATGCAGGTCTTCAATGACCTGCAATATCAAGGTCTTGTCCCCATGCTGGGTCAAGTCATTGCCACCGAGGTGGATTAACACAATGTCAGGGGGCACCTCCCGAGTACCCTGGGATGCCGATTCTAATAACTTATCCCAGAGCATGCCTCTCTGTCCCCTCCACTCCAACGTGGCCCACACGCCAAGGGCCTGGTTACGACCCCAACTGGATCGCTCCACATACTTTGCTGTCCAGAACATGTAGCTGTGGCCATATAAAAGCACTCGAACTTGGGTTAACCAATTCCTTGAACCTGAAACAATAAGAATACAAAAACCAAATACCAGCACCTACAACTGTGGCAACGGTCGAACGTAACCACGGTACCTGATGGAGGACCATCGCCCAACCTTCTAAACGTCCTCCATGCTGTACCCCAAAGCAGACGCAGTAGATGCTGCACCTATGTGAAATGAATGGGTGCCGAATCGCCAACCTTGTATCCCGGCCTTTCCAAAGGCCTGAGACGTGACCCTCCAAAATTGATATTTCGTGAGCAACGACGAGTCCTTATGCCCCAGGAAACCCCCTTCCTCGTCACCTCTGAACCCCACATATTGAATTGCCACCTTAGGAGGGCAAATTGCCTCCATAGAACATTGTCCCAGCACTATGACTTGGCCTTTTCCCATCTGACCAGTCTTAGACCCTATCCCCCATGGCAGGGATACAAAATCCCCATTTAAACCTGTCCAGCAAATACCTGGCTGCTGCCCTATCTGGGTAACCCTGCAGCCATGTTTCTAAAACCTGTACCTTAATTGGGCTGGGGCCCTTTTGAAGGGTTAGCGGAACCTGGCGGTGGCTTCCTGTTGCCTCTACTCTCCCTTCCCCCTGTTCCTCCTGTTCTACCCTTGTAACACGTGGCTGACATGTGGGGTCCTCCACATGTGGCACATTGGTGGCGAAACTTACAGGGACGTCTGTTACAGGATCCACGGGCATTGAATTCCCAGCATACCAAGTGGGGTTGAACCCCCTGTCCCGCCCATAAACGGGAAGAGCTGGGCTGAGTCCCTTTCTGCACCACGTGTCCACTATCAAACCTCTCCCCGAGAATTGGTCATGCAGGGGTCATGTAGTGGAGCCAAAGCCCATCATGTGGCACGTCCCAACGCATGTTAGGGTGCAGCACTGAGCGCATACAGATGCCTTCATCATAGGAAAACCACGCATGCCCAGGGAAATCCACATAAGCCCTGTATATCAGATCCATGTACTGGATAAGAGAGAAGGCCCTTTCAGGCTGGGCTCTAACCATGGTTCCAGCATAAATAAAGAATCCTGGCAACCAATTGGCCCAGCACCTTTCTGGCTTGTGCCTGCGCACCTTCTCCTTTTACCTATAATCCTCCTTATTTTTCTAGAGAAAACACAACAACAAGAGGGGATGGGACTAATTGCTTCCTTCTAACTAATCCAGCTGTGAATGGGGATAAGTGAATGGGGATAAGTAGGCCAGCAAATACAGTCATGTCATTTAAAATGGTACCCAAAGGCATCTTGTCACTTAATTGTGGAACACTTGATTAATATACTTCTCAGTCACATGGATCTGATGATCATTTTTTGAGATCCTGATGTAGGTGCTCTCACTTCTGTAAACCAAGGCCCAATGCAATTGCTAGGGGAAAAAACTACTGAATCAATTATTGAATTTTAAGTTACTATTTAGGTAAATCTCATTGATTCAATATTAATATTGTGAATTATACTACTTCACCTTTGGGAAGGTCTTCTGAGGTGGTTTCTGGTGCCAGATCTTTTCTTAATTCAAGGGGAAAAACTTTAATATATGCTCATATCTTTTAGAAATTTAAAGATCCTTTTTACTCTGGTTTTAATGTTGAGGGTGACATTGTACAGTTCTTGCATAGTTTTTGTGTTAGTATTTTAATTTATTAGAAACTGCCCTGGAAGTTTCTGAGAGCCAAACCACAAGGCATTGAGTGTGTTGATTAAATAAAACAATAAATGCAGAATCATGGGATTGGGGAAGAGATAATAACCTTTGTTTTGCTGTTGCTTTTTCATACCACACTGAATCTCTAGCAATGATAGTTTCATGTTGGTAGCTCCTATGGCACTATTACGAACTACTTGTTGTTATCAATTGCTATCAAGTTACATCCAACTTAATGAACCTAATAGAAATTTCAAGGTATTTGGGGTATTAAAGGAGTGTTTTTACCATAATTACACCCAATGAATTTTCATAGTCAAGTGGGGATTTGAACCTAGGTCTCTTGTACCCTAATTATTCACTCTGTCTACTACATACTACTGCTATGGAATTGTCCAGTTGACAAATCTAAACATAAATATGCTGACCCAGTTATGCATTATTTTAGTAAACTTGCTTTCTGACCTTAATCAGTTTCTGTTTCATTGACCAGATCCCCAACTGTAGTTTGTTACAATTCACTTAAAAGCATTTCCAATTATCATTTCACATTAGGATCGAGAAATATGGACCAAAACTGTGAGTTATATGCAAAGACAACAAAGAATCTTATTGCACCTTGAAGATTAACAAGCATTATTCAGAATTAAGATGTTGTGAAGACAAACGCATTTCATCAGATTCACTGGGTTTAGCTTTGGAATGCAGTCTATGAAAACAAATTTTAAAGTGCTGGACAGATTCTTTGATAGTTTGGGTGCAGCATAATAGACTAATTTTGGTCATCTACAAGTTCTTTCTGATATTCAAATGAAGTCTAGCTTCCTATAACCTGAGTCCATTATTATGTGCCCTGTGCTCTCAGATGTTCAAAAACAGATCCTGCTTCTCCTCTGTATGACAATTTTTTAATTATTTGAAAAGTGTTATCAGGGTCGGATTAAGACCTTTAGAGGCCCTAAGCACTGAAAAGATTGCAGTACCCCCTATAAATATAACACGTGGCAAGTCCTATGGCTTTAAAAAAAAACTTATAATGCGCACATTATATGCATGATTACAGTAATATAATCGTATAGCATGCGGAGGAAAAAGAACCACATATCATATGCAAAACCATATGTATAATTAAATTACTGACTTCCAGCCAAAATGTGCACTTTCACACATTGATTAATGTAGACAGATTTTGTCAGAATGCGTAAACTGAGAAGCTCAAACAAGAGCTTAAAACCCCTTTTGGGGTATTTTTAACAGTGGCTGTTATTTCTTTGGCTTGCACATATAGTGCTGAGGCCATAGGTGTAAAAGACCAGCAGCTCTTTTTATTCTTATCCACATCTAACCTTCCAAAAAAAGAAAAAGAAAACACATTTAAAAAACAAAACAAAACACCAAGCGATGATGATGGTGGTGGTGGTGGTGATGACGCTGATGATTGATCATTTCATTCAAAACAGGAGTTTTCTTGCTAAGGACGCTTTACCATGGTCCATGGTAAATCTGGCACTGAAAAAAACCCTTGTTGATGCCCTAAGATCTATGTTTGCCCCCCAACCCTGGAACAAAGACACGAGACAAATAGATATGGATTAAACCATGGGCCACACTTTATTTATAATCAATCCGAAGAAAATTTGTTGCCAATCAATTGGCAAAGGGGGGCCTGCTGTAGTGCGGAAACAGATAAATCAGTAATCATATGGGCGAGTCCCCGGCCCCAGGTTCTCGTGGTCTTAAGGACAGCAGGAACCCGGCGGCCGCTAATAAACACCCCCAGACCTTGAGCCATCTTTACTTGATGACTGTTGGTCAGGAAGTGGCCCAGAGCATCTTTCCCGCCCAGGTGCTGTAATCACACAATCCGCAGCCCTGGGAGGTCCGATGCGCTGTTAGCTTACCTGATCTTAAAGTGGGACTCACCGAGAAATACCTGTTTTTTCCGCACTACCCACCACAGCATAGGGACTAACCATGCTATGCCCCATGCCCGCCATCGAGCCGCTTGAGCTCAACACGCAGACCCCTCTGGATGTCTTCCAGGAAGACATCCAAACCCAAATCGGACAGATGGACTCCATCATTCTGAAAAAACTCAGGCCTATCCATCCGGATCCTCTGGTGACCAATCACCGATCCAAGGCCACTGCAGATTGCTTTACAGACCTCACGGTTAACACCCCTCTGGGCCGTGTTAAAGTTGAGGAAAAACCGGGCGTCTCTGCACGCCAAACATGGCACAATCGTGGACCACACGATTCTCATCACAGGGTACCTGGTCTTCAACCACCTCAGGTCCCGCACAATGTCCAAAACCAGTGCCTTACCGGGATGCCAGGCTAAATCTTTTCCTCCGAGATGAATGACCAATATATCTGGTGGTGCCTGCCCAAAGGCCGCCAACCTGCACAGCTGGATCCATAGCATGCCTCGGAGTCCTTTCCATGTAACTTGTGCACCGGCCCCGAGGCCCAGATCACTCCCCCATGGGGATGCAGTGGCATAAAGCCCTGCCCAGTGGACATATCTATGTCCGATAATCACAATGTGTCATCGCCTCGCCGACCTAATACGACCTGTGGAGACATAACATACCAGGCCCCTGCCTATACGTTAGGAAGTGTTCTCACATATCTATGAAAACTAGCTGATGACCATCGTCCTAATCTTTTGATTTCCTCCAAACTGTACCCCAGCGCAGCTGCTGTGGAAGCTGCCCCTATTCTGAAAGAATGCGTGCCAAACCTACTCTATTTAATGCTAGATCAGTTAGTTTCCAAAACTGAAAATTTTACAGAGGCGACCTGTCAGCATGTTGGAAAAAATATCCTGGGCTTTGCCCTCTCACTCTCAAATATATCTGTGTAGCTCTAACAGGGCAGATGTTGCTTATGCCGCACTGTCCTAACGTAATCTGCGCACCCTTGCTCACTTGATCGGCCTTGGATCGCCGAATGAGTATTTGGACCTTTCCATCCTCCACTTTAACATCCTGCCATTGCAGGGCTACTCTGGACTTATCTTCCTTCCCTGACACAACTACCTCACTGATTCGAAAAGCCCCAAAAAAGGTAAGTAAGGAGGCTGCTTCAAAGAGGGCCATTTCATATGTATTTTTACATAGAAGCACCCACTGATTACAGATGCGCTCCAACAGCTGTGGTGAAATAGGAACCCTCGTATCCTGAACTCTGCCCCTCTCCTTGGACCACCCTTCTAACATTTTCCTAATGTGGTAGTCACCTGTGTGATCCCTGACCCGGGTCCTGTGCCACGGTCGGTGAAGACCCTGCATGGCAGTGCACAGTCGCCTAAGGAATGGGCGCCCTGGGGCCACAACTCTACATGTGAAATTTAAATGCCCTATTAGGCAGGCCTTTCCTTCAGTTATTATTTGATTTATTTTCTCTCTTCTCTTTCCATCTTGAACAATTTGATTACTGATGTCTATAATGTTGTTATATTTATTGTTTTATTATATATGTTGGAAGCCACCCAGAATAGTCAATTGACTAGATGGGCAGGGTATAAATGCAATAAATAAATAAATAAATAAATAAATAAATAAATAAATAAATAAATAAATAAATAAATAAATAAATAAATAAATAAATAAATAAATAAATAAATAAATAAATAAATAAATACTATCTGATACATCTCCTGACCATATGCACCACCTCATCCAATGAAGTGTATCGTACTGAACACAACTCCGGAGGGATAGCATCATTGACTGATGCTCCCTCTGGAAAAGAGAGGTGGTGGATCAGCCTAAACTCACCTTGTGCCTTTTTGGGCACGATGCCCAATGGTGAAACCCTCAAATTCCTGATAGGTGGCGTTGCGAAGGGTCCGAGGACCCTTCCTTTGGCCACATCCTTATTTATCTTTCTTTGCACTACGTCCTCCATTCCCCGCCCTAACCAGGCTTCTAACACCTCTACTCTAATTGGGCTGGGCCCCTTTAGCAGGTGCACCCGTGCCACTGCTGGGCTTTTTTCCTCCTCCAGTGCCTTTGCTTTGTTTTTGGGCTCTGGTTCTAAAACATGTAGCATTGGGGTGGCGACCCCTGCATGTGCTACATTCAAAATAATAAGGTGCTCCTTGACTAATTATTTATCAGTCTCAAACTACTTTCTTGTTCTATCCACTTGTCCTTCACATCTCCCGGGGGAGGGGGGGCATAGTTTGGGAAAAGACCAAACTAATGTAGGATTTGAGCCTTTTCTTTGCCATCATTTTTCCATGCCTACAAAGTAGCTGAGTCACTATTCCTTTTCTGTTTTTTTGCTACACACATCCTGAAGAATGCTTTTTTCTGCTTTTAACCTCAGCTCATTCCTGGATTTCACCTTCCTAAAGGCATCCATGCCATTCTTTCTTACAGATTTGAAGTCTTTTTTTTACTCTGGCCCTTCTACTTCCTAGATGTGTCCAATTTTATTTTCAGGTCCTCTATGAACCTGCTGTGAAGGCACATTGGTCTTTTTTTGCTTTCTTTCACTTTTTCTTTCTGTTGGAATTGTCTGAAATTCTGTCAGTAAAATTTTAAGAAGTTCCACCCATCTTGGACTCCTAGGATCTTCTGTCACGGGACCTTACGTATACTTGTTTTGAGTTTATTAAAATTGACATTCCTGCAATCCAGTGTACACTTGCAGCTACACTGCTTTCCTTTCCTTTGAAATTGAGAATTCAAGAAGAACATGGTCACTTTCCACAAGAGTTCCCCACTTCTTTCACCAAGTCAATTATCAATTGACTCAACTTATCAACTAGACTCAAGTCAAGGATAGCTAATCCTCTGTTTTCTTTTTCTAATGTTTGCAGGAGAAAATTATTAGCATTACAAGTCAGGAATTTCTTGGAAGGGAGATATTTGCATCTCAACTGATATCAGGATAATTGAAATCTACCATTACTACTAAACCTTTGAAATTCTTGCAATTTGCTTTTCAAATAGTTTATCCACATCTTCTCCTTCATTGAGTGGTTGGCAGTAGACTCCAACTACCATGTTCCTTTTGTCCCCCACCCCATTATATTAATCCAGATGCTTCTGATGGGGCAAGCAAGTTAATTCTGTATTTCTGCACATGAATATGTATTATCAACATGAAGTGTGACTTCCCTTCCCTTTCTATTATTTCTGTTCTTTTTAAACAGTTTATATCTTTCAATTGCTGTATCCGAGTCATAGGACTCAACTCATTGAGTTCAATTATCCCATCAAGTCATATTTACCCTTCTGAACTAAGATTTATATTTCTTATTGTTTGTTTCCCATGTTCCTGATATTTGTATGTAGACACTGGGGAGTGTGATATGTGGCCTGCTTTCCTTTGTACATTTTTATGTAGACTATTATTGGGTTCCATTAGAGCTGTTTGTTCTGTTCCTCTTGTTGTGCAAAAGCCTTCATGTATCTTTACCTCTGAGCTTGATTTCCTTTGGAAATGCATGGCATGGTTGTGCATGAGAACATTCTCAATGACATGTGGAATACTATGCTGGAGATCTCTGAAATGTTTCCACTTGCTATGCAAAAAATACAATCAGTCAACAAAACAATATTTTTTACTCAAAACCATGGCATGAGCCCTTAACAGATTGTCAACCTAGCACTGGCAGCCAATCCCATTGCTCAATAAATGCCCACTTAGAGGAATGTACATGGTTCTAAAGACCACCTGTTCACTATGCTGTTTAAATTGCATTTCTCTCTCTCTTGTGACTGATGTATGGATAGACATTTTTCACTGCCCTGAAGAAGTTAAGCACCACAGTTATTTTACTTGATTAAAACAGCCCAATTCGGAATGTTTCATTATAATGTATGATACAAATAAAGAATATCCCAGTTGTGTTTTTGGTTGCTGTTCAGCCCTGAAGCAGTATCCATTCTGAATTTGATTAAGTTGAACAAGAATAATTTCAGTGTTTCAAAACTACTAGTTTCACTTTGCCTTCTTCCTAAGAACTTCTCAAGCTAAAATTACTTTCACTAGCCTGTAGGTGTTCTCAATATGTTATTTTCAAGATGTCAAATATATACTGTCTAGTTTCCACTCTGCCTGTAGCATAGCAAGATTGGTTAGGCCTCCATGCCTCTGTTAAAGCATGTTAATGCCTATCATCTCCAGGCTGCCTCCAACTTCCTTTGCATTTTGGGTTATATAAGCTTAAGGACCTCTTGAAAAGAAATCAGTTGAGGGTTTCAGGTAGTCATCTTCCTGATTAGTATGGAAAATCAAGCCATGTCTGATTCCCAATTCAGTCAAAATATATGCACACCATGTAAGAGATTCTGTCCTATCCATGTTGATGCAGATGTTTCTGCATTGTTTGTTTTTGCAAAGAACAGTAACATCATTCTGATTTTCATTATCTTTACTATATTATTATACTATCCACAACCAGGACAAGAAGCTATTAGCACCTGTGAGGAAACCAGCAAGGAAGGGATTAGTCACTCCCTCATGCCTGCAAAAATACTGCCATAAGTTGGATGAGAGAAAGAATGCCTGAGCAATTCGAGAGCCTACCTCCCGGGTGTGGAGAATGTAATCTTTGGCCTTGGAATTGTGGAGTGTTTTTGAGAAGCTGAAGTTGCTTGAGTTCACATGGTACACTAGTTGGGCACAGCTGCTTATCTGATGCATTACTCTTGCAGAGGTTACCAATTAGTTAGCTAAGAAAGGACTCCTTCTGATTGGTTGAAAGTATTGAGCCATCCCATGAAGGGATAATGGGATACAAGGCTAACCAGAACAATGGTTCAGGAAGCAGCTTGAAGAAGTAGCTTTATGCAGTGTATGCTCATTTGCTTGCTTTGACATATAATCCAAGCCTGCTATTAGGCTGATCTCTGCTTGTGTACTGGAACCATACTTCTATTAGGATAAGAAGCTTTTTATTGTTTTCTGTGGAATTAACTCTTAACTGACTAAATTTCTGAAGAACTTTTGTTTTACCATCCTCATGGAACTGCTTCACATCATTGTCATTCTTTTAGCAAAGCAAAACAAAGCAAAAAAAAAAAAAGACTGCTGCTTATATACTTCCTCATAGTACTTAAAGCACTCTCCGGGCTGTTTACAATTTAATTATGCAGGGTACACATTGCCACACCTCCAGCAAGCTGGGTACTCAATTTACTGATCTTAGAAGGATGGAAAGCTGAGTGAACGTTGAGCTAGCTATCTGGGATTGAACTTGGATCATGAGCAAAGTTTTGGCTGCAGTACCGCAGTTTAACCACTGCATCACAAGGCTCCTTGGAATCTTTTAGACTCTTTAAGCTTGCTTTTGAATTTATATATTATTTTGAAATTTCTTCAATAAAAATAATAAAATTTTACAGTGTGTTTTAATTCAGACAGCCTAAGGGGTTGATGATGCCAAATACAGTATTTTACATTCTAAAAGTCTTCTGGGAAATTTTATGGGTTTTGTGTTTTCTAACTTGCTGTTGATTAGCAGCCTCAAGCAGCAACCTGCATGTTTTGTTCTCCCTAGAGCACCAAAGGAGCAACTATCTAAAAGGTGTTGGGAGAAGGAGCTTGCAGGAAGCTTTCCTAGTCACTAGCACTCTGACCCACCTGGTAAGCACCCACACCAGGTTAAGTAAGGGTAGTGTGGCTTAGTGGTCCATGGATCTTCTCTGTGGTGACTTGGCATCTTTCACAGCACTCTACTCATGTCTGCTAGCAAACAGCATTCAGGAGTTTTACTATCTCTGATAATACAGGTGCTATATAGCCACCATGCCTAGCCGTAGTCTTCAGTCTTCTATTTAAACACATCAAATTTTATAATATTGCTACATTTATGGAATCAGTGATGCTGAGGTTTCATGGCACCTTGAGAATTTTGATGGAAGAGTCCTTTGAACTACCTTCTTGGTTCAAGCGATTCTTGACACTACTGACTTGGACAATCCATAGATGTGTCTGACCAAGAAGATGTTTCTGCAGCTCTCTGCATATGTAATGTCTGCTTCTACAGCAGCTTTTCTTCCCCACTGTTGTGTTATCAAATCCCAAAACTGATGGTTTCTGCAGTTTGGTTTCATGGTCTTTCTTCTCTATTCATGCATATAGCTCAGTTGTACTATAGTGACATGATTTACTTAGCAACCCACTTTCCATCAGAGGAATGTCAGGAGTCTGAGTAGAAGGTAGCCCCCACAGATAATAAAACATAGTTGTCCATAAAGAATAAGCAAAATAAGGACACTGGACCTCAATATAGCTACATTATAAAAACATAACTCTATTTAAAAGCTGTATTTTAAAATTAGGAACTTTACAATAGACTTGAGCATGATAACAAGGATTTCTAGGGGAAAAGAAAGTGTTATATATATCACAGATAAGTAATCCCCGCCCTGTATGTGTGTAAAATGATCAGTTGCCTCCCCTCAAAAGGAAATTGAACACCATTCCTCATTCTAGGGGGGTGGACAGTAAAACCCCACAAAATGAGGTTTATTTTAAGCAATTTAGCCAGTATATTCATCACAGCCATAGAGCAAGTATAGCTACATGAAGGAGAAATAAATGAAGACCATTTGTTCATGAGGCTACTCTTTGTTGGACTGCCTTTGTATGTTCAATATTCTTGTGCAAGTTTGGTGACTTCCTTTTACTCTGTAACCTCAGGATGGTAAATGGATAACAGGAAACACATCCATAATGTTGGAAGTTTGGTGATTTTCTAGAGTCTGGATATGTTCTGGCTGAATTGCTTTAACCTTTAGTACTTCAAACTTTAAAGTAAAAATATTTGTTCTTCTGGTTCACTGCATACTTGGCATTTGCCACATACCACAGAAGTTTACTCTGTAATTGGTGCAAAATGGGGAGCCTTTGTCGTTCTGTGTTTTGGCTAAAATGGGTTATTATTTTTCCCCTCTGATATTCTGTCAACTCATAATTTCTGGGTTGTTCCATAAATTGTTCCTCTATTGATATATTCTCTTCCACTACTGTGTCTATCTCTACCCTTCATTTGTCTTCCATACTGTGGTCATTGTTCTGTGTTGAATTTTCTTTTGCCTCCTTTTCTAGTTCTTGCAATACCAGTTCTGAAAACACTTCACTCAGGATGATAAACCTTTTCTGATCCATTAAGTTAAGTTACTATTTGGGTGTTTCCTTTCCCAAATTTCCATCATTCTATTTTGAAAACCACATGCTGTTGGGTTTGCCTCATAATAGCATTTCATAATTTCTCAATTTTCGGTGGGAGTCCAAGTTTTGTGTTTATGTTATTCTAGTAGCCTTGCAGCAGCATGCCCTGGTTCCTTAACAGGGTCTGCTGAGACCTGTAGACTATTTGTCACCAGATGTCCGAGACCTATAGCATCTGACATGGTTCTTTTTTACCCAGGTGATGACCAATCCGGTATGTCTTTCTGTTTATTTCCTCTCATTAAATTGGTGATTGGTGGACACAGTTGATCTGGCTTCTCAGTTGAGACCTGTCTGGCTTGGGAGACCCTTCAGGTTGTGATACTACCATGAACATAGCTCTCAACCTCACTGAAGCACACAAGCCCCTCTGCCTCAATAAGGGGATGAAGGGGATGTCCATGAAGAGGATCATGATAATGATCATCATCATTTTCATCCATGCCTTAGCTTGGTATTTTTACACCACTGCCAGCCATGCACCGGGGATCCATGGTATCTGTGGTGTAGTCTGTGGAGACAGATGAGGCTGATGATTGTTCAATGGTTTGGTGATGATCCTGCATAAAAATCATGTGGATCCATGAGGATCCATATTTCACATCCATGTTTTTGCACCACTGAAAAGCCATGTGCTGGGGGACCTATGATTTCTATATTGTAATCTATGGGCCCAAATGGGGCCTATGAGTGGACTGTGGGTTGGGTGTTCTTCTACTAAGTATCAAGTGGATCCAAAGGGATTCATGCCTTTCGTTCCGTAACTTTGCTCCATTCCAAAGCTATGGACTGAGGGACCCATGATTTCTGTCATGTAGTCTGCGGGTGTAAACAGGTTCTATGATCTGACAGTAATTTAGGGATGGTTACATTTAAAAATCATATTAAATCCTGTGAATCAGTACAGATACTCAAATATGGAGGCAGAAGGCTGAAACCAGCCAACTGCAAAATGCAGCTCAGATTACTTTTTCTATACCAGCCAAATGCTGGCAACCCTGGCTGAAAGGAGCTGCAGCCATGGTGATGAAGGGCCAAGCAGCTGGAGGAAAAGTGGAAAGAGTAATCAAGAGAGGGTTTCTGCCAGATATTTTAGAGGGAATTTATGACAAAACCCTAGCCAATTTTGTCTGTCAACAGGAGAAATAAGATGATAGGCTGGGAGAATGCAGAAGGTGAGCCAATCCAGGAGAGCCTGCGGGATGAAGGCACGCCTTTTAAAGGAAGAGTATTTTAAAAGAGGGAAGCCTAGGTGAGGGCTGGTCACATTAATTGGTGGCAGCAGATGAGATATGAAAAATCCAGTGGTGATTTTTAAAGAGCCAGGAGAGGTCTGGGAAAATCCAAGGTAGTGGCTTTAGAGACCTGGTAGTGGAGTGGGATCCAAAAATCTAGTGAAGGTTTTGGAGCTCCAGAAGAAGTCTCAGCAAAATCCTGAGTGGTGGGATTTAAAGACAAGTTGGCTGGAAATTCTAACTCAGTGACGGAGTTTAGAATTATGTGAGAAATAATTCTGCCCTGTCAGCTAACATGATTCTCTGAGGTAAATGTTTGGGGTAAACTAGTAGGAGAATTGTTGGAAAGCTGGGGGAGCCCACATTATTAAAGCAGTGATCTCCCGAGGTAAAAATTTTAGGTAAAGTAAGGAGACACTAATAAAACTTAGTTCATCAGAGCAATCCTTTGAGGTAAAAGTCTGAGGTAAAGAGGTAGGATAATTGCTTGAAAGCTGACTGAGACTAAACAATTGGTGCAGTGATCTCCTGAGGTAAAAGCTTTGGATAAAGGAAGGAGTCACTGTTAAAACCTAGCCTGGACACAGAAATAAGCATCAGGAAGAGTTTAAATGTATTTCCTGAGGTAAACAGTCTGAGGTAATTGTAAGGAAATATGAATACAAGCCTCCCCAAAAGACAAGGCAGAAATGGAAAATCAGATTTCTGAAGCAGACCAAGTTGACCAATTCTATGAAGACTTACAACACCTTCTAGAACTGACACCAAAGAAAGATGTTCTTCTCATTATAGGGGATTGGAATGCTAAAGTAGGGAGTCAAGAGATAAAAGGAACAACTGGTACGTTTGGCCTTGGAGTTCAAAACGAAGCAGGGCAAAGGCTAATAGAGTTTTGTCAAGAGAACAAGCTGGTCATCACAAACACTCTATTCCAACAACAGAAGAGGTGACTCTACACATGGACATCACCAGATGGGCAGTACCAAAATCAGATTGATTATATTCTGTGCAGCCAAAGATGGAGAAGCTCTATAAAGTCAGCAAAAACAAGACCTGGAGCTGATTGTGGCTCTGATCATCAGCTTCTTATAGCAAAACTCAAGCTTAAACTGAAGAAAGTAGGAAAAACCACGGGGCTAGTCAGGTATAATCTAAACCAAATCCCTTATGAAAACACAGTGGAAGTGAAGAACAGATTTAAGGAACTCGATTTGGTGGACAGAGTGCCTGAGGAACTATGGATGGAGGCCCGTAACATTGTACAGGAGACAGCAACAAAAACCATCCCAAAGAAAAGGAAATGCAAGAAAGCAAAGTGGCTGTCCAACGAGGCCTTACAAATAGCAGAGAAGAGAAGGGAAACAAAATGCAAGGGAGATAGGGAGAGTTACAGAAAATGGAATGCAGACTTCCAAAGAATAGCAAGGAGAGACAAGAGGGCCTTCTTAAATGAACAGTGAAAAGGAATAGAGGAAAATAATAGAAAGGGAAAAACCAGAGATCTGTTCAAGAAAATTGGAGCTATTAAAGGACCCTTTTGTGCAAAGATGGACATGATAAAGGACAAAAATGGCAGGGACCTCACAGAAGCAGAAGACATCAAGAAGAGGTGGCAAGAATACACAGAGGAACTATACCAGAAAGATCTGGATGTCCCGGACAACCCAGATAGTGTGGTTGCTGACCTTGAGCCAGACATCCTGGAGAGTGAAGTCAAGTGGGCCTTAGAAAGCATGGCTAACAACAAGGCCAGTGGAGGTGATGGCATTCCAGTGGAACTATTTAAAATCTTAAAAGATGATGCTGTTAAGGTGCTACACTCAATATGCAAGCAACTTTGGAAAACTCAGCAGTGGCCAGAGGATTGGAAAAGATCAGTCTACATCCCAATCCCAAAGAAGGGCAGTGCCAAAGAATGCTCCAACTACCGTACAATTGCACTCATTTCACACGCTAGCAAGGTTATGCTCAAAATCCTACAAGGTAGGCTTCAGCAGTATGTGGACCGAGAACTCCCAGAAGTACAAGCTGGATTTCGAAGGGGTACAGGAACTAGAGACGAAATTACTAACATGCGCTGGATGATGGAGAAAGCCAGAGAGTTCCAGAAAAACATCTACTTCTGCTTCATTGACTACACAAAAGCCTTTGACTGTGTGGACCACAACAAACTATGGCAAGTTCTTAAAGAAATGGGAGTGCCTGACCACCTTATCTATCTCCTGAGAAATCCATATGTAGGACAGGAAGCAACAGTTAGAACTGGATATGGAACAACTGATTGGTTCAAAATTAGGAAAGGAGTACAACAAGACTGTATATTGTCTCCCTGCTTATTTAACTTATAAGCAGAATACATCATGCGAAAGGCAGGACTGGATGAATCCCAAGCCGGAATTAAGATTGCCGGAAGAAATATCAACAACCTCAGATATGCAGATGATACCACTCTGATGGCAGAAAGTGAGGAGGAATTAAAGAACCTCGTAATGAGGGTGAAAGAGGAGAGTGCAAAAAATGGTCTGAAGCTCAACATCAAAAAAACTAAGATCATGGCCACTGGTCCCATCACCTCCTGGCAAATAGAAGGGGAAGATATGGAGGTAGTGACAGATTTTACTTTCTTGGGCCCCATGATCACTACAGATGGTGACAGGAGCCACGAAATTAAAAGATGCCTGCTTCTGGCGAGGAAAGCGATGACAAACCTAGACAGCATCTTAAAAAGCAGAGGCATCACCTTGCCGACAAAGATCCGCATAGTCAAAGCTATGGTTTTTCCAGTAGCGATGTATGAAAGTGAGAGCTGGACCATAAAGAAGACTGACCGCCGAAGAATTGACGCTTTTGAATTGTGGTGCTGGAGGAGACTCTTGAGAGTCCCCTGGACTGCAAAGATAACAAACCTATCCATTTTGAAACAAATTAACCCTGAGTGCTCACTGGAAGGACAGATCCTGAAGCTGAGGCTCCAATACTTTGGCCATCTGATGAGAAGAGAAGACTCCCTGGAAAAGACCCTGATGTTGGG
Organism: Intellagama lesueurii; assembly: GCA_037013535.1. NCBI lineage: Eukaryota > Metazoa > Chordata > Lepidosauria > Squamata > Agamidae > Intellagama > Intellagama lesueurii. The sequence goes on along the minus strand of JBAJHW010000010.1, from coordinate 25,694,091 downwards.
AAAGTGTGAAGGCAAGAGGAGAAGGGGACGACAGAGGACAAGATGGTTGGACAGTATCACTGAAGCTACCAACATGAATTTGACCCAACTCCGGGAGGCAGTGGAAGACAGGAGGGCCTGGCGTGCTCTGGTCCATGGGGTCATGAAGAGTCGGACACGACTTAACGACTAAACAACAACAAAGGGCAAAAGGACATGGTTAGGACAAAACTCCATAAGGAAGTTCAGGAAGAAAGGGTGTTGGGGCCTTTTCAGGCCCCGCCCATTGCGCACCTTCGAGTGCCCCCCCGGGGTTTGTTCTGGAGAAGACACCAGGTGAATTTCACTCGATTCATCATTTGTCTTTCGCAGCGGGTGAGTCAGTAAATTACAAGATCCCCCAGGAGTTCTGCACCGTACAATATACATCGATTTGATGCAACAGTGCACATGGTGCAGAAATGTGGGATTGGGGCGGAGCTCTGGAAGTGCGACATTAAACCTGCTTTCCGGCTCCTCCCCGTTCATCCCAGTTATTTTGACCTATTAGGATTTGCTTTTGAAGGAACTTTCTATATGGACAGGTGCCCAGTCTCCCGTGGGTTGCTCAATTTCTCATTCAGCTTTTGAGCAATTTAGCACCTTCCTGGAGTGGGCGCTCAAGGAAGGGGTGAGCCAAATGCAGGTCGTCCATTATTTAGATGATTTTTTATTTTGTGGGGCAGAAGGCACAGCACAATGTGCATGCCTTATGATAGCCTTTTAGGCTACGGCGTGGGTACTGGGAGTCCTGTTGGTCAAAGAGAAGACAGTGTGATGCAGTTGAAGCAGTGTGGGATATGTAGTCAGAGAAATGTAAGATGGAGTCAGACAGGTTCTGTGTGAAGTTGATTTGAGAGACATTGGAATGTGTTTTTCTAAGTGCTATGAGAGTGTTTTTCTGCGTGGTTCGAGATAAAGCTGAAGGTCGGACCAAGGAGCCCGTGAAAGACTCAACATTCTGAGCTAATTGGAGAAGAGATAAAACACCTGGATCTTCATAGGAATTGAGGGAGGAGGAAGGTGTTACAGCCCCTTGAGGCTACTTGGTTAACATCCATTGTCGCACACCCCCAGTGTCCCTAGTTTGTTTCCCCTCTGACCCAGGTCCACCTTTGGACACGACTTGCTTATTTCTCCTTTCACCAACTGCCACCAGTGGATCTTTATCCACACTTTACCAAAGATGCTTCTTGGACACGTGTTGTCAAATATAACCGATTATTTATTACTTAGTTGTTAAATCACACAAGTATGTTCATAGATGTTATATTATGTTGCACTCATTAAACTTGGATATTAAAACACGTTTCTTTATTTGTATTATGTTTCATTAATCACTGGAATAAGATCTGATGACTGTCCATCTATTTTATTTTACTTATATTTTTTAACTATTCTTTAACACATAAACCAACTACTCCAACAGTCCAATCTCTCTCATAAACCTTCCAAACCTCCTCTCTCCTTCTCTCTCAGTCTCCAACTCTTCACTCTGACTCCGCCCTCCTGTCCTCCCATAGGCTACAGCTCTAGAGCTCCCCATGACGGACAGGTGGGACATGGACATTCCGTCACATACCTCCCCCCTTGGAAAGTTTGTTTCATGGGGTAAAACTTATGGTAGTTTACCCTCATGAACAACGTATGATTTTACTTACCAATATTTCTAACAATTTTTTTCCATGCAGTTCTCATTTACACATTTGCAATATATACTTACTCTATACTTACTCTTTTACACAGTTTAACAAATATTATTCTTATTACTTTACATTTAAATAACATTAATCAATATTTTTATTACTTACAAACTAATTCAGTCACTTTTATCCTTACTTATCATTAGTTCTTCTATAAATTGCATTTTCATTTATTTCATAAACATATACACACTTAGAACATTTATTTAGAACAGTTTTTATACCATTAAAAGTTACATTTTTCTTTGTTTCCGTCAGTCATTCTTCTGGTCTTCTTGATAAAGCGTCGGCCACTACATTTTGATTCCCCTTCACGCTCCAGATCTCGAAATCAAAGTCTTGTAATAGTAGGGCCCATCTCATTAACTTATTGTTATTCGCCCTGATTGTCCTCAACCACAGCAGTGGGGAATGGTCTGTGCACAGTACAAAATGTCTTCCCCATATGTATGGCCTGAGTTTCTGTATCGACCATACTATCGCAAGACACTCACGTTCTATGGTGGAAAGGTATGTCTCGCCAGCTTGCAGCTTCTTACTTAGAAAAATTACTGGATGAAGGTTCCCGTCATCATCCGACTGACTCAGCACGGCTCCTATTCTGGTGTTGGAAGTATCTGTGAAGACGGTGAACTCGCATTGGAAATCTGGCACTCTCAGGACAGGACTGGTCATCAGCGCAGTCTTCAGGTTCTTGAAGGCCTCCTCGCATTCTCTCGACCACGGGATCTTGTCAGCTGTTCTTTTATGGGTTAAGTCAGATAAAGGGGTGGCTATTTCACTGAAATTTTGGATAAAGCGTCTAAAATAGCCAACTAACCCTAAGAAAGATCTGACTTTTTTCTTTGTTGTTGGTCTAGGCCAGTTACTGATGACTTCAATCTTTGATTCTAGGGGTTTAATTATGCCTCCCCCTACCATATGGCCTAAGTATTTTATTTCTGAGTTACCCAATTGGCATTTACTAGCCTTTACTGTTAACCCTGCCTTATTTAGCCTCTGTAGCACTTTCTCAATATGGCACAAGTGATCTGTCCACGTCTGGCTATAGATTCCTATGTCATCCATATATGCCACAGTGAATTCCCTAAACCCTTGCAATGTTTGGTCCATTAGCCTTTGAAAGGTTGCAGGTGAATTTCGCAACCCAAATGGTAGAACATGGAATTCATACAATCCAAAAGGGCTGCAGAATGTGGTCTTTTCTTGATCTCTGGGGTCTAACCTCACTTGCCAGAACCCTTTAGTCAGGTCTAGACTTGATATGAACTGACATCGCCCAATTGTTTCGATCAAATCATCTAGTCTGGGCATTGGGTAAGCATCAGGCTTGGTGATGTGGTTTAATTTCCTATAATCTACGCAGAACCGTATACTGCCATCTGGTTTATCTACCAGTACTATCGGGGCAGACCATGGGCTAGATGAAGGTATAATGATTTTTTCCTTCAACATCTCATCTAGTTCTTGGCGAACCTTTCCTACATATGGCCCTGTGACTCTGTACAGAGTGACAGCTTGAGGGGGTGCATCTCCAGTATCAATTTTGTGCACCACTCCCTTTGCTACACCCGGCTTTTTGGAGAAGACCTGCTTGTATTTTATCAGCAAGGCTCTTGCTTCATTTTTCCACTCTGGGGTTAATGTGTCACAGATCTTTACATCTTCTGGGTTATATTGGGGTTCGCCTCACCCTTCCCAATATGGCAATTCATGTTTTTCATTGTCCACTTCTTTTATGGCATATAGGACAATATTTTCTTTTCTATAGTACGGTTTAATCATATTAACATGTACCACTCTTCGCCCTTCCTCTCCTTCCTCCTGAATTATGTAATTCACCTCACTCATCTTGGAGATTACTCTATAAGGACCTGCCCAATTTAATTGCAGTCTGTTCCCTTTTATAGGTTTTAACATCAGGACTTCATCTCCAGGACTGAATGATCTTTCTCTGGCCTTTTTGTCACACCATAGTTTCTGCTTTCCTTGCTGACTCTGCAAGTTTTCTGATGCTAACTTCAGAGATTGCTGCAAGGATTTCATCAGGGTATCTAGGTATTGGATTGCTGTCTCAGGATCTTGTTCCCTCTGTTCTTCCCAATTTTGTCTTAGTAAATCAAGGGGTCCCTGCACTTTTCTCCCAAATAACAATTCAAAAGGACTGAATCCAGTGCTTTCCTGGGGTACAGACCTATACGCGTATAATAAGGGTTGTAACTTGTGATCCCAGTCATTGGGATTTGCTGCTGTATAAGCCCTGATCATTCGCATTAGGGTCCCATTAAATTTCTCCACCAAACCGTTTGTGTGAGGATGATATGGGGATGATGTTATATGATTTATGCCACAAAGTTGCCACAGCCTTTTCATTAATCTGGATGTGAATGATGTTCCCAAATCCGTGACAATTTCAGAAGCAAAGCCCATGCGACACATATAATTCACTAAGGCATTTGCTATAGTTTCTGTCTCTATATTTCACAATAGAACGGCTTCTGGGTATCTAGTGGCATAATCTATTATAGTTAATATGAATCGGTTTCCCCTTCTGGTTACTTTAGGTAAGGGTCCAACAAGGTCCATGCCAATGTGTTGAAATGGGGTTGATATTACTGGTAAAGGCATAGCTTAGCTTTAGTTTTATCATTGCCCGTACCCTGCCTTTGACATACATCACAGCTTTGACAGTATGATTTTATTTGCTTCCCCATTCCTGGCCAGTAGAAATTCTGAGCTATTCTTTGCTTTGTGCGTGTGATTCCCAAATGAGCAGCAAAGGTGTCTTTATGTCCCTTTTCCATTGTCCTTTCCCTGTATTTAAAAGGAATCACCAGTTGTTTGTGAACATTTTCCCCTCCCCTCTGAGGATTTATTAAGACCTTTCTATATAACAGGTCTTTCTCTACACAGAACCTTTCAGGGCTTTCAGGGGTTAGTGTTCCTTCTCTGGCTAGCTTAAAGCATTGTTGTAACGTAGAATCCTGTCTTTGTTCTTGTCTAAATGCATTTTCATGAGGATTCCTTATAACCACCACCTCAGCTGTTTCATTGGCTTCATCTCCTCCTATAATTTCATTAGGGATTTCACATTCAGGTGTTTCTCTTTTTTCTATCTGTGAGTGAGTAGTGATCAAAACACTCTTTACATGCTCAGATAGATCTAACCCAATCAAGGCATGGAGCAGGAATTTGATTTGTGAGGTCTACTTTCCACACTCCATTCCACCCTTGATATTTCATTTGTATTTTAGCCATAGGTAGAGTAGTTAATTCTTTCCCAATCCATTTTATGGTTATGTATTCATTTCTCACTATATTTCCCTGAGGGATAATATCAGGATGACACAAAGTCACCTGAGAGCAGGAGTCTCTCAATGCTAGATATTTTGTATCATTTATATAAATGTGTTCACCAGAACAACGAAGCAGTTCTTGGTTACTTTCAATAAAATAGCATTGGACAATGTTTGCTAACGGCAGTTGTTTTTCCTGGCCCTCTGCTATCTCTGTTTCAGCGCCATTTTCTTTTCTTTTTCTTTTTTCTTTTTTTTTAAATAATTTTTATTTTTCTAACACATATAGACCTACAAGACCAACAAAACATACAAAACAAACAAAAACACATAGGTGGGGAGGCATTTTCCTTACAATATTATCCATTATATGAATCTGACTGCATCAACCTTATTGCTCTCAAATATTTAGTTCAATATAAAGCATCCTAAAGTTATGATAATTCTGGTGATTGATTTTTTATAGATTCTTTCTCTTGCATTCTTATCTATCCAATTATATCTCAGAATATCAATGCTTTACAATCGTGAGTAATCAACATTTCAAAAGACAAAAAGATATATCTATCTATCCTTAACTGCATAATCATGTTATAATTCATATATACTTGATATCTCTATGTGAGTGCCTTACAATTAATATTGTGTTCACCATAATATGTGTCTATGCATACATATATTTCATATCAACATTTCAGATGTTTAATTCAATATATAGCATCCTAAATCTATAGTGATTAATTTTACTAGATTCTTTCTCTTGGATTCTTATCTATCCAACTACATATTAGGACATCCATGCTTAACAATAATCAAACATCAACATTTCAGAAGACAAAAAGATATATATAACCTTATTTACTTAATCATGTTACAATTCATAGTGTATTTCTCATGTTACTTTATATGTAAATATCTCTCTCTCACACCAATGGTTTCTATTATTTATTCAGCAAGTAACTTTCCCCCTTTCATTTTTGCCTATCAGCTCCAGTATTATCAATCCAAGCTTGGCCTCTCGCCTCTTTTTTGCCAGTTTTAAAATGCCTTGCCAGTTTTAAAATGCCATCTATAAAATATCTTTAAGGCATTTTCTGTCCGGTTTACTAATTTCATCCCAATATAGTCAATGTCTTGATTTTGGAGCAACATAGATCTGTCCGATCTCTGATCATAAATTTCTGCCCTCAAATTCACCCATTTCTCCCCCTTTACATCCATTCCCATCGATACAAACTCAATATGCTTCCCCCCCCTCTTTCCAACCTCCCCTTTTGTCCTTTTTGAGCATTTCATCAAACTTTTTGAGAAAAACAGTCTCTCTCTCTGGCAATAGCAGTTGTTGAGTAGGCTCAATGGTTTGTTCAGACATTTCATATAGCTTTAAGACAGTCTCTTTCTCTCTCTCTGATGCAGACATTTCATCCTGCTTTAAGACGCTCTCCATCTTAACATGCAATCCAAGAAGTGTCGCCTTAAATTCTGCCTTAGCTTCTAAAAATTGAGCCTTAATTTGATTGATGATGTCCAGTTAGAATTCCTGAAGAGATCTCTTGAGATAAATCTCCATTGTGGGTTCCAATAATGAGTCTCCCCCTCTATCCATGGCCATAACAGTCAGCAGGCTAATTACTCAGATTTCCCTCATGATTTATTAGCCAGTCCACACTTAAAGACCTGCGAAGGACACTCTGATCGTAGCTCCAGCCGTGTTAAGGATGTTATTTGATTTATAATCCACCTTTGTAGCTCAATGCAGAGTCACATAGGTTAAGTTGTGGAGAGTTATTTAAAGTTCTTAAGTCCTGAATTTATGAAAAAGCCAGTTCTCGGGGAGGAAGGGTTAAGAGAGAAAAGACAGTTGGTTTCGTTTTTCCCAGTTCTCTCAGCTGTGACGCAGTAAGAAAAACTCCAGTGTTACAGGCATTACCAAAGTTATGCCGCTTGAGATCTTTCTCCTCATCAGCTTCCAAAAGAACACATCTGATCTTTTACTTGCTGTTGCTTAGCAGCAGATCATTAATCTCTGTTCATGCAGTCAGGTAATAAATCTTCAGACCTCCCCCTCTCCGGGCAGCTAACTCACCAATCATGGCGACTTCGCGAGACAGTTGCGTGGTGCAGGAAGAGAAACTCTTCCAAAAGACAGACCGCCATCTGAAATTCGGCGTTTCCAAGCCCCGCTTGCTGCAAGTCCACTCTCCTTTGGAAAACTTGCCCCCCCTTCTCCTGGGGGGTCCGCTGACTCGGAGTAAACCCAGAGGAATCCAGAGCCCTGGAATTTCCCCTGTTCTCGCTGCCCGTTGCTCCACCCCCTTTTTTCAGCGCCATTTTCAATTGCCTCAGCTGTCTTTCTCTGCTGTTGTACATAGTACACTTTCTTGGGCAAATTTCCCCCTCCTTTCTGTTGAACCTCTTTATTCTTTAAGGTCTGGCATTGAGAAATGAAATGCCCTTTTTCTCCACACCCATAGCTTGTTTTAGGGCCTCTTTGTTCAAAATATGATGTTTTAGGGGCTCTTTGTTCAAAATATTGGGACTTGTCTCCCTTCCCTTCAAAGCCTTTATTCCTCTGTTGATTCTGCTCTGAGGGCTTGCCTCTAAAATGGCCTCCAGTAGTCTGATTGTTTCTGTGGAAATCTCTGGGTTCTTTCCTTCTTTCATCCCAGCTTTTACCTCCAAGTTTTACCTCAGAAAAGTTTTGGGCTTTTTGTCCCTGACCAAATACCTTAGTTCTCCAGGTAGAACTGAATAGAATTGTTCTAACCCAATAATATTTTTCATCTCATCTAAATTCTCAACCTTAGCTTGTTCTAGCCACTTCTCCAAGTATTTGACCAGATTGGCTCCCAATTGATAATATGATTCCTCAGGTTTTTTTGTCAATGCTCTAAATTTCCATCTGAGGTGCTCAGCATTGATCCCAAACCTTGACTAAACCAATTTTCTGAATACCTCATATTCTCTTGCTTGTTCCAGAGGTATTTGAGAATAAATCTCAGATAACTCTGCACTTATTTGAGATCTTAGAATAACCATTCTCTCTTCATCCTTCACTTTATAATCCCAGCGTGTTCTCTCGAAAGCAATGAGAAATGCTTCTGGGCAATCACCCTTTCTAAAGTGAGGGAATTTCTTTAAGTCTGCTTTTGATAAACCCCTCAGGATTTGAATTATTATTATTATTGTTCTGGGCTGCTAATTCTAATTGTTTCATTTGTAGTTGATATTCCATCTCTTTTGCCCTCATTTCCATCTCAGCTTTGAGCTGTAACTCTTTTAATTTAAATTCCTGTTGCAACCTCCATCTTTCAAATTCTTGGGAGGTTAACCCAGTTTCTCTCCTTGAGGCATCATCCTCCTGAGCATCATTATCTTGCTCAGCTAATTCAAAAGGGCTTTCCTCTTCATGAGATAAACTTTGAACATTCGATACCTCCATTGGTAACCTTTTCCCTCTCTTAGAAGGCATGTTTATTTGTTTTTCTTTGGACCAGTTGGTTGACTTAATAGAGGCAGACAGTCAAGCCTCAGTTTAAAAACACTTTTTCCTTTTCTGTGTTAGAGACAGATATATTTAGTAGCCTTCTGCTGGCAGCTACGGATTGTTACTTTATTTCTTAGGCACCCAGCCTCGCTGTCTCTGGTACTGATACACTGTTTCTTTCAGTCTCCAGACACCCAGCTTTTTCTCATAAATATTTATATTATTCCAGCCACAGTTAGTTTTAGTCCCCTCAGCAATTCCTTTGACCTTGGCTTCCCTTTTATTCCCTTCAGCGCTCCTCTTTCAGAGCTTGGGATCTAAAGTTAGCCCCTTGGTCTTTCTCTAAGCGTGAGGTAAATTTTAAAACCTGATTTCTCCTCAGAGTCTTTTCCTGCCTTAGTCTTTCCACGATCAGGAGTCCCTTCCAAGCTATCCACTAAGAGCTTTAGGGTTTACCACTCCTTCTCCTTAGCCTTCGACTAACAGGTCCCTCAGACTCAGAGACTTTCTTTTCTCTTTTCTTTGGCTCACTGGAATTTATTTACTTCGCATCCCACCACTTTTTCACCACTTATGTCACGCACCCCCAGTGTCCCTAGTTTGTTTCCCTTCTGACCCAGGTCCACCTTTGGACACGACTTGCTTATTTCTCCTTTCACCAACTGCCACCAGTGGATCTTTATCCACACTTTACCAAAGATGCTTCTTGGACACGTGTTGTCAAATATAACCGATTATTTATTACTTAGTTGTTAAATCACACAAGTATGTTCATAGATGTTATATTATGTTGCACTCATTAAACTTGGATATTAAAACACGTTTCTTTATTTGTATTATGTTTCATTAATCACTGGAATAAGATCTGATGACTGTCCATCTATTTTATTTTACTTATATTTTTTAACTATTCTTTAACACATAAACCAACTACTCCAACTGTCCAATCTCTCTCATAAACCTTCCAAACCTCCTCTCTCCTTCTCTCTCAGTCTCCAACTCTTCACTCTGACTCCGCCCTCCTGTCCTCCCATAGGCTACAGCTCTAGAGATCCCCATGATGGACAGGTGGGACATGGGCATTCCACCACAGCCATGAAGTGTCAAGAAGAAGGGAGGAGTTAGAGAAGGCAGAAAATGGACAATGGGTTATTCAATGGAAGTTTGATTCCATGATGATGGGAGAGAGGAAGAACTTGATGGATTGAATATGTGGCTTGAAAGAGAAAGAATGTAAGTAAAGAGAAAGAAGGAGGTGGGGCTAGCCCACCTTAGCCCAGCTTAGTAGTGTTTATTATTTTAATGGGAATTAGTTATTTTATTTAACAGTAATGATCTTTGAATATGTTCCTTATGCTAAAGCTTGAGCAATATAAACTGATTCTATGAAACTCTATTCTATGAAACTAGCTATCTTTAAGAGTCCTACCTAACTGAGCTGTGGTGATTTCTAAGGAATCACAAAGCCCATGTGTCTGTACTTGCAAAGTACTAGGTAAAAGTAAAGTGTTCTTTTAAGGTCAGACTTGTTCAAGGGGCTTACGCTATGCACTGCTGAAGTCTTGGGACTTGCCTCATCGCAAAGGTGGTAGGTAAGTGGTCTGTCGAACTCTCTGACCGAGTGCTAAGCGCTCCTTATGGAGGCTTGGGCACCACATGGTGGCAGCGTGCGAGATGAACGATTTGAGCTGTTGAGAGACCATTCTGTTGGAATCAGTTTTGCATATTCAAAGAAATACAGAATAAAGTGGCTTTTCCCTACGTTGTTATTTTGCTAAAGCCAAATAGCATAAAAAGGAGCTAATCCATGAGTATTCGGTGAGCTGTTAGTTTTGCTTAGGCAAAATGACAGGGAGAGGGCACGGAAAGCCCTCACAGAACCTTCGACCACAAGAGGTGGTGGAGGTTGGCGTTCCAGAAGCTGGGGCTACTGAAGGAGCCAGCAGCTGTGCCCTAGTGCAATGGACAAGCCCAGCGGCAGCGGTGCTGGCTGGAGCTGTGGCTACCGAAGGAGTCAGCAGTGGTGAACCGGCACTGTGGGTCAGGCCAGAGACAAGAAAGCAGTCCAGAGAGACGGTGGTCCACGTCCAGGAGGCCGGAGACCAAGCACCATGTTCAGCGAGAGTAAGGGCAGCTCAGGAGAACAGGAGCCTAATTACTCACCCTGAAGATGTGTCCAGCCGGAGAGCAGGAGCAGCTTCTACTCAGCCTTTGTCTAAAATGGATGTGATCATTGGACTCCTGATGGAATCCTTAGCCATGCAGAGGTCAGACTTGTTCAAGGGGCTTACGCTACGCACTGCTGAGGTCTTGGGACTTGCCTCAGTGTAAAGGTGGTAGGTAAGTGGCCTGTCGAACTCTCTGACCGAGTGCTAGGCGCTCCTTAGGGAGGCTTGGCCCCCACATGGTGGCAGCGTGCGAGACGTACGGTCTGAGCTGTTGAGAGACCATTCTGTTGGAATCAGTTTTGCATATTCAAAGAAGTATAGAATAAAGTGGCTTTTCCCTAAGTTGTTATTTTGCTAAGGTAAGAATGGCAATCAGGAGAAGCTTGTCCATGTCTAAGCTTCCATTACCTGAAGAAATTGAGTTACTTTTGGACAAAGAACTGCAACGCGTTACTTTGGATGAGTCCTTCGGCACAACAGGAGGCGCCCGACCCAAGTTAACCGGGGTGTCCCTCCTCGAACCAATGTTTGGCGATGTAGAACCATTTGACATGATGGACAGAACGAGGCACCGCCTGGTGTGAACCACTCAAGTGAGAGCTCAAACGACATGTGCTGACTTGCCAGACGACCAGGAGGATGAGGGAGGTTAAGCACGCTCCTCCAAGTGATGCCAGAAAGCCAGCCACTTCAGGTCCCCCTATAAAGTGTTATTTGTGTGGCGGCGATCATCTCAGGAGAGATTGTCCTAAAGCTACCACCCAGCCGAGCTAACAAGCTCGAGTTCTGCCTCCAGGCAAGTCATCTACCCCCGTGCACCCACGGCAACCACCCAAGCTGAAATTCCTTGGCTACCCAGAGGGAGCAGAAGATCCATCCAGCTTCAAGAGACCCCAGCCAGAGGAAGCCACTGGAGCATACTCGCCCTATAAGGCATCACCACCAATGCCCACTCAACAAGGAGTTAATCTTCCACAAGCCCAGAGGCAAGCCAGCAAAGACAAAGGAATTTCAGCTCCTCAACAACCCCCCACTAATCCTTTTCAGCCTAGCATGTTTGGAGCAGCTGTTTGGAAAGAGGCTCAGGATTATACACAGCCTACCCAGTGGAATTTACAATATAGAATCATGGATCCTACTTGCCTGATCCCTAACGACAGAGCAGAATGGGCAGCAAAAGAGTTCAGTGAGTCAATTGAAATCCAAACCCCCAAGGCTTTTTGAAAATTAATGCCCTTCGAGATACGGGCGCGGACCTTTCCTCTGTTAGTGAGAACTTAATTAACCCTAGCCAGATTGTGCAATGTGTCTGTACTTGCAAAGTACTGTACTTGCAAAGTACTGGGTAAAAGTAAAGTGTTCTTTTAAGGCCAGACTTGTTCAAGGGGCTTACACTACGCACTGCTGAGATCTTGGGACTTGCCTCAGTGCAAAGGTGGTAGGTAAGTGGCCTGTCCAACTCTCTGACTGAGTGCTAAGCGCTCCTTACGGAGGCTTGGGCACCACAATCAGGACCATCAATATTTCACACTGTAAGGGTGGATGTGAAAACAAGCTGAAGGATGGGATTTTTATACTCCTTGGCCTAAAAGTCTAACAGTTCTCCATTCTGGAAGTTCTTCCTGACAGACAGATACCTTAGAAACACCTAAATGTGGCCCACCTGGACAAAAGGCCTCAACTGGCAGGCTTTGAGGCTTACCTAGGTCCATTTTCAACCAAGTCTCCAATGCTCACTCCACTGCTAGCTGGGAGATAGAACTCCCATAAAAGAGAATTATGGGATCTATAGTCCAAGAAATTGGAAAATCTCATCCCAGATTCATAAACAGGGCAGGATACATGTCTAGCAGGTTTCCCATAAAGAGGTAACTCCTGACTGGATTTGTTTTCACACAATGAATGAGACAACTTTATAAAATGTTTCTATGACAGAACCCTCCACAAGACAAGAAGTTATTGATGGTGCTTAAAATAATGTAATTTTGCTCTATAATGAAAAGTAGTGGTTTTCAGCCTTTAGTCCTCCAGATCATTTGTATGCCAAATCCTAGAAACTTGTACAGGGTATTCTGAAAGCTGATGTCCAAAACATATAGATGGTCAGAGACAGAGAACCAGTGCTTTAAAGAACATCATTTGAGATTTATTAATACATTTAAGAACATTCTCCACACACATATAATAATAGTGTGTGTGTAAAAGAAAGGGGTGTATGGGATGATGTGTAACTGCTTTATGCAGATCTGGGCCATTGCACCAATTATCCATGGCATTGCACTATTTAAATTATTCTGTCTACTTCTAATTATTTATAAGAATAGAATAGGTTTCAAACCCTACACTATTCTTATAAATAATTTAAAGTAGACGTTATTAGCTTAAATGGTGTAATGCCATGGCTAATGGTACTACTTTTTTAATTAACATTTTATTAGTTTTCACTATATCTACATTCAGTTTGTGCTTGTTACATGGGTTCCTTATAATTATTTATTTTTGCGTCTTGGTGTCTTCTTAGTTGTCTCTTCAAAATCTAGACATTTTTTAAAGCATTTGAACCAATCGTGTGTATTTTGGTGTATAATGTTGACTATCATCATAATATTGCTCTCATAATATACAATGTTCTCAAAATCCTCTAATAAAATATCTGATAAAAGCAATTCTGGTTTCAAATCTATATAATTTGAGGTAATTTAACTGGCCAAATTTGTATTTTGTACCAATAATAACTAAATAGGTTTCTAACACATAATAAATGTTGTCTAAAGCATATTATATACATTTTCTTTATATAATCGTTTAAACATTTCTATCTCCACAGTTTCTATCATGTCTATATCAATATCATATCTAATATATGTTAATTAAGTACTATTTGTTTTACCCCTTTCTTATATCTAGCTTCAATTTACCTTAAGAGCCACTTTGTTATGCCTATACCCTGATTAGTGATCCCTTATTTCCGATTAATTCCCTTTTCTAATATATAAGATATGTCCCCTTACAATTCCAGAAGTTAGGTGTATACATGCTTTCAACCTTGAAAGCCCCTTGATATTTTTTCCTTTACATCTTTCTAAGTAACTCCTTCTCTAGTTTGTCTTTTCCCAATTATTATTCCTATCTTTCTAAAAATTCTTCCTTCCCTTGTACCATCTGAAATCATTCTATGCACTTGATGTATCTCCAGTAGATCTTCCAGGCTGTTTTTAATTAAATCTGCAGATTCTCTCCCCTTATCTTCCTTTAGCACACCTAGGACTCCCTTCAACTCCAGGGTTAGAATTAGATCTCCTAAATTTTCTCCTCTGATTTCCTCCAGCCCCTCCTTTGGTTGGTATACATCATCCACCACCCTGACATTTTCTTGTTCTTTATTCCCTGTCTCCTGTTTAATATAGTCTTTCCTTAGCTGCTCATTGAATAATTTCACCTCTTCGTTGTGGGATCTCACTATTTATAAAATTGCTTGAAGAGTAGATTTTGTTTCATCCCAATAATTTTCTTGTTTTAACATTATGTTCCAAGATATCAGATGATTGTATTCCAAGTAAAAGTTGTCCAATTGCTTAAACTAATCAGTTCAATTCCATCAATAATTGCTTCAATAAATCCACTTTAATAGCTTGATCATCTTTAGTGTTAAATTTGAGCCCAGTCTCAGATGTGAAAGGTTTTCCCTGCTTAGAGGCTCAAGGACATTTGCTCACCAAATATCACAGTCCAGTTCACTCAATGTTTGTATTCGTGGCCTGAAGTCTTTTGTAATCCAGCCCCAGAAGCAGTCCATTCCAGTATTAGTTCTATCCCAGCCTGTGCTCCAGTCAGGTTCAGAACCCAGTATACATCCAAATGTTTTTATTGGACCACATATGTCCACGTTAGCCAGATATATATTCCAAAATGAATTGTCTTTGATCAGAGCTCAGTTGTCAGCCTACATCCCAAAGTACAGTTTAAATTTTCCACTTCAGCAGGATTACACTTTCCAGGGTTAATTTGTCTATGCTTCAATCAGTCCTCAGTAAAAAAAAAAGGAAATCAAAACTAATTCCAAGTTTAGAACCACCATAGAGTGTTCAAGGTCATTGTTCTGGGCTTTCTGCCAACACTGTAGATAGCCATAACATAGTCAAGTTTAACTCCCAGAGTTGTTTAGCTTATAATGAATTTAAGAGCAAGATTTCTTAAGTTTCTAATGCCAAAGTAATACCAAACTTCCTTCATTGAAGTATAGTCAAATGTCTAATTAGTGTCCAATTTATTTTCTTTGTATCTCTTTGCATCTCCTTCCCTCTCTCCAGATTCACTGCTGCTCTATAAGTGGGGAGGGATAAGAGATGCTTATTTCTGTTATAGGGTTTGTCTCATACAGGGATAGTCATAAAGCAGTATAGTTGTAAAATATATTTCACCCAGTGGTAACGACGATGTTAATTAGCTGATTTATTGCTTCTCTATTGCCTGCTGCCAACGACTTGCAAGTGAGCTATTCAGCTGCTTGTTTCCACATGCTGGTTGATTGGGGAGTTTTCCAGATCAAAACGGGGGTATCCGCCACCACCCCCATGATCAACAGGCTTCTCCCCCAATTTACCACCTCTTTGGGGTGGTTCTAACCCACTGGGGGGTCCCAAACAGGTCAGAATTCAGCCCAGGGGATGGAGCTTTGTCCTCCTGCTGCTGTCCCATCGCAGCATCAAGCTGGAAGTCACTAATGGTACTTCTTTAGGGGGAAAACAAACTATATGGGCTCTGAAATGTACCGTGGGGTGGAGTTCTTAAAACAATTCCTATATGGCACCTGATTTTATGAAAATATCAGCATAAAAATGGCAGTGTCGCCCACTGTTGCCAACTTATACATGGAAGAAGTGGAAAAGAAGGCACTAAACACCTTCCAGGGCATGACTCTGACCCATTGGTTCAGGTATATGGACGACACCTGGGTGAAGATCAAGTTTCAGGAAGTACAGGTCTTCATAGACCACATCAATGCAGTGGACCTAAATATCAAGTTCACCAGGGAAGACACCAAAATAACCGGCTGGCTTTCCTGGACTGTGCAGTCATCATAGGATCCAACGGCAGCTTAGGAATAGAAATTTACAGAAAACCTACACACACTGATCAATACCTGCAGTTTGACTCTCATCACCCATTGCAACACAAGCTAGGAGTCATCAGGATGCTAAACCGTGGAGAAAGAAACATCCCCACCTGCACAGAAGACAAGAAGAAGGAAGACGGTCATCTTGTGACTGTGTGATTGGGTTCCAGACTAGACCCTGTAACAAGGACTCATAAAGAAAATGGAGAATGACAATTGCTTTCTGGGAATGGAGAAGTGCACCAGTAAAGCCATGAAAAAAGCTGAAGTAAGCGGAATGAGAAAAGGGAGTAAACAAGATAAGGATGTGCATCATTGAAGGGCCCAGAGAACAGCATATCTACAAATGGATGTGTGAACATGTAGATAAGATCTGTTTTGGGCTGGGAATTGCTGATCCTGAGGAAAAACCAGGATCTGGAAAATAACTAATCCACTAAGAGGACTTTTTGTCAACATGTTTACTTTCGACTATAAAAGTCATGGATTTTTCCATGGCGGGTGTGCTCCAGAACAGTGCTGCAACTGGACATCCACACTTTCATGTCTACGGCTGATCACCAGGAGATAGCAAAGCACACACCTTCCATCAACTGAGGGACTTCAGGGTCAGTGTGAGTATCGTATGAATGTGTGTGTGTAAGAGGCCTCTTGGTATGAACTCAGATCTCTCTCTCTATTCGAGTAAAGGACCATACCCTAAGTGTGGTAACAATCTGAAGATAGCCCTTAAGGCCTATGGATATCCAAAATGGGCCTTTAAGAAGCCAATGTGCCAACCCAGCAGGACAATGAAACTGTCTGAGACCCAGAGCCAATGGAAGAACCTGGTCATTCCTTACATGGTGGGTGTGTCTGAAAAGCTCAAAAGGATTTTTGGTAAACACCACATACCCATGCACTTCAAACCCAGAAACACACTAAGGCAGAGACTTGTCCACCCAAAACACAACAGGAGCAATATAGTATATGCAGTCCAATGCAAAGAGGAGTGTTTGGAGCTCTACATTGGAGAAACCAAACAGCCACTAAACAGGAGAATGGCCCAGCACAGGAGGGGCAATGGCTCAGGACCACAATCAGCAATGTCCCCTCATTTGAAGGACAAAGGATACTCATCTGATGACCAAGATGTACATTTTGGACTAAGAAGATAGGTGGTTTGAGAGAGGGGTCAGGGAGGCCATACATGTACATATAGAAAATCCCTCACTCAACAGGAGTGGAAGCCTTAGATACAATTTGTCTCCTATTTATCATGCTGCCCTTTCATCCATTGCCAGACAGATCAGGACCACACCCACCAGAAACACCAGAAAGACACCAGTTAATAACTGTTAATGACCAATGACAATGGGTGGGGAAGGACTGCAAAAGTGGGATTTTCACTCACCCCACCCTGTCCTTTGTCCATCTAACGAGCCTATTCAGACCAAGGGGAATTGAAATCAATGTGGAGGATATATCAGGGGTCTCCTACCAACTCTCCTCAGACTGAAGAAGCTACTTGGATGAGTAGTGAAATGTTTCAACCTAATAAGAAAGAAGTCCAGTTGACATGACTCAACTTCCAGATAACCTCACCTGGATGACTGAGAATATTCACAGATATATCAGCACAAAAAGTTATGACACTTTCCTTTAAATAATATTAAACAAGAAGAACGTTGATTTTATCACTCTGGGCAGTCCTTCCAGTAATGCAGATCACAACTATTCTATAACATAATTGTGTTCCTATTTGCTGTGCCCAGTTTCTCACCAAGCAGGCACCTTCTGATGACAAACATCTCTAATTTTTTCTGGGCTGGTTTTCAGATGACAGACACACAGTCTACTACTAGGTCAGGAAATGGAATAGAGTATGAAGATTTACCAGCTTGCTAGATCCTTCTACAGCTTGTGTTTTACTGGCATAGCCTCTGAAAAGCTGAAATCATCTTCACACCATGATGTGATGACACATCAGGACTTTGTTAAGGTAGATTATAACTAATGCTAAAATTAGATGTGATGATGGTCATCACCTTAGATTACTTTGGCACTAATGACTACATTCACAGCCATAGTCAAGGTTGCTACATATATGCATCCTCTAGAAAGCGATTATCAGTTGCTTGGGAACTATAATAGGAGCGGATGCTTGCCCTTGTGTCTTTATTCCAGACTGCCCATGGGTGACCATAGTAGAAATCACATTCTGGAATAAAGTATCTGATCCCACATGGCTTTTCTTACACCAGATGTAGCTGCTACATAGAGAGGAAAGCTGTCTCTTCTGTTCTGATGATGCAGTGCATGTTTTGATTTCATTATTAAGTTCTTTATGCCCCTCCCTTGCTCATGCCCCTGAACAAATGAAACAGGAACATCAATCAGATGTCCCTAGGCAAATATGGATGAGGTGCAGGTGTTCTACCTGGACATGTCATATAGATAAACTATAGAGTTCTCAGTTTTGCTTCCTTTCAGCCCCCTCTTCACGCCATGCCAAATCCTTCCTTTGATAGTAGAAAGTGAAGGAAATTGATGTCCATGTGACAGTGCCTAACTGGGATGCAGCACTGCCAATTACAGTTTTTAAAAAAGGATTTTCAAGGCAATGGTTTTTGACTGTTAAAAACTTTCTGTTCACTGAGTTGAGAGCTGAGAGAATTTTGCTTCAATACATCCAGTTAGGAGGAGGGAAAAAAGAGCTTTCTGCTTCCTAATATTCCCTAGTAAGAGATTTTGTTGGAACAGGAGTAACTTCTCCTCTAATGCAACATCTGTGGATACCTTCCTACATACAAAGTGACCTAAAATTCCTCAAACTAGAGACTTCAGATGCTGACATATTTTTTTACAAAGGAGAAATATGCATTTCTGAACTTGTTGAGTCTCTTTCATCTTTTTCCCCCATATCTATATATAGATATATAGATATGGAGAGAAGGAGGGAGCAAAGACAGCAGAAGAGAGAAGGAAGTGTACTGCTTACAGATGTTCCATTTAAATGATATGCTGCATTTTTATTGAACATAATGATAATATATTCAATTTTCAATTTGATACTGTCCCAAATTTGACATTTCCTCACATCGTTCTGTTATGCACACACACACACAAATAAACACTTATTTGCTGAGGGCTTTTGCAATGTACCTACAGTACATACACACGCACACACACATATACACGTGTGTGTGCTACATGTACATTGCAAAAGCCCTCAGCAAGCCTCCTGTGATAGCTTTCCACCAGTAACCTAATCTATAGTGATTGATCAAATACACCAGTCAGCAATCCTGGATCACACCCTTCTGATTTCTCAGGGAGATAGTCAATTTAACTAGCAATGAGATTGGCAGAACCTGCTGTATTAAGCAAAACATCATCTGTAAGGCCTGCAATGTAATTAATCTCATTGTGCGCAAACAAGCAGAATGCCACCTGCAATATTTAGGCAAAGCAGACCTATGTACAAGATTCAGAAACTGTAGGTCTGCCATCTTCACCGAAAGTTGGAACAGCAAGTGTCCAAACACTTTATCTTCATGGTCCATCTGATTTGTCTTTGGCTGAAATACAGATAACAACAACTCAAAACACATTAGAAAAGAGGGAAAACATCTAAATTTACACAGTGGCTACCTTAACACCTCACACCTTGAATCTGGAGGCAAGATGCAACAGCATTAATTTGCTTTGGAATATTGTGTCCCCCTAGAATCTATAACTGCCATATAGGAAACAGCATACTTTTATCAGAGCAATTAAAAAGGTAGAAGCTTTCATTTCACTTAAATACTTCTGTTCATTCATCATTTTGATAAATACATGTACACATACTATGACCACCACCACCCTGCCCAGGTAGATGTCCTTGAACATAGGCTCCATGAACCCTTGACTCTTGTTGATTCTAGAACATGTCTTTATTAGGGAAGGGAAAGGGAATGGGGTACAACAATCAGTTGGGTGCTTTGTACCTCCCACCCCAACAGTCCACAGGGACTTCATTAGCCCTCTAATTGCCCTCTGTCCTTATCTGGACCCATTTTACTCACTGGGCCCCCAGTGCCTCCAGTCAAGACTTGGGATCTAGTTTGAAACACTTACCTCAAGCAACTAAAACCCTTTACAGAAGTCTGTAATGCCATGACAATAAAGGTCCCAAAGCCCCAGCTGTTTGTCACACTTGTGAAGGATCCACCACAGGTACTCATTGTGCCTTTACCTCTGCAGTGCCGGTTCTGAATTGAGGTGGGACAGAAGAATTGGGGCTCAGCTGGGTTCCTCTCCCATTTGCTAGGGAGCATCAGTTGGGGTGACAAATAACAGTCCGTTCCCACATCCTTTACTTAAGGTGAAGCAGACCCATTCACTTGTCCACAGCTCCTGAAGCAGCAATGATCAATCCTTGCCAAGGGTGTGAAGATGGAAAAGGCTTTTCAGAGGCCAGTCTCCAAGTCTGTGGAGCAGGATGAGTCATCCTCCTTATCTCTCTTTAAACTTGGCTCCATGTGTGTGTGCATGAGTGCACATGGACATATGTTTAATAAAATATGACTAGACTGACATTTAGACTGCACTCCTGTATCCATTTACTGCAAAGCAAGCCCCAAACTGAACTTAATAGAGTTTATTTCTAAAAAGATGTGGTGATCACCCTACTTTGGGCTCATGTATGAGGTTATTTCCATACACCAATGAGAGCTGTTGGGAGGTGGAGCCAGAGAAACTAGAAGGGAGGGGTGAGTCAGATAAGAGAGGAGTTAGTCAGTCAGTCAGTTTGAGTCAGAGATGAGAGTCTGAAGGGAAGAGTTTGTCTGTGGGAGTTAGAGAGTGTGGCAGATTTAGGAGTTAAGAGAGGCAGTTAAGAGAGTGGAACTTATAGAGATTTAAGAGTGAAATAAGTTATTACTAAACTATTGAATATTTTAAGTCTTTGAAGAACCTGTTTATGTGATCTCTAACCAATAAATCTGTTTTCTTCAACTTTACACTCAGCATGGACCTCAATCTTTCTAATTAAAGGGTGTTGACAGAGATCAACTGGTGGCAGCATAAAGGAGAGAACGTGTCGTGATCTAGTGAAATAAGTGAAATAATCTGGGGACACGTAAGGGCACGTCACAATTGGTGTACAGCGTCGGGATATGAAGAAATCCGGTGATGCCGAAGTATAAAAGTGAATTGTCTGACGTTGTCAGTACCTTTTAGTTAGAATCTGTGGTGAAGAAGTGGGTGACCTCCGAGAGCTTTTGTGGAAAAGCTTAGTAGCGGGGGCTTCTGAATCCAGATCTGGGGGAACTTAAGATAGGGAGCCGACTCTAAAGAAAACTTCTTTTACCTCAGGATATGAGAGACTCAGTGGACTAGCTCAAAATCCAAGGCTCTGAGAGAAAGGGAGCAGTAGTGGATAAGAGTGGAAGCCAGAGTCAAAACAGATCTGAGGTGATAGATAAATAAAAAGTTAAAAAGAAAATTATTCTGGTATCTGGAGGCAGGAATTGCTCAGACAAAGAAACTCAGTGACAAAAGTTGTGAGCTGGAGAGCAGCCGGAGAGAGCTGCTGAGTAAAGCACAACAGAATTACTGAGGAAAGCAGCTGCAAGAGAGGTCCTTTTAAAAATAGTAAAAGATAGTCCAATTTAACTCTAATACACCACCCAAAAGAATGAAAAAATCAGCTATGGGGGAAGTTGAACCTCAGGAGGCTGAGGGAAATGGAAACCCTCAAATTCAGAGTGAGGGAGAAACTTAGAGTGCACTAATAATCGCCTCAGAAGAAGAAAATATTCAAAGCTCCCAAGACTTTGGAAGATGGAGACTAGAACAAGAATACAAACTCAGGGAACTAGAAATTAAAGAAAGAGAAAAGGAAAAAGAATTAGAGTGCAAGGAATTGGAAATTAAAGAGAAAGCCAGGGCTGAAGAAAGAGCTAGGGAATTTGAGCTAGAAAAAAGTGTGGGAAGTCTCTCAAAAATCAACCTAAAGAAATTTCCCCAATATAGGAATGGAGATTGTCCTGAATCTTTCCTAATTTTATTTGAGAGACCTTGTTGGGACTTTGAGATTAAAGATGATGAGAGGATGATAATTGTAAGATCACAAATAAGTGGAATTTTATCTGAGCTTTATTCTCAGATGCCTCTGGAGCAGGCTAGAGATTTTGGGGCATATAGAAAAATGGTGTATTCCAGAGTTGGAATTAATTCAGAGCACCTCAGAAAGAAATTTAGATCAATTTCCAAGAAACCTGAGGAGTGTTTTGCCCAGCTTGGAGCACATTTGACATAATTTCTCAATAAATGGCTGGAACAGGAACGCATTACCTCCTTAGACCAAATGAAAAATGTGTTTGGCTTGGAACAATTTTATTCAGTTTTGCCAGGGGAATTACGTTATTTGGTCAAGGACAAGGATCCTAAAACTGTGCTACAAGCATCTGAATATGCCGATTCCATTAGTGAGATCAGAGATCCTTGATTCTCTGAGGTAAAAATTGGTAGAAAAGGTTGGGATGACAGGAGGAGAGTGCCCCAATCCAGTAGAGATTATTTCAGAAGTATCCAAGCTAATAGAAGCCATTTTAGAGCCAAACTCTCATCCCCAAAGCACAGTCCGCTGAAACCTAATAGTTCTGAGGGAAAGATTAATAAGGCCCTTTATGTTGAACCCAAGGCCAGTAAATAATGTTATGCGTGTGGTGAGAAAGGTCATTTTTGGGCTCAGTGTGACACTCAAAAGAATAGGGATTTTAATCAGCATGAAGGTGGAAATTCTATTCAGCCTAAAAAGGTATTTTGTGTGCAGCAAAATAAGGCCCAGCAATCAGCAGTTGAAGTTGAGGCCTCTTCCCACCACAGCACTGTTGCTAAGGAAATGGACTCGGCCCAGACATTCCTGGAGTGAAAGTGTTACAATGTTTCCTAATCCAGTGCGATCAGGATTTATTGAATAACTCTGGAGAGCCTATTTCTATTGACAACGTAAAGTATCTGGGTATAAAAGATACGTGTTCCCAGGTTACTATTTGTCACTGAGACATCATTCCTAAAGAGAATATGTTGGAACAGAACATCACCCTCAAAGGCATTAGCTCAGACAAGGTGGTTCTGCCAATGGCTAGAGTAGCAGTAAAATACCGGGGGTGGTCTGGAATATGAAAGGTAGCAGTGTCAGACCAAATCCCTGCTCCTTCTTTCATCAGATTAGATCTCTCCAAACATGTGCAGAGTGCTTATGTGGTAACTCGCTCCTAGAGCAAGCAGATTACAGTCCCTGAGGAAAGATTGGGATCCCTAACCTCTGAAACCAACCTGGAATGTCCTAGCCTAGAGGAAAACCCTGATATAACAGAAATGGCTGAAGTAGTATTATTGAAAAATCCTAATAATACCTCCTTTATTATAGAACAGAAGCTACCACCCTGATGCCCTGTTTAGAAAAGGCCAAAGAATCTCCCTTCCCATTATCTCCTGAACACCCAGAAAGGTTTATAAAACCTGATATATAGAGAAGTTTTATTAGCACCTCATAGGAGTGGAGATGGACAACTCAGACAATTACTTGTCCCTGTAAAGTATATAGAGAAGATTTTAGAGAAAGCTCATAAAGATGAGTTGGAGCACACATGGGTGTCTCCCGCATGAAACAAAGGGTTGCAGAAAACTTTTATTGGCCAGGAATTGGTCAGCAAATTAGGCAGTATTGTCAGACATGTGATACGTGCCAAAGGAGAGGTACTTGAAATGACAAAACTAAAGCTAAGCTATGCCCATTACCAGTGATCTCGACCCCTTGCCAATGTGTGGGTCTGCAAAAGTCCTTAGTAATAGCAGAGCAAAGTTTGGGGGGTGCTCATGAAAAGCAGAGGGGTTGGTGTGATGAAAAGGCCAGGGAAAGAGCATTCTGTCCCGAGGACTAAGTGGTGATGGTGAAACCCATAAAGGGGAGTGAACTGCAGTTTGCATGGTCAGGACCTGTGGATTTGTTGCAGCGGCACTGGAGGGCTAAGGAAACTAATATTAAGAATCCTCCCCATGTAGCTGCAAAAGCACTGAAAATCCTACAAGGCAAACCCCTACCTGAGACTCCAGAGATTAAAGGGATAGAACCAGATGATGAAAATCTCAATACATCTGAAATAATTCAAGTGTTTGAGATTGCACTTAAAAGAAAATTTAATGCTGAGATTGCTTTGTTATCAATATATGAGAATGTGGAATATGACAAAATGACTAAAGAATTGATAACCAATTTATTAACAGCAGCTAGATTGATTATAGCTAGGCAATGGAAATCAAAAGTCGAATTGCAAATTGAAGAATGGTATAAAGAAATATGGAATATAGCAATAAATGATAAATTAACTTGTAACTTAAAGGTTAAGAAAGGAGAGTTGAAAAAAAATAACTTTTATGATATATGGGGTAGATTTTTGGCATATGTATTAATAAGAGGAAAAGGGAAAGCTCCAAATCAAGAATCAATGCAGTTTTGGAGAAGAGGACAATAGAAGAAGAGGAAGAAGAAGAACAATAAGGAAGAGGAAGATTATGGCAAGAGGTCCCGCATATGGTGGTGGGGAACACAGTTAAATTGTATTTTAGTTCGTATGTTATATGTTTTTGTTTATGTTATAGTTATATAATAATTAAAAATAAAAAAAAAATTAAAAAAGAAAATTGCCTGTGAATTTTGAGGTGACACGGGAAAGTGGTCCCCCTCATATGAAGAGCTTTTCGACTAAAGTACCTGTGGGCGAGTTAATAGGGGAGAGTAAAGGCATGTGCCTTTACTCTCTTAAGTTGGATGTGGTCAAAAAGGAGATGGCAAGAATAAACATTGACATCCTGGGCGTCAGTGAACTAAAATGGACGGGAATGGGAGAATTCAATTCAGACAATTATAATATCTACTATTGTGGGCAAGAATCCCGTAGAAGAAATGGAGTAGACCTCATAGTCAACAAAAGAGTGGGAAAAGCTCTACTGGGATATAATCTCAAAAATGAGAGAATGATTTCAATACGAATCCAAGGCAGACCTTTCAACATCACAGTAATCCAAGTTTATGCACCAACCACTGATGCTGAAGAGGCTGAAATTGACCAATTCTATGAAGACTTACAAAACCTTCTAGAACTGACACCAAAGAAAGATGTTCTTCTCATTATAGGGGATTGGAATGCTAAAGTAGGGAGTCAAGAGATAAAAGGAACAACAGGTAAGTTTGGCCTTGGAGTTCAAAACGAAGCAGGGCAAAGGCTAATAGAGTTTTGTCAAGAGAACAAGCTGGTCATCACAAACACTCTTTTCCAACAACACAAGAGGCAACTCTACACATGGACATCACCAGATGGGCAATACCGAAATCAGATTGATTATATTTTCTGCAGCAAAAGATGGAGAAGCTCTATACAGTCAGCAAAAACAAGACCTGGAGATGATTGTGGCTCTGATCATCAGCTTCTTATAGCAAAATTCAAGCTTAAACTGAAGAAAGTAGGAAAAACCACGGGGCTAGTCAGGTATAATCTAAACCAAATCCCTTATGAATACACAGTGGAAGTGAAGAACAGATTTAAGGAACTTGATTTGGTGGACAGAGTGCCTGAGGAACTATGGATGGAGGCCCGTAACATTGTACAGGAAGCAGCAACAAAAACCATCCCAAAGAAAAGGAAATGCAAGAAAGCAAAGTGGCTGTCCAACGAGGCCTTACAAATAGCAGAGAAGAGAAGGGAAACAAAATGCAAGGGAGATAGGGAAAGTTACAGAAAATGGAATGCAGACTTCCAAAGAATAGGAAGGAGAGACAAGAGGGCCTTCTTAAATGAACAGTGAAAAGGAATAGAGGAAAATAATAGAAAGGGAAAAACCAGAGATCTGTTCAAGAAAATTGGAGCTATTAAAGGACCCTTTTGTGCAAAGATGGACATGATAAAGGACAAAAATGGTAGGGACCTCACAGAAGCAGAAGACATCAAGAAGAGGTGGCAAGAATACACAGAGGAACTATACCAGAAAGATCTGGATGTCCCGGACAACCCAGATAGTGTGGTTGCTGACCTTGAGCCAGACATCCTGGAGAGTGAAGTCAAGTGGGCCTTAGAAAGCATGGCTAACAACAAGGCCAGTGGAGGTGATGGCATTCCAGTGGAACTATTTAAAATCTTAAAAGATGATGCTGTTAAGGTGCTACACTCAATATGCCAGCAAGTTTGGAAAACTCAGCAGTGGCCAGAGGATTGGAAAAGATCAGTCTACATCCCAATCCCAAAGAAGGGCAGTGCCAAAGAATGCTCCAACTACCGTACAATTGCACTCATTTCACACGCTAGCAAGGTTATGCTCAAAATCCTACAAGGTAGGCTTCAGCAGTATGTGGACCGAGAACTCCCCGAAGTACAAGCTGGATTTCGAAGGGGCAGAGGAACTAGAGACCAAATTGCTAACATGCGCTGGATGATGGAGAAAGCCAGAGAGTTCCAGAAAAACATCTACTTCTGCTTCATTGACTACGCAAAAGCCTTTGACTGTGTGGACCACAACAAACTATGGCAAGTTCTTAAAGAAATGGAAGTGCCTGACCACCTTATCTATCTCCTGAGAAATCTATAAGTGGGACAGGAAGCAACAGTTAGAACTGGATATGGAACAACTGATTGGTTCAAAATTGGGAAAGGAGTAAGACAAGACTGTATATTGTCTCCCTGTTTATTTAACTTACATGCAGAATACATCATGCGAAAGGCAGGACTGGATGAATCCCAAGCCGGAATTAAGATTGCCGGAAGAAATATCAACAACCTCAGATATGCAGACGATACCACTCTGATGGCAGAAAGTGAGGAGGAATTAAAGAACCTCTTAATGAGGTTGAAAGAGCGCAAAAAATGGTCTGAAGCTCAACATCAATGGTCTGAAGCTCAAAAAATGGTCTGAAGTTCAAAAAATGGTCTGAAGCTCAACATCGAAAAAACTAAGATCATGGCCACTGGTCCCATCACCTCCTGGCAAATAGAAGGGGAAGACATGGAGGCAGTGACAGATTTGACTTTCCTGGGCTCCATGATCACTGCAGATGGGGACAGCAGCCACGAAATTAAAAGACGCCTGCTTCTCGAGAGGAAAGCAATGACAAACCTAGACAGCATCTTAAAAAGCAGAGAGCTCACCTTGCCGACAAAGGTCCGCATAGTCTAAGCTATGGTTTTTCCAGTAGTGATGTATAGAAGTGAGAGCTGGACTATAAAGAAGGCTGACCGCTGAAGAATTGATGCTTTTGAATCGTGGTTCTGGAGGAGACTCTTGAGAGTCCCCTGGACTGCAAAGAGAACAAACCTATCCATTTTGAGGGAAATCAACCCTGAGTGCTCACTGGAAGGACAGATCCTGAAGCTGAGGCTCCAGTACTTTGGCCATCTCATGAGAAGAGAAGACTCCCTGGAAAAGACCCTGAGGTTGGGAAAATGTGAGGGCAAGAGGAGAAGGGGACGACAGAGGACGAGATGGTTGGACAGTGCCACTGAAGCTACCAACATGAATTTGACCAAACTCCGGGAGGCAGTGGAAGACAGGAGGACCTGGCGTGCTCTGGTCCATGGGGTCACGAAGAGTCAGAAATGACTTAACAACTAAACAACAAAAGGCATGTGCAAGAACATTTCAAAGAAGAACGCAGCCGTAGCTGTTCTGGAGGAGTTGAAGAAACTGCCTACTGTGATGATTTGATGGAGAGTGGGATTTGTAGTCAGAAAATGGAGACTGTTAGGTTCAAAGTGAAATGATTCTAAGGCATTGGAATGTGTTAGGCAGGCCATGAAACTGTTTTCCAGTTTGCCTGGTACAGGGAGAACTATGATAACGAGGCAAGGACGAGGAGGCCCGAGAAGACCAAACATGCATACCATCTTAATTGGGAGAAGATAACAACACCTGCATCTCATGAGAATTTGGGATGGAGTGTTGTGTTACGCCTCTTTGAAGTTAATTGGTTTACAGCTATGGAGTGTCAAGAAGAAGGAGGTGTTGGGAATGTAAGAAAAGATGGATGACAGGATGTGAGGGAGAGCTTCTCTTAGCTTTGCAAGCTGGGAGAGTTTTCGGAATGGATTGTACTATGTGAAGAAATGCTTACAGAATGTTGCATGGTAAGAAGAAGGAGGGGGTGGGAATAGCCCACCATAGCTTAGATTTTAATATTTCTTATTTTAATAAGAAATAGTAAAGGTCAAGGTTCCCCTTGACATTTAGTCCAGTCGTGTCCGACTCTAGGGGGCAGTGCTCATCCCCGTTTCCAAGCGGTAGAGCCAGTGTTTGTCCGAAGACAGTTTCCGTGGTCACGTGGCCAGCGCGACTAGACATGGAATGCCATTACCTTCCCACCATGGTTGTACCTATTCATCTACTTGCATTTACATGCTTTCGAACTGCTAGGTTGGCAGGAGCTGGGAGAAGCGATGGGAGCTCACTCCATTGCGTGGATTTGATCTTACGACGGCTGGTCTTCCGACCTTGCAGCACAGAGGCTTCTGTGGTTTAACCCGCAGTGCCACCACATCCCCACTTAATAAG
Source organism: Intellagama lesueurii (assembly GCA_037013535.1). Taxonomy (NCBI): domain Eukaryota; kingdom Metazoa; phylum Chordata; class Lepidosauria; order Squamata; family Agamidae; genus Intellagama; species Intellagama lesueurii. The sequence continues at coordinate 25,665,733 of JBAJHW010000010.1, read as the reverse complement.
AAATAGCAGCTTTATTTAACTATTTTGCAAACAAACTGTTTCTATGAATCTATATTTTCTTAATAAAAAATAATTATAAAATCTCAACTAAGGACTAGTCTCTTGGAACAGCACGGCTATACTTAAATCCAGATGATTGGAAAAAGTCACTAACTTGCTACCATTAAGAAGTCCTACCTAGCAGAGCTGTTGTGCGTTCTGAGGAATCACAAAGCCTATGCTTAAGTAAAGAGCAAAGTAAAGTGTTATTTAATAGTCAGGCTTGTCCATGGCACAGATGCTATGCACTGCTGAGGCTTAAGGGTTTACCTCAGTGAAAGGTGGCAGAATTGTGACCAGAGTGACTCCCTGTCCAGACCCCATACCCTCCTCAGGGAGGCTTGGGCATTACACCTACCCTTCCTAAAGTTGAGAAAGCGAAGCCACTAATCGAAAAGAAAACAGGCTTCACCCAGAAAAGGCGAGCCGAGGACATCCAGTGGACATCAGAGTGCCCAGTGACTTTTAATCGTCTAAAGACAGCATGGACTTCAGGACCTGTTCTTGTTGTGCCAGACTTCACCAAGAAATTCACCATCTACATTGATGCGTCCAACGTCGGACTTGGAGCTGTGCTGTGCCAATCAGATGACAGCGGGACTTTACATCCGGTAACATATATGAGCAAAAAGCTCCAACCGAGCGAAAGACATTTATCGACCATTGAGAGGGAATGTTTATGGTTTTTTGTTTGTTTGTTTTATTGTATTTTTTCTACTTTTCTACCCGTTGTAACCAGAGTGATTTATTACAATGTATTCAATTCATTTAATCTTGTCTTGTACTCTCTAACTTAATATTTATCTAATCTATTCTACTTAAATCGGTGTAGATTTCATCCAGGCGTAAAGAGGTTCCCATTTATATCCAGTCTATCATTTAGTGTATCTGTCAAAATATCCATTTCTGCTAGTTCCAACATCTTTTCAATAAATTCCTTCTTTGTTGGCACTTTTGTAGTCTTCCACTTACTGGCATATACAATTCTTGCTGCAGTTATCAGGTGTAAAGTCAGGTAAGTCTTGTTTTTTTCGAGCGTAGCAGGTAATAAGAAAATTTCTGGTGTTAAAGCAATTTTAACCCATAAAATTTCCTCTACCATTTCATGAATCATTTTCCAAAAGTCCTTGGCCCTACTGCACATCCACCACATATGAAAGAAACTCCCTACTTTCTCTTCACATTTCCAACACTTATTAGAAACATTTTTACACATTTTTGTTAATTTCTCTGGTGTTAAGGCACTAAGTTCAATATTATGACCTACATTTTGAGCCCATTTTACCATACAATCCTTCACAATTTCATCTTCCATTTTTTCCTCCATCAAAATATTATATAAACCTTTAATCAATTTTTCCTCTGAGTCCAGCAATCCCTTATCCAGGGGTATTTTGTCTTTCTGAAAGCCTGTAGCTTTCTCTTTTACATATCTTGATTTCAACAAATTTATCGACCACCAATCTAAGACAATACCTTGTTCTGCCAATTCATCTTTGTTCTTCAAATTAAAACCATGATCTAAAATTTTGGCATAGTTCCCGTTTGTCCCTTTGGTTGTTCTTGCCGGGTCAGAGAATGCTTCTAGTGGAGCTACCCATAATGGTATCTTTCTATAATGTTGTGCCTTAACTGTCTTCCAGACCCACAACAGAGCTCTCCTGATCAAATGTGAATTAAATATTTTACATTGCTTATCATCTTAGTACCACAGGTGAGCATGCCAGCCTAGCCTTAAATCATGCCCTTCTCCCATTTTGCAAATTAATCCATTCCCTCACCCAGGACAGAGCTGCTGCTCTATAATAGTTCTTCCAATCTGGTAGACCAAATCCTCCTATTTGTTTATTATCTTGAAGAGCCTCAGGTTTTATTCTTGGCTTTTTCCCATCCCAAACAAACTTAGTCATTATCTTATTCAATTCTTTGAAAAAAAATCTTGTTTCAATAGTATTGGAATTGTCTGAAAGAGAACTAGCTTTGGTAATATGTTCATTTTTATTGTGGCTATTCTACCCATTAAAGACAATTGGAATTTAGACCATTTCTGCAAATCTACTTTGATTTCTTTCATTGCTTCCATACAATTGTCCTTCATTAATGTACTTGGTTTTTTTGTCATAAAAAATCCTAAGTACTTAACCTTGCACATTTCTTGACATCTGGAGTGTTTTCGTATTTCTTCTTTTTCTTCTTTTGTCATATTTTTCATCAGAATTATTTATTTATTTATTTATTTTAAGACCTGACATACATCCGTATTCAATTATTGTCTCTACTAATGTTTCTATTGACACCATAGGTTCTTCTAAAATTATTACTAAATCATCAGCATAGGCTTAAATTTTGAATTCTTCTCCTTTAACCTTTAAACCTTTGATTCTCTTATCCTCTCTGATTTGTTGATTCAGAATTTCTAGCATCAGAATAAAGAATAGAGGGGACAGCGGGCATCCTTGCCTTGTGCCTTTCTCAATTTGAATTGTTTCAGTCAGCTCTCCATTCACTTTAATTCTTGCTTCTTGTTTAGAATATATTGCTTTAATTTATCCTATAAATTTCTCTCCAACTTCCATTAATTGCAACTGTGTCAGCAAAAAATTTCAATTCATATTGTCAAAGGCCTTCTTTGCATCAAGATCATCAGCAAAAGACATGATTTCTCATACAATTGCCGCCAGATGGAGTGAGATGCCACAGCTTCAAATAATCCCAACATCATCATCATCAAAGAAGCAGATAAGGGTGAGCTGTTGTTGTCAAGCAGAAGTTGAGCGACACACAGGAAGCTGAGAGACAATCAGTGCACAGCTCCAGGCTGGAATTCAGGGTTAGAAACAGAAATAGAATAATTGAGTTGGAAGGGGCATCTAAGACCATCAAGTCCAACCCCCTACTCAAGGCAGGAATCCAAATCAAAACAGATCTGACAGATGGTTATCCAATTTTCTTTTGAATGCCTCTGGTCTTGGAGCTTTCACCTCAGGTCATCGTTTTCATTATCATACTGCTCTAACAGTTAAGAAATTTTTCCTGATATTCAGATAAATCTGTCTTCCTGTAGCTTGAGCCCATTATCATGTGTCCTGCACTCCAGGATGATCAAGAACAAATCCTGCTCCTCCTCTGTATCTTTCAAGTATTTGAAAACTGCTGTCATATCTCCCCTCAGTCTTCTTTTCTCAAGGCTAAACATGTCGAGTTCTTTCAGTTTTTCTCATAGGGCTTGGTTTCCAGTTTGCTGATCATCCTTGTTGCACTCCTCTAAACCTGCTCCAGTTTGTTGACATCCTTCTTAATGTGCAGTGTCTAGAACTGGACACAGTACTTGAGATGAGGCCTAACCACTGTGAAATACAGGGGAACTAGTACCTTGCAGTATTTGGAGATGATACTGTTAATGCATCCTAAAATAACATTTGCCCTTTTCTGCAGCTACATTGCACTGTTGGTTCATATTCAACTTTTGATCTACAACAATTCCAAGGTCCTTCTCACTTGTAGTATTACTGAGTCAAGTATCCCCCATCTTGTAAATGTGCATTTGTGTTTTTCCCCCCTAGGTGGAGAACTTTGCACTTATCCCTATTAAATGTCATTCTGTTGTTTTCAGCCCATTGCTCAAACCTATCAAGATCTTTTTGAACTTTGTTCCTGTCTTCCAAGCTATTAGTTATTTCACCCAATTTCATGTCATCTGGAAATTTGATAAGGATTCTCTGCACTCCCTCATCCAAGTCATTAATAAAAATGTTGAAGGGCACTGGGCCCAGAATTGAGCTTGTGGTACTCCACTTGTTACCTCCTCCCAGTTTAAAAAGGAGCCATTGATAAGTGCTCTCTAAGTTCATTTCTTTTCCCCAGCTTCAATTAATTGCAGCTGTGTCAATAGAAAATTCCAATTCATGTTATCGAAGGCCTTCTCCTTATCAAAAAATATCAATGCCATCTGTTTTTCTGGGTGGGCTTCGTAATATTCCAAAATGTTCAATACTATCCTAATGTTATTCTTCATTTGTCTTTTAGGTAGAATCCCTGATTGATTCTGATGAATAATCTGCACCAAAACTTCTTTCAGTCTAGTTGCTAGTATTGCTGTGAAAATTTTATAATCTACATTCAATAGTGAGATTGGACTATAATTCTTAATTTCTGATTTATCTGTTCCTTCTTTATGTATTATTGAAATAATTGCTTCCTTCCAAGAAGACGGGATCTCTTTTCTTTGTTTCTATTTCTTCTATTAATTCTTTAAGAGGTAAAGCTAGAACTTCTTCAGAATTTTTGTAGTATTCAGCTGGGATTCTATCGCTTCCTCGGGATTTCCAATTCTTTTGTTTTTTAATAGCTTCCACAATTTCACACATTGTTATTGAACAGTTCAAAGTGTCTTGGTTTTCTTTGGATAGTTTCTTTAGTTGGAGCTTCTGTAGATATTCTTTTTGATCTGTTAAAGATTTCCCTGGTTTTTTATATAACATGTGATAGGAGTCCCTGGCAATTTCAAAAATTTCCTTCTGCTCCCATTTGCTCTTTCCTTCCTGGTCTTTAAGATTTGTGATTTGATTTCTTGTTTGTTCTTTTCTCAATCTATAGGAGAGCCACCTGCCAGGTTTATTTGCCTTTTCAAAGAAATTTTGTTTTGCTTGTTTTATTTTCATTGCCATTTCTGATTTCCACCAAAGATTTCTTTGATGCTGTACTAATTTCATATTATCTACCAATGTTAGTTGAGATTTTTTGCTTTGATTGTTGTTCTAAACTGGGAAAGTTTTTTCTCTAATTCTTTATATTTTTGTATCTTTTCTCTCTTTTGCTTTGCAGTATGTTTAATAGCTATCCCTCTTAACGTGCTTTCCCAGCATCCCAGATTACTCTCAGTCGTAATTTAGGAGTTTTGTTCTCATTGAAAAAATATGACATGTCTTACGTTACTTCTTTCTTGAAATCTTCATTTTGAAAAAGACTAGTATTGATTCTCCATGTTGATGTTTTATTTTGTATGTTCAATTGAAGCAAAATGGGACTATGATCAGCAAAAGTTATTGGCAGAATATCTATTGTCTTCATCTCTTTTATCCAACTCATTGGTATCCAGCAGGCATCTAATCTAGACCATGTCTTGTGAGCATTCAAATAGAATGCATAATCTCTTTCTCTTAAGTGTGTTACTCTCCATGTGTCTACTAGGTGGAACTCTTCTACTATGGATAAAAAAGTTTTGGGTAATATTGTCCTTCTTTCTTTTTTCCGTTTTCCTAATGTTTGAGTATTCGTATCCAAATTTCTATCCAGTACAGCATTGAAATCCCCTACACAACAAATGTCTCTGTAATCTTTATTTGCCAATTCCTTTTGTAATTCCTTGAAAAAATTTTCTTGATTTTGGTTTGGTGCATAAATATTCACTATCAATATTTTTTCTTTTCCTCTTTGGATTTCTACCATTAATATTCTTCCGTCTTGTGAAGCAAAGATCAAATTGGGTTTCAAATCTTCTTTTATATATGTTACCACCTCCCTCTCTTTTTCTTTAGCATCTGCTGCAGCAAAAAGCCTCCCTAATTTTGGTATTTCCAAATTTTTCAAATCTTCTTTTTTCATATGGGTTTCTTGTATACACGTAACTTCCAGATTCAATTTCTTAAGCTGAAGTATTTTTTTTTATTTTCCTGGTACGTTCAATCCATTGACATTGAAATGAGTCTCAACTGGTTTTTAGACATTTCCTGCTTGTTTACTACCTCTCTGTTCCTCCTTCTCCTTTATAAATCTAGTCTGAACTTGTGCTGTTTCTTTAGCTCTTGCTGTCTCTTTAGTTTCCTTCTCCTCCTCTTCCTCCTCTTCCCTCTCCTCCTCTGTTTCTTCTTTGCTTTCTTGAGCTAATTCCGAATCTACTGATTTCCTACTTTCTGTTGTGCCTTTTCTTTGGGGTCCCTCCTTTTCTTTCTCCCTCTCCTTTGCTCCTCCATATCTGATCATGAAGGCATCCGCTTTATCCATGGAGTTAATATACTGCCGCTGTTCATGGTAATGAAATAGAATCCTTTCTGGTAGAATCCAGCGGAAACTGATCTGTTCTTTCCTGAGAAACTCTGTCAGTTGTTTAGAACTTGTCCTTTTGTTCCTGACTCGCCAAGGAATATCTTTCAATATTTTGTATTCTTGTGCCTTCCAGATCAATTGCTTCTCTTTTAAGTTCACCAAAATCTGGTTCCTAAAGGAGGTTCTTAAAAACTTTATGTGGATTTCTCTGGGCCTATTATTGTTTTTCGTAAAGGTGGTTGAAGCTCTCCAAACATTGTCCAGGTTTTGTTGAATTTCTTCAGGAGCCAGTTCCAAAATGGAGCTCAGTAGTTCTGCTATTATCGCTCTCAAATCCTCATCCTTTTCTTCTGCTGTTTTGAAAACGTAGTATATAGGAGGCCTTCTCCATCTCCAGGTAAATCAGAGCTTGCTCCTCTTGTGTTATTTTTGACTCTTGCTCCTTTGCATTAAGCTCCACTTTAGACAATCTGTCCTCCAATATGTTGACTTATTTGTTTAATTTCGAGACGGCTTTCTTATTTTTCACAATTTTTTGCTGATTTTCATTCACCTGGATCCCCAGGTCTTCCACTTTTTTATCCAAAGACTGAATGTCTTGTCTAATTTGCTGTGAATATCTGTTCAGTTCTGAAGAGAAAAAGGCTTTCATTCTTTGTTCCATCTGTTTTAGTTCCGAGTCACCTCCCATCAGCTTAGACACACCAGTTTTGAGCTGAGGGCTGCCTTTTCCGATTTGTTTTCCTTTCTGGGTCATTCTAAATCAAGTTAAATTTGTCTATTAAAGCAGAATTTAATATGTTAGTATGCAGTTCCTTATTATCTTTTATCCTTATATCTTTCTCCCTAAGGGGACAGATGAAACATATTGAAAATATTAACACATTTGAACCTAATCCTTCACACAAATACAACAAACTTAACACTTCTTTTTAAGCTAAATTCCCTTTTGAACTGTATTCCGAAGAATAAAGCCAAAGACTTGCAAATATTTAAGTTATCAGCAGATGATGCAATTGTATCATTAATGTCTAGAACTCAAACTCCCAGCACCGCTCTCTTCAAAGCACGTCAGAGGATCAAGGTCCTAACAGTTTCCAGTTCTGTAGCTCCTAGATATGGCAGGAGGAGATTTATAATCCAAATCAGCTACATTTATAATCCAAATCAGCGATGATTGTAATCCACCAGTTGAGATAACAATAAGGCAAAATACCAGGACAAACAGAGAAAGCATGGAAGCAGAGAAGACAGCTTTATAATCCACTTTGTGTATGTCTCAGCTAGGACCCACGCTGTAAATTCCACCAACTTCTTGGCAAAGAAGCCGCAGCCAAAGATTATACTTCAATCAACAAAAATACTCCTCTGTGACCCCTCTGCAGCTGTGCCTTAAATTTTCCCAGAAATCATAGCTTGCAGTCAGCTACAGTCATGCTGCACTCCACTTATAGGTATAAATCTCACTGCTTGCCAGCTTTAAGAGAAACCGCAAGCTTCAGTGAGAGAGAAAAGAAAAAGAAAAAAGGCAGTCTGGAATTGCTAATCTTTCCCGAATAGTATGTGACAGAACACGCCTTTGCCTTCAATACATCCACTAAAAACTCCAAGGAAAAAAGTATCTCATTCCACGCTTTGCTTTCTCTTTCAAGCCTCCTTACCCCCACCACTCTCCATCCTCTTTCTGCTGCATTATCTAGGGAGTGGAAGTCCTGAAACTTTACCAAACAATTTCATCCTTGGAGGGCATTTCTTATCTTATATTGTGACTCTTTACACCAATTATCCAAGTGTTTCTCCTTTTCTTGTGACCATTCTGAACAACAACGGGGTACTCACAAATTGTGCCAGCAAATATGGCTGACGACTGATCCAGATAATAAGCTTGCTGATTCCTTTGGGGTAGACAGCCAGATTTCTCCACCTATCTACCCCCACTTGGTATCAGCATCTTCTAAGATGTCACCTCTCCTGGCAACTATCTTCGAGGAGGCATTTCAGCCACCTTATTTGGTTGATGGAAAGGGATGCCTTCACAGAAGAGAGGCACTACCTTCCCCACCTTGTGACAAGCCCCACCCCCATGTGAATATCATGAGGTACTTTGCTGAAGTCAAGATATATTACATCTACAGCACTTCCACCATCTACCATGGAGGTTACCTGATCAAAGAATGAGGTAAGATTAGTCTGGCAGGATTTGTTCTTGACAAATCCATGTTGGCTTCTAGTTACTACTGCATTGTTTTCAAAGTGCCTGCAGAATGATTGCTTTATAATCTGCTCCAGAATTTTCTCTGGAATTGATGTCAGGCTGACTGGTCTGTAGTTCCCTGGTTTTGTCTTTTTTGAGGGTAGGGACAACGTTAGCCCTCGTCAAATCATCCAGCACTTCACCCATCCTCTATGATTTCAAGAAAACAATAGACAGTGGTTCTGTGATCTCTTCAGCCATTCCCATCAATATCCAACTCTAAAATTTACGAACTCCTAACTACAAACTGAACTGCCAAATATCAAAAGGAATTACAAAATATTATGAAAGATTTCACTGGAAATATACATGACCAAATTCTGGTTGATACACCACAAGAACCTTAACCAGCCACCTTTTACCTGCTACCAAAAATACACAATCTGGGCAGCCTTGGCAGTCTCATTTTATCAAGCATCAATACCATCTTTGTTGGGGTTTTTGGATACTTGTACTCCATCCTCAAACCATATGTCACCAATGCACCTAGCTACGCAAGAGGCACTACAGACTTTCTAAGGAAATTTAAGTCCACTCACAACCTTTCTGAGAACACCATCTTAGCCACAATGGATGTAGAAGCTCTTTACACTAGCTTCCCACATAGAGATGGACTACAGGCCATCAGGGATACCATTCAGAATGAGGACACAGTCCACCTAATCCATGCCACCAGCAACTTTGTGCTCACACACAACTATTTCATCTTTCACAACAAAACCTATCTCCAGATTAATGGAACTGCATGGGTACTCATATGGCACCACAGTATGAAAATATAATCATGCCTAACCTGGAACAATGCTTTGTTGACTGTTGCACCCAAAAAACACTCCTCTGTTTGAGATATATTGATGACATTTTTATTACCTGGACCCATGGAAAAGAAGTATTGGAGAAATTCCACCAGGACTTCAATAACATTCATCCTAACATCAACCTTAGCCTGGACCAATCTATACAACAGGTACTTTCTGGACATCACTGTGAAGGTACAATATGGGCAGCTTAGCACCTTGAGGTATTGAGAACTCACTGACAGACAGACATATTTGAATGTGTCCTGCTTGCTCCCTGTGCACACCACAATATTTTTTGCTTACAGCTAAACCCTTAGATATAACCAAATTTGCTTAGACCCACAAGATAGAGACTCCAAACTCCATTTCTCAGACTACAATACCCATCCGATATGGTTAACAAACAATTTAACCAGGAAAGATGAATAACCAGAAGCAACCTATTACAAGACAGACCCAGAAGAGAAAATAACTAAACATCAGTAGTTGTCACCTTCAGTCCACAACTGAAACTACTCACACACATCATAAATGATCTCCAAGCCATTCCTGCCAAGAAAACTTCACTCTCCCAAGCCCTTGCTGGCAGTCCTATATTTCCTTACAGACAATCCTCCAATCTCAAGCAAACGTTGACATATAGCAGGCTACACAACACTGATACAAGGATGGGAACTAAACCCTGCTACAAATCCAGATGCTCTGTCCTCACATCTACTCTGGCAATACAATTACAGGCCCCACAATGTCACACACAACATCAGGGGCAAGTCTACTTGTTTCTTTTTATTTATTTATTTATTTATTTATTTATTTATTTATTTATTTATTTATTATTTATTTATTTATTTATTTATTTATTTTATAACTATAACATAAACATAAACATAAAATACACAAACCAAAATACAATTTAACCGTGTTCCCCACCACCATAGACAGGACCTCTTGCAGTAATCTTCTTCCTCCATCTATATTCTTCTTCTTCTTTTATTGTCCTCTTCTCCAGAACTGCATTGATTCTTGATTTGGAGCTTTCCCTTTTCCTCTTACTAACACATATTCCAAAAATCTGCCCCATATTTCATAAAAATTATTCTTTTTCAACTCTTCTTTCTTAACCTTTAAATTACAAGTTAGTTTATCATTTATAGCTATATTCCATATTTCATTGTACTATTCATCGATTTGAAATTCAGATTTTGATTTCCATTGCCTAGCTATTATCAGTCTAGCTGCTGTTAGTAAATTGGTTATCAATTCTTTAGTCATTTTGTCATATTCCACATTCTCAAATATTGATAACAAAGCAATCTCAGAATTAAATTCTATATCTTTTTCACATATGTCGTTTAATTCTTTAAAACTTTGTTTCCAAAATCTTTGTACTTTTTCACATTCCCACCACATATGAAAGTATGTACCAATTTCCTTCTCACATTTCCAACAGATATTCGGATAACAAGCATTAATTTTATTTAATTTTATCCGTGTTAAATACCATCTTAGACCCAGTTTTAAAATTTTTTCCCTTATTCTCACTGACATGAATCTTAAAACCCTCATTTTCCACATCTTCCTCCATTCTTCCTCATTTATTCTTTTTCCAATGTCTTGTTCCCACACTATCTTCAATCCTTCTTTCTCACTTTCTTCTTCCTCTAAATCAAGAAGGAGTCCATAAATTTTACTCACTGTACCCTTTACTGAATCAGTTATCTGAATGTCTTCATATGATAATAAAACTTGTTCATACTTTGTGCATTCTCTACCTTTGTTATATTTCTTTACCCATTCATTAGTCCATCTTTCTAATTGTATATAATTCAACCATGAAATATTCTTATTCTGAAGGATTTGTTTCATTTGATCTATCGATCTCATTTTATACAACCAATCTTTCAATCTAATCACTTTTTTCTTTAAATAATTCCACATACACTTTCATATTGACAGGAAAATTCTCTATTTCAGTCACTGATCCAAGTGGAGAGTTAAATGGAAATAAATTCTTTCTATATTTATACCATATGTTTAACATTGTCTTTAAAAACAGGTTATTATTTTCACTTATTTTATATTTCTTAACCATACCAAATAAATATTTTTCAATATCTACCTGTAATTCTGATGATTCCATTTTCCACCAAATTAACCTTACTGGGTTATATATAATTTCTCCAATAAACCTCAACTGATTAGCCAAGTAATAATTTTTTATATTTGGTAAACCTATACCACCTTTTTTTGTTGTTTTATACCAATACTTTTTATTTATTCTAGATCTCTTCCCTTCATTACAATATTTGTTAATCATTCCTTGCCAAAATTTCAAATCCTCCTCTGTTAACTGTATTGGTAACATTCTAAATAAAAAATTAATTTTTGGCAAAATTTTCATTTTTATCAATGCAATCCTTCCAAACCAAGAAAGTTTAAAATTACTGTATTCCTGTAATTTCTTTTTAATTACTTCCTTTAATTTATTATAATTATATTCCTTCATTTTTTGAATATTTTTTACTAATTCTATACCTAAGTATTTAACTGATTTACATATCTTAAAATCATGTTTCTCCACAAACCTTTCTTGTTCTAATTTATTATGATTAAACAACATTATTTCAGATTTTTGCCAATTTACACGCAGCCCAGTTATTTTTCCAAATTTTTCCAAATGAATTTTAATTCTATCTATACTTTCTAACGGGTTTTTCACTGTCAATAAGGAATCATCAGCAAATAAATTAATCTTTATTTTATTATTTTCCCCCATTCCTTCAATTAAATCGTCATTCCTTATTACATTTGCTAACTTTTCAATAATCAAACAAAACAAAACTGGAGAAAGAGGGCAACCTTGTCTAGAGCTATCTGTTCTGTCATCCCATCATTAACTATTACTGCAGAGGTATTCTCCACATATAATTGGTCTATTATCCCCCTAAATTTCTTTCCAAAACCCCAACCCTTTAATAGAATCTTTAATGTTGGCCATTCTACACAATCAAATGCCTTGAATATGTATAGTGGTGAAAGAGGAGAGTGCAAAAAATGGTCTGAAGCTCAACATCAAAAAAACTAAGATCATGGCCACTGGTCCCATCACCTCCTGGCAAATAGAAGGGGAAGATATGGAGGCAGTGACAGATTTGACTTTCCTGGGCTCCATGATCACTGCAGATGGCGACAGCAGCCACGAAATTAAAAGACGCCTGCTTCTTGGGAGGAAAGCGATGACAAACCTAGACAGCATCTTAAAAAGCAGAGACATCACCTTGCTGACAAAGGTTCGCATAGTCAAAGCTATGGTTTTTCCAGTAGTGATGTATGGAAGTGAGAGCTGGACCATAAAGAAAGCTGACTGCCGAAGAATGGATGCTTTTGAATTGTGGTGCTGGAGGAGACTCTTGAGAGTCCCCTGGACTGCAAGGAGAACAAACCTATCCATTCTAAAGGAAATCAACCCTGAGTGCTCACTGAAAGGACAGATCCTGAAGCTGAGGCTCCAATACTTTGGTCATCTCATGAGAAGAGAAGACTCCCTGGAAAAGACCCTGATGTTGGGAAAGTGTGAAGGCAAGAGGAGAAGGGGACGACAGAGGATGAGATGGTTGGACAGTGTCATCGAAGCTACGAACATGAATTTGACCCAACTCCGGGAGGCAGTGGAAGACAGGAGGACCTGGCATGCTCTGGTCCATGGGGTCACGAAGAATCAGACACGACTAAACGACTAAACAACAACAATGTTATATATAATATTCAAGACCCTCCTAGTTAAATTTTCCATTTGTCTTCCCTTTAAAAATCCATTCTGATCCTCTTTAATATATTTTGTAATAAACTTATTCATTCTATTCGCAAGTATTGCAGTGAATATCTTTCCATCTTGATTTAATAATGAAATAGGTCTATACGAACTTGGGTCTGTTAAATCTTTATTGGGGTTTGGAATAAGAGTTATTAATGAATGCTTCCAAGAGTCTGGTATTTTCTCTCCTTCCAGTATCTCATTATAGAGTATTTTTAACTTAGGGATCAATATTGATTTAAAAGTTTTATAGTATTCTGATCCCATTCCATCGAAACCTGGAGTTTTACCATTTTTTAGTTTATTAATAATCTCTATAATCTCTTCATCTTTTATCTCTTTTTCTAAGTCTCTTTTATCATTCTCTAATAGTTTACTCTTAACATTTTCTTTAATATAATTTTCTATATATTCTTTCGATGCACGGTTTCCTTTATATAAATTTTGATAGAATTCCTGTAGTATCTTTAATTTTTCCTTCATTAGGCTACAGTTCTTTCCTGTTTCATCTTTAATCACTCCAATTATATTTTTTGATCTTTTAGTTTGAACTATTCTAGCTAAAAACTTTGAATTTTTATTACTATATTCAAAAAAAATTCCTCTTAGCATATATCAAGTCCCTCTGAACCTTTTCTAACTCTACACTTTCTAATTCCTTTCTTTTAGCTTGAATCTCTAGTAATTTTTTATTATCTCTATCTATAAAATAGTTATTTTCTAAGCCTTTTAATGATTCTTCTATTTTTTTATATTTTCTTCTCTTGATTTTTTTAATCTACAGGATTCTCTTATTGCAATTCCTCTTATAAGTGCTTTCATAGTATCCCATAACACTCCTATTTTATTTCCACCTGCTTCATTAATTGACCATATTTCCAACCATTCTTTCTTAACTCTATCCACAACCTCTGTATGCTGAAAAATATTGGAGTCCATTCTCCATCTCCTAGCTTCTCTATAGTCCTTCTTTACTTTCATCTCCATCACCATCAATGCATGATCCGTTATTTTTATCACATTAATATTCGTATCGACTACTTTTGAAATTAAATTTTGCGATATGAACATAAAATCTATTCTAGAATAACTATTATGTACAGAAGAATAATACGTAAACCTTCTTTCATCCCCCTTCAGTTCTCTCCATATGTCTTTTAAATCCGTAGTTTTTAACATCTTACTCAAGAGGGTACTTCTTTTATTCAATTCATCTTTTTTACATGCAGATTTATCCTTCACCTTATCCAGAACCATGTTGAAATCCGCTGCCATAATCATATATCCTTTTCCAACCTTCTCCAGCTCTTTAATCACAGTTTTATAAAATTCCCTTGATTCATATTCGGTGCATAGACATTTACTAATGTATACTCTTCTTCCCCCATTTGACCCTGAATTATAAAATATCTAGCATTGCTATCTTTTATTACTTCTTTTACCACAAATTCGCAATGTTTGGATATTAATGTTGCTACACCTTTAGATTTAGAGGTCCCAAATGTTTTTTCGTAAATGTGTATATTTTGTAATTTCAATTCATTAACTCCATCCTTTGATTGATGTGTATCTTGTAGATAAATAATGTCAACCTTGCTTTTCTTCAATAATAATTATATCCTCCTTCTCTTTGTTACAGACCCTAGGCCTTTCACATTTAAAGTAGCTACCCTTATGTTTTTCTCCATATCCGTTCCATATTCTGTCTCTTATTTGGTCCCGTTGTGTATCCCACAAAACAAAAACAAAAACACCTAAAAAAAATAAATTCACCTACATCTCTATCTAATTTCCTATCCCTAACTTCCCTCCATACATATAAACTCTTTTCCTTCCTTCCATTTCCCCGCATCTCACTAGAGTTTGACGCGAGCTCTGGGAGGGAGGGAGATGCCACCCACACCAGTTTGGGACCCAGCCAAATCTTCATCCCTGTTTCACCCCACCCCGTATATATATCTATATATATATATTAATGCCTTCCCTTCTTTCATTTAACATTTTTATTTCTATTTATATCCTTAACTATTAACTTCTCCTCTCCTTTCTACAACCCCAACCCGAACAAACAAACAAAAACAATAGCAACAACAACAAAAAACAAAAAAACCCTTGTTGAAAAAAAGGGGGAGAAAAAAAGAGAGAAAAAGAATAAAATAAATAAAAATAAAAAAATAAAAAAACCCAAAAAAACAACCCCATGTTGAAAAGGGGAGGAGGGAGGAAAAAGAGAGGAAAAACAAAACAAAAAATCAAAAGGGGGAGGGGGAGGAGAGAGTCTTCAAACATCTGATAACATCCAGTAGTTTCTTCCAATCGAAATATCTTCTCTTTCAAACTACCACTCTTTGCCGGCCTACTTGCTTGTCCCTTGGTCACTTTCATCTTCTTGCCAGAGCCCCCACGCAATCAGCAAATCCTTGCCTTCTTCGAAAGAGTTGATTTTGTGAAGGACTCTGTCCTTCCATATTTTTTAAAATACAGGATGACCCCAGTTGTATCTCCTGTCATTCTTAGTTAAAATTGAAGTGATGGGTTTCATCATTCTATTCCACTGTATGGATTCATTGCTTAAATCCTGGTAGATCTGAACTGGATTTAATCTATAGACAAGCAATTCTGGCTTTTCTTTAATGACTTAAGAAATTGTTCTTTCTTGACATAGTTGAAAAATTTCAATATTATAGGTCTTGGTCTCTTGCTTCTGGGGTTCCCAACAAAATGTATTCTCTCAATATCTTCCTCAGCCAAATGTTGGGAATTCATAATAGAATTAATCCAGTCCACCACTTCCCATTTCAGATCCGTTTCTTTCTTATGTTTGAAATTCATTATTTTGATATTATTGCATCTAGAATTATCTTCCAAATAGATAAATTTTTTTTTGCAACTCATCTACCTTCCGATGTTGCTTTTTCACTTTGCCTTGGAAGTCTTCCAGTTGCTGTATCCTGCCCTCCATTTTCCCTAGGCTTGCCTTAATGTCTACCATTTCTCCCTGGAGTGTTTTAAGGTCCTTTCCCATCTGTTGGTTCTCCTTTATTAAAATGTCCATTTTGGAGAGAACCTGTTCCAGTTTTTTATCCATCTGACCCTCCAGTCCTTTTCCGCAAACAGCTAATTCAGAGAGTTTTTTTTCCATGCTGGCTTCGATAAAGCTGCTCAGTGAGGTAGCCCCTCCCTCTTCTATTCCAGCAGCTTCCCGAGTCTTCTCTCTAGGAGCTTCTCTAAGGGGGGGCCTGTCCCTCCTCCACTCTTCTTAAACGCTCAATGCATTCAAGACTACAATCTGATGGTTTATGTGATGACTCACGTGTCCAGCTTTTAACTGTCTTATCTCTACTTTTCCTCATATGCAAAGCAAAGTTTTATAGCACAAGAAGACAAGCCGTCTTTAACAGTTCATTAGTTATTAGCTAGCTTCTCTGGCAATCTTTCCTGGCGAAAGCACATTCCACAGATAAACAGCGAAACTTTTACAGTTTAAAAAGCACTTCTATCTCTGCTTGAAGTTTTCATGAAGAGTTTAAGCAAGTTTTACTCACATTTCAAATAGGGAAAAAGGCATTTATCACCCTATTTACATTACAGGGTGAAGAGACAAAAATTCAGCTGTGCATCCCGTCCCGGCGGAAGTGATGCCTCCTACTTGTTTCTTTGCTAATACAATCTATGCCATCCTTTGCCAACCATGCTCTTCTGCTCTCTACACAGGACAAATAGGACAATCTCTGTGCAAAACAATTAATGGACATAAATGTGACAGCAAGAATAGTAATACAAAAAACTTGTTTCAGAACATTTCAGTTTGCCTGGGCATTCTTTGGATGACTTGGAAGTCACTGTTCTGGAAAACACTATACAATCGTACCTCGGTTTACAAATGCCTTGATTAATGTAATTTTCAGTTAACGAACGAAAATCCATTGAAAATAATGCCTCAGTTATTTTTTTCCCCCGCAATACGAAGCAAGTTTGCATTGCACCTGGATGGTTTATAGTGCCTCCCCCGTGCATGCATTCCTATAGGAAACCGCATTTCGGTTTGCGAATTTTTCAAACCATCCCAGAGAACGCATTAAATTCGTAAACCAAGGTACACCTGTATGTTCTGGAAAAACACTACAAAAACAAGACTCCAAAGAGAAATGGCTGAAATAGCTTATATAAATAAATGTAAACTCTCTCTCCCTCTCTCACTCTGGGATCAGCTACATGTCACAATACTCCTGGTTTTGTGTTGGGTTTAATATTCCTGAAATTGATTTAAAAATAGCCACCTACACAATGTACACAAAGCACACACCATTTTGGTTGGAAAGTTAGGTTTTTTTAAGCACCCATGAGAGAGTTGTTCATTTTAAATTGATTCTGGTCACATCTTTTTTTACTCATTTTGGCATGTGCAAATGCTTGTGTCAGAGTAAATAGTGTCTGTGGGGTCTGCTGTGTTTGTCAAAATTGGTGCCAAGTACAAGAATTTGGATGCATCCTGAACTCTTCCTTTCCCCCTATCGATTTATTTTTATCACTGTATCAATCTCGTGTTACATCAGTTCAAAACTTATTAAAAATTATATATTAAAAATGTGAGGGGAGACGTCACTTCCGCTAGAATGGCAATGTACGGCTGAATTTTCGTCTCTTCACCCTGGAATCTAAAAAGGATGATAAATGTCCTTCTCCCTGCCTGAAATGTGAGTAAATAGCGATTAAACTTCTGATGAAAGCTTTAGGCAAAGATAGAAACACTTTTTGAAGTGTAAACATGCTGTTATCTATCTAAAGAATGTACTTTCACTTTTGCCCGGGCAGACGGAGGCTGCTAGAGAGGCAGAAAATAAACGGCCTGTTAAACACGGCTTGACTCCTTGAGCTATAAATCTTTGCTTAGCTTGGTGTATACATGCGAAAAGGCAGAGATAAGATCAGGAGCTGGGTTCGTGGACAACCCCATAAACCATCAGATAATAGCGTCGAGCGTATCACCCGTTTAAAAAGGCTGGAAGAGGGGGAGCCCCTCCTTTCTGAAATCAACATGGAAAAAAAAGTTTCAGAGCTTGCCTCTTCCGTGAAAGGAATGGAAGGACAACTTGGACAGGTTCTCTCTAAAATGGACATTTTAATAAGAGGGAATCAACAGATGGGACAAGATATACAAAAACTGCAGGGAGAATTGACAGACATTAAGACAAGTTTAGGCAAAACAGAGGGCAGGTTGCAACAACTGGAAGATTTCCAGAGCGTGGCGACAAAACAGCACCAAGTGCTTGATGAACTTCGGAAAAAGGTTATCTATTTAGAAGATAATTCAAGACGTAATAATATCAAAATAATGAATTTTGAACATGAGAAAGAAAAGGATTTGAGGGGGGAAGTGATAGACTGGATTAATTTTGTTATGAAATCCCAACATGTGGCTGAGGAAGATATTGAGAGAGTACATTTTGTTGGGAACCCAAGGAAAACCAGAAGACCCATAATACTAAGATTTTTTAACTATATGAAGAAAGAACAGTTTCTTAGGGTCACTAAAGAAAAGCCTGAATTGCTAGTTTATAGATCAAATTCAGTTCAGATCTATCAGGATGTAAGCCCCGAAACCAGTCAGTGGAGAAGAACAATGAAGCCCATCACTTCAATTTTAATTAAGAACGGCAAGAGATACAACTGGGGCCACCCTGTCTTTTTGAAAATATGGAAGGATGGAACCCTACATAAAATCTACTCCTTTGAAGATGGGAAGGATTTGATGAAAGCCTGGGGACTTTGGCAAGAAGATGAGAGTGAAGGGACAAGCAAGCAAGTAGTTCTGTAAAGACTGGTAGTCCGAAAGAGAAGATTTTTTGAGAGAAGATTCTTTAATTGGAAGAGATTACTGGGCGTTACTGGATGTCGGAAGAATTTTTTTCTTTTTCTTTCTTCTTTACCCTCCCTTTTTTTCTTTTTTCTTTTTGATTTTTCTTTTCCCCCTCCATTTTGTAATGAGGGTTGGAATTTTTTTTCTTTTTCTTTTCTGCCCACTTTATTATAATATTAAATTTTTTTAATAATATTAATAAAATCTTTTTAAAAATTTTTTTCTTTTTCATATTTTTTTCTCTTTTCCTTTTTCTTTTCTTTTCTTTTTTTCATTGTTGTTCTTTTGTATGTGGGTTTTTGATTCAGGATTTTTTTTGTTTTGTTTTGCTTTTGTTTTCTTTATTATTGTTTTGGATTACCTGATTAGATTCGGGTGGTAGAAAGAAGAAGAGATGTTAAAAGTTAGGAGGGAAGGCATTTGAGTATATATATAGATAAAAATATGAGGTGGGGTGAAATAGGGATGAGGGTTTGGCTGGGGTCCGGACTGGTGGGGGTGACGTCTCCCCCCCTCCCAGAGCTTGCGCCGAACATTAGTGAGATGTGGGGAAACGGGAGGGAGGAAAATAATTTATATGTAGGTAAGAAGGACAGGGATAGGAAATTAGAGGTAGGTGAATTTATTTTTTTAGTTGTTTTTGTTTTTGTTTTTGTTATGTGAGATGTCATTATTGTCATTTTGTTTTTGTTATGTGAGATGTCATTATTGTCATTTAATGAAGCAGGTGGGAATAAAATAGGAGTGTTATGGGACACTATGAAAGCGGTTATGAGAGGAATTGCCATAAGAGAATCCTGTAGATTAAAAAAATTGAGAGAAGAAAATATAAATAGAAATGTAGAATCATTAAAGGATTTAGAAAGCAAATATTTTATGGATAGAGATAACAAAAATTAATTGAGATCCAAGCTAAAAGAAAGGAATTAGAAGGTATAGAGCTAGAAAAGGTCCAGAGAGACTTGATATACGCTAGGAGGAATTTTTTCGAATACAGTAATAAAAATTCAAAACTTTTAGCTAGATTAGTTCAAACTAAAAGAGCAAAAAATATAATTGGAGTGATTAAAGATAAAATGGGAAAGAATTGTAGCTTAATGAAAGAAAAACTAAAGATAATACAGGAATTCTATCAAAATTTATATAAAGGTAATAGTGTATCGAAAGAAGATATAGAAAATTATATTAAAGAAAATGTTAAGAGTAAATTATCAGAGAATGATAAAAAGGATTTAGATAAAGAGATAAAAGAGGAAGAGATTATAGAGATTATTAATAAATTAAAAAATGGTAAAACTCCAGGTTTTGACGGTTTAGGATCAGAATATTATAAAACTTTTAAACCAATATTGATCCCTAAGTTAAAAGTGCTCTATAATGAAATATTGGAAGGAGAGAGAATACCAGATTCTTGGAAACATTCATTAATAACTCTTATCCCAAAGCCTAATAAAGATTTAACAGACCCAAGTTCATATAGACCCATTTCACTACTAAATCAAGATGCAAAGATTTTTACTGCAATACTTGCGAATAGAATTAATAAATTTATTATAAAATATATTAAAGAGGATCAGAATGGTTTTTTAAAGGGTAGACAAATGGAGAATTTGACTAGGAGGGTATTCAATATTTTATACAATATAGAAAAAGACAAATTGAAGGCAGGTATTTTATCATTAGATATATTTAAGGCATTTGATTGCGTGGAATGGCCAACATTAAAGATTTTGTTAAAAGGTTGGGGTTTTGGAAAGAAATTTAGGGGGATAATAGATCAACTATATCTGCAGAATACCTCTGTAGTAATAGTTAATGATGGGATTACAGAACAAATAGCTCTAGGCCGAGGCACTAGACAAGGTTGCCCTCTTTCTCCAGTTCTGTTTTGCTTGATTATTGAAATGTTGGCAAATGTAATAAGGAATGATGATTCAATCGAAGGTATGGGGAAAAAGAATAAAATAAAGATTAATTTATTTGCTGATGATTCCTTGTTGACAGTGAAAAATCCGTTAGAATGTGTAGATAAAATTAGAACTCACTTAGAAAAATTTGGAAGAATAACTGGATTATGTGTAAATTGGCAAAAATCTGAATTAATGTTATTTAATCATAATAGAGTAGAACAAGAAAGGTGTGTTGAAAAATATGATTTCAGATTATGTAAATCAATTAAATATTTAGGAATAGATCTAGCAAAAAATATTCAAAAAATAAAGGAATATAATTATAATAAACTAAAGGAAGTGATTAAAAACAAATTACAGGAATACAGTAATTTTAAGCTATCTTGGTTTGGAAGGATTGCATTGATAAAAATGAAAATCTTACCAAAAATTAATTTTTTATTTAGAATGCTACCAATACAGTTAACAGAGGATGATTTGAAATTTTGGCAAGGAATAATTAATAAGTACTGTAATGAAGGGAAGAGATCTAGAATAAATAAAAAGTATTGGTATAGAACAAAGCAAAAAGGTGGTATAGGTTTACCAAATATAAAAAATTATTATTTGGCTAACCAATTGAGGTTTATTGGGGAAATTATATATAATCTAGAAAGGCTAATTTGGTGGGAGATGGAATCATCAGAATTACAGGCAGATATAGAAAAATATTTATTTGGTATAATTAAGAAAGATAAAATAAGGGAAATTAATAACCCATTTTTAAAGACATTGTTAAATATATGGTATAAGTGTAAAAAGAATTTATGTTCATCATATTCCCCACTTGGATTAGTGACAGAAATAGAAAATTTTCCTACCAATATGAAAGTGTATGTGGATCTATTTAAAGAAAAGAAAGTGATTAGATTGAAAGATTGGTTGTATAAAATGAGATCGATAGATCAAATGAAACAAACTCTTCAGAATAGGAGCATTTCATGGTTGAATTATATAGAATTAGAAAGATGGACTAATGAATGGGTAAATAAATATAATAAAGGTAGAGAATATACAAAGTACGAACAATTGTTACTGTCATATGAGGACATTCGGATGACTGACTCAGTGAAAGGTACTGTGAGTAAAATTTACTTACTTCTTCTTAATTTAGAGGAAGAGGAAAGTGAGAAAGAAGGATTAAAAATAGTGTGGGAGCAAGATATTGGGAAAAGAATAAATGAAGAAGAATGGAGGATGATATGGAAAATGAGGGTGTTAAGATTTATGTCAGTAAGAATAAAGGAAAAAAATTTTAAACTTAGTTTAAGATGGTATTTAACACCGTCAAAATTAAATAAAATTAATGCCAATCATCCGAATGTCTGTTGGAAATGTGAGAAGGAAATTGGTACATACTTTCATATGTGGTGGGAATGTGAAAAAGTGCAAAGATTTTGGAAACAAATTTTTAAAGAATTAAGCTACATATGTGAAAAAGATATAGAATTTAATGCTGATTGCTTTGTTATCAATATTTGAGAATGTGGAATATGACAAAATGACTAAAGAATTGATAACCAATTTATTAACAGCAGCTAGATTGATTATAGCTAGGCAATGGAAATCAAAAGTCGAATTGCAAATTGAAGAATGGTATAAAGAAATATGGAATATAGCAATAAATGATAAATTAACTTGTAACTTAAAGGTTAAGAAAGGAGAGTTGAAAAAAAATAACTTTTATGATATATGGGGTAGATTTTTGGAATATGTATTAATAAGAGGAAAAGGGAAAGCTCCAAATCAAGAATCAATGCAGTTTTGGAGAAGAGGACAATAGAAGAAGAGGAAGAAGAAGAAGAATAAGGAAGAGGAAGATTATGGCAAGAGGTCCCGCATATGGTGGTGGGGAACACAGTTAAATTGTATTTTAGTTTGTATGTTATATGTTTTTGTTTAAATTTAAAATAAAGAAAAAAAATTAAAAAAAAATGTGAGGAGACTGGGGACAGACTTCGGCTTCTGACGCTGTAACCCCCACAGCTGTGCTAAAACTCATGATTCTTTCTCCCCCAACCAAAGAACATGGACTAAACCCTCCCTCTCAGTTTCCAGATGTTGGAGAAAGTGGGTTGGCTGGCCTTCAGAGGGGCCTTCACCCCACCTCCAGTCTGAGATAAGCCTTCACCAACGGAACGATGGGAAACACTCCCCCTCCCCATCTACTTACAATGTAGAGGCAAGACATGGGGGGTGCAGTTTCCATGAGGACAAACACACCAGCAGAAAACCAAGACAGGCAGGCACTCGATGCTTTTTAATGCCTCTTCAGTTACTACATTCTGTCTAGAATATAGCTCAGAGTAGTGCTGCACCCAGCATTCCATCTCCTGTGCTCGGTCCTGGATTATCGCATCTTTAGCAGTCTTCAAAGGAGCAGATTTATTTATTTATTTTATTTATTTGATTTATATCCCGCCCATCTGGTATATTCTACCACTCTGGGAGGTTTGATTTATATCCCGCCCATCTGGTATATTCTACCACTTTCTTCTGTATTGGACCTAAAGCCTGCTTGATACCGCCATACATTCCCTTGATGTTACCTGTGTCCACCGCTATCTGTATCTGAGAGCAGAGCTGAAGCCAATATTCATTAGAACATCTCTTGGCAGTCTGTTGGACTTTGCTACGAGCAACTTGAAGAACCTGCAAGTTGTACTCACTAGGACAGGCTTTGTATGCTGCTAGAGCTCTCTTCTTATCCTTGATGGCTGGCATCAACTCCTCCGAATGGGCTTCAAACCAGTCTGCCATCTTTTTGGTCTTCTTGCCAAATGTGGACAAGGCGGTGTTATAAACAGCGTTCTTGAAATGTTCGCATCGTTCAGGTGCATTTGCATCATCCGGGCCTGGAAGAATTTCCTCAAGCGCTTGGGCAAATTCCTCCACTTTTCTCTGATCGTGAGTCTTGCTGATGTCAATACGTGGTCTTCCTTCCTTTTTTGTGTGGTACAATCTCTTTATTCATAGTTTTACTCTGCTACACACCAGGGAGTGATCAATATCGCAATCAGCACCCTGATAACTGTGTGTGATCGTAATACTAGGAAGGCTAGAGTGTCTAGTGAGGATCAAATCGAGCTGATGCCAATGCTTTGATCTTGGATGTCTTCAAGAGACTCTGTGTTGAAGCTTCATATTAAAGAACGTGTTGCTGACACAAAGATCATAATGACAGCAAAACTCCAGCAAGTGTTGGCCATTTTCATTCATTTTCCCATTTTTGTTCATCCAACAGTGGATCTCAGCAGAGTATTTCTAACTGCAAAGCCAACACCATATTCCCTGGTCCCATTCAATGGTTTTCCCTGCCAGAAGAATGAGAAGTTTTTTTCTTTGACAGATCCTGAGTCTGGCAATCTCATCTCTTGAAGGGCAACAATGTCCATCTGCAGCCTACTCAGTTCCATGTCGATGACAGCTGTCCTGCATGCATCATCCATTTCCTGGAGGTCGTCAGACAAGCTAGGGGTCATTGTCCAAATATTCCAGGTGCCCAACTTTAGGGCAGAAGTTTTCTTATGATTATTGCATGGTGTACGGTTATCAATCTGCTTGTTGGCTTTCACCCTAAACCTCACGCACCTTGTGAGGTTAACAGACCGTGGTGAGGCAGCACCTTACTGGCTGGGGGCTGCCCAGCTTAAGGAGGGTGGTAGTTACCTAGTGAGGTGCAATGACCTCTCCCACCATCGGACGTAGCCCCTGGCGTCACACTCTTCACCAATTGAGCAAAGACTTAAAACCAGTAACTGCTACTTCCCGTGTTATTTCGACGCTGTATGCGAAGCTGGAGTGTCCTCTCCAGAGCATGAAGCCTGGGTAAAATAATATGGAGGATAGACTGTTACCCAAGCAGAAAATCCCCCCTCTCCACGTCACTGACGTAGTCCAATGGAAAGGCAAGAGCCAATACAACTGGTTCCAGCGACGTCGCAGGAGTTGCCAGAACGTCACAAACTGCCTCCAGGACTCTGGCTCCGGATTTTGCCTCAAGGTTAACTCCTGAAGCCTTTTCCATCACTGGATATAGCCACAAGGCAGTGGAGGTTTGAAATCAGAGTTTTTCTTCTCCTAGATGGGCTGTCTTCCAGGGCTAAAGAGCCTCACCTACCTGGGTGATTGATCGTAAATTAATTACAGGTTATTTGTTTATGTATGATGATGCAGCAATTTCTTGGGTAAGTCAGAAACAAGATATAGCATTATCTTCTACAGAATCTGTATTTATTGCAGAAGCAGAAGCTTGCAGAGAACTGTTGTGGCTAAACAACTGATGCGAGACCTTGGAATTGAAGAAGAATTGGCTATTGAGCTGAAAGAGAACAATCAAAGTTGCATCAAATTGGCACAAAGTGAAAAGATTAATATGAGGACTAAACATATGGAGGTTAGATATCACTTAATGCAAGAACTGATAGAAAAAGGTGTACTTAAAATGGTTTATTGTTCTATTATGTTTTATTGTTCTACTACTGAAATGACAGTGGACATTTTAACAAAAAAACTTCTCAAATACTGTTTTCAGAGAGTATGGAATGAAATGGGAATTAGAGATACATTCTGTGTTGAGAAAGGGTATTGGTATGTGTAATTGTACAACACAGTATGTATATATGTGCATATGTGTGTAAATGTGTTTGCATGGGGAGGACTGTCAGCTCACAGGTCTCCTAAGAGATTCCTGCGGCTTGAACAGAGAGGTTCCAGGGGCAAGTGTACTCCTTAATCAGCTGAGTTGAGTCCGGTACCCAGCCAGGCAGCACCACTTACTCCTTTTCCCAAGTCCATTCGAATTAGCAATTACCAGAGAGAAGAACAAATGGACTCGAGTAGCACATCTGTGGCCAAAAAATAATTTTGCAGGTTTGCTGTTCAAGAGACCAAACATCAGCTTTTAAGAATTATTGTTTTATTAGAAAAATAGAGTATTTAGAGATATTCAGTTTGTTGCAAAGCATAGCATTCAAGTAAATTTCCATAAATCAAAGCAGTTAGAACTTTAGCAAATTCCAGCTACAAAAATAAAATAAAAAACTCTAAAAATAGCTTGAAAGGCAGGCAAGGCATAGCCCCCCTTTCTCTATCCTTACTCTGAACTACATTCTAGCATAATACTAACAAAATAGCAATTGGAACTCAAAAGTCCATTCTAAAATCCAAATCAAGAATCAAAAGGTTAAAAAAGTTTTCTATCTCAATCTTCCATTTTTCTTCCATGCTGGGACCACCCTTCTTCTTCACTCTCCTCTGACGTAAACCAATCAGGATGAAGGGCTGTCTCTTCACACTCCACCTCCGTTTCCCATGGGATGTGCAGGTGTTGTTGACCATCTTCCTGATGTTGTGTCTTGACCCTTATCGTCTCTGGCCAAGCTTGCTTCATGGAAAATTCCAACTAGCTCTAAGAGAAAAAAGATTCTCGAAGCATCTAGTTATGCTAACACAGACCAATATGGATTCCTTCTACACAGTTCCATGACTACAAATCCCATTCAGAAATTACCTTTTAGCCTTAATAACCTAAACCATGACAAGGACTAGAATGTCATATTTGCATAGTGAAGCATTCTGACCAACCGGAGTGTGTCTGGCAGTAGCCAAAGAGGTATATAGTATAAAGCAGGTGTCAGCAGTCTCTAAGACAGGAACAAATATGTGACTGATGTTAGCTAAATATGTGATAGGGCCAGATAAAGCTAAATGTGTAATAGTTTTAGGATGTGGGAGTTAGTTATTACAATAAATGTCTGTCTATAAGTCAAGTTTATATATAACATGTACCATACATCTTAGCACTATGAATTTTTATCTATTACTTTATGTTTTAAACATTGAATGTTATTTAATGTTTTTAATAAAACCCAATAAATTATTTACTTTCAACTGCTGGCACAACCACATATAAGGGCACACATATCAAATTTAACTCTGCGAGGTTTTTTTATAACATTTTATTAGTTTTTCTAGTGTTTTTTTATCAACACACTGGAAACTGCTGTGCACAAACTCTCATAGTTACATTATATACTATTTAGTATAGCCCTGGTTAACAGAGTGGAGGACACACCCTGGTTTCTTAGAGGAGGGTTCTATATTGTATAAGGATGAAGACACTGAGGATGCAACTACACAGTGAGGGGAAATATAAATTAATTTACATTATCTTGATGGGAGGTGACACCAGGGCATTTGGTTCTATTCGAAATAAGTGGCCACACAGGCACAGGAGGAAAAAATCCTTCTAATTACAGTTCTATTTGAAGCACTTGTGGATGGCACAATTCAAAGGAACTGCTTTAAGAAGGATTTCCATCCTTTGCTTGACTATTTCCTTATCTTGTATTAAAGAAGTGTCTTAGGAGGAGGCTTTGTTGAGAGAGATGAGTGATCATGCTTCTTGTGTATGTGTGCACCTGTGTGCATACACTCTTCTGGTTCTCCTTTATGATGCAGAAAGTGATTCAGAACGTCTCTTGCCAAAGCACTGCTTTGTACATGCATGTGTATGTGTTTGGTTGGCCTTTCCTTTATGCATCAGGGAAAGTGGAGGCTTTTCCAACTGCCTTATCCCCCTTTTTTTCCTTGATCAACTGGGATGATTGCCAATGCCCCAGCACCAGGGTGTAAACCCCTTCTATCCCTTCCTTCAATATTGTGGGCTTACACATTGTAGCTTTGCTTCATTCCAGATTTACGACCTTATTGCCCCTCAGTAGTAAATGGGCAAATATGGGTCTTAAAAGGGTCAAGGGCAGAGCAAGGGCAAACAACCTGAGAAACATGAAGTAGCATGCAGGTCTTTACTGCTTTCTCCTCCTTGGATGTGGAGGAATGGTCAGACTTTGATGCCACCTTGAGTAGACTCAGTGCCTTGGAGAGGGACTGAGAGCAGTGGCAGTTCCCATGCTTTTACCTAGGTGCTTAGAAAGGGAATCCAGGGTATGTACGTTGGCACAGCTTAGGCAACTTGATGATATTCTGCTCTGTCATATTTCTGTTAGAAGGTAAGCACCCTAGGACATCTGTTGTGGTGGCAGAGGAAGCATGGTAGTGGTGAAAATTCAAAAACAGCAGGTAATGGCATATATCAGACTGCGGTGGTGGTGATGGACCCACAGGCACATAGGGAGGAGGCAGAGGCACAGGCTTTGCAGTGAGAAGCCAGAAACTGCAAGTGTGCAGTGGGGATGACACCCAAGCTGATGACCTTGCAGAATCAGTATGAACCTAAAATTCTGCCCCCAGTTGGATTTGGTTCACCCAGCATTCTCAGCCTTTATCTATGTTATTCCCATGGGTATTTCCTGGCTGCTCTCAATCCATCTGCATCTTCCCACTTGTTTGCAAAACAAGTGTCTGCATCCTCTGAGATGGTTCCCCTGTTTGCAAAAAGCAAGTGGCTGTGTTTCATGGAAGATGTTCTCCTAAACACGATAAAATCTCTATTTTTATACATTTCATGTTTTGAGTTAGTCAACACATTGTAATCAGAGCTTTTGCTCTTTCAGGAACATGAATCTGCTAGAGTCCTAGCCAGCTTTCGGACGAGCCAGCTAGGATATGAGACAGCTGGGGTGTGAGACAGTTAACCTATGAGACAGCTAATCCAGCTGAGTTGTGAAGCTGCCCCCCATCTTTGGAGTAACTTCCTTAACACCATATTTGGGCATACATCCTGAATGACTGTTACATGCTTTTACATTTCAAATGTTTCATTCATAAATACTACAGAATATGTGTTCATACTCCTCTTTGCTAACACACTAAATTAGGGAATTGTTAATTACTTACTATGAGGCTAAAGCTTTATAAAATGAACAGCATTTTTGTTTTGATTTTCTACTTTCTTATCAAGAAGCAAACAACTTAAAATAACATTCTTCTTTTTCTCCTTCTACACTGTTTTGTAAAAGCTTCTTCTGGAGAATATATGGTTATTCTCATTTGTCTAACATAGGTTCCACATCTATTTTGTGGTATTTCTTTGTTAATTAACATTTTAGGCAAACATGACTCAAGTAGCAAAATAAACTCCACTTCCATTTTTTTCTGTTGTTGTCTCTGTTCACATAATGTAAGCATCAATCTGTTTACTTTTTTCATTGCAAAAACTGGCACGATACTCAATGAATGTTTCTGCCATCTTATCTTATCAGTTATGTGTACTGAAAGCAAACTGGCCGTGTTTTGGTTTTATAATATTAACATATCTCCAGCTGTGGTTGTTTTTAAAAATTACTGTCACTCTTATGCACTTTTCTGAGGCACTTCTAAAAATTGCAGCTGTCCAAGGACCTGAATGTCCTTGGACAGTTGCTTTGAACATTGAACAGTCCATTGAACATTCACTCTAGCCAGGGCACTCTAAATCCTAATCCTTTCAGTAAAATTGATTTATTAGGTAATATGTTCTCATTTGGGATCACATCAGGGTGGCACACACAAACTTGTGAACAAGTATCCCTTAAATCCTATATATCTTTATCCCCAACCTTAATCCTTTGACACACTCCTGTGCTGATTCTGGATCCACTGTAATGAATTGGCAGTATTTTACCCCAGGCCCCTGCCTGCTTCTATCTTCCTTGCCAGTTTTATTTCCATAGCAACTTGCTAGCTTCATCATTTTGTATCTGGCTAGTTCCTGAAGAGTCCTCTTGAGAGTCCCCTGGACTGCAAGGAGAACAAACCTATCTATTCTGAAGGAAATCAACCCTGAGTGCTCACTGGAAGGACAGGTCCTGAAGCTGAGGCTCCAATACTTTGGCCATCTCATGAGAAGAGAAGACTCCCTGGAAAAGACCCTGATGTTGGGAAAGTGTGAAGGCAAGAGGAGAAGGGGACGTCAGAGGATGAGATGGTTGGACAGTGTCATTGAAGCTATCAACATGAATTTGACCAAACTCCGGGAGGCAGTGCAAGACAGGAGGGCCTGGCGTGCTCTGGTCCATGGGGTCACGAAGAGTCAGACACGACTTAACGACTAAACAACAAAAAGTTCCTGAAGACTCAAATTTTGAAATATAATAAACAGCTTTTCCTGAGTGAGGTTTCTCTTTGTCATTTTTCTCTGGACAGTTGTAACTGATGTGCCCAGATTTTTGACAGGAAAAGCAATTTTTACTTTTCCCCCATTTATCTTTAGCCAACTTTTTTTCTCTTGTACTTCCCTTGTTACGCTAAGGTGATTTCTCTCTGGGTCCCACTTTCCCTCCTTCAGAGGTTTCCTTGGTCTTGTCTTCTGACCTATTTTTATCAGTTTTCCTTTCACTGAACCAGGGAGGCCTAAATTCTCTCAGGGTCACTAGCATGTCAGTCATTTCCGTGGCTTGAGTGACATTTGTGGACATTTTATCTTGTATATACCATCAAATTCATTAAGAATTATTCTATAAACTTGTTCCAGTTCGATTAAATTAATTAGGTCTTCCTTGGTTTTTACTCATGAACCTTCTATCCAATTGTTTAATAAATAATCCAATCTTCACAAAACCTGAGTATAAGTTTCTTCGGTTTTCTTCTGAATTTTTCTTAGCTCCCTTCTGTGGAGCTGTTAGACCAAATTTTTGTTTTACTCTGGTTTTAAACAATTCATAATCCTGAGCTTCTTCTGTTCTCATCCCCCCATAAATGTCTGCTAGTTCACCACTAATTTATGGTCTAACATATAAATTCTGTCTTTATCCTTAATACAAAATTCAACAGAAGTCCTCTCAAAGCTTGTGAGGAGGAATTCAACATTATCTCCCTTGTAATATCTAGAGGATCTCTGAGTAAGGCTGCCCATTGCACTGCCATCTTATCTTATCCAGTTACTGTATGTACCGAAAGCAAACTGGCCATATTTTGGTTTTATAATATAAACTTACATCTCCAGTGTGGTTGTTTTAAAAAACTAGTTTAACTCTTAATGCATTTCTCCGAGTTACTTTTTTTAAGGACTTTTTAATTTTAGAGCAACATCTTTGCATCCCATTCAAATTTCTTATATTTTTCCTGCCATATATTTCTACCAAAATCCATAATTGACACAGGAATCCATAGCAAAACAGATCTGATAAACAGCTGTCCAATTTTCTTTTTAATGCCTCCAGTTTTGGAGCACTCACTACCTCTCAAGGTAATTGGTTCCATTGCCCTACTGCTCTAACAGGAGGTTTTTCCTGATATTCAGCCTAAATCTGGCTTCCTGTAGCTTGAGCTTATTATTACATGTCTGGCACTCTGGGATGATTGAGAACATATCCTGCTCCTCTGTATGACAGCCTTTCAAGTATTTGAAAAGTGCTATCATCTCTCCCCCCCCCCCCATCTTCTTTTCTCAAGGCTAAATATGCCCAATTCTTTCAATCTTTCTTCATAGGGCTTGGTTTCCAATCCCCTGATCATCCTTGTTGCCCTCCTCTGAACTTGCTCCAGTTTGTTGTTCTTAAACTGTGGTGTCCAGAACTGTACTCAAGATGAGGCCTAGAGGAAGACTAGACTATACTTCTCTTAATGCATCCTAAAATAGCATTTGCCCTTTTTGCAGCCACATTGCACTGTTGGCTCATATTCATCTTGTGACCTACAAAAATTCCAAGATTCTTCTCACTAGTAGTATAACTGAATCGAGTATCCTCCATCTTGTAATTGTGCATTTGATTTTTTCCTCCCTGGAGTAGAATTTTGCAGTTATCCCATTTCCTGGCTTTTTGAATCATGGGTACAGAATCACAGTATCCAACATTCATAAATCAGAGGTTTTTCGAAGAATTGAGTAATTATTCAATATATACACAGAGGGCTTTTTTGCTGTCTCCTTTAAGCTTGCTCGTACCTTACCTTACTACAAAAAGGCATTCACCACTTCCACTACCTGTTCAACCAGTCCCACTTAGCCACTTTTGTTAGATAGGAAGGGCAAAGGTTCAGCACACATGTGATTTTTTTTACCTCTCTAAGGATCCTGTCCTCAGGCAACACAAACTGAAATATATTCATTCTTACAGATAAAGCTGAGGCTAGTGTTGCTTCTTTCTTTCTCCGTGTTGGTTTCTCTTTCCTGTAATTATCTGCTTTTTATTTCCTTTGCCCTTCCATCCAAAAAAGATAAGTTTGAGGAGCTCAGGTTTACTCAGGTTTATGGGTCATAAAATCTAGCTGACATCAGAAGCCAAAAGAATGGATGAAAATGATGGTCATGAAACAGAATTACAGCTTCAATCTGCTGACAGCTATCAGATTAAAATATATTTTAGAGAAGAATGAACAACTTATCACAATAAAAGAAGAGAAAGAATTAGTTTACAATTTCACTTAATTTGCACAGTTTGTAGAGGCTGCAGCATTCTTATTTTTGTGCATGTAGAATTCAGCCAACTTGGTGGAAGTGTATGAGTGTTCTTTCTTTCTCTCTCTCTTTTCTCTAATTCAGAATTTGCACCAATCTTATATCACCAAATATTTCCAGAAAGATTATACTCTGAAATTATATAAAATAACCATGGCAGAGGCTTGTGTCTGGTATGTACTAGGATATGTTATTGTTTAGGAATTCCTATATATATTTCCATAATGGAACAAAGGGTATAAATTAACAAAATATTTGATATGTCAATTAATGCATACCAAATTAAGGGAAGGAAAATAGCCAAAAGCTCAGTTTCCATAATTCTTAAATAGTTTCTAAATGTTCCATCTGAATAAAAATAAAATGCTAACATTTCTTTAACTTGCAAATGCACAAAAAAGTTGTAATTGCATTCAAGTGATGGACGCAATTACTGCAGTGTCCATTATAATTTTTATCTTCCTTGAAATTAAAAGAAAGATAATTTTCATGATTAACTCATTTCTTTTTAGCTCATTTTCCTTTTCCTACATCTTTATTTCTGAAGAAACTGGCCACTTAGCTGTTTTCCAAGTGAATTGACATTTATTCTTGTGGTTAAATGAATATTCCTTCCTCATTGTAAGCTTCTCCACAAGAGCTTTGAACATGGTTTTCTTGACATTACTGTTTCCCCAAAGGTTCCCCCCCCCAAAAAACCTTCATGAGTATGAACATAAAAATTTGAATATTTCATTTCCTTGCTGTCAAGGAAACTGTGATTAAATATGTCATATGTATCAGTGTACAGGTCTATGTATCTGTATTTTTTATTCATGCACACACACACACACACACATGCAAACACACATTTATATATCTTATCTGTATTAGCACCTATTTGTGACATACCTCCAGATGTTGATCTGCACATCCCACCATCTCTTCAATTAGCTATACTGGCTAGGACTGCTGGAAGACACAACTCAAAAGTGTCTGGAGGGTTGCACTTGATCCCTAACATCTTTCCCTCACACATCTTCAGGCATTACTCTATCCATTTAAAACACTATTAGAGTACAACCACATGGGTATTTGTCCTGCTGTTTGGTCCACTTTTGAGACAGCCTGGTTCACTCTTTTTCCCAGTGACCAAATGACATAAATGTCAGTGCAAACCAGCCTGTCCTCAGAGCTTTTCTGCCACTGCTTTTTGGCTCCCTGTCAGGTGCTATTCTTTTTTAAGTGCAGATAGGACTGCTCACTTCACGGATTGCTGCCTTGTCATGGCGAAGGGGCTTGAGTAATTCAGAGAAGCTATGGGCTATGCCGTGCAGGGACACCCAAGACGGACAGATCATAGTGGAGAGTTCTGACTAAACGCGATCCACCTGGAGGAGGAATTGGCAAGCCACTCCAGTATCTTTGCCAAGAAAACCCCATGAACAGAAACAAAAGGCTAAAAGCTATGACGCTGGAAGATGAGCCCCTCAGGTCGGAAGGCGTCCAACATGCTACTGAGGAAGAGCGGAGGACAAGTACAAGTAGCTCCAGAGCTAATGAAGTGGTTGGGCCAAAGCCGAAAGGATGCTCAGCTGCAGACGTGCCTGTAAGTGAAAGGAAAATCCAATGCTGCAAAGAAAAATACTTAATAGGAACCTGGAATGTAAGATCTATGAACCTTGGTAAGCTGGATGTGGTCAAACAGGAGATGGCAAAAATAAACATTGACATCCTGGGCGTCAGTGAACTAAAATGGACGGGAATGGGCGAATTCAATTCAGACGATTACCATATCTACTATTGTGGGCAAGAATCCCGTAGAAGAAATGGAGTAGCCCTCATGGTCAACAAAAGAGTGGGAAAAGCTCTACTGGGATACAATCTCAAAAATGATAGAATGATTTCAATACGAATCCAAGGCAGACCTTTCAACATCACAGTAATCCAAGTTTATGCACCAACCACCAATGCTGAAGAGGCTCTAATTGACCGATTCCATGAAGACCTACAACACCTTCTAGAACTGACACCAAAGAAAGACGTTCTTCTCATTCTAGGGGACTGGAATGCTAAAGTAGGGAGTCAAGAGATAAAAGGAACAACAGGTAAGTTTGGCCTTGGAGTTCAAAACGAAGCAGGGCAAAGGCTAATAGAGTTTTGTCAAGAGAACAAGCTGGTCATCACAAACACTCTTTTCCAACAACATAAGAGGCGACTCTACACATGGACATCACCAGATGGGCAATACTGAAATCAGATTGATTATGTTCTCTGCAGCCAAAGATGGAGAAGCTCTATACAGTCAGCAAAAACAAGACCTGGAGCTGATTGTGGCTCTGATCATCAGCTTCTTATAGCAAAATTCAAGCTTAAACTGAAGAAAGTAGGAAAAACCACGGGGCTAGTCAGGTATAATCTAAACCAAATCCCTTTTGAATACAGAGTGGAAGTGAAGAACAGATTTAAGGAACTAGACTTGGTGGACAGAGTGCCTGAAGAACTATGGATGGAGGCTCGTAACATTGTACAGGAAGCAGCAACAAAAACCATCCCAAAGAAAAGGAAATGCAAGAAAGCAAAGTGGCTATCCAACGAGGCCTTACAAATAGCAGAGAAGAGAAGGGAAACAAAATGCAAGGGAGATAGGGAAAGTTACAGAAAATTGAACGCGGACTTCCAAAGAATAGCAAGGAGAGACAAGAGGGCCTTCTTAAATGAACAGTGCAAAGATATAGAGGAAAATAATAGAAAGGGAAAAACCAGAGATCTGTTCAAGAAAATTGGAGATATTAAAGGAATATTTTGTGCAAAGATGGACATGATAAAGGACAAAAATGGTAGGTACCTTACAGAAGCAGAAGACATCAAGAAGAGGTGGCAAGAATACACAGAGGAATTATACCAGAAAGATTTGGATGTCCTGGACAAGCCAGATAGTGTGGTTGCTGACCTTCAGCCAGACATCCTGGAGAGCGAAGTCAAGTGGGCCTTAGAAAGCGTGGCTAACAACAAGGCCAGTGGAAGTGAAGGCATTCCAGTGGAACTATTTAAAATCTTAAAAGATGATGCTGTTAAGGTGGTACACTCAATATGCCAGCAAGTTTGGAAAACTCAGCAGTGGCCAGAGGAGTGGAAAAGATCAGTCTACATCCCAATCCCGAAGAAGGGAAGTGCCAAAGAATGCTCCAACTATCGTACAATTGCACTCATTTCACATGCTAGCAAGGTTATGCACAAAATCCTCCAAGGCAGGCTTCAGCAGTATGTGGACCGAGTACTCCCAGAAGTACAAGCTGGATTTCGAAGGGGCAGAGGAACTAGAGACCAAATTGCTAACATGCGCTGGGTGATGAAGAAAGCCAGAGAGTTCCAGAAAAACATCTACTTCTGCTTCATTGACTACACAAAAGCCTTTGACTGTGTGGACCACAGCAAACTATGGCAAGTTCTTAAAGAAATGGGAGTGCCTGACCACCTTATCTATCTCCTGAGAAATCTATATGTGGGACAGGAAGCAACAGTTAGAACTGGATATGGATCAACTGATTAGTTCAAAATTGGGAAAGGAGTACAACAAGGCTGTATATTGTCTCCCTGCTTATTTAACTTATATGCAAAATACATCATGCGAAAGGCAGGACTGGAGGAATCCCAAGCCGGAATTAAGATTGCCGGAAGAAATATCAACAACCTCAGATATGCAGATGATACCACTCTGATGGCAGAAAGTGAGGAGGAATTAAAGAACCTCTTAATGAGGGTGAAAGAGGAGAGTGCAAAAAATGGTCTGAAGCTCAACATCAAAAAAACTAAGATCATGGCCACTGGCCCCATCCTGGCAAATAGAAGGGGAAGATATGGAGGCAGTGACAGAGTTTACCTTCTTGGGCTCCATGATCACTGCAGATGGTGACAGCAGCCACGAAATTAAAATACACCTGCTTCTTGGGAGGAAAGCGATGACAAACCTAGAGAGCATCTTAAAAAGCAGAGACATCGCCTTGCCGATAAAGGTTCGCATAGTCAAAGCTATGGTTTTTCCAGTAGTGATGTATGGAAGTGAGAGCTGGACCATAAAGAAGGCTGACCGCCAAAGAATTGATGCTTTTGAATTGTTGTGCTGGAGGAGACTCTTGAGAGTCCCCTGGACTGCAAGGAGAACAAACCTATCCATTTTGCAGGAAATCAACCCTGAGTGCTCAGTGGAAGGACAGATCCTGAAGCTGAGGCTCCAATACTTTGGCCATCTCATGAGAAGCTAAGACTCCCTGGAAAAGACCCTGATGTTGGGAAAGTGTGAAGGCAAGAGGAGAAGGGGACGACAGAGGATGAGATGGTTGGACAGTGTCATCGAAGCTACCAACATGAATTTGACCCAACTCCGGGAGGCAGTGGAAGACAGGAGGGCCTGGCGTGCTCTGGTCCATGGGGTCATGAAGAGTCGGACACGACTGAGCGACTAAACAACAACACGGATTGCTCTATTTTGATTCAATTCTGGCACATGTGATCACTGGAATTGAACCAAAGTGGATGGCTTACTGCTTTCAATTTCCTATCTGCTTTAAATTTCACAATATTGTTAAGTGGCTTAAGCAGATAGCTTAGCCACTTAATGATATTGGGAAATTAAAAGCTTCCTTTCCTCCTCTGTGGAAAGGGAGAGAGAGAAAGCAATTTCTTTATAATCCTATTAGGGCAGTGCTGATACACTATGCCTTTTAGGGAAACAAATTAATTCTTTGACTTTGAAGAAGGAGACAGGAGGAGCAAGTATGGTTTCATTTTGTCTTTGTGTGTGTGTTTTCTTCTTTTCTTTTTTCTTTCCCTTTAAAGGAACATGGTCTAATAAGGTCACATGAGGTGCATATGTTATGTAGATGCAAGGACTGCACCAAATGGCATACTATAGCTCTAGACAACTTTAAGCATCTCTATTTAGTGTAATAAAGCCCACTCCAATTTAGCCATCTGACCAAGATCTTAGAGAAGAGCCTCACCTCTCCATCATAACTTTCTTCATGTGAAGAATATGCCTAAAAAGGAGTTTTCTGGTCACACATGGGTTCTATGTACAAGCAAACATCCAGATTTTCCAGGGTTCTTGTTCACATGTAGAGTCTAAACATTAGCAAGAACAAGAGTTATTGAGGGTGATATGAAGGATGTGATGACAGGGTGATAGGGTTTTTAATTTTACAATTTTTTTGATAGAGTGCCGCAATCTGTTGTAGTACTCCTTTTCACAGAGGATGTGAAAAATTGTGAATATTCATAATTTTCTTTCTTAGTAATAATGTTGGATATTCAGTGTTTCTCCTAATCACCAGTTTCCATAGTGTATCAACCTACTATCTTACTACAAAAGAATGCCTGTAATCATAGAAATGTCCTCCCAGGAAAAAGTGGACTTTTGTATCAGTATGGGACTTGTGTTCTTTGATAGAGTGATTGGTGGGATGTAGCATATAAAATGCTGAAAATCATTGGAGAGG
This sequence comes from Intellagama lesueurii, assembly GCA_037013535.1. Taxonomy (NCBI): domain Eukaryota; kingdom Metazoa; phylum Chordata; class Lepidosauria; order Squamata; family Agamidae; genus Intellagama; species Intellagama lesueurii. Next base: position 25,628,154 of record JBAJHW010000010.1, on the reverse strand, counting down.
AATAGAAAGGCAAATAGGAGGAGGAGGAAGAGAGTGATAAAGAAGGAAGAGGAGGGGAGAAGGACAAACATATTTCAGTAGGTGTCTAAGGGCACAATTCAAACACCAAGATAGGTTGGCTGTGGAGGGTTTTAATTGGGCATAAGTCCCTTGTGCCGGCACAACTGCCCTTCTGCTGGCCTAACCCCATTTAGGTCAGCTTAACCCTCTGTGCTGGCTGATCTCCCATAAAATAAGCCAGCAGAAGGGCCAAAAACAGGAGGAGAAGGTCAAAGCACCATGTTCAGTCAAAGCACCATGCTCTGCTAGTGCTTTGACTGTTGTCTCACCCCTATCTCTCTCTTTAGGCAAGCAGCTGTACTATAGGTGCAGCTCCCAAACTACTCAGCCACAGAACTGACAAACCACAGCAGTCAAGAACTGCCTAAGCGCTGCACCTGGTCTGGTCAGACAGCTATGCATCAGGTGTAGCACAGCTACACAAAAGTGCTCTGCATATGTCTCTCTGCTATCTGTCTGCTCATTGTCTAAGATATAAGGGTGCTTCTGAGGAGAGATACCAATACCAGGCACACTGTTTTCTAAACAACTTCTTGCTGAACCTCCTCAATAAAATGCTATGTAGAACAACTCTGAGTCAAGTTACTTTATTACACAAGGTAGCTCAGGGCCATGCTCCTAGTGAAGGATATTGTTGCAAAAAGAGAGGGACACAAACCCCATTTTTGTTCATAATATCAGTGGAAGGGTGGAAAGGAATCTATGGCTTGCCTTCAACTGGCGGTGGGGTTAGGGAGTGAAGATGAATGCACAAGGCCTTGTTACCCAATCATGAGCTGGAGGAATGGGTTGACAGTGGGAGAAGGCCATAGTGGCTATCCAATTATGAGGCTGAGGGGGCTGAGAAGACACTGGCATGAATACAAGCTGGCCCTGTATCATGAGCCAGGAGGCAGGGGTGTGGGCATGATGAATTCAAGCTGGACCACCAATCATGTGCTAGGAGGTAGGGGGTGGGCCACTTACAGTGGGTTGTATTTAAGCTGGGCCCCCAATAATGAGCCAGGAGGCTGGGGATGGGTGTCATGACAAGTGGGAGGGACCAAATCTAGCTGCCTAGTCATGAGCAAGATGAGAAATGAGAGCCTCAGAGCCTGAACATTATCCAACCAGAAGAGAGAGCAGGAAGCTGGACAGTAAAAGTGCCAGACTTTGTACAATTGTGTCAGATGGACTACAGACTATATGATCCCTGGAAAGCACAACCTAAGAATTGTTGCCCGAAGTACAACTTTGCACAATTCTAGTTCACTAATCATGAGTTGGGGGGAGGGAAGAGGGAGTAATGTGGGGCCATTCCATGGAAGGAGGGTAGCATCAGATGCAGGCAAAGAGCAATCTGGTGGGCTCAGTTAGCGGTATTATGCAAATGTTGGGTCTGTGGATAACAGCTCCCCAACTCCAAGAAAGTGGGGAGAGAGCAGGGCTGGCCACAGTCATGCATGAGCTTGCAGTCCCTCATGGCCCAAAATATGCATGGGCCGTATACTGCAACTGTATCCCTTAGGGATCCTGGACCTGGGATGCTCCCCTCGTCACATTCAAATTGCAGGGGAAAGGATCATGGCTGATAACAGTCCCCACATCTCAGGGAAACTTGCACTTCAGGGCCAAGCTGTGTAGCATGGAACACACTAGCACCACCTTTGACACCTTTCCTAGTTTGTGGAGCAGTGACCCCCATGTGCTACAAACACAGAAAAGAATTTTCAAGATCCTAAAGAAAATCTTTTTCATCATCCTGTTTGTGTGTGTGTGTGTGTGTGTGTGCTTCATTATAGCGGCTAATAGATCAAGGCAGGTCCTCAGGCTATGGTGTCGGCAGGAAGGACCACAGAAGATAGCCCTGGTCACCTGGAGGGGGAAAACATGGCCGTCAGCATCTGTATGGGTCCTCCCTGTCCTCTCCCATTTATCACCAATGGTTTGGGGGTGGGAGAGCCTTAGGGCTCTGGCCACACGTTATTTGTTTGTGGGTTTGTTTGTTTAATAATTAATTTATTTTTGAAAAAAAAAGAAAGAAAAAAGGGAAGATAAGAAAATGCAGTGGGGGGCTCCCACAAGGGGTTTGGGCCCCACAGTGTGTGAGTGTGGTGTATACACTATACACACACACACACACACACACACACACACACACACACACACACACACGCATGCACGCACGCACGCACACATACATACATACATACATACATACATACATACATACATACATACATACATACATACATATAAATTGAATAACTAGATAACTACAGGGTATGCCTAGGGGTTGTGCACCCCAGTGGTAAGGATCTCAAGACAACATGCCACCCAAGAAGGGTTGGGGGGGCAAGAAGGGGAAGCAGCCAGCAAAGTGCAAGGCCCCTGCCCATTCCCCTCCAGTGATTTCATAATCTGGGGATGAGGGGTGGCCAGATTAGGGTGCCATATGGGAAAAGTTTAGCAATTTAGAATGGGGAAGGGCTCAAGCCAGGGGGGCATCAGGCTCTTCAGCGGTGCGTAGATCTCACAGGGAGTCTAAATCCCATAAATTGACAGTGCTTAAAAAGATGGGTGATTTTATGATGCCACGTATTGCTTTTTTGGAAGGTGAGCGTCCAGGTCCTTCACGTGCATCTTCTGTCGCAGGTACCCTGGTGATGCGGCAATCGGAATCACCAGGGCCAGTACTAAGCTAGAAGGCCCCTGGATGGCATCATCGGGCACACAGATGCAGGAGGATGGTGCTGAGGAACAGTCAAGGGCTTCAGCAGTGACAGTGGTGGCTCAGTGGAGTGGGGTGACTTGATCCATGGTAAGAACAAAAACCCAGAGAGATGTGAACTCTGAGGGCAGAGTCCAGGCTACATCCGGAGTCAGACTGGCAGGTGAGGCATGCGGGACACCAGTTACAGAACAGCCAATGATGGCCTGGCCGTGGGGCAGCAGGAGCCAGGCGGTCCCAGTCCCCATGACCTTGCCTTTGCCGGCAAGGCAAACTGAGTTGCACACGCACATAGGGGAAAAAACAGGTGCAGATCCTAAGACAGATACTCCCTCTAACCAGGTTATAGGGCCACTATCTGAGGGAGGCACTAGTAAAACATCCCGGACACAGGATACAACTCAGTGATACGCATTGCACTCATTGGTGATGAGTCAATACTGCTAGGGGATTTATCTTACCAGCCACAGTGGAAAAAACATAGAGAGGAAAGTACGTAGATGTGTTTGAACTATCAAATAGAAAGATGGAGAAGAAGAATGATAAGGGGGATGACCGGGAGAGAGAGAAAGTGCAGTGACACAAGCCGGACAGCTGCTGGGCTAAGTGGCTACCAGGCTTCTTTATTTATGCTGGAACAATAGTCCATGCACAGCCAGAGAAGGTGTTTTCCCTTATAAAATAAATGGATTTGATTTATAGAGCCTACGTGTGTTTTCCAGGCCACACGTTATTTGACTTCTTTATGATGACGGCTTTCATATGTGCATGGCGTTGTGCCCTAGCATGCTCTGAGATGTGCTGCATGACGGGCTGTGGTTGTGTTTTATGACCCCAGCCTGTCCAATTTTGGGGAATAGATTTGATAGCGGCCACCTAGTACAGCATGCTTCTAAGGCCAATGTATCCTGTGTTGTGGCAGTCCAAGTGGTTCAACCCCGCCTGGTCTGCTGGGAATTCAATGTGTGGGGATCTTGCAGCCACAGACCATGTAAGTTTAGGCACCAGTGCTCCATATTCAGGGGCAATCATGCATCAGCCACATATGCAAAGGGCCGAGCTGGGGGAACAGGGAGAAGAGAGACAGGAGGTGTGATGACCAATGTCTCCCTAAGGAGCGCATGGCATTCGGGCAGGGAGTTCCACAGGCCGCAAATCAACCACTTTGTACTGAGGTAAGTCCTCAAGCCTCAGCAGTGCATAGCATATGTGCCTTGAACAAGCCTGACCCTTAAAGAACACTTTACTTTACTCAGTACTTTGCAAGTACTTCAACATGGGCTTTGTGATTCCTTAGAACTCACAACAGCTCATTTAAATAGGACTTATCTATGGTAGCTAATCAATGACCTTTTCCACTCTTCTGGATTTAGCCAAACCTTGCTGGTCCAAGAGACTAGTCCTCAATTAGAATCTTTATAATAATTTTTTTATTAAGAAAATATAGTTTTATAGAAACAGTTTGTTTGCTTATGCATAGTATCAAGACATGTTCAAAGGTTACAATAGTTAAATAAAACGGCTATTTCCCATTAAAATAAGAAACACTAAAAAACTGAACTAAGGTGGGCTAGCCCCACCTCTTTCTTCCTTACCATACTACATTCTGTACCATCCAGCTACATAACACAATCCATCAAGAACTTCTCTTAGGAAAAAAATTCCTTCTCATATAGCACATCGTCCATTTTTCTACATTCCTCGGACCTCCTTCTTCATGGCTGTAAACCAATTAACTCAAAGAGGCGTAACTGCTCACTCTGCCTCCAATTCTCATGGAGATGCAGGTATGTTATCTCCATTCCAATTAGATGGGAATTTGTTGGGTCTTCACACTGGGCCTCTTCGACCTTGCACTCTTATCAGGTTTCACTCTGTACCAGCCTGGCTGTAAATTAGGAAAAACAGCCTCTCAGTCTTTACCACATTCCATGTCTTCAACTCCTTTCACTTTGAAACCTAACTGACTCCATTTTCTCTCATCCTCCATGACTACAAGTCCCACTCTCCTTCAATATCATCACAGGAGGCAACTGAAAATTGCCTCCCAGTACCTCCAATCCTTCAAAAGGGCCCCAGTCCAATTAGGACATCCACATTGGAAGTTTGACTGCAAAGTTATCCCAACAGGGCTGCCGCCAGGTATCTAATTGATGGATTTAAGTTGGGTTTTTGCATTCCCACTTTGGGGATTAGGGTGGCCACCATGACAGACAACCTGAGGTTGGTCAGAGGTCAGGAACACATAGTTTGGGCAAAAATCTGTAAGGAAGTTAAGGAGGGATGAGTTTTGGGCCCTTTCGTGGTCCCACCTGTGCCTCATTTAAGAGTATCACCACTGGGGGTGGTGCCAAAGATGGCATCTGGTGAATTTAGACTGATTCACCATTTGTCCTTCCCTGCTGGGGATTCAGTGAATGACAAGATTACTCTGGAGCTATGTAGTGTATGTTACACATTGTTTGATGTTGCCGTTTGTATGATACAGGCATGTGGAATTGGGGTGGAACTAGTGAAGTGCGACATTAAGTCCACCTTCTGTCTCCTTCCAGTTCACCCCGAGGATTTTTTTTATTATTATTATTATTATTATTTTTATTATTATTATAACTCAAACAGACATACAAAACAAACACAGACATATATGCGGGGAGATAATTTCCATATATCCATCTGGTATATAATTCTGACTACATAAACCATATTACCCTACTAACATATTTAGGCCTTATCCATCTGGTATATAATTCTGACTACATAAACCATATTACCCTACTAAACATATTTAAACCATTATTAAGATCAAAAAATGACTTCCTAGCTTTATAATGATTAACATACATACATTATCTAATATATAAACTTAGATCTATATTGATCTTATATTCAAACCATTCTTAACTGCATAGACAGACTATGATTCATATATTACTTGGTGTCTTTATGTTTCTAACTTATCATCAATAACTTCTAAACAATTATAATCAAAATATGTATTCTAATTTAAGCATTATATGTACTTATCAACCATTTGAGACATTCAGCAAGTAACTTTCCAATTTTTGTTATATTTCTCAGCTCCATGTATAGACCAGGGATTTCTGATTACTTGTAGCCTTGAAAATCTAGAATTCATTTCCTGCATTCTTTTTACCAGCTTTGAAGTGCCATCTATGAAATCTCTATAAATTCTTTCACCTGCATACCCCTCTATCCAATACTCATCATAAGCATTCCTAATTTCATCTTAAAGATTGCTTGTCCACCAAAAAACTCCAAGCCAGGTCAAACATTTCTCAGAGATCTCCACTTTTGCAGATAAAAAGATATTGTATACCTAATCTTGTCTATATAATCACCATAATAATTCACACATATTTAATCTCTATATATGTACCATGGACACAAAAACATCTAATATTATTATTCTTCATCGACCTTTCTAAAATTCATAATTACATATGCTTGTCTACCATTGAGATTCCCACCTGGCCAAAATTGCTCATAATATAATTACTCATATTGCTTTATGTGTGACTATATATCTCTCAAACCAAAATTTTTTATCATTTAATCAACAGGTTACTTTCTCCCTTTTTTAAAAAATCATTTAATCAGCAGGTTACTTTCTCCCTTTTTATTTTTGCTTCTCAGCTCCAGTATCATATTTCCAAGATTCGTCTCTTGCTCCCTTTTTGCCAGTTTTAAAATGCCATCTATGAAATCTCTTTGAGGCATTTTCTATCCGATTTACTAATTTCCTCCCAATATAATCGATGTCTTGATTTTGAAGCAACGCAGATCTATCCGATCTCTGATCATAAATTTCTGCCCCAAAATTCACCCATGCCTTCCCTTTTACATTCTTTTCAATCGAAATAATGTCAACATGCTTTCCCCCCTTATCTCCACCCCTCCTTTTCCCATCTTTAAAGATTTCATCAAGGAAAACAGTCTTTCCCTCTCCAGCGATAGCGGTCGTTCAGTGAATTCGATGTAATCAGTCGGTTTGTCTCCCATCTCCTGCTTCCCAAGAACAATAGTCTCTCCCTCTGCCTCTGTCTCCGACGACAGCAGTTGTTCAGTAAGTTCAGTGAAATTGGTCGGTTTGTCTCCTATCTCTGTCTTAATATCCAAGCCAAGAAATGTTGTCTGAATTTCTGCCTTCATTTATAAAATCTGAGCTCTGAGATGATTCATGAGATTGGATTGAAATTCCTGAAGATAAGCCTCCATTTCCAATAATAAGTCTCACCCTCAATCTCCCATCCGTAACCATAAAAGTCAAACAGACTAATTGCTCAGATTCCCCTCATGGATCCTTGGTCAGCCTGAAATTCAAAGTCTTGCAGAGGACACTCTGGTCATAAAAATGACTATTTGATTTATAATCCACCTTTATGGCTCAGAGCAAAGTTCCATAGATTAAATTATTCAGAGATATTCAAGGTTCTCAAGCTTCTAATTTATAAAAAGCCAAATTCTTAAGGAGGGAGGGTTAAGGTGGAAAAGTTAGTTTCACTTTCTTAAGTTTCTCAGTTGTGAAGCAGTAAAAAAAAGACTCCAACATTGCCAAAGATTCTCTGCTGCTTAGAGATCTATCTTCACAATCAGCTTCCAAGAAAAAAACAACATCTGATCTGTTACTTGCCATAAAAAATAGCCGTTCAACTTCTGTTCATGTAGTCGGATCATAAATCTTCATATCTCCCCCTTCTCCGGGCAGCTACTCACCAATTCATCATGGCAACTTCACGAGTCAGTTGCGATGAGGAAAGGAAACTCTTCCGAAAAAACAGATTGCAAGTCTGATTCTCCGGTGTCTCCAAGCTCCCTTGCTGCAAGACCACTTCTCCTGTGGAAAACTTGCCACCCCTTTCCTGGGGGGTCCGCTGACTCAGAATAAAACCCAGGGGTTCTCAGAGCCCTGAGAATTCCCCTGTTCTCGCTGCCCGTTGCTCCGCCTCCCTCCTACTTGTAACTCCACCCTGAGGATTTTGATCTCTTAGGATTCACTTTTGAGGGCTGCTATTTCATGGACAGGGCATTACCCATGGGCTGTTTTGTTCAGCTTTTGAGAGTTTCAATTCCTTTTTGGAATGGGCGCTAAGGTGCAGAGTGGGGTTGACACAGGTAGTCCATTATTTAGATGTTTTTTTATTTTGTGAGAAATAGGGCACATCACATTGCAAGTGACTTTTAGAGGGGTTCCAAGAGCTTGCATTTGAGCTTAGTGTTCCGTTAGCTGGGGAAAAGACAAAGGGACCATGCCCAGTTATTACATTTTTGGGGATTGAGCTGGACACATTCCAGCAAGCTAGCTGGCTGCCAGAAAATAAGTTAGAGGACTTAGGCAAATGTTGGTCTAATCCAAGGTCATGTTAAGGGAACTTCAGGAAATGGTAGGACACCTCACTTTTGCATGCAAAGTAGTGGTTCCAGGCAGAGCATTCCTATGAAGGCTCTACAATGCCATGAAGGGCCTTAATAAACCACATCATCAAAGGTGGCTTTCTGCTGGGATGAGACAGGATTTGAAGGTTAAACCCCTTCTTAGAGGGGTTTAATGGGACTTATTTCTGGAGGACAGAAGTGCAGTTACGGGCAGATTTTCAAGTGCACACTGATGCAGCTGGGTCCTTGGGGTACGGTATTTACTTTAGAGGAAGGTGATGTGCAGGAAGATGGCCAACAAACTGGCTAGCTGAGGGATTGATTAAGGATCTCACTTTCCTGGAATTGTTCCCAATAGTTGGGGCCGTTTGGCTTTGGGCTCAAATTTGGTGAACTCAGTGGTTACCTTCTGGTGTGACAATCAGGCAGTGGTGAACATTGTTAACACCCTTACGTCCAGATTCCCAAGGGTGATGGACTTAATTAGGCCCTTCACATTGTGTTGCCTACAATTTAGTATAGTTTTCCAGGCTCAACACATGCCAGGAGTGTTGTCCCAGGACAAGGCACTGGCTGATGCCCTGTCCCATCAACAGGTGGATTGGTTCAGGGTGTTGGCTCCAGGGGCAGAGGCACAGCTGGATGTTCTCCCAGAAGAGGTATGGACTCTTGGAGGGTAGAGGCCAATAGAGCCATGCGATTGGCTGTGGCTCCCAGTACCCATCACAGTCATTCCATGGCATGCACTGAATTCTTTTCCTTTAGCTCAGGTGAAGGGTTAGAGCAAATGTGGCCGGCTCCTGTTTAGCACCTCATGCAATTTGTGGTCTACCTACATAGGAAGGGGGTGACGCCTAGATCGATACAAGGGAGAATGTCTGCATTGACATTCTATGCCAAAGCACAAGGATTCCAGGATAACACAGTTGACTTTTGCATCAGGAAAATGATTGCTGGGTGGACCAAAGAATGTGGTAGCGACAGTGATAAGCATACACCTTTCTCGCCAGCCATCCTCGTGAGATTGGGGGACACATATCCTATGGTATGCTAGGATTATTTCAAAGTCTGCCTGTTCAGGGCGGCAACACTTATTGTATTTTTGGAGCCTTCCGAGTGAGTGAATTAGTTCCAGCAAAGAAACAAGACACATCTCTATTCTCTTTGCAGAGAAAGGATGTGATAGTCTCCAAAGACCAAGTAGTCATTCATTTAAGAAAGTCAAAAACAGGTCAGCTGGGGAAAGGGCAGGTCATATTGTTGGGAAAGTGTTCGATTAGCGAGATCTGCCCCATAAGGGCAATAAGGGAATATGTAGGACTAAGAGGGGATGAAGAAGGTGGTTTCCTGCAGCATAGTGATGCATCATTGTTCATGAAATACCAATTCTGGAAGGTTACCTTCCAGGCCGTATGAAAGGCTGGGATTCAAGGGTGCCACTTTGGAACCCATTCCTTTCGTATCAGCACTGCATCCATGGCAGCTGCCCTGGGCTATGGAGCAGAGGAGATCAAGAAGGTTGGAAGATGGTCATCCCATAGGTACCAATCCTATGTGCACCTTTTGCCACAGTGCTAGGTGCTAGTGTTTTGGTGTTTGTGTTCTTATCATTCCAGGTTCAGGGACACTGTTGTCCTGGGTTTGAGTCTGGCTGTGTGGACACAGCTATGTCTTTTGGATAGCCAAGCATGCAGGCCAGACCAGCTGGGGTCAAAACATGGGCCTTGGAGCTTGTGCCATGTTGAAATGGAGGGGATGGAGAGGTATGCTCTGGGATGGGTTCCTCGAATGTGGGTTACTCTGGATGTGCCCCCTGATATTGTGGTGATCCACCTCGGTGGCAATGACCTGGCCATGAGAAGCGGCAAGTCACTGATATTGCATATTATAGCAGATCTTCGGGCTTTTGTGATGCACTTTCCGAGAATGCATGTAATATGGTCAGCAATTTTCCCACGACTGGCATGGAGGGCCAGATGTGACCCACAGTGTATTGACAGAGCTTGAAAAGGAGTGAACCGAGAAGTTGGTAGGGCCATTCGAGAGGAGTGGAGATCCGTGATAGCACACCCCGACATCAGGGGTTCCCAACCTGAGTTGTACAGCAAAGATGGTGTTCATTTGTCCAACGCCAGGTTAGAGATTTTCCTGAGGGATTTGTAAGGAGGCCTTAAAGCTGAAATTTTCGGCTTGGTGGGTGGCTTGGGGCATACAATGTAACCCCAGTGCTGTAGTGGGTAGTGCAAAAAGGATGGGTTCAGGTGAGTTACGGGGGGGCACCCAAAGGGTGCAAGGCACTTCTCCCCTCAGAATGACATTAATAGAGGTGTAGAGGAGGGGAAGGGAAGCAGGGCAACCCCAAGGGCACCTGGCACTTATGTCTTGAGGCTTGGGTGGTGGGCAGCCTCGGGGTACTCCAGCATGGGGACCAAAAGCATGCTCTACAGCAGAATGGTATACTTTCAGAACAGGAACTCCCTGGGTAGAGGTCTGGAGTGGAATGTTGGGAATGGTTCCAGTTCCAGACCTGTTTGCACTACAGTAGCCCCCCTTGTGAAAGGGGAAGTTTGAGTTTGAAGAGTTAATAAAGTTGCGGCCCTAGTTTAAACTCATTATGCTGTATATCGTCTCATTATTCCGGGCTGGGCAGTCAAAGCAAGCAGACTTGATGTCTCCAACACCTGTGCATCATGAACTGATCCTGGCATAGTGGCGTTCACATAGGTGAAGATTTCTTGGGCATTGCAGGTGGCCATCAAGTTTATGACATACTGGTGATATCTGTTGCAATACACACAGGCCCTGCCAGGAGGAGCCAGTATGCTCACAAAAGTTCCCAGTGAGAATATCAATGGAGGGGAGCCACCTGCCTTGGATGTGTCACCAGCTCAAGGGACAGCTGGCAGATCTACTGCATTTTGGTAGCCATGCCTAGCAGACCCTGCTGCCTCCCAAGAAGCACCAATGTTTCCTATCCACTTCAGTGCTGATGGTGGGTATGAATCCACTCTGGGAGGGCTGATGGGAAGGCTGCTATGAATGGAGATACCACTCCCTTACACCAGAGACTTTGTGGGGAACTGACATTATTTGCCTTTTTCTCCAGGTTCACTGCACGTGGAAGGGCTTCCTGACATCATGAAAGCACTGGGGGGGGGGGCTCCCTACAGAGGAGATGCATGTGTATTGGAAACTATGCCAGACAACCATCAAGCTGGCCTGTCTGCTCCTGGTGAGATGCCCCTCATTACCTGAGGGCTTGACCAAGCCCCTACTGTCTCCAAGGCAACTGGTCTGCAGCCAGGAAGTGGTTCTCCCTTGGAATACCCCATGAGCACAGCAACTTCATGAAGGATTTGATGCTGAGAGTGTCAGCCTGGGCAGCAGTGCACCTAGGTCATTACCCAACACTAATGAGAGCTGTGGGTTGTCTGAGGAGGGGATTGAGGGAAGGACAGTTGAGATGAAGGCTAAAGAGATGTTTGGGGTGTGGGATGTTCACCAAGCCAGTAATCCAAGGGAGCAGCATCCCATTGCAGCAACAGAGAGGCAGCAAAAGGGCAGGGGACAGACTGAAAATAGTCTGGTGTTCCACCTATGGGGCCAGGATAGAGGTGAAAGGGTTGCCCAGTTGGCAGCCACCAGTGTGGAGCTCTGGGAAGACATGTGTTGGGTTAGGCTAGATTGTACACCTGCTTCCCCTCCATGAGGTGCTGCTGCTGCTTGGATGTGTGGCTCCTGGCTGGTTCCCTACCCTCCTTCCCCCCTCTCCACAGTTGATGAATGCAGTGTGTGCAGGCAAGTGTGCTGCTAGAGCTGGCTCCTGTTGTTTGGCAACAGAGTCCTCCTTCTGGCATGAAGGTTTGCCATGCCTTTCCACCCACATCACTTGTTCATTGCTTTTTTTTTCATCTGGCCACCAAATGGCAGCTCCTTTTCTTTTTGGAGGGTGCTTTCCCCTCCTTCCTCTAGTACCATCTCAGATTTTCTTTGGTGGCATTGGCAATGTATGTGTCCCTTGGTTTGGAGATGGGTGGGTTTTCATTTTCACTGCTGTCTTGGGCACCCTGATCTGTGTTTGCCCTTTTATGTGTTTCATGCACATTTCTGTCTGATGATCAATAAACAGAAGTCTTTTTTGGCTGCCTGCTGTCATTCTCTTAGACTGTGGGGTTTGTGTGTGTGTGTTTAAATATAAGAGAGGGACATACAGACAGATGTCTTGGGGGCACCCTGACTGCACTAGGTACACTAGGAGGGGCTTAGCCCTCTGAGCACTGAGAGCACAAACTAGTGCTGCAATGAGTTTCATGACAGCTGCAGAAATGGCTTGCATTGGGGGGGGGGGGACACACGGTACCTTTAACTGGCCTCTCCTTAATTGTGCAGCTGTGCTTGCCTGCTGTACTGGATGCAGGCTCTCATTGGCTAGCTGTTCTGCTGGGTGGAGCTAGGTGGCTGTGCTGGCTGCCAGCTCCTGATTGGTAGCTTGTCAGCATATTTTCCATCACAATTGTGCCTGGCTTGTGGTTTTTAATTTGTTTTCCCTGTGCCATTTTCTCCTTAGGCCAGCTGAAGTCCTTCCCATCCTGAGCTGGGCAGGGTTTGGATGCAAGATAGCCTCAGCTGGCCTAAGTCTGGTTCAGCCAGCCCGAAGCCTGGCTGGCTAGTTAAGATTGTGTCCTAAATAGGTGACACTCTCAATGTTACTGAATACCAATCTTTGGTGTGTTGGCTGTGGCATGAGGGACTTGGAGTCCAATAGGTTGTAGAAACCCAAAGTTCCATTAGTCTTGCTTTAGATCTACCAAGGAAAAAGGAAAATGCAAAACACACAGCTTAAATTACTTTGATTTTTGGTAAGGAACATTTTGGCACATGCAGCCAAATATATGTGTGATTTTTCTGTTCAAAGAAATGATTGATTTCCACTATGGGGGCATTTATTCACCCAATGTATAAAATGTTTTTCAGAAATTTCAAAGTCTCAGTGGTCAAGTAGAAATAAATTCTCAATCTAGCTTTTATATGGAGCAGAGTAATCATATAACCCCTGATTCCCACAACAGTACTTTAAGAGATCCTTCCCTATTAAATTTGTATAGAACGTTTGCTTCCATTTTCTGTGTCAAAACACCAGCCAGGCTGCAATACCATCTTTAATCAGCATACTTATAAATCTTGCCTGCAGCCAGTGGGGGGAGAGGATTGTGTGGGAAAAGAAGAGTGCTATAAGTAAGCTATTAATCACATCTGGCCAAAACAAACTGGTCATTGTGTAGGATTAAAATTATTTTTCTAACACACTTGTTAGTCATTTATAAAACTGAGTAATACACACAGCATATATTTATGGTCTAGGAAATAAATTTCTACTCAATTTTTTACAATAAAGAGAGGAAGTGCAGCTGTATGGCTTAGGAGCTGAACGTTAAGGTTTGTGCCTATGTGTCTGTGCTTATGGAAGCTTGTGTATCTATAAATCACATCTTCCTCCATTCTTTCAGAAGAAAAATATTTATGTTATCTTTTAAGCATAGAATTAAGGGTTTTGAAGGTGGAATGCTGTTCTTGCAAATGAAACTTTGTTACATTAAAATAAAACAGTTCACGTTTTAGTGAAGAATTCCTTTTTAAAAATCTCAGTTTTTCAGAGTTGTGTACCCAGTTTTTGGAAACTTCAGAATCTTCTACTAGATATATACATATTAGGGCTAGAAACAACATTCTAATAAATCGTATATTGATTCACGCTGATTTTAACAGGACTGGGTTGAAACAGACAGGCTAGATTCAGTTCTTACATGAGGAAAAGTAAAATTACAAATCAGTTCAGAACCAGGATGCAATTCAAATCTTAAAGGACACAAATTTCAGCCTACCAGTTTACTTTTAAAACAAACATTAAAAGTGCCTAGAAAACAAACCTTGAAACATATTGTTGGAAACTTTTATTCCTCTTTTTCAATTCAATGATGTATCAAAATTTCATTTACTTCAATGCAAAACTGAAACAAGATTATAGCTGTTTTGGTTTTCCAATACTCTGACTTTACAATTCAATTCTTTTTTTAAAAAAAAAAACCCTCCAGTTTATGAATGTGAAATATTCTGCTTCCGTATCCATGATGCAAAACACCAGGAAATGGCCCAGTATACAATATCTTGCCAGCATTGCCAGCAGGAGGAAGGGTGCCACGCTTTACATAGTAAAGGGCAGCCTGAATGTTGACAACACCAAGGGCAGCAGCCAAGATGGTCCTATAGTAGCCATTACCAATGGGAGCCATATGGCCCCCTGGGGGGCTCACATTTCATGGGGGCCACAGATTGAAAACTTTTATATTCTGTTCTTCTATTCATCTGTTTGTTTTCAAACCTGAGAAGAACGTACTGGAAAAGACAATATTGCTAAAGGAGGGCAATAGGAAGAGTGAACAAACTAATACGAGATGCTGTTGGTTTGCAAGATCTGAGCAGAGCTGTTAATGACAGGACTTAAAGATGGGCATGAATTAAAAAACAAATGACTAAATTTGTTTCAAAATTTTCTAATTTGTCAATTTGTATATGTATAAATCAATGCCCTCAATGAATTTTTAGCAATTTTTGATTATTGATTCATTTGGCTATAAAATGATCTCCCAGGAACCTAGAGACACCAAAATTAAAGGAAAGTTTCTTCTGACTATCCTCTACAATCCCTCCATGTTTGCTGAAGATTGGGTTTTAGATCTCCGAATTATACACCCACAAATGCCCCCACAGGAAAGTTCCCCCCAAGCACCTAGAGACATCAAAATTACAGAGAAGCTTCCCATGACTCTTGTCTACAAGCCCTCCAAGTTTGGTGAAGAATGGGTTTCCCCAAGCCAGCTGCTAAAGGGCACTTTCCTGGGGGAACCCACTTTGTGGGTGTATAACTTGGATGTCTGAAATCTTCACCAGACCTGGAGGGATTGTTACTTAGCTCAGGTGGGGAAGTCCCTAGTAGAAGACCAAGAAAAGGAGACCAGCATGGTGCAACACAATTTTATTGAAGCCAAAAGATACATGCTGGTGGTTATGCTCTAAAGGTGAGCAAAAGTCCCTAACCAAGACAGCAACAGACCCTTAAAGGTAAAGGTAAAGGTTCCCCTTGACAATTTGTCCAGTCGTGTTCGACTCTAGGGGGCGGTGCTCATCCCCGTTTCCAAGCCATAGAGCCAGCGTTTGTCCGAAGACAATCTTCCGTGGTCACATGGCCAGTGCGACTTAGACACGGAACGCTGATACCTTCCCACCGAGGTGGTCCCTATTTATCTACTCGCATTTGCATGCTTTCGAACCGCTAGGTTGGCGGGAGCTGGGACAAGCGACGGGCGCTCACTCCGTCACGTGGATTCGATCTTACAGCTGCAGATCTATAGACCTTACAGCACAGAGGCTTCTGCGGTTTAACCCGCAGCGCCACCACGTCCCTCAACAGACCCTTATACCTTAGCTTATCAGTTCCTTATGCTAAAGAGATTGAGGTGCATCTTGGAGGGGTGTTGGACGAGACCTGGAGAGCAGGTTTTGATTAGTTTCAGGACAGTACTGACCATTCTTGATAAGAACATTGTATTGTTCAAGCTCTGCCGAAGGCCCCTTTTCAAGGTTACAAGGAGGTCCCTCTATCTCTTCCTACAGACTACACACATTAAGGAATGTCAGAAAAATACACACATGCATGTAGGCATGGTGCGAGGCGAGTAATGAAGGCACAATACTTTTGCAATATGACACACTCACCTAAGACTGGCAGTTTTCTTGGAAAATGTATACCAATGAATACAGTAATGCAATTTAATAAATGTAGACTAACATTGTAGAGGAGAGTCAGGGAAAGCTTCTCTGTGATTTTGGTGTCTCTAGGTGCCTGGGGGAACTTTCCTGAGGAGTCCTCCTTGTGGGTGTATAACTCGAACATCCGAAAACCAAACTTCACGAAACTTGCAGAGATTGTAGAGGAGAGGCACTGGAAGCTTTTCTGCAAATTTGGTGTCCCTAGGTGCTTGGGGGGGGGGTTATAGGGTTTTAAAATAAAAAATGAATTGACAAATCGATTCATTGTCAGAAAAAAAATCATAAATTTGTAATTCATGATTCGTTGACCTTGACAAATCACAAATCAAAATGAATCACCATTTTTCTGATTTGTGCCCATATCTAAACAGGACATTTTGGACGTCATTAACACATATAGACACCACCGATCTGAAGTGACTTTATGGCAGATAACATCTCTGGAATTTTTTCCTTCATTACCAGACAGTTACATATATAGTGACAAGATGGGTGGAATGGTTGAAATATGAAATAATATAGACACAAAAGCTCTGCTAACATGAAGGAAGACTATTCCAGCCGCAAAGCAAAAATAGTAATTTCACAGCTTAAATGAGTGAGTTTCTGAATATTTGCCCTCTATTATTCCCAAAATATCTTCTGAATAGTGTAGATGAACACAACTGTTCTGTGCTTTTGTAATGCAAAAATAATTTGAATATGCCTTGTATCCTAATTCCAGAGAGATACATGGCAAAATGCGCAGGATGATGGAGAAAGCCAGAGAGTTCCAGAAAAACATCTACTTCTGCTTCATTGACTAAGCAAAAGCCTTTGACTGTGTGGACCACAACAAACTATGGCAAGTTCTTAAAGAAATGGGAGTGCCTGACCACCTTATCTACCTCCTGAGAAATCTATATGTGGGACAGGAAGCAACAGTTAGAACTGGATATGGATCAACTGATTGGTTCAAAATTGGGAAAGGAGTACGACAAGGCTGTATATTGTCTCCCTGCTTATTTAACTTATATGCAGAATACATCATGCGAAAGGCAGGACTGGAGGAATCCCAAACCGGAATTAAGATTGCCGGGAGAAATATCAACAACCTCAGATATGCACATGATACCACTCTGATGGCAGAAAGTGAGGAGGAATTAAAGAACCTCTTAATGAGGGTGAAAGAGGAGAGCACAAAAAATGGCCTGAAGCTCAACATCAAACAAAACTAAGATCATGGCCACTGGTCCCATCACCTCCTGGCAAATAGAAGGGGAAGATATGGAGGTAGTGACAGATTTACT
Organism: Intellagama lesueurii; assembly: GCA_037013535.1. Taxonomy (NCBI): domain Eukaryota; kingdom Metazoa; phylum Chordata; class Lepidosauria; order Squamata; family Agamidae; genus Intellagama; species Intellagama lesueurii. Next base: position 25,610,874 of record JBAJHW010000010.1, on the reverse strand, counting down.
TTCTTGGGCTCCATGATCACTGCAGATGGGGACAGCAGCCACGAAATTAAAAGACGCCAGCTTCTTGGGAGGAAAGCAATGACAAACCTAGACAGCATCTTAAAAAGCAGAGACCTCACCTTACCGACATAGGTCCGCATAGTCAAAGCTATGGTTTTTCCAGTAGTGATGTATGGAAGTGAGAGCTGGACCATAAAGAAGGCTGACCGCCGAAGAATTGATGCTTTTGAACTGTGGTGCTGGAGGAGACTCTTGAGAGTCCCCTGGACTGCAAAGAGAATAAACCTATCCATTTTGAAAGAAATCAACCCTGAGTGCTCAGTGGAAGGACAGATCCTGAAGCTGAGGCTCCAATACTTTGGCCATCTGATGAGAAGAGAAGACTCCCTGGAAAAGACCCTGATGTTGGGAAAGTGTGAAGGCAAGAGGAGAAGGGGACGACAGAGGACGAGATGGTTGGACAGTGTCACCGAAGCTACGAACATGAATTTGACCAAACTCTGGGAGGCAGTGGAAGACTGGCCTCCCATGCTCTGGTCCATGGGGTCACGAAGAGTCAGACACAACTTAATGACTAAACAACAACAACATGGCGAAATGTTTCTTTCTGTAAAACTGTCACTGTTTCACGTTCTTTAAAGCCAGTCTGTTTTTGTTTTGTTTTGTTTTGTACTCTTCAAAGGAAACCTGTCTTTTGAATGTTTCTGGGCATTTTCACTGCCCTCCAAACATCTCTCTTCCCAGGCCATAAAGCTGCAAAAATGTATCAACTTTGGAACAGTCTTGGGGTAAACCTGTTCCACATATGCTCAGTTTATAAGAAACTCACTGTTTTACCCTTTCGAAATACCTTTTTTGAAGATCAATATTTCAACCCCTGCAGCCTCGATTTTGTGTAGTGATAATGTCTCCATGTATAAATCATATTAATAGAACTTCCCAAGTACACTCCCCATCCAATGCCCAGATCAAATTTCTCCTGCAGCCCATATCTATTAATGCATGTTTTTCCCCCATTGATTCAGACACCCATCTTCCATCTGGCTTTTCCCTGCAACACACTTGAGCAGTCACAAAAGTGGGTCCACCATGAGCCATCAAGAGGCAATCATTTTGAAGTGTCCATCCTGCCCACAGGTATACAGGTATAGCACAGCTGCTTCTCTTTCTCCCTCTGTATGTGTATGTCCATCCATGAAATGGCAAGGGAATTCCTGCTTCCACTGATTGGGAGAAGGTAGATGAGATTGCCACTGCCTTAGATGTCAAGAAGACAGTGTTGGTAGTTAGAGGGAGTCCCCAAGATGGAAGAAACATTTTTGACTTTGGCCTTTACTTCTCCTGAGGAGGGCCAACAGACACCACTGATTTCTCTGCAGAAAAGAAACACTAACAACTTTACAGCATCTTTGACGGAGGTTAAGCTGTTATGACTTACTCAGTTTTTGGAGTTGGAGTGAAGTGTAGCTGCTCCAAGATTATTTGTTAAACATTTCACTGGGAAAGTAAACTGGCAGTTTAAACCAGCAGGTGGCATTGGTTGTCATATACTGAGCCATAGCCCAGGAGTGGAGCACTGTCTTAAGGCACAGATCTCTACAATAGCAGCAATATAATTATTCAGAAAGGTTTAATATACTGAGAATAGCTGACTTCACTTTCCCACAATTAGTCACATTGCCTAGGGGCACAACATCAATAATCTCTTGTGCTGGCCCAGTTAGGCACTGGGCCAGAAATAGAGCCCATTTTCAACCATCCTGTAGCCAAGGTTCAAACATGTTGAAAAAAGCCTCAGGGACATTATTGACTCCATTTTATTAATGTATACTGGAGATGCCCATGCACCAGCAGAATCGATGGTTCCTGGTATAGGATTTCTCTGAAGTAAGCCATCCATCTGTTGTGGATGTGTTAACAAACTCTGCTGCTGTGCACACAGTCCAAGAAGAGATTCTGTTACTTGGCTAGCTTCCCCAAAGTCCAGAAAACACATTATTCTGGAGTCCCTGGGATGCACTGAGAGGCACCTCACATTGGGTACCAGTGTGAGGCCCACCACCTCAACCCCCAGATGAACCAGCTGCCCTGAGCTTTCCTGCCAATAATTCCATTGGGTCTAGGTTGCTAGTGAGGTTGCTCTTTATTGCAGTAAACAAGCCCAGTCCTGGACCAGGCTTGGCGCCTGTGACGGACAGCTCTCAGATCACTCCTGTCAGTCAAGTCAGAGCTCTGGTGTGGGAGCCTATGACATGACAGGAGGGGTGGAACCTAGAGAATAAAAGAAGACTAAAAGACAGTTAATGAGAATTTAAGGCAGTTAGGGCCGTGGTTGTGTTAGTAAGAAGAGAAATAGAGAGATAGAGAGGGAGATTGAAAGAGGAATAGGACAAGTCTTGGAACGTTTATGGGGTCAAGAATTGAATGAATTAAAAGTGATAATAATAAAAGAAACTGGTTGAATATAGTAACGTCGTGATTAAAGAAAATCTAACTACGCAAGCATATCTCAAATCAAAAGAACATATATTAAATGAATAAAATAAGACCAGCTTTGATTTCCATGTATGATTGAACTGTTAGCCTATAAATAAACCTTGTTAATGTTGACAGCTGTGACTCATTATTAAAATTTGGTATTTTGAGGAAAATCCTCTGGTGGCAGCGTATAAAAGGTGAAAATTGGAAGTAGCACCCAAAGGCTAATCTGGGAGTTAAGGAAAACAAACAGAGGAGCTGGAGGGCTGCTACATAAAGTGGCAGATTAGTGGTGGGATGCGATTGAAAAGCCAGTAAGCCAAAGAAAAAAAGAGAAAGTTTCTGATACTGGGATTCAAAGTAGTGAATGCCAGTAAGCCAAAGGATAAGAAATTATCTGAGTCTGAGAGACCTGATTTATCAATAGTCAAGGTGAAGGAGTGGGAACCCTAAAGCTTAGTGAAAAGCTTGGAAGGGACTCCAGATCACAGACGTTTGATAAGAATAAGACAGGAAAAAGACTCTGAGGAGATTTCTGTGGGTAAAAGTTTACCTCACGCTGAGAGTATAAAGACCAAGAGGGCTAGCTTTAGATCCCAAGGCTCTGGAAAAGGGAAAGCTGAGGGGATCAAAGTGGATGCCAAGGTCCATAGGAATAGCTGAGGTGAAATAATAAAACTTAGGCTTATAAGAAAAGAAATATTTATGGGAAAAGCTGGGTGTCTGTAGACCAAAAGAAACAAAGTATCAGATGCAAGGAGTGGAGAAGCTAGTGCCTAAAGTAACAAAGTAGCGATCCTAGGCTGTCAGGGGAAAACTACTAAGTATCAATCTCTCTAACACAGAAAAAAGAGGTCCTTTTTAAAACGAGGCTTGTCTATCTGAATCTGTGAGAAAACAACCTGCCAACTTAACCAAAATAAAAACGGTTAAGCATGCCTTCTAAGAGAGGGAAAAGGTTAGCTATGGAGCTAGCAGAGAGTCAAACATTACCTCAGGAAGGGGAAATTTCAGACCAAGAGGGTCAGGAAAATGAGGGCTCAAGAGAAGAAACTGGGTTAACCTCCCAAGAATTTGAAAGATGGAGGTTGCAGCAGGAATTTAGATTAAAAGAATTCCAGCTCAAAGCTGAGGTGGAAGCCAGACAATTAGAAATAAAAACTAGGGCTGAGGCCATGGAAATGAGAGAAAGAGCTGAAACAGAAAAGAGACAAATGGAAATGAGAGAAAAAGAAATGGAACACCAATTAAGAATGAAACAACTAGAAATAACAGCCATAAACAATAATAACAATAATTCAAATCTTGAAGAGAATATATCCAAAGTAGATCTGAAGAAGTTCCCTCAATTCAGAAAGGGGGATAATCCTGAGGCATTTCTCATTTCTTTTGATAGAGCATGCTGGGATTTTAATATTAAAACAGAAGAGAAAATGATCATATTAAGATCTCAAATAAGTGGAGAATTGGTTGAGATTTATTCCCAAATGCCCCAAGAACAAGCAAGAGAATATGAGGTTTTTAGAAAACTGGTTTTCGCGAGGTTTGGAATAAATGCTGAGCAACTCAGAATAAAGTTTAGGGCATTGACAAAGAAACCTGAGGAATCATATTCCCAATTAGGAGTCAATATGGTCAGATACCTGGAAAAATGGTTAGAACAAGCTAATGTTGAATCAATAGAGGATATGAAGAACATCATAGGTTTAGAACAATTTTATTCAGTGCTGCCTGGAGAACTAAGATATTTAGTCAGGGACAAACAACCCAAAACAGTTCAACAAGCAAGTGAGACAGCAGATTTTATTTCTGAAATTAAAGACCCAAAATTTTCTGAAGTAAAATTTGGTGGTAGAAACTGGGAAGACAGAAAGAAAGAGTCCAGAGATTACCACAACAAACAGGCAAATGGAAGCTATTTTAGGGACAGACCCTCAGAGCAGTACCAACAGAAGAATAAAAGCTTTGAAGGGAAGGGAGAGAAATCCCCAGATTTTGAACAAAGAAAGGTGAAAGTATGCTTTGGATGTGGAGAAAAAGGGCATTTTATTTCACAATGTTTAAAATCTAAGAATAAAGAATTTGGTCAGCAGAAAATAGAGGGAAATATACCAAAGAAGGTTTACTATGTCCAACAGCAGAAAGAGAACTCTGAGGCAGTTAAAAATGGCGCAGTAACTGACCAAACAGAGAGTCAGGAAAAACTGCCACCTCTAGCAGAGATTGTTCACTGCTACTATATTAAAAGCAACAAGGAGCCAATGCGGTGCTCTGGTGAAAATATTTACATTAATAATAACAAATATTTAGCATTGAGAGACTCTTGTTCTCAAATAACTATATGCCATACTGATATTATTCCACAGGAAAATATCATTCAAAAGGAAAAATTTACAGTAAAAGGGATTGAGAAAGAAGTAGTTAATCTACCTGTGGCTAAAGTACATATAAACTATAAAGAGTGGACTGGTGTGTGGAAAGTAGCTATTACAGACCAGATTCCTGCACCTTGTTTAATTGGGCTAGACTTAACTGAGCATGTCAAAAGTGGTTTGATCACTACTAGATCACAAAGAGAAAAGATAGAAAATCCTGATGAGGATAATGAGGTTCCTGATGAAGACTTAAGTGGGAGTCAATCAACTGAACTTGCAGAAGTAGTAGCTGTAACTAATTCTCATGAAAAAAGTTTTAAACAAGAACAAGAACAGGAGTCTACTTTGCAGCAATGTTTTAATCTAGTCAGAGAAGAACCAGTAACCCCCGAATCTCCTGAAAAATTCGTAGTGGACAGAGACTTATTATATAGAGAGGTTATGATAAACCCTAAAAAAGGAAAGGGAAAATATCCACAAACAACCAATCATCCCTTTTAAGTATATAGAGAAAATAATAGAAAAGGGACATGCAGACTCCTTTGCAGCTCATTTAGGGATCACACGCACAAAGCAAAGGATTGAGAGAAAAATTTACTGGCCAGAGATGGAGAAACAAATAAAATCATATGGTCAAGGCTGTAACACCTGCCAAAGACAGGAAGATACTGGGTTAAAAAGGAGACCTGAAGTAGTAGGAGTAGCTAAGGAAGGCTTAGGGAAAAACTCTAGTGAAAATTTCAATAGTGAGGAAAAGAAGAAAAATGATATTAGCAATGATTATATTGAAAAAATATAATAAGAGTTTCGATCTACTGACCCAGGTACACATAGAGAAGTCTGGAGTTGATAGAGAGGGTTGGAATTGGATAAAACAAGTTAAAGATAGTTTCATATATATGCGATCACAAGAAAGTCAGGAAGTACCCACTAAAACAACAAAAGAAAGTTGGGGAAGAAAAAGTTTCCTGGAAAGTCAACTTAATAATTGGTCTGAAGAGGGTTGTATGATTAAAAGAAAACCCAATGAAAGTAGTTTTGTTCAAAAGCAAAAGTTAGGCAATGTTAAAAATGATAAAGAAAGATCGTTCTATCTTAGAGAGGAAGTACTGATGCTAAGGACAATGAAAGAAAATAAAGAAAAATTAAATTGGGCAAGTCATTTTAGAATTAGAGCCAAAATGAATGAAGTAAATTACAAAAGTCAGAAAGATAGAAGGGAAAGTAGAAAAATAGTTCAACTTTATCTAATCAAACTGTGGTACAAGAAAGAAAATATAGTCCTGTATGAAAAAAGAGAAAAGCCCAAAAGAAAATATGAATGGCCATATTGGGAAGGCAGAGGTGTACCATATCAATATCAAAATATTTTAGAAATTAGCCTTACTCTGCTAGTAGTGCAAACAGAAGAAAAAGTGAAAGTATGGCTTGAATTAGCTGGGTATTACCAAAAGGTTTTATCCAATAACACCAAGATAGCTGCTCCAGTAGTAGAATTGAAACACTGTAGAGCAGTTAAAACAATAAAGTTGAGAGAGAGATGGAAGTTTGAATTGGTGACCAGTCATGTCCGGAGAGATCCAGAGTTCCAGAAGGACGTCACCATCATCACAGAGGTGTCCTGAGAACCGGGAGCCATGCTGAGCCAATCGGAGAACAGCGGGACCCTTCATCAGATGACATCCCTGAGAGAGAAGCTGAAGGCTGGTGAGAGACTCCATTCCACGATGAAGCGTGAGTATCATGAAAGTGGGTGGACTTCACAGAAACTCAAGCCGTGCAGGTGGGAAGGACATTTTATTATCTGCAATAACCCTTCACCATGGCTGAGGTTGTGGACTATTGGAGAGAGTCAAGAGGGGTTGATGAGACAGGCCCCAAGTCTACAAGACTTTGACTGTAAAAGTAAGAATGTTAAAGAGACTCAAAATCTGATGCCTGACACCTTATTGAGAAGATCAGAAGACTGAAGAAGAAAAAGAACTATATTAAAATGAAACTGTAATGGTATGAAAATTGTTCAAATTAAATGTTATAAAAGTGTATTGTAACTGTGTGAAAACTGTTCAAATTAAATGATATATAAGAGTATTAAAATGGAAAAGAAAAAAAGTAAGGGCACAGAAATAAACTGTAAGTAAAGTTGGTATGTAATGTATGATGAAAAAGGAAAATGTTATATGAAGCTAAATGTAATTTAAATATAAAGGTAGAATAATAATATGATATGAGATGTGTTATAAGAATAAGTATATATATATCTCTAATGGTTAAATGGAAATTGTCTTTTTGAAAATAGTAGTAAGTAATTGCAATTGTTGTGCATAAGGGTAACCTACTATAAGTGTTACCCCATGGCACAAACCTTTCCAAGGTATGTGACGGACAGCTCTCAGATCACTCCTGTCAGTCAAGTCAGAGCTCTGGTGTGGGAGCCTATGACATGACAGGATGGGCGGAACCTAGAGAATAAAAGAAGACTAAAAGACAGTTAATGAGAATTTAAGGCAGTTAGGGCCGTGGTTGTGTTAGTAAGAAGAGAAATAGAGAGATAGAGAGGGAGATTGAAAGAGATAGGAATAGGACAAGTCTTGGAACGTTTATGGGGTCAAGAATTGAATGAATTAAAAGTGATAATAATAAAAGAAACTGGTTGAATATAGTAACGTCGTGATTAAAGAAAATCTAACTACGCAAGCATATCTCAAATCAAAAGAACATATATTAAATGAATAAAATAAGACCAGCTTTGATTTCCATGTATGATTGAACTGTTAGCCTATAAATAAACCTTGTTAATGTTGACAGCTGTGACTCATTATTAAAATTTGGTATTTTGAGGAAAATCCTCTGGTGGCAGCGTATAAAAGGTGAAAATTGGAAGTAGCACCCAAAGGCTAATCTGGGAGTTAAGGAAAACAAACAGAGGAGCTGGAGGGCTGCTACAGCGCCTTTCAATGACAGCTGTCAGAAGTGGCTGGAAAGTGCTGGTCCTCCTGCTCTTCAGTGAGACTCCTCCTCCTCCTCTTGTGCTCTCATTTGTGCTGCCAGTGCTTTAGTTGAGTGGTAGTGCCTGGTGCATAACCCTGTGGGGCACCTTGGGTTCCATGGAGCCAATGGGACTGGAGGTTTTCCTGGGGCTGAGGGAATGGATGCCCCTTGGTCCCTAGCCACCAGGATGCTGCTGACAGACTCTTGCCAAGAGTTGTCATCTAGCTCCCAAATCAGCTCCTTAGTAGTGCAAAGGATGGGATTCAACTCCTTTTCCTCAACAAAACCTTCACTGGGAGTCCCAGGCTCTGAGGAGGACATTGAAATTTCACCCTCACCCTCCTTGAACATTGTTTATGGGCCCTCTTCCTGTCCTGACACTTGTTCCCCATCTCCTGGCTCCCCACTGACATACAGGCTTTCCTTCTCCCAGCCATCCCAAGAGCAGTGTGGCTGTTCCCCTCATGCTCTCAGGGAGGTCTGGGGTGAGGGCAGATGGCCTGCCAGGGGCACTGGCAGCCCCCTTTAGTTCCTGAGCACAGGTGAAGAAGTTGTGTTCTGTGGAAGCTAGTGATCTTTAATTTCCACTATCTCTCACTGCTGTCTGTGCTGGCTAGGGCTGATGAGAATTCATTATTTGCAACACTGCTTTTAATAAGGCTTAGGGCACAATCAGATGGCTACAAAGGTGCACATCTGATTGCACCAGGAAAGGTCACTTTGCAGGGAGTGATCTCCCTTAATGTGACCCTTCTGTCTGTAGGGAATTGCTCCATCCCATCCCCCAAAAGCAGAAGTCTGCAGCTGGACTAAAAATGTCCAACTTGGGTATAGATTGGGGTCACATCCATTGTGTGATCACCAGAAAAAGAGCATACCAGACCGCTTCACAAGCAGTACAAATTGCTATTTATTTCACTGCATAATCACATCCTGAGTATCTGAAACCATTCATAACTGATCAGTGCTAGCATCTAGCAGTGGTAGTGATGTTCTGGAATGCACAGGACTAGAAGGAATTAATGAAAATAGAAGTCCTAAGCTGATGGTCATGTCATGGTTACCAGGATGGTGATGGACTAGTTGATCTTATTTTTGTTGTTTAGTCATTAAGTTGTGTCCGACTCTTCGTGACCCCATGGACCAGAGCACGCCAGGCCCTCCTGTCTTCCACTGCCTCCCGGAGTTTGGTCAAATTCATGTTGGTAGCTTTGGTGACACTGTCCAACCATCTCGTCCTCTGTCGTCCCCTTCTCCTCTTGCCTTCACATTTTCCCAGCATCAGGGTCTTTTCCAGGGAGTAGTTGATCTTATGATTCCTTCTAATTCAAGAAGCATTGAAGTGTCAAACATTGTTTGACATGAAGAACATCTAGTTTGAGTTCAGTATAATCACATAGCTTTCTGAGTTCCATGATTCCCCATACTATTTCACATATACATAAAAAGGCTTTTCTCTATAAAATTAGCTATCGTAAGATCAAGTCTATAAATGTGTGAATAAAAGAGAGGTTGGTGGAAGCCCCTTTTAAACTACTACAGAATTTCAATTTTATTGTTACTCAATGAAATTTTTGATTTATGCACATACATTCACCTTGCACTTACCACCCAAACTTATGAATCAAGCTACCAGATTGATATCCATGCAGTATCTTTCCACAATTCACGTTCACTTGTTGAAAAACAGCTCTGACCATTGTTTGGGTGAGAAGTGGTGAACTGATGAAAAAAGGAGTCAGCTTTTAGGATCTTCAATTGGGTGTGTCACTCTGTGAATAGTAGTGGTGCTGGGGGGGACTCCTCTTCAACACCTTGACCCTGAGTGTCACAGGGTCCCATGATTCCCCATACTATTTCACATATACATGAAAAACCTTTGTCAAAAGAGCATTTGTGGTCTGGTACCAGCAGTGTGCTAATGATGCCCAACTCCATCTGCTTTTAAGATGGTCCAGGAGGCCCTTCTCTCAGTCAAGATGTTGAATTTCCTGGCTTTTTAAAATTGGAGTTTAAATATACAGAAGCTACACACAAATTCAATCGGAAATTTCCATTATATAGAATTATCAAGTGGTAGAGGATTCCAGTAGATGAGCATGTGATCCGTACTATGATTACTGGGAAGAGATAGAAGTGAGAACAGCTTAAATGGGCTGTGGTCTCTCTGTGCCAAAATATTTTGAAGGGCTGTTTTGGACCTAATGAAATGGTGAAGCAAAGGTGTGAGTAGGTACAATACCTACAATGGAGAAAGATACACACTTTTTAACCTCTCAGTTAAACTATGCCCTCTCTGTTGAATGCAGACTGCAAAGCTATGTTCCAATTTCCAAACCTTTTCTTTGAGTTAGGCAAGCTGAGGAAGCTGAAGAAGAAAATCCTATACAGGGTTGAAAGCTCCATGGACATGTTGTGTGCATGTTTTCCAAAAGATGTTACTTTGCTTTTGAAATTTAAAAAAAAATGTAGAGTTTGGAATTAGCAAAGAATATCCCTGGAAACCAAGGCTGACAAATTGGAACAAGTTCAGTGGAGGGCAACAAAGATCATCAGGGGGCTGGAAACCAAACCCTATGAGGAAAGACTGAAAGAATTGGGCATGTTTAGCCTTGAGAAAAGAAGACTGAAGGGAGATATGATAACACTTTTCAAATACTTGGAAGGCTGTCATATAGAGGAGGGGCAAGATCTGTTCTCAATCATCCCAGAGGGCAGGACACACAACAATGGGCTCAAGTTACAAGGAGCCAGATTTTGGTTGAAAATCAGATAAAGCTTCCTAACTGTTAGAGCAGTACAGCGATGGAACCAATTACTTTGAGAGGGGGTGAATGCTCCATCACTGGAGACTTTCAAGAGAAAGTTAGACAACCACCTGGCAAATATCGTTCAATTTGCATTCCTGCACTTAGCAGTGGGTTGGACTCCCTGGAAATATAGGCCCCTTCCAACTTCATGATTCTATGATTCTATGAAAGTAGGGGGACATGCAAGTTCTTTCTAATCATTGTTCCATGATATTGGCGGACAAACCGTCAATCCACTTCTTAAATGTGTCATTTGACAAAGGTATTAAGGAAAGGTCCTTGGCAGCTTTCCCTTTCATCAATGCAGAAAACATCATTTTTGCAGCAGATAATATAAGTTCTTCAGCTATTTTCTTTCTATTAGTTGAGAAACTTCAGATGAGGCCCTCACTGCATTTTCATTCTTACAACCAGTTGCAGTCTCTTTTTTTACCATTTCTTTCCCAAAGCTCATGCTCCTTACTTTTGAAAAAAAAAATCAGTGTTCTTTGCGGTATGTTCTTTATGTTTAGTATCAATATGTCTTCTCAATTTTAATAATTTCATCGCCTTGTTGGACAATATCTCATAACACAACAGACACTTTGATAGTTGCTTGTTTTCAGGACCTGTACATGTGAAGCCAATCAACAGATATTCCTTGCTATAATGGCAACACTTTTAAGATGATTGGAAGAAGCTTTATTTTGCTTTGAACAGGATGCACCCTCAACAGCATCAGTTCTTTTACATTTCAAATTCAGACAGTGATCCATTCTGAGGTTCAGATAAAATGTATTGTTATGAAATTCACTGCAATAATATTTAAAAGTCACTTTACATGACAATAACCAAATGGTTTTATTAGCAGAAATGTAAAAGAAACACAATCATGAAGTCCTTCTGAACACTCACTCATGTCAGCTCACAGGTCTCCTAAGAGATTCCTGCGGCTTGAACAGAGAGGTTCCAGGGGCAAGTGTACTCCTTAATCAGCTGAGCTGAGTCCGGTACTCAGCCAGGCAGCACCACTTACTCCTTTTCCCAAGTCTGTTCGAATTAGCAATTACCAGAGAGAAGAACAAATGGACTCCAGTAGCACATCTGTGGCCTAAAAATAATTTTGCAGGTTTGCTGTTCAAGAGACCAAACATCAGCTTTTAGAATTATTGTTTTATTAGAAAAATAGAGTATTTAGAGATATTCAGTTTGTTGCAAAGCATAGCATTCAAGTACATTTCCATAAATCAAAGCAGTTAGAACTTTAGCAAATTCCAGCTACAAAAATAAAATAAAAAACTCTAAAAATAGCTTGAAAGGCAGGCAAGGCATAGCCCCCCTTTCTCTATCCTTACTCTGAACTACATTCTAGCATAATACTAACAAAATAGCAATTGGAACTCAAATGTCCATCCTAAAATCCAAATCAAGAATCAAAAGGTTAAAAAAGTTTTTTCTCTATCTCAGTCTTCCATTTTTCTTCCATGCTGGGACCACCCTTCTTCTTCACTCTCCTCTGACGTAAACCAATCAGGATGAAGGGCTGTCTCTTCACACTCCACCTCCGTTTCCCATGGGATGTGCAGGTGTTGTTGACCATCTTCCTGATGTTGTGTCTTGACCCTTATCGTCTCTGGCCAAGCTTGCTTCATGGAAAATTCCAACTAGCTCTAAGAGAAAAAAGATTCTCGAAGCATCTAGTTATGCTAACACAGACCAATATGGATTCCTTCTACACAGTTCCATGACTACAAATCCCATTCAGAAATTAACTTTTAGCCTTAATAACCTAAACCATGACAACTCACACTTATTCCAACTCTCTATTCATGCAGCTTCTGACTGCACAGTAGCAACAAATATCATGTGCTGTCTCTCACCCACTCAGTCATTCACTTGCATGTTCGCACCGTGTGCAGAAATATCAAACAGTTATTTTCGTAACCCATTTTTACTTTTGTTTGTTTTTAATGGAGGTGGTAGGTTGGAAAAGCCATGTTTTTTTACAAACAAGCAAGAGAAATTAACATTTCTATGTTTCATTTTCTTTCTTGCTTTCATTCATTCATCCATCCTTTCTTTCTATTTTAACGACAAAAGATCATAACATTTCTTCTAGCCTTCACACACTCCCTGTGAGGACATTACGACCTTCCAAGGGTCCATGGACCAGAGCTTAAGAACCTATATAATAATGATTTACTCATCCAAATGAGGATATTTATGTACCCAAAATTATACAATGCAGACTGAGCATGCAGAATCAATACAGAATGCTATTTGTTTCTAGATTTTTTAAAAAAATAATAGAGAAGAGAGGAAATGTAATGGAGTAGTCTCACAAAGAGCTGGTTGGCAAGCTGAAGCCCAGCTTTATCATGATCCACAATATCCATGATCCACTCACTTTCAACTGACTGATTGTACTGGGATGATGGTCTCAGGGTGTGCAGCCCAAGCCCATCCTACTAGTGGTCTCATACTTCCTTTGGAATATATGACAGTAACTACTGTTAATCAAAAATTAGACAATGAAAACATTGTAGGTTTTATAACATGTGCAAGGATGCACATCCAATTTTTAGCAATCCACAATCTAGCAATTGTGAAGTCATGTAGTGCATTTCCATTAAATAAATAAAATTGGTGCTATCTAAAGATTGTTGTTGTTGTTTAGTCGTTTAGTCGTGTCCGACTCTTCGTGACCCCATGGACCAGAGCATGCCAGGCCCTCCTATCTTCCACTGCCTCCCGGAGTTTGGTCAGATTCATGTTCGTAGCTTCGATGACAATGTCCAACCATCTCATCCTCTGTCGTCCCCTTCTCCTCTTGCCTTCACACTTTCCCAACATCAGGGTCTTTTCCAGGGAGTCTTCTCTTCTCATCAGATGGCCAAAGTATTGGAGCCTCAGCTTCAGGATCTGTCCTTCCAGTGAGCACTCAGGGTTGATTTCCTTTAGAATGGATAGGTTTGTTCTCATTGCAGTCCAGGGGACTCTCAAGAGTCTCCTCCAGCACCACAATTCAAAAGCATCAATTCTTCAGTGGTCAGCTTTCTTTATGGTCCAGCTCTCGCTTCCATACAACACTACTGGAAAAACCATAGCTTTGACTATGCGGACCTTTGTCGGCAAGGTGATGTCTCTGCTTTTTAAGATGCTGTCTAGGTTTGTCATCGCTTTCCTCCCAAGAAGCCGGCGTCTTTTAATTTCGTGGCTGCTGTCACAATCTGCAGTGATCATGGAGCCCAGGAAAGTAAAATCTGTCACTGCCTCCATATCTTCCCCTTCTATTTGACAGGAGGTGATGGGACCAGTGGCCATGATCTTCGTTTATTTGATGTTGAGCTTCAGACCATTTTTGGCGCTCTCCTCTTTCACCCTCATTAAGAGGTTCTTTAATTCCTCCTCACTTTCTGCCATCAGAGTGGTATCATGTGCATATCTGAGGTTGTTGATATTTCTTCCGGCAATCTTAATTCCTGCTTGGGATTCCTCCAGTCCAGCCTTTCACATGATGTATTCTGCATATAAGTTAAATAAGCTGGGGGGAAATATACAGCCTTGTCGTACTCCTTTCCCAATTTTGAACCAATCAGTTGTTCCATATCCAGTTCTAACTGTTGCTTCCTGTCCCACGTATAGGTTTCTCAAGAGATATAGAAGGTGGTAAGGCACTCTCATTTCTTTAAGGACTTGCCATAGTTTGTTGTGGTCCACACAGTCAAAGGCTTTTGCATAGTCAATGAAGCAGAAGTAGATGTTTTTTCTGGAACTCTCTGGCTTTCTCCATCATCCAGTGCATGTTAGCAATTTGGTCTCTAGTTCCTCTGCCCCTTCAAACTCCAGCTTGTACTTCTGGGAGTTCTCGGTCCACATACTGCTGAAGCCTACCTTGTAGGATTTTGAGCATAACCTTGCTAGCATGTGAAATGAGTGAAATTGTACGGTAGTTGGAGCATTCTTTGGCACTGCCCTTCTTTGGGATTGGGATGTAGACTGATCTTTTCCAATCCTCTGGCCACTGCTGAGTTTTCCAAACTTGCTGGCATATTGAGTGTAGCACCTTAACAGCGTCATCTTTTAAGATTTTAAATAGTTCGACTGGAATGCCATCACCTCCACTGGCCTTGTTGTTAGCCATGCTTTCTAAGGCCCATTTGACTTCACTCTCCAAGATGTCTGGCTCAAGGTCAGCAACCACACTATCTGGGTTGTCCGGGACATCCAGATCTTTCTGGTATCATTCCTCTGTGTATTCTTGCCACCTCTTCTTGATGTCTTCTGCTTCTGTGAGGTCCCTCCCATTTTTGTCCTTTATCATGTCCATCTTTGCACAAAAGGTTCCTTTAATAGCTCCAATTTTCTTGAACAGATCTCTGGTTTTTCCCTTTCTATTATTTTCCTCTATATCTTTGCACTGTTCATTTAAGAAGGCCCTCTTGTCTCTCCTTGCTATTCTTTGCAAGCCCGCGTTCAATTTTCTGTAACTTTCCCTATCTCCCTTGCATTTTGTTTCTCTTCTCTTCTCTGCTATTTATAAGGCCTCGTTGGACAGCCACTTTGCTTTCTTGCATTTCCTTTTCTTGGAGATGGTTTTCGTTGCTGCCTCCTGTACAATGTTACGAGCCTCCATCCATAGTTCTTCAGGCACTCTGTCCACCAAATCGAGTTCCTTAAATCTGTTCTTCACTTCCACTGTGTATTCAAAAGCGATTTGGTTTAGATTATACCTGATTAGCCCTGTGGTTTTTCCTACTTTCTTCAGTTTAAGCTTGAATTTTGCTATAAGAAGCTGATGATCAGAGCCACAATCAGCTCCAGGTCTTGTTTTTGCTGACTGTATAGAGCTTCTCCATCTTTGGCTGCAGAGAATATAATCAATCTGATTTCGGTATTGCCCATCTGGTGATGTCCATGTGTAGAGTCGCCTCTTGTGTTGTTGGAAAAGAGTGTTTGTGATGACCAGCTTGTTCTCTTGACAAAACTCTATTAGCCTTTGCCCTGCTTCGTTTTGAACTCCAAGGCCAAACTTACCTGTTGTTCCTTTTATCTCTTGACTCCCTACTTTAGCATTCCCGTCCCCTAGAATGAGAAGAACATCTTTCTTTGGTGTCAGTTCTAGAAGGTGTTGTAGGTCTTCTTGGAATCGGTCAATTAGAGCCTCTTCAGCATTGGTGGTTGGTGCATAAACTTGGATTACTGTGATGTTGAAAGGTCTGCCTTGGATTCGTATTGAAATCATTCTATCATTTTTGAGATTATATCCCAGTACAGCTTTTCCCACTCTTTTGTTGACTATGAGGGCTACTCCATTTCTTCTACGGGATTCTTGCCCACAATAGTAGATATGGTTATTGTCTGAACTGAATTCGCCCATTCCCATCCATTTTAGTTCACTGACGCCCAGGATGTCAATGTTTATTCTTGCCATCTCCTGTTTGACTACATCCAGCTTACCAAGGTTCTTAGATCTTACATTCCAGGTTCCTATGCAGTATTTTGTGGAAGGCAGGTGAATGCCCAATTCTAAAGAAATAGTAGAAAGCTGAATTAATTTGGGTACTCCTAATATTCTGCGAAAAAACATTGCTGCAACTTGATCAATATCCGAATTAACCGAGTGTATCCATATAGCCACACCATATAGCAAGTGAGAAAGAATCTTAGTCTGAAAAATCTCAATGGCTGCTGGGATATATTGGTTTCCGGAAGAATAATGAAACTTAGAAATAGCTTTTAATTGGGGAGAAATTGAAGAGATAGCAGCTTTTTTATGTAGTGTCCAGCTGAGTTTGTGTTGAATAAGAAGACCCAAATACTTATAAGTATGTACTTGATAGGAAGAAGATCCTATTGTCCAAGGGGTAGGGGACCAAGAGCGGGGAAAAACCAAAATTTGGGTTTTACTAGGGTTAATGGATAGATCATTAAGATCACAGAAATCCTGAAATTTAAGTAAAGTGCGATGAAGGCCTGATCTAGTACATCAGCACTGTATCATCGGCATACACGAGTATAGATAAGGGAACACCGTTAAGGGCCGGAGCCGACTGATTGCAAGGGGAAAGAAAAGAGGGAAGATCGGCTAAAAATAAATTAAATAATAGAGGTGCCAAAATGCAACCTTGGAGGACACCTTTGAAAATTGGAATTTTTTCGATAAGAGTGTTGGAATTAGGTAAACGAACCTGGCAGGAATTATGGGAATGCAATTGGCGGAGCAAAAATAGCAGGCGTGGATCGATATTCCAATTGGAAAGTTTTTTCCATAGTAGATCTCTATTTACGGAATCAAATGCCCCTCGGAGGTCCACAAAGGCAACAAAAAGTTTTGTTTTGTTGTGGGTTGCGTATTTTTCAGCAAGAAAAGTCAGCAAAAAGATATGATCCAGAGTGGACGCTCCGGCACAAAAGCCTATCTGTTCCTTTCCAGGAAGATCCTTATCAGCAGCCCATGTGGAGAGTTTTTTCTAGAGATATTTAGAATATAATTTTCCGATATTGGATAATAAACTTATTGGGCAATAATTTGAGGATTGAGAGAGATCGTCTTTTTTGTGAATAGGTATAAGAATGGATGATAACCAGGAGTTTGGAAAACAGCCAGAGTGATTTATCAAGGTAAAAAGAGTAGCTAAGGGCTCTGCCCACCAGTGAGGGTTTATGGTCAAGATCTTATTTAAAACAGTCCCCTTGTTATGGTTGGATCACCACTTGATAAAATGGAGCCTCTCAGTGACAACCCCCCCCCCCCATCCCGGTAGCAAGGACCCATTAAGATGGTCTGCCTCTGCAGGCTATTGGATCCTGTTGGTTTCCAAGATGCAATGTGGAGGATACCGGCTGATTTTGTTGGTGCTCCTTTCGATGCTCTGGTGGATGAATGGTACATGGCAGCCTCCAGGGCAGCTGACGTGATCGCTCCTAAACGCCCCCTCCATTCTCGACCCTGGCCAGCTGCCTGGTATAACCAACAGCTGCGGGGGTTGAAGCGCAATAGGAGGAGGCTAAAGGGCATTTGGAGACGGCCCCCAATGGTAAATAACTTAAATGCCGCTAAAATCGCATCAAATATCTACTTAGCCAAGGTGAAGGCTGTAAGAAAATCCTACTTCGCTCACCGGATAAGCGAAGCTCAGGACCATCAGGCGGAACTGTTCTACATTGTAAACGATTTATCCGGAATTGGTCACAGTGACAGACACTAGCATCTCCTGTGACCAATTTGTGGCCTTCTTTAAACAAAAAGTGGAGGCCATCCACCGGGACCTAGATATCTCCACTTTATCAGTGGATCGAGTCGAGACATCCAGCGCATCGCCTTGCCTGGAAATTTTAACAATTTAAAATTTTAACAATTTACAATTTCAGCCTGTGGCATCAGCTGAGGTTGACAGGGTCCTTGATCGCTGCTGAGCCACCACCTCCACCCTAGATCCTTGCCCAGCCTGGCTCTTGAAACTGGCCAGGCCATTAACAACTGAGTGGGTGGAGGCTATTATTAATGGGTCTCTCCTTGAGGGCAGGGTTCCCCTCACTCTCAAGGAGACACTCATTAGGCCTATCTGAAAAAAAAAAACAATCTGGCGGCTGATTATATTAATAACTATTGTCCAGTTGCCAATATCCCCTTTATTGGCAAGCTGGTGGAGAGAGTGGTGGCCGAACAGCTTCAGGCTCTCCTGGAGGAGACCGATGCCTTTGATCCATTCCAGTCCGGATTCAGGCCGCATCATGGCACAGAGACGGCATTGGTCGCCCTGCAAGATGACCTCCTGAGGGAGGCCGACAGCAGCAAAATGTCCTTACTGGTCCTCCTCGACTTCTCAGCAGCCTTACCATCAACCAGGGTATCCTCCTGAGGAGGCTTTCGGGATTAGGGATTGGTGATCAGGCCTTGGCTTGGCTCCGATCCTTCCTGGAGGACTGTCCCCAGAGAGTTCAGCTTGGGGAGATGTTGTCCGCTCTGTGGACTCTCAATTGTGGAGTCCCGCAGGGGTCAATCATCTCCACAATACTATTTAATATCTATATGAGGCCATTGGGGGAGGTCATCAGGAATTTTGGAGCTCTGTGTCACCAATATGCAGATGACACTCAGCTCTGTGAGGCCCTGGGCCCCCTAAGGAGTGCCTAGCATTCGGTCAGAGAGTTCGACAGGCCACTTACCTACCACCTTTGCACTGGGGCAACTCCCAAGACCTCAGCAGTGCATAGCGTAAGCCCCTTGAACAAGTCTGACCTTAAAAGAACACTTTACTTTTACCCAGTACTTTGCAAGTACAGACACATGGGTTTTGTGATTCCTTAGAACTCACCACAGCTCAGTTAGGTAGGACTCTTAAAGATAGCTAGTTTGTGGCCCTCTCCACCTCCTGGATTTAGCCAGACCCTGCTGTTCAAGAGACCAGTCCTTTTGTAAGAATTTTTATAATTAATTTTTATTAGAAAAATAGAGTTTCATAGAATCAGTTTATATTGCACAAGCTTTAGCATAAAGAACATATTCAAAGATCATTACAGTTAAATAAAATAACTATTTCCCATTAAAATAATAAACACTACTAAGCTGGACTGAGGTGGGCTACAGTGGTCTAGCCCCACCTCCTTCTTTCTTTTTACTTACATCCTCTCTCAATCAAGTTCCTTTCTCTCCCATCATCATGGAATCAAATCCCAGAACAAGACTGGTTCTCCTTTTCTCTCACATAACCCATCGTCCATTTTCTACACTCTCTAACTCCTCCCTTCTTCTTGACAATTCTGGCTGTTAACCAATTAGCCTCAAGGGGCTGTAACACCTTCCTCAATTCCCATGAAAGTTCAGGTGTTTTAGCTCTTCTCCAATTAGCTCAGAACGTTGAGTCTTCCACGGGCCCCTTGATTCGACCTTCAGCTCTATCTCGAACCATGCTGTAACGATCTTCAGAAAAACATTCTCAAAGCACTTAGAAAAACACATTCCAATGTCTCTCAAATCATCTTCACACAGAACCTGCCTGACTCCATCTTACATTTCTCTGACTACATATCCCATCATCATGACACCCCACCCTTTAAATTTCAAAAATATAGGGTTGCATATGAGCCTACATTTTTGACTAAACAAAAGCTAGGTTACATATTTTGGCCTAGTAATTTCACTAACTCTATGTTAAAGTTATACAATGAAATAAATGGCAATTTTTTAATTATGCATTCTAACTAGCAAAGCATTGAGGTAGAAAAAGTTCTAACAGCAGCATTTGAATATAGAACTCTGGGGTCAAGCACTTCTAGAAGTCTGGAAAATAGAAAACAGTCATGTTAGTAGTAAAACAGAATCACACTTTGGTTATGCTCAGGAACCATTGAAGCAGAAATATACTTCTTCAACCATGTGCCACATCTGAAATTCCACAATACATCCTGGACAGGCTGTCTGCGACAACATTCAGCTTCCCAGGAATGTGCTGAACCTCAAAATCAAAATCCTGTAAAGTTAAACTCCAACGCAACAACTTATGGTTATGAGATTTCATCTTTTGCAACCAAACTAACGCATGATGGTCAGTTTGCAGGATAAACCTGCACCCCCATAGGTATGGGAGTAAATGCTGAAGTGCCCAGACAATAGAATAGGCTTCTTTTTCAGGTACAGAGTAATTTCTTTCATGGGGCAACAACTTCTTACTGAAAAAAAGAAATAGGATGATAAATTCCATCATCCCCTTTTTGCATCAATACAGCTCCTAATCCCCAATCAGAAGCATCAGTTTGCAAGACAAAAGGCTTATCAAAATCAGGTGATTTCAAAATAGGAGCAGAAACAATTTTAGCTTTCAAAGCGTCAAAGGCTCTCTGACACTCCTGTCTCCAAGTCACCTTGACAGGCATTCTCTTTTTAGTATGCTCTGTCAAAGCTGCAGCTAAATCACTGAAATTAGGAATGAATTTTCTGTAGTAACCAACCAGCCCTAAAAATGATTGAACCTGTTTCTTTGAGGTAGGAACAGGCAACTTCTGAATGGTGTCTACTTTGGCCTGAATTGGATGAATCTGCCCCTGCCCAATTAGATGACCCAAATACAAAACTTTCCCCTTCATCCACTGACACTTGCTGGCTTTGACTGTCAGACCAGCATTCTGCAATCTACACAACACAGTTTCAATGTGAGACATATGCGTACCAAAATCGGAGCTAAAAATAGCCAGGTCATCTAAATAAGCTGAAGCAAAGGGTAAATCATGTAACAGTTTGTCCATCATCCTCTGGAAAGTCGCTCCTGCGTTCTTTAATCCAAATGGTAATCTTTTGAAGCGATAAATTCCCACGTGGCTTATGAAACTGGATTTGTCTCTCGATTTTTCTTCGAGACAGATTTGCCAGTATCCACTCCTTAAATCTATTATGCTAATGTATTGGGAGGCGGCTAAGCGTTCAATGAGGTCATCCATCCTAGGTAAAGGATAGAGGTCAGGAACTGTCAGTCTGTTCAGCTTCCTGTAGTCCACACAAAAACTAACCTCCTCTAAAACTTTTCCCAAAGCATTTTTCTTTGGCACAATGATGATAGGGCTGCCCCATGCAGCGTTGCTGGTTTCTATCACATCCAATTCCAACATATTTTGAATCTCCTTCTCAATCTGCACAGCATGAGCCCCTATAGCCCTATAGGGACTGGACCTCACAGGCGGGCTGTCACCAGTCTCAATAGCATGGGTAAACAAATCAGTAGAACCAGGTTTGTCAGAAAACACACTTTGGTAATATTCCAGAATTTGAGAAAGCCATTCCTGCTCATCAGGAGTACCTGAAAGAACAAAATTGTCTAGCCAATTTCCAGGATTTTCCAGATCAGACAAAACGTCCATAGGTTCCTCTTCTGGTCTAACACAAGCAGCTTGACACCTCAGAATGACAGCTGCTCTGTCCCGATATGGTTTCAGGCTGTTGTCATGATAAATGGTAGGCTTTCTTCCAGAACCAGGCATTTGAACAAGATAATTTATGGTTCCGATACGTTGCAGAACTTTGCCTGGGCCTTCCCAGGAAATCTCTAGCTTGTTAGGTCTGAGGGGGTTCAAGGCAAGAACAGAGTCTCCCAACTCAAACTCTCTGTGCCCTCCCCTCTGGCATATGTCACAAGAAAAAACAAAGTCTCTCACAGATCTCTTCATTTTTGGCCAGTAAAAATATTTAGTGACTCTCTGCAAAGTCTTTTTGGTTCTCAGGTGTCCCGAAGATGGACAATTATGTACCAGTTCCAGTACCTTGTGCCTGTATTGCTGAGGCACCACGAGTTGACTAAACTGCTCTAAATCAACTCTAAAACCTTGGGCAAACTGGCAATACAGTAGACCGTTCTGGTCCCAGAAAATTTTTACAGACTTTGTCTGACTCAGCGCCTGAGGCTGGTCAGCTTGCGCCCGCAGGGCTGTTAAAGAAAAGTCATTTTCCAGATGTTTTTTGAACTCATCTGAACCTATCATTTCAGACACAAACTCTTCTTCTGGGCTAACAACTTTTGTGGGTGCTGCTTCAGATTTCTCAGGCAGCTGAAGCTGCTTTGCAGACACAAACTCCTCTCCTGGGTTAACAACTTTTGTGGGATCTGTTTCCAGTTTCTCAGGCAATGGAAGTTGTTCTTCAGCTGGCAAAACCGGTCTGGCAAGTGGGGGTTGCTCTGCCCCAGGGGATTCAGACTGCCAGCCACTCTGCTGTTGGGTTCCCTCAAAGGAAGAATAATTCATTAAGACATTTACTGTCTCTTTCAAAACCATTTTTTCAATTTTCCCCAAGTCATGAAGCAAGTGAGTTTCTCTTAAAGGGACCTTTGTCACAATGGCTTGAGAACACGAGTCTATGAGGAAAGGATCTGCATCCTCTAGCCCTTTAGTTAGAGTCTCTGGGTTCAGTTGTCTTAAAGGCATAGGCAAAGATTCATCAGGTCAGTGGTTTTTCAGTCAAAGCCTGTGTAGCGATTTCCTCTGAAGCCCCTATACCCCTGGCCTTCACAAGGATCTTGCTCCTCTTTCTTCTTCGCTGCCACCAGATATTAATGCTTTAATATCAATTGAGTATGGAGACACGTGTGCTGTCAAAACTTAAATCTTTTATTTAATCAGGGAAGTTAATAATCAATAAATATTCATAGGATAAATCACAGGCCACCAATCACTTATATATGAATCAGATAGGATATAACTTCAAAACACTTTGAACAATCTACTTCGATCTATGTTCTTACAGATCTCTAACTCACTCTTCAATCCCTTTTAAGCTACACACAGTTTCTTTCCCAGATTCTCTCTCTCAGACTCCATCCATCAGTCTTTTTATCCTGGTCCCTTCCCCCCTGGCTCCGCCTTTTGTTCACTCATTGGTTCCTGCGTCAATGTCCTGCGGTGACGGTCAGGTGAGGTCAGGGCTGTTCGCTACACATCTCCCCCCTTAAAAAGTTGTTTCATGGGGTAAAACCTATGGTGGTTTACCCTCATGAACAACGAGGAGCTTTCACGTGAGCCACGATCAAACTTTACAACATTACAATCAAACCTTACTACCTTTGAATGTAACATTTAAACAACTTTTATGCTTTCTATACATTAAACATTGTACTTCAATTACTAGTTTAATTACATTACTCACCATTTCAATCAGATACATAGGTGCCTATTCAAAAAAAAATCACTAAACATTTTTAATACTTACATACAATTTTTTTTCCATTCGAACACACAACTTATAACATTTAACTCAGTACAATTAACACTTTATAGCTTTTGCCTTTTTACCAAAGTCCATTTCCTTCGTCTTCTCCTTTCTGCTGGGAGCGAGTCTGCACTAAAACACTTTTAACATGCTCAGTGAGATTGATCCCGATTAAACAGGGTGCAGGCAATTGATCAGCTATGCCTGTTCTCCATACTCCTTTCCACCCTTGATATCTTATAGGTACCTCAGCCACTGGCAGGGTAATTATTTCTGCACCTATCCCCTTAACTGCCAGGCTTTCACCTTTCAATATATACTCAGGAGGGATTAAGTCTGGGTGGCATAAAGTAACTTGAGAGCAAGAGTCTTTCAGAGACATAAATTTTGTCTCATTTATATATATGCTATCTCCAGAACTTTTAAAAAAGTTCCTGGTTGGTTTCGATCAGATAGCAATGGAGGATCTCAGCTTCAGGCAGCTGTTCATGACTCTCTGCCCTTGCTGTACTTGTATTAGGAGTTACTGTTTCACACTCCTCTGAGGTAACTTTGTTTTGCTGCATGCAGTACACTGATTTAGGCTTGATCAAATTTCCCTTAAGTTGTCCCCCGTCTTTAGCCTTCGCACATTGCGAAATGAAATGGCCTTGCTCCCAGCATCTGAAACACGATCTGAAGTTTTTCTGTTCTGAACTAAGGGTTTTATCTCCCTTCCCTTCCCAGTTCTTGTTCTTATGCTGGTTCAGTTCTGTGGGCTTGCCTACAAAATGGCTGCCGCTTGCCTGCTGGTTCTTGAGGTAACCTCTGGGATCCTTTTTACTGTCATCCCATGTTTTCCTCCCTACTTTTACCTCAGAAAAACTTGGGTCTCGAATATGTGAAATAAAATCTGCGATCCCTCCAGCTTCTTGAATGTCTTTGGGCTTTTTATCTCTCATTAGGTACCTCAGGTCTCCAGGTAGAAGTGAATAGAACTGCTCTAATCCCATGATGTTCTTAATATCTTGTACAGACTCAACTCCTTCCTGCTGAAGCCATTTGTCAAGATATTTGGTCAGGTTTGCCCCCAATTGAGAGTAGGATTCTTCAGGGTTTTTTGTCAGGGCTCTGAACTTTCGTCTTAAATGCTCAGCATTGATGCCAAACCGTGAGAATACCAATTTTTTAAATTCCTCAAAATCCCTCACTAAATCCATTGGCATCTGGGCATATATATCTGCTAACTCGCCATTTATTTGGGACCTCATCACAATCATACGTTCTGATCCCCTCACTTCAAAATCTTCACACGCGTGCTCAAACAGAATAATAAAAGATTCAGGATTATCGCCCTTCCTAAATACAGGGAATCTTTTAAGGTCTGCCTTGGACAAATGTCTTTCGTCAGAATTTGCATGGCTATTATTATTATTAGCCTGGGCTGCCAGTTCCAACCTCCTTAGTTCAAATGACATTCTTTCCTTTTCTATTTCTATATCTCGCTGTTTTTCCTTAGCCCGAGCTTGAATTTCTAGCTGTTGTAGCTCTAGCTGTTTCAGCTTGAATTCCTGTTCCTTCTCTAATTTCCATTTTCTGAATTCTAGAGTCCTCCCCCCTTGAGGTCTCCATTTCCCTCTCTGAGGTAATCCCTTCTTGAGTTCCTTCCCCCTCCTGATCTGAGGCATCAGAAACTTCAGGAGGCAACTCTGCCGCCTTTTTCCCTCGTGTGGAAGGCATGTTTATTAATTTTTTTAAAATTATTATTATTATATAACTATAACATAAACAAAAACATATAACATACGAACTAAAATACAATTTAACTGTGTTCCCCACCACCATATGCAGGACCTCTTGCCATAATCTTCCTCTTCCTTATTGTTCTTCTTCTTCTTCTTCTTCTTCTATTGTCCTCTTCTCCAAAACTGCATTGATTCTTGATTTGGAGCTTTCCCTTTTCCTCTTATTAGCACATATTCCAAAAATCTACCCCATATATCATAAAAGTTATTTTTTTTCAACTCTCCTTTCTTAACCTTTAAGTTACAAGTTAATTTATCATTTATTGCTATATTCCTTATTCCTTTATACCATTCTTCAATTTGCAATTCGACTTTTGATTTCCATTGCCTAGCTATAATCAATCTAGCTGCTGTTAATAAATTGGTTATCAATTCTTTAGTCATTTTGTCATATTCCACATTCTCATATATTGATAACAAAGCAATCTCAGCATTAAATTCTATATCTTTTTCACATATGTAGCTTAATTCTTTAAAAATTTGTTTCCAAAATCTTTGCACTTTTTCACATTCCCACCACATATGAAAGTATGTACCAATTTCCTTCCCACATTTCCAACAGACATTCGGATGATTGACATTAATTTTATTTAATTTTGACGGTGTTAAATACCATCTTAAACTAAGTTTAAATTTTTTTTCCCTTATTCTTACTGACATAAATCTTAACACCCTCATTTTCCATATCATCCTCCATTCTTCTTCATTTATTCTTTTCCCAATATCTTGCTCCCACACTATTTTTAATCCTTCTTTCTCACTTTCCTCTTCCTCTAAATTAAGAAGTAAGTAAATTTTACTCACAGTACCTTTCACTGAGTCAGTCATCCGAATGTCCTCATATGACAATAAAAATTGTTCATACTTTGTATATTCTCTACCTTTATTATATTTATTTACCCATTCATTAGTCCATCTTTCTAATTCTATATAATTCAACCATGAAATGCTCCTATTCTGAAGAGTTTGTTTCATTTGATCTATCGATCTCATTTTATACAACCAATCTTTCAATCTAATCACTTTCTTTTCTTTAAATAGATCCACATACACTTTCATATTGGTAGGAAAATTTTCTGTTTCTGTCACTAATCCAAGTGGGGAGTATGATGAACATAAATTCTTTTTACACTTATACCATATATTTAACAATGTCTTTAAAAATGGATTATTAATTTCACTTATTTTATCTTTCTTAACTATACCGAATAAATATTTTTCTATATCTGCCT
Organism: Intellagama lesueurii; assembly: GCA_037013535.1. Taxonomy (NCBI): domain Eukaryota; kingdom Metazoa; phylum Chordata; class Lepidosauria; order Squamata; family Agamidae; genus Intellagama; species Intellagama lesueurii. Next base: position 25,584,528 of record JBAJHW010000010.1, on the reverse strand, counting down.
GTAATTCTGATGATTCCATTTCCCACCAAATTAGCCTTTCTGGATTATATATAATTTCCCCAATAAACCTCAATTGGTTAGCCAAATAATAATTTTTTATATTTGGTAAACCTATACCACCTTTTTTTGTTGTTTTATACCAATACTTTTTATTTATTCTAGATCTCTTCCCTTCATTACAGTACTTATTAATTATTCCTTGCCAAAATTTCAAATCATCCTCTGTTAACTCTATTGGTAATATTCTAAATAAGAAATTAATTTTTGGTAAGATTTTCATTTTTATCAATGCAATCCTTCCAAACCAAGATACCTTAAAATTACTGTATTCCTGTAATTTGTTTTTAATCACTTCCTTTAGTTTATTATAATTATATTCCTTTATTTTTTGAATATTTTTTGCTAGATCTATTCCTAAATATTTAATAGATTTACATAATTTGAAATCATATTTTTCAACACACCTTTGTTGTTCTACTCTATTATGATTAATTCAGATTTTTGCCAATTTACACATAATCCAGTTATTCTTCCAAATTTTTCTAAATGAGTTCTAATTTTATCTACACATTCTAACAGATTTTTCACTGTCAACAAGGAATCATCAGCAAATAGATTAATCTTTATTTTATTCTTTTTCCCCATACCTTCAATTAAATCATCATTCCTTATTACATTTGCCAACATTTCAATAATCAAGCAAAACAGAACTGGAGAAAGAGGGCAACCTTGTCTAGTGCCTCGGCCTAGAGCTATTTGTTCTGTAATCCCATCATTAACTATTACTACAGAGGTATTCTGCAGATATAGTTGATCTATTATCCCCCTAAATTTCTTTCCAAAACCCCAACCTTTTAACAAAATCTTTAATGTTGGCCATTCCACGCAATCAAATGCCTTAAATATATCTAATGATAAAATACCTGCCTTCAGTTTGTCTTTTTCTATATTGTATAAAATATTGAATACCCTCCTAGTTAAATTCTCCATTTGTCTACCCTTTAAAAAACCATTCTGATCCTCTTTAATATATTTTATAATAAATTTATTAATTCTATTCGCAAGTATTGCAGTAAAAATCTTTGCATCTTGATTTAATAGTGAAATAGGTCTATATGAACTTGGGTTTGTTAAATCTTTATTAGGCTTTGGGATAAGAGTTATTAATGAATGTTTCCAAGAATCTGGTATTCTCTCTCCTTCCAATATTTCATTATAGAGCACTTTTAACTTAGGGATCAATATTGGTTTAAAAGTTTTATAATATTCTGATCCTAATCCGTCAAAACCTGGAGTTTTACCATTTTTTAATTTATTAATAATCTCTATAATCTCTTCCTCTTTTATCTCTTTATCTAAATCCTTTTTATCATTCTCTGATAATTTACTCTTAACATTTTCTTTAATATAATTTTCTATATCTTCTTTCGATACACTATTACCTTTATATAAATTTTGATAGAATTCCTGTATTATCTTTAGTTTTTCTTTCATTAAACTACAATTCTTTCCCGTTTTATCTTTAATCACTCCAATTATATTTTTTGCTCTTTTAGTTTGAACTATTCTAGCTAAAAGTTTTGAATTTTTATTACTGTATTCAAAGAAATTCCTCCTAGCGTATATCAAGTCCCTCTGGACCTTTTCTAACTCTAAACCTTCTAATTCCTTTCTTTTAGCTTGAATCTCAATTAATTTTTTGTTATCTCTATCCATAAAATATTTGCTTTCTAAGTCTTTTAATGATTCTTCAATTCTTTTTATATTTTCTTCTCTCAATTTTTTTAATCTACAGGATTCTCTTATAGCAATTCCTCTCATGACTGCTTTATAGTGTCCCATAACACTCCTATTTTATTCCCACCTGCTTCATTAAATGACCATATTTCCAGCCATTCTTTCTTAACTTTATCTACAACCTCTGTATGTTGAAAAATATTGGAGTCTATTCTCCATCTCCTGGCTTCTCTATAATCCTTCTTAACTTTCATCTCCAACACCATCAACGCGTGATCTGTTATTTTTATCACATTAATATTCGTATCTACTACTTTTGAAATTAAGTTTTGTGATATAAACATAAAATCTATTCTAGAATAACTATTATGTACAGAAGAATAGTATGTAAACCTTCTTTCGTCTCCCTTCAATTCTCTCCATATATCTTTCAAATCCGTAGTGTTTAGTATCTTACTCAGGAGGGTACCTCTTTTATTCAACTCATCTTTTTTACATGTGGATTTATCTTTCACCTTATCCAGAACCATATTGAAATCTCCTGCCATGATCACATATCCTTTCCTAACCTTTTCCATTTCTTTAATCACAGTTCTATAAAATTCTCCTTGATTCATGTTCGGTGCATACACATTTACTAATGTATAATCTTCCTCCCCCATTTGACCTTGAATTATCAAATATCTACCATTACTATCTTTTATTACTTCTTTTATCACAAATTCACAATGTTTAGATATTAATATTGCTACCCCTCTAGATTTAGAGGTCCCAAATGCTTTTTCATATATATGAATGTTTTGTAATTTCAATTCATTGACTCCATCCTTTAGTTGATGTGTCTATTGTAAATAAATAATGTCAACTTTACTTTTCTTTAATAATAATTCTATCCTCCTTCTCTTTAATACAGACCCTAGGCCTTTCACATTTAAAGTCTCTACCCTTATGTTTTTCCCCATATCCGTTCCATCCTCTGCCTCTTATTCGGTCCCTTTGTGCATCTCACATAACAAAAACAAAAACAAAAACAACTAAAAAAAATAAATTCACCTACCTCTAATTTCCTATCCCTGTCCTTCTTACCTACATATAAATTCTTTTCCTCCCTCCCATTTCCCCACATCCCACTAATGTTTGGCGTGAGCTCTGGGAGGGGGGGAGAATTCACCCCCACCAGTCCGGACCCCAGCCAAACCTTCATCCCTATTTCACCCCACCTCATATTTTTATCTATATATATACTCAAATGCCTTCCCTCCTAACTTTTAACATCTCTTCTTCTTTCTACAATCCCAGCCTAATCAGGTAATCCATAACAATAATAAAGAAAACAAAAACAAAACAAAAAAATCTTGAATCAAAAACCCACATACAAAAGAACAACAATAATTTAAAAAAAGAAAAAAGGAAAAGAAAAAAAAAGAAAAAGAAAAAAATATGAAAGAAAAAATATTAAAAAGAAAAAAAAGAATTTAATAAAAAGAATTTATTAATAATATTAAAAAAGAATTTTAATATTATAAAAAAGTGGGCAAGGAAGAAGGAAAGAAAGAGGAAAAAAAGAAATAAAAAATTTCAACCCTCCTTACAAAATGGAGGGGGGAAAAGAAAAAGGAAAAGAAAAAAAAGAATAAAAAAAAAGGGAGGGTAGAGGAAAAAGAAAAAAAGAAAAGAAATTCTTCCGACATCCAGTAACGTCCAGTAATCTCTTCCAATCAAAGTATCTTCTCTCAAAATATCTTCTCTTTCGAAATACCAGTCTTTACAGAGCTACTTGCTTGCTTGTCCCTTCGCTCTCATCTTCTTGCCAAAGTCCCCAGGCTATCATCAAATCCTTCCCATCTTCAAAAGAGTAGATTTTGTGTAGGGTTCCATCCTTCCATATTTTCAAAAAGACAGGATGGCCCCAGTTGTATCTCTTGCCATTCTTAATTAAAATTGAAGTGATGGGCTTTATTGTTCTCCTCCACTGAATGGTTTCGGGGCTTACATCCTGATAGATCTGAACTGAATTCGATCTATAAATTAGCAGTTCAGGCTTTTCTTTAGTGACCCTAAGATACTGTTCTTTCTTCACATAGTTGAAAAATTTTAGTATTATGGGTCTTCTGTTTTTTCTTGGGTTCCCAACAAAATGTACTCTCTCAATATCTTCCTCAGCCACATGTTGGGATTTCATAACAGAATTAATCCAGTCTACCACTTCCCCCTTCAAATCCTTTTCTTTCTCATGTTCAAAATTCATTATTTTGATATTATTACGTCTTGAATTATCTTCTAAATAGATAATCTTTTTTCTGAGCTCATCAACCGTCTGGTATTGTTTTTTCGCTTCGCCCTGAAAATCTTCCAGTTGTTGCAACCTGCCCTCTGTTTTGCCTAAACTTGTCTTAATGTCTGTCAATTCTCCCTGCAGTTTTTGTATATCTTGTCCCATCTGTTGATTCCCTCTTATTAAAATGTCCATTTTAGAGAGAACCTGTCCAAGTTGTCCTTCCATTCCTTTCACGGAAGAGGCAAGCTCTGAAACTTTTTTTTCCATGCTGATTTCAGAAAGGAGGGGCTCCCCCTCTTCCACCCTTTTTAAACGGGCGATACGCTCGAGGCTATTATCTGATGGTTTATGCGGTTGTCCACATACCCAGCTCCTGATCTTATCTCTGCTTTTACGCATGTATATACAAAGCTAAGCAAAGATTTATAGCTCAAGAAGTCAAGCCGTGTTTAACAGACCATTTATTTTCTGCCTCTCTAGCAGCCTCCGTCTTCCCGGGCAAAAGTGAAAGCACATTCTTTAGATAGATAACAGTATATTTACACTTCAAAAAGTGTTTCTATCTTTGCCTGAAGCTTTCATCAGAAGTTTAATCACTATTTACTCACATTTCAGGCAGGGAGAAGGGCATTTATCATCCTTTATAGATTCCAGGGTGAAGAGATGAAAATTCAGCTGTGCACCACCATTCTAGCGGAAGTGACGTCTCAGGCATGTTTATTAATTTAAACTGCTGATTCAATTTACAAGCCTCAGATTTAAAAGGAACACTTTTTTGTGAGTTAGAGACTCTGTAATAAAGTTGCTTCCCAGCGATCATCCACTGTTAGGATACTCTGTTTAGATCTCTGGCTCCTAGCCAGGCCTTTAGCACGAGACAAAGTTTCTCCCTGCCTCTAGCCACCAAACTAAACAGAAATATTAGCTTTAACCAGCTCCAGCTTTTGCTGTTTTGAAACACCTCAGCTTCTCTGACCCTGGCCTCCGCTTTGCCCCCTCAGAGCTCTCTCCTTTGAGCTCAAGACAAGCTAGCCACCTGGCCCTTTTCCTGCTTGAGGTAGATTTTTTCCAGAAATGGTTTCCTCAGAGCTTATTCCTATCTCAGCCCCCCCCCCTCGATCTGAGCTTAGGAGCCTCCCCACTAAGCTTTTTCCCCTGAAAAGCTCTAGGGAGTTACCCACTCCGTCCACTTCAGATCCCCTGACTAAAAATATTTTTCTGCCCTGGGAACCTTTCTGTTCTTAGGCGTCACTGGATTAAATTCGATCCTGCCGCTGGTCACCAATTTGTTGCGATTTCCTCTGAAGCCCCTATACCCCTGGCCTTCACAAGGATCTCGCTCCTCTTTCTTCTTCGCTGCCACCAGATATTAATGCTTTAATATCAATTGAGTATGGAGACACGTGTGCTGTCAAAACTTAAATCTTTTATTTAATCAGGGAAGTTAATAATCAATAAATATTCATAGGATAAATCACAGGCCACCAATCACTTATATATGAATCAGATAGGATATAACTTCAAAACTCTTTGAACAATCTACTTCGATCTATGTTCTTACAGATCTCTAACTCACTCTTCAATCCCTTTTAAGCTACACACAGTTTCTCTCCCAGATTCTCTCTCTCAGACTCCATCCACCAGTCTTTTAATCTTGGTCCCTTCCCCCCCTTTTGTTCACTCATTGGCTCCTGCGTCAATGTCCTGCGGTGACGGTCAGGTGAGGTCAGGGCTGCTCGCTACATCCTGCAAACCCATAGTTACATTGTTTGAAGGCATGCTAGGGAAAGTGAGGGAGCTCTTTGGCTGCTCCATTAAGTCAATCAACAACTGCCGGAGCTTATTTGCTTGCAGGTTATGTCCAGTCAGTAATTTGGGGTTTCTAGTTAATTTAATACATTGAGAAAACAGATTCTCACCCATCCTTCGATGAATCCATGCAGACTGTTTGGAAATCATGCATTGTATGTCCAAAGCCTCGAAGCTCAGTGACCACAGAAAAGGCTGAAAAGTTTTCCTGGCCTCATCAGCGTCTCCAAAATCTCCAGTCGACCAAAAGTCATCTGAGACAGGCTGCATAACTGGCATTCCCCCGTCTTCTGTTACCTCTTTCTCGGCTGTTTGTGAATTAACCCCTCACGGCTCTGGAGTTTCTTGAAGTTGGAAACTTCCTGTAGAATCATCTGGCTGTAAACTCCCAAAGTCAAACGGCTCTTTGGCAATGGCTGCATCATATCTCTGGTCAGGAGTCTGAAACGATGTTGCTTTGAGCAGGAATCCGTCTGGGGAGTCATCTTCCTGAGTCTTCTCCATGCTCACGGTACCTCTTATGAAGTCATCTGGTAACGGGAAGTTTTCCTCCTCGGCTTTTTTATTTATAATTTATTATAACACAGGATATCTGCTCATATTGCACTATTATCGCCATTGCTGATTGTAAGTTAGAGGGTATAACATTGACTTTAACTTTTAATGCAGTGGAGATTAATATTCCTACTCCCCCCTTAGCCCTACCATGATTAGATGGTTCTGCATTTATTCCATAGGCTTTGAAACCTTCTAAAGTTGGGGACTCGGTGGTCCATATCTCTTGCAACAATAAGATGTCATGCCTACTTAGATACGTACGTACACAGTCATCCCTCGCTCTACCTGCCCACCCCATGACATTCCAAGATACCAAGGATAAGGGTCAATTGTAATATGATCTCCCTTGAGGCCAACCATTGGCCTGTTCTTGCCACTCAGTATGCAACCTCCTATATCTCTGGTTGAATTTTTTATCCATCAACTCGTTGTTATCTTCATGCCTATTTATTTTCTTCCTTCCACCTGATCTCCCTCCCATGAACCCTACCCATCTATTTCTATTCCTATTCCCAATTATAACTGATATTGGCATACCCTCCTGAAGAGCCTTGTTCCCTATGAGCCGTGGGCTCTGCCGATATATCTGATACTATCTTGGGGAAACTCTTCTCATGGGGGAATCTTGCTTTCCTAGGGGCTAACCTTTCTATTTCTAGGACAGGTTGTCTTTGATCATGTTTTGTAGCTGGAATTAACTTTTCCACTTTATTAGAATTCTTTATATCCTCCCTTCTCTGAGTCTTGGGTAATTCCATTTTGTATTGGAGATTATTCTTGGTGTCATTTCTATCCTTCCTAGCTGCAATCGCCTTTTTCGGCTGTTTGAGGGAAGGCATGTCCTCTGATAAACTAAAGAGTAAAGTGTTAACATGATTTCCCCCCTTTAATCTAGAAGCTCAGCTAATGCTTCTCACCAAGAAAACAATATTTTAAGAATGCACTGTTGCAAAATTTTGGACTAAATATATACTAATTCCATGCTTTTTAGAGGAAGTGATGTAGTTGGCTTTAGGCAGTGGATATTTGATAGTGACCATAGCAGCATCCCAAGGCTGTTCTTGAGTTCTCATTAGATGAGCACTACTCCTTCCTTGCTAACCACCTGAATCTACTAGTTTCCTTGCCTACATGCCATCTTCCAGTGCACTGAAGATACACACCACCATCACTCAACTCATCTGATTTTGGAAATTTAGCACTATAGGATGTGTTTAGTACCTGTGTGGAAGGCCTGCAGGGAATATTAATGAATGCCAAGTAAGATAAAGAGGAAATTTTCTCCTACAAAAAGTGGAGAAAGAAACTAGAGGATTTGCTATCCTTGACTTGATTCTGTCCAACAGAGATGACTTGATGGGGAAATGGCAGTAAGGGGAAGTCTAAGCGAGAGTGACCATGTCCTTCTAGAATTCTTGATTTCAAACGAAATGAAAGCAGAGTGTAGCCATACAGTTCTGCTGGATTTTTAAAAAGACAATTTTAATAATCTCAGAACAAGGATAAGTAAGGTCCCATGGCAGGAGATCCTACCCTGTTTCCCTGAAAATAAGACCTAACCTGAAAATAAGCCCTAGTATGATTTTTCAGGATGCTCATAATATAAGCCCTACCCCCCAAAAAAGCCCCGGTTAAGTGAAACCCTGCCCTGCAGCATTGTGCAGCAACCAGAAGAAGATGATGTGACTATAAAATAAAACATCCCCTGAAAATAAGCCCTAATGTGCTTTTTGGAGCAAAAATTAATATAAGACCCTGTCTTATTTTTGGGAAAACACGGTAACAAGAAAAGGAGTCCAAGAAGGGTGGGAGCTTCTAAAAAAAGAAATTCTAAAGGCACAACTACAAACAATTCCAACAAGAAAAAAGGTGGGAGGTGGCAAAAAAGGCCAGTGTGGCTTCACGAAAAGCTCAGGGAGGACCTAAATACCCAAAAAGACATGTACAGAAAGTGGAAAGAAGGCTATGCCACCAAGGAAGAGTACAGACAAGTAGCAAGGAAATGCAGGGATGGCATTAGGAGGGCAAAAGCTGAGAATGAGCTGAGGTTATCTAGAGACACTAAAAGCAATAAAAAAGCATTCTTCAGATATGTGAGTAGCAAAAGACAAACAAAAGACATAGTGTCACAGCTCTGCAATGGAGATGGAAAACTGATAACAGAGGACAAAGAATTTATTTATTTCTTTATTAAATTTATACCCCACCCATCTAGACCGAAGTCTACTCTGGGCGGCTAACAATAAAAAATGGAATAAAAATAATATAGTAAAATAAAAAACAACAATAATAATATAGTTCAAGATGGGGAAAAAAATAAAAATATTCAAGAGATGACAGGAGGGAAAGCCTGCCTAAAGAGCCAGGTCTCTAGTTTGCTCTTAAAAACACCCAGCGAGGGAGCCAGACAGATCTCCGGGGGCAGTCTATTCCAAAGGCGAGGGGCCACTGCCGAGAAGGCCCGGTTTCTTGTTCTTTCTCTCTGGGCCTCCCTCAGCGTTAGGCCCCTCAACCGCCCTTCCTGGCTAGAACGAGTGGTTCGGGTAGATCTAGGTGGGAGGAGGCGTTCCGCTAAACTGTTTAGGGCTTTATATGTCATTATTAACACTTTGAAATAAATGCGGAAACGAACAGGCAGCCAATGCAAGGCAGCCAGAGTGGGGGAAATATGCTGATATTTTCTCATCCCACTGAGAAGTCTGGCCGCTGCATTCTGCACCATTTCAAGCTTCCGCATCAATCTCAAAGGTAGCCCCACGTAGAGTGCATTGCAGTAGTCTAATCTCAAGATTACAAGCGCATGGACCAGAGTGGTGAGCGCCCCAACATCAAGATAGGGATGCAGCTGGGCAATCTGCCACAGATGGAAATAGGCAGAGCGGACCACTGATGCCACCTGGGTTTCCATGGTGAGCGCCAGATCCAGATGGACCCCCAAGCTGCAAACCTCACTCTTCGCGGTGATAGTCACTCCCCCAAAAGAGAGGGAGTTTCCTAAACCACCGATGGAGGGGCCACCCACCCTCAGGACCTCCGTCTTGTCCGGGTTCAGCCTCAGTCCATTCTCCTGCATCCATTGCAGTACAGCCTCCAGGCAGCGCTGAAGGGACGGAACGACATCCACTGTGGTTGGAGAAAAGGAGATGTAGAGCTGGGTGTCATCAGTGTACTGATGATATGAAGCCCCACATCCCCTGATGACCCCTCCCAGCGGCCTCATATAGATGTTAAACAGCATTGGGGAGATAATCGAGCCCTGCGGAACCCCACAATTGAGGCTCCACGGGGCTGAAACACTTTCCCCAAGCTGTACTCTCTGAGGACAGTCCTCCAAGAAGGATCAGAGCCAGGCAAGCGCCAGACCACCGATTCCCAGAAAAAGGCAGAGGTACTCATTTCGTATTTTAGTTCAGTCTTTTCCCATAAGACACACTATGAACTTCCAGACAAATTGGAAGTGCAAGTAGGGGAAACAGGATTGCAGCTGGAGATTGATAAACAAATAGCCAAGGAGTACCTTACCACCTTCAATGAGTTCAAATCTCCAGGGCCAGATGAACTGCATCCGAGAGTACCCAAGAAGGAACTGGCTGAAGACCTCTCAGAACCTCTATCCACTATTTTCTTGAAATCATGGTAAACGGGTGAGGTGCCAGAGGATTGGAGGCAGGTTACTGTTGCCCCTATCTTCAAAAAGGGCAAAAAAGAGGAACCTGGGAACAACAGGCCAGTCAGCATGACGTCAATCCCAGGCAAAATTCTGGAACAGATTGTAAAGCGGTCATTGTGCAATCACCTAGAAAACAAGGCAGAAAGTCAAGAACAAATCCTGCCAAACTAATTTGATCTCATTTTTTGATCAGGTAACCTCCCTGATAGACAGAGGGAATGATGTAGATGTAGTATATCTTGACTTCAGTAAAGCTTTTGATCAAGTGCCCCATGATATCCTGATTAGCAATCTAATGAGGTGTGGGCTAGATAGATCAAGTGTCAGATGGATACGCAGTTGGCCACAGAATCATACTCAGAGGGTGATGATTAATGGGTCCTTCTCTAATTGGGAGGAGGTAACAAGTAGGATACCCCAAGGCTTAGTCCTGGGCCTGGTGCTCTTCAATATTTTTATTAATGACTTGGATGAGGGAGTGCAGGGAAGGCTTGTCAAATTTGCAGATGATACCAAATGGGGCAGAATAGCTAATACCCTATGTAGCGAACAGCCCTGCCCTCACCTGTCTGTCACAGCAGAACATTAAAGCAGTAGCCAATGAGGGGTCGGAAGGCAGAGCCAAGGGGGGAGGGAGCTGGATATAAAGGCTGGTGTATGGAGTCTGGAGGAGATTCGGAGAGTTTCTGTTAGAGAGAGACTGTATGAAACTTAAAAGGTGAATTAAGAGTGAGTTAGAGATCAGTAAGAACGACGAATGGAACAGAGAGTTAAAAGAGTTATAAAGTTAAAGCAGCTTTGAGTGAAAGACAAGTGATTAGCAGCCTGTGATTTTTCTCTTGAATATTAATCGTATGTTAACTTCCCTGATTTAATAAATGACTTAAGTTTCAAAAGTACACGTGTCTCCATGATTAAATGGTATTAAAACAGTAATACCTGGTGGCAGCGAAGGAGGAAGAAGAGCGAGATCCTCGTGAAGGCCAGGGGAATAAGGGCTTCAGAGGTGACCGCAACACCCTAGAAGACAGAAACAAAATTCAAAATGGTCTGGATGAGCTGGAGCACTGGGCCGAAAGCAACAGAATGAAATTCAACAGGGATAAGTGCAAAGTCCTGCACCTTGGAAAAAGAAACCAACTGCATGGGGGATACCTGGCTCAGCAAAACTACGAGCGAGAAGGATCTTGGAATTGTCGTGGATCACAAGCTAAATATGAGCCAACCGTGTGAGGTGGCTACAAAAAAGGCAAATGCTATTTTAGGCTGCATTAATAGAAGTGTAGTTTCCAAATCCCGCAAGGTGCTAGTCCCCCTTCTATTCAGCACTGGTTAGGTCTCACCTTGAGGATTGTGTCCAGTTCTGAACACCACACTTCAAGAAGGATGCTAACAAATTGGAACAAGTTCAGAGGAGAGCAACAAAGATTATTAGGGGGCTGGAAACCAAGCCTTATGAGGAAAGGCTGAAAGAATTGGGCATGTTTAGCCTTGAGAAAAGAAGACTGAGGGGTGATATGATAGCACTTTTCAAAGATTTGAAAGGCTGTCATACAGAGAAAGGGCAGGATCTGTTCTCGATCATCCCAGAATGCAGGACACGCAACAATGGGCTCAAGTTAAAGGAAGCCAGATTTCAGTTGAATATCAGGAAAAACTTCCTAACTGTTAGAGCAGTACAACAGTGGAACCAGTTAGCTTAGGAGTTGGTGAGTGCTCCAACACTGGAGGCATTCAAGAAAAAACTAGATAATCACCTGGCAGATATGCTTTGATTCTATCCCTGCACTGAGCAGGGGGTTGCACTTGATGGCCTTGTAGGCCTCTTCCAACTTCACTTTTCTATGATTCTATAAAATCCTGTCTGAAATCCCAAAGAAATGCTGCATATTGTGAATATCTGCTGGCTACTGAAGTACAAGAATTTCAGAAGAAGATCAGTCTGTGCTTTATACACTACAGCAAAACCTTTGACTGTGTGGATCATGAGAAACTATGGGTTATTCAGAAAGAAATAGGTTTGACTCAGAACTTCATTGTCCTCATGCATAACCTATATTGTGGAAAAGAATCTACCTTTAGGACAGAATATGGAGAGACAAAATTGCTTCCATAGGTAAAGTTGTCAGACAGGTGTGAATTTTATCCCCTTATCTGTTCATTCTGTACACAGAACATATCATATGGAAAGACAAACTAGATTCAGGTGAAAGAAGAATGAAAATTGATGGAAGAAACATCAATAATTTAAGATATGCAGATGACGCCATCTTACTGCAAGAAAATAGCAATGACTTCAAATGACTTCTCATGAAAGTGAAAGAAGAAAATGCTGAAGCAGTTTGCAGTTGAACATGAAGAAGACAAAAATCATGACTACAGAAAAACTACACAACTTCCATGTTGACAATGAAGAAACTGAAATAGTGGGGGGGAAATTGTGTACCTTGATTAATCATCAATCCAAATGGAGACTGCAACCAAGAAACCAGAAGAAGACTGAGACTTGGGAAGGCAGCGACGAAGGAATTAGAAAAGATCCTCAAGTGTAAGGATGTGTCACTGGAGACCAAGGCCAAGATAATCCACCATCTTATATTCCCAATCATCATGTACAGCTTCAAAAGCTGGAGAGTGAAGAAAGCTGACAGGGGAAAAAAACCTGTTTTGTTTGAAATATGGTGCTGGAGGAGACCTTTGCAGATATTCCAGGGAATGCCAGAAAAATGAACAAATAGACCATATATTAAGTGTGAACTATCTCTGGAGGCACAAATGGTGAAATGGATGTTGTTCTATTTTGGACACATCACAAGAAAGCAGGATTTTCTGGAAAAGACAATAATGCTGGGAACAGGACACTTTAGAGATCTCTTGTTCATAGACCCATCATAAATTGATGGCGACTTGATGGCATACCACAAAAAATGTCATGCTAGTTGGCTGGGTAGCCCAGGGAGTTAGGTAACTGGCTGCAGAGCCAGAGGTTGGGACTTCAATTCCCCACTGTCTTTCAAGTGTAGAGTGAACCTATGTAGCCTTGGGCAAGCTGCACTGTCCCAAGTTGTCCCAGAAGAAGGGAATGATAAACCACTTCTGGGTACTCTATACCTAGAAAACCCTGAAAATGGTTGTCATAAGAATTGACTTAATGGCACATTATTGTTGTTGTTGTTTAAATAAATAAATACATAGCCAAGATAGCCAATTTATGAATAAATATATTAGCATCCAATATGATTTATATGTTCAATTTTTACTAACCCCAGCATAATTAGACCTAAAGAGACATCAGAAATTTAAGCTAGGGCAAATTTTCATTGGTTCACTTACAGAGAACCATCAAATTCTTTGTTCCACTTTATTTCTGTGTCATTAACATTGGATCTGATGCTTTCCAAATGACATTTAGAATATCTTCTTGATAAAAACATCAATTGCATGATCTAGTGCAGCTTCTCCTATCAGCTTCAGCCATCATAGCTAACATCCAATGACTTGTGTAGAACCAAATTGTATGTTACAGTAACCCATCACTAGAAGAAGGAATTCTTTATGTACTAATTGTGTGTAAATGTCACAACAGGAGTTTTCTCCACCTCCCGTAATTTGCAGAATGACTTCCTTTGCTTTATATATATATAAACCATAATAAATAAATAAATAAATAAATAAATAAATAAATAAATAAATAAATAAATAATGGGGATTTTTTACTTACAAAGGTGGTACTTGTCACTCACACACACACACACACACACACACACACACACACATGTGACAAGTACCACCTTTGTAAGTCAAAAATCCCCATTATTTATTTATTCATTCATTTATTTATTTATTTATTTATTTATTTATTTATTTATTTATTTATTTATTTATTATGGCCAACTAGTAGCAGAGCCACTATTCTGGGCAGCAAAAGATTTAGTCATGTCTCGTAGGTACTAAAATGTGATTTCAGATCTAATGAGGGGTCATCTGTAATAATTTTGGTCCATGACCCAAGAAGCTAGTCTAATGGATGATTTTGTATTCTTTTCTCTAATGGTGCAACTACATTGGCATATAATACAGGAAATGGCATTAGGATGGTCTGATTCATTTTTCCACTGACCACGACATAAAAGTCAGTACTTGTTTTCTCCACTGCTAGGGCTTCTACTTTTTTTGGACAGCAGATCCATTTGCATCAGTTCAGTGTAATTGCTTGAACCAATGCAGACAATTGTGAGCCTTGCTGTTTCAAGCACCTTCCCCTCACCTCTTGCCTCATAAGAGAGGACTAGGCACACATGCAGACACACTCACACACAAGGAGGTGCTTTGTTGCTTTAAGCATCTTCTCCCTTGCTTCTTGCATCATGATGGAGGATGAGCCATGTGCACCCACACACAAAGTGATGCTTTGCCACTTCAAGCTCTTTTCCCCTCACCTCTTACCTCATGAGAGAGGATTTATTTATTTGTTTGTTTGTTTGTTTTATTTATATGCTGCATTTCTCCCAACAAGGAACCCAAAGCAGCTCAGAACAATAAATTTCACACAATTTAAAAACACAGTAAGTTAAATATTAAAAGATAAACAATATATGATTTAAAAATTAAATTAAAAGATTAAAACATGCTAGCCCCACACCATTCACTCAATCTCTGCTGCAGCCAGAAGTTTGGCTCACTCAGCCTGGACACAATCTCCAGGCCTTATCTTTATTTTTCAGACAAGAGAGTGAGAGAGAGAGAGAGAGAGAGGAGGAAAATTGCCCTCGGCCCCATAAATCAGGAGGACTACAGAAGAACTATGTTAACAAGCTGCAAACAATACTGTTTGTCATTTTCCTCCTTTTTTCTGTGTGTGGCAAAGTAACTCGAATTCACCTGGAGAAACCTGAATTCCCAGGTGCAACTTTCCTAGTGAGCAAATTTTCATTTTTCTTGCTGCAGAGTCACATCCTGTCTCATTTATTTATTTGAAGAACTTCAATGGTAATCATAACATTTCTTACAGCTTCTCCTACAAAATATCTGATTTTCAATAAGTACTTTAAAGTAAGAAGACAGGAGTTCTTTAGGTACACAAGCTCAGGCATACAGAATAAATAAAGAAGAGAAAATGTATCACTGATAGGATAGGATTATAAAGTCTTACAGTAACTTGATTTCCAGAAGAGTGCTGAATGCTGCTAGAGGTAAATCCTGATTCCTAAATGCTAGTAATTTGACTAACCTCCAGGTCTATATTTATAGATAAACCTATCAATGGAATTGTGGAGAGAAGAGAAAGAGGGGAAAGTGTAAGTTAAGCACCATCTGGCTCCTGAACTGCAGAGCTAGAGTGAGCAACAAATCATGCAATTCTTAAAAATTAAAGTCCATAATTAAACATCAGGGGCAAGATTGCATGGGTAGCACAACACCACACCTGTTAGCTGCCTCCAGAAACACCTAGATGTGTGAGCTTTATAATGACAGAGCACATGATATTGAACTAATGGAGAGAGACCAAGGCCATGAATAATACAATGGTTGTATCACAAAGGCAATAATGTGGGGGAAGTGATTGCAGTTGGACTTTCAATAGGGTGATAAGTCAGCAGACAGATTAATAAATACAGTGAAAGTAATAAAATGTTAAAAGGACAGAGAAATAATCCCCCCCCCCCCCATATTAGCCTTGCATAGTGCTGGAAAATGTTTTCAGAGCCAAGAAATGTCTTTTGTTAAATTCAGTGTAGATCTCTAATTAGATGGCATTGATTAGCTAGCTCAGAACTGATGATCTTTTTAAAAAGCAGCAGAGGAGGGAACCTTCTGCATTTTGAATAGATAAGGGATTTCCATGAAGGAAAAAATGTGCCAACAGTCTTTTGAAAGCTATCTGAAATTGGCTTCATTGAAGTGTCTGCATCTTTTCTTCACAAAGTTAAGAGTTTAACACATAGGTGACCCATATCCAGCCCCAAACATCCCTGTTTTTCATCCCAACTGGAAAACCCCCCCTCAAAATTTCAGCATAGTCAATGGTGAGAGATGATGGGAGCCACAGTCCCAACAAGATAGGAAAACCACTGATGCCCATGTCTTACATAAATCAAATTGAGAACTGAGTTTAAATTGACCATGTATGCAAGATTTTTAAACATATAAACCAGAAGGAGAGGAAAAAAGAAATCCTCACAACTTCCAGGTTATGCATTTCCTGCGGAAGGTTAGGGTAATTAAATATTTCAGTTAAATTGTGGTCCCTTTTTTACCCTATCTCTTGTATCTCAAAGCTTTATTTCCTGGTAGGAGACCAAAATTCAGGTGTCCTCTTGGCTGTCTGAGTAAGTTAACTTCATTATTCTAGCAGTATGTATTGAACCAATAGACAATTTCATTTCTATTTCAGTCACCTATTTTAATGTTTTGCACCTCATTCCTCTTTGGCAATATTCAAAACAGTTACTGATGGCTATGTTACCATCCTTTTTTTTTCATGTTCTCAAGGAACTGGAGCCTTTGCTGCCCCACATCTTTGAATGGGTTGGGTGACTACTTTGTTAATAGTGGAATTACGTACTTTAAAAACAAACTGATCTGAAGATTTTCAACTCCTTAAGAAGACAAGAAGGGCCTTAAGACATCCTTCTGGCCCATTATTTCCCAAAATAAGGACAGCATGGACAATGGCTGGGGATGATGGACTTTGTAAACCAACACCATCAGAATGTCTGAACTAGCCCAGCATTCTGTCTCTCAGAGTGGTCACTCATAGAACTTTAGTATTACACAGGCTAGAATATATCGGTGGTAGTTCTCCATTTTTTGTCTCTAACACTGGAGGTACCCTATACTTGAACACTGTAATGTCTGTTAGGCATTTTGTTCATAAAATTACCACCCCCTTAACTAAAGTTCGGGGGATGTGGTGGCGCTGTGGGTTAAACCGCAGAAGCCTCTGTGCTGCAAGGTCGTAAGACCAGCAGTCGTAAGATCGAATCCACGCGACGGAGTGAGCTCCCGTCGCTTGTCCCAGCTCCTGCCAACCTAGCAGTTTGAAAGCATGTAAAAATGCAAGCAGATAAATAGGTACCACCACGGTGGGAAGGTAACGGCGTTCCGTGTCTAGTCGCACTGGCCACGTGACCGCGGAAACTGTCTTCAGACAAACGCTGGCTCTATGGCTTGGAGATGGGGATGAGCACTGCGCCCTAGAGTCTGACACGACTGGACTAAATGTCAAGGGGAACCTTTACCTTTTTTTACTAAAGTCATCTGTACTATTGGATTGTAATGATACATGTAGTAATACTAGCATATGTTGAACACAGGATTTTCATAAAAATTACAAAGAAATCATTCTTCCTCTGCCAACACATCTTCCTGTAAATGTAAATCTTGTCCCCTCCTAATTCTACCTACTATGGATCTGTGTCTACAAACTTCTGTTTGTAACTTTGGACATTCACTATTCAGAGAATTACAATGAACGATAAAGATAAAAGCAGAATGCCTGTACGCATGCAGTTGTTTTTCTTGGGAAACATGGGTGTTTTTTTTTGTAGTATCACAGTAAAACCTAAGTTCTCTAACAGACTGATTGGTGAAATGTAACATACAAAAGGTTGAAAACTGATGACCTACAACTGGGAGCCAATAGGGTAAATGATTAAGGATTAGAGAGTTGTGTTTTGAGCCTTCAGAATAAGACAGCCTAAATACCTCAAAACATAAAATGGAATTAAGTGCTAGATCTTTTCCCAAAAGGAGGGGGAAAAGTAGACCTTCTCTTTGAGTCACAGGCACTGGTGCATGGGGCTGATTTGTTAGGAAGTTAAAGTAAAAGGCGTACTTTTGCTATGACTATGCAAAAAAGTGGAAGCAGTTTACATTCAGCTATTACTGAATAGTTGCATAAGGGCAATGAAAAATAACACAATAAACAGCAATGTCTCCAACTGCTTTAAAAAAGATTGTGCTTGGGGAATTGGATTCACTCAGGCCAGATTTAAAATAGTAACAAAGTCGGGTTACATCCATAATACTCTCACATTCTGTGCCCCTTGTGTGGGCAGAATTTACATCTCTATTCATTAACCTTGTTTGTAAGCTGTGTTTTTGTTTTGCTTTAATAAATGATACTGATTTCAGAAGCCTGCACCACATCTCCTCATTACAGAGATTCTAAATGACTTAAAGCTGGCCCTTGCCATTCTCTAGGGATTGCTAATAACAGAACCACTCCAGAATGTAATTATCCTTGTCCCCATAGCCAAATGAAAGAAACTTCTACAATCTTCACTTTCAAGTTAAAGCTTGGAGGTAATGAAGAGCTGAGAAGTTCCTTTTAAAGATATTTTGCTCAGTAGAGAAAGGTTATTCATTTTTATTAAAACAATCTCATTACGCAATGAGTTGTCTTGGCTTTGTTCTTTAGCAGATATAATGCAGATTCTGAAAACCAAGACAGAAAGAACAGCAGAGATGGACTGAAGAATAAGTTATAGGAAGTTCTTCTCTCTGCTCCCTGCTTTTGTCTTTTTAAAGTGCCAGTTATGAAGCTCTAGTAACCTAATCTCAAACAACCACTCTAAGCCCAGCCACATGATGTTTGTTGAGCCTCTAAAGTGTAATCTTCTGCAGTGTTGTCTTCTGTTTAACCTTTAGAATCTAGGAGGTTTTGATGATATTGGGGGTGCTCAAGTATTCTGATATGACTGGGAGAGGATGAGCTTTGGACAGGGCTAGTTCTACCATTAAACAAAGTGATGCAATTGTATCAGGCAACAGATCATATGGGGATATGCTGGCAAACTCCTAGCTATTCCTTCTACACACTCTTTAGTAACTCTGAAACTATATGAACATGCCTAATGAGGGAAGCATACTATATCTCTTTTCCCCACCATTGTTTTCATCAATCAATATTGACTTTCTGTGAAGCCAAAGTATGGGAAAAAAATCATGGTATGAAAGTATGAAAGTGCACACATATGCAAGACTATATGCAGGCTGTTACTTTCGTCTGATGAAAAAAGGAATAGAGCTAGCATTCTTCCATTATCATGTGTACTCTCCGCAAACTTTCAGAATGGCTAAAAAGGGCTTCTGAATGTTTCCCCCTGTTCAAGGACAATGCTATGTATGTCACACAATCCAGCTTCCTTCCTCATTTCATCACCAATAATGAAATAAATTCAAGTCCTGGTCCAACCGACCTTTGTATATCATGGAGGAGGGGGTGCCATATTGTCCTTTTCCTCAAGAAGAATATTACCTGGGGTCAGCCTTGTTATTTTAAGGTTAGAAGACTGATGATAGAACAGAAAAACCTGAGAAGTGTACAGGGGTGAGGGGTGGGGAGAATGAGCTATCAAGAAAAGACTATGAAACACATTATACATATTATACCTCTACCAAGAAAAAAAAAACTAAAATAAAGAAAAGTTTGGTCACATATAATACATTTCATAAAGCTTCCAATAACAGAAAAGATTAGAACCATAGAATCATAATATTGTAGTGCTGGAAAGGACCTCAAAGTTCATTGGGCCCATCTCCCTGAAAAAGCAGGAAGTCCACATCCGAAGCAGTCCTTAAGGGTAGCCATCCAATTCAATGGAAGAGAATCCACCACTTTTCAAGGGAGACCAAATAAATAAATAAATAAATAGATTTGTAGAAAGCATGACATTATAATTTTTAAAAGTTTATCATTAGACTTTAGACTGAGATGTGAGGACAGGGCCAAATGGTCCTGCTGCCCTCACTCCCCTGGCCTGATCATCACTCTACGATCAGTGTCATCTGATGCATGAAAAAGCTACTTTTGGGACTACAACTCTCAAAATTCCCCTGCCAGCATGGTGTTCTTGCCTATGAGACTTCAGACAGACCAGTACAAAAAGTAACTTTTTCCAAACTCTATTGCTTGAAACTGATTTTAGCATATTATCTGTCGTAATAGGGCACAGAAAAGAGCTTCAGTTCAGCTCGAAGTGTGAGCACAGGGCAAAAAAAAAAAAAAAAAATCATGTGCCAATTTTGCAGTTAGAAAATGGTCATTGTTATCCATACAGGTCCACATTGTTTTAGAAATTTCATGTCTGCATAATTGGCTTGCAAATAAATCCTATTATGACCTGTTACCAAACAAATACATGGCAATTTGCAGCTTACTGAGCTGTAGAACTGTCCTGGTGGGAAAAACATATGTTTAAGTCCCACTTCTGAATTATGAAGCTGATATCCTGTCTGTTCCTGTCCTCCGTCTTGGTGCTGATGTAGAAAGCAGGGAATCCTCTTTTTCCTCCACCTCCTTTAACATGAAGTCTGCTTTATTTTCTAATCTGGGAGGTCCCTCTTTGATCATATTCAGAAGGTATTCTTTGCTTTAGGCTCCAGTCTGATACCCATTGTTGAGTCAAATCTTATTGACTGTTTTGACATGCTCAGCTTTGTTTTCTATTGATGGGTTTTCCTTTAATTATTTCCAATAATTTGTAACTGTGTTTTCAATGCTATAAAATATCAAAGCAGTTAACCTCATTTTAAATTTAAAGAAACATTAGCAACACTAACAATCCAAATGTGGAAAAAGAGCACAGTGACATAAAGTGGTGAGCCAGCATAGACATTATCTTATGAAATACCTATCCTTTCAATAAATCTTTGCCATTCCTCTTTGAATGTGCATTTGTTTATTCAGTGATTAGAGCTAAAAGGGGTGTGTTTCCACTGGAGCAATTTATGATGATAGAAAGGTGAAGATAGCCATGTACGTAGCCATATATATTTATTTTGGTTCTGAAGAAATAATTGATTCCCTGTTTATTTCAAATGCAATTGCCCACTTAACAAGAACAGCTGAAAGCAGTTTTGGTAATATTCCTTCTTAGCATATGTCAGACAATGGGAGATTGATTGCAGGGCAACAGTTGTTGAGCTAAGTATATGGAAAGTGTTTAAGGTTTTAAAATAGAAATTGATTGCCATATCTGTCAGGGATGCTTCAGTTGTTGATTTTCTGGTTCAAAAGGGGGACAGGACCTGAATACCTTCAGGGTCCCTTCAAGCACTCCAATTCTATGGCCAGGATCCTATTGTATTATTTGTTAATTTATTGTTTTATTTATACACCACTATTCTTTCCAAAGAGACCAGAACTGTGCACAATGCAAAAACAATACATACATAGCAAAAATAAATAAAATATTTCACATTGCCCTCCCACCCTGGAATAAG
Organism: Intellagama lesueurii; assembly: GCA_037013535.1. Classification (NCBI taxonomy): domain Eukaryota; kingdom Metazoa; phylum Chordata; class Lepidosauria; order Squamata; family Agamidae; genus Intellagama; species Intellagama lesueurii. The sequence continues at coordinate 25,563,247 of JBAJHW010000010.1, read as the reverse complement.
AGGCAAGACGCAGGTGATGGGTTGAACTAGGGCCACACTTTATTGCAAACCTCTTAGGCAACTTCTTGCCCTCAGAAAACCAGGGGCCTGCAGTAGTACTGGTAATGTAAAAAAGTCCTTCAAATAAAAAAACCAATAGCTCAAAGTCCTCCGGGTGAGATGAGAGGAGACGAAATGTTGATTTTACATCTCATTTCACCAACTCCACCCCTACACCGCATGAGTGAATCATGTGCACTGCATTGTCAAATGATGTGTATTGCACAGAGCAAAGCTCCTGAGGTATGCCATCATTCACTGAATCACCCCCTGGATATGAGAGGTAGTGAATAAGTCTAAACTCCCCCCGGACCTTCTTGGGTACAAGCCCCCAAGTGTGACACCCTTAGATGAGACAATGGTGGCTTGGAAAATGGGCCTAAAACCCTTCCCTCTCTAACCTCCTTAACTATTTTTTCCCTAACAATATCCTCCATTCCTTGTATAGACTTCAAATTCCTGGCAAATATGGCCTTACGCTGTCCCATCACAGGAATAGGAAAACCAAACTGAAAACCTGCTAACAGGAACAATGCATCTCTTTGGGTATCTTGCAAATAAATCTGTCAGTACCCGTAGCCTAATGGGGCTGGTCCCCTTTTGCCGCAGCTGCAGATCCATCAGGCTTCGTGCCGTTATTTTGATCCCTGTTGCCTCCCTTTGGGGTTCTACCTTTGAAACATCCAGAGCTAGCATGGTATCCCCCACATATAGCACATTCGTGTTTATAATGGCACAACTTCCTGGAACAGGCCCCTCATGAGTTGAACTCCCAGCAGAGCAGGTGGGGTTGAACCTCTTGCCCTGCCACTGCACAGGGATTGTTAGATTGCCCTGCCTTCCTAATTAAATGACCACTGTCAAACCTATTGCCCTGAGCCAGCCAGACAGGCATCATGGTTTGAAACCAAAGTCCCAAGTGTGGTTCATCCCATCACATGTTTGCATGTATTGACACTCTCATATGAAAATTTTCATCATAGAGAAGCCATGTATGCTCAGGGAAGTCCATATATGCTCTGTAAATAAGGTCCAGGTACTGGACCAAAGACTGAGCCTGCCATGGTTGTGACTTGACTATGACGCCAAAATAAATCAGGAAGCCTGGCAGCCAGTTAGCCCACAAGCACTCTGGCTTTCTATGTCTATGCCTTTCTTTATCAACTTCATATTCCTTTTCCAGTTCCTTGGCATCCACTTTCTGATTCAACAATTCAAATATGTCGACATAGTCTCCCTACCCAATCCACTCTTTCATAGCTGGTGTCAGGTGATCATCTAATGGCAGGGAGTAATCTCCAAATGGCAAAGACCTGAGGGGAATAGAATTATAACCCATGTCTGGGACAGAAGGGTAGGGTCATACACCTACTCCAGTGGATGCTCCCAGAGGCATGGGAAAAGGTGTTGGAGAGTAAGACACCCTCCAAACACTGGCACAGGGCCCTGAAATAGGCACCTGTCCATGCAGTCCTCCCTGACTTGTGACTACATGTGTCCCTGTCTGCTCCTGTTTGTGTTCCAAACCCCCAAGGCCATACAACCATTGCTCTACTAGTTTCCGATGTGACAGCGAGCTCACCTGGTGCTTGAGCAGTGACTATGTCACAGCTCGTTGAGGCCATCTCCCCTTCGTGCCTAGCATCTGCTGCCACTTCCTGGCTCCAGACTTCCCTCCTTGCCAGTGGTTCAGATGGGTGTTCCACAATCTCTGCCAGTGTATCACCCTAGGCTGACGATGGTCGATTCTGTAAGGTTTCAGTCACTCCCGATGCACCCCGTGCATTACCCTCTAATGCTGCAAAGTGAGACTACAGATTATCAGCAAGAGCCTTGAGCTTAACTTGCCTATGCGCCTTGGACTCTCTCGCCGAATGCCTCAGCTGTTCCTCCCCCATGGCCTTTCCTGCTTGTCCTGCCCTTTGCTACTCCAAAGCAGTTATCTTTGCCCGAATCTCCTCTCAGATTGACCAGCCCTCCTCATCCGATGATGATGATAAGGCTGGTGGGGAAGCACTAGGTGCCTTGCGCTTTGCAGGCTGCTTTCCCTTGCTCTTTCCCTGACCCTTCTTAGGACCCATGACCCCTAACACACTCTCAAATGGCTAAGAGCTCACAAGTGGGACAACCTTAATGTCATTCTGATAAACGCAGGCAGGTGCCTATATGCGCAACACATGAAATTTGTTGAATAGCTAATTAGTTGACTTCTTCCTTACTCTGATTCTCTCTCACTTATGATTATATATATCTATATAAATATATATACGTGTACATATATATGCCTTCCCTTTTTTTAATGTTTTGGAAAACTGCCTAATATAGTGCTATTACTAATTATTATTTAATTAATTTTTAATTTTTATTTTTAAATTTTTTTTGTTATGTTATGAATTTTATTTTATTTATGTATTTATGTTCTCATGTCATCCTCAAGGGAAGACACTGCTAGGGACCCTGAGCTTGACCCACCCAAGGGGGGGATACCCCTTGGGGCAACCACTTCTCCCCTTGACAATACACAAAGTATTTTCCTTTAAGTATTATTAGTATTTGTGTGTGTGTGTGTTCCCATTTCCTTTTTTATTATTATTTCAAGGGTAGGGGGAGATAAATCGGGATAACAGGGAATATATCATGCCATACATTATCACATATTATCTGTACTTAAACATATCATTACATTGAAAACTTTTGTGTCTGTTAGTTGCCTATAATTCCAACTAGAGTTATTTGACTATTTTGTATTAAAATTATCACAGGTTATAGAATGGATCCAGTTATATATAGCAGAGGTCGTCAACCTTTTTCCTACCGCAGACCGGCTGAGCCTCTGATATATAGGGTTCCATTTTTCAGTTGCTTCTTGGATTGAATTGTCTTTCAAAGTTTCTGTTAATATGTCCATCTCCGCCACTTCCATAATCTTTTCCACAAATTCTTCACAATTTGGTATTTCAGTTTTCTTCCATTTCCATGCATATAGTATTCTGGCTGCAGTTATTATATGTATCACCAGGTGGCTCTCCCTCCTATCCAAACTCTCTGGCAACATATTTAATAAGAATAATTCTGGTTTAAATGGTATATTACATAGCAGAATTTTCTGCAAACACTCATGTATTAGTATCCAATAGTTTTTTTGCTTCTCTACATGTCCACCACATATGACCTAAGGTTCCCTCTTGTAATTTATATTTCCAACATACATTTGATGTACCTTCATACATTTTTTGACTACTTATCTGGTGTCATGTACCATCTGTAGAACATTTTGTATATATTTTCTTTAAAGTTTACTGATTTTGTAATTTTTATATTAATTTTCCATATTTTTTCCCAGTCATCAATATCAATATTATGCCTTATATTTTGCACTCATTTGGTCATACAATCTTTTACCACTTCATCTTCCATCTTAATTTCTAATAACAATTCGTACATTTTTTCAATCAATTTGTCATCTGTTTCAAATAGTATTTTATCCAGGGATATTTGCTCTTCGTAAAAACTCTCCTTTTTATCTTTTACATATCTAGATTCCAGTTGTATTCTAGCCACCAATCTATATATATATATATATATATATATCTTGTTCTTCCAACTCGTATTTTCTTTTTAATTCACAATTTCCTTTTAGTAATTCTTTGTATATAAGCAATCTGTTTACAGGCATAAGATTAGGTTGTGTAAAAGCTTCTAATGGAGATATCCAATCTGGTATCTTTCAGTATATCTGATATTATATCTTATCAAATGGTTGTTAAAATATTTATGGTCTTTAGCTTTTTTGTACCACAAAAATGCATGCCAACCAAGCATCAGGTCATCTCCTTCTAACTTGAGTAGTCTATTATTTTTAAGAGTCATTCATTCCTTTATCCAGACTAATGCACAAGCTTTATAGTATGTACTCCAATCTGGGAGGCCAAATCCAGCTCTTTGGCATCTTGCATAGCTTTAATTTTAATTCTTGGTTTTTTATCTTGCCAAATAAATCTCATCACCATCTTATTAAGGTCTTGAAAAAAAGTTTGTTTAAGTAACACTGGGATAGTCTGGAAGAGAAATAGAATTCTAGGGAGAATATTCATCTTAATTGTCGCTATTCTCCCCATCAAGGACAATTGTAGATTCTGCCATTTTTTGAGATCCTTCTGAATATCGTCTAGTAGTTTCATATAATTATATTTTACTAGTGTACTGAGGGTTTTTTGTAATTTTTATTCCCAAATATTTAATCTTTTTCTCGACTTGAAAATCAGGTTTTTCCATTAATTCCATTATTGTCTCTTCTTTGATGTTCTTGTCTAGTATTTTTGGTTTTCCCCTGTTCACTTTCATCCCAGCTAACTCTCCAAAAATTGCTAACATTTCCATCAATGGTATTATTATTTTTTAATTAATATTTTATTTTTAAACTACTAGGAATAGGGTAGGGAATACAAAAGGTAAAAGGAAGTGAAGGAATGGGAAAAGGTGTTTTAAGGATAGGAGAACACAGAATATACAATCATCCAATCTATTCATATTAAGTATACAAGCATCCAATCTATTCATTTTTCAATAAAAAAAATCAACTTTCTACTTTTTTTAAAACTATTTGATTACCCTCTAGCTGTCAACTTACAATTATGTTTTAGTTTAAATCTAAGTTACTCCAACACTATCAGGAAACCGAGACCAATTGTAAAATACATCCCCTCTTTCAATTTCCTTCTGTCTTGGACATACATTCAGCACGCCTGAAAAAGTATCCATTTCAATCACTTCCCATATTTTCTCAGTACGCTTCTTTTGTTTCTGTGACTCTGTTTTCTTCCAGTTTTTGGAAGAGAAGGATGAATCCAGGACAGTACTTCAATTTTTAACATCACATTTTCTGACTATTGTAGCTAAATAGCTCACTGGGTAATTCTCAATCCCATCTATGTTACCTGGCATCGCACTCAATAAAAACAGTTCTGGAGTTAGTACAGTTTCCTTTAACTGTTGTTTAACATCTGATGATTTCTCTTTCATCAAATCTTCCATCTGGCTAAGACGCTCATTTACCTGCTGAAATCCTGTTATTATTATCATTTGCATGGTAACCTGCCATTCTTTATCTGGCAAAGTCCCCGACAGTTGATATTTAAATTTTTCAGGGGCCATTTCCATCTTTCCAATGAGTATGATCTGTATAAATAACACTCTTTAGTTTCCAGTATTTTATCAACAAACCAAACCCATCATCACAAACCTCCCCTAGATACTTCCTCCCCTCCTTACCCAGGTATTATAGTATATAGATCAACTTTTAGCCCAACAATTTAAATTACAACCATGGCAGTATTATCAGAGTCCCACACAGTCCAGCCAAGAAAAAGTCCAGACTAAACAGCAGACACAGGAAGTCAGTCTCTCCAATAGATATTGTTATAATCCGTCAAACTCCAGTCCTGGTTTTCCTAGCTCCTCAGTCTATTCGGTTGCATTCGTCTCGCTGATAATTCACAGTCCATTTTCTTGCTTCCAAAAGTTTATTCCTCCTTCTAAAGCCCAGCAAGGTTCTGTTATCAAAGTCCCATTCGTCAAACTCCAGTCCTGATTTTCCTAGCTCCTCAATCTAGCCGATTGCATTGGTGATTCACAGTCTGTTTTCTTACTTCCAAAAGCTTATTCCTCCTTCTCCAAAAACCCAGCAAAATTTCGTTATCAGAGTCCCACACAGTCTAGGGAGAAAGATCCAGGCTAAACAGCATTCACAAAATTTCAGTCCGTTAAAGCCTGTCCAGTGGTATTTTCTCTGGGATTTTTTCCAGAAACACAAGATTTTTCCATCTCTCTGTTCGACCTTGAGCCAGCCTGCTGTTTAAGAGTCAGTTCCGTTTTGAAGGAGCAGGCTGGCAAGCAAGACTCGCCGCTCCTTATCTTCTTTCAGTCAAGTATTTTCACTCTAATTTCTTTTTCATTTTAATGAGGTTATTCATAAATCAAAGGCTTCAACTTACTTTGTTATTGTATATTTTCAGCCGTATTTCTTGTTCTCCTCTCCTCGGAGGGTGGGGGTGGAGTTACTCACAGCTATTCTGCCAAGATGGCTCCCGTCTCCGATCTGTGCTCGGGTGAATTTTCAGAGGGAAGAAAAATCAGGTTGCTGCCCAATCTTCTTCCTTCTGGGGCTCACCAACTGCTACAGAGAGACCTCTCCTGGTCTCCCCTTCGATCCCCCATTTCTAGAGGGACCCCAGACCGGGCGGTTCCAGCTTTTCCCGGGAGCTGTTCCCGGCAGCTGCTGGCTGCACCGCGACAAAGCTCCACCTCCCATCAATGGTATTATTGATTCAGTTGGTTCTTCTAATATGAAAACCAAGTAATCTGCAAATGCTTGTAATTTATATTCTTCTCTTATTTTTAATCCTTTTATCAACTCATTACTTCTAATTTGATTGTTAAGCACTTCCAACATAAGGATGAAAAGTAGTGGGAATAGGGAGCATCCTTGTCTTGTTCCTTTTATGCATTTGTATTTTTTTTGTTAATTCTCCATTGATTTTTACTTTAGCACTTTGTTGTGTATAAATGGCTCTTATTAGTTTTATAAATCTTTCCCCAGCTTCTGTTACTTCTAGATGTTGTAGCATGAAGTTCCAATTAACATTGTCGAAAGCTTTCTCAGCGTCTAAAAAGATCATAGCCATTTGTTTTTCCATATGTGTTTCATAGTATTCTAGGATGCTTAATATTGTTCTTATATTGTTTCTCATCTGTCTTTTTGGTAAGAAACCCGATTGATCTTGGTGGATTATTTAGATTAAAATCTTTTTCAACCTGGTTGCCAAAATTGTTGCATATATTTTATAATCTACATTTAAAAGTGAGATTGGTCTGTAATTATTTATTTCTTTCGGATCTGTTTTTTCTTTATGTATGAGAGTAATCAATGCCTCTGTCCATGTTGAAGGTATTTCTTCTTTTTCTTCAATATATTCCAATAGTCTTTTATATGCTTTAAGTAATATAATGTCTCGTGTTTTGTAGTATTCCGCCGGCAGTCCATCTGGACCTGGTGTCTTCCCTGTTTTTTGTTTTTTAAAGGCTTCGACAATCTCTTTAGATGACAATGGTTCATTCAATGACTGAATTTGGTCTTTCGTTAACCTAATTTTACTGTGTTTCCCCAGATATTTTTTCTGTAAATCTTTAGCTATTTCTTTTTCGGTATATAAATTTTGATAGAAATTTTCTATATATTTTTTATTTCCTCCTGCTGCGATTTTTCTATTCCTGTATCATCATTCAGGGTTTGTATTGTTGATTTTTCTTTCTCTTTTCTTAATATATAAGCCAACCATCTCCTTGGTTTATTTGCATTTTTAAAGAAATTTTGTTTTACAATTTTTATTTTCCTCAATAATTCTTCTGTATATAAAACATTCAGTTGATGTTGTACTAATTTTATTTTCATTTTCAGATGTGTCATTGTTGGATTTTGTTTTAATTGTGCTTCGCATATATTTAGGGAGTCTTCCAGATCTTTATATTTTCTTTCTCTTTCTCTTCTCTGTTTTACTGTATATCTAATTGCCAATCTTCGGAAGTAGGCTGCTTCCCATACCATAGGTATTGGTGTTTCTTCTACCATATTTTGTCTGGAAAACCAATCAATTTCTTCTTTTATTTGTTTCAGAAAGTCTTCATTTCTCAAGAGAGATGTATTGAGTCTACATTGGAAGGGTTTAACTTTAGTTTCTAATTGTAATAACACAGGGCTCTGATCTGCAAAAGTATCTGCAAGAGTAGACATTTGGTCTAGATGGGCGGGGTAGAAATCTAATAAAATAAAATAAATAAATTGGGTAAGATTTCTATCTCGTGAACTTCTTTCATCTAGGTTCCCCTTTAAGAAGGTGGAGGCAGTGAGTCCTGGTGCATGCCCAACTCAGGGGCTATTGTGCACTCCTCCCCTCCCCCGTTGTGGCAAGTGATGCTACACTTTGGCACAGTGGATTGGAGTTAACTACCCATGTGGTTAACTCCAATCCTGTTATCACAGTTATAGTTATTAGTAGGGAGTCCTAGCAGTTGACTTAGGATCTTTCCTCCATGCTAATATCAGGCGTTATTGGCAATTGTAACCAATTAAGTTGTGGTCAAGTTATTCCAAAAATTAAAATAAAAAAAAGACCCAGAGTAGACCTTTGGTCTAGATGGGCAGAATAGAAATCCAATAAATAAATAAAATAAATAAGTAAAATACATCCCTGTGTTTATTTGTGTCCTCCTCAGTCTCAAGAGCCAGAGATGATTGAGAACAGATCCTGCCCCTCCCTGTATGACAGCCTTTCAAGTATTTGAAAAGTGCTATCATATTTCCCCTCATTCTTCTTTTCTCAAGACTAAACATGACCAGCTCTTGCAGTCTTTCCTCATAGGGCTTGGTTTCCAGCCCCCTGATCATCCTTGTCGCCCTCCTCTGAGCTTGTTCCAATTTGTCAGCATCCTTCTTGAAATACGGTGTCCAGAACTGGGCATAGTACTCAAGATGAGGCCTAACCAGTGCCAAATAGAGGGGAACGAGTACCTCATGGGATTTAGAGACTATACTCCTGTTAATGCAGCCTAAAACAGCATTTACCTTTTTTGTAGCTGCAATCACACTGTTGGCGATCCTTCTCGCTCGTAGTATTGATGAGCCAGGTATCCCCCATCTTGTAACTGTGTATTTGGCTTCTTTTTCCCAGGTGCAGTACCAAAGTACATTTATCCTTGTTGAATTTCATTATCTTGTTTTCAGCCCAGTGCCCAAGTCACCCAAGTCTGTCTAGATCATTTAGAATTTTGTTTCTGTCTTCCAAGGTATTAGCTATTCCACCCAATTTTGTGTCATCTACAGATTTGTTTAGCATTCCTTGTTCCCCCTGATCCAGGTCATTAATAAAAATATTGAAAAGCACAGATCCCAGGATTGAGCCCTGGGGTACCCCACTTGTTACCTCCCCCGAGTTGGAGAAGGAGCTATTAATCATCACCCTCAAAGTACGATTCGGTAGCCAATTGTGTATCCAACTAAGCGTTGTTCTCTTCTGCCCATATCTAGTTAGCTTGCTAATCAGAATATCATGAGGAAATTTGTCAAAAGCTTTACTGAAGTCAAGATATGCAATGTCTACAGCTTTCCCTCTGTCTATCAGGAAGGTTACCCAATCAAAAACTGAGATCAGATTAATCTGGTAGGATTTGTTCTTGACAAATCTGTGTTTGCATAGTGATCACTTAATAATCTGTTCCAGAATTTTCCCTTGGATTGATGTCAGCCTGACAAGTCTGTAGTTCCCAAGACCCTCCTTTTTGCCTTTTTTGTAGATAGGGACAACATTAGCCCTCCTCCAGTCATCTGGCACTTCACTCATTTCCCATGATTTGGGAAATGCCTTCCATCCACCTCCTATATGTGTCCTTTTTGTTTTCAGGTCCTCTCTAAGCTTTTTGTGAAGCCACACTGGCCTTTTTTGCTGTCTCTTAACTTTTTTCTTATTGGAATTGTTTGCAGTTGTGCCTTTAGAAATTCCTGTTTTAGAAACCCCACCCTTCTTGGACTCCTTTTCTTCCTAGGATCTCTTGCCATGGGATCTTACTCATCCTTGTTCTGAGTTCATTAAAATTAGCTTTGAGTTGCTGATCTGATTTTCACTCTGATGAACTGCACAGCAACCCTAGGTATCGCACAGCTTCTTAGCCTGTCCTTAGCTTATCTCAGACAAAAAGGGCAGTATATACATGCAATAAATAAAATAAACTACATAATTGACTTGTCCTTATTACAAAGCTGTGTCTTAAACAGCCATCCTGTAACCAATCCCAATGAAAACACATGCATAACACACATATACAGTAATTGTATTACTCAAAAAGCTATTTTAGCCTCTGTGTACACAACAAATTCAAAAGAAAGTACATAGATTATCCAGCTTGCCTGTTGAAAGCGCACCACCCACCCACTGAGTTAATAGACTCCAGCAGTTTGTAACATGCTGTTACCATCCCGTCAATATCAATACACCACAATAATTACGTTTCCCTGATACGCAGGGATGCGATAGAGCGTAACATCTCTCCTGCTTTCAAGAGAATTCCTGCTGCCCTCACCATAACAGAGAAGGACTACATCCCCCAGCTGGAATTGATTTCTCACCTGACTTTTTTTCTTCTCTCTTCTGGGTAACTTGTTTGCCTACTCACAGAAAATAAGTAGTCAGGGAGACATATGACTCAAAATTATCTGTCTCACTCTGGACTAACTATTCTGATTAGATTAATTCTTCAGAGAATTGATATTTTAGGATTTTTTTGTAAAAGTCATTCTTTATGACAAGCCATAGTGCTACTACTAGTAATATTATGACTGAGTGAGAGCCCAGTCATGATATTTGCATAGCTTAAAAACACACATTTAAACTTTTTCTAAGTTTAAAAAAACACATTTTGTCAGGTAACTCTAAAAAGTGTGGCAGTCCAAACAAAACATTCTAATGTAAAAACTGGAAATCAGATAAGCACAAATTTGGTACATTGGGAGAAGACTGGCTGCTCGTGCTCTGTGTCATATTTGAGGCCATTTGGGCAAAGAGTTTTCCAGTTATGTTTTTTTAAAATCTAACACAGTTTTTACCCTGTGCAAAAGCAAATGACCCTGGGTGTGCTTTTATTTATTTCACACAAATTAACCCATTCTTGGCTCTAACACACCTTAGTAATTTTGAAGCCACAATAATGCTGTGTTTACCAGCTTGTTCTTATAAATTCATCCAAGATTCTAAATATTTTGAACTTTTGACCCAGCCAGTTTGAACAGACTCTGAAGGAAATCATTAACTCCTTCCCAGCTGAACATTTTAAACTACTTATGGTGAAAATATTTAAAAAGATATTATAAAAAGAGAATACTATTCAGAAGCTCACTCGTTTAAGCTGTGAAATTCCTGGGTTTTTCCTAAATCGTGCCACTCAGTGGGCCATACCCCGGCACACCACCTGCCCCTGAAATAAATTTCGTAGCCCAAGGAACCTGCAGCATCTGAATGCACCTGGAAATCAGCTCCAAGGTGAACTTCCTCTCTCCAAAATGATACCCCATTAAAACTTTCCAGGAACCGCAACCATACCTCCAAATCCTCCTTCATCCTAGCCGAAAGGCACCGTTGATGATGCGGTTTTGAGAGGCCTTTTATGGCTGCATAAAGCTGCCTAAGGAGCGTCCATTCTAATTCTTGCAATTCCAGTTCTGAAAGCACTTTATTCAGCATGATAAACCTTTTCTAGTCCATTTATCATTGTTCAGTTATGTTACTACCTAGGTGTTCCTTTCCCAAATTTCCATCATTCTTTTTTGAAAACCACAGACTATTGGGTTTGCCTTGTAATAGCATTTTGTAATTTCTTGATTTTCAGTGGGAGTCCAAGTTTTGTGTTTACATTGTTCGAGTAGCTTGGCAGCAGCCTGCCCTGTTTCCTCAACAGGGTCTGCTGAGCATTGTGTCCCATTTGTCACCAGATGTGCAAGGGCTATAGCATCTAACGTGGTCCTTGTTGACCCAGGCAATGACTGATCTAGTATGGATTTCTGTTTATTTCCTCTCATCATAATTGATGGTTGGTGGATGCAGTTGGTCTGGCTTCTCTGCTGAGATATGTCTGACTTGGGAGAGCCTTCAGGTAGTGACACTGCCACAAGCATAGCTCTCAACCTCCTCTGTTTCAACAAGGCCTGTGTCCATGGAAGGGATGATGATGATGATGACTCAGAAACACCAGGCACAGTCAATCAAAATTATGAAAACATTGACTGGTATTCTACAACAGATACAAGTTTTAAACAAAAACCTAAGTATCTGTTAAATATCAGCACAGTATGTATGCTGTTCCTAGTATTGCTGGTTTTTGTAGCTCCAATGGTGTGATTTCTGAGGTCTGCAACTGCTTATAGTACTGTGTGAAATTTCTTGATATTGTTCCCAAAGCCCTGATTACTACGGGGACCACTGAAGTGTGTTTCTTCCCGAGGTGAAATGTTTTAATTGCCAGGTCTCTGTATTTTGTTATTTTTTTCCAAATCTTTATTTTCAATTCTAGCATCCCCTGCAATTGCAATGTCAGTGATCCAGAACTTTCTTCGTTCTATCACTACTATGCCTGGTGTGTTATGTTCAAAGCGTCTATCTGTTTGGATCTGGAAATCCCACAAGATCTTGACTTGTGAACTAAATTTATAAATATGTTCTCCTACAAAAGGTTCCCAAACTATCTACATAACAATGAAATGCTACATTTTAGTGGATCCAGTCGTTCTGGCATTTGTCTATAACTTAATGAGCATAATTGTGAGTAGGGTGCCAAAGTGTCATGGCAAAGTGATGGTTGTGAATTGAGCACATGGTCAGGCACACAATCGACTTGCCCTGGAATTCATCAGTTAGCTGCAGTTAGCTGTGGCATGTTCTGCAAATCTTACCCCCAAACCAATAGGATTCTGACCATTAAATATGTAGCATTTATAGCATTTTATTTCACAAACAAAGAAAGAAAGAAGCTAAAAACAATCTTGCTTTCCAGCCTCCAGCCAGAAATAAAGGGGGGGGGGGAAACCCTTCTTGTAAAAAAACAACACACACACACACACACACAGATTTGTTTGAAGGAAAAGTTGTACGATGGATTCTTTGGACAAAATTAGGTAAGAAAATACTTCTGAAGAGAAATGAAGGAGCAATAATTTGCTTGTAAAGTGGGAACAGTCAAAACAGAAAAGCCATGAAACAAATGTGCAGTTCTCAGCTTTGTTTTTTTTTCAGGATCTTTCTGTCTCACACATATAGATTATCTATTCCCCATCTTAACTGGTTTCTTAATGTTGTTTTCTTTATTTAGATTTTTTGATATTACAAAAAGAAATGTGTACAAAACAATCTTTCCTGAAATCTTACTGTCCAAAAGTACCCTGTGACGTACACCCCATGTCCCTGTTTGTTTCCCTCAACCCAAGGGCCCACGCTGGCGACGTTCCTTCTTTCTCTCTCACTGCCACCAGTGGATTTCTCTTATCCACACTGTAAAGAACTTTACTCTTACACTTGCTGCCAACAACAGAATTAATTTTATTAAAGGGTATGAAAGGGTAACTCAGAATCACAGATGGTCTTTATTAATTTTCATTAGATCACAATCATTGAAATATCATATTTTATGTTCCACATTAGATCATTTCTTGCTTACTTATTTTCAATTCAACCAGTGTATATTTATTAATAATAATTCTCTCTCTATCTCTGACTATCTATCTATCTATCTCAGCAAACCTCACTCCTTCTTCTCTCTAACTCTCCAACTGACTAACTGACAAAACTCTGCTTCTGCCTCTCCTGTCCTCTCATTGGCTTATGCACATGAGGTTCCGCTGTGATTGACAGGAGCGACTTGTGCATCCGTCACATACCCCAATCTGCCAAGCAGGCTCTGGCTGAAATCCTTTAGATATAGCTAGGTCTACAGAAGGGTGATGATGTTACCATCAAAGGGAGATTTCCCATAATGAAATAATTCTCTCCCCTGGTGTTTCTGACTTATAATAATCCTGTTCATTGTGGGATTGCTGTGGGAGCTAGAATCATAGAATCATAGAACAATTGAGTTGGAAGCATTAAGCAGTGGAAGAGCTTGCCTCCTGATGTTGTGGGTGCCCCATCGCTCGAGGTTTTCCAGAAAAGTTTGGACAGCCATCTGTCTGGGATGGTATAAGGTTTCCTGCCTTGGGCAGGGAGTTGGACTAGAAGACCTCCAAGGTCCCTTCCAACCCTACGATGATTCTAAGAAGGAGCCTATAAGGCCATTGAGTCCAACTCCCTATTCAAGGAAGCAATCCGAATCAAAGGAGATCTGATAGATTTGCCCAATTTTCCCTTGAATGCCTCCAGCATTGGTGTGCTTACCACCTCGCCAGGTAATTGGCTCCATTGTCATACTACTCTAACAGTTAAGATGTGTTTTCCTAATATTCAAATTAAATCTGGTTTCCTGTAGCTTGAGCCCATTATTATGTGTCCTGCACTCTGGGATGATCAAGAACAGATCCTGCCCTTTCTCTGTATAATGCTCTTTCAAGCATTTAAAAAGTACTATCATATTTCCCCTCAGTCTTCTTTTCTCGAGGCTAAACATGCACAATTATTTCAGTCTTTTCTAATAGGACTTGGTTTCCAGTCCCCTGATCATCTGTATTCCTGTGGCGTCTGCCCAGGTCATGAATATTAATGTGATATCTGCATAGACCAATGAGAGTGCTGGAAAGGCAGAGTCAAGAGATATAAGAGTCTCTGCAGGAGGAGGAGAAGAGAGAGATTGAGAGTTTTAGATTTGAGGATTGGTGGTTTTGGAGTTTGGGTGGAGAGAGAGAAGGTTGACGGTTGAGAATGGATGAAGTAGGGTGTTTTGTTAAGAGTTAAAGACATTGATTGTACCTTCATCACCTGTAATAATAAACAACTTCTAGTTGGTTCTATTTAAAATGACAACCAAGGGACAGGTGGGAACATGACAAATTGGTGACAGTGGTGGGATACGAAACAATCCAGTGAAAAATTGAATGGGCTTGAGTTTGAAGGTATTCCTAGCTAGGAGGGGTTAAGATCTGTGGTAAGAAGTAGTTACCCATTAGAGTCTTGTGGAAGACTTAGTTTGGGAGCTTCTGAACCCAGATCTGGAGAATCCTAAGAGAGGGAAAATACCTACTCAAGAGAAACCATTTACCACAGGATTTACAAGAGCAAGTGGCTAGCTCAAAATCCGGAGCTCTGAGGGAAAAGAGCAATAGCGGATGGAGTAGAAGCCTAAGTCAGAATAGATCTGAGGTGATAATAAAAGCTAAAAGTAAAGAAAAGCTAAGCAGAAAGCTGTTCTTGTGTCTGAAGACAAGAATCACCCAGACAGGGAAATATTGTGGCAAGGGTTGTGAGCTTGGGAGTAGCCGAGGCAAGCTGCTTGGAAAAGCACAACCTAGTCATAAGGAAAGCCACTGAAAGAAAGGTCCGTTTGACTCTTGTGAGGGAAAAGAACCAGTCTAGTAATAAGGAATTGTGTTGTTTATGCCGCCCAAACGAAGTAAAAAGTTGGTTATGGAGGCACAAGTTGAGCCCCAGGGTACTGAGGGAAATGGGAACCCTCAAATTCAAAGTGAAGAAGAAACTGAGGGCTCAGTAAAAATTGCCTCAGAGGGAGAAAATATCCAAAGCTCCCAAGATTTTGAAAAATGGAAGCTACACAAATATTTAAACTGAAGGAGCTAGCTATGAAAAACCAAATAGAGGAGCAAGCTATGAAAAACCAATTAGAATTGGGAAAAGAAAACAACAATTAGAATCGGGGGGAAATCAGAGAACTTGAAAAGGAAAGGGAATTTGAGCAAAAAAAAACAGGAAAAGGGAATTTGAGCAAAGAGAAAGAGAAATGCGGTTCCAGATTGAGATGAAGAAATTGGAATTAGCTGCTCAAAATAATAAGAATAGTAATTCCAGTGTGGTAAATCCCTCAAAAATTGACCTAAAGAAATTTCCCCAGTAGTGGAATGGAGATTGTCCTGAATCTTTCCTGATTTATTTTGAGCTTGTTGGGACTTCGGGGTTAAAGATGATGAGAAGATGATAACTTTAAGGTCACAGATAGGGGGAGTTTTATCTGAGATCTATTCACAGATGCCTCTGGAAGAAGCTAGCGACTTTGAAGCTTATAGAAAGATGGTGTATTCCAGATTTGGGATTAATTCAGAGCACCTCAGAAGAAAATTTCACACAATTTCAAAGAAACCTGAGGAGTATTTTGCCCAGCTTGGAGCACATTTAAATCAATATCTTAATAGGTGGTCAGAGCAGGAACACGTCACCTTAGAACAAATGAAAAATGTGTTTGGATTAGAACAATTTTATTCAGTTTTGCCAGGGGAATTGCATAATCTGGTCAAGGACAAGGATTCTAAAAATGTGCTACAAGCATCTGAATATGCTGATTCTATTAGTGGGATCAGAGATCCTCGATTTTCTGAGGTAAAAATTGGTAAAAAAAATTGAGGGATGATGGTAAATCCAGTAAAAATTACCTCAGTTTTGCTCAAGCTAAGGAAAGCCATTTTAAAGTGAAACCCTCATTCCCAGAGCAAAGTCCCCTGAAATCAAATAGTTCTGAGGGAAAAATTAATAGATCCCTTTACGCTGAACATAAGGCAAATAAACAATGTTATGCTTGTGGTAAACAAGGACATTTTTTTGCCCAATGTGAAACTCAAAGGAATAGGGATTTCAGTCAGCCTAAAAATGGAAATTACAATTAGCCTAAAAAAGTATTTCTCCTTCAGCAGCTGAAGCCACCGGCGGCAGCCCTGTTGCTAAGGAAATGGACTTGGCAGAGAGCCCAGAACTTCCTGAGGCTAAAGTGATACTTTTTTTTTATCAAGTGTGATCAAGATTTACTGGAAAGCTCTGGAGAAATGATTTTTATTGACAACATAAAGTATTTAGGTATAAGAGATACATGTTCCCAAATAACTCTTTGTCACCCAGACATCATTCCTAGAGAAAACATGTTGGAACATGAGGTCATCACTCTCAAAGGCATCAGTTCAGACTCTGTAGTTCTGCCAATGGCTAGAGTGGCATTGAAGTACCATGGGTGGTCTGGTATATGGAAAGTAGCAGTGTCAAATCAAATCCCAACTCCTTGTCTGATTGGTTTAGATTTATCTAAGCATGTGCAGAGTGTTTTAATGGTAATCCACTCTCAGGGGAGGCAGATTGAAGCCACTGAGGAAAGTGCTGAAACTATCATTGAAAGACCCATTTTAGGGGAACAGCCTGAAATGAGGGAGACAGCTGATTTAGTGCTGTTGAGAAATCCTAAGAGTTCCTCCTTAATTAAGGAACAGAAAGAAGATATCTCCTTAACTGATTGCTTCGAAAAAGTTAAGGAGAATCCCATTCCACTGACCCCTGAACATCCAGAGAGGTATTGTGTGGAAAAAGATTTATTGTATAGAGAGGTTTTAATGCCTCCTCATAGGGGAGGAGAAGGACCCCACAAACAGTTAATTGTACCAGTTAAATACCGAGAAAAGATTTTGGAAAAGGCACACAAAGATGTATTGTAACACACATGGGCATCTCTCGCATTAAGCAAAGAGTGGCACAGAACTTTTATTGACCAGGGACGGGGAAGCAAGTTAAACAATATTGTCAAAGCTGTGATACTTGCCAAAAATGAGGTACTGGAAATGACAAGACGAGGGCTAAGCTATGCCCATTGCCAGTGATCACGACCCCTTTCCAAAACTTAGGTCAAGACCTAGTGGGACCCTTAACCAGAGTGACTAGACAAGGAAATAGATTCATCCTATCTATTATAGATTATGCCACTAGATACTCTGAAGCAGTACCCCTAAGAAATATAGAGACCGAAACTGTGGCAGATGCCTTAGTTAACTACATGTGCCAAATGGGTTTTGCTTCAGAAATAGTAACAGATTTGGGAACATCTTTTACTTCCAAAATAATGAAGCGATTGTGGCAAGTCTGCGGAATTTCCCACATCACTTCTTCTCCTTATCATCCCCAAACCAATGGTCTAGTGGAGAAATTTAATGGGACCTTAATGAGAATGATCTGCGCATATGTAGCAGAGAACCCAAATTATTGGGATAATAAATTGCCGTCATTATTATACGCTTATAGGGACATACCCCAAGAAAGTACCGGATTTAGTTCTTTTGAACTTTTATTTGGGCTCAAAGTGAGAGGCCCCCTAGATTTACTTCATCAGAACTGGGAAGATTATAAAGAGGGTGACCCTGAATCCATTATAGAGTACATGGATAATCTAATGAACACTTTGCAAAAGTCCTTAGAAATAGCAGAGCAAAACTTAAAGGGTGCTCAAGAAAAGCAGAAAAGCTGGTATGATAAAAAGGCCCAGGAAAGAACATTCTTTCCTGAGGATGAAGTACTGATGCTGAGACCCATAAAGGGGAATAAATTGCAGTTAGCGTGGTCAGGACCTGTAGCTTTGTTACAACAGCACTGGAAAGCTGAAGGCTCAACATGCAGCTGCAAAAGCACTGAAAATCCTGCAAAACAAGCCCCTACCTGAGAAACCAGAGAATAATGGGAGAGAACCAGATGATCTCAATAAATCTCAATAAATCTGAAATAAGCTGAGATTGCACTTAAAAGGAACTTGCCTGTGAATTTTGAGGTGACCCGGGAAAGTGGTCCCTCTCATATGAAGAGCTTTGTGACAAAAGTACCTGTGGTCGAGTTTATGGGTGAGGGTGAAGGCAAGAGCAAGAAGATTTCAAAGAAGAATGCAGCCATAGCTGTTCTGGAGGAGTTGAAGAAACTGCCTACCCTGCCCACAGTTGAGAAAATGAAGCCACTAAGCAAAAAGAAAACAAACTTAACCCAAAAGAAGCAAGCTGAAAACATCCAGTGGACGTCAGAGTACCAGATAGCCTTCGATCATCTGAAGAGGGTGCTGACTTCAAGACCTGTCCTTATTGCACCAGACTTTGACCATGAGTTCATCATCTACACAGATGCGTCGAACGTGAGAATGGGAGCCGTTCGGTGCCAAGCAGACAACAGCGGGAGTCTACATCCAGTAACATACATCAGCAAGAAACTCCAACCTGGTGAGAAACATTTATCTACCATCGAGAAAGAGTGTCTAGCTATCGTATGGACGCTGCAAAAGCTGAAGCCGTACATTTGGGGGAGAAGATTTGTCCTGTGCACCGACCACTCTCCACTTCTATGGCTAAGGACTATTCGAGCCAACAGCAGCAAATTGATGAGCTGGGCACTGATTCTACCAGACTTTGACTTTGAAATCCGCAGCATAAAAGGGACCCAGAACATGGTTGCTTACGCCTTGTCTCAAAGGCCTAGAGAAAATTCTTTGTTTTCATCTGAGTTCAATATTAACTGTTCTGTTTGTGTAATAGTTATAGGTAAAGGTAAAGGTTCCCCTTGACATTTAGTCCAGTCGTGTCCGACTCTAGGGCGCGGTGCTCATCCCCATTTCCAAGCCGTAGAGCCAGCGTTTGTCCGAAGACAGTTTCCATCGTCACTTGGCCAGTGCGACTAGACATGGAACGCCATTACCTTCCCACCAAGGTGGTACCTATTTATCTGCTTGCATTTACATGCTTTCGAACTGCTAGGTTGGCAGGAGCTGGGACAAGCGACGGGAGCTCACTCCGTTGCGTGGATTCGATCTTACGACTGCTGGTCTTCTGACCCTGCAGCACAGAGGCTTCTGCGGTTTAACCCGCAGCGCCACCACGTCCCTTGTGTAATAGTTATATGCTTAAAGTGCAAAAGTTGCTTGGATATTAATAAACTAAGAGGTATGTATAGTGATGGTAAAAATAACAGTAAGTATCCTTAGTAATGTAAGAGTAATGTAATGTAATCCTTATTAATGTAAGTAATGTAGCCTTAGTAATGTAAGTAATGTAAGAGGTTAATATTTGCATTCTTCCATGTATTTTCATTTGTTTATGAGGGCAAACCGTTAACTTTCACCTCCTATCACAAACTTATTAAGGGGGGGAAGAATGTGGTGTCCGCCCAGGTCATGAATATTTATATGCTATCTGCATGAACCAATGAGAGTGCTGGAGAGGCGGAGTCAAGAGATATAAGAGTATCTGCGGGAGGAGGAGAAGAGAGAGATTGAGAGTTTTAGATTTGAGGATTGGTGGTTTTGGAGTTTGGGTGGAGAGAGAGAGGGTGGGCGGTTGAGAGTGGATGAAGAAGATTGGGTTTTTTTTTAATTATTATTAACATTTTATTAGTTTTTCAATCTATCTACATTCAGTTTGTGCTTGTTAAACATTGTGTTACATGGGTTGCTTATAATTATTTATTTTTGCATCTTGGTGTCTTAGTTGTCCCTTCAAAATCTTTACATTTTTTAAACATTTAACCAACCATGTAGATATTTTACTGTACAATATTGGCTACTATCATAATATTGCTCTAATAGTATACAATGTTCTCAAAATCCCCTAATAAAATGCCTAATACAGGCAATTCTGGTTTCAAATCTATATAATTTTGAGGCAATGTAACCGACCAACTTTGTATTTTATTCCAATAATAACTAGATAGGTTCCTAACACATAAGTGTTATCTAAAGCATTTTTATATAGATTTCCTTTAAATAATTGTTTAGCCATTTCTATCTCCACATTTTCTGTCATGTCTATATCAATATCATATCTAATATATGTTAATTAAATACTATTTATTTTACCGCTTTCTTATGTCTAGCTTCAATTTATCTTAAGAACCACCTTGTTCTGCCTTAACCCTGATTAATGATCCCTTATTTCAGTTTGATTCACTTTTCTAATACGTAAGATATGTCCCCTTACAATTCCAGAAGTTAGGTGCATACATTTTTTCAACATTGAAGGCCACCTTAATGTTTTTTACCTTTGCATCTTTCTAAGTAACTCCTTCTGTTATTTGTCTTTTCCCAATTCTTATTCCTATCTCTCTAAAAATTCTGCCATCCCTTGTACCATCTGTGATCATTTTTTGCACTTGATCTATCTCCAATAGATCTTCAAGGCTCTTTTTAATTAAATCTGCTGGTTCTCTCCCCTTATCTTCCCTTAGCACACCTAAGATTCTCCTTGGCTCTAGGGTTAGAATTAGATCTCCTAAATTTTCTCCTCTGATTCCCTCCAGCCCCTCCTCTGATTGGCATACATCATCCACCACCCTCTCATTTCCTTGTTTATTATTCCCTGTCTCCTGTTGACTATAGTCCTTCTTTAACTGCTCATTGAATAATTCTGCCTCTTCATTGTGGGATCTCACTATTTCTAAAATTGCTTGAAGGGTAGATTTTGTTTCATCCCCAAATTTTTCTTGTTGTGGCATTATGTCCCAGATATCAAATGATTGTATTCCAAGTGAAGGTTGTCCAGTTGCTTAGTAGTAATCAGTCCAATTCCATCAATACTTGCTTCCATAGGTCCATTTTAATAGATTGGTCTTCTTTAGGGTTAAACTTGAATCCAGTCTCAGACGTGTAGGGTTTCCCCCGCTTGGAGGCTGAAGGACACTTGCTCATCAAATAGTTCCCTCAATGTTTGTATTCATGGCCTGATATCTTTTGTAATCCAGCCCCAGAAGCAGTCCAGTCCCGTATTAATTCTATCCCGGCTTGTGCTCCAGTCAAGTTTCAGAACTCAGAATACAGGTTTTTTTTTTTAAAAAATCCACTTTTGCAGAACTAGACTTTCGAGGGTTAATTTGTCTATATTTCATTCAATCCTCAGAGAAAAAACAAGAAGTCAGAACCTCCATAGAGTCTTCAAGGTCAATGTACTGGGCTTTTTGCCAATGCTGTAGACAGCTGTAAATAGCTGTAGCCATAACATAACCAGTTTAACTCCAGAGTTGTTTAATTAATAATAATTTTAGGAGAAAGATTTCTTAAGTTTCTAACGCCAAACTTCCTTCCTTGAAGTGTAATTAAATGTCTAATTAGTGTCCAATTTATTTTCTTTGCTTCTATTTGCGTCTCTTCCTCTCTCCAGATTCACCGCTGCTCTTTAAGTGGTGAGGATAAGAGACACTATTTCTGTTATAGGGATTGTCTTGTCCAGGGATAGTCATAAAACAGTATAGTTATAAATATTTCTCACCCTATGATAATGAAGTTAATTAGCTGGTTTATTGCTTCTCAATTGCTGGCTGCCGATGACTTGCAAGTGAGCTTTTCAGCTGCTTGTTTCCACCCACTGGTTGATTGGGGAGTTTCCAAGATCAAACAGGGGTAACCACCACCACCCCCAATGATCAACAGGCATCTACCACATTTCACCACCTCTTCGATGTGGTTTTAACTCCCTGGGGGGTCTCAAACAGGTCAGAATTCAGCCCAGTGGATGGAGCTCCATTCTCCTGCTGCTGTCTCATTGCAGCATCAAGCTGGAAGTCCGATGTTTTGTTAAGAGTTAAAGACATTGATTGTACCTTCATCACCTGTAATAATAAACAACTTCTAGTTGGTTCTATTTCAAATGACACATTGCCTGGACCTCTATTATTAATAATACATAATGTTGATGTAATCAACTGGTGGCAGCGACATGACATGTAACTTGTGCCCTTTGATTGGGGAAACAACCAAGGAACGGGTGGGAACATGACAATTTCCCTCCTCCAAAGTTGTTCCAGTTTGTTGGCATCCTCCTTAAAGTGTGGTGCCCAGAACTGGATATAGTACTCAAGATGTAAGGTAAAGGTTCCCCTTGACAATTATTCCAGCCATGTCCGACTCTAGGGGGCGGTGCTCATCCCTGTTTCCAAGCCATAGAGCCAGCATTTGTCCGTAGACAGTTTCCATGGTCACGTGGCCAGCACGACTAGACACAGAACGCCGTTACCTTCCCACCGTGGTGGTACCTATTTATCTACTTGCATTTTTACATGCTTTTGAACTGCTAGGTTGGCAGGAGCTGGGACAAGCAATGGGAGCTCACTCCATCGCGTGGATTTGATCTTACGACTGCTGGTCTTCCGACCTTGCAGCACAGAGGCTTCTGCCTAACCAATGCTGAATAGAGGGGAACGAGTACCCCTCACAATTTGGAGACCATACTTCTCTTAATGCATCCTAAAATAGCATTTGCTTTTCTTTTTCTTATCTTTTTTTTTTTTTTTTTTTTTTTTGCAGCTACATTGCACTGTTGGCTCATTTTCAGCTTTTGATCTACAACAACTCCAAGGTCCTTCTCACTCATAATATTACTGAGCAAAATATCCCCCATCTTGTAACTGTATGTTTGGTTTCTGTTCCCTAGGTGTAGAACTTTGCACTTATCCTTGTTAAATTTCATTGTGTTTTTTCAGCCCACTACTCAAGCCTATCAAGATCTTTTTGAATTTTGTTCTTGTGTTCAAAGGCATTAGCTTTTCCAACCAATTTTATGTCATCTGCAAAATTGATAAGTACTCCCTGCACTCCCTCATCCAAGTTACCTTGGAAGTATCTTGATGATGCAAAACCATAGTACTAGTTCAAAAATAAAACTTTGCCCTCCCTAGAATGGCAGACTATAGAATAATTTTTGTTCTTTACTGAAGTTTGATATGGTAACATAATAGTGCTTATGAAGAAAATATTGTAACATGCTACATATAGGGCAGTGCAAAATTGGGGAAACCCCCCCCCCCAAGTCCCTAAATTAGCCAGAAACCAATCCAGTATTTTGAGTGTCATCATCAAAACTATCCCTACCATAAATATGTAACTCTTTCAGCATCTGAGATTTATCTTATACCCTTTCACATAGCTGAAGTACAAGTTATTTACTGTTACCGAAGAAATAATGTAGGATCTGTGTCACATGAAACCATGCAATTATCATTGCTTGCAGAATATTGCCATGCACTTTTCCAGTGAAATACCATTTTATTCTCACACTAACTATGAAATTAGGATATATATTTTTTACGCAGTTCAGAAGTTTGACCAAGACAGCTACTTAGAACTATTCACTCTCCTATTGATAGGAATGCTGGAATAACACTAGTTTGGAACTAGAAGTAAGTTCTGAAATTCTGTCATCTCCTTAAATATGTTATTTTGATTCCTTATGAAAGAGCCTAATGTCCTCTCTCAAATACCCAAGCATATGTAAGTTTCTGTTGTTTTAAATATCAGAAAAAAATATTTCAAGTAGTCATTCTCTAAGGGCTACTTGATACAATCAAAGCTGGTGCAGTATTTTCTCCATCAGTAATCTCAAGCACACCCTTCTAGAGAACCTAAGTAAATGACATTTTGAATAAATAGCTAATATCACCAACCTCTTTATTACTTTTCTACTTACTCTGATAATAGAACAGAAAACAGAAACTTATTCTCATGGCGAAGAAAGCCTTAAACCTGTTGTTTAAGACCCAAGCTAGATCAGGGCCCCTGAACCTGCTATTTTTATTGCAATAAAAAGATGAGTCATTTGTTTCAGAATGGAAATAACACAACATAAAATGGTGCACAGCTACATCTTCAAACTATCATCTATTTATGCCCTAAAACTCACTTTTTAGTTCCATGCTGGGAGAAATCACAGATCAGTGGTAAGGATGTAAATTCTCACTTGTCTCATCATCACAGTTGAGGACAAGAAGCTGCAAAATGATTCTCCTCATGCAAAGCATTTTCTGGCACTCCTGACAAGGGCAAAAAAAAATGAGAGCAAGAAGTTTCTTGCCAGGCAAACTGAGTAAAATTACATTTAATAACACATATTGTAAATAATACTTTAATACAAGTAATGCAACTTTCACAAAATGACAATGATTGCTGCTTTTGTGCATGGCCTTCTTAGGAGTACTGGAAAAATTGTTTTTGTTTCTTTATGTCATTATGTGCTTGCTGTGTGCATGGCACACTGTTTTGTGCAGTTTATGCAAATTAACTTACACAACATTGACTAGGAAAAACAGGACTTCTTGTCTTGCTCTTTCCTGGAACTGAGCAAACATTTCTTGAAAATTATTCACTGAGGTGTCTCAGAAAGCTGAGGAAGTTTAAATCAATAAAACAGAAGAATTTAGTGAGTACCCTTCGGACTCTGACTCAGTGGTAAAGAAAACGCTGAGCATGCAAACATGTTATCTCATTCAGGTAGTAGGAGATAGAGCATACTTCTTTTGGAGCCCCTGGAGAGCCATTGATACTTCCACAATAGTAGGGTTAAATTGTTGAATATTCTGAAGTGGTATATGGCACCATCCTCGTCACTCAGACATAAGTAGTCATAAATAGATACCTAATGCTTGTCTCTTTTCTGTTTCACTGTGTATAGACATAGGCACTAAGGTCTGTGTTGCCTGGAAAACCCTAAAGAACAACTCTTGAAAAGTTCTGATGTTTAGCCCTGGGCAACATACACTCCCAAACTCAAAGATTGCCCAGAGTTAATCCGATGCCATCTAAAGGATAACTGCTGCAAAGCGTTTGAGGAAAGATAAGAAAAGTGCAGGTGATGTTTCTCGGCAGCAAACTGAATTGCAATTTTTGTAAGCTGGTGAGTTTTGGCAGGCCGAGAAAGTGAAAGGGAAAAAATTACAATAGCAATTATTCAAGAGGGGAAAAACAGGGCAGAAAAAAACCTTTTTTCTGTGGAAAAAAATATGTTTCTGTGATGAAAGCTTCATCAGAGAGTGTTTGTGATGGAAGACAATGAATACTTATGGTACTTGTAGAAAATAACAGTAAAATGAAAAGGAGAAAATCATAAGATAAAATTTCTGTAGTTATTGCTATGCTACTTTTTAATGTTGAGCTGTAATTCTTATCTTCTTCCTCCCCACGGAGTGTAACTTGTGATGTATTTTTTAAAAAAAGTAGGATAAGAATAACATGTGAAAATGAGTGGCCATTTTCTTCCCATCTTTTCCCCATCTTTCTTCTCATAACAAGACCTTGTTATGCAATTCAATTTATTATCTTCAGAGAAATACAGTAGAGGAAACGAACAAGTAGGGTCCACATACCTGTCTGGCAATGTGTTGCTGCCTAAAAATGACACTTGAGCTGCCTTCCTCTGTGCCTTCCTTTTGCAGTTGACACCATTGTTTAGGGCAGGGGCGAGAAAGTCCAAAGGCTACTTCAGGTATGTTGTCTAGAGCTTCTGGGAACCATCTCACACATCCAAAAGGCCAACTGGAAACACAACAAGCTCAATGGGCGAACATGTCTTGTATATTCAGAATGTGGCAGGTACAGTACAAGACTTTTGCAATTCCAGGTAAGGCTAGAGAAACTCTTGCTTGAAACTGCAGAGCTATTGTCAGACCATGAAAATACTGGCAAGATAAACCTCTAGTCTGGATCTGGATAAAGCAGATTCCTATGTCCTTTTATCATTATATTGTTCATCTCATGAATTTCTCCATAGGTTGATTTCCATTTGGTGGAAAAGATGCTCAGCTATATGGTCATTGTATTGATCAAACTTAATAGCTGCTATATAGTCTATGGAAACCGGTTGACTGAAGAACTGTTCATTAAATGCCCTGCTTGTCCTATATCACAAAGAAAAGCCACAAGGTGAGCAACATTCCTTTTTTCATAACAAACCTAGACAACTGAACAGCCCAAATTTCCAAAGAGTAAAAAGTAACTTTAAAAAAGAGAATTTTTTTTTTAAAACTCAAAGCAAAACCCCCACCAAAAACAAAACTCACAATTCATCTTTAGAAAGTGGTGTTAAATCCAGGTCAACTAGCATAAATGTAATTGCTACATTTTGGCTTTCTTGTGACCAATGAGAAACTGTCTATTAAATGCTCATTATTCTCTACAAAAGTAGTTACAAAAGGACCCAGATACAAGCAAAAGCAGGGATGAACATGTATGCATTCTACAAAGGTGGAAGATTATTCCTTTACAGTTTGGTCTTTCTTTCAGCTTTTAAGTATTCTTAAGTATAAAGCCAAATGGGTACTTTTTAAGATAGAACCAAATCAATCGAAGGTTTTGCCAAAATACTGTTCTTCCATGCCATGGCCTCTACAATCAGTTGCTTAAAAACTGAAGCCTGGTGTGAAGAGCAAATGCTTGCACTGAGGAGAATTCTTAATGGCTTAGCAAAAAAGACTTCATTTTGGAGCTCTTGTCTGTCAACAACTAGCTCTTCAGGTTTGGGATTCTATACCTGTGTACCTGGGTGTACCTCTCATTGGTTCAATAGGATACACTTCTGTGTAGACTTTGTGGCATAACTCTGTTTTAAGTATAAGAGCTTTAAATGTTTTACTTAAATACCACCTACGAGAAATGGTCTTCTTATGCTTTTATTCCAGTGTTCTGAAGCACTTCAGTATCAGCAATCCAGAGTTCTCACAACTCTGCTCTGCCTTTTCTATCCATCTTGTGGCTGGATAATCTGCAACTGTATTCACACATTTGATTTCTTTCAGAGCTCTATACCATTTGATAGAAGTTCTGAAGTTTTCTTCTTTTTAAGTGAGATCAAAGCCTGCTTTTCCCATGATGGAAAGGAATGAAGTCTGAAAAAGCTAAGCCCTTCAGCTATCCCTCCAGCAATATGATGTTTTCTTGAATAAGATCAATCCCCCTCCAGAATGAACTACCTTTCTCCTACCAAACTAAGCGGGTAGTCCAATCAAAAAAACCTCTATGACACTGTATTCTTTTATTTATAAAGCAGCAATGAAAACTATAGAATCATAGAATAATGCAGCTGAAGAGGCCAAATCAAAGTAGATTGGACAAACAGTTGTCTAATTTTATCTTTAATGCCTCCAGCACTGGAATACTCACCACCTTCCAAGGTAATTGGTTCCATTGTTGAACTGCTCTAACAGTTAAGAAGTTTTTTTTCTGATCTTCAGCTTAAATCTTCCTGTAGCTTGAGCCCATTATTATATGCCCTGCACTCTAGGATGACTAAGAACAGATCCTGCCCCTCCTCTGTATGACTCCCTTTCAAGTATTTGAAAAGTGTTTTCATATCTCCCCTCAGTCTTATTTTTTCAAGGCTAAACATGCCCAGTTCTTTCAGTCTTTCCTCACAGGACTTGGTTTCTAGTACTGTGATTATCCTTGTTATTTCACCTTCTAACCCAAAAAATCCCTTTATGCATGAACACAAGAAGAGCCTTTCCAGTTCTTAAGGAACTTATTTTAAAAACTGTTTATTGTATGATTTTCTATATTCCTGATGTTTTTCATTTTGAAATATGTCATTGTAGGTGAGTAGGTCATTTTTTTGTTGGTTATACTTGTTCTATGAGAGAGAGAGAGAGAACAGAAACAAGTGACGGACATTGAGTCTATATCTATATTCTCTTGTGGTCCTGCAAAGACCCAGTATATTGTTTCACTTTTTATTGACTACTCTCAAATATAGACTCAGAGAAGCAACTTATGGCCTTTGTTCTGAATAATGAAGTCCACAGCTTTACTTCTAAGAAGCGCAAATATCTAGGCAAACATGTGAGTGCCATTTAACCTTTAATCATATCTTAAGACTCCCTAAAGAAGAGATTGCTCTGTCCCAAAATGCAGTCATGAGCAGTCATGAGCCAAGTTATCATCCCCATTCACTCTAATGGCCAAACTAAGAGCTCATGATCATTCCCACTCTTCAATGATAGTTGATGTTCCATCAGCAAGGTCCTTCATGGGTAAAAAGTCAATCTCTATCACTGCACTCTCAAGGAAACCATTAAAAAGTGGTAGGCTGGGGTTTTGCTTGCTCACTCTTTAGGTGCCTTGCTGCGTTCACCAGATTACTGTTATTCAACTTTCTTGATACCTGTACTGAGAATAAAGGTTTCAGTTAGGCAAATTCGCAACTACCATGACCTTGTACAGAACAACAGAACAACCAAAGAAGGGACACCATTAGCCAATTTGGGTGGATTAAAATATTTTATCTCAGTTCCTACAGAATGAAGTCATGCTGCACTGAGGGAGGGAAGGTGGAGAGCACTGGAGTCTGGTAATTCTTACTCGGTAAGGACAATGTCCTCCTTGTTTTAGCCCATAGTTTATAAGAGTCAGCCAACAGAGATGGGATTTTTTTTTATTTTCTGAACTACAAATACCATATAGTAAAGATGGGTATGAACTAGAAAAATGGTATTTTATGGTGGTTCATGGCTCATGGCTACTCATGAACCACAAACCATGAACTTAGGCCTAAATCAGAGAGCTCTGAGGCTTAACTAGGCAAAGCTCCAACCAAATGTGCTGCTCAGAAAGAAAGCTCCCAGCTAGCATCCATTATAAGCTGCAAAACCCCCAGAGAACCCATGGCAACCCAAAATGGAAAATTCAGCTGGAAAGAAAAATAAACAAATTACGTGCAGACATTAGCAAAGAAAATTGAAAGATATGATGGACACTTGAAATAAAATAGAGAAAACACGCAATTTTGAAATAACCAACGATTATTCTATACGTCACTAGGAGAAAATGCAGAGCAAAAGAAATTAGGCTCATGTAAAGATGATGCTCTAAAATTTTGGAAATAAATGTGGGAAAGTCCAACCAGACATAACAAAAATGCCTCATGGATTAAAGACAATTGTAAAGAAACTCAAGGAAAACAAATGGATGATATTGTAATAACAACTGAAATGATTAAGAGGCAAGTAAAGGATGTGAAAAACTGGAGTGTAGCTGCTCCAGATGAGCTGCACAGATTTTGGTTAAAGCATTTAACAAGTCTCCATCAACATATTGCAGTGCAATTTAATCACTTACTTCAAAATTCTACAACTGAAGATTGGATGACAACAGGCCGCACATTTCTGATAATAAAAGATCCTCAAAGAGGCAATGAACCCAGCAACTACCGACCAATTACATGCCTTCCAACAATGTTCAAGCTCCTCACAGGAGTACTTGCTAGACTACTATAATAATAATAATAATAATAATAATAATAATAATAATAATAATAATAATAATAATAATAATAATAATAATAATAATAATAATAATAATAATAATAATAATAATAATAATAATAATAATAATAATAATAGTAAGTAGAAGCAGAGAAAAATTACTGAAATCAGTGAAAATGAAGAATATTTTGAAAACAATAGAAACAAAGGCTCAATATAGTATTGTCTTTATTACGGTCATTGACCAGCATAAGGAAAATGGGGTACAGTCAGTTGATATGCCCATTACAAACTCGAATTCAACCATAACCCAAAATTGGAAATCAATCGAAATTTTAAAAGTAACCTCTTAGGCATCCTTCAGTCTCGAGAGACTATGGTAATGTGCTCTGAATAGAGGACTTGGAACAGTGTCTAGTATGGCTGAGAAGGCCAATTCGAGAGTGACAATCCCTTCCACACTGAAGACAAATACAATCTGTCCCCTGCCCAGCTCCCTGATTTTGCTGGTTTCAGGACTGCCTCTTTGCCTCGGCCTGCTGGACAAGGGTCTCTTCAAAATGGGAGAGGCCATGATGCACCGCCTGCCTCCAGGCTGAACGCTCAGATGTCAACGTTTCCCATCTGTTGAGGTCCATTCCTAAGGCCTTCAGATCCCACTTGCAGATGTCCTTGTATCGCAGCTGTGGTCTCCCTCTGGGGCGATTTCCCTGCACTAATTCTCCATACAGGAGATCTTTTGGAATCCGACCATCAGCCATTCTCACAACATGCCCGAGCCAACGTAGACATTCCTGTTTCAGTAATGTATACATGCTAAAAATTCCAGCTCATTCTAGGACTACTCTATTTGGAACTTTGTCCTGCCAGGTGATACCAAAAATGCGTTGGAGACAACGTATATGGAACATGTTCAGCTTCCTCTCCTGCCGTGCACAAAGGGTCCAGGACTCACTGCAGTACAGGAGTGTACTCAGGATACAGGCTCTATAGACCTGGATCTTGGTATATGCCGTCAGCTTCTTATTAAGCCATACTCTCTTTGTAAGTCTAGAGAACATGGTAGCTGCTTTGCCAATGCTTTTATCCAGCTCAACATCTAGGAAGAGAGTGTCAGAGATCATTGAGCCAAGGTACACGAAATCATGAACAACCTTCAATTCTTTTGTGGAGATGGTAATAGAGGGAGGTGAGTTCACGCCCTGGCCCATGACTTGTGTTTTCTTCAGGCTGATTGTTTATCCAAAGTCTTGGCAGGCCTTGCTAAAACGATTCATGAATTTTTAAAACTGCAGCGGGCAACTTGCCCCCCCCCAGTCTGGAAATAAAGAGGTGAGACACAGGTTGTTCAGTTAAAACTTGGGCCACAACTTTATTAACTATTTAACTAATCTCCCAACTACAAGGGGGCCTGACCATAGTGCAATCTCCTTCACAGACCAGAGTAGCCTAGACCTCCGGTCAATTAAATAGAGCAGGGCAAGCTCCTATTTCTGAATCGTGCTGTTCATTGAGCAGCACACCTTCAGGTGCTCTGTGATAAGGGTAACCCACCTTCTCAGCACACCAAGTCTTGTGACCCTAAGTGGACTGCTGTCTGGGAGGCTCCCCTATGTAAAACCACCTCTCCTCAGATGCTCGATTGGGTCCACCTGACAGAGAGATGGCATAATTCTCGCACCACATGCTCACCGTGAACTCACCCCAGCTCTTGTCTTCACACTTCCTGCCACAACCTGTGGCTGTTTATATGCCCCAAGCCCACCACCAAAGCCAAAAATTTCAGTCTGAAAGCCCCCTTGTAAATCCCTGAGAAAAAGGCCCATACCCAATTCTGATGTGAACTCCATCACCTCTATACAGCTCTCGCCAGTGTCCTTTTATGTCTGGATGCTGAATCACAGATCCCAGACCAGCCTTCATGGCTCAACTAACTTCACGATTGACACCACGCCTTGCACGGTCAATACACCTAGGATCGCATTCAGCCCTCCATACTAATCATGGAACGATATTAGACCACGTAATTCTCATTGCAGGAAACTTATCCTTCAATGTCTGCAGGTCCTGGATCACTTGCAATATCAATGACTTGCCTGTTCTCATTGTCAAGTCATTTCCTCCCAAATGAATCACAAATATATCAGGGGGCTCATCAGTAATACACAGGAGAGCTTGCTCTAGCAGCTTGGGCCATAACACACCCCTCTTTCCTTTCCAATCTAATGAGGCTCTGGCCCCAAAACCCAAATTATGACCCCAACCGCAAGGTGTGGTGCACTGCCCAATGAACATAATTGTGGCCAAATATAACCACTCGTAGTTGAGTGGAAGCTGCCTTGGTTCCAGAAAGAGAAAACAAATTCACATCTAATGTGGAAGCAAACGAACATAAGACTTAAATCTGTGTGAAGACCACCTCCCCACTTTCTTTATCTGTTCCTCACCATAACCCAAGGCTGCTGCAGTGGATGCTGCACCTGTTCTAAAGGAATGAGTGCCAAATTTCCAACCTACAAGACCTGCTTCCTGAAGATTCCGTGATGTAACTGTCTAAAATTGATATCTCGTAAGGGGCGAACAGTCTTTATGGCGAAAAAGATCACCACCTGAATCGCCCCTGACCTGCATAAATTCAGAAATGGCCCTAACTGGACAAAGATCTTTGACAGAACAAATCCCCAAACTTATAATTTGGCCCTTTCCATACTGATCAGTCTTGGATCGGCGGAGATGGAACAAGACTCTGTCTTCGGAGACCAATAAGTCATCCATCTCTAACACCGTCCTTGAATTGTCCTCCTTGGATGTCCTTACCAACTCACTAACCCTAAAAGCCCCAAAGAAAGCACTTAGAGTGGTTGCCCTAAACAATTTAACCTCATACTGATCTGTACAAACTTTGTCCCAAGCTTTGTTCAGCTGAAAAAGAATTTTGAGTGACATTGGGGTGCAATTATCCTCATGCCTACCCCTTTCTTTACTCCAACCTCAATCATTTTTCTGACTCTGAAATCACTGGCAGGGTCAGGGCAACCATGTGCCTTGGCATAAAAAGCGAAGGCGGACATCTTTCCCTGAATGGTGTGGGGAGCCAAACCTTTTCTATGGAGATACACTCCATATTGCTGCAAATGATCAACTGTTATAGGCCATGGTCGTCCCATGCCTACCTCACTGCAAAAGGCAAACAATTCCTCACATGCAGCTGCATAGTTGCGCCTGGTACTTGGAGCGATTGCTAAACTGATTGCCCTGTTGGCTTCATTCCGTACTGTGGCAACGGAGCCATCCAAAGCTTCAAAGCCGGTATGGGCCCAACTGGAAGTGGAGGGCTAATGCCAAAATTATTGGGCATTGAACTGGAGGGAGGTGGAGAAAAAAACGGGGAAGTAACCTCACCCCAAGGCCACATCCCATCACTGTGTTGTGTGTGCTGTGTAGGTTCAGCCTCACCTGGAGCCACCAACGCCAGTGTAGCGTTCTCCTTTAAATGTGGTCATGGCTCAGGTTTAGTTAGAGTGAGTCATGCATATTTATGTTGCTGAGAGGCGGAGCCAAGAGGCAGAGTATAAGAGGCAGAGCCTGAGGGGGAGAAGTAAGATCAGAGTTTTGGGAAGGAGTTTGATTAGCAGAGTTCAGAGATTTATGTGATTGTGATTAGACTGATGAAAATATAGTAGGAGATCTGAGAAGTGATTGACCAGTGACTGGAAGGGAGAAAGAATAGAACTGAATATTAAAATACTGAAACCAATAAGCAAATAAACTAGAGATCTTTCTATTTCATTAAAGAGTGGACCTGATTCTTTCTAAAGGAGTGATGGGGATTTAGGGATCTCCTGGTGGCAGCAGTGGAAGAAAGGAAAGAGTTTAGTTTTGCCCTGGTGTGCTCTGAGGTCTGAGTCTAGGTGGACAGGCCTAGGCACGAGTGGGTCCAATGTCACATAGGTGCCAGCGGTGTGGGACTCAAAAAGGGTGAAAACGCCACATTGGTGTCCAGCGGTGGGATACGAAGTAATCCAGTGAAGCCTATTGAAATCCAGTGAAGCCTATTGAAATAATCCAGTGAAGCCTTTATAAAAGAGTTTATTGAGTCAAGGGTGCCTTTTAGACAGGATCTGTGGCAATGAGGTTTGGTTCCTGCTAGAGCTTTTGGGAAAAGCTTAGTAGCGGGGCCTCAGAACCCAGATCAGGGGGGTCTAAGATAAGGAAAAGGCTTGAATTCTCTGAGAGGGAATTTCTGAGTTTACCTCAGGATCTGAGTTCAGAGGGCTTGCTGTGAAATCCCAGGCTCTGAGATAGGAGAGCACTGTGGATAAGGCAGAAGCCAGGTCATAGCAGATCTGAGGGAGAGAACCTAAGGAAAAGGCTTGAATTCTCTGAGAGGGAATTTCTGAGTTTACCTCAGGATCTGAGGATCAGAGGGCTTACTGTAAAATCCCAGGTTCTGAGATAGGAGAGCGCTGTGGATAAGGCAGAAGCCAGGTCATAGCAGATCTGAGGGAAAGTACTAAAAGAAAAGGCTTGAAATAAATTTATATCAGTAACTGGAAGTAAAATAAGAAAAACAGGTCCTTTTAAAAATTTGTGAACGCTGCTCTAATCACCCCAGAAAGAAAAGATGCCTCACAAACGCACCACAAGGGGGAGTCCTGAGTCTGAAGAGTTACCTCAGGAATTGGAGGGAGAACAAGAGGAAATAGGCGTTGAGGTTACCTCAGAGGGACAAAGGATTTAAGCACTCAGGAATTTGAGAGATGGAAACTGGAAAGGGAATTTAAACTTAAGGAAAGGGAACTGGAAATCAAAGAAAGAGCTGAGAAGGAAGCTAGACAAATGGCATTTGAGCAGGAAGCCAGACAGGCTGAGCAGGAGGAGAGAAGAAGGGAACTGGAAATCAAAGAAAGAGCTGAGAAGGAAGCTAGACAAATGGCATTTGAGCAGGAAGCCAGACAGGCTGAGCAGAAGGAGAGAAGAAGGGAACTAGAATTAAGACAAAAGGAAATGGATTTTCAACTACAGATGAGACAATTAGAGATTTCTGCTCTAAACAATAACCTTAATAATAACAACAGTGGGGGAGGTGGAATCCTGTCAAAGATAGATTTGAAGAAGTTTCCCCAGTACAAAAGAGGGGACTGTCCTGAATCCTTCCTCATTGCTTTTGAACGCACCTGCAATGACTTTGAAATCAGAAATGAAGATAGAATGATGGTTTTAAGAGCGCAAGTTAGTGGGGATCTGGCAGAGATATATGCCCAGATGAATCCCGAGAAGGCAAGAGATTTTGAGGCATATAAAAAGATGGTTTATTCAAGATTTTGTCTGAACTCTGAACACCTGAGGCGAAAGTTTCGCTCTCTCACAAAAAAGCCGGATGAATCTTATTCTCAGTTGGGAGCTAAATTGCAGCAAAATCTGGAGAAGTGGATTGAAAGAGAAGGAATCACTTCTTTTGAACAGTTGAGGGATTTGATTGGGCTAGAACAGTTTTACTCCCTATTACCTGGAGAACTCCGTTATTTAGTAAGGGACAAGAATCCTAAAAATTTATGGGAAGCGGGAGAACAAACTGATTTGATTAATGCTTACAGGAACCCTAGATTTTCAGAGCTGAGAGTAAATAGACCAAACTGGGACAACAACTATAAAAAGCCTTTTAATAAAAATTACCTCAGCAGGAATCCTGAGAGAGAAGGTCAGGGCGGGACTTCCCCGAAGTTGCCAAGGGCTAGCCCGCCAAAAAATCAAACCCTGAGGCACGGTTCGCCAAAGTACCTCAGAATGACAAAAGGAATTTTAAATGTTTTAACTGTGGGCAACCAGGCCACTCGCAATTCCAGTGTAGGCAACCATACCCCAACTTGCAGAGAAATGATTCTCTAACCAAAAAGGTGTATTGTGTCAAGCAAGTGGAATCAGGGGAGGAAAATAGTAGACAGAGACCTGATCCCATTACCACCACCACTTCTACTGACCATGAGGAGGAAGATATTCCTATAGCCCAAGTAGTCCATTGTTTCTATAAATGAGCAATGACCAGACCCTTCTCAGAAACGCAGGTGAAGAGATAGTTGTGAAAGGAAAGAAGTACATTGCAATAAGAGATACAGGATCTCAAATCTCCATTGTCCATTCCGATCTAGTAGCCCAGGATGACATTATTCCAGGCAGAGAAATGTCTTTAAAGGGAATTGGGAAGGAAACCGTGGTTTTAAAAGTGGCTGAGATACCAGTAGAATACCAGAATTGGTCTGGAAAGTGGCAAGTAGCTGTGTCAGATGAAATACCAGCAGCTTTTCTCCTTGGTTGGGATTTAATAGAGCATGTCAAGAGTGTGTTAGTGCTTACCCGCTCAAAGGGGGGTCAAAACTCACCCTCTGCAGCTCAAACCGATACTGTAGCAGAGAGAGGCCTAGGTAGAGAGGTTACCGTGGCAACCAAGCTTGATGATAGGGCTGAGGCAGAACTCATGCTACTACAGAATCCCAAAACAAATAACAATTTTGCCCAGGAGCAGAAGGAGGACATTAGCTTGGGAGTTTGCTTGGAAGCTGCCAGGACTCCCACTGTACTGTCTCCTGAGTGCCCTGAGAGCTTTAGCTTAACCAAAGACCTTCTGTACAGGGAAACGTTAGCTACTCCATACCGAGGAAAAGGGGAACCCCGAAAGCAATTAGTGGTCCCTAGTAAATACAGGGAGAAAATCATTAATCAAGCTCACAGCAGTTTATTTGAAGCTCACATGGGGATCACCAGAACCAAAAGACGGGTTGGCCAGAACTTCTTTTGGCCAGGTATGGGCAAACAGATTACTTGTTTCTGTAAAACATGTGATGTCTGTCAGAGACGAGGGACTGGGCAGGACAGGACCAAAGCCAAATTATGTCCTTTGCCAGTCATCTCTACACCGTTCCAAAGGCTGGGAATCGATCTAGTGGGTCCTTTACCTAAAGCCACCCGTAGGGGAAATAAATACATACTGACCATTATGGATTTTGCCACCAGATATCCCG
The DNA here is from genome assembly GCA_037013535.1 of Intellagama lesueurii. Lineage (NCBI taxonomy): Eukaryota > Metazoa > Chordata > Lepidosauria > Squamata > Agamidae > Intellagama > Intellagama lesueurii. The sequence goes on along the minus strand of JBAJHW010000010.1, from coordinate 25,526,697 downwards.
AGGCAATTCCTTTACGTAACATGGAAACTGACACCGTGGCAGATGCCCTAATCAATTACATGAGCCGATTGGGATTTGCCAGCGAGATAGTCAGCGATTTGGGAATGAGTTTCACATCCAAACTGATCAAAAGGTTATGGAAGGCTTGTGGAATTACCCAAATCAACTCGACTCCATATCATCCAGAGACCAACGGGCTAGTTGAGAAATTCAATGGCACTTTAGTGCGCATGATTAAGGCGTATGTGGCAGAGAACCCAAATGATTGGGACTGCAAAATACAACCCTTACTATATGCTCATAGGAGCATCCCTCAAGAGAGCACGGGATTTAGTCCTTTTGAGCTACTGCTAGGACGAGAGGCACGCAGACCTTTAGATTTGCTCCGCATGAACTGGGAAGACCATAGAGAAAGTGACCCTGAGTCAGTAGTCAAATATGTATATAGGTTGCAAAACACTCTGCAACGTTCTCTGGAGTTGGCCGGGAAGAATTTAAGGGCTGCCCAGACCAAGCAGAAGGTCTGGTATGATAAGAAAGCCCGTGAAAGAACTTTTGGGCCTGAGGATGAAGTTCTCTTGCTTAGGCCAGTCAGAGGACACAAGCTACAATTAGCTTGGGAGGATCCCTATAAAGTAGTGACAAAATTGAACAATGTCAATTATGTGATACAGAAGGAGGAAGGCCCTGATGCCTTAAAGAGGGATGCATCTAAAGATGTTCGGGAGGAGAAGAGGGAACTGCCTACCCTTTCCCTAGCTGAGCAAGTGAAGCCCCGAGCCAGACTTAAAGATGACGTCACACTAAAACGACCAGCAGATGACATCCTGTGGACAACCGAGTGGCCGATGACCGCCAGTCGACGGAAAAGGGTGTGGAGGAAGGAGCCAGTGGTCAACAGAGGGACTCCTAAGTACCAGCAGAGGTGTGTCCAGCTGAAGGAGATGATCACAACCGGACCAGTCCATGGTGCGCCAGACTACTACGGAAAAGTGAGAGACTTGGACTTTGCAAATTTTGCCTTTGCAACAGAGACTCAGTTCTTGCCTCGAAAGCCCACAACGTTGTCGCAGATGTGTTTTCCAGGAGGCTAGATGAATGATACCAGGACTTTTATTATAAACTGAAATGGACTATAATTCACAGTTAATTATTTATGTAAAAGTTCATGATCGTGATTTCTGTATGGTTGTAAATTCTGTAAAATGATAAGGTAATGTATATTATTGATTAGTAGATGAGAAGGTAAAGTATTGTATTGATTATTAAATGATAAGGTAAGGTATTTGGTTGAAATTTAGTAAAAATGTGAAAGGTAAAATGTTATGAGAAACTTAAAAAAAGTTTAAGCAATTGCACCTGTTTGTTCAGGAGGAAAAATGTGTTTCCCCTCCCAAACAAACCTAAGTAAGGGGGGAGGTCTGTAGCATTCTCCTTTAAATGTGGTCATGGCTCAGGTTTAGTTAGAGTGAGTCATGCATATTTATGTTGCTGAGAGGCGGAGCCAAGAGGCAGAGTATAAGAGGCAGAGCCTGAGGGGGAGAAGTAAGGTCAGAGTTTTGGAAGGAGTTTGATTAGCTGAGATCAGAGATTTATAGGAGTGTGATTAGACTGATGAGAATATAGTAGGAGATCTGAGAAGTGATTGACCAGTGACTGGAAGGGAGAAGGAATAGAACTGAATATTAATATACTGAAACCATTAAGCAAATAAACTAGAGATCTTTCTATTTCATTAAAGAGTGGACCTGATTCTTTCTAAAGGAGTGATGGGGATTTAGGGATCTCCTGGTGGCAGCAGTGGAAGAAAGGAAAGAGTTTAGTTTTGCCCTGGTGTGCTCTGAGGTCTGAGTATAGGTGGACAGGCCAAGGCACGAGTGAGTCCAACGCCACACTGGTGCCAGAAGCGGTGTGGGATTCAAAAAGGGTCAAAACGCCACAGCCAGCAATGCCAAGCTGGCTCGAGGAATCTCAGCCACTTGCTGGCTGGTACTGGTAGAAGTGAAGTCAGGGCCCATTTGCCTGCCAGCCAGAAAAACAGTTCCTGGATGAGATGTTTGACCCTCCATCTGAAATCCTGCCTCATCGGTTGGATCCCTCAAAGGCTCCTGCAGTTCCTCAATCTCAGCCTCGACAGGAATGGGTTGAGGGCTCTCCTCAGTCACGGCAGTGTACGCCGCCCCAGTAGCTGCCAAGCACTCCTTCTCTAAAAGGCAATTCGGGACATCATTACATCACCAAGCTGTCTCAACTCCGCCATCCTACATGCTTTTGATTCCCTACTTGACCTTCTTGGAGTAACAGCATCAGAAGCCTGTCTGGCCATGGCCCTTTTCTGCTCATGTTCACTTAACCTGGCGAGTATTGAACTGTAATCCGGCCACTTTTCCTTGTCAGATGAGGAAATTGCAGGTTGAACCCTAGCTGGAGCCTTACGCTTTGCAGGCTGTTTGCCCTTCTTAGCTCCCAACCCCTTCTTGGGCCCCATAACAACAATGTTATCTATCAAATTGGACTAAAACAGCTGTATAATAATAAATTGTATTCCCGTAAAATTATTCTGAATTATTATTATTCACTTATGTATTAATTTTTATTTTATTATACCAATCAACCCCATAGGGGGCGCTGTCCTTGCCTACTATTGGCGTTATATAATTTATATATGTCTCCTCTCTTTTTTTCTAAATTTATTTAATTAATTAAATTAATTATTTTCTCCTATAATTTTCTTTTTTCTCCTATATATCAGCTGCAGCCCAACGGGGGCGCAACAACAGCTATTTCTTTTTCCCTTCTTTTTTTTTGCAGTCCCCCAGTAGGGGTACTCTAATGTTCTCCCTTGTTCTATTCCCTCCCTATTTTTTTCCTTTTTAAAAAAAATTGAAGGCCTCAGTAATGGAGAAGAGGGGATTATTTTTGAGTGGGGTGGGGGGGCAACTTCCACCAACTATATGTCCTTTCCCAATTCTATCCAAATGTAATCCTCTCACTCTTTTCCAATCAGTACAATTATTACTATATTATGATATAAATATTACTTTTTTTAAAATTATCAAATATCCAATGAAACAATAACAACCACAAGAAAAACCCAACAATAAACAAACAATGAACTCCGGTCCTGTTATCCGCACCCCACCTTGCATCCCCACATACAATCCCGGGGTGGGAAGGAAGGGGGGGTTCAACCTTCTATCCCCCCTTAACTACATGACTGTAAAAAAGCAGCAAACAAGAATACAAATGAACATAGCAAAATCTTTAAGTAAAGTAAATAGAGAGAATGAGAAAACCACCTCAGCAGCAGTGAAGCGCCACCTGATCCAGGAAATCGGAGATAAGCAGCGGCGGGGAAAACAAAACTGCTCCTCGCCCGGCTTCACGGCTCACCTCCTTTGCAAGAAAAACAGCAAAGAGGCTGAGCCAGAGGGACCATGCCTTATTAAAGGCTCCGTCCCTCCTCCCCTTGGAAGTGGCATCATTCAAACCGTGATGCTGCTTTCCAGGTGGGAGAGCAAAGCCTCCCCGCCATGATGACTCAGCACCATGGCAGAGAGGTCAATCTTCCAGCTTTTCTTCTCTTTCAGAGGCCATCAAAGGAGCTTAGAATTGTAAAGCAACAAGTTATTACGAGCATACACATTACGAGCATACACATACGAGCATACACTTTAGTTATTAGTCCAATGTTTTCATACCTTGTTAACCTTAGAGTCAGTGATATAGTTTGAGATCATATGAATAATGAATTAAATCAATCTTATTGTATTAAAAAAACTTTAAAGTCTCCAAGAAAACCCGCTCAAAAATTGACCCTAAAGAATAGTATTAGGAAAATAATGAGAAAATATTACTCATTGTTCCTTCCCTATATAATGTGTTAGCTGTGTTATAAATGGGGAAAGCCAACAGCATTGCTTCTTGTTATCTCAAAAAGTAATTAGGTAAATGTACTGCTGTTCTTTGTACATTTGCCTCATATACCTCAGTATGTGCAACTCCATGTCTGTCTATCTGTCTCTGTGTTTCCAATAATTTTTTTTCCACATTAGGACATCAAATGTCATTTGACACTTTATTTTCTTTTCTTTCCAATTGGAGACATCCTTCTAATTCTTTTTACAGCCTCAGGAAGATTATAATTTGTATATTTGTCTCACTGCTCACCCCAATTCTAGATTATGCATCAACAAATGAACAAAATAAATTACATTATTGCAGTGGGTTACTCCATAGATGAAGAACCATTCTTTTTTTTTCTCCCCATCAATGGTTTCCTGCAGTGCCAAGATCCAAATTGGATTTGTTGCTCCCTCTTCTTCTTTCAAGGAAGGGTGCATGGGAGGCCCGGATCCATGGTGGAGTTGTTTGGGCTTTTGGTCCCAGAACTAGCAAACTTCATGGCAAGGGTCAAATAACTGTAGCATACTCTGTCTATGGCTACTGCTACTGCTCCCACTACCACTGCCAATAACAACAACACCCTTACCACCAGTGTCTCAGCTGCTGGAGCTAGATCTTCTGTGGTGCCTGCTCCAGCCAATTGAACTCATGCAGTGTAAAATGTTGCATTTGTTTTTGAATAAAAAAAAACTAATTAAAATAAATAAATGGAAGGAACCAAATCAAGGGAAAAGTAAAGTCAAGCCAAAATCTCAGGGAGATTTGTCTACTACTTCTCCTCTCAGTCTGAGGTGCAGCAGCAGCCAGCTCAAGGTGCAGTGAAAAGGAAGGAAAAGGGTAGGGGGGGAATATACCCACCAAAATTCATGAATAAAAAAGGTGGGGAAGGGGAATCTAAGGATTCCAAGAGGTACAAAATGATACAAAATGGACAGCAGAGCAATTCAGTTCCAAAATGGAGGTCACAGAGAGCAGCTCAGCAGCAGCCATAGTAAAATGACACAGAGAATTAACCTATCATGACTTACACAGCTTACTGTATGAAGAGGAAGTTCAGGAATTCCAACTGTGCTTGGGAAATTTGGGTCTCCTGAAGAGAAAGAGGCGATGCAGAAACTTCAGCCTATGCTAGTGGAAGACTGTCCAGAAGAAATGTTGTCAGACCCCAGCATTTCTGGTAGCACTCTATCAAAATGTCAAGTAAGTAAGGAGTGTGTTCTGCCTTCCAAGGAAGAAGAAAGCTAGGCCCCCGTTGCCAGCTTGAGGCTGCATTGCCAGCTAACCACATGAGTCACTTTTTCAAGAGTCCTGATTGCATTTCAAATACACATGGGAGCAGAGGGGAAGCACTATAAATGTCCCTCTCAAGGCTTTTGTGGTTTTGCTGACAGCAAGAAAGGTGGCTATCTGTCCCTTTGCTCAGTTTGTGCATCTCTACTTTGTGCCTGCTCTCCCTCTGCATTTTGTTTGGGAGTATTCCTCAGCTGCAACCTCATATTATGATTGACCTTGCTGTAGGACTTTCCCTTGGACTTTGCTGAACCTTGGCATTTGCAAGGCTTCACACACTCCTCCACAACATAACCAAAACCAAACAGCAATCCTAATGGGGTGTTTTGGTCTTTTAGAGCTTCAAAAGTCCTGCTCTGCTGCCTCCTTGACATTCTGACTGGCTTCTGACACAGCCCTCATCTTCTGGGATCAATCAGGCCAGCGAGAAGCAGCAAGGACAAATAAAGTATCATAAATGAAAGAGAAATGAAAGTTTTGTCATCTCTTCTTTCTGTTGAAACAAAGCCTTTGTTTCTAACAGGCTGTCTATTGCAACCCAACGAAAGCCTCCAAAAGTGAAGAGGGGCCTCTTTTATTGCCTTTCTTATTCATTGCATAATGAAAATCCCAAGCCTAATAGCAATTGAGCACAGACATAAGCAAGCTGTCACACTCTGTAAGTCCCCAATGTACCTTTTCATACATAAAACCTGCCTCCAACACTCTTCCATAATTTTAAACTAATCAGATCTCATGAAGACAGATGATGTCTCTCACTCCCAACACTCCATCATCTCAACAGGAACCATGTTTCAATTAGCAAATACCTGTCTCTCCTTAGAAGATTCACTTTCCAGGAGATGAGTCACAGGTGTTTCATTCTGATTGCTGGGACAGATAATGCAACTTCCACCAGTGAAACCATTTTCTTCACAATGTCAGCATTCCAATATGGATTCCTTCTCTCCCGTTATGTTTGGTACCTCAATTTACTGAGAATGGTAAAAAGAAAATCCTGTGAAATTGGAGTCAAGAGCTTCCACTGGTTCACCAGCCATGGTTCTACTATCATCTCAGCTTGAGATTAAAACTACACTACACCAGTTTGACACCACTTTGCCATTTCTCCATCTTAGGGAATCCTGGAATTTATGGTTTGGAGAGGCACTGATGTAGCTCAGGGGAATGCATGAGATCTCTCTTGCAGAAAATTCCAAATGCCTCACCCAATTATAAATCTCAGAGTTAAAGTATTATAAAATTGCTGTAACTGCATAATATAGATGCACTCTGGTTCTTAAGTTTGTTTTGACAGAAATGTCAGGAGCTCACACAATCCTGGATAATTAAGTTATGTCCCCACTCTATGCGCTGTTATGCCCGCATGCTGCTTTAGGTTCTGTGGTTCTTGTCCAAATTCTTCCCTGCTTGCAACAGCAGGGGAAAACCTACTTAATCCTACTATCATGCCTCAACAGAATAGCTGAAAGAGCCAGTCAGATCAATTTTCAGAGCTCAATTCACACCATCCATGACATCTGTCGTTGCATCTAGTATGGCAAATAACTTCATTAATAGACACACCAGTAGCACAAACTAAAAAACAGCAACAGCTTGGGATTCTGGGTGCAGGTCTATAAAGACAATCAGTGTCTTATGGGAAAAAGTGCTGTAGTCTCCATTAAAGACCAAGGTGATAAGACTGCAGCTGGTTATCATTCTCCTTTCAACTCTTTCAGCTGCTACAAGCTTCTTTCTGCAAATCCTGCAGTTGGTGATGCATTTGAAATAAAATTACACATACAGGGACAATGGGGGAGTATCATTATTGTTCATTATTGCAAGCATAGCAACAGTAAAAAGCTTTTCTTTATTTCTTGGGAGTCAACAAGGATGTGTAGTGACTAGCAACTGAAGCCAAATAGCCTCAGCTTTCTGCTGCACAGAAATACCTAATAGTTTTTAAAAAGCATTTTAAATTTGGTGTCATTTCAAAACAAAAAAGTAAAACAAAGAACTATGCAGCATACTGCCATGTTCCTTATGAAAAAGGTTTGGTGATCTACAAGCAATTTAACACTTAAACTCTAACTTTGTCTTAAAATGCATCCTTAGAGGATAGGAGAAGAGATGCTATTTGAACATTGTGCATGTGTTAATCATAAAAACATAAAGAGTTTTGACTAATTGGTAGATCTAATATCATGTTAATCATGGACTAAAATTTGTTTTGGCCCATGATTTTTAAAAAATTGAATCTAAACAAACAAAACTTACTGTTCTTAGAATCATAGAGCTATAAGGGAAGTTTGATTTTATGCCACCATATATGCAACCATGTTAGTAGTGCTGAAATTTGGAGGGAATCCAGACATGCTTTTTTATGCCATTGTCCTTTATCTCTCGCTCATTGTTATTGTGACTGGCTGTCATCATCTTTGACTTTCAAATGTCTGGTCCCCTTCAATATGCTTCTTGCAAGATGTTGTGAGACCACCTATCATACAAGATGCTGTGAGATCACTGTTGATGGATGCCACATCTGTGCAGGCTATCCAATGGCATATTTCTGCATTCCCCATACACATGAGACTTCTCTTTCTCACTTGTGCACTATGTATATACACTTATTTGGAAAAAAAAACCCCTCTTGTTTATGAATTTAGAATATTGTGCTTCTGTACCCATGATTCAAAATGCCAGGAAATGGCCAGAGACTGCTGCACAATATTGTGCCCACATTGCCAGCAGGAAAAAGTATGGCAAGCTTTACATAGCAAAGAACAGCCTCAATGTTGACAACAACAATTCACAAAGTGACACCACACAAGGGAAAATCCAAGAAGCCGAGACCTTTTTGATCAGTTAACCACTTTTCACCCAAATGCAAAGCAATTGTCAGGGTTGTTTTTCAACAAGTGTGGATAGTAGTAAGCAGAAGACAGTATCCTGTAGAACATATTGGCAGCTGCCATTGGTGTTGTCAACACTTAGGCTGCCCTTTGCTATGTGAAGCTTTGACTTAATGAAATAGCAAAGCAAAGGTATGAGTAGATACAACACATACAATGGAGAAACATACACACCCTTTAACCTGTTGGGTAAACTAATGCTGCCATGTCTGCTCTACAAAATGCAAATTAGAAAGCTATTTTTCTATTTCCAAACCCTTTGTTTGAGTTAGGCAAGCTGAAGAAGAAAAGCCATATCAAACAAAAAGCTCTCTGCTGTGTGCATGCTTTCCAAAAGATGTCCCTTTGCCTTTTGAATTTTTTTTTTAAAGGAAGAGATTGGAGTTAGCAAAGATTGTCACTAGAAACCAAGGTCAAACTCATCCATACTGTGTGAAGAAAGACAGGACAAAAACCAACTCATTTGAAATGTGGTGTTGGAGGAGAGCTGTACAGATATGAAAAACAGGCAGAAAAATCAGAAAAGTGGGTGCTCAATTAAGTCAAGCATGAACAAAAATGAGCAAAAATTAGTCAGCTGAGCCTGTCCTACCATGCACATAGAATGAAAATATAGAACTGACCAGAATAGACTATATTGCTGGGAAAAATGGGATAGAATATTAGGAAAAGAGAAAGACCTAACATGAGATGGGTTGATTCAATAGAGGAAGCCATAGCTGTTAGTTTGCAAGATCTTTAATGGAAAATACAATATTGCTAGGAAGGGGGGGCAGTACGAAGAGAGAACAACCTAACATGAGATGTCGGTGGTTTGCAAGAGGTGTTAATGATAGGACATTTTAGAAGTCAGTAACTCATATAGTCACCAAACATCAGAAGTTACTTGATGGCACAAAGCATCTTTGGAATTTATTTCTTAATTACCAAATTATGATATAGTGACAAGATGGGTGGTCCAGACATCCAAATCTGCTAACATCAAGGTAGATCATCCCCGGCCATAAAGTAAAACCAGTAGTTTCACAGCTTAAATAAATGACCTTCTAAATAAATATTCTCTGTCCTTAAAATATTTTTAAAATATTTTACACCTGAAATAGAAATTATTTTCAATGTCTGTTTCACCAAGAAAGAATTCAAGTCCATTTAGTTTCACTTACAGTTGTAATCTCCCCCAAGCCCTCAAAAGGTTATTTAACTTTAAAAGCTCCAAAGTAGGTAGTTACAACATAAATATCTCCATATTATGAATAGCAACAACACTTGAATTTGACAATTTTAGAGCATTGTTCACAATAGCTTAGTGGGTTGGAGTACCTGGCAATTAGAATTTCCTCCGTGCATGCCGAGAAAGAGGACAGCCCAGATCATGTGGAGCATGAGTGGCTGTGTATCCAACAGTCCGGATGATAATGGCTCCTTCTTAAACTGGGAGGAGGTAACGAGTGGGGTACCCCTGGGCACAGTGCTCTTCAACCTGGCTCAGCAATACTTCAAGTGAGAAGGATCTTGGAATCATCGTAGATCACAAACTAAATATGAGCCAACAGTGTGATGTGGCTACAAAAAAGACAAATGCTATTTTAGGCTGCATTAACAGAAGTAAGATTAGATTAGGCATCCTTCAGTCTCGAGAGACTATGGTAACGTGCTCTGAATAGAGGTCTTGGAACAGCGTCTAGTGTGACTGAGAAGGCCAATTCGAGAGTGACAATCCCTTCTACACTGAAGACAAATACAATCTGTCCCCTGTCCAGCTCCCTGATTTTGCTGGTTTCGGGACTGCCTCTTTGCCTCGGCCTGCTGGACAAGTGTCTCTTCAAAATGGGAGAGGCCATGATGCACCGCCTGCCTCCAGGCTGAACGCTCAGATGTCAAGGTTTCCCATCTGTTGAGGTCCATTCCTAAGGCCTTCAGATCCCACTTGCAGATGTCCTTGTATCGCAGCTGTGGTCTCCCTCTGGGGCGATTTCCCTCCACTAATTCTCCATACAGGAGATCTTTTGGAATCCAACCATTAGCCATTCTCATGACATGCCCAAGCCAACGTAGATGTCGCTGTTTCAGTAATGTATACATGCTAAAAATTCCAGCTCGTTCTAGGACTACTCTATTTGGAACTTTGTCCTGCCAGGTGATACCAAAAATGTGTCTGAGACAATGCATGTGGAACGTGTTCAGCTTCCTCTCCTGCCGTGCACAAAGGGTCCAGGACTCACTGCAGTACAGAAATGTGCTCAGGACACAGGCTCTATAGACCTGGATTTTGGTATATGCCGTCAGCTTCTTATTAAGCCATACTCTCTTTGTAAGTCTAGAGAACATGGTAGCTGCTTTGCCAATGCGTTTATCCAGCTCGACATCTAGGGAGAGAGTGTCAGAGATCGTTGAGCCAAGGTACACAAAGTCATGAACAACCTCCAATTCTTGTGTGGAGATGGTAATAGAGGGAGGTGACTCCACGCCCTGGCCCATGACTTGTGTTTTCTTCAGGCTGATTGTTAATCCAAAGTCTTGGCAGGCCTTGCTAAAACGATTCATGAATTTTTTAAACTGCAGCGGGCAACTTGCGCCCCCAGCCCGGAAATAAAGAGGTGAGACATAGGTTGTTGGGTTAAAACTTGGGCCACAACTTTATTAACTTTATTCAACAGAGTGGGCAACAACAGCTGCATCATCAGCAAAGAGGAAGTCCCACATGCATTTCAGCTGCACTTTGGTCTTTGCTCTCAATTTAGAGAGATTAAAGAGCTTTCCATCTGGTCTAGTCCAGAGATAGACACCTTCTGTTGCAGTTCCAAAGGTGTGCTTCAGCATGACAGCAAAAAAAGATCCCAAACAGGGTCGGCGCGAGGACACAGCCCTGTTTCACTCCACTTCAGATGTCAAAGGGATCTGATGTTGAGCCATCAAAAACTACAGTGCCCTTCATTTCCTCGTGAAAGGACCTGATGATGTTAAGGAGTCAAGGTGGACATCCAATCTTGGGAAGTATTTTAAAAAGGCCGTCTCTGCTAACCAAATCAAAGGCCTTCGTGAGATCTATGAAGGCCACAAAGAGTGGCTGTTGTTGTTCCCTACATTTCTCCTGCAACTGTCGGAGGGAGAATACCATGTCAGTGGTGGATCCACTAGCTCGAAATCCACACTGTGATTCTGGATACACTCTGTCTGCAAGAACCTGGAGCCTCTTCAGCACAACATGGGCAAGCAGCTTCCCTACAACGCTGAGAAGAGAGATGCCATGGTAGTTATTGCGGTCGCCCCTGTCTCCTTTGTTCTTATACAATGTGACTATGTTTGCATCCTCCACCTTCCCTCCAGCAAAGACAAAAGATTTCATACAGGTCGGTGGTGATGATCTCTTTACAGCACTTCAACAGGGCTGTTATCCTTCCCAGGTGCCTTACTGGAGGTGGGGGAATCCAAGGCCGCTTTTATTTCTGCTAAAGTTGGTTCACTGTCCAACTCTTCCAAGACAGGCAGGCACTCGATGTTATTTAGTGCCTCTTCGGTTACTACATTCTCTCTGGAATATAGCTCAGAGTAGTGCTGCACCCAGCGTTCCATCTGCTGTGCTTGGTCCTGGATGATCACACCTGTAGCAGACTTCAAGGGAGCAGATTTCTTCTGTATTGGACCTAAAGCCTGCTTGATACCGTCATACATTCCCTTGATGTTACCTGTGTCCACCGCTATCTGTATCTGAGAGCAGAGCTGAAGCCAATAATTGTTGGAACATCTCCTGGCAGCCTGTTGGACTTTGCTACGAGCAAGTCGAAGAGCCTGCAAATTGTACTCACTAGGACAGGCTTTGTATGCTTCTAGAGCTCTCCTCTTATCCTCCATGGCTGACATCAACTCCTCCGAATGGGCTTCGAACCAGTCTGCCGTCTTTTTGGTCTTCTTGCCAAATGTGGACAAGGTGGTGTTATAAGCAGCGTTCTTGAAATGTTCCCATCGTTCAGGTGTATTTGCATCAGCCGGGCCTGGAAGGGTTTCCTCAAGCGCTTGGGCAAATTCCTCCACTTTTCTTTGATCGCGAGTCTTGCTGATGTCAATACATGGTCTTCCTTCCTTTTTCGTGTGATACAATCTCTTTGTTCGCAGTTTTACTCTACTACACACCAGGGAGTGATCAGTATCATAATCAGCACTCTGGTAACTGCATGTGATCATAATACTAGGAAGGCTAGAACGTCTAGTGAGGATCAAATCGAGCTGATGCCAATGCTTGGATCTTGGAAGCTTCGTATTAAAGAATGTGTTGCTGACACAAAGACCATAATAACAGCAAAACTCCAGCAAGCGTTGGCCAGTTACGTTCATCTTCCCAATGCCAAAACGGCCTAGACAAGTGGGCCAAGAATTGTGACCAGCACCAACTCTAGCGTTAAAGTCTCCGAGAATGAACAGTGGTTCTCTCTCGGGGATTTTTTTGATAGTAGCTGCCAGATCGTCGTAGAATTTGTCTTTGACTTCTGTTGTGGATGACAGTGTTGGTGCATATGCACTAATGAGGGTGACCGGTCCCGCTGATGAGTGGAGCTGCAGAGACAGGATTCTTTCACTCCCCACAGTAGGTGGAACAATGGATCTCAGCAGAGTATTTCTGACCACAAAGCCAACACCATATTCCCTGGTCTCATTCAATGGTTTTCCCTGCCAGAAGAATGAGAAGTTTTTTTTCTTTGACAGATCCCATGTCTGGCAATCTCGTCTCTTGAAGGGCAACAATGTCCATCTGCAGTCTACTCAATTCCATGTCGATGACAGCTATCTTGCGCACGTCGTCTATTTTCTGCAGATCGTCAGAAAAGCCAGGAGTCATTGTCTGAACATTCCAGGTGCCCAACTTTAGGGCAGAAGTTTTCTTATGATTGTTGCATGGTGCAGGGTTATTGATCTGCTTGTCGGCTTTCACCCTAAACCCCACGCACCCTGTGAGGTTAAAAGACTGTGGCGAGGTAGCACCTTACTGGCTGGGGACTGCCCAGCTTAAGGAGGGTGGTAGCTACCTAGTGAGGTGCAATGACCTCTCCCACCATCAGAAGTAGCCCCTGGCGTCATGCTCTACACCAATCAAGCAAAGACTTATAACCGGTAACTGTTACTTCCCGTGTTGTTTCGATGCTGTATGCGAAGCCAGAGTGTCCTCTCCAGAGTACGAAGCCTGGGTAAAATAATATGGAGGATAGGCTGTTACCCAAGCAGCAAATCCCCCCTCTCCACATCGCTGAAATAGTCCAATGGAAAGGCAAGAGCCAATACAACTGGTTCCAGTGACGTCGCAGGAGTTGCCAGAACGACATGAACTGCCTCCAGGACTCCGGCTCCGGATTTTGCCTCGAGGTTAACTCCTGAAGCCTTTTCCATTAGTGGATATAGCCACAAGGCAGTGGAGGTTTGAAATCAGAGTTTTTCTTCTCCTAGATGGGCTGCCTTCCAAGGCTGACGAGTCCCACCTACCCGGCCTATTAACAGAAGTATCATCTCCAAATCCCATCAGGTATTAGTTCCCCTCTATTTGGCACTGATTAGGCCTCACCTTGGGTATTGTGTCCAGTTCTGGACACCACACTTCAAAAAAGATGCTGACAAATTGGAACAAGTTCAGAGGAGGGCAACAAAGATGATCAGGGGCCTGGGCAAACCCTATGAGGAAAGACTGAAAGAACTGGGCATGTTTATCCTTGAGAAAACAAGACTGAAGGGAGATATGAGAGCACTTTTCAAATACTTGGAAGGCTGTCATATAGAGGAGGGGCATGATCTGTTCTCAATCATCCAAGAGTGCAGGACACAAAAAAATGGGCTCAATTTACAGGAAGCCAAATTTAGGCTGAATATCAGGAAAAACCTCCCAATTGTTAGAGCAGTATGGCAGTGGAACCAATTACCTTGAGAGGTGGTAAGTGCTCCAACACTAATGATATTCAAGATAAATTGAGACAACCACCTGGCAGTTATTTTTTGATTTGCATCCCTGTGCTGAGCAGGGAATTGGACTTATAGGTCCCTTGCAACTTCATTATTTTATGGTTCTACACAGTCATGTGTCCTGGCACCTGGGTGGCCTCAGGCAAACTGCATTGTTCCCTACCAGAACATGGGTCTGTCAACTCCAAAAAAATCCTGGGAAGTTCACCAGGCATCACGAATCAACTTTGGCACACATTTTTAAAATTCCAGCATTCACACATTTCTGCATTAATTGGATAGAAATAACTTGCAATTTAAAAAAATGGATGTAGGGAAAGTGGTACAGACATGATTATCTGGAATATTTCAACATGATTTAAAAATGGTTTTTTGGGACCATTTCCTTTGCTACAACTGATCATAGTTTTAAGCTGGCCTTATGTCAAGGGGAAAAGGGACACTTACAGGGCAGGGGAAGAAAATGAACTTTGTGTGTTGTAAAAACAAGATTATCCAAAAGGGACAAAAAGGCATTTGTATTATTAACAATGAAATGCATCATAGTCTCTGTTTAAGTACAATCTGGATGAATTGCTCCTAAAATTAGTATTGATCTGAGTAATCAATCTTACACCTTTTGTCAAAAGTATTTTTTTCCACCAAAGCTATATTATTGATTACTTGCACCACTTTTATAGCCAGGAAACAACAAGAAAAAAGGACATTTCAAGTCAATGCAGGCTTTCCTGCCACTAAAATCTATGACAGTACTCTTATACTAATAGGGGGAGATCTTTATTTCGTTTATATTTGTCACTAATTCTTCACTTTGAAAACACAGGCTCACCGAGGCTCACACAAAATACTTTTCCTAACCACCTTGGTTAACAAAACTTAGACATCTCTGTATTTAACAACAAACACTAGGCATTTTCACATTTGTAGAAGAGGGGTAAAAACAAAATCACTAAAGAATAATCCAAGGGGAAGTATGGTTTTTCCATGTAATAGCTACAATTTCTTAGAAAAAGAAAGAGCAAACACCTGCACATTAACCATGGAACCACAGTTGCTTCAAAGATCATGTGGGTGTAATGTTTATGTTTCTACCCTCATAGTACACTGCGGAAAGAGAAGACAGGAAGAACATGGGAAGCTGCTTACACTGAGTAAGACCACCGAAGCCCAATGGTTCAGCACTGTGTGTAAGGTGCGTGCATGTTTGGCCTGGATAAGGTGAAGAACCAGAAAGAGAGTTAGGACACAAAGATGGAGACCAACAGAACCAGAGGAACTATGGGACTTTGTATTTCTGGCTATAAGCCCTCATTGTGAGAAATTCAAGTATTGAACTGAACGTTTTGAACTATTCTTTCAGTAAGTTGACAAAAAAAATCTGCTGCTAACTGAGGGAGTAGAGCAAAGGGGATTAAGAAGACCCTGGTACAAGGATCTTCCTGAGCAAGCAGATTCCACACCTGTCCACTAAAAGTGATGGAAGACACATTAAGCATTCCATACTTCACAATAAGTGATAAGGACCATATATCTAGGGGGAAACAAAGAAACATCTAATGCGCATGCCCAGCTAGCAACCTGCCTAAAAGGAATATAAAAAGAGGGGTCTGGGCAACCATAATTTGTCTGCTGAGACCAAAAGGCTTTTGGAACTAACTACTTTCTTAGGAACTTGGACAATGCAAATAAAGAATTCTTCTCTCTTTGGTGAGTATGTATGTGGTGTGAATGTGCTGAATGCATGAAACCCCTTTATTTAGAATTGTAATCAATAGGTAATAAAGTATATTCATTTTGTGTTTATTAATGTGTCTTGTGAGGTCCTTTGCTGTTTAATATTGTTCTTCTTGGGATACAAAAGATCCAGTAGTCACCCTTTTGTGACATGTGTACATCAGAAGTGAGCAAAACAGGCACTCCAGATGTTATTTCCAGCATTCCTTAGTGCTGATTGAGATGAGTCCCAAAAAACCTACATATTGTTCATTCCTCGTGACAGTGGCTGTCTGTGGTCTTAGATGGACATCCCTCCTAGTCTTATGAGGAGATACCAAGGGCTGAATCAGGAATCTTCAGTATGCAGGTTTGCCTAGCATGCACTTCTTTCATACCTGAGGCAAAGCAGAAAATCATGTGTTCCCTCATCACCTAAAGTAAAGATGCACAATACTCATGGCTGGATATGCTATTTTGGCACCTGAAGCAGAAGATCTCATATGCATGGCAACAAGATTACAAGAGTAATAAATTAAATAAGTAACAATTTGCTGCCTTTTCTTGACAGCCAAAATTAACAACTACTTCACTCAGTCAAATTACAGGATTTTACCATTGGGGTTGCCAAGTGTCAGGGCTTCAGCTGATGTTCAAGAGAACAGTTATGCGTCTTCAGGTTTTGAGGCATGGAAATAAATCTGGGAGAAAATGACCAGAGAGGCAGATAGTTTTCCTTCTCCACCCAGGGCTCAAGCGTTTGGTACAAAGTTGTGTCTATGTTGTTCTTAATAGCATGCATTTTCTGGACCTTTATTCAGCCTCCTCTACTTAAGCCTGGCTTTTTAGTGTGCTGGATGCATCATGCCATTTGAAATAAGAGGAAGTGACTGACCACCCATCATGACTTATAAGTCTTCTTGTGCCATGGGAACAGCACTGAGGAAAAAACCTTCCCCAGCCCAACTCTTCCATGTTCCACTTCTGTGGTATCTTAAATGTCCATCCCAAAACAATGCTAGAGTCCATCCCTTGAAATATCCAGTAACAGGGATGTTGTTGACCTGGAAACATTGTTTGCTTCTAAGATATAACTTATCTCTCATCTATCATCATCATCATTGCACATTACTAGCTCATTATGGTTGCTACTACAAACCTTCCACCCCCACACTCTCACATTGAGCTGACTCTTAGCAATGCTAGTATTATAGGAGTATTCATGTTATGTGAACAGACTATCCATGTGGGTGTTTCAGAAGCTATTACTTGCTGTTCCAAAGTGGGGGTTGGCAGGACAGGAATTAGATGTCTGATTCAACTTACATCATACACATGTAATGTAAACATTTCCATGTTGCCTAATGTGAGAGCCAATAAAATCTGAACATATTTAGCATGTTAATATTGCCCTCCCAACCCCGGAATAAAACGCGAGACAGTGGTATGGGTTAAATACGGGCCACACTTTATTAATATACATTCATATTCAAAATTTGCCATTCAGAAGGAGGGAGCCTGCTGTAGTGTGGAAACAGTTAAATGACGTGAGTATCTAAATACTCCAAGATCAATGAAAGGGCGAGTCCCTGGCCCCAGGCTCCAGCGATCTTAAGGATAGCAGGAACCTGGCCGGCCGCTAACAAACACCCCCAGACCTCGATCCCCCTTTATTCGAGGGGTGTTAGTCTGGAAGTGGCCCAGCGCATCTTCCCGCCACAGGCACTGTAATCGCACGATCCGCAGTGCCAGGCGGTCGGATGTACTGTTGGCTTACTTGAAATTACAGCGGGACCTACCGTAAATACCTGTTTTTTCCGCACTACCCGCCACAGCATAGGGACTAGCCTGGCTATGTCCCATGCCTGCCACAGAGCCCTGCAAGCTCGGCAAGCAGGCCCCCTCTAATGTCCCCTGAGAAGACCTCTAAACCAGCATCTGAAAGATGAACGCCGTCACTCCGGAACAATTCAGAATTCTCGGCTTGAATCCTGCGGTGACCTATCACCAATCCAATGCCGTTGCAGACGCCTCTGCATACTTCCCTGTTGACACTCCGCCGGGCCTTGTTAACAGCGCCACTCCTCTCAGAGCCTTGCCAGGCCAACCGAGGAATAATCGTAGACCATAAGATCCGCATCGCTGGGTATGCGGACTTCAACCTCTTAAGGTCGCGTAGAATGTCCAGGATCAACGCCTTGCCCGGCAGTCGAGGCAAGTCATTACCTCCAAGATGTATCAACAGCAGGTCTGGTGGGCAGTGGCCGAACGCCGTCGTTCTGCACAGCTGGCCCCACTGCATGCCACGCAGCCCCTTCCACGTAATGTGAGCCCTTGCTCCGAGCCCCAGATTGCTCCCCCAGGGGGATGTAGCCGCATAGCGTTCCGCCCAGTATACACAGCTATGCCCGATGATCATTATCTGCTTTCATTTTCTTGACCCCAGGGAACCTGTAAAAACATAAGTCAGGCCCCTGCCTACAAAGTAGGTAAGGTCCTAATGTATCTTTTATAACAAGAAGAGGACCATCGGCCTAATTGCTTGATGTCATGTGTGCTGTAGCCCATGGCCGCTGCAGTGCATGCCGCTCCAATCCTAAATGAATGTGTGCCAAACCTTGCACCCGCAATGCCAACCTTGTGTAAAGCTAGTCCGGTCAATTTCCAAAACTGATATTTTGTCAATGGAGACTTATCCGCGTGCTGGAAAAAATAACCTGCATCCTTTTCTCTAAACTCCAAGTATGCCTGCGTGGCTCTGACCGGGCATATGCGCTTGATAGTGCATTGCCCCAAAACTAACTGCCTACCTTTCCCCATTTGATCGGCCTTGGATCTTCTAATTACAAGCTCTACCTTCCCCTCTTGTACCTTGACATCCTGCCATTGCAGAGCTGCCCTGGATTTGTCTACTTTTCAACCAAGTAATAGTTCACTGATCCTCAGGGCCCCGAAGAAGGCTAGAAGGGACGCAGCATGAAATAACCTTATTTCGTACTCGTCCCTGCACAGTATCGCCCAGTGCTCACACATACGTTCCAGTAGAAGAGGTGATATGGGTGCTCTAGTGTCCCTCACTCTACCCCTCTCTCTTGACCATCCCTCTAACATTCTCCTAACTCGATAATCCCCTGAAAAATCCCTATAGCCATTAATTTTTGCGTGAAATGCTAAAGCCGACAGCTTACCTTGTATAGTGGCCGGCGCTAATCCTTTCCTATACAGGTACACCATAAATTGCTGGAGATGTTCGACTGGGGCTGGCCAAGCCTGCTCCAGATCCACCATCCTCCTGAACTGCAAGAACTCCATACTTACTGCAGCATAGCCCTTCCTTGTCTTTGCTGCCAGGGCCAACCCTATCACTCTGGATGCGTCGTCACGCCAATCTGCCAGACCTCCGAAGGAAGAACCTCTGGCAGCCTCCTGGCTTCTGGTGCTAGTTCCCTGAAACGCTCAATCTGTTGACGTGACAACGCATCAGCTATTTTATTGTCCACGCCTGGGACGTGTCTGGCCTGTACTACTATGTTGAACTGTAACGCCCTCAGTATAAAAGCCCTGATGAGGTTCATGACCCATTCCGACTGTGCTGTAAGGTTATTTATGATGTAAACGACCGCTTGGTTGTCACACCAGAAACGGACTACCGAATTTGACCACTCCCCTGCCCAGAGCCATAGTGCGCCAACAATTGGAAAGAATTCCAGGAAGGTGAGGTCCCTCGTGATGCTGCTCTGATGCCAAGACTCCGGCCATGTGCCTGAGCACCACTTATCTCGGAAATAGATGCCAAATCCTAAGGATCCAGCAGCATCCGAGTGTACCTGAAAATCAGCCTTCAAATTCATCTCAGATCTCCAGAAGGAGATCCCATTAAATTCTTTAAGGAATTGACTCCAGACACGGAGATCTTCCCTCATGCCTCGCGTTACCCTAGTCCTGTGACTTGGTCACTTTAGGCCCCTCATGGCTGTACACAGGCGCTTGAGAAAGGCACGGCCTGGTGCCACAACCTTGCATGCAAAGTTTAAATTGCCAACTATTTCCTGCAGGTCCTTAAGCGACATTTTCCTCTTTTGCAGAAAAGATTCTACCCGAGCCCTAAGGTCAGACAACTTATCCTGGGGTAACCTAGACGTTTGCTTAACAGTGTCCAGTTCTATGCCCAGAAAAGTTAGCACTGTGGCCAGACCCTCCGTCTTGTCTTCGGCCAAGGGCAGCCCTAATTCCTCGGCTAATGTTTGAAACATATTAAGCATAAAGCTGCATCTACCTGAGCCTCCTTTCCCACAGAAAAGGAAATCATCGAGGTAATGAGCCGTTGAATTGCATTGTACCATGCGTCTGAGTCTCCATTCTATAAATGTGCTGAATTTCTCAAAAGCGGCACACGACACTGAGCAGCCCATGGGTAGAGCCCTGTCCACATAAAATACGCCCCCAAATTGGAAGCCCAGCAAGCTGAAGTCATGTGGGTGAACAGGCAGAAGCCTAAACGCTGATTTAATGTCACATTTTGCCAGTTCAGCCCCCACTCCACATTTCCTAATCATCCTTACTGCCTCATCAAATGAGGTATACCTAACAGTGCACAGTTCCTGGGGAATGGCGTCATTTACCGACATACCCTTGGGGTAGGACAGATGATGAATTAATCGGAATTCGCCTGGGGCCTTCTTGGGCACTATGCCTAGCGGAGAAACCCTGAGGTTCCTCAATGGCGGTGTTGGAAAGGGTCCAAGGACCCGGCCTTCCCTTACCTCCTTATCGATTTTTTGCTGCACAATGCCCTCCATACCCAGTACTGAGCAGAGGTTTCGTGCCATGAACGCCTTGCGTTCCCCTAATTCTGGAATTCTAAACCCGTACTTAAATCCCTCCAATAGATACCTTGCATCCCCCCCGGCGAGGATAAAACCTCAGCCAGTCCTCCAAAACCTGGACCCTAATTGGGCTGGGCCCCTTTTCTGGGTTTGACCCCACCATTGTTAGGCTTCCTGGGGCCTCCTGCGTTCTTGCCTTGTCGCTGGGCACCTGCCCTAAAACAGGAGGAATTTGAGTGTTGTCCCCCACAAGTAAGGCACTCGTGCCTAAATTTGCATGGCTTCTTGTTGCAGAAGCCCCTTGAATTAAACTGAAAGCAAGGCAGGCGGGGTTGAACCACCTGCCCCGCGCCTGGGCGGGTAACTTGTGCAGCTAACAGTTTCCTATTCAGGTGCCCACTATTGAAACGTTCCCCTGTGTTGGGCCTAGAAGGCGCCATGTGCTGCAGCCAGAGCCCCGGCTGTGGTTCGTCCCAGCGCAAGTTTGGCTGGATGGCGCTCCACATGCGAAACGCTTGGTCATACTGCAACCAAGCCTGGCCTGCAAAATCTGTATAAGCTCTGTATATAATATCCAAGTACTGGAAAGGGGGTTGAGCCCTCCAAGGCTGGGCTTTAACAATTACTCCCGCATAAATTAAAAACCCAGGGAGCCAATTTGCCCATGTCCTATCCGGCTTTTTCTTCCTTCGCCTCTCTTTATCCTTCTCATCCTCCATGTCCAAATCCTTCTTCTCTACCTCTCTATTGAGGAGGTCGAACACGTTGACATACTCTCCTTTTCAGATTTTCTCCTTGGTCGCTGG
Organism: Intellagama lesueurii; assembly: GCA_037013535.1. NCBI lineage: Eukaryota > Metazoa > Chordata > Lepidosauria > Squamata > Agamidae > Intellagama > Intellagama lesueurii. The sequence goes on along the minus strand of JBAJHW010000010.1, from coordinate 25,505,319 downwards.
GTTTAAATGATCCCCCAAGGGCGTAGAATAATCCCCATATGGCAGCACCCCGACAGGCACTGTGTTATAGCCCAACCAGTAATATTACCTCCACCAGCAATTGAGGCAAGATACTATTTCATTAGAAACATCCACAATATTAATATCTATCCAATGGTTAATACTGCTATATTGCCCCTTGATAATTGATCTGGTTAATATTATTGTATAGTTAATAAATCAATGCATAAAAAACCCACCTCAAGGCGCAATAAATGTGGCAAAATTATCAAATATCCAAGGGAATGTATGCCAATCAATAGCTTATTCAATCAATAATGGTTAGCTTTTCCAAAAGCCCAATAGCGTCTTATAATGATTAATTAAGCCAATAAATTATTATCCCAATTAAATTGCCCAATTAATCAGCCCGTAGTAAATTTTATATCACGTAGATATGCTATCTTATTACACAATAATCAATCTATTGTTAGTCACAAAGTTTATCAATTTTATTTATTTTAATTGCAAATACCTGTATATATTTAATAAATTTTATATATTAAAATTAATGTATATATATATTTATGACTGTTGGAACCAGAATATTATGAAGGCCCCCTACAACAACTAAGAAAGAAAAAACCCAAGCAGTGCTAAACCAAGCTGAGGCAGGAACGGAGGGGGGGGGGAACATTAAGAATTGGCGGGAAATTCAAATACAGAGGGGCGTTGCAGTCAAAAAACCGCAAAATATACAAGCTAGGCCGCCGGCGCGGTAACTAAAGCTAATTAAAAGGAACTGCCCTCGCTCCAACCAAGCGACACTGAAGGAGCAGTTTAAAAAAATAAAAAATAAAATGGCGGTAAATTTAAAACGGGTAAGCAAAAAACAGCCGGCTGGGTGCGGTATACACAGGCGGGAAAATCAAATGACGGCCCCGCAGTACACCGCAACCGGGAAGTAGCTGCCGACGTGGCCAGGGAAAGGAAGCGGGAGAGACTGGGGGCCATGTGTCACAAAAAGGCCCCAGCGAAAAGCCGCTGCCGCCTCAGCAAGGGAGGGGAAGCAGGGGGTGGGGGTAACTGGGAAACACGCTAACCGATAGACTTCAAGAGAAAACAGCCGCCGCCGTAGCAAGAGAAAGCAAACTGGCAAGGGGAAACAAAGAGGCTACTAAGCAAAGTGCTCCAAAAAGTGGGGGGGAGGGGACCAAAATGGCACGGCGCAGAGCGTAAGCGGTAGGGAGCGGGCGATTCAAAGCTGGTTCCAAAGTGAAGGGAAAGCCCTCACTAAACCCACAACAGCCTGGCCGCGCAAAACACCTCGCGGCTTTCCACCCTTGCCACCCGGAAAATCAAGCGCTAATCAAACAGCCACGAACAGAAAGCAGCTGCCGCCACAGCAAACAGGCAAGGGAAACACAAGCTAGTCAGTAAAGCACAGCAGAAGGTTGGGAGGGTGAGTGTGGGGGCGAAATGGCGCGGAGCAGGCGGAAACGTTATGCAGCAGGGAAAACAAAGCAGGTCCCCAAGCAAGGAAAAAACCCCAGAAAAATTCAGGAGCTGCCGGCAGCGCCAAACCACAGCGCGGCTTCCCTCCCTTGCCACCCAGAAACTAAATAGAAACCTAGATGCGCCCACAAATCAGAAACAGCTTAGCCCAGGGAGGAAGCCGTTGCCCCTCCGATCTCACCAGTCAATGCTCCGCCAAACAGCCTCTGTTGCCGCGATCCGCAGCGTTCGTGTTTCTGCTCTCCTTTCCAATAAAAACCACCGCTTGCTCGTGAGTAGGCCCTGCGATTATCAGCAGTGCTCCACTCCACAACTCTCTTTCCTGCTAAGGTGCCCGAAAAGAAGAGGGCGTTCCAGAGAGGAAAGCCTCTTTAAATACCCTGGCTTTCCCCTCCCACCTAGGAGTCACATGAGACTAATCCGTCTCGCGATATCCCGGGTGGAAGGCAAGGCCAGCTTCGCTGTTCGAGGTCCAGGGACCCTCCAGCGGCTGGATCATTTGACCTGATGACTCTCACTAAGTCAAAAAAGTAACAGAAGGAGTAGACTTAATAGGCAATTTTTAACATTTTCATAACTCATCCATGTGGTCCATCGCAAACAAACATACTGCTTCTGAACATGAAGCCTGAGTTTCTCTGAAGATATTAATTCTGGACCAATGCATTATACCCATGAGATATTTCAAGAGCTATTTTGCTTGTACTGACATTTATTTATTATCCGTGTATGCCATCTTTTCCCCACGAGGCTGGAGGCACAATAAATAAGGCTCTCCACTGAACATCCATCTAGAGTAGACACACAGCAGATTCAGACTCAGCAGCTACATCCGTGATAGGAAAAACATACAGTCCAAAACATTCTGACACAAAAAGTTTTATCTGCACATGTAAATCCACCCTTTCCACAGATATCTACCCTAATTATGTCTTGGAGATGATGCTTATCTTTTGAAGGAGAGGCCAGTACAACTTCAATTTAGGAGAATCTATCATGCTATTGAGTCTCTAAGTAAATAAGGCTGGGCTACTGTAATTTGCTCACCTTCATTGGAGGTTGTTAAATAGATGCCACTTGTCAAGGATGCCTTAGCTTACTGTACCTTCATTGGAGGTGCCATGTGCCATGGCTGTCCCATCAAAAGAACAACCAGTTCAGGGCATTGGCGCTGGGGTTACAGGTTCAGTCAGAGGTATCTCCAGAAGAGGTATGGAGCCTTGGAGGGTTGAAACCAACCGCACTATCAGTTCAGCTGTTGCACTTAGCACCAGACACAGCTATGCAGCTGCCTATGAAGAGTTTCTCACTTTTTCTGGTAGGGAAGGTTTGGGTCAGCCATGCCCTATTACAGCTGACCACCTGGAACAATTCAGGGCAGGATGTCAGCCTAGCATTTTATGCTAAGGCACATGGATGCCTAGATCCTATGAATGATTTCCACATTTGAAAAATGATAGAAGACTGGAGCAGAGAGCAGGGTAGGCAGGAGGACAGATGTACACCAATGTCCCCAAATGTTTTAGTGCAGTCAGATAAGACTTGGGTGAACGTTTACGAGGAGGTTGCCTTATTCAAGGCAGCTATGCTCCTTCCATTTTGGGGGGCATTTTGGTTGGTGAGTTAGTTAGGGCATCCAAAACAACCCTGTCTCAATCGGCCTTGCAGATGGAGGACTTAGTGGTCTCCAAAGACTGAGTCATTACTCATCTGTGAAGATCCAAGACCAATCAGACAAGAAAAGGCCAAGTTATTTCTTTAGGGCGGTGTTTGGTTGAGGAGCTAAGTCCTATCAGAGCTATCTCTGATTATGTTTGAGTATGAGGGGAAACTGTTGGGGAGTTATTCTGGCATAGGGACTCATCACCTTTGACGAAATACCAGTATTGGAGCATCCCCTCCTATGCTCTGCAGGAAGCAGTTATCTTGGGCTGAAACTTTGGTCCCCACTCATTCTGCATTGGTGCCACATCCACAGCGGCAGCCCTGGGTTATGGGGAAGAACAGATAAAGGTTGCAAGGTGGTCTTCAGATATAGTACCTATATTTGTTCTCCACCACAATAGGTCCTGGAATTATCTTTTTTTCTCTCTTTTCAGGTCTGGAGTTTTGAGAGACCCAGTTGTGTGTTTTGTTATGTGCCCATAATTTTATATTTTGGGCAGCAAAATATGCTTCTTGGACCAGTTGAGGTCATAATTTGGGCACTGGGGCTCAGTGCCCCAGTGGGGCCAGGAACTCACCCCTCGTTGTCCCCTCCACTCAGACCTGAGTGGAGGGGACAAAGAGGTATACTTTGGGTACTTTGAGCTGGCATCCCAGGGTACTCCAGATGTGTCCCCTGACATTTTGGTTGTTCACCTGGGTAAAAATGACTTAGCTTGGAAAATGGGCAACTCAATTATACAGGTGATTAACGATTTGTGGGCCATCAAGGCCATGTTTCCTGAAGCATGCATAGTTTGGTCAAACATAATACCTAGATTGATATGGTGGGATGAGTGTGACCCCAGATGTATCAACTGTGTGATGGGGGGTGAATTGTAAAGTGGACAGGGCCATTAGGGATCAGTAGTGAAACATCCGGATATAAGAGTGAGGCAGCCCAGTTATACAGAGTTGATTATGTCTACTTGTCTGATTTTTTTTCCCCGGGATCAGCAAGAGGGCCTTAGGGCCAAAATGTTTGGCACTGGTGGTGGGCATGGGGCAAATAAATAGCCCCCATGCCATGGTGGGTAAGAGCTTTGGTGATTTCCATGGGGATACCTGAGGATGGTGCCAGGCATCCCATCTCCCTGTTTGGCTGAACCAGAAGTGCCTGTCAGGGGGGAGGGATTTAAGGGGATCTCCTAGGCAACTGTCCACCAGTCAGGAGGCTCAGTGGGCTAAGGCAGTAGGGGGTATCCATATAGCTGGGCAGCTGAAGATGTGATGTAGAGAGGACAGTGCTCTTTGGGGCCAGGAACTCACCCTGGGAAGGTCTGTCTGGAGTTCAACAGTACACCAGATTCAGATCAAATTTCTCACTACAGTAGTCCCCTTTGTGAAATGGTAATTCAATGTTAAATAGTTTAATAACGTTCAGGCTCCAGTTTAACCCAATCACTGTGCCTCACCTCTTCATTCCAGGCTGGGTGGGAAAAAAGATACATGCAATGGTTGAAGTATATTTCAGATACCTCCCATATGGTAACTGTAAGATTAGAAAATATAGTGATATCTCTTGTTATTCACATAGCACCTATAACATAATTTGGGGTGCTAGTGGTCAGGAGAAGCTACAACTGTTGACTGTCCTCCTTTATTGGTGCTATCATATCCAACATGCCAGTTTCTCTGCTGCATCTGGGGAATTCTCTTCATCAAGATTCTGAATTTAGCAAGCAACACCACTTAGAAATGTGTCAGCGCCAGCACTGCTTTCTACCCTGAGAAAACTACATGATTTCATACCCATCAAGTGGGTTTTCACTATGTAACAGTTTCTCAGACTGGAACATTTCTTTCATCTTTCCTACACAAGCACAATTGCCTTCTTCCCAAAGAAATGAGTATGAAGAGAAAAAGAAGTTTTAAAAAATAAATTCTAGGACAGACAGAAAGGTGGCAGCTGAAGTCTACTGCAGAAACCTCTGAAGTTGCATTAAATTTTCAGCAGATGCCCAAAGAGGGCACTATTTGATGCTAAGGAATCCTCTCCCCCGCCCCAGGTATTTTTAAACTGATTTAGCCAAGCCATTTTAATATAAATTATTCCTTCGATTATTAGATGCTGTGCTGTAAACCACTAGGCAGGTAGTAATGTTTGGAGAAAAAGCAGCAAAGAGCACAGGGGAAATCGGGGAGATATTTCATTTTTTTAAACAGCCAGCTTGACTGAGTATGCCATTTCTCATTTTGCTAAAAAGAGAGAGAGAGAGAGAGAGAGAGAGAGAGAGAGAGAGAGAGAGAGAGAGAGAGAAGGGGTTCAATGGAGCATTAAAGCCAGATTACAACAGAAACATTCTGGTGCTACATACCAAGTCAGGAGACAGCTATGTTATATTCCTAATTTATGTGTCCTGTCATATTTTTCTGCCAAGGCTGAGTCCCATGACAGACAGACCAGGCTAATTCTAAAAGCACACACCACACTTCATCTTCCCTCAAGCTGCTGAGGCAGAGGCATAAAGTGACACCGATGCTAAAAGATTTATAGTGATAAGCAGTGCGCAGTCTGCCAAGTCTTGCATTAAACAATGACCAAATTCCACACTCATTGAGTATGCTCACTAATTAGACCACACATGCCAAATCAACTTAAGCATGGCATCTGCATTCCAAAGGTTGAGGTAGTGTCCTTAAGTTGAGCTGGCATTTTTCAAATAGTAACAGCTCATGAAAGCTGCTGAGCAAGAGACAAAAATGGTGTGTAGGTTTTGGTGGTTGTTTATTAAGTCCATTGTGTGTTTTATACTGATAGCATGAAGCTGACTGGACACTAGCCCATAAAAGAAGAAATGGAGATGAACTATCCAATGTTGCTTGACTTATAAGGCTTCAGAGGGCAGATTAACATTTTGTATTTTCTGTGTATTTTCTCTGTTTGGCCCACCTTAGAGACTGAATTTTATAAGGAATTATTTGATTAAAATTGTAGGCTTGTGGATTTCATTGAAGAACACTCCAACTCTTCCCTACAATTTCAGAGCTGCTATGCTAAAGAAGTAAAAAATACCCATACATATTCTTGTTCTTGATGGAAAAGGGTATATTGATACAACAAAATATCTCACTAAAAACAATTTCAAATATCTGTGGGGAGAAGGTGCATGAATATTTTATATAGATAGATAAAACTTTTATTGGCATAAGTAAAAATTGGACATAGTCATGGGGGTTTGTTAGGTAACTACATATATAGGCATCAAGATGGCAGAAAAGTGTTAGACATCCTTAAAGGGACAATGGTTCATCTCCTAACAATAGCATCAAGGAAGTCTGTGACTCTTTCTACAATGTCAGTCATCTTGGCCGCCAGCATAGAGCGAACTTTATCCAGATCTGACCTCCTTTCCAGCTTTAATAAAATTGAGGCTATCAACCTTGATCGGCCAATCGAGTGAAGTGGGCAGTGCAAAAACATATGAACAAACTTTTATATAAATGAATACATTATCAAGCAAGAACACAGACCCTGTATTTTGCACAAAAATAATCTGCATTAAAAACCATGTATTTCTCACAGAATATAGTGTTTTGTGCCCCTTCCCAAAATGAGTAATTTTATCATGAATGCACAATGCCCTCCTAATCTCTCATAGCAGAGAGAAACACAAAGGGTTTTTTCCTCAGTTGTGAGAATGAAACAAGCAATAATCAGGACAAACTCCCAATTGCCAAATATCTGTTTGTTTGTTTCACTCATGTTTTTATTTAATTTGAAGTAGGCCTGTGCAAAATACTGAGGAAAGTCCTTGTTCTCATCAGTTTAGGCTGTCACGGTATGACAAGATACTGGAATGAGGAACTTTCAAGCCTCATGAAATTCTGTCTTCTTTGCAAAAACAAGAGAGCAGTTTCCCCCTAAATGTGTCTCTAAGTTGTGCAAAACTTCTCCATAAAAAGAGTATATTTTCCTATTGTGATGCTAAAAACATACATAACATGCACAGAAGAACAAATTGATCAAAAAGATGCAAACAACTCATCTGATGATTCTGACATTTCTTTTTTTAAAAAAAAAATATATAATTTTTATTTTTCTAACACATATAGACCTACAAGACCAACAAAACATACAAAACAAACAAAAACACATAAGTGGGGAGGCATTTTCCTTACAATATTATCCATTATATGAATCTGACTGCATCAACCTTATTGCTCTCAAATATTTAGTTCAATATAAAGCATCCTAAAGTTATGATAATTCTGGTGATTGATTTTTTATAGATTCTTTCTCTTGCATTCTTATCTATCCAATTATATCTCAGAATATCAATGCTTTACAATCATGAGTAATCAACATTTCAAAAGACAAAAAGATATATCTATCTATCCTTAACTGCATAATCATGTTATAATTCATATATACTTGATATCTCTATGTGAGTGCCTTACAATTAATATTGTGTTCACCATAATATGTGTCTGTGCATACATATATTTCATCTCAACATTTCAAATGTTTAATTCAATATATAGCATCCTAAATCTATAGTGATTAATTTTACTAGATCCTTTCTCTTGGATTCTTATCTATCCAACTACATATTAGGACATCCATGCTTAACAATCATCAAACATCAACATTTCAGAAGACAAAAAGATATATATATCTAACCTTATTTACTTAATCATGCTACAATTCATAGTGTATTTCTCATGTTACTTTATATGTAAATATCTCTCTCACACACCAATGGTTTCTATTATTTATTCAGCAAGTAACTTTCCCCCTTTCATTTTTGCCTATCAGCTCCAGTATTATCAATCCAAGCTTGGCCTCTCGCCTCTTTTTTTGCCAGTTTTAAAATGCCTTGCCAGTTTTAAAATGCCATCTATAAAATATCTTTAAGGCATTTTCTGTCCGGTTTACTAATTTCATCCCAATATAGTCAATGTCTTGATTTTGGAGCAACATAGATCTGTCCGATCTCTGATAATAAATTTCTGCCCTCAAATTCGCCCATTTCTCCCCCTTTACATGCATTCCCATCGAGACAATCTCAATATGCTTTCCCCCCTCTTTCCAACCTCCCCTTTCGTCCTTTTTGAGCATTTCATCAAACTTTTTGAGAAAAACAGTCTCTCTCTCTGGCAATAGCAGTTGTTGAGTAGGCTCAATGGTTTGTTCAAATATTTCATACTGCTTTAAGACAGTCTCTCTCTCTCTCTCTGACGCAGACATTTCATCCTGCTTTAAGACGCTCTCCATCTTAACATGCAATCCAAGAAGTGTCGCCTTAAATTCTGCCTTAGCTTCTAAAAATTGAGCCTTAATTTGATTGATGATATCCAGTTGGAATTCCTGAAGAGATCTCTTGAGATAAATCTCCATTGTGGGTTCCAATAATGAGTCTCCCCCTCTATCCATGGCCATAACAGTCAGCAGGCTAATTACTCAGATTTCCCTCATGATTTATTAGCCAGTCCACACTTAAAGACCTGCGAAGGACACTCTAATCGTAGCTCCAGCCGTGTTAAGGATGTTATTTGATTTATAATCCACCTTTGTAGCTCAATGCAGAGTCACATAGGTTAAGTTGTGGAGAGTTATTTAAAGTTCTTAAGTCCTGAATTTAAAGTTCTTAAGTCCTGAATTTATGAAAAAGCCAGTTCTCGGGGAGGAAGGGTTAAGAGAGAAAAGACAGTTGGTTTCGTTTTTCCCAGTTCTCTCAGCTGTGATGCAGTAAGAAAAACTCCAATGTTACAGGCATTACCAAAGTTATGCCGCTTGAGATCTTTCTCCTCATCAGCTTCCAAAAGAACACATCTGATCTTTTACTTGCTGTCGCTTAGCAGCAGATCATTAATCTCTGTTCATGCAGTCAGGTAATAAATCTTCAGACCTCCCCCTCTCCAGGCAGCTAACTCACCAATCATGGCGACTTCACGAGACAGTTGCGTGGTGCGGGAAGAGAAACTCTTCCAAAAGACAGACCGCCATCTGAAATTTGGCGTTTCCAAGCCCCGCTTGCTGCAAGTCCACTCTCCTGTGGAAAACTTGCCCCCCCTTCTCCTGGGGGGTCCGCTGACTCGGAGTAAACCCAGAGGAATCCAGAGCCCTGGAATTTCCCCTGTTCTCGCTGCCCGTTGCTCCACCCCTCTCTTGATTCTGACATTTCAACAGCCATGCAGCACGTACCATAGTTTTATGCAATCGATATTATTTGCACAAAAAAGCACTTTGTTGTTGTTTAGTCATTAAGTCGTGTCCAACTCTTTGTGACCCCATGGACCAGAGCATGCCAGGCCCTCCTGTCTTCCACTGCCTCCCGGAGATGGATCAAATTCATGTTGGTAGCTTCGATGACGCTGTCCAACCATCTCGTCCTCTGTAGTCCCCTTCTCCTCTTGCCTTCACTCTTTCCCAACATTAGGGTCTTTTCAAGGGAGATTTCTCTTCTCATGAGATGGCCAAAGTATTGAAGCCTCAGCTTCAGGATCTGTCCTTCCAGTGAGCACTCAAAAAGCACTTTAGCAGAGGCAAAAACTGGGTGAGACAGACAGAAAATATGTCACCGTTTGGCAACAGAAAAAAAAATGTGGTTTCTCATTCTTAGAGATGAGAATGAGATTGACTAGGAGCCGCATTACTGGCAAGGTGACAGCACTTTCTCAGAACCATCCTTTCTCTCAGGAACTACTACCCTGTTTCCCCGAAAATAAGACAGGGTCTTATATTAATTTTTGCTCCAAAAAAACCCATTAGGGCTTATTTTCAGGGGATGTTTTATTTTTTTCATGTACAACAATCTATGTTTATTCAAATACAGTCATGTCATCTTCTTCTGGTTGCTGCACAATGGTGGAGGGCGGGGTTTCACTTAACTGGGGCTTATTTTTGGGGTAGGACTTATATTACGAGCATCCTGAAAAATTATACTAGGGCTTATTTTCAGGTTAGGTCTTATTTTAGGGGAAACAGGGTAACTCTACAAGTAAGGGGGGATAGAATAGGCAGAATCTTAGAACAAGAGTAAGAAAGATTTTGTGCTATGGATACTTTGCAGTTCAACTTTCAGATATGCTAGGCAGTATAGACAAGAGTAAAGGATTTTCCTCCTGTATGCAAATTTGCAGGCATTTTCAATGCATATTCTCTGCAATGTGTGTACTTATTTACACCAGGCCTGGGCAACATGCAGCCTCCAAGGGCCAAAATGTGACCAGAATCCTGTCCACACAGAACTCCCATCCATTTATTTTATTATTATTATTTTTTGGCTCAAAAAATCCCCTTGTGTCTCCAAAATTTTACACAATCTTTCTAACATATGTTTGTAGAAACTGAGATATAACAATGTTCTTCCATTGGATACGCCTTAAAGCATAGGTGGCATCCCACTTTTGGCTCCTCCCCATGCACTCCCCCATATCCCACTGTCTAATGGTAGGGCTAGAATCAATTCTACGTCAAATGCTTTGTAGGACATGATAAATAAATTTCAGCTAAATTAAACAAAAATAGGAAAAGGCAAGGGGACTTAATTCTTTAGTTTTGTTATTGTAATGGGAAAACAAATAGAGAAATGGATCAAACTACACAAGGCATTTATGAATTCCCCTGAAATATTCCTAAAACAAGGCCATCTATTATGGCTAGGTTTGGAATAATTAGATTAAACTTGCTGCTTAGCAGAAGAAAAGAAGAGATAACCCTTTCGACCTAAGTAATGTGAGGAATGTGAAGGATTTGTTTTATTCCCTTGCTAAGAGGTCCATTTATGATGCTTAGCTAAGAAATGTATATATGCATCCCTAACCTCTGTCGTTTTAGAAGATTACAAAATTATCTTTCTGTTGCTACCTAAACATAATATCCTACCTAGGCTGTTTCTGATTTGCATTTGCTATCTGCAAACTCAGATTGCCTGCATGGCTGTTTTCCCATTCTTAGATGGATGACAAAGCTTTTAAAATGTTTCTGGTTGTTAGATTTTAAAGAGATGATACAGTGTGAGAAAGAAATGAGGTTGTCAAATGTATAACATTGAGCTGGTGAAATGAGTCCCAGATTCCATTCTGAATGCTGGGACACAGATCTGTATCGTGCGAATAAAGATGGGCGTGCCTCTCAGAAAGGGCAATGTCAATTTCTCAAATACTAACTGACCAATAGTGCCCCCTACTAGAAATGTAAATTCTGCTCCAGTTCATTTGCATATGGTTAATGAGACACTACTTTTTCTCTTTGCCACAAGATGGTAAGATCTGAAGAGGTGGTCTCAGATAAATTTTTCATCTTTTGCAAGTGGATTTCTGCACATTTCTGTAAAAGCACACAACTTTTATTCTGTAGTAACTGTTGTCTTTTTGTATGGGCTATTAAAAATAATCATATTTGAAAGGTGGTTTGCATCATTTTTTATTTCTCAGCCCATCTTTTTGTACAAACTGTATGATTGTGGTTAGAAGTACAAAGAAGAAACACATTTGTTTCATGAAGAAATATTTTGCTCAAATTGCAGAGATTATAGCAAAGGGAGAACTTCTTTTTATTATTATTACTCTCTCATACTGGAGGCAAGAACTTGCATGAGACTGAGCATGCCTGACAGGCCATCTTGCCATGTCAACACAACTCTTCTCAATCAAAACCCTCCTGCTCAAATCTACACTATTTCTTGACATCCTCACCAAGTAATAGGGCCTTCAATGGGAATGGGAAATGTAGTACATAGGTTATTCGTGTCTTACAATGCAAGTAGACAGCCAAATTGAATCAGGTTGGATCGGACTAAATAGGGTCACTTACAGTCACATGGAGATGCAGCACACCATTTGGTGTGATCCTTGCATTCATATGGAAGAGTCAAGAAACCACACTGCAGTTCAAGTGACACTATTTGACTCTTTCGCCCTTTGAAGAGAAAAGGGGGGGAGCAAACAGAAAAAATCCCCCTCTTTGTCTTTCTGCTCTTTTTGAAAGTAGGCTTTAATTTTTTAATTTTTTTCCTAAAATGCATAGCATATCAGAACTACCTTACATGGCTTTTAAGGTAAGGACGTAGGGAAATTGTAGTCTAAAACCTCTAAAGAGGCCACAAAATCCCCACCCATCAGTATAACATCTCAAACTTTGCAGGGGGCATATGTAAAGAGAGCAAAACAGTCCACAGACACATTAATGTGGTAATTAATATGGGCAATAATACTACTTTGCAATTTTACACAGTAGTTTCTGCACTTTAGAGGAGATAAATTTATTTAGCAACAGTTAAATGACCATTAGCAATTTCTTTCCACGCACACAAAAATGTGATCCTGTATGCTCCACTTCCTCTAACTGGTAGATGCTGAAAAAGAGATAAAACATCAAATAGTCTGATTCAAAGATCAGAGAAAAACCCTGCTGTGTTCATCTGCAGCCTTTTGCCCAATTAGTTCACCACGGTGCCATATCACTAAATCTGACAAATGAACCCTACATGAGAGCCACGTAAGACACACAATTGACAAAATAATGGTTGCCACCCTGGCATATGCAGGCAGACTTACAAGGGAAGCAATATAATTCATCCTTTTGCAGAAGAGGGGGGAAAAGAGCAACACACCACACATTTTATCTCAGAGCTTATTAGGAGTTCTATATAAATGCAAATACAACCAAAAGTACAATTGATTTTTATGGATTTTCAAAGTCTTCATCATAACTAACAGCTCTATCCAGCATAAGACATTGTCTGCTAAATGTCAAAAATGCATACCTAAAGGAAAATGGAACAATGTGGCTGAATGCATGATATAATAGTCTCTTCACTATCTATATAAAAGTATATATTTCTGAAGTTTGTTAACAGTTTTTGGACCACAATAAAACTACCATAGGCTTCTATACACACAAACACACAAAGGTGTAAAATATTTTAATGAATAGATCTCCTTCTCATTCCTTTCTTATTGAAAGTTGATCATCATAATGGCTGTACTATGGCAGCTCTAAACAATAATGTTGTGCTGTGTCTGAACCAATCTGAGATCCTCAGCCAATATGCTCTTCTTCTTCCTGTAATTCCCTTTTCATTTTCATGATCAGCTGTAACAATCATCACTTTTCATTTCTTATTATGTGGCCATATCCTATCTTCCTGCCAGAATTATGAATTTTTCTGACTTCTTGGTCTTTATTGGTAGGCCAAAAATAATTTAAAAAACCCCCAATCTATTTCCTTTTCGATCACCCTCTTGATCCAGGAAATTCTTAGCTTCTTGTAAAAACAAAACACCCTCCAAATACTTCTATCATTTTCATAGTACCCTCTGTTAAAATCTCACAATTCCATGCCATACAGCATGAACTAGACTATTTAGTGCTGTACAATGCACTTTCACAATTTTTTGTTGTTAACTTTTACATTTTCCATCTTGGAGAAACTGCTCTGGGCCATCTCTATTCTGACTATGAGTGAAGATGATGACACAAGGCAGCCCTGCAGGCAAACTGTCTTACCTTTTCCCAGGATATGGGGAATTCTAGAGGGCAAGCTCCCCAGTGGACCCGGGAGAGACTCTGTTGGTCAAATGGTTAAAAGGAACCCGCATCTAAGGAACCCAAGGCACTAAAACAGGGAACCCAGATGGAGGTCTTGGACTGGGAGATGTGAGCAGAGAAACCAGGCAAAGAAAGAGCAACACCTGGAGCAGAAGGAAGAAGATGGCCTGTGGGAGCTAAAGGATATTAAGGAGGCAATGGAAGCAAAAGGGCAGATGCCATCAGGAGGAGAGAAACAGAGGATGGAGCAGGACAGGGACCTGTTGCCAGGTGATGCTAGAAGAGACAGCAGCAACAGAAGTTGGGGCCCAGATAGTTTTTTCATTCATCCTACCAGCACTCAGAAGAGGAATACAATGGGAAGGAAATAACTCCAGGTGAATGACTGGCTATGAAGGTGGTGTTGACATGAGGGATTTGGTTTTTGGGATCACTAGCTAAGCTTTCTAGATAATGGACTGCTTGCAAGAGATGGCTTGCACCTCACAAGGACTGGGAAGAATGTGTTTGGCCACAGCATGAAGAATTTCAACAAGAGGGCTTTAAACTGAACTGGAAGAGGGAGGGAAAAACAAGCACAGAGGTAAAGATAGATGAAGCCTTATGCACAATAAGAGGTACAGAGTGAACAGTTCTAATGGGGGTCAATAATAACATTAACATTAATAATCATATTAATATAAATGTACAAAGAGAAACAGGCCACAAATCACACAATCTCCAGTGTCCATATGAATGCCAGGAGTATGGGAAACAAACAAGAAAAACTAGAAATCTTAGTTCAGGAGGGTAAATATCACTTGATAGGAATAACTGAAACTTGGTGGGACAACTCCCATGGCTGTAATACAGCAATTGAAGGATATAAATTGTTCAGAAAGAACAGAAAATATAGAAAGGGAGGAAGAGTTCCAGTATATGGAATGCACATTACTGCACAGAAAAACAGATTGGCTGTCCCATTGAGAGCATCTGGATGAATGTAAATAGGGCAAAAAAAAAGGAGCATGGTGGAGTCTACTACCGACTGCCCAATCAAGGAGGAAACTTTTGAAAAACAAATTGCAAGCATTTCAAAGAGACATGATGGAGGATTTCAATTATCCTGATAACTGTTGGGAGACAAATTCTGCCAAGTATGACCCTTCCAAGAAATTCCTGGCTTGTGTGGCTGATAATTTTCTCCTATAAAAAATTGAGAAAGAAACTAGAGGACTAGCTATCCTTGACTTGATTCTAACCAATACAGACCATTTGGTGGAGGAAGTGGCAGTAAGGGGAACTCTAGGCGAGAGTGACCATGTTCTACTAGAATTCTTGATTTCAAAGGAAACCAAAGCAGAGTGCAGCCACACTTATATGCTGGATTTCAAAAAAGCCAAATTTAACAAACTCAAGACAATTATTAGTAGGGTCCCCTGGCAGGACATCCTAACAAGAAAAGGAGTCCAAGAAGGATGGGAGTTTCTAAAACAGGAAATTCTAAAGGTGCAACTGCAAATAATTCCAACAAGAAAAAAAGGTGAGAGACAGCAAAAAAAAAAAAAAAAAAAAAAAAAAGGTTGGAGCTCAGAACAAAAAGCTCAGAGAGGATCTGAAAACAAACAAGGACACATAAAGGAAGTGGAAAAGAGGCCAAGATATTAAAAAAAGAGAATAGACAAATAGCAAAGAATTTTAGGGATGGCATTAAGGTTAGCTAATGATACTAAAAGCAACAAAAAGAGGTATGTGTGTAAAAAAAGACAAAGAAAAGAAACAGTGGCTCAGCTACTCAATGGAAATTGAAAAATCACAACAGGTGACAAAGAAAAGGCAGAAGTACTTAATTCCTATCTAAGCTCAGTTTTCCCCCCGAAGGACAGACTGTGATCCTCCAGACAAATGTGAAGTGGAAGCAGAGGGGACACGACTGCACCTCAAGATTGATAAACAAATAGTCAAGGAATACCTTATTACTTGAACAAGTTTAAATCTCCATGGCTGGATGAACTGCATCCAAGAGTATTGAAGGAGCTGGCTGAAGAGCTCTCAGCATTACTGTCCATTATTTTCTTAAAATCATGGGAAATGGGTGAAGTGCTCCAACACTGGAGGCATTCAAGAAAAACTTAGATAATCACCTGGCAGATATGCTTTAATTGTATTCCTGCATTGAGCAGGGGGTTGGACTTGATGGCCTTGTAGGTCCCTTCCAACTTCACTATCTTCAAAAAGGGCAAAAAGGAGGAACCTGGGAACAACAGACTTATCCTGACATCAATCTCAGGGAAAATTCTGGAACAGATTATAAAGTGGTCACTATACAAACACTTAGAAAACAATGTGTTGATAAATAGAAGTCAACATGGATTTGTCAAGAACAAATCCTGCCAGACTAATCTGATCTCATTTTTTGATTGGGTAACCTTCCTGATAGACAGAGGTAATGCTGTAGACATTGTATATCTTGACTTCAGTAAAGCTTTTGACAAAATTCCCTATGATATGCTGATTAGCAAGCTAACTAGATGTGGGCTGGGTAGAACAACTGTCAGTTGGATACACAGTTGGCAACAGAATTGTACTCTGAAGGTGATGATAAATGGGTCCATCTCTAACTGGGAAGAGGTAAGAAGTGGGGTACCGCAGGACTCAGTCCTGGGCCAGGGTGCTATTCAAACTTTTGCTGGCACAGATGCTATTCAATATTTTTATTATTGGCCTGGATCAGGGGGATGCAGGGAATACTAATCAAATTTACAAATGACACAAAATTGGGTGGAATAGCTAATACCCTGGAAGGCAGAAAAAAAATTCAAAATGATTTGGACAGGCTTGAGCACTGGGCTGAAAAAAACAGAATGAAATTCAACAGGGATAGATGCAAAGTACTGCACCTAGGAGGAAAAAAAAACAAATACACAAGTGAGAAGGATCTTGGAATCATCATAGAGAACAAACTAAATATCAGCGAACAGTGTGATGTAGCTACAAAAAAGGCAAATGCTATTTTAGGCTGCATTAGCAGAAGTATCATCTCCAAATCCTGTGAGGTACTAGTTTCTCTTTATTTGGCACTGGTTAGGCATCATCTTCCCCTTAACGGATTGCTGCCTTGTCGTGGCAAAGGGGCTTGAGTAATTCAGAGAAGCTATGGGCTATGCCATGCAGGGACACCCAAGACGGACAGGTCATAGTGGAGAGTTCTGGCTAAACGCAATCCACCTGGAGCAGGAACTGGCAAGCCACTCCAGTATCTTTGCCAAGAAAACCCCATGAACAGAAACAAAAGGCTAAAAGATATGATGCTGGAAGATGAGCCCCTCAGGTCGGAAGGCGTCCAACATTCTACTGAGGAAGAGCAGAGGACAAGTACAAGTAGCTCCAGAGCTAATGAAGTGGTTGGGCCAAAGCCGAAAGGATGCTCAGCTGCGGACGCGCCTGGAAGTGAAAGGAAAGTCCAATGCTGCAAAGAAAAATACTGCATAGGAACCTGGAATGTAAGATCTATGAACCTTGGTAAGCTGGATGTGGTCAAACAGGAGATGGCAAGAATAAACATTGACATCCTGGGTGTCAGTGAACTAAAATAGGTGGGAATGGGCGAATTCAATTCAGACGATTACCATATCTACTATTGTGGGCAAGAATCCCGTAGAAGAAATGGAGTAGCCCTCATGGTCAACAAAGGAGTGGGAAAAACTGTACTGGGATACAATCTCAAAAATGAGAGAATGATTTCAATACGAATCCAAGGCAGACCTTTCAACATCACAGTAATCCAAGTTTATGCACCAACCACTGATGCTGAAGAGGCTGAAATTGACCAATTCTATGAAGACTTACAACACCTTCTAGAAATGACACCAAAGAAAGATGTTCTTGTCATTATAGGGGACTGGAATGCTAAAGTAGGGAGTCAAGAGATAAAAGGAACAACAGGGAAGTTTGGCCTTGGGGTTCAAAAAGAAGCAGGGCAAAGGCTAATAGAGTTTTGTCAAGAGAACAAGCTGGTCATCACAAACACTCTTTTCCAACAACACAAGAGGCGACTCTACACATGGACATCACCAGATGGGCAATACCGTAATCAGATTGATTATGTTCTCTGCAGCCAAAGATGGAGAAGCTCTAGACAGTCAGCAAAAACAAGACCTGGAGCTGATTGTGACTCTGATCATCAGCTTCTTATAGCAAAACTCTAGTTTAAACTGAAGAAAGTAGGAAAAACCACTGGGCTAGTCAGGTATAATCTAAACCAAATCCCTTTTGAATACACAGTGGAAGTGAAGAACAGATTTAAGGAACTAGATTTGGTGGACAGAGTGCCTGAAGAACTATGGATGGAGTCTCGTAACATTGTACAGGAGACAGCAACAAAAACCATCCCAAAGAAAAGGAAATGCAAGAAAGCAAAGTGGCTGTCCAACGAGGCCTTACAAATAGCAGAGAAGAGAAGGGAAACAAAACGCAAGGGAGATAGGGAAAGTTACAGAAAATGGAATGCAGACTTCCAAAGAATAGCAAGGAGGGACAAGAGGGCCTTCTTAAATGAACAGTGCAAAGATATAGAGGAAAATAATAGAAAGGGAAAAACCAGAGATCTGTTCAAGAAAATTGGAGATATTAAAGGAACGTTTTATGCAAAGATGGACATGATAAAGGACGAAAATGGTAGGGACCATGCAGAAGCAGAAGATATCAAGAAGAGGTGGCAAGAATACACAGAGGAATTATACCAGAAAGATCTGGATGTCCCGGACAACCCAGATAGTGTGGTTGGTGACCTTGAGCCAGACATCCTGGAGAGTGAAGTCAAGTGGGCCTTAGAAAGCATGGCTAACAACAAGGCCAGTGGAGGTGATGGCATTCCAGTTGAACTATTTAAAATCTTAAAAGATGACGCTGTTAAGGTGCTACATTCAATATGCCAGCAAGTTTGGAAAACTCAGCAGTGGCCAGAGGACTGGAAAAGATCAGTCTACATCCCAATCCCAAAGAAGGGCAGTGCCAAAGAATGCTCCAACTACTGTACAATTGCACTCATTTCACACGCTAGCAAGGTTATGCTCAAAATCCTACAAGGTAGGCTTCAGCAGTATGTGGACCGAGAACTCCCAGAAGTACAAGCTGGATTTCGAAGGGGCAGAGGAACTAGAGACCAAATTGCTAACATGCGCTGGATTATGGAGAAAGCCAGAGAGTTCCAGAAAAACATCTACTTCTGCTTCATTGACTACGCAAAAGCCTTTGACTGTGTGGACCACAACAAACTATGGCAAGTTCTTAAAGAAATGGGAGTGCCTGACCACTTTATCTACCTCCTGAGAAATCCATATGTAGGACAGGAAGCAACAGTTAGAACTGGATCTGGAACAACTGATTGGTTCAAAATTGGGAAAGGAGTACGACAAGGCTGTATATTGTCTCCCTGCTTATTTAACTTATATGCAGAATACATCATGCAAAAGGCTGGACTGGACGAATCCCAAACCGGAATTAAGATTGCCGGAAGAAATATCAACAACCTCAGATATGCAGATGATACCACTCTGATGGCAGAAAGTGAGGAGGAATTAAAGAACCTCGTAATGAGGGTGAAAGAGGAGAGCGCCAAAAATGGTCTGAAGCTCAACATCAAAAAAACTAAGATCATGGCCACTGGTCCCATCACCTCCTGGCAAATAGAAAGGGAAGATATGGAGGCAGTGACAGATTTTACTTTCTTGGGCTCCATGATCACTGCAGATGGTGACAGCAGCCATGAAATTAAAAGTTTCCTGCTTCTTGGGAGGAAAGCGATGACAAACCTAGACAGCATCTTAAAAAGCAGAGACCTCACCTTGCCGACAAAGGTCCGCATAGTCAAAGCTATGGTTTTTTCAGTAGCAATGTATGGAAGTGAGAGCTGGACCATAAAGAAGGCTGACCGCCGAAGAATTGATGTTTTTGAATTGTGGTGCTGGAGGATACTCTTGTGAGTCGCCTGGACTGCAAGGAGAACAAACCTATCCATTCTGAAGGAAATCAACCCTGAGTGCTCACTGGAAGGACAGATCCTGAAGCTGAGGCTCCAATACTTTGGCCATCTGATGAGAAGAGAAGACTCCCTGGAAAAGACCCTGATGTTGGGAAAGTGTGAAGGCAAGAGGAGAAGGGGACGACAGAGGACGAGATGGTTGGACAGTGTCATCGAAGCGACCAACATGAATTTGACCCAACTCCGGGAGGCAGTGGAAGACAGTAGGGCCTGGCGTGCTCTGGTCCATGGGGTCATGAAGAGTCGGACACGACTTAACGACTAAACAACAAAAGGCCTCATCTTGAGTACTGTGTCCAGTTCTGGTCACCTTCATGCCCTGGAGCAGGTGCATTCATTTAAGTTCTGGGCACCACAATTCAAGAAGGATACTGACAAATTGGAACATGTTCAGAGAAGGGCAACAAGAATGATCAGGGGGCTGGAAAGCCTGCCCTATGAGGAAAGACCGAAAGAACTGGGCATGTTTAGCTTGAGAAAAGAAGACTGAGAGGAGACATGATAGCACATTTCAAATATTTGAAAGGCTGTCATTCAGAGGAGGGACAGGATCCGTTCTCAATTATCCCAGAGTGCAGGACACACAACAAGGTGGCTCCAACACTAGAGGCATTCAAGAGAAATTTAGACAACCACCAGCAGATATCCTATGATTTGTATTCCAGCCTTGAGCAGGGAGTTGGTCTTGATGGCCATATAGGCCCCTTCCAACCTCATTATTAGAATCATATAATCATTCTTGACAATGCCCATCCAGTTTGCCTTGACCTGATTGATAATGGCATTGAGATGCTGGGCAGGAATCAGTCATTTTTGTTTTGACATATAGCTAGCTGCTTTTGATCAAAAGGACACATGCTTTTCTCTGACAGGAAACCACATGGCTGGGTCTGGATTATATTATGGTTCTTCACTGTCCATGTCTGAAATATCTATAGGATGTGATGATCCATCATCTTAAGTATCTTGATTTGATATGTTACTCTCATTGTTTGCAGATGTACTTGGGAAATCTGGAACTGATTCTTCATCATTAGCTTCTATGTTTCCATTGTTGAAGCAGTGTAAAATTCTGTAAGTTTTGTCTTTGCCAAGACAGCATTTATTTTATTCCTTTATTTGGAAACTTTTCTCTTCTGAGTCCCAGACAGCTGAATTTTCCATGGCATACTGGGTCTGTGTGAGAATATAAGGTCATTATGAGGTCATACCCACATGCACACTAGCAATTATAGGCTACCTTCCTCAAGGGTGTAATTGCTCTATGCGTGGTTCACTTGAGTCACCAAAATTCATTTAAAATATACAATACACTCATTTATACCTTTAGAGGTCAAAAGCATTGAAAATATTATGGTGTCCCCTACAAATATAACACACTGTGGGGCCCATGTCCTGAAAAGAACTATAATGCATACATTATATGCATTAAAATATGATAAGTTAATTGTATAGCATATGGCAAAAAAGACCACATATCATATACAAAACCATACATAGAGCATATCACAGAAGTGAGTACACCCCCTCACATTTCATCAATATTTTAGTATATCTTTTCATGTGACAACACTGAAGAAATGACACTTGGCTACAATGTAAAGCAGCGAGTATACAGCTTGTATAAAAGTGTAAATGTGCTGTCCCCTCAAAATAACGCAACACACAGCCATTCATGTCTAAACCGCTGGCAACAAAAGTGAGTCAATTTATCATTAATAAATCCTGCTCCTCATATGGCCATCTAAAGGATACTGTTTAATTAAAATGCTGGCTAAACAGAAAGGTCTTTACCTGGCACCGAAAAGCCAAAAGTGTCAGAGCCAGGCAGATCTCTATAGGGAGGGCGTTCCAAAGTTGGGGGGCAACAGCCGAGAATGCCCTATTTTGACATGCCATCCCCCTCACCTCTTTCAGGGATGGCACCTTCAGAAGGGCCTCCTGGCCTCATCTTAGAGTACAGGCAGGCTCATATGGAAGAAGGCGGTCCTTTAGGTAACCAGGTCCTAAGCTGTTTAGGGCTTTATATATCAGAGTAAGCACTTTGAATTGGGCCCGAGCAGCAACCGGCAGCCAGTGTAAATTTTTCAGAACAAGCATGATATGAGTCCACGCGGTGGCACCACTTACCAGCCGCGCAGCCCTGTTCGGTGCCAGTTGCATTCGCTGGATCATCTTCAAAGGCTGCCCCATGTATAGTGCATTGCAATAGTCCAGTCTGGTTGTTACCAATGCATGGTGACTGTTGCCAGGCTCCACTCATCCAGGTAAGAGTGAAGTTGATATATTCTCTGAAGCTGTAAGAAGGAACCCCTGGACACCGAGTCCACCTGGGCTTCCAAGGTCAGACCCGGGTCAAGGAGCACCCCCAGGCTGTGAACCCTGTCCTTTAGGGGGAGTGTAACCCTGTCTAAGGCAGGGAAATTGCCCTTTAACCTATCTGGCGGAGCACCTACCAGCAGCACTTCCAACTTGTCTGGATTGAGCCTCAGTTTATTGACTCTCATCCAGTCCATTATCGAGTTCAGGCACTGCAATGAATTGAAGGATACTGGGAATTGTAGTTACATAAAATGGAGTTTGTTAGGTTCTGTGGAAGATGAGTTGAAAGCCATGAGACTGTTTTTTCAGATTTACTGCCTGGTACAGAAGACGCCTGAGATAAGGAGGCAAGGCCACAGAGAGACTCAAAGAAGACCAAACATGCATACCGCTTAATTGTGTTATGGAAATATCCACATATATTGAGTAGAGTAAGTAACTCCACACACTTCTGAGGTAAATATAAGAAGAAGATTTATTTACGCAACTGCAGCAGCGGGAAGTCCATCCAGGCAGCACACCACCTGGGACTTCGAATTATTCATATAGTAACATAATCTTATATACCCTATAGCCCTGACTATCCCACCAGCCAATTAGCCAATGGGCGTACAATCTACCTTAGTCATTCCCCAATGTTCCACCCAGTTATCCACCCCTGTTCCTCTTTTTGATGTTTTATCTTATCCAGTTATGATTAATGGTACAGATCATATAGCAGCAATCAGCAATTATATATTTGGCCATATGTTTCATAGACATGTTGGGTCAGCCTGACCTGGAAACCCCTTCCTTCTTTCCTGTTTTGCTCAATTGGCCGTGATTATGGCTCTTTATTCAACAGAAGTTTCACTTCCTAGGGGCCATGTGGTCATTGCATCCAACATTTCCATTAGTGTCAGCATATTCTAAAATTATCTCTAGCAGCAGAACGTCTCAAGCTTTCCCCCCTCTTTCGAGTGGAATTTGCCCACATAAAAAACCCCTTAAAATTATCCATTACAATCCTCCCTAAAATACTTGGGCAAATTCCACTTATTCCCTTGGCCCATTAGCATACTCCTTATCCGTTGTAGAAACCATTACCTTCAGCCACCCATCTTCGACCACAGGTTTATACTCTAGAGTTACATTCTGCATCAATCGAATAGGAGTCGCTGGCTTTTTGCAAGCATCTAAACACATGGGCATGCATTGTACCATACAACAACACAAAATGAGTACACATATTATAAAAATAAACATTTGAAATATCACTCTTGAACTATTTCCCCCACAGCTTATTAACGTCGCTGACCCATCACCGGGTCATTTCACATCCCCAATAAGTGTCATTCGCCTCTGTTCCATTCACCCAATATGTACGATTACAATTCTTGTAAACTCCAACCGGTACTGTCTGGTTTTCTGAGCTCCCATCCTCAGCTTGGATACACCACCCAGCCTGATTGTGGAATCCCAGTCTCAGATTAACAGGGGTCTGTCTGCTTTGCCTAGGTCGTCGCACCAGAGTGCCCACTAACGTTGATATTGGCAACCCAACCAAGACTGGTCCATCTTCTGAACTTCCAGGCAGATGGGTACAAATCCAACAGTTTGTCCAATTCAGCTTCTGACTGGCCTCCTTCACATTTCTCATAAGCAAATTATTTTTCCACACCCCGAGTCCGGAAGCCCCATCCCAACAGCTTACAAACAGGGCTAGCAATGCTAAGAGTACAATTTTAACCCCAGTCCACTTCTGCTCCCTCCTTTTCTTAGTCTTATCTTGAGGGGCTCCTGCGGGTCGGGTATTCGACATCCTTCGTCCTCTGTCTCGCTGTTCGGGATTACAGCCTTCTTCAGGGTGTGATGAGTCCAACTAGTCTCTTTCATTCGGACTTCTGTTTCAATAGTCAATATCACCAGGTAAAGTCTTTCCTAGCCAGAGTTTCCAGAGGAGTCGTCTGATGCAAGATCCCCTCCTTCCTGTTGACAGCAAGAATAGAAAATCGCCAGTACATATTCTCTTAGCCCTTGATCATTCAGCTTATTCATGGCTCCCACAGGTCTTTCCAGAACCACATCATCCCAGATGGACCACCCTCGCCTCTGGAATAACCTTCCTCCGGAGATTCGCGAGGCCCCTACGCTGGGTACATTTAAAGTCCAACTAAAAACATGGATGTACATCCAGGCCTTCCCTCCTGTCAGCACTTAACTCTTTTTCTTTTGCTATTTATTATTTATAATATTTTTTCACTGTTTTTCTATTGATTATGTCTGTGTTATATGTATGTTGGTAGCCGCCCAGAGTGGTAGAATATACCAGATGGGCGGGATATAAATCAAATAAATAAATAAATAAATAAATAATTTTTTTCAAAGTGGGATCTACTACTCTCTGTTCTAAAACCACTTCTTTCTTTCTGCTAGTATCATCAAGGGATACTATTCCCTTTTAGTACCAATGTAATCAACATGTCTGTTACAAGTTTCCCTGAGATGGCAGCCTCTTTACCAAGCACTTCCATAATAAATTCTTTCACATATCCAGGAACCTGAACTGCTGCCTGCGCTGGCTTTGACAATGCTTCCAGAATTTGCTATAGTAACTTCATATACATTCCTGTTTTCCCTTTGAATTATTAACCCCTGCTCTTCCCACAATTTTCCAAACACATACACCACTTCAAATGCATTTGTAAATGTAAACCCTTTGCCCCTTTGTCATGTCCACTGCTGCTTTCTTTAGATCAAACAATTCAGCCGTTTAGACTGACATTGAGGGGGGGTAAGGCCGCAGACTCCACTTTCCCCTTCCTTTCCATCACATCTTGTCCAAATTCTCCCCTGCTGAAGAGTCTGGTTGACTCCGACCTAACTTCGTTATGGGGGGGCTTGTCAATTCTACATAGCCCTTTACCCAAGTATGACAAATTAACAGTTCCCAATAAACTCCTCAATTGCTTCTTTGTTTTTGATAACTCCAATCCAAGAATCCCTTCTATCCATTTTGGATCTAATTATTTCTTTCCCCCTTCCAATAACATCCAGTATTTGAAGGTCCTTTGTCCCCTAATAAATTTTAACAAGCTAATTGGACTTTTCCTTACTGCCTTCTCCTCCTGCTTAACGCTTAATGGTTTCAAGTTGGGAACCTCCGAAGAGACTCCATTCACTCCCATTACTCTCAGGACTCCTCCTGAGGGTTCCATTCCGTGAACACTTTTGGATACTAAGAAAGCCACATCCTCCTCTTTTTCCTACAAATTGCACAGACCTCTAGGGGTAGGGGCACTCCCCTTTCCCCTAAGTACTGAAATGACTCTCTATTTCCTTCCCATACTCCAATTTCTCTGCCTTTCTAACTTTCATACCTCTCCTTGTCTTTCTCATTCTCTTCATGTACCACCTATACCATCAATAACCACACCCTTCTCTTCTCCTTTTTTTTTTTTTTTTACATCCGGGGCCTAGCCCTAGATAAATTGCAACTTCAATTTTGCCTGCTTTCCTGATTTCTCAAAACCACACACACTGCTTCATTCCCTTCTTTTGTTTCTCCAAGCACTCTTCTGCCTCTTCCTCCCTGCCTTGGTGTTAAAAGCCTTATCCAATTTTAATAACCACCGGTATCAGGGCGGCCAGTCCTTTAATCACCAATCGCCTATTTTCTTGTGCCATCTCTGCATTTGCTCATCGTTAGGGTCAAACCCGTCGTATAGCAAGCGATGTTTGGCTTGGGTGGGCATCTCTCCAGCATTTCCTTTCCTAGCCCCGTCAATAGCTTCCAAAAATTTCTCATTCCCTGCCACCTGCGATTGGACCATCATCCCATTTGGGCCTTCCCATCTTGAACACCCTCAATTCCCCATTGTTAGGGGCCGTTTCTGGTGTTGCCTGTAGAGGATACGCCGAGGATATGCCCCACTGGCAGTACCCGAACGTACCCTTGCGAGTCGTGAGCTCCCTAGCTTTGGACCGCATTTCCCCTGTCCTACAGACTTCTCCCACACCTGACCGCTAGTCATATCAGGATTGTTAATAAAGTACACCCACATGTAAAAACAAATCTCATCTGTTCCACTGGTTGAGCAGCCTACCCAAAAGACTACCAACAGGAATCTGTACCTCCACTGAGGAGGGGGGCATCCCCCTGTCGATTCTTTCCCTTTGGATCCACCTCTACTAGTGCTTTTCCCCATTGCGGTTTTCAAACCAATCAAACACACCACACACCTACGCGAGTAGGGGTATCGATTCCAGACAACCAGGCGCTGAGTCTGAGCTCCTTATGGGTCAACAACCGATGTCTAGCCGTAGGTTCATGTCGCCCCTCCTGGCATCGTCAATCGAGGAACCCTGGTCTACTCCGGGTAGAGTATTGGGTTATCAATCACACCATTCAAACCGCAGATTCGCCAATTCACTCCCTCATTTACTCACCGAATGAATCCGATCTTCCGTTCCTCCCAGCCGGCGATGAACTTGTTCTTAAATTCACCCCAGATGGTCCGTTTGAGGATTCCTTTGCTGCAGGAGCGGGCACGGAGACCACAATCACCTGGCAGTTGAAATCAACTGGGCGCGCCTCCAGTGCGCAGTGTCCAGACCACTTAGCTGCCTGCAAATGGAGACCCTCGGATGCCACTCCTGACACCAAATTTGTTATGGAATTATCCACATATATTGAGTAGAGTAAGTAACTCCACACACTTCTGAGGTAAATATAAGAAGATTTATTTACGCAACTGCAGCAGCGGGAAGTCCATCCAGGCAGCACACCACCTGGGACTTCGAATTATTCATATAGTAACATAATCTTATATACCCTATAGCCCTGACTATCCCACCAGCCAATTAGCCAATGGGCATACAATCTACCTTAGTCATTCCCCAATGTTCCACCCAGTTATCCACCCCTGTTCCTCTTTTTGATGTTTTATCTTATCCAGTTATGATTAATGGTACAGATCATATAGCAGCAATCAGCAATTATATATTTGGCCATATGTTTCATAGACATGTTGGGTCAGCCTGACCTGGAAACCCCTTCCTTCTTTCCTGTTTTGCTCAATTGGCCGTGATTATGGCTCTTTATTCAACAGAAGTTTCACTTCCTAGGGGCCATGTGGTCATTGCATCCAACATTTCCATTAGTGTCAGCATATTCTAAAATTATCTCTAGCAGCAGAACGTCTCAAGCTTTCCCCCCTCTTTCGAGTGGAATTTGCCCACATAAAAAAATCCCTTAAAATTATCCATTACAATTGCAAGCGAGATAAGCGACCTGTGGACCCGTGTGAATTATGGGTGGAGAGTTGTGTTAAGCTTTCTTGTGATTAATTGGTTAGCAGCTAAGAAGGGAGAAGGAGGGCCAAGACATGTAGAAAAATGATTGTTTTGTGTATGTGAAATGTTCTTGGTTGGTGTGTGTCAAAGAATGTTTGCAGGATGTAGCAAAGACAAACGGTTTGTCTTTTTGAAACCAGAAGGAGGGGGAGTGAATAGCCCAGCTTAGAAGCAAGATGATTATTTAGAGATTTTAGATGTTATTATTTTATCAAGAAATAGCAGCTTTATTTAACCATTGTAATGGATAGACAGAAGGGATAGACAGGAGGGATAGACAGGAGGGCCTGGTGTGCTCTGGTCCATGGGGTCGTAAGAGTCGGACACAACTTAACAACTAAACAACTACTACTACTACTACAATGGATGGATATATAATGCTTAATGCTTTTGCACAACAACTGTATACTAATGAAACTATATTATTTCCTTAATAAAAAACAAATATACTTCTTAAGGGAAGACTTGTATTTGATACAGCAGGACTCACATCTAAATCCATTGGTGATTTGTTAACAGGTCCTACCTTGCTGGTCTGTTGTGCTGTCTAAGGAAGCACAAAGTCAATGCTTAATTACTGGGAAAGTAAGCAAAGGTTTTCTTCTAAGGTCAGGCTTGTCCATGGGGCTTATACTATGCACTTCTGAGGCCTAAGGGACCAACCTCAGAGATACAGGTGGTAGTTTTGCACCCACAGTGACTCCCTGTCCAAACATCATACTCTCTTTAGGGAGAGGTGATTGTTACAGGCACGAGTTCAGAACGGTGACTGCCACACCTGGATTGGTAGAGAATGAGAGGTAGAGCTGGGTGTCATCAGCATATTGCTGACTCCTCAGCCCAAACCTCCTAATGACCTCCCCCAGCGGTTTCATGTAGATATTGAATAGCATGGGGGACAGTATAGAACCCCGTGGAACCCCGTGACACAACCGCCATGGATTGGCGCTACTGTCCCCCAGCACCACCTTCTGGACTCGATCAGCCAGGTAGGAGTGGAACCACTGTAAAATGATGCCTCCCATTCCCATCCCAGCCAATCTGTCCAGAAGGACCCCATGGTCGATTGTGTCGAAAGCCGCTGAGAGGTCCAGGAGAATCAACAGGGACGCATTCCCCCTGTCTCTCTCCCGGCAAAGGTCATCAAACAGGGTGACCAAGGCAGTCTCCATCCCATCACCTGGCCTGAAACCCGATTGAAATGGATCTAGATAATCTGTTTCATCCAGGAGAGCCTGGAGCTGCTCAGCCACCACACGTTCCAACACCTTGCCCAGAAAAGGGAGGTTCACCACTGGTCGATAGTTAATCACTAGATCTGGGTTCAGATTAGGGTTTTTTAGGAGTGGGTGAATCACTGTCTCCTTTAACGGGGCAGGGACCACTCCCTCTCTTAATGAGGAGTTGATGGCCTCCAGAATCCAGGTGTGAATCCCCCAGCAGATTCCTTTATTAGCCATGATGGGCAAGGGTCAAGTGGTGGTATGAACCGATCCAAGCACCCTGTCCACATCCTCGGGTCATAGCAACTGAAACTCATCCAATAAATCATGACATAAGTCCAGAGCACTGGACACAAACTTAGGCTCAGCATCAACGGTGGAGTCCAACTCTTTGCAAATCTGAGCGATTTCCCCCTCAAAGTGTGTAACAAATTTGTTATAGCAAGCCACTGAGCAGTCCGGGACCTCCACCAAACCATTAGGCTGAAGAAGGTCCCAGACCACTCAAAATAGCTCTGCTCGATGACACTGGACAACACTCCAAGGAAGCAATATGACTGGAGAAATGCTGACGTTTCGCCAGCCATAGCACCACAGAGTAGGCCTGATAATGGGCTTTAAGCTGTGTTTGGTCATAGTCGCAGCGATATTTCCTCCATCTGCGCTCAAGCCGTCTCCCAACCACTTCATAACCAGAAGCTCCTCTATATACCATGGAGCCATATAGGCTCTTAGGGCAGGGAGAGGGCGCCTAGGTGCGATTGTGTCAACCGCCCAGGCCATCTCCTTGTACCACAAAGTGACCTGGGCTTCGACAGGAGTGCTAACCATATCAGCTGGAAACTCCCCTAGAGCATTCAGGAATCCTTCAGGATCCATAAGTCTCTGGGGGTGGATCATTTTAATTGATCCCTGTAGTGGATACCCCAGACATCACCTGTCCGTCCCTACGGAACCTTGGCAGAAGAACCAATGAAGAAGATGGAAGGTGGAGTCAGAGAAGAAGGAGGGGTACAAAAGGGGGAGTCTGAAGGGATTTTTTAGAAGAGATTGACTAGAGATGAGATCAGAGATTTTGAAGGAGAGAGATTTGAGATTTGAATGATTGGAAAGTGAGAGGGAAGTGCTGGAAGGGTTGGAAAGCTGAGCTGTGGGAGTGGAAATAGGATTAGTAGGGTCAGAGCAAGATAGAAAGAACTAACAGAAAGATCTAATTGAACTGAATATCACTTAACACCTGTGATTTGCTTCCTGTGAATGAATATACTATTTCCAACTGATTATCTACCCCACCCTGTATAATAAACTGATTGTGTTTAGCAGCATGAGTGTCCAGCAGTTGATTGATGTTATGAAGTAATAACATCTGGTGGCAGCGTGAGAAGGAGGAAAGAGCGTGAGCTTTTGTGAGGGCCAAATCCTAGAGCATTCAGGAATCCTTCAGGATCCATAAGTCTCTGGGGGTGGATCATTTTAATTGATCCCCCTTCCCTGCATAGGGTAGCAGTGGCAGAGAGTCTAAACTTTACCAGGAAATGGTCCGACCATGACAGCGAGGTCAAAGATAAACCCACCATACCTGGACCACCATCCCTCCATCCCATTGAGAATACTAGGTCAAGTGTATGGCCTTTCTCATGAGTTGGGCTGATGACATCTTGAGACAGTCCCATGGTTGTCATGGTGGCCATGAAGTCCTGAGCTGCCCCTGTTAAGGTGGCCTTGGCATGGAGGTTGAGGTCCCCCAGTACCAAAAGACTGGGGGTCCTCACCACCAGGTCCGAGATCACCTCTGTCAGCTCAGATAGGGAGACTGTTGGTAAGCAGCAGGGTGGGTGGTACACCAACAGAATTCCCAGTCTGTCTCTTGAGCCCAACACACAATACAGGCCCTCAAGACCATTTCCCAATGTTTTGGTTTTTACTGATTCATATTCAGTTACTTTAGGTAGGGAAGTGGTTTTCTTGGGGCTCAGGGAAGAAGGGAGGGAGGAAGAGAGTAGTAAGAATACCTAGCCTTCATCAAAATTTCTTTTGACAGGTGCCCCGCCCCTGCGAGGTGGGACAAAAGGCCAAGAATTGACCCAGGGCCCTCCTCCTGGGTAGGCAGGTCTTTAGGATGACGTAGGGGGTTGGTGAGGCCACCGTGGGCCTATAGGAGGGTTCATAGATGCTGGGGTCCCCCATGACCAGAGCGCGGCCTCAGGATTGGCCCCTGAAGTGACGTGTCACCCCTGCGGCCCTGTAGGCCAATGGGTAGAGGTTGGAGGGGTTTGGCTAGAAAAGGGGTGGCCGTAGGGCATTCTTTTGGCATGCCCTTAGGCCGCCTGGGGCTGAAACTCCACAGCGGCTGCTGAAATGCCACAGAGGTGATTTCGGGGGCCTTCTGTGCATGCTTGCCGCTCTTTGCAGAGACCGGTGCAGCTTGGAGAAGATGGAGGACAAGGAAAACCAGCTCCCATGCACCCAGGCATCCCCAAAGGTGGAAGGCCAAAAGGATCTGGATGACAAAACCCCAGCCAACCCCAGAAAGCATTGCATGAGTACAGATTCTGACAATGAGAATATGCCACCTGCAGCACTACAACGCCTGGAAGACCCAGAAAGCTCTGAAAGCTGGCATAATATGGAAGGTTCTTTTTATACAGAGAAATCTTCTGAAATGCCGGTATGTAATCATTTCTGGAAGGGTGGTGCCAGAGGGTTGCTATATCTGACTATTCTGTGTTTGTTAAAACCCCTCTTTGATTTTTCAGGAACCATCCCATTTACAAGTAAGCAGAACTTCCCTGAAAAAAGGCAAGGCCATGAGATACATTGTAAGGGCATGCCTTTATGGAATTCTGAAACACTGTCTGACTGGCTATCTGAAACATGCATGTCAGGGCTGCCAACTACAAATCCCAGGTCAAGAGGGCCATCCATGTTTGTCCTGGGGCGAACACACCCTTTCAAGAATGCTGCAAATGTTGTGTGGAACAATCTGCTTTTAAAAGTCCCTTTATATTATTACTTTGGTTGCTTACAGAAATAATGTGCTGTGTCTCACAAACAGAAATTTGAACTACATAACCAATCTCATTAAATTTTTAGGAAAATCTGAAAAGGCCTATGCTTATTTTTAAAAGCTATTGGAAAAATCAGATGATCCATTTCTAGAGACTGTGTTAAAAGGGTTTAAAGGCTATGATTATAAAATGTTTCTCTGTCAAACCTGTAAAAGCTAAATAAAAATAATACTTTTGAAAGGCTGCATTTTATATTTCCCATTTTGCTGCAATTAAAGATTATTAACACAAACCTTACAGTTAAAGCTGAAGGAGAGAAGGCTTTTTTGAAAGCCTGACCACCACAGCTAATGGGATAAATTGGGGAGGGATGTCTGGACATGCCTATGCTTAAAGGCTGTTTCAAAAGCTTATCAATATGTTGACTCTGAGCTGTCCTTCAAAAACTTATCAATATGTTGACTCTGAGCTGTCCTTCAAAGGCTTATCAATATGTTGACTCTGAGCTGGCCTTTCTTGTTTCTGGGACGGAGACGAGAAAGGACAGCTCAGGCTGTCAATGCAAGCCCTGAAATTAATAAAAGGCTGCCCATTTTGCTGCAATTAAAGATTATTAACACAAACCTTACAGTTAAAGCTGAAGGAGTGAAGGCTTTTTTGAAAGCCTGACCACGGATAGTCCATACCCGATGCACGATGGATGTTTATGTTAGTGAGAGAGCAGACCCCTTAGCTTGGGAAAAATATTTCTGGTAATCCTCTGAACAGCTTTGTGTTGTCAATCAATCAATAATTGCTTTGGGAAAGAGAGAAAGGTTTGGTGTCTATAAATACGTGTGGCCTTTTTTGCTTCCCATGGAAAACTGTATAAAAAGGGAGCCCTTCCCTTGGTGTAGCATCCAGTCCCTTTTCTACCAGCAACCTGTTGAGAAGTGTTTCCTGAGGACTGGAAAATATGGCACATGTAAGTATCTTATTTGCCTATATGTTTCAAATGTATGATTTTATTTTAGTGTAGTATTGATTTTATTCCATTGCTTGTAATCATGCCTTGATCAGAGGTTTGGACTGATGGTCCTGTAGGACCTACCCAACCTTACTTTTTATGATTGGACAGACTGTTATATGCATGATAGTCCTTTCTCTCTCTCTCTCCCCCCCCCTCTTTTATAGAAAACTGTAACCAAAGTTCAGGTCCTTAGACCTTCAAATTCTGAGCAAAAAGGTAAGAACTCATCTATTTTAAAGGATTTGTTATGTTTAGCATTTGGAAAATTAGGTAAATAATGTAACTTTGTGTTTGTTCTTTAATTTAAAGGGGGAAAATGTAACTATGGACCTTGTTCTTTAAAATAAAGGGGGGAAAAGTAACTTCGGGTTTGTGAGGGATTCTGTTATGTTCAGACCAGCCCACACACAACACACTTTGTTCCCTTGTAGACAGCCAACCCTTAGAAAGACTTATGTTTTAAAATATCACAGTGATCAGGAGAGAGACTTTGTATATATTTTATTTTATTGCAAGACACAGAAAAAGGATTTAGGTAACACGAGGCCTAGTAGCCTTTTGCAGAGTATGGAGAACCTTGAGTGTAATTTGATGGTCATATTTTGTCCATTCAGCATATTTAATCCATTTTCCTGCAACAGAGAGAGAGAGGGAGAGAGAGAGAGAGAGAGAAAGTAGCATTTGTGTCTTTGCAGATTACCACCCTATCAGTAGAAAATGGGGTGGTTTAGAAAAATCTCACAGTAATGCTGCTTTTACTTTAGATAAATGGGGAAATCTCTTAATGTACATATCCAGCCGCCGTTTTGAAGAAGCCACTTTGCTTGATTCTTCATAATATAGTTTGTCATACACTGTGTCAGAGAATTTAGGTCCTTGCTAGACAGGGTCCTGTAGGATTTCTGAAGGATCTTCACCAGACAGCCACAAAAGCCTAGCATCATTATAAGGTGACCCCAATTAATTTTTCCATCTGCAAATTCATATTGCATAGCTAATAGGAACGTAGAACAAGCTTCAGCAGTGCTAGAAATTTTGAGCTCACGTAAATGAGCGTTGATCTGACCTTCAAAGTGAGTTTGAATCAAAGAGTCTATATTTTTAAAAGCGGGTTCATTTCTGGATTAGGCCATTCATTTACAGGCTGATCACATACAATTTTCAGATATGTATGTAGGAGAGAATATGTTTGACTCTCTATAGTCGCCAGGCAGTCCATAATCTTGCAGTATAGTGCTAAAAACAGGAAGGCAATGTTAGGACATGCCCTAACATGTTCTTTTTCTTGTTAGGGGCACAGAGCAATGTGGGCGAGATCTGTTCCCTTAGGCAATGTGAGGCATGCACTGACATGTTCCTTTTTTTTTCCTTGCAGGGGCTCAGAGCAATGTGGGTGGGGCCTCCCCCCTTTCCTCAGAGTCCCTAGGTGAGTAATTTTAAATTTCTGCCATAAGGTATAACCTTTTTGTTAGAGTGGTACACATAGACTTATTGCGCCTCATGGTCGCTTAATGCAGACGGTGTTCAGCTTTTTAAAATACTGTACCTGATATAGTTTGTGTTTTTATAGAGGTTTCTAAATGGAAAATATAATCTTTTCAGAAAAATACTTTGAAGAAGATTTTGTTGCCCCAATGAAGATGCCATCCCCTAAAATTCATAAAGCAATTCCCAAGAGACCGACTGCTGTTAGGACTCAACCCCGCATCTACCCCTCTAAAAGAAAGAGAAATGACAATGGTATGTTCTGAGCAATTTTATGTCAGGGTGATTGCATGTATGATGTTTTAACAGGGGGATCGCTCATTTGTCTTATAGAAATTAAATTACAGTTTTTCTTGACCCACTTAAAGTGTGTGTGTGTGTGATAGAGAGAATATCACTGAGACATGCCTTACACAATTATTGTTCTTCTTTTTTAGATGAGCTTATGGAAGCAGATGGCAAAAGAACCAAGAATGCTGTGGGTTCAGACAGCAGCACGCCCATGAGACCTCATAACGCAAAGCAAGGGGAACCTGAAAAGGCTGGAAGTGCAGGGCCTGACATGCTTATAGGGGTGCTTAATGTAAACACAAGGTCATCTGTTATTTGTTTTTTAAAAATTGCAATGATGATGAGGGTGCTCAGAATGGTTAAAGAATGGGAAAACATTATGACCCAACTGATGGGAGCCTTGCCTGATGCAGAAATGTTTCCTGATATGATTAAAAATGTGGACCATTGCTCATGTGTAAAGACTCCTCAAGTCCAAACAGGGTTGGGATATCTTGACTTACAACAGCAGCCAAAAAGAGGGAAAATGAAAAAGGGAAGACCCAGCCAACAGTTTGGAAAAAGAGGGGTGAAAAAACAAATCACAGGAAAACTGTACTGGTGCAAAAGATCTATGAAATTGTTAACCAGGGCTAAAAAACTGCTTTCACATAGGAAAAGGCGATCTGTACCTCTGTCTTCTAGTCCCACACAAGAACCCCAGAGTCCTCAGGGTGTAAAGGGTCCTTCTGGTCTTGATGACCAGGGTTTTCAAGACCCCTCACAATGCACAGAAGACCTGAATCCTGAAAATAATTCAGGGTCTGATATGGACCCCCAACAGGTGTATGCAGAAGTGATAAACAGGTGGGAACGGGCACATGGGCGATACAGAGCACAACATATTGCACAGGAATTCCGATTTGTTAATTTAGAACATATACAGTCATATACACAAGCTATCGCTGCATTGCACAGTGCGATACAACAGGTCCTTGATGATGTTAACCAAAGCCTTGAGACTGGGGATTTTGTACAATTGAGATTCGAAGGGGCCAATTTAAGGGATCCTTTGTTTTCAGTGAAGAAGGTTAAAGGGGGGCTGGATGCTGAGGATTTCCTCTCCCAGCTGGCCAATCTGTTACACAGCAACATGGAGCTGTGTCTTGAGGGCACATTGCGTCTGATTGTAACCATTGTGAAATCTCCCCGTGGGGGCAGAGGCCCTTCAAGAGCCTTGCGCTCTATACCTCATAGTGAAATCATAAATAAGAAAAGGAAATATCTAGTAGATTTCAGCACTGTGAACAGTAAACTTTGCTTTGGGGGAGGTCTGTTAGCAGTGATGGCTGAAAAGGTCCCAACAGATGCTGAGCTGACAAAATCAGCCCTAGAGTTGTATCGAGCTGTCGAATGGCCTGTAGACAAAGAGGTCTCTCTGGTGGATATTCCTCTTTTTGAGAATCACTTAAAGGTAAATATACAAGTAGCCCACTATGGGGACAAAGGCTGGGGTTTATTTAAATCACAAGACCTCCGATATCCACAAACATATACAGTATTTCTCCATGATAATCATTATTATGGGGTCCTCAATGTAAAAGCCCTTTTTGGTGCTAAAAATTACTGTCTGTTTTGCCACAAATTGTACAACCGCAGTCACGACTGTTTATTTTCCTGCAGGCTCTGCTTAAGAAAGGACTGTTCTTCTAAAGTAGATAGAATGGACAGGTGCACACATTGCCAAATGACCTGCAGGTCAATAGAGTGTTTAACATTACATACAAAATTGGCTGCAAAGAAAAAGGTTCCCTGCAGGGTAAGGAAATTTTGTGACGAATACAAACGTTTTCAAAATGAAGAGCATTTCACTAAGGACTGTGGCGGTCTGCGGTGTAATGTCTGTTGGGGGCGTATGAAACAAGATGAGGAGCATCTCTGTTTCATGCATCCGATTAAAGAGCCAGAGATCTCAACCCATTATATATTTTATGACATAGAAGCCCATCAAGCCACAGGCATACATGTTCCCAATTACTGTTTTGTAAAAGCATTTGCTGGGGGAACTTTAGACTGCTTTAAAGAAGAAGCTTCTGTAGAAACTGGGGCTGTTGGTGGTGTACAGGCTTCCAGGGCTCAGAATTCTGAGGAGGAGGAGGGAGAAGCTTGTGATATTGATTCAGACTGTGAGGGTGAGGCTTCGGGCGCTCGTGAGGTGGATAAGGGATGTGGGGGCAACAAGAAAAAGCCTGTGGAAAAAAAGGGGTGGCCTTATGGGAAAACCTGGGAGTTTAAGGGTGAGTCTTGCATAGCAGAGTTCATTCAGACTTTCACAAAAGGGCGGCTTTTTGTGGGCACTACGTTTATAGCCCATAATTCAAAAGGTTATGATGGCTATTTCATCGCTCAAGGGGGCAAACTTATATCTATAACAGTAAAAGCTCTAGGTATAAAATTCCTGGATTCTCTCAGCCATCTCCCCATGGCACTCTCAAAGCTCCCCAAATGTCTTGGGTTCGAGCTGGAGTCTAAGGGATAGCTCCCTCATTATTTCAATACCCCTGAAAATAGCCAGTATAAGGGGCCCATGCCACCCCCTGAAGATTATGGGGTGCAATACATGATGCCTTCTGAGCAGAAGGCTTTCTTACAATGGTATGCTGAGAATAAGATGAAAACATTTAACCTGCAGAGAGACCTGGCTTTCTATTGCCAACAGGATGTTAACATCCTGGTACAGGCCTGCACAAAATACCACCATGAGATCATGGAATTGACAAAGATTAAGAAAAAGCACAGTGATGAATATGAATGGTTTGCCATAGACCCCATTCAATACCCCACCCTGGCTAGTGTGTGTCTTGCTATGTACAGATTCAGGTTTCTGAAGAAAAGCACAATAGCTATTCCACAACCAGACAACTATCATAATCAGTGTAAAAGATATTCATCCTCATCAATCCATTGGTTGTCTTATATTGAACATATAGAAAAAAAATCAGGATTCAGCATGCCTTGAATGGAGGAGAATTCCTTATAGATAAATATTATGTGGATGGATATATGGTTGTGAATGGTCAGGGGGTTTGTTTAGAATTCTTGGGGTGTTTTTTCCATGGCTGTGTCCTTTGTTATCATTCTGAGGATTGGAATCCTCTGGCAGGAAAAACATATGGGGCTCTTTACAATGCTACACAGGAAAGGGCAGCTGTCCTGAAAAGCAAGGGTTTTGAGGTCAGATCAATTTGGGAACATGAGTGGAGAGCTATGCTAAAAACAGATGAAGAGCTCAAAGAATTCCTTGCTTCAGCTGATTTTCCAGAGCCCTTAGAACCTAGGGATGCTCTCTTTGG
The DNA here is from genome assembly GCA_037013535.1 of Intellagama lesueurii. Taxonomy (NCBI): domain Eukaryota; kingdom Metazoa; phylum Chordata; class Lepidosauria; order Squamata; family Agamidae; genus Intellagama; species Intellagama lesueurii. The sequence goes on along the minus strand of JBAJHW010000010.1, from coordinate 25,467,597 downwards.
AGGTCGTACAAATGCGGTCTGTCTGTACTACAAACATAAACGTGGAGAGCAGATTCATTACTGTGATTTTACCAGCCTTTACCCCTATGTCAACAAAACTAAAGAGTATCCTCTGGGTCACCCCAAAATCATTTTTGAGAACTTTGAACCTGTGTCTGCATACTTTGGCTTCATAAAGGCTAAAGTCTATCCACCAAGATGCCTCTTTTTCCCAGTGCTACCCTCCAGGGTTGGCAGAAAACCCTTGTTTGCACTGTGTGCCTCTTGTGCAGAAGGCCATCAGCTAGACCCATGTCAGCATTCTGATGAAGAGAGAGCCTTGCTGGGAACATGGTGTACTATTGAACTGAATGTGGCCATAGAGAAGGGCTACAGGGTTGTGAAAATCTATGAAGTGTGGCATTTTGAAAACAGATCAGCAGGCCTGTTTTCAGAATACATGGAGCTACACCTTTGCCACAAACAGGAAGCCTCAGGCTTTCCCGAGTGGTGTGTCAGTGAGGCAGATAAAGTTAAATATATCACTGATTATTACAACAAAGAGGGAGTGCAGCTACGGAAAGAGAAGATTGCTGTAAATCCAGCAAAGAGGCAGATTGCCAAATTGTTTTTAAACTCTCTATGGGGAAAAATTTGGGCAGAGAACAAACCTGGCTAACACACAGGTGGTGAGCGATCCTGATGAATTTTTCAATCTCCTATTTTCAGAGGCTTACACGGTGTCAATGTTTGAATTTCTCGAGGATGATGTGGTGTGTGTGTCCTGGAAACATGCTGTAGACAGAATAACCACATGGGGTAGAAAAAACGAGTTCATAGCCTGCTTTACCACAGCTTATGCACGCCTGGAGCTTTACCGGTTGCTGGACAAACTGCAGGATAGAGTTCTCTATCATGATACAGATTCTGTCATTTTTGTGCACCGGGAGGGGGAATGGAACCCGCCCTTAGGGGATTACTTGGGAGACCTCACAAGTGAAGTCCCTGGAGGGCTGCATATCACTGAGTTTGTTTCTTCTGGCCCTAAATCATACGCATATAAGCTTACGAACAACACTGCCTGTCTGAAGGTCAAAGGGATCACACTGAATGTTGCTAACTGTGAAAAAATTAATTTTGATAGTCTCAAAGACCTGGTTTTTACTCACGTTTCAGACAAGCAAGGCTGCTCACCCCGTGAAATAGTTGTGCAGTAACCAGGGATTGTTAGGGATACCAGTGGCTGATCCGCATAAAATAGTTAAGAAAAACTCAGAAAGTGGTTTATGACAAAAGAGTAATTACGGAAGGTTTTAAAACCCTCCCTTATGGCTACTGAAATGAATACGTGATGGGTCCATCCTTTTTCAGCCATCCTAGCAGGGCCGAGTGGCTGTGGAAAAACTTTTTTTATAAAAAATATGTTGGACAATGCTCGCAGTGTATTTTCTGACATGCCTGAAAATATTATTTGGTGTTATGGCTGTTGGCAACCTGTATATAAAAATCTCCTCTGTAAATATCCCTGTATTTGTTTTGTAGAAGGATTGCCGGATAAATTTGATGATGATGTTCTGTTACCCATCACTAAAAAAAACTTCTTGATTTTGGACGATTTGATGCTGTGTGCCTCTGATAATAAGGAAGTGGAAAAGTTATTTACACAATATGTGCATCACAGGAATGTGAGTGTTTTTTTAATTACTCAGAATGTTTTCTGCAAGGGGAAAAGCACCCACAGCATTAGTCTAAATGAAAAATACATGGTACTGTTTAAAAATCCCAGGGATAAACTGCAAATTGCAACGCTAGCCCGCCAGATGTACCCACGAAATGTCCATTTCTTCATGGAGGCTTTCGCAGATGCTACAAGACTCCCCCCCCTCCATGGTTATCTATTGGTGGATTTAAATACCAATACTCCTGAATCTCACAGACTGAGAACAGGACTTTTTCCTCCTGACTGGCCTGTTGTATATACAATGAAGAAGGGTGCTTTAGGCAACAAAAGACGTCTGCTTTGAGACCTTTTTCTTTATTGGGGCAGGTTCCTCTGCAAGGCAACATGTCTGAATGTATAAGGTGAAACCTCCCAATTTTAAAACTCCTTATTAAGGCACCCCTGCGCCACAGAAAAGCCATTTTATGTGCTGCTTCGGATGATCTGATCACAGCCATTTCAGAAATTGCTCTGAACTAAAGTGTTCAGGAAACAAAGGAAACATTGCTCTAACGCCTCAACAGGTACGTGTTTTAAAGAAAAAACGTACTCTGATTAAAACCTTGAGTAACAAGAAGGTCCCCCTGCAGCGGAAGAAGCATCTGGTGAGGCAGTCTGGAGGTTTCCTGGGACCCTTATTGAGCTTTGCCGTCCCTCTAATAACCAGTCTTTTAACTAATAAGTAATGGAATGTGCTGAAAAGATGTATTTGGTCCCCAGTGCTCAGCTACAAGAGTTGAGGGGTGTGCCAGAAAACATCAGGACCACAACAGTGAGACGCCTGGACTCTGAGATGAGAGAAATTCTCTTAAGGTCAGACTTGCCAGAGTATGAAAAAGCCAAGCTTTACAACAGCATTCTACAGAGATTTTTAGTGCTGGCCAAACGAGGATTTGGAAAAAACAATGCCACCTCCCCCACAATGACCTGCATCTCTCCCCTCTCCTCCTCCTCAAGCGCCCATCCTTGATGACAGAACCACTGTTATTCAAGAGGTGTTAGACAGCATCCCCAACCGGTACAAGAAAAATGCAGAGATTTTGCTAAGTAAATTAAGCCAACATCAAGATACCTCTTCGTGAGATGACAAAGGGACATTCCTGTATCGGGGAGAGTTCTTACCTGGCTCTAATATTCTGGATCTGGTCAGAGGGATCACCCAGTCTACTACTATTTCTGATAAGAGAAAACCAAAAGGCTGGGATGTTTTTCTTAAAGCTATGGCCGAACTGAATATGCCCACGTCTATTGCAGGGAATTCATCCACTAGAGAACAATTAGAAGCATTGAAATCAGCTCCCCCTCCTCCACCCCCTCTACCTGCAATGGTTGCTATTGCCCGACGCAAGAAACAATTCAAGAGACCAGGATGGCTGCATGTGGAAGAGCTTCCCATGACCCCAATGAGACCCATAGTCAAGAAGCCCGAATGGCGCACTTTCTAAAATACATCAATAAAAACAAGACATATAAAACATTTTGTCAAGGTAAAATTTACAGGCCTGAGCAGTACAAAGTGTCTTAATGAACAGCCATATTGAACAGGTGTGCTGTAATGCTGAGTCATGATGATTCATAAAGTGCTGACTCATGTATGATGCAATATCTAATATGATTGGACACAGATAGTTGTGAATAAGTATATATGTGGACTCTGTACAGCAGATGTATTCTTCTTTTTCTTTCTGATGAGTGTCATGCTGTTATGCTGCCAGTCTGCACTTCTGTATATAGCTTGTAAATACACGTCTGGTGCTGGAGAAGCTGCTTGTGTGTGCGTGATTCATTTAACCACCTGGACCAGAAGTTACTCTGCTGATTCTCCGTGTTCTTGCGCTAACACATTTAACTTTTTGTCTTTATTTTATTTTATGCACAGCTTACATTTTATGTCGTACACTGGGGGCCACAGGCTTGAACATGGTGAAACGGACTGCAGGGTTGGGGAGACCTTTTAATTTTTCCTTGACAAATTCTACAACCATGCGATCATTTTTGGAAGCATCTTCCGAGTACAGCTTTAAAATCTGATCAAACGATCAAACGACAGGCCTTTTGTTCTGTTGTGTAAAAAGAACACACAGTGATAGCCACAGGTCACTGCTGAAGGGTGTTGTAGCTGTCTCTGCTGGAATATTATTTCTTTGCCCTGGCGCCATAAAAAAGCTGTAATGGTTTCAGGGATGCGTGGATTGTCTGAGTCTACACCGTATGAGTCAAAAAACTCTCCAGGGCCGTTAGTTGGCAAATAGATGGCCATCCAGTGTTCCCCAGGCAACTTGTGGGGGTGTGTGTTCACCACTATTCCGGTAGGTCTTTTGGTAATAAGGCTCCTTGGTAACAGGTCACAGGGGTAGACATCTAGAAAGATCTTGTCTCGTTGTAATACACTTAATATCTGTGCCGTGTTCATCTTCACATGTAATCAAAGAGGACGTTTCTGCTGTGATTGATTTCAATCACATTGTCAAATAACCCATATAAGAGCATGTTAATAGTGACAGGCAGGTGCTGGGCAAAACGGATATCTGCTCTAAGGTTTCCAGTTTTGATCAGAGAATAATGTTCTGAGCAACCATGATCTGGCGTCAAGTCAAAGGCATACATGTTATATCCGTAGCCAAATTCGGTACGGCGAATTAAAATGTCTTGGTCCTTCATGGCTTTCCCTGATGCTTGTACCAGCTGCATGTATTCTCGCACCCATAGGCCATTTGCATAATCAGGTTGGAGGGGCATTTATGGAACTTGAACCCCATCAACGTACAAGGCTATAAAATTAACATTGAAATTTTGGAAATTGAAAGGATTTTTGTCATATGCACCGCTGAAAGCCTCATTGTCAACAAAAGCTATCATGAGCTGTTTAGGCAACTGCCCCAGAAAAAGGTTTTCTTGATTACACAGAAGGCTCCCTGCCGGTATACTGAACACTTTCATTCCCATGCGCTCAACAGGGTATTTCGCATTAGAGGTCAGAAGGGCCTCGGCGTGTCCTAGACAAACTCCCAGGGACACTTTCACCCTTTTGACAAACAGGTGTTTAAAATATCCACTTTGTAATTCTCCCAAGCATCACCGCTCATCAAACAGAATATATCCTTGCTACAGGTGAGTTTGATTTTCACATCTACACCGTTCAGTAACATTTTCTCCTGGAAAAAATAGCTCGTTGTGCAACGTGCCCATCAGATACCATTTCTTGCTGGCCCCAGTGTGTTGTGCTCTGGTTCTAAAGCCCCAGTTTCCGGCACCGCTCCTATGGCGGTTTGCTCCATGTTTAGATGGCCATCTTTATAAAAACTGCCCGCCGCAAATTGGGTGCTCAAGCTGTCAGAGCCGTAGTTCAAAAGCAGCTGTATCATGGCTCTATAGGGGTAACAATTATTACTCTGACTGATGTCGGTCTCCAAGGGTGACGTCCAGTTGACTAAAGAGCGAGGCAATGGGGTAGTTTACCAAGGCTACTTTAGCATCAGCAGCTATGTCTGTCCCATTTGTTTTTGTGATCTTGCACACCACATAGAGCAATGTATTGTTTAAATCGATATAATCTTCACTGTTGCCGGTTATATAAAATTTGAGCGGGGCATTGGGTGTTAGGGCGGCCAACGGTGGTACCTCAATGTACATGCTGTTTTCAACACTGGTTTGTGTAGGTGATAGTTGAAAAATATCCAATTCAGATTTGGTACATTCTTCAGAGGCTCCGTGAATGAAGGCCATTTTAAAAGATGTCTCTCCTGTCCCGTTTCAGGCCCTTTATCTTCCGATTTGCTTTCTTCTTCCTGGTCCAAAGCTTCTGACGTTTTTTAGGAGGCACTCCTGTGTTTAACCGCTTAGGAGGACCTGAGCGTTGATGAGACACTTTTCGTTTAACTCCTCCCCTTCTTTTCATGTACATGAGTCCTGATCCTTCTTGGGGTTTCATTTTTTTCATAACATGCCCCACAACATCTCCAGCAATGTTATGCACAGCTGTCTTAATGTGTGGTTTAATAAACTCAAAACCTCTCCTCAAGAGGGGGATGGCCTTTCGGAACAGCCCATGAAAAATACCGCCCAGCCCTGCCCCGTACATGTTTACAGCGCCGTGAAATCCGGGGAGGCCGCGACCGGCCTGTGCATTATAGTAAGCCCTATAAACATTGACATCTCCGTAGTCTTTTAACACAACCATTTTAACGTTCTTCTTTTCTCTTCCTACGCACAGCCTTTTCTGGGGAGAATATGCAACCTCACAACAACTTTCCCCAAACTTCGTTCTGATCCGTCTTTATTTCAATGGTGATCGTGCTGATGTGGTTCTTACTCATCAATACGTAATGCGGCTTGTCGTAGGTAATTGTAACACATTCATATGTTTCTCCCCTGACGGGGATACAGCGTAACAGAGGTACAGAATGGTCTCCCATGATTTGGTGTTCTATGATATCCGTATAGACGTACAAACAGCTGAAACCTCCAGTAAGGTTTGCAGCATGAGGTATTTTTCTGATGGATTCATCCGGAGGGACCCCCAAAATGCGGGCTTACTCAGCACCAGCTGAAAAGAAGTAACTTTCAGGGCCTGTGAATCTAACTTTTCCCATGACTGGGTCATAGGTCAGCCACGCTTCTTGCAGATCTATAGCTTGTTTTATAGTATCATTCATGTTGTTCAGAAGATCAGGAATGTCCTTGTAATAGCCCCTGTTTATTTGAGGGTACAAATAAAAGGCCCATTTATTTGTATCCTCAGAAATGGAAAACGGGGCATTGTTAAGGATTGTGTACCAGCTCCGAGGATACTGTATCTCGGCTAGACCAACTTCCCAAACCCCATTCAAATCTAAGGGCCTGGGTAACATTGTTGTAAAGCTGGCATTTGTATTTTGAGGAAAGACTTTCTTACAGGCATTGCTGGGGAGTGTGATGTAAAACCCATGATCAACCATTTTGCTTCTCTGGCCTATACAACCTCAGAAACCTCAGAGGCAGACACCCAACTGTTGAACTTGCTAGGCCAACCTAAACTTTTCACTAAGTGAAGCTTTCTTGTGCCCCTTCCTTTTGTGTCCAAAATCTTTTCAATTCTGTACACTCTGTCTTCCCAGTCATTGAACTTCTGTAGTTCTTCAGGATGGGAAGTCCCGACTATGGTCTCCCCATCATAATCCGTTAACTGGTATACAGGCCTCTCTGCTCCTTTGATAACCCAATCCACTATAAATATTTCAGTGGTGAAATTCTGTTCATATCCCTTATCAAACACCCCCTTCATTTTAGAAACCCTCACACGGTCTCCTTTTCTGAGTCTTGGAATCTCTTTTTTTGTTTCAGCACAGGTCCCATAGACCCTTTTCCAGACCGCCAGAGCATTGTGATGATTCACATCTACAGGTCTACATTTAATAGTTCTATGAATGCTGTAGTTATAACTTTTAAGGAACTGTGGTAATACATCCACATACCTGTAGGTATTATTAGCCGTGAAATACTTCCACATTTTTGTTTTTAATGTTCTGTTAAACCTCTCCACCACCCCCGCTTTGACCTCATTATTGGTGACAAAATGATGTATTCCATTTTTCTTGAACAAGCTGCTTGCAGGCCTGTTTAGAAATTCACCGCCATGGTCCGTTTGTATTTTGTCAGGTTTTCTACCGTCTTGTTTGAAAATGGCGTCAAAAGCTTTGGCCACTTCTTTACCTGTTTTGCCTTTGAGTACCTTTGTCCAGCTGTACTTGGAAAGGATGTCGATGCATACCAGGATATACTTGTAGCCCTTGTTGTACTGAGCAAATTGTTGCATGTCGACCAAATCTGCCTGCCATTGAGCATCTACTTTGGAGACAATGGTCTTATTTCTTTTAAAATGAACTCTAGCAGGTCTATGCAATGTATAGGCATCCTGATCAGAAAGCCATTGAGAAACATCCCCTACCTTCAATGTTTTGATCTGCTTTTTGGCTTCCCTAAAGAGAGGGCTCAGACTTGTCTACTTTTTATGCCCTTACTAACTTGCTTACTCTAAAAGCCCCAAAGAATGCACACAGTGTTGCTGCCTTAAATAGTTTTACTTCATTTTGTTCGCTGCACACCACAGCCCAAACACGGCCCAATTGAACTAGGATTTTTGGGGACATAGGAGTACGCTTATCTTCCTGTCAACCTCTTTCTTTGTTCCATCCCTCAATCATTTTCTTAATTCAAAAATCACTAGCTGCATCTGGACACCCTTGTGCCTTGGCATAAAAGGCCAGCACTGACATCCTCCCTTGAATTGTGCAAGGAGCCAGACCTTTGCGATGAAGATGGACTCCGAACTGCTGTAAATGGTCCACTGTCATAGGCCAGGGTCTACCCAGACCTTCCTCATTACAAAATGCAAAGAATTCTTCACAAGCAGCTGCGTAGCTGCGCCTGGTACTGGGAGCAATTGCTAAGCTGATTGCCCTGTTGGCTTCAATCCTCCAATGCTCCATACCTCTTTTTTTGTACTTTTAATCTTTATTGCATTTAAAAAAGAAATTATAAAAATAAATAAATAAATAAATATCACAATATTAAGACATAACCAAAATAACTTTCTATTATCTCTTTCACAAAACAGTAAGTCTTTAACATTTTTACTTCCTTATTTTCCACCAGACATTTATTTTCTTCGCAATCTTAATAACATCTTTCTTAATTCTTATTTTATATCCATATTAACAATCTGCTTTACTTTGTTTTTACTTCTGTTGAGAGCAGTTCTGTGTCTAATTTAAACCTAAGTCACTTGGTACAGGTTTGGAATCTTTCTTCCATTTCTCTCTAAGATAACTCTTTACTTTCCCCCATTGAGATTCATGCTCCATTCTACTCTTTCCTTTCAATGAGTCTGTTAGTTTGTCCATTAATATTAGTTCCTGTAGTTTTATATAAACAATCCTCCACCGAAGGTTCCTCCTTGTCTTTCCATTGTTTTGCCACTTGAATTCTGGCTGCGCCTATTATGTATAAACAAACTTTTGTCTCTTGTCTCGAGTTTAACTTTACCATATTGAACAAATAAGTTTCAGGTTTCATCTCCATTTTTATTTTTAAATCTATGGTAATTAGTTTTTCTATTTCTTTCCAAAATTTCCTAATAAATTTACATCCCCACCACATATGATATAGTGTTCCTTTTATTGTTTTACATTTCCAACATTTATCTTTCTCATTTTTCTTCACCTTTGCCAATTTCTCTGGTGTCACATACCATCTATATAATATTTTCATATAATTTTCTTTCTGATCTGTACTTATTAATAGTTTTTGGTTATCATTCCATGCTCTAAACCAATCCTCTGTTTGAATTGTTCTACCTAATTCCTGCATCCATTTTATCATATTTTCTTTAATTACTTCCTGTTCCATGTTTCTTTCCAATAATAGTTTATACAACTTTGTGATCTGGTGATTTTCTTTTCCCCATATTACCTTGTCTAGTTCCGCAGGTTCTTTAACCAATCCTATTAATTTATTATCCATTTTCATTCTTTCTGATAGCTGTCTATGTGGAAACCACTGGCATATTATACCTACTTGATTCATTTCTTCTCTTGTTCTTAATCTTAGTTGTCCATCATCTTCCTCTATGAGTAGATCTTTATATGTTAACCATTTATCATTCTTTATATCAACTTCCTTTGAGAGAGCTTCATGGGGGGACATCTACATTGGAATCCCACGATAAAATTTTCCTTTATATTTCTCCCATACTCTTATTAATGCTTTTCTTATTATATTATTATCAAAAGCTTTGTTCACTTTCTTTTTTCCATACCATAAGTATGCATGAAGTCCATATTTTAAATCTTTGCATTCTAGTATTAATATTTTTTCATCCTCCAGTCTTATCCACTCTCTTAACAATTGTAGTGCTGACTCATAATATAATTGGAGGTTTGGGAGACCCCATCCTCCTCTCTTCTTGTCATCTTGCAAGTATTTCAATTTTATTCTTGGTTTTCTCCCTTGCCAAATAAAATTTGAGAGTTGTTTTCTCCACAAATGAAATGGTTTGTTATTTATTATTATCGGGGTATTCTGAAATAGGAATACAAATATAGGTAATACCATCATTTTGATAATTGCTATTCTCCCCATCAATGAGATTTTTAAGTGTTTCCATCTCTCTAAATTTTTCTTAATTTCTTTCCCTTTCTTATAATTTTGTTCAAATAAGTCCTTTGTCTTTTTAGTTATTGTTATACCCAGGTATCTTACTTTATTCACTACTTTATAACCTGTCTTAATTTCTAATTCTTTCTCTTCTTTTCCTGTCATATTTTTGTCAGTATATTAGTTTTTCCTTCATTTATAATTAAACCTGCTCGTTCTCCAAAGTCACTGATTATTTCTTTAAGTTTCATAATACTGCATGATGGGTCTTCCAGAAAGATTACCATGTCATCCGCAAAGGCTCTTACTCTAAAGTGTTGCTTCTCAATTTTTAAACCTTTAATTTGTTCCTCTTTTCTTATTTTCTTATTTTCCTTAGTAGTACCTCCAATGTTGTTATGAACAACAGGGGTGAGAGTGGACATCCTTGGCGTGTTCCTTTAGAAATCTGACATTGATTAGTTTTCTCTCCATTTACTATGATTCTTGCATTTTGCTTGCTATATATGCTTTTTATCCATTTTTAAAAAATATCTCCTATTTCTATTGTGTCTAGAACTTCAAACATAAATTCCCAATTAATATTATTGAATGCTTTTTCTGCATCTAGAAAAAGCATTCCTAACTTCTTCTCCAGATGTTGTTCATAGTATTCTAACAGATCTATTACCAATCTTACATTTTGTCTCATATGTCTTTGTGGTAAGAATCCTGTTTGATCTTCCCCAATCCATTCCTTTAATACCCTCTTGAATCTCTCTGCTAATATTTGAGCAAATATTTTGTAATCTACATTTAACAGTGATATGGGTCTATAGATTTTTTGGATCCTTTGGGTCTCTATTTTCTTTGGGAATAATTATGATGTTAGCTTCTCTTAATGTTTCTGGGTATCCTTCCAGTAAAATCTGATTTATTGTTTCTTTTAAGGGAAGCGTCAGTTCCTCTGATAATTTTTTATAAGCCGTCTCGGCCTGGTGTTCCCTGTTTTAGTTTTTTTATTGCCTCTTGTACTACCATTGTCGATATTGGTGCATTTAATCTAATTCTCTGGTCATCATTTAGTTTAGGTAAGTCTTGACTTTTTAAATATATTTGATAATCTTCTTTTTTCCTTAAATTCTTTTCTTCAAAAAGTTCCTCATAGTATTTTTCAAATGTATCCCTTATATTCTTTGGGTTGGAAAATATTTCCTCTCCCTTTCTGATTTCTCTTATTATATTTTGTTCTCTTTTTTTCCGTACTTGGTAAGCTAACCATTTACCTGGTTTATTTCCTTGTTACTCACATATAAAGATTTACTAACTAAAGAACAGAATATAAAAGATAAACAAGAGTTAGAGGAACTAGGAGTGGCCACTGATTGGTGGTCAATGTTGAAACTGGAATCGAGATACAAAAAAGATAAAATTGTGGGTTTCTTTGAGGGTAAGGTGCAGGTGGAAGAATTGTGGATATATACTAATGAGAAAATAATTTTAAAAATGTACACATATTTACTGGAGTATGACTTGGAGGATGAGAGGGTGAAGGAGATGATGGTAAAATGGGCAAGTAATTTTGGATATAATATTGATATTGATGAATGGACAAAGATGTGGAAAGAGTGTCATAAAATGATTAAGCCAGTGAACCTGAGGGAAAATATCCTCAAAATGTTTTATAGATGGCATTATACACCTGTAAGATTGGCAAAAATATCAGAGGGTAATAGCAATGTTTGTTGGAAGTGTAAAAAAAAATCCAGGGACATATTATCATATGTGGTGGACATGTGAAAAAGTCAAAAGATTCTGGATACAGGTATGGGAAATGGCAAAAGAAATTACTCAACAAAAATTAAATTTTAAATCTGAAATGGTATTATTGAATATCATGCGGAAAATTATTGATAAGAGAATAAAATATTGTCTAATGTATATATTTACAGCAGCTAGGTTACTCTGGGCCCAAAAATGGAAAAATGAAGAAACCCCAAACCCCAACGATGGAGGAGCTTTTAAAGAAGCTGTTGGATATTGCAGAATTAGATACACTCTCAGAAGCATTACGGGACCATAAGAGACTATGTAAAGCAAAGCTGGAAGCTGATATGTGATTGGGCCCAGAACAAGACAGGAGCTTAGGGCAAAACATAGTATTTCATGAACTCAGTGCTCACCGGAATCCTCTTGGAGATACCCGAGGTCCAGACGACGATGGAATCTCTGTCCTAAAAGGGGGGGGGGGAATGTTTTAGCTTGGTAGTTTTTCATTTTTGTTGTTGTCGTTGGTTTTGTGTCATTCGTCTGTTTGTTTGTATTGTTTATAAAAATAAAATAAAGGGTAAAAAAAAAGACATGAGGGGAATGAAGGGAACTGTCTCAAAGGCAAAAAGTAGTAGTTTGTTTGTATGCCTCCATCCCAGTTGCAATACAACCTGTTTGTATTAAATCAGCTTTAGCATCATCTATGGATCCAGGGATGGAAGAAGGAGTCTCCAAGGACTAGAGCCAGCGGAGTTCACAGTATGCTACTATTGCATGTCAATGCTTCTACTGTTTGTTCATCTAAAGTCCAAATTAGGAATGTTAAAATGAAAATTACTTTTGTGTTTTTACTTCAGGAAAAGTTAAAATTCAAATATTTTGGGCAGAGCTTTGAGCTCAAGAACTAGAAACAACAGCTACTTCAAATTAATTCAACCTCCAAATGAAAATGCAGCCACACTATATCATAACATCATATACTGATACTTTCAGTCTCTTGGTATAACTGTAACTTTTCCAAGGTACTTTCATGAGTAATTTCATATAGGGCTGTGTCTTCACTAAATGGAGTAAGAGGAGGAATATCACATAATTCAAATGGTGGCTCTTGCTGTGCGTATTGCAGAGACAAGAAGGTAGAAGGGAGGATAGCATATTATATACCGTTAGCTAGTGACTTTTTGTAGTGGTCACGAAATGAGAAGGCTGATAGTTTAGGTGATCACCAAACACAGAAAGCAATTAGTTTTAGAGAGAGAGCAAAGAAGTCAGTCACACACAAAGATGTCCGCCAGCGGAGTTCTCCACACAAACCTCTCTGGGGCAACGCCCCCAGGAGGGCTCCTTTTTATTAACCTTACAAATTGTTGATAGTATACAGATAGGATAATGGTTACATAATGCCAATTAGGATTGGCCAAAGAAAGAGCCTTTGAAGTTAGCTCTCTATCTCTATGAGAAAGAGGAAGAATGGGTAGCCGCCCCTCCCTCGTCAGAAGCAGCTGCGTCATGAACCAGGAGAGTATGCTCTGCACTGAAGAACAGATAGCAGCTTAGCAACCTTGGGGAGGGCCCCCCCACAACTTTTAGCTTTTAGATATAAAGTATTTAAAGATTTTACTCAGAACTAATCTAACTGCTATTCAGAAAAGTAGCAGACGACTCTTAGAAAGAAACCAGAGTTAAATTAGGTGAGAAAAGAAATGTCTTCATATCTAGTTTGATCCTGAGAATAACCTTAATTTACCTCTTAACTGAGATAAGTATAGTTTCCCTTCCACAATTTCCAAAGATAGGACCCTGCAAATTAATCCTATCCTTACTTTCCAGTTTAAAAAAATAACCAAAAAACATCAAAGCAGGGTGAAATGCAAGATATGAAGGTGAGGCGAAGCAGACATTTCTCATCACGTAAGGGAGCACCACTTCTAGAACCAAATGATTGTCTAATTTGACTGTCACATTACTGTGTGAGCCATAATGTAATGAAATATTCCAAAGACTAACATCTATTGAGATTCCTTGGAAGGTAATCCAACACTTGGAAAGAATGTGGGAGGAGGAAATCAAGAAATAAGTAAAAGAGTTGCTTTTGGAGGTTAATCCTTACAAGCATGTAAACAAATCAAATGCATGACTCCAAGCAGGGGTGGAAAAAAAACTCACTAAATTCCTCCTTTGCTGCTTTTACATGATGGGACACCTTAGGAGGGAATTTTTAAAACGCTTTTGAGATTCTTTGCTCTCAGCAGAAAGTGAGTTTGTTTTTGGTTTTCTGCCTCAAGACTTCAATAATTTTTATTTTGTACAAAATTTCTCTATCATTCTTTCCTTTAAGAAGCAAAGCTCACAAACAGCAAGCATGGAAGGACTGGTTTCTTGTTAAGAAAGATCCAGTTTCTTTAAATTGTTAAACTGCCACAAAAAATTGAAAAATTACTTTTAAAAATTATAGTGATAACAGATCTTATTGTTGTGGGCATTCTAGGACTATACGTGTATGTCAAAAATACGCATTCCTGCACAGAAATACAGGAGGAGGAGATTGGCTGTCCCTTCAAGAGCATCTGGATCAATCTAGTTGGTCTAAAAAAGAAAATGAACTTGGTAGTTGGAGTCTACTACCAACTGCCCAATCAAAGATTGCAGTTGGTAGTAGACAAAACTTTTGAAAAACAAATTGCAGGGTTTTCAAAGAGACACGACGTAGTAGTGATGGGAGATTTCAATTATCAAGATATATGTTGGGAGGCAAATTCTGCCAAGTATGGCCCTTCCAAGAAATTCCTGGCTTGTGTGGCTGATAATTTTCTCCTACAAAAAGTGGAGAAAGAAACTAGAGGATTTGCTATCCTTGACTTGATTCTGACCAACAAAGATGACTTGGTGGGGGAAGTGGCAGTAAGGGGAACTCTAGGTGAGAGTGACCATGTCCTTCTAGAATTCTTGATTTCAAAGGAAATGAAAGCAGAGTGTAGCCACACACTTCTGCTGGATTTTTAAAAAGCCAATTTTAATCATCTCAGAACAAGGATAAGTAAGGTCCCATGGCAGGAGATCCTAACAAGAAAAGGAGTCCAAGAAGGGTGGGAGCTTCTAAAAAAAGAAATTCTAAAGACAAAACAACAAACAATTCCAACAAGAAAAAAAGGGGTGAGGTGGTTAAAAAGACCAGTGTGGCTTCACAAAAAGCTCAGGGAGGACCTAAAAACCAAAAAAAGAGATGTACAGGAGATGGAACGAAGGCCAGGCCACCAAGGAAGAGTACAGACAAGTGTCATGAGTTTGAAGGAGAGTGGGACTTGTAATCAATGAGCATGAAAGAAAATGGAGTCTGTTAGGTTTTAAAAGTGAAAGGAGTTGAAGACATGGGAATGTGAGAAAGGCAGAGAAGCTGTTTTTCTTAATTTACAGCCACGCTGGTACAGAGTGAAACCTGATAAGGATGCAAGGACAAAGAGGCCCCAGTGCAAAGACCCAACAAATTCTTCTCTAATTGGAATGGAGATAACCCACCTGCATCTCCATGAGAATTGAGGGTGGATTCAGCAGTTTACGCCTCTTTGAGTTAATTGGTTTACAGTCATGAAGAAGGAGGTCCGAGGAATGTAGAAAAATGGACGATGGGTTATGTTGAAGAGCGACCATTGTGTGGAAGAGAACCTTTGCCTGAGAGAAGTTCTTGATGGTAGTGTTATGTAGCTGAAAGGAAAAGAATGTAGGTAAGAGAAGAAGGTAAAAGAAGGAAAAACCACCTTAGCCTAGCTTTTAGTGTTTATTATTTTAATGGGAATTAGTTGTTGTATTTAATTATAGTAATCCTTTGAACATGTCTTTATGCTAATGCTTGAGCAAAAACAAACTGTTTCTATGAAACTATATTTTCTTAATAAAAAATAATTATAAAAATTCTTACTGGGGACTGGTCTCTTAGATCAGCAGGGTTTGGCTAAATCCAGAGGAGTGGTAATGGCCATTGACTAGCTACCATAGAGAAGTCCTATTTAACTGAGCTGCTATGAGTTCTAAGGAATCACAAAGCCCATGTTGCAGTACTTGCGAAGTGCTGAGTAAAGTAAAGTGTTCTTTAAAGGTCAGGCTTGTTCAAGGCACAGATGCTATGCACTGCTGGAGGTTGGGGACTTGCCCCAGCGTAAAGTGGTAGATCTGTGGCCTGCAGAACTCCCTGCCCGAACGCCATACGCTCCTTAGGGAGATTTGGTCATCACAAGCAAGGAAATGCAGGGATGGCATTAGGAGGGCAAAAACTGAGAATGAGCTGAGGTTAGCTAGAGACACTAAAAACAATAAAAAAGCATTATTCAGGTATGTGAGTAGCAAAAGACAAACAAAAGACATAGTGGGACAGTTCCACAATGGAGATGGAAAATTGATAACAGAGGACAAAAGAAAAGACAGAGGTGCTCAGTTCCTATTTTAGTTCAGTCTTTTCCCATAAGACAGACTATGAACTTCCAAACAAATTGGAAGTGCAAGGAGGGGGGGAAGGATTGCAGCTGGAGATAGATAAACAAATAGTCAAGGAATACCTTACCACTTTGAATGAGTTCAAATCTCCAGGGCCAGAATAACTGAGAGTACTGAAGGAACTGGCTGAAGAACTCTGAGAACCGCTATCCATTATTTTCTTGGAATCATGGGAAATGGGGGAGGTGCCAGAGGATTGGAAGAGGGCCAATGTTGTCCCTATCTTCAAAAAGGGCAAAAAAGAGGAACCTGGGAACTACAGGCCAGTCAGCCTGACATCAATCCCAGGCAAAATTCTGGAACAGATCATAAAGCGGTTGTTGTGCAAGCACCTAGAAAACAGTGCAGTAATAACTAGAAGCCAACACGGATTTGTCAAGAACAAATCCTGCCAAACTAATTTGATCTCGTTTTTTATCAGGTCACCTCCCAGATAGACAGAGGGAATGCTGTAGATATAGCTTCAGCAAAGCTTTTGACCAAGTTCCCCATGATATCCTGATTAGCAAGCTAACTAGGTGTGGGCTGGATAGATCAAGTGTCAGGTGGATACATAATTGGCTACAGAATCGTACTCAGAGGGTGATGATAAATGGGTCCTTCTCTAACTGGGGGGAGGTAACAAGTGGGGTACCCCAAGGCTCAGTCCTGGGCCCAGTGCTCTTCAATATTTTTATTAACGACTTGGATGAGGGAGTGCAGGGAATGCTTGTCAAATTTGCAGATGATACCAAATTGGGTGGAATAGCTAATACCCTAGAAGACAGAAACAAAATTCAAAATGACCTTGATAGGCTGGAGCACTGGGCCAAAAGCAACAGAATGAAATTCAATAGGGATAAGTGCAAAGTCCTGCACCTCAGAAAAAGAAACCAATTGCACACTTACAAGATGGGGAATACCTGGCTCAACAAAACTACGAGCAAGAAGGATCTTGGAATTACCGTGGATCACAAGCTAAATATGAGCCAACCGTGTGAGGTGGCTACAAAAAAGGCAAATGCTATTTTAGGCTGCATTAATAGAAGTATAGTTTCCAAATCCCGCGAGGTGCTAGTCCCCCTATTCAGCACTGGTTAGGCCTCACTTTGAGTATTGTGTCCAGTTCTGGACACCACACTTCAAGAAGGATGCTAACAAATTGGAACAAGTTCAGAGGAGAGCAACAAAGATTATTAGGGGGCTGGAAACCAAGCCTTATGAGGAAAGGCTGAAAGAATTGGGCATGTTTAGCCTTGAGAAAAGAAGACTGAGGGGTGATATGATAGCACTTTTGAAATTTTTGAAAGTCTGTCCTACAGAGGAGGGGCAAGATCTGTTCTCGATCATCCCAGAGTGCAGGACACACAACAATGGGCTCAAGTTGAAGGAAGCCAGATTTCGGTTGAATATCAGGAAAAACTTCCTGTTAGAACAGTACGACAGTGGGACCAGTTACCTTGGGAGTTGGTGAGTGCTCCAGCACTGGAGACATTCAAGGAAAAGCTAGATAATCACCTGGCAGATATGTTTTGATTGTATTCCTGCATTGAGCAGGGGGTTGGACTTGATGGCCTTGTAGGCCCCTTCCAACTTCAGTTTTCTATGATTCTTTGATTCTATGTAACTAATTGTTTTTTACAGTAACTTTCTAAGTTTTGCAAATGAATCTCTTTTACCCAGTGTGATGCAGTGGAGAGAGTGATGGACTCACAAGGCCCGGGTTCAAATTCTTCCTCAGCAATGGATACTCATTCGGGGTGTGGAACTGGTAAAACCATTCCTTAAATATCTCACTTACCTTGAAAGCACTCTTAGAGTTGCTAAAGTCACTTCTGACTTGACAGAACATAACAATATATATGCCAGCCCATCACACAGTCAAGTGTAAGGCTCTTCTTAGACATACCTTTATCAACTATGGCAAACAATATAACTGCATCCAGGATTCCCACATAGGCTGCCTGGATCCATACAATGATATCCAGTCAAGTGGGCCATTGCAAACCTTTCAAGCAACAACATGAAGGACTTAGCTTCACCTTCATGATCATGAAAACTGCCAAAAACTGAACTATATTGGTATGGCTATGGCTATACTTTGAAAGCTAGAACACATGGGCTAGTAAAAGAGAAAATGGTAGCAACCAAACAAAAGTCCCTTAAGGATAAAAAGCACAGAATTTCTAGAAATCATCAGGCATAGCTCCCTTTAAGGGAAGTAAGGCCACTCCTTCTTCAAATGAATAGGTTTAGTGATTTTGTACAAGTCTTTCCACTGCTGAAGTTTCTGTATTGTTTTGAAGGGCAATCCTACATAGAGAGCATTACAGTACTCTATTTTTGAGATGACCAATGTGTGAACCACTGTTACTAGACATTTCTTATCCAGATAGGGGCACAACTGAGGAATTAACTAAAATTGATAAGAGGCACTCCTGGCCATGACCATAGAGAGTGCCAGATCTAGGAGTACTCCCAAACTGTGGACCTGATCCTTCGGGGGGGTGTAACCCCATCAAAGCAATGTAAGTTTCCCTCTAACTGGTCCAACAGTCCTCCTAACAGTAAGATCTCTCTCTTATCTAGATTAAGTTTCAGTTTATTGGCCTTTGCCCAGTCCTGCATCACCTGCAGATGAAGTAAAGGAGAGATAGAGTTGCATGTCATCAGCATACTGGTGACAGCTCACCCCAAATCTCTGAATGACTTCACCATGTGGTTTCATATAGATATTAAAATCACTGGGGAGTTTGTTGACCCCTGTGGGACCCCACAGCAAAGGTCCAAAGGTGGAGATGGTATCCCTAATCTGTACTATCTGAGTTTGGCCATTCAGGAAGGACTGGAGCCAGTGAACAATGGAGCTCCAGGTCCCTAAATTTTATAGCCTTCCCAGAAGAATACTGTGGTCAATGGTATCAAAGACTGCAGAAAGATCCAGGTGGTCCAACAGGGTTACATCTCCTCTCTCCGCCTCCTTAGAATATTGTCTTGCAAGGAGACCAGTGTTGTTTCAGTACCATGCTGCACCCTAAACACTGGTTGAAATGGATCCAGACTACATGTTTCTTCCAAGAACACCTGCAACTGATCAGCTGCCATCCTCTTGATTAATTTGTCAAAAAATGGGTGATTTGACTACAGTTGGTCAATCACCAAATTATTTTTTTAAGAATATGCCTTATTACAGTTTCTTTCAAACAGGAAAGCGCATGGCCTTCCTAAAGAGAATAATTGATGACATGTGAGGGCCATTCTACCATTATATCCTAAATAGTCATGATGGGCAAGGATCTAAAGAAGAGGTAGTAGCATTACAGCATCCAAGTGCCTTGTCAACATACTCAGGCTTTACTATGTATAACAAAGATCAACATTTTCAGAAGGATAGGTGCAAAGACTAAGGAGTCACAATACTTGAGAGACAAATTAGACTCTTTTGGTAGTAAAACCTGGTGGCATTGGAAGAATGGTGTGCTGCAGATATTCAAGAGCCCCTCCTGAAACATGAAATAGAATTGGCAGGTGAATGTGTCACTGAAGCCCTGAATTTGTGCTCACATATACACATACATTTGGGTTATTTTCACAGCAGGAAAACCTCCTCTAAAATATGTATTTATGTTTTTTTCCCTTTCTTTCTAAATCCTGCATAAAATTCTGTACTGGTTCAAACTCCAGATATAGTACCTTTGAAGGGAAGTCTGCTTGTCTTGGGAAGCACCAGAACTGCTCTGAAGGGTTCTCAAACTGGCTCGCATATTGTCTGAATCTGATGCACAACCGTTGTGTCAACCTGTGTCCATAGAAAGATTATCTACATCGTAATTGCTGTTAACAAAGAGACCTTTGGGTAATGTGGGAGGCATATAAGTTAAATAAATAAATAAATATACTATATCTGGTCCTAAATATAACTATGAGTCCCAACTAGAATAGACCAAACAGTGGACAAATGACACTTCTGTAAATAGTATTGCTTTAATGACTCAAGTAGAGTTGGATTTGATGGCCTTATAGGCCCCTTTCAACTTAATTATTCTATGATTCTACTGTAGCTCAGAATAGCTGTTGAATGTAGTCTCTGGACTCTGGGGCATGTTGGCAACAGAGACTCCTTGTGGAGTGTAATGTTCATCTAAGTATACCAGAAAAAATATAGAAGTATTCCTCAAACCTGTCTGTAGGTTATCATAATATCACATATTGACTTCTACAATGATAGTAAATATTACACAAAAGTCAAAAGCCAAGATGAAGCCTGGCAACTGAGAGTTTCTCTGCAAGTTAGCTTTGTAGACAAGAGAGCAAAATATGCTAAATGATGTATTTTCATTTTTAGCTACCTTTCTTGAAGCAGAAAAGTCCTGTTTCTCACTAGTAGCCTGAGGCAGCATATGTGGAAGATGAGATTTCAACAAGATTTAGGATGTACAAAAAGCCAGGCCATAAGATGGATACAAAAGTACTTTCTGATTTACCAGAATACACACATACACACATATATTCCTGAGAACATAGCTCTGAAATTCTCTCAAGACAAACAAAGCAAAAAGCAAAGTGTGCTGGGTGGTTTACAAGTTAATTATGCAGGCTACACATTGCCCCGCCCCCCAGCGAGCTGGGTACTCATTTTACCGACCTCAGAAGGATAGAAGTCTGAGTCAACCTTGAGCCGGCTACCTGGGATTGAACCCCGGGTTGTGAGCAAAGTTTTGGCTGCAGTACAGCAGTTTAACCACAGCGCCACGAGGCTCTGGACCACTTAGCGGCAGCTGATATGGGAAGCTTCCTTTTCCTGCTTCAACTCAATATACTCAAGCTCCAGGATATGGATGAAATTGTATAACAAAAGGAACCGATTTATTGAACCCAAATCACTTCATTTTTTAATTATGTCACCTCTGAGTATATAAGTCAAGACAACAGAAGAGGAATGCCTCCCTAACCTATAAAAGAACTCTATAAGTAGCAGAATAAATGGTTGTGTAGGAAGAGTCAGAGGGACCAGGTAGAGTGACAAAGTGAAGTCTTGAATTTCACCTTGCTACCATTAGGAGACCAGAGGAGAAGTACCAAATATAGAAACAAGCTACACAGCAATATGTATTGCTGAGAGAGATAATGGAGAACTTAAACTTAAGAAACATGTAGAAAAAGATAAATGACTTGCAGAGAAGACAGGGAAGCCGACTGGATGGTTTCTAGAGATATTTTGAAAATATAGACTTTTTTGAAAATACAGACATAGACTTCAAGTAAATTCAATTCTTCAAAAAACAAAACAAAAAAACAACAACAACCACCTGTGTTTCATGAATGTGGAATATTATGCTCCTGTAACCATGATTCAAAAAGCCAGTAAATGCTGCACAATATTGTGCCTGTAAATGGCAGTCTGAATGTTAACAACACCAACAGCACTAGTCAAGATGGTCTACAACAGTGGTACCCAACCTTTTCTGAACCGTGGACCGGTTGGGGGGTGGGGGTCTGTGCGTGGGGGGCAGAGCACCCCCTGAGCTCGCGGGTGGGTGGGGCGTGCTTGTGCATGCGTGGATGGGCGGGGCATGCTCGTGGGTGGGTGGGGCACACGCTCGTGCATGCACAGATGGCAGGGCATGCTCATGGGTGGTCGGGCATGCACGTGCACATGCGTGGGTGGGCGGGGCACCCATGCATGCAGGTGGGCAGGCTGTATGTGCGTGTGGGTATGCAGGGGAGAGTGTGTGCCAGGGGTGAGAGATCTGTCTCCGCGGCCCAGTCCTGCCAAGGCCATGGACTGGCAGCGGGCCGCAGACCGGGGGTTGGGGACCCCTGGTCTACAAGATACCCTCTTCTGCTCAATACCATTTACAAAATGACACTTTGTGAGAAAAATCCCAGAAGCTGACTCCTTTTTTCATCAGTTAACCACTTCTTACCCAAACACAAAGCAATTGTCCTTCATGGATGTGTACTTACACCAAAATGACACTGGGAGTAGTGTTAACTGAGGATACAACCCTGTGATGTATAAGGTGGGTTGTGACATTGAAAGAAAAACCCTCCTCTATTTTCATTTTCTTTTATTTTTAATATTTTCCTCACTGACACAGTGAAATTCTAAAACCATGCCAAATTAATGTATTGCTATCTCAACATGTCACTTACTTTTTTAACAAACCAAAAAAAAAAAAAGTAAAATCACCCCAGCCCCCTGAATGGGAACTGAGAGGAAAGACAGGGAAGGGCTCCATGGGCTCCACCCACACAAGGCAGAGCAGTCCCAGAAAAGTCCAAGTTAAGGATAATGATGGGGAAAAAATGGGATTACCTCACTTCTGTCTCCCCAACCTTCACCCTAATGTTCTCCCCTCACATTGCAGCTATCCTCAGCTGCTGTTGCTGTTGTCTCCTTACTTGCGAATAAACCAGGGAAACTTACTCAGAAGTAAACCACATAAACCTTGCTTTGAATGGATCTGTAGCGCAGGAGAAGAGGACCTGCTTTCCCTGTTTCTCCACAGAGGATCAGAGAAAATGCATAACTGATAGCTAATTGGGCTACAAGGAGATGTTTGCTGTGGGGATGGGAGGAGTGTGCCAAATGTCACATCACTCTTTCCCCCACCGCAACAGACTCTTTGCAGCCTGATTCACCCTGCATTTATTACAACCCAGACAGGCCCATAGCCACCACAACTCCAAAGTAACTTGATGGTACATAGCATCTTTGGAGTTCTTTTTCTTAATTACTAAACAATGGTTTAGTGACAAGATGGATGGAATAGGCATCCAAGCTCTGCTAACATCAAGGTAGATCATCCCCAACCATAAAGCAAAAAAAACCCAAACACAGTAATTTCACAGATCAAATGAGTGAGCTTCTGAATATTTATTCGCTATTTTAAAAATATTTTTACACTGGAAAAAGAAACTCTTTTAACTGTCAGTTTGGCAGGAAGAAGTTAAAAAGTTCTCCTGAGAGTCATTTAATTTGGTCCTAACTAGTAGAGTTGAAAGTTCAGATCTCCTCCCCACCACCACACCAGCCACAGGAGTCTTTACATTTAAATGTCTGATAAGAAAGTCAGAAACTCAGAGGGTTTTTTTGCCTCTCAAATGGCTTTTTTCAAAATCAGTTTAACTCCCCCTGAAACCTGGATTCTTTCCAAATAAAAAAAGGGGGCTGAGGCTGACCATTCTCTATCAAGGTAAACAAGTGTGGTCTTTTCAGTTTATTTGATCTGTTTTAAATCTGTAGTCAGAAAAGGTCACAGGTGTTTGCATGCGGTAGGAGAAACTGTTTTTATTTTTAAAATTATAACTTAAAAACTGCTTGCTTAGATGTCCCCAAATTTGGCACACAACAAGAGCAGGCTGTCTGCTATATCTCTGCTTAATTTGGTGCTGATTTGAGTTCTATCTTCAAAGTTATAAGTTTTTGTTTGGGGCTCCCCTATTTTCTGAGTTGCTTTATGGAATGCTGAATTGGATTGTCACACAATATCTATTGCTGCACTCCCATGCTGCATTAATGTAACATATATTAACATAGACTTATAAGCATACCTGAAACCATTAGTTTATTGGCTGAAATCTTGTTGCTTACTTTGAGAAAACCCATAAATTTCAGTCAGTTCCTAATTGACAAATAACAATCAAGCTGTTCTTTGATTCTTGGGGCAGGGATGAGGGGGCACACACACCAAGCCAGAGGGCATGTGATTTCAGCAACAGTATTTCAGGCATTGTATTGTGTATCTTGCCTTTCTAGGACATTAAAACTAAAATTAAAATAAAATATAAAGCTTTAGGCTGCAAATGTATACAACAGTTGTTGGGAATAAACATTACTTAATTTACTAGGGATTGGACATGCTGTCTGAAAACCATTAATATGTAAGTACATAAGGCTTTTACTTTATATGGAGTGAGAAATGCCTGATGTTCAAGTTAGATTCCAAATAGGAAGAGGTTGGTGCTGGTACAGGATTGCAGCAAAGGATTTCAGAATTCTATACTTCATAGACTACAGCAAAGCTTTTGACTGTGTGGATCATGGGAAACGATGAGTTGTTCTGAAAGAAATGGGTCTGCCTCAGCATTTGATTGTCCTGATGTGTAACCTGTATTGTGGAGAAGATGCTATTGTTGGGACAGAATGTAGAGAGACAGAATGTTCGCTCTGCCAGCTCGCACCACCAAGTGGGGCTCCTTTGCTTTCCCTCCAGGAATAACATGAGATGCTTGGGTGGGGGGCAAGTTTGGGGTTCACAGGTGGTGTCCTCCCCTTTCAACTGATAAAAAAATTAATAGAGAGATAAATAAAATAAAATAAAAACTAAAATAAATAATAAGAGGGTGGGGAGACAGTTAAGTTGATTAGGAATGGTTATAGATATATAGATATATTTTAAAAACATTGGGAAAGGGAAAGGATATTTGCTAATTAAATACTATTTTAAAAATTTGAGTGCGCTTCGCGCACACAGATGCACACACATAAGGGGGTTCCAATTTGGCTGGCCGAGTGTGATATCATAGCAATCAGGAGGGTCCTAGGACTTAGTAGAGTCATGGGTCCCAAGAACCAAGAGCAAGAGCAAAGGAAAGCAGCCTGCAAAGCTCAAGGCACCTAGGCTTTCCCCACCAGCGGTGTCATCATCATCTGATGAGGAAAGCTGGCCAGTTTGGGAGGAGCTTTGGGCAAAGATAACTGCTTTGGAGGAGCAAAGGGCAGGGCAAGCAGGAAGGGCCATGGCGGAGGAACAGCCTAGGCGTTCAGCAAGGGAGTCCAAGGCACAAAGGTGAGCTAAGCTCAAAGCTCTTGCTGACAATCTTTTATCTTGCTTTGCAGCATTAGAAGGCAATGCAAAGGGTGCATCAGAAGTGGCTGGAACCTCACGGAATCAGCCATCGCTAGACTCAGACGATCCACTGGTAGATACAAGTGTTGAACACCTACCCGAACCATCGGCCAGGACAGGACACCAGGACAGATGGGGAGATGGCCTCTACAAGCCGTGACATAGTCCCAGTTCAAGTGCCAGGTGAGCTCACTGTCACACTAGTAGAGGGATGGTGTTATGGCCTTGTGGGTTTGAAACCCATATTCAGCAGTCACAAGTCAGGGAGGGCTTTCTGGACAGGGGCCCATTCCAGGGCCCTGCACCAGTGTCTGGAGCGCACCTTACCCTCCAACATCTTTCCCTGTGCCACTGGGGGTATCCGCTGGAGTGGGCGTATGGCCCTACCCTTCCATGCCAGACACAGGGTATAAATCTGTTCCCCTTAGGTGCCTGCCATTTGGGGACTACTCCCTCCTGCTATACGATAACCTGACACCAGCCACAAAAGAGAGGATTTGGAGGGGTGATTGTGTAAACCTGTTTGAATCATTGAATTGGAAAGTGGACTCGAAGGAATTGGAGAAGGAAGATGAGGTTGATAAGGAGCGGCGATGAAGTAGGCAGCTGGAGCACTCATGGGCTAACTGGTTGCCAGGCTTCCTGATTTATTTTGGTGTCATATTCAAAGCACAACCATGGCGGGCTCAGTCTTTGGTCCAGTACTTGGACCTTATTTACAGAGCTTATGTGTACTTCCCTGCGTATAAGTGGCTTGTCTACGATGAAAATATTCATATGAGAGTGTCAACATGTGATGGGATGAACCATACCCAGGCCTATGGCTTCAAACCATGACACCTGCCCCACCAGCTCAGGGCAACAGATTCAACAGTGGCAGGGCAAACTAACAATCCCCGTGCAGTGGCGGAGCAGGTGGTTCAACCCCATCTGTTCTGCTGGGAGTTCAACTCATGAGGGGCCTGCTCTAGGAAGTCGTGCTGCTCTAAACATGAATGTTCTATCTGTGGGGAATACCATGCTAGTTCCCAATGTTTCAAAGGGTGTCCTCCTAAAGGAGGCAATAGGGACCAAAATAGCAGCAAGAAGCCTGACGGATCTGCAACTGCGGAAAAAGGGGCCCATCCCCTTTAGACTGAAGGTGCTGGCAGGTTTGTTGACTAGCTACCTGAAGAGAGATGATGCAGCATACTTGTTAGCAGGTTTTCAGTTTGGTTTTCATATTCCAGTGATGTGATGCTGCCTTTGCCAAAAATTTGAAGTCTATACAGGGGATGGAGGACATTGTTAGTGCAAAAATAGTTAATGAGGTTAGAGATGGTAGAGTGTTAGACCGCTTTTCCCAGCCACCGGTGCCTCATCTCAGCGTGTCACCTTTAGGGTTAGTACCCAAGAAAGTCCCAGGGGAGTTTAGACTTATTCACCACCTCTTGTACCCAGAGGGTGATTCAGTGAATGATGGTATACCACAGGAGTTTTGCTCTGTGTGATACACAGCATTTGACAATGCAGTGTGCATGATTCACTCCTGTGGCTTAGGGTCAGAGTTGGTGAAATGTGACATTAAATTGGCATTTCGTCTCCTCCCAGTTCACCCAGATGATTTTGAATTATTGGGTTTTGCATTTGAATGAGTTTTTTATATGGATAGAGCTTTACCCATGGAATGCTTGGTGTCCTGCTCTGCCTTTGAGAATTTCAGCTCCTTTTTGGAGTGGGAGCTATGGTGTAGGGCAGGGCTAAAAAGCACTGCCCATTATTTAAATGGTTTTATTTTCTGTGGAGAAAAGGATTCTGCGGATTGTAGGTTTTTAAGGGAGACTTTCCAGAATTTAGCATGGGAGCTTGGACTCTCATTGGCAGAAGAAAAAACTGAGGGGCCGGCTTCAACTATGACATTCTTGGGAGTAGAACTGGACACCCAACAGCAATATTGTTGGCTTCTGGCTAACAAGCTAGAAGACCTGCGCACAAGATTGAGGCACCTTTTTAAATTTATTTATTTATTTATTTATTTATTTATTTATTTATTTATTTATTTATTTTATAGGTTAGGTGTAGGGATAGGGGACAGGGGACATGGGATTGAACGGGGTTGTAAATCAACATGAACATTTTACAGTATTCATTCTTATCTATTACATTTCAAAGATACATAAGTTTCTGGTGTAACTAATTTATACTACATATTCTATTTCTAAATTAATCTTAGGCTTTCAAATATCAAATATTAATTTGCATTCTGTTTCTAAGCTAATCATAGAATTTATGCCAATAATCTTCATACTTTATCTTTCTTGTTGAGTCTAGCCATTCTGATAGTTTATCCATTTCCGCCGTATCCAGGATTTTTGATATTAACTCCTCTTGAGATGGATTCTCCGGGTCTGTCCAATGTTTAGCAAAAAGAATTCTTGCAGCTGTCAGAATATGTATAACTAAATATTTTCCCATTGAGTGTATTGAATCCAGAATTATATTTAGAAGAAAAAATTCAGGGGTTACAGTTATCAGAATCTCTAAAACCTCTTGTAAAAGCATTTCAACCCCTTTCCAATATTTTTGGGCTTTCCCACATGACCACCACATATGATAAAAAGAACCTTCTTTTTGTTTACATCTCCAACAAAGGTTTGAAATTTTAACATCCATTTTGGCTAGTTTTGTGGGAGTTATATATCATCTATAAAACATTTTATATATTTTTTTTCTTTGAAAGCTGCTGACTTAGTAAGTTTTATATTATTTTTCCATATTTGTTCCCACTGATCCAAACTTATATTATGCCCAATATTCTGTGCATTCTTTAACCACCGCCTCCTGGGTATCATAATCTATTAAAAATTATATAATGTTTTAATATGCTTATTTTTGGTATCCAGGAGGACTCTGTCAAAGGGAGTATATCTACATAACAACCTTGCTGCTTATCTTTACCGTATCTTGAAATCAGCTGAGAATGTGACCACCAATCTATATCAAATCCCTGCAGCATTAGTTCATCTTTATTTTTTAATGTCCTGTCTGGTTTTAGTGCTTCTCTATACCATAAGATTTTCTTGTTTTCTCTCAAGTTTGGAAGAGAAAATTCCTCTACTGGCGTTACCCAACATGGTATTTTGACATACATCTGTCTTTGAATTTTGGTCCAAGACCATAATAAAGATTTTCTCAAAATATGATTATTGAATTGTTTAAAGTCATCCACTCTACTGTACCAAAGAAAGGCACACCACCCCCATTTGAAATCATGACCTTCTGATTTTAACAGTCTTTGATTTTTCCAATAAAATCCAATCTTTAATGCACATTAATGAGGCAGAGCTATAGTATAGAAGCCAATTCGGAAGACCCATTCCTCCTCTCTGTTTCCTGTCCTAAAATGACTTTAATTTTATCCTTGGTTTCTTTCCTTGCCAAACAAACTTAGATATAATCTGATCAAGTTCTTTAAATATTGATTGTTTCAGAATCATTGGAATGTTTTGGAATAAGAAAATCAACTTTGGTAAAATATTCATTTTGACTGTTGCAATTCTGCCCATCGTTAATTGTAGATTTCCCCATGTAGTCAAGTCTTTCCTTATTTCTTCCATCAATTTCAGATAATTATCTTTCATTATCTTTTCATTATCTTTTATTCTAAAGTCTGCTTGACTTCCTCTGTTTTTTGCTCAGCTCTTTGAGAAATTCTGATTGCCCTGTGAACCTCTTTTTTTGATCATCCACCTCTCTTTTCATCTGGGCTAATTGTGTAGAAATCTCTTTTGTTTGTTCTGTCAATGCCTCTATGCTTGTTTTCATTTCCTGTGTCTGCGTGTTCTGCTGCTGAAAAAAAAGTATTCTGCTGGTCATAATTCTTTCCATCATTTCCTGCAAGGAATTTTGAAATGTAATTTGCCAACTTTGGGATTCTTGTGATGTTAACTTTGCCAAATTAGAATCTGGGGCAGGGGATGCACGTCCACTCCCTCCTCTGCCCTTAGAAGTCATCTTAAGGGAACTAATAATATTAATATACAGACAAATAATATTTCACTCTGACTTCACAAAGCCTCTGCCTTTCACAAATAATATTTCTTTAATCTATCTGGGTGTAACTAATACCTCATAAACAATTTGACTCAAATAGTTATATGGAAAACACAACCAATATATATATATACATGTACACCCAAACCATCTAATACATAAGTCATAGTTCCCCATTAAAATAAGTTCTATCTTTCAAGGTTTCCCTTTAATATAAGATCCACTTGTTTATAACTTCTTCAGTGTTTGTTCAATGTTATTTGTAATCCAGTAAAATTTGTAATCCAAACATCTTAATATAGTCTTTCTCTTTTTCAGTATAATTTGTAATCCAGACAGCTCTGTCAACTTGATCCAGTCTTTTTCTCATCCAGTAGAATTTGTAATCCAAACAGCTCTGTCAGCATCATATAGTCTTTCTCCCCTCCAGTATAATTTGTAATCCAGACAGCTCTGTCAACTTGATCCAGTCTTTCTCACATCCAGTAAAATTTGTAATCCAAACAGCTCTGTCAAGTTAATCTAGTGTCAACAGCATCAAAACAGCTTTCCACTTAATCGAAGTTCACAATTCCCTTGATCAAAATTTCCAGTTCACTTGATCAAGCTTCACAGGCACCTTGATGGCCTGAGAAAAGGTATCCTGTGGGAGTTACAGGAAGTCGTCAGGCACCTCAAATTTGCTTGTAGGGTAGTAGCTCCAGGTAGGACATTCCTATGCTGACTGTGTGCTGCTATGAGTGGTCTGCACAGACCATTTCATAGAACTAGGGTTACAGTGGGCATGAGACAGGATTTGAGAGTCTGGCAGCAATTCTTGGAAAGTTTGAATGGGATTTCATTCTGGAGATCATTCTGGAGATCAGAAATTCAGCTAAGGACTGAAGTGCAAGTAGAGACAGATGCAGCTGGGTCATTGGGTTTTTGCATATATTTTAAGGGTCACTGGTATGCTGGAAGTTGGCTGGAGGAATGGCAGACCTCAAGTTCAACAAGAGACCTGAAATTCCTTGAGTTCTTTCCTATTTTAGGAGCCCTATGGTTGTGGGCAGACGAGTGGGTGAACTCGGTTGTTAGATTTTGGTGTGATAATTTGGCTGTGGTACACATCATCAACACCTTATCTTCCAGATCTGAGTGGGTGATGAGGCTAGTTTTGAGCATTTGTTTTACGCACCTTGCAATTTAATTTTGTTGTCCACGGACAACACATTACTGGTCTAGACAACAATATAGCTGACGCCCTGTCCTGTCAACAGATCGAGCAGTTCAGGGCATTGGCCCCAGGAGATTGCAGGTGGTCCAAAGTCTTTCCTCAAGAGGTATGGTTAAATGGAAGAGGGAAGCCCTGCAAGCGATAGGGTTGGCACTCACCCCAAGTACTCAACAGGGTTATTCAGTGGTCTGTGAGGAGTTAAGGAATTCAGAATTAATGAATTCTGGAGCTGGTATGGTTTATACCAGTAAAGTGATTACAACAGTTCTGTGTTTATTTATTTAGGAAGGGTTTGGCACCTAGTTCTATTCAAGGGAAAATGTCGGCATTGGCATTCCAGGCTAAAGCAATGGTGGTTGCTGATACACCAACTGACTTAAGAATATGTAAAATGATTGAGGGATGGAGCAAAGAAATGGTTCAGACATCAGATGATAGGTCCCCATTTACTCCTGACATCCTGATAAGATTTAGTCAAACCTGGGATACCATATGTATGGATGCATATGAAGCATCCCTTTTTTCAGGTGGCCACACTCCTGACATTTGTTGGAGCATTAAGGGTCAGCGAAGTGGTTGCGGCAGGCAGAAGTGACACATCACAGGTGGCATTACAGCTATCGGATGTGGCAGTGATAGCAGGTAGAATACAGCTGAATATACACAGATCTAAAACAGACCAGTCCGGGAGGGAAGTGTATTGGAAGAGGGCATTGGAAGTGTACCTAACACATTGAGGAGATACACAGGGTTACCTTTTCCATCATATGGATGGCATACCACTGACAAAGTACCAATTTTGGAAGGTCATGAGCATCACCTTGGGACACGTTGGTTTGAAAGGATGGCATTTTGGAACCCATTCATTCTGTATTGGGACTGCATCAACTGCAGTTAACCTGGGATACAGCCCAGAATAAATCAAGAAGGTTGGGAGACGGTCATCCAACAGGTACAGGCTTTACGTTCGCAAAATGCCACAGTTGTAGGTTGGCTTCTGGCTCTTTGTGTTTTTTATTTTGTTTCAGGAGATGAACGACCCAAGCTGTGACTGAGGATCTTGCTAGTGGACCACAGCTTTATTTACTGGGCAGGCGTGCCCAGGGACGTCTTGGGGATTTGGGACTCTGAGCCTCTGCCCGGCTGGATTGGAGAGGGCAGTGAGGCATGCTCTGGAAAGAGTTCAATGAAGTTACAGCTTCAGGTTTTTTTGTGCACCCCCAGATGTACTGTTGAGCCACTTGGGTGGAAATGATTTGGCCAGAAGCCACCCAGAGTAGACTTCGGTCTAGATGGGTGGGGTATAAATCTAATAAATAAATAAATAAATAAAATAAGGACTGGCAAGTCCATAGTGATGGATATTTTGAGGGACCTTCAGAGCTGGAAGGCCAAGTATCCATCATCAAGAGTGGTTTGGTCCACAATGATTCCCCAACATGTTTGGAGGGTGGAATGTGATCCAAGTTGCTTAAATAGGGCCTGTAGGAAGGCTAATAAAGAAGTATGCAGGGCGTTTTTTAACCAGCTGGGTTCAGTAACTGGACACCCAGAAATCTGTTTGGACCAGCCGGAACTGTACAGACGTGATTGGGTTCATTTATCTGAGGCTGGTTTAGAAATTTTCCTAAAATATTTGTACAGTGGTCTGCATGCCGAATTTTTCAGTTTGGTGGGGGGAGAGGGTCATAGCTAGGCTAGCACATTCTGTGGTGGGTAGTGCGGAAAGAACTAGGATCGATAAGTGCCCATGGAACAAAATGGAAGTGATAGCATGTCTGACCTCGAGGTGCTGTGGATCATGAGGTTGCCATACCAGGAGGAAGGACATGCTGGGGCTCTCATGGGGGTGAGGGCCACCAAAGAGAGAGGGCTTACAGGCCCGGGGGGGGGCGATTGCAGCCAAGATACCAAAAGAAGACTGAGACTCAGAAGGGCAGCAGTGAAGGAATTAGAAAAGATCATCAAGTGTAATGATGTGTCATGGGATATCAAGACCAAGATCATCCGTAGTCTTGTATTCCTGATCACCATGAATAAGTGTGAAATCTGGACAGTGGAAAAAGCTGCAAGAAAAACAACTGATATGTTTGAAATGTGGTGGTGGAGGAGAGCTTTGCAGAAACCCTGGACAGCCAGAAAGACAAACAAGTGAGTTCTGGATTGTATCAAGCCTGAACTATCTGTAGAGGCAAAAATCATGAAACTAACACATCACAAGAAGGCAAGATTCTCTAGAAAAGACAATAATGCTGGGAACGGTTGACAGCAGTAACAAAAGAGGAAGACCAAATACAATATGGATTGATTCCATAAAGGAAGCCACAGGTTTGAGTTTAAAAGAGATGAGGAAGGCTATTGAGGACATGACATTTTGACCATCTCTCATTAGTCACCACAAGCTGAAGGCAACTTGATGGCATGTCAGATCAAAAACTGTACTTGTGACTGCTGAACGTAGCCCAAGGTTTACAATCTAAAGAGTATCTTGATTTTTCCGGTACCTGTTCTCGATGAATAACTACTGATAAGCATGCTTCTTAGCACATATAGTGAACAGGTCAAAATAGCACATTTTGAACCAGCACTCCCTGCTTGAGCCAGGTTTATGGATCCTCTGATGTAATCACTAGGCTAATCACGACAATAACATTTTTTATTATTATTATTATTACAACATACATAGGATAGGGTGGAGAGTGTGTCGTGTGGCATAAATAGTAAAACTACATTGAATCTGAACAAAGTTTGATATTGTTCCAGAAAGCTGCAAACAAATTTTACTGAATGTAGTTTTGATTAGGTGTTTTCTATATGTCAATAACGGTTTGATTGAATGAATAACTACTGTACATGCATTCAATTTTAGATTTTAAAGAACAGAGAAAGGGGACAAGGAAAGCATGGAGGAAATATATAATCTGTCTTGCTTTCCATGTGTTCAGGACAGTCTTCTGCATTGGATATTGTTCTGTATTGATGAAGTCTCCTCACATTATTTAAGCCCTATCAGTGTCTTGCACCTGCTCATGAGGAGTGGAAGCATACTATCCCCATAGTGCGTAGCTCCACTAGTTCTTTCATGGCTCAGAAGAGAGCCATAAAAAGATAGTGGAAACTCTTGCCTTCAGATACATGACATTCCACATATCCGAGGACTCCAGAAGCGATGGAAGAACGGTTGAGGCTAGCATATTCTAACTCCTTGTTGTTGTTTAGTCATTAAGTCGTGTCCGACTCTTCGTGACACCATGGACCAGAGCACGCCAGGCCCTACTGTCTTCCACTGCCTCCCGGAGTTGGGTCAAATTCATGTTGGTAGCTTCAATGCAACTGTCCAACCATCTCGTCCTCTGTCGTCCCCTTCTCCTCTTGCCTTCACTCTTTCCCAACATCAGGGTCTTTTCCAGGGAGTCTTCTCTTCTCATGAGATGGCCAAAGTATTGGAGCCTCAGCTTCAGGATCTGTCCTTCCAGTGAGCACTCAGGGTTGATTTCCTGCAAAAATGGATAGGTTTGTTCTCCTTGCAGTCCAGGGGACTCTCAAGAGCCTCCTCCAGCACCACAATTCAAAAGCATCAATTCTTCGGCGGTCAGCCTTCTTTATGGTCCAGCTCTCACTTCCATACATCGCTACTGGAAAAACCATAGCTTTGACTATGCGGACCTTTGTCGGCAAGGTGAGGTCTCTGCTTTTTAAGATGCTGTCTAGGTTTGTCATCGCTTTCCTCCCAAGAAGCAGGTGTCTTTTAATTTCGCAGCTGCTGTCACCATCTGCAGTGATCATGGAGCCCAAGAAAGTAAAATCTGTCACTACCTCCATATCTTCCCCTTCTATTTGCCAGGAGGTGATGGGACCAGTGGCCATGATCTTAGTTTTTTTGATGTTGAGCTTCAGACCATTTTTGGCGCTCTCCTCTTTCACCCTCATTAAGAGGTTCTTTAATTCCTCCTCACTTTCTGCCATCAGAGTGGTATCGTTTGCATATCTGAGGTTGTTGATATTTCTTCCGGCAATCTTAATTCCGGCTTGGGATTCCTCCAGTCCAGCCTTTCGCATGATGTATTCTGCATATAAGTTAAATAAGCAGGGAGACAATATACAGCCTTGTCGTACTCCTTTCCCAATTTTGAACCAATCAGTTGTTCCATATCCAGTTCTAACGGTTGCTTCCTGTCCCACGTATAGATTTCTCAGGAGATAGATAAGGTGGTCAGGCACTCCCATTTCTTTAAGGACTTGCCATAGTTTGCTGTGGTCCACACAGTCAAAGGCTTTTGCGTAGTCAATGAAGCAGAAGTAGATGTTTTTCTGGAACTCTCTGGCTTTCTCCATCATCCAGCGCATGTTAGCAATTTGGTCTCTAGTTCCTCTGCCCCTTCGAAATCCAGCTTGTACTTCGGGGAGTTCTCGGTCCACATACTGCTGAAGCCTACCTTGTAGGATTTTGAGCATAACCTTGCTAGCGTGTGAAATGAGTGCAATTGTACGGTAGTTGGAGCATTCTTTGGCACTGCCCTTCTTTGGGATTGGGATGTAGACTGATCTTTTCCAATCCTCTGGCCACTGCTGAGTTTTCCAAACTTGCTGGCATATTGAGTGTAGCACCTTAACAGCGTCATCTTTTAAGATTTTAAATACTTCAACTGGAATGCCATCACCTCCACTGGCCTTGTTGTTAGCCATGCTTTCTAAGGCCCACTTGACTTCACTCTCCAGGATGTCCGGCTCAAGGTCAACAACCCCATTATCTGGGTTGTCCGGGACATCCAGATCTTTCTGGTATAATTCCTCTGTGTATTCTTGCCACCTCTTCTTGATGTCTTCTGCTTCTGTAAGGTCCCTACCATTTTTGTCCTTTATCATGTCCATCTTTGCACGAAATGTTCCTTTAACATCTCCAATTTTCTTGAACAGATCTCTGGTTTTTCCCTTTCTATTATTTTCCTCTATATCTTTGCACTGTTCATTTAAGAAGGCCCTCTTGTCCCTCCTTGCTATTCTTTGGAAGTCTGCATTCCATTTTCTGTAACTTTCCCTATCTCCCTTGCATTTTGTTTCCCTTCTCTTCTCTGCTATTTGTAAGGCCTCGTTGGACAGCCACTTTGCTTTCTTGCATTTCCTTTTCTTTGGGATGGTTTTTGTTGCTGCCTCCTGTACAATGTTACGAGCCTCCATCCATAGTTCTTCAGGCACTCTGTCCACCAAATCTAGTTCCTTAAATCTGTTCTTCACTTCCACTGTGTATTCAAAAGGGATTTGGTTTAGATTATACCTGACTAGCCCAGTGGTTTTTCCTACTTTCTTCAGTTTAAGCTTGAGTTTTGCTATAAGAAGCTGATGATCAGAGCCACAATCAGCTCCAGGTCTTGTTTTTGCTGACTGTATAGAGCTTCTCCATCTTCGGCTGCAGAGAATATAATCAATCTTATTTCGGTATTGCCCATCTGGTGATGTCCATGTGTAGAGTCGCCTCGTGTGTTGTTGGAAAAGAGTGTTTGTGATGACCAGCTTGTTCTCTTGACAAAACTCTATTAGCCTTTGCCCTGCTTCGTTTTGAACTCCAAGGCCAAACTTACCTGTTGTTCCTTTTATCTCTTGACTCCCTACTTTAGCATTCCAATCCCCCATAATGAGAAGAACATCTTTCTTTGGTGTCAGTTCTAGAAGGTGTTGTAAGTCTTCATAGAATTGGTCAATTTCAGCCTCTTCAGCATTGGTGGTTGGTGCATAAACTTGGATTACTGTGATGTTGAAAGGTCTGCCTTGGATTCGTATTGAAATCATTCTATCATTTTTGAGATTGTATCCCAGTACAGTTTTTCCCACTCTTTTGTTGACTATGAGGGCTACTCCATTTCTTCTATGGGATTCTTGCCCACAATAGTAAATATGATAATCATCTGAATTGAATTCGCCCATTCCTGTCCATTTTAGTTCACTGACGCCCAGGATGTCAATGTTTATTCTTGCCACCTCCTTGTATGTTGATACAAAACAGTTCTAAGTGATCGAATGAGGCTTCAGAAACCTGCATTCGTACGGTTCTTAATGACACTTAATTCCACCAAGTTAAAAAGAAAATGTTCTGTGCTGCAGAATAAAATATAAAAGGAAATGGAGGAGGTAGAGTCAACTGTTTCCCTTTTAAATGAATTTTCCGGAATATATTATTATTATTTTCAGCAAAACCAACATCTTGTAGTAGCATAAGAGTTCATGAAAGCTAACACCAAAAGAAACTTGTTTGTCAAATCTTAACCACAAGACTCTTTGTTAGTTGTTTTCTCTCCTCAGGCACTCTTTCAAGTCTGAAGTTGAATGTCTGAATTGTTTTGTGATTATTTTTTGGGAGATAAGCATGGCTTCATCTGTAAGTATGATAGCTCAATCAAGAAGTTCTGCTTCTTGGTCCCTGGAGTATCAATAGATTTCAGGACTAGGTAAAAGACAAAATAGAATGGGCAGGAAGAAGGACTTTGTAATAAAAATCGGTGCCCCAAATAGTGGGATATGATGGACATACATCCAAACAGTATTTTAGACTTCAGACTCAATGAATATTACTCTTTCATTAACCCTTTATTGCCCTTAAACCTGCTGGGATGGAACACAATGTTGAAATTTTGATATGAATATGTATTAAATATAAATGTTGTATAGTGAAAGTAAAATGGCTGATTTTACCTGAGTCATGTACTGATTGTATTCAGGTGTGGGTACCAGGGTTTGAGACTTAATGTTGTACAGCTGTTGTACATGATGTAACCTTATGTAAGTAGAAAATGAAGCAATGTATTTTCTGATTGGCCCGGGAATGTATATAAGTCATGTGTAAAGAGAACATTTCATCTGCTGTAAGTCAGATCACTTATTTCTATGCTATGTATTGTACCATGTCATGTTATGCTGCCAGATGAATGTCTATTCTCTCTGTATACATGTTAATAGACTAAGTTGATATTTTACTCTCTCAGTGTTATAGTGTCTTTGCAACCTGATATCTCCTAACTCTGCTTATGTCCTGAGAATACACATTTAACCAAAATTCTCAACACACAATTGCCTGGAATTACAATTTCTGAGTAGGATAACGCAACTAAATTCACAACATATATGTAACTAGTCAAGATGGATGCATTGAGTCACAAATCATCCACAGGAACAACTTTTTAGTATTGATTCCAGGTAGAAAATCAGTATTGTGAAAAATAGACCAGAACAGCAATTTCTGAGTAGTAGAGACCAACCAAATTCACCCATCCCACCCAACTAAAGGGGATTGATACAACGAGCCACAAAATGCCCCCAGGAACAATGTTCCAGTACCCCGTTTTGGGCAGAAAATCAATATTGTGAAAAATAGCCTAGAACAATGACTTCCAAGTAGGACAGCTCAGCAGGAATCACCCATTGCAGGAAACAAATGAAACAAAGAAGTAAGCAGCTTGAGGGCAGAGAACAACAGTGTATGTCACTGAAGTCTTCTCTTCTCCAGGCTAAGCTAAGGTGGTGGGTCTGGGAAGGCTGGCAGAAAGCATACAGCCACAAATTGTGTTTCTATGTGTGGACTGTGGTTCCTGTGGGAGGTTGGTGATGTGTATTACTCTCATACAGTCATATGTGACTGGTGAATTAGTAGCTGTCACAAGATCAGAAGCTGCTGTTCATGAGCCTTTTTGAAAATATGAAAAGTAGTCTTAGAACAGGCTTAGAATGTGATTCCTTGGTCTATATTGTGGCTGGTTGCATCTGTCCCCTTTACTGCAGTGGAACAGTGAACTGTGGCATACTGTCCTACTTGGAAATTGCTGGTCTGGGCTATTTTATGTAATGTTAGTTTCTTGACTGCACTGGAATGTGCTTCCTGAGGATATTTTGTAGTTTCTTACATCATTCCCATCCCATCTGATGTGACATGTGAATATTATTCCTGGCTATTTTGTGCAATATGGATTTTCTGATGAAGGAGTACCAGAATGTGGTCTGCATCAGTCCCCTCTCATCAGGTGGAACAGGTGAATTTCATTGGGCTGCTTGCTTGGACATAGCCTTTCTGGGCTGACTTTCACAATATTGATTTTCTGCCTGGAATGGACACTGAAACGTTGTTCCTGGGGGTGTTTTCTGCCTGGTTGCATCTCTCCTTCTGCTGCAATGGGACAGATGAATTTGGTTGAGCTGTCCTACTCAGAAGTTGATGTTTTGGGCTGTTTTTTCTTTATATCGATTTTCTGCCTGGAAAGTGTAGTGGATTGTTATTCCTGCAGATGATTTGTTGCTTGTTGCTTTGGTCTTATCTAGTTACAATATGTGTCATGAATTTGGTTGGGTTATCCTACTCCAAAGTTGCCATTCTGGGCCATTGTGTTCTGTCCTGGTGGGTTTGGGGTCAATAAAAGCTTAATGAAAGAGGATTGAGGTCTAAAATATAGTTCTGATATGTGTCCATCACATCCCACTATTTTACGCACAAATGTTTATTGAGAAGTCCAAATTCCATTCCACTCCAGCGTTTACCTAGTTTGATAGAATTCAGCTTCTAGTAATGTGTTAGCTTTTGAGGTGGTGCTTACCTTCACTTTTTCCCTCAGAGGTTTAATACTTGCCTCAGAGTGCTCCTGAATGGATTAGAGAGATGGTAATTCTTTATCATTCATAAAGAACTTAAAATGTTCTACCTGCAATACAGAGATGAAATCAGCCAAGACCTGGAGGTTCACATTATAGCAGATACGATACAGAATGAAAAAGAAATGGATTGAAGAGAGGAAACTCAGTATATTCAGGCACCAATATAAAGTTTGTAAATCATACACAGGAGCTCTATATAAATGCAAACTATTACTATCCTTTGCCTTTATGTTCTACTGTCCATTCTGCACCCAAGAGGCAAAAGCAGTCATGATAAAACTCTATACTCTTCAAATTATCCATCAGTTCACTTCAGATTTTTCTGTATTCTCTTTGGGACATAGTTAGATTGGATTCAATTTTCATAAGAATGAAAATTTGATATGCAACAGAGATCTCAGGTGCATTTTAAAATCTGCAAAATCTCCCACACAATCCCTCACTTCATTTCATGAAAGTATTCTTCCCCTAAATTCTAACCCATGTTTTTCTTGTCTTTGCTATTTCTTGTAATTTGATCCTAATCTTTCCGCAGCAAAAGCAATTCATCTAAGCAAAGTCTTGTAGAGGAAGAAATGAGATTTGTTTGTTCTTCCTATTAAATGGTAGGAAAAATTCTTTTAGATTCCTCTTTCAATCCAATCCAAACCACTTGTGCAAGTTTGCTTCTCAGTTTTTCTTTTGCAGTCCTTCGGGAATTTTGCTGCAGTTGGCTGCCATATCAGTAGTCTCACTAAGGTTTTTATCCTGTTTTCTTTTTCCACTTCCCCTGTTGTGTAAAATTAATACAATTAAATCCAAAAAGAAAAGGAAAACATTTTGTATGTTTTCTATACAATCTGTATTTTTCATTTCTCTTTAAATAATCATAATATTTTGGCTTTCTCAGTTTTCTTTCTTGGTCTTTATTTTTTCATCTTAGCACTCATCTTAGTACTAAGAATAAAGAACTAGGTACTTCATTGTTGGTCACCCTCTTGACCCAAAAATGTTTAGCATCCTGTGATAAATACAACTTACAAATGCCTCTTTTTATACAAATACGTATATAGTTGCTTCTCTTCCAGTCCATGACTCCATGCAGTACTAAGTAGTACTAAGAACAGAGCATAGAACAAAAAACTAACAAGCATAATCTTCTGGTAAGTGTTATACCAGCCTAACACAGATCAGGCAACAAATGTACTTAATTTAAACTAAGGGAAAGTGTACTCCCCCCTTTCAGGTTCTTCCTAGGACCCCCCTTTGCTCTAAGGAAGCTTTTAGAAGTCTTGGGTTTGGGTGTGTGTGTGCTTTAATAGTCAAATATTACTGCCAGATCACTGGTGTTGGTCCTTATCAGAAACCAGCATCCCTTGAAGGATTGCTTGATTCCCGAACAGAAAGTGTCCAGGCGTATGTGTACTCCTAATTAGCTGAGCAGAGTCCGGGTGACTCAGCCAGGACGTAACACAAACCCCTTACCACAAGTCTGTTCTAAAGAAAACCCTTGCTTGTACTCAAGTAAGTTAAGCAGGAAAAATAAAAGAGAAAATTATTATTATTATTATTTATTGTATTTTTACCCCTCCTATCTGGTCAGACGACCACCAGAAAAATCATGAGCTTTGGAGTCTGCCAGGACGAACAAAGCTCAGGCGAAAGGACTCTGTAGCATTCTGAGGCCTAACAATTCTTCTGGAAGCAGGCTCAGCAGACTTGCTGTTCAAGAGACCAATCTTAAGGATTTTTAGAATAACTTTTTATTGAAAAATAAAGTCTTTAGAGATATTCAGTTTGTTGCATAAGCAAAGCATAAGTTACATTTCCAAAAGATATTGCAGTTAAAATCTTAACAAAATTCAACTAGCAAAAATAAAATAAAATTCTAAAAAGCTTCTTTAAAGGTAGGCAATGGTTAGCCCCCTTCTATCTCTCTTTCTATACTACATCTTAGCATAAAGCATACAAAATGGCTCTCTAGAAACTAGAATCAGGCATCTGAGTCTGGAAGCTCTCTCAGTCCTCCAAGCTCTTTCAGCTCTGTCCATGTGGCACCATCCTCCATTTTCTATCTTCTTGGCACTACCCATCTTCTTCGTCCCTTCGAGATGTTGACCAATGGGCGTAAAGGACAGTTCATTCACCTCACGCCTCCTTTTCCCATGAGAAGTCCAGGTGTTGTTTTCCAACTCCTCGTCTCGGGTCTAGATCCAGACAATTGTTGTGTTGTGTCTTTACGCCTTATCGTCTCATAATATGGCTGTTTACATGGAACTTTCCCATCGCCTCTTGGAGAAAACATTCCCATGGTACAAAATCATTCTAACACAGATCCAATATGGATTCATTCTATAACTTTCCACAACTACATATCCCTTCTTCAATTCAGGTTTTAACCTTAATAATCACATCCATGGCAGTCCTGATCTTGGCAGCAGTGATCCAGCAACATTTATGTGTAATTGTTTTTAATGCTTTACTTATTTTTTTTAAAATGATGTTTTGATTCGTTTAAATGCAGTAATAATGTATTGTTTTTAGCTTTATCCTGTTCATTTTCTAATAATGTAAGCTGCCTTGAATCCTTTTTAGGAGAAAGGTGGGGTAAAAATAGTTTAATAAATGAATAAATTTGACTATCTAAGGCTTCCACTTCCCATCTGGAGGCTCCCAAATGCTTCCCTAGAGCAAAGGGGAGCTCCTGGGAGCCTTAAGTGGAGGAGGGACATAATGTTTTCAAGAAATTTAAATCAAATATATCCAGTGTCCAATCTGGGTTGCACTAGCAAACATTTGCATCTACAGGATTTTGACCATTGTATTTGGAAGATTCAGTTTCTATCCACAGCTACTATGATAACTGCAAGCAAGCACAAAGGACAACGGCAGATACTTTTGAGGTGTGTGGGAGTGGCAAATGATGTCATCATTTTCTGCTCACACACACCTCAAATATCCGCCTGTTTCCCCTGGTGAAAATATTCCTGGCATTCCAAACCATGAGGTTTGGCTCCACTCCATCATGCCCAAAAGTAGTCTGGAAGTTGAATCATGGCAACTGGCCTTCTTTCTTCTTTGCTCTTGTTGTTTAGTTGTTAAGTCGTGTCTGACTCTTCGTGACCCCATGGACCAAAGCACGCCAGTCCCTCCTGTCTTCCACTGCCTCCTAGAGTTTGGTCAAATTCATGTTGGTAGCTTTGATGACACTGTCCAACCATCTCGTCCTCTGTCGTCCCCTTCTCCTCTTGCCTTCACACTTTCCCAACATCAGGGTCTTTTCCAGGGAGTCTTCTCTTCTCATGAGATGACCAAAGTATTGAAGCCTCAGCTTCAGGATCTGTCCTTCCAGTGAGCATTCAGGGTTGATTTCCTTCAAAATGGATAGGTTTGTTCTCCTTGCAGTCCAGGGGAATCTCAAGAGCCTCCTCCAGAACCACAATTCAAAAGCATCAATTCTTCAGCGGTCAGCCTTCTTTATGGTCCAGCTCTCACTTCCATACATCGCTACTGGAAAAACCATAGCTTTGACTATGCGGACCTTTGTCGGCAAGGTGATGTCTCTGCTTTTTAAGATGCTGTCTAGGTTTGTCATCGCTTTCCTCCCAAGAAGCAGGTGTCTTTTAATTTCATGGCTGCTGTCACCATCTGCAGTGATCATGGAGCCCAAGAAGATAAAATCTGTCACTGCCTCCATATCTTCCCCTTCTATTTGCCAGGATGTGATGGGACCAGTGGCCATGATCTTAGTTTTTTTGATGTTGAGCTTCAGACCATTTTTTGCGCTCTCCTCTTTCACCCTCATTAAGAGGTTCTTTAATTCCTCCTCACTTTCTGCCATCAGAGTGGTATCGTCTGCATATCTGAGGTTGTTGATATTTCTTCCGGCAATCTTAATTCCGGCTTGGGATTCCTCCAGTCCAGCCTTTCGCATGATGTATTCTGCATATAAGTTAAATAAGCAGGGAGACAATATACAGCCTTGTCATACTCCTTTCCCAATTTTGAACCAATCAGTTGTTCCATATCCAGTTCTAACTGTTGCTTCCTGTCCCACGTATAGATTTCTCAGGAGATATATAAGGTGGTCAGGCACTCCCATTTCTTTAAGGACTTGCCATAGTTTGCTGTGGTCCACACAGTCAAAGGCTTTTGCGTAGTCAATGAAGCAGAAGTAGATGTTTTTCTGGAACTCTCTG
Source organism: Intellagama lesueurii (assembly GCA_037013535.1). Lineage (NCBI taxonomy): Eukaryota > Metazoa > Chordata > Lepidosauria > Squamata > Agamidae > Intellagama > Intellagama lesueurii. The sequence continues at coordinate 25,424,634 of JBAJHW010000010.1, read as the reverse complement.
GCTTTCTCCATCATCCAGCGCATGTTAGCAATTTGGTCTCTAGTTCCTCTGCCCCTTCGAAATCCAGCTTGTACTTCTGGGAGTTCTCGGTCCACATACTGCTGAAGCCTACCTTGTAGGATTTTGAGCATAACCTTGCTAGCGTGTGAAATGAGTGCAATTGTACGGTAGTTGGAGCATTCTTTGGCACTGCCCTTCTTTGGGATTGGGATGTAGACTGATCTTTTCCAATCCTCTGGCCACTGCTGAGTTTTCCAAACTTGCTGGCATATTGAGTGTAGCACCTTAACAGCGTCATCTTTTAAGATTTTAAATAGTTCAACTGGAATGCCATCACCTCCACTGGCCTTGTTGTTAGCCATGCTTTCTAAGGCCCACTTGACTTCACTCTCCAGGATGTCTGGCTCAAGGTCAGCAACCACACTATCTGGGTTGTCCGGGACATCCAAATCTTTCTGGTATAATTCCTCTGTGTATTCTTGCCACCTCTTCTTGATGTCTTCTGCTTCTGTTAGGTCCCTACCATTTTTGCCCTTTATCATGTCCATCTTTGCACAAAAGGGTCCTTTAATAGTAGACGTTGTCTAAATGGGCGGGATATAAATTTAATTAATTAATTAATTAATTAATTAATTAATAGCTCCAATTTTCTTGAACAGATCTCTGGTTTTTCCCTTTCTATTATTTTCCTCTATTTCTTTGCACTGTTCATTTAAGAAGGCCCTCTTGTCTCTCCTTGCTATTCTTTGGAAGTCTGCATTCCATTTTCTGTAACTTTCCCTATCTCCCTTGCATTTTGTTTCCCTTCTCTTCTCTGCTATTTGTAAGGCCTCATTGGACAGCCACTTTGCTTTCTTGCATTTCCTTTTCTTAGGTTGATACATTTCACTACTCATCCAAATAGCGAAATGTTTCAGCCTAATAAAAAAGAAGTCCAGTTGCCATGACTCAACTTCCAGATGATGGAGAATCTTCAGATATATAACCTGAAAGTAGCTTTTCACTCAAAATCTAGCACAAATCCCTTCAAAAATGATGAGACAACAAGGGATCAAACAAAAATAGTTTTCAATCTCATAGCTATCCCTCCTTTACAGCTGAGATTTAGTTTTGATTAAACTGCTTGGAAATCCATTTCTAAATGTGTTGGTTCTTCTAGTTCAAAATATGCTTAGAGGTTCTTCTCTCTTCCCATTTTCTTTACTGGTTTATGAGCAAGCATTAACTCTAGCTCATGCATAAATGTCCTGTTGCTTTTTCACCAGATTTAATTTGTAGGCCTCGTTTGTCTTTGCAATGCTTTGATGCCTTTTATGTTTAAGTCTTAAAACTTGTGCGCTCAATTTTCATGGCATGACTTTGCTGCTATGTCTCCTTGAAAGCTTTATATGATGGCAGTGTAACAAGAACAGCAAACCCTGCTTTATATACTTTTCCTCAGGTTATTTAAGCCAGGTTTTACTGTTTCAATGTACACCAAGCACTGTATTTTTCTGCCAAGACAGTATGGGTCTATACTATGTTGAACTTAATTCACTAAAACTCAGTTACAGCATTTTGCCTTGAGCTATACAGTTAATATCTAGACCACAATGAATGTCCATATTTTTTAATAAATAGCTCTGAGAAAAATTTGCAGTTTTTAAAAAATGTGGTAGGAGTTAGAATGCATATCCTGCATCTTTACACTTACCTAATTCAACCTGAGCCTAAGGGCCTGACTCGACAAGATGCCACTCACATTATTAACAATTGTATGAATGGCTTTGTAAAGGTCAGTAGAAAGTGTAACAGCTCATGCTGGATCAAGACTTTGGCACTGTGGAAAGGAGCTTATTAATGGTTTATCCTTTGCTGTAGTCCAAGTACAGATCATAGACCTTATGACTGTCATTTGAATTGAAAGAAAAACTTTCCTTGGTATGAATTGCTTGGCATGAAAGGGACCTCCATGTTTAGTGCAAATAAACAGATGCATAAGGTCGTCCATGGATTGGTATTAAAAAAACAAGCAAAGGTTTTTAAATAACCTACATCCTGCTTACAATCTTAGAATCATAGAAAAGTGAAGTTGGAAGGGGCCTACAAGGCCATCAAGTCCAACCCCCTGCTCAATGCAGGAATACAATCAAGATTATCTAAGTTTTTCTTGAATGCCTCCAGTGTTGGAGCACTCACCAACTCCCCAGGTAACTAGTTCCACTGCCGTACTGCTCTAACAGTTTTTCCTAATATTCAACCTAAATCTGGCTTCCTTCACCTTGAGCCCATTGTTGCGTGTCCTGCAGTCTGGGATGATTGAGAACAGATCTTGCCCCTCCTCTGTATGACAGCCTTTCAAATATTTGAAAAGTGCTATCATATCACCTTTCAGTCTTCTTTTCTCAAGGCTAAATATGCCCAATTCTTTCAGCCTTTCCTCATACGGATTGTATCCAGTCCCCTGATCATCCTTGTCGCCCTTCTCTGAACTTGTTCCAATTTGTTAGCATCCTTCTTGAAGTGTGGTGTCCAGAACTGGACACAATACTCAAAGTGAGGCCTAACCAGTGTTGAATAGAAGGGGGACTAGCACCTCGCGGGATTTGGAAACTATACTTGTATTAATGCAGCCTAAAATAGCATTAGCCTTTTTTGTCATTAGTCATACAAAGATGGAGTCTGATAGGTTCTGTGTAATATGGGTTTGAAAGCATTGAAATGTTCTCATGAGATTGTTGTTAGAATTGTGCTGCCAGGCACAAAGATAAGGAAGCAAGGCCAAAGAGGCCCAGAGGAAGACAAAACAGCATACCGCTTAATGGGGAAAAGATAAGCCACCTGGGCTTGGAATCTTCTCATGTGAAATGTGGGCGGTGAACTGTGTTACACCCACTTGCTCTTAATTGGTTAACAGCTTGGAAGTGTCATAAAAAGGGTGGTCCAGAGGCATGTAGAAAATGGTTGTTCATGTATGTGATTGATGTTCGTTGCTCATTTGGGGATGTTGTGGAATGTGAGAGGTTTGACTTTTGAAGGAGAAGAGGGGGAGGAGAAGAGCTTCTAGATGCTGACATGTAGGGAGATCAAAGATGATTACTTAGCTTAGATTTAGTTGTTCTTATTTTACTTAGAAATAGTGAACTTATTTAATCATTGTAACTGCTGGATATGCCTAATGCTTATGCCTTTTAAAGCAACAACTGTATTCTAATGAAACTACTTTATTTTCTTAATAAAAACAAATATAATTCTTCAACAGAGAACTGGTCTCTTGAACAGCAGGAATTACACCTAAATCCAGTAAGGATTTGAGAAGGTCACTAATTGCTATTGTAATATTGAGAGGTCCTACCTGGCAAGGCTGTTGTGCTATCAAGGGAAGCACATAGTCAATGGTTAACTGCCTTGTAAGCAGGCAAGTGTTCTCTTTTAGGTCGGGCTTGTCCATGGGGCATGTACTATGCACTTCTGAGGCCTAAAGGACCTCAGTCACTAAAGGTGGTAGTTTTGCACCCACAGTGACGTCCTGCCCAAGATCATTTTCTCTTTAGGGAGAGATGATCATGCCACTGCCACTCCACCTCCCTTTTTATTCTCTCTGTTCTTTTTGATCAGTTCATATCCCTCAATTGCTGTATTCCAGTTGTGGGAGTCATTCCACCAAGTTTCAGTTATTCCTATCAATTCATACTTGCCATCCTGAATTAAAATTTCCAGTTCTTCTTGTTTCCGATACTCCTGGCATTTGCATATAGACACCAGAGGGTGTGTGATTTGTGGCCTGTTTGTCTTTGTACATTTTTATGAATATTATGATTATGATGATTATGTTTATTGCTATGTTTATTTTTGTTAATGTTATTATTGTTGCCCTTTTGATCAGTTTGGTCCATTCCTCTTATTGTGTGTAAGGCTTCATCTACCCTTAACTCTGTGCTTGCATCTCCCTCCCCCTTCCAATTCAGTTTAAAGCCCTCCTGATGAAGTTCTTCATGCTGTGGGCAAACACATTCTTCCCAGTCCTTGTTAGATGCAAGCCGTCTCTTTCTAGCAGTCCTTCCAGGAAACTTAACCCATCGTCCCAAAAACCAAATCCCTCTCATTGACACCACCTTCGTAGCCAGTCATTCACCCAGAGGATCTTCCTTTCTCTTTCGATTCCTCTTGCAAGCACCAGTAGGATGGAAGAAAAAACTATCTGGGCCCCAAAGTCCTTGAGTTTCCTTCCCAGAGCTTCAATGTCAGATGTGATTTCTCGGTAGCTACTCTTCTCTGTGTCGTTTGTTCCCACATGGACAAGAAGAAAGGGATATGTATATGTAGGTTTTATAAGTGATGGCAATCCTTCCATCACAACCCTTATCCATCCTCCAGGGAGACAGCATACCTGGTGAGTCCATAGATCCTCCCGGCAAATTTCAGTCTCAATTCCACATAGAAGGGGTCCCCTACTACAACTACTCTCCTCTTCTTCTTTTTGTAGGGTGTGGATTCAGCAACTGTATTCTGCTGCGCTTCAGGCCTACTCATGTCCTCCTGTGGGGTCTCCTCTGCCTCCTGTCTGACAGACTGTTCTTCAAGTAACTGAAAGCGGTTTTGTAGTTCCACCGGGAAACAATGTATTTTCCTTCTTTTGCTCCTAACTGTGATTCTTTTCCATGGTGGTTCCTCCACTATGTTTGTAGCCTCTACAGCATTTTCCTCCACTGCAATATTTCAGTTTTCTTACATCAGCAGTGCCCCCTCTGACAGCTGCTGCTGCTCAAGAGTTCTATCAATGTAGGCTTCATCTTCCCTTATAGACCTGAGTGTGGCTACTCGCTGCTCTAGGTCTCTGACTTTCTCTTCTAACAATGCCACCAGTTTACACTTGTTACATGTATATAACATTTTGCACTCGGGAAGAAAGACAAACATAGCACAAACTTTGCAGGTAACCACAACTGAATTGTCTCCACCCTCCATAATCCCTTCCCTTCTAGTTTTTTTTACTTTGAACTGTTTGTTTAGGATACCTGACCCTCTTGTTTTGTTAGTTTAAATGTAGTTGTAAGTATACCCACAGAACCAAAAAAATTGTTAGGGGCCTCCCCCTTGGCTTCCCCCGGTGACAAACTCCCTGTTTGCTCTCCTGTTCACAAGCTCTGGTCGCGAGCTCCCTGGGACTGCCTTTAGCTTTGTCAGCTGTGCTCTGCCCGGAGTCAGGAATCAAAAGGCCCTCCCAGAACTCACAGCTGCTACTTATAGCCTTCAGCAGTAATCAGGACACTCCCCTTTCTGTTAGGCCAATCACATGGCTCTTCCTGTTAAGGACACACCCCTTCTTGTTCTACTGAGCACATGGCTCTTTAAGTAGAGTACATGGTGCTTCTATCTGGACAATTCCTAGGGGTTACTTCAGGCCCTTTCTTGGTGTTACTCTAGAGAAAAATCCACTTACCTCTCTGTCTTTGGTAAGTTGAAAACCATCCCTCCCAATTGACTTTACAACCTAACTCTGAATTCACCCCATACCAGCAGAATCAACATGGATGTCTGCCATGAATTTTTAAATCACTAACCTGCAATTTTTTGCACTATCAATGGAGGGGTGGTAATGAGTCTGAAGAAGTGAGATTTATTCACAAAAACATAAAATTTGTATGATTTTAAGTGGTTCAATAAAGGTATCACCTTACTCTAGCATTTGTGTAATCCTGAACCGCATGGCCTTGATCAGACTATTAGTCAATTACAGTAGACCCATTTAATTAACAAAGGTTACTAGTGTTGACTTTAAAAATTCCATTCCTTCCATGAGTCTTGTCTAGTTGACACTAATGAGTGAATTGACTTCAGTATTTCTAATCCATCCTGTATCAGCAAACTTCAGTGCAGGTTACAACAATTAAACCTTCAAAACAATCTAAAGTAATACAGGAATACAAATGAAATAAAACTCCCCTTTGATAGAGCAAAAGCCAATCCATGACTTCATTTGGCCTTCATTGTACTTATTCAAGCAACTGAAATAAGGACAGTGTGACTTATAATTATCATGTCAGGAGCATCCTATATTTCCAGAAATCTGAGACCCAGGATGGATATATGTGATGTCATAAAGACGGGACATGTAAGAGCTGGCAAGCAGAACTGATTCTGGGTCAACTGGCTCTGGAAACTTGCATGAGAGAAGCGTGATTATATGAATCCAAAAGCTAGGTAAACCTGACTAAATAGATGAGATGGCAATTCATATCCAGGGAACAAATCAGAACCAAAAGTTGTTTGAAAATTTTACCTATGGGACAGATATGAAACAGTAAAACAACTAATAGTGTTCTGCAAACCTTATAATTTGTTTATTGCAAGTACATGCTTCAAATAACCAAACAGACGACTATACACAAGCTGTATTCTCTCTGCCAAACAAGATCAGGAGCATATTGTTGTACTTATCATGAACTGTTAATATCCAACATTAGAGTAAAGCTGAGAAAGAACACTAAAAGAATTGTAGTGCCAAAATATAAATCAAACAACAATACTTTAATTAACACTGAGAAAGTGTTTGATTGAGTATTCACTGGCACTAACAATTTGTTTGCTCATATTGAGTATTACTTAACTCTTAGCATGTCTAGATTTATTCAAAGGAAGGTGGAGGGGATATTTAACACAACATATACAGTATATATGATGCCCAGATAACTCAGGAATCGTGTTTCTCACAGAGTATTAATTTCTTACAGACAACCTGCTACATTTATTGTACCTCGTTGCCTTGCCTTGTCCACAAAATTAAGATGTTTTACTTTAAAAAAAAAATTATTCAGATTTGAAGGACAATGAAAAAAATTGAAGTTGGTGCAGCAAAGAGAAGGCATGCCAAATTGCAAGAAGAAGCTGTCAAAAAGTCCAAATCAATTACTGACTTCCTAGCAAGACATCACCATAATGTGAAACAGAAAATCACCATGCTGATCTTGATAATGAGACTGTTGGACCAGGACCAACCACAGAAGATAATACTCTCAAAGAAATCATTGATAAACTGATAATGCAAGCCGTAGAGCCACAACTGCCAACTGAAGCTGATGCTGACGGAAAAGGGTCTGCATCTGGAAAAACCTCCATGTCACAAATCGACATTGGACTTATTGCTAAGAGGAGAAGAATTGACACTGAATCATTTCTAAAAGTTCAGGATTTGAAGTACCAACTGATGTCCCCATAAGGATAATCATTAATTTCCAACTCGTCTTTTACATTAACACTGATAAACAGCGAGAAATATAAACGAGACTGGCTGTGTTGGAGTCAGTTGAATCAATTGTTGTACTGTGCATCTTGTTTTTTGTTTGTTTGTTTACTAAGGGGGATGTCTCTTTGAATACGACTGTTTTGACCAATCATCCAGGATGGAATATTAAGAAAGGGTGGAGAAAATTAAAGGATCACATTTCAAGCCATGAAAATTCCAACTTCCACAAGGAAAATTATATTGTATGGAAAGAAGCAAGTAAAGTGATAATGAGCGGTTCTTTGATGGATGATTATGTTGTTGACCAGCTCAAGGTTGAAAGTGATACATGGAAGAAAATTCTTCATCACGCTCTTAATATCATCATATTTTTGTCAGATAGGGGGCTTACTTCATATGGTTCTTGTGAACAAATTGGTCATAGTCATAATGGAATATTTTTAGGTCTTGTTGAGCTTCTGAGCTGATTCAGTACTGGCCAATCATGTTGCATGTTTCTGGAATGCACAGGAAAACGACACACGGCTCCAAGTACACTATCTTTCAAATACAATACAAAATGAACTCACTGCAATATGTGGATATTTGAAATGTGGGGCTGGAGGAGAGCTTTGCAGATACCCTGGACTGCCAGAAAGGTGAACGGATCAAAGCAAGCCTGAACTGTCTTTGGCAGCATAAATGTGAAACTGAGGCTATCCTATAGTACTTTGGGCACATCATAGGAAGGCAAGATTCTCTGGAATAATAATGCTGGGAAAGTTGGAAGGTGGCAAGAAAAGAGGAAGAACAAATATGAGATGAATTAGCTCGAGTGTGAGTGCCTCCTGCAATGAAGTGCCGCAGCACAACAAAGTGCAGGGTAGAAGACCCCTTCACGGATTGCTGCCTTGTTGTGGTGAAGGGGCTTGAGTAATTCAGAGAAGCTATGGGCTATGCCATGCAGGGACACCCGAGACAGACAGGTCATAGTGGAGAGTTCTGACTAAACGCGATCCACCTGTAGCAGGAAATGGCAAGCCACTCCAGTATCTTTGCCAAGAAAACCCCATGAACAGAAACAAAAGGCTAAAAGCTATGACACTGGAAGATGAGCCCCTCAGGTTGGAAGGTGTCCAACATGCTACTGAGGAAGAGCGGAGGACAAGTACAAGTAGCTCCAGAGCTAATGAAGTGGTTGGGCCAAAGCTGAAAGGACGCTCAGCTGCGGACGTACCTGGAAGTGAAAGGAAAGTTCAATGCTGCAAAGAAAAATACTGCATAGGAACCTGGAATGTAAGATCTATGAACACCTTGGTAAGCTGGATGTGGTCAAACAGGAGATGGCAAGAATAAGCATTGACATCCTGGGCGTCAGTGAACTAAAATGGATGGGAATTAGCAAATTCAATTCAGATGATTACTGTGGTGCACTAGATCCCCCTAAGGGGCAAGTTGCACTCGGTCAGAGAGTTCAACAGGTCGCCTACCTACCACCTTTGCACTGGGGCAAGTCCCAAGACCTCAGCAGTGTATAGTGTAAGTATCTTTGATACTAGATCAAAGCTGGGTTTCATATTTTGGCCGAGTAACTTCACTAACTCTATGTTAAAGTTACACAATGAAATAAATGCAAAAATCTTAATTATGCATTCTAACTAGCAAAGCATTGAGGTAGAAAAAGTTCTAACAGCAGCATTTGAATATAGACCTCTGGGTTAAGCCATTCTAGGAGTTTGAAAAATAGAAAACAGTCATGTTAGTAATAAAACAGAATTACACTCTGGTTATGCTCAGGAACCAGTGAATCAGAAATAACTTCTTCAACCATCTGCCACATCTGAAATTCCACAATGCATCCTGGACAGGCTGTCTGCAACGACATTCAGCTTCCCAGGAATGTGCTGAACCTCAAAATCAAAATCCTGTAAAGTTAAACTCAAATGCAACAAATTTTGGTTATGAGATTTCATCTTTTGCAACCAAATTAACGCACGATGGTCAGTTTGCAGGATAAACCTGTGCCCCTGAAGATATGGGCGTAAATGCTGAAGTGACCAAAGAATAGAATAGGCTTCTTTTTCCGGTACAGAATAATTTCTTTCATGGGGTAGTAACTTCTTACTGAAATAAGAAATTGGATGACAAATCCCATCATCCCCTTTTTGCAACAACACAGCTCCTAATCCCCAATCAGAAGCATCAGTCTGTAATACAAAAGGCTTGTCAAAATCAGGTGATTTCAAAATAGGAGCAGAAACAATTTTAGCTTTTAAAGCATCAAAAGCCCCCTGACACTCTTGTGTCCATTTTATCTTGACAGGCATTCATTTTTTAGTAAGCTCTGTCAAAGATGAAGCCAAATCACTGAAATTAGGAATGAATTTCCTGTAGTAACCAACCAGGCCCAAAAATGATTGAACCTGTTTCTTTGAAGTAGGGACAGGTCACTTCTGAATGGCTTCAGTCTTGGCCTCCAAGGGTTGAATTTCCCCTGCCCAATCAAATGACCCAAATACAAAACTTTTCCTTGTATCCACTGACACTTGCTGGCTTTGACTGTCAGACCAGCATTCTGCATTCTACACAACACAGTTTCAATGTGAGACATATGTGTGGCAAAATCAGGGCTAAAAATAGCTAGGTCATCCAAACATGCTGAAGCAAAGGGTAAGTCCTGTAACAGTTTGTCCATCATCCTCTGGGAAGTCGCTCCTGCGTTCTTCAATCCAAATGGCAATCTTTTGAAATGATAAGTTTCCATGTGGCTTATGAAACTGGATTTGTCTCTCGATTTTTCGTTGAGGGAAATTTGCCAATATCCACTACTTAGATCTATGACGCTAATGAACTGGGAGCCAGCTAAGCGTTCTATGAGGTCATCCATCCTAGGTAAAGGGTAGAGATCAGGAACTGTTAAACTGTTCAGCTTCCGGTAGTCCACACAAAATCTGACCTCATCTAAAACTTCTCCTAAAGCATTTTTCTTTGGCACTATGACAATAGGGCTGGCCCATGCAGCATTGCTGGGTTCTATCACATCCAATTCCAACATCTTTTGAATCTCCTTCTCAATCTGCACAGCATGAGCCCCTACAGCCCTGTAGGGACCGGACCTCACAGGCGGTCTGTCCTCAGTATCAATAGCATGAGTAACCAAATTAGTATAACCAGGTTTGTCAGAAAAAACACTTTGGTATTGTTCCAGAGTTTGAGAAAGCCACTCCCGCTCCTCAGGAGTACCTGAAAGAACAAAATTGTCCACCCAATTTCAAGCATTTTCCAAATCAGACAAAGCATCCATAGGCTCCTGTTCTGGTCTGACACAAGCAGCTTGACACTTCAGAATTACAGCTGCTCTGTCCCGATAGGGTTTCAGGCTGTTGACATGATAAATGATAGGCTTTTTCCTGGAACCAGGCATTTGAACAAGATAATTCACAGTCCCAATATGTTGTAAAACCTTGCCTGGGCCTTCCCAGGAAACCTCCAGTTTATTTGGTCTGAGTGGGTTCAAGACGAGAACAGAGTCTCCCACTTCAAACTCTCTGTGCCTTGATTTAAGATCATGAAAATAATTTTGCTTAGTCTGGGCCTGCTGGATACTTTCTTTAGTCATTTCCTGAATAGCGTTCAGTTTCACTTGTAAATTGTACACAAAATCAGCAACAGGCACTGAACTGGACTGGATGGTACCTTCCCAGTCAGCTCTCAACAAATCCAAAGGTCCACACAATTTTTTTTCCATACACCACCTCACTTGGGCTGAGTCCACCTAAGGCCTCATGAGGCGCGCTTTGGTAAGCCAAGAGAACCAGAGGGAGAATTTCGTCCCATCCCCTCCCAAAGTCCTGAACAAAAGTTTTAATCATCTTTAGCAGTGTCTGCTGAGTGCGCTCTACCAACCCGTGGGATTCTGGGTGATACGAGACACTGAAATTTATTTTTGTTTTACTAATTTTGCAGACTTTTCTCATCCGCTCACTTCTAAAAGCACCTGCTCTGTCACAAATTAACACAGATGGAATTCCAATTCTTGCACAAACTTCCAGAAACACTTTAGCAATGGAATTAACAGAGATGGTAGCAATAGGGTAAGCTTCTCCCCACCGGCTAGTTTGACAGACAAAAGTGATAATAAAACGTTTCTGTGATTTAGAAGGCAAGAAAGAAAAACTTCACCCACAACAGGAGTTGGCTGAACCCTCGCTTTAGTTTTATCAGTGTGGTGCCCCACTCTTTGGCATACATCGCAGGAAGAGAGAAAGTCCCTTACATTTTTTGCTACATTTGTCCAGTAAAAATGCTGAGTAACTCTCTGCAAAGTCTTTTTATATCCCTGATGTCCAGAGAAAGGAAAATCATGGGCCAATTCTAAGACCCGCTGTTGGTATTCTCTAGGGACAATTAGTTGCTTGGACGGTTCTACACCCATTCTAGAATCTTGAGCAAGTTGACGATACAGAAGCCCATTCTGGCCCCAGAAAAAACTTATGGGCTTGTTCTGACTCAACATTTGTTGTTGGTCAGCTTGTGATCTTAAGGCTGTCAAAGAAGGATCAAGTTCTTGGTGTCTTTTGAAGTCATCATCTGAATAACAGTCTCTCCCCCCTCTGAGCTGTCAATGTCCGAAGGAACGGCTTGTGTTTGCTCGGGCAATGGAGCTTGCTTTTCATCTGGCAAAACCGGTTTGGAAAGGAGGGGCTGCTGTGCCTGAGGGGTTTCTGAATCATCTGTTGGGCCTGCTAGTTGTTCCTTTGAATTCAGCCTGGGTAGACTTTGACTCCGCCTGAGTGGCTTTGCATTTTGTGCCTCTGAAACTTCACTCAGGGGATGCGGAAGCAACTTAGCCTGCACGCGGGTGATCACCTTAATCGCAGGTTCTTTTCGCTGCTTTTTGAAGACTTCAAATTCTAAGTCATTTCCAATTAAGAACGAAGGTGAACTTTGGCGATACACAAGGGCATAGATTTGCCCAGTCCAACCCTTATAGGTCACACTTATCAGGGTGAGGGGAACATGGACGAGCCCTTCGCCCGTGGGATGATAGCTGTGGATGGGAAACCTGGCATTTGGCACAATCTGGCTAGGGTGAATAAGGTTTTCAGACACAGAGGAAATGTCTGCACCCATGTCCCGGATCACGCCTGTTTTCAAAAAACTGTGGGGGGTTTGGATCTCAATTAACTCACCAAATTCCTGGGCAGCCCATTGCGCTCTGGCGTCAGGGATCAGGCACGCAGGATCTATGATCCTGTATTATAATTTCCATTGAGTACGCTTGGTACCATCCTGAGCCTCTTTCCGAACGGTGGCTCCAAACATGCTAGGCTGAAAAGAATTGGTGGAGGGTCGCTGAGGAGTTGGAATTCCTTTGTCTCCACTTGCTTGCCTCTGGGCTTGTAAGGGATTAACTCCTTGTTGGGCAGCTGCTTGGTGGTGAAACCTGGTGGTTTGAGTACGTCGCTTGAATTCCTTCTGGCGGAAGTCTCTCATCGCTGAATGGGTCTCCTTTTTCCTTTGGGTAACCAAGGAATTTCAGCTTGGGCATCTGGTGTGTGCGCGCAGGGACGGGTGGCTTGGCCGGGGTTTTAGGCGGCTGGCTTGGTTGAGCAATGGCTTTAGGGCAGTCTTGTCGGAGATGGTCCCCTCACACAAATAACACTTCAAAGGGAGACCTGAAGTGGCTGGCCTCCTGGTGTCACCCAAGAAAGCACGCTTAGCCTCTTGGGGAACTGGTTTGACCGGCTTTTTAAATTCTAATGGCTTTTTAGCAGCTTCCAAGCTAGGCTTGGCTTTTTGCTTGTCATCCTTCCAAAACGCCCAAAGTTCATCCGCGGCCAAAGCCAGCTGCTGAAGATTAGGCAAATGCTTTTCTAGTAAGGTAATTTTAAGTTCAGGTGGCACCAGAGTCATGAATTGCTCACATAAAAGTAACTGTGTGATTTGTTCAGCAGTCTGTGCTTTTGCAGCTTGCATCCATTGTGAGAAATGACTCTCTAATCTATCAGCCACAGCAGAAAAACTTTCTTTGTACTGTCTCTTTATGCCCCGAAACTGATAACACAGGCTTTCTGGAGTGAACCCAAAACGACAATGAACCAGTACTTTAAACTCTGCCCAAGTAGGTTCATCCTCAGCTCTCCTTGCAAGGATATTAGCTAATTATCCAGTAACTTGAGAGTGTAGCAGTTTAACAAAAAGACGTTCTGGCACTCCCAGATCTTTACAAGATATTTCAAAGTTAATTTAAAAAGTCTAGAACATCCTCTCCATCATTGTAAGTAGGCAAATGCTTCCTGTCATACGTGGCAAGTGAATCCTTTTGCCGCCATTTCTCTGCAGCTTCTTGCTGCAGAGAAATGTTCTGTTCTCTCAGAAAAGTTGCATCTCATTCACCCTGCCTCTCCTGGTGGGTTTGAGTGACAATTAGCTCCCTCTGAGCAGACAGGAAATCAGCCATTATCAAAGTCAGCTTGTCCATCTCTGTCAAGGTACAACGCTTCAGAGCTGGAGTTCTCCCGGCGGCGCCAGCTGTAACCTTCTCCCCGTCCTCGTCTAAGAGATTGGGCATCACTGGGGTTCTGGGATCACTGCCTTCCTCCTCCTGGTCGTCCGGCAAGCCACCCCATATCTGATCATGCAAGGCGCCTTGAGCGGTTCACTCTAAGCGGCGCCTCGATCTGTCCATCAGGACTGGTACCTCCGCAACTCCAAGCATTGATTCGAGGAGGGACACCCCTGTTAGCTTGGGTCAAGCTCCTCCAGTCGCGCCTAAGGACTCCTCCAAAGTAACACGCTGCAATTCTTTATCCAAAAGTAAGTCCATTCCCTCAGGTAATGGGAGCCTGGACATGGACGAGCTTTTCCTGAGTGCCATTTCTACCTTAGCAAAATAACAACTAAGGGAAAAGCCACTTTAATCTGCATTTCTTTGAATATGCAAAACTGATTCTAACAGAATGGTCTCTCAACAGCTGAGATCATTCATCTCGCATGCTGCCAGCATGTGGTGCACTAGATCCCCCTAAGGGGCAAGTTGCACTCGGTCAGAGAGTTTGCCTACCTACCACCTTTGCACTGGGGCAAGTCCCAAGACCTCAGCAGTGCGTAGCGTAAGCCCTTTGAACAAGTCTGACCTTAAAAGAACACTTTATGTTTACTCAGTACTTTGCAAGTACAGGCACATGGGCTTTGTGGTTCCTTAGAACTCACTAAAGCTCAGTTAGGTAGGACTCTTGAAAGATAGCTAGTTTTTGGCCCTCTCCACCTCCTGGATTTAGCCAGACCCTGCTGTTCAAGAGACCAGGCCTTTTGTAGAATTTTTATAATTAATTTTTATTAGAAAAATAGAGTTTCATTAGAATCAGTTTATATTGCACAAGCATTAGCATCAAGAACATATTCAAAGATCATTGCAGTTAAATAAAATAACTATTTCCCATTTAGAATAATAAAACACTAATAAGCTGAACTAAGGTGGGCTATAGTGGGCTAGCCCCACGTCCTTCTTTCTCCTTACTTACATCCTCTCTCAATCAAGTCCTTTTCTCTCCCATCATCATGGAATCGAAATCCAGAACAGAACAACACTCGAAACATTGAACCACATTAAGTTACTTTCACATAACCCTTCGTCCATTTTTCTATATTCTCTAGCTCCTCCCTTCTTCATGGCAAATCTGGCTGTTAACCAATTAACCTTAAGAGGTTGTACCACCTTCCTCCTTCCCTTATTCCCATGAGAGTCCAGGTGTTGTTTATCTCTTCTCCAACTAGCTTGGAATGTTGAGTCTTCCACGGGCCTTTGAATTCGGCCTTCACACTATCTCAAACCAGGCTGTAACAGTCTTCAGGAAAACACTCTCATGGCACTTAGAAAAACACATTCCAATGTCTCTCAAATCATCTTCACACAGAACCTGTCTGACTCCATTTTACAATTCTCCGACTACATATCTCATCATCATGACAAATACCATATCTAATAATGTGGGCAAGAATCCCGTAGAAGAAATGGAGTAGCTCTCATAGTCAACAAAAAAGTGGGAAAAGCTATACTGGGATATAATCTCAAAAATGATAGAATGATTTCAATACGAATCCAAGGCAGACCTTTCAACATCATAGTAATCCAAGTTTATGCACCAACCACCAATGCTGAAGAGGCTGAAATTGACCAATTCTATGAAGACTTACAACACCTTCTAGAACTGATATCAAAGAAAGATATTCTTCTCATTATAGGGGATTGGAATGCTAAAGTAGGGAGTCAAGAGATAAAAGGAACAACAGGGAAGTTTGGCCTTGGAGTTCAAAACGAAGCAGGGCAAAGGCTAATAGAGTTTTGTCAAGAGAACAAGCTGGTCATCACAAACATTCTTTTCCAACAACACAAGATGCGACTCTACACATGGACATCACCAGGTGGGCAATACCAAAATCAGATTGATTATCTTCTCTGCAGCCAAAGATGGAGAAGCTCTATACAGTCAGCAAAAACAAGACCTGGAGCTGATTGTGGCTCTGATCATCAGCTTCTTATAGCAAAACTCAAGCTTAAACTGAAGAAAGTAGGAAAAACCACTGGGCTAGTCAGGTATAATCTAAACCAAATCCCTTATGAATACACAGTGGAAGTGAAGAACAGATTTAAGGAACTAGATTTGGTGGACAGAGTGCCTGAAGAACTATGGATGGAGGCTCGTAACATTGTACAGGAGGCAGCAACAAAAACCATCCCAAAGAAAAGGAAATGCAAGAAAGCAAAGTGGCTGTCCAACGAGGCCTTACAAATAGCAGAGAAGAGAAGGGAAACAAAATGCAAGGGAGATAGGGAAAGTTACAGAAAAATGAATGCAGACTTCCAAAGAATAGCAAGGAGGGACAAGAGGGCCTTCTTAAATGAACAGTGCAAAGAAATAGAGGAAAATAATAGAAAGGGAAAAACCAGAGATCTGTTCAAGAAAATTGGAGATATTAAAGGAACATTTTGTGCAAAGATGGACATGATAAAGGACAAAAATGGTAGGGACCTTACAGAAGCAGAGGACATCAAGAAGAGGTGGCAAGAATACACAGGAATTATACCAGAAAGATTTGGATGTCCCGGACAACCCAGATAGTGTGGTTGGTGACCTTGAGCCAGACATCCTGGAGAGTGAAGTCAAGTGGGCCTTAGAAAGCATGACTAACAACAAGGCCAGTGGAGGTGATGGCATTCCAGTGGAACTATTTAAAATCTTAAAAGATGACGCTGTTAAGGTGCTACACTCAATATGCCAGCAAGTTTGGAAAACTCAGCAGTGGCCAGAGGATTGGAAAAGATCAGTCTACTGAGGCTCCAATACTTTGGCCATCTCATGAGAAGAGAAGACTCCCTGGAAAAGACCCTGATGTTGGGAAAGTGTGAAGGCAAGAGGAGAAGGGGATGACAGAGGACGAGATGGTTGGACAGTGTCATCGAAGCTGCCAACATGAATTTGACCAAACTCCGAGAGGCAGTGGAAGACAGTAGGGCCTGGCGTGCTTCGGTCCATGGGGTCACGAAGAGTTGGACACAACTTAACGACTAAACAACAACAGAAGACACAGTGAATTTAGCAGCTGTGTGAGTTAGAGAGAGAAAGGAGGATCTGTATGAGGAAAAGGAGGGAGAGAGAAGGGACTGTTCAAGAGGGTAAGTGTATTCATTGTCTATTCTAAATCTACTGTAACCTTCAGTTTTATTTTCAGTATTCCTTAAAGATAGGGCTTACCTTAAAGGTGGGGTTTAAATTAACCTGAGAGGGGTTTTTTAAGGAACAGTAAGTAGGACACAGGCCAGATGCAGGGGAGGGGTATCAGGAGACAGGAATCTAGTTGTCTTGTGTGCTCCCAGAGGCATCTGGTGGAGCCACTGTGAGATACAGGAAGCTGGACTAAATGGGGCCTTGGCGTGATCCAGCAGGGCTCTTCTTGTGTTCTTATGACTCCCTAAGCAAAGCCAGAGGCATGAGCTTACAATTGCTGAGCAAGGCTGTTGAGGAGAGAACATTTTAGATACAGTATCTCTTATTCATAGGGTCTCCAAAATTTGAAGGCAACTTGACATCATGTAACAACAATAGGTGGCAAAAATACACCTAGTATTTGTGGTGCTTGATGCAATGCCCTTTATGGATTGCATCTCATGCTATTTATGTAAGCACATGAGGATTTTTCCAAGCTTTATTCTGCTGCTGGGATTGTTGAAAGTCTATAATGGGCACTTTTGAGGCCCTATGCCACTGCTACCAGTGTTTGTGCAACAAGAGCTCTTGCCAGTTGTGATGGTTGGGGTCCACTTGCTGCTTTTCTCATGGCACAGTGGGCCCAAGTACATGTACCCACTACCTCTCACCTTAACCCCTCCCCTCACACATGGCTTTTGGTGCACTGACAGCTTTGCACAGAGCCAGTATTTTGCAGAATACCTGACATTTTACAGAAACACTTTTATTTTGTGCAAAGAAATGATCTGCAAAAAATACAACCTCTTGCACCAAATACAACATTTTAATGTTTAAAAAACTCCATAATTTCTGATCCTCCCCTTTTTCTTTTGAAAAAAAGAAATCCCAAAATGTGAAAAATACACATCAGAATCTCACCTAGAAGGTGACTTTTGTAAATTATTGTTCTCACTTGAAAGAATGAAATAAGCGGGCCCACACCTTTTGCTCAGCAGTCTCTGTAGAAGCATTCCTAACATTATGAAATTGACCTTAAAGTGTCTACATTTTGTTTTTAATTCATAAACATTTCATTTAACTGTTGCATGGCATAGGTGCCACATCCCATTTTATCCTCATAGCAACCCAAATAAGTACCTCAGGATGAGAAAAATAAAGCACTAGCGGTGAATCAATTTCATGAGTGAGTGGGGATTTGAATCCAGGCGTCCTGAGTTATAACAGAACATTTCATGACTTCGCTCTGCCATCTTCCTAGCCAATGGTCAATGTGGAAATCAGTTTGGATCTTTCTTTCTTTCTTTCTTTCTTTCTTTCTTTCTTTCTTTCTTTCTTTCTTTCTTTCTTTCTTTCTTTCTTTCTTTCTTTCTTTCTTTCTTTAATATACTGCACCCATTAGTGCCAAAGTACTACTCTGGGTGGTTCTCATAAAATACAGAATCAAATAGTATGATAAAAACCATGAACAATCTAACCATATAAAATCAGAGGGCGACAGAGCATTAATAAAACTGATAAAAGAGAAAAGATACAGATAACTAATAACTAAGTGGAGATGTAAGGGTACCTCAACTCAACTAGGGCTGGAGTGGAAGACCTCTTTGAAGAGCCACGTCTTCAGTTGCCTCTTAAATGTAGCCAGGGGGGAGGCTAGGCAGATTCTACAAAGATGGAGTCACTGGGAAGAAGGCCCTAACTCGTGTAGAAGATTTATGGGCCTCCCTCTGGGTAGCTTCCCGGAAGAGCCTCGTCTATGATGACCTGGTGGGTCAGGCAGTTGACATTGGGGCAAGACACTCTGACAAGTAACGTTGAACCAAACTATGGAGGGCTTTGTACATGAGAGTCAAAACCTTTGACCCGATCCAGAACTCCATGGGAGGCAAGCCAGAACTGGGGTGATGTGATCGTATTTGCTCGCTCCAACCACCAGTCTGGTCACTGCATTCTGGACTTGCTAGAGTCTCCAGACCAGCCTCAAGGGAAGGCTTTTCTGGGTTCAGTTTGAGCCTGTTTGCCCTGGTCCTTTCCAGTACCAAAACCAGGAAACATTTGAGTGAAGACGAATCCCTGACAATTAATTTCCAGAAAACCAAGATAGTTGCCTTTGGACATAGACCAAAGAAGAAAGTATGGTCAACAAACAGAAACTGTATTGAGCAAGTAAAAAACTTTAAATATCTTGGGGTAGTTCTATAAGCTTCGGGCTCTAGACTTCAACACAGCGAATACACTGCAGACCAAGGAGAAAGATCAGCAAACAGCATAGTAAAATTTCACTACTCTTAAGGGGGTGCATTTGTTCTAGCAACGCTAAAACTCTGTAAGGCCAAGACATTATCCCAACTGTTATATGGGTCATTCTTAGGGCAAGTCAGTGCACATTTTGCACCTCAGGAAAGGGCACAATCCAAATTTTTAAGAACCATTTTACAGGTCCCCAGATGTGTCTAAAATGCCAGGATAAGACTGGAGACAAGATGCCTAAAAGTAGAAGCCTGGATTAGCATCCTCTCTATATACGTGTGGTTAAAGGCCTATCTTATCCTGCAAGGGCTGCTTCCCCTGATATTCATTGATAACTTCCAATCGTATTTGGGACATATCTATTCAGAGCTATATGATGAAAATTGGTGTCCATCCCGATGCCCTTTTATTATATGGATTAGACCAGGCAAAAAAAACCCTGTTAAGCAGAGAATTGAGGATACTGAGCCTACAAAACACTATGGCAAGGGCCTATATTAAAAATGTTATAGAACCAGCTAATTATCTAACATCACTGGAAGTAAAAGGGTTTAGGAGAGCTTTTACACTGGCAAGGTGCGCTGCCCTCCCCTCTGCTGTGCTTGAAGTACAAGAATGTCCCACTTGCTGAGAGGCTGTGTTCTTGCTCCCTTGGCGAGGTCGAGTCCATGGAGCACATGTTTTTCTGCTGCCTGCATTATGCAGTAGCATGAAATCAGATTATTACCCCATTGATTGAAAACATCCCTGGCTGATCAGAGAAAACTAGACTTGAGTATCTCCTCTCGGACAGGGATAGTAAGATATCATACAAGGTAGCTGGGTTCTGTCTGGTGATTCTCAAGTTTCAGAAGTTTCCCCATACTTGACTCTGGTATTGGTATGGAGGCTTTTGAATCGCTTGTATACTTGTTTGTTTTATACTTGTTGTATACTTGTTTGTTTATTTTATGTCTATGTTTGATGTTTTTACGTATTGCAGAGATTGTGTGGATCTGGGTTGTCCACTTCTCTGTATGATAGGTCTAAGGACTGTAAATAAAGAATTGATTGATTACGAGGTGGCTTGTAAGGAGATCATCACCCCACTGATCAAATTAAAAATAGACTTGAGTTTCTTGATATAGACTCCAAGATCAATTATCAAATAGCCAGATTTTGTATGGCGATATTCAGGTCTCGGAAATTCCATGGTAACTAAATACTAGATTTTAAATTGTTTTTTAAAATGCCAAATGTTTTTTTTTTACAAAGTACCTGAAATTTTGAAATGTTATGGTAGCTAGATACTAGATTTTAAATGGTCTTTTAATGTCAAATGTTTTTACAAGGTATTTGGAATTTTGGAAACTGCAAATGTCTATGGTTTTTTCCCCTGTGTGGTAGGTCTAAGGACCGTAACAATAAACTGTACTGTCCCACTTGAGTATCTGGACAGCATCCACTACAGGGATGGTAAAGGCAAGATAGATAGACACCTCACTCCAAATCTCCTGATGACCTCCCCCAATGTCTTCACATAGATCAACATCAACATAGATCAACAGCACATAGATCAACTTCACATAGATCAACAGTATTGGGTATATTGACAAACCCTGAGGAACCCCACAGATGAGGCTCCAAGGGGCCAATACATCATACCCAAGCTGTATCTTTGGACCCAATCTTCAATGAAGGATTGGAACCAGTGCAATGCTAGGCTCCTGATCCCAATCTCCAAGAGCCTGTCCTGAAGGATACCGTGGTTGACATTATAAAATACCGCTGAAAGATCATGGAGAACCAACAGGGTACATCTGCCACTGTCAGCCTCCCATAAAAACAGCACAACCAGTGTCATCTCAGTACCCTGTTGCAGAATGAATCTGGACTAGAATGGATCAAGGCAATCCTGCTCCTCCAGGTATGCCTGCAGCTGGTTTGCCACCACCCTCTCAATCACTTTGCTTAGGAATGGTACATTTGCAATTGGATGGAAGTTATTAAGACTGAAGCCACCTGGGGGCATTTGATGTTGGACTGGACAATGGTTTATATAATGCATGGAAAGAGGATACCCTCCCTCAAAGATGCATTTGCAATATTCACAACTCATTCAATCATAGCCCCCTTAGTGGCTTTTATCAGCCAAGCTGGGCAAGAGTCAAGCGAGGAAATGGTAGACTGACTGCTCACCAGCACCAGGAAGACTTTCTCCACTGACACCGGGTCAAACTGAAACAATCAGACAGAGAGAGGTGGTGTAGCAATGGTCATTTCCAGGTTGACTAATCTGCTGATGGAGTCAAGGTCAGTATGAATGGCCTCAATTTTTTATCTGAAAAAAGGATGCAAACTGATTGTTGGAAAAATCAGAGTGAGGCCCTATTTGACCAGAATTAGGCAGGTTGCAAACCACCCAGAACAACTCTGCTTGTCAGTTTGTGGGCCCTGCTATGATCCTGATGTTAAACACCCTTTTTGCCATTTTTAGGGCATTGGCATACCTTCCAGTCATGATCTTAATGACAGCCAGATTATAAACTGACTGATCTTTTCTCGACTTGCTCTCTAGCAATCTCCTTGCTAACTTCATAGCCCACAACCCCTTGGTATACCGGGGGGAAAGTGAGCTCTGAAGCAGAGAGAGTATTCAGGGGCAATCGTGTCAGCTGCCCAGGTCATCTCCCGACACCATCTATTGACCTGGGCTTCAACAGGATCATCTACCAGGTCAGCCAGATCCCCTCTCAAGGCCTCATGAAACTGTTCCAGGTCCAGAAGCCTGCAAGGGTGGACCAATTTTTCTGGTCATTCTCCCTATGGAGAGGGGTTATCATAGACAGATTAAATCTCAGCAGGAAGTGATCTGTCCATGACAATGAGTGGGATATCACATTCTGCACCCTCAGATCACTCTCCACCTGTGCAGTTGAGAACATCAGGTCCAGAGTGTGGCCAGCTGTATGCGTGGGGCAGGTGATATGTCGGGATAGGTTCACTTTCAGATATGAATGAGATGAAATCCTTCAATATCTGAGATAGTGACCAACCAGAAAGACAATTGAAGGGGTGGTTCTGGGAGAGGAAGAGCCAAGAGGAACCTGGTCTTAAGTCAAATAACTATTGTCTGTACCATCCTTTAGATAAAACCAGACAAAAATAACTGCTGGTATAAATGATTCTTTAAGAAGTTGGTTCAAACTAGTTTGGGCCCATATGCAAAGGAAGAGGCCTAATATACATGGCTGAACATTTGAAGTTACTACTAATGGTTCATATACCATAACATTTTGCTGTCAGTTTTATTAAGGAAGAGGGGCATAGGAAGAGGAGGGAAAGCAGGACCCAAGCCATCCCTCAGCTCCGCTCCCTTTGCAAAGGCACCAGGGCTGGGGGAATCGCTTTGATCCCTTCCCTCCTCTTCTTATGCCACAGGGGCATAGAAAGAGGAGGAAAGGGGGACCCAAGCCATCCTGCAGCCCTGCTGC
Source organism: Intellagama lesueurii (assembly GCA_037013535.1). NCBI lineage: Eukaryota > Metazoa > Chordata > Lepidosauria > Squamata > Agamidae > Intellagama > Intellagama lesueurii. Next base: position 25,401,997 of record JBAJHW010000010.1, on the reverse strand, counting down.
CGCTGGGGGAATCGCTTTGATCCCTTCCCTCCTCTTCTAATGCTGCATGGCATAGGAAGGCTGTGGGGGCTGGAGCTTTTTAAATGGGCTGTCTAAAAAAACATGACCCAACAAACTGACGAATTGATTCATGGTTCATAGGGCCACTGGGGGGCAGTTCGTGGGTCATCAAGTTTGATGACTCATGAACCAAGATGAGCTTCGTCCCAATCTCTAGTCTATCCCTGAAATGATGAAGGTAAACTTGGAAAAATCAACCTGGGGCAGCAAAAAAATCCATATATGTGGAGAAGTTTCTTTTGAGGACTAAAAGATTTCTCAGACAGCCAGTGGAGATTCTGAGAATTATTGTCGAACAAGATACTTCTCCAGACTCCCATTGGCATAAATCCAGAAACCACCTCAAAACACTTTCTCAGATATTATTGTTCAATATTGGATATACCTAATATTAAATTAAAATGAGATACGATTAACTGGCAGCACTTTGCAGGGAACTTGCTGGCAGGTAAAGTATATGCTGAACTAATTTTATCTATCAGGAAGTTTTTGAGACTGCAAAGCTATCTGCAATTAAGAGCTGAACTGGGAAGCTACTCGTTTTGCCTCCTGGAATTGTTAATGAGCTCACAATGATAGTACTTAGATGCTGTGTTAAAACTGGAAAGGTCAAGTTAATACTTGATTTTGGAAAGTGGTTGTGGTGTTCGCACCTCGAGGCCCCTGCCTGACTCCCCAAACACAGAGCACACAAAGGCAAACCAATACTCCTTTTCACCCGCTGCCACCAGTTGATCACTAAATCAACATACTTTACTTATGGAAGGATGAAGATGAAGGTCCAAACCTCACTCTCTTTTAAATAAAACAAGTTTATTGATTACAGATGTTTGATCACTAATCATAAGTAACTTCTACAGGTTTATTTATCATCAATCTCAACCTTCTATTTGTTATAACAGTATTTATTCACTCTTCTCACTAATCACACCTCAGATCTCCCAAATACCACACTCTCCACTCTTATCGCCCTCCTGACTCTCTCACTCTGACTGACTGCCCTCTCACTCTCTGACTCCGCCTCTTTATTACATTTCTCTCGGCTCCGCCTCTCAGCAACATTAGCCTGCAACATGAATATGCATGACTACTTAACATAATAAGGGTGAACGCTACATACCTCCCCCCTTAAATATGTTTGTTTGGGAGGGGAAACACGTTTTTCCTCCTAAACAAACAGGCTCAATTGCATTAAACTTTACTTACCATATAACACAATTCTATAGGCAATACCACATTTAATATAAAAATTACTATACCTTATATACTAAACATTTCACTACTATTCAATAATATACTTTACCTTATCAGTGACACTTATTATTTTACATTTAACATTACCAACCTTACAGAAATCACTATCAGGAAACTTTTACATAAATTTGTTTTATTTTACATAAAATAATTAAGTAGTAGTCCATTCCAGTTTCTTTTGTAAGTTCTTGCCTCATTCGCCTAGCCTCCTGGAAAGTGCATCCGCGACAATGTAGTGGGCTTTCGAGGCACGATCTGAGTCTCTGTTGCAAAGTCCAAATTTGCAAAGTCCAAGTCTTTCACCTTCCTGTTGTAGTCAGGCGCGCTGTGGACTGGTCTGGTCGTTATCACCTCCTTCAGCTGGACACACATCTGCTGGCACTCAGGAGTCCCTCTGTTGATCACTGGCTCCTTCTTCCGCAACCTTTTCCGTCGACTGGCGGTCATCGGCCACTCGGTTGTCCACTGGATGTCGTCTGCAAAAATTCTGATGATACCATCGGGCTTGTCTATAAGTACTATGGGTGCAGCCCAGGGACTCTCAGATGGGGGGATTATCCCTGCCTTTAGCATCTCCTGGACCTCCTGTCGTACTTTCTCGACATAATCCCCTGTGATCCAATATGGGGTAACAGCTATGGGGCTGGCATCCCTGGTGTCAATTCGGTGGACTACCCCCTTGGCTTTCTCAGGTTTATTAGTGAAGATGGTTTGGTATTTTTGCATGATCTCCACTACTTCTTTTCTCTGTTGTGTGGTAAGAGCCTCGTGGCGCAGTGGTTAAACTGCTGTACTGCAGCCAAAACTGTGCTCACGACCTGGGGTTCAATCCCAGGTAGCCAGCTCAAGGTTGACTCAGCCTTCTATCCTTCTGAGGTCGGTAAAATGAGTACCCAGCTCGCTGGGGGGGGCAATGTGTAGCCTGCATAATTAACTTGTAAACCGCCCAGAAAGTGCTTGAAGCACTATGGGGTGATATATAAGCAGCACGCTTTGCTTTTTTTGCTTTGGTAAGGGAGTGGCCTAGATTTACCTCCTCTGGATTAAAATATAGTTCCCCTCTCCCTTCCCGGCACATGAGTTCTTCGTTATCACTTGGGTCCTCTCTAATAGCATATAGGGTCCAGAGATTTCTTCGATAGTAAGGTTTGAACATGTTTACATGCACAACCTTGCAACCCTCCTCCTCCTTCTGAATTACATAATTGACATTGTTCATTTTTGAAACTACTTTATAGGGACCCTCCCAAGCTAATTGTAGCTTGTGACCCTTGGCTGGCCTAAGTAAAAGAACTTCGTCTTCAGGCCCAAAAGTTCTTTCCTGGGCTTTCCTGCCATACCAGGTCTTCTGCTTGGTCTGGGCAGCCTTTAGGTTCTTTCCGGCTATCTCCAGAGACCTTTGCAGGGTGTTTTGCAACCTGTTCATATATTCTATTACTGACTCTGAGTCACTTTCACTATGGTCTTCCCAGTTCATGCGGAGCAAATCTAAAGGTCCGCGCACCTCCCATCCTAGCAACAACTCAAAAGGACTGAATCCAGTGCTTTCCTGCGGAATGCTCCTATAGGCGTATAATAGGGGTTGTATTTTGCTGTCCCAATCATTTGGGTTCTCTGCTACATAGGCCTTAACCATGCACACTAATGTGCCATTAAATTTTTCAATTAGTCCATTAGTCTCGGGATGATATGGTGTAGAGTTGATTTGGGCTATCCCACAAGCCTTCCATAACCTATTTATCAGTCTGGAGGTGAAGCTAGTTCCCAAATCACTGACTATTTCGCTAGCAAATCGCAATCGGCTCATGTAATTGATTAAGGCATCTGCCACCGTGTCAGTTTCCATGTTACGTAATGGAATTGCCTCGGGATATCTGGTGGCAAAGTCCATAATGGTCAGAATGTACTTATTCCCCCTTCTGGTGGCTTTAGGCAAAGGGCCCACCAGGTCGATTCCCAGCCTTTGGAATGGGGTAGAGATGACTGGCAAAGGACATAATTTGGCTTTAGTCCTGTCCTGCCCTGTCCCTCGTCTCTGACAGACATCACAAGTTCTGCAATAATAAGCCATCTGTTTACCCATACCTGGCCAAAAGAAGTTCTGGGCAACCCTTCTTTTGGTTTGTGTGATCCCCATGTGTGCCCCAAACAAACTACTGTGAGCTTGATTTATGATTTTCTCCCTGTATTTACTTGGGACCACTAATTGCTTTTGGGGTTCTCCTTTTCCTCTGTAAGGGGTGGCTAAAGTTTCCCTATACAAAAGGTCTTTATACATGCAAAATCTCTTAGGGCATTCAGGAGACAATACAGTGGGCGTTCTGGCTGCTTCAAAGCAAACCCCCAAGCTAATGTCCTCCTTCTGCTCCTGGGCAAAATAATGTTTATTGGGATTCTTCAGAAGCATGAGATCAGCTTCAGCACCACTATTAATCTGGCTATTCAAGGGACTCTCTCTCTCCAGGCCTCCCTCTGCTACTGTATCCAATTCTGCTGCAGTGGGTGATGTTTGGCCCCCCTTTGAGCGTGTAAGTACAAAAGCACTCTTGACGTGCTCTATTAAGTCCCAACCAATTAGAAAAGCAGCTGGTATTTCGTCTGAAATTGCCACCTGCCACTTTCCAGACCAATTCCCATAGTTTATCTGAACCTCTGCCGCTTTCAGCACTACAGTTTCTTTCCCAATTCCTTTTAGGGTCATAGTTCTGCCTGGAATTATGTCATCTTGGGCTATCAAATCAGAATGTACTATAGAAATTTGAGATCCTGTGTCCCTTATAGCAATGTATTACTTTCCTCCCACTAATATCTCTTCACCAGCGTTTTTGAGAAGGGTATTGTCATTTTTTATATAATAACAATGTACTCTAGAGGCTTCAGGAATGTCCTCCTCAAGATCAGTACAAGCTGTGGTTGCCATGGAAACAGGACTCTGGTTACTGCTTCCCTCAGGGGATTCAACTTGTTTTAAACAGTACACTCTTTTGGTTTGATTATCATTCTTCCCAGTATTAAGTTTATTTCTCATACACTGGTACTGTAAATGTCCAGACTGGCCGCAGTTGTAACATTTATAATTCCTTCTCTCATTCTGAGGAGATTTGGTAAACTTTTCCTCAGAGTTCATTTGGTTCTGAGGACTAGGCCGTGCTAATTTAGATGAGGCACCACCCTGGCCTTCATTCCCTGATATTTTACTGTGGTACTGTTTGTTGAAAGGTTGGTTGAAGGATTTCTTATGGTTGTCCCAGGTTGGCTGGTTAACTTTTACCTCAGAGAATCTGGGGTCTTTGTACTGCCTAATATGATCAGCCTGTTCACCAGCTTCTATTAGATTTTTAGGATTTTTGTCCCTAACTAGATAGCGCAATTCCCCAGGTAAAATAGAGTAAAATTGTTCTAAGCCTATCACAATTTTCATCTCTTCTAGAGAAGTAACTTTTTCACGTGTCATCCATTTGTCCAGATACTGGTGTAACTTAGACACCAACTGAGCATACGATTCTTCAGGTCTTTTAGTAAGGGCACGAAATTTTCACCTGAGGTGTTCTGCATTTATGCAATATCTGGAAAATACCATTTTTCTATAGACTTCAAAATCTCTCACCTGTTCTAGGGGAATCTGAGAATAACTCTCAAGTAATTCTCCACTTATTAGTGACCTCAGAACAACCTTCCGTTCACTATCTCTGATATTAAAGTCCCAACACGCACTCTCAAAAGTGATAAGAAAAGATTCAGGACAGTCCCCTTTCTTATATTGGGGAAATTTCTTAAGATCAATTTTAGCCAGAATTCCTTCATTGGAGCTGTTATTATTGTTGTTATTTTGAGAGGTTATTTCTAATTGTTTCATCTGTATTTGGAATTCCCTTTCTCTTTGTCTATTTTCTTGTTCAAATGCCATTTGTCTGGCCTCTTGCTCGAATTCCTGTTGTAACCTCCATTTTTCAAACTCTTGAGAGCTTAGGACACCTGGTCTTTCTGAGGCATTTTCCTCAGTCTCCAACTGCTCTCCTAGAGTTAAGGGGTCACCATTTCCCTCCCTTTCCTGAGGTAATAAACTTTGTGCCTCTTGAGACTCAGTTTCCACTATCACTGGCCTTTTAGTTCCTTTGGGTGGCATATTTATCTGAGTTACTTATTCTAGAGTGTGCTTATACTGATTTTATAATGGACCTGTCTTTCTTCTTTTACTTCCAGTCACTGAAATGATTTGTATTTCAAGCCTTTGCTCTTTATTCTCTTCCCTCAGATCTGCTCTGACCCCTGGCTTCTGCTTTTTCCACAAGCACTCCCTAAATTCTCAGAGCCTTGAATCTTAAGCTAGCCCACTGGGTCTTCAAATCTTGAGGTAAATACACAGGAATTTTCTCTCAGAGTCGTTCCCTATCTTAGACACCCCCCCCCAGATCTGGGTTCAGAAGCCCCCACCACTAAGCTTTTCCCAAAAGCTCTAGTGCAGTGGTCAGGGAACAGGGGTAAATTACCCCAAATGGGATAAAAATGAAAATCCTGGGGGTAATGAGCAGAGCGCTACCCCCCCACCCCCTGCAGCCGAACCTCAAACTGTAAGCCACCTATCCCTGCTACCTTCCTTGGTTGTGGCACTTGTAAATCCATTCTTTTAGAGATCGGAGATAAGGCGGCTTCATTGTTTATGGCTGTAGAACAGCCCGGGGCAGTCAATCCGGCTTGTGAATGACTACTTCCACCGGAGGTGACTGCAAGCAGGAGGAGGGAAAGCTCCAATTAAGGCGGGAAGGAAGGTGCGAGAGAGGGACAGGTGGCTTCATCAGCTTGTTTAAATGTATGTAGAAAATTGAGGGAGGGAGGGTGTGTGTGTGTATGTGTGTATGAGAGAGAGAGAGACTGACTCAAAACTGAAAAAAGGAACTATGCAAGGAGGAGGGAAAGCTTCAATTAAGGCGGGAAGGAAGGTGCAAGAGAGGGACGGGTGGCTTCATCAAGCTTGTTTAAATGTAATGAGAGGAAATGGGCATACTGAACTGAAGCAACTGATTGTTGAAAATTGAGGGAGGAAGGGTTTGTGTGTGTGTGTGTGAGAGAGAGAGAGAGACAGAGACTTGACTCTTTCATAAAACCATGAAAAAAGGAACCTTCCAAAGTTAATCTCCACTGCATTTAGCTCTGCAGTTTCTGCTGAGAACAGCAGAAGTCTGAAGTGTGTAGCAATTACATTTCTCTATTTCTCATCCCCAAAGCAGGCAAGAGTATCATAGTTTATTCCCAAAATCTGAATCCCAGTCTTTCTGCTCCTGGTCCTACTTTGACTGCAGCACCAAACAAAAGACTGTGGGTTTCTTCATTGAGTCAATCCATCTCATGTGCAGTCTTCCTCTTTTCCTACTGCATTGCACTTTTTCCTGCATTGCTTCCTTTTCCAGTGAGCTTGTCTTCTTATGATGCCACTGTAGTACAGTACCCTTTGTTTGGTTATTTTAGCTTCTAGTGAAAGTCCACACTTAATTTGCTTTACTTATCTTTCTGACAAGTCATGATATCCTTAAAACTCATTTCCAGCACTACATTTCAAATAAGTTAAATGTGTGTATGCACTTTATGTATTGTATAAAATGTGTATAAAATGTGTACTAAAAGTCTGCACTCCTATATATAGCTGCTTTTCTGAGGGTGGTTTACTTTGGAGGAAACAAGTCCAGGATTTCAATGTACTTAATAAGCTTTATAAATGTTGTTGTTGTTTAGTCGTTAAGTCGTGTCTGACTCTTCGTGACCCTATGGACCAGAGCACGCCAGGCCCTCCTGTCTTCCACTGCCTCCTGGAGTTGGGTCAATTTCATGTTGGTAGCTTCGATGCCACTGTCCATCTCGTCCTCTGTCATCCCCTTCTCCTCTTGCCTTCACATTTTCCCAACATCAGGGTCTTTTCCAGGGAGTCTTCTCTTCTCATGAGATGGCCAAAGTATTGGAGCCTCAGCTTCAAGATCTGTCCTTCCAGCGAGCACTCAGGGTTGATTTCCTTCAAAATGGATAGGTTTGTTCTCTTTGCAGTCCAAGGGACTCTCAAGAGTCTCCTCCAGCATCACAATTCAAAAGCATCAATTCTTCGGCGGTCAGCCTTCTTTATGGTCCAGCTCTCATTTCCATACATCGCTACTGGAAAAACCATAGCTTTGACTATGCGGACCTTTGTCGGCAAGGTGATGTCTCTGCTTTTTAAGATGCGGTCTAGGTTTGCCATCGCTTTCCTCCCCAGAAGCAGGCGTCTTTTAATTTCGTGGCTGCTGTCACCATCTGCAGTGATCATGGAGCCCAAGAAAGTAAAATCTGTCACTGCCTCCATATCTTCCCCTTCTATTTGCCAGGATGTGATGGGACCAGTGGCCATGATCTTAGTTTTTTTGATGTTGAGCTTCAGACCATTTTTGGCGCTCTCCTCTTTCACCCTCATTAAGAGGTTCTTTAATTTCTCCTCACTTTCTGCCATCAGAGTGGTATCATCTGCATATCTGAGGTTGTTGATATTTCTTCCGGCAATCTTAATTCCGGTTTGGGATTCATCCAGTCCTGCCTTTCGCATGATGTATTCTGCATATAAGTTAAATAAGCAGGGAGACAACATACAGCCTTGTTGTACTCCTTTCCCAATTTTGAACCAATCAGTTGTTCCATATCCAGTTCTAACTGTTGCTTTCTGTCCCACATATAGATTTCTCAGGAGAGAGATAAGGTGGTCAGGCACTCCCATTTCTTTAAGAACTTGCCACAGTTTGTTGTGGTCCACACAGTCAAAGGCTTTTGCGTAGTCAATGAAGCAGAAGTAGATGTTTTTCTGGAACTCTCTGGCTTTCTCCATCATCCAGCGCATGTTAGCAATTTGGTCTCTAGTTCCTCTGCCCCTTCGAAATCCAGCTTGTACTTCTGGGAGTTCTCGGTCCACATACTGCTGAAGCCTGCCTTGTAGGATTTTGAGCATAACCTTGCTAGTGTGTGAAATGAGTGCAATTGTACAGTAGTCGGAGCATTCTTTGGCACTGCCCTTCTTTGGGATTGGTATGTAGACTGATCTTTTCCAATCCTCTGGCCACTGCTGAGTTTTCCATTGATGATGATAAAAAAAATAGCGCAGTGGTCCTTTGATGTTGGGCTGTGGCACCAGGGTGGGTGACATGACCTTTAGCCTGGTTTGTTCCTTTTTGCACACCACGCACTGAATGATTAAAGTGGTAGGAAAAGCCCCCCCCCCAACTCTGCCTTGGTTGTCTCTAGCAAGCACGTCATTGCTATCACCACTCTGGCAGCCACTAATGATGATTAAATCCTCTGCGAGCTAGCAAAAATTTAATGCAACTTGCTAGGCACGTTGGACACTTTACTACTCCCTATACCACCCCATGGCTGGTGTGCAATGTGTTCCAGCAAAAATAGTGCACATCTTTATTAAATTTGGTGCATCCTGCTAGTTCGGTACACAGCCTGTGTAGATTCAATAAGATTTTGAATTCAAATACAGTGGACCCTCGACCTACGGAATTAATCCGTATTGGAACGGTTTCCGTAGGTCGAAAAGTCCGTAGGTCGAAAATGCATTTCCCATAGGAATGCATTGAAAACCCATTAATCCGTTCCAGCCCAAGAAACCCCCCCCCCACAAACAAAATACAAAAATAAATTACAGTGCAGTAAAAAAATTTAAAACTTACCTTTCTGAAGCCTTCCAGGGGGTCCCCCGCCGCCGCCGCCATCGCCGCTGCCCGAGGCCTCTGAGGGCTTTGGCGCCGCTGCCGGAGGCCTCTCGGAGGTCCCCCGCCCCCGCCGACACAGGCTTTCCCAGGGTGGACCAGGCCTACCAGGGGAGGGCTTCCCCCGGTAGGCCCGCTCTACTGCCCATGAAAGCCTGGTAGACCGGGCCTACCAGGGGAGGGCTTCCCCCGGTAGGCCCGGTCTACTCCCCAGGCTTTCCCAGGGAGTAGACCGGGCCTACCGGGGGATGCCCTCCCCTGGTAGGCCCGGTCCACCCTGGGAAAGCCTGCGTCGGCGGGGGGGAACCCCCGGAGGCCTTCCCCGCCGCCATGGGAGGACTCTCGGAGGTTCCCTGCTGCCGTCGATAGTGCCTCCGAAGCACGATCGGCGGTGGGGGTGGACCTCCGAGAGGCCTCAGATGGCGGCGGGGAAGGCCTCCGGAGGTCCCCCGCCGCCGCTGCTGGGAGCCAAGCCGTGCCAGGCAATCCCGGCCATGCTCGGACTCCTGGACTTCCCCCGTCGCCGCCGCCGCTGCTGGAAGCCGGGTGGCGGCAGGGGAAGTCCAGGAGTCCGAGCATGGCCGGGATCGCCCGGCGCGTCTCAGCTCCCAGCAGCGGCGGCGGCGGCGGGGGACCTCCAGATGCCTTCCCCGCCGCCATGGGAGGCCTCTCGGAGGTCCCCCGCCCCTGCCGATAGTGCCTCCGAAGCACGATCGGCGGCGGGGGAGGGACCTCCGAGATGCCTTCCATGGTGGCGGAGAATCCCTGGAAGGCATCCGGAGGCAGATCGGCGGCCTATGGACTGGAAGGGGGAGGCGGGGAAAGCACCAAATTTGAATTTGGCGCTTTCCCCGCCTCCCCCTTCCGGTCTGTAAGTCGATTCTCCGGCCGCAAGTCGATTAGAAACTTTGCGGCCGGAGAAGTACAGAAGTGGAAAATTCCGTAAGTGGAGCTGTGCGAAAGTCGAGACTCCACTGTAATGTATGATTTCCTTCCCTGCAAATCAAGTGGGTAATGTCGGCGTATATAAATTTTTTGGGGGGTAAAAGGTAAAAAAGTTCCCTGACCCCTGCTCTAGTGGGTAACCAAACTTCTTTACCACAAACCTCTGTCTAAAAGGTACCCTTGACTCAAGAAAAATTCTCTTTAAACTCAGGCTTGACTGGATTTCTTCGTATCCCACCGCTGGACACCAATTGTGGCGTTCGCACCTCGAGGCCCCTGCCTGACTCCCCAAACACAGAGCACACAAAGGCAAACCAATACTCCTATTCACCCGCTGCCACCAGTTGATCACTAAATCAACATACTTTACTTATGGAAGGATGAAGATGAAGGTCCAAACCTCACTCTCTTTTAAATAAAACAAGTTTATTGATTACAGATGTTTGATCATTAATCATAAGTAACTTCTACAGGTTTATTTATCATCAATCTCAACCTTCTATTTGTTATAACAGTATTTATTCACTCTTCTCACTAATCACACCTCAGATCTCCCAAATACCACACTCTCCACTCTTATCTCCCTCCTGACTCTCTCACTCTGACTGACTGCCCTCTCACTCTCTGACTCCGCCTCTTTATTACATCTCTCTTGGCTCCGCCTCTCAGCAACATTAGCCTGCAACATGAATATGCATGACTACTTAACATAATAAGGGTGAACGCTACAATGGTCTTCCTTGCTCTCAGTGTTTTCAGATGCTATCTCCTTCAGCGTGGTTCATCTGTTGATCCGGCAGTGTGCAGGGACCCACACGTTCTATTTGAGCTTAGTGGCACTGACCTCTCTCCATCTGCCTAGGCCTCTAGCATATTTAGAAAGTGTCGGGGTGGGTGGGTGAAGGAATCGCACTGCATAGGTTTGTGTAGATTGGGAAGACTATCTCTTGCTACTTGTGTTCTGTCCCCAAAGCCTGGTGAATGAATGAGATGGCGATTTTTCCAAATATTCTGTTTCCCATACGACTCAAAGGGGAGGAAGAAAAACAGTTTCTCTTTTATTATCTGAACAGTGACAAATATAATAGCATCATTCCTAAGTTTTCTATGATGTAAGCTGAACTCTGGGCCTCTCATATGACAGTGGCTGGGAAGACTGGAGGAGCTTCTATAAGCAAGTATGAGATCACAGAGAAGTTCCTGGCTTCAATCCCTAGCATCTCCAGTTAAGGCTGCAGAAACTCCTGCTTAAAACTTAGAATTATAGCCAGTCAGAGTTTAGATGGTCCATCTAAACCCAATATGGGGTTTAGATGGAGCAACGGCCTGATTCAACTTAAAGCAGTTTCCTGTACCTCAGTGTTCCAATGGTATCTTGATGACCACAATTCTGGTTGCCTGAAAGGAGGTTTTTAAGCCAATGGATTTAGTCTGCTCACTGTTTTCTCCCATCTTCTTCAGTATCTCCACTGTAAAATGGGGCTGCCCTCTAACCACATTTATTCACCCTTTATAACTTAACCGGAAGTGACTTATATTTCTGGAAAGAGGATTTACTCTTCATCTAGTGCATTCTTTCTCTCCACCCCCTACCCCAGGTTCAGAAAAGTGTTATCCACATTCATTTGTCAAATCTAGCTTATTTTGACCCACTCATTAACCATATATTTGCAAAGCTTTCTAGTTCCATTTCCTTGTTACATGATAATTGAGGAATCTCTCTTAGAATATCAAGCACACAATAGTTTCTCACTGTGAATGCCAAATATACAGGTATAGACATTGCTCCCACACCCAGCTCCATCTCTTTATAATATTTGTCCTCCCCATGTAGTTTCAATGCAATTCTCTTCATTCACAGGAGTAGCCCCCTGTCCAAATATTCTTTATATGAATGAAACCACATATACTGCTTCTTAACAGCTTTGAACTGCCATGTTCACATTCACTTATTATTAGCATCTGAAAATTACTAGGAAGCTGTGTGCAGCTTCCAGCTGGTTACCGTACTGCTTTTCACAACCTGGCATGTCCTGACAGCAATTGCATCCCATGCGGTTTACCCAGAAGAACCAAGAGTCTGGATAATTTGCAGCAACATCAAATGGAAGTTGAAGCCAGCAAGGGGAATGGTGGATCCTGTATAGCATGATCCATCAGGGCTACCATTGTCTTTCACCTCTGCCAATCTTCAAAAGCCCATGTCTCATAAAAGTATGTGCTTATAATTTTAAGATGTACCAAAAATGAGCACCATAAATATAGTTCCTTTAAAAATAAAAAACACCTATACAGCAAGATATAAAGAAGAAAGACTTTTGTTAGCTGCAAGTCTTTCTGCAAGTCAACTCAAAAATAGGGAAATCCCAAACAAAAAATTGTAACTATGAATCTAGACCTCAGATCAGCACCAAATTTGGCATGAATATAGTAGAAGGTCTGTTCTTGCTCTGTCCCAAATACAGGGCTGTTTGGACAAAGTAATTTTGAGTTATAATTTTTAAAAGTAATACTGTTTTACCCCATTGCAGAAACAAGCAACATTGAGCTATGGCCGATTTAAAACATGGCGTGCTCTGGTCCATGGGGTCACGAAGAGTCGGACACGACTTAACACCTAAACAACAAATACATTGAAAAGGCCAAATTTGCATACCTTGAAAGAGAATGGTCAGTCCCAGTCCCTTTTTTTCTTTGGAAGGAATTCAGCCATTCATGGCTCTAATATACAATTTGAAAGTAGCAAGTTTAAAGCCAGAAAAACTGTGAGTTTATGGGCTTTCTTAGTTCCTGCCAGCATTCTAAAAGGACTGAACTTTTGACCCTGCTGCTCAGAACCTCATTCAATGAAAGTGAAAGAAAATATTTAACTGCTTCCTGGTCAAAAAATTAACTCTTTCCTTTGAAAATATTTAAAAAGATATTTTAAAAACTATGAAGTATAAAACAGGGAGATAGGATTGCAGCTTGAGATAGATAAACAAATAGTCAAGGAGTACCTTACTATTTTAAGTGAGTTCAGATCCCTAGGGCTGGATGAGCTGCATCCAAGGATATTGAAGGAACTGGCGAAGAAATCGCAGAAGCACTGTCCATTATTTTCTTGAAATCATGGAGGATGCGTGAAGTACCAGATGATTGGAAGAGAGCTAACATAGTCCCAATCTTCAAAAAAGGGCAAAAAAAGAAGAACCAGGGAACTACAGGCCAGTCAGCCTGACATCAATCCCAGGGAAAATTCTGGAGTGGAGTAAAAAGCAGTCACTCTTCAAGTACTTTGAAAACAAAGCAGTAATTTATCAAGAACAACTGCCAGACTAATCTTATCTCATTTTTTGATAAGGTAACCTCCCTGGTAGTTGGTGGGAATGCTGTAGACATAATATACCTTGACTTCAGTAAAGCCTTTGACAAAGTGCTCCATGATATTCTGATTAGCAAGATAACTAGGTGTGGGCAGGATAAAAAGTGCCAGGTGGATACACAGTTGGTTACAGAATCGTACTCAGAAAGTACTTATTGATGGCTCCTTCTCAAACTAGGAGGAGATAACAAGCAGGTACCACAAGGTTCAGTACTGGGCCCAGTGCTCTTCAACATTTTTATGGATGAGGGAGTGCAGGGAATACTTATCAAATTTGTGGATGACACCAAATCGGGTGGAATAACTAATATAGTAGGACCCTCATATCCACAGTATCAGTATCTGTGGTTTCACTGATCCACAGTCTGAAAACATGAAAAATATTGAAAGAAAGAAATGTAACGCTCAGCTCTCCCTAAGGAGAATATGAGGTTTGGACAGGGAGTCACTGTGGACACAGAACTACCACCTTTCCTCTGAGGCAAGTCCTTTAATCCTCAGAAGTGAGCAGAATCTGTTCCATGGACAAGCCTGACCTGAAATGAAAACTTCTGCGTACTCTTACAGTACTTAAGCATGGGCTTTGTGATTCCTCAGAACTCACAACAGCTCAGTAAGGTAGGACTTCTCAATGGTAGCAAGTAGTGACCTATTCCATTCCGCTGGATTTAAGTGTAACCTTGCTGTTCAAGAGACTAGTCCTCAATGAGTTTTATAATTATTTTTTATTAAGAAAATATAGATTCATAGAAACAGTTTGTTCGCAAAGCATTAGCATAAAACATATTCAACGATTTTAATAGTTAAATAAAGCTGCTATTTTTTATTAAAATAAGAAATACTAAAATCTAAGCTATGGTGGGCTGTTCCCACCTCCTCCTTCTCCTTACCATGCTACATTCTGTAAGCATTCCTTCACATAGCACAATCCATTCGAAAAACTCCAAAAAGCTTTTGAAACTAGAAGCAGCTCTCTAACACATCCTATCACCCATCTTTTCTTACATCTCTCGGACCTCCCACTTTTTACACTCAATAGCTGTAAACCAATTAACTTCAAAGAGACGTAAACACAACTCTGCACCCAGAATTCTCATGATGTCCAGGTGCGTTATCTTGCTCCCAATTAGGATGGTATGTGTTGAGTCTTCACACTGGGCCTCCTTCGTTCTTGCTTCGTTATCGCAGTTCCCCCTGTACCAGGCAAACTGGAAAACAGTTTCACAGCCTGCCTAACACGTTCCAATGCCTTAGAATCATTTCACTTTGAACCTAACAGTCTCCATTTTCTCTGACTACAAATCCCACTCTCCTTCAGATCATCACAAGAAAAAACTAGAAATATATATTTTCATGATGTATCTACTATAATCGGCCACTAGAGTGAGCCAGAGTCCATGCCATGCATTCTTGATGTTGAATACATAGCATGTTTTCTGATTCCTCTAAGTGCCAGTTCTGGTAATATATGTGAAAACACTTTTTTTCTGGATTTTTTTTCTTTTATCATGCTATGTATATAGCATTTGCTATTATCTGCTGTTTTCAGTATCCACAGGGTGGGGGTGGGCTTGGAACCACTGTACCTTGGAAGACCAGAATAAAATTCAAAAAGCTCTTGATAGGCTTGAACACTGGGCTGAAAACAACAGAATGAAATCACTACCATTCACAAAGTGACACCATGCAAGGGAAAATCCCAGAAACTGACTTTTCATCAGTTAACCACTTCTTACTCAAACACAAAGCAATTTTTCCGGGCTGGTTTTCAACAAGTGTGAATGGCACTGAGCAGAAGAGGGGATCCTGGAGACCCTCTTGACTGCTGCCATTGGTGTTGTCAACATTCAGGCTGCCCTTTGCTATGTAAAGCTTGGCATCCTTTTTCGTGCTGGCAACAGGAAAAATTTGAATTGTGGGAACCAAAGGGCAACATCCCGCATTCATAAACTAGAGGGTGGGCTCTTTTTTTTTTTTTTTTTTTTGAGAATTGAATATTATATTGCATTTTACATGTATATGTAAGATGTGATTGTAAATGTACACCTGCATTTGTAAAGGAAAAATCCTGTATTTAGAAACACACATATAGAGTAGACCTGGTGTGGCTGTGGTGGTAGTGGTTGCTGTTGTCATTCTGAGGGCCCTGTCATGTCATGCAGCAGTATGCAATAGATAACACTTATAGAAATTACTGAACTTGTGTCAATTCTGTGGTAAAATTTAATCCTTTTATGTAACTGTGCAACAGGATTTGGACCAGTATTTGTTTCCTAGATATACTCTCTTGCCCCTGGCTCTCAAATGAGGTTAAATTCTGAAATATCCTTTTCTTTTTTCTTTTTTAATGCTTCACATACACATATTCTATATATCAGGGCTATAGTAGCTTCCAGATATTGCTGGACTGCAACTTCTAGAAGCCCTTGTCCATACAATCAGTGTTGAGAGAGCATGGGATTTGTGCCCCAACAATATCTGGAGGTCCATTGTGGTCCTCCCAAGAGATTCAGTCATTATTTAGCAAATCTTGGGCCATGAAAATTTGTTGAAAACAAAAATGTTTAATAACATAGAATTATTTATTGGCGTGTCTCCTTTTTGACTTCAGGAGCCACTTGTCAAGTCAGAACTAAAATGAAGAAAAAAAATACTTTCCTTATCAGCTTCTTTGCACACACCTGTAGGGAATTAGACATTTCAGATGCACTGGGCCAGACTTTTGAAATAGATTCTGCAGCCATGGAGGAGCCAAGACTTTAATTATTCAGACTCACTTTCAGAATGGATAAAATCCCTTCCCCTAGTGATCTCTGAATCAGTAGCCTTCCTACTGACAAATAGGTTTAAGAATCAATGTATGAACAGAGGGAGAGCAAAGCCCTTTCTTTCCAAATACATTTTCCTTAAACACATTGCGATGGAGGAGTAAGATAACCTCTGTTGACAGTCTATAATTAACGTCACTAAACACTTCAGTCTTAAAAATACCAGAGAAGAAGAAGAAGAAGAAGAAGAATTGATAGATTTTAAGGGGAAAAATTCCATTAAAAGGTAATCCAGAGGCAGGGGGGACATTACCTAGATAAAATTTCAAGGGAAATGTTGAGATTTCGTGTTTGAGAAGAGTGGAATAGATGATGCTCAAGGGCCGTTTTCCCAGTTTGCCTGGATGTCATGGGGTATGGCTAAAGAGGGAAGAAGATACCTAAATTGCTTAATTAATATATTTAATTTAATATTTAATATTTTGAGGAACTAAAAACAATTATCGTACTCAAATCTTGTTAAATTTACATTTATGTATTCTTTTTATTTCTTGTAAACAAAAACAGAACTTATTTATTGAAGTGATTTATGTATTATTTCTAATAGGCTTCTAACAATCATCATGGATCCCTGAATGCCTTCTTAGAGTTAAGATAGTTTTTAATGTTTACTTGTGTTTAATTATTCAACTGCAAAACTTTATTTATATAGAATACAGCCCACATCGTATCACCAGCCTGATCTGCCACGGGAGGTGGGGTGGAGGTACAGAGCAGTGCATTCAATTGCCCCCCAACTCATACAGAATGTCAGGATTGGGCCCATCACAAAATAAAATAAAAACATTACATTACATTAGGTACTGTCTTTCATTCCTCTGGATCCTGGCTTTCCCACATAAAGGACGCAGCAATGAATGCACAGAAAAGTGCTACTGCATTAATTAGATTTTTTTTTTTTTTTTACAATAAAGGGGGGCAACATGTTCCATCAGTGATCCAAGTGTTTAAGGCTAAAGTAATCGCACAAATGTTCTTTGGTTCCCAATTATTTGCATATTCCAATCTTGAGTTTGTCCAGCCCATATTTCTGAGAGCTATGCTGGCAGTGCCTCCTTGTGTCCCTAACGCAGCTCTACGCCTAGAGGCAGGTTTAGTCTCCATCACAGCGCGTGTCAAGGTCTACATGTTCAATCACTGGGTGAAGCTTATCCTCTTTCCATAAGGTTTGACACCACTGATTCTTTCCGACACCTTCCAATCAGAATGGAAGCATCACCTGACAAATGAAGCTCTGCTAATTGGTCTTCCCCCAAATGCCCTTATAGCAATGGGTTATGCCAAGGCCAAATCAGCCGTCAAGCAAAGAATCTGGGACCTAGAACTTCAAGAACATTTAGGTTCACTGGACAAATCCAATGTTGTAAAAAACAACGCGTTTATACTTCCTACCAATATAACCAGTATAACACCACCTAAATCTAGAAGAGCTTTTACCTTAGCCAGATTTAATGTGTTGCCTTCTAATCTCCTGAAAGGGAGATTTCAAGGCATACCCTATTCTGATCGTTTATGTCCTTGTGATGGTGGTGAAGCAGAAACAGTGGGGCATGACCTCTTATACTGTCATTTCTATCAAGAGCTCTGCAAGGATCTTCTCTCCCCTATTTTTCAAAAATTTGTGGGGAGATCCAAAGAATTTTATATTCTTTTGCTGCTCTCTGACAAGGTTTCTTATATTACTAGTAAAGTGGCCAAATACTGCACTGCCACAATAGCTTGCCGCAGTCTCCTGACCATATAAGGTCTTTGAGTGCCCCTGCCTTTAGAGTCATAGAGTCATAGAGTTGGAAGAGACCACTGAGGCCATCCAGTCCAACCCCCCGCCATGCAGGAATATCCATCAAGGTACTCCCAACAGATGGCCATCCAGCCTCTGCTTAAAAACCTCCAAAGAAGGAGACTCCACCACCCTTCGAGGCAGCCTATTCCACTGCCGGATAGCTCTGACCGTCATGAAGTTCTTCCTAATGTTCAGATGTGTCATGATGATGGGATATGTAGTCAGAGAAATGTAAGATGGAGTCAGACAGGTTCTGTGTGAAGATGATTTGAGAGACATTGGAATATGTTTTTCTAAGTGCCATGAGAGAGTTTTTCTGAAGACCGTTACAGCCTGGTTCGAGATAGCGCTGAAGGCCGAACTGAGAGCCCATGGAAGACTCAACATTCCAAGCTAATTGGAGAAGAGATAACACACCTGGACTCCCATGGGAATCAAGGGAGGAAGAAGGTGGTACAACCTCTTAAGGCTAATTGGTTAGCAGCCAGAGTTGTCAAAAAGAAGGGAGGAGTTAGAGAAGGTAGAAAAATGGACGATGGGTTATGTGAAAGTAGCTGAATGGAGATTTGAGCATTGTTCTGATCTGGATTCGATTCCATGAAGGAGAGAGGATGTAAGTAAAGGAGAAAGAAGGAGGTGGGGCTAGCCCACTATAGCCCACCTTAGGCTAGCTTATTAGTGTTTATTATTTTAATGGGAAATAGTTATTTTATTTAACCGCAATGATCTTTGAATATGTTCTTTATGCTAAAGCTTGTGCAATATAAACTGATTCTAATGAGACTCTATTTTTCTAATAAAAATTAATTATAAAAATTCTTACAAAAGGCCTGGTCTCTTGAACAGCAGGGTCTGGCTAAATCCAGGAAGATGGAGAGGGCCAAAAACTAGCTATCTTTAAGAGTCCTACCTAACTGAGCTTTAGTGAGTTCTAAGGAATCACAAAGCCCATGTGTCTGTACTTGCAAGGTACTGGTTAAGAGTAAAGTGTTCTTTTAAGGTCAGACTTGTTCAAAGGGCTTATGCTACGCACTGCTGAGGTCCTGGGACTTGCCCCAGCGCAAAGGTGGTAGGTAAGCGGCCTGTCGAGCTCTCTGACCGAGTGCAACTTGCCCCTTAGGGGGATCTAGTGCACCATCTCTTTTCCTGTAGTTTGAAACCATTGCTCCGTGTCCTAGTCTCTGGAGCCCTGGAAAACAAACCTGTCCCCTCTTCACCATGACATCCTTTCAAATATTTAAACATGGCTATCATGTCCCCTCTCAACCTTCTTTTTGTAAGGCTAAACATTCCCAACTCCCTAAGCCGCTCCTCGTAGGACATTGCTTCCAGACCTTTAACCATTTTAGTCGCCCTCCTCTGGACACGTTCCAGGTTGTCAACATCCTTTTTGAATTGAGGTGCCCAGAACTGGACACAATACTCCAGGTGAGGTCTGACCAAAGCAGAATAGAGTGGTACTATCACTTCCCTTGATCTAGACACTATACTCCTATTGATACAACCAAGAATTGCATTGGCTTTCTTGGCAGCCGCATCACACTGCTGACACAAGACTCCTAGATCCCTTTCACAGGTACTGTTGTCTAGCCAGGTGTCTTCCATCCTATATCTGTGCAGTTCATTTTTTCTGCCTAGGTGTTACATTTCTCTTACATTTCTCCCTGTTAAAATTCATTTATTTGTTTTGGCCCAGGACTCTAATCTGTCAAGGTCATTTTGAATTTTAATCCTGTCCTCTGGGGAATTAGCAACCCCTCCCAATTTGGTATCATCTGCAAATTTAATCAGCATACTCTCTATTCCTTCATCCAAGTCATTGATAAAGATGTTGAATAGCACAGGGCCCAGAACAGAACCCTGAGGCACCCCACTAGTTACCTCTCTCCAGGATGAAGAGAAGCCATTGGTGAGCACCCTTCGGTCATCCTCAGTCAACCAATTACAAATCCACCAAACAGTAGCACAGTCTAGACCATTTTACTAGCTTCCTTGCAAGAATATCATGGGGAACTTTGTCAAAGGCCTTATTGAAATCAAGATATGCTACATCCACAGTGTTCCCTTCATCTATCAAGCCTGTAACTCTATCAAAACAAGAGATCAGATTAGTCTGGCATCACTTGTTTTTGAGAAACCCGTGTTGACTTTTAGTGATGACAGCATTGCTTTCTAAGTAATAACAAACTGTCTGTTTAATGATCTGCTCTAGAATTTTTCCGAGAATCGATGTCAGGCTGACTGGGGGATAATTATTTGGGTCTTCTTTTTTTCCGTTTTTGAAGATAGGGACAACATTTGCCCTCCTCCAGTCTGTGGGGACTTCTGTTCTCCAAGAATTCTCAAATATTATTGCCAATGGTTCTGAAATTACTTCTGCCAGTTCTTTTAATATCCTTGGATGTAATTCGTCTGGCCCTGGAAACTTGAATTCATTTAGAGTAGCCAGGTATTCCTGTACTACTTCTCTACCTATTCTGTGCTGCGTTTCCCCCACTACTTCACCTGCTCTTCACCCCTCAGGTTGAGCACTATTTTCCTTTTGGGGGAAAACTGAGGCAAAGAAGGTGTTGAGAAGTTCAGCCTTTTCCCTGCCCTCTGTTAGTAGTTGGCCATCTTCTCCACACGGCGACCCTATCATTTCCTTGTTTTTCCTTTTGCTGCGGGCATAACTAAAAAAGCCCTTTTTATTGTTTTTAATCTGTCTGGCAAGCCTGAGTTCATTCTGCACTTTTGCTTCTCTTACCTTCCCCCTACATATACTGGCTATTTGCTTGTATTCCTCTTTGGTGTTTTCCCCATTTTTCCATTTCTTGTACATGTTTTTTTTTAACACTTAGCTCAGTTGAAAGTTCTTTAGTCAACCATTCTGGTTTCTTTAGACATCTCCCGTTTTTCCTTCTTATTGGAACAGTTTTAGATTGTGCCTTTAGTATCTCCCTTTTAAGAAATTCCCATCCATCCTGAACTCCCTTTTCTTTCAGTATCTTTGTCCATGGAATTACAGCCAGTTTACTGAAATTGGCCTTCTTAAAGTCTAGAATGCGTGTCTGGCTGCACTTGGCTTCCCCTTCCCACTGTATAACAAATTCCAAGACAGCGTGGTCACTCCCACCTAAGGATCCCACCACTTCAACCCCATTAACAAGGTCATCCCTGTTGGTTAAGATCAGATCTAAAATAGCTGATCTCCTTGTTGCCTCTTCCACCTTCCAGACCATGAAATTGTCTGCAAGGCAAGTGAGGAATTTGCTGGACCTTATGTTCTTGGCAGAGTTTGACTGCCAACATATATCGGGATAGTTGAAATCTCCCATTACTACTACATCTCTCCCTTTTGAATGTGTGGCCATCTGCTCCATGAAGGCATCATCCAACTCCTTGGGCTGGCTTGGGGGTCTATAGTATACCCCCACAATGACATCCCTCTTGTTTCTCTCCCCCTTAATTCTTACCCTGATGCTCTCAACCTGGCTTCCTGGATTTAAGTCCTGGATCTTTTCACAAGTATAAACATCCTTGACATATAAAGCTACTCCTCCTTTCTTGCTAGGTCTATTTCTCTGAAATAGTTTATACCCCCCCCCCCAATAACTACATTCCAGACATGAGTTTCATCCCACCAGGTTTCAGTGATACCTATTATATCATATTTATTTTGCTGTATTAAGAGTTCCAGTTCATCTTGTTTATTTCCCATGCTATGTGCACTAGTGTAGAGACATTTAGGACCATGTGTGTTTTTCTTCCCCTTGTTGTTCTCTAGTACTACTTGCACTGCTGGGCTTTTCTCGCCAGCACTTGCTGAATTTCTGCCCTGAAAACTATTGTCTCTCCCCCCCCCCCGGAACTCAGTTTAAAGCTCTCCTGATCAGATTTGTGAGCCTCTTAGCAAAAACATTACTGCCAGCAGCTGTGAGGTGCACCCCATCCCCTGCCAAAAGACGATCGTTGTGAAATAGCAGAACTTGGTCAAAGAAGCCAAATCGTTTCTGGCGGCACCATCTGTGGAGCCAGTTGTTCACCTCCATTATTCTTCTCTCCCTTCATGGGCCATGTCCTTCAACAGGGAGGAGAGATGAGATTACAACCTGCACACCCAGGTCCTACCCGTATCCTCATAATCCTTTGTGCTGTCCTGAAAGCTATGCCTCACAGTGTCATTGGTTCCCACATGAACCAAAAGGAAGGGGTAAGAGTCAGTGGGCTTATTGAGTCTTGTCAGTCTCTCTGTTACATCACGAATTTTGGATCCAGGGAGACAGCACACCTCACGATTCATCTTGTCAGGCTTGCAGATTGTGGCTTCTGTTCCTCTGAGCAACGAGTCCCCAACCATATATTTTATCTTCCTGGTCAGTGACTGTGACATTCACACTCGTGGCCCCTGTTTGTCTCACTAAACACAGAGCTCACAAAGGCAAACCAAACACCTCTTGACACGCTGCCACCAGTTGATCTCCTTATCAACTTACTTTACTCAGGAAAGATGAAGGTCCATTCAGTACTGACTTTTTAATAAAACAGGTTTATTGATTACAGATGGTTTCTAGACTAATTCTAAAGCATATTCCTTCAGTTTCTCCAAGCATCAATATTAATCTTCTATATTAAATATCACAGGTTACTAATCACTCCTCAGACTAATCACTCCTCAGATCCCCCAAACTATCTCTCTCCCTCTCTCTGATTCCTCTCACAGTCTCTCTCTGACTCTCACTGACTAACTCCTCCTCTCAGGCTCCGCCTTTTAACATCTCTCTTGGCTCCGCCTCTCAACCACATTAGCATAGAACATGAATAATACATGACTTATATTACCTAACAAGGGTGAACGCTACATTCCTCCCCCCTTAAATATGTTTGTTTGGGAGGGGAAGCACATTTTCCATCCCAAACAAACATGCATCATTGCATAAAAACTCTACTTACCCTCTGGCAACATTCTGCAAGCAATAACAACATCTTATATAACAATCACAATATCTAAACAATATCTAAACACTCCAATACAGTTCCATAATATACTTTACCTTATCAATTATACTTACGACATTTAACATTTCCACCTTACAACCTTTAACATTATAACTTTACAGAAATACGACATAATCAGGAAACTTTTACATAGATAATTAACCGGTTAATCAATAGTCCATTCCAGTTTATTTTAGAAGTCCTTGAATCATTCTCCCCATCTCAGTTCAACAATATTCAATTTTTCATCACTATACACAAAGAGAACATTTATTTATACATTACCAACTTTGTTTATCCCCCCCGCCCATCAGTCATTTGGCTTTCGAGGCAAGGTATCAGCATCCACGCTCTGAGTCCCTTTTTCGCTGTGGATTACAAAGTCCAAGTCTTGCACATTCCCGCTGTCATCTGCTTGGCACAGCACCTCTCCACATCCAATACTCAATGTATCAGTGAAGATGGTGAACTCCCGGCTGTAGTCAGGTGCGCTGTAGACTGGTCCAGTCGTTACCGCCTCTTTCAGCTGGTCACATGACTGCTGGCACTCAGGGGTACATCTGACGCTCTCGGGCTCCTTCTTCTGCGTTCTCTTTGGTCGGCTGGCAGTCATCAGGCACTCTGAAGTACACTGGACGTTCTCTACTTGCCGTTTCTTAGTGAAGCCTGCTTTCTTTCTGGCTCGGGGCTATCACTTGTTCAGCTGGGGAAAGGGTAGGCAGTTCCCTCTCCTTCTCCTGAACATCTCTGGATGCATCCTTCTTTAAGATGTCAGGGCTTACGCCTTCCTCCTCACTCACAAATTCACCCACAGGTACTTTCATTGCAAAGTTTTCCCTATGTGGGGGACCACTATCACGGGTCACTTTAAGATTCTCAGGAGAGTTTCCTTTAATTGCACTCTCAACCGATTGGTTTGTTTTAGATGCACTGAGCTTGTTATCTGATTCTATTTCTTTCTTCACTGATATGCTAGGTAGGGGTTTGCTTTGCAAGATTTTAAGGTCTATTTCAGCTGCAGAGCTAATAGACTTGCTAGCCCTCCAGTGCTGCTGCAACAAATCTATAGGTTCTGACCCTGCCAAAAGCAATTTACTCCCCTCTATGGGTCTCAGTCCCACTACTTGGTCCTCAGGACAGAATGCTCTTTCCTGGGCCTCATACAAGCCTTTCTCCTTTCCAGGAGTACATCCCAAGCTTGGCTCTGCCACTTCTAAGACTTTTCCCTATATAAAAGATCCTCATCCAGGCAAGATCTCTCAGGGCATTCAGGAGATAATAAAGTAGGCGAACTGGCCACTTCAAAACAATCCACCAAGCTACTGTCCTCCTTCTGCTCCTGGGCAAAACTATTTTTATTTGGGTTTTTCAAAAGCATGAGATCAGCTTCTGAACAGCTATTAAGCTGATTATCCAAGGAACTTTCTCCTTCCAGGCTTCCCTCTGCTACAGTATCCATTTCTACTGCAGTGGGTGATTTCTGGCCCCCTTGTGAGTGTGTAAGTGGAAAAGCACTCTTAACATGCTCTATCAAGTCCCAACCGATTAGAAAAGCAGCCGGTATTTCCTCCCTATGTTTCCCAGGGACAATTAGCTGTTGGTGGGGACCTCCCCCTCCATGAGGTGCCTTTAAACCCTCTCTATATGTCAGGTCTTTATCAGTTATAGACCTCTCTCGGTGATCAGGGGTCAGTGGAATGGGATTCTCTTTAGGTTTTCTAATACCACCATTTAAAGTACCATCTTCCTTCTGTTCATCAATACAGGAAGTATCATTAGGGTTTTTCAATATGACCTCCTCAGCCATTTCTGCTACCTCAGGGTTTTCCTCTAAACTGGGGCATCCCTGGTTTGATTCAGAAATTAGGGATTCCATTTTTCCCTCAGGGATTGTCAACTGCTCTCCCAGGGCACATTACCCCCAAAAGCACTCTGCACATGCTTAGTTAGATCTAGCCTGATTAAACAAGGTGCTGGAATTTGATCAGAAATTGCCACATCCCAAATTCCAACCCAATCTCTATAGTTTATCTTTACTTTAGCCATAGGTAGAATTACTGGAGTAGAACTTATTCCCTTAATTGTAACAGTTTGGTTTGGAAGTATTTGTTCTTTGGGAATCACATCAGGATGACACAGGGTTATGTTGGAACAGGTATGAACAACTCCCACATAAGACTTCTCATTAATAAGAATTTCCTCACCAGGGTTCTGTACTAAAATATTTTCTGTCTTTACAAGAAAACACTGAACAACCCTGGCTAGTGGCAGATCAGAATTCTCTGTCGTGCTAGTTGCCATGGAGACAGAACCACCATTGTTACAACTTCCTTCAGTGGTTTCAACTGGTTTTAAACAGTACACTTTCTTGGTCTATCATCTTTTCCATTTTTATTTTTGTTTTTCGTACAATTAAATTGAAAATGCCCAAACTCACCACAGTTATAACACTGTCAATAAGTCCTTCGCTCACTCTGAGGAGGCCTATTAAACTTTTCCTCAGGGTTCACTCTCTTCAGCAGACTAGGCCCTGAGGGCAACTTAGGTGAGGTACTACTCTGGCCTTCTTTCCCTGATGTTTCACTGAGGTAATTCCTTTTGAAAGGTCTCTTATTGTTGTCCCAGTTTTGCCTGTTAAGTTTTACCTCAGAGAACCTGGGGTTTCGTATATCACTTATGGAATCCGCATTTTCACCTGCTTCTATTAAATTTCTAGGATTTTTGTCTTTAACTAAGTAACGCAATTCCCCAGGCAAAATAGAATAAAATTGTTCTAACCCAATCACATTTTTCATCTGTTCTATAGAAGTGACATTTTCACGTTCCATCCATTTGTCTAAACATTGAACCAAGTTATCCCCTAGCAAAGAATAAGATTCTTCAGGCTTTTTGGTAAGGGAACGAAATTTTATCCTCAGGTCTTCTGCATTTATGCCAAATCTTGAATATATCATTTTTCTATAGGCTTCAAAATCTCTAGCTTGCTCTAGAGGCATCTGAGAATACAGTTCAGCTAAATCCCCACTTATTTGTGATCTCAGAATTATCATCCTTTCATCATCCTTGATATCAAAGTCCCAACACGCTCTCTCAAATGAAATGAGGAAAGATTCTGGGCAATCTCCTTTCCTATATTGGGGAAATTTCTTTAGATCGATCTTTGAGAGATTTCCCTCATTAGCGCTGTTATTATTGTTGTTATTTTGAGAAGCTAATTCTAATTTTTTCATTTGTATTTGAAATTCCATTTCCCTTTGCCTATTTTCTTGCTCAAATGCCATTTGTCTGGCCTCTTGCTCAGCTTTGAGCTGTAGTTCCTGAGCTTTCTCTTCAGCCCTAGCTTTTTCTCTAATTTCTAATTCCCTGGTTCTTTCTTTGGTCTCCAATTCTTTAAGCTTGAATTCCTGTTGTAACCTCCATTTTTCAAACTCTTGGGAGCTTAATTCCTTTTGTCTCTCTGAGGCACCCTCATCAATTTCCTCCTGTACCACTGAAATTAAAGGGTCTCCATTTCCCTCCATTTCTTGAGGTAAACTCTCAGCCTCATGACCCCCCTTTTGGCTACGTTTGGGTGGCATGTTTATGTCTGAGTTAGTCTTGAGTGTTTGTACTGATTTTACAAAGGACCTCTCTTTCTGCTCAAATTCCAGTAACTATCGCTGTTGCACTTCCCTCCAGCTCTTTCTGGCTGTTCTCCAGCTAACAACCTTAAGTTACTGTGTCTCTCTATGTCTGAGCTATCCCTGCTCTCAGAAACCAAAATAATTTTATTTCTCAAGCCTCTGCTTGGATTTTCCTATCCCCTCAGATCTGCTCTGACCTCTGGCTTCTGCTTTTATCCACCAGCGCTCCCTTCTCTCAGAGCCTTGGATTTTAAGCTAGCCCACTGGTCTTCCAAATCCTGAGGTAAATAAACAGGAATTTTTCCTTCAGAGTCGTTCCCTATCTTTAGTCCCCCCAGATCTGGGATCAGAAGCCCTGCCACTAAGCTTTTCCAAAAAAGCTCTAGCAGGTCACCTACTTCTTCACCACAGACCTCTAACTAAAAAGGTACCCACGACTCAAAAAAAATTCACTTTCAAGCTCTGGCTTTACTGGATTGTTTTGTATCCCGCTGCTGGACACCAATTGTGACGTTCATCCTCGTGGCCCCTGTTTGTCTCACTAAACACAGAGCTCACAAAGGCAAACCAAACACCTCTTGACACGCTGCCACCAGTTGATCTCCTTATCAACTTACTTTACTCAGAAAAGATGAAGGTCCATTCAGTACTGACTTTTTAATAAAACAGGTTTATTGATTACAGATGGTTTCTAGACTAATTCATAAGCATATTCCTTCAGTTTCACCAAGCATCAATATTAATCTTCTATATTAAATATCACAGGTTACTAATCACTCCTCAGACTAATCACTCCTCAGATCCCCCAAACTATCTCTCTCCCTCTCTCTGATTCCTCTCACAGACTCTCTCTGACTAACTCCTCCTCTCAAGCTCCACCTTTTAACATCCCTCTCAGCTCCGCCTCTCAACCACATTAGCATAGAACATGAATAATACATGACTTATATTACCTAACAAGGGTGAACGCTAACGCTACAGTGACCATAATAAATTATTATTATTATTATTATTATTATTATTATTATTATTATTATTATTATTATTATTATTATTATTATTATTATTATTATTATTATTATTATTATTATTATTATTATTAAACTGTATTTTAAACAGCATATAGTTTAATTGTTCTTTAATGTTCAGTGTATTATGTTTTTAATTCTATTCTTTTTAATATTATTAGCCACCTTGGGTCCTCTTATTAGGAGAAAGGTGGCATATAAATAAAAAATAGTAATTTTAAAAAATATCTAAGGTTTGTTGTTATGTGCTGTCAAGTCACCCCCGACTTATGGTGACCCTATGAATGAGCAATCTCTAAAATGCCCTGTCCAAAACAACCCTGCTCAGCTCTTGTAAATTCAAGATTGTAAGCTTCCTTTAGTGAGTTTATCCATCTCGTTTTTTGTCTTCCTCTTTTCCTGCTGCCTTCAACCTGTCCCAGCGTTTTTGTTTTCTGTAGAATCTTGACAGAATTCTACATGATGCACCCAAAGTAGGGAAGCTCAGTTTCAACATTTTTGTGCCCAAATACAGTTCAGGGTTGATTTGCCCTAGGACTCGCTTGTTTATCTTTCTGGCAATCCAGGGTATCTTGTCCAGCACCACATTTCAAATGTATCATTTCCCACCCACCCCGTTTTTCTTTCCTGTCCAGCTTCCACACCTATCCATGGAGATCAATAATAAAATAGTGTGGATGATTTTGCTCTCCAGTGACACATCCTTAAACTTGATTATCTTCTCTATTTCCTTCATTGCTGACCTTCTGAATCTCAGTCTTCCTGCCAGCAAGTTTTTATCATCTGCATATTTTAAATTGCTGATGTTTCTTCCACTAATTTTCACTCCTTCTTCATCTGAATCTAGTGTGTATGATATGTTCTCTATACATATCGAACACCTTTAATGCACCCCTGTTGGACACCTTTGCCTATAGGAAACCATTCTGTCTTTCCATATCCTGTTCTAATGGTAGTAGCTTCTTGTCCAGAATACAAGTTACACGTCAGGACAATCAAGTGTTGAGGCACACACATTTCTTTCAGAACAATCCATGGTTTCTCATTATCTACACAGTCAAAGGCTTTGCTGTAGGCTATAAAGCATAGACTGATCTTCTGAAACTCTTTTTCCTCTTCAAAGGAGTCTGTCATCTTTTTATATCTTCTGTATGGGTCTTCAGTATACTGTTTCCACCTTCCCCTTGTTTCCTCTTGGTCAGATAGTTTGTGTATCGGTTGGTCATTCAGCATTCCTAATCTAAGTTTAAATTCCCCTTTCATTTCTTGGATCTTCTGGAAAATATATGTTTTTTGCCTTTTGTTTTTCTTTTCTGTTTCTTTGCAATGGTTATTTTAATAGTTGTCTTTATCTCTAAGAGACAGTCACTGTAAAACTACATTCAGGATTCTGACCCTATTTCTGTCACCCTTTACTTTCATTTCTCATCTTTTCTGTACAATTTCAAGTCTTTCTTCCATCATCCATCAAGATTTTGTTTCCTTTTACAGGAATTATCTTTTTGCATTCTCCTTTAATATTATCACTGGTTCAGTCCACAGTTCTTCTGGTTCATGGTCAATTGAATTTAGTAATGCAAATTTGTACCTTATATGGACTTTAAATTCATGGGGAATGTTGTTTGAATTATATTTGGCACTACAATTCTTTTAGTGTTCTTTCTCAGCTTTACTCTAATGTTGGATATTAACAGTTCATTATAAATACCACAATCTGCTCCTGGTCTTGTTTTGGCAGAGAGAATACAGCTTGTCCATCTCCTGCTTCCAATTACATAGACCAATTCATTTCTATATTAGCCATCTTGTGATATTCACAGGTTTGGTTACATGCTTCAGTTTCCTGAAGCATGTATTTGCAATAAACAAATTTTTGACTTCACAGAACTTTATGAGTCATTCCTCTGCTTCACATCTGTTCCCTAGGCCAAATCTTCCAGCAATACTTGATTCTGCTTTGTTCCCTACTTTGTATTCCAGTCCCATATAACTGTAAACATGTCTTGTTTTGGTACACAGTCAATTTCCTCTTGGATGCTTGTGTAGAAGCTTTCAATTTCATCTTCTTCGGCATTGGTAGTTGGAGCATAGACTTTAATGATGGTTCTGTTGATAGGTTTTCCATTGGGTCTGACTGATATTATTCAGTCAGATCTTGCATTATATTCCCTAACTCCCTGTGGTACATCTTTCCTCACAATTAGAGCCACTCCATTTCTTCTGGATTTGTCATTTCCAGAGTAGAACACTTTGTAATTGTCAAACTGAATTATAATAAGGTATTACAAAGCTTTCTTTATTCAGTCAATGGTTTTATTAAGGTTAAATAAGGTTAAGATAATAAAGAAGTTAACTAAATACCACAAATTCTCACATGTTCCATTTCTGCAGATCTGTTTGCCTCTTTGGTTAGTATTAGTTAATGTCATTGGGTTGTTAAAGACAGCTTGCCCTCTTATTTTTGTTTAAAATGCATCTTCTTTGCCTTTGTCATCTGAGTTAATTATGCAAGTTGTCGATCTACTTCCTTGAAGCAGGATTCGATAAAAAAAATCAGTCTCCTCTATGTAGGAGTAAAGTATACAGGAAGGGAGATGGGAGCAACTAGAGAGAAAGAGAGTTTTAAGATAACTAAATCGGGATTAGAACCAGTTTATGAAAGCCCTCCAAGACATGGTAGATATTTTTAAATAGTTATGTGTATTATTTCATATACTTTGAAACATGATGAACCAATCCTGTTTATAATCTGTCTGGAGCCCTTGAATTCTGCCCACAAATTCTGCTCCGATGGTACCTCCAAAGTTAACAAAATTTCAGTTTTTTATCACTTTAACAGCATACAGTGCTGGTCGTTAAGATTATAGTTTCATTGTGATTTGGCAACTGAAGTCCAAAAGTCTTCTTTCAGAAAAGCATGTCTTCTCTGCTTGGTGAAGTCATGTTGTACTGCAAAATAAATCCTATTTTGTCAGAACCTGATAAGGATAACTAACTTCCCCAGGAGTCCTACAAAGATTTATAGACCTTCCAGGCAAAGAACAGACTCTATGATTCATCATAGCTGACAATATCCCAACAAAGGGTTAATCCCAAAATGAAACCAGACAACCAGTAACAAGCTTTTCCAGACTTATCTTGGTATCTCATTTTTAATGTCTTCATTGCTGCAATGACCCCAGGCAATTCCAACACTTGTTAATTATGTTCAAATTCTATTTATTTACATCATTTCTAGGTTCCATATAAAAGCATAAAATCCAAAAGTATTAAAACCATGTAACTTTTTGGAAGTCACAACTATGTTGCTTTGTCTTGCAAAAATCATACTTATGGCTATGAATAAAGATGTAGGTACAAATACTCAAAAATATGAAAAGTAAACTTAAGTTGTTGTTGTTGTTGTTGTTGTTTAGTCGTGTCCGACTCTTCGTGACCCCATGGACCAGAGCACGCCAGGCCCTCCTGTCTTCCACTGCCTCCCGGAGTTGGGTGAAATTCATGTTGGTAGCTTCAATGACACTGTCCAACCATCTCATCCTCTGTCGTCCCCTTCTCCTCTTGCCTTCACACTTTCCCAACATCAGGGTCTTTTCCAGGGAGTCTTCCCTTCTCATGAGATGGCCAAAGTATTGGAGCCTCAGCTTCAGGATCTGTCCTTCCAGTGAGCACTCAGGGTTGATTTCCTTTAGAATGGATAGGTTTGTTCTCCTTGCAGTCCAGGGGACTCTCAAGAGCCTCCTCCAACACAACAATTCAAAAGCATCAATTCTTCTTTATGGTCCAGCTCTCACTTCCATACAGCACTACAGGAAAAACATAGCTTTGACTATGCGGACCTTTGTCGGCAAGGTGATGTCTCTGCTTTTTAAGATGCTGTCTAGGTTTGTCATCGCTTTCCTCCCAAGAAGCAGGCGTCTTTTAATTTCGTGGCTGCTGTCACCATCTGCAGTGATCATGGAGCCCAAGAAAGTAAAATCTGTCACTGCCTCCATATCTTCCCCTTCTATTTGCCAGGAGGTGATGGGACCAGTGGCCATGATCTTAGTTTTTTTGATGTTGAGCTTCAGACCATTTTTTGCGCTCTCCTCTTTCACCCTCATTACGAGATTCTTTAATTCCTCCTCACTTTCTGCCATCAGAGTGGTATCATCTGCATATCGGAGGTTGTTGATATTTCTTCCGGCAATCTTAATTCCGGTTTGGGATTCCTCCAGTCTGGCCTTTCGCATGATGTATTCTGCATATAAGTTAAATAAGCCGGGGGACAATATACAACCTTGTCGTACTCCTTTCCCAATTTTGAACCAATCAGTTGTTCCATATCCAGTTCTAACTGTTGCTTCCTGTCCCACATATAGGTTTCTCAGGAGACAGATAAGGTGGTCAGGCACTCCCATTTCTTTAAGGACTTGCCATAGTTTGCTGTGGTCCACACAGTCAAAGGCTTTTGCATAGTCAATGAAGCCGAAGTAGATGTTTTTCTGGAACTCACTGGCTTTCTCCATCATCCAGCGCATGTTAGCAATTTGGTCTCTAGTTCCTCTGCCCCTTCTGGCAGTTCTCGGTCCACATACTGCTGA
Source organism: Intellagama lesueurii (assembly GCA_037013535.1). NCBI lineage: Eukaryota > Metazoa > Chordata > Lepidosauria > Squamata > Agamidae > Intellagama > Intellagama lesueurii. The sequence goes on along the minus strand of JBAJHW010000010.1, from coordinate 25,369,825 downwards.
AGCCTACCTTGGAGGATTTTGAGCATAACCTTCCTAGCGTGTGAAATGAGTGCAATTGTACGGTAGTTGGAGCATTCTTTGGCACTGCCCTTCTTTGGGATTGGGATGTAGACTGATCTTTTCCAGTCCTCTGGCCACTGTTGAGTTTTCCAAACTTGCTGGCATATTGAATGTAGCACCTTAACAGCGTCATATTTTAAGATTTTAAATAGTTCAACTGGAATGCCATCACCTCCACTGGCCTTGTTGTTAGCCAAGCTTTCTAAGGCCCACTTGACTTCACTCTCCAGGACGTCTGGCTCAAGGTCAGCAACCACACTATCTGGGTTGTCCGGGACATCCAAATCGTTCTCGTATAATTCCTCTGTGTATTCTTGCCACCTCTTCTTGATGTCTTCTGCTTCTGTGAGGTCCCTCCCATTTTTGTCCTTTATCATGTCCATCTTTGCACAAAATGTTCCTTTAATATCTCCAATTTTCCTGAACAGATCTCTGGTTTTTCCCTTTCTATTATTTTCCTCTATTTCTTTGCACTGTTCATTTAAGAAGGCCCTCTTGTCTCTCCTTGCTATTCTTTGGAAGTCTGCATTCAATTTTCTGTAGCTTTCCCTATCTCCCTTGCATTTTGTTTCCCTTCCCTTCTCTGCTCTTTGTAAGGCCTCGTTGGACAGCCACTTTGCTTTCTTGCATTTCCTTCTCTTTGGGATGGTTTTTGTTGCTGCCTCCTGTACAATGTTACGAGCCTCTATCCAAAGTTCTTCAGGCACTCTGTCCACCAAATCGAGTTCCTTAAATCTGTTCTTCACTTCCACTGTGTATTCATAAGGAATTTGGTTTAGATTATACCTGACTAGCCCAGTGGTTTTTCCTACTCTCTTCAGTTTAAGCTTGAATTTTGCTATGAGAAGCTGATGATCAGAGCCACAATCAGCTCCAGGTCTTGTTTTTGCTGACTGTATAGAGCTTCTCCATCTTTGGCTGCAGAGAATATAATCAATCTGATTTCGGTCTTGCCCATCTGGTGATGTCCATGTGTAGAGTCGCCTCTTGTGTTGTTGGAAAAGAGTGTTTGTGATGACCAGCTTGCTCTCTTGACAAAACTCTATTAGCCTTTGCCCTGCTTCATTTTGAACTCCAAGGCCAAACTTCCCTGTTGTTCCTTTTATCTCTTCACTCCCTACTTTAGCATTCTAATCCCCTATAATGAGAAGAACATCTTTCTTTGGTGTCAGTTCTAGAAGGTGTTGTAAGTCTTCATAAAATTGGTCAATTTCAGTCTCCTCAGCATTGGTGGTTGGTGCATAAACTTGGATGACTGTGATGTTGAAAGGTCTGCCTTGGATTCGTATTGAAATCATTCTATCATTTTTGAGATTATATCCCATTACAGCTTTTCCCACTCTTTTGTTGACTATGAGAGCTACTCCATTCCTTCTACGGGCTTCTTGCCCACAATAGTAGATATGATAATTATCTGAATTGAATTTGCCCATTCCTGTCCATTTTAGTTCACTGACGCCCAGGATGTCAATGTTTATTCTTGCCATCTCCTGTTTGACCACATCCAGCTTACCAAGGTTCATAGATCTTACATTCCAGGTTCCTATGCAGTATTTTTCTTTGCAGCATCAGACTTTCCTTTCACTTCCAGGCACGTCCACAGCTGAGCGTCCTTTCAGTTTTGGCCCAACCACTTCATTAGCTCTGGAGCTACTTGTACTTGTCCTCTGCTCTTCCTCAGTAACATGTTGGATGCCTTCCAACCTGAGGGGCCCATCTTCCAGCGTCATATCTTTTAGCCTTTTGTTTCTGTTCATGGGGTAGTCTTAGCAAAGATACTGGAGTGGCTTGCCAATTCCTACTCCAGGTGGATTGCGTTTAGTCGGAACTCTCCACTATGATCTGTCTGTCTTGGGTGTCCCTGCACAGCATAGCCCATAACTTCTCTGAGTTACTCAAGCCCCTTCACCACGACAAGGCAGCAATCCATGAAGGAGAACTTAAGTTGTACTTTAATATAAAACATAGGAGTGTTGAAATACAGGATCTAAATACCGTCCAAAATATAAGCACATAACTACAATAAAAAAATTAAAAAGAATGTTTAAGTTACATTCTGAAATACAGGCACATTTCTATCAAGAGTACAGACTCTTTCAAGAGTAAAAAATGAAAATAAGAGCTTATAGCCTAATAAGGCAGAGAATATATCTCCGTAATATTTCATTTAAAACTAAAAGCAATATAACTCCAGAAACTTTAAAAGCTTTCATTACATGAAGGAATATGAAAGTTCTTATGATAATATAATAAAAAATGAAAAGCATTATTTAGCTCCAAGTATGATGTCAACACACACAGGAAAATATTTTCTCACTAAGCCTTAGCCAGTTGGAACCTATGGCTTTGTTATGTCCATAATCAAATGGAACATTATCCTTTTGCTGCACTCAGTCTGTATGCTAGGCATCAGCCCTATTCTCCATCTCACTCCATGAAAACAAAGCTTGTGTCCTTTCCATTCCCTTGGATTATTGTTAATCATGAGGCTAAAGCCTTATAAAACAAATGACACCTTTATTTCCCTTCTTTACTTGCTTTATTTATTTGCTTTACTAAACAAACAGCTTAAAATAACATTCATCCTTTTCTCCTTTTATAATATTCTGTAAAAGCTTCCATTTTACAATGTATTGTTATTCTCATTTGTTTAACACAGGTTTCCACATTTTTGTGGTATCTCTTTGTTTATTAACATTATAGGTAAAACACAACACAAGCAGCATTTCCTTTTTCCCCTCTGTTGTTGTCTCTGTTTCACATTACATAAGTGCTCAGTTGTTTACTTTTTCCACAAAGGAAGTTGGTAACTCTCAGGGATCTTTTAGCAAACTTGCTCACATGTAAAAGTGCACATTAAAAGAACAGCAGGCTATATTGGGCCACTTGAAATTTGCATGTAGGGTTGTAGCATCAGGGCAGGCCTTTTGTGCAACAATTTGGCAGCAGATATGGGAGGCTAGGGAGAGCCTGCAGATCCAGTCAGATGCAGTTGAAAGTGTGCGTTTTGGTATGTACTATGCAGGATGATAGGTGCCCATATGTGGTCTCAGGAATGGGCAGGGACAGGTATCCTCAAGGATTTAACTTTCCTTGAGCTCTTCCCGTGGTATCTATCACCATGTGGCAGGCAGAATTCAGGAACAAGCAGATTAAGTTGTGGCATGACAACCAGGCAGTGGTAGCGATAGTGAATAGACAGTCAACCAAGTCAAGGAGAATGATGCGGCTCATATGCAGAACGGTCCTTGTATGTCTGCAAGCTAACATTACATTTTCAGCTACGTTTGTCCCAGAATTGGATACTGGCATTGCAGATGCCTATTTCATTCCCAGGAAAGCAGGTTCCACCTCTCAACACCACACACAAACATCACACCGGACCTATTCCTGGAGGAGCTCTGGAACTTTGGATGCAAGACATGATCTGAGGACTATACAATTCAACTGCCCCTTCCACCTTCAGAGCTTACAGTAATGCATAGGGAGCTTTCCAGTCCTTTCTAAAAAGGTAGGAGAAATATGATACCTCTGGCCAAATAAAGGAGAGAATGGTATTGCAATACATTCAATCTCTCCATGTGCTGGGCCTTGTGCCCAGAACACTGTGTACTCATTTGGCAGGAATTTAATTTTCTGTCAATTTCAAGTCTTTCTGGATCCCTGTGGGTCCTTCCTGAGTTCCATATATTGGGCGTCATATTGCAACAACTGGGCAAAATCTGCTGGTCCAAGTATGAATCCCATCTATTTAAGGCAGCTTACACACTAGCATTCTTTGGTGCATTCAGGGTAGAGGAATTGGTAGTAGGATCCAAATGTGAACAGTTCATCAGATCACTGCAGCTATGAGATGTCTACTTAGAGGGGGACGAAATGGTTTTAGGCTTGTGTTCCTCTAAAACAGACCAATGGGGCAGGGGCTCCATTATATCCCTAAAACCAAGGAGGGAAGGTAGTCCTTGCCCTGTCTGAACTGAAGGCCTTTTTGGTCTATCACCTGCTGGGGGAGGGGCCCTTTTTGGTTCATGAGGATGGTGCACTGCTAACCCGGAACCAGTTTACTGGGGTTCTCCAACCTAGCAAATTACTGGTGATTTTTTTTACTCCGCTTCCACCATAGGTGAAATAAAGGAGAGGCGTGGATAATCAGGCACAGCATCGTTTACTGGGTGGAGAGATATGTGGCTGCAAGTAGCTAGGGGCGTAATCTTGGACACGACGAAACGGCAAAAATCAGATGGTTGGGTTGCAGTCCTTCTTGTGTTGAATAATTCAGAGTAGGGGTCCTTCACAGTTGCTGGTGCTGCAGCTTGGAAAAAATGATTTGCCAGAGGTGAAGGGACTTGACTTGACATACTTGCCACCATCAAAGCTGATTTGGAATTCATACATCACAGCCACCCCATGATCAGCATAATATGGTATGACCTCCTTGGGTTGGGCACGGGGCATGGGGCCCTCACAAGATGGATATTGCTAGACAGAAGGTGACCAGAGCAGCTGGCCATCTGGTGGCATCACAGGGTGACATCATACCGGTTATTTCCTACAAGTTGGAACCCGTTTTCTGGGCTGATGGAGTTCACCTATCAGACCAGGGACATGAGTTGTGGCTCAATGACATGCATGGGGCAATAGCTGGTTGATTGCAGCTGCAGTTGTTTGGTGGGAGCTGAGCAGACCCCAGCTGTTGTGGCAATTTGGGGCATTGGGGCGGATCTAGGTGGTGTTAAGGGCAGCAGGCAGGATCTGTCACCTCTGGGGATTAATGATAAAGAGTGGACTGGGGCAAACCTAGCTTGGGGGCCAGGGCCCACCTCTTTCACCAGGTGGCAGGGGCCACGGAGTGGCATACACCTGCATTTTCTCCATGGTATGTCGTACCTCGTGTACCCAACTACTGATGGGTAGTGATGGCATCTAGAGGCAGTTGGGTCTCTCGATGCACTGGATTCACCCCCATGCTGGGCCACAAATGCTGTTGCAGTAACCAATAAAGTTGTGTCCTTTTTCTTTCCAGAGGTGCGCCAGTGTGTTGTTATTCACAGGTCCACAACCCGGGCATGCTTAGCCCTAGGCCCACGATGACTCACAGATCTGTAGCAAATGGGGAAGCTGAAACTATCCAAAACCGTAGTGCACAAGTAGAGAATTAGGTTTAGGATGCTCAAATACCCATAATGATTTTTTTTAAAAAAAAGGAGAATGATCAGTTTTACAATAAAGTGCTTTCCACCCAAGCCCCTATTTCCATTTCTCTTGGGCCCTTACTACAGGCACATTGTCTTTTTGTTCTGAAATAAATCGTCTCAGGGCCTGTTAAGAATGGAGGAAAATTGGCCAACATTTCAATTCTGTGAATCAATACTTCTACATCCCCTTGAAAGTACATAGCAAAGGTATTTAATTTGTCAACAGCAAAACTTCAGTCACAGCATTACCTAATATCTATCCAGGCTATTTCTGAAAGCACTCAGAAGCTTGCCAAGTAGAATATACCAGATATATGGAAGACACTAATTGATTGAAGAAACAGTCTTGAATTGATCCAGAAATAAATTTAGCATCACATTTTTCCAAAAAAGGCTTTGTATCTTCCACTTAAGACATTTTCTACAATTTACTTGACTAAAGAGTTGATTTGCAAATGTAGGCAGCACTTGGAGTTTTCTACAGAGCCATATCTTCATTTCCCATCCCTCTATTGTGTTGGTACAAGTCCCATATAGCCGATTTCTAATCTCATAGAATTATCCCTAAAATATATTTCAGCTACCATGGTTTCTGGATTTTGCAAAGCTTGAACCTAATGGAAAAAAACTGCCAGGTTTCCATGACAACTGGAATTTTCTGAACAACATGAGATAACAAAGCATGTGAACATCCTTTGAATTGCCAATTCCCCTTCAAGGTCTTGGCAGAAGATAGAACATGCATTTTGCTTCTGCTCAAGATGATCCCACCTTTCCCAATACTTTTTGGCTTTGTCCCCATCAGCCTTAACCTTGAAATATACCATATTCAGTAGGAAATAACATCCTGAAAGATAGTTACTTGTAGGATAGCCATGTGAGCATCATTCCATTTCCTAAGATTTCAGGGCCAAAATCATTTTTAAAACAATTAGAATCAGAAAATAAGTTACATTTAATTATGTATTTAGTCACAAGAGGAGAAATTTGGGTCTGTCCTTTTCTATACATGTGTTTTAGCTCCGTGTTATTTCATATGTATAGGATTTTAAGCTATTAAGGGTAGTTCTTTCTCTCACCAAGGAATGCCTGTTGGGGAATGAAGACAGGACCTTTCTGGTGGATGCTCCTAGCTATGGAATTGCCTGCCAAAGGGAGGCCAAACAACCAGGCAAAACGGTTCTGCCAGCAGGCAAAATACTTTTCTATTCAGACAGGATTTAGATAATTGACTGTCTAGCAGAATAAGGGCTGTAATAGGGAATGTACTTTAAAAAAAGCTTTTATTTGTTTGAATTGTTTTATTCATTGGTTGTCTTAATGATAATATGTTTAATAACTTTTTTCATGTTATAATTTATTTTTATTTCTTTTAGCAGCAAGTATTTTCTGAGCTGCTACTGTATACAACCTGATGTCTGTGTGCATCTTTCTGTCTATCTATCTGCTGTTTATCTGTCTATTTCTATTTGAGAGTCACATACACAAATGGCCAGAATCATATTACTTGTGTACACCAGTGTCTTTTCCTACAGAGAGTAAGGTGGCATATAAGTAACCGCCCCGAGTAGACATTGTCTAGGGGGGCGGGGTAGAAATCTAAAAATAAATAAATAAAATAAAATAAAACAAAAATAAGTAAATAAAAATAAATACAGTATGTACATCTGAACAGCAAATTGCCACTACTTAAGGGGTAGACACTTGTGTTTCCCATTGTGTGCCAAGTCACATGACTTGGGGGATAGCCGTATGGACTCTTTACTAGCAAGAGATTTATGCTGTTTTGCTTATTCCAAAGTCATGCACTTTCTGAGACAGAAAGAGAAAGAGAGATGCATATATTTCATTTGTCCATGTACATGAGACCTGCTGCTGCTAGTCAGAGTAGACACTGCTGGATTAAATGGACTGTTGACAGGAGTCTGCATGTATAAATCATTGGAAAGTAATTTACTGGGAGGGGATTAAGAATTGCTAGGTCAGTGATTTACTGAACACATTAACAATCTCTACATCAATGGTGCAACATACTCTAGGAACCATTTTTCTAGCCCCAGTATCCTCTGTGGGCTGCACCATTCCTTTCAAATGAAAAGAAAAAAAGAAAGAAAAGAACTGCCTAGAAGGTAATTTCCATTTTTTAAAAAATGATAATGTCTTTTAAAATGGAATTTTGGCTAAAATAACCTTTGGCTCCTACTGGTTTTAGAAGAGAATTCTGTCAAAACTATCTGATTATTATTTTTTAGATGAAAATTTTTTAAAAAATGATTTTGTTTCCTTAAGGGAGTTCTGGAGTGAATTGTTAGGAGTGGAAAAATACACCTGAGGTACCTTATTCACAGCTCTCCTCTTATGGTTCAAGTGGCAGGCAGGTGTTCACAGTGAAATGACAATAATAATTTTTCAGTCCATATTGCAGCAAAACGTTCAATGATTTGATTTTTTTATCTGAGATCTGCAGGGAATTCAGACATCCAGATAGTCACACAGGCACAGTGATTGATTTGCCACTCTGCAATGCATTTGGTAAATGACCAGGTGACATCTAAACATCTGGAAAATCTATAGAAGCAACCAATTCGTAGTCTGACCATCATTCTGCTGCAAAACCAAGTCAGCTTTCACTAGATTTAAACATGTTTCTGTCAATTTTATTCTTTTTTAGCCTCTGTGAGTGGCCCTGGCCACTACATGCATAGTGAAACAGCAAGTTCTGGTGGTTACTTAACTTTATTGGACTCAGCACAGAAAAGAAAAAAAAGGAAACACAGTGCTTCTACAGTCCTTTGCAGGACGGGGTCTCAACTCTATCCAGCAAGGTTGGGAATGGTAGTTCTCTGCAATTTCAGTCCTTTTAGGGCCGAGGGACCATCTAGTCCCTGCTGCTCAGTTCCTTGGGAGTTACAGAATTCCTGAGGGAGCCCATCACAGCTGATACGAAAAGTCCTGGCTAGCAAACAGACCTCACCAGTCCAGCCCCCAGCTTGGCGTCTAAAACAACTAAGATTGAAGCCTGCAGGCGGGGGATGCTATGCAGTCCCGGCTGTCCTTGGGAGTTTCCTTCCCTTAGTCTCCCACCTGCCTTGCCCTGTTGAGATACCAGTTTTCAGCCAATCAGACAGTTCTCCACCCATACTAGCCTCCTGGAAGCTTCTTTCGGCGTCTCCCCAGCAGACCTCTCTTCTTCTCAGCCAAAGGTGGCAGGAACGCCCAGGCGTCTTCCCAGGTGTCCGTTTCCAAAGCCTCCCCCTCTTCCTGTTCACTCTCCTCTATTTCTACCTCAGCCAAGGTTACAGCTGTTTCTCTGGGGGAGGGCCCAGGGCCCCCGACTGTCCCATGCCTCAGGTGTTTTCCTGAATGATAACAGTCCTTCTGCTGTTGTTGAGGAGGCCTGCCCACGCTGGCACTTAGCTCCTTCCCACCAGCTGGCTGGAGCTGGCTCACAGCCTCATGTTAGGGTCCAAGTGAAAAGTTTGAATGACCTCAGTCTACATGCTTTTGAACCTTGGTAAGAAAGGCCATCTACCATATGAATCTTACTGAGCAGTCTTCAGGAGCTGCCTTCTCTTTCTGTGTGTTACCACAATTCAAGGCCAGGTGACAGATCCTTATTTCACTTGTGGAACCCTAGTATGCAGAATGCCCTCCATAAAGCAACCTGCCAAGTGTCAGTTCTGATGTTTTTTCTTATACAAGGAAAGACTTTATTCACCAGACATTGTAATATATTAAATAAATGAGTTTTCAGTTTTTAGAATTCTGCTAGTCTTATTAATAGATTGTTCTGGATTTTCTGACTTTATTGTATTGTTTTATTTTTTAAGTGTACACCAGCTTCAGAGTTTATGCTGAAATGCAACTAACACAATTACTAAATAAAGTAAGTCAGTAAATCTAGTTGCATGGATTTATTTGATTCAGCTTAATTAGATTTTCTAGTATTCAACTGAATCATCTCAAGATACATGGGCAGGCTTGTGAATTTAGTAACCCTGAATACACAAATTATCAGGAATTTCTGCAGAGTTTTCATTTCAGTGTTCAGTTTTCATTTAAAAGAACAGAGTATGAATCTATCTTACTCACAGAGATAGAAACAGAAGCACACACTCAAATTTTAAGCAATTGCATAGAAAAATATATCTATAGATGCATCTTTAAACCAAACTACCATAGGGGCTATAATATTGTTGTTAGGATGTGCAGAATCTCACAAACCCACTCTGTACCTGAATAAACACCATGCACATCAGTCCAACCTCCTGCCCTAACCAGACTCTTTAGGAGACATTCCAAAATGCTGTCAGTGACATTATCTGTGCATTTCTGAAACTCTATTTTTAAAAAGCGAATAAAAGAATGCAAACAGTTATGACCTAGGAGGGGCTATGTGGCACCCTATTCTGTGACCTATCTACTCAAAGTCCAAACAATTAGCATTCTTCCACAATCATGCACATATTCAGACCAAATCGCTTAACACTATTTCTTTAAAATTAAATAAACTAAGATCAATGAAAAAAAAATGAAATCATCATCTGGGAAGTTTCTGCTTTTGATGCCCAATGTGATTGCTAAAAGCTTGTTTGAAATTAAATGTCTTTACTTGATACTGTAAGGATAAGAGAGAGAAGGTTAACCTAGCCCCCTCAGTATTTTACAACATAAGAGCAGCCCTCTCTTGCATTTTCACCAAACGTGTGCATGACGGCAGTGGGACTGAGAGAAAGGCCTTTCCTAAAATCTTAGGATCCCAAAACCAACTCTGTGTGGAAAGATAAGGTCCTTCAGATAGTCTGGATCTGAGCTGTATTGGGCATAACCAGGCCCAGTCAGTAATCTGGCTCTGGTGTTTTGAACCAGCTGAAGTTTCCAAATTATCTTCAAAGGTAGCCCCATGTATCACACATTGCAGTATTCCAAGTGGTTTGTAGGTGACATCATAAAGCAGGTGACATCATAGCCAAATCAGACATTTCAAGGAATGGGTGTAGCTGCTATATTAGTTTTGACTGTACAAATGTACTCCTGAGTTCCACTGAGACTTCTGCATCCACATTCAGGGTTGAACACAGGACCACATGAAAGCTATGAACCTGTCTTCTTAGGGGGAATGTAACTCCACCCAGCCCCCTTCATGGATTGCTGCCTTGTTGTGGTGAAGGGGCTTGAGTAATTCAGAGAAGCTATGGGCTATGCCGTGCAGGGACACCCAAGATGGACAGATCATAGTGGAGAGTCCTGACTAAACGCAATCCACCTGGAGTAGGAATTGGCAAGCCACTCCAGTATCTTTGCCAAGAATACCCCATGAACAGAAACAAAAGGCTAAAAGATATGACGCTGGAAGATGGGCCCCTCAGGTCGGAAGGCGTCCAACATGCTACTGAGGAAGAGCGGAGGACAAGTACAAGTAGCTCCAGAGCTAAGGAAGTGGTTGGACCAAAACCAAAAGGACGCTCAGCTGTGGATGTGCCTGGAAGTGAAAGGAAAGTCCGATGCTGCAAAGAAAAATACTGCATAGGAACCTGGAATGTAAGATCTATGAACACCTTGGTAAGCTGGATGTGGTCAAACAGGGGATGACAAGAATAAACATTGACATCCTGGGCGTCAGTAAACTAAAATGGACAGGAATGGGCGAATTCAATTCAGATGATTATCATATCTACTATTGTGGGCAAGAAGCCCGTAGAAGGAATGGAGTAGCCCTCATAGTCAACAAAAGAGTGGGAAAAGCTGTAATGGGATATAATCTCAAAAATGATAGAATGATTTCAATACGAATCCAAGGCAGACCTTTCAACATCACAGTCATCCAAGTTTATGCACCAACCACCAATGCTGAGGAGACTGAAATTGACCAATTTTATGAAGACTTACAACACCTTCTAGAACTGACACCAAAGAAAGATGTTCTTCTCATTATAGGGGATTGGAATGCTAAAGTAGGGAGTCGAGAGATAAAAGGAACAACAGAGAAGTTTGGCCTTGGAGTTCGAAATGAAGCAGGGCAAAGGCTAATAGAGTTTTGTCAAGAGAACAAGCTGGTCATCACAAACACTCTTTTCCAACAACACAAGAGGCGACTCTACACATGGAAATCACCAGATGGGCAATACCAAAATCAGATTGATTATATTCTCTGCAGCCAGAGATGGAGAAGCTCTATACAGTCAGCAAAAACAAGACCTGGAGCTGATTGTGGCTCTGATCATCAGCTTCTCATAGCAAAATTCAAGCTTAAACTGAAGAGAGTAGGAAAAACCACTGGGCTAGTCAGGTATAATCTAAACCAAATCCCTTATGAGTACACAGTGGAAGTGAAGAACAGATTTAAGGAACTCGATTTGGTGGACAGAGTGCCTGAAGAACTTTGGATAGAGGCTCGTAACATTGTACAGGAGGCAGCAACAAAAACCATCCCAAAGAAAAGGAAATGCAAGAAAGCAAAGTGGCTGTCCAACGAGGCCTTACAAATAGCAGAGAAGAGAAGGGAAACAAAATGCAAGGGAGATAGGGAAAGCTACAGAAAATTGAATGCAGACTTCCAAAGAATAGCAAGGAGAGACAAGAGGGCCTTCTTAAATGAACAGTGCAAAGAAATAGAGGAAAATAATAGAAAGGGAAAAACCAGAGATCTGTTCAGGAAAATTGGAGATATTAAAGGAACATTTTGTGCAAAGATGGACATGATAAAGGACAAAAATGGCAAGGACCTCACTGAAGCAGAAGATATCAAGAAGAGGTGGCAAGAATACACAGAGGAATTATACCAGAAATATTTGGATATCCCGGATAACCCAGATAGTGTGGTTGCTGACCTTGAGCCAGACATCCTGGAGAGTGAAGTCAAGTGGGCCTTAGAAAGCTTGGCTAACAACAAGGCCAGTGGAGGTGATGGCATTCCAGTTGAACTATTTAAAATCTTAAAAGATGACGCTGTTAAGGTGCTACATTCAATATGCCAGCAAGTTTGGAAAACTCAACAGTGGCCAGAGGATTGGAAAAGATCAGTCTACATCCCAATCCCAAAGAAGGGCAGTGCCAAAGAATGCTCCAACTACTGTACAATTGCACTAATTTCACACGCTAGCAAGGTTATGCTCAAAATCCTCCAAGGTAGGCTTCAGCAGTATGTGGACCGAGAACTCCCCGAAGTACAAGCTGGATTTTGAAGGGGCAGAGGAACTAGAGACCAAATTGCTAACATGTGCTGGATTATGGAGAAAGCCAGAGAATTCCAGAAAAACATCTACTTCTGCTTCATTGACTATGCAAAAGCCTTTGACTGTGTGGATCACAGCAAACTATGGCAAGTCCTTAAAGAAATGGGAGTGCCTGACCACCTTATCTATCTCCTGAGAAACCTATATGTGGGACAGGAAGCAACAGAACTGGATATGGAACAACTGATTGGTTCAAAATTGGGAAAGGAGTACGACAAGGCTGTATATTGTCCCCCGGCTTATTTAACTTATATGCAGAATACATCATGCGAAAGGCCGGACTGGAAGAATCCCAAACCGGAATTAGGATTGCCGGAAGAAATATCAACAACCTCAGATATGCAGATGATACCACTCTGATGGCAGAAAGTGAGGAGGAATTAAAGAACCTCTTAATGAGGGTGAAAGAGGAGAGTGCAAAAAACGGTCTGAAGCTCAACATCAAAAAAACTAAGATCATGGCCACTGGTCCCATCACCTCCTGGCAAATAGAAGGGGAAGATATGGAGGCAGAGACAGATTTTACTTTCTTGGGCTCCATGATCACTGCAGATGGTGACAGCAGCCACGAAATTAAAAGGCGCCTGCTTCTTGGGAGGAAAGCGATGACAAACCTAGACAGCATCTTAAAAAGCAGAGACATCACCTTGCCAACAAAAGTCCGCATAGTCAAAGCTATGGTTTTTCCTGTAGTGATGTATGGAAGTGAGAGCTGGACCATAAAGAAAGCTGGCCACCGAAGAATTGATGCTTTTGAATTGTGGTGCTGGAGGAGGCTCTTGAGAGTCCCTGGACTGCAAGGAGAACAAACCTATCCATTTTGAAGGAAATCAACCCTGAGTGTTCACTGGAAGGACAGATCCTGAAGCTGAGGCTCCAATACTTTGGCCATCTCATGAGAAGAGAAGACTCCCTGGAAAAGACCCTGATGTTAGGAAAGTGTGAAGGAAATAGGAGAAGGTAATGACAGAGGATGAGATGGTTGGACAGTGTCATTGAAGCTACCAACATGAATTTGACCCAACTCTGGGAGGCAGTGGAAGACAGGAGGGCCTGGTGTGCTCTGGTCCATGGGGTCACGAAGAGTCGGACACGACGAAACGACTAAACAACAACAACAACAAACTCCACCCAGCACAGGTTGAATCCCTGTTTCCTGATCTGCCTTTTTTGCATACTGAGGAACTTAACTCCCAAACCTGCCCAGGCAGTTTTATGTACATGTTAAATAACAGGGGGGACAAAACATGGCCGTAAAGCAAAGGTGTAGAACAGGAATCCCCCAGCACCATCTTCTGAGATCACTCCTCCAGGAAGGCCAGAGCCATTGTAAAACAGTGCCTACAAATCCCATTCCAGAGAGATCGCCCAGAAGAACACTATGGTCGATGTTTTAGGAAGCTGTTAAGAGATCCAGCAAAAGCAATAGGAACACACTCCCCTGAGCAGCCCCAGTGTGGGGTATCTACCAAGGTGACCAAAACTGTTTCTATCCCATAGCCAGGCCTGAAGCTAAATTGATGTGGATCCAGATAATCTCTCATCCATGAACCCCTGGAGTTGCGAAACCACCACATGCTGTAAAATCTTGCCCAAAAATGGCACATTGGAGACTGAGCAATAATTATCTGGTACAGTTGGATTCAAGAACAGCTTTTTCAACAGCTGCCTCACTATTGCCTCCTTTAGGCATAATGGAACACACACACCCTGCTTTGTGGAGGCATTCACCACTCCTTTTATCCACTTAACCAAGTCCCCCTCTAGGTGCTTTTATGAGCCAAAAAGGACAAGGATACAACGCACATACGTATGGTGGCCTTCACATCTCCAAGAATCCTGTTAATATCATTGGGCTACACTAATCCATTCACACAGGAAAAGCAGGAGTCAAAGTGACATCCTTCTCCTTTGGCAACAGCAACTCAGACTAGTGTATTACCTTTGATTTCTCCCCTCCTCGATTCAAATTGCTGAATCTTTAATTATAGAAATGCCAAATGGGATATGAAAAACCATTACGGTGTTGCTGCACCCCAGGGGGAAATGGCAGCTTCTCACTTTGCCCCATAGTCATCCTGGAATTGCACAGATCTGGTTTGACTTTTCATGTTTGTCTTAAGACAGTGCACATTAGTGGATACTAATATATAATTATGTCTTCTTTTAAGCCATAGCTTTTCAGATTATAGACATAATTATAGAGATGGGTTATATCGATATCTATCTCCATCCCTCTTTACGTCAAACACATCTCTAAATGGCTTGCAATCACCTTTGACAGTTTTCTGTCATCTCTGATTTGATACATGCAACAGAGGAACAGGTAAAGGAACAATCTTGTAAAAATGGTGCTGGGGTGCAGAGGCAGAATGTTCTTATCAACAAAGTGCATGATTAGAGATGGGTGAGAAGAGATAGAAGAAATGATGATTGATATCTATTAACCCAGCATTACAACATATCTTAAAAACTCCACACAACTTAATATATCATCACAAATTTGGAGCTGTATAATTCAACCAACTTGCCATATGCAGTCATGAATTTTTTCCCCATGAGGCATATGGTGAAAATCAGCATTTGCCACTGGATAACATGGGTACATGATCTATGCATATGTGTATTTCAGTTACCTCCAGCTTTTGAGAAGGCCAGCATTTTTCAAGGTCTAGAAACATATTTAGCCAATTTATTTCTGATACATTTTAATGACGAAGTCAGGTTTATTTGGCACAAGTTAAAAATCAACCTTCTCTAAAGTGTTCTCTTAAAGATTATCAAGTATTTTTATTACTAAAATGCATTTGCACTGCCAAAGAAATTCATAATTTGAGCTCTCTCTCTCCCTCACTTAAAGCAAGCAAGTGACAAATAGTTCTATTACCTCATTTCTTTCTTGCTTCATTTGACTAAACAAATGCCCTAGAGTAGGCACACTTACTTGCACAGAAAATATTAATCCATCTTTTTAAAAGAGCCTTTCAATAATCTTCCTAATTTTCTAATGCCAGAGCCACAGATGACTGCTCCTTATACTTTTCAACTTCCCTCAAAATACATCAGGATGTCCCTTCTGTCATCTTTAACAATCCAATGAACTGAAGAAAAAACCTCAGTGCTCATCTTGACCATTACAAAATACATAATTGCTTCCCCATCCTTTAATACTTTCCTTCTATTCTTGCTACATTTTGACCTTTAAAGTCCTTTACATCATAGAATCAGTGTACCTCAGAGTTTGCTTGCTCCCACATAAACTTACTCAGATGATGAGCTCTTCCTGCCATTAAAAGAAATGTGGTGGGTGGTCTAATAGTAGCGGAGGCGCCAATGTCATTGGGGTGGTGAATCCATTCCAGATTTTACTGTAAACTTATTTGAGGGACAGGGTTAAGCACTTTGGATACAGTTCAAGCTAAAACCCTGGCTACAGCAGCTTCACAGCTCCAATTATTTCAGAGTCACCATCCTCCATTGCCTGATAGTGGCTTTTTAGCTGTGGTATCTCAATTTTGCAATGTCCATGCATAAAAGCACTTGCTTCCCACTAAATTTACTATTCGAGACCTGGGACGTGGTGGTGCTGTGGGTTAAACCGCAGAAGCCTTTGTGCTGCAAGGTCAGAAGACCAGCAGTCGTAAGATCGAATCCATGTGATGGAGTGAGCTCCCGTCGCTTGTCCCAGCTCCTGCCAACCTAGCAGTTCGAAAGCATGTAAATGCAAGTAGATAAATAGGTACCACCATGGTGGGAAGGTAATGGCGTTCCGTGTCTAGTCATGCTGGCCACGTGACCACGGAAACTGTCTACGGACAAACGCTGGCTCTACAGCTTGGAGATGGGGATGAGCACCGCGCCCTAAAGTCGGACACGACTGGACTAAATGTCAAGGGGAACCTTTACCTTTACCTAAATTTACTATTCATTGCATTTTGTAGATGAAGATCGTAATAGTCCAGGCAAATTATTAAAAATGCTGTTTTATGAATAGCTTTAAACTTTTAAAAATCAAAATAAAATCCATAGACTTGAAATTTCATAGAATCATGATGAAACCATTAGCCCTACTCATGTATTACATCCAAATGGGAAGTATGAACTATAGCAGGCAGCACATGGCTTCAACCCAGAACACCCCCATCCCCTTCTGATCAGCCTAGGATTGGGTTTCCAAGCTTACTCATGGTTCCATGCATTTATGAGGAAAAGGAAATGCCCCTTTCAGAACCACTGCGTCATGAGACTACTTTTGATTATGCAGCCAATATGTATTTGACAACAGGGATAGAATTTGTGGATTTTTTTGAATACATATCCCATAATTCTCCATTTGGGGATTTCTACCTGACAGACAGACACCTAAATGTGGCTCATCAGACAGACACCTAAAAGGCCTAAACTGGAAGTCTTTAAGACCTAACTATGCCTAGCTCCAGCTAACTTCCTGTACAGAAAAAAGCTTACAGCTAGCACTGTGGAAGGACATTTAGACAGATATTTAAGTGTCTGTAAGGTATCTGTCTGTCAACTAGAACTCCCAGAATGGAGAGCTATGGGATTTGTAGTTTTTTAAAAAAAATCTGAAAATTCCATCCCTAGATGATAACCACATTCAGCTGCCATGAGTTATGCAAACCTAACATGAGCATTTGTGAGCCAGCTACAGCCAGCTGGGGGGAAGGAGCTAAGTGCCGTCTGCAACAGCAGAAGGGTTGTTGGCCTTGAAGGAAACACCTGAGGCAGATGAGGGTAGAGGCCCTAAACCCACCCCCAGAGAAACAGCTATAGCTGAGGTAGATATAGAGGTGAGTGAGCAAGGAGAGGGGGAGGAGGAACTGGACATTTAGGAGGACGCCTGGGAGTTTCTGTCACCTTCGGAGAAGAGAGAAAATAGTCTGCTGGGGGAGACGCTGAAAGGAGCTTCGTAGAGGCCTGCATCTCCGGAGGACGGCTGGATTATCTGAAGGCAAGTTGAAAGCTGAAAGATAGAAGCTCCCAGGGTCAGCCAGTGCTGCACAGCCTCTTCTGCTTGCTGGACGCCATGCTGGGGGACTCGGCTGGCAAAGATTGTTTAACAGCCTGGACCTTTCAGCCAAGATGAGCTGCCATGGGAGTGAAGTAACTCCCTTGGAGCTGGGGGCTGGGACAGAATATTCTCTCAGCCCTGGAAGGATAGAAAGCTACCAATTCCATCCCTGCTGCTTGGGGCTAGACGCCCCATCCTGCAAAGGACTACAGAGACACTGTTTTTCTTTTCTTTGTATGCTGAGTCCAATAAAGCTTAACTGATCACCAGTACCTGCTGCCTCATCATGGATACAGCAGCTGGGGCCACTCACACTGGCGCCCAACGTGGGGCCTCTCCAGATGATCCAGGGGCCACCGCTCAGTGGTTTGCCTGGGCCTCCGAGAGGCAAGAACACCTGATTTGACAAATGGTAGAGCAGCAGCATGTGCTGGTGGAGCAAGTATTGGCTGGGCAACAAGAAGTGGCAGGCATGTTACGGACAACCCCAGCAGCACCAGGTACCTGGGTATCGGGACCCCCACCCATCCGCATGCAGAAAATGATGCCAGAGGACGACCCTGAAGCCTTCCTCAACACCTTCAAGAGAGTGGCCACGGTGGCTGCCTGGCCTAAAGAGCACTGGGCTCTCATCCTTACCCCATGCTTGACAGGGGTGTCTCAGGAGGTGGTGGACACCCTAGAACCCGCCGAGGCAGCCAATTATGACAAGATGCGACAAGCGGTCCTGAGTACCCTGAACCTGTCAGAGGAGGCTTATTGGTGGCTATTTCGAGACTTACGGCTGAAGGGGAACCTCCACCCCAGGGCTGTAGCCCAGAAGATGCACGCTTACGTCACTAGGTGGCTGAAGCCCAACTCCACCACTGTAGACAAGATAATCGAGTTGTTAGTGGTGGAGCAGTTAGTAACTACACTTCCCCCAGGGCCACGGAATTGGGTGACACGGCTACACCCCACCTCCATAGAAGAGGCGGTCACTGCACTGGAGGCCTACTGGAGTGCAGAGGAGACGTGGAACCCAAGTGGGATTGTGTCCATCGACAAGGTTCCACCCAAGGAAAAGGCACCATGGCTTACACGACCCTCAGTGTCAGTGCAGACTCCAGGAGGGGTGACTACAGGTAGCCCAACCACCCAATTCATCCAGATGGGCCCTTCTTCCTCTGGCCCAGGATGAGGAGCCCCACCCCGACCCACTAATCCAATAAAAGAAGGCAGCGCCCAGGGGTTTCCAAGTCGTGGCACGAAGAACACTGCCTGCTACACCTGTGGCAAGGAGGGCCATCCGAAGAAGGACTGCCCATTAATGGACTGTTCTTGGGCCAATGCTTACATTGTGGCCAGGCAGGTAGGTGGCCACCCAAACTTGGAATGGGAAGTGGATGCTGAGGTGAATGGGAAACAAGTCAGGGCTTTGGTGGACACAGGTTGCAGTGCTACCTTACTCCGACCTCAATCAGACTGGCCAAGGGATGGGATGGTCAAGATCCGTTGCATTCATGGGGATGTCAAACCCTATGTCACCATTCGTGTTTGGGTCACCATAAGAGGAGAAAGGAGGAGGCTCAGGGTAGGCCTAGTACCCAACTTGTCATGACCTATGGTTCTAGGAAGAAATTGGGAAGGGGTAGAGACGTTGTTGCAAGACCCCAGGGTAGTTACTGCAACTGCAGTGGAGATGGAGGATCTATCTGAGCTGGGAAATGTCTCACGAGCGCAGCTACGAGCTTGGCAGCAGGAGGACCCTGTCCTAGTCAGGGCTCTCGCAGAGGCCCGTCCAGAGAAGGAAGCCCCAGCCGGGTAATTAGGGTTTGAAATTAGGGACGGGTTGTTATACCACATAACTCCAGATCCTCCCTTCCCAAGCATCCAGTTAGTGGTTCCCCAACGTCTACGCCACTTTGTTTTGAAGTTGGCACATGACCCACCCCTGGCGAGACATCTATCCACAGATAAAATGAGTGCCCGCATACAACAGAGATTTTTTTGGCCGGGGTTGTATGCCGAGGTCGATCGGTACTGTAAATCTTGTCTGGTTTGCCAAAGGACCCAGGCTCAGCCCCGACCTGGGGGAGCCTTGGTGCCCCTACCTATAGTGGATAAACCTTTTGATCGCATAACCCTGGATTTAGTGGGGCCTCTACCTAAATCAGCCAGAGGCCACACCCATATTTTAGTGATAATTGACTATCCAGAGGCTGTGGCCATGGCTAAAGTATTAGCTAGGGAGTTGATGGTGGTATTTTCCAGAGTAGGGTTCCCAAGTGCCATCTTGATAGACCAGGGTACTAACTTTCTTAGTCAAACCCTGCTGGAAATGTGGGCCCTGCTGGATATAAAACCCTTACGCACCTCAGTTTACCATCCCCAAGCAAATGGCCTGGTAGAAAGATTTAATAAGACCCTCAGGATGATGTTACGCAAGATGGTGCATGATCGTCCTAAGCAATGGCATAGGATGTTTGCCCCTCTGATGTTTGCCATACGGGAAGTACCTCAGGCTTCCACTGGATTCTCCCCCTTTGAGTTATTATACAGCCGACAACCCCGAGGGGTTCTCGATTTGGTCCGAGAAAAGTGGGAGTCTGGGGAGGACCTGGCACAGAGTACGGTCCAGCAAGTCCTGGAAATGAGAGAGCACCTGAGGACAGCCTCAGAATTGGCACAGAGGCATTTAAGAGAAGCCCAGACCACTCAGAAGCAGCGATATGATAGCCAGATCCAACCCCGGGAATTTGTTCCTGGGCAAAAGGTACTCCTCCTTTTACCATCAGAGGCAGCTAAGCTCTTTGCCCAATGGCAGGGGCCCTACGAGGTGATAAGAAGGGTTGGACCTGTTGATTATGAGGTCCGGGTCCCAGACCGCCGCCGTCCCACACAGATCTTTCATGTAAACCTTCTGAAAGAATGGCGGGACAGGGAGGCTCTCTATGGAGCCATCGAAGACCCTGAACTGGGACCCGAAGCGAAAACCGTTTCCTCTTCACTGGAGGACAGGTGGGACTTGGCAGAGGTATTAAGTCCTCAGAAGCAGCAACAGTTAAGAGCCCTCAAACAAGAGTTCACCGATGTTCTATCTTGCAGGCCGGGACGTACCAACTTGGTGGAACACCATATTGAGACTGATCCAGGGGTGGTGGTGCGCTCAGCTGCTCGGACTTGGCCCCAACATCTAAGACAAGTAATTATAGATGAGGTTAACTCCATGTTGGATATGGGAGTAATTGAGCCCTCCAACAGCCCTTGTGTCACATTTCCGGGGGTTTTAACAGGCAAAAGTCCAATAAACCAGTCCAATATCAGAAGTCCAGAAGATGCAAAGCAGATACCAAAATGCCAGAGCCAAACCAGAAACCGTAGTCAGAAGTCAGAGTCCAAAGCCAAGGGTCCAGAAAACAAGGTCCAAGGTGAGCAGGAGCGTGGATGCAAGCCAGAGTGTTGACTTGTTGCTTCCACAAGCTTGCAAGCCTCTGGGTGCAGATTTTATAGCAACAGCAGTCATCTAAACACCTCATCCTGCTAAAACTCAGGGCTGGTTGACCTGATGTTCCTATGGGAAGCATTCATGCGGGCTTCAGATCTTCATGTCATGAGTCCTTGCCGAAGCTTCTCCCTCACTCTGGCTACTGGGGGAGGAGAATCTGGTGGTGATTCAGCTGCCTGCGATTCTGATTGCCCAGCATTCTCCTCAGCTGTAATTAACCCCTCAGATTCCAGATCTTCTTCGGCTGAACTCATGACACCTTGGCGTAGCCACCCGGTCCTTGTTCCTAAGCCCGATGCCAGCATCCGGTTCTGTGTGAATTTCCAGAGGGTAAACATGGTGTCAAAATTTGACACCTACCCCATGCCCCGGGTGGATGAGCTGATAGAGAGGTTGGGGTGGTCCACTTATCTTTCCTCCCTCGATCTCACTAAGGGATATTGGCAGATACCCCTTTGGGACGAGGACAAGGAAAAGACAGCTTTCACCACCCCAATAGGGCTATACCAGTTCCCATACATGCCCTTTGGTTTACACGGGGCAGCGGCCACCTTCCAGCGACTAATGGATTGGGTGTTAACCCCGGTGCAAGACTTTGCGGCCACATACATAGATGATATCATTATCTTTAGCCAGTACTGGGAAGAACATTTGGGTCATTCGAGGGCAGTACTGGAGGAGTTAAGGAAAGCTGGCCTGACAGTGAACCCATGGAAATGTAACTTGGCGCAAGCACAGGTGCCATATCTAGGCTTTGTGGTAGGGGGAGGAGAAATTCGACCCATGGGGGATAAAGTTACAAAGGTGTCCTCCTGGCCCCGTCCAAGAACAAAACAAGAAGTGCAGCAATTCCTGGGCCTTGTGGGGTACTACAGGCAATTCATAGCCCATTTTTCAGATATTGCTGCTCCCCTAACGGACCTCACCCGCAAAAGAGCCCCTAAGCTGGTCCAATGGGGAACCTGGGAGCAGCGGGCTTTTGAAGAATTAAAACAGAGACTTTATGCGGCTCCTATCCGGCAGGCCCCTGATTTCTCTCAACCTTTCATTTTACTGATGGATGCCTTGGAAATAGGGCTCGGGGCTATTTTGGCCCAGCATTATGAGGATGGGGAGCACCCTGTTCTATTTCTCATCCAGAAATTATCACCCCGGGAGCAGAAGTATGCTGCAATTGAGTGAGAGGCTCTGGCCATCAAGTGGGCTGCAGAGTCTCTACGGTATTACTTATTAGGAGCAGCCTTCTTGTTAGTCACTGACCACGCACCCCTACAGTGACTCCAACAGATGAAGGATGCTAATCCCCGGCTCACGCGGTGGTACTTGGCCCCTCAACCATTCGCCTTCCACATACAATATTGAAGAGGGCGACACCATGCTAACATGGACTATTTCTCTCGGCAGAGACCATGGCTGAACGACCCGGCTGAGGGAACTGCCCACTTGGAGGGGAGGACATGTGAGCCAGCTACAGCCGGCTGGGGGGAAGGAGCAGGCCCCCTCAGCAACGGCAGAAGGGTTGTTGGCCTTGAAGGAAACACCTGAGGCAGATGAGGGTGGAGGCCCTAAACCCACCCCCAGCGAAACAGCTGTAGCTGTAGCTGAGGTAGATATAGAGGTGAGTGAGCAAGGAGAGGGGGAGGAGGAACTGGACATTTGGGAGGACGCCTGGGAGTTTGTCACCTTCGGAGAAGAGAGAAAATAGTCTGCCGGGGGAGACGCTGAAAGGAGCTTCTAAGAGGCCTGCATCTCTGGAGGACGGCTGGATTATCTGAAGGCAAGTTGAAAGCTGAAAGATAGAAGCTCCCAGGGTCAGCCAGTGCTGCACAGCCTCTTCTGCTTGCTGGACGCCATGCTGGGGGACTCGGCTGGCAAAGATTGTTTAAGAGCCTGGACCTTTCAGCCAAGATGAGCTGCCATGGGAGTGAAGCACCTCCCTCGGAGCTGGGGGCTGGGACAGAATATTCTCTCAGCCCTGGAAGGACTGGAAGGATAGAAAGCTACCAATTCCATCCCTGCTGCTTGAGGCTAGACGCCCCATCCTGCAAAGGACTACAGAGACACTGTTTTTCTTTTCTTTGTATGCTGAGTCCAATAAAGCTTAACTGATCACCAGTACCTGCTGCCTCATCATGGATACAGCGGCTGGGGCCGCTCACAGCATCAATAGAATTTTAACCTTTAACTTTATATTAACTAGTATTTGAACCCAGATCTGTACTTATGGCTTCTTTCCTTCTTCTGGCTCTAAATATACATTTGAGGACATGATTTTTGCTGCACTATTTTTGAATTAGTCATTCTCTTATAACTTTCCTTGTCATTTGAACCTTCTGAATCAACAGAAATGGTTTAAAAAATTATTTTGATCTGGCTTCCACTCATCTGCCGGGTTGCCTGAAGAGAAGGTACTGCTCTCTCCACAAGCCCAGCTGCTCATTTTCAAGGTGAAGGGCATCTCTGTGGAAGGGAGAAGGGTGTTTTTCCTCCCTCAACGGCTTTTCTTTTAACCACAGTGCACTTACTTTTCAAGCATACTGCAAAGCTTTTATCTCAAACTGTACTCTGCTCAAGAGCTCCTCTCTTCACATTTGCCCTGCAGCATGAGCAAGCTAAATTGCAATGCAAGGCTAGAGGCAACCTCCACTAACCTTACTAGAATCAGAACTATAAGGGCAATTGTTCCTAGGGGTTGTCCTGCTGTCGCACAACTGTTCCTATCCTTGAGGTTTTTTTTTCCCCCTAGTTCTTTATGCCAACCGGCCTTAAAAAAAGAGCAAGGAAAAGGCCCTGTTTCTCAGTTTCCTGGGGAAAATGTTTAAAATCAGAGCAAAATAGAAAATGAAGTGCAAGTTGCTTTGGTTTGCAAAATGTCACAATATAGTTATGGTTCTTATTTTAAAAATAAAATAAAGTCTACATTTTCATATGTCTTTTATTAAATACCCCATAAAAGCCTTTGGCAACATGGTATTCTCTAAATATAGTAGATCATAACATTCAGCAACCCTAGCCACCGTGATCAGCATGCATGGTTATGGTTGATGGGAGTTGTAGTCCAACACATTTAGGGGTTATCAGCTTTGGAAAAGCTGCTGTAGTGTGACTAGAATGGCACCTATTACAGGGTTACAAAAAGGAGGAAGAGAAGAAAAACTGTTTTAGCCCTAGGGTTGCCTAATCTGCAGTGTTCACTTCTGTGGGATTCAGACCCAAAGCCTGAGTCTGGAAGGTGGGTCCTTGTGAAATACAGAAAGAGAACAAGCAAAGAGGGAGTTTTCTTCTTTGGTTTCCCACTGCTGCTACCAGGATGTGCTCCAAATGATAAAACTGGTCCAATGTCAGCATACCAAAAATCAGAAGGAAGGGGAAGGGAGTGGAGAGAGAGAGAGAGAGCACATGCAGTTGGGTCCATTGTGCCATTTGGAGCAACTGACAAACAAATGCTTTCATGCTAAGACAGTGAGGTCCAGACAGCACCTGGGGTTGGGTGGAGATGGATGGCCCCCCACAAAAATCAAACTTTCTCTTCTCCGTTCTGTTTGTTCTGAGATTTTAAACCCAGTTTGGAAAACCAGAGAAGCAGAGAAAGTCCCTGAAACATCACATAGTGCCTGGAGATCTAGCAAAACTCTTCATCCCAAGAGCCAAATTAAATTCCTGAAAAATTCTCAGGAGCACAATTCAGTGGTGGGAAGAGCCAAAGGCAAAACCAAAAATGCCAGGGTATTTAAATTTTAAACACTTACTGCTACTAAGTCTTTAGAAAGGCATTTCAATTGTTTAGGGGGGCAGGCATAAAAAAGCTGGGAAACAACCAAGCAACTGTGGCACGGAGAAGAAAGTATGGTCCCTGAAGAACCCCAAAGCACCACCCTGGGACACTAGAAGGGCCAGATTCAGAAATAGGGTGTGAGATTCCCCACCACCATGATTCTGTGGATGAGGTCATGTGCCATTCTTACAAGCTTGCACTGAGTTCAATGGCCCAACCTCTGAATAGGGATGGGTTTCTGTGTTTAAACAGAAGACCAATAATGAAAAATGCTCTCTTTCACTTACTTCATTTTTTCATTGATTGCCAAATGAGAACTTCTTAAACAGAAATGTTGTGTTTATGAAACAGTTTCATGTTTCTTTTCTGTTCACTCTTTCATATAAACTTTTGTTTCTTTCTTTCATTCTTCATCTGAGAAATTATCTAATCATTTTTTCATCCAATATCAGTTATAAGTACTGTCACCCAGCCTGTGTTGGAAGAGAAGCAATTTTGAATCTGTAAAAGGGCTTCAGTTGATTGGAGCCCAGTGAAGAGTCAATGCTCTTCACTTCAGTCATAAAATGTGGGTGTATTGCTGCTGAACTCCTGGTGTCCTCTATCTTGGATTGTGCTGCCTGCTTTATGTGCCTCCATCCTGGATTCTTTCCTTTTTGCTTTCTTCCCCTGATTTTTTTAGAGGGACCCCCCCCCCCCAATTCATTGGATTATTTTTGCTCTCACCTGGCCTGCCTGCTAGACTTCAAGGCATCAAATGGTGGGGGAGAAAGAAATATTCCCATATTCTAATAGTTTTGCTTAGAGACATTTATTGTATTTTTTGCCCTTATTTGCTTCTTTGCTTTCCTTAGGTTTGGAAGAAGATACTGTGTTTTGTTGTTGTTTTCAATGTGCTATTTTTTACCTTATGTATGTGTAGGAGTGTTTTCCCTATTTGATTGATTAAAAATTGGCTAGTATCCTGGCTGGTTTAGGTATCTGGCTGCACAGACAGAGGTTGGGAATTCAATTCCCCACTGTGCCTCTTGTGATAAGAAACAGTCTCTGTAGTCATGGGCAAACAACACTGTCCCAGGACTCCCTCCAAAAAGCAAGGGAAAAAAAGCAAAGTGTGCTGCTTATATACAGCCCCATAGCACTTAAAGCACTCTCTGGGTGGCTTACAAGTTGATTATGCAGGCTACACATTCCCCCCCCCCCCCCCGCACAAGCTGGGTACTCATTTTACCTACCTCAGAAGGATAGGAAGGCTGAGTCAACCTTGAGACGGCTACCTGGGATTGAACCCTGGGTCATGAGCACAGTTTTGGCTGCAGTACAGCAGTTTAACCACTGCACCACAAGGCTACAAAAAGGGAATGGTAAACCACTTCTGTGTATTCATTGCCTCAAAAACTCTGGAAAGGGTCACCATAAGTTGGAATTGACTTGACGGCACACAGTAATATAATATACTATGTATTTACTCGATTAAAGGTGTATATTTTGATGACAGTATTATTATTTTTTGCTTCTGTGGAAATATGTGGGTTGGGGCAATTATCTACAAGAGGCTTTCCCTTTCTTGTGAAATTAAAGGAGGAGTGCACCAAAAATATGGAAAATGAAAGAGGCCTCCCCAAAAGAATGTGAAAAAATAAATATTGAGTTTTTCACCACACACATGCAAAACTCTGAGGCACAGCTTGCCAAATGGATTGAATGGAGATAGTTCCTATCCTGGACATAGAAATAAAAGAATACAAGCTTAACTCTTAGCCCAAAGATCATAGGAACATATACTATAGTCAGATTCTAGACTATAGTCCACTGTCTAGACTATAGATAGACTATAGTCCTCTGTCTATCTAGAATCATAGAATAATTGAGTTGGAAGGGGTCTATAAGGCCATCGGGTCCAACCCCCTGCTCCATGTAGGAATCCAAATCAAAGCAGGTCTGACAGATGGTTGTCCAACTTTCTCTTGAATGCCTCCAGCATTGAAGTACTCACCCCCTACCAAGGTAATTGGTTCCATTGTCCTACTGCGTTAACAGTACTGCTGACTGGGTGGTTACAGAGATCATATGACCACCACCATCACCCCATTACAGAAGCTCCACTGGCTGCCCATCTGTTTCTGGCCACAATTCAAAGTGCTGGTTTTAATCTATAAAGACCTAAATTTTTCTCACTTGTAGTATTACTGAGCCAAGTATCCCCCATTTTGTAACTGTGCTTTTATTTATTTTTTCCATAGGTGTAGAACTTTGCATTTATCCCTGTTAAATTTCATTTGCAGGGAGGCACACACCAGAGGTCCAGAGCGCCCAGAAAGCCATTTCTTGACCTTGGAGGAATATACCCAATTCTGTTACTCCTCACATTCTAATGCATCCAAAAAACGGGGGGATACCCAGTACCCTCTAATGCCCTCAAAGTATTTTTTATTAAAAACATTTGTGGGGCACTGCAGTGCTGAAGGGCTCAAAACATGATAACTTGCTTCCAACCGTCCTTGAAAGTACAAGGAACATATTGAGTCACATTTTTATGAAAATATTTTTATAAATATCTAGATCCATATTGGTCATTCTGACTGACAACAGGTTTTTAAGCAGGTTTTTCCCATAACATGTCTTACCTGATCCTGATGTGGAAATGATAATGACTGAACTAGAGACACCCTTCATATACAGCACATGTGTTATGCCTAAGCTTAAGCCCCTAAAAACAAGCTTAAGCCACAAGTCTGTGAATTCAGTGGAACAACATGAAGAAGACCCTATGTAGATCACCACTGATCACCACAGCTTGGAAAAGTTCTGTTGCAGGCAGTAGTTCCCTGATTCCCCTATCCATTATGGAAGTTGTAATCCAAAAGATAACTATTCCAGTCACTTTTAATCACCATTGATGGACTTATCTTTCATCATGATTTAGCTGAAGACTCCCTTTTAGTGATCTTCCCCCCCCCCGCTTTCTAAATATAGAAGTTTCATTGTCTCAAGTTCCTTTTTTGTTTTAATTCACTGAAATGTGGTTCATCTTGATTTGTCTTTCTATCAGTTTGTCATTTATTATCAACAGTGTTCATAGGTCTTGGCAATAAACTGGCACTCTCACTGATACAACCATCCATAAAAGTGTGCTTTTCATTACTGCCTTTAAGACAAGGAATGTTAGGAGGAAATGTACAAATGCAGATATTCATATAGCCCATTTCTGATTGCAATAAACCTGGTTAAAACAGCTCTTTTCCTAGTCCCTGCCCAATGTCATTGCCAAACCACAGCTAGTACAATCCTGGTTAAACAACAATTGCAAAATACTTGCACAGAATAAACAAACAAAAATGTGTTCATATCATCATACATGCATGCATGTACATGTAGTTCTTGACTCAAAAACAAATAAAATTCATTAAGTGCATATAAAGAGTCTCTGGAAGTACAATTTGTACATCCATACCATTTTCTAGATATGGACAATTCCATTAAATCCTTTTATAATCATATTGTTGGATTTCCAGTGACTTGAGTGTTCCATCCCATTTCTGCTAAAGAATTAGTTGCCCTGCAAGATGACCTTTTGAGGGAGACTGATGGGGCAGAATATACCTGTTGGTCCTCCTCGACCTTTCAATGGCCTTCAATACTGTCGACCATGGTATCCTCTTGGGGAGGCTCTCTGGGTTGAGGATTGGTGGTCTTGCTTTGTCCTAGCTCAGTTCCCTTCTAGAGGACCACCCTCAGAAAGTGCAGCTCAGGGAGATGATGTCCACCCCTTGGACTCTTATCTGTGGAGTCCCTCAGGGGTCGATCATCTCCCCATTGCTGTTTAATATCTATATTAGGCCCCTGGGGGAGGTCATCGGGAGTTTTGGAGTTTCGTGTCACCAATATGAGGATGACACCCAGCTCTGTTGCTCCTTCCATCCTTCTGCAGTGGATGCCATTCCATCCCTTGAGCGCTGCCTTGATGCCGTGCTGGGATGGATGAGGGATAACAGACTGAGGCTGAACCCGGACAAGACTGAGATCCTGCGAGTGGGCACTGCTAGTGTCTGAAGATTGGAGGCCTCCCTTTCATTTGGTGAGGCTACTCTCTCCATGAAGGATGAGGTTCATAGTCTGGACATACTTCTGGAGCCGGTGCTATTGATGGAGTCCCAGGTAGTGTCGGTGGCCTGGACGGCCTTTTTCCATCTGAGGCACATCATCCAGCTGCATCCCTACCTTGACACCAGGGCCCTCACTACACTGGTTCATGCACTGGTAGTCTCAAGATTAGACTACTATAATGCTCTGTACATAGGGCTACCCGTGAGGCTGCTACAGAAACTTCAACAGGTCCAGAATATGGTGGCCAGATTGTTGAGTGAGATGAAGAAATACCAACATATTTCCTCTACATTGGCCTCGTTGCACTGATTACCTGTTCATTTCCATGCCAACTTCAATGTGTTGACTTTGACACACAAGGCCCTAAAGGGTTTCCAACCTCGATACCTGACAGAATGCCTCCTCCCAATGAGATCTGCCCAACCTATTCAATCTTCTCAAGTGGGAAGGTTTAGACCACTGGCCCGTAAACCGGGCCTTCTCAGCAGTCGCTCCTCACCTCTGGAACAATCTCCCACCTGATATTCATTTGGCCCTTCACTGGGAATTTTGAAATGATCTTTGAAGACATAGCTTTTTAGGCAGGCTTTCCCGGAACTGACATCTGAATAACACACTTGTCTAGTGTTCATTTCAGTCCCACCACCTTACCTCTTAATCATTTGTGTCTATGCTGATTTTATTTTACGGTGCATGGTGTGTGTTTTTATTTGTGTTTGGTTTTGCTTAATTTTGAGTTTATATTGATAGTTGTAATTTGCAGTATGTCTTTATTTAGTGTCTTAATTTTTCATTGTAAATCACCCAGAGTGGCCTTGTAGCCAGATGGGTGGTACTGAAGCTGAACAAATAAATAAATAAAATAAAATAAAATAAATAATTGGACTCAAATAAACATTTGTCTGAAGAGAATTTCATGAGTCAGTGAAGTCTTGAACCCAGACTTCCCAAATCCTAGTTCAGTTCTCTTACTACTGTACCACTCCAGCTCTATGCTTTTAGTGATTGCTTATGCAATAGCCATGTCACCTATTGAAATTTTCCCAGCCATCCAAAGTATAAAGGATTCCACTAGCATTAAAAGCAGCAAGTGTTACTTCTGTAACATGGGTCTCATGTTGCTTAGCATATTTCACACACTAAGCAAAGTTACAGTCCTGGTTATTCACCTGTTTTCCCTTTCTGAGCTAAACATAGAATAATAAGGCCACTAGTTAGCAAAAGAAGAATTCTAATTGTCTGGTAAAATGTCAAAAAATGCCTTCCATACATCATCTTCAACTTCACATTCTGATTATACCATTTTGCACTGAACACGCTTTAACAATGTCTCTTCCCATGTCTTGCAAACCAAAACAATTTTATCTTGGTTCCTTTTACAGTGCCTTTTTAAATTGAACATTATGCATTTTGTCATAAGTTAGTCCTGTGGGACCTCAGAAAATGCTAACCTGTCTTCTTTTCCTTTCTAGGAAAATCTCATATTTATCTGTCAACAAAGTGCCAAAGGTGTCATCGATCCAGAATATGTTGAACACAAGCATATTTCACATACTGCTTAATCTCTATGCTTAATAAACTGAATTCTAAGGGACAAAGAGTTCCTTTTTAAACATTCACCATTGAACAATCATAGTGTCCTGTCATTTGTGACAAATCAAGCTGAATCCAGTCATATAGCAAGCAGAGTCGGCTTTCTGTTTTCAGTGTATTCATGTGACTACAAAAATAGACTTGCTGCATCCATAGCAGGGATACAAAATGTGGCTACTAGCTGTCATAAGCACACTGCAACTTCCCTATTATCAAACAGATAATTAGACTTTGTCCACAAGTCATTTGGACTAATATGCATTATTTTCTCAACAACTAAGACTCAATAGTCAATCTTATCATTCTAAGGATGGTCTCTTTTTCCTTTAACCTATGGAAGTGCTGATTAAAATAGTGAAGCATCTAAGGAAGGAAGGAAGGAAGGAAGGAAGGAACAAAAGCAAAGTGTGCTGCTTATATACCGCCCCATAGCGCTTAAAGCACTCTCTGGACAGTTTACAAGTTAATTATGCAGGCTACACATTGCCTCTCCCCCCCCCCCCCCAGCAAGCTGGGTATTTTACCAACCATGGAAGGATAGAAGGCTGAGTCAACCTTGCAACCTTGAGATTGAACCCCAAGTTGTGAGTAGAGATGGGGACGAATAAAAAAACGGATCGGTTTTTTCGATGAATATAGCCGATTCGTCAAATATTCATCAATCCGTATTCATAAAAATATAAATCTAGATGAATATGGCTGGACAAATATTTCCTCAGTTTTTTTCGTTGATCCATCGATCCATTAATATTTGTATACAGTATATTCGTTACCTTTTGGGGGGTCTCTCTAAGCTTGCTGGTGCCAATTAGAAGCTTTGGCGAATCAGGATAGAGATCATGGATTGGCATGTCCGGCAGCCAATAGCGCTGCCGAAAGATGTCGAGAGGCTGAATATAAGCTTTTCCCCTCCAGGCGTTGCACACTTCTGTTCATGCTCTCCGGAGTGAGAACAGTTGCTGCTGGCTTGCTGTTGCTCTGGTGGTTTGGTTTCACTTTTGTGGCAGCAAAGCAAACGAACGCATTGCTTATATTTTTCTTTTTCAAAATTATCATTCATCATCATCAACAACTGTACTGGGAATTTGGGAAGGAATTTTCAGGTAGCTTAGGCTACTTGGAAGGGCTTTTTTCAAACTTTTTTTCCTGGAGGCTTGTGTCGTGTCATCTTCAGGCAAGTGGAGGCTTGCATCT
This sequence comes from Intellagama lesueurii, assembly GCA_037013535.1. Lineage (NCBI taxonomy): Eukaryota > Metazoa > Chordata > Lepidosauria > Squamata > Agamidae > Intellagama > Intellagama lesueurii. Next base: position 25,338,150 of record JBAJHW010000010.1, on the reverse strand, counting down.
GAGGCACAGTGGGTGGGGGGGAATTTGTTGGTGTGACGTGTGTGTGTGTGTGCGTGTTTAGCTGGCAGGACTACGTTATTCAATCAGTTTTCAAAAGTTTAGTTTCGGACATGGGAGGCTTGCATCTCAGGCACAGTGGGGGGGTGTAGCTGGATCAATCCTTTTTTCTCCTTTTACCCAAAACAAAATTGGTGTGACTTGTGTGTGTGTGTTTAGCTGGCAGGACTACATTATTTGATCAGTGTAGCTGGATCAATCCTTTTTTCTCCTTTTCCCTAAAATGAAATTGGTGTGACTTGTGTGTGTGTGCGTGTCTCTGACTGAGACTTAGCTGGCACGGCTTTTATTTTTGGATTTTTTTGGCTTTTCATTCAGCCACAGCGGGTCGGGGGGAGGGAATTTTTACTAATTACATTATACTGAGGGGGGGCTTTGTTTAGGTAGGGAGTTCACATTTTAGTAAAAGAATTAGTCCACCACCTCATCATTAAAAAAATAACATTTGCACAGTCACTCCCTCTCTCCATTGCTTTATTAATTAGATTATTATTATTATTATTATTATTATTATTATTATTATTATTATTATTATTATTATTATTATTATTATTATTATTATTATTATTATTATTATTTGTTTAGTTGGTTTGGTAGGCAGGCAGTAGAAAATGAAGGGATTTCTTCACGGCCAATCCAAGGGGAAGAAGGCCGTCAAGCTACGTAGGCTAGGCAGTGGCAGCATGTCCATCACCACCACGTGTATGTCTACTACCACCACCACGACCATCACTGTTCCTCCTCCGGTGGCCTTGGAGGCAGGCAGGGAAGCACAGCTTCCAGAGGTGCCTAAAGAACTGCCGCTCCTCTTCCTAGAGGAGTCTGAGGAGTTACCGGTTGTTTCTGAAGATCCCCAGTCTGATTTGGAACCAGTAACGGCAGGGCAGGCTTCACAGTTTCCCCCACCCCTGTCCTCAGAGTCATCTGTTCCCTCCCCCCAGACCAGCAGCACCCCTGGGACAGAGAGTTCTTCCCAGGCCAGCAGTCAGGGGCAGGCAGTGGATCCTCATTTGGGCAAACATGGCAGAGGGGCCATGTGGGATCATTTCACGATGCTCGATGACCCATGGCTGGCACACTGCAATGCCTGCCTTGTGGTGGTCCGGAGGGGGCCGGATTTTTATCCCGCCCATCTAGACCAAGGGTCTACTTTAGACACATGGGACAGAGAGACAGACAGACAGAATGTCAGGGACTGCCTGATGGTGCAAACCTTTCTATAGTGGAACAGACTTCCTGGAAGCAGTGGACTTTCCATTATAGGTTTTTAATCTGTAATGTCACCTAGCATGGAAAATGATAAGTGGATTTCCTGGCTCAGCAGTGGGTTAGACTTTTAACTTGTCTTCCAGATCTGATTCTACATTTAGTACACAGAGTGGAAGAAGGACACTGAAATTGCATTCAGACAAAGGACTGGACAGATCCTCTACACACAGAAGTAGATGAATAAGTTGTCAATGTATTATTAAGAAATTAGGAGTTGTACCCTTCACAGAATTCCCAGACACACAGAAAGCTTATACTTGTAGCCTTCCCCACCCCCACCCCAGACCTTAAGTTGAATGCCTGTAGATCAGGAACAGAGACAGCAGCAAATGCGGGATAATGTCTTCCAAGATAAGCATTGTTACAAAAGATTGACCTTGCAGTATTACCAGGTGAGTCAGACCAAATTTATGGCAGAGTAGAGCCACATGACCTATTAATATGATCAAAGGTACTTGGATAAAAGGGCTCCAACTTTTGAGAGTAGTACCTGTAACCCATGGAAAAGTTGGAGGAACAAATGGACAAAATTTAGATTTATTTGTACCAATGTGAATATGTCTGGTCTCCTTACATTCCTTCAAGAGCTACTTACCTAACAGTTTCCTGCTGTCTGTTTCAGTCTTTGCTGCTCAACATGGTCAGAAACTCAGTTAGAACCAAGGAGTCAAGAGACTCAACAAACTTCAGAAGTTGCTTTACTGAAGGCCAAGTCAGCTGTTTCTTCCCAATTTTATAAGCAAATGCCAGTCAGTTTGCATGTGGACTCTGTCCAATCCAAAATCAGAAAACAGTGACTATAACATTTTTCTTCCTATTGAGAAACCTTGTTTATAGGTAACATAATACTGGGCTTCAGTTTATGTGAAAATACAGATACAACCCTACGGACACTTCAGTAAAAGTAATTCTGAATGAACTCAGTTGGACTTATTTTGAATAGACATATTAATGCCTCTTTAATTACCCTATTAATGCAATTTCTAACTTGAGCTCTGTTGGCGTGAATTGTGCTCCAGTTTCCCTCTTCTCAACTTAGTATTCCTGCCTGCATTTGCTAACTCCAGCTTAGCTAGTTAATTAAAATCTAATTAGTTCTCCTGAGGAAATACCAGAAGGCCTGATAGTGAAAAACACAGCCCTGCAAAGACCCCTGAAAGACAGATCTTGACAATTATTGTAATATTAAATGTCTCAAATTGGCACAACCCATGTTTGCCAGCAATACTCTAGCCCAGTTCATTCAAAAAAGCACAGTCTCTCTGCCTAACAATTGGAGGCAGTAGGATCTTCCTGCCATAGTGCATGCAATTGTGGAAACAATTTTTTGTACATACTAATCTGAGCATAAGCAGCACTCCACACAAGCAAAGATCCTGCAAAAGCAAGTCTCTGACTTCTACACATCTTTCCAGTTTGTTTCTACACACAAGCTTGCACATCCCATGTTCACTGGAAGTATACCTATGAACTAAGGATGCTATACCTCACTTGCCCCATCATTATGCACCAAATGGGAAAGTGTTTCGCCTCATCTAAGATCCAGAAAAATTGTTGTTATGTTTGGTTTTGACGAGAATTCACACATTTGCAAGACTTGATCTTTGTGCCTTTATATGTGCTCAATTTAACTGCTAGCTTGCTCCACGGGCAAGTAGAAGCTCTGGATGGATCTTGTTTGCATCTTTATAGCAATAGCTTTTTTTTTTAAACTTGTATATATTGTGTATGCTTTGATTCAGAAAGGGAAAAGGCACTAAAACGTTTGCACAAAAAATCAGAAGCATAAGGGGGGGGGGGGGGGAATCAGCCAGTGTCTCATTCTGGATGTGAGGACTCTCATAGAAGGCAAGAAATTCTTAACAGATTATCTTTCCATATTGAGGCAGAAGATCTGTTCACATCCCTACTATAATACAGAGACATCTGTAGACATAAGCTCCCATCCTAGTCAAACCACTACCATAACGCTTCAGAGTATAAATTAATCTGATAGAGTATTTTCCCCCTTATTCTAGGTAGAGCTCAGATCACAGATCTGGCCTGAAACATTTTGCTGCCTGAAATGGAACAGCAGGTCATGCCCCCCACATGGCCATGCCCCCCCCCCATATATATATAAAAAACACTGAATCTCCACCCTCTGTGGAGTTTTTCCCTTTAAAGGGGAAAAACTCCACAGAGGGTGGAGATTCATTAATACGTTAGAGGAAGACAAAATTAAAAGATTCTGAAAATGCCTGAAACTTCATTGTGCAAATAATTAACAAAAATAAACAATGAACCAATTCTGCATATATTTTTCTTCATGTGGTAGTTATTTTTGAAAAAGCTCTTTAAGTAAAATTAGTGTGGAAGAATTTGGGAATTCAAATGGAGAAAAGTCTATAAATAACCATCTCTGCAAAAATTATTTCCCATTTGAATGAGCATAAGCGTGAATCTCATACACATTTCTGCAAGCAGAGGGCAATACAAACAGGGAAGGGACTGAAATATAAGAATAAATGATAGATCCCTAGATTCAATCCAGGGCATCTTCAGATAAAATGCGACAGGAAAGATTTTTCTTAAAGATATGTTTCTACTCCTGCACTAGATTTTAAAAAAACACCATGACTTCCACAAGACAAGCACAATGTTTTGGGATTTTAAAAGGATTTTTGCACGAATGTGTAAGTTTTTGTTGCTTTGAGTTTCCTGCAGGAAAGAAAAGTAATAATAATTATTTTGAAATAATCTGAAAGCCACGTTCTGCATTTAAAAATACAATTGTTATGATGACGATACCGCCATTATATGTGGAAAACATACTATATTAGCAAAAGAGGTTATTTATAGACTTTATTTTCAGTATTCTACTATATACCTCAGACTGAAGGCATAAGATTGGCCTCTTTTAATTCCTTCTGTGTTTTCACTCCTATTGTTAATCAAGTTTATTTGTATAGCAGATATTTATTTAATTTCACCTGAGCCATACATCATTTAGTGGAAGGTTAATCAATGCATGCACATTTTCTCCTGTCATTCTTTATCATCCAGTTCAGCATCTCAAATAATTTGCTTTATTGTTCAGTATTTTAGGAAACAGAATATAAATTACAATAAGAGAGGCTATCAGATGTGCCAGCAGGAACAAATGTCTGCCCACCCAAAGACTCAGCAACTGCTTCTAGTGAAATGACTTGAATGAACACCTTAATCTGCTTTATTTGATGATGGATATACCTGATGGCCCTGCCACCCCTTTTAACCAAATGGTCACACCAGTAATATTCACATACATCAATCAATTAGAAAACACTTTTGAATTTACACCTGTTAGATTAGTATGTCTTTAAAAATAATGCTATGTAGTGTACTGTAGTGCATTGAATATAGGGAATATGAGAAGAGCCCTGCTGGGTCACTAAATTCTATCTAGTCCAGCGATGTGTTTGTCGTTAAGATCAACTAAGTTGGAATGAGACCTGTCATAAACAGACTGAAGCAATCACCTCAGGTGACAGATACTAGAGATACTAGAGGGAACCAAGACAGTGCCATGGCCAAGTCTGTAGACATTAAAATAAGAGATAATCTCTGGATTGGGGCAAGAACCCAGTTTGCCTCCTGTAAGGTTCTTAACGATCTTGTTTGTTCCTTCTGAATCCACCAGTGAACCCCCTCAGTTGGAGGAGAAGGGTGTGTGCTCTACAACCTGTCCTATTTCCCTGAACTGACCTGCTGCCAGTTGAGTGTGCCACAGTCAAGAATATTGTTCCACTGGTAATATTCAACTATAAGTCCAATGTGCTTCTTAGTATGACATGGCAGAAAATGTGCCCTCTTGTCCTGACCTCAGAGAGCAAAATATCTTAGCACTGAACTAGGTGTTTCTTAAAACTCTTGAGTAGGATGGGAAAGAAATTCAGCCTAAACTATTTCCCTCTCTCTTTCTCTCTGTTTTAATGAATATGATGTGGGATATAACAATGCCTTGATCTTCTTGCTAAACTAGGTTCATGGACTCTTTGCTGCTTCTCAATGTCTTAAATTAGCATGTAATGGACAGAATAGGGTAACAATTCACAGACTGAATCTTTCTTCTGACGTCCGTCCTGTCATAGGCAGATAAGAAGTGACCTTAGACCAGGTCAGAATATTTGTCCATCTAGTGTGCTATTGCCCCTTCTGACTGGCAATAGATCTCCAGGGTCATGAGCATCAGCTACCACATGATCATGATCATACTGCTGACAGGGGCTGAACCTGGGATCTCTGCATACAGGGGGCTATTGTTTCTGCTTTACCATGACCATGTGTTCCTCCGTTCACAGACTGATGGGTACAACTGAGCTATAGTTATACCCATGACCTGAGCAATGTTCTTTTTCATGTGGTCTGAGGGAGTCAGCATGACAGGTAGCTGGCACGCTCACAGCGAACCATTGGGCTCCTGTACAAGGGCTGAAAGTACTCAACCAGGGGAAAAGGTTAAAGCTCAAGGAAAGAAGGAGGGAAGATAGCTGGGGAAGGTAGAGTAACTTGATGAGGGACACCTTCCTGAGGCAGCCAGGAGCCAGATAAAAGGGGGTGAAGAACTTCAGGAGGCTGCTGGTTGACAGAAGAAGAGGAAAGAGAAGTGACCTGAGTTGATGTCCCAGAGGAGCTGCTGCCAGCAGACAGAGTTGGGAGAATGGCCTGACTCCTTCTCTCTGCAGGACAGCTGCAACCTAACAGCAAAGCCTCCCCCCCCCCCATCCTCCCAGTTGTCATTCTGGACAGGTAAGGGAAAGAGGAGTAGTCAGCCAGCATCTATGTCTAGGAACCTTCTTTGAGTCAGGCTCATTCTAGAGAACCTGAACTGTGGGACTGCTCAGTGAAGGCAAGTGAGTACGCCACTGATGGAGAAGGTGCCCAAGGACTGGTGAATGCCCCCCAACCTGCATCTACCAAGGCTGCAGGGATTCTGCAGGGCTGTTTAAACCCTTAAGATGGGCCTGTGGAGTTTATGCCAGGGAACCCAGCCACTGCCAGCTCCACAGAACTTGAGGCTGGCCGCACCCACATGTGGTTTAACACACACAAAGGGAGAGGTGTTCTAACCCTGCCCCTTCTGGCATCACTCTTTTTCTATGCAGAACAATAATCTGAAACACAAAGTCTCCTGCATTGTTGAACCCTGATCCCCCCCATTCAGAACCCTATGAAGCCCCCAATCCTGCATAGAGGAGGTACTCCACCAAGTTATCACTCTCCATGTGGGCAGCCTGACATCCGAGTGAAGTGAAACTAGGACATTGCCCTCTTCCTTGCATGTCTTTTTAAACCTGTTAAAATGTTTTAACTGAGCACTAGATCAAGCAGGATTCTAGTACCTGGGCACAAATCAGGTTACAAACATGTACAGACAGTCTCACAATCATCTGAACAAAAATACCTGAAGTGTGATGTATGAATACCCCAGATAAGTCTTGTGTCAGGGATGAACCTTACACAAAGTAGCTCTGACCTTGACTCCCCCAGGACAAGCATAAAATGTAATAGGATGCTACATTGTAGGGCACTTAAGAAATAATGGGAAGCATCTGAGAGACAGAGACAGATTGGGTTCACTTTCATTTTATTTTGCTTTCCATTCAGACAAACCTCAGATTTTGTATTCTGCAGTAGCTCTCAGCAGAGAAGGAAAGAAAACCCACGGAAGCAGAAAAATCAGCTATTTCTGCCTGTCTTGGTGAAGCCATGCTGCTTACTGCCCAACTGACATCCTGTGAAGCTGGTGGGGCAGGAGGGTTCTTATTTCCAACTGAATGTGCTGTGGCTTTTCAGCCCACTTAATGAAGTGACATGTTCTCAATTACAGCATAAATAGTAAGGGCACAAAATGAGGGGTGGGTCAGAAAAAGACAAACAAACATGCCTGATATCATTATCATTGACAGAAGAACGGCAAAGTGAAATAGGCTTGTGATCTGTATTTCCTGGCTGCACTCAATTTGGGTGCTGAATCTATTCCTTGGGAAGAACTAATAAATAGACTATTCATAGTCTATGAATGAGGGATTCCAAGCATTTATGATTAATAACAAGGAGTTGTAAAGTAAATGCCTCAAAAGATCTTGTAATCTAAAAAGCTGCAATTGTAAGTATATTCAAGTCTTTAAAAACAAAAAACAAAACAAAAAGAAAACCCGTCCGGTTTATGAATGTGGGATATTGTGCTTCTGTATTTACGATTCAAAGTGCCATGAAATGGCCTGAGATTTCTGCATTATATTGTGCCTGCGTTTCGAGCAGGAGAAAGGATGGCAAGCTTTACATAGCAAAGGGCAGGCACCAATGGCAGCAGTCAAGATTATCTACAGGATACCCTTTTATCCTTATTACCATTCACAAAGTGACACCAAGCATGAGAAAATCCAAAAGCGGACTTCTTTTTTCATCAGTTAACTACTCATTCAAACACAAAGCAATGATCAGAGATGTTCTTCAAGAAATGTGAATAGTACAAGAGGGTATCCTGTAGACCATTTTGACTGCTGCTGTTGGTGTTGTCAACTTTCAGGCTGTCCTGCTATGTAAATCTCTGTTCGGCCATGGAGGAGTTAAATATTGGTTTGAATTCTGATTGTCCGTTTGAAAAGTTCATATTGCCCCAGACCTGGAGTGTGTTTCCCCTTTGAAAACGTGTGTCAGAAGATTGGTCTTAGAAATCCTGAGTGAATGTTTACTGAAAGTGCTCAGGACTGATACAAGCACAATTGTTCTGTGCTTTTTGTAACTGAAAAATACTTTGAATGTGCCTTGAAAAATTGCATGCTCATTCTCTGGAGATTCATGACAAAATGCCCCCCTTTCTTGAAGACTGTCACTCCATTACTGCAATTAAAGCAAGCCTAGTGTTTTTTTTAACTCTTTAAAGAAAATCTGTCTTTTGACTGTATTTCTATGACCTTTTACAATGCTCTGACTAGTAAGCCTGTGCCACATATGCTCAGTTTATAACGAAGTCACTGTTTTTCCCTTTTGAAAGCCTTTTTTGAAGATTAATATTATAGTCCCTGCAGCCTGGATTCTTTTCAAATAAAAAAAGTAGGCGGGCCCAGTCATTCTCTATTACAATAAGCAATATTGATCTTTACAATGTATTTGATCTGTTTTAAATCTGTGAACGTTTAGGGTCACCTATTTCTGAATGGGGAGGTTAACTACATTGGCACAAAAACCACTGTGCACTTTCACAATCACTCATAATTTCCAGCAGGGATAAAAAAAAATTATAAAATGTTCCTATCTGCAGGAACAAAATAGAAAGAGATATACATTCCTAAATTATTTTGCTTATTTATTTATTTATTTAAATATTTATATGCCACCTTTAGAAAGAAGAGATAAAGTTGTGTGTCATCAACATGGTGACACTGAACCCCATAACTCTGCATATCTCTCCTGCGATTTCATGTAGATGCTAAATAGCATGGAGCACAAAAACAGAACAGTGTAGGTCAACAGCTGAACAGTCGAACAGGAGTCTCCCAGGACCAACTTCTGAATTCTCCCCTCCAAGAAGGACCATAAAACAGTGTCTCCAAGTCCCATCCCAGAGAGATGGCTGAGAAGGATACCATGGTTAATGAAACTGAAGGTCACTGAGAGATCCAGCAGAACCAACAGGGACAATTCCCTTGTCCAGTTTCTGATGTATGTCATCCACCAAGGTGATCAAAACAATCTCCATCCCAAAACCATGCCTGAAGTCAGATTAAAATGGAACCCTTGGAGCTGTGGAATGACCACACGCTCCAATATCTTGCACAGGACTGAAGCATTAGAGATTGGCCAGTAATTATCCAACACCATGGGATCCAAGAAGGGATTTTTCTGCAGTGGTTTTACTACTGCTTCCATTAAGCATGCTGGGGTTCTACACTGCTGCAGGGCAGTATTCCCTCCTACTTCAACCCATTAGCCAGTCCCTGTCTGGCACCTTTTATAAGCAAGGAAGAGCAAGGATTCCAGATACTTCATCTGTCCAAGTGTCCTGACCACATTCTTGTGCTACAAAAACTGAAATTTATCCATTAACAAGGACAATTTTTATCTGTTACATGTACAGTTGTATGCATTTGTATTTGTGTGATGAAGAGTGTAAATGAATGTGTTTAATATTAGCACTTACATTTCTTAGACATTAGTCACACATTAGGGGAGTGCATTTCTTTGGTTTTTAAAATGAATGGGAAATGAAACAAATTAACTCCTTTTGTTTGATTACTTTTCATTATGAAAACAAATGGAGACTAAAAACAAATGAAATATAAATGGAAATCCATTCATTGCTCATGTCTTTGGCCTCTTTTTCATTTATTTCTCTTGAGATGATCCTTTGGAAAGTAGGAGAATATCTTAGGGTTTCATGACAATAGGGTGACACAATAAATTACAAAGGCGAACCAAACTGCACCGAAAGTGAACTATATCCATATCTGATTGCCCTCTGAGTAGCAGCAGTTGCCTTTTCCATTTATATTGAAAGGTATCAATGGCAATGGTGTGAGTCCTACTGTTCCTATTGGTAAAAAGGTAAGTTCTAGCCAGTAGTTTATCATATATGTCCCAGCAAAAACTTCAGTAGGATTTAGACCTGCCTCTAACTGCAAACCTACATTAGGGACACAGTATGGAACTGAAAATATGGCTCTCAAAATTCAGTCTGAATTATTTCAGAATGTCTAAAGTTATCATAAGCATACCACTGGGGTCCATATATCATTTGTGCAACAGAGAAATAGATCGTAATTTGCACCACTTGTGGAGAGGTCTGGTGTGATATATTTCCTGCTCATCACCTGACATATGAGGAAATATGTTCCAGCCCCATTCTGATCTGTGCTCAAATGGGACCTTTTTGGTCGAGCTCTAGGGCTTCTACTTTTTCTGGCAGGGCTGGAGCAATTTCCTGGCAGATGGAAGGAGCAATTTCCTGGCAGATTCCCTACAGCAGTCCTTTCTAGTATGTTCAGGTGTGCACCTTTGCAGCTATCTGATTGCACCCTCTGTTGTATTTGTCCTAACTCTTTTCTTTTTCCTTCCTTTGTACATCCTAATACAGTGGTGCCTCGACTTACGAACTTAATCCATTCCGGAAGATGGTCGTAACTCGAAATGGTCATAAGTCGAAGCACCATTTCCCATAGGAATGCATTGAAATGCAATTAATCCGTTCCGGCCCAAGAAAAAAATCACCAAAAAAACCCAAACAAACACTGCAAGACCCATCGGAAACGCGATTAATCCGTTCCAGCCGAAGGGGGGGGGGAAGAAAAGCAAGCAAAGTGTGCAAGACCCATCAGAAATACAAAAAAAGCAAAGCAGAAAGCAAGCAAAGCATGCAAGACCCATCGGAAATGCAAAAAAAGCAAAGCAGAAAGCAAGCAAAGTGTGCAAGATCCATCAGAAATGCAAAAAAAGCAAAGCAAAAAGCAAGCAAAGCGTGCAAGACCCATCGGAAATGCAAAAAAAGCAAAGCAGAAAGCAAGCAAAGCGTGCAAGACCCATCGGAAATGCAAAAAAAGCAAAGCAAAAAGCAACCAAACCCCACAAGACCCATCGGAAATGGGGGGGGAAAACCCCCCAAAGCAAACAAACCCCCCAAGACCCATTGGAAATGGGGGGGGAACCCAAAAAGCAAACAAACCCCACAAGACCCATCGGAAATGGGGGGGGAAAAAACCCAAAAAGCAAACAAACCCCCCAAGACCCATCGGAAATGGGGGGGAAAAACCCAAAAAGCAAACAAACCCCCCAAGACCCATCGGAAATGGGGGGAAAAAAACCAAAAAACAAACCTGCAAGACCCATCACAGCATAGAAACACAATCCCATCACCCAGCCCAAAACCACGCTGCAAAACCCACCCAGAACAGTTTTTAAAAAGCAGAAAGCAGCACCTTACCTTACCAGGCAGTCCGAAGCCTCCTCCGATCGCACTCACTCTAACCGTTGGGGCGAAAGAGCTACAAAGAAGCACCCTCTTCGCCACCAACGGTTAGCAGTTTGAATTCCCCGCCTTTTTCCCCTGCCTTTTTTTGATCGTAACTCGAAGCTCCGGCCGCAAGTCGAAGCAAAATTTTGTGGCCGGAGCTGGTCGTAACTTGAAATGGTCGTAAGTCGGGACGTTCGTATGTCGAGGCACTACTGTAGATCCTTTCTCAAGATGCTGTTGTTAATATACTGGATTGTTCCATACCACTTGGGATAGAATTAAGGTCATCATCCTAAACATCCTTACCAAAGAGTAAGTCTGTTTTAATTAAGAGGGACTTACTTTACAGCAAACAAGCTTAGAATGGTAGCTCAATAAATGTAATATGTATTCTGCCACAGTAAATTCTATGTTAATGGAATAATTAATTATGCATATGCAACAAAGCTGTCTTGTTATGCATAATTCCATGTTTTCTATAGTCATTGTTTTACATTACTGTGAGCTCCTTGTTCCTTTCTGCCTAAGCGACTCACACCCAGAACAATATGTGAAATAGTAGGTTTCCATTTATTTGCACAGAAAATGTATAGTTATGTTGTAATTAATTTGTTGGCCTACTGCTTCTGTGGTTTTTTTAATGATCCTAGGCAAGCATTTATGTCCTATTATTAATTGTCTAGTTTAAGTGCTCCAATACTAACTAGTTAAAATGCCAGCCAACAAGCAGAAACTCCATTCATCTTCTCAAGCAACAGGTGAGCAAAAACTAAATGTCTGAAATGAGTACTGCAAGGGCACAAGGTTCAGTGTTAGCGTGAAATCTTCTACAGTCAAATAAATTATCCAGTGTGTTAATTAGTGCTCATCTATATTCGTGTCATTAATGCTCATTCATTTGTAAACTGTTTGATCATTTAAATAATTAAATAGCCTTGATATGACTGAGCAAACAACAAGCCACCCAAGCAAACACAAGAGACACCATGACAGTAACTGAACCATGGGATCCGATTCCACTCCTGCTGACTAAAGTTCTCCCATCTCAGCTGTGGGAGGAAATGAGCCAAATACTAAGTAGGCTTGTCAGCCAAATATTTCCTACAGTGAATCAGCATTGTCGTTAATGAAATCTGGGTTCCTTTGCTTATGCTTAATGTTATGCTACTGCTAATTTCAAGAAAATGTGTGTTTTCTTTGTTATGGAATAAAATGGATAGAATCATAGATTAATTGAGTTGAAAAGGACATATAAGGCCATCGAGTCCAACCCGCTTCTCAAGGCAGCAATCCAAATCAAAGCAAATCTGACAGATGGTTGTCCAATTTTCTCTTGAATGCCTCCAGTGTTGGAGCACTCACCACCTCCCCAGGTAATTGCTTTCATTGTCATACTGTTCTAACAGTTAAGAAGTTTTTCCTGATATTCAGCCTAAATCTGGATTCCTGTACCTTGAGCCCATTATTATGTGACCTGTACTCTGGGATGATCAAGAACAAATCCTCCAACTCCTCAGTATGACTCCCTTTCAAGTCTTTGGAAAGTGCTATCATCTGTCGCCTCAGTCTTCTTTTCTCAAGGCTAAACATGCCCAATTATTCCAGTCTTTCTTCATAGGGCTTGGTTTCCAGTCGCCTCATCATCCTTGTTGCCTTGCTCTGGACTTGTTCCAGTTTGTTGGCATCCTTCTTAAAGTGTGGTGTCCAGAACTGAACATAGTACTCAGGATGAGGCCTAACCAGTGCTAAATAGAGGGGAACTAGTACATCATGGGATTTGGAGACTATGCTTCTCTTAATGCATCATGAAATAGCATTTGCCTTTTTTGCAGCCACATCACACTGTTGGCTCATATTCAGCTTTTGATCTACAACAACTCCAAGATCCTTCTCACTTGTAATATTTCTGGGCCAAGTGTCCCCCATTTTTAATGGTGCATTGGGGTTTTTTCCCCTTGGGTGTAGAACTTTGCACTTAACCCTCTTAAATTTCATTGTGTTATTTTCAGCCCAGTGCTCAAGCCTTTCAATATATTTTTGAATTTTGTTCCTATCTCCCAAGCTATTAGCTATTCCACTCAATTTTGTGTCATCCACAGATTTGATAAATGTTGCCTGTACTCCCTCATCAAGTCATGAATAAAAATGTTGAAGAGCACTGGGCCCAGAACTCAGCCTTGTGTTAACCCACTTGTTCCTTCTCCCAATTTGAGAAGGAGTTTATTATATCTCTCAATTCCTGAGTTTCATGTATTGTATATGTACTTAGTACAAGAAAATCTTTTGTTCATACCGGTACAAAATACACATTTTTCTACATTTCTAGAAGCAGAGCTCTATTAAGGTAGAGGTAGGCAATATGAGCCCCTCAGCAGTCTAATTTTTTATAGAATTGGGGTGTTTCACCTTAAAATCCCGATTTTATAAGAAAGAAAGAAAGAAAGAAAGAAAGAAAGAAAGAAAGAAAGAAAGAAAGAAAGAAAGAAAGAAAGAAAGAAAAATGTTTTGAGGAGGGCTGGAACTTCTACGCGCTCCCCCATCCTCTCATGTCAGATTTGTTTTTTCCATATACCATTGCAACCCCTACTGGTTGCAATGGCATTTTTTTCCCCAATTAAAAAAACTCATGTTTTTATGAAAAAAGGAGTGAAGGCAATAGCCGTGCAGGTGGATTGCCACAAGTCCCAGAGATAGATGGATGTGGCCCCTAGACATTTAGAGTTTGCCCACCCCGGTATTAAGCAGAGGGAACCATCTATCACAAGCAGCAGTAGGAGCAGCAATTGCCTCCAATTCACACTTTCAAGACAGAGCTAGATATGCCACATACACATAGGAGGCAGACTTGGGTTTGGACTCAATGGCCTCATAGGCCCCTTTATTTTTCTATGATTCTGTGGTTCTGTGTGCCCCCTAAAGTAGCCCGTGACAAGCCATTGCATTATGAATGTGTTAGGGTTGCAGAGAAAAAAAATTATCAGTATACCTGAGGAACTTCCCAGACTTTTGATGTAATCTACCTTAACCGCCCAGAGTAGACCTTTGGTCTAGATGGGTGGGATAGAAATCCAATAAATAAATAAATAAATAAATCGTGGCCCAATCCTAAACATTCAAATGTAGCAACACCACAAGCTGCCTTATATCAGGTCATGCTATTGGTCCACCCAGCCCAGCATTCTGCAAAGATGTTTCACATGACCTGCTAACCTCAGTAACACTTTTCTATTGCTTTATTTCATTTTTATCCTGCCTTTTTCTATCTGTTCAGCAAGTGGCAGGCTGCAGCTCCAGAGACAACGTCACTGGTAAATTCTGGGGATTGAACTCAGAAACTTCTATGTGCAAAGCATGTGCTCTACCGCTGTGTGATGGCCCCTCTACAAACATATTTGCACATATCACCAGTGTGTGTCCTTCTGTCACACCATATGACAGGTCTGTGACACTGCCATGCATCAGATCAGAAAACTGATTTTTCACTTCCCAAACCAAAAACACAAGGACTAGAAAAGCACATTATAGCATTGAGTTGGAGCTGTTTTGTTTACAAACCTTTTAAAGGTGACCTTTTCTAATTTTGCATCCTGTTGCCCTTTATTGTTGGAGTTTATGAAGTCTCTAAAGCTCACCAATTATTTTTCCATCTGCTTTGTGTATTGTAATCAGAGATTTCAAGACCATTGAGCTTGTACCTTTTCAAAGATGTATGTTATGAGACAGGATTGGGGTGGGGAAATCAAAAACAAATCTAATAAAGGGATAATGGAAGTTTTCACTGAACTTCTCTGTCTTTCACCATGACTTTCCCAGGACAAAGACAAGCAATTTCCCAGTCAAATTTTGTAAAGGTTCCATAAAGTAATGATTATTCCTCTTCTGTTACTCAAGGCATCAACAGAACAGTCATTTGACTCTTCAAGCACCATTAAATTAAACCCTTAACACTACTATAAAGTGTTACTAGCACATGCAATTATATGTCTTGGGTGTTTATCAGTAGGGCTCTGCACATTTCCAAAAGCGATGCCTCCACTAGGCCATCTCATCAAACTGGCACTGGATCTGCAGTTCATTGATGTAGCCCAAGAGGTGACTGTGAAGGAATGGCCTGGTATTGGCTTTTAAAAGTATGTTGTACTGCAGTTCCAGTTTCACTGAGAAATACAGCACTGTTACATTCAGAATTACTGATATAAAACTATAACCTAGGCTAGTAAATACAGATCAATGGCACAGTGAGCATGTATACAAATAGAAGAGGATACTGTCATTCATACTAAATATACCTACAGGAAATTCTAAGCCAGGGAGCTGAATTTTAATTTTAAATTTCTTTTCTGACTGATTTCATGTAAATAATATATATATATACTGCATATATATCCCTCTCCCTTTACAGTGTGACTAAAATCATGAGAACGCCAATTGTGGGGTCCTTCTTTTCCTTTCTAATGTATAAAATGCAGAAATCACAGTGTATTCCCACTGATTTGCAATCTACACTGACATTTAATGTTCACTTTTATTTGTTTTTTTATTGCTAAGAACCAGGATTGTGCATTTCTTTACTGGATTCTGAAATTGCTATTTATTTCATTCTGATGACTTTTAGGGTTACATTATATGTTCATCATTTTATGCCATAACTAGAGATGGGCACGAAGCAAAAATGAATCTGAAACAAATTTGTCACTAATTCATTGATTCATGTTCATCAAATGCGATGACCCTGTCAAATACAGATCAATGAATGTTTAGCGATTTTCAAGTTGTTGGTTTGTCTCAAATTTTATAAATGTTTAAAAAAAAATTTAGAGGCTCCTAGAAACACCCCGACCCCCTTGCCACTGCCCCCCTCACTTCCCTACCTTTTGCTCCCACTGCCTACTCCTCCACTGGTGCATCTTGAAAGGCAGCCCGACTCTCTCCCCGCAGGAAAAAAGAAGAAGAAGAAAAGGGGGCAGTGGGGAGGGGACGGGGCAGTGGGAAGGGGGTGGAGACAGTAGGTTTCTCTACTGGGGGGGCCTTTTATTGGGATGACGAGCCAATGAACCGATTCATGGTTCATTGGGGGGGGGGGAATCAGAAATGCATGTTTTGGGAGTATCAATGAACCAAGATGCAAGACAAACTGCCATTTTGTGCCCATCTCTAGCCATAACCCAAAGGGATAACATAATCAAAATGCAGGACAATTTCATAAATTAAAATTAAGCACCACAGTTTGGGTGTCGGGGGCACTTTACAGCCATGCCTTTCAAGCTAATTTTTAAGTGCCTTTCATTACGCATCTTCAGGTTTCTTGAAAATCAGGTTAGCTATCCTGTTGCTCAGCATAAGAAAACTGTTAACATTCAGCCCACTGGCAAAGAAAGAGTCCCCTTCTCAGTGGGGGGGGGGGGAGGGGTTGTATGCATGCTGGCTTAGTGCATACATGTGCATCCCCAAGAATCACTATGGGAACTTTTGCTGGCTAAAAATGGACTGAATGTAGGCAAAGTATTTCAGCCATAGGATACCATGCCTAGAAGAGACAGACATAACTTTTGGAGAAGGAAGGAAGAAGCTGGTGGCAATCAATAATTATCAGTGTGTTAATTGCAGATCAATAAATAAGCAATCTTTACTTTTGGGCTGGAAACAAAACAATATGGGGCTTCGTCTCAAAGAATGTGGAAGGAAATATGAAATTGTAGGCCATACTACTCACATTTTCCCCACAGGTAAGCAGATTCTGCCGTATTTATATTGTTCCAGAAACCTGAAAAACATATGTATATGACCAGAGACAGCAACAAAGCAAACACTATTTGTGTGCATCTACAAGAAAGGGAATGGTATCTATATAACAGCTCTCTCAATTCTCTTTAAAACTCCAGCCTTAGCTTGGAATAGTGGATGCAGAATTCCACATTTCCCCAGTGATCTCTGGCCTGCAGTTATGTACACCAGAGACCACCCAACCGAGTCCTTCAGGTTCCATGGCTATAAAAACTATATTAACTATAGTAGTTACTTATAAATTGGCATGTATTTGCTGTTGGATTGTTTTTCTCAGCAACTCCAGATAGCACAGCCCATGGTGTGATGTGATGGGAATGACATTTCATCACCATCTAGAATGCAGCACACCTCCTCCAACCTGTCTAATGCAAATCCATGTCCTCTTTTATTTTCATTTTCATTTATTTTATTTTATTTGTTTTATTTATACGCCATTTTTCTCCTGACAAGGAGACCCTTTTGTCCCTTTTTGGAGAAGTGAACCATTTTGGCCTCTCTTGTTCTGACAAGGGCCAATTAAGAATCCTATGCTCAACCTTATGTGGGTAGGAGCCATGCCAAAATCTGTGAAGATTGCCCTGAACATAAACTTATGCTAAGTAGGATTGGGTCTAGTTTGTATTTTTTTTAACTTGAATTTGACATCACAAGATAATATTAAATATCTCCAGATACGTCTAGGAAAGAATCTTCAGTAAAACCCTGGATAGCTACTTACAGTCAGAAATGGCAATATTAGGCTAGTTAGACTCAAGATGTTACTCGAGATGAAGCAACTTGTGTTCCTAAAATGATCCAATCTGTATTTTTGTAGATCACCACCAAAGGCAGCTGGGCATCTAATCAAAGTGTTCCTAGTGTTAGCCCTAGCAGATTCTGATCAGCTTCCAAGGAGCCCTGGTGTTCCTTAGAACCTGATCTGATAACTACAATTCTATACTATCACACTGTTGCTTTTCATAAAAACAGAGCATGACAAGAATATACAGCAAAATGCCACGTCTTCACACCAGCTGAGAGTGCCTATTTCAGACCTTGTCATACATTACTTCAGTCTGGATAGCTTTAGGCCTCAGGCACATTGCATGAATACTGCAATGGAACATGGATTTATATACTTAGTCCCTAGCCTATACCTTTTTCTGCAGATAAAATAGGGTATTTCAATTTCCACTACTGTCAGATGGTATCATTTACAAGCATTCCATTCATTTAGCACTAGAGAAAACTAGATCCCCATGCTTTTTCTCCCCAGAACATTTCCATGCTATGAGATGTCAATCAAAGCTGCTTTGCTGGCAAGCACTGGACAACTGCTCGCAGTGTTATGAGTAAGAACATTCTAAGCTGCTTATCTAAAGGTAGAATTGAAATGGTGAGCCTTTGGGAGACAGGACACACTATGGACAGTGATTTATAAAATTAAAAACAATGAATATGTATTTATTTGTTACATTTACATCCCGCCTTCCCTCCAATGAGCTCAAGGTAGTCTACATGGCTATCCTTTTGTTCAGCGCCTCTTCATTATAATCTTGGGAGATAGGGCCGGATGAGAGACTAGAACTGGCCCCAGTTCACTCCATTAAACGTATGGTCAGTTGATAATTTGAACCCAGGTCGTCTGAGTCAATTCAACACTCCAAACATTGGTAGCACACCAACTTTGGGTTGGAGGTGTACATTTTTGCAGTGGTTCCAAATTAAGAATATTTCTCTAAATTTCCAGAATGATTTTGGATTAGAGATGTAAGCTCCTAAAGTATTCTGAGCAAAGAATCCTGGAAGAGGGAATTTCAATTGGTTCACAAGACAACAATTTAATCCAATTGCTTGTCCTAACTGGAGTAGACCTATTGAATCAGTTGCTTAATGGTGTGCCAACACACATAAATGTTCCTGATTCAATAGACCTATTTTACTGAACAGATTCTATATCATGTGCACATCAAATACCATGTGCATACACAAAATCATAGCTTAGAAAAACAGCTCCTTTGACTACAATTTGTGCAATACCCCCACCAGCATAGTAATTAGAAAACGAGATATTTAGCTTTTCTCAGATTGAAATTGTTAAGCAAGATTGCTTAACTATCATATTCATTGTTTTTTTCTAATAGTATATTTTTAAACAAATTTTTAAAAAATATCTAAATAGTATACTGATTAAACTAAACAACACTATAGTACTGGGTCATCTCATACTGTGATGATTTGAAGGATAGTGGGAATTGTAGTCAAAGAAAATGGAGACTGTTAGGTTTAGCGTAACATGATGTTAAAGCAATGGAATGTGTTAGGCCGTGAGACTGTTTTTCAGATTTACTGCCTGCCTGGTACAGAAGGAGCTGCGATAAGAACGCAAGGACACGAAGAAGCCCAGTGAAGACCAAACATGCATACCGGCTAATTGGAAGCAAAATAACTCACCTGGGACTCATGAGAATTCTGGGTGGAGAGTTGTGTTAAGCCTCTTTGAAGTTAATTGGTTAATTGCTGAGAAGAAGGAGGTCTTAGACACGTAGAAAAGATGGGTGATGGAATATGTGAGGAGTTCTTTGTTTTGTTGATGGTTCGTGACGTGATTGAATGCTAGCGAGATGTAGCAAAAAAAGGAAAAACGGTTTATCTTTTAAAAACCAGAAGAAGGAGGGGGACTAGCCCACCTTAGAAGCTACAATGGTTACTTAGCTTAGTTTTTTGTTTTTCTTATTTTAATAAGAAATAGCAGCTTTATTTAACCATTGTAATTTTGGATATGTTTATGCTAATGCTTTTGCAAACAACTGATTTCTTTGAAACTTTATTTTCTTAAAAACAATTATAACCTTAACTGAGGACTAGTCTCTTGAAACAGCAGGGTTACACCTAGATCCAGTGAATTGGAAGAAGGTTACTAACTTGCTACTATTGAGTGGTCCTACATTGCAGAGCTGTTGTGTTATCTAAGGAAACACAAAGCCCATGCTTAAGTGCTCTGAAAATAAATAAAGATTTCTTTTAAGGTCAGGCTTGTCCATGGGGCTTATGCTATGCACTTCTGAGGCCTAGAGGACTAACCTCAGAGATAAAGGTGGTAGATTTGGACCCACAGTGACTCCCTGCCCAAACATCATACTCTCTTTAGGGAGAGGTGATTGTTACACATACCAACCACAATTTACTGGGTTATAGTTTGTTTTATGGATAACCTCTATCATATTATATCAGGAATAGCACTGTAAATCCTTGCTCACCTCATTCTTGCATGGAAGGATGAGGACTTGCAATGTACTTTTCCTCCACAGCAAGGATGGTGAGGAATTTCTTGGTGTTTTTAGTTGACTGTTGCCTTATTTAAGAATTCAAAGCATTTGAATGGCTTATTTGCATCTTTCTTAACAATCAGCAAGTCCTTCTGTACTGCTGTCTGTGTGTATGTTTTACTTTTCAAAGGAGAAGGCCAGTAGAGACAGTTTACACACATTACAGAAATCTTGTGGTGTGGGAAGAGTCTTACTCTTGGCTGGAACTGAGAACTCTTGAGACATCTTTGAGGTATCATTGCATCAATACAGCCTAACTCGGTGAACAAGGAATTTAGTTAGTATTCTTTCAATCCCTAATCAGGAGTAATTAGCAATAATACACCTAACCATAAATGGGATGCTTCCATGCAGACACACCATTATAGTGCTCTTCAAGAGACAGCTGGCCCACGTGAACCCCACTGAAATCAAATGCACTGAAAAGTCAGAATGTTCAATATGCTGGATTCCAAAAGGTCATAGGTTTCCATTTCGTTTTCGCTGCGTTTGCAGAATTCTTCCTTTTCTTTCTTTAAAAAACCTCTTACAATGTTTCTACAGTTGTCTTCTCATTGCCTTGACCTAAAAGCAAGATAAATATTACAAAATCGATCAACAACTGAAGTGCATATTAAAAAATTGCTCCAGTAGGATAACCAGGATAGACTATAAGAGCAAAACCTGGACAACTCTAATGGCAGTTTAGAACTCTTGTGACCAGAAGCAACTTGAACAAATACATGAAGAGTTAGTCTCTGTAGATGACAGCTTGGTAGAGGGTAGTTAACAATCTTGGATAACCCAGGTGTTTTTGATTGTTTTTTTTTTAATTTTAATTTTTTATTTTCCTTATAAAGGTAGGGTAAGGTAAGGGGCAGCTGAGATAGGGGTACCCTCGGAGGGGGTGGATTTGAACGGATACTTTACAAACCAATATTTTTCATAGTAATTCTATACATTCTCTTCTAGTAATAGTTCCACATATCATAAAGAAATATAAATAGTGAGCGAGAGGGAAAAATCAAATTCAGACAGATATATTGTTATTCTAATGATTGATTATGTAGCTGATAGTCTTTATCCATCATTTATTCTGTCTCTTCTGCAGCCATACAGATAACTATGTATCAGTCCACTATTCTATCTACCTTGTAACCATGTATATAATTGTGACCAAATTTTCCGATGGTCTTTTTTCTTTTTTGCATCTAGCCAATCTGATAGTATGTCCATTTCTGCGGTTTCAAGGATTTTATCTATCACTTCATCTATTTGCGGTGTTCTAGGTTCCTTCCAGTGTTTCGCAAAGACTATTCTTGCTGCTGTTATAATATGAATAGTTAAATATGATTTTTCAGAGTCTAGTATATCTGGCAAGATATTTAATAGGAATAGTTCTGGTACCATCAGTATTGAAGTTTCTAATATCTCTTGTAGCATCTGATTCACTTTACTCCAGTATCTTTGGGCGTCTTTGCACATCCACCACATGTGATAAAATGTTCCTTCTTTCTGTTTACATTTCCAACATATATTTAAAATCTGAGTGCTTATTTTAGCCAGTGTTGTGGGGGTCATGTAGCATCTGTAGAACATTTTGTATATATTTTCTTTAAATACAACAGATTTAGTTAATTTTATATTTGTTTTCCAAATTCGTTCCCATTAATCCAGTTCGATATTATGTCCTACATTCTGTGCCCATTTAATCATACATGCCTTTACCACTTCATCTTGTGTTTCAAAATCTAACAGAAAATTATATAATAACTTAATACATTTTCCCTCTGACTCTAGAAGAATTCTGTCAAAGGGGGTATTTTCTAAATAAAAGCCCTGTTGATTATCTTTAGCAAACCTTGATAATAATTGTGATCGCGCCCACCAAGGTGTTTTTGGACTGCAATTCCCAGAGATCTCGGGCAGCATAGCTAATGGTGAAGGCTTCTGGGAATTGCTGTCCAAGAACACCTGGGTTACCCAAGGTTGGGAACCGCTGATATAGATTAAATATTAAAATTATTGGTTGAAATCCCTGTTGTGTTGGAAGGAGGATGCTTTTAATTATCAGACATCTCCCCAGTGGCAGTTAGTTTCAGTAAGATGTCCTTCTTCCATCCCAGGGCCCCACAGCTTCCACACAACGAAACAGATTGCACAGGAGTTAGAAAAGCTTCTAATTTGTGGTGACTCTTAATAATGTCTTCCAGGTCTTCCTCAATTTGTCATTTTCTCTACATGAAGAGTAACATGTCTGCAAAGAGGTTCTTGCTTGCAATTAGAAACTCCACAAAAGCAAGAAATGAAGAAAGGCAGGGTTCTTGATCATAAAGAGCCTGCACATAGGCAGAAACCTATCAACATGCCGCTTTCTATGTGGAGAAAGCAACAATGGAGAGAGGAAGGGTTAGGTTTCAAATTGTTTATTTATCTAGAGATAAGTCAGCTAGTTTAGTGGTTTGACTGATGAATTTTATAATTTGCTGATATGTATTTATATATTGTTCTGAATTATTCTTTATAGTTTGTATGCTTTGCTGCTTTGCATTATGGGGCAATATATAAGTTTAAATAAATAAATAAATAAATAAATAAAATGCTCAAAGATGTGTTTACCATTGCTATCCTACAGTGAGTTTCCATGGCCAGGTGTGGATTTGAAGTTGGATCCCATAGGTCTTAATCCAACACTCCATTCACCACCCTAGCTCTCCAGAAATTACTTGCATTTATATTCCACCTTTCCTGCAGTGAGTTGAAAGAAGCAGACAACAAACCTGTGAGGTAGGTCTGCAAAACAAATAAAGGCCATAATCCAAGTAGTAAATTAATCTCACATAATAGAAATTGAATAGCACATGCTCAGGAATTCAACCAGGACCATGTGAATAAGCAGTAATTTGCCAGCAAGATTCATACAATTTCCCTTATGCAAGTGCAAATCAGCAATAGGAATATGGCTATCAAATCAGTTTAAAGACTGCAATCAAAATTCTTCTAAGAAAATCTGCATAGAAAAGACCAGCTGTACAGCAGTTTTCCTCCTGCCATGAGATGTATCTCTTGTTACTGGTCATGTGCCCAATTTTAGAATGAATCGCATGAAGGAGAGCCCTCTGAAGGAAAGAAACAGTTGTATGACTGCCCTTCTGTGATCATATAAGCCAATAGGATTATGGTCTATGAGTCTTTAAGATTCAATTTCAAGGCTAACAAGTTTTATTTAATATAAGCTTTTGTGGACTGTAGCCACATCTTCAAACACAGTGGGCCGTAGTCCCCAAAAGCTTAAGCCAAGTGAAACCTGTAAGTCTTTAAGGTGCCAGAAAACTCTTTGTTGGTTTTGCTGAATCACCCAGCTCTCAGTCCATCACTGTAGCTACTAAACTACATTGACTCTGCAAAAAGGAAAGTGTATGATATTTCTGTCAAAAGACCAAATGTACCAAAGTATAGTGGCCATGCACTGCAGCTGTAACTGGCACTACCACAGTCCTCTTAGCTTTGGTACGTTAATTAGCTCCCAAAGGCATCTGGTGGGGCCACTGAGATACCAGGAAGCTGGACTAGATGGGCCCTTGGCCTGATCCAGCAGGGCTCTTCTTATGTTCTTATGTTATGTCATGGGAAAAGGAGGTTTGTCATGGATGAGTTCTTAATGAACAAAAGCAAAAAACGAAGAGCTTCCCACCAGTCAACAATCCACTAGAAGTTTGTCTTTTGAGAAGCCTTCAACTCTCTGTAGCTTCAAAAAGTGAGCAGGGAATTTTAAGGGGGGGAAATGTATATCATTTGAACTGTTTCTGCAGTGTGCTCACTGAATCAGCAGAAAGATAAATACATTCTGTGTTACAAACAAATGAAATGAAATTGCTAGGCACCCAATTACAGAAACTGATTAGTATTTCAGACCTCGCCTCCTGCTTCAGGAGAGATTGACCATTATCATTACAAAATGCACACCTCATTCAGACCATGGAAAGTTCCACCTCACCACACTTCAGCTGTATGAGGAAAGATGTTGAATACAAAAAGACAGAGCCATCCTTCAAAACAAGCACAGAATTTCCCTACAGAATCTACACTTCCCAAATGAGCAACTTTTTATGCTTCTGAATCACTAAACTGAGAAAGACCTGGACCACTTTCCAACACATATTAGCTATTTTAATCATGCTCTGCACCACAGCGAAGGCTATAAAACCATATAGACAGCCTGATGCACCAGACAGTGTTATTTATCATTTATATATCACTTTAGTTATGAGGAATGTTTTCCCATTTCATCCCTTTGTGTTTCACAGGAGTTGTGTTGTTGTTATTCTTTGCATGATACAGGAGGAAATATTTCTAAGCTACCCTGGGGAACCTGTTGGATGTTGGGGTATAAATCAAATCAAAATCAATCAATAAAGACATGCAGGACAAATACATGCATAAGAATGCTTAAGTATTTCATGACACACAAAAGGAAGAATTTCTTTACAACATACATAGTTAGATTAGGGAGTCCATTACTGCAAAATATATTGACCTCAACAAATCTAGACATGTATGAATCAGAATTACTGAAATTCATGGAGGACAAGGCTATCAATGGCTCCTAGTCTTAAGGGTTATATTACCTTCAGTACCTCCAGAGGCAGTATGTTTTAACAACCAAAATCCTGTTACTTATGCTGATTGCCTTAACACAATTTGTGGAAATCTCACTGTTGAGTTGCTGCAAGTTACAATGTTAGGGTAGGAATTTGCTAGTAAGTGCTGGTTGTGCTACTTAATATACAACAGCAAATTACTGCACTTACTTCTGATATTTTGCCAGTGAGTTTTACAACAATTAGTTGCACCAATTTTTATATTTCAGTTGTTCTTTGGTAGTATCAGTTACAAGGAAGCAAGAGCAAGAGGTTTCTTGCCCCATTTGTATGGGAACAGAATGCTGGTCCAGGACAGGCCTTTGGTCTATCCAGCATGGCTATTCTTATGTTTCTAGTCTTACTTTCTTGCCATAATCCATTTTGTTCATGTTCATGGAAAGCTTCCAACTAGAGATGGGGACGAAGCACGAAATTGACGAATCACGAAGCATGAAGCTCCCCCCCCCCCCCCCATGAACCAATGAAGCACGAATTTATATGTCGGTTCATGGGGGAGTTAGACAGCCAGAGGCTATCTAAAAAAAAAAACATACCCCACCACAGCTCCGTTGCCACCGCCACCGTGGTCTCCAGTTGGCCTCCAACACTATGACCTGCAGTAAGGGACACTGGCTGCCCTTTGCAAAGATGGCAGCTGCAGCTTCCCTACCCTAAATGAAGCCACAGCCACAATCTTTGCAAAGGGCAGCCAGTGTCCCTTACTGCAGGCTGTGGCTGCAGAGGCCACCACAGCAGGCGGCGATGGATGACGGTGGTGCCGGATGGTGGCAGCTGCTAAGGTAGGGAGAGGAAGGGGGTGGGGGATAGGCTGTGGGGGGGTTGTCTGTGGGGGCTGTGGGGGTGGCGGCTGCCTATTGGCCCACCAATCAGCTGATCAGCGGGCCCATAGGCAGAATGGGGAAGCCATAGGAAGAGAGAGAAGGCTAGCCTTCCCTCTCTTCATATGGGGGACGAATAAAAATGGGGAAATATTCATCCCTTCGTATTCGTCACAGTCTCTGGAACTGACGAATATGAAGGGATGAATATTTAATGAATCAGTGATTTTTTACAAATATTGCAATCCTTTTTTTTATTCATCCCCATGTCTAGTTCCAACATATACAAGTAGCCACAAGTGTACAGGGGAAGACTAATTTGTTTTAATGGTAAAGGGAAATTCACAAGTATATTTCTTTGGCCAGAATCCTGTTGATTATTATAGAGATGGCCCTTTGATGTTTTATTGAAGGGGGAACCTTGAAAGAGGTTCTTTTTTCATTTTCCTATTTTTCATTGATTCTCAAAGAGAGCTTCTGAAACACAAATGGTTCATATTAATGAAAGGGAGCAGCATGAATGTCCAGCAGGTAGGAGTAAGAAATTTGAAACTGTAAGAGGGCTTGAAACAAAAGCACTCCTTAGCAAGCAGTGCTTTTTATTCACAGTTCTTCCTTGTGGGTAGGATTACTGTGTGCTGCTGAGCTCCTAATGCCCTCCATCTTGGATTGTGCTGCCTGCCTACCTGCTTGCTTCTGTGTCTCCATCTTGAAGCTGTTGTATATTTGCCTTTTTCCTTCTTTTTTGAAGTGAATTTTCACTCATTTCTTTGTTGTTGTCTGCCTGGTCTACCTGCTGCTACCTGATGGAGTCAAAGAAGAGAAGAAAGGGCATCAAGTTGCAGGGAGAGAAGTCTCCCCACATCCTACCAGTTCCAGTTACGGGGACTTTGTATTTTATGCCTTTGATTTCTTGGTTTTTGGGAGGGGGCCCTGTGTGGCTTTGGGCTTTTATTTTTTGTTTGCTATTGGTTTCCATGTCCAGGGGTGCTTTTCCTGTTTGATTTATTTTTTTAATGGTATTTGGTTAATTTACTGTGTATTTATTCTTATAAAAGTGTATATTTTGATGGGGGGTAGCATTGGGACTTTTTTGTGTTGTTGTTTGTTGCTTTTGTGTATGCCAAACAATCCACCAGTGACCAGATAGCTGCTTTCTTATATTTTTTCTATACTTCTGCATAGTCCCAGATGGTCTGTAGAGTGAGTGGCACTATTACTGAACTCATACTATTATGTCTTTTCTAACTTTGGAATGCTTCACTGCTTTTTGATTGGTTGGTGACTGAGTGAGTTATTTCTTTTCTTTTTCTTTGTGTCTAGGACTGGTGGTGGTGAATATCTTGGCTGGAGGAGTTTTTGTGTGACCTCTGGTGGTGGTGTGCACTGAGACTGGGAAACAGACAAAGGATTTCTCTATGAACGAGTGCCTGCAAAGTTCTGGTGATGATTTTTCATCATGTTGCCTGTTTTTGTAATAGATTGGTTCTCTGTTGCCTTGCCTCTCTATTCGTTAGTTAATTGGTTAGTTAGTTAGTTTGCTTGCTTGTTTGCTTGTTTTAGAGTAATTTAAAAAGGTTTTGCAGGGCTTCTGGAGTTCCAGAAAGCAAAATGGGAAACCTGAAACAAAAGAATCCGTAAAAGGCTCTTGCTTTTTAACATCAAATGTTAAACATAAGGACTAATATGTAGAAACATGAAAATGAAAGACAAACAAAAGAGTCACTCATGAAAGAACCCAAAACAAAAGAACCATGAAATTTTCACCATGATATCCCTAGTTATTTATGTTAGCATCAAGTGCAGTGAGGTGAATTACAGTTGCAAATTGCTGCTACTTAATTAATTATGGTTTGCATTCCCCATGGTGTACCAAGTCATGGGACTGCTGCAGGAAAAGAAACAGACGTACTGACTCTTTAACTAGCAAAAATTCATCCTTGCATTTTATACCATCGCACTTAACACCAGCATAATCAGTAGAACTGTGGCCACTGTGCACTTTGACTGTCCTACCATGGGACAAAATGGAGCTGTTCTCAGTAATCAAGTTCCTGACAGTCATCATCTTGTTGATAATTTCCCAATACACATCTGTATGTTTTTTCAGACAAACATTATCTTGTGCATCTCTAAACTTGGCCAGTGAAACAGACAAAGCTGAGCTGCTTCTCATTCAGTCTGATTGTCCTTTCTATATTCAAAAGCTTAAAGTGTATTGACTGAGCAACCATGCTTAGTGGACTGTAGCATAACTAACAAAATTACAGCTAAACCACTATGAATCCTGGATTACTTTGAGATATGCATATAAATGTTTGCATTTTTTTAGTCCCATCACGTGAACCTGACCCACATCTGAATGTGGAAGTATTTTGAAAATCCTCCTTTTTCCTAGCAGGTAAGGAGTATCAAGCTGTAAGCACAGAGCAGTAAATTCCCTCCATACTTAATCAAAAACATTAGCAGCCTGTCTTCCTCAGCTCCTGTTGCTCATCTTGTATACAAAATTTGACATGCATCTCTCTACTTTTGTTTTCCATCTCTCAAGCAATTGTTGTGGTCCTGTGTAGAGATGGGCATGAATTAAAAAATGAATCACCATATTTGTTCAAAAATCACTAATGTGTTGATTCGTCTTTGTATGAATCCACGCCCCCAATGAATATGAATCAATGAATTTTTAATGATTTTTGATTCATCAATTTGTTTGACAATAAAACAGCCCCCCAATCACCTAAAGACAAGTTTGGTGAAGACTAAGTTTCAGATATCCAAGTTATACCTTCGCAATTTGGAAGCACGGTGAAGAAAAACTGGAAGAATTTCTAAACCATCTCAATAGCATCCACCCAAATATACAATTCACAATGGAAAAAGAAATAGAGGGCCAACTCCCTTTCTTAGATGTTATGGTCATACACAAACCTGACCTCCTATTGGGACACAAGGTCTACAGAAAACCCACCCACACAGACCGGTACCTACACAAAAACTCCAACCACCACACATGACAAAAAAGAGGCATAATCAAAACAGTGGTAGACCATGAGAATCGGAACTGTGAAGGTCAAATTCTCAGCACCTAACTCAAACACCCGAATTGGGCCCTACAGGCAAATGGCTATTCCAAGAATGAAATCAAAAGACCCATCAAACTGAGAAAACAACACTGAACTGAAGAAGAAAAACAGCCCCCCACAAATAAAGTATTTCTGCCATATATCAAAGGGGTCACAGACTGCATGGGGAAACTGTTGAAAAAACACAACCTACAAACAGTATTCAGGCCCACCACAAAAATACAACAAATGTTACGATCAGCAAAGGACAAAAGGGATCCCATCACCACTGCAGGAGTATACCAGATACCTTGCAGTTGTGGCCAGGTATATATTGGGACCACAAAATGCAGCATCCACACCAGAATCAAAGAACATGAAAGACACTGCAGACTAAAGCAACCGGAAAAATTGGCAGTAGCTGAACATGCCCTGAAACAAGCTGGACATGAAATCTTATTTCAAAATACAGAAGTACTGGACAACACCAGCAATCATTAGTTTAGACTACGCAGGGAAGCCATTGAAATCCACAAACACCAGCACAGCTTCAACAAAAAAGAAGAAAGTCTAAAACTCAACAAAGCCTGGCTCCCAGCACTGAAAAGTACAGCCTGTAAAAACGGTCAATGAACTCTACCCAGCCACAAGGGCCGGTGATCACTGCACACAAAAGACTAGCTAACGACACCCATCAATCACAGTGACAGATCATCTCCCCCCCCCATCACAACAATACACCCATAACAGAAAACACCCTGATCACCATAATCACCCAATCTCCTGAAAAGAACAAAAACCTGATCCCACAGCTACAAATACTCAACAATCCCACACAGTACACCAGAACACAGACAGAGTTCTAGCTCCTGTCCTCTGAAGATGCCAGCCACAGAGACTGGCGAAACATTAGGAAGAAAAACCTCCAGAACATGGCCAAACAGCCCGAAAAACCCACAACAACCATCAAAGAAAGCTTTCTCCCCAGGATGCAGGACCTTCCACAATTTAAGAGCAATGAGGGACAAGCCATGTGTACCAGCTCAGCCTTTGGTGAGTCACGGAACAATGGCAGCTCAATGATCTATTCACCTGGTTAAACAGTCCACTCCCTTTGCTCTGAGTGGCTGCATTTGCTATCCTACCCTAGCCATGATCTTGATCACTATGCCAGGAAAATGCATTGTGGACATACCTTCTGCAAACCTACATTGTTCTGAAACTGGAACAATGGTCATAGGCAGGGTTGCAACAACTGCAAGCTATGGAGTCTCTATTCCCCATACTATAGTAGGAGTTTTAGGTTGATATGCTGCTAAATTATCTTGAGTATAAATATTCAATGTGCCAGATTTCTTCTGAAGACTGTCTGCCTGATCCAGATTACTCCATGGAGTACAGTTATAGATCGGCCTCTAGAGAGACATACAGAGGAAGAGAAAGGAGGATATTAATAAAAAAAATGCAATGTTAGAGAGACATTGCTACATCTTTGTCTTTGCCACATTCATCAACCTCATCTGTTGTCAAATACTCTTTCTCCTGAGCAACTATTTACATTAAAGTCTCATAGTATCTTGCATATCAGTCATTCCACTTTGCAATACAGATGGCCACCCTGCTAAATTTAAAAGCACATTATCCCTTCCAGGTTTCTCATCATCTGCTTTCTTTTAAAATGCATATGATTTTGCAATCACTGGGGAAAAACTGGAAATCAAATGTGGGGATATTAAGAGCTGAAGGATTTAGTGCTAAAATTTACTTAATGCGTTTCTTGTGATCTGTGAGTTTTTCCTTCTCCTTTCTTCCCCTCCCTCCCGCTTGGCCCTTCAATTTATTTGATGGTTTGGGGAATCTTTAATTTTTTTCCCCCCAGTGATAGAAAAATAGACCTTTGCTCTATTGACTGAAGAAAGAAGTGACCACAATGTAGTCAGGATGACACATTGTTTGCATAAAAAAGATGTACAGGTTTCAATCCCTTCTATCTGCAAATAAAAGGACCTGAAAGAGCTGATGATTAGAATAACCCCAGTTGCCCAGTTTCTGATAGCCAGAGTAAACAATACTGTGGACATTCTCACCTGGTAGTTTCATGTATCTCTACCTTAATGTATAGAGTTGCTACAAGTTGTTTCAAAATGTGAAGGAGTAGAAACACTTTCTCTAACAAGATTGGGAGAGACATTCAAATGAAAACCACCAGAGATGGAAACTGAAACACTTCACCTCTGACCTGAGTCTGCAGCCCCTATTTTGAAGCTTCTTTTTAACAAATCATATGAAGTACTAGTTCCTTTCTATTTGGCACTGCTTAGACTTCATCTTGAATACTGTGTCCCATTCTGGACACTGGACTTTAAAAAGGATGCAGACAAACAGAAACAGTTCAGAAGAGGGTGACAAGAATGTTCCAGGACTGGATACCAAGCCCTGTGAGGAAAGACTGAAAGAACTGGACACGTTTAGTCTTGAGAACTGAGGGAAGGTGTTATAGCAGTTTTCAAATACCTGAACGGTTGTCATACAGAGGAGGAGGCGGATCTGTTTGCAATCATTCAAGAGTGCAGGACAAGGAACAATGGGCTAAAGTTGCAGGAAGCCAGATTTTGGATGACTAGCAGGAGAAACTTCCTAGAGCAGTAGAATAATGGAACCAATTACCTCGGTGAGCTCCCCAATACTGAAGACATTCAAGTGAAAACTAGACAGCCATTAGTCATATACTCTAATTTGGATTCCTGCATTGAGCAGTGGGTTGGACTTGATGATTTTATAAGGCCCCTTTCAACTCCATTATTCTATGCTTTTATGATTCTATGTATCTTCCTTGTGCATCTGGCTATGATTATTAAAATGTCTATGTTTCTTCTGAAATCATAGAATCATAAGTTGGCAGGGGCCTGTAAGGCTATCGAATCCAACCCCCTGCCTAATGCAGGAATCCAAATGAAAGCACATCTGACAGGTGGTTGTCCAATTTTCTCTTGAATGCCTCCAGCATTGGAGCTCTCACCACCTCCTGAGGTAATTAGTTCCAATCTACTTAGTGGTTTTATTTGTAACCAAGGGGTTGCAGTGAGAAGTAGGCCTAAGCATGGGCAGCCCGGCAACCAAAGCATCACTCACTGGACGCTCAAGGAACCAATATTAAAGAGGGAAGGTGCTTGCCCCACCTGCTTTCCCTTATATCATTGTGGCCCTGCCAGCCGCCCTTCTCCCTTTAAGCCTTCCATATGCCCGCGACCATGTCACTGCTCCTGTCAGCCCCAAAGCTGGGCTCCAACTCTCCAGCCCTGCAGCACATAGCACCATTCTCCACCATCCCCACCTCTCTGGTGCCCAGCCTGATGAAGACTTAGATGGGGTTGAAAATATATAATAAGGGTATCACCTACCCTTGCCTTTGGATTGTGTACAAGGACCACATTTTCTCTTTTGTATTGTATCCACATACACAGAAGACCAAAGAGAGATTTCTGGGGTGGGGGGATGTATAATCTGACTTCTAGACCCAGGGCTGTATGAGGGACTGTGCAGTCAAGACAGCAGTAGTTGCAGAGCTGGGCACTCTGCTTTATTTTCATTTTGCCCCCCTTTTCTTTAGCTCTTAAGAGAAAGTTCCTAGCACAACCACCAGGAAGAGACTGAGTGACAGACTTTAAAAGGGCAATGAATGAATGATTCCATTCATTTTTTCATATTGGTCCAGAGACAGTGCATGTGCCAATTCACCAGTCTCTGTCTCATGTGTGTTACATGGCCACAAGGTCAATCAAGTCCCCTTCCTGCTTTCAACTTTATATACAAGGATAGCACATTTATCCTTTGGGAATCCAGATATTGTTGAACTCTAACTCCCATCAGCCAACCTAGACAATCACAAGGGATGAGGGTAGCTGCAGTTCAGCAACATCAGAAGGACCACAGTAAAGTGAACTTTCCTTGTCATCATGCATACATGCCCAGTACCCCTATCTTCCATTCCATGGGAATGGTTACTGGCATTTTCACAGTGTACAAGGTTATATCTTGCATCTAAACTACGGGGTCTCCAGGAGATTTTTTTAAAAATTATCATCATCCTGATGACTTTAAACTCCCACTGAGATGATGCAAGACGTTTATTAAGTTTCTGACAAGTTAATTATAAGGATGAAAAGAATGCTTTGAAAAGAATGACATTAAACAAATAAAGGATTGTGCATATATACCAGCCAGGAGAGAAATCTTTAACCCTAGGCAATTAGCAAGCCAAATTTCATATTTTGAAGCATGGGAGAAATAAGGATGTTTAAACCCAGCATTGGGAGGTGGAAAGAAGATGGTGAAAGTGTTTGTTTATGAAGTCATAAAGATGTGGAATCTATTTCAGTTTGCAATCACTTATATACCTACCTGAGCATAAGCCCTTTTGAAAACAGTGATATAACAGCAAGAAAAGATAAATAGGATTGTACTGTTTACATGTAGATTTAGAAAGAATTCTTAAAACGTTGCCCAAATTGTAAGCATATTTCCCCTCTAAATATTAAACTATTTTATCTCAAAGAACTTATTCTCAAACATATTTTGATACATTTTGAGAGCTGAACACAACACACAAGCATTTAGAAATTATGAAATCCAGAGGAAAATAAAGTTCCAGCCGGGGCAGCAGACGAAGAAATTTGGCTCAGATCAGGTCATATTAGAATCAGAAAGCCAACATTCCTAAAGCATTCCTTCATTTTAAAGTCAGTGTATTGGATCCAGACTAATAGTTCACTCTTATGTGTTTGTATTCAGAAGTGTGACGTTTATGGGGAAAACTATGCAATCTTAACTCAAAGATGCTTCAACTGTATGAGACTTGGTTTAGGTATAAGACTAAGCCAGTACAAATGCCCTTAGGCCAATTATGGTCTAATTTCAGAGATCTGCTAGCAATCTGATGGCAGAACGATGCTATCAGTTTAGGATCTGCAAGAAGAAGAGCCAAGAAAGAAAGTGGATAAAGAGTGGGCTGAGGGAAGAGCTAAATTACTCAAGATCTAAACCTCCTCTATCCCATGGAGACAGTCACTGTGTTAGGTCAGAACATGGACAGTCCCAAGCTTTTTACCAGATCACTAGGATGGTAGTTTTTAGGGTTCAACATAGATTCAGATGGCCTAGCATCAGCTCAAGTGGTTTTTAGCTATGTTTACTAGTCAAGATTTCAGACCTACTGTTAGGATGATGTGTATATATGATGTGGTTGCAAAAAAAAAGGCAAATGCTATTTTAGGCTGCATTAACAGAAGTATAGTTTCAAAATCCTGCAAAGCACTAGTCCCCCTCTATTCAGCACTGGTTAGGCCTCCAGAGTACTGTTTCTGGACTTTAAGAAGAATGTAAACAAACTAGAGCAAGATCAGAGGAGGGCAACGGGGATGATCAGGGGACTGGAAACCAAGCCCTATGAGGAAAGACTGAAAGAACTGGGCATGTTTAGCCTTGAGAAAAGAAGACTGGGGGGATATATGATAGCACTTTTCAAATACTTGAAAGGGGCAGGATCTATTATCATCAGTCATCTCAGAGTGCTACATCCTTGAAGTTTGAAATGCAATAATACAGAGGAGGGATAGGATCTGTTCTTGATCACCCCAGAGTGTAGGACACATAATAATGGGCTCAAGCTATAGGAAGCCAGATTTAGGCTGAATATCAGGAAAAAAAACTTCTTAATTATTAGAGCAGTATGACAGTGGAACCAATTACCTCAGAAAGTGGTGAATGCTGAAATGTTGGAGGCATTCAAGAGAAAATTGGACAACCATCCGTCAGATCTGCTGTGATTTGGATTCCTGCACTGAGCTGGTGGTTAGACTTTATGACCTTGTAAGCCCATTCCAACTCAATTATTCTATGATTCACATACATCAATACACTTACTGGAAAGGTAGTGTACCACAGATGAAGGGGTTAATTCTAAAATGTTTGGAATGATATATCTGGATTGGTACATAGATTGGGATACCAGTTTTCAAACAGGAAGTATTCCAAGGAATTCAGGGATTCCCCAGAAGCTTATGAGAGGTTGTTCAAGGAAAGATACCTTGCTGATCACTGTAGATCTTTCTCCAAATTTTACAGCTGCTGCAGTGTACTAAACCTTTTTTTAAAAAATCATAGTCTAGGACTAGGAACCTTCAGAGACTGTAGCCTGCATTGAAAGTGATCCCCATGAAGATGCAAAACTCAGTTCCCAGTCCATCTGGGATCCACCATTTCATATTCTATTCATGTGTTTTCCCCCTCCTTCCCCACAGGGATACCATTGTCTCCTGACTTTAAAGAAGAGATGCCAGGTTCCTCTAGTGAGCCAGAAAGTCCTAGATATCCATCCCCAAAGGGGTTTCTCACAACTCTGAACCTCATTGCCTTGGGAGGCAATCACCTACTTAGAAAGAATCATAGCTTCTTAATAAGCACATACAACACATTAATCAAATTTCTAGAAAAACTTTCCTAGCCTGACCACAAATCCTTTTCAGGACCTAACTGTACATAACATGCAGATAGAACATTATTAGACCAAACTATAAATTGTGGTGCTGGAGAAGACTCTTGAGAGTCCCCTGGACTGCAAAGAGAACAAACCTATCCATTTTGAAGGAAATCAACCCTGAGTGCTCACTGGAAGGACAGATCCTGAAGCTGAGGCTCCAATACTTTGGCCATCTCATGAGAAGAGAAGACTCCCTGGAAAAGACCCTGATGTTGGGAAAGTGTGAGGGCAAGAGGAGAAGGGGACGACAGAGGATGAGATGGTTGAACAGTGTCATTGAAGCTACCAACATGAATTTGACCCAACTCCGGGAGGCAGTGGAAGACAGGAGGGCCTGGCGTGCTCTGGTCCATGGGGTCATGAAGAGTCGGACATGACTTAATGACTAAACAACAAAAATAAATTACAAGCAGCACATCATTAGAAGTAGAAATCTGCTGGTATTCCACAGATGTGATTCAGGCAGATCTTCATGACTTGGCAATCATATTTACAAACAAAGCATATGCTTTCTCTCCAATGGCTAATCAAGGAAGCAAGCTAGTTTATGAACTAATGGAGAGAATAAAAACTCTTGCTGGGGGAATCAGGCATTTGCACCACTGTGATAAGGTGGGCATTCCAGGTATCCGGCATGCTTGTGGTGAGCTGCCAGGACCCTTTAAGATGGCTGAAAGAGCTCAGCCAGGGGAAAAGGCTGGGTGCAAGTGAAAGAGGGAGAGAAGACAGCTAGGGAAGGTGCAGCAGCCTAATGATGAACACCTGCTTGAGGCAGTAGAGCCAGATAAAAAGGAGTGCAAACAAGGCTTTAAGAGGGTGTTAGTCAACAGAAGAACAGTAAGCAAAAGGGACCTGGGTTGATGCCTTGGAGGAGCTACTGTCACCCAAGAGAGCCAGAAGAGCTGTGTGATGTTCCTCCACTCAAAGGATCACTGCTGACTGTTGGTGGAGCCTCTCTCCAGTTGTCATCCTGGACAGGCAAGGACTGGGGGAGAGAAGGGCTGGGCCGCCGGCGTCCATATCAAGGACAAACCCTCTTTGAGCCGGGCAAAATCTCATGTTGATGGACCTGAACTGTGGGGACCCTCAATGAAGATAACTCAGGATCCCACTGAGGGAGAGGGTGCCCAAGGATTGGTGTATGCCCTTCAACCTGCATCTTCCAAGGTTGCATGGATTCTACAAATCTGTAGTACAAGTGTAAATAAAGTGCCCATATGTTTAAACCCTAAAGTTGAGCCCATGGAGTTTGTGCCAGGGAACCCAGGTGTTGCCAGCTCTGCAGTGCCAGAGGCTGGCCACACCCATACTGGCACCCAATCTGAGGCAAATGTGCCTATCCAGAAGCACTTCCGCAATGGTTATCCTGGGCTACTGAGATGTAAGAGGGGCTTATTCGCCAGCTTACAAACCAGCAGAACCAGCTCTTTGATCAGGTTCTTGCTGTCTGGCAACAGAATCTATCCCTGATGTGGCGCCTAAGCCTCCCTAAGGAGCGCTTAGCACTTGGTCAGAGAGTTCGACAGGCCACTTACCTACCACCTTTGCGCTGAGGCAAGTCCCAAGACCTCAGCAGTGCGTAGCGTAAGCCCCTTGAACAAGTCTGACCTTTAAAGAACACTTTACTTTTACCCAGTACTTTGCAAGTACTGACACATGGGCTTTGTGATTCCTTAGAATTCACAACAGCTCAATTAGGTAGGACTCTTAAAGATAGCTAGTTTGTGGCCCTCTCCACTCCCTGGATTTAGCCAGACCCTGCTGTTCAAGAGACCAGTCCTTTTGTAAGAATTTTTATAATTATTTTTATTAGAAAAATAGAGTTTCATAGAATCAGTTTATATTGCTCAACCTTTAGCATAAAGAACATATTCAAAGATTATTACAGTTAAATAAAATAACTAATTCCCATTAAAATAAAAAATACTACTAAGCTGAGCTAAGGTGGGCTAGCCCCACCTCCTTCTTTCTCTTTACTTACATTCTTTCTTCTTCAAGCCACATGCTCAAACCATCAAGTTCTTTTTCTCTCCCATCATCATGGAATTGAACTTCTCCCACATAACCCATCGTCCATTTTCTACATTCTCTAACTCCTCCCTTCTTCTTGACACTTCATGTCTGTTAACCAATTAGCCTCAAGGGGCTGTAACACCTTCCTCCGCCCTCAATTCCCATGAAAATCCAGGTGTTTTATCTCTTCTCCAATTAGCTCGGAATGTTGAGTCTTCCACGGGCCTCTTTGTCCAACCTTCAGCTTTATCTCGAACCACGCTGTACCAGTCTTCAGAAAAACACTCTCATAGCACTTAGAAAAACACATCCCAATGTCTCTCAAATCATCTTCACACAGAACCTGTCTGACTCCATCTTACATTTCTCTGACTACATATCCCACACTGCTTCAACTCCATCACACCTGATACTACAAAGCCAGGCAGGAACGGGTCAAAAGGGCTCTTCACTTTTAGAGTCACAAGTATCACTGCTGCAAGGTCTGCATCAACGGTTTGGGGGTGAAGGATGACCCCAAAGTCTTCTTATACACCTTTGAGTGAGCAGCTGTACCTGCGGGCTGGCCACAGGAGCAGTGGGCCCTCATTATGGCCCCATGCCTCACTGGAACTGCAAAGGCAATTGTCGATGCCTTGGACCCAGAAGAGATTATCAACTATGGAAAAATTAAGGCAGCCATGTTAAGTTCTCTGAACCTACTGGAAGAGGCATATCTATGATGGTTCAGAAGACTATGCTAACAACATGGATTCAACACCAGAGCATTGACCCACAGATGAAAGCACACACAGACCACTGGTTGAAGTCCATTCTAAGGCCCTCCAGTGAAATATTGGAGCAGGTAGTGCAGGAGTTGGCCCAGCTTCCTGGAAGATGCTGGGAACATATTGGAGGCTTACTGAGTGGCAGAGGAGCAAGGGGACAACACAACACACACCCCACAGGAAAAAGAGAAGACTAGGATTCGAGGATGGGGTGAGGCCCAACCTGGGCCTGACTCTGGGCCAACCAAGACCCTGACCCACCAGGTGAAGACTGAAGGCCTTATACCACCTTCAGCCTTTGGTCCAGCCAGCCATTATTGGTTCCTTGCAAACCCACTTGCTTCACCTGTAGGCAGGACACTTCTGGAAGGACTGCTCATTAATAGACTGCTCCTAGAACTTAGAGATGTCTGCAGTCCAAGTGTGTATGCCTGTACCACAAGCCTGGGAGGTGGGCATGTGGGTTAATAGGGTTAAGAATGGGTATTGGTGGATACTGGCTCTGGATGGACTTTGATTAGGGAGAAAAAAGGGGAGTACAGTCCAAAGTTTTGTTAGTGAAGTGCATATATGGGGATGTTAAGACATATGCCACTGCCTGAGCAATGGGTACGGGTAGGTAAGAATACCAAGCATCTGAGGGTGGGCATTGTGTCCTAAGTAGCTCAGGAGTTTCTCCTTGGGTGGGATTGGGGTGATCTGGAAAAATTGGTGTCACCTAAGAAGGAAATGGTGGTCTTTGCTGCTGAAGAGGTAGATTTAACCTGATTGGGGGATATGTCCCCAGATCAGGTCTGCCGATCACAGCAGGAGGATCCCTATCTATCACAGGCCTTCACCTCAGCTCAACTGGAAGGGGTGTGTGGTATGCAACTTTCCTCATTTGAGATGCATGATGGGCTTCTGTACAAACTACCAGACAAAGACTCAAGGGTTCAGGAGGCTCAGCTGGTGGTATTTATTTTATTATTTAATTAAAATATTTTTACCCCACCTTTCTCCTCAAAAGGACCCCGAAACTGGTACTCCAGAATTGGAGACAGGCTGTCCTTAAAATAGCTCATGACCTCCTAGTGGCAGGCCACTTGTGAACAGAAAAAATGTTGGCCAGGATTTTCCAGTGTTTATATTGGCCCGAGGTGTACAAGGAGACAGCTCAGTATTGCAGCACCTGCCCAGAATGCCAGCGGCTGCAGCCAAAACCCATTCCCGTCAGCCAACTGGTCCCCATGCTCTTTGTGGATTACCCCTTTAAGAGGATATCCTTCGATATACTCAGTCCTCTGGAGAAATCAGCTGGTGGCCATACCCACATTTTAGTTATCATAGATTTTACTACCTGCTACTCCAAGGCAGTACCCCTACATTCCACTTCTGTGAAAATATTGGCTAGGGAATTTGTCATCCTTTTCAATAGGGTAGGTTTCCCCCAGGAGGTATTGACAGATCAAGGCACAAACTGCATGAGTCAGGTACTGCAACAAATGTGGGCCTCCTTGGCATAAGGCAGCAAAGGACCTCGTTCTATCATCCACAGACTAACGGGCTGGTGGAAAGGTTCAATCAGACCCTAAAGGGCATGCTCTGTAAGTTGGTGCAGGAGAAACCTAGCGAATAGCACTTTCTCTTGGCCTGGCTCATGTTTTTGATCCAAGAAGTCCCTCGGGCCTCTAAAGGCTTCTCTCCATTTGAATTACTGTATGGACAACAGCCCTGGGAGGTGTTAAACTAGATCAAAGACTGCTCGGAAGAGGGTCCCAACAACTTCTGGTCCTTGGTACAATAGGTGTTGGACATGCGGGACCACTTACTCACAGCAGCCAACTTGACCAAGGAAGCCCTGAGTAGAGCCCAATGAGCCCAAAAGTGTCACTGCAATGCTAAGGTGAAGCCGCAGGAATTCCAGCCTAGTCAGAAGGTGCTCCTCCTGCTCCCCGATACTGCTACAAAGCTCCTTGTCCAGTGGCAGTGCCCCTTTGAGGTAGTCCGATGTGTGGGGCCCATGGACTATGAGATTTGTATGCCCAACCAGCACAACCAACTCTTTTATGTCAACCTGTTGAGGGAGTGGAAGGATAGGAAGTAGTTTTGGGGGATGTAGAGGATGCTGTGCTAGGGCCTGAGATTGGCCTGGTGGAGCAGGTTCCCCAGAAGAAATTGCCCCTAGGGGAGCATTTAGCTCCTGGCCAGGTAGCTCAAGTGCACCAGCTAGAGGATGAATTCCAGGATGTATTTTCATCAACTCCTGGAAGGACAAGGCTGGGTGAGCGCACCATAATTACTGACCCAGGGGTAATAGTGAGGGTTCCAGGATGGTGCTGGCCAAGACAACTAAGGAGACAAATGAGGAGGAATTAGACAGTATGCTCTGTCTCAGAGTCATAGAAGGGTCCCATAGGCCCTGGAGGAGCCAACCAGTCCTGGTGCCTAAACCAGATGGCAGTGTGAAGTTTCGCATCAACTTCCTTAACAAGGTGTCGAAGTTTGATGCTTACTAGAGATGGGGGTATTTGTATTTGTATGCAAATACAAATATCCCTGCACAGCTGGACTTAACGAGGATCTGGCCCCTGAGGCCAGACTCATGCATCCACCACCGGCGGTGGCTTCACTCATCCTTCCAATCATGCCCGGAGCACCACTCTCTTCCCGCTCGGCTAGCCACTCCAGGCATAGGGAGGGAGGACAAGTCTCCCTGTATGGCAGAGGGAGGGAGGACAAGTCTCCCTGTACGGCTGCCATTAAGTCCAGCTGCACGGGGATATTCGAATACAAATACCCCCATCTCTAATGCTTACCCAATTCCCTGGGTGGATGAGCTGTTAGAGAGGCTAACCCATAGTAATGCTGATTAGTTCTCTCGGCTGGGAGGAGGAAGTGTAAATAAAGTGTCCATATGTTTAAATCCTGAAGTTGAGTGCATGGAGCTTGTGCCTGTGAACCCAGCCATCGTCAGCTCCACAGTGTCGGAGGCTGGCCAAGCCCACAACCACCTAAGGAATTCTCTTTTTAAAACTATTGTCTTGGTCTCAGTTTTACCAACATAGTCATGAGATAATTTGTCCATACCCCATTAATGGACTGATTGATTATAATATTTATGTCCCATTCTATTTCATGAGATCTCTGGGTAAGGTACTACCAAAAAACATTTTAAGATAAGGAGGAGACTCTTATTTGCATACTTGGAGCATAATGTATCAATTTGTGGATCACTTTGTGTTTCCTCTAGCGACCTCAAGCTTGTAGTTATGCAAGCCAGAGATTGTCCCATTAAAAACAATTGGATTTTCCACTTTCACAAGGAGTATGTGGGTTCCTCCTT
The DNA here is from genome assembly GCA_037013535.1 of Intellagama lesueurii. NCBI lineage: Eukaryota > Metazoa > Chordata > Lepidosauria > Squamata > Agamidae > Intellagama > Intellagama lesueurii. The sequence goes on along the minus strand of JBAJHW010000010.1, from coordinate 25,296,590 downwards.
GCATAAGCAGTGGGAACTGGGGAGCCATACACAGAACAGACCATTCTGAATTCAGTTAAGAACCAACAAGATGCTGGCCTTTAAAAAAAAAAAAAAGGAAACTACTTTAAAACCATTTAAGATCATTCACTTACAACAGAACTCCATAACCTAAGCCAAAGCATACCTTAGCTGCAGGACTGCTCTCCATGGTACTGAAACCAATTCCAAGCCCTAGGTTTGTAACTATGGCACTGAGTAATGGTACTCTGCTCCTGATCTACTCATTCATCTGAGGTAATGCCATCTTTCCTACACTGCTACCCACGATTTGTTGCCTGTCCTGGGGGAACAGGGGCTTTTAAGTCCTTTCCTTTTGCTATATTTTTTCTTTTCTTTTCTTTTTTAAACGAACAATCACACTCATAGTTTTCAGCCCCCACCAGTGATTAATATAAATATTTATGCAAAGAGAGCAGTAAGTCTAATTAAAAAAAAGTTGTGTGTCTTTTTAAAGAACCCTGTTTCTTTAAAGTAATGTGCAACTCCATTATAAATGTCTGACATAATTCTACTCAAATCTACAGTTTATCAGAACTAGATATCTTTAGACCATTACTATGGCTGTCTGATTAGAGCTTTCTTTTTCATCATACTGATTTTTTTTCCCTTTGGCAGATAAGATACGTATAATTCCATTCAAATAACGCTCTGTACCCAGCTCCCCTTTCAACATATTTTTATCCACCTGAAAAGAAAGAAACCATATGTGCAGTCTTAAACTCTAGCTACTTTCACGCACATTATTACCAGTACCACTGCCATTTTCTGTTACAAAGATGAGAATTTTACCAATGACAGTCTACTTTGCTTTCTGAGACCATTATCCAAATTACCACATTTGCTTACATTATCCAGCATATCTCAAATATATCTTGAAAACCATCATTTGTGAATTTGTGATTCCCCCTCCTTCTTTGCTTAACAATGTTGCGAAGTCAAGGTGACATTATGAGGTGGCTGCAAAGCAGAACTTCTGTGATCACCATTTAGGCAACATGAGACAGCTGCAAGTGAAGATGACCAAACGCTGATGGAGCTCCCATATCTGGGAATAGAGGGATAAATCCAGCTTTTAGTCCCAATTGTAGTTATCTCATTGAATCAATGAGCTATGCGTAAGTATTTACCTTAAATAGTCCCATTCATTTAATACATCTACTTTCATTGGGACCAATGACCGAATTTAGTCCTATATTCTCTCACAAAGACACTATAAGTTGTACCCATTTGATTTAGCAAAGTCATATGATTTTCCTGGAAATTCCAATAAGTCTTCTGCCCATCAAAGTAGATGCATATGTTCACCTTTTGGTGAAAGTAATATACCATTGGTAAAGAGTATTTTAGAAATGAAAATATATTCTTTGTTTGCTTAGAATATTTCTGACCAACCTTTCCTGGTGCTCAAGGCACCTTTTTCACTTTCAGTGGAAAGTGCTCTTTGGTCTATGTTGCTCTTTGGTCTATGATGTGAACCAAAATATCACATCCCATTTCAGCATCCTGTTGTGCTGTCAAGTCACTTCTGACCAAAGGTGACCATGTTGCAGTTTTCACAGTTTTTGGGATGTTCAAGGAGTGATTTACTATTGCTGCACTCCTCCTAAGAGTGTCTATGGCCAAGCAGGGATTTGAACTCAAATCTCTGGAGCCCTAGCTCTTTCCACTACACCACATTAGCTTTTCAACCAACTTTATCAACCCAACTAATTTTTGTATTTCTGAGAAATAAAAGCAGATACATTTATGGAAAAGCTTAGTTGCAACACCTAATTGAAATTATAGTTTGCTTAAATACCTTCTGTTATTCTTTTTGTTTATTGAATAAACACACAGGCATGCTAAGCTCTCCTCCTCCATTGTCACTTCCTTTGCCTTTTACATATAGAGGGCAATGTGTCTGAAATGAAAGGCCTGTGCTACCTAAGGAGACTTTCCATAGGAATTGGGACCATGGGAAATGAGGGCTTCAATTCTTGTAGAAAACCCCTATGATTTGTTGAGTCTTTTGTCTTTAGACTGCTGCTGCCTACACAAAAAGAATGGGAGAACTGGAGATGGAGGGGCAAGGATACTGTATTTCCCTTCTTTGCATGTTTACGATAAATACTTAAAAAACAAGTGAAAATAACTTTAGTTTTTTTCAGTTGCATGTACAGATCAGACTTGTGTACAACCTGAATGTTCGTCCACTGTGGTTTAAGACTTTCAACCCAATATGCAGGTGTCAGATCCATTCTCAATCTCTCCTCCTATCTACAGGCATTTACTGAATGTATACGGATGTTAATTTTTCTTATTGCATCTAATCTTTGTTTCAGATTTGTATCTATCTAAATTCTAACACAAACAGTTCAGACATCTACAATACAGTTACTTTGACAGCATGGCTATATTTTTCCTTCCAATATTTGCAAAAAGCCACCCTTATCCCATCACTCTTTTTAAAAATCCTGTTCCAGACACTCACTAAAAGTTGTTGTTGTTGTTTTTGCAGCATTTTCTGAAGTTTGGGTTTCACTGTCAACTAATCAAGCTTGACTAAAATGGAAATAGCTCCAAAATCTGTATTCCTAACAGGAAGTAAAACAGAACGAGAGAAGAAAGCATTGCTGCAAGAAGAATACAAATGCTACATTTATTGATGCAAGAGAGGAGACTATGATTAAGTTGTTTAATGTACTATGCAAAGCAGTAGAACAGTTAGTTTAATATATTTAACTGGGAGAGTTAGAACACAGCTTGGAAGTGCATTTATAATTAAACCCAATGGTCTTAGCCATTTTATTGCTTACCCCAACCCCCCTTAGCTGCAATTGTTTGTGTACACATAATTCTCTTGGATTATTTGTTTTGTCCCCGTGTTTACTTCTGGCCAATTCAGGAAGACAGAAATACTGAAGTTGCCTAAATAAATGAAGACTATGACTTCAAACATGAAGTCCAGCTGGCTGAGTCCATAGCTTCTCCGTTTGTATGACTGCTTATGAAGCAAATTTGGACAATTAGAATGAAGTTAATGAGGTTCTTTCACCCCAGGAGTTAGCACATTATGTTGATAGTTTATTACAATTACAGAGCTAGACAAAACTAGCTTACTTTCAAAGTATTGGTAAGAACAGGAACCATAAAACAGTATCAGATTCCTTCTTCCTATTATAAAGAGAGGTTTGCTTCCTTTCACAGCTGATTGAGCATGACAAGGCTTTTTCAGTCAACAGCTTTCAATGATGAAAAAAGGAAAGGGGAGGGGAAAAGCCAGCTGACATTTCATTGTCACATTCATCAGTACTGAGGTTGACCCAGGTGTCTCCACATTCTGTAAGATCTGTTGCTCTTCATTAGGATTCCTTCCAGGCTAGGACATAGGCAGCTGCCCAAGATAGGCGTACAGTTGAAAATAAAGACCAGGAAGCACCAAATGAGCACAGAATGACAGAGAACAGATTCAGAAGGAATCAGAACCAAGAACAGGCCAATGGTTGTATGAATAGGACAAATAGGAGTCACAGCCCAGCAGCAAGCTGAACAATGCACAGACACTGCCAGTAAGACTATGACCAAAATCATATTTTTGTTAGTGCAAGGTGCCACTGCTAATTGCAGCTAATTGACAAGGTGGTGGAACATGTTACTGTTGCATACCTGGTCACACACCCAGTTTCAGACAGTGGTTCCCGACCTTGGTGTCATAGACCAGTCCAAGTGTTCCCAGAAGTCTTCACTATCAGCTATGCTGGCCAGGGTTTCTGAGAGTTGCAATCAAAGAACACCTGGGTTACCCAAGGCTGGGAATCACTGGTCTAAGATGTCCCAGAAAGCTTCATTGCTGTATGAGCTTCATTGCCTCGGTTTCCAATATCCTGTTATGAAAATCCTCTTGTGTAGCTACAAATGTGTAACTTGACATTGTGCAAGTGGTTGCAAAATTCATACCAAGCATGTCCATGGGGCAGTTGCACAACTACTTGCACAATCAAGCAGGCAATGTGCCTGGCCATAGCTCCCTGCAAGGTGCCGTAAGTGTAACTTCACTTTACACAAAATACAATAGGATTTCAGCCTTTAACTTCATCCTGAAATGCAACGTCTGAGTAGGAGATCTAGCAGCATCCAGCTGTTTACTACTAGGAAAAAAATCTTATTTATTCTGTGGCATCTGCGTGCCAGTCTCTTGTCACCTTCTACAACAACCTCATGAAACCATTTTCTAGACTTTCTGGCATAGTGAATCAGTCTTGTGGATGCACTGACATACTTCAAGATCACAATTCAGTGCAACCTACTTTTCAAGAAATGAATTGAGACCACATTTATTGGGCCCATCATACCTCAGTGGTATGATAATAGTGTTTACTTGCCCCAAAAATGGTTGTTGTACTTCTTTATATATTTTATATACTGCACATATACTGTATATTTATATATACTTTATATGTGTGTGTGTGTGTATAAAATATTTATACTTTGACTTTATGTATTTGATTTATGCACCACCTTTCTTCCCAGCTTGGGATTCAAGATAGTTTATGGGGTGGGGGTTGGAATTTAAAAGTTAGAAATAAAAACACAAATGCTACCGTATGAAAACACAAACTATAATATAAAAGCGCAATTGAATTAAAGGGACTGGTGACAGAAAACACCAACTCTTTTTCCAAAGTCTTCTCCTGGAATATGTAACCAGTGTGATGTAGCAGTTACAGGGATGGACAGGGATTTCAGAGATTCAGGTTTAAATTTTCACTGAGCCATTAAATTCCTTTGTTGATTTTGGGACAGTTACTGTCTCTCATCCTGACTCCCACTTCAGGAGTGTTCTAAGGACCTGCTGAATAGCTAAGTAGTTTAAGGTATCTGAAGGCAGAGCCAGAGTTTGGGAGTGTGATTCCTTGAGAGGGGCTCAACTTGATGATCCAGATGGTCCCTTATAGCTCTCCAGTTCTAAGATTACTATTAATATAATGATAAAGTAGAAAGGAAGAAAGGCATGTAGAGGAAAAACAAATAGAGATGGTATATGGTCTGTGTAGAGTTTGGAAAGAACTACTTACAAAACTGTCAAAACACTCCCTGGTATCATTTGCAGCTCACATCCAGAAATACCTAAACAAGAAAGAGCCACTACTGCAGACAATATTGTGAATATTATAAGAACATGAGGGACTTACTATGAAAGATCCATTTAGGCTAATATCTGGTTTCCAGCAATGACCAGAATGATGCCTCTAGAAAGCATGGAAGCAGAAAAAAGCTTTGTCAAGTTTCACTTCCTGCTACCGGCCTGTTTGCAGAAGCTCCATTTGTCTCATTCGGCCCCCGAAATGTATTGCAACAAGTCTTTCATTCAAAGCAAGCTATAACAACTCTATGTTGAGTGAATCCAGTATTAAATTCCACTCCTTCCTTCTTCCTGACTGCCTATCTTCCTTTATGACTTTCTTCTCACAGTTCTAATAGCTTATTCTACAGGCTTAATTAAAACAGTTGTGCAATAAAAAAAGTAATTATTAATTATTTCACTTCATTTCTCCACATCCCATCCTATAGTCAGACTTTTACAATTTTTAAAAAAATGTTTAATGGCTTACAGGTCCATTGTGGACTTCCTGAAGGAGAAGCAAACCTGTGCCAACTCTTAGCATAAGCCTCAGTAATGCTCAGTCACTTAGAACTTCTCCATCTGGGTTTCTATCCATCCAGAGAACCAGCTGCTCTGAAAAAATATATTTTCCAACTTCCTGAAGAGTCAAATGTTTAAGATATATTATTATTATTATTATAACAGTTCTCAAGCCTGCAAAGAAAAAAAAAGTTATCCATCTATAAATATAAACAAACACCTGATTTGATAACAGGACTTCGTGATAAGGAAAAATACTTCTTTGGCTTACCATTTCCAGAATACTACTGTTCTATGCCAGATAAGGAATTTGTAATAACTTTTTTAAAAGACACGTTTCATATCTCTAATCAGAAAAAAGCCATCCAGAAGCAGAAAAGGTAGATTTGAAGAGTAGATTTACGTAAACACTGCCATATTATGTACATGTATGTTTGCAAATTAACAAATGTTGCCAAATGATGCAGGTGCCTCTAAAAGGCTAAAAGAGCTGGTGTGCATGGAGAACTGTACTTGGGGAAAAAAACTCCAATATAGTTTACTGAAACTGTTCAGTCATTCACCACTTTCACTTAACCACATTCCTAGTATGGATGTGCTTCATATTCAGAATGTATTCATATAGCAAAGTAAAGCAGGAGTCTTTGTAAGTTTCAAGATTGATCTGAAGCAAAACAAAGAAGCCCAAAGTGGGACTTAAATTGAATCAGATCTCTCTCGACTGCTGAGTATTGCTTCCAGGATGTAGGGTTTTTTTTAAAAAAAAAAAAGCTGGTGAAGAAAATGAGTCTCACTCAGACTCACCCAGACAATAAAAATAATATTTCAACAGAATCAGAAAGCCTAAAGTTGAAGGAGATGAAAAGGCCAAGCTCTCCTGGAAACTCCAGTCACAGAGCTCTGTAAAGGTTCAGATAAACCAGGTAAATTCCCCTGCCCTCATGATTATTCACCTTTTTGTGTCTTGGCAAGGCAGGGAAGTTCATTAGCGATTAGTTGCATCACTTTCCATTTCAGTAGGGTGGGTATGCATTGAAGTTTGTTTTTGTTTTAGGCAGCTGTAGATCTCATTTTGCACCGCAGTTTAGAATCCAAACAACTGAGTGTCTCTGTGTGTGAATGTGCCATGGATCTCTTGAGTCTCTTGGGGGAGGGGTAGCATTACGAACAGGACCTGAGCTATCACCCAGGCTCTATTTTGCACTTTGATTTTTTAGTGTCTGTTATTCACTTTTGTTTTGCAGCACTTATATTTTTTCTTTTTTTACTGAATGTGTCTGTATTCCAGATAGGGTGGATAGGAAATGTGACACGCAAGGCATCAACTCAATGCTCTGTCCACTGAGGCAATAAAGCTTCCCCTATCCTGGGTAGCATAACTGGAGAACAAGCCAGAACCAATGCAAATATTGAAAGCAGTTCTAGAACTCCATTAGACATTCTTGCTCAAAAAAATTATATTGAGACAGGTAACCCTCTTCTACTCCTTCACTTATAGGACAGCCAATGGCCAGCCCAATTGGAGTCTTCACTTGTAAAGTGTAGTGACACAGCTCAACATATGGGCAAATAGTCAGCAATTTCCAACAGACTTCAAAAAGCACATATTAGAGATGGGATGGGGAGAAGTCCAAAGGAAGAGGGTAATGTGAGGATATTCAGATTAATGTCTGAAAATGCATTCCAAATGTGCCCGTTTCGGCACTGCAGCATGGCAGTCAAATATTATTTTTATTGGTGTTTAATAGATGTTTTAGAGAAGAAGAACAGAGCTAAATTTGGACTCTGCTTGACCTAGCTGTTATACTAGCTGCTTTCCCTATTCCAGATTATTTTGAATCATCTTTAAAGAAGTCAAACTGTATTGGAATTCTAGACTGGAGGCTTCAAATAAATAAATAAGCTGCCAGTCCCTTTCTGCGATAGGGCTTGTGTTAGTCTACAATGCAACTGGTGTACATCTACTGAAGTGCTTTAATGAAGTGCTCATCTACTGTGACATACAACAGTGGATGTCATAGTCCTTTAGTAGATGAGCACTTCTTTAAAGCAAACACATGCCCTTGATGAAACCCAGTTCAAGGCCACCAACTCTGTTATTCAGCAGGATTGTAATCCAAATTCTACTACTAAGCCACCCTAATATGCTCAGTCAAGTCTACTCCATCTTCAAGTGATCTTAACTCACTGAGTTATGCAGCCAGCTACGTTTAATATTCTCCTCTTGAAATGCTATTCACTTCCATGACTACTTTTCCTCCTAATTCAACCAATTTTTTTTAAACTCATAATTGATTATGGGCTGTTTTCTAATAGCCATCAATAGCAAGTAATTTTTATTAGGCAACAATAATAAATTAATAAGCAATTAAAGTAAACCTAATTTGTTAATGTGACATGTGTGTAAAAAAGGGAAATGGAAATGGAATATAACTATTATTGTGAATCACTGTACAGTTAATTAACAGCGACTTATTGGTTTTACACTAGCAGTCTAAAAATGGGGCTGCTACCATGCAAATATTTGGATTTTCTGAAAGAAACACTTGCCCCATTTTGAAAATAATTGTTTTTAAAATGTAAAGTCATGGGTTTAAACAGTTATGGACTGTGGCTGATGTTACCTGTTATACCCTCGAAGTACACGTTTGAAGTTATACATGTTCTGACAATATACATGATTAAGAAATCTTCAGATAATGGCAGGTAAAGTTGTTTAACATAGATTGGACTCACTAAATGACACATTCACACTCAATAGGGGAATTTTATTGGGCACATAAGAATTATAAATGATTGTACTGGGGTATAAGAAAGATTATGGGAGAGATACATAAATGGCAAACAGTATGTTGATAAATCAAGTGACCAGATAGTAAAATCCATTTGCTTCAGAAACATTAAAGGGAAATATTCACCAAAAAGAAGCAAATGCACAAGCCTGGGTGGATTCCAAGATCCAGGGTGCTATTACAAGACCTGGATAAATTAAAGAGGGCTGGTATACAGATATCAAAGTATAAGAGATAACAGGGATTGAGACTAAGCAAATTGGGGTGCAGAGATTGCTACAAAGATAAGAAGGGGGGAAAGTAGGGATCTTTTCCTAAGCAATGCACACACATACCAAAGAAAAGGAGAAAAGATGGGAAAGCAGCCACTGTGTAAAGAAAACAACCTCCAGAAATAGACCTAGGTGTAGCAGAGAATTGCCTGTCATTCGTCTCATTAGACTGCCTCAGAGAGAAAGTGGGGGATCTTGTACTTCTTCCAGGAAAAAATCAAGGGAAGGAATTGGTACAGAGATCCCAAAAGAGGACAAGATACTGAGCCGATATCATGAATTCAGAAAAAAAAAAGATGAGATGGTAAATTTCTTTGGCTAAATCCTAGACTCTGGATGGTTGAGATAGATATTCTGCATAGGCTGCATCTCAGGGTGGCATCCAATCTTTAGTTAATTCAATTCAAGAGACAGTATAGAGCAGAAATTGACCTCTTTTTATAAGATTTTTCAAGTGATGGTGCTCCCTTGTCAGTTTGCTCAAATAGTGTCTGCCTATTCCTTCTCAACCAGATTCAACCTGCTTTTAGTCTTACACAGATGGGGCCCTGGATACCTGAAGGACCGCCTCCTTCCATATGAACCTACCCGGCAGTTAAGATCTAGCCAGGGGGCCCTTTTGAAAGAGCCGTCCCTCAAGGAGGTAAGAGGGATGGCTTGTAGACAAAGGGCCTTTTCGGCAGCTGCCCCCAGACTATGGAATGCCCTCCCGACTGAGATTCGTCTGGCGCCGACGCTGTTGACATTTCGGCGCCAGGTCAAAACCTTCCTGTTCCAGAAGGCTTTTAATTGAAATGATATCAACTGTGGGTCCGATGGCAATTTTTAGAGTATATATTTTAATTGCATTTTAATTGTTTTGTCTTTTTATTGTATTTTAAATGTTGTAAGCCGCCCAGAGACCTCTGGGTAGTGTGGGCGGCATATAAGTTAAATAAATAAAATAAAAAATAAATAAATAAAATAAAATAATTCTTGCTGATCTTCTTTTGCAAAGGACAGAAATACATTAAAAAACAATGGTAATGGCTAAGTGGTCCACCTTGCTTCTCAGAAGGATATTATGGCAAATTTTGTATAAGAAAAGGTCTGAGCACATTGGACTGATTACTCACCTGAACTTCAAAGGGGAGTGGATGTTGTGGTCGTAGCGAGCAGTTTCATGCTATAACCACATCATTTTCATCTGAGGTTCATTTGAGAACCAGTGATATTTTGTTTCAGCCTGTGATTTTAATCTTTTCCTATGACTAGACAGAAAAATTCTAGGTAAAGCAGCAACTCTGTGTAAGGTGTGTGCATGTTTGGCCTGGATAAGGTGAAGAACCAGAGAGAGAGTTAGGACACAAAGATGGAGACCAATAGAACCAGAGGAACTATGGGACTTTGTATTTCTGACTATAAGCCCTCATAGTAAGAAATTCAACTATTGAACTGTGAACTTTTTGAACTATGCTTCCAGTAAGTTGACAAAAAACATCTGCTGCTGAGGGAGTAGAGCAAACGGGATTAAGAAGACCCTGGTACAGGATCCTCCTGAGCAAGCAGATTCCACACCTGTCCACTAAGTGATGGAAGACCCACTAAGTGCATTCCATACTTCACAATAGGTGATAAGGACCATATATCTAGGGGGAAACAAAGAAACATCTAATGTGCATGCCCAGCTAGCAACCTGCCTAAAAAAGAGGGGTCTGGGCAACCATAATTTGTCTGCTGAGACCAAAAGGCTTTTGGAACTAACTACTTTCTTTGGAACTTGGACAATGCAAATACAGTGGACCCTCGACTTACGGAATTAATCCGTATTGGAACAGTGGCCGCAGGTCGAAAAGTCTGTAGGTTGAGGGTCCATTTCCCATAGGAATGCATTGAAAACCTATTAATCCGTTCTGGCAGAAGGAAAAAATACCCCCCTCCAAAAAAATTAAAATAACAGCAACAGTGGAGCAAGTCCCTCGCTGGGACTGCAAAAAAAAAAAAAAAAAAAAAAAAATCACCAAAAAACAAAACAACACAGAAACATACCCCCCAGCCCAAATCTACCCTCCAAAACCCACCCAGAACAACTTTTTAAAAAGAAAAAACAGCAGCACCTTACCAGTCTGAAGCCTCCGAAGCCTCCCACGCTTGCAAAGCCGTGCTTACTCACGAGTAGACCCGCGCCTTCGGGTTCAAAGGTTCTCTGCAACACACCCTATATACAGTAATGGCCGACAGACCTACAGCACAAAGAAGCAGCCTCGGCGCCACCTATAGTTAGAAAGTTGAATTGCCCGCCTTTTTTCCCCTGCCTGTTTCTGTTCTTATGTCGATTCTCCGGCCAGAAGTCGAAGTGAAATTTTCCGGCTGGAGAAGTCCGTAACTCGAAAAGTCCATAAGTGGAGCCGTGCGTAAGTCGAGGGTCCACTGTAAAGAATTCTTCTCTCTTTGGTGAGTATGTATGTGGTGTGAATGTGCTGAATGCATGAAACCCCTTTATTTAGAATTGTAATCAATAGGTAATAAAGTATATTCATTTTGCATTTTTAAATGTGTCTTGTGACATCCTTTGCTGTTTAATATTCTTCTTGGGATACAAAAGATCTCGTGGTCACCCTTTTGTGACATCTGTACACTACACATACTTTTACTGACAAGGCTTTACAGGTGTAAGTCTTTGAAGACAGATGTACAAAACTAGCCAGATTGATAAGACTAGATCAATCTGTACATTCTCAGGTATATAGGGATTACTATCTTCTTCACTGATCAGCAGTGATTATCTTAACCAAGGATTCAGACAAAGTATTTCCCCAATCCACTGACATCTGTTGGTAGTTCTTTTGGTAATTTGAAGACATCATGTAAAGCACATCCCTAAATTTAATGATGGTCGCCCTGAACATTATTTTGTGTCTGTCTCCACTTAGTGAATCTCGGGGTCAAATATGTATCTCTGACCTGCTTGCATTCACTCCCCTGGGTTTGCTGCTACTTGATTGCAACTAATAGAACAGAACCATCTCTTGAAAACCAAGCCCTATGAGAAACACCTGAGCAAAGCAGAAAGGGGGAGAGGAAAGGGGGAAATCAGATTGCTGGCCACCTTTTGTTTAGAGAGATGGGTCATAAATTCCAAACCACTGGCTCTTGCAGACAGCAAACTACAGCTATCTCCATCTAAGAAGCTGTGCCTGGTCCCCAACAGCAGCCATGAAACTTTTGGGACTTTAATATAAACATATTATTTTGGAGCGACCCATGAGAACTTGGTGCAAACCCTGAGGAAGGTGAATTATCATCAAAAGCATGCTCTACTCTTTTGGTTTTATTTTCTTAATGGTCCAATAAAAGTATCACATATTCCAGCATTTGTATTGTTCTGAGGATCATGCGGTCTTGTCGTGAATTTTTTGAGCAGGTTGGATACAGTACAGTTTATTGTTATGGTCCTTAGACCAATCACACAGGGGAAAAACTTAGACCTTTACAGTTTTCAAAATTCCAAATGCTTTGTGAAAACATTTGACATTAAAAGACAATTTAAAATCTAGTATCTAGTTACCCTAAAATTTCCAGCATTCCAGGTACTTCATAAAGACATTTGACATTAAAAGACAATTTGGGTAGGTGTAGCCTGGAGAACTAAAGACTGACAGCCATTTTCCAATTACTGAAGAGCTATTACGTCAAATGTGGAGCAAACATGTTTTCTGTTACCTCGGGAGTTGGTGAGTGCTCCAACACTGGAGGCATTCAAGAAAAACTTAGATAATCACCTGGCAGATATGCTTTGATTGTATTCCTGAATTGAGCAGAGGGTTGGACTTGATGGCCTTGTAGGCCCCTCCCAACTTCACTTTTCTATGATTCTATGATTCTATGCAACACCCGGGATCTGCAAAGCCAGTGGGTGGGGGACACATTCAAGCTCTGGACCAACCCTGCTCATACAATTCAGTGGGGGAAGGTTCTCTGGCCGGGCTAGAAATAGGAGGGGGAGATGAGAGCTCGGGGGAGGAAGAACATGCTGACACTTAGCAGGATGCCCTGGAATTCCTCATTGATGAGAACAAAGCCTCATTACCAGGAGAGGAGCTGGGAGGGAGCCAGAGGTCCTTGCCATCCCAGGAAGGCTGATAATGTGGTGTCCAAACCTTGAGAGGGTAAGCAAGAAGGCTGGGAAGGAGAGACCATGGCCTTAGCTCCCGTCCTTCCCCAGTTGCTTAAGCTGACTCCCAGGACTGGAGGGAAGCCAGGAGGGGCTCCTGCCTGCCCTAATTGAACAGTTTTCTCTATGTGAACATTTCTGCTTAACTGACCAGGGAGTGAAGTAACTCCTGGCTGGCTAGGGGACTACTCTGTTGCTGGGACTAAGGTCAGAGGCTCAAGGGTATTGAGGCTCCCTTGACGATTCTGCTGTTACCCAGAGGGGCTTGGTGCTGCAAGGAACCCCAGCACCCACACACCCTGCAGGGGCCGACTCTGCAAGAACTTGTGTTTATGCATCATCTTTCCACCCTTCTTTGTTCCCAATAAAGTCCTAATTCTACCACAACTTACTGCCTCGTCATGGAGGGAGCGGCAGGGGTCGCTCACACTCGCCTACCTTGAAAACTCTATTAGGGCAGTTCTGACTTGACGGCACATAACAACAAGTATATATATGTAAGTTACATAGCAAATACTTTTTTTGTTGTTGTTCTTGTTGCTATAGTTTAATGGCATGAAGGATGACTAGGCTCAGTACCACCGGAAAGGGGGCAGAATCTGTTCCTCTCTATCTAAAATGTCTCTTCCAGCTTTGATACACACGCCAAATAACGGTGATTAACAGTTAGAAAAAAGTCCCCAATGTGTGTTAATAACAGCTGCCCCCAAGGGAGAATGTTTTAGAAAGTATTGCAGAATGAGAAGGAAAAAATAAACTTCCTTTTCTGTACATTATGCTCCTGATTATTTTAGAGTGAACAAAATCTAGATAGGTAACAAGATTCAGTTTAGGGTGTGACTGCACAGTGAGGGAAATCTGCATTCATTCACTGTGAAATCCCACCAGGACGCATAAGAATTACAAGTGGCTTAAATCAAACTTCTTGAAATTCTACTTACAGCCCTGCAGGTGGCACTGTTAAAAGAACTGCTTTAATAGGTAAAAAGACAGACTTTTTCTTGTTTCATGATCAGCTTCTGACACCTTTGCTTAGCTTTTTTTAAAAAATAAAAGAAATAAAATAATAGGATTGTTGCCCAGGAGGAAAAGCTTTTTTTAAAAAAAAGAAGAGTCTTCAGAGAGAGGGTTTGCTGGGCAGAGTGTGTGATGGTGCTGCCCTTTGTATATATATGCTTGCACCTTAATGAGCTAAGAGATCAGGGGGAAGGTGGGAAGGTGCTTTGAATGTGTGTGCGCATACCTTGTCTTCCCTTTCTGCATCAGTTCAAAATTTTAAATGACGGAAGGTTCCCTTGTGGAGAGCAAAAGATATGGATTAGGGAGAGGGACTCCAGGCTGATTAGCATTTCCAATTACATTGTCTGATCAATGGGGGGAAATGCATATCAGACCCCAAATCTATAATGTTTTCTTTTTCTTTTTCCCCTCTTTTTGCAATTTTTGCTAATGTGGTTGGCCCCTTAGTAAGCATAATGCAGAGCTGACCTCTGAAGGGACTCAGAAGAATCAGGATCAGACCTAGCATCTCTGTGTTACTAAAATAAAGACTAAACCAGCCTTTTCCAAACTAAGGCTTTTCAGATGTATTAGACTACAACTCCCATCATCCCTTGCTCATGTCAACTGATGAGATGATGAGAGTTACCCCAAACAGGTTCCTTCCAATATACGTCACATCACCTCTTCATCCATTAGGCATGATGGCTTGAGGATGAGGGAACTTTTACCAGAACGGCACTGGTAACTTTTCTGTCGTTTCTTCTCTTTTACAATGCCTTCTGATGTCATTCCAGGACAAGGGGGATAGCCGCGGGAGTGCAGCTGAGTGAGATTGGGAGAAAATTTGATGAAGTGGCTATATTTTTCTAGGCAATCACAAACAAAAGAAGGATATCAGAATTTCTCAGAAAAAAATTCTCCAGTGAAATTTTGTCACAGTTCTAGTCCTAAATGACACTCAAAATCCACAAAAACATCTGATTGCTGGACTGGCAACTATAAGTTTCATGGTGCATCAGTCAGTCAGCTTTGCCTGAATCAACCTCTCCTGCTTGCTTCCATCTTGCTGCAAAGACTGTGTCAGTTTATGAGGTTGTACCTACTCAGTTTGTTTCTTAATGGAAGCATTCAGCATACCTTGTGGCACAAATGCCACAAAGAGACCACAAAACCATTTAAAAGCAGGCCTTCTTCTTCCACTTAAGTATTAGCATTCTATTCCTAAACACTTCCTTTCTCCAATATTACCTTAGATTAATTGGCAGTGTATAAATGATGTTGCCAGGTTGACAATGGTAACCATGGCAGCCTTTCTACTATCTGCACAACAAATATGTAATTCATTCCTCAAGAAAACATAATTAGAGTGGAATGTAATACAGTCCCTTAAAGCATCACTATACTATTGAAGTCAAAGAATGGGGCTGAGGGGTGGGGATCTGCCCAACAAAGTTGCCCTTACCATGGCAGTTTCATTGCAGCCAAATCTCTTTCGGAGTGGCATTCCTACAGGTTAGCTGACTTTCAGGCTGATGCCATGAAGCTGGTTTTATTTTATTCTACAGCCAAAAGATGGCACTGTGGCATTTGTTATCCATCTCACATTCACACATGGAACTCTGCTCAAACTGTGACAGACTACAACAGTTGACGCCTAAGCAAATGTAACTGTGCATTGTTAACCATTTTGCTTAGCTGTTCCCCAATATCAGGAGACCCCATATAGAGACATGTGGTAATCAAAGAAGCAACTTCAAAAATAACCATTTTATATAACTGTGGAAATAGCAAAGAAGGAAGAAACAGGTAGTCTTAAATGAAAGGTTCCTGTGTTCATTTCTCTGATGATATCTCCACAATCCGACAGCTCCCTTCCAAACTAAATGTGAGTTTTGTCTCAAACAGAAGCCACATTCAGTATTTTTGAAGTCTGATAGAACTGGTCTTATCTGCACTTCCTGGAATAATGTAAAAATTGGAACATGGTTATGTACCTGTTTTCTGCCCTTCCCAAATGTTCCAATGCAGAACAGCATATCAGAATATATCTAGAAGTGTGTACTTTGGGAGAAAATACATTTAGAGATTTGCATTTAAATGCAAATGTTCATGCAGCATAGTGTGGAAACAAGACAGAACAGAGATATGAGCAAAAGAGGGCAAGCCTATAAGTCATTGCTGCCTCAGGCAGAGCAATGGATACTATCATCACCCACTGCTCAAGTCAAGTCAAAATTCATGCTACTCCAAGTCAGTCAAATTATTTTAATATATGAGAATATGTCCTGCATTATGGAGAGCCAGTTAAAGTGGTCAAGAAGTTCTAGATATAGGCCTTTTAGAAGCAATTAGGTGGCAATTGAAGAAAATACAATGTTGGATTAGACAGTTCTATAGATGAAGGCCAGAGAACATCAGGGGTCCAGATGTTATTTCCCATAAGCCCTGGACAGCACAAAAAATAGTGAGAGATTATGGGAGTTGTAGTCCAACAAAATCTGGAGATCCAGCAAGTGACCTTAAGTAGGGCTCTCCTTACAGAGCCTCTTCTCAAAATAAAATAAATACATCTCAAAGAATTGTTCCTTCCCTGCTTCAAATTGTTCACACCCTTTGAAGTTCTTGTTCTCGCACTGTTTAGTCTTCTTGATGCCAGCAAGCAGCAAACATGCAAGAAAAAGAACCAGCAAATATATTCCTATTCCTCCCTTAATTAAACTGCAGCAGTAGCACATACATAATTGTAACAGAGTGAAAGGCTCTCGGTAAATTATTGAAACAAGCATATTTTGAGTTCCAGTAATTGGGATGCATGTTTGTTAATAATGATCTAATTGCCACAAAGTCAACAAATGATGGCTAAGTATTTCTTTTGTTTGTTTTTCTTTTTCAGCGATGTGGAGTTTGTTAGTAAAGATCACTGGTTATGGCCAGGACCCGTGCCTGTGTACAAGGCAACAACATGCCTTTTGCTTCTTGGGTTGTGCGTTGACATTGTATTTCTCCAGAGAACCATGAACTCCACCCACCTGAGATAACACTTTGTCAGTTGCAGCTGCATGACTGGTAAACATCTGAACTATGCCTAGGGATGTTGTTAGACACAACAGGAAAAGTTCATTCTTATGCCTGCTTATTCAGAAGTAAATCCACCTGCATTCATAGAGGGCTTTCTCCTAAACAGCTATGAATCACAATCTAACAAAGGCATTTCTGGTTCTGCTGATACTGCTCAGTTATTAATGTGAATGTTAGACAAGCAGAAGAGTTTGTTCCAGACCACAGATGATTTCAAACAAAGCCAGTTTAAATGTCATATATGTGAGAAGATCCTGCAAAGAAACCATGGAGTGCAGAGATGTATGATAATAATCAAGTGCCATCAAGTCAATTCTGACATATGACAACCCTTTTCAGGGTTTTCCAGGTAGTGAATACTCAGAAGTGGTTTACCATTCCTTTCTTCTCAGGGCAGTTCTGAGACTGTACAATTGCCCAAGGCCAAACAGGCTGGCTCTGCTCACAGGAGGCACAGTGGGGAATTGAACTCTCAACTTCTGGTTCCACAGCCGGATACCTAAACCACTGAGCTATCCAGCCACAAAGTCCTATAGCTCAAATCCACATGAAATGAGGGTGTTATTCTCCTGTTAGGTGGCTCATGAACAAATTGACTCAGATTGGTCCCTGTCTATTTTCAAACTGCTTCAATGGCAGCATCAAAGCTCATAAGTAACTATATATACATAATTTAGTTACTTATAAGGAGTTGTTTTGCAATAATGAGTGTAATTAAGTTACATTTAAAAAGCAATCTATCAAGTAATTATATTGTTCCTCTTTGTGTATCTCTTTCCTAGTTACTTTCAAATGTTATTTTCAAAGGTATTTAAAGAATATTTAGAGTTATTTTGACAGCCCCCCCCCCCCCCCAATCTTAGCCCATTCACATTTTTATCTAAAAGTACGCTATATGTGACAAGGAAAGTATCGTTTGCTTCCACATTTCAGAAAGTATTTCAAGGTGCAATATCAGAATTGGCCACTACAAGAAGCTGGAGAGTATTCATTGTGCTAATTTTAGCAATATTAATAACACATAATGAACTTAATTGCTTTTGTTATCAAAGCAATGACAACTACAGCAATGATTTGTCTGTCTAAAAGGAATGGATAACAAAAAGACATATTTGTAAAACATAACATTCCCAGTTTTGGAAGCATCCCTTATCTTAATCACAAGGACAACTTGGGTGGGAATATTTAGTATAGACGTTTATACTAAATGGTATTTTAGGATATAAAAATGTATCTTAAATCTCAGAGGAACATTTGATTCAGTCATGGTTGTAACTGTTTCACTAAGGGCAGCTCAAGTCCAGTAAAAGCTGGACTTAAGCACTGTTTATCTTTAGCTATGATGGTTCTTGATCTCCTTTAATCAGCTATAAGGATAAGAAACTAAAAAGATTCTATTCAGAAGTAGAAGAGAAACTTTTCTTGATACTTGGTGGCACCAGGAAACTGAAAGGAATGAGAAAAAAATACTTCAAAGGGTATGAACAGTTTGAAGCAAGGAAAAATTCTTGAAATGTTTTGAGACATGTTTGTTTTCTTTTGAGAAGAGACCCTGTAAGAAAAGTCCTAAACAACAAATCTTCTCAGTTCCACATAGAAAGAATATGAAGATTCAAATTAAAAACTTCTACATTTCCTACAGTCCTCTTTTTGGCAGGCTTGGCAGAGAAAAGAGACATTTTGCCAGACTCCTCACCATTTTAACTAGTAGTCTCCATTTACCCCCACAAAGCCCCAGGATGACACTAAGACCAGGATACTACTGAAGGCACAAAATGTCTGTTGGTCTGCAAACACAGGAGGCCAATAGTAACAACTAGAAACCAAAACTTGAGGGTAAGGAGAATGAAGTTGCACCACTCTGCTTCAGCATAAACAAATGCCTGCAAACTTCAATGAATTGAAGCAATGTTGTAAAAAAGAATGGGCCAAAATTCCTCCACAATGATGTGAGAACTGATAAAGTCATACAGAAAACAATTACTTCAAGTTATTGCTGTTAAAGGTGGTTCTAAAAGCTATTGAATCATAAGGTGCACTTCGTTTTTCACACATGGCTGCTCCATTTTGGCTTTATTTTTGTTAAACAAATCATGGCACAGTATAATACGCCATGTGTTATTGTTCATCATTGCATTTACCTAATTTTCAGACCTGCTAAGGACCAGAAGTTTTTTGTGTGTGTATCCTGATACATAAAACCATATAATTCAAAAAGGGTGTACTTTCTTTTTCACATGCATAAAGCATATTTATAAATATTTATTTATATTTAAAATATATAACAGCATATATTTTAAAAGCATATTTTAATATATGTATTATGTTCTTGATATATGGGGCTTCGCTGGGTAATTCAGAATTTTCATAGTGCAGACTAGTAACTAAGTCCTTGAATAAAGGGAAAATGGAGGAGTGGATTTGTAGGTTCATGGATTCTGACAGAAATAAACTCATATGAAGTGGAGACTTCAAGGTGCAAAAGGCATATCATAGAAAAATTATCAGCACACTGGAATTTTGCATTCTGTGATTAACAGGATTTCATCTAGTAGGAATTATGAAGGAAGTTAAATGTGTTTTCAATTATTTGAGAACAGTTACATAATGGCTTATCTTGTAATAATGGATACAGAGGCATAGATAATGATATACAATTCAACAGAGAAAATTATAATTTTTGATTACATTTTTCTCACTTGTCTCACATGCCACTCCCTTCATCAAGTACTGTGTTCTGAGACAAAAACCTAAAACTGTGTGATGCGTGGCATAGGAAAGAAACACCCCAGTGATGGTTAGATGATAATATCTAATGGTTTAGGTTTCAGGCTGTGGAGCAGCTGCACAGTCCCAAGACACCCACAGAAGAATGGAATGGTAAACCACTTATGAGTACTCTCTACCTGGAAAACCTCAAAAAGGGGCACCATGTGGCTGTTGTTGTTACACAACATCACTTTTCTCAGTGTTTATGGCTTCAAAATCAGAAGTATTTCAACCTGTTTTGTAAATGTCTTTATGTGGTTGTGGAACTGGGGATAATGTAAAAATTTACTCCCAAGGCTCCTTTGAAAAATCTTTCACAAATGGACATTGGACCAGTTGGTCTGCTCAACATTTGGAAGCCACACACATATTTAAGGGCACACAATCCCTTCAGATACTTAAGGGCACACAATCCCTTCAGCCAACATAGCCCACGAGGAAGGATGAATGGAAATGCAGTCCAACTACTTCTGGAAAGCCACACATTCTCCAACTTTGGCAAAGGTAAAAGGTAAAGGTTCCCCTTGACATTTAGTCCAGTCGTGTCCAACTCTAGGGGGCGGTGCTCATCCCCGTCTCCAAGCCATAGAGCCAGCGTTTGTCCGTAGACCGTATCCATGGTCACGTGGCCAGCGCGACTAGACACGGAACGCCGTTACCTTCCCACCGAGGTGGTACCTATTTATCTACTCACATTTACATGCTTTCAAACTGCTAGGTTGGCAGGAGCTGGGACAAGCGACGGGAGCTCACTCCATCGTGTGGATTCGATCTTATGACTGCTGGTCTTCTGACCTTGCAGCACAGAGGCTTCTGCGGTTTAACCCGCAGCGCCACCACGTCCCTACTTTTGGCAAAGACTAATCATTAAAAATACTTTTTGTTTTCAAATTTACACAGAAAACAATGCAGGCTCTGGGTCACTAGCAAGTTCTAACTGTGAAAATCCCATATAGATCAGAACAGCTTGTCTGTCCTATAAGGTTTTTTTTCTAAAAGAAGAGGCATCCTGCATCTTTAATAGACAAGTGATGGTCAGAAATGTTTTTATATCTAGCCAGTACCTCTGGAGCATAAAATTGTAAACTACATTCTCCCCAGGCCATCTGCATACAACAATGGGAACAATTTAAAAGTCCTCCTGCAGAAGGCTGTTTTGAAGAGTCCCGAAACATGTTACTATAAAGCCTAGCCGCATGCACAGATGTTCTCATACTATTGTTATTTCACTCCAGCTGCATACATAGTGCTGCAGAAAAACTAGAAAAGCTTACAATGCTTCATATGGTAAGACCAGCCTAAGGAGTCCATATCTTGTCTCTCACATTGAATGATCATCCCCATTCAATTTGCATGAATCAATACCTACACCATAATTGTATTCTATGTTCCTACTGGTATATCTTGGCATCCGTGAATACAAACATCACAGAAGGGTCCATCTGTTAAAAGATGCTATCTTTCTGCACACTAAGTTGACAGCCTGTCATCTGGTGTAGCATTCATGCAGAACGGTTTGAGAGGTTACAATGTGTTTGTTTCTGTGGCACAGCAGGGTACCGTCTGCCCCCAGTACACATGGAAACATGTAGTGTCCAGAAAGTAGTGCAATATGAACTTGGAAGATTAAACATTTCCCTTGTGAGCTTCAGTAGCTATATTACTGAAAGAAACACTTAGGCATTGTACCAGCTACAACACTGTCCTGTTCTGGTTGTAAAGAATTTATGATATGTGATTAATTTCTCTTATGATTCAGAAAAAAGAACAGTTAAATTTAACTCTATCAAACGTAACTACAGTACACATTGCAAGTGAGATTGCATGAATACATGTTCAGTAAAGCTGTCTAGCTAGCTCAGTGGTTTATGTAATTGGGTGTAGAGCCAGAGGTTGGAAGATCAATTGCTCACTATGCCTCCAGGGGATAAGAGCCAGCCTATACAGCCTTGGAAAAGTTGCACAGGCCCAGGCACCCCTAGAAGAATGGAATGGTAAACCATTTCTGAGTATTTGTTACCTTGAAGACCCTGGAAAGGATTGCCTTAAGTCAGAATTGACTTGACAGCACATGATTATTATTGATTATAGACAGAGAGTAAGACAGCTGATCAAGATTCCTCAAAATAGAAAGGGTGTAAGCACATACATGGGCTGACATAGGAAACAGCCTACTGGTCACAGGGCTATCTAGAATTGTCCAAAATCTTGTTGCTTAGCACAGTAAATCACACTAGAGTGAGCCCATTAAGTCAGTGAAGGTTTGGTGAGTGAACTCCTTCCTAGGTTCCATTGATTCAAATGGGCGTACTCTAAACTCAAATTATTTTAGCATATAAGTTACGGTTAGAGTAACCCCATTTGAATCAATGGAACTTCCAGAGGAGTTGACTTACTAAAACCTTGTTGCTTCAATGGGCCTAGTCTAGCAGTATTTACTTTTCATTTGAAGGAAGTGCCTCCCACACACATATGTCTAGGATTGAAACAATGGCCTGTGGACCCACTGGTTTAAATTGACTATCAACAGTTGCCCAAGGTTCATACAGGGTTTTCTTCATCCTTTGATACCTGGTGCCAGGGACTGAATCAGGTAACCTGTGCATGCAAACCTCTGCATTCTTCACTGAGCTGAGGCTATTTCCATCATCCCAATGGTCCAATAAAAATACTTCCTACAACTCTGAGATTAACCTGAGCATATGTCTGCAACCTCACCTACTTTCTATCTGGAGCCATGGACATCAGAGCAATCTCCAGGCACAGAAAGGAATAAGTATGTAGAACATCAGTTGTTGGAAAAATACAGCCTTACTTGTGTCCATGTTAACATCAATCAGCACTAAAAGGTTGGCATTTGGCCTGGCCCTTATATGACAAAGAGAGTAATTCTGTCTGCTGTCCTGCTACCCTCAGGCTTGGGGAAAGCCTACTCCAAATCTGGACATGGCTACCCAAAGCCATCTATGGCATGTCCTGACATTTTAAAAAATGGACAACAGTGACCAGCAAAAGGTGGTTATTATGTGCCATCAAGTCGCTTCCAGCTTATGGTAATCCAAATAGGGTTTTCAAGGTATTATATGTGTTCAGAGAGTGGTTTCATATTTCACACAGTGATTTTCCATGGCCAAGTAGGACTTTGAATCCAGAACACTTGAACCCCAGTCCAATATTCTGTTCACTACACCACAATGGCTCTCAGCAGGAGGTAACTGACAATTTATGATCACCTGGAAGCCGTGTTGTGTTATGGATTGATTTGATAGCACTCCACTGTAGGTAATCTGTGCCTTTGCCAAATCTTCATTTGAAAGATTTAGGATGGTGGTGAAGGCTAAATTTAATTGTTAGGACACATTAGCCTATTAATAAAGTCTTAAGCTTTTTTGTTGCAAAAATGGCTAAATAATATTGAGAGATATTTGGTAAGTCTTTTTACTCCTTATCAAAATTTATGTAATTCTGACATTCCCCAGTAGGTTTTATTATTCCACTTCCCATGCAGATAAATTAAGTAGATTGCCCATTATTACACACAGAGCTAATAGAATGTTTGAGCTTCCTTCAAAAGAGAGTGCTAATTTCCTGTGCAATAGCTCTCCACTGCGACACATCTAATGCCAGGATGTATCTATCCAGGAACACGGACTAAGGAGACACTGGCTGAAATCCTGTTGCTTAGTGTAATAAGTCACAAGTAGAATAGGTCCATTGATTCAGTGGAGACTTGGTGAGTCAACTCCTGCATACAATGAGCTACTCTAGTTAAGATGTACTCTGGTAAGCAATAGGATTTCAGCCGTTGCCTTGACAGTTAGACCACTTTGCTCATGTAACTGAATGGCACCTGGGACTATGATAAACCATTCCAGATCACTTTCCACTTCTGTGAACAAGCGTGAATACCATCATTTTGTATAAAGAAAAAAAGTAGTCATCGTGACATCTATATTGCAAAACATGCAGGATAATAATTCAGATTATTGCTTGCAAGCCTGAGCACCTTTGAAATTTTCACAAGCTCTGATTTACCTCAGAAAGCATCCCTTAGAGTTTGGTCAGGTTATGATTGCAATTACTTATTTGTAATCATTGAAGCACTTCAGACAACTCAAGCAAGACTAGAAAATCTGTTACACATTTCTATGTTCTGGATGCTAAACAAGCTGGGCTGTGAGGTGTGTGTTTCTTTTTAAACAAACATTGAAGAGACTGGAGTTGTGCATATACTCGTTTACCAGACTGACTCTTTACAGTCCCTTATCTACAGTCTTCCCTTTCCTTCGCACTTCCTCTATTTTTTCAGGAGTCCCATCTTTCTTATTTGATGCACTTATTTGAATATATTGTTTTCAACTCCTCTCCTAGACTGCCTACTATCCAAACTGCCATACAGTCTCATAAAAATATAATATAATATAATAAATATAATATAATAGACAGACAGACAAATCTTTATTGGCATAAAGAGAATAAAACATAACCAAACTGGTTCATTAAGTGCCCCACGCATACAAAATCCAGGAGGTAGGAAAGCAGAAGACCAAACCCTTCAAAGACATTTAATTGAGAGCGAGGCTTCACGTCCTCACAATTGAGCTGATGAAATCTGCAATTCTTTCCAGAATGTCAGGCACCTCCACAGATAGCATAAAACAGACTTTGTCCACATCAGATTTTCCCTCCAATTTTAACAGGACCGGTGCCACAAATTTGGAACGATCACTCTGGTGGAGTGGACAGTGCAGAAACATGTGGGCAAGAGTTTCCAATGCACCCTGCTCGCATGAGCAATGTCTTTCGAGGTATGGGATTCCTTTGAACCTACCATATAGTAAGGCTGCAGGCATGACATTGCATTTGGCTAGGGAGAATGCCCTGTGTTTTTGTGGACACGAGCAGAGAAAGGAAGGCAGCTGGTTTTCCAATCTTAAAGGGAATGTTGGAAAACAGTGGTGAGCAGGTCTTATTGGCTGCGTTCTATAGTTCCTGGAATTCAATGTCCAAAATTCTTCTTTTGATCATTTGGAAGGCTTGCCCTTGATTTAGTGAGCCCAATCTAAGCCAATCCATTTCAGTTTTTTTAAAAGGGCAGTAGACCCAAAGTGAGATTTAGATTCCAGTAATAGTTGATATAATAAACTATCTGGGTCAGAGTTGTAGAAAAGTTTTAGCCAGAACTGAAATGATCTTAGCCAAGCCATCATTTCCAAAGAGGAAAATCCAGTCTCTAGACAAAGCACCAAGCAGGGAACACAACTTGGTAGCCCTAGCACTCTATGTAAGAATTGATATTGTATCCGTTCAATTGACCTATCCATGTCATTTAACCAGATTGGGATGCCATACAAAATTTGTGGGATAATTTTGGATTTAAAAACCTGTAAAGCTGCCAGAACATAACAATTGCCAGAATTATAATAGAAACGAAGTCTTGCCTGACCAGTGAACCTAGCTACATTTATAACCATTTTGCGTTGGGGAGACCAGGAATGTTTATAATGGAACAGGATGCCTAGGTATTTATACTCTTTAACCTGTTCGATCTTATGTCCATTCAGATTCCATTGAAGTTGCTTCCATGACTTTAAGAAAACCAAAATTTTGAATTTACTATAATTCAGTTGCATTTTGTTTTTGTTCAGGTATTCCACAATTCTGTTAATTAATTTCAAACCTGGACAGGAGCCCGAGATGATAACAGCATTGCCCACATAAAACAATAACGGGACACGATGCATCCCCAATTTTGGTGGATGACCCTCCACACTAGCTAGAAAGGGGGCTAGGTCATTCATAAATAGGTTGAATAGGGAGGGAGCAAGAATGCAGCCTTGCTTCACTCCCTTGTTGGTTCGAAATTGATTAGTTAACT
The DNA here is from genome assembly GCA_037013535.1 of Intellagama lesueurii. Classification (NCBI taxonomy): domain Eukaryota; kingdom Metazoa; phylum Chordata; class Lepidosauria; order Squamata; family Agamidae; genus Intellagama; species Intellagama lesueurii. The sequence continues at coordinate 25,270,981 of JBAJHW010000010.1, read as the reverse complement.
CACCTTTCCAAGAGGCACGAACTTGACACGTTGTGCCTGAGTATAAAATTCTTATGAGGGAAAGGAGTCTTTTACGTATCTATGCCCATATTTTCAAGTTTTTCCCAAAGAAACTCTCTATCTACTGAATCGAAAGCTGCCTTTAAGTCAAGGAAAGCCACATACAATTTAGAATTCTCATGCTTAAGTGTTTTGTTAATAAGATGTGAGAGTATTAAGCAGTTATCTACTGTGGCCTTGTTGTTGTTGTTTAGTCGTTAAGTTGTGTCCGACTCTTCGTAACCCCATGGACCAGAGCACGCCAGGCCCTCCTGTCTTCCACTGCCTCCCGGAGTTTGGTCAAATTCATGTTGGTAGCTTTGATGACACTATCCAGCCATCTTGTCCTCTGTCGTCCCCTTCTCCTCTTGCCTTCACACTTTCCCAACATCAGGGTCTTTTCCAGGGAGTCTTCTCTTCTCATGAGATGGCCAAAGTATTGAAGCCTCAGCTTCAGGATCTGTCCTTCCAGTGAGCACTCAGGGTTGATTTCCTTCAGAATGGATAGGTTTGATCTCCTTGCAGTCCAGGGGACTCTCAAGAGTCTCCTCCAGCACCACAATTCAAAAGCATCAATTCTTCAGCGTAAGGCATAAGGTAAGGCCAAAAACTGTGGCCTTACCTTTCCTGAAACCAGCTTGCTCAGGGCCAAGCAATGCCTGATTACTGATCCAGGAATTAAGTTTAATTAGTAGATGTTTTGCATAGAGTTATCCAATTACTGATAATAAACTGATTGGTCTGGAGTTTTCTGGGAGGTGGGGGTCCCCTTTTTTATAAATTGCATTTCAATACATCTGGTTGGATGGCATCGGGGCCGGCTGCTTTTCCAGCTTTTAATCAAGTAATTAGATCTTTGGTCTCTTCTATAGTTGCTGGTGGCCAAACAGGAAGATCAGAAGGAGCAAAAAGGGTAGAGGATCTAACAGCTGTATCTTTGTCAAAAAGAAGGTCTGAAAAATATTGGACCCATCTTTGTGGAGATATTATGGCAGGGTCTTGTACTTCCAGCCTGGAGGAGCCAGCCACAATGGCCTAAAATAATTTATTATTTTTCTGGGTTGGAGCTTGCTCCATTGCTCCAGAATAAATTTCTGTCTTTTTTCTTTTATACAATTCCTTAATTGAGTTTTTAGGGATATATATTTGTGCCGATCTTGGGCAGAGTCAGTCTTCCTATATTCCCTATAAGAATAGGGGATTTGTACTTTCAGATCCCTATAGTAAGGGTCAAGCCAAGTTCTTTGTTTTGAGGGATTGCTGCACCTTTGGGCTGAAGGAACTCATCCTAATTCACAGTGAAGATGTTCCATTAATCCATCAAATGCTTTAATTTTATCAAGTGGTTCGATGGATTTTGTGATGGAAATCTGAAGGTCCTTACACTTGTCCCTTAATAGTAGATTTTGGAACCTATGAAGTACTAAATTGTTCCAAGCTATTTGAATTGGGGCGACTGAATTATTTGAGTCAGAGGATACATTCCTTCTGCTGGGTCCCAAAATCACCTTCGTAGTTAATGGGAGGTGATCACTGGCCGTAAAATCACCCACAGCAAATTTCACTACCCATGGTTTCAGAGACATTGAGAGCAGGATGTAATCAATTACACTGGATCTTTGGTTGGTGATATGTGTGAACTCCCCCACCTCAGGAAATTCTGTTAGGCCATTAAACCAGATTAGGTTAAATTGAATACACAATTTAGCTAGAACAAGTCCAGCCGCATTATAGGAGCAATCCTTGGACTGTCTACTAAAGGTGCAGCAAAGCGGGAGGGAGACATCACTCTCCACTTCAAGGGCTTTCGGAAATATCTGGTCATCCCCCCCCCACTCTGGCATTAAGATCACCCGCGATGATAAATTTGGCCAGGGGAAAACTGATCTCAAGATCCTCTATATATTTTTCCAAGGAGTCCCAGTGCTGGAGCCACTGTGGACTGTTGAAGCCTGGGGGAATATATATGTTAATTAAAATCAAAACCTTGTCAGGAGTGACAACTTTAGTGGCCAACTTATGGCATTGGGAGAAAAAAATATCTATATATTCAGAAACTAAACAGGTGTTAATCAATGTGGCTAAGCCAGCTGTCGGGTGACCTTTAGTTTTAACCTTAATTGCTGGTGCACAATAGGACTTATACCCTCCCAGTTGAACTTGGTCAGAAACCCAGGTTTCCTGTAGAAGTACAATATCAAAGCCTTTAAGGTAATTCAGAAGAACATTATCATTACTTTTGCCTTTCCAACCCGCAATATTCCAAGATAGGATTTTAAATATAATCTTCTGCTCAGGATTTGGTGGGAAAATGTTCAGTCAATTACCGGTTTGGGGGACAGTAGATAAGTCTGGATTTAGTACCAGTGGGAGAGGCATAGATATGTCTCAAAAATCAGAATCATCCACAACTGGCCCTCTTGAGTGGGTCTCTGCTTCTCCTTTATTATCAGAGCTGGAATGATGATGAATTAGTGCTCAGGTTAAGGGTTGGTTTGGATCAGGAGAAGTTTGAGGTTCAGCAGTCAAAGAGAGGAGTTCCGCAGATGGCATAGGAAGAGCCCCGATGATTTTGTTGTCTGTGTGAGGGGTCGGAGATGGGATGTATACTTCCATGTTGCCAATTAGATCAGACCTCACTTTGTCCAAACTGGTGATGATCTTCATCTGTTCCTCCCTGGGCAGCAGTTTGAAGGCAGTGGCACATTCCGACATGAGTTCATCTCCGTCTATGTCCAATTGCATTAATAAGTCTTTGTCTGGGGCTTCAGTTGCATCCTTGCCATGTTCCTCCTGAACATGGGTTTTGTATAAATTGGGAGAACTTTTACGATCATGTTGCAGGTTAGGAACCTTCTTCTGGGTTCTTAAGTGTTTTTGGACAGTCTCAGTGTGACCTTTTGAAGTTCCCCCACCTAATGATTTAGTCTTTGATTTAGATTTGGAGCGGTTGGGATTCTCCTTAGTTTGTCAAGGGAGTTTTTAAGGCATTTTGTCAGTGTCTCCAATTTTTCCAGGGTGTCAGTCTCACACAGTCCTAGGGCATCCACAGCAGCTGGTTGATGATACGCTTCAGTTTGCCTCTCAGATGAGGAGAGTCTTGGGTGTGAGCCAATTTGCACTGGCCTTGTATTCTGCGAAGGAGTGGACAGTGCTGGAAATTCCCCAAGGGCATACTTAGGGTGGTTTGAGTCTGCTTCCATTTCAGAGAAAACTCTTTTAGTTGTTATAGAAAAGGTGCTTAAAAATCCTTTCATTCTAAACAGCATAAGAGGAATTGTTGGTTTGCAAAATTCCATCCGAAGCCTTATCTTGAAGTGTGAGGTTGGTAAGCTTACAATATTTTTCAGATCTATTTGGCTCACTTCAGTTCGTAGCAATTTACTCAGAGAGACAAGAACCTTCTGTCTGTTTGTCTGTTTTCCTTTGTTTATGTGATTGTCCATGACTTTTAAGATTATATGAGTCACTAGAAGATGCCGTGAGGTAGGTGCACTGACTGGATTCACCTTTGAAGGCTTTCCAACTCTTCTGTCTCCACCTTGGTTAAGCCTCTTGCTTTTCTCCCAAATCGGATATGGAGGTGGTGAATGATGATATAGGGGTTCTTTTCCCTTTTTTGGTTAGAGACTTCTGGAGAGTATCAAGCTGATCAGTGATATGCTGGAGCTTCTGGAAAATCACCAGGATTGTCTTTCCCATTATAAACACAATGTTCCCCCAACTGTTCTGTTAGCTGTGTCAATAGCTGTTGGTCAGCCACCCCCAGGTATTCAGGGGCCATTGTATTTTGCTCACCTCCTTCTGAGGTTCCTGAGGTTTCCCTGACTGGAGGGATTGGATTTTGATCCAAAGTCAACCTGGTTACCTTTGACTCAGAGAGAGAGGATAGCTCCTGCAAAACACCCTCATTCTCACTGTTCTCCTGAAGATCTGCTACCAGTACTGAAAATCTATTTGATGAAGCATTTTTAGCTAAATCACTTACAGTTTCAGATATAGTAAAGGCCATTACTTCATCCAGCCGCAGTTGTTTAGCGACCTTGGCAGGAGAATTTGAAGGAGTTCTTTGGCGTTTCTTTTTCCTCCCCATAATGTTCGCTCTCCCGACATTGGACTTCAACACTATCCACGGCAAACCAAATTGCATTAACTCAAAACAAAATAAAAAGTCCAAGAAGCCCTTATCTCGATGATCCAGAGTTAAGAAAAATAAATAGAGATTTTAAAAGTAAAATGTTTTGGGGGTTAAAATGAAAGTAAAACAAGGTAAAAGGTAAAAGAGAGAGAGACAGGACAGTAAAAAGGTAAGAGAGAGAGAGACAGGACAGACTGTCATCGGCTGGCAGCCATCTTCCCCATACTGCATATAATATAATATAATATAATATAATATAATATAATATAATATAATATAATATAATATAATATAATATAATATAATTAATATAATATAATATAATATAACAATAGAGTGTAATAGAACAATAACTGAAGAAGCAGAATATACAGGTAAAATAGAAGCAGAAGCAGAAAGTAAAAGAGTGTATAAAGCCAAATTAGAAAAGGAGCAAGTATGAATGTAAAAGTGTATAGTCTCTGGAAGATTCTTAAAATGCCTGGGAATATTAATTTCTAAGTGATTACCTGGTCCCGAAAAAAATCACAAAGTGGGGAACAGACAAGCTTATCTGGGAATTTATTTATTTATTTATTTATTTATTTATTTATTTATTTATTTATTTATATCCCACACCATCTGGCAACCAGGCCACTCTGGGCGGCTAACAACAATATAAGGAGAAAAAAAATTAAAAACACAATAAAAATAAGTTAATACATAGCAAATCAGAAATTAAAACAGATGGCAGTAAGGTGGTGGAAAGGGTGATGGAGAGGATAGCAAAAAGAATGGTAAAAAGGGAGTGCAAGATCCTAGTGCTCCGGAAAAACCTGGCGGAAGAGCCAGGTCTTCAATGCTCTTTTGAATCAGTCCAGTGAGGGTGCCAGACGAATCGGCAGGTTGTTCCATAAGAGGGGGGCAACCACCGAGAAGGCCCGGTTTCTAGTTCTTTCCCTCTGGGCCTCCTTCGGGGTCAAGGCCCTCAATCGCCTTGCCTGTGAGGAACGGGTATTACAGACAGATCTGGCTGGGAGCAGGCGTTCTGATAGGTACCTAGGTCCTAAACTATTTAGGGCTTTAAATGTTATCATCATAACCTTGAAGTCAATGTGGAAATGAACCGGTAGCCAATGAAGGGTGGCCAGAGTGGGGCAGATGTGCTGAAATTTCTTCACCCCAGTTATTTTCTGGACCAATTGAAGTCTCTGCATGAGCCTCAAGGGTAGCCACATGTAGAGAGTACTGCAGTAGTCTATTCTTGAGATTACGAGGGCATAAATCAGCATCGTGAGTGCCCCCGCATCTAGATAGGGATGCAGCTGGGCAATTCTCCAAAGATGGAAATGGACTGCCCGGACCACAGATGCCACCTGGGTTTCCATGGTGAGATCCGGGTCCAGGCAGATGCCCAAGCTGCGAACCTCTCTCTTCGTGGGGAGAGTCACTCCCCCAAATGAGAGGGAGTTTCCCAACCCACCAACGCCGGGGCCGCCCACGCGCAAGATTTCCGTCTTGTCCGGATTTAACCTCAGTCCATTTGCCCTCATCCACCCCAGAACAGTCCCCAAGCAGCATTCAAGGGACGTAACAGCATCCACTGCAGTAGGAGAAAAGGAGAGGTAGAGCTGGGTGTCATCAGCGTACTGATGGCACCAGGCCCCACAACTCCGGATGACCTCACCCAGTGGCCTCATATAGATATTAAATAGCATTGGTGAGATGGTCGACCCCTGCGGAACCCCACAATTGAGATCCATGGGGTGGAAGTCATCTCACCAAGCTGCACTCTCTGGGGACGGTCCTCCAAGAAGGAACGGAGCCACGCCAACACGAGACCACCGATTCCCAACTCGGAGAGCCGCCCCAGGAGGATACTGTGGTCGATGGTATCAAAGGCCGCTGAGATATTGAGGAGGACCAAGAAGGACATATTGCCCCTGTCAGCCTCCCTCAGGTGGTCATCCTGCAGGGCGACCAAAGCTGTTTCCATACCATGCCGTGGCCTGAAGCCCAACTGGAATGGATCAAGGGCATCAGTTTCCTCCAGGAGGGCCTGGAGCTGATAGGCCACCACTCTCACGACCACTTTACTCATGAAAGAAACATTGGTGACGGGCCTATAATTCCCAATTTTGTCCGCTGCCAAATTAGGTTTCTTTCTAATGGGCCTAATGAGTGTCTCCTTGAGGGCAGGGGGAACCATGCCCTCCTGGAGAGACCCATAAATTATTGCGGTGGCCCATTCTGTTGTTACCCGGCCTGGCTGCTTTGATGAGCCAGGCCAGGCAAGGGTCTAAAGAGGAGGTGGTGGCACGACAGCGTACAAGCACCCTGTCCACATCATTGGACGTCACAGGTTGAAAGCAAGTTAACTTCGCCAGGCAAGACGATGCACTGGACATCTCAGCTCGATCTACTGTCTGTAAAAAGGGATCAAGGTCCCGGCGGATGGCCTCCACTTTAGATTTTAAAAATGCCGCAAATTGGTCACAGGAGATACTAGAGGAAGGCCTATCACTGTGGCCAACTCCGGATAGATCGCGTACTATACGGAAAAGTTCTGCCTGCTGGTTGTGAGCTTCGCTTATCCGGTCAGCGAAGAATGCTCTTCTTGTAGCCTTTACCCTAGCTAGGTAAAGATTAGATGCGATCCTGGCGGTTTTTAAATTAGTTTCCGTCGGGGTCCTTTTCCAGATGCTCTCTAGCCTTCTCCGATTACGCTTCATAGCCCGCAGCTGCTGGTTAAACCAGGGAGCTGGTCGGGCTCGGCAACGGAGAGGGCGTTTAGGTGCGATCATGTCGACCGCCCTGGTGGTGGCGGTATACCAGCCATCCACCAGGGCATTGACAGGAGCGCCAACCAAGTCAGCTGGAATCCCCCGCATGGTATCTTGGAATCCGTCAGGATCCAGTAACCTGCGGGGGCGGACCATCTTAATGGGTCCAAGCTCCCAGCGGGAGGGAAGTGCCACTGAGAGGCTGCATTTAATTAGGTGGTGATCTGACCATGACAAGGGGGCCGATACCAAGTCGGCCACCATCAGAGCACACTCTCTCTGCTTGGCAGCAAAGACCAGATCCAGCATATGGCCGCCCACGTGGGTAGAACCGTTGACTTGCTGGCATAGCATTTCATGGATGCCACTACTGAAAGTACCTTCTATCTTGTAGAAACCCATCTTGCCTCATTTTGGGTGGAGGCAGATGAAGGTATTTTCCACCCAGAGGAAGGCTAAGTAAAAGACTTCAGCGTTTGTGGATATTAAGCATGAGAGAAGGTAATCTTCCTTGAGGTAACCTGACTCAAGCTGTTTAAAACTTCAATGGTTAAAACCAGTTCTCTGTATGGGTCCCCCAATCAACTTGGCAATCAATTCAGGGCTTTGGAATGGATTCCAATTCAGCCTGGAGTACCTGTGCTCCATCTGTTTCAGTTTCCACTCCAAATTTCCCATTTCTAAGCCTCCCATTGACTTGCAATGGAAAAACCCAAATGTTTATAACCTTTTGATTTTGCAGTAATGTACATGAAATCTGGAGTTGTGATAGACCCTAAAGAGGAGAGTAAACCTGCCAATTTTCAGACAGCAAACTTTGAGAGTTTGCACACTAAGCACATTTAAAGTTTGGTTCAGCATTCTAGGTACAAAAACCTGCTGAGACAAGATTCACCTGATGCTGGAAACTAGCAAAAGTTTGTTCCATTTGAGTCTCCAGAGAGAGTGTATTCTTCAGCTAGAGTGCTACCTTGAATAACACCTTGGGATTTCAGGCAGGGGGCTTTCCATGTTTTACCGTCCAACTGGGAAATGGACATGAGAACTTTTTCACGCACACACACGTCTTACTACTAAAATAAAATCCTTCCCCATCATAGGTGAAGGCCCTAAAGTCATGGGTAACTACATTCCCCAGAATATTTGGCCACTATGATGCTGTTGCAGAACATAATGCATTTGTCTTTTCATCGCCAGGTAGGCTACAGTGGTAAAGGGCAATGGGTGACTGTTGTGGGATTTTGCCCATTAAAGAAATGTGCTTAGTCTGTAATTATTCTAGGTGTTTTGAACTAAGGAAGCCTGAACATTGATATCCCCACACTGAAATGTGCATCACCATTTCCCAGTGGATTGCTGTCATCAGTATGTACTGAGTTCAGACAATTCATTGGCTGGGATCAAATACCTTTTGGTTTTGCATAACAGAAATCTACCTGTCATTCTCTACCTGGTAATTTATAGAACTATTTCCTTTAACAGTAATGCAGAAAGAACAAAGACAAGTTTCTCTTTAAAGAAGCTCCTTTTAAAACAAAACAAAACAAAACACCAGTTCTTTACAGGCTTTCATATCAGAGCAAATATGAGCTTAAAGGGAGAGATGGAAAACTTGCATTGTCTATTGATGCACCACACAAGTGGTCCCAGATGTGCCACTACTAATTCTGAGAAGTCCAACAAGGAGGAAAAAGAAAGCAGAAGTCTCTTCTCCTAGCAATTTCTTCAGTACAACAGGTACTTAGGGGGGTGTTTTATCTCATCTTCTCTTTTAAGTCACAACGGACTTATTCTCTAGGAGATGCTTGTTTATTTTGTGCTAACAGCATTAACAGCAGGCTGTTATACATTACTTTGCGTTCATTAGGACACAAGCTTCACTTGACATTGCTGTGTCAAATTTAATACTGTAACTGTCCTCTGACAAACACACCCTGGGGCATTATATTGAACATTAACCTAGGAGTTCAGAAAGAAAGAAAGAAATTTGTGTCCACTGCGTATCAATTCTATTTCAGTCAGATTCTATTGTTGCTTCAGCTCTACCCATTGCCATAAAGTCACAGCATGAGGCCTAACCAAGAGATCTCCTTGCCTAAATGCCAGATTGGTAAATGGGAAAACAACAGCCAACTGGGACTTGATCCTGGATGAGCAGGCCAATCTGGCTTGCCTCACAGAGACTTGGCTGGATGAGGCTGGGGGTGTCAATCTCATCCAGCTTTGTCCACCAGGGTTCTCTGTACAGCAGCAAGCAAGACCTTGATGATGATCTATCATGGACAGATCATCATATAGTGGGGTTTAGACTCACTGGAACCCAGAGTCTCTGCAGGGATGGGGAACAAATGTGGTCTGCCCCAGGAAACTGATAGGTACAAATCATGTCCTGACAGCTCTTGAGGAATCTCTTGATGCCTCGGCAGGCGATTCTGTTGAAGCTCTGGTTGATCTCTGGAATGGGGAAATAGCCAGGGTTGTTGACACAATCGGTCTTAAGAGTCTCTTCCCACAAAGGAGAGCCAGACTAGCCCCCTGGTTTACTGGAGAGATGGTGGTGATGAAAGGAATGGAACAGAGACTAGAGCGATGATACCAGAAAACTCAGAGTGAATCCAACCAAACACAGAAAAGAGCCCATTGGAAGGCCTGTTCCATGGCAGTGGTAGCGGCAAAGAAATAATTCTTTGCTGCCACCATTGCGTCTACACAGAATCACTCAGCGAAGCTCTTCTCTTTTTTTATAACATTTTATTAGTTTTTCAATATATCTACATTCAATTCGTGCTTGTTAAACATCGTGTTACATGGGTTGCTTATACTTATTTGTTTTTTGCGTCTTGGTGTCTTCTTAGTTGTCCCTTCAAAATCTATACATTTTTTAAGCATTTAAACCATTCATGTGTGTATTTTAGCATACAATATTGGCTACTATCATAATATTGCTCTCATAGTATACAATGTTCTCAAAATCTTCTAATAAAATACCTAATAGAAGCAATTCTGGTTTCAAATCTATATAATTTTGAGGCAATTTAACTGACCAACTTTGTATTTTATACCAATAATAACTAAATAGGTTCCTTACACATAATAGATGTTATCTAAAGAATTTTATACAGATTTTCTTTATATAATTGTTTAGCCATTTCTATCTCCATATTTTCTGTCATGTCTATATCAATATCATATCTAATATATGTTAATTAAGCACTTTTTTTAACCTCATCTTTATGTCTAGCTTCAATTTACCTTAAGAACCACCGTGTTATGCCTTTCCCTGATTAGTGATCCCTTATTTCAGTTTATTTCCCTTTTCTAATATATATGTCCCCGTACAATTCCAGAAATTAGGTGTATACATGCTTTCAATGTTAAAGACCGCCTTTTCTTCCTTTTCATTTTTTTTTCTTTTTTCTTTTTTTTTAAAAACCATTTTATTCATATCTAAACATACAAACTTAAAAACATTAACAATCTAACAAATAATTAACAAAACAAGCAAAACAAAACAAAACAAAAACACAGCTAAGCATCCATCCTTCCCCTATGGATCAGAGATTTCACTGTCATCTGGTCATCGGAATATCTTCAAGGGGATTCTGGTGAGCACTGGTTCCCTATAGACTAATTTCCCCCTAAGTTCCTGCCTTTTTCTGGGCCCAATTATATATCAGCTTCCAGCTTTGCTTTACAAAGTCTCTTGGTTGATCCCGTAGTGCCTCTGAAAGCATGTCTAGTTCTGCAATATCCAATAGCTTCTTTAATAACTCATCCATCGTTGGTGTCTCTACATTCTTCCATTTTTGGGCCCAGAGTAACCTAGCTGCTGTGAATATATGCAGTAGACTATATTTTACTTTCTTGTCAATAATTTCTGGCATTATATTCAATAATAACATTTCAGGTTTAAAACTTAATTTTTGTTGAACAATCTCTTTTACCATTTCCCAAACCTGTATCCAATTTTTTTTTGCTTTTTCACATGACCACCACATATGATAATAAGTCCCTGGTTTTTTTTACACTTCCAACAAACATTACTGTTACCTTCTGACATTTTTGCCAATCTTACAGGGATAAAATGCCATCTATGAAACATTTTAAGGATGTTTTCTCTAAGATTCACTGGCTTAATCATTTTATGATTCTCTTTCCACATCTTTGTCCATTCGTCAATGTCAATATTGTACCCAAAATTTTGTGCCCATTTTACCATCGCCTCCTTCACCCTCTCATCCTCTAAGTTGTATTCCAATAAGTATGTTTAAAATTATTTTCTCATTAGTGTAAATCCATAATTCATCCACCTGGACTTTTCCCTCAAAAAAGTCCATAATTTTGTCCTTTTTATATCTCGATTCTAATTTCAACATTGACCACCAATCTGTAGCTAGACCCAGTTTCTCTAGATCTTATTTATCTTTTATATTCTGATCTTTAGTTAATAAGTCTTTATACGTGAGTAACGCTCCCTTCTGATTCAATACTTTCAAAGTGAATGCTTCTATTGGTGCTACCCATATTGGAATTTTCTTGTAGGTCTGTGTTTGAAATTTTTGCCATACTAAGCAGAGCGCCTTCCTCAGAATATGTTCTGCAAAATGTGATTGTTCTTTGTATTTCCCATACCACACATATGCATGCCAACCCATGTTTAGATCATGACCCTCCAATTTCAGTAATCTTTGATTTTCTAATGTTATCCATTATTTTATCCAGACCATGGCACATGCCTTATAATATAATAGCCAATTCAGTAGTCCTGAACCACCTCTTTCTTTTAAGTCTTGCAGTATTCTAAATTTTATTCTTAGTTTCTTGGCCTTCCATACAAATTTCGAAGTCAGGCTGTCCAGGTCCTTGAAGTATTTATAATTTAATAAAATTGGTAAATTTCCTTTTCGTCTTTCTAAGTAACTCCTTCTCTTGTTTGTCTTTTCCCAATTCTTATTTCTATCTCTCTAAAAATTCTGCCATCCCTTGTACCATCTGAGATCATTTTATGCACTTGATCTATCTCTAATAGATCTTCCAGGCTATTTTTAATTAAATCTGCTGGTTCTCTCCCCTTATCTTCCCTTAGCACACCTAAAACTCTCCTCGGCTCCAGGGTTAGAATTAGATCTCCTAAATTTTCCCCTCTGATTTCCTCCAGCCCCTCCTTTGATTGGCATATATCATCCATCACCCTCTCATTTCCTTGTTTATTATTCCCTGTCTCCTGTTGAAGGAATAATTTCGCCTCTTCATTGTGGGATCTCACTATTTCTAAAATTGCTTGAAGGGTAGATTTTGTTTCATCCCAAAATTTTCCTTGTTGTAGCATTATGTCCCAGATATCAAACAATTGTATTCCAAGTGAAAGTTGTCCAGTTGCTTAAAGTAATCAGTCCAATTCCATCAATACTTGCTTCCATAGGTCCACTTTAATAGATTGATCATCTTTAGGGTTAAACTTGAATCCAGTCTCAGATGTAAAGGGTTTCCCCCGCTTGAAGGCTCAAGGACACTTCCTCACCAAATAGTTCACTCAATGTTTGTATTCATGGCCTGATGTCTTTTGTAATCCAGCCCCAGAAGCAATCCATTCCAGTATTAATTCTGTCCTGGCCTGTGCTCCAGTCAAATTCAAAACCCAGGATACAGTTTTAAAAATCCACTTTGGCAGGATTAGGCTTTCTAGGGTTAATTTGTCTGTACTTCAGTTCAGTCCTCAGGGGGAAAAAAAGGAAGTCAGAACTGCCATAGAGTGTTCAAGGTCATTGTTTTGGGCTTTTTGCCAACGCTGTAGATAGCTGTAAGCTGTAGCCATAACAGAGCCAGTTTAACTCCCCAGAGTTGTTTAGCTAATGATGATTTTAAGAGAAAGATTTCTTAAGTTTCTAAAGCCAGGATAATACCAAACTTCCTTCCTTGAAGTATAATTAAATGTCTAATTAATGTCCAATTTATTTTCTTTGCGTCTCTTTGCGTCTCTTCCCTCTCTCCAGATTCACCACTGCTCTATAAGTGGTGGGGATAGGAGACGCTATTTCTGTTATAGGGATTATCTCATCCAGGGATAGTCATAAAGCAGTACAGTTATAAAAATATTTCTCACCCAGTGGTAACAGTGATGTTAACTAGCTGATTTATCGCTTCTCCATTGCCAGCTGCCGATGACTTGCAAGCAAGCTATACAGCTGCTTGTTTCCGCCCACTGGTTAATTGGGGAGTTTCCTGGATCAAACGGGGGTAACCGCCATCCCTCCCATGATCAACAGGCTTCTCTCCCATTTCACCACCTCTTTGGGGTGGTTTTAACCCCTTGGGGGGTCCCAAACAGGTCAGAATTCAGCCCAGGGGACAGAGCTCCGTCCCCCTGCTGCTGTCTCATCGCAGCATCTAGCTAGAAGTCCAGCGGAGCTCTTCTGAGTGATCAATGGCTTGTTACCGTATTTTTCTGTGTATAAAATGACACTTTTTCCTAAAATAATTAGAGGAAAAATTGAGGGTCGTTTTATACATGGAAGGAGGCAGAGGCAAAGGAGCAGTCGCACGTGCGCTCGGGCGCCTCTTGCTGCTGCTGCCGCTGCTGCCCAATTGCCTCCTCCAGGGCTCACGGCTTGTCCCCTCCGGTGGTGGAGGCGGCAGCAGCAGGAGATGGAGACGGAGGCAAAGGAGCAGTCACACGCGCTCGGGCACTGCTGCCTCCCCTGCCCACCTGCCCACCTCCTCCAGTGGGACTGACGTCCGCCTTGTCCCCTCCGGTGGTGGAGGCAGCAGGAGGCAGAGGCAAAGGAGCACTCGCACGTGCTCGTCTTCCTCTTGCTGCCGCCGCAAATCAAGGATAGCAAATATTTTATTTAACATCATACGTTTTTGTTCTTTTTCAATATTTGCACACTTACTGGTTTTAGCTTTGTATATTGCCCTATTAATGATGTGAGCCGCTTTGGGTCCTTCTGAGGAGAAAGGCAGGGTATAAACAAACAAACAAATGCCTCATATTTGTTGTTGACCATGGGACCCTAGGCAGCCATTCCCACCTCTCTTTTTTTGTTTTTTGGCCACAGTCCTTTTAGGAGCTCTTCTCAGCTTCCCGGGTCCCCTGTCAAATGAGGATACATGATGAACAGATGAACAGAAAAACGGAATAGAATTTTTTTTTTCAGTCTGTGGCCCTCTTCAAATGTGCTAGGGGGGGCATATGGCCCCCATTGAGAATGGCTGCTTTAGAGCACAGGAAAGGGGCAGTGCGTTTCCCCATATTGGCACCTCCTTCCTTCAGCAATTCCTTTGGAATCTGCCATAACTTCATGGCTTTCAGGGCACCATTTCCCTTTTTATATCTCTTGACCTGACCCTCCTCGATCTCAGTCAAAGGGGTTAACTGACATACATAAATGTCAACAGATCTCTCTGCTAGATCACATGATGTTCTGTTAGGTTGACTATTTGTATAACTGTATAACTGTATTCCAAATACTTACAAGTGACATATTTTAGGGGCCTCTCAGGCCTGATTATAATATTTGACCTTTCTGATAGCTGTTAAAGCAGGTCAGGAATAGCTGGAGCTCTAAAAATTGTTGGGCTATAACTCCCATCAGCATAGACAAGAGTGAGGAATGCTGAGTGTTGCATTCAGAGAGCATCTGAACCTGGCACACCTCTGTCCAAAGCAGGAACAGGCATCTAGAGGCCAAATGAGGACCACATAGGCCATTTAAAACATGAAAAGAAAATGAAACAAGATGCAACCATGGAACCCGTCTGACTTTGAAGCTCTGGGAAGGAAACTCAAGGACTTTGGGGCCTGGTGCTTCCGGTGCTCGGAAGAGGAATCAAAAGAGAAAGGAAGATCCTCTGGGTGAATGACTGGCTACGAAGGTGGTATCGATGAGAGGGATTTGGTTTTTGGGACCCCAGGCTAAGCTTCCTAGAAGAAGGACTGCTAGCAAGAGACGGCTTGCATCTAACAAGGACTGGAAAGAATGTGTTTGCCCACAGCATGAAGAACTTCATCAGGAGGGCTTTAAACTGAATTGGAAGGGGGAGGGAGACGCAAGCACAGAGTTAAGGGTAGATGAACCCTTACACACAATAAGAGGAATGGACCAAACTGATCAAAAGGGCAACAATAATAACATTAACAATAATAATCACAATAATAAACATAACAATAACAACAACAACAACAATCATCATCATCATCATCATCAAAATGGACAAAGACAAACAGGCCACAAATCACACACCCTCCGGTGTCTGTATATGAATGCCAGGAGTATGGGAAACAAACAAGAAGAACTGGAAATTTTAATTCAGGAGGGTAAGTATGACTTGAAAGGAATAACTGAAACTTGGTGGGATGACTCCCATGACTGGAATACAGCAATTGAGGGATATAAACTGATCAAAAAGAGCAGAGAGAATAAAAAGGGAGGTGGAGTTGTAGTATATGTCAAAAATATACATTCCTGCACAGAAATACAGGAGGAGGAGAGTGGCTGTCTCATCGAGAGCATCTTGATCAATCTAATTAGGGCAAAAAACAAAAGGAACTTGGTAATTGGAGTCTACTACCGACTGCCCAATCAAAGAGAGGAAGCGGACAAAACTTTTGAAAAACAAATTGCAGGGTTTTCAAAGAGACACGACCTAGTAGGGATGGGAGATTTCAATTATCCAGATATATGTTGGGAGGGAAATTCTGCCAAGTATGGCCCTTCCAAGAAATTCCTGGCTTTTGTGGCTGATAATTTCCTCCTACAAAAAGTGGAGAAAGAAACTAGAGGATTTGCTATCCTTGATTTGATTCTGACAAACAAAGATGACTTGGAGGGGGAAGTGGCAGTAAGGGGAATTCTAGGTGAGAGTGACCATGTCCTTCTAGAATTCTTGATTTCAAAGGAAATGAAAGCAGAGTGTAGCCACACAGGTCTGCTGGATTTTAAAAAAGCCAATTTTAATAATCTCAGAACAAGGATAAGTAAGGTCCCATGGCAGGAGATCCTAACAAGAAAAGGAGTCCAAGAAGGGTGGGAGCTTCTAAAAAAAGAAGTTCCAAAGGCACAACTACAAACAATTCCAAAAAGAAAAAAAGGGGTGAGGTGGCAAAAAAAGGCCAGTGTGGCTTCACAAAAAGCTCAGGGAGGACCTAAAAACCAAAAAAGAGATGTACAGGAAATGGAAAGAAGGCCAGGCCACCAAGGAAGAGTACAGACAAGTAGCAAGGAAATGCAGGGATGGCATTAGGAGGGCATAAGCTGAGGTTAGCTAGAGACACTAAAACAATTAAAAAAAGCATTCTTCAGGTATGTGAGTAGCAAAAGACAAACAAAAGACATAGTGGCACAGCTCCGCAAAGGAGATGGAGAAATGATAACAGAGGACAAAGAAAAGGCAGAGGTTCTCAGTTCCTATTTTAGTTCAGTCTTTTCCCATAAGACAGTCTATGAACTTCCAAACAAATTGGAAGTGCAAGTGGGGGGAACAGGATTGCAGCTGGAGATTGATAAACAAATAGTCAAGGAATACGTTACCACCTTGAACGAGTTCAAATCTCCAGGGCCAGATGAACTGCATCCGAGAGTACTGAAGGAACTGGCTGAAGAACTCTCAGAACCACTCTCCATTATTTTCTTGAAATCATGGGAAACGGGGGAGGTGCCAGAGGATTGGAAGAGGGCCAATGTTGTCCCTGTCTTCAAAAAGGGCAAAAAAGAGGAACCTGGGAACTACAGGCCAGTCAGCCTGACATCAATCCCAGGCAAAATTCTGGAACAGATCATAAAGTGGTCATTGTGCAAGCACCTAGAAAACAATGTAGTAATAACTAGAAGCCAACACGGATTTGCCAAGAACAAATCCTGCCAAACTAATTTGATCTCGTTTTTTGATCAAGTCACTTCCCAGGTAGACAGAGGGAATGCTGTAGATGTAGTATATCTTGACTTCAGCAAAGCTTTTGACCAAGTGCCCCATGATATCCTGATTAGCAAGCTAACTAGGTTTGGGCTGGACAGATCACGTGTCAGGTGGATACACAATTGGCTACAGAATCGTACTCAGAGGTTGATGATTAATGGGTCCTTCTCTAACTGGGAGGAGGTAACAAGTGGGGTACCCCAAGGCTCAGTCCTGGGCCCGGTGCTCTTCAATATTTTTATTAATGACTTGGATGAGGGAGTGCAGGGAATGCTTGTCAAATTTGCAGATGATACCAAATTGGGCAGAATAGCTAATACCCTAGAAGACAGAAAAAAAATTCAAAATGACCTTGATAGGATGGAGCACTGGGCCAAAAGCAACATAATGAAATTCAACAGGAATAAGTGGAATGTACTGCACCTCGGAAAAAGAAACCAATTGCACAGTTACAAGATGGGAGATACCTGGCTCAGCAATACTACGAGCGAGAAGGATTTTGGAATTGTCGTAGATCACAAGCTAAATATGAGCCAACAGTGTGATGTGGCTACAAAAAAAGGCAAATGCTATTTTAGGCTGCATTATTTATTTATTTATTCGACTTGTATGCCACCCGCACCCTGCAAGGGTCTCTGGGCGGCTTCCAGCATCAGTTAAAACAGTTCAGTTGAAACAAACACACTAAAAACCAATACGGTTACATCTATACTCTACAAAAGCAAAAATAAAACAAAAACAAAAACAATCTACAAAAACAATCTAGATCCATAACTCTATCAGTTAAAATTAAAAACCTTCAATTAAAAACTTCAATTAAAAAACTTCCAGAACAGGAAGGTTTTAACCTGGTGCCGAAATGTCAGTAACATCGGTGCCAGTCGGATGTCGTTTGGGAGGGCATTCCAAAGACCGGGGGCAGCTGCCGAAAAGGCCCTCCGCCTACAGGCCATCCCTCCCACCTCACTGAGGGATGGCTCTTTCAGGAGGGCCTTCTGGCTAGATCTCAGTTGTCGGGTAGATTCATATGGAAGGATGCGGTCCTTCAGGTATCCAGGGCCCAAGCCGTTTAGGGCTTTATATGTCAAAACAAGCACTTTGAATTGGGCCCAGGCAACAACTGGTAGCCAGTGTAACCTGGCCAGAATCGGCTGAATATGTTCTCTCGCGGCTCCTCCACTCACCAGTCGCTCAGCTCGATTCTGAACCAGTTGTAGTCACCGGATCATCTTCAAAGGCAGCCCCACATAAAGCACATTGCAGTAGTCTAAAAGGGTTGTTACCAGTGCATGTGTGACTATCATGAGGCTCCATTCATCCAGGTAGGGCCGCAGCTGGAACAGTTTCCACAGTTGCAGGAAGGCACCCCTGGCCACCGAGTCCACCTGGGCCTCCAGGGCCAGACTGGGGTCCAGGAGTACCCCCAGAATGCGGACCCTGTCCCTCAGGGGGAGTGCAACCCCATTCAGGGTTTTTTAAAAATCCCATCTCTAGAAATGGGAACTTTCTCATCAAACTGGAAATGGGACTCTGATATTACACAGATTGATGAACATTGAAAAAAGGGAACAATGGTGTAGTGGAGTGAAGGCTCACAGGATGAAAGTCGCATCACTTTCTGAATATGTGGGGCTATGAATCATCTGAGACCCAATCTAGTGCAGCAGACAGAATGCTGAATAAGAATTCAGGAGACTTGAGTTCCCCAATCAGTGATGGGAACTTAGTGGGAGATGACAATAATAAAACCCCTCCTCAAATGTCTTCATACCTTGGAAACAGGGTTGCCATGAATCAGAATCAACTTAATGGCATCTCTCCTCAGTCTCTACACACACACACACACACACACACACACACACACACACACACACACACACACACACACACACACACACACACACACACACACACACACACACACACACAGAGGGAGAAAAATCGATTGTCCCAGAAATGATAAATTGTTGCAAACTCTCCCTGTTGCAATATAAGTAATTTGAAGGGGTTGTAATGCAAGTATTTGAACTCACAGTTTTCCTGTTCAAGATCACAAAAACACACTTTTGAAGTCACAACTGCTTTCCTCAACAAGAAGCCAGAGACAACATCTTGTTCACAGGACTATGGGAGCCCACTGTTGACCCAAGAATGCTAGAGCAATATCCCCAGCTTCAGTTTTGTATCTAGCTCAGATCTTTACTTGACATGAAACAGGACTGGGTGTCTGATCTCCTGCTAAAAATTTGTCATTCCTTTTTGCCAGGTCTTATAATGCTATGGGAGTAAAAATATAGAAGAAACTGAAGAAGAATGGCAATGGAATAGGAAAGTTAACTCCAGAAGGGGCCACATAAAATCAAATGGGTCAGTAGTGGTTTCCCAGGTTGTCCTCCTCAAACAAAGATAACAGCCCAGCTTTTCCCACTACCTTAATGCAAAGTTATTCAGGATTGACAGGCATGAGGTCAGACAAGTAGCTATGGTGTGATAGAGGAAAGTTCTTACATGAAGAGGTCTAGTAGTAATTGTAACGATCACCTCTCCCTAAAGAGAGTATGATGTTTGGGCAAGGAGTCACTGTGAGCGCAAAACTACCACCTTTATCTCTGAGGTAGGTCCTTTAAGCCTCAGAAGTGCATAGTGTAAACCTCATGGACTATCTTGACCTTAAAAGAAACCTTTACTTACTTCCAAAGCAATCAAGCACAGACTTTGTGTTTCCTTAGACAACACAACAGCCCTGCAAAATAGGACCTCTCTATGGTAGCAAGTTAGTGACCTTCTCCAATCCACTAGAATTAGATGTAAGCCCTGCTGTTTCAAGAGACCAGTCCTCAGTAAGGATTATATTTGTTTTTATTAAGAAAATAAAGTAAGTTTCATTAGGATACAGTTGTTGTGCAAAAGCATTAAGCATAAAACATATTCAAATGCTACAATGGTTAAATAAAGCTGCTATTTCTTATTAAAATAAGAAAATACTAAAAACTAAGTTAAGTAATCATCTTGTCTTCTAAGCTGGGCTAATTCCTCCCCCTTCTCTTCTTTTCAAAAAGACAAAGCCTTTTTCTCTTACATTCAGTAAGCATTCCATCACATGTCACAAACCAACCTCCACATACACAAACAACCATTTTTCTACATGTCTTAAGACCTCCTCCTTCTTGACACTTAGCAGCTGTTAACCAATTAGGATCATGAGGGCGTAACACCCCTCTCCACCTCCTCCTCCTCCTCCTCCTCATCATCATAAATGTTGTATTACGGTCATTGACCAGCAAACGTAAGCAACATTATTTAAATTAGAAAACATAAAATCAATCTAAAAGCACTAAAAACATATATATATAAGCTTCTAAGTAACAATTCTGTCGTTCTATGCAAGCTACAATAGCCCATAGACAAGGCCTATGATAGGGAGGCAAGAGATATCTAATAAGATGTATGAATGTAGTTATATAACTACATTCATACATCTTGTTAGATATCTCTTGCCTCCCTATCATAGGCCTTGTCTATGGGCTATTGTAGCTTGCATAGAACGACAGAATTGTTACTTAGAAGCTCATACAGCCCGTATGATCATTAAGGCATCTACGTGTATATACCAATTTACAGATACTATAGCTGCACTTTGGGTAGCACCTTTCCTTCACGGATTTTGATTGCAGCAGCACAGAATTTAGCTACTTTTGTCAAAATATCTGAATTTTGGTTCAGCCCAGTATATCTGCCAGGGTATCGCCCTGTCAGCAAGAGCAGTGTGTAACGTGCCTCTGATCATCCAGGAAATGCCCTTATGTAAGGGTTAACGAGGACTTCTCGAATGCCAGAATAAAAAGCACAATGAAGTAACACATGGGAGATGGTTTCGATCTCACCAGAATTACAGGGGCATATACGCTGAGTGTAAGGGGTGTTGTTGTACTTCCCTTCCTGGACTGCTGACGGAAGTGCATTGAAGCGGGCCAGAGTAAGGGCTTTGCATTGTTTAGGTGTTAAGGGTAAGTAGAGACATTTAGCCAGTTTGGGTGGAAGCAGTGCATTGTCAAGTATGAGCCTATTTATGATGATACCAAGGTCCTGCTACCTTTCTGTCGCTGCCTAAGGTTACTCTTGGCCTTAACGTATCCCATTTGTTGGATACATTCTACTGAATAGCCGTATCTGTTGATTTTATTGTATATTGCTCTCTCCACCTCTAATTCACATGAGATCCATGGGTGGCTTATCTTGCTTCCAATTAAGCAGTATTCTTGTTTAGTCTCTTTCCAGGCTTCTCTGGCCTTGCCTTCTTATCTCTGTAATAAGCTTCTCCATACCAGGCAACTCTGCAAAAACAGTCTCACACATTTCATTGCTTTTAACATCATCTCATACAGAACCTAACAGACTCCATCTTTATGTGACTACAAGTCCCAGCATCTCTCAATATCATTACAGTGATGTGACACCTAATTGATCAGAAACTGCAGTAGACTATTGTCCCACCCCCAAGGATCACATTCTTCCTTCAAGAAGAAAACCCTTTAGCTTTGCATAACAAAAGCAAGTACCTAGGGATTCTGAGGAGACTTTTCACAAGTACTCTGTTTGCCTTCAGAATTCTTTTTCCCTCAAAAAAAGTTGGTGTATAGAATTCCTTTCTGATGCTTTAATGGTCTAATCCCAAGTAGGGCAGAAGTCATGAACCAGGTCTATTTTTGTCTAATGTTCCTGCAGCCAAAGGAGGGCAGGGGGTAGAACTTCCTGTAATTTCACACTGATTAATTCTGCATAGGATCCAAAAACCTTAATCAAGAGAATTGCTTTGGATTCCCTAGGAGAATAATTTGCACAAGGACAAAAATGGCTGACTCTTCCACACCTCCCACCCCCACACCCAGCACACAAATACAGCAGTTTTCTTGATTAAAGCTATTTTGGAATGTGCAAGCTGTCTTTCTAACAGCACATACTCCAAAACTTTCAATTCATCCACACACACCCTATCTTGAGCATCACATGTAGCCACAATGTGATATGGGGACAAAATTCTGGGACATATTGAAAGGACTACAATGCCCTCCTCCCCCATGAGGCATGGGAATCATACTGGTCAGACTATGGATCTGGAGAAACTTGTGGCTTTCTCCATCTTGGATAACCCTCTAAGTTGTCGAGCAAAAGGGATGGAGAGTAGACTCAGGATAGGCAAAAGGAAGCATTTCTGCACAGTATGCAGAACCAGATTACAGAATCCTATGTTGCAAGATGTGACAGTGACTGATGGCTTAAATAGCTTTCAAGGGGGGTTAGACAAATGACTGGCAGCAATTGGTTGCTGTTTGCAACTTCCATATTTAAAAGCAGTTTGTCACTGAATACACTTGCTGCTGGGGAAAGGCAAAACAGTTGTAGATGGATCCTAACTTCTAGATAGTTAGCTTTTCAATCAAATATTATCTCCCAAAGTGGTTCAAACCAATCAAGGGAGAGAGAATGGCACTCGCTTCAAGACAAAACAAAGGGAAGAAAAAGGGAATGGAAAAACAGAGGATGGTGATTAAAAAACACACAGAAGAAACAAAGTGGAAAATAGAGTATACATCCACTTGAGCCCAAGCTGCTCTTCCATTGTGGGTGATCGCACCTGGATGAAAGTGCTGCAATTGACCAAGCAGCCCATCTTCCTCTGGGTGGTGTATGGAACTGGCCCCAATCCCCCTGCTCATGAGAGTGAGCTCTCCATCTCCCTGAGAGTCAATATGAGATTCTCAACCCACCATTCACCTGCGGACTGGGGCATTGGCGGTGCAGGGGGTGCTCACGTGGTACCAAAGGCCAGAGTATCCCTTCATCTCTGCAGCTTCAGGGTAAACTTAAAGTTAAAACCCACCTGATGTTTCATGGGCTAATGAATAAAAGTTTTTAAGAGTCAATCAAACAGGCATTCATTCCAGTTTTTGGTGTGCTGCAAGGGTGGGTTTGTTCACTTTCTTTTTTGGCAGTCAGAGTACCTGATCACTACAGTGAACCAATCTGTCCCTACCTACAGTCTTCGAGACTCTGTCACAGGCTTCTACTTTTTCAGTTCTCATAAGTGCACTCTAGTTTGGTCCATTTCTAGCACATGTGATTATTGGGAATTGACCAAAATTGAGCCTTGCAGCTGTCAAGGCTGCCAATGCACTTTTGCTGTGAATTTCTGGTATCATGAAGTGACTTAATAAGCAAGCCACCTCAGGATAATGGCAAATAGAACACTTCCCCTGCAACTCTGCAGAGGGGCAGAGGAAGTGATTTTTTTATTTTTGCCTCTGCTACATCATCGCTGATGCCTTGAAACACACACATAGACACCAATTCATGCAATACACATCTTCTGTCTGCACCCACCTACCCACGTACCACCTATCTCAATAACTGTAATTCATAAGGTTATTCTCAGTTTTGGTTCTCAACAAAAGTAGCATGGAAAAGGCTTTTCAGAATATGCACATTTGTGTGTGTGTATGTGTGTGCATGGGGACACTTTTGTTCCTTTTCATGTATATATATTTCGGGTTTTTTTGTTTTTTCTTTTGCTTCACAACTTAGATCTTTCATTTCCCCTGACTTTCTTAGTAACGGACTGCACAATCAAACTCAAGCTGTGGGCAACACAGGAGACATGAGCAGTGCTATTCCTCCATGCTGGAGCCATTATCGACAACAATAAACCAGACATGCCCAGCAAAATAATCCAATACTGTATCTCACAGCTGAAGTCATCCAGGAATTTGTATTAGGTAAGATCCACAGGGAAGTACTATATTCAGAGCCATTTGGAGGGTTCCCCCCCCTTTATTTCTTTCTTCATCTGTATCCAGTGCTGAGATACAGAGACTCAATGTGCCACTAATAGCATATTCAGGGCTTGCCTCTGATGCAGAGAGAAATCTGGCAGAACTGTTCGGTCCAGCTGTCAGTGGTCAGCTGTGTTACACTTAGCAAATGAATTTTTAAAGTCATTTGCACTAGGGGACAAAAATGGAATTAATTCAAAGCTTCACAGGCTGAGTAAGATGGTCTTTATTATTATTTTAAAAATGCATTATTAGTTGTCTTTCCAACAGGAATAATAAAAGAAAAGTACGTGAAGGCTGTAAAGAAAAATGACAAAAGGATAGTTTTAAAGCTAAATCAAACGTAAAAGAATTTGCCATTTCCTTCTAGAAAAATTGAGGGAAACATGTATTTCTTATATTTATGCTTACTTCTCTGCCATATGCCAAACATGGTTCTCATTCAATTTAATCTCCACAACAACCCTGTATAGTAGGTTAGACTGGAAAAAAAAAAAGCTCAAGGTCAGATAGTAAACTTCACCATGGAGTGGGCATTCAAACCTGAGTCTCTCCAACCGTGTCAGACACTCTAAATGAGCAATCTTCAATCTGATAACCTCCAGGTGTGTTTGACTACAACTCCCACTGTCCCAAGTGAGGAGGCCCAATGGTAGCATGATCTGTGGGTGATGGGACTTCTAGAGGACACAAGATTAGATTATGGTATTTAGAATCCTACACTGCATGTGTTGTGTTGTATATATAATGGAATGTATATATTGTAGCTGTGAGCTAGCATAGCTCTGAAGGTTGGAGCACTTGGCTGCATTGATAGGGCTGTGAGTTTAAATCACTATTATGCCGCTTAGAGGAGTTGCCAGCAAAATTACCCAGAGCATGTGCACCTGATGGGGTTACATAATCATTGAACACTTATTTGGGTACTAGCCAGATCTATTTGGTTAAATCTCTTTCCTTATATACAATCTTGATTCTCCTTCGCCCATGTTTCTAATTAATTATTGCAAGACTTCTAGCTTGCTGTCTATTAATTTCTGCCATATACAATATAAACAAAAGTATGTGTGTTTGTGAGAGATGTAGAAACATATAGCTTGCCTATATGAGCATTTTCTGAAAAGTGGCCCTCATCATTTTAATCCTGAAATTATTTTTTTCACATACACATCAGATAAGCTCATGTTTATCACCCACTGATTTCCACTCTGAAGTTTCTGTGTATGAGATAATATAAACATATGTCCTAATGGCAAGGAGTCTGCTGCCCCTCAGATGTTGTTAGACTACAATTCCACTCATCTCTGGCCTCTGCCCCTGATGGTGGTGGATGATAGCAATTAGAGCTGAACAATAGCTGAAGAGCCACAGCTTCTCCACTTCTGTGCATAGACAAGGGCTGGCATTACTTAAGAGTAATGCAAATTTCTAGGTAGACGTCCTCATGCTGATTGCTGACATGGCAAACTCAGCAAGGAGTGACTTTTCCAAGATGTTTCAGTAACAATGACAGTTGCTTCTAATGGCCCTTCCTCAGTAGGATGGCATCTGGTATTTCCCAGATAGGGGCCTAGCTCAGGGAAGGAGGGCACACCTCAGTGGCAGAGCATATGCTGCACTTGTATAAGAATCCAGGTTCAATCTGTGCTGTCTATAATTGAATATCTTGCTTTGCCCAAGATTCCACATCTTGCTTTGTCCAGAGCTGGTGCCAGAGTGCAGCATTACAGGGCACCTACCAAAGCCAACCACCCTACAGCAGGCGTACCGATGCATCCACTGCTTTCTGAGCCAACAGCTTGCTATGACTGTTTGTTCATCAGCTCTGTTTAAGGATGCAAGCAAAGGTAAGAGTGGCAAAATGCAGCAGCATTCATTACATGCCTTGCATTTCTCTGTGGGCAGCTATATGAAAAGGGTCTAGTGAGTCAGTAAAACCTGGAAGTAAGCAGTTGCAGGTAACATAGTTACAAGCAACCACTGACTTTTGGGTAACTGTAGTGTAACAGTTTCGTTTCAGAAGTATTGTAATGAGCAGTTGCATACTTACGTTTTTTGATATAATGAGTAACAGTTTCTAGTAACTTTCAAGAATTACTTTTAAATGACAGTTTAAGGCATTCTCACAGGATTAAAAAAAGTTTATGACATCTCCCTATCAATCCTAACTGAAAAGGGAAGTTTGTTTTCTTTTATCCTGTGTATTTTATAAATGGTTTTCAAAGCAGACATCAGAGAGAATTGGGGAGTTTCTCTCTATATTGTTCAGGGTTGCCGCTGGCACCACAAACAGTAAAACACAATATCTAAATACATCTGTGAACAAAGCAACCATAACTAGGTATGGTTTCATATTTAATATTACAGCTCCCAGAATTTACCAGGGATTCCTCCAGCCAGAATTATGGGCATTTAATCAAGAAATCAAGTTCCTACATGTGTTTTCATGTTGTTAATAATAATAATAATAATAATAATAATAATAATAATAATAATAATAATAATAATAATAATAATAATAATAATAATAAACAACTGCATGCCATTGAATTGATTCTGACTTATGGTGACCCTTTCCAGAGACGTGGTGGCGCTGCAGGTTAAACCGCTGAAGCCTCTGTGCTGCAAGGTCAGAAGACCTGCAGTCGTAAGATCGAATTCACGCGACAGAGTGAGCCCCCGTCGCTTGTCCCAGCTCCCGCCAACCTAGCGGTTCGAAAGCATGCAAAATGCAAAAATGCGAGTAGATAAATAGGTACCACCTCGGTGGGAAGGTAAACGGCGTTCCATGTCTAGTCACGCTGGCCACGTGACCACGGAGGATTGTCTGCGGACAAACGCTAGCTCTATGGGTTGGAAACGGAGATGAGCACCGCCGTCTAGAGTCGGACACGACTGGACAAATTGTCAAGGGGAACCTTTACCTATGGTGACCCTTTCCAGGGTTTTCTAGATAGAGAATACTCAGAAACACGTAGCATTCCTTTCTTCTGTGGGTTCCCTAAGAATTTACAGCTCTTCTCCCAGGAGGCACAGCAGGGAATTAAACTCCCAACCTCTTGCTCCACAGACAGATACCTAAAACACTTGTAGGTGATAAATTATAACTCTGGAGAAGTGGAGCTAAGCTCCATGGGACCTGAAAGGAATTAGGGTCCTGGTAGTCTTTGCCCATTAGGCTCTGCACAAGTTGCCTCTTGAAAAACTACCAGAAAAGGTGTTATCCTTTTCTTCCTCCTTAATAGAGTAAAGATAATGTAACTGGAGTTTGCCAAATTCAGCACAGGAAGACTAATTTTAAAATAAAATAAAATGAAAACTTACAAAGCAAGAATGAGATTGAAACCCTGAAATTTTTTTTAAAATGCCCACTTCTGGATGTTGAATTGCTTTTTATTCTAAATGCAGTTTAACAGGGAGGAAGTCTCAGTGAAGCAGACAAGAAATGAATGGATATGATACAGTAAAAAATTAAATGAATGTTGCCTATTGTTGTTGTTTAGTCGTTAAGTCGTGTCCAACTCTTCGTGACCCCATGGACCAGAGCATGCCAGGCCCTCCTGTCTTCCACTGCTTCCTGGAGTTTGGTCAAATTCATGTTGGTAGCTTCAATGACACTGTCCAACCATCTCATCTTCTGTCGTCCCTTTCTCCTCTTGCCTTCACTCTTTCCCAACATCATGGTCTTTTCCAGGGAGTCTTCTCTTCTCATGAGATGGCCAAAGTATTGGAGCCTCAACTTCAGGATCTGTCCTTCCAGTGAGCACTCAGGGTTGATTTCCTTCAGAATGGATACGTTTGAGCTCCTTGCAGTTCAGGGGACTCTCAAGAGTCTCCTTCAGCACCACAATTCAAAAGCATCAGTTCTTCGGCGGTCAGCCTTCTTTATGGTCCAGCTCTCACTTCCATACATCGCTACTGGAAAAACCATAGCTTTGACTATGCTGACCTTTGTCGGCAAGGTGATGTCTCTGCTTTTTAAGATGCTGTCTAGGTTTGTCATCGCTTTCCTCCCAAGAAGCAGGCGTCTTTTATTTTCGTGGCTGCTGTCCCCATCTGCAGTGATCATGGAGGCCACGAAAGTAAAATCTGTCACTGCCTCCATATCTTCCCTTCTATTTGCCAGGAGGCGATGGGGCCCGTGGCCATGATCTTAGTTTTTTTGATGTTGAGCTTCAGACCATTTTTGGCGCTCTCCTCTTTCACCCTCATTAAGAGGTTCTTTAATTCCTCCTCACTTTCTGCCATCAGAGTGGTATCATCTGCATATCTGAGGTTGTTGATGTTTCTTCCGGCAATCTTAATTCCGGCATGGAATTCATCCAGTCCAGCCTTTCGCATGATGTATTCTGCATATAAGTTAAATAAGCAGGGAGACAATATACAGCCTTGTCGTACTCCTTTCCCAATTTTGAACCAATCAGTTGTTCCATATCCAGTTCTAACTGTTGCTTCCTGTCCCACATATAGATTTCTCAGGAGATAGATAAGGTGGTCAGGCACTCCCATTTCTTTAAGAACTTGCCATAGTTTGCTGTGGTCCACACAGTCAAAGGCTTTTGCGTAGTCAATGAAGCAGAATTAGATGTTTTTCTGGAACTCTCTGGCTTTCTCCATCATCCAGCGCATGTTAGCAATTTGGTCTCTAGTTCCTCTGCCCCTTTGAAATCCAGCTTGTACTTCTGGGAGTTCTCAGTCCACATACTGCTGAAGCCTACCTTGCAGGATTTTGATCATAACCTTGCTAGCGTGTGAAGTGTGTGCAATTGTACGGTAGTTGGAGCATTCTTTGGCACTGCCCTTCTTTGGGATTGGGATGTAGACTGATCTTTTCCAATCCTCTGGCCACTGCTGAGTTTTCCAAACTTGCTGGCATATTGAGTGTAGCACCTTAACAGCGTCATCTTTTAAGATTTTAAGTAGTTCAACTGGAATGCCATCACCTCCACTGGCCTTGTTGTTAGCCATGCTTTCTAAGGCCCACTTGACTTCACTCTCCAGGATGTCTGGCTCAAGGTCAGCAACCACACTATCTGGGTTGTCCGGGATGTCCAGATCTTGTTGCCTATACATGAGCCAGTTCCTAGTATTTTGCCATATTCCTACAGGACTTTACAATCACTTTTTTGGACCACAAGTCCTAGATTCCTCCAGATCACATGGACACCAGATTTTGAGAATTGCAGGATGAAAAGTTGCCTTTCCAAGTCATATTTCCTAGGTACATCGGACTCCGAGACAGATGCTTCGCTGTGCCTAACGGAAGGGTTTGTGGAACAGGGACCCAAGGTGTCAAGTTCAGGAAGAGTAAAGAAACATTGTCCCTTTCACCATTCCAAACATAGCTTTTGTATTCTTTTTGAGGACTAGGATCCATTATTAGTTTGGGAAACAGGGGCATTAGTCATTTTAAAAAAACAGTTGACTTCTTGCCCTCCTTTCCCATTGATGGATGGGAAGTTGTGGAGAGTATTCAGAAAACCACAGATCTGTAGATTTAGAAGAGATTTTAACAATCATATAGTCAAGTGCTCTGCTGATGCAGGAAATCTATAGCTAGAGTTTCCTTGATGGTCAGTCTTCCAACTCTGTTTCAAAACTTCTAATAAAGGAGGGTCCACCACTCTCCAAGTCAGTCCATTTCACTTTCAAAAAACATTTATCATCAGGTAGTTCTTTTTAATGTTTAATCAACATCTCTTTGTACCCTCCTTATAATTTAAGGGCCTGCCTTCTGGAGCTAGAGAAAACAAGCTTGGCCTTTCCTCTACTTGACAAGTAATCTGATATTTAACATTCAAATATTTCAAATACATTTTATCTCAAACTTTAGTATGTGAATAAATAACCACAATACATATTTTAATAACTTTATAAAAAGCAAAAGGTTGTGTTCCATTTCTCCTTTTATCATTGCAGTACATAACAATGCCGCCACTTCTTTGTAAAAATGTGTGCGTAGCTGGCAAATAATTTCTTTGTATCCTGAGATAATAGGTCAGTACAGTTAATAAGCCAATGTTCCAGTCATTTTATGGGAAGGAGGGGGGCTCTTTTTTCTTCCACTTTGTTGTTTATAGTCATCTTAGCAGCAGCAAGTAGACTTGAGATGAGTTTGATATTTGAGTCATTAATAAATCTTTTTATATATCCCAACAGAGTTAACTTAGAATCCAATGGTAAGCTATTTCCTAACATATCTTTAATAAACTCACTCACAGTGTGACAATGTTTCAGTTATTTTAAAATTGTATTTTAAATGGTTTTGAACTCTCAATTTTCTCTGCCCTGTGTTCACTCTATCAAAATGGGTCACCTGAGACTAAAATATGACTGTAGTTGCTGCAGCAATTAATAATTATGTGCCATTCTGACTCATGACAACCTTCTCAGGATTTTCTAGATACATAGTACTCAGAAATGGGTTACTGTTCCTTTGCTTTGGGGCCACCCTGGGTCCATGCTGCTTGCCAAAGGCCACACAGGTGTTTCTTCTCCAAGGAGGCATGCTGAAGAATCCAACTCCCAATGCCTCCTCAGATATTATTCTAGTTTAACTGCAAGACCACGTTCCAGCCATGATTAAACCAGTCATTTTGCAGCGGTGGGGTCTTTCCATAACCCCTTGCCCCAATTCAATGAGCTAACCAGCCAGCTCACCAGGTCAGGAGTTTTCTTCTAAAAAAGAACCAGGGTGGGCTAAGACTGGACTCAAAGGCCCACTGAGCAACTTATGCCCATTTAACCTTGCATCAGTTACTCTCCTTATCTCATCCAAAACTGCTGCATAGGGTTGCTCTCAGAACAACATTTATGGGAGAAACCGCATGTACCACAGCAAGCTGTTTGGAAGAAAAATGGGATAAAATTATAACACTGTTTTTAAAATAATGAATTCAGCCATTCTTTAATCCAGAAGGAACTCAGAACCATGCCTTTTACTGAAATGAGTAATTAACACATTATTCAGTTGCATTGTTTTACAAAGGAGAGAGGCTTTTTGGAGAGCAGAGTGAAGAGCAGGAGCACACTGCTTGTTTAAAATCACTTATAATTTAAAATCATAATTAAGAAAACAAAATTGTCAAATGCATTTTAGTAGCATAGGAATGTTCCTTTTTTGATGTTCTTCATTTCTCTTGCTTTTTTTCACACCTCGTGCTGCTCTGTATGTTTTTGCTCTTCTGCAGTTTTCATTCCACACTGATTAAGAGGTATGTTTTTCTCCCTTTTGTTTTAAATTTCTAATGAGCAGCTTGACAACAAGAAACCAGCACATGAAAGGTAAATAGGATTTAAATGTGACACACACACACACACACAGAGAGAGAGAGAGAGAGATAACACACACACCTGGCATTAGGAGAAAAAGTTCTTATTTTTAAGAGGCCTGTCTCCCAAGGAACATTTGTAATTGGTTTAAAGTTTCCCTCTCCTTGCCTAAGACGGTTACAATTTCTACGCACGTATTAAGGTAGTTTGGCAGGCTGGCTTCTCCTCACATCATATTTTATGTATTACTACTTACAAATGACAGTGCTGCGTGAATGTGCATATTTTCTGAACATCAGCTCAGCATGATTTGGGGCCTCAGCAATTTTAGCAACTCTCTCTCCATCTCTCTTTCTTGCAGTGATCTATGTGGCTGATTTTCAGAAAGGAAAGAGTAAAGCCAAACCCACAAGACCTGTAGGCAGACAGAACTAGCTAAAAGTAGCAGGAAAATTATGTATCTGTGTAACAGGTGTGCATGATCATTCCAGCTGTCTTACACATGCAGGTAATGCACTTGATTACGCATTTGGTTGCACAACCAGGCATGAACAGCCAGCAAAAACCACTTGCACAACTTCACTTACACACACAGTATTTTGCAATAGGATTCCGGCCATTGGTTTTGTACTGCAGTTGGATACTTTTTGCTGTTGTGTCCATTGTTGTTGCTGTCATTATCGTTGTCACTGCTGCTGTGGCAGCTGCTGATACCATATATGTAGGTATCTTAGATTCTATGAGATGAGAGAGAGAGATTATTGGAAATATAGCTCTTGTCTTTGTATCAAGTTTTATTTTAAAGCAAGCAATTTCAAAGCAACACAAACATAATCAAAACCTGGATAGAATGAGAGGAATCCTCTGAATTAAAAGCACCGACAAAAAGACTAATGGATGCCATTTAAAAAAATATTCCACAAATTCTCTTTACTTCTGAGGTCAAAGGACTCATTGCAAAGAATGTCTCAGACACATACATCACAATGATTTTTTCCCCCTCCAAGGATGCATTTCTTCAAAGCTGCCATTTCTGCACAATTATCTTCACTGTGTTTACTCTTGATTACCAGTCACCAAACACAAACAAGCTAGTTTGCAACTTGCAAAGCTGCATAAACCTCATATCAGTGTAATCAAACACCCACTGCATCTTAAGGAAGCTCCACTTTTAATTGTATGTAAAGCTGGCATCTTCCATAATTTGGCTGTAAGATAGTCCAACACAGACAGTTCAACATAAAGAACCAAAAATTCCAAAATATAGAATCTTAAAACATGAAATAAAATATGAAGAAAGGACATAATACCACTACAATATATTCTTCCAGCTCTCTTGAATAAGAAATCTCATTATCTAAATCAATGTGATAATGGCATAAAGTGTTGCTTGCTGGGAAACAACAGCTCAATTCCTCTTCAACTTTCTCAAGTTTTAAAAATTAAAGTTAAGGGGCAGCACTGACCCAAAAAAACAAGAGAGAAAGCACGTCGGTAACATGGTGTAGGTGGCCATAACAATTCAAGTGGAAGAAAATGAATCGGTAACATTAAAATACATTGGGACGTTCATCCAGGTATATATATATATACCACATGGCCACGAAGCATTACAACAAAGGTATGGAAAGTATTATTAGAAGTGGGTAACATTTCCCTGGTGTGACCACAGCTCAAGTCAAAACTTTACAGACACAGCCCTGCCCTTTACAATTCTCCGTTGCACTAGTGAAAACAAATATTCCATAGGGACAACACATTCACAGTGAACCACGCAGACAGCGGTTATCAGGATTTTAGGGGCAAGATATACAAGTTGAGAATGGGTGAAGGTGTGAGACACACACTAAAGGAGGACCTCACATCAGGGGTGGCTAGATCTCATGCTTACAGGATGTATGTATCTTGTTTTTCACTAGTATATCAGTGTCGGACAATGTTGTTGGGTATTTTTAAGTGCTGATTGCAACAGATTCTCTTTGCTAGAACCTACCAATCACATCCCACACAAATTAATGGGCCCTAAAGCTATATTAAATAGTAATTAAAATATATGCTTTCCACACATAATGAGAGAGAGCACCTGTCTTCTCTACTTTCACTTTTGAAAGATGCAACAAAAAACTCCCAACAACCAAAGAGTGGAGGCTCCTCTATCTGTGTAGGCTTTCTACATAAGCCAGAAACCCATCAACAATCTTGTGCTGGCAGAGCAAGTCAACATTCTTTAAGGCAATTCTAAAAAATGGTAGCAGCCCAAACAAAAAAAAATATAACTCGGAATCTGGACTTCAGATCAGCACCAAATTTGGCACAATTATAGCAGGTAGACTATACTTGCTCTATACCAATCCTGGGGCTGTTTAAGCAACAGATTTCTGAGTTTTTTAATAGTAAAACTGTTTCACTCCCACCCCTTTCAGAAACAGGCAAGCCTTAAATCCACTGACTTAAAATAGCTCATATAAATTGAAAAGACTAATCTTGTTTATCTTGAAAGAGAATAGTTAGCCCCACTCACTTTTAAAAAATAAATAAATAAATAGATTTTAAAATTCTTTTTAAGGAGAAAGGCAGGATAAAAATATTTTAAATAAACAAATAAATAAAATTTTGTTTGGAAAGAATCCAGGCTGTAGAAGCTGAAATATTGGTCCCCCGAAAAGGCTTTTCAAAAGGGAGAAACAGTGTTTTCTTATCACACTGAGTATGCATGGAAGAGGCTTGCCAGCAAGAAATTTGAAAAAATAGATCCATTGTTGCAGCTTCATGGGTAGTGAAGGGATATATTTGGAGAGGTATAAGGCTAATGTTTGTCCAACCCTGAGTACTTTCAGTAAACATTTTTGAACATCCTCTGAGGATGCCAGCAGCAGCAGAGGAGGAGACAGCAGCAGGAACAGGTAGGGAGACAGCAGGGGCAGTGGGAAGGGAGTGGGTGGGCCTGGTGGTGGCTGTGGCACTGGAAGAGGAGGAGGCAAGAGCAGGCAGCCCCCTCTCCAGTATGTATTGGAAAAGCAAACTGTGAACTGGTTAATTTTTCTGGGGGTTTGTAATGATTCATGGTTAGCAGCAAACTACGAACCATAACCAACCTCCGTTTTTCTGGTTCGTGCCCATCTTTAGTCTTTTCTGGTCAGTTCTGTATTCACATTATATGTGTATGGTAGGATAGCCTGTGTAGCAATTTCCTCTGAAGCCCCTATTCCCCTGGCCTTCACAAGGATCTCGCTCCTTTTTCTTCTTCGCTGCCACCAGATATTAAGACTTTAATATCAATTGAGTATGGAGACATGTGTGCTGGTTAAACTTAAATCTTTTATTTAATCAGGGAAGTTAATAATCAATAAATATTCATAGGATAAATCACAGGCCGCCAATCACTTATATATGAATCAGATAGGATATAACTTCAAAACTCTTTTACCACTCTACTTCAATCTATGTTCTCACAGATCTCTAACTCACTCTTCGATCACTTTTTAAGCTACACACAGTTTCTCTCCCAGATTCTCTCTCTCAGACTCCATCCACCAGACTTTTTATCCTGGTCCCTTTCCCCCTGGCTCCGCCTTTTGTTCACTCATTGGCTCCTGCGTCAATGTTCTGCGGTGACGGGCAGGTGAGGGCAGGGCTGTTCGCTACAGCCTTACTCATTTTTTCCTCTAGCGCAAGCTTGGCTTGACTGAGCACCCACTTTGCTGCCTTTCTGACTGCCTGTAGTATTGATAAGATTCTCCTCCAACACTACATTTCAAATGAGTTGATCTTTGTTCCTGTCTTCACTGTCTTTCTTTCACATAGTATGATTTTGACCTTTGTTTCCAGTGAATCTTCACTAACCTCCCCATTTTTTAATTTCAAAGGGCAAAGGGATGTCTTTTGGAAAACGTGTTCATAACATGTCCATACAGCTTTTGGTTTGATATAACTTTTTTCCTCAGGTTGCCTATACCAAAGAAAGGGTCTGGAAACTGGAACAGTTGGAGCTTTTTAGTCTGCATCACATGGAGTGGGCATAGCAACATTTGTCTATTAAAGGGTGTGTATGTTTCTCTTTTGTATGTGTTGCACACACATTTTTGGTCCACTAAATCCAAAACAGCCCTTTAAAAATATTTTGGCACAGCTGTTCTTGCTTCTTCTTTCCCCCAGCAACCATAATACAGATTATGTGCTTATCTTCTGAGATCCTCTAGCACTGGGAAGTTTCTGTTGGAATTTGTGTGTACTGTATGTATACTTAAACTTGGGTTTTAAAAAGCTAGAAAATTTAATTCTTCAAAGATACCTTTGTTTTATGAATGTGAGTGTTGTGGACAATGAACATTGGAGCTTGTTTCTCCAGTGAAAGATCTGGAGACAATAGCTAAAAATTAGAAAGGGCTTAAGAACTGAAAAAAAAGTTTATTTTTGCTAGCAAAGACAAACTGGTACAGTCCCAGTACAATTTGGAAAGTATCCAGGAAGCACACCTCCTGGTCAGTCATTTAATCTTTTATACCATTCCATAAAGGCTACAACAAAAGTATTAGCATACATATTACATATACAAGGTGCTCTGCAAGCACCTTGAAAACAATGCAATAATAAATAGAAGCCAACATGGATTTGTCAAGAACAAATCCTGCCAGATAATTTTATCTCATTTTTTTGATCGGGTAGTCTTCCTGGTAGACAGTGGGAATGCTGTAGGTGTGATATATCTTGACGTCAGCAAAGTTTCTGGCAAAGTGCCCCATGATATTCTAATTAGCTTGATAGAACAATTATCCAGTGGATATACATCTGGTTACAAAATCGTACTCAGAAACTACTTACCAATAGCTCCTTCTCAAACTGGGAGGAAGTAACAAGTGGTGTACCACAAGGCTCAATCCTGGACCTGGTGTTCTATGTTTTTATTAATGACAGATGAGGGAGTGAAGGGAATACTTATCAAATTTGCAAATGACACAAAACTGGGAGGAATAGCTAATACCTAGGAAGACAGAAACAAAATGTCAAAAAGATCTTAATAGACTTGAGCACTGGGCTGAAAACATGAGAATGAAATTTAACAGGGATAAGTGCAAAATTCTACACCTAGGGAAAAAACCTCAAGTGCAGAGTTACAAGATGGGGGATACTTGGCTGAGTAATGCTACAAGGGAGAAGGATCCTGGAATTGTTATAGATCAAAAGCTGAATATGAGCCAACAGTTCAATGTGGCTGCAAAAAAAGGAGCAATTTTAGGATGCATTATGAGAAGTATAGTCCTCAGATCCCGTCAGGTACTAGTTCCCCTCTGTTCATCACTGGTTAGGCTTCATCTAGAGTACTGTGTCCAATTCTGGACACCACAGTTTAAAAAGGATGCCAACAAATTGGAATAAGTTCAGAGGAATGCAACAAGAACAAGACACACAGAACAGCATTTTTCCATTTCTCCAGTTTTAACAACACTGGGATATTGTGTTTCTGTATCCACCATTCACACTTGTCAAAAAACCGCCATGATAATTGCATTGTGTTTGAGTGAAAAATGGTTACCTAATTAAAAGGAGTCAGATTCTGAGATTTTCTCTTGCTTGGTTCACTTTGTGAATGATATTAAGCAGAAGAGTTTATCCTCTAGACCATCTGCTATTGGTGTTGTCAACATTCAGGCTGCCTGTTGCTATCTAAAGCTTGGCATCTATTTTTCCTGTTCGCAATGCACAGTGCCATTTCCTGGCATTCTGAATTGTGGCTACAGAAGCACAATATCCCATATTCATAAAACAGAGGGCTTGGGGGTGTTTTGTTTTGTTTTGGTTTGGTTTGGTTTGGTTTTGTAAGAATTGAATTAATATTTACCAGGATACTGGCCATTGGTGGTGATAATGGTAGTTTAATCCAGTTCTAAGAACAAGAAATTGAAATGGGTAAGCAAACCAAGAAGTCCTGAAATTTTGCAAAAAGTTAAGATGGAATGGAAAGTAAGGAAAGGATGCAGAGTAGCAGCTGTGCATCAAGCTTACCTAAGACTTCCAAAAGGAGTATGCCAAAACAGAAAAAGCCCCTTCTCTGGCGACCATATGTCCTTCATTCTCAAAGCAAGGAAGGCTGGACAGGGGACTCTGAGAATGATCTTAACTGGCAGGCAATTTTAGAGCAAAAGGTAGATAAACAAATGAAAGAAAAATACATTTTCAGTTTTTTACCTAATATTTCTATAACCTTTTCTTTTCCAAACCTACAGATGAAGTTGATAAATATTTGGACTCTTACTGACTGTCCCAGATTCCATTTTCTTTGATGCCAGAGGAAATGAGTTTTATCTCAGAATATTAATCAGAGCTTATATTAATATTCACCACAAACTTTCCATGTGATTAATTTCACTGTTTGCACAGTCCTGGTTCATACTGAACTTTTTGTCAAGGAACATAAAATAATTAGATTTGTTTTGCAAACTAAAGAAGCACAATTTATTTCACAGGGGTTTTTTTGGGGGGGGATCTTAATTAAATAATAATAAAAAGCATTCTTCTTTTAATAAAAAGTGTTTTGTGTCCCCAAAATATTGTTTATTTACCACTAGATGTGATGAAGGCTGCAGTTTTAAAAGCAATCATATATCTTTTGCTAAGAGTGGGGCAGGAATGGCAGCAATTTGATAGACTTTCCTTGAAAGTATTTCTGGCAGAATGACTGCACTCCAACACACCAATGCCTCCATCTGCCAAAATTGGTTAGAATTAGAGTTTGTCCATAGGACTATACACAGGAGCTATAGAGACAGAATATTTTTGAATATGATTTTGATTTACTCTTTTTGACTGTCCGTAACCCAATAAAGCCATGTTCTTTATTCAATATACCAAAATCAGAGCTTGGAGAAGTTAGTCCTTTGGACCATGGTAGTCATGGGACTTCCCAAAATCCCTGCCATGACTCATGTGGCTGGGAGATTTGGGAGGTTGTAGTCTTTAAAAAGTAACTTTTTTCCCAAGCTCAACACAAAGGTATTATTTTTAACATCTACCAATAATCTGTAAGTATTTTATAATCTCTTCCTCGACTGTGTCATGACTAAATTATGCCACTTTTGAGTTCAGTGGGTCTATTCTAAGTATGACTAAATCTAAATCCAAGCCTGGAAATATTTGCTTGGTTTGCAAGCCTTTTCTAGTTCCCATCGATTCCCTCATTGATTCTGTCACTTTGGGTTGCACCCAATGATTGTATTTAGGGAAGAACCTTTAAGTAGCATAGGGTCAATGCTACCAAGAAATGTAGAGAAAGGGGTGTCTGTGCTCCTGCTCTTTCAAGAAAAATGGTTTTTCTGTCATATACTCTTTCAGAATTTTGCATCATCCAACAAAATTGCTTGGTTGAAAATTCAAGATAGGCAAAACAAAATAATTATTCACACAATGCTGGTATTCAGAACCTAGCTTCTCCCCAATCAGGATTTTATACTCTTACCTTCCCTTTCTTTCTCTGATGCAGCTACGAAGAGAATATTATAGTTTAGTATATTGCCCAGACTTTGAAGTGAAGCTAATCTTAATTCTGGTGAATGAAAACAAGCCAGCTTCATAATGATGAGTTGAAATCAGCTTCTTCTAACCACGGTTAATTACAGTTTGTCTAAATTCAGAGAAAATTATAAGATGTGGTTGATATAAAACAAAAATTGACATTTCTAGACTTATGACTGTGCACCAATCTGAAAAGACATCTGCAGACCTTCACTTTAACTTGTCACCACCTGCCACCATAGTAGATTACAGTCAAATGGCTGATTACCAGTTATGTGTCTGACCATAGACTAGCTACTGACTGAACCACAATCATATGATTGGCCATTGTATGAGCACCAAATCATATGATTGGTCATTGATTGAACCTCAGGACTGCAATGCAGAGGAAAAAGCAAGAGAACTCTTAACAACAATGCCTCAGGCCCTTTTGGCATCCAAATTTGAAGTGCTTTAAGATGCAACATGTCCATCTTAACTGTGAACATGCACATGCCTGTTTCTCGTCCAGTTTGTAGTGGTGCACTCTAAGTAGAGGCACCATCTATCTTTTTCAAACATGACCAGCTTAGACATCAAGTTAAAAGGAGTACTGTAAATTTTGAACCTGCCTCAGGAAATAGGAACAGCCCTTTTGTTTGTCAGGCTGTAGTACTAAAAGTACAACATACTATGTATCAATAGCACGAGAATCATGGGTGTTTAACTGTAACTATAGAGCTCAGTTATTATTTTCTCTCTAACCTGCAGAGTGTGGCTGAGCGATTGCCAAACTCATTGTCCCTATAATAATAATAATGTGCCATCAAGTCAATTCTAACTTATGATGACCCTTTTCAGGGTTTTCCAGTTAGAGAATACTCAAAAGTGGTTTCTGATTCCCTTCTTCTGGGGGCGCCCTGGGACTGTGCATTTTGCCCAAGGCCATATAGGCTGGCTCTACTCACAGGATGCACAGTGGGGAATTGAACTCCCAAGCAGATACTTAAACTACTGAGCTATCCAGCCAGCTGTCGATTGTCCTTTTTACTATTGAAATAATGCTAAAATAAAAGAGCATGTAAAAGGAAATATAAAGGCAACGATCACAGTGCAACTTCCACTAATGATAGCAACACCTACAGTGTCACCATATTTTCAATTCAAAAACCTGCTCTAGATAGCAAAAGTGTAGATCATTCCCAAGTACCATATGGATATTGTCAACGATTAGACTAATGGTACAATCATCTATCTAATATTATGCCCATTAAAAGTTTGGAATATGAAATTAAGTGCCTCAGAATGTTACATTAAATATCAGACATTAAATTGCTTCAGCAGAATTACAAAGCCTGGATATTTACGGAATTTAATATGTGTTTGTGGGCATGTGCACTCATGTTCCCACACTTGTCTGTGTATTAAACTCCCAAATATATTTTATCTGTGTTTCTTTGCCTATTAATTGGAAGAACTCCATGACATCTAATTCACAGCTGGAGATAAATGTGTATAATCTCATGGCCGTCTCAGTGTTCTCTCCTTTTTTTCTACCTTCCTTTATTACTTATTCAAACAGCTTAAGAGGTGCAGCTCATTCAATGTATGATATAAAGATGGTTGTTAAAATACTATACTGACATAGATGTTATACTCACACAGAACAATTTATTGCACCATGAAAAAAGGATAAAGAGAGGGGTTTCTCTGCACTGACAGTCCAGTGGAATGGAAGAAAGACTTTAATGCCTTGTATCATTGCTCAGTCTCTTTTTGAAGGCATAATAGGTCATTTGCATTGATTTGTTCATTTCTTTTAAAAGCAGAGCATTCTATGTATCTTCCCAAACTACAAATCCCAACATTCATTGGGCAGAGATCTGCTTATTTCTTATTTCTGATTCCCTTCTTCTGCTCTAGCAGTTTTTCTTCTCTTTTGTTTATTTATTTGACTCATTTCCTGCCTCCTCACCCCCCAGACCTGCAACTTATGGCAGTTCACAAGATTAAAAATCAGAACAACTAAAAATGGCAAAAAGTTATAATGGTAAAATGTTCGTGCACAGTCAAATTAAAAGACAATTTGGAAATCTATCAAGGAGAAAGTATAGCAGCCATCAGCTTAAAAAAGATCAGTAGCTGAGGCTCTTTTCTAGCAGCCAGAGCTGCTAAAACCTCTCTTAAACAATAATGTTACTCTTGCTGTCAAGAAGCCACGTGATTTCCCAGGAAAGTTGACCTGGCCTTTAAAGATATATGTAACTGTCTTGGGAACTGGAAATTTAAAGGACAATTTTTTCCCCATAGGAACCTAACTATATCTCACAGTTCCTCTGTATAAGTACTGTGTTCCCATCAATAGGGAATAAAAATAAACTTTTTTTCCCATTTCAATGTTACTTTTACATGGAAGAAGATAATCTGACATCTCAGGGGAATGGATGTTGCTGACCGGACTGCTTTGATCTGTTTCAGTAATTCCCTCTGCCATACTGTGAACCATCCAGAGACCTACTAGTTATGAAGAGTAAAAGCAAACATGGAGGTGGTGTATTCATTGCCCCCACCCCCACCCTGGAATAAAGAGGCGAGACACAGGTGTTGGATTAATTAGGGCCACACTTGATTGAATGGGTAACTTTAACTCTTATTGTTCCCAAGCAGGGGGGCCTGCAGTAGTGTGGGATGAGGTTTGAGGCTGAAGGTCTCACCGGACCCCCTCCCCAACCACATTTGGGTGAGTCCCATGCCCCATTGTTGCATGGTCCTTTGGACAATGCGATGCTGGCCAGCGCCTTATGCAACTACCCCTGGGCCTGTAAGCCCCCTCTCGTTGGCAACGCCTGGCCCGGGGAAAGCCCCAGCATGTCCTGCCCCCCAACACTGTAACCTCACAATCCGCAGCACCGTGAGGTTACTTGGGCTATCATCTCTCTTGTACTCCTTGTGCACTCACCAATCGTTGTTGTTTCCGCATTACCTGCCACAGGAATGGGGCTAGCTCAGCTATGCTCCATTTCCCCCACCAAACCGAGCACCTCGGCACGCAGGCCCCTCTGCATGCAGGTCTCTCAAAATATTTCCATGCCTTGTTCTGATAAATTAACTCCATCACCTATATACAACTCCAGCCTGTCTCAATGTATGTCCGGGTGGCATGTCACTGAACCAAGACCCTTGCTCACTGCCTACCAACTTCCCTAGTAACTTTCTGCCTGGCTCAGTTTAGGCCAGTTTAGGCCCTGCAGGTCACAATATGCGCTCCAAACGTAATGAGGGATAATGGTAGACCAGACTAATCTGGTTGCAGGCAACCTGCATTTCCACTTTTGCAGGTCCATTAACAAATCCAAAATAATAGCTTTGCCACAACACTTGGCCAAATCATTGCCTCCTAGATGCACCAACAAGACATCTGGGGGCAAACGTGAAACTCCAGGGTAGGCCGTTTCTCGAAACCCTGCCCACATTATGCCTCTCCGTCCTTTCCATTTCAGCCAGGCAGAGTCTCCTCAGCCTAAATCTCAGCCCCATGCCATCCTGGCAGCGTACTTAGCTGCCCAAAAGATAAAACTGTGGCCCACCATCTGGATCCTCCATCTCCACACAGGTATGCTGATACCTGAAAACAAAAACAAAAAACACCGCCAGACGCCAGCCTAAAGCTGTGGCATGTCACACATGTAGAGACTATACCTCTTTGATGACCATCTCCCCAGTCTCTTAATGGCTTCCGGGCTGTAACCCAACATGGCTGCCGTTGACACCGCCCCAATATGAAATTAATGTGTTCCAAAACGCCAACCCTGCAAGCCCACCTGCTGCAAAGCAAGGTCAGTAAGCTTCCAAAACTGGTATCTGGTTAACCATCACTATGGCAAAACAGGTGTCCCTGTGATTGTCCCCTGTTCCTCAAAAATGTCTCCAGTACCCATACCAGGCAAATTTCTGGGATGGAGCAAGGACCTAATATAACATAAGTCCCCCTACTAACCTGGTCTGACTTGGACCAACAGATGTGTAACTGAATTTCCCCATTTAAACTAGCCGCATTCTCCAATTGTAATGCCGTACGCGAAATGTCATTTTTTGCAGCAGCTACTAACTCGCTAACCCTCAAGGCTCTGAAAAATGCAATTAACGTGGCCACTTGAAGAAGTGCAGCCTCATAGTCGGATTCTTTCATTTGTGGCCCAATTTATATTTTCCTAGGGAGCTTTCTTGCATTCTCTATTTTTGCCCTTGTGGATTCCTGGTTGCCTGCTGGCCTGCTCTGGACATCTTTGTACTGGACTGATGCATCACAATTCATCCAAGTGGTCATGGGAAGGAATATCCGCAATCTCCTGTTTTAGGAGTTTGGGGGGATTAGTTTGACTCTCTTTGATTTGACTGTATTTCCTGCCCTCCTCTTGTTGCTTATTAATTTTCTCCTGTTGCATAATTTGACTCCTTTATTGTTTAAATCACTTGGGGGTCCATAGGATCACAGTTGCGTTGCTTTAATGTTTATGATAACTTGACCTTTTTTCCCCCCGGGTTAAAATGGGGGATGGGGTCTTTCCAGATATGTTGTTTACATTCCAGTGTTGATGGGTGTGAAATAATTTCCTGTTTATTTACTGTAATTTATTCTTTTACAAAAGGTGTATTTACTTACATAATATTTTATTTGTAAGTGACCAAATGTTCTCTGTCCCTCATTGGGGCTATGTGTGGAGGAGGGGGATTTCTTGTTCTTCATATATTGCGCTCAGAGGCTCTCTGTGTTGTGTCATGGTACTGTTGTGCTTTTCTCTTTCCGAATCTGCCTTGCTTTGCTGCTTTTTGAATTGGTTCTTTTGGGTGAGCGAGCAAGCACTGGAGTTTTATTTTGGCTTTGGGGACATACTAGGACTGGCCCTGGTGAACTGGTTGTTTGGTAGCCTGAGAGGTGGTACTTGGCATGATCTCTTTTCAGCTGCAGAAACTTTCTCTGGTTTTGTGTTTTGTTGGGAGCTTTTCCCCCTTTAAAAAAATATTTTGTTTTCTTTTTTTCTTCCTTTTTTTCTGTGAGATTTGGCTTAGAGAGGAGTAGCTGACTAGAGGAAGAGTGTTGTGTTGTCCTCTGGGACTAGAATTCTTTGCAATTAACTTTTTAAAGATAGTCTGGGTGGGTGTCTGCCTGGCTGATTACACAGGAAAAAAAATGTGGGAAGTGCTATAGGATTACGGAGGGCTAATTCACATTTTCCCATTGTTCACATGACACAAAGGGATAAGTGTAAAAGCCCAGAGTCCCCATCGCCAATCCATAGTTTTTCCTCCCCAACAAGGAAACTTCTATTTTTAAAAACACACATCCTTTTAGATTGGCTGAGGCATGTGATCACTTGAACCAATGCAGAAAGGGAAAATATGTCAAAATGCACACACAGAAAGTAGTATTTTTCAAAGCACTTTCCCCCTCACAAGGGAGGATGAGCAGAGCACACCCATGCCCAAGACACTTCTCTCCTTTTCTACTGCTGCTTCTTGGTGGGCAGAGATTCTGTTTTATTTATTTTACAGCTTTTCTTACAGCTTAACAAAGCTCTCCCAGTTAACAAGATTTTCTTAGATAAGATGAGAAAATGAGGAAGGAAAAGCCTTCTTAAGGCAGTTCTTTTGAAGCACATCACCTATAGGTGCTTCAATAGAGCTGCAATAACAAAGGTTTTCCTGTCTCTCCATGTGGCCCCTTAAATCAAAGAGAACTGGATTCTCTGGGGCAGCTTCTCAGCAAAAGAATGTGAG
The DNA here is from genome assembly GCA_037013535.1 of Intellagama lesueurii. Lineage (NCBI taxonomy): Eukaryota > Metazoa > Chordata > Lepidosauria > Squamata > Agamidae > Intellagama > Intellagama lesueurii. The sequence continues at coordinate 25,226,759 of JBAJHW010000010.1, read as the reverse complement.
TAAATTTGTATTTCACTCACTGTGTAGTCACACCTTGTGTGGTTGGGACTGCCAGGTGGCTGGCTGGTTGATGGCTGGAGTAGACAGGTATTCCTAGAGGCTGGGTTAGCTATGGTATGGCAGTGCTGCAAGTGAGTGTGTTACAGTTAGCATGGGTGTATGCTCATTTTTGTTTGGTTTGGTTGCTTTTATTTTTCTTTCCCCTGTATTGTTGGTTGAGCTGGATCAGAGTCCCATGGCACTGGATCACCCATTTGCAGCAATGGAGGAGGAGTGGAAGGCGGTACGATGAGGTAGAGAGGCATTGGGGGCAATTGGAAGGGGGTAGGAGCAGGCTGTGGGGCTGCAAATGGGTGATCCAGTGCCATACAGCACTGGATCAGGGCCCCGTGGTGGCAGAGCACCTGTTTGCAATGATGGAGGAGGAGGGGGAGGCAGCAAGACCAGGTAGGGGGCAGTGAGAAGAGGATGGCGGCAGGCTATGGTGTTTTAGTTTACTCTCTCCCCCCCCCCCCCCCGGCACACACTTTTAAAAAAATGAATCCATTCATTTTTTTAAAATGTTCAGATGGTTGATGGGTAGCCACGAACCACCTTGAATCACCATTTTATGGTTCGTGCCCATCTCGAATGTGATTTCATTAATTGGTCTGAAATAATGGCTTACCAATCCCACCTTTGACATCAGGGGGAGCCAGAGAAAATGAAAAGAAATGAAAGCACTCAGCAACATGCATTAAAGTGTGGCAGTTTCATAAATACAGATGCAATGACCCTAGCAAGTGTAATTCAATAATCTAATTATGCCTAAATGGTGATTGTAAGCTCCATACTTATTATGATATGCTTTCCTTACCTGGAAAAATCAATATAACAATAGCTTTAAGAAGCAGTTTCCCTCAGCATGGTTGCTAGCAATATTTTCAACTCATTAAAAGTACATTGATAAACTCTTCTCGCTGCATAGAAATTGGGTACCAAAATTTTCAGCTCCCTTGTTACATGAAATATTCTGTTGCTGCAATTCACATCATATTGCCTTCCAGGAATCATGGAGGATGCTTTCCGAAATGTCACCATGCCTATTGGTCTCCAACACCTCATTAATGAATGATTGTTAATGTAACAGAGAAAGCAGGAAAGGGTCACTTTAAACACAACATTGGTTCCAATCAAGGTGACTTATTCATTCCATTTTCTTCACATATAGCAAAACCATCATTACATTCAGTAGCAAATCCAGAGTTTATTTATGCAGATGTTCTCAATCTCTCCATTAACTTGGGATAGATAGAGGTGAATGCCAGACATACTAAGGTAAAAGTATTTGAAAAATAGCTTTGGAAAATTCATGCATCTTCAGAAGGCATTCAGAGAATATGGTCGGGCAAATATTGCTATGAAGGCTGTGCTCTCAGCTTTCCAACTGGAAAACAATCAAGCAGTCATGATTTTGTGACTTAAATTGTATTTTTCATTAGTCAGAAAGGGGACAAAAATGAGGACAGCATTGCATGGACGTGGTGATGGTGGCATTGTGCTGAACACACAGCGTTCATCCCCTGTAGGGGGATGTTGGTGTTTGAAAAAAAAGGATTCTTTTTCCTTACTTCTTTGTATGAATAGAACCAGAAAAAATCATAAATTCTGTTATGAAATTCAGCCTTCTGATATCTTTGTGAGGATGAGGTTCAAAGAGTGAGACAGAGGAAGAGAACAGCGGGAAGCTAAGATTTCTCTTTGACAGTGGAGACCAGAGAACGTATCAGATCAAGAGGTTCTGGGAGGGATGGGTTACAGCTCAGTGTCCACACATATGCCTTGCCTACAGAGCTTGGAAAATATGTTGTCATTGTTGTTGTTTTTCAGTTTTTTTTAATCTTCTTCTTCTTCTTCTTCTTCTTCTTCTCTCTCTCTCTCTCTCTCTCTCTCTCTCTCTCTCTTTTTGGACCCTACCTTCTAGAGTCTCACAATGTTGATCATGATGGCTGGGAGAATAGGGGGATTCTGGGAGTTGTAGACAAAATAATTAACTTCTTCAGGCTCTGATTAACTGCAAAAGGCCCTAGGCTTAATTCCTCAGTATATCCACTTGAAAGGATACCAGGTGGCTAAATCAGGTTTGACATTTGTCTTACATACTGGACTATCACTGGCAGCAACACCAAACAAAATCTTTTAGACCAGTGATTGGACCAGCTGTTTTATTCTGGTTAATTGATAGCCAAGAGTTTTCTTACAGATTCAGCAGGACATCTATTTTCTCATCCCTTTTAAGCCAAAGCTTGGCTGCTAGCAAGTATTTTGGATCCCTATGAGACATTTTCTAACTTTACAACCTGAGGGAGACTTCGCTTAATATGACCCTTATCCTGAAGAAGAATCATGTATGTCTAAAGCATTCCTGTACATGTGTATACAAATTCTTCTGGAAATTGCAGGTAAAAGAAGGTATCTTGCTGCGCCTTTGGTTCTATTTCTGCATTGTTTTTCTACCTCTGCAAGGAGTTATTCCAACTTTTAAAGGAGTGATAAATTAGATGCAGCCCTTTGAAGCCAAAAACTGGTCGTGGAGTTTTTGTTTCCCCTCCTAAAGTTGAAAATCTTCTGCCTTTTCATTTCCAGGCTATTGGCAATGGCCTATAGTAGATTAATATGTAAATCAACAAGCCATATTCCTCATCTAACCGTTATGTACCAGGAAAAATAGAGGTTAGTGTATGTGTATGTGTAAATGCATATATGCGTGCAGAGCTGCTTCATAAGAGATCTGGCCAGCTTTCTCCACTAATGAAAGCCACTGTTTTGAATCCAGTGGTTTAAAAATTCTTTTACCAAGGACAATCTGTCCCCATTAGATAGACATAACTTGCTTTAGTCTGCTTTCCTGCCTGCCAGGCTATTACTTTTCTATTGTTATCCGATTGCAGCCATCAGCATTATAGACACAGGAGTGGTAAAAATGTGTCCAGCTGACATTCAAACTGATATCCAGCTGCCTTTGATCTCCATAAATCTATTTCCCTCTCGCTTGGTCTCTTTTTATAAGCATCACTATCAGTATTAGCTCTACTGGGCTGGTATCTGGTCCTTCTATCCCTGAGTGCCACATCTTGGGTTTCTCATTGTGTCAGAGAAGCTAGGAGGCTGCTCAGTAGTGAAAGAAGACTCCTGGAAAGCTTTGCTAAAGAAGAAAGAGAAATACCAAGACAAGGGCTGAAACGACAAGCTCTGGAAAAACAAGGTGGAATTTGCAGTGACTTCTGTTGCTGCACATGATGCAAGCCTTACTGCAGTTTAAAAATGAGCTGGCACAATAAGGCTTGTGCCAGTTTTTACACCCCTCAGAAGGGTTTGGGGAACCCATTAGCTGATGCTGAGAGGTCTCCAACACTTGTGAGGGAGCATGGTTAGGCAGTGTAACCTGGCATTGAAGGTTACTTTGAGGGTCACTGTGAGGTTACGGGTTGGAAGCGTTTATCTCGTCTGACTTAGGAGCAAGCATTGTCAGTTCTGTTTTTTCTTTGCCTTGGTATCCCTTTCCATAGAGGTTGAGGATTATCCATTTCTGGATTAAAAGGAAGAGTACAACAATGTTCTGCTCTAGTGTTCTGAGACTCAGTCTGCTTGGTTGATTTAATGTGAGATTTGCATTAAAAGAAGATGTGTGTTGAGCAGGTTCATGCCTTTTTGGAGCTAATCTGTTGCTGTGGATTATTGCAAATATGTTTTTGTTGTCGTTAAGTCGTGTCCGACTCTTCGTGACCCCATGGACCAGAGCACGCCAGGCCCTCCTGTCTTCCACTGCCTCCCGGAGTTGGGTCAAATTCATGTTGGAAGCTTCAATGACCCTCTCCAACCATCTCGTCCTCTGTCGTCCCCTTCTCTTGCCCTCACACTTTCCCAACATCAGGGTCTTTTCCAGGGAGTCTTCTCTTCTCATGAGATGGCCAAAGTATTGGAGCCTCAGCTTCAGGATCTGTCCTTCCAGTGAGCAGTCAGGGTTGATTTCCTTCAAAATGGATAGGTTTGTTCTCTTTGCAGTCCAGGGGACTCTCAAGAGTCTCCTCCAGCACCACAATTCAAAAGCATCAATTCTTCGGTGGTCAGCCTTCTTTATGGTCCAGCTCTCACTTCCCTACATCGCTATTGGAAAAACCATAGCTTTGACTATGCGGACCTTTGTCGGCAAGGTGATGTCTCTGCTTTTTAAGATGCTGTCTAGGTTTCTCATCGCTTTCCTCCCAAGAAGCAGGTGTCTTTTAATTTCGTGGCTGCTGTCCCCATCTGCAGTGATCATGGAGCCCAAGAAAGTAAAACCTGTCACTGCCTCCATATCTTCCCCTTCTATTTGCCAGGAGGTGATGGGACCAGTGGCCATGATCTTAGTTTTTGTGATGTTGAGCTTCAGACCATCTTTGCGCTCTCCTCTTTCACCCTCATTAAGAGGTTCTTTAATTCCTCCTCACTTTCTGCCATCAGAGTGGTATCATCTGCATATCTGAGGTTGTTGATATTTCTTCCGGCAATCTTAATTCCGGCTTGGGATTCATCCAGTCCAGCCTTTCGCATGATGTATTCTGCATATAAGTTAAATAAGCAGGGAGACAATATACAGCCTTGTTGTACTCCTTTCCCAATTTTGAACCAATCAGTTGTTCCATATCCAGTTCTAACTGTTGCTTCCTGTCCTACATATAGATTTTTCAGGAGATAGATGGTCAGGCACTCCCATTTCTTTAAGAACTTGCCATAGTTTGTTGTGGTTCACACAGTCAAAGGCTTTTGTGTAGTCAATGAAGCAGAAGTAGATGTTTTTCTGGAACTCTCTGGCTTTCTCCATAATCCAGCGCATGTTAGCAATTTGGTCTCTAGTTCCTCTGCCCCTTCGAAATCCAGCTTGTACTTCGGGGAGTTCTCAGTCCACATACTGCTGAAGCCTACCTTGTAGAATTTTGAGCATAACCTTGCTAGCGTGTGAAATGAGTGCAATTGTACGGTAGTTGGAGCATTCTTTGGTGCTGCCCTTCTTTGGGATTGGGATGTAGACTGATCTTTTCCAATCCTCTGGGCACTGCTGAGTTTTCCAAACTTGCTGGCATATTGAGTGTAGCACCTTAACAGCATCATCTTTTAAGATTTTAAATAGTTCCACTGGAATGCCATCACCTCCACTGGCCTTGTTGTTAGCCAGGCTTTCTAAGGCCCACTTGACTTCACTCTCCAGGATGTCTGGCTCAAGGTCAGCAACCACACTATCTGGGTTGTCCAGGACATCCAAATCTTTCTGGTATAATTCATCTGTGTATTCTTGCCACCTCTTCTTGATGTCTTCTGCTTCTGTTAGGTCCCTGCCATTTTTGTCCTTTATCATGTCCATCTTTGCACAAAAGGTTCCTTTAATATCTCCAATTTTCTTGAACAGATCTCTGGTTTTTCCCTTTCTATTATTTTCCTCTATTTCTTTGCACTGTTCATTTAAGAAGGCCCTCTTGTCTCTCCTTGCTATTCTTTGGAAGTCCGCATTCAATTTTCTGTAACTTTCCCTATCTCCCTTGCATTTTGTTTCCCTTCTCTTCTCTGCTATTTGTAAGGCCTCGTTAGACAGCCACTTTGCTTTCTTGCATTTCCTTTTCTTTGGGATGGTTTTTGTTGCTGTCTCCTGTACAATGTTACGAGCCTCCATCCATAGTTCTTCAGGCACTCTGTCCACCAAACCTAGTTCCTTAAATCTGTTCTTCACTTCCACTGTGTATTCATAAGGGATTTGGTTTAGATTATACCTGACTAGGCCAGTGGTTTTTCCTACTTTCTTCAGTTTAACCTTGAATTTTGCTATTAGAAGCTGATGATCAGAGCCACAATCAGCTCCAGGTCTTGTTTTTGCTGACTGTATAGAGCTTCTCCATCTCTGGCTGCAGAGAATATAATCAATCTGATTTCGGTATTGCCCATCTGGTGATGTCCATGTGTAGAGTCGCCTCTTGTGTTGTTGGAAAAGAGTGTTTGTGATGACCAGCTTGTTCTCTTGACAAAACTCTATTAGCCTTTGCCCTGCTTTGTTTTGAACTCCAAGACCAAACTTACCTGTTGTTCCTTTTATCTCTTGACTCCCTACTTTAGCATTCCAATCCCCTATAATGACAAGAACATCTTTCTTTGGTGTCAGTTCTAGAAGATGTTGTAAGTCTTCATGGAATTGGTCAATTTTGGTGCATAAACTTGGATTACTGTGATGTTGAAAGGTCTGCCTTGGATTCGTATTGAAATCATTCTATCATTTTTGAGATTATATCCCAGTACAGCTTTTCCCACTCTTTTGTTGACTATGAGGGCTACTCCGTTTCTTCTACGGGATTCTTGCCCACAATAGTAGATATGATAATCGTCTGAATTGAATCCGCCCATTCCCGTCCATTTTAGTTCACTGACGCCCAGGATGTCAATGTTTATTCTTGCCATCTCCTGTTTGACCACATCCAACTTACCAAGGTTCAAAAAGTCAGAAGGAGAACAGGAGGCAGTGTTGTACCATCAACAGCCGAGTGGCTAGCAAGGGATTTAATAACTGGTTGGATCCCATTGAGATCATGATACCTCCATTCTGAGCATGCTTAGTTTCTTGTTTCTTTGTTCTTAATAGGTCTTAGGGAGTAAAGGTCACATTCTTCTGTTTTATAGGTCTGTGTTTCTACTTAGACTATGCACTACCCATATTCCTACTGAATTGGAGGTGATGTATATAGTTTTTAAACCCAAGACCATGAAGAGGAAAAAGAAGTGAGCAGTTAAGGTTTGATGGTATCAAGAAGTGGTAACCTGGGTCAGATGACAAAAAAAAGCCATCTGCTGTTCTTGAATATAGCCCTTTGCGACAATTTTTCAGGTAGTAACCTCAGGATGTATTTCAAACTATACCCATTTCCCTTGCTTCCAGTGTTTTCTGGAGTTAGCAGTGCAATTTCCCAAATGGGTTACCCTTGTATGGTTAGGGACATAGGCAGGCTCTGCCTTCCTCTTCCAGGTCCTTCCTCATTTCTTGTCTCAGGATAAAGGAGAGGAAGAGCCCCATCAGTGGTAAAGTTAGAACTGTATGCTGTGCAGATGAGGCAGACATTCTGATTCCTGTGAGATTGGGTTAGACAAAGTACAACCATGGACTTCAGGAGACACACACCAATCCAAAAGGTTTGGCCCTATTTCTTAAGAAAATCAAGACCCTGGGGCTGTCACCAGATTTACTGGGCTCAATACCCCCCTCCAGGGTGTTCCAAACAATCAAAAAAAGGGTTTTGGATATAGAGGGGCAAACTTTGCATAGTGCTGCCCCAAAGAGTCTGTTCACCACTTTATTTTCAGCTGCCCCTTACCCATGGCAGTAGACCGATCTATCTTTATCATTTAGAACAGCCACAAGATCGATGGGCATTTACCCTCGCCAGGTGCAATATAGTACCATCGAGCTTAGCGCAGGGCAGGTATATGGGTTTACCTACAGAACTGAGAGTCTGCCCGTGTGGTCAGGGAGAGGTTGAATCTTTGCAGCATATGTTATTTTATTGTATTCTGTACAAGGATATTCGCCTGTCTCATTTGAGCACTTTTCTCTCCTCCCATTCCGGATGGGATGATCTGAGGAAAATGCAACATCTTTTAAGTGGCAAATTAAAGGAACTTACCTTGTCAACTGCTAGATACGTCTATGCCATTATGCAGAGACGTCGTAGCGTGCTCTCGCAGAATGTAGAGCCCTAAATATGCATTTGGCTGGTCCCTGCCACCTGTTAGCCGTTGAACATTTTAGATGTATTTTATTGTATTTTATTGTGTTTTAATTTATACAGTATGCCAATAAAGGTTCCTGAACTGAACTGAACGAGGCTCCAATGTGCTCCACCCACCCTTCAATCCTCCTCCAGTCAGAAACCCTTCTTGTACTCCCTGGGGGCATTGGGACAAATTCGACTTGTTTGGGGGCCCATCAGCACCCTTGGACCTGCACCCTTAATTTATTTATTTATTTATTTATTAATATAAAGGTTCAAGGGGACATTTCAGCATTTAAAAATTAAGAAAAATATTTTGGGATTGGAGGACATACTAACAGATTCATCTCTCCAATAGCCAGAGCTGGCTATGTGGATCTCCTGTACCTCCAGAACTTGCCTGATCTTGCTATGAGATCCTGATGTTTGGATCATAAGAAACAGCTGAATCTGGTCTTAGTAACTGGCTAGATCACAAACTATGGCTTCTTCTCTTCTGCTCTCATCTGGGACTGCTCTATAGGATACCTGGGAAGTAGCATGACAGGCTTGATTTCCTCATCATCAGACATTTTGAGCATCTGCTTAATTTATGTGGGTCTTTGCTTAACATAGGTGGATCACAGACATCAGCTTTAGGTTGCTTGGATACAAATATTTGTTAAACATGCTTGTCTAAAAAGACAAAAATGGACAATCTTATGCTTGATTGTTCCTAAGAATATGATACATTTTCTGCTCCCTTTTACATTCTTTGTCTTGATACTGTTTCATTACCTCTTTGTCAAAAGCATGTATTCTCCTTCAAATACTGCAAGCTTCACTACATAACCAATTTATTTTTTCAAGTTCAGATGCTTTTTAGCAACAAATAAAATGGACCCAATAATCTCAGAACAAAATATAAATGATTTCTTTCCCAACAACACTTGGCAATATTGTTATTGTCTGTACATCTGGCTTATCATTTGCTTGGCTTGTTATCATAACCAGCTTTAATTCCCATCTAAATCTTTCTCAATCCTCAGCAGTGTAATTTGCTAAATTCCACAAGCGATATGCTTTTAAATACTCGACGAGCTGCTTATGTTGCTTGTTCTCAATGCTTTTCTTTATTTATGTTTTTAATCTCTTCAATATACTTTTCACTCCTGCTATCATGCTTTGTGACTTTGGCTTCATTTTACTATATCAATTAATAAGATTTGCTATTCATTTTGTAATAAGTACTTTTCAACATGTAGAAATTTCATCTTTTCCATCCCACGTTGAATCTAGAATACCTCTGTTGTAATTTTCATCGACTCTTTCATTGCAATTATTTTTTTAAAAGCTGATTTATTTACATAGTTACAAACAAAATTGGTTATCAATGGGAAAAGCTGTAAGAGAAATTGTGGAAAAGAACTTGGAGAAGAGAGAGAAATAGTAGGAATATGATAAGCAAAGCTTGATAAGCTTCTTTTCTACAGCTCGCAAAATTTCAAAGTCATCATGCTTGTCAGTGATATAATGAATTTAAGAATCTGGAAGTAATAAAAGAAGTGGGGTACATGTGCAAATCTAAGCATCTATAGTATTAGTTTTGTTATCTCTTTTTAGTTTTGTTATCCCTTTCATTTTGTTATCCCTTTACATACCACCTGTTGCAGTCACTAAAGTGGTATAGAAGAGCAGAGATGAGAACAGAGCAGAGCCAGACAAAGTCAGATTATTCTGAATTAATCATCATTGTAGGTCTTATATCTCTGGCTGAAAATAGGTTCATAGAACTCAGACTTCCACATGACTGTCATTGGTCTTGACTACCTCTTTCGGGAAGAAGTAATTAGGGAAGAAAAATAGATAATAGACAGTGTCTCTTTTGTTTTAAGTCATTTAAAAGAGAAATTAAATTGCACAGGAGGAGAATGAAAAATTAAACAAGGCTAAAAATGTAACGAAGGAAAAGCATTAGAAGAACCAATTACATCCAATTATTTCATTCAGTTAAAAAGACATCTACTTATGCCTAATTAGCTTTTAGAAAGAGATTTTTTTTAATGTTTGTTTTGTTCTTCTAACTCCTCAAGTGAACAGGTTTTACTTGTGTATCTATCCTTAAGGGAAAAGTGCACCTGACATAATTAGACTGAAAATCTTAAGCCACAATAGTTGAGGAAGCATGGGTTGGATCCAACTGTACTCCTGCAAAAGTTTTAAGGAAGCAGAGCATGGGGGCCCTGATATTGATGAGGCTTCTTCTCAGACACTGCAATTTGGTCATGTCCTTCCTGCTTTGATCAGCCTAGAACTGGATAGGACAAGATCAAAAAGGAAGTGGAGTTATGTACTATTGGCCTTACTACCTATAGAATTCAAAGGAGTCAGAAGAAAATCCTCTTAAAATCACCATCCTAGAAGATTATTCTTTGAAGCAGATTTAAGTTTGGAGGAACCTGTGCACTGTTACTGGTCTCATCTACCAACTCATCCGCTGCAAGACACACCACAAGCATCCTGTCATAGGGCTATATGGCAGAGGTATAAATATAAATGAGTACTACACTCCCACAGAGTTGTATAGAACAACCATCGGATCCCAGCCATGAAAGCCTTCGAGAATACATTGATTTTAGAACAAAAAAGAAGAAAGTCTAAAACTCAACAAAGCCTGGCTCCCAGCACTGAAAAATACAGCCTGCAAAAAGGTCAACAAACTCTACTCAGTCACAAGGACTGGTGATCACTGCACAAAAAAGACTAGCTAACGACACCCATCAATCACAGTGACAGATCATCACCCCCTTATCACAACAATACATCCATAACAAAAAACACCCTGATCACCATAATCACCCAATCTCCTGAAAAGGACAAAAAGCTGATCCCACAGCTACAAATACTCAACTATCCCACACACTACACCAGAACACAGACAGTGTTCTAACTTCTGTCCTCTGAAGATGCCGGCCTCAGAGACTGGTGAAACGTTAGGAAGAAAAACCTTAAGAACACGGCCAAACAGTCCGAAAAACCTACAACCATTTCTAAAATCACTTCAATTCAATATAGTTTTGTGGATGTGTATTCTGCTGTCATTTTAATTTCTGCCTATGTGTATTTTGGGTGGCAAGGGCACTGCAATTTTTCCTTTTAATTTTTAAAAAATTATTTCTTAAAATGTTTATTGCTGCACTGCTTTATCAATACGTTTGGCATTGCAACCACCTACCCCATTTTCCCCATTCTGGTGATGAAGTAGCAGGTGGAGCAGCAAAAGACCAGTGGGCACAGAGCAGGTACAGAGCATCCTCTGTGTCCTGGCATGCCCATTCTGCACCTGCAGAGTGAGCACTCCAGGACACAGAGAATGGTCTGTGCCCACAGAATGATTGTGCCAGGACATGGAGGGCAGTGGACATGTCAGGAGCATTGCTAGGAGACATTCAATTTAACAATGTATCACTTATACTTTTTTCTTTAAAAATTAAAGTACAAGTATGCTCTGCAAACAAAACGGAAATCATAGAATCATAGAATCACAGAGTTGGAAGAGACCACAGGAGCCATTGGATCCAAGCCCCTGCCATGCAGGAACGCCATCAAAGCACTCCCGACAGATGGCCATCCAGCCTCTGCTTAAAAACCTCCAAAAAAGGAGACTCCACCACACTCCAAGGCAGCCTATTACACTGCCGACCAGCTCTGACTGTCAGGAAGTTCTTCCTGAGATTCAGGTGGAATCTCTTTTCCTATAGTTTGAAACCATTGCTCCTTGTCCTAGTGTCTGGAGCCATGGAAAACAAACCTGTCCCTTCCTCGACATGACATCCCTTCAAATATTTAAACATGGCTATCATGTCCCCTCTCAACCTTCTTTTTGTAAGGCTAAACATTCCGAGCTCCCTTAGCCACTCCTCATAGGCCTTGGCTTCTAGACCTTTGACCATTTTGGTCGCCCTCCTCTGGACACGTTCCAGGTTGTCAACATCCTTCTTGAATTGAGGTGCCCAGAACTGGACACAATACTCCAGGTGAGGTCTGACCAAAGCAGAATAGAGTGGTACTATCACTTCTCTTGATCCAGACACTATACTTCTATTGATGCAACCAAGAATTGCATTGGCTTTCTTGTCTGCCGCATCACATTGCTGACTCATGTTCAGTTTGTGGTCTACCAAGACTCCTAGATCCCTTTCGCAGGTACTGTTGTCTAGCCAGGTGTCTTCCATCCTATATCTGTGCATTTTTTCTGCCTAGGTGTAGGACCTTACATTTCTCCCTGTCGAAATTCATTTTGTTAGTTTTGGCCCAGGACTCTAATCTGTGAAGGTCATTTTGAATTTTAATCCTGTCCTCTGGGGAATTAGCAACCCCTCCCAATTTGGTATCCTCTGCAAATTTAATGAGCATACTCTCTATTCCTTCATCCAAGTCATTGATAAAGATGTTGAATAGCACAGGGCCCAAAACAGAACCCTGAGGCATCCCACTAGTTATATCTCTCTAGGATGAAGAGAAGCCATTGGTAAGCACCCTTTGGGTTCGGTCAGTCAACCAATTACATATCCACCAAACAGTAGCACTGTCTAGCCCACATTTTACTAGCTTCCTTGAAAGAATATTATGGGGAACTTTGTCAAAGGCCTTACTGAAATCAAGATATGCTACATCCACAGCGTTCCCTTCATCTATCAAGCCTGTAACTCTATCAAAACAAGAGATCAGATTAGTCTGGCATCACTTGTTTTTGAGAAACCCGTGTTGACTTTTAGTGATGACAGCATTGCTTTCTAAGTAATAACAAACTGTCTGTTTAATGATCTGCTCTAGAATTTTTCTGGGAATTGATGTCAGGCTGACTGGGCGATAATTATTTGGGTCTTCTTTTTTTCCATTTTTGAAGATAGGGACAACATTTGCCCTCCTCCAGTCTGTGGGGACTTCTCCTGTTCTCCAAGAATTCTCAAATATTATTGCCAATGGTTCTGAAATTACTTCTGCCAGTTCTTTTAATATCCTTGGATGTAATTTTTCTGGCCCTGGAAACTTGAATTCATTTAGAGCAGCCAGGTATTCCTATACTACTTCTCTACCTATTCTGTGCTGCATTTCCCCCACTACATCACCAACTCTTCGCCCCTCAGGTTGAGTACTATTTTCCTTTTTGGAGAAAATTGAGGCAAAGAAGGTGTTGAGAAGTTCAGCCTTTTCCCTGCCCTCTGTTAGTAGTTGGCCATCTTCTCCACACAGCGACCCTACCATTTCCTTGTTTTTCCTTTGCTGCGGGCATAACGAAAAAAGCCCTTTTTATTGTTTTTAATCTGTCTGGCAAGCCTGAGTTCATTCTGCACTTTTGCTTTTCTTACCTTCCCCCTACATATACTGGCTATTTGCTTGTATTCCTCTTTGGTGTTTTCCCCATTTTTTCATTTCTTGTACATGTTTTTTTAAAACACTTAGTTCAGTTGAAAGTTCTTTAGTCAACCATTCTGGTTTCTTTAGACATCTCCCGTTTTTCCTTCTTATTGGAACAGTTTTAGATTGTGCCTTTAGTATCTCCCTTTTAAGAAATTCCCATCCATCCTGAACGCCCTTTTCTTTCAGTATCTTTGTCCATGGAATTACAGCCAGTATTTCCCTACGTTTACTGAAATTGGCCTTCTTAAAGTCTAGAATGCGTGTCTGGCTGCACTTGGCTTCCCCTTCCCACTGTATAACAAATTCCAAGAGAGCGTGGTCACTCCCACCTAAGGATCCCACCACTTCGACCCCATGAACAAGGTCATCCCTGTTGGTTAAGATCAGATCTAAAATAGCTGATCCCCTTGTTGCCTCTTCCACCTTCCGGACCATGAAATTGTCTTCAAGGCAAGTGAGAAATTTGCTGGACCTTATGTTCTTGGCAGAGTTGACTGCCAACATATATCGGGATAGTTGAAATCTCCCATTACTACTGCATCTCTCCCTTTTGAATGTGTGGCCATCTGCTCCAGGAAGGCATCATCCAACTCCTTGGGCTGGCTTGGGGGTCTGTAGTATACCCCCACAATGACATCCCTCTTCTTTCTCTCCCCCTTAATTCTTACCCTGATGCTCTCAACGTGGCTTCCTGGATTTACATCCTGGATCTCTTCACAAGTATAAACATCCTTGACATATAAAGCTACTCCTCCTCCTTTCTTGCTAGGTCTATTTCTCCAAAATAGTTTATACCCCCCAATAACTACATTCCAGTCATGAGTTTCGTCCTACCAGGTTTCAGTGATACCTATTATACCATATTTATTTTGCTGTATTAAGAGTTCCAGTTCATCTTGTTTATTTCCCATGCTCTGTGCATTAGTGTAGAGACATTTAGGATGATGTGTGTTTTTCTTCCCCTTGTTGTTCTCTAGTACTACTTGCACTGCTGGGCTTTTCTCGCCAGCACTTGCTGAATTTCTGCCCTGAAAACTATTGTCTCCCTCCCCCCCCCCAGAAAGTTTAAAGCTCTCCTGATCAGATTTGTGAGCCTCTTAGCAAAAACATTACTGCCAACAGCTGTGAGGTGCACCCCATCCCCTGCCAAAAGACGATCTTTGTGAAATAGCAGACCGTGGTTGAAGAAGCCAAATCGTTCCTGGCGGCACCATCTGTGGAGCCAGTTGTTCACCTCCATTATTCTTCTCTCCCTTCGTGGGCCATGTCCTTCAACAGGGAGGAGAGATGAGATTACAACCTGTGCACCCAAGTCCTTCAGCTTCCTACCCATATCCTCATAATCCTTTGTGCTGTCCTGAAAGCTATGCCTCGCAGTGTCATTGGTTCCCACATGAACCAAAAGGAAGGGGTAAGAGTCAGTGGGCTTAATGAGTCTTGTCAGTCTCTCTGTTACATCATGAATTTTGGCTCCAGGGAGACAGCACACCTCATGATTCATTTTGTCAGGCTTGCAGATTGTGGTTTCTGTTCCTCTGAGCAAGGAGTCCCCAACCACCACAACTCGTCTCCTCTAAAGCTTGGTAGGGGACACTTGATGTACAGATTGTTCCTGGGTCCTCTGGATATTCTCTGCAGGCTGACACTGCTGCTCTTGCTGCTGTTCCATTTCCTGATTAATAAGGGAGAGAGGCTGGAATCTATTCTGTAGCTCCAAACTCTCTGTAAGGTTCCTGGGCCTTCTACTTCTATGTGTGACATTCCTCCACATTTCTGCCTCCTGTATTTGTGAACTGCCTTCCTCCTCAATGATGTTTTCCATGTGTTCTGTATTGAAGATGGTCTTCACTGCCTCATCCAATAAATCCTCATGCTCCCTAGTAATCCGAAGATTAGAAACATGGGCCTCCAGCTGCCGGAACTTATCTTCCAAGTGGGCCACCAACTTGCACTTGGTGCCTGTGTAGCCAGGCACATCCTTTGGCAAGAATACAAACATGCCACAGCTGTTGCAGGTGACTGGAGCAACTCCCACTCTCCATATTGAACAATTAGGTCAGTCAATTAAAAAAAAAGAAGAAGAAAGGAAGTCTGATCCTCTCCCTAAAACTCCCCTGCTAAACACTGTGTAAGCACCCCTGTTTGCCTTGCCTGTTTTCCAAGCACTTAGAGCACACGGTCAGAAACAAACATACCTTAAAAAAAACCACACAGTCAAGGATGGCCTCCCAGACACAGCTCTCCTTCTGCTCCCTCTGCAGGGACTGAGCTTGAAAGCTGCTGGAAGCACTTGTATGGAGCTATGCTGCTACCTCCACCCCCAGGGACTCAGAAGAAGCCCAACCCCAGGGAAAGCACATGGTCAGAAACAAATGAATCAAAGTAATTTAAATCAATGTGAATGTGCCTACTGAGTTATATACCGCATGACTTTACAGTGATTTTTAAAAAGTCAGGACTGGAATTGACGGAAATTGGCCATGTGACCGAGCCCTGAGCCAGAAAGATCTACTCCTTTTCACCTTGGCAGACACATATGCATATAACCCAAACACCCATGCTCCCAACCTGTTTATTCTTTCCTCTCATTTCCCCTTATGTAGCTTTGCTAGGTCTCTCTCTCTGACTAATAGAGCACGAAAAATGTAAGGAAGAAGTTTCTGGCGTCAAGGAAAATCAAGTGGATACTTTATCATATGGTGATACCAAAGCAATCTGTTCAGTCATCCTGTAAAGGGCCATGTCAGTTCTCAAGGTGGCAACATCACTTCCTGAATTCCTACTCTGGGATCTTTCTGTAGGTGACATTTTTTCAAGGTGAACACATAAGATGTACAAATTCATAGGTATCCTCTGTGATACGGAGCAAACTGATTATATCATCAGATTCAGCTATGTCTTGACACAACTCATCTAAGCCCATTCCCATCTGTAAACCCAAAAGAGTCTTCAAAGTGTCTAATTACAGAGCCTGGGCAATAAAATATATTCCCAATGACCTTCATCATCATCTTCTATATCTTCCAATGTTGTCAGCAAAATATGAACAATCCTGCTCTTTAGAAGGTAGAGCAATTCAGTAGTAACCAATAGGAGACAGCAGTTTTCTTCTTGTACGCCTCATCTACAAATCATGTCATAAATTGATATCTCTCTTGCAATCAATATTAAAGCATACTTCTTGATTGAGGATCAAGGTTACAATCAAATCTTATCCACCCAGTTCTGTTTGATTTACGAGTACAACAGAGAAGTATCTCATTCCCTGCCAGCCTTAAGACACAAGGCTAATGCAACAAGATAAAGCATGATCTTTTCTGTTATGAGGCTATATTAATCCAGACTGCTATACTAAACACACTTACTAAGAAGTAGGAGTATTGAACTTGATGGAGCCTTATTATGAGTAAAAATGCATACATAGGATCCACGTACAAATTCCCAGTATTTCTTTTTCTCTTTTCTCATTCTCTCTTCATCCCTCTCTTTTTTTGCAGCTAACCATGGTTTGATAGAGCCAGGCTCACTTCAACATCAACATGTGCAGACAGCTCAAGTATAAACGGGAGATGTCTACTGGGTTATACTGACTGCTGGTATCCTCAGCTTTTATGCTTTTTGTGCTGTCCATAAGCAAAGCTTCATCTCTTTTTTGGGCTCATGCCAATAGAACCTTCACATTTCTATGAGTCTCTTAAATTTATATGACAGCCAGTCTTTGTTTTCGTTTTCACCCAAAGGATCAGCTCCTCCCATTTTTATCTACCTTGGCCCTGAGATCATCTGTGAAGTCTCTTTCCCAGCATCTCAGGCAAGTTAAGTGTAGTGGATGACTATATGGGGAAAGGCCTTCTCCATGGTGGAAACTAAATTATGTGAGGGACTCACCTGACACCTCTCTTGATCAGTTCCAAAGGAGAGGAGAAAGCATTAGGAAGAAAAAATCTTCCAAAATGCTTAGATTGGTTCACTTGTAACCCCCTGAATTTTAGATCTGCTGTGTACTTCTAGCAATGTTGAGTATATAATTATATTGTTTTACTTTCCCCCAATTTTTTTTACGTTGCTTTGTATTTCCTAAATGATTGATTTTCTTTTGTATTTACTTTTGAGGTTGCTGTGTTGGACAATGGCCACAGGAGTGGCAGTTGGGTGTTGCTAGAAAGTGACTTCCCAGGAATTCTTTTGCCTCATTGGCGGGTGCTATGACTGGGGTTGAAGGTGGACCAACTTGGAGGTGGTGTTCGGGTTCAACAATTGGGCAGTAGCGCCATCAGTCGATTCCCAAATGAACAAATCTCATTGGGTTATGCACCTAGTTAGGGCCTCGTCCTTCGTTACCCTGCCCGGTTCTGCCTATGGAACTGTGGCATCTTGGGAGGGTGAGATAGATAGGGCCAATGATTGTTAATCACACACTGTAGCAATACCATGTTGAGTGTGTAATTCTGGGATTTAGAGACAGGGAGAATTTGATGCTAGTCTGGCCTACTCCTGCAAACCATCTGTGATATTTGCCAACAACAAGCTATCTGTGTACTGGTGCTCTGGCCTTTAGGGAATCTAAATAATTGAGGATTCATAGCAGGAAAAACACCCCCCCCCCCCATGCAAGCGTATGTATTGTGGATCACACTCTGAGCTCTGTGAAATGGTATCTATTGTAATTGAGCAGGGTAACTATAATACAGCTATTGCTGTTGATGCATTTTGCTGAATGTCAATTCCTTCCTGTTCCAAAGAAGGCGATCAAAGATTGTCAGCTCCCTAGTGGGCTTCTGATGAATTCCATTGCTATATAACGACTATCGTATGCATACCTAACAATTCTTTTCAGTTGCCAACTGCCATAAACAGTTGAAAGGAAACAGAGACAAGAGTCAAAGTAAGGCAGCAAACAAGAAAACCTGCTTCTTTTAGATGTCTTCGAACAATACCAGGTCTGCTTTGTAGCCTGTGATTATATGGTAATGAAGCTGTATTAGGCACAGTGTATGAAACACAGCATGGAACCACTGGGCCAGGAGAACACTATTACATGGTCAGGCAACATTGCTTTCCTCTGATGCACAAAATTATACATCACCAGTCCAGGTACCAGCACATCAGAGCATTTCAAACTAGCATGTATCTGATGTGAAAACTTGAAAAATTCACATTGTAAGACTATGGCTGGCATATTCTTCATTTATTTATATTATTTAGGATGAATATTTTTATCCCTGCCTTTCCAGAAGAATCTTGTTGAAAGCAGCTTTTTATGCAAATTAATAGCCCAGAACAGTTGACTGATTAGAGATAATGGTTAGGAGGCAATTCTTCATACCTGGAGAGCTCTCTTGAGTGTCTTGATTGGGGTAGTCATCAGAACTTGAGGAGTGATCATGTTGATGATGTAGATGTACATATTAGGATTCTGGGACAAGACTCCAAAGTACTATGAATAATCTCTAAGAGTTTGGTGAGACGTTAGACATGCCCCCCCCCCACCGGCAACAGTTAAAACCAGATCATATGTTATGAAGAAACTAGTTCTTTAAACTCATAAGCAGTTGATTCTGCAATGCTGCAGATAAGGATGTGCCATTCATATTTTTTTTTTTTTAGAACTCCAAATCTCAGAATTCTCCAAGAATTCCCCGGGCAGAGTTTGAAGGAGGAGGGGGTTCAAACCACAAACACACATCTGTAGATACCTACATTTCACTCACCTGGAGTAAGGCTAAAGCCTTTTCTAGGCCTTACTTTCTGCATCATTACTTCCGGAGGAATGATGGTTCTTCAAGGGGCACCTTGGAGAATAAAGTGTAGAAGACAACAAGAATGCCAAACTCAGAAAGCATTGTAGCTGCTTCCTTCAGGAAGTACAAGAGCAGAAAATAAGATCGAGAAGAAGGCCTAGTAGAGGCAGTCTTTCTGCAGATGAGTGGTGTACACATGTACACATTAGGAATCTGGAATGTTTGTGAACAGAGCATGTTTGTGAACAGAGACTCCCAGAATTCTGCCTGGGGAATTCTTGGGAATTCTGGGATTTAGAGTAAAAAACAAAAAGGCTCATCCATACCATGTTTCCCCCAAAATAAGACAGGGTCTTATATTAATTTTTGCTCCAAAAAACGCAGTAGGGCTTATTTTCAGGTGATGTTTTATTTTTTCCATGTACAACAATCTACATTTATTCAAATACAGTCATGTTATCTTCTGGTTGCTGCACAATGCTGCACAATGGTGGAGGGCAGGGTTTCACTTAACTAGGACTTATTTTTGGTGTAGG
This sequence comes from Intellagama lesueurii, assembly GCA_037013535.1. Classification (NCBI taxonomy): domain Eukaryota; kingdom Metazoa; phylum Chordata; class Lepidosauria; order Squamata; family Agamidae; genus Intellagama; species Intellagama lesueurii. The sequence goes on along the minus strand of JBAJHW010000010.1, from coordinate 25,207,313 downwards.
GCTTATATTACGAGCATCCTGAAAAATCATACTAGGGCTTATTTTCAGGTTAGGTCTTATTTTCGGGGAAACAGGGTAGTTGCAGACTTGGTCATGAATTTGGGACTTCCCTCCAACAAGCACTGCCATACTGACTGAGAGACTTCCCCAACCTGACAGTTTCCAGATGTGTTGGATCCTACAATCCTGAGCTGTACTATGGGATTTCCAGTTATCTGGTGGGAAGTGCCCAATTGAGGAAGGTCACTTCAAATGAAGAAGAAGAAGAAGAAATGAAAAACAAAGAAAAGAAAAGAAAAGAAAGAGCACACTTTTGGAGGAGCTACGAACAAATGGGCCAGTAGGGGGTCAATGATGACAAACTACATGCCACACTCTGCTACACCCACTGTTAATTCCCAAATGCATGGCTTAATTGACTAGTAAATTAATGCTAATTCAAGAAATCAAATGCTTTTGTCACCTATTATTAATGGCACTGACTTAATTTTCCCCTTTCAGTAATGAATTAATTTTTAAAATTCACATTCCCAGGTCTGTCTAGAAGAATTAGGCAAATCTTAAAAAGGGGTGTCAATAGATGGCTATTTTCTCTTCTTATTATAGGTGGCATGTTTTGAAGGATGACCCATGAACCAGGGATTCTAAGCATGGTATTTCTGTTACAGCTAAATGAGCATTTATCAAACACTTATTAAGACAACTGCAGAACAAGGTGAGAAATGATGCATCCCTCATGAAGAAGGATTGTGTTTTGGCTTTGTCTAACGAAGGAAAATTCATCATCAACCTCCTCTCCTGTTCTTTTTTCCCCTCCCATTTCTTGCCAAAAAGATGCTTTGAAGAGAGTTTTTTTGGTTAGTCATCATATCTATCAGATGAAATATAAGGAATCAATATTTCTGCAGGAAAAAATTCAGTTCCTTAATATTTACATTTGTTTCATCTCTTACCCTTTCTTGCTGTTTCCACTGTACTTAACCTTCCTGTAAAAATATGCAACTATACCTCTAGTTAATGTATCCAAAGAGATGCTAGCCATTAACTTTCATTACCACTTTGGGTATGTAACCCGAAGCATCAGCCTGAAAGGAAATAAAATAGAAGAAAATAATTCTTCAAGTTGTTTTGATAATGAAGAGAACTGGGGTCTTTATGCTGCTCTTAGTATTCATTTTAGTCGGGGATATACTTCAGCTTCAGGATTTATTTCAGAAACTAAGTGAAATAGAAGTTCTGTTTGTTTCAAACTGATCCAAAGTGAAAGTAAAGAAGAACAAACTAGCACTCAAAATCAAATTGGTTTCTCTGAAATGCCAAATTTGGCTTCAGTGATTAAAAATCCATATCAGCAGTTTTCCATTCAGAGGATCCAGGGATGTCTGAAACCAGGGACAACAGTGCTCAGATAATCAGAAGGGATTCATGGAAATATGGCCACTGGGGAAGGAACAAATTGCATGGCTTCTGACAAGGCTGAGAGAGGGAAGAATGCAAGGCAGGGACAGAGGAAGGGAGGAGAAAACTGGTGGGAATTTTGACTGCACACAGTGGATCAAGAAGTAGTTGATGGCACTGAGTTTCATTTCCCATTGCAAGAGCCAATTGTTTTTCCCATTTTCACATCCCCCCCACTATTCAGACAAACACAAATATATATGAACACTTCAATAATATTTGGATGCAAACTGAATTGGATGGACCACGAACCAGCTCAACATGAATTATAAGATAAATCATTTGAACAAAGCAAAGCAAATGGTGTTCATGCACCCCTAATTTTAACATCAACAGCTCACTGACCACAGAATGTGACTGTAGAAATTATTTGCAGCAACAATGGGTATCCCATGTACTGGATCAATTTCCTTTCTCCCACACAACTTTAGCAAGATGTAGCAAAATAGCTGGCAGGCTCACTTGTAAGAAAAAGAAAGTTCAAGGTGTGTATTGCATCAATATTGTATTAGTTGACATTTCATGCATTATGATTTTTTTAGAATACAGCAGTGCCCATCTGGAAGCTCCCATAACCATATCCTAAGGAGCATCCATAAGTGTAAGAAGCAACATTGCTCTTGTTTTTTTTTACATATCAGGACATAATAAAAATTATCTGGTCCTTAGCAGGTCTGAAAATTAGGTAAATACAACCTCAGATGAACAACAACACATGACAGACTACACCGTGTCATGATTTATTTAACAAAAATAAAGCCAAAATGGAGAAGCCATGTGTGAAAAACTAGGAAAAAGGACCTGAGTAAACTGACAAGACAGACAAAGTGCATTGGTGCTGATGAAGCCACCTCTCTTTTGCAGAACCCTCTGAGAAAATATAAAAGCTTCCTCAGAGATTTAAAAAAAAAAGGTCTTTTTTTTTTTTTTTACTAATAATTGGAAATCCCTGGGCCATGCCCTTAGAAAGGGGAATGAACCAAAATTTTGGAAGCTGAAAGGGAGGGGCTTCTCTCAGAAAGCCTTTGAGATTGCCAATCCAATTGCACCAGTAGTATGGGTCTCCCATTTTAGGGGTACCTTCGGGAGCAACACGCATCCACAGAATGCAAACGAAATCTGACATAATCTCCCAGAATGACTGCCTGTCTCTCCTGCAGAAATTGGGGTTCTGATCTCAGCTCTTCATAATGGCAAGGCCCCATGTGAGGATATGAATCTCACTGAGGTGTTCACCATTGACACTGACTGGTGGTTCCCCTATTTTAGCCAATCTATTTAGCTACATTAACTGCACAGGAAATCTTCCCCCAATCTGGCAAACCAATATCATTGTGCCACTTTTTTTTAAAGGCGACCCATCAGACCCCCGTAACTATAAGCCAATTAGCCTCCTTGATGTGGCTTCCAAACTTTATGCATGGTATCTTCTGAACAAGGCACTTGAATAGGACAGTAACCATTCTGTTATATTTGAGGAACAAGCAGGTTTCAGAAAGGGCAGAAGCGCAAAAGATCAGGCTTTTGTCTTACACCACTTCATCATAAAATTCACCAATTTTTCATCAGCCTTTGATTTGATAGATAGAGAGCACCTATGGCACAAATTGGCACAAACAAACATTGATAGAAGACTCCTGTGGCTTAAACAGTAGCTACATCAAAACAATACACTGCAGGTGAGAACTGGCTTACAAGGTGCTCTGTCAGACAAATTTGTATCAACTGAGGGGTGAAACAAGTCTGTATCCTAGCACCTTTCCTATTTGATTTTTACCTTAATGACCTGATCCCCGGAATGGCTTCCCATTCATTCTTCCAGGTATTGACAGTCATAAGATCTCAGTGCTGCTCTATGCTGATGATTTGGTTTTGTTATCCCAGAACAAAATTGGCCTTAAAAGAATGTTAATCAAATTTGGCCAACTCTGCAAGATGAACGATTAACAATAAACTTTTCAAAAACTAATATAATGTTCTTTGAGAAGAGAGCCCCCAAATATAACTGGTAACTCACTGGACATACCCTTGAGCAGGTGCAGTCATTTAAATATCTGGACCTGCATTTCAGTGAGAAACTTCCTTGGAAAACATCTAAAAGCCATAACCTTACTAAGTGCCAGATCTATAGGGCAGCTGAAGAGGGGGGGTTTGTGTCAGAAGGGGGCAGCTAATTAATCCTGCCTTCAAGGTTTTTGTTGCTAAAATTTTGGCTCAAATGCTTTATGGGGCAGAAATATGGGGAGAGGAAGTAAAGACCAATTTGGAGGTTTTGCAGAATAAATTCATGAGGCAGATGCTGGGGTTCCCTCCAGGTACTCCTTTGGCTCATATTAGGGCCTAGCTGGGTCTCCCTTCAGTTATGACCAGAACTGATTTGGCCTACTTTAGATACTGGTGTATGCTAAATAGTATGGAGGACCACTCCCTGACCAAGTGCTGCTGGCTGGAGCAACGGCAGATGGCAGGATGGGCACAGTGGTGTCAATATAAGTTAAAGGTTTATAGTCTTTCTGTGGAAAGGTTTCTTTGTTCTAGTCCTCAAGCTCTTAGAAATTGGATTTTGGATTCTGGTGCCAGGCAAGATATGGCTGCCATTGTTGCATCAAAAGTCTTTACTTGGTATCCTCAACTTCAAGTTAATCATGCAAGACCATACTGCTTTGAGGCACTATCCTTCCCACAGCTCCATTGAGCTTTTACAGAACTCAGTTTCTAACAGATGCTCTCTGAATACCTTGAAGTGATCATCAGCAAGTGTGACCATCTCTATAAAAGCCAAAGTTTTAGCAGTTTGCTGATCTGGAGCATTCAGGTGTGTGTAAACACAATGCCAAGAAGGAAAAATGTTAGCAATGATCGTAGAGAAGCAATTGTTGCTGCCCATCAATCTGGGAAGGCTTAGAAAGCCATTTCCAAACAATTTAAAGTCCATCATTCTACAGTAAGGAACATTATACACAAGTGGAAATCATTCAAGATAGTTGCCAACCTTCCCAGAAATAGATGCCCAAGCAAATTCACCCCAGGTTCATACTGTGCAATGCTGAGAGAAATTGCAAAAAACCCAAAAGTTACATCTCAGACTCTACAGACCTCAGTTAGCATGTTAAATGTTAAAGTTCATGACAGTACAATTAGAAAAAGACTGAACATGTATGGTTGGTTTGGAAGGGTTGCTTCTTTCTAAAAAGAACATGGCAGCACAACATAGGTTTGCAAAGTTGTATCTGAACAAACCACAAGACTTCAGGAACAATGTCTTTCGATAGACAAGAGCAAAGTGGAGATGTTTGGCCATAATTCAAAGTGAAACGTTGGGTGAAAACCAAACACAGCACATCAGCAAAACACCTCATACTAACTGTCAAACATGGTGGTGAAGGGGTGATGATTTGGGCTTGTTTTGGAGAGGACCTGGGTAGATAGATAGATAGATAGATAGATAGATAGATAGATAGATAGATAGATAGATAGATAGATAGATAGATAGATAGATAGATAGATAGATAGATAGATAGATAGATAGATAGATGTTTTCATGTCCACCAGAACCAGATCCTTTCTAAAGATAATGGATTTTAGCCATGGATTCAAGATAAAGCCATGGAAAAGTATTTTGCATCACAACAAAAATAGCCCACAGAAGTTAATTGTTGCTGGAAAAATCAATTTCCCCCCTTACTATTCTAAAGATCGAAACTAAACTGAAGGAACAGAGAATCCTGTATGAGTTTGCACAATAGGGGAGGTCCTCAGTGGAGGTCCTCTTTCATGTCCCACAACAACAAGAAACTTTGTTGATGTATGCACACAACAGGACTTTTCCATAAAAACGCTTCAGTCGTGGAACTCGCCCCCAATGAAAATCTGACTGGCTTCATTCTTGTTGAGTGATCAGTGGCTGCAAAATTAATCTTCTTGGTCTTCAACAATGACCTTTCTTCTGTATATAAAATATATTTTAAAATATATTATACTGTATGTCACTTTGGGGTCCACGAGAGCCAGAAAAAACATTAATAAATACTATAAATGAATACATAAATGAATAAATGACATAATCAGTGCTACAGGCCAAAAAGCCTCTGATGTTTTGACCCTCCCAACCCTTGGTAAACAAAGGACTGAAGTACTTGGTGGACGTTTTCTCACAGAATGTCCAGAACACTACTAATAGTGTTTCCCATGGCTAATTGTAGCTTGCTTGCTTATTTTATTTTATTTATTACATTTTTATACTGAACAAACACTCTCTGGGCAGTGTACAAGCACCCAGGACATAATATTACAAATAAGAACAACAAAATCAGCAAATTAAACATACTAATGATCAACAAATAGAAAAAACATAGTAATAAAGAAACAAGTGGCATAATGCAAAAATAAAGGTAATTACATTAAATTAAAACCCTAGACCTAAAATGCATTAAATTAAAATCCTAATCACCTATATCTAGATTAACAAGGTGAATGCTATGACAAGTGCTCACCAGTTTACAGGTGTAAGACTATTCAAAGCTGTCCCAAAGAGTTTTTACCATCTTTCTGAAGGTAAGAAGCAGTGTTACTTGGTGAACAACCAATAGTAGCTTGTTCCACAAGTAGGACCTTGTTCCACAAGATCGTATCTCTCCAGAACTGGAAAGGTATAATCAAATCTACTAATACTTCTAATAACAATTATCTTAGAACTGCAGACCTAGAAGGAACCCTATGGATCATCAATGGGGCACAGTGGGGAATCAAACTCCTGATTCTGCAGCCAGATACCACTGCGCTATCCAGCAATTCTGGCTGCTGCATTATGGACCTGCTGAAGCTTTTATATTGTTTTCAATGGCAGCCCTATGTAGACAGTACTACAGCAATCTATTTTTGAGATTACCAAAACATATACAAATAGTAGTACTATTTTTAGCCAGATGCTGTCCAGATAGGTGCACAGCTGGGCAATCAACTGATAAAAGGTGCTCCTAGTCACTGATGAAATCTGAGCCTCCATTGATAGGGCCAGGGCCAGGAACACCTGCAAGCTATGTACCTGGTGTTTCAGAGGGACTGTAACCCCATCTAGACTAGGCCAAAAAAAAAAAAAAAAAAACCACGTCTCTAGCCAGGCAGTTAAGTGACTCCAGAGGAGAACCTGTGCCTTGTTGGAATTGAGTTTCAATTTATTGGCCCTCGTCTAGTCCATAATATTGGATAAGCAGCGATCATCAGTCTGCAATAACTGAACTTCTCCCAGTTTACACAGGAAGTCAACATCCTGAACGATGCAATCAGTTTTAGATTTAAAATGAACATTTGAAGGAGATCAGGAGGCAAGTGAGCCATCCTAAGCATCGAGACCACCCAAGGAGGAGAAAGACATTGATGAGAAAGATACAGGAGGGAGGACAGGGATGTTAGTAGAGGAAAAGAAGAATGTAGAGGTTTGTTTGGTGGAGGAGGGAGAAGGAAAGAAAGGGGAGGAGCTAAAGCTTTCAATGTGGGAGGAAGATATAAAAGAGGAGGAAGAAAGGAGATTCAGGTGTAGATTGGAGAAGGAAAGAGAAGGGAATAAAGAGCCAATTAAAGTAGATCCAAAGGAACAGAAATATGAACGAGCGCGGGATTTGTTGAAGGACTTCCCAAATCTTAAAGTAGGAGGTTTGTTACCTGACCCGGAGACCTCAGGAGAAGGCGAGATGGTGTACGAGACGTTAGAATGGACAGTGATAGTGTTCCTGCGGGGGCAAGGTCGAGGGAAGAAGGTGATACGTCCCGGTCCAGTTTACAATTCACCACCGAAAGAAGGGGACTGGGTGCGTCACCCATGTTGTGGGATGGTGTGTGCAATGAGGAGCACACCCCTGCGCAAGATCACCGACTGAGAAAGATTTGGACCTGCACCGCAGTGAGTGGAACGCCTGTAGAAGAAAAGTCTGCATGGACTAGTTATGGCCAGTTGCCAGATTTGTCTTGTTTCGACCCTGTTGGTCTAATGATGGAAACACCACGAGTTAATAAAGTTGAAGAAGAAAATAGTTCAAATCAGTCTGTCTCTTCTTCCCGCCAAAATAGAGGAACTGTCAGTAGTTTCGAAAGAACCCAATCACAGAACAATTTTAGTTTTCTTCATAGGGCTCTAAATATTGCATGGATCTGAAGATGACTAACCTGTGGATCACTTGGAATAGTTTTGCCTGTTGGTTGGTAGCTGCTGTTATCACCTGAATATAAAAGGCTCTTTTCAATGTTCTTGAAGAGTTACAAGACATTGCCCTGGCTGCACTTAGATTGCACTATGTGGGGGTTTCCTCCATTCGCTCCCTAACCTTCTCCTTAATAGTTTCATTGGGCTCTACAATGGAGATGGTTCTCAGAAGCGATTGAGTCAACTGCCAAGGTCATCTTTGAGTACCAGAGATCGGCCTAGGTTTTGATAGGCACATCAACCAAATTAACCAGAAACCCCCCTAGGACATTCTGGAAACCAGGGATCCATATGTCTTTGAGGGTGGACCATTCTAATAGATCTTTCCTTCCCATGGAGGGGGTTAATTGTACACAGTCTAAATCTCAGCAAGTAATGATCTGTCAATGACAGAGGGGAGACCTCAAGACCTACTTCTCGATTATCCTCTCTCTGCCAAGTCATAAACACCACATCCTAAGTGTGGCCTGCAAGTTGCATGGGCCCGATGATATGTTGGGACAGACCCATAGAAGCCATGGCTTCTATGAACTCCTGAGCCACTCTAGAGCGTTCCATTTCAGCATACATTTTGAAGTTCCCCAACAACAAATGTTTTGGGAACTGCAACATGGCCACCTACACGGACTCCATCAGCAGAAGTAGAGAGTGTGTTAGGTTGGGGAGAGGTCAATATACTAACACAATACCAATCTGTCCTGCTGGCCCAGTATAAGCTGAAGACACTGTAGGCCTGGGGATGTGTGGGCAGAAATCGTCCTGATCCTGATAGAATCTCTATGGACCAGTGGTTTTCAACCTTGGGTAAGCCAAGTGTTCTTGGACTGCAACTCCCAGAAATCCTGACCAACATAGCTGGTGGTGAAGGCTTCTGGGAATTGCAGTTCAAGAACACCTGGATTACCCAAGGTTGAGAACCACTGCTATGGACTATTGCAACACTCCCTCTTTGCCTGTCCGATCTCCCATGATGCTGGATTGAATAACTTGGTGTGGACATAACTGGGAGAGAGCTACTCCTCCCTCCTCACTGACCCAAATTTCTGTTATGTATGCCAGGTAGGCTTGCTCATCCTCATCAGGTAATTTATTAATGCTGCTTTGTTTTGCACTGACCCAGTGTTGATTAATATCATATTCAGATTGGAAATTAGGTTAATGAGGTTACATTGATATCCACAGTTTGGTAAGGTACCAGAACACAGAACAGATATAGTACATATGGACTGTGTTCTTCTATTATGGCCTGTCCTCCTCCCAGCATCATATCTCCCTCTACCCATCACCACTGAAATGTAACAGCTCACCTGTCAGATGATTTACCACCTCCTACTACCTAGGACCCAGCAGTTTTATTCAAGGTCATACACCAAAGAACACTAATTGAAATTCACTGAGCTAGCCAGATATGTAGAACCAATTATCATAATTTAATTAATTAATATTAATCCAATTTACCTCTTCAATTTAATAATGAATTAGATGAAGTGCTAAATATCTCTTAGTTGTGCAATTGGGTGAATGACCAGGAACACAACTGATACATATCCTGGATATTGGTTATACCAGGTAGGGTAGTGTAGGTGGGGTCCAACAGCTCCGGGAATAACAACATTCTCTACCCCACCCCCACCAAACATGAACTTGGAAGAAAAGCACATTTCAAGGGAACATATGAAGTAACATCCCAGGGGCATAGGTCCTTTGGCACTGGAAGAGACTCCCTTTTAAATTGGTGGAGATGTTTAAACCAGAGGTTGGATATCTGTATATTAGGGATACTTTTACTTGTAGCCAGCCAAAGTTAGCTGGTGATTCTGGGCTTTTGGTGGCCATGACTCAGCTCTCATTTCACTTTTAAGTTGACTGAAAGTGCTTAATGTTATTCGCCCAATATTTCTAACATTAGAAGCTCTTGATTAAGGGAAAAGCTTGAAAAATTAAAATACTATACAATACACACACTTAGCACATGAGGATACCTGATGACAGTATTATTTGCAACTGTTATTCTACTTATTAAATGATTTCAGGAATAATAAATTTTAATGAAGACATTAAGGAATATGCTTTTGCTAATCAAACCTAACAATGCCAGATTTCGTAAGCCAACCCCAGCTTTTGCGATTTTCCCTTACTTAGTATCTCTTTGTAAATGGAAGTGAACACAAGAGGGTATCCTGTAGACTATCTTGACTTCTGCCATTCGTGTCATCAATATCCAGGTTGTCCTTTGGTTTGTAAAAGTTTGGCATCCTTTTTCTTGCTAGCAACACAGGCATGATATTGTGCAGCACAATATCCCACATTCATAAAATGGAGGGTTTTTGAAAAATTGAATTCTTGGCTTTTTAAAATGGAAGTTTAAGTTTACAAACACTACACACACATTCCAACAGAAACTTCCCTTATGTAAAATTATCCGGTGCTAGAGGATCCCAGAAGATGAGCTCATGAGCTGTACTACAGTTGCTGAGGGAGGACAGAAACAAGAACAGTTAGGATGCAGCTGCAGTCCCTATTTGTTAAAATCCTTTGAAGGGCTGTTTTGGATTTAATGAAATGGTGAAAAAGAGGTTACCTACCTGTAACTCTGGTTGTTCGAGTGGTCATCTGTGAATTCACTCTAATGGGTTAATCTGCGCCTGCGCAGAGCAGCCTCAGGATCTTCTAGAGCTCAGGCACATGGTGCCGGGACCTCCCACATGCTGGCTATAACCCCGCCCCCAGCACCGAGTGCCTCAGTTCCATGGAACTGTCCACCACTGCGCAGCATGCCATAAGGCACACGTGACGTACAGCGGGGAGGAAGGGCAGGGAGTGTGAATTCACAGATGACAACTTGAAGGACCAGAGTTACAGGTAGGTAATCTCTTTTTCTTCTTCATGGTCTCTGTCAATGCACACTAATGGGTGACTAGCAAGCTGACTTACCAGGTGGAGGGATGTCATGAAAGAACAGATGCCAAGACAGCCCGGCCAACGGCTGCCTCTGCTTTGGCCCGAACATCCAGGCGGTAGTGGGTCATGAAGGTAAGTGGCATGGCCCATGTAGCAGCCTTGCAGATGTCTGCCAGGTCCACCCCTCTGAGGAAGGCTGTGGAGGAAGCGATGGCCCTAGTAGAATGGGCCCGAACCATGGTCGGCAATGGTGCATCAGCCAGTTCGTATGCTAGGCGGATTGTAGTAACTATCCACCAGGAAATTGTTTGTGCCAACACCGGGAGACCCTTTGACTGTCCTTGGAAGGACACAAATAGTCTGTGTAAGGAACGAAAGGACGCAGAACAGGAGACATAATATGAAAGTGCCCTTTGAACATCTAAGGAGTGAAGAGCCCTCTCCAGCTTTGATGTTGGAGCTGGGAAAAAGATAGGCAATACTATAGGTTGATTTAGGTGGAAGGCTGTAGCTACTTTTGGTACAAAAGAGAGATCTGGGAATAGAGTCACCTTATCAGGGTGGAATTGGAGGAAGGGTGGGTCAACTCGAAGGGCTGTCAGTTCACCAGCACATCGCGCTGAGGTAATAGCGAGGAGGAAGGCTGTCGTTAGTGTAAGGAGTTTGAAGGATGTGGTAGCCATAGGCTCAAATGGTGGACCCATGAGCTTGTTTAGCACCAGCTGCAGGGACCACTGAGGTGTGGGCGGTTTGTAGGCCGGTCGCATGTTTTTGAGTCCCTTCAAAAACTGCTTTAGAGTTGGATGGCGAAATAGACCTGCGGCCTCTGAAGCAGGTGGTTGATGGGCTACTATCACGGCTACGTACACCTTGGTGGAATGCGACAGGCTCGATGAAAGAGAAGGAGGAGGAACTGCAGCAGTGCATCAAGAGAGGTAGGCCTTGTGGGGAAGTGATTCTTAGCGGCGAAGTCGGAGAACACCTTCCATTTATAAGAGTATGTGGCGGTTGTGGAAGGCCTGCGGGCATGGTGCAAGACATCAGCTACCGTGGGAGCAGCCTCCAAGTTGTAAGATGCAGAGACTCCAGATCCGGGTGTAGTGTTCTGTCCTCATGTAGAGATAGGAGGTGAGGCAGTGATGAGAGCCGAACATGGTCTACCGAGTCTTGGTGTAGGGCGGAGAACCAAGTCTGGCACGGCCACCAAGGGGCGATGAAGATAACATTCACCTTCTCTTGACAAGCCTTGATTACTGCTTTTTGGATTAGCAGAATGGGAGGGAACATGTAGAGGAGCCCCTCGGCCCAAGGGATCATATAATACAATAGCGGTCGCACTTCCTGTTGGCAGAAGAGGTGAATATGTCCACGTGAGGTGTTTTCCAATGCTGGCAGAGTGAAAGGAACACATCCCTGTCCAGTGACCACTCGTGGCTGCAGTCTTGGAGTCTGCTCAGCTGATCTGCCAGGATGTTGTCTCCTGAAGCCACATGTACAGCTATAGGGAAAATGTGGCGGGCGTAGCACCACTCCCAAATCTGGACCGAGAGGTACAGCAGGTGAAGGGAATGTGTGCCACCCTGTTTGTTCAGGTAGAACACAGCTGTGGTGTTGTCTGATGCCACCTGTACCATGCGGCCGCAGAGTAGACGCTCAAAGGCCCGAAAGGCCTTGTAGATGGCTAGAAGCTCCAGGAAGTTGATGTGCATATGCCTCTCCTCCCATGACCAAAGTCCGTGTGCTGTCAACCATTCGATGTGCGCACCCCAACCTGTTGGGCTTGCATCCGTGGTCACCTGTATTTCTGGTGTCAGAGGTCCAAAAGATCTCCCTATCAGTAGATTGGGACGGAAGGCCCACCAGGTCAGCTGTGCTGCCAGCTCTGCTGTAACCGTCAGCAGTTTGGAAGGAGGGTCTAGCAGAGGATTGTATAGTGACAGGTACCAGGCCTGAAGCGATCTCATTTTCAGCCTGGCATGTTGAACTACTGCGGTGGTGGAGGCCATTAAGCCCCAATAGCCACTGCGCCTGAAGAGCCTGCACTCAGGCTCCCGGAGCGAAGTGTACCACCATCGACTGGATCTTTGCAATTCTGTCTTCGGGAAGGAACGCCCGGCCCAAGGAGGCATCCAGCACTGCCCCAATATACGAGACCCTCTGAGTAGGGCATAAAGTGGACTTTTCTTGGTTCACCTGGAGCCCAAGATCAGATAAAGGGGACAAAGTAAATGAAATATCTTGAAGTAATCAGGTACGTGAAGGTGCCACCAGCAACCAATCATCTAGGTACGGGAATAGTGTTAAGCCATGCAAACGAAGATGGGCCACCACCGGGGCTAAACATTTCGTGAACACCCGTGGCGCTGTGGACAAACCAAAGGGAAGAGCCTTGAATTCGTAGATTACTCCATCGAGTGAGAACCTCAGAAAGCAATGGTGCTCCTGTCAAATACTGATATGGAAATAGGCATCTCTGAGGTCTATGACTGTGAACCAGTCTCCTTGTCTCAACATCTGGATAGTGCTATCCAGCGAGACCATTCGAAATCGCCGAGGTGTAATATAGGAATTCAAGGGGCGAAGGTCAAGGATGGGGCAAAGTCCTGCATCCTTCTTAAGGATTATAAAGTAACGGGAGAAAAAACTATGTGCAATATCCAGGACGTGAACTAGGGTAATGACATCCTTCAGAAGCAGTGCATCCACCTCCTGTCGTAGTATGGGGGAGGGAGCAGTGTCTCTAAGTAGCCCAGTGCAAGTTGTAGAATCAAATTCAATCGCATATCCTGTAGCTATAATCGTGAGAACCCATGAGTCGGAAGTGATAGACTCCCAAGCGTGAAGGAAGGGTGCCAAGCGGGTCATGTTAACGTAAAGTAATAGCCATAGTGATTTGCTTGGCAGCAGCATCCACAACGTGCCTGGCGGCAATCCTTTCCTGCCTCGCCAGGGTCATGGCCTCTTGATGACAGGTGAGGCTCGATGACTTAAATTCCTCAGGAGCAGCCTGCAGTGCCGGCAAAATGGCATTCCATAAATGGCGATGGTAAGCTCCCATTGCTGCCATGTAATTTGCCACTCGAAGTATGAAGGACGCTAGGGAATAAACCCTACGGCCAAGCACATCCAGTTTTCTCCCCTCCTTATTGTTAGGTGTGGACGCAGATCTATTCCTAGCCCTGTTTTGTGTGGCATCCACGATGAAGGAATTGGGCAGGGGATGCTTAGAAAGGAAGTCAGTGTCCTTGCTGTGAGTCTTATAAAGGTTCTCAACCCTTCTGGGGATTTGATGGGACATTGATGGCTTGTCCCAAGGTTCTTTTACCAGGTTTAGAAGGGAAGAAATAAAGGCTAAACGAAGAGGGGGGGGGCTGATCCTTTGTAATATCCTCATAAACTTTGTCCACTTGTTCAGCTGTGGGCTGTACCACTGCGAGGTCCATGACTTCAGCAATTTTCTTAATCAGGTGGGAATACACCGTATAGTCCTCGGAGGGGGATGGTGGATGACTCTCCGCGACATCGGAACCCGGGGTCGGAATGTTTGGTGGAGAGCCCTTTTCAATCTCCTCGTCTGACTCCTCCAAGTCAGTCTTGAAGTCAAAGTCGTGGTCAGGAGACTGGGAGAGAGCTGATTGGGCTCGAGCCGACCGATATCGGTCGGGATGGATAGCTGGGGCCTCGATTGCCTCCTCCTCTGGCTCCTGTAAAGCCGTTCCTGGTGAAACCGACGGTAGAGGAGCCAGCTCTGAACGGGGTCGAAGGATTGACATTGGGCCCAAAGATGGTAGAGGCTCCTGAAGCACCGGCCGCTTAGCCGCTCTATGCAGCGGAGGTTGAAACCGATGGTCATCCTCAAAGTAAAAGAAGTCATCGAGATGCCTTCGATACTGAGGTGGTGAAGGGTATCTCCTGTAATACGGTGGCTACTGGTGAGCCTGAAAATACAAGCCCAGATCATAAGGCGTTGGGAGTCGTCAAGCATCGAGGTTGTAGCTCCCGGGATCATAGTATTCTCTGGGATCTTCCCAGGGAGGCCTTCAAAACTCTCCGTAAGGAGGATATCCCTCGGGAGGTAATGGATGCTGAACACGCTCAGGCTCGGGCTCCAGGTGTCTAGTCTTCTGCTTCTTTTTTCGAGGCGCATCTGCAACCAAAGAAGCAGGCTGCACCTCCACGGAGGTATCCACCCAATCAGGAGAAAGACTTATGCGTGGGGAAGGCGCTATCTCTGGCCTCGAGGGAGGAATATCGTCATTTCCCAACGGTATACTCAAACATACCGTCTCATGCCGGGCATGGGTCGTAGGCACCGACAACGGCAAAGGCTCAGCCGAGGGCCTAGAAGTCTTTGAAGATGGCTTTTTCTTTTTCCTCGGCATAGAGGCCGAAGGAGGCTTCGATACCGAGACTGAGGTGGTCGATCTCGAGCCCGACGACAAAGGTTTAGCTGCCTTGTGGGCATGCTTAGGCGAGCGAGTCGCAGTCAAAGAGGACTCGGAAGGAGGAGCTTGCGGTGGTTCCATGGCCGAGGCTCGTGCTGGGCAGAGCGATTTCTCCCACAAGTAGGAGCGAAGGCGCTGGAGCTTCTGCTTCAAGGCAGGCTTAGTAAAAGCCTTACAAACGGAACACAAAGCAGGCTGGTGCTCCTCCCCAAGACAGAACAAGCACTGTGAATGACTGTCAGAGAGCGGGACTTTGTTTGAACAGGACGAGCAGCGCTTGAAGGGGCCCGAAGCGGCCATAAACCCGCAGGTTAATACTCGAACAACACAGTTCTATTCTTTATGTTAGACTCACGGATCCAGAAAAATGGTGCAACAAGCCAAGTCGAAAAAGCCAGGAGGTCCAGGAAAATGATTTAACGAGGTCGAAGGGAAAACAAACACGAAGCTCCAATCCGAGTAGCTGCAGTAGCGGCGGCAGAAACAGAACTGAGGCACTCAGTGCCGGGGGCGGGTTATAGCCAGCATGTGGGAGGTCCCGGCACCATGTGCCTGAGCTCTAGAAGATTCCGAGGCTGCTCTGCACAGGCGCAGACTAACCCATTAGTGTGCATTCACAGAGACCACGAAGAAGAAGCAAAGGTGTGAGTGAGTGTAGCACATACAATGGAGAAACATACACACCCTTTAACCTATCAGGTAAACTAATGTTGCCATGCCTGCTCTGCAGAATGCAGACTAAACATCTATCCTCCAATTTCTGAACCCTTTCCTTGAGCTAGGCAACCTGAAGAAGAAAAGCCATATAGCCCCAAAAGCTCTACCAACATGTTGCCTGTATGTCCCCAGCCCCAAGATCTATAAACTTGTCTTTTAAAATATAAAAATGTGGACTTGAGAGCTAGCTAAGATTATTACTGGAAACCAAGTAATCACAGTATCATTCATACTATATAAAAGAATGATAGTGAAGAAAGATGGCGGGGGGATCAACTCATTTGAAATGTAATGCTGGAGGAGAACCTTAGAGATGCCATGAAACCACCAAAACATACACATAAGTGGGTGCTCAGTCAAGTCAAGCTTGAACTCTCACTAAAGGAAACATGAGTAAACTGAGGCTATCGTACCTTGCACATATAACAAGAAGACAGAACTGACCAGAAAAAACAATATTGCTTAGAAAATGTTGCTGGGGGTGGGGGTGGGGGGCAGCAGGAAGAAAGACCCATCATCAGATGGCTTGTCTTAATAAAAGAAACCATTGCTGTTAGTTTGCAAGACTTGAGCATAGCTGTTAATGATGGGATACTTTGGAGGTCATCAACTCATATAGTCACCACACATCTGAAGTGACTTGATGGCACATAATATCTTTGAATGTGCTCTCTCTGTGTGTCTGTGTGTGTTTAAATTACAAAAAAAAAAATTATAGTGAGAAGATGGGTGGAACTGTTGCAGTATCCAACTACGAACTGGAGATTTGCCATGATAAAGGCACAAAGGCTCTACTAAAAGACTAAACCTAACAATGCCAGATTTTTAAAAAGATGTCCCCAGACACAGGATCTAGAAAGTTTTCTTTTGAAATAAAAAGGGAGCAACAAAAGATCAGATATGTGGATGTTGAAGATTGACTTTTAAAATAAAAAAGTTTGTCAGACTGGCAGTAAGCAAAGATTTTAGACAATCCAAGAAGACCAAGAGGGTTCTGTTATACCCTCTCCCCATTAGCAGTAGAATATGTCTTAGATATAAAACAAACATGTAAATAAAAGAACAAAATAACAATAACAAAGAAACAAATAAAAATATCATGTCCAAGCTCTGCCCAGTGTGCAGACGTATGTGTCATGTCTTTAGACATTGCTAATTTACATCTCCTGTAAATTTATAAGTGAAAAAGTAGCAACAGCTTTGTTGCCTTATTATCCATTGAATCCACAGCCAGAAAGCCCCGCCCCCCCAAAAAAAAATCCACTTGGATTGTCTAGATTTCCCAGGTTAAACCAGTTAGCTTCTGAATATTCATTGTCTAGTCTTTCTGGTTGTTCTTGACAAGCAGGCACAGAATCCCCTTGCAAGCACAAATCCCAAACAGCCCTTTTGGCCAGGAAAGAGTTAAAAGGTTCTTATCCTAGCTGATATTTGGGCCTTGATTGACAGATTCAAAAATGCAGATCTACTCAGGCAGAAAGTCAGTTTACCATATGAAAAGAAGTCCTATAAAACTGAGCAAACAAGAGAAGGAGACAAAGCAAGACAAGGAAAAACTCTTAACAACGATTTCTGCAGCTTTGCTACAACTTGCAAAGGTGAAGGTGAAAAAAGTGAGTACTGTACAAGTGAGGCACAGGGCAATCTAGAGAGTGCAAGAAGCAGACAAGAAATCAAGCAAAGGGCAACCAAATAGAACAAGCACCAGGGACAGAGAAAGAGCTGCTTGTGGTCCCTCAGCAACAATCTGCAAAAGGATAATAATGGGGAAGGAGGGATGGAGGGACTGAGAGAGAGCCAGCTATTGCTGCTTACATCTTGCAAGGGAAGTGGGAGAGTAAGTAAGCTAGACCCTTGCCATGGAAAGGGGAGAGAAACAAAGACAGAGGCAAGCCTCACAATCCCCTGCCATCTATAAAACTGGCTCAACTTCTCAGAAGTCAGAGAAGGCCCCTTGCTCTGGGACTGCACTCTTTTTGTAGGTTTATCACTCCATTACTTTCTTTAAGCAAAGTCCATTTTTTACTCTCTTAGTACCTTTCAGTTTGGGTTGTTTAGTTCGCAGCTTTCCTGATAATTCCCTTTCCCCCGACTGCCTCCCCCCAACTCCAGCTCTAGCCTTTGCTGGAATCACTCTTCCTAGCAAGCCTGTATCACACATGCTCAGTGTAATAAGAAATCACTGTGTCTCCTATTTAGAAGGCTCTTTTTTTGAGGACCAATATTTCAGCTGCTACAGGTTGAATTATTTCCGAATAAAGAAAAATGGGTGGGGGTAACAATATTGTCTCCCTGCTTATTTAACTTATATGCAGAATACATCATGCGGAAGGCTGGACTGGATGAATCCCAAGCCGGAATTAAGATTGCCGGAAGAAATATCAACAACCTCAGATATGCAGATGATACCACTCTGATGGCAGAAAGTGAGGAGGAATTAAAGAACCTCTTAATGAGAGTGAAAGAGGAGAGCGCAAAAAATGGTCTGAAGCTCAATATCAAAAAAACTAAGATCATGGCCACGGGCCCCATCACTTCCTGGCAAATAGAAGGGGAAGATATGGAGGCAGTGACAGAGTTTACCTTCCTGGGCTCCATGATCACTGCAGATGGTGACAGCAACCACGAAATTAAAAGGCACCTGCTTCTTGGGAGGAAAGCGATGACAAACCTAGACAGCATCTTAAAAAGCAGAGACATCACCTTGCCGACAAAGGTCCGCATAGTCAAAGCTATGGTTTCAAAGCTATCCAGTAGCGATGTATGGAAGTGAGAGCTGGACCATAAAGAAGGCTGACCGCCGAAGAATTGATGCTTTTGAATTGTGGTGCTGGAGGAGACTCTTGAGAGTCCCCTGGACTGCAAGGAGAACAAACCTATCCATTTTGAAGGAAATCAACCCTGAGTGTTCACTGGAAGGACAGATCCTGAAGCTGAGGCTCCAATACTTTGGCCACCTCATGAGAAGAGAAGACTCCCTGGAAAAGACCCTGATGTTGGGAAAGTGTGAAGGCAAGAGGAGAAGGGGACGACAGAGGATGAGATGGTTGGACAGTGTCATCGAAGCAACCAACATGAATTTGACCCAACTTCGGGAGGCAGTGGAAGACAGGAGGGCCTGGCGTGCTCTGGTCCATGGGGTCACGAAGAGTTGGACACGACTAAACGACTAAACAACAACAACAACAATCCTCTTTCAAGATAAGCAAGATTAATATTTTTAATTCATGTGAGCTATTTTAAATTGTAGTAGCTGGGAGTTGCTTATTTCTGAACCTGAGGGGCGAAACAGTTTACTTTTTAAAAATGCATACCTTGAAAATTCTTTGCCTGAATTTCCCAAATTTGCCATAGAGCAGGGGCAGACTATCTGTTACAACTGTGCCAAGTTTAGTGTTGATTTGAAACCCAGTATCAAAGTTAAATATATGTTTGGACTGCCCCAATGTATTATAGATTGTTCATTTGCTCAGTGTTGGAAGAACAATTCTTGTGCACCCCTAATTCAATGTTTTACACATTGAGTGGGCTCAATAAATAAATAAAACCTGTGTCTTTCCATAGAAACCCAGTCCTTTCTATTAAGCTTGTTTTGAATTTCAAGATTTAGCAAAGTATTTACAAAGTTCTAGCTAATATAGTGGCTACAAAGTCATAAACGAGAAGCAACTGAGGCCACAGTCACATCTGTGAAATGTCTCCCTGTGGTTATGTGACTTTTAATTGCATTCTTGTCATGCTTTGTGGTCACGTGGTATTTCTTCCAGGATGTGCATCCCAATGTGGTTTTGAGTTACTGAATCATTTCCTTTCAATACAACAAGCACCTAGATCTTCTCGTTGAGACTGACGGAAGTTAACTGGCACATCAACACAAACGTTGCAGAAAAACTTAAAAAATTAAAAACATTTTAAAAGGACATGCTCAGTAACAGTAATTCAAAAATGTTGTTATAAGATTGTTCACACATGTAGCAATGCAACATTTTATTTTAACAGATCCACAACAACAAAAAGTAGAGGCCTCTGGCCAAGCAAGAAATAATCCGCAGTTAGCACACTTGCTAGGTAAATGATTCTCTAATGGCTGTGCATCAAGTGACCACATATTCATGATATGAATTCAGTGGGGGACAGAGAGGCAACATTGGGCTTATGTGACCACAGCCTAAACCAGATGTTGATATCTAAGTTTCAAATGAACATAGAATGTCATGAAAGTTTTGATCTGACTTTAGTGGTTCTAGTCAGGGCGACTTTTCTATCCAACTCTCAGTTTCATGCCCATTTGCTATGAAATGATTGCCGTGAGATTAACATCGTTGGGTTCATCTCTAAAACCATTTAAATTTGTGGATTAAATCTCGCCAAAGATATCTGTGCACCAAGATGACATACAGCCTTTTTGTATCAACCTCCTGCATTTCTTTCCAGAACTCCCGTAGATAGGCAAGTAATTGATAGATTTCCATATCAAGATTCAAAAGCTACAGTCTTTAGGACTAAAGACAGCAGTGAGAAGATTTCCTCAAACATATGTCCCTTTGAGTTATATTTCTTCAGATTTTGATATCTGGGCTTGAATATTACCCCCCAAAGCCTGTGATCTGTACAAAGCTAATTATATGCAGCTATTAAAGCAGATTGCACGAGATGCTGACAGTTGGAAAGGCCTAATGACCAGCTGGGATGGAAAATTTCTGTGTTGTCAAAGGGTATTTCTGCCAAGATTTTTAATGCTTTTTTATTTGCTACTAACATGAGTACCTAAGCCCTGGTTTCTCGGCATTTTGTGTGGATTTTTTAAAAAGAGATATATAATAAGCAGTCATTTAGGAGTCAGAGTTTATTGAGGGGGGAATGTACTGTAATTTCTGCTTCAATTATGGCTCATCAGTTTTAGAACTCCATAGAAGTTGCAGAATTTCTTCTTTTCACACCCTGCATGTTCCAGGGATGCCTAGCTGTCCATTGAATGATAACTTTGCACAAAACAAAAGGAAAGTGGTTATGTTTCATCATCAGTTCTACAAAGAGAAAAAGCTTCCTTTCCCCATATTATCTGTGATTTCCAATGCATCTTTCAAGAAGACTCAAAGTGCAAGATCTGTTTTATGGTGAGCTTTTGCTGTGTGTATGGTTCTGTGCACTTAGGGAGCTCTACAGAGAGCAGAGAGACTCAATTCAAATCCCATCAGTGGGTCATAGGCTCTCAGCCTATGATATCCCTTGGTTTGCTATGAGGATAAAACTGGCTACCTGCTATATTTGCTGTGCTGAACTTCCTGGAGAAAGGTTGAGAATAAAGAGGTGGTGGTTACAATGATAGTGAGACAGGGCTGCCATGGAGATTATCTTCATACAGCAACACAATAGTGGGTTACAATTCAACCCCAGCCTGAAAAACACTAACCATTTACTGTAGCCTATACAGATCTCAACAATTAGTCTTGTTTTTCTGCCTGTCTAGATTGCCAGGCCATAATAGATGCCCATCATACTCTATTTAGTTTGAGAAATCATAAGCCTTGTTCGAATTAATTTAAAAGTATTTATTTACTTAGCAGATGTGTGACTGGCCTTGTTTGATTTTTGTTTAATTTATATTCCACTTTTTTCCTGCAATAGAATCCTAAGGTAGCTCAAAGCATGATTGAAAAACAAGTAAGTATAAAATCATATAGCAAATATGTGGTAATATTAACACCATTGAGTTTTAAGTGCAACTACACTGAGTGGAACACTTGGTTTGTTTCAAACCTTTCTAAAGTGATCTCTGATGGCTTCCACTAGTGAAATCACTAACCACACTGTGGCGATTGCCCCAAGCCACACCTGTCAATCAGATTCAGGACCTCATTTGCATGAGCCTATGGAAGAAGTGGAGGGGCGGAGTCAGCAAATATAAGAAGGTGTGACAGTTAGAGATAGGGAGAATTAGCAGTTAGAGAATTGGCAGTTAGTGAGGTAGAGATAGAGAGATAGAAGTTGAGAGATATTGAATTTGCAGAGAGAGAGAGAGAGATAGTCAAGGAGATAGTGAGAACGGATATTAATAGATAAGATTGGTAATGTGATAAAATATATGACACCTTAAGGATTTGATTGTATGCAATGAATAAATAACATCTGTGATTCTGATTTAACTTCATACACTTTAATAAACCTTAATAAACAAGTTCTGTTAACAGCAAACTGACAAGTGGTTGAATAAAGTCTATTACATTGTGGATTAAGGAAATCCACTGGTGGCAGTGAGAAAGAGGGAATGTCACAAGTGGTAACTGCTGGTGGGATGACATAGCGTGAGTCCTTTGTTTGAGGAAACAGAGGCCACGTGGTAAACGTCACACACCCCAATATAATCAATTACCCCATTGCAAGAGTCTATGCTTTGCAATGTTTCAAAAATGTCCACATCTTGAGAGAGAAAGAGAAGAGAGCTCATGTAAGAGAAATAGTGGGAAAGGAGGTGGGTGCATGTGTGGAGCTAAGTGGGGTTCGGTCACTTCTCTCCCTCCCTCCATCATCCAGCTCAACTAGTTGGGAGACCAGGACTGATTGGTTCCCTGGAAGAGAGTATTGGGAGCAAAGTGAGTCCCTGACATGTGGTAACAAGCAGCTGCTGTAGGCCCACTTCCAAATGTTGAGGGAAGGCCCACATGTTTCCCAATCTGGGCTTCTTCATAGAGGTGAGGGGCCCTCCTGACCTTTGTGCTGCCACTACTGCTGAGGGAAGTGAATGAGTGGGTGGGCTGCATAAAAAAGGGATCCTTTGCTACTGCAAAGGTCTTTGATTTTTCCCCCTTTTTTAAACCAAGTGTGTGCAAAGAGTTGCAGTCCACAATGCACTTCCCAATTGGTTCAGTTTCCATTGGGAAAACATCCTATTAACACCACTCTCTTCTCCATCCCTTCTCTTTGTGATGTCCACTCTTCACCCTCCTTTATATATTTTTTATTTTTCATAAGTGACATAGCACTTACCTGATGCTGTGCTAAATTTGACAAATATAATTTTAAAAAATTGAAAATTTGTTTGGAGGAAGGTGAGACAACATGTGTAATTGAGCTAATAATCCTGCTGTAATACAGCACCTCACTGTCAACATTACTGAAGAAACCCCCATGACTGCTCCTTTGCTTTGGAACAGGTGACCACACATGCCAGAAAATGAAAGGCAATTCCAGCTGAATCAGTGCAAAATAAACCACATCCTGCCAGCTCAACAAAAACAAATTATTCCCAATGAAAAAAGACTGGGCTTCCCCACACTTAGCTGTATGTTGTATAGTCACCAGTGCATACTCCTATTTTAACCAAGCCAGCTCCAAAGCAAACTATGGGATAAATTGCCAATATAGCTGCACCGTGAATTAAAATATTGGTCAGACTCCTATTGGTGATTTATGCTTGTGTAAAGGAAATGATGTTAGTCATGGCAGCAAAATGCCATTCATTAACAAGCTTGCATTCCTGTGTGGTTGTGTCACCTACCACATGCCCAAGAACACAATCAACACTTTCTTAATAGGAAGCAATTTACCACCTCAATTTACAGGATTTCCCTTATGCAAGCATAAATTGTCAATAGAATTCTGGTCAACAATAATTTAAAAGTACAGCACTCACCCATTAAAAATCCTGCCATTAGGAAACAATTGCTTGCTTGTTGGTGGAAGGACAATAAGCAGGGAGGCACCATAGTCTACCTTAGAATACAATTCCAAATCCTGGGAGAAGTCATCAAGAAGGGTCTCATCCAAAGAAATGGAAGAATTTAAAAGCTTGTTAATATTTATACGAGGAAATCAAATTTCATTGTTTACAAAATAACTTCTGGGTCCCAACAACTGTGATCTCACCTCAAAATTAAGCCCTAGAATTAATGCAGTTTATACAGATTAAATGGCTGTTCAAAATTTATTTGCACCTTATGACTGCAGCTATAGATAGATAGATAGATAGATAGATAGATAGATAGATAGATAGATAGATAGATAGATAGATAGATAGATAGATAGATAGACAGATAGACAGATAGATAGATAGATAGATACTTTAGTACAAAAAAGACATGCACAACCACTTGTCTGCTGGACCCTTGGCCTTTCTGGCTTGTAAAAGGTAAAAGTTCCAGAGAAGGAACTGGCCGAGTGGGTCCAAGGGGTCACATGGTTAGTAAATGCCTCCTTGCAGCAGGGTAGGATCCCAGAATGCTTAAAGGAGGCAGTAATAAGCCATAGTAAGACCATTATTGAAAGAACCCTCCTTGGACACCATGGTACGGTATAATTAGTGGCCAGTCTCTAATATCACATTCTTGGGCAAGGTGCTGGAGTGCCTTGTGGCTTCTCAGCTCCAGAGGTTCCTGAATGAGATCGAAATCCATTTCAGTCTGGCTTCAGGCTTGGTTATGGCACAGAAACTGCTTCGGTTGCCTTGGTGGACAACCTACTCTGGGAACTGGACAGGGGGGAGTATGTCCCTGTTGGTTCTGCTAGACCTCTCAGCAGTTTTCGATACCATCAACCATGGTATCCTTCTGGGTCATCTCTCTGGAATGTCTTACAGTGGTTCCAGTTCTTCCTGGAGGAAAGAACTCAGAGGGCGGTGCTGGGGGACTCTTGTTCAACACCCTGGCCATTGTCCTGTGGTGTCCCTCAGGATTATGTTTTGTTCCCTATGTTATTTAATATCTACATGAAACCACTGGGAGAGGTTGTCCAGAGTTTGGGGATTTGGTGTCACCAGTATGCAGATGACACCTTACTCCTTCTCTCCTTTCCATCCAAATCTGAGGAAGCTGTCGCAGTTCTAAATCAGTGTTTGGTTTCAGTAATGGACTGGATGAGGGCGAATAAACTGAAACTTAATCCAAAAAAGACAGAGATGCTCCTGGTCAGTCAAAAGGAATAGGGTTGCAGCCTGTGCTGGATGGGGTTACACTCCCTCTGAAAACACAGGCCTGAAGCTTGGGGGTGTTCCTGGATTCATCTCTGAACCTGGATGCCCAGGTTTCAGCAGTGGCCATGAGTGCCTTTGCACAGTTCGAACCAGTGCGCCACCTGCACCTGTTTCTTGAGAGGTCTGATCTGGTCACCATGACACATGGCCTAGTTACATCTCAACTGGATTACTGTAACACACTCCTTTGGAAAGTGTTTGGAAACTCCAAAGGGTCCAAAATGCTGCAGCCAACTAACTGGGGCTGGTTACAGGAAACATATAACTCTCCTGTTACAGCAGCTCCACTGGCTGCCAATCCATTTCCGAGCACAATTCAAAGTGCTGGTTTTAACTAGAGATAGACACAAAGCAAAAAACAAATCAGAAAATTTGTCAAAAATCGCTAATTCATCACTAATTTGTCAATTCATGTTCATCAAACATAATGACCCTGACGAATACAACATGATGAATTTAAGCCATTTTTGTTAATTCATCTCAAAAAAAAATTCTTTAATTTTTTTTTAGAGGCACCCCAGGCATCCACTGCCCCCATTGCCTCCCTACCTTTTGCTGCCGCTGCCTCCTCCAGCGGAGCTGCCACCATCTTGAAACACAGGTGGGCACCTGTGCAGAGGAAGCTGACTGGGAGCTGGCTTGGTTCCCACTCCAAAAAAAAAAAGTTTTTAGTCAGTTTCTAATCACTTTCTTTAAAAAACCAAAAAACAAACAAACCCAGCTGCCTCAGCTGAGAGGTGGATGAATGTGCAGAGGCAGCTGGGCTGTGGGAGCGTCCAGGCTGCCTTTCAAGATGGCAGCAGTGGCAGAGGAGGAGGCAGTGGCAGGAAAAGTCAGGGAGATGACAGGGGCAATAGAAAGGGGTCAGGGGGCAATGGGTGCCTCTAGGCACCTTTTCATAGAGCTAACAAACCAATGAACCGATTTGTGGTTCCTCAGAAAAAAATCAGAAATTTGTGGTTCGTGGTTCATGAACTTCCACGAATCATGAACCAAGACAAACGGCCATTTTGCTGGTTTGTGCCCATCTCTAGTTTTAACCTATAAAGCCCTAAATGGTTTGGGTCCAAGCTATCTAAAAGACCTCATCTCCCTCTATGAGCCTGCCCTTCATAGGCATCCTTCAGTCTCGAGAGATTATGGTAACGTGCTCTGTATGGAGGACTTGGAACAGCGTCTATTCGATGCTGTATGCGAAGCTGGAGTGTCCTCTCCAGAGCACGAAGCCTGGGTAAAATAATATGGAGGATAGGCTGTTACCCAAGCAGCAAATCCCCCCTCTCCCCGTCGCTGAAATAGTCCAGTGGAAAGGCAAGAGCCAATACAACTGGTTCCAGCGACGTCGCAGGAGTTGCCAAGTTGTTGGAAGCCGCCTAGAGTGGTCGCAAGACCAGATAGGCGGGGTATAAATGAAATAAATAATAATAATAATAACGACACGAACTGCCTCCGGGACTCCGGCTCTGGATTTTGCCTCGAGGTTAACTCCTGAAGCCTTTTCCATCAGTGGATATAGCCACAAGGCAGTGGAGGTTTGAAATCGGAGTTTTCCTTCTCCTAGATGGGCTGCCTTCCAAGGCTGACGAGCCCCACCTACCCGGCTTGCTCCCTCACGGCATGGATGATGGCGGCACCTCCTCCTCCTCCTCACGGCATGGGGGTTTGAAATCGGAGTTTTCCTTCTCCTAGATGGGCTGCCTTCCCAGGCTGACGAGCCCCACCTACCCTGCCCAGGCATTAAGATAATTAAGATAATCAGGGGAGGCCTTTCTCTTGGTCCCACCACCCTCACACATGCACTTGGTGGGGACATAAGAAGAGGGCCTTCTTTGTTGCTGCTCGCAGACTCTGGAACTCCCTCACACAGGAAGCTAGGCTGGCCCCATCTTTGCTGTTCTTCTGCAAGCAGACAAAGACTTCTCTCTTCAGGCAGGCTTATCCTTAATGATTGAGAGGGATTTTTAAATGGACTGTTGTGCTCTGTGGTTTAATACTGATTTTACTTACTGCTTTTAATATAACACTTGTTTAATTTTAAAAAAAATATTTGTATACTTATTGTTTTTAGCTTTTGAATAGTCTTTTCAATTATGTAAGCCACTTTGGGTCCTTTTTAAGGAGAAAGGTGGGATAGAAATATTTTATATAAATAGATAAATAAAAAACCAAGCAGCAAAATAAAGCAAGAAATGGAATACACTATTGATTCCACTTTTCAAGAAATATCTTGCTATATTGGCAACTAGAAACCTGGCTCTCTGACTTTCTCCATCGAACAGGAGTACCATCTGTCTAACTTAAAAAAATATCTTGCCAAATCTCAAATCCAGACAGTTTGGATGAGTCACGAGAGAAAATATTTCAATTTAAGATTTGCCATCCAGACAGTTTAAGCTACTGATCGACAGGATTTGATATCTGCACTGGCTAGCCAAACATTTTCTAAAACTAACACCTCTACTGTTATAACGGTATTCGCCCTCCCCTGGCTGCAGTGTTATTTCTGATTGCAAGCTACAGCCACACTGTTGATCATTTTACTGTAACTGCTTGTGCCAGTTGGACAAACTGGCTTAAATTGGCTGCCAGTACTATAAGTGCAATATTGTAAGTTTTCATAACAGAAGGCTGACTTCCCCAAAGGATGGTCTAACTCCATCCTTGATTTCTCGTCAGTGTCAAGAAAAGGCTAGCTACACAGTTTAGGACTATAAGCCTCTAGGGTAAGAAATGGCTAATTAGTTCAAGCCAGTATACATGAAATTCAGCCATCATTCAACCTTGTAAACATCACAAAGAGCTTTTTTTGTGTGTATAGAAGAATTAAGATAATTATTGGAAGAGCAATCTATCAAGACCATCACAGATATCAAATTATTTTCCAGTAGAAAAGGACCACTGCAATGAAGCAAAATCTCTCGTCCCAGAGGTATCAGCTATGGAAATAGCCCGTCATGCCTTCCAACCTTCCAACACAAAGGGTGGCTACTAAAGAACTGAGTTTTAAAATATATAGTTACGATCAATTTGATGAAGTCATCCTGCAAAACCAAAAGCCCATCAAACTTTCAACATAAAATCTATGCCTGCTTAAATCAAACGATTTTCAGTGCTCATTGTTAAGGCCCTCTCTGCAATCCCTGAGTAATGTACATTCATTTAAGTAGGAGAGAGAACAATTTGTCATTTAATGAAACTGCTCCAATTTACATGTATAAGAGGAAAGAAGAATGATACGGCATTACCCTCACCATTGTGACATTTCTAGCAGTTAACAAAGGTCAATGTGCACATAGGCTTTTTCTATGAAACACGAAAATAGATGCAGTGTTAGTTACTCTTGGTACTTGCTGTTTTACTGATATTAACAGTAAATGAATTCTATTCTACTACAAGAAGGTAAAGGTTATCCACTCTTCTCTGAGTGACAACAAAGTTTCTAGTCTATGCCTCTTTATAGGATCATTCTTGTGATTAGCATGGTGTCCATGTCTCCTAATTTGCAAAATTTGCAAAAGACAATCTTCTATTTGAAGGTAGAGTCTCTTCAAAAAGCTGTCCAGCTTTAAAATAAGGAGCAAGAACCATAAGAAAAGAGAAAGCAGCAGCCTTGAAGTTGCTCATATAAACATTTAGCACAGTGTTTCTGAAAAAAGTCCTAATGTTCTTGCCTATAGCTCCCAGAATTCCCAGCTAGCACAGCCAATTGTTAGGGCTTCTGGAAAATGTAGTCCAAGAACATTTGGGACCCCAAGTTTGGGAGCCAATGATTTAGAACCTGGACCATTGACTAAGTTGCCACAGAGGTCACCTTATCCCACTGTTTTCAGATGTACTGCATTTCTGTGGAAATAAGATCAATTAATTCTAAATGTGCATCTATCCATATAAATTAGTTGTGTTAGTTTTATGCAAACTAGTCTCCTGTCTGTCTTCTCTCCCCTGCTCTGCATTTTTGAGTTTTAGTTTTTTGCTTTGTTTTGTTGTTTGACATAGTGAAGACTGGATTGAATCAAGGGGAATAAAGCTGGCAGATGCCATTACAGGCCAATGGGATTTTATGATACACTGAACTTTCTATTGCACTATTACAATTTTTGAGAAGATGAACATCTCACCATACTGAGCATTCTTTGCTGCTGCTACTTCCCTTAGCATTTTGGGAAAGGAAAGGAAAGAAGACTGCAGACAGCTGACAGTGTTGAGCTAATTAAGATCCAAGATGGGTTATGGATGAGAATTTCACTCAATTTATAACTGAGTAACTATTTCTGAACTAGGAAAGTTTAATTTCTAATTCTGAAATCTGGTGCCATCCATAAATCCAGAGCTACCAGTTTTCAGTCACATCTAGTGGCAAAGGAACCATGAATTCATTTCCATTACAGATGAAACTAGAAATATATATAACACAATGTTTTCTGGAAGACAGGCTTATTTTATATTCAAGAGGTGGAAAGCACAGCAATTGAAAGGGTAAGTAAAATAAAACAAAATCTAATATGATTTATATACATAGGTACAGAATATGAAAGCAACTTTCTCAACATATTTTTAAAATAACATACGTTTTACACAACCAGTCTCAGATGAATATTGATGACTGGAAACTTTAATTCCACTCAGCTTGTTAAAAGATGCTTTGAGCTGCTTCAAACAATCCATCAAATCATCATTATGCTTTGCAATAAAACATTCTTTGTCCTCCAAATTGTAGTTTGCAAATGTTATATAAGTGGCTCATGACTGGGGCAGGGGGACACTTTCCTGCACAAAAATTTGGAGTGAGGTACCCTACCTGCTTAGTCCATGAACTCCCCCTATTAATTAGGATGGAGACAGGAAAGAATTTCAACAATCTTACTGCAGCTTTTGTCTAACATCCATAATCTATATTGCTTTGGAAACTCACAAGAAGCAAGTTCAGTGATTGATTAAATGTTTTGTCTTTAGTGGCTGTTGCTTGGTCCCAGAAACTGTGCATTGTATACTACAAAGAAACAGATAAAATCTTTTAATTATTGATTAATCTCAACAGAGTCCAACCAGCAATTGCTACAGGATAATCATACCAAGTTCAGCAGTTTCAGGCAGCAAGATAAATTTCCTGAGGTTGACCAACTTTTCAGGTGTCTCTCCCAAGGCTGTCCTTTTTCTTCGATGCACACTATGAAGACAACATATGTTTAGCTGACCTACTGGAGCTATCATGTGACTTACCTGTCAGCTTGATTTACATAAGCCTCATGTGCTGAATATGAACTGAGGATAGAACTGAATAAAGATGTTCCAACAGTTGATACACTCTGAACTGTGTGAACTTGGATTGCTGGATTTCCTGGATTTTTCTTGTTCTTCACTGTAATTTTTGTTTTTACATCCCTCATGCCAAATAAAGTTTTGCTGAAGTCACCATCTCTTTGTTGTTAAGCTTCCGTATTATGTTGTTTTGCTGTATTATGGTGAAATTCCCAGTTCTGAAGATTTTGTCACAATATATCTAGTAAAAGTGGCCTCCTAGATATTGGCACACAGTAGTTCACATCAGCCTTAGCCAGCACAGACATTGTTGCAGGAAAATGGGAAATGAACATCAGCGTAATTTGGATGGCTAGAGGTTGCCAGTACTGGCTATACAGTATATCACAGAAGTGAGTACACCCCCTCACATTTCATCAATATTTTAGTATATCTTTTCATGTGACAACACTGAAGAAATGACACTTGGCTACAATGTAAAGCAGTGAGTATACAGCTTGTATAACAGTGTAAATGTGCTGTCCCCTCAAAATAACGCAACACACAGCCATTAATGTCTAAACCACTGGCAACAAAAGTGAGTACATATCACATACAATTCCCAATTTCCATTTTAAAAGGCTTTGCCTAATGATATCAGTTCTTTCGACAGAAGATAGCCCAAATCTCTAACGCTCAAGGCTGTCAAGATCAAGAAGAAAATTATGTAAAATTTTTAAAGACTAACAGCTTTGTATATTAGATTAGCTTTCATCAACAGACAGTCCAATAATATCTGCAGTATTTTTAAAGAGATCTAATAAGAGATGGCCAACACAAATGGGCGGGGCCAGTATAAAGCACGAGAATACATCACTGTCTGGAAGATGCTCTAAAACACACATTTCAAACTTGGACCTAAATCCAGTTGCTAATCTTAACTAGAGTAAACCCACTGAGTCAGTGTTTGAATGCTGTATCAATACTTATGAAATCCCATTGATTCCGTGGGTCTAATCTACTTGAGACTAGCGATTGTATTTAGCCCTTGACATCCTCCAGATGTTATAAACAACCATTCCGAACATTCCTGATGGAAACTGAAGTCCAACATATCCAGAAGTTGCTCCACTGTGTAAGACTGCTCTGAGCTGTAGTTCTAAGAGCACATCACAAACTGTCATGGCAAACAGAATCAACGGTTTCTGGTAGCAGTTCCTACCACCTTCCAGAACTATCAGCCTATTGTCAGTTGCAATCCTTAGCTATGTTTCATCATGGTTCACATATCCACAACAAAGAATCAGGCTACTGGTTGCTTTCTCTTTTTGCCAGCATCTCCTTTCCCCAGGGAGGAGACATAATGGCTGTCCGGCTTGCTCAGCTGATAGCCCTGACTGTGTGGAGCAACATTTGCCAGTTCCTGTTGGAAGATTAGTAGCTTCTAATGGCTCTCATTAGTTTCTATGGCTATAGTCAGAGGCCATTAAGCTTCTGTTTCAGAATATAAAAGGAGCTCATAAAATGTAGAGGAAGTATTATTTAACTTAGCTTTATTTTTCATTACAGAAATACTGCAAACAAATTAATGAGTAAAACTTCCAGAGGTCAGACAAAAGCAGAATTAAAGACAAAGGGAACATGGCACAGTCCAAACTGAGCTTTTTGAAGCTCCTTTGGTTTTAATGAAAATGAGCTGTGCAGGTGCTCAAAATCTATCCCATTAAAATATACAGTATTTTAAAGGTGCTTCAATTGAACAGGACCATCTCCTATTTGTTCCTCTATGATCTCATGTATGAATCCCACAGGAAGAAAGATCTAATTTTGCAATTTATGGAACTAATCTGACTAGACATAGAATAAACAGATGTGCAAGTTTCACTTTCTCATATTTCTAAATCTTGGGTTCAAGTCATCTGTAATTTGATTATTTTTAAACTGTGCATGAAAATGTGTACATATTTTATGTGTATTTCTTCCCACCATGCCTTTTTTAACAGTTATACTCAAAGCATGTATTTACACACATACAAAATCCTAATATAATATTACTTTCCTAATATAATGTGTCACATCAATGTAATGTACCCATTTAGATTTTTTGAAAAATGGGGAAGTTCACACTAAAATTCAAATTAAATGTGTTTCAGACCCAAAAACTTCCCGGCATTGCCCAAATCTTGCCTCAAAAGAATACCTGTGGTATTCACCTCCCTCAGAACTGGATAATACACAATTCACAGATAGCACAAGTACTTCCACAAAAGGGTTTTCTTTTAAAAAGAAAGAAACATTAATCTTTATTTCAGAGATCTCATCGTGCTTGTAGCAGATCACAGTTATCAATAAAATACAGTAAGACAAATCACATAAATACAGCAAAAGTGCTGGCCACTTTAAAAAAAAAAAAGACCAGCAAAATGAAATGTTGTAACAGAAAGCCAAGTTCATCTGGAAGCAGTTCTCAACCATGCAAATGCCCCCACCCCCAACAGGAAGGTTTAGACATTACAAGAACTGGTTAGAAGATCCATCTGCGGTAGCCACCACATGAATGTAAGATGGCAGGGCACCTGTAACAAAGTATTGCGACAAGATCAGATTTGTGGCATATCAGATTTGTGGCACTTCAAAGTGATGTGGGGATGTGGGAAGGGAAACATGCCTAGCAGTTAAGTCTGCTGATGTATGCACCATCCAATGTATGCTGGCAATGTTCCAACATTCACATTATGTCAGCCAGAGTTGTTAGGAGCAGAGAGGTTTCCCCCCCTCTTATCTTGCATTGTGCCATTTCCCACCCTCCTTCCTTTCCCCTTCTTCCTCACTGTAACTGTCCCAAAATATTTTCCTGCCTGAGAAGTATAAAATGGCACTCCTTCCCCAATCACAAGCAATGTTTTGGCTAAATCCTACAGCAATCTCCATGACACCTCAGGATAGTAATCTAGGTTAGGGATTGCAAGACAGACTACATACTGTAGGTCTGCCCTCCAACACCTCACCACTACCCCCAGGAACTACTGCCTGAAATACCTGCATCAATCTGCTTCTGTGTGTACAATCTATCACAAAGAGATCAAGCTTGTTTGTGTGTATTGTGTTCGATGTGTTTGTATGAAAGAGAGAGAGCACAGGGTTGGCCAACCCAATTTAGATATCAACCGACTTTGAGAGATTTTCAGAAGAGGAAAATGGTAGACTTTGGATGGAGAAAGACTTGCCACCCCTGCCTTGGAAGATCACTAAAATTATGGGCAAAAATTCTGTTGTGAAAACAAGGTAATCACTCAGCAGTCTTCCCCTTCTGGCAGACTGCTCTTTGCACGATAGGTCACACAATCAGTCATGTGTCTAATTTTCCACAGGTTCATGAACTACAGCCTATTCGAGGGGGAGAAGCACTTTCTTTTTGCGTTTTCTGCTCTGCATTTTGCCAACAGGATTTTGGTTGCAATGTGTGAACTTTGCATCATGGATATTATGTACAGTTCAATAAAAGGTTAAAGCAGTTTTGCTACTGCAGTCTTCCAGTAACATATACAGCATGCACCTGTGAGAGGAGTGGAAGTACAATGAAAAAGAAATGTATTTAAAGGTACCTGACAGTATGCCTTCTATTCTGGTGACGTGCAAGTGGTCACCCTGCCCAGAAGTGACTATACCCACCATCACCACAGGTGCTTGTCCCCACAGTCCAGCTGTTACACAAAACAGCAGTGCTCAACTCAATCAAGAAATGAGAAGTCTGCTTCCAACTGAGAGAGGTGGGTGTGCCATTGCTTCATAACCTACCCAGTCATTTCTGGCACACCCTCAGTCCCCCCCCCAAAAAAAAAAACCTTGCCTCTTTGAGATGGTGCAACACATGTGGATCCAAGAACCAAGAGATAGAACACCCATCCCAGAATAATGAAGACCCCTCCAAGGTCATGTTTAGTGCACATCCTTTTCATTAATTTGCCACCAGAACTTGGGGAAAGTGTGTGTGTGTGTGTGTGTGCGCGCGCGCATGTGTGCGTGCATATGTGTGTGTGTGTGTGAGAGAGAGAGAGAGAGAGAGAGAGAGAGATTCTGTGTCTCTTAACAGCAGCTGCTAAGCTGTTACTCCAGCAGCCAAGCAAATTAGCTGGCTTTGTCACAGCTCCAAAGAGCAGTGTTGTTCTGTAGGGTCCAAAGAGAAACAACCCTTCCTAAAACTGTCAGAGGCAATGGTGTTGCCATTCCAATGAAACAGGGCAGAACCAGAGAAATTGCTCCAGTTTTCATGCACCAAAAACAACTGGATCATCTTCAACTCATACGCAGCTGGCCTCCCTCCCTCTCTGTAGCTTATTTCTGGCATATGAGAGCCCAACAATTCACCTCACCAAGCAGCCTTGGAATCAAATGAATGACTTAAAAATATTTCATCTGTGTATGCACGCCTCTGTTTCCATGCGCATATGTGCACATTTATGTTTTAATCCTTCCCCGCCCCCATAAAATATAAAAACAAGAGAAAAATTATCGTGCAGATTATATATTCATCATGGAAGTATCTTTTCCACGTGGGTTCCACAATGTCAATTGTCAGTCTCCATGCAGGAGATGAAATCTTGCCATCTGTGAGAAGTAGGGAGGGGGAACCCTTAATGCAGGGAAATGAGTCATATAGCCAGCTCTGGTGAGATAGCATATTCAGTGCTGGGCTGCAGAGAAAATTACTCAGGCAGGGCAATCAGAAAGGTAGCACACTCACAAACTGTTTTTTAATTTATATACAAGCAGTGTCTTTTTGACTTCGATGAGCATGTCACCTAACAGGCATGCTATGCACATCTGCAAATTTTATGATACTTTTATGGTACCTTCTAAGGCAGCTGCAGTTCAGTGAGATGGGTTTTGCCTGAGGGTGTCACAGCAGGTGGGGGCAAGAACGCCTTGGCAAAAATCACAGGCACAAGTATCCAGACAAGTTCAGATTGAATGTAAACAATTAGCAGATCATTAACAAAGACTTAGCCAACCTTTCAAGCCTTATCCTTTTGACAGGATTTTGAGTCAAATCCATCAAAGTGCAGCTTTATCCACATAAAGCATCAAGGCTGTCTGACCAAGGCAGAAACAGACAAGATTCTCCACCATCAATTCCCTTTTCCCCTTTGCACAACACAGTGTTATCTCTATACTGTTTCTAAATTAGATCAGTTTGGACAACCAAGAATGGGCAGAAAATCATCTTAATATCTAATTAAACCATTAAACCACAATTCTCTTAGAATACATAATCTTCCACTATCTAAACCAGCTTATAGGTAAAAGCAAATTTTTTAAAAAAAGTTTTTAAAAAAGACAAAAACACGGTGGCACCTTAAAGACTAACTTTTACATTTTTTTAATGTGAGCTTTTGTAGACAAGTCCACTTCATCAGACATAAGACAGCTTGTATTCACTACCACTGCCCTTCCCAAGTCATGCTGTCTAAAATTGTGATTCTCTTAATCAAGATAAAAACTGTTCAGAACAGTTCTGGTTTCCAAGTAGTATGGAATATGTGGGTTTTGCTGAAGGATGAATATCATTCCAAGTAACTTATAGATTTAATGGTTTAGAAAATGGAGGATCAATCCTTCTCTGTTTCACCACAGAAGTCCTGGAGGGTGACACAAGCAGAATCTGAACCTATCATAGCACCTGCACCCATAAAATCTAAAGACCGCAACCTCTGCTCTCTTTCTTCTCTAATAATAATATTAACTATGAGCCCTCAAAACAATTCTGATTCATGGCGAACCTTTCCATAGTTTTCTAGGTAGGCAATACACAGAAGTCATTTACCATTCCCTTCTTCTGGGGGCACCCTGGGACTGTGCAGCTTGCCCAAAGCCATCCAAGCTGGCTGTTCTCCCAGGAGGCACAGTGTGAAATTGAGCTGCCAACCTCTGGCTCCACAGATCCCTAATGCACTGAGCTATCCGGCCAGCTTTCTGTTTTAAGGAAGTGTCTAAAGGACGATTCCATGGTTACAGCATCAGCCTTTTCCAGTACAGAATACTCAGAAGTGGTTGACCATTCCCTTCTTCTGGGGGCACCCTAGGACTTTGCACCTTGCCCAGGCCACCCAGGCTGGCTCTTGTCCTATAAGGCAGTGGTCCCCAACCTTTTTGACACCGCAGACCAGTTGGAGGGGATGGGGTCCATGGGCGGGGCATGCACTCGCACGCATGCGGGAAGGGGCATTGCTCGTGCTGGCGCGCAGGCACTCGTGCACATGCGGGAAAGGGTGGGGGCACTCACGTGGCGCGCACACATGCACATGGGCGGAGGTGCTCGCGCGGCACATGCACACACTCACACACATGTGCGAAGGGGCAGGGACACTCGCAGGGCGCACTCACACACTCACGTGCATGCGCGAAGGGGCTGTGGGGGGGAGGGCGGGAGATCTGTCTCCGCGGCCCAGTCCAGCCAAGGCCACGGACTGGCACCGGGCCACGGACCAGGGGTTGGGGACCCCTGCTATAAGGTATAGTGGGGAATCAAACACCCAACCTCTGGCTCCACCATCTGGTGTTCTGACTCACTGAGCTATCCAGCAAGCTGGGGTGTTCTCTGTTTGAAGGGCTGCCCACTTGAAAGCTGATTTCAAGTTAAAGAATCACATGAAAGAAAGAAAGGGAATCCAACCACATATAGGACCAGGATGGTAGAGTCAGAAGGAATAAAGTTCACCTGGCCGTATTCCTCCATCCCCCACTGAAATATATTAGTATTTGTGGCGTCCGCCCAGGTCATGAATAGTAAGTAATAAGCTATTTGCATGTACCAATGAGAGTGCTGGAGAGGTGGAGTCACCAGATATAAGAGTCTCTGTAGGAGGGGGAGTGGAAGAGTTGGGAAGGGAGGTTTTGGGAGTTTGGAGGAGAGAGAGAGAGGGTTGGCGGTTGAGGGTGGATGAAGTGGGATGTTTGGTTAAGAGTTAAAGACATTGATTGTACCTTCATCACCTGTATTAATAAACAACTTCTAATTGGTTCTATTTAAAATGACACATGGCCTGGACTGCTATTATTAATAATACATAATGTTGATGTAATCAGCTGGTGGCAGCTGAAAGACACATAGCTTGCACCCTGTGTTTGGCGAAACAAGGGACAGCCGGGAACTTGACAGTATTATATTTATAATATACAAAGGAATGACCAGGGTTGTTTTCTCCATATGAATTATATAATTCATATATTCACATATAATTATATAATACATATGAATTATATAATGCATATCTGGCTTCCTTGCCTGTTTGTTTGTTTGTTTGTTACCCTGCCTTTCTATTTTAAAATTACCCAACACAGTTTTAATTTTTAAAATACAATATTTCAAACTGAAAACAGTAAGTATACAAATATGAAAAGGATCAAACAAATGCCACTCTGAAAAATGGTAAACAAAAGCAATAGTAAAAACACATTCAAAGCAGGGAGGCAGAATAATTCATTTAAAAAACCCCACTCAAGCAGCCTGTTACTGAGGGAAAGCTTGCCTTGCCTGCTTGCAGAAGGACAGCAAAGATGAGGCCAGCCTGGCCTCCTGTGGGAGAGAGTTCCAAAGTCTGTGGGCAACAACTGAGAAGGTCCTCTTATGTCCTCCTGCAAAACGCATTTGTGAAGGTGGTGGAACTGAGAGAAAGGCTTCTCCTGATGATCTTAACACCCAAGACTCATAATGAGAGACATGGTCCTTGCAATAGCTTGGGCCCAAGCTGTTTAGGACTTTATAGGATAGAACCAGCACTTTGAATTCTGCTTGGAAATGGATCAGCAGCCGGTGGAGCTCCTGTAATTGGGGGGGGGGGGGTTATGAGATTCCTGTAACAGCCCCAATCTGGCTGCTGTGTTTTGGACCCACGGATATTTAGTCCGAACCGGATTAGATGGTTTACATAAGGATTGACTTACCAGTCAAGATTCTGACCAGTATATTAAGAACTCAGTTATTGGTCACTCTAATTTATGGTGGCTTTAATCTGCAGGAGGGGTAGGCAAACTGCAGTCATTGGGATGTTTTTTGTGGTCCCCAGCCCAACTTCAAGCCCTCTTTTTCTGGCAAAAAGGTAGAACTTCACTCCTGAGAGGGCCAGGAGCCGCAGTTTACCTATTAAATATGCCATGCCCT
This sequence comes from Intellagama lesueurii, assembly GCA_037013535.1. NCBI lineage: Eukaryota > Metazoa > Chordata > Lepidosauria > Squamata > Agamidae > Intellagama > Intellagama lesueurii. Next base: position 25,169,226 of record JBAJHW010000010.1, on the reverse strand, counting down.
CTTGTGCTGCTTAAAAATGAATGTCAAAAGCTCTTGGAATCATCTTATCTAGACAGATACAGTATAAACTGACGTCTCCTGCCCAACAAGCTGGTACAGTACTAGCGAGGAAAAGAGCCCTCTTGTTTTGGTTTGTAATTTTATGGTTACTTTTATATTATGTTTCTGTGTTGAAATTTTATTATTTATTTCTGTGCTTGAAGTATTTCTCATGTTTCAGTAATATAAGATACGGAAAAGATAAAGAATGTTCCTTAGCAGCAGATTTGAGACGGTGTTTAAAACCAACTTTAAAAGCCCTCATGGCAGGTTTTTAACTGCAGTTGCCTCTTACGTGTTACAAGCAGTATCCAAACTAGGAGGCGCAAGAGGAGGAAACTAGATTGTGATGCTCAGAATAGGGGGTTGTTATCACATGCAACACCTCGGAAATTGAAGTTTAGGTAAGAAATTAATCTTTGGTTCTGATGAAGCCTTTTTCTGGGAGGTGATACTGAATAGCTTGACAGCCATTTTGAGACAGGGCAGTTTATTCTGAGACCTGCCATGGCCCTGAAAATCAACAGCACAGTATTCCAAGTCACCTTTATTTATCTTACTGATTGTTAAAGATAAGATAAATGATCTCCAGGATGTTGTTTAGTACATAGGATATAAATACTCCAAATAAAGAGAGGAAACTTACGCTATATTTCATTTGTTAGTCTTTATATTGTTTCCACGGCAACAGGGTAACATGACTACCCCTCTGGAAATGAAACAATTGACTTGAATCCAGACTAATTGAGTTGCACCTCAGTCCAACTGAAATCATTGGGACTTTTGTTGCGATCAACTTTTAACATAGATTTCAATGAGATCTAAGTGCTACTAACTTAATTTAAATCCAAGCCAGTATCATTGTCGATAAAATTTTCAACAGGCAAAGCACTTTATCCTATTTCCTATTAGGATGCCTTATTAGGAACTACCTATCAAACCTCAATGGAAAATATAACGGCTCATATTCCTGTCTCAGTTATTAAGACAACGTGTCTCTGAGCCATTATTAGTGGGCTCAGTAAGCTTTGTAGATGCCATTAAGGGGGGGGGGCAAACTTTTACACTTGTAAAGTGCTTTTAAGCAGGATCATAAAGTAGCTCTTCCTCTACCGATTTTCAGTCTCCCTCTCCCTGCTAAATCCTTTCCTGCAAACTTTCCAATTGATCAGTTTTTCTTCACAATAGAACTGCTGAGTATTTGGTGTCCAAAGACACTTAAATTTGACTTAACATCTCTTTCAAAAGCACCCCTTGTCAGGACCCAAAATCCATCGAGTCCACTATATTATACAAAACCAGTGTGGCCATTGCATTCTAAGACCTAGGCACTTCTCTCAGTTTCTCCAGCTTCTTCCCATATATGGCAATAACATGACTGAAATGTAACCCACTGGGTAACAAAGTCCCAGTCACCAACGTTCCTAGTTATGGCTCTGCAACCAGTTGTCTTCAGAAAGCCAGCTAGCAGGGCATAAAAGCAATAAAAGCATAAAAGCAATGCACCTAATACTCATTAGTATATTACCTCTATATTTGGAGGCTCCATATAACCATCATAAGCATTGGTCACTGAGAGAGAGCAGCCTCCATGAATTTGTCTAACCTTTTTCAAAGCCACCTTAGTATTCAGTGTGAGCCACCTTTAACAGCTGCTGATCTGCTTCTGCATTTCAGTAGTACTATATTTCCAATACCTACTACACTCGTGCATTGGTAGTAAACCTCTACATACTATGGTGCCATTTAAATGCTGGTTCTGTACAGCATTCATTTTTAAGAAAGTCTATTTTTTCAGGCTAAATATCACACCAAGTAAATGGCAGGATTTACTCATGTGTTCCTAGCACATCTACAAAGTCATAAATGGCATTTAAGGCACTGTGCCTGGTTATGCTTTTATTAATTCCAAATGTTTTATGAATTCTACACAGATAATATCACCATCTGTAGACCTCTTGCATAAGGGCTCAGTCAATTGTACAGCATAGGAAAATATCCCATCAAAGCAATACTTCTGATACCTTACTGTGATGGTTAATTCATTATTCATTAATCCTTTGAGTGAAGAACTTAAGAGCAGCTTTGCAGGACCATGCAAAAGACCCATCTCATCTAGCATTCTGTTCACAGTGGCCAACCAGATGCATTTGAGAAGGCCACAGGCAAGACATGAGCACAGGGGAACACTGCTGTGTGGGTTTATTATTACCTGGAATTCAGATGTGTGTTTATTTCAACATCTGAGGAAGTAGTGAGCACCCTCCAGAGGTCCAAGGGGCTCCACATGCCTATCCCTGAACCTTGGAGGGCTGCAATCATGATCCCAAACCACCTATCCTCATTTTTTGTTTTTTACACAAATGCTTTTTTTTCTTAAGCTAGTGACCTCTACTGGCTAAAAACTGTACATCTTTTTTAAAATTTGGGAGGGAGAATTTCAGGGTATGAACTTGTGGACAAAAATGGAAAAAAAAACTGAGGCTGCTCTACTTTGGGCACATCATGAGAAAGTAGAATTCTCTGGAAAAGACAGTTGTATTGGGAAAGGTTGAAAGCAGCAGGAAAAGAGGAAGACCAAATAAGAGATGGATCAACTTGCTAAAGGAAACTGCAGAATTGAGTTTACAAGAGCTGAGCAGGGCTGTTGAGGACACAACATTTTGGAGATCGCTCATTCATAGGGTCACCATAAGTCAGAAGCAACCTGACAGCACATAATAAAAACAACAAACTTGTGGTATTGAGTTCTATAACTTAACAATGCATAGTGTTATTCTGATAAAAAGATATTTGATATTCTATGAAGCAGCCAGGCATCTAGTCTAATTTATGTTAATAGAACACAGCATCATTTTCCAAAGGAGCTCTTTCAGGTTGCTATTTTAAAAGACTCTTCTGTTATGATGAAGAAGGTACAAGCATGACAGTTATAAAAAAGAAACGAGGGGGGAAAAGCCATGTGATCCATGAGTGGCAACAGAATTCAGTGTTGTGCTGTAGCTTTATTGAATCACTAAAATATTACAGTTATTTGAGGTTTTGTGTTCTTAAGTACTCTTCATCAGAGTAGATGGAACCAAATATAGGGAACCAGGAAAGAAACAAAAAGTAAACAAAAATCAACAACAGACTAGCATGAAACTGACATAATCTCGTTTTGTTGTTGTTGTTTAGTCGTTAAGTTGTGTCCGACTCTTCGTGACCCCATGGACCAGAGCAGGCCAGGTCCTCCTGTCTTCCACTGCCTCCCGGAGTTTGGTCAAATTCACGTTGGTAGCTTCAATGACACTGTCCAACCATCTCGTCCTCTGTCGTCCCCTTCTCCTCTTCCCTTCACTCTTTCCCAACATCAGGGTCTTTTCCAGGGAGATTTCTCTTCTCATGAGATTGCCAAAGTACTGAAGCCTCAGCTTCAGGATCTGTCCTTCCAGTGAGCACTCAGGGTTGATTTCCTTCAGAATGGATAGGTTTGATCTCCTTGCAGTCCAGGGGACTCTCAAGAGTCTCTTCCAGCACAACAATTCAAAAGCATCAATTCTTCGGCGGTCAGCCTTCTTTATAGTCCAGCTCTCACTTCCATACATCACTACTGGAAAACCCATAGCTTTGATTATGCGGACCTTTGTCGGCAAGGTGAGGTCTCTGCTTTTTAAGATGCTGTCTAGGTTTCTCATCGCTTTTCTCCCAAGAAGCAGGTGCCTTTTAATTTCCTGACTGCTGTCACCATCTGCAGTGATCATGGAGCCCAAGAAAGTAAAATCTGTCACTGCCTCCATATCTTCCCCTTCTATTTGCCAGGAAGTGATGGGACCAGTGGCCATGATCTTAGTGTTTTTTTTTATGTTGAGCTTCAGACCATTTTTGGCGCTCTCCTCTTTCACCCTCATTACGAGGTTCTTTAATTCCTCCTCACTTTCTGCCATCAGAGTGGTATCATCTGCATATCTGAGGTTGTTGATATTTCTTCCGGCAATCTTGGGATTCATCCAGTCCAGCTTTTCACATGATGAATTCTGCATATAAATTAAATAAGCATGGAGACAATATACAGCCTTGTCGTACTCCTTTCCCAATTTTGAACCAATCAGTTATTCCATATCCAGTTCTAACTGTTGCTTCCTGTCCCACAGTCAAAGGCTTTTGCGTAGTCAATGAAGCAGATGTAGATGTTTTTCCGGAACTCTCTAGCTTTCTCCATAATCCAGTGCATGTTAGCAATTTGGTCTCTAGTTCCTCTGCCCCTTCGAAATCCAGCTTGTACTTCTGGGAGTTTTCGGTCCACATACTGCTGAAGCCTGCCTTGGAGGATTTTGAGCATAACCTTGCTAGCGTGTGAAATGAGTGCAGTTGTACGGTAGTTGGAGCATTCTTTGGCACTTCCCTTCTTTGGGACTGGGATGTAGACTGATCTTTTCCAATCCTCTGGCCACTGCTGAGTTTTCCAAACTTGCTGGCATATTGAGTGTAGCACCTTAACAGCCTCATCTTTTAAGATTTTAAATAGTTCAACTGGAATGCCATCACCTCCACTGGCCTTGTTGTTAGCCAAGCTTTCTAAGGCCCACTTGACTTCACTCTCCAGGATGTCTGGCTCAAGGTCAGCAACCACACTATCTGGGTTGTCCGGGACATCCAGATCTTTCTGGTATAATTCCTCTGTGTATTCTTGCCACCTCTTCTTGATGTCTTCTGCTTCTGTTAGGTCCCTGCCATTTTTGTCCTTTATCATGTCCATCTTTGCACAAAAGGTTCCTTTAATATCTCCAGTTTTCTTGAACAGATCTCTGGTTTTTCCCTTTCTATTCTTTTCCTCTATTTCTTTGCACTGTTCATTTAAGAAGGCCCTCTTGTCTCTCCTTGCTATTCTTTGGAAGTCAGCATTCAATTTTCTGTCACTTTCCCTATCTCCCTTGCATTTTGTTTCCCTTCTCTTCTCTGCTATTTGTAAGGCCTCGTTGGACAGCCACTTTGCTTTCTTGCATTTCCTTTTCTTTGGGATGGTTTTTGTTGCTGTCTCCTGTACAATGTTACGAGCCTCCATCCATAGTTCTTCAGGCACTCTGTCCACCAAATCTAGTTCCTTAAATCTGTTCTTCACTTCCACTGTATATTCATAATGGATTTGGTTTAGATTATACCTGACTAACCCAGTGGTTTTTCCTACTTTCTTCAGTTTAAGCTTGAATTTTGCTCTAAGAAGCTGATGATCAGAGCCACAATCAGCTCCAGGTCTTGTTTTTGCTGACTGTATAGAGCTTCTCCATCTTTGGCTGCAGAGAACATAATCAATCCGATTTTGGTATAGCCCATCTGGTGATGTCCATGTATAGAGTCGCCTCTTGTGTTGTTGGAAAAGAGTGTTTGTGATGACCAGCTTGTTCTCTTGACAAAACTCTATTAGCCTTTGCCCTGCTTCATTTTGAACTCCAAGGCCAAACTTACCTGTTGTTCCTTTTATCTCTTGACTCCCTACTTTAGCATTCCAGTCGCCTATAATGAGAAGAACATCTTTCTTTGGTGTCAGTTCTAGAAGGTGTTGTAAGTCTTCATAGAATTGGTCAATGTCAGCCTCTTCAGCATCAGTGGTTGGTGCATAAACTTGGATTACTGTGATGTTGAAAGGTCTGCCTTGCATTCGAATTGAAATCATTCTATCATTTTTGAGATTGTATCCCAATACAGCTTTTCCCACTCTTTTGCTGACTATGAGGGCTACTCCATTTCTTCTACAGGATTCTTGCCCACAGTAGTAGATATGATAATCGTCTGAATTGAATTCGCCCATTCCCGTCCATTTTAGTTCACTGACGCCCAGGATGTCAATGTTTATTCTTGCCATCTCCTGTTTGACCACATCCAGCTTACCAAGGTTCATAGATCTTACATTCCAGGTTCCTATGCAGTATTTTTCTTTGCCGCATCAGACTTTCCTTTCACTTCCAGGCGTGTCCGCAGCTGAGCGTCCTTTCGGCTTTGGCCCATCCACTTCATTAGCTCTGGAGCTACTTGTACTTGTCCTCCGCTCTTCCTCAGTAGCATGTTGGACGCCTTCTGACCTGAGGGGCTCATCTTCCAGCATCATATCTTTTAGCCTATTGTTTCTGTCCATGGAGTTTTCTTGGCAAAGATACTGGAGTGGCTTGCCAGTTCCTGCTCCAGGTGGATCGCACTTAGTCAGAACTCTCCACTATGACCGGTCCGTCTTGGGTGGACATAATCTCTACTGGCAGACAAAAAAGCAACTGGGATGGGATTTTCAGATTTTCTGGACTGCAAATTACATACTTCTCCATTCTGGGAGTTCTAACTACCTTGCAGACACCCGAACGTGCAACACCTGGGAGGAAGGCCTAAATTAGAAGGCTTTGTTGATTAAGGGAGGGAGCCAAGCTCCATCCAAGCTTCCTGTTTCAGCCTTAGTGTTAGCTGGGAGCTTTCTTTCTGAGAAGAAAGCCTGGGTGCAGCTTGGCCCTGATAAGCCTTAAAGCCTTCTAGCTTTGAACTTTCCCCCAGGTGCATCACATTCAGGTGTTTGTAAGTTTCTGCAAGGTACGTAGAAGTTTCAGCATCCCTAAAGAGCACCCAGAATTGATGAGTCCACTTCCCTGGAATATACGGAAACATATTAAGAGAATGTTGTAGGGAGGAATGCTGTGATTTACCACTTTAATCAGAGAGGCATGTCTTTTTTTTTCAAGATAAACCTGTTTACTCTCCAATTCTTCCTTTCAACTTTCCATTCCACTACATCCCCCAATAACCACTGATGATGTTTGGACAACATCTTCATTGGACTCTTGTTGGGATTGTTATTGTTAGAGATCATTGTGTGTTCTGACCAATGATATTCAATTAGCTAAATTAAGTACAGAGTAAAAAAAAAAAAACCAGAGTTAACTTGTAATAAATTTAGAAAAGGTTTATTAACTACAGACTTTAGTATTTCAGTAGTAAAGGTCAAAATATAGCATTTGAGTTAAAAACAAAGAAGTTATTTGTCTTACATATTCCAGGTAGGTTTCTTTATCTTTGAAGAATGTTTCTAAATTGGGTAAACCAACCCCTAAAGCTGGATGGCATGGATGCAAGTGTGGATGGAGAGAGAGCAGTCAGATAGCATGTGCTCAGGCATTCTCCATCTTGGAAACGGCCCTTCTTCAAGGAAGAAGGCACACAAGAGAGAGGAGGGGCAGGAAGTGACCAGTGCATAATAATGCCCCAAAAGCAGGGTAGAACTGAGTGATTGGCAGAATCACCCACTGCATACTGGGACACAATTGATCTGCATACTCCAACACCCCTTCTCAGATCACTGTGTTCCCGAATCAGTCAGATTCAATTTCCCCCACAGATGCTGGAATCTATCCCTGTTGTTGTTGTTGTTGTTTAGTCGTTAAGTCATGTCTGACTCTTCGTGACCCCATGAACCAGAGCACGCCAGGCCCTCCTGTCTTCCACTGCCTCCCGGAGTTGGGTCAAATTCATGTTGGTCGCTTCGATGACACTGTCCAACCATCTCGTCCTCTGTCGTCCCCTTCTCCTCTTGCCTTCACACTTTCCCAACATCAGGGTCTTTTCCAGGGAGTCTTCTCTTCTCATGAGATGGCCAAAGTATTGGAGCCTCAGCTTCAGGATCTGTCCTTCCATTGAACACTCAGGGTTGATTTCCTTCAAAATGGATAGGTTTGTTCTCTTTGCAGTCCAGGGGACTCTCGAGAGTCTCCTCCAGCACCACAATTCAAAAGCATCAATTCTTCGGCGGTCAGCCTTCTTTATGGTCCAGCTCTCACTTCCATACATCACTACTGGAAAAACCACAGCTTTGACTTTGCGGACCTTTGTATGCCTTTATCGCGCTGAAGGTCTCAGACTTTTCTTTGAGTACATGGATCACACAGTATCTTGAATGGTCATCAATGAAAGTCAGAATATACTTGCACCCTCCTGCTGAGGATTAAAGGGGTCCACACAAATCTGTATGAATCAGCTATAGTGGCTTTGTACTTTGTGTTCCACTTTTCTTGGGAAAAGATGGCCTGGTCACACAAACTACACATCTGGATTAGTATTCCCATCAATATCAATTCCTGTAGCAAGCTGATCTTTCTGCAACTTCAGAATTGCATCCAATTACCTATGCGCAAATCTCCTATGCCACATGGCAGCACTGTTGTCTTCCTTTCTTTTGTGAGCCATAAAGACTCCATGTAGTTTCTCACAGTTTAACTCAAACAATCCATTTCTCTGGTCTCCAGTGAAATAAGTCACATTTCCAAATGAGACAGTGCAACCTTTTTTATCAAATTTCTCTTCAAAGTTCTTGTTCACCAGTACAGATGCACTCATCAAATTTGCTGTGAGCTGTGGAACATACAGTACTTTTTCTGTAACAAGATTTTCAAAGCCATTTTTATTTTTGCATCTGAGCAAAACATTTCCTTCACCATGTACTGCCACCTGCTGGCTGCTTGCATACATTATATGTTTCACTGGACTTGGATTTAGTTCAGTGAACAAATCTACATCTTTCATTAGATGCTGATTAGCTCCTGTATCAAGATAGAAGCTAGAAGTCGGGTGACTTGTATTAAGACTGCACACATGCATGGCTGTCTTCTTTTCATTATTATCATTTTGGTTAGACTTTTCTTTTCTGGCTTTGTTCCTGCAGTCTCTAGCAAAAATTCCTTTTCTTTTGCACAGATAGCAAATCAACTGTTTCTTTTTGTGATTGCTATCAGCTTCCTTTGTCTCCTTCTGGCTGGGATTTGTATTTGACTGTTTGAAGAAGCCATCAACTGTAAAAGCAGCAGAACCAGTTTGGTAACTTGACCTCTGTTGTCTGATATGCTTTTCTTGCAAACAAGGGATCAGACTATCCAGCCCTTCCTTATGCTTCTTATATGATCCAGAAAAAGAATTGAATTGTGGAGGCATTGAATTGATCAGAATAACTTACACCATTTTGCTTAAAGTTTCACCTGCCACAGTCAATTTTTCAAATATTGCTTGCATTCTCAGAATATATTGATCCAATGATTCTGATTTATCATACCATTTGGACTGTGTTGCTTGCTTTAGTAAATTTGCAATACTCTATCCTTGATCACCTTGGTATAGTGATTTGAACTTAGCAAGCATACTCTTGGCTGTTTTCTCATGCCTGATTTGAATCAATCTCTCTTCTGTTAAAGATTGAATTAAGAGACCCCATGCTTTTGCATTCTTCAATTTCCAATCTGCATACTGGTTATGTGCTACATCAGGTTCGTCCTCTGTTAAAACCTCAAGCACTCCCTGGATTTCACACAGATTTTCCAGGCAAAATAACTAGTTTTGGAAATTAGCAGGCTGGAACTTTGGCATGGAATATTTTATCTCAGACATTTTTACTCAAATTCAGAATGACCAAAAACCTTTCTTTTCAGTATAACTCCTCTCTGTGACCACAGCAGGACTTTACTCTAACTGCTTGGCCTTCAGATTTAATGACTCTTAATAGCCCAGCAATTGAAGAGTAATTGGATCACAATGAACCATCCTCTGCTACCATGTTAGAGATCATTGTGTGTTCTGACCAATGATCTTCAATTAGCTAAATTAAGTACAGAGTCAAAAAAACACAGTTAACTTGTAATAACTTTAGAAAAGGTTTATTAACTACAGACTTTAATGTTTCATTAGTAAAGGTCAAAATATAGCATTTGAGTTAAAAACAAAGTCTTACATATTCCAGGTAGGTTTCTTTATCTTTGAAGAATGTTTCTAAACTGGGTAAACCACCCCCTAAAGCTGGATGGCATGGATGCAAGTGTGGATGGAGAGAGAGCAATCAGATAGCATGTGCTCAGGCAATCTCCATCTTGGAAAAGGCCCTTCTTCAAGGAAGAAGGCACACAAGAGAGAGGAGGGGCGGGAAGTGACCAATGCATAATAATGCCTCAATAGCAGGGTAGAACTGAGTGGTTGGCAGAATCACCCACTACATACTGGGACACAATTGATCTGCATACTCCAACAGTTACCACCCCATAGGGAAGTGGCATTGTGCTTGATGGGGCAGAAGGCCCAGCAGCCACTGGTGAGAAAAAGCAAGGGTGACATGCAGAGCTGACGCCAAAAATTGTATTTATACACACACAAGCATTCCTACCTACACAGAGGCAGATGAGCATTCATACATACATAGACACACACAGAGGCAGGTGATCCTCCAAATTATAAATGTTGCTAGCTGTCTGGTAAGTAGACTGGCAAGAGTTGCATGACTGGGGGGGCAGTGCCCCATTTTCCTTAATTGCTCTAGTCTGCACTGCTACAGGATACCCTCACCTTCTATAACAGCCTGCTGCTACCTCCTCCTCTGCCAGTCCATGATTTCTGGACAATATGTTTGCTGTTAGAACACATTGAATGGAAATTTCTAAAAAGAAATAAATTATTTGCTATCTGAAACTGTGATGCACCTTTACAGCTATCTTCTTTAAAAAGAAAACCAGCACAACAAATAATGTATTATCATTATATAGGTTTCTGTTTTCCTTTTTTTCTCACTACCTAAGCTTTGATTTCAGCCCCTTTTTCTAACAGATGGCTGGTGCTGTTAAGTAGATAAATTATAGCCTTGAACAAAGAGTGAAGCTGTGGATTGCTTTGAGGGGAGAGAACAAAATCTTTTCAATGCAGATTTATAAAATCCACAGTTGTACCAAGAAAGAAAGAAAAAAGGAAGAAGCTTCTAGAAGTCAGTGCTATCCACATCCAGAAGGACCGACACTCTAGGCTCAGCTCATGGCTGTGTCCTTGCCATCCTCATATTTGTGATGTATTTCTTAAGCAGCCAATTCTTTCCAAAAGCAATTGAAGCTCAGCATTTATAGCCTTATTTCTGGCCACAACAGCAGCTACACAAATATAGAAATAGGGTTCCCCTGGAATGAATCAGACAGTTACGATCACCAATGAGCAAGCTTTGCTTACAGCTGGGTTACCTTTTTGCTGTTCCCCCACTCACCTGGCCAAACAGTGGCAGCTGGTGATCACAATATTGGGGTCCTTTTTGAGTCTACTCTGGACTTTAGTCTGCACTTGATAGGAGTTTTCCAAGATGCTGAACCCTGTCCCCAAAAGAGGCTTGACACCTTAGTTCCCAACCTTTGATCCCCAGGTGTTCTTGGACTAAAACTCCCAGAAGCTTTCACTACTAGTTGTGCTGGCCAGGATTTCTGGGAGTTGTAGTCCAAGAACATCTGGGGACCCAAGACTAGGAACTACTGCCTTAGATGATGCCTGTACATTACAGACTAAAGCCTGCAGTAGATTCACAGCACCATCAAAATTGGTGAGGTCACCTGACTACGCTCCACACTACTCGTGTTAATCAGCTTGCCAATTCATGATTTATTATGAGCCCAAACAGATGCCATCTCGAAGACATGGCCAAAAGGTATTTTGTCATTTAATCCGATTCCTTTATTTGTTTTTCCTTTTTGCCTTAGAGGGGTGCCAAATCCATGTCATTCTTTGAAGATCCCACAAGAGTCAAGCACCTACCTCTAGAATTTTCCTATGCGTAGCAAGTGAGGAATCCTTCCAAAAAAACATCCAGTTTAAATATAGCAATCTCGGCTGTCTCAAATGAGACATAATTCTGTGACAGCGGAAAGACATGTTTTATTTGGCATATGTTTTTGTGGATTGCAACCCAAAAATTAAAATAAATTACAAATTTTAGTTTTTAATTTGCCACAGAAGTCTTAGCTATTTTTGTTGCTTTTCATTCACACAGCTATTCCCCCTGGAAATTATCTCAAATATGCCAGGCCAATAAGTCACTCAATAAGTGGCACTGTGGATAAAGTGTCAGACTAGGACTCAGGAGAGAGGTGGGTTCAAATCCCAATGCAGAAATGCATTGGGGGTAATAATGGTAACGGTAATGGCAAACCACTCCTTGGACAAGTTGTACACCTATTAGCATCACTGTAAATCAGAAAATACTTGACAGGACATAAGTCACTTTCCTAAATCCAGCAGTAGAATCAAGCTGTGCCCATAAAAGTGTGTAGTGATCATTTTCTTTTAACTCACCTGTCTTTCTTCGTTGCACTAGAGCAAAATATTTTTGATCTGCTATGTTCCACTGGATGGAATATTTTCAAACGAACAAACTTAACTGGAAAGCCAGCAACACCAGCAGTTGTTAATCATTAGTTTAACTGTGAAATGATCAACAGTTCTTCTAACCATCCTGGAATGGCTGTATTTTACACTGGAGTGCTGTTCAAATGGAAATGTACAGTTTGCATATTATTTTCAGTTAATGCCAGAACAATCTATCCTTTCTGAAAGGCGCAAAAGCTAAGGCTTTCCCATGAAAAATATGCAAAGAGATTGTGGTGGAAAGTCGAGATACAAGCTAATAACTTTTCCCCCTTCCTCTTCAGAGCAGCAAATAATTTGCACTGTACAGCAACTTCAGTAACAAACAGAAATGGTAAAAAATAAACATGAATGTTAAGTCAACAAAGCATTATTATGCAGACATTTACGAACCATTAAGGGCACCCGTATGAAAAGAAATGACTCTCTGTTCACTAGAGATAACTACTTTGGGCTCCACATTTGATACTCGCAGCACAAGGAGAAAGCTGAAAACGCTTTAGATGACAAACAGAAAGAACTGTGCTTTTCTTCCCCCACACAGTATGAATTGCCAAAAAATTAAAAGCAGCCATTGCTGCAGGATTCTGCCATTCACCAAAAGAACTGATGAGTCAAGTAATAAGCTTTTCTGTGCCTGCAGGAAAAATAACAAGCGCAGCTGGACATCACATTTTGTACCTCTCTGATCCTTTATCTTTTATTAAATTTGAATGTTCTTTCTTCATTAGCCCACATTTACAGAAAGCATCATAATTTTATCAGCAAACAAAGCTTTCCTGAAATTATGACAGCCATCCCTGTTGTCTTTTGAAGAATCATCTTCTGTTTTGCAAGCATCTACTCAGTCATTCAGAATATTTATCTATTTATTCATTTGCACCTATTTACACCATTTTTATGCCACTTTTCATTTAAAATTGGCAGTGCAGTTTTGTTGTTGTTTAGTCGTTAAGTCGTGTCCGACTCTTCGTGACCCCATGGACCAGAGCACGCCAGGCCCTCCTGTCTTCCACTGCCTCCCGGAGTTGGGTCAAATTCATGTTGGTAGCTTCGATGACACTGTGCAGTTTACAACAGTGCAATTGAATGAATAGCTAAAAATAATTTAAAAATAAAATTCAATTGGATTTTAAAAATTGGGGTTACTGCTAATATTATCAATCTGGAAAATGCCTGGTTAAATAAGTAGGTATTTAATTGATAGGAGAAACACCAACACTGGGAGTCTGCTTAATATTAACTGGGAGACCATTCCATGTAATGAATTGATTGCCAAACCTGGGTCCCTGCTACTTCTCTTCACCACAACCTAATATGCCTTATTAGGTTGTGTGGTATACCAAACCCAGCACCCACTCACCATCTGAATAAAGTGATTTATATGGGAGCAGGTCATCTCTTGGATATTTTTGCTTTATTAATGAATGAGTTTTTAATTAAAAATACTGCACTCTCTTCTGAAAACAACCTGACATTAAGAATCAGTTCAAGACATTATACTAAACAATGAAGGCAAAATGCACTAAGGACACAAAGCCATTGAGACATTCTCTTGTTTGAAACTAATACGAGTCACACCATGCTTTTGTGCTGCTCTTGTTGACATTGGGGTTCTACTGAGTAGCTCTCCGTAGAAAATGTCATGGTTTAGGTTATTAAGGCTAAAATGTAATTTCTGAATGGGATTTGTAGTCATGGAACTGGGTAGAAGGAATCCATATTGGTCTGTGTTAGCATAACTAGATGCTTCGAGAATCTTTTTTCTCTTAGAGCTAGCTGTAATTTTCCATGAAGCAAGCTTGGCCAGAGACGATAATTTCAAGCTATTTTTAGAGTTTTTTATTTTATTTTTGTAGCTGGAATTTGCTAAAGTTCTAACTGCTTTGATTTATGGAAATGTACTTGAATGCTTTGCTTTGCAACAAACTGAATATCTCTAAATACTCTATTTTTCTAATAAAACAATAATTCTTAAAAGCTGATGTTTGGTCTCTTGAACAGCAAACCTGCAAAATTATTTTTTGGCCACAAATGTGCTACTTGAGTCCATTTGTTCTTCTCTCTGGCAATTGCTAATTCGAACGGACTTGGGAAAAGGAGTAAGTGGTGCTGCCTGGCTGGGTACCGGACTCAGCTCAGCTGATTAAGGAGTACACTTGCCCCTGGAACCTCTCTGTTCAAGCCGCAGGAATCTCTTAGGAGACCTGTGAGCTGACATGGTGGCAGCGCTGTTACGGACCAGTTTATAGCCTACAAACTGGAGCTCTGATCACTGGTAGTGTGGCAGAGTGGTAAGGTTGCTTTCTGGCAGTGTGGATCAGGAATAGGCTCTTTGGAGTGATCTGTATCGCACTGTGCAGCTGTAAGCAGCTAGCTAGTAGCTGAGGTGTCTTGTAACAAGGCCTTAGCTCAGGTGAAGCTGGTAAGAGACCAAACTAGAGATTCAGTTTGTCATTTCCATAAATGTGCAGAGAATAGTAGCAAGATTCCTGTGAATAAGCCATATTGCTCTGGCTTATGTCTGGTCAGCTTCGGCTAAGAGATAGACGGTTTCATTTTTCCTTTTCTGTGCTGTGCGAATTGCTTAAGCAAAAGCAACAGACAGAGTAAGGGGAGTAGAGGATGAATCTTTACAGAAGTTCATCCCTTACTGAATTATATCATCCCAACATGTCTCAGAAAACGATAGACAGGGAGATAATGCAAGCCCTGGATGACAGATTTATGACACAAGGCAGGGGAATGAGGAGAAGAGCCAACGGGATCTCTTTTCAACCACCCTATGGATTACAAAAGGACAGTTTAATGTCCAATCTACCTATGCAACCTGTTCGTTGCATGCTGGAAGAAGACCAGGACCACACATGGACCATGTTGCGAGACCTAGGGAGAGAGGACGAAGGAGAAGATGGCAAAAGGGAACCTATTCCAGCACAGACGGGTGTTCCAGCAGCTACCGGGACTTCTGCAACCCCGGCTCCAGCAGCAGGAGCTGCTGTAAGAGCCGATACAGCATCAGAAGGAGCCAGCGTGAATCTTACTGACCAGAGAAGTCCTGAGTTACAACGGATGGATCAGCTTACGCTCATGATGGCTGATTTCATCGCCTGTCAACAGCAGACCGTTATTGCTCAACAGGCCGGTGAGTTATTAAACAGTGAATATAGGCAGAAAAAGTTGGAATTGCTTAGGAGGGAGGCCAGAGAGAGAGAAAATGTCAGAGATTCTTTAGACAGCTATGACAGAAAGAATTTACCTTTTTACCAAGAGGGTTCAGATGTTTTGGACTTCCTTACGAACTATGAGATGGCCTGTAAAGATTTACAAGTGCCAATTCGTCTTTATGTTAAGCTTCTTCGCACACAAGTTACTGGACTGTTGGCTAAAATATTAGCACGCCAAGGTGATAGGGATATCTCCTGGCAGGAGTTCAAAGACATTGTTCATCAGAGATTCGGTTATACACCTGAGACACTCAGACAGCAGTTTAGAGGCATTAAAAAGAGCTACAAAGAGAGTTTTTCTGCCCTTGCAGACAGAATTGAGCAATTGGGAGAACAGTGGCTAGAGTCTACCGGAGCTAGAACTGTTGCTGATATGAAAAGAGTGTTTTTTACTGAACATTTTATGAACTTAGTGCCAGTGGAAATCAGAAGTACTTTGATGGAGAGAGATTACCCAGATTTACAAACTTTGGCTTTGAAACCAGATGAAATCCTTTCTTTTAAGAAGGATGAACGTGGTGCCAGGTATAAATCTAGTTCAGAAACCCCCAGAAAGTATACTGACTATCAGAAGCCTGCAAGGCCTGCATCTCAGGAAACCAGGCGTACTTCGTTTGGGGAGCAGCAGCCTCTGAAGTGTTTTGAATGTGGAGGAGAACATTTAAAAAGAGACTGTCCCAAACTGACTGTGCAAAGTAGTCAATTTCAGAAGACAGCTAGTAAAAACACCACTCCGGCCTCACAACGCGTTAAACAAACCGCTCCTAAAGTGAAATATCTTAGCTCTACCCCACAGGAGAGCCAGCAATTTCAGACAGAAAGCAGTTCAGTTCATTTTTCTAACCAGTCAAGCCTTATGCCTTCACCGGGACAGGAAGGAGTTAACCTCACGGTATCTCCATCGACAGCCACGGAGAGCAGAGGAATGCAGGCGGCCGTAAATCAGAATACTCCTAGGATATTGGGGCTGGAAATCTCTGAAACAACTGCAGAACCTGCTAAACAGACTGACAATGCAAATAAATTCACAGTGATGGATCCTAGTGTTCTAATTACTGAGGAGCAACTCCTTTGGAGTAAAAATTTGTTTACTGAGTCGGTGCATCTTAAAACTAATGATCAAGTCCTAACCTTAAATGCCCTTCGCGACAGTGCAGCCGATATCAGTTCTCTTTCAATTAAATTTATTGATCCTGAGTTGATTTTGACTAATTTGAGATGTCCTGTTAAGACTTATGACCCTAAAGGAGCTGAGGAAAAGTTAGTGCCTTTGGCGTATGTTCATTTGTCTTACAAGAACTGGTCTGGGTACAAGTATGTCCTTGTTCATGAGTCAACGCCAGATTTTTTGCTGGGTAATGATATTGCCTTCCTAGCTTATCAGAAAAGTTTGGTAACTCCGTCAATTCAAGTTGTAACACGTTCACAAAGCAAATTAATCCAAGATGACGAATCTGATTTTTCCTCTGAGGACAGCTTAGATGGAAAACTGATGGAACAGCAGCCTCTTGTAACTAAAACTGATAATGCGGTCACTGATGATATTGCTAACTACCTTAAACCTGAAAATATTGTTATTACATCAGGAACAGCTGAATTTAAGTCAAAGCAGGAATCTGATCCTACATTGACTGCTTTAAGGTCTCAGGCAGATAAATATGCTGTTCAACCTACCCAACAACAAGTTAGCTTTTTATGGGGACAGAATGGACTTTTGTATAGAGCTTATTCTCCCAAAGGCAAGTTGGAAGCGCAACCTGTTCAGCAGTTGATAGTGCCTAAAGAATACAGAGAAAAGATTTTAGAGATCGCTCATAACAATCCCTGTAGTGGACACCAAGGATTTAAAAAGACTTTGAGCAGAATCACTCAGCATTTTTACTGGCCTGGAATTTCAAAGACTGTTAAAGATTTTGTTTCTTCATGTGATCATTGCCAAAGAGGTGGTCACCAAACTGATCGTACCAAGGCCGAGGTACAGCCTGTAGCCATCACAGACCAGGTGTTTAAATGTTTGCAAATGGATGTATTAGGACCTTTTATTCCTACTAAGTCTAAGAAACGTTATATCCTTTCCTTCATCTGTCAAGCAAGCAGATGGATCGAGGCCTACCCTATCAGTAATGTGTCTGCCCAGACAATAGCACGTGTTGTGGTGGATTTGTGTTCACGTATTGGTATACCTTCTCAAATAGTTTGTGATCAAGCTGGTGCTTTCAAAAGTGAACTGATTAGGAAGATCTGTGAGATAAGCAATATTCAAATATCTTACAGCATCTCTTATCATCCTCAGTCCCACGGCCAAATTGAGAGAGGTCAACAAACCTTATTAAGGATAATTCAGACACTTGTTCAAGATTATGGGAAAAGCTGGGACGAACTTTTGCCTTATGCTTTGTTTGCTTACCGCAGTGCTCCACATGAATCACTGGGAGGATTTTCTCCAAGCGAGATTGTTTTTGGGAGAAATCTTCAAGGACCCTTGGATTTGCTGAAATCAGATTGGGAAGGAGTTGTACAGGGTAGTTCTGTACCTGTTGCTGATTTTGTTAGAAATCTTCAAGAGAAATTGTTAGCTGTGAAAGATTTGGCTAAAGAGAACTTGTTGAAAGCTCAAGCTAAGCAAAAATATTTTCATGACAGAAAAGCCAGACACAGAGAATTTGCAGTAGGAGATTTGGTACTTGTACTAAACCCACTCAGACTTTCTAAACTTGAAGTTGTCTGGGAAGGTCCTGGGACAATCGTCCAAAAAGTGGGAAATGTCAATTACCTTGTCAAAATGCTTGATTCTGGTAAAAAACCTGTTATGTATCATGTCAATAGTTTGAAAGTGTATAGAGACAGATCTTCTATGGTTTTTCAATGTCATGCTGCATGTATGCAACTAGAACCAGATTAAGATGGTCTTTCCAGAATGTATTGTGTGGATCAAGATGTGACAGATCGTTGAAACACTGTTAATGTGTAATCTGCTGTATTGGTTATTACTAACATGACTGTTTTCTATTTTTCAGATAGTAGAAGTGCTTAACCTAAAGAGTATGTTTACATGCTGCTATTAGAATGTTTTCTACCTCAATGCTTTTGCTAGATTAAATGCAACTTTGAATGTATCAATGTTAATCATTAGTATTTGCACTATGTAACCAGTTAATTACTGTTTATTACTGTAATTAGTAACCAAAAATGGAAACTAGATTACTGTTTCGGATTTTTGGAACTCCCAGTGGTAGCATGTCATGGTTTAGGTTATTAAGGCTAAAATGTAATTTCTGAATGGGATTTGTAGTCATGGAACTGGGTAGAAGGAATCCATATTGGTCTGTGTTAGCATAACTAGATGCTTCGAGAATCTTTTTTCTCTTAGAGCTAGCTGTAATTTTCCATGAAGCAAGCTTGGCCAGAGACGATAAGGGTCAAGACACAACATCAGGAAGATGGTCAACAACACCTGCACATCTCATGGGAAACGGAGGTGGAGTGTGAAGGGACAGCCTTTCATCCTGATTGGGTTACGTCAGAGGAGAGTGAAGAAGAAGGGTGGTCCCAGCATGGAAGAAAAATGGAAGACTGAGATAGAGAAAAAACTTTTTTAACCTTTTGATTCTTGATTTGGATTTTAGGATGGACTTTTGAGTTCCAATTGCTATTTTGTTAGTATTATGCTAGAATGTAGTTCAGAGTAAGGATAGAGAAAGGGGGGCTATGCCTTGCCTGCCTTTCAAGCTATTTTTAGAGTTTTTTATTTTATTTTTGTAGCTGGAATTTGCTAAAGTTCTAACTGCTTTGATTTATGGAAATGTACTTGAATGCTTTGCTTTGCAACAAACTGAATATCTCTAAATACTCTATTTTTCTAATAAAACAATAATTCTTAAAAGCTGATGTTTGGTCTCTTGAACAGCAAACCTGCAAAATTATTTTTAGGCCACAAATGTGCTACTTGAGTCCATTTGTTCTTCTCTCTGGCAATTGCTAATTCGAACGGACTTGGGAAAAGGAGTAAGTGGTGCTGCCTGGCTGGGTACCGGACTCAGCTCAGCTGATTAAGGAGTACACTTGCCCCTGGAACCTCTCTGTTCAAGCCGCAGGAATCTCTTAGGAGACCTGTGAGCTGACAGAAAATACACTGACTTGACAAAAAAGAAGACACTTTACTAAAACTTTTCTTGATGGTTAGAGGTGTATTGTGATTTGCTGATCCTATGAGGTTGAGAGGAAATGGGTTGTGGGACACACTGCAAAATAACGTTACCTCCGTTAAGATACAATTGCACGATTTGGCAATAAATTGGAAGATCTGAGAATGGGACAAAATATTTCATCCATTCTGAGTGAAGGCAGCATATGTCATGTTTAGTCTGATCTGTCTTCATGATATTGACATTGTTGTCTAGTTGACTATTTGATCCCTGATTGGCTGGAACACATGAACCCTACGTAGACATTTCTAAAAGGTTAGTTTTAAAGCATGAGTGGGGAGAGCATTCTAAACCCATCTTCCTTCCATCATTGTCTCCATGGGGAAGACAGTTTTCACAAAAAGCTCAGAGAATGCAGCTTGAGATTCTTAAAGAAATAGTCAAGGAATACCTTATTATTTCAAGTGAGTTCAAATCCCCAGGGCCAGATGAACTACATTCAAGAATATTGAATTAGTGATTCAAATATTGAATTAATGATTAAGGAACTGGCTGAAGAGATCTCAGAACCACTGTCTATTATTTAGACATCATGGAGGATGGGTAAAGTTTCAGATGACTGGGAGAGGGCTAATGTTGTCTCTATCCCCAAAAAGGGCAAAAAGGAGAAACCTGGGAACTACAGACCTGTCAGCCTGACATCAATCCCAGGGAAAATTCTGGAGCAAATTATAAAGTGGTCACTCTGCAAGCACCTTGAAAACAATACAGTAATAACTTGAAGCCCACATGGATTTGTCAAGAACAAATAAAGTTGTAGCCCTAGTTAAAATACCCTCCCGTGTGTCTTGTCTCCTTAGCTCCAGGTTGGGCAGGCGAAACCTACCTTCAGGCATGTAATGGTTGTGCAAGCAGGAGATCTTTGCCCACCCCACCTGGATCAGGAGACAGGCTGCATGGGTGTCTATTGGCTGCCCAAGGCTCACCTGATGAGGGCGGTATCAGGAGCTTTTTTAACATGATCCACCCTGTAATGGGTCTCTTGGAAGGTGAAGTGACCCACCCACCAAGCAAGTGTAGCTTGTTGCTTCAGGACCGGATAGGAAATTGGGGCCTGCATAACCTGAAAGGCAAAAATTATCTGCACACATCTTGTTCAATATGCCGATCTCTCACTGATTGCCCACAGATGAGTTATAGGCTGATCAGGGATGCTCATAGGCCGCCTAAGGTCATGAGGCTTGGCCAGCCAGCAGCCGGGAGAGTCATTCAGGTGTTAGCTGATCAGGAACGGGCTGGCTTCAGGACAGCATGGACCTGGGGCTTGGGGATCACCAGATGGGGATCAGGGCAGGAATAGGAGGGTACCCCTGGCTCCTGTTACAGGTATCCATACTACCATAGACTCCTCTGCAGGAATTGGGAGGTTATCAGCTGATACATTAATAAAGTTGTGGCCCTAGTTAAAATCCATCACCTGTGTCATTCTTTCCTTATTTCTGGTTTGGGGGGGGGGGCAAAAGAAGACTGAGGGTAGATATGGCAGCAGTTTTCAAATATTTGAAAGATCACCATCCAGAGGAGGGGCAGGATCTGTTCTCAATCATCCCAAAATGCAGGACATGTAATAATGGGCTTCCTGTAACTTGAGTTACAGGAAGGCAGATTTTGGCTAAGTATCAGGAAAAACGTAACTGTTAGAGCAGTATGGCAATTAAATCAATTCCCTCAAGAGGTGGTGAGCACTCCAATGGTGGAAGCATTCAATATTTTGATTCTTACACTGAGCAGGGGTTTGAACTCAATGGCCATATAGGCCCTTTCCAACACCATTATTCTATGATGCTTTGATTCTATAAGAAGAAATATTCTACTATGTCTGGAGTCCCCCTGTGCAACTAGGGATCCTGGTAAATCAGGGCTCCTAGTCATTGGATTGTATGATACATAGGGTCCTTCCAGTGCTGCTGATGGTGATGATGATGATTATCATGATGTTGATCATGCAAAAAGACTCCACTCATAATGAACGATCTCCTCTTCTCACTCTCCTTCATGTAACAAGGCAAGGGGTGGAGCTATGGCTCCCTGATCATGTTTTCAGGTGAAACCTTTTTTGAATATCCAAATTCTTTAGCTAAAAGAGCCTTTCTTTCTTTATCTGCATTGAAAACATATACACATGAAAATTTGGCTAAAGCAAAATTCAACTGAATTGTAGAAGTTCTACAAACAATCAGACCCAATAGATGCATGAACTATAATTAACATTATACTCTCAAAGGCTCTGGTTTTTGTTCTAATTTAACTTTTGCTTTCATCTCTTGCCAGATAAGGAACCCAACATAACATAACACTTCTTCATGGTTCTATGATTCTTTCCAGCATAAATTGGAAAAACCTTGCTGTCGTTGAAAGCATGGGGCTCAAGGTACTAAAACAAGTTGGCGTCTCTACCTATAACTACCTTGCCCTCAGATTAAAACGAACCTCCACACTTAATTTGATTAACTGAACCAATGGAGGTATTAATCAAAGAACATTTTCCATATAACTTTTTTTTGCTGCCTTTTTAATGAACAAAGTAGCTCAAAATATTTTTTATGCAATAGTTAAAAAAAAGAAAGGGAAGACCTAAAGAGAAGATAATAGTGTCATATTTAATACGTACTGTGTTTTCTAATTGAAAGAATGTATTATAGAATCAGGGATGAGGAAAATGGAATTTTTAGGGTCTTACCTGGTGTCAAGAAGCAAAAAAACAAAAGGGGCAAAGTTGCTGATATTCATGCCAACATCTCCTTTTTGCAGCACAGAGGAATAATTTCACCTGAAATGAGTTTTTACAGGAAGATGAAATTAGATGTGATAGCTTGATTAAGCTCAATAACAAATTAGTTAGGATTGCATTTGTGCCAGGAATGCTAATGAGCCCCACCTGGGACTTTGGAAAAAGATTCCTGGCTTCCCTAGTGCCCTACCTGACATTTGAAAAATGAATAAAATATGAGGCGTAAATAACTACTGCAGAAGGCAATTAAATCTGGAATGTATGGTAAAAAAAGTGGAGCCATATTTCCTCACAGGTGAAACCCTATGAAAGAGAGCCAGAAACAACAAATAGAATTCCCAAGTTCAAACTAGAATTCCTGTTAAAAATCTGAGAACTAATTCATACATCCATTGTTGATCCTTCAACAGCTGATCAGTGAGCAGCTGAATGAAAGGGTATGAGTCAAAATGATGACTCTGGAAATGACATTTCTTCGGCAGCATTGCAATTGTGATGTATTGTGGAAATCAACCAATGGTCAGAGGAAGTGGATTTCTCCATGCCCTTTTGATGGCTAAATAATTGACACTGCAATGCTGGAAGGACAAATGTCCATTCTCCATTAATCAATGGACTGGGGACCTTATCATTCTTTCACATTTGAATGCATGGCATGTAGACAGACAGCTCCTGCACATGGATAGCTACCTGAAGACCTTGCCATCTTTCACCAGAACTTATGCCTAGGCACTGTTCTGGTCATGGGAAGTCTTTATAGGAAACTGTTTTTCTTCTTCTTCTATTTCTGGCTCTCACCGCTCCTTTTTTAATTTGTATAATTACTTTCTGTTTCTTTATTTGGGAGCACCTTGTTTTGCTGTCTTTTTTATCCTTTTATGATTTAAGCACAATATGATGTGCTTTAGCTTTTTACGATACAAGCACACACCAAAAAATGAATTAAAAATACTGTGCTGGCATGTTCATACATGCCAGTCATCACATATGCCTGACAGCATCTAGTTGTGGGTGATGCAAGAAGAGATGGTCCTTGTTCTGCTGAGCCATTTCTACCTGGCATGGGAGGGAGGGAATCCTGAAAGACTCCAGCTCCAACAGTTGCTTCTGCCAGAAAAGGTGCCAATGGAGGACACCTGCCTACGGTTGCCAGGTCAGCAATGTCTTTCTCCATGAGATTTCAAGGCCAACACCTGAAACCAGAAGGTTGATCCATGTGAGGTCACACAGGTTGGGTGCTTGTGATGTCACAGGCCATGCTCTTTTGTAACAATTGCAAAACAATGTTTGCATGCACCATGTGTGCACAAGGAATAAGATAAACATATGGATTTCCAGCACTAGATTCTGAACAAAAATTATGTGTGCAATAGACAAACATCCATGTCTTAAGCTAGTGCATCTTGAAACCAGTTGGGAATGGGGCAGATAGGAGAGTCCATAAGTTCAAACCAACCATGCCTCGCTGGGCATTTTCAAAAACCAACTCAAGACCTGGTTATATAGACAGGCCTTCCCTCCGGGCACTATGTAACTTTCTCTTTTTCTTTATCTTTATCTACTTTGTTCTGTGTAAATGCTATAAATTGTTATCTGATATTGTTTTTATTCTGCGTTCTGTGAGCTGCCCAGAGTAGACTATGTCTAAATGGGCGGCATATAAGCTCAATAAATAAATAAATAAATAAATGCAGTAAAATAACACTCTTTCCTTCCAGCAGGCCCCAGGGAGGTTTGTCTCTCTGCTTGGATATTTAAGAAAGCATAGCAGTTCCCTGAGACTTCAGCTATTGCACTGACACCTGACAACCCTAAATTCTGCAAGTCTCCTATTGTATTCCTTTGTCTGGCCCATTTCCACTTAGCCTGGGAGCAGCAGCAGCAGTGCTTAGAGACCACATAAACTCTTGGGCAACATTCAGCCATTTTATTTTTATTTGTCAGGTTTTTATTTCTATTCTTTTAGACTTTACTATGAAGCATAGTAAAGACTTTTAGACTTTACTATGAAGCTCACTGGAAGGACAGATCCTGAAGCTGAGGCTCCAATACTTTGGCCATCTCATGAGAAGAGAAGACTCCCTGGAAAAGACCCTGATGTTGGGAAAGTGTGAAGGCAAGAGGAGAAGGGGATGTCAGAGGTCGAGGTGGTTGGACAGTGTCATCGAAGCGACCAACATGAATTTGACCCAACTCCGGGAGGCAGTGGAAGACAGGAGGGCCTGGCGTGCTCTGGTCCATGGGGTCACGAAGAGTCGGACACGACTTAACGACTAAACAACAACATGAAGCATTATTCAATAGTTTAATAAATATACAATAAGATCAAAATGAGATGTTTAGCTTGTTTGCATCGCTGTTTAAATCATGACTTGTAATTCTTGTATTCTTCGCACTTTGGCTGTACATTATTACTTTCTGATATTGCTATAGTCTGCTTTGAGCTTAGTTTTACCATAGGGAAAGGACTTGCAAATAATCTGATGCTCCTGCGGATGAGGACAACAATGAATTTGTGTTAAAGTTGCTAGCCGCCCAGAGTGGTAGAATATACCAGATGGGTGGGATATAAATAAAATAAAATAAATAAATAAATAAATAAATAAATAATAGGTCAGCAGCATCCCTTTACCCTAAGCTTTCAAATCCAGAATCTGAGACCAGAAGATGGATCCTTGTGTTTTGACAGAGGTGGGTCAAACCAGGTTTGGGAGGGGAGACCAAAACTCTTTCTGACCCAGCTGACTGTGGAGACAGGCACGTGGAGAATCCAGGCACTGGCCTCAAATTTAGTTAAGGATGATTGAGATCATATGGCAAACCAGAGCCAGGTGGGGTAGGGGTTTAGGGGCAGGGCAGACAGCAAAAGGTACCCAGCAATTACAGTCATTTCTGACATTCTTGCTAAGCCCCATATCCAGCATGATTTTATCTGGAAGAACATGACCCATGTTCACCCCTAACCCATGGGAGACACTTTCCCTCCAGGTCCTACTTGTGCTCCACAGCCCTTGCTGCAAATGGCACAAAGGTTCCAAGTACTCATACCCACTGGATCTCTGCACAGCCCCCTTCCCTTTTTCCAAGCTTTCTAATGTGCTTCTAATATACAGACATCTGTGAAGTGAAATGTACTGTGTTAACTTAATCTATCAAACAGAGTGGGAAAACTACAGCACTGCAAATGTGGTTGGACTCCAGCTCCCATTATCCTCAGCTAATGGTTATGAGCAATGTAATTCAAAACCATTTAGAAGGCCATAGGTTCCTTACCTGTGTATTTCTATCTAAATATACTTGCAGGCAGGAGAGGTCAGTCATAACATAATAGTGAAAGTAACCTGCACAGACCCCCTTCCAAAAACTAAACTGGCCCTGGACATAGACATTTTCCCTGACTGGATTAATCTAGCACCTAATTAAGTGTCTACACCAAAAGACTGAAACACATTTTTCTCCAAGCTTCCTTTAAACAATTGCAACATGACTGAAAGATCAAATAGCTCATGTTGCAATGGACTCAGAAATGCCACATCACCCAAAGTAACCTCTGAAGCTGTATCTTGTGCAGATAATGTTTGTTTTAGCTTGTATACCAAAAGTAGTCGTATAAAAGTTATTATCACTGCACAAGAGTGCAGTGATGTTATTGTACAGCAGAATACAAAAACATTCTGCAAGGCAATTCTAAAAATGGGAGCAGCCAAAACAAAAAATTAAGACTTTGAAACTGGGCTTTGGATCATCATCAAATCTGGCACAAATGTAGCAAGGTATTATTTTTTAAAAAAACATAAAACTGTTTTATTCCCGTGTTCAGACATAGGCAATCCCAAACTACCCCAGTGCAAATTCACACTTGTGGAAAAGCAGCCCTGACAGTTGCTTTGTGTTTGAGTGAGAAATGGTTAACTAATGAAAAAAACCTCAGATATGCAGATGATACCACTCTGATGGCAGAAAGTGAGGAGGAATTAAGGAACCTCTTAATGAGGGTGAAAGAGGAGAGCGCAAAAAATGGTCTGAAGCTCTACATCAAAAAAACTAAGATCACGGCCACTGGTCCCATCACCTCCTGGCAAATAGAAGGGGAAGATATGGAGGCAGTGACAGAGTTTACTTTCTTGGGCTCCATGATCACTGCAGATGATGACAGCAGCCACGAAATTAAAAGACGCCTGCTTCTTGGGAGGAAAGTGATGACAAACCTAGACAGCATCTTAAAAAGCAGAGACATCACCTTGCCGACAAAGGTCCGCATAATCAAAGCTATGGTTTTTCCAGTAGTGATGTATGGAAGTGAGAGCTGGACTATAAAGAAGGCTGACCGCCGAAGAATTGATGCTTTTGAATTGTGGTGCTGGAGGAGACTCTTGAGAGTCCCCTGGACTGCAAGGAGAACAAACCTATCCATTTTGAAGGAAATCAACCCTGAGTGCTCACTGGAAGGACAGATCCTGAAGCTGAGGCTCCAATACTTTGGCCAAGAGAAGAGAAGACTCCCTGGAAAAGACCCTGATGTTGGGAAAGTGTGAAGGCAAGAGGAGAAGGGGACGACAGAGAACGAGATGGCTGGACAGTGTCACCAAAGCTACCAACATGAATTTGACGCAACTCCGGGAGGCAGTGGAAGACAGGAGGGTCTGGAGTGCTCTGGTCCATGGGGTCACGAAGAGTCGGACATGACTTAACGACTAAACAACAACAACAATGAAAAAAGGAGTCGGCTTCTGGGATTTTCCCCTGCCTCTTTGTGAATGATAGTGAGCAAAAGAAGACATCCTGTAGATTATCTTGACTTGCTACCATTGGTGTGATCAACATTCAGGTTGCCCTTTGCTATGTAAAGCTTGGCATCCTACTGACAACATGGTAATAGAATCAAAGAATAATGAAGCTGGAAGGAGCCTATAAGGCCATTGAGTCCAACCCCCCTGCTCAGTGCAGGAATCCAAATCAAAGCAGATCTGACAGATGGTTATCCAATTTTCTCTTGAATGCCTCCAGCATTGAACAATATTGAGCCATTTCCCAGCATTTTAAACCATGGATACAGAAGCACAATATCCCATATTCTTAAACCTGAAGTTTTTTGAAGAATTGAATAGTACTAAAGTCCATCTAAGAATAGATTGAGCTACACAAGACACTCATATTTAGAAGCTAGTGCTTAAGCAGTCAGTTCTGCAAATCAAGCCCGTGCTTACTTTTTTAGTTTTTAGGACTTGAATACATACTCTGAGTTGAACCTCAGCATGGAACAGGTACAATTTTCTGCCTGCTGAATGCATGTCAATCAAAACATTCTACCCATGAAACTTGGAATGTGATTCTGGTTAAATACAGATGATAGAGGGAGCCTATAATGAGAACCAAAAGCATGTTATTGTGACAGAGAGGTGACTGATTTAAATCCAGATTAGTCACCAGAGCAAGCATGCTAATTTGCATAATCTTGGAAACACTAACATGCCCAATATGAGCCCAGAAGGTATGGAAGATATGGAAACAGTGGGGGCAGGTTAGTTGATCCAGGGTGTATTCAGCTATTGAAATGTTACATCATTGCTTTATCATACCTCTCTTCTTTTGTGTATACTTAATTCTTTTTATTCCAAATTCTTTAGCCCCTTGCTTGACAACATTTCACCAGATTTTGTGTAAGAACTCAATTGACATGATCAGTATTAAATATTTTCTGAAATACTGGCTCTAAATAATCTAACTGGATGAACAAGGCCAATGCAAGGACTTGGTTGAAGGCTAACATCAAAGATATTAGATTGTGTCAGAGTAAGCAATCAGAAGCCATAAACAAAAGTTGTGCCAAGAAATCTCTGCTAAGGAGTACAACAAAGTACACAAAGCCAAGAAAAGTACTATTGCTCTGGGCAAGAACCCATCCCAAACAGGAACCCTTCAATAGTTCTTCCGGCTTGTTGTTGTTGTTTAGTCATTAAGTCGTGTCTGACTCTTCGTGACCCCATGGACCAGAGCACGCCAGGCCCTCCTGTCTTCCACTGCCTCCCGGAGTTGGGTCAAATTCATGTTGGTAGCTTCAATGACACTGTCCAACCATCTCGTCCTCTGTCGTCCCCTTCTCCTCTTGCCTTCACACTTTCCCAACATCAGGGTCTTTTCCAGGGAGTCTTCTTCCAGCTTAAGAAACCCCAATGGCTGACCTGAATGGGCAAAAACAGTGCCTGAAGCTTCAGGCAGAACCAGACTGTAGTTCTGTGGCTCACCACATAGGGCAGCTGTACTCAAGGCTAAGAATGAGTCTCAGCAGCCCTTCGTCTGTCTATATTTCACAAATGCTAGAACTTTATTATGTGGGCCTCAGCCTCTTAGCTTCGACAAAGTGATGAATACAGATGTGAAAAAAATCTAATTATATTGAATATTTTAGTCAACACTGTCCATCTCAACACAGGGAGGCAACATTTCATGGATTCTTCGCCCACTTCAAGAGATCCCATCTCCAGCATGAGAAGGAGATTTTTAATGTTTTTCTTTTCCTGTCATGGTTTCTGCAGTTTATGTAAAACATACTGTGTGTAAAACTCATATTTCTATGCAAAATTAGTGTCTTTTTTCCACTCTGTGAAGCTAGGAGTTTAGACAGAGGGGGAGAGAGCACACAGCAGGACCAGTTGACTAGCCATACAGATAAAAATAAATCATCCAGTGCTACTCCTTTTCAATATTGTGTCGTTTACAAAAATATCCAACAATCACTCACAGAAATGCAGAGTTGTAACTAGGGTGGGGCAACTGGAGAAGTTGACCAAAGGAGTTGAAATTTAAAGAACTAGAGATGGGCACGAACTAGAGATGGGCACGAACCGTGTTTCAGCAGTCTGGCCCACACAGGTGTTCTGCAGGCACCATACGCTTCCTTCCCCCGCCTCCTCTGCATGATCGCCCACTCACCACCAGCAGCGGGCTTCCCTGCCCTGCCTCCTCATCTGAGTGGGCAGCCACTGGAGGAGGTGGAGGAGAGAAGCACGCTGTTGCCAATGCATGGGTGATTGCACTCAGGAGGCAGGGGAGGGAAGCACGCAGTGCCTGTGGAACACCTGTTCAGGTGCTGCACCAAACTGAGCCAACTGCCAAACCGCAGTTCATGCCCATCTCTAGTGCAAACATTTTCTGCTAGAAGGGTGCAATCCAGCCCATTGCTTCCTGCTGTTGGAGGAGCACAAACTTGACTGTGCTGAGAGCAAGTATCATCTTCAGCCACTCTTCCCAAGGTACAAGGAAACATGAAGCAGGTGGACTCAACAAGCAGCCAACACATTCAGACCTGGACACCTCCTCATTCCTCAGTCTTCACACCACCTGTTCCAATCTCATATGACCCAAACTTAGCCATGTCTTAGGCTAGTTACGGCTATGCAAAAATGTACACAATTTGTCAAAGATAATACCACCACCACCACCTCTGTCAAAGCCTGCTGTTCCACAGGGGGTTGTGTTGAGAATAATTGTTTTCAGCTGTCCTGTTTACCACTCAAAGATAGGGTAAGCCTGCATTTACACCTCTAATAAGAAACCTGACAGATCTTGTGGTGTTGATGTGAGGATTGCTGAGATGGGTGGCATATTGTGAACAATCAAAAAGCTACTATTTGAATATCCTCATTTTCATCCTTGAAAGTAAAATAAGGAAGAAGCTCTGATAATATCAACAGTTAAAAAGAGCTTCTAAAACATATTTATGATCTCATGCTGCTTTTAAGACTCAAGTGATTTACCCTATGAACCCAAATTAAATATTGGTTGTACATTTTGCTGTTGGCATTTTAATTTACTGTGTGTTAGGTTAAAGGTCATTAAGGGGGGAAAAAGAAACCATGTTGTGAATGTTTCTAGCTGAGTGCATGCCACAGAAGCCCATAAAACGCTCATATAAACAAAGCTATCCTAATTCCGCACTTGGAAGCTCTGAGCACAGTAACCCATTACTTCTTTGCATTACACAGCCTGCTAAATCCTTCACAAAATATTGCCACACTTAAGGAAACAGTTCATTGTGTATTCTGCCCCAATTATGTGTATTAAAAGGAGCAGTTAAGTTGTTTAGTGAAAAGAATGAAATTAATGAGCTGTAATCATTGCGTTGCAAAATGACTTTATTTTCCATTTATTTTAAGGTGGTTCTATCCCACTCATTAGGAGACAAATGTTTCAAGTGCTTCTGGTGTTATTTAAGCACCTAAAAGCTGTTGTCATGTTAAGGGAATGGTGCAAAGAATGAAAGTGTCTCATCTAAACACTGCACCAGTTAATGGGGATTCTTTACGTGTGTGTGTGTTGGGGGTTCAAATAGGGGACAATTAGAACAGCATTACATGTTGGCCTGGGATGATGAAGTGGTTGGTTCCTTTTGGTTTACCACATGCTTAATATAATGCTACAGAGGCTGAACAAGTAGCCCAAGTCCTGCCCTAATATATCAGGGCTGAACTTTGGAGCACACCTCTAGGGCTTCCCAGCAGCACCGGAATATATGCTGTTTATGAAGTTATATTTGCTGCCTTTCAAGAGCAGCATTTCTGCAGCATGAAAAGAGGACATAAAACTGTGGGTTTTTTTAAAAAGGGCCTGGACAAATACAGAGGTTGCAAAAAAAAAAAAATATGGGAGAGGAACTCACTGAGCAGCTATGAAACTGCTTTCTTGTCACCATTTACTTTGTTTCAAATGAAAGGAGGCTTCTGAAAGGGACCTTAGTGTATGGGCTGGCTGATCTTGGAGAAAGCTGTCCTTCAGGCTATTTAGGGCTTTAAAGATAAAAACAGTAAAAGGGTCAGAAATTGTTCTTACAAGACTATTAGATAGGCGGAATATAGACATATACACCTTACAACTTATTTATTATACTTATATCCCTACCCTTCTACCAAGAACTGTGTTCCCGTATGTTGCAGCTTCATTTTATCAGGCTCAACCTATATAAAGGAACTGTTCCGTCAAGTGTCTAGTTGCGACTGAAAGAATTTCCCTTGCAGATTCAACTAACTTGCAGATTATGGCTGGGAAGGGGAAAAGGACCCTCTAAGCTTTTTCTTCCCAGATACAATCTTTTCTTAAGTTAATTTGTCCTTCTTTTTTCCTCCAATTCTTTCCTAACGTGCTCACAAACAGCAAATGCCTGTCCCTGGCTAAACCAAAACGAAAAACACACAAGTGACAAGAGGAGCAAAGGGCGGTGGCCTCCTATTTCCCAGCCTAACCATCCATCTAGTTGTTGATAAATCAGCAGCCGATGGGAATATTTGTCCTCACCTAGTTAAACTGAGCACATCACCGGTACAAGCTTTGCAGCTGCTGCAGTTCTCACCCAACCTGATAATAGCCAGTGTTCTTTCGCTTTGAATGCTTTGTCCTTCAAAAGACAGTAAACAAGGAAAAAAGAAAATCAATTGCTTTAACTTGTGATAGGCAAAGGCCACTAACAGGTTCCTCATCCTTGTCAATAGGCAACAACAAGATTTCACTGGAATTGGATTGCAGAGACAATGGCCCTAAAATTGATGAGCGGAGAAGGGACAAAACTCCACAATGCTCATCTGGAGAAAAAAGTGTTTTCTGTGGCTTTTATTGGATTA
The DNA here is from genome assembly GCA_037013535.1 of Intellagama lesueurii. NCBI lineage: Eukaryota > Metazoa > Chordata > Lepidosauria > Squamata > Agamidae > Intellagama > Intellagama lesueurii. Next base: position 25,137,245 of record JBAJHW010000010.1, on the reverse strand, counting down.
GAATTCTTGGCACAATGTTAAGAGTGTTTCAGGCTGAAAAGTCGTGTCCCCCCATCCTTGGTTAGGTTCAATTAAAAAATGAATGTCAAAATAGGCAGTCAAGGCTGAAGTGTTGGCTTTGGACAATAGCTGGTGAGGCCCAAGTTACCCAGCCTTGGTGTGGGGAGCATGGCCGACAAGAATGGGTTGTTTTAAAACAGAAGTTTAAGTATACATACACTACACAGAGATTCCCACAGAAACTTCTCTCATGTAGAATTGCCTAGTGCTAGAGGATCCCAGAAGATGAGCCCATAAGTACTATGTATTTTGACATATCTTTTACCATTTGGCACCTTGCCTTCTTTTCTTCCACCAGCAGGTGGAAACATCTCTTTTTGGAGAGGCTTGAAGAGAGCCAGGAGGCAATTGAGACAAGAATGTCTTTCAAAATGTTTTTAGTTTTAAAATAATTTTGAAAATATTTGTATATTATAGTTTCCTGCTCAAATGGTGAGATGCAAATAGAAGAAGCTTTTAAAATCTTTAAAATCCTAAACCAGTGGAGAGCATAACCTGTGTGTCCATTGGTGAAGCTCTACCATTCACACTTGTAGAAAAATAGACCTGACAATTGTTTCACATTTGGGTGAGAAGTGGTTAAAGGAGTCGGCTCCTGAGATTTTCCCTTGCTTTGTGAACAGTAGTAAGCATAAGAGGGTATGCTGTAGACCCTCTTTGACTGCTGCCATTGGTGTTGTCAACATTCAGGGTGCTCTTTGCTATATCATAGAATTATAGAATCACACAATCTATCAAGTCCAACCCCCTGTCTATGCAGGAATGCAAATCAAAGGATATCTACCAGGTGGTTGTCTACATTTCTCTTGAATGACTCCAGTGTGGGAGCACTCACCACCTCTCAAGGTAATTGATTCTACTGTCAAACTGCAGTTGACAGTTAGGAAGCTTTCCCTGATATTCAACCAAAATTTGGCTTCCTGTAACTTGAGCCAATTGTTACGTGTCCTGCACTCTGGGATGACTGAGAACAGAGCTTGCCCCTCCTCTAAATGACAGCCTTTAAAGTATTTGAAAAGTGTTATCATATCACCCCTCTGTCTTCTTTTCTCAAGGCTAAACATGCCCATTCTTTCAGTCTTTCCTCATAGGGCTTGGTTTCCAGCCCCCTGATCATCCCTGTTGCCCTCTTCTGAACTTGTTCCAATTTGCCAGCATCCTTCTTGAAGTGTGGTGTCCAGAACTGGACACAATACTCAAAGTGAGGCCTAACCAGTTCTGAATAAAAGAGGAACTAGAACCTCACAGGATTTAGAAACTATACTTCTGTTAATGCAGCCTAAAATAGCATTTGCCTTTTTTGTAGCCACATCACACTGTTGGCTTGTATTCAGCTTTTGATCTATGACAATTCCAAGATCCTTCTTGCTTGTAGTATAGGTGAGCCAGGTATTCCCGTCTTGTAACTGTGCATTTGGTTTCTTTTTCTGAAATGCAGCACTTTGCACTTATTCCTGTTGAATTTCATTCTGTTGTTTTCAGCCCAGTGCTCCAGACTATCAAGATCATTTTGAATTTTGTTTCTGTCTTCTAGGGTATTAGCTATTCCACCCAATTTTCTGTCATCTGCAAATTTGACAAGCATTCCCTGCACTTCCTCATCCAAGTCATTAATAAAATGTTGAAGAGCACCAGACCCAGGACTGAGCCTTGGGGTACCCCACTTGTTATCTCCTCCCAGTTGGAGAAGGAACCATTTATCATCACCCTCTGAGTATGATTCTGTAGCCAATTGTGTATCCACCTGACACGTGATCTATCCAGCCCACACCTAGTTAGCTTGCTAATCAGGATATCATGGGACTGGTTGTTGTGGGTTTTCCGGGCTGTTTGGCCATGTTCTAGGTTTTTCTTCCTAACATTTCACCAGTCTCTGTGGCCGGCATCTTCAGAGGACAGGAGTCAGAACTCTGTCTGTGCTCTGGTGCAGTTTGTTGGATAGCCTTCGAGAATATATCATGGGACTCTTTGTCAAGAGCTTTGCTGAAGTCAAGACATATGATGTCTACAGCATTCCCTCTGTTTATCAGCTAAGTTACCCAATCAAAAAAATGAGATCAGATTAGTCTGGCAGGATTTGTTCTTGACAAATCCATGTTGACTTCCTAGTTATTACTGCACTGTTTTCTAGGTGCTTGCATAGTGCTTTAAAATTTGTTCCAGAATTTTCCCTGGGAATGATGTCAGGCTGGCTGACCCCAGATTCCTCTTTTTTGCCCTTTTTGAAGATAGGGACATTAGCCCTCTTCCAATCATCTGGCACCTCACCCATGTCCCATGATTTCAAGAAAATAATGGACAGCAGTTCTTAGAGTTCTTCAGTCAATTCCTTCAGTACTCTCACCTGCAGTTCATCTGGCCCTGGAGATTGGACCTCGTTCAAGGTGGAAAGGTTTACTATTTGTTTATCAATCTCCAAATGCAATCCTATCCCCTCCCCTTACACTTCACATTTCTCTGGAGGTTCATAGTCTGTCCTATGACAAAAGACTGAGCTAAAATAGGAATTGAGCACCTCTGCCTTTTCTTTGTCCTCTATTATCATTTTTCCATTTCCATTAGCTGTGTCACTATTTCTTTTATTTGTCTTTGGCTTCACACATGCCTGAAAAATGCTTTTTTACTGTTTTTAGTGTCTCTAGCTCATCTCAGCTCATTCTCAGCTTTTGTTCTACAAATGCCATGTTTGCGTTTCCTTGCTACTTGTAGTGTACTCTTGTACTGCTACAGTACTCTTCCTTGGTGACCTGGCCTTCTTTCTACTTCCTATACATGTTTTTTGTTGTTGTTTTGTTTACAGGTCATCCCTGAGCTTTTTGTGAAGCCACACTCCTTTTTTGCTGCCTCCCACCTTTTTTGCTTTCTTTTTGGAATTTTTTGTAGTTGTGCTTTTTGAATTTCTTTTTTAAGAAACTCCCACCCTTCTTGTTATGATCTCCTGCAATGGGACCTTACTCATCCTTGTTCTGAGATTATTAACATTGACTTTTTAAAGATCCACCATATGTGTGTGGCTACACTCTGCTTTGGTTTCCTTTGAAATCAAGAATTTTACCAGAACATGGTCACTCTCGCCCAGAGTTCCCCTTACTGCCCCTTCCTCCACCAAGTCCTCTCTACTGGTTAGAATCAAGTCAAGGATAGCTAGTCCTCTAGTTTCTTTCTCAATTTTTAGAGGAGAAAATTATCAGCCACACAAGCCAGGAATTTCTTGGAAGTACCATACTCTGCAGAATTTGCCTTCCAACATATATCAGGATAATTGAAATCTCCCATCACTACTACATTGTGTCTCTTTGAAATCCTTCCAATTTGTTTTTCAAAAGTTTCAAGCACTTCCTCTCCTCTATTCAGAGTCAGGAACCAAAAAGCTTGACATTCTTTTTCTTGCTGGCAATGAGAGCACAATATTCTGCAGCAATATCAGGCCATTTCCTAACATTTTGAATCATGGATACAGAAGCACAATATACCACATTCTTAAACCAGAGAGGGTTTTTTAAATAATTAAATAATGCTATATGCCATCTAAGAAAGGACTGAGCTACACGATACATATTTTGAATCTGGTGCTTAAGCAGTCAATCCTGCAAATCAAGCCCATCTTTACCTTTTGATGATCAATCAGAAAACACAGCAAGCTTATTTTTTAAGAAATTGAGGTGAGAACAGTTCATGCTAAACAGCAGATGTCCTTTGCTGCTTAAAGGAACTCTGAGTCTAAATAGAGTGCTGGGCAGCTCATATAATCTGACCCCTATTTTGGTTCATGAAGTAGAACATTTTGTAAGCATCTCTCTCCATCCCTGTCTATAAAAATACACAGCAAAAATTAAACAAGCTAACATTTTGCTGCCCTTTCATGAAACTAAACTCTGCTCCCTGAGGCAGCTTCTTCAATCTGCTGAATGGTCAGGCCATCTCTTATCCTGGGGATTTTTGAGCACAGAACAGGAAGAGCTAGCCTCTAGAGTTATGTCAGTGGACAGCTGAAACCTAAAGAGACAGCATCGATTTTCTCAGTCAAAGCAGCATTTTGTTGCAGTCCCTGCTTGTATGACCTATTTTGTGCTTTTGTGCACAGTACAAGGCTAGCATATGTTTCTATTATACATTTGGCTCTCTTTCTTCCCTGCCCCCATCCTTTCACCCCCAGTAGTAAAACAAACCTCCTTTTGCAGGTTCTGTAATTATTCTTTTTACATATTAAACAGGCAGAACGTGCTGTTTCTCTGACATGAAGGGCCCTCTGCTCATAATGCTTTTTAAAAATGCAAAGGCATTATAAGTGCCTTCGATTTAGGGCAAATGCGAATTCCAGCATTTATGCATATTCTATTTCTATTTACATGACACATCGCCAAAGCGGCAAAACCCTGGTACAACATGGAGTCATTAAAGAAAGCAAAAATAAACAGAGTTGCCAGGACCACAATACTAAGCTCAAACACACATGCTTATGAAAACACACATTCTACTCACTCTCCCCATCTGCATCTTGTAGAAATGCTACAGAATCTTAGTGACTATTTTGTTGCTTATCTAGGCATCAAAACAAAGAGAGAGAGATCAACGACACAGGGGGCATTTACTTCAGTGGAGAAGCACAGAGGGTGAAGAGATAGCAGAGGCCTCCTACAGATGCTGCATTTGTTCCACCTTGTTTCACCTCCTTTGTTGTTACTTGGTGATGAAAAATTACAGGATTTACAGAGATTGAGGTCTTACCTCTTAGCCATCTAGCACTAGGTTGCAATGTTATTATCCAGTGTTATGCAGTATTATTAGCACAGCCATTGTTGGATTGGAGCTCTCTGTAAATGGTGCCTCTGTTCTAGGACTTTGCAACAAGTCAGAATTGTTAATTGTCCTTGCTACTGTCTAATAAAAAGGGACGTGGTGGCGCTGCAGGTTAAACCGCAGAAGCCTCTGTGCTGCAAGGTCAGAAAACCAGCAGTCGTAAGATCGAATCCACGCGATGGAGTGAGTTCCCGTCGCTTGTCCCAGCTCCTGCCAACCTAGCAGTTCTAAAGCATGTAAAAATGCGAGTAGATAAATAGGTACCACCTCGGTGGGAAGGTAACGGCGTTCCGTGTCTAGTCACGCTGGTCATGTGACCACGGAAACTGTCTTCAGACAAACGCTGGCTATATGGCTTGGAGACGGGGATGAGCACCGCGCCCTAGAGTCGGACACAACTGGACTAAATGTCAAGGGGAACCTTTACCTTTACCTTACTGTCTAATAACTTCTTCTGTGCACTTTTCTGATTGTTGCTTCCTGGTTCTCATTCTGCATTAATATTAAACATGCCTAGGACCTACCATAGTGCTAAGCTCTGTCTCCCTAGTACAAAGCAGCACAAAATATAAATAAAAGATTTTGGGAGAGAGAAAAAGATTGTGGGAACCCAGCCAAAAAATAAAAAAAATAAAACCAAAACCAGGTATGAAGAACATAGATCCTCCAGTGTAAGGGCATGCATGTCACAGGAGACCATGGCCAAGATCATCCACACTACCGTATTCCAGATTGCCACATACAGATATGAAATCTCGACAGTGAAAAAAGCAAACAGCAAAAACATTGATTCATTTGAAATATAGTGCTGGAGGAGAGCTTTGTGGGTAACATGGACTGCTGGAAAGATGAATAAAGGGGTCCTAAACTAAATCAAGCCTGAACTCTCTCTAGAATCATAACGATGAAACTGAGGCTGCCATACTTTGGTCACATCATGAGAAGACAAGACACACTGGAAAAGACGACAATACTGGGAAAAGTTAAAGGCAGCAGGAAAAGAGAAATATTAAATGTAAGATGAATGGACTCCACAAAGAAGCCTTAAATTTGCAAGAGTTGGCCAGAGCTGTTCGGAGGTCATTCATTCATAGGGTCACAATAATTTGGAGGCTAATTAATAGTAGATAACAACAGCAATAACAAATGAGAGGCAGAGGCTCAACAGATATCTAGTGTATTTCCATGCCTGTGCACACTACATATTTGAACCTCTGTCTGCTGCTGCTGTATTGCAAGGAAAGAAAAAGATACCAATGCTATGTGAGAAATACAATGGCAAAGAAATAACAAGGGACTCCCTCTTCCATCCTAACAGACTAAAGAAGAAAGATGCATCTATTTGAGCAGCTATCGAGGTTAAAATGTTCATTCCTCTTTGTTATTTATGTAATCGTTGCACTGGCTTTGGAGAAAGCAGATTAGAAAAGTCCTCAGAATGAATAGACCCTACTTACCTGTGCACTTCCATTTTTTTCCCAGCCACCAATAGTGCACTTTCTTCCAGGGCTTTGACACAAGCTGCTTATCAAATCTTTGTTGGGTGTGCTTAAAGTGACTTCCTCCCTTAACCATTTCTTTTTTACCATAAATTTTCTCCCATATTTTTCTTCCAAAGGACTTACTTAGTTTTGTGTATGTTTCTTACAAAGGCCCTTTTTTGTACCTTTACTATTTCTGTCACTTCTTTTTATAAAATAAGTTGACCTGAAATTGAACACTACTTGTTGAACAGGTGCTCGGTATTTCTTTAGTCAAGACTGAGTAGAAAATCTCTTTTACCAGATATTCAGTATGTCTGATGATGGCACTGCCTTCTTTCAAATGCTTCTATCAAGTACTTCCAAACATTTCAGAGACTTGGCCAGCATGGGCCAACCTGTTCCTGAACTTCTTTGCTAACAATGTAGGGTTACGCTGTATTAATTTTAATTTTAGGAGGGGAGAGAACATGCTTACATGAGTTTATAACTACAGGACACCTGGATAAATCAGAGTCTTATCACGTTCAGGTCAAACTGTGGGTTTCCTTCATCTCCTTCTGACAGACTTTCAATGACACCCATTCCAGTCATGCTTTACTTTTAAAAACTCAATAGCTGAAATGGAACTTCAAGACAGTTATGCCACCAAGTCACTATGTAACCAAGTACTGTAAACTTGAGTCTTGCCATTGACAACTCCAGTAGACATCCTGAATGAAATGGGAGTGAGTCACTGTATATGCCTCAGAATCCTCTCCATTGGAGAATTCTTGACAAATTGATCTCAGAAGTGTTTCTCAAAAGAAGACTGAAATATATGGCCTTTTGCTATCAGGAGAACTAGCAACCATATAGCACATATTAATTTGACAATATTCTGTTTGATGTTTGCAAAGAGGAGCTCCTTTTATAAAAGCTGCCACAGCCATCTGGCAAGGTGCCAGTTGGCTGTCTGATCATGTGATCCAATTTTTACCAGGCATGTGCTCACAAGTGACCAGCACCTCTCTGGACCACTGTGACAGCTTCTGTAGTTAAAGCTTCACTCCTATAAAATTACACAGGACATTGGCCTAAATGCTCAGAATAAGACTCTGATCTCCCCATCTATAAAACTACAATTACATGGATTAAAATGTCCAAATAGGACTTTATATGGAATAAGCTTCCATTTGTGGCTGAACAGGGCTTTGAATCTAGGTATACAACATCTAAATCTAATGGCTATTTGTTAGCTATTGGTTCATAAATGCCACAGTTTTGAGGTCTACTAATATGGTGCACATGTATTGAAATGAGCTCTTGTCTGATAATCAAGATCAGAACAAAATATACATAGCTAGAACCTTGTGAGATACTCAGTATGACAGAGTGGATAGAGTGTCAGACTAGGACTTGGGAGACCAAGGTTCAAATCCACTCTTGGCCATGGAAATTCACTTGGGGGAGGAGGGTAGAATTGGCAAAACCAGTCCTTAAATACCTTGAAAGCCCTATTAGGGTTGCTATAAGTCAGCACACAACAACAACAGAACCTTGGCTAAACCAGCGTGGCTAGAACCTTTATTAAAAAGCAAATGTCCTCAGCAATAATGGGGATGTTTTTGTTTATGCATGCTATCCAGATGTGTGTGCTAGAATGATGAGGACATTTGTTACAAAAAAGATTGATCCTGCCTAAAATTAAGGGAAAGCAATACAGTATATGTAGTTATATGGCACATTTCAAGTGGATCCCATTGATCATGGTGGGACTTTCTTTGAAAAGAGATATGTGTAGGATGACTCTTAATATTACTAAGCAGAATTTCACAGTGCCTCTGTGAGGAAGCAGGGAATGAAATGGTGTGTGTGTGTGTGTGTGTGTGTGTGTGTGTGTGTGTGTACAAGCACCATACACAGAAAGATATATGTATTCATTCTGCTTGAAATAAGCAGCTATAGTTTCACCAATACTCACACTCACACAAATTCTTCATGTTCCTGCCCTCTTCCTCACCTTCTGTCTCTGGCCCTGATAATCTATCTGCTAATGCTTTTCATTCATCCATCTGAAATGCATCTTTATATTATCCCCAATTTAATTCACAATATGCAAGTTAACAATACCAAGATTGGGATTTTATATCCTTTCTTCCATCCTCATGCATGTGGGAGGGTGAATTACTCTAAGTGATTTTGGTTTAGTTTAATCAAATGCAAACACAGATTAATGAGGTTCTTCAAATCAAGATCTATGTAACATATTTTCTTTAATTTAAGCTTCTGTGGCCTTAAAATATCAAGTGGCAATGATTAAATGCAGTGCGAAAGCACTTCATCATAGCACAGTCCCTAAACCCCTAAGCTATGAAAAAAACCCAGCCAGGCCTGTTCTAAAGTCCATACAAGTAGGAGAATAATTGCTAGTCACCACTCTGCTCAGATTCCAACCAAAAGAAAAGTAGGCAGAGTGCTCAAAACCAAACACCTAAGGTTTGTCCATCAGCAGTACAGAATTTCTTTCATGCACCATCCCACTTCCTCAGGGAAATAGATCATAAGGCCTGAAGGATGGGGAAATGCAACATTGGTACATCACAAGAAATTAAAAAGGCATTTCCAAACAGGGTATGACCATTGAATATCATGTTACTGTGTGCAAGCTTTTATCGGCCAGACTGGAAGATCTGTTACAGAGAGAATATCTGAACATTCATGATAGATTACAACAGCTTGAAAAATCTGGACTGACTGAGCATTGTATCAATGATGGTCATCAGTCCCAATGGAATGGGATACAAGTATTGGCCAAAACCAGTCAATTCTGAGGTAGAATTATTATTAAGGCTCTCTTGATAAAACTTGAGCCACATTCCATCAACAGAGATAGTAGTGTTACTTTTAGTGCTTGCTGTTTTGTAAACTGGATAGACTTGGCAGGTTGCCCTTATATATTGTTGTTTAGTCGTTTAGTCGTGTCCGACTCTTCGTGACCCCATGGACCAGAGCACACCAGGCCCTCCTGTCTTCCACTGCCTCCTGAAGTTGGGTCAAATTCATGTTGGTAGCTTCGATGACACTGTCCAACCATCTCATCCTCTGTCATCCCCTTCTCCTCTTGCCTTCACACTTTCCCAACATCAGGGTCTTTTCCAGGGAGTCTTCTCTTTTCATGAGATGGCCAAAGTATTGGAGCCTCAGCTTCAGGATCTGTCCTTCCAGTGAACACTCAGGGTTGATTTCCTTCAAAATGGATAGGTTTGTTCTCTTTGCAGTCCAGGGGACTCTCAAGAGTCTCCTCCAGCACCACAATTCAAATGTGGTGCCCTTATATAATGCTGTGCCCTTATATAATGCTGGCCAATGTGGGGGACTGGCTCTTTAATATTAATCTGCCTGGGTTTGGTCTGAATGTCCACTCAGCTGGTTTTGATTGTATCGAGGTATTCAAGGTTAGCTTTGTTTGACTTGATATCTTTCCTTCCCTGATGAAGATGGTGCAGGATATTGCCATCGAAAGCTCAGACTATTTTATCAATAAAAAATGAATTGACACGACCGGAAACCACATAGCTATGTATGACAGATTTTAAAACTTAGGTTTGTTTATTTTTCATAATTAGAACTTCAGCCAAAACATTGTACAGTAGAACAAGTTAGATGCAAACTTCCTACACAGCCTACAGATTATTGGTTCTTTTGTATTATGTCTGTAATGGTGAAACAAAACGAAATGAAATGATATGAAATGAAAATAGATGTAGCCATGAAGTCCAAGGGCAAAATTCAAAATCAGGGTTGGATACTACTTTTGTTTAAAAATTAGAATGTCCTACGAAAGGAAGTTTCCAAGCTCTCCAGAGTCCTCACCAGGATCAGGACTGCAGAGCTTGATAGTTGGTGGGAGGTGGAGGGGACACAAAACATCCAAGAAATTGTCCATCTGGATGATAAACCAAAGGGCAGAAAGTTAAGCTGAAGTTCTGTGAAGGAGATTGCAAATATGAAATCAGATTCAAATATGATGGCATCAGGTTTCACTCCAGCAAATATAAAATGAGTTGTCTTTCTCCATCTCTGTAGGTATATGCACTGTAACAATGAACTGCTGTCTCAGCAGATGGGAGTGTGTGGCTGTGGCTGGTCTATGGACCGGAATCCCTAGTGTGCCACCTGGAAGAGGGGACAGGCAAGATTACCTATATGTTATGTACCGTGCCACCTGTGCAGCCCTGGACAAGCCAAGCAGTTCTAGAATGCCACCAGAAGTGGGGACTGATAAGCCTCTTTACACTTAGAAACCCCTTAGAGGATCACTGCAAGTCAGAATTGATCTGATGATATAGAACTATAATTATAGACAAGGACTGCCAGTCATGCAATGACGTCTCTCTTTTTTGTTTTTCAACAGTGTGACCCCTGCCATTGGCTAATAGAAAAAGAAGACTGAGACCCATAGCAATCCTTGTACTAGAAAAGCTGAGAATTAATTTTATGTGACATACTGGGCAAAAACAGGCAGTTGAAGACAAATGGTTAATACCTAGTGGTTAGAAGCAGATGGAGTCCTAGGCCTGGTGCTGTCCTTCTTGAGTGGTACAAGCTAAAATTAACACAGTCTTCATTCTACTTGCCGGGCATACTAAAGTAGAGACTAACATTGAGTGATATCCTAGCAGCAAGCCAATTGGGCAGAACTAGTTGAGACTCTATAGGTTAATCTGCCACCTCCTCCCCTTCTAATGTTCAGTTCCTGTGACATATGCTTTTATATTCTCATATTTATTTTCCTGCTCCACTCCCAAGGAACTGAGAGGACATAGTCATAGCCCTCTGCAGGAGGGTCAGGAGTCCATCTCTCTTTCTATTCTTTCTGTTCGTTTTGAACAATTCAGATTCTATGGCCACGGTCTCAGTTTTCTCTTATAGTATCTCATGACCAGAGCAGGGGGAGATGCCCCACTCCCAAATTGGACAGTAACCTGCCTTATCCTGCTCCAATCTTGAGATGCCTCTAGTATTCTCTGGTTTATCTAAAGTGGCAGTTCATCCACTAAGGAATTATAGCTCAATGGAAGTATCAGACTTGCACATCACAGCTTCAATCCCTGGCACTTTCAGGTGGGTCTGGGAATCCTGTCTTACACCCTGAAGACTACTGGCAGTCAAGGTACACTTAGGGTGTAAAAACAGAGGATGTTTGCCAAAAATGTGAATTTTTAACCCATCCTTCATGCCACTGCTTCATACAGGGATAAAAGGTTTATATTCCTTGCTTTTAGGGATTCATTCTCATTATTATCTTAGCTCGGCTTTTCCCATTATGTCCTCCTTGTGTTGTTTGAAAAGTGGATTGTTTTTCTGTCCACTTCTTCTGACAGCAGGTCATTGCTGGTGGGAGAGGGAGTCCCTGCTTCTGTTGTGGTCCTCCCCTGCTCTCAGATTCTTTCACAGAGACAGACTGAGGGTAAAAAAGCATTGTGAGCCTGTTGGTCTTTAGCATTCTGCTTGAGACAAGGAACATGGTGTGGAAATCCTTACAACTCTAAGTAGCGGTGTCTGCTGGACTATGGAGACCCATCAGCTTCATAAAACATGTAATGATCATCTGCTGGATCTCCACATCATCTCTATTTCTGATAAGTTCAGCATCAAACTAATGGTGGTGGTGTTTTTCTCCAGCAGTCCAACATGACCCAGAAGGCCACAAGTTACCCTCTTCCTTAATGTAGACATTCCTGACCAAGATGAATCAGTAGTCTTTCTCAGGGCAAATCAGGTAGCTTCCAAACATCTGTGTGCCACTTCCTTCTAGTTATTGCAATATGTTGGGGAACTAAAACCTGCTATGTACATCTAATGTTGGATTGAATTATTCTTTCTTCCACTCCTCATTGCCTTATGGATCAGTATGCTTCCAAGTCATTAGACACAAGCATTTAACTTTGCAACATCTTTCTGGAAGAAGAATGGGGGGAAACCCTTCTCTCCCAAAGTGGTGAACCCAAATTGGATGCTCTTTAGTGAAGGAGATTAATGCAGAGAAGGAAAGGAGATTAACTAATGGAAACAAATAATTTCTTCTCCTTTGTCAATAAATCCCCATCACTTATTCAGAACAGCATCTCTGAAGGGACATGAAATAAGTGAAAGACATAATTGTCACATTGCTTTGAAATAACACAGATGACCAGGGCTGAGCAGGCAAGCGAGAAAGGGGCTATATGAAAACACAAGTGAAAAATGGCATTTGAATCATTAATAATAATCATAAGAGAAATGGTAAGGTAAGCAAGATTTCTGCATGCAAAAGAGAAAATGAATTCACTGAGATTTTAATTGCCTAGTTTTATTGGGGAATGGCTAAAAGTTGTCTGAATTGTTGTATTCAGTTCTGACTGATACACAAACATATGCAAAGAAGGATGTTCTGCAGCTCTAGCTATCCATCTACTGGGAGCTGGACTCAGCCAACATGTTTCAAAGTAGGGCCATAGTAGACTTTGTATTAACTGTGGGAATACAGTCAATATGAATTCTTTTAAAATAAAAACAAGCTTTGAGGAAAACTGGAAAAGATTGTAGTCATGGGGATGGGAGAGGATGGGTTTAGCTCAAAATCTCTTTCAACTCAAGGTCCCAATTCCATTTCAAACATGTCCTTGGGAGATGTGTTCTAGTGATGGGCATGATCAAAAATAAACAGATGGGAGAAGGGTTCCAGCCATTTAGCATGGGGTACAAAAGCCTTTGCAAAAGCCAGAAAAAGACTATGTCACAGGGAACAATGTCTGGCAAGTCAGGGAATCCCAAGATGGGCAAATGGAGACTCCCACTCCTGTCCCTGCCACATCCTGACAAAAAGCAAATATTTAAAGCTGCTTTTGGATTTAAGGGAAACGTGTCATGACACCGTACTTACCTCTCTCTTTCTCTCCCTTTTTCTCCATCCCTTTTCTCCTGCAAAGCAAACTGTTCTAATTTTCTCCTAACATTTTGTTTTATATCACTTTGTTAATATTCTAAATGCACTTGTTTAAAAAAAAAAAGAAACTTCCTTTGAAATGAAATTAGCTGCTCCCAGGAGACTTTTTGTGTGTGTCACAGTTGTGTAGGAAGAATTTGTAAGGTCTGAATATTTGTGCAAACTTGGAGAATGGCAGATAGGTCCACCAACCAATGTTTGCTATAGTAAGTGACTCTCCCCAAATACCAGGTGCTTGGGGAATGGGAAGCATCCGTGGTGGTTCTTTTAAGCGTTTCTTATGAAAACCCCTAAGTAATCTCATTGGCCACTGCTGAAATGCTGGGCACTGGTATATTCAAGCACAGAATTTCTTATGCACTCTTATGTCCCAGGACTTCTAGTAATTATGGACAGGTTTTTTGTTTTAAGGCTAATACTTTGCTGCAATCAACATGTTTCACAGAATATGCTCAACAATTAACTAGCTCATACAAAGAGTTTTGTGAAGACAGTGATGAGAATAATAGATTTGCCCTTTAGGAAGTTAATTGTTTGGTATTCAACATTAGGCTTTGAAGGTGTTCAGAATAAGGCATGGGACCACTTGCAGGATCATGAGAATGAGAAAAAAATAATTGAATAATTACCCCCTCAGTGAGCACAGCCCAATCTCTTCTCCTAATGAGGCAAGCATCCTGAAGAATAAGAAAACTATTGTGTTTAATTATAAGATCAAATGCTTTCTCAATACACATGCATTGGGGAGAATTAAGTTTATATAAACAACTTTAGCCATGGTTCTTTGTAAGACTTGAGAGCTTAACTTTACTACCTTAGTATTTCTTAACAGTTTTCAGCAACTTATTGAGAAGACATGACTTTAAAAGTTAAGTCAGTTATTTCCGACTAACTGTCTGTGGCATTGATTCAGTTGAAAATCTAGGTAAAACAAGCCTAGGTATGTTAGCTGGATAAATGTGGAAACACTGTCTGAAACAGGGTATTTTTGCATTTCTGCAGTGATCAGAAGTAGGTCCTAGTCTCATCAACAGTGCAGTACAACCTGGAGCCTTCATGTTCAATCAGGCAAAGAGAAAGTAGAAGGGGATGGAAGAGAGAAAGAATGGCAAGTGGACTAGAAGATTGTTTCTACCTTTATTTCTCAACAGGAATAAACTGGAGGTTTTTCCCTTGAATAAAACCGCTTGCTGTGTTGGGGTACAAGAAAAGAAGAGCTATGAGAAGAAGAAGAGAATGAGTTGAAGGAAGGGCAGAAAGCTTGAACTATCCTATTAAGAAGGAATCTATAAGCCAACAACTGTCCATTAAAGTCCCCTGGTTACTCCCTTCCTTGTGGCTGCCTTACGAAGCTACTATGTTTGCTTATGGACACGATAAAGGACAAAAATGGTAGGGACCTAACAGAAGCAGAAGACATCAAGAAGAGGTGGCAAGAATACACAGAGGAATTATACCACAAAGATCTGGATGTCCCGGACAACCCAGATAGTGTGGTTGCTGACCTTGGGCCAGACAGCCTGGAGAGTGAAGTCAAGTGGGCCTTAGAAAGCATGGCTAACAACAAGGCCAGTGGAGGTGATGGCATTCCAGTTGAACTATTTAAAATCTTAAAAGATGACGCTGTTAAGGTGCTACACTCAATATGCCAGCAAGTTTGGAAAACTCAGCAGTGGCCAGAGGATTGGAAAAGATCAGTCTACATCCCAATCCCAAAGAAGGGCAGTGCCAAAGAATGCTCCAACTACCGTACAATTGCACTCATTTCACATGCTATCAAGGTTATGCTCTAAATCCTTCAAGGTAGGCTTCAGCAGTATGTGGACTGAGAACTCCCAGAAGTACAAGCTGGATTTCGAAGGGGCAGAGGAACTAGAGACCAAATTGCTAACATGCGCTGGATTATGGAGAAAACCAGAGAGTTCCAGAAAAACATCTACTTCTGCTTCATTGACTATGCAAAAGCCTTTGACTGTGTGGACCACAGCAAACTATGACAAGTTCTTAAAGAAATAGGAGTGCCTGACCACCTTATCTATCTCCTGAGAACTCTATATGTGGGACAGGAAGCAACAGTTAGAACTGGATATGGAATAACTGATTGGTTCAAAATTGGGAAAGGACTGCGACAAGGCTGTACATTGTCTCCCTGCTTATTTAACTTATATGCAGAATACATCATGCGAAAGGCTGGACTGGATGAATCCCAAACAGGAATTAAGATTGCCGGAAGAAATATCAACAACCTCAGATATGCAGATGATACCACTCTGATGGCAGAAAGTGAGGAGGAATTAAAGAACCTCTTAATGAGGGTGAAAGAGGAGAGCGCAAAAAATGGTCTGAAGCTCAACATCAAAAAAACGAAGATCATGGCCACTGGTCCCATCACCTCCTGGCAAATAGAAGGGGAAGATATGGAGGCAGTGACAGAGTTTACTTTCTTGGGCTCCATGATCACTGCAGATGGTGACAGCAACCACAAAATCAAAAGACACCTGCTTCTTGGGAGGAAAGCGATGACAAACCTAGACAGCATCTTAAAAAGCAGAGACATCACCTTGCTGACAAAGGTCCGCATAGTCAAAGCTATGGTTTTTCCAGTAGCGATGTAAGGAAATGAGAGCTGGACCATAAAGAAGGCTGACTGCCAAAGAATTGATGCTTTTGAATTGTGGTGCTGGAGGAGACTCTTGAGAGTCCCCTGGACTGCAAGGAGAACAAACCTATCCATTTTGAAGGAAATCGACCCTGAGTGCTCACTGGAAGGACAGATCCTGAAGCTGAGGCTCCAATACTTTGGCCATCTCATGAGAAGAGAGGACTCCCTGGAAAAGACCCTGATGTTGGGAAAGTGTGAAGGCAAGAGGAGAAGGGGACGACAGAGGACGAGATGGTTGGACAGTGTCATCGAAGCTACCAACATGAATTTGACCAAACTCCGGGAGGCAGTGGAAGACAGGAGGGCCTGGCGTGCTCTGGTCCATGGGGTCACAAAGAGTCAGACATGACTTAACGACTAAACAACAACAACAACATGTTTGCTTATAAGAATGCATTTTCTCCCCAGCAGCTGGAAAAAGTGGGGAAATAAAACAGATGTTCTAGCTATCCTATGTAGACTGCCACTGCCCTATCTAGAATGTCTTCTGTCCTATCCTTACCTCAGAACCCCTCTCCCAAAAAACCTAGAGGAACTGGTGACTCTGTGCAGTTCCACTGTTGCCATTCATAGTTCCCTGTTCATGGAAATACTTTTTTCTCCAGATATCCAGAAAACTATGAATACTGGCATAGACACAGATGACGATGGCATAGGAACTTTTCCAAAAAGACATAAGGTGGGTTGGACACTTATCTGTGTGCCCTTATTGGGGCACAGATGTCCCAACTGTAAAGCAAATTAGGGAGGGACCATAACTTGATGGTAGAGCACATTCTTGGTATACAAACAGTCTCCATTACAATCTGTAGTATCTCCAGATAGAACTGGAAAGAAATCCTGACTAAAACCCTGGAGACCTGTTACCAATTAGAGCTTCTGGTAACAAGTTAGATGGACCAAGGATTTGATTCAATAGACAGCAGAATCTTATGTCCCTGACCATATCCTGTTACTGAGAAGTAGCTCAGTAATGAATGGAATGCTCAGCTGAAGGAAGTGCAACATTTCCTAAATAGGTTAGGCATCCTTCAGTCTTGAGAGACTATGGTAATGTGCTCTGAATGGAGGGCTTGGAACAGCGTCTAGTGTGGCTGAGAAGGCCAATTTGAGAGTGACAATCCCTTCCACACTGAAGACAAATACAATCTGTCCCCTGTCCAACTCCCTGATTTTGCTGCTTTCGGGTATTTTGGAATCCAACCATCAGCCATTCTCACGACATGCCCAAGCCAACGCAGACGTCGCTGTTTCAGTAATGTATACATGCTAAAAATTCCAGCTCGTTCTAGGACTACTCTATTTGGAACTTTGTCCTGCCAGGTGATACCAAAAATGCGTCGGAGACAGCGCATATGGAACGTGTTCAGCTTCCTCTCCTGCCGTGCACAAAGGGTCCAGGACTCACTGCAGTACAGGAGTGTGCTCAGGACACAGGCTCTATAGACCTGAATCTTGGTATATGCCATCAGCTTCTTATTGAGCCATACTCTCTTTGTGAGTCTAGAGAACGTGGTAGCTGCTTTGCTAATGTGTTTATCCAGCTCAACATCTAAGGAGAGAGTGTCAGAGATCGTTGAGCCAAGGTACACAAAGTCATGAACAACCTCCAATTCATGCGTGGAGATGGTAATAGAGGGAGGTGAGTTCACGCCCTGGCCCATGACTTGTGTTTTCTTCAGGCTGATTGTTAGTCCAAAGACTTGGCAGGCCTTGCTAAAACGATTCATGAGTTGTTGGAGGTCTTCAGCAGAGTGGGCAACAACAGCTGCATCATCGGCGAAGAGGAAGTCCCGCATGCATTTCAGTTAGACTTTGGTCTTTGCTCTCAATCTAGAGAGATTAAAGAGCTTTCCATCTGATCTAGTCCGGAGATAGACACCTTCTGTTGCAGTTCCAAAGGCGTGCTTCAGCATGACAGCAAAAAAGATCCCAAACAGGGTCAGCGCGAGGACACAGCCCTGTTTCACTCCGCTTCGGATGTCAAAGGGATCTGATGTTGAGCCATCAAAAACTACAGTGCCCTTCATTTCCTCATGAAAGGACCTGATGATGTTAAGGAGTCGAAGTGGACATCCAATCTTGGGACGTATTTTAAAAAGGCCATCCCTGCTAACCAAATCAAAGGCCTTTGTGAGATCTATGGAGGCCACAAAGAGTGGCTGTTGTTGTTCCCTACATTTCTCCTGCAACTGTCGGAGGGAGAATACCATGTCAGTGGTGGATCTATTAACTCGAAATCCACACTGTGATTCTGGATAGACTCTGTCTGCAAGCACCTGGAGTCTCTTCAGTACAACACGGGCAAGCAGCTTCCCTACAACGCTGAGAAGACAGATGCCATGGTAGTTACTGCAGTCGCCCCTGTCTCCTTTGTTCTTATACAATGTGATGATGTTTGTATCCTTCATGTCCTGTGGTACTCCACCTTCCCTCCAGCAAAGACGAAAGACTTCATACAGTTCGGTGGTGATGATCTCTTTACAGCACTTCAGCACTTCAACAGGGATGTTATCCTTCCCAGGTGCCTTGCCGGAGGCGAGGGAATCCAAGGCCGCTTTTATTTCTGCTAAAGTTGGTTCGCTGTCCAACTCTTCCAAGACAGGCAGGCACTCAATGTTATTTAGTGCCTCTTCGGTTACTACATTCTCTCTGGAATATAGCTCAGAGTAGTGCTGCACCCAGCGTTCCATCTGCTGTGCTCGGTCCTGGATGATCACACCTGTAGCAGACTTCAAGGGAGCAGATTTCTTCTGTATTGGACCTAAAGCCTGCTTGATACCGTCATACATTCCCTTGATGTTACCTGTGTCCACCGCTATCTGTATCTGAGAGCAGAGCTGAAGCCAATAATCGTTGGAACATCTCCTGGCAGCCTGTTGGACTTTGCTACGAGCAGCTCGAAGAGCCTGCAAGTTGTACTCACTAGGACAGGCTTTGTGTGCCTAAATGTATGGACATAATTAACATCTGAAGCTGGAATGAATAGAAAATATAGGAAATATGTATTGCCATGACAGGAAAATAAAAAGTAACAGTCCCAATTACTTGGCTGTTCCCATTTAGTCATCCTTATGTTCCACTCTATATTTGTAAAGATGGATGCTTTTCCAGGTGGCCTGACAAGAAGGTACCTGCACCTTCTTCTGTGAACAGGTCATTCCTGGTTGGTAGAGAGGGTGCCTGCTTCTACTTTGGTCCTCTCTACTTGCAGATTTTAGCATGGAGAAACAATAAAATTATCTTTCATTTGAACCAGACATTGAATCCCGAGTTCTGGTACCTGTGATGCTATACTGTTATGGGTATCAACTTGCTTTCAACATTTGATCAGCAAGTGTAGAAATCAAGGCTGTGAATGGCTCCAATAACAGTAGATTCCCACGACCATTTTTTTTCACTGCAGTAGGAGTTTTGATGGTATATTATTGTGGATACATTACCAAATTACTTAATTCTGAACAGCTGGATATAATTCCCAAATGCATGTCAACACAAACTGAACAAGCTTCAGAACAACATTGTGTGAAATCAACCGTGAGCAGAGTGAAACAAATAAAGTGCAAATAATTATCTATGTATCTGACTATCTGACTATCACATGGATGGGAATCACATGTGGGTTTTTTTTTAAAAAAAAACTTAGAATTCAACTGCTTCCCTTTCATTTTTGAAAAGAAATGCAAAATGTCACATTTTGGAAGAGGGTGTTACCCAGGGCAAGCCTCTAGGGGTCAAAAGTGTCCCCTTGGTTATCCAAGAGCTTAACCACCCTGATCCACAGAAAGATAATGGGAGGAAATATTAAGTACAAATATCAGTTCCCATAGTCTTTGTCTATGTAGTTCTATGTCCAGAATCCTATTGGTTATTTAAGTTAGTATAAATGCAGTGGCATTAATTGCAGTGATAAATTGTCACCTATTAAGAAGTCATTAACCGATTCTTGGTCATACACCAACGATATGATTAGCACATGATGAATCCAAGTAGTAACTTGCTGACTGGTGGCAATTTTCTGCACATTCCTAAATAACCTATAGGATTCTAGCCTATAAATAAATAAATAAATAAAGGAGGAAGATGGGAAAGCAGTCTAGATGTTGGAGTCACACCATTATCGAAAGGAAAGCACAAAAGTGAATCTATCAAAGGTGTCAAAAGTGTGATGGTCTGGCTGAGGTCTCTATCTGTTTTGTGGATAATATAGCTGTTACTGTACTCAAATGCAGAACAGAGCATTTAATTATGATCACTAACAAGTTTTTTCCCCTTACTTACATGAGGAAATTAAAAAGGAAGCATGTTAACAACAATCCAAGCAACCACTAGATGTCAGCAAAACTAACAGAGTACTTTGCATCTTTGGAAAATACATGTGCAGCCTTTAAAAGAAAATTAGATTTCTGCTTCTCTGCAGCATGCAAACTTACCTCTAAAAATATGAACATAGCATGTCATTCACATACAATTGACTTCTTAATCAGAAAGGTGGAATACATGCCACCATCAGAGCAATGCACTCCTCAGAAAGCTACAATGAAAATGAAAGCAACTCACCATACTAACATAGCTAAATATATCTATAATTTTAGCAAATGAAAGGTGTGGGACAAAACAATGTTACTGGTCGATAGCTCATTTCAGTGCAGCTAGGGCCACCAGAGATTGACAGATGGATCAATATCAAGTGTTGATGTAGGGCTCTGAGCTTAGAAATAGAAACCCAACAACATAACTGATATATAGTTTTGTGCAAGAAACAGAGAGAGAGAAAGATAGAACAGGATACTAGAAGGGAAATTGGTGGTAGTAAATCAAAGGCAGCAAACTAAACTAACAGCTGTAGACGCTTTATTGTATAAAAGGCATACCACATAAATGCAGCTAATATCTTAGAGAACCCTACTTCAATGTCTTGGTCCCAGATTTTCATGCCCATTTATCAGACCACAATAAAATATAACCAAGTCATTTGAGAACTGAATGTTGAATTTGTATTATTTTTAATATCACATAACATCGTCACATCCTGCACATTTTCCAATAGTGGTCCTACTACTCCTGTTACACTGTTACTTCCATTGAGTATCATTAAGATGACAAAGTAGTGAGATTGGCCTGAAATCTTTTGGCTTCTTTACCAGATTTCAAAATAGCAGTCGCTCAAGCCTTTCTTGAAATTTTCAGAATCCAGAGAGAGTCATAACAGAAATCAAGAAGTCCCTTTTTTCTTTTTCTTTTTTTACTATGTCAAGATATTTTATCTGTTCTACTTTTTTGTGCAAGTTCCGAGGATTCTGTAAGGCTAAATTGGGTGTAATACCAAAAATCAGAATGGGAAGTTGTACAACCCACAACTCTCAGACTGGGTTGGTCCAGTGGGGGCCAGTCCTTGAAATGGTAACTTCCATAGGCTCCAGAATCTGGGTAAGATATGAAGTAGACTTTATTGTTGGGTTAGATAATTCCAAGACAGGGTTCCCTTCACTTTCTCTTAGTCCACTCCCAGGCTTAGTTCCCTTTATTACTCTTCCCCTGACTGTCCCCAATCAGCTCTCTTCCTTTCAAAATCCTGCGACCCAGGCTGAGTAGTTTATTCCCTTCAAGTACGGCTTGTACTGATGGTTGGCCATCATGCCACCAGTCCTAGACTCTGCTGGAGGAACCACTTGCCTTCTGGCACTTCTGCTTCATTTTCCACTTCTGGATCAGGGTAAGAATTGCATAGTCAGTTGTTGGTTGTTCCCATCAGTGCTAAGATCTGTGTTGGGGATGACAGGGAATCAGCTCAAAGCCCCTTCCACATCCCAAACTCCATGTGGGAGCTGGCGCTCAACAAGGACACCAATCCTGGGATCCTTGACTAGTACATAGTCTTGTTCTGGTACAAACATTTCTCTTCCTTCCCCACCCCAGGTTCCCTCCTCCTCTCAAAATGATGGGCCTGCTCCTGACTACTCACACCCCAGCTGCCCTGATGCTGCTCTCCCCTTTCCCTCAGTCTTCCTGCACTTTTATTCCTGCCTCCTGGATGCAGAGTTCTGCTCCCACTCCATTACCTAGGTGGCCTTCATCAACAAATTCCTCCTCTTGGTCCTAAACCAGCTGACCATCCTTGATGCCCACCCAACGTCTGGCAGAAAGCAATTTCAGTGGCCATTTCGGGAGGTGCAAGGTGAGAACAGATGGCCTAACAAGGGCACCAGATGTGACATCCTCAAAGATTTTTTTTTTAAAAAAGAAAGGTGCTTTCAAGTTTTCTCAAATTAAGAGTATTTACATGAAAGAACTCAGAAAAAAAAGAGGAGTCTTGCTTGAAAGATCCCAAAATGAAAGTAATATTAAAGTTTCCCCCTGCATGCCCCTAGGAAACAATCATATCTTTCTCCAAACTTTTGCAATTCTAAGAGACTCAGGACAATTATTAAAGGAATTTAGGGTCCACTTTTTTCTTACTGTGCCAAAATACTCTATCTATTCTATGTTGATGTCATCAAGGCCTGCAGCCTTGCCATTTTTGGAGAAACAAATAGCATTTTTTAATTTGTTTAAGCTGAATGGTACTATATGATGATTGGCCTCCAGTGACTTATTTCTTCAAATTTAAATTCTAATTTCTGATGGCAATGTTCGGATCTGCCATTAATGAGAAGCTGACAGGCTATTAGACTTGCATAAATATTTGCATAAATATGGCATTTAGTTGGGTCATTGTTAAGCCACTTTAATAATCTCCATGCCTTCTGCCTGTTTCTTGGCATGTTTATTTCTTCCTTGGTTTATCCAATTATCTCTTTTAGTTTCTGAGACTGAAGAAATTAATTGCTGCCCATCAAAAGTACAGTAATTTCTGTGCTCAGGAGATTTTGTTCAACTAGTGAAAAGAAATTATTCATTTAGGTGACTGGAGGTGGTTGGTTCTACATCCTTGGTATGGATGGTGAGGTTGAGTTTTTCTCTGAACTTGTCATAGGCCTCTGGGACTGGACAAATGTTTATTGTGATTCCATTCAACTAAACCTCTGCCACTCAGCTTTTTAAAAGGTTTATCTCTTTTTTAAAAAAAAGTTTAAAAAAATAAGGTTTCCTATCAGTTCATTTTTTTTAAAAAAAGCTAACAACATTTTAAGAAGGCATCCTTAAAAAGGAAATAGAACACTAGGATTTAGTGGAGAAGAGTGAAGGAAATATTGACTTCTTCTGGTAAATAAAGACATATACCTTGGAGCATATATTCTCATTTTAAAAAGTTATAGCTCCTGTGGGTTGGTACTATTGATAGCCAGACCATCACCATGATTTGACATGTTATGGGCCAGTGCTGCGTACTTGGAATTGAAGTACAGGCTGACTTCATACACTGTTGAGCTATAGTCTCACTAGCAAATATCACTACCCCTAGCAACATGGGTTACAGCCATACTGCCATCTTCTCCTATTGAAAACTGGAGGAAATTTGCTATCATGGATGAGGGATAATGGGATGTTTCTGCCCATTTTAGCACAGCTTCTTTGATGCTATCATTGAGTGTATATCCCCAGACACTACTGTGGTTATTGAAACTTCCAGGGTTGCTTTAGGTAGTTTATAAGTTGAGTATACTATGTGATTACTTGACTTCACTGTTATTATGACTGGGTGAGAGCCCAGTCATCATATTGGTGCAGCTTTTAAAAAAAAAACAACAACAACATTCTACCAGGTAACTCTGAAAAGGGTGGCAGTTAAAACAAAAAATTCTAATGCAAAAAGTGGGTGTCAGAACAGCACCAAATTTGGCACAGTGGGAGGAGACAGTTTGTCCCTGCTCAATGCCAAAACTAGGGATGTTTGGACAAAGAGGTTTTGAGTTATGATTTTCTAAACGGTAACACTGTTTTACCCCCATGCAGAAGCAAGCGACCTGGAGAGCTGGCTGAGTGAAAACAGATGAAATACATTGATAAGAAAAAAATTGCATACCTGAAAAAAAACCCATCCATTTGAGCCACTTTGTTTCATTCACATGAATTGAGCCATTCATGGCTCTAATTCATACTTTGTAATTGGTACTTTTAAAGCCTGAAAAGCTCTGAAATTGGTGTCTTTTATAGAACTTGCAAACACTCTGAAGGATTGAACTATTGCATAGCATGGCATTCTGACCAATCAGAATGTCTGGAGTCAGCCAGGCAACTATATAGGGCAGGTGACAAAAGTCTGTCACTTTTAATCCTGCCATGGGGTTCAATGTGAAAGAAAGCATTTAACTCCTTCCTGGCTACACATTTTTAGCTCTGATGAAAAAAGGACTCAGCTTCCAGGATTTTTCAGAAATTGGCGGGGCTGGGGCTGGGTGACCATACACTGAGGCATGAAGACTTAGAGAAGGGCATCCTGGAAGATCTGGAAAACCAGATGGAGCTGGGTGTCATTTTACTGCTGCAATACAGGCATAGTATTGTATAGCAATCTTGGGTCATTTCCCAGCTTTTTGAATTGTGGGTACAGAAGCACAATAGCCCACATTCACAACTCAGAGGTATTTTGAAGAATTGAATTATCTCTGTATCATCCTGTTCTGCATCAACAGTAGATGATGTTTAGAGGTCATACTTGACTAGTATATGGTACATCTGCACTACCTATGGTGGTGTTTCAGTTGCAAGTCTCCTGGTGGATATTTTGGGGCATCACTGGTGCCTGTCTGCATGCATTTTTAAATGAAAATAACATCATAATTATGTGTCTGGCAGAGCTGATGCAGTCTATTAACTGCATTTATGTCTATTAACATAAAGGCTTTGTTGACAAAGCCTTTATGTTAATAGATATTATGGTTAACTTTGGCCCTGAAAAGAACCCTATTGTTATCGGTGGCCACTTTCAGGCCATTGTCAAAGTCATATAGTCAAATTCATCCACCTCATGTTGCTGTTTCTGGAGTGGAAAGATCAGCCAACAAGTGCTATCATGGCTCAGAAGATGCTCAAATGTATTCACGTTCTTTAGGCAGGCATCTTTGATGTCCCCCAGAAGCAAAGATGAAAGGCAATGGCCAAGTAGTACCAACTATATTTCACCCATTGGATCAATTTTGACTCACCATTCAACAATGGATTCATTATGCCTGCTCTAGCTGGGACCAGTAGCCATGAGACTGACACCATGCTGTGTGTGGCAAGAAATCAAAAAGAAATAAATTCTCAGAAGTGTCTGAATTTATGTCAGACTGATGGATAACTTCTTCAATAAGTACTTAAAAATAGAGTGGCTACATGTATTTTTTTAGGAACAACACTTCTGATCTTAAGGGGCTGGCAGATGGCAAGCCTCCTTTTGAAGGTGTCTTCTAGCTGAAGATCTGTTCAGCCCAAGTCCATTTAATGAACCATAAGAATGGAGATCTGGGACTCTGAAGTGGCTCATCCACTATGAGCCGCTGGACAGCATACCTGGCAGCAGGCATGAAATGCACTGTCATTCTGTTTAAATAATAAAAATCATTTCTGAATTTGCATTTGTACATATAAATTATGACAGACAAGTGTATATAAACCACCTTCTTCCCCTCAAACTTTTGCCAAACAGCTATAGGAATACAGGTGCTGAAGAAACCATTATGTCTAGGAGGAACTACCTTCCTGTTGCATAAGCATCCATATATATATTCATAAGTGTTCTTTATCCTTAGTTTGGAGAGCCAGTGTGGTGTCATGGATAGAGTATCAAATGACTAAGACCAAGGATACTTCATGTTCAAATCCCTGCTCAATCATGGAAATTCAATGACAGTAAGATCCATTGAGTTCTGGACACTGCACTTTATGAAGGATGCCAACAAACTGGAACAAGTTCAGAAGAGGGCAACAAGCATGATCAGGGGACTGGAAACCAAAGCCTATGATGTAAGATCAGAAGAACTGGACATGCTTAGCCTTGAGAAAATAAGATTGAGGGGAGATATGATAGCACTTTCCAAATACTTGAAAGGTAGTCATACAGAGGAGAGCTATCAATCATCCCAGATGTAGGACACATAATAGTGGGGTCAAGTTATAAGAAGCCAGGTTTAGGCTGTATATAAGAATAAAAATCATAACGGTTAGAGCAGTACGACAATGAATCATTGGAACTTGGTGAGCATTCCAATACTGGAAGAATTCACGAGAAAAATGGACAACCATCTGTCATATCTGCTTTGATTTGGATTCCTGCACTGAATAGGGGGTTGAACTTGATGGCCTTATAGGCCACTTCCAGCTCAATTATTCTGTGATTTGACCTATGGGAGTTGCAGCCACTAAGATCTAGAGAGGCACCATTGCAGACCCCTGCTTTAGTGATATAGCCAAGGTATGTTGTCTATGATTATCTCACATTCTTTGAAAACCTTACTAGGTTCACCAGAAGTTAGAAGGGACCTGATGGCACATAACGACAGAACGTCTCTATTTTTAAATTGACTCTCAGGAAGGGAAGTGTATTTCGGATTTGCATTGGAGTGTAAATGAATTCAGGCCATTTAGAAAATTCATCTCTCTTTCATCCTCCAGAAAAAAAAAATAGTGGGCTGTATGTGAAAGGGCACCCTGACAGTTCAAGGCAGAGCTCAGAAAATTTACTTTTTTGGACTATAGAATCCCCCAGCCAGAGTGGCCAATGCTGACGCTGGCTGGGAGATTCTGACAGCTGCAGCCAAAGTGGTGATTTTTACAAGTTCTGCCACAGGGGAGTCCAAGGAAGCATCATACCATGAAGGCAAATGCAGATGCACACCTGCACTGGCTGAACACTCATAAGCTTCCCTTTCTCACATAAATCTCTCTTGTCGATTCGGGACAATTGTTTATAAAGCAGGCTTATGTCTTTGCTACCTGATTAATTGTTAGAAGATGGCTCGTTCACATAGAAGCACTCTGAAATGTTCTGAATATGAGGGGGGAAACAATAAAAGGTAGGTATTAGACGCTATATCTTCCATCCTATCCTTAAGTTAAGGATATTATAATCTAGGTCTGTGAGTGAAATAAAAAAAATAGAAACTTTTGTCTGAGTCAGAGAGTGAGACAGACTTAAGAGACACAGCAATATGGTGTTTTCAGCATGTTTGCAATCATCTGGATGTAGTAGGTGCCTCTTTCAGGACTGAAATCTGATTCACAGGTAGAAGCATCTGCTGTTTCTTGAAGCTTTGTTGTATCTCTACATGTGAGCTCCTTGATAAAGAAGCTCAGTTATTACAAAACACCTTAAGCCTCCAGAGAATATCTCTTACAAAGGAAACCAAGCTAGGGAAAGCACTGTATGCCTGGAATTTTTCATTATGCAAGAGAAGAAGAGGGGGGGGGGGGAGAAACAGGTAACAGCAATGCCAGGGCAGATAATTGCAGCTTTCAGGAGGTAGTTTCCATGATTTCTCACCATTGATTGCATTAGCAAGATTCTGTGGGAGTTGCAGCCACCAAGATCTAGAGGGGCACAGTTACAGACCCTTGGTTTAGTGATATAGCCAAGGTAGGTGGTCAAATAAATTGAAAAGAATTATATAGTGGAGAAGACCATGGGATACATCCTCCCACCTGCAATTTTATCTAGGTCTTGGTGGCCCCCTCAAATTTTATTCAAGTTGTAGTAACAGGATTACATAAACTTTCACTAATAAAAAAAGAATCTAGTAGACTATTGCTGAGATGCTGCTACTTTTAAAGAAACTTGATTGACCCTTCAGACAAACCAAAGACTAGATTTTTCAGCATCTTGGCAACAGTCTACCAAAGACCAAAGTCTTTCTTTAAAAAAAAAAATTCACTTCACCTCACTCTGCACTGAGGAGCAGAGGAAGTGTTTAATTTGCCAATATCCTGAAGTGGCTCATTTATTAAGCCACTTCATGATATCTGAAGGAGCTGGACCAAATAAGGACACTTGAACTTCAATATGCCATTTGGATGTGATCCTTTTAGCCTGCACCAGCCTGCTCCAAAAGAGCCAGTGTTGACATGCCCCGAGTTAATGTAATTCTGGGCTGCATTAGCAGTCCTTTCTAGATAACAAGGAGTAGTAACACGACTGTGCTCTGCTCTAGTCAGAACTCTCTTTAGCTTTGGCATTAAAATACTGTTTAAGAATCTACGAACTGGAACACGTCCTCAGAACAGTGACAAAGTCAACAAGATGCCTGGACACAAAGACCTAAGAAGTAAGGTTGAAGGAGGTGGGTCTCTTAAGCCTGAAGAAGATGTTTTTAAGCAGAAGCATGACAGGCAGCTAACACAGATATTATAGGAACAGATTTGATGTATGAAAAAGAGTATCAATCAGGTGACTTTTGAGGTACATTCAAATTCTCTTATTATATTAAAAGCTGTCTCTTTCCTATGAACATAAAATTAGCTGAAAGTTGAACACGACTGCTCCTGATATATAAAAGCTCTTTGTGCAGACTTTGTTGCATAGGAAAAAATGGGTCTGAATCAAATTAGATTTTAAAGCTTTACATGGTGGGGGAAGGGAGGAGACTGTGAATGTTCACCAGACAAATGTGCAAATATGCAGAGAGAAACCGAATAAAGGATATTTTAGGATTTCCATGACTATAGAGTAGAACAAAGAGCCCAGGAGCTCTCATGAGGTGGAGTGGCACCCTCAAATATCCCTCGTGTTAAATGGGGTTAAAATGTTAAAATTAAAAAAAAGAAACCATGAGTTATACATGCACAAGAAGGCCCCCGCAGGTAAGTTCCCCTTCCCCAACACCTATAGACACTAAAATCACGGAGAAGCTTCTACTGAATCTCCTCCACAATCCCTCTATGTTTGGTGAAGATTGGGTTTCAGGCATTCAAGTTATATGCCCACAAATTGGGAAACCCCAATCTTCACTAAACTTGGATTGTATTGGAGCATCATGGGAAACTTCTCTGAAATTTTGGTATTTCTAGGTGCCTGGGGAAAACCTTCCTGGGGTGGCCCTCTTTATGGGTTTATAACCTGGACTTCTGAAATCCAAACTTCACCAATCTTGGACGGATTGTACAGGAGCATCAGAAGAGGCTTTCCTGCAATTTTGGTGTCTCTAGGTGCCTGAGTGGCCATTTTATAGCCACATGAATTGATGAATCAAAAATCACTAAAAATTCATTGATTTCTATTCATATGAATACAAATCAATGAATTAGCAATTTTTGAACGAATTTGGTGTTTCATTTTTTTATTTGTGCCCATCTCTAATCAGTACCTTCTGCAGAAGACTGTAAGGTCGCACCAAAAAGGAGGCTAACAGTTTCACACCCCGGTGAAGGTTAATCTTCAATCACTTAATATGCTTCAATCACTGGGGGTTTCTGAGTAAGGTTGCTGGGGCTGTAACAGCCATTCTCTCCATTTTATTTTCAGCTGCAATGTGAAATGAGACTCAGGCTGCAGTCACACCAGAAAAATGTTTCTGTGTTACTCCTCATGAGTTTTGACCTTGGGGGGGGGGGGTCAGATGATGCATAGCCATTACCGATTCTTTTGTTCCCCCTCGGTGCTCTGCACCAAATCCAGGCCACTGGAAGGCTACTACTATATTTGTTCCATGTTTTATTGGGCAGTACAATTGACATTCCATAGAGTGCATACTACAAAAACAATTCATTTCCTTTACATCTGGCATGTGGTCCCATCACTATCATCAGCTGTCATTTGACTCCCTTAATTTTTAAAAAAATAATTTTCAAATGAGAAAGGTTGGCACCTTAGTATGCTTCTGTCAAAAGGACTGTGGATTCTCCTACATTGAGGGTAACGCAGTGCAGAAACAGGAAAAAATGCCCGAGACCAGTACGTGGCCAGCAAGGGCATTTTGCCAACACACCGATGTACCCACACACACAAAAAAAAATTGAAGGGGGAAGGGGGGCAGAGAAACACACAAAAGAGGAAGGGGTATGCCCCGCTGCAGAGGTGTAGACAAACGTACCACATCTAATTTAACTAAAAACTGCGGGAAGGATAAAAACGTATGAACCATTATCACGGGATATGTGTCACGTGACCACAACACACAACTCTACAGGATGCCAGAAAACAGGGGGGCATTTCTCTAGTGTGACCATGGCCTCGGTGTAGCATATGGGCTTTGCATTTTTGTTTTTGGTTTTTTTCTCTTTGCCCTGTCTTTTTGAAATCTTAGTTACACAACTAAGCCTGGGTGTGCATGTATATTTCTCTGTGTGTACGCCTGGATTCCTATATGGAATTTGAGTGGTTCATCTTAGGACATTAGAAGGTCTTTGTTTCTCCCCTTCTCCCCATTTTTGGGTGACTTTGCCAAAATTCACAATAGGTTTTTTTTTGCTTCTGTATTATTTGTGTTTGTGCTGGAGTTGAATAAATAATTATGTCAGGACTAATTCTGATGGTGTTGTGTAATTTCTGGGCAAGGTACAGCTTTTCCCCCATTCATGGGAATCATTTTTGGGTTTTTTGTTTTTTAATTTATTAATTTTTCTCAGAGATCAAGAAACACATAAATATTAGCATGAGTCCAGACAAGGATTGGATTAGACTACCCCCAATCAGCCAATCATAACCATTGAGGAGCTGTTGATTTGGCATTGCCCTGGAAAGTATGTGCTGTAGTCAGTGGTCCACAAGAAAGAAAAAATGTTGTATTTAGACAATGTGATTAAAGTGTATATGACTTTGTTCTTTTCATTTTCTCTGAAGTGGGAAACAGCAAATACTTTTCTGCCTACTTAAACTAACCCCAGGAGAAGGAGCTTCTATTGCCATAGGACTCTGAAAACTGCTTCAGACAGTGTAACTTTAACTTTTCCTGATACAAATCATGAATAAACTTTAAATTCTTTTAAATATCAGACCTGTCCCAGTGTTCCAGCTACCTGTGATATAGCCAGTTAATGCCCCTTTGAAGAAAGAGGAGGAGAGTTCTCAAGGGTTTTGAAGAGTAATTCTGTTTCTTGGTAAGCAAAGAGCAGGAGGAAGAGATGCCTATAGGAGCAGCTTTCACAACCTGCTAAAGAAGAAAGGGAAGAGAAGGGGGGAAGTATTTTATGTCTCCCCCACTTTCTGTTCAGGGTGAAAGCCAGAGATCCATTATCACAATTCCATGTATGCTACTGATGCCATGTTCCCTGGCAGAAAACTCCACCAGCAGGGATATCTGAATGATAGCATTCTACTGGCAGGGAGGGGCCAGATATGTTAAGGAAGGCAAACCCAAAGTGCCCTTATTCCTTCAATATTCCCTGCCAGTGGATGTTCTCTACCAGTTAGAGCAACTCTTTCCTCTTTAGACTCAGCTATGATGGGGAGAAGCACTCTCCTCTAACTGCATTCAGAATGTGGGCTAGCGTAATGCCTGAGTCCAGCTTAACTCACTTCTCCATTTGCCATCTTCCTCCACTTGACAATACAACTTCAGCTTCAGAACTCTTGTGGGAATTCTTGACAACAGAACAAGTGGAAGGCATGTAGCAAACTAACTTCCTTCAATGTATAAGGCTTCATTTCTCCTGGGAAACTTTTCCTTCACTGTGAGCCATAGAAATAGAGTAAGAGCTCTATATTCCTTGATAAAACAAGAGCCAAAGCCAGAAAAACGTTCTAATTTCACCCTTGGAGTGTGAAAAGAAGCAGACAACTGCTTCATGTTTCTCTTATTTGTTCTAGCATTAGAGTTATTAATATTTGCTGTGCATCAGATGACTCAGAGTCAAGAAATAAAGTTTGGGCCTGGGGAATCTAAATTACTTTAGTACACTGATGACATTTTGTTCACTGAACAAATTCCTTCCCTCAATTTATCTGCTCAGCCTTTTAACAGATCATTCTGGCAGCTTCCTTGGATATGAAATTAATTGGCCCAAGACAGCATTATTCCCCATTTCACAGGGTGACTGGCATTTTCTATCTTGTTTTGTCTCAGAGATTGCCTCAGATAAGATTAAATATCCAGCCACACAGTTAACCCCTGGGCTGAATAGAGATTGAACTATTTAGTTCCAAAACAAACTTTGAACTCCTAATTATTCCCATCATATTGAACACCAGGGAAATTGCGTTTATCAGTGCCCAGGAAAGTTAATTTGGTAAAAACAGGGCCTGGAAACACACTTCTGTTATTTTTCACATATTATCACCCCTATTCCCAAAGCATCCAACATAGAATTGAGGGGGCATCTAGATTGAAGACTTGCCCAACATTGGGGCTCCAGATGGTGACAGACTATAATTTTCTTAATCCTCAACCACCACAGACAATTACTGTTGGTTCAGAAACATCTGGGCAGCCATTGTTAACATAGTCTCCAAATTTCATGAAATACAATTTCCCCACTATTCGGCACTGGTTAGGCCTCATCTTATGAATTGTGTTCAGTTCTCACTTTAAGATAGATTCAGACAAACTAGAACAAGTTCAGAGGAGGGCTGCAACTGTGATCGGGGGACTGGAAACCAAGCTCTATGAGAAAAGACTGAAAGAATTGGGCATGTTTAGTTTTCAATCTGCAGAAAGATATAGCAGCACTTTTCAAATTCTTGAAAGGTAGTCCTACAGAAGAGGGGCAGAATCTGTTCTCAATCATCCCAGAGTGCAGGACGTGTACTAATAGGTTCAAGGTACAGAAAGCCACATTTAGGCAGAATATCAGGAAAAACATTTTGACTGTTAGAGCAGTAAGACAATGGAAGCAATTACTGATTTCTCCCTTCAGAAAAACAACACACACATATATAGAAGCTTTGTGTATAAATATGCATGAATCTATATGCCTCGCTAGATAAGGATTAAAAAGCTTACATGTGTATATTATGTTCACAAACCATGATGCTGCTTCCCCCAAAGAAAAAAATATTCCTGGAAACACTATCAGATATATGTGTGTTGTTCTTTCTTATGGTTTAACATATTAAAATGTAATTAAAACAAAAATGTTTACAAAGACACTGAAATGCTGAGGCCACACTCAGTTGGACTGTACACAGCCAGAAGAGGAGAGAAAAGAGGCTATTGTAGTACATTTAGCCATTACATATGCTGTAGCACTATTTGCATTGGCAGCCAAGAAGCTGAGGTCTGGTTTTCTCAAGGACCATCACACCATTTAATTTAATGGTCCATAGTTTAGTTGGAGATGCTCAAAGAGGGCACATTTTAAAACATGTAGTTCTAAAATGTATGTTTCTAAAACCTAGATTTTCTTTTTATATTCAGCACTGTTTAGGCCTCACCTTGAGTATTGTGTCCAGTTCTGGACACCACACTTCAAGAAGGATGCTAACAAATTGGAACAAGTTCAGAGGAGGGTGACAAGGAAGATCAGGGGGCTGGAAACCAAGCCTTATGAGGAAAGGCTGAAAGAATTGGGCATGTTTAGCCTTGAGAAAGGAAGACTGAGGGGTGATATGATAGCACTTTTCAAATATTTGAAAGGCTCTCATACAGAGGAGGGGCAAGATCTGTTCTCGATCATCCCAGAGTGCAGGACACGCAACAATGGGCTCAAGTTAAAGGAAGCCATATTTCGGCTGAATATCAGGAAAAACTTCCTGTTAGAGCAGTATGACAGTGGAACTAGTTACCTCGGGAGTTGGTGAGTGCTCCAACACTGGAGGCATTCAAAAGAAATTTAGACAACTACCTGGCAGATATTCTTTGATTTATATTCCTGCATTGAGCAGGGGGTTGGACTTGATGGCCTTGTAGGCCCCTTCCAACTTCACTTTTCTATGATTTCTACGATTATACATTGCATATTGTAAAGGCCTATGGCCACAAACAATTAAGTCTTGACTGACTGGCTGGCTATTGCAGTACATTGTAATACACAAGCCAGCAGAAGCAACTGTGAGATGGGTAGAAACAGCAAATCAATGCTGGTGAAGGTACAACTGTGGCACAAGAAGGATTTACAACTACGTAGGAAAAGGTGACTGGAATTAACCTGATCCAGCCTCATTTGGAATTTGTTTATATTTCTGTAAATTGCTGGATCCCATTCCTAATTTAGAACACCAAGAGGAAGGAGGGACGGAGACTAGAGATGGGCATGAAGCACTTCATGCAATGTTGTCTGAGTTGTCAGCATGGCACCACAGATGCTGTGCATTCACTTTCCCCACTCCACCCCTGGCTGGCTCCCCTACTGACCTGCTCCTTCCCTCTCCGTCATGTAATCTTCCATTCCAGCAGGAGCACAGACATCCCTTCTCCGACCTCTCCAGCAGCTGCCCACTCAGACAAGCAGGCAGGGCAGGGATTTCTGCAACACCGTTTGGGAGGAAAGGAGCAATGTGCACCAGCAGGTTAGTGGGGGAGACAGCTGGGGGGGGGGGCACACTACTTAGATGATGCAGCACAAACTGCTTTGTGCCTATCTCTAACAGAGACTTAAGATGTTGAGCTTCACACTACATCACATCCTTGGCAAGTCCTGGCACTGGAACCTCTACTAATTCTGCCTGCTGCTTGATTGTAGCAGAGCAGGGGGGGAAACTCTATAGAATGACAAGAGGAGAAGTCTTGTTTTATTTAATCTTAGGGCAAATACAAGAGTTGGCAGAGACATGAGTGACCCTGAAATTGTTCCGGACAAAATGGCATGAACGATTTGGCTCACAGAATCGCAAAATGGCTTAAACTTAAACTTATCAGCTCACTTCAGCGCATGTTTTTCTGTCTTCTCTGGTTATAAGCAACCACTTCTTAGCAATTAAAAACTGCTATCAGAATAGGTTCTCTGTTGCTCAGCACACAAAGCTTGGGTGACCACTTCATAGGAAGGCAGGGAAGGAGAGAGCTGAGGGATTTGGATGGATGGATGTGGTTTGTTAAGGAAGGCGCATCATTTGCCTCATGGGCAAGTGCTGAAAAAATTATGTGGCTCCCCCTTCCATTGTTGACACAATGCATGTGCTTATTTTCTTAATGGTTCATCCGGGGCTGCAAGAGGTTGAGTGCTCCATTGGCCTTCTCCATTTTATATCCCATCATCCCTTCTCTAGATGTTTTCCATGAACCACATTCCCCTTTTCTCAGAACCTTCTTGTAGGGAGTAACTTTTTGCAAAAGTAACTTGGTTCATCCCCTCCCCCAGATGACACAAATTCTTGCAATTAAGCTACCATGGGAAGAGCTGGTTTTTAGCCTTTCAAGATAACATACCAACAGGTACAGATAATCTCTTCTTAATTAACAGGCCTCTCTCACCCCTCCTTACCTTCTCGCACAAGTGCCAGGCACACATTTGCACTTAGCACTGGGAATGGATTAACCCTCTTTCTGTCAAATTTCACCAAGTCCATCACATTTTTATTAGGATAAATCAAAGTAATGTACAAAGACTTTGCAAGCTAGCAAGATTACCAGGTCTCTTCTATCAGGCAGAATGTTGCAAAAATGAGGTGCTAATCAGGTGCATTCTCCAACAGGAGAAGAACGGAAAGGCTGACTTAACAGTGACATCCCTTTCCTCTATATCATAGTCCCAGTCTGGATCAGTCCCTTCTGTGGATTTGGGTTTAAAAGCAAAGATAGATCAAGAGTTTTCATCACAGATCATGTGTCTCCTATCCAAACAATCCAACAAAATTACAAAATCCATCCAAATATGGCCCCCTGCCAACCTAAAAGGGGCACTTCAGAAAAGCCAAATCTCTCCCCTAATTGATCTATAAACATGTAACCGATTAACCTTATAGCTTAATTAAACACTACAATGAAAATACAAACAATCTAGCTGGGATGCATTCTCAAGGCCCTGGTCACATGAGGGAAATGTTCTCTAGTTATCCTCCAGTTAGTTTATTGCTTTTTTTCTTCGTCACATGACACACAGTTAAGATCGAGACATTTTCCTGGCCGGTAACTGCAGAACATTTCCCCATCACCAGGCAGGTTGTGTTATTTTATAGCTTTGTTGTACCAGTGCATTCCTTTCCAGGATTGCCTGTGTGCACGACCTGCCCTGCTTCTTTTCTGAATCAAAGCCAGGAAGGTTGTACATATTAATTTTATTATTTTTCATGCCGGATACATCAATAGATTGGTAAAAATATGTCACTGGGAGATCACCACCATTACATTACTGGCGAGCAATAATATTTTTTTTTATTTTTATGGGAAGATATATTGAACCGTTGGTATGCCAATGCCACCAGGGAGTGATCGAAAGTACTGCTGCACAGATATCCCATGTCCATTGTGTGCAATGCCTTTCTGCAGAAGCAGCCAGTGCAACAGAGGACACTTTCCTAAACAGAAATCCCTTTCCTGATCAGCGTTCCCTCTAATTTTCAGTCTGGCTGGGCAGGAATTCACTCCTCTGTTCGCAAGTCTGCCCTGCCCCGCATGCAAATCCCCCCCCCCCAATGGGGTTGCATTGCAACCAGAACAAAGGGGCTGGAAACAATCACTGTGGGTGCATGGGAGAGGAGGGAACCTGTGCAGATGGGGGTGGAATCATGCGCACTCACACACCTTAGAAGGAATCTTGTTTCTGATATATCGATGTATCGATAAATATTATTTTGTATATTGATTTATATATATAAATCAAAGGGCTAAATTCCCCTTTGAAGCAAGAAAGAAAATAAACCAGTACCATGGTGTAGCTGGCCATAATGATTCAAACAGGAGGAAATAAATCGGTACCAGTTCTTGGGCATTTGTCCCGGGATATAAACCACATGACCATGATTCAGTACAACAGAGGAATGGAAAGTATCAGAAAAACTAGAAAACATTTCTCTAATGTGACCAGGGCCTTCGTTTAAAATCTAAGAAAATGTGCAGTTCTGCATTATAGCTATTAATCCATTTCTAATTAACAGTTCCAGAACCTTAGGATAGTTTTACAAAGCCAAAAGCAAATGGAATCTTCTCTGTCTCGTTAAACATAATGTGATCATAGCAGTGGGCCCAGGTCCACGTTCGTGCCGAAGACATTTTGCTTCCTTAGGCAAAGGACAAGATGGCATTCCCTTCCGATTGTATCTACAGAAAACAGCTGGATGGGCAGCCAAACTGTACAGCAGTTCTGGTGACAGAATTATGCCCTTCACCACACTTGAGGCATCAGGTTAGAGGTCTCTTCAGATGGGGAAATTTGGAGCAGCCTGGTTTGCACTGAAAAGGTTCTTCTCTTCAGTGCTATCTATTTTATCTCTCACTTGAGTAATCCTTCTGTTCACACTGGAGATATTTATTCTCCTGTGAGAAGGGTCCACACAAGTCTTTGGATCACTGGTTTACTCATGTAGAAGTGTACCTGGTTTAATCATTAATACGTTTACTTATTGGAGGCAGCGATATTGGCATGTCAAAAGAACAATGCATCAACCTAACTAACTCAGCTCTATTAGAATTTGAGTTAGTTAGGTAATTTTTTAAAAAAAGAAGATTAAATTAGAGGAGGGGGTTTCTCTGTCCTCCCTTTTAATGTCACAACCTACCTTTTATGTCACAGGATTGTCACCTCTGATAATGCCATCATAGCTCCATTTGGGTATGAGCTAGCTATTCACACAGGCTACACAACAAGATAATTAGAAGCATGCCAAGTTGTGCCCAAAAAACCAGAAACCCTTTGCCCTGTGCCAGAAAGGAGCAGGGCAGCTCTTAAAGGGGCACAATGGGTCGATATAGGTAGAAATGTGTGTGGACAACACAATTCGGTTTGATCTAAACTGTACCAGTAGCGATCCAAATACCGATCTATTTACCCATCTGGACAGGCACTTTACATTGGGGGCTAATATGTAGTTTACAGCTATTTTATATAAATAGGAAATATTTCGATTCCTAAATTGTTTGGCCAAAGTCCTTCATGTTTCTACTACATAGGTCCATTATGCATGCAGTTGCCATGTTTCTAGTGTTTGCACAAGGTGATAGTCACAAGCACATGGAAGTTCCACTGCATTTACTGGGGTGGTAGATGGCTTGCAGAACTTCAAAGTGGAGATTGTGTGCCTGTTCCATCCACAGAGTCATTCCAAATGGCAACTCTAAGCAGGACTTTAACATTATTTCCTAAACTATTGCTGTAATCATGAGCTCCATGTTGATATCATACATACATACAAACCTTTATTGGCATTAAAAGTACAGAGTGCTTTAGACCGGTGGAAAAACTGTAGGGGGTAATAAAACTATGACCAATATAAAATTAGGAAAGGAGGTGCAAGCATGGGCTATACCCGGAAGATAGCCTCTCTGATTTGAATCGCAGTTTGTAAAAAACAAGCAACATAGGTAGTAACATGATTAGATGTCCCCTGGACTAAAAAGCAGACCTTGGCATTATCAGAGCAACCTTGATGGCCAGAGAGCAATGGATCTAAAAATCTTGCTCGGAGGCTATTATAAAAGGGGCAATCCAAAAGAACATGAGAAACTGTTTCAATGGCATCTTGACTGCAGGGGCATCGTCTGAGATTATGTGGGACTCTACGGTATCTGCCAAATAAAATAGCCGAAGGTAGTACATTAAATCTTGCCAACATGAATGCTCTTCTATGGTAAGGATCAGTTAAAACCATGTTGATATCATTCTTACTGGAAGAAGGGAGGGGTCCTTGAATAATGGACCAAAGAGCTTGGAGGCCAACAGATTCCAGAAGAAATTAGGAAAAGCAAAAGACCTCTAGAACTGGTATTAAATCTTGCATTTGTTCTTAAAAGGAGTGGGGCTCACCGCCTTGCAAAAATGTTTTATTTCTGATCAGAAAATTTTCTTCACAAGACTCAGTTAGGAGGAAATTTCACTCTTCATGAATTTGACAGTATTTTTTAATGGCTTCCATACTGCACTGGGAATCTGGAGGGCTAAAACTGAGAACCATTGGACACGTTCTTCCAGTCTTCTCATTCATTGCAGCTGAATCTTGGGAGGGGGGTTGTCAGCTCCTGCTTAACAGATGTATCATTTTAAGATATTGTCTTTAAAAGGCATATCCTCAGGGTGCATCTTCATTATACAGTGGTATTAGTTAAATGCCACATTAACTGCCATGGTTTTATCCGAAGGAATACTGGGATGAAGTGCTTAGAATTCTGTGCTAGAGAACTTTAGTGATTCTCAAATAGTAGCCCTCCAGATGTTCTGGACTTCAACTCCCAGACACTCTAGACAGAATGACCAATGGTCTGAGATTCTAGAAGCTAAAATCCAGAATAGGGGACCAAGAGTTGAGAAACATTGTTTTATTATATTCCCCGGAATCACATTTCAGAGAGTTCTAAGTATCTTGCCCAACTACAAATCCATAAATGGGTGTCAAACTGAAATAAATGAGTGGTGCATATGCACCGCAAGCTCCAGGCTAGATGGGCTGCTGGAACATCTTCATAACAGTTGCGCATGTGACCTCAAGCTGCCTTTGACTTCACATCTTGCCTGCTTTTTAAAAACTGTTGCATCCTAAATCTTGTAAGTTACGCTGAACAACTATTCTTTGCTTATACCACACTCTTCTGGGTTTGATCTTGGACCACCTTGACTGCACCTTGACCTGCTCTAGCAGCCACTGATTCACACCAGCACTCTCTTCTATTCATGTGGAAATTTACCTCTCCAGTTAGAAGTCTTTAGGCAAGTGGATGGTTCAAAATGTGAAAGAACGATATTTTCAGCCTATATTGCTTGTAATGTTTATTTATCTCACACAAGCCAATTTTGAAATGTAGTCTAATCAGTAGTATCCACGAAAATATATGCCTTTCCTTCCTGGTACCATTTTAGAGATCTTTTATGAAAATTAAATATTTAAAATATTTATCCTTGCTTAGCCATGGCGAGAGGGAAAGGATATTGTAGTTAAAGTTTATACAGCATGCTTTACAGCAGACTCCGGGAAATGCTGATCCTAAGGTGGTACTACAGCTAAATAGAGTAGTCCTAGAGTAGTCCTAGTAGTCCAAATAGAGTAGTCCTAGAACGAGCTGGAATTTTTAGTACGTATACATTTACTGAAATGCAATGTCTTTTTACATTTTTACTGTAACAGCAATGTCTACGTTGGCTCGGGCATGTCGTGAGAATGGCTGATGGTCGGATTCCAAAAGATCTCCTGTATGGAGAATTAGTGCAGGGAAATCGCCCCAGAGGGAGACCACAGCTGCAATACAAGGATATCTGCAAGCGGGATCTGAAGGCCTTAGGAATGGACCTCAACAGATGGGAAATCTTGACATCTGAGCGTTCAGCCTGGAGGCAGGCGGTGCAGCATGGCCTCTCCCAATTTGAAGAGACCCTTGTCCAGCAGGCTGAGGCAAAGAGGCAGTCCCGAAACCAGCAAAACCAGGGAGCTGGACAGGGGACAGACTGTATTTGTCTTCAGTGTGGAAGGGATTGTCACTCTCGAATTGGCCTTCTCAGCCACACTAGATGCTGTTCCAAGCCCTCCATTCAGAGCACATTACCATAGTCTCTTGAGACTGAAGGATGCCTAATCTAATCTAACTACAGCTAATCATCATGGGCTCAACTGAGACTCTGGAGCAATCAGTTTTGAGACAGAGATAACCAACCCAGTTATTTAAACTTGAAAAATCAATCATAACACTAGAAAAGTTTGTGTTTCTGGTTCTCACCAGTATGTAAAAACAAACAAATTTTGAAAGTAGTTAAAAGATAAATAAAAAACACTATGCCGATTAGGACTGATAGGGGCTACAGTCCAACATTTGGCATTGCAAACATATTCCCTTCATACATTATAGTGTGATGGTATACTTCATTCTATAGAACAGGACTGGGGGAAATTCAGGGGTCTGAAGGTTGTTGTTGTTGTTTTTCCTGACCCTCTGTGGGCACACAGATATAAGTGGAAGTGACCAGAGTTACTTCCTGGTTGTTGTTTTTAAAATCTTCATTTGAAGAACTGTGCCCAGAATCTCTGTATGAATTGTGTGAGAGAAATGTCTTGTGTGAGAGAAATGTCTTGTTTTAGACAAGAATTATTCCAACCTTCCTGTCCAAAAGTATGTTTCCCCCAATAGAGAGTTAAAAAAAAAAAACCAACAATGGGAGAAATGCTTGGGTGTTGATGATGGCTACAAAAATAACCTTGAGGCACATGAATTTTCTCCTGATCTTCACCATCACCACCAGTCATTTTTCTCCACCATCACCATCTTCAATTTTTAGAAGAAGGTTTGAAAACTTTTACTTCTACAAAAACTTTCTGTAAGTATTAAAATACTGGCTTGGACACTTGAAACAAATGGCTTCATCTGTACCGAGGACAACGTCTATCACAAGGACTCAAAGGACCATTTTATATAAGTTTGAAATGAGGCTTCAGCCTCCTCCAACAAAGACTCATAAGAAGCAAACAATTTCAGTACTGTTCAGAACTAATGAAAGTACACCAGGCAGCCCTTGGGAGGTTTAGAGCATCACCAGTTCAGGAACGTATTTGTGAGAGACTCAGCTGAAATGCCATCAGATTTATGGATATGTTGACTCCACATTTGCTCTTCTCAAAACGTGTATTAATATTGGGCAAGCAAAGTGCAAAATACTTGGAACTGCAGCTGCTGAAGCCAAATGTAACACTCAAGTTTCAGTATACACGGCATCTAACATTGTTTCTTCATTAGGTACCAATTAAAGGTGGAAAGAAATGGGAAGCAATTTATTGTAGTGGTTAAAGTGACACATTTGGACAGAAGCCACATAAATATAAATTATTGGCCACCTTTCTTGGGCCAGTCAACCTAAAGTGACCTACCAGGGTTGATCCAAGTTCTTCACCGTGTGAAGTGAAAAGCAAGATGCTACTCCCTAAATCATATTGGGGGCCCCATCATGTGGGCACCCCACATCCCTCTTAGGTGTGCCAAAGTTTGCAAACGCACACACAGTGACACAATAAATCCCCATTCCACTGGAGAGACAGAGAGTTAGGTTCCTTGTCATTGGAGGAGGGCAGAGGTGGTTGCAGCAGCAACAGCTACAGCATCACTCCTACAAGTCGATGAATGAAGAAGAGGTGGTGATGGAACTATTGACGCCTCCTTAGGGCAAAGAGAGAAGAGAATGGCTGTAGCAACAGCCCCAGATTCCTGCTGTACACACATACAGTACATGCCACCCACAGCCAGAGAAGGAGGAAAAGTATACACAGCTGGGTCTTTCCTCAACCATTGCCTGGCTCTGAGGAGTCTTTGGAACCAAAACCCTGATGGAGGGTTGTTCATGGACCTTTCAGAGCCAGGCATAAAAGAAAAATCCAGCTCCAGAGCAACATGGGCTCTTCAGGAATTGTGGTGCTCCATTGTGTGAGATGACTAACTCACCAGGCCTCATGGTAAGGCCAGTCCTATAACCTGAAAACTGAGTTAGTGTGAGTGGAACAGGGAGATATGTAGAAATGTGCCTGGAGGAAGGGTGGAATGTACCTCTAAACTGCTCTTAGCATTCCAGTTGATTCCATCTTTTCTATGTAGCTAAACAAATAACAAATAAATTGATTGGCTATACTAGGATCTTTAGCATGTTTAGTCAGAGGTGTTGAGTTTAATGGTGCCTACTTTTAGTTCATGCATTGAGTAGTTTTTGAAGTGGTAATCATGTTAGTCTGTGCAAGCACATCAACAAGGAACACAAAACAAAAGCAATAAAGCAAT
Source organism: Intellagama lesueurii (assembly GCA_037013535.1). Classification (NCBI taxonomy): domain Eukaryota; kingdom Metazoa; phylum Chordata; class Lepidosauria; order Squamata; family Agamidae; genus Intellagama; species Intellagama lesueurii. The sequence continues at coordinate 25,094,642 of JBAJHW010000010.1, read as the reverse complement.
AAATAAATAAATAAAAGATGTTTTGACACCTTAAGAACAAACTGCTTAATTTTAATATGAACTTTTGTGAAATAAGTTTGCGTCTTCATACATAAGAGTAAGACCACAGAGACTATGTGGCAAGTAGTAGTTGGCAGACCCAGTGTGTGAAGAGAGAAGCAAGATGCTACTCCCTACACTGTAAAACCAAGATCTGTCCCATTTACTCAGGTTACTTCTCACACCTAGTAAGAACCCCTTTTGGTATTCAGTTGTTTTCTTTTAAGCTTTGTTCTGGAAATAGCAATAATGATTAATGGCTAAAGAAAACAACAGCAGAAATAACATTTGGATCCTTATGAAAAACGTCCATGAAAATATACATGAACAAATCCTGACCAACACACCACCTGAAAAGAAATATTGAAAGCAAATAATTTTAAGGATATATGGATATATATTTTTAGTGCATGTATTTGGGAAAGGTAAAGGTTATACCCCAGGACAAGAATTATTATGTATTTGTAGAGAATAGGGGCATGTAAACTAAAAGGAGAAAAATAAATCCTGAGGGTGGTAGGGAACAATGGATGTATTACATATTATGATTTTTTATTTGAATTTGAGTTTACATTTTTGTTGTTAGTTACTTTTCTTTCTTTTTCTTTTCTGTCTTTTTATGTGTTATATTATTGTCTATTATTAAAATGAAATGAAAAATACATTTTAAAAATTCTTCTGTCTACCACATATCCAACATTGATGGTGTTGTGTAACCCTCACCCCTACCCCAGGTAATAGCTATTTGTGCTTTCTGTATTCAAGTGTTAGAAAATGGAGAAAGGGAGGGGTAAGCACCTATCTGTCTGCTTTTTGAGGAGCACAGATTGCATCGCCGGACTGGTACATATCACTACTGTTTATGTAGAGTCAAAATATGTGTCCACATGAGGCAAGTGAAGTGCAAAATCCCTGTGGAATTATGTTTCTCCAAACCAATTTTCCTATATATGCCTGTCATACTAACATCTATTGACCTAAGCATCCAGAAGTAGTTGTTGTATCAGTTATTAAAAGCATCAGAATTACCTCCATGTGCTGTAATGGTCTTGTGCTCACTACCATTCATACAGACAGTTGCATTCTGTTTGGGTGAGAAGTGGTTAACTGATGAAAAAAGGAGTCACCTTCTGGGATTTTCCCTGGTTTGGTGTCACATTGTGAATGATAGCGAATAGACATATTTGTATTCATATCCCTGGGGATACAAATATTAACATTAGCACCACAGGTGCCTGGGAAGTCCAGTCCCTCTCCCCTGAACTGGCAGGGCCAATTATCGATCACTGCATGGCGTGTGTGGCCAGCATAATTCTCATTGCACAAATCTCAAAAGTAGTTCAGCTGGTGCTCCCTCCACACACAGCCAACCACTCAACAGCTAAGCGGAGAGACTCGTCATCCCGCCTCCTTGCCAGAGTGGTCAGCTGCGCAGGGAAGCGGGGAAGCGCCAGCCAGACTACTTCCGTGATTGGCATGATGAAAATGGCACTGGCCACGCACACCACATAGTGACCAGTAAGTAGACCTGCTATTTCAGGGAGGAGGAACTGGACTTCCCAGGCACCTGTGGTGCCAATATTCACATTGCCCCCTTACCCCAGAATAAAGACACGAGACCAGAAAATATGGATAAAACATGGGCCACACTTTATTGAATATAATCATTATTGCCAATCCTTTGGCAAAGGGGGGTCCTGCCGTAGTGCGAATTCAGGTTTAAAAACGTAGGTCTAAACGGACCCTTCTAACCAACAATTATGCGAGTCCCTGGCCCAAGTTCTCCCAGCCATGAAGACAGTGAGAAATTCTGCCGGTCCAAATTTGACCACCCCGGACCTCGAGCCACTCTCTCCTTGTTGACTGTTGGTCCGGGTGTGTCCCCAGCACATCTTTCCCCTCCAAGCACTGTAATCGCACGATCTGCAGTGCTGGGGGTTCAGATGAGCTATAATTACCTGCTATTGCTATGGGACTCACCAAAATATCTGTTTAATCCGCACTAACCGCCAGTGTGACCGAATTTCCACCTCCAAAATTGCCAACACACCTTTCCAGTATGGGATAGGCAAAAAATCCCTGCCTCCAAGAGCCAATCAGGAGACGGGTCAAAAATTCCTATCCGGCCCCAAAGGCGACCAGATGAACTCACACTAGAATATAGGGCGGGCGGGTGGGTGGGATGCCAGCAAGAAAGAGGAAGAGAAGAGGGGGGAACAGTCCTTAAATAACCTAACAGAATGTGATTAAATTAACACCAACGAAAGAACAACACAAGAACTTCAAAACGGGCAAACCGGGGGAGGGAGCCGATGCTACCCTCCCTATCCAAAGCAAGTGGCTATGCAGTCCTCGACCAACCGACAGGCGGGGAGAGAAACCAGCAGCCGCACTCTTTCTGTTGCTGATGCCAGCAAGAAAGAGGAAGAGAAGAGGGGGAAACAGTCCTTAAATAACCTAACGTTCCCCCCTCTTTTAAAGCTGCTCGCGCGAGACTTTGACAAAAAATCTCGGGTCCTCCAGGGAAAACGGCAAAGGTAAGCCACGCTGCCAAAGCCCAGGCTCAGCAGCGGCTTATTCATTCATATGCCCAGGGATATGAATACAAATATCCCATGTCTAGTAATGAGCGCAAAAATGTATCCTATAGACCAGACCTGGGCAAAGTGAGGCCCGAGGGCCACATACGGCCCGCGAGCGGCTCCTGTCCAGCCCGCCGGTTGTCGCTCCAGTCCGGTGTTCAAGCACTTGTTCAAGCCCAAGACAGACTGGATTTCTCTCACTGAACAAGTTGAACATCAAAACCATTTATAGCTTTTTGTCTAAAGTTGATCAGTTGCTTATCTTTTATTTTTAAGTAAAGTTGGTTCGGCCCCCGAACACAGTTCAGATTTTTCATGTGGCCCCCTATAGAAATTATTTGCCCACCCCTGCTATAGACCATCTTGACTGCTGGCATTGGTGTTGTCAACATTCGGGCTGCCCTTTCCTATATGAAGCTTGGCACCCTTTTTCTGGCTGGAAACGTGGGCATGATATTGTGCAGCAATGTCGGCCAATTTCCTGGTGTTTTGAATCATGGATACAGAAGCACAATATCCCACATTCATAAACTGGAGGGTTGTGTTTTTGTATTTTTGTTTTTTTAAGAATTGAATATTTAATAGTTGTGCTTACATTTTACCAGGCAGTTACATGGAGTACATGATTTTAAGGTGCTTAGACTTGTTTCTTGGATGAGCACTTTAACTGACGAATATCTCCGTTAACTATTTTTCAAAGCAGGTTTCTAAATGCTCATGTAATTGTGTTCTTGGTACTTAAGTGCATTCCATCAATACTTAATGACGTTGCTGGATTTTTATCATTTGCTGCATCACGCTTTATTCTGATTGAGTCAAACCATCCAAACAAAAATGTTCATATTGTTGGGAAACAAAGCATCCCTGCTAATGGCAAGCATTTTTCATCATTATGTTCAGAAAAGAATTTGCCAAGTAAATGAAAATACTTCAAGTGCAGCTTTTCACTCCAAGCAGGTTTTTAATCAATAAATGAACATTCCAACAAACTACCCACTGGGGTACACTGAATCTCCAAAATATCCTCAGTGGTGTCATGATTAACTGTTGGAAGAGGCAGCAAATAATAATTTACCAAAATCAACATGGAATGTACCCAATGGCTGCTGTTTTACTGTAAAGGTAGCCCTATAACTATTCATCAACATTCTATTATTCCAAATTGATATAGATCCACACAAAAATATTTATTTATTTATTTAAAATATCTGTATCCCACCTTTCTCCTTAAAGGGACCCAAGGTGGCTTATTTACAATAGTTTGTTCAATCAAACCAAAATCCAAAAAAGGTCAATGTTCATTTTCCAAGAACCAAACAGCCCAGACTTCTAGAAAGCTCAGTGCTGTCTACTGTTTATTCCCAGCAATTAACAATTTATCCCTAGCATTTAGGGGGCCATCACTCAAAATCTGGTACTGTAATCCAGCGGCTGAATACAAGCTCTTCATGCAGAAAACCCCTGGTTTGATCCCTGTTAGCTCCAGGTAGGGCTAGAAAAGTGTCTGAAAGCTGGAGACCTGCTATCAGCCAGCATAAAAAATAGTGGTCTGGATGAATCAATGGTACAACTCAGTAAAATGCAGTTCCCTGTGTCTTCTGACACCTAAAAATCCAATTTGACTTCTACAGGCTTCACTGAGGGCAGGCTAGGGTAATAAAAACAGGGTCTGGTTCTTGCTTTGACTATTAGTCCAAGAGGATGCAAAGGCAGGTGTGCCCTCCAACAAAAAGAAATGGGTCAAATTTCAGAGGAGTAAACCAGGAGGACAAGTACGAGCGAATTGTTATTATGTGTTATCAACTCACCTCCAACTTGTAGCAACCCTATGAATTAGCAACCTCCAAAATTTCCTGTCCTCAGCTGCCCTGCTCAACTCTTGTCGGCTCAAGCCTGTGGCTTCCTTTAGGAAATCAGTTCATCTCATACGTTGTCTTCCTCTTTTCCTGCTTCCATCCACCTTTGCCAGCATTATTGTGTTTTCCAGAGAATCCTGCCTTCTCATGAAGTAGGATAATCTCAGTTCCAACATGTTTGCCTCCAGAGATAGTTCAGGCTTGATTTGACCTAGGATGCACTTGTTCATGTTTTTGGCACTCCAGGGTATCTGCAAAACTCCCCTCCAGCACCATGTTTCAGACAAATCAATTATTTTCCTTACTTGTCTATCTTTTTATTTTTATTTTATTTGTTTAAATTTATACCCAGCCCATTTAGTGAGCATGCCACTACTCTGGGTGGCTTACAAAATATTATAAAACATACAGCTGAAAATATTAAAACCATATAAGACATATAAAACATATTAAAATAAAAAAAAAACAAACCCCTACACACACACCCATAAAATCACCAGTCTGGGACATTGGATGGCAGAAAACGGGCCAGCATAATTTTACAAAAGGGTGGTGCTTGGGAAGGCCTGGGAGGTGGCGGCCTTAGAGTGTGTAAGTGCCTTGTCCACATCATCAGGTGACACAGGCTGAAACTGATCCAATAAAACCGGACAAGACAGTGTGCTGGACACCTTAACATAACCTATTGTACTAACAGAGTCAAGGTCCCTACAGCTGGCCTCAATCTTAGTGCGGAAGTGGGCTGCAAACTGCTCACAAGTAGGGACATCTGGCTGAGGCCCCAGATGTCATCCAGCTCCAGTGAGGTTGCGGAACACTCTAAAGAGTTCCGCCTGATGGTTAGCTGCCTCACTGATACACCTGATGGCATTACAGTATTTGCCAGACATCTTTTTTTACCGCAGCCTGATTAGCATCTGTGGGAGCTTTTCTCCAAATGCTCTCTAGCCTTCTCCTAACTTGTTTCATGGCTCGCAGCTCCTCCAAAAACCAGGGGGAGGGACGAGCCCTGACACAGAGAAAGCATTTAGGTGCAGTGGAGTCAACTGCCCCGATCGTGGCTGAATACCATTCTGCATCCTGGGCTTCAAGATCCATGCCAACCAGCTCATCCGGAAACTCACCCAAGGTTTCTTGGAAACCAGTTGGATCCAATAGCCTCCGTGGGCAGACCATTCTAATTGGCCCTTTCTCCCCGCGGGGGGGTGTTGGCATTGCCAGACCAAATTTCAGCAAATTTCTGACCATGACAGGGCGCATAAAGAAAACCTGGTCACCCTCAGATCATATTGTCCCTGACCAGCCAAAAATACAAGGTCGAGTGTATGACCCCCTACATGTGCGGGACCACTCACTTGTTGGGACAGCCCCATGGGTGTCATGGATTCCATGAAGTCCGAGGCCAAACTAGTAGACAATGCCTCTGTAATGTCCACATATTTCTGGCACTCCAGGCACTCTTGTCCACAATGCAAGTTATGCATCAGGACAATCAAGTGCTGAGGCACACCAATTTCTTTCAGAACAATCCATAGTTTATCATGATCTACATAGCCAAAGGCTTTGCTATAGTCAATAAATCATAGACCAATCTTCTGAAATTCTTTGGTGCACTCCAGTAGCCAGTATGTATTTACAATATGATCTCAAGTGCCTCTTCCTTTTTAGAATCCAACTTCATCAGGCATTTCTAGCTCTATATAAGGTGAAAGCCTTTCTTGCAACACCTTGAGCATCACTTCACTTGCATGAGAAATTAAAGTAATGGTCTTATAGTTATAGCACTCCTTGGCATCTCCTTTCTTTGGGATTGGAATGTATATTGAGCATTTCCAGCCTGTGGGCCATTGTTTTGTTTCCCATATTTGTTGACATATTCTTTTTAGGATTTTGACAGCTTCAGTCTCTGTGGCTTGAAATAGTTCTATCGATATTCCATCTATCCTGGTGATTTGTTCCTTCCTAGTGCTTTCAGAGCAGCTTTCACTTCATTCTTGAACAAGAAGCCATTTTTTACTGGGTAGAAATTAATTTTTTTGGTCTCAGAAAGTAAGGAGATAATTGGACAAAATTAATGGAAGAAATAAACATGTCAAGAAACAATCAAAAGGCCTGGAGATTATTAAAGCAGTTCAACAAGTCACCTAAAGGCCCTCCTCATGCAAATTTCTTAGCAAATCTAATAGCCCATCAGCTCTCCATTAAGGGCAGATCTGAACATTCCCACAGGACATTAGATCATAAGCTTGAAAGAAAGAAGCCACTGTAGACCAATGATTATAGAAGACCATTCTGGTTTAGCAAATTGGAAAAAAAGCAATTTGTATCTGCAAAAATTGTAAGGCAGCAGGCCTCGATGACATCCATGTAGAACAGATAAAGCATTTTGGAACATTAGCAGAAACGTTGCTCCTTGGTTTCTTTAATTATTGTCCTGACTCTCTCAGTATTCTAAAAATTTGAAGACAGTCACGCGTGACTTCTTTACCAGATTTCACTATTTTGAAATCTGGTAAAGAAGTCACAAACCCAATAAACTTCAGGCCAATGTCACTACCTTTTGTCCCATCTTTATAAAGTCTTGGAAAGAATGATTCCTAACAGTTTAATTGAGGTAGTGGACACTCCCCTTCTCATAATAAGCTGGCTTTAGACCTTGGAAGAGTTGTACAATACAAACCCTTCATTTAATGCAACATATTGAGGATAGCTTTGAAACCAGGAGGATCATGGGAAGTAGTCTTTATAAACCTCTTGGCTTTCCTCTGACACTATTCATCATCAAGCACTATTGCAAAAATTCTAGAATCTAACTGAGACTTACAAGCTATCACAACCCTTTTGTAAAATGACAGATTTTTTGTTAACTTTCAAAGACAACTCAATCAATGGAAGACTCAAAAGAATAGTCTGCAACTAGATCAGTGTTACTGGCTCCTATTTTGTTTAATGTCTACACCAATGATCAACCACTTCCTTGGAGCACAAAAGGTTTATTTATGCTGATGTTCTTGCACTTTCTACTCATTCAGACAGCTTACAGATAGTAGAAAAATTTCTAACTGATGCATAAGAAGAATCTGGTGGATATTATGACAGAAATCAACTTAAAATTCAAATATATGCCTTACATCCAAGAAACAAACAGGCATCTCAGAACCTTCAGGTTAGCTGGAAGGAGGTCCAGCTAGACCACTGTTTTGCCCCCATATACCTAGGTCTTACTTTGGATCACATGCTGACCACTAAGAAAAACTGACAAGATACAACGCAAAAGGTCTCTGCAAGGAACAATATAATCCAAAAGCTCTCAGGGACCAGTTGGAGCACAGAAATATTGAGAACTATAACCTTGGTGTACTTGCCCATGCTACTCCATGGGCAAATACACCAGCCCAATATGATATAGTTTAGCTCATGCAAAACAAGTAGATTTAGCACTCAATGAAAACTGTAGAATCAATACTGGGTGCTTGGAGCCAACCCCTATTGAGAAAATCCATTTTAGCAGACATTTCACCCAGTGACAGATGGAGAGAGGTAACAACTAACAGTGAAAGGCTCAAAGCCTCTATAGCAAATCCACATCAACTCTTTGGCTACTATCCCATCCCTTCCAGATTAAAATCAAGGGGGGGGGGGGGAGTCAGAACCTCTGTGAATCCAGAAAAAACAGCAGAGAATGACAACAGCAGAGAATGTGGAAAGAAAGAAGTACCCACCCCTTAAAATGGATTGAACCCCAGGAAAGTCTAGTCCCCATTCATTTGAAGAACTGGGTTAATTATGGAATGGAATTAGCAGTACCAAGGTGAACCTAAGAAAATGACGTGTTCACACCGGCACACTCTTTTGTGAATACAGATAAGAACAGACAACTTCACACTTATGTCAGTGCACGTTATGCCCCTCAACATGTTTCATGGAAGATTTTACATTAGCTGCTTCAAATGTTCTTGGTGTTCCACATTACTGGGTGAAAATTATTTGGCATATTTATTAATTGTACAGTAATGTTTCTGACTTGAACAAAAAAAGAGACTTAACAGGTCTCCTCTTGGGAGAGAGAACTGACAAAAAAAAACACCCCACAATGTTAGCAGGACCAGTCTTATGATGCATGATTTCCTCATCCTTTCCCAAAACATTGCCTTTGTATAGCCTTGGAAAAATCATTCATAGTTGTTAGAAGTGAATGCGCCAGTCACAAAGGTTGACCCTCCTTTCTCCCTCTCTCCCCTTCCTTCTCGGGTGTTTTCTTCATATGAAGAAATTATTTGGAAAAACACTAGCCCTATTCATCAAGTATCTGTTGGACAAACTCTATCCACAAGTTGTATTTTTATCTTCCTGGTCACTGACCATAATAAATTATTGTTATTATTATCCACAAGTAGAGAGGAGCATTTTAGTCCTGTCTCCCTGCTGTAATTTCCATCATCCTCCTATTCATAGAAGATGAGTCTGAAGTGAGACAGCCTTCACTATCCATGGGAACTCTTCATATAATCAGATCCCTGACCTTCCAGGGTGCTGACTCATGTAGTGCACCTTCATATTTAGTGAATCTCTCCATATTTAGACTCATCAGCCTTCACGTATAGGAAGGTGACAAAACTGTAGGTGGATAGAATGAGATGAGAATGCTCTTTTCTATCCGTGGTATGTTACTCTAAAAGATGCCATCTGAATAAAGCTACTGTCTGTATGTCCCTCCAAATGAATGAGTGAATCCTTAGACATTTTCAGATTCAGGTTTGGTACCCACTGAAGACGTCCTGTTTAGATTTGGACATTTCTCCAAATTGTTCAAAATAATCTGATACATTCTGAGATTCATCCAAACCCACAGCACAGCACAGCGCATGTGAAATACCTCCTGTTGCTGGGAATGGAGGATACAGAAGCAATCCTATGCTCCCAAATTTTCTGACAGCTGGTATCCCTTGAAATCATCTGCTTCTATTAAAAAAATTAAAAAGAATAATTGGTGCCAACTCTCCAGAAGCAAAAGTTCTGCATAGCTTTGGTTAGTGATCATTATTTATGATGTAAAAGCAGAATGTGTTAAAATATAATCCTAGCCATCTGTCTCCCAAAATTAGTTAAAGAATGTGCAAACCTCATTTTCAAGTGTGAATTTGCCTTCTTGAAGAAATTGTCTGTACTCAGATGGATGAAGCCCTATGGGAACAGAAACTAAAAGGAGATAGAAAAATGTGAGGTGATTGCTAAAAAAGCAGCACACATCCTGGGTTTATATTTGCAAAAGGGATTTAGGGTTTATATTTGCAAAGAGGATTGAAAATAGCTGCTTTCTGCACATGAAGAGTACTGAAAAAAGTTACAGTTGCAAAAAGTATCAAATTCCAGACTTCGTTTCTTATATTTTAGCAGCCAGGGAATCATTAACTCCAATTACAGTAGAACCATTGAATCAGTGGAAATAACATAACTATTTACTTACATAAGCTCCATTCATTCAAGAGATCTACTCTAAATGAGGGTGCAACTACATTGGCCATTTACCCCATAATTTGCATTGGACTGGGCACTGATGAATTCAAATTAAAGTCCAGTGACTACACAACATTAAGCTCAATATGAGGAAGTTCATGATGGAGTTGTCCTTTTTTGAGTGGGAAATCATCTTTTTTTCTTCAGCTGCCAGGAGTGGCTTAAATTTGTTCTGATCAGTTAGAAAGCTTTTGTCTGCTTTCTCTCAGAGTGATACCCTGATTTGATGCAAAGGGGCATTTGCAGTGGTGTAAGTATGCCTCAACTGAGTGCCCCCATCTCCAAACTATTTCTTTAAAAACAACAACAACAGAAAGGTTTCAGCTTAGCACTGGAATGGAGTTTCACTAGGGCACTTAGGAGGACAATTAAAAAGAGAAAAATGTGAAAATTGGCCATTAGCCCTTGTTGGCCTCTGAAGTGGCTTCTGCTATTGGAGCTCAGTGAAAATCAAGCTCTTTTCTTCTGCCCTGCTAACTCGTTCAAATTGGTCTGGATGGCTACAACAATTTCACCCGGGGAAACCCAATTTCACAGGTGCAAATCGCAGTGGCTCAACCCATTTGGCTCTACCCTGCTGTGTAGTTGGACCCTGAGACTAACAACTGGATTTAGCTCACAGTATTCTCCATAACCAGTGTGCTATAGTGGATAGAGTGATGGACTAGGACTCAGGAGGTCTGGGTTCAAATCCATGCTCAGCCATGCTCACTAGGGGTGGGTGGGTAAAACCACTCCTTAAATCTCTCAGTTTCTTTGAAAGCCCTATTGAGGATTACTGTAAGTCAGTTCTGACTTGATGGCACATAACAACAATTCTCCATTCAGCCATGCTCCTTTGTGTATGGTTGTAATGACCCACACACAAAGAGAACACCTGTCCATAGTGATGGTGCTGTTTGTTTAAAATAATGTTTTAGAATATTTAGAAAAATATATTAAATTAACAGTTTGTGATATTAATGTAAACAAAAAGTAACACGCTCCTTTTATGCTTGAATTATGGAGGAAATAAAGAGAGGGATTTAATTAAATTAGGAAACCCAAGGCAGTAGTGGTTCGAACCTTCAGGGATCCCTAAGAAAAGTAATCTCAGATCTGACTCCTCTCCTCTTGGTCAGTTCTATAAGGCGTGCCAAATGTTAGCAGAGAAATAAGTGCTGTAAGCAACACAACAAGCAGTACCAGCTGGCTGGGTCTAATTACATTTTATTTCCTTCAAATTCCTGGGAGCAACTGCAGGCATTTTCCTATGGAGGCCTGACCCCAATTTCACAGGCACCATGAATGCACCCTAGTTGTTAGACTGAACTTTACAGGAGCTATAACATCTAGCTCTAAAATGGATTCAGCACCCACAAATAGCTCTTTTCAAGTTCAGACTAAAGCCCAGAGGCAATTTTTCACCCTTACAAAGTGGGAGTCCAGACCCTCTGTTGCATCAATACTGTTCACTTATTTTCATTTAGGGTTAAATAAAAACATGAGGACAGTAGCACTCTGCCTTCTCCATAATTTCCTTATGTCGCCTGAAAAACAATAATCCTGAAGTCTCTTATGTGTATTGACACTGTCCATAAGAGCCAAAGCTCCAGAAAATCAGGCTTCAAAATCACATGGGAGCTTCCCACACATACAGGTGGGTGTCTTCTTAACTTGCCTTTGGCATGAACAAAGCGATGGCAGAGTGCGGTGGGACAACACTCTCTTGTGTGTTTTATTAACCGAACAGGGATAATGTTTCAAATTCACCCAGTGCATCTTGGGGGCAGGCTGGAGATTTCTTCAAACAGACACTTGGAGGTTAGTGAGTAGAACTGGCAATGGGCATCTCCTAGTTTTAACTGTATTTGGTTTGGAACACCTGCCAGTTTAAACCCAGAGTTAAGCCTCTCTCACACTGGCAAGCTGCACATAACCAGGAAATTAAATGCTAAAACTGATGCCTTAATATCTGACAACTAGAATGAGTTCACTCATGTACACACACTTTCCTATATGTCTACAATCTTCCTATCCTCCGTCCCAGTCCTCACTGGGCTCTTTGGAAGGAGTTCCGTCTTAATTTCTTCTTGGCGTTTCCCTCTTTTGCATGGGCGGTACCCTTTGGCCAGGACTGGAGAGCCACATTAGGAAAATGAGCAGAGATGGAGGAGAAAACGTTATTAGAGCTCCCAGATCACACAGCCAACGTGGGCACAAGGGATTTGGGACGATAGACCAAAAATCAAGCATTTCCCATTTCTTTGAAATGTAGTTTACAGTTAGTGTACAAGTTCAGTATCTCCAGGCAGGGCCCTTGAATCTGGGGCATTCTTGCATTTTGATTCCTTTTCTTATTTCAGCTACCATTTTGCCCTGGCTGCATATGAATTTTTGTAACGTTCCTGGAGTCAAGGATTTCAAGTGGAACATGACTGTGCTAATGCTGACAGTATGCATTTTTTGTCTGGCATGGCTAGACCAGGTCTTGATTATCCATGCAGTAGTGACCTCCAAGCTGGACTACTGTAACACACTTTAAATATGACACACACACACCCTTATCCTAGGACACTTCAGGAACTTTAGCTGATACAAAAATTGTTTGCCCAATGCTGGGTGGTTAAGAGCTTGCTGGGATCAGACTCAAAAAGGCTAGAAATTGAATGCTCAGTTACCTGCTATGAGAGATCTACTGTATACTTTGAGAATAGAGTCACTCATATTTGCCTGGAACTTGATGCCAATAATTTAACAGTGTCTAATGAGGTATCCAATGCACTATCTAGTTTTTTGGGGGGATCAGTTTCAGTTGTGGCCTAATAATGTGGACAAGACGCTTGAATTGGTCCATCCCACAGCATGTATACTTGACCTTTGTTCATTGTGGTAAGATCTAACAGGGATGGATTGGTTGTGTAGGTCCAGGAGGTGGTAAATGCCTCATCATGGCAGAAGATTGTGCCTTCTGCCTTGAAAGAGGCAGTAGTGCATCCTTTCCGGTAGAGGACCTCTCTGGACCCAGAGGTATGTGACAACTACTACTCTGTTGCCAATATCCCCTTTTTGAACACGGTGCTTGAACATGTGGTAGCTGGGCAGCTTCAGATGTTGTTGGAGGAAACTGATTATCTGGAACCAATTTAGTCCTGTTTCGGACCAGGATCTGGTACTGAAACAGTCTGAATTGCCCCAACCTGCTCTGGGCTGAAGACAGGGAGACAGGGGCCAATAAACTGAAGCTGAATCCTAACAATATGGAGGCTCTATGGTTTGATGATTCCCATGTTTGGGAGTTCTGAATGGAGTTGCATTCCCCCTGAAGGAGCATATGCATCATTTAGGATTACTCCTTGATTAATCTTTGTCATTAGACACTCATGTGAACTCAGTGGCTTGGCGTGTCTGGGGTCAGCTTAGACAGGTCTATCAGCTATGACAATTCCTGGACAGGGATAACCTGGTCGCTGTAGTCCATGCTCTGGTAACTTCCAGGTAAGACTACTGCTAAACTGCTAAAGAGAACATGCTTCAGAATCCACATGATACCAGTTCTGAAGGACTTGCACTGGCTACCAATACAGTTCTGATATGAATTCAAGGTCTTCATGATAACTTATAAGCCCTAAATTTGGGCCTGGATATGTGTAAACATGCCCAGTCACTCAGATCTGTTGGTGAAGTCCCCTGTGTCCCACAGTTGGGAACTGTCTCTTATATGGAGACATAGTGGAGGGCTTTTACTGCTGTACGTGGTACAGCAATATGTGGTGGCTCTGTGGGTTAAACCGCAGAAGCCTCTGTGCTGCAGGGTCAGAAGACCAGCAGTCGTAAGATCGAATCCACGCGATGGAGTGAGCTCCCGTCGCTTGTCCCAGCTCCTCGCCAACCTAGCAGTTCGAAAGCATGCAAATACAAGTAGATAAATAGGTACCACCTCAGTGGGAAGGTAACGGTGTTCCGTGTCTAGTCGCGCTGGCCACGTGACCACGGAAACTGTCTTCGGACAAAACGCTGGCTCTATGGCTTGGAAACGGGGATGAGCACCGCGCCCTAGAGTCGGACACGACTGGACTAAATGTCAAGGGGAACCTTTACCTTTACTGCTGTACCACCTCAGTTGTGCAATGTTCTCCCCTTGGATGTTCGATTGGCACCAACACTGGCTTTATTTAATGACTTGGATGAGGAAGTAAAGGGAATGCTTATAAAATTTGCAGATGGCACAAAATTGGGTAGAATAGCTAATACCCTGGAAGACAGGAACAAAATTCAAAATGATCTGGATAGGCTGGAGCACTGGGCTGAAAACAACAGAATGAAATTCAACAGGGATAAGTGCAAAGTACTTCACATCAGAAAAAGAAAACAAATGCACAGTTACCTGGCTCAGCAATACTACAAGCAAGAAGGATCTTGGAATTGTCGTAGATCACAAGCTGAATATGAGCCATCAGTGTGATGTGGCTACAAAAAAGGCAAATGCTATTTTAGGCTTCATTAACAGAAGTATAGTTTCCAAATCCCGCAAGGTGCTAGTCCCCCTCTATTCAGCACTGGTTATGCCTCGTCTTGAGTACTGTGTCCAGTTCTGGACACCACACTTCAAGAAGGATGCTGGCAAATTGGAACAAGTTCAGAGGAGGGCGACAAGGATGATCAGGGGGCTGGAAACCAAGCCCTGTGAGGAAAGACTGGAATAAATTGGGCCTGTTTAGCCTTGAGAAAAGAAGACCGAGGGGTGATATGATATACTTCAAAGGCTGTCATTCCAGAGGAGGGGCAGGATTTGTTCTCAATCATCCCAGAGTGCAGGACATGCAACCATGGGCTCAAGTTAAAGGAAGCCAGATTTTAATTGAATATCAGGAAAAACTTCCTAACTGTTAGAGCAGTACGGCAGTGGAATCATTTATCTTGAGAGGTGGTGAGCGCTCCAACACTGGAGGCATTCAGGAGAAATGTAGACAACCACCTGGCAGATATCCTTTGATTTGTATTCCTGTATCGAGCAGGGAGTTGGACTTGATGGCCTTATAGGCCCCTTCCAACTTCAGTATTCTATGATTCTATGATTTCAATTCCAAGTCAATATGTACTTATTTATTAGAGCCTTTGTGGATTGAGGATCGTGACCTTTATACATTTTAGTGCAATTAATGTTTTTAATATTTGAATGTTTCAGTTTTGTGCTATTTAATTTTAAATTGTTTTAATCATCTTATATTTTAAAATGGTTTTATACAGCTTTGTAACTTGCCCTGAGATCCAGGGATATAGGGTGGGCAATAAATGTTAAAAGAATTAAATAAAGGAGATTAGAAAATATGAACATGTGACATCATTTTTGCACCCGTTGTGGGCCACCAGTACTTCCTTTGCTCTGTTTTACAATATTAAATATTAAAGGACTAAATTACTTGAGACTGGGTGGCCTTTTTTCTTTTTTTTTTTTTAAGAGCAGGGTTCTTATTCTGGGTTCATTTACCTGCATTCCCTTTGTGCCTGTTTCCACAAACAGTTACCTACCTAAAGTGCTTAATTCTACCTTGCAACATTATTTCTACATTGCTTTGTGATAATTTGATCCTGAAATATGTCTTATACATACTTTGAAGCAACACATAATGTGCAACAGAAGGCAACAAGTCATCAGTGTTGGCTCACCCATAAGGGCAACTAGGGTGCTACCTCACCTCTGGCTCAGCCTATGCCCAGCTATCGTTTTTGCCTCCTTCCTGAAGGCAGAAGGCTTCTCTGTTTCTGTGTTAATGCCTGCCTGCCTGCAGAAAGTGGGGGATAATGCCTCTGTGTCTGTATGCATGCATGACTACTCTGCTTTCCCCCTCCATGTACCCCGATTGCTGTGTCTTCCACCACACCAGTTCCAACAGGTACCAACCATCACTGTTGCTAATGTATTGTGTTTTTTCTGTGATACACAGACTGGCAATATAGTTAACTCACTCGAAGCATGAAATAAATTCCTGAAATAGGAAAGAAGAAAAGAGTGTGGTGGATGAGGCCTCCTCATTGACGCCAAACAGTCCAGGTGTAGGCACTTTTTTACACTTCCCACTTGTGTGATCCTTGTGAACAGAATGAAATAAGACTCTCAGATTCCAGCCGCCTGTGCACACCTCCCCCTGAACACTGGTTTGCTAAGCTTTTCATTAAGTTTGAGATCTCGCACACAGTAGGGAGTCATTCTCCTGTGCCCACCTTTTTTGCCAGGAAATCCAGTTATCACTGTCTCCTAGGGAGACTCTGCAGGAGGGATGCATCAAAGCCAGTAAGATCTCTCCATGCCTGTATTTCCCAAAGCACAATGCTCTGCAAACTGCACAGTAGTTTAACATAGCTTATTCCATTTTCATTTATTTTCCATCCCCCTCCCTCATAAGCTGCTTTAATTGTCTCAGAACAAAAGCAGCATATAAATAATAAATATTAACCCCATTAAGCTGTTACAGAATCAAGGGTTTTGAACGTACTTAAAAATGAGTGCCTAGGATTGCCTGCCCATCACCGTTACTCTCTTCCAGTGTCATGCCAGTGCCATGTATGAAGACAAAAGGTTCGTGCTTAAGTATTGTGACCACCTCCACCTGATGAATCACCTTTAAACTGCCCTTAATTTTATTAGGCTTGCCTCGTGACGCAGTGGTTAAACTGCTGTACTGCAGCCAAAACTGTGCTCACGACCTGGGGTTCAATCCCAGGTAGCGGCTCAAGGTTGACTCAGCCTTCCTATCCTTCTGAGGTAGGTAAAATGAGTACCCAGCTTGTGCGGGGGGGGGGGGGGCAATGTGTAGCCTGCATAATTAACTTGTAAACCACCCAGAGAGTGCTTGAAGCGCTATGGGGCGGTATATAAGCAGCACACTTTTGCTTTTAAGCCCAAATCATAGGAGCCCAAGTGGCTGGATAATGTTCTTTTGTGCCTGTACTCTGAAATCCTTTTTAAAGCTCAAGCTTAAGCAGCAGAAGCAGTAACTAAGCAAAAACATTGCTTTAAAAAGGGATGAGCATTTCATGTCTACACAAAAGACCCAAAATGCAAAAAAGGCACTGTTTCATATATGTTCTCTTCTTTCAGTGATTGATGAAAGAGATCACCTTAAACACAAATCATTCATGTTTACAAAAGAGGGGTAAATGAAAGTTTCATGATTTGTTTGTTTTGGGGGTATATGTGTATGTGTTTCCCTTTCCTTGTACGTAAACATTTGATCCCATTTTGTCTGTCAAATTGCCTAAGAAATATTGAATCCAATAGCACTAAACTGCTGGATCGCTCAATGGCTGAGGTCTCTGACTGTGGAGCCAGAGCTTAGGAGTTCAGTTCCCCGCTGTGCCTCACTGAGAGGGGCTGTACTCAATGATGCATAGGATTCCTTCCAGTTCTGCAGTTCTAAGATGATGATGATGATGATGATGATGATGATGATTTCACCAGGACTCAGCAACTATGGAAAGTTAAATTTGTAAAAGGCCCTGAAATGCAGTGAAGAGTGTTCTTTGCTTAAGTCATTCTTTTGTGGGTGGGATAACTGTGTGCTGAGCTCCTGGTGCCTTCCATTGTGGATTCCTTCCTGCTTCCCTGTTGTGTCTCCCATCTTAGATCCTTTCCCTCCACCCACACCCGATTTCTGGGAGGACTGTTTATCTCTTTCTTTGGATTACTTTTGCTGCTCCTAGGCAGCCTGCCTGTACCAGCATGCGTCCTTGGGATTTATTTTTTTTACTCCCCCTCCCCTCATTTTGGGGTAGTTTTTTTCTTCTCCTTTGGGATTTGCTTTGGTCCTTTCCCTTCTAGGATTATATTTGCTACTGCCTGCTCTGTTTATTGTTGCCTACTGAATTCAATGGAATTGAAGCATAAAGTTGGCGGGGGGGTTCCTTTGTTCAGATAGTTTTGATGGGGGGGGTCTTGGTTGTATTTTTGCCTTTATTTGCTTGCTTCATTTCTTTGTTTGTTTGTTTTTTAACAGGGACCACTTGTGTATTTCTTTTGCTATTTTCTTACCTTAATGTGTGGGGGTGCTTTCCTTGTTTGATTGTTTTTTTAAAAAAAATTGGTTAATTTACTGTGTATTTGTTTTTTTTAAATGTGTATATTTCCATTATAGTTTTTTTCTCTTTTTTTTCTTTTTCTTTCTTTCTTTCTTTCTTTCTTTCTTTGTGTGTGTGTGTGTGTGTGTGTGGCTAAGGGAGACTCTTTTGTTTGCTTCTGTGGGCCTGTGTGGTCTAGGTCAGCGTTCCCCAACCTTTTTCTTAGTGCGCCCCGGTGAATCCTCTGAGGGAGGTGGGGCGGCCCCTCACGCTCGCGCTCTCCGCCGCACGCGTGAAGTGGGGGGGTGCGCGCGCCATAGGCGAGCGCACGCGTTCCCCCACCGCTTCGCACATGCGCAGGAGCGCCTGCCCACCCGCACGCCCACCCCTTGGCCACCTCCCGGCTCTTCGCCACCCCCACCCCCCGTTGCCGCCGCCACCGCCGGGAGGCCAGCACTGCCGGGTGCTTCAGCTGCTGACCTCCCGGCTCTTGGCCACCCCCACCCCCCCCCCCCCCCGTTGCCGCCGCCGCTGCCGCCGGGAGGCCAGCACCGCCGGGTGCTTCAGCTGCTGGCCTCCCGCCGCCGCCGGTGGCAGCGGCGGGTGGCCAAGAGCCGGGAGGCCAGCAGCCGAAGCACCCGGCGGTGTTCGGCCTCCCGGCTCTTGGCCACACACCCCTGCCGCCGCGCCGCAAAAACAGACCTCCCGCTGCCCCCCGCACACACTCCCGTCCCCACAGCTGCTTTGCACGCACGGGCGCTTGCGTGAAGGGGTGAGGGAGCGCTCACGCCCCCGCTGGCACGTGTGCGCAAACCAGCTGTGGGGAGGGGAGTGGGGGGGCGGCGGGAGGTCTGTCTTCGCGGCCCGGTCAGGCTCAAGCCACGGACCGACAATGGGCCGCGGACCGGGGGTTGACGACCTCTGGTCTAGGTAGTAGACTTTTTGCTAGTGTGCCTAGTGTGCCACAGAGCTCTGTGGTTAGTTGCTGTTTGTTGGGCACAGCTTGGGGCATTTATTTCCTGTTGTTCTTGGTGTTGTGTTGGTGGTGGTTGTTTTGGTGGGTGGGTGTCTCTGTGTATCAGGCAGCCAGTGCCTGGCTGGCTGGCTACTTTCTTGCCCCTTTTTATATTGTGCGGCCCAGGCTCAGAGGGTCTCTGTTGTGATAGGTATGTGACACTGAACTCACACTGTTGTCTTTTCTAATTTTTGGATGCTTTACTGCTTTTTGAATTGGTGGATGGACGAGTGAAGTAAAATTTGCTCTGTATATGTGATGATGATGAATGTGATAATGTAATTAGTGTCTTCACAGGTCTGGCGATTATTTTACTTTCTGACACACTGTTGCCTTCCCTCTGCTTTTCTGGAATAGTTTCAGAGGTTTTTTTACACCATTTGGTGTGTCCATCTAAAACATCCCAAATTTTAAACTTAACAATAAAACAGTGCCAGAGAAGTTTTGAATATGCATTAGAACATCAGGCAAATAAAGAACTCTTAATCGAAAACCTGAAGCTCATTGAGCTAGATGGCAGGTGAACTTCCCTGGGAAGAAATATTTAGATTCAGGTGCCGCTGCAAAACCTACCTAATAACTGATGGTAGAAGTTTCTGAAGAAAACACAACCACCCCCACCACCTTGCTAATCTTGACAAATGAACAGTTTGCTTAAGATGCAAATCACAAAGTCTCTCCTATGTGCCTGAAACAAGCCCTTGAAAAGTTGCTGTTTCCATGTCACCACTACTATTCTAACAAACAGATGCCTTTTAGGGCAAGGGGGAGGAAATGCATTCCTTATGATTAGACTTGTTGACATTCAGATAAGTGGAGTGAAACAGAGAGCTTTTCTTACATGTGTGTTTGTGTGTGTGTGTGTGTGTGTTGAGGAGAAGGAGGTTATGCCACCACTGAAATCAAAATAGATTTCACAGTTTATTTCAAGAATAATGCACTTATTTTTATTACTGCCTAGGAAGTAGCTTCTTTCTTCTCTAAGGCATTTGATTTTGTACAGTAAATAGTACAATTGAGCTACAAACTAAATGAAATTGGAAAGCTGTTGGGCTAGCCAATAAATAACAAAGATGAGGTTTAATCCTTGGGCCAAAAAGGGGTGGGGGGGATTGTAGGTGCAGTAAACAGCTGGCAGCTTGATTAGTAAATCAGGATGACTGACAGCTTGATACTATGATTTGCTGCAGACAAAATCAGAATGTAGATCCAAAGGCTTCTGTAAAAACCACACATTCCAGCATTGCATTCATGCTGCATTTGTGGAAGGCATTGCTATTTGCAACTGTTGCACAAGTCAGGTACAAGCAGAGGGGGAAATGACGAGAGCAAGCTAGAAGAGGGCCCACCCACCAAAAGGGACTACCTCACCCTCCATGTTTTAGCCTTGTTGTAATTGACTCTAACATAGAAATACTAAGTTCCAAGGCACCTAACCCAAAGAAAGGACAATTAGAAAAAAGGTGTTGTCTAACTAGCATCAGCACATACCCTCCAGTTAGAGCCCATTTATAGAACTGTTGACTGGGGTACATTTTGGAACTGGGGCCTCCAAATGTCATTGGATTCCAGTCCCTATCAGCCACAACCAGCCTATCCCACAGTGAGGAATGATAGGACTAGTATTTCTTCAACCTCTGGAGATATATAGCTTCCCTTCCCAGTCTATAGCAAAATGCAGCCTCCCAACTGATGATGGATACAATTCCCATCACTCCTCACTATTGGCCACACTGGTTAGAGCTCATGGCAGTTGTAATCTACTGGGCCTACTGTACATGACTGTGTCTTCTGTCTGCTGTATGTATTTACTCTGCAATTCCTAAGTTTTATTTATTTATTTATTTATTTATTTATTTATTTTATTAGATTTATACCCCGCCCATCTAGACAGATAGTCTACTCTGGGCGGCATTACAAAATTTAAAAACAATAGAAACAATGAACATGCAAAATCCAAGATGTAAAAATGTAAATATTAAAATACAGCAGGAGGGAAAGCCTGCCTAAATAGCCATGTCTTAAGTTTATTTCTAAAGACACTCAGAGAGGGAGCCAGGCCGATCTCTACGGGCAAGTTGTTCCAGAGGCGAGGGGCCACTGCTGAGAAGGCCCCGTTCCTCGTTCTTTCCTTCCGGGCCTCCCTCGGCGTTAGGCCCCTCAATCGCCCGGCCTGGCTAGAACGAGTGTCTCTGGCAGAACTGGGTGGGAGAAGGCGCTCTGCCAGATATCAAGGTCCTAAACTGTTTAGGGCTTTATAAGTAATCGTAAGAACTTTGAAATCAACACGGAAACCAATGGGCAACCAATGCAATATCTAATAAGTTGAGAGTCGAGTGTATGTGTGTGTGTTTTAATTAAAGATGGTCTAAGCAGCATCATTGTAATAAGTGGGAATTCTAAATACCCATCAATAGCTGTTAGGTAAAGGTTCCCCTTGACATTTAGTCCAGTCGTGTCTGACTCTAGGGCGTGGTGCTCATCCCCGTTTCCAAGCCATAGAGCCAGCGTTTGTCCGAAGACAGTTTCCGTGGTCACATGGCCAGCGCGACTAGACACGGAACGCCGTTACCTTCCCACTGAGGTGGTACCTATTTATCTACTCGCATTTGCATGCTTTCGAACTGCTAGGTTGGCAGGAGCAATAGCTGTTAAACTGTGGGCAATTCACGGCAAGATCCCTTAATTTTCACAGATACGCATTTGCACACCTCTGTGCTAGAGATAAGATGCCCTACACACTGTCCCACTCAGAGATGTAATTTCGAGAGACCTCAGACAGGGACCTGATCCTGGGAAAATGAAAAGACTAGCAACTCATATCAACAAAACGTGGTAGGTCCTTACAAAATGGCAAAATAAGAATAAAAATAAAGACAACTGATGATTCGAAGATCTGGCAAAATGGGTGAAATCTGGCATAATGGCTGAAATTCAACAGTAAGTCACAACTGGAGTAGGCCCATTGAATCAATAGAGCATACATAGGTGTTGACTGACCAAATGCCCATTGAATCAGTGGGTGTACACTAATTGCTACTTACTGCTGGACTTCAGTCGATAACTTAACCTTTAAGGCAGAGGTATCTTAAATATCAGCAGGCAGGCAGGAAAGAAATCTTCCTTCTGAACAAGGTGCAAATCTCCTCTCAAATACCTGTTCGGTAATGGAAATTCACCAAGGAGTGACAATGGGAAACCACACATTGAACATCTCACATACTTTGCAGATGCTATTAGAGTTACCATAAGTCAGAAGCAATTTGATGGCACATACCGTACATAGTGCTCAGACAACAGTTGCTGAAATGTTCCTTCTTAACAAGTTGCATTCCTGGCATTTTTACAGAGTTTTTAAAACCACATTAACAAAGTTGGAAGTGGGCCTCTGGGCCCTTCTGTTTTGCAGTTTCCTCCACTCAGTTATGCTGATCATGCATATTATGACTTGCCCACTCTGTTTTACAGTCAGATAAGCCTCTTGATGTTTTTGATGCAGCAAACTCACCTGGCCTATCATTCCTTTGAATATAAGAGCATTGATTTATTGGAGCAATGGATTTAACTCAGTTCACATTTTGATAAGAACTGAACTGATAAACATTCAGTAGCAAATACGTTGGCAATTCCCAAATCAATGTACAAATAAGAATTCAACTGCCCATAATCTTTAAACTTCTCAGAATGTTATGACATGGCTTTGCCAATGTATTCAATAATTTTAATGCTTATATTATGCAAATGTACAACCAAACATGAATTTTTATTAGAAATTCTCCTAATATATACATTCCTGGAGGTCACTACCTCATAGGATCACCATAAAGTACTTTATGCTTGTAAAACACAGGTATATAAGGTGTGCAAATAATGTATGCTGTTCTTAAATGCTGCCAAATGGCTGATGGCTTATGGTGACCCTATGATTAGTGACATCCAATAATGTATATTTTAGGAGAAATGTTCACAGAAATATATATACATTTTCACATGGAGCTTTAAAAAAACAAAGAAAAACCCACAAATTGACACTGAAATCCAACAGAACTAACTTAAGATGAGGAAAATGGACAAGCTGAGATAGAACTGATAGATATATTGATCCCTAGCAGGTGACAAAATATTGGTAATCTCCTTGATAAAGGGACCAATGGAGCATTTTCCAGAGGCTGCAGTTATAAAACAAGCATCACAGATAGACCCAACTGTGTAACAAGTCCTTGAATGACACAAACCAAACTTCCATAAAGATTCAGAACTGGCTAGTTTAAATAGTGTCTACTGAGAAGAAATTCTAAATTTTGTTTTAAATTAATGAGTTGTTGTTTGGGAAGCTCTGAAAGTCTGCAGATCAGTGATATTAAGTGGTGCAATTGCTCCCCAGTAATTATTGATGAAGTCCTAATGGAACAGATTGATTTCTGAAGCAATGAATGCCAAGATGCAGGATAACTGATCTTGAAAAGAGCCGTGAAAGATGCAGTCATGTCACACCAAATGGTGACGCCTCTGAGTTTCAATGCAAGTATCCAAAAGGCCCACAGGAAGATTGGGATGCAGCAGCTTGATCTAAGCCTCCATAGCTTTTGTAGTTGTCTTTTGCAGACTCAATTATCACAATGTTTCTTAAACCCCATATGGGTAATTCCCACTGATTACCACATAACCTACTGCTGAGAGGAAAGCTGATCCACGGCAGGCACTGGTGTTCTTAATCTTTGCCAGCACGCTAACTGTCTCTCACAAAGGGGTGCCCTATTTTTGTTTTTGTTTTCCTGCGTTCAGGTGAAATAGAAAAGAGACTTTCAAGAAGGACTTCAACTAAGCAGAGCCTGAAAACGGAGAGCTCATTTTCCACTGATGGTGATGAATTTAAGATTCAGGAACTATGGAATGAAGCATTGCTCTCTTTTGTTCTTTGCTTCTCTCAACGGTGTTGCTATCCTGTCCCTCTAATTGGAATACCTGAAAATAGGCCACACAGAAATGGGTCTCCAGACTCAAAACAAAACAAAACTCAAGGATATTTATGAGAGGTGGAAAAAGAGTAAATATATCTACAGCCATTTCCCCCCTGCCTTGGTTCCATCAGTACAGATAAGTCTTATCATTCAAAAAGTCTGGGGGAAAAATAGAAATGTAGAAATAGATATTATATTTGCTAGATAAATGGAGTGGGAGACAGAAACTTATCCTGCTGTGTACTGAAAAACAATGCTATTTTTTAAATCTTTGCACGCTGGCAAAGATTTTTAGAGCACACATTGCAGTAGGACATTTATTGTTTATTAAATTGTAACAAAGCCTCAGCTTTATGGGGTGCTCAAGGTAACCTGTACTTTAAAAAATAAAAACACTCATCACAAACATAATATGCATTATCCAGGACAATCAGAAAGCTATAGTATGTTAACACACAAAAACTAAGTAGTGGAGCACATTCTTGTCAGGCAAATGCCTTTGGCATTTCCATGTGGAGCTGGAGAAACACTTTTTCTGAAACTCAGGCAAGTCACTGCTAACAATGTACTATGGTCTGCCTATAGCTTAGACAAGTTACATTTTTGGAGTACAGCTTCCAGAATCTCCAAGCCATCATGGCCACTTCAGGAAGACAGTATATCTGTGACGATTCTTAGTAATCCAGGTGAGGTTATCTGGAAGTTGAGTCATGGCAACTGGACTTCTTTCTTATTAGGTTGAAACATTTCGCTACTCATCCAAGTAGCTTCTTCAGTCTGAGGAGAATTGGTAGGAGACCCCGGATATATCCTCCACATTGGTTTCACTTCCCCCTGGTCTGAATTGGCTCCTTAGATGGACAAAGGGCTGGGGGTGAGGGATGATCCCACTTCTGCAGTCCTCCTCCACCCATTGTCATGGGTCATTAACAGTCGTTAACAGTGGTCTTTCTGGTAGGTGTGGTCATGATCTTTCTGGGGACGGATGAAAGGGCAGAATGATAAATAGGAGACCTCCAATGATAAATAAGGCCTCCACCCCTGTTGAGTGAGGGATTTTCTATATGCACATGTATGGCCTCCCTGACCCCTCTCTCAAACCACCTATCTTATTTATTTATTTATTTATTTATTTATTTATTTATTTATTTATTTATTTATTTATTTATTTATTTATTGGATTTATACCCTGCACCATCTAGCAACCAGGCCACTCTGGGCGGCTAACAACAATATAAACAGCAATATTAAAACACGATAGAAAAATAAAATAATACATAGCAACAAGATAAAATAAAACAGATGGCAATGAAAGTGATAAAAGGGTGATGAAAAGGATGGCAAAAAGGATGGTAAAAGGGGGCGCGAGATTTTAATGCTCCGGGAAAGCCAGACGGAAGAGCCAAGTCTTCAATGCTCGTTTGAACCCATCCAGCAAGGGTGCCAGGCGGATATGGGCAGGTTGTTCCATAGGCGGGGGGTGACCGCCGAGAAGGCCTGGTTTCTTGTTCTTTCCCTCCGGGCCTCCTTTGGGGTCAACGCTCTCAATCACCCTGCCTGTGAAGAACGGGTATTACGGACAGATCTGGCTGGGAGCAGGCGT
Organism: Intellagama lesueurii; assembly: GCA_037013535.1. NCBI lineage: Eukaryota > Metazoa > Chordata > Lepidosauria > Squamata > Agamidae > Intellagama > Intellagama lesueurii. The sequence goes on along the minus strand of JBAJHW010000010.1, from coordinate 25,069,032 downwards.
TGTGATAGGTACCTAGGTCCTTAACCGTTTAGGGCTTTGAATGTTATCATCATAACCTTGAAGTCGATGCGGAAACAAACCGGTAGCCAATGAGGGGCGGCCAGAGTGGGGGAGTTATTAATCTGGCCGCCGAATTTTGGGCCAGTTGAAGTCTCCGCATCAGCCTCAAGGGTAGCCCCACGTAGAGAGTACTGCAGTAGTCTATTCTTGAGATTACAAGGGCATGAATCACCGTCGTGAGTGCCCCCGCATCTAGATAGGGATGCAGCTGGGCAATTCTCCGAAGATGGAAATGGGCTGCCCGGACCACAGATGCCACCTGGGTTTCCATGGTGAGATCCGGGTCCAGGCAGATGCCCAAGCTGCAAACCTCATTCTTTGTGGGAAGAGTCACTCCCCAAAAGGAGAGGGAGTTTCCCAACCTGCTGATGCCAGGGCCGCCCACACGCAAGATTTCCATCTTGTCCGGATTCAACCTCAGTCCATTGGCCCTCATCCACTCCAGAACGGTCCCCAAGTAGCATTCAAGGGTCAGAACAGCATCCACTGCAGTTGAAGAAAAGGAGAGGTAGAGCTGGGTGTCATCAGTGTACTGATGGCACCAGGCCCCACCACTCCGGATGATCTCACCCAGCGGCCTCATATAGATATTAAATAGCATTGGTGAGATGATCGACCCCTACGGAACCCCACAATTGAGGATCCACGGGGTGGAAGTCATCTCACCAAGCTGCACTCTCTGGGGACGGTCCTCCAAGAAGGAATGGAGCCATGCCAAAGTGAGGCCACCGATCCCCAATTCGGAGAGCCGGCCTAGGAGGATACCATGGTCGACGGTATCAAAGGCTGCTGAGATATCGAGGAGGACCAACAAGGACATATTGCCCCTGTCGGCCTCCCTCAGGAGGTCATCCTGCAGGGCAACCAATGCTGTTTCCATACCATGGCATGGCCTGAAGCCCAACTGGAATGGATCAAGGGCATCAGTTTCCTGCAGGAGGGCCTGGAGCTGATCAGCCACCACGCTCTCGACCACTTTACTCAAGAAAGAAACATTGGCGACGGACCTATAATTCCCAATTTCGTCCACTGCCAAATTAGGTTTCTTTTGAATGAGTCTAATGAGTGTCTCCTTGAGGGCAGGGGGAACCATGCCCTCCTGGAGAGACCCATTAATTATTGCAGTGGCCCATTCTGTTGTTACCCGGCTTTGCTGCTTTGATGAGCCAGGCCAGACAAGGGTCTAAAGAGGAGGTGGTGGCACGACAGCGCACAAGCACCCTGTCCACCTCATTGGACGTCACAGGTTGAAAGCAAGTTAACCTCGCCAGACAAGATGATGCACTGGACATCTCAGCTCGATCTACTGTCTGTAGAAAAGGGTCAAGGTCCTGGTGGATGGCCTCCACTTTAGATAGAAATGCCACAAACTGGTCACAGGAAATACTAGAGGGAGACCTATCACTGTGGCCAACTCCGGATAGATCACGTACTATACGGAAAAGTTCTGCCTGCTGGTTGTGAGCTTCGCTTATCTGGTCAGCGAAGAATGCTCTTCTAGCAACTTTTACCCTAGCTAGGTAAAGGTTAGACGCGATCCTGGCTGCTTTTAGATTAATTTCCGTCGGGGCCCTTCTCCAAATGCTCTCTAGCCTTCTCCGATTACACTTCATGGCCCTCAACCATGAGGGCTAAACCAGGGGGCTGGTTGGGCTCAACGATGGAGAGGGTGTTTAGGTGTGATCATGTCAACCGCCCTGGTGGTGGCAGTATACCAGCCATCCACCAGAGCATTGACAGGAGCGCCAACCAAGTCAGCCGGAATCCCCCACATGGTATCTTGGAATCCATCATGATCCAGTAACCTGTGGGTCCAAAATGCGTCCATCTTGGTCATCAAATGAGTGTCCTTTGTCCTTCAAATGAATCAATGAATCTACTGTTAATGACACATGACAATGGGTGAAGAAGGACTGCAGAAGTGAGATTTTCACTCACTCCCCCATCCTTTGTCCATCTAACAAGCCTATTCAGACCGGGGGAAGTGAAACCAACGTGGAGGATATATCAGGGGTCTCCACCAACTCTCCTCAGAATGAAGAAGCTACTTGAATGAGTAGCGAAATGTTTCAACCTAATAAGAAAGAAGTCCAGTTGCCATGATTCAACTTCCAGATTCAGGAAGACAGCTTATTTTCTTCCTAGTGTGAGATGAGTGACAAGTTCCCATTGATGGTGATTCATCAATGGTGGCGATTCACGTCATTAATAACACCCAGGTTAGTTTTGATTTACAGCCCACTAAAGATTCTGCTTTTTTAAACACATGCATCTTCTCTGCCCAATACCAATGTCTCAATGAAGTAATAGTAGGCTTCCATTGTAAACACATTACAAGGCCCCAGGGAACCTTTCAGTTTATCTCTTGTAAATTACTCTCCTATCTATAAGGTAGAAGAGACAAACATTATTAAAAAGTGCTCCAGGCATTTTTTTTGAATTAACTTTTGTAGCCATGGAATTATTCCATTATGTTCAAGCAATATAGCCCTTCTTAGTCTTGTATCTTACCTCTCTTTTAACAATTCAGTTATTTACCCTGTTCCTAGAGTAGTTTTCCTTCTAAGTCAGTTGCTGGCCCTTGGGAGTATTTAATGCATGACGGCATTACATTACTTTTGGACTTTAATGCAAATTTTCAAGTTCAGAGCCAGCAGTAAGTTGGATGCACTTCTGGGCAATGTCCCCTGCAGTGCCCTCCACATAAGTCTGACAGTTCTGCCAAAGGTTGCTAAAGACAGATAGGGATAGAAGTCAAAGCAATGCTTGGTACTATTGGAAACAGCATAGCTCTCTCGCACAGCTCAGTGCTATAAAGAGAAGCACTGAGTAAAGCAGTGTCCACCAGCACCTAATTTGTTATAACCACTGCTTCTTAGGTCCTATCCTCAATATATACCTTGTATACAGAAAGCAAAGGAGGCTAACATCAACTGTGAGAACTAGAGATGGGCGAATCGGAAAAATCGGAATCGGTTTGTGATGTTTCATGGCTACTCACAAACCATGAACTATCATGACCCACCCACCCCAAAAAATGAATCGTTTAGTGGGGAGGGAGAACATTCTCCCTGCCCAAGACCAGCTATTGTGAGGATTATAAGGAAGCTCAGAGGGGAAAAGCCAAAAGCCAGTCCTTGGATGGGGTAAATGGCATGACTGTCTTCACAATTTAAAATACAAACAAACAAACAACCAGGGGGCTCACTCCTGCTAGCCCTGGTTCTACTGCATTCATGATCAGGGGCCTTCTCAGGGATGCACCCTGGAATGGGATGGCCAACTTCCAGAACCTATTCTGGAAGTCTTACCTAACCTAGTGAGAAAAAGAGAGAAAACTGATTGTTTAAACCAAGAGTAATCTTGAACTTGAGAATGAAAACATTTTGGAATGCTTTTCTTCTCCTTGCTTTTCTTCCTTTAACTTCATAATTGTCAGGTTCGCCTTACAAACTCACCACCAGCAAAACCCTGGGATCTGTACAGGGACTTGCATAATTTGACATTTGCAAAGCAGAGCAGGAGATTTCCTTGAGACTTGTTACTGATTCAAGGGACTGACTCACAACTGCCTTATCGTATTTTATTAGTTGTTGATTTTAAACTCTGCTGAGTACAAACAAGTCCATTTATAGGTACACCTACTAAGTCCCTTTTAGGATCTTGAGAAGCAGGCAAAGAATCTGATGCTTCATGGCAAGACTTTGCCTAGTGTCACTCAGCTATGCCAGACTGTGTGTCCTTACACCTCCAAATGGCCACAAGAAGCCACCACAACAGTAACCAAGACCTCTCCACTCTGTCAAAAGCTGCCCCATTGTGTCAAGCCAACAGAGCAGCAGATAAGATAATCATCCCAGGCAGTAAAAATGATTAGGCACTATTAGCTTAGCCTGGCCTGACCTAGTCATGCTGACCATTGGGCCTTCCTACACAAGAAAGTTCATTAAAGGTTTCCTGTTTGGGTAAAGGCATTGTCTGAACAAGGACAATCCTCACGGCTCTCATGAGTGGGTCCCTTTTGACTCCCTGGCACAATTCCCGGCTGCCTTCCAAATTCTGCAGAATTTGGCAAAGCAGCCACATGCAATATCAGCTCTTGCAGTTAGCAAGCAGTAGGACTCTGGCTGTGATATAAAACAGAAGGTTCCCCTCCCTATTCCTGCTTGTTTTCTGGTTTCTGCCTTGCTACTATGTTATTGGCTTCCTAGTAACATTAGGTCTTTGATATACTAAGTATTAAACATGTTGGTGTCGTTAAATGCTCCAACTTATGGCAACGCTATGAATGATGATCTCCAAAATGTCATGTCCTCACCAGCCCTGTTCATCTCTTGTAAAATCAAGCCTGTGGTTCCTTTAGGGAGTCAGTCCATCTTGTATCTGGTCTTCCACTTTTCTTGTTCCCTTCAACCTTTCCCACATCATTGTCTTTTCCAGAGAAAAGGTGGTTTCCAAGAAAATATACAAAGAGAATTGAGATAATAAACATACAAAAACACAAACCCCTCATAAAACTTCCAGTCTAGCAAATAGTCCAAGACTCAGGATAGCAAACCATGGGCTACCCCTGCATGACATCCTACTGTGATCAAACTATTCCTAAAGCAAACAATAATTGGTATAATGTTCCACCACCATTAAAAGAAGAGGGAGGGCGAAGGGGAAGAACCCAGCAAGCTGCAGACTGCAGACTGCCAGGAGCAGTCCTTCACTTCCAAATTTATTTATCATGGCCAGGCAGATTGAACTGGAAACTCCAGTCCCATTGTCTGCATATCTGCAGTCTTATTTTTGAATTTTCCCTGCTGGCCAATGGAAAGCCAGCCAGGAGATCCCCCCTCCACCAATGAGAAGCCAGTGGGAGGGGGGATTCTTCTCTCTCAGAGCCAAGTCGGCACCATCATGAAAGTTCCAGACCTCCACAGCTCACTGCAAGCCTGTGGACCACTACTGTGCCTGCAAGTATGGAGGCTCAGGTAAGTCCAGGCTCCCATCATGACCCATACAGTCAAAGGCTTTGCTGTAGTCTATAAATCAGTGGTTCCCAATAGAGATGGGAATACCCCCACACAGGTGGTGCTAACGAGGGTCCACTCACAATTCCACCGCTGCTGTGACCTCCGCGGAGCCTTCCAATGGAGATCACAATCTGTGAGCCACTCTTTGACCTGGCAGAGAGGCTTGTCGTCCCACCTCCTCCCAGGAGTGGCGAGCTGATCGTGGTCTCCGGAGCCATTGGAAGGCTCCGTGAAGGTTGTGGCAGCAGCAGAATTGTGAGTGGACCATCCAGCCCCATGGGGCTGGACCCTTGTTATCGCCACCTGTGTGGGGGTATTCGTATATGAATACGAATATGAATACCCCCATCTCTACTTCCCAACCTTGGGTTCCCAGATGTTCTTGAACTACAACTCCCAGAAATCCCAGGCCAGCACAGCTAGTGGTGAAGCCACTGGATATTTTAGTCCAAGAATATCTGGGGACCCAATATTGGCAACCACTGCTATAAAGCATCAGCTGATCTCCTTCTGACATTTTTTGTTGTAACCAGCAGCTGTTTGCAATATAATCTTGAGGGCCTCTTCCTATTAAACATGCAATTTGTTTTAAGAGCACTTTGTGGTTTCCTTTTATACCATACCAGAACTGTTATGGTTACACCTTGTCAAAACTACTACATGCCAGGCACCCCTTCCCCTTTTAATAAATACTGGAATTGCACACACAGGTACCTAGTGACTAGGCTCAGTTTATTGCTTGTAATAGCTATTATGCAGTAACAACGCAGCAGCAATGAGAAATGTGTCTTCAGTGCCAAGTCAAATCAAGCACAGAATAACTGGCTGGTTATTTGAAAACAAAAAGAGAGACCTCAACATGCTTCCAGTCTTTAAAAAAAACTTCATGCACAAAGCAGCAACCCACAACATTTTGTACAATTTTCATTAATTCAATTAGATAATTATTTGTGCAAAACAAAAACTGTTTTCCTTCTCACCTTGTCCTCACCTTGTCCTGTCATGAGGTGAGGAAAATAATTCTGAACTGAATATCCCTATTCAAGTCATGTGAAAAATAAAGTACACCCTCTTTGAATTATATGGATTTATATACCAGGACATAATAAAAATCATCTGGTCCACCATGTCATGATTTATTTTAGAAAAATAAAGCCAATAAAGCCATATGGAAAAGCCATATGTGAGAAACTAAGTATACTCTTACTTTGCTGGTCAATGACCGTAATAAAACATTTATTATTTTAAGTATACTCTTACTGCTTCCATAGGAATTAAGAGGCTAAGTAGCAGGCAGGTGCTGCTAACCAAATGCCCTTCAGTAATTTGTTATCAGCAACTGTGACCACCTCTCTTAAAGCTGAAGTTTTAACAGTTTACTGATCTGGAGCATTCAGGTGTGTGTTAACACAATGCCAAGGAGGAAACATGACAATAATGATGTTAGAGAAGCAATTGTTGCTGCTCATCAATCTGGAAAGAGTTATAAGGCCATTTCCAAACAATTTAAAATCCACCATTCTACAGTGAGGAAGATTATTCACAACTGAAAAACATTCAAGACAGTTGCCAGCCTTCCCAGGAATGGACGTCCATGCAAATTCACCCCAGGTTCAGACTGTGCAATGCTCAGAAAAATTCCAAAAATTCAAAGAGTTACATCTCAGACTCTACAGGCCTCAGCATGTTAAATGTTAAAGTTCATGACAGTACAATTAGAAAAAGACCCAACAAGTATGGTTGGTTTGGAAGCGTTGTCAGGAGAACGCCTCTTCTAAAAAGAACATGGCAGCACAGCTTAGATTTGCAAAGTTGCATCTGGACAGACTATAAGACTTCTGGAACAATGTCCTTTGGACAGAGGAGACCAGAGGAGAGCTGCAAAGCACCGTTTTCAGTGAAAACCAAACTCAGCACATCAGCACAAACACCTCATACAAACTGTCAAGCACGGTGGTGGAGGTGTGATGATTTGGGCTTCTTTTGCAGCCACAGGACCTGGGCACCTTGCAGTCATTGAGTCAACCATGCACTCCTCTGTATATCAAAATATTCTAGAGTCAAATGTGAGGCCATCTGTCCAACAGCTAAAGCTTGGCTAAAATTAGGTCATGCAATAGGACAATGATCTAAAGGTAAGGTAAAGGTAAAGGTTCCCCTTGACATTTAGTCCAGTCGTGTCTGACTCTAGGGTGCGGTGCTCATCCCCATTTCCAAGCCATAGAGCCAGCGTTTGTCCGAAGACAGTTTCCGTGGTCACGTGGCCAGCGCGACTAGACACGGAACACCGTTACCTTCCCACCGAGGTGGTACCTATTTATCGAATCGCATTTTTACACGCTTTCGAACTGCTAGGTTGGCAGGAGCTGGGACAAGCGACGGGAGCTCACTCTGTCGCGTGGATTCGATCTTACGACTGCTGGTCTTCTGACCTTGCAGCACAGAGGCTTCTGCGGTTTAACCCGCAGCGCCACCACGTCCCATAATGATCCCAAACACACCAGCAAATCTACAACAGAATGCCTGAAAAAGAAAAGAATCAAGGTATTGCGAAGTCCAGACCTCCGCCTGATTGGAATGTTGTGGCAGGACCTTGAGAGAGCTGTGCTTAAACAAATGCCCAGAAACCTCAATGGACTGAAGCAACCTTGTAAAGAAGACTGATAAAGTCATACAGAAAACAGTTACTTCACGTTTTTGCTGCTAAAGGTGGTTCTACAAGCTATTGAATCATAAGGTGTACTTAGTTTTTCACACATGGCTTCTCCATTTTGGCTTTATTTTAGTAAAATAAATCATGAGACACATGTCATGTGTTGTTGTTCATCTGAGGCTGCATTTACCTAATTTTCAGACCTGCTAAGGACTAGTTGATTTTTATTATGTCCTCATACATAAAACCATAGAATTCAAAGAAGGTGTACTTTCTTTTTCACATGAGTGAATATTTGGTTCTATCACTACTAGTCTTTTAAGAGGCATTTTAAAAAATCATTTATTTTGTACTGCTTTTAGTAGAGATTCTGAGCTAATGGTTTAACTTTTATATGTAAGTCACCTTGGGAGAGATTTACCTGAAGGCAACAATGGAATAAGTTAGATTAGATAACAAAATGGGAGAATTAAAAAGAAATGAAGTACAAGGTGGAGTCCGGCCACCATGCATATAAAGCACATTATACAATTGCTGCACCATTTGGGCGGGTGCAATTCTGTCAACGTTCCGAATGCATTGTAGGACTGCTCTAGATGCAGTATAGGTTCTCTTCAAGGACAATCATGACACCTGAAACACAGAGAGAAAGGTAAATCTTCACCTTGTTCATCTGCAAACGTGCTCTTGGTTCCTCAAACTATTAAATCTCCTTCCATTCATTTTAGCAGAGCATATGCATGAAGCCAGCTTAGCCTCTTCCTGTGTTATCATCTTACTAGAATTCTTCATGCCTTAAATCAGGTGAATGCAGAACCAAATAAAACCAAACAAAAAGGATAACAATAAAACCTGCTGATGGGGCACAAGGAAGATACAATATTGCCTGCATGACTGTGTTGTTATTTTCATGTGCATTCAGTTCCTTTGATTTCCTCTTTTCTGCAAAATCCAGTGGTTAAAAAAGGATACAACAAAAACACAGGGAAAACGAACGTTGGGCCCTGGAAATTTATCACTTTTTAGTTTTATGTTTGGAGCTATCATGCTGCAGCTTTTGTTGCTGGTCTGGTAATTGCTCCCAGGAGACAATTGAAGCTAGCACTGTTACAATTATACTGCCACTGTGCTACACCCACATCTTGTTATCCCATGTACTATGACGGTGTTTCTCATTATTGAGGTGATCAACATGTCAGGTGTCTAGTTCTTCTGTCTCCGGCAAAAAAGCAGGAAACACACACTTAATACAATATTTAACACCATTTCTTTCTCCCCCTTCTTTCTAAAATTGCTCCCCTCAAGAGGAAAAACTATTCAGAGCACAGAATAAAAGAAAATGATTATATCCAGATAAATATTTCAGGCAATAAAAGGATCTTTTTTAGATGGGCCAAGTTTTCACACTCAGTTTTTCAATGCAGCTGCAAAGCTTACAGCAGCTTACAATATAGCTACAGTCTTAAAAATTATTATGTAAAAGAATGACAGAAAAATACCAACCAAAGTGTAAAACATGAGCCTAGTAAAACATAGTGATCAATTACAAAGAACCTTCCAATCTAAGTCTGTGGTCACACTGGCAAGTTGAATCGATTTCTGCTCAGACTTTTTAAAAATCAGGTTCAAGACACATGGTATTTAAACTGGTGGTTGCATTCACATGCACTGAACGGAAAACAATTAATTTCTGGTGATTTAAACCAGTTTCAGTGTCTACACTGAGGAAATTGATTCATTTCCACAAAACTACATTGAATTGAATCAATTTTAGAAGTGAAGTATTTTAAAAAGCCCCTGCTGGCCAGTTGGAAAAAAATAACTTTGCAGCCCATGTAAATCAATTTCACTCTTGTTTTAAATGACACTGAAATGTGGTTCTTATTGCCAGTGTGACTGCAGCCTGAGAGCCTGTTTCCACTGCAGAAATAAACCAGCTGAGTGATCATATTTTTTGGATTTGTGCTTATGTCGCATGGACTTTAGCCCAAATCCAAACTTTTATGGAAGTAAATCCCTGCTACCAGCAATGCAACCCCCTGCCCCTTTCATCTCCTGTCAGGTGGGTCCAATGGGGGGCAGGGCGCAAAATGGAAAGGGAGGGCAGGAAAAAGAGTGGGAAAGAGCCAAGGGTTTTTTTCCCCAGCAAACCCAATGCACACATGCAAATAGACATACAGAGAGAGAGAGAGAGAGAGAGAGAGAGAGAGAGAGAGAGAGAGAGAGAGAGATTTAGAGTTACAGTGAGGAAGGTGTGAGGGTGGTTCCTCCCCCACCCACCCCCCGGATGCAGGAAACCCAAACTTTCCACCTTAGAGAGTGAGGCAACAGTGGAGGAGGAGAAGGAACTACTCTTCCCTTTGGGCTCCAATTCCTGGAAAAACTCTCTCCATGGATCCCCATGATTTTTACATGTAGGATCACCCCAAATTAAAAAAATGGGTCCCACATATGGGTCACCAAGAATTTTATACATAGGATTATCCCAAATCTCAGGCATGGGTCCCCTTGGGTCCCCATGAATTTTATATATAGGATCACCACAAACCAGAAAAAGAGGCGACTTAGGGGAATAGAAAATAGGAAGGATTTGAAGGGGCTGTGGAGAAGGGGTTGGTTGAGGGATGGGGCAGAAGGGGAAGAAGGGGTTGGGGCTGAAAAGAGAAGGAAGGCTTGGGTTGGCTTGGCTAACTGATGACTATTAAAAAAAACCAAAGAAACTTGGAGCAGGGGCGTTCACATATGCAGAATCAATTCATTGGAATCCACCTCAAAATAAATGGACCTCTGGCAGGAAGCAGAATAACTCGCTCCTCTGGCAGAGTAGCTGTGCTTGCACGTGCCTTCTGTGTATGCTTAAACTTGGGTCATGTCTTTCTGCAGCAGAACACAGATTTTATTGTCAGTGGGATTGAGACCGTAAATGATCTTCAGATGATCTCTAAAAAAAAAAGGGGGGGGGGCTTGGTAAGCCATATTCATGGGGTCAACACTGAGAAAACTTTTATCTTTAACTGATATCAACTGAACTTAATTAATGACAGAGCCATCGTTATCACTGCCAACCTCAAATCAGCTTGTGGAAGTTTCTTTGTGCTTGCTCCTAGACCATTTTTGCATATTGTGAATTGGCATGTGCATTGCAATCAGATTATTAATTTGCATTAATAATCCAAATGGCTGCAATGCAAATGCCAATCCATTCTTGTCAAACCCAAAGACTAAAGTCTCACTTGTGCCTTTGGAAGACTAGCACAGCGCTCAACACACAGTGTACATTTAAACAAAAATAATTCAAGGCACATTTTCCATCTAAAGCCAACAATTTACAGTTGTGTGGACTGGAAGAAGGCATTGGAGAAAAGAAAGCAAGTCATCATTTTGTTAGTGACATGCTGCAACCCGGGTGGTTTCAAGGAACTTGTTTTCTGAACTCTTCAACAAAAATAAAATGGGGGAAGACAGAGATGGAGTGTCATTGCATTAATCAGACATTAGGATAATCCATAACCCAAGCAGCAGCAAAAACAGACAACACTTGATCTTCAGATTGCTCCAGCAGCTGAATGTGATTGATATCCTATCAGTCAGAGACAGCCTGTTGTCTTTAACATTGTTCTAGTGAGTGATGACAAAGAGTTACCAATGAGGAAGCAAGAAGACAGCAAGTACATTATGAACAGGGGCACATGAAATGGAAATCTTATAATCAGGTATTCTTGAAGTGTATTGTTATAGCAGCAAGCCCACGTCTACCACAAGAATAGAGTGTTTCAGGAACCTAAAATATTATCTGCTAGCAACACATCATAGACTTCTGTTATTTATTGAAATGGATTGCAAAACGGGGGCCCTGCCTGCTCTTGAAGAAAGATGGTGAGATCAGAGGCAGCAGCAGCATGTCAAACTGGTAGAGAATGTGTTGAGAACTTTGACACATGAGTCTGAGAGTTGGCCCATTGAGCATTGTGCATGCTCAGACGTCAAAGAGTTTCTCAAGCATAGAAAGGAATAAGGAAGCCAAGAGCATCATCCCCTGTGATTGGCTGACAGAATGAGCCATCTTGGCTGGCCGGAAGAATGATAAATTCCAGGAATGCAGTCTCCTGCCTCTGTCTAATCAACCCAGCAGTATTTCTTTCCTGATACATTTACAGCCAGAACTTTCTGTCTGAAACAATGTATGAGCACAGCGTATGCTCCCTCTGGCATGTGTTGCCCAAAGCAGATGTGGTTGGGAGGCACTACGACACTTTCAGTTCACCTTACACCTACATGCAAAATGGCTCAAGGAGTAGCTGCAAAGGGTTATATGTACTGTTAGGTGACATTGGGCTGAGTCCTCCCTAATGCTCAGCGGTTGGAGAGTGCAGGGGAGATCTTGGGCTTGATTGAGGTTGGCATGAAACTGTCACAGGCCTTCTCCTTTGACATCAGCAGCTCAGCCTTTTCTATTTCCATTTCCTCACTTCAGACCACTGAGCTTCAGTTTAAAATGTTGTAACCCCATGAATCCTTTATGAAGCATGAAGAATCAGTGGAAGATGCTGTCATTTCCCATGGGAAACCAGGAGATCTTTGACTCTTCCTATAGTTACCCCAGAATTGCACAGATATGCTTTGACTCAGTCCATTTTAACACATTTATCCAAGGACAGCATGCATTTCTAGAAGCAACAGCACTAAAGATTGAGACAAATTGGAAAAATGGTGATTCATCGTGATTTATCAAAGTTGACGAATGGATGAATCGACAAAGCACTAAATTTTAGCGACGAATATTTTTTGATTTATCATTAAAACACATTACCCCACTGAACAGCTGATTGGCGGGACAATGACAAGCAGGTTAGCTGCAAGAACGGGTACTGGGGTTTCCCTTCCTTGGAGCCTGCCTGTGTCATTGATCAATGTCCTAACCATCAGTTGATTGTTGGGACATTGACAAGCAGGCTGGCTTCAGGAAAGGAAACTGGTTCCGTTCCCATAGCCAGCATGCTTGTCAATGACACAGGCAGGCTGCGGGAAGGGTTACCCTGGTTTCCGTTCACACAGCCAGTCTGCACAAAGGGACGAATAAAAATGGGTAAATATTAATCCCTTCGGATTCATTGGGGTCTCCGGACCTGACAAATACGAAGGGACCAATATCCCACACCTATGTAGGCATCCTTCAGTCTCGAGAGGCTATGGTAACGTGCTCTGAATAGAGGTCTTGGAACAGCATCTAGTGTGGCTGAGAAGGCCAATTCAAGAGTGACAATCCCTTCCACACTGAAGACAAATACAATCTGTCCCCTGTCCAGCTCCCTGATTTTGCTGCTTTTGGGACTGCCTCTTTGCCTCGGCCTGCTGAACAAGTGTCTCTTCAAATTGGGAGAGGCCATGATGCACCGCCTGCCGCCAGGCTGAAAGCTCAGATGTCAAGGTTTCCCATCTGTTGAGGTCCATTCCTAAGGCCTTCAGATCCCGCTTGCAGATATCCTTGTATTGCAGCTGTGGTCTCTCTCTGGGGTGCTTTCCCTGCACTAATTCTCCATACAGGAGATCTTTTGGAATCCGACCGTCAGCCATTCTCACGACATGCCCAAGCCAACGTAGACGTCGCTGTTTCAGGAATGTATACATGCTAAAAATTCCAGCTCGTTCTAGGACTACTTTATTTGGAACTTTGTCCTGCCAGGTGATACCAAAAATGCGTCGGAGACAACGCATATGGAACGTGTTCAACTTCCTCTCCTGCCGTGCACAAAGGGTCCAATATCCCACAAATATTTCACAAATAGGTCTTGGAACAGCATCTAGTGTGGCTGAGAATTCATTTCTTTTCTTCATCTCCGTGCCTAAACAGCACCACTCTATTCAGCTGGGCTCAGACCTCACTTAAAATACCCTGTCCAGGTTGGAGCACCAGAGTGTAAAAAGTATATTAACATACTCAGAGGAGAGTGACCAAGATGGTAAAAAGTCTGGAAACCAATAGTTGAGGGAGAAGAATAGTTGAGGGAGCTGGCTATACTTAGGCCTGAAAAAGAGAAGGTAATATGATAGCCATCTTTAAGTAATTGAAGGGCTGTCACATGAAAGCTGGAAGACACTTTTCCCAATGACGTCACAGCTTAGGATCTGAAGCAATGGATTTGATTGAAAGGAAAGAATATTGCAACAGAAATTCCTGACAATAAGAGTTCAAGTGCTGGATCCAATGAATTAACCACAAGTTTTTTAAGTGTTGTTGTTGTTGTTGTTGTTAGCCTGCCTTCTCAATTGGACTGAGGCCTGACAGACTGGTAAAAAATATCTCACATAACCCTTGTTATCAATTATTTAAGGCAAGGATTTCTATGACCAAAAAATGTCAGAAATATGCAAACATTTAAGACCTTAAAATTGTTTAAATATGGCCAATTAAACAAAAATATATGATTTTATAATTTTTCTTAAAAACTTGCCTATACAAACATATACAAATGAAAATGTTTATTCTTCTTCATCTCCAGTCCAGAAGTGCTACATTTTGAGAGTAAAATGGTCATATCTGGATTAATTTTTGCCAAGAGCAGAATTGTACTGGATGACCACATGCATCTTCAGGTTATCAAACTCAAAACTCCTTCTGTTGTCCACCAGTATGTTCTTGTATCTGGAGAAACTGCAGTTGACATAACAAGAAGTTATAGGAACAAATTTGAAAAAAGCTAGTTCATCTGGAGAAAATTCTTCAAAAAAATTTGAAGTCATCAAATTTTACTTCAAATCCATTTAGAATGTTCCTTATTTTCCAAAGTGTTGAATAACTCAGATTACATTGCAGTACTGTGCAGTTTATCATTACTTTTTTCAGCCACTTTCCCCTTTGCTCACTTTAAATCATCCTCAGTCTGTTTCACACTTTTCAGGGCATCACTAAATTCCATTCCTACAGTTTCAAGGTGGATGATAGCTCTTTATAATCCACTGATGTTAGATTTTATATCTTGCACAATCCTGATGGAAGAAGATTCAGAACAGTCGAATTCTTTAACTATGTGCTGCAAGGAATCATAATTTGTGGAATACTACATAGCCACATCCAGCCAAAATCCCATCACATCACAACAGGTTGGGCAGGGAGAGACAATGTAGGAGCAATTTCTTTGAACTTTTGTATTCAAAGTGGAACTTTAACAAACATTTTTCCCATTTGAAATTATCTTATCTACATCAGGATAGTTGCTTCGAATCTCTTCAGCCACTTTGTGTAAACCATGTGCAAGGCATGCAATATGGATAAATTTTGGATAAACTTATTTTATTTATTTACTTAAAATATTTTTACCCCTCCTTTCTACTCGAAGGGACCCAAGGTGGCATGGACTTAAACAAATTTAAGTCCCTTGGCTACCTTAGTCACGTATGGTGTGGCATTTGTTACAAAGAGGAGAATGTTTCCCCTTTTTACACCATCCAGCCAGAGTAGTTTCACAGAATTGTCAAAATGCATAGCAATAGTGGGATTGTTTACTTTTTGTAGAGTTTCACATGTTAGAACAAATACGTCACCAGACTTGTCACACTCAGAGTGCCAATAATAACATTAGTTACATGTCATCTATTTACATCACTTGTTTCATCTGTTGAAACCGAAAGCCTTTCCCTCAGCCACTGCAGCCAATTAGTTGCGTCAGGTAAACCCGTGACTACCTGTCTCCCTCACGTCATTTGCTGGCTCATCAGGAGGGTTTCCAACAACCAAAATATGACCAAAATATAACATTTATTACAAAGGTAAGCAGAAACATAACACTTTTAAAAGGTGAAAATATGATTTTCCAGGCAAAATAAAAACAACATAATCCTCATCCGATTACTCATAAACATGCTTAAATTTACTTATAAATTCAAATATAGGTTGCAGGAAAAAATATGACATGTCATAGAAATCCTCGCCCTAATGATCTGTAAGGTTTGAACCACCGTGTGCCCATACCATGGCATACACTAATTCACTGTTGAACAAACTGCTGACAAAATATTAGTAAAAAAACAACCCTACTCCATCTTGCTGATGTTTGTCACTGTCTCTGAGCAGCTGTAAAATATGCAGCTGCATGCCAAATACAGGAGAATCATCAGTCATCACCTGTGAACCCCCTTGTGTTTGAAACGTCTTGGATTTGTGAACACAAGTTAATTAATTCTAGGAGAAAAGCCCTATTGCTTCCTTTTTTTTGTCAACAGCTGTGAGCTGCTTCTTTTTTCTACAGCCCTAATAAGTTCAATTAAAAACTAAGACTAAAATCAAATTAAAATGACTTTCCTCATTATCGAGCATCCTGCTATCCAGCTGTTCATGGTATTAGCATTAATCTGTATCATATATGAAGCAAATTACCATGTTCTTTGTAGGTTGTCTCTGCCCCACTGTTAATGACTTGTGCAAGGCTTAATGTCAGCTTTGCTTCCTGTTTTTGCTGCCACTTCCACTGTCACAAACCTCCGTGAACAGAAATCATTTTTAAAAACCCACTAATCATTATTAGAACTAATGTCTCCCTGCTCGGCACTTTTCTCATGAAATGCTGCTCTGCCTCTATGTTACTGCTGCAAAAAGCTCAAAAGAAACCCAAATGACGCAGAGGTACAATGAGAATGTTCACAAATGACTTATTCCCCTCAATTAGCTCATACTTCTATAGCACAAGTTATAATAAAAAAAATTAAATGGGATTGGCGCCAACAGTGTGCATCTTTGGGTAGCTATCAGGGCCCCAGTTGCCTTGGTTCCCTACTAAAAATGTCCAGCCCAACATTTTGACTAGCCTAATCTGGGTGACTTTGAGCTGCCCTTGAAATTTCTTATAATGCTCCTAATGTGGCATCATCCCTGAATGTTGGGACAGATCAAAGCAGCGAGGGTCAAACTACATGATATATCTATTATACTTTTTATATTGGTGTTCCCCTGAGTGGCAGACATGTTTCTCGCATCATGTGATTTTCATCACCTAGGATTTTGCATTTAGTGTGCTTAACTTTGTGATTGGTCTTTGGGAGATGAAGATAGTCTTAATTTGCAGGTCTAATTGCCAAGGTCTGTATCTCAGTGGAAATCCTGCTGTGGGCAGAATCAATATTCCCATTACCATCTTGTTTGACATTGGGTGAGAACTTGAATCTTAATCTAGCATCATAGCCACTTATTTACACTGAGCAACAGATGCTACTGATTTCCTTTCCCTGTTCTTTTCCAACCCCAATAGTACCAATGGGAAGAATCATGACTTCTTCTAATCCCAACAGAGATGAACAAGGAAGTCACAAGAAAAAAGTAGTTGAAAGGACCACTTTACTTCTCTCAGCACCATCAAAATAAGCCTGGTCACAAGCCAACCAATGGTGATACTGCCTTCAAGGGAGGATTGGAAAGGGTATCTTCAAAGGGTTTGCTCCTGCTCCCAGAACAGCTACAGACATTTAGATATCTCTGACTACAAGCTACTCTTGATAGAACTGGCTTGTAGTCTCCCTTTATAAGCCTGCTCGAGTCTTAAGATCACCAGAAGAGACCTTTCTTTTGGTCCTACCACCTTCACAGGTGCATTTGGTGGGGATACAGGAGAGAGCCTTCTCTGTTGCTGGAATCTGGAACTCCCGCCCACAAGAACCTAGGCTGGCCCCATCTTTATTGTACTTCTGCAAACAAAGACTTTTCTCTTCAGGCAAGCTTTAATAAAGTAACTGGTTGTTTTTAAATGGATTATTGTACCTTACTGCATTGAATGTGTTTTGGTGTTTGTGAGCAGCCCCTGAGCCCCCCTCCATGATGACACAGAAAGTAGTTGCTGGAACAGGCTCTTTATCGAAGCAACAGAACTTTTAAAGGACCAACTAGGCCAAAACCATAAAACATAACAACTTAAGGTGCCAGGGAGTTAAATTCACTGCCACAGTCTTTGGGGCCATGCCCCTCAAATGTCTTTCACTGGGAGGAGTGAAGCCCTGCTCCCTCTACCAGCTCTAGGACATCTTGCAGATACACCAGGCAGCTGTCTCTGGAGGTGAGTAGCAAAGGCCCCTTCCCCTGCTACACCTCCATAGTCTCCACCAGCAGCTGCCATCCCACAGGTGTGGCAATCCTCCTGAGAGGCATGGTCCAACTCTACCTAGATCTGTCTGGACTCTCCCAGGTGGCAGGGCGCAGAGTGGGATGTAGCTGGAGGTTGGCCTTCTGGATACCTGTAGGCAGGCTGACAGGGAGGTCTCTGAGATGGGGCTGCTTGCCTTTCCTGCTTCCTCTGCCAGTGGCAGAGATCTCAAGCCTCTGAGCCTCTAGACGCTTGCCCTGGTCCCAACAGCACTAGCAACTCAACCCTGTGCCCAGTTTCAGGATCACGGTGGCAGCACCAGTACCTCCTGGACCTCACACGCCCCCCCCCCCCAGTCTATGGCATCTTCCCAACAATCCTGCTCTTCTGCTTTTCTCTCCTCCTTACTGTAAATCCCAGTCCTGCCACAGCTACACCTGTGACCTTGCCCACTGCTCCCTCACTAATGCCCCAGTCTACAGGTGAACTGCGGGTTCTTGCCCTTAGTCACAGGGAGGTGGAGAGCCCACTCTGGTGAGCAGAGGGACCTTCGCTGGTCCCACAGTGTTGCTTATGTTTTTAGTATTTTACTTATTTTATCCTTTTAGTATTGTATACTCCCTGTTGTTAACCTAAATGCTGTCTTTTAAATGTTGTAAGCCACTTTGTGTCCTTTTTTTAAGGAGAAAGACAGAAATAAAATATTTTAAATAAATAAATGTGAGTGGTCCCTGCACCTCCCTCCTTGACAACTTGAAGAGCAATAGCCAAAACAGCCTGTTTATTGGAGCAATGGGGTTTTAAAGTGCCAACTCAGCCAAACCATAAAACTTAAAAAATTTAGGGTGCCAGGGAGTTGACTTCACTCTCACAGTCCTTGGGCCTGTGCCCCTCAAAAGTCTTTCACTGGGAAGAGTGGAGCCACACCTCCTCTACCAATTCTAGGACATCTTACAGATGTGCCAAACATGGTGTGCCACAACACAGGTGCTGTATGCAGGTGGTCAGCTGTCCCTGGAGGTGAGTGGCAAAGACCCCTTCCCCTGCTACACCTCTCAAGAGGTGCAACGGTTTGGGACCTCGATACTTGGCGGAATGCCTGCTCCCACCGAGATCTACCCGGATCACCCGTGCGAGTCAGGAGGTGAGGTTGAGGAGCCTAACGCCGAGGGAGGCCCGGAGGGAAAAAACACGAAACCGGGCCTTCTCGGCGGTGGCTCCTCGCCTCTGGAATAACCTTCCTCCGGAGATTCGCGAGGCCCCTACGCTGGGTACATTTAAAATCCAACTAAAAACATGGATGTACATCCAGGCCTTCCCTCCTGTCAGCACTTAACTCTTTTTCTTTTGCTATTTATTATTTATTATATTTTTTCACTGTTTTTATTATTGATTATGTCTGTGTTATATATGTATGTTGGTAGCCGCCCAGAGTGGTAGAATATACCAGATGGGCGGGATATAAATCAAATAAATAAATAAATTAATTAATAAATAAACCAAACTCCACTCAGGAGGTCTCTGTGATGGGGCTGCTTACCCCCACTGCTTCCTCTGCTGATGGCTTGCTCAACACTGTTTCTTGACCCTCCGAACCTCCCAACGCTTGGGCTAGCCTTGATGAACCTGGTGGCTTCCTCTGGTGGTACTAGTAACTTGATGCAGAACCTAGTCTCTGGATCATGGCAGCAGACTCTCTCCCATCCAGTCATTGATCTCTCCAGCAGCAGCAGTACCTCCTGGGCCTTGCACAGATCCCAGTCCATGGCATTGGCCCCACATTCCTCCTCTCCTGCATCACTCTCCTCCTTGAATCCCAGTCCTGCTATGGCTACACCTGTGGCCTTGAGGGCATCGTCTGTCTCTCCCTTGCTGACACTCCAATCCACAGGTGAACTGTGGATTGGGGATCTTGCCCTTACTCTCACGGATGTGGAGATCCCACTCGCACAAGTAGAGGGATCTCCAATAGTCTCGCAATCAATCAATCAATCAATCAATAAAAGAACCATGGCTTTTTTTTTTTAACATGGAAAGTGGAATCCTGCAATTTGTTGTTGAGCATGGGGAATTGCTGGTCTGTCTCATAAAGACAGCAATTCTCAAAGCAAGGAAAGTGGAGGGGAATAGTATAAAAGGAAGAATGAATGCATGCATAGTTATGATTATGGAAAAAAGTGATATCCTTCATCAAACCCTTTTGAGACAAAAAAGAGGACATGGATTAGTCAGTGGAAGAAGGAATGCTTTCCATTCACGTCAAAGGCTGTGGAATGTTCCTTCTAATCAGAACATATAAATTTGTCTAGAAATACTATAGATACTGTAGATGAACTGCAAGCAGATGAGAGACTGTAGCACCTTTTCATTTTATTTTTAATCTGGTGCTATAAAATTCTGACTTGACTGAAGGAGACAGAAGAAATAAGTCCAGCTGGAGCATAGAGGAAGAGAGGAAATAAAGAGAGAGAGAGGAGGATAGATTAAAAACAAAACAAAATAATTTAGGGAAAACTTGGTGGGAGGTATCCTCCATATAGTAAACACATTTTGTTGTTGCTACAGTGGAATAAATCCAGGCAATCAATATAGCTTTGAACAGCATGCATGAAAGTTTCCTTTCCTTTAGCTTGGTTTGTTTTTCCTTCTGGGTTTCAGGAGGATGCAGCTGAGGAGCAATCAAGAACAACATAAAGCAAGAATTTTTTAAAGTACAAATATGATTTACAACTTTGCTCTTTGGCCTACTTGCAAAGTGGTGCTACAGCGGTCGACAATGAGAAAGCAGTTTGTAAAGTAATGTAAACTCAGTTGTGAATGGCTCCACTGAACATCCTCCAGGAAATAAGCTCTATAGGGTTCAAAGGGCAAGCTGCCAGGCCATCCGTTCAGCTGCCAAACGAAAAGAATCAAAGGAAAAAGCTTTGCAAGACAGTGGAAGCTTGCCAAAAGTTCCAGAGTCTCCCAAATCAAGATTATGGCACAAAGAGATGCAAAACCTAAAATCCCAGCATAATTCTATACATGCCTACTCAAAGTTAGAAATAAATTCCCTTTATTTCAGTAGAGGTAAAAACATTAGGGGACGTGGTGGCGCTGTGGGTTAAACCGCAGAAGCCTCTGGGCTGCAAGGTCGGAAGACCAGCCGTCGTAAGATCGAATCCACACGACGGAGTGAGCTCCCGTCGCTTGTCCCGGCTCCTGCCAACCTAGCAGTTCGAAAGCATGTAAAAATGCGAGCAGATAAATAGGTACCACCTCGGTGGGAAGGTAACAGCGTTCCGTGTCTAGTCGCGCTGGCCACGGAAACTGTCTTCGGACAAACGCTGGCTCTATGGCTTGGAAACGGGGATGAGCACCGCCCCCTAGAGTCAGACATGACTGGACTAAATGTCAAGGGGAACCTTTACCTTTACCTAAAAACATTGTCTCACACTCAGGACTGTGGGTGTGATCAGAGGGCATTTGTCCCACAGTTTGGTCCAGGTTGAGGAGAGGCTGGCTCACTCCTTTCCCCAGGACCACATTACATACCTGTCACGATGAACCAGCCTGCCCCTGATCAAGGCCTGTGCAAACCTTTTTGGGTCCCTGACAGAGGCTACTGTTGTTGTTGTTTTGATTGGCATGGCAGGATTGTTCTGTTTTGGTTTGGTTCCTGTTTGTGTGATCGCTGGTATCGAACCAGCACAGCTGTCTGTCTGTCCCTTTGCTGAAGCCACTTCATGGTCTTGAGAAAAGGGAAGCTTCCTGACCATTTGCCTGCAGGAAGGAAGGGAGAGGAGGTTTTCCATTTCTTTTTTATTTTTGCTAAGGTGTCAGGTTTGCTTTGAAAGGACTTTAAAAAAAAGAACTCCTTTCAAAGCATCACTGGTGTACTGTGTCAGTTAACAATTAAAAAGAAATGAGAAGCTTCCTCTCCTTTCCTCTCAGGAGGTGAGCAGAAAGAGGAAGAGACATGAGGGGGATTTTTTGTTTCGTTTTGTTTTTGTTTTCTTTCCTTTTAGGGAAAGAAGATTGGTCTACCTTAAGCTAAACAAGGGTTGCTTGAGGTGTGATGTGGTCAATGCTTGCATGTGGATGCCAGGATTGTCCCAGATGACAAATCACGCCTCCAAGCAACCCTGTTTAGCATGATCTAAATCGATCCAGGCAGGGATAATTGAGCTGTCTAGTCACTAGGAACTAGAGACCAAATTGCTAACATGCGCTGGATTATGGAGAAAGCCAGAGAGTTCCAGAAAAACATCTACTTCTGCTTCATTGACTATGCAAAAGCCTTTGACTGTGTGGACCACAGAAAACTATGGCAAGTCCTTAAAGAAATGGGAGTGCCTGACCACCTTATCTCTCTCCTGAGAAATCTATATGTGGGACAGGAAGCAACAGTTAGAACTGGATATGGAACAACTGATTGGTTCAAAATTGGGAAAGGAGTACGACAAGGCTGTACATTGTCCCCTGGCTTATTTAACTTATATGCAGAATACATCATGCGAAAGGCCGGACTGGAGGAATCCCAAGCCGGAATTAAGATTGCCGGAAGAAATATCAACAACCTCCGATATGCAGATGATACCACTCTGATGGCAGAAAGTGAGGAGGAATTAAAGAACCTTGTAATGAGCGTGAAAGAGGAGAGTGCAAAAAATGGTCTGAAGCTCAACATCAAAAAAACTAAGATCATGGCCACTGGTCCCATCACCTCCTGGCAAATAGAAGGGGAAGATATGGAGGCAGTGACAGATTTTACTTTCTTGGGCTCCATGATCACTGCAGATGGTGACAGCAGCCACGAAATTAAAAGACGCCTGCTTCTTGGGAGGAAAGCAATGACAAACCTAGACAGCATCTTAAAAAGCAGAGACATCACCTTGCCAACAAAAGTACGCATAGTCAAAGCTATGGTTTTTCCTGTAGTGATGTATGGAAGTGAGAGCTGGACTATAAAGAAGGCTGACCGCCGAAGAATTGATGCTTTTGAATTGTGGTGCTGGAGGAGGCTCTTGAGAGTCCCCTGGACTGCAAGGAGAACAAACCTATCCATTCTAAAGGAAATCAACCCTGAGTGCTCACTGGAAGGACAGATCCTGAAGCTGAGGCTCCAATACTTTGGCCATCTCATGAGAAGAGAAGACTCCCTGGAAAAGACCCTGATGTTGGGAAAGTGTGAAGGCAAGAGGAGAAGGGGACGACATAGGATGAGATGGTTGGACAGTGTCACCGAAGCTACCAACATGAATTTGACCCAACTCCGGGAGGCAGTGGAAGATAGGGGGGCCTGGCGTGCTCTGGTCCATGGGGTCATGAAGAGTCGGACATGACTAAACGACTAAACAACAACAAGTCACACCCTAACTGCTATATTTTAACATGAGCTTCTTCAGACATTAGAGTGAGACTATATGACTGCCATCTCTATACATGGTCCCATCCCCAGGGAAGGATATGGGAAAGAGCTGATATAAGGTTGGATTGGATGCTGCACACCCACTCAAAAGGATTGAATGTAAATCAAGGATTCCTGACTCATTACCAATTGTTAAATCTTATACTGATTCCCAGTTTGCCACTTGTGTGAGCAATTCTATTGTTACTCTGTAGACTGATAACTAGAATTGTTCACAGCCTGATAGACCTAATCCTTTACTAACAAAATATTGTCACTTTGCCCATTATCTATATCCCCACCTGCTCATGGGGCCTTGTATAACTATGAGTTATACAGTCTCACTCTAATGTCTGAGGAAGTGGATTTGATCCACAAAAGTTAAATTGGTATGTAAGCTGTTCAGCCACTGTAGTGTAGCGGATAGAGAGATGAGGATCTAGGAGACCAAGGTTCAAATCCCTGCTTGTCCATGGAAATTCACTGGGGACCAGCTGTGGCAAAACCACGCCTTAAATGTCTCATGTACCTTTGAAACCCCACTAAGTTTGCCATACGTCAGATGTGACTTGATGGCATATAAGACACAAAAAGGGGGCCATGAAATAATTATCTTAAAAGGCTCCTGACACCAAGAATGTATCAACAGTACACTAAAGCAGACGGATTCCGCTGCAGCTGCCCTGGCTCCATACGACAGAATCTCGGGATTTGCAGCTTGGTGGGTACTTAGAATTCTCTGCTAGAAAGTCCTTGAGGCTTCCTTGAAGTACAACAGCAATTTCTAAGTCCCTTGCCAAACTACAAAGCTCAGGACTCTGTAGGATGGAGCTATGGCAGTAACAATGGAATCAAACTCTTGTCACAGAGAAAGAGTTTCTGATGCCAAAAGTAAAGAGAAAGAAAACTGACATTGGTCAGTATCCTGTTGCATTACGTGATTGCAGAGCATACCCCTCCCAACTTGGGCAATCTCCTGTTTGTATGTCTGGTCTCACATTGTTTGCATGATTAGACATGCAACCAGTTGTGTGGCCAGTTGCATAACAGGGGGGCTGCCAGGGCAGTGTAATGCTTAAACAATGACCTTTCCACTCTGACTCAGATACTGTTCATCTGTTTATCTCTTACAAGGTATGAGTTTAATATGACTAGAGCATTAAAATGCTAATCAGTCATAGGCATAAGCAACTTAAGTACCTGACATTTCTGCCATCAGCTGTGGAATTAATCTATAAGACTTAAGGAGTCTACAAATCATTAGGAGTAACATGTGGAAGCTGTCACAAAATGTTGCTTTCATTCAAGATTCAAGAAAGCCAACCATCCATACTCTCTTCTGTGGTGATATACATAAACTCTAAGTGGCCCAGATGAAATGCAAGCATACCTTCTCCTCCTCAACATTCATGCATTCTTTGCTACTGAAGAAGTGTCTTTCAATGATGGGTATTGCACTTTTATGTTTTTTCTTTTGTTGTGTTTCTAAATGGCTTTTAAATTGTTTTAATTTGACCCTTTTAAAACACAATAGCTAATAAATAGTATATTCCAGTTGTATCTTTTATGTTATATTTTATTTTCATCATCCTCATCCTCATTATCATGTGCCATCAAGTAAATTGTATTAGTATTCTCTAGTTGTACTTTTTATGTATTACATATTGTATTTTCATCATCATCATCATGTGCCATCAAGTAAATTCTTAATAATGGCGACCCTTTTCAGAGTTTTTAAATTATGCATAGGTTTAATTCAAATTGTAAGGCATCAAGAGTACAGCACTGGAAGAGAGGTGAGATACAAATATACACATATTTGTGTATATTAATATATACACAAATATATACATATTAATATATACACATTTGTGTATATTTATACATATTAGTGACTCATGAAGACCACTTTTATTGAGCAGGGATATGCGAGGAGCAAGAGATTTTTATGTTTCATTTTTCTGACTGAAGATACTTTGTCCTTGTCTCTTATGTTGGCTCAATTCTGGCTTCTTTGCTATCAGCACTCAGCCATCTACGATTGTTATCAAAGGGACAGCAATGATACCTCTTGGCAGCACTGATTCTCTCATCAGGCAAGCTGAGACCTTGGCCTTGTGCACTTGTTTACAAGGGAGAGTCAGAAACCTGGCCCAGAGGCCCTGCCAGTCATTCCTCTCACATTCCTGCCAGACTATCTGCCAACCTTATTCCAGGCCACAGAAGACTACATGGGTGTCTCACCAGATGGTTGCCCAACTGGCTACCATTGCTTGCCCATCCACCTCTCATGAAGCACTGCTGGTTTTGTTTCTGTGACATTTGTTGCTGACATAAAGCAGCTAGAGATAACCAGGTTTCCTAGAATGCCTGCCTTGTGCCCTGCTGTGAGCTCTAAGGACACTGGTGAAAGAGGTGGGTAAAAAGGTGGTGGTGATAATGGCAGAGATGGGTGAGGTAGAAGAGGGTATTTGTTATGTGTGGACACCTGAAACACACCTTCTCGTGGTAAATAAGCATTTCTGTGCGAACCATGGCAGCGGTTTAAATGCCAGGGTGGGCCATACAGGTTCTGGCATCAACCTGGGTCAAACTTCTGTGTGGTTATGCCCAAAGGGTGTAAAGAACAAACTTAACTTCCTTGGGGGGGGGGCGGGCGGGGGAAGGATAGTGAAGTAAGTGTTGCAGTCAGCACACAGTCACTTAGAGAAATCCAAGGGAGGTCAGGATGCCTCATCCCATCTCTCTATCGTCATCCCTAATCTTCACTGGCAAACACAATATTACTGCATCTACATCTATTTGGTATGTTCTGAGTCAGAAATCCGAACTACACAGCTATACAGATGTGCCAAAGATGGACTACTGTGTGCTCTGGACTAGAAATGGGCATGAACCAGAAACCAGGTGGTTTGTGATGGTTTGTGGTTTGTAGCTACAATTCATTTTTTGGGTTCGTGTTGTGGGGGGGGGGCTACCTGGTCCTGCCACCTCCACTTCCTCTGCTTCCACTGCAAACTGCCGGTGCCATCTTCAGGGGCAGTGGCATGCTCCTGGCAGGGAAGCCAGGTCCCCTGTCTTTGTACATGTACCCGCCACTGAGCTGATAAGCAGGGCGCATGCACAGAGGCAGCGAGCCCAGTTTCCATTGCTTCTAAAGATGGCATTGGTGGTCTGTGGTGGCAGCAGAGGAGGTGTAAGCAGCAGGACCAGGCAGGTGGAGGTGACTAGGGCAGTGGGAAGATGGTGGGCAGGCCATCACTTTTTGCTGAAGCAAAGCGAAGTGCCAAGCAGAAAATAAGTTTGGTGCTTCGTTTTGCTTTGGCAAAACAGGATCCCCAAACTGGGTCACGAACTGAACCATGAAGCAGCCCTGTTTGTCAGTTTTGCTGATTTGTGCCCATCTCTACTCTGGAGTGCACTGGGAATCAGTTAGTTCTACTTTGCTGAAGCAAATGCAATATTTAAAAATTCCGGTTAAAATGACAAAAATGTAAAACCCTCAGGTTAAACAACAGAGATTTTCCCCACTTCCAAAAAGATTCCAATGCAGGAACTGGCTGAAGAGATCTCAGGAGCACTGTCTATTATTTTTTGAAATCATGGAGGATGGGTGAAGTACTGCATAATTGGGAGGGGACTAACACTGTCCCTATCTTCAAAAAGGGCAAAAAAGGAGGAACCAAGGAACTAATGACCAGTCTTCAATTTCCCTGACATCAATCCCGGGGAAAATTCTGGAGCAGATTATAAATCAGTCACTAGGAAGCATGAGCCTTAATGAGCTAACTAAAATTGCAATAAAAATAAAATAGATAACTCGGTCCAGAAGATGATATCCATAGGAGACTGCTGGTCTTCTAAGAAAAAATACTATCTTGTTCCTCAGAATGGTACCTGCACCAGATGACTGGAAAACAGCCATGTCTACAAATTTAGACATCTTTGATAAATGGATACAAATGTTTATAAGTTAGTAGAATTTATTACTGCAGTTAAATTGATCAAGCATATAGAAGAGGATAGTCCATTGTCTGTCCCATGTTTATTTAGGTTGTGATGAACTATGACTGTCAATATCCCTCACCACTGGCTGTGCTAGCTGGGATGGGAGTTGCAACCGCAAACCATCCGTGTCAGCTGGGAATGATGCGACCTGCAGTCCAAAAAATAAATAAAAATCCTATGCATACACAGATACACACACACACACACCACCTGTGAGGTAGAAGAGCAGGTCTTCTTCAAAAGGAGCCAACATGCCCATCAGCAAAAGTATCTACTTTCTAACTAAGGTTTCCAAGTTTTCTGAGGGTATCTATAGACATATTGGCATGGATGGGTGATCACAGGCATTGCATGTTGTTGTTGTTGTTGCTGCTGCTGCTGCTCTGGTGTTGAAAAGCAGGGCAAGGTAAGCCTTTAGTGTGACTGATCTGCCTTTTCTTATGTTCTTCTATAAATAGGAAGGCAAAGGTGAACATAGCTCAAAGCCTCATTATAGTTCTTCACCATCCAAGAACAACTCAGAGAAAAGAAGATGTTTTGCTCATACCAGAAGTTAAACATCCAAATGTTTGTAATTAATTGTTTTGAGGCTCACCCGCCTTTCACTACAGCATTACACCACCTTTCCATCATCTGAATCATTTTTGGATTGCATTAAAATTTCCAGACTTGGTATCTCAGAGAAGAACAAAACCAAACCATAGGATAATCATTTTTAGTTTCATGTTTATTAGAACAATATATGTCAAAAACTTCCCTAGCTCTTACAATAATCCACGGTTTCCCAAGTTATGTTTTTTAGAATAGCCATTCTCAAACTTTTTTTTTTAACTATGGCCCTGAACCTGACATGAAAGAAATTTAGGCCAAATTGGGATTGTATAAATTGCATAACAAACCTTATAAGGTGGTGTGTGAACAATTGTTTCTAATCTGTGCCCCCCTTCAAATGTGCCAGGGCCCCCAGGGGTTGGCTGCTTTAGAATATATGGCTGCTTCAGAATATTTGGGTTTTTGGATTTGATTATGTGAGTTTTTGATGAGAAGAACATTAACAGTGAACAAAATAAACTCATAATGATAATTTATATTTTATAAATGTGGCACATTTCAACAGCAGTTGAGCCCCAGCTCATTGATCTGCTTTTCCAAACCTCCAAGTAAGGAGATAAATCTGAAGGTCAGCAGTGGTGGAGGAACAGAAGTTTTGACATTTGTGTGTGAGCTTGTTTTAACGCCTGGGTACCCACATCTGTTCATTACCACTTGTCAACAACTCTTACTGAAGTGGTATTTGTGTTGGGCTTGTTCCAAAAAAGGGGAGAGGGGAGTAAAGAGAGGGACTGGGGAGACAAAGCTGCTGGTTACATATCTTTGGGTCCATTATAACATGGAGCAGAGCACCACCACTGCAACTCTTGAGCCTTCTTGTTGCATGAAGCATTGGAAGGCTTGAGGGGAAAAAAGTTTCTTAAAGACTATACTACAGTGCCTCCCATAAGCTCCAGTAGCAACATAGCACTTGGAAAAACTCACTTACATGATGTAAGTAAGGCCATGTGCTCTTTTCTTTACTACATATATAAATACCAACCAAATGAACAAATCAACAGCAAACATATAACTGCCTCCAAGAGATGAAAGAGAGGTGGGGGAAAACCACTCAGCAGAGAGGGGGACTCTCTTTGAATTCAAAGGTTGGAAGGCACAATTGGTTAGTGCTGGATAGACAATCACCCCAGCCCAGAAAAGTTTCTCCCAGTCACCCAAACCACAGACAGCATGCAAAGTTACAAATAAAACTACAACAGTTGCTTCCACCAATTTTCACTAGGCACATTTTTCTTGAATTATGGGTCCCTTTATCCCACTGCCACTCATACCTGTCTCCACAGTCCGCTGATCTAGAAGCAATTCGACCCCACTCCCAAACCTTTCCTACCATACCTCTGTGACATCACAAAGGCTTCATATTTTGGCCATGAAATCTCCTGGAATGGGGTGGCAACCTTATTCATTGCTTACTGGGGAGGATAGACTCTGTAAATAACATTGTACTCTTAATAGTGCAAAGGCATTGTCGCGAACCCCGTGTCCCTTGTTTATTCCCTCACAAAGGCCCACAGGCGCGTTTCCTGAATCCACAATACCATTAACGTATGACTGGACACTTGTCTTGTGAACAACCAAAACGTATTTATTGAAGTGAAACAGTATTTCAAACAGTTTTAGAAATCTTTCAGGTAATCAAAGTTCATTGGCCTTAGCTTATCAGTTCCCTCATTACTTTGTTTCTCTTTGTTTACAGTTTCATAAACACATCACCAACCTATCTCTTTCTAGCCAGTTCTTTTTATCTCCTCATCAATTCCCTAACCAGTTCCTAACTCATCCCTATCTCATCCCTATCTCACTGCTATCTCACTGCTATTTCTATCTGATTCCTCTCTGATCCCTATCTCTCTGACTCACCAGCCCTATCTGACTCCTCCTCCTTCAGCCAAGCCTCATATATCAATTGACTCCGCCTCTCCAGCTCTCTCATAGACTCATGCAAATAAGCTCTTGAGCGTGAGTGGCAGGAGTGACAGGGCCAATCGCCACAGGCATGTTCACAGCACCTCTATACTAGAAAAATTAAGGAATGACAGCTTGAATTTCAGTGATCTTCACTGACATGCATTTTCTTGGCAGATATACTTCTAAGGAAATTCATGTTCCCAAAATCAGAGTTATTGCTGAGGTTCCATCACACACACCCAAAGGACTATTTTTAAGGAAGTCTTACTTTCTCGCATCTAAGAGCTGACAAGAACTGGAATGTAAAAGCTCTTCCATAAATGTAAGTTTGTACGCATCAGCTTGAGGGTGGTAACAAACATTACCATTACATGACTGAAAATGGTTTAGCATTAAACAGGGCAAATATGAGGTAAGGATCTAGTATGAAACTTGAATATTGCTCATACATAAAGCTAATATAAGAGCAGGCTTGAGATAACCATTACAGGTTAATTAAAATGAAATTTGCTGTGGTGTGCTCTGGGATTGTTTTTCATGTGTCATTTGCGTAGGGCAAACAATTATTTGAGGAAATCCCATATCTGGGAAAGGGCTTTGGTGATCCAAGTAATAAATTTACAATTGGCAGACACAGACAAGGAAGCACATAATTTTAAACTGATGATTCCTGATGCAATAAACTATTATTTTCATGGGTCAAAAACTCTCTCTCTTTACTCTTATCAATGGCCTTTCCCTTTCCCCACCCTTCTGCTGCTATCACACGGGTGTTCTTATGTACCAAGAGTACAAGCAATAACTTTGATTTAAGCACATGAAGCAAGGCAATGAGTACCACCAATCACATAAGCAAAGAGCGTATTTTAATCTACTTTTCTGTCAACTATAATGGTTCATGCTTAGAACACCCTATTGAAAATGTCAATTCATCTGATGTCATCCACAGCTTTCCCTCCCTCCTCAAGCCTTCCAAAAGAGTTTCCTATGGAATGATATTAATCACTGTTCACTCCATACAAGCAGCCAGCAATAACTTGATTAGCTTGGTTATTTGATGTGCAGAACTGGAAAGCAGCAAATAAATGAAGCATCACCTCTCAGCATCTGCAGTTCCAAATAGGTATGTGATTGGATTAATTGTCAAGGTGTGCACCATTTCTCAACAACAATATTTATCAAGGCAGTGAAAACTGTCTAATAGAATAATCACTCTTACAAATAAACTGTGGCACCTTCTATATCAATTGTCATTTCTCTGTCATTGGATGGTGGGATCACTCCAATAGAGTTCATAGATATCACTATTTTTATTATTTTCTTTGTCTGTACTTGTCAGGGGCAGAACAACCTGATCTACTGTGGAGGATGTGTGCTATGTATGTGCACTCTGATTCAGAGCCCCTGAGGCCAGCAGAGTAACTTGAGCTGCAAGATGGAATTTGAAAAACAACAAGGACAGGCACAGCCATCATGCAGGCCACAAAAGACTATGGCAAGGTGGCCAGCTCAGAATTTGGGGAAATTATGGTGAAAGCCAACACATTCATGTTACCTGTTTTTTAACAAGCCAACACATTCATGTTACCTGTTTTTTAAAAAGTTAGTTGTTCCTTGGCAACAAATAACAACCTTTGAACTGCAGAGCTGGATAGAACCCTATGGATCATTGAGTCAAGCCCCTCTCAATGAGGCACAGTGGGGAATTGAACTCTCAATCTCTGACTCTGCAACCAGAGACCTAAATGATTATGATGATGCCCAGCCCATGTTAATGAAAGTCCCACAGTGCAGAGATGCATGGTTTGAGAAATCATTACATACAGTTACCTCATGGATGATAAACTTCATAAGCAACCATCAAACCTATGGCTTAAGTTAGGCAACCTTCAGGCTGAAACTGGTTAATCTAAGACCACGTTATTGGCATTAGATACCATAAGAACACAATTATTAAACAAGGTATAAGTGATATGGATTATATGTCTAAGCATAACCAAATTGAAAAGATCATTCAGCAGCTGGTTAAACTTACAGATTACTCACATCTTTTCTTCTTCTTAATCATCATCATCACCATCATCATAATCTTTGAACTGTAGAGCTGGAAGGGACCCTACGGATCATCAATTCCAGCCCCTGCCAAGGAGTCACAATGGGGAATTGAACACCAGCTCCGTTCACCTTCAGTTTTAGAAAATCAAACCACAGTACTATACAGCACAAGAACATTATTACAAATAAAATAGTTGATTTTAATAAGCCAAATATTACACTTCTGGATAAGCAAAAAAGAAAAAAATACCTTATAGAAGTCGGCATGCATCAACAAGCAACCTCGAAAGTACAGAAAGTACAAAAACTACCAAACCTTATGATAAGAAATTAAAAGAAAACAGAAAGAAAATCAGGTCATTCCACCTTCTTTTACTAATGTCAGGAACTGGAGTCATTGTTAGCTACCAGTTGAGCAAGGTTGGGTTACCTACTTGAAACAATTGCCACTAGCTGCTAATGTGCCTTCTGGAATTCAAAAATCAGTGAGTTGCAAATATGTCATCTCACCTGCAAATTCTTAGAACTTGATTTCTACTTTTTAGGCTTGACCCTTTGCTCTGCCCCCATCCACCAGCAATAGTGAGAAGTAATAAGTGCAATGTAATAAGAATAGCAGCTGCAGCAGCAGTTAATGTTTAAAAGTAGCATTCTTGGTCGCAATTACTCAAAAGCTGGGAGAGGGACACAATGAGTAAAGATCTTTTAATGTGTTGCTTCTTTTTTCTCTGCTACAAGAGGGACCGATGGACGGACCACTTCTCCTCCCCACTCACTCAAGCTGTAGGAGATTCTGAGACCAGATATTCATTTTGTTGTTCATTTATAAATCACTTAAAAATTAAAAATACAGTCCTAGTCCAAGAGGCTTACTGTAAGATAATGTAACTTTATAGATGCATCTCCTGAGAGCATTACATTCCTATGGTGTTTCTGTAATATTTTACTTAGAAATATAAAAATGTAGCATATGTAGGTACAGCAGACAGGGATCTAGAAGTATCAGCGCTATAGTTCTGAAGTGTGTGTGTGATATGAGATGTTTTGGCCAACAATATTGCTATTTCAATGGAGAACTAATTTGATTCTGTTTGAATAAGAAAATTCAGATACTTGAAAGAAGTATGAAAAAACAGGTGATTTGGTTCTGAAACAAAATAACATCTTTTCTTAAATGACATTGAAACTTGTTATTAGCATTCAGTGTTCATGTTTTAGTCTTCTACAGTCATTAATAATTGAGTATTAATGCATGGAAAAGTCAGAAATCTGATGAGTATGAAATATACAACTAGTTCAGGAGGTAAGAAATGCTTGTGGATTTATCATTTATTTAGATGATCATAAAGGTCTTTCAAAATCTATCATGCATAAAATGCCAAATCAAAGAGATTTAGATCTGCATTCATTTTCCATCAAGCAAAACAGGAAAGTGACCAGTACATTAAATACTTAACACACAGCATATATTTCTTTAAGCTTGTTCCCAAAATTGTTCTCATTCTCTCTTTCATTTGCAAATATTGCCTACAAAACATCAGACTACATTAACCTTGGAAACTACTGCAAACTTAAATCAGAGACAGGCAGAAATGAGATCTCATCTATTGGTAGATCTCAATGATCATTAAGGAAAATATAGCTGCCAGCTAGTAGCAAGATGTGTATTACAAGGAGGCCCACTTTGTAATGATCCAAGTCTCCCTTCTTCTTTTCCAGAACTCTCAGAGGCATGTCTGACAGGAACATGAGAAGTTTGGGAAGTAGTCAGTATCTTCTGCTGTATAACTCTCTGTTGCAAAGTTTTGAATTTCTGGTAAAATTCCTTTTTTCTATGCAGTTGAAGTACAGAGACGCACAGAGGAGAATAGCTACAAGTTCTCCAGAGTCCACCCCTTTCTCGTTAATTGGCACTTAAGGTCTCAATAACTCACTCTGAGACATTTGTAGGAGAAAGAATAAAAAAATTATTTACTTAGAGTTACCTTAAGTTACAAACTTGTGTATGTTGCTTTCCTTACGGCACAAATACTTAGCAACCAACTTAACAGATCAGCATCAAACAAACAACTGCTACCAACCCGAGGGAAAGAGAGGCGGGGCTCTCTTTGAATTCAAAGGTTGGAAGGAACAATCAGTTAATGCTGGATTGGTAATCACTCCAATCCAGAAAAGTCTCTCCCAGTCAAACTACAGCCAGCATGCAAGGCTGCAAATAAAACTTCAACAGTCTCTTCCAAAGCAGGACATGGTAGCCTTCTCCTTGTCCTTCAGTGGCAAACATAGGCCTTTCTCTGGAAAAGTCACTGGCTGCACAGTAGGTCACCAGTTTTGCTCTATTTTTCTTAATCATTTGTACTTATCTGCATGAGAGAACCAAATTGGGGGGGGGGGGGGGTTGCACCAAAATCTGAAACTGTATGTACAGATAGGACATTCCACAAACTGTTTCATCATGTAAATGATGCACACCTTATCCCAACATAATACCCTTGAAATTCCATAAGGAGGTGGGTTTTTTCCCAAGCCATTAAAAAAACCCTCACAAAATCCATAATTCGAGAGAAACAGGTTGTTTCTCAGCCTTTTTGAAATGAATGGTCTCACAATGCAAGTGGGGAGGAGTGGGTGTGTGAGCAGTCAGGCAGCTCCCTTCATTCCACTGACACTGGGATTTGGCTTTTCTTTTGCACTTTTGTTTCTCTTCCAAGGGTGGGGAGTGCCAATCAGTTTAGAACCCAATTACAAAAGGATGTAGCAAGAAACATGATGTTTAGCAAAGGAGCCCCAACAGGCTACAATATGATTGGGCACCTTGTCTCATTTCCCTCTGTGTTTTTGTACTCTTTGAGTGATTTTCAGCTGTGTCTTCAATTCTGTTTTAATCTTTCATGTTGTTTCCTATTTTGATTGAACTTTTTATTAAATTTTACTCTAAGACATCTTGAATCCCATTGGGTGGTGGTGGAAGCACAATAGAAGTCCAATCATTTCTGACTATCAGTTGTTAAAAACAACACAAATGAAATGAATGCCCCCACCCTTCCTAAAATGTACTGCTGAAATGAAGAAAGTGTAATGTAATGAGACAAGAGATGTTTCTGTGGAAGACCTCTGAGCTCCAATAAGTTCTAGTATACAAACTAAATTTCTAGGCTCATAATTCTTCGGTTCTCATGTGTGTTCCTTTTGAACCAGACTCCAGCTGGTAAAACACAAAGTTCTAGTCAAAAAGCCCAAATTAAATCCCACAAGTTTGAAATTTGTGTACCGTTTCTATTAAACAGATGGCCGCAGACACCAACATGTTTTATAAATAAATCAAGATGAAAAATAATCTCTTGAAATCAATAGGATTTACTGGATTTTGTGTGGATTATCTGCTTTTGAAGTCTCTTTTAAAGCAAATTGTCTTTTTAAGTTTATCAGAAGGTTACCTTTAACAGGAATCTTTTGATACTTTAAAGCACAACAGAAAGAGGGGAAAAAACATGAACAGTTGGTTTTAAAGGTCAGATCATCAAAGATGCATAAATACCATGAAACTCGCTATGTGATTTCATCTGAAGCTATATATGCAATGCAACTTTACACACCACTATTCTGCCCACTGTCATCTCATAGTTAACATGGAAAGACAAATTCTCCAGTGTGTTCTCCTCAATCCCACCTTGCCTAAAACCTGAATGACGTGGGGTATGCAAGTGCCCTCAAAAGAGCTGGAATTTTAGAGGTTAGAAAAAGGTGCTGTTGGGTTTGTTGGTTTGGTTTTTTACCACACTTTCCAGACTCTATAACTGGCATGGAAACTAGGAGATTGTGGCCATTATAGTCACTAGAGAGGTAGTTTTTTCTGTGCTGAAGAGTTCCAGGTATGCCTGTCTATATTTAAAGCATACCATATGTGCCACCTCATGCAACCATTTTAAATTGACCATTGGTCTATGCAGACCCATTGTCATTGTCGTCTAACTCTGAATTCCTAGGCCAGCAGGTGACTGTGTCTACTTTGAGTATCATCTGGACTTGTAAAGAAACTGGCCATTTCCTCTCTCAAGTCAGGTGGCAGTTCTTCTAGATAGCCTCTCTCAACTCATCCCTCTGGTGAACCATATTCATAGTTTACCTCACCCAGGTACCCAAAGGCACTGTTTGACAGCCCACAGCAAAGCACTTTGAAAACCAGAGAGTATGTAATCTACTTACTTATAGCAACTGGATGCTGCTTTACCTGCCACAGCTCCATCTGGGGGTTGCTCATAGACTGAGTGAGGGTACATCTTATCTTCAAATTTCAGAGAGTTTGCTGCCCTCTGCTCAAGTCACAAGCTGCCTATGGCTCCATCTTGTAGATACTAGGATTCACATTTTTGGTGAGTTTCTTGAATTCTCTTCTTGCAATCTCTTATGTGTTCCCCTAAATTATATCAGAGCTTTTAAAATATTTCACCAGATTACAAATCCCATGATTCCCTAGGGCAGAGTAATAGCTGTTAATATCAAACTGCTATAACTGTGTAGTATAAACACACTTCCAGTGTTGTATAGGATAGAGTATTAGATGTGGAGCCAAAAACTGACATGAGAGTGTGTCTGTAATTAGATCTACAAACACTTGAATGTTGCAAAGAAGTGACTGAGACAATCTTTCTGTTTTTGAGCAATTAGGTTTCAAAAGATTGCTGTGCTTAAGTCCTAAAAAAAAAAAACCAGTCACTTACCAAATAAAGTAAGGTAACTTGCCTAATCTTGGAGGTGAGAGAGAAATTCCTGTTATGACACTCAGATGCTTTAATTAGTCAAGTATTTCTGTCTTCCAATCATGGGCTATTTCTAACCTTTATTTCTGGTGTAGGATTTCAGAGATCCACGTTTTTGTTGCAGAGTTTTGAATTTCTGGTTAAAAAAAAGGCAAAGGTCAGAAAGGTATGGGGTAACTCTTAAAGGGGAAGGATGGATCATTCTAAGTGCAAACACAAACAAAACAGGTTTTTTTTTCCTATGTGAAATAGTGCCATCAGGGTTCCATATATCATAACTATATGCCAGTGTGGACAGTCTCTCTCTTTCTTTCTGTCTCTCTCTCTTCGCTGTCCAAAACCTAGCAAAACATCAGTTTCTACTTTTACCAGAAAAGGAATCAAATACAGTAAGTATAACCCACAAACTCATAGAAAACTGTGTTGCAGAGGAGAACAAGAAAATGCTTAAAACTGCACCGGTCTAATTTAAATATGTAATATATGGTTTGTTTTGGGTGTCAAAACAATCTCTTTGGAGAGGGCATTCCTTAACTGGAGTGCTACCATTCAATGGGTCCTCAACCCGCAGCAAAGTCACTTGGATAAACTTAAGTCACTGCAGTATGTTTTCTAGCCTGACTGAATTACACAGGTGATAAGTACACCTGAGTGTTTCAGTCTGCCAAATAGCAGAATGGTATTTAAAATGTGTGAAGTGATCAAACAAAGGAGGCGCTGCTGTTTCTTTCTACTTCACTGCCTAAACACGCACATCCTGCTCACACTGACAGGCCAAAAGAATCCCAGATTTTAAAACAACCAGGCTTTCTGCAGATGACTTTAAACGTCTGAGATCTGCTTTGGTCTTCTTCCAAAATAACGGAGAAATTTCCCTTGCAGTTTGGATGACTTTTCAGCATTATGGCACACGATCATCTTACACAATCAGCCTGAGATGTGGGTGAGTGCAGATCCCTACTCCAGAAAATACAAATTATTCTTCAGTGCTTTAATTCGTGTTTAACACATATACACATTAGTAGCAGCAACAGAAATGAGGCAATGATCAGAAGATAAAAACGGGAAAAGAAGGTTTTCCCTGGAAGAACCTAACTTTCTTGTAATTTCCAACTTTGATTAGCAAGGTTTTTTTGTTTTCACAATTATGAGACAGAGAACAGATATATAAGTCTCTGTCTTTCTCAGGACCACACTACAAGTAGATTTATGTGCCTACTTGCAGCTATACTGAGTTTGTTTTGTTATGTTTGCAAACTGCATGAGCAGGAACAGCAGTTGATAATTAACAGGATTAAAGCACTTGTGCAGGGGAAATACAACACTTTCGTTTTCTGCCATTCTGAGAAAAATTTCTCCTGTGAAGCAAAACGGCACTTTTCAGGAGAATCCTCTAATTCAGTGCAGTGTGGGACTAGTAATATTCTGCATTCGCAGAATCATAGAATCATGAAGTTGGAAGGGGCCTATAAGGCCCTCAAGTCCAACCCCCTGCTCAGTGTAGGAATACAAATCAAAGGAAAATCAGCCAGGTAGTTGTCTAAATTTCTCTTGAATGCCTCCAGTGTTGGAGCACTCACCACCTCTCGAGGTAATTGTCGTACTGCTCTAACAGTTCAGGAGTTTTTCCCAATATTCAACTGAAATCTGGCTTCCTGTAACTTGAGCCCATTGTTGCATGTCCTGCACTCTGGAATGATTGAGAACAGATCCTGTCCCTCCTCTGTTTGACAGCCTTTCAAGTATTTGAAAACTGCTATCATATCACCCCTCTGTCTTCTTTTATCAAGGCTAAACATGCCCATTTCTTTCAGTCTTTCCTCATAGGGCTTGATTTCCAGCCCCCTGATCATCCCTGTTGCCCTCCTCTGAACTTGTTCCAATTTGTCCACATTCTTCTTGAAGTGGAGTGTCCAGAACTGGACACAGTACTCAAGATGAGGCCTAACCAGTATTGAATAGAGAGGAACTAGTACCTCATGGGGTTTGGAGACTATATTTCTGTTAGGTAAAGGTAAAGGTTCCCCTTGACATTTAGTCCAGTCGTGTCCGACTCTAAGGGGCGGTGCTCATCCCCGTTTCCAAGCCGTAGAGCCAGCATTTGTCCGTAGACAGTTTCCGTGGTCACATGACCAGTGCGACTTAGACACGGAATGCTGTTACTATATATTTCTGTTAATGCAGCCTAAAACAGCATTTTTCCCTTTTTTGTAGCGACATCACACTGTTGTCGCATAATCAGTTTGTGATCTACAACTATTCCAAGATCCTTCTTGCTCATAGTAATGCTGAGCCAGTTATTCCCCATCTTGTAACTGTGTGTTTGTTTTCTTTTTCCTAGGTGCAGTACTTTGCACTTATCCCGGTTGAATTTCATTCTCTTGTTTTCAGCCCAGTGCTCCAGCCTATCTAGATCATTTTGAATTTTGTTTCTTTCTTCCAAGGTATTAGCTATTCCACCCAGCTATTCTGCCCTAGGGTACCCCACTTTTTACCTCCTCCCAGTTTGAGAAGGACTCGTTAATTACCACCCTCTGAGTATGATTCTATAGCCAATTGTGTATCCACCTAACAGTTGTTCTACCCAGCCCACACCTAGTTAACCTGCTGATCAGAATTATCATGGGGCACTTTGTCAAAAGCTTTTCTGACGTCAAGATATACGATGTCTACAGCATTCCCTCTGTCCATCAGGGAGGTTATGGAATCAAAAAAGATCAGATTAGTCTGGCAAGATTTGTCCTTGACAGATCTGTGTTGGCTTCTAGTTTTTACTGCATTGTTTTCTAGGTGTTTCCATAGTGACTGCTTTATAATTAGAATTTTCCCTGTGATTGATGTCAGCCTGACTGGTCTGTAGTTCTCAGGTTGCTGTTTTTTGCCCTTTTTGTAGATAGCGACAACATTGGCCCTCCTCCAATCCTCTGGCACCTGAACCATTTCCCATGATTTAAAGAAAATAATGGACAGTAATTCTGAGAGTTCTTAAGCCAGTTCCTTTAATTAGGTCTCTGGCTGTGAAGCATGAGGTTGGGAGTTCAATTCCCCACTGTACCTTCTTGATAGGGGCTGGACTTGATGACATATAGGGTCTCTTCCAGCTCTGCAGATGTAAGATTATTATTATTACAGTATTCAAAAACACTAGGCATAGTCAAAATTATAAAAACATTGACTGGTATTATATAACAGATACAAGTTGTTGTTGTTGTTATACAAAAACACCAGGCATAATCAATCAAAATTATAAAAACATTGACTGGTTTTATATAACAGATACAAGTTTTAAGCAAAAACCTAAGTATCTGTCAAATATTGGTGCAGTACGTATGCTGTTCCCAATATTGCTGTTTTTTGTAGCTCTGATGATGTGATTTCTGAGATCTGCAACTGAAATTTTTTGATATTTTTCCAAAAGCCCTGATGACTGCAAGGACCACTGAAGTTTGTTTCATCCACAAGTGAGATGTTTTGATTGCTAGGTCTCTGTATTTTGTTAGTTTTTCCAATTCTTTATTTTCAACTCTGGCATCTTCTGGAATTGTTTGAGTTGTCTATCAGTTTGGATCCAGAAATTCTACAAGATCTTGACTTCCTCATTTTCTGACACCTTCTCTACCTGATGTTCCCATGGGTTTTTGGAGGCTGGCAAGTTATATTTTTTACCTAATGACCAGTGCACTAATTTTGCCACTCTATCATGTCTAATTTTTTAATCTGTTTGTGCAATCTTTGGACATTTGCAGATGAGATGTGACACAGTTTCATCTTTTTCTTGGCAGAGTTGACATTTGCTGTTAGCACTAATTCCTTGGATCTTAGCTTTCATCATGTTGGTATGGAGTGCTTGTTAATGTGCAGCAAAAATCAAGGCTTCAGGTTCTTTCCTAAGGGTCCCCAGTTTTAGTCATGCCCATTCTGAATTATTATCATGCTTTCCATCAATGTTCCTCAAGTGTTGTCCATGTGGTAGTTTATTTTTCCAGCTGTTTAATTTATTTTCAAATTGTTGTTTCTTATATTGAGCATTTGCTGGAGGAGGTAGAGAAGGGAAGTCTGTGCTCCTGCCAGAATAGAAGGTCGCATGATGGTGAAGGAAGGAGTAGCACGTGCTGGCAGGTCAGTGGGGGAGCTGGCCGGGGGTGGGGTGAGGAAAGTGAATGCATGACACCTGTGGTGCCATGCCAACAATTTAGAGGACATGGCACAAAGTGCTTCATGCCCATCTCTAGTCAGCATGTTCCTACCATGAACACCACTGCCTGTGGAAACAGCAATTGTGCTAAACTCCAGTACTAGTACTAAGAAGTGCAACAACAACAACAACAACACAAAATCCACCTTTGGTTTTGTGGGTGGCCAAAAATGAGTGGGAACTCATTAAAGCAAGATAAAGGGAACGTTATCTGTTGGGAAATTTCCAAGATTATCAATGCTCATCCAGTCCTGCTATGCTAAATTTGGGAAACTCTTTACCTGGTTGCACTGATAACACCTTTCAGAACTGGTGCAATGCTTAGACAATATTATAGAGTTATCTAGGCAGAAGTCCCACTGAAATTAATGAGCCTTACTTCTTAGTAGACCAAGCTTGCACTCATGGTCTGATAATATACATCTTAGACTTTGCCATACATAAATTCAACTTAAGGTGTTCTTACTATTATAATATCAGTAATAATAACCTAATCTTAAAGTTTAGCCCCAATTAGAGTAGGTTCATTCAGTTAATAGGATTTTGGTAAGTCAACATATATGTATATTCCATGAAACCAATGACCCTTCTGTTGTTGGGGATAATAGTTATATTTTTTCTCTTCCTGCTACTATTTAATATTAAATAGCCAATTCATTTTTTTTTTCTTATTCATCATCTGTCCCCTTCTTACCTGAAATTATTTCTGACTTTTCTCTATAATATAATATAATATAATATGACTTTGGATGATTTAAAATATTTAGTATTTCACAGCAAACAAGTCACTTTCCAAGCTTTGTCGCTAGAAAAACTGTTAAAATGTTTAGTCATCAGCATTTTAACAGTGTTTGTTTCATTGCTGCTACATCAACATTTTTCCATTCAAGCTCTTAATTGTGAAATTGCTGCAACTCGAAAACTGACAAGACTGCTTGGTTCCTTTCCCAAAATGTCCAGGAGATATGGCACAGCCCTCATTGTTTGCTTTAAGTGTGCCAGTTACAATCTTAATTTAATTATTAGAAGCAGCTGTAGGCACACAGTTAGCCTTATGTGTTTGCACAAATGGTAAAGCTATTTGGACTCTAAACTTTAAACTAATCCATAAGCAGCTGATCAAATAAGATCTCCCCCCCACAACACAATAAACAAGTTTAGTTTAATTGGGGACAAGGATATTTTGCCAGCTGTTTCGCAACATAACGCCACACCATTAATTTCATATATATTGTCCTGCCCTTGTGTTTTGTGTTTTTAAATTAGAATGACTAGGGAGAAATAGGCTCACATTCCCACTCAGCTATGAAGTTGGCTCAATGACATAAGAAAATATCATCAACATCAACATCTATTGCACTTTTAGATCCTCAATAGCCAGGGTTCTTTGGTTATGCTCTATTAAAAACAGAAAATAAAAAACATAAATTGATAAAAACAGCAGATAATAATACCAAAAAGAGTATTATCAATACCAAAAACCCCAATACATTGCAGCACCTGTAAACATGTGTTAATCTGTTGCACCAAAAACAACAAAGAGCCTTAAAGGCTAACATGTTTTGTTTGCACTAAGTTTTGTAGACTGCCAGCCCTTCCCCAGGCATCTTCAGGGAAGCCTGCAGGCATTCTATGAGTATCTGAAGAAGGAGGCTGAGCCCATGAAAGCTTATAACAAATAAAAGTCACTAGTCTTTAAAGTGCCTCTTAGTTGATGTTTTTCAAGTAAAAAGCAGCATCACAGTGAAAAGAGTGTTGAGATCTAAAAGTTTTAACATGCATCTTAATCTCATGCCTCTGCTGTGACCATGCTCATATGAGTGCAGACTCATAATGGAGTCTAGCCTCCTGACAGCATTGTTCTCAGTTTCTCTAACAATCCCTCTCACTACATTGAGGCATGCATCCAGGAAAGTGACATCCATATATATACAGGTAGAACTAATTCAAGCCACAGAGACTGAATCTGTCAAAATCCTAACAAGAATATGCCAACAAATATGAAAAACATAACAATGACCAACAGACTGGCAACATTCAATATACATTCCTGTCTCCAAGAA
Source organism: Intellagama lesueurii (assembly GCA_037013535.1). Taxonomy (NCBI): domain Eukaryota; kingdom Metazoa; phylum Chordata; class Lepidosauria; order Squamata; family Agamidae; genus Intellagama; species Intellagama lesueurii. The sequence continues at coordinate 25,026,241 of JBAJHW010000010.1, read as the reverse complement.
AGAAGATGGCAAGGAGTACAGTAACTACTTTATGCAAGCAAACTGATGCTCAAGGTGTTGTAACAGAGGCATTTACCTTATATTGAGCAAGAAATACCTGGTGGTCAAGCTGGGTTCCAAAAAGGAAGAGGCACTCAAGATCATATTGCAAATAAGGCTACTGGAGCACACTAAAGAATTTCAGAAGATCATTCGATGCTTTATAGACAGTAAAGCCTTTGACTGTACGGATCATGAGAAGCTATGGATTGTTCTGAAAGAAATGGGTGTGCCTCAGCACTTGATTATCCTGATGCATAACCTGTATAGTGGACAAGAATCTACCATTAGGACAGAATATGGAGAGATGAAATGGTTTCCTAGAGGTAAAGATGTCAGACAAGGGTGCATTTCATCTCCTTATCTGTTCAATCTGCGTGCAGAACATATCATACAGAAAGCTGGACTAGATTCAGATGAAGGAGAAGTGAAAATGGTAGAAAGTAGCAATGACTTGAAATGACTTTTAGAGAAAGAAGAAAGTGCCAAAGCAGGACTGCAGTTGAACATTAAGAAAGAAAAAGAAAGAAAAATCATGACTACAGAAGAACTATAGAACTTTAATGCTGACAATAAAGAAACTGAAATAGTTAGAGATTTTGCATACTTTGTTTCAGTCTCAATCCAAGTGGAGACTGCAACCAAGAAATCAGAAGACCGAGAATTTGAAAGGCACCAATGAAGGAATTAGAAAAGATCACCAAGTGTAAAAATGTGTCACTGGAGACCAAGGTCAAGATAATCCACACTACTGTATTCCTGATAACTATCTGGAGGTGTGAAAGCTGGACAATGAAGAAAGCTGACAAAAGAAAAATTAATTTATTTGAACTATGGTGCTGCAGGAGAGTTTTGCAGATACTCTGGACTCCCAGAAAGACAAACAAGTGGATCCTAGATCAAATCAGGCCTGAACTTTCTCTGGAGGCAAAAATGTTGAAACTGAGGCTATCATACTTTGGGCACATTATAAGAAGGCAAGATTCTCTGGAAAAGAAAATAATACTTGGGAAACTTGAAGACAGAAGGAAAAGAGGAAGATGAAATGTGAGATGGATTGACTCCCTAAAGGAATCCACAGCCTTGAGTTTATGGAGCTGATGATCAGGGCTTTTGAGGACAGGACATTTTGGATATCACCCATTCATAAGGTTACCATAATTTGTAGACAACTTGACAGCACATAACAACAGCAATATGTATAAAGTTGTTCTATTCTTTTAGTCAAGTTTCATCCCCAGTTGCAGTTGTGAAAAAGTCTCAGTGGAAGGCAGGGTTCAGCAAGCTATCAACAGCCCCCCTCCCAACCCTATTACAAATGTTATAGTTGTGGAACTCTTAAGTGCATCAATGTGAAACAGTAACTTTTCAGTAGAAACAGTGATATTGCACATATTTGTCCCTAGAAAGCAGCCAGACTTCACAGAACAAAAGACATCTGTAGAAAGAAGAGATGCAGCTGATAAAAGAAAATGCTACATGCAATTTTAATTAATCTGCTAGTGGCTTTATAAAGTAGACAGTAATTGGGGCTGTTACTTTACAATTTGCATTAGTATTAAATTCTACATGCACTCAATTTTCCTCATGATTGAAGCTTTATATAGACAAATTGCCGCTCTAGCAACTGTTGGCTGAGTTTTGAGGAGTATCACTGGTGAAATCCTCTAACAAAAGCAACTGCTTTCTGTGATCAACTAATACAGGCTTTACTGTCACATATCCTGGAGATCTTCACCAAGAATACTGTTAACTATAGATCCTGAGTTTCAGGAAAAGTACAGATGGTGTCTATACAAATGTAATTTATGTAAAAACTGAAGACAAGTTTTGATGATTTTGTGAATCTAGTCATCTGGCCCACCTGCTACCTGCCTTTTTTAAAATGAAAATGTCAGGGTCTGGATGAAACCTTCTGTGTGGAACACATAGGCTTTACCACTGCACATATATCCTGTTCCTGAATTCTGTCAGTAACCTTAACATCAGAGGATAGGGAACCAGAGTGCATATTGAAAATAACCACCATTGGAGAGCCAGAAACTCCTGAGCCTGGACAAATGTTGTCGGTCCCTGAATTAATTCCAGCAGTGAGACGGCACGTCTTCCTCCAACAGCTTCACACAGTGCTTGTGAGCAAGTTACTCACTCAGAGTTCTTCTTGGTGCTGCCGTATCCACCCTGCCTTGTACCCCATCGGGTGGGGATTTGTGAGTCAAACTCTTCCATAGGTTCCATTGAATCAAATTGGCCTACTCTAACTGTTACTTAGGGGGACGTGGTGGCGCTGCGGGTTAAACCGCAGAAGCCTCTGTGCTGCAAGGTCAGAAGACCAGCCCTCGTAAGATCGAATCCACGCGACGGAGTGAGCTCCTGTCGCTTGTCCCAGCTCCTGCCAACCTAGCAGTTCGAAAGCATGCAAATGCAAGTAGATAAATAGGTACCACCACGGTGGGAAGGTAACGGAGTTCCGTGTCTAGTCGCACTGGCCACGTGACCACGGAAACTGTCTACGGACAAAACGCTGGCTCTACGGGTTGGAGACAACTGTTCCTTGCTGTGTTAAAGTATGTCATAATTAAAGCAGGCCCATTGGAATCAATGGAATTTCTGAAGGAGATGACTCACCAAATCCCCATTGATACAATGGGCCTACTCCAGTTCAATCTACTACTGTAAGCAACAGGATTTTGGCCATTGTATTTCAAGGAAGGACTGAAATACACAGAAATGTTTTTGCCCCGATTAGATGACGTGATTCTAGCCCATACAGAGGAAAAAAATTCTGTCAAAAATATACCCCCACCTACTTCACTGAAGCTAGGGGAGGCCAAACATTGTGGCAAACATGCTGTGACTTTGGTGTGCTTTGGTTCTAGCCTTTGGCACTGGAGAGCAGGCCGTGGTACCAACTGGAGAACGGATGAACAAGAAAGCACATTCAATTCCATTCTATATGTTTTTTAAAAAGCTCAGCTAAGCTCAATGGCACTCCTTTTAACACCAGAATATATAGAATTGTTGTTTGTTTGGAAAACCAACTGTTCCTACCCATGTCTGGCTCACATTGCCATTACCTGTGAGGGCTGATCCATTCCCACACCAATCTGACAACATGTCTCAACATATACAGGCAAATGTATATATTAAAAGATCATAATGGTGTCTCAGATTATGAGGGAACAGATTGTTTTAAACAATAAGAACTTGTCATATTTTGGGTTTTTTATAGGGCTTCTTGGCTGGATAGATTGGTGAGATGGAATACCTGGCTGCAGTGGAGGGCCAGCAATTCAATTCCCTCCTCTGCCCTGTACAAGAAGAGCTAGCCTGTGCGACCTTGGGCAAACTACACAGTTCCAGAGCACCCCTAGAAGACAGGAATGGTAAACCACCTCTGAGTGCTGTACACCTAGAAAAACCCAGGAAGGGTCCCCATAAATTGAAAATGACTTGAAGGCATGTAGTTGTTATTATTGTTATGGGACTTCTTGCACTGTGTTTGAATTCTCTTAAGGCGTGCATATCTTAATTCTTTTCTGCCTGCAGGTGGAAGCATAGTTTGCATCACATCAGAAAACAGTGCCTTCACAACTGGCATAATAAAATTGGCACCATTCAGTAGTAAGTGCCTTGCAGTTAAGCAGTATAGGTACAAACTGTGAAAGAAGGATGACTGAGGTAGGAGAGATTGCTATTTTTTGCTGATTTAAAGACCCATTCTCTTCTTGCTCCAAATCAGCAAATTTATGGAGCAAATTGTTCTATTATAGTTTTGTTAAAATTTGGTGCAGGGAAAAGCAGTGCAATAATAGATTAGAGGCCAAGTCCAGTTTGTGGTCTACTCGCTTGCCAACGCTGCTTCCAATCACGTCTGCCTCCTCTTTGCTTATGGCTGGGCAACAATGAGCATACCCATCACTGATTAATAATTGAGAGGACTAAATTGTTTGGTGTGGCCATAACCAAGTATCTTAATATAGAAGCTGCTTTAGCAACTTCTGCAGAGAAGGGTAATTAATTTCATATGCAGATAAAAGCTTTATTTATAAATAATGATTTCACAGTGCACTTTATTCCTGAACTACTGCTATAAAGTTGAAATTGCCCTCAAGCTGCTACAGAGCATGACATTAATAACCCCATATATATCTAGTCCAAACTTCATATTACTGGCAGAATTTGCTTTCATTATGTGTGTGACCCTCTGTTATTAATTTCACAAGAAGTTTAAGAGGTACTAATCAGGAATCGCAGTTTTGATTTTATTTTTTATCTGGTTATGCTTCAGAGACTTCACTCTCCCAAAATAAAATTCTTCTAGGCCTTAAATAAAACTGAGAGAGAGAGAAAGAGGGAAAGATTGTTAGGATGCAAACATTGTTTTTGTTCCCAGAAATAATTTTGTATCTAGTCACCCAAGTTCCCATTGGTAAAACAAGCAGAGTCATTGGGCCAGCTAGGATGACTCATAAGCAGCTTGTTAGCTCTATTTAGCAATAGAAAAGCCTGCTGTTGATTAGCTCAGCTTCAACAATAACAATTAAGCTGTTCCATCACAAAATGACAGGAGAAGGTAACCACAGAGATGAAATTCAAATAAACGATTGCCAGTGTCAAGATCATCAAGTTATGCTCAGTTTCTCTTGGGTTGCCTTTCACTCACTCAAAACTGGTTACCACTTTTATAAACAAACAGCAGACTGAAACACACAGTCTGCTACTTATTGGCCAAGTCACATATGTATCTAGTTTCTAATACTAACTCATCTCACCCATAAATGATAATCCACCATGGAAAGCAGTGGTGTGTTTAAGGAACTTCTTATCAACTCAAGTTAGTATATGACTATAACATAGGTTAATGTGTAGACTGTAGTGTACACACACACACTGTAGCCAAACAGAAGCTATCTGCTTTCATATAAGGCAACGAGAAAGATGTTGAGTGACTGACAATGCTTTATCCATAGAAAGAAAGAAAGACTGAAATTTGCTGCCCTGCCACCTCAAATTGATTCTGCACACTTCTTATGGAACTAATGTTCAACAAGAGAACAAGGGGAAAACTCCCTGTGGTCCTGTGCTGAGTCACCTGCAAACCCAACAAACAGTGTAAGGCCAAGGAGAACTCCCCATGTGTATGTTGTAGATAAGGTAGATCCTCATGGGCATAGTTAGTTCTGGGTCCTCCCCCTTTTCTGGCTGTGAGTTGCAATATTGCATGTTTAGCCACATCTTTACACAAATTCAGGACACATTTAACTGGATGCCCTTCATGGCTGTTTCCACTATCAGTGGAAAAACAGTTCCAGATCCTTCCCAATCCTTGCTGCTGTGATATCATAAGGACACCCCTCCTCTGGTAACAGGTCTTCCCCCCCCCCCCCCAGTCTTAGGGAATGGGATGTTGTTGATGTAGCAATATTATCCTTCTTTATGACTCTTCATGGTAGTGGTTTAGTTTAGTCTATCCTCACAATGTGGTTTGAAGAATCAGAAACAACACAGAAGTTCCTGTTGTCGCTGACATTCTGTCTTCTCTCTCCTTGCTTTGATTCTGGGTTGCTATAATCAGAGTTTGCTGTAATGTCCACATTGGGCAATCTGCACTTAGTGCATAGTGTAAATGCATGGTTTGAACTAAATATCATGTCCATTTGGATGTCATGGAAAAGTATAGTTAGAGGAACTTGGAAATGAATTAGGCCCATAAGAAAGAAAGCTGGGGTAAGAGAAAGAGTAAGCTTATGTGCCAATAACACATTTCCAGTTTTTCATGCTGTAATGGAAGGGATGTGGTGGCGCTGCGGGTTAAACTGCAGAAGCCTCTGTGCTGCAAGGTCAGAAGACCAGCAGTCGTAAGATCGAATCCACGCAACGGAGTGAGCTCCTGTCGCTTGTCCCAGCTCCTGCCAACCTAGCAGTTCGAAAGCATGTAAATGCAAGTAGATAAATAGGTACCACCACGGTGGGAAGGTAATGGCGTTCTGTGTCTAGTCGCGCTGGCCACGTGACCACAGAAACTGTCTACGGACAAACGCTGGCTCTACGGCTTGGAGACGGGGATGAGCACTGCGCCCTAGAGTCGGACACGACTGGACTAAATGTCAAGGGGAACCTTTACCTTTATCTAATGGAAGGAAATCCTACTGGATTTTTACTCTAGAATAAATGAAAATGCAGAAATGGTGACAGTGAATTCCAGATAATTAACAAGATCCTATGTCTTTGTACCCAGTCTCATAAGTGGCATGCAACCAACCATCACCTTCTGAACCAGCAATTTTATGCCATAACTTATTTACTAGATTTCACTGACTCTGGAGTAAAACTCCACTAGAGTTCTGGCTAAAGTGATTTGAAGGATCACACGAACTTTAGATAATGAGGGTAGTTTTGGCTGTACAATGGTGATGGAAAAGCACTCATGTTTAGTGGTGCTCAGTTGTATCAAATATGTTCCAGAGCAGGCTCTGTGGATTTAAAAGAAGTTCTGGGTGGGATCTTGACTCAGATTGACCCTGCTGACTTAATATATCTTCAGTAGTAACATCTTGAATTGCCATGTGACCCATAATTAGTTTAGTCCCATGACAGCTCTGTAGGTCATAGGGCTTTCACTGGAACTGGTCAAGGAGCTTTGAACAATAGCAAGTGACAAGATAACATAATCTGACAAGTTCAATAGCAAGAACACAAGGTGAGCCTTAAATACCTGCCCTCTCCTTACCCTCTTGAGCAGGCACCATGCCAGCACTCAGTGCTGCTGAACTGGCTTAACTAGTGGACACAAAGTCATTGCCTGCTTTTGACTCACTTTTTGGTAACATTGCATTTCACTCTCTGTAGGATGCTCAGGATTGCTGTTCATACTGACACTGCAAAAATGCTCCATTGTTCATTTTTCCTCTGACTGGTCTCGTTTGATCTATACCTGAGAGAGAGAGAGTAAGACACACACCCAAAGGCAGAGTCCAGTTTATTAGTAATGTTCTGCACAGAACAGGAGGACATAGGGAATGATTTCCAAATCATATGCCTCCCCAAGTGTCATTTCTGAGGCATCTTTATAGTAACTCAGTCACATAGACTTTCTTAATCATTGTCATACGTGTGGGTACAAACTATTTGTTAATTGATATTCATATACCATTACATAAGATCATTAACTATAGTTGACATATAACATATACTGATCAAAGCAAGGTAGAACTGCACAAAAGCATGAAGCCCGAGTAGATACGTCATCCATTGTCTGGTGCCCCTTGTACCTGAACAAAATACTCCCTTCCTCATTTCATTACTGGAACCTTTTGTCCACTACTTATTCTTTGGCCTTAGTTCAGGAATGTCTAACCATTCATCAAGTGGGGGCCCAGAGGAACCCTTCCTCTTGCAAGCATCTGCAATTTGCAGCAGTGGTTAAGTATATACAATATATATGTAGGTATGGGGGTGCTGTTTTAATGGGTCAGGATTTGGCATACTGATTTTTCCTACAATGAGACTGGATGAATATGTGATGCTTTAAAGATGAATGTGTGTTTGTGTGTGTGTGTGGTCTCTTCTAGAAAAAGGGCAAGAAATTGTTTTATCTAAATGTTAGCAAAGTGGGGATGAGAACTCATCAAGAGTTGATATAATAGAAAACAGACGAGGGACAGTATGCATTTGGTTGTTTTCAAAACTCTAGATTTTGGAGTGGGAAGGGCCTGATTTTCCAATGGTACAGCACTAAACATGTCATTTTTAAATTTTAAATCAAAGTTTATTAAAAAGTGAGGAGGCAATTATACTGTGATTGAGTCTGGTTATTTAAAGGTAACAGTGCATCTAACATATTCTTTGCTTTACAAGCCCATTGTGATCTTGCTTCTGCACATCCATAATGCCTGAACAATCTCGAACATTTTGAAATATATAGATTAATACGTACAAATATACAGATTAATACGAATACAGCACAGATGTTGGTGGCTTCTTTAGCAGAGGAAACTAAGCTGTGAATGATATCATTATCCTGAACTCTCCACTGCTATTTGAAGGGGCACCATCAGTCTCTGCTGTTATGTTTTCCATACCTACAAGCACTGAGAAGCACACTGTGGACAATGATAGACCTCATTTTTCCGTAGGGTGTTGTAAGTATGAGGATCATGTCACCTACATATGGACTGCTTTGCATTGAATCACAATGCAACATTTGTGCCTCCCCTAACTATCCTTATCAATATTGTTTGGGAAACTGAAGCTTTCCCTTTCAGAAACGGTCCTCTCCATTTGTATTTTGAGAATACACTGGTGTCTTCATTGCAACAATTAAAAGTTCGAAATACACCCCCACACTCCCACATAGCCCATATGTCACTCCCCCTTTGTTTTCAAATGGTGATTGAAAATGGGCAAGACAGAAAGCAGGACTTGGAGTTTCCAAGTGGGTTGGTTGTCCATAGGTGTTTAGAAGTGCTAACGTTCAGCCTGTGTATCTGTTACTGTGGCTTAGAAAATGTTGCTTAAAGAACAGCAAAATCTAGAGCCACAGAATTGATATTTACTTTGATTTAGGTCACACACTCTGAAACAGACACAATGTCAAGCTATTAACAATGTTAGAGGAACAAAGAAGAAAATAGAAAAGGCAAAAGTGGAAAATGGCGAATTGGAAATTCTGAGGTCAATAGCCCCTCTCCATCTCCTTCAATTACTCTGATGCTGAGATGGGCACAGATTAAAAAACAAAACAAAAATTCATTTTAAAATCACTAATTCATTTATTTGTATTTGTATTCGTCCTTCATGAATGCAAATTAATTAATTTTAAGCAATTTTTAATTTGTTAATTCATTGATTAATTTTTGATTCATTTTCACATATCCCCCCCCCCCCCAATCTGCAACTGCTCCTATTGATCAGGAGTCTCTGGGCAACCCTGGGAGGTACCTAGAGAGAGACTCCTGGATTGGCAGGTCATGCAGCCAATCATGCTGCTAAAAGGGCTGTGGGGAAGTAGCTTGTTAAGAGGCTTTATAAGCACTTTCCCTACAGCCATTTTTTTACTTCTGCTTGGTGTTTTGGCTCAGGGTAGTTGGTGCTGTCTGAGCTGTAAAGTGTCTGCTTTGCTTCCACCAAGACTTGAAAAAAACTGCTTGAGTTTTTGGTGTCTTTAGGCATCTGGAAGATTTTTTTAATGAGGTTTTAAAGGCAAAAATTCATAAATTCATTGTTCATGATTCATTGACCCTGACGAATCACGAATCAAAATGAATCACTATGCTTTTGATTTCTGCCCATCTCTACTATGAAGTTTAGAGGCTGAAAAGCACTTTATCCTCTTTCAAATTCGCCAGTGCCAACAAAACATTTTTAGAGTCCAGGGATGAGGATCAAAGGTTAACTTACAGCACCACCTTAAGCACAGCAAGTATTGAATTCAATAGGGCTCTCACTCATCATTATGTATATCTAGGACTGCAACCTTAAAGCTTTACTATAGTATGTGTGGTGTAGTGGATAGAGTGACAAACTAGGAGTTAGGAGACCTGGGCTTGAATCCCCACTCAGCCATGGAAACTCACTGCAGGTGTAGAACTGGTGAAAACACTCCTTAAATATCTTGCTTACCTTGGAGCACTACAAGTTGGCTCCAACATAACATAACACAGTGGCCAAAATCCCATTGCTTAGTGTAGTAAGTCATAACTAGAGTAGACCCACTGAGACAATGAGGATTGGGTAAGTCAGTCCCTCCATAAGGTCTGCTGACTGAGATTGGCTTACTCTAGTTGTGACTTACTACAGTAAGCAACAGGATTTGAGCCATATGTTACTGATTTTAACCTCCCGTTCCCCTTACTCCTTTCAACAGCACACTTCCTTGTGGCTCACTGTAACTGGTTGTTAGGCTAAACTGTCTGTTTATTCCTGAATGTGTGTATGCACCTATTAGGAGGGGAAACATTATGTCAGGGTTTATTGGGAGGCGTTGTTTCTGTGTGATATTTGAAAGCCAAGGACACCTTTTGAGATGAGATTTTGTCATGGAGCCTTGCAATCACACTTAGTGACTGTTACCTCTTAGTGTAGTTATTCTCTGGATATGATATTCCTTCTCCCAGTTGCATTCTCACATTAAGCAGCACTGCAGTGCACTCAAGGCAGAACTTTAGGGCAGAGGGTTAGGGTCCCACTTATCATAATCAGCTGGACAACTTCAAAAGGAAGCCAAAGCTTGGGAAGTTACTTTATTGGGCAACAGTTCCCAGAATCTCTAAGTGGCTGTGCTTTCTGCAGATTCTGGAAATTGTAGTCTAAATAGTAAGCTTTCAAAGATCTGGGGGGAAAAAGCTGGCTTCCTATATTTTGAAATAGGTGATACACATTACCTGAAGCAGGGCTCTCCAAAATTTTCATATGGAGGGCCACCTAGTATATTTTCAATATTTTCAAGGACCGAAGGAACACGCGAGCACTTGCACTCCCACCCGCCCACAGTGCCACCCACCCACCTGCATGCACGCACGCACACCCGCCCGCACTCCTGCATGCACGCACTCCCACCCACCTGCACACATGCACTCCCCCCCCGCCTGTCCGCAAGCACTCATGCCTGCCTGTCCGCCAGCCCGCACGGACGGGCCGGATAAAAAGGCCAGGCGGGCCGGATGTGGAGACCCCTGACCTAAAGCAAGACTGGGAATGTATTGCAACTATCATCATCTCTTACCATTGTCCTTGTTGGCTAGAATGATGGGAGTTGCAGTATAACAATATCTGGAGCGTCACACTTCAAATATTCTTAACTCTGATCTAAATAGAGGGGGTATTGAATCTGGTGGGGAGATGCATGATATGACTATGTAAAGATTACCTGCTGACACGTGCTTGTGAGGCAGGTTATTTGGAGATTCAGGCTTGAAGAATCCTTTTGAAAAGACTGTATATACAATAGTACTTGCACAAGTAGTTTGCACTCTGTGGTGGGGTGTCCACCATGCAATTGCTTGCTTGCTGACAACACTGCACTGTAGAGCAGACTGCTTGCAAAATTACCATTGCACATATTTTTGTCCCCAATAGAGTTCTGATTGTGATGATCGCATATTGTGACTAATATACTGAACATCATGGCTAAATATGGGATTTGAAACCAGGGCTTCCAGTTCTAATTGAGCACTCCAGCCTACTACATGTACTGGCTCTTCTATGCGCTGCATTCCTAAGAACAATAACTATGGTAGGGATAGGCCAAGGTGATCCTCCAGACTTACGTAGACTGCAACTTTCACCAGTTCTAGCAAGCAATATTGAGGAATGTTGGGAGTTCCAGTCCAGCCATATCTGGAGGCTTGGGCTTTGCCCACCCCTGAACTTGGGCATTAAGCCCCATTGATCTCAGAGCAACTTAGAGTTTAGGACTCACTTTCATAAATGAAATGGGGAGAAAGATTTGCATGTTTGTTTATTTGCTTAGCCAGCCTCTTGTAGTTCATTCTATATGAGATGAATCCCTTATGATTCTTTATCAACTCAGATGAATACAAGTTAATACAACTAAAACAAATGTTACAGATAACAAGAATGAGCAGAAAATGAGTTCTTCCTCATTTATATTCAAATAAAAAAGAATTTCACTACCTTTTCAGTAATATGAATTGACTCCATTTCTTAAATGGAAAGCCATCAACACTGAATTGGGTGTTCTGGGGGAAGTTTTTATTATAGAGAAAATCAACCTATATCTGGGTTCTCTGTACTAATTGCGAAACAAAAGGATATAGCAAATAGCTTCTGTTTGCACTCACTGAGCAAAATCTTGTCAAATCAGCCAGTTAGCAAAGTAGAGGGCAGCGTATTAAAATGAATGAGCATACATTTACTTCTGCATTTGTAAATAGTTAATGTTTCTGGCAATTCTGTAATTCTCCACAAGCAAGTGAAGACTTTTCTCTTCAGGCAAGCTTTCCCTTAATGACTGGCTGCCCGAGTGCAGTTTTTAAATGAATTGTTGTGCCTTAATGCTTTGAATGTGTCTTTGATGTTGCTTTTGTTTACTGTTTTTTAGTGTGGTATTTGTTTTTTAGAATTTGTATACTTCCTGTTTTTAGCTTCCAGTGTTATCTCCTAATGATGTAAGCTGTCCTGGGTTCTTTTTAAGGAGAACAGTGGGGTAATAAATAAATAAATAAATAAATAAATAAATAAATAAATAAATAGAGATATTTCTAAAGGAGAATGGAGAACGAGAATGATCATCTGCAGTTCTTAGGCAGCATTAGGCAGTGTTGGATAAAATACAGTCCATGGATTACATTAGGTTTTGCCCTTCCAGATCCCACAGCCAGGGGAAAAAAGTTGAATAAAAAGAATGGTCACTTTTGGACATTTGTAAAGCCATGGTTCTCCTTTTAAGCAAATTGAGCTCTCTCCACTGTGGATTTCTGGGTTCATGTTTAGAGATAGCGTGGTTCTTACTGTCCTATATTTTCCTATAGTTCCTTCTATCTTTTTGCTAAGAGGGAGTAATGTATTTGTTAAGAGGGAGTAATGTATACACAACATAGATGAACAATGTCTTTTCCTTAGGAGTACTAAGAGCTTTCCATCTGCATGCAGTTGGTTCTATTAACTTCTAGGTTACAAGAGTTAAGCCTTTTGTGTGTGTTATGTCCTGTCAAGTCACATCTGACTTATAACTACCCTAATAGGGTTTTCAAGATATGTGAGATATTTAAGGAAATGTTTTATCAGAGCAGCCATCTCAGGAACTTTCCATGTCTGAGTGAGGATTTCAACCCAGGTCTCCTGCCTCCTAATCTGACACTCTATCCAGTACACCACTCTGGCTGCCCAAGCCTGGTTTAGGCCGTAATTAACCCTTATCTCCAAGCAGAAATACATGAGAGTCTTTTCTTGTTCTTCTTAACCTGTGTCCACTCTTATGGGATACAGAGAGCAATACATGAATGTAAGTGGACATGCAGAGGGTAGATGTGACCACCACCTAACCTTTACATTCAGTGAATTGTATGCTCATTTCCAGATAGGATCATTCCAGATAGGATCATAAACCCAACTCCTTCTAAACAACTCAACAGGGCCCTTTCCAGTGGAGAGATGAAGCCAGAAATCAGTGAGAGACTCCCAAAAGTAATGTAATCCCACTGGCAGCAGGCCAAGAAAAGGTGGGGCACTACCTCTGCTCCAGCTCAATCTATCCACTCCAGCCTCCTTACCAGGGACATAAGGACCTAATTTGTTCTCCTCTTGCTGCATATTATATGTCAATAATTGTTTGCCTGTCTGCACGCCTTTGTACGTATAACCACTTTTGCCTTGGATTCTGCCTGTCATTGCAGCATCCCTTCGCTCCAGGAGCCAGCAACAAGCATTAGTTGCTGTGCCGCTGCTGGTGCTTGATTCAAAGAGTTGGCTTTATAAGCTTGAAAGCAGAAACTATAAAACAGTCGCCCGGAGCAAGAACCCAGCCAAGCATGAGATGGCCTTTTGACTACAATTAGCACAATCAATCACCTGCCTTTGCTGTTCACAACAGGAAATTGTAATTTGTATTTGAATGCTTAAGTATTTTATATGAGTAACTTGTTCTCATTCTTTACCACTTAAGACCCATTTATGCGTTTTAAGATCTTTAGTAAACATCACCATTTTAGCCTTTTGATAATTTATTGCGATACTTAGCATAATAGGCCTCCGAAGCAGCCAGTAAATGTTTTTGGCCTACTTTGGACAATGAAAGTAGCAGCACTGCCATGTGGGATGGGACTTCCAGGTTAACTGGAAATGGGGAAAAGATATGGTAAAGAGGCTCTTTATTTTGGTATTGAATTCTTTTAGTGGGTTCTGATACAGAGCCTCTGAAATTGGATACTTTCAGTCTTCCAAAAGAGAGGGTCCCAAAATTTTCAGATTTTATTGGGTTTCCTTTGTTTTACCAGTGTATATAAAATACAATGGCACAGTTGGCACCAACAGCTCACTTCCCCCTCACCGCTAGCATCCCCTACTCTTTTCTCCTTCTTGTCCTGTCCTTACCTTGCCACCAGTGCCACTGCATACCTCTTGACCCCACCAGCCCCAGTTGTTCTATTCTTCCTTTTGCCTCACTGCCACTGGTGGGATTTTTGGACTAGCTCTAGAACCCCAACTGGGGGTTACCAAAAGGGCCAGTACCCAAGTGACCTGAAAACTAATGAGTTACCCTCCTGAAAAACTTGAAATGAATGAAACCTGAATATTTTCCCCATTCACACCTCTAGCAGCAGCATACAGTAGGGTGGGCATCTTTAGCAAGTGTGGGGCTATTTTCTTTGCCTCCAGGGGAAAGAACTGACTCCTGAAAATGCCAGAGGGGAAAAAGGAGGAGAAACAAGAAGTAGTTAGAAGTCTAGTTCCAGATTTGAACAACAGGCATTTCTCTCTCTCTCTCAATCTCTCTGTGTAACAATATGGGAAAGGGGCTATGACTTATTTAAAAGGAGAATCCCCCCCACAAAGAAGCCTCACACACACACACACACACACACACACACACATACAAAGAAAAGAAGTTGGTGGTAGTAAAATCTGTCTTAGAGATGCTTAGAATTCTTGAAGATTACAGTTTAGGGTAGCCATTTTCAGCCTTTTTCTAGCCTTGGCCATAAACACAATACGAAATAAATATAGGCTGAATCAGGATTGTGTAAACTTTATAAGGTGGTATGTGAATAATTGTTTTCAGTCTGTGGCCTCTTTCAAATGTGCTAGGGCCCCCATTTAGAAGGGCTGGTTTAGGGTACTGGGACTCAGTGACATACATGTCAGAAAGCAGTTGGAAAAAAATGAACAAAAAAGGGGGGGGGGGAGAATACAGCTCCATCTTAGACACCTTGTGGTAAAAACAGTTTAAGAGCTGCCCTAGCTGCTTGTTTGGTTATATAAGCATCTGGTGAGAAGTAATAAACATTTTTCTATAAAGATTTTAATTTTCTTTTTGACTACGTCACAAGAGGTCAAAAACCTAGAAGTATCCATAGTGGCAATTTGCATTCAGTGTTCTCACATGTTCCTTCAATCCATCTGCTAGATTTATTTACTGTTTATCAGGTCTTAGACACTTCATATCCAAAGGTGCACATAGAAAACACCCAAGATCTATCCTCAAGAGATTACAACCAGAACAGCAATTAGCCTTGCAAATTATGACTAAATCACTGCAAGCAATTAGTGCTTAGAGATTTCCTCATTGTGTGCAATGAACACTGCTTCTAACCTTGGATTTAGCCTTGTTGTTTCCATATCAACAGAAATTACACTGCCCAAGCATTGATGTTCTGCTTCATCAAACAGGAAATTATCATCTTTCAAAGTCTGCATGTGTTTGCCCCTACATTTTTAAAAAACCTCACAAAGTTCAGTTTTTATTGGTTGAGATTTTCATTAAGTATTCCCTTTGGTGACAAGTAACCTTAAACACTGCCCTATCAACCACTTATCTTAACATATGTTGGAAAACTGGGACTTTGTGCAATTGGGATTGGTCCAAAATAAAGATTTTTGGGATGTAAGAACTATATCAGGGATTCTCAAAAATATCATGTACAAAACAGTTCATGTTAAACATTCCCGGAAAAGAAATAGTTGAACTAGGGTTTCTACAGGTGTATGTCTGGATAATTCAGTGAGTTAGGTATCTGGCTGCAGAGCCAAAAGCTGGAGTTTGATTCAACACTGGATGTCCCAGGAGAAGAGCCAGTCTGTGTAACCTTGGGTATGCTGCAGTCTCAGGCCACTCCCAGAAGAAGGGAAGAGTAAATCACTTCTGAGTATTCTATACCTAGAAGACTCTGAAAAGGGTCACCATAAGCCAGAATTGACTCGACAGCATATCATCATCATCATCATAATTATTTTTGAACTTGTTGAGTTAGCAGGAATCATTAATAATTGAAGATAAGGTACTCAGTTATGTATTATTGTGCTATTATTATTATTATTGGGCTAAATCCTAGGTTAGTTCCAACTATAGCAGATCTACAACAAAGAATGGGACTTAAAAGAAGTGGTGATTCACAAGTCCCATTCATTTCAATGGCTCTTCTCTAATTGTAACTAACATTGGATATAGCCCAGTTAAATCCAATGTGAGGCAATTGCCTCACCTCTGACAAGCCATCTGCTTTTGCCCCGCACCCCCTTGGGAGGGCCTGTCAGAAATGGCAGCTGCTGGGCCTCAGGTGGGCACAGTGGCTGGTTGGACAGCCCAGCATAGGAAGGAGAAGCCTGATGATGGGAGCCACTTTTAGCGAGGAAGCATAGGTGGGCTTTTGCAACCAGCTGAAAGGGGTAAAGGTAGGAGAAGAAAAGATGGAGGGGGTGCTGCAAAGGAAGGGGGAGAGTATATCCATGGACACAGAGGAGGAGGATATGAGCACCAACACTGCAAAATCTGAGGAGAAAGGGCTTGGGGTGATGCAGTAGAAGAGCTGGAACTAGCCCTGTTTGCCAAGGTGGTCTTCAAAGATGCTTATACCAAAGATCCTTGGACAGGGATGTTGGTTCAAATTTGCCTGCCTCGTGGAAGATGCTGAGGCAGGGGCTTTGAACTGATCAACCTTGCCCATGCCCTGCATGTTGTTGGAGACTGCAATAGTTAACTGGCAAGCAACCCTTATCCCAACTCAGAAGAGACACTGGAGATCTCTTCCAGGTAAGGTAAAGGTAAAGGTTCCCCTTGACAATTTGTCCAGTTGTGTCCGACTCTAGGGGGCGGTGCTCATCCCCGTCTCCAAGCCATAGAGCCAGTGTTTGTCCGAAGACAATCTTCCATGGTCACGTGGCCAGTGCGACTTAGACACGGAACGCCGTTACCTTCCCACCGAGGTGGTCCCTATTTATCTACTTGCATTTGCATGCTTTCGAACCGCTAGGTTGGCGGGAGCTGGGACAAGCGACGGGCGCTCACTCCGTCGCGTGGATTCGATCTTACAGCTGCAGATCTATAGACCTTACAGCACAGAGGCTTCTGCGGTTTAACCCGCAGCGCCACCACGTCCCAGCACGTCTCTTCCAGGAGGGGGTCGGCAAATCCCACTTTGTGATGGACACTTGACTGTATAGAAAAGAGGTTCTTAATCTTTTTAGTGCTCGGGCCCCCACTGAATCTCAAAATACATTCTCGCACCCCCTTTAAAAATGTGTTCCAATTTATTTGTTAGAAAATTTAATTTATTGCAATTTTTTTTTACTGAAAAACAGATACATATATAGATATATAGATATATTGACATAGAATTAAAATAATGTCTCAATTTTAATGGCTAATTTGTTGTTTATTCATAATAATATTTTGAAAGTGTGGTTCCTTTTCTGAAAGAGCTACGAGTACGTCATCATTTGAATTTAAGCGAATTCTGGTTTTTGTTTTTATATGCAAAAGTGATGAAAATCCCATTTCATACGGATAGGTGGTATCAAATGGTAGAAGTGTCTGCAATGCTGCCTTTGGCAGTTGTGGAAATGGTTCTAACTGAGCACACCAGAATTGTTCTAAGTCCAGTTTTTCAAATTCCATTTGAATACATGCTTTGGCCTGTATTTCAATAAGATCATATTTTATTAAATTAATGTCTATAGAATTAAGACCAAAAAGAAATGGATCCAATATCCATCTCTGCTCTTTGCCACTATCTCCCGTGGAAAAATATCAATGAAATTATGCACTCAATTGCTGCAAATGTATTACAAGTTCAGGTAAAATTGTGATTTTCTCATTTTCCAAAATGATTTCATCAAGTAAGGGAAAGTTTGCAAAATCACCATTTTCAACTCAAAGTATCCAAATTTTTAGTTTTTCACTAAAAGCAGATAATTTTTCAGTAGGTGTTATTATGTTCTTACCATATCCTTGCATTTATATATTTAATTCATTGAAGTGAGTGAATATATCTGCTAAGTAGTCAGTCGAAGTATTGCATCTCTTCTTTCAAGTCTTTAACTAAATTACAATTTTTGTTTGGTAAGAAACTGAGTAATTTCCTCATGCATTTGAAAAACCCTGCTTAACATACGTCCCTTGGAGATACATCTTATGTCAGTGTGATAAAGAAGCACAGTATGGTCAGCACCAATTTCTTCTAAAAAAGTATGAAAGATGCGATAATTAAGTGCCTGTCTTCAGATATAATTTACTACATTTACTGCAGTAGCTAAGTGTTGTTTTAGCTTCTCTGACAAAGTTTCATAGAATCATAGAAAAGTGAAGTTGGAAGGGGCCTACAAGGCCATCAAGTCCAACCCCCTGCTCAACGCAGGAATACAATCAAAGCAGATCTGCCAGATGCTTATCCAAGTTTTTCTTGAATGCCTCCAGTGTTGGAGCACTCACCAACTCCCGAGGTAACTGGTTTTTGATGCAAGTGCATGGTGGTGCAACATGCAATGTGTTATTGTAACTTGTGGTGTGTCTTTTTTCATATCTGCAAAAAACCTGGAATTTTTGCCTAACATCGCAGGGGCACTATCAGTGCAAATTGAGCCTATTACATCCATTGGTACTTGATGTGTGTTTTTTTAAGTATTCAATGAGATTGAAAACATCCGTTCCTTTTGTGTCACAAAATAAAAATTCTTCCAAAATTTTCCTTTATGTATCACAACTATGAACAGCTGACTGCAATTATCAACATCAGTTGACTAGTCCAATTGAATACTCCAGAAGACTGGCTTTAATATCTTGCACCACTTGCAGTAAAATATCCTGATATCTTGAATCACATCATTCGATAGTGGAATCTCCTGAATTTTCTTATGTGCTTCAGAACCTAATACCATTTTCACAATTTCCAATGCCCATGGTTTTACCAATTCCTCAGCTATTGTATCAGGCTCCCCCCCCCCCCCCAGCACACAGATATGTCACCTGATAAGAAGCTTCTAACAAAGTCTTCTGAACTGGTGCAAAGTCAAATTTTGTGAAAGAACTGCTGGTATCAAATCGTGCCTTCTTAGACTTGAAGATGTTAAGTGTATGTCCTGCAGCTTCACCACAAATGCCGATTGTTGGAATGTTCTAACAACTTCAACAGCTTGAGATTGGAGTTTGAAAATACCTTGCAAAATAAAATGCCTTGTGGCCGTTGGTTACCGTCTTTCTCTGTAGTACAAGTGAATCCGTAAGCAACATAATCGTCTTTCCATTGGTGCATTTTCGTCATGGCAAGGGTTACAACAAATAATAAAGTTATATTCACACATTATTTTAACTATACATTTAAAATAAATTATAAATTAACATGTAAACAAAAAACTATAATTCTTAATGAAAACAAATAAAATTAGTGTTCATTTGTGTGTTGGCCTGCTTCATTAATGTTTGTGCACAACAAAGTGCACTTTTTGAGCAATTTCTCGTGGGTACCGGCGAGTGCATGGGCAGTGACAAAGGTAGGGTGGGCAGTAGTGGGGATCATATTGTTGCAGCATCTGGTCCTAGTGTTTGCCAGTAGGTACGTACTCACATCAACCGTGAGTACATAGTACAGTCGAGTCAAATTTATATAGAGACAGCTTTAAATGTTATAAATCTAGAAGTAAAAAAAAAAAACAATTGTTACCATTTGCTCCACTAGAAAGGCTTTCTTGCACTCCCAGGGGTGCACACACCCCTGGTTAAGAACCACTGGTATAGACCTTTCCTGAAGTGCTAGCTGGCAAGGTCAGCTCTTTAGACTCCTAACTGGCCCTCAACTGTGGATTGAACCCCAGTGGGGTTAACTGGAAGATGTAAAAGTACTGGATTGGCCCAGTAGTTAGTGTCTGGAATTCAACCCACCAGTGGACAGAGTGACAGGAGGCTATACTGACAGCTGCCTGTATACTGTCCCCTTCCCAGGATTTAATCAAAACCAGTTGGTATAATTTTATGACTCTGGAGCTACGAATATCATGTCTGAAGAGGTTTCACCTGCTGTCCCAGCACTAGGCGATATGGTGATGCAGTAATAAATTTAGTAATAAATCTGACATGTGCCCCAAAATTTACTCTTCTGGCAGAAAACAAGAGTATATGTATAGTACTGCTGTTTGCAAGAACGCTTAGTGAGTATCCGACTCCACAAGATTAATGAAGGACATTAAACTTTAAACTTTAGGAGAAAGCTGATGTCTGCCCGATTGTAAGCTGTGAGCAGCTGTGGTCAAAAAGACATGTAGACTTGTTTGTTGCTCATGGCAAAAGCTCAAGGCAGCCTTGTTAATCAACAGAATTAGTTTCCAGACCTGCAACAGCCTATTCAACAGTAACAACTTCATTTTATGCACTGCATAGTTAATAAAAGTGAACATTAAGTACTACAGTTTTATGATTGTTGTAACAAGACTGGTATTCTGCCAGTGCTGTTGCCTCCTGTCGAAGTTAGTAAGTAGTGTTTACAGCTGCCGTGAACAGCAGTGGTAATAATTATGGAGAACCTTGTTGGAAATCTTTGGGTATATGATAGTTTTTTGCATAGACTTTTGACCAGAGTAACTGAGGGTCAACCTGGCCCTATTTATCATTTGCAACTTAAAGTGATATCCTCTTTTTAATCCAGGGAGCTCTGTGTAATGTGTACATGGCTCTCTTTTTTGCCACTGTACCCCCACAACAACCCTGTGAGGCTACTCAGGATGAGAGATGGTAATTGGACCAAAGTCACACTGCATGTTTCATAATTTTGTCGGCACTAGAACCTGGATCTCCCAAGTGCCACTCCAACACTAAAGATTTTAAAAATTGCTGCTATCACCAGTGGTTAAATTTACATTCAGCATATTCCTGTATAAAGCAGAGGCCAAAATTCTGTTGCTTAGCATAGTAAATCATACGAGACTAGGCCCATTGAATCAATGAGAATTTGGTGAGTCAACTCCTCTGTAAATTCCATTGATAAACTGACCTACTCTAACTACAACTTGCCTTAACATAGTAAGTCTCAGTTAAAGTAGGCCAATTTGAATAAATGGAAATTAGAGCAGTTGTCTCAAATCTGCATTGACTTAATGGACTTTAATCTAGTGTGATTTATCATGCTAAGCAACAGGATTTTGGCCAGTGTGTATGTGAAATGCTCTTTCCTAGTATTGAAATATGATTCAACTAGCAATCTAAGCAGTTTCTGTATGCGAAATTGGGAGGAGTACTTCTTCATGCTTCACTTCAGGCAGAAAAATACCTTGGACTAGTCAGGCATGTAACTCACCCAATATGCGATACTGCTGCCTTTTGCCCTTTGGAAGCCCTTTAATAGCCAGACCTGGGATCAGGACTGCTGGTGGCGATTTTTGGTTATTAAAGCCTTCCCCGCTCTGTCCCCCACTCCCTTTCTGGTGTGGCATAAAGTTGCACAAGAGTATTTTGGCTATTATTTGAAAAACAATAAAGTGTAGTTCTCCAACCAATGGATTTCTTTTTGGTTTTCTTTGCATACATGCAAAGACTTGAAGGACATTCCCCTCAATAATATGAGTGGCCTTGTTAGGGTTGTTTGCATTTCCTCTGATTTTGATTTCCATGGTTTGATCCTGACATACTCATAAGCTCTATACATATACTATTGGAGTATTTCTGTCCTGTGAGTTGGTAATCATGTGAAAAGTTCCCTATCCATATAGAATTGCCTAGATATGGAGAATGCATCATGAATGCATAAATTAAAATGGACAGGTGAAGACCAGAAGCATGGAACATAACACATAGAAAATACCCTTTTCTTTAACTAGATACAATAACGCAGCACAACTTAGAAAAACTTTTTAGTTGACAACTACCAGCAGCTCTCCCACACAACCAATATTGTTTCCAATCTCCCCCCCTCCCCCTCAAGCTGTGGGCTTCAGTAAGAAAGGCTATTGGCTCGATGGCCAAAGATTTTGCACTATTCCCCCCCAAACTCTATTTAAAAAGTTATGTTTTGTTCCAAGTGAATATAGTTGAAATATAATAGCAATGAGTGCACATACATACTTTTGGAGAGGTATATTAATTAATGGAAGAAAATGTATTTAAATTTGTCTTTTTCTTGTGGTTATTAACAATTATTTAAGTGACATATCTGCCTTGATATAAAATCAATCTGCCCCCTGTAATGGTAGGTTCTGTGTTCCTCAAAAATCTAGGATCCCTGCTGTTTTAGTAAGGGGCACTGTCTGAAAGAGTTGAGATCTTATCTGGAAAAATGCATTTATACTAATATTTACATTGATATTATCTACTATACTTTGTTCCTCTTCTGTGCTACAAATATCAGAGATTCTCCCCTTCACCTCTAATAAAAAGTTTCCTTCTTCCAGTGGAAGTTACACAGCTTAATTTGAGCCAGATTGCAAAGCTCATTAAAGCATTGTTCTGGAATCTATATGAGCATGAATAGAATCAATTATGCCTTTTCTTTGGGGTGAATAATTACAAGGCACGATTTATCCAGACCAGGGTGAGGAAACTTTGGCACTCCAAATGTCTGGATTACAAAGTGCACGATGTCTTACTCCTTTTGATGCTAACTTGGGCTTCTGGGAGTTGAAGTCCAAACATTTGGAAGGCCAAAGCTTCCTCACCCCTATCTTGGGTCCTCTTGAAGAGAAAGGCAGAGTATAAATATTTTAAATAAATAATAAACAAAGCAAAGAGTGACTTTTCAGAGGTTCAATGAGGTTAGTTGTTATCTGCAATTCTCTTTAGTTAATGGATAAACAGGATGAATAGTTCGGCTTTTTTGAAGATTGTGTCCATGGGGGGGGGGGGGGATGACATATTTACTCTCTGATGGTTTGACATGGTGCAGAGATGAGAGTACTGTGGCGGGCCCTGATACAAAATTACTGCACAATAGGATTGCATCCTTCCCCTTCCCTCGCTCCAAACCAAGGCTGTCCTGAGTTCCTACTTGCTTTCTTACCAGAAATTGGGACCTTTCCTATTCCACTCTTGCTGTGCATAAGTGTGTTTGCTTGTTTGTTTTTACCTGTGTGTTTATACCTACCCACTTTTGTCTTGCCCTCTGTTTGCCTTTTGTCTTCCACCCCTGGCTGTTTGTCCCACCAAACAAACAAAATGAGTACCAGCTACAACTGAATTACATGAATTAGTATCACAGCGACCTTGCATCCTTCTGCCTTCCTTTTTATGATAGGAAGTGATTCTATACACATGTATTTATTTATTTATTTTCATTTATACCCCCGCCTATCTGGTCAATTGTGACCACTCTAGGCGGTACATGCACACACACACACACACACAGAGGGGAACATGTAAACAAATTGTGACAAATCAATTGATGTTTAAAGCTGCAGTCCTATATATATTTACTAGGGAATAAGTTCCATTAAGCACAGATGCAATTCTGAATAACACGCATGCAAAAGAGTGCACCCTGACTGTATGCAAAAGAAACATTATTCACAACACAACCACTCTGCTATTGTCCATGTAATTCGCAGGAATAGCGGGGCAAAAAAAGGTTCTTCCTCCCAAATGGCCAGAGCAGGTGACGTTCAGCAGTTTCAGGCTGGGGCCGCCGCCTTCTTTGTCTTTGCTGGACGACTGTTCACTCAGGTTAGGCTTGCGGCGTCTAACCTGAGAATGTGGGAAACCCCACATATTTTTTTGTCACAGAAATCGCAACGACGAGAAAACTGGCTTGTTGAATTCCGTATCCGATAGACTTAGAGCACCAAAAAGTCGGGTCAGGGCAAGTGGGAAGTTTTCTACCGAGACATGTGTTGTATCTCCTCCTCCGGGAGTTGCCGTTTGGTTTTCTGAGTACTCACCCGGACCCTCCGCCGCCCCCCCCCCCGCCCTGCTGGAGAGACGTGTCCCCCCCCCCCCCCCGCCCCGGTCTGTCGCCTCTTCCCTTTCTTTTCCTTCTTAATCCGCTCCTTTCCGAGGATTTATCGCTCTCCTTCCATCCGAGCGGGCACTTCCGCCAGGCTCGTCTTGCCCGCTCTCACGCCCGCTCTTCGGCTTCCTTCTCTTTTTCCCTTTGGCGCTTCCGGGTCCTAACGGGAGTTCTCCTCCGGCACCCAGAGTGAGGGCCGCGGCGCTCCGTCAACGCTCCGACAGGGGCCGGCGCGCGCATGTGCAGACGGGGCTCTCGACGTCCGCTTTCCCTCACTTTTCCCTTCCTTCCCTTTCTCAGCCTTTTAGAAAAGCGAACGTCTTGACGCCCTCGTCCGGGACAGAAAGGAGGCGCATGCGCAAGAGGCCCGTTCGAAGGCAGGCGGGCCGGCTGGCCGAGCGGGCGAGCGGACGCGGGCGGGGGACGGGGCGCGCCTGCGTGTGCGTGCGTGCCCGGGGTTGCTCTGACAGGAGCCCGCGAGGGAGCGAGGCGGCGCCCAAAAGCGGGAGTGCGCTTATGGGGCCCTGAGGGAGGAGAAAGAGGAAGGAAGGAGAGCGAGGTGTGTGTGTGTGTGTGTGTGTTGGGGGGGGGGGGAAGTAGGAAGGGAGGCAGGCATGGAGAACCAGGGCGCCGGCGGCAGCGGCGAGGAAGTGCCCGGCAAGATGAATCCCAAGCGGGGTGGCGTTGGAGGAGGAGGAGGCGGCGGCCGCTTCTCTGAGGACGAGAGTAAGAATAAGCCTAAGCTGGTGAGTGAGGGAGTGAGAGGGAAGGAGGGAGGGAGGGAGGAAGGGAAGGAGGGAGGGAGGGAGGCTGGGCTGGGCTGGGCTGGGGATGGGGGGGAGTGGAAGCGGCGTGGTGGTGAGGATGATGATGAGGAGGAAGGTGGGACAGGCTGAGGGCGGTGGAGGGAAAAAACAAATCAAAAACCAACCCGGCCTGTTGCTTTAAGGCGCGGGGGGGGGGGGAGGAGGAGGAGAGGGAGGGGGGGAGAGGCCGGGACGGGCAGGTGGGGCCGTTCTTCATCATCATCAGGGCTCGCAGCCCTCCGCGACCCCCCCCCCCCCCCCGCCCGCCGCCGGCTCCTCTCTTCCCTCCTCCTCGTCCTAATCTTTATGCCGAGGGGCCAGGCTGTGGTTTATGTACCTCTTCTGCTAAGGCGGTGTGTGTCTCCTCTGTGTGGGTGTGAGCGATCGAGTGAGTGAGTAAAAACTGTTGGTCGCCTTTGGCTGGTAAGTTGATTGGTGCTTTCTTTCTTTTTCTTGAGTTCACGGGAGAAGTAGGGGTTGGGGAGGGGGTGGGGAAGGAACCGCTTCCCCAAGAGGATGTTGTGGCTTCACCAGGATTCAGGTTCTTCCTTGGCTGGCAAACACACATGGAGCATCTTGGATCTGCCATTTGTGGTCTCTGGGCCTGACTTTCCCTTGCAGGTTTGTTCTCAGGATAAACGGGAGGAAATGAGCCATGTATTCATTGAGGCCCTTGGAAGAAAGAACAACTATGAGAGAATCAAATACATAAATGGGTCATCAAGAGAAATGAAATGAATCTTTGCCTGTTTTCTGCACTCTGCTTACGATATCAAAGATACAGCACAGAAGGAGAAAGGGATGGGAAGGGAAGAGGAGATTCGGGCTCCAGTTCTTTAAAAGTTGAATAATAGTTTTTACAGAGGCCAACTGAAAACATTTCATGATGTGAGGATGATTTTTACGGTTTATTAAAACGTTGGCTTTGGTGGGGCAGGGGGAAGCAAAGTTTCTTCAATCTATTTTCTTAAGACAGCTGACTTTATCTGGGGTTTTTCCAGCTTCTTTCACTGACTTTGTTCCTGAGCCTTATTATGGGGATTTGGGTTACCAACTATTCTCATGGGCCCTGCTGCCATTGTCATATATACACTTCTCCTTTCACTGATACTGGGGTTATGGGCCCCTGTGTAGTTCAAAATCCATGTATAACTTCTATGCCTCCAAAAAAGTATCTACAAAGCATAAACAGTTGATTCACACACACACACACACACACACACACACACACACACACATGGGCCCCCGGTACGTCCAAGACCCACCTTTCTCAGGCCACTTCCTGGAAACTAATAGCAACATAGTATTCATTGAGCCATTTATTTATTTATTTATTGAAATATTTATTTATTTATTGAAAAAAGATCTGTGCATAACCGAAACCGTGCTTCTTTGACCTGTGCAATTCAAGTCTTGGGGTTTTGGTTGACCCTGCTGCTGTGGTAATCTGAGAGGCAACAATGCATGGCATAGATTTTTGTTATATGAATGTGGAAAAGTTTTAGTTGTTGCAATTCATGTTATTGTAAAAATACAGTTGAGATTGGATCAAAAGTTGACAGTCCTTGCAGCAGAGAAAAAAAATGCCTTGAATAGGATTTCTTAAGAAGTCTTTGTGTGAGTGAATAAATGATGAGTTTCTTTTAGCAGATCAATTTTTGCGTCTTTGAGAGGTGGATTTCTAGTTTTTTTTCTTTATTATTACATTTATATCAGTCTCTTCTCATTTGAGTTGGTGGTATGCATCGCTTTCCCCCTTCCAACATATTTTCACAACAGTCCAGTGAGGTAGGTTATGCTATGAGAATTTTTACTGGATGAGTGTTACTTTTTAAGAGTCATAGTTAAGTGGAAATTTGAACTTGGATCCCTTTTGTCCTAGTCCAGCAGTTTAACTGCCACAGCATGTAGGGTTTACATTGCTCTGACTAACTTTACATATGTGTCTTTTGACATAGGCTAACTGGCTTTGTCAGAGGGACGTGGTGGCGCTGCGGGTTAAACCGCAGAAGCCTCTGTGCTGCAAGGTCAGAAGACCAGCAGTCGTAAGATCGAATCCACGCGACGGCGTGAGCTCCCATCGCTTGTCCCAGCTCCTGCCAACCTAGCAGTTCGAAAGCATGTAAAAATGTGAGTAGATAAATAGGTACCACCTCGGTGGGAAGGTAACGGCGTTCCGTGTCTAGTCGCGCTGGCCACGTGACCACGGAAACTGTCTTCGGACAAACGCTGACTCTATGGCTTGGAAACGGGGATGAGCACCGCGCCCTAGAGTCGGACACGACTGGACTAAATGTCAAGGGGAACCTTTACCTAACTGGCTTTGTGGAAAGACTCAATTGCTGTTTTTCCACATTGGCTTGTGTTGCCAGGTGCTCTAACTAGTCCTGCTCCTCTATATTATCACACAAGTTTGAGATGCAGAAGTTAGCACGTGATGCTTTTCATGGTATACTGATGAACAGGCTCACTTCATTGCCAGCCATATTACTGGTAAGGGGCAGCAATAGGAGCTGTCTGAAGAGTTGGCAACAGTCCAAGGGTAGAAAAGAAGATGATGCTTTAAAACCTTTTGTTTCCAAAGATGTCTAGATAGTATTGACAACTTTTCATTATACCTAGCTCTATGACTTGACAGTAATACATATTTTCATTGAAATAAGAAATAACATTGAAGACTGACAGATTTTATTGTAGCAATGAACATTTGTAGACAAACTCCTTTTTTGATAGAGTAAGGAACAGTAAAGCTGTTTTGAAAGTGCTACACAAAAATTATGTTTTTTGCCTTGCACCAAGCTAATATGGCTTTCTGGAGAAATTAAGCTGCTGAATTTACTTGTTATATTTTTGTATGTCTGGTAAAGACACAGCATGAAGTTTGTTTTAAAAGTTGGTAACCCTGTCCTTGTGAAGAACATAAGAACGGTGTTCCTCTTTAGGAGAGGAGAACCAGGTTTGGACCAAGTTTCAGGTTAGGTTTATCTCCTTTTATCTTTTTCTTTTCCTCTGATAATTGCATACTTGATAGATATTCAAAAAGTGCATTCTGTCCCTTCACATACAGTGATTGAAAGCATGTAATCTGTTGCTTGTCTCTCGTGTACCTGTTTAAAGACATTGGAAGCCAACAGTGAAAAAGAAGACATTAACTGTATTCAAAAGGCTGTTACCTTTTTCCTTGGCAGTGTTCCTGGATCTTGCCATCTGACAAGTATTTAATAGCTGAATGTGTTTCTGTCACTGCAGCTCCAGGCCAGAAGCCACACCTGTTACATTTTAGTTGGTTACATAACTGTGAAAGTTACTTACTTATTTACACAGTTACTTACTTACTTATTTACTTACTTCATCATACTTCATAATATTTATTCTATTCAGTCTACAGTGTTGCTTTAAAGCAGTAACTAATCTAAACTATCAAATTGCATCCAACTCGGAATAACCCTAATAAGGTTTTAAAGGAAAATTGAACAACCATCTGTCAGATATGCTTTGATTTGCATTGAGCAGGGTTTTGGACTCGATGGCGTTTTAGGCCCCTTCCAACTCAATTATTCATGATTCTATGAATGTGAGAAATTAAGGAGTGGTTTTATCAGTGTCAACTCCCACTTAAGTTTCCATGGCTGTGACCTGGGCCAGCTGCCCCCTCCTCACCAGCCAAGACTCCCATGGATGGACAAGACTCCCTTTCATGTTTAACAGTAACAAGATTTATTGGTTTAATGGGTAACTTTTCCACTACAACTTCTTCCAGAACGTGAGGGTTGTCATCTTCAGATGATCCACCCAGCACAGTCAAGTCCCAAGGTCCATTCAACAAGTCCAGTGGTTTATCCTAAAGACCCTCAGTCACTGTCATTTGGGTCAAGTTTCCTACATCTTCTCAACCTGATTCCCTGTCAGTATTGAGTCTTCTTTCTGCCATCTCCCCACACTTTCCAGCCCCCATGAATGAATGTCATAAGGGGAATTACCCACTGGAAGTCTTGTGTTCCACGGCTCCCTCTCCATCCTCCTCCTTTTTGTTCTTTCTCACGGTTCTGCTCTCTTTCTTCCTGCATCTTATCTAATTTCTCCTCCTGTAGTCTATGCTTTTCTTTTCTTTCTCTCTCTTCTCTCATCTGTTGTCTCTATTCTCTCTCACCCCAATATGATGGTTTCCTTGTGGGGGGGGGGGTTGCTCTATTTTACCATTCCTTTTCAGCAAATTCTCAGGGAACCTTGAAACGTACCCACTCATTGGTCCACGGATCCTCTTTTCCAAGTCAGGTATACTCTTCCTCTTTCTCTCCTCCGGCTTTTTTTTTTTGTACCTTACATCTGAAGCTATCTCCTCCCTGCTCTTCCTCAGTTGCCTCTCCTCCTCTCCCCAACCTTTTTATTCCTTCACCCAGCTCCTCTAGCTATGCCCTTTGTTTCTATTTCTTTCCAGGCTTTCTAACTTTCCCGGGTTTTCTTCAGTTTGTTTTGGCACAATTTCTCTGTCAATCTCCAATTGGGGTGGTGTGAGGGACGGCCTACTGATAGGGAGTTGGGTCTCCCTGTCCGTCTTTTCACAATAGCTGAGCAGAGATTTAAACCCAGATCTCCTGACTTGTAGTTTATCACTCTATCCATTGTTTGTCTTAACAAAACATACAATATAACAATTAAATGTAGTAATATTGTTAGGGCAAGACAGAATTAAAATATTAATTAAAACATCAAAGTAAATACTTGTGTTCTAGTGTTCTGAAATTTAAAACAATAACAGAATAAATAATAGCCACAAAACGTAGCTACAGTATAAAAATCAAATGAACATATAAGTCAATTAACTTAAAAAGCAACATAAAAACAATTAATTAATGTAAAATTAACAATTAAACATTAACAGGTAAGATGGTGGCGTTGGTAGTTTAGCGGCTGTAAGAACCTCTGCGCTCTGTTGGTGCATTATCTGTAAAGGCCTGTCTGAGTAATAATATTTTGAGCAGTCTCTTAAAGAGCCCCAGTGAAGGGGCCAGACAAATCTTGGGTGGAACTTTATTCCATAGGTGAGGTGCAACCATGGACAAGGCCCGGTTCTTGGTCTTCTCTTTCCAGACCCCTTTCGGAGTCAGAAATCTCAACTGCCCAGCCTGGGATGATTGAGTGGGTTGGCCAGATCTCACTAGAAGAAGGCGTTCTGCCAGGTATCACGGTCCCAAACCATTTAGGGCCTTATATGTCAGCGTCATCACCACGAAGCTTATATGGAAACGAACAGGTAGCCAATGCAAGGCAGACAGAGTGGGGCAGATATGGTGGTATTTATTTACTCCACTCTGTAAACTGGCTGCCATATTTTGGACCTGTTGAAGTTTCTGTAGCAGTCTCATGGACAGCCTCATGTAAAGGGCATTACAGTAGTCTAATCTCGAGACTACCAGTGCATGGAGCAGCATGGTGAGGGTCAAGGTAGATGCAGCTGGATGATCCACCTCAGGTGGAAAAAAGCGGAATGGACCACAGATGATACCTGAATTTCCATTGATAGAGCTGGGGCCAAGAGTACACCCAGACTGCAAACCTTAATCTTCGTGGAGAGAGTAGTCCCTCCAAAAGAGAGGGAGGCCCCCAAGCTGTAGACACTAGGGGCACCCACCCGCAGGATTTACATCTTGTCTGGGTTGCCTCAGCCTGTTCTCCCTCATCCATCCTAGCACTAGAACCCTGACATTCACAAGTAAAGCACCTGCATTAAAGAATTCTGAACGTAGGATTTCAAATAATACCGTGTTTCCCTGAAAGTAAGACAGAGTCTTATATTAATTTTTGCTCCAAAAAAACGTATTAGGGCTTATTTTCAGGGGATGGTTTTTTTTTTTTCATGTACAACAATCTACATTTATTCAAATGCAGTTATGTCATCTTCTGGCTGCTGCACAATGGTGGAGGCCGGGGTTTCACTTAACTGGGGCTTATTTTTGGGGTAGGGCTTATATTATGAGCATCCTGAAAAATCATACTACCCTGTTTCCCCGAAAATAAGACCTAACCTGAAAATAAGCCCTAGTACGATTTTTCAGGATGCTCGTAATATAAGCCCTACCCCAAAAATAAGCCCTAGTTAAGTGAAACCCCGCCCTCCACCATTGTGAAGCATTGTGCAGCAACCAGAAGATGACATGACTGTAAAATAAAACATCCCCTGAAAATAAGCCCTAATGCGTTTTTTGGAGCAAAAATTAATATAAAACCCTGTCTTATTTTCAGGGAAACAAGGTATTAATTGGCACTTGACAGCCATTCTGCACCAAAACTGAAGGTTGCTTGTCTCTAGATTTCTTCATTTCAGTAATATAATTAATGTGCAAGTCATGTGTCACTTTATGGTTGCTACAGTAAGATGACTGGGAATCAGAAATCCTTGATGGTTTATTACCAATCACCTAGAGATCTTCAATAGATCCAGATCTGTTTTCTGCCCATCTCTGTTTTCAATAACGTAAGGAGATAGTGTTCTGGAATACGTAATAATAGCTGTTATAAGGACTACAACCTTGTTGTGAGTGATAGTAGCTGCTAGAGTTAGTACTTTAGTGTGTTTAACTTATTTTGTCTTGTCTGTTGTGGAAGTAGCAAAATGTAACTAACTCCAGAGGACCCAATGTGGTGTAGTGCTAGTACTCAGGAGACCTGAATGTGAGTCCCAACTTGGCCATGGAAATTCACTGACTGGGGGGGTTAGGGGAACTTCTTAAATATTTCATGTTCTTTGAAAGCCCAAATAGGGTTGCTATAAGTTGGTTCTGGCTTAGCACATAGTACACATACTACTAGAGAATGAATCCAGGAGCACCCCCAAGCTGCACATCTGTGTTTTCAGAGGAAGTATAACCCCATCCAGTACAGGTTGCATCCCTATTCCATGATATGCCTTGTGACTGACCAGGAATACCTCTGTCTTGTGTTTTGATCATGAATATCTTCCTAGTCTAATTATTAAAATTGTCAGGGTATTACAAAAATCAGACATAATCTACATATTGCCTGTAAATATATGGTGTGTTTTGAATAGAAAGCAAAATCAAAGGTCTCTTTCCTGCATATGTAATTCCAGATAATTCTTTCCAACACAGGAAATGTAGCAGTTTTGCAGTACATACCTTAAATACCATTGAGTTGGATTATGCACAAGGACTTTCTTAGTGAAAATGGCCAGAAATGTAATAGTCATGGTTTTGTCATTTGGAAATTTTGCATATTTTCTGGCACAAATGCTCTAGGTAGCTTAATTAGAATTTTATACAGTTTTAAATGTTGCAGTATACTGCATGTGTACAAGCAGACTGTTGCAGCGTAAACCTCCAGCATAAATATAGCAAATAGATAACTAGGAGTGGGTTTGGATTCTTCAACGAAATAATCTCTATGGATTGATTGACAAAAACATTTCCTTGTTCTGTAAATGACTGCCATTCTCTAGTGTACCAAGGTCTCCTATAGTTAGAGATAGAACACTTGTTAACAGTTTCCTTGGGAAGTGCCTGATTCCAGCTTTGGTGTAGGAAACATATTTCCTCCTTGCTTGGAGGCCCTTGTTTCAGGATTTTGCTCTTGCAGTGTGTGACTTAGCAGACGTGTTTGAAGTACCAAAAACTATTTGCAATGCAAGTACATTTTAGAAGTGTACAATTTTCATCCTTGTGGTACCTTGTGGACTGAATTGTGTAAGACAAAAGTACATGGATGAGATAATGAATTGGATAAGATCCACCTTCTTCAAACTGAAGCCCTGATATGTTCAATTTATCATTCAATACTCCAAGCCAAAGTCCATGCCGGCTACGTGTACTTGAAATTGTGGACTGACACTTATGGTGGACCCTGGCTGGGGGAGAGTAGAATAAGATTATTTTTGATCATTTTGAGCTCTGACAAGTGGACAAAGAAGGAAGACTTGAGAATTACACTGTTGGCGTTTCTCTCTCTCTCTGTGTGCATGTGTCCAAAAATGAATGAAAAAGAATCTTAATGACTGAATAGAGCTAAATTCCAGAGTGAAACGTCAAACAAGAAAGTTGTAATTGCTATATCTTTAATGTAGGAAATAGACATAATGAATTATGCAAGATATACGTTATAGTCGCTTATAGAATTTGGGTAATAATGCTGTTCATTATGATTTCACAATATCAAATTAGTTTGTTTACCTCTCATTTTCTGCTTCTTGAATGAGTGATTATATTTTTGACACATGCAGTTGAGACTACAGTTTTGGCTTTCAAGGAATCTTATGAAAATCTCACCAATAATAAATACTTCCAGTACACTTATAATAGTTTATATTATAATTCTCAGCCATATTGTTGATGAGGTCTGTCTCTTCGTTTTCTGCATTCAATCAAATCACTTCAATTGTACAAGAAAAAAGTTAAAGTTAATGTTTCTATTTTACACGTTGAGTTAGCATATTTTGGATTAGATGATTGCAGTCATATTGAGTTCAGAACAATATTTTTGTCTTATAAGCAAAGTGGAAGTATTGCAGATTCAAACCTAAATAACGTCAGGAAAGAATAAACAAATAGAAAATTCCAAAAGTCAAATTATTGCGGTTGCTGCTATATATTTATTTCATTATCCCACCTTTTTCTTCATGTGGGAATTTAAGACAACTTACAGAATGATTTTTAAAAATACATATACAATTAAAATCATTGCATTATTAATAGCATATTATAGTATTAAAATGCAGTTAAACTTACAATAAGATTAAAAGACTCACATTAGCAATTTAAAAACACTGTAAAATAATTAAAAACACAATATTCCCCATTAAAAATTCCTGTCTCCGTAGTCTGTTCTATTGCTGAAGCCTACCTTGTAGGCTTTATCTGCTGTTGGAAGGGATAGGGCACTTTAGTTTCCCACTGAAAGCTTCGGCTATTGGAAAGGATATTTTTCATGTCCTTATCAGACATGCTTGTGAGGATGGTGGGAGAGAGAGAACGGCTTCCTAAAAGAACTTAAAACCTGGGGAAACTTACATGAGATGATAAAGGCTGAAATACTGTTCAGGTAAGTTCTACTGGATAAGACTGGTAACGCCATCAGCCAGGATAATTTTTTGAAAATTTAACATTTCTGCCTTCAGTCACAAAGCTCCTACAGGCTCTGAGCCATCCCTGTCATCGTTGGAGAACTCATGGGGACTGAGGGAAACACACAGTCTCCTGGATTGAACAGTGCAGATGTACTCCTCCACACCACCGAAATGTGGATGTCTAGGCTCAAGGCTCAATCTAGGAGTACCTCCAAGATGTGAAGTTTTTGAGAGGGATATGACCTTATTCAGCATAGGATGAATCCTTATTTTTTAGTTTTTCTATTGAGTGATTGGAGGATTTCTGTCTTTTCTGGATTAAGCTTTCTTGGATGTAGGTGTTGTCAATATATTGTTGATAGAGATGGGCATGACCTGCTGGTTTGGCTGACAGCCCAAGAGGTGTTCTGCGGTTCGGTGCCCCACACACTTCCGACGGACACCCACTCAGAGGCAGCGCCTGGAGGAGGAGGGGCAGGGAAGCTAGTGCACTTCCTCTGAGTGTGCACGGAGGAGAACACCTGTTGGGCTGTTGGCTGAACCGCTGGTTTCTGCCCATCTGATTGTTGCTATTGAGTCTCACAAGACTTGTCAACCTCTTCCATCAGTTTCATGCACATTAATAGCATGGGAACCAAACTGAATCCTGAGTGACTCTGCAGGGAAAAGGCTAGGGTACTGAACAGGAGTCTGCTAGCACTAACTTCTGAAGCCTTCTCTCTAGGAAGGATTGGAACTACTGTAAAATGACACCTCCAGGTTCTATCCCAGAGAAGTGACCCAGAAGAAAAGCATGCCCAATGTTATTGAGTGCCACTGAGTGGTTGAGTAGATTCAGCAGGAACGTACTCCCCCTGTCAAATTCCTGATGCAGATAATCCATCAAGGCAACCAGAGTTGTCTTCTGTGCCATAATCAGGCCTGAAAACAGGTTGAAATACATCTACATTCTCAGTTTTATCCAGGAGCTAAGAAATCACCAAATGCTATAGTGACTTGCCCAGTAATGAAATATTGGAGACTGACCAGGAATTATCTGGGAAAAAGGGGGTCAGGGAGGGCTTTTTCAGTAAAGATCTTACGACTGTCTTTGTTGGGGAGTCTGGACTGCTGCCTTGCTGTACAGGCATTTAGCACTCCCCTTACTCAGTCATCCAGATGACATAAGTCATGTGGATATAAATTTGTTCACTGCTTGTTCAGTGATAATGGCTACATTTTCATTTGGGCAACCTGAGGATCTGGACAGGATCCTTGGAGAGATAAGATTCAAAGCGTATTGCTGGATCCTCCACCCTTTTCATGAGCCATGGTTTATCAGGATCCAGCACATATGCTTTGACTCTCATCTCTCCAAGGATCTTGTCCAGATCCTCAGGCTGTCCAAATGGAAATGTAGTCATTATCACTGAACAAGCAGTGAACAAATTTATATCCACATGACCTGTCATTTGTAGTATCTATGTCAGAACAGATGTGAGTGATTTTGTATGCAGAGGGTCCTGCAGATTCTCCAGTGAACTGTTGAATTAGAAAATATATTTGCCAGAACCAAACATACATGCAAAGAATTGAATTGTACAGGGTCTGATTTGGATTTCCTAACCAGTCATGCGCTTGGGGAGTATATAGATTGTGCAGTAGTTGGAGGTATGGCAACAGAACAAACTTATTCCATCCAAATTAGTAGAAGCTGTAGTTTGGAGCTGTAGACAAATAAGTTACTGAGGGCTGTATTTCAAGAAACCCTGAACTAGTTGATATGAGAATAAAGGTTGCAGTCCTGTTCAGGCATATTTCAAGCAAAGTGTCTCAGTAAATTTCTAGAACTTTTGTTACTCATTTTGAAACAAAACTGCAACATAACATACACAGTCATTTCTGCCTTATATTCGCTACCTTAACACTTTCTTAGCAATAATCTGAGGATTCTGATGTTCAAAAATGTATAATATAGTCCTTTGTTATAAACTGATAATCCCACACCACTGGCTGTGGATACCTATTTTGAAAATACAGAGTGTAGAGGTTGCTTGAAAAAGTAATGAATTTTGTGCAAAGTCTTCACAGAGCACAACAGCACATCACTTGCGACTGTGGTTGCTGTAATGATCACATTTGGCTGGTGCAAGGGCAGAATTTTTTACCCAAAGTTGTTTGTCCATATTGTCATTGTTGGTTTGCTTCATCACAGCTGATATTGAGTGGACAGCATGTTAGAACAGCAGGAACAAACAAACGGTTCAGAGAATAAATAGAAGTTCAAGTGGCTGTTGGAATGGATGTTGACTCACACAGGCTAACGCTGATTGCAGTGGTACTGTGGTAAGCACCTGCTTGGGAATTTTGAAGCATGTCAGAGTGCCCAAGTTCATATACTGACAGCCCTATCTTGGAAGAAATTCTATTGAGTTTATCTGTGGATTTAACCTAAACTTCCTCCATTGAATTCTTTGTGACTTAAAACACATTTATGTTGGAACAGAATTACAACGAAAATCGTTTATAACTCATTATAGGGTGTTTTCACTGAAATAGTTTTTGATCAAAAGCAGTTGGCATCAAGGACATAATATTTTAGTGCCATGACAGGCAAATGGTTCACCTGTCTATCCGCTCTGGCATATCACAACTCTGAATCAGTCACTGGAACTGGACAAGTGAAGGTTGGCTGCCAGTGGAAGAATGAGGCCTTGCAAGCTTTTCAACCAACTTCTCTAGTGGTCTCTCTAGTAGCAGTTTGATCTGCAGCAATCACTTTATGATTAATGATTGACTGTCTAAGGGGTTTGTGAATGAAGTGTTGTACCTTGTTGTTTTGAATGTGTTTTTGGTGTTTTGTTGCCATTTTTAGTGTGGTATTTGTTTTGTTCTTTTAGATATTTGTATACTTACTGTTTCTAGCCTTTAAATATTGTCTTTTAATGATGTAAGCCACTTTGGGTCCTTTTAAAGGAGAAAGGTGGGGTAAGATATTTTAAATAAATAAAAAAAATAAATTATCTCCATGCCATGAACTTAAACTCTGCATGCTGAACTCTGTATTTCAGACTTTGCTAAAAGGAAAGGCACAGGCAAGCTGTATCTTTGCCTGACAAAGTTGGCAACTTTATCCTGAAAAGACCCTTGCTGCTTTCTTGATTTCTTCCAGTTTAGTAAACCCGATCCTCCATTTGTCTCTCCCTTTTCCCAGTCAGTTTACTGCTCATCATAACTGTAGAAATGGGGGCATTTTAAAAATAACTTTGAAACTCAGTCAGCACCAAATTTGGCATAGATGTAGCAGATAGCCTGCTCTTGCTCGGTGCAAAATTTGGGGACATTTGGACAAGGAGTTTCTGAGGCACTCTGAACTTTTGACCTCCAGTCAGGACTAGAGATGGGGACAACTCACCATTTTGGCGAGTCGTCCTGCTTCGTGAGTCGTCAAAAGTTGATCCCCATCTCTAGTCAGGACCTAATTAAGTGACTCTCAGGAAAAGAACTCCTTCCTGGTTAAACAGGCATTGGTGCTGGGAAATAGATTCTGTGTCCGGTTGTGAAAATATTTAAAAATACAATATAGAACAAATATTCAGATGCTCACTCATATAAGCTGTGAAACTGTATAAATAAGCTATACAGCAAAAATGTATTTTGCTTTGTGGCCGGGGATGGTCTTACTCTGTGTTAGCAGAGCTTTGATTATATCTTGTTATATTTCAAGCATTCCACTCATCTTGTCATTATGGATGTGTCTGGTAATTAAGGAAAAAACCCTCCAAAGATGTTATGTGCATCAAGTCACCTCTGACCTGTGGTGACTGTATGAATTAATGACCCTCCCCCCAAATGTCCTATCAAGTTCAGATGTACTCTGTCTAGATCTTGCAAACCAATGGCATCTCATGTTAGGTTGGTTTCTCTTCTTGCTGCTCCCCCACCCTTTCCCCCAGTAATATTGTTTATTCTCGACAGTTCTGTATTCTGATTATATGTACATGTTAGGATAACCTCAGTTTACTCATTTTTGGTCTAGTGAGAGTTCAGGCTTGACTGGATTGATCATGCATTTTTCTGCCTATCTGGCTGTCTGTGGTACCAGTAAGGCACTCCTCCAATACTGTACCGTGTTTCAAATGAGTTGATTTTGTCCGTCTTTCATCACTGTCTTTCTTTCACATAGCATTGATGATTTTGATTTCCAGTTACAATCTGCTAACTCCAATGTCTTTCTCCTATTATTTCAAAAGGCAAGGGAACATCTTTTGGAAAACATGCACACAACATGTTTGTAGAGCTTTTGATCCAGTATAGCTTTTCTTCTTCAGGTTGCCTACCTCGAGGAATGGGTTTGAAATGTAGCTTTTAAGGCTGCATTCTGCAAAGCGGATGTGACAACGTTAATTTACCTGAGATGTTAAAAGATTTGTATGTTTCTCCATTGTATATGTTGCAGTTACTCACACATTTGCTTCACCATTTAATCAAGTCTGAAACACAACCCTTCAAAATATTTTGGCACAGAGGGAGTTCAGCTACATCCAGCTGTTCTTGCTTCTGTCCTCTCCCAGTAACCATAGTACAGATGATGTGCTCCTCCTCTGGAATCCTCTAGCACTGGGTATTTCTAGATGAAGACAGTTTCTGTTGAAATATCTGTGGAGTGTATGTATATGCAAACTTCCATTTGAAAAAGCCAGGAAATTCAATTATTTCAAAATCTCTGGTTTATGAATGTGGGATATTGTGTTTCTGTATGCACTATTCAAAACACTAGGAAATGGCCCGCTGTACAATAGCATCCCCATATTGCCAGCAGGAAAAAGAATGCCAAGCTTTCCATAGCAAAAAGGCAGCCTGAATGTTCACAGCACCAGTGGCAGCAGTCAGGATGGTCTACAGGATACCCTTTTCTGCTCACTACCATTCACACTTGTCAAAAGGCAGCCCTGACAACTGCGTTCTGTTTCGGTGATAAGTGGTTAATTGATGAAAAAAGTAATCAGCTTCTGGGATTTTCCCTTGCTTGGTGCCACTTTATGAATGGTAGTGAGTACAAGAGGGTATCCTATAGATCAGTGGTTCCCAACTTTGGGTCCCCAGATGTTCTTGGATTAAAACTCTCAGAAGCCTTCACCACTAGCTGTGCTGACCAGGATTTCTGGGAGTTGTAGTCCAAGAACATCTGGGGACCAAAAGTTGGGAACCGCTGCTGTAGATCAGTGTTGTCACTATTCAGATTGCCCGTATTAATGTAAAGCTTGACATCTTTTTTCATGATGGCAATGTAGGCATGATATTGTACAGCAACGTCAAGCCATTTCCGGCTTATTTTGAATCATGGGCATAGATTCAGACTATCCCACATTCATAAACTGGAGGTTTTTTGAAGAACTGCATTTTTTAATGCCTGAAGACTTGAAAGGTTGATCTATTTAATGAATAAAGCCTGTAGTATACAGTACTTTAGGTCTGTTCCACTTCTGAATGGAGGTACAGTTAAATGTTTTAGTGCTTCAGATGCTGAAACTTTGTTGTGCTGTGAAGATAGCATGATGGGAAGGAGATTTTAGTCTTTGTCCCAATGTGTTAGTTCTGTGTATGGAGTTATTTCTATGTGGATAAATGTTCAGGTATGAATCACTCCACCCTGCAGTCCTAAATGATTCAAGCCCAGGGAGAGCCATATAATTTTTCTGAACCTACAACTTAGCCCCCTTAGATGATATGTTAAGATTTATTCTAGTGCACCTATAGTTTGTTCTCTTTGAAGCTTTGGATCTTGCTAGTAAGAAGCAGAAATAACTCATCTATTTCAGTTGTGCATTTGAGGCATGTGTGTAATATCTGTTAACACTTTAAACTGCCCAGGGATTGGGCATCCAGTTGCTTTTGACATACTGAAATGTGATGCTTAGAGTTGTGCTTATTGTTAATATTTTTGAACAAAGGACCTGATGTATCTTCACATAATTGCTATGTTATCATCTATCTACTTTGATAAGTGATGAAGCATTCCAGAGACAGCACTAGTTTGCGTTCCTTTGGGAGAGAGATTATTCCTGACATATGTTGTCCTCCTGATGTTTGGTTTATTTACAAATACACAAGTAAATCTTGTAGAAAGCATTCAGCTCACAAGTCTTTGTGTTCCTGTAAAATAATTTTTTTACCATCAAATGTCCAGTTTTCAAGCCCACCCCAACTTCCTGGTTTAGTGTGAGAGGAAAAATAAGTTGTCTGGTTTTCCAGGTTCTTGTGGTTTTCTTTTCACTGATCAATACCCTAACAATTTGCTTCCATTAAAGGAATCTGTATCAGTTATTTGAGGCAATTTTGGAGGCAGTTTGTTTGACAAAAAATATGACTGGCTAGCAGCCATGGCCCTATTTGTGTGTTAACTGAAATTCATCCCCATATTTGTTATAATTGTAATTATGTATAATATATTGCCCTTTTTATGTGGAGAATAATTGCTTGTAATATTTATACGTGGTGAGATTGCCTTTAGGTAAATGCTGTGAGGACTGGTGGGCTCAGATGACTTGTTATGGAAGATTTATTTTTGCTCGGTAGAGTTGGTAAATGGAAAATGTTGGTTTAAAAAGAGTCTTTAGTTATTTTTTTTTTGACAAATCAGGAATCACACAAGAAGTACAAAATTACAAATGAATTAATACTGCTACGTTTAAATTATATCTTGAAAGCAAACTGGGAGCGAAGACTGCTGAAAGAGCTTTAAATATAACTGGACATATGTAAAGCAAGTATGGGAAATATGTGGTACTCCTGATATTCTTGAGATGAAGCTTCTGCCAGCCCTAGCCAGCATAACAAATAATCAGGGATCATGGAGCTGGAATGCAATAATACTTGGAATGCTTCATGTTCCCCATTTCTCATGTAGAGCATTGTGTGCCAATTTGTACACCTGTCTGATCAAATTGGGAAAGTAACAATGGGACTTGTGTGATTTCATCTAGAAGATGTTTAATATAATGGCAGTCTTCAATAGTGGCAGATTTGACAAGCCTTTTTAGATTTAGGGTTGCCACAAACCTTTTCTCACTTTTATCATTTAGAGGTGAGAGTGGCAAGTCTCTCCTTTGTGATGGATTTAGTAATGACTCACAATTTTACTTTTGACTTGGGAATTAGTGGGAGTTACGGTGGCTGTTTGAATGATTTATCCTAGAAGATTTGGATGATAAGAGCTTTTAATGCCAGCAATTTGAATTGTTAGTTCTCAGTGCATTTTTTTTAAAATTTTCACCATGCTTGGGTATAGATAATTCTGAAATGAACTTCTTTATATGGTTTGATTTCCTGTGTACATAAGTGCACACATACAATACAGTACAATACAATACAATACGTTCTCAGGTGGTAGATTTATTCATATAGACCTAGTAAAACTTTGTGTGTCAGCATTAGACTCCTATTCTTTACCTTCTTCACATTCCTTTACTACTGGACATTGAAGGTCAGCATGGCTGTACCAGCTCATTGTGGGAGCCCTAAACAGTGATGTGGTTAAGGCTCCCACAACTGCATCCTAACCAGTTTCCAAGATCTTTTTTTCTTAAGATATGTAGTAATTTGGCCATTTTGCCCTGTCACTTGCACAGTTAGTGGTTAAGCAAAGTATAATATCTAGTGAGGCATGTAAGTTGGTTCTCCCACATTCTTGTACTTGCGGCTTAGTATTTTTAGAATCTGTAGATGTGGTTTGCCTGAAAATGCTGTCCTCTTCCCACTAGGTGGGTTCCCTCAACCTTTATGATACATGAGTGAGTTCTTTGGGGACTCCTAGTGGGCAGTTGGGGTTAATTCAGTGTGTGTGTGTGGGGGGGCTCACTGAAAATATGGAACAAGATTAGACATTTTCTTAGAAGACTCTTATATGTGAATAGCTTTATTTTTAAGATTATCAGTAGGTTTCTTTGTATGACAACTATATATTGTTCATATTTAGCAAAGCATCCTTTTTCTATAGTAAAAGTAGACTAGGAAAGAGCATGGGCACTTCTATTGTGGAGTTTCTTTTCCCATTCAAATTATTAAGGAAAAGTATTTTAGGTTTACTATGGTAGAGGAATGTTTTCCAGACTTATTAATGGTGAAATCATGTTACAATTCATTTGCAGGTCACGAGCAGTTCTTAGACTGAATATATTGCCTGGAAGAGTGAACTATATTACAACTAGAATTGTGTGATTTTTATTATCTGTTTCAGCATGTTCAAAATTTCAGTTTTCTGGAAGAGAAAACTGAAAGTGGCAGCATGACCTGTTTTTCAGCAGCTAAGTAATCTGCTGAACAGAGGTGAATTTTAGACCATGTTGTTCATCTTAGTTATACAATTAGAGCAAGAGAAGACTGTAAATGGAGCTAAATTTTAGTAAAAATTCAGGGACACTTGCTGTAATAATTGACTAGTTGTGGTTTGAATGTGCTTTCAAATTTCCTCATTGATTGAACACTGAATACTTGTTCTCTTGTTACCAGAGAAGTAATTCAGTCATGGTTAAAAACATGAAAATACATGTTGTGCTATAATAACATTTTCCCTTGTTTGCTATGGACTTAAAAGTGAACTTATCAGTCCACTTAGACTGAGATCAGTGAGTAAAGCATGTGTTCCTTAAATGAACATGTTGATCTTCAACACATTTAATCACAAGCAATTCTAGCAGAATTCAGTGGGATGTGATTACTGATAAGAGAGTTTAGAATTGAGCTTAGAATATAGGAGATCAAAAAATATATTTTAAAAGGATGTGCTGTAAGCCAGAACTGCTATATTAGTTGTGCTGTGCATTTCTGGAATTATTTTGAACTCATGGTCCATTCTTCTGTTTTTATATATTCCTCTGAAATATGTAAAGACACTGGTGCTTGTGTCTGAGAGGAAATTAGACAAAGTAAGTTTACTGTACATGGTTACTGTATTATAACCATGATACAGAAATTACAAGAGGGATCTTGGTTGCCCTTGTGTGTTTCCTGATAATCTTTAACATATGTCATATGCTTGTTTCATGAAAATGACTTCAGTGTAAATATTCCTATTATAATGTACAGAAATCAGCAAAAATTATCTTGAATAATTTCATATTTGTGATAAATCACAGGGTATATAGTAAAGATAGTGACCAGAACTCTGTTGGTGATTTACTCTTGTGCAAGTGAAATCATGTAAATTGAAGTGGCAAATTGCCACTAAGTAATTTGCCACTCTAGTGTTTATGATTTCACTTATGCTAGAGTATAGGTGCAATCATGCAGTTGGATATGTGTCTAGAAACTTATATATAGCATGTTGTAATGCCATTTGTCACTAGTTAACAACTTGTATATGATTTAGCTCCTGCAACTATTAATTGCCAATAGGATTCTGGCCAGTGCTATGTCATATTTGAAAGTAGGTTTTTTAGTGTCTTCTCTCAGGTTAGGGATCAAGACAGATGATATTTTAGTCTTCTGTGTTGGATGGGACATCCTTCAGATTGCAGAGTTAGGTTTTGTCAGGACAGGACAAATATAGGGAAGAAGATAAAGTCTGACCTTCCCGTCATGATCTTATGGTTCAGTATCAGACAATTGGAGTTTCATTCACTGCATGACAGTCTGTCCTGCTGTTAATGATTCCAGATTCTTCTTGAATAACGTGGAATATAATTTTTTAGCATTATTTTGGAATGTGACATTTGCTTAATTATCAAAATGATCTGGACTGCAATGATTCACAAACTGTTTATTTAGTTACAGCCTGTTCCTTTGTTATGTCTACGTATTTTATTTTGTGTTGGATACAGTAAACATTTGCACTAATGGAATGAAATTCCTCAATGAAAAGTAATGTTGAATTATCTTTTGCTTTTTATTTTTTTCTGACTGCTAAGTTCTTATTATTTATGCTTGTTTTCTTTTATGCAAGCTTGCTAATAATAATGTGAAAAATTGAGTGGTGGAGTAGATTGATTAGAAAAGAGGAGATACGGTAGTGATAGACAATCATGCAAAAGACCCCTGTGGTGGTAATATTAAATGCTTGATACTTCATGCAACAAATATTTTTAGTAAGAGAATAATAAAATAACCCTGAAACATTAAGAATGGAAGTTAATATTTTTAAATAGTGCGTTGGGTAACTCCCCCTTTTTATTTTCTTGATTTGAATAGAACCTTCAGATTAAAACTTTGGCAGATGATGTGGTAAGATCCTCATATCCTGGCTTCTTATTTATCTCTAGTGCATGCTGCTTGTATTGCATAAGAGTAACCATGTACAGTAAAACTTGATGAGTAAGAAGTGCTCCACTTGAATAATCTCCAACTTCCTGTGAGGAAATGGGTCTTGGGTGTCCAGATGACGCTTCACTCTGCAAAACTCTAGAATGTTTTTGGGAAATTTCCTAGAACTCATGTCC
Source organism: Intellagama lesueurii (assembly GCA_037013535.1). Taxonomy (NCBI): domain Eukaryota; kingdom Metazoa; phylum Chordata; class Lepidosauria; order Squamata; family Agamidae; genus Intellagama; species Intellagama lesueurii. Next base: position 24,982,026 of record JBAJHW010000010.1, on the reverse strand, counting down.
AGAATATGAGATACGCTTTGATGTTGTTTTTGGCTCTAGTCTGCTAAGGTAGGATGTAGTCATTCATACATGAATCCAAACTGCATATTTATCTACAAGCCCAGTAACTCCTGTATTTTCTGGTTGAAGTGTACCACTAACCTTTGCTGCTTTTACCGTTTGTAAGTGCACTGTAAGTTATAAAACTTACTATGGCATCCATGAAATGGGACACATTTTTGTCTCCTTTGAGGAAGCTGGCCATTGGTGCAGTTTTCCACACTATGATAATGGGGAGGAGGATGGAAAGCAGTTCATAGAGCTCCTGTTTAATCCTCCTCACTTAAAAGGCTATTTTCAAACCATTCACTTGAAGCAGAATTTCTCTCATATTTCCCAGCAATTTTCTTTTCCCCTGGTCTTTGTTATGCAAGATACACTCAGGAGAGGCGGAAGTGGAGATTATTCTTTTCTACTAATATGCAAGTATGCATGCATGCACTGCTGAAATGGAGAAGAAATTGACTAAACAATTATGTCTTTAATATTGTGCTTCTTAATGTTGCTTTCAGCTATTGCCTGTTAAACCCGTAGGTTAAACTTTGTATTGAAGTGATGTAACAGCTAACATATTTATACGGTGAGCACATACATACAGAAATGGATTTTACCCAAGAGTGATTTCAAGATGTTTTGATCCAGACCTGTTAGATTTCCATGGTTCGACCATTGTGAATACTGTATGCATATCTAGTAGAAATGTCCTCAGTTTTCGTAGAATGGATTGTAGCCTCTGATGTATACGTATCTTCACAGGCAGAGATGCATGTACATCATGTTTCTATGAATATACTAAGCATGAAATCTATTGTTGGCTATAAGGCTGGGGATCCTTGATGTTTTTATATTTGTATATATGAAGCTTTTTTTTAGCATTAAATGCTGGAAAAAAAATAGTTATAGCACAGAAAAGCAATGCCTACTTTTCTTCAATTTAGTTGCAGAAGCAATTTAACAAACTTAGTTTGTATAATTCATACAAATTAGGGCGCTGTTTTGTTGCCTCAGAATATGGTTTAACATTAACAGGTTGTATTTCTGTGGAGAAGGATTACTCTTTTGAGGGGGGAAAGCTCATGGTTAGATGGAATAGAACACTTGTAGTACAGTCTTGGAATTGTAGCTACTTGAGTTGATTATCTTTTTGGTGTGATGATAAATGATAAATTTGCATCTCTCATATACCAGTGCTTTAAAAATGCGTTTCTGTTTTTTTCTTCAGCGTGACAGGATAACTAGTTTTAGGAAATCAGGTGTCAGAAAGGAGAAGCCTCTAATTCAGCATCCCATTGACTCACAGACATCTATAAATGAGCTGCCAGTGGCTCAACCCCTGTTTGATGAGCGATCAATGAATTTATCAGAAAAAGAAGTTATGGATCTGTTTGAAAAAATGATGGTAAGCTTTTGATGTGTATGTGTATGTATTATGAACAGTGTATGAAGTGTAATTTATGTTAGTGTTTTCATAAGTTTTAAATTTAGTTGTCAAATTCAGAGGCTTGGAAAGAACATTTCATTTCTATGTAAATGCTTCCAAAATGGCTTCCCTGTTAAGTCCTCACATTTCTAGTGGCCAAAAGTATATTGTTAGTTGAGGCATTAGCAGCTACATGTTTAGAGAAATCTTGTGACACAAAGGCCATTTTCAGTGGCTTCCCTATGGCCACTCAAAGCAGTGGAATAACAGTTCAGTAATACTATGATCATTTTGTTATTAGGCCTCCTGGGAGAGGCATATCATTCAAGCATGATGTTCATCCCATCACTTTCCCTCTCTGTTTTTTGTAAGATTGCCTGTTGAAGTGATACAGAGGTCTTGAATACTCACACAGATTTTTGTCTCTTTTAAATTGACACAATAAAGATATTTTTGCACTGTGGATTGCGATGTCACAGTATTGTGTACAGTAGTAGATCCTTGTGGATGAAATAAAGTTTTTCATTAAAATCAAAGTATTCAAGTAGGTAAATCTTTTTGTGTCTGTTCCAGATGAAGATATGGCACACATGGTAGTTTAAAACATAATGGTTAAAAGAGTGTATAAATATTGGTGTATTTATCGCTTTTACAGTTATATATAGAGTTGGACACAAAGTTCTTCATACCCCTTCATCTTAAGATGACTGAAGACGTTCCCTTTCCCCTCCCTCCCTCTGGCTCGCCCACAGACCTGCCAGCGCATATTGCTCCATCTCCCATCGTGTGATCTTCCAGTCCAGGCAGGAGCCCGGACTTCTGTTCTCCATCTCCTCCAGCAGCTGGCCACTCAAAGGAAGTGCTGCAGGAATCCCTGCCCTGTCTCCTCGTCTGAGTGGCCAGCTGCTGGAGGAGGCGGAGAAGGGAAATCTGGGCCCCTGCCCGGACTGGTGGATCAGGCGATGGGGAGGGACAGAGCAGTAAGCAGCACCAGGTCAGTGGGTGAGCCGGCAGGAAGGAGGGGGAAGGGAACTGTGGCAGCTGTGCTGCTGTGTAGGCGACTTCTGATGAAGTGGCACAAAGTACTTCGTGCCCATCTCTAGGCATATATTCACAGTTTCTAGAAAAGTAACTGTATTAATCTGATGCAGAAAAAAATCCTAAGTATTGTGATACATTAAGTGAAGCGTTTTGCTGCAAGCATTCATAGATGTAGCTCACTTCATAAATCATAGAATAGTGTGCTGAAATAACTTTGGAATAAGATTTCTTTGTGAGATAACACTATTAATAAACTGATGGTTACTATATATACATATACATATACACATATACACATATACACATACATATACATACATATATATATATATACATATACATACATACATATATATTTTGGTGGTCTGTTTCCTTTTCACTCTATGGTTTACAACCCCTTCAATGTATATAAATGTCATTTGGAAGAAAATATATAGTAAAATCTGTTGGTCTTGAAGATGGGGCCATCTTTCTGTTCTTGCCATTTCAGACATTTTCGAAAGTGTAAACATTTGAAATCATAGGAGACATTTCCGTGGAAGATATATTTAGCTTAGTTTTAAGATGATAATAATCATTCTGCTTTAACTAGTGCTCCCAGACAAAGCATTCCTTTTTAGAAATGCCAAGATAGAAGGCTGTTTGTTTTAAGCTATTGAGCCAGGATGTGTATTAACACACTTTGCCTTGTTAATTAGCCCATAAAGGTAATGGAAATACCATGTGATTTAACTATTAGATATACTTTTTACTTAATGCTTTCTATAGCAAGAGACCTTTCCCTTTAACAACAATAAATGTCTTCTCTGCAAGTCAATTGGAATTTAATTCTTAGCATGTCTATATCCTGCTCCACATATTGTCTCTATGATACAGAATTAAAGAGTGAGATTATACACTCAAAACAAATAAAATTGCCACCCATCAAACTCATAATTAATGATGACATTTGAAGCTACAAATTCTGACCTCTTGGGGTTAGTAGTTAATACATTCTGCAATATGATTAGCAAAACAATGGTTGAAATTGTATTCTGTAAATTGAGGCATGTAGGCCTGATGATTTTGCCCGTCACAAAGTTCCTAAAGTTTGCCCATACTACCCTGAGTTCCCAAGACTCCCACAGAATCTCTTTCATTGTTGGGAAGCTGTTGGAGGCTGTGGGACAGGTGGAAATCTTTAACTTCCAAAAATCATTGCTAGTAGTAAAGTAATCCTGGCAGCAGCAGTTTTAAAGACAGCCCCCCCCCCCCCCCCAATCCTGTGGCCTTCAGTGGCTTCCCCATAATGATGACACTACTACAAAACTTTCAGGTGGAAGGGGAATTGGAAATGTTTTATTTCTGAAAAATCACAACAGCTGATGATGTTATTAGCTTTATGTGACGGAATTTATGGAATACAATTTCAGACTATGAATCCATTGTACAGCTTGTAGCATGTTATAACTAGTGTTTAAATTTGAATGCCAGCTGAACAGGTGATCAAAATGTATGTCCAAATTTGGAGACCGTTCGCCATGTCCATGATCTTTCTTTCACACATGATGAATGCCCCAGATTACAGAGTCAGATCAGAATTAGCAACATGCTGTGCCCCTGTCTACATGTTACTCAGGAGTTCAAAAGTGTAATTCAGGGTTTTGGTAGAGAATTTATTTTGGAGATTCTTGGGATACATTCTCGTACAGCAAATTACATTCATCCATGTTACAAAAAACCCAACTGTTCTCTGAATTCCTATTTTAAAATATGGACGTTCACTGTGGACATCTGTTTAGATGAAAATTTTTAAAAGATTGAACGGTCCATGCTGTCGTGACCACATCTGTGTGGATCTTGACCATAAAATTCACTTGCATAGTCTTAATCCTAGTAGTTAAGCATAAATAATGTTGAGATGTAGTAAAAAAAAGGAAAATAAAACAACACAGCTTGTTATACAAACTTGGTCCAAAAGCTTAACTGTAATTATCCTGGATATGTGCTGCCTTATCCCACAATGCTGTTCATTATTTCTGAATATATATTAGTTCTTTGATCTAAAGCTTTTGATGATCTCCAGAAATGTTGCTTTGATTCAAACAAGTTGCAGTTGAATTCTCTACAAAATAGATTACAAACAAATTGGGAGTTGTGCTGTAGCTTCTTCTTCTGATGGTGTTCTAATTCTGTTATTGAGCTTTGTGTGTGTGTGTGTAAAATCTCTGTCCCTTCCCCCTTTAATGAAGAGTTTGATGTCTGTATCAAATCTGCTCCTACAAAGTGGTGGTATAGCTTAAGATAATGATGTAAAATAGTATATCTGTAGTAAACCAATCATCCCTGTTCTCTCTTTAAATGTCGAGACATTCTTAGCAGCTGTAGTCATGAAGATTAACTAAAACTATGAAATAATAATCCAGTCTTGGCAATGTTATGCCTGTTTTTTTTCAACAGGAAGACATGAACCTGAATGAAGAACGAAAAGCTCCTTTACGGAATAAAGACTTGACCACAAAACGTGAAATGGTTGTCCAGTACATTTCTGCAACTGCCAAATCTGTAAGTAGGCAGTCTCCCCCCTACCAAGATAGGTTAGAATTATACTCTTAACATAATCTGAATTTTCAACTTAAATCTTCAGATTTCTTCTTCAGTTTATCCTTCCTAGAGCGCTTACAAAGCTTTTCTCATAAAACCTTTTAAAATGCCTTCAACGATAGATAAAAACCTTAATTAGAATGTATTAGTGTTTCACAACTGCTTGGTAATCTGAAATGTGATGCTGTCTTTACTGTAAACCAGTAAGTATCTGAAATCCATTGCTCCAGAATAATCATCAAGGTTTTCCAGAATATTTGTTGCATAAATTGGACAAACTTGAAAATTGTGCTGGTCGTTGAAAAGCAAAGTACTGTGTCAACATAGTCTGAGAGGCACTGTCCAAGGTGCTGTCGTAGTTCTGGTGCTATGAAAAATAAAGTCTGGGATCAGAGAATTACATTCTCCTTTCTGTGCTTCTATTGTGGCTTTCAGAGCTATTCATTACAAATTTAGTCCCACATACTGCCTCTTAGAGCTGCAATACTCAGTATTCTGATCAAACACTGGAGTGCTTAAAGATTTTTTTTGATCAAAGAATTATTCTCAAATATGGAGATACAGAGGTAATGGGAAATGATAAACACATGAAGATCTCATGTGAATTTATTTCAGTAAGCTAAGCAAAGTGGTTTAATTGCTCAAAGTGAAGGTGTTGATGAAACTTTTCTTCCTTTGAAACAACTAGCTACTTTTCAGTGTTTTGTGATCATAGTATAGCCAAGCAAGCTATCTATAGTACAGTGGTGCCTCGCTAGACGATTGCCTCGCAGGACGAGGAATTCGCTAGACGATGGCTTTTTGCGATTGCTACTGCGCTTCGCAAAACGATGTTTCCGTATGGGCGATTTTCGCTAGACGACGACTTTTCCCCATTGGAATGCATTGACTAGCGGTCAATAGCTGTCAGTGCATTCCAACGGGGACCCGCGCTCGCTAGACGAGGTTTCCCTATGGGCGATCTTCGCAAGACGACGACTTTTCCCTTGGAACGCATTGAAGAGATTTCAATGCATTCCAATGGGGAAACGTGCTTCGCTAGACGATGTTTTCGCAAGACAGCGATTTCCGTGGAACGGATTAACATCGTCTAGCGAGGCACCACTGTATAGGTTTTGGAATTCCATGGTATGTGAGGTTCTGAAACTGAAAGTGATGTGCTTTAAAGATCTTCTGTTTCATAACAACACAATGGTTGGTATTCTGTTTAGCATCTTTGCACTTGCAGAGCTCCAACAGTGCCATTCTGAATAGGTGTCCATCTCATGCACCTAACCTGCACCTTGTCAGATGACTTTGGCAATTTCTTCACTTTGAGTTCTGCATATGTAGATAGTAACAGTAATCCTAGTGAGGCATTGCTTAAATGCATAGATGGACCATTCTTAGAGGGCAGTTCTGAGCCTGTTTCTTCTCTGTTACCTTATACATGCTGAAATGTAAGCAGTCTGCCTGGGAGAGGTTCCTGCTTGCATCTAGACTCTACAGCAAGCAAGAATCCTGGAAAACTGAGAGTTTTTATTGTGTAGAGAGCTTGCATATAAACAGGCACTTCTCTGCAAATGTCCTGCTTTTCAGAGGAAGAAAGTAATGACAGAGAGGGAAGAGGGTGGGTTGTTCCCCTGTTTGTATGAAGGATAAAAGCAGTGTAAGTAATGCTTAACCAGGGCTTATGTTTAATTAATGCAAATTAGTGCTAGCAAGATTAAAGAGAACTCAGAAATCTTCTTAGGTGAAATGTTATGCCGAACATGTCACCTAACAGGAGAGTGATACCTCTTTCCACTGGACATAGATTGTTTGCTGCACTGTTCTGTTTCAATCAATCAATCACCCCCCCCCCCAGTAGTTTAAGATTGTTGTTGTAGGTTTTTCAAAAGTCTAAAACTCAGAAAGTCTAAAACTCAACAAAACCTGGCTCCCAGCACTGAAAAATACAGCCTGCAAAAGGTCAACAAACTCTACCCAGCCACAAGGACCGGTGATCACTGCACACAAAAGACTAGCTAACGACACCCATCAATCACAGTGACCGATCACAACAATACACCCATAACAAAAAACACCCTGATCACCATAATCACCCAATCTCCTGAAAAGGACAAAGACCTGATCCCACAGATACAAATACTCAACAATCCCACACACTACACCAAAACACAGACAGAGTTCTAATTCCTGTCCTTTGAAGATGCCAGCCGCAGAGACTGGTGAAACGTTAGGAAGAAAAACCTTCAGAACACGGCCAAACAGCCCGAAAAACCTACAACAACCATTGGATGCTGGCCGTGAAAGCCTTCAAGAATACATAGTTTAAGATTTCTCAGTGTAGGTAATAATGTACAGTTTAAAAAAATAATGTATAAATAGCCAAAAAGTATGTTGTTTAGAGATGTGAATGATGGTGTTTTAAAATTATAGCTAGTATCCTATGGCTAGCTTCAGCATAGTGTAGACCCACTGAATATAGCACCTATGTAAATGCCATTGGATCAATGGGTGTACTGTAGTTGTGACTAGCAGTAGAACAGGGATCCTCAGCTTTTTTTGTTCATGCCAGAAGTGATTCAGTCGTTTCTTAGGAGTGGGAAAATTAGCCAGCAAGGTACTGTTGTTGCCCAGGGGACTCACAAATGTGTTCATAGTCCTTACATTCTTTGGGAAGACTCCGTGTCCTCCAGGATTTTAGCTGTAATTCCATGTTAATGTATTTTTTTGTCAACACTTGATTCCGCTCCACTGGATATGCATCCTTTGAATGTAGAACCTACAACTGTTGCAGGGAAACACCTGAAATTAACTGTTAATACATTTGTTCTTCAGCTCTTATGGCATTCCTTTACAAGCTGCTTCTGAGTATTTTCTTAACCACATAATACAGCACTACCAGAACAGACTAGCTGCATGTTTTATAGTTTGCCTTGGTATCCAAGAGCATAAATATGTTTAAAATGATAAGTGAAATTTGCCACCAGGCTAATTTTCAGTAGAATTAGATGATGCATAGGATTTTACTTTGAAATTCCAACAAATCTTTTACCCAGTTTTATACTCAAGTTATTGTTTGTAGTAAAGTGGTTTGGAAAACACAAGCTTGCATATTCAGTACTATTTTTCAAATACCTAAAGGCAGAAACATAATCATCCTGCATAACTGAATCAGTGCAAAATGTAGATAACAGTACATGAATAATCATGTGTTGTATTAAAATGAAGTAGTTAATGAGATTATATTCATGTTTGCCCAGTTGGTTGTAAATATAGAGCAGAGGAGAAAGAACTGGCGAAAGGACCACAAATACTTACCTAAAAAAGTGCAAACAGTGTAACAGTATACACAGTCTAATGTAAAAAAAAACACACTTATTGCAGTAATGTGCTTTATTACTTGTTCTGTCAACACACAAATGAAGCTATAGTGAATTGCAGCTACATTATTTGTTAACCTGACAGAGATTTCATAGATGTTTCTTAAAAATTCAGGGGGAATACATTAAATCATAATCAGTATAATCCAATCATATACTTCACAGCTTTATTGAAACAAAATCAAGGATTTTAGATGAACTTCATATTTTGTGCAGATGTACAAGTGTTATTGGTGAGGATAATCTAGAAATATTTTTGAAGGGTATGGAGGAGAACCAGACAAAATGGTGAATAAAGTGAGATATGCTTTGTACTTCATAGAATGTTTTTTGGGGACGGAATAAATGTGATAGTTCCTTGAAATGCAGAGTATGTTGCCTTCGTATCCTATTTGTGTTATGTGGCATTAGAGCAACAGTTAATGCATTATCAGATCTCCCAGCAATGTTTTCACTAACACGTGGGTGAAATAACATGTGGAACGGGATGTCCCTTCCAGTGGTCCTTGACTTTCTTGTTGCCTTAGGTGGTGGGTCCAGGGAAGAGAGGAGAATTTGTGCGACCTTGACTTTCAGAATCAAGTTTGGTTAGGCACATTAGCTATACTGCATCCCCTTTGTAGCTGTGATCCCTTGTCAACCATGCTTTTAAAATGAGGGGCGGACAGTGAGTCTTAAGTGTTGGTTCACATACTAAGACTTCACCACTGTTATAGTTGTCTTCTGCAAAGTATAAATTTATTTATTTTTGATACTATGCCTTTCCCACAGGAATGGGACCCATTAAAGTACTACAAATATAATTAAAACTGTAAAGTAAAGTTTAGTATACAGATTTAGAGAACAATTTAAGAACATCTGTAAAAAAAAGAAAAAGAAAAATGCATAATCTGTTCCAAAGCTCAGTCAAAATGGCAAAATGAGTTGGTGGCAAGGTGTGGCACTGGATTCCTGGTGCTGGTCTTATGGTAGTTCTGTCTCTTGAAGCAGCAGACGTCAACAGAGTAGACCTTTGCCGCCCGCAGTAGATCTTTGGTCTAGATGGGCGGGGTAGAAGTCTAATAAACAAACAAACAAACAAACAAACAGTGCTTACACTGTGCAAAGGTGTTCTAGAAGTGTTGGCGAGTAGGAATCTGGGATATCTCAGTGCCTCCTACCGTAGCTATTGTAGAACCTGCTTGTCCAATGAAAGCCACATCAGGAATATGATCGTACTATCCAGTTAGTAAAGGATTATCGACAACCTATTGCTGCTTTCATAACCTTCATTTTCTATTTTTCACTGCTTCACTTTAAGGTAGGCATTCTGTTCTCCTCTGTCATGACCTTAGGAGATCCCAGGCACAAATATCAAAGAGAGGGGAAAAAACTTTCCTTGCTATGAACCCTTCGTCCTAGAATTCTAAAAACAAATTACTGGTTTTGGAGAACGTAGTCAGTTTCTTACTCTGTTCATGTGCCCATTTATGTGTATGCATAGTCACATGGCCTTAATTATTTAATTCAGGCAGAGGATTATTTAGATTCTAAGATTAAAAATATGGAGCTCTATTCAGTCCAACATTTTTGTTGGATGTAGCAAATGTACTTTGGAATTTATTTATTTTTATTGAAGCAGCCAACCTCTAGCAAGCTTGTTCTCAAAACAAAGTATGTGATTTTGACTGCAGAAGTTAAAATGTGTGCTTAAAATGTGTTTTAAATGTTTGAATTTCTTATGTCTGCATGCACTAATGTAAAATGTATTCCTAATCAAGCAAGCACTCAGTTCGTAGTATTTAAATGTTACAGATATACTGAATTAAAATGCTTAAAACCACCACTTTTACACCTTGTTGAGATGACTTAGCAAGTATTTTTTAAATGTCATGTGGAATCTCTTTTAACAATTACTAACTACTAAATACTTGACTAGTTTTCTGAAATGCTTCAGCTTACTTATTTTATTTTATTTTTTATTTTTATTTTGCTATCACTACTCTCCGTTGGTCACTGCATGCAGATTATTGGAAGTAAAGTTCCGGTGAGTATAAATACAGTATGTTTGAACTTGCAGGTGCATGTCATAACTCTAAGAAAAATGTTCAAGTTATTTGCTATTACTGTACTTTGTATTGGCTTCTTGCATATCTCTTTAATTTGATGTAGCAGACATATATTTTGCTGTAATTCTTGCATGAAAATTTGCAAAAAGATTAAAGTTAAGTTTGAAAATTTACTATAGATCTAGCTATTTAAAAGCATATGAAAAGAAAACAGAAGTCTTTTTAATGAGGAAGGATGTTAATAGAGTAGCTAGTAGTTGTGGATCAGTTAAACGGATGCAGTAAGAACCTTTACATAGGGAGAAAGTGTTCACTGGGGATCTGGAACTGGTAAAGCCATTCCTTAAAAATCTCACACCGTGAAAGCCCTATTAGGGTTGCTCGAAGTCGGTTCCAACTTGATGGCACATAACAATAACAAGATGGATGCAGTGTATGTATGTTTATAAATAAAGAAAATAAAAATAAACCAAGGAGAATTTTTTTATTTGCTGTAAAACTGAAATTAGCATGGAAAGAAGTCTAATGTTTCAGACTTCAGAAGTTATCACTGATCACACATCTAAAATTCATGGCAATTTCTTCCCTTTGATATAATGATGTATATGTTTGCTGTTTGAATGCCAGATGAATAGGTTATCCACTTGCAATGTGTTTTCTTTTTAGTTTTTTTCCTTGCTGCTCTGTTAAACCTGTGCTAGGCATAGCAGGTGTTACTGCGATTTATATAGAGCAAGGAGACTGCCAGCCAGATTTCTAGTTTGTTGGCAGTCAACTTCAGCCAACTATTTTTCATTAACATAGAACTTGTAAAGAACTTGTAGACTGTGGAACCTGGTCTAAAAACCCAAACAAACAAACAGACAGACAGACAAGAAAATTCAGTTCTTCAGCATTGTATGTATCTAGTCTAGCTCAGGAATCTAGTCAAATAGAAAAGTTGAATGTTAAAAAGAAATATTTTAAGTAGATATGGGCGTGAAATACTTCATGCCCCTTCATCATAAATCGTCTGTGTGGCAGCACAGCTGCCACACATTCGCTTTGCCCTCCCTCCCTCCAGCTTACCCACTGACTTGCCGATGCATGCTGCTCTGTCCCTCTCCGTTGCACAATCTTCTGGTCCAGGTAGGAGCCTGGACTTTCCTTCTCTGCCTCCTCCATCAGCTGGCCACTCAGACAAGGAGGCAGGGTAGAGATTTGTGCCTATCTCTAATTTCAGGCAAAAGAGGGGTAAGGCGGGAGAGGAGCATTGAGCACAAATAATTTTTTAAAAAAAACCTACAGCAAAATGCTTGTCTATAGAATCCAATACTGAGCAGTCAAATATAACAAGAGGGTCACATCAGCAGTCTGTAGCCTCTTGAACTGGATGAGGGGAGAGTGACAAATCCTAAGGAACAATATTTCATTTTCAATGAAATCAAATCAATACTGTATTGGGTGACAGCTGTGAGAAGATCAGTCGAAGGAATTGAGGCCTGTGGAAGCAAGGGGTACTTGTGGAAAAGGCAATTAATGGCAACCACTATAGAAGGTGAGAAGATAGACTAAGATTACTAGTCTTTTCCTGCCAGACATCTGTGAGTATTAAAATGGATGCTGGTTTTGTTCGTGAATGGCAGGGCATCAGGACATGGTGTCTTCTGTTCCAGCCAACTTTATGGAAGAGTTCAGATTACAGGCTTTCTAGGGGAGGCAATGTGTGACAGATGCTAATAAAACAGTGGGAATACAGTATTTGAAGTATGCCTTATTTTCAAGTGGATGTAGTATTAAATTAAGTTTTCTGCTAATAGGAATACTAATTCTTGATTGCATTAGACCTTTCTCTTCAAGTTAGAATTACTATCCCTACTGAGGTGCAAAAAAATAGGCACATTCTGGTCAGATTTTAAGATATTTAACTGGAAATTTTTTTTATTTTAGTTTATGTTTTTTCAGTAAAACCAGTTTGTTTTTCAGTAAAAAGCATTATTAAATTGGATATATCATGCCCAATGTTTTCTTCAGTACATACACATCTTTGTTAATAGAATTGCTGATACTAGAGTTCCATAAGAGAGCAAGTAGATGTTTCAAATGAAATGGTGGAGTATATTAACATGAATTTTTAACATCTGTAAATGTACCCTATGTTTATTTCAACATGTAGTAACCCAACAGATTATAATAACGTTTCAGTAATGTCTAAGTATATTATATAGAAGCATTCAGGAGAAAATGACTGCCAAATGACTAAGACTCTCAAAACAAATGCAAATGCATTCAGGTTTCTGTGGACTGTTAACAACAGTGAACCCTGTTTAGTTTAGAAATAAATCAGTGATATTGCTTGGAAGATGAGGCAAGATCTAGAGAACACTTTTAAAAATATGTCAGACAGCACTGCGGTACTAAAGTGACTCAACTGAAGCTATTCATTGCATGTACTTGGACTATTTTAGATAGATGTTTCTGAAGCTTCTTTTGAAATTCTGGTTCTGCTGTCTGTGTAGTTTGGAGGTTGCTTTATGAAGGGAAAGACTTCAGTGTCACTGGTGACATAGAGCTAATCATTTTTTGGATTCTGTACAAGAACCAACATTCATGTTGACTCTTAAATTCAGGAACAGTTACATATAGAGTACTACTGTGTATAGTTTTGATACCGTGTTTCTCCGAAAATAAGACAGGGTCTTATATTAATTTTTGCTCCAAAAATGCATTAGGGCTTATTTTCAGGGGATGTTTTGTTTTTTTCATGTACAACAATCTACATTTATTCAAATACAGTCATTTCATCTTCTGGTTGCTGCACAAGGGTGGAGGGCGGGGTTTCACTTAACTGGGGCTTATTTTTGGGGTAGGGTTTATATTACGAGCATCCTGAAAAATCATAGTAGGGCTTATTTTCAGGTTAGGTCTTATTTTCGGGGAAACAGGGTAGTTACACAGGAAGAATTGTGCAGAACATAGTTGCACAGGAAAATGTGGAGTAAACACTTTTTTAATTATTATTATAACTATAACATAAACATAAAATACACAAACCAAAATACAATTTAACTGTGTTCCCCACCACCATAGGCGGGACCTTTTGCAATAATCTTCTTCTTCCTCCATCTATATTCTTCTTCTTTTATTGTCCCCTTCTCCAGAACTGCATTGATTCTTGATTTGGAGCTTTCCCTTTTCCTCTTGTTAACACGTATTCCAAAAATCTGCCCCATATTTCATAAAAATATGAACTTTCAACTCTCCTTTCTTAACTTTTAAATTACAAGTTAGTTTATCATTTATAGCTATATTCCATATTTCATTGTACCATTCATCGATTCGAAACTCAGATTTTGATTTCCATTGCCTAGCTATTATCAGTCTAGCTGCTGTTAATAAATTGGTAATCAATTCTTTAGTCATCTTATCATATTCCACATTCTCAAATATTGATAACAAAGCAATCTCAGGATTAAATTCTATATCTTTTTCACATACGTCGTTTAATTCTTTAAAAATTAGTTTCCAAAATCTTTGTACTTTTTCACATTCCCACCACATATGAAAGTATGTACCAATTTCCTTCTCACATTTCCAACAGACATTCAGATAACTAGCATTAATTTTATTTAATTTTGTCGCTGTTAAATACCATCTTAGACCCAGTTTAAAATTTTTTCCCCTTATTCTCACTGACATAAATCTTAAAACCCTCATTTCCACATCTTCTTCCATTCTTATTTATTCTTTTTCCAAAGTCTTGTTCCCACACTAACTTCAATCCTTCTTTCTCACTTTCTTCTTCCTCTAAGTCAAGCAGAAATCCATAAATTTTGTTCAATATACTGTGGGACTGGAACTCCCATTAACCTTAGCCAGCACAATTATTGAACAAGGATGATTGGAGCTGGAAAGCCACAGATTGCTTATAGTCATCTGCTAAGCAAGCCGACTAAGCAATTGATGGTTTGTAGTTGGTTTTTTGAGTGATTTAATTAGAGACATATTAAAAAGTGATTTCTGGCTGAAACATAATAAGCCAGAGAGTTAGCGAAGTGAAAGTTTGTCATCATGGGTTTGTGAGAGGAGGGTACTTGGGAAGTGTGTAAAGCTGAATCTTAACTTGAGCTCCTTTCTACCTATGTATGTAGAATCATAGAAATCATAGAAAAGTGAAGTTGGAAGGGGCCTACAAGACGATCAAGTTCAACCCCCTGCTCAATGCAGGAATACAATCAAAGCATATCTGCCAGGTGATTATGTTTTTCTTGAATGCCTCCAGTGTTGGAGCACTCACCAAATCCCGAGGTAACTGGTTCCATTGTCGTACTGCTCTAACAGTTAGGACGTTTTTCCTGATATTCAACCGAAATCTGGCTTCCTTTAACTTGAGCCCATTGTTGTGTATCCTGCACTCTGGGATGATCGAGAACAGATCTTGCCCCTCCTCTGTATGACAGCCTTTCAAATATTTGAAAAGTCCTATCATATGGGATGTGGTGGCACTGCGGGTTAAACCGCAGAAGCCTCTGTGCTGCAAGGTCAGAAGACCAGCCGTCGTAAGATCAAATCCACGCAACGGAGTGAGCTCCCGTTGCTTGTCCCAGCTCCTGCCAACCTAGCAGTTTGAAAGCATGTAAATGTGAGTAGATAAATAGGTACCACCTCGGTGGGAAGGTCACGGTGTTCCGTGTCTAGTCGCGCTGGCCACGTGACCACGGAAACTGTCTTCAGACAAACGCTGGCTCTACGGCTTGGAGACGGGGATGAGCATCGCGCCCTAGAGTCGGACGCGGCTGGACTAAATTAATGGCCTTATTTCCTTTTCAGTGACTGGATCCCAATATGACAGTTTGTTTAAATCTGGCCATGAAATGTTGACCGTTTGGATAGGTTTGGCCTCCTCGAATAGCTGAGTAAAATGCCTTTCCCATATATGTGGTGGAATGCTACAGTGAGCTGTTCCTGAGCATGCAGATAGTGCCCCAGACACCAAGGCCCAGAATAGTTTGGAATCTTTGTTCAGTACAGAGTCTAACAGAACATTCCACTGTTTCTGAGTTGATTGTTTCTTTTTTTTGTATTGATTTTTAGCTACATAATACTCCTGAGGAAGAACTCCTAGATTCTTCTTCCTGTACTGGTTGTAAATTTCTCTGAGTTGATTTTTCTTTAATAAGCATTCCTTGTCAAACCACTTAGGGGTGAGCTTGTCCAATTGTCTACGAAAGTGAGGTTGTTTTGGGGTTAGAACAGAGCGCATTTTTAGAACCAGCGAGTTACAGTTTAAGACAACTGAGGCTATAGTAGATTCCATGGGTGTCATTATTAAATTTAAGTTCTCAGCAAATGAGGAATGTAAGAAATTGGAAACATTATCATTTACTTTGTGTCCAGATTAAACGTTTATAACGTACGGATAGGACATTGTCATCTATGTGTGGCTTAGGGGGAAGATGTATCGTATTTCAGAGTGATAGAGTTAACAATAAGGGTAGGTGATCACTTTCTAATCTTTGTTCAACTGTGAATCCCTTAACAGAACTGGCTAATGATGGGGAAATTAACACATAATCTACCACACTACTTCCTCTCCCTGAAATGAAAGTAAATTCTGCACAGTTATCAAACAAATCATTGCCATTAATAATATGAAGAGAAAGGCGTACAGCCATCCGAGCCAAACATAATCCACTGTAATTGGTCTTCAAGTCTTTTGATAGTCTATAATTCCTCAAGGTGTAAGACTCTACTGGTAACACATCCCGAAGATTGGAGGAGTAAAAGATATCATTATTCAGCCCAATCCTTGCATTCAGATCTCCCATAAGTATTACATGTGCCTTAGGCGCTAGGGATTCTAGATAAGTAATATGGAACTCTAATTGGTTCCATATATGGGTTGTTTGACCTTTGGAAGAAGACGGGGGATATAAATGTTAATAAACAAATAGGAGTTCGTCCAGGTGACAAGTAGCCCTGCAACGGCAGCTTTATCACAAGGTGGGAGCCATTTCACCCGAGCCCTCAGGGTGGTAGAAAACATTAAGACCAACCCCGCCTTTGGCTGACCCTTCCCATTACTAGGAGCTGCGGGACTGTTAAACACTAAGTAACCATTCAAGCTGATGTCATCTATACTCCAGGTTTCTTGTACAGCGATTATGTCATGAGATCTGAGATAATCGAATATACCTATGTCTTTTGTTTGTCTTTTGCTACTCACATATCTGAAGAATGCTTTTTATTGCTTTGAGTGTCTAGCTAACCTCAGCTCATTCTCAGCTTTTGCCCTCCTAATGCCATCCCTGCATTTCCTTGCTACTTGTCTGTACTTATCCTTGGTGGCCTGGCCTTCTTTCCATTTCCTGTACATTTTTTTTGTTTTTAGGTCCTCCCTGAGCTTTTTGTGAAGCCACACTGGCCTTTTTTTGCCGCCTCACCCCTTTTTTTCTTGTTGGAATTGTTTGTAGTTGTGCCTTTAGAATTTCTTTTTTTAGAAGCTCCCACCCTTCTTGGACTCCTTTTCTTGTTAGGATCTCCTGCCATGGGACCTTACTTATCCTTGTTCTGAGATGATTAAAATTGGCTTTTTAAAAATCCAGCAGACGTGTGTGGCTACACTCTGCTTTTGTTTCCTTTGAAATCAAGAATTCTAGAAGGACATGGTCACTCTTGCCTAGAGTTCCCCTTACTGCCACTTCCCCCACCAAGTCATCTTTGTTGGTCAGAATCAAATCAAGGATAGCAAGTCCTCTAGTTTCTTTCTCCACTTTTTGTAGGAGAAAATTATCAGCCACACAAGCCAGGAATTTCTTGGAGGGGCCATACTTGGCAGAATTTGCCTCCAACATATATCTGGATAATTGAAATCTCCCATCCCTACTAGGTTGTGTCTCTTTGAAACCCCTGCAATTTGTTTTTCAAAAGTTTTGTCTGCTTCCTCTCTTTGATTGGGTGGTCGGTAGTAGACTCCAACTACCAAGTTCCTTTTGTTTTTTGCCCCAACTAGATTGATCCAGATGCTCTTGATGGGACAGCCACTCTCCTCCTCCTGTATTTCTGTGCAGGAATGTGTATTTTTTACATATACTGCAACTCCACCTCCCTTTTTATTCTCTCTGTTCTTTTTGATCAGTTTATATCCCTCAGTTACTGTATTCCAGTCATGGGAGTCATCCCACCAAGTTTCAGTTATTCCTGTCAAGTCATACTTATCCTCCTGAATTAAAGTTTCCAGTTCTTCTTGTTTGTTTCCCATACTCCTGGCATTCATATACAGACACCGGAGGGTGTGTGATTTGTGGGCTGTTTGTCTTTGTACATTTTTATGAATATGATGATGATGATTGTTATGTTTATTATTCTGGTTATTATTGTTAATGTTATTATTGTTGCCCTTTTGATCAGTTTGGTCCATTCCTCTTATTGTGTGTAAGGCTTCATCTACCCTTAACTCTGTGCTTGCGTCTCCCTCCCCCTTCCAATTCAGTTTAAAGCCCTCTTGATGAAGTTCTTCATACTGTGGGCAAACACATTCTTCCCAGTCCTTGTTAGATGCAAGCCCGTCTCTTGCTAGCAGTCCTTCTTCCATTGATAGGTTTTACCATTATGTGTACAGCAATACAATCACTTGGTTGCCACTTCTGATGAGTGGTATTCCAGTTTTTTTCCCTACATGCTTATTTGTAATATGAGATGGTAGTGGTGGGGAGCAAGTGAATTATAACTCCCCAAAGCAGAACTTCTTATCCTGTCTTCTTGAATACTGATGGAAGTGTCATATAATATAACAAACCGTTGATAAGATGCAAAAGTTCAGAATATGGCATTATGTCCTCAGCTTGAAATCAGAATAGTGGTTGTGTGAATTGACTTTAGACATTTCAAGTTAATGAGCTTAATCTACCATTTTTTCAATTTTTGACTGTCTTTTTGGTGACATTGGTAGATTTTCTATAAATCAGAATGCCTTGATCAAGCATGTATAACTGCTTAAACATACACAAAGAGGATTAGCATATTTGATGTGGTCCCTGATATAATTAACTACCAAACACATACAGATCCAGTTAGTGATGCTGTGGCTGAAGAAAAATAAAAAAATTCCTGACCTATCTTCATCAAATGCAGGCAGGGACCATACAGAGCTGAAGAGCTTTAGGAGCTGACTATTAGTTATACATCAAGAAGAGGTGGCAAGAATACACAGAGGAATTATACCAGAAAGATCTGGATGTCCCGGACAACCCAGATAGTGTGGTTGCTGACCTTGAGCCAGACATCCTGGAGAGCAAAGTCAAGTGGGCCTTAGAAAGCCTGGCTAACAACAAGGCCAGTGGAGGTGATGGCATTCCAGTTGAACTATTTAAAATCTTAAAAGATGACGCTGTTAAGGTGCTGCACTCAATATGCCAGCAAGTTTGGAAAACTCAGCAGTGGCCAGAGGATTGAAAAAGATCAGTCTACATCCCAATCCCAAAGAAGGGCAGTGCCAAAGAATGCTCCAACTACCGTACAATTGCACTCATTTCACATGCTAGCAAGGTTATGCTCAAAATCCTCCAAGGTAGGCTTCAGCAGTATGTGGACCGAGAACTCCCAGAAGTACAAGCTGGATTTCGAAGGGGCAGAGGAACTAGAGACCAAATTGCTAACATGCGCTGGATTATGGAGAAAGCCAGAGAGTTCCAGAAAAACATCTACTTCTGCTTCATTGACTACGCAAAAGCCTTTGACTGTGTGGACCACAACAAACTATGGTAAGTTCTTAAAGAAATGGGAGTGCCTGACCACCTTATCCATCTCCTGAGAAATCTATATGTGGGACAGGAAGCAACAGTTAGAACTGGATATGGAACAACTGATTGGTTCAAAATTGGGAAAGGACTGCGACAAGGCTGTATGTTGTCTCCCTGCTTATTTAACTTATATGCAGAATACATCATGCGAAAGGCAGGACTGGATGAATCCCAAGCCGGAATTAAGATTGCCGGAAGAAATATCAACAACCTCAGATATGCAGATGATACCACTCTGATGGCAGAAAGTGAGGAGGAATTAAAGAACCTCTTAATGAGGGTGAAAGAGGAGAGTGCCAAAAATGGTCTGAAGCTCAACATCAAAAAAACTAAGATCATGGCCACTGGTCCCATCACCTCCTGGCAAATAGAAGGGGAAGATATGGAGGGAGTGACAGATTTTACTTTCTTGGGCTCCATGATCACTGCAGATGGTGACAGCAGCCAAGAAATCAAAAGACACCTGCTTCTTGGGAGGAAAGCGATGACAAACCTAGACAGCATCTTAAAAAGCAGAGACATCACCTTGCCGACAAAGGTCCGCATAGTCAAAGCTATGGTTTTTCCAGTAGCGATGTATGGAAGCGAGAGCTGGACCATAAAGAAGGCTGACCGCCGAAGAATTGATGCTTTTGAATTGTGGTGTTGGAGGAGACTCTTGAGAGTCCCCTGGACTGCAAGGAGATCAAACCTATCCGTTCTGAAGGAAATCAACCCTGAGTGCTCACTGGAAGGACAGATCCTGAAGCTGAGACTCCAATACTTTGGTCATCTCCTGAGAAGAGAAGACTCCCTGGAAAAGACCCTGATGTTGGGAAAATGTGAAGGCAAGAGAAGGGGACGACAGAGGACGCAATGGTTGGACAGTGTCACCGAAGCGACCAACATGAATTTGACCCAACTCCGGGAGGCAGTGGAAGACAGGAGGGCCTGGCGTGCTCTGGTCCATGGGGTCATGAAGATGACTGAACAACAACAAAAGTGCCATTTTGCAACCAGATAGCTTGAAAGGGTTGTTCAGTAGAACTTGTCTTGTTTGTATTGGTTGTATTGTATTTGCAATTGTATTTGCAATTTAACAGGGTTTTGCCTGGTATGCTTGCACAGAGTAACATGGCTACCTCTTCTGTCCTTACCTTAGTGTGAGATTATGTAATAAGGCATGCATTTAAGATGAGCAGTGAGCTGCTTCACTTTTTGGCTGAAGATTTTTTTAAATGTGTTTTCTTACACTTCAAGCTGGATTTCCGTAGAGCATTGATTGCAGAAGTGATTTGTTTAATCACTATTTACTTATTTATTTTATTTGTATGTCACCTTACTCTCCGTAGGGTGTTTCACAGTCAATTAGACCAAGATAGTAAACATAATTAAAGCCACAGTAAAATATAATACTAAACCAAACAATGATATTAAAAACCACAGTTTATAAATGCTTAGAAACATACCTCTGTGAATTCAGTAAATACTTAGAATGCCCAAGTCAATTAGAAGCCTACCTAAAAAAAAAAAAGTACAATAGAAACTCCTTATCCGCAGGGGATTGGTTCCAAGCCCCCCCCCCCCCCCGCGGATGCTGGAAAACATGGATTATAGCAACTCTATTATGATAAGAAATGCTGTACATAGCATGGTCTCTGCCTCCCTCTAGTGGCCACTTCTGGTAACTTCATAATTAAAATACGTATTTTTTGGATGAAAAAAAATATTAATATTTCTGGACTGGATATGGAATAACTGAATAAGTGAATCAGTGGATACTCATCCTGTGGATAAGGGGATCCTATTGTATTTAATTTCTAGCAGAGGGGCAGGAGAGGCGAACTTCCTAGGGTATTGTATTCCATAACCTGGGAGCAGCCACTGGAAAAGCCCTTTCTCATATCCAAAGGAGCTTGTGAGGGCAGTTGGACTGAGAGAAGGGCCTCTCCAGAAGATCTTAAAATCCAAAGTGGCTCATGGAAGTTATATAGTGCTTCAGACAGCCTGGACCCGAGCTGTATAGGCTTTATAGATTATGACCAGGCTATGAGGCCAATCACAGAAGTGCACAAGAGCCTCGTGGTACAGTGGTTAAACTGCAGTGCTGTAGTCAAGCCTCTGTTCGTGACCTGAATTTGATCCTGACAGATTCAGGTAGCTGGCTCAAGGTTGACTCAGCCTTCATTCCTTATGGGGCAAAGTGTTGTTTGTATAATTATGTTGTAAACCACCCAGAGACTATTTTAGCACTATAGTATATAAGTCAAAGTAACAAAAACAACAACAACAACTTATTGTAGGGTTCATTAAAACACAAGAGCAGAGTTACATGAGTGAGATGTATGGTAAGAATGAAGTCATGGAAAGAGAATCTATGAAAGTCATATATTGAAACATATTTTCCTCCTGGAAAAGGTTGGACTATATTTCATCTCCAGTATCAGAGACTGTATGCCTGTGTTGGTAGAGAACATGAAACAGAATTCACATAGCACTGATGACTTACTGTCAAGCTCCCCATAGACGACAGACTAACCACTGTGTGAACAGAATTTAGAGCAGGTGTAATCCAGCATGTTTCTTCATATGTTGTTCATATGTTTTTAACCAAGAGTACCTTGTGATTGGGAACAGAGTCTGAATAGTCCCAGTGACTTTTAGTACTGTTCCCCCCCCCCCCCCCCCCTTGCTCTGGTCCTTGATACTCTAGGTATGTTTGCTTTTCTTTCTTACATGGCATGCTAACACTCGCATTCTCTAAATTTTTTATGTTCACAAGAATTTGAAATACACGCATACCCTGCATTTGATATCTTTTCTCAGTGTAACTGTGCATATGCATAAAAGGCTGCTGTATTAGAAACTATGATTTAGAGGAACCTGATGATCTATAATGAAATAAAAAGTTAAAAGCCTCATGGGATTAGGTGACCAAAGTAGTATCCAAACAAACATGGTAAATTATAGGGTTGCATCTTGTTTTGCCAGTGGAGAAACCAATTAATAAGAATCTAAACATGATGCAGAAGCCTGTTTTCATAACAGAATACTAGAGTTGTAATCAAAATAAAAAAAGTGTGCTGCTTATATACTACCCCATAGCTCTTAAAGCACTCTCTGGGCAGTTTACAAGTTAATTATGCAGGCTACACATTGCCCCTCCCCCCAAAAGCGTGCTGGATACTCATTTTACCAACCTTGGAAGGATAGAAGGCTGAGTCAACCTTGAGCCGACTACCTGGCATTGAACCCCAGGTTGTGAGCACAGTTTTGGCTGCAGTACAGGCGTTTGACCACTGCACCATGAGGCTCTTCAGGTTTTATTGATTACATAATTGATAATTTAATAATTGTTTGCTGGTATATTTCCTAACCAAGGACCTAGGAGCTATAATTTTGTAGAGAAGAGAAATCTTGAGCAGTGCTTAGAGTTCTTGCTAAAATGTAATTCTTAATGATCTGTGGTAGTCTTTATAGCCTGGTCATAATCTATAAGGCCTATGGATATCTGAATGGTTTGGGGCATTATATAGCTCTTAGACATAAATGTGATTCTGTTGTCATCACCTCAAATTATAATCTACCCTTTTTCATAAGAGATCAGGGTGGCAAATGGTCACATGAAATGTGGAATGTAATTCTATCCTGGCAAATTATTAAGTGTTTCAAGAGTTGAAATCTACCGTGTTTCCCTGAAAATAAGACAGGGTCTTATATTAATTTTTGCTCCAAAAAATGCATTAGGGCTTATTTTCAGGGGATGTTTTATTTTTTTCATGTACAACAATCTACATTTATTTAAATACAGTCGTGTCATCTTCTTCTGGTTGCTGCAGAATGGTGGAAGGTGGGGTTTCACTTAACTAGGGCTTATTTTTGGGGTAGGGCTTGTATTATGAGCATCCTGAAAAATCATAGTAGGGCTTATTTTCAGGTTAGGTCTTATTTTCGGGGAAACAGGGTAGACTATTGTCATAGAGCTATGATTACAGTAGGACCCACTTATCCAAGGGATCAATATCTACTGATTCACTTATCCACGGTGAAGCTGCTGTAACAGGGGAGTTATATTTTCCCTGTAACCAGCCCCAGTTAACAATCTGGCTGCAGCATTTAGGACCGTTCGGAGTTTCTGAACACTTTCCAAAGGCATCCCTAGAGTAATCCAACAGATATGTAACTAGGGCACTTAGGGAACAAGCAGGTTTTAGGAAGGGACATAGCACAGTAGATCAAATCTACGTGCTACATCATCTTGTGTGCAAATATACCACCAGGCCATTCAAATGGCTGTTCACAGCTTTTATTGACTTCTCCTCTGCATTCGACACAATCACTAGAAACCGCCTGTGGGATAAGCTCACAGAGACCAACATCGATAAGAGACTCATAACTCTAATACAAGAACTATACTCCAACACAACGTTGAGGGTAAGGATTAGCACAGATGGAAGGCTGACAGAGGAAATTCACACTAACAAAGGGGTAAAACACCCCTACTTTTTAACTTTTATATTAATAATATTGTAACAGCTTTAAACCATCCAGACCATTTCCTCCCCTCAATTGGGAACTATAAGATTGCAAGTCTCATATATGCAGATGACATTGTACTATTATTCATGAACAAAAAGGGACTGAAACGAAGCTTAAATAAGCTCCAAGAGTTTAGCCACCTAGAGCAACTGAAAATAAATTACACAAAATCTAAAGTGATGATTTTTGGAAAGCATCCCCCCAAGTTTAGCTGGACTATAGGCGAAAACAAAATAGAACAAGTCCAGACCTTCAAATACCTGGGAGTGCATTTCGATGAGAAAAACTGCTGGAAATCCCAGATACAGAGCATGAAAATATCGGTGCAGAAATCTACCCATGCTCTGGTCAAATTTTTTCATTCTAAAGGTGGCAAATTAGTAACCCCAGCCTTAAAAGTATTTTCAGGGAGGGTCATCTCCCAAATGCTTTATGGAATTGAGATCTGGGGTATGAATCAGAACAACCTACATCATCTTGAAGTAGGACAGAATAAATTTCTGAGACACATCCTTGCGGTACCCCAGGGGACTCCAGCAGCTTATCTTAGAACAGAGACAGGCATGGTATCCATCAAAGCCAGGGCAACTCTAGCTATACTCTCTTACTATAAGAGGGTGATGGATATGCCCGACCACCGCCTACCCAAATGTTGTATGGTAGAGCAATGGAAGAGTGGCGGCTGGGCAACTTTAGTTCAAACCCTACTAAAATCTAAATCCCTCTCCACTGATATTTTTGTCTTTTCTGGGGTTAAAAGAATGTTGAGAGATTGGTTCTATAAATTGGATAACGACCTGGCTTTAATTCACTCTTCAAATTTCTCTCAATGGTACCATCTGCTGAAAACAAACCACTCAATGGCGCAATACCTACATACGCTTACTTTTGCCTCATTGAGAACCGCATTCACAGAACTCCGCTTCCAAACCATGCCAACCGCTGTCTTAGACGGCAGGTATATGAATGTCCCTAAACATTTAAGGCTATGTATCTGCGGAGCAGGTGAGATAGAGGATGTTCTCCACTATTTACTCTATTGTCAGCTATATCAAAACCCCAGAGAAAAGCTCCTGGGTAACATTTTGGCTGCTCTACAGGAGGAAAGCCCTCAGATAAAGGTGGTCAGGTTACTCTTGGACGGTGACCCTCACGTTACATATAGAACAGCGCTATTCGCAAAAGCGGCCAGAAATATTCGAGCTAATTTTCTGAAAGCCATTGCGATCAATTCTGTGGGAGATTCCCAGATATAAAGGGTCTCTTATTATTTTATTTGTCTGTGATTTTACCATGGTTTTATTTGACCATATCTGTATTTTAAACAATTGTGACGGCTTTTAGCTAATACAATAAACTTGAACCTGGACTGGAACTAGGGCACTTGTCACCATGGCCAAATCAGAGCGCTCAAGAAATGGACACAGCTGGCACACTAGTTTTAACTGTGCAAAGTCACTCCTGGCCACTGCTAAAACCTGGGCATCCAGGTTCAGAGATGAATCCAGGAACACCCCCAAGCTGTGTGGCTGTGTTTTCAGAGGGAGTGTAACCCCATCCAGCACAGGCAGCAGCCCTATTCCTTGATCTGCCTTTTGACTGACCAGGAACACCTCTGTCTTCTCTGGATTAAGTTTCAGTTTATTTGTCGTCATCCAGTCCATTACTGACACTAGACAATGATTTAGAACTGAGACAGCTTCCTTGAATTTAGATGGAAAGGAGAGATAGAGTTGGGTGTCATCAAGTGTGCTGGTGACACCGAACCCCGAAACATCTTCCAGTGGTTTCATGTAGATGCTAAATAGCATAGGGGACAAAACAGCTCCCTGAGGGACACCACAGGCCAACGGCCAGAGTTTCGAACAAGATTCCCCCAGCACCACCTTTTGAGTTCTCCCTTCCAGGAAGGACTGGAGCCACTGTGAAACAGTGCCTCCAAGTCCCATCCCGGAGAGACGGCCCAGAAGGATACTGTGGTCATCAGTCCAGCAGTACCAACAGGGATACACTCCCTCTGTCCAGTTCCTTGCGTAGGTTATCCACCCAGGTGACTGAAGCAGTCTCTGTCCCATAACCAAGCCTGAAGCCAGATTGAAATGGATCTAGATAATACGTCTCATCTAGGAATCCCTGGAGCTGAGAAGCCACAACCCACTCCAGCATCTTGCCCAAGAATGGGATATTAGGGACTGGCCAGTAATTATTCAGTATTGAGGGGTCCAAGGAGGGTTTTTTCAATAATGGTCTTAGTACTGTCTCCTTTAAGCAAGCTGGGATCCTACCCTGCTGCAAGGAGGAATTAAATACCCCTTGGACGCCTCTGACCAGTCCCTCTCTTGCAGCTTTTATAAGCTAGGATGGGCAAGGGTCTAGCAGACAAATAGTAGCTCTCATCTCTCCATGTTTCCTGTCCACATCATTAGGCTGCAAAAACTGAAACTTATCCATCAATGCAGGACAAGCAGGAGCTATAGTTACATCTACGACCTGTATTAACTACAGCAGTCAGAGCAAATCTGAGTGATTTTGCCTGCAAAGTGCTGTGCAAATTTTTCACAACAAAATGCTATTTTCATTGATACTACAGAATATATACAATTTCATACTCCTTTTTTCAGGGTGGATTAAAATCGATGACATTTTTTTAAAATAAAAAATTGGATTTTTAAAATTTAAATCAAATTTATTTTAATGAAATGCTTTTGGAGGAAAAATTATCTGAGGATAGTTTTCTATTTAAGATGCATTATAGTTTAAAAGTTATTCAGCATGAAATAGATCTTAATTATGTGACATGCCGCTGTATATTCAGGCAATATTTACATTTTTGGTAAACTAATCCAGTTAATCCAAGTTAGCCAAACTAAGATAACATGCACTTTTTCACAGTAAAAGGGGTATAAAATGAACAAAGTGCAAGAAAAGACCTTAATCCTATTGTTGTTCTGCAAATCTGTGTACGTACTAACAATGAACACATTGATGCTTAAGCAAATACAAGAATATGTATGCTATATAATGTTATTGTCTTAGTAAAATAAAACAATTTAAGTAGTTCTCCAAATGTGAGTGATTAGCCTATTAAACTAAAATCTGTTCTGATAAAACTGTTTTACTAATCTGACAGATTATTATTATTCTAAATATGAAATCTTCATCTGGTTGCAAATATTAAAGATTATAACTACCAGCAAGAATGAGTCTTTATATTTAAAAATCATGATTTAAATTGAGTCTTGCTGACTAGTACCTGGCAGTATGGGTATTTTCACTTTGTGAGGAGCAGCCAGGGGTTGCTGATTGAAGGCCCTGACTGGAAGAAAAATGCAAATGCAGCTAGGAGGCAATCTGTGGTATCTTCTGATTTCATTGCCATAGATGGGGCCCACAGTTGTACCAGTAGATGGTTGCCTAGTAAAATAAAAGGAGTCCATAACATGATAGGATGGATGGGGTGGCACCTGGCCATAAAATTGTCTGTCTACTTTCAGTCTTTGTCTCTCAATTCTACATTTCTTTGGTAACTCTAGGAGTTCTTCATCAGCGTAAAAGTTATTTAATGTCTGTTGCAGTATTTTTAGTATCTTGTCTGTTGCTTTTCATTTCTATGGACCCTTCCTTGCTGGAAAACGAATGGTCAAGTTCACTGGGTCATATAGTGTTGCAGAGTTTTGGCTAAACTCCTCTAGCTGTGCAGCAGAAGTTCAGGGACTTACAGAGCAGAATTAGTTTCATGTCTCCCCTTATTGTCTCATCAACTGGCACTCAACGGTCTCAATAACTCACTTTGAGACATTGGTAAGAGAAAGAATAAAAAGTTCAGTTTTACTTACCTTTCTGAACAGATAAAAAACAGCATACTCTACCAAAATGACTGCTTACAACAAGAAGCCTCAACAGACTCAGAAATAAATAAACAAATAAATTTTTTGTCATTGTAAGTCTATACATAGTATACACATACAACGAAATTCACATAGACACACAGAACCTGTTTCCAGCAGACTCCTGCAGACTACATTCACATAACTGTACTAACAGCTAACAGATTAAGACAGGGAAAAAGACACTTAAGCAGAGATGTGTGGTCCTCCTTGAAATCAGAGGCAGGGAAAGAACAATTGGTTACTGCTGGATTGATTGTCAGTTACCCAGCCCAGAAAGGTCCCTCCCAGCCAAACCTATATGAGGTTGAAATAACTCCAACATATAATGGGAAATTATTATTAATTGTAGCATCTTGCCTTGCATTTCTGCTTGTACAAAAAGATGAGGGAAGTGAGAGCAATGCAGTTAGCTGTGTGCAAGGGCAGACCATTTTGATTATTAATTTTTGTTAAACCAGATATGTTTTTTGGCATCCCCTTGCTATATGATCTATTGTTATTGAGGGCAATTTTGAAACTAAATAATTCTTAAAACTTACCATCCTTTTTACATCTAAATTCTGATTTCTATTGGACAGAGTTTTCTGCAAAGGAAAATACAACATTACAGAGAATGATGTAGTAAACAGTGACTGATACGGTGCAACCTCTGCTGCAGGGTTTCTCTGTTTCTCCCTTTATTGGATTATATTACTGTGTGTAAGTCTTTTTTTTTACACATAGTAAGTTTTTGAACATGTCAATGAAAAATAAGCAAAACTTCCCAAATGCTTTTTGTAAATTTAATATTTCACTTCCTGTTCCAGAGCTACACCAGTGTGGCAGAAGTGATCTCACCAGAGTTTCTGTTTTAGATTTGGGTTGCACAGAACTTGTGTGCAATGAGACAAAGTTGTATGCAACAAAAAATCACAGCAGAGACTCTTAAATTAGTGGTGGTCTGCTGCGGCCAGTGATGTTAACTCCCACTCCTCGTACTGACAGAGCTATGGAACGGGTTACTGGCCGGTGTATAGTATTAATTGAGATAAAATGGTAAGGGATGGGTATGTAAAAATACTTCTTCCTCCCTCCCTCTATCTGTAATTGAATTATAGCTGTTTCTCCCCTGCCAGGTAAGTGAGAAACAATATTATTTTATAATGGTTCACCCTTCCATTTTAAAATGAGCTTTCAACTGTACTTCCTATTACTTCCAAAGGGGTAAAACAAGGGTGCTTACTCGCACCCCTACTTTTTAACTTCTATATTAATAACATTGTAACAGCTTTAAACCATCCAGATCATTTCCCCCCCTCAATTGGGAATTATAAGATTGCAAGCCTTATATACGCTGATGACATTGTATTATTATCTATGAACAAAAAGGGACTGAAGAGAAGCTTAAATAAGCTCCAAGAGTTTAGCCACCTAGAGCAACTAAAAATAAATTACACAAAATCTAAAGTGATGATTTTTGGAAAGCATCCCCCCAAATTTAGCTGGACTATAGGTGAAAATAAAATAGAACAAGTCCAGACCTTCAAGTACCTAGGAGTGCATTTTGATGAGAAAAACTGCTGGAAATCCCAGATACAGAGCACGAAAATATCGGTTCAGAAATCTAGCTATGCTCTGGTCAAATTTTTCCATCTTAAAGGTGGTAAACTCGTAACCCCAGCTTTAAAAGTTTTTTCAGGGAGGGTCATCTCTCAAATGCTTTATGGAATTGAGATCTGGGGTATGAATCAGAACAACCTACACCATCTTGAAATAGGACAGAATAAATTTTTGAGGCACATCCTTGCGGCACCCCAGGGGACCCCAGCAGCTTTTCTTAGAACAGAGACAGGTATGGTGTCCATTAAAGCCAGGGCAACTCTAGCTATACTCTCTTACTATAAGAGGGTGATGGATATGTCCGACCACCGTCTACCTAAACGTTGTATGGTAGAGCAATGGAAGAGTGGCGGCTGGGCAACTTCAGTTCAAACTCTACTAAAATCTAAATCCCTCTCGACAGATATTTTTGTTTTTTCTGGGGTTAAAAGAATGTTGAGGGACTGGCTCTACAAATTGGATAATGACCAGGACTTAGCCTTAATTCACTTTTCAAATTTCTCTCACTGGTACCATCTGCTGAAAACAAACCACTCAAGGGCGCAATACTTACATACACTTACTTTTGCCTCCTTGAGAACCGCATTCACAGAACTCCGTTACCAAACCATGCCAACCGCTGTCTTAGACGGCAGGTACAGGAATGTCCCCAAGCATCTAAGGCTGTGTATTTGCGGAGCAGGTGAGATAGAGGATGTCGCCCACTATTTACTTAACTGTCAGCTCTATCAAAACCCCAGAGAAAAATTCCTGGGTAACATTTTGGCTGCCCTACAGGAGGAAAGCCCTCAGACAAAGGTGGTCAGGTTACTTTTGGATTGTGACCCATATATAACATATAGAACAGCGTTGTTTGCAAAAGCGGCCAGAAACATTCGTGCTTATTTCCTGAGAGCCATCGCAATCAATTGTGCGGGAGACTCCCAGATATGAAGGGTCTCTTATTATTTTATTTGTCTGTGATTTTATCATGATTTTATTTGATTATATTTGTATTTTAAACAATTGTGACGGCTTTTAGCTAATACAATAAACTTGACTTGACTTGACTACTTCCTGTTAAATTATTTAGATTAGCTAAAGCCTAGATGAGTCTCTCTATACACTGTCCTGTGGCTGATAGAGGAACCCTATCTGCAGCCCTTAGACTCAAGAAAGGGGGAAGGTTGTGAGATACACAAAGGGATTCTATCTAAGCTTTAGCTTATGTAGACCAGAGAGATTCCTTCCACAGTTTGCACAGGATAAGGGATGGTAAAGGAAATCCCCTGAGATGTACAGTTCTGTCTAGCTTGCACAAATATATAATCTCAAAAGTCAAGCTTTGGGAGTGCTTGTATAGGTTTTTAGACAAAAAGCACTGAAATGGTTGAAATATTCATGACCCATTCCTTTGTTTCACTGTCTCCAGAAAAGTTTATCCTAGTTAAATATTTAAATGTTGTTCTGTAAACCAATGTTATAAACAGTTGTGCCAGCATTAGTTACAATTCTTATACATTGGATAGTGGTGCAGAAATTTTTATATGGACAGTAAGTAATTACTTTACAGAAAATTAGGTATTTTGATCACTATATTTGGATGATTAGTAAACATCTACATCAGTGTGGTATAGTGGACAGAATGATGGGCTAGGACTCAGGAGGCCTGAGTTCAAATCTCTGCTTAGCCATGGAAACTCACTGGGGATGTGGTATTGCTAAAACCACTCCTTAATTGTCTCACTTACCTTGAAAGCTCTATTATGGTCACTATAAGTCAGTTGCAACTCGATGGCACATAACAACAATTTTGTAATCCAGGTTTACCCAACTTTGTAATCAGTTTGTGGATAGAAATTTGTCAGATAGTTTTTTTTAAAGTGTCTTTATATGAATTGAAAGGTTAAACAGTTGTTTCTTGTTCTGTGAGCAGATTTGGGAATAGCTTTTAAGGTGTTATTTGCATGTTCAGTTATTTTACTATAAAAACTATCACAGTAAGCTGTTCGGACCAAGGCTTCATCTAAGCCGCGTATGTGTGTGACTCCCTCCGCACAGTTTTCTTCCTCCTCTGTACAGCGATTGTGTTCAACCCCTTTGGTTCCGGTCACAACGGAACCCTGTGCACGGGGGGTGAGGGGTGGAGTTGCGCACACACGCAGGTGTGAAGTCATGCACGAGAGAGGTGGAGCTGGGCGGGGCTGAAAATTAGAGGGTACGTTGGTTAGAACTTCAGTAAAACTGAAAGAGTGACTTTTAGATCATTTTGCATAATACACAAATACGTGAATACTGTACATTGATTTCAATAATTGATCTTAGAGGTTTGCGAAAGCTAACCAGAGACTTAACTGACAACAACAGAAAATGCTGATGATGCAGTTATATTCTCATGAAAATTACTGTTTCCTTTTTAACACAAATTCATACGGTTTGATAGCTTTTGTACTCCGTAATTAGCTTTGAATATTTGCATCAAGCAGATCCTTATGATCAATGAAAATATAAAATATATATGTGTGTTGCAAAGCATAAAACAAGCATCTCTGCTTATTGTGCTTGCAGCGGTATGGCAGTAACGGAAAAGCAACATTGTAGAGTACATGAGGACAAAAAGCTACTGTTATTGAATCGGAATGTTGATTGCTGTATCACTGCAGCCTGTTGTCTCTCATCTAACTGCCCTTGGCTTTGTGATTGATAAGACAGAGTGATGATTTTGAAAGTTACAATTCATGAGGAACCAGGGTTTCAAACCAGAGTTTGGAATATTACTTTGTTTGCAAAAGTAAATTACTGCATTATGTATTATTAGAGTGTTGTGTTGTCATGGCCTCCATATCAGAAAACTATAAGAACAATTGTTCTCCCTGCCAATGGCAACTTCTGTTACTGTACATTGAAAATACAATAATTATTGGGGAAGATGGGAATCCAGTGCCTCAGATTCCTGGAATACATTATTCAGCCTTGGGTGTATATGCACATTGAAAACAGTTGTGCAAGTGGGATCAGAGTTGGGATATAGAAAATTATGAGTTATTAATATTAGTAATGGAATTCTAAAAGACTGGTTGCATAAAACTGTTGGGGTTTGTATATTGCTATTTCTGATGTCAGATTCGTTCTCTTTCTCTCTTTTTTCACTGATGAGACATATTAACATGGCTCTCTTTTTGAAAATTTCCCCAATTTCCTCTTGATACGTCAGCTCAAAATGCTTTGGACTACAAGCACACCACAGTCTGATTGCTGGTTTGAGTTTGTAGTCCAACATGTCAAAGAACCATTAGGTAGGTTGGTGTTCCAGAGACAGGCATTTCTTAGGAGTATTTGTCCAATGAATACTCATTATGAAATGCCAATCTATAGAATCTGTAGAATTCTACCTGCTTGACACTTTCCTAAGTATACGAGTATTCAACATGGATACAGGATCAACATAATGATACAAAATGTATCCACATTGCTTTAGGAGGTTCGCAATCTCCGCTTTCCCCCTGTATTTTGCTGTTTCCTGGTTATCTGTTTTCTATGTCTTGTGGGAATGTTTACAGTATAACTAAACACCAAACATAAGTCATAATTTACTGCATGTGAGATATAACCATACACTCCAAACTCTTTAAACCAATTAATGTTTTGAATGTTTTACTTGTGAACTCTGTATTTTATTTTATTCCATATGTCTGAAGAAGTGGACTTGATCCACAGAAGTTCACATTAAAATATAATAGGTGCCACAAGGCTTTTGTCTTTTTTATTTTTAATTCCTGTTCTTTTTTTCTTTGGATTTTGCCTGACACACTTGCAGACGAACACAGCTACCTCTTCTAAAACTTCAAAATATAAATGTCTTATAATTGGCAGTATTATTTATGATATAAACATCTGTTCTCTTTGTCTTTTTTATTAGTCCATTGAAATCCATTGTAAGATATAGATCTCCATTTTTTGCTTCCACAAATCTGTTTTGTGCTATTCTAATTCATGCCAGTCCTGCCAATCTTTTAAAATCATCTGTCCATCTAGTTTACTATCTTCTTGTACTACTATTTCTTATCCAAGGTTGCCATTGATATACTTCCTTATTCCATCGCCCATATAATTGTCTCATGATGTGGACCACTCATCTCCATTTTAATGATGCTATTTGTTCTATTACCTGCATTATTTTTGTCTTTTATAAAAAAACCTAATTTTTAATTTATCTGTTAGTCTGATATTTAGTTCCTATCTTTCCTTTCCATTATGCTAGGAGGTTTTGTGAGCTTTTCCATTGCAGTTTTTTGTTAGAGTCCAGGCTTGTGCAGCACTGCTGGCAACACAATATTTGTTGAAATCCAGTAGTAAGTTGCATCTAAACTAGGACCACTGAATCAATGTAACTTACAGAGGAGTTGGCTTACCAAGGTGCTACTGACTGAATGGGCCTACTGTACTTGCGACTTACTACTGGATTTCAGCCATTAATTATCAATTGATATAAATTTTAAAGGGTTTTTTGTTTTTAAGAATTTTCTCTTGTTTATCAAAAGCTGACCTTACAAGTCTTATTCACCCCTCATTTCCTGTTCTCTGATTAGATTTTCCATATTTTATTGCTTGCCCCAGATGAATGTATTATTGTTCATATTCTATATAGTAGCCATCAATGATAGTATTTCTGTTTTCATCCTTATTGAACATTATTTTATTTTTATTCATGTAGCTTTCAACCAATGTTCTCTGATTCAGTTTTCAGTTCTTCCAGTGTCCTTTGTGAGTCATCAAAGTTATCTGCTGTAACTGCTACATAATTGGCATATCTAAGGTGTTTGATTAATCTTCTTTTAATATTAGTTTCCTTATCATAGAATCATAGAATCGTCGTAGGGTTGGAAGGGACCTTGGAGGTCTTCTAGTCCAACCCCCTGCCCAAGACAGGAGACCTCATACCATCCTGGACAGATGGCTGTCCAATCTTTTCTTGAAAACCTCCAGCGATGGGGCACCCACAACATCAGGAGGCAAGCTGTTCCACTACTTAATGGTTATCACTGTCAGGAAATTCCTCCTTATTTCCAGGTTGGATCTCCCTCTGATGAGTTTCCACCCATTGGTTCTTGTCCTACCCTCAGGCGCAGTGGAGAATAAATCAAAGCCCTCTTCCCTGTGGCAACCCTTCAGATATTGGAAGACTGCTATCATGTCTCCCCTCAGTCTTCTTTTCGTTAAGCTAAACATACCTAGTCCAAATCAAGATTTTTTGAGGATAATCCTCTATTACAGTTATAATCAGTTTTGGACTCATTAAATCTCCTTTTCTCACTTCGTGTTATTTCCTTTGTATTGTTGTTTAACTGTATCCCTATTGTTGCTTGTTCATAAGTTGGTAGCATAAGCTGTGCATATCTATAGTGTATTCTACTATTCAGTAGCAACTCTATTTTATATCTGATATATGCATATTATCAGGGCTTGAAAAATCCACTCATGCACTCGTCTGTGATGAGTGAAAAAACGCTGCTTGACGAGCCACAGCTCCCTCCCTCCCTCCCTCTCTCCCTCCTTACCTCCTTACCCTCAGTCCATCTCTCTCTCTCTCTCTCTCTCTCTCTCTCTCTGATCCTGCAGTCCTCCCCTCCCGCTTCCCATTGCAAAAGGAAAAACAGCCCTCTTCTCGCGAGAAGAGAGTTTGAGCGGCAGATAGATATATAGCTCTTCAGGAGAATGTAGAGTAGTCCCATGCTGGAGAATATGGAGATTCCCTGCTCCCAATTTCAACCGAACGACCTGGCTCCTTAAGAGGCCGGGCGTTTTTGCTTTCAGTTTTATTTTTGCTGGAGACATTCAAAAGAAAGGCATTCAAAATACAAGCTTCATGACCCCACAGGCACGCAGGTAATAAAGCAACTGAAGTCTGAGGGTATATTTATTTTGGGTTCGTACGCATTGTTATGTAGAAAGTGCCTAGTTTAAATTTAAATTTAAGTTTAAACATAAATTGCAAGGCTATAGTCCGGTCATGCTGACTGGTGAAATTTTTGACTGACTGGTGAGACATTCTAAAATTTTTCAAGCCCTGCATATTATGAAAAAGCTATTGATGGTATTGACTTGTGGGCAATAAAAGGTTCTACTTGTAATAGATTTCCTGTGACACAAATAAATACATATCTAGAGCATTTATTTCTGCTAATTTGCTTTAGCAATAGGGAAAGAACATAGTTAAACATTAGCCAGAAAGTGGAAGCACTGCCACTTGGAAAACGTTCAAATATTCAGTTGATAGGCCATAAACCAAACAGAACTAGCCTTGATTAAGCTTTTCAAAATAATTGGTGTTAATGACACTTAATTGTTTAGTGTATTACAAACAAAATCTATGCCTCTTACATAATGTTGGTGTATTTTCTTTCCATATTGTGCATGATGATGGTAAAAAGTTGTGAATTGCCTTCAGCATTGGCAACTGGAGGTATAGCATTGCTGTTAAACAGGATTTGAAGACGACTGTATAAAATGGTTTTTAAAAATCTCTGCTTAAAAATAAATCCAGGTTATAAATAAAAATCACAAAGTTGATTCCAATATAACCTTTAATCCAGGTTAAACTGGAGGAGTGGATGAGTGAGCATGTAATAAGTGAGGTCCTTCAGAAATGATCTGTACAGTCCTATTCTATTCCTTAATCATAATTAAAGAAGCAGTATGTCTGCACCTAACCTGAGGTGACATGCAAGAGCTTGCTGTTATGACACCTTGGAATAAGAGAGCAGTCTTTTCTTCTAATGTGTGTTCATCAAATATCACTTGCGTTCTGATGTGCTTTAAGGTTATAACTTGTTCCTTTTTGTCTGCTGTTAAGGGGGGCCTGAAAAACAGTAAACATGAGTGCACTCTGTCATCCCAAGAATATGTCCATGAACTAAAATCAGGTATATCAGAGGAAAAACTTCTCAACTGCTTAGAATCCCTGAGAGTCTCTCTAACGAGCAATCCAGTCAGGTATGTATAGAAAATTATTCTCCTAATAAATAGCATATGGTGATTTATAAAGCACTAAATGTTAATAGATAGCCCCCATTACAAAAGATCATGCAATGGAGGGAACATGTGTTTGTTTATCTGTTAAACATTTACTATGAGATTTGGAAAGCCATATTTATCGTGAATAGAGGTGGGGATACAACTACTTATGCTCAATGGCTTTTGCATAATTCTTTCAGGCCTGTCTGTCCTAGGTGCCATCCTTTTCCCTGTTACTATGTTATATTGTATTGTATGGTATACTTGTTACTAATCTTAAGCACTGTATTTTAATTGTTGTAAGACGCCTTGGGTCCTTTTTAAAGAGAAAGGCGGGTTGAAAATATTTTAAATAAATAATTAATAAATTATATTCTCTCAGGTTTCTTCAAGATTGTGCACGTTTTTATGAATGTGGGATATTTCCCTGCTCAGTGTTTCTTTGTGAATAGTGTTGGGTACAGAGAGTATCTTGTTGACCATCTTGATTGATGACATTGGTGTTGTCAACATTCAGGCTGCTCTTTGCTATGTAAAGCTTGGCATGCTTTTTTTCTGCTGGCAATGTGGGCATGATATTGTGCAGCAATATCAGGTCATTTTCTGATGTTTTGAATTGTAGATACAGAAGCACAGTATTCCACAGTCATAGACTGGAGGTTTTTTTTGAAGAATTGAATTTCCTAGCTTTTTAAAATGGAAGTTTAAGTGTACATAGACTACACACAAATCCCAACAGCAACTTCCCTCATGTAGAATTTCCCATTGCTAGAGTAGCCTAGAAGATGAACACATGATCTGTAATGTGGTTGCTGAAGCAAGAATAGCTGAAATGTGGCTGCAGCCCCTTCGAAGGGCTGTTTTAGATGAAATGATGAAGCAAAAGTTGATGAAATGATGAAGCAGAAGTGTGAATGTGTGCAATATATACAGTGGAAAAACATAAACACCCTTTAGCATCTGAGGTAAACTAATGTTGCCATGCTTGCCCCACAGAATGCAGACTAGAAAGCTATCTTCCAATTTTGCAAACCTGTGGTCTACAAACATGTCGTTCACATGTTTTCAAAAAAATATCCCCTTGCATTCTGAAATAAAAAAGTTTGTGTGTGGGGGAACTTTGCAAAGATTTACACTGGAAACCAAGGTCAGAATCATCTGTACTATGTAAAAGATGGGCAGTGAAGAAAGGCCGGGGGAGGAGGATCAATTCATTTGAAATGTGGTGTTGAAGATGAGCCTCATAGATACCGCAGGCAGCCAGAAAGGCAGAAAAGTGGGTGCTCAATCAAGTCAAAACTGAACTCTCACTAGAGCAAAAATGAGTAAATTGAGGCTATCCTACCTTGCACATATAATGAGAATATAGAACTGTCCAAAAAGACAATATTGCTCAAAAAAGTGGTGTTAGGAGTGATAAGAAAAGAAGAAAACCTAAAATGATATGGGTATACACAGTAAAGGAATCCATAGCTTTTAGAAAGTGGCAGGGGGTGGCAGTAGTGGGTAGTAATTCATATAGTCATTACCATTGGAAGTGACGGTGGCATATAACATCTTTGGAGTTGTTTTTTTTTAAATTTACCAAGCAATTGTATAGTGACAAGATGTTTGGTATGGAGATTATGAGAGGATATAGGCACCAAAGCTTTGCTAACATAAAGTAAGACCATCCCCTAGTCACAAAGGGGGAAAAAAAGTAATTTCACAGCTTAAACAAGTGAGCTTCTGAATACTTGTTTTGTATTCCTTTTTAAACATGTTTTTAAAAATTGGGCCATTACCTGGCTTTTTGGATTGTTGGTATAGAAGCACAATATCCCACCTTCATAAACCAGAGGTTTTTTTTTGAGTCTTTCTAAATATATACCATCATACAGTTTTCCAAATCCCGCAAGGTGCTAGTCTCTATTCAGCACTGGTTAGGCCTCACCT
The DNA here is from genome assembly GCA_037013535.1 of Intellagama lesueurii. NCBI lineage: Eukaryota > Metazoa > Chordata > Lepidosauria > Squamata > Agamidae > Intellagama > Intellagama lesueurii. Next base: position 24,943,812 of record JBAJHW010000010.1, on the reverse strand, counting down.
TGAGTACTGTGTCCAGTTCTGGACACCACACTTCAAAAAGGATGCTAACAAATTGGAACAAGTTCAGAGGAGGGCGACAAGGTGGAAACCAAGCCTTATGAGGAAAGGCTGAAAGAATTGGGCATGTTTAGCCTTGAGAAAAGAAGACTGAGGGGTGATATGATAGCACTTTTCAAATATTTGAGGAGGGGCAAGATCTGTTCTTGATCATCCCAGAGTGCAGGACACACAACAATGAGCTCAAGTTAAAGGAAGCCAGATTTCGGTTGAATATCAGGAAAAACTTCCTATCAGAGCAGTATGACAGTGGAACCAGTTACCTTGGGAGTTGGTGAGTGCTCCAACACTGGAGGCATTCAAGAAAAACTTAGATAATCACCTGGCAGATATCCTTTGATTTGTATTCCTGCATTGAGACAGGAGGGCCTGGCGTGCTCTGGTCCATGGGGTCATGAAGAGTCGGACACGACTAAACGACTAAACAACAACAACAGTTGAGCAGGGGATTGAACTTGATAGGCTTGTAGGCCCCTTCCAACTTCACTTTTCTATGATTCTATGATTTGTTTCCTTTGGCCATTGATATTTTTCTTCCAGGTGCTTGTCATACTATTTCATTTGCACCCTGTTCTGACATTCTGAGTCTGGCTTTGTGTTGCTTGCCATTAATCCCAACAGTCAGTTGTATGAAAACTGTGTTAATTGTCCCATGCTGTTGAATACTGCGCAAAAACAAAGTGTGCTGCTTATATACCGCCCCATAGTGCTTCAAGCACTCTACTTCAAGAAGTAGAAGTGTGAGGAAAGTGTATTAAATCCATCACATACCCAGGGAAACCTCTTTCCTACTGACTGAGGTAGACTGAGAAATGAAACTTAATATGTAAACATGACCTTCATGTGTCTGCTGAAGTGCAAAGGCAAGAGAAGGTGAACTGACTCCTTTGAGAGATTTTGTCTGTGCGAGTTGTTGAGACGAAAGCGGTGAGCCTGTCATCATTTTTATTGTTGCTCCTGCCCATTAATTGTGTTTGGTGTATTCATCTCATGAATGAACGTTATCTGTTCTTTTTCCAGCTTTGTATCAAACTTTTCCCATATTTCCTCTTTGTGTTGTCACCTTTTGAGTCTTAATTGTCTTTTTAGTTAAATGGTGATGGTTGGGCTTATCTTTTTCTTGGTACTCTCAGTTGCTGCTATAGTTTCAACTGCTGTCTTTGTTTAGATGACTTTCATATCTCCTTTTAACATCCAGCTGAATTTTGTATTGTTGGAATTTATCAGGAAAGTATCACTGCAAATACATTTATATTTATATTTTTTGCATGTCTAAGCATACTGTAGTTAAGACTAGAATTGTCTTTTTCTTCTTCTGAGTACAAATGAAGGTGAATACATAAAAGGAAGGTGGTTATTTCTTTTCATACATTATTTGAATGCTTCTGCTTGTGTCTTTATTTATGGAGTGTATCACATTAGTTTTTGCCTTGTATTTGTAAGCTGTACTGTATGCTTCATGAGCAGTACAGTGCGGTATCAATACTAAATAATAATAATTTGCTTGGTGATGTCTTACTCTCTCTTGCTTCTGTTGAGTATAATTTACATGTGTGTGTGTTTATTTGAATTTTCAATAAGATGTTTTTGACACGCAAGTGTTCCCATGTTGTTCTGTGATAATGACACTGAGTACAGAATGTGATATGTTTCTTTCAGTCATACTGTCTGGATGTCTGTAGCTTTAAACAGTAGAAATAGGTGTAGTAAAAAGGATCTTAATATTTATTTGAAATTTCTATCCTGCCTTTCCAAGCTAAAGATCAATTGGTAAAAGCTAGAAGATCTGTGGAAAAGCATACAAGCAGTGCTACATGAACTCATAAGATAATTATGACAAGATGCAAGAAGCTTTTGAAGACACCCCCTTATGCTATTAAATTCGAACCTTTAAAATTAAAATGTGTCCTAGTAAAACACACATTTCAACTGACACTGATTTTCTTGGGAATGTGTTCCATAACTGAAGCACCACTACAGAGAAGGCCCTGTTGTTTATTCTTACAGATATAATTTTCTATAAATCCTAAAGCTAGGGCTGTTTAGAAAATATTGAAGCATGGGGCAGCTTTTGCAGGTTTTCTTTGCTGTTGCTATGAAATGTACTTGGGTCCATTTCTAGATATCTTCTCATTTATTAGTCATTTATTTAGATGATCTTTTGGTTCTCTTCAGGATGCACATATCTGCAGTGCTCCTTAAATGGCAATCTTGAGCCTAGAGAGCCATCTAGTGACTAAGTGTTGAATGCACATTGCATAAGATGAAATACAGAATAACAGACAAAAGAAGAAGCTTCCAGTCAATCATCTGAAATAGATAACTAGAATTATTATATGTTGCTCATATAAATGCCCCAAACCATTGACTTTTTAGCAAGGAAAGAAAATAGTGTCTTTTAAAAACACCAAGCTTGATTTATTTATTTTATAATATTCTGCTCAATAATCTTCTGCGTTGGAACTCAGTACGTAGATGTAGGATATCTGTCATTCTAAAAAAATAACAACAATATATTAGTTGCATAATTTTGTAAGGCATCTTTTTACCTTTTCTTTTGACCATTTAAGTATGTGCGGCAATTTTCTTTCTTGGAATATTAAAGGAAGCATGTTTGAAAATATCAAGATGTTTTGTGAAGAGAAAGACAAAATGCCTCATAATTAGTAGTGCCTTATTAAAAAAGGTGCTGGCGATTACTGGAGAACATATTGCTGAGGGATTTCGATGCATTCAAAATATTAGACCTACCTTTGCATGTATGTTTTTAAAAATAAGAAAATATGGATCCCAGTGCAACCAAATGTTCCTTGTAACAAAAACCTGTCAGTTTTTTCTTCTTGTGTTATCCTATCAAGAGTACTAGAAGGACTGCATGGATATAAGTAAAATGGTAAACCTTTTATTATACTAGAAAGACAAAAAGGGAAAAAAATAAAATGATGACTGAGGCAGACACATCTGTCTAATACTAAATATCATTTTATTTTTTCATAGACAAATAAGTTGACAGTAAGGTTTTTATTCTTGGTTTTATTCTCTGAGCAAATACATGGCAGTTTCCCTACCCTTCCTCTGTGAAGCTTTGAAGTATCATATTTAATGTTCATTGATTTGGACTGTTCTGTGAAAAGCTGGGAGTGGAACACCGTTAGAGCAATGCAGTCTCTTCTGTATCACACCTATTCCTGACCAGTAGGCTCTAGCATTGCACCAGTGATGATAGAGACAACACAGATTCTTCATATGAGACTGTTGCTTCAGGTGTACTTGGAATCTACACAATAAATGGTGATTTGTTTGCAAATATTATTTCTTTGTTTGCAAAAGTAATAATCTATGTGGGAAGCTCAAGCTTTGCTGTTTTGTTTTTTGTTGTTAACTTTTACTTTACTGGGTATCTATGTTGACAATATCTACGCTGATGATATTTCTACACATTCTTAATCATTCCTGCCTGCTTTGCATTTCATCTTATTAATACGGTAGTGGCTAAAAACATTTAGGAAGCTGCTTCATAAATGCCATGGTCATTTAGGCAGCATTTGCTGCTGAAGCTATAGAGGAGTCTAAAGGCACTAAAGATGTTATAAGACGGAAATATGGCAAAAAATAAAAGTGTGGTACCAAAAGATCTGATACTTGAAGAATATCAGATATAGTTTGTTGATTAGCCATCTGATTCAATTCAAAACTACTATAGGGTACATAAGAGATACCAGGTGTTTATGCTGGACAAATAATCTGTTAAAGTTAATAATGTGGCATAAAAATTTCCATGGTAGAAAGCAAAGGAATGTTGCCTTTAGTGCACTATAGGAATTTTATCAATCAATACAGTGAATACCCCAAAGGTGAAGTGCCAGATGAGTGGAAGAGGGCTAATGTCTCTATCTTCAAAAAGAGCAAAACCACAGGCCAGTCTGACATCAATCCTAGGGAAAATTCTGGAACAGATTATAAAGCAGTCACAATGCAAGCACCTTACAATTCAGGAATAACTAAAACCCAGCATGGATTTGCCAATAACAAGTCCTGCCAGACCAATTTGATCTCATATTTTGATTGGGTGACCTCCCCGATAAACGGAGGGAATGTTGTAGACATCATATATCTTAACTTCTGCAAAGTTTTTGACAAAGTGCCCCATGATATTCTGATTAGCAAGCTAACTAGGTGTGGACTGAATAGAACAACTGTCGGGTGGATACACAGTTGGCTACAGAATAATATTCAGGGGGTGATGATTAATGACGACTCCTCAAACTGGGGGGAGGTAACAAGTGGGATACCCCAGAGCTCTTCAACATTTTTATTAATGACCTGGATCATGGGCTGCAGGGAATGCTAATGAAATTTGCAGATGACACAATATTGGAGGGAATAGCTGGAAGACAGAAACAGAATTCAAAATGATCTTGATAGGTCTGAGCATTAGGCTGAAACAACAGATTGAAATTCAGCAGTGATGAGTGCAAAGTACTGCACCTAGGAAAAATAAACCAAATGCACAGGTACAAGATGGGGGACACCTGGCTCAGCAATACGAGTACTACAAGTGAGAAGGATCTTGGAGTCGTTGTAGATCACAAGCTGAATATGAGACAACAGTATGATGTGGCTACAAGAAAGGCAAATGCTATTTTGGGCTGCATTAGCAGAAGTATAATCTCCACATCCCATGATATACTAGTTTTCCTCTGGCACTGGTTAGGCCTCATCGTGAGTACTGTGTCCAGTTCTGGATACTGTACTTCAAGAAGGATGCTGACAAATTGGAACAAGTTCAGAGGAGGGCAACAAGGATGATCAGAGGACTGGAAACAAAGCCCTATGAGGAAAGACTGAAAGAACTGGGCATGTTTAGCCTTGAGAAGACAAGACTGAGGGGAGATATGATAGCACTTTTCAAATACTTGAAAGGCTGTCATACGGAGGAGGGGCAGGATCTGTTTTGGATTATCCCAGAGTAAAGGATGGGCTCAAGTTAGAGGAAGCTAGAGTTCCGTTGAAAATCATGAAAAATGTACTAACTGCTAGAGCAGTATGACAGTGGAACTAGTTACCTCAAAGATAGTGAGTTCTCCAACACTGGAGGCATTCAGGAGAAATTTAGAGAACGACCTTGCAGATATCTTTTGATTTATGTTTGTGCATTGAGCAGGGGTTTGGACTCGATGGCCTTATAGGCCCCTTCCAACGTCATGATTCTATGATTTTATTATTCCGTGATTCTAATTAGATAGTCACCAGTTGCCAATCCTGAAATGGGAAGGTATGTAGAAAGATAGTGGCTTCAGTGGTTTTTGTTAGCATTTACCTTCAGGAACAGGAAGGGAGTCTTGACCTGCCAAACTCTTATTTTATTTTTGTTCTCGAGAGTACTAACCCAGAGCATCTCCTGTGCACTACTGCACTTAATGGAAACACCATATATTCTGGTTTCCGTGTTAATTGTTCTTGTTTGCATATGTATAGGTTCAAAATATATATATATACAATTGTATCCCTTCTGTCAGCAATTATCACTATATTTAAATGGTTAGCTTTGTATTTTACAAATAAAAAGACAACATATGAACTAATTTGCATTTCACTTTTCTGCAGTTGGGTTAACAATTTTGGACATGAAGGGCTTGGACTACTTTTGGATGTTCTTGAAAAGCTTCTTGACAAGAGACAGTAAGTAAAAAAGGTTACTAGAATGAAGGGGGACAAAATACATTGAATATATGGTATCTTCTGTTGACATTATCTTTTTTTTTAAAGGCAAGAAAATATTGATAAGAAGAATCAGCATAAACTTATACAGTGCCTCAAAGCATTTATGAATAATAAGGTAGGAGTTTCAATTCCTTCTGATACACTTTGGGCAGCTTCAGTTGTTCTGGCCATGAGTGACTATTTTTTAAAGTAATTATTGCAATTAGGAAATTGACGTTTGATGTATAAGTGCCTGCACTTCATCTGTTTGCTATATTTTATTACTAATGTCAGAAGTGAAGAGTTAAGAATAATAGAAAAGCATTTTATGAGTTACCTTGTTGATTTAAAAATGTATAAAGACTGTGCTGAAGACTTTGCTTTTTCTGAATTTTTAAGTCTTTACAAAATTGAAAAGAGGGTTACACTTTTTCAACTGAAACATATTCTGTGTGGGTACAAAAACACATGAACATTTTTGGAAGAAGGTATGCAGTCGCTTATCACATCCATATACAGGAGTCTATCCCTGTAATATGTAATCCCAGATCTTGAGTTTTAATGTGCTTACATTACAGATTTCTTTTCTGGAACTGCATCACAAAAGCTTCAGCTTCCTGATGATAACATAGCTAGAATAATACAGTATGAGACAGATAAATAGTGAATTATTTGTAAATTGGAAAAAGTTATTCAACTGATACATGTTAAGTTGATGGCTGGATATCTCAGTGGTTTAGGTATCTGGCTGTGGAGCCAGAGGCTGGGAGTCTGAGTTCCCAATTTGTCTCCTGAGAAGTAAAGGCAGCCTATATGGCCCTTGGGCAAGCCATACAGTCCCAGGGTGACCCCAGAGGAAGGGAATGATGAACCACTTCTGAGTACTCTCTACCTAGAAAACCCGGAAAATGGTCGCCATAAGTCAGAACTGACTTGACAGAACATGTTTATTGTTATTAAGTTGATGTGTAATGAGGAAGGGAATAGCAAGTTGTCATAGAGTAAAATATGTGTAGTGTAGTGTATTTTCCACATTGATCATACAAAGATTGTATTGATTGTTGTATCTTAACTTGTTAATTGTAGCTTAAACATGTAACATATGAAACATTTTAATTGCTACATCATCTGCTTTTTGAACATACTAATTATTTAGAAAGGTTGCCTTTTTGGAAATAGAAATACATTATATAATTCTTACAAAGCTGAAATCTTTGGGCTGCAGTCCTGTACACAGGTACCTGACACTATTTTCCACTGATATTTAAAGTTTTTAAAAGCCTAGAGACAATCAAGTAATTTTCTCCAATCCCAAAATAATCACAAGGAAGACCTCTCTGAAAAAGGCATTGTCCAAGTGGGTTGCCATTGTCGGGCTCTTTCCCAGGTAATCACCTGATTCATTTCATATGACAGAAGATACTCTGAGCAGAGACTCCATGAGGATGTCAAGGTCCAGGGGATTATATATGGGAGAAGGCAAAATGTCAGGTATTCTAGTATCCAGCTATGAAGGTCTTTAAAGATTAAAAACAGTGCTTCAAATTTGGGATAAAAAATTGACTTTGAATGATTTGTCACACTATTATCTCAAATTTTTAATATGTCTAAAGCTATTTTATACAGAACTATATAATGGGATCATACAGATTTAAAACTATAGATGTGCTGAAATGAATTTCCTTTTAATAGAGATGAAAATCTTTTGAGATGTGTGTTAAACATTCTGTGTAAATCTCCATGTAATACATTCATTCATCCATTTATTCATTTATTCCTTAGTATGGACTGCAAAGAATTCTAGGAGACGAAAGGAGCCTTCTTTTACTTGCCCGAGCAATTGATCCAAAGCAACCAAATATGATGACAGAAACCGTGAAAATACTGTCTGCTATTTGCATTGTTGGTGAAGAAAATATGTAAGTAGTATATATCACGCTTGTGATAGTCACTATGCATTCATTTCTCTCTATTTTCATTCATTTCTTTTCCTTTGGCAGTACAATGCCAAACGGGACTGCAAGAACCCTGCTATAGTTCCATCACCCTCCTTTTCATAGTAGATAAGGTTTTGTTCTACGTACTTCTAAGATCAGAGCCTTGCAATAGCAGTTGCTTGGATACAACAGCTGTAAAAAACTGTTGTCCTCCTCTCTTCTTTGTGGATGTATGAGAAGTATCTCAGTAGCTGCTCTGAGAATTGATGCTGGATTAAATCAGTTTTCCATTAACAGTTTTCTTACGTTTTTATTGGGCACATTTGTAGGATTGCCCTTTGTTTTTCATTTCATTCACAAGCCTGTTTACCAAATGACAATATCATTAACTACTTTTATATTTTGTTCATATTTGTCAACTGAAAACCTGTGTGTTTGATTTAAAATGTGATGTTTCTGTTTCAGTCTGAACAAAATTTTAGAAGCCATAACAATTGCAGCTGAGAGAAATAATGTGGAACGGTTCTCTAATATTGTAGAGGGGCTTGAGAACCACGAAGCTTTGCAGTTACAGGTAGAATTTTTCAGTTTATACTATTCTTTGTTCTAATAAACAGCATACAATGAGCAATGGTGTAATAAGTGATTTCAAAAAGTATTAAGTTGGAAATGCCTGAATAAACTAGTGCTCTCAGTTGTTTAATGAAGAGCATGATATTTTCTTTTTAAGTTCCATGCAGCTGCATTTCAAATGACACAGTCCTCTGTCCCAGCTTGCTAGCAAGAGAGTATTAAGAAATTCATGGGCCAATTTATGTGTCTCAAAGATTTGCACGTGTTTTATGTATTTTGCAACCCTTGGCTCAGCATGACCTCTATTCAGATTTCATTCACTGGTACATGACATTGAAGGGTCTTGTTATTTGTGTATGAATGATAGAGGCTGCAGCATTTTCTGCTTAAGATGTTTCTCCAACTGAATAATTCTCAAGGCTTGGATAGCATAACAATTAAAATTGTCAGATGGCTTCCCCCCCCCCCCCCTCATGTATTGGGTGTATTGGCTCTGAATGATGACAAAGATAAAATCAAATCTTGGAATATCATATTTTGAATAAGATAATGATTCAGTTCATGCCTTCTGCCCTGAAAGGTTAGGGCCATAAAACAAGAATGTTTTTTTGTAATGTTGACATGATGATATGAACATTTTGAGTGGTAGAAAAAACCAAAAGGAAAGATTGTGTTCCATAAAAGGTCAAAGTTATGCTGCAATGGCATTCTTTTTCTTTGGTGATTGCAAGCTATATTACTAACAGTGTGATTACCAAGTTTATGTTCTGAAGGTGGTGGAGACTATAAAATAAAACTTATTTTCATGACCTAGATGATCCTAATATCTCCAGGTAATAAAACTGGTGTATAAAAATGTCAAAAGAAGATTGTGTACAAATCCAAGATAATACCCAAAGTGATAAATACAATACAATGCTTAGCCCTTATATTTGGTTGTATTTTTTTTCATACATCCTGCATCTTTCGCTTTACCATTTTCCTTCATCTTTTAAGGGGACCACTGATAAGTTATTCAGTTAATATGCCCTTTGACACTTTTGTCGGTGTCCTTAGCCCTTGTGTCAGATTAAAGAGTAAATTACTTTAACTTAAAAATACAACTTGAATGAGAGTAACCTCAATATTGGCAGCATTACATATGCTGCTCATGTGATATAATCAGTTATACTGATGTCACAGTGAATTCCTTTTAAAGACTTTTGTGATTTTTATGATGTCTCTGATCTAAACACCTTGACCAAAGGTAAAACTGCAAGACTCATTAACTCCTTTCTGACTGGAATGTTCTCTTTACCAGTAGTAATATAAGCAATTAAGCTAAAATATCTTCTGGCAAAAACAGTCATGGCAGATGGCAACTTTTCTGTCTATTAACTTCTGATTGGACATGTACTTTGGTTTGTTCAGTCATGTCATAGTTATAACATAACAGGGATCATTCATGCAAGCATAACGGCAATGTCACAAGCATTTATGTCAGTGTAAGACTTTACCTGCCTACAGCATTTTTTATAGAAAATGAACAAGGCACAACTTGTATATATAACTTTACACAGAGAATAAAGGCACTTGAGAGATACAAATACTGTCTTTCCTGTTGTAAATAATTGATTAATAATTAGCTTGAAATATTATTAGTTAATAGTCTTTTTACTAAACCTGTTCCTTTTTACTACTTGGTTTTATCTGACTCAGTGATTGCAGTGTCAGTGTCACTATAATGGCTGAAAACCTGTTACTTAAGTATAATAAGCCACACTAAAGTAGACCTATTGAATCTCCTCAGTAAGTTCCATTGATTCAAATAGGCCTAGTCAAGTTGTGGCTTACTTCAGTGTAGTAAGTCACAACTAGAGTAGGCCTATTTGAATCACTAGAACCTATGGAGGAATTGACTCACCAAATCCCCACTGATTCAGTGGGCCTACTGTAGTGTGACTTGCATTAAGCAACAGGATTTCAGCTGACATCTGTTACTTTACCAGCAGCATTTTGCTGTAATGCACTGCACTTGATGCACACTTTTTAGAGGTCAGACTAAGTGGGATACATTATTGGCAATATAGTTTTATGGTGGTGTACATCACTGTGTTCCATAAAAAGAGGTTTTTGGTTAGACTGTACATTTCTTTATTTAGGAAGTTTTCTGCAATGTTTATTGCTTGTGTGCATTGGGAAGGCTGCTTCTAATAAGCTACTTTTACCATAATTTCTGATTACAGGCAGCCTGCATGCAGTTCATAAACGCCCTTGTCACTTCTCCTGAAGATCTTGATTTTAGGATACACTTGAGAAATGAATTCTTGCGCTGTGGACTAAAGAAAATATTGCCAGTAAGTTATTTGCTGAACAACTGCAAATGCTTTGAGTACGGTGATTGCTTGCTTCTTGATTATAAATCTGGTAGTCTTGTAATGCTGCAGTTAAGACTAGCTTTAATAATTCTTAATCATTTTAAAATGGGAGCACGTTGCAGATATTTTTAAATGCCTGATAATGGAAATTCTTTCTAATTTCTTGACTAGTGATTGGTTATATTCACTTTTATTGATCTAGGGAATTTTTGGTGGCTATTGGATTAATAAATTTATTACATGTGGGACTCATGTCATAAATCCAAACTTAATCATTTTGCTATATGGTATTGACTGTATTTTAGGCTACTTAAGATGGCCTACAAGAAATAGTAATCAAGATAAGAATATCAAAACAGTTCACAAAATGATAAATAGTTTGTTATGTGTCTGCTATTAAGATGGAAAAACCCCCAAGATTAAATATTTTTTTTAATAATGAAGATATATTAAACATGGAATTAGTGTATTGTGCTACTTGCATCTACTGTGTGGAACTCATTACATTTAAAAACACCATAAAACTAAAGCTAAGCAAAGCTACTGCTGCTGTGTCTCCTAAAATAGCATGGGAATTAAAACTTGTATTACTAGTAACAAGAGAAAAAACGTATGAAGGGAGTGACTTGTCTAGTCATTTGTTCACATAGAATTGTTTAGTGCTTAAGAGTTGGTGGTGCCAAGTAAATTAAGGATCCATGCTAGTGGGTGACAACAAGGTTTTTGGAACATGTTTTGAATATCATTAGAACTTGAAAAACCCAAACCCACTCAAATGGTTGGATGGTTTTAAATTCAGCCCACAGCACTGGTGGCATACAGTGTAAGGAACTATGTTGGTAGCATTGCAGCCATAACTGCTGAGGGTCTTAGCTGATTATGATGATTAATTATGAACAAGATGCAAAGGAGTGAAGTTGCTCATTTAGATGTAACTTGTTAGCTGTATTGTTAAACCATTATAAAATCATGTCAGACTTGATAGCAAGACCTAGTTTTCATCTTGGAGCTCTTTGTTGCAGTAAACGATAAGTGTTCTCTCCTTGCCATATAAATAGCTATGAAAACTGAATGAGAAGATATGCAGATGATATCATCTTATTAGCAGAAAGCAACAATGATCTGAAACAACTTTTTGTGAAAGTGAAAGAAGTGCCAAAGCACATGGACGTTAAGACAAAAATCATGACTATAGAACTTTAGCATTGACAGTGAAGAAACTGTAATATTCTGATTTTGAAACAAACTGATTTTGTATACCCTGATTCAATCATCAATCCAAATGGAGACTGCAGCCAAGAAATCAGAAGTCTGAGAATAGGAAGGGCAGCAATGAAGGAATTAGATAATATCATCAAGTATAAGGAGGTGTCTGTCACTGGAGACCAAGACCAAGATATCCACTCTCTTGTATTTCTGATCACTGTTTATGGGTGTGGAAGTTGGACAGTTAAGAAATCTGACATGAAAAAAAAAATGATTCGTTTGAAATGTGGTACTGGAGGAGAGCTTTGTGGATACCGCAGAGTGCCAGAAAGAAGAACAAGTGGGTCCTAGATCAAATCAAGCCTGAACTATCTCTGGAGACAAGAATATTGAAACTGAGGCTTTCCTACTTTGGGCACATCATGAGAAGACTGGATTCTCTGGAAGAGATAATAATGCTGGGAAAGGTGGAAGGCAGCAGGAAAAGAGGTAGACCAAATAGGAGAGGAACTGATTCCCTAAAGGAAGCCATAGGCTTGAGTTTACAAGAGCTGGGCAGGGCAGTTCAGGACAGGGCATTTTGGAGATCACAGTAAGTCGCAATAAGTCAGAGGTGACTTGACAGTAAATTACATTACAGCAAAAAGTCTAAGACAACAGAGAAGGCTTAATTGTCTGGGCATATGTCCTCAAGTGCTGCTAAGGTTACTCTTCAGATATCAGCCTTTATTTTTGCTGCTGCTTGTTCCTCACTAGCATGATCACACACAGACTTTTTAAAAAACTTGTTTCTTTGCTTAATTTAATGCCTTTGCCATTTATGCAAAATAAAAACAAGATTCAGTTTTGACTTTTTAAAAAATCTGTTATATAGCTGGACAATGTATATACAGTGGTGCCTCGCTAGACGATGTTAATCCGTTCCACGAAGATCGCTGTCTAGCGAAAACATCGTCTAGCGAAGCACGTTTTCCCATTGGAATGCATTGAAATCGCTTCAATGCGTTCCAAGGGAAAACGCAGTCGTCTTGCGAAATTTCCCATAGGGAAACCTCGTCTAGCGAGTGAGGGTCCCCATAGGAATGCACTGACAGCTGCACTGACAGCTTTTGACCACTAGTCGGCGCACTCCTATGGGGAAACCTCATCGTCTAGCGATAATCGCCATAGGGAAACATCATTTTGCGAAGCGCAGTAGCGCTCGCAAAAAGGCATCGTCTAGCGATTTCCTCGTCCTGCGAGGCAATCGTCTAGCGAGGCACCACTGTGTACCTAATTACAAGTACCTAATTACTTGCTCAGAAAAGGTCTGAGCATTTGCATGTTGTTCAGCTCCAGAAACAAGCCAACTGCTGAAAACACAGTCCTCTAAATGGTATTAGATGTGTTATTCAGGATCTGTTCTTAAACTGTATGGATTGTAGAAATGGAAATACATATTACCAGCAAGTGTTCCTTGCAGCATCAGCCTTTTGCATTTTAACATCTGGCTATAATTTTTCACAACACTTTCCCATAACACTGAATGCTTGGCATTTAATCAAACTACTGCAGTAACTGAAATATGGTCCAGTGGGGAGATCTGAAACTTTATCACCTGTTTTTCTTAGAAATTTCAGTGTTTTAAAATATTATGACCTTAGTACCCTTGTGTATTATTTCATGGCCAAAATAGGAAATACATTATTTCAATTTAACCAGTATGACCTTCTTTAAGGATTTTTTACACAGACCTCCTGTCTTGAACAGAATAAAAGAATGCTTTAGTGAGGTGATTGGACCATAGTTACTATGTGCGAAGCTGGTATAGGACATTTTTGAAGACTTTCAAATTTGCAGTCTTGAAAAACAATTACTAGATAAATAGCTGTATAAATACCAGGTACCACTTATGTGCAAAACTAGTTAGTTCAAGACTGCAACTGATCTATTTTGGAAGTTAGATATCTGGTTCATTGTCTTCTCATTTCCCAGTCTGAACATGCAAATAGGACTTGTAACATAGTGAAGTGTTCTTGTATAAGGCTCCAGCCAGTTAGTCCTAGTGGGAAGATTTCTATGACATTTCACATCTTCTCTGCAACCTATGTTTCAACCCATAAGCAATTTCAAACATGTTTATGTTTGGCCAGTAATCTGGCCTTTCTCATTAGATTACTCATAAACATGTTCAAACCCACCCATACGCTGAAACACAGGTTGTTGGGGAAAAAATGATATTTCATAGAAATCCTCTTGTTAGATGGTTTCATCACAGCGAGAATTGGTAGGGTTTCAGGCAAGCTCCTGAAACTGACCGAGTCCCCTCGGTTCTGCCCCCCCCAAACCGGGGGGGGGGAGGACGGTTCGCTAGGAGAAGCGGCGTCTTGAAGCAGCAGAGATGACAGAAGGGAGGAATTGAATCAGTGATGGCTGATTCCCCCTCCAAAGTTGCATCTGAGTGCACAGACCGAGGAGGAAGCCATTTTGGCAAATAGCTGGGAACACCCCAAGCAGAGAGTGAGAGAACGCAAAAGGACGTTGGAAATATCTCAACCAGAGACTCTGAGTAAGTTAAAATATTTGTTCATGTAAGGGAAATCTCCATGGACCCAAATAACTAAACAGAAAAGAGATAGATATAAAGAGTCAGCAAAATGGACTTTACTTTTTTTAAAAAATTTTACTGTCATGGTAGAAACGAGCCTCTCCCGCCACCTAGCTTGAATTGGGAGAATAAGAGGCGAGAGGAGAAAAAGGGAGAAGGGGGAGAAAACTACCTTGTTACGAAAGGAGATCAATCTAAGATAAAAGCCTCACTCCCGTGACTATCTGAAATATTGATATCAAATCCTATTTACTTCAAAGCATTGCAGATCCTTTATACTGTTATTGTTGTGACTTGGTGACTGTGAGAACATTTAACTCTGAGGGAAGCTCCACCACCCCCCTGGATCGGACATGTTAATAAGACTGAGAAAGAAAAGTAAGGTTACAGTGACATCTGCTGACAGAAGACTTAAACAGCACCTCCTATTTACTTAATTTAAGTAGAAGGGGGGAGTCAGTATCGCGACAAAAGGTGGAAAAGAGAGAATTCAAAGAGGCTCATCGACACAAAATCTCAGTGGAGTATTGGGGCAAGAGTCATTTAAGGACTGGCAACTGAGTATTCAAGAGATGCTATCTACAGGGTTACAGCAACTACAAGGAGGAATGGCTCAGCTATGTGTACAAATGAAAGACTTAGGGATGCAAATGACTGATATTAAAAATCAAATTACAGAAAATAAAAAAGAAATAGCCAGAATAGCTGAGACATCAAAAAGATCAAAAGAAAGACTGGTGATCATGAATACAGTGATGGAGGAACTAAAACAGGAAAGAAAGCAACATGAAATTGCTCTGTTAAATCTACAGATGGAAAGAGCCAATTTCATACTTTCCATGGAAGATGCATAGGTGAAACAAACTCTTAATTGAGCATAGTTTTGTGATACAATCTCAGAACTGCAATAAAGTAATAAAATAACAACCACAATTTAAACAGAACACACAATACTTGAGATTGTTATGCTTGAATATATCAATTTATTTTATTTAAATAAAGTCACTTATGAAGAACTTGTATCACAACTGCATAAATCCTTACAGATGTATTTTGGTTATAGTCCTGGATCAAGATTCATTTGGTCTAGAAGGCTTTCATATGCCATTTAATAAGAGTAAAATCATGTGATCTTTTTCGCACTGTTACTTTGTCTATTCTACATCATCGTTGGAAAAACATCTATAGATTGTGTGTATCATACAGTGTTATATCTCTATGTTGCAAACAGAATAGAAAGAATGTGTTGTGTGTGCTATTATGTAATCTCAATGTATAATCTCAACATATGTTCAGTTGCTTGGTTATATGAAACTATTAACTATTAATAGTTAACTATTAACTATTAATACTATTACCTACAGAAAAATTAAGTGACATCTTTAGATAAACTATTCAATTTATTTCACTGAATATTAGCATCTAAAAGAGAAGGAAAATGAAGAGCTTGATATCCAGCTGAAAGTGTTTGATGAAAACAAAGAAGAAGACTTAATTGAATTGGCCCACCGACTTGGTGACATCAAAGTGGAAATGGAATATCCTTTTCAAAGATGAAACTGTTTAGATGTTCTTGGACTATAATTCCCAGAAATCCTAGCCAGCACAGTTAGTGTTGAAGGCTTCTGGGAGTTTTAGTCAAAGAACATCTGGGGACCCAAGGTAGAGAACCACTGACTTAGACAATAAATATTACTTCTTTGATGCCGTTATTTGGAGCATGCAGGCAGATGTTGGAATAAAATGTGTACTGACAAACATTATCTGAAAGTGAGCAAAATCATAATGCCTACTGAAACTGGTAGTTAGAGCTTCTCTGTTAAGAGTCATGACTTAAGCATAGCAAATTCTGCAAGCTATATGTCCTATTGACTTCATTGCCCATGGTCTCCAACTTCAAAAGCTGTTTTGCCCTCTCCCCCACACATCACTAGTTCATAGATCTGGTTTTCTCTTTACTTCTTTCTTCATAAAATTGACTGTCTCCTTTATACATTTCTTTTCACTTTTCTGCTTTTAGCACACTGACACAGTTGCCTTAGCTGCTAAGTTTCCTTTGCTTTTCCTCTCTTTTCTTTCAATGTAAACTTTTGTGTCAGTGCAAAACTCTAAACTGGTTGATCTTACCTGTTATTAGTCAAAACAAAGTAACAGCATCAACTTTGATTCAAAGCTGGTTTATTTCCATCAGATAATTAACTAGCCTGATTAGGTGAAGACACCTGGTCATCACAGAGAGGATCCACTGACCACTAAGCCACTCTACCCTTGCTTGCCCCGGTGTGATTAATTACCAGGAGGGTCCCATGTGCTAGTGATTGGGAAAATCTTCCTGTGAGACCCCTCTCCCAACACCCTTGAGACTACTTGCTCTTTTGGTGGTCCAGAGAGACACAAAAGCTTCTAAGTTTTTACTTGTAACTGCAAACAAATCCTGTGGAGTAGGAAAGTACAAAGTACTCAAAACTTCAGAGTGCAAGGCACTATCTTTAGTATTACCAACCCCTTGATCTTTCTGAGTGATTACACAACTGTAAAATGTTATTTTATTTTTATTTATTTCAGAAACATACATGTTTAAAAGTAAGTTTGATGCTTCTAAACGAATCATAACGATGTGAAGCAGTTCCATAGTAAACAGCAAAATAAAATTCAGAGAATTTAATTGTTTAATTGTTTTACAGTTAACAGTAAGACCCACAGAAAATAATACATAAAAGTAAAAAATCTGTCTAGATCTGTACTTACAAAGTAACAAAGATGTAGCGTGGTTCCAGTACAGACACTGCATTCAGCAAAGTAACAAGCATAGGTTACATTTTCCTGAAAGATGAAGATAAGCATGCACAGCTTTGAAGAAGCTAGCTAAGTATAAATGAAGTTTGAGTGATGCATTCTTCTTCTTCCACTTACATCCCATCATCCCCTCTGTGTAGGTTTCAACCAATCAGATTGCAATCTTTCCCAAACTTTCTAATTGATAACTTAACAGTAATTAATCAGATAGGCCAGGTGACACTAATTTTAGTACCATGAGATGCCAAGAAGAGATGATTCTCATAACATTCTTTTGGCCTTCAACTTTTCACAGTTATGGCCAATTCCTCCAATTGGGAGATGATTCCTCTCCTCCCATTCAGCCAATTTTAGTTACCAAGCATGGCTTTCCATGGACTGCAGGGAATGAATTAACCCTCTTCTTGCTAATTCCATGACAACATCATCAGTAAGTTGTTAAGCAAAAGCAAACTAGAATGGTTGGTGTTATTGTCCTTTATATATTGCCTACATTGCTTGCTTTTTTGCATTAATACTGTGTTTTTAATTGTTTAAAATATCATGAATCTGTATATCTTTAGAGAAAGATAAAATGCTTGGTTCAGTTATTTCTTATCTGACAATTCAGATGTAGTTTGAAAGAACAACTGCCACGTTTCACAGAGGAATTTCTTTTGTCTGTGATTTTGGAGATGGAGGTGTTGCTAGTTTTGTCTGCTCTTCTATATAGAATGCCAAACATGCATATTTCTAATTTTATGTGTAACAGAAGAACAAATTTCCATAGTAATAAATATTAAGCATAATATTATTTAAAAAAATATTTCCATCGAGTCCTTAATTCATGGTCTAAGACAATGGTTTAGGCACACCTAAAGGGCTTACATGTACCAGTTGAGATTTAAGTCCAGGGCACAGTTGGACACATAACAGACGTTTCAGGGCTCTTTTGAATCCTGGTTATTCTGCATAGTTCTATTCCACTACAACTATTATGGTATTTCCTTGACATTCTTTGTACTGATATGAATGAGGTTTACCACCTGTTGTACAATATGTTGAAAGAAACTGCATCTGAAAATTATTTCCTATCTATTCTGCAACATTTTCTACTCATCAGAAATGATTATTATGTTCGGTAAGTCAAGTTATTCATGTTTCTCTGTTTTAAATATGTTGTTCACAGACATATTGCTCCTTAATTAACATACCGAGAATACTTACTTCCATCGTACTTGCAAGGCAAAAAATGTGAAGGAGTTTTATCTTCTTTAGGAATCAAGCTTCATCTAGATGTGTGGTATTCTTGGGGAAGTGGGAGTTGGGAAGATATTTTCCAATTGCTTCTAAGTCGCTTATGCATGAGGGTTTGTGGACAAGACTATGGTCAAGCAAAGCCCATTACTCAACTTCAGGCGTCTGATTTGTGTTATCAGTGGTTTCAAGTTAAAGGAATAAAAGAAATCAGCTGCTGCACAAAAGAAGAAGATTATGATCAGCCTTCCATGGACACAATCTCTAAACAAGTTTGACATTTAGAGAAAGAGCAACGTTCTTATTTTACTAGTCACGGAGGACTCTTGAGAAGCAATTGTTGGAGGCAAGCAGTAGTCTTCAAGGTTTATAGACACAAATCATAATCAGGCTACTCCATTTTCATGGTTTTATTAGTGGGAGAGGGTTAATGAGCATGGGAGGAAACAAATATCAAACCAGATATGGTGCTGGGCTTTGCTAGGAACCAGATTGAAGGGTTACCATTTATACAAGGGTAAAAATACCCATTACCTTCCTGAGCACCATGAAGGTTGCTTTAGTAAGTATAAACATTCAGTATTCTCTTGAGTGAAGAATAATTTTTAAGGGGAGCACATAATAGCTTTACTTCATTACAGAAGCTTTAATCAGTCCTGTGATACAGTCTGTGAAGCCCAGACATATTGAGAGGATTATGCTAGTCCTGCCTCCTGTCACCTTTTGCCTGAAGAGTGAGAAGTTGCTGTACCCTGGTACCCTCTCCATGCGACCCAGAACCCTGTTGTTTCTGGGTGTGGGCTCTTATGCAGCATATATCACCTGGTGCAATAGCAGAGTTGCATTTCTGCGACTAAAGAGGTGACAGAATAAATGGGATAGGTATGCTCTCCTTAACACATATAGTCTCCAAGCTCTTGAAAGCAAGATTTAACAGGGTTAAAAGTGAAGTCCTTTAGAAATCACATTTAAGGATATACTTCTGAAATATGGGATAAACAGGTAGAATTCTTTGTTTATATTTGGCTTGCAGACCTTGGGAATGCTGTAGTTACACAACAGCTACAGCACCAACCCAAAGGATTCCTCTAGGCTCACTGGAATATTTCTTCTTTACTGTAGCGACATTGTTGTGTTTATTCTGTATTACCATCCTCTGCTCCCTCTTGACATGAATGCAAGTTCTGTGTTTTCTAGAACACAGAAAAGCTGCTGGATGTAATGGTACCTTTAACTTTCTGTTGGTGGAGCACTGAGCATAGAACAGGGGGAAAAATCTGTTAAGTCTGAACTGGATTGTGCTCCTAACTGAAAAACAAAATGAACAAATGTAGTTTGTTGTTCCTATTTGTTGTTCTAAATCCTGTAATTCTTTGTTATGACCTCTATGTATCACATGTTCTGCACATGCACAGACATCTAAAGGTGAAATGAAAGCAAAAGTTCTTTAGAGAGCGCTCCACCTAACCTGAGCTGGGAAATATAACTGTGGCTCTCACCTCACCATCAGTTCCATTCCATCTGTACATGTTCCACCAACCTTAGTTGGGTTCTTCAGCAATCAATCTTCCTTGCTACAATCCCTTTGGATCTCCCCCAGATTGTGTCTCATCGTTTTTCCAACTTTGGATTGATCATTCAGCACCACCCTCTTCCACTTTGGCTTGGAAGGCCTTCTTTAAAAAATGTAGCCAAAAATCCAGTAAGATTCTTGCATACTGGTGGATACTTAAAGTGTTCTGCCTTGTTCTGAAATGCTGTCATTGCCAGAATCCTTTCAAAGTCAGCAGTTGTGTCTCAGGGCATCCTGTTGGGAAAAGGCACTATAAGCATCTGAGCAAGCTGCCCAGAATTGAGCTTTGCTGTCACTTTTGACAGCATCAGAACATTGACCTCTGGTTTCTCCACCTCACAGCACATCCCTGGGCCCACAACCATCCATTTCAGTAGGACCAGGGGCAACCACAAATCAATCTTGGCATATTACAGGTGGCAAACATCCTACCTTTTGGTCACCCTCTCACAAAAACAAGAGGGACAGAAGTGGCAGTAAGGGGAACTCTGGGGGAAAAATTGACCATGTTCTACTTGAATTGTTGATTTCGAAGGAAACAAAAGCAGAGTACACAGATGGTTATAGAATCATACTCAGAGGGGGATGATTAATGGTTCCTTTTCAAACTGGGAGGAGGTAACAAGTGGTGTACCCCAGTGTTGAGTCCTGGGCTGAATATTATTGAACATTTTTATTATGATCTGGATAAAGGGATACAGGGAATGCTAATCAAATTTGCAAATTACACAAAATTGGGTGGAATAGCTAACACACTAAAAAGACAGAAACAAAATTCAAAATGATTTGGATAGGCTGGAGCACTGATCTGAAAACAACAGAATGAAATTCAAGTGGGAGAAGTGCAAAGTACTGCACCTAGGAAATAAACCAAACACGCTCCCTATGAGTGAGAAGGATCTTGGAATCGTCATAGATCACAAGCTGAATATGAGCCAACAGTGGTTACAAAAAATATGTGGCTACGAAAAAGGCAAGTGCTATTTTAGGCTGCGTTAACAGAAGTATAGTCTCCAAATCCCGTGAGGTACTAGTTCCTCTCTGTTCAGCACTGGTTAGGCGTCATACTCAGTTCTGGATACTGCACTTTAAGATAAATGCTGAGAATCTAGAACAAGTTCACGAGGGCAACAAGGATGATCATGGGAACTAGAAACCAAGCCCTATGAGGAAAGACAAAAAAACTGGTTATGTTTAGCCTTGAGAAAAGAGGGCAGAGGGGAGACATGATAGCACTTTTCAAATACTTGATGGATTGTCTTATAGAGGAGGGGCAGAATTTTTTCCGGATTATCCTAGAGTGCAGGACATGTAATAATGGGCTCAAGTTACAGGATGCCAGATTTCGCTTGAATATCAGGAAAAACATCCTAACTGTTAGAGGAGTACGGCAGTGGAACCAGTTACTTTGGGAGGCAGTGAGTTCTCAAACACTGGAAGCATTCAAGAGAAAATTAGACAATCATCTCTCAGACAAAATTTGATTTGGATTCCCACATTCAGCTGGAGGTTGGACTTGATGGTGTTATAGATCCCTTCCAACTTCATTATTCTATGATTCTATGATTCATATCGCCCATGCCTATTCCAAAGGTGAGCTAGCGGAACTCTCCATAGCCTTATGCTACCTGCCACACTCACTGCACCCCTGATCCTGGGGAGTGTTACATCTGACTCACAGGCCTCTCCATTCAAATTCTTTCTATCACTCCTCAAGTTGAGAACTCCATATACCACCATACCAGCCCCAGCCCCACCCCCAAGGCCTCCTACTAACTGCAGTTGTGGTAGTGAAACTCGGAGATAAGCAGGCAATATGCATCCTTGTGACTTCAAGCCAGCTCTGATCCTTCACTCTCTCAACCTCTCCCAATGATGGTATTGCTAGTTTTCCATGATTCCCTACTTCCTAACCTGAAATCATGGTTGTCTTCACAGCCTGCATCGTTCCCTACTGATGAAGAATATGATCTGTCCTGTGAGCAGCATGAAAACTTTCCACATACTACATACAGTCTTTCCTTTCTCCAAGAAAGAGCCATACCTCTATTTTCATTATTCGTTGCTACCATACTCGGGACCACCTGGGATCCTTGAGGCTTTCTCTTCTTTCCCTCAGTGTTTATCTGATGCCTATTTCTACTTATTTTTCTCAAGCTTTGGGACTCTCTTGGTCAAGACCTTTTTCAGAGGATGTTGCTGCCTTCACTTCCCAACATCTTCCATCCTCCCCCATGGACCCCCAGACTCATTCTCTGTAAGTTACAACACCACCCCTTTGAGTCATTAGCCATATGTAACCTCCATCTTCTATCCAGGAAAGTGGCCTTTCTGGCAGCAGTAACATTGGCCCACAGAACAGCTCTTCACTGTGACCCTTCCTTTTCGGAGTTCCAGAAGAAAAGGGTCACACTGCAATCAGACATCTTCATTCTTACCATATCAAGAAGAAAGTAGCCTGTCACACATCCATTGAAACCAGAGCATAATCTCGCCAACTTTCTTTCTCTACCCATCATCCCCAGAAGAAGTTTCCCTTCAGTTCTCAGACATCTGGATAGTGCTGGCCTTGTAAATCCATAGGATTTCTTTCTTTTACCAGACAAACTGCCTTTTTGTTGCCCATGAGGAATCCAAAAAGGATCAACCCTTTACTCCTCAGTGCTTATCCAAATGGGTGGTAGCTACCCTCTACTTCATCTTTGATTTGTGATCTTATCCAGCAATCCTACAAACTCACTTAGCTAGAGCCGTAGCCATCATTTGCTTGACTGCAAAGAGTTCTGCTTGGTACTCTGTGCAGAGCAGCAACCTGACACAGTTCACATCCTTTATTTGTCATTATCCCATGTTATGAGAGCTCGCTAGGTGATACTTCCTGGGTGCTGATGACACCTTTAACATGGCAAGTCAGCTTTTTAATCACCTATATATGTGATACAGAGAGACCACAATGAACAACTTGCTTATCTGTATGTGTGGTTCTTTGAGTGATCATCTGTGCATTCATACATCTTATTCTTCTCACCTCTTGTGGTTATTGGAAATCACTTTGGTCTTAGTTGCTGTTTTGCAGCAAACACCTGGAACTTCTCTGGTTTGGGGTGGGCAAGGACCCCGCCAAAGCACTTTTGCTTTTGGTTTGTTTATAGAAGGCTACAAGATGTATGCATATGTGCAGGACAAACCTGTATGTGCGAATGCATACGAGATGACTACTCAGCCGCACTTACAGATAAGTGACTCATTCTTATGTGTATAGACGTTTCTCTGTTTTTAAGTGTTTATGTGCATTTTAGTTATTAATGCTGTTGTTTTTGTTTTAGTCCTCAGTATTACAAGATAATAGAAGAATGTGTTTCACAAATAGTATTGCACTGTAGTGGCATGGATCCTGATTTCAAATGTAGAGAGCGGTTGGATGTAGACTTCAGTCATCTCATAGGTATTTATGTGTCTTATATATTTTAGATACTAAAGCTGTATAATAATTGTTTATAAAATCACATGTTGTGCAGTGTGGGTGTGATGTATCCAGAAATTAGCCATTTAAAATAATATGGATTTATTAGTGGAGGATAAAACCGATGTCTTTTATTTGATTCAGTAGTATTACCAGGAGCTTGGTTTGAAGTGTAGATTATTTTATTTTTTTAATCCGTGCCTGATACTAATCAAATTTGTTGTCCTGGATTGGCCTTTGACACACATACAGAAACAATATTGCTACAATAGGCTATACATGCATGAAGGATTATGCAGGTTATGTGCAGCACAGGTTCTTTTGTTATCATGTGCTGTCAAGTCACCTCTGACCTGCATTGACTCTATGAATGATCTCCAAAATGTCCTGTCCTCAACAGCCTTGCTCAACCCTGTGGCTCCCTTTGGGGAATTAGTTCCTCTCGTATTTGGTCTTCCTCTTTTCCTGCTGCCTTCCACCTTTCCTGGCATTGTCTTTTCCATACAATCTTGCCTTATGATGTGCCCAAAGTAGGATAGCCTGAGTTTTGTCATTTTTGCCTCTGGAGACCCAATTGTCTTAGCTTTTGGACCCACTTGTCTAGTGCAGGTTATATCTGGACTTGACTTACATTCTGCTGTCGAAGACGTCGTCCAGAAACCTATCCCTAAATTCTAGTTTTTGATTGTGTAAAATAAATTTTGTAAGTCTTGCTGGCAAATTGATGGTCATTAGTGAGGCACTGGTTGTGTTGTTTATAATTAATTAATTCATTAATTAATTTAAAATATTTTTATTTAGTCACCTTGGATCCTTTTAAGGAGAAAGGTGGGGTAAAAATATTTTGAATAAATAAATTTAAATAATATATTTAGTCCACCTTTCTTTTTAAACGGACCCAACGTGACTTACATCATTATAAAAGACAATATTTAACAGCTAAAAACAGTAAGAGTAAAGAGTACAACTATTTAAATCAAACAAACATCACACTAAAAATAGTAAATAAAATCAACACCGAAAACAGATGCAAAGCAAAAAGGCACAACACTCCATTTAACCCCCCCCCCCCCCTGACAACCAACCTCTAAGAGGAAACCTGTCTGAAGAGAAAGGACTTTGTCTACTTGTGGAAGGACCACAAAGATGGTCTCCTGTGGGAGGGAGTTCCAGAGTGCAGTTTTCTCCTGTGTTTCCAGTGAGTGGTGGGACCAAGAGAAAGGCCTCTCCTGATGATCTTATAATTTAATTTCTCAGAGTTTTAATACATATCTGTGACTTCTTATAGTACATGAACAAAGAAATGAGGAACATAGGTAGTGAAGGGCATAGATAACTTTCAAATCATCACTGGGCACAGATATTTGTACTCAGTGGCTGGATAGCTCAGTGGTTTAGGCATCTGGCTGCGGAGCCAGAGTTTGGGAGTTCAATTTCCCAGTGTGCCACTTAGAAGTAGAGCCAGCCTATATGGCCTTGGGCAAGCTGCATTGTCCCAGGATACCCCCAGAAGAAGGGAAGGGTAAACCACTTGTGAGTATTTTCTACCTGGAAAACCCTGAAAAGAGTCACTGTAAGTCAGAATTGACTTGATGGCACATTATTTCTCACTAAGTACTGAATGTAATATGTTTTGTTTTAAAGAGACATTGAATTTTGGGGCAGAATCTGCTTTTGGGGTGTGATTCTTCTGAAGCAGTTTTTGGTGGGCCAATGAGGAACCATTTTTCAACATCAAGTTATATTCAAATTTTAGATTTTTGAAACTTGTGGAATTAGAAATGTTGAGCATTTGATGTTTGGTTTGCATTACTAGGGTAGATGTTTGCTCTTTAAGATAATTTTCTGTTGTTGTTTTTTATCTGAAACCTTTTAGATAACTGTATTGACAAAGCAAAGGTGGACGAAAGTGAGCAAAAAGCTGCAGAATTTTCCAAAAAGGTAGGCCTAAAAATTATATATGACACTGAAAACCTGTTGCATTTGTAAGTTGGAGATAATTTGTTTTTAACCTTAAATCTGTATTTTTAAATAGTTGATACATTTATTTCAAGGTTTGGTGTTACATCGTTTCTTTACATGAAATTCTGCACAAGGTTGAAGAGATGAATGCAACTACAGTGGTGCCTCAACTTATGAACTTAATCCGTATTGGAATGATGTTCTTAAGTCGAAACGTTCGTAAGTCGAATCAGCATTTCCCATAGGAATGCATTGAAAACCGATTAATCCGTTCCGGCTGTTTTTTGTTCTTATGTCGAGTCACGGTTTGTAAGTCGAAGCATTTGTTCCCATAGGAACTAATGCAAAAGCGTTTAATCCGTCCTCTACCACTAGGGGGAGAAATTTTTTTTTTAACCTAAGATCACCTAAGGTTAAAAAAAGGGCAGGAAAGGAGGGAGGGAGGGAACGAACAGCTTTTAAACAAAACACCTTTAAAACCAAGCAGCTTTAAACCAAACCAAGCACCTTTAAAACCAATTTTTGCATTTTAAAATTACAGTACCAGGCAGTACCGGGCAGTCCAAAGTGCATTTCCTGCTTTTTCCGCGGGTTTTTTTTTTGTTCGTAAGTCGAAGCGCCGTTCGCAAGTCAAAGCAAAAATATGTGAATGGAGCTGTTCGTAAGTCGAGGCACCACTGTATCTTGGAGAAATGTAGGGTCCACGATTTAACCAGTTGCTTAACAATATCTGAAAACCTGAAACTTCAGTAGCGAACCTGAAGTACACATCTGAATTCTAGAAACGCTGCTCTTGTTTTAGTTTAGAAATGTAGGAAAATGAGAGCCAGAGAGTACAGAGCCTCTAACCTTATGTTGCTCACACTGACTGGCAGCAGCTCTCCAGGGTTTCTGCATCATTCTTTTCTAGCCCTAGCTGGAGATGGCAGGAATTTACTTTGGGAGACTGTCTGCTTGTAAAACGCATTCTCTATCACTAAGACACATTCAGGTATGAGAAGTACTCTCATATTGTGGATAAGGCAGAGGTATGCTTCTGTTGTCCTACAGCTGGGACCACCATCCTGGCTCAAACGTCCCTGAAGAGTTTTTGCTTCCTTGACTGCCCATAAATCTTGATCTGACTTGAGGGGCCTTGCACAGTTACTACTACCAAAGCCAGGCCAATAAGCCTTCAGTAGGTAAGGCATGGTACCGTATTTTTCCGTGTATAAGACGACGTGATGTATAAGATGACCCCCACTTTTCCAACCCCAAATAAGAAAAATGGGGGTTGTCTACTTCGTTCCTACTTTGGGTAAAGCAGCCATGAAAGGGCTGCACGATCAAAGGGCTGCGATCATGCAACCCTTTAATCGCTGCTTTACCCACCTCCAAAGCCCCGTGGGGCTTAGGAAATGGGTAAAGCAGCCATGAAAGGGCTGCGATCGTGCAGCCCTTTCATCACTGCTTTACCTGAAGTAAAGCAGCCATGAAAGGGCTGCAGGATCAAAGGGCTGCAATTGTGCAGCCCTTTGATCCCTTCCCCCTACTTCCGTGTATAAGACGACCCTCAATTTTTACTCTATTTTAGAAAAAAGTATCGTCTTATACATGGAAAAATGCGGTACTTTTCAGTCATAGCCAGTGGAAGTACCTAACTTCATAGTATGTGGTTCCTTTTCAGTTTGGAATTTTCCCCATAAATTTAAGCTCTAACAAATAACTTCCTTTTAGCTAGAAATCTTTTAGGAATAGTACGTTGTTGAAACTGAAATCTTTGATCAGGGTTGTGAGCCCTGCTAGTGCTCCTCAGATTGGCATGTGGTCCCTTCTCCCTTCCTGGATCCATGGATTCAACATCAGCTTTTGCAAAGACAAGAAGGTTTATTAAAACTTTATGCATTGGAACTGGGTCGGCCGCACTCACCAGTTGCTCTCTCCACTGTCCTTACCTTCATGCTCCACCACAAACAAAAGGGACTTTCCATCTCTTCTGTTAAAGTCTTCCTGGCAGCCATAGTGGTGCATCAACCAGCTAGCCACCCATCTTCACGTCTCTTCAAACATAAAACTGCTAAGAAGTGCCTCAAGGGCCTTCAGAACACCTAGCCAGATGTGAGACACATACACCCTGTCATGATCCCCATGTGGCCCCTGCTTGTTTCACCAAACTAAGAGCTCATGCTACGTGTCTTTCAGCTGCCACCAGTTGATTACCTCAACATTGGTTGTTATAAGTTTTTCGGGCTGTTTGGCCGTGTTCTGAAGGTTTTTCTTCCTAATGTTTCGCCAGTCTCTGTGGCTGGCATCTTCAGAGGACAGGAGTTAGAACTCTGTCTGTGTTCTGGTGTAGTGTGTTGGATAGTTGAGTATTTGTAGCTGTGGGATCGGCTTTTTTTTCCTTTTCAGGAGATTGGGTGATTATGGTGATCAGGGTGTTTTTTGTTATGGGTGTATTGTTGTGATAAGGGTGTCGTTAGCTAGTCTTTTGTGTGCAGTGATCACCGGTCCTTGTGGCTGGGTAGAGTTTGTTGACCTTTTGCAGGCTGTATTTTTCAGTGCTGGGAGCCAGGCTTTGTTGAGTTTTAGACTTTCTTCTTTTTTGTTGAAGCTCTGCTGGTGTTTGTGGATTTCAGTGGCTTCCCTGTGTAGTCTAACATAATGATTGCTGGTGTTGTCCAGTACTTCTGTGTTTTGAAATAAGATTTCATGTCCAGCTTGTTTCAGGGCATGTTCAGCTACTGCCGATTTTTGCGGTTGTTTTAGCCTGCAGTGTCTCTCATGTTCTTTGATTCTGGTGTGGATGCTGCATGTTGTGGTCCCAATATATACCTGGCCACAACTGCAAGGTATCCGGTATACTCCTGCAGTGGTGAGGGGGTCCCTTTTGTCCTTTGCTGACCGTAACATTTGTTGTATTTTTGTGGTGAGCCTGAATACTGTTTGTAGGTTGTGTTTTTTCAAAAGTTTCCCCATGTGGTCCGTGACCCCTTTGATGTATGGCAGAAACACTTTATTTGTGGGTGGCTGTTTTTCTTCTTCAGTTCGGTGTTGTTTTCTCGGTTTGATGGCTCTTGTGATTTCATTCTTGGAATAGCCATTTGCCTGTAGGGCCCAATTCAGATGGTTGAGTTTGCTGCTTAGAAATTGAGCTTCACAGTTCCGATTCACACGGTCTACCAGTGTTTTGATTATGCCTCTCTTTTGTTGTGGGTGGTGGTTGGTATTTTTGTGTAGGTACCGGTCTGTATGTGTGGGTTTTCTGTAGACCTTGTATTCCAATAGGAGGTCAGGTTTGTGTATGACCATGACATCTAAGAAAGGGAGTTGGCCCTCTATTTCTTTTTCCATAGTAAATTGTATATTTGGGTGGATGCTATGGAGATGATTTAGAAATTCTTCCAGTTTTTCTTCGTGGTTCCAAATTGTGAAGGTGTCATCCACATATCGGAACCAGACTGTGGGTGCGAAGGGTGCTGAAGCCAGGCCTGTTTTTCAAAATGTTCCATGTAGAAGTTTGCTATAACTGGGCTGAAGGGGCTCCCTATGGCCACTACATCTGTCTGTTCATAGAAATCATTATCCCACTGAAAGTAGCTGGTCGTTAGGCAGTGTTGGAAAAGGGCTTTGATGTCTTCTGGAAAGATCTGCTGGATGAGTGTCAGAGTGTCCTTTATCGGTACCTTGGTGAATAGGGATACTACGTCAAAGCTGATCAGTCTATCCCTGGGGTTGAGTTTTAGGGTGCTGATCTTGTTTATGAAATGACCTGAGTCTTTGATGTAGGATGAGGTTTGACCGATGTGGGTCTGTAGGAGGGTGGCTAGATGCGGCATTTGGATGGGCTGTCTTATCCTCTGTTTTGGTGTAACTCCCATCTCCAATCTATAGCTTGCCAGTCACCTATTTTGTGTGCATACATGGACACTAGACTTGGTTACTTATGTAACTATGGTTCTTTGAATGGTGATCCATGTATCCACACAATCCTGCCCACCTGCGCTCTTATTCCGCCCTTCTGCATTTTTCCTTGCAGCAGACAACTGGGACTGAGGAAAGCAGGGCCATGCTTGCGTGGTATAGGCTAAGGCACTTTTGTTTTTGAGGCTCTGGAACTTTCTGAAGCAGTGTTGCGCAGGCGCGCACACCCATTTTGTATGGATACATGGATCACAATTCAAAGAATCTTAGTTACATAAGTAACTAAGTCTTTTACATTGAGAAGAATAGTCAGTTTAATTGAAAAGTGCCTTATGTGCATGTTTATGCATGTGCATGTCTGTATCACATATACAACACACATACAAAGTTTTCCACTTTCCTTTTGGTCTTCTGTTTGTCAAAGTATTTTGGGCCTATGAAAAAGGCGTATTCTTTGTATTGCCATAAAGCTCTAGTGTTTTGTATTTAGTGTTCTGTATCCTTTGAGCATACTGTCTTACTGATCTTGGCCAAAGTATTTCTGAGGAAAGTGAGCAACTCTGTGCCCTTTAATATTGTAAATGTTTGGGCAGAGTGTGAATTATATGCAGAGTGTGAATTATAACATTTGAAATAGTTTCTTAAAATTCTGGAAATAAGTCTTGTATACCTGGTAGTTGGCAGGAATCTGCTGACTTAGTTGTTGTTATCAATGCTCTTAGACCAGAAAAATTGGATTAAAAAAAAAGTCTAGGAAGTCAGGCAGGCATCTGTTACTTTGCTCAGTCTATATAACACTGAAGTTTCAGTATTAGGTTTGGACAGAGATGTATGAGTGTTTCTGTGTTGGTGATCATTGCAGTTTGATGAAGAGTTCACAGCTCGACAGGAGGCACAAGCTGAGCTTCAAAAACGAGAAGAGAAAATCAAAGAACTTGAAGCTGAAATCCAGCAGTTACGAACCCAGGTAATGTAACAAGATGGACTTCACAGTCTGTCAAAATAACTTTTACTTCAGGTAAAACAACAAATTAAATTTTGTTAGAATGGAGGGGAAATTCTTAACAGTGTTTAAAGAATGAATGGTAGGAGAAATAATGTTTCTTTATTCAAAGTAAGACAGACGATGGGCTCCCCTTGTTCTCTGTAGATGACTAAGAACCTCACATAGATTATTTTTAACAAAGATCGACCCTTTTATTTAAGTTGAGGTAGTGGTTATAATCGCGGCGGCGCTGGAAGCCCGGGAGGCTGAGCCTCCCTTTTCCTAACCGTCGGGGCGAAAGAGCTACAAAGAAGCAGCCTCTTCGCCACCAACGGTTAGCAAATTTAAATTTCCCGCCCTTTTCCCCTGCCTTTTTCCGTTCGTACGTTGAAGCTCCGGCCGCAAGTAGAAGCAAAATTTTGCGGCCGGAGCTGTTCATAAGTTGAAATGTTCGTAGGTAGGGACGTTCGTAAGTAGAGGTTCCACTGTATTAGATTCAGTTGCTCCAGATGTCTATTAAACAAGCTATCTTCTAGATATTCCAGTGTTTTTAATGTGATTTCTGGTAGTTACGGAGAAATTTTGGTGGATATGTTAATCTACTGAAATGTTTGTGTGTGTTCTGTGCTGTTAAGTCAAAACTGACTTATAGCGACTCTAATAGGGATTTCAAGGTAGGTGAGATATTTAAGGAGTGGTTTTACCAGTTCCACTGGGGATTTGAACCTTGTTCTCCAGAGTCCTAGTCCATCACTCTATCCAGTACACCACACTGGAAATCCCTAACTTACTGAAATACTTACCTAAAATTCCTCAACAGTTTTTTAATACCATGGTTAGTTAATATTGAGTATTGCTAAGGACACTGTACCTTTTAAAACAGTGTTTCTAAACCTTGGATCCCCAGATGTTCTTGTACTACAACTTCCAGAAATCCTGGCCAGCACAGAGGGGAAGAGTTCTGGGAGTTATAGTCCAAGAACAACTGGTGACCCAAGGTTGGGAACCACTGCTGTGAAACAAAGAAGCCTATTAACTTCTAGATTATGGTATAACCTAGGTTATGGTTCTTAGTTATGGTTCAAAAATCATGTTGTGCAACTTTGCACCACATAAAGCAGAAGACATAATCAACCATTGCAGGTTTTTAAAAAGAAATTAAGAAAGTCTTTAGAAATTAAAGATTTCCAGGCCCTTATAACCAGAAGGTTTCAAGGCTCAGGTGAAATCATCACAGCAGTGGTGATCTTGGGATTTCCTCCCATCCTGTGGCTCCCAAAGTCCTCATGAGAAGAGAGATCACATTGGGAGCTTCAAGTGCTTGATATGAAGTTGTGCAAAAGGATCCAGCCTCTGTGTGTGTTTGTGTCACTAAACAGACTATGGCAAAATCCTATTGACAGCAAAACAATAGGATTTTGCCGTTAGCTCTTAGATTTTAAAGAGCTACAGTTTAAATGTAAATAAATAAATAAATAATCTTGTTGGCAAGATTGTCCATTTGTTAGCCTGCCAATGGAAACTTGCTTGCTCAAGTGGAGTTTATTATAGAAAGACAACTGTGTGCAGTAGATTTTCAACCTGTGCCTTTTTATGCCATTGATACTACGTTTCACTGTGAGGGGAACAAACTGATGTTTTGTCCAGAGCCTCAAAGATGTCATTAAAAGCTTGTATTGGTGCAGATAATGAACCTCCCATCTCTTATCTTGCCAGTAGCAGTGAAACATATTAAGAGTCACTGCAAAAATTTTGATCTTCATCCTAATTTTCCACTCTGTACAGCTAACCTCATTTAAAAGGTAGTTTTTTATAAGGCAGCGAATATTTAAATATGGGAGCCTTATGATGCTAATTTGGTTTTAGCCAGTTGCCTTCCCTTTTAACTGTCCTGTGAATGCCACAAGACAAAACTACCTTAAACTTCTGGAATGTATTTTGTTAATGGGCCTTTTTTGTTTTCAAATGTCACTTCATCAGTTTTCTTGATCTATTCGTGCAAAAATGCATACAGTGCTTGCTATTTCTCACTGTAATGTAGTGACAAAAATATAATCCATTCTTGTTAAATGACTTATACTAATTTGAAAATTATTTGAAATGATCATATTCTCTTTCATTATGGATCTTTTCTCTACGAAGTCCTACAGTAATATGGAGCAGATTATAGTTCATTATCCGAGGTAGCATTTTAACTTCCTTCTTCCCCTAACAACAAAAAAACCTTCAAATCTAAAACATGTTTGTTTTGCAGGCTCCTGGATCTTCAGGCGGATTACCTCCAGCAGAGTTGCCACCGCCACCCCCACCGCCACCCCCTCTTCCAGGTGGTGTAAGCTGTAAAGCTACTGCCCCTCCTCCTCCACCACCACCACCATTACCTGGTGGTGTGATGCCACCACCACCACCTCCGTTGCCTGGAGTGTCTGTACCTCCACCTCCTCCACCACCACCTATGTTTGGGGCATCTATTCCACCGCCACCACCTCCTTTTGGTGGTATTCCTCCTTTAGGAGCTGCACCAACGCTGCCTTTTGGGATGAAGGAGAAGAAAAAATACAACCCTGAAGTGTCTATGAAGAGAATCAATTGGGCAAAGGTATCTAAATATGGCATCCTAGTATTGGAAGGATATGACATATAAGTTTTGTAAATTTTAAAGTCCAGTAGTTTGTCTATAGAGTATCAAAATGCCTTGTAATTACTTTAAGGAATCTTGGGCTTTTGTTACTTGGCATTATGATGTGTGCATGCCTGTATAAATGTGACTGAATCAATTACAAGTCTGAACATATTAAAAGAAAATAGTACCAATATGACAGTGCCATAACAAATAATATTCATACATTTATTAAAATGAGCATCATTGTTGATAAAAGAGGAGAATTAACTGTTTCAGGCCAGTGATCTATTTGGGGAAATGATTTTAAATTTGGTTTTAATGTCTTCTATTTCATTGAATGAAGATATCATGGAATCCTGTCATCAAAAACATAGTCTACATGGAAATATAACATGAGTAGTGTTCGTTCCTAAGGCTTACTGTTCAGAGCATCACTTTACAGATTTAGGTTCTATTGATGAATAGGCTTAATACGGGCCATCCTTATCTAACAACTAAATAGTAGGAAGCTGATATGTGTGTGATTTTGTTTAAATTCAGAGTAGGAATTTAATCTAATGAAACTTCTGAAGATTATGCTTTCTGAGTTTTATGAATACACAGCAGTGTGCAGTAAACTTAACATTTTGTCAGACTTATAATTCAGAACACTACTTATTATTCTTACTGAACGCGATCAAAGAAATGCAGATAAACTGATTTTTGTTTTATTTACATGGGAAATTAGTGTGCAACATGTCATCAATATAAAGAGTTAGCTTCTGCAATGCAGACAAGAAAGAAAATCATAATGACTCCATTAGAACAAACTCTGTCTTCATTGTGTGGACTCCAGAGCAGGAAAGGATTTGGAGCCTTTTTGCACATTCATTAAACACAGCATGATAACTTTCGATACATTAGAGTTATCACATCCTCTTTGAGAAGAAGACTTACATCTTCTATGTCTTATGTCAAACATCTTGTTTCTAATTTGGCAGTAAGATTAGAAATTGCAATTTCTGCTACTTGCAAATTCATTTTGCTTGCTCCAAAGGTGTACATATTATTGCAATCTGTCTTTCTTACACATTTTGTTACTTAAGTTGATAGCCTGCACAGTCTCATAACTCATCACAGTTAGCATCTAACCAGCTTCATTTTATTTCAGGTTGAACCACAGGAAATAACAGAAAATTGTTTTTGGCTAAAGGCTAAAGAAGAAAAATTTGAAAATTCAGATGTATTTGCAAAGCTAGGACTCACTTTTGCTACACAAATGAAAGGTATTTACTTTTATTTTCTCAAATGATCTGTCAGTAATTGCTGTTGTTAATGATGTTGTATAATGAATGTATATTGTGCTTCAAATGGCATGTAGACAAATCAGGCAAAATCCAAAGGAGGATGGGGCAAATAAAAGAAAAATAAAATAAAAAAACACACCATGTGGCTGGCACCTTAAAAATTATTATATTTTAATATGAGCTTTCATGGGTCACACCCACCTCTTCAGACATATGAAATAAAAGGAATACAGGATGAAATACCAAATTCACAAGTAAAACATTCAAAACATTCAAAAGCTTGTGAATTTAGTATTTCATCCTATATTTCATTTTATTCCATATGTCCAAAGAAGTGGGCATAAACCACGAAATACCACATTAAAATATAATAGTCTTTAAAGTGCCATGTGTTATTTTTTCCTTCTTTTTTCTTTTGTTCCCCCCCCCCCCCCCCCCGGATACACTTGCACAGACTAACGCGGCTACCTCTTCCAGTAGATGTAGACAAAAAGATAGGCAACAAGTGAGACAGTTAAAGAAGATGTTGGTAATGGTGATGGGTCTGAGGAAGTGGATTTGATCCATGGAAGCTGACATTAAAATATAGCAGATCGACTTTAAGTGGCACAATATTTTTGATTCTTGTGTTCTTGTTTTGTTTTGCTTGTTTTTTTGTCTGATGTGCTTGGGCAGACTAACATGGGTACTTCTTTGAAAGCTACTTCTATTAATGATATAGTTGTTTAAACTTAAGAACATAAGAAGAGCCCTGCTGGATCAGGCCAAGGGCCCATCTAGTCCAGCTTCCTGTCTCTCACAGTGGCCCCACCAGATGCCTCTGGGAGCACACCAGACAACTAGATAGCTGTCTCCTGATCCCCCTCCCCTGCATCTGGCATTTGGAGGTACCTTCCTTTTAAGCCTGGAGATTATACATCCCCATCATGGCTTGTAACCTGTGATGGACCTTTCCTCCAGAAATCTGTCCTATCCCCTTTTAAAGGCATCTAGGCCAGATGCCATCACCACATCCTGTGGCAAGGAGTTCCACAAACTAGTAACACTGACTTTTTTGGAACTTTTGGATCTTGGAATAATTACGAACAATTGCTTCATTCCGGGCTGCATTACACGTTAGAAGGACCATACTTATTTATATTCATCTCCTTCAATTTGATGAAGGCAAGATGTTTGTGTAAAACTCACAGAATGAGCATACAATAGAAGAGTACAATTGTTCATGTTTTCCAAAGATATGAGTGTTGTATATTATAAAACACTTGTCCCTTTTTCGCCAGTTATTCTGTTACCTTTGAAGACTTGTTGTTAAAGAAGATATTTTCCGTTACATAACCACAATATAATAGACTAGATGCTTACTATCTAGTTTTATGGAGTTGACCAGACGTCACGGAATTTTTTATTTAAAATGACTCATTTTCTCTTTTGAACATTTATAGCATGTGAAGGTGGTGGCAATTTGAATTGTATTTGACCTTATTAATTAATTGTGCAATATTTAATGAAAGCCACATTATGACTTCAGAAACAATAGCATTCTTCATCCTGATTAATTATCTTCGGAAATGTCACATTCTAGTTTTGTGCTGTGTTCAATGAGTGCTTGAAGTGTTTAAAGTCTTCTTTGAAGGTCACTAATACTGTTAGACCTTTTTTGTAACAAATACATGAGAGAAATTAACCGTATACCCAACATTTTTGCAAACATTGTCACTGGTCTTTTCAGTTGTTTAGCATTTGCACTTCATAAGATATGGGGGAGGGCTGTCAATATAAATGGATTAAGGTATTATTCTAGTCTCTTTTTCATGAAGAGTGTTCCATTTTTTTTTCATGCAAAAGATTGACTGGCCTTTAATTAAGAAGTAAATATTTGAATTTGATAAAATTTACAGTTAGGTCTGGAAATAATTGGACACTGACACAAGTTTTGTTATTTTAGCTGTTTACCAAAATAAATTCAAGGTACAGTTAAATAATGAATATGGTCTTAAAGTGCACTCTCTCAGCTTTAATTTGAGGGTATTCACATCCAAATTAGAGGAAGGGTTTAGGAATTACAGCTCTAATATGTATCCCCCTCTTTTTCAAGGGACTAAATATAATTGGACAATTTATTCATGGACAGGTGTAGTCTATTCCTTTGTTATTTCATCATCAATTAAGCAGGTAAAAGGTCTGGAGTTGATTCCAGGTGTAGCATTTGCATTTGGAAGCTGTTGCTGTGAACCCACAACATATGTTCAAAAGAAACGTACCCTCAAATTCTCAGCCCTGCTGGGCAGGGCTCCACCTCTCTTGCAACTTCACCCCTGCGTGTGCTAGCGACTCCGTCCCTCCCATGCTGGGTTCCATTGGGACTGGAACCTAACACGATCGCTGCATGGAGGAAGAAGACAGCTGCGCGCAGGGAGGCAGAGATGCGTGTGCATGCCTAGCTTAGCGGGAACCTTGTTCAAAGGAGCTCTCAATGCAATTGAAACAGATCATCTTTAGGCTGCAAAAAATAAAAATAAATAATTTTAAAAAATCCATCAGAGACATAGCAGGAACATTAGGTGTGGCCAAATCAATAGTTTGGTACATTCTGAGAAAAAAAGAGAACACACTGGTGAGCTCTGCAACACAACACAAAAAGGCTGGGATGTCCACGGAAGACAACAGTGGTGGATGATCATAGGATCCTTTCCATGGTAAAGAAAAACCCTTCACAACATCCAGCCAAGTGAAAAACACTCTCCAGAATGTATACATATCATTATCCAAACTTACCATAAAGAGGAAACTTCATGAGAGCAAATACAGAGGGTTCACCATAAGGTGCAAAGCATTTGTAAGCCTCAATAATAGAAAGGCCAGATTGGACTTTGCCAAAAATATCTTTAAAAGCCCAGTTCTGGAACAGCATTCTTTGGACAGATGAAACTAAAATTAACCTGTACCAGAATGATAGGAAGAAAAAAGTATGGAGAAGGCTTGGAATGGCTCATGAGCTGAAGCATACCACATC
This sequence comes from Intellagama lesueurii, assembly GCA_037013535.1. Lineage (NCBI taxonomy): Eukaryota > Metazoa > Chordata > Lepidosauria > Squamata > Agamidae > Intellagama > Intellagama lesueurii. The sequence goes on along the minus strand of JBAJHW010000010.1, from coordinate 24,906,552 downwards.
ATCTGTAAAACATAGTGGAGTCAGTGTGATGGCATAGGCATGCATGGCTTCAAATGGCATTGGGTCACTAGTGTTTATTGATGATGTAACAGAAGACAGAAGCAGCCGGATGAATTCTGAAGTATATAGAGATATATTGTCTGCTCAGATTCAGCCAAATTCAGCAAAGTTGATTGGACGGGGCTTCACTTTACAGATGGACAGTGACCCAAAACATACTGCGAAAGTATATAACCTGTCAGGGAGAGATAGGCATGTTTTGCACCCTGGCTTCTCCAGATGTCACTTATGAAATGTACCACCTGTACCCTGGCCAACTGCTGCTGTACCATTTGCCCCCTATCCCAATATAAATATGGCACCACTCTGCACTTAAGTTTGCTCAGGATGGCAGTTGGTAATAGGGTGCCAGTTCTGCCACAAACCTGCAAAAAATAGTGTTCTCCACCAAAGAGAATGGCTGGTCACCCAGGGCTATTATCTCCCCTAGGTGGGGAGTCATCCTGGCATTTTTTTACTTTTGCAGAAGGCCCTTTTCTTCCTTCATCCCTCTATGATCCTCCACAGTGGCCTGAAACTTATTCTTTAGATGTAGTTCTGGCCTTTGCTGCCTCCCACCTCTTGCTCTTTGCCCATGTACCTTCCTCCTTCCCTGGGCTGGTGGCACCACCTCTGCCCTCTGATGACTGTTACTCTTACCCTTCACAATAAGGAACCCCCACAGTACCCACTTCACTTGCCAGCAGCTGGGGCTTATGCTGAGCATGCTACTATGGCCTATGCTTGAGCACCTTCTTACAGTGCATGCACTCAGCCATGCAAGCATCTGTTGCATACTGTTAAAAATGCTTTCAGATTATTGATTTCTCAAGAATTTCAGTTTTGGACTGCATGTTCCTAACAGATATCATGGGAAGAAACTTCTTACAGCATTCTCTTGGCCTTGAAGTTTAGATAACATTCCACACAGCTATAGACTATTCTCTGAATTGGGAGACACCTCTTCCTTCAGTTACCAAGCATCACTTTCACAGACTATGAGGAATAAATTAACCCTCTTTTTGCTAATTCCATGACAATGACTGAGAAACAGTATTCACTTTCATTTCTTCCTCTAGCAAGCAGATATCTAGCCTTTTGCTTTCTAATCTATGAGTTAGTGAGCCTCGAAATATTAGGAATTGCTATTACAGATATCAAATTTGGATTTATTTGGAACTATACAAATATGACATTATTCAGTGAAGTCCACATATTTTGACATCTGAATTCACATTCCTAATTCATTCTCTGTTCTAATTGTATATGTTGTACATCATCAGACGTTCCATTCACCTCTATATACCTCAGTCACTAGGCGTCCTTTCAGCTTTTAACTAATTGCATAATTAGTGACAGCCTTTGCTCTTCCTCAGTAGGCCTCTGACGTGGGAAACTCATCTCCCAGCACTATCTCTTGTTCATTTTGGATTGTTTCATCATAGGATTTTCAAGATAAGAAAAGTTCAGCAGTGGTTTCTCATTGCTTTCTTTTCTGTAGTACTAACAAAGGTTGGCTTCAGTGTCACTGCTGTTGTCTGGGAAGATCCTCTGCCAGTGTCACCTTCCAATATTGCTAATGTGCAATAGCTGCCCTTCAGGAGGTGTTCCACCGCCATCACCATTGGAATGATCCATTATTTTTTGCTGATACAACCATTAATCCTGAAGAGGATGGATATATCTTAGTCTTGTGTTTCAGCTGTGCCCATTCTGCCTTGAGTGACCTACTAGAATTACTGAATGATAATGGAGTCTAGACTCCTGATGGCATTGTTCTTGTCTTCTCTGACAGACTCAGAGCCTTTCATGTGCATCTGAGGGCGGGGAGCAGAAGTAGTTGGTAACACTGGTGGAGAATCTTGCTAGACAATGACAGTGATACTCAAGCCAACCTGTGTTAGTACTGCACCAGAGAAGGCAATGGTAAACCACTGATGATGATTTCCTACCTTGAAACCTTGAGAAGACACCCTGAATGAAACAGGAGAGAGTGCTGGAAGATGACATTCTCAGGTCAGAAGGCACTGACCTATTCTAATTTAGTCTTCCAGGATTATTGATGTTTGTTTTGTTAATAATTATTGGTAAGTTTTATATGATTTATAATTATTACTAATTTAATATGTTATATATTGTACCTTTTCATTTTGTCGAGAAATTCAGTATTAAGGCTAATAGGCATTATGATATGATACCTCTGCTTTTTCATTTTTGGGCTCAGTTTGAAGTATGCAGATATTTCACCTTGAAAGCCTTTTATAGCTTGGAACTGGAACTGTCCTTAAAGAACAGTTTATCTTTCCATCTGCCTGTGTTTACAATAAAATCTTAAACACAGGCCTTTCTTGGTTTCACTACTATCTGAAGTGCAGTAGATACCTTCCAATTCTAGGTTTCAAGTTCTCATTCATTTTGCCCTAAATGCTATCAAACTTATTTCCCAGGAATGGTTTCTGAGGTTAGGAACATCCAGTTCTCTCATTCTCAGAGAAGAAATGGACAAATGACTTGACTTCTCTGTCACTGTTTTAATCCGTTTATAGGAAGATTTTCTTATTTTGCTAGTGTTGTTGTACTTGGTCTAAAGTTCAGAAATTTTCTACTTGAATTGTATTATGTTTCTCACTAGTTTAACACATTGCACGAGAGGTCTGTGTTTAGGAAAGGAAGATATTGCCAGCACCACTGGAAGGTTTCCTGCATGCAAAATCTGTCATAGAAAGAAATGCTTCAAAAACATGCATGGAAAAGAATCAGTGGCAGCAAATCTGTGCTGAGTTTATTTGATATGTTTCCCATGTGTGTTTTGGCTGCTCTTTAGCAGTGTTGCTACCTATCTCTTAGGAGTTTTGAGGTTGGAGGTTTTGTTGAGAGAGGAACTGAGCCTGAGTTAGTTGGAGGTCTCCACACTTCTTCATTTTATCCTTATCACAAAGGCTAGACCTCAGGGCTGTCAGTGGTTCTTTGCTGCACCCCAGTACTTCATCCCCTTAGGGAGAAGTAGCTTCCTTCCCAAGAAAATCGTTGTATAAACAGTGGAGTCATTAAGTGTGGAGGCAGAGCTTCCATCACACGCTATATAATACGGCATTGGAGCTTCACAAAAGAAGGGAGATCAACTTCTTAGGAAGAAACTCAGCTGTTTGTTCTTGATGCAAAACAGAGTCCATCCTCCTCAGGAACACTCTCCTTAATTAATCGCATGCTGTCAAGTCTATGCTGACTTACAGCAACCCTTTCCAGGATTTCCTAGGTGTACAGTCAACCCTCGACTTAGGAACTTAATCCGTTCTGGAAGGACGTTCTTAAGTCGAAAAGTTCGTAAGTCGAATAAGCATTTCCCATAGGAATGCATTGAAAACCAATTAATCCGTTCCGGCTGTTTTTGGTTCTTAGGTCGAGGGGCGGTTTGTAAGTCGAAGCATTAGTTCCCATAGGAACTAATGCAAAGCCGGTTAATCCGTTCCTACCACTAGGGGCAGAATTTTTTTTCTTTTTTTTCCTTTTAACCTAAGATGACTTAGGGTTTTTTTTTTGGTTCGTAACTCGAAGTAAAGTTCGCAAGTCGAGGCTATATTTTTCTATCAGAGCGGTTCGTAAGTCAAAAAGTTCGCAACTAGGGCCGTTCGTAAGTCGAGGGTTGACTGTATTATTTTCAGAAGTGGTTTAGCATTCCCTTCTTCTGGCGGCACTGTGAGCCTATTCAGCTTGCCTATGGCTACACAGGCTGACCATGCTCCGGGGGCAGGGGTCCCAGTGAGTAAAATTGAATGCCTGACCTTGGGCTCTGAGCCAAGTGCCCATTTCACTGAGCTATCCTGTGTGCCACACTCTCCTTAATAGCATTTGTTCCTTTTTATTTTTGGGGTTTCGGTATAACCATTTGTTCCTTTTATTTTGGGGTTTGGGTGATCAGAGTTCCTGCCTGAAAAAGGTAACCTGTGGATGAAGTACAATCCAAATGATTTTGCTATTGGATGGTGATGCAGTTGACATCATTTTGGCATCAGACATCATTTTGGCATATTGTCAGGCTTTTTAATGCTCTCTGCTTTGGTTTTGTCTGGCTTGGTGTTTTTACATCTGCTGACTGCTCGTATACAACTCTTTCATGGGTAAAAACAGTATTCTGACTTTTTAATTGAATTTGTTTTATTGTAGTTCATCTTTTGGAATATTGTCCTGGAAATCTGTTGAAAGGTATACATCTAATTAATGAAATTGTTATTAACAAGAACAACAAAAATAAAGCAAATAATTCTGTGACGTTATTTTGAGGGGACAGCACAGGTTGCTCTGCAGGGACTGGTAGTCAGTTGATCCTTCCTTTTAGAAGGAGATGGAGCAGACTATTGAAATCTGTGGGGCTTACTTTAGTCATGACTTAATCCTGATCCAGTACCATGAAATACCGGCATCTGTATACAGGGTTCAGAGAACAAAAAAATGTTGTGGATAAATGAAAGCACAAACCAGCTCTTGGCATGGGTGGGTTTAGTGTCTACATCAGTGGTTCCTTGGGTCCCCAGGTGTTCTTCGATTCCGGATGTCTTCATCAGTAGCTCTGCTGGCCAGGATTTCTGGGAGTTGTAGTCTAAGAATGTCTTGGGGACCTAAGGTTGGGAACCACTGGTCTACATGACATACCAACTTTGCTTTCATGTAGCAATACACAATACTTATTACTGCAAAACTTAAAACATGGTTATCAAGCTTTATAAAGCATGTTAGTGCTGCTGTCTACTTAAATATTCACATTATATTCTGGCTCTTACAAGTTAGGTTGTTTATTTTGCCAAAGAAGAGTGATACTACCACTCTGAAGAAATTGTGTGTACTGTAAACTTGCAAAGGTGGCAATTGTTGCATAAAGGTATTCAATAACTGTGAATGTCCTTATACCAACTATGTTCTTTGGCTACAAGAACTAAAACATTTCGTTAATTTTGTGGGGGGCAGTTGTTTTTAATCTCATATTTTTACCACACATTTTTGGCATTGCCTCCTCCTACACCTTCTTCCACAGAACAATGAAACTGAACTCTCTTTACTTTTCTGAAAGTATGATAGCTATTAGAAATGGTGACCAATACAGATAAAAAAAATGGAAATGCCAAGGTATAAATACTTTTTCCTTTTTCCCCATTTATGTGGTAATAACTTCATGGTATTTACCAGGTCATTGTTTACTAAGAAGAAAATGATGATGATGATAACTTACTTTAAAACTGGGTAGAACTACATACTGATGTTTTCATTGGTTTTGTCAAACAACAAGCAAATGTCTTCAAATGAAAGAAAAAAATATTAATTTTATACACTTGCATTCAGAAGAATGTATACAAACATTATGATTAAAAATAGTAATCTGAACATATCTAGTATTTGTTGCATGGCTGAGATAAAACTTTGCATAGATAGAACATTCAGGGCTAACACACAATATCTTGATCTTACAAACAAAAAATAAAGAGAGCAGTGGAAACACTGGGCCATAGATCCCACTGATTCAAGTGAATGCTGGAAGAGGGCACAGCTGTGAACAAAAGTAGCTGTGAAGTTGTAAATGGATGTTAATTGCAAGGGTGATTTGTTTGCTGTGATCCAGGTACAGGTTTGGGAATCAGAAATCTCTAAAGGTGATTAATGGGAATACATGAATAAATAGTCCTCCACTGCAGTGTTCTGGGTTTCAAACTGCAGGTGGCTCTCTTGATCTTCTGTTTAGCTTGTGTTGAAAATTTCAGACTTAGCTTTGTTGTTTTTTGTAATTAAATTCCTCCTCAATGCCCTATTATGCATATAAATGGCAGACAGAGGATAGTGGATAACACTATGGAAAGTAGAAGGCTAATTTTCAAGTAGGGAGTAAGGGACTGAGGTAAAGCAAATAGGTATCCCAGAAGATGGAGATATAAGGAGATGAATATGTAGTTGCTGTTGTTAACTGAGAGACAATCACATTGTGCATGTTTGTGATTTCAGGCCTGTGCCATTAAATATAATGTGGTGATGAATTGCTTCATTAAAGTAAAATATGTGACAAAATATGAATTATATGGTGGTTTGTTTTTTTTAAAATTGCCATTGTTTTTACACATACAAGGATAACTTGCTCTTATAAGCTTACAAAATACTTTAAATTAAGTATTCTCCTTGAGAAAAGTCACTGCATCATACTGAGAGAGTCTGTTCCCCTAGCTGAGGAAGTTTGTAGTAATACATTTTAAAATAATTATTGTAATGGAACTACATTACTTCTGAAGGATTTTGTGGTGTAATTTCTTAACCACTTACTAGACAATTTAGTAAATTAAATCTAATAAATACTAGATATAGGAAATGGCAGAATACCAAAAATACTTCAGGAGTAATGCAGTTCCATTACAAAAAATAATTTAAAAAAAGTATTAATACAAACTTTGTATTACTACAAAGATCTAGTAAATGGCTGAGGTAATGCTATTGAATTAGCCCACTTCTGGTCAAAAATATTCTAATAATTTTAACATTTTAATTGGGCAACACTCTGATATGAATAAAGAAAGAATTTCTTAAACAAATGAAAGTTGCATTGACATTGTGCATATTTTCAGCAATGGTTAGCTAGAATATTGTGTGTTATTTTGTTACTGATTTACATCTTTATAAAAGCAAGAGCTACATTCCTAGTTATTGCATTCTTAAAATGCATGCTTGTAGGGATTACAACCTTAATTATATTCCCTCCCCTGCCCCATCATATATTTTAACTTTAATTGTGTGAAGACATGAAATGCCAACATCAAAATAGTTTTGTAAGAAATGTTTGCTGTGTAACAAAGTTGTTCTGAATGGTGGCTCTTCATTCTCATTGGGCTTTCATAACTAGTCTTTCTATAGAAGAGTGTGGACTGCAAGTTGACCTTAAAAATGATAGATATGGCTTTGCTGCAGCTGGGCTATTGTTGAAGAGATTCACTGTGCAGGCCTCCCAGGAATTACTTGCATGTTCTCTCTTTTGTGTAAAGTTTTTGTCTGAGAAGCCACTGTGCAAACACTAGCCGCTCGATAGCACCTGCTTCTGTTGTAGGGTGTGTGAGTCTTTTTATTGAGAGAGCATCAGTAGCCATTTCATTCATCCTAATACAAAAGGCCTCCATAAGGAGCAGCGTTCCACTGATGCCAACCCAAACCAGAGCTTCCAACAACAGTGACCCTTGTAAACATTGAATTTGCTCTGGTACATCTTTTGTTCATTAGACAATTGTAGTTAGCTTGTTTTTCCAAAGTAAAACGGCCACCTTAAGGTGGTAGATTTATTTTCTTTCAGGAGGAAACCAAGGACAAAGAATTTTTGTTGCATTTATTATAAATAAATATAATACATGTAAAATGAACTCTTTGTCCTTGTTCTCCTCCTAAAAGAAAACACATCTATGATCCTAAGGTGGCCATTTTACACTGAATAATAAAGGTGTTTTTTTCAAGGTTAAACTTTTGTATTGCACATAAGACAGTAATACAAGAAGGCTACCAAAGAAGTGGAGTCTCTTCTGGAAAGCTTTTTCTTTTGTTTTCTTTTTTTAGTTTTTGCACATATGTGTTTCAGGTGCCTGACAAGGAAAAGGGTTCTGGAGATCTGCAGAATTACATTTACTGTTGTTTTTTTAAAAAACACACGATTAAACAAATGAGTCACTTGCTGTAGGATTCAGCAGACTATTGAATCTTAATACTGTACTCTAGCTGTATTCAGGTGTTATTTACTTCGCTTTATTTAACAAATGAGGACCAGAATACCTAGCTCTGCTTTCCTTCATTGTTGCTCTTTTCACCTGAAAAGTGATTTATCTGAAGACAAAAGTCTCTTCATATGGAAGCTTTCCATACAAGCAGTGTTTTTGCTGATGAGTAGAGCTTTGGTGGGCTTTTCACAGGTCACTTTTTACAGGAAGAGAATGATGACAGAGAGGATGGGGATTAGTCACTCACCTCTTCTGGGTGTGTAAGTAACATTCTGTGTCACTGCAGTTTAGCATTATGTGAATGAGCCTACTTGAACCTTGTAAACAAACAGTCCTCTGATGTATGTTAGAGGAGGATAATAAAAACATCATCTTCTGACTTCAAGTTAACCATGGCTTTTCATCATATCTGGACTGGGTACTGTAGTTGCATAAAAATAAAGTGTACTGAAATAAATCACATGAAAGCATTGTTTGTGATTATAGATTGTTCCAGTAAACTACAGATTAAGCTAAGTATGGCTCCCTGATCAGGTGTAATGGGAAATTGTGTTTAGTTAAAAACTGGAAGCAAAAGCTTCCATTCTTCTGTTTCCAACAGCTGGGAAAGCATTCAAACAAGCTAGTTCACAGAAAGCTAAATTGTGGCAGAGTTTCTGAACTGGGCCATTGGTACAGTTATTGGTTGCTTTTTAGATAACTTAAACTATGACTCATTTAATACATGTAATTGTTCTTCTTGGTGTGGCTGCAGTGCATATTGTTTCTTTTGCATATTTACAGAATACAGAAGCAATGTGAAGCGATGGAGTTTTGTGCGCTCTATAAATGTGCTCTTGCCAGCAGCCTTGCAGAAGATCAATGTGCTTTTTTGGTGACTGGCCTGGAATAACTGCAGAGGCAGTGGCAATAGAAGTGAACAGCTTTGGTGGGTTGAGGGGCTAATTTTCTACTTGGGGATCATTTGGGAAAGCAGATGGTTTCTCAAAAATACTCAAACCTAAAAAGAACAAAACATAGGTGGCCAAAAATCCATTGCTGCCTTAGGAAAAAAATAAGTCTTGTTTACAAATATTGCTGTGTAGGGCAGGAACTGTAACCAATTTAAAAGGTTAATCAGAACTTGCGGTTTTCAGAGTGGTGGTTTTTTTTTTTTGTGAGGTTCTAGTATGAGGGGGCTGGAGGAAGCAGAAACAGTCTTAAGGGGACACATTTGTGGTAGGGAAAAATAAGAGAACATATGTGTGATGATTAATTTTTGCTGAAGCAAAACATTGGAAAAGTGTTGTATATTCAATCTTCCGCTTTATTTGTATCCACTTTTCTTTCAATAAAGGGACACAAGGTAGCTTACAAAATATGTAAAGGAGAAATGCAGCTTAAAATACAATGAATTGTAATATTAGGAAGCAATTAACCATATTAGCATATGAAAACAACCAGACCAAAATCCTGTTGGGAGAATCCTTGTGGACAACAGTATTTACTCATGGTTTCTTCCTGGTAGGCTGTCCTTTGTGTAATCTGTTGTGCACCTGATTTTGTAATGAGAATGTGACTGGTCACATGAAGGACAGCCCGCCGTTTGCTTGGTTGTCTTTCTGATCCACATTTGTTCAGGATTATGACTCCACTGAATAAAAATTTAAATCATTCTAAATGATTCAAATCATTCTAAAATCACATTAGATAAATAAAAAGTCTATGTTGTTCCTTTATATGATGTAAATGGCCTCTGTAGAACCTGATTTGAGAGACTAGAGTATCTTATCTTGAAAGTATCATGAACTGTCTAATATGAGAGAAGTCAAAAAAGACTGAAACAAAAGCACAATTATTAAATGAATTCATCTAATGCATTTGAGATTTTATTGTCCAGTATTAGTTCATTTGAACCATCTTCTGATACTCATGAAGAATTTGTGAATGATCCAGCCCAGGTGGGAATGTTACCTTAGCTACTAAGGAACACACTCTCTTTAATAATTAGCAGAAGTAAGAGGAAGAACAGTGAGTCTGGAATTTACAGGCTCTGAAAAGGCACCTTTGTATAATAGCAAGCACTATATTTTTCTCAACGTTGTTAGTCTCCAAGGTCCCCATTAAACAGAATAAGGATTGCTGCTTCCCAGAACTTGTCAGATCCAGGGCATACAACCTGCATGCACAATTGAGGCACAAAGGACACTGGTCTACTTTTCTGATAACCTTGTTTATACGTGTAGAGAACATATTGACTACTGTAAGCATTATATCTGTAGGAGAACCAGAGTTTTATTTGTAAAGATTTTGTAAGAAATACACAGGAGGAAGGAAGGAAGAGACTTTGGATTCTAAAATGTCTAATTCATTCACAGTGATACAGTGCTCAAATGAACTGTGGCAAATTTAATGAGTAATGGAGGACAGAGACATATGTACTGGACACACTAGGGAAAGAGATTACGTGTATAGGGACTAATTAGCATGAAATATGAATACATTTGTATAAGTACTCTTGATCTAAGTGCCTCCTATATTATAGAAAGTATTTTTTTACATGAATTTAATGAAGGGAAGTTCTGAACTCAGACTGAGGGAATTTTAAAATGATAATTCACCTTTGGATTTTACAGAATTTTTAAGGGAAATTTTACCACAGATGATTAGGGTGTGTACACTCCTTCCGATGATCCACATTTGGAGGGTTTTTCCTCCCCTCCTGAACATACAAAGCTCTTTCATTTTCACATTGCATCGCCAAAACAACAAAAATATGTTTGTATGGATTTTAGTAGTTCTGGTTAATAAACATTATAATCAGAATTGCATTCCAGTATATACATGTTTTGCTTCAGATAATTATCACAGATACAGAGAAAAGTATTGACTCAACCCTGTCATTATTTAGACCTGTCAGACAAAAACAAAGCATAAGAAAAAAAAATCAAAACCTAAACATTGTGGCACTTTCATGGATCCAGTCCACTTTTTCTAATATTAGAATGAGACTACATGACTGTCATATTTATACATGGCCCCACTACCAGTTCAGGTAATGGACAAAGTTACAATGATTGATTGGTAAAGGAATAGGATTATCAGGCTGTGAATAATTTCAGTTGTTTGTGCCCATACATGGTAACAATACTGTAGTATTGTCACAAGTGGGAAACTGTGGGAATCAGTGTAGAATTTCACACTTCGTAATGAGTTATGAACTTTTGATTGATGGTTAATCCTTTTGAGTGGGTCTCCAGCATCCATATATACCTTCTCTCAGCTGTTTCTCTTTCCAGTCTAGTTCTGTAGGTTATTTTTTAAACTAACACAGTCACTTTCAACTCATTCAAAGATTATCCAGGTAGATTGAAATATTGTGTAAAAGGGATTTGTGTGTTGCCATTCCTAATGCCAGATTTATCTCTATTAATTCTTTGCACAGAGATCGTCCTGTTTCTCCTATGCAGAATGTAGAAGGACATTGTTGACAAAGGATGGTATAAATCTCATTAGCAGAGGAAAAATTAAACATGCTAATGTTGTGTGTGGCGTTGCTAGGACCTGCAGTTGTGTCTCCAGAATAGATGTGAGGACAGAGCAGGTATCTGAGCTTGTAGTAGAGTCTGTATCAGTGTTATGTAGTCTGTTGTTTATCAATAGTTGTTTGAGATTGGGGAGGTTGTCTGTAAGCTAGTACAGGCCTGCCATCAAGGATTTAGGAGAGTGAGTGGGTTGTAAGTAATCTATGATGCAAATGAGTGGTCTCAGTTGTGCCCTGAAGGTAATAACTAATGGTGTTTCATCATTTTCTGTTCTGGTTCTGTCTTGTAGTAGGTTGCTTCTGAGTATTTATCTTCCCTGGTTATTTTGTTCTTTAACCATATTGAATGTGTATTATAATCTGAGGAATGCCTTTTATGAGTTTGAAATCTCTATCTAATAGGTCTGAACAGATGGAATTATATCAGAGTGCTTGGCTGTAGACAATAGATTTTGTGGTATGCTCAGGCCAGAAGCTGGAAGCCTGCAAGTATGGGTTTTTGATACAGCATAGTGCTAATATGAACATGTAGCGTCACAGTGGTGTGCAGAAAATGCATCTGTTGTATAGATTGGTCCAGGCTGAGATTCTTGTTAGTTTGAAAGTTATTGAAGTTCTGGTGGAATTTCTTCTTTTTGTGGGACCAGATGATAAAGATGTCATCAGTGTACCTCACCAAGTGTTGGTTACAACAAAAGATGGAGATGAACCACAAACTACAAATTTCCTCCCGGTGAACCGACGACTCGCAAATTGGTTCGTCAAGTTTTTTTTAGCCAAAAAACCCCCACAAACAAACAAACAAACAAAAAACTGATCTCTGAGCTGCCGCCACCACCCATGCTGCTGCTGCCTGCACCGCCATGGCCTCTGCAAAGGGAAACTGGGCTGCCTTTATTTAGCTATTATATGCATCTTGTATCTAAAACAATTGACAAAGACACTAGTAGTTGCTCATACACGATGAGGCATTAATCCTGGCTTAATTATCCAAAATTTGGATATGCAGTGAATTTGGACAGGCAGTTGAATTGCCCATATTTAACTCTTAATTTTGAACAAATTGGTGAATAATCTAGGAAGCTACAGTTAAGCATAGCTTCTGGTTATATCCAAATCAGAGACGATGGTTAATTGCCTCCAAGCTAGTCATTATTTGTAAGTCAACTTTAAACTCTTTTTTATTTCTGGTTCTTGATACTGTTTTTTAAAAGCACTTAGTTGTTTTTTTTATTCATGTGTTGTGGTCAGATATGCTGTATTACAGCCAATTAATTTGTTTGCTAAGTATTCAAAAGCAGGAGCAAAGTGAGAGTGCTCATTGTGTTGTTTACCATATTTACCATGACACATATATATGATCACAGAGAGGAATTCTTACTGGCCTTGGAATATACATTTTAGATTCCAGGACAGTTAAAAAAAAGTGCTTCTATTTGAAATATTTACATGGACAGGTCTTAAACTTGCTTGATAAGAACTGGAGTGTGTGGAACTGCCTTATAGTGTCCCTAGTAGGGCTTTCAAAGTATGTGAGATATTTAAGGAATGGCTTTACTAATTCCATCCCCATGCCCCACTTCAATTTCCATGATTGGGGGAGGATTCATATCAGAGATCTCCTGTGTCCTAGTCTGTCTCTCTATCCATCAAGTACCTAAGAACTGTTATATATAAACACACACACACACACACACACAATATTTTGTTTCAACTACTATAAAAATTACTTGTGATATATAGATGAATGTGAATGCAAATATTTTGTGATAAATCATAACAGGGTAATTTAACATTTTTAAAGCCTTAATCTATTTCAGCTTTAACCTGTTGGTAGACCACAGGCTTTTTGGTTAATAGTACATACAGCTGTAAAAGGAATTATTGTACATGTGAATAATCAAAGACCATTTAGATTCTGAATGCAGTTTAGAGATAAAAGATTCTAGGATTTGAAGTGTGAATAATACTGAGATCAATACTGAAGATCTCTAATTTTCAGCCCTGCTGGGTGGGGCTCTGCCCCCTTTGCGTGTAATGCCACACTCCTGCACTGGGTTCCGTCATGACTGGAACCAAAGGGGCTGAAAACAATAGCTGTGAGTGGAGGAGGAGCCCATCGTGGAGGGGGCAGAGTCACGCGTGCACACCTTAGAGGAAAACTTGACTGAGAAGTTGCTGAAAGAGATGGTGTGTGAGAGTAGCTTTGAATGCACCCAGCAGGCTGTCTGGCCCTGCTGCACAAGCCCAGGGCAGCCTGGGATAGGTCTCCTGGGCCCCTAGCCATCATGGATGCACTGCCACAAGTGGAGGAAGGGCCACTGCCTGATGTGGGACAGTTGGAGGAGGGTGCGATGGTGGCAATAAGTAGGTAGGAGTTGCAGGGCTCAGGGTTGTTGTCAACCACATCAGATAAAAAGGAGACATGGGAGAAGGCAGTGGAGCACTGGGACCCCATATTCTGCACCTTCGGAGAAGTGCAAGCAGGGATAGAGGACAAGGCCACCTCCTCCCACATAACCTGTTCAGCCATAGATGGGTTAGAGGAGACCTGAGACACTGACAACATAGCCCCCAGCTGAATCAGCATCACCCCATCCCTGTTATCCTCACTGTGTGACAGGAGCCATGGAGCCTATCCCAACCTGGCTTCAGTGCTGCAGATGCAAGCAGCAACAGGCATGGCAAAGGAAGAGCAGTGTCACAGATCATGATCCCCATCGCCCACCTTTACCAGCCCTCCCGAAAAGGACTGAGCCCTGGATTGAGACTCATACTTCCCATTCACTTCTCCAGATCCTGACTTTGTGAAGTTAACTGGGGCCCCAGCTGGAATGACTGGGCCCAGGGGGTTAGTGCCAGAAACCCAACTCCCTGAGAATGCAGGGAAGGTCCAATAGGGGCTGACTTTGTGCCTTTAATAAGAACTGTTGTGAGTGACCAAACCAGACTGAAACCCATAACATTTTTGCTGGGGACTCCTAAGCTGCCAGGTCCCTGAGGGGCACCTGGTGGAAACCACATATGAATTTACATTTATTCTTGCTAATAATCTGCATTACGTTTCATATATATATGCACACACAATGATCTTTTGTTACTGTTTTCTACCTCATTCATGGGCAAGAAGAGAAGCTTCTGGAAAATCATAATGCCTCTAATCAGCTTATGTGCCATTCTACATGTATATTAGACAGTTACAGTTTACTTTCAGAATACTAATTTTGGAATCATTGGTCAAAACCTATGGCAAAGCTGAATAAAAGACAATTTTGCAGACAGCTCAGCATATCTAAATGTGTATTGAATGGACAATTTGAGATAATATATTTGTTTCCTGTAAAATATATCAGTATGTGCCTCAAGTGATTAAGGGGAAAAAAACTATTCATAAGATGCATGTCATAACTGTACTAATCTTTTGTATGCAATTGTCAGATGCTTTTTCAGTCATTAAATTAAAACTAGTTTTGATCATCATTAGTGAAGTACGAGACGCTTGATGAATCATTTAGTGATTTGTTGCTTCTTAGAATTCCTGATGTATCTACAGTACATAGCCACAATACAGGATCTTCTATGTGTCTGTGTTAAAACAGCCAGTGTATTGCCCTCTGCGTTGCTGTTAAATAAAGAAGTTGTCTGCCAATGAGTATAGTGGCTATTATACAGTATGTTGTGTCTGTCATAATGAAAGGGTGCTCAGGCCTAGTGTAAATTTGTCATACTGACATCTCTATGAGGTTATCAAGTTGAACTTAGCAAAGTGGAGTTTTACCTGCTGAGCCTAAACACAGAGAGCATAAACACATTATTTCATTTCCTTTTGTGTTAAAGCAGTGATTGCATGAATGTCTACCAGAGTTTATCTGAATTGTTCTTGTACAGTGATGCATACTGGCAATAGATGTCTGTCTTAAGCCCTCTCCAGATGTTATAGCCTCTGGCTTTGGGTACATTCTTAGAGGGAAGGACCTAGCCCTGATCCCTCTAGGATTGCTTTGCTCATGTAAGGAGCAGGAAGTCTGAGGAGAAGGGTCCTGCTTCTGTATAGACTTTACATTTGAAGAATCCAGACTAGCAAGGGTTTTTCTTTGCATGTAGAACATAAATCCAAGAAGGACCTCTCTGCTGTTCAGCTATTGCTTATATGACCAAGCCAGCTATGGAGGAAACAGAGATGGACACTCCTTGCCAAGTGTGGACATAAACCCAGAGGTTATGATGCCTTAAGAGCACTTTACAAATAGATTGTGATACCACAGCAGGTATAAAAGAAAGCTATGAGTGCCTGATAGGTATTATTCTAAGTAGCATGTGTGCCGTTTCATTCACTTGTGATGTGTCATCATGTTAAGTAAGTAAATAATACTTACTTCTGCTTCTGAGAATTGCAGTCCAAAAATAAGTAAGATACATAGTACTCTCCTCTGCAATTTCAGACATTTTCTAACTGCAGATTTTAGCAATACCCCGCTAAATGATGCTCAAACATACTTGATTGGATGTTTCTCATTTCTCTCTCTCTTTTAAGCTGTTTTTCCACCCCACCTTAGTGAATTGTTGAAGGGTATCTACTTGGAAGTGTAATGGGGAGAAATACCAGCTATTAAGGAATAGATATACTTGATTAAAATCTGCAGCTACTCATTAGTTACCAACCAAAAGATCCATTTAACGGAAGTTGTAGTTTTGTAAATGGTTCAGTTTTAGAGGAGTGTTAAAATAGGAGATAGGTGAAGAGAAATAATTAGTTTAAGGAGGAGGGTTAGTCCCAAGTGGTAAAAATAAAATAAAATGAAGTTGTCATGGTTCTAATACACTAAAGCCAAAATGTATTTTGAAAATAAAAGCAGCGGTTCTCAACTTTGGGTAACCCAGGTGTTCTTGGACTGCAGCTCCCAGAAACCCCGTGTTAGGTCTTTAAGAAGAAGAAATGTAATTAACAATTGGCTAGTGCAGGTGGAGTTATTTAGTCACTGCCTACATGACAAGAAGGACACAGCCGTGTGGAATTAACTACCATGAGGTGAACCACTAATTTGATTGGCTAGAGGTAGTATAAATTAAGAGGCTAGCTACTGTGCCCTTCACAGTTCTATTTTGACTGTCATGCTTGCATTCTGTCTGTTTGATTGCTGAATGCTTATGTTTATGTTCCTGTGAGCACTATGTAAATATGTACAGCAAGTAAATATTCTCTGCACTTATTCCTGGTGTCTTCCTGTGTGCCTGACTACGCTGGAACCTCTGGTCCAAACCTTCGTAAGGAGAAAATCTTCTGCTGTGATTTTAAACAGCTAACACCCTGGCCAGCAGAACTGATGATGAAGGCTTCTGAGAATTGTAGTCCAAATGCCTTTGGCATTCCTGAGGGCTCCACCTTTTATTATTTAACATCTATATTATGCAACTGAGAGAGATCATTTGGAGCATTGGTGTGAGCTGCCACCAATATACTGATGACACCTAAGTCTGCTGTTCCTTGTCCTCCAACACGGAGGAAACAGTCAGTACCCTTGAGCTCGATAATGGGCTTGATCCAGGTGAATGAGCTGAAATTAAATCCTGACAAGATAGTGGTGGTGCTAGTCAGTACAAAGTCAGACTCAGGAAATGGGATTCCACCTGTTCTAGAATGGGTTGTGCTCTTCCTCCTTGGCTGTGCATTGCATTGCCTTGTGATCTGTTTCCACTCTGAATTAAAACACATCTTTTTAGATTGGCATATAATGCATTTTTTTTTCAAATATTATTCTTTGCAATTTTAATGGTTTTTAATGTATTTTGTTTAATTTTAGCGGTGTTACTGTGAGGCAGATTTATGTGATTTATTACGTTTTAGCTATATGTGATTTTTATCTTTTTTTTAAAAATGTGTAAGCTCCCTTAAGAGCTATTTTTAAGTGGAAACAGGAGGTATAAATGTAATAGATACATAAAGTGTCTTTCTTAAAAGGAAGAGTTCCATTTTGAAATGTCTCATTCTTCCCTAACAAGAAAAGAAAAGATAGTGACTTGCAGAGCTCAAAGGGTAAAATTATAGTTTGATCCCCTCCCTAGTTATTTTTCACCCTTTTAATTCTGAAATAATTCATTATTCAGTTAATAAAATTGGAGTGAGTTGAGGGTTTTCATCAATGGCATATAATTTTCTGCAATGAAATATGAATGTATAAATCCAATTGAAATGCAGATAGATAAGATTATTTTAAATGTTTGGTTACAAGACTGGCTTCAGCATTTGGCTGCTGGATTATTTTTATATGATCCCAGGTACATTGGAGTGAATGTTTAAACATTGGTTATTTCACATTATTATTTTTTGGAGGTAGATTAAATGATTGGTTGAGTTCATGTTAGTTTATAGCATCTCTACTGCGATGACTCTGTCTTGAGTAAATGATGAAGCATTTTTTTTTTTTTAAGTTGGTTTTTTTCTCCCTGTAGTTTGGTCAAACAAGAATTTCTGTAGTTGGTTATGAGTACTTGTAGATGTGGATTGCTTGGATCCATTTCAGTCCATCTTTAAAGATGACTATGGGCTAGAGAGGTTCCAGGACACTTTCAGTGCTCCAGAAACTTGATTCATCTTTGTCTTGAATATTGATTTGTAGTGCTCCCTTACATGAAACAGTGGCAGAGGTCCTGGATTTTGACATTTTTGTCATTATGGAAGTGGCACACATCTCTATCTGACTTGTCTATGCCAGTGCAACAAGAACTACGAATGGCTGGATTTAGTATCTGGTGTCAGTAACACACTCACTGATGAAGAAATTCAGGTAAAATCCAGACAACTCAGAGATACTTTTGGTCGTTGTAAGGCAGTTTAGGAAATAGAAGTCCAACTGGAACTACCTAGTAGGGAGTACAAGTTCCTTAGGTCTTGCTTGCTTTCTGAGTGCAATGTCTTGGTTATGACTTACACCACCCTATATTGCTTCGAACCAGGTTATTTGAAGAAACACCTTTTGCAATTTGAATCTGCCTTAGACTTGAGATTTTCTCTTTCTCTCACCAAACATGTTTAGTGGGGACATATGAAAGGGATTTTCTTCAGGAGCCAGTATGAAACCTTCTTTCATGTTCTTCCCTAACTAGGGGGAATAATCTTAAAACATTAGAGGGAGGTTCGTGTCTTTTCACTCTCAGACAAAGTTTCCTGCTCAGTTGTGAAAAGTGAAAAAGTCTTATCACCTTGGCAAGTCAAGGTAGTCAGTGTTCCTTGGGTCTATAGCATCATTCTTTCTTCTGGACAACTCCTTAGGTAAAGGAAAAGGTTCCCCTTGACATTTAGTCCAGTCGTGTCCGACTCTAGGGGTCGGTGCTCATCCCTGTTTCCAAGCCATAGAGCCAGCGTTTGTCCGAAGACAGTTTCCTTGGTCACATGGCCAGCGCGACTAGACACGGAACGCCGTTACCTTCCCACCGAGGTGGTACATATTTATCTACTCGCATTTTTACATGCTTTCGAACTGCTAGGTTGGCAGGAGCTGGGACAAGCGACGGGAGCTCACTCCGTTGCGTGGATTCGATCTTACGATGGCTGGTCTTCTGACCTTGCAGCACAGAGGCTTCTGCGGTTTAACCCGCAGCGCCACCACGTCCCTTGGACAACTCCTTACCCAACTTGAATTCTTCAGAAATTATGAAGAAAGAGAAGTGGTGAGATTTCTCTCATCCCTGTTTCACTCACTTGCTACTCGGGGGGAGGGAACTGCAGTATGTTAGCAGAGTTGATGGAGAGCAAACATATATGTCTAAGTTGCAGTCTGAAGCAAGCTTTTATAGAACTGAGGCACATTGAAAAAATGAGGCAATGAGACTGAACTTCACAGTTGTCTCTGCATAATAAAGATTGTCCCCAAATCAGCTTTCTTTGGTACTGTTTGTAGAAAGGTTGGGTGTAAAATGATGTGTTTACTCCTAGCAACTGTTATTCATAAGTACTGTATATTATCTCTGTACATGAGTTTCCTGGTCAGTAGTCACAAGAGATGTGTCCTACACAGATTTTTCTTAAGTCATTTTAAAAAATGATCTAGGGTGGCAGCGTTCGCTATGTCTTTTGAGAATGTATTCATTGTTAATTACCTGTTGTGTGAAACTAGGTTTCTTAATCTAAGCAATCTCACGGAGGGGGGGCAGTTAGAATGTTAGCTTTCTTTGTTGAAAATGTATATACAGAATGTGTGTGTGTGTGAATGAATGTTTAAATGTGTTTGCTAGAACCAGATTGTTGTGTTTGCATATTACATGATTCTTACCAATCAGAATGTAGTAAGTCAGGCTGCTATATTATGCAGGTGTAGAGATGGAAAGGCCTGGAAATAAAACTGGAAAAATAGGGGGGAGGAGTCTTTTTTTTGTGCCCCTTTTTTTCCAAAGCCATCCCCCCTGAAAAACTGAAAAAAAATGGCGTGCAGAATACATTCTTTTACAATGATAAATAATATTCTATGACATGATATCCAAACTATATAACACGAAGACCTTAATGAAAGACCTCTGAGACTATTCTTTAACAGGAAAACAAATACTGCCTACTCAGCGTATAACATGAACTGTATCTTGAAGGGCACCAGGGACTTCTAACAAACTAGTCCCAGTCTTTTAGGGCCAGGGAGGGCTGAACCCTGCCTCCTCCATGATCTCCAACACACTCGTCAAGTGCGCAAGGCACAGGGTTTTAAAGCAAGGATGTTGAAAGTAAGCTTCCCTGCTTCAGGCCCTACCCTGCCAGACCTGGGACAATCCTCTGAGGGTGAAGATGCAGCTCGGTGTGACTCCCTTGAGGCATGCCCAAAGTCCAGCTGGATCCAGGAGGGCTCGCCTTGCCGATGTGCTGCCTACGGTGGTGGTAAAGGAGGAGGTGGGGTCACTGGTCAGCCTGGCGGGTTCCTTTGCTTGGAGCCTGGTGCTGGGAAAGGGTAGCCATGGGGTTGCTTTTGGCAACGGCGTGCCCAGTGTTGATCCCTCAAATGCCTTTCCTCTTGTCACCTTGCCTTCTCCTGGCACATCTGGGCAGCCTCCTCTAGAGGAACACAAAACTTCACCCAATGACCGACTGTCTCTCAGCTCTCCTTAATTTATTATTATAACCAAAAGTCAGCATAAAAAAGGTTATGGGCCATGGTTATATGGATACCTAGAATCTGAGAAACCCCAGTCTCTGTGGCAGTTCCAGAATCCAGTCCATAGGAGTCCAGAGTGTGGCAGACCCAGATTGTAGGAGCTCAGGTTGTGGTAGCCCCCAAGGTGTTACGGTGGCTCAGACTAAAAAAAAATGTCCACAAAAAGTCCACAGAAAAATAAAGTCTACAGAAAACTGAAAACTCAGAACACACACTGAGGTAAAACTAAAAAAGTGTAAGTCAGGAAGGCAGAGCTGAAGCTAGTCTGAGATAAAATTCTCAGGAAAGAGTCAGGGGTAAAATCAAGTTTGTGAGGTGATACAGTTGCTGAGCTGAATTGCAACAGTAACTAAAATAATTTTTCTTCTCCCTGTACACTAAGTTTGAGCAGCTTATATAAGTAAAATGGATTTATTTCAGAAAAATGAATTTTATAGTAAATTTCCAGAATTAACAAAGATGAATTATAAACAGTGGGTTGACAATCTGAAGATAGATATACAAGCATTAAAAATAATTAATTGTATAGAAATGGAAAAGCTTCATAATAAAGACTTAAGAAAGAAATGGGAACAAAATGACAGAATTGTCAAGTCTATAATTTATCACAGTCACTCAGATACACACTTAAGTTATGTAAAGAATTCAGAGACTGCTGAGCAAATGCTTGAGAATTTAGAAGCAGTTGATGGTATTTCCAGTCACACATCCATAATGAATCTTATCAGACAATTAGGCAAGTTTAAATAATAACCAAAAGCCAACATAAAAGAAGTGAGAAATGTGCCTCCATTGAGGCAAAATTGCCATAAATTAGTTTGATTGTGCAGTGGCTGAATGATAGCATATAGATGGGAAAGAGATGGTTTAATTCAGCTCTTGGTTACACTGGTGAAATAAATTGGGAGCTAGTTTGGGGTTTTATAAATCGAGTTAGCCTCATGTGGTTTTTGTTGCGATGTGTGCGTTGTCATGGTCTGTGATGGTTGCAGCAGCATCAAGGGCTGTCTTTGCGCTCAAGCACAAAGAAGGGCTGGCTGGTCAAGACGCCACCTCTTTTCTTTTGCTTGGCTGGCTGAAGAAAGCCTTGCCTTGCTGCCTTCTGCAGCTGGGGGGGGGGGGCAGGTTGTGTGGAAAAGGAAATTAGGGGAGGTGCCTGGGAGTGGAGACATCTGCAAGGCAGCTAGCACTTGCGAGTCACCGGGTCTCCCTCCTCCTGACTGGTGTGTGCATGGACACATATGTGCACCTGCCTGCCTGCTGCCTCCTGAATTTCCACCTTCCCCTTTCCTTGCATTTCACCTGCCTCCTGGAGCTGCTGTCTTTGGGGTCTCCTGTGTTGCTGCCCTTTCCTCCACCCTGCCAGCCTCCGGTTTGGGGGGGGGGGAGGAGTGGTAAAACAATTCTTTCCCCCCCCCCCTCTTGGGCTTGTCACTCATTTCAGCAGACTCCCAAGACACAGTTAATGCTGATACAGGTGGATATAATTTGAATTGTATCAGATTCGATATCAAGTTAAAAAGAACAAGCCCCTCCTGGCTGTTTAAAATATTTCATATTTCCAGGCAAAAAAATTCATGCTGAGCTGTGCATCATGTAAACAGATATTTTTAAATCAATTGAAAATCTTCCTAACCTGATTCAAAAGCATTTTTCCCCTAAGTGTAAATAGGCTCTCAGTCAGAAATGTTCAGAGTCAGTGTTGAAGACCGTTAGTTCAGGAATATTTATTTAAAGCTCCCAAAGAAAAACTTAAATAATGTTGTGATGGCTTACAACTGAACTGCCTTGCCTTTGAATACAGAAGTTGTGAAAAATTAAACTGCCTTGGAAAAGTTATGTGCAGTTTTTAGTAATAATGACCTCAGTGGTGTGTTTCATGAACTTAAAGAGGAGGTCTTGTTGGTAGTTGCCACATAATATTTATTTTATTTATATATTTAAAGATTGTAATTAGGCTGTATGGAATACTTTGCATAGTAATAGTTCTATTAGCATGCTGGTATGTGTTCTGTAGAAGCAATAAAGATTGTCTGATTTAGACAAGCAAATGAAGGTTTCAGCATCAAGTGAATATGCTATGCCTTTTCTGTTACGTGGATAAATGAGTGAAGAATATGTTTTTCCCCCGCCCCCTGTGGGCACATATGGCTTAAGTTGAAGGTTTTGAAATACTTGTGGCAAAAGTAAATGCTTTGAATTTTCAGATAAATAGCTAAACCATGTGAAATACTTATCTCTTTTCATGTTTATACCAAGTGGAGTTGGGCGTATTGGGTTAAAATAAGCAAGACTGTTTACAGGTGTTTTAGTGCTATGTTAATTTAAAACAGAAGATAAAGTACTATTAATTGTACAAATTCTCAGTAGAATATTTCCGTCTGAAGATATTTTATTGCTTCAATATGTAGTTCTTTTGACTGAGAGTTATACCGTATTTGATAAGTTTATTATTTGCTGTTAAGTTGCTTCTGATCTTGTGAATTAGTGAACTTGAAAATGACCTTCCATTAACAGCCCTGTTCAGGTATTGCAAACTAAAGGCTGTGGTTCCTTCATGTTCAATATTTCCTCTCTTCCTGCTGCCTTAAACTTTTCATAGCATTAATGGTCTTTTCTGGTACATCTTGGTCTCTTTTTGCAGTAGCCAGCTTCTGGAACCTTTAAAGCATACTACTGCATGTTGATTGATGTTATTGTTTATTGTGCTTGAACTCCTAAAATTAAGATGAAGTCTTGTTCTCTTTTCTTTTTTATTTTCAGGACGAGATTTTTCTATGGGCTAAAACACGTAACTGACTGGCCCATATCTTATCTTCAAATTTGCAGAGATTATTCATTGAGGATTATTGATGCATAATAATGCAGCTATGTTATTGTACCTCAAACAACCCTAGATTTAAAATAGATCAAATACATTGAAAAGGCCAATCTTGCTTTATGAAATATTTAAAAATGAGGAAAGGAGGGGTGGGGACAAGGTGGGGAAGCATATTGAGATTACCTTGATGGAAAATAATGTAAAAGGGAAAGCATGGGTGAATTTAAAGGCAGAAATTTGTGATCAGAGATCGGATAGCTCTGTGTTGCTCCAAAATCAAGATATTGATTATATTGGGAGGAAATTAGTAAATCGAATAGAAAATGCCTTAAAGAGATTTCATAGATGGCATTTTAAAACTGGCAAAAGGGGAGCAAGCCCGGAAGTATGATACTGGAGCTGAGAAGCAAAAATGAAAAGGGGAAAAGTAACCTGCGGATTAAATGCTTAAAATTTCTTGGTTTTGAGAGATATATAGTTACACATAAAGCAATATGAATAATTACACTATGAACAATTTTGGCTAGGTGAGAATCTAAATGGTAGATAAGCATATGTAATTATGAATTTTAGAAAGGTTAATGAAGAATAATAGTATTAGAAGCTTTTGTTTCTATGGTACATATATAGAGATTAAATATGAGTGAATTACTATATTGATTATATAGACAAGATTAGGTATATATTGTCTTTTTACCTGCAAAAGTGGGGATTTTTGAGAAATGTATTGACCTGGCCTAGAGCTTTTGTGTGTGTGTGTGTGGATAAGTTACCTTAATGATGAAATTAGAATTGCTTATGATGAGTATTGGATAGAGGGGTATGCAGGTGAAAGATCCTATAGAGACCTTATAGATGGCATCTTAAAAGCTAGTAAAAAGAATGTAGGAAATGAATTCCTAGATCCACAAGGCTATAAGTAATCAGAAATCCCTGGTCTATACATGGAGCTAAGAAATACAACAAAAATTGGAAAGTTACTTGCTGAATGTTTTAAATGGTTGATAAGTATAGATAATGCTTAAATTAGATTATATATTCTGAGTATAATTGTTTAGAAGGTATTGATGATAAGTCAGAAACATGAAGACACTAAGTAATATATGAATTATAGTTTGGAATACGCAATTAAGAGTGGCTTGAATATAAGATCAATATAGATTTAAGTTTGTACATTAGACAATATACGTATGTTAATTATTATAAAGCTAGGAAGTTACTCTATGAGCTTAACAATGGCTTAAATATGCTTAGTAGGGTAATATGGTTTATGTAGTCAGAATTATATATTAGATGGATATGGCCTAAATATGTTTGGTAGGGCAAGATGGTTTATGTAGTCAGATTTATATGCTAGATAGATACATGAAATTATCTCCCCGTATATATGTTTGTGTTTGTTTTGTATGTTTGTTTATGTTTAAAATAAAATTTAAAAAAAAAGAAAAAAAAAGAAAAGGCCAATCTTGCTTATATTATAAGAGAATGGTTGGCTCGGCTTGGTGTTTTGTTTTGTTTTTTAAATGTGTAAGGAATCCAGTCTGTAGGGGATGAAATATTGATCCTCAAAATCGGCTTTTCAAAAGGCAAAAACAACTACTTTGTTATAAGACTGAGCATACATGATACAGGCTTTTCAGTGTGAGCTTTGTGCAGTGAAACATTGTATACGTTAGTAGGGGTGGAGGAGGGCAAGAAAGGTCACAGACAGATTGAAAAGGCAGGTTTTCTTTAAAGAGTTTAAAACAACAACAACAGGCGTGCTTTAAAGAAAGAAATGGAACGACAGTCCTCCAGAAAGAAGGGCATTTTGCCATGTAGCTTCAGGGTATTAGCACGCAGTTTTGTAAGGTATATTCAAAGTATTTCCCATACCTTAGAACAGATAGCAGTTGTGTTTTGTTCTAGCACTTTCAATAAACATTCTGCCAAGGCTTCTTAGACCAGTCTCCTCACATCAGTATCCAAAGGGGAACTCATCTCCACCTCCGGAGCAATCTAAACTTTTGACCCTGTCAGTCAAGACCCAATTAGTTGACTCTTACCTGACTTTTTAATGCCTTCCAATGCCTTCCTGGCTAAATAGGCTTATCAGAATTGGGCTTCAAGGGGATTTTGTCTAGTTGTAAAAATTGAGACACAAAAAGAATGTTATTTTAAAAAGAAAAGCATACAGATAGTAAAATATTTTTAAAATATATTTGAATACAAAACAAGTATACAGAAGCTCACTCGCTTAAGCTGTGAAATTACTGGGTTTTTTTGCTTTGTAGCTGGGGATGGTCTTACTTTATATTAGCAGAGTTTTGGTGCCTATATCCTATCATAGTCTCTTGCAATAGTCTCCATTCCATCCATCTTGTCACTATACACTTGCTTGATGATGATGATGATTATGATAATAATAATAATAATAATAATAATAATAATAATAATAATAATAATAATAATAATAATAATAATAATAATAATAAAATCTCCAAAGTTCATAGAACCATGATGTTGGAAGGGTCCTATAAGGCCATCAAGTCCAACTGCCTGCTCAGTGCAGGAATACAAATCAAAGGATATCTGCCAGGCGGTTGTCTAAATTTCTCTTTAGTAAAAGGCGAAAGATTTATACGATCTGAAGAGAAACCAGAGATCAAGTGTCTAAATTTCTCTTGAATGCCTTCAGTGTTGGAGCACTCACCACCTCTCGAGATAGTTGGTTCCATTGCTGTACTGCTCTAACAGTTAGGAAGCTTTCCCTGATATTCAACCAAAATCTGGCTTCCTATAACTTGAGCCCATTGTTGTGTGTCCTGCGCTCAGGGATGATTGAGAACAGATCCTGCCCCTCCTCAGTATGACAGCTTTTCAAGTATTTGAAAAGTACGGTACACAAGTGCTAGCCCCAATCTGTCCCATTGATCAACAGACACATGAAGGCACTCCAACCCAGAGCCAACCAAGGTGGCAATCTTACTAACCTTGATGGAGTTTTTGGATGCAATGGCAGCCTCTCCTCCCCAACCCTCCAATCTGCCCTGTTGAGGGCGGTTCTGCGAGAAGGCTCCGTAATACACACCAGGTCAGGCTTCTCATCTACAATAAGATCTGTAATTATTGGAGACTTGTTTTGGACTGACCTGGCATTCAACAGCAAAAAGGGTCAGAGCAGAGGGTGAAGGGTTGAGCTGATTACCTTGCACCTGGGTGAGGGCTGGAACACTAGAACCCGGGATTGATATTAAAGACTGAGGCCTTCTTCTACTAGAACAGCCAGTGTTCTTCCTGATGCTATATCTCCCTCTACCCGTCACCACCAAGATTGCCATGTGCCTCATTAGAATACTCCCCCCTCGAATAGGGCAAGCCTACCCCGCTTTGGGAGAGAGAGAGAGAAAAAAAAAAAAACCCCAAAACAACAGCAAAAACGAAACAAGAAACACAAAGAAACTAAATTGACTAGAGTAACTGATTAGCTAACCCCCCCGCCCGCATAAAAGTTCCTGAAAAAAAACCCTAAAAAAGGGGAAAAACCCGACTTAAACCTCTAACTAAAAAAGGGGGGCAAGCACTCAGAAGATAAATTAAATTAATAACAATAATCATTGGCTAACAATAGTAATAATACTAAGAACAACAATAGCAATGAAAATAACAATACAATGTTAATAATTTTAAACAAAACAATAAACCTACAATTCACTTAGTTCATCCACTCCGAGAAGAGAGTCCAAAGGAATAGGTGAGTTCAAAACAAGAACAGCAAGATGACAAAACATAAAGGGAGGGGGCAGTTACACAGCATGTTGGGTAACAGTAAATGGTAATAGACAGAAGGAGGTAGTGGGGAGATGTTTCCACCACCATAAGCAGATATTCACCAGGAACAGAATCACAGTCAGGGAAGGGGCAGTCCAAGTTCTTTGGTGGACTAATATGGCACACGTCACACTCTCCCCCCAAGACAGAAATGCAGTCCTCAGAGTCACTGGTCTCCCCATCGTCATAGACAAAAACGCCACACGTCCAAGGTTTTCTTCTCCCCTGGGCTCATCTCACCCTCATACCCGGGCATACTTCTACTACGATTCTGCATGTCCTCCAGCTGTAGTTTCATATAAAAATTGTCCTTTTGCAGAGCCTGAATGGAAGCTTCATTTTTTGTTACTGTCTCTTTAAGCTCTTTAATCTCTGCTTCAGCATCTTTAATTCTACTACTCAAAGGTTCCAATATTTCTTTCAACTTTGTGTCTAACAGCTCTGCCATTCCCTGCATTATTTCCATTTTCAACATTTGTAGCTTAGGGTCAAGAATAGACTCACCCTCTCTTTGAACCTCTGTCAGTGTCTCTTCTGTTGCTTTTTCTCCAGTCGCCATCGTACATTCCTTCTGGCGAGAGGCGCCTCTTTTCCAAGATCTTGAGAGGTTAATTTCCGGCTGTTTTTTGCTGTTATTTATTACTTCACCTCCTCCAGACAGGTCCTTTCACCTCACCAACAGATAGAGACTTAATTTATGTCTTTTGAGCTAAGATTGTTATCTTAATAAAAGTAGTAATTTGAAAAGGTCCGGGAGCTCTAAACAGTCACGTCCTACTCCATCCTCGGCAGGCTCCTCCCCCCACCATGAAATGGTTTAATGTTGGAGGGACTGTACCAAGTTGCATTCTACTTCCACATGTGGTGGCTATATCCATGGTGAGTAACATCTGGCAACTTTGAGGTAAAAATTAGGAAAACTACAAAACAGCCAGTACTCCTAACCTCTGGCCTAACTCTACTAAGCTCAATGAAATTCAAATATATTCTGTGGGCATGGGACTTTCATGTTTCTTGGACTTCATCCTCCATAATTCATTGAGATTTCCCCTATAATTTTGGGAGTTTTAACCAGGAAATTGAAGTTCTCACTGGAGTTTCACTTATGTACAGGTGGGGAATAAAGGCTCAGTCAATCATTTTGCTCCTGTGAAGAAGACAGAGGAAATGGATGGGAGTAGTTAATCTCTTTGCCCATTAGGTTTTGTGCCCCTCAGAAAGCTGCTAGTCTCATAACGCCATTCAGCTCCCACAGAGCTTAGCCACTGTCACCCATTTCTCTTCACATGAACATAGTGGCTTTCCATTTCTTATTCCTCACCTGAAAGTACGTGAAAACTCCTGTGAAGACCTTCTCTTCTTGAAAATAGGGATGGCCCAAAAGTGGGAGGCATTGGTTTTAAAGATCCCTTATTTTTTAAAAAAAAGAAGGTATGAGGTATTATACTGTTAGAGCAGCTAAATCAAGAATTAAAACAGTTGAGAGGACAGATGGAAGTGGATGCTTCTAGTATCGGTAGATTTTTATTGCATATTTGTGGGAATTATAACAATAAAAAACAGCTGGAGACAAAAAGATGTGCTTTAGTTCTTTTGATAAAATGTAATAAGAGTACTTGTCTGTTTTTCTTAATCTGTAAGAAATGAAATTAATTTTAATATATGTAGCATTTTGGTGTTAATCTTAAACAGTATATGTAATGGGAGTAATAATAGTAGATTTAATGAGACCTGGGCAAAATTTGTCTGACTTATATGAAGTGGAAGTAGGCTAAATTTAAAATCTTAATAACTATGGTGTTCAACATCTTTTAATCTAGTAGGTAATATTTCACTGTATCAATTTATTTTCTGATGAACTACAAATTAATAATACTTATCAAGAAAGTTGCAGTCTTGTGTCCCAGGATATATTTTACTTAATCCGTCCTCTTTTTTAGTTTCAAGCAGCTACTGTTTGCCTTAACGTGTTGTGCTTTTCCGGTATGTATGAATAATCTGAAACTGACTTTATCAGGCTGGGTTGATGAAGCAAAGTGATCTGCATTCTTTTGGTTTTGTTCTTTGGAGGCAACACCAGTACTGAGAAACAGATGCAACTTTACATCAATAATTCTTCTCATTTTAATGGAGTTTTTGAATCCATCATGCTTTGATACAGAAACTTTTGATTTAAGTTAATATCACAGTCTGAAAATGAATCCTCATTGTCCTTAGGAACAAACAAAAAATGCCTTGTCAGGATTGTTAGCTTTTATGATTACAGAGAGGATTGGAATGCAGCAGAGACACTTTATTTTCACTGTGGGAGCTGATAAATTTGCAATTTGCATCCCTTCCAGGTGGCATCATATGTATATGGTTAGATCACACAGCTGTTGACTTAATTGGAAAAATGGGTGTGGCTAGCAGGTGCCTTGAAAATCTGGTATGAAAAACTAATCTAGATACAATCTGTGTTGCATTGCCTTCCAGCAGACTTAGGAAAACAGCTAATATTATCATAAGTTTCTGATCCCCTCACACGACATCATTTGCCATTGTTAATCCCCGAAGCACTGTTGACCGTGTTGTTAAATATTGTAATGTTGAACTGTGATGTTTTATACCATAAAAACCTAGGCAATTACTTTCCTGATATATCTGAAACTGAACTGGTTACATTGTTAAGTAATTTCCACTAATCTACTGGAATTCTTATTATTATGGTTTCTTGTAGTTAGAAGTTTATCAGAAACTAGTGCACTTATAGAGCAGCAGAAGATAAAATTAAAAACTGCTAGCAGATTAAAGATAATATAACACATGCTGTGTTCCTTTACTAGGCTGGTATTTTTCCACTGGTCTAAATTCTTATGCCTGCTAATATTTGGGAGAGGAAGGGAAGAGGAAGGAAAGAAGCACACGAAAATCTAAATATATATTGAAAAAGGAATTAGTCTCTCAACACCACTGAAATATAAAAACTGCTTTTGTAAACCTTTCAGTTCTTGATTACATAACAGCAAGTGTTTCCTTGTCTAGTTCACACTGACAATTGTATTTAAATTATCTACCCAAAGGGCCTTTTAGTGATATGTTGATGTTTATAATGTGCTGTCAAGTTGGAATTGACTTATAGCAACCCTAATAGGGCTTCCATGATAAGTGAGATGTTTAAGGAGTAGCTTTACTAGTTCCACACTCCTAATGAGTCTTTGTGGCTGAGCAGGAATTTGAACACAGGACTCCGGAGGCCTAGTTCATCACTTTATACCCACTACACTACACTGGATATCAGTGATATGTAGAGTTAGAAAATTATCTTCATCAAAATAGTTTATAATCAATGCTTGATTTCAGGTGTATTTTGCTAGCTCCGAGTTTTGGGGAAAAATACGTTTTGCTGTGTGGGAGAATCAGAGCATCTGGCTGAAAGTTGTTTGGAATGACAAAGCAGTGGTATATAATAATTGTTAAAGGAACATTGGCTCTTTGCTGTAAAATGTTTGAATTTGGTTTCTCTTCTGTTCTACCATTTCACAGTGGAAATAGTTTTCATAGGGAACATTTTCCTCCTTTCTCTCCATAGTAAGAAGATTTTAATTTTATTTCCTGTGAGTTACACTAACACTGTCAGAACTGGGCTCTAAGCAAAAGAAAACACAGCTTCATTCTGATGTGATTCAGGAGGAATTTTGGCTGCCATGAACAATTCTTTCCTTTGGGATTTGGTTGTCTGGCAGCCCTTCCTAATAGTCATTGCCTTTTATAGGAATATATGTGTGAATGGAACTGTATGCTGATTGCCTGCCATGGTGCATGGTAATAGAGATGCTATGTGATACATTGGGAGGGTGCGTGCGTGTGCAAGAGAGAGGCCAGTTACAGTAGGGACAGAAAAAAGCTCTGAGTAAAATGAGAGTTCAGATACAAACAAGGCTGTTCAAATGAAGTCAAAGCGATGTTGGACGAAGTTTGGGAAAAGAGAGAGCTGTACATTTGTTAAGAGCTATGGTGTAAGACTTTTTGTGTGTGTGTGTGAGAAGCTATGGAAAAGTAGTGTGTTCTCATGGGAAATAACAATGTATAACTGTATGATAAGAACTTGGCAGCTTGTAATTTTTGAATTCCTTATCCTTTTGTGTTTAAATACTTCATTTTGGTTTACAAATCCCATCTTTTATTCTTAAAAATTGCACTCACAGTATATTCAACTATGCATACTGCTGGCCAGCACTGGGAGATGTAGTCAAGGTTGTCATGAAAATGCCACAGGCTATATGTGTTTCTCAAAAAGCATGCTTACTTTTTTTAAAAGACAGTGTAAATTTAGCCCTTAGTTGTGGCAGTGGAGAGAGAACACTGGCTGTTTGGTTGGTTTGGTAAATTGGTAAATCTGACAAGGTCATCCAGAGGAAGCAGTGCCTGTTACAAGGAAAGAGCCCCTATTACAGGTTAGACAACCGCCTCAGTCTCAGATAAGGGTTTAAGAGTGATTGTTGTTTGGTGGTAGCAGACATCAAGTAGAGGAAGGTGTGTGTGTAGTGTGGCCCCCCACCACAAAGCGGATAATGAAATGAGCATTATTGTTCTGTCTCTATCCAGGTGGGATAAAATGATGATTAAAAAGGATGGATGACTTTGTAGACTAGCAAGCTGGTGTAGGTTGGGGCAAGAAGCTTCAGAATGAAATGAATGTTAATATATAATAATTATATTCTTATTTATAAAAGCCGAAAAAGAACTAAGGAAAAAAAGAATTAAAATGTTGTTTGTTTTCTATTGTATCTTCTGGTACTATAGATCATTTACATAACTTTTGGGTATACCTTTCTTTAATTACACTTGAGTAAACTGTTATGACCAAGACATGCTTGAAAGCTAATATGGTGATTTGTTAAATTCTGAGCTTTATAAATTCTCAAGAACAAGATTTCAATATGGTAATTATCATGAGGAAAATTTGCATATTTCCAGTCTGGCCTCCTGTTGTACTCTGATTGTCTACCGTTGCACTGTGATTTCACAATTCAGTGTTCCATGCTGTGTTTTATGTGCAGTATATACTGTCTTTCCACACATACCAAGCTTACATACTCTACACAATGGATAGTTTTCCAACACATAAATATAACTTCCTCTTTTCTGGAATACTTGCTTTCACGTTGTTCTTTTCATGTGGTTATAGAATATCAATGGATTTGTTCTAGTGGAATATTTCTAGTGTCTCTGCACCACAAAAATTCAAGGCAGAAGCTATTAGTAATATATAATGAAGTATTTTAAAGTTTGAAAAGTTTTTTGAAAAATCAGCCACTGGACAGCACCACCTAAACCTTGGCTATGTTTTATTGCTTTATTCTATTGAGGGCTTCCACATCAGGAAAAGATTGCTAATGACAGGAAACAACCATAATAGCACCCCAAGAGTGGTCATCAGACTTGGCTTTTAGTGGTCCCCTTCTGTCTGTCATAATAGCCTGTGTTATATAATGGGAGAGAATTAGGGATTTTGTCTAGTATGGCTTTCTGGAATAAGTAAAATCAACTGAGGTGTTTATTGTGTAGCCCAAGGAAGATATGATCATGGTTTTCCCTGATGGATCTCTCTCTCATCATAAAAATAGATATCAGCATCTTTGTTTGGGGGCTTGATGCCACAGAGTGCATTGGTTGATAAGGAGAAACACAGACGTGTTCAAATGATTGAGAGATTAAACTGGGAGATTAAACTACTATTGTGTGTGAGTTCATTCAGCCCACAAAGGTAACTCAAAACCAGTATGTTACTTTACACAGATAACACTTTATCCAAAATATATTGTAGTTTTCAGAGCAGTACAGGTCACAGAATGCACGTGTGGAGATGCCTGTATATGTGAAAATAAATGTCAGTCTCTTTAGTACAAAATAACCTGGATTATTAGCCTTAGAGAGTTATTCCTACAAAATTGGTCTGTCTTTAGTTTCTTTGCTGTGAACGATTATATTGGTATTGGAAGTTGGCAAATAATGTTTTAAACTCAAGTTCAGGTAACTGGTCCTGAATTTTAGTAATGGCACATGGAAAATATTGTTTTTATATAAATAATTTGTCAACAGAAAGGTAGAACTGAAGAGATTTCATATTCTTGCACAGCATCTCAAATTATTATCCAGAACAGGCAGTTGGGCAGGTGAAGCTGTGTTGAGAAGTATTACTCCTGAAATTCTTTATTCTGGCTAGCATTTCAAGAACAAGCCGACTTGGGTCCTTTTAAGGAGAGAGGCTGGGTAAACAAACAAACAAACATACATACGTCGCCCTCGACTATATCTTGTCACTATTGGTGTACAATATTTTACTTTGACTTAGCATTAGAACAGTTTAATCATGCAGAGGTAATGTTTAATGGTGCTCAGTAATTGAGTTAATGATCAGGTGTGAGAGTACATTAGATATTGTACAGCTGTTAATTTTCAAAACCCATGTGTTCCCAGATTTTAGGATGAGCTAATAGTGAAGTTTTACTTAATTAAGTCTCTGAACCTTTCTGGCAATCTTTTGTGTCGTCCTTGTCACCAGAACAATTGGCTGTGTTTGATTTCCTCTACATTTATGCTTCATTTTGGCTAATGCTATTGTTACTTGTGTGGGCATGAAGCAGCTGTCATAATAAAATTATCCTTTCAGTGGGATACATTAATTTACAGGTGGAGGCAATCCAAGGATAGAGCTGCCTCTGAGCTGCAAATGTAGTATGTAACATGAAAGTTCAATGGAAAACAATCTCTTACAGCATGTTGCATCAGCTTTTCCTCACCAGTTTTGATAAACAAATATGTTACTAGGCACAAAATGGATGACAGAATTAACTGAAAACAATATCTTGGTTGCTTATCAACAGGTTTAATTTAGACCATCGTTTTTATATGTTAAGCATTTAACTCTGTTGTTTCCACCTGAACCCCTCTTCCCTTGGCTGTGTTTTAAATTAAGCTGCATGTTCATAGGATAACTAAGAGAGCAATATTGTTTGTTCGGAACCAGTAGGAGTCTCTAGTGTGCTGAACATAAAAGTTGTGGTAATGTATTTGCTCATTCAGAGACAACCAGCTGAAAATGGCTTAAATAAATTGGAAAGGGTGGTAGTGCGATGCATCATCATCATCACATAATGCCTGTTGGACTGATGTTGAATAGTTCATTATACAATAGTAGCTTTGTTTTAGAAAGGACATCTTTTTGATTACAGAGCAAAGTTGAAATGTCATTTTGTTTTGTTGTTCACTATAAGGCTTGATCTTTGTTTATCTGATGGTATTTGATTTTAAGCCCAGTGAAAAACCAAAGATGTTCTGACTTTTAAAATAACAAGAACAAAGAAATACCAATTAAAGCATTTTAAAGATTGAAACATAACTTGGGTGTGAAAGTATGCTTCTGCTAAATTCTTAGAAATGTTCTATTTGTTTTGCAGTTAAAAAGACAGTTGATACAGAAGAAAAGAAGGGAACAGTGCCTAAGAAGAGAGCTAAAGAGTTAAGATTGCTGGATGGGAAGACAGCACAGAATTTGTGTATGGAATATGTTCCTCCATTTTACTGTATGCTTTATAAAGTCCAACGTCAGCAATTTTGAAAAAGATTTTCTGTTAATAGTCATTTCATGTTCCGAGGGAAATAAGTGTTGTGATATATCCTAATATGGAAGCTGTCTTTCCTTCTTCATACCTTCTTGAATTTGATTTGAGGCAAGAACTGTTAACTGTTAGTGCCATCCTATGAAGACTGGACTGAGGCAGTACATGAAATAAAGACGAAGAATACTCAGGTTGCATAATAAAACAACATTATTGAGTTTATTTTGTCAAACTTGAGTACATGATGAGAATGATGAATAATGCCCTTGAGCTTTCCACAGTGGAAAAACAGATTCTCCATTCTGGCAGTTCTACTTATCTTAGAAACACTTTACAAAATCTGAATGTCACATACCTGGGAGAGAGGCCTAAATAGGAAGGCTTTAAGGCTTAGCTGGGCCTAGCTCCACCCATGGTTCCTGTTTTTGCCCGGAAGCTAGCTGACAACTTTCCTTCTGAGCAGAAAGCATGGACAGAACTAGGCCTAGCTAACCTTCAAAGCCTTCCAATTTAGGACTGTCTCCCAGGTGCATCACATCTGGGATTTGTAAGGTGCCTATAAGATAGGTAGAATTGTGGTATTTGTATCCAGAAAAGCCAAAATCCCATCCCTAGATACTGTTATAGAGGTCATCTGTTAGCATATGCTGGAAATGTTCCTCTCCTCATTAGGAATTGTCCTTTGGTAAGTTTGATTTTCAAGAAGTCCAGGAATGGAGACAAATGGGTTATTATTTAACCTTGCTATTTATACAAGGCAGAGT
The DNA here is from genome assembly GCA_037013535.1 of Intellagama lesueurii. NCBI lineage: Eukaryota > Metazoa > Chordata > Lepidosauria > Squamata > Agamidae > Intellagama > Intellagama lesueurii. The sequence continues at coordinate 24,871,124 of JBAJHW010000010.1, read as the reverse complement.
AAATTAAAAATATAGGGATACGTCGGCTGAAATCCTACTGCACAGCTTTCTGTATGTAACAGTGATGACATCATTATGAGTGGCAAATAACCACTTCCTTTGGGGATTTTGGGGGTATACATGACTTATTTGCATCGTGTATGAGTAACAGGACTCCCAAAATTGCCTTGGATCAGAATTGATTTGCCTTTAATCAACAATGATTTGCCACTGATGATAATGCCATCTCCATTGTACACAGAGATACACAATAATATTTCAACCATTAAAAGTACAGTGAGCTGTTGACATTGCTTATATTAAACATAAATTGGATTCTGGCTTTAATAAAGCAGCTTCCTACAAATCCTGGATTAAATCATGACCAGTACATTTTACCATACATAGAAAGCAGCTGCACATTGTTTGTGTTTTTGACCATACTCTAAATATCAAATTTTAATGTATTTAATCTTTTAGGCCTTTAAGCCTAGTGGTTCTCAGTAGTTACAGTAGCTGTTTGCATGATAACTAAATGCAGCTTCTGGGTTTAAAGGGCATATTCTTGTTAATATTGGTTATTGATGAAAGCCTGTATCTTTCCTATCCTGCTTCTTCACTTCTGAAACTATCTGGCCAGCTATTATGAGAACTGGCATGCTGAGATGGCTATTTCTTGCCTTTAATTCAGCAAGGTTCATTACATTTCGTATGAAATGTGATAGCTTATAAACCAATAAGCAAGTGAAAATTTGTCTTAAGCAATTGTGTACTTTATAATTTTTTGAGAGGTCCGAATCATATATCAAAGGTCCATAGTTCAGTCCTCTGTGGAAACTACATTTTCTTTAAAAAATATCTCTGTAAAGAAGAATATCATAACTGGGACACTGGTTTTGATCAATATGATCTACACTTGTGTAGAAAGAAGTCAGCTTGTTTAAAAGCATTCCTCATAGATCTTGAATAAAATTCTATACCAGAGAATCAAATTGGGTTTCCTTCATATCAGGTCTCTTAAAATTTTAGGGTTTTTTTGGGTTTTTTAAAATAAACTCATTGCAACAAATTACAGATGGCATGAAAGGTCAAAGACTTATTGAATCCTGGCTTTACTGCAAATATATAACATGCTGGTATGTGTTGCTTAGGGATGCATTTTTAAAAAACTATTCCTCTTACCTATTTCATGATGGCCAGAGTCCTGTTGCACAATGTTATCTTGAACAAACCCGAATGACATCATAAACTTCAGCTGTTAGGGAGAAATTAAACTATATTTACTTAAATATATATGTTTCTCAGTGTGTACAACATGATCAGCATCACTTAAATCTATTATTTGATTAACTATTTCTTGGTATAATCTGTGTTGTTTCAGTTCAGTATTTATTCTAATCATACAAAATCATACGGTTTTTATTTGACAGTAGGCTCTCAAATTATGGTGTTTTGTTTCAGCTATTTTTCTGGGATCTTTCCGCATGCCCTATGAGGAAATAAAAAATATTATTATGGAAGTAGATGAAGAAAAACTGAGTGAAGCATTGATTCAAGTAAGTTACCACTGCATGACTTTGAATTAAAATGTTGCTCTTCCAAATGCTTTTCTGAAGACCTGTTGACTACAATGGATTCTTAGAATCCTGTGAAGTTTGAAGTCACGTACCTTGGCTGGTTACATTTCAGCAGATATGGACAGTTGTCTGACACGAGATGCTGTGGCTGTATCCTGCATTACAGATCCTCTGTTGAGCATAAATTTCCAGAGGGAAGCTACAGTATGTTAGTTGGTAGGGATTTTTTGCAGCAAAAACAACCATCCTGTGATACCTTAAAAACTTAACAAATTCTATTTCGCATAAGCTTTCATGGACTGTAGCTCACTTTTTCAGATGGCAGAGTATTTTGACTGCAGAAGGTTTAAGTTCCAGTCCTTTGCATCTCCAGTTAGAATTGGGGTGGGGGAACCTGTGTGAAATTCCAGAGGTCTGCTGGCAGTGAAAGAAATGGTCTGGTTCAGCATAAGGAAGCTTAGCAGTGTTTTTAAAGCTCTGTAGAATCTGCTTGTTCAAGAAGAGGGAAAAAAGAGATTAATTTATTAGCAAATATTATGCTATGTAGTTAGGCTAGGGGAAGAACAATAGCATAATTCGCCATAGCAAATTGCTTATAATTAGCAAGTCGCTGCTTGGACACCTTGTTGTACTCTGAATCATATGATTGGTATGTAATCCAAAATCAGACTGGAGACAGAGGCGGGGTTTCGTTGTGGCGAGAACCGGTCAGGTTTCTGAAACTGACTGGGACCTCTCGGTTCCGCCTGCCTCCCAAACCCGGGGGGGGGGGGGGAAGGACGTCGCTAGGAGTAGCAACGTCTGAAGCACCAGATATGACAAAAGGGGGGGGGGATGGGATCGGCGAAGGCTGATTCCCCCTCCAAAGTCGCATCTGAGTGCACGGTCCGAGGAGGAAGCCATTTTGGCAAAGAACTGGGAACAGCCCAAGTAGAGAGTGAGAGAGTGCAAAAGGATGTTGGAAATATCTCAACCAGAGACTCTGAGTAAGTTAAAGTATTTGTTCATGTAAGACAAATCTCCATGGACCCAAATAACTAAACAGAAAAGAGATAGATATAAAGAGTCAGCAAAATGGACTTTACCTTTTAAAAAAATCTTACAGTCATGGTAGAAGCGAGCCCCCCTGCCACTTGGATTGGGAGAACAAGAGGAGAGGAGAGAGAAAGGGAGAAGGGGGAGAAAACTACCGTGCCACGGAAGTAGAGCAATTTAAGATAAAAGCCTCGCTCTCATGACTATTTGAAATATCGATATTAAATCCTACTTACTTTAAAACGCTGCGGATCCTTTAAATTTTTATTGTGATTTGGCAACTGTGAGAACTTTGTACCTGGAGGGAAGTTCCACCCCCCTCTTGGATCGGACATGTAAATAAGACTGAGAATGGAAAGTAAGGTTACAGTGACATCTGCTGATAGAAGATTTAAACATCACTCCTTAAAGAAAAAGAAAACAGCTGCTGACAGAAGACTTAAACATAATCCCTTATTTACTTAACTTAAGAAAACCGGGAAAAATCAATATGGTGACAAAAGGTGGAAAAAAGAGAACTCAAGCAGGATCACGGGCACAGGAACAGAATCTCAGTGGGATATTGGGACAAGAGCCATTTAAGGACTGGCAACAGTATTCAAGAGATGTTATCAACAGGGCTACAGCAACTACAAGGAGGGATGGCTCAACTATGTGTTCAAATGAAAGATTTAGGGATGCAAATGACATACTAAAATTCAAACTACACAAAATAAAAAATAAATAGCCAGAATAGATAAGACATTAAAAAGAACGGAAGCACGACTGGAGACCTTGTATACAGAGATGGGAGAACTAAAACAGGCAAGCAAGCAAGATGAAATTGCTCTGTTAAATCTACAAATGGAAAGAGCCAATGCCATACTTAGATTCCAGAATCTACCAGAACAAAAAGGAGAAGGTACAGCACAAGTGATTACTACCTATTTAGCATTGTTCATGGAGATGCAACCAGAGCATGTTCAACAAAATATAGACACAATTGAGCTGCAGCTGAGCAAGAAGCTTCATTACTTGGTGATATTTGAGAACTGTTGAAGAAGCTGTTGTTTTGGCACCATACTACATTTAACAAATACTACCTGAAATCCTGTTGTTTAACATTTTAAGTTGTACCTGTGGGGTTTGGTGAGTCAACTCCTTTGTAAATCCCAATCACCTACTTTAGTTGTGACTTAATGTACTAAGCAACTGATTTCAGCCATTGATGAGAACAGTAGTTTGTTTTGGTTTTTACATATTAACAGTAGATTTCATTTCCAAGTGGCACCATCTGCACAAAAGAAGGGATGTAGCTTTGCAAGCATTGGACAACTTCAGGGTTTAATTGAAGTGTAACAAAAAATGAGGGAGGGAGTTTTTACAGATTTAAAGCCTGACGAGGACTGAGTGTGCTCAGCGGCCATGATTTGAGTTTTTTGGACTGCAACTCCCACAGTTCACCGAGGCAAAATTCCAGAAGTTACAGCCAAAACCAAAAGTGTACAGAGCAGATTTCATTACCTGCATGTGGGCTTCCATTGCTACTATTCTTTCAAGAAAAAGCAAACTGTTCTGGTAGAGCCTGGGAGTTGCAAGGCTCTATGGGAGTCTGAAAGGTTTGTGGGATGGTTAGTACTTTGAGTGGCACTCTCTGTACCGCTGGGTGGGCAGCGAGACTACCTGTACCATGAATCCTTGCCACTCTCATGGACCCTTGGCACTCCCATGCACCAGTGGGGCAGTTTTTGCCTTCTTGAAAGGCGAATACTGGCCATGGGGGCCCATTTGTAGTTAATAAAAACTGCCCTATGAACTTCTGTTTTTGACTGCATCTCCCAGAAATGTGAGAGTTGTACTCCAAAATACCTGAAAATCCCATCCTCAGCCATGATGTTGTCTGACTTTTTGGAGGTAGGGTGATGAGAATATTGTTCTTATTCTTATCATGTAAACTGTTCTGGGAACCTGGTAATTGAAGAAGCAGGGTAAATAGACTTTAAAATACACAAATACATGGGAACATTGGTACATTCTCTACATTGCACTGAATTTTGATAAGAAACATACATGAGAAATCCTTTTCTCGTTAATGTGAAAATACATACACAATTGATATGTTACACAGTAGTCTATTGTGTATTAACATGTTGTTTGCAATGTGAGATCCTGAACACACACACACACACACATACACACACAAGCAACAAAAACCTGTAACAAAGAGATTTAGAAATGCAGGTAACAAGTCCATCCACTGGAGTAAAAAAGTGTTTTTTGTCCACTGTTTTTCCCCCTTAGACATACCTAGAGGGGGAGTTATATCTCTATGAGAGCTAGTGCATTGCATGGAGAAGTTAAAAGTTCTGTCCCTGGTTTAAGCAGCAGGTGGTGGATGAAATGTCTACCTGAGAGTTCATGAGCTGCTGCCAGTCAGAGTAGACTGAAGTAGACTTAAGAGAAGATGGGTTGAGTGATGTGGTGCAAAGTAGCTGGTTGTGTGAAATATACCATTTAACTTTGTCCATAGAATAAAAATTGTTGGATATACTAATTGGAAACAAATTGGGAATAGCTTTGGCTTTGTAACAGGTTCTTGGATTTGACAACGATAAAATCTATGTACATTATAAGAGGTTTAATAATGGAAAGCCCAAATGTGGCCAAGACCTAAGTGACTTAATGAGATGTTTTGAGACAAGAAAGAAAGGTTATGGTTTGGTATGCAAGAAAGGGCACTGTGGTTCAATATCTTCACTTAACTAACCTTTAAATGTGCAATTAACATTTAAAGAAAATAAACTTTGTGGAATGCTGTTGAATAATTGCAAAAATGTGGGAAGTAATAAAATGTCTCAGTTCTGTTTAATAGACAGTTTTTAAGTACCACAGTGCTGACATAACATAAAATTAGAGCTACAAAGCATGAAAGATTGAATACAAAGTGCACTTCAGTGCTGTCACAAACACTTCCTTTCCTGTCTAAATCAGGATCAGTAACGTGCCACTTTAAATATGATTTCATGCAGGCTGTTGAACTGTACTATTCTGTTCTCCTGTAGGTATCTTGAGTACATGTGTGGAATGTATTCGAATTGGACCTGAGGACAGTTGTCATACCTTCTTATTAAGGAAAGACAACTTTTAAGTTCAAGGTCTATAGCTAGTGTTTTCCTTCTGCTTAGATTTAAGCATTCCATCTGGTATTGTTATATGGAAACACATTTCTGAAAGCATTTTTTCAATAGAAGGCTTAAAGTACTGATGTTGGCCACAGTTAAGTACATTTTGGCTTTATGCATATGGATGCCATACCTATCTCACTGTGGAATGGAGGTGAAAAATTCAAAGCTGCATGACAGATGGTGAATTTTTAAGTCATGATGACTGATTGCAGTATAATGAGCTTTTTCACTCTTTTGTTGCGTTGTAGTAGTGTTCTTTTTCAGTGGCAGGTGGTGGCGCCTGAAAAATTATCTATTTACAAGTTACATGATATTGTCCTTTCTTGTATTTAGTTGACCCAGTAAATTTCTTCACTAAGTGGTATATTTTTATGTATTTGTGTTTAGCAGAGTTAGGATGATTGTAGATGGTCAGTCGCAGTGCAGACCCATATATACCATTAAAATTAAAAATGAATAGGTTTATGAAAAAACATTACAATTAATATAGAAAAGACTGAATCCTATTTGTAACTAAAAAGATGTGTGCTGGGATATATTGTTGAAAGAGATACAGGAAGTCTGCTGCTTATATAAAAAAAGAAAGAAATGTCAAAGTATAAAAGGTGATAATAGTCCCTAAGAATATCAGTTTAGGGAGCAGAGGTAGAAAAAGACAGAGTAGCATTTACCAACATCTACACCGAAACCTATTCAAGTATTTGGGATATTTTTTAAAAACCAAATGGCAAAATAACTCAAACATAATTTCTTACAGGTCTGTAGAGATAAAGAGTACGTTTCCTGTCAATTGAAGACATAGAGGAAGTTGAATACTTTTTTTCCACTTAATTCAATTATCTGATTTCCCCCCCCCCCCAAGAATGCCTTAGATGTTTTTGCAAGAGTGCCTTAGATGTAAGGGTTTTTTTGCTAAATGAGGGATAGAGGTGTATAGACATTTTCTGCATGTTGCAATCAGATCTTTGATTAAAGGTCTGGCCCTTAGGTTAAGGATATTGCAATTCAAAAGCAGGATGAAACTTCCAGTATAATTTATGTTATTTAAGAGCAGTCAGATCTGGAAGCAGGTGTACATCTGGACTTAGTTATGGTGATCTGAGATCTGAGGATTCAAACCTTGTTCACCCTGGAATAGACATGGGATATTCGTATTTGTATCCATGGGGATATGAATATGAATATCAGCACCACAGGTACCTGTGCAGCGAACCACTCTGACTAGGAAGTGGGATGACAAGTATCCTCACTCAGCTGTTGAGTGGTTGACTGTGCAGGGAGGCGGAAAGTGCTGGATGTGTATGCCACACAGTGAGTGGTAAGTAGATCTGCTGGTTCAGAGGGGAGAGTCCAGTTTTCCCAAGCACCTGTGGTGCTGATTTGTATTCATATCCCCAGGGATACAAATATGAATATCCCATGTCTATCTTGGAAACAAGAATCTCTACTGTAATGATTGCCTAAAAGGAGAGACGTGTAATAGCTCCCTGGGTCCACAGGAATTCAGAGATAACTGATAAAAGCCTACTAGGTCCCATGATATGTGACGAGGAAACTGTAATTGACAAATACATTGCTTTCTCTGCATCTGAACAACAATATGTCATCAACAGATTTCAAATGATACTCCATTAGGTCCTTACCTGAAGGACCGCCTTCTTCCATACAAGCCTGCCCGTCCTCTAAGATCAGGCCAGGAGGCCCTTCTGAAGGTGCCATCCCTGAAAGAGGTGAGGGGGATGGCATGCCGAAATAGAGCCTTCTCGGCTGTTGCCCCCCAACTTTGGAACGCCCTTCCTATAGAGATCCGCCTGGCTCCAACACTTTTGGCTTTTCGGCGCCAGGCAAAGACCTTTCTGTTTAGCCAGCATTTTAATTAATTAGTATTCTTTAGCTGGCCATATGAGCAGCAGGATTTATTAATATTAATGTTTTAATGACTGTTTTTAATATAGGGTATTATTATAATATTGCCTATTTTTAATGGTTTTAATGTTTTAAAAGTTTTAATATTGTTGTACGCTGCTCAGAGACCACTGGTAATGGTATGGCTAAAAAATCATAAAATAAATAAATAAATAAATAGATGAGTTAGAAGTCCCTTTGATTCAAATTCTCTGCAAAAGAACCTTAAAGAGTCATGATTACAGAAATCTCATCAGAGTTTTACTCAGATCTTATATTATCATAATAAAGAATCAAGCTTCTCTAGGTGTCATTGGTACTTGCTACCCCTCCATGCCTGGCAGAGCCTGCTAAGCCTACTTCTGAATGAGAAGCAAATCTAAAAGAGCTGAATTTTTTTCAAAACAAAACACAAAATGTTATAGCCAAAGAATGTAAATCCTTGACTATTGTCAAGACTGTACTCCAAACTGTGTTGCATGCGGCACAAAACTGTATAGTTGATGATAAACTCTTTAGCTTAGAGCTTGTCCCTGAAGAACAGTCACCTTTACACACCTATTGATGTGTAGTGGAAAGGAAAATAGAACTAAGTCTGTAGGAATACGTCCTGCCATTTATACCAGTGGGGCTGTGCACAGTCACTCCATGTTTGCCAGCAGGCGATAATGAATGCCAGAATAGAGGAGGGGAAAACTGTAATATGGGAGATAAATTAGGAGTTACATCTGAAGACTTAAACCAGCGGTCCCCAACCTTTTTGGGACCGGCTGAGCCTCTGAGGAAGGCGGGGCACCCCCCCGCGCTCGCGTGGGTGTGCTCTTGGGCGCATGCGCGCGCTCTCGGGCACATGCGTGAAGCGGTGGGGGAGCGCGCGCGCCCCCGCCAGCGCCAACGTGAGTGCTCCCCCACCCCTTTGCGCAGGAGCACCTGCACGCCTGCACATGCGCGCCCCCACCCCTTTGCGTGGGCACATCCGTGAAGGGGTGGGGGAGCGCTCACGCCGACGCTGGCACGCGTGTGTGTGCACAAAGCAGCTGTGGGGAGGGGAGTGCGTGGGGGGGAGGTCTCTCTCCGCGGCCCGGTCCAGCTCAGGCCACGGACCGGCACCGGGTCGCGGACCAGAGGTTGACGACCTCTGACTTAAACTATTACTCTCTTCATACCTCTAAGGACTTGGGGATTATCAGAGTTGAAGTATTTTAACCTCATTTTCAAATTCTGTTTTGATACATACAATGGTATAGTCATAGATCAAGACTCAAATGTATATATTAGCCCAAGGGGCAAGAGTATGATAGGTTATATGACTCTGTCACACTCAGCATTGCCTTACTTTGAACACTTCAAAGTGCTTACTAGGCCTGAGAACAACCATATGCCAGTCCAATTATTCTTCTCTCTAAGTGTCAATAATGGCTCCACCTAGGGAGAAGTTACGCTGGACTGGAAATTTTAAAGAAGAAATAAGCTCACTCTCAATATCTCCTGAGATGATCTTCAGGAGAACAACTTTTTACCAACATTTGGAAAGTTTAAGTAATTAGACCTCCAATGGTCATTTCTAAGTCTGCCTACATAGGCACAACAGAGTGGATGGATACTCATTGTTCTACCGAAAATGTATCCTAGCAAGAGCAATAAGCAGACCAAGGCAAGAAGACTTAGTAGAAAAACACTGTTTTTATATTGGACTATATGGAAAGTATACAAAAAATATTGTATACTTTCCATATTTATATATTAGCCCAATATATAAATTTAGAAAGCATGGCTAACAAGGCCAGTGGAGGTGATGGCATTCCAGTCAAACTATTTAAAATCTTAAAAGATGACGCTGTTAAGGTGCTGCACTCAATATGCCAGCAAGTTTGGAAAACTCAGCAGTGGCCAGAGGATTGGAAAAGATCAGTCTACATCCCAATCCCAAAGAAGGGCAGTGCCAAAGAATGCTCCAACTACTGTACAATTGCACTCATTTCACACGCTAGCAAGGTTATGCTCAAAATCCTACAAGGTAGGCTTCAGCAGTATGTGGACCGAGAACTCCCAGAAGTACAAGCTGGATTTCGAAGGGGCAGAGGAACTAGAGACCAAATTGCTAACATGCGCTGGATGATGGAGAAAGCCAGAGAGTTCCAGAAAAAATCTACTTCTGCTTCATTGACTACGCAAAAGCCTTTGACTGTGTGGACCACAACAAACTATGGCAAGTTCTTAAAGAAATGGGAGTGCCTGACCACCTTATCTATCTCCTGAGAAATCTCTATGTGGGACAGGAAGCAACAGTTAGAACTGGATATGGAACAACTGATTGGTTCAAAATTGGGAAAGGAGTACGACAAGGCTGTATATTGTCTCCCTGCTTATTTAACTTATATGCAGAATACATCATGCGAAAGGCTGGACTGGATGAATCCCAAGCCGGAATTAAGATTGCCGGAAGAAATATCAACAACCTCCGATATGCAGATGATACCACTCTGATGGCAGAAAGTGAGGAGGAATTAAAGAACCTTTTAATGAGGGTGAAAGAGGAGAGGGCAAAAAATGGTCTGAAGCTCAACATGAAAAAAACTAAGATCATGGCCACTGGTCCCATCACCTCCTGGCAAATAGAAGGGGAAGATATGGAGGCAGTGGCAGATTTTACTTTCTTAGGCTCCATGGTCACTGCAGATGGGGACAGCAGCCACGAAATTAAAAGACGCCTGCTTCTTGGGAGGAAAGTGATGACAAACCTAGACAGCATCTTAAAAAGCAGAGACATCACCTTGCCGACAAAGGTCCGCATAGTCAAAACTATGGTTTTTCCAGTAGCGATATATGGAAGTGAGAGCTGGACCATAAAGAAGGCTGACCGCCGAAGAATTGATGCTTTTGAATTGTTGTGCTGAAGGAGACTCTCGAGAGTCCCCTGGACTGCAAAGAGAACAAACCTATCCATTTTGAAGGAAATCAACCCTGAGTGCTCACTGGAAGGACAGATCCTGAAGCTGAGGCTCCAATACTTTGGCCATCTCATGAGAAGAGAAATCTCCCTGGAAAAGACCCTGATGTTGGGAAAGTGTGAAGGCAAGAGGAGAAGGGGACGACAGAGGACGAGATGGTTGGACAGTGTCATTGAAGCGACCAACATGAATTTGACCCAACTCTGGGAGGCAGTGGAAGACAGGAGGGCCTGGCGTGCTCTGGTCCATGGGGTCACGAAGAGTCGGACACGATTTAACGACTAAACAACAACAACAACAACAACAATACAAAAAATTACCAAGGGAGAAAAATGTAGAGCATGTAAGGAAATCTTGGTCAGGTTTAGGCTTTGCTGCCTTGGAAGAAGATTATGGTCATTAGTACTGAGGAAATAAGAGAGTATTCTGGCATACTCATTTTTCAGCTTTTTAGACAAAGTTTTGTTGAAGCTAAAGCAGAACCATTTTATAATATGGGCTGTTTGATTCTCTTGTGCATTACTGGGACTCAGTCACTCCTAATGAAATAATGAAATAAACAATCCGATTGCCTCTTTGCCTGCCAGCAAGATTACTGGACAGGAAATGTTCCAGGAAAATTATTTAAATCTTATTCTGCTTGATGGTTTGCTGTGCTTGTAATATTTATCTATATAAACATATAAGGGAAGATACCTCGAGACTTGGGAGTAAAGATTATTGTTCCTATTTACAAAAGAGGCTCCAAAGCTGATCCAAATAATTCCAGGTCTACGAGTCTTCTCATTGATGTCTCCAATTTGTATTCTAAATATCTATTGGGTGAATTACAGTTTTGGATTGCTGAGAACTGAGTTATAGCAGAAGACCAAGTTGATTTTGAAAGGGGGAAATAGTAGATTAATGTAGATTAATGTTTTGTGCTTCATTATTACATGATTATTTTTATTTTTATCAACTGAAAACTTTGCTATTTATTCTAATCTCCATAAATTTACCTGCTGCATTTTATATATCTTTTACATTTGATCTTTTTGTTGTCTTCTATAGCATTTTTTTAAATAAGAAAAAAAGGACAATTAATGTAATTTTTGTTCCTTTTATTAGAATCTGGTTAAGAACCTTCCTGAACAGAAGGAACTCATTGCCTTAGCAGAGTTGAAGAATGAATATGATGATCTTTGTGAGCCAGAACAATTTGGAGTTGTGGTAAGTTCTGCTCCCATACATTCAGCCTGCGGTTATTATCCGTTGTTTAAGTCAGTGGCTTTTATGATGGAAAGTTTATTAGATATGTTTGATATTATTTTTAATGTGTAAGATCATAGTTATCTGATATCTTAATACTAAAGGAGAACAATATATATTTTAGAATGTCTTCTCTCTGTTTCTTGTTTGCTTAACACTGGTAATTTTCATTTTTAGTTGAAAGAGCAGACGTTTGTCTTGCATGTATGGTATTTGGAAACATTACCAGGGACCACAGATTGTATGTGAGCTGAGTAGTCAGTAAAAGGTTTTTGCTGCCAACAAGACTATAGCAAAGAAGCCTGTGAAGACATAGGGAGTGCCTTTTCCTCTCTACATAGCATGTGACAACCTGTATCTCCCTGATAGGAAAGAAACCATCTATATATATTTCTTCCTTCCAAAATGACCTGAAGACACTATTAGTGCTTTGCATTGCATTTCCAAACGATGAGAAACTGTTATTAGCTGAAAGTCTGGTGTTTTGTTATGTTTGTGTAAGGCAAATAGCTTGTTGGCAAGCCTGATGGATGGCTCCTGGAGAACTGAGATAATTTTGTATACACATGTTGATTAGATTTAAACTGACCACAACTTTATTGGTTACAATTGCCAATAGCCCCTTGGGCTAGCATAGAGGATTGATTCTAGATCTGAATGGTGCCTGATCTCAAACACAGTGACAGAATTTGGGTTAACCGCATGGGTGTAAGTCACTGAGCAGGAAGTATAAAACAGCCCTTGAGCTGAGCATGCACGTGACTTTCCTGCCTCTGTCCCATGAAGAGGCAACACCTGGAGGGGGTTCCACATTTGTAGGATCCTCCCTCTACCTCCTGGATCTGTCCTCAAGCTTTAGACTGCACCCAGCCCAAATGTGGCAGAATTCTACTAGCATAATTGAAACTTACAACACCAATTAAACCGATGAAACTAATTATCATACAACCAAATATCCTGAGGGAGGGTGAGAAGGAGAAGATCAAAAACAAACTGGCCCTCATCTTGGCAAACAGTGCTTCTTATGCTTTCTAGGTCAACTGGATTGAAAACGTTGTCATAGAATCAAAGAATAATTCAGCTGGAAGAGGGATATCCCAAAATATTTGTTTCCATTACCATACTGCTCTAACAGTTAAGACGTTTTTCCTGATATTCAGCCTAAATCTGGATTCTTGTAGCTTGAGCCCATAATTACATGTCCTGCACTCTGGGATGACCAAGAACACATCCTGCCCCTCCTCTGCATGACTCCCTTTCAAGTATTTGAAAAATACTATCATATTTCCCTGAAGTCTTCTTTTCTCAAGGCTAAACATGCCCAGTTCTTTCAGTCTTTCCTTTTAGGGCTTGGTTTCCAGTCCCTTGATCATCCTTATTGCCCTCCTCTGAGCTTGCTCCAGTTTGTTGGCATCCTACTTAAAGTTTGGTGTCCAGAACTGGACACAGTGCCCTAGATGAGGCCTAAATAATGGCAAATAGAAGGGAACTAGTACCGCACAGGATATGGCACCTATAGTTCTTTTAATGCATCCTAAAATCATATTTGCCTTTTTTACAGACACATCACATGGTTGCTCATATTCAGCGTTTGATCTACAATTCTAAGATCCTTCTTACTTGTAGTATTACAGAGCCAAGTATCCCCTATCTTGTCGATCAGATCCACCTGGGAACTTATTTCTACCTACCAGCTAACCTGATAAACTGGTTGAAACCAGGCACAGGAAAAAGCCCCACTCAGCCTCTGGGAACGGTGAGGCCCACAGTGAGATTCCCAGATCTGAGAGCCACTGCTGCTAACAAAACATGATCCCTTGGTGGGCTGGGAATCAGGTGCAGAACTGTCAGTGTCTTTTGGCTGACAAGAATCCCAGAAGTGACTGAATGTTACTTTATCTGCATTGCACATGAGTAACCACGCAACAGAATTTTAGTCACTTTGATAAGATGGTTTTGATGGTGGGGTAGAAGTAATGGCTGGAATCATGATGGCATAAGTTGCAATGGTGATGTCTTTGTTTTGGGCAATTACAAGCTTCTCATGCATCCCCTGAAGACTGGAGAGCCCCAGGGATACCTTTTGTCCTAGGATGCCTTTCGGAGCTGTAGAATAGGATAGGAAATGATTTAAAGGTGGAATACCGCCACTGCTAGGACCAATCCCTCTGCTGGGACCAGTGTCTGCAAATTTCTAGCTTTGAATCATTCCCTATCCTGTTTCATGGCTTTGCTTAGCACATTTCCCTAACCACAGATGATAACTGTAGTTTGTGTTCCAGACAGTGCCCATTTATAGATATGAGGAACAGTTGTGGGAAAAAGAAGTCTAAAGGAATAAGAAAGGGACCTTATATAAGATTTGTGTATAGTAATGTGGTCTGAGCACAAGTAGACCACTACTTTCTGGATAGACAGTTTATCTAGCCTACTTCAAACAAATGTGAATGCCTCCCCCCTCTGAACAGAGTAGCCATGTTTTGTGTGTTTTTTGTATGTGTGTCTGTCACTCAAGTTTATTTTAGGTCTCTGCAGATGACCTGCAGTTGCTGCAGTTCATTTTCTCTCAATAGACTTCTCAGTTGTTCAAAGTTCATTCTTTGTGACCTTGTAGTTTAAACCAGATCATTAAGTGACTTGATATGATAGTTGTTTAAATGATAGTCTACTTCAGTAACCTTTGGAACAATTATTGTTTCCAGGTGAGTATTCTGCCATGCTGACGCCAGCACAGTATTTCTAATGCGAAATTTAGGACTTGGATTTTTTGGGGTGGGTGGGTGGAATAGTAATAGTTCTTTTTGTTGTATATATCTGCAGAATCAAACAACATGAATAAATTATATTCTATTATTCTTGCATATATCAGAAGTAAATCTGGTAAATGAATGAAGAATTACCTGGCTGTAGATCACTTAGTATAGACTTCAATATAAAGCAGTTAGGAGCAGAATGCTTTGCTTGGGGCTGTGCTTTTTAATCTGAACATCCATTCAAATTCATTCTTTGCCTTTGTATTACCATATAATCTGCTTGCTTTGTGTTGAATTTCATTCTTTTCAGGAAGCAACAAAACTTTCTATCAAAAACTGTTTTCCCTCTTTTCTTTCTACTATAGATAGATGTTTGCTTATTTATATCCAAACTTTGAAAATGTCCGCATGGTAGCTAAAACTTCCAGGATGATCCTGTTTTAAATAAGAAAGGGATCTTAACCCAGCCGATTATCCTGTCCCATATTCTGCCTTTTGAAGAATTATTATCCTGGTTTATGCTGTTCTGTTTTTGTCTTGGAGAAGAAAATACAGTGCTCTTAGAGGCAAACTGTATGTCACACATATATGTTGATACTATACCTTCTATTCTCTTATTCTGAAAGAAAACAATATTGGAGGGTGTCATCAGGAGTGAAGGAACATGGTGGTGGTGGTGGTGATGATGAAGAGCAAATTATGTAGAACTATGTTAGGATGTTCCTCCAGGAGTTAAATGTACGTTCTAAAAGCCATGTTGCCCATGACATTTCACTTTGCATAGATACAGAAGAGTAAAATTGTTTACAGTCTACTACAAAGATCACAGTTGTCTGTTATACTGATCTCATTTATACACGAAGTACTCTGTCAATGGCTGTATCCTGAATTATGCATGAGTGACAAAATGAGTGCATATAAGCCCAAATACCATTATGTGAAAAAGAAAGTACACCCTCTTTGAATTCTATGGTTTTAGGACATAATAAAAATCATCTAGTCCTTAGCAGGTTTGAACATTAGGTAACTACAACCTCAGATGAACACATGACATATTACATTGTGTCATGATTTATTTTACAGAAATAAAGTCCAAATGGAGAAGCCATGTATGGAAAACTTAAGTACACCATATGATTCAATAGCTTGTACAACCACCTTTAGCAGCAATAACTTGAAGTAATTGTTTTCTTTATGACTTTTTCAGTCTCTGATATCATTGTGGAGGAATTTTGGCCTACTCTTCTTTAAAACCTTGCTTCAGTTCTTTGAGATTTGTGGACCTTTGTTTATGCACAGTTCTCTTAAGGTCCTGCAGCAGCATTTCATTTATGTTGAGGTCTGGACTTTAACTGGGGCATTGCAACACCTTGTTTCTTTTCTTTTTTCACCCATTCTTTTGGATTTGCTGGTGTGCTCAGGATCATTGTCCTATTGCATGACCCAGTTTTGGCTGCGCTCTAGCTATCGGACAAATGGCATCACATTTGACTCTAAAAAACTTTAGTATACTGAGGAATTCATGGTTGACTCAATAACTGCAAGGTGCTCAGGTCTTGTGGGTGCTAAACAAGCCCAAATCATCACCCCTTCACCATCATGCTTGACATTTGGCATGAGGTATTTGTGCTGATATGCTGTGTTTGGTTTTTGCCAAATGTGGCACTGTGAATTATGGCCAAACCTCCATTTTGATCTTGTGTGTCCAATGGACATTGTTAAAGAAGTCTTGTGGTTTGTCCAGATGCAACTTTTAAAACCTATGCCATGTTCTTTTCAGAGAGAAGAGGCTTTCTCCTGGCAACACTTCCATACCAACCATACTTGTACTGTCATGAACTTTAACATTTAGCATGCTAACTGAGGCCTGTAGAGTCTGAGATGTAATGTTTTGGTCTTATGCAATTTCTCTGAGCATTGCAAAGTCTGACCTTGGGGTGAATTTGCCTGGACGTTCACTCCTGGGAAGGCTGGCAACCGTCTTGAATGTTTTCCCATTGTGAATAATCTTCATTGCTGTAGAGTGGTGGACTTTAAATTGTTTGGAAATGGCCTTATAATCTTTCCCAGACTGATGGGCAGCAACAGTTGCTTCTATATGATCATTGCTGATGTGTTTTCTTCTTGGCATTGTGTTAACACACACCTGAATTCTCCAGACCAGCAAACTGCTAAAACTTCGGCTTTTATAGAGGTGGGCACACTTGCTGATGATCAGTTACTCAAGGGCATTTGGTTAACAGCACCTGGCTGCTAATTAGCCACTTAATTCCTATGGAAGCAGTAAGGGTGTACTTAGTTTTTCACACACGGCTTTTCCATTTTGGCTTTATTTTTGTTAAATAAATCATGACACAGTGTAATAAGTCATGTGTTATTGTTAATCTGAGATTGTATTTACCTAATTTTCAGACCTGCTAAGGACCAGATGATTTTATTATGTCCTGGTAACTAAAACCATAGAATTCAAAAAGGGTGTACTTTCTTTTCACTGAACTGTATATATATCTATGTAAATTATATAAGCATATAAAGAGTATTCTATGCATCATATATTCCTGCAAGAGAGAAAAGTAAGTTCCATATGTAGATTTATGACATTGAAGGAATATAATATAAAAATGTATTTTTAAATTCTGTATTTAAATTAATGTATCATTGTATGGAGATTTCTACGATTTAAGTAAGCAGTTGGAGATAACAGTCTGTCTAAAAGGACTATTATTTATAATAATGAAAATAATCTTGTTAAGAACAACAGGTTAAGAAGTAAGTAGAGGGTTATTGAAAAGCTGACTTCTGTTTGAAGTTTGTCATTCTAGAATGTATACCTATTTGCATATACAAATTAGGTAAGTTAATTATTAATATAAGGTTTTAATTGGATAATCAATATACCCATCAAACGTAATAAAGGTCAGAATTAGATGTTTAAAATTCATTTAGAAAAGTCACAGTGTGTAATTAGGTTACTTATTATAACAGACTAATTAGCTTAATATTCTTATTTGTGCATGAAAATTGGAGCATCACATTTTCATTTAGATAAAGCATTAAGATTAATTATATATTCAAATTAAAATACAGTTTTTTTGAATTATATATTCAAATTAAAGTACACATTCTTAGATCAAATGAAGTTTTGCACCTAAAATTTAATGATGGATAGGGAAGAAGTTCCCTCACAGCATGCAAACTTTCAAATTAGGTGATGAATGAAACATAGTGCTGGGACACCTCTAACCTACGGTTGAAAAAATTTCACAGACAATTGATATTGACCCAAAGTGTTGCAAAACATACTGAATAATAAAATGAATTTAAGAATTATGTGAACCTTAGGATAGATTTTTCTCTGCAACCAAAAAGAAAAAAGAAAAAGAAAAGGGAGGAACCTACAAAGCCCACAAATGTACAGTATATGAAAATCCTTGCTCTCCCTTTATTTCTATTATTTCCCTTTTTGGAATGTCCTAAATCTGAATTTCAAGACAAATACGCACAAACATTGGAAGGAAATTGGAATCTATAGGATTAGAGATTTATTTATACAGGGAAAACCAATTTCAATTGGACAGTTAGAAGGAAAAAAACTAGTCAAACAATAAGTAATGGGTTTCTACTAATTCATACACACACATATATCAGTTATAAAATACCTCAGGTCCTAGTAGAGCACTTATAGCATTAGAAAAGTATTGTAAAGAAGAAGATTTAAATAAAAAAGAGAGTTAATTTCAACATTTTGTAAAAGCATTGTTAATGAAGAATATGGTAGCTGGACAAAGATAAGGTGTACTCAAATGTATAAATCAGTATCAGCTAAATCTTGGTAAATTGTGTTAAAAATAGTTGATAGATGGCATTTATGCCCTACAAACTTTATAAAATGAATGATATACCAGGTAAGTGCTCGAGAACTTGTGGACTAAAAGGATTATTAGAACATACGTATATGGGTTTCCTGTTTGAAGGTGAAACCATTTTGGCATGAGGTAATACAATGGTTAGAAAAAATAATACACCAAAAAATAATTCCCAATGAAGCCTTTCTGGTGGTCACAGAATCATTAAATTGGAAGGGGCCTACAAGGCCATCAAGTCCAACCCCTTGCTCAGTGCAGGAATACAAATCAAAGGATATCTGCCAGGTGGTTCTCTAAATTTCTCTCAGATGCCTCCAGTGGTGGAGCACTCACCACCTCTCAAAGTAATTGGTTCCATTGATGTACTGCTCTAACAGTTAGGAAGTTTTTCCTGATATTCAACCGAAATCTAGTTTCCTGTAACTTGAGCCCTTTGTTGTATGTCCTACACTCTGGGATGATTGAGAACAGATCCTGCCCCTCCTCTGTATGGCAACCTTTCAAGTATTTGAAAAGTGCTATCATATCTCCCCTCAGTCTTTTCTCAAGGCTAAACATGCCCAATTCTTTCAGTCTTTCCTCATAAGGCTTGGTTTCCAGCCCGCTGATCATCCTTGTTGCCCTCCTCTGAACTCGTTCCAATTTGTTAGCATCCTTCTTGAAGTGTGGTGTCCAAAATTGGACACAGTACTCAAGATGAGGCCTAACCAGTGCTGAGTAGAGGGAACAAGTTCATCGTGGGATTTGGAGACTATAGTTTTGTTAATGCAGCCTAAAACAGCATTAGCCTTTTTTGTAGCCACATCACACTGTTGTCTCATATTCAGGTTGTGATCTTCAATGACTCCAAGTTCCTTCTCACTTGTAGTATTGCTGAGCCAGATATCTCCCATCTTGTAACTGTGTGTTTGCTTTCTTTTTCCTAGGTGCAGTACTTTGCACTTATCCCTGCTGAATTTCATTCTGTTGTTTTCACCCCAGTGCTCCAGCCTATCTAGATCATTTTGAATTTTGTTTCTGTCTTCCAGAGTGTCAGCTACTCCACCCAATTTTTTGTCATCCGCAGATTTGATTAGCATTCCCTGTTTCCCCTGATTCAGGTCATTAATAAAAATATTGAATAGCACTGGACCCAGGACTGAGCCCTGGGATACCCCGCTTGTTACCTCCTCCTAGTTTGAGAAGGAGCCATTAATCATCACCATCTGAGTACAATTCTGTAGCCAACTGTTTATCCGCCTGACAGTTCTATCCAGTCCACACCTAGTTAGCTTGCTAATCAGAATATGATGGGTCACTTTGTCAAAAGCTTTGCTGAAGTCAAGATATACAATGTCTACAGCATTCCGTCTCTATCAGGGAGGTTATCTGATTTAAAAAATGTGATCAGATTAGTCTGGCAGGATTAGTTCTTGACAAATCTGTGTTGGCTTTTAGTTATTACTGCTTTGTTTTCTAAGTGTTTGCATAGTGAACGCTTTATAATCTGTTCCAGAATTTTCCCTGGGATTGATGTCAGCTGACTGGTCTGTAGTTCCTAGGTTCCTCCTTTTTGCCGTATTTGTAGATAGGGACAACATTTGCCCTCTTGCAGTTGTCTTGCACTTCACCCATTTCCTATGATTTCAAGAAAATAATGGACAATGGTTCAGAGAGTCCTTCAATATTCTTGGATACAATTCATCTGTCCCTGGAGAGTTGACCTCATTCAGGGAAATAAGTTATTCCTTGACTGGTTTTTTTATCAGTTTCCAGCTGCAATCTTGTCCCCTCCACCTGCATTTCACATTTGTCTGGAGGGTCATAGTCTGTCCTTTGGGAAAAGACTGGGCTAAAATAGGAATTGAGCATTTCTGCCTTTTCTTTGTGTTCTGTTATCATTTTCCCATCTCCATTGAGTAGCTGTGCCACCATTTCTTTTTTCTGTCTTTTGCTATATATACACCTGAAAAATACTTTTTTGTTGCTTTTAGTTTCTCTAAAAGCCTCAGCTCATTCTCAGTTTTTGCCCTTCTAATCCAATTCCTGCAGTTTCTTGCTACTTGTCTGTACTCTTCCTTTGTAGCCTGGCTTTCTTTTTCACTTTCTGTATGTGTCCTTTTTTTCTTTTCCGGTCCTCTTTGAGCTTTTTGTGAAGCCACACTGGCCTTTTTTGCTGTCTCCCACCTTTTGTTGTTGTTGTTGGAGTTGTTTGTAGTTGTGCCTTTAGAATTCTCTTGTTCTCAAAGCTCCCACCCTTCTTTTACTTCATTTCTTGTTAGGACATCCTGTAATGCAGCGTTCCCCAAACTTTTTCGGTCCGCGGACCGGCTGGGGAAGGCGGGGCACCCCGCGCGCTCGCACGCATGCGTGAACAAGTGTGAGCGCCACGCTGCCATTTGCGCATGGTGCGCGCATGCAAACGGCAGTGCAGCACTCGTGCGGGCGCCCGCCCGCATGCACAAATGGTGGTGCTGCGCTTGCACGGGCGTGCTGAAGCGCGTGCGCAGGTGCAAACAGGCAGCGCAGGGTGAGTGCGTGGGGGGGAGGTCTGTCTCGGCAGCCCGGTCCGGGCCAGGCCGCGGACCGGCACCGGGCCGCGGACCGGGGGTTGGGGACCTCTGCTGTAATGGGACCTTACTATTGTTTTTATTATTTATTGGAGGGAATGAGATTTTATCTGATAAAGAATTGATGGAGATCCTCACAGGAGTTGTGAGAAATGAAATTGCTTGTACTTGGAAGAACGTTCAAGGACTTTCTTTCCATAGACAACTAGAAACGATATGTACAGGAGCATTAAATGGAGAAACTGACCTACACGGGTTAGACTCCTTAGAGGAGAAATAAAAGTAGATAATTCTACTAAAATTTGGCACACCCTGTTGGTTTCAGGAACTGAATTAAACAGTTAGAAGAATACTCTTGGAAGTCACCTGGTCTATTTGTCTGCTGTCTTTTAAATTGGACACACATTTTGTGTAATAGACTATTGGAAAGGACTGAAATATTTATAGAAGCAAGGATATTGATGTTTGTAAAATTAAATGATGGTATGTGATTGTATAGGTATCAGGCTATAGTTTTTTTATATAAATTATATTGTTTTGTTATCCTTAAGGATTATCAATAAAAATGAAAAAAAAAGTACAGTAGCACAAGTGCAGGTATACCACTCAGTACCTAACTGCAAATGTTTTTTTGATTGCTGGAAGTTTTGTACGTCTTTCTTTACTTCTCTGGGCTTTGGTATCACTAAAGAAGAGCAAATAAAAAGGAAAATATATGATTGGATATTTCAGATCTGAAATGCTAGGAGCAAGCTTTTGAATCCTTGTTGGACTGGGATACACCTTGCACATTAGATTTTCTCAGCCTGGATTTAACTTTTGAACCCCTTTAAACAACCTAATTCCACTTGATTTTTACTTCATATTGACTGATAAAATAAATTCCTTGAGAGAGGAAACTGTCTCAATCCACCATCTGTTCAAGGTGGGGGATCTGTTCAGGAGTTCTGATTATCTTGGGTAGTGAGAATAGAAAACAATGTTTAAAAACTGTATAAGTAGAAAAAAAAAGCAACAACATAAAAATTTCAGAAACTCCATAGGGAAATAAGACACTTGTAACAGCTTTTGAAAGCTGTCATCACCTCCTCCCCTTTTTAATTTAGTGTAGGATCAACTTGAGATAATGAAATTCCCTTGGTAGCATTTTGATGGACAGTGACCCCATAATACAAATAAAGCCTTGCATAATGTGCAATTATGGTCAGTGTCCCAGAGCACTTTATGTAATGAATCATAAAATAAAAAATGTAAGTCATCTGATATACAGCAAAGGATCACATCTGACAAATGTCAGTGTTTTCAGTCCGATGGATTTAGGTGCTTACGTGCCTTAGTTTGGCTGTATAGATATTTTGAGATGAGAGGTTTTTAATGATAGCTTCTGTTTATTCCATTATTTGTGTACATTTCATAATATATTGCACTTCCACTTATCCATGGTGGGTGGCTGTGCAGGTTTCTTAACAATTCAAAACTAGTTCAAAATCTCTCTTCTCTTCTCTTCTGTTGTCACAGGCAAGTATAATTTGATTAAACTAGTGTTAGTGAAATAGTTATCCTCTCATGAGCCAGACAGTAAATTTATTTGTTCTGGCTATCTGTTTTTATTCGGTTATTTTTTTTTATATATATATATATATATATATATATATATATATATATATATATATATATAGTTGAATACCATTGGAGAATGTTCACAGATTATGTAGGAAAAATGTACAGATCAGTAATTTGCATGTGGTCATATAAATAACATATTTACTTATTACATTGATGTGCACATACAGGATGCATGTTTTTGCCTTGCCAAAGGTGGGGCCTGAGAGTTTCTATTCTCAGTTGTTCTATACTAGGGAACCACAGGGCAAAAAGTAACAGGAAACCAAAGTAGGAATTTAATACCCAGTAATAGAAATATTCCAAGAGTGATGTTTGCCAAGCGAGTTGCCTGTCAGAGTTTCTTCCCTTCTCTTTTTTTGGAAATGCCTTGTCTATATAATAGTGGTGAGAACACCTAGTGCTGAGTAAGAGAACAGTAAAAGCAAACTAAAAGTGGTGGTGGTGGGGACAACAAGGTACTATGAATAGAGAAAGATGGTGTTTTCTGATGAGGGAAAAATAAAAAATAATTGTATCCTGTTGTGTATTTGTGACAGTATTCCTCAGTCATAATTCTTCCTTTGAATAATTCTGTCCTTCCAAAAACCTGGGATATTTTGCTTCTGTATCTGTGATTCAGAACCCCACGAAATGGACCATCATTGTTCTGCAATATCGTACTCATGTTGCCAGCAGAAACAAGAATGCTAAACTTTCCATAGCAAAGGCCAACCTTAATGTTGATGACTCTGATGTGAGCAGTCCAGATGGTCTGCAGGATCCCTTCTTGTCCTACTGTCATTTACTGACAGACATCAAGCAAGGGGGAACCACAGAACATGACAACTTTTTTCATCTTCAATACTCTTAGAAAAATGATTTTATAACTGCAGAGCTGGAAGGGATCCTATGAATCATCAAGTCCGGCCTCTGTGAAGGAGGCATGGTGGGGAATCAATCTTCCAACATCTGGTTTTGAAACCAGATGCCTAAACCACTGAATCATCCAGCAGTTCAGTTAACCACTTCTCACCCAAACACAAAGCAATTGTCATGGCTGTTTTCCAACAATTTCTCTAGCTAAATTATCTTGCATAACTACAGGTGCATAAATGGTAATGGTATCATCAGCCTGCAACATTAGTGTTTCATTTAATTTAATTGATTACTTCCTATTCCCCATTAAGGTTTTGCGCCTCCCTAGGGATCCTATTTGACATGTGGAAACCTTTGGGAACTTCAGGGTGTGGAAGTCAGGCTTTTCAGAATATACCTTTAAAGGGCTTTTTCAAACTGCCTGGTCCTTTAAGGACAGAAAGAAATGTATTGAGATACACTGCCCCAAAAGATGGAGACTGTATTTAGGAACTAAGACTAAGACTAAAAGTGCCCTGACCGTTCAGCAAACCAAAGGTCCATCTAATTTTGTCCTGTATGCTATTTCCCCTTGAGCGACACTAGTCACCTAGCACAACTGTCAAAGTGAGTGTCCAACTGGTGTTTCAGAAGATACATTTCAAGATGTTTTTGAAACTGTGCCTTAAGGGCAAAAAAACCCAAAGCCAAAATCACATTTGCTGTCCTCATTCAGTCAATGATTACTGGCAGCAGTAAGGACAAAGGAATATTTACAAAGCCATTGTTCTTTCTATCAGAGTTCTACTGAGTATGCTCAAAACTAGGCATGTGTATTTCAGAATTTGTAAACTACAACCCAGAAGTCCTCTCTTCTTCTTTTTTGAAACATTGAAGGTGTTGCAGATCAATGACACCTTTGCCAAATGAAAAGTGCTGTCAAGATATATGAAGTTACACAGACAAAGAGGTTTCTGTAAATCCTTTTAAGAAGAAGGAAGGATAGGAAAATATGGTATGATTGAATGATTGTCAGTACATTAGCCAGGTGAAATAAAATTTAAAAAGCCTTTCCTGTCCCCATCTTCCATGTTTGCTATCAAAATTCCTCCTAGGTAGTGATTTGGTTTGCTGTGGAAGATATACAGATCCATGCCTAGACACAAGTGTCTAGCAATTGGAAGGTTTTGTAAAAAAAAAAAAAGTGCATATTTTTGTAAACACTTGTGAATATAAGATGGGAGAATTTATTTATTCTGCATTATTGTGCACAGATAGTGTTCTTCCATATGTTCCCTAAATTCTGTCTTTATGTTTCAGATGAGCTCAGTGAAAATGTTACGACCTCGCCTCAACGGCATACTTTTCAAACTTACTTTTGAAGAGCACATAAACAACATCAAGCCTGGCATCATGGCAGTAACAATAGCTTGTGAGGAGGTGAAAAAGAGTGAAAGCTTTAGTAAGCTGTTGGAACTTGTCCTTCTGATTGGAAACTACATGAACTCTGGTTCAAGAAATGCCCGGTCACTGGGGTTTAATATTAGCTTTCTTTGTAAGGTAAGCAACTGTATAAAATTGAATTCTTGAATACTAATCCATTTTCATGAAAGATACATATATAAGTTGGTTTCTGTTACCAACTAATTCCTCAATATTTCCTTCTTCTGTTTCTCTTTTTGGGAAATACTTCTTGCTTATCTGAAAATAATACTTTATTATTATTATCTGTTCTTTTCCACCTCTCACACATGTGAGCTATCTATACAGTTGAAATAGGACAATTAACATTGCTTACTTCACATAGTGAAGAGGATGCAAACTCCTGATGTGGAGAAAAGTAGGTTCAAATGTATCCTTGTTTAACTGAAGGAGACACACTGGAATTTCACTTAACATCACTCAACATAACTGGGAGGGAAACGCCATCTTTCTTGTGGCTCTAAAACGTAATTCAAAGAGAACTCCTAAATCCAAATAAAATATGTTTCTTATCACAATGGGGCAGGTTCTTTGTGTTTAATATATATTTCACAAAGAATTGTGAAATCAAAGTGCAGGAGTAGAGAGAATCCCTCCTCAGATTTCTGAAAAGTTTAATTATTTTTACATTGTAAAAATCATGACGTTAAAATTTAATCATTTCACATGGTTAGGTTATAGTTTGATTTGCAGACAAGAACAGTAAAACCTTATTGGGGATGAAGTAACAGATTAAAACATCATTTGAAAGTACATGTTATGAAAAGGGTTACCATTAAAATCTTTTGTATACCCAGACATGTAGATGAATCAAACATGGATTAATCTGGTTTAAGTCCCCTTTCTCCCATAATGCACAGCCCAGTAAATTTACAGAATGATATTTTGTCACAGGGTATCAAAGTTGTACATACTATCCACTCACTTGAGAGTAAGCCACATTTAACTCAGTGGCAATTAGATTGGAATAAATTTATATAAGATTGCTATGCAAATTTATAGGAATCTGTAAGTTCCCTAACTATGTTTATTTATGTACTTTATATCTATATTGTAATTTAAGAATATGAAGAATATGTAGTTAAACCATCTGTAATAATATATACAAAGGAAATAAATGTATACATGGGAAAGTATGAGTTTGTTCATTGGAATGAAACAGTAAAAATAATTAATTTACCTTAGTTACCAGCTTCCAGCTTCAGTAAAGAGTACCCTTTCTCTGGAAAATGTTCAAATACTACCTGGTGTTCTAGGCAAAGGAATGCTATTCCAATTCCTTGCTGATGAGATTATAGCTTTAGCAATAAAAACATGGTAAAAGGAAGAAAAGCTGACTAGATAGGTCTGTGAGTTAAAGCCAGAGGCTGGAAGTTCAGTTTTTCATGGTGCATCTCAGAAGAGCCAGCCTGTGTGGCCTTGGGCCAGCTGCACAGTCCCAAGGGTGCCCCTAGAAGAAGGGAAGGTTAAACCACTCCTGAGTAGTCTCTACCTGAAAAACCCTGGGAAGGGCTGCCGTCAATCAGAATTGACTTGCCATCACACATTATTTATTATTAAAGGGAGAAAAGGCTTTGAGCATCATTTGTTGAAATGTTTAAATACTGGTTTTAAAAAGAAATTTATTAAACGAGTAAACCTGTTCTTGGGATAACATTGGTGACATTAGTAAAATCTGTCTCTTTAACATTCACCTTTTCTCCTCACTAACTTCTTTTGTCTTAGTGTTACTTATTGCTATTTTTAAAACACATTTCTATCCTGTTCTTCAAATTTCAAAGAGCAGCTCATACAAGGTGAATGACAAACAACTCACCTTTGGCTTAGCAGCCTAGGAGATACAACACAAAATGGATAGAAGGATATAGAGGGAAGCATATTGACATATACTGTATATTCTTAAAGATAAAATTTAATACAAATTATTTGCTGAAGAATGCTTCCAGATGAAATGGTTACTGGTGGATGATGAGAAAGGGAGCCAACATAATCTTTCTCAGCAGAGCTGTTGACTCTGCCAGAGTGGGAAGAAATAGATGCCTTAAATTAAAAAGGAGAATCTCCATCCCCGCCTTTTAATGCAGTTACTACCTTCTAGACCAAGATAGGCAGGCAATCTCAGTATGGCCAAGGACCGTTTGACAGACAGGGTAAAAAGGTAGAAGCCTGTTGTTGCTGTTCTTCTTCTTCTGCTTAATTAAACCAGTGATTATGTATTGTAGCAGTTGCTGCAATGGGGTTTGGTTAACTGATAAAAGTGTGTGTTTTTTTTAAATAAAAAAGCCCCTTGTGCCAAAACATTTTTAATTAATGGGCTGTGGGGGCCCAGCAGTGTTGGGAGACCCTCAAAACATGACAAAATTGCTGCCCACACCCCCTAGAGGGCACAGAAGTTGTTAGGCATCCTTCAGTCTCGAGAGACTATGGTAACGTGTTCTGTATGGAGGACAGAAGTACTTTATGAGTTACAATAAAAATGGGGTCGGAAGCCTCAGGCATATTGGGGGGCTGCATATGCCCATGGAGCACAGGTTACCCACCCTTGATTGATTTAAAATACAATTTTCTTTTAAAAACTATTCAGCTTATCTAAATTCCACCTAGGATAACTATGTTTGTTGAGACTTTTTGCAGTCTGCTATATGTGGCTGGTGATATATCTTTAGCTTGAATTCTCCTGGTGACTGGAATTGTGCAGCCCTGTCTGATTATAACATTGCAATGTAATGAATATTGTCATAGTATTATACATATTACTATAGTATTATAATATTATATTCCAATATACTAATACTTAAAAATGAGCTGCTTGCACTTATAGGTCTAAACCCACTTGCTGGTCCCAATAAGAACAGAACTTTAAAACAATGGGACAGGTGTGTTGATTCAATGGTTGATTCAGTGAATCTTCTCTAATTGAGACTAACATTATGGATATAGAACTAGGACAGGGGTGGTGAACTTTTTACATTCCACACGTTTTGACTAGTTCTTTGTCATTGGCAATATAGGATCCAGATCCTTAGAGGTGACATCCTAAATATCAGGAGGTGTTCACCATCCCCAGGACAGACAAAAAAGGACAGGCTTCAATTCTCCTATTCTAAATCTGGCCTTCTTTGCCTCAGAGCAGTATGTATGTGATTCCATAAACTTGACAAAATTTCACCTAGCATGTATAGATGCTGGCTTAAGGTCTCATACACTGATCCTAGAGCTTTCTTTTGCTCAGCATGTTCAGAGCAACTAGATCAGGTCTCAAGTGGCTGGTAGGAAGAAAATATTTATTGTGAGGCATGCTTGATATCACAAGCAGGAGTAAATTCACATTTGAGACTTCAGCAAACTTCCCTGTAATATTTCAGGAAACACTGGAAATTTTGGAAAGAAACCTCTCATCAAACAGTTCCTATAAACAGACACACACACACTTGCTTTGCATTTTAAAGTTGGCCAACACTCAAAATCTGTTTTTCTCTACTGAGCTTTTAAAAACTATCCATTTTTTGCTTGTGCAAATTATTTATAAATATTAATCTCACAGAAGGAATTTACTAGGAACTAGTTGCTGATGAGATTAGGAACTAGTTCTTCTCCTTATCATCTGAACATTCTTGCATACAGTAGACACATAGGCTGAAATCCAGCAGCATAATTTAGCTGTGTAAGGCTGATCAACTGCACTAGTTCCAATTTCAGTTCCTGTCCCCAGGTCCCAACACTCCCTTTGGATCCCTTTGTTTGTGGGAAGCTGTCCAGAACTGTGGGATTTGGGCAGGGAGTCTTTAATTTCTGAAAATCAGCTATATGCCCCCCCTCCCATTGAGATAGCTGCTCTATAGTAACCAGGGGCAGAAATTTGGCCCCTGGGCCCTTGCCCACCTATGCAGTTTGTGGAGTCAGTGCGTGTTTGAACTATTCCTGTATCAAATTACGATATGTGAATAAAGTGTAGTCTGCGTATGTTTCTTATGGTGGGATGTGAGATGTAGCAATCATTTGAAGAAATGACATGAGGATGTAATATTTTGTTAAAATGGAAACTATGTTATCTCAAGGCTAGTCCTTGCTTACATTGTATGCTCACACAGTTACTCATAGAATCTGTTTTGTTATAAGGGCAATTAGAAAGATTCAATTCATAATTACGGATATTTTTTTAAACACAAACAGATGATACTGGCATGGTGCTAATCACAACTATGGGACATAAGTATCTCTGTAAACGTTCAGTGGAAAATGTGAAGTACTAGAATGAATAGAGTCATTTTCCATTGGAGAAAGAAAGTTGTTTTATATTACCGTAGTTCACTATACTAGTGATCTGCAGCTGTTTAAAATGAAAGCTAATTTCCAGTGTTAATTTTGAAACTCACATGTCTCATGTTTCTGAGCTACTCTAGGTATGGTTAAAAGTTCAGCCTTTGGATGCATGATATTTAAGCTTATTTTCTGGGAAGAGATATAGTCTGTTTATTATGATAAAATGCACTATATTTAAATTTATTTTCCCCACCGCTTGAATTCCATATTACCCAACCAACACTCTTTAAGGACTTGGGATGGAAATCTTCAGTTCAAACCGGCTGTGCACTGTATATAAATAACTTGTCACGTGGGTTGTGTTGAAATCAGACACCACAATGCTGCAAATCTGTTCTTAGACATTTTTAATCATGGAGCACGAGGGAAAAGCTTTGTTTAGCTGCAGATGTAGAAATGCATTCAGGAAACACGTATTAAACCTGCCTGGGTCTAACTGCAAAACTAATGTCTTTATGTTGATTGCAAATCCTTAAAAATGCATTATCCTGCAGTATGGTATATTGCACCATGTGGTATTATTGAAGAAAGCAGCGATTTGTAAACAACCCTTGGCAGAGAGCACAGAACTTAATTTTGTTTAAGTAAAGGAGACCTGCATTAGAATTCATGCACTGTATCAAGGCTGGCAAGCAGTAGCAGTAGTTTTGATATATGCACTGAAGCATTCGTGATTCCTGATTTACTGAACAGTTGGTATTTATATAAATATGATACTGAAAGAAGCAATATTTGAATGAAAGCAAAAATGACCTCCCCCCAAAAAAGAACCACACACATTAGCAGTCAGACCAGAAACTTGCTGTATCTTATTGGTAGCTTTGAAAGCTGAATATTCCACCAGTATGAATTTGAATTACCAACATGAATATGAATTACCAACATGAATTTGACCCAACTCCGGGAGGCAGTGGAAGACAGGAGGGCCTGGCGTGCTCTGGTCCATGGGGTCACGAAGAGTCGGACACGACTTAACGACTAAACAACAACAACAAAATCAGTGTAACATTTCCATGATCAATACTTTCATAGTTGCTTGCTGCAGCACATAGTGATAACAGCAGATGCACATATCAGTTGAGGGCAGGTTACAACATTTGTACTGCTCAAGGTTAAAGAGCGACTGAAATCCTGTTGATTAATCTAGTAAATCAAAGTAGAGTAGACTTTTTGAATTATAAGGGCTTTGGTGAGTCAACTCCTCTGTAATTTCTGATTTATAGGGCCTACTCTAGTTGTGACTTACTAGGTTAAGCAATAAGATTTAAATCACTTGATCTTAGCCGAAAGGCCGTGAAGCGAATTATTTAAATCAATGTTTACACATAAATACCATTCTCAGACGTCTGTTTAGTTGCTTTATTTATATACTATTTTTTCTCTGATGACTTCAAGATGGTGTACATGGGTCTTTTCCTCTTGACTTTCATCCTTGCAGCAACTCTGCAAGGTAGGTCAGGCTAAGAGATAAAGGTCAGCCAACAAACTTCATGGGCAGGTGAGAATAGTCTAGTCTAGCACTATGATCACTGCACTATATGGAAGGCTGTCTTGAGACAGAGATATACGGAATAAAAGTTGTACTTCGTCTCAAACTAGAGACACAATTTAATATCCCGAAGACCAATATATATATAAAATGCTTTAAAAAGTAACATATTTTCTAAGAATAGAAAATGTTTGAAAACCGCAATGGGAAGAATTTTGTTAGTTGCACTCACTGGAATAACTCTATCAGCGTAACTTTCAGCAGTGCATTTGCTGTTACACACTTGTTGCATGCTTCAGTGTGTGATAGGAAACTTGCAACAATTTATCACTGGAAGTTGTGTTAATAGGGTTGTAGTGGTGTGAGTATGCAAAAGGATTATGGCCACTATATTTTGTGTCATCTTGAAATTTTATATTAGAAATTTTGAAAACTTATTCATTGAGAGGAAAGAAGAGGAATAAAGCATTGTTGAGAAGTAATGTGTTTCCTTCGCCCCTGCTATCTTTTCCCCATTTACAGATTAGAGATACAAAATCGTCAGATCAAAAGACAACATTGTTGCATTTTCTGGCTGAAATTTGTGAAGAGAGTTATCGGGACATCTTAAAATTCCCAGATGAACTTGAACATGTGGAAAGTGCAAGCAAAGGTACATGGAGAGATAAGGCACTAAGTAATTTGTATCTACTAAAGTGAGGGAAATGTTGGAAAATTTCATTTTAAATTGTTGGATTATGTCACATGTAATTATATTTGTTTCTAGTAGTTTTTTGACCTGGAAAAAAAACTATAAAAGAATTTGTTTTGATAAATTCTTAAAACTCTATCAAATTCTATCAAACCCTTAAAACTCTATCAAACGGGTTTGATAGAGAACAGAACAGCCACAAAGTCATTTCAGGTTTAGAATACCTTTTTTTCAGTCTGGGAATAAAGGAAGTCTTTCTTACTTTTGCAAAAAATATTGAGGGCTCCTGATGAACCTCTCTATAAAGGACAATCTGCAATTGGAAATCACTGCAGAAAAAAAGCCCTCTGTTCAGTAGCTATCACACTGTAAGTCTGTTGGAAAAAGCATGTGGAGAAAACCACATGGGTATGGCGAAGCAGAAGGATAACCATTTTCCCCCAGACCTCTGAGGACCATCATTTTGACAAAAATATTATTTTGGAGTTTTCAAAATCTAAGGCAGGCTTTTCCTTTGTGACTTGCTGTCTGAAATGAGTTTTTCAGATTGGATTGTTGTGCTCTGTTGCTTTTAAATGTGTTTTAATATTGATACTATTTACCATTTTTAATATAATGCTTGTTTAATTCTTTTTAATGTGTATATACTAATTGTTCTTAGCTTTTAAATATTGTCCTTTTAATGATGTAAGCCACCTTGGATCTTTTTAAGGAAAAAGGCAGGGTAAAATATTTTAAATAAATAAAAATAAATAAATACCCTTAAAATTAACAGTCAAGTTCATTGGATGTTTTTGGGGGCCTAATTTTAAATAGATTTCCCACCCACTTCATTCTGCACATTTTAAAAGATATACATTAACAGTAAAATCTTAATACCTTAAAACTACTAGAATATTAATTTAAAGCACCTCAAATCCTTACATTCAAGGTGTTAGAGAAGAGTTAAACTATGTTATATGAGCAGAATGGAAATTAGATTTTAATATGAAAAGATCATGATGGCTTTAAGAGTAAGTAGTACATTTTTTAGAATCTTCAATATGTTGAAGTTACCCAGTGTAATGCTATCTTAATTACTTGCAAAGGCTTTTTCTGTTCAAGAAAAAGGATTGGTGCATATATAAAAGCTTATTCAAGTGAAAACAACAGACTCAATTATTTCATCCCTTTGTGGAAAATGTTATAAATGTTTTTATTGTTGACAAACTGACATTTCTACTCTTGCTGTGATACCAGATGTAGCATAATATTTCAGGACAGAACCTTCAGGTATACTATTTCAAGATGGAACCTTAACAGTTGCAAGAACTTATTAGTACGGAGCAATTCGGCATACAGCATTCCCTCTTAGCATCCTTTTGCTGGCAGGAATGGAATGAAAGTATAGTCCCTGGGGGAAAAAGGAGGGAGCTTTCCTCTGAAAGAGGCCTGATTTTTAGGAGTACACAAAACCGTGAAAAGGGAGGAGCAGCCATACTAAAGCTCTCCAGCGAGCAGAGGAATAGACTCATTCATTAGTGCTCATCAAGAAGTTAAGGGTCATTTCCAAAAGAAATCAAAAATCTGTGAGGATAAATATAAATACAGCTTATAATATGTGCCAAAGCCCCATCCTTGGATTCCTCTGTACACCATTAGTCTCTGTAGTAGGGAAGAGATTTTCTCTGTGCCTGTCCCTGCATAGAGAACAAATAGATGACATGGGGAGGGTGGCAGATGATGTCAAGGAAAGGACAAGGTTTGATCATTTGGCTTCTGTAGGAACAAACATTTTTCCACTACCCATATACACATTTTCTTTAACCACCCTGATGTTCCATAGCAGTATTCACATATCCAATAGATCTCAAACCAGCTAACCAAGAAAAAATATTAAAAGAGCATTTAAGCTTTGACTGAATTTTCTCAGACCAGTTTTTAACTTTTATTATCATTTAGCTGTACTGTTCTTCTTCTCTTACATCCTTTGCTATAGATATATGCCAACGGGAAACAAGACTTTATAAACATTGAAAAAGCATATGCTGCTATGTGTTTATTAGGTGCTGCAAGACTCTTTGTTGTTTCTGATACAATAAAATAACATGGCTGTCCCTCTGGGAGAAAATGAAACAAAACAACAACATAATGCGTTATGCATTGTGTCTTGCTTATGGGACTGAAAAACTGTCCAATAGTTGTACAATAATGTAGATCAGGGGAAAGAGATGGTGATAAACTGTCACTGCAGGAAGGAAATGTACCCAGTGTAATGCTATCTGAAAACATGGTGATGAGACATCATTGCAGGAAGAAAATGTTTTGCTCTGTACCTAGTGTGACACTGTCTGAAAAACTGATGGAATTTTTTCACTTGTGCAGTGTATTAACCATTTCTGTGATGGGGAACTTTGTGTCCTCCAAATAGTGTTGAATTCTAGCTCTCATCAGCTCTAACTAGCATGATCAATAGTTAAGGATGATGAGACATACATCCAGCATCAAAGGACACCCTGCACTAGCAACTGTGCAAATCAGTATTCATACTTTTGTAGGAGTTAGAAGAGGATTTCACTAGTGGTTGAAGCTTTGTGTTGCTGAAAATACATGATTGAGTATGTATTGCAATTAGAGGTGGACTAAACAACAACAACAACATGAATCAGAAAAATGGTGATTTGTCAAGATTGACAAATCACAAATAATGAATTTATGATTTTTTTCTGATGAATCGATTTGTCAATTCATTTTTGCCTTTAAAGGCCTATAAAATGCCCCCCAGCACCTAGGGACACCAAAATCACAGAGAAGTGTCCTCTGACGCTCCTCTATAACCTTTGAAAGTTTGGTGAAGTTTGGGTTTCAGATCTCCAAGTTATACATCCACAAAGTGGGTCCCCCTGAGGAAAGTGCCCTTTTGTAGCTGGATTGGGGAAGTCCAATCTTCACCATACTGGGAGATATTGTAGAGGAGAGCCATGGGAAGCTTCTGGAGAACTTTCCTGGTGGGTGCTCTTTGTGGTTGTATAACTCTGATATCCGAAACCGAGTTTTCACCAAACTTGGAGGCATTGTAGAGGAGCGTGAGAGGAAGCTTTTCTGCAATTGTGGTGTCTCTAGGTGCCTGGGGGCACATTTTAAAGTCCAACAAATTGATGAATCAAAAATCACTAAAATCATATTTATTGGGAGCATTGATTCATATGAAGACGAATTGACAAATAAACATTTTTTGATTGATTTTGCAATTTATTTTTCAATTCATGCCCATCTCTAATTGCAATATATTTAAACTGTATAATTGGCCAAAAGAATGGTGGAAGGTAGGGTTTATTTTTTAATAAGTCGTTTACATCTCTAAGTTGGCTATGTTTTGTAATTGTCTTCCTTATCTTTTTTTATTATGGAACAGAATATTAAATGAGAAAACACTTGCTTTTCAAAAGCATAAGTTGTTCAATGCCATTTAAATGCCCTAGTTCAAATGGGGTGGTAGAGGAGAAAAGGGGAGAGACAGAGGAAGAGCTAATTATTATATTTAAATGAGAAATGTTCAATGAAGGAACTGTAATCAGTGGTGCATTATGACACTCAGCAATAAATGCTGAAAAAAAAAAGAGTGGTCATTTCAAAGTTCCTTGGTATATTAATGGCAATAAAAAACGCCCAGTGTAGCTTATTTGTTAAAATTAAACTGTTGGTATACTAGTGTATTGGCAGGCTTCAAGCTATGCTTAGGGTAATTTAATTCAGATTAAGTTTAATTTTGTTACGCTGAATGTACAGTCGATACATATAAATAAATCATAAGGAATGGTGAATATGTCAGATATTGGAATAGGTTGCTCTGTTAGTCTTGTTTTGTTTCTTTGAATTGTGCCTGATATGTCAGATATTATAATTGGATTTCTATTTCTAAATTTCTGTTGATAGTGGTATGAAAATCCTCACACAGTAATATGAAACAATTAGTAGAGTAGGGAAATTGCTTTCATTAAACTTCAAACTTGTTAGAAAGATAGCTTCCTGTCAGTAACTGTAACATTATTATTCATATGCAAAGGTAAACATTATCTGAACTCCAAATACTTCTTGTTTCAGAATAGGTTTTGCAAGTGAGAAGAATTAGTTAGATTCAGTAGATATGCATAGATTAAATATACATGTCCCTGCCCCATATCACATATCTTTCTACGTCCTTCCATTGCAAAAGATTTTTTTTGCCCTTGAACAAAATCACTCTTCCCCTTAAATACCTTTGACACATACAAATTCTATTCAGACATTTTAAATTTTAAATTTTCTGTGTACTCAGCATTAGGAGAGGGTAGGGTTTTGCCCTTCCCCCTCTACTTTTGTTTTTGTTCTTCATATGAAGGATGACAAATATCTAGAGAGAAAATTTATATGAGTCATGATCCTAGAAAATGAGGGTGCTGACTGATTTAAAGAATGTCCGTAGACAGTGGAGGATCTCTGTGTTAAACTTGAAAATAGACATGGGATATGGGAAGGCTAGGGTGCTCCCTCCCACCAAGAGTGTAAACAAAATTCATAGCACCTGAATTGACCCATGGTAATATGCACACAATATACAGTTGAAAATTACTCAAAATTAGTTAGTTTTTATTGTTGAGCAATAAGAAGTCCCCCTTCACAGATTGCTGCCTTGTCGTGGTGAAGGGGCTTGAGTAATTCAGAGAAGCTATGGGCTATGCCGTGCAGGGACACCCAAGACGGACAGGTCATAGTAGAAAGTTCTGATTAAAAACGCGATCCACCTGGAGCAGGAACTGGCAAGCCACTCCAGTATCTTTGCCAAGAAAACTCCATGGACAGAAACAAAAGGCTAAAAGATATGACGCTGGAAGATGAGCCCCTCAGATCGGAAGGCGTCCAACATGCTACCGAGGAAGCATGGAGGACAAGTACAAGTAGCTCCTGAGCTAATGAAGTGGTTGGGCCAAAGCCGAAAGGACGCTCAGCTGCGGACGTGCCTGGAAGTGAAAGGAAAGTCCGATGCTGCAAAGAAAAATACTGCATAGGAACCTGGAATGTAAGATCTATGAACCTTTGTAAGCTGGATGTGGTCAAACAGGAGATGGTAAGAATCAACATTGACATCCTGGGCGTCAGTGAACTAAAATGGACGGGAATGGGCGAATTCAATTCAGATGATTATCATATCTACTACTGTGAGCAAGAATCCCATAGAAGAAATGGAGTAGCCCTCATAGTCAACAAAAGAGTGGGAAAAGCTGTACTGGGATACAATCTCAAAAATGATAGAATGATTTCAATACGAATCCAAGGCAGACCTTTCAACATCACAGTAATCCAAGTTTATGCACCAACCACCGATGCTGAAGAGGCTGAAATTGACCAATTCTATGAAGACTTACAACACCTTCTAGAACTGACACCAAAGAAAGATGTTCTTGTCATTATAGGGGACTGGAATGCTAAAGTAGGGAGTCAAGAGATAAAAGGAACAACAGGTAAGTTTGGCCTTGGAGTTCAAAACGAAGCAGGGCAAAGGCTAATAGAGTTTTGTCAAGAGAACAAGCTGGTCATCACAAACACTGTTTTCCAACAACACAAGAGGCGACTCTACACATGGACATCACCAGATGGGCAATAATAAAATCAGATTGATCATGTTCTCCGCAGCCAAAGATGAAGAAGCTCTATACAGTCAGCAAAAACAAGACCTGGAGCTGATTGTGGCTCTGATCATCAGCTTCTTATAGCAAAACTCAAGCTTAAACTGAAGAAAGTAGGAAAAACCACTGGGCTAGTCAGGTATAATCTAAACCAAATCCCTTATGAATACACAGTGGAAGTGAAGAACAGATTTAAGGAACTCGATTTGGTGGACAGAGCGCCTGAAGAACTATGGATGGAGGCTCGTAACATTGTACAGGAGGCAGCAACAAAAACCATCCCAAAGAAAAGGAAATACAAGAAAGCAAAGTGGCTGTCCAACAAGGCCTTACAAATAGCAGAGAAGAGAAGGGAAACAAAATGCAAGGGAGATAGGGAAAGTTACAGAAAATGGAATGCAGACTTCCAAAGAATAGCAAGGAGAGACAAGAGGGCCTTCTTAAATGAACAGTGCAAAGAAATAGAGGAAAATAATAGAAAGGGAAAAACCAGAGATCTGTTCAAGAAAATTGGAAATGTTAAAGGAACATTTTGTGCAAAGATGGACATGATAAAGGACAAAAATGGTAGGGACCTCACAGAAGCAGAAGACATCAAGAAGAGGTGGCAAGAATACACAGAGGAATTATACCAGAAAGATCTGGATGTCCCGGTCAACCCAGATAGTGTGGTTGCTGACCTTGAGCCAGACATCCTGGAGAGTGAAGTCAAGTGGGCCTTAGAAAGCCTGGCTAACAACAAGGCCAGTGGAGGTGATGGCATACCAGTCGAACTATTTAAAATCTTAAAAGATGACACCGTTAAGTTGCTACACTCAATATGCCAGCAAGTTTGGAAAACTCAGCAGTGGCCAGAGGATTTGAAAAGAACAGTCTACATCCCAATCCCAAAGAAGGGCAGTGCCAAAGAATGCTCCAACTACTGTACAATTGCATTCATTTCACACGCTAGCAAGGTTATGCTCAAAATCCTACAAGGTAGGCTTCAGCAGTATGTGGACCGAGAACTCCCAGAAGTACAAGCTGGATTTCTAAGGGGTAGGGGAACTAGAGACCAAATTGCTAGCATGCGCTGGATGATGGAGAAAGCCAGAGAGTTCCAGAAAAAACATGTACTTCTGCTTCATTGACTACGCAAAAGCCTTTGACTGTGCGGACCACAGCAAACTATGGCAAGTTCTTAAAGAAATTGGAGTGCCTGGCCACCTTATCTATCTCCTGAGAAATCTATATGTGGGACAGGAAGCAACAGTTAGAACTGGATATGGAACAACTGATTGGTTCAAAATTGGGAAAAGAGTACGACAAGGCTGTATATTGTCTCCCTGCTTATTTAACGTATATGCAGAATACATCATGCGAAAGGCTGGACTGGATGAATCCCAAGCCGGAATCAAGATTGCTGGAAGAAATATCAACAACCTCAGATATGCAGAAGATACCACTCTGATGGCAGAAAGTGAGGAGGAATTAAAGAACCTCTTAATGAGGGTGAAAGAGGAGAGGGCAAAAAATGGTCTGAAGCTCAACATGAAAAAAACTAAGATCATGGCCACTGGTCCCATCACCTCCTGGCAAATAGAAGGGGAAGATATGGAGGCAGTGGCAGATTTTACTTTCTTAGGCTCCATGATCACTGCAGATGGTGACAGCAACCACAAAATTAAAAGACACCTGCTTCTTGGGAGGAAAGCGATGACAAACCTAGACAGCATCTTAAAAAACAGAGACATCACCTTGCCGACAAAGGTCCGCATAGTCAAAGCTATGGTTTTTCCAGTAGTGATGTATGGAAGTGAGAGCTGGACCATAAAGAAGGCTGACCGCCGAAGAATTGATGCTTTTGAATTGTGGTGCTGGAGGAGACTCTTGAGAGTCCCCTGGACTGGAAAGAGAACAAACCTGTCCATTTTGAAGGAAATCAACCCTGAGTGCTCACTGGAAGGACAGATCCTGAAGCTGAGGCTCCAATACTTTGGCCATCTCATGAGAAGAGAAGACTCCCTGGAAAAGACCCTGATGTTGGGAAAGTGTGAAGGCAAGAGGAGAAGGGGACGACAGAGGACGAGATGGTTGGACAGTGTCATCGAAGCGACCAACATGAATTTGACCCAACTCCGGGAGGCAGTGGAAGACAGGAGGGCCTGGCGTGCTCTGGTCCATGGGGTCATGAAGAGTCGGACATGACTTAACGACTAAACAACAACAAATAACAAGTCAGGAACTGGAAACAGCTGAGCACTTAAGAGTGCCTGGCTTGCTGAACCAAGGTTCAGGAATTCAAATCCCACCCCCAGTGCTTGTGGCCAGATGAAATAACCTGGAATGTGTGTGTGGCCTTTATCATGCCCTTCCAGGCTTCCACCTATGTGGACTTGAGCAAGCTGCATAACACCACCAAAAGGAGGGACTGATAAACAACTTCTCAGTACTTCGTTGTTTTTCAGTGTCCTAATAAAGATACTGCCTGTCTTTTTTTTCTACATAGACAACAAAAGCTTTCCCCCTTCTTTTAATGTGTGTGTGTGTGTGGGGGGGGGGGTTGTTAGGAACAGGTGCTCTTCTGGTCAAAGGAGAACATGTGTCCTTATGAAGTTCTCCTTTTTTCAGTATAGTTAAGGAGGAGAAATAGGATATGTATCTTCTGATGACCAGTGAAAATAGCTAAGTTGGGGTCAAACAGCAACTGGGTTTTCTGGACTTCCTTCGCATCACACCTGCTTTCAAACAGTGACACTAGTATTTACTTTTGCCCACTTCTAGATAGATTATCCATTAAATATCTGCAGTTGATTCTTGTGGTGGTGTTTATATATAAAAGCTGAAGGAGGGGCTCCAAAGGCAGTGGCAGCAATCCTTCAGTTTCTTGGGTTTTTTGTCTGCTTGCTGGGCTGTGTATTACAGGTTGTCCCAGTTTTGTATGCCTGGCTTTGAGTTCTCTGTAAAGTCTTTTTTCTTTTCTTTTTGAAAATACACTAATGTGATACTACTATTAAATCAGGGCTTTTGGAACTTCAGTATTCTTCCGTTTTCTCCTGCCTTTTCTATGATTTGCAGTGGGAGCAAGAATCAGTACTTTTGACATTTGACAATGCAGGAACCCAAACAAATACTGAAGTGCTATTTAAACAGTTGTAGAACAATATTACCCTCTTTAGTTTTACACTGACAGTTTTGCTGCAGATTCTATTTTAATAGGTTTTCTAGGGAGAATGGGCCTCTAATTTCTTCTAATTCAGTGAGCAAGTCCATTTGTAGATATCTTGAAAAGGCAAGACAAAATATAAAATATAGTAAAATTTATTTCATTTAAGTTTCATTAGTACCTTTTCATGCTTATGAAAAATTCTCATTTTCAGTCATGTGGTACAATCAGTTAGCACAGGACATTTTATAACAGGCAGCAAAACTTTATCTTTAACGTCTTGGAAATATTGCTTTGTATTAAGTTGTTAAAAGTGAAATGTTAAACATCTTAGATATTAAAAAGCTTTTAAAAGTCTGGCTTTTTTAGATATATAGTACCGTATTTGCCGGCGTATAAGATGACTTTTTTGCCCTGAAAAACATGCCTCCAAGTGGGGGGGGGGGGTCGTCTTATTTGCCGGCTTTCTCTGCACCATCGGAACACTGGCGGGGGTGCCCCGCAACTGCGCGCGCCGGCTTCAGAGCACTTCGGAGGCTTTTCCTGCACCATCAGAGGACTGGCGGGGGACCTCCAAAGCCGGCGAGGGGCGCTTGCAGAGGCTAGCCCAGCACCATTTTTGAAGATCGGGCCCTTTCCCCTTGCCTTCGGTAAGGCTCAGAACGGAAAAAGGCTTTATTTCCCCCCCCCCTTTTTCCGTTCAGCGCCTTACCGAAGGCAAGGGGAAAGGGTATATAACAAACTCTATATTTTGAGTGGAAATGTTGGGGGGTCGTCTTATACGCCCAGTCGTCTTATACGCCGGCAAATACGGTAATTTAAGTATTCATTCACATATCAGTTCTTACTGGCAGGTATATTGTAGAAGTTTTTCACCCTGTAGCTCCTTTAATTTGTAGAAATCAAAAGTCAGTTGTTTAGGCCAGAATCTTATTTGTTTAGTCTTACCACAAAATGGTCTGTTATATCAGCATATAAAGTTTTGCACAAAAAAGGTATCCAGCAAATATAAACCCCATTGTTTCGGATGGGTGATTGCTGCTTCTACAATAGCAAGCCAGAGATAGCACAGAATTACATAGCATATTGTAGGCAGAGTGACAGGTTTCTGGTCAGAACAAATTGTATTATCATTTTATGTTGTTTTTGCAAGCAGGTAAATAGAATCTACTGGTAAACAAGAAGGAAAAAAATAAGGGAAAATAAAACAACAATAACAAAATATTGAAGCACTTTAACAATTTAACAATGTCAAAAACAATGGGTTGTAATGAACAAACCTAACCCTTTGCCCCCCCCCCCCCCAAACCTGCCAGAACAAAACTTGATGGCACAGAATAGCAACTTCTCTGTAGGACAGCCAAACCAAATTCACATATACCATCCAACTAGAAAGGGGTAGATGCAGCCAGCCACAAAATGCTCCCAAGAACATCACTCCAGTACTCTTTCTAGGCAGAAAATTGACATTGTGAAAAACAGTCTGGAACAGCAACTTCTCAGTAGACCAGCCCAATTAAATTCACCCCTCCCATCCATCTAGAGGGAACAGCTACAACCAGTCACAATACTCCCCCAGGAACAACACCCCTATACTGTTCTGGGCTAAAAAATGATATTGCAAACAAACAAACAAACAA
The DNA here is from genome assembly GCA_037013535.1 of Intellagama lesueurii. Taxonomy (NCBI): domain Eukaryota; kingdom Metazoa; phylum Chordata; class Lepidosauria; order Squamata; family Agamidae; genus Intellagama; species Intellagama lesueurii. Next base: position 24,829,222 of record JBAJHW010000010.1, on the reverse strand, counting down.
AAAACACACAACAAAACAAAACAAAACAGAAAAACACAAAAAAATCCTGAAACAGTGACTTCCGTGTAGGACAACCCAATGAAATTGACTCATCCCATTCAAATAGAAGGGACTGATAAAGCCAATCACAAAATGCCCCCAGGAAGAATCTTCCAGTAACCATTTTAGTCATAGTATTTATTTTGCAAAAAATAGCCCAGAACGCTGACTTGTGAGTAGGACAAGTCAACAAAAATCACTCATGACAGGAGACAGAAATGGACAGAAACAAAGTACTAAACAGTTGCAGGAACTACATCCCAGTAAACATGATGGAATGGAATGTAGAAGAAGCAAATTCACTGTTCATGTGACTAGAGGGAACGATGTAGCAGTGCTAAACCATATCAACGGAGCTATATTCCAATACCTATTCTGTTCCAAAAATCCATGTTGCAGAAAATAGCTGGGAGCATAACTTCAGAGGAGGAGAACCAACCTCATTTGCCAGTCATACAGGGTTCAATGAGAGTGAATCAGTGAACCACAAAATATTCCAACATATCACATTCTGGTGTCTCTTCTTAGCCAAATTCTTGCACTGCAAAAAGCACTCTGGAATGGCAACTTCTGAATAGGAAAAGCATACCAAGTTGATGGCAAGTAGCCACAAATCATTCACAGGAATCACATGCTAGTTCTTTTCCTTGGCTGAAAGTCTGTGTTCTAAGTGTATATAATTGTGTGCCGTCAGATAATTCTGATTTGTGGTGATCCTTTTCAGGGTTTTCTAAGTAGAGTGTCAGGAAAACCCCAAAGAAAATAAAAATAAAAAAGGACAAAAACTCTGTGGCACCTTAAAGACTGTTATATTTCATGGACAAGCCTACTTCTTTAGACATATGGAATAAAATACAGTAAAAAACAGTTCAGAATTAAAAGATCATTGCTGATTTTTAAGAGTCAGTGGTGTATAGCTGCATCTCATATGTGCAGTAATTTACTCAGTAAATTACTCAGAAGTAGTTTACTGTTCCCTCCTTCTGGAGGCATCCTAGGATTGTGCAGCTTGCCCAAGGCCACATGGGCTGGCTCTTTTGGGATACACAGTGGGGAATTGAATCCCCAGAACTCTGGCTCGGCAACCCTTTGAGTTATCCAGCCAGGTAATAATTATGTGCCATCAAATCACTTCTGACTTGTGGCGAACTTTTTCAGGATTTTCTAGGTAGATAATACTCAGAAGTGGTTTACTATTCCCTTCTTCTGAGCGTAACCTGGAACTGTGCAAGACCACATAGACTGGCTCTTCTGGACTGATACAGTGGGTAATTGGACTCCCAACCTCCACAGCTGGATATCTAACTCACAGAGTTATCCAGTCAGCTGTCTTCTATATAGCATGCCAAAATAGCAACTTCTGAGGAGTGCAAGGGTACTTTATTCCTCAGTCAAACATGACTGAATCAGAGCACTGCAAGAAGTTACAGAACTTCCTGAGGTGCACATTCCAGGCCAAACGTGTGTACAGTTGAAAGATATAGTAATGGGCATCTAGTTCAACCTGTTGCTGATTCAATAAATGTTAAGAATGTTCTTGATACATGACTAGCCAACCTCTGTTTAAAAACTTCCAGTGTGGACAAGCCAAAACATTCTCAGACTTCCTGTCATTCCACTATCAAGCAACTCTTGCATCTGAAAATTCTTAATGTTGATTCACAGTCTCCTTTCTTGCAAGTTGAGTTCATTGGTTCAGTGCCTGACCTCTGGAACTGCATAAAGCAAACAAATATTTGAAGACAGCTGGAGAGCCACTGTGGTTTAGGGTAGAGAGCCCAGAATAAAGTGCAGGAAAGTAAAGTTCCAATCCCTGCTTAGCCATGGAAATTCATTGAGGGGTGCCAATGGTAAGCTACTCCTTGAGCATCTCACATACCTTGGAAAACATGGAGGAGCCATTGTAGTCAGAACTAACTTGAAAGCATGGAACAACAACACATGTCCTCTCAGTCTTCTCTTCTCCAGGCTGAGCCAAGTTGATGGGCCTGAGAAGGTTGACAGAAAGCATGCAGCCTCATTCTGTGTTTGTATGTGTGGATTGTGGTTCTTGTGGAAGGTTGGTGGTTTTATGCACTATGCCCATCCAGTCACTGCGAGAGGTGAACTGATTGTTGTCACCATATCAGAAGCTGCTTTTCACAAGCCCTTTCAGAAATATGAAACTTAGGTGCAGAGTGGGCCCTTGAATGTGGTTGCTGAGGTTATATTGTGGCTGGTTGCATCTCTAACCTCTACTGCAATGAGATGGCTGAATGTTAGCATGCTGCCCTAAGAGGAAATGGTCAGTGTCATGTGTTGTGAAATTGGTTGTCTTATCTTACTTGGAAGTTGCTACCCCAAGCCATTGTTTTCTGTTCTGAAAGGTTTGGGGGCAATAAGAGATTAATAAAAGAGTAATATTTATGGGGCTTGGCATCTCAAATATAGTTATGATGTTTTCCCATCACATCCTGCCATTTTTTTTTGCAACAGCTTTTATTAATAAATGCCTGCGCTGGCCTCTTCCATTCCATTCTGGCTTTTACCTAGTCCCAAGAAATGGTACAATCAAACTGTAAATGACTTCATTGAGGAATTCTTGTCCAGGAAAGAAAGTGTAGGCGATGTGGATTGGCTGTCAGAGAAATGCTGGGAGGTGTTTCTGGGACAGAAGTCAGCATCTGAAAAATGAAGCTACTATTTTATACTGATAAAATATTACATAAAGCTGAATGATTAACATGTGTGGTGGAATAAAAACCCTTAATCTTTATTGAGGGTCTTAGAGATGCATTTAACTTTTATGTAACCAATTTCTATTGTCTCCCTCTCAAGTCTTTTTTGTTATTCCTTTTTTCAATAGCTGCTTAAAGATCCATAACTGAGTGGCTTGGCATGTTGAGTTTTTTTGAAATTGGTTTCTCTACATTGTCATTTTGATCTCAGATATTTGTCCATTTATTATTTCATGCTGAGATTGTCCTGTTTATCCTGTGCAGAAAACAGAGGGACATGCTGACAGAAGATGGTGTAAGACACATAAGAGATGGAAAATGTAAATTATCCTTGATGTTGTGTCTGACACTGTTGGGGCCCTTGATGATACTGCCAGTATAGATAAGTGGGGGGCAGGGACACAGCAGACATCTAGGTTTGTAATAGCATCTCAGTCCTCTCTCTGTACTCATGTTGTATTGTCTGCTGTGTGTCGGTTTGGGTTTGGGGGTTGTCTGTAGGCAAGTATGTATCCATATCCCGCCCCCGCCAAAACCTGAGAGAGGGAGGTATTTCTGTCCAGAAAGGGTTTAATGATAGGTTTCAGTGGTCTCATTTGAGACCTGCAGGTCGTTTTCCTTGTTGGGTTTGTCTTGTGTGTGCACTAATCTGGTTCTGTAAATTTGCTTTTTTGCCATGTTGGGTGGGTTTTGTGGTTTAAGAACTGTCTTCTCTATCTCTATGAGTTTTGAGCCCCTGTCCTTTATTCTGAGCAAATCTGCTTATATCTGTGAGCTTGGCTGAAGACAGTGGACTTGGTGATGGATTTTATGTGGAAGCTGAAGGGAAGTATTTGTGCCTGTTAGTGGGTTTCCAGTATAATGTGCGCTATTTGTGCAGTTTCACCATAAGGGATACTTGTTGCATGGACTGATTGAGACTCAGGTTGATGGAAGGATGAAAGTTATTGCACTGATAATTCTATTCTGTGGATCCCAATGATAAAGATGTAATTGATGACCCCTCAGATAGAAGAGAGGTTTCTTGGCACAGGTATTGAGGAACTGTTCTTGCAGATAAGCCATAAATATGCTTGCATACTGTGGAGCAATGTTTGTTCTGTAGCTATGCTATTGATCTAGAGATAAATGATATTGCCAAAGGTGAGATAGCTGTGTGTGAGTACAGAATGGCACACCTTGGTAGTCATATTTACCATAGCCTCATACTGTGTCAAGAATTGTATTCTTGTCTGTTAATTTGGGATTATTCGGTATGTCCAAAGTGCAGGGAGTGAATTTAAAATGAAATTCTATTGGACATACTTATCTTCCTGTGGGTTTATACCTTGCCATTGATAGTCAATAAGCATGGGAAGATTAAACATTAGTTTAATCTCCAGTCACTATTTGATTTTTCTTTTTCTTTTTCTTTCCTTTTTTCCATCTTGAATAATTGATTTTGATGTTATATATTGATTTTATATTGATTTTATATTTAAATTGTTTTGTTTTTAAATGTTGTTAGCCGCCCAGAGTGGTCATCTGACCAATTGGGCGGGATATAAATACAATAAAAGTAAAGTAAAGTAGTTTTAGTACTACTTTTTTTTATGAAGTGTGCTTGAAACGGGTGGTGTGGTTGGGTTTAGAGCAGACCAGCCTTTCCCATCATACTCTGCTCCCCACACCAGGTGGCATGTGGTACAACAACTATTGTCCACAAGCAACATGGGCTGTATCTGCTGTTCTGATAAATAAAAAGAGATTGGCAGGTGACCTTTTTCTAATGCAGCATTTAATATATTTTTTTAATCACTACACTCCTTGGAATCCTGTCAGAGGACCTCTGATGCAGTCAGAACAAAGAGGTGTATGTTGATTCCCAGTGAAGGGAACCATGTATAAATAAAAAGCAGAAAACCTAAGACTTGTAATATATCAGTCAGTAATTTGTATTTCTTCTTCGTGGCCTCTGTGAATCACACCCTGGGCGATTCGCGCCTGCGCGGAGCCTCATCGGAAGATTCTAGAGCTTCTGTGGTAGCAATAAACACATTAGAATATGCCCCTCCCCACCCATATAAGTACCTTGGCGCCAAGTGTCCCCTTTCAATTTTCTTTCAACCGCCACGTTGAGAGCCTCATAATTCTGCTTCTGTGAGTAAAAGAGAAAGAGAGCTTATTCTTGATTCCTTCCTGTTATCAATCTTTTTTCTTTTAAACTATTAGATCAAACTCATTATCATCAGAGATTTTTTTTTCTTTTCCCCTCGCTCGGCCTCCGGCCGCAGCACCCCCCCTTCAATCATCGGTTTTTCTCCTCAATTATTTTCTCCTATCCATGGCCCCTTTGGGCCCGTTTAAGCACTGCGTTGTCTGTGATAATAAGATCCCAATTTCCGACGGACACGCTAAGTGCCTTTTCTGTTTGGGAGAACAACATCAAACTTCCTCCTGTACCCATTGCAAAAATTTTAAGCGTGGAGTTCTTCGATCTCGCCTCTCGAGGCTAAAACTCCGACTTTGGGAACAATCCTTACAACCAGTTCAAATGGCCCAACCTCCCTGTAGGGCCACTTCCCAAACCAAAGCAATGGAAAAAGCCGTTACTGAATCATTGAAACAACGTCCATCGGCTACACTAGCTCATTCCAATTCTCCATCTGCATCGTCTAAGACTTCGAAGACACACAAATCGAAACCCTCGATACCGAAGTCCTCGACTTCGAAAACAACTTCTAAACGTCAGAGACCTACTGAAGCTGCTCCAGCTCCGGAGCCTGTTCCTCCTAAATGAGCTAAACAGTGTAAGCCTACAGACATCCCACCAAAACCACAACAACTCTCTGAATCAATTTCGGTCGGATCTCCCTCAGATGATGACAGACTTCCGTCCCATCAACCCTGTTCTCAGTCTCCAGAATGAGATGATAGAATCGACCAACTAACGTCCTCTCCTCCCAGTCCACAACTTTCCATTCCTTCCAGCAATCCTTCGGTTATTCCATCGCCTGAGGATTCCCATCCCGAACAGCTCGACACCGTTCCATATTCGATGCCCTCGGATCGCCCACCGATCCCTAACCAGAACCGTCAACATCAACAATCTCGACAGCTCGCTTCATTGCATGTGGTTCAAACCCACACTCAGCATGCGCATCGGGTTGCCATTTGCCCCGACCAGTGCTCTGCTCGACAAACTGCACCGACTAGTCGACCAGGTGTTTTACCCAGTTCGATAATACCATCTAGCAGTCGGCCTACCTCTCGACAACCATCGGTGTCGAAGCGGCCACATCACCGAGAGGTGCCTATACCTCAACCTGCTCCCCGCTTGGTATCGAAAAAACCTAGGACGGTCGAGCAGATTTCATCCACATGTGAGGCTTTTGCAGCCCCAACGTCCCGATATTTTTCTACTACAATAGATGACAGAAATCACTCTTCACGCTTGGCATCACCAGCGTCCGTTTATTCTACTGCTATGCCATCGCATCAGCAACCTCCGTTTCGACATCACAGAGACACAGGCTCTGATATCGACGATCCTCGATATTCATCCTGGTCCATGGACACATGCTCCATTCCGTTACATCAACACAGTTCCCGTCCTCCGGTAAATCCAAGTCATCAACCCCGGCACCGTTATGACACCGAGCTCGATACCGAGGTCCATCCCTACCAATCGAGGTCCGTCGACGCTCAACCACCATCTTTCGATGTCGACGATCCTCGACATCGACAAATTCCATGGACATGCTGCCTCCATCTTTTTCGACTCTTAACCGGCAGTACTACGAAACTCAGCCTCTCGACACCGAAGTCGATCGACAGTCCGTCGACTCCAGACGCAACCTCGATGGCTCTGACCATGGATCTCGGCCGCAGACTCCATCGGTATTACTTACCTCTCCAGAGTTGGACATTGTCGATACCGACCCGCCGTCACCGGCAGAGGATTTCCAGACCTATGCCCAACTTATGATTCACATGGCTAAATCCCTTGATCTGCAAATCCACTGACCATCGACAGAACCAGCCGATCATCTATATGATCCAATCTCTAAAAATACAACCACTCCGGTACACATATTGATATTGCCATCTCTCCTTAGTACTGCGCAGAGATCCTGGACAAAACCAGCTTCCTCCCATACCATGTCTAAGCAGATTGAAAACCTCTATAGAATCCATGACCCAGGAGCCATTTTCCTCCAAAAACAACCAGCTCCAAATTCTGTATTTGTCAAAGCCTCTCAATCGAGATCTCGATACCGACAGTCTCTCATACCACCAAATAAAGACAGCCGACGAATAGACTCCATGGGTAGATGGCTTTACTCTTCCACAGCCTTCACCATGCGAGTCGCTAATTATCAAGGAGCCATGGGAGCTTACCAACGCTTCCTCTCGGACAACATGTCCACCTTTATTGAATCCCTGCTAGAGGATAAAAAGATAGTAGCTCAAACCTTCCAACAAGAAGGTCTCTCCGTTGCTAAACAACAGATGCTTTCTGCCCGCCACACCGTAGACGCTACAGCCAAGTCCATGGCCACTTCAGTAACCCTACGCCGTTTTTCCTGGCTCAGAACGGCCAGCTTAGCCGAAGATGCTCGGGCACGTATCGAAGACCTCCCCTTCGATGGAGCAGGTCTTTTTCATGCTGAAACTGACGATATACTAGAGAACGTACAAAAGAAACGTTCAGCAGCCAGACGTTGGGGAGTTTACCCTTCCTACCAGCAACGTCCTCAGCAAAATCAATGGAAACGATCCTATAACTCGTACCAGAGGTTCCAACGAGACCCTCCACGACAAACCTCTTACAATCCATACTTCAAAAACCAAAGAGCCAAAACCTCGCAACAGCCTGCCACTAGGCGGAATGACCGGAAACCCTAACACCGTGTTTGACGTTCCTCTGACCGAGATCGCCACCCACCCCACCAACCCTGCCCTCTGGAAACACTTACCTGCATGGGAATCCATCACCACAGATTCCTGGGTACTCTCCATAATCAAAAATGGCTACCGCATCCACTTCTTTGAACTTCCTCCAACAACACACGTCGTTACTCCTCCGTCACAACCCCTGCAAGAAGAAATAACGAATTTACTTCTCAAAGATGCCATGCAACCTGTCTATCAAAACAACACCAGGTTTTTCTCTCCCTATTTCACCGTTCCCAAGAAAGATGGGGGACTTCGCCCTATTCTAGATTTAAGATTATTAAACAACTACATCGTCACAACAAAATTCCGCATGGTTACTCTAGAATCAGTTCTTCCCTTACTTTGAAAAAACGACTGGTTCACCGTCATAGACCTAAGAGATGCTTACTTTCATATTGCAATACATCCTGCACACAGAAAATTCCTTCGTTTCCAACTTGGATCACAAGCATACCAATTCAAAAGACTCCCATTCGGCCTTGCAACAGCTCTGAGAGTATTCACCAAGTGCATGGCGCCGGTAGCCGCCTACCTCAGACTTCAAAACATTATTGTCTTTCCATATATCGATGACTGGCTCCTTGTAGCACACTCCCGTCGCAAAGCTCGACAAGACACCCATTTCACCCTCACCCTTCTTCGCGATATCGGTCTATCAACGAACAGAAATCAAAATTAAAACCTACAAGGACTATACATTACATAGGTGCGCTCATAGACTCCACACGAGCTTGCGCGTTCCTCCCTGCAGAAAAGATACAAAATCTCTTCACCTTACTTTGTGGCTTCACTCCACATGCCTTGATACCTGCCTTAACGGTGCAACGAGTTCTAGGCACCATGGCCTCTATGACGTCAGTTGTACAGCATGTGCGTCTCAAAATGAGATATCTACAATCCTGGTTTCTGGCCCTATTCGATCCACTAACAGACTCTCCCCACACTCTCCTAAGAGTCACTCCAGAACTTCTCAACTTCAATGGTGGCATTCCCATACCAACCTTTCTATTGGGCGACCGTTCCAACAACCTCGCCCATTAATGCAAATCACTGCCGACACCAGTTGCACCGGCTGGGGGGCTCATTGCAAATCCCTCACAGTCCATGCCAAATGGTCTCACAGAGAAAAACTGCTCCACATAAACGAGTTGGAGCTACTAGCCGTCATAAAGGCCTGCAAGGCTTTCAGAAACCGTCTTGTAGGAAAAATGGTACAGATCACCACCAACAACACCACAGCGATGTACTACATCCTAAAACAAGGCGGCACCCACTCCCCAGGTCTCCTCTACCTAGCGGTCGACCTCTGGGAGTGGTGTCTGCAACATCACATCTGTCTCACAGCCCTACACATCGCTGATCAAGACAACGAGCTAGCAGACTCGCTCAGCCGTACAGATGCCCAAGCTCATGAGTGGGAACTAGATCAATCAGTATTCTGCCAACTATGCCAGAAATGGGGCACACCGACTCTCTATCTCTTTGCCTCCCGAGCAAATCGGAAATGCCAACTGTATTGCTCCTGAGCAGGAATAGGAAAACATTCCCAGGGAGACGCGTTTGTTGGCCGTTGGTCCAAGACTGACCTACCTTTTTCCACCGTTCCCTCTCCTCCACAAAGTTGTCATCCGTCTACAACAAGACAAAACCAATGCCATCGTTATAGCCCCTTGGTGGCCAAGACAGACGTGGTTCCCAGTTCTCTGCAGTCTCTCATCAGACATCCACCATCTCCCCCGCCTGCCACACCTTCTCACACAGAACAACTCCCAAGTCCTACACCTGGACTTACCTGTTCTGCACCTGGCAGCATGGAGGATTCTCCCTCGTTAATGAACGTTCTTCATCATGCCAAAAAACCATCCACAAGGAAAGCCTACCTGTACAAATGGAAGAAATTTCAATCCTTTACCACATCTTCCTCATCATCCTCCATCAATCCATCACTTTCCACTGTTCTCTGCTTCCTCCTACATCTCAAATCCAAGGGCCTCTCCATCTCATCCTTGAGAGTCTACCTTTCCACAATAATATCATACCAACCTCCAAATTCTCCAGCAGCAAACTTCTTCAAACATCCAACAGCGAAACGTTTTCTGAAAGGTCTCTCTCATATCTACCCCGATACTCGACCTCCCTCTCCACAATGGTCACTAACTCTTGTTTTGAAACAGCTTACCAAAGCTCCCTTTGAGCCATTAGCTACAACTGACTTAAGACTCCTCACCTTTAAAACAGCTTTTCTCGTAGCCATCACCTCAGCTCGGCGAGCTAGTGAATTGGCAGCTTTACGCTATGACTACCCTTATCTACAATTTTTTCCCAATAAGGTGAAGTTATTCATGGACATTTCCTTCCTCCCCAAAATTGTCTCTCAATTTCATCTTTCCCAGCCGATTGTCCTTCCTTCATTTTTTCCGTCACCTTCTTCAAACCAAGAAAAAATACTCCATACGTTGGATGTCAGAAGAGCTCTTGCTTTTTATCTCCAACGTACCCAACCTTTTAGACAGTCATCTTGTCTCTTCATAAGCCATCAGCTACCTACAAAAGGCCATCAGGTGACTTCCCAATCTATCTGCAGATGGGTCGCCTCTACCATTCATTTGGCTTATCAACTTGCTCGACAACCAGCCCCTAGAGTGGTTTGCCCTCACTCCACCAGGGCAGTGGCAGCCTCTACAGCCTTTCTCCGCGGCGTACCTCTTCCGGACATCTGCGCCTCTGCCACTTGGGCACAGCCATCCACGTTTATCCATCATTATAGACTCGACCTCCGGCAGAAGTCTGATGCGGCATTTGGACGTGCTGTTCTAGCCTCTACCTTGGTGTGACACCCTGTCTCCGGGTAAGACAGCTTATTAGTCACCCAGGGTGTGATTCACAGAGGCCACAAAGAAGAACGACAGGTTACCCACCTGTAATTGTAGTTCTTTGAGTGGACCTCTGTGATTCACACGTCCCACCCGTCCTCCCCTCTGTCATGTTTTGAGTGAAGTGCATGATTTGTGAAGGTTTGATGTATTAGATGTGAAGCATTCTGGTGAAGACATTGCAGTAGAAATTGAAAAAAGCTATTCAGCTGCTTGTTTTGGTATAATTTCTGTCAAACACAATTCAATAATTATGTACAATTCAAGTCTTTTATTTGTCTATATGGATATAGCACTGTTGAATGTTCACTAAGTATTTTACATGCATTCAGAACACTGTGTTGTCTGAATATATTTGAGGAATAAAATGTCTGTCACTTTTTGGGAAATATAAGTAGCTTTAAGTGAATATGGGGTTTGGTATGTTGATAGGTAAAGGTAAAGGTTCCCCTTGACATTTAGTCCAGTCATGTCCGACTCTAGGGGGCGGTGCTCATCTCCGTTTCCAAGCTGTAGAGCCAGCGTTTGTCCGTAGACAGTTTCCGTGGTCACGTGGCCAGCGTGACTAGACACAGAATGCCGTTACCTTCCCACCGTGGTGGCACCTATTTATCTACTCACATTTTTACATACTTTCGAACTGCTAGGTTGGCAGGAGCTGCGACAAGTGACGGGAGCTCACTCCGTCACGTGGATTCGATCTCACGACTGCTGGTCTTCCCACCTTGCAGCACAGAGGCTTCTGCGGTTTAGCCCGCAGTGCCACTACATCCCTTGGTATGTTGATAGTATGGTCTAAATTAAAAACAAGAATAACAGCAACATAAAAGAAGCCAACCCGTACCTTTCTCATCTTCCCAGTTTTTGTCTTTTGCTAAATTTGTGAGTAAGCTTTGCTTATTTTGCTCCTCTTAGTCTTGTGCTGGAAAACTGATAACAGAGCTTTGAGTTAGAATAGAATTGTACATAAATTATGTTATCTTTCCTGGTTCACTTCATGAATTGGTTTACTGTGCAAACAAAAGACCATATAGCAATATAGATTTTACACAAGTATTTGCTGTTTCATTTAATTTCCTGGTAACGTGACTGTTCCAAAAAGAAATTATACTATGAGAACATGAAATATTTGTAACTGTTCTGTATTTGAATTTGAAAATCTAGTTGATTAGGAATGGTATAATATAATGCTGCCAGTTATAAGTGCTTGTAATCATACCCTTTTCTTTTCTAGAATGCAGGTCCCTGCTGCTTTATCATTTCTTTCTGTATACATGAGCTACCCTGTTGTTTTAATTTCAACCACCAACCTCATTGGTCAACTGACAATTTCACTTGCTGACTGGTATTTTTACTATAATTTGTGTATACTTACCAGTCCAAAACCTTTTGAGGCTGCTGCGAAGAAATCGCCAAATCTGATCTGTCAGAATAAAAAACTGATTGGAAATAGGAAAAAAAGTGATCAGTACTTTGGCTCTGTGGCTATAACCCAAAAGCTGTTTATCTCATTATGTGTCCCTTTACTGCGAGAAAGGCAGCATAGAAATAAATAAAAGAATGTGTAGTGTGTGTGTCAATATGGACACCCACAGACCCACACAGAGAGTGTAATTTAAGATCTATTTCAGTCCATGTTCTTTGGGTTGAAATGGATCTTAAGTCCATTTCTAAATCATGAAGTGAAATACATCTATGTCTATGTTTGTTTGACTTAATGATTTAGAATTGTAGCCCATCCCAAAGAACATGGGCTGGGGTTGATTTTGAGTCATGTGGCCCGGCATGACATCTGAATTGATGAGGTAGAGTTGCATGTGTATGTGTGTCTCTGAAGGCGACCACACAAAAGAGAAATAAGAAAACTAGCAAAGTTGTTAGATAAGAATCAACGTAGTTCGAAAGCTCTAATCTGGTTATGATCTGCTTCATAAATCGTGCTTTCTGAAGTAAACTGAACCGAAAAAACTCAGGCCTTACTGTGGTGGCAAAGATATTTCTAGAAATTGCCCTTTATTGTGTTGTTTTACATGGTGGTTTTTTTTTTTTTTTTTTTTTTGTAAAATAAATATTTGGGTGTCTATTTTCCTCTAGCTCAGGGGTCTCAAACTCAATTTACCTGGGGGCCGCTGGAGGCAGAGGCTGGGTGCGGCAGGGCCGCATCAGGTTTTCCACAAGAAAAGCTTTGTTAAAAAAATTCCAATCTTCTCAAATCTCTTTATTTTTATTTTTTAACACAAAATAAGATTAAAAAATAAATAAACAAATTAAGAATTAATAAGAAAATAAATCAATCAATCAGTAATAAATAATGAAAATAATAATAATAATAATAATAATAATAATAATAATAATAATAATAATAATAATAATAATAATAATAATAATAATAATAATAATAATAATTTTAAAAAACAACAACAACGGTGCGGCAGAGCAGGGGGAGACCTGGCGGGGAGGGAGAACATTGGGAATATATCGGCTCCTTTCGATCTCTGCCCAAGCCAGCCCCCGTCCGTCCATCTGTCTGTCCTTCAGGCAGCGCCGCGGCGGCGGCTTTTCCGGGGCACCCGCTTCCTTATCTGGGTCGCGGAAGCCCCCCTGGAAGGACTTGGCCCCCTCCTTCCCCGCGGGACTCTTACTTCCGAGCAAGCATGCCAGAGGACCGGGTGGCGGCTCCGGCGGCTCCCTGGACCCCCACTCCCTCCAGCTCAAGCCGGGCTGCTGGCGCCTCTTGCCGGCTGGCTGCAGCTTGCCCTGGCATTTCCAAGCCGAGGATGCACCGAAGTGAATGAAGTTGACCGGCGGCGAGGGAGATGTGGAGCGAGTGGCTGAGAGCGAGAGCCAAGGAGAGGGACAATGACAGCCCGTCATGGAGGGACTGAGAGGCGGCAGCGCCGCTAATGCTGTGGCTCCTTGCAAGACGGGGGAGGGGAAGCTGGAGCCTCTCGCCGCCGCAGGCTGTGTGTTGTGGGGGCGAGGGGGGGGAGGAGGGTGGGAAGGAGGAGCGGGGACCGGGGCTCAGGCTATGGCGCTTGGCCGGTGGCGGGGCAGCGGCTGGTGCCGGGTCAAGTCTCGCTGCCGGGCGTCATCATCGTCGTCTCTGCACGCGGGGCTCCCGCCAACTCCCCGAGTTGCCCCTTTCCCTCCTGTTGCCCGCGAAGGGGAGGGCGGGCCTCTCGGCCGCTCTGCCATCACCTCCCGGCCACCTCCGGGCAGGGCTCGCCTCTTTCCTCGCCGGCGGCAGCCCCGGCTCTGTAACCTGACCTGGGCAGCCGAGGGGCTTGGCAGGGGTGCCGCCGCGGGAGCGGCCACGATGGGAGCTGCCGGAGCCAAAGCAGCAGCACCATCAGCAGCAGCGCGGCCATTGAGCTCGGCGGGGCTCTTTTCCCCTTGACTCTGGTGCGTCTGTGTCTCTATCTGTCTCTCGCTCACTCGCTCAGTTTCTCTTTTTTTCTTTCTTTCCTTTTTTTTTTTTTTTTTTTTTTTGGAAAACTGATCTTTGGCTCTCGGTGTGAAGTGATTTGAATTTGGCTCGGTGGGGGCCACAAACTATCGTCCGGCGGGCTGCAATTGGCCCGCGGGCCGCATGTTTGAGACCCCTGCTCTAGCTACATTGGAAGATTTGTGTTTGAAAAACAGTTGTAGCACACAGTCTGATGAGAACTGTTTGGTTTGGCTTCAGTGGTCTTTGGTCTGGAATGCATTACCTTAAAAAAGAATAATTTTCCATTGGACTCATAGTATCATTGAAGCAATTTTCTGCAGTTTGAACTGCCTGTCTGTTAAGAGTTTGGGAGAAAACCCTACTTTGAGAACCACGAGTAAACTCTCTTTTAATATGGTTGGAGTCGATGGCCTTATAGGCCCCTTTCAACTCAATTATTCTATGATTCTATGTTAGTACAGCACTTTTCAGCTGTGGCTGCTCAGTTTTGGAATACCTACATTTAAGTCTTACATATTCTTTGAAAGCAAATCTATATTAGTAGATTTGTAGAAGCTGGCATATAACATGCTCATTTAATCATGGAAAAACCCTGCCTTCAACATCAAGTCTGATCTCCCTGTAGTTTTCATAACTCCTTGACTAATGAGATCTCAAAAGTTTAGACACATTTTGTGGCCCTTTTTGTTGACTCAGTAAAGGGATTGCATTATTATGGATTTTGGAAATTCTTATTGTATTGTTTGCTTATGTTCTGAGTTATAGGCTAATTGCTTTGGCTTTTATTAGGCTGCTATTATTTTGGTGATTAACATTTCAATTTTATTATTTGGGTGCTCTCTCTCTCTCTCTCTCTCTCTCTCTGTGTGTGTGTGTGTGTGTGTGTGTGTGTTTGTTTGCATAATCTATTAAATGTGTCCTTCCTTGCTCTTTAAGTCAAATGACAGTTTTCAGTTTTTGGAAACATTCAAGTCTGTCTGTATTTATCCATTTGAGTTGAATTAGCTTAATCCTGCCTGAATCTGGATAGAATTGATAAGCATGTTTGAGGACTTCAGGTTGAAACAGTTGAAATAATACTGCCTCTAAGGCTTTATTCCTCCCCCCTCCCTTCTTTTTTGGTCTACTTGTGTCTTGTTATGTTACTAAATCTCCATGAACATAGCATAGGTATTACATTTCTTGCATCTTAATTTTGCTGTAAAGCTATTACATGCTGAAATCAGCTAGCAAGTTTATTTCCTATTCTCACTGCTTGTCATTTTTGATAACCTTCAGATTGTAAGTCAGTCGAGTTATAAACATTTTATAGTGTGTAGGTAAAACAGGACAACTCCTTGCATGACCCATTGGTGGAACAGTGGGAAATATACAGGGAGTAGTTAATTCTTGTTGCAGACAAACTTGTTTCCCAGAGCCATCCAAGATGGGAACGGTCAACAAGTGTCTTTTGCTAATACAGTGGTGCCTCGCTAGACGATGTTAATCCGTTCCACGAGGATCGCTGTCTAGCGAAAACATCGTCTAGCGAAGCACGTTTTCCCATTGGAATGCATTGAAATCGCTTCAATGCGTTCCAAGGGAAAAGGCACTCGTCTTGCGAAATTTCCCATAGGGAAACCTCGTCTAGCGAGTGAGGGTCCCCATAGGAATGCACTGACAGCTGCACTGACAGCTTTTCACCACTAGTCAGCGCACTCCTATGGGGAAACCTCATCGTCTAGCAAAATTCCCCATAGGGAAACATCGTTTTGCGAAGCGCAGTAGCGATCGCAAAAAGGCATCGTCTAGCGATTTCCTCGTCCTGCGAGGCAATCGTCTAGCGAGGCACCACTGTATAATGGTAGCTCAGAGAGCCTCCTAGTGCAGTGGTGAAATTGCAGTATTGTAGCCAAAACTCTGCTGACAACCTGAGTTCAATCCTGACAGGCTCAAGTAGCTGGCTCAAGGCTGACTCAGCCTTCCATCCTTCCCAGGTCAGTAAATAGAGCCTCCAGCTCACGGGGTGCGGTGGGGGATGTGTAGCCTGTATAATTAAATTGTAAACCACCCAGAGAGTGTTTTAAGTACTGTACTATAGGGCAGAATATAAGCAGCACATTTTGCTTCAGTTGTATTTTTTTTAAGAAAACTTCTGCCTTTTACAGCAGATGCCTAAGCTAAGCTGAGAATATAAGATTTAGTTCCTATCCTGATTTAAGAACCATCAACTAATATATTAAAAGCAATGAAAATAAACCAAATTCACAGTAATGGCTGAAATACAGTTTGTACTAACTAGATAGAAGTAAATGCTTCCTGGAGTAAACAAGTCATATAAAATAAACCATGTGCCAACACAGTAGGCATTTTCACAGCTTGAATATCACTGAATAGAGAGGAGTTTTACGTGACATAAACATTTTCTTTGTAAGTGGTTTATACTCTCTGCCCACTTAGTGCTGTTTGAGTTTTAAGTATGTTAACAATAAGATTTGTGGCTCAGAAACTAGAGCTTTTAAAATCAGAAAAATGTCTGTGCTGAAATAATGAAAGGTCCATAAAAAATAGAGAAATAATATTTAATGTTTGCCTGCTGATGTAAGAACGCCTTCTCTATCTTTTTGTGCATGAACATTTTTTTCTTTCTAACCCAAATGAGTTTTCTGAAAGTACCCCAAGGAAAATTCTAAGATGGTTCATTTCACCCCAAAGCATTGCTTTACATTTGTTAAGTGTGAATCCAGCTTTGCTTGAAGATTTTAAAAGAAGTTACTTTACTTGCTAATGCTTTCAACTTCCTGTCTCACTTTTAGCGTCAATGATGTGGAGAAAATTCCCTTTGTTTATGCTTGACTGAACCTTCTCTTCTTCCAGACTAGAAACATTGAATACTCAGGTGTTCTTAAATAGTTTTGGTACTACTTTTGCTAATATCTCTGTCACATGTTGTCTTTTGGAAAAGATAGGGCAAATGCTTTATTAGAGTTCTATGCATACTGTGATAAGAAAAGAAAAAAGGTATGCCATGTTCTTCTGTATATTTTAACAAGATATAGGTATAAATCAAGCTGGTATGTGGTCCAGTAGATGTTCTGAACAGGTGCTTGTTTCATAAATTGAAATAAGAACTGAAAACAAATTGTTCTACAGCAGTATTGTACTGTCATGTGAAAACAAAACTACACCCTCTTTGAATTCTGTGGTTTTAACGTATCAGGACATAATAAAAATCATCTGGTCCTTAGCAGGTCTGAAAATTAGATAAATACAACCTCAGATGAACAACAACTCATGACATATTATACCATGTCATGATTTATTTAACAAAAATAAAGCCAAAATGGAGAAGCCATGTGTGAAAAACTAACTACACCCTAACTGCTTCTATAGGAATTAAGAGGCTAAGTAGCAGCCAAGTGCTTCTAACCAAATACCTTGGAGTAATTGATCATCAGCAAGTGTGGCCACCTCTATAAAAGCCAAAGTTTTAGCAGTTTACTGGTGTGTGTTAACACAGTGTCAAAAAGGAAACACATTAGCAATGATCATATACAGTGGACCCTCGACTTACGGAATTAATCCGTATTGGAACGGTGGCTGCAGGTCGAAAAGTCTGTAGGTCAAGGCTCCATTGACCTACAATACATTGAAAACCGATTAATCTGTAACCGGCCGTTTTTGGTCCATTTTGTTTGATTTTCCGGTCTGTAGGTCGATTCTCCGGCCGCAAGTCAAACCTAAATTTTGCGGCCAAAGAAGTCTGTAACTCGAAAAGTCTGCAGGTCGAGCCGTCTGTAAGTCGAGGGTCCACTGTAGAAGCAATTGTTGCTGCCCATCATTCTGGAAAGGGTTATACAGCCCCCTTTCCAAACAATTTAAAGTCTATCATTCTACAGTGAGGAAGATTATTCACAATGGGAAAACATTCAAGACAGTTGCCAGTCTTCCCAGGAGAGGACATCCGAGCAAATTCACCCCAAAGTCAGACCATGAAGTACTCAGAGAAACTGCAGAAATTACCAATTACCTCGTGAAGTGGTGAGTGTTCCGACACTGGAGGTATTCAAGATAAATTTAGACAACCACCTGGCAGATATCCTTTGATTTGTATTCCTGTACTGAGCAGGGAGTTGGCCTTGGCCTTATAGGCCCTTTTTAACTTCATGATTCTGTGATTATATGATCTCTGATTCTATAGGCCTCAGTTAGCATGTTAAATGTTAAAGTTCATGACAGTACAATTAGAAAAAGACTGTACAAGTATGGTTGGTTTGGAAGGGTTGCCAGGAGAAAGCCTCTTCTCTCTAAAAAGAACATGGCAGCACAGCTTAGGTTTGCAAAATTGCATCTGGAGAAATCACAAGACTTCTGGAACAATGTCCTTTGGACAGACAAGATCAAAGTGGAGATGTTTGGTCATAATTCACAGCGCCACATTTGGCAAAAACCAAACACAGCATATCAGCACAAACACCTCATGCCAACTGTCAAGCATGGTGGTAGAAGGGTGATGATTTGGGCTTGTTTTGCAGCGCCAGGACCTGGGCACTTTGTAGTCATTGAGTTGAACATGAACTCTTCTGTGTACCAAAGTATTCTAGAGTCACATGTGAGGCCATCTCTCTGACAACTAAAGCTTGGCCAAAATTGGGTCTCGTAATAGGACAGTGATCCCAAACACACCAGCAAATTTATAACAGAATGGCTGAAAAAGAAAAGAATCAAGGTGTTGCAATGGCCCAGTTAAAGTCCAGACCGCAACCTGATTTGAATGCTGTGTCGGGACCTTAAGACAAACTCTGTTTCCAGCATTATATGTTACCAGGAATTCAAAGAGGTTTCCCAAATTGCCTTAGATTATTCTGAGTGTATCTCTTCGTCACTCATGAGCAAGAAAATGTTCATTTTCAGTCAGCATATGCAATGAGAGACAGACTGTTAATGTGATGGGACTGGCAGTTGGGTGACATAATTTGTGACATTGTCTGAAGTAGCTTCTAATTAACATCAAGGGATTAAAATGCTCCAGCTTTTGAATTTAGTGATGCATGTTGTACTTTCCACCAATGTAGTGAATTGGATGCAAAGCCTGTGATTACTGTTAGGACAGCCAGTAATGTGAGGCTTGCTGTGGAAAGTTTGTTTTAAGCATTTGACAAAGATGAGATTAGTTCCAGTTTAACTGAAAATAAACTTTGACTGGAAGTCAGGTACTCATGAAGGGGGTTTGGGGGGATGAGGCTTTAATGCAATGTAAATCATGTGACAGAATGCCTGGGGTTCCTTTGTGCATTTTTCTTCAGTATATGATACACTCAATATTGCCATCCATAAAAAACAAACAAACAAAAAAGACAGTCATGAGTTGTCACTCCCAGGAGGTGCCAGCAGCAGTCCTAGATAGATAGATGGCTTGTTTGTCACTTCTCTGTAGATGCACATATGAGAAAACGTTAGAAACTTATGTCACATTTTTTTTTTAGTAATGTAAGACCTATTCACAAGACCAGTTCAGGTGAATAAAGCTTAATCTTATCATAGCTTTCCATGTTCTTTTCTGGACTGATAAGGGAGCAACTTTATAGCCCTCCACTCTAAAACTGGTGCTGTTGAATGCCAGGTCTGTATCCAATAAGCTCCAGATGATTTATGATCTTATTCTGGAGGAGGATGCAGACCTGGCATGCATAACCGAGACATGGATTGGTGGTGAGGAGGGTCCTCCCCTAGCGCTGGCCTGCCCACCCGGTTATGCCCCGTCCTGCACCAGGGAAGACTGGAGGGGCGGGGGGGGAGTAGCCATTGTTTATAAATCCATCTTGGAGGTTACTAGGCGCTCCTCGGTGGTAAGGTCGGGTCTTGAGGCCCTCCACGTGTCGATTGGGGCCAGGGATGGTATTGGGATTTTGCTGGGTTACCGCGCTCCCCGTGACCCAGCCACTTCCCTTCCAGAGCTGGCGGACTTTATCTCCGCGGCGGTGTTGGGGTCCCCGAGGCTTTTGGTTTTGGGTGACTTCAACATACGCGCGGAGGCAGAGGTCTCAGGGCCAGCTCTTGAGTTCTTGGAAACCATGGCTTCCTTGAACATGTCCCAACATGTCAACGGCCCCACCCACGTGGGTGGTCACATGCTGGACCTGGTCTTTTCCACCAATTGGAGTGAGTGTGGTCTGATGGTGACTGACCTTGAGTTGGTCCCTTTGTCATGGTCAGATCACCACCTAATAAAATGTAACCTCTCAGTGGCACTCCCCCCTCGCAGGGAGCAGGGACCTATTTTTATGGTTCGCCCTCGAAGGCTACTGGATCCTATTGGATTCCAGGATGCCATGAGAGGTGTTACGGCTGACCTGGCTGGCGCTCCTGTCGAGGTTCTGGTTGACAGCTGGTTTACCGCTGCCGCTAGGGCTATAGACATGATCGCGCCTAAACACCCTCTCCAACGCAGAGCTCTGCCTGTGCCTTGGTTTAACCAGGACCTCCGAGCGATGAAACGGATTAGGAGAAGGCTAGAGCGTAGGTGGAGGAAGAACCCGACGGAACATAATTGGATAGCTGTCAGGGTCGCAACTAACCTCTACCTGTCTAAGGTAAAGGCTGCTTGTCGTACATACTTCGCTAACCGGATAAGCGAAGCTTCAAACCAGCAGGCGGAGTTATTCCGTATAGTGCGCGACCTTTCCGGAGTTGGTCTGAGTGATGGGCCTCCCCCTAGTTTTTCACCGGACCAATTTGCAGTATTTTTTAAATCTAAAGTGGAGGCCATCCGCCGGGAGCTCTCTCCTTTTTTGAATACAGTGAGTCGAGCTGAGATGTCCAGCGCTCCGTCTTGCCCGGTGATTCTTGATCTCTTTCAGCCTGTGACGCCAGATACTGTGGACAAAGTGCTTGATCGCTGTCGGGCCACCATTTCCTCCCTTGACCCTTGCCCGGCCTGGCTAATCAAAGCAGCCAGGCCGATCACAACTGAATGGGCCACTGCAATAATAAATGGGTATTTCCTTGAGGGCAGGTTCCCACCTGCCCTCAAGGAGACACTCATTAGGTCCATAAGAAAGAAACCTAATATGGCGGCGGACGAAATTGGCAATTATAGGCCCGTCGCCAATGTTTCTTTCATTAGCAAAGTGGTCGAGAGGGTGGTGCTGACCAGCTTCAGGCTCTTTTGGATGAAACAGATGCCCTGGATCCATTTCAGTCAGGCTTCAGGCCGCGCCATGGTACAGAGACGGCATTGGTCGCCCTGTATGATGACCTGTTGAGGGAGGCTGACAGGGGTAAAACATCTCTGTTGGTCCTCCTCGACATCTCGGCTGCCTTTGATACCGTCGACCACGGTATCCTCCTGGGGAGGCTCTCTGAGTTGGGAATTGGTGGCTTGGTGTTTGCCTGGCTCTGTTCCTTCTTGGAGAACCGTCCCCAGAGAGTACAGCTTGGGGAGAGTGTCTTGGCCCCGTGGAGTCTCAATTGTGGGGTTCCACAGGGGTCGATTATCTCCCCAATGCTGTTTAATATCTATATGAGGCCGCTGGGTCGGGTCATCAGGGGGTGTGGAGCATCGTGTCATCAATATGCTGATGACACCCAGCTCTACATCTCCTTTTTACCAACTGCAGGTGATGCCGTCCTGTCCCTTCAGCGCTGCCTGGGGACTGTATTGCAATGGATGCAGGAAAATGGGCTGAGGCTGAACCCGGACAAGACGGAGGTTCTGAGGGTGGGTGCCCCTGTGGTTGGCGGCTTGGATGACTCTCTCTCATTTGGGGGGGGTGGCCTTGGCCGCTAAGAGTGGGGTTCGCAGCTTGGGGATCCATCTGGACCCGGCGCTCACCATGGAAACGCAGGTGGCGTCGGTAGTCCGCTCTGCCTTTTTCCATCTTTGGCGGATTGCCCGGCTGCGGCCCTACCTTGATATGGGGGCGCTCACTACCTTGGTGCATGCGCTCGTAATCTCAAGATTAGACCACTGTAACGCGCTCTACGTGGGGCTGCCTTTGAGGTTGATGCGGAAACTTCAGGTGGTGCAGAATGCGGCGGCCAGACTCCTTAGTGGAGTGAGAAAATACCAGCATATCTCTCCTATTCTGGCCGCATTGCATTGGCTGCCCATTCGGTTCCGCATTGACTTCAAAGTTACTTATAAGGCCCTAAACGGTTTAGGACCTCGATATTTGGCGGAACGCCTACTCCCACCAAGGTCTACCCGGATCACCCGTGCGAGTCAGGAGGTGAGGCTGAGGAGCTTGACGCTGAGGGAGGCCCGTAGGGAAAGAACAAGAAATCGGGCCTTCTCGGCGGTGGCTCCTCGCCTCTGGAATAATCTTCCTCCGGAGATTCGTGCCGCCCCTACACTGGGTATCTTTAAAAATCAATTAAAAACATGGATGTTTATACAAGCCTTCCCTCCAGTCAATACCTGATCTTTTTATCTTTTCTATTTATCTTTATTTTTTGTTTTATAATTGTTATGGAAATTGTTTTTGTAATAATTTTGTGATTTTATCTGTTGTTTTATGTTGTTTGGAAGCCGCCTAGAGTGGTCGCAAGACCAGATAGGCGGGGTATAAATGAAATAAATAAATAAATAAATAAATAAATAAATAAATAAATAAATAACAACAACAACAACAACAACAACAACAACAACAACAACTGATAGCAGTCCTGCATGATTGCCCATTCAGTGGAGAGTTCTTATCAAATGGGAACCATTTCTTGAATTCACCCAGATGTTTAATATTTTAAGGACTCAATCCACCTACAACACTTACTCTATTCTGTGCATATTGGAATTGGGCAGGGCAATATGCAGGCATACATTTTAATAGTGTTGGTGTTTGTGTAGTGATGAATAAAATATAGTATTTATGTATGTAGTTCTGTAGCCAAAGACAGCTAGGAAAATCAACCAGGTGAGGAATTCCGTGACCTGATGAGGGAGGAGAGGCTCTGTCTGTTCTTTATTAGCCAGTCCATTTGGTTGCTGTGCTAGCCACAGAGGATGGAAAAGTCCCTCACTCTGAAATCAGTTAAGAAACCAAGCAGCCGGAATCATAACAAAGAGAGACCTCCCTAGTCAGTATGGAAGTGCAAGCTATTGGTTTCTTAGCAGGCTCTGGTGTTTATTTGTATTTATGTACTGCTGAGTTTTTACTTCATTTTCATTTAAGAAATGCTTGCAGTGACTTGCCATTGTCCATCTGTTGTATTATTTTCAGTATGTTGCAGGTTGGGGATATGAGGCACACAAGCACACATGCAGTTGTGTGCCGCCAGTTGAGTACATAGTATAGGTGAGATTTCAGCTGGCTTCTGAATTTAAAGATTTGTGCTGAACCATTACACAATGCCATCAATTCACATTCCTAATAGGAAGCAGGATTATAGATGTTTGTGTTTTTGGACCCTTCCTTTAATAATCTCGTCCTTGTTCTCTTGAGTTGTTCTGCATGTTAATGCAATTAACACTAGTTCCCCTCTATTTGGCACTAGTTAGGCCTCGTCTTGAGTACTGTGTCCAGTTCTGGACCCCACACTTCAAGAAGGATGCTGACAAATTGGAACTAATTCAGAGAAGGGCAACAAGGATGATCCAGGGGCTGGAAACCAAGCCCTATGAGGAAAGACTGAAGGAACTAAGTATATTTAGCCTTGAGGAAAGAAGACTGAGGGGAGATATGATAGTAATTTTCAAATACTTGAAAAGCTGTCATACAGAGGAGCGACAGGACCTGTTCTCAGTCATCCCTGAGTGCAGGACACATAGTAATGGTCTCAAGTTACAGGAAGACATTTTTCAGTTGAGTATCAGGAAAAACCTCCTAACTGTTAGAGCAGCACGACAGCGGATCCAATTATCTTGAGAAGTGATGAGTGCTCCACCACTGGAGGCATTCAAGAGAAATTTAGATGACCACCTGGCAGATATCCTTTGATTTATACTCCAGCATTAAGCAGGAGGTTGGTCTTGATGACCTTATAGCCCCCTTCCAACTTCATGATTTTATGATTCTATGATAAAGCAGTCACTCTGCAAGCAGCTTGAAAGCAATGTAGTAATAACTAGAAGCCAACATGGGTTTGTCAAAAACAAATCCTGCCAGACCAATCTTGTCTCATTCTTTGATCCCTGGTAGACAGTGGGTATGCTGTAGGTGTAATATATCTTAAATTCAGGAAAGGCTTTGACAAAGAGCACCATGATATTCTGATCAGAAAGCTAACTAGTCATGGCTCATTCTCAAACAGGGGAAAAAATAAGAAACAGGGTGCCGGAAGACTCTGTCCTGGGCCCGGTGTTCTTCAACATTTTTATTAATGACTCAGATGAGAGAGTACAGGAAATATTTACCAAATCTGCAAATGAGACAAAGTTGGGTGGAATAGCTAATACTTTGGAAGATAGAAACAATTAAAAAAAATGATAGGCTTGAGCACTGGGCAGAAAACAGTAGAATGAAATTTAACAGGGATCAGTGCAAAGTACTGCACCTAGAAAAAGAAACCAAACACACAGTTACAAGATGGGAAATAATTGGCTCAGCAGTACTTTAAGCAAGAAGGATCTTGGAATTGTCGTAGATAACAAGGCGAATATGAGTCAACACTGTGATGTGGCTACAAAAGAGGCAAATGCTGTTTTAGGCTGCTTTAACAGAAGTATAGTTTCCAAATCCTGCGAGGTGCTAGTTTCTCTCTATTCAGCACTGGTTAGGCCTCATCTAGAGTACTGTGTCCAGTTTTGGAGGCCACACTTGAAGAGGGATGTCAACAAACTGGAGTAAATTCAGAGGAGGGCAGTAAGGATGATCAGGGGACTAGCAACCAAGCCCCATGAGGAAGGACTGAAAGAACTGGACAAATTTAGCCTTGAGAAAAGAAGACTGAGGGGAGATACAATAGCATTATGATTACATGAAAGGTAGTCATACAGAGGAGGGGCAGGATCTCTTCTCAATCATTAAAGAGTGCAGGACACGTAATAATGGGCTCAAGTTACAGGGAATGATATTTGCTGAATATCAGGTAAATCGTTTTAACTGGAATGAGCAGCATGACAATGGAACCAATTATCTAGGGAGGTGGTGAAAGCTCTAGTGCTTGTGGCCTTCAAGAGAAAATTGGACAACCATCTGTCAGATCTGCTTTGACTTGGATTCCTGCACAGACCAAGATATTAGACTTGATGGCCTCATAGGCCTCTTCAAACTCTTAGGATTCTTTGAAAAATATTTTAAATATTTACATACTTTAAAATATTTTAGAAATGTGAAAATGTAAAAAATGCAGCACATTAAGAAGCTGCTAGACTAGAATTCTCTTCTCTGAAACACTAACTTTCTGTTGGCAGGAATTCTATGCAATATGCAGATAAGTTCATTGTATAGATCTCTGAATGCATTGTAGCATATACTTGTTTTAGTGTGTAGGAAAAAATGGTGTTTGTTAAAAAGCCAATATTATCTTTTTTACCTGTAATCCTGCAGTAAGTTGAATCTGCACAATAATGGCTGTTTATCTAGTCTCCCAAATAAAAGGTGTTTATTTGTTTGTTGAATACCTCTTGGTGGAAACACATCTGTCAATGGGACCACATCTTTCAACGGAAACACCCTCAAACCAAACTTACAATCATTCAGAATAACAGTAAGAGCAATATGCAATATTTGAACATAAATGATAAAGTGCAGTGACCAAAGCATGAAATTAAAATATTAAGATAATAGCTACTAACTATCAGTAAGCTTTGAAATACAATAAAAAGCACACGGCAATGGGTAGAATTAACCTGGCATTAGAAAAAATAACAAACATCTAAAAGTGCCAAGGAAGCATCTATAGAAAAAGAGATCCATAGTATGGTAGATGGAGAAGGCATTCTGAAGATTTTCTTTTAAAAGTGCAGGCTCACATAAGAGGAATTTTTTAAAAAATTTAAATATACAGAGTACCTTATGGTGTTCAGGTTTTGAAAATTAAAAAAACCGCCATTTTGAATTAATTCTGGAAACAGAGTGGAAGCAGAAGATTTTCAGGACTGGAGTAAGATTTCTTTAGTCTTCTCCATGGTTTGAAGTGAAACACCTAAATCGGACTAGGGTCTCAGAATTTTTTTCTTCAGATTGTGAGAACATACCACTGAGATGCCGAAGAGTGCTTCTTCAGCACCTTCAGTTTTTGAGAACAAAGATTTCAAGATTAATATTGCAAATTACTGTGAAATGCAAACATACTTTCCCACAGCTGTCTTTAAAGGGGTGGGGGCTCTGCATCCATTAAGATAAATTATGTGCTACTTAGAGGACAAAACCGGGGAAAGAAATGGAAACGTACCCAATAAAAGCTCAATAATCAAATATTTGTTTATGGCAACTTTTGACTTTATAGAAAAAAAGAGTTACTGTTTACATATCCCTTTATATAACTTTTGATACAAAGCTGAGTTTTATAATGTAACATTTGGATTTCTGAAGTCTGACACTTCATGATTGAAATCCAGTAGAGAGTTGCAATTAGAGTAGACTCATTGAATCAATAGAACCTATGGAGGAGTTGACTCGCCAAATACCAACTAATTCAAAGGGCCTACTATAGGTGTAGGGACGTGGTGGCGCTGCGGGTTAAACCGCAGAAGCCTCTGTGCTGCAAGGTCAGAAGACCAGCAGTCGTAAGATCGAATCCATGTGACGGAGTGAGCTCCCGTCGCTTGTCCCAGCTCCTGCCAACCTAGCAATTCGAAAGCATGTAAATGCGAGTAGATAAATAGGTACCACCTCGGTGGGAAGGTAACGGCGTTCCATGTCTAGTCGCGCTGGCCACGTGACCACGGAAACTGTCTTCAGACAAACGCTGGCTCTACGGCTTGGAGACGGGGATGAGCACCGCGCCCTAGAGTCGGACACGACTGGACTAAATGTCAAGGGGAACCTTTACCTTTACTATAGGTCCGCTGAATCCAAATCAAAACAGATCTGACAGGTGGTTGTCCAATTTTCCCTTGAATGCCTCCAGCATTGGTGCTCTCACCACCTCCACAGGTAATTGTTTCCATTGTCGTACTGCTCTAACAGTTAAGAGGTTTTTCCTGATATTCAGCCTAAATCTGGCTTCCTGTAGCTTGAGCTCATTGGGGTGGGGTGATCGAGAAAAGATCCTGCCCCTTTCATGACTCCCTTTCATGTATGTGCCATCCTTGTTGCCCTCTTTTGAATTTGCTACCATACCGATGCAGGGAAATAGGGTAGGTGCTAGAGTACTGTTGGAGTCCTTAATTTGAAATTCCAAGCACTGTATATTTTTTCTACTAGAGTTTCCAGCATCATCCTTCAGCAAATGTCTCCAGCAGTTGTTCACTCTGAACTTACTGAACAATCTTCTATTTTAAACACATATTAACACTATCAATTTTAATTTTATTTCCATATAGCCAGTACATCTTTTCTAAATAGTGCAGTTCTTTTGCTGCTCACTACTGCTTTTCATGCAGTTAAATTAAGTTGTCACCTTTTTTTAATTATTAGACTGCCTCTCACTTTATTAAGCAAAATTAGAAGTGCATTTGTCTTGTCAGACAAGGAAGGCCTTGT
Organism: Intellagama lesueurii; assembly: GCA_037013535.1. Lineage (NCBI taxonomy): Eukaryota > Metazoa > Chordata > Lepidosauria > Squamata > Agamidae > Intellagama > Intellagama lesueurii. Next base: position 24,801,639 of record JBAJHW010000010.1, on the reverse strand, counting down.
GTTTTCAGTAAGTTTAACTTACAAGCAGTGCTGTTTTAATAAAGTAGTTTATTATCCCACTTGGCCATTTTAGCTATATTATTGGCAGTCACTTTCTCGGAGGTTTGGAGCTATGAAATAAAGCAAAGCCAGGTTAAATGGGTCAAGATGGTCCGTTGGATTTTGACAGATGGATTTTAATTTGTTGGTCAAAAAGAGCAGTTACAGTGGTTTTTCTTCCTCCTCCATCATGTGGAGTTCTGCATCCATACCTTGGCCATAGTGGGCAGGTTTCACAGATAGATATAGGAGGGTGACTGTGCTTGTCTTAAACACAACAGGGAGGTAACAAAAACCAGTCATATTGTCTTGACTATGTTAAATTTTGGATTAAGACATCTTAAAAAATAAGTGGCAAAATGTTCTAGGCTAGTGGTTCCCAACCTTGAGTAACCCAGGTGTTCCTTTCTCTCTCTCTTTCTCTCTCCCTGTCATACAAAGTGTGGACGGGGGTGCCATCCAAGGGTAATTCTGCCTCCCTAGCCACTGTGTGTGGATAGGGTGGGAAGTGATGTTTAAATTGGACTCCAAACTTAAGTATGAAGTATGACCATTAGGTGCTTGCATCCCCAATGGTAAAAACTAGTTTGCTTTTCTTTGGTTCTCTTTGTTGCTCATTTTACAATTCCAAGTAATTCTTGACCTTACTTCTTGATTAGGCTGGAAAATAAAATGATTGGCCTAATAGTGCTTTCATTTAAGAAACTGAAACCTGTTGATTTTTGAAATAACATGTTTTGTAATTTCTGATTATGAAGATTTTTGATGACTTAAATGATTAAAATTATTTTATATGTTGACATACTTATTGTAGGGAGCATATTCATATGATAAAGGTAATATAAATTATACTTAAACTATTACTATACAGTGGTGCCTCGACTTACGAACTTAATCCGTTCCGGAAGATGGTCGTAACTCGAAATGGTCGTAAGTCGAAACACCATTTCCCATTGAAATGCATTGAAATGCAATTAATCCATTCTGGCGGAAGAAAAAAATCACCCCCCTCCCCAAAAAAAAAACCCACTGCAAGACCAATCGGACATGCGATTAATCCGTTCCGGCCAAAGGGGAAAAAAAGAAAGAAAAGCAAGCCAAGCGTGCAAGACCCATCGGAAATGCAAAAAAAAAGCAAAGCAGAAAGCAAGCCAAGCGTGCAAGACCCATCGAAAATGCAGAAAAAGCAAAGCAGAAAGCAAGCCAAGCGTGCAAGACCCATCGGAAATGCAGAAAAAGCAAAGCAGAAAGCAAGCCAAGCGTGCAAGACTCATTGGAAATGCAGAAAAAGCAAAGCAGAAAGCAAGCCAAGCGTGCAAGACTCATTGGAAATGCAGAAAAAGCAAAGCAGAAAGCAAGCCAAGCGTGCAAGACTCATCGGAAATGCAGAAAAAGCAAAGCAGAAAGCAAGCCAAGCGTGCAAGACCCATCGGAAATGGGGGAAAAAAACTCCAAAAAGCAAGCAAACCCCCCAAGACCCATCGGAAATGGGGGGGAAAAACTCCAAAAAGCAAGCAAACCCCCCCAAGACCCATCGGAAATGGGGGGAAAAAACTCCAAAAAGCAAGCAAACCCCCAAGACCCATCGGAAATGGGGGGGAAACTCCAAAAAGCAAGCAAACCCCCCAAGACCCATCGGAAATGGGGGGAAAACCCCCCAAAAAACAAGCAAACCCCCCAAGACCCATCGGAAATGGAAAAAACCCAAAAAACAAACAAACCCCCAAGACCCATCACAGTGCAGAAACATAACACCCCCAGCCCAAAACCACGCTGCAAAACCCACCCAGAACAGTTTTTAAAAAGCAGAAAGCAGCACCTTACCTTACCAGGCACTCCGAAGCCTCCTCCGATCGCACTCACTCTAACCACTGGGGCGAAAGAGCTACAAAGAAGGAACCTCTTCGCCTACCAACGGTTAGCAGTTTGAATTCCCTGCCGTTTTTCCCTGCCTTTTTGTGTTCGTAACTGGAAGCTCCGGCCGCAAGTCGAAGCAAAGTTTTGCGGCCGGAGCTGGATGTAACTCGAAATGGTCGTAAGTCGGGACGTTCGTAAGTCGAGGCACCACTTGTATTTATGGTTGCCTAAAACACAGCAATATGCCAAAAATATATGCAGACAGGTATGAGGTCATTTATGTGGTTTTTATTTGATTGTTTTAGTGTAATTCAGAAAGTTTGCCATCTTCCATTAACTGGGCCAGCATTTTTCATTTACCCGTGTCTTGCTGTGTATTTCTCTCTGCTTCTGTGGTGGTCAATGTCTCTTAAGTCATTGTTATTGTTTCCAGAGTTCAGGTACCTTCTCATTGTTTATCCAGTCAACAGAATTTTCGTATATGTACACCATGCCTGACTTGGTATTATTACAAGATAAGGAGCAAAAACAAAAAACAAACAAAAACAACAACAAAACTACAGGAGTGCAGAAGCCACTCAGTGACAAGTTTTGAAGAAGATGATTATGCATTTGTGATAGTCACCTGCATTTTTAAATGGTTTCTTCTCCTTCTCCTCCTCCTCCTCCTTATACTGCTGTTGCAAACACATTCTGCATATACTTATTTTATTAATCAGATCACCATATCTGGTCATTTATGTCTTGGACTGGATGTGCCATTAGGGTTTGATGAGTCCAAAAGCCTCCATGGACTGTACTGGTTATGTAGTACACTTATCATTTGTTCTGTTTATTTCATTCTAGAAATTGAGCTAAATATTGGCTTTGTCTCAAGAAATTACTTGTTTTATTTCTGTATATAACATCGACTCCAGGTATAGTATTTCCACTGAATGGAGATACAAAAATAAGGGATCTGAAATATGTTAATAACAAGATAAGGTGGTGGAAGGTCAATAGCATATAGAAAAAGAACACTTCACCAGTGCTAGTTAAGTTTTTTTTAAAACAGTTCCCGTGATGGAAATGGAAAGAAAGAACGGAACACCACATGAAACAAAAAACCCAGTTTAAATTTCGATATCTCTCTGGGGCACTGAGGAAAGGTGAGGGAGGAGTATTGGGCAGGAAGATTTCCCCCAGCCATTAGCACATCTGGCCCTTCTGGAATATATCCACACTAGGAAAAACCTGAGCAGTGGGGCTGAGTGGTTTCCATCAGCCTCTCTGTCCTGGCCATAATCTTGACATTCATGTTGCTCTCTTTTCAAAACCTGTTCAGAGAAGGATTGATGATGAAGGTAGTTTCTGACTAACAGTAAACTCATCTTATTCATGCAGCTGGGAGCTGAAAAAAGATATGATACCCATGCCCACCAAATGGTGAATTTGTTTTCCTCTGAGCTTACTAGTTAGACAGTGAATATTCATACGCACCTCTGGTTTCAAGCTTATATGACCTTTTAAATATCTACTTGTTCACCCTAAAACTGCTGTATTGCTTTGTGTTTTTGTTAGGTTTCTCATTAACAGTTCATAGTCATAGTCTATCTACCTCAGTTAAATGATTCAGTTGGGTGCAGGAAATTATTGGTGCCCGGAAGGGCACGAGTGCATTGTGCTGACAGCTGGATTCGGCATTCTGTAAGCCAACACAAAAAATAGGGTGTCACAAACAAAACATTATACCTATGCAACTGGACTTGGATCAGCATCATATTTGGCATGGATGTAGCAGAAAATCTGGTCATGCTGTGTGCCAAATTTAGGGATGTTTGAGCAAAGAGTTTTCAAGTTCACACTTGTTGAAAAACAGCCCTGACAATGGCTTTGTGTTTGGGTGAGAAGTGATTAACTCAAAGGTTCTTAACCTGTCTTCTGTGGGCCCTCAACATTTTGGTTGAGCATCAGAATGGATTGCTGGCTGAATTTGAAATGTAAAAGAACTGATGCTGTTGATGAGGGTGCATCTTGTTCAAAGCAAAATGAAGCTTCTTCCAGTCATCTTAAAAAGTGGTGCTGTTATAGCAAGAAATATCTGTTGATGAGACCTTTCCTGAGAAACTGTAAATAAATATTTGATGCACTTTAGGATTTTAAATCTTGAGTTAGGTCTTGGTGGTCTGTGGCAACAAAAGATACTTTAAAGGGGTCTGTGGTAAAGAAAATGTTAAAAAACCGTTGGGTTAACTGATGAAAAAGGGAGTCAGCTTCTGGGATTTTCTCTTGTGTGCTGTCACTTTGTGAATGGTAGTGAGCAGAAGAGGGTATCCTATAGACCATCTTGATTGCTGCCATTGATGTTGTCAACATTCAGACTGACCTTTGCTATGTAAAGCTTAGCATCTTTTTTTCTTGCTGGCAACGTGGGAAGAATATTGTACAGCAATATTGGGCCATTTCCTAACATTTTGAATTGTGGGTACATAAGCACAGTATCCCTCATTCATAAACTGGAGGTTTTGAAAAGAATTAAATCTTCTGTATGCATTCACATGACCCACTTTTCCATACAGCTCTTTCTGTATATATCTGTTCTGGACTCTCTTTTGACTACTTCATCTCTCCATTTGGTGAATGGGCAGCTGGATGTTGCATGTCCATTTGTAGAGTAAAATGCACAAGGTATTTGACTTGAGACAGTGTTTTAGGCAACGTGATCTTCCTTCCCATGAGTTCAAGTGAATTTTGACTTATGACAGTTTTTCCCAGGGATTACTGTGTGTGAACTACTTATAGAAGTAGTTTACCAGTCCCTCCTGTAGGTGCTCAGGAACTGCTCGGTTTACCAATTGTTTGGCTTTTCCTCTGGGAAATTGAACCCCCAGGCTCCGAGGCTCTCCAGCCCACCAAACTATTTTTGTGGTTGTTGTTGTTATGTGTCCTCATGTCACCTCCAACTTATAGGGACCCTATGAATGAGCAGTATCCAAAATCTCCTGTCTTCAGCTGCCCTGCCCAGCTCTTTTAACTCAGGCCTATGGCTTCCTTTAGGGAATCAGTCCATCTCATGTTTGGTCTTCCCCTTTTCGTGTTACCTTCCACCTTTCCCATCAGTACTGTCTTTTCCAGAGAATCTTGCCTGCTCAACAGGCAATATTTTTGCTTCCAGATAAAGTTCAGGTTTGATTTGATCTAGGACCCACTTGTTGGTCTTTCTGTCAGTCCACGGTATCTGTACGGTATCCAACAACACATTTCAAACAAATCATTTTTTCCCTGCCAGCTTTCTTAAGTGTCCAACTTTCACACCCATACATGGTAACTGTAAATATAAGAGTGTGAATGATCTTGGTCTTAGTCTAGGATGTGGGAAATCCACATTCTGCTTCCTACTGAGCCATGAAATTCACTGGACGATTTTGTACTAAGCACTCTTTCTCAGCATGACTCTACCTCATGTGGTAATTGTGAAGATAAAGGAGGAAAGTATTTTTACTATGTTGAAATCATTGGAGAGAAAATAGAATGTACACAGAAGTAATCTATATTTTTTATTTTATTTTATTTTATTTTATTGCTAAATTCCAGTTACGTTGAGGCGAGGATTGGAGAACTAAAATATATACAGCAGGATTTCCAAATTTTTCCAACATTGCTAAATCAAATAATTGTTGCAATTCTAAATTGCTTAGAATATTTGTCAATAGATAAATAATGCACATATATTTGTTTTAGTAGTACATACATTGTGAGTAGTACATATATTGTTTTAGCAGTAACTCCTTTATTTTGTTATGTGGGTGCAGTGATAATGAAGAAAATGGAAAAACAATATTTTCATATTTATTAATTTTTATATTTTTAATCAGTATTGCCTCACATAATAATGAGCACTGTTCCATCAGTTACAAATTTAATTCTATGTTGCAAAACCAGGGCTTTTGACAACCTGCATATTTGGAGTTGTGTTCATCTTAGGATTTCATTATTATGTTTAGATTTTGATGTGGAAAGGGGCTGCAATTAATCCTGAGACTGACTTTGCCAGAGCTCACAAAACTTAAGTGAGCTCTGAGAATTGAGAATTCAGAGGTTTTGGAAACTTAAAACAACAACAAACCAGCAACTAAATTATGCCCTTTATTTATTCAAAGAGTTTAAAACATGGTTCTTCCTTGCTCCATTTTGTTATCCTATGAAATGTGTTAAGCATTCTGGACTAGGCAAAGTGTGTGTGCATTAGAACGGGGCAGACAAAATGTTATGTCTGTTTATGTCTCCCATTAGCCCACATGATAGCCTCAAGTATACTGTATTTAAATTTTCTCTATGAGAAACTGTTGAGAGGAAAAACAAGAAAGAAAACAGGCCGTGTAGGTTGTCAACAGAATCCAAGATTGGGGAGGGAGGATTTTTCTGCATTGCTTATTTTTTAAGACAGAACTATATCATGTCTGTATTATGCCAATGTAACAAGATACAGTGGACCCTCGACTTACAGATGGCTCGACCTGCAGACTTTTCGAGTTACAGACTTCTCTGGCCGCAAAATTTAGGTTCGACTTGCGGCCGGAGAATCGACCTACAGACCGGAAAATCAAACAAAATGGACCAAAAACGGCCGGTTACGGATTAATCGGTTTTCAATGCATTGTAGGTCAATGGAGCCTCGACCTACAGACTTTTCGACCTGCAGCCACCGTTCCAATACGGATTAATTCCGTAAATCGAGGGTCCACTGTACTCAGATTTGGCATAGGATATACCATGATTTGCAGTAGATTATTTCCTTTTTGCTGGAAACTGAACCTTTGCTTAAACGGCATGTGAGAAAACTTAATATCTGCATTTTCTGACTTGTTAATTCCCTCTTCTCCTATGTTTCATTAAAGGGAAAAAAAGTTAGTGCGGTTTAGTGATTCAGACTAAATGCCAAGGCTCCTAAAATGTTCAGAGTGCATGTAATGCCCCTCAAGATTAAAATACAGTTCAGAATGTATGGTGTGCTGGTCCCTAAAGTCTATCCTGCATAGTGCTGTCTGCTACATTTTTAGCAGACTGAGCTGTAGTGTCTCTTCCATGTTTCTTGGGGATTGGTTTTATGACTTATTAGTATAATTTTTCTTGAGAAAAATATGCAGCTGTCATTATTAGTCCATGGCTAGGAATTGGTGCAAAATGCATGTACAGTATATACTTGGCAATGCTTGTGCATTGAAGTGTTTATTTTAAAATTTGTTAAATATATTTAAAAAAAAGTTTGTAGGATGCGTGCTTGTTTTGAAAATACACAGGTCAGCTAACCCTCAAGTGTTTGGATCTGCAAGTTAGCTCCATTACCTTTAATGCCATTGTCAGGAAACTTTCTCTGACTTGACACCAGGGGATAGTCCCAGTCTATGGGTTGGTGCTGAAGAAATAGGTTTTCATGCTCTGTTTTCTGAGATCATTATTTGCATTAAATCAGTACAATTGGAGTACAGATTCTGAATGTCTGCTGAATTAGGTCTGAAAAGACTGGCAGGCACAAGCATTCTTCTCATTCCTTAACTGCTAGTTCCTTTGTTTTCAGTGTAAACAAATGCTTGTCCTGTACTTGCTTTCTCTTTCTTTTAAAATAAGTAGGTTAACGTGGTTAACTATTATAGCTACACAGAATGATAGCAGACTTTAGATAGCTATCTTCTCGCCCATGTGTGGTAGTCTATTTCTGGAGAATTTATATTGGCAGGAGATGGAAGTCATTGCAGGAGCACATATGTATTCTGCACAGTGGTGCCCTGTTCAGTCACAGATAGTGAGGGCAGCTGATGTGTTTTCTTAAATATCGAACATTGATCTTAAGTCAGAACCTCCCAGGAAATACTCAGGAACAGAATGCTCATGTAAGATACTGTACACTGGCAGCACAAATAATCAGAGGGAAAGAAGCTGTTTTCCATCCTGGCTCCTCTTCCTCTCTCTCTTTCTCTCTCTCTCTGTAGGTTATGTGTGCAACCAGAATGCTTAAGAATCTAGTAAATTACTTGTCTCGGCAAAGAAATAAGGCTTGTGACCTTTCCTGTGTTTCAGACACTCACAAAGATAGATTGCTGTGCAAACAGTAATTTGTTTAAAAGCAAGGTATGAATTATTTGTGCTTTTATGACATGATAAAGAGAACATTACAGTGTGATAGGAATCTTTAACATGTCTATCATCATCATCCTGCCTGAGCCTGCTGACTTGGTTGGATGAGGCTGGCCACGTTAATCTCACTCAGTTTGGCCCGCCAGGGTTTTCTGTGTAGCAGCAGGCAAGACCTGGGGAATGGAGAGTTGGGGTTGAAATGGTCTTATCATAATTCCATCCCTTTCACCAAATGTCCCATTCCCCAGTTTGCTGAATGTGTGTTTCTGAAAGGACAAAATAGGGATTCTGTTGGCATACTGTGGCTCAACCACCTCCCTTCCTGAGCTAACTGAGGTGACCTCGGAGGTGGTATTGGAGTTATCTCAGCTTGTTGTGCAGGGAGACTTCAATGTCCATGCCAAGGCAACACTATCAGGAGTGGCTGAAGACTTCAGGACTTCCATGGCGACCATGGGCCTGTCCCAAATGTTTTTTTCCTCACACCTGTGCTGCAGAGCACAATTTGTACCTGTTTTTCTGTACTAGGGTAGTTGCTGGTGATCTGGATGTGGAGGAATGCTCTGAAGTTGCATTGTCATGGATAGACAATTATCTGGTGAGGTTTAGACTGGAGATGGGGATATTCGTATTTGTAAACGAATACAAATATCCTGTCCCAGCTGGACTGTCCACAAGCATCCTGGCACCGCAAAGGTCCTACTGTTCCCACCAATAGCACCTGGAGCTCCTCTGTCTCCCCACTCGGGTGGCCACTCTGGGCAGGGGACGGGAGGATGAGTCTTCCCACATGGCTGTGAAGTGGCTAGCTGAGCAGGGAAGACAGTGGAGCTCCTGGCGCCATTGGTGGGAAGAACGGGACCTTTGTGACAACAGGATGCATGAGTGGATGGTCCAGTCCCGGGATGAGGATATTCATATTCATTTACAAATATGAATACCCCCTTCTCTAGTTTAGACTCACAAGAACTCAGAGCTGTTGCAGGGGTGGGCAACAGAATAAGATGTTGTGGTTGATAGATCCAAATGATATCCTGACAGCTCTTGGGGAGTTTCTTATCACCTTGGCAGGTGAATCTTTTGAAACCCTGGTTGATCTCTGGAATGGGGAAATAGCAAAAGCCATTGACATGATTGCTGCTAAATGTCTCCTCCCACAAAGTAGAGCCGGTTTACCAGGGAACTAGTGGTGATACAATAAACGAGACACAGACTTGAGAAACAGTGACTGAAAACTCCAAATGAATCTGACCAATCGGGGGCCATTCCAATATTCATTTGAAGACTATTGTGTGACAGTGGTGTCAACGAAGAAGTCATTTCTTCTATGACACCATTGTGTCTGCACAGAGTTGTCCAAGGATCTCTTTCAAGTGGTCAAGGGCTTTTTACATCATGGTTTGAAGGGATAGAATGCAGACCATACTGTGGCTCCCTGGGAAGAATTTGCATGACACTTTGCAGGCAGAATTATTCAGATCCACTCTGACTTGGATGCTGTAGTTGATCTCAGTTCTGTGAATGTAGGTATGGCCCTGCTTGACCCTTGTTAATTGATGAGTTTGAGTTTCTGCAGCCTGATTAGGTGGACAGGACCCTTGGAGAGGTGAAGGCTACCACATGTCTTCTGGATCCTTGCTCTTCCTGGCTTATAAAAGCTGCCAGAAAGGAATGAGACAAGTAGGTAAGAAGAGTGGTGAACACCTCCTTGCAACAGGGTGTGATCCCAGCATGCTTAAAAGGAGGCAATAGTAAGACTACTGATGAAAAAGCCCTCCTTGGATCTCATAATACTGAATAATTACTGACCAGTCTCCAATATTTTATTCTTGGGTAAGGTCCTGGAGCAGGTTGTGACTTTTCAGCTCCAATGGTTCCTGGATGAGATGGATTATCTAGATCTGGCTTCAGATCTGGTTATAGGACAAAAACTGCTCTGATCACCTTGGTAGATGACCTACACTGGGAATTGAACAAGGGGAGTGTGTTCCTATTGTTTCTGATGGATCTGTCAGCAGCTTTTGATACCATTGATCATGGTATCCTTCTAGCCCATCTCTCTGGGCTGGAGATGCAGTGGCTCTGATCCTTCCTGGAGAAGAGAACTCAGAAGTTGGTGCTGGGGGACTCCTGTTGACACTATGGCTGCTGGCCTGTGGGTTCCCTCAGGGTTCCGTTTTGTCTCTTACATTATTTAATATCTACACTAAACCGCCGGAAGAGGTTGTCCAGAGTTTTGGGGTTTGGTGTCACCGGTATGCGGATGACACCCAACTCTATTTCTTCTTGCCATCTAAATCTGAGGAAGGTGTTTCAGCTCTAGATCAGTGTCTAGTATTATTAATGGAGTGGATGAGGGTGAATAAAATGAAACTTAATCCATGCAAGACAGAGGTGCTCCTAGACAGTTGAAAGTTAGATCAAGGAGCCTATGCTGGATGGCTTACATTTTCTTTAAATACACAGGTGTGCTCCTGGATTCAACTCTGAACCTAGATTCCCATGTTTTGGTGGTGGCCAGGAGTACATTTGCACAATTAAAACTAGTGTGCCAGCTGCACCAACCCTGGAGAGGTCTGATCTACCCACAGTGACACATGGCTTAGTTACATTTCAGCTAGATTATTATAACATGCTCCATATTGGACTACCTCTGGAAAGTGTCAGGAAACCTCAGAGGGTCAAAAAGGTAGTACTCAGATTGCTAACTGGGGCTGATCACATAACCCCTCCTGTTATAGCAGCTCCACTGGCTGCTAATTCATTTCCAGGTACAATTCAGAGTGCTGGTTCTAACCTATAAAGGCCTAAATTGCTTTGGTCCATATTCTAGTAAATATAAAGTAATTGTCAGCTAGATTTGGCAAACATACATTGGGTGTCACTACAAAACCTTACTCTATTTTTAGTTAGTCAGTTTATAGTCATGGACTGGTCTCAGTCTTCAGGAATCTGGCTAGTTAACACAGCTACACACACACAGCTCTTCCAGACATTTCAACATAAGAAGTCCACAACCATTACCATTTATCAGAAAGCAAAACAAAGCATGCCGCTTATATACTGCCCCATAGCGCTTAAAGCACTCTCTAGGTGGTTTACAAGTTAATTATGCAGGCTGCACATTGCCTCTCCCCACCCCCCACCCCGCAAGCTGAAGACTCATTTTACTGACCTCAGAAGGATGGGAGGCTGAGTGAACCTTGAGCCAGCTACCTGGAATTGAACCCCAGGTAGTATCATTGTGTGTTTGGACAGCAAAGGGCCACTTTTATTTCTTCTAGAAATTTTACTTCAAGTCTGAGAGTTCTATTATGTGATATGTGAATATGAATATGATATGTGAATGAGAAAATGATGTGTTTGTGTCTACCTTCTTCACATAGTTTTGATTATATTATAAATACCTATCAAATCTCCCCTTTGTCACTCTCTAAATTATGTTTTACACCTAAGCCCTGTATTAAGCTTCTTAAGTATCTCTTAGCATACAACAGACATTTTAAATATCTTCCTTTTGTACTGTTTCTAACACCCACCTTCCTTCCTTCCTTCCTTCCTTCCTTCCTTCCTTCCTTCCTTCCTTCCTTCCTTCCTTCCTTCCTTCCTTCCTTCCTTCCTTCCTTCCTTCCTTCCTTCCTTCCTTCCTTCCTTCTGAGATGGAATGACTAGAACAGTATAAAACACTCTAAACATTCTGACATGTGTTCAGATTATTGATAATGGCATTAACATTTGCAGTTTTAGTTTCAACACCTTCACTAAATTAGTAAATCCTCATTGTAAATTTGGCTATCTCACTGTAGCAGAACAGTGAAATAGCATTTTCAGTGAGCATCTTCTATGATCACAAAATATATTTCTTGGGCAACATCTGTCTGGATAAGCTACTGCAGGTTTATTCTGTGTGTGCTTGTGTATATGCTTGAAGCCAGAATTGCTATTTGTGTCCAACTTAGTATACCCTAATTTGTCTCCATTCTATTGTGGCGCATTTAGGAACGTGATTAATAAAGATCTACATGTAATTAACACTGAACGTTTTAAAAAGATGCTGCTGGTTGCATAATTTTTGCAGGAACATTTGTGGAATTTGGGATTTATTGTGTCTTTGTTCTAGAATAGACACCAACTCCATTTTTAAGTGTTAAAGTTGTAGACAAAAGAAGTGCAAGTAGATAGTCTGTCTTTAAATAATTTATATACTATATAATGTATAATAATTTATATATGCATTACTGTGAATCTCTTTGAACCTTAGTTTATGTTTTATCTATAAATTAGATTTGAAGGAATGAAATATTAGCATTTCTATCAATAAATTTGAATAGAAATAGATTAATTTCAACTAATATCAGAGTAAATGATGACATTTCCACATTAAGCATGATGATTTCATATCTATTCTCACTTACTTTTGAAGAGTAGAACTTTTATGAGCAGTAATTCAGAAAAATGAGGGCACATTTTAATGGAATTATCTTGACTGTCATCACAAATATTATTTCTCTTATGTTTTTTCCCCCCTCTACATTTAAATTTGGTTTCTCTTACCATGTTTTCCCTCAGTTTCAGCTCAAAGTCTTAAGGGCAACCTTGATTCCATGGAGCATCAGATACGGTGTTTGGAAAATGATATTAAGAAGTTCCCCAAAATAGAAGATCCACATGATAAATTTGTTGAGAAGATGGTCATATCCTTTGTACTGACAATGTTCTTGATCTGTTTGCTGGTGAAATCTGCCACTCTTCAATTAACATTGCACATCTGTTGCGTGGGAGGAGATAGGCTTTTAAACTGCTAGATAGCTCAGTGGTTTAGAGCAGCGGTCCCCAACCTTTTTCGGTCCACGGACCGGCTGGGGAAGGTGGGGCACCCCCTGCGCCCATGCGCATGCGCAAATGGCAGCGCGGCACTTGTCTGGGCGTGCTTGCGCTCATGCACATGCACAAACGGCAGCGCGGCGCTCGCATGGGCGTGCTGGAGCACGCGCGCAGGTGCAAACGGGCTGTGTGGGGGTGAGTGAATGCGGGGGGGAGGTCTGTCTCGGCAGCCCAGTCCGGCTCAGGCCACAGACCGGCACCGGGCCGCGGACCGGGGGTTGGGGACCTCTGGTTTAGAGCATTAAGTCTTGACCATAATTTGTGTATTACACTATTTGTAACTCTGGGTCTGCATCCCAAAACTTAGTGAAAGAACTGATTTGGCCATAAGCAAAGTTTAAATCTCTAAACTATGGGTGCAACTACATTGCCCAAATAATCTGAAATTTGTGTCAAGGTGTTATTGTATTGATTCATTGCACGTGCTTTCTGTCACTTTCACTGTCTTCATGTGGTAGCCTCAATTGAACCAGTTTGATTTGGCGCAGAGGACTACACTGCTCTTTAGCTGGCCTTAGATAGTCCTGGGTTTGGCACTTTGTTCTGCCCGTGGGTCTGTCCTGACTGCCTGCATTCTGTCCTTGTCCATAAACACCTAGTCTGGAGTTGGGTTTTTTGTCATAGCACTGTTGAGACAGAAAGACTCCAGTACCTGTGTGATGCAGTGCTATAGTCAAATGGTTTATTAAAAATAAAAAAGGACAGCAAGCATAATTGCTGATTTCCCAGTGAGACAGTATCTTGTACCATCTCAAACACATCACCAAGATGTTAGCACAGGGAATGTCCCCGCACACAGAATACAACACAACCATTCACACAATCAAAAATGGGTTAAAAAAAAACTCCTCCTGACAGGTGTTCATTAAAAAATAATTCCTTGAAGAAAAGTGAGAGTTTTCCCTGTGCTTACAATAACACTGTGTAGTTTGGAAATCTTGAATCAGTTTGAGTCGTGCTAAACCCAGAGTAATTGGAGGAGTATATTGCAATCTAGTTGCACCCTTAGTGTGTTTTTTATTTGTTTGTTTGCCTGCTTTGAGGGCAGGGAGCCACATAAAGACATGAAGTGTTTAAAAACTCTCCTTGTAAAAGAAATTAATATGCAAGCCAGGAACTGAAGGAAGTCCTTTTATTAAGAGATACTCCCACAATGTTGACCTGAGAACTAGTACATATAAATGAACTGCATGGGGAATATATATCAAATGATAGTTTACAACAGTGCATATGAAATTGACTTAGATGATAACAGACAATTTATTTCTGACAGATGGTAGGTATCATGCAAAAATCTTTCCAGGCCAGCTGGAAAGACTCTTTACTAAATATGTCAGGAATTAAACTCTGGACCTTTTATATGTAAATACATAAGGTTTGTTCCTGAACTGTAGCTCCCTCCACACATACAGAGCAAGGATACTACAGAGGGGTACAATAAATATGACTATAAACAGTAATTAAAAATCAGGGTACAATAAAAATAGTAAATTACAATCACAGAAACAATTGTGAGGTAGCCACTATAGCAAGAGTGGAAATTTAAAGCGTCTGGGCAAATGAAACTGTTTTAACATGTTATGAGAAGGAAGGACTGCGGTACATGTGCCACACAGCTGGCATACAGAAGCAGAGAAGTACCTGCCTTTTGTTCCTCAATGTTCAGGCAGTACTTGGAGGACAGCTTCTTTTGCAGGATCTTAACACACAGGCAAAATTAGAACTGTTTGTGGGGTAAATAAATACTTACGTAACTTTCTTTTAATTATGTTCTATGTTGAAATGTTCAAAAACAGATTTCTAATGTGGTTTATTATAGTAATTATGACAATCTTTTATTTGTTCTTGGTTTGTTATTCCTTGTAATCATCAAATTTACTCTAGAGATTAAATTTATGAAGTCATGCACTTTGAGAAAAGTACAGTTGTCTGGCAGGGGTCTTGGGATGACAGACAAGAAGTTCAACTTCTTTTGGTTACTTCATTGTATTCCACAATAGAAGTACCTGTTTGGGACATCAGTGGTATCAGTCAATTTTGGAACTATGCCATAAAGATAATAAGGTAAGAGATTTCTACTGTTACTTCTTTTCAGATTTTATGATTTGACCTGCATGTAGTGGCAGTTAAGTACTTGGCACCTAACTATTAAACAGCTTTATTCTTCATAGTGATGTTTGTGCATTATTATACATATGACTTACTCCTCTGTGTGTGCTAATGCCAAGGAGCTAAAGTGAAAGCATTTTGGTGGGAGCCTCACCCTACAGGGCTCCCACCTCGCCCTCAATTCCTCTCTGTCCACCATGTAAGCAACTTCAGAATCGTTCTTGGTGCCAAATAATTCTCCATCCACTTGTTTTCAACAGTTTTGACCTGCTTCCAGACTTCTTTCTTGATTTTTCCTTCAGTACTTTGTTTGATTTCTTAGCTCTGACTTTGGATTTCTGCTCTGATACTGTGCATCATGTGCTGTAGTTTTGAAGGTCCTTTTGAAGAAGTGCATTTTGTGACAGCAAGATCTCACATTCAGATGAGCACTCTAAAAGTTTATTTTACTTCAGGGAAGGCCGTACCATGAAGAAATATCTCCACAGCCAGAACCTCTTCAAAACTGTCAGGTACACCTAAGGGCTTCCTCTTGTGAAAAAGCCTTACGGGCATCAACCTCTGCAGTCTACTTCAGTTTGTTTCAGGCTACCACTGTCAGTGGCCCATTAAATCATCTTCTTGCATCATCTGCCTACTCAGCATGACTCTTCACTTTTTCCTAATTAATTGCACCTGCTGTGCTTGACCTTTACCACACATCTATTTGTGTTAATAAATTCTATCTGCATGACAATATCAAAACCTTGACACTTTGGTAGCCTTGGCCCCATTGGCACCTCTGGAAGTGGTGCCACCACTTTCTGCTAGCTAGAAAAGTCCCTTGCTCTCATTCGCTCACATATAAGAAAAAGAAGGAGGGAAAAGCAAGTTCCCCTACCCTCAACACCTTCTATTAAGAGCCCCAGATACCAATCTGGCCCTTGGCATCCAAGTCTCCTCTAAGCTTTTACTCCTCCCTTTCTCTGTCAAGAGGACCAGTTCACTACAGTAGACCTCCAGGATGCCTATTTTCACATCTTCATCTACCACAACCACTGACACTTCCTCTGGTTTACCCTGGGATTTTCCATCTCTCATTTCCACATCCTTTCTTTAAGCCTCACTACTGCCCCTTCAGTGTTCACCAAGTGCATGGCCACTATAGCTGCCCATCTGTTTACCCTCTCTGTCCCTACATTGATGGCCAGGTGGTTGTCATGCCATCTAAGGCTAATCTCCACATGTTGTCATTGCACCATCGCTCAACTTTCCTCTCCCTTCTTGGATTTATTAAGGAGGAAAAATTGCATCTTCTTAGTAGAAGGAGCAAATTCATTTGGTAGCCTTGGTGAATTCATTGGTGAATTCCCTTATGACACACACCTTTCTGCCAGTCTCATCCAGGCCACACTCAACATCTTGTTCTGCACTCACCTATCTGCCTATTACGTTCTTCTTCTTCATTTATTGAATCTGATTGTAACCACCACAAAGATAGTGCCTTATACCAGGCTGTACATGAGGCTGCTTCAAAGCTCCCTCCTCGCCGACACCCTCAACAACCTGTTAAATCTGTCCACCCCAGCCACTGCCTCCCTCTGCTGGTGGTCAAAGCCACATCACCTCAAAACTGTCATGCTCTGGTCCTCAGAGGCCTGCTGAGGTGTTCACAACCAACACCTTCCCTCTGCCTAAGGGAAATCGATTTTTCCACAGTCAGGTGAGTCTGAGCAGCTTCCTCACATAACACCCCTGACACTTGGACAGGAGTAACTGTTCAAAAAAGTAGGAAGTGTGGGGAGAGGCAGTGAGTAGACATGTGGTATTTGTATTCGTATCCCTCAACAGCTGAGCAGGGAGATTCATCATCCTGCCTCCTTGCTGGAGTGGTCGGCTGCGCAGGGAGATGGGGAAGTGCTGGCTGGGCTACTTCTGCTATTGGCGTGATGAGAACGATGCTGACCTTGTGCACCGTGCAGCAACCATTAATTGCACCTGCCGGTTTGGGGGTGGGTGGGTCCAGTTTTCCCAGGCATCTGTGGTGCCGATATTCATATTTGTATCCCCAGGGATACAAATATGAATATCCCATGTCTAATGGTGAGGATATGGTCAGTTATGAATGTTAAAAATCTACTTGAGCAGATTTTTCCCCATGAATGATTTGTTGAATTGGTGTGACAGGATTTGTTGATTGATGTTTCTTTGTGGGTATTGGCCAGAATCCTATTGCCTATGTGTGCTGGTGTAAATAAAATGGCATAAAGCAGAGCACTCAGTTGCTGCTAGTTAAAAAGATGCCACTGGTATTCCTTGTTGGATGCCAACTGAGGAACTAACGTTTTATCTGTGCTGCAAAAATTTAGATTATAATGAGGGTGCGTATGGTGAAATGCCCCCCTCTTGAGATACGTGTTTGCTGCATAGGAAACTAGCATATCAGGAGATTTTGTGAAAAACTCTTAGCTATCTTACAACACATACTTTCAGCTCCTATCTACAACATAAGAGTAATAGTAATGTTGCTCAGATTCAGATTTACCACCTCAGGGGTAGCTAAATATTTGACACCTCTGTGAAACAGCTTGTAACATTCAATTGGAAGATGTTGTTAGTAGAGTTTATATGGAAATGTGATGTGGTACCTGCAGTTCTTTACTTGATTCTTGTTCTAGGGTAGGGAAGAGAATGAAAAGAAAATGGTTCCCAGGATGTCATGTTTTCACATCAGTGATTTTTTGTTGACATGCAGGTCTCCTCATAATTTTCCTGTTTAACTCTCTTAACTATTCCTGGTATGTTCTGTGCAGGTATGTTCTCATTCTCTGAATGGAAGCTCAATTATGGTTAGCCACCAGGATCTTGGCAATTTCTTCTTGTTTTTCTGCTTGAGCAAACTCTGCCTTTAATAAGGTTTCTACTAAAATCAGCCTGGAAACATTCAACACTGAGGAGCTTGGCTTTGATAATTTAGAAAAAGAAAAGCAATTTCAGAGCCTCAAGAACTTGGCTTTGACTCTTATATTGTTTCTGTCTTTCTTCAGGCAATTAAGCCTTTTTACAATGAAAGCCCTCTGCATTCTGTATCAGTAAGTTACAGATGGTTGGTTATTCTTCATTATTGTTACCAAAGTGTGACTGTTTGTCCACATGAGATAGGGAACTATATTAAACTGTGAGGACTTGTTGCTCCTTTTTTAAATAAAAAAAATATTATAAAGGACCTTAGTATAAAGTTGACACAGTAATTCATAACTCACATGATTAAGGCTGCACTCTAGTAGACAGTTACCAAGAAGGAAGCCCCATTGAGCTGAATAGAACTTACTTATGGATAGTGTACTGGACCAAACTACAAATTAAATTAATAAGAAATATAAAAACATAAGAGTCATGGTGGGTCAGAGTATCACCTACCAAATCAGTGTTATGTTCCCACACTGACCAACCAGATGTCTATGTGTTTCTAGAACCACAGTCCCTTGTACATTGAGACAAACCAATTTGAAAAGTCAAGGACATTTCAAAAATCAGTAGTGGTGAGAGATGAATACTTAAAGGGAAAAAGAAATCAAAATTCCCATGTGGCATATTGAAGCCACTCAGTGAATCTAATATAACTACCTTTTAAAGAACTTGGGCAAGCATACCACCAGATATTCCTCTGAAACTTAGAACATTCTTAATCTGATTTTTAAGATCAGAATTCATCTACTTCACTAAAATATTTTAAAGCACCTTTTGTAGACCACCTAGGAGAGGAGTCACGGAATTATTGGGTTAGATCCAGAGGTTCCCTTCTTCTGACAGAGTGAATCACACTCCAGTTGAAAAAAAGGAACATTTGGTTCCAACCCATTATAATTGGGTTCAACCCACTATAATTGAGTCCAGTTATAATTTGGGTTCAACCCATTTTAAAGCAACCCCCCCCCCCAAAAAAAACCAAGTGTGCTGCTTATATACCTCCCCATAGCACTTCAAGCACTCTCTGGGCGGTTTATAAGTTAATTATGCAGGCTACACATTATATATGGGTCCAACACATTATAATTCAGAAAAATAGAGAGAGATAGCCAGAACATTTCTGTGTGAAAGACTTGAAATCTCAAATATTCAACCATGGTACTTCCCTATTAGATATTCAGCCATAGTATTTTATGACACATAAATGGAAGAAGCCATCTTGTTTGTTTATATATTTCATTTTCTTTGAGGAAGGCATTCGTTCAGAATATGTTCATATTTTAATGTTGGCAGTAATTCAGCAATGCCTTGCCTCATTTAGTTCTGACTGCTATGCAGAAGCAACGTCTCAACGTATTTTATGTGGATTATTTTTGGCATAATAAGCTTTGAAGGAATCTCAAATGTTGATATCTTATGAGGTATAAATGTAATTTTTAACATTCTGTCTGTACTTGTCAGTGTCTTAAGGATGTTTTCCTGATCTTATATACTGAACCCTCCTGGAGTAAAGCTGTTGCTACCAGTCAGTCAGAATAAGGAAACTTCCTCGTATCCCCCATGTTAATTAGTGTCCGCTGCCTTGAGAATGAAATAAAAGAAGCATTTCTCAGAGAAAAAACATATTAATCTATACCACCAATGTAAATTTATTGTACAATTTGCTAGAAACATTTCCCCCTATACCTGTATTCCTCTATAATATGACTGGAATAATAGACATCTGATAGTTGAAGAAGTGTTGTTCTCAAGTCCCCTTGCTTTGTGACCATTCCCAAAACTATTTTCCTATTTTTTTAATTAAATCTCTACAGTTACTGCAGTATAGTATCATCTCATAATCATAAATGAAAATCATAAGTGAAAGTTTTTAAACCACATACATAATTCCATGCGAGCAGAAAACTCTAGATATCAAGTGCAACTAATGCTAATAATCTATTTGCAAATACCTGATAAAGGATGGATGGATGGATGGTAATTCTCGTTCTCTGTCTCTCTCTCTGCCATCTTGGTAGCTACGGTTGACTAACATCATGACATATCCCCACCTAGTCCTTGCTGTGTGGATTAATTTTCTTTATTAAGTTCCAGCCAGTCTTTGATGTCATGCATTGTAGAAATTTGTCTTCTAACTCTTCTACATTTACCTCTGATCTTCTCTTCAGTGATGTATTGCAGTATATTATATTTGTCATGACAGATTATGTGCCCAAGACTTGAGAGCTTGTGTTTCTTAATAATAAACTCTATTTATCAATTCTATTTTTTCACCTATCATATGAAGCATCTCTTCGTTCTTTATTCTGTCAATGCATGGGATGTAAAAAAGGAGACACTCAATAGAATAAATGTTTTTGAAATGTGGACTGGACATACAGAAGAATCATTCACATCTCATGAACTGTTAGTAATTGTAGTAGTAGTAGTGATGATGATGATGATGATGATGATGATGCTAAGTTGATTATATGAACCCTGATACAAAACAAACTTTGGAATAAGCAACAAAGAAAAAAAAGGCCTTGTAGAAGTTGAAATTCCATCAACAGGCAACTTCAAAAGTACAGAAAGTTAAAAAAGAAAAAGAAACAAAAAGTGAAGCATCAAATGCTAAGGCAAGAAATTAAAATAATGAGAAAACATGATCAGGTCATCCTCCTGCCTGTACGAATTTCAGCAGCTGGAGTCATCCCAAAATCTTTGCTTACCAGTTTAAATAATTGCCAATAGCTGCTAGTTTCCTTCCTGAAATTCAAAGATCAGTGATTTTGCAAACATGTAATCTCACCCTCAGACTCTTGACTCCTTTTGTTTAGGCTTGACCCTTTGGTCTGCCCCTGTCTGCCAGCAATGCTGAGAAATAATAAGTGGAATGTAGTAATACTCATGTGCCATTAGGTCAGTTCTGACTTATAGCCTCCTTTTTTCTGGATTTTGTAGGTGTAGAGAACTCAGAAGTGGTTTATCATTCTCTCTTTCTGGAGATGTTTTAGCTTATGCAAGACCATACATGTTGACTGTTCTCATACAACACACCATGGAGAACTGAATATCTGACTCCTAGCTATGCAGCTTATTTGAGATATCCAGCCAGCATCCTGATAGAAGAGGCAAGGGAAGTTATTTCATACCTTCCAAACTCAGCCTTCTATTTTGTTGAATAGGAAGTTCTTCTAAAGTAGTTTAACCAAAACTGAGTTGTAACAAGACATCTATCATGTGTATTCTAACAAATTATACACTAAAATATTGGATTAGAACTGTGAGTTCCATTTCTCTCTAACAATTGGTTTTAAAGTTTTGTATGTTTAATGCAATTTTTTCACAGCGCTTTATCCAGCATAATTGCCATAGATATCCCACTCCCCTTTTTAGAAGAGAATTTTCTAGGGACTATATTTTATTTATAATGCATCTTCTAGACCTGTTAGGCATCCTTATCAATTGAATCCATCCCAGAATGTGTACAGAATTCATTGGTAAAAATCTTTCACCCTCTGTTGCAGTTAAAACTAATTTTAAATTATCTACATGGCTTCTTAGCTAACAAAGATGTTGCAACATGGGAGAAGCAAAATGAAGCAAAATAAGTATTCTGCACTCTGTATCCATGTAAACTTTAATGTGACACAAAATAACTCACTTTGAATTATCTTATATTAGTGGTATTGTTTTCTTACACATCTAATCTTACAAGGAGGTCTGCATAAAACCTTCCTTGCTCATTTATATGAGTTAAAGATTACTTGAACAGACAAGGGTGATTGTTCCCATGGTAATCTTGTTCACACGAAACACTTGTTCTGTGTAGCATAATGGAATTGCTCTGCAGGAATCCTGTAGCTAAAAGCATTAAGTAAACATCTACCCAAGGTAACATTCAAAGCAAAGACATTTCTATATTCTATAATATATTTGTTATGGAGTAATGAAGGTGTTTATAGGGAAACACTCACTTCAGCATATATTCATATTAATTTAATAGAGCTTAGTGGCATTACTGTATTGATGCCAGTAGGGAATTCTCTTCCCCCAGAATACTAGTATATGAAGATGGATTGTTCTTGAGACTGTGTCCGTGCAGGAAAGGCTTAAGATTCTGACTGTGTACTTGTTCTGATTTTTTTAATGATCATTGTCTTTACCTTAAAAATTGCATTTAAAGAGCACTCCAGCACCTTGTGCTGTGTTTTGTGCCTCATCTGTACTCACAAAAATCAAATGATATTGTGCTTTTTCAAAAGGAAGAAAGAAAGAAGATAAGGTGTGTTGTTTATATGCCATCCCATAGGGCTTAAAGCCCTCTCTGAATGGTCCGAGCTGGGTACTCAATTTAGTAACCTCTGAAGATGGAAGGTTGAGTCAACCTCGAGTTAGCTACCTGAGCCCGAGATTGAAATCAGGCCACAAGCAGAGTCTTCACTGCAGTACTGCAGTTTTAACCACTGTGCCACATCTGCATCACTGCATTTTTCCATAAGGAAATATTGTCATCTGTTAACCAGTTCCTGTTTCTGTTCTCATGATTAAATATATTCCAGGGACATCCATGATGTGTAGCCATATCTTGACATAACATCTGCCACTTTCCTCTTGTTTAACTCTACTTAGTCATAGAGCTTTTTTTATGAATATGCTTGTGGTTTGATATAAATCATCTGTGAGTCATTAAAAAGACTTTGGTGAAGGGCACAAAAAACAAAACAAAAAAACCCAAAACAGACCTCTTCTTAGAATAATAGAGCATGTATTAATTTTATCAAAATGTTGTGGTCGTGAGGCTACAATGGTTACTCTATCAAACCTTTGCCCTCTATGCCATGATGCAAGATGCTGTATGTCAGGCTGAAAGAAAAGGCCATTCATTATGAATGTTGGACAATGATATTCAGGTGCCATTATATCTGTAATATCTATATAGCCTCACTTTCAGAAAAAGTTTTGGGGGCTTCATGCTACATTCTGATTTGTGTAGGCATCCCAGTCTCCTGATCTACTTCAGATTAAGGTGTCATTGAATGTAAGTTTGATTATGGACATTACTTCATTTGCCTGTTCCATAAGTTGTTCTTCATAAATCGAATTAACTTATTAGCTACAGCATTTTTTCAAAAATAAAACATTTCTGATTCCCTCTGGAAGTCCAGAGGCTCACATAGAATACCTTTTGTTGTTGGAAAATCTTTGAGGGCTATAGGATGGGGGAAGTCTTTATTACAAAGAAATCCCACCAGGAGTAATGATGTTATCTTATACTGCATAATTTAATGAACAGGATTTCAGCCATTGTTACTGATATTTAACATTATCAAAAGTAAGGCATAGGTCCGTTTGGCTACATTTTTTAATCCCAGTCCCCAGAAAAGTAAAGGGAACAGAGAGACTTTTTTTTTAATGTTGTTGAATGCAGCGGGCCTTCTGCTGCCTTCAGAGTTTTTCACTTTGGGTAACATTTGAATAAACAAAGAAAGAAAGATATGAAGTATATGAGAAAATTGATTTATGATTTGATTCCCGAGGACACTGATTGAAGAAAGAGTAACCTCTTATCCCCTGTCTGTCAGATTCTCATTATTTTTTAGTATTCAATTGATGGCATATTTTTAAAGTTATCCAAAACAGTTATCTTTAGTGAATGTGAAAACAGTATGCAAAATTAAATTACAAGTCATATCATAAGACATATTTCATTTCATCATGCTATCTGTATTTCATTTGACGTGCTTGCTACCTTTGAGCCATATACTCAGTAGAGAGGAAAGTCTTCTAAAAATTACATGAAACCTTGTAGATGAGGTACATCCAAAATAAGTGTCTTGGTTAGTCATTATACCTTGCAGATTGTTGCCAGCAAAGTGTAAGATGAAAGGAGAATCTTGAGGCAGTCATCAAAAATCTTAGGATGATAAAGCCAGTAGTGGTGGTTGTCATTCAGAAATAACTTCTTTGGAACGTCATCAAATGTGTCATAAGCATTTTGGCATGTTAACACCATATGCGCATGAAGTGAATTATAATTTGTTTGTGGAATATATATATATAAATGATTCCATGTAAGAAGAGTTAAAGAGAGAGAGAAATACTACAGTACTAGAATAGTGATTTGAGGAGATGTCAATATTGAACTGTCTTGTACCTCACTTGCATGTTTGGGGATCTCCTGTGCAGCCCTATCTATAGCTGATTCACAGTTAGGGATCTGAAGCAAGCTGCTGTGCACCAAAGAGGATGTAATAGTCCTTTAAATATTAATAATTAAGACATTCATTTATTCTATCTTCCTTTAAAACTGCTTGCAGCAGTGGCCTAAATCCAACTTCGTGCCATTGCTGCTGGTGAAGATCTTTCCCCTTTCCCTTTCTGTTCCCTCAAAGCCAATCTTAGGGGCTTTAGACATGGAAAGGGAAAGGGTTTTGTTTACTGTTTTCCATTGTCCTGCCTGCAGATGTCTGACACAGGATACTGCACAATGACTCAAAGCAACTATGTTGATAAACATGACAGAACATTTTTCTTCTTCGTGGTGTCTATGTGTGCACACAAATGGGATTTGCGCCTGCACAAACACCAGTTCAGAAAGTTCCAGAGCCTCAAAAGTGAAAATGTCTTTGCCTCTACCATGCAAGCATGGCCCCTGCTCTCATCAATCCGTTTTTGTCCGCCACCGTGAGAGCACATGTTGGACTGCTTTGGAGCCTTTTCATACTTATCTGCATCATCAGCAATAAGTCTTTGCCTTTTTTTCTTTTCCTTTTCCCTTTTCCTTTTCCTTTCCCCTTTCCTTCCTTCCTTCCTTCCTTCCTTCCTTCCTTCCTCCCTCCCTCCCTCCCTCCCTCCTCCCTCCCTCCCTCCCTTCCTCCCTTCCTCCTTCCTCCCTTCCCTCCTCCCTTCCTTCCTTCCTTCCTTCCTTCCTTCCTTCCTTCCTTCCTCCTCCTCCCTCCCTCCCTCCCTCCCTCCCTCCCTCCCTCCCTCCCTCCCTCCCTCCCTCCCTTCCTTCCTTCCTTCCTTCCTTCCTTCCTTCCTCCCTCCCTCCCTCCCTCCCTCCCTCCCTCCCTCCCTCCCTCCCTTCCTTCCTTCCTTCCTTCCTTCCTCCCTCCCTCCCTCCCTCCCTCCCTCCCTCCCCTCCCTCCCTCCCTCCCTCCCCTTCCTTCCTTCCTTCCTCCCTCCCTCCCTCCCTCCCTCCCCTCCCTCCCTCCCTCCCTCCCTTCCTTCCTCCCTTCCTTCCTTCCTTCCTTCCTTCCTTCCTTCCTTCCTTCCTTCCTTCCTTCCTTCCTTCCTTCCTTCCTTCCTTCCTTCCTTTCATACACTTCTCCAGCCCTATAAAGAGAAAAAGGAGACATTTTTCTTAGAAAAGAGATTATTTTTTCCCCTCCAGGGGCTCCCCCCTTGACTCCTCCTCACCCTTCTCTCACTGATTTATGGCCTCTTCCCTAATGAAAAAGTGTGCCACTTGTGGCAAGAAGATCCCTCAACCAGAGGGGCACAATGTCTCCCTGTCTTGCTTGGGGGATACCCCTCTTGTCCAATCCTGCAAAATCTGCAAGAGCTTTACCACTCTTATCTTAAAAAGTTTCAGTCCCGCCTACACTCCTTTCTCTGGGAAAAATCCCTTCAAGCCACTGATACTGCTCCTAGAGCGCGCGTGTGTGTGTACACGCACACACACAACATCTGAAACATCAGCCACTAAGACCATGGACCATGTGCTGCCACCAGACTGGTCTTCAACATTGGACCCTCCAGCACCTTCAACTACCTTCAAAATGCACCAAGAAATCAGAGCACGGTAGCTGTAAGCAACCCACAGCCTCCGAGACTGAAGCTGCTAAACAGAAGAAAAAGTAACAGATGCCGATAACGAGCTTCTCGTGG
This sequence comes from Intellagama lesueurii, assembly GCA_037013535.1. Lineage (NCBI taxonomy): Eukaryota > Metazoa > Chordata > Lepidosauria > Squamata > Agamidae > Intellagama > Intellagama lesueurii. The sequence continues at coordinate 24,775,812 of JBAJHW010000010.1, read as the reverse complement.
CTACCTCTGACTCCCAAACTGCCCACTCGAGTGTCAACCTCTGCTCATACGACTGATGCCCAATATACAGTCTCGGTCTTAGAGAAATAATACTGTAGCCCCTCTGTGCCGTGTGTTCCCATATCTCCGAGAGCTCCCTTTCCTCAGACTTCTCTGAGAGAGCCATCACTGCCTCTTCACATGTCCAAGGATGAACAAAGATCCGGGTCAGGGTCTCTTCCACTGACCCAACAGTCACCCGCATCTCGACGCCATGGTCAGACCTGGCGGAGCCCAAGATTGTACAGTACTAGCTACACGATCTCCATCACATTGCATCCTCACTACTCAAGATCTCCCTCTGTGGAATCTCAACATTGAGACGACCCATACTATCTTCCATTTTTCTACCCTTCCCGTTTCCTCTATGGGGATAGGGACTGGCGATTGCAACCTTGTCGGAGTTGACACAGATCCCAAGATCACACTAGTCTTCATGCCCTGACCCAGATTTGCTCTTGTTCTCAAGATACTTATGACAGTGGCCTCTGGCGATGCTCCCCTTGGTATTGTAATTGACGAACGGACTCCTACAGTCATTGGGAACCTCAAAACCGTTCTTGAGCTCTCTCACCAAGGCTCATCACCCATCCTCACCAAGCTATTGAAGTCCACCTGCCACAGGACCAGCAGCTTCTGGCTGCCACACACATCTTGGCCATCTGACCTGCCTTGCCGCAGGCACTTTTGCCACCTCCTAACCCAGACTTTATCCTTAATGAGCAGCACATTCAGATGACACTATCCATTCCGGCAAGAGACAAACAGTCTGATGACTGCTCCTACAATTCAGAGGCAGATGATAACAACAAACCGGCCCTTCTCCCAGGCCCCTCACCAGATGTGCAGGATTTGGCCCCTCTTTCACCCTCAGAGAATCTTTCCTTCTATAATGACCTAATAGAGAAAATTGAGAAGTCATTACATCTCCCAGTTTTCAAGCCAGTGCCACCAGCAAAAGACTCTGTCTTTGCCTGTGTCCACAAAAAATCCAACATCCTGGTAAAGATGGCAATGCTTGAGACTCTCACTAACCTCATTAACCAGTCATGGCAGAAACCTTCCTCCTTTTACAAAGTTGAACAGGAAAAGGCTGTGTTTCTGTTCAAACATCCTGTACTGAATGCGGTCATTGTACAAACCACCCAACTCAGGTCCAAGGGCTCTTCCTGGAACATACACACCAATTGGGAAGGTTGTAAGCTAGACCTACTAGCCCTCAAGGTCTACTCATTGACAGCACTTCACATGTGCATAGACAACTACCAGGCTATGATGGGAGCTTACCATCAATTGGTTTGGGGAAAATTCCAGTCTATCATTGCTGCACTTCCCCCAGAGAAGCAAACCCTCACCATCTCTTCAGCAAGAAGTTTATGCACTCACCATCCAACAAATACACTCCGCACATACACTCCGCCATGTAGCAGACTGTGCAGCAAAGAGCATGGCAGTCAGCATCACTCTCTGGCGACATGCCTGGCTTCACTCCATGGGTCTCCCTGAAGATTCAGAGTCCCATATCAAAGACCTCTCCTTTGACAGGGACGGCCTCTTCAATACTAAGACAGACTAGTACATGCAAGATCTTCACAAAAATAAAACTGATGCCAAGAAAATAGGCATCACCACGTACCAGTCTATGTCACAACATTTCCACCCTCAGTGGAAACGGTCTTTCCTATACACCTCTTATAAGTCACCATCTGAGAGATAGAAAACATCAGACCAATCCACCTATCAGAGGCCTAATCAAGCCTCCTCCTCTGCCAGATACAAGTCAACAACCTTGACCAAGAAGGCAGAGAAGGGAGCTCAAGCCGCAGTTTTGATGGAACTACAACCTGAGCTTAACACTCATCCTATCCATCATGTATCCATCCACATGGACATCTGTTTAGCACCCTTCCTTTACGTTTAGCTCCCAGAATCCCCACCCAGCATAGCCAGTGGTAGAGAATTACAGGTATTATAATTCCAATACACATGGAGAGCCAAAAGCCTCCCACTCCTGAACTAATAGAGAGAACATTAATCTTTGTGGCAGTGACTTGGCCATGAAAGATTTCGTAACTTCTTGACATACAGCACTTCTAAGATGTTTCAAGTTACATGATCCCTGGAAAGAAGCAGCTGATGGTTAACCCAAAGCAAGATGAATGATATTTGCTTATGGGTATCCTTGAGAAACACAAAATTTTTGATTCTATGAATATGTTTTATAACAGAACAGGCAACTCTGAGATGCTGGAAACCCTTATTTCCCACCCACCCCCAATGTTTGGTGGGCTGCACCACAGCTTCTCAGTTTTTCACATCTTCCAGTAATCTCATTTGCCATTTAAAAGCAACACATGCACCCTGGCTAATCAGAAATAGGAAGTGAGAGGCTGGTCATGTCCAATTTCTTTTTTTAAAAAAGGCTGACACTGAATTAAATGAGGTCTGAAGGCAAAATTACATTTCAATGGCATATTTCATACTATATAGATTATACCGTGAAATGGGGTGGGGGAACACATTGAAGCCTGAGAGACTGAGAGAAGGGCCTCCTGAAAGATGTTAAACAGCAGATGGAGTTGAGTGTCATCAGCATATGGGTACTCAGTCAAGCCTGTACTCTCACTCGAGCAAAAATGAGTAACTTGAGTCTACCCTACTATGTGCATATAATGGAAATGCAAACATTCTAAATGACTGAGCTATTTGCATAGCACAACATTCTGACCAATCAGGATGTGTCTGGACTCATGATTTCTGTTTTGTAATCTATGACTACAAATGGGGCTTATGACTGGACCATGGTTTGCGACTGATCCTATATCAAAGTCATGTGGATTCATGAGGATCCATGTATCAGATCCATGTTTTTGCACCACTGCAAAGCCATGCACTGGAGGACCCATGATTTCTGTTTTTTAGATTGTGGGCACTGGTGCTGCATATTATCGGACATTTGTTTGGGATGATCCTGCATTAAAATCATGTGGGTCCATGAGCATCTCTGACTTACATTGGTGTTTTGTACCACTGCAAAGCCATGTGCTGGGGACCTATGATTTCTGTCTTGTAGTCTGTGGGCAGACATGGGCCCTATTATTTGATAATGGTTTGGAGATGATCCTATGTAAAAAATTTGTGGATCCATGAGGATCCATGCCTTGGTGTTTTTGCGCCACTGTTTTTGCGCCCAAATACACTTGGGGACCTGGAATTTCTGTGTTTTAGTGAGTGGGCAGATCTGGGGCCTATGATTGGACAGTGACTTCAGATTCATGTTTTTGTGTCACTGCAGAGTCATGTTCTGAAGGACCCATGAATTCTATGGTGTAGTCTGTGGGTGCAAATGGCATCTATGATCAGATGGTGGTTTAGGGAGGATTACATCTAAAAATCATATGAAATCATGTGGATCTGTAAACTTATGAGTAAACAGATGAGTAAACCGGGTAGTTACTCATGAGTAAACCAGATAAACTTACTGATGGCTAAAATGTGCTTTGAGATCAGCCTCAGCAACAAATCAAAAAGCAGTAGTTTCACAGCTTAAATGAGTGAGCTGCTGAATATTATTCTATCTTTTAAAATATCTTTTGAAATATTTTCACAGGCTGGAGCTAAAAACATGTGGCCAGGAAGGAGTTAAATGCTTTCTTTCACATTGAACACATTCTGACACCTGCCCTCTTAGCTGCCTGGCTCCAGATACCTTTTGATTGGCATGAATGCTATGCTAGGTAAATAGTTCCTTTGGAATTCTCGGAAGCTATGAAAAAAAAAAAGGCAGCAGTTTCAGAAGTCCTAGGGCTTAAAAAGCACTAATTAAAGGATCTGAATTAGAGCCATGAATGGCTCCATCATCCTAAAGAAAAAAGCACCTCCAGCAGAGTGTTTTTTTTAGGTATGCAAATTTTGTCTTATCCATGAAATTTATCTCTTTTCTATCATCTGTAGGTGAAAGTCGCTTGCTTTTGCACAGGGGTAAAACAGTGTTACTGTTTAAAAAACCACAACTCAAAAACTCTTTGCCCAAATTCCCCCAATTTGGCACAGAGCAAGAGCAGACATTCTGCTACATCCATGCCAAATTTGGTGCTGATCCAAAGTCCAGTTTTGTAGTTATATTTTTTTGTTTGGGAATAACTATTGTTTGAGTTGCCTTATGGAATGCTTTTTGCTCATAAGAGCAAAATATATGGCTACGATGCTTGTACAGCCATAATAAAACAAAATGTCATTTTAGATGGCCATTTCCTACAAGTGGTTTGTTACCTACAACTCTAAAAATGTATTCAAGTGGATAGAGTGAAAAGGTCTTGTTAAAACCCCAGTAGGGCAAATCAAACAAAATATTTCCTTCTTAGGTCTAGTCCCAAACGTTTAGCTTTCACTAAACAGACAGGCAACACAAACAACAATTATAGGAAGAGCAAACCTTCTTAAGCTGTACTTATGGTTTTTTTTATTTCTTCCCTGAATGGTGATTTGTTACTCTTATTACACTTCAGCATAATTGTGGATGCAGCTAAGAGCCCCCAGAGATTCTTGCACACTCTCTCTTTCCCTCTCTTAAAATAAACAAAACCCAGCTTTCCTGATTTTCTTTCTTTCATATTGCAGCAGTGATTGCCAAAAGGTCACCAGCCTCTTAAATTAAAGTGTTCCATGCAGTTCTTATTTTGAAACTTCAAATATTGGAGATGTAATTCATTGTTTAAACTCATTGTACGTGTTTAAACTCTTCAGGCTTCTTTTTCAATCTTTCCCCCTGTAACTAGTGGGTGACATTAAGTATGCATAATCTGTCCAATATTCTCTCCTCTCATTTTGTAATATTCCGAACCATGTTCAATCTTCTATGAAAAGACAGAAACAGAGAGAACATGGATAATGGACAGATTACACAGATTTTCTTTCAGACACCCAAGCACCTTTTACTGCTCTTTTTTCCACTTAATGCAGAATGTGTTCCTGCAAGGCATCAGGAGAAAAAATGTTTCTCTGATGCAGAAAATCCTTTTTGTGCTCCAACAGCACAGTGGGGTGAATACTAAAATTGTAGGGTCATTATTGAACATATTCATGGCCACTGAAAAGAGACCTAACAGTGTGCTCAATAAAATAATATAACCTTCTTCATTGTTGTCTCTGTGCATCATACATATGGGTTACTCCTGTGCATGGACAGATATCTTGGAATCTTCTAGAACTGAAGCAAAAGAGATTTGGTGGAGCCTTACCCACCTGCCTGACTTGATAAAAGTGCAGGACTCCTGGCTCACCCTCAGTTCCGTTCATTCCACTGCAGATTCAGCCGCCTTGGAACTGTTCTGCTAAATCTTGATTCCATCTGTTTCCTACAATTTTGGCTTCCTTAATGACTTTGCAGTTTGGTAATGCCTTAAGAGTATTTTGCTTCACCTCTCCACTTGGCTTCAATCTCAGCTTCCCCCTCAGCACTCCTTTCACCATGCATTTTTGGAAGCATTTTCCAAAAAGTGTGCTTAGCGCAGCAGCAAAACCCCACATACCTATGGGCACTCTAAATGCCTTTTCTGCCTGGGTGGCCATATTGTGGAGAAATGCCGCCACTGCCAGAACCTTTTGAAACCAGCAGCTACATTCCAGACTTCCTCTTGTGAGACCGTGGAACAGGCTGCTCAACACCAACTTCTGCAGCCTCCTATAATATTTTCCAGGCCCGCACCATCTGACTCAACTACATGCCAGATCCTTCTCACTGCACTTGTCTACGTCTTCAGCATCAGCCTCATTGGCGACAGTGGAACTGGCAATACCAACTTTTAAAGACCACAAATTCTCACTTATTGGTGCAGTAGAAAAAGGCATAAAAAGGGCAAAAAAAGCTCCCCCATCTCAAGGCTCCCCATCTCAAGGCTCCATAAGCTATTCAACCCTCAACATTCAGTTCTCTGATGATAACCACCCTTGTACCACCAGAGCTGGTGTTAGTCCAACATTCAACCTTGGTTTCAATGCCGATTCTACTCCGGGCAAGGAATGTCACCAACCTCTTGCCACAGACATCTGCTCTGATGTCTAGGTCTATCAATGCCTATTTGGAGGGAGAACTTATCAAATCCTCCATTGCCTCTTTACTCATGACATTCTCCACTCTAACACTATCCACTGTGTGGTTATCAGTTCAAGGATCTGCATGCCGGGTGTAGGCATTCCACAGCTTGTGTGTCATTTGCCTACCTGTCTTTGATCTCAGACCCTCAATGTTGAGCCTCCTTTCTCCTGCATACATTGGCTGTGATGCAGTAACAGGATATACCTGTCTTCCATGGCCAGCCTGCCTTTTTAATTCCAGTTTCCTTACAGGTGCAGCCACCAGCCCCACAGACTGCACCTACTGCTCCCTCAACTGCTTGGGCTACTTTACTGCAAAAACTTCTGTTTCAGGCAGCTCAAATCAATTGCTTAATACCTCCCTCTCCTCAGATAGTTCCTGCATCCTCAGCTGGAAGTCACCTCCCCAACATCTTCACCTTCTCAGATAGTTCCTGTATCTTTATCTGGAAGCCACTTTCAGAGCTGCTGTATTTGTGGCAGATTTCCAGGGCTAAGGGTGAACTGGAAGCCACACACGTTTATCCTGCCAGACAGGAAGACAGAGCTTCCACTAAATTGTTTTTACTTTAACTCTAGAAGACTCTGAGATGTCTGTGTCTCTGTATATTCAGTTCAGAATGTTTTCTACTGCTTTAGGTTAAGAGGAATGAAATGTTCTCTCATGAAATATGGGGAAGGGTTGTTGCGTGTTCAGTATTCATATGTAATCATATGCTTCTTTCTCTATTGTTTAATTATGGCAATTTCTGGTGAGGTTTCATATACACCCTAGTAAGGTGTTCAATAGAATGGTTGCATTTCATGTATCCCTTGAACTGCTATACTGCCCTAGTAAAATGGTGGAATAAAAATATTAGCAGTAGCAGTAATTCAAGGTAAAATTCTACGGCAATAAAAATTAAGTAGATTGTTTGAAGAATACAAGTGAGCACTAATGTACTTTATACACAGAATGATTTGGCACTGCTCATGTGTAAAGATAATACATTGCTTTAGCTGATCTAACAGTCTGGTATTTCCTATGCTGATCCTCCCATTGAGAAGGACAGCAAGAGAAAAGAGTGAGACTAGAATTTGATTTTTCTGGAATCCTGACAGGATGGGACCAAGCTGCTCAAGCCATCCCTACCAGTCTTCATGTATATTGGAAGATGAATAAATGCTTAGGCTGCAATAATGTGCCACACACTAATCTAACAGTAAGCTCCATCAAACAAATAGGATTGTGTGATTTCCCTCTGGAGCAAATGAGTAACTTAGTGCCTTAAATTAGAGGATTTATATCAGTAAAATGATATAAGTAACTATCACTGTCTTCATTACTAAACTTGATTTGCTGTCTTTATAAGTCTGGATAATAAAATGAAAGTAGTAACATCGGTGTCAGGCACCATACTCTCCTGGATGTTAATAACTGCATTGTATGAACTTCACAGAGCATCTGAAGTAGATACTTGTCACCTGTGAACGTCGCTACAAATTAAGTCGGAGTCACTCTTCATATGTTGCAGAAAAAGAGAGAAAATCATCTTCAGCATGTGACACTAACACAGTGTGCAAATCTACATCACTCTTTTTAGGTATTTTGCACACTGTGTTATCTTCCCATGCTGAAGATGACCTTCTAGTGGTTTTGTTTAAAAGAGGTTTGGGCAAAGTGCCATGCTTCAGATGTACTGGATTGGACTGCAACACCCCGCAGCTTAGCTAACATATCCACTGGTGGAGGGGGACTGACAACTGCACTCTCAACAGTATCTGGAGAGCCACACTTTGCCCTGAGTTAATGCCTTGTGTATCACAATAAGATTGTGGATTTGCTTTTGTTGTAGTTCCTATTGCTTTCCTTTTCCTAATCTTTGCATAATCCTTCAATTATTCCCTTTTGTAACTCTGATCTCAATTTGAAAGCTTTGAACACAGATATAATTTGGAAAATTGGACAACATAGTCCATGGGGATAACATTTTAGTAAACAAACTCCATGATTGATTAATAACATTTCTGAAAGTGCCATAGAAATATGAAAGCTTCCAAGTTTGTGGAATTTCTTCATCAGGCTTGATGGTACAACAAAATACAGTGGTGCCTCGCTAGACGATGTTAATCCGTTCCGCGAAGATCGCTGTCTTGCGAAAACATCGTCTAGCGAAGCGCGTTTCCCCATTGGAATGCATTGAAATCTCTTCAATGCGTTCCAACGGAAAACTCGTCGTCTTGCGAAGATCGTCCATAGGGAAACATCGTCTAGCGAGCGCGGGTCCCCATTGGAATGCACTGACAGCTATTGACCGCTAGTCAATGAATTCCAATGGGGAAAACTCGTCGTCTAGCGAAAATCGCCCATAGGACACCATCGTTTTGCGAAGCGCATTAGTGATCGCAAAAAGCCATCGTCTAGCGAATTCCTTGTCCTGCAAGGCAATCGTCTAGCGAGGCACCACTGTAGGTGGAAAGTAGAAAAATTCAAAAATTAGGCCAGGTGTTGGTGAGGTGACCATAAGATTTGCAGATAGACTCAGTCCCAAAATTGGAAACACAGTCAGTCACTGGTAGATGCCAAGTCACCAGGCTATGCCTGGCATTGCATAGTGAAGTAAAGTATTAATGGCTCGTCTCCATTTTTTAACACAGGCTGACTGCAGCTTAAAAAATTGCCTTGGAAAATGTCTCATTCTTATATTGCATCCATTTGAGATACAACAAATAGACTTGTTGCCCATTTTAAAATTTAATTGATGTGATTTCACATTGAAGATAACAATAGTTCTGAAGCGGCACGACTTTGTTGTGGATAACACATAGATTTTAGGATCAGAATTTCCTCCTTCATTATAGAAGGGGAGAAATGTTTCTTGTAAGAAGACCCCACCTCCAAAACAGGTTGACTAAACATTTCTGCCTGAAGTAGATAAAGAGTTACACAAATGATGTATGAATCTCTTATTTAAAGTCTTCTAGGCCATTTTTTTGTATTGTTTCCAGGAAGGAAGGAAGAGAGAATGTGAGAAGAACTGAGCCTTTTCTCTTACCTTGCTGCTTTTATTCTTTTATCTTGAATGGAAATGAAGAATTGATTGTTAACCAGCATAAAAGACACTGATTTACTGAAACTGCTTTTGCTGAAGCTACCTATGAAGTTAAAGAACAACAGTTAAGTATTCCAAGCAAAAACAAATTCTGATAATTAAGAGTAGGGAAAGTCATTTGGAAATATAAGCATTTATGTGTGGCAGACCTCTGAGTAACAAAGGTGTGGGGGAGGATCACCATATTTTAGAATTAATTAGAGAAGAAATAATTCAGATATAAAATACCATAACACTAAGTCATTCAGTATATCTCTCTCTTTTTAAAATTATATACTGTATGATAATTTATCTTCAGGGCTGTAGTTAGTTACAACAACATTATAAAGTGTCCCAAGAAGTTTATTTATATGATCTGTATCAACTGCCTTGTACATAAACACAAATTGTTTGCTAGTGTTTCTGCCCAGGCATCTACTGTGCCACACAATGTCTGTGTGATAAGGCTTAGCCTGTTGTTTGTCTAGCAAGAATGGCTGATTATCCACAATAATTAGTGGCCATCAACTGGTTTGAGGATGTGACATCTTGATAAATGGGCTGCCTAATGAAAATGGATGCAAGCTATTGTCTAACACAGTACTGGTAGAATATATAATAGGCAGGGAATAGTAGAAATGGAAGTGAGATGTAGATTCTCCTTGGAGTGTTCTGTATTTTAACACAGCTTGGAAACAGTGCTTTTGAGGTACACCTCCCAGGTTCTTTGTCTGTATTGGTTGAGGGATCCTGAGAGTTGTCTGAAAAAAAAGTTCCTAAACCCTGATTTGGTTATACTTGCGAACTGAGAGAAATACATCATTAATGAGAAAATGTTTTAAAGACATATCGGCCACCACTTCAGTGGATACACTTTTTGTGCCGCCTCAGGATGAGAAGAACCCTCCAGCATCCATTGCCCCCAGCAGCAGACAGCTGCCTTCTGCTTTAGTGCAGGATATCTTCTTGCCCTTTTACCAGCCAGGAATCAGGCAAGGAATGTAGTTTTACTGGGTGTAGAGCAGACTAGGATGGCCATGTTGGTTAATAATAAATACAGTATCTGCTTTGCATGGGGAGTCTATCGCCCTCCCTCTATTGTTGGACTATGGCATATTTTAACCCTATCCAGCATACCTAATGGTGAGGAATGGTGGGAGTCATAGTCCAAAAATACTGGAAGAATCACACCCATGGTAATGTTCATGATCAGTGGGATTATACTTTTAAATAGCAGCCATATTTGCCAATGTTACCTTTAAAATTCAATATTAGGTAAAGTCATGCTGGACAGTCTTCCCCCCGCATCCACCCTCCTTCTTTTTCCAACTCCATGCAAGTTGTGTTTTTATTTCCGATGGGCTTGTTGGAAGTGTGTCTCATGCTGTTGGTGCAATTAATTATAGGTAACCATCTTCCCTTCTACTAAAGGATGATCAAGCCACATACTGACATATTGCTTCTCTCTGTAGAGTAGCAATCTTTGTTGCTATAGATACACACGCAGGTGGTTGTAGGGGGAGCCCAAGCATAATACTTTTTTTTTAAAAAAATGTTACTGAAAGGATGAACTGAACGATATATTTCATCTGCTTTTATGTGTTCTTCATGAACAGCCTTAAACACAGATTCTTCAATGTTTGTATTTAAATTCCCCTATAGCAGCGATGGCGAACCTATGGCATGCGTGCCGCAGCTGGCATGCAGAGCCCTCTTTGTGGGCACACGAGCCATAAGTTGCTGTATCGCTACCCCTGGCAGCCAGACCTGAGGAGGCGGCTGCAGCCATGGTGCTAGCGTCCCAACAGGCGGCGGGCCAGGATCCGGAGTAGCTGGTGCCGGCGGCAGCGGGCCAGCCGAGCTATAGGCAGTGGCGGGGTTGGGCATGACTGGAGCCGGATCCAGAGTGGGGTCTAGAGGCACCTCCATGCCTGGGATTCCCCCTTCCGCCGCTACTTCCGTTCCTGCCACCGCCATTTCCACTGCCACCCACTGGGTTGTGTTTTTTTGGTGTTTTTTTTTTTCAGTTTGGGCGCTCAGGCTCAAAAAAGTTAGCCGTCTCTGCCCTATAGGATGAGAGCAGCAAGTTTGGAAAGATCTAATGCCTCATCTGATATTGTGACTGCTTCTTTACTAACTGTGAAGGATCCATTCATTTTCAATTTATCTGTATGCTATATTCATTCCACCGTCTTCTATGAGAAACGTTTTTAGCTCCATCATAGGCTCAAGATATAATGATTTAAATCCACTCAGGACATTTCATTTCACATTTTGCTCAGGCTATTCATTCAGCTAATGAAATTGTAGCTGTCATCTATGAAAACAGTTATGTGTTTTCAGGATATATCTGTATGAAGAAAAATGTAATAGGATTTGCTAGATTAAATTGATTTACTTGGATTATCTAAGAGTGGAAACTTGTGAATCTTGGCCTAATTTCGAATGCTCCCTAAAAGTTATCAGTTGAGGTCTCTGGCAAGAGCACTGGCAGTCTATGAGGCAAGGGGATGAGGTAGAGAAAAATGAAGAGAGAGAAAAAAAATGGGTTGACCTGCCCACTGCTGACATTCAGATGTCAACAGATTACTCCAAAGTAATATACCTTTCCACAGGAAAAAAATGTTCCTTATGCCCTGCATTTAGGACTTCCTCAGGCATTTCAAAACAAAAGAAGTGTCCAGGAGCCATCTGTACATGCATTTATCTGAGAGCAGTGGGATATCAATACAATACAATATCAATACTTGACTGGGCTAGAGAACATGCGTTGTTGCTTAATATAAGTGAATCACAATTAGAGTAGGCCCCTTGAATCTGTGGAGATTTGGTGATTCAGCTTCTCTATAAGTTGTTTTGATTCAATGAGCCTACTCTACTTGCAGTTTACAGTGCTAAACAACAGGATTTCAACTGTTGGATCGAAATCTTTCCCCCCTATGAATGGATTTGTGCTCCCCATGACCCTGAAATTTGAAAAGTGCTGAAAGTCATCTCCATCTGGGATTTTCTGCTTCTTTAATTGTCCCCCTCCCACTTGCCAAATCAATCAATTAGTCAGTGGGACAGTTTGCTGCTAGTGTGACAGGTTGGGGTAGGAGGATAAAATGTGTAGCTTCTTCCCTCTTGTTAACTGGTTGGTGGACATATCTCTTGTGCATAGCTCTTACTGACCCTAGTTAAAACCAAATCTGGTGTGTTCTAATGCTGTCTTTTAAAAGTGAGGGTCCTAATTCATGAATGTAAATTACCTTTATATTGTCTTTCAGACAGTCTTGGCTGTTAAATAACTGGAGGTTTTCAGATAGTCCACTTCTGCATGTGTGAACCGAGTTTTTGTGAGGGAATGTAGAACTTTCCTGGTCAAAGCTGATTCTTGATTCCATATCACTGAATTGTAATGGTTTGTACAGAGTTGTAATTGTGTGAACTTTCCTTCTTTCTTCATATTTACAAGACAGAGAATAATAATCTCCTTATGGCAATAATTATTCATTTAGGTATCAAATATAGTGTCTGAATTTACTATTGGTTTTCCCATGCATTTTTTTTTCTGCCATGCCTCAGCATTCTTTACATCTGTGAACTTTAGGTAGAGCCATTTTCTGTGTGATCAAAGACCTTGTATTGAAAATTGCCATTGGTCATAAACAGCCAAACTGTTGTGCAGCAGACTGGATCAAATTGTTTTCCTGATCAGTCATGTGGCATTTATTGCAATTATATTTTTCCTCTTCATATGCTTTGTGACTGCTCTACATTGGAGAGGAAATGAAAGTTTTTCCGAGCTTCGCTAAACCCACTGGCAGTTCTCCAGTTCTGGTTGCTACTAATTTGACATCAAGTTCTAATATCAGAGGGTTTTTTCACCATGATTAGATTAGGCATCCTTCAGTCTCGAGAGACTATGGTAACGTGCTCTGTATCGAGGACTTGGAACAGCATCTAGTGTGGCTGAGAAGGCCAATTCGAGAGTGACAATCCCTTCCCCACTGAAGACAAGTACAATCTGTCCCCTGTCCAGCTCCCTGATTTTGCTGGTTTCAGGACTGCCTCTTTGCCTCGGCCCGCTGGACAAGTGTCTCTCCAAAATGGGAGAGGCCATGATGCACCGCCTGCCTCCAGGCTGAACGCTCAGATGTCAAGGTTTCCCATCTGTTGAGGTCCATTCCTAAGGCCCTCAGATCCCGCTTGCAGATATCCTTGTATCGCAGCTGTGGTCTCCCTCTGGAGGCGCTTTCCCTGCACTAATTCTCCATACAGGAGATCTTTTGGAATCCGACCATCAGCCATTCTCACGACATGCCCAAGCCAACGCAGACGTCGCTGTTTCAGTAATGTATACATGCTAAAAATTCCAGCTCGTTCTAGGACTACTCTATTTGGAACTTTGTCCTGCCAGGTGATGCCAAAAATGCATCGGAGACAACGCATATGGAACGTGTTCAGCTTCCTCTCCTGCCGTGCACAAAAGGTCCAGGACTCACTGCAGTACAGGAGTGTGCTCAGGACACAGGCTCTATAGACCTGGATCTTGGTATATGCTGTCAGCTTCTTATTAAGCCATACTCTCTTTGTGAGTCTAGAGAACGTGGTAGCTGCTTTGCCAATGCATTTATCCAGCTCGACATCTAAGGAGAGAGTGTCAGAGATCGTTGAGCCAAGGTACACAAAGTCACGAACAACCTCCAATTCTTTTGTGGAGATGGTAATAGAGGGAGGTGAGTCCACGCCCTGGCCCATGACTTGTGTTTTCTTCACCATGAACTTACTAGCTAATATCCTTGTTATTTCTTCTCCTTCGCATGGAGTCTTGCATGCCACAGCTTAGTGAGCCATATGTGAAGATAGTTGCTTCCAAAGTAATGTCTCATCTGCTAAAGAAAATCTTTTTGTTCATTAGGGTTTGAAAAAAGCTGCTTATTTTATTAGCACTGGGACAGCAGTCAACCATAGTAGCCATGTTTTTAGTATGGAAGAGGCCCTCAAATGAGATTCTGGGACAGTTTAGTTCCTTTCTGTATGAGAGAGTGGAAAATGTGTGTTGATTGCATAGAAATAAGCCTTTTAAGTGCAACTATGACAGCAACTTACAAATAATAGCAAGGAGAGACAAGAGGGCCTTCTTAAATGAACAGTGCAAAGAAATAGAGGAAAATAATAGAAGGAAAAACCAGAGATCTGTTCAAGAAAATTGGAGATATCAAAGGAACATTTTGTGCGAAGATGAACATGATAAAGGACAAAAATGATAGGGACCTAACAGAAGCAGAAGACATCAAGAAGAGGTGGCAAGAATATATACCAGAAAGATCTGGATGTCCCGGACAAGCCAGATAGTGTGGTTGCTGACCTTGAGCCAGACATCCTGGAGAGTGAAGTCAAGTGGGCCTTAGAAAGCACGGCTAACAACAAGGCTAGTGGAAGTGATGGCATACCAGTCGAACTATTTAAAATCTTAAAAGATGACGCTGTTAAGGTGCTACACTCAATATGCCAGCAAGTTTGGAAAACTCAGCAGTGGCCAGAGGATTGGAAAAGATCAGTCTACATCCCAATCCCAAAGAAGGGCAGTGCCAAAGAATGCTCCAACTACCGTACAAGTGCACTCATTACACACGCTAGCAAGGTTATGCTCAAAATCCTCCAAGGCAGGCTTCAGCAGTATGTGGACCGAGAACTCCCAGAAGTACAAGCTGGATTTCGAAGGGGCAGAGGAACTAGAGACCAAATTGCTAACATGTGCTGGATTTTGGAGAAAGCCAGAGAATTCCAGAAAAACATCTACTTCTGCTTCATTGACTACGCTAAAGCCTTTGACTGTATGGACCACAGCAAACTATGGCAAGTTCTTAAAGAAATGGGAGTGCCTGACCAGCTAATCTATCTCCTGAGAAATCTATATGTGGGACAGGAAGCAACAGTTAGAACTAGATATGGAACAACTGATTGGTTCAAAATTGGAAAAGGAGTACGACAAGGCTGTATATTGTCTCCCTGCTTATTTAACTTATATGCAGAATACATCATGCGAAAGGCTGGACTGGATGAATCCCTTGCCGGAAGAAATATCAAAAAAAACTAAGATCATGGCCACTGGTCCCATCACCTCCTGGCAAATAGAAGGGGAAGATATGGAGGGAGTGACAGATTTTACTTTCCTGGGCTCCATGATCACTGCAGATGGTGACAGCAGCCACGAAATTAAA
Source organism: Intellagama lesueurii (assembly GCA_037013535.1). Classification (NCBI taxonomy): domain Eukaryota; kingdom Metazoa; phylum Chordata; class Lepidosauria; order Squamata; family Agamidae; genus Intellagama; species Intellagama lesueurii. The sequence goes on along the minus strand of JBAJHW010000010.1, from coordinate 24,760,397 downwards.
ACACACCTGCTTCTTGGGAGGAAAGCGATGACAAACCTAGACAGCATCTTAAAAAGCAGAGACATCACCTTGCCGACAAAGGTCCGCATAGTCAAAACTATGGTTTTTCCAGTAGTGATCTATGGAAGTGAGAGCTGGACCATAAAGAAGGCTGACCGCCGAAGAATTGATGCTTTTGAATTGTGGTGCTGGAGGAGACTCTTGAGAGTCCCCTGGACTGCAAAGAGATCAAACCTATCCATTCTGAAGGAAATCAACCCAGAGTTTTCACTGGAAAGACAGATCCTGAAGCTGAGGCTCCAATACCTTGGCTATCTCATGAGAAGAGAAGACTCCCTGGAAAAGACCCTGATGTTGGGAAAGAGTGAAGGCAAGAGGAGAAGAGGACGACAGAGGCCGAGATGGTTGGACAGTGTCATTGAAGCGACTAACATGAATTTGACCAAACTCCGGGAGGCAGTGGAAGACAGGAGGGCCTGGCGTGCTCTGGTGCGTGGGGACATGACTTAACGACTAAACAGCAACAATGACAGCAACTTAGATTCTGTAAATAAGGAAGAGTACTAACCCATTTTTAAATTGTTTGATAGCAGGTGATGATATTTCAGTCCATAAGAAAAGGATTATAAATAAAAGACTCTTTTTCCTAGAAACTGAGATAGAGCAGTGGTATTATTGTTAATTCGTGTTCACATTTAACTTATAAGATAGGGGGACTTGCTTGGAAGTGAGTGGAATTCAAGTGTCAGGCATGTAACTTTAATAATGTGTATAGTTTTTATCTGAATTGCTTCTTGCCTTTGTCCAAGTTTTCATCTTTTCTTATTTGGCACTACAAGCCTTTTTTTGTCACATTGCAGCACAAAGGTCAATGAGGAAACAAACAGTATCAGCATGAAGCAATCTGTCACACTGTACAGGGGCCATTCCTTTGGGAGCCTCTAGCAAAAAGAATATGGTCTCTATTCAGTTACTAGTAGGTCTTCTGTGCAGGCTGTCAGGTCTCCTTTAAATGTGCATGTTGGAGATTGTACTTGATTTTTTCTGTTCATTGAAAAATCTTCCTTATACAGTTGATAGAATAATGTAAATTTCATGTCAGTGTTTTACATCAGTGAGAAGTGCATGTCATGCCCCCAGTAGACTAATAAGCGGATAATGTAGACTTGTTAATTTGCAGACCATTTTAAGCTTTTGTTGCTATTGTAAACTACTGTGTTATTTTGACCGTGTTCATATCACCAGAGTACTTTTAAAATTGAATTCTTAAGAGCTGTTAAGAAACCTGGGATGTGTTGGCAATCTGGAGGATATGGTGAACATCCTGTTAGGATCCAGTTGTTGGTGCTGAGTAATGGACAGTGAAAAGTGCAGAATACTGCAGTTGAAATACAGCAAAATCGGAGGAGGAGTTGAAGGGAAATGCTATCACAAAACCAGCAGGAATCCTGGGCAAATTTGGGAAGAAAGGCAGTCTGGCAAATAGGGAAAGTGGGAATGCTGGCATGCTCATTAAGCAGCATGCATCTTGGCTGCTGCATGAGAAAGCAAATGTTTTTCTAACTTTGAATACATTGTACACTTCCAAAAAAAGATACATAGCTACTTTATTCCAGCATGCCAAACTCCCAGTGTATCTATGATTTTTTTGTTTCTGGGGTTATATAAATGTATATCTTACATTTATTCTAGGTATTATTTATTTCAAATTTAGAAGGTCTCAAAATAGATTTGGAAAAGTAACGAGCTGAGAATTAGAAGCTTACATGAAAAATATTAAAGCTTTTCATTTTCTCAAAGCAATTTAAGAATACTATTTCCTGAAAATATGTCCTCTGCTTTTATTGACTGTGGAGTTCATTTTTTGGACTCCCACTCCCAGAATCCTAGAATTCTCCAAGCAGAATTCCAGGAGTTCAACTCATAAAAATCTAACTATAGACATATTTGTTTCACTCACCTGGAGAAGAGCCTATCTCTGAGGTATTATTGACTTCTTGGACCTTTCCTTCCTGGTGTTAATTTTAAAAGAAAAGAAAAGAAATGATCATGATTGACCATATGATAGTGAGGATGGTTGACATCCCGAGTCCAGAACACACTGGGAGTTGTAGTCTTGTGCCCACTAGGATCTATATATATAGTGGCATTTGAGACAGTTGACCATGGTATCCTCCTGGACAGGCGCTAAGGGGATCGGAAGTCTGGTTGTCTAAATTTCTCTTGAATGCTTCTAGTGTTGAAGCACTCACCACCTCTTGAGGTAATTGATTCCATTGCTGTACTGCTCTAACAGTTAGGAAGTTTTCCCCGATATTCAACTGAAATCTAGCTTCCTGTATCTTGAGCCCATTGTTGCATGTCCAGCACTCTGGGATGATCGAGAACAGATCCTGCGCCTCCTCTGAATGGCAGCCTTTCAATTATTTGAAAAGTGTTATCATATCTCCCCTGAGTCTTCTTTTCTCAAGGCTAAACATGACCAGTTATTTCAGTCTTTCTTCGTAAGGCTTGGTTCTTTGTAGTGGACTCTGTGAATGCACACAAATGGGTTTATCCTGCGCAGGACGTTCGGAACTTTCTAGAGCTTAGAAAAAAAGCCAGACAGTTAGTCTCCCCCCCCCGAGGGTATATAAGCTCCGCCTCCTCCACCTTCCTTAGTTCCTTTTTTTCCGCCGTTAGAGTAGGACGTAGGAACGTTAGAGCGATCAAGGAAAGTATTTCCTTCCATTAATATAACTTTTATTTACTTTGCTAGATTTACCATTATTTCTTTAGGACGCCAGAACAACCCTTTCTTATTTTTGCCTCGTTCTGTGTCCTTCCCGCCTTTCCCCCCCCTCACGGATTCCTCCCTTTTATTTTCTTCCTTTTATGGCCCCGCGGGGCTTCAAACAGTGCTCCGTTTGCTCTAAGAAAATCCCGCTAACGGACGGGCACGATCAGTGTTTATTTTGTTTGGGGAAATCCCACCTTATCCAGGCGTGCACCGCTTGTAGGAGTTTTTCCAAACAGGCTCTTAAACTGCGGTCTCAACGCCTTCGGGCCTTTCTCTATGAAAGAACTCTTAAACCTGCTATGGAGGTGTCCGTTACTACCTCCCCAAACCCTCCGCGTGCGGAGGCACCTAAGACAGGCGCCAGCTCATTCGATTCAGCTTCACTTACCATGAGCTCTGCGACTTCCAAACAGAAGGACGCCTCTAGACCGCCCAAGCCGGCTTCCACCAAAGCTTCTTCCAGGTCGACTGTGTCTTCCAAAAAGAAAAATTACAAGACAAAGTCTCAGAAGTCGGCAAAGATATCCAAACCGACACCTTTGCCTCTACCTGCACCTCCTATATTACTGGAGGAGTCTTCAAGAGACGACATTGGGCAATCTGATACAGAGGAACGGATCATTCCTCCGGCCCAAATTGCTCACGATATCATGAGCATGTCTCCGTCGTCAGGCCAATTTGCGGCTGATGTGTCTACCAGCCTGGCCATTGCCCCTACTAGCCCGCGATCCTCCAGGCGGGCTGATACTGACTCACAATCAGAACAGGAGCTGCCTCCTCGCACTCCTAAGAAGAAAAAGGAGAAACGTAAGCATATTTCTCCGTACCAACCTCAGCATCCTACGGACCAGTATCGTCCACAAATGCCGACACCGTATGGTCTTCCATTTTTCGGTCCATACCAGCCCTACCCGTACCAAGGATTTGGTTATCCACCCGACTTCAGGGGACAAATGTGTCCTCCATCAGCCTGGTACCCTTCTTCGATGCAGGCTCCGGAAGCCACGCAACAGCAACAGGGGCATGTTTCCACACCCCAAATTGCTCCTTCCCTAAAGAGGAAGGCACCGTTGGCACCTTCTGCGCCTCTAAAACGGTCTAAGCATTCCGTAGCCCGGCCCACGGTACAGACTGCGACGCTGTACTCTGGCCCCGAGGGCCATGATACAGAACCTTTCTCTCCCTCGGTACACTCTGATGCTGAGCCACTACCGAGAGACACGGTCCCAATATCGCGCCGTCCCTCCTCGTTGGTATCTGCATTCTTCCATGACAACTCCTCAGCTTCTTCGGAATCTAATGTACCCGATGGTGGTGCTCCGAGTACCTCTTCTCCATACCCATTAGAAGACTACTCGTCCTACGCTCAACTTATACTACGCATGGCCAAGATCTTGCACCTAGACGCGCAGATTCCTGAGCAACAAAAAGACCTTGTCTTACACGATATGGAGCAGGACAAGTCGTCTCCTCCTAGCCTTAGCCTCATCCCAGCACTTCTTGAATTGGTAAGGGCTTCTTGGTATACATCGCCTGCGACTCTCCAAATTCCCCGGAAAATCGATCACCACTACAAGACCCATGGTTCCGACTCAGACTTCCTAACCAAGCACCCCATGTCTAATTCCATTGTGGTCGAGGCTACTCAGTACAGATCCTGCAGCAGGTCTTCTGTTACACCTGTTAATAAGGAGGGCAGAAAAAATGACGCCCTCGGAAAAAAGCTTTACTCACTTGCGGCTCTGTTGATTAAAATTTCGAACAAGCCGCCATGGGTGCTTATCAAAAACACCTCTGGGATAAAATCGTCCCTGTCCTACAAAACCTCCCCGAGCCATCGAAGACTGAAGTAGCCTTGAGAAAAGACTTTAGTAGTTGTTATACAGTGGTTTTTCTGATGTGTTTCTTTTTTGAAGCAGATGTAATGATGATATCCAACTGGCTCCGTTTTCACTGTTTTCTTTTTCCTTCATTGTTTCTCCAGCTAAAAAGGTGAACTGCTGAAAATTGGCTATGGATTTGAAAATGATGACCTAAAGCCAAAAGACAAACGTTGGGGATGTCATATTATAATAATGGCACTTACTTTCTTTAATATAATCACTGTGTCATCTCACAGCAGCTCTGAAATGTGTTTAATTCATATTGGGATCATTGTACAGTTAAGAGGAAAGGGCACCTTCAGAAACAGCAATTGCCACAGAACATCATGAAGTACATCATCTGAAGGATAAAAGTTCAAAATTCCTTCACATGTTCCCTTTAAATTCGTCATGTCAGTTGTCTTCTGGAAACTGTTCATTTGTCACTTCCCTCTTCATTTCAGCATCTATGCCAATTTATTTCATCAGGTTAGTCCCCAGTCCTTATTGCTTTGTGCTGACAGTGGTAGGCTGCCTGTTTTGAAGGATACTCTGTCCTTTTCCCCATGTTATTCCTTTAGTATCTTCACTGTCCACTAACTATATTAAACATTATGTTCTTTCTTCCACATACTTAATTTAGGAATCAAGATACCGTTCTTTTCACCATTTTCTCAACTTTTTTCTATGCTTTGAAAGACAACAGTGTATGTTAGAAGTCCCTAGCTAGATCATCGTCATCATCTTCTTTCATAATGAAAGAAGAATTCCTTCCCCTCTTCCCCCTCTCCCTTTTTTGTATTGTTTGGTGAGAGACCTGTGTTGCGATTTGACCCTTTTTGGATCCCACACCTCTGGCACCTATGTGGCGTTGGACCCACTCGTGCCTTGGTCTGTCCACCTAGACTCAGACCTCAGAGCACACCAGGGGTAAACTAAACTCTTTCCTTTCTTCCACTGCTGCCACCAGGAGATCCCTAGATCCCCATAACTCCTTTAGAAAGAATCAGGTCCACTCTTTAATGAAATAGAAAGATCTTTAGTTTATTTGCTTATTTGTTTCAGTATTTTAATATTCAGTTCTATTCCTTCTCCCTTCCAGTCACTGGTCAATCACTTCTCAGATCTCCTACTATATTCTCATCAGTCTAATCACAATCACATAAATCTCTGAACTCTGCTAATCAAACTCCTTCCAAAACTCTGATCTCCCTTCTCCCCCTCAGGCTCTGCCTCTTATACTCTGCCTCTTGGCTCCGCCTCTCAGCAACATAAATATGCATGACTCACTCTAACTAAACCTGAGCCATGACCACATTTAAAGGAGAACGCTACAACCTGTTTGTGTAGAAGGAAGAAAACTGTGTGCTCTTGAGGAACAGAAATTCTTTTAAAATGCCATAATAGGAACGGCAATAGCAGGATCAGGGTGGAGAACGCGTCTCAGTTCTCTGAAATCTGTATACTGTTTTTACCTCTACGGTATTTCAAGGCATTTTACACGCAGAGTAGAAGACCACTTTTTTTATCTTTGATTTTCATCATCTCCTCATTCTTGATCCTTTTGTGTGTGCATTGCACTCGTTCTCCACTTCCTTAGTTTTCCATGAAAGGCTCTCCAACCAACACTATATGTTAACCTAACTAGAATTAAATTGTGCACTTCTGTTAGGACTCTCTGCTTCTCACAGAATCTATCAGAGTTCTGCTAGAATCACTGAAGTCTGAGTTTTCTCTGTTCGTATTGCATCCTTTTCTTAAAGACTCTTGGAAGAGGGGAAGATCCAGCATATCATCTGTACTATGCTTTTTGTCCATCTCTTTCCCATGTTTGGCATGTTTGAACAATTTAATATAGTTTTATTTTCTTAAGATATGTAGAAAGCAACCCTGGAATGTTGGCCTCTATAGTTTTCACTATATTAAAGATTCATAGTTGAGCTGGAAAGGAAAAAAGATTTGAGTTTATAACATATGCCTCCTTTTGGCTGAGGAACTCAGATTACATTGTTTGCATTTTTAATTATTATTATTTTTTAGTGAAATGAAGTGTTTATTGAATTTAGAACAGAAAAAAAGGAAATATATGTCTTAATTATTCTCTTAATACAATTTTAACCTTTATTTGCATTCACATTGTTTTGGAAGTGTAATGCCTATGTAAAATTGCTTCCTTTCACTTCAAATAACAATTATACAATTTGTAAGTAAAATTCTTGTGAAGGTCAAGTAGATCTTAGGCTGATTTCCAGTCTTCTACGGTTACAAATAAAAAGTACAGTGTATTTGCTGTAACAGAAAAGTGGCACTTGGAATAATGTTACATGCCCCTTGCTTAATGTTAGTTAGCTAAAAAGAAAACACAGTAATATTCACTCAGAAGTCTTATAAAGGGTCTGGTATGAAGGGATAGTCAATGTTTCTGAGACTTCTACTGTGTAGTTTATATGTTTGGTATTTGTGCATCATCATTTAAATGGTAGAAGCATACTTTCCAGCAGCTATATTGTGGCTGCTTTTCCATACCTGCTTTCAAATGGTGGAGTTGAATATACTGCTGGAAGTGGCAAGCTACATATAACTTTTCACAAGACAATACCATTGTTTTGGGGAACTAGTCCCATTGAAGCCTGTTGGGATTTGCCTCTTAGTAACCAAACTCCGGGAGGCAGTGGAAGACAGGAGGGCCTGGCGTGCTGTGGTCCATGGGGTCACACGACTTAACGACTAAACAACAACAAGTATAGGACTGCGCTAATAGTGGCTTATCACTAAGATGAGGATTTCAATGACCTATTAATGCCAGAAATATGCAAACATTTATGACGTAAAAATAATTTAAATATGACTCTACAATTTTCTGAAATTAGCACCCAATTTTCAAAAGTCTGTGCTTATACACACACACAAAAATTAAAATGTTTATTCTTCTTCAATTCCAGTGCAGAAGTGCTAATATTGAAGGAATCAGTTGAACATTTTGAGAGTAAAATGCTTATACCTGGATTAGTTTTCATCAACAGCACAATTGTGTTGGATGATCATGTGCATCTTGAGGTTATCGAAGTCAAAACTCCTTCTGTTGTCCATCAATCTGTTCTTGAATATGGAGGAACTGTTCGATGTCACAAGAGGTTATAGGAACAAATCTGAAAAAAGCCAACTCATTTGGAGAAAATTCTGGCTCAAAGTTGTCAAATTTTGCTTCATTTAGGATGATCCTTATTTTGCAAAGTGTTGTATAACCCAGATTACATTGTAGAACTCTTTGCAGTTTATCACTATTTTTTTCAGCCACTTCCCTCTTTGTTCGCTTTGCTCCTTAGTTTGTTTCCCAATTTTCAGTGCATCACTAAGTTCCATTCCTACGATTTCAAGGTAGGTGATTGTTCTTGATAATCCAGTAGATTTCATATATGCCACGTTTCTAGCCAAGGTTTCAGAAAAGGAATCTTGCACAATTTTTATGGAGGAAGGAAGCATGTATTATTCCACTGCAAGGAATCATAATTTGTGGAATAATAAATAGCCACATCCATCCAAGTGCCCCAATGTATCATGACAGGTTGAGGAGGGAGAGCCAAAGTAGGAGCAATTTCTTTGACCTTTTGTACTCAAAGTGAAGCTTTAATGCACTTTTTTTCCCCAATTGAAATGATCTTATCTACATCAGGATAGTTACTTTGAATCTCTTCAGCCACCCTGTATACCATGTTCAAGGCATGTGATATGGATCATTTTTGGATAGAGAAGTGTAAGTCTCTTAGCTGCCTTAGTCATGTGTGGAGTGGCATCCCCTTTTTATGTTTCCCCTTTTTACACCATTTGGCCAGTGTAGTTTCATTGAATCATCAACGAGCATTGTTTACTTTTTGCAGAGCTTCATATGTTAAAAGAAATACTTCACCAGGCTTGTCACATTTCAGAGTGCCAATAATAACATTAGCTACATATCTTCCGTATACATAACTTGTTTCATCTATTGAAACCCATTACATTGTTGTCACCAGGAGATCTTATCTTTCCTAACACATTTTCATAGCAGGCAGAGATGTAGTTTTTCCTTAGAGTTGATTCATTTGGAATCTGGTGACTGGTGTACTTCTCCATGAAATGTTGGAGGCTACCACTACCTAATTTCTTTAAGGGAATATTTGAAGTAACCATCATTGTACAGAGATCCCTACAAAATTATAACTGAATATTTGATGAACCTGCAGTTGAAGAAGAAATTCGGGAGACATTGTCTGTTCTCAGAAAAGGTAAATTTTGCTGAACAACTCTTGTGTTTAGCAGTATCACAATGTTGTTAAATATTGAAACGCTTTTGGGCCAACACCTTAAGTTCACACAATTTACAAAACAAAATATCACCATCAGTACTGAAAATTCATCCCCCAGACTCTTGAACAAATGCTTTAATTTTACATTTGCCAAACATCTGCTCTTAGGTATGTTGAAATCATCGGAAGGGTTGCCAATGAACAAAATATGAACAAAATATGACCAAACTATAATGTTCATTACAAAATTAAGCAGAAATATGACATAACACTTTTAAAAGGTCAAAATATGACTTTTTAGGCAAAATAAAAACCATATAATTCTCACCAGATTATTCATAAACATGTTTTAACCTACTTATAAATTCAAATAAAGGTTGTAGAAAAAATATGACATCATAGAAAGCCTTCCCTATTTAACACATTGATGAATCTAATATCTGTTGAACCTCTTCTGCAGTAGTTCTGGTTGCCTAGTAATCACCCAGCAAGCCTATCTGAAGATTGAAAGCTTCTTGGGTGATTTTATTGCTCAATTAAATACTTTTCTTTTCTTGACTTTTTATTTGCAGAGTTGTAAAATGTGAAAACTTCATGGTAAATACAGAAACATGCTTCTAGTTTTATGTGAATGAAACACATCTTTCTGTAAGTCTTGTTTTTATGACATACAACATTGCCTGTTTGACTCACCTTTGGATAACAGGTTCAAGGTTCTTGTCTATTGCACATTGGTCAAGACCAGTCTCAAGGAGAGCAAACCAAGAAGACATATTTCAATAACTATTAGATCTTCAGGAATTAAAGTTGAATCTCAATGTGAATTTTCATTCCTTTAAGCTTTGAGGAATTTTCTCAGGCCTGACTCATGTAAGAACATGCAAATCATGGTTTTAGTATAAATGTTTCTTTTATATAATGAAATAAGAGGATAATTGCTTTTAAATGATAGAACAGGTGTTTAAAAAGTTGCTTTGCTATTCATTTAATTCAAAGATCCTTAACGTTATGGTTACAGCTTTGCTAAGAGTGCCAGAGAACAGTATGAAAAACTATCAAATATGCACAACAACATGGCCAAGTTATATAATAATTTGGGGGACTACTTTTGTTTCGACCCCAAAGCTGTGAGCATTGAAGAATTCTTTGGAGATCTAAGTGCATTCCGGACTCTATTTTTGGTAAGTTGACATGAACTGTTACCATTTCTTCAATTATATGGATATAGAGAAATAAATATAGATGTATCTGTTAATGAACTTTTAAAATAATTGTTGGGTTTTTTTGTTTGCAAACCACTTTTTCATGTGTATCAGAAGAAATGGATTTCTGTATTAAGACAGTAGTATTTTAACGTCTACAAATCATGATGCAAGAACTGTTAAGCAGTTTCAAAGAGCTACATTCAATAGTACAATCTTTCCGCTTTCAAGGGACAGTGGAAGGTATTTTTCAGATTTCTGTCAGTTCCCACAACCTGACATTCTATGTGACATTCTGCAGCATTCCCAATGATTCTGACCCTGGTCTCGAGGAGGTGTTTGTTTGTTTGTTTTTATTTTTGTTTTGTTTTGTTTTGTTTTCTTTTTAAGGAAAATCTTGCTTCAGCGAGAAGGAGAAAGCAGGGAAGCTATCTCTGCAGTAGAAATTCTGGTTCAGTTCCAAATTAGGATATGTATCTTTGGGTACTTCACATGCATTTTCCCCTCCCCACTCCACCTCACATCCTTTCCCCCCGTTTTCTCATATTTATCCCATACATGTGCATAAAAATATCTTCAAGACAGAAATCCTGCTACTCCCTTTTCTTAAATTGGGCCCTTGCAGATGTCTTTCCCAGTGGCTGTCTTTGGGTTATTGCAATTAATTGCATGAAGAACGAATGGAAAAAACAAAAAACATATGATCCAGAATATGAAGCTTACCTTCAAGGAATATTCAAATTGCATTGAATTATCAATACTGCTTAGCCATTTGCCATACAATTTTTAGCATTTGGATCCATATTGCCAGCAGCAAACTTTAATCTTTTAAAATCTTTAATCTTTTAAGTAACTGTCAGCAATTTGTATGTGATGAAACTGCAAACATTTATCAGGATGTAGCTTTACTCAATTCACTTTTATTTTATTTTAAATTCTTAACATTTCCCCCATCTAATAACAGGTTAAAGAAAAAAAAAGTCTAATGTAGGTTACTGCTAACACATTCACAATGAAGGAGAATCATTCACAAGACAAAGTACACTTTTTTATTCCTCTGTTCTTATAAAGAAATATAAAACAAATTGAACTCTTGTTGCTCTATTTAGCAGTACTTGAAGCTACTTTATTTATGTATTTAGTTAGCAGATCTTTAAAAGCATTCTCCATATGAGAAACATATTTCTTCTACGTGGCCTCTTTGAATCCACACAAATGGGTTTAAGTGCGCTTGCGCTGGATCCTTGGAATATTCTAGAGCTTGAAAAGGAAACATTAGTAGTACGTTGCCCTTACCACGCATGCTCCGCCCGCCCAAACCTCAGTTCCTTTTTGCCGCCATCGCGATTGGAACCTCCTTGCTAGAGCTCATATTCTTGTTGATTCTGCGGATTGTCTCCCTCGTGTTTGACCGGAATACTTGACTTCATTTATCTTGTACGTTGCTCTTGATTGGATTTGGACTACTTTGGATTCCCTTCCCTCCTTTCAGACTGATTTCCCTCCTCACGACTGATTTGGACTGACTTGGATTCCCTTCCCCCCCTTTTTTTGTCGGACTGATTTCCCTCCTCACGACTGGACTGTTAATTGAATCCTTCTTTCACTCAACGTTCTGGACTTCGTTATTGCTCTACTGTGAGTACTTGCCGATTTACTCCGGCCGCGAGATTGGCCTTTTATGGCCTCCGCGGGTCTGTTTAAGTGTTGTGTGTCCTGTGCTGCCAAGGTTCCCTTCACCGATGGACACGATCACTGCTTATTTTGCCTAGGGGAGGGTCACCAGCCCTGTTCATGCCAGCACTGTAAAAACCTTTCCAAGCCTACACTAAAATCTCGTGAAAGGAGGCTTAAAGCTTACCTCTGGAACAAGTAACTTTCTCCCGCCAAATTGGAAATGGAACCAGGTGTGGCTCAACCATCCGCCCCTCGCCCTGATCATTCGGCAGAGGCCACGGCCTCGATAGCGAAAGTCCCTTCGACGTCATCTAAGAAGGGGTCTGGATCGGCTTCGAGAAAGTCATCGACCACGACAGCGTCTAAACATTCATCTGCAGACAGTCTGAAAAGTAAGAACAAACATAAGAAATTGAAGACCTCCACTAAGGATCGGCAATGTGATTTACCGCCAATCTCAGAGGCACTACCTTCCCCTATTTTGGAAGAATCCTCCAGGGATGTACATGACACCGAGTCTGTTTCAGACGGCGGGACTCCCGCTCGTCCACCATCTACACAGACTCTCCGCTCGCTACCGAGCTGCTCTCCGAGTCCAAGCCGTTTACAGGCTGAGATTGCTTCCACCCAGGCTTCTGCCCATTCTAGCCCTGTTAACACCGGGCGGGCGATTATCATACAGCATTCGGACTCAGAGGATTCCAGAGGGTGCACGTCTCCTAGAAAGAAGACTGCTAAGAGGAGACATACCTCACCACCTCCCCGTCAATCATCATATCGGGAAGTGGTTGTGATCTCGAGAGGCTCTCGACATCGAGGATCTCCTGATTCTGACGAACCTGTTTACGTTGAGGTACAACGCAGGGCTGGTCGACATCGGTATTGAGAGAGTGACTTCGACACCGAAGAATACTATGAGGTCGACAGCCATGGCAAACGTAGGAGGATAAAATACATCTATGCCTCCTCCTCATCACCATTGCCATCGCCACCTCAACGTCAGCATCGATCAGACCATGATGTCGAAGCTCCGACATCGAAGGGTACTAGACACCAATCTCAATATAGAAAGACTTTAGCACCCTCGACGTCGACGTCAAAGAGAATCTGCTCTTCTGTTACTGTTCCCACCCCATCTCTTGTACTGACTGGGAAACACCAAAAGGTCATAGTCTCAAACAATCAGGTCACTAAGGACTCAAAGAGACGCCATAAATCACCTTCACCTTCACCCTCCTTTCAATGTGACCCGTCAGCATCTTCTGCCTCTGATCAAGAGGAAGATATATCCTTTCAGATGCTTCGGAGGAGACTCCTCCAAATGTTAATACTCCGGATTCGGATGTGGGAGATTTACGACCCCCATCTCCCTCATGAGACTTTACATCTTATTCACAAATGGTGTCATGGATGGCCAAGGCTCTGAAACTGGAAGTAGAACAACCACCACCCCCTAAAGAGGACTTGGTGTTTGATGATATCAACCAGGAAAGAACACATCCTTTAAGTCTGGCCTTTATCCCATCTCTTATGGAGAGCATTAAGGAGGCTTGGAATCTTCAGCCTGCCTCCCTGCAGATTTCAAGAAGAATGGAAGGGCACTATAAGACCCATGGGAATGATACCCTATTCCTTTCTAAACACCCAGCGCCTAACTCCATAATAGTGCAAACCAATATCTCCAAAACAGGAGGTAAAGCCAAGGTGACTCCCACGAACTGTGAAGATCGTAAATTGGATGTCCTGGGGCGTAGAATGTACTCCTTTGCCTCTTTTCTTCTTAGGGTCTCAAATTACCAGGCTGCTTTAGGTGCTTACCAGAGACAACTCTGGGCTAAAGTTTTACTGTCCCTCCAAGCTGCACCTGAGGACACTAAAGCTGAACTTCTCAACGCTCATGCTGAAGCATCTACGGTTGCTAAGCACCAAAGACTGGCGGCTCGTCATGCCGCTGAGGTCGCTTCTAAATCTCTTACATCTGCCATCTCATTGAGACGACATGAGTGGCTAAGGTCTTCAGGCATTGCAGAAGACGCTAAAGCACGTACAGAAGAACTGTCTTTCGATGGGATTGGCTTATTCAACGAGAAGACAGATGAAATTATGGAATCTTTTCACAAAATAAAGAAAACAGCTAGATCGTATACTATTCAGCAGCAACCCAAATTCCAGAGATATTAGTGGCGTAGACAATTTGGCCAACAACAATACCAACAACAGTACCGCCAGTCTTACCGTTCATATAGACCTTCAGCCCAGGGAAAACCGACACAGTCCTCTTCTACCAATAATACTTTCAAACCGCAATCTTTTCAGCGTTGCCAGTCTTACTGTCAACCTGCAAAGAAAAGCAGTACCTTTGACTTTTCCACGAACCACACCAACATTACGCAAAGACTATCCATTCCCCCACCGCTAAGATTATTAGTTACTCCCATGCCCAGATTGGCCCCATTCTTAAAAAACTGGATCTTGATTACCAAAGACACTTGGGTACTCTCCATCATTCAGTTCGGGTACCGGCTAGAGTTCGCAGAACTGCCTCCCATTGGACACATCAAAATTACACCTTACACGCAAGTTCTAGAGGACGAAATATCATCCCTTTTAAAGAAACAAGCCATTCTACAGGTACCGACTTGATACATCCCAAGGGGTTTTTACTCCCGTTACTTCACAGTACCCAAGAAAGATGGGGGCATCAGACCTATTCTAGATCTCAGACTGCTAAATACCTACCTTCGTCCAAGATGATTCCGCATGGTTACACTGGAGTCCATCATCCATCTGTTAAGGGAAGAAGATTGGTTCGTTGTTATAGATGTAAAGGACGCCTACTTTCACACTTTCACATTTCCATTCATCCACATCATCAAAAATACCTACGTTTTTTCTTCAAAGATACTGCCTATCAATTCTGCGCCCTACCATTTGGCTTATCCACCACGCCAAGAACATTTACCAAGTGCATGGCACCAATAGCAGCCTACCTTCATCTCAACAACATCGCAATCTTTCCATACATAGACGATTGGTTGATAGTGGCTGCCTCTCATCAAAAGGCCATTCGAGACACCGTGTTTGTTCTCCAAACTTTGACAGAACTGGGCTTAAGAGTCAAGAGAGAAAAATCTCACCTTCAGCCAACACAGGTTATAGACTACATAGGGGCACGGCTAGACTCTGTAAGAGCAAGAGTGTTTCTTCCACCAGAACGCATCGACAAACTGAAACGGGCCATTCGTCCCTTTTGCCCATATGCCAGAGTATCTGCCCACCATACTCAACACCTCTTGGGATTGATGGAGTCAACTACATCCGCTCTCCCTCATGCGAGACTAAAGATGCGGGCCTTACAGGCTTGGTACCTGTCCCTATTCGACGCTACGATAGACAACCCCTCAAAGTGTCTCCAGGTTACTCCAGAGTTAACAGATCAGTTGAAATGGTGGACATTCATTCCGAATCTTCTAATGGGTTGCCCCTTCCGCCCATTACAACTTACAGTCCAAGTGATGACGGACGCAAGTCCCACGGGGTGGGGAGCCCACTGTGGGCCTCACAGAACCCATGCCCTTTGGTCCAAGAAGGAGAGTCGATTGCACATAAACCATCTGGAGATGTGGGCTGTCATCAAAGCTTTTCGTGCGTTTCGCCCTCTGATAGCAGGTTGTGGTGTTCAAGTGGTCACCGACAACACCACGACCATGTATTATATCAACAAACAAGGGGGCACACGCTCAATGTCATTCCTATACCTATGGGAGTGGTGCTATGTACATCAAGTATTTCCTGTAGCCATTCATGTGTCCACAGAAGACAACGAGGTGGCGGACACCCTCAGTCGATTGACCGCCCAGACGCACGAATGGCAACTCGATGAAGCTGTGTTTATGATGATTTGCAACAGGTGGGGATTCCCAATAGTGGATATGTTCGCGACTCATCTCAACAACAAATGCGACATGTTCTGTTCCCGAGCAGGGATGGACAAGGCGTCACTCGGGGATGCCTTCATGGTGAAATGGATGAACTGCCTTCTTTACCTATTTCCTCCTATACCGTTAATTCAGAAAACGTTAATCAAAATTCGTCAGGCTCACGCCAATGCCATTCTGATTGCACCATGGTGGCCTCGGCAGCCATGGTTTACAACTCTCAGGATGATGGCGTCAGAGTTCATCAGACTCCCATCCCTACCGCATCTATTAACACAGGATGCAGGCAGGATCTGCCACCCTGACCTCGATTCTCTGCATCTGACGGCCTGGAGGATTCTCCCATGATTAGAGAAGTCTTGGACAGGGCCAGGAAACCTTCCACAAAACTCTTGTACGCTTACAAGTGGTCCAACTTCACAAGATTTGCTAATTCAAGAAGTTTACAGACCACACCTGTATCCATTGATACCATGCTCATATATTTACGTCACTTGTTTGACCAAGGTTTGGCTTTTTCTACCCTAAAAGTCTATATTTCTGCCATCGTCTCCTACCAACCATCTGGATCTGAGGCCTCCCAGATGTTTTCACATCCTACTCTCAAGATGTTTTTGAAAGGCCTGCAAAATATGCGTCCACCTGTTCGCCCTCCTATGCCTCAGTGGTCGCTACGTGTGGTTCTCCAAGCTCTTGCACGCCCACCATTTGAGCCCATGGCTTCTTCTGATCTTCGACTGCTGTCATTTAAAACGCTATTTTTAGTAGCAATAACCTCTGCTAGAAGAGCAAGCGAACTGGCTGCGCTTTGAGCTGATACACCTTACCTTCAATTCTTCCCGGACAAAGTGATTTTGCACCCAGATATCTCCTTTCTCCCTAAGGTTGTCTCATATTTTCATGTTAATCAGCCGTTAACATTACTCACGTTGTTTCCGAAACCTTCTTCGGATGTTGAGCGCATGCTCCACTCGTTAGATGTTCACCGTGCTTTGGCTTTTTATACATCCAGGACTAGAGATTTCCGTACCTCTCCCCACTTGTTTGTTTGCTTCCATGGTTCTCACAAAGGCTCTCCTGCGGCTTCACAGACTATTTCAAGATGGATTGTGTCTACGATTATTTTGGCCTATGAGCTGTCGGGTAGATCCCCACCAGAGGCATTAAAAGCACATTCTACAAGGTCTGTGGCAACTTCGACGGCCCTGTTGCGTGGTGTTGACATCTCTGATATCTGCAAAGCAGCCACATGGTCCACCCCGTCCACCTTTGTGTCTCATTATCGGTTGGACCTCAGGGCCAAGAAGGAAGCTGGTTTTGGGAGAGCTGTGCTCACATTTGTTCTGGAGTGATGGCCCACCTTCCGTTAAGTGAGCTTGCTAGTCACCCATTTGTGTGGATTCACAGAGAGCCACTAGAAGAACCATAGTTACAGGTAAGTAACCACTCTGTCTGTCACAGAAAACTGTGATGGAGGGTTCTCAAACCCGTATCACAGACCTTTCTTCGGGATCAGGCAGTTCACCCTCCTCTAAACACTTGCCGAAGGCTTCGAAGACGACTACAAAGTCTCATCCTTCGACGTCAGGGCCAAGAGCGACCTCCTCGGTATTGATGCCGAAGCTGGCGTCAGTACCGATACCAAAAGAAAAAGAAGAAATCTTTCACCTCGCAGAAGGCCAAGCATCCTGCGGATACGTCTGGGCCTTCGCCTCCGTTGGATGATCCTCCTTGTCAAGAGCCGGTATGCCTTGACCTGCTATCAGGGGAAGAGGTTACTACTCTCCCCCCGCCTGATGTTGCACCTTCCCTGAAATGCAGTCACTCTCCGGAATGGGGGATTACCTCGACTGAGGTTATTCCAGTGGCGCAGACAAGCCTGAGGTCTCCTCCCGTCTCGCTTTCGTACAACGTCAGCCCCCGATACCAGTGCTGCCCGACGTACACATTCTACTGAACCCGGTCGCCTTTGCTTTCGCCCTCTCCGCCTCGATATCAAGCATATGCGGAGTGAGGTCAGGTCTCGGACAAGGAATACCAGGTCTCACCATCTCCCCACCAGTACTGAAAGAGAGCCCTCCTGGATGATCGACAAGCAGCGCCTGAGCCCAAGCGCCGCTACTTACCGGCTTCAATGCCAAGCTGCCTATCCCGCCTGGAGTCGGGGTCCCAGCATGGTCCCTTGCCGGTTCCATCTTGGTGTCAGCCTGTAATGCAAAAAGAGAAGGAAACTCGTTTGCCTCGCATTGAGCCCAAGACGTACCATCCGGCTTCCAACCAGGATGAACTATCCCCTATGCTGGAGCACATCCTGATCCCGCTCGACACCAACTCAGATGCGTCTGATGTTGAGGTGCCTAAGGACTCCCCACCAAACAGCCCCACTCCGGATTCTGATGTTGCAGAGAGTCACCCCCCCATCTCCGTCAGAAGATTATTCCTCCTATACTCACTTAATTCTGAGAATTGCGAAGGAGATGGATTTGGCTGTGGAGTAGCCAGCATCTGAAGAGGTGGACAAGGTCTATGAAGATATCACCCAAGACAAGAGTAGTTCTCTTCGCCTGGCTTTTATACCATCTCTCCTTAAACTCATCAAGGAGGCCTGGAGTAAGCCATCCTCCGCCCAACAGATTCCCAGAAGGGTCAAGAACCTGTACAAGACCCATGGTGACAATACAGAGTTCCTGTCGAAACACCCTCTTCCCAACTCCTTTGTGGTAGATGCAACTCAGAACAGGGCCAGAAACCGCTCGGTGTCTACCCCAAGTAACAAGGAGGGTAGGAAGTTGGACATCGTCAGTTGCCGGATTTATTCTCTGGCATCTTTCATCCTAAGGGTGGCAAATTACACCGTGGCCATGGGCGCATATCATCGCCACCTTTGGAATAAGGCATTGCTTGCCTTGCAGGCGGCACCAGAAGACATCCAGGACTGTGACCTTTCTTGCCATCAGGAGGCCATGGCTTTGGCCCAGCAGGAGCGCATGGCGGCGTGCCATGTAGTGGACGCTGCCTCCAAACAGGTGGCGAGAAGATAGATGAGATCCTAGACAACCTGCTGAAATTGAGGAAGACCGCTAGATCATACTCTAACCAGCAGTACCGGCCGCACAACACCTGGCACCGTCCCTACACCTTCCAACAGTATAGGCTGCCTCAGGACTGCCAACAGCCCCAGGCTTCAACCTCGACAGCTGCCTCCAATTGCCAACGCCCCTGCCAGTCTGGTTGCCGCTTCGAACAGAAGGCGAGGCAAAATCTTTGACGGCTTCCTTCCACCAGCAGTCGCCAATGGCTCGATCTGCCTGGCTCCCTTTTTCAACACCTGGCAGGCCATCACTTCAGACTCTTGGGTCCTCACTATCATTGCCAGGGGCTATGCCATCGAGTTCGATACACTTCCCCCGACGGGTTCTCTCAAAATCACCGACCCCTCCCCCGTCTTGGAGGAGGAGATATGCTCACTGCTCCAGAAGGATGCTATTCTATAGGTGTATCATGTGGATGTATCACTGGGTTTCTACTCCCGGTACTTCACAATCCCGAAGAAGGACAGTGGTCTTCGTCCCATCCTCGACCTCTGCCATCTCAACTCGTACATCACTCCTCGACGCTTTCGCATGATTCCATTGGACACCACTATCCAGATGCTCCGTCAAAGTGACTGGTTCACTGTGATAGACCTCAAAGATGTTTACTTTCATATCAGCATCCACCCGGACCATCACAGATTTCTCAGGTTTTCTGTCAAAGGAGTGACGTACGAGTTCAAGGCCCTTCCCTTCAGGTTGTCGACCGCCCCCCCCCCCCATGTGTTTACGAAGTGTCTGGCTCCTGTAGCAATATATCTATGCCTGCAAGGCATCACCATATTCCCGTACCTAGACGACTGGCTGCTGGTGTCTTCTTCTCGGACCCAGGCACAGCTTGATACCGAAAATATCCTATCTCTGTTATCCGCCCTGGGGCTCCGGGTGAACCTAACAAAATCTACTCTACTTCCGACTCAGAGAGTCTCCTACATAGGAACAGTTCTCGACTCCACGCGAGGCTGAGCTTTCCTACCAAAAGAGAGGATAGAGAAACTTCATCTCATGCTTCGTTTCTTCCCACCAGGAGCGCTGGTGTCGGCCCTCCGGGCTCAACGCCTTCTAGGCCTCATAGCTGTGGTACAGCACACTCGACTAAAGATGAGGTTCCTGCAGGCATGGTACCTCCCCCTCTTCGATACAGTATCAGACCCTCCTTCCAAGCTGCTAGAAGTGTCCGATGAGTTAGCGTCCCAGCTGATGTGTTGGGAGCGCCGCTCGAATCTCCTAGTTGGCAGATGGTTTAGCCCTCTTGCCTTGTTGAGCCAGGTGACCACGGACGCCAGCCCAACCGGGCGGGGAGCGCACTGCAACGAAGTGACCGTACATGGCCTATGGTCCCCGGACGAAGCTTGGTTGCACATCAACCATCTGGAACTTCTGGCTGTTATCAAAGCCTTCCGTGCCTTCGAACGGCTGATCATGGGTCGTACAGAAAATACAACGGTGGCTACAGACAATACGACGGCCGTATTCTATATCAACAAGCAGGGGGGAACCCATTCCCTCCCCCTTCTTTATTTGGCTGTCCCGCTGTGGGAATGGTGTTATGCCCGGCACATCTACCCTGTCGCAGTTCATGTGGCATCGAAGGGCAACATTCTGGCCATGTCAGCAGACTTCAGTCGTGCAGTCACGAGTGGTCTCTCAATGATGGGGTGTTCCATCTCCTCTGCCGCCATTGGGGCAAACTTCAGGTGGATGTGTTTGCCACCCCGGAGCACAAGAAATGCAGCAGTTTCTGCTCTTGAGCAGGGGTCGGCCGTCGTTCCCTATGGGATGCATTCATGACCGGTTGGTCCACCAGCCTTCTTTACCTGCTTCCGCCTATTCCATTAATTCAAAGGACAATCATCAAGATCCGCCAGGACAACACAGACATCATCCTGATCGCACCTTGGTGGCCCAGCCAACCTTGGTTCTCCACCCTGCGAACCATGGCGACAGATCGTGTCCAACTCCTGGCGGTTCCCCATCTGCTGACCTTGAATCATGGCAGGACATTCCATCCAGGCCTAGACTCGCTTCACCTGATGGCATGGAGACTGGCCCTACAGTAGCCGAAGTCTTGAACCATGCTCGGAGGCGTTCCATGACTTTGGCCTATTCCTACAAGTGGAAGGTATTTGTTGACTTTACTGCCAAACATCACTTACCTGTGCAATCGACTCCCTCAACGCGGTCCTTCAGTTCCTCCTCTATCTCTTCCGCCGTGGTCTCTCACATTCCACGTTGAAAGTGTACATGGCAGCAGTAGTGGCCCACCAGCTGCAGGCTTCAGAAGCAGCATGTCTGTTCTGCCATCCTACCCTCAAGGAGTTCTTGCATGGCCTGAGAAACTTATGCCCAGCACACAAGCCCCCTACCCCATAGTGGTCTCTTCAGCTCGTACTGAACCGCCTCATGCGTCCTCTCTTTGAACCTCTGGCCACTGCATCTGAAAGGCTGCTCACGTTGAAAACGGCCTTCCTCCTCACCATCACGTCGGCACATAGAATAGGAGAGCTTGCTCCTTTTGGGGTGGATCCACCATTCCTCCAGTTCCACCCCGACAAGGTGACACTTTTTCCAGACCTTACCTTTGTGCCCAAGGTGCCTCTCACTTTCATTTGAGCCAACCCATAGTTACGTTCTTCCCTTCGCCGGCTTCACAGTTAGAGTGTTCTTTGCACTCCCTAGACGTCAGATGAGTGATAGCCTATTAAATCTCTCGCTCTTCAACCTTTCGCAACTCAAAAAAGCTGTTCATCAGCTGTCATGGCCATTCCAGAGGTTCCGCGGTCTCATCCCAGACAATCTCCAAGTGGATTGTTTCCACTATTAATCTGGCCTATGATCTTGCCCAGACGTCTTTGCCACACACCGTGAAGGCCCATTTGACCAGGGCTATGGCCTCCTCTACAGCATTCCTCAGAGGTGTCGACCTGTCGGACACCTGCAATGCAGCCACCTGGGCTACATATTGTCGTGATGGCCCACCTCCTGGTAAGTCAGCTTGCTAGTCACCCATTAGTGTGCATTCACAGAGACCACGAAGAAGAAAAAGAGGTTACATACCTGTAACTCTGGTTCTTCGAGTGGTCATCTTTGAATTCACACTTCCCGCCTATCCTCCCCTCTGTCCATCACGTATGCCTGTGCATGCTGGGCAGTGGCGGATTGTTCTACGGAACTGAGTCACTCGGTGCCTGGGGCGGGGTTATGGGTAGCGTGGGGGAGGTCCCAGCACCATGTGCTTAAAGCTCTAGAATATTCCGGGGTTCTCTGCGCAAGCGCACTAAAACCCATTAGTGTGAATTCACAGATGACCACTCGAAGAACCAGAGTTACAGGTACGTAACCTCTTTTTCTCTTCCTTCTCTCTGGCTATTCGACCAGTCCTCAGAAGGAGCATGGGTTTGCCTGTCCTGCCTCCTTGTCTGTGTGGCCAATCAGCTAAGGAGGCAGGGCAAGGAAGCCCGTGCTCCTGCCGGAGACTGGTCAAACAGCCAAAGGGGAGGAGGAGAGGAATGCACATGAACTGATGAGTGGGGGATCCATCCGGGGAGGCAGAAAAAGGGAATGTATGGCACCTGTTGTGCCACGTGTACAAATCGGCATGAACCTCCAAACCAATTGAATTTTCAAGTACTTGGTCAAACAGAGATTTGTGCTTGCAAAGGGATTCTGTGTCTGGTTGTGAAAATGTTTGAAAATATATTTTAAAAAGAATAAAGAACAAATACTCAGAAGCTCATTTGCTTAAGATGTGCAATGACTGCTTTTTGCTTTGCGGCTAGGAATGGTCGTACTCGTAAAGTTTCAGTGCCTATATCCTGTCACAAACTCAGCCATTTCACACACTATACAATTGTTTGTAATTAAAAAAAACACCCTCTAAAGATGTTATGTGCCATCAAGTCACTTCTGAGGTGTGGGGACTATATGAGTTGACAATTTCCAATATGCCTTATCATTAACAGCTTTGCTCAGATCTCACAGGGGCTTTCTTTATTGAGTCTCACATTAAGTCCTTAAATCATTCCCTCTTCATATTGCCCCCTTTCCTAGTAATATTGTCTTTTCCAGTAAGTTCTGCTCAGGTTTTGCAGACTAACAACTATGATTTTCTTGATTTGAGATAATCTGTCCATGTTTGGTCTCTTCCTACTGGCCCTGCTCATCCCAGCAATATTGTCGTGTCTGACTAGTTTTAGTCATCATTTTCACAGCCAGTCTCCTGACTACAAGACCAATTACCATTACCAACTACCTCTGTGGTGTCAAAACCCACTGATTTCTGTGGTCAATACTGTGAGCCCTTTCGAAGCGGCATCAGCCTGTTTTGACTTCAGTTCCAGTGGCTCCAGTTTCACTGCCAGTATTATCCTACCTACTCCATGTCCTGATTCCAAATTCAATGTCCTCTGTATTATTAATGACACTACTTTCTCTCCAGGCTCCAAACCATATTGTTTCATTGGCATCAGTGCCAGTTCTTCTGACAGCTATGCCAACCAAGTCACCTACCTGTCCCTTTAACTCCAACACCTGCTTTTTTCACACATACATCCGCCCACCCATTGTTCCCAGAAATCATTGGACCCAGATTCTTGTGGCACAGACTTTTTCTCCAATGTGCCTTCAAGGCCTCCTTGTTGTACAGGCAGGAGATTTGCACTCTTTCTCCAACATATGATGTGTAGTTTTTTGCCAGTGATATACCACATACAGCTACTGTGCTGAAGCTAGACGTCCAGAAGCCCTGCCCCCCAGCAAGTTATGGATCCAGTCTTCAGAAGGGAACAGGTCCAGTTGGCCCAACCAGGGACCATTCTGATTCTACCATCTTTGCTGCACATAGCTTATCGATCTTGGACACAACATTCCCTCTAATTTTTGTTCCTGCTGTGTGGAAGCCTTGTCCTGTGTGCACATGGAGGGATGGGGCTTTATCCAAAATGAGAAGTAAACAAACCGGCTGCTGGGTGTCCATGAGCAGCCTTTAGAGGGAACATTGCTTGGAAGACTTTCCTGTGTGTCCCTAGTTCCAAAAAGACTGGATGTCTGTACAAGAGTGAGGAAACTGAATGTCAATTCCTCTTCAGACATTCCCTCCCCAACTCTATTATTGCCCATGTGGCCAAGAAAAAAATGAAATCCAAACTAAAAAAACTAAATGAGGTATCCACAGATAGGGACGGTAGAAAGCTCAATGTCGTGGGCAGGTGTCTCTACACAGCCCTCTCCCTAAGGATTGTGTACTACACGGCATGCATGGAGGCTTATCAGCAGTACTTATGGCGAAAACTAGCTCCTCTGCTTGATCATTTTCTTGATGACAGTAATATTCCATGTGGATTCTCACCACCTAGGTGAGTAACAAATTATCACAGTTAGACAT
Organism: Intellagama lesueurii; assembly: GCA_037013535.1. Lineage (NCBI taxonomy): Eukaryota > Metazoa > Chordata > Lepidosauria > Squamata > Agamidae > Intellagama > Intellagama lesueurii. The sequence continues at coordinate 24,736,181 of JBAJHW010000010.1, read as the reverse complement.
TATGCTGACTGTACCACAAAAAGCTCTAGCAAATTCCATATATATATACCCACCGTTCTCAGTTTAGCTAAAAACAAAACAAAACAAAAACCACAACCTAAAACAGAAACCCTGTTGCTGCCTGTTGACATGTTCTGGATTTTCAACAGTTATTATGATGTATGAAAGATTGTGCAGTGATTTTAAAAAATAAGATCAAAACAATCAATGTTGGAAGAAGAAAACTAACTTCTGTTCTTTTTATCTAAGCTTTATCAGAGGCTTGAAAACAAGAAAAATTCCCTTTAGGTTATGCAGGTCTTCTTCATGTATGATTTTACTGCAAAATGTTCCTTATAAATAAGTTATTATCACATCATCAGTAAGCATTGAGAAGAAAGGAAGATACAAAAGAGGGCTGTGCAGATAGATAGTGCAGGCTCTGACCTTTCCTATTGCTTTGTGAGCCGCTACAGGTATTGATTGTCATCAAAATTGTATCCTTCCTTCAGGACAGAAAAATTTGTTACTACATAAAAGGGCACTTCTGTGAACCTGACTTGTGTATTTTGATGAATTTCCTCTTTTTCCTGTTTTGCAGACTTGTATGTGAATTGTTTTCTCATATCTCAACTAATCTCTGAATTATGCCTTCTTTGTAGATTCTGTCATGAATCTGGTTTCATGCTTGAGAATTTACATTACTTTCTCCCTGAGAAGGGGGATTGTTCTTTTTTAATTGATTTTATTTTTAAAAAAGAAAGAAAAGAAATACAAAGCAAAAGGAAATACATAACAGTACAAAGAATACAAACCTAGAAGAAGAAAAATAAAGAATAGGTCATGTGGTCCCCCCCCCCCCCCCCCCAAAAAAAAGCAATGCAAATACAGAAGCAGACAGTACCTTTATTGGGCCACTCACTGAAAAAATCACGTAGATTGTGAGCTTTCAATGGTAATATATCACATATTTTTCAGGCAGTTTCCAAAAGTTTTTGGCATGTTTAGTTTTCATGCCAGGCAAGCATTCTTGAGCAACATGCAAACACCTTGTGGGGTGGGTGGGTGGAAACTCCTCCTCAAGTAAAATTAAGCAGCATCTTAGAATTTATGTCCTATCTCTTCAAACAAAGAATTATTATTAGCAACATATATTTTAATATTCTGTTATCCTAAATATTCTTCCACACCTTGGTACTTATTTCTTCTCCCAAATTGTATCTTCATATTGCTTTTAGAACATATTGTTAGTCCTCTGCTTCTATTAAAAATCTTATATTTTTTTCTTCTCTGTTGCAGTTTTTAGTAATTTGTGGAAATTGCATACAATGTGCAGTTCAAGAAAATGTTTCCCCTTTAGCAGAGCTTTCTTCTAGGAGGTTTTTGTTTTGTTTTGTTTTTGCAGTTCATTAGATGAGAATGGGATAGATTTACATATCTCAGCATTTACATTTCTTGGTGTTTTATGCAGAGCACAAAAATGTGGGACTTTGTGCAGTAGCACATGACTTCCTTGTGCAGAAAATCTGAGCTGATTGGGGGAAAGCGTGCATTGTCTCACTGACACACTCCATCTCACAGGAATAAGAATTTTCTCATGAAAAACTCCCAACCGTTTGAGAAGGTGGAATTTGATGGGAAGAGGAATGTAACAGTTGTTTGTTGCATTCCTAGTTAAGACTGCTTCCTTGCAAAGAAATATTGGGAGCCTAATTAGTGTTGGACAGTGTCATCGAAGCTACGGACATGAATCTGACCAAACTCCAGGAGGCAGTGGAAGACAGGAGGGCCTGGCGTGCTCTGGTCCATGGGGTCACGAAGAGTCGGACACGACTAAACGACTAAACAACAACAACAATTAGTGTTTCTAGATTATGAAATTTCAACTTATTTAATTCTGTGGCCTTCTTCCTTTCTCTTACAAATGAGTAGCACATGAGATAGGACTCTACTTTGTATGACTGCTTTCTTCAGGCATTCCCCCATGTTTGCTAGTGTTTGCACCATTAATACTGGTTAGTTCTGTGAGATATTGTAGAATGAATGAATTATGGTCTGCTACAATTATCCAAGCAGTTCTAGAAGCCAGTGGTCATCAAGCATATTATAGCATAGCAAATGTTTAAAATGGGGCTCAAGAGATGAGGTTAGGGAAAACTATCAAGAATGTTCAAACAGGAACCTGTAATGTGTTTGTAAACCAACCTGTAAAATGGTAGTGTTGGGTTAGTTTTGGGTTCTTGGAGAGGGGCATGAAGCCTCTTTCCTGTGCTGGTTCTTTTGTTAATCACAAAAGAGACAGGCTCTTTCAGGTTCTTTTGTTTCATTCTTCCCCATTTATGTTTCTGGCATTAGACAATGTTGGGTCAGTTCCTTGTCTATTTTTAATCCAGTGCCTTAGCTAAACCTACTGTTTCTGGGGATGAGGTCATTTTTCATAAAAGCCCCACATCCAGGCAGGTTGGGATAGCAAGCAATCCCCCTACCTGGTGCCAGATTCATCCTCCCCTCACTCTTCCTACTATGCCCACTTGGAGACCTGCTGGGAGCTCCTTTGACTTGTTTGTCTCTGTACAGATTGGAAGATAAGAGAAGAGCCTTTAGAGCAAAGTGTCAGGCTGCACTCTCACATACTTGCTCTTTTTTCAGTGGCACAAATTGCCAGCCCAGTGAAAGAGTTGCCAAGCCACTCTGCTTTGGATTAACTTTCTGGGGACATTACGGGCATCCTTGGCTTCTCCCTATCCCTGGTGGGAAATTTGGAATTAGACAGTGGTGACATGAGCTCTGTGGTCTTGTGCTAGCAACATTTCAGCATGATCACTGAACATTGCAGCAGTGTCTTGAGCATCAAGAATCCCAGCTGCCTCAGAGTGAGGAAAGTGCTTCATATATGACAGATCAGTCCCTTCAGGCTGGTTCCCAGCATTCCCACAACATGTCACTATTCACCTTCTTTCACCTTCCTCAAGTATCATACCAGGATGTCTCTGTGTATTTTAAATACACAGATCAAAAGATAAAGCAAATAAGGAAATCTGAATGAATCTGAATCATTCGTGTCCCTCTCATTTGTTAAAATGAATGATTTAGATTTCCAAGGCTCTCTTTCAGAAATTAATGAAAGGACATGAAAACTAAAATAAGAGCCTTATTTGTTTTGTTTTCCATTCATGACAATACAGGTCCCATCCCCACTCTACAATAGAACATGGTCTGAAGGTTCTTATACTGAGATAAGTGTGTACTATAACAAAAGTAAAATGATAGAGGATGTGAGGAATATTTCATCAAAATTCCCCTTTGGGAGATACCACGTTTGAAGAGTTATCTTTGTTAGAGTTTTAAAAATTGAATTTATGGGGTGCAAAGGTGTTGCCCTAAAATTGAAAAGTTATTTTAAAATGTGCCTTGGAGAGATGCATTAAAAGTAAACGTATTGTTGAAAAACTACAGCTGGGAACAGTTTACCAAAACAAATCAGTTGTTTTCGGTACAAAAAGAACTGATAAGATAACAAGGCAGAAATAGCTCATTCAGTTTTGTGCCAGTTTTCATGGTGAAAAAAGTAAACCATAGAATGCTTACATTATGAGAAACAAAAACAACAAAAAAAGAAAAGGAAATGCATTTTAAACTGCCGCTTGAGTTGTGTTTTGCCTATAATATAAATTAACAAAGAAATATCACAGTAGATGTGGAAACCTGTATTAAACAAATGAGAATAACAATGTATTGCTTTTACAGAATAATGTAAAAAGAGAAAAGGATGCATGTTATATTAAGTAATTTGTTTAATAATAAGCAAGTAAAGAAGGGAAAGAAAGGTGCTATTTGTTTTATAAGGGTTTAGCCTCATAATTAATAGTAACTGAAAACAGTATAAAATAATATATATTGTATAAATGAAATAGGCGTATAAATTCTACTGTCCCCAATGCAATGAATTACGTCAGTCTAGCCAGTACTGCTAAAGGGAGGGGGATTTTACTCCAACCTTGACAGCCAGGAGCTTGGCAGGCAAAGCCTTGGAGATGCAAGAAGCTGGGCTTTGAAAGCCCTGGGAGTAGAAAGCCTTGCGACCTTCAATATCTGAGCTTTTATTGGCTAAAAATGTTATACTCCGATACGGCACTAGGCTACATAAAGAAAACTCTAATGGTCTTACAATCCAATGTCTTTTTAAGTTCCCCAAATCCCTAATGAGTGAATCTTGTCCAAGTTGTCAAAGCTAATGTTACAAACCCTCCAGTGGCTGTTCTAAAAAAGAAAGAAAAGAAAAGAAATAAAAAATAATAAAAAATTGAAAAGATGGCAAGATGCATCTCCTTAACCATACAACCTCACCCAAATAGAGTGTGATGCTATGCACAGCCTCAGAAACATTTCCAACATATTCATTGAAGAGGCAGATAAGGGGGTGCTGTGCTTGTCATGGAGAAATCAAGTTTCGTACAAGAAGCTGAGAGACAATTGTACAACTCTAAATTTTACCTGCCTCTAACCATAGACCCAATCACAAAATATCAAAAGGAGTTACAAAACCTTCTGAAAAACCTCCCTAAAAACATATATAGACAAATCCTGGCTAGTACACCACAACAACTTCAAACAGCCACCTTCTACCTCCTACCTAAAATACATAAACCAGGAAAGCCCAGAGGACCCATTGTATCAAGCATCAGTACCGTGACAGTTGGGGTATCATGATACTTGGATTCTGTCTTCAAACCATATGCCACCAATGCACCTACATAGCTATATAAAAAATACCACAGACTTTCTAAGGAAACCTCTATCTACATACAACCTCCCAAACAACACCATCCTAGCTACAATGGATGTAGAAGCATTCTACACTAACATCCCACACAGATACGAACTACAGGCTATCACAAATACCATTCAAAACAAGGAAGAGGCACACAAAATCACCACCTTATGTGATTTTGTACTCACATACAACTATTTCACCTTTGACAACAAAACCTACTTCCAGATCAACAGAACTGTGATGGGCAATCAGATGGCCTTACAATATGCAAACATATTTATGGTTGACCTAGAACAACACTTTCTGAACTGTTGCAACCAAAAGCCACTCCTCTCTTTGAGATACATTGATGGCATTTTTCTGATCTGGACCCATGGAAAGGAATCCTTAGAGAAATTCCACCAGGATTTCAGTATCTTTCATCCAAACATCAGACTCATCCTGGAACAATCTATACAACAGGTACATTTTTAGGCACCACTGTAAAATTGCAACATAGACATGTCTGCACCACTCTGTACTGAAAACCCATTGATCAATACATGTACTTGCATACTTCCAGCTTCCACGAACATACATCAAAATCCATTGTTTACAGCCAAGCCCTTAGATACAACCACATCTGCCACAAGATAGACTCCAAACTCAAAGATCTTAAAAAAAAAGAGCATTCCTCAGACTACAATACCCACCCAATATGGTTAAAGAAAAAATTAACAAAGCAAGACAGATACCTAAAAGCAACCTACTACAGGATAGATCCAGAAGGGAAAAATAAGCAAAGACCACTAGTTGTCACTTTCAATCCACAACTAAACCCACTCATATGCATCATAAGTGATATCCAACCCACCTTTGACCAGAACACTCCACTCTCCAAAACCCTTGGTGGCAAACCTATAATTGCTTACAGAAAACCCTCCAATCGCAAAACAACTACTGACACACAATGGGCTACACAACACTGACACAGAGATGGGAACAAAACCCTACTACAAACCCAGATGCCAGCTCTGCCCACACATTTATTCTGGCAACACAGTTACTGGACCTAACAATGTCACATGCAATGTTAAAGGTACTTTTACCAGTTCCTCTACCAATGTTATTTATGCCATCTTTTGAAAACAGTGCGAATCTGTACTCTACATAGGACAGATGGGACAATCTCTATGCAAAACTAAATGCTCACAAATTGGACATCAAGGATGGCAACACACATAACCCCGTTTCACATCATTTTAATTTACCAGGACATTCCACACATGATTTGAAAGTGACCATCCTAGAAAAGAGAAATTACAGGACAAGAATCCATAGAGAAACAGCTGAGATAAAATATATACACGTGCTAGACACACACATCAATGGATTTAATATAAGTCAAGGCTTTTTAGGGTACTGCCAGATATAAACACCACAATTATTGTACAACACTGGAGCTTAGTTTAAAAAACATAAAAGTTAGTCTTTAAGGTGCCACAATATTTATGTTCTTTTTATTTGTTCCAAAAAATATGTATTATTATTTATTTTTATTTTGGTTTTACATATACTCCTTTTAAAAATATAGATAAAATCTGAGGGATGAATGTATTTCCCTAGTTAAAAAAAATTAGATATGAATTTTCTTTGTTCAAAATAAATTTTCTTTTGGATCCATTATTTAAAGCTCCATAACACCAAACTACTACCCAGTGTGGTGCAGTGGGTAGAGTGATGGACTAGGACTCTAGAGGGCAAGGTTTGATTCCCGCTTGGCCATGGAAACTGACTGGGGGAGTGGAACTGATAAAACCACCCCTTAAATGCCATACGTGCCTTGAAAGCCCTGTCAGGGTTGTTATAAATCAGTTTTGACTTGATGGCACATAACAACAACAACAACAACAACAACAACAAATTATTAGATATATGATACACATTTCTTGTGAAGACAGTTGTTTTTTTTCTCGTTTTTAAAAAACATCCAATAATGAACCTGATTGAAAACTGTACTTTCTCTTTTGCAGTCTCTCAGGTCACCTTAGCTATCTCAACCACAGACTCACTATTAATAATAATGCTTAAAATATTACTTGACTGTTTCCAGTTTGTATGGTAGATAAAATTTTGCAAATAATTTCAGCAAGTATGATAGATATAATTTTATATATAATTCCAATAACAAATTACAAAGTACTCAGAACAATTGCACAACATTAGAGAAAAAATTCTTACATGCTCCTTAGAAACCATTTGAAGTTCCTAGTCTTCCTCAAATGTAGATAATACACAAGTAACTATCTTTAATGAATCTCCAGTGATGGTAACCATTTCTTTTGATCATTACTTGTCTCTGGGCTAGGTTTTAAAAGGAAACCTAAAAATATGGAATGCTAATTCTTTCATCTTTCAACCTGTTGACCTACCATGATGCCTCTATGTGTGTGCTATTATGCCAAGAGAAAATTTCTTTTACTTTTGAAAAAAATAATATTATGTAAAAGAAAGCTAAAGTATTTAAAAAGTTTTAGTTCTATCATATCAGCCATAAGATTTCCTCATTACTCAAATGTTGCTTCATATAGAAAGTGAAGAGCTGAGGTACTTAACCTAATTCTCCACTCATGTCACTTATGGGTACACTAAAGATTATTGTGAATTCCGATGTATTAAAAATGCACTGTGCAAAGGCCAGCAACATATTATGCTAGATTTAAATATTGTCTTTTAATTATGTAAGCTGCCTTGGTTTTTTTTAAGGAGAAAGGTGGGTAAAATATTTTAAATACACAAATAAAAATAAATTTATTAAGTTTGTATTTAGCTCATTGAATATTGAGGTATCTGCTGAATTGCTCTCCCATTTTGCATCTTCTGCAACAGTTATCTGCTAACTGTTGCAGAAAATGTAAAATGGAAGAGGAATTCAGCAATTCAATTTTTCAAAGTAGCTTGACAGGAATCACAATCCTTGATTCCTGGCAAGCCAAGCTGTTGTGATAGATTCAGTAGGGACATCTCTTAGAAGTTTCATATCAGACTTGATGCTTTTGAATCAGCCACAATGCTGAGTATAAACAGGATCTTTTTCTTTTCTTACACCCACCCACAGGGATGCATACAGCTTGTCTGCTGCTTTATGAGGGTTTTGGATTGTTGTTGTTGTTTGGTTGGTTGGTTGGTTGCTTGTTTGGTTGCTTGCTTGTCATCAGAACAAGAAAACTATTTTAATTTGTCAGGAGGTAATAGAACTTCTAGCTGCAAAGGGAGATAAATATGTTTATTACCTTAGCCTTGCAGGAAAAGTAGGTGAACCAGGTATTAGAAATTTTAAACCCTGACTCTCAGTTTGTTGTGCATAACATCCCATTAAACAAGAATTCACTGGGTAATCCATTAAATGGAGATATATCTTCCCCTCTTTATACACCTTCAGAACTTGTTTGTACATTTGTCTGTATCTGAACATGCAGTTGTTAGGGAAACATAACAGGAAAAGTTTGGGAACCACTATCATTTTTCTTTTAGTTACCTAGTTGCTTTCTCAGATCAGATAAACTGATGCCTTAAACCCTCTCTAAGAGTCCTACAGAACTGTGTAAGACCCCAGGATTTTTTTTTTAAAGCATGTGTTCCTCACAGCTGGTATTATCTCACATGGTATTAGATTGTTTTCAGCTTTCTGAATGTTTATCTATTACAGAAGCAGCTGTCTGAAGCATTAAAGGAAATGGCTTCATATATTTTAAGCATTTGTCCCTACAGTTTTACATAGCTGTAATACTTCTTTATTTTTACAACTTTCTTAGCCTCTAAGCATATTATGGACACACACAGAAAAATTACGTTATGTGCTCAGCCAGCCAAACCAGCCTGAAGCCAGGTTGCATCTATGGAGGAAAATCCATTATGATTGTTGTTGCTGCTGTGCTGCTAACAGGTGCTATTGTCCTGAACCCTCTGTAATTTGTTACTGGAATTATATACAATTGTATCTGTCATACTGTACTTGCTGAAATTTTTTACATCTTTTCATTGTTCCTTCCACAAGTTCTATTTATCTACATTGTTTTTACAGTATATTCCAGAAACTAATCTTATGTTGCAGGCAAATACTTAAATCAAAATTCAGTCCAAAATACAGGAACAAAAGTAAAATGAAATATTGATTAAATATGAAATATTAAAAAGAATGTTACATTTTAAAAATCCAAGAGCATATAGCCTAAAAGGTGCATTTAAAAGCTGGGAATACATCTTTTAAAATGTTAAATTTCTTAAAATATATTTCTATTTTTGATGTCTGATGCCAAAAGTGGCATGGATGTGATGAATTCCTGAATATTTGTATGTGACTTATCTCCCTATATTTATAATTCATTCAGTTGGTCACAGCTCCCCCTCATATTTGATCCAGGATTCTTAAGCTTCAGGAATAATATTTCAATGGGAAATTGTATTTTTCCTGCACTTTCTGTTATTCCAAAGGTTTTGTAACTTGAAATCTGGCAAATTGCCACTATTCTGATAACGTTATTGTTATGACTGAAGTTTTACATAGATTGGAGGAATAAAAGTAGCATAAAAGATCTAGACACCCCAAAACCTGAAAAACCAGAGAATTATAATTTCAAAGAATGCATGCCTGCGTCCTTCATTTATATTTGGTTATCATTTGCAAAACAAGTTCACCTGGCAGGATTGTTATGATACAGGGGTCTTGCTCAGCTAGAGCGAGCTAATTATTCTGAAATGATCATAGTACTGTAAAGTATACTTCAGCCCTCAATTTTAAAAGCACTTTCATTTTCACGGCTGCTCCCTCAATCATGTATGTTGACCATGAGCGATACATTTGTGTGAAATCTCTTAGTATAAGCAAAGAGGAGAACATGGCCTTGCCTTCCACTTCAAACAGCTCCTTCTGTAATAGGTAAACATTCAGAAAGTTGATAAATATCTAATACCTTGTGAGACTTTTGCCTCATTTGGACGTCAAATGCTCTTTCCTCATCAATTACTTTGTAGTGTTTTTGATCCCTTCTCAACCTTACCAAGTTATGTTTTTCCCTAGCACCCTGGTTAAAGAAGTTGATTTTTTCCCCCCAAGATAGACTTTATATACCTTAATTACCTTTTTTTCATGTAATCCCACAGAAGATTATATCAGACATAATGGGGATTTGGGTAAACAAAGGTGTTTCTAGGAAATTGGTTATTCCTTTTAATTAGCAAAGTATAAGGCAGCAAAAATACATAAATGTGGAGAGGTCAGCCCAGTATCATCAAATGTCATACCTGATTTTCACACAACCTTAGCACATGGTATGGTAGAAATCACTCTGTGTACCATCAAGTCAATTCTGACTTATGGTAATCATTTTTAGGGTTTTTTAGGTAGAAAGAAGTGGCTTACCATTCCCTTCTCCTGGGGACATCTTGGGACCGTGTAGCTTGTCCAGAATACTCACTGAGCTTCTAGAAGAATTTAAAGTTGAAAAAAGGGAATTTTAGTTAAAGTAACCATCTGTAGTTACAGTCAGAGGGGGAAAAATGTGTATGTGGGGAGAAATAGAGTCTCCAGTGTGCATGAGTCCCTGCATGATTGCTGCTTGGAGGACGGTCAGAGGAATCAGAGAGCTATCAACAAAATGGGAGCAAAAACGAACAGGAAGAGGGCCAGAGGCTTTCCTCAAATGCCAGAGGAAGGAAAAGAACTTTGTTGGTGGCAAAGAAAAATCACATTAGGCTGTAAAGCCACTCCCGCCCATACCCAGTGTTAGTGCATGCAATACTGCTATTATCCCAACAAAACATGCTTACCTGATTCCACACTAGTATCTGTATTTCACACTTCTACTATTTAACTTTATGTAATGTAATTCATTATATTATTTCAATGTGATTTCTTAGGAAAAGAAATGTTAGTTCAGACTTCAGTTCTGCCCACTACCCTGCCTGGTCCTTCTCCCTTGGAAGCCAACGGAGGAACATGCTTGACATTCCCATGGCAGAGAAACCCTTAACAGGGTATAGCACAGGTCCAGCTTATTTTTTCTGAATGTTTAGGACCATTACCTGCACAGCTGAGCCAGCTGCTGCTAGGGCCTGCATGGAACACAAGGACAGTCAATGACAATAATATCACAGATATCTCTGCCACCCCGTGTATAAAAATGTTGCTGAAGCTAACCATGGCAGTCTGAAGCTAACCATGCTTTCCTGTCATCTCCAAATTAGGACAAACTGGTTAGTTGAACTGTAGTTTGTCTGAACAAGCCAGCTTTAAACTGGTTTGTGGTCATTATATATTCAAGGAAAGCACAGATAATATTAATTTCAATTCTTAATTCAGAAAGGAGGACAAAGCAAAATATCAGCAACATTGTTTTTATGTTGCTTTCTGGACTGGAATGTAGATTTCAAGATAGGTAGATCTGAGAACTTGTTAGCCTTTTAAAGTTAGCATCTCAGAACAAATCTAGATTAAGGCCTTCTCCCTGAGGGATATCAACAGTCTGTAGATTTGGAGCTTTTGTATTAGAAGTAGTTCCCTGAAGTAATAGAAGAACGTCATCTAATTTTCTACAAAAAATATCAGGAGTTGAATGCATCTACTGTACATTTAATTTTAGTAAGCAGAAAATATATAGTAGCTGTGTTTTGAATGGATCACCTTTCCACTGGTAAGTGATAAAGTCATCATAGTCTTTATCGGTTAACTGCAGAGGAGCTATATTTTCTAATGAAAGGATTTGTTGCCCTTGCTTCTTACCCTACTAAGACTGTAAACAAACAAACAAAAAAGCAAAGCAAAGAATCCAAACCAGACCTTGAGTGGGCACCAAAAAAAAAAGATGGCATTTACCCTTGAGAGGAAAAAAATAATAATTTAAACAAAACACATCATTAATTTTTGAAGGAAAAGCTTAGCATTTTTGTAAATTTATATGTGCTGAATCATCTCCTGTAACTTCATACTCATACCTTTATTTTATTATTCAGTAGTATAGTTAACAACAGTTTATTCCATTCACTTTATGGAGTCAGACAGTGTGCACTGGTGTGTAAAGAACAAAGGAATGCAAATATTTGAAAACCACTGAAGGAACAACACAGAAGTTCAAACAAGATGGACATGCAACGTATTGCAGTTTAGTAGATTACACAGGCAATAATCCTGTGGCACTGAATACAAATTTATTTATTTATTTATTTATTTGCCCCTTTCTCCCCATAGTGGATTGAAGATGACTCACAACAGTTAAATTATATAACAGTCAAATTTGTAAATACTATATTAAAAATAATTAAACATATTTCAAGATTAAAACTAAGATTAAGAACAATTTTAAAACATTAAAAACAAGTAAAAATCTCTTAGTTAATAAACAATGTATTCCTGAGACCGTTATTGCTTAAAAATATGCTTGAATAGGAGGGGGGGCAATCTTGCTTCTCGGGGCAAATTGGGAGAACATTTACTATGTCAGTGGGCTGTTTATACGTAAATGCACACAGCATCCTAAATCTTTCCCTAGTTTTTTACTATATGAGTCTGAATTAGATTTCCTGTTCCAGTCTGATGCACTTTGTTTCATTACTATTTTAAAATATTATATAATTCCTAGCAATTTTAAGTTGATTAGTGATGAAAAGCTTTTCAGGAGATGTTTTGGGAAGTGTAGGTTCCAAAATGTGGTCCAGAGTGTCATCCATTACTAATTTTACCAATTTTTGGAAGGTGGTTTCATGTTTTGTTGCGACTATTGCAATTTGTGTGTGTGTGCCATTTCAAAGCCACCTATACATAAAATACCTAGAGCGATGTATGGGCAGAATGACAGAGTAGGACTCATGAAGCCTGGGTTTGAATCCCTGCTAGCCCATGGAAACTGATGGCAAGAGGTGGAACTGGTAAAACCACTCCTTAAATATATCACTTACTCTAAAAGCTCTATTAGAGTCTCTATAGATAAGTTCTGACTTGATGGCACATACCACATAACATATATTTCTAGCCTGCTTGAAATAAATGGTTTTTCTCTTGGAGTAAACTGTTCAACTGTGAGACTAACCACACTCTCCCTGATCATTTGTTTTGTTGTTTATAGCTTTGTAGACCACATGTAACAATTACTTGTTAGAACCCTATTGTGTTGCTATGGTTACACATGGTTAACCATGTCAGCAATACCGTATCAAAGATACTTGTTATTTTATTTATAATCTTCTGTGTATATATTACATGCTGAGTTATTAACATTGAAACATGTACATTAACTGTGGAGATGAATATTAGATTCATTCGTTTTTCCTGTTTATGTTTTAGTAGGGTTGTATTTGGATTATTAATGGTGATCATCCAAAGAAAACTAGGATGCATGATTGATGATCCATAGGGTCCCTTCCAGCTTTGCAGTTCTAAGGTGATGATAAAGATTATAATGAGATATAAACTGTCATTATAACAATGAACTATGAAATGATCTGCCTGTCCCCTGGCCCATCTCTAGGTTCTTTGGATTGTATGTACTTCCTTCACCTATAGAAGAAAAACAGTTGGATGCAACCCTTTGTTCTCAGGGAACAATTTTTATTTCAAAATTCTGTGCTCTAGAAGTTGGCAGCTTTTGGACGTATTCTGTGTCCATGGTGCAACTGAAGTTGCACTGTAGAATAGGTGAAATGTATGTATAAACTTTGAAAGGCCTACTAATAATCTCTGAACTGCAGAGTTGGAAGGGTCCCTCTGGATCATCAAGTCGAGCCCCTATCTTGGGGGATCCCTAACGGAACCGTATTTGAAACATTGCTTGGTTCATCTGAAAGCTCGGGCAACTCTGCTGTGGGGACAGAATTCCATCATTCCTACAATAACATTCAGGTTGGCTATGAATTTTTACTGTCTCATTAAAGGGTACCCTTGATACTCGTTTTATCTTATTAATTAGGAGATTGGCAGCAAATGCTGGAGCTGATCCAATCTCGCAGCTTGAAAAAACATAGAGTTCATCTCTGTGCATAGAGACCATCATCCCTAAATCAATTCCCCTGGGCCCAGCCCAGATCAGCCCTTACATAGTGCTTTTGCCACCAGATATTGGGATTCCCAAGTGTCTGATAATTAAAGGTATCTAATCCCCTCTGGTTACTGATCCAGTTCATACTTCCTGCTTTACTCCAAGCAGCCTTCTTCTTCTTAAAGTTCGGGATGGTGGATCTGGGTCTGATCAAGACTGGGATAGGATTACCCCTATTGGTATCCGTCTTTGTAAACTCTTGACAAACTCCCATTGTTTCAAAATCCTTCATTTGTCTGGGCTGTTGGCAATGAGCTTTTCCCTGCCGCTCTTGCTCCTTTTGATATTTATTTCCATCTTGCTTTTGGACATGACCAACAACTGTGGGGGGTCTCTCCCCTCTTTTCCATTAATTCCTCTGACACTGGGATTTGTCTCCCGTCTCCCTTTTGTCTTTAATTTCTTATGCTGCAAGTTAGTTCTACCTTGTTTGGGCCTTGTGATAATCCCTTTAGGTTCTAACAGTTTACATAAAGGTTTGAAATTCATCCTCCTACTCTTGATGTCCTGGTGTTTGCTGGCCTCCTTCCTTTTATCTGTCTTTTGTATAGACTTCCCCTTCTCTATAGTCAAAGGAAGTAGCTCTTTATGTAGGGTGGAGGCTTTGTTTTTATCTTGTGCACTTGACCCACCAATGTGTGCACCCTCAGTTCTATTTACAGGTACCTTTGTCTTTGTAGAAGTATAACCAGCAACATCCACTTCAGCATCAGCAGTTGGTGGGTCGGGGGAGGAGAAATTATTTTACCAGTAGTCAACGGACCTGCAAACAAAAGCAACTCTTCCAATGTTAGCCCAGCAATTTTATCTGTAGTCTTTGGGGATAGATTATACTCCACTTCGTCTGTTGGATGTGGTTGACTGCCTTTCACTTCCTGCCTCCCTGGATGCTGAGTCATCAGCTTAGTTTTTTTTTCATTTCCAATAAATATCCTAACAGTGACCATGAGTTCTTTAATATCCTTTAAAATATCTCTAATTTCATCAATAGAATTCTGTTTTAGCCGGCAGCCATCGTCCCTGGTACAAAGAGGGTTTCCGGAATTAGTAAACACTGCAGGGGCATCACTTCGGGAGTTACAGTGCATCTTAGTCTCGTTATTTATCACAAAATCCTCATGTGGAACCTCAGAAAATATGAAGCTTCCATTTTCCTTAGTATACTGAAGTCAACGTCCAGATTATTATCTAAATAGTTGTAGTCCAAAATTTGGTGATCCTCCGTAACATTATCTGCTAAATCTATAAGCTCTATTTCTTGCATTCCAGAGGGTGTCACCTTCCTGTGTTCCACCCTATATGTGGCAGATTCCCTCATTTGGACGTAATCAGTTATAATCTCCTGCCTCATCTTGCCCATTGTTCTGCTGTAATCTTTTACCAGATCTTGGGATTTATCCTGCACCCTAGTTTGCATATGACACCTAGGGAAAGTGAAGGGAGACGGAATGGTTCCTGATTTGCTCTCTGTAGCCTGGGGAGAAGCTAACATTTGCTTTCCCCTGCTGGTTTCTGTAAAGTCCGAAGTGGGGGTAATAGCTATTGACATTTCCCTCTGAAGCTGCTGTAACACTGGAGTAGACAAAGTAATATCCAGAGTTTCTTCCTCGTCACTGGGGATGGGGGTTGACATTCCGAGTGCCAGGTCAGATCCACAGTTCCCTATCAGCTATTAGATTTTTGAACCACTGTCCTTACCCTCAGAGTAGATGCCTTTATCTTGAAATGCTTAAAATAATCACTGCTGGGTTCATGCCTCTGTGACTGGGTCCTCCTACCTCATTTCTCACTCAGAGCCACTTTCTCTCTCCTCAGTTCAGCAGCTCAGTAACTCAGCAAGCTCATCAAAGATCACGGAGTACTCACGGAGTGCTTCCCAGGCTCTTCTGTTAGGTAAACCACCACAGCAGAAGGCTGATAACAGTAGCAGGAGCCATGAGGAAAGCTGAGTCCTGGTAGCGAGCTGTTTATCTTCTAAGGTGTCGATACAAATATATATTCGTAACTCCTCCAGACATTCTAACACTCCAGCCCTGGGTAAGAGATAGCTTTCTCAATGGGATCTCAACCTGGTCAGCAAAGTCAGAAAAGAAAATGTTGCTAAAATCTGTGAATGAAAGCATGGAACACAAGATCTCATTTTAAAATACAGCATTTATTTGGGTTTAAAATGTAGATAAATGTAATTTAAAAGAACCCACAATTGTATTGTGGAGTTCTTTCAAAGTATCTATCATACTGAAATCACAGATAGGATCCCAAAGTTGTACCTTTTCTAATCTTGAGATCCTGCCTTAGAACTGTTGCTTGGTACTTTATTTTCTTGGAAACAATCTGTAGTAGATCAGTACCAAATTTCTTCTGTTTCAGCATGCATAGTATCATTCAGAACGCATGGAGAATCCCCCCCCCCCGCCGTAATGTTTGATAGAGGTCTTCAGCAGCTGAGAATGTCATAATCCATTAATAATTTTATAACATAGATAATTCTTTGGATTTTCCCCTACCTAAAATTTCTGTTCTAAACTGGTGTATGTCAAAGATTTATCAGACTACAAGTGTAGGAGAGCCCTTTTTCTCTTTTTCTTTTTTTCCTTTTAAAAACCAGCAAGTCACCTGGTGCTTTCAGAGGTGACATGCATCACCCCCCAGGTAATCAAAAGTACAAGTCAAGTCTGTACACAGATGAGGTTCCCTCAATTTCCTGTGTATACGTAATACAATAATCTTTATGTTTCACCTTTCTAATGTAGGAAGCACTGAAGGACAACCACAAGAGAAGAGAAATGGAGGAGAAGATTAAGAGAGCCAAGCTTGCAAAAGAGAAAGCAGAACGTGAGAAACTGGAGCGCCAACAGAAGAAAAAGCAATTGATTGACATGAATAAAGGTGAGGCAACATTTGCAGTAACGATAAAGGTAGTATCTTAACTAGTCAAGGTCAGATCTCAGTAGTTTAAAACAAAATGAATTGTTTCATAGACCGAAACATTTTCATGTTTTTTTTAATGGTCGATATAGCCAAATGGCACACCCTTAGTTTTGAGTTATTGGCTGTAATCCAGAAGCAAGTCACAACTAAAGTAGGCAGTGGGGATTTGTTGGGTCAACTCCTGCCTAAGTTTCAGTGGGCCTACTCTAGTTGCAACTTACTACTGCATTTCAACAATTGACTTTTATATAGTTGGTATAATTGTGCCTTTAATATAAACAGGATTTCGTAAATGAATTTATGTGTGTTAATAGATTTCGGTGCTATTTTATTATTCTTTCATGCATCACCACTATAAAGACTGTGGCAGTTAACATCTTTCTTCTGCAGCTTGGAGGCTCCTGAGTACAAATATATTTTTTCTCAACATTACTCATTTTATGAGCAACAAAATCTGGTTCAGCTGTGAGACTCATTACAGATTGACGATTCAATATGATAAAGAAAGCCATATGTTTAGCCTCCTGGTTAGCTGAAGTGACATATATTGTGTGTGCAGGCATTCAGTAAGAGGGGACACAAGAAGAAGGAAAGATCCAATAGGCCACTAATATCTAGGCTTTGCAGAACTCCAGAAGTCTGTTGAAATGTGTTCTTTATTCTCAAACTCTTTGCATTCCCAAAACAGAGAAAAGAGATTATACAAGTGTGCTTTAGATTGCATGAGACATTACTTCACCCTGCAGGCTTCTGCTCTTCCTTCTGTGTTCATTTAAGTTCTGTTGTGAGGCAGAGCTTAATCCATCCCAATCATAACACATATACGAATACTCACTGTGTGACAGTGGCTTGTCTTTTCTACCTAGTGAGCATTCTGTAGTCAATATTACAATGTTTCTTTCTTGACAAATATTATGTAAGATGCCAAGGTGTGTTATTTGTATACCATAAATAAGCCATATTATTAGGATGAATTGAGGAAGCAGGATTGTTCAGGACCTAACCAATTAAGTGTGTCTTAAAATAAAAGCTTTGCACATGATTATTAGTATTAATATTTTATAGGGAGACAATATCCTGGATTTATAATACAACATAATATTGTTCAAAGTAAATTAACACTTCAGTTTAATTTCTTTAAAATATGTACAATCATGGCCAAAAATATTGGCACCTTTGCAATTCTGTCAGAAAATGCAACCCTTCTCTCAGAAAATTGTTGCAGTTGCATTTTCTGACAGAATTGCAAGGGTGCCAATATTTTTGGCCATGACTGTAGCTGCTTATGTCGCCATACTATGCCCTGGTTTCCTTGAGTTTTTTTGTTTATTTGCTTGTTTGCTCTTTTTTTTCTTTTTCTTTTTCTTTTTCTTTTTGGATGCTCTTCAGCATAGCATGGCCTCCCACAGCTTTTTCAGCTGTGAGGGCATTTTGATACATCCTGTGTTTTCTCTTGAGCTTTCACTAGAAAGAGGCTCTTTGATGATACTGCATGACCAAACTTGATTCCATTTGAAGATTCATCCCTTAACAGGTTCAGGTCCTTCCCATTCTGATCTCAGCTCAAGAAAGCACCAACTCTTCTTCCACTCTCCCTCTCCCTCCCTCTATGTCAGGTGATTCTTTCTGAAATGTGTGCATGTTTAAAAAATGCCTCAGTTATCCATGCATAAATACCATCTTTTATATTAAATAATATTTGCAGTATGGTTCTGTTCAAGATATATATTTTTTATGTTTAATTCTTACATTCATACCCTATCTCATTTGTAAACAATGAGGAATGTTCCCTTTTTTGTAAGAAGTCTGTGCACCTCCCTTACATAATCATAGTTACATACTGGGTCAGAATTACTAAACTAAAAAAGATTACACATTTTTCCCTTTTCCCACTTTAGCACCCTGGAAGGGCTTCTTTTTATTACTTCAAACACCTTTAGGAAGTTTTTAGATATGTTTGACTTTGTGCATACTGTAAGAGCAAAAACACTAAAAACACAGAATCTTTTTGTAATAGCAACTTCTGCAATAGTGATTTTGATGCCAATGTTTAATCAAAATGGTTTCAGACTTCTTTATAGCTGATTACTATGTCATTTAAAATAACCTGTTAACTAGTGATACAAGGCTAAAGGAAAGAATGAACTGACTCAGTCACAATTAGTATTGAATTCGTTGTTTTGAAATATATGTTAACATTTCCAATAGATAAAGCTAATACAGTGAAGTTCATTCTTGGGAGGTTGACATCTAACTCAGTGTCAAGATATTTCACTTCTGAAAGCAGATTAGCATGCATCCAAATACCTGGATCAAAAATCACTTAATAAGCTCATATCTATTAATATTCAGAATTACGTTATTGTTAATACCTCCATTGTACATCATACAAGGAATATAATTCTGCCATTATACAGTAGTGCAAAGAGTCCCAGTAATTGCTAAATTTTTAAGTCAATATTATCTTCAGTTTACAGGTATGTACAAGTGACACACACCATTCCTTCAACACTGGAATGTATGCAGTACAATTATCACAGCACCCAATTTGCCTGTAGTAAAATAGTAATCTAATTGGTTTCGCCATGTACAAATCTTGCTCCTGAAGAAGGCCATGTGCCAAAACACATTGAGCATTTAAAAATCAGAATAAAGTTTTTTTTTACATCTTTTTATCATCGGATGTACCAGTTCCTTGTGTTTTTGCCATGTACCTAAACTGCCTGTTGTATTGTTTGTTTATTATGTAGTCATTTATATTATTTATATGCTACCTTTCTCCCGTAGGAAACCAAAGGTGGCTCACAACGATTAAAACTATATAATAAGTTTAAAATACTATACAAAACTATATTAAAAACCATTAAACATTAACGAAGAGTAAAATCAAGATTAAACTTGTTGAAAAATAGTCCTGACAATTGCTATGTGTTTGAGTGAGAAATTTTAAAATGGTTAAAAAAAGAGAAAAAAAAGGTTACAGGAATTTTCCCCTGTCTAATGTCTCTTTGGAACAGTAGTGAGCACAAGAGGGTATCCTGTGGACCATCTTGACTGCTGACATTGGTATTATCAACATTCAGGGGGGCCTTTGCTGAGTAAAGTTTGGGACTCTTTTTCCTGCTGGCAATGCAGATACAATATTGTGTAGCAGTTTCAGGTCATTTCCTGACATTTTTTAATGGTGGACACAGAAGTAGAATATTCCACATTCATAAACCAGAGGGATTTTTAGGAATTGAATTTCCTAGCTTTTTAAAACAGAAGTTTGAGTACATAAACTCCAACAGCACCTTTCCTCATATAGAATTACTGAGTGCTAGAGGATTTGAGAAAATGATCACATGATCTGTAGTGCTGCTGAGGGAGGGCAGAACCAAGAATAGCTGGGATGTGGCTGCAGTTCCTCTATGCCAAAATATTTTGAATGACTGTTTCGGATTTAATGAAGTGTTGACTCAAAAGTGTGAGTGAGTGTAGCACATACCACAGAGAAACATACCCTTACCCTCTTAGGTAAACTAATGTTATTGTGCCTGCTCCACAGAATGCAGACTAGAAAGCTACCTTCCAATTTCCAAACTAACATGCCTGCATGTTTTCCAGAAGATGTCCCCTTGCCTTTTGAAATAATAATAAAAAAGGGAGGGTTTGGAGTTAGGAAAGATTGTCAGTTATAACCAAGGTCAAAATCATCATACTGTGTCCCAAACAATAACACCACCTCTAATGACTGTAAAATGAATGCCTTGGGAAGTACTTCCCAAAGCATCTGTATGCCATCCTTGGCATATAAATAGCCAGATACCAAGGAGCCATTGGAGCTTCCCAGAGGTTCCTCGGGGAAAAATTCCAGCCACTCATTAACAGCTTACATGAAGAGCAGTGTGTCTTAGCTCTTTTCAACAAGAGGCCGTGTCTCTTGCCACGCAGAAATGCTATCTGCATAGCATGCAACATACTGTGCTGCAATGAACATGTTAGCAGCATTGACCCTGAGACACCATGCTTGACTTCATTCAGCTGGTTTATCAGAGGACTCAAGGGCCAGGATCAAGGACTTTCCCTTTGGTGGGGAAAGTCTATTCAATTAAAACAATGGAAACATAATGGAAAACTAGGACAAAAAGAAAAATGCTGCCAAAAGAATGGGTTTCTACACACCATACCAGCAAAGACAATACTGACAATCCTGGAAATGGCCCTGCTCATATATATCATCATCAAAATTCTCATCTGACTGGCAAATACTTTCATTACATTTCATTATCTTAGAACTGCAGGCACTGACCTCACAGTATTACATCCAAACATCAAGAGAAAAAGGTCAAATAGCACCTTTGACTGCTTATATACTGACATCCACTTGCTACTGACTGCCACCACATAGGACACCATTACACTATTAGTGTCACCTGGTGCACTGTCACCAATAATGAATGGGTACTAACCATCATCAAATATGGCTATGGATTTATCTCTCTCTCCCAACATGTATCTTCAGGCCTACGGCACTATCTCAAGTGTTGCTGGAAGAAATACCTACATTACAAAAAAAAAAAAAAAAAAAAAGGCTTCTATACAGTCTGTTCCTCTCAAACTGCTTCCCAACACTTTGTCATTTCATGGTTCCAGAGATGGTGGTGATCTAAGACTAATTGTAGAACTGAGAGATGTAAATTCCTAGACCCCAAGAAGTTCAGAATGAACGTTAGAAACAATATTATCATTCCTCAGAAAAGGGGACTAATTGGCTGTGATTGACTCAAGAATACATGTTTCTACTGCCATCCACTCAGACCATCACCATTTCCTATGTTTCACATTGGGCAACCATATTTACCAACTCAAAACACTCCCTTTTGGTCTTTCTGCAGCACCCAGGGTTTACACAAAGTGCATGGTCCCAGTCACTGTCTATCTCAGACTCCATGGTATGATGATGTTTCTTTATATAGATGACTAGTTGATTTTGGCTAACTTCGGGATTAAGGTAGAGGGAGATGCCCTGTTCATTCTCTGTCTCTTGATTAATCTCAGTGTTCATGTGAATCTAGAAAAATCAAATTTAAACCCACATTAGAAAGTTCATTATATTGGTGCACTGGTGGACTCCACAAAAACAAGAACCTAAATGCCTCTAGAAAGAATTGATAAAATTATAACCTTGACAAATAAATTCAAACAAGGTGATAGAGTCACAGTCCTCATGGCACAATTATTTTTTGGTTTCATAGTGTCTACAACAACAGTGATCCTGCACACCAGCTTAAAAAATGAGCTCTCTTCAGGCCTGGCACCAGGCCTCCTTCAACATAGTACCGAACAGCAACTCTGAACTGCTGGTTGTAACTCCTCTTAGTGCAGCAACTCTTATTGTGAATAAACAAATCCAATTTAACCATAGAAAGATCATTCAAACATCTCAGGCCCAAGCTTTAAGTGACAACACATGCAAGCTTGACAGGATAGGCAACGTATTGCAGGCATTGACAAATATATGCCTTTCTTTCTTAGAAAGAGGGAAGCTTGCATATAAACAAATAGGAGCTACTAGCAATTCTCAAGGCCTTCAAGGTGTTTGTGAAAATGATATCGGGCAAAGTAGTATATGTTGCCACCAACAACACCACTGTGAATAAATGGCAGGACACACTCCATATCTTGGTTGCTCCTAGCCATCAAACTTTGGAAATGATGTTTCCTACATCATATATTCCCAGTGACCATCCATGGTGCATGGGAAGCCAACCAATTGGCAGACAGCCTAAGTCAGAAGGCATCTCAGGGTCGCAAGTGAGAATTGACCACAAACATCTTCAGTGACATTTGCATCAAATGGAGTTGATCGAACATAGACTTATTTGTCACTCCAAACAACAAAAAATGTCAGACACACTACTCCAGAGCAGGAGAAAGGAAAGATTATCTAGAAGATGCCTTTGTGATCTGTTGGTTGTTAAAAGATGCACACCTGATTGCACAACATGCACCTGTCTAGTAATATGACCTCTGATTCATTAGTTATTAGCAATTTGCTGCAGTAAGTTGCACAATTTAACTGAAGCACATTAAGGGCTAACAGGACTCTCATTGTATTTTCACATAACTATAAGGCAGGAATGGAATTGAATAAAGAAATCAGAATTTTGCATTCATATTCCATTGTCAGTAGGAAATAAATTACATCAAGAATTTTAGCATATCCCACAGAGATAGGAGGTTGCCTGTAACTCTGAGGACAATATGTTTTCACTCACTTGATGAGTCCAGAGGTCTTTTGTCATATTATTTTATTATTATTGCTAAAACATTTGATAAGGAGAATGTAACTGTCAAAAAATGCAGCAAGCTTGGGATAAGTTTCTTTTCAACCCAAAGTGATGTAAAGTAATTACTTCACAGCAGTGTATCTCAAGTAACATACAGTCAAGAAAAAGAGAAAGTACACCCTCTTTGAATTCTATGGGTTTATGTATCAGGACATAATAAAAATCACTTGGTCCTTAGCAGGTGTGAAAATTAGGTAAATACAAGCTCAGATGAACAACAACACATGACATATTACACCTGTCATGATTTATTTTACAAAAATAAAGCCAACATGGAGAAGCTATTCTGGGTAACAGACAGAACAATTACTTTCAAAGCTGAAAAAAAAAATCAAGACAAGAAAAAGATCATAGCTCTATTTTGGTAGATCTCAGTCAGTCTTGAGTATTTCAATTAAGTGTATTGTTGCAAAAGAAGACTGTGCCCACTTTTAAGAAAAGCTGAAAAACTCCCTCCCTCCCTTTCTCTTTCTCCCTTCCCCTCTCTCTATATATACATACATACATACACAAACACACACATCTTACCAGCTTGCTCTTCTCAGACGTGTTTGATTTACCATAAAGTATCCATTAATTGGTAAATATGTAAAAATCCTTATTATACTGAAATACACATTCACTTATATGAGTTGTCATGTTTTAACTAAAAGTAATTCACTGTATTTGTGAAGAAACATGATTACTAGAAATCATTATTTGATCAGGATGCAGAATACATTAGTTTCATATAATTGGAATCTGTACAGTAGCCAATAAAAAGCTTACATTAAGTACCTATAAGCTGCACAGTTGTTGCCTGTCTTGTGGTGTACTAGACTTCCAGGCAACTAACAAGGCAAGGGAAGTATGAAACAGTTGCAGATATAACACCCTTCTCCCATAGGTATAAAAGCCAGGATGTAAGGTATTTACCATTTAGCTACTGTTTAGCTGTCTGTTGAAACTATCTGTTTGAGCTTTGAAATAGATATCTTGATCAAGATACCTTAACCAAAGATGGCATAAGAAGGAAAGTGTACAGCCACGTGACTTTATAAGGCCCTGAAGATGGCCCTGTATACGTTAAGTCTCCCACACTTGAGGTAAATATGAAAGGATAATTAAACATGTAAAGAAGAAAATAGAAATTTGAAAAACTTGAAATTACTGTTACTCTTTCGCCATTGAAATAACCTCCAAAAGGTAGGAAGAGGAGAGGGGGAAAATAGAGACGAGAAGAATACCCCAATATTTCCTTAAGAACATTCGTATTTAACTTTGTAAAGTTATTAGTCGGTATGAATAAGACCTAGGACAGATTGACATTTTCCCGAAAATTGCATTGCTTTCCAGTGAACTTACAGTCATTTGGGAGATTTTTCAGAAGTGCTTGCCAGGTGTCAAATTAGATGTAGCCCAGGGCTAGCAGCTGTTGGTTTAGTGATGTCATTATGTTCAGTGGGAGTAATCCTGCTGTCAGCCTCAACTTGTGAAATAGAGGACAGAGTAAGGTTTAATGATAGAGCTCGAATGGCCAGTAGACAGGTCTGAAATCTTCCAGCTGTAGATACAGGAGCAGAAATTAAAAAATTAGAAATACACCCCCCCCCCCCCCAATATTCTGTTAATTCTAATTTCTACTGCCCCAGAATTCTTATCACTTTAGTGGTACATTTTCCCCCAACAAGAATCAGAATATAGCCTGTGTGTTTGAAACTGTTAGCATGAATAGGTTCTGGGGACTTTTATTAACACATACCTTCTAATTTCTGTTTCTCTTGTACATGTTTCTTGCTGTATTCACTACGACATTGGTCTCTGAGCTCTGATTCTAGACTCAGAAAACTGCACATCACTGTCCTAAGGACGCTTACCAATGCTGATTTGTCATATTTTTAGGCGGGGAGATCGAATGTGGTTAAAAGAAAGATTGCATTTGTTTTCTTGTTCCTAGGTGTAGAACTGCACTTACCCCTATTAAAATTCATTCTGTTGCTTTCAGCCCAGGGCTTGAAACTATCAAGACCTTTTTGAATTTTGTTTCTGTCTTCCAGGGTATTAGCTATTCCAACCAATTTTGTGTCATCCCAAATTGATTGAAGATACGTTTTTCATTTATCACTTTGTCAAATAGTAAAGTGTGCTGCTTATATACCATCCATCAAAAAGGGTGGAAAGCTGAGCCCAGGATTGAACTCAGGTTGTGAGCAAAGCCTTTGACTGCAGTACTACAGTTTAACACGTCACAAGGGGCCTAGTGATAATATTTGCAGCATTAGCTAAAAGAGAATCAAAGTGCCTTTTTGTTAAATATAGATACTTAGATCTATATTTAGTATAATATAGATACCTCTGTTTCAAAAATTTGTCAGGAAAGTGTTCATAGATGTGTACTGAAAACTAAGTCTTAAGATATGGATCAGCAGCAAGATTTGTTTTGAAGCTGAAATTGAATAAGATAGACTTTCTATCCAATTCAAAATTCTCTAACTGGCCTTAAAAACAGTTCCTTCCCCATCACCAGTACTACAGATGATCCTTTTCATCCCCTCTTATTATATTGGTAAGGCAAAGGAAAACACTTCTGGGAAGGGGTTGAGGGTATAATGGTAATTGAAGGTCTAGGTGATACCACTGGAAGGAGATGGTCTGATAATTTTTCTTCATTTTAGGTAAGGAAATTAGGAGAGTGTCAAAATATTGGATGAAAGGCATTTTACTCTCTCAGTTTTAATTGAAGAGAATTGGAAAATAAAGGTTGCATTTTACCACAAATATCAAAAAGAATATCATAATGTGTGAGGTGTTTTTTTCTGTTTTCAGGTTGTTAATGCTAAAAGTATATAAAATATTGTTTCTTATCTTTAGTCTTTAGTTCCTCATCTTTGTGAGATACTTATGTAGTAAAGTATGAACTACACTGACTTGTTTTATTCCCAGATTTTACAGGTACTTTAGAAATATCTGCTGTATAATACAAGTGCTGAGTATTTTGATATATTATATTTAAAAAATAAAGCTAGTCTAATCTATTTGTACTGCTCCTGAGATGGATTAAATGCCAGATCAGTACTGTTATTCTTGTAGATTTAGAAACCTTGGGTGTTTGATGAGTTTTGTGCCAGATCTCTACCGTTAATAGCTTGTTCAATTTTTATCTAAATTATACTATGAACTATCATTGGATATTTAGTAGAGTATATTATTGTGCATCTTTGAATCAGCTGAGTTGCTAAGCTGTGAACTGGGAAATGCCACTTTAAGAGAATAGCATTTAGCAGCCAGATGTTTCAAGCTGTGGGACTCTTTTTAATAGTGACATCAACTGTTTTTCAAAAGTACTGGTAGCATTTAGCCCTCATTCTCTTCCCCCCTCCCTTTGCTTTCAAAATACACCAAAAGGAATTTGAAATATTAAATAAAAAAATATTTTTTTCAGTGGACTGATAATTGGTATAAGGTAAAGGTAAAGGTTCCCCTTGACATTTAGTCCAGTCGTGTCCGACTCTAGGGCGCGGTGCTCATCCCCGTTTCCAGGCCGTAGAACCAGCGTTTTGTCCGAAGACAGTTTCCATGGTCTTGTGGCCAGCGTGACTAGACACGGAACGCCGTTACCTTCCCACCGTGGTGGTACCTATTTATCTACTCGCATTTACATGCTTTCGAACTGCTAGGTTGGCAAGAGCTGGGACAAGCGACGGGAGCTCACTCCGTCTCGTGGATTCGATCTTACGACTGCTGGTCTTCCGACCTTGCAGCACAGAGGTTTCTGCGGTTTAACCTGCAGCGCCACCACGTCCCACATAATTGGTATAAACATTACCTTTAAATGAATATGGAATTTTTGTTTTTTAAATTTATTTTATGAAGAACAGAGTAATTTAGCTATTGCTGAATTTGTGGGTACCATTTTTAAGGCAGAAAGATAAATGGTGGCTACAGATTAGAATGGCATTGTTCAGATACAGCAGTTATTATTCCAGATGTATTTTTACATCATGCAAAACTAAACAACCTTGTACCATATGATGCATATGAGCTGGTCAGCTTTATTGTTCTCGGATCCTATTTCACTATTCCCCTATAACTGATTGTAACCCGCCCCGAGTAGACTTTGTCTAGAGGGGCGGGGTAAAAGTCAAATAATAAATAAATAAATAAAATATTTCTGAATATTTCTGATGAGAAGGAGAACAATGGTAAAATTATGCTTACCAGTTAGCAGGATAATGCTGCTAGCTGATTGCTTGCACTAACTGGTTGCTTTGCACACCATAGTAATTTATCACTTGATAAATAGTCGCCACTGTTGACTCACAGTTAGCACTCCACAAAGAATATTTCTTTCAAGCCACAAGCCATTCTACTCATATCTTAAATATGGCAGAGAACGCAGATGTGGATTAACCAAGAGCTATGCACACTTGGCACTTTTCAAGTGGAAACAGCCTAATGTGCAAAGTAATAATAGATGTCTCCATATACAAAATGTGCTTGAACTCCTCCATCCCTTCACATTTAACATCCAAACTCCTCTTTGTTGATCAAAAACAACATGCAAAACTATAGAAAAGAACTTAAGAGTTAGTCAAGGGTGGAGTGCTTAGCAAAATGAATTGATGGGACAAGGACTGAGAAATAAAACTAGCAAATATATGGTGGTCTGGCAGGGATGCTGTGTTTGTAATGGGTGTGTTTGTGTGTGAGAGAGATTGGTGTGAGTCTGCTGAGGATTGTACCCATAGAACATGCATGTCATCCCTACTATTTCCAACCTTTTGCTTAGCTGTTTTTCATTTGCATGTTCTATCATCATCAAGTGGCTGGAAGTGAAGATCCATAATTGACAAAGGCACTTCTGTAACATCTGTAGTGGTCTAATGAATATTTTGGTGTGGGGTGCTAAATGTTTTCATTAGGTAGATTTCTTGATCTGGTTGAAGATCTTCAAATATTCACTATGTTTGTCTATTGATGGCACATGATTATTATTACTAGGACAAGTATAATGTTCATTTCCCATTCCTCACTTGATTTTCAAATGTGCTCACTGAAAGAATATGCACCTTCAGAAAAATCATCTTGCTTAGTCTTCATAAAACTTTATTTTTCGATATGGTAGGTGTGGAATCACCTGTTCAAATGCTTATTTGTGTTATTTACTCCTATTCTCTGGAAGGCTAATCAGGACAGATTTAGCATCTGTAGCAATTTTAGTGTTTTGTATAGTGAGAGAGATACACACTTGTGTTTTTGTTTTGCTTGCTGACCTGAAGGGAGCACCAAGCATGGAGTGTTGACTGCTTTTTTGAAATTGTTTACTTTGTCCCATGAAAGGTACACATGTTTTTCTGAATATGTACTTCAGTTTTGCATTGGGACTTCGTTACACAGAATTATCTAATTTCCATTGAAATCATATCATAGAAAAGTGAAGTTGGAAGGGGCCTACAAGGCCATCAAGTCCAACCCCCTGCTCAATGCAGGAATACAATCAAAGCCAGGTGATTATCTAAGTTTTTCTTGAAAGCCTCCAGTGTTGGAGCACTCACCAACTCCCGAGGTAACTGGTTCCACTGTCGTACTGATCTAACAGTTAGGAAGTTTTTCCTGATAGTCAACCGAAATCTGGCTTCTTTTAACTTGAGCCCATTGTTGCGTGTCTCTGGGATGATCAAGAACAGATCTTGCCCCTCCTCTGTATGACAGCCTTTCAAATATTTGAAAAGTGCTTTCATATCACCCCTTAGTTTTATTTTCTCAAGGCTAAACATGCCCAATTCTTTAAGCCTTTCCTTTTAAGGCTTGGTTTCCAGCCCCCTGATCATCCTTGTTGCCCGCCTCTGAACTTGTTCCAGTTTGTTTGCATCCTTCTTGAAGTGTGGTGTCCAGAACTAAAGCTATTGTACATCATGATAAACAGCAAGGGAATGCTATAATAATGGAGGGGTCTGTGTCATGTATCTCTGAACATTTTTAGATTTCATATCAGATATATTTGTCTGTATATGCTACACTTCTGCATGAATCTTCTCATGTTTAATTCCCATAGAAATAGGTGAATCTTAGCTGCATATAAATGAGAGTAGGATTGGAAACTTGGTGAGTAATGCTGCTGTATAGAAGTCCTCTCACTAAATGATTTCCAGAGTGCTAAGCATAACGATAACACAATACATTAAAGCATAATGATGATACAATACATTAAGTCCCATTAAACAGTATAAAATTGCATGCTGTTAAATTGTTAAAATCATTTTTTGATTACAATACATAGATCAGGTGTAAAAAAAAGCAACCCTTAATCTTCTCTTCTTTGCTGCTGGGCATATAGTTAGCGTTTTGCAATTGATCCTATAATAAGAATATGGATAAAACAGCATTTTTTTTTTGTTCTCTACTCTAATATAACTGCTTGTATCCTGTATGCGTTGCATTATCACATGCTGCTGCAAGCTGTTATTAACAGAACAAATTGAAATTAAAAAGTACAAAAACAATGGACAGATAATTAAATAAATAATTTTGCCAATTTTTCATATAAGACCCTGGTGATGCAATTTCAAGACCCAAGCACTCATTTTCTTTAAGCAGTGAATTAGCTCCTTTTGCTTGATTTCCAGCATGTTGTGTTTCCCTTGAGTTTAGTTGCCTGTCCTTATATGGATACACAAGCCATAGAATAATTATGTCCGTCTAAAGAGTTACAATAGAATGGGAAGAAGTTACAAAATAAAGATATGTTAGATGTGTGATGTCAGTATATAAAATGGGTAGAAATGAATCCCCTATTTTTAGCTGCTTTCCCAGGTACTTCAGTGGAGTGGCAGATAAAGTCATCTCTGTTCCTGTCGATTTTTCTCTGCCATTAAAATGAATGGAGAAGGTCATAGCTGCAGAAGGTCTGCCTGCACTGAATGAAAGTGAAATGCATTCTTTTCATTAGACCTATGGGTAGTTAACCTTACGCTGGGGATTCTGTGCTCTCAAATTGCTTCACGTGCACTGATTCTGCCAAAAAGGCTTGCCAGGTTCTTGCTTAGATATCTTTCACAAAGGCCTTAAGAGTGCAGCAGCAATTGCAAATTAGCATCTGTTTATTTGCATATGGAGCAGATTATCAATAATACATAAGTTGGAGTCTTAGAAGTCAGAAGAACAGCAAGTGAGGTTGACATCCATTTTGCTTAATGGTACTTCATAAGCAAACTAGGTAATGGTATCACATGAAACTGACAACTTTCACTGCAGTACAATGTATATCTTCAATTTAGTGATTTTATGTAAATGTAACCTTATTTTTGCTTTCTGTTTTCTTCTTCTTTATGATGGCATTAATTGCAAAGAGATTAATTTCACTTCCTCTCCTTTTCACAGAGGGTGATGAGACAGGAGTGATGGATAATCTTCTTGAGGCACTGCAATCTGGGGCAGCATTCAGGGATCGCAGGAAACGAACACCAAGAACTCAGGGTAGGACATTTTTGGAATTTGTTTTGCAAAAAGCCATATATTTAGGATTCAATGTATGGGACTTGGAAATCTGTTTGGGAAACACTTCTATGAATTTTAACAAAAGCGTTTTTCTGCTCAGGTATGAAACCGCAGCAAAGCGTAACACCGGTTTTAATTCGGTAACTATTGGCATGTGCAACACACAAGTAAACACATATTTGCATTTGATACAACATGAATTATAAACAAATCAACATTCCACAGTTTCTGGAATGTTATTGAAAGCCATATTGGCTTGGCTGAAATTTTTTTACTCTGGAAGTTATGAATCATCATTAGCATGATTATATTTTGTGAAAAAGGAAACCATTTATTTATTTTAAAAACAGTCTTCATACTCGAGAGTTTGGCTTAGCATTGTGCAGCCTTCCTGGAAAATAAAATAAAAGTACTAGCAGGTAAAGAGGTAATCAATGTGAAAGGAGCCCATAGTCTGGTTGGAGCACAGATGTGGAACTGAGGAGAGGAAATGGAAAAAATTGATAGCATATATACAAATCCAGTAGGAAGAACAAGGAGGATATATAACCTTCAGTGACTATTAAAATATGTCAGCAGGAGTATTACAATACATCCTCAATTCAGGGATTAAGAAATTATGCTGTGTCCATTATATTGTAACCACTACGTTGAAGTCAACCTGGGTACAATCCAGTTGAACTTCTCCTTCATGTTGATTAAAAATTAAACCAGTGTCAATTATATTGATATAAATTCAAAATTGGATTACACAAACAACTTAGAGCATCTTGCTTTCATTATGTGTCCCAGCCTGACATGGTTCCAGGTGTTACTGTGGCCTTTTTGGAAATGTACATGTCTCCGTGTATTTCCCACCTGTAAAATTAATTTCTTGCAATATGGTATTCTATAACCTGTGGTTCTGATGACAACTTTTATATCTGAAACAAAAATGGAGTGATTTCTCTCTCCATTCCATCATCCTCTCTCTGTTTCTTGTACACTCTATGTTTGGCAACAGTAGAACATTGCATTTTGGCCCTGTATGCATGTTTGTTTGTATGTACAGTATATATTAGAATGGCTAGAGAGGGCTTTTTGTCATAACATTTCATTTTTTGTGTTTTTCTAGGCATGCTAAGAAGTATGTTTTTTAAGTAATTCACCACATCCTTTGAGTTTCTAGAACTGGTTTGTTTAAAGAGCTGTTTTGATGCTTTGCAAACAGTGTGTATGCATTAGTGTCTGTATGTACATATATCTGAAGAAATTATTTCCTTGTTGTTATAAGTTTTACTCATTTTATTAGCGTACATACTAGGAAGAAGAGCAAATTCAGTTGTTTCAGGCATAGCATTAAACAAATTAGTCACAAGTTTTAGGCTTCGTTTTGCCCCTTCCTTGATATGATGCTTAGAGGTTTCCAGTCCTGCTTTATTCCAGTTTGCTATTGAATGCAAAGCTGGGAAACAGCCTTTAGAGCAAATCAGTATTTGTTTGGAATCCATGGTTTATTTTCCACTAAACTTCTAAATGTGAATGTCATGACAGCGGATTCCTCTGTGTCATTAAGCAGCAGCATATATCAAGAGTCCTAGTGTGTATGTTACAGGCTTACAGCATGCAGACATGGAAAAGTTGAAAAGGGTTAACATCCAAAGAAAGGAAGTTTGTGTGATATCAGCAGGGATGGCTCTGAAGACCCACAGGTGTCAGCCAAACAGGGTGACAGGGATTTTTAAATATCCAGTAAGAGATTCTTTTGTTCTTTCTGGGATGCTCTGTCTCTCCAGCCGGCCATGAGGGAGAGCTCATCCCCAGAAAAATGGGAGGTGAATGATAACAAGATATTGTGCATAGAATCAGGCCCATTGCAAGCCAGTTGCATCAGGGATTGTAATTTGTTTGGCTGTGCTGACTATCCAAAAGGCCTACATGTTTTACCTTTTTTCTTACACCATTTTGTGCCCAGAGACCCATCCGTGTGATTTTTCTAACTTGCATTAAATTTGTTGAAAGTGTTACACTCCTTTTCTTTTAAGATGTAATAAAGATCAATTCTTCGTTAGAAATAATCAATCTTCACCATTACTTTCTGGTTCAGATACCAGAAAATGCCCCAGTTAAGGAGGAGAAAAGCAAGTCCTAGGCTTGGACTATTTGGGGCTTTACCTGTTGTGTTCTGTATTTTCCAGATCTAGGGAAGGAGTCAGACCTGCAACAGATTTTGTCCCATCTGTTGTCAATGGAGGAGCTCTGTTCATCTTGAATAGATGAAGGAGGGGAGGTGGTGGTAGCTAATAATTTAAGGTTGTGGTTTTTTTTTTGTATAACAGTACAAAAAAGCTTTTCATAGGCTGGCTGGGGAATATAAGCTGTACAGTGATCACATATGTGATACATGCATGGGAGATGGAGTGGACAATCCAGGGCACGTGATTGTATGTATATGTGACATGTCTGACACAAGAAGAAGACATACACACATATCAAATTATTAATTCTACAAGATGGTAAATTAGAGTAGTAATGGCATGTATTATTTGGGAAAACCTATTGATTGGCCCTGATGCATTTTAGCTTCCATTAAGCATATATAAATGGAGAAGATCCTCCTTCCAAGTTCAGTTCCTTTTCATATGAAAGTGCAAGGAAGTTTAACCATGTCCCTTAAGGGGGAACAAGTGGCTCGGCTTCTTATTTAGCTTTGCAAAATGTTAGATTATCAACAAACTTGATTTCTTCAGACGATTGTCTTGATTAATCTGACTGGGACATGCAATTGCATCTAACATGTTTGCATTTCAGAAAATAGTATTAGCTAAATGTTTCCTAATAGATAAGACAGAATGCTCTTAGGTATAAAGGATGATACTCTGTGCTGAGACAAGGAAATATATTTCCTTCTGCATCTTTACTATCTAATCAGCTTATTACACCTGGTATTTTCACAAATGGTCTCTATAAATCCTCTTGATTACCTTTGTAAAGTAAATTCAGATAGAATGTTGTAATATTGATCCCACAAAGTAATGGATTATTACTTTGGACATTTTCAAAATTTATGCTAGGTCAGAAGCCCATTACAAAGCATGTATGCCATTTTAAAAAAAAATATGTCTTAGGGAAAGATTTTCTGTCCAGGGGTTCAGTATGGCATCTTAATTTTGATTAAGATATAGAGTTTTCTCATATTCGATAGCTGAAACATGTGGAATGCAGCAAAGTCAGATTCAACCCAAGAAAACCAACTCCTGGATAAGCATACTTCCCCCTCTAATTTCACACTGTTTTTTTGCTTGAAAAAGAGAGCGGGCATGAGGCAAGGCTAACCTGTAGTGAGCTTGGATGCCTTCTTAATGCTAAATAAAGTTAATACATCAGCCTTCATTGTGCCATATTACTTGCCTACAACAGCAAGGCTGGACCTGCATAAACTGTAGCTCTATCTTAGATTACATTCCTATATAAATATGTATAAAGTATATCAAGCAAACTACAAAATGGCTTGGGAATGTATTTTTAGTTTTAGTAGATTTATTATACTGAAATGCTGGTCAGAGTCCTACTGGTGTTTCTGTAAGGTTTCTGTAATTTGCCATGGCTAATAATAATAGTAACAACAACAACAATGTGTCGTCAAGTCGATTCTGACTTATGGCAACCCTTTCCAAAGTTTTCTAGTAGAGAATACTTAGAAATGTTTTACCATTCACTTCTTCTAGAGTCACCTTGGGATTGTGCAGCTTGCCCAAGGCCACATAGGCTGGTTCTTCTCCTGGGATGCACAGTAGAGAATTGAACTCCCAACCTCTGGTTCTGGCTCTAACTCATATTACAGATATTTGACAAGATGCTGGAGAGTGTTCCAGCCATATACCTGGTCGCATGCCTGAGTGCTTAGCTGGGATTCACACCAGTACCATACAGTAACAATTAGCTTTAGTTAGCCATAGCAGCCCCTTCACGGATTGCTGCCTTGTCGTGGCGAAGGGGCTTGAGTAATTCAGAGAAGCTATGGGCTATGCCGTGCAGGGACACCCAAGACGGACAGGTCATAGTGGAGAGTTCTGACTAAACGCGATCCACCTGGAGCAGGAACTGGCAAGCCACTCCAGTAACTTTGCCAAGAAAACCCCATGAACAGAAACAAAAGGCTAAAAGATATGACGCTGGAAGATGGGCCCCTCAGGTCGGAAGGCGTCCAACATGCTACTGAGGAAGAGCGGAGGACAAGTACAAGTAGCTCCAGAGCTAATGAAGTGGTTGGGCCAAAGCCGAAAGGACGCTCAGCTGTGGACGCGCCTGGAAGTGAAAGGAAAGTCCGATGCTGCAAAGAAGAATACTGCATAGGAACCTGGAATGTAAGATCTATGAACCTTGGTAAGTTGGATGTGGTCAAACAGGAGATGGCAAGAATAAACATTGACATCCTGGGCGTCAGTGAACTAAAATGGACGGGAATGGGCGAATTCAATTCAGATGATTACCATATCTACTATTGTGGGCAAGAATCCCGTAGAAGAAATGGAGTAGCCCTCATAGTCAACAAAAGAGTGGGAAAAGCTGTACTGCGATACAATCTCAAAAATGATAGAATGATTTCAATACAAATCCAAGGCAGACCTTTCAACATCACAGTAATCCAAGTTTATGCACCAACCACCGATGCTGAAGAGGCTGAAATTGACCAATTCTATGAAGACCTACAACACCTTCTAGAACTGACACCAAAGAAAGATGTTCTTCTCATTATAGGGGACTGGAATGCTAAAGTAGGGAGTCAAGAGATAAAAGGAACAACAGGTAAGTTTGGCCTTGGAGTTCAGAACGAAGCAGGGCAAAGGCTAATAGAGTTCTGTCAAGAGAACAAGCTGGTCATCACAAACACTCTTTTCCAACAACACAAGAGGCGACTCTACACATGGACATCACCAAATGGGCAATACCGAAATCAGATTGATTATATTCTCTGCAGCCAAAGATGGAGAAGCTCTATACAGTCAGCAAAAACAAGACCTGGAGCTGATTGTGGCTCTGACCATCAGCTTCTTATAGCAAAATTCAAGCTTAAACTGAAGAAAGTAGGAAAAACCACTGGGCTAGCCAGGTATAATCTAAACCAAATCCCTTATGAGTACACAGTGGAAGTGAAGAACAGATTTAAGGAACTAGATTTGGTGGACAGAGTGCCTGAAGAACTATGGATGGAGGCTCGTAACATTGTACAGGAGGCAGCAACGAAAACCATCCCAAAGAAAAGGAAATGCAAGAAAGCAAAGTGGCTGTCCAACGAGGCCTTACAAATAGCAGAGAAGAGAAGGGAAACAAAATGCAAGGGAGATAGGGAAAGTTACAGAAAATTGAATGCGGACTTCCAAAGAATAGCAAGGAGAGACAAGAGGGCCTTCTTAAATGAACAGTGCAAAGATATAGAGGAAAACAATAGAAAGGGAAAAACCAGAGATCTGTTCAAGAAAATTGGAGCCATTAAAGGAACATTTTGTGCAAAGATGGACATGATAAAGGACAAAAATGGTAGGGACCTTACAGAAGCAGAAGACATCAAGAAGAGGTGGCAAGAATACACAGAGGAATTATACCAGAAAGATCTGGATGTCCCGGACAACCCAGATAGTGTGGTTGCTGACCTTGAGCCAGACATCCTGGAGAGCGAAGTCAAGTGGGCCTTAGAAAGCATGGCTAACAACAAGGCCAGTGGAGGAGATGGCATTCCAGTGGAACTATTTAAAATCTTAAAAGATGATGCTGTTAAGGTGCTACACTCAATATGCCAGCAAGTTTGGAAAACTCAGCAGTGGCCAGAGGATTGGAAAAGATCAGTCTACATCCCAATCCCAAAGAAGGGAAGTGCTAAAGAATGCTCCAACTACCGTACAATTGCACTCATTTCACACGCTAGCAAGGTTATGCTCAAAATCCTACAAGGTAGGCTTCAGCAGTATGTGGACCGAGAACTCCCAGAAGTACAAGCTGGATTTCGAAGGGGCAGAGGAACTCGAGACCAAATTGCTAACATGCGCTGGATGATGGAGAAAGCCAGAGAGTTCCAGAAAAACATCTACTTCTGCTTCATTGACTACGCAAACGCCTTTGACTGTGTCGACCACAGCAAACTATGGCAAGTTCTTAAAGAAATGGGAGTGCCTGACCACCTTATCCATCTCCTGAGAAATCTATATGTGGGACAGGAAGCAACAGTTAGAACTGGATATGGAACAACTGATTGGTTCAAAATTGGGAAAGGAGTACGACAAGGCTGTATATTGTCCCCCTGCTTATTTAACTTATATGCAGAATACATCATGCGAAAGGCTGGACTGAATTAATTAATTAATTAATTAATTAATTCCCAAGCCGGAATTAAGATTGCCGGAAGAAATATTAACAACCTCAGATATGCAGATGATACCACTCTGATGGCAGAAAGTGAGGAGGAATTAAAGAACCTCTTAATGAGAGTGAAAGAGGAGAGCACAAAAAATGGTCTGAAGCTGAACATCAAAAAAACTAAGATCATGGCCACGGGCCCCATCACCTCCTGGCAAATAGAAGGGGAAGATATGGAGGCAGTGACAGAGTTTACCTTCCTGGGCTCCACGATCACTGCAGAT
Organism: Intellagama lesueurii; assembly: GCA_037013535.1. NCBI lineage: Eukaryota > Metazoa > Chordata > Lepidosauria > Squamata > Agamidae > Intellagama > Intellagama lesueurii. Next base: position 24,699,004 of record JBAJHW010000010.1, on the reverse strand, counting down.
GGTGACAGCAGCCACGAAATTAAAAGACGCCTGCTTCTTGGGAGGAAAGCGATGAGAAACTTAGACAGCATCTTAAAAAGCAGAGACATCACCTTGCCGACAAAGGTCCGCATAGTCAAAGCTATGGTTTTTCCAGTAGTGATGTATGGAAGTGAGAGCTGGACCATAAAGAAGGCTGACCGCCGAAGAATTGATGCTTTTGAATTGTGGTGCTGGAGGAGACTCTTGAGAGTCCCCTGGACTGCAAGGAGAACAAACCTATCCATTTTGAAGGAAATCAACCCTGAGTGTTCACTGGAAGGACAGATCCTGAAGCTGAGGCTCCAATACTTTGGCCATCTCATGAGAAGAGAAGACTCCCTGGAAAAGACCCTGATGTTGGGAAAGTGTGAAGGCAAGAGGAGAAGGGGACGACAGAGGATGAGATGGTTGGACAGTGTCATCGAAGCAACCAACATGAATTTGACCCAACTTCGGGAGGCAGTGGAAGACAGGAGGGCCTGGCGTGCTCTGGTCCATGGGGTCACGAAGAGTCGGACACGACTAAACGACTAAACAACAACAAAGCCATAGCAGGTTATGCAAATGTTACATGAATACCAGTAGGATTCAAGTCATTGTTGAAAGTTTCTTCCTGTTCAGCTTGTAGAAATAAAAAACGTGCTTCTAAATGCTCATTGGTGTGTTTTAATGGATTGCATGAAAACAAAGTGAGCATCTGCACAAAATACATTTCCAGTCATGCTGATATCTTCAAAATGGTAGCTTTCCCAGGGGGAGGGGGATTAAATGAATAATTTATGTCTTTATATGTTTATTTCCTGAAAAAAAATAGTTTTAGTGTTGCAATGGTTAAACATTTTTATAATGGAATGTCTGTTTTTTTAACAATCTGTCACTGTCTTGTCATAACTAAAACTGTTAAAGGGACACATTTTGAACAGCATCCATCACTCTTTCACTGATTATCCATGACCTTTTATCCTAGCCTGAGGCTATGAGATTATAAAACAAGGCTGATTCTGAAATATATTCTGTCTAATATTAGTTTAAGCATCCCCCTCCCACTTGCATAACTAACTGTTCTACCAGGCTTCCCCACTCCCACTTTGCTCTGAGCTGCTAAATCTTTTACTATAGAATTAAATTTCTAGAAACAATAATAGCTAGTACCATTTTAGCAGTGTCCTAGTTCAGAAATATTGCAGCTGCAGTGCTTCTACGTGCCATCATTCCCCCCCTGATGCTGCAGAGCATTTACAGTTTTGACATACGCATGGGTTTGTCCATGATTTACATATCAAATTTTCTTCTCGAATTTCACAGCTTTTTAGGATTTCACACAAATGTTATAGTACATATATCTTGTGGCATCTGATTTGCGGCAGAACAATTTAAGGAATATTAGTTGTACTTGACTTACCTAGTCCCATCTTTGTAATGTGCTTTTAATAAATGGCAATGGAATTTTTTCTGTGGTGCACAAATAGCAGCAACAGAATATTTTTGCACCTTTGTATCCTTAAGTTATAGAGTTCATTGTGCTTATCAGGGAGCTCCTTTAGAATAACACTAATGGAGTTGGGCCATTCAATGATTTTAGCTCTTACATTCAGAGATCTGCCAATGTTTGCACTGTTGCATACAACTTGTATGGATTTTCCATTTCATTCTGGTCAGTAGTGTAGAAATAAATTTGGAGGTGTGGGTGCTTATCATGACATTCCCCGTGGCTATAAGAGCAGTCCAAAAGTAAGGCAGCTATGTAAGTCCATGTCAGCAAATGAGGAGCAGAATTTTGTATAGCTAATGGTTCTTGATTCTTCATTAAAGACCAAGTCACTATGAAGTAGTTCACATTACATCAAGGACAGCTTGAAACAGTATACTATTCTAGCAAAAATCCCTCTCTATTCCGAGCAATAATGAAGATTTCAGCTAAATTCGGAGGAAGCAGGATATCCTGAGGAGAGATGAGTCAAATTATGGGGGAAATTATAAGAGGTTTTGTATGATCCTTTGCATTTCAGAACTTTGCTTGCAAAAATTTGGTGAAAGTGGATTTTTTCATATGTTCGAAAACCATGTATTTTGTGTAAAAATATATTGTCTGCAGAAAACAACGTTTTCTGTGTACAACACAAAGTTGTGAAAGCTGGTGAACAAGTCAAAAAATTACTACTCTGGGTGTTTTACAAGTTAAAGCATACAAATCTCAAAGACTACATAATCTCAAATCTCAAAGATTTCGGCCGCTGTATTACAGTTTTGTTTTAATTTGGGGGTTGGGAGGGGAGTGTCATTGAGAGCAGTTTATTCTCGGGATTTTCCCTCTTTTCATAACTAAGTATAGTTCTACTAAAATCATAAGTTCACTTTGTTCAAGCTTATGTTGTCAATTACCTGTTTTTCAGTTCTCAGCATCAGCTTCATTGTTCAATCAATCCTTGATTGTTTATTCATCTGATTCAATCTGCTTAATTTTAGCAGAATTCGTCTTTATCCTTGGGCATTGCATCTGTTGGAATAGTATCATGGATGATTAATTATCATGAGATGCAGCGAATTCCAGTTTATTATCTTCCCAAATCCATTCCCTCTGAACATGTGTGTAGCCAAGTTTCTGCATATATGCTACTTGTGGATCCAGAAACTGGACATTTCTATTAGGCTTTAGTTTTTAATGATGCTGATTATTTGATTAAACACTTTCAAGCTCATTAAAATAACAAAGACAACCACTTGAAGAGACACAATTTTAGAATAGATTTTTCTTCCTTGCCCAATATATGACTAGCATTTCCCTTCTTTCCATGGAATAAAAGGACAGGAAAAAGGGGGAGGCATGAAAGCTGAAAATTCTCTCATGTGACAGTGCTGGTTCACTATACGAGTAATAGTCAGTCTCTCCCTTGCACATGTAATTTGCATTTTAAAAATGGGATTAGTTTCATCCAAAGACAGATAATTATGTTTGGCATTCCTGTGGAGTTTGTGATGTTGCATTTCTGCAGAATTCCTTGGGAAGAAATCATTAGGACCGACTTCTGAATTGACTGGTCCGCTGAGCACATTATTTTTCGTCAGAACATTTAGTGCTTACATCAGGATTGCCACTTTCTGGAAAGTCAGGGAAATTGGTCTGACGTCAGGGCAAGTTGAGGGAACTGTGATTAAAATATATTCAAGCAGTGGATTTTTGACCTGCTGCTGCAAGAGCATGATCTGTTCTTGTAGCAACTGGCATAGAGAAGTAGCAGAATACAAGGAAAACTTAATGATGCCCTTTCCCAGCTCCACCTTTTTCTCAGCTCCACCCCCAGCAACCAGCCTCATGTGTTTGTTGAGCTCTGTCCCTGCATGATTTCCAAGGTCTGCCTGTAGCATTTGCAAAGCAAGGCTAGTTTGAACGTTTAGCAAGATACAAACTTTAAACATCTAACTGTTTTCATCCCTTGTATTAATGCAACACGACCTATTCATTTTTTAACTTGTGGGTTATATTGAATGGTGGTCAGGGAAATTGACAAATATTGGTCAGGGAAAGTCAGGGAAATGAAAAATAAAATTTCATTCGCAACCCTGTTGCATGTTCAGAAAGAACAAATGTAATTGATTATATAATTGAGAAAAAATATTACCAAGAGTTGATTAATATTGTCTTGAGTGACAGCCCTGATTTCCTTAAAATTTACAACTTTCTCAGTATGTTCCACCTATAACTCAAACTGTCTTCCTTCCTTTTTAGAACTCTTTGGATGGTTATCTTCTGTTCATATTAATAATGCGAACCAAACTTGATATACTTGTATAATGTTGGTATGCTGGATTTTGATACAACCTTTAGAACCTTTGCATGATAAGGGATATCTGAAATTCCTGAAACATTTTTGTGTTACTTCATGTTTCAGTTCTTTATCAAAGAAATAGCAAGAGGAAAAGGAAAACATATTGTGTGACATTATAATTAATAAAATGGAATGAAGGTGTGCCCTGGTGAAATTTCAGCAAATGTCTGAAAATCAACCATCTTTTCTTTGAAAAATATACCGTGGTTCCTGCAGAGTACTCAATATTCCCATTTAGGGAGTCATTCTCACTGTGTGTAGGAAGTTCAAGGTTACATGAATTTTATTGTTAGTATGCATTGTACTATTTGGTATCAAACGTCTCGTGGCAATCTAAACATTTTTTTGTATCCTCTACTGTTAAAGAAGGCAGATCCCATGCTACTTTAAAATGTTAAACATCGATGCTAAAATCATTCATTGTTTTTGATGCAGGGGCCTGCAATGTATGATAAACAAGTAAGGCTCATGTCAGGGATTTCCATTGTTGAGGATCGTCAGAGAGCTATTGCCAACTTGCATATTCCCTTGAGCTTGCAGCTACTTTTGCTATGCTTGCTTGCTTACCCCTTGCTGGTACTGCAAGGAATTTTAAAAAAAGTAGAGACCAGTGTTCTGCTTACCCTTTCCTTTTGTGTAGTCATGCAAACTGGGTCTGCAGGAAGAGGATAGGTCAATAGATAATAAAGATATTATGGGCACATTCAAGAAGTCCATCTTTTCTAAGAATTCCCTTAAATAAACCTGGACCTGTCAGAGATGTGCCGTTGTCAGGATGTACTCAGACAAAAGAATGGTGTACTAAATAAATAAATAAATGACAAAAATCCTGTTGCATATCTATGCCTGGACAACTCAAAGTTGCATGTGCAGTTGTGAAAGTCGTAGCAAGACAGAAATCAGACCCAGCAAGCAATTCCACTGGCACAGCTGTGCAGCAATTAGCATAAGTTGTGCATTCAGACATGCAGTGCAGACTCCCTGGGGACACCTCCTTGAAAAATTTCACAGGGGCACCAAATATAATATGATTTCAGCCAATAAATAGATAAATAAATAATTGCTACATAAAGATTCAGATGTTTTAGAAATAATTTGATGAATTTAGCAATTTGTGACTAAATGTTTATGAGCCCATAAATGAGATTCCATTTTGCACCAGTTACTCCTCCACCACCACCAATTTGTAACCTATGAATCAGAAAGCAATCCATCAACCCACCAAAGTTATGATTAACCTACTTTTTTGTATCTGTCTGCCTCGACTTACATCAATAGAGAGCTTGTCCAGCAGTAGCTGATAGTCAAGAATGTAAATCATGTTTGCAATAATGGGGTCACATGTTGCTCAGACCTACATGAGATTCATATTGCACCCATAGTGCATTTGAAAAATCATACTTTTATGTATTTTTAAGTAGTGCATGTAGAACACATAACAGAGGTGTTGAAATTGTTGTCATAAGCAGAGTAAGATCAGATGGTACTTTATCATCATCATTTGGTGAGCTTTAGACTCACTGGAAATCAAGGCCTCTGCAGGGGTGGGGGAACAATTAAGATGGTCTGCCCCAGGAGGCTAATGGATCCAAATGGTTCCCTGATGGCTCTTGGGGTGTTTCCTGTCACATCAGCAGATGATTGTGTTGAAGCTCTGTTGATCTCAGAATGGGGAAATGGCCAGGGCTGTTGACAGAAGCACTTCTAAGCATCCCCTCCCATGAACTAGAGTCAGACTGGCCCCCTGGTTTATTAGGGAGTGAATGGTGATGAAATGAGTGGGATGGAGACTAGAACAAGGACAAAGGAAAATCTGACCGAACAAGGGCTAGGGTATGGTAGTGCTGTGCCACCATTGTGTCTGTACCAAGTCATCCAGCAGAGCTGTTTTGAGTGGTCAAGGACCTCTTACATGCCACCCCACAGGAAGAAAATGCAAATCACACTGTCGCTCGCTGTGAAGAACGGGCATGACACTTTGCAGGCAAAATTGTTTCCATTCTGACTTGGATGCTTTAGTTGATATAGGTCCTGTGGATATAATTATGGCCCCTGCTTGTCCTGGGTTAACAGATAAATTTCATTCTTTGCAGCCTATTAACGTTAACAGGACCTTTAGAGAGGTGAGGACTTCACTGCCAAGTCACACTTTCAGTTATAGCTTTTGGGTGTGTGACCTTCAGTTTCAGTGCTCTGCTTTGTTCTAGGGAGTGAGGAAGGTGCCACAGAAAGACTTCTGATCCACCCATCTTTTCAAAAGTCTTTGGGTGATGGTCTTCTGCAGTCTTGAATGGTCAGAAGATTCAGAAATGTGTTGTGTCAATAAATGAACAAATAATTCCATGCTACCTCTGCCATATTTGCCTTATATTTGCATCCATTGAACTTCTCTAGTGAGTTCTTAGTTTTTTTTTAAAAAAAAGGAGAGGGGAGAAATGCATCGCCATCGTGTTTCTTCCTTGTTCTAAAATTCTTAGGAACTTCCTCTAGGTGCTTATACCTCCTCCCTACTTAATACACAATTTGCATTGTCTAGCACAGAAAATTTAACTTTGTTTATCCAGGATTATTTTGGCATGATGTGCCGTATGGCTTCACTCAGTGACCCTTCGCTTTCACAGATAATTTGCCATGCACTGGTTCTTCTGGCACTTGGCATTTTGATTCTTCAACTGGCAGAAGGAAAGGGAAAAGGACTTGTAGTAACTGTTTCAACTGAACAAGGAAGATACTTTATATAAGTTTGCTGTAACTTCAAACTTTGAAGCAATTGTTGCTGCATTTATAATCAGACATCTACATACCCAACCAATGCATTATTTTTTTGGAGACAAAGATTTCACGTAACTAAACTTTTAAAATGAGCATTTTTTTTTCTTTTTAAGATATGATAGTTCTAGAAGTGTTTCTAGTAAATGAAACTTTATTGCAGAGTTAATGTCATTTCTGTAGCCATTTTCATATTGTTTGGATGCATTACTGATCACAAATAGTGTTTAGAGGCTGTGAGATTGCTGTGACTGTCTCTCTCTCAGATCTGTGAGGAGCAGCAATATTAAATTAATATTTTACCTTTATGTTTGCTTTTGTGCAACATGTAATCAACAAGCTATCAATGCCTTCTTGTTGTCTTCCAGAAATGATACATTTTGCTTCCTTTGAAGATACATTATGGGCTTTCATCCTGAAACATGCTTAAATTCTTTCTCCATCATAGCAATAATTTCTTGAGTTTACTTTATTCACCTCTATGCTTGTCCAAAAATTTTCTATTTTACAATAACTGGATTTATTTCCCCTAAATTGTACTGAGAAAGGATTCATTGTAAAGACAAGCCAGATTCTGCAGAATCATTTTCTTTAACCCCCTTCCCCAAGAGTGAGGATAATGCCACAGAAGATTATACACAGATGGTTAAATAACTTTTAAAAATAATGCAGTTTACAGCAGCTTCAGTAATGTTATTATTAAATGTTAGAAACACATTAGCAGCTAAGTAAGTTTGGGAATGAGCCCTTAGATTTATCATTGGATTACAAACAGAAATACTTAGAGAAAATAACTGAAATGAATATGTCTAAAGGAACTACATAAATTTGTTTTATATAATTTCTTCTAAAATAGAAAGCTACTTGCTTGTTTTTAAAATAAATCTTAATCTCTTTGTTATCCACTGGTAATGTAGTAGGAAAAACCTAGTATCTGTCACCAGATGCATATTTAGCTGTCCCAAGTAAACAAACCCCTATGGAAGGAAAATTTGATCCTTCAGCTTCATCATTTGGTGACTACTGTTAGCAGTTTAACTTGTATTGCAAATTCCAAAGGATGTGCAGTTCATCCATACATTTGGGCAGGCTGAAATATTCCATTCTGGAAGAAAGTGGCTTATAGTAGCTCTGGCCTAGTGGTTCCCAACATCTGTGCCGCAGCACCCCGGGGCTCTGCCAAACCCAGCCAGGGGCACCGTGGAATCCTCGGAAGTACTTCTGTGGAATCTGTGAAAGTACTACTCATGCCAGGCTTCCCCCCTCCTGTCTCCTCCCTTTACCCAAAGTACCTTATTCGGGGAGCCATGGTCAGTGGCCAGTAAGTTGGAACCACAAATCGAAAAAGCTTGGGAACCACTGGTATACACTTACTGAGGAGAAAGGACAAGCTAAGGAAATAGTTTGTCATAATCTAGCTATTATTGCAAATGTAAAATTCATCTTCACACAAAGGTACAGAAAAGAGAATGCTGTTTGTTTCAAATTCTGTGGATAATGGTACAAACTGTCCATAGTGTTACAGGAACAAATTATAACAATATAGTTTTGAGTGAGTTTAGTTCTTTATTGTTTCAGCACAGTCTGTGGTGCTTAATGTTCATTTTTCTAAAACCTCTCAGGTTGTTGAAACAGATAAAGCACTTCATGAGGTTCCTCTAACAGCAGTGTTATTACAGAGGAAGGCCACTGTGCAATAGGAGTTAATTTTATTTTGAAAGCTTGTCTAGAATATTTAGACACTACAGTGTAAAACGTGTTCATAGCAGTGTTGTGGTGCACTGTCTGTTTGCAAGTGGTTGGTATTAAGAGCAAAGCCGTAATAATTACCAGGAGATAACAACATGGATTGAAGAGATCAGGTAGAAAATGCACACTCCAGTAATATAGGTTTCTAATTTATAAATCTAGGCTTTGTTGGACAAAAGCCAGAAAAAATATTTTATATTGTTTGAGGCATTACATTCGTCTAGTGATTGCTCCTCATCTTATGAAAGAGTATGACTTTCTGACAGTGGTCACCAAGGACGTTTAACATCCGTCATTAATCCTTTATTTTTGCTGTATGAAAAAAGAGCCTATAATATCCAGTGATTTTGAATTTGATATTTATTCCATTCCATAAGCTATTATCTTAATAATGAAGAAAAAAATATAATAATTCTGTGTAACAATTCTATTGTTGCTGAGTTTGAAGCAAAATAACATTTAATGTGCAAATAAGTTATATCTTTGTTACTGACACATTATCATTTGGAATAGAGTCATTTGTAGTAATGCTGTATGTAGCAGATTTTCAGTGGTGCCCAGTCATGGTAAAACTGAAAAGAGAGAGAGAGAGAAATGATTGTTAATTATTTCCTGTATATAAAAGCCAGATTTCAAGGGTGCTATGCATGGTACTTGTTTCAGTACTGTTCTTTGATGCTGTTATGCCCACTGTGCAACTCTGATTATGATATCATCATCATCACCTCTCAGAATTGCTGGTGTATATGGGTGGACCAAAGGGTCAAGTATAAAAAGTAAGAATTAGATCCTAAAAATTTGTGGATGAGATGCCATTTTTGCAAAATCACTTGATTTTTGGATTTCAGGAAGCAAATTAGCAGCTGTAGGCAATTGTTTTAAATTGGTAACCAAAGATTTTGGAACAACTCCAGTTACTAAAATTTTATGGGGAGGAGGATGACTTACATTTCTTAATTCATAGAATCATAGACCAATGGAGTTGGAAGTGGAATGGAATCCAACCCTTCTCAATGCAGAAGTACAAATCAAAGTGTATCTGACAGATGGTTGTTGAATTTTTTTCTTCAGTGCCTCCAGTGTTGGAGTGGTAACCAACTCCTGAAGTAATTGGTTCCATTGATGTACTGCTCAAACAGTTAGGAAGTTTTTCCTATATTCGGCCTAATTCTGGCTTCCTGTAGCTTGAGCCCATTATTACATTTCCTGCACTGGGATGATCGAGAACAGATCCTGCCCCTTTTCTATATGACTACCTTTCAAGTACAGTGGTGCCTCGCAAGACGAAAGTAATTCGTTCCGCGAGTACTGTCGTATTGCGAAATTTTCGTCTTGCAAAAAAGCGGCTTCCCATAGGAATGCATTGCAATGCATTCCTATGGGAAACCTCGCAAGATGAACGAATTATTTTCATCTTGCGAGGCATCGCTCTTCCGGGGAAAAAATCGTCTTGCGAAGCACGGCCATAGAAAAAGCCATCTTGCGAGTCACCAACACGATCGCAAAACGCTTTTGTCTTGCGAGTTTTTTGTCCGGCGAGGCGTTCGTCTTGCGAGGCACCACTGTATTTGAAAAGTGCTATCATATCTCCCCTTAGCCTGTTTTTCTTAAGGCTAAGCATGCCCAATTCTTTCAGTCTTTCCTTATAGGCTTGGTTTCCAGTCCTCTGATCATCCTTGTTGCTCTCACCTGAACCTAGTTTGCTGGCATTTTTCTTAAAGTGTGGTGTCCAGAACTGGGCACAGTACTCAAAATGAGGCCTACTAGGACCAAATAGAAAGAAATTCGTGAGATTTGGGTACTACTCTTCTGTTAATGCAGCCTAAAATAGCATTTGCCTTTCTTCGTAGTGGTCTCTGTGAATGCACACAAATGGGTTTATCCTGCACCTGCGCAGGACATTCGGAAGATTCTAGAGCATAGGAAAAGAAACAATTTAGTCCCCCCCCCCCGGAGGGTATAGGCTCCGCCTCCTCAACCTTCCTTTCAGTTCCTCTTTTTCCGTTGTTCGAGTAGGACGTTGGAACACTAGAGCAAATTTTAGGAAACGTGTCTGACCTTCTGGCTAAGATTTCATTCCTTTCTCTAGCCCTTTCGCTAGAAATTATTACTTTTTCGTTTCTTATACTTGTTTTCTGTGAAAGAACGCTTTCTTTTTTTAATTTTTGAACGTTCTTCGCGCTTTCCCCCCTTCCCGCCAACGGATTCCCCCTCCATTTTATTTTTCTTCTTTTATGGCCCCTCGGGGCTTCAAACAGTGCACGGTTTGCTCCCGAAAAATCCCTCTTACAGACGGGCACAGTCAATGTTTATTTTGTCTGGGGGAATTCCATCAGCCACAGGCGTGCACCGCGTGCAGGAGCCTTTCTAAGCAGGCGATTAAACTTCGGCTTCTACGATTTCGTGCTTTCCTCTACGAGCGAACTCTGGATCCAACTATGGAGGTACCTGCCCTCCCTTCACCAACCCCCCTCTCAGAGGCGTCCAAGTCGCTCTCTGGCCCAGTTGAACAATCTTCACTTTCAATCTCCTTACCTGCTAAGTCCAAGGACTCGGTAAAACCTCCTAAGGCTCCTTCGCAGCCGGTAATTTCTGTTAAAAAAAGAAAGGAGAAGGAAAAGCCTAAAAAACCAAAGAAATCATCCAAGCCTACTTCTCTATCTCTTCCTGTGGCTCCTATCCTATTGGAGGATTCTTCAAGAGAAGGCATTGGACTTTCTGAACCAGAGGAACATATCATTCCTTCCTCACAAGCGGCTCAGGATCTCATGAGCATGTCTCCAAGTTCTGGCCATTTTGGGGCTGATGCACCTGCCAGCCTGGCCGCTGCCCATGTTAGCCCTCGATCTCCAGGGCGGGCTGATACGGAGACCCATTCCGAACAGGAGTCTGCTTCGTGCACTCCTACAAAGCACACGGGGAAGCGCAAGCATATCTCCCCATACCAGCCTATCAGGACCGAGGACCAGTACCGTCCACAGGGTCCACCACAAGACCAGTACCATCCACAGGGTCCACCACAGTATGGTCACCCGTTTTTTGGTCAATACCATCATAATCCATATCAAGGCTGCGGCTATCAACCTGACTATAGGGGATCTTCGTATCCTCCACCATCCTGGTACCCTCCCATGGCTCCGCCAATGGAAGCTCAGCCACGATACCAAGGGGACTTTTCCACGCCCCAGGCTCCTCCTTCCCGAAAGAGACGTACTCCACTGGCACCTACAGCGCCTCCTAAACGCGCTAAACACAGCAGGAGCCATTCGACTGTACAGGCTACCACTCTTTACTCTGGTCCTCAGGGCCACGATACAGAACCTTTCTCCCTGTCTACGCATTCTGATGCCGAACCTGCACCAAGAGATACGGTACCACGGCGTTCTCCATCTATGGCTTCTGAGTCATTCCATGATGAACACTCATCTACCTCCAGTGACTCTGATGTCCCTGATGCTGGCGACACGGGCGCTTCTTCCCAATCATTGGAAGATTTTTCATCATATGCCCAGCTTATCCTGCGTATGGCCAGGACTCTTCAACTCGACGCGCAAATACCGCAACAAGAGAAAGACCTTGTCTTTCATGATATGGAGCAGGATAAAACCTCCCCTCCTAGCCTAAGTTTGATACCAGCGCTCTTCGACCTGGTTAAGAGTTCTTGGGATAAGTCACCTTCAGCTCTACAAATCCCTCGCAAAATCGAGCACCATTATAAAACTCATGGGTCAGACTCTGATTTTCTAACTAAACACCCTATGCCTAATTCCATCGTTGTAGAGGCTACTCAATACAAGTCTCGTAGCAGATCCTCCCTGATACCCGCTAATAAGGAGGGAAGAAAGACTGACTCCTTGGGGAAAAAACTCTATTCATTAGCTGCCTTGCTAATCAAAATCTCTAATTACCAAGCTGCAATGGGAGCTTATCAAAAACATCTATGGGACAAAATTCTCCCCATACTACAAACTCTCCCCGATTCCTCGAAGATCGAGGCCCTCAACACTTACGAAGAGGCTAACTCCCTCACTAGACAGCAGAGAGTAGCAGCAAAGCATACCGCCGATACTGCCTCAAAGCAGCCCCCTGATGACTCCTTTTGCCCTGATCCTTTGCCAGTGGGGAGAAAAAGAGGGAGAATGCAATACAGTACAAGACATCACCAGGACTTGCTGCCTTAGCAATAGGTCTTGATGAGGGGAAAAAGATCAAGGAAAGCATAAATGCAATCCCCCATTACCACAAACTATGCAGTTGAGTTCCCCACATTTGGGGAAATCACAGGGATCAGCACACCCGAAGTGCAATGGATGAGCCTCACCCTGGGAAAACCACTTTCATGACCATGGTATTTCCCCTGCAAGGTATGAGTTGGAGGGGCCCTTGCACCTCCTGCCCCCTTCTGTGCCCTGCCCCCCCAAGGCATGGTGACCCCCTGGCTGCACCTCCCGCTCAGAACAGGGCTGCACAGCCCCAGTCCCGCCAGAGGCCAAGAGAGCACAGGTATTAGCATATATGCTAATATATATGCTAATACCTTATGCTAATACCTGTGCACTAGAGGATTGTGGGAGGAACACCTAGCCGCTGATGGGGGTCCCGCGGGGCACCCCAAAACACTGAAGAGCTCTCTTGGCCTCTGGCGGGACTGGGGCTGTGCAGCCCTGTTCTGAGCTGGAGGTGCAGCCAGGGGGTCATCATGCCTTGGGGGGGCAGGGCACAGAAGGGGGCAGAAGGTGCAAGGGCCACTCCAACTCATACCTTGCAGGGGAAATACCATGGTCATGAAAGTGGTTTTCCCAGGGTGAGGCTCATCCATTGCACTTTGGGTGTGCTGATCCCTGTGATTTCCCCAAATGTGGGAAACTCAACTGCATAATTTGTGGTAATGGGGGATTGCATTTATGTTTTCCCTGATATTTTTAGCCCATTGGCCCTGCTTGTTTTCCAGGAGGCAGATCCTGGAAAGCCAGCAGCTCAGATGGCAGAGCAGCAAGGTCCAATGCAGCTGCCACAGTGAGCAGGTACTGGTTTGGAGGCCTTCTGGCACAGTGCTGGAACTGTGGGGGGCTTCTGAGTGGGGGTGGCTAAAGAGGTTTTAAACCATTTTTTACAGTATATTCACTCCATAAGATGCATACACTTTCTCCCCTACTTTTTTGGGATAAAAAAGTGGGTCTTATGGAGCAAAAAATACAGTAATTAATGTGTTCCAATGGGGGGGAAAGCGAAGCATCGTCTTGTGAAAATCGTCCATAGAAAACATCGTCTTGCGAAGCGCCACAGCGCTCGCAAAAACCCATTGTCTTGCGGATTAATCGTCCTGCGAGGCAATCGTCTTGCGAGGCACCACTGTACGTCCAGTATCGCGCAGTATCCAGTGCGGCCGCGGCAAGCATCAGCAGCGAGACAGGGGTGCCAGCCTTTTCGGCATGACCGGCCCGTTCTGCTCGGCGGGAAGCAGCGGCGCTCCGGCCCGCCCCTTGTCTATGCAGAGCTCACACATGCGCACTTGCGCACTAGTGCCGGTCACAGGGAGATGCAGGGGCGGGCCGGAGGCCGCTGCTTCCCACCGAGCAGAACGGGCCGGTCACATAAGAGGGGGTAGTCTTATACAGCAAGTATATAATAAACTCTATATTTTGAGTGGAAATGTTGGGGGGGTCGTCTTATACGCCCAGTCGTCTTATACGCCAGCAAATACGGTAGTTTCTTCCTCTCCCTTCCTTATTAGAGTGCTCTCTTTTTAAAGGTGGTACACTCTAGCTTGTGAAGAACTTCAGTTTGCCAGTTCTTATCCCTTCTCTATTCCTACCTATCCCTTTCAAAGTTGAATTCCTCCAGAATTCTCCTCTTCATAAAAAAAAGTAAACAATTAATTCTTCATTCTTACACTCCCATTGTGTGTAACTATTAAAATATAATGACCAGTTTTGATTATATTGAGACAAAAAAGGGGAGCTTTGTGGCCATTACAAAATACAAATCCAAGGATAGGTGATACCTTTATAGGCCACTAATAAAAAATAAAATTAAAAATCACACTGTGTGAGCTCTTGTGAATAAATCTCACTTCCTCAAAGCAAGTAGCAGAAGTCCAAATGTTCGTGGCAAGATGGGATTTGCCAGGCAGTTATTCTTAGATGTAAAGTTCTTAGAAAGATACATTTTCACCAGGCACCTCTGACTTAAATGAGGCAGGAAGTTGTTTTAAAGCTGCCACTGATGCAGTTGTGGGTTGGATTTCACACTCCAGGCTATGCATGCACACACACATCTCCTCCCCATTTCGCTCTTCTTTGAAACAGATATTTTTCTGTTTGATTATGTCCACTTTAGGTCTTAGACCTTCTCCGTAACAATATTCAATTTACTTCTTCCCAAAGTCTCAAACCCTTTTCTTCTTTCTTCCTTATTTAGTTCCAAACTACCTAAACCTTTAAAATGAGAAGATTGCTGAGTGATGTAAAGTAACAAAAAGTTCATTAAGTTTCTATGTATCCAGTAATTAATAAGTGTTCCTGATAACTATAAATGGGTGTAAGAACTGGACAGTGAAGAAAGAAGAAGAGTGAGCATGAGATGGATCGGCTTAATAAGGAAAGGAACAGCTTTGAGTTTACAAGCCCTGGGCAGGTATATTAATGAGAGGATCTTTTAGAAGTCATAGCATAAGCCAGAAGTGACCTGATGGCACATAACAACATCAGCAGCAAGAATTAATAAAGATATGTCTTATTTATTTACTGCTACTGCTACACTGCTACTGATGGTGTGTTTTAAAGTAGTTCTTACAGACATGGCTGCTTACATCCACTTTTATTTCCTAATTTGAAACTGGCCTTTAATAATTACATTTTGTAATCTGCTTTGGAATGGCAATATGGTCCTTAAAGGTGTTGTGTAACTATATAAAGCAGATGTATTAATTAATATGATCCACTAATGCTGTAATAGAGGGTGTTCCACTAAAAAAAAAACCTACTGGTTTTGATATTCGCATGTTTGTCTCAGTATGCCCAGAGTTCCTGTAACCCAACTGTTCAGTGTTTCTCAATTGACTTAACTTGGGAGGTTCTAGTTGGTAGGATAGCTAAATCTGACAACATAATTGAAGAAAAAGGTTGAAACTAATTAGCACTTATCATTATAGAAGAGGGAAAAATTAAATCATGTAGTATCAATATTAAACAGACTGCTGTGAAGATAGTCCCTTTAGTAATGGAGATTTTAGAAAGATGGACAAGCCTAAACCAAAACACATAATCCTCTTAGTTTTCTCCTTTATCCATCTCATAAGTTTATCAGCTTTTTAAATTTATAACTTGTATTATTATGTCCCTACAGCAAATGCATACTCATAATACTCTGAAGTACTCACTGAGCATCTTGCTTTGAGAGTATGCATACATGCCACTATCTTTTAACATTAACTAATCTCTAGTAAATTTCAGATCAGTCTTACAAAATGTTATAAGTATAAATGCACTTACCCTTTACAGTCATTGGAGAGTTGCTGTTGCACCTACTAGAAAACACTACCCAATTATGTTTTATAATTCTTATGAACAGGGGGATGGTAGCAAGATCAACGTTATGTTCCCATTCAATTAAAAATACTCATTAAATATAGAGTGATGTTGCTGTTGCATCAAACACAAAATGAAGGTCTGACTGTGTTCTAAAAAAACCTGGTTCCAAATTTATTATGCATCTAGGTGGATAACCGAGGGACAGCAGTCAAGCATTATTATTTTTTGTTCGTTTAAATGTCCATTTACTTTTTAAAAAATGAGGGAGAAGTTTCTGTGTTAGTCTCTTGCAGCAAAAAAAGAGTTTGCAGCATAGTGTTTGTGTATCTCTGAAGATTCTCAGTCATCCAGGTGTGGTTATCTGGAAGTTCAGTCATGGCAACTGGACTTCTTTTTTGTTAGGTTGAAACGTTTCGCTACTCATCCAGGTAGCTTCTTCAGTTTGAGGAGAGTTGGTAGGAAATCCCTGATATATCCTCCACGTTGGCTAGACACTAAACCAGAGCAAGAAACATCCCCACCTCCACAGAAGCCAAGAAGAAGGAAGATTGACATCTGAGGACAGCCCTTAAGTCCTGTGGATATCCAAAATGGTCCTTTAACAAGGTAATGTCCCGACCTAGGAGTACAGTGGAACAGTCTGAGACCAGAGCTGATGGAAGAACCTGATCATTCCTTACATGGTGGGTGTGTCTGAAAAGCTCAAAAGGATTTTTGGTAAACACAACATACCCGTGCATTTCAAACACACTAAGGCAGAGACTCGTGCACCCAAAAGACCAGATACCAAAGCACGAGCAATATAGTATATGCGGTCCAATGCAAAGAGGAGTGTTCAGAGCTCTACATTGGAGAAACCAAAAGGAGGGGCAATGGCTCAGAACCACAATCAGCAGTGTCCCTTCATTTGAAGGACAAAGAGAGAGGGGTCAGGGAGGTCATACAAGTGCATATAAAAAATCCCTCACTCAACAGGGGTGGAGACCTTAGATGCAATCTGTCTTCTATTTATCATGCTGCCCTTTCATCAGTCCCCAGAAAGATCAGGACCACAAACACCAGAAAGACCACTGTTAACAACTGTTAACAACCCATGACAATGGGTGGAGAAGGAATGCAGAAGTGGGATTATTCCTCACCCCCAGTCCTTTGCCCTTCTAATGAACCTATTCAGACCCTACCAACTCTCCTCAGACTGAAAAAGCTACTTGGATGAGTAGCGAAATGTTTCAAGAAAGAAAGAAAGAAGTCCAGTTCCCAAGACTCAACTTCCAGAGAGAGAGAGAGAGAGAGAGGATCCTGTAATTTATTGTATCTTTGGCTATATGTCTTTTTAAAAATACGTTGGAAGCCCATTTGAGTCCCTTTATGTAAAGAAAAGCAGGATATAAATAAGGTGAATGAATGAATGACACCTTAAAGACTAACAGCTTTTATTCAGCTGAAGATTTTGCGGACTGCAGCACACTTCATTTGATTTACAAACTATGATCAAGCAGATTAAGTGCCTCTTTGGATCAGACAAAAGTCTTTCCTCTGCTTCCATGTATTGTTTCCAACTGTGGCCTGTAGGAAGCCCACCAGCCCTTCCTGTTCTCCTGAAATTGTCATTCTTAAGCAATACTGTCTGATCCTTGATGTGATATATAGCTGACAGTACTCGTGGCTATGATATTCCCAGTTGCTATGTATAAATGTGAAATCTAGATGGTGAATAAAGATGATAGGGGAAAAAATAAAAAATTAATTTGCCATGAAGTGTTGGAGAAGAGCTTTATGAATACCATGGACCACCAGTAACAGATATAAGTGGTTGCTACATCAAATTGACCCAGAATTGTCCCTGAAAACTGAAGAAACTGCTAAAGAAAGCAGTTTAAAATATTTGACTTCCTGTTATTTAAAGATGAGGATATTGTTACAGCCTATGAACAGTCTTCAACCTGTGTCTCTGCATATGACTTTATTGTTAATAGTTCAAAAAAATGGGCAGGCACACATAAAAATTAGTTAATACGATGTTTTTACCAATTTTAACATAATACTTGTTGAATTCTTTTTTTAATATGTACTTACTATTTTTACCTTCTAAGTATTGTCTTTTTAATGATGTAAGCCACCTTAGGTCCTTTTCAGGGAGAATGGTGGAATAAAAATATTTTGAATAAATAAATTTTAAAGCAATTAAATAAATGGCAACTTAGTATTTGATTTTTTTTGTTGGGTGTGTGCGTGCATCCTACAAATGATTTATGACCTATTTTTATTTTTGGCAAATTTGTCTTGCAATATTTTTTGTTCCTTTCACCCAGGATCCAGTGCCAGCTTTCCATCTGTTGAACAGTGAAATCAAGGTGGGTGGGTGGGTCTCCCTTTCTTGCTCTGTTACCCATGTTCTCCCCAAGCCCCTTTCAGTCATTCAATTTTCCATTACCTTTGACGTCTGCAGTGGAAGGGAAGGAAAAGAGGGATACTCTACTGTGCCAAAATGTATGTTGCTTTACCATCTCAATTTATAGGGAGCAATTATTAGTCATTGTATGTTTTGGTGGAGTGACGTGGATGAAATATTGTGGCTAACCAGGTCTTGGAGGATTAGAAATAGACGTCAGGCCCTGTCTTCCACTGTGGTCAAACTTCACAGTGGGTTTTCAGCCCTGGTTTGGAGAGAAAACACAAGTCATTGTGACATAGCAGCAACTTGTGGTCTTTGATTGACAGGAAACTGAAAATGATATTGTTTGAAAGAATAAGCCTGTGGCTCCTTTCTGATTATTCCAGATTTGATTACAGCAGTGCATATAACAAGGGATGCTAGCATGGAATCCATTCAACAATGAATTGAGATCTTCTTGAGATTTATTACCACTAGATATTTGTCAGAAAATGTTTGTATGGATATAATAGGGATTGCTTATAGAAAGTTACTATCTTTAGCATTACCAATAGCATGCATTTGGTGGTAGATGGTTATGTTGTTCACAGATCTTGCACAGACTGTATTGTGTTCTACTTTAAAGCCCAGGAATGTTACATTTTACATGGTAAAGGACATCATAAAAAGAACTCGTAAGAACATTTGTATTCTAATTCACAGCTGTGAAAAGAAATAACTACTTGTAGAGCTCAAATTGTTTCAGTAGAACAGGCAGTACAATCTTTCTTTGCATGGTCAGTGGATTCTACATTTCAGTGCTAATCATAAAAATAGAATTCGATGAACTGAGTTAACTCTAGAGCTTTCTGAATGTGTAACTCAGACTTGCTCAATGGCTAGCAACTTTCACTTACGTTGCTTCATTATGTAACTTATTCTCCTCAAGATATTTCTGCAGATCACCCAGTCCATGCACCATCATTCCATGCATATCCATTATTCAAATGTTACTATCAGTTAGAGAGAAGCATGAGATTAATAGGGTGTTTCTCCTCATATATTTATGATACAAATATCTTTAAAGCACTTTGTTGTTGTTGTTTAGTCATTTAGTCGTGTCTGACTCTTCGTGACCCCATGGACCAGAGCACACCAGGCCCTCCTGTCTTCCACTGCCTCCCGGAGTTGGGTCAAATTCATGTTGGTAGCTTCGATGACACTGTCCAGCCATCTCGTCCTCTGTCGTCCCCTTCTCCTCTTGCCTTCACACTTTCCCAACATCAGGGTCTTTTCCAGGGAGTCTTCTCTTCTCATGAGATGGCCAAAGTATTGGAGCCTCAGCTTCAGGATCTGTCCTTCCAGTGAGCACTCAGGGTTGATTTCCTGCAAAATGGATAGGTTTGTTCTCCTTGCAGTCCATGGGACTCTCAAGAGTCTCCTCCAGCACCACAATTCAAAAGCATCAATTCTTCGGCGGTCAGCCTTCTTTATGGTCCAGCTCTCACTTCCATACATCGCTACTGGAAAAAACCATAGCTTTGACTATGCGGACCTTTGTCAGCAAGGTGATGTCCCTGCTTTTTAAAATGCTGTCTAGGTTTGTCATCGCTTTCCTCCCAAGAAGCAGGCGTCTTTTAATTTTGTGGCTGCTGTCACCATCTGCAGTGATCATGGAGCCCAATAAGGTAAACTCTGTCACTGCCTCCATATCTTCCCCTTCTGTTTGCCAGGAGGTAGCCATGATCTTAGTTTTTTTGATGTTGGGCTTCAGACCATTTTTTGTGCTCTCCTCTTTCACCCTCCTTACGAGGTTCTTTAATTCCTCCTCACTTTCTGCCATCAGAGTGGTATCATCTGCATATCTGAGGTTGTTGATATTTCTTCCGGCAATCTTAATTCCGGCTTGGGATTCATCCAGTCCAGCCTTTCGCATGATGTATTCTGCATATAAGTTAAATAAGCAGGGAGACAATATACAGCCTTGTCGTACTCCTTTCCCAATTTTGAACCAATCAGTTGTTCCATATCCAGTTCTAACTGTTGCTTCCTGTCCCACATATAGATTTCTCAGGAGATGGATAAGGTGGTCAGGCACTCCCATTTCTTTAAGAACTTGCCATAGTTTGCTGTGGTCCACACAATCAAAAGCTTTTGCGTAGTCAATGAAGCAGAAGTAGATGTTTTTCTGGAACTCTCTGGCTTTCTCCATAATCCAGCGCATGTTAGCAATTTGGTCTCTATTTCCTCTGCCCCTTTGAAATCCAGCTTGTACTTCTGGGAGTTCTCGGTCCACATACTGCTGAAGCCTGCCTTGTAGGATTTTGAGCATAACCTTGCTAGCGTGTGAAATGAGTGCAATTGTACGGTAGTTGGAGCATTCTTTAGCACTGCCCTTCTTTGGGATTGGGATGTAGACTGATCTTTTCCAATCCTCTGGCCACTGCTGAGTTTTCCAAACTTGCTGGCATATTGAGTGCAGCACCTTAACAGTGTCATCTTTTAAGATTTTAAATAGTTCAACTGGAATGCCATCACCTCCACTGGCCTTGTTGTTAGCCATGCTTTCTAAGGCCCACTTGACTTCGCTCTCCAGGATGTCTGGCTCAAGGTCAGCAACCACACTATCTGGGTTGTCCAGGACATCCAGATTTTTCTGGTATAATTCCTCTGTGTATTCTTGCCACCTCTTCTTGATGTCTTCTGCTTCTGTAAGGTCCCTACCATTTTTGTCCTTTATCATGTCCATCTTTGCACAAAAGGTTCCTTTAATATCTCCAATTTTCTTGAACAGATCTCTGGTTTTTCCTTTTCTATTATTTTCCTCTATATCTTTGCACTGTTCATTTAAGAAGGCCCTCTTGTCTCTCCTTGCTATTCTTTGGAAGTCCGCATTCAATTTTCTGTAACTTTCCCTATCTCCCTTGCATTTTGTTTCCCTTCTCTTCTCTGCTATTTGTAAGGCCTCATTGGACAGCCACTTTGCTTTCTTGCATTTCCTTTTCTTTGGGATGGTTTTTGTTGCTGCCTCCTGCACAATGTTACGAGCCTCCATCCATAGTTCTTCAGGCACTCTGTCCACCAAGTCTAGTTCCTTAAATCTGTTCTTCTCTTCCACTGTGTATTCAAAAGTGATTTGGTTTAGATTATACCTGACTAGCCCAGTGGTTATTCCTACTTTCTTCAGTTTAAGTTTGAATTTTGCTATAAGAAGCTGATGATCAGAGCCACAATCAGCTCCAGGTCTTGTTTTTGCTGACTGTATAGAGCTTCTCCATCTTTGGCTGCAGAGAATATAATCAATCTGATTTCGGTATTGCCCATCTGGTGATGTCCATGTGTAGAGTCGCCTCTTGTGTTGTTGGAAAAGAGTTTTTGTGATGACCAGCTTGTTCTCTTGACAAAACTCTATTAGCCTTTGCCGTGCTTCATTTTGAACTCCAAGGCCAAACTTACCTGTTGTTCCTTTTATCTCTTGACTCCCTACTTTAGCATTCCAGTCCCCTATAATGAGAAGAACATCTTTCTTTGGTGTCAGTTCTAGAAGGTGTTGTAGGTCTTCATAGAATTGGTCAATTTCAGCCTCTTCAGCATCGGTGGTTGGTGCATAAACTTGAATTACTGTGATGTTGAAAGGCCTGCCTTGGATTCGTTTTGAAATCATTCTATCATTTTTGAGATTGTATCCCAGTACAGCTTTCCCCACTCTTTTGTTGACTATGAGGGCTACTCCATTTCTTCTACGAGATTCTTGCTCACAATAGTAGATATGGTAATCGTCTGAATTGAATTCGCCCATTCCCGTCCATTTTAGTTCACTGACGCCCAGGATGTCAATGTTTATTTTTGCCATCTCCTGTTTGACCACATCCAGCTTACCAAGGTTCATAGATCTTACATTCCAGGTTCCTATGCAGTATTTTTCTTTGCAGCATCGGACTTTCCTTTCACTTCCAGGCGTGTCCGCAGCTGAGCGTCCTTTCGACTTTGGCCCAACCATTTCATTAGCTCTGGAGTTACTTGTCCTTGTCCTCCGCTCTTCCTCAGTAGCATGTTGGACGCCTTCCGACCTGAGGGGCTCATCTTCCAGCGTCATATCTTTTAGCCTTTTGTTTCTGTTCATGGGGTTTTCTTGGCAAAGATACTGGAGTGGCTTGCCAGTTCCTGCTCCAGGTGGATCGCGTTTAGTCAGAACTCTCCACTATGACCTGTCCATCTTGGGTGTCCCTGCACGGCATAGCCCATAGCTTCTCTGAATTACTCAAGCCCCTTCGCCACGACAAGGCAGCAATCCGTGAAGGGGCAGCAATCCATGAAGGGGATTAGAGGACTTACCTAAAATTAATTGTATATACTGCTTTCAGAGCAAAAGGTTATATTGAATTTTTTTAAAATGATGACTGACTGCTCTTGTTTATTTTTTTATTTTTTTTAGTTGCTGAATTTATTCACTTTAAAACTCCTTTAAATGTAAGTTTTGCGTCTCAGAAAAATTGTGTATAACTTAAAACCAGAAATTTCATCACCAAACCACTAAGCAGATTTAGCACTTCAGTCCCAGATGTTTCTAGAGAAATATACAGTATGATTAACAGAATTGTTAGCTTAAATTATGTTTAAAATATAACTGTATCAATAAATAGTGCAAACCAAGACAGGATAGTCATACTGGAAGAGGAAGATGATTTAGTGAATTAGGATCTAAATCTATGCATTCCACATAAAACAAAATTTTATTTATTTATTTATTTTGCCAGAATTGCCAACTGATTTAACCATCTGAGTTAAAATAAATATTACAATATTCAGCATATATAATTTGAAGGTATCTAAGGAAAACATATTAGTTTTTCTATTTATAAATTATTTTAAATTCATTTCCATCAGAATACATAAAATTGCAATTGATAGCGCTGGTAAAAACATCTTTAAACATAAATTCTGCTTTGAACTCCATTTGTAAATGTAGTTAGTCAATTCAAACAATAAATTTTTGCCCATGAGGGGCAAAGTTGATCAAAAATTTACTTACAACCCTAAAAAACATGGACGTTTTTAAAGAGGAAAAATACTCTTTTTTACTGGGTTCTTGCTTGTTAATTCAACCAGTGGAAAATAATTGATTTTTCAACTGTTGGAAGATTAAAAAATACTAAGTAGAACTAGTGAGTGGTGTTGCTGAACTGCAGTCTTCCCTCAGAGGCCAAAGAAATCCAAAGGGGGAGGTCAACACAACCTGCTCATGTAGCTATAATGCTCCTCCGTACCATTTTTCTGTTGTGACTTTGGCTCCCGAAAGGTGAAACATTTGTCTGTTCGTGTGTTTTTGGAGGGTGAGTTGTTTTTAATCTCTGAATATGACAGTGCAGCTGCAGACAGCAGGGGGAAGAGTTTGGCCAAATTACCAGTCTCTGAGAAACATCTATTGTTTTAAAAAAAAAACACCCAAAAATTACATTACCAATGACAAATCAAAGCTGAAAGTTTGCTTTGCCTGTTGTCATTCATTGCCATTCATATTTAGAAAGCAGACTGCTGTGATAATTGATTTGATGGTCCAGCTTGAGTGGAAGCACTTCTGGGCATAGCTGGCCTCAGAGATGCCAAAAAAGAAGAAAAGGTGGGAATGAAATAATGCACTACTTTCTCCTTAGAGGCATGTGGCCCAGTTTTGCGAGAAGAAAAACATGCTTTAGAGGAGGGGGAGGAAAAATCTTTAAGAACTCAGTAATAAAATACAAAAATGACCATATACCCTCAGTCAGATAAAAATAGGCATTCAAACAGAGACAATGAGAGTACATATTTTACTGGCAGGAGAATAATGGAAGAATGCTGTGGAAATAATCTGATTTTTAACAGACCCAGTTCATGGAAGTACCTTCCCCCCCCCCCTCACCTCCAGCTACTCCATGTATAAGGACAAACTGGTTCTCCTTTTATAACGGCTTTTAACTTTTTTAAAAGCTGAATTAATGGCTGAGAAGCTGGGAGAAGACACAATAAGTGAGTTTGAAAGGCAGTCTCTATGCGTAGGATTATATGAGCACTTTACTTGGAAGAATAGTTGGTAATGAAGCTTGTCTCTATTCATGTTGGGAGGGTGTTACGTTCACCAGTACCCTGCTTGCAGGCTGGTATGAATAACATAGGAATCTAAAGGACCAGATGAAGAGAAAATATATAAAGCTGGAACTCAATGCAGCACCTGATTTCTTAATCCCAGCAGCTAGCTCAACTGTTTGCCCTGTCATCAATTCAGAGAGTGAAACAAAATCAGATAAAAAACATGACCTGTCACAACACAAATTTTAATCGGAAACTGTCTGTCTTCAGAAAGAAAATTACTTGTTTCTTGGCAGAAGCAACATGGTATTTTATGTCTGTTAGACTGTCTTTGGCTTCCTTTTCTTAGACCAAGAATTGCTGGACATTTGCAATACAGATTGAGGCAGGAAGTACAAAAAAAGCTAACAAACAAGTATTGCAAATCAAACTGAAATATACACCAGTTGTAGTGAGTTTGGAATGAGCAGAAGCCACTTTTGCTGGTACTACTATCTTTGCACTGGTTCAGCCCTCTGGTGTTCACTGATCTCAGTTATTCTAGTACAACTAGATCTATTGGCACACGTGTTGATGGCTGAGATCAGTGATTGATCAGTGCCAGATCTAAACCACCTTCGTTCATACAGTCACTATGCCAGTACAAAGTTAGGCCAAGATCAGGGTTGTCTTAGGTAATTTCCAACGTCTCTAAACTGGAAGGAGTTTGAATTCAGCATATACTGGTTTTGTGTCAGTGCAGCCTGCCTTCAGCCATCTGGGCTATTTAGAATTGCACCTTAAGGTGGTGTAACCAGTCCAAAATGTCTTTGCCCCTGAAGAAATTATCTTAGATGGGTTACCCTGAATTTCCTATTAGGGGTGATTTTTTATTTATTTATTATTATTATTTTGGTGTCTTGGATTACACAACCTGTAATTCTCCATGTTAGGAATTCTGCCTCACAGATGGAGAAAGTCCTCAACTGGAAGGATTTGAAGCTGAGCTAGCCCTAACTCCACCTAACTTCCTGTTCCTGCCTCAGTGCTAGCTGACAGCTTTCTTTCTGATTAGGAAGCTAGGGAGAGTTAGGTCTAGCTCATTTTCAAAGCTTTTCAGTTGAGGCCTTTCTCCCAGGAGAGCCACGTTTAGGTGTCTCTTTGTCAGATAAAACTCCAAGAATGGAGAATTACAGAATTCATAGTCCAAGAGATCCAAAACTCCCATCCCTACTGTATTTCCTGTTGTTTGTGGAAGGGTGGGGATACAGAAAACAATAGACTTGCTCCTGCTTTGTAGAAGAAAGCATTGTCTCGCAAAATTTTAACAAGGACAAACATGAATAGTAAAGCACTTAGTACAAGTAACAGCCATGGGAAATCTGAATACCCTGCTGTATTCTTCATTATAGATATTGCAATTAAAGTATTTGTTGTGCTGTGTTAGAACCTACCCCTGTGTGAGTAGCACACATTTAAAGTGCTTGTATAGCTACACTCTTCTGTTGAGATATCCATTAGTTTTGAAGATAAATCTTCAGAAATTGAAAGCTCAGCATGTTTGCTTCATTCTGATCCTCAGTCCTCTCTCAATAGTACTAGTTCTTGGAGGTTCTCTGTTGCATTAGCTAAGTCACCAGTGTGTGGAAAGCCTCTATAAAAATACATTTTGTGTGATAAGCCAAGTGAGCAATATTGGTAGAT
Source organism: Intellagama lesueurii (assembly GCA_037013535.1). Lineage (NCBI taxonomy): Eukaryota > Metazoa > Chordata > Lepidosauria > Squamata > Agamidae > Intellagama > Intellagama lesueurii. The sequence goes on along the minus strand of JBAJHW010000010.1, from coordinate 24,672,983 downwards.
ATAAAACTGTAAAACTTTATGAGCGCAAGTGCTTTTATCACACTATGTTAAATCTTCAGGACTTGGAAAGAGAAAATGAATAGTAGTTGGAACCAGATATGGAATTTTTACTCTGTTGTAAGCATATTCTATTCCTCCAGCCCTCAGTCATCCCCGTTTCTTCACATTCCCCATTTAGCATGATCCTGACTGAAAGGCACGAGCATTTCTAGTAATTACACTCCAGAATGCTCACAGTACAAGCTACATAATTTCAAAGAGTACACATGAAGAAATAGGAGACATAGACATTTAAATATAAACTATCAGGAATTTTGGTCAAAAGGTATTCAGAAAGGTTATGTATAAATTAATTCTTCTCATTCTCCTAAACGTTACCGTAGTTTGCTCAGTACTGCTCATTTTTCCAGAAATCATTCATACTCCTTTCAGTAGAATTCACTTTATAGCAGCCTTTCTGCTGACACACCTCCTTTTCCACCTGCCACGCAGGTTGATCTCAGATCTGCCAACACAACTACTGTGCTGTCTGAGATGAGCTGGCAGAAGATCCGAGGGAGAGGGAGAGAGAGAAGAGAAGAAATGGTGGTGGGGAGTTGAGTTATGCTAAATCCAAACCCCTCTCAGCCCAGACTCACAGCCAGCATGCTGGCATGAGGTTAGGCCAGAGTGAGGGTAGTCACATAATTTTCAGCATCCCTAGACTGAACGGAGTTTCAATTCAGCATAACCACAGTTGACTGAGGGGTTGATCACACCTGGCAAAAGAACCACAGTTATACTGATTTGGCCATTTTTTAGATAATTTCATAAATTTCCGAGCACCCGACACTGCCAAGATTGACTCATTTTCCCAGCCAGCGGTTTATTTCCAGTTTATTTTCCCCTCACCGAGAGGGTGGTTTTAAAATGTACGCATGATGTATTGATTCATTCCTTAGCGGTATAGCATGTGTGCATGTAACTATCATTTCTTTTCCCATAGCTTTGACTATGCGGACCTTTGTCGGCAAGGTGATGTCTCTGCTTTTTAAGATGCTGTCTAGGTTTGTCATCGCTTTCCTCCCAAGAAGCAGGTGTATTTTAATTTCATGGCTGCTGTCACCATCTGCAGTGATCATGGAGCCCAAGAAAGTAAACTCTGTCACTGCCTCCATATCTTCCCCTTCTATTTGCCAGGAGGTGATGGGACCAGTGGCCATGATCTTAGTTTTTTTGATGTTGAGCTTCAGACCATTTTTTGCGCTCTCCTCTTTCACCCTCATTAAGAGGTTCCTTAATTCCTCCTCACTTTCTGCCATCAGAGTGGTATCATCTGCATATCTGAGGTTGTTGATATTTCTTCCGGCAATCTTAATTCCGGTTTGGGATTCATCCAGTCCAGCCTTTCACATGATGTATTCTGCATATAAGTTAAATAAGCAGGGGGACAATATACAGCCTTGTCGTACTCCTTTCCCAATTTTGAACCAATCAGTTGTTCTATATCCAGTTCTAACTGTTGCTTCCTGTCCCACATATAGCTTTCTCAGGAGATAGACAAGGTGGTCAGGCACTCCCACAACTTGCCATAGTTTGTTGTGGTTGACACAGTCAAAGGCTTTTGCGTAGTCAATGAAGCAGAAGTAGAGGTTTTTCTGGAACTCTCTGGCTTTCTCCATCATCCAGCGCATGTTAGCAATTTGGTCTCTAGTTCCTCTGCCCCTTCGAAATCCAGCTTGTACTTCTGGGAGTTCTCGGTCCACATACTGCTGAAGCCTACCTTGTAGGATTTTGAGCATAACCTTGCTAGCGTGTGAAATGAGTGCAATTGTACGGTAGTTGGAGCATTCTTTGGTGCTGCCCTTCTTTGGGACTGGGATGTAGACTGATCTTTTCCAATCCTCTGGCCACTGCTGAGTTTTCCAAACTTGCTGGCATATTGAGTGTAGCACCTTAACAGCGTCATCTTTTAAGATTTTAAATAGTTCAACTGGAATGCCATCACCTCCACTGGCCTTGTTGTTAGCCATGCTTTCTAAGGCCCACTTGACTTCGCTCTCCAGGATGTCTGGCTCAAGGTCAGCAACCACACTATCTGGGTTGTCCGGGACATCCAGATGTTTCTGGTATAATTCTTCTGTGTATTCTTGCCACCTCTTCTTGATGTCTTCTGCTTCTGTGAGGTCCCTACCATTTTTGTCCTTTATCATGTCCATCTTTGCACAAAAGGTTCCTTTAATATCTCCAATTTTTTGGAACAGATCTCTGGTTTTTCCCTTTCTATTATTTTCCTCTATATCTTTGCACTGTTCATTTAAGAAGGCCCTCTTGTCTCTCCTTGCTATTCTTTGGAAGTCCGCATTCAATTTTCTGTAACTTTCCCTATCTCCCTTGCATTTTGTTTCCCTTCTCTTCTCTGCTATTTGTAAGGCCTCGTTGGACAGCCACTTTGCTTTCTTGCATTTCCTTTTCTTTGGGATGGTTTTTGTTGCTGTCTCCTGTACAATGTTACGAGCCTCCATCCATAGTTCTTCAGGCACTCTGTCCACCAAATCTAGTTCCTTAAATCTGTTCTTCACTTCCACTGTGTATTCATAAGGGATTTGGTTTAGATTATACCTGACTAGCCAAGTGGTTTTTCCTACTTTCTTCAGTTTAAGCTTGAATTTTGCTATAAGAAGCTGATGATCAGAGCCACAATCAGCTCCAGGTCTTGTTTTTGCTGACTGTATAGAGCTTCTCCATCTCTGGCTGCAGATAACATAATCAATCTGATTTCGGTATTGCCATCTGGTGATGTCCATGTGTAGAGTCACCTCTTGTGTTGTTGGAAAAGAGTGTTTGTGATGACCAGCTTGTTCTCTTGACAAAACTCTATTAGCCTTTGCCGTGCTTCATTTTGAACTCCAAGGCCAAACTTACCTGTTGTTCCTTTGATCTCTTGACTCCCTACTTTAGCATTCCAGTCCCCTAGAATGAGAAGAACATCTTTCTTTGGTGTCAGTTCTAGAAGGTGTTGTAAGTCTTCATATAATTGGTCAATTTCAGCCTCTTCAGCATTGGTGGTTGGTGCATAAACTTGGATTACTGTGATGTTGAAAGGTCTGCCTTGGATTCGTATTGAAATCATTCTCTCATTTTTGAGATTGTATCCCAGTACAGCTTTCCCCACTCTTTTGTTGACTATGAGGGGTACTCCATTCCTTCTACGGGATTCTTGCCCACAATAGTAGATATGATAATCGTCTGAATTGAATTCGCCCATTCCTGTCCATTTTAGTTCACTGACGCCCAGGATGTCAATGTTGATTCTTACCATCTCCTGTTTGACCACATCCAGCTTACCAAGGTTCATAGATCTTACATTCCAGGTTCCTATGCAGTATTCTTCTTTGCAGCATCGGACTTTCCTTTCACTTCCAGGCACATCCACAGCTGAGCGTCCTTTCGGTTTTGGCCCAACCATTTCATTAGCTCTGGAGCTACTTGTACTTGTCCTCCACTCTTCCTCAGTAGCATGTTGGATGCCTTCCGACCTGAGGGGCTCATCTTCCAGCGTCATATCTTTTAGCCTTTTGTTTCTGTTCATGGGGTTTTCTTGGCAAAGATACTGGGGTGGCTTGCCAGTTCCTGCTCCAGGTGGATCGCGTTTAGTCAGAACTCTCCACTATGACCTGTCCGTCTTGGGTGTCCCTGCATGGCATAGCCCATAGCTTCACTGAATTACTCAAGCCCCTTCGCCACGACAAGGCAGCAATCCGTGAAGGGGATTCAAAGTATAGCTGATACCATTTCCATTGCAAACATACACAAATGTTTCTGATATAACATTGAATGGGCAGGCCTTGTGAACTTGACAGGCTTCTGAACTAATCTGAATTTGGTACAGGCATAAAAACCATATTTATTGAATGTCTGTGCATTATATTATTTGTGCCCTCCTCTTGAAGTTGCTTTGAAGCTTGAAAACACCTCAGGCAGGAGAATGTATTCACTACATACAGAATGAAGATTGATTTTTGGAGGAAGGACCTGGGAGTCAAGTGAGGGGAGTGGAAAGCAGCACTTCACACTGCTGGATTTTGCCATATATTACCCATGTTATCAACTGATCTGTAGCATGTGTAGTAACATTTCTTTGAGATCATGATGTCTATATGAGACTGTGTTTATATACCTTCTTTTACACTTCCAAAAGAGTCCTTGTATTGGGAGAAATAATGAATAAAAAAAAACAATAAGAGCTGCTGCCGCTACATCCTCTTCCTTCTCTCCTACATTAGAACAAGACATTCACTTTTTTCAATGTGATGAGCTGAATGCTGAACTTCTAGTATAATTAATTATGACGATGTGGGTCTTTACTGTGTAAGGATTGTTTTTTTTATGTACCTGAAAGTCTTGTGGTTGATAAAATCTTTTTTGATGTTTCTGCAAGCTTTAGCAAAATCAAAAAATGAGTTCCTTTTCCTAAAATAAATTTTTCTCTCTTCAAAGTCTTCTTAGGCTTTTGTACTGCCGTCAAGGTCAGTTCTCTTCATTCCCTCAATTTTCACTTTTCCCCCCCTTGTGGCTGCAGGAGTATGCTCTTATTTAGTGATTTCTTGAAGGTGGCACAGCTCTGAGGCACAAATGCTGCTCCTCTACATATAAAAGCTTCAGCCCTTAGATTTTAATAATAATAATAATCTTTGAACTGCAGAGCTGGAAGAGACTCTGTGGATCATCGAGTCCAGCCAATCTTAAGGAGGCACAGCAGGGAATTGAACTCCCAACCTCTGGCACCACAGCCGGAGACCTCAGCCACAGAGCTATCCAGCAGTTGTAGAGGGTCAGTTCTGCACAGCCATTGGCAAATGCAGACCTGTTCCTCATTTAATGTGAATTAGGACTGTCTACCCTGTTTCCCCGAAAATAAGACCTAACCTGAAAATAAGCCCTAGAATGAATTTTCAGGATGCTCGTAATATAAGCCCTACCCCCAAAATAAGCCCCAGTTAAGTGAAAGCCCACCCTCCACCATTGTGCAGCAAGCAGAAGAGGATGACATGAGTGTATTTGAATAAATGTAGATGGTTGTACATGGAAAAAAGACAAAACATCTCCTGAAAATAAGCCCTAATGTGTTTTTTGGAGCAAAAATTAATATAAGACCCTGTCTTATTTTCGGGAAAACACGGTATGTTTACAGTAGCTGCATGGATCATCAGAGCATGTGTGGGTCTTTAAAGGTATGAGTAATCTGTCCTTATATTCCCTAAATTCATTTCACACTGCGTCAAGTATATCACCAGCATTTCCACTTAAATGCCAGCATTTGAGAGTTCCTGTTGTTAATCCAGAGTCTGACTCTTGCAACACTCTGTATTGCATCTTGCGCAGAATAAACCTTGGAATACAAACTGTACTCTTCCTAGTAATTATAAAATTTTAGAATAATTGTAAACTTGATATATTATTTGTTCTTTATAGCTTTATGTAAACTATTCATGTGTCATGCCAAATTAATATTTTTATAGCTTCTTCAGAACTGAAGTTTTATTTTCCTTTTAATTAAGCAATATTAGCTTCTTGAGGACTGGATCTGGAATTTCTCCTTTTGTATTTAAACCTCTGAATCTTTCTACAGCATAGATATTACTGTACATGGTTAAACAATGAAAGATGTCAAAAGGGTGCCAACAGTCTACTGAAATGTTACCTAAAAGTATTGCAGATACACTACAGGAGGGATTGCATGATTCTGTCTGAAGAGTAAACCTGCAGTGGACTTCTTTTCTTACTTAACACAATCTTCATGGTATCCCCAGTGAAACTGTGTTTATGTAGCCTTAGGATATATGTTTCATTGTATGTTATGCCCTTTCCAATTCCAATGACTTTCTACTAAGGTTATACACTTTTAAGATCCTGCTGTATTTTATATGGTTGGATGATGTCTGAAGTACTTCTTTGAGTTGGGCAAAATGAGAGGATTCAGTGACTGAGACTGCTATTGCAAGAGGTGCAATTTTAATTTCAAGAGGTAGCAGCATTGGAGCTAAGCAGATCTGGCTACAGAGGCTGCTCTTTGGAAAGGGGGGGATTCTTCCCTAGGCTACATCCCCACAAAGAAAAGGGTGGAAATAGGCGATAGAGTTGCTGTTGGGCTGGGAAAACTACAGAACTTATGGGTATAACAAAAGCAAGAGATTACCATTCCAAAATATATTGCCTGTGTGCAGAATGTCTATGTTGGTGAGTTCAAACTGTGCCTGGGGCATTTGTATCAATATATATCCATATGAGAATTTTGGAACTATATTAGTGTAAATTCTTCTCTTATAGAGATTCCATGCACTGCAAGACCTTTATCCTCCAGGGGAGAAAGAATCAAGAAGCCAGGCTTTGTAAAATACTGTGGAACAAAGCTGTCCTTACCTCGGACTCCCTAATTTGACACCCACTCCATTCCATACTGATTCCATCCACAGGACCTGCAAACCCACATCTGCACCACCACATAAACTACCTAGAGCTATTAGCACGGCATTCAGAGTATTCGAAATGAAGTTAGTAGGTTAGGTAGTCCAAACAGGTCAGGTAGTACCAACAGTACAGCAGTGATGTATGGGTCTTGCAGTCTCTGTTTGCTTTTTGGTTGTTGTTTTTTTGCATTTCCGATGGGTCTTGCAGTCTCTGTTTGCTTTTGGGGTTTTTTTTTTCCCCCTTCGGCCGGAACGGATTAATCGCGTTTCCGATGGGTCTTGCAGTGGTTTTTTGTTTTTTTGGTGATTTTCCCCCCCGGCTGGAATGGATTAATCGCGTTTCAATGCATTCCTATGGGAAATGGTGCTTCGATTTACGACCATTTCGAGTTACGACCATCTTCTGGAATGGATTAAGTTCGTAAGTCGAGGCACCACTGTAGCTGATAATGCAAATATGACCATTATCAGTTTATGTCATGAGGACAGACTCAGAATGGGAAGATTTTCTTCCTTTAGTTTAATCATCACCTAATCAAAATTATCTTCCTTTCCTACTATGAGATGAGAAAAATCAGAGCAGAACTAAATGACTGTAGTACTGATGTGAAATTTCATAATTCCTTCTACATAATGGAAAACAAAGAATTATGGGAAAATGGCATAATCCCTGAAAGAACAAACCATTATACTTCAGGTACAAATGTAGAAATACGAATATACTTGTTGCTCAAGAGTAAGCTTACAGAACTTTATTAGACAGCAGGTTATTTGCTAAATGTATATTCTTGAAACAGTTCATTTAAGGTAACGTTAATATAAAACAAACAAGTATAAAACCCGACTCAAAGTGAATACATGCATATAATGATTTGCATTGTTTCATTTCTTGGCATTTAGGTATATTACACATTTTTAGAGGGAAATTATTATATTTTATTACTTGAGCATCATTTGAAACAGCGGTTGCTATGGTGTAATTAACCATCCAAAGTAATGAATTCTTAATTGCATTTTCAGTTACTTGTAACAAAAATGATCTTGAACTGAAAAAAAATACCGTCCTATAGACAGTTTCACCATTTTATCACTGTTGTACTACAGTTTTACATTAGGGTAACTTAGCTTTTTAAATTAAATGTCAAATATAATTTGCCAGTGGAAACATGAAGTGTAGCCAGCTGTATTCTGAGGTGGGAAAAGCTAGCTCAGCATCCCTCGCTATAGATATATACACAAAAATCAGCTTTCCTCCTTATTAGATCATATTTGGCAGAATATGAAATGTGGTTTTACATACACATATATGCATGCACTGCTTATACATGTGGAAAATAAACAGTGCCTAAGGCTGAAATTTTGTCACAACTGTCAGAGGAGTAATGGATTCTATAATTTTATTTTTTATTAAATATGAATGAGTTCCGATATTTTTATGATTTTTTCCCCAATGATATTTGACACTTGGAAAATTTGTATGCAAGAGTAAGGATCTTGCTGGGCTGCAGTCCAGTTAGTTTCTCTGGCACCTTGACAAGGACAACAATTAATCCTGGGAGGTCGCAGAAGGTTGGGCAATTTTGAATTTCTGAAATATTGCTTTAAACTCACAGTTCAGTTTGTCTGAATGAGCTTTATTTCTTAAAAACTTGTACTAGCTCACATATGCTGTCCCTTAGTTGTAAGATTTAAGCGTATGTTTCCGTTTATGGGTGTTATTCAGGAGCAAGGCAAAAGTGATTACTGGTTAATGCCAACTTTCATCACTTTCATGAGAAAAAAATAAATCCATGATTTTGTCAGCCATCAGTAATCTTGACTCTTCAGCTCCTATGAATGAGACTTCAATGAGAGGAAGGAACAAACAGATACAAAAAGATTATTAACACTCCCTTTAAAAATAAATTATAGGAAGTTTAAGCTTTTTGTGGATAATTATACATCTTCATGCAACAGCTTCACTGCATATTTAGTACATGTATACGCAGTTGTTTCTTTTGGTTTGGGTTTTGTGCCTCTTCTGTGATATGTGTACATCACATCCCTGAAGAGCCTTTGATTGGTATAATGAATCCTGTGTTTGGATTTGTAGAATGCAGCACCTAGATATTTTACTGTGATGTAAGCATTTATCCAATTTAAGAACCAAAGCCTTCAATTTCATGCTAGGTGCTGAATTACTGAAACCTTTACGAACAGTGTACTCTTCCCCTCCCCCCCCTCTGTGTTTTGGATGTTTTGTCAAGACGTGTGCAAATGATGTAATATATATAAGTATATAAATAAGGCTGTATAAGTATGTAAGTACAGAAGTTGGAAAGGGTTGATATTGATTAACTTTGTAATCATGATTTCATGTTTCTCCTTATGTCTGTAAAGTTTGTAGTTTCAGATTTGTAATACATGAGTGCGGAAGGAAAAGCAAAATAGTGGTTAAAAGGCTGTTACTACCACCACATGAGGAGATGATTTTAAATTTGGCGTTTTACTGATTTCCAAGTATTATCACATGTTTATAATGTGCTTTAGTGTAGATTTATTCCTGAAAGTAACTTTTGAATTTATTTTTGTCATCCGCTGAGACTTTTCACCTACTAAAATAAAATTTCAATTTACTGTTCCCAGGAAGAGATTTAAACAGAGTGACTAGTATTTCCAAATTATGGGCTTCTCCCTTTCATAAAAATAATAACTGTGTGCCGTCAAATCAATTGTGAATTATGGTGATTCTTTCCAGGGTTTTCCAGGAAGAGAATATTCAGAAGTGGTTTTCCCTTCCCTTCCTCTAGGGGCGCCCTGGGACTGTGCAGCTTGCCCAAGGCCACCCAGGCTGGTTCTTCTCCCTGGAAGTACAGCAGGGGAGTCCCAATCCCTGGCTCCACAGCCAGATGCCTAAACCAATGAGCTATCCAGCCAGGTGTTTGGGCATAAGGAAGACCATGTTAAAGACATAGATGCTCACCTGCTTATCACAGCTTTCATTTACTCCATTTCTTGTCAGTTCAGGTTTTCTTGCCTTGCAAGATTCCTCACCACTAGGTGAGGTGAGGAATACTGGGCTTTTTTTTTTCCTGGTCTTGGTCTTCATAACTTCTCCTAAACTTGTGTTCTTTCCCTTCAAGAAGCAAAGCACACACATACAGGAAGCACAAAATAATGTCCGATTACTAAAATAGTTTCCAACACTCTTTCCAACACTTCTGTTCCTTAAAAGTCTACACAACAAAGCAGCAACCGTCTTCATTTTGCTCATATTGTGTTATTGCATTGAAGTGTTATTCGCATTAAAACATGATGTGCAGTTTTTTATCATTTGCAAAAAAAAAATCCTTTTGTTTCAGAGTGCAACAAAATAACTCATATTCTTGTTAGGTGAGAAGAATAATGTTGCCATTCCTTGTGCGCTCCTGTGAGGATTTAAATCCCTGCTGGGAAGGATTTTGTAATATTGATGCACACCTGCCTGGTAGAGAGATATGTGCTTGTATATTATTTTCCACCTTTCATTAACAGTTTTTCATATTCCACTGTCTTTATTATATTTTGTCTTATGTGCACTCTGAATTTATTTATGCCATGTGCCTTATTTCTTTGAAGACTGTTCATTTACTTTCATCATTCAGTGTCCACTACGGAGAAACATAAAACTGAAATATAGTCAACAGAATATTCTTAAGGATAAAATATTCTAGAAGCAGAGTAAATCTACCAATTTGATTTGTACAGTGTGCTATGAATGGAAATACCATTCACAACTGAAACTGGCTTCATAAATAAATAAAAGCTGCATGATTTAGGGCAAATAGGCTCAGAGTTTATTATATTTGCAACTGTTAATATAGAGCATGTGTGGCAGGAGACACCTTGCAGAGTTGCATGCTTTTGTTTTCAGCTCAACCGAGATTTAGATAAGTGTCTAGTATTCTGAAGATCATCACTTTAAAAAAATGAAACAAAGCAAAGCAAGTCTCTTATTCATTGTCTGATTTTCTGGCAGCACCCTATCCTTTTTGTCAACATTACTTTTTCTGTCAGAATGCTTTAACCTCCACATAACTCAGATATAGATAGTTGTTGATTTCTTATGAGAGCAGAAAGGATTTTTATCTAACCATACTGTTCTGGAACTGTGAACCAGACTAGTATGACTGCTCTTCTCAGAACTGACAATTGTGAAGGTGAAAATATAACTGGATGGAATTGCTCCAAACATAGTACATTACACATGCAAATTTTATCTATTTTTGCTGCACTAAATTCTAACAAACAACATGGTACCTTTTATATGGCCATTTAATATAACTCTGTTCTTGTATTTTAGAAATGGCAGACAAACAATTGGTGGATTAAGAAAGGGAAGGAAGTCCTCAAACGTTGAACTAGACCTCTACAAAAACATATAGTTCCAAATTGGATGTCCATGTGACATCCTGGCTGCTGTTGGTCAGTAGTGTTCCTACCCCAACCCCCATAAAATACTCACAGTGGTGCACTTTTTAAGCAAGCAGCTGAGTGCAGAAACGTCTATGTGAAACAGTTCAGACTCAAAATGCAATGTTAAATTTTTACTGAACATAAACTGATTAGAAAGTGCCCTTTCTGTACTTCGTCTGTGAATGAGATTGGCAGTAGACAACCACCAATAAAATGTGCTTTCCACTAAGTCAGATATTCTTGGGGAGAGGTCTCTATATAAAATAATTGCCTAATGCTGTATGGAACACACATTCAAGGAAAACATTCTTACTGATACTATAGAAGCTGTAGGTATGGGCATGGCAAAGAAGGAATGGAAGTAATGCATGAATAGTTGAGATGGCAGAATGTTAGCCACACTTGATGGATAACAAGTGTAATTACTATAGAAAATTATATAGCATTGTTCCTCATACAGAGCTGTTTGTTCTGCAGATTGCTTATTGTGATGTAGCTTATTAATTCTTATTCAGATTGAATCCTGACAAGATACATGTCCTGTGGGATAGTGGTTTCTTAGTCTAAAACCTGTTCTGTATGCTGTATGTGCTCTTAGGAGAAAGTCTGCAGCTTGAGATGCAAGAGGCAGCAATATCTTGAGAATAATTCTTGGTGGGTCAAAGGACCTTTTACCAGTTTTGATTGGACTGTCAGGAGCTACATTACTTCGTTAGCAATAGCCTGGCTATTTGCTTGCATGGCCCATGCCAGGCCCCATTGGTTTCCTTTAAAACTCTAAGTAGTTTGGGGCCATATATTTCAGCGAGTGCCAACTTCCTTAACAACATCCGTCTACAGGATCATCAGAAGAGGTCTTTTTCTGTATATACAGTGGTGCCTCGCTAGCCAATTGCCTCGCAGGACGAGGAATTCGCTAGACAATGGCTTTTTGCGATCGCTAATGCGCTTCGCAAAACGATGGTGTCCTATGGGCAATTTTCGCTAGACGACGAGTTTTCCCCATTGGAATGCATTGACTAGCGGTCAATAGCTGTCAGTGCATTCCAACGGGGACCCGCGCTTGCTAGACGATGTTTCCCTATGGACGATCTTCGCAAGACGACGTGTTTTCCGTTGGAACGCATTGAAGAGATTTCAATGCATTCCAATGGGGAAACGCGCTTCGCTAGACGATGTTTTCGCAAGACAGCGATCTTCGCGGAACGGATTAACATCGTCTAGCGAGGCACCACTGTATTCTATAAGAGAAATCACCTAATCATCTTCAAAAAAAGGGGGGCCCTTCTATGTGATGGCATTCTGAGTTTGAAATACTCTCCCACTGGTTTCCTTGGTATCAATGCTGGCTTTTAGTGCCAGGTCAAAAACGTACATAGTTGCATTTTATATTTGAAAAAAAAATAAAAAGTATATATATAGTTTCATTTTAGATGTAGATTTGTAAATGCTTGTTTACAATTGTTTACAACCTTAGCTTTGTAGTTTAAAGTTCTGCTGTTTAATTTTTTGTAAATTGATCTAAAATCCTCTTTGTGGTAATGGCGCAATATATAATCAAATAGGAAACATGTGAAATAGGAAATGGATTAATTCACACCACCTGTACTCAAGAGTAAGTACAGTCTGTAATATATAAAAAACCTGAAGGTACAGCATTGTAGAAGGACTATGTCACCTACTGCCTATACTCACTTCATAGCAGGTAGCTCACACAAGCTCTGTACAACCTGAGATGAACTCATACTGGCTTGCCTTCCAGAACAGAAGCTAGAGGGATCTGAATATAATCTGTTGGCAAGAGTTTATCCAACAGGATTATTATAGTTTCCCTCTATTGTGTTTCAGACTATTGAATTCCCTAAAGCTAAACTTCTAAGTAGAAAGTCCTTGTTTCTAAGTAAAGGTAAAGGTTCCCCTTGACATTTAGTCCAGTCGTGTCCGACTCTAGGGGGCGGTGCTCATCCCCGTTTCCAGGCCATGGAGCCAGCGTTTGTCCGTAGACAGTTTCCGTGGTCACGTGGCCAGCACGACTAGACATGGAACGCCGTTACCTTCCCACCGTGGTGGTACCTATTTATCTACTCACATTTTTACATGCTTTCGAACTGCTAGGTTGGCAGGAGCTGGGACAAGCGACGGGAGCTCACTCCGTCGTGTGGATTCGATCTTCCGACTGCTGGTCTTCCGACCTTGCAGCACAGAGGCTTCTGCGGTTTAACCCACAGCGCTACCACGTCCCTTCCTTGTTTCTAGTTAACTGGATATTATCTGTCGGAGCATCTTTCCCCAATATCATCTGCCTGACTCACTAGACCTTCTCAGGCCAAGTTCCTCCGGGTAGTCCCCTGAGAGAGTCCCAAAAGTAAACTGCAAGATGTAGGGCCTTCTCTGCGGTGGCACCAATGCTGTGCAATCAGCTCCCAGAGGAACTACGCCTGATCCCCTCCCTGTACTCATTTAGGAGGCAGTTGAAAACACTACTTTTCAGGAGGGGCTTTTCAGTCCATCCCTGGTTGAACACCTCACCTCCGGTTCTTTTTTACTGTGAAAATTTGTTTTGGTGCTACTGGTTTTTATATTTGTGCAATGCTACTGTTATTTGTGCTATATTTTAATGTTTACTGTTTGTTGAGCTTGGTTTTAACTGTTTGTAAATGGCCCAAAATAGTGCTTCAGCACTGATGGGTGGGTGGGTGGGTGGGTGGGTGGGTTGATAGATAGATAGATAGATAGATAGATAGATAGATAGATAGATAGATAGATAGATAGATAGATAGATAGATAGATGGATGGATGGATGGATGGATGGATGGATGGATGGATGGATGGATGGATGGATGGATGGATGGATGGATGGATGGATGGATGGATGGATGGATGGATAAAACTTTATATATATAACAAATGCTCTTTCAGATCTTCTCACATTTTCCACTGTGACCTTTTCTTCTCCTTCTCCTTCTTCTTCTTCTTCTTCTTCTTCCTTTTCTTCTCTTTTTTTACAACGGCACTTTATTGTGCTTCCATGAATTCTATGCCGGATTAGGATTTTTACTTATGTATTGGATGCCAGTATTTGTATTCATTGCTAGAAAACGTTGCCAGAACAGCAGTTTTTGTTCTCCTGTTTTGGCAGAATCTTCAGTTTCTTCCAAAGACTTCATTAGTGGTCATAGTTTGTCAGATAAAGGTGGGTTTTCGGTCCATTTTCTTTCATGAAAGAAGCAGGTCTTTTTCTTCTTCTTTCTTCCATTTTTTAAGATGGAAAACTCAATTCTGTTCATGATTATGGAAAAAAGAATCAGAGAAAAGGTTTCTTTTGTAGATCAGTAAATAACTAGTTTTAAAAATAGCTTTAATGGGAGAGAAATTCATGGAGAATAACCCTATTGGTGATTATTAGTCACGATGGTTGTGTGATGCCTCAACGCAGCACTGTTCTGGGCAGGCCAACATAGCAATTGCCCCGGCCTCCCTCAAAACAAGAGCCCCTCCTCAGTATACCTTTGGGCATAACTGAACTGTGCCACATTGTTCACCAGAGGCTGGCATGTACCTGAGCCCATGTAGTGAGCACAGCAGAGCCCCAAATATGACATATTTCCCTGGCAACATGAAGTTGTTGGCCTTCAGGACAGGAGGCAGAATGCCTCTGTATACTTATTACTGGCTGGTGATATTTATTTATTATTTTATTTATTTGATTTATATACCGCCCATCTGGCAGCCAAGGCCACTCTGGGTGGTTTACACCAACTAAACAGAAACAATAAAATAACAAAATAAGACATCAATAAATTAAAAAGTGCAAACCTAAATATAATAAAATACAGTGGAAGACATAGTGAAATATAGTACAATACATTACATTTAAAAGCATAAAAACATGGCGGTATGGTTGAGTGCTACATTATTGGAGGCACTGTTGGATGAGGCTGTTATTCATTCAGGAAAGGCCTGTCTAAATAGCCAGATTTTTAATAGCTTTTTAAAAGTGCCTAGTGAGGGGCCAGGAGAACGTCTGGCAGGAGGGTATTCCACAATTGTGGGGCTACTGTCAAGAAGGCCTGTTTTCTGGTAGCTGTTTTCCGGGCCTCTCTCGGGGTCAAAACTCTCATCTGCCCTGCCTATGACAATCTTATTGGACAGGCAGACCTAACTGGAAGGAGGCACTCGGCCAGATATCAAAGTTCCAAACTGTTTCGGGCCTTATAGGTTAATACCATCACCTTGAAACTGGAACAGAAGCAAACAGGTAACCAGTGTAAGGTGGACAGGGTGGGGGAGATATGTTGGTATTTTCTAACCCCTCTCAGTAGTCTGGCCGCCACGTTCTGGACCCGTTGCAGTCTCTGTAGCAGTCCCAAGGGCAACCCAACGTAGAGGGATTGTAGTAGTCTAATCTCAAGACTACTAGTGCATGAACCAGCATGGTGAGGGACCCGGTGTCAAGGTAGGGATGCAGCTGGGCAATCCACTTTAGATGGAAATAAGCGGATCGGACCACAGATGCTACCTGTGATGTAATTGATAGTGCTGGGTCCAGAAGTATGCCCAAGTTACGCACCTCATCCTTCATGGAAAGAGTCCCCCCCCCCAAAAAAAGACAGGGAGGCACCCAGACCACAGATACTAGGGGCCCCCACCCACAGGATTTCCATCTTGTCCAGATGTTTTCCCTCATCCATCCCAGCACCGCATCTAGGCAGCACTCAAGGGACTGGACAGTATCCACTGCAGAAGGAGAGATAGAGCTGCATGTCATCTGCATATTGGTGACACGAAGCTCCAAAACTCCTGATGACCTCCCCCAGTGGCCTCATATAGATATTAAATAGCATTGTAAGGAAGAAGAAGCAGGAGAAGACTGTGTCCTCATGTCCTGCTTCTCTCTGCTTAACATTGGAAGGAGTGTTGTCACCTTCAACTTTAGAGAGTATTTAACATGTATTCAGTTCTTCAAAAAGCCTCCAGTTTATGAATGTGGGATATTGTGCTTCTGTATCCATGATTCAGAATACCAAGAAATGGCTCAATATTGAAAAGCACTATTGTGCCCACATTGCCATCAGGAAAAAGGATGCCAAGCTTTACCTAGCAAAGGGTAAATAATACTCCTTGACTGCTGACATTGCTGTCACCAACATTCAGGCTGCCCTTTCTAGGTAAAACTTGATATCCATTTTCTTGCTGGCAGTTCAGGTACAATATTGTGCAGCAATATTGCTCTATTTCCTAATCTTTAGAATTATGGATAGAGAAGCACAATCTCCCACATTCATAAACTGGAGGGTTTTTTTTTATTTAATTGAATTTAAATGGAAGTTTATGAATATAAACACCACATACAAATTCCAAAAGCAAAATTCTTCCTGCAGAATTACTCTGTTCTAGAGGGTCCCAGAATATGATCATATGATCTGTGATGTGGTTGCTGGGAGGGGAGGGGAACCAAGAAATATAGTAAATAATATACACTGATCAGCCACAACATGAGAACCACCTGCCTAATATCATGTAGGTTCCTCTCATGCTGCCAAAACAGTTCTGATGCACTGAGGCATGAACTCCACGAGATCTCTGAATATGTCTTATGGTATTTGGCACCAAGATATTAGTAGTAGGTTCTTTAAGTCCTGCAAGTTGCAAGGTGGGGCCTCCATGGATCAGATTTGGTGTTCCAGCACATCCCATAGATGCTCAGTCAGATGGAGATCTGGGGAATTTGGAGGCCAGGGCAAGACCTTGAACTCTTTTTCATGTTTCCCAAACTATTTGTGAACAATTTTCACAGTGTGGCAGGGTGAATTATCCCGCTGAAAGAGCCCGCTGCCATCTGGCAACTCCATTGCCATGAAGAGGGGATGTATGTTGTCTGCAACAGTCTCTAGGTAGGTGGCACAAGTCAAACATCCACATGAATGCGAGGACCCAGGTTTTCCCAGCAGAACATTGCCCAGAGCATAACACTGCCTCTACTTGCCGGCCTTCTTCCCATAGTGCATCCTGTTGTCTTCTCTTCCCCAGGTAAATGACATCTAGCCATCCACCTGATCTAAAAGGAAACATGATTCATCAGACCAGGCAAGCTTCTTCCATTGTTCCAGGGCGCAGTTCTGATGCTCACACCTCCATTGTAGGCACTTTGGGCAGTGGACAGAGGGCACTCTGACCAGTCTGCAACTATACATCCCCATACACAGCAAACTGTGCTGCGCTGTGTGTTCTGACACTCTTCTGTCATGGCCAGCATTACATTTTTCAACAGTTTTGAGCACAGTAGCTCTTCTGCATGATCAGACCAGACAGGCTAGCCTTTACTCCACTCCCCATGTGCATCAATGAGCCTTGGGCGCCCACAATTCTGACGCCAGTTCACCGGTTGTCCTTCCTTGCACCAGTTTTGGTAGGTACTAACCACTGCACACGGGGAAAACCCCATAAGACTCACCGTTTTGGAGATGCTCTAACCCAGTCGTCTAGCCATCACTATTTGGCCCTTGTCAAAGTCACTGAGATCTTTTTGCTTGCTCATATTTCCTGCTTCCAACACATGAAATTCAAGAACTGACTGTTCACTTGCTGCCTAATATATCCCACCCCTTGGTAGGTGCCATTGTAATGATACAATAAATGCTATTCATTTCACCTGTCAGTGGTTTTAATGTTGTAGCTGATCAATAGATAAAGGAAATATAAAATAATATCTTCCTGGTGTGCAGACGTTGCACAGACAAACAAAAAAGTAGCAATAGCTTTGTTACCTTGCTACATTTAATACCAAGACACAAAGCAAAAACAACCCCCCCCCAAAAAAAACACAACCCTTGGATTGTATAGATTTCCCAGATTAAACAAATTTGCTTCTGAATATTTGTTCTCAAGTCTCTGGTTGTTCTCGAAAACCAGACACAGAATCCCCTTGCAAGCATGAATCCCAAACAGCCCCTTTGTACCAGAAAAAAGCAGAAAAGTTCTCCTCCTAGCTGACAGTTGGCTGTTGAGTGACAGGTTCAAAAGTTCCGATTCCCCCAGAATGGAGCCCATTTCCTGTTTGAAAGGGCCTTGCATAACTGAGAGAGAGAACAAGACAAGGGAAAAACAACAATTTCCAACAAGAACTCTAGGAACAGCTTGCAAAGCTGCAGAATGTGAAAAGAAAGAGAGCATGCAGAAGGGAAGGGGAAGGGAAGACAGAGTAAGAAGCAGAGGAGAAATTAAGAAAAAAGGCAACATAATAGAGCAGGCATCAGGGGGAGAAGGGGAGAGAGAGAGAGAGCAGCTTGTGGTCCCTGGGCTGCAGTGGTCTCTGCTTACAGCTTGCAAAGGAAAGGGGGAGGAAGCGAGCTAGACCTGCAACCATGGAAGAGGAGAAACAAACAAACAAACAAACAAACAGAAAGACATGAGCAAGCGTCACAATTCCTTGCCAGCTGTCAAACTGGGTCAGCCACTGGTAAGTCAGAGGAGCCCCCTTGTTCTGTGACTGCACCCTTTCTGGAAAACTGTCACTCCATTACTGTCTTTAAACAAAACCATTTTTGGACTGTTTATTTTACAGCTCCCCTGGAAGTTCCCTTGCCCTTTGCCCCACCAGTCCCAGCCTTTGCCACAGCCACTCTTCCTTGCAAGCCTGGACCATGCATGTTCAGTGTTGTAAGAAATTACAGTTTCTACAATTTTAAAGGCCTTTATGAGGACCAGTATTTCAGCCCCTACAGCCTGGATTCTTTCCAAATAAAGAAAAGTACATGGGGCAAACAGCTTATTCTGTTTCAAAATAAGCAATACTGGTCTTTTCAATTTATGTGAGCTATTTTAAATCTGGGGTCATTGTAGACTGCCTGTTTCTGAATGGTGGTGGTGGTGGTAGTTCTGCCTTAAGAAAAACCTTAACTCAAAAACCCTTAGTCCAAACATCCCCAAATTTAGCACAGAGCAAGACTGTCTGCTACAACGATGCTAATCTGAAGCCCAGTTTAAAACTTGAATTTTTTTTTTCTTGGGCTATGCCCATTGTTAGAATTGCTTTATGGAATGTTGATTTGCTCTGCCATACGGTATCAGAGGTGCAAGTCTCACGCACCTCTAATTTACAATCTGCTGCACCATAATCCAGTGGGAAAACCTGAAGGAAGCCCTGGCATCTCTTGTTCAAAGAATTGCATTATGAACTAAGGAAACCGCTGTCTCCCCAAGCAGATAGATTAGACTGTCTGCTTTGAGGAAAAAATAGCTTTTTATATCTATATATGCAAATTCGCTCTATCTCTTTCCTTCGAGTACCAGGTGTGGGTTTTTTGACATGTTGGGCAGTGTCTTTAAGAGAGAACGGGCATTTGGGGGGGTGGGACAGCCCTTGCCCCAAGGAAATCAGGGTCAGCAGTGAAAGGTAACAACATAAGAGAGTTAAGAATAGCCAGCAAACACTGTAAGGATTCAAGGATGTCAGAGTTGCTGTAATATTATTATCTGAAGTAGCTACGAGTTCTCTCTGTTCTTGCTGTTCATACATTTTGATACTTTTGGATCATTTCCAGAGCCTTTATTTTACATCATATTTGTATACAGTTCTTACCTCATCTTCCTTATCTTTACTCATTGGTCTCTTCCATCCTTCTCTGATTTTCATTTATCTAAAAAACTATGTTATTTGTTAGTCATCATTCTGGGGCTTTCCTGCCTTTTTATGGCCTCTGCAGGCCCACTGAAGAAGTGTGCAAAGGTCCCCCTCATCAACAGACACTTTAAGTGCCTGTATTGTCTTGGTGAAGGGCGCCAGACTCAAAATGGCCAATTTTGTGAAAACTTCACCAAAGTAGCCTTGAAAATGTTGCCTAAAGTCCTATCTTTGGGGGAAATCGCTAAAAGCAGTCTATATGATCACCAACCAGGCTACTCCTGTACCACAGGTTTCAATTTGCAAAACTCCATCAAAACAAGCCCTTCTGGAGGCAATTCATTTTGAGACTATGTGTCCGCGAAATCCTCCAGTATGCTATCACAGGCCATAAACCCTGTACAACAGGCACCAAATCCAACAACCAAAACCAAATATAGACCCTCGATGTCAATGTCAGTGTCAGTCCCCAAATTGGTCTAATCCTCTGCTCAAAGAGAGAAAAACAAAACAAAAACCAACAGAAGTCTGTCTCTCAAGTGCCTCCTCCAAGTCTCCATCTTGCCACTAGTCTCCACTTGACAAGAAGAGTGACGATCATGAGGATCTAGTTTATCTTGAGTCTGCCTCAGAGAAAGAAATATCCCAAGTCCACACCTCACCAGCTTTCAGCCACTCACCAGAGTGGAGTCAACTAACTCAGACAACTCCAAAGAAGATTTCCCCTTGAGAAAGTCCAAGAGACAAACAGTTTGAAATGTCACTTCTGTACCATGTGGCATCTCCCCCCCCCCCACTTCCTTCTTGGAATTGGCTGCTACTTTTAAGGAGCAGAAATCTCCACCCAAATAATGACACAAGCTGCACCTTGGTGTCAGCCAAGGAGACAATGCCTCATATTTCTTTGATATTTCTTTGATGTGATGTCACAATATTATCCTGGATCAGAATGTCACTTTCCTCCACCACCCATTTATGACTGTTAGGGTTTGCAGAGAGATGAATTGTTCTGTGGCTTGTCATTTTACTTGCCTATGCTGAACCCTTATGGGCATGGGACCTCAGGATCAAAGTCACCCAAGCTTAGGCAGATTGATTGATTTGTTTGTTTGTTTGTTTAAAATATTTTTACCCTGCCTTTCTCCTTAAAAAGGACCTAAGGCAGCATACAGAGTAGACCATTGGTCTAGATGGGCGGGGTATAAATCTAATAAAATAAATAAATAAATAAATAAATAAATACACCATTGGCACTGAAGCAATCTCATAGAACCTTGCCTCCAAAATCAAGAAAGACTACAGCCCCATCTTAGCACACTGACCTTACTTGTACCTGGTTAGTTTAACAATCACGGGAACCAAAGCACAAACATCACTCCCTGGTTCTGTTACCAGGGCAAACATTGGTCTTCAGTCCAGAAATTGCACATACCAAAGAAACCTCCGTCCACAACATGACACCGTGCAATCCCAGTCAATTTCAAGGTCTCCAGTTCCAAAGCCTAAACATCACCAGAAATCTTCTCGCCGAGGACTGGGCATCAGTTCTTTTTGAAGTCTCCAAAACTGGACTCTTGTGACCATGCATCTACCACTGGTTCCCTAACCTCACAGTTTCCATCACCAGTGTTGGTTCTACGCTGTAAGACAAGACAAAGGTCAAAGGCAGATACATCATCACCTAGGACTGGTGTAGGACCTTGATGCCAATTGACAGAAAAGGGTAAAACAGAAGATATAGGCAAGAAACAAAAATCTATACATACCTCTCCAACTTTGCCTTCATCACAGACAAGGAAGGAGATAAGGATCCTCTGCCCTCTGGAGAACAAATCCAAGAGGATACTGATAACAATATGGAATCTCAATCTCAGATAACAGTCTTTCTGATGGAGCTCCCATCTATCCTCATTACTACACCAGAGTTGGACATGGGACATACGAATCCTCGTTCACCTTCTGAGAATTTCAGATTCTACTCAGATTTCATCTTCAGAATGGCCACGTCTTTGCAATTAGAAGTTCAATGTTCATGTCCCTCCAAATCTGATCCAATACATGATCAAATGAACAAGAACACAGCTACCCCAGTTCACAGCAGTTTGCTGCCATCACTCTAGGACCTAGTAAAAGAATCCTGGCAAAAGCCTTCCACAGTACCATGTACTTTAAGTGGGTTGAAATTCTACATAAGATTCATGATAAGGCAGTTGCATTCCTGCTGAAACATTCTCAAACAAATTTTTTCTTTGTTTAAGCCTCCCAGACTTCATCCGAGGGATGCCACAACACCACACAAAATCATAGGGATGGACATAAAATAGACACAATAAGAAGAAGAAGAATCTGTTCCGCTGTCTCTTGGAATTGGAGTGGCAAACTATCAGGGTGCTATGGGTGCCCACCACGGATTTCTCTGGGACAAAATTGAGCCTCTTCTAAATAGCTTTTCAGAGATTAAGAGAATGCTGGCTCTAACTTTTCAACAAAAAAATGCATGTTGCTAGAAATGCCATGGATTGTTTTTAGCTGCTATAGACCTATGGCAGCAGTGATAGACTGTGTGGTTACACTTTCCTGGATTTTCTAAGGACTAGCAACTCAAGATCAAGAATTGAGGATTTACCATTTGACAGCAAGGGCCTCTTCAACAACAAGATGGAATATATTGTAGGCAATTTGTACAAGAAAATAAACAGAGCAAAGAAAATGGATTTTCAATCACAATACCACACATCTTACCATTATCAGTGGAAATGTCCATACTTCCCCCTCAAACAGATTTATGGCAGAGAAGCAAACACCACCTCCTTCCACATCTTCACAGTACTATAGACCATTCTCACAAAAGTCCAAGTATAAACTATCTACCACATTGAAAAAAACAGGAAAAAAGTCTAAGCAACATCTTTGACTTGCTCCGAGCAAAGATCCTTCATATGCTTCACGCATCCCCATGTCTAGCACATTTTCACACCTGGTGCACCATCACCAACTATGTCGGTCCTATCCATTGTCCTGCAGGGCTATGCCATAGAATTTATCTCTTCCCCCAACAGGCTTTTTCAGACCCACAACAGGCCTTGTGAATGTAAGATTCCTGCTTACCCTGTGTTAATGGATGAGCTTGAGTTTCTGCAGCCTGATGATGTGGACAGGACCCTTGGAGAGGTGAAGACTACCACATGTCTACTGGATCATTGCCCTTCCTGACTTATAAAAGCTGTCAGAAGTGGAGTGGTTGAGTGGGTACCAGGAATAGTGAATGCCTCCTTGCAACAATGTAGGATCCCAGTATATTTAAAAGAGGCAATAGTAGGAGCATTCTTGAGTAAGCCCCCTTGGATCCCACAATACTGAATAATTACTGACCTGTCTCTAATATTCCGTTCATGAGCAAGGTGCTGGAGCAGGTTGTGGCTCCTCAGCTTCAGGGATCCTAGATGAGATGGATTATCTAGATCCATGACAATATGCCTTCAGGCCTGGTTATGGGATGGAGACTGCTTTGGTCACCTTGATGGGTGACCTACGCTGGGAACTGGACAGGGGGAGTATGTCGCTGTTTGTTTTGCTGGACATTTTACTGCCCATTAGCCTATATAGAGGGTGCCTCCTGAAGAACTATGACTCCCAGGAAGTGTGACAGCAGGTTCCTTTTTTGTACATTAGCAACAAGAAGCAAAGCTAGAGAAAGCCATGCAGCCTTGGAGGCAGGTCTTTCCCCTGGTAAGTAAAATGTGGGTATTTATTGGTGTGTGTTTTTCTAGGATGAAACTCCTAGAATTCTGCCTGAGGAATTCTTGGAGAATTCTGGGAGCTGGAAAAAATTCCTGAAGAGCATACCCCTGGTGTGTAATTTAGATGTGGGCAGGAATAGAGGAGCAAATAGGAACCAACTTCTCATTTACATTTACATCTTATTTGTATCTTAGTTGACAGTGGCTAAAAGTTAAAAATGAACTCCCAGATTCTGATAACTGCCATACAGATCTTTAGCATAGTATGGTCAACTAGTACTTTGTACTTAGAGATCTTATTTACTAGTATTCATCAGCCCATAAATCAATGAATTAAAAACAATGACTGTATTCTAATATTTCCTGAAATGTACATTTCTCTTTTTGCCAAAGGGTGGTAGTGTTTCAACAAATAATATAAAATCATTCATGTGTAGGTAAAACTTTTTTGTAGCTATGCATATTGAGATATGCAGTTTAATCAACAGTTTCAGATTGCAAATATTAGTCTCTTCTCCCAAAGCAGAACACCTAAATGAACATACGTGATGCATTGATTAGTCAGTGTAGTGTTGTTTCTTAAAGATATATATTAAAACCACTTAATTTTGTCTGAGCTATCATTTATATTTGTTTTGTAATTCCTAAGGGCTGTCAACTATTCATTAAATCTTCATTTTCTGTCATGAGACATTAATAATCTGGACTTCCAAGTGAATTTAAAAGCAAAAGGGGGCTGAGGTGAAATAGTTGAATAGCATATCAATGTTAAACTACACATTTGATTTTCAAATTAATTATATGTTAGATGCATAATGAGTGCCCTTTTTTGGTTTTCAAAATTGTCTGTCTGGACATCCAAGTCCAGTTCTTTCAAATAGTTTATCAGATTTTTTTAAATATAAATTACATGTATAAATGTATAAAATAACTACACGTATAAATGCACTAAAATTCAAGCACTTACATTATGTGTGCTATCATTCATATATTTAAATCTGAAGATAGTTTCCTCACACTTTTTTCACTTGTCATCTTGCTAAGGAATTTTACTGTTTATACAGTACAATGCAGGCTCAAAGACAGTGGCTGAAAACCTGTTAGTTTCCCTATTGTACATGCAGTGATTTAAACTGCAATGGCAAAGTGCCTCTTGTACGTGTGCCCGTTTCATGAGTTGGTGCATGGTGAGGGATACAGTGAGCAGTGCATTAATTAGTAAGATTTATTTGTTTTGTTAAATTTTACTTATTATGTTCTCTGATGGAAAAAATTAATTAACGCAGCAAGCAACTGGGTGATGTGCACTGTCTGCTTGGTAACTCTTTGTTTGAAGAGATGGAACACAGATTCCAGATTTGATGCTACTTGAGGGAGAATATCTACCCACCCCACATGTTACTCAAGAATGCTTACCTGGCATGTATTACAACAACCATGCCAAGAAACTTTTCAAACTGCCTAAGGAAGATGAAATATGTTACCATCAAAAGCTGGCAATCTACTTGATTTTTTCAGTGGTCTAATAAAGGTATCACCTGCTTCTGTATTTGTATTGTTTTCTTTGGAGACCACACAGCCTTTTTATCTATCTATCTATCTATCTATCTATCTATCTATCTATCTATCTATCTATCTATCTATCTATCTATCTATCTATCTATCTATCTATCTATTTATTTATTTATTTATTTATTTATTTATTTATTTATTTTTGGTCTGCTTTATGTCATCTGCATGCTTTTCTAATGACGGGAGACGCAGCTGCCTTCTGTGATTCCTACTATATACGAATGCTAACTATTAAGACAGACCAGAATACAAAGCTTGTGGGGTGTGTGAAAAAGCCTCTTCAAGAATATCCTCAGCATAGCGTGGCAGAACCATTATTTCCTTCCTGACAGAAACTTCTTAGTGTGCTTTTTACAGCTGTGGAATTAGCCTTGCCAGCTCTTCCTGCTTCCCTATGCAGTCGACCACTCATCAGCTGAGCTGGAGACTCCCCGTACCACCCCCGTGCCGAAGTGGTCAGCTGCAGAGGGAGGTGGGGAAGAACCATCCGGGCTACTTCCACAGCTGGCGCAATGATGGCAACGATGGAGCCGAGTGCCACACGGTGAACAGTGAATAAACCAGCTGGTTCTGGGGAGAGAAAATGGGCCTCCATGGCACCTGTGGTGCTGTGATTCGTATTTGTATCCCCAGGGATATGAATACAAATAGCCCATGTCTAATGGATATCCTGCATTTCCATTAAATCACTCTCTATTAATTCTTCTTCCGAGACAGTATGTTGCCTGCAATGCAGTGTTGGTAGTCTTTCATTAGGTTATCTAATTGGTATTTTTGCTTGATATTCCAAAGAGAGAGTGAACTCTGATATCCAGTAAACAAGCCTGTCGTAGTCCAGACTTGAATATCTTCTCGCAGTTTCTGATTACTGTCATTTTTAGTTTCTAACATTGCATCTAGGAGAGCAAAGGCAATTAAAAACCACTAGTCTTGCATACTTGATACTCTTTTGTTAATAATACTTTTTTTCCCTTTTGAACAAAATTATCTTTATAATAATTTGTAACACTGAGGTTTATCCTTTCCCTTAACATTTGCTCCTCCTTTATACATGAATCAGACCTTCCAATGTTTTGGTCTGAATTCCTCTATTTTAGGGAAAATTCTTCTTACCAACATGTGTTGATTAATGTCTTCATCAGAGAGCAAAAGCAGTCTTGCTACTGAATTCTCATTCAGTTCCACCAGCATGCTAAATTCTGTCTCTGCCTTCCAAGGAAATTTTCTTGTTCTGAGTCAGTGCCTGACGCCAATGATAAGGACAGAGATAAGTAAATTAACCCTTAATGTAGACAAAGGTATTCCTGCTCATACAATAGGCAATTCAGGGAATAGGTATCTAGCATCAAGATATACTCCTCTTCAAGATGCTAATTCACAGTTTGGGTACTTTTCTAAATACAGCCCTGAACCTGATGTCCAGGTTCTGGTGCTGGCCAGAGGGTGTATGCACAGCCATGGTCATTAGAATCATAGAATAGTGAAGTTGGAAGGGGCCTATAAGGACATCAAGTCCAACTCTTGCTCGATGCAGGAATACAAATCAAAGGATATCTGCCAGGTGGTTGTCTTAGTTTTTCTTGAATGCCTCCAGTGTCGGAGCTTAGCTCCACTTAATCCTGGAACTGCCATGTGATGGTGTGCTGCAGTTATAATACCTGTATAGGGATTACTATACTATATATGGGCTACTCCTTTAACATGTTCTGTATGAGACTATCTTTCTAAAGTGTTTTGAAAACTTCAACCATCTCACATGGTCAGACCACTAACTATGTGTAGTTTTAGGAATCCAATTTATTAATGTATTTGAAGGTTTTCTTTTACTTTATCACAAGGCTTCTCTAATAATGGGGCAAAATCATCTTCCTGGCCTGGAGGCCCCAAGTTAAACAAATTAACTAGGTTAATCATACTTGTCAGTTTCCTTCAATGGCTCTTCCAGCAGAAATGTTGAAAGAGTCACTGAAACCTGGCCACTTACATTTTTGTCTTACCATTTTCAGCTTAGTGAACTTCTAAGAGATCAGCATACAGAGCGGGATATTGATGGATTTTAGAACAGAGATTTTAAAACTATGTGATTAAAGTTTTTCTCATTCAGTCTAAAGAATTTTTAAATGACTATTCTACTCATGTATCACTTTCAGATTATTAACATATCTCTATAATAAGCAATTATTTACATCCTGTCTTTTAGGATAACAGTTTTCCTTGTATTTTGAAAGTTTTATCCATATATTTTGTTTTATCCATATATTTTTATTTACAAGTAACATCAAAATATGGATAAAACTATGAGGGAGGGGGGAACCAATATTATCATGGTTCAAAAATTCTCAATTAACATTAAGGTTAGGAAAGGAGAATTAACTGGAGCAGACCCCTAATGTTTTTCATGTCCAGACCCCCATTTCTGCTTGGTCCATAAACGTACACTGTTCTAAAATCCATAAATAAGATGTTAAGATAATCAGGAAAGGCCTTTTAATAAAGTAAGTCACCTTGAGTCCTTTTTAAGGAGAAAGGTGAGGTAGAAATATTTTAAATAAATAAATAATGGAGAAAAATAAAACTAAGTAGCGTAGAAGCTTCTCAAACCCTGGACAAGCGTAGTGTCATTTTAACCTATCATTTAGTTTTCCCTGCATTTCCAATATGCTGTTTCTTCCTTCCAACTGATTATTAATATTCTACCAGGTGTTAAGGCTTATTCAGCTTTACTAGCCTAAGAAAACTGGCAAAAGGGATGGGTGTAAACTTCACACCAACTTCAATACAAGCTGCATTCCAGAATATATTCAGTTCAACAAAAAAAAAAACCCAAATTATGAATGTGGTATGTTGTGCTTCTGTATCCATGATTCAGAAAGCCAAGAAATGACCAATATTGCTGCAAAATATCGTGCCTGTGTTGCCAGCAGGAAAAAGGATGTCAAGCTTTACATAGTAGCAAAGGGCAGCCTGAACGTTGACAAGACCAATGGCAGCAGTCAAGATGGTCTACAGGATACCCTCTTCTGCTCACTATCATTCACACTTGTTGAATGATAGTGAGCAGCCCTGACCATTGCTTTGTGTTTGGGTGAGAAATCGTTTACTGATGAAAAAAGGATTGAGCTTCTTGGATTTTCCCTTGTGTGGTGTCACTTTGTGAATGGTAGTGGTTCTGGGGGACTTCTGTTCAACAGCTTGACCATCAGCCTATGGAGTGTCTCAGGTTTCCATGATTCCCTATACTATTTCACATATACATGAAAAACCTGACAGAGGCTGTCCAGAATTTTGTTGTCTGATACCACTAGTGTGCTGATGACACCCAACACCATCTGCTTTTTAAGATCTTCCAGCAGCTGCTCACTCAGATGAGGAGGTGGGTCAGGGATTCCTGCAACACTGCAGTGGGCAGCTGCTGGAGGAGGCAGAGAAGGGAAGTCCGTGTTCCTGCTGTGACTAGACGGTTGCATGAAGAACAGGAGAAAAGCAATGTGTGCTGGTTGGTGAGTGGGGGAGCCGTGGGGAGAGCTAATGTGCAACACCTGTGGTGCCACGCTGATGAAGTGGCGTGAACCTCCGAATCAAGGTTTGTGCTCCTCTCTAATACACAACCATTAACCTCTTGGTTAAACTAATGTTGCTATGCCCACTCCATCAAATGCAGACTGGAAAGCTATGTTCCAATTTCATATCCCTTTCTTTGACTTAGGCAAGCAGAGGAAGAAAAGCTATATTGGACCAAAACCACTACAGATATGTTGTGTACATGTTTTCCAAAATATGTCCCTTTGCTTTTTGAAATTAAAAAAAAGGAAGAGGTTGGAGTTAACAAAGAATGTCACTGGAAAGCAAGGTCAATCAGGATGGATTTGATTTAAATAAAATAGATTTCAATCATGATTTAAATCACTAGTCAGTAAGACTCAATTTAAATCATGATTTTTAAATGTAAAGACTCATTCTTGCTATTAGTTATAATCTTTAATATTTGCATCCAGATGAAGATTTCATAATTAGAATAATAACTTGTCAGATTAATAAAACAGCTTTATCAGAACAGATTTTAGTTTAATAGATTAATCACTCGTAATTGGAAAACTACCTAAATTCTTTTATTTAACTAAAATAATATTATATAGCATACATATTCATGTATTTATTTAAACATCAATGTGTTCATTGCTTGTACATAGATTTGCAGAACAACAATGGGAGTAAGGTATTTTCCTGAACTTTGTTTGTTTTAGACCATTTTTACTGTGAAAAAGTGCATGCTATCTTAGCTTGGATAACTTGGATTAATTGAATTAGTTTACCAAAAATGTAACTATTGTATGAATATACAGGTCCATGCTACATAACTAAGTTCTATTTGATGTTCAATAACTTTTAAACTATCATGTAACTTAAATAGAAAACTATCTTTAGATAGATGTTTCCTCCAAAAACATTTCATTAAAATAAATTTGATTTAAATAAAAATCTGATTGAAATTTTAAAAATCCATTTTTTTATTTTAAAAAAAAATCCTTGATTTTAACCCACCCTGGTCAAAATCATGCATACTATGTGAAAGGAAGATAGTGAAGAAAGACAGGTAAAAATTCAAGTCATTTGAAATGTGATATTGGCTGAAATACTAAAGATAGCCAGGAAAGCAGAAAAGTGGCTTCTCAATCGAGTCACGCCTGAACTCTCTCACTCAAGCAAAAATGAGTAACCTAAGTCTATCATACCATGCACATGTAATAGAAAAGTGAACATTCTAAATGGTATGCATAGCATACCATTCTGACCAATCAGAATGTTTCTGTTTTTTAATCTGTGAACACAAATGAGGCCTTTGGCTGGACAGTGGTTTGGTGGATCATCCTAGTTAAAAACCATTTGGATCCATGAGGATCTGTGCATCAGATCCATGTTTTGCACCACTGCAAAACCATGTGCTGGGGGACCCATGATTTCTGTGGTGTAGTTTGTGGTCGCAGATGGGCCCTATGATTGGATAGTGCTTTGGGGATGATCCTATGTACAAATCATGTGGATCCAAGAACTACTGGATAGCTCAGTGATTTAGGTCTCTGGCTGTAAAGCCAGAGGTTGGGAGTTCCAATTCTCCACAGTGCCTCCTTGTCAGGGATGGGACTTGATGATCCATAGGGTACCTTCCAGATCTTCAGTTCTAAGGTTGTTACTGCTATTGTTATTGTTATTGCTATTGTTATTATTACTATTGTCCGTGCCTTGGATTGGTCTTTTTGCACCATTTGAAAGCCATGCACTCAGGGACCCATGATTTCTGTGTTGTAATCTATAGGCACATATGGGACCTATATCTGGAGAGTGTTTGGGGGATGATCCTATATCAAAACCATGTGGATCCATGAGAATCTGTGCATCAGATCCATGTTTTTGCGCCATTGCAAAGCCATGCATTTGAGGACCCATGATTTTGTGTTGTCGTCTATGGGCACAAACGGGGCCTATGTTTGGAGAGTGGTTTGAGAGTGATCCTGTGTAAAATTGATGTAGATTTATGAGGATCTGTGCTTCAGATGCATGTTTTTGCACCACTGCAAAGCCATGTGCTTGTGGACCCATGCTTTCTGTGGTGTAGTCTGTGGGTGCAAATAGGATCTATGATCTGACATTGGTTTAGCGAGGATAACATCTAAAAACCATATGCAATCATGTGGATCCATAAACTTATGAGTAAACTTACTCACAAGTAGGCCAGGTAGAATGTGCTGTGAGATCATTCAAAGTCACAAAGGGAAAAAACAGTAATTTCACAGCTTAAATAAGTGAGCTGCTGTATTTTATTATCTATTTTTTAAAATAGCTTTTAAAATATTTCTGCAGGCAGGAGCTAAGAATGTGTGGCCAGGAAGGAGTCAAAAACTTTCTTTCACACTGAAGGCCATGGCAGGGTTAAAAGTGACAGACACCTGCCCTGTGGCTGACTGGAGACACATTTGGACTGGCCAGAATGCTATGCCATGCAAATAGTTCCTTGGGAATTCTCAGAAGTCATTAAAAAAAGGCAGTGATTTCAAAAGTTTTAGGTATTAAGAAGCAGTAATTAAACTGTCTGAATTAGAGCCAGGATTGCCCCAGTTTGTCTGGATGAAGAAAAAGAGGTTAAAACAGAGGTTTTTCTCCCCCCAGGTATTCAAATTTTGTCCTATCTATGTTTTTCATCTCTTTTCTATTAGTTGATGAAATGGTCCCTTGGTTCTGCATGGGGGTAAAACTGTTATTTTTTTAAAAATCACACCTCAGAAACCCTTTGCCCAAACATACCCAAATTTGGTACAGATCATGAGCAGACTTTCTGCTACATCTGTGCCAAATTTTGTGCTGAACTGAGGTCCAATTTAATACTTATAATTTCCCCCATCTTTTGATTTTGCTTGTAGAATCCTGTTTACTATGCTTACTCAAAATATATGGCACCCATATTATTATTTTTTCTGATATTAAGCTTAATTCTGAAGAATATGCTCAAGTGACATAATGCCAGCTGAGAGAAGATGAGACATACTAGGTATTTTTTAAAAGTGTGTGCCTGTCTGACACAGTAAACTACCATGAGGTGTAGCTAGCAAAATTCAAATGGAGGTACTGTATGTTTATAGTATTTATACAATACTATATGTTTTAAAATAATATAAATACTATATGTTTTAAAAGTTCAGTGGTTCTGTTCTTTTAAAATTTATTTATTTATTAGATATTTATATCACCCATCTAGCAGAAACCATTACTCTGATGATTTACAATAGTATACAAAAGAACATAATATAACTAATGAAATCAAATGACTATAATTAAAACAATATAACTATAACTACGACACATCAGAGTAGGCGGCAATAAAATTAACAATAACACAAAGGCATTCCATTATTTTCTTCTTTTTCTTCTTTCCTTCTCTCTCCCTTAACTAAGGAAGGCCTCCACAAAAGCTTCCCTAAAAGAGCTCCTTTTTCAGGAGCTTCTTAAAGACACCTGGTGTTTTTGTGGAAGGGATTTTCAGATGGAGGGTGCCACTGCCAAGAAAGCCCAATTTTCTCATAGATGTCTTACAGGCTTCTCTTGGTGTCAGTACCCATAGGCATGAGAAGATCAGGTAAGACAGACAGAAGAACATAGAAGAAGACATTCTGAGACGTAGTGAGGTTCCCAACCATTTAGGACTTTAAATGTACCAGGAACTTGAACTTGGCACAGAAATGGACCAGAATTGGGGTGATGTGGGGTCAAATTTCCTCACCCCAGCAAACTGGCCACCGCATCCTGGACCTCCTGAAGCTTCTGTAGCATCCACTATTGTAGTCATTTTTTGAGATTATTAGTGCATAAGTCATTGTCACTAGGGACCTGTCATTCAGATAGGGATACTGTTGGCCAATTCACCAAAGCTGAAAAAAAGGCATAATAGACTTCATCAGAGACCTGTTCCATGGTCAACACTGGGTCCAACATCATGCCCTCTTTTAGCATAATATTTTAATTTGTATTTTGTTACAGTGGGACCCAAAGTAAGTGGCCAAGTTCATCATATAAAATAAGCTCTGAGATCTATTAAATTTAACAGCATACGTGTATTCCTTTGGTAGTCAAGTTCATTGAAAGATTTTCATCTGCTTATCTCCCCCTCCCCCTTTCCTCCTGATAACATGTTTTAATAAAACTAATAATATTTCTCAAAGTGAGCCACAAGTTTTAAAAATAAGCATTTAATGCATCAAAAACTCACACATTTGAAAGATTTGAAGGTTTACAAGATTGTCCAGAATCCATTCTGTTTTGCTTTTACACATTATACTTGACTGCATTTTCTAAACAGTTTAGATCCATTGCTTTCTCCAGTTTTCTTAGGCTAGTATCCTGCTTGCCATTGCATAGCGTAATCATACGTGAGCAGAGCAGGATGTGAAGTTGCAAGACAGCAGAGCACTGCAGAATGCAGACGCAGAACACAAACCAGCCACAACAGATATGTTGTAACATCACCTGGAATATTTAGCCGGCCATGGTATTGCAGTTCCTCTCATGTTTAAGTTGCTTCTGCAATGTTTTGTTACAGCCATGAATTTCATCAACAAGCTACTTACTAGCTTTAATACATTCATTGATGTCTGTTTTCACAATGTGACATCTTGCAGTATTTATGTCACATATCCCTCATAGATCTACAGTGCCCATTGTCCAGCTGCATACTCAAATACATGCGTCCAAAGTATCCACCTATTTCTGAACAATAGAGTTAGTGGATATGTATAATTCTAACTATTCTGATGGGAGGGTGAATTAAATAAAATTGCTCTCCGGCCATGAAGAGTGTTGCAGAGAGCTGCGTTTAGTCTGGGTGTACATAATTACCTTAGTATAAAGTTCATTTTAATTGCTTTGTTTGGAAAAGAACTAGAGAAAATTGTGCTTAATCTCTCATTCTGGTGTAAGCATTTATCAGGCCAAAAACAGATGAGGCATTGAAAGCTCATCTGCCATATGGGCTTTGTGGTAAATAAGATCCTACCACTTCCAAACAACCACTCCTTCCCAGCTGATATTTCTCATAGCATTGTGAATTATAATCATGTTGATTATATAGCAGCTCAAAGCACTGCACAAGCAGGACAAGCCATTCTTTTCATGAAATTTCAATTGCATACAAGCCAAGACACTCTAGCGCCTGTGTTCCCTTTATGCCAGAGAGCCTATGGATTCCTTCTAGCACAACTTATTTCTCAAAGTCGAAAAGGTTAACTGGTGTGATGTAACTTCATATCAATTAACACTTTCATTGGCCTGCCTGTTTATTAACTAATCCAATAAATAGAGTATATTTTCCACATGGTCTCTGAGGGCAGCTTTCTCAATTAAGTTACACTTCAGTTGGTTCATACCACATTTGATTTATCTTGCAACCAAAATTTCAGATTTAAGTCACCGTGTATACTATGGAGTCTGAAATGCAAAGGCCCAGCAATTATTTCTCTATCATTTTCATTCGTTTAAGGAAGGTCTGGACTATGTTGAACAATAGCTAATTAATTCTAACACGTTATGAGTCAAAATTCTGTGCTTTGAATCTGAGCCAATCCCACCCAGTTCTTTCTTTCAGCAGTATTTCTTATTACCTCTCCCTGGTCTTTTACGTTCAGTATGTTACTGGATTTTTGCTCCAAAATTAGAATTGCAAATATTGTGGACAAATCATTGCCTGATTACATCATTTTGCCTTTTCTAAAAGAAGTTCCTTACCGCTAGGATTCCTTGCAATGGTAGCTTAAAATTAGTGGTAAAATGTGCTATGATTCTGAGTAGTAGCAAACCAATCAAGCACTCAAGTACATGATTAAGAATAAATTTGCATGAACATCTTCCAGGATAACTGTTTAAAATCACTTTTGCACATCCGCTATTTGAATCACTCTTACATTTAAAGTAACCATATTTCTGTAGTCAAATGATAAATATCTTGGGAACTGTATTCCTTGCAAAAGATTCAGCCGCTGGATTTTTGTTTGCTTCTGTCCTCAGTCCTTGGCAGCTACACTCTTGACATATTTTCTTTTTAAAGCCTTAAATAAATATGTTGATGGCTTGTGTCTTTATAACAGCATTCTGATTATTGTTCTATTATTCACATTCTTTTTCTAGTCATTTATTTACTTATTTAAAATGTTTGTAAGCCACCTGTAAGGTGGCAAAAATCCCAGAGAGATATGCAAGGTGAAGTAATAATAATTTTAAAAATGAAATGCAATAAAAGTAAGAGGAAACAAATAAAATAAAATTCCCAGCAAGAGCAGTCCTAAAAGCTAAGGAAAAAGAGAGTCTTCAGAGGAAAGCCAATGACAGCAAGAAAGTCTTCAGGACTTTCTTACGGGCCTGCAAAAGAAAAGGCTCAATGGAAGCTCAAGTAGAAGCTGATTTCAGGTGTGTAGGGCTACTGTTGAAAATGCTGTGTTACTTGAACTCAGCAATCTCACCATCCATGGCAGCAGGCAAGTGAGAAGAATCTCTGCAAATTACCTCGGAATAAGAATGTAAAGAATACTCTAATTTTTTTCTAATTCTTGACAAAAATATATATATCTGAACACATTTAGGTACACTGTCCAAAAATGCCCAACCACTACAAGATTTTCCACCCCTACATGAAAGTACAAAGACCTACAATTTTTCTTTGTCACTACAGAATTCCACCCCCCCCCCCCAAAAAAAAAAGTGAAGGTGGTCCTTCTATCAGCTTGGGTCAAATAGTGTGGGAGATGAGATGTTATTCCATTTCCTGCTTTCAGAGTGAAAATCAGTACACTGCCAGACAAAGCTTTGTGCTCATAATATTGAGCGAAAAAAGGGGGGGTCGCTCCCCCAACTCAATTATGTTGATCGAATTCCAGTGCCTTATTTATTTATTACAATTAAATCCCACGTTTACTCCCAGAAGCTGAAGGTAGTATACATAGTTCTGATTCCTGTTTTTATCCTCACAACCCTGATCTATCTTAGAATCATAGAATAATGAAGTTGGAAGGGGCCTATAAGTCCATCAAGTCCAACCCCTTGCTCAATGCAGGAATACAAATCAAAGGATATCTGCCAGGTGGTTGTTTAAATTTCTCTTGAACGTCTTCAGTGTTGGAGCACTCACCACCTCTCGAGATAAATGATTCCATTGCTGTACTGCTTTAACAGGAAGTCTTTCCTGATATTCATCCGAAATCTAGCTTCCTGTAACTTGAGCCCATTGTTGTGTGTTCTGCACTCAGGAATGATTGAGAACAGATCCTGCCCCTCCTCTGAATAACAGCCTTTCAAGTATTTGAAAAGTGATATCGTATCTCCCCTCAGTCTTCTTTTCTCAAGGCTAAACAAGCCCAATTCTTTCAGTCTTTCCTCATAGGGCTTGGTTTCCAGCTCTCTGATCATCCTTGTTGCCCTCCTCTGAACTTGTTCCAATTTGTCAGCATCCTTTTTGAAGTGTGTCCAGAAATGGACACAGTAACCAAGATGAGGCCTTACTAGTGCTGAATAGAGGGGAACTAGTACCTCATGGAGACTATACTTCCGTTAATGCAGCCTAAAATAGCATTAACCACAAAAAAGTAGCCACAAAAAAAAGATAAATTGGCTCCTATTCAGCTTGTTATCTATGACGATTCCAAGATCCTTCTCACTTGTACTATTGCTGAACCAGGTTTTCAGAGTGAAAATCAGCATCTTGTAACTTTGTGTTTGGTTTCTTTTTCCTAGATGCAGTACTTTGCACTTCTCCCGCTTGAATTTCATTCTGTTGTTTTCAGCTCCGTGCTCCCTCCTATCCAGATCATTTTGGATTTTGTTTCTGTCTTCTAGGGTATTAGCTATCCCACCCAATGTTGTGTCATCTGCAAATTTGATCAGCATTCCTTGCACCCGCTGATCCAGGTCATTAATAAAAATGTTGAAGAGCACAGGGGACTGAGCCGTGGGGTACCCCATTTGTTACCTCCTCCCAATTTGAGAAGGAGCCATTAATCATTACTCTCTGAGTACAATTCTGTAGCTAACTGTGTATCCACCTGACACCTGTTCTATCCAGCCTACTCCTAGTTAGCTTGCTAATCAGAATGATGTATTCCTTGACTATTTGTTTATCAATCTCCAGCTGCAGTCCTGTCCCCTTTCACCTGCACTTGACATTTGTTTGGAGGGTCATAGTCTGTCCTTTGGGAAAAGATGGAGCTAAAATAGGAATTGAACACTTTTGCCTTTTCTTTGTCATCTGTTATCATTTTTCTATCTCCATTAAGTAGCTGAGCCACTGTTGTTGTTTTTGTCTTTTGCTGTGCAGATACCTGAAGAATGATTTTGTTGTTGTTGTTGCAGTAGGGATTCTGGCATAGGCTCTGATTACCTTTCTCTGACTCTTTATCTTTTAAATTTTGGTAAAGTATTTTGTTGTGGTTTGAAAAAAAAATTGTTACGAGCCGTCAAGTCAGAACCAACTGATAGTGACCATAATAGGGCTTCCATGGTGAGATATTTAAGGAGTAGGCTTATCAGTTCCACAACCCCATTGAGTTTCCATGGCTTAGCAGGGATTCAAACCCAGGCCTCCCAAGTCCTAGTCTGTGTATCCTTTTTTAAAAAAAATATATATAGGAGTTTGAATTTCATAAATGGGGAAAAACTGAATAAGGACCAATACTAAGTTTGAAAATTTTAGCTAAACTCTGTTTAAGATAATTTAAAATTGCAGCTTGAATATAGTCTGCTAACATGTAGGCTATCAACAAATACACAATTAACTATCATTTATATTTGTTTCTGTTTTCTTATTAGAAAGTTAGTTCAGGGAGAAAATGAGAAATGCTGCTAATGGATTTGGTGGGGGAAGGGTATTTAAGATAAACAGTCAACAAAATAATTGAAATGTGCCAGAGAGAGAAAGGAGCTCTTTATCTTAAGAGTGACAAGCAGACAGGCACTGCATTTTTAAAATGGAACATGACAAGGCGCCCCAGTATATATAATTAAAAAAGAAAGAAGTAAGAATTAACTCCCAAATTGGTCATGGAGTTGCAACCGCAGATCTGCACTGCTCAAAGCAAATCCCAAGCAACTGTTCTCTTGTAACTTTGGTATAGATAGACTTTTGCAAGCTCCCGACACTAATTTTCCATTCTCTGGTTTTCTCTATTCCCCAGTTCATGTCTTGTCACTCAAGCCTACCTTCCCGTTCAAGTTCCACAGTGCCCTGCTTTCCCAAATATCTGTGCCTTCTTAATTAATTAATTAAGCACCACCTTTTTCCTGAAGAAGACCCAATGTGACTTATTTTAATATTAAAACAATATTAAAAGCTAAAAAGCAATAAATTGTTACAAAATTTAAAATGAAGTAAATGTATATCAAATTAAAAACAAATAGATAAAAAGTTTAGAACAATTTAAAACAACACAGTGACTACTTTTTAAAGAATCCTCTCTTATGCAGCTACTTGCTGAGAAAAATCCTGCCTGAAGCTCTCACCAATCTCTTACATATTCCCCCATCTCTTCAGCTCTCTCTCTCTTTGCTTAGAATTTGTCTCTGAAGGCAATGGGAGCAAGGCACAGCTTCCTGCCTTCCTTTTTTCAGCTGCATTCAAAGTACCTACATGAAAGTTAGGGCTCGATCACACGTGAGAAAAGAACCCCAGTTATACTGATTCTTTTCATACCACTGTTGTACCACTACATTTTTTCAGTGGTCATATGAGCGTTCACATTGTTTTTAACTGTATCAGTTTGTTTGTTTCTATTTGAAACATTATAGCAGGCTACATTGCTCTCTAATTTTGTATCAATTCATTTTCTCTGCTGTTTCTTGGGGCAATCAATCCTGCCCCTTGTGCTTTTTTTTTAAATTACCAAAGGTGATATATCAATGAAGTGGTCTAACCGTTCTCTCCCCCTCCCCTTTTCCCTTCCCTCCTTTACTCACTTGCCCTGCATATCTTTCCCTCTCAGTTATTGGCTTTCATTTTTCCTTTCCCTTTTGAACAGTATCAGGAAGAGGAAGTGGGTTTAAAAGACTTGCAAAATATTGTGAAGAGCAGGGTTTTAAAAAATTCCAATGCCCCTTTCTTTACAATTCAAAGCAGGAAATTGAAAGCCCTTTTTCAGCCACAAAGGACAGGCGGGGGGAAGTCTGTCTCCTTCTGAGCAATGTATGTATGTTGTTTTTGTGTTGGTGTCAGCGGCGGTGGCTACTAACGAGGTATCAATATCCCTTTTTTTAAAAATTAAGGGTACAAGTACAGTGGCCAGGAAGTGGCCTCAGCACCGGGAAAACTGACCCCTTCTCAAAGAATGAAGCGGTACATCAATGGTACAATTTAAAACAACCCTTCTGGCAAGGGGGAAATAAACTGATTGCTGGGACAAATGAATTGATGTTGGCTGTGCTTCATGTGAATGGAAGACTATGAAACGATCTAAATAATGGGCAATCAGTATAACTGGGGTTCTTTTGTGATGTCAGATGCAATGCAACTGGAGGGCAACAAATGCTGTCATGGAACTGGAATATTGCATTTCAAAGCAATGCTTTAATCCAAAACAGTGGCTGAAATCCAGTAGTGAGTTGTGGCTAGAATAGTCACACTACTGGGGATTTGGTGAGTCAATAAATTTCATTAATTCAAATGGGCCTACTCTAGTTGTTGCGACTTACTACTGGCTTTCATTCAATAGCTTTAAAATATTATTACTAGTTGACTTACGTTAAACAGAGGAAGAAAGATCTATATTATGTTTCTATTAGAGAGAATTGTGGATATATGAATATTTATAGCAGGGTTTTTCTTTATTGCTCTTCTTTTTTTAAAGACATTCCACTGAACTAGATAGTATTTAAGTAGATAGCAATACTTCCTAGCAAAATCTAGAGAAGACCCACTGAAATAAGTGAGTTGTGACTGAGAAGTCACGTTAATTTAAATGAATTTACTCTAGATAGATTCCCAGTGTGGTGCAGTGGACAGAGTGACGGAGTAGTACTCTGGAGAACAAGGTTCAAATCTCCACTTATCCATGGAAACTCACTGGGGGAGTGGAACTGGTAAAACCATTTCTTAAATATCTCACTTACCTTGAAAGCCCTATTTGGGTCGCTATAATTTGGTTCTGACTTGACAGCACAGAACACACAAAACTCTACATAGAGCTAACATTTCATTTAGCCCTCTGTTTGTAAACATTCTTTAAGTGCTATTCTTAACAAAATGTGGACATGATTATTTAAAAGTCATTTGGCGTCAATTTAAAGAGAGGATCCATAGCTCTAACCCCAGGGACACAGAAGGTCGGGTTCAGTCCCAGGCACCTCTGTGTATGGCTTGGAAAAGTTCCTATCCAATATGGTGTTGGGTCTCTGCCAGCCATAGGAAGAACTGAGATGAACTGACCAATATTCTGACACATATGAGAATCGTATATTGTAGAAAAGACAAGGCTTTTTTCCCCCCTGAATGTGCTATATTAAGATAAGTCTTATGGAACTGACTGGACACATGCAGGTTCTGCTGGCTGCCCAGAATAGTCTGGTACAAGTAAGGCTTTAACATTTGTTCCCACTGAATATGTAAAAAACTATAATGACTGAAAAATGTCTAAACAGATTTTGGAAAACACAAAGCTTTGTGGGAGCAAATTATTTAAGTGCAGAGGAGACAGTTATATTCTGACATTTGAGTGGAAGGCCAAACATTTAAAAACTTAACTTGGAAAGTGTGTAACATGAAGCTCTATTAGTACACTTAATGACTGAATGAATGTTCTCAGTGCCACTGTTGACATTAATAGTTCATTTAGAGTCAAAAGAAGAATTAATATCTTCTGAGTTTATAAGGAGAGTTCTCCTTTAGCACATTCATCAGACATTGAGCTAAAATTACATTGGAAATTAACTGACACTAAAACTCAAGATTGTGAAGGGGATGTTCAGGCTCCATGGAATGCAAAATTTGCTTGCAAGCAACCAAATGATTCTGACACTAACTGACACAGGCAACGACCAGGTTAGCCTTGGCACTGACTGCTCCAAGAGCACCTTCCATTAGTGGCAATGCATTTTGTAAGAGATTTTGGTGTCAGAAAGCCGGAGCTTCTGGCACCCAGGGATTTGAAACTGCCACTCAGTTTTCTACATCTCTCTTGTCTAGGCACTTGGAGGAGCACTTAGCAGGTTTTTTTTATGCTTAGGTATGGACAGGGGGCAGACAGTTGTTCTGAAGAGAACATGGTGTCCTAGTTCCACTTATGCTTGTGGTCAGATACAGGGAGTAGTATGAGCAATATTTGCTTGTTTTCATTTAAGAACAGCTTGAATTGAAGCAATTGTGATAAAGGAAATAGGCCTAGAAGCTTAATGGAATAAAAAGCAAACGCTAGTAGTGGAGTAAAGGTATCTTCGAATTATTAGACTTCCGTGTTTTCTTTTTCAGGTTAATATAGGATTATTACTTTTTAAAGCAATTTTTAAATGGGATGCAGTTTTTCTGCACCTCTAGTGGAGTCCCCCTCCCCATTCACATATGCACACACAGAGAAAGAATGTTTTGAGAATGTACATTTCTGACCGGACAGAAACCCATTACAGAATATAATGGAAATAGGATGCATTCAAGTGTTTCTCATCAGAAGTTGTTGCACTCTTGTGAAATAGTTGTAGAGGAAATTACTGAAATGCACATAATTCATCCAAAAGTTTACAATGGATAATTTTAAACTAATCCATTTCTGCATGCAGTGGCAAGAAAATTAAGAGTGGACATAAGACTGGCAAGCACTGAGGGAAGGGTGTATGCAAGAGAGATTAAAAGTATTTCTATGATTCTACTCTCTCATTCTGCTCAGGTAGGCAGAAAGAAGTTTCAAATCTTTGACATCACTTATTTTCAGTTTACTCCTTGTGTGCAACCCTCTTGCATTGTATGTTTGACCTCTTGTGAAATAGGATGATGGAGCACCCTTCACCTGTATGCAGAAAGGGTATTGTGAGTTAGCACTGACCAAGTACAGGTTTCATCAAAAAAGAGTAGTCCAGTAACTTGTATCATGATTTGAAATGTTGGTCTTCCATTTATTCTTGGTTCAGTGCTTTAAATAAAGAACTGTTCTCATTTTATAACTTGCAGAGTCTCCTGCCACACATAATTTATAGCTGAATACAATATTTATCATTTCCCAGTAGTGAGGCATAGTAGGGGAAACCACAGGTAAATGACAAGACTATCCAGCCAGGCTCAGACAGGATTTCCTCTTTAATGTAAGATGATGAAGTTAGTGGACAAGCACTAATGATTATTCCTTGCACCAGCCACTCACACAAGAAAGATGCAGTCTTCACTTTTCTCATAGCATATTCAATTCCATTTAAATATTGCAGGCTGCTGAATTGCAAATGTTAGTCTAGGCATGAATAAAAAATGTTGATATTTTATTCTAAAAATAATAGTTATGGATAGACCTCCTTTATTGTATTATTTAAAATATTCCACAGTGTACAGGCTATTACAGAGTTGCCGTTATTTTATTTAGATTTTATTTAGATTTTATTTTTTTGGACAGAAATAGTTTCTGAAAATACAGGAGAGAGGCTATTGCAGCAATATGGCGTATAGTTATTTTCTTTTGACAGGGATTGTCCATAATTGTCAGCTAGAAGGTAAAGCACTGTAGCTAGTTTCTGTGAAATAGTGATAGAAAGGCATAGAAGAAAGCAATCCAGCTCCATTATAAAAATATCCCTGTTTTCTGTAGAAAAGAACTATAGTTGTCCCTCCACTGCTAGGAGGGGGAAACACTTTTGGATTCATTCAGTTTATTAGTATATAACTATATGCAGAGAACAGAACATCTGTACATAGACGCCTAACTTGTGGTATGTAAACTGCCAGCTGCTAAAAGTGATTGGCTATCACTTTTATTGGCAAGTGTATTTTTATAACCATCTTTAATAAAATACAGTAAGGAGTAGCTAGAAAGCTTTCCCTTGGACCTTCATCCTGCAGCTTTTTTATTATTATTATTATCATTGCAGCCTTGTGAAGGAATCAGTATTGACTCCTGTCAGGCACTTTTGGATAGAGGGTGAAGAGCTTCTCTCATGGCTTTCTGTGTGTTTTGTCAAATCCGGTATTTTCAGCTGAAGTGTGAAGTGAAAGCTGATGTCAGGCAATGCCTTCAAGCACAAGCTGGTGCTGGTCTCCTGTGACTTTTTTTTTAAAAGGGGGGAAAAGGAAAAGAGAGAATCAGATTGGGTTGTAGAATGATGGCAATCTGACTGGACAGAAACACATTTATTGCAGGCTCAGCAGCCGTTCCATATCATTAGAGGATGAAGGTAGAGGGGAGGGGGCCATCCTGATGTCAGATGTATTCTTTTAAGGACAGATGCATCCAGATGAGAAGATACTAACTTGACGTCAGCTTGTTTACTTCTGATTCAAAACTCATTACCGTCTTTCTTTCTACTCTTGTTGCCTGGAAGTAAAAGTTGTCACTGTTGGTTTTTTTTAACAGCTAATGCAAACTGAAAATAATCACGATGGGAAATTCAGATATTTGAAATCTGGTAAAATTCAGATGTTGTTTTAGCTTGCATTAAGTGTCAAAAGAAGGCTATACATATAAAATAGGAGGACAAAAATCATTTCTGCAGATGCAAGCGTTTGTTACATGTGAAGGAGTGGAAAATTCAAACACCCTGTAATACAGTCCATTTTGTCTCATATTATGTTTTATATGAAGACCATATATAACAGTATGGGTACTAAACAGAATGTTGCATTACATGTTATCTTGGCAAGGAGTCATGTAGCTGATGTTTTCTTATGTATTTTTAATTGACAAAAACGTTAAGATCTTTTTGCTACGTGAATGCTTCATGTACTTTTTAATATTTGACATATCAAGAAGCAGAAGATTTTAAGAGCCAAATGCCCAGAGCAATGGATGAGATTTTGTCAAAGGTGTTTCATGCCAAGCTGTCCTTCACTTTGAAACTTCATGTTTACTAATGAAAGGCTTGGTGAAGGTATTTTAAAAGCAGCAGGCGGGCTATTTGCACTAGCTAAAAACAAGTAGCTAGTGGAGGACAACTTATCAATACAATTGCGCTCAAAAATGGGGAAAAAAGAAAGGGGTGATTCTTAGTCTAATATTCGGTGGAAAATTATTAGAAAAAACACACTGCTCATTGGCTTTTAACAGAATGTCTTCCTCAAGGGTATTGTGAGTTCAAATGTTTCATAAGATTCTTTTGTATGAGTTCACAAAGAATGTTCTTCAGTTATTGCTCAGAGTGGACATTTTATTTCTACAGGTCAATCACTGAATTAATTCTCCATATAGAATCATAGAAGTATTCCTTTTCTCCCCAGTTTTTCAGCTGAAGACAGTAGTCATAATTTAACCACATCTATTTCTTTCTCATTGCCTTTGTAGCTTTTTACATAATCCAGCACAGATTCAGGGTGAATTGATGGTAGGTTTATATATACTGGTATCAGAGCAACTCTCCTCCATCATGTAGGGTTTGTGATTTACAGTGGTGCCTCGACTTACGAACTTAATCCGTTCCAGAAGATGGTCGTAACTCGAAATGGTCGTAAGTCGAAGCACCATTTCCCATAGGAATGCATTGGAACGCAATTAATCCATTCCAGACCCGGGGGGGGGGGAATTACCAAAAAAAAATGCAAGCCCCATCGGAACACGTCGGGGCCGGGGAATAAAATCACCAAAAACGAAAAAAAAAAACAATGCAAGCCCCATCGGAATGCATTGGGGCCGGAAAAAAAAATCACCAACAACCAAAAAAACAATGCAAGCCCCATCGGAACACGTCGGGGCCGGGGAATAAAATCACCAAAAACGGGGAAAAAACAATGCAAGCCCCATCGGAACGCGTTGGGGCCGGAAAAAAAATGTCACCAAAAACCAAAAAAACAATGCAAGCCCCATCGGAAGACGTCGGGGCCGGAAAAAAAAATCACCCAAAACCAAAAAAAGAATGCAAGCCCCATCGGAACGCGTCGGGGCCGGAAAAAAATCACCAAAAACCAAAAAAACAATGCAAGGCCCATCGGAACGCGGCAGGGCCGGAAAAAAAATCACCAAAAAAACCAAC
Source organism: Intellagama lesueurii (assembly GCA_037013535.1). NCBI lineage: Eukaryota > Metazoa > Chordata > Lepidosauria > Squamata > Agamidae > Intellagama > Intellagama lesueurii. Next base: position 24,628,491 of record JBAJHW010000010.1, on the reverse strand, counting down.
AACGACACAGCAAGCCCCATCAGAACGCACTGGGGCTGAAACACACACACACACACACACACACACAAACAGAGCAAGCCCCATCGGAACGCGCTGGGGCTGAAAACAACAACAACACCAAAACCCAAAAAAAAGTCACAGCACAGAAACATAACCCCCCCCCCAGCCCAAACCCACCCTGCAAAACCCTGTATGTACTCACTCAGAAGCAGAAAGCAGCACCAGGCAGTCCAAAGCCTCCTCCGATGCACACTCTAACTGTTGGGGCAAAAGAGCTACAAAGAAGCAGCCTCTTCGCCGACCAACGGTTAGTAATTTAAATTCCCCGCCTTTTCCCCTGCCTTTTTTCCGGTCGTAACTCGAAGCTCCTGTCGTAAATAGAAGCAAAATTTTGCGGCCAGAGCTGGTCATAACTCGAAATGGTCGTAAGTCGGGACGTTCGTAAGTCGAGGCACCACTGTATTTATTTTTAAATTGCCTGCTTTTCAGAGACTGGTAGAACCGTTTATGTAAGATCAATAGCAAAGCCCTTTCCTAGGCTTAGAGTCTAAAAAAGCATTCCCCAACCTCCTGTCCTGCAGATGTACTGGAGCTCAATTCCCAGGATCCCTCATCATTGACCAATTTAACTAAGGTTAATAAGAATGTAGTCCCAAACAACGTGGAGGGCACTAGGTTGGAAAAAGCTGGTCTAAATGATTAGATACCAGAGGAAAGGGGGATAAGAAAGGGGGAAGCCACAAGTGCTAGAAGTTGCCAATTTGTTATGATGGCCACTGTGAGTGCCCCTGCGCCTTCCTCCATCATGACATGAGTGTTTGCTGAAACAAGCAAAGCAGCATCTTAAAGAGCCAACAGGGCTCACCAACAAAACGTAAGAACTTAAGGTTGCCAGGGAGTTGACTTCACTCCCAAAGTCTCTAGGGGGATGGAAACCCTGTAATAGTCTTCTACTGGGAGGAGCGGAGCCCCGCCTCCACTTCCATTTCCAGAACTCCACACAGGTGGGCCAGATGTGGAGTGCCACAACACAAATGTTGAATAGAGGACCTTAGCTATCCTTGGAGCAGCATAGAATGGGCATCCTTCCCTGCTCCATAGTCTCCACTGGCAACAGCTGCTCCATAAGTACAATACTCCTCCCTGGAGGCTTGAACAAAGTCTATCCAGACCTGACTTAGCTCTGTGGAGTAGCGAGGCACTGCAAGAGCAGACACGGATGGATGGCTGTCAGGCTGGTGATGACCAGGCTGGCTGGGAGGTCTTTGCTAAGGGCCTGCTTGCCCCTGCACCCATCTCTGGTTCTTGAGCATGTTTTCCTCTCATTGCTGGGCCTCGTCATGGCAAGCCTGAGCAACCTCCTCAGGGGGCACCAGAAACCCCACCCAATGATGTGTATCAGGATCATAGTGGCAGATAGTCTCCCAGCTGGCCATCAAACATTCTGGCCATGGCTGCATCTCTGGAACTTTGAATGCCTCCCAGTTGACAGTGTTTGCCCAACAGTCCTCCCCCCTGCCTTACTTCCATCTTGGCCATCACTGCACCTGTGGCCTTGAGGGCGCCATCCGTGTCTCCAAAGCCAGTACCCCAGTCCACCTGTGAATTGTGGGTCAGAAATCATACCCTGACTCTCAGGGAGGTGGAAACTCCACTCCCACCGGTGGGGGAATTGGGGTGGGTCCCACAGCCACCCTGAATGGAAACTGGCACAGGTCTCTCAACTGAGTGGATCCTCTTTCCCATCTTTCTTTGTGCCACAGACAAATGGAATGACTGATCCTAGAATTATTCATATACGTATTCTGTTCCATTGAGTTTCCTCTCCTTAAGCATTTCCTTTCATACATACATTTTTTCATACAATGCACATTCCCACCCAAAATGCCCTCCTATCCACAGCTCTTTTCTAGCCCATCTGAATTCATCCGTTTCCCTCCCTTCACCACCCTATTTATCTCAAATCCTTCCTTTGCCTTCCTCTTACCTACTTTATCAAACAATAGTCAGTGATACCATAGAAATTAACCCATAATTGTCCCCAGAATGTTGACTATTAAGAAATTGGCCTCAATATTTTAATGAATTCTGGGAAATGAAAACAAGCTTTCCATATATCTTCTTGTTTCTAGCTTTTCCTGTAGTCATAAAAAGAAAGGTCTAGTTTGGCTTTCCTTCTCACTCAGTGCAAATCATACTAAGCTGCCACTTCGGTTGTGACAATCTGGATGAAACGTTATATGAGCGTAGTTCAGCCTGCACAGCAATGGAACTTCAATGCAGTACAATATTCAAACTATTATAATGCAAAATACCATAGACCTGATCTATTGCCCAGATCTGATACATTATAGAAGTTATTTTTTTCCTTTAGTTTTGATTTCCCTCTGCCTTTTACATTGAAAATTTTCTGTTGTCCCATCCACTATCAAACAAATCAAAAATTCATGTCCTAAACGTTTCACTGGTCAGAATAATCAAGTTGATCAGACCTGGGAGAACTGGAAGGAAAATAATGGGGTCACTGAAGCATTGGAGCTCTAATGGGAACCAGAGTTCATTCAAATATCAAATCTAATAATTGTTGTACACCTGTATACATAGTCCCATAGAGTGAATTCACATTAAAATTTTAGTGGAACAATCTCAGTACTGTGTTCCAAAGGGTTTTGATCTTCTCCCCTCTCCTTCAAAACAGTTTAGAATGTTTTTTCTCAACTAATTTTTATTGGTGGGATTCTGTTGTAATTTAATAAAACATTTGTTCACCATTCACCATAATGAAAACATCTGATGAATAATATTAGTAGTAGGGTTGTTTTTATCATGCCTTTAAAATGAAGAGCAGGAGGGAAACCCAGAAAGATGTTCAATTAGTGAAACAACATCTCTCAATGTTCTCAAACAACAACAAAAGGAAACACTGGACATGATGGGATATGAAAGTTAAATGCTGAGATCTTTAAAACTCTCTACTTGAAAACTGCTTGGGAGGACACATTTCATAAGGTTGTGAAGATGAAGAATCTGAATTGACAAGAACTTTCCTGTTGATCCCACTTGCAGTCTGCTTGCCTTTTCTTCACAAGCCCAGAACTCAGTATGTTGTGAGATGCGGACCGGGTCTTGATTTACTTCTTTACATTTATTTCGTTAATTCCTATATTTATCTAAATATACAAGCTCCCATATTGATCATTTTGTAGAGATAACAGAGTAAAAGAGGAAAGCAAAAATCTCAATCTCAACATATGCAGAAATGGGAGAGAAAGGCAACCAGTCTGGTATGAATGTGGTCAATGCGATATAAAATAAATGTGATTTATCACATCCAGAATTGAACATTGTGGACATGTAGAGAAGGTGCAATGGGGTGGTCAGAGATGAAGATGAATGAGGGTAAGAGGAACTAAGTCTGACAGCAGCAGAACAGGTGACACTTTTGGAAGGGCTTTGCAGACCGAAATTGGAAATTCCTTTTTGTTGGTTTTAAAAACTAGTTAAAGTTATTTTTCCAAGGAATGTTTGCTGGACAGCCCAATGAGTCAGGTATCTGGCTGTGGAGCCACAGGTTGGAAGTTCAATTCCCCACTGCATGTCCCAGGAGAAGAGCCAACATGTGACCTTGGGCAACCTGCACATTCCCAAGCAGCCCCAAAAGAAGGGAATGTTAATCCACTTCTGAGTGCTACTGAGTAGGTACTCTGTGTACCTAGAATATCTTGAAAAGTGTCTCTGTAAGTCAGAATCAACAGCACATAGTAATTATTATTGTTTTAAGGGCTAGTTAACCTGGCTAAGAGGTTGGGAGTTCAGTTCCCCACTGTGCCTCCTTGACAAGGGCTGGGCTTGATGATCCATAGGGTCCCTTCCAGCTCTACAGTTCGATGATGATGATGATGATTACAGGTTTGGTTTTTAAAAGTTGAATTTTACTTTCCTATCTCTCAGGAAATACCTAAATGGCTCCTTCTGTTTTATGTTGAGCATCATAACTGTTCCAAATCACTGTTCTAGGGAAGAAAACACTTTTATGCCATCCATCTTATCATCACCTCACCACCTAAAACAGAGCATGGGGCAGCAGCACATGACAGCAGAGCTCAGAGAGTTGCTTTTAAATTACAAACTCTTACTAGATTGTATCAGCATGAGATTATTATCAATTCTGTTACCCCTTCCGCAAAAGTTTTGCAGTTCTTTTCACTAATGCAGTACTCTTTGCTATTCAGCCATTGGAAAATACATAAAAATGCTCACTGGTTCCCTCAAGTGACCATTGCTGTTTATTACACATTGAAATTAATTTTAAAAATAGAAAACAAAACTTCCCAAGGCACTTTCTCCCCAGGTGCCTTGGACTATAGCCTCCGTAAACATACACAGTCCAGTTGGAGATGGGATGACATTTGTAGTCCAGTACATCATGAAATGCCAGGTTGGCTGAAATACAGGCATTTCTAAAATATTAATTTAGTGGCCAGATAGAACTATCATGGGAAAATGGATATTTATCTTTCCTTCCCACACTACCTTCCTTTCCCTTTCTACTTCTCAAACTCCAGAACAAATCAAACTTTTAATATGCCTTTTTCCTCCAGACTAACATGAGTCTCTGCAATTTGTGTTGTCTCCTCATCCTCCTTTTCTTTTTCTCCCCTGCCCCTTTGGGCATGCTGTTTACTTCTACCTACTCAATCATTCCTACTCCTCTTCTCCTCCTTGCCCAATGTACAACATCTCCTCCATAAAAAGAGGGCCACTCATGTGACCTTCCTCCCCTGCTGCTGCTAAGACCACTCCTTTACCGGTAATGGTGTAACAGATAGCCCCCTGTTATTTTCCATTTAAAAATACTGGATTACTACACATCCATTACCTGTAGAAAATGCCCTTGTTCTATGTCCATTGCAATTCAAAAAAGTACTTGAGGCAGGCTAAGCAGGGACTTTAGTAGTCTTGGGATACAGGAATACTTGTTTCAAACGTCAGCCAAAAAGGTTTACACGCAGCTTCAAACAGTACTAACTGCAAGGATGGTGAACTGTTAGAAAGGCTGCTTAAGGGTGTTACTCCCAGAGCTCGGTGTCGTGTCATGCAATCATTGTGAGAAGATATCTTTAATAATATGAGGGAGCAACTCAGTACTGTGCCTTTATATTCCATCCCACAGTGGGAAGTTCATCTGGGTATCACAATGAAAACTGAAATAAACTGAAAGCCCTGCAAGATTTACCTAATGGATCAAAGCAGGTCATTTGACAAGTCCTAATCTATAGAAGAGCTTCTGGATAAAGACGAACAATGGGATAAATATTGCTTCTGCTTCCTACAATGGACTGTCTTCATTTGCCTTCATTCATTCATCTTTCTGCTCTATCTTCTCCTTCTTCTGTGCCTCATCCTGGCCCTTGATCTGACTTGTCTGGGCCTATTCTTGACAAAGGAGTCATTTGCTTTTCTGAGTATAGGGTGAACTGATGAGGTCACTCTTTTGACAAGATAATAATTTATATGTGTGTTTGCATATGTAGCTCGACACATGCCATTCAGGACAACTAAGCCTAACCTATCAACTGTCAGAATAATTTTTCAGTGCTGCCTATTTGCATTCATTTAATTGGAGATACAGCCATGCTGCTATCTGGGATTGCAGAAGATTTTTACTCCAAAGGAGTTAGGTTTTGAGTGTGTTTGTCAATAGAACATCCATTTCAAAACCACCTGACATTGGGTTTATAACAGAAAAGCAGGTGAAAGGTATTTTAAGGGTTTTCTAAAATCTGCTGGGATTTTTATGGATCCAAGATGGCTAACTGATTCATTACATTACAATACATGTTCCACCATTTCTTTCTCTTCACTGTTCACATTCCAACATCAAAAGAGGGAAGGTCTGAAAAGAACAGAACATCTGTAATTGCTACTCGTATTTATCATCATGTTCAATTTCCCCATCTTCCATTTTAGTTTGAGATGCTTTGGTGGGGTATGTATGTGTGGGTGGGTGGGTTTCAATAGACAGTCCTAAGAGTAAGGAGCAGGTGCCTGCAAGTTCTTTGGCAAGTTTGAAGACCATCTGTGGGCAAATGAAGATCAGAAAGTATTCCAAGACAAGTAATCCATATTCCATTCCTTAGTACTAGCAACCACTTTTCTCATTATCTCCTCTGAACTTGCAGATCAATACAACAGAACTTAGAATTGTATCTTGCTGATTTATTAAATTTCTAACAGACTGTGAGACTGAAAAGAGTTTTCTGAATGTATTCACCTTGTGGCATCAAACACTGGCATTCTTTCTTTTGGCTAATTAGACTTTTAAACGCCAACTTTTTTTAAAAAGCACAACAGTTTGAATAAGGCTGCCTAAAATGCACTGCAAAATAAATCTGAATGTGACCTTTTAGAACTGACTTAAGATGACATTTATTGGGATTAGTTTCCTTTGTAATGAGAACTCAGAGAAAGATCAAATGACCTCCCAGCATGCAGCCTGCATGATAATCTATGGGGTACTGCATTCTATAAGGTCAAGCTTAGGGATGCTGATACTGATGTTTGTTAAAGCAGGCACAAACAGTACACACAAGAGTTCAAAACATGCTTAGTTTAAAAAGTTGAGAAACTGATACGCCAATGGATATTTGCTTTGGAACTGAGTGGCTAACTGGTCTCAGTGTTTTGCAATAGAGTGGCTTACACATTTAATTAATCAATGTGCCACCCTCTGGTATACCGCTGTCTTCATTTTGAGGATGAAGTATCCAGAATCTAAACATGATTACTTTGATTACTGGAATTACAAATAAAGTAATAAGGAGAATATGACTGAATTATATCTTCAAGTTATGGAATGCTTTATTCCTAGTATTACTTAATGCACTGTCTGATGCATATCACTCCATCATCCTTTCTGCTCCACAGTGTTAAAGCCCTTTAATCACAAGGACATAAAATGGTCAAGAATAGAGATGGGGATCCAACTCTGCACAGCTGGATTTTCACTCATGCATCCAGTGGCGGCGGCAGCCCTGCTCACCCTTCCAATTGCTCCTGGAGCGCCACTCTCTTCCTGCTCAGCTGGCCACTCAGCAGCCGCCCCCCCCCCCCCCGCCTGGAGTTCATATTGTATTAGTGCCAGACTAATATGATCTCATTTTTTGATCAGGTAACCTCCCTGATACAGAGGGAATGCTGTATATATTAAGAATTATTTTGAAACAGTATCACATACCTGCCTCAATGGTAAGAAGACAAATCAATCTCTTTTCTGCCTTCCTCCAAGGTTAATTGGCCTTTAAAATCACGTAGGAAAATAGGCCTCTTTGCCAACACAAGCAGAGACATATACAGTCATTCACTACCTTGTTCTGATTTTTCCACACCTACCTGAGAACACAATGGAGGGGATGGGGCAGAAAGGATGTTGAAAAAGCTGCTGTATCAGTGCATGGTACTCAAAAACCTATTTATTATTTCAACAGCAGAAGAGCATTTCTTTCAACACTCTGGGTTAGTACAAAATAATGTCAATGAATACAATCAGATGTTGATTCAAGCTAGTTGCAGTCAAGGAATGTGTTCCCCTCCATGTGCATTTAGAAAATGGCATGCCATCAATACTGAGTAACTTGCTTGTGAGCCATTTGAAAACTATGTAATCCATGTGTTGAAAGGTAAAGGTTCCCCTTGACATTTAGTCCAGTCATGTCCGACTCTAGGGGGCGGTGCTCATCCCCGTTTCCAAGCCATAGAGCCAGCGTTTGTCCAAAGACAGTTTCCGTGGTCACGTGGCCAGCGTGACTAGACACGGAACGCCGTTACCTTCCCACCGTGGTGGTACCTATTTATCTACTCGCATTTTTACATGCTTTCGAACTGCTAGGTTGGCAGGTGTTGAAAAGTGGCATACAAATATTTTAAATAAATAAACAAATCACGGGGAAAACCCTGTGCAGTTTCCAGTGATCCATACTAGTTCCCTGCACTGGCAGGCTTCATCTTGTTATCAGTTAAGGAATGTTATCCCCATCTCTGCTTTTTTCTGGTGGTAGCTGAGAAGAAGTAGTAATATTGGGAGTTGGAGCAAGTAATAAGCCTACTGAGCTAGAAGACCATGTGATTAGCAGTTCATTACTGCCTCCTTACTTGAAACGTTCAATAGTATTTTTAGGCTGCAGTCCTCTCCACACTTATCTGGAAATAGCTCCCTTCCCCCTCCGAGAATAATAGGATGCAATTCTCACTAGAAATGCACAGAATTGTAGTAGCAAGACTCACATTTTCATGCTTGTAGTCATAAACTGGGAGTAAGAAATTTAACTGTATTCTGTTTCAAAAAAAATGTAGTTGGCATTGGTAGGAATCTACAGCAATTGCACACACACTGTAAGAGAATATCTTTCTTGCTGAACACTGTAGATCCACAATGTATTTATCCCTTACACCACACCAATCCTTGTTTGTCCAACCTCCCTTGCTTTCTTCAGGCACAAGCCACTTCTCCACCATCTTCTCAGTACTACCTCAAGATGGAAGTACCTGATTAGAAATTTAATTAATTTCTCCTCTTAGTAATGTAGGTATAAATATAGAACATTATGATTGTAACTTAATGAGGGATAATCTCACTCCTTTTCTTATGCACCTACTCCCTTCAACAACATTGAGGTTGGGGAACCCCGTGTTGATCAAAATTCATTTATAACTCTTTTGTTGTTTAGTTGTTAAGTTATGTCCGACTGTTCGCGACCCCATGGACCAGAGCACGCCAGGCCTTATGCCCCCCTAAAAAGCCCTAGTCTGATTACAAAATTTAAGACTACCTGTACTCATTATTATATCCATCTTTACTGGGCAAGGGATAAAAACCCTTACCTTGCCATATACCCTCACTAACTTTGAGCACTCTCTGATGGAAATTCACTTTGCTCGGCAGCAGCAATTTCTGCTCTGCAGAAGGAATCATCAGAGCTGAAGAGTATTATTTGAATATGGGAATGGTAGTATGTTCTCTGCCAGTTAGCCTTTTATTCTAAGGCTTAAGTGGTTTATCTCCATTATAACATTATATTTGCCTGCCAATGACTTTCTCAGGCAAAGAAGGTGTTAGACATACATGTTAATAAGAGAGCAAGAGTCAATATTATATTGTACATCGTGAAGCATCAAGGATCCTATTGTCAAAATTCCTGCTTATCCATAGTCCAGTGAAATATACTTGGACAGACATGACCTTTGTTTACAAATGAAAACAAAAGAACATTGTTTCCATGCCTTCTGACATCTTCCATATGCAAACCCTCCCCTGCCTTTTGAGGGCAGCCCTCTCCCCCGAATGTCTCCCACTCCAGAGAATTGTCCCTGCTTTCCATAGCTCTCAATTGCTGCCTATTTTCCAGCTTTCCAGCTTTCTGGCTCTGAGCTGTTGAGCAGAATTGCTGTGCCATAGACAGTTTCACTGGAACATCCACCAACGATGTCTGTAAAAAGTCCTCAGAGCCCTGAATTTAGGAAGTAAGCTGGTAGTGTGAAAACCAATATGTTCAGTGCTGCTGTTCACAGAGAACATTAGCAAGGTGAGACAATGCAGGAATGAGGCAGGGAGAGACAGAGATGTAGTGGCAACCATGCAGTGGAAGGTAGTGTATGTACCTCAGGTAACAGGAGAATCTGGACCACCTGCATCCATGACTAAGCATTAAAAACCAAACAAACGTAACTGATAGTTGTAAAACAAGCCAAACGTGCTAAATAAACTGTTCTCTAAAACAATTCTTAGTCATTTCCACTAGCCAACAGCTATGCAATAGCAGGAAAACTCATTAGTGAAGTATGAGATTTTCCAATTCTTGTTTCATTTGGATGGATTAAAAGGGAGCACGGGAAGGAAAATTAGCTTAGCTTTTTTTTACATGTACACCTACTATCTCTGGTCTTTCTTGCAACACTAGCTTTTACTATATAGGTGAATGGCTGTAATGTGCAATGTCCCATGGCATCTTTAAGACTAATCAGCTTGTGCTGAAAAAAAAAAGGGGGTTGTTAGTCATAAAAGTGCCACAAAACTCTTTGTTGTTTTTACTTCTCTGAAGAATTGCTGTATCCTATCCCACCACCACCCCACCCCCAGAAGTCTCTGCAATGGCTCAAAACAAGGCAATGTAGGGATGGGAAAATCCATGGCACCAGTCCACTATACTTCAAACATCAGCAGAAATAGGAATGTGGATGTACTGTTATTCTTCATGGATGACTACTGTCCTCGCCTTTCAAGGTTGCCCAGTGAAGCCTCTTGGCAGTTTTCACAAGAATATCCACCATGTCATCATTTTCTGTTACACAGTGTTTAATTCCTCACCGTGCTTTCCTGGTCAAAGTTGTATGATGGTGTATTTGTGGGTGTGGGTGCTGACCATCACCTGGGATCTGCAGACCAAAACCACCTTGCATTTCTTAATTTATATGCCGCCCAGAGATCTTTGGGTAGTGTGGGCGGCATATAAGTTAAATAAATAAATAAATATTTTTCATTTCTATTAAGAAACCAGGAGGTTATGCTGTGTTTTCTTCTGGTTTTGCTTTCTGACTATACCAATTCCTTAATAACGTCTTTACGCAGAAACTGAGTCTCTTGTCTGCAGTGTTTAGGTTTTGCATTGCTTACATTGTACTAAAGTTCCCCAGAATTGTATGAATATTGTCCCAGGAGTCTTCCCTAAAAACTAGATGTGTATCTCATTAGGTGTTTCCAGTGAGCAAAGATTTAAATGAAAGCATTTGTATCAAATATTTATTTGTTCTTTCATTATTTCCCAAAGGTATAGGCCATACAAATGCCTTTACAAGGATGTTTTCTCCCCATATTGTCTGCTGTTTCAACAGAAATTACTTTAATAAGATGAACTTTTAACAATGCTTTTTATTGCTAAAGAGGCATCTGCTTTTTAGTTTATATGGTCATTTGCATTCACTTTGCCCAATTATTTTACTTCCAATAGGTATTATACTATTTTGATAGTTTTGGAGGAAATTATTTCTCCACCAGTATTCTGGGGGAAATAAAATGAAACCAGTACTCCTTCACTACTTAATTCTATGAATCATTTAGGAAATCTGTACCATATCTCACTTCTGTGTTACATTTAACTCATGCTGGCTCTGTATATACATAAAGATAGATAAGTGAAAAAGAAGCAGTACAAATATTTCTTCTCCCTTCTAGACTGAAAGTGAACAAAGTGTGGCTCAAAAGCCATTGTCCAGATTTTCCCCCAAATCACAGCTTGGTCTCTTTAGCTGGAGTTCCTTCACTTCTTCACAGTTCCCTTCATTTCAGTGGGGCTTCTGCAGGGGAACGTGCAGCTGGGTTGTCCCTTGATCTCCAAGATGCTCTTGCTTTCCAGTCAATGTGGCATTTTCCCCAGGCTGACTTCCTTACAGTTTCCCTTGTCTTGTTTGTCAAGCTCTTCTTGAGGGCTATGTCAGAGTCAAACTAGGTAAGTCTAGGTTAGATCCTGTTACAAAATATGTCACACTCATAGAGGAGATTACCAAAACCTCTGTATTCTTTCTCTCTCATCCTGGATATATGTATTTCTCCCAAACAGCCTAAAATTGCTCTTAAGGGTGTTTTCACAATTTGGTGCTAAGAACACCTTTCTTTCTCCATTTACACCATAAATGTTCACCATTTACAAATGTTTCTAATACAATATACAAAGCAAAACCAAAAGCAATTTTAAAATTGTATGGTAGATGTCTTCATTTTGTGTACAGACAAAACAAATTCAAATGCTGCTAACTCTCTCAAGGAATACCCCTTAGCTTTTAAGGCCAGAGAATGATATATGAAAACTAGTAGAAAAAATGAAAGCAAAGAAGAACTGTATATCTAGACTTAGGGGAAACTATGATAAAATTACTGCTATCTGGAACATGAAGTTATTATGTTTTCTATAGATTGAAAAGTTTCAACCATATAAATGACCTAAAAATAAGCATCTTAGAGGTGGTATCTGTCATGAAGCAGCAGTTACAAGCTAAGTAAATCTTCCCTCCCAGGCATCTATTGAGCCAGAAATACACCCAAGGGTATTGATACCTTTTAGCAGTTACAAGAACAACAGTCATCCTTGACAAAGCTTGCAAATGAATGAAGGCAGTTACATTGTATTTGCATATTGGATGTAATATATTCATTGCATTTCTATTTTGGCACATTTTATTACAATATCAAAATGAGTTCTAAGTGGATTTTACAATTAAAATGAGATTGCATTCTGTTTGCTATATTGCATTTTCTTTTTCTGATATATTTTTAAAAAGCTTCTATTGTATACGGGGAAATGTTGAAAATGCAGTGACCATATATATTGGTATATGTTCCTGAAAGAATCATCTAAAATAATTTAAGGGATAAAATTGTTCTAATGCTTTAAGGACGTACCCTTAAAACATATATAGTATTATACAATTAAGACATTTTAATACGCCTGCACGATATTTAGGTGACAAAATGAGGGACAGTGGGGAATCGAACTTCCAAACTCTGGCTGTGCAGCCAGATACCTAAATCACTGAGTTATCTTGACAGGGGCTGGACTTGACGATATCGAGGGTCCTTTCCAGCTCAGCAGTTCTAAGACTATTGTATGGTTCATAAGGGTGAATGAAGTGCTGTTTCACCTCAACTTCAGGCTGCACCTGGTCAGCCTACTCCTGCCTGTTTCCTTCTTGAAGCTGAAGAGTCACCCACAGCCAAATCCCCTCCTGCGTAACTCCCAACCTCAAAAGCGGTTGATCTCTGTGTTAGTGTGAGCAGAATGGAAAAGGGAAGAATGCCAATACGCAGCAGCAGCAGCCACTCCAGCCACCATTAGATACTGCAACATCTTTTGCTACACCAGCACCACTGAATATCTGCTTCTTTGACAACATGAAAGGCATGTTGGTACAAAGAAAGTAATGAAGTTCATTAGGAGCTCAGTAAGGCCACATTGACATGAAAACCCTGGCACATCCTGGACTCAAGAGCAAACCATAGAATTCTGCCCCTCCATCCTCCAATAGCATGTCAAGCACTTTCTATGAAAACTAAGAATTGGGCACGTAAGTGCTTATTTCAGCAGACCAGCCCTCGCCATGTACCCACTATCTGCAGAAAGGCTCTTTGAGGCCAATATGATAAACTATATTGATTTGATGTTCTTAATGGATTAAACAGTATTGTTACACAAAATATGTGTGTTGGATATATTGTCTTGTTTCCTTTATCATTTTATTGGTTTTTTTTCCCTTTGTCTATTTTTTGGTATCTTTTAATGTAAATACGTATTTTGATGGATGTTTTTGCAGCAAAATGGGGATGGAGATTATGTTACTGTTTAATGTTTTCTCTTTTAGACTTTGTAGTTATATGTTTGTATTTATAGTTGATATGACCACCAGGTAGCCACAGCAATAACATACAGTCTGTCTGCTAGGGTCAGCAAACAAGGATAGCCTCACTGGACACATTTCAGTGGCGTTATACCCATTAGCAGGGGCCCATTGCTGGACACCAGAGTCTTTTGGTTCTGCTGCTGGCCACTGCCAGTCACCCACCTTCATTATACCTGTGGCCCAAATAGAACACAAACAATAGAGAGATGGGAATGGGGTGGGGGGGGGGAGGACAATAATGACTGTTGTCTTCTCAATCCCACATTCTCTGGGGATTAAAACCACAGGGAAACAAAGGTGATGTCAGCAAGGAAGAGAAGAAGGCCAATGGCTTCTAGTTCAAGAATCCTCCCTTCCCCAAGAAGGCTGAGCTGTAGTCAGCACTGGTGCTTTCAATGAAACAAGAGTGAATAGTTTCCATCAGTTGAGTCTAACCATTTAGACAAATGTCTGTTTCTGTATTGCTGGGGCTGCCTCTGTTGTTGCAGTATCTTCCCCATGCAAAATCTCAAAATGTACTGGCTTTTGTCTTTATATAACTGTCTTCATAGCATAGATACAGCTATGTGTAACAATAGATACCTAGATGATTTCTTGTAAAACAATCATAACAGCTGCTTTGTGGTGGGGTCAAAAGTGTTAACTGATGAAAAAAAGAGTTAGCTTCTGGAATTTTCCTTTGCTTGTTGTCTTTTTGTGAATGTTAGTGAGCACAAAAGGCAATCCTGTAGACTCCCTTGACTGCTGCTGTCAACATTCAGGCTGCTGTTTGCTATGTAAAGTTTGACATCCTTTTTTCCCCCCGGCACTATGGGCATGATATTGTGCAGTAATGTTGAGACATTTCCTGGCATTTTCAATCATGACTCGAGAAGCACAATGTCCCACATTCATAATCCATAGGCTTTTTGGAAAAATGATATTGTATGTATACTGTGGGATCTCACCTGGCAATTGCTGACTATGAAATGGATTATTGTTGTAATGGAGAGCTCATTGGAAATATTGGCCAGGTGTGTGTTAGTTGTTGAAAAGGTAAATTCCATGCCAAAGGATGTTATAACAGAAATTGAAACTAAAAAGACCTGCAGTATTGTAATGCCCAAGTGTATGAGCTCCAAGCACAAGTCTGTGGTACAACCACAATGATTATTTCTGTGAAGATTCTCAGTCATCCAGGTGAGGTTGTCTGGAAGTTGAGTCATGGCAACTGCCAGTTTGAGGAGAGTTGGTAGGAGATCCCTGATATATCCTCCACGTTGGTGAGCCCTATGCTATTAGCAAACTATTTATTCTAACCATGGTTTGAGAAATTCACTTTAGCCCTTCTGCCATATGCTTCCAACTTTGTTATTGTCCTACATACAATGAATCTCAATAGAGAGCCTGCACTCCTGGGGGGTCAGAGCCCCCCCCCCCAAAAAAGTGTGGAGGTTCTTACAGCTGCTGTTGGTTCAGAGGCTGTTGTTAGAAGTGAAACCAAAGTGACTTTGGTTTTTCACACACACAGAGAGAGAGAGAGAGAGAGAGAGAGTACAGCCTCCCCTACTGTTCCTGTCCTTCTGCCTCCAGTAAACACACCCTGCCAACAATTAGAGGGAGGCAGCCTCCTCTTCCTTTAGGGAAAGCTTGTAAGGAATTCTGGTAAGAGATGCAGCTGGGCAAGCTTCTACTGCACAAAAGTGAGTGTTTTTCTGCTATAAAGTGCTACCTGAAGGAACCAATATTTCAGCCACTTCAGAATCAAGTTACTTGAAATACAGAAAAGCAGGTAGAGTAATTAATAGTATTTTAAGGTAATATTTTTTTACATTTATATTTATTCTTTATTATTTGATTCCACCACAGCTTATGGTCCCTGTTTCTGCACAAGGGGTGTAAATCAGGTCTATTTTTAAATATATATATATAATTAAAAAATTTGCCCAAACATCCCCAGATTGGGTACTGAGCAAGAGCAGTCTGTCTTTCACAACTGTCCCAAATGCACTGCTGATTGACCCAAAGCCCAGTTTAAAAGTTACGGGAGGGGGGTGACTCCATTTTTAGAATCATATTGTAGAATGTTGATTTCCTCTGCTGCACAATATCATACTGCACTCTTGTGCAGCTGTAATATGCAGATAAGTCTGTTAGAAGCAACATGTACAGTCCTGTATACTGACAGCAAGTCTTTGTTACATTCCCAGGATATCCTAGCCTAAAAACAATATAATCAGCAGAAATGTCAAGAGATTTTTTTCCCCTGGAGACATCTGTCTGCCTTCCACTTTTGTCTTCCAAAATGTTTCTTCTTCTGCTATGGAAAGACATAGCACATGAGCCTGCAGTTCGTTAAACACAAATCTGCCGACATCATGTTCCCTTACCTCCTGCCATTTAGGAACTCTCTTTCCCCTACTAAAATGTTTCATGGCATAGATGCCTACAACAGTGTTTTAGAAGACTTTCCTGTACCATAAAAGAGCTATGATTGGCCATAGGTAGTCTGGTTATGCAATAGTTATGTACTGTGGTGGAGAAATACACCTTTTCAAGAGTGAGATTTCTTGTAGGTAGGGAAGAGCACATGTTTCTCATCTGCTGCTTACCAAGTGCTAAGTATGTGAGAAGTACTCAGAAAATTTCCAGTAATTTTCCAGGTCTTGCCATGCCAAGAATCACCTGCAAGACTTCCCCCTGCACCAAGAAGATTCCCCAACTTCCTGTGAAAAATAATTTATCTTCCTTTTTGTTTTGTTGTTGTTTGTTTGTTTGTTTTTTCCTGTTCTTCTGTCCAGGAAACTACCAAATACTGTGCACCTTGATGTTCTTTCTGATGACTCATGTATCGTTCTACACAAGAATTGTAATAATCCCAAACACCTTGGCATTCCTTCCAGAAAAAAATTACCACAAAACTGAGAAAATCTGTTGTTGGGGAAAATATATTATGTGGAGAAGTCTCACTTTTGGGGCAGGGGGAAGGTGTGTTTTCCCCTCCTCTGTTGCTTTCCAAGAGCAAGAGACCGTGAGAAGCACATCCTCACTGGGACACTCCTGTACTACATAGTTTGAAAACAAGTGAATTCTTGGCCTCAGTTGTTTGCGTACTTAAACGGAAGCATTAATTCAGCAACCTACCAGTCAAAGTACAGACAACATTTAAATCTGGTTACAACATGAATAATGTGCCTATTTATCTACAGTTCAGAGTGGGTTTTTTTCCTACTCTGGATTTGTAGTGTATACTTAAGATGGGCATGCCCCTATCTCTGTAAACAAATGTTTTAGTAAATTTCATATGTTCCACATTGTAAACTACCTCTTAGCATATCAATTACTTCACTGGCGATGAGAGAAAAAATGCAAGTTGAGATCATCACAATATGTTGAGACATCAAATTAAACCAAACATGATAAATCAAGCTTACTGAGGTCATTCACATAATCACAATCAAGCTTCTGAATAACAAGTAAAACTCCAAGAGTATTAAAGCAAATATTAAGGGTTGTTTCCTTCTTTACCTAAGAGTTGCTTTGGGAAAATATTTATTTCTTTGTTATACTGTAATTTCATGGCTGAAATCCAGTAGTAAATCACAAGCTTACTGAGTTGTGTTTCTAATATGACTTACTTTTGAATTTTAGCCATTGGTTAACAAGTCAAGCAATAGACACTGGCCAAAATCCTGTTGGGGAGATGCAAAGTACAAGAGTGATCACATAAGCAATTCATCCTCTCCAGTGGGCTGTCTTTTGTGCATCCATGTATATACTGGTTGCAAAATCAGGCTTGTGATGGCTCACATGACTGACTGCATGAAGGACAGCCCACCAGAGGAGGGGAACCACTAAATTACTGTCCTTGCACAGTTTTTTTGGCCTACATCCTTTTTCAAGCTTTTATATTCTACTATTGTTCAGATAAATATCCTTTCATCTAAACCAGTTTTAAATTAAATCCAGTGTACTTATTCCTTTATGAACTTCATTTTTCCCTTCAAAATACATTTTTCCTCATAAAAATAAGACAGTCTGTAATGATCTGTCTTAACTCACATTTCTTCACCAATTTCAACAGTCTAAATACAACAGTGAACAGCATTTATACTGAGGGTGTTAATGTAAAACCTGGCTGAAATTCTGTTATAGTGTAATATTTGTTGTAGTGTAAAATTACACCCAGGCAGTCTGCATTGTGTGCCTATTTGCACAATTGATTATGTAATGAATTGCACAACATTGCCCACAGAATTGCTTGCTAGATATGACTTCCACCATGACATTAATTTGCAGCCATTTGTGCAACCTCAAGTTATGCTGACATAGCTACACAGCAGGAATTTGGTCAATGAATAGCTTGGTTTGGATTCTGTCAAACATCATAATCCCGCCACCCCCAAAAGCGTCCTATACCTATCTCTACCAGATTTTATACAGATTCTTGAACTTTTCAAAGATTTAGCTGAGAATAACTGTAAATGCTGCACTCCCTTTTCCAGGACATCTCCATCTCCACAGTTTATTGGTTTAGGACCTATCATTAATAGGAAATAATTCCATCATGGCGGAATCAATGCATCTGCAAAAACTGTACACCAACTACTACCAAAGTTCTACATTTCCAAGGTTATCATAAAGTTGTGCTGTGTCTACATGGTTCTGCACAAAGGCTTTGTATGCAAGCATTTCATGCAAAATGGACTCTGTTTCTCTAACCTATAGAACCATCTGTCACGATATGTGAACTTTAAAGAAAAAGCTGGGCTTGTTGCCAGATCTAGTTGACATAATGACCCTCACTTATAACATCTCAACTCTACACAACCGAAGACAAGGGCCACTATCCTGTTTGGTATTTATGAGCATGGAACTCCAACTACAAAAGCTGGCAAGACAATCTGACAAAGTGCTTCTTCTGTTTGTTTGCATGTGACCAGCACCTTGCCAAATGCTGCAGGAGCTCCCTCCTTTAGAAATCTATGCACACATAAATACTAAATAGGATACCAGATTTCCCATTGCAGTGATTTCAGCAGGAAGAAGGGAAGGAGAGCCCCATCTTGAATGTAATGGTGGAGAAATGCCCATGAATTCTTAAAACCTTGCTTCTGATTGCTCTACACTTGAGCAGTAGGGAAACTGTAATCTATCCAGTTCTAGCACCAAGTTTGTAACTCATGTACATTAGTCATTCCTGTGCAAAGAGGTATTGTTTTCTATCCAATTCAAGCTAATCAGTGGTATGTTAACCATAGCCTGCCTGCTTTCCTGCCTTGTAATAGTGTTCTGAGGGTGTTGGGCTTTTAGCCTACGACAGGTTTTCCCTGCAACATGATTACTCATTGCAATAGTTGCTGTTTACTATTGAAAAATTTTGTGTCCTTTAGCAGATGTTTATGGTCCTGTTTGTTTGCTTTTGATAAATTTGAAGATCTTGTCTCCTTATGATGTAAGGAGTCTGCAGTTTGTATTTTGAGAAGAGTCTATAGTTGTGCTGTGTGAAAGTTTGTTATTTCTTACCACATCAAAAAATATGTTCTTTTTTCCTTCTCAAAGCAATTGGGCACAGAGGCTTCTTTATATAGTAACACTTTTCCCTGCATTTTAGTTGTCACCCATTCTTTCCAAGGCGAGAGTGCTGAAGAATTCTCCCAATGCTTTTATCACTGCAGCTTCTTGGATCAGGAAAGCAATTTATTGCTGATTGCAGAACTCTTGAACTCCGCCTGGCAGCTTCATTCTGAAATTTCTCTGATCCATCCTCCTAGTAATTTATTTATATATTCCTTTGAAATTATTTTTGGGACTGCTTGCAAACCTCTTGACATTGCAATATCCATGTTTTAAAATCTTATGCTGTTGTTTCCTTCTCCCTTTGTGTTCCAGATAACAGACGAGTAACTCTAGAAAGGTCACGTTCCCGCCACAATGGAACTATCACAGCTGTATGAATCCACCCTCCCATGCCAAAGAACTGGAAAGATGTTTTATTTACTATAAATGGAGACATGCTGAAAAGAATGTTTGAAGAGCAAGTATGATCAGAAATGAAATTTAAATGAATTCTAAGGAACAACAAGAAGAATGTGCATTTTTGCAGATGTTACTGTGACAAAAAATTCAATCAACTTACTGTATATTACTAACAAAATTGTTAAGAACTGTAAGCAGTGTTAAAATATAAGATTATGTCTCTACTTCACTAGTATTACTTGAGGTTGTTAAGCCAATAATTAAGGCTGTACACACACATATATATGTAAAGGTGGACAAGGCATAAGTGTGTTGTTAAAATCAATGGCATTAAGGGATAAGGTCAATGAAAGAGTTCAGGAGATCATTTGTAGTTCTTATTTTGACATGAAAGAAGAGAAAAATGGAAAAAATGCATATTAATGAATTCAGATATGATTATCAGAAATTCCATTTTCAATATACCGCACATCATAAGAGACCCTTTTTTTGTAAGCTTGAGAAAGCACTGTATAGGTCCCGTCAGTTTCCTTTTCTCAAGTTTTAATCATGATGGGTTCACCTATCTTAGTTGCAGTTATACTTTTATCACAAATCTACAGACTCAGTGGAAGAAAGATATATAGCTTTTTATCATTGCTAAATAATAACAATAACAATCATAAAGAATAAGAACATAGGATTGTACCAAAGTTAAACCATATCACATGCAGAATATGTTTTTAACTATATTTAAAAATGTATTTTCTAATTATGCACTTATATAAACTTTATACAGATATTTTGAGGAAAAATTCTTAACTATTTTCATGGTTCTAAAACTCCTTTACCTTTTAAGTTTTCAGAGACATAATCTCTTCCTATGAAGATAATAAAAAGGTACACTTGAAACAATTGAATACCAAAATTATTATAGCCCATATCAAGATGACCCAATTGGTAAGTTAAGAGCAAAGAGAGGGACTGCCACATGCATAAGCAATACTATCTAGCAACAGCCTTCCACAATCTACAACCCTCTAGTTGTGTTGGACTACAGTTTCCATTAAGTAGAAGCAGTATGGCCATTGGCTATATTGACTAGAGATCATGGAAGCTGTAGTCCAGCATTTCTAGAGGGTGCAAGAATGAGGAAGCCTGCTGTAGCACATCATTCCCTGACTTTTTTTACTGATATCACTTTATCAGGCCAAAGACCATCAACGTCAATCAGCTGATATTTTTAAAGCCAAAATCCTGTTGCATCAATTACACCTGCAGAAGAGTGTTGACACAATTGGCAAGGATAATTTTAGGTAATTGACAGCTTCCTACTTCTGTCCTGCAATTTTTCCAACTCCTATGTCATCACTGCCGTGTGGGAGCTGCAAGATGGAAGGAGGGAGTCTTTAATTTCTGAAAATCCCCCCCTGATGGTGATGTCACAACCCTTCTGCAGGTGTAACTGATGTAATAGGATTTGGGCCTATATGTTTTAGAATAGTATAAATTGCTCCTGCCGTGTGTGTGTGTGTGCTTCAGGAGGATAGGACACTTCCATCAGAGGGAATTGCTGTGGCCAAGATGTGCAGAAATTTACTTTAGTTCTTCCTACTAATCAGTTTACAGGAGCCAACTTAACATGGCTGATGGAGAGTACATTTAAGTACTGCAACAAAAGATTCTATTAGAGTAATAGGGTGGAATTGCTTTTGTATCAGATAGTGTTTAAAACTCAGGCAGGTTAGGAGAAAGCCCTCCTTGCTCAGTTTCCTCAGAAGTTTCAGAGTCGCTACCAGATGCAGCAAGGGCCAAAATGCTCACCTATGGAAAAACTTTTTTTCATAAGTTAGGAAAAAACATGTCACAGAGTAATAGGCTTCAGAAATCTCCCCAATCTCCCCAGCAGCTCAGCATTCCTTCTGAACCTTTTGTAGTGGATCTCCAAGTTCTCCAGTGTAAGGGGGGGGGGGGGCGCTGCAAGGAAGCAAATTAGATCAGCAATGGTTGCTGCTCTACCCATTTCGCCAACAACTGCCTTCCATTAGCAGTGGGATGCCAGTTGGGATACATTCACAGTTTTCCCAGCCCAGCAAAATTATGAGTCACATTATGACCTTTTGGCTGGAGAGTTCAGGTCAGGACACATAGGGTTTCATCTTAATAATATCCTCAAATTCTAGGATGGACAGAAATGGTGACTGGACCAACTTCCCTAATCAGGTCTTCCTCATTTGGCGCTAATTGTACGTTTTTCTGATGCAATGTGTTGTACAATAGAAGGTTCTACATTGACTCTACTGCAGTTTTCTTAGCCACTATTCATCTAATACACCTTCGGTAAGCCAAGGTAGATAATCATTGGTCCACAAATTCTCATGCTTAGGCACCGAATGGGGTGTATTATAATGGAATTACAAACCTGTGTTTTTATTGTGCCCTTGCTACCAGTCTAAGAAAGAATGGAGCCAGTCTGTTTGGGTAGGCTCAAACTGGGGTTCAAAGCAGCTACTTGCAGGTTCATCTGTCTGTGTAGGCTACTGAAGAATTTAAATTCAGTAAGAAAGAAATAACCTTAATGGCATTCTCATGTCCCTCCAGTGAAGCAGAGAATATTGCAAAAAAATTCAAATGGCAAAATATAGGTCCTTTTAGGGAGTGAGGGTGGAAAAAGGATGTCGGCCTACTAAACAGTTTCCTTGACATATGATTAGAGCAAATGAATCAATACCCTGAAGTTATTTCCCACTTGTTAATAATTTATTAATAGTTGCAAGATGAATAATAGGATTTTTTTTAAATTACCCATCTATCCAAATATTCTAGCTCAAGTATTTAGAATCAAATTTTATTTAATACATAAAGCCAAAACAGTAATTCATTTGAATGAGCAAAGTGTGTCTTTTCTAATCTATAGTATCTTGAAGACAATGCATTGCAACTCAGAAAAGAGAAATACGTTTCAATAATTTAAAAAGGAAGATGTTTGAACAATTATCAGAGCACTAGAAAAGGGTTGGGGGTTTTCTACCTGTAACATTAATTATTGACGGCAGCATTTTTATTTTTGTCATTTTGCTTTTGAATAACTTAATAATGGGCAACTGAATAGTTTAAAAAACCAAATTCTGTCAACAACCAAATCCGAAAGGAACCTAAAGATATTCTGATATTTCAGTTTTACAAATCCAGTCATTTTCTTCCATCTTTGGGACATTCTATGTAATTTAGCATATATGTTTCTTAATAAAGAAAAAAAAGTGGGGAGTATATTGTAAATACTGGGTGCTAGTATTTATAAAGTCAAAAAAAAATATTTTCTAACGTTTATGTTGGGTCACTGAATCTTTTGATAGCTTTTTATTGTATTTGAAAATGCAGATTTTTTTAGAAAGACACCTTGCTTTATGGTATTAGTATGATTCCCATGCTTGTCATATGTTTACCTAGTGACCTAGTGAATTTGTAATCTGGAGGTCATTGCACCATTTCCTAAACTGCACTTGCCTTATTTTATTATCTAAAGTGGAAATAATTACTAAAGAATTGCGCACACAGATACACAGATACAGGCTCCCACCTGACAAAAGGGGGCAAACTTTGGAAAGTAAATTTTGGAGCCTTTTGTGACACTGAACACCACTATTGAACTTGCATATTTTAACAAAAAATGTATTTCTGATATTGCAGAAAACATTTGTGTGCATTTATATTTTAAGTTAAGAAATTAAATATAGCATTTGTGTTTTGTTAGTTACATTTCTTCAAAGTGTTTGCAGAAATTTAAAGTAAAATTTTAGATGTAGAAATTGAAACTAAATTCTGATACCCTGAACTAACACATATCCCTTAAAATAATTGGAGTACCAGGAAGATCTGCAAAATTCTAGTCATTGCTTAAGCATACTTCCTGCTTGATTGCTTAGAAAAATGTAAAGGAAATAAAACCTTCTCCAAACAAACCCCTTTTAGGCAAATTATTCATTTTTAAACAAAATCTCTGGGGGAAAAACCACTTTTAACAACAAGCCCCCAAATCTCTATTTTTTTAATGTAGTTATTGGTGAATGAGGATTGCTTGTTTCTGCTAACCACTGTTTACCAGCCTATGACAAACATACAGAAACGTTATATGCTTAAATATATTTAATTTACACCTGCACGTATAAGAGTGTTTACTACCTCGGAATGCAATTCAGCTTGAAATACATTCATTAGACCATGGCAGAGGAAGCTCTTTTCTCCACATGATCTCATCAGTCTAAATTCACCCTATCTTTTTTTAACAGGTATGTGGCACAGAATCCAAAAAATGCACGTGCATACATGTACACGCACACATGCATGCATACACGCACCACCGCCATCACCTCAGTTACTATCAAGGAAAACAGGTTCCTGTGTATAACAAATTAAGATGTGAGAGAGCCAATCATGGGTCAACAGTGTCTCAGACTTGGCCAACAAGAACTTAAAGGGTTTCTTTAATAATTACAAGTTTTAATAACTTCAAATTTGAGTTTATTCATTTGTTCATGAAACTAGAAAGCAGGAACCAGTTCACATGACACTTCTGCAGATGGGAGATTTGTCTCTCAGGCCACCTTAAGTGTCTATAATGCCTGAGCCAGGAGCTCATGGATTTTAGTGCCTCACCCTACCTGCCATCTTGATAGCACATTGTCCAACTGGAAAACATTCTGCAGTCATAATTTGTACCTTCTGATGCACAAGTTGTTTTGCACAAATGATTTATTCTTGAGAATAGTCATGTTCAGGACATGCTGAAATGAAAAAAGCAACATCCAAACAAGCTCTTTCTTAGCTTCTATTTTAGAGTTGAAATAAGAAACCAGCTAATGCAATGTTCAGTTCATTCTCAGATCAAACATCTCACTATTATCCCATCTTCAGCTCCTGTCTGTCTGCTTTTCCATTCCTGATGCTGCAAGAAGGTATAAAGATCATCATGGTAAAAGCCAAAGTCTTCCAGACTTGCATGAGCACGTGTAGACTGCTCGTGTTGCAAGTCAGACTAAGACTTCTGTCTGAACAAAATGCTCTTAAAAGTATTTGCAGTCTTGCAGAGAAGTGCAAAAAGCTAACTAAGCCTTCATTGTCTGTAGTCACAGGACAGTTTGGCTTTTAGATCTTGCAAATTGCTCACTCAAAAGTACTGCCTAATGACAAAGGAGCCCTCCTGGCCAAAACAGGTAAACACTAGGTGATGTTACAGGCTTATCATGCAGAATTTCCCATAACTGCAATTAACTTGTCTTTTTAATTAAAAAGCATATTAACATCTGTGTGCTTTTGGAGCAATTCAGTGTTAATAATGGCACACGTGTTGCCTCTTTATACCTTTCCCTTTGCCAGGACACAAAGAGAATGGATTTCCTGTTTCTTAAGCACGTGCCTGCGTTGTTTTGCTTTGATTTAAGCACTATAGTATAGCTGGAATTTTTCACACCCTGTAGACACTTGGCAGGAAGTAGCTATGTAAAGAAAGAAGCTGTAGTATGTGCCATTTTTTTCCCTTTCCTTTCCTTGTTATTATTTTGTTAGAACTTGCAGATTCAAATAAGTAACTTGCATTAAATAGTCTGTTTACATTGCAGGCTATTGTAAATGTAAGACCCAATCTTGTAAGAAGTATGAATAGCCAGAAGTGCACATCCACTGTTAACTTCCTTCTGCAGCACCAGAAACGTGAAATTTAGGACTACATTCTTACCTTACCTAGATGTGCACCACTACTGTCAACATCATTGTCCTGTATACATGTTAATCAGAAATGCCAGTTGGAATAATGTTCCACCCATGAAACCTCACTATCGGTACAGATTGTATGATATGTGGTTCTTGGTTATTCTTGATATATGAGCATTTATGCCAAATGTATGCACCAAGGGTGTTTATCATTTCACTGCTACATTCTGTTACTCATGTCATGAGTAGGCATCCACCGTTATACAAGGCAAAATGAAAAATTGCCAAGGAACCCCGTTAACACACATATACCTTGCTTCTTCCTATCTCATTGAATATACCTTCTTGAACAATGCATGAAAGCATATTTAATCTAGAGATGCTTGTTACTTCCCAAATCTCTTGATTAGCTACCCTGAAACAACTAAACAATTTCTACCACTTTTCCAGAGATACCATATAATACAATAGCTTTTCTCTGACATGATTCTAGTTTCTAACATCTCTTCAGACAAGCACTCTTCAAGTATTCATCACCATGTGGTTTGGTTTTGTGTGGCCATGCTTGGTAGCTCCCCACTCCCAATGACTTTATCCCCACTGGCTGCAGAGTCACACCTCTGCATGTTGAGCAGAAGATCTGAAGGAATCCTTGCACATTTGGGGATGTGATGACATTTGTGATTTTTTGTGAACAGGGACTACAATAAAGTTGCAATCTATAAAATATCTTTTTTTTGGCCCCACTGATTCCAATGCCAACTGAATATATAATTCTGATCTGGATTGTAGCATTGTCTATTCTAGATTCAGACATCAAAATATAATACAAGTGAGATGCACTAAAATGTTTAAAAGCTTTCTATATAATATCAGTACTATTCACAAACTAAATGCATTTTTGTGATGTCAGAGTTTGGTTATAAATTGATTTAAATTTGTTTTTAAAAGTCAGCTTTTGCTTTGAAATATCTTATGCTTATTTAATTTATCTTGAACAACATTCTAAAGTACTTCTGTGCTACAAAGTTCTGCTTTTTGGAGGGTGGGATGGAGTTTTGTTTTTTTAATCTGAAGTGTCAAATATATTTCGTTGAAATGGGCAGGGAAAATGCCTTCTGTAATTACTAATTTTAAACAAAATAAGAGATCATATTCTTTTTAAAGTGTCAATTCCTGGTGGTACATGTTAAAAATCTTAACAATATAATGCACAATAAATATCAGTCTGTTTTATTTCCAGTGTATTTAGTTGCATTAAGGCACTTCTGATAAACATAATAAATTAACTAAGACATTGATGGTTGTTGTGGGTTTTTCGGGCTCTTTGGCCGTGTTCTCTGTGGGGAAACTTTTGAAAAAACACAACCTACGAACAGTATTCAAGCCCACCACAAAAATACAACAAATGTTACGGTCAGCAAAGGACAAAAGGGGCCCCCTCACCACTGCAGGAGTATACCGAATACCTTGCAGTTGTGGCCAGGTATATATTGGAACCACAAAACGCAGCATCCACACCAGAATCAAAGAACATGAGAGACACTGCAGACTAAAACAACCGGAAAAATCGGCAGTAGCTGAACATGCCCTAAAACAAGCTGGACATGAAATTCTATTTCAAAATACTGAAGTACTGGACAACACCAGCAATCATTATGTTAGACTGCACAGGGAAGCCATTGAAATCCATAAACACCAGCAGAGCTTCAACAAAAAAGAAGAAAGTTTAAAACTCAACAAAGCCTGGCTCCCAGCACTGAAAAATACAGCCTGCAAAAGGTCAACGAACTCTACCCAGCCACAAGGACCGGTGATCACTGCACACAAAAGACTAGCTAACGACACCCATCAATCACAGTGACAGATAATCTCTCCCTCTTATCACAACAATACAGTGGTGCCTTGATTTACAAACTTAATCCGTCCCAGAAGATGTTCATAAGTCAAAATGTTCGTAAGTCAAATCAGCATTTCCCATAGGAATGCATTGAAAACCAATTAATCCATTCCGGCTGTTTTTTGTTCTTATGTCGAGGCGCCGTTTGTAAGTCAAAGCATTAGTTCCCATAGGAACTAATGCAAAACTGGTTAATTCTCTACCACTAGGGAGAGAAATATTTTTTTTAACCTAAGATGACTTAGGTTAAAAAAGAGGGCAAGAAAGAAGGGAGGGAACGAACACCTTTTAAACAGAACACCTTTAAAACCAAGCAGCTTTAAACCAAACCAAGCACCTTTTAAACCAATTTTTACATTTTAAAATTACAGTGCCAGGCAGTCCAAAGTCCATTTCCCGCTTTCCCCGCGTATTTTTTTTGTTCGTAAGTCACAGCTCCGTTCGCAAGTCAAAGCAAAATTTTGCGAACGGAGCTGTTCATAAGTCAAAATGTTCGTACGTCGGGGCATTCGTAAGTCAAGGCACCACTGTACACCCAGAACAAAAAACACGCTGATCACCACAATCACCCATCTCCTGAAAAGGACAAAAGCTGATCCCACAGCTATAAATACTCAACTATCCAAACAAACTGCACCAGAGCACAGACAGAGTTCTGACTCCTGTCCTCTAAAGATGCCGGCCACAGAGACTGGCAAAACGTTAGGAAGAACAACCTTCAGAACACGGCCAAAGAGCCCGAAAAACCTACAACAACCATCACATCCCGGCCGTGAAAGCCTTCAAGAATACATTTAACTAAGACATTGTTCATGTTTTCAGACAATTTTTAGTACTTACTCTAATGAAAGCTAGTCTGCTAACCCAGTAGGAAATATTTGCCTAAGTACCAAGCACAAGCTTTCAGTTCAATTTGAGAGAAGGATTTGCGATGAAAACTTCAAAAATAAAGTGTTCCTTGGAGGATGAAGTTCAGTAATTCAGTATTTCTGAATCCAGTATTTGTGAATCCTGGGGGCATAATCTTCCTGTAAAGATCCTGATAAAAATGATGACCATGAAGAAAAACAAGACTCCATTGCACAACAGAAACAGTACCACAGACTTCACTTGCTAGCCCCCAAACTCAACACACACACACATGCAGGATGTTGCTTCTTAAAGACCAGATCAACAATAAAAGACTGGGGCAAGAGTGCATCTTTAAGAAGACTGATATTCTCCGGAAATCCTATATTTTTGCCCAAATGGAGGCTTTAAAAAATAGAGCTTTGAGACCTAGCTGGGTAAAGATTAAGTATAATTTGTACAGTTAAGGAAACAGAAGCTGTTAACCTAGAACTTCTCCCCTTCCATTGCTAGGGCTCTAAGTCTCTGCTTACTTACTAAACCTTAAAGCAAAAACAGTTACTACTCAAACTTCCTTGCTACTTGTTCAATATTCAAGCTATAGCCAGTTTCTTCTGCCAGAGATAGCAAGCATATCCATCTGGATAGTCAGTTACTTGCTGAATATAGATAACCACAAGGACAAATGAAGGTTGGGGGTACATTGCAGTTGGAGGGTACACCTCTGGAAAAGAACCTCTGTTACTTCTATTTTTGCATAATTTTTGTTGTTGTTGTTGTGTTTAGTCGTTTAGTCATGTCCGACTCTTTGTGACCCCATGAACCAGAGCATGCCAGGCCCTCCTGTCTTCCACTGCCTCCCGGAGTTGGGTCAAATTCATGTTGGTAGCTTCGATGACACTGTCCAACCATCTCGTCCTCTGTCGTCCCCTTCAAATTGGCAATAAATAGAGACAGCCACCTAGACAGCCAGCACTTTTTGGAAACAATAGCCAAGTCAAAAAGTCATTGAAATGACACTTTAACTATTAATGCCTTGATATTCTGTTCTCATTCTTTCAATAGCTGTAATTGTCACATTATTTTTGCTAGGGGACTTATAAGATAGTTAATGTAAAATCTTACAAGTTGCTTGGTATGTTTGCAGTCATCTGCCCATATTTCACACCCTTGTAATGACATTTGACAGTTGGATAGTATGCTGGTGGAGTACCCTTGTGGCACAGTATTTCAAAAGTCTATCTTTCCTTTTGTACTCCTTTCATGTCTCACAGTCCAAAGAACTGTCATTGGAGATGGTATGGCCAGTGTTGATAAAGTCCCAAGTAATGTTCTTCAACCTTTCATCACAAGCAATGTTCCCTCTATGGTGCGCATGTGCATGGGAGCGCAGAGCTCCATCGGTGCCGTGCGGTGGCAGCCGGGGTCAATGCCTATTTACTTCGGGGTTTGAGATGAAAACACACATCCCGTGTAGACAGGTGATTCTCTTACACAACGGGATGAAAATCAGAGGGAATGTTGATTATAAGATCAAATAATCTTATGGGCAGCCTCTGATTATGCAACAATAATGAAAAAGCATTCCAAATGGAAACAAAGGCATGCATAAGTACCTGCTGCATAGAAGAATGAACTAAGATGAGGGCAGAGACACCTCACAAAATCCCTTCCTAACATCCTTGGTTTTAAGGACTCCATGCATTTATCATGAAGGGCTGGAAAAGGTTTCTAAGCACAGTCAGTGAGAGTAAATTTGGAAGCTTCTACATGATTTCATGGTGTCTTCCCTGCATCTAAACCTTACACCCTTGCAACCCCTTAGCAGATCTTCATGCTCACCAAGCAAAGATAATTAGAGGAGTTTGTGTGCAGGGATACATATTTGTATCCATACTACCCATATACAGTTTTAGAAGATGTGGAAGAAAATATATGCACCATCTCAAGTGCAGTTACTACTGTTTGTGCTGAAATTATTTTACCAACCAGAAGGGAATCACTTTGCAGGCTTATGTACCATATTACTGAATGAAGTAATATATTTAGGGTGAATTAGGACCATAGTCACCCAAGCTGCACTGTTACTACTAATAGCAAGTATAATTGCTAAGTGACAGAAATATCCTGTGGTTAGAATAATGCACCAAAATGAACTGTTAATGTAACATGTAAAAACTGCCAGTCAGGTTGAAAATTGCAGCCCCTGTCATTACTGGTTTGTTTCCCTGTTTCTAGAGAGTCTGGCAAAGATGATGGCTCTTTGGACATGCTGTCTTTCGTAGAGCAAGTTCCTCTTGTGTTTGATCCCCTGGGTAACATATTGGCCATTTTCCATCATTAGGCACTCTGCATAACTATTTCCATCACCATAGTCCTACTCATCTGAGCACAATTCTAACCCCTAGAACAAAATAGAAAGCAAGTACTGGTACGAGGAATGAATTTCAGGAGGAAGTATATAAAAAAAATCTGGTCTATCACACTGATTTGCATTTGCAATTTGCAATGAAAATGCCTCCAAGGATCCCATTACTATATTAATTCACATCAGATGTGTAAACTCTCCAGAGATACAGTCAGTGTGAACTATATGCAGGAGTCTGTTGCACATGATACTCTGCGCAATCATAATGCCTTTTATATTGATTGACTCATATCCGTGCTCCTTGGAAACAGCAGCTAATCTTAAAGAGCTGTAGCAGCTGCCGGGATGTGATTTCTGTATGATGGAGTGAAGCTTATTCAGCAATCCTGTGATGATTAAGGTAATAAGGGTAATTTATTGCTTCTTTCGTCTTAGCAATACCTCAAGCCAAAACGCAAAAACACTTACTAAGAGAAACAAGAGACTACGGACTCAGTGGATAGTGAAGGGCACCAAATCTGACACAGAAAGAAATTGGCAGTGTATGCATATTTTATGGATGCATTTCAATAAAACTGGAGCTAGAGACACTATGCCACACACTTACTAGACCTGTGACTTTGTAACCCTAGAGCCAGTGTTTGTTGCCAGGCAATGCTTCAAGAAACAGATGTGTCTACCAAGCACACTTGCCATTGTGCCATTCCTTCTCTTAACTCATGTTGAGAGCACATGATAGAATAATGGCACAGACACAGTCTGTGGCTTATTATAGGGGCCACAGGACACATAGGTTGAAACTGGCAGACAAGTATAGGAAAAGAAAACCTGCTATTTGTCAACAAGGTCAGGTCTGTTTTCCTCAGGATTGGCAACCTATAAGTCCTGGAATCCTTGTGGTAATCGGACCAGTCTTCTGAAATTCATGGCTTATTTTCAAAAACTTGCAACTTATCGGTTAACACCTCTGGCAAGAGTGTCCTGTCCCTTCTTCAGCAAGGGAAGAAGAGAGAGAAGGTGGCTAATAAAGATGGAAAAGAGAAAGAAGAAGGGCAGGCAGCAAAGAGTCCTCATCCACTTTGGGTGCTGGCCTCTGCACAGCTGGCTTCCACCCTGTTTTCAGTCACTTGGAGCTCTCCGTGGTTATGGGACCTTTAGATATGGCGGGGGGGGGTGGGAGAGATTGCCTAACCCTGAGTTATCTGAATCAAAAAGAAAAAGATTGAGATTGGACGGTAACTGCATTGGTACCATACCATCAGCCCCCCATGTCCATTGTGATACGTTTCATATAACATGGTGCAGAAATTGTGTAAAAACAGAGAGGATACATCAATAATTGCTGGGAAAAGTCACTTTATACTGTCAGACCAGGCAGAGACTACCCTAAGATTGTTTGTCATTGTTTAGTCGTTAAGTCGTGTCCGACTCTTCGTGACCCCATGGACCAGAGCACGCCAGGCCCTCCTGTCTTCCACTGCCTCCCGGGGTTGGGTCAAATTCATGTTGGTCGCTTCGATGACACTGTCCAACCATCTCGTCCTCTGTCATCCCCTTCTCCTCTTGCCTTCACATTTTCCCAACATCAGGGTCTTTTCCAGGGAGATTTCTCTTCTCATGAGATGGCCAAAGATACTTCCATTTAAAATGCTAAAAGCTTGAGACTGAAGCCTTGTGCATTCAAAGCTATCAGCTGTGGTAATGCACTATTTAGTATATATTTTTCCCCATTAACGAAACATTATGTAATATGGATTAGCTGGAAATAAATTAGAATCATCAACTTTTGACTGCCCAGTCTCCTCATTAGGTCCAGTTTATGGTAAGCTTCACCAACAATCTACTACATTTCTAATGTGTCTTCTTATTTTGATACTTATGATGAACCTAACTATGAACATATGGGATGTGGAAGTTTAATCAATTGCAATGGCTGTCCTTAGAGTCACTTCATAAATATTTATTTTTAGAACATATTGCCTCATTACATAATACTAATTTCATAATTACTTCATTAAAGAGTACTTATACTCTGGGATGCTTTAACATTTATTTAGGGAGGCGTAATGAGAGACTTAGAATGTTGAATTGGCATGGATCAGAGTTTTTAAAAGTTATAGCAGTAACTACATGACTAGCATCCATCCTCTCCTAAAGATTTGCAAAAACCATGAGGAGCTGTTAGCTTAGATGTGCCAGCCTCTATCATATCAAACAGCAGAGAAGTGACTGACAAAAATGGAATACACAGTGTATTCAACACCCATGGTCCAGATGAAATATCCTCACATATGAGTATGTTATCTTTCAGACCATGGTTATCTAGTGCCTTAGTACTCAGTGTGCAAAAATAAGGTCATCTGTTTACTCTTTATTAATTAACCACATAAGTTTTACTTGTTTGATAATGCATGAGAATCATTTCTAAAGAAAAGCAGAGAATTGATGTTTGTATCTTAGCAGACACCATCTCAAGTTAGTCATTTTGCGCTCCCTTATGCCTAAGGGAGAATGGCACTTTCTACTTAGAGCTTTATTAAGTTATTTATGTACAAATACTTTTACAAAAAGTTCCATCACAGTATCTGACTAGAGTTATTCATGCACTGGTAAATTCTAAATTGGATTACTGCATTGTAATTTACATGGGACTGTTGTTGAGCTAATTCAGAACACCAATTCAGAACATTGGAGTTCAGTTACTAATGGGGACCAGACGATGGGATTATATCTTGCTTGGTAGTCCATTAGCTCCCAGTAACTTCTGAGTTCATTTCTAGACTACCAAGCCAGCTTTTTATCTTCAGCAGAGCACATTATAAATGAAGATCAGTTTTAGTAAATAATGCAAAGAACATGGTTGTTGTAGGTTTTTCAGGCTGTTTGGCCGTGTTCTGGAGGTTTTTCTTCCTAACGTTTCGCCAGTCTCTGTCGCCGGCATCTTCAGAGGACAGGAGCTAGAACCCTGTCTGTGTTCTGGTGTAGTGTATGGGATTGTTGAGATTGTAGAAATGCAAAGAACAGTTTAAAAATAAAAATAATTGTATACCTGTTAAACTGACTAGCCACGTTTACAACTTAGAATTATTCTGCTTCTCCTGCCATTGCCACTTCACTTCCTATGTGTCTCAGATAAATGTTACAGGGCAGGATATGGATTTTCCCCTTTACATTCAACCAAATATAGCAGACTTGGAGCTTGGTGCAAAATCTTCTCTCATTCTTTTTCACACAGCAGTTAAAATGTGGAAAAAGGAGACTGGTCAACATAAGTATAGGCATAATTACTTCATTAAGCTACCTCAGGTATGTTTCATCTGTAGGGCATGATGCTCATTTATCCAGTCAGGCCTTGAATGGAAAAAACGTTGCTGAAGAACCCCTTGGGAATAAGATCAGCCTGCCACAGCAACTGCTACCTGTTGAGCAACTTTTGTTACTTTTTGTGGCATATCCCTTCATAATATTGGGCAATATTTTGCAATTTGAGCCTCTCCTTTGTGTTCCTCTCAAAAAGCTGAGTTAAAGCAAATAATTGCTTTAACAAGCTTGCAGATAGTCATTTGCCCATATTATTGCAAAAACCAGATAACATGTGTCTGTCTGTTCTCCAGGAAGTAATTATCTGACCTTAAACGTACCTTTAATTTCTCTCAGCACTCTGTCATTTCCCCCATGAATTGGCATCCCTAATATAGTCCTATTTACTTTGTAAAGCATAAAGATATGTAAAATGAAAATGAAGTTTGATGGAGATAAATTCTCCTCTCTTAATACTAGAACTTGGAATCTTCCAGTAAAAGCAGCCATACACTCAGGAAAGACAGGAGAAAAAAAAATATTTTTCACAATGTATGATAAGTTATGGAGTTCAAAGCCAAGAGTAATTGCCAACTTAAATGGCTGAAGAAGAAGACTAGAAAAAAATAATGGTGGATAGGCCTATGAATGGCTAATAATAATTTTGCTAAGCAGTCGCTGTAGAGGAGGAACAGAGGAGCATTGTGACCTTTGAGCCCTCATAGCAGGCTTTCCATAGTCATAGTGAGAGACCTCCACTCCATTTCTTTCTATTAGTTATTTTCCAAGGGAAAGCCACATTCCCTTAGGGATCTAAGGGAATCTGTTGGGGTCTCATGCCAGCAGCAGAAGAAGCCAGAGCTCAATGGAAGTGATCTACCTTGTTCTTTCTGCTTCCACCCCATTCTTCATGTAATCTCTCTTTGCTACCCCCTTCTCCCACACCTTTCTCCTCCTCCTCACATACGGGATTCCTGGGGAAGGCAGAGGTGGTAGTTGCAGAGACTTAAATCGATGACATGTATGAAGAGGGGGCTTCTGATATTTAGGCCAAGGGTGGTGATATCAGGCCTAATGTGGCCCTAGGGCCACTGTTTGCCCAGAATCATCTATTTGGCCTCTGTAGCAAGCAGTATATTGGCCTAGAGAGGCCTTTGCTCTGATCCAGCAGACCACTTCTTATGTTCGTAGGCAACCGTCTCCTAAGATCCTTTTAACTGGGGATTCCAGGAATCAAGCCTGAGTGACAGTCTGGATGATGCTCATGCTCTCTGCAGTTGTGTGTGAGACATAACTGGAATAGTCTTCTCACATACATGTTTACTCAGATGTGAACTACATTAAGTTTACTGGGACTTACTCCCAGGTAAGACTGCACAGGACTACAGCCCCAGTCTCTGTTTTATGCATATGTGATACATATTAAGGCCAACAATATTAAAACCACCTTCAAATTATATTTCAGTTCAGTGATAGCCATATTTTTCTTAATGCATAATGTCAAAAGAGGACCTAATTTTATTATTAAAGTGAAGCCCTTTAGTTACCCAACGATATCGTCTTACTATGTAGTTAAATTAAATACGTGCCTAAAGTTAGATGGTTTCTAGAATTAATTCAAATGCTTAGTGCTTGCCTTAAACTGGCATGCTTCCAAGATATCATATTCCTGATATTAATCATGTGCTTTAGTAGCTGCCTGTGACACACGAAAAAGGGGTCAGAGTTAAGTGATTCTGCAAAAATCCAGGTGCTTCCCAGCCAATCTGCAATTGGCCTTGTGCTTAGCACCTAAATGGTTCCTCTCTGTTAAAGCATTATTTATTGTGCTATGGCCTCTTCAGAGGAGCACCAAATCACAAGAGGCATAATACTTTTCGCATAAAGAAAGAAAGAAAGAAAGAAAGAAAGACTTTGAGGGATAAACGTCCCAATTTCTGTGGCTTTCAGCCAAATGCATGATGAAAGTCTCTTCCGTCTCTTTGCATCTGTCTTTTTGGGCCAAATTTCCTCAGGGCACAGCCCTGTAAAATGCACTGTGCTCCTAATGCTTAAAGCCTATTGTTGTCATTTTTGTTGTTTTGACTTGTATACTGCCCAATAGTACTAGAGCACTCTCTGGGCAGCTTACAAGGTAATTATGTAAGCAACCCTTTGCCCCCCCCCCCCCCCAGCAAGCAACCAACCTCAGAAGGATAGAAGGCTGAGTCAACCTTGAGCTGGCTATCTGAGCCTGTCATGATCAAACTCAGGTCATGAGCAAATGCTTGACTGCAATACTGACACTATCCCTTATATATAATATATCAGGGATACAATATAGTAGAACATATATAGTATCTATCGATCTATTGATCGATCTGAACAATAAAAATCAGATATTTTACTTGCCTGTGTCAGAAGCACCATAGTATAATTAATACTACCCAAGTATGGAATAACTATCACAAATATTTCATCAATATGAATTGATATTGGCTGATTTAAAGCAACACACCCTGCCATAAGGAACTATGTCGATTCATTACTATTGTTCATTCGTTTATTATTAAGGTCCATGACCAGCAAAATATATTAAATATAATACAAGTTATATTTACAAGAGTCAGAATGGTAAAACAGAGGAAAAAAGAGTTAAAGGGAATTTATGGCTTAAAATCATCACCCATTAAATCTTCGCATATTTTGCATGCAGCTCTGAGAAATTTTGCATAGGTAAGTGTAATCTGAGGATTAAAACCTAAAAGTATTTTATGTGAGATCTCTGTTTCAGGGCAGTCCGAAAACCGGCTCAGCAAAGGAAGCATAAACATATTACGTGGTTCGTGATAGAAATGGCAGCGTAATATTATTTGTGTGGTTGATTCTACTGTGCTGTCACCGCAAGGACAAACTATTGATAAACAGCTTCCCATAAATGCCAGCAATGTTCAGTTCTGTCGAGAGAGGAGAATGGAACAATTATTGGTTTTCAGAATCATGGGCTGCGGCATTCCTTATGGATAAATGAATCAAGCCACATCCTCCAATCCCATTCTTTCCATGGAAAGAAAAGCAGGATAGGAAAACAACAGTATCTTTAAGAGGGTACAGGAAGGAAAGTCCTAGAGGTGATTCCCTCTGCATGCGCATTAGTTGCCTGGTGGCTCTCTCCTACCTCACCCTATGTGCAACCAGTTTCCTTAGATCATTGCCTAATGATCTAGGCCTGTGTCTTCATTTCCTCTGATTCCTTGCCTCTTTCCCAACTCATAGTCTTTTCCCTTCCCTTTTACAACTACATAGTATGACTGGAGGAGGGAGAGGCCCACCAGAGCTTTCATTCCTCTTCAAAGAAAGCCTACTGATTTGGCAGCATTTCCTGCCTCTGAAGTCTCCCCAGCAGGAAGCCAATCCCATCTCCAATGTGTCATCTGTGCACAGTATTTGAAAACAGTGTTTTTGTTTAAAAACACCAGTATTTTTAAGCTTAATAGAGGTGCCAGGCATTTTGCTGAGAAGAGTGACAGCATGTGTAATGCATTGCACTGCAGATGAGAATACTCTTAATCAGATAAATTTGTGGCAGCCTCATAGAAATTTTGTATACAGGCTGTTGCAGTTACCAGAGATGCAAGAAAGATATTGAAGAGATCTAAAGGAGGAAGGCGGGTACTTTAAACTCTTCTTTTGAATTTTGGGGAAACCACACGACTAATGTGAGGGACGTCAGTCTGGGGCAAGCAGCCTGAAAAGGGAAAGCTGCACACAATGTGCCATTGGCATTTTGGGAGGCAGTCCAGTGTCCAATGTAAACTTAGTACCAACCAGGTAAAGTTTTTGCATTCAGTAACGCTAAGCAAGCAGTAACATACTTTTACAGGCTTGGCATTAGTATGTAGCACTTTTGCTGTTTGGAACCACATACCACCAACACTGAGCTTCGGCTCCCTTAAATTACAGACCTTTTTCCCCTTGATGCCCCAGTGAGGTTGGTTGATTACTGAGTTTGACATTTGCTGCTGTTTTAGTTTCCCACCCACTCATCACGCAAACAATGGACTCTCATATGAAGCAATTCCCTAAACTGTGACCATGACACTCCTACAGATTATGTGTGAATTCACTCACTCCTTAAGCAGACGACTGTGAAGGTGTTTCCTACTGTATCAGAATATATCAGATCAGATAATTACCTTTATCCTACCCTTTCATGGTCAAAGGACTAAAAGCACCATTGAAAATACCAAAAAATACACAGTCATCAAGGCAAAGTCACTGAAAACTGCAGTAGCAAATAAAATGGAATTGAAAATGGAATATTCAATGCCAGGCACTTGCACAGTGGCAGAAAAAGTCTAAATGCATGCCACACAGTGAAACAAACAGCCAAAGAGACAAGCATGCCCATCTTTAGTGCCAGAAATGCTCAAAGAGAAGGGCTATAAATATTCTGTAATCTTTGTGGTGCCATCACAGTCTCTCACAGGTACCCATCTTCCACATTTGGTTTCATGCAGGAGAACATCCACAAGTAGTCTGAACTAACTAGTAGGGGAAAACACAGACAATTATTGTTGCTCATTCATGCACATACTCCATATATATCAATAATTGCAAATAGGGAGGAAGGTTCTCTCCCATAACTGATGAATATAGAAGGTTCTCAGCCACATCAGTATTTGTTCTAAAAAGTGATATGGTATGGTAGGTGGGATACCCAGTGTGGTTTGGTAAACAGAGTGATGGTTTCAGGAGAATTGGGGTTTAAATCCCTGCTCATCCATGCAAACTCACTGTGGAGGAAGGAATGAAACTGATAAAACCATTCCTATAATACTTCACATTGAAAACTTTATTAAGGCCAGTAAAAGCCAATTCTGGCACATAACACAGAGACGGTGGCTAGTGTATTGGATCAAGGAGCCCTGGATACAAATCAGCCACAAATCAAAACAGAGCCTATGCACACATGGGTTCATTGTAAGAGGCCCCCGAGTTGCAGGGAAATTCTGGCTCAGGTTGCAACACATTACCACTGGAGAGGGGAGAGGATTGGGCAAAATTGGAGATATTTATAGAAGCACATTAAGCTATGTCTATTCACCTGTTATTCAGCTCTTGGAAGGTTTGCTGGAGGCAACCACCAGCAGTATTGGAGAAGAAAGAGCAACATTCCATATGGTGAGCGGTTTCTCCAGATCTTTCTCTAGGATATGTATGAAGTTAAATTGCCAGAAGCAAAGCTGTGTGTAAAAACTGGCCCAGCCTTTCCCTACAAATTCCCATCCTGATTCTATTTTAATGGATTCACTGCCTTCACTCCACTGCACTGGGGACAGTTCCAGAGAAAACTTGCACAGCTGTGTATGGTGTACTTGGAAGCACAAGACACAACTCCTGTTCCTATAACAGCCCGAGCCTCTTGTTAGCTTGTCTCAGTGGAGTCTGCCACAAAGCAGGTGTGGACTGCAGGCATCTGTTGGTGGAGAGGAGAGGATCCTGGCTTGAGAAGTATTTGGCAGTGCCAAATAGTATTACTTCAGTATGTGTCTGGGCTTCATGCTGTCTTGCCTATGAGGAGAATAACTCAATGTAGCACACAGGTGCAGAATTCTTTTAAATCATTTAGTTGTTTGAGGCCTTGTGTGGAATTAAAACAGGCATAGCACCAAGAGACTCCCTACTGAAATCACTACAGGATTAGATACAAAATGGCAGTTGCCCAATAGATGGAGAAATGAATGAGTTGTTTGACCTACAGTTATCAATGGAATTCATTATATTCCTCGTTCCAGAATCTTGATTTTCTACTTTATTTTTGATGCTGTACTAGGGACAGTGTGTGTGTGTGTGTGTGTGTGTGTGTGTGTGTGAGAGAGAGAGAGAGAGAGAGGAGAGAGAGGGAGAGAGAGAGAGAGAGAGAGAGAGAGAGAGAGAGAGATGTGCTGTCAAGTTTATTCCAACTAGGTAGTGTTTGCAAGATATGTGAGATTCCTATGGAGTGGTTTTACTGCTACTGCTCACCAATGTGTTTCCACAGCCAGGCGGGATTTGAAGTGAGGTCTCCTGAGTCCTGGTTCAACAATCTACCTACAAAACCATACTGGGTCTCAATATGTACTTTGTGCTAATTTTTAACTTGTACTTAAAAATTAATTTTGCCAAATAATTCTGGAGACAATATGCAGATGACACAAAATTGGGTGGAATAGCTAATACCCTGGAAGACAGAAACAAAATTGAAAATGATATTGATAGACTGGAGCACTGGGCTGAAAACAACAAAATGAAATTCAACAGGGATGAGTGCAAAGTACTGCACCTCAGAAAAAGAAACCAAATGCACACTTACAAGATGGGTGATACCAAGCGAGTAGGATCTTGGAATTGTCGTATATCACAAACTGAATATGAGGCTGCATTAACAAAAGTATAGTTTCCATATCCTGTGAGGTGCTAGATCCCCTCTATTCAGCACAGGTTAGGCCTCACCTTGAGTACTGTGTCCAGTTCTGGACACCACACTTCAAGAAGGATGCTGGCAAATTGGAACAAGTTCAGAGGAGGGTGACAAGGCTGATCAGGGGGCTGGAAGCCAAGCCTTATGAGGAAAGGCTGAAAGAATTGGGCATGTTTAGCCTTCAGAAAAGAAGACTGAGGGGTGATATGATAAAATTTTTCAAATATTTGGAAGGCTGTCATACAGAGGAGGGGCAAGATCTGTTCTCAATCATCCCAGAGTGCAGGACATGCAACAATGGGCTCAAGTTAAAGGAAGCCAGATTTCAATTGAATGTCAGGAAAAACTTCCTAACTGTTAGAGCAGTACAGTAATGGAACCAATTACCTCAAGAGGTGGTGAGTGCTCCCACACTGGAGGCATTCAAGAGAAACCTAGACAACCACCTTTGATTTGTATTCCTGCATCGAGCAGGGGGTTGAACTTGATGGCCTGATAGGCCCCTTCCAACTTCACTAATCTTTTATTCTAATTCTACATGGAATGGGAAACCTCTTCTGTAACTTTTTCTGAGTTATCTTAGTTTAAGATCCAAGCTAGAATAGAGGCAGCCACTGGGCTCTCATAATGGATATGCAAAGAGGCTGGGTGGCTGTGTGCCTCCTGTACCATTACCTTTTCCACTGAAGAAAAAAATGCGGCAAGATTCCCAGGCATGGCGTGTTCTATCCTATCTTGCTCCATCTGGGATTCTGTCTTCTGCTTTGCAGATTGCACAGCTGTGATGGCGGGGTATGGGGCTGATGTATACATTGGGAGCAGTTTCACCACCATGGACTAGTATCATAATCACCAGCCCAGGACTTGGAATTTTCAGCACCACGGACAGCACTCTGCAGTGGGACTATCCCCAAATTATTCTATCAGGGACTAAGAGCAACAGGTATTAGAGATAAGCTATTCGTATTTGTATCCCTGGGAATACAGGTATGAATAGTGGCACCATAGATGCTGTGGAGGTCTATTCACTCCCCCTAGAACTGGCCAGTCCACTCATCATTCGGCTCAGCTCTGTTGTCATTGTCACGCCAATTATGGAAGGAGCCTGGTCAGCTCTCCCCCCCCCCCCCCGCATAGCCAAGTGCTCCAGTGTAGAGGCAGGATGGGGAATCTTCCCACTCAGTCAATGAGTC
Source organism: Intellagama lesueurii (assembly GCA_037013535.1). NCBI lineage: Eukaryota > Metazoa > Chordata > Lepidosauria > Squamata > Agamidae > Intellagama > Intellagama lesueurii. The sequence goes on along the minus strand of JBAJHW010000010.1, from coordinate 24,587,347 downwards.
GTCAGCTGTGCAGGGAGGCAGTGAAGAACTGGCCGGTCTCCTTCCATTATTGGGATGACAACGACGATGGAGCTGAGCACTGCATGCTGCATGCCAAATAGTGAGTGAACCGGCCAGTTCTTGCAGGAGGGAATGGACCTCCGTGGCACCTGTGGTGCCACTATTCATATTCACATCCACTGGGATACGAATATGAATAGCCCATCTCTAGTCAGGATTTCTTATTAGGCCAGGAGGACATATTCTACATGCCCTGCCCTCAGGTGTTGTATTGGACTGATAAGGAGCAATTTTTAAATGTAGCTGTTTTGCTTCTTCTGTGAACAGAAGAATGGAGCAGCAGCAGAGAAGGGTCTCCTTGGCATTTCAGGGGGCTGAGGTCCACCCCTCAGCCTAGGGGAGCAAGGTGGATCAAGTCAGCAAGCTAAAAGGCTCAAAGCAGTGAGCTGCAGCCCAGAAGGACCAAAGAGACTGATTCTAGCATCTCCTCAGAGTCATTAGCCCTTCAGTCATTTAGTATCAGGTAGGCTAAATGTATGAAGAGGAAGAGTGAGCTAACCCCATCCCTCTGTCATCACTGTGGTCACACAAAGCATCAGGCTTGAAGAGGGGAATCTTATCAATCCATGAATGGTTCTCTAACTGAGGGAGAACCTCGATTTCTCTATGTTTATATGGAGAGCCTTCATGGATCAAGTTTTTCCTGTTCAGACTGTCAATTTGCGTGAACAAAGATACAATACTGGGGGTAGCTCAGTTTCTAGTTTTGCATGGTCAGCGCACCTGGATACCATATGTCCGAACAGGAGTACTATTACTGGACAAATACCAAGGGCTCCAGACTATGCCACTTCTTCTGTTGATCTAAGGGTGCAAGAAGGCACATGGGAGAATGTGGTCTCTAAATTATCTTTTTTTTCCAAGCCATACAGCACTTTGGGCTGCATTTCTGCTTGCATCCTTGGCATCACATGAAATATTCTCCACACCAGTTCTTTTCATACTTCATGAGAAATTTCACTGTCTTCCTTGTGTGATGCCTATAACCTGCACGTACTCTCCTGCTAACTGATGCAAAGCCCAAGAGTGGTGTGTGCGGTGACTGCTTCCTCCTGTCAGAGCACATCAGCCTCCCAGGTTAATGCAGAACTGTTCCTCTCCTCCTCTGCTCTACCCTTTTTACATCCATTGCAACCTTTGCTATGGGTCACTGGGCCAGACATACTCTCTTATTATTGTCGTTTCACATTTCACTGTCTAAAAAAAGACCCTCCAGTTTTTAGCACAGATGTTGCAGACAAGAAATATTTAAGCACTCATTCTGCACATAAACTGAGCCACTGGCAGAAGGTGAGCAAAACAGGATTCAGAAAAAGACTGATGATCTACAGAAGTACTTCAGAGAGCTTTGCCTTTTCTTTTTTCTTTCTTTTTCTTCTTCTCCTGACCTTCAGATCTCACATAGAATTTCCTAGTTCTGTTTGGTAGTATTGACCACTGCTGTAAAGGCACATAGTGGATTCAAATGTCTCTAAAGTCCTCCTTGCTTGAGCAACACAGTATCCTACAGGGCTTAACTGGTTGACAGATTTACTGTAGCATAGAACCTCATGAACTAGAGGTCATTTTGTAAGGTTATTGGTTTAGATAGTTAGTAGCTTGCTAATTCATAGTGCACCATCCTTGTATATTTAGAAAGAAAGATCACAGATCCCTGTTCCAATCTCAAAAATAGTGCAAGACAAAAGAAGAAGGAGATGGAAATTAAAGCAAAGGTAAACAAAGGAATAATATTGCATGATTGGATGGCAGATAGTCAATGGTCCTAAAGACAAGGTGAGGGTAGCAGGTACTGCCTTCATTTGCCAAATCAGAGGAAAATGGCAAAAATGATTACGAAATATTCAGCACTTCTCTGTAAGTAAGAACAGTGTTTTCAAAGAGCATACATTCATTAACTCCACACTCACATGTGATGTGTCTTAGCTGAAGATAAAATAATTTAGTCAGACAGAGGGCTAAATTAAATGATATGCTTAGCACATATTTAGAAGTAGTGCTCCCTCAAGCAGTTAAACAAATTTGTTACAGTACTTGCTTTCCTCACCTCTGTATTTTATTTTTAGCACATTGTGTTTTATGATCGATTACTGGAAGGCAAACTTGGGCTCATTTTGTAAGTCTGAGTGCTGAAGTTGGAGGTGCCTACCTCTGAAAGAAGTCCATGATCAGAGGGAAAACATGTTAATTGCAGGGAATATACAGCCCTTTTAACCTGGAGCGTCACTCTCAAAAAGAAATTGTGACAGAGAGCAGGAACTGCCTGTTTCTCCAGATTTGTGATTTGGGAACAGTGCACTCTGGCTACCTGTTGAGTTCATCCTCCTCCTCCTCTTCCTCCTCCCCCCCCATGGACATAGACCTTGTTGAGGCAGAGGGCCTTGCATGCTTCAGTGAGGTTGAGAGCTATGCTAGTGGTCGTGTCACTACTTGAAGAGTCTCCCAAACCAGGCAGGTCTCAGCTGATAAGCCAAATCAAATGTGTTCACCAATCATCAATTATGATGAAGGGAAATAAACAGAAATCCCTACCAGATCAGTAATTGTCAGGGTCAAGGACCTTGTCAGAGGCTATAGCCCCTGGACATCTGGTGACAAATGGGCTACAGGGCTGTTGACCCTGTTGTTGACCCTCTTGAGGAACCATGCTGCAAAGCTACTGGAACAACATAAATGCAAAACGTGGACAGTATACATTATGAACAGTATACATGTGCCGATATTTAACAAATACTTAGGTTTTTGGTTAAAACTTGTATCTGTTATATAATACCAGTCAATGTTTTTGTAGTTTTGATTGACTGTGCCTGGCATTTTTTGAGTAATAATAACAATGACCTTAGAAATGCAGGGCTGGAAGGGACTCTCTGGATCATCAAGTCCAGCCCCTGTCAAGGAGGCACCATGGGGGGAATCAAACTCCCAATCTCTGAGACCTAATGCACTGAGCTATCTAGAGTTCTGCTCAGCCTGTATATTTGTAAGCAATGCTGATTTTTGAAATCTTAGTTAGCCTTTCCTGACCTTCTGGCATAGGAAACTCCACAGCTATATTCCTGGAACTTCCTGTATCTCAGAGAAGAATTGGCATAACAATATAAATTCACTGCAATTAAATATTATATGGTTTCATTATGGCAGTAGAAGGACAGAGGAAATGTCTATTAGAAGATTTACCAGAACCCCACCTCCTACCTGCATGTCCTTTCAGTTACAAACCAGTTCAGGTAGTTCTGGTAACCACTCCCTGTATCTCACCACAGATAAAGCAAAGGTTGCAAAACAAATCTTCCTTATTTCAAAGCCCAAGGTCAACTGATCCCTATAGGCCAATATGACTTGGAAGGAATTCATGCCCATGGTAGACTTTGATAGACAAATTTGGCAACACACAATCGAAAATCCCCATAACAGAGGGACAATGAAGAGATGCAGCAAGGCAATTGGAACAAGAACAGTGAGCAGAGATCCAGGCCCCTGTCTAAAAGAAGGTGACATCAAGGTCTGTTGCCCCCTGCCAGCGTCCAGGGTCTTCATTTACCATATTGGAAACAATGATGCCCTGGAGAATCTGTCACAAGTTCTTGGCAGGCTTTTCACTTGGCTGTGAAACAAACAAGGATTTACAAGGAGAAATGTGAATAAGATGGAATGTGCCAGCCATCAATCACCCTAATCAGCTTGCTTATTTTTTATTTGTGTAAATTTCCCTGCAGTCATTTATCATGTTGCACTTCTACATTTTAATGCATGCAGGACTAGGACATTAAATAGCTTCTGTAACCTCACAGAACCCACTTAAGATCCAGACTGATGCCAATAGCGCCTGATCATCTTTGCCACAGTAAGGAGAATCCCTGATACCAATTATCACAAGGGCTCAACTCAGAGCTTAAAAATTATTCCTTTTGACTACAATTCCCAAAATCCCCTAGCCACCATTAGTGACTGTGGCTTCTGGAAGCTGTAGTCCACAACAGTGACTTTGGCTTAACTAACACATGTACATTTTACAGAAGCAAAAAGTGACAGAAAGGACTAGCACATAAAAAAGGCATTTCCTGAATCCTTTCAAGCCAGTTGACAAACTTTTATCTCACCCGTTCGCAGCAGTGAAGAAATTACTACTTATCACAGCTTGCCTTCTGCTGCCTTATCCCAGAAAACTGGACTTCAGAAAGCAAAGAAGGCAACAGCAATAACCAAAAATGCAAACCATAAACCACATTTGTTCCTCCTTCAATACTGATTTTTGCTTTCAAAGAACAGTGGGAGGGGAGGCAAGAAGGGAAGCAATAGAGAGATATGACTATCTAGGGCAGAAACAAGAGAATTGGAGTCACAAATGTGGAACAAGTATCCTTCTCAGGCTCTGAAATAGCACTGCCAACACTTTCCTATGCAGCCAATGAGAATTAGCCACAGAATGCTATGAAAGGCAATTGAAGCCAGTTCTGAATGATGGGAAGACTTTCTGCACTGAATTTTCACTCTGAATTGGCCTAGTCAGTGATATTCTAATGTAATTAAGGGTGATTCTGACTTCACTTTGTATATGATGTCACAGTTAAATCATTCTTCTACATGATATGTGATTTCTGGCCATCTGACACCTGAGGTTTCAACAACAAGTAACCATTTGTTTTCAAACTTTACAACTAGAAAACTGGGTTAACCACAGGGTTCATTAAGAGGCTTAATTATGTTCAAGAAACTTAGAACATCTAGTCAATGTTTGGAATGTGCTCAGCATCATCTATCAACACTGAATTGGCAAGGCACTGGAATAGAGCTTTCACAGTCACGTCATTTAGGATCAGGAAACTCTTACTCAAGAGGTGCATCTGATTCCTTCCTTTCTCAATTTACTAGGAAGGATTTTCCCCCCTCTGCCAAACTGTTTTTTAAGAGTAGAGGTTTTTCAGTGTTTCAGTCCTTGATACTTAATAATAATTACTGAGTGCTATCAAGTTGATTCTGACTTATGGTGACCCTTTACGGGTTTTTTTAGGTAGAAAATACTCAGAAGTGGTTCACCATTCCCTTCTTTGGGGAGCACTGTAGGGCCGTGCAGCTGGCCCATGACTACATAAGTTGGCTCTTCTCAGGAGCACAGGGCAGAATCCAACTCCCAATCTCTGGCTCTACTTAAACCACTGAACCATCCAGCTAGTATCCTCGATACTTATCACTCGGTATTTTGTAAATTGTTATTGTAGATTTTGGTGTTCAGAGAGCTATAAATTCAATTTCATAGTTTCCACCATAGATTAACTATGTGTAGATAAGGGGTCCTTCTACCCAAAAAACAGCATTGAAATAAAGTATAGGTGTTAACCCAGTGTTTCATAGAATGGTAAAACTGGGAAATGACCTGTATTAGCAACATACTATTTTCCAGATATGATTCTGACTTTACTCTCCATACCACAGCAAAGAACCAAATCGGTCTTTTTCCCTTTGATGTCACCCATGGAACTGGGCTGAAGTTACTCTATGGACAAGTTTGTACCATCTGGACATATAAGTATTAGTATTAGTAACTCCCTTCATTATCAGAGCTACAAGGATGGTTATTCCCCAAAACCTAATGTGTGACCTCTATTTTTCTCCTGTTGAGTGAACCAAGGAGATCTGAGATGTGCACAAATGTACTAAAACGTTTGGTACCTTCACTCATCTGCTCAGAAATAAGACCTCACCTCCTTGGAATGGGATGGAATGCCATAGCCCCTTGTTACCTATCACTACAATTCCCAGGGTTGTCTTAGAAGAGGTAATAACAAATAGAGAGGTACAGGTCTGTAGCATGGCCAGGGTCAGCCCTACAATTAGGCAGAATGATGCAGCCACTGCAGGTTGCAGATTCTGGGTGGTATCATGAAAAGGGCTACAAACAATTAGTCATGGAGATTTTCTTGTACTTTTTCTGCCAGGAACAGGAACAAATCCTTGTAGAATTTGGCCTCATGTGACAAAATCGTATGGCTGAATGTGACCACTGTGTACCTTGTCCAGGAGGGGCTGGCAATTTCTGTCACACTTCAGGGAACAAAGTATCTTAGACTAGCCCTTAGATTATGCTCACAGTTTCTCCGGGAGCACTGGAGTGCTCATTTTTGCAATCAGTTGTATGGCTACAGAATTGTGAGATCTACAATCTTCTTCCAAAAGTCACTTGCTACTGAAAAAGAGAGAATAGGACAGAAGAGAGAAAATGTTCATATAATGAAGGAGCACAGAGACAGAACTCGAAGCACACCCGGATACTGCTATAAGCAAGGAATGAGTGGGTACAACAAGGCCACCAAACCTGGAAAAGGTATTACCGAGAAGCTGAATCGAAACGTGCTAATTCCACTTGGTGGAGTCATACAGATAGACAGCCACCTTCTTGTTTATTTCCCACAAAGCATCTGTTTACTGAAAAACTTTATAAATGATTGTGAGAAGGCTTTTGGCACCTCCACCAACCAAGATGCTGAGGAATAGAGTTTGCAAAACCCTTGCAGCTCCCACCCTAGCTATACACAATTATTTACTGTTTAAATAACAAAATAAATCGGAGACAGGCACAGCACATTCTTTTTTCCATCTAAAATTACTGTAAAACAACAGAGCTCCAAATCAGGGAGTCTTCAAGTTGAATTTGTTCTCTGTTTTGGCCCAAGGAATGCCACAGCCTCAGTTTACTTTTTGCTGTTTAGGAAGCAGTAACACCAACCAACCTTACAGTATTGTACTAGGGATTAGAAGATAGTCACTAGAATCCTATTGGGTTTCTGCCATACAAACTAGAAATCACATATTCATAGAATCATAGAATCATGAAGTTGGAAGGGGCCTATAAGGCCATCAAGTCCAACCCCCTGCTCAGTGCAGGAATACAAATCAAGAGAAATCTGCCAGGTGGTTGTCTACATTTCTCTTGAATGCCTCCAGTGTGGGAGCACTCACCACCTCTTGAGGTAATTGGTTCCATTGCTGTACTGCTCTAACAGTTATGAAGTTTTTCCTGATATTCAACTGAAATTGGGCTTCATGTAACTTGTTGTCATTGTTGCAAGTCCTGCATTCACCTATGACTGAGAACAGATCCTGCCCCACCTCTGTATGACACCTGTTCAAGTATTTGAAAAGTGCTATCATATCTCCCCTCGGTCTTCTTTTCTCAAGGCTAAACATGTCAAATTCTTTCAGCCTTTCATCATAAGGCTTAGTTTTTAGCCCCCTGTTGCCCTCCTCTGAAGTTGTTCCAATTTGTTGGCATTTTTCTTGAAGTGTGGTGTCCAGAATTGGACACAATACTCAAGATGAGACCTAACCAATGCTGAATAGAGGGGAACAAGTACCTCACAGAATTTGGAGACTATACTTCTGTTAATGCAGCCTAAAATAGCATTTGCCTTTCTTGTAGCCACATCACACTGTTGGCTCACATCCAGCTTGTGATCTACATGATTCCAAGATCCTTCTCGCTTGTAGTATTGCTGAACCAGGTATCCCCCATCTTGTAACTGCGTTTGTTTTCTTTTCCCTGGGTGTAGTACTTTGCATTTATCCCTGTTGAATTTCATTCTGTAAGAATATTGGAACACACAATTTTGCTAGCTCTTCATCATGTCCTCAGACACAGTTGTGTACCTGGTTGCATGCATAGATGTCCAAGAGAACTGAAGAAAATACCAACAACTACTTTTGTGATCTCCTTTACATATACTGGATTTTGCAACAAGATTTTGTCCAGCATACATGAAGTGCTCAGACACTGTGAGAGGAAGCAAATGAGTCTGCAAAAAACCCAAAGCGGGCTGTTAATTATGGGATCGTCTGAAAGTCAGTAATTGATAGGACTGTCATAAATTGACAAATAATGATGGCATACACTTGATCGTTGTCAGCAAAATTAGAGGGAGAAAGGACAAAGTACTGTGGAACCTTAAAGACTAGCGGATTTGTGAGCATTCCTTACTAAAAGCCACTTCCTCAGACATGTGGAGTGCTACTCTATCCCATCTATATCCCCATAGGGGGAGGGGTCATGAAGATATAGGCAATGTATAATGTCACAACGCATTGTTAACACAGGAGTATGATAATGAAGATGTTAATTACTTAAAATTGCAGGCCATTGTTGACATGATGACTGGTCTGTCAGGTAGGGTATTTTTTCTCCCCTGATCTTTTTTCTATAATAAACCAGAATACAACACACCTTTTTGTGCATGTAAACATTCATACATTTATCTGCTGAAAATGTAATGATTGCATTGCATTACCAGCAGATATATGTACTGAATGATGGTATATGATCTGTAGATAACATCTCTTAATAGTCCTTAACAGTGTTTTTAGAGTGAGCTGGCTGGATAGATCTATGTGAGGTGTCTGGCTGTGGAGCCAGAGGTTGGGAGTTCAATTCCCCCACTGTCCCTCTTGTGAACAGACCCAGCTTGTGTGGCTATGGGGAAGCTGCACAGTCCCAGAGTAACCCCAGAAGAAAGAAACAGAAAATCACGCCTCAGTACTCTCTACCTAGAAACCCCTGAAAAAAGTCACCATCGGTCAGAATTGACCTGAGGTCACACAATTATTATTACTTTTAGGTTTCCTTCAAGGACCGATCTCTCACAAGGTAGCTCCCATCATTATATAAACATAATGTTACAATAAAACCAAAGCCACTGGAAAATATTGAAAGAATCAATATGAAAGCAGCAGCATCAACAACAACAACAACAAGGGCTGTCATAAAACAGCAGCAGCAGCAAAAAGAAAAAAAGCTGCATCTGATGCAATGCAATATAATTATAAAGAATAAAATAATCCAGCACCTAAACTGTTAGCAAGCAGGGCAATATAATTTGTCAAGATAAAATTCTCCTCTTCTTGGGACAAAGCAGACACTAGCTGCAATAAATTTCCAGGCAGCTAGGTTCAGCCTAGATTATAAAGCACAGCAGATTCCTGCCTGCGTTTTACCTCTGCCTCCTCCATACTGTGACAAGTCACACACACACACGCACACACGCACACACAGAAATCAAATCAGGCAGAGATTTAAGAGAGTCATACAAGAAACCCAATCAAATCATTGCAGAAGGTAGGGCCCAGGGGGATTGCCTGAGAGTTGCTCTCACTTCTGATTGAGTTAGCTCGTCCGCAAACAAAATAAATATGGAATTGCATTTGCTTTGGCAGAATACGGGTGAAATGTGCATTGACAAGCACTGCTTAATTTAAAGGGATGAGACTCTGACTCCAACACCTTGAGCAAGGCTTGCTCTTTCCAGCCACTTAAAAAACAGGAGAAGAGAGGGAACAGCACTGTTTCCTTTGCTCATCAGAGGCCTAACTTTCCTCAGTTCTGAGCAGAAAACAAAAATAAGAACTGAACTCAACTAGTTTGGGAGGTAAAATCTGGAATGTTCCAGAAACCCTTGATACAGATGTATGGGTGCTAGGCTGATGCTACCACTGGGATATCAGATTTCGGGTATCCCAAAAGTGCAGCAAATGCACATTTATTTGATGTGCTATTATTGCATTTTTACTGCAAGGAAAGGGGAAAGGCATTTGACTGATTTGGGAGTACTGTGCATCTTGACCTGGGTCATTTGGGGTGCCACTTGCTAATTCACCTCAGGCAGCACAATTTCTTGGGCTAGCCCCAGGATGTGTAGCTGATAATGAGGACCATGAGTTGATGGGAGGTTCAAAAAAAGAGACTTTCCTAGACCTCCTCCCCTGTTGCAAGTTCCACTGTTGTTGCTGCTGTTATGGTCCGACTTATGGCAGTTCAACCAGGGGTTTCAAGGTATGTGAGATGTTCAAGAGGCGCTCTATTATTGGCACCTCCCAATGAGTTTCCATGGCAGAGTGGGGATTTGAAAACACCCCCCCCCCCATCTAATGAGTCTTGGTCTGCTACTCTACCTATGACACCATATTGTTCTTGAAGGCCCCTCTATTCCCCGCCCCGCCCCAACATAGACTCAGGTGGATTGGAGAACTCTCCTTAGTGGCACAAAGCTGGTGTTCAGGAAGGTGCAATGGAAAGAAGAATGAGGCATTTACATAGGCCTCCAGTCCACACCATTCAGGAGGGCTTCCTGACCCATTGCAGAGGTTTTGGAAATATGTGTTGGAGAGCTGAGTATAGGAAAGTCCTATTTGACAAATTATCTTCAGCTCACAGTACACAAATTGTAATATTGTGTAAAATGGGCACAGAGTCTGAGACAACCATTGTGGATGTGCATTTCTATCACAAAAAATGACCACTCATCACATGATGGGGATTTTTATTAAAATTCAGGAGGAAAGGATGAATGATTACTTTTTCATGATTATTTTTACCGTGGTAAAAAGCATCCTCACCAAATAGCAATTTTGGGGTAGCTGGGTGAAAGTCAAGGAAAATTTCTGCTAGTTAGAATCATGATGTGAAGAAGGCTATGTTTTGACAGATGTGACAGCACATGAAGTCAATTCAGAAGGAGGGAAAGTCTTCCTCTATGGCATTGCCTTCACTCTGAAATGACTTTGTTTCCAACCTGTGCACAGCCAATATTTGATTTGTAATGCACCATCATTAATACAACTTGGTTCATTCTCAGCCAAAGAAGCCTTCAAAATGATGCACCAGTTTCAGTAATTTGGGGGGTAGGGCATATTGACCAACAATGCAGTTTTTGTGGTAAAGCCCTTTTATATGTAACAGTGAAAGGTGTGAGAAAAATTGCCACAGAAATGGAACTTATCTCTGAACACATCCCACACAATTAGAACACTATGTGATCATGTTATAGCAGGTAATCCAGCCATTGTTTTAAAAGTAATCCATCACATGCAATCACCAAGCAGAGTATATAATCTACTACTGTGCACAGCTGGGACATGCAGTACCAGCAAGCCTTTTACGATTCCAAGTTATGGTGACTGGAATTCCATCATCCTGCAAGACGTGCAGATCCCTGAAACCTTTTTCTCCCCAGACCACACTTTTCTTCCAGCACCTCCTGCTTGAACATATTGTAACACAAAGCAGTGACACAGAAGTAACACCTCTGGGATAAATGCCTGATGTACTTTGAAGTGCTGCTCCAAATGCACACACAGTCCAACACTCCTTCCCTGGAAAAGGAACATATGTACCACTCTCTTCTACAGGACGTATTCTGCTCATTGTCAAAATGCAGCTACCTGTGGGAAGAAACACAGCAGCTGTTTGCTATTACACGGCACTGCAGTTTAGAGCAGGAAATGAAAAACATCTTCTGCAGAGCACACTAAAGTGGTTCCTTCGGCCCACCAGTGGCTCTTTAAAACGAAAGTTTAGCGTCTGAAGAATCTGAACCTGTGATGAAATTCTGGGGAATCTTTCAGAAAATGCATTTGATTTCCATCTCTAGAGAGGGAGGGGATGAAACCACAGCAGCCGCCACCTGAGCGGTATTTCTGAAGTATGGAATAGTTCAGAATGCTCCCATTCTTCAAGTCAAAATGATAACCCTGAAGTCACATCAACTTTGTACTTGTGAGACGGAAGCACATCTCAAAACAGGTGGCAGCTTCTCCTGAAGGAGGTGGAGGTGGCCACAATATGAGTGAGCATTCCATCCTCATTGCCCCCTGATATGGCATAGAATCATGGAATAATGAAGTTGGAAGGGGCCTGTAAGGCCATCAAGTTCAACACCCTGCTCAATGCAGGAATCCAAACCAAAGCAGATCTTACAGATGAGTGTCCAATTTTCTCTTGAATGCCTCCAGTGTTTCAGCACTCACCACTTCCTGAGGTAATTGGTTCTGTTGTCATACTGCTCTAACAGTTAGGAAGGCTTTCCTGGCTTCCTGTAACTTGTGACCATTATTACATGCCATGCACTCTGAAATGATTGAGAATGCATCGTGCTTTATATTACAAATGCTCATGCTTTTCTATTCAGAACCCCCCACTAAGCTTCTGCATTACTAGATTATTTATGTATTTGTTACATTTCCTGCCTTTCCTCTAGTGTAGCCATTCTCAGAGGGGACCATATGGCTCCCTAGGGAGCGCTGGCACATTTAAAGCAGGCCACAGAGTAAAAAAATGTGAGACGTTTTCGAAAGATATCTGTTTGTGTCCTTACATGACGGGGGGCCCTGGAACTTGAGAAGAGCTCCCATGGGGGGAAGGGGGGGCGAAGGTTGAGAATGGCTGCTGTAGTGCATTCAAGGCAGAATTCTTGGCTTTTCTTCTCTCCACTTTATCCCCATAACAATCCTGTGCAGTAGGTCACACTTAAACAAAATAAATATGAGCAGCCCAAGGTCACCCTGTGAATTTCACAGCTCAGTGAAGATATGATCTCAAGTCTGTCCATTCCCTGTCCAGCACTCTATCCACTGTGGTCGTTTTCTGCTGTCAAGTCACTCGATTCATGGTGATCCAGTGAATTAATTACCTCCAAAAGGCCCTACCATTCATAGCCCAGCTCAGGTCTTGCAAAATAAATACAAAGGGTTTTTTTTAATGGAGCCAATCAATCTCAAGTTAGGTTTTCCTTTTTTACTTTATTATTATCTAGTTTTAAATTTAATTTGTTGCATTCCCCCCCCCCCCATGTTTCTCCCAGTGAGGGGATCCAAGGTAGCTATCAAATTATTTAAAAACAAGCTAACTAAAACCACAATAAATTCTTGCTTAAATAACCAACTACACATATAATAGTACTAAAAAAATAAGTTAAAATAGTTAAAAACACTTTTAAAACATATTAAAAAACACCTAAAATAATAATACACAGCACGCAAGATCAAAACTCTTCACTGCCCACGCAGTTGTCAAAAGCCTATCTAAAAAGTATAGCCTCCACCTGTCAGCAGAAGAACAAGAGGGAGGGACCCTACCTAGCTTCCTGAGGGAAGGCATTCCACAAACTGGGAGAAGCTACCAAGAAGGCCCTGTCTCATTTTCACACTCGATGCGCCAGTGAAGACAGTGGACTGTGAGAAGGGCCTCTCCTGAAGATCTTAGGAGCCAAGAAGGCTTATGAAGGAAGGCATGGTCCTTCAGAGAGCCTGGACCCAAGCCGTATAGGGCTTTACAGGTCATACAGCACTTTGATTTGGGCCCAGAAATGATCCAGTAGCCAATGGAAGTGTTGTAACATGGGAGTTATATGCTCCCTGTAACCACCTCTGATCAACAGTCTGACTGCAGCATTTTGAAACTGCTCAAGTTTCTGAATGCTCTTCAAAGGCAACCCCACACAGAGTGTGTTACAGTAATCCAAGTGGGAAGTAAATTAGCTGTGTCATCATAGCCAAATCAGACATTTCCAGAAACATTTGCTTTTCTACTGTGTGTTATATATTGTAAAGCCGCATCTGAATTATGGTGGTCCTGTTAGGGTTTAGAAAGTATGTGAGATATTTAAGGAGTGCTTTTGCCATTTCTGCTTAAGTTGTAATTTAATTATTTTAAAAATTTCGAGTCTGCACTTAGGTGTGCAATTTTATTCAGACTGGTGTCTTTCATTGTCCTTTTTGGCGATGTGTAACAGGACCTTCTATTCAGGACTTGCATTTCCTCCTTGCAGAACCGTTCACGTTTCACCTGCTCTGGCTGCATATTTGCAAACCATCCACTACTGGCAATGAAATCTACATAACTGTGGCTGCAATCCAAAACATGCTTGGTAAGAAATAAGTCATGTTGATCTCAGTGGAAGAAAACGTTTGGGACGACACTAGCACAATATCAACCAAAAGGGCTAGACAGCCATTCTGTGTGATGACTACCTAATTGCCCCCTAAATTCTTTCTCTCCCCTTACAGCCCCAATTTTCCTGAAAGAGCTGAATAAAGTGGTGCCTTGACTTACGAACTTAATCCATCCCAGAAGATGTTCGTAAGTCAAATCAGCATTTCCCATAGGAATGCATTGAAAACCGATTAATCCGTTCCGGCTGTTTTTTGTTCTTATGTTGAGGCACCGTTTGTAAGTCAAAGCATTAGTTCCCATAGGAACTAATGCAAAACCGGTTAATCCGTCCTCTACCACTAGGGGGATTTCTGCTTAGGGACGTGGTGGTGCTGCGGGTTAAACCGCAGAAGCCTCTGTGCTGTAAGGTCTATAGATCTGCAGCTGTAAGATCGAATCCACGTGACGGAGTGAGCGCCCGTCGCTTGTCCCAGCTCCCGCCAACCTAGCGGTTCGAAAGCATGCAAATGTGAGTAGATAAATAGGGACCACCTCGGTGGGAAGGTAACAGCATTCCGTGTCTAAGTCGCACTGGCCATGTGACCACGGAAGATTGTCTTCGGACAAACGCTGGCTCTATGGCTTGGAAATGGGGATGAGCACCGCCCTCTAGAGTCGAACACGACTGGACAAATTGTCAAGGGGAACCTTTACCTTACCACTAGGGGGAGAATTTTTTTTTTTAACCTAAGATGACTTAGGTTAAAAAAAAGGGCAGGAAAGGAGGGAGGGAGGGAACAAACACCTTTTAAACAGAACACCTTTAAAACCAAGCAGCTTTAAACCAAACCAAGCACCTTTTAAAGCAATTTTTACATTTTAAAATTACAGTACCAGGCAGTACCAGGCAGTACCAGGCAGTACCAGGCAGTCCAAAGTCCATTTCCCGCTTTCCCCGTGGTTTTTTTGTTCGTAAGTCAAAGCTCCGTTCGCAAGTCAAAGCAAAATTTTGCGAACGGAGCTGTTCGTAAGTCAAAATGTTCGTACGTTGGGGCATTCGTAAGTCAAGGCACCACTGTAATAGCCAGGGAGGGAGCAGCTGAGCAGTCTTCTTTTACATTTATACCAGTCAAGTACCCTTCTTTCCACCAACCCACTGCAAATCACAAAGCAAACTGGAAGGATCTGGCTCTCAATTACTCCTATTTGTTGGACATTGATCTCTAAGGCACCCCTAAATCAGTGAAGTTAATACTCCTAAAATAACACATGGTAAAATAAAAGGGCAGGAGAAGTAGATTTTCAAGATGAATCAGCAGTTTATTGTAATTCCAAAGGAGTATCTTCTTTTAACCAACAACAACAAATAATTCAAAGAAGCAAATTAAACTTCCAACCAAACAGTTTACTGACTCTGTAACCTCTATGGGCCATTTGGTTTAGCCTAGTGGTTGGAAAAACGCTTAAGATGGGACTGCAATTGTGAAGTGTCAGTTTTAGCAAGAGATAGAGAGAGATGGACACTCACAGAGTCTGGAGCTTCTATTCTCTGGGGTTTGGATTTGAGCCCTGATCACTGTGGTTTAGGTACCAGAATTTCAAGCCATTTCCTCCCCATGGGTTGGGGAGGCAACAAAGGCAAACCTTTGGAGTGATTTGCATTTGTCCTTGTTTTTGTCTTTTACTTTCGGGTCTTAAAGAATTTGCCTTGAGACCTGCTTTCTTTAAGGCAAGGGAAGACTTTGAAAGACACAATTGTTTTGAGATTTTGCTACTGATACATTTGGATTCCAGAGGCACCTTGGGACTTTACTGTCTGCATGTGTCACATTTTCTGTTCCAGCTCTTGCCTTCTGCATGGAATTCATGAGCATATATTAGAGATGGGGGTATTCGTATTCGTATATGAATATGAATATCCCCACAAGGTGGTGTTAACGAGGATCCAGCCCCATGGGGCCAGACGGTCCACTCACCGATCCACCACGGACACGGACGGTGCGATTCTACAAATTGCTTTGCAGTGCGCGATCCGCTTGCTACTCCTGGCAGGAGGCGGGAGGACAAGCCTCACTGCAAGGTCGAAGAGTGGCGAGCGGATTGCGCGCTGCAGCACCATTCGTAGAATCGTGCCATCCACATCGGATTGGTGAGTGGACCGTTAATGCCACCTGTGCAGGGATATTCATATACAAATACCCCCATCTCTAGCATATATACCATTTAAAGGAGCCCCCAGTTTGGGCTGTGTTTGTACTATTGCTACTGTTGGTTTACTGCTTGATTTAAATTTTCAAATCTTTTCACAATTTTAATTGTTTTTCTAGTGGTCATTCAGAAAATGGTCTCACCGAACAAAGAGAACATTGCCTCCTCATACAGAAACATATTAATATATAAGAGTTATATTTTAAAAATATAACAAACCAGCTAACAAACTAATGCTCCAACTTAGTCTGCCAAGGATAATCACCGCGGTAATGTCAAAGACTAACACAGAGAAAATGTCATAATACAGATGAGTAAGCAAGCAGCAGAAGAAAAATTACCTGCACTTTTAAACAACCCTGTTTGGGAAGACATTGAGTGACAGCTGCATGCCTTAAAAAAAACACAGGAAAATAAATTCCATTTTTATTACTTGGAAGGATTTATGCAGTGATTTTTGTCAGGCAATATATAGCTTGATCATACGTACAAAATTCTGCCACACTTACCTAAGCACACATGCTTGTTTTCTTCCTTCCATCACTCTTGGGATTCTACCAAGTTTATAGTCATAGTTCAAAGTGTTCTGGACAGCAGGTGGTTTGTTTTGAAGTGGGGGTACTTCTGAGGTAGTGCTTGGTTTCTCATCATGATTTTGATAGTTCGTGATACCCTTATAGCCAGAAGGATGTAAACTATTATTTTCTCATCTGCAACATTGGTGTCCTAACTCTTGCTGGTTTAAGATGGTGTGCAGAAACTAGGCTAATTAGAGAATCAGGTCAGCTATGTGTAATATTTGCTGGTTGAGACCATTGCACTTTTTTTCTAGCAAGGAAGGGCAGAGAGAAATACAGGAAGAAGATACCGTTGCACAGGTTCTGCAGGTCTGACAATGTTTGAAATTTTCCTGTATAGATATCATGTCCTACTAATGCAGAATTTAATTACTCTTTCTATAGTAAGAGGTGTCATTAAGCAGATAACAAGCAGAATTCTGCCCCTTAACCAAATTTCAAAGGCATGCATTATGGAAGGATAGCTTGTGTACAGCCTTATCAGGAGGCACAGTACAATAGGAAATACACAGAAACACAATCATAGATTGAGTTGGATACGTTTAGTCAGGAGGAGACCAAGAAGAGATACGATAGACATCTTCTAATACCTGAAGCACCGTCACGTGGAAGATGGTGTTAGCCATTTTCTGCTCTACTGGGGAATAGGGCTTAACTAATGGATACAAAGTACAAGAAAGGAGAGTCCAAGTAAACATTATGAAGAACTTCCTGATGGTAAGAGCTGTTGGATAGTGGAACAGATGATCTTGGAAAGTGAGAGATTCTCTTTCACTGGCCTGAATAGCCAAGCTGTGGATTCCTGCATGGGCAGGGGGGGTTGGACTAGATCACCTCACCCCAGAGCCCCTTCCAACTCCAGAGTTCTATTGTTCTGTTCCATATCTCCACATCATAGACCTGAGCAGAGTGAAGAACAGCTCATAAACCCACCACCTGTCCCTCACCATTCTGGTTCAAGTAACCTCAAAATTCACCCAGCCAGCATCCTTAGGTAGCTGCCACCAGCCCCTGGGCGGGCAAGTACAGTTTCTTTGCTATTTGATAAGAAGAAGGTTTTGTTTTGTTCACCCCCTTGTACTTTCTGTACAATGGGACTGGCCGTTAGTACAGGGCCATGCCTAAATAATTGCAGTAGGCTTGGCAAACTGAAAAAAAGATTAAAGGAAGTAACTTGTGAGCATCCAGGAAAAATCAGGAACAGGCTGCATGGTCGTGGAAACAATAAAATGAGCATCCAGAGACTGAAGAATAGTGAAATGAGATCTCCCAAGACTTGTTATTTGGTTTTGAGATGCAAGGAAAGAGAAAGGAATTTCTTTTGGGTTTCTATTGTACAACCAGTCTTGGATAGGAATAGTGACTTGGAGGATATTTATTGCACTTCTCTTCTGCTTGTAGGCATTCCATAAGCCACTGATTTTCCACCTTTGGTCCTCTAGATATTTGGGACATCAGCTTCCAGAAGTCCCAGTCAGTATAGACAAGGATAAGGGATTACAGGAACTGACATCCCAAATATCTGCTAGACTACTGGTTCGGAACCACTACCGAAAGAAGACAGCTGGCTGCTGTGAGACCAGAATGGCAGACAAGAGAGACTTTTGGTCTGATCCAGCCAAGGTTGTTCTTAGAAGGATGTCCCATAATAATGGAAAGATATAGTTCACGGAGACAGAAGCATCCTACTTCAAGGGCAAGCTAGGGCCAGTCTCACAGCAGGTGGTGGTTAGGTGACTCTTGCCTTAAAGGCTGCCTTACTGTTTACAGTATTTGCTACAGATGTTAACAAGCACATTTGCCCAGGTGTAGCCGTGTTACCAGAAAGAGAAGGCCTTCCCTACGGTGGCACTCTGATTCTGGGATAACCTTCAGAAGCAGGTAGCACCTAGCAACACTCTTGTCCTCTTTTCAGTGCTAGCTTGAAACTTTTTTATTTGGTCAGGCAATTTAAAATTAAAATTAATTTGGATGGATGGAGGGAGGGATTTACGTATGGATGGATGTATGCATGCATGTATGCATTTATTTTAAAGCTGGCTGTGTCTCTTAGTTTCAAAGTGCTGATGTTTGGACTTTGCACTGTTGCTGTTGTTTTTAAACATTATTGAATATTTGATTTTCATCTATAGAACCCTGAAAAATTGCTGCCCATACATTTTTGAAATGAATGAATGGCAGGGCTGGAACATTGCTTCCATCAAAGTCCATTTTCCCTTGGGTTTAATCTGTCAGAGCAGATTATGAATGAACAGACTGAGAAAAAGTTCATCCCCCCTACAGCCAATATTTTGGCTTTCTCACATTCAAAAAAATAAGCCAGTAAAATCCTGGAAGCAGTGAGTTTTGTTTAAAAATACTTTTCCTGGAAATGTTACCAATTCATATGCATTAGAAATAGTTACTCTGTTAAAATGTGACTGCAGAGGCGGGGGAGAGAGCAGATCAAATTTGATTATTAGGCCATAATTATAGGTGTCTTAATTCAATACATTAG
The DNA here is from genome assembly GCA_037013535.1 of Intellagama lesueurii. Lineage (NCBI taxonomy): Eukaryota > Metazoa > Chordata > Lepidosauria > Squamata > Agamidae > Intellagama > Intellagama lesueurii. Next base: position 24,568,311 of record JBAJHW010000010.1, on the reverse strand, counting down.
TGCAGGAAACATTTATTACTTGATGTATTAAATAACAGAGAATTAACTGTAACATCATAATTAAAAGAGTTTTGTATAGATATGAAATTAATTTCTGCTTTATGAGATAGCAGAAAAACACACAGAGATTAAAAAAATCAACAATAGGAATGAATCTGAAAACGCTTTTTCTTGATGTTGTTGAGGCTGAAAAGCAGGGATGTGCATTCATATTCAGAAATATTAGGATTTCATTCAATAATGCCATAATCGAATACTTCTGAATATATTCGAATCTGAGTTTGATAGTTTCAAATATCTGTAATAATAATTCCTAATATTCAGAGTCCCACTTACTCCTATAGAGCAGAAATCAAAAGGCTATGTTTCTGCTTGCTAGAGGAAGAAATTAAAGTGAAACCTATTACTCAGGCATCCTGGAGTGATTTCTTTAAAATTGAAACTTAAAGACATTCTGACATCAAGTGTAGTGGCAGCAGAGAACTCGGTGTTTCTTGATTGGGATTGCATAGCTGCTTATAAATTGTCTGAGCATTTGTTGTTAGGGTATGCTGTGGTGCAAGCCTACACTGCAGCCGCTTTCTCTGTCCTTTTCTGAACCCTCAACTTACATTTACATTCTCTACATCTCTTATTGTTTATTTGATATAGTTAGGAATAAGTTTTAGGATTAGTAGATTCATAGATTTATACATTGAAAATCAAAACGGAAAGATTATATTAGGTTTAGGCCTCTATCAGGCAGAAGATTTTGTTGTATATAGACATATCTATTAAGTTAATTGATTTTGTGTATGTGTGCATGTGTGATTTTCACTGGAAGGGTTTGTGTTCTGCTGTAGCAGAATCATTCTTCTTTAGGTAGTGTCTGCAGGCAGTATGAAATGTGGGTATGGTAAAAGAAGTAGGTACTTGGGGAAGGCGGCAGGAATGCTCCCTGCACCCACTACAGCAGCTTCAACTGAGAGGAGTGGGAGAGGGAGAGAATAAAGACACCCTACAACTGCTATTATGAGCCCCAACAAAATCTGTCACCTAGCCACCTAGTTCAGCACTGACACTATGAAAGCACAAAAGTACATAGTATGTGTCTTTGCCAAGGAAGTGAATGTTTGGTTCAAGGTGATACAGTGATGTCTTTGTGCAATCCAGCCAGGTCAATGGACCAAAAGAAGATGATAAAGAAGTGACTTTTCTCTCAAAGAGTTGATGTGCCAGAGAAGGACAAAGAAATGGTGGCACAGTTACTCAATGCAGATAGGAAAATGACAACAGACAACAAAGAAAAGGCAGAAGTGCTCAATTCCTATTTTAGCTCAGTCTTTTCCCAGGACAGACTACGACCATCCAGACAAATGTAAAGTGCAAGTGAAGGGGACAGGATTGAAACTAGAGATTGATAAACAAATAGTCAAGGAATACCTTATTACATATTCAAATCTTCAGTGCTGGATGAACTGCAACCAAGGGTATTGAAGGAACTGGCGGAAGAACTCTCAGAACCACCGTCCATTGTTTTCTTGAAATCATTGGTGGGGTACCAGATGATTGGAGGAGGGGTAATGTTGTCCCTAACTTCAAAAAGGGCAAAAAGGAGGAACCAGGGAACTACAGAACAGTCAGCCTGACATCAATCCCAGGAAAAATTATAGAATGGATTATAAAGCAGTCACTGCAAGCACCTAGAAAACAATGCAGGAATAAGCAGAAGCCCAGACGGATTTGTCAAGAACAAATCCTGCCAGACTAATCGGATCTCATTTTTTGATTGGATAACCTCCCTGATAGACAGAGGGAATGCTGTAGACATCATATATCTTGACTTCAGGAAAGCTTCTGACAAAGTGCCCCATGATATTCTGATTAGCAAGATAACTAGGTGTGGGCTGGATAGAATAACTGTCCAGTAGATACACAGATGGCTACAGAATTGTACTCAGAGGGTGATGATCAATGTCTCCTTCAGGGGGTGAAAGGAATGCTAATCAAATTTGCAGATGACACAAAATTCAAAATGAGAGAAACAAAATTCAAAATGATCTAGAGCGCCGGGCTGAAAACAACAGAATATAATTCAACAGGGAGAAGTGCAAAGTACTGCACCTAGGACAAAGAAAACAAACACACAGTTACAATATGGGGGATACCTGGCTTAGCAATGCTACAAGCTAGAAGGATCTTGGTGTCGTCGTAGATCACAAGCTGAATATGAGCCAACAATGTGATGTGGCTACAAGAAAAGCAAATGCTATTTTAGTCTGCATTAACAGAAGTATATTCTCCAAATCCCATGAGGTACTAGTTCCCCTCTATTCAGCATTGGCAAGGCCTCAGCTTGAGTACTGTGTCCAATTCTCAATTGGAACAAGCTCAGAGAAGGGCAAAAACAATGATTAAGGGGCTGGAAACCAAGCCCTATGAGGAAAGATTGAAAGGACTGGGCATGTTTAGCCTTAAGAAAAGAAGACTGAGAGGAGATATGATAACACTTTTAAAATACTTGAAAGGCTGTCAGACAGAGGAGAGACAGGACCTGTTCTTGATCATCCCAGGGTGCATGACATGCAACAATGGGCTCAAGTTGCAAGAAGCCAGATTTAAGCTGAATATCAGGAAAAATTTCATAACTGTTAGAGCAGTATGGCAATAGAACCAATTACCTTGAGAGGTGGTAAGTGCTCCAACACTGGAGGCATTCCAGATAAATTTAGACAACCACCTGGCAGATATCCTTTGATTCGTATCCTTGCATTGAGCAGGGGGTTGGACTCAATGGCCCCTTCCAACTTCATGATTCTATGATTCTATGTGGCATCTCAATGGAATTCCACTTTCTAGCTGCTTGAAAGAGTGTTGGAGCAGCAAAGGCACTCCATGATTTTGCACTGGAGATTTGCATTGGTGTGGCTCCTCCTCTGGGCAGAGAGGAGTGGGTCAAATGGTCTATGTCTTCTGAAGCTTTGAGAGTGCCATGGTGAGACAGCCATCCTTAGTCAGGTGATCCAATGTTCCAGGGCTTGGTTGACGTGTCTTAAGGCACAATGAGGAGACAATCTATGTGGATGGGGGATTCAATAGAGGGAGAACAGCTTTTTCCCTGGCTTGAAGTGGTGGCCCTGGCCAGCAAGCAAAAGGACTTGCTCTCTTACAGGCCAGGAAAAATGCTGTTCTCTTTCTGGAATCTCCATCCACCTGGGTGAACCTTATGACTCTGGATAATCTTTCATGCCCCACTTTAGTTCAAAATATTGTAACTCAGAATTCATTCCAGTTTATATTACTAGAAAGAAGATTGTCTACACAATGAGAAGCTATCAGCTGGCAAACGATCAATCATACAGCTTCAGGATGCAGGTATGTATCCAAATTTTTCTCATATTGTATGGGAAAATGTTCCCACAAGCATAAATAGCAAGGTTGTTGGAAAAATTATCTGCATTTTAAAACAGGCTAGCCTAACTGGCATCTTGCATACTAACACACAGATTAGAATATCAGGGTTGTTGGGAAAATTATCTTTGAATTATGCATGTCACTGCATTTTTTGATACAGTTGCCAGCTTACTTTATTCTGTTTATGAAATGTGTATCTTTTGGGAAATACATACAAAAGTATGCATTTCAGGCAGGGATGTTCATAGACAGCTTTAAAAATGCAGAAAAGAGAATGGTTTATGGCTGAACCTATTCAAAACTGAAACAGATATGTAACAGAGTGTCCATCCATCTCACAGCTGACCTTGCAGGGGCTCTTTGGTTAGCTGAGCAGGGTACGTCTAAAGGAGTAAGATCTCAGGAACAAATAGATGGGGATTTGTAGGGAGACAAAGTCATATTTGAAGGTTAGGAGAAGTAGCTTGTGCTGTATCTGAGAATGAACAAAAGAAGCTGTCAGATGACCAGTCCAGCACTACCTGAACTAACCAGCAGCATCTCTCCTGCTTATAACATTATTTCCTTTTGAGGGAGCAATGGTTGGCATTTGAAGTATGCAGAACCTGACAAAACGGTAGTGAAGTGTGCGAAGGTGGTTAGGAATTTTTAAAAACACACTTGTCCAATATTTTCTAAATTTGGCACGCCATGTCTACAATCACTCTGCCAAATATGGCCATGATTCAAGAACCCATTCAAAACTTAAAATGTTTTGTTTGGATTGCCTCATCCTATCACAAAAGGCTTATCGAATGTTGCTTTGACTGATCACACCATAATCAGAGAAACACTCATGTGAACTTCTAAACAGAGAGAGAAAGAGAGAGAAAATATAAGAAGGTTGTGTTGGCTCAGAACTATCTAGCCCAACAATATGTTCACCCCATAATTAACCAAATGTCTGTGGAAAGACTACTAAAAGGACGTGAAAGGATGTGCTCTCTCCATCTTATGTTCCTCAGCAAATGATATAGATGATACAGGGCCCTCTGATGGTCCTAATCTCCATGAAATTAAAGGGACAATAAGTCAATGAGAAAACTATGTCTCCATATTTTTTTCAAAATGGAGGATGGTAATAGTATAGAGGTTTATGCAAAGCTCTGCATACATTATTTCATTGAGTGAAGCAATTACAGTGACTTAATGAATAAGTCTTTTTTCCACAGGCACCACCCCTTAGCTGGCCACACTTTTGGTGGCTATTCAAAAGTGTATAGATGTGGAAAAACCAACTGGATGTGTGGAAGTTGTGTGTTGATCTCCACTTGTACAGAGAAGTTCTTCACAAGTATATTTATAGGTATTTAGAAGATGGTCCAGCTGACACATACAGTAGCAGGGAGACGAGGTTAACTAGCACAATCATGTGAACACAATGAAAGAACATCTGAGTGAGTAAAAAGATCCCCCCCTGTTGAAAGTGGATTTAAAAAGCAAACGATCAGAAGAACTTGAGGTTAATCTTGGACAGATGGGGTTGGATCCAGACTCAGTTACCTTTAGAGTATGCCCATTTTTAGATGACAATGCAAGTTGAGATCCTCAGTGGATCTATTCTCAAGAAGACTTAAATCCAGATCCAACCCATTCGGTTAAGATTGCAGTAAAGTGCTCCAGCTGCAAGGTATTGGAATGTCAGTGTCAGTTGACAATTGCATGAAAACCTTGGTCATTTGGCTTTGCAGATGGTATAATGCAGGCAAGGGTAACTCTACCAAGTCAGACTAATGTTCTAGATATTAAAAGAGCTGACTTTAACAAACTAGGAGATGTAATAGGAAGGATTCCACGAATGGAAATCCTAAAGGGAAAAACAGTTCAGGATGCTTGGGAAAGCCTGAAAGGTGAGATAATAAAGGCCCAAACCAAAACAATACCACAGAGAAAGAAAAACAAGAGACGTCTGACAAGACCAGCATGGATGCACACAGAGCTCTCTGACAATCTAAAGGACAAAAAGGATAAGTGTTAAAAAATGAAAAAGGGGCTCAAAACTAGAACAGAATACCAGCAAACAGCTCGAATCTGCAAGGATGGAGTCAGGAAGACGAAGGCTCAGAATGAGTTAAGACTTGCAACAAATGCCAAAAATAACAACAAAAAAAGTTTCTTTCAACACGTAAGGAGCAAGAGGAAAGTCAAGGAAATGGTTGTTCCACTAGTGGGAGAAGATGATAAGAAGATGACAGGTAACAGGGAGAAAGCAGAACTGCTTAATTCTTTCTTCTTCTTCTTTTTGCATCTGTATTTACGCAAAATTGGTCCACCTTGTCAAAAGCAGCACTGTGCGAGACAGGAGAGGGAAGCAGGTCAAAATAGGTAAGGAAGTGGTAAAAGAACACCTAGCTGCTTTGAATGAGTTCAGGTCTCCTGGACTGGATGGTTTACGTCCCAGGGTACTAAAAGAACTGGCAGATGTGATCTTGGAACCACTGAATGAAAACTTTGAGAGGTCCTGGAGCACGGGCAAACTGCCAGAGGAATGGAAAAGAGCTGATGTGGTTCCAGTCTTCAAAAAAAAAGTGACTGAATTAGTGGACCAAGGAAACACAGTGAAGTTTACTTAGACTTCAGTAAGGCATTTGATAAGGTAGACCTACTTCTGCGTAAGATAGAACAAAGTGGGATAGACCGTGCAACTACCAGATGAATTTGCAGCTGGCTGACCAACCGCACTCAACATATGGTCCTCAATGGAACCACATCTACGTGGAGGGAAGTGTGCAGTGGAGTCCCTCAAGGTTCTGTCTTGGGCCCAGTGCTCTTCAACATCTTCATAAATGACCTGGATGAGGGGATTGAAGGAGGACTCATCAAATTTGCTGATGACACAAAGCTGGGGGGAATTGCTAATACTTTGGAAGATAGACTCAACATTCAGAAGGATCTCTAGACAGACTTGAACATTGGGTCCTATCCAATAAGATGCAGTTCAGTGGCGGGAAAAGTAAGGTCGTGCATTCAGGAACGAGAAACCAGATGCACAGGTACAGGATAGGTGGTACCTGGCTCAACAGCAGTACCTGTGAGAGGGATTTAGGTGTCCTGGTGGACCACCACCTAAGGATGAGCTGGTGAGGCCGCACTTGGAGTGCTGTGTCCAGTTCTGGTCACCACAATACAAAAAAGACGCTGAGGCCCTGGAGGGGGTGCAGAGAAGAGCAACAAAGATGATAAGGGGACTGGAGGCTAAATCCTATGAAGAACAACAAAAAGAACTCAGTATGTTTAGCTTAACGAAGAGAAGACTGAGGGGAGACATGACAGCAGTCTTCCAATATCTGAAGGGTTGCCACAGGGAAAAGGGCATTGATTTATTCTCCATTGCACCTGACGGTAGGACAAGAACCAATGGGTGGAAACTCATCAGAGGGAGATCCAACCTGTAAATAAGGAGGAATTTCCTGATGGCGAGAACCATTAAGCAGTGGAACAGCTTTCCTCCCCATCTTGTGGGTGCCCCATCACTGGAGGTTTTCAAGAAAAGATTGGACAGCCTTCTGTTTGGGATGGTATGAGGTCCAGGATGGTATGAGGTCTCCTGCCTCGGGCAGGGGGTTGGACTAGAAGACCTCCAAGGTCCCTTCCAACCCTACGACGATTCTATGATAAATTAGCCACCATGTGTCTGCATGTAAAAACGAAGTTGCTGTGAAGAACATGTACAACTATACTGTATGTGCTTAGAAAATGGCCCAGCTGAGACATATAATATGACAATGCATGTCCCAGTCTTCCACAATATGCTTACATGCTGGTCTCTGGGGTATTCACAACTATTTGAAGCAGTCGAAGTAAACAATGACATTGCTAGCACATTTCAACACTGGTGAGGCCAGCAGATGCAGCTGCCTGTTATTCAGGCTGTTCCCCCCCCCCCCCCAGTTCTTTTCTGTGTCAACATAAGACTTAAATATAAGAACTGGATGGGTCAGTGCACAGATAAGGAGAAAGGAGCTGCCAGTTTTTCAGCTGTGGAAGGTTTGTTCCTTGCCTCCTTGTAGTGCTTTTTTTTTTTTTTTAAGGTTTTTATATATCACAGTTGTGTAACTCTTTTCCCTCTAGGGCACTCAGAGTGACATACATGCAGTTATCCCATTTTATCTTTAATATGACACTATGCAAGTGACTTGGCTCAGGCCACCTAGTCACCTCCACTGGCTGAATATGGATTTTCTGTTAGTTTCTGCAGTTCACCTAAAAGTACTCTACAGATTCTGATGTTCAGCTTTTCTGAAGCAGGCATGGGGAATTTTGGGTCCCCTTTTGTTTTAGCCTACAACTCCCAACATCCTGCTCACCAGGACTCATGATGAGAGATCATGAGAGCCATAAACTGTAACATCTGGAGGACCAAATGTTCTACAGCTATAGATCCCAGCTGACTGATGGGGAGGTCTGAGATTGAAATGCAAAATTCATTTTTCTGTCTCTCCCAGAATCTCTGTGTCATCATCCAATGGCAGTAGAAAGCAACAGAAATAATTTCTTCAGACAGCCTGCAGTGACTTAAATTTAGTGGTTAGCGTCCTTGAAAGTTAGATGCATTGGATGAATGGGACTTGTTAAGTCAACACTTACACCTCATTGATTCAATAGGACCACTGTATTTGGACCTAACCACTGCTTATAGACACATTAATTATGGGATTCCTCATCACAAGGTGTTGTGGCAGCCATGAACTTGTATAACTTGTAAAAAAAATCATGGAGGTTTTGTCTACCCACAGCTATTAGTCATGGTAACTGTGACACCACCATATTACAGTGACAACCGTTGGGACTGTTACCTTCCTGATGTTTCTGACCCCTCAAAGACAATTTGCTAGACACTTTTGAAAGCTTTAGTTAAACCTGATGGGGTTCTTTTTACCTCCTTTGAGAAACTGGGAACAAAAGCACACCTGATCTGTTTTCTTCTTTTCCTCTGGTTTTAGGAAATCATGTTCAGCGAGTGCTTGAGATTTTACATCCAGCAAGCTGATTGCTTCAGAGCAGATTAATAAATGAATGGTCCTTAGATTATACCCAATTTAATCAGTTTCATCTTTATTTATAGTCTGGTGAATATGATCACAGAAAAGTGGATTCACGTGAACAATGTTTATGAATCGACTTCCTGATGGCTTCACACAATAGATATACAGGGACAGTAATTGCAGGGTGACTTTACTGAGGAAACAACAATGGTGGACAGCAAACAAGACTTTTCATAGAATCATAAAATAATTGAGTTGGAAGGGGCCTATAAGGCCATCAAGTCCAACCCTTGCTCAATGCAGGAATCCAAATCAAAGCAGATCTGACAGATGGTTGTCCAATTTTCTCTTGAATGCCTTCAGTGTTGGAGTGCTCACTACCTCCCCCAAGGTAATTGGTTCCACTGTCATACTGCTCTAACAGTTAAGAACTTTTTCATGATATTCAGCCTAAATCTGGCTTCTTGTAGCTGGGATGATTAAGTTTGTTTTGCTACAGTTATTAGTTATCAAGGTCACTTTGCCATAGAGACCAGCTTTTCCCCCTCTCCTTCAAATCTACTATCTGTAGTGTTTACTCATGAGTTTCATGGGTATGATCTGTGCTAGGATTGTGAATCTAGATGTTTCTCAGTCCCACATGCTTTGACAGGCTTCTCCTGCCTTTTTTCTTTCCTCCTCCAGGATCTTCCAGCCAGGAAATAGTTCTCAGTTCTCTGTGCAATATTCCTTATGTAATGTGCAAGAACTGGTGCAATTCTCCACAGAATTCCTTATTCGTACTTGAATAATTTTTACCTACTGTTTCTTGCACAAGATTAGGCTTGACAGTCTTGCAGTGCTTGTGCCTGAAGGTTTATCCTCTCCAGGAGTTTTGTGCATCTGCCTTACGCTTGTCAATTTCAGGCTCTTACGCTGGTCAGTCTCAAATATTATTGTAGGAACCTATGCAATAAATATACCCAGTGTGGTGTAGTGGCTACATTGATGGACTGAGTTCAAATCACTGGGGGTGAGGGATGGGTAAAACCACTCCTTAAACATATCACTTACTTTAAAAACTCTATTAGGGTCACTATAATTTGGTTCTCACTTGATGACACATAACAAATAGTGAGCAGGAAATAGTGCAACCATTTCAAACCAATTAGAGTGAGAGCCTGACATCGTTAAGAACATCAAAGAGAGTCAAAGGCAATGGGGAGCTTAGTGTTTCCCTCTACTGCTGTTCTCCCTTTCTTTGAGGGGTGGGGTGAAGTCACTTTGTGATCCCCCACCAGGGCAAAATATCAAAAGTTTTAAAAAATGGCTGAATCCTCTTTACATCCTAAATCTGTGGTATTTACTTATTTGTTGTGCCACTCTTGCATTTAGGGGTATTTTACTGCTCCTTTTATAGTTGTTGGTGCATAATAGTGTACTCCTTGATGTTAATCTGTTGTTTTAGTGTAATTTTGTTTCTATTACTTGCCCTGGGACACTGACAAAAGTAAAACATTTGCATTTAAATTGTAAAACAGGGCATTACTAGAAGAGGTAAAGAAGGCATTTGCTAGGAGTTGTGCTGTTTCTACAGTAGCACAGACTTTGTGAAACTCCTTCACTATTGAGGCTTGCCAGGGCTCAATGCTATAAAGGATCCGTGAAAACCTGACCTTTTTTTCAGGAGCCTTTGGGCTGGTATAGCTACGTTGCTCCATGAGATGTGCTGCTATTTTGGTGTTTTATAATTTTGCAGTTGCGTATGCCAGATTTATGGTTGTTTCATTGCTGTTGTGTTGCAGTATCAACATCTGGGTGAACACAGATGCATGTCAGACATGCTGTATATTTCCTGCCCAGTTTGTCACTGGCACCTGCCTATGCGTTTGGTTGAGTTGCCATCCTTTACCTATAGATATTCTGAATCCAGCAGGCCTGTTTGCCCTTGATGGATAACTTGTGCTTGTGCACAGCATTTGATCAAGAGGAACGGCAGGTGAATGAGACGGTCATAAAAATGGGGAAATTTATGTCCAAAATTTTGCCGCCATTAAACTAGTGTAAAGCTAGGAGGAAATCCTGTGGGGAGAGTGTGATGGAGGTGATCTGGCTTTGCTCCAAGCTAACCACTCTAGATTTTCAACCTATCAAAAGAGAAAAAATACACAGCATGGACAACATCTATCATGCATATAAGCGGATTGAATGCCCAAACATTGTGTATTAAGCTCAACACATGAACACTGTATAAGAAAGGCTATTTAAGCTGTCCAACTCTGCTTCTGCTTCTTTTTTTCTACACAAAGATGAAAAGCACACCTCCATTATTGCCCATGTATTCACCTCTCCCCAATGTGAGAGGGTCCAAGTGTTTTAAAAAAAAAAGATGGCTGTGATTACCCAGTGAATGGGAAAACTGGGAGTATGGGTGGGTGGATTAAAGCCATGGCAGACTCAAGACTTTGGTCACATCTGTACATAAACAACAGTCTGAGCAACAGTTTTTCATCCTCATCTTAGAAATGACAGCACAGTCATGGTGGATTTGTCATCTCCAGTGCAGTGTCCTTGTGCACTCTCTCTCTCTCTCTCTCTCTTTTCCCCTTCTGCTAGCCTTTTTCTTCAGCCAAAGGAAGAAAAGAAGCGGAACCATTTTAGGCAATGTTGTCATGGCACTGAACTTTATCACCTTCTTCTTGCCAGATGGCATACATTTGAAACTGAGGGCTCTTTTCTGAGCATGCCTGCAGCCATGCATGCCTGAAAATGGCTGGGGATTCTGATAGGAGCTTTGCCTTGTTCCTATGCCAACATCATCTGCATTGATGGAAGCAACCCCTTGTCGTGCTGAGATGGAAAGCTCTGGAAGCCCCTGGTGGGGACCGATTTTCACAAGCTGTGGACAATTGTCATTGTCAAGCTCTGATTGCAAGTTTCAGACATATGGGAAGCTGGGGGCCAGTCTTATGAAGAACATGGAGAAATGAGAGAAATAAGCTTCCATTCCCAGTGGTCCTTTCTGCTCTGGTCACCTTTCCAGATGCAGAGGATAGATCTGCATTTGAAACACAGAGCTAAATCAAACTCTTTGTCCCAGCTAAATTAGACCCACTGAATGAAAGGGACTTGTTAAGTCAACAATTACCATAGAATTGTAGAGCTGGAAGGGATCCCAAGAAGCATCTAGTCCAGTGGTTCCCAACAATCTATTTGGACTTCAACTCCCAGAAATCCCAGCCAGCACAGCCAATGGTGAAGGCTTCTGGGAATTGCAGTTCAAGAATAGCTTGGTTACCCAAGGTTGGCAACCACTGATCTAGTCCAACATCCAGACAACGTAGGAATCTACAGCTAAAAACTGGCCATCCAATCTGGATTCAGAAATTGCCAGGGAATGACAGTCAACCATCTTTCATCATAAGCTGCTATGATGATAACAGTTATTACCACAGGAAGTTATTCTTACTGTTTACTTGGAATCTCCTTTGTTCTCATCTGAATCTATTGGTTAATGTCCTACTCTTTGCAGAAGCAGAAAACAAGTATGTCCTGCCTCCCAAGTGAGAGCCCTTCAGGTTATCTGAAGATGGCTACCATATTGCCTCTCAATCTTGCACCAGGTTAGACCTCACAATTCCCTTGACTGTTAAATTTTGTTGTTGTTTAGTCGTTAAGTCATGTCCGACTCTTCATGACCCCATGGACTAGAGCACGCCAGGCCCTCCTGTCTTCCACTGCCTCCCGGAGTTGGGTCAAATTCATGTTGGTAGCTTCGGTGACACTGTCCAACCATCTCGCCCTCTGTCGTCCCCTTCTCCTCTTGCCTTCACACTTTCCCAACATCAGGGTCTTTTCCAGGGAGTCTTCTCTTCTCATGAGATGGCCAAAGTATTGGAGCCTCAGCTTCAGGATCTGTCCTTCCAGTGAGCACTCAGGGTTGATTTCCTTCAAAATGGATAGGTTTGTTCTCTTTGCAGTCCAGGGGACTCTCAAGAGTCTCCTCCAGCACCACAGTTCAATAGCATCAATTCTTCGGCGGTCAGCCTTCTTTATGGTCCAGCTCTCACTTCCATACATCGCTATTGACTGTTAAATAGATATCCCATTAATTCAAGAGGCCTAATTTAGTTGGGACTTATGATTTAGTCCACAAAGTATTTTTAAAGCAGCAAGGAAGAGTCCCAATGAAAACAAAAGGCATCCAAATGGAAATGACAGACTTTCCTGGAGACATTCTTGAGCTGTCTTTGCTGAAGATGGCTATATGGGCCTCATTTTTGCTCCTGTCCTGCCAGGAGGCAAACCCTTTTTGATTTAGGCAGACCTCTGGAATATGGGCTGGTCTGAGGCAGCAGGAGGAAAGTGTGTGTGTGTCTGTTTCCATTAATATATATTTTTATTGCTGTGTTATAAAAAATTTAATGCCATGTTTTTTAATCAAAGTTTTGTTTTTAATATTGTTTTATTATTGTTTGCCCCCTTGGACACCTTTTTTGGTGAGAAACAGGGAATATGTTCCATAAATCATGTACCTTGTATTTGCTGAAACAAAACAAAAAGGGTGTGTGTGGCACAGTGAACAAAACAAAGTGCACAGAAAACTAAATGAGTGTAATGACGTGACCTTCTGTACAGGAGCTCAGCATCACATTTAAGAACAATTTAGGTGACATTTTGAAAATTGAATGATGCCCATTTATGTCAAATCAGGAACTAGGTCGACTAACCATGGACATGCTTTAATTCTTTCTCTCCAACCTATATTCACACTGTGTATGTGATGGCTTTGTGTTTATGGGGTTCTGTGGAGGGTTCCTTGCTAGACAATTTTTTCTTGTTTAAAGAATTATTTTCTTCCTTCCCAGACTCAAACAGAGACTAATATGTCTAACTAACTCTCCAATTACTGGCAGATCGTATTAGCAGTTTGGCTGTCTGTGTAAAACTGCCCTACATGTTCATTCCCCCCCCCCATTCACCTGTTTCTTAATTGGATTTCCCACTACCTCATGCCCTAAATACCATCCAGTACATTATAATTCTACTACACCTTCCCAACGTCCTGCTTTGTACAATCTCCTCCCAACAGTCACATTCCACCAGGCACCATCTTGATGAATAAATTATCAAGACTGTTCTACAAGAAATCTGTCATCGGGTATGTGACCTCTTTTAAGTCTCAGATTTGATCATGAATCACATATTAGCATTAAATGAACTATTCTTTTGCCAAGGTATTGTACCAGGAGTTCCCTCTGATCACATATCATTCTTCATGTCTTGTGTTTCCATTCATCATTTCCAGGACACTGTGGAACAGCAGGAACCCCTCTCCCCTCACTCTTTTTTAAAGCCACAGATCCTCATCATTCCATACTAGTGGCTCCTAAACATAGGGCCCAGATGTTGTTGGCTTCTAACTCCCAGAGGTGGGCCATGCTGGTTGGGTCTGCTAGGAGTCAAAAGACCAGTAACATAGGAGGAGGCATGTTTGAGAACCAGTGTTCTATAGTTCCCAAAGGAAATCAAACACAAGAGGTTATTGACAAATACATTCTTAATTGGTTGTTGTAGGTTTTTTGTGCTGTTTGGCCGTGTTCTTGAGGTTTTTCTTCCTAATGTTTCTCCAGTCTCTGTGGCTGGCATCTTCAGAGGACAGGAGTTCTAACTCCTGTCCTCTGAAGATGCTGGTCACAGAGACTGGTGAAATGTTAGGAAGAAAAACCTCCAGAACACGGCCAAACAGCCCGAAAAACCTACAACAACCATCAGATCCCGGCCGTGAAAGCCTTCGAGAATACATTCTTAATTATTCACAAAAAACATTAATGTTTTAGAATTATGGTTTGAACCCCAGAGTCACCAAACATGTTTAGACCACAACTCTTTTATCAATTGCCACTATGGCAGGGAATTATTGTGAGCTTCCATGGCTAAGTGGAGACTCTAAAACCTGTTAAAGAGGGGGATGAAGGTGAAACAAATAATATACGTTTATTTTATCCCTTATTTGGGTGCAATAACAAAGGAACTAAAATTCCACCTTTGGACACTAAAGCCTGTATTAAGCACACACTAGAGAAGTGAAGAATAATTGCTGAATTCCTCATTCTCATTTATTTAGACTGCCTCACCACTATAAGGCCCCTGGATGACACATTTCTGAGTTTTGCAAGATTCTTAGCCTCCAAAGTGCAAAATGCAAGGTTATTGTTTGCCTCTTGTTTTCATTAAGATTTCTGCAATCTGAACACAACATCTCAGCTGCAGTCTGTTTAAGTCTTGTGCCCTTTTCTTTTCATAATAAACAAAGTGCTTATACACAAAGAAATCATGAAGACCGGATTGATTGTTTTAAAAGATACAAACAACCCATTCAAAGCTCTCATGTCACAATGTAGCAGTAATTGTCATTTTCAGCAACATATACAAATGACACAAGTAACATAATTTATGGAAGTTATGCAATCTGTAAAATTTATCAGCTTGCATTAAGAATTGCCCAGTCAGTGACTCCAGAAAATATTTCATCCTTTCACAGAGCAAGGGGAACTTTTTTTCGCCATTCCTTACCTGCACCGGTTGATTAGCAAGCCAACTAGGTGTGGGCTAGATAGATCAAGTGTCAGGTGGATACGCAATTGGCTACAGAATCATACTCAGAGGGTGATGATTAATGGGTCCTTCTCTAACTGGGAGGAGGTAACAAGTAGGGTACCCCAAGGCTCAATCCTGGGCCCAGTGACCTGGATGATGGAGTGCAGGGAATGCTTGTCAAATTTGCAGATTATACCAAATTGGGCGGAATAGCTAATACCCTAGAAGACAGAAACAACATTCAAAATGACCTTGACAGGGTGGAGCACTGGGCCGAAAGCAACAGATTGAAATTCAACAGGGATAAGTGCAAAGTCCTGCACCTCGGAAAAAGAAACCAACTGCACAGTTACAATATGGGGGATACTTGGCTCAGCAAAATTATGAGCGAAAAGGATCTTGGAATTGTCATAGATCACAAGCTAAATATGAGCCAACAGTGTGATGTGGCTACAAAAAAAGGCAAATGTTATTTTAGGCTGCATTAATAGAAATATAGTTTCCAGATCCCACGAGGTGCTAGTCCCCCTCTATTCAGCACTGGTTAGGCCTCACCTTGAGTATTGTGTCCAGTTCTGGACACCACACTTCAAGAAGGATGCTAACAAATTGGAACAGGTTCAGAGCAGGGCGACAAGGATGATCAGGGGGCTGGAAACCAAGCCTTATGAGGAAAGGCTAAAAGAATTGGGCATGTTTAGCCTTGAGAAAAGAAGGCTGTGGAGTGATATGATAGCACTTTTCAAAGATTTGAAAGGCTGCCATACTGAGGAGGGGCAAGATCTGTTCTCGATCATCCCTGAGTGCAGGACACGCAACAATTGGCTCAAAGGAAGCCAGATTTTGGCTGAATATCAGGAAAAACTCCCTGTTAGAGCAGTATGACAGTAGAACCAGTTACCTCAGGAGCTGGTGAGTTCTCCAACACTGGAGGCATTCAAGAAAAACTTAGGTAATCACCTGGCAGATATGCTTTGATTGTATTCCTGCATTGAGCAGGGGGTTGGACTTGATGGCCCTTCCAGCTTCACTTTTCTGATTCTATGATACCCTAAGTGAATTCATTAGCCACTTCTAGGCGGCCATCACCCCATTTCATACTGACACAAATAATATTTTTCCATTGTCTATGTGTAGTGTGCATATCAATGACTAAGGGCTGGAGATAGCCAGGGATACCCTCAGAATCTCCTTCACCCATTTGATATCCTCAGGTACTGATCAAGTGATCTGGGCTTAAAGGGCTATGCAAAACAATTTGAAAAAAAGAGAAGGTTCTGAGGAGGGGTTTAGTGACAGAGCACACCCATGGTGAGACACCAGGGTGCTAGATACACTATTTGGCATCCCCAGATAGATGAAGAAAGAATTTGGCTTGAATTGCTCCTGCCAAACTGCAATACTTGGCTATGCAGACCAATATGGGTAGTATGGCAAGATAAACAAAGCTTGGGTCCATAATGTCCTCAGATTCATTGTATTCTAGTAGACAGAGGACCAGGGCTCAGGAGACCTGTGCATGAACCCCCCCCCCCCCTTTGGCCAGGGTGAAGCCACTCCTGAAATATCGCACTTACCTTGAAAACCCTATTATGGCTGCTATAAGTCAAGTGTGGCTTGACGGCACATAATAACAACAGACAGCACTTAAACTCCTCTAGTAGGCAGTGGCGCTGATAATTAAGTACCTTGGACTCTGCAGCCTGAGCCCCGAGCTCGAGTTGTCAAATTCCTTACAGAGGAAGAGGAAGCGAGGAAGAAAGAGTGGAGAAATTTAAGGAGGCATTTTTAATGACTGATGTTGAAACCAGAGGAAAAAAGCCTGAGATAAGAGGAGAAAAAGAAATTGGGGATTGAAAGTCAGGACAAGTTGTGTGTATGAGACCCATGATTAGTTTAAAAGCTTGCCACTGATATATACTTTGACACATACCTTAGCTCAGGATGCTGACAAATGTCAGTGTAAAGGTAAAGGTTCCCCTTGACAATTTGTCCAGTCGTGTCCGACTCTAGGGCGCGGTGCTCATCCCCGTTTCCAAGCCGTAGAGCCAGCATTTGTCCGAAGACAATCTTCCATGGTCACGTGGCCAGTGCGACTAGACACGGAACGCCGTTACCTTCCCACCGAGGTGGTACCTATTTATCTACTTGCATTTGCATGCTTTCGAACTGCTAGGTTGGCGGGAGCTGGGACAAGCGACGGGAGCTCACTCCGTCGCGTGGATTCGATCTTACGACTGCAGGTCTTCTGACCTTGCAGCACAGAGGCTTCTGCGGTTTAACCTGCAGCGCCACCACGTCCCACAAATGTCAGTGACACCCCCCCAACTAAATAATTCATTTATTTATTACATTTCTAACCTGCCTTTTCTCAAACAAGCTTAAAGACATTTGGCATGGCTCTCCTCCCCATTTTATTTATTTCTCCTTTTAAGTATTTCTGTCTTGAACAAAATGTACCTGCCCCCCCCCCAAGAAACACATTCTATTGTATGAACTAACAAGCTTGACAAAGAATTGACACAAGTCAAAGACAAAGCTGCAATTCCAGCTGACATTTTGCTCTAATTACAGAGTTCAGAAGATGGTGAAAAGAGGAGAGAAGACTCTTTGAGCAACCTAAAAGGGGATGCTTTGAAGTGTGTCCATGATTTGGAAAGAGAGGACTGAAACGAAACACTGAAAATGATGGATAGAAAAAGGGAAGAATGGGTGTAAAGTGTGTGCGTGTGAGAGAGTGAGGGGGCAGGATATTCATAACAAAAGAGGGCAGAGAGGAAGACAGACAGGCAAGTTGGGAAATGACTTTGATTGTCTCAAGATGTAACTTTCCACCATGTACCTTTGCAGATACATAGGGCAGACTGCAAAATTAGCGGTGTCAATAGAATTTTATCTGTGGCATTGAATGAAAAACCAATTCAACCCTCACCTCAGCAGGAGCCTGACACCCTGCTCCAAACTATTTGGCTGAATACAAAGATTTCTTTTCATCTCTCTCTCCTCCATTAGCTACAGCTCTCCAATAGACGGATGCCTGGTGAGTCTCCCAGCAAGCTCGGCTGCTAAACAAGGCAAGATCCAATCAAGGTTGGGAGACACTTGGGGGACATAGGGAGCAAACTCTGGGGTTCTGTTCGCAATGGTAAAGTAAAGGTAAAATAAGGCAAAGCAAAACAAAGTATAAAGCTCCCCACCTTAAGTTAAAATTTATTGTACATAAAGTAAGAGAACATGATGACAGGTCTCACAAAACTCAGGAGAAAGTACATGGAGATGAAAATACACATTTAGCCATATCCTTCAGACACTGCATTTGTGACTGAATTGAATATGCACTGTTTTAATGAGAGGGATGAAGAGAGAGATTGAAAATTACTGGATTTTTAAACATTGCCTCAAATCTTGTAGCTTAGCATAAGGCAAAACCATAACTTTCGGTCCTTACCCCCCTGGTTAACAAAGCATCCTTATTGAGATTCTCAGGATGGGTGTGCATGCATGTGCATGCTCGCCCCCTGAGAATAGTTACAGGGATGGTGGGACACAATGTTACAATTGTCTTACACTAAGCAACTGGATTTCAGTCATTAATTTCTTTTAAAGCTTTGAAATTATACCCAAACAAGACTATTTTAACTAATAGAAATATCCAGCAAGCTGTATCTATTACATCACTGTTGTTTTCATTTTGTCCACCTCCATGCCACCATGTGCAACAGGAGTAGCTAGGCTGCTTGAGCCAGTGTGGCGTAGTGCAGAGGTCCCCAACCCCTGGTCCGTGGCCCGGTGCCGGTCCGTGGCCTGTGCCGGACCGGGCCGCTGAGACAGACCTCCTGCCCCACCCCCTGCACGCACTCACCCCCGCACAGCCGTGCGCACGCTCCAGCACACCCGTGCGAGCACCACGCCACCGTTTGCACATGCGCATGAGCAAGCACGCCCAGAGAAGAGCCGTGCTGCCATTTGTGCATGCGCACAAGTGCGCGCGCCTGTGCGAGAGAGCGCGTGTGCTTGTTCGTGCTTGTTCGCGCTTGTTCGTGCATGTGCGCGAGCGCGGGGGGTGCCCCGCCTTCCCCAGCCAGTCCGCGGACCGAAAAAGGTTGGGGATCGTTGGTGTAGTGAATAGAATATTGGACTAAGACTCAGGAAGCATCGGTTAAAATCTATGCTTGGCCACAGAAATTCTCTGGGTGGTGGCAAGGGTGAACCACTCTCTGAACTCCTTACATAGCTTGGAAACTCTGTGAGGGTTGCCATAAGCTGGAAGTGACTTGACAGCAGATAACAACAAAGACAGATTGCAAACCTCCAGATATTGCTGGATTGTGACTCCTGGCATTCCTCACAATTGGTTAGGCTGGTGGGAGCTGATGCGAGATCCAGTCTAACAATGCAGTCCACCTCCTGATGAGCTGCAACCCTTTTTTTTTATAATATCTAAAAAGTAAATCTGTTGTGGAAGAAAGTACTGATCCCTCTGCTATTCCTAAAGTCTCCTGGGAAACTGAAAAACGTCAACTTCACTGTTTTTTTTAGCCCAGTAGAACTTATTTACTCAGAATTTCACCCTTACCCCCAAGTTTAAAGTAAAAGAAGAAATTAACTATACAGTACTAGCTTTGAACCCAGAAAAGCCAGAGGTTCCTTAAACATGATGCTAGAGTGTCTTATTCTGAGACCTGTCACTAGAGATGGGCACAAACCAAAAAATGAACCAGAAAGTTTGTAAAACATCACTGGGTCATTGGTTTGGATCACTTCGGGTTCGCCAAAAGCGACAAACCAAAACAAATGGAACCAATGAACTTCTAAAGTGATTTTTGGTTTGTTTGGTTCATTTGCCCATTTTCTCCCCCCTCGCCCCCGACAGTCTGCTTCTGTCAATCAGAAGCACTAGGCAAACCTGGAAGGGACCTAGAGTCTACTGGATTGGCAGGTCAGGCAACCAGACACATGGCTCAAAGGGCTCTGGGTGAGTTGCTTCTTCAATCTGATTCACAGGAGCCATTTTCACCTCAGAGCCACTTCTGCTAGTCAAAGGAACCCTTCTGCCTTGGAACTAGGTTAGCTCATATCTCCAGTGGCACATTGTTTCCCTTGCCAGGCAGCCTGTCTCTCTCCCCCCCCCCCACCTTCCCCTGACCGTACAACAACTTCTGTACCTCAGCTCAGACCTCCAGCATGGCACTGTCCACAGGGCTGTCACACCCCAGTCCACCTCCTGATGAGCAACACCCTGTGTCAGGTTCCCTGACATGAACCACTGCTGGAATTTCCCCCAAGCCAGCTACTAAAGGGCACTTTCCTGGAGGGACTTGCTTTGTGGATGTTTAACTTGGATGTCTGAAATCCAAACTTCACCAAACTTGAAGGGGGTACAGAGGAGAGTTAGAGGAAGCTTCTCCATGATTTTGGTGTCTCTAGGTGGCTGGAGGGGCATTCTAGGGTTCCTGAACTTCTGAACCAAGACAAACCAATTCATGTTTTTCCTCCCAAACGTTTGGGAAATTTGTGATTTCACCATTTTGCCGGTTTATGCCCATCTCTACCTCCACCATCAGAAATATAACAGATGGTTGATATACAGGTACAGAGCTTTGTACAGATGCTCAGAACCCAACCCAACCCAATCTACTCGTCTTTTTGAATGAGGAACAAATTCATCCTACTTTCGCCCTCCCTAATGCGATGTCCTTTTCCCAGGAGGAAAAATGTATCTCTCCACCATACACCCCAAACTTGCATTTTCTAAGCTCCACCTCTGCATACATTATTGTCAGTCAAGAGTATCAGTCACTGAAATAAACACATTTCTTGAACACAGTTGTATGTTTCGGTAGGAAGAACCAGTGAATTAACATCACCAGTTTAGCAGACCACCTTGTAAGAATTAAATGGTAGTGCATTAGCGAAGTAATGAACCTATGCTTACACTGTTTTTCTCTCCTAGGAATCTTCTCTTTCCATTTACTCTTTGAAAGCAAACCTCAAAATTATGTACTTTGCTTCACATCTGTTCCTGAATGAAACCATCATACCAGGAGAAATAATTTCCCATGGTTCCCATAAGGATATGGTGCATGTCACCAATTATATGTGTGTCATTAATCACAGAACAAGCACTTCCACAGTTAAAACCCCCCCAAACCACAGAACATTGCAGAAGGACTTGTATGGGGGAACCAGAGGTTACTACCATGAATAAGCATCTAAGTCAACTCCAAAGATATGCATTTACAAAAAACCAAGGGTGCCTCCTACTTGAGTAGTTTTTACAGTTCAGTCTCCCTGCCTTTTTTAAAGAATCTGGCCAGCAGTCCAGACCATGCTGCTCTCCATTTAACCCCCTCCTTTTTTTGTCTTTCCACTTCTTCCTCCTTCTTCTTACCACCAAAAGCCATTAAGAAGGGAAAACTGGAAGAGCTGTACAATGTCTTCTGATTGGTAGTGCTAGGGCCCATCCTTCTGGAAACACCCAAGTACTGGGTGGCTTGGGTACATCAAAATGCATAGACCAGCACATGATCTTCTCTTTTATAAACACTGGACACAGCAGAGTACCTCTTCTTTATTCATGTATCAAGACATGTTTTTTGCTGTCTTCATCAGGTGGCCATAAAAGCAGTCAATGCTATCCATCAATAAAATAATTTATGCCATAATACAACACTTGCACTCAGAGTGCAGAATCAAAGGGAAAGTATTTTCTGGATTCTGTGATCAGCCCCGGCACCTTTGCCCACTGGGGAACTTCCCCAAGAACAATGTCTTGTAGCTGATGTCTGCTCTCGTCCATAGGCCCTAAAAAATAAGGCATGCAGAGACATTGCTTCCCCATTTGCTGCCTGAAGTTACGCTGTTTCCCAACTCCTATCCACCAGCCAGAGGATACTTAGGACAGCTGGTGTAATGTGTGTGTGTGTGTTTGTGCACATGAAAGACATAGACACAGAAAGAAGAGAGACAATGAGTTGTATTTATGTTGGAACCTGTCGTAAGCTACATTGAAATATATATTTAAAATATTTTTTATCCCGCCTTTCTCCTTGAAAAGGACCCAAGGCAGCTTACAACAAGGAAAGCTGAAAACAATGAGTATATAACACTGGTTAACATCATTAAAAGGTGATATTTTTAAAAAATGAACAACGAATAAGGTGGCATCTTACATCTTTAACAAGCAATATTAAGGCAAAGATCAATAAGTATACAAATGTTTTAAAAATGTCACTCTGAGAGGAAAACACAAGTAGTACTAACAATCCAGTCAAAGCAGTAATGCATAACAATCTGTCTAACAATAATATATTTTACCATAACATGAGCTACACTAGCTTTTAAATTTCATCAGCTAACCCATTTATCAAACAATAGCTAGAATCCTCTTACTTACATACACTGGAGTAAGTCATATGGTGTAAATTGCCATGGCAAATTACTGCTAAGGAGTCAAGGCTTGTATTCCTCATCATGCACCCTTCAAGTGACTCAGCACTTGACAAAGAATATAAGTCTCAACTTCTTGATTAGGGGCAATTCATTGCTGTGATTTATGTCATGTGACTTACATTGATGTACATAAATAAGAGTTTTTCGGCCATATATTTCAGTTACCAACTTACAATTTGTCTCTTTAACTCATTTGTTAGCACAATAGCCAAAGACAATCACCTAATGTCCAAAATAGAAGCCCAAAGTGGGACTTTCTGGAACAATTACCAGCTGTACACATTTCTATACATTTATTCAAGTTAAATCCTTACTTCGAGCAGACTCTTGCAAAGGGCTAAAATCAACCACCAGGCTCAACTAGAGTGACTGACTGGGATTTGCTAAATCAATGCTTATGCTAGTCCCATTGATTCAACAGATCTACCCAGTTGGGAGGAAAAACTGGATTTAGCCCAAGCATTCCAAATACAAAAAGGGAAGTTCAGTATCAGTATTAAAAATCACATTTCCAAAAACACCGAATGTCCTTGATTACATTTTCTACTTCCTAGTCAATGTTTCCCTAAAATGGAAATTTTGATTGGACAATACTTGTCATTGTAACTTTGATGAGGTGAAGAAACAAAACTAACTGTTGAGATAATGGGTAGGACTTGCATTGAAAAAGAGGTTAAAACACTAAAAGGAAATTTTGATTTGACAAATATTCTTACGTACTTACCTATCAATACTTTATTTTCAAGAAATAACTTCAGTCTATGGACTAACCAGCACCATCAGAATCAGTTTTACTGCTTTAGTGCACAAGTTACATCACTCAAGTCATGGGCTAAGAAGACTGACAAGTGGATATGCTTAAAGGGTATTAAGGTAATGCATTGAAATTTTTCAGGTTTGCATCCCAAAATTGATCACTGCAGCTATTTTAAGCACAACACATCAATACTGTCAATTCTTCCAAGCCTTAAGTGCTAATAAATGTTTTAAACAGCAACAAGCATAGATGTTGTTTGACAATTAAATTAGATACAGAATTAACTTTACAGAAGGCTCCTCAGGATGAATCTGATAAGTGCCCTCAGTTATCAGAGTAACTGGCTCCTTAGTAGAGATGGGCACGAATCAGAAAAATGGCAATTTGTTTTGATTCATGATTCATCAAGGTCAATGAATCACAAATAATAAATTGACAATTTCCCCCTGACAGATGAATCAAATCATTGATTCATTTTTGCCTTTAAAACCTATGGAATGCCCCCTGCAGGCACCCAGAGAAACCAAAATTGCAGGAAAGCTTCTCATGACTCTCCTCTACAAGCTCTGTAAGTTTGGTAAAGTTTGGGTTTTGGACATCTGAGTTATATTTATTTATTTATTTATTTATTTATTTATTTATTTATTTATTTATTTATTTATTTATTTATTTATTTATTTATTTCATTTATACCCCGCCTATTTGGTCAATTGTGACCACTCTAGGCGGCTTACAACACACACTAAAAACAATAAACAGATAACATACACATAACATAACATAATTTTCCCAAAGATGGCAAGAAACAAGGTGTATTATAGTGGAAAAAGAAAAAAGAGTAATAGGAATTAACTGGAAAGGGGGAAGGCCTGCCTAAACATCCATGTTTTCAGTTGTTTCTTGAAAATACCCAGCGAGGGAGCTGCGCGAATCTCAGGAGGTAAGCGGTTCCAGAGGCGAGGAGCCACCGCCGAGAAGGCCCGGTTTCTTGTTTTTTCCTTCCGGGCCTCCCTCGGCGTCAGGCTCCTCAACCTCACCTCCTGACTCGCGCGAGTGACACGGGTAGAACTGGGTGGGAGTAAGCGTTCCGACAAGTATCGAGGTCCTAAACCGTTTAGGGCTTTAAACGTAAGCATCAAAACTTTGAAGTCAACGCGGAACCGAATGGGCAGCCAATGCAATGCGGCCAGAGTAGGGGAGATGTGATGGTGTCTTCTCACTCCACTTAGGAGTCTGGCCGCTGCATTCTGCACCACTTGGAGTTTCCGCGTCAGCCTCAAAGGTAGCCCCACGTAGAGCGCGTTACAATGGTCTAATCTTGAGATTACGAGCGCATGGACCAAGGTGGTGAGCGCCCCCACATCGAGATAGGGTCGCAGCCGGGCTATCCGCCAGAGGTGAAAAAAGGCGGTGCGGACCACCGACGCCACCTGAGTCTCCATGGAGAGCGCTGGGTCCAGATGGATCCCCAGACTGCGAACTCCACTCTTTGCGGCCAGGGCCACCCCCCCAAACGAGAGGGAGTCGCCCAAGCCGCCAACAGTGGGGACACCCACCCTCAAGACCTCCGTCTTGTCCGGGTTCAGCCTCAGCCCATTCTCCTGCATCCATTCCAGTACAGTCCCCAGGCAGCACTGAAGGGACAGGATGGCATCACCTGCAGTTGGTGAAAAGGAGATGTAGAGCTGGGTGTCATCCGCATACTGATGACACGATGCCCCACATCCCCTGATGACCCCACCCAGCGGCCTCACGAAGATATTGAACAGCATTGGGGAGATAATCGACCCCTGTGGAACCCCACAATTGAGACTCCACGGGGCCGAGACACTCTCCCCAAGCTCTACTCTTTGGGGACAGTCCTCCAAGAAGGAACGGAGCCAGGCAAGCGCCAGGCCACCAATTCCCAGATCGGAGAGCCTCCCCAGGAGGATACCGTGGTCGACGGTATCAAAGGCCGCCGAGATGTCGAGAAGGACTAACAGAGAGATTTTTCCCCTGTCAGCCTCCCTCAATAGGTCATCGTACAGGGCGACCAATACCGTCTCTGTTCCGTGGTGCGGCCTGAAGCCCGACTGAAATGGATCCAGGGCATCCGCTTCTTCCAAGAGAGCTTGAAGCTGGTCGGCCACCACCCTCTCCACCACTTTGCTCATGAAAGAAACATTGGCGACGGGCCTATAATTGCCAATTTCGTCCGCCGCCAAACTAGGTTTCTTTCTTATGGGCCTAATGAGTGTTTCCTTGAGGGCAGAAGGAAACCTGCCCTCAAGGAAAGACCCATTTATTATTACAGTGGCCCATTCTGTTGTTATCGGCCTGGCTGCTTTGATTAGCCAGGCCGGGCAAGGGTCAAGGGAGGAGGTGGTGGCTCGACAGCGATCAAGGACCTTGGCCACAGAATCGGGCGTG
Organism: Intellagama lesueurii; assembly: GCA_037013535.1. Classification (NCBI taxonomy): domain Eukaryota; kingdom Metazoa; phylum Chordata; class Lepidosauria; order Squamata; family Agamidae; genus Intellagama; species Intellagama lesueurii. The sequence continues at coordinate 24,542,694 of JBAJHW010000010.1, read as the reverse complement.
ACAGGCTGAAAGGTGTCAAGAGTTACCGGGCAAGACGGAGCGTTGGACATCTCTGCTTGACTCACTGTGTTCAAAAAAGGAGAGAGGTCCCGGCGGATGGCCTCCACTTTAGATTTTAAAAAGGCTGCAAACTGGTCAGGTGAGAAACTAGGGGGAGGCCTATCACCCGGACCAGTTCCGGATAGGTCGCGCACTATATGGAATAACTCCGCCTGCTGGTTGGTCGCTTCGCTTATCCGGTTAGCGAAGTAAGTTCGACAAGCAGCCTTTACCTTAGACAGGTAAAGGTTAGTTGCGACCCTGACAGCTATCCAATTATAATCCGTCGGGTTCTTCCTCCACCTACGCTCTAGCCTTCTCCTATGTCGCTTCAGCCCTCGGAGCTCCTGGTTATACCAGGGCGCCGGGCGGGTTCTGCGACGGAGAGGGCATTTAGGCGCGATCATGTCTATTGCCCTGGCGGCAGCCATGGGCCAGCTGTCAACCAGAGCGTCGACAGGAGCGCTAGCCAGGTCAGCCGTAACACCTCTCATGGCATCCTGGAATCCAACCGGATCCAGTAGCCTTCGAGGGCGGACCATAGAAATAGGTCCCTGCTCCCTACGAGGGGGGAGAGCCACGGAGACATTACATTTTACCAGATGATGATCTGACCATGACAAGGGGAGCGACACAATGTCGGTCACCACCAGACCACACTCGCTCCAATTGGTGGAAAAGACCAGGTCCAACGTATGGCCACCCACGTGTGTGGGGACATTGACATGTTGGGACATGTTCAAGGAAGCCATGGTTTCCAGGAACTCAAGAGCTGGCCCAGTAACCTCTGCCTCCGCATGCACGTTGAAATCGCCCAAGACCAAGAGCCTCGGGGATCCCAACAATGCCGCGGAGACAAAGTCGGCCAGCTCCGGAAGGGAAGTGGCTGGGTTACAGGGAGCGCGATAACACAGCAAAATCCCAATTCCATCCCTGATCCCAATCGACACGTGGAGTGCCTCTAGACCTGGCTTCACCACAAAGGAGCGCCTAGTAACCTGTAAGCTGGATTTATAAACAATGGCTACTCCCCCCCCCGCCCCTCCAGTCTACCCTGGTGCTGGACGGCATAACCGGGCGGACAGATGAGGGCCAGGGGAGGACCCCCCTCCCCACCAATCCACGTCTCGGTTATGCATGCCAGGTCTGCATCCTCCTCCAGGATAAGGTCGTAAATTACCTGGGATTTATTAGACACAGACCTGGCATTCAACAGCAGCAAGGATAGAGTGGAAGGCTGGCTGGGCTGGCTACTTCGATACTGAGGGTTGGTCACAGTCTCAGAACAATGAACAGCCTTCATGCATCTGTTCATTGTTCTTCTAACACGAGTAGGGACTGTGCCAACGCCATATCTCCCACTACCCGTGATCACTGGGATGTTAAAAGGCCCCTCGCTGGGGGGGCAGGCCTTCCAATCCATGTCAGGGAGAGGGAGGGGGAAAGAGAGCAAAAGAAAAAGAAAGAAAGAGGAAAAGAAAAAAGAAAAAAATCAAATTACAAATAAATACAAAATTCAAAATACCAAAATTAACAGAAAACAGTGCAGTCAAATTATATAAATTAATTAATATGCATATAATAAAAATGCATAGCCCAATTGTAGTCTAAAACTTAATACCAATTAAATTAAAAAGAAAATTATACATTAAAAGGAAAAAAGAAAGAGGGAAAAGAAAAAACCAGCTATAAAGATCCCACGGTGATTATCCCCCACATATATTTCTGAACTGTCCTCCTTTACTATATAATCTTGTCCTTTTTGATGTTAATCGTCCTGGTGGCATTAATGGCGGCGCTGGTATGCGAGTCTTAATGCAAGAACAGGATTCCCAGATCTTAATGGCGGCTACAGCGTCATTATACACCCACAAAGAGCTCCCCCCCCGAAAATTCCCCCCAGACACCTAGAGACACCAAAATCACATAGAAGCTTCCCATGACTCTGCTCTATAATCGCTCCAAGTTTGGTGAGAATAAGGTTTCCTCAAGCCAACTACTAAAGGGCACTTTGTGGGTGTATACCTCAGACATCTGAAACCCAATCTTCACCAAACTAGGAGGGACTGTAGAGAAGAGTCAGTGGAACCTTCTCTACAATTTTGGTGTCTCTAGGTTCCTGGGGGGCTGTTTTGTAGCCCAACAAATCAACAAATTAAAAATTGCTAAAAATTAATTGATTCGTATTCCTCATGACCATTGATTTGTACAAATATGAATCAATTAATTAGCAATTTTTGAACCAATTTGGTGATTTGTTTTTTAATTCATGCCCATCTCTAATTCTTAACAAGCAAACATTGTCACAGAGGTATCTTTACATGGGCCTACTATAGATTAAAATGCTGATAAGGAGGGTAGAGGTTTATGGAATTATGCAGCAGGATTTGTAATGTTGTGGCTTACAAAATGGAGCAGATTTGCATGGTGAATATGTAGCATTTACAAAATGCAAAATAACAGCTACCAGCCTTGATGGGTTTATAGTCCATGGATCAAATTACAAAACAAAGCTGAGCAAAGTGTAGCAGCCTCTTAGATTCACAGATAGAGACCCACACAACCCCATTTAAAAACAACAACATGTTTTGTTCAAGAACAACCCTCTATGGGCAAGAATGATATGTTTTGGGGGCTCCCCATGCCTTCAAAATGTTTATTTTTTTTTAAAAAAAAATCTGCTACACAGCATCAGTGAGCTTTTTTTTAGTTTTAAAAAGGCCTTTTTTAAACATGAAAGGAGATAAATGGGGTATGAGAAAAGACGGGGCCCTTCTAGGTCCAGGCGTGAATATGTGTGGCTTTGAACCTTCATAGGTAGCCTATTTTTACTAAACAAGATGGCAGATTTGTCATTCATAAAGGATTCATAAGAGGTGATGTTCTCTGCCACCTAACTATTCCCCTTCCTTAGGTCCTTCCATATTGCCTGTCTAGGCTCTATGATCTTCAGGGGGCACCCCCTCTCTTTGTCCTCCCATCTTCAGAATTATACAAGAGAAGGTTTCACACCCAGTTTGTGGAACTTCCTTCCAAGGGGAGAAGGGTCTGGTCCACTTTCACCTACTCTTTTCATTCAGGTGGGCTTATGGTAAAGGACAGGTTGCTGAGATAGCGGCTTTTAATGGGTGGACAATCCTATTTATTTTTAAAGAATCCTGTTGGTTTGATATGCCAGTATAAGTACAATGATACCAATCACAAGGGTAAATTGTCAGTAGTTAGTTGTTGCTTATAGCCCTCATTCCACAGAACTCATGTGACTAGTATGCAAGAAGGGACACAAGTCACAGTTTGTCAAGTATTATTATTTATTTTATTTATAGGCCTAGTTCTTGCTACTGCAGTTTATGCCATAGCACTTATGTCAGCCTAACTATCATAAGAACATAAGAACGTAAGAAGGGCCCTGCTGGATCAGGCCAAGGGCCCATCTAATCCAGCTTCCTGTATCTCACAGTGGCCCCACCAGATGCCTCTGGGAGCACACGAAACAACTAGATACCTGTCTCCTGATACCACTCCCTTGTATCTGGCATTTCGAGGTACCTTCCTTTTAAGCCTGGAGATTATACATCCCCATCATGGCTTGTAACCTGAGATGGACTTTTCCTCCAGGAATCTGTCCCATCCCCTTTTAAAGGCATCTAGGCCAGATGCCATCACCACATCATGTGGCAAGGAGTTCCATAGACTAACAACACGCTGGGTAAAGAAATATTTTCTTTTGTCTGTTCTCACTCTCCCAACACTCAATTTGAGTGGATGTCCCTTGGTTCTGGTATTGTGGGAGAGGGAAAAGAGCTTCCCTCTATCCACTTTATCCATCCCCTGCATAATTTTATATGTCTCAATCATGTCCTCCCTCAGTCGCCTTTTCTCTAGACTAAAGAGCCCTAAATGCTGTAGCCTTTCCTCATAAGGGAAGTTCCGCAGCCCAGTGATCATTTTAGTCACAGTCTTCTGCACCTTTTCCAGTTCCACAATGTCTTTTTTGAGGTGCAGCGACCAGAACTGCATGGAATATTCCAGGTGTGGTCTTACCATCGTTTTGTACAATGGCATTATAATGTTGGTTGTTTTATTTTCAATCCCCTTTTTAATGATACCTAGCATGGAATTGGCCGTCTTCACTGCCACCGCACACTGAATCCAATAGGATTATGCCTACGTGTTTTCAAATTGCTTTTTAATTCAACAGTTTATTAGTATAAAATGTTTAGCTATGTTTCAACATTTGCACTTTTCTGTGGTTTTGCCTGTACTTATTTTTAATTGTAATATGAACTACCTTCAGTTCAACTTTGGAAGAAAGGTAGGATATATATACAAAAGGAAAGACAAAAAGGTACATAACATTATATGAAATCCAATATAATTAAAAGGTCCCATGACAGGAGATGATAACAAGAATTGGAGTGTAAGTGATCAGCAAAAGTTCTTGGTAATATGTCTATAGTCTTCATAATTTTTATCCAACTTATTGGAATCCAGCATGCATCTATTCTAGACCAAGTCTTATGCGAATTTGAGTAGAATGTGTAATCTTTGTCTTTTATATGTGTTGCTCTCCATGCATCTACCAAATGAAACTCTTCTGCTATAGACCGGAAGGTTTTCGGTAATATAGTCCTTCTTTCTTTTTTTCCCTTTTCTTAACGTCTGACTGTTTATGTCCAGTTTTCTATCTAGAACTGCATTGAAGTCCCCTACACAGCAAATATCTTTGTATTCTTTATCTGCCAATTCTTTTTGTAGTTCTTTGAAAAATTTATCTTGATTTTTATTTGGGGCATAAATATTCACTATCAATGTTTTTTCCTTCCCTCTTTGAATTTCTACCATCAATATTCTTCCATCTTGTGATGCAAAAATTGGTTTAGGTTTCAGATCCTCTTTTATAAATGTTGCCACCCCTCTCTTTTTTTCTTTGTTGTCTGATGCAGCGAATAGCCTCCCTAATTTTGGCATTTCCAAATATTTCAAGTCATTTTTTAAATATGAGTTTCTTATATACATGTAATGTCTAAATTCAGTTTCTTAAGCTGATGATATATTTTTTTTCCATTTTCCAGGTGCATTCAATCCATTTACATTAATAGTGATTAGTCTCAGCTGGTTTTTAGACATTTCCTGTTTGCTTATTACCTCCGTGGTCCTCCCTCTTCCTTGTCGATCTGGTCTGAATCTTTGCTACTATAGATTTTTTTGCCTCTTTGGTCTCAACCTCCTCCACCTCCTCCTCCTCTTCTTCTTCCTCTTCCTCAGATTCTTCTTCGCTTTCCTGGACTTTTTCTGAGTCTACAGATTTCCTGCCTTCTGTTGTATCTCTCCTTTGAGCTTCTTCCTCTTTTCTTTTCTTCTCCCTTCTTCCTCCATATCTGTCCAGGAAGGCCTCTGCTTTATGCATAGTGTTTATATATTGTCGCTGACCTTGATAGTAGAATTGCACACCTTCTGGGATGATCCATTTATAACTAATCTGCTTTTTCATCAAAAATTCTGTTAATTGTTTATAATCTGCCCTTTTATTTCTGACTCTCCAGGGAATGTCCTTCGATATTTTATAATCTTGACCTTTCCAAACCAGCTGTTTCTCTTTTAAGTTTGCCAAAACTTGATTTCTAAATGAGCTCCTTAAAAATTTTATGTGAATCTCTCTTGGTTTACGGTTGTTCCTTGTATAAACAGTTGAAGATCTCCATGCGTTGTCAAAACTCTGATTTATTTCTTCAGGGGCCAGTCCTACAATAGGAATGAGTAATTGTGTTATAATTGCTTTTAAATCTTCTTCCCGTTCTTCTTCTATGTTTTGAAAACGTAGTATATATGATGCCTTTTCGATCTCCAGATAAGTCAGAGTTCTTTCCTGCTGTATTATTTTTGAGTTTTGTTCCCGTTCATTGTGTTCCAATTCAGCCAGCCTATTTTCTTGCATATTAACTTGATTTGTTAGCTTCAAGATGGTTTTCCTGTTTTTCAGGATTTTCTGTTGATTCTCATTCATTTGGATTCCCAAGTCCTCTACTTTTTTATCTAAAGCTTGTATATCTTGTCTAATTTGTTGTGCAATTTGGGGACTCCCTTTAACAGCCTGTTTTCCCCTCTGTGCCATTATAATTTCGATTAAATTTATCTGCCTTCAAAACTATAAATAAGTAAATATATAACTTCCTATCACTGTCTATATATCTTTGTTTTTATCTTTATCCCTATTAGTGTCAGAAAACCATCTTAGTAAAATTAGGTCCTTTAAATATAATCAATTTCACATATTTAACAGATCTGGAAATCCCAATTTTGATATATGTTCCAATATATCGGATTAAACAAAAAAAAGGAAGAAGAGAGAGAGAAAAAAACTTGCAAGTATTTGCTATGATCTAAATCTCCAGCAGATGGTACTATTGTCTCCTTAATATCTAAAGTTCAGAGCTCCAGAATCAGTAGAACAAAATCAGACACAGTCCAGGGGTTCACCACTATAAATTTCCAGTTATATAGTTCCAGAGGGTGGGGGTGGGGAGTTAATTTGTAATCCAGTTTTATATTCTTAAATCCACGATGTTTGTAATCCACCGATTGATATAACAACAGCCACCGTGCCAGGGTAAGCAAGAGAAAGGAAGGGGGAAAAAAACCACACCAAATTTGTAATCCACAGTTTATATTTCCGTCCGGCTGTAGACTCCCTGAGTTTCTTGATCAAATATTATGTATCGGATTTATATTCCACGTTATAATCTTCAATTTAGTTGGCAGCAAGCCCAGTACCAAAGTACCAAAATGCCAAAATAAACAGAAAAAAATATATGCAGATTTGTATTCCACAGACTGTGTTTCGGTTATGGCTGTAACTCCCAGGCGCTTCTTATTATGTAGAAAGTAAAGTTTATAATTTCTACTCTCACTCCCCAGCTGTAACTGTAACTTGGCACTGTTTGGAAAATATGGTACAGCTATGCAGTTCTTCTATACTCTTAAAGATATGAGTTTGGATACTTGCCAGTTCCAAGATAAACCACCAACTTCAGAAAAAGAAAAACGAAGCCTTGTTTGTTCCACTCAGATAATAATAGCCAAAACAACTTTCCTTATATCTGCAAAAGGCTCAGAAAGGGAATGACAAATCACTTTTAATTGTTTTTCTCACTTTCGGAGTCTAATCACTCTCCGTCTTTGTCTTTAACTATGAAAGTCTGTAGATATATATACCCCAAAACAATGTCCAGCAATTTTCTTGTTTAAAAGTCTGATTTCTTATCTTTATTGAGCCTCTTTACTCCAGCTGAGATATTTCTTCTTCTTTAATCACTCTGGAGCAACAGTTTGGGTACTCACAAATTATGTCGCGTCTGCAACATGGCGACCAACGCTCAATCCAGATAACAGCTTGTTGAGACTTTCGGAGCAGACAAGCAGATCCCTCCACCTATCTGCTCCCACTCGGTCCCAATATCTTCTGGGGTGTTACCTCTCCTGATAACACCCACAGTGGAGCATTCCAGCCCCCGTTATCTGGTTGATGGAAAGGGATGCCTTCTCAGAGATCTGAAAGACACTACCTTCCCTGCTTTGCGACAAGCCCCGCCTCCTTAGAGAATATCTGCAGAAGTTTCAGTTAAAGAAATTATCTAAAGAAAATAAAGAGATCTTGAATTCCTCAATAACAATGTGTGAAGTGGTGGAAGCTATTAGAAAACAAAAGAATAATAAATCTCCAGGAAGTGATGGATTACCGGCTGAATATTACAAGAACTTTGAAGAAGTTCTAGGTCTACCTTTTAAAGAATTAATTGAAGAAATAGAAACAGAAAAAGAAATACCCACTTCATGGAAAGAAGCAATAATTTCAGTGATACATAAAGAAGGTACTGATCAATCAGAAATCCAAAACTATAGACCAATTTCGTTATTGAATGTAGATTATAAATTTTTTGCATCAATATTAGCAAATAGACTGAAAAAGGTTTTGGTGCAGATCATTCATCAGCACTAATCAGGATTCTTACCAAAAAGACAAATGAAAAACAACATCAGGATAGTATTGAATGTTTTGGAATACTATTAAGTCCACCCTGAAAAACAGATGTCCCTAATATTCTTCGACGCAGAGAAGGCCTTTGACAATATGAACTGGAATTTCCTGCTGACACAGTTGCAATTAATGGAAGCTGGAGAAAAGTTTATAGGAGAAATTAAAGCAATATATTCCAAACAAGAAGCAAGAATCAAAGTGAACGGAGAGTTGAAAGAAACAATTCAAATTGAAAAAGGTACAAGGCAAGGATGCCTGCTGTCCCCTCTACTGTTTATTCTTATGCTGGAAGTCCTGAATCAACAAATAAGAGAAGATAAGAGAATCAAAGGATTAAAGGTTAAAGGAGAATAATTTAAAATTCATCAGCTTATGCTGATGATCTAGTAATAATCTTAGAAGAACCTATGACGTCAATAGAAACATTAGTAGAGACAATAACTGAATATGGATATATGTCAGGTCTTAAAATAAATAAACAAAAAACAAAAATTTTGATGAAAAATATGACAAAAGAAGAAAAAGAAGAATTACGAAAACTCTCCGGATGTCAAGAAACATGCAAGGTGAAGTACTTAGGAATTAATATGACAAAAAAAGAGTACATTAATGAAGGACAATTATATGGAAGTAATGAAAGAAATCAAAGTAGATTTGCAAAAATGGACTAAACTCCAATTATCTTTAATGGGCAGAATAGCCGCAATAAAAATGAATATACTACCAAAACTAGTTTTCCTTTTTCAAACAATTCCAATAGTACTAAAACAAGACTTTTAAAAAGAACTGAATAAGATAATGACCAAGTTTGTTTGGGACGGGAAAAAACCAAGAATAAAACTTAAGGCTCTTCAGGACAATAAACAAAGAGGAGGGTTTGGTCTACCAGATTGGATGAATTATTACAGAGCAGCAGCTTTGTCCTGGGTGAGAGAATGGATTACTCTACAAAATCAGAGACTCTTAAAAATTGAGGGGCATGATTTAAGACTGGGTTGGCATGCATACCTATGGTACCAAGATGATAGGCAATGCAAAACATTTAATTTACATTTGATCAGGAGAGCTTTATTATGGGTCTGGAAGACAGTTAAGGTACAACATTACAGAAAGATACCATTATGGGTAGCTCCATTAGAAGCATTCTCTGATCTGGCAAGAACACCTCAAGGGATAAACGGGAGATATGCCGAGATATTAGATAGAGATTTTAATCTAAAAAACAAAGATGAACTGGCAGAACAAGGTATTATCTTAGACTGGTGGTCGATAAACTTGTTGAAATCAAGATATGTAAAAGATAAAGCTATAGGGTTTCAGAAAGACAAAATACCTTTGGATAAGGGGTTGCTGGATTCAGAGGAAAAATTGATTAAAGGTTTATATAATACTTTAATGGAGCAAAAAATGGAAGATGAAATTGTGAAGGATTGCATGGTAAAGTGGGCTCAAAATATAGGACATAATATAGAATTAAGTGCCTGGTCACAAATTTGGGAACGAAATATTAAAATGACTAAATCTATAAATCTAAAGGAAAATATATACAAAATGTTTTATAGATGGTATGTAACACCAGAGAAATTAACAAAAATGTATAAAAATGTTTCTAACAAGTGCTGGAAATGTGAAAAGAATGTAGGGAGCTTCTATCACATGTGGTGGACGTGCAATAAGGCCAAGGAATTTTGGAAAATGATTCATGAAATGATAGAGAAAATTTTAGGGGTTAAAATTGCTTTGACACCAGAAAGCTTCTTACTGAATATATTACCACCTATACTCGAAAAAAACAAGACCTACTTGACCTTACACCTGATAACGGCAGCTAGAATTGTATATGCCAGTAAGATGACAGAGATCCTGACAAAGAAGGAATTTATTGAGAAGATTTTGGAACTAGCAGAAATGGATATTTTGACAGATACATTAAATGACAGACTGGATAATAATAAATGGGAACCTCTTTATACCTGGATGAAATCTACATCAACTTAAGTAGAATAGATTAGATCAATACTATGTTAGAGAGTATAAGGTAAGATTAAATGAATGTAATATATTGTAAAAAATCACTCTGGTTGCAATGGATCGAAAAGTAGAAAAAATACAATAAAAATATTTTTTTAAAAAAAGAATTGGAGTGTAAGATCATACAATCATAGAATCATAAAGCTGGAAGGGGCCTATAAGGCCATCAGGTCCAACCCCCTGCTCAGTGCAGGAATACAAATCAAAGGATATCTGCCAAGTGGTTGTCTAAATTTCTCTTGAATGCCTTCAGTGTTGGAGCATTCACCACCTCTCGAGATAGTTGGTTCCATTACTGTACTGCTCTAACAGTTAGGAAGCTTTCCCTGATATTCAACCAAAATCTGGCTTCCTCTAACTTGAGCCCATTGTTGTGTGTCCTGCACTCAGGGATGATTGAGAACAGATCCTGCCCCTCCTCAGTATGACAGCCTTTCAAGTATTTGAAAAGTACTGTCATATCTACCCTAGCCTTTTTTGGCGTCTCCCACCATTTTTTCTTGTTGGAATTGGTAGGAAAGGAAGTGCTAAAGGCACAACTACAAACAATTCCAAAAAGGAAAAAAAAGGTAGAAGACAGCAAAAAAAGACCAATGGGACTTCACAAAAAGCTGAAGGAGGAAATGAAAAAAAAAATGACTCATATAAGAAGTGGAAAGGAGGCCAGGCCATAAAGGAAGAGTACAGACAAGTAGCAAGGAAATGTAGGGATGACGTTAAGAAGGCAAAAGAAATCCTTACAAACACCTTTGCAGACCACAGTCCAATATTACTGCAATTACAGACATCTTGCAAGTTCAGCAATGGAGACTAAATAAATTTTTTTTAAAAAAAAATTAAGATTTTTGAAAGCAAATAAAAGAAGAAATGCAAAATTTCTTCAAAATAAATATGATGCCAGAAACACCTATAACCACAGGAGGCTGGAAAATGTTTCTTCAGAGGATTGGCAATAAAATTTGCCAGAAGATTAAAAAGAGAAAAGAAACAAAAATTTACAGAATTGGAGGAAAAATTGAAACTAAATGAAAGTCAATTTAAACAAAACCCATTGATAACACATCTGAAAATGAAGATTAAGCTAATACAACATCAATTGAACACTTTTTTGACTGAAGAAATGGCAAACAAGATTAAATATGCAGAACAAAACTTTTTTGAAAATGCAAATAAACCTGGAAGGTGGCTAGCATATAAATTAAGGAAAGAAAGAAGTAAAACACAAATTCAAGCTTTGAAAAATGAAAAAGGTGAGCTAACTATAAAACAGGAAGAACTAAAAAGAATAACAGAACAATTCTATCAAAATCTGTATTCAGAAAAAGAAACTTTAAAGGAAAAACAAAAACAATATTTGGGAACATCTACGTTGGCTTGGGCATGTCGTGAGAATGGCTGATGGTCGGATTCCAAAAGATCTCCTGTATGGAGAATTAGTGCAGGGAAATCGCCCCAGAGGGAGACCACAGCTGCGATACAAGGATATCTGCAAGCGGGATCTGAAGGCCTTAGGAATGGACCTCAACAGATGGGAAACCCTGACATCTGAGCATTCAGCCTGGGGGCAGGCGGTGCAGCATGGCCTCTCCCAATTTGAAGAGACCCTTGTCCAGCAGACCGAGGCAAAGAGGCAGTCACGGAAGCAGCAAAATCAGGGAGCTGGACAGGGGACAGATTGTATTTGTCTTCAGTGTGGAAGGGATTGTCACTCTCGAATTGGCCTTCTCAGCCACACTAGATGCTGTTCCAAGTCCTCCATACAGAGCACGTTACCATAGTCTTTCAAGACTGAAGGATGCCTAATATATATTTGGGAAAACATATTTAAAACAGATTAAATTTTCTGAACAACAGAGAAAGATATTGAATGCACCTATATCAACAAGAGAAGTGGTAGAAGCCATAAAGAAACAAAAGAATGGGAAATCACCAGGCTCAGATGGAATACCAGTGGAATATTATAAAACCTTTGAAGATGTTTTAGTGAACCCATACAAAAAACTAATGGAGTATATTGAACAGAAAAGAGAAATTCCACCTACATGGAAAGAAGCTATAATATCAATGAATCATAAAGACGGAACTGAACCGGGATAAATTAAAAACTACAGACCAATCTCACTAATTTTTTTTCCTGGTAAATGCAAACAGAACTTATTTATTGAAGTGTAGCAAAGTTATTAATAATCACAGATGTTCTTCAGATGTTCATTGTACACAAGCAAATCATTCACAGGTCTCTCTATACATACTTTCTTCTTGCCATATAATTAATTACCTTCTCTGTCTATTTATCTTAACCAGTCTCTCTCTCAATCTCTATCTCTTCTGCCTCTGACTCTGACTAACTACTGATTGACTCTTGACTGACTCTTGACTGACTCTCCTCCTCTCAGGCTCCACCTTTTAACCTCTCTCTCGGCTCCGCCTCTCCACCACATTTGCCTAGTACATGAATAATACATGACTTATTTTGCATAACAAGGGGTGAACGCTACATACCTCCCCCCCTAAATATGTTTGTTTGGGAGGGGAAACATGTTTTCCATCCCAAACAAACATGCATCATTGCATGAAATTTTACTTACCCTCTGGCATCATTTTGCAAGCAATAACAATATTTATTATAACAATCAAAATCTCTTTTAGTCTAAACATTCCAATACAATTCAATAATATACTTTACTTTATCAGTTATACTTACTACATTTAACATTTTCAACCTTACAGAAATATACCACAATCAGGAAACTTTTACATAGATAATTAACCAGTAAATCAATAGTCCATTCCAGTTCGTTTTAGAAGTCCTTGAATCATTCTCCACATTTCAGTTAATCAATATTCAGTTTTTCCACACTATACATAAACAGAACATTTCTTATAACATTATTAGCTTGGTTTATCCCCCCCCCCCCCATCAGTCATTTGGCTTTCGAGGCACGATCGGAGTCTCTTTTACTCCGTGGTTTGCAAAGTCCAAGTCTTTCACCTTCCCATTGTAGTAAGGTGCGCCGTGGACTGGTCTGGTCGTTATCACCTCCTTCAGCTGGTCACACGACTGCTGGCACTCAGGGGTCTATCTGATAATCTCTGGCTCCTTCTTCCGTGTTCTTTTCAGTCGACTAGCAGACATCGGGCTCTCTGATGTCCACTGGACGTCCTCTGCTGGCCGTTTCTTAGTGAAGCCTGCTTTCTTTCTGGCTTGGGGCTTCACCTTCTCAGCTGGGGAAAGGGTAGGCAGTTCCCTCTCCTCCTCCCGAACATCTTTGGATGCGTCCCTTTTAAAGACATCAGGGCTTACGCCTTCCTCCTCACTCACACATTCACCCACAGGTACTTTCATTACAAGGTTTTCCTTATGTGGGGGACCACTATCATGGGTCACTTTAATATTTAATAGTGAGGCCAATCTCACTATTGAATGTAGACTATAAGATATATGCCTCAGTATTAGCAGACAGACCGAAAAAAGCTATTGTACATATAATTCATGAAGATCAGTCAGGCTTCCTGCCAAAGAGACAGATGAGAAGTAATATTAGGACAATATTAAGTGCGTTAGAATATTATGAGACACAACCCGGTAGAGTGATGGCTATTATTTTTCTTGACGCAGAGAAGGCCTTTGACAATGTCAATTGGGATTCTATGTTAAAACAATTAGAAATTATGGAAGCAGGAAAGGACTTTGCTGAGGCAATAAGGACTATTTGTAGACAACAGAAAGCGAAGATCAGAATAAATGGAGAACTTACACAGGATATAAAAATACAAAAAGGAACAAGACAAGGATGCCCATTGTCTCCTTTACTGTTTGTACTATTTATTGAAACATTATTATTATCCCGGCTAAGGGAATCCAGGCTGCCCTTTGCAAAGATGGCAGCTGCAGCTTCCCTACCCTAAATGAAGCCACAGCCGCCATCTTTGCAAAGGGCAGCAAGTCTCCCTTTTTACACGCTGTGGCTGCGGAGGCCAGATGGAGACCTCAGCGGCAGTGATTACGGTAAGGGGGTGTTGATGGGGGTGGGGGCTAAGGTAGGGAGAGGAAGGGGGTGGGGTAGGCTGTGGGGGTGTGGTGGCTGTGGGGGTGGGTGGCTGCCTATCGGCCCACTGATCAGATGATCGGCAACCGGTAGGCAGAATGTTTTTTTTTAATTATGAAGGACGAATAAAATGGGGAAATATTCATCAAGCCGTATTCGTTGGGACTTAAAATTTGACGAATACGGATCGACGAATATTTAACGAATCGGCTGTTTTCGTCAAAAAATCCAATCCATTTTTATATTCGTCCCCATCTCTAATTATAAAGCCTGTGCTCTAGTTTGGATAAAGGAATGGATAGTTTTAGAAAATGACAGAATATTAAAACTAGAAGGACATGATTTAGATCTAGGATGGCATGCCTTCCTATGGTATCAAAAAGCAAAAGACAATAAACAATTCAAAAACCATCTGATAAGGAAAGCTTTAAACTGGGTATGGACCAAGATCTGGGAAGAGAATTATCAAAAAGTTCCTGAATGGGTCTCACCAATGGAAGCATTTACACAACCAACATTAATGGAAAAGAAGAAACTCTTGAGATATAGAGATTTGTTAAAAGAGGACTTAAGTATGAAATCAAGGGAAGAGCTAGAAGAACAAGGTACAATACTTGATTTGTGGACAAAAACACAAATAGATTCCAGCTGGTCATAAAAAGATAAAGCAGTAGGCTTTTGTAAGGAACAGACACCATTGGAGAAGATACTTCTGAATGGAAAGGAAAAACTGATTAAAATGTATAATTATCTACTAGAATTAAAAACACAAGATGAAATAGTTAAAGAATGTATGATAAAATGGGCCCAAAATGTGGGCCACAATATTAACTTAAAGTCATGGTCACAAATATGGGAAGGTAATATTAAGCTAACAAAAGCAATTAATTACAAAGAAAATATGTATAAGATGTTCTATAGATGGTATATGACACCTGAAAAATTATCGAAAATATATCAAAGTACCTCTAACAAATGTTGGAAATGCAAATCAAAAGAAGGTAGCTTTTATCATATGTGGTGGACTTATAGGGAAGCTAAGAGCTTTTGGAAACTAGTCCATGAGTTTTTACAAAAAATGTTATCTTCTATAATTCCATATGAACCTGAACTGTTTTTGTTAAATATAATACCAGACTCGATAGAAAAAGAAAAAATATATTTGATCATACATGTAACTATAGCAGCAAGAATTTTATATGCCAAATACTGGAAAAAAGAGGAGACTCCAACAACCCAGGAGTTAATAGAAAAAATTCTTGAAGCAGCAGAGATGGATATTTTAACTGAAGTATTAAAAGACAAAGAAATTTCTGAGGCTAGAAAAAAAGTGGGAACCTTTGTATAACTGGATGAGAGATGAGAATATGAAAGGGTTAAAATTATGAGAAAGAAAATATAAGATATAATTTTAGATTTTAAAGGCTTAGAAAAATGTTAAGATAAGTGTGAAGCAAGCTTGGTAAGAAACATATCGACAAATAATGATATATACTGTTCTCTATCACATTCTGTATTTTTTATTTACCCCAATACCCTGATCCAAATCCCCTTCCCTATGATCTTCCCTTACCCAATGGAAAATGAATAAAAAATTAAAAAAAAGAAGAAGAAGAAGGTAAAAGCTGAGGTTGAGCTGAGGTTAGCGAGAAACTCTAAAAGCAACAAAAAGCATTCTTCAGGTATGTGCGTAGCAAGAGACAGAGAAAAATAATAATAGATCAGCTACTCAATGGGGATGAAAAAATGGTAACTGAAGACAAAGAAAAGGCAAAAGTCCATAATTCTTATTTAGCTAAGTATTTTTTGCAAAAGACAGTCTATGATCCTCCACACAAATGTGAACTACAAGTGAAGGGGACAGATTGCAGACTGAGATTAATAAGCAAATAGTCAAGGAATATCTTATTGCTTAAAACAAGTTAAAACTTCCAGGGTCAGATGAACTGCATCCAAGGAACTGGCTAGAGAACCACTGTCTATTATTTTCTTGAAATCCTCAAGGAAGGGCGAAGCACCAGATGATTAGACGAGGGCTAATGTTCCTATCTTCAAAAATGGTAAAAAGGAGGAACCTGGGAACTACAGAACAGTCACCCTGACATTTACACAGTTGGTTACAGAGTTCTACTTAGACAGTGATTATGTTTATAAAATTAGCAGATGATACAAAATTGGGTGGAATAACCCATGTCCTGGAAATACAGGAAAAAAAATTCAAAACAATCTTGCTAGACTCAAGCACTGGGCTGAAAACAACAGAATGAAACTTAACAGGGATAAGTGTGAAGTTCTAGGAAAAAGAAAGCAAATGCACAGTTAGAAAATGGGGGATACTTAGATAAGTAATACTACATGCAAGAAGGATCTTGGAATTATTGTATATCAAAAGCTGAATATGAGCCAACAGTGTGATGCAGCTGCATAAAAGGAAAATGCAATTTTAGGGTGCATTAACAGTTAAGTCTCCAAATTCCTGTGTATTGTGAAGTACAACTTCCCCTGTATTTGACACTGGTTAGGCATCATCTTGAGTACTGTGTCCAGTTCTGGACATTGCACTGCAAGAAGGATGCTGGTGACTCCCTGGAAAAGACCCTGATGTTGGGAAAATGTGAAGGCAAGAGGAGAAGGGGACGACAGAGGACGAGGTGGTTGGACAGTGTCATCGAAGCTACGAACATGAATCTGACCCAACTCCGGGAGGCAGTGGAAGACAGGAGGGCCTGGCGTGCTCTGGTCCATGGGGTCACGAAGAGTCGGACACGACTTAACAACTAAACAACAAAAAGCCTTGACAAAAGAAGACTGAGGGGAGATATGATCACACTTTTCAAATACCTGAAAGGCTGTCATATAGAGGAGGGGCAGGACCTGTTCTCGATCAACCCAGAGTGCAGGACACGCAATAATGGACTCCAGTTACAGGAAGCCAGATATCAATTAAATATCAGAAAAAAAATACTCTGAACTGTTAGAGTAGTATGAAAATGGAACCAATTATCTTTGAAGGTGGTGAGTGCTCCAACATTAGAGACATTCAATAGAAAATTAGACAAACATCTGTCAGATCTGTTTTGATTCTGATTTTTGCGTTAAGCAGGGGTTGGACTCAATGACCTTATAGGCCCCTTCCAACTCCATTATTCTGTGACTGTATGAAATCCTGTTGCTTAGCATAGTAAGTCACACTAGAGTTGAACCAATGGGGATTGGGTGAGCCAACTCTTTCATAGCTCCAATTGATTCAAATAGGCCTGCTCACCAAATCTGCATTGATTCAACTGTAGTGTGACTTACTATGCTAAGCAACAGGATTTTGGCCAATGGCTCATTCTTCTTTTCTTACCGAAGGAACTGGGAAATAACTTCTTTTTAAAACATCTTCTTCTTTAAAACTAGACAGAGTTAAATTAGGCCAGGTAGGTAAGGTTAATTTCGGGGTCTTGATGCAGCCCTCCCGAGCAACACCAAATGAATAATGCCATCTCCCTTCTCCCTGCCTTTATGCTGTCCCCCTCTTCTGCAGACTTGAATGACCCTCTTCCTACTTTATGACTCCTCTTATAAATAATTCTCCTGGCCAAGCTTGTGTTCATTTATCTATATGAGAAATCTCACAGTCTGACAGGTTGTTAAGCTCACCTGGAAACCACACAATCTGTTGTGAATATCTTCCATTCTAATGTCTCAGAAGAAGCAGTGACCACAAGGGAGTGACTGGATGGGTACATGTCTTGCTTGTGCCATGTTTCTCACTGTTCCTTTTGATATTTATTCCATCAACAATACAAGGCTAGAGCTAATCGCTAGTAGGTCTGATATTTTTTGCAATGCATACATGACATATTTTGTCCAGCACCAGCGCTTGTGTTCCTTTGTAGTGTTTCCAGTCTCATTATTTTGTATTGCTTTTGCCTTGTGTGATTGCCTATAGCGAGTTGCTGGGCCTGTTGAGATGACATCCTTTATGATGCACAGCGTGGTGTAAGAGTGAATTTACTCCTTTTGCCTGTCTTATGCTTGCACTGGTAAGAACTACAACTGCAATGCAATTTGTAAATTCTTGATGTGTTTTTTTTAATAGTCAAGTTATACAGTTATAGCTGTAACCGATACCACTAAACTGAGTGCTCATTCAAATGCTTGCCGTTCAACACTGTTTCACTTGCTAAATATTGGACGGGGAGGGGAGAAGGATTTGAATGTCAGCAAAACTGTTGGATTTTTTCAACCTTGCATGTTGTCTTCGATAGATTTGGCTGGGAGGGACCTCTCCAGGCCAGGATGACTATCAGTCTATCGAACACTAACCAATTGTTCCTTTCCTGCCTCTGAATTCAAAGAAAGCCCCACCTCTCTGCTCTGGAGTTTCTTCCCCTCTCAGTTGTCTGATGGAAGCAGTTAGTCTGTTGAGGTATGTGTGGCTGAAAGTCAGTCAGCTAGGTTTGTCAGTTTGCTGTTTGATCTATTGATCTCCAAGTAATGAACCTTTCATTCTTTCTGCTACTAATGTTTCAGATGAGTTATTGAGACTTAAGTGCCAGTTAATGAGACAAAAGGGGTAGACTAATTTGGGGAACTTGCAGCTAATTCTGCTCTGTTAGCCCTCCCCCGCCCCCACTCCTGCTGCACACCAAGAGGAATTTAATCAAAATCCAAAACTCTGCAACAAAAAGGGGTGGATACAAAAGTGGCAATAATAGCAGAAAAGTGTGATAGAAAACAGTGTTGTGTGATGTGTGAACATCACTTGAGACATACCTTCTATGGAGAATTAAACCATTTCTTTGTGAATGTCAACAGCAGTTTAAATGAAATTCTCGTCAACATGGGACAAACTTAGGTGTGGTCACCCCTATGTTAAGCATAGTGTGTTGGAAGACACTGCCTGGGTCTTTCAACTGCACCAGTGTTTTTATTATTTAATATGCAGCACCTAACATGGTGAGAGTTATCTGTTTTCTTTTGGGTGGAATATCTATTTGCTCAAAGAAATAAATTTTAGTGAGAACCAATGTACTTGGAATCCCCACACAGTTTGGGACTACCTTGGTTAGTATTCATTACATTTCTATATGATACTGGTTCTTGACAGTCTGCCTCACTTGGAAAGCGATGTACAGAAAAAATAAGGGCCCAGTAGGTTTGAACCAGGAGCTGGTTTTCACAAAAATAATAAGATTTTCTCACCAGTTCAGTCCTTTTACGTTGACTGGAATGCCTTTGGCCTGTCAAAGCTGTCCTTTTCCAACATGCTCTTATATCTATTTCAGATGGCAGCAGTGGACACAATAGTAACAACCTAGGATGAATGGGCACTGAAATAAGACAGTGGAAGTATCAGGGACAAGAAGATAAGCAACAGCTGGATGCCCATAGAAAACAACCATACATTACTTAAAATGTCGAGGAAGAATCTTAATGTTCTTCAGTCTTCTATAACATCTGTTTCAAAAACTTAAGTTATATTTCTGTCACAGTGGGTGAGTGACAGCAGCTCACAAGGTAGTTAATAGTGAGGGAAGGACTGCTATTTAGACAGCTGGTAATTTTCTTTCTCTTACAAAGCTTGCCAGTGGTGGTGAAGTTTCCCGGGAGGGAGTGAACTTAAAGCATAAATCTTCAAATAACCCAAGAACATGTAGAATGAAGACTTTTCAGCCACTTCCCTCATGGCCAGCTCTACCATTAGACAGAATGAAGTAGCTGCTTTAGGTGGCAAATGCTTGTTGTTGTTTAGTTGTTAAGTCGTGTCCGACTCTTCGTGACCCCATGGACCAGAGCACGCCAGGCCCTCCTGTCTTCCACTGCCTCCCGGAGTTGGGTCAGATTCATGTTCGTAGCTTCGATGACACTGTCCAACCACCTCGTCCTCTGTCTTTGCCAAGTGCTGGGCAACAGTAAAAAATAAGTCGGGGGGGAGAGATTGCAGTGCTTCCTAAATTGTGGACTTACTACCTTCAAGGCTGGCAGGGAAAGTTCTTCCATCGTCAGTGTTGAAGAAAGATTCACCTGCCAGACTCTCTAGCCTTTGACCATAGAACAGTTAGGGGCACCTCAGCTAAAATGATCAAACTGAGGTTATCATACCTTGGACCTAACATAATAAGACACTGCACGTTTTAAAAGACAAAAATCCTAGGAAAAGTGGCAGGCAACAGGAAAAGAGGAAGACCGAACATGAGATGGATTGGTTCAATAAAAGAAACTGCTCCCTTATTTTGCAAGACCACAATAGGGCTGTTAATGACAGGGCTGTATGGTGGTCATTATAATTTACTTGGTCTTATTGTAAGTCATATAACAATAAATAGATCAACAACTATGGTCCTAGCACAGAGAAGGGTATTTTAAGATTGGAGCTGTTCATGTCCGTTGTACTTAAGGAGAGTATGAGGTGGTCATCCACCAGAGTGTGAAACAAACTGGTGTGTGGTGTGTGTACAGGTGAACAGACACAACACTGTTCAGTTCTTAAGCAGACATTTGAACTGAATAACAACAATAGTAGTAATAATAATGGTAATGATAATAATGTGCTGTCAAGTCAATTCTGATTTACGGCGACCCTTTTCAGGGTTTTCCAGGTACAGAATATTCAGAAATATTCCAGGCACAGAATATTCTTCTGGGAGCACCTCTGGGACTGTGCAGCTTGCCCAAGGCTGCACAGGCTGGCTGTAATCATACTAAGGAGGACATAAATCTGGGCATCTTTTTCCTAGAAGTACACCTATTGACCTCTTTAAAAACAATAATCCCACCAACAGATGCACACATGTACACTCTCCCCTATGAGTTTAAAGGCTCATTTGTCTGGCATACCTCTTTATATAGCCAAAATGTCATAGTTCACATAAAAGAGAGAAATATCAAGGAGCAAGGACAAGAATGAGGAGGAAACTTTAGGAAAATAGAACTCTCCCCTCCAAAAAAGGACAAGGAGGACTGAGCATGCTCAGTAGTCATGGAATACTGATTGGGAGGGGAATGGGGGGGGGAAAGGAAAGAAAAAGGAATGGCATGATACTATTACATTTTGGAAAATAATGCAGCAAGGTGACCTGAATCATTAATGGGAGCTCTCCAGGCTAGCTGCTTCTTCTTCTTCTTGTTGTTTTTACTTGCTGCTGCTGCTGTTGTTTTGCCGATCCCACCGAATAATTACTATTTTGTCTTTGGTTTTGTATCACACAGCACATACAATTTTGTTTAGTAAACTGGTGGGTGCAGACCTCGTGTTCTTCTTAAGGAAAATAGGAATCAAAATCACGACACTAAAACCACCTAAAGAAGGGACACTTTGTCTGTTTTAAAAGTGAAAATATGAATAGTAGCTTTTCCAACAGAGAAGTGGCAGAAATGTGTGCTTTTGATTGTTTGCTTCGCTGCCGATGAACAAACACATCATGTTCTCTCTCCTTGTTGTTTTGTTGTGTGTTTGCTTTCTGCTCCAAAATGTACAAACAATGTGTGGGTGTGTCTGTGTGTGCAGTCAGGAAAGACTGAGGATGCTTCTCTTTCCTGTAACAGTCTAACATAGCCTTTCCTTCCCCACTTCAGATGTGCATCTCCAGGGCAGCCCTTTCTGAGGTGGGGGAAGAGGAGCCCAGAGCATGGTTTGCCACCTTGCTCCCCCCAAGGGAGTTGGCATAACTGCTGATGGGATTCAAGTGCCTTTCGCCCCTGCCAGCAGGTTGAAAGATGACAGGTGCCCCTGTCACACAAAGGCCTCCCCTCCCCTAAGGCCACCTGTCCTATCCAGGATGCCAATCCTGCACAGGCTTCCAGTGTGGAGAAGGACATAACAAGAGTTGGATAAAGAACAGCCTTTCCCTTACGTTTGCATTGCTGGATAAATATATGACGACTGTATCTGAAAGAATATATATATATATCAGCTGAGGAAGCCAGGCTTTTTTTTTAAAAAAAGACAGCCTCTCAGCTGCCTTTCAAAATGGCACCGGTGGTGGTGGAGGAGGCAGAGGCAGCAAAAGGTAGGGAGGCAACAAGGGCAATGGGCAGTCTGTGTCTCTAGGTGCCTGAGGGCCCCTTTATAGGGGCAATTTGTGGTTCCTTGGGAAAAAATTGTAAATCCGTGGTTTGTGGTTTGTCAGCTTCAGTAAACCATGAAACTGGGCAAAATGCCATTTTGCTGGTTCGTGGCCATCTCTAGTTGATTCCTCAAGAAAGGTAGTTTGTAGGGATGCTCCCGATGTCTCACAGATATCAGCCAATCAGGCTTATTGAGGGATTTCTACGTATCTACCAAATGCTTCCTATGTTCTCCTTTAGACTTTCCTCTCTCCAGCTGGCCGTTAGGGAGAGTTGACCCCAGAACAATGGAAGGTGAGAGACAACAAAATGCTGTGAGTAGAATCAGGGTCATTATGAGCAAGTTGTGTCAGGGATTATGATTTGTTTGGCCGTGCTGAGTATCCAGAAATGCTTACACTTCCATGTTTCTTATAGCATTTTGGTGTTTGTTAAGCTGTGCCCAGAGACCCGTCTCTGTGACTCTGTTGTACTCTTTTCTTTTAAGATGTAATAAAGATCAGTTCTTAGAAATAATCTAGCCTATATCTGTTACAACATGTTTCAGCTTACTAATGAACTTCTTAAACTGCAGTTCCCAGAATGGAATACAGTATTCTAGGTGAAGTTTGACTCCTATCAGAGTAGTATGACTTGATTACTTCCTTTGATCTGAACACCACAGTTCAGTCTTCTGCAGAGGTAGTGCATTTCTGCAGAACGCCTCTACCTTATATTTGGGATTCCTATGTTTGTGGGGTGTTCAATCATCAGAGGTGGCTTAAAGAATAACATTTCTTTGATTGGCATTGTAATCAGGCTGAAATAACTTCAGGATTTTCCAAAAATGATGGAACTGATTTTTAATAGACAATACTGGAGATCTGGGATAGTTGGCCAGGTATGACACAATAAATGCGTAAATCTTTATAATTTCTTCTGTTGTTTTTATTTTTGCTGCTGGGCAAGGTGGTCCTCATTTTTCAGAAGAAATGATTCCACAAACACTGGAAAGTATTAGGTTGCCACAATATGTGATTTTCCTCACTGGTGTATCTTGCATTAAGTAAGCTTAGTTTTGTGCTTGAAGGTAAACATAAGCTTAATTTGCAAATCTGAGTGCAGAGGCAACTATCTCTAAGGAAATCCCCTTCTCGTTGGCAAAACAGGCTAATGGTATTGATCTTAATATAAATCTGTTATGAGTAAAGAACACAAAGTGCAAATTGTTAATTGGCCTAACTCTGCTTTAAATGTAAGCATAAGAAACCTGCAGCCTTACAGATTTTGTTAGACTCAAGTACCCATGAATTCCAACCAGGAAGGCTGATAGCAGACCAGCTACATCTAGTGGGTTACAGCTTCCTTGCTCATGTTAGAAAGAGGGGTTCCAGCCTTCTGAATATGGTAGGACAGAATTCCCCATCCTAGATCCTTTCAGTTCCCTTGAACTATAAGCATCTTCATTTCTAGCCAGTATGACCATTGGGGGCTACAGCCCAAAACATTTGGAGTGGCCCAAGTTGTGGCTGGTTGTGCAAGGATCATAAAAATAGGTTTTGAGTTCTGAAAGCTATTCATACCAATAGCTCATTTCCATGTGTTCACACTATAGGTTTATATTCCTTCCCATGCTTAGGATACTACAAACAACAACGAACTAGCCCATTGGTAAGGGAACTCCCTTTGAAAAATGCAACTCTGGGTGTGGTTGACTTCCTTTACAGAGCCAAACAGCATTCTCAAAAAGATCAGCATCAAAATCTGTCAAAGGACCAGTAAGTCATATTTGAAGTTCTGGGATTCTCTTGACGCTTTGTTCATTAGCTGCTAGATTTGGCTGACTGTATGCCTAGCATACTTTGTTCCCTCCAGCCTTTGGCCTTACTGATAGCAGGAAGTAAAACCATGTTGCTTGGCTCCATGGTATGTGCACTGCTATCAATTTAATCCACCGGCTTTCAAAGGGGGCAAAATGGGTGTCAGGAAGAATTTACAGGAACTATTAAGTCACTTAGTAAAATTAGCAGTCTTAGGCCATCACATCCAGATTGATTTCTCTCCTCTTATCCTCCCTTTCCCTTCTGTAAGCAAACAAACATGTTCTCTGTAAATATACATCACAACAGAGTGACAGCCACTCAGCAAGCAAAACAGTTTACCCACAAAATCCATCATTCAGTTCATTACAAGATGTCCAACAACTGCCAATCTGGCATGCGGGGATATAGAATCAGCAAGCTCTGAAGGCATGTCACTGCAACATAGGGGGACTGTGAGAAAAATATATGACCCAAACGGACTTTTTTGTCCTGGTCTCCTCTTTGTCTCTCCTGCTCACAATTTTATCAGTTACTGTTGCTGTCATTCTCTTTTGATCCATTCCAACTGCACAGCACAGTCAAGGGCAGGAGATGCTTTATACCAAGCGGGTATCTGTATGTGGACTAGCAGCTTCTCCAAATGCAGATGCATTAATTCTGGAGGGGAAAAAAAGTTACTGAGTTGGGTGTCCCACAATAGAGTTTAGACATTCACTTCACAAAATAGCCACCAGTCTGACAATGTCATTGGACTCCTCGTGGATTGGAAACATTCCTTATGTGGGCTAAGGCTGGTAAGAAGATTCTGGGAACTATGGTCCCAAAAAAGCAACTTTTCCAAGCTCTGTGAATTTTGTGCTATTACAGCAAGGAGGGGCAAAATGTGGCTCTCCAGATATTGTTGGACTGCATCAGCCCTCACCAGCATAGCCAGTGGTTGTAGGATCATTGGTACTACAGTTGAACAGCACCTGGAGGACAAGACGTTGTGTGCCTTGTATTAAGGGGACCATCAGAATATTGCACATAGTTGTACATGTCCTTCCTGCATCTGACACTCAGTCATGCTAATCCTGTCCTTTGGGTCAAATTAGACAAGAACCTCAGCTTTCATTTAGAAGCAGATCTCCTTTTAAGTGGTGAAAGATATCCATTGCCCTAAAATTGTGCTTTTCCTCACTTCATTGTCTTGCATTCCAGAGTGCTTGAATGTGGGGAGGGAGGGGACAGAAAGAGAGGCTGGTCCTAAGGCACTAAACACAGGCTTAAATTGCAAGTTTGGTTACTCAGGTATGCAGCTCTAAGACAATTCTGTCACTGGAGGGCAAATATTTGGAGTGAAGGAAACAGGCAATCCCCTTAACATTTTGTTTGCTCTCCTCAGATTTCAACACCTCTACAGTTCCTCTAATATACAATATAAATAGCTTATTTCGCCACTAATGTTTATTTCTTTCTTTATTATAGCATTCATTCATTCATTCCATTTTTATATTTCACCTTTCCTTGAAGAAACTCAAGGCTATGCGCAGGAACCTTTTTCTCATTTTTATCCTGTCAACATGCCTATGAAGTAGGCTAGGTTGCAAAATAGTAATTGGTCATCATGTCACACAGTGTGACATGGCCAAGTGGCCCCAGACTATGAGCATTAGGAGATTTGAATCTCCTCAGACCTTGTCCAACTTTATTATAACCACTGCATAAATAGTCAAAAACAAGAGCAAGTTCAGAGGACGGCAACAAGGATGATTGGGGGAGTGGAAACCAAGTTCTATGGTGAAAAACTGAAAGAACTGGGCATGTTCAGCTTTAAAAAAAGAAGACTGATGGGTGATATGATAGCACTTTTCAAATACTTCAAAGGTAGTCATACAAAGGAGGGCCAGGATCTGTTCTTGATCATCCCAGAGTGCAGGACACCTAATAATCGTCTCAAGCTAATAATGGGCTCAAGCTACAGGAAGCCAGATTGATTTTATTTATTTATTTATTTATTTATTTATTTAATTGGATTTCTACCCCGCCCTTCTAGACCAAAGGTCTACTCTGGGCGGCATTACAAATTTAAAAACAGTTAAACCAATAAACATGCACTATAAATCCAAGATGGTAAGGTGTGAATTTAAGATACAGCAGGAGGGAAAGCCTGCCCAAATAGCCAGGTCTTGAGTTTGCTTCTGAAGACACCCAGAGAGGGAGCCAGGCGGATCTCCATGGGCAAGTTGTTCCAGAGGCGAGGGGCCACTGCCGAGAAGGCCCAGTTCCTCGTTCTTTCCTTCCGGACCTCCCCCGGCGTTAGGCCCCTCAGCCGCCCAGCCTGGCTGGAACGAGTGACTCTGGCAGAACTGGGTGGGAGAAGGCGCTCTGCCAGATATCGATTGATTGACTGATTGATTGATCGATTGATTGAATATATTGCCCCTTAGTGTGTAGCACTATTCTGGGCAGTTAACAACATAGCAATAAAACATCTAGAAAAGAAATTAGAAATTAAAATCAACTCGTGGATCAAATAAAAAACAAATCACACTAATAACAGAATAGGTGTATTCTCTAAATGTGGGAATGAGACAGGAGATGTAAGGTCAGGCTGGATTGCATAGAAAGGCTTCTCTGTAAAAAAATAAGTCTTTAGAAGCCTTTTGAATGTTAGGAGGGAGGGGGCCAGGTGCAGCTCCACTGGCAGCTGGTTTCAAAGTACAGGTGCAAGGTCTGGGAGGATTGGGGGAGGGCAGGAAATCAGCCGCAAGGGAACGGGCCTTCTTCGCAGTGGCACCAGTGGCACACTTTGGAACCAGCTACCAGTGGAGCTGCGCCTGGCCCCCTCCCTCCTAACATTCAATAGGCTTCTGAAGACTTTTCTTTACAGGGAGCCTTCCTATGCGGAGGGTAGTTAAACTTTGGAAAAATGCACCAACAAAAGTTTAGGCTAAAGATAGGGAAAAACCTCTTAACTGTTAGAGCAGTACAACAATGGAACCAATTATCTCAGGAGGTGGTGAGCAAGTCAACACTGAAGGCATTCAAGAGAAAACTGGACAACCATCTGTCTGATCTGCTTTGATTTGGATTACTTCATTGAGCAGGAGTTGGACTTGATAGCCTTATAGGCCCCTTCCAACTCAATTATTCTATAATTCTATGAAGTAGCAGATAATGGGGAAGCCTATGTATCTGATGGAGAGAAGATGTCAATGACAGTTGACATTGTTGAGTTACACAGACCGATCTGGCTTCAGCAGTTCAATTACATCTACCCATGGCCCCAGATGAACATCTCTTGCAGCACTCTCTGTTCCACAACTGTCAGAAGCATTATGAGTGTGCATATAAGACATAGTGTCCTTGGGTGTGCCCCCAAGCTTTAATCTTGGATCCCCCTGAACATGTCTTTTGGGAGGAGTTTTGGACTATAAATACATTTCCTCAGGAGACGCTTTAAGCTCACCTTTTGCTCACCTATCACAATAGGAAGTAGTTGGTTCCTTCAATATGTCTTTGATTCTCACTGGTTTTGTGACTGTAGCAGCAGTTGGTGAATTGTTCATAATTTAATGTGATTCTCTCTTTTACGGTTTGTGGCTTCAGCATGTTTTAATTTTATGCCTGTTATCAATTTTGCTTTTAGATTGTTAACCACCTTGGTGAATTAGCTGACTAAAAGATGTAGTGGAAGTGTTGTTATGAATACACGCATACATAGTAAAAATGGGAGACCTGCAAACAAAAAATGTAGGATACACTGGGATAAGTGTTAGACTGGTGTAGTACAAGGTTTTGGAGAAGTAGTAGGAAGCAAAAGGTCAAGAAACCACTTTAATAGATTGTTTCAGCTTTGGACTACAATCTGTTCAGAAAAAAAAACATGTTTGAGGGTGTTGGGTATGTTTAGCACATGATGGGAAGACTGAGAGATAATATGACAGCCATTTTCAGATACTGGAATGACTCTCACACAGAAGATGGGCAAGCTTGTTCTCTATTGCTTCAGAGGGTAGGACCAAAACTGATGTATTCTAATTTCAAAAAATGAGATTCCAAGTAAATATTAGGAAGAGCTTCCTGATGGTATGAGCAGCTAAGCAATGGAGTGGACCTCTTGAAAGGTGGTAGACTCTACTCACAGTGTCACTTTCATCTGTACAATTCTATATTTCTTTGAATGTGAACTTAGTGAACCTTAGTAAACCTTACCCTTATTTCTGTCATTTCTTAACATCCATCAGAAGGAGTTGCTAAAAGTCCAGAACCATGGAGAACAAATGGCTTTTCAGGCGTTTTCTTGACTGCATTAAAACTTCTCTGTTATACGTGCAGACATACAGACCAGTCATTCCTGGAGTGTGGCTGAAAGGATCAAAAAGAAAAATAGTAAAGGCAGAAGTGATAAAAATAGTGAAAGATGACAGGTATGGTGGAGCATTTACTCATTAATGGGTTGGCTCAAGAACAGTGGTACCAGTCATTTGCTTGGAATGCCACACTGGGTGCTATTCATAAGGAGAGATATATAGCTGGATTGCTTTGGCATGGCAGCAAGCTGGCTGTGTAGTAGCTTTGCAACAAAGTTGGCTAGGCAGCCAGAGGTGATTCAGCATAACCTATTGTTGCTGATTCTGCCACCATTGTATGCTGCTTCTTCATCTCCCCCTCACCCCATAAATGGCTCTGTATGGTGGCACACATGGATGTTAGGGGATCAGATGGTAGTGTATGGGTGGTGGCAGCTATGATGCCTGACAGAACAGCTTCAACCCAGCTAATAGTTAGGCCACACCTTCTCCACCAAGTCATTAGATCCACTACCCAGAGGCTTTTTAGGGGACTATGGTTTCCAGAATCTTGCAAGATGTTATTCGTGAAAGTGACTTCTCCATGTGCTAACACTACGCCATCTGGAGAGAGGCCATGAATTTCAAAGTGATTCACACTCATCTGTACCTGTTTCTTGATCTACAAAGATGCCAACTATGGTTTAGTATAAATCTACTATGACTTACTAGTTAGAGAGGTACCACCATCTTCCATCTCTGCTGGGCATCTCATTGAAAATTATAGAGTCATTTCCATTTCCCAATTACTCTCAAGAGACTATCTCCTAAATGGTACATCCCATCACTTAGACACCAATAAACAATAAACACCTAAGAAACAATGGTTTGGCCAGCAAATAGAACAATGCATATTATTCACAGGCCATGCATTCACTTACCACCAGTGGCATTCAGCATTGAAGGAATTACCTCTTCTAATGGTCTACTATCTTTAATATTTAGTTTAACCCTTGGGAACATTAGGGTGGTGAAAGCTGAAAAGCAACCCTATCATACAGCCTGAAGAACAAAACTCAAGAACTGAAAAAGACACCAAATGTATGATAATTTTCGTTAAAACTGTCCATAACATTAAGGGGTATAAATAATGTAGGGGGCAGAAGAAGTGTTATTTGAAAGAAGTTGTAAAATAATATTAGGAATAAATTAAAACTATGAGAAGGTTAAATGTACATTGAGGTCAGGAGAAAGGAAAGGAGCCTTATACTGCAAACCTTTTAATTATTACTGCTGCAATTCAGACTTTATTTTTTCTGTCTAGGTCTGCTGGTAGGTGGCCAGTATGAACACCATGTCTAATATTCACAGAAACCAATAAAACATCTTGAAGTGCACAGACTGTCTTCCTTCCGGCTGTGCGCCAGCTTTTAAACCAGTGTTTTATGTAATAATCCTTTGCAGGAATGTGGGGAAAGGAAATTAAGGTGCAAAAACTTAATAAAAATCCAATTTTCTGAAGCATTTGAGAGGAATAAAACAGAGCCCCATGACTGGTTCTCATTATCTTATGAGAAGTCCTTTATCATTGCTTCCTTTCTTATATACAACCTCAAAACACATTTAGCACAACCGGGGTATTTTTGAAGAATCAGGCCCCCGTAGATGTAAGAGATGCAGGATCCTTTGAGCTTCTACTCCCTTTGCAGGAAATATAGTTAGATTTTCATTGTTTCTGGTCAGCCATGAAAGTTGAACCTCAGTACTTTTAAACATTTTTATTTTATTTTATTGGCTTTTTCTTTCCCCACTGTTATTATATAAAGGTTAGACTTTATCAAAATTACAATGACAGTTTTAAGCAATTCAGTGAGGAAAGAGGTATCTCTAGAACTATTTATATCTTGCTATTTTTCTTGTGACACTGGGAGGCACCAGGAATCCAACAAATTCAAAAACACAGCAAAAGCTGTTCTGGATCAAATCAAAGACCCATCAGACCAAGGTCCTATCAGCCTTCTGTTCTCATAGTGTCCAGTTAGATGCCCTTGAGAAACCCAGAATTAGGTCACAAAGGCAGTAGCACAGATAGTCCAACACAGCAAATATAAAAAGTGACATTGTAAAGCAGAGGTGGGCAACATGTTGACCATGGCCCATATGTGGCCCTTGGTCTTCTTTTTCTGGCACACCAGCACTACTGAATTGGAAAGTAAGGGTGACAGTTCTTCTATATAGATTTCCCTTTCTGTTTACTGCTGTGCTTCTTTAAATCCAGAAGCATAATTTAGGACAAAACCACAGAAACTGCTCCAGTGCTTTCTGGGAAGTGTAGGTCTTTCTGGGAGGTGTAGTGTTACTGCCCATTAGGCTATATAGAGGGCGCCTCTCAAAACACTTAGATTAGGCATCCTTCAGTCTCGAGAGACTATGGTAACGTGCTCTGAACAGAGGACTTGGAATAGCATTTAGTGTGGCTGAGAAGGCCAATTCGAGAGTGACAATCCCTTCCACACTGAAGACAAATACAATCTGTCCCCTGTCCAGCTCCCTGATTTTGCTGGTTTCGGGACTGCCTCTTTGCCTCGGCCTGCTGGACAAGGGTCTCTTCAAATTGGGAGAGGCTGTGATGCACCGCCTGCCTCCAGGCTGAACGCTCAGATGTCAAGGTTTCCCATCTGTTGAGGTCCATTCCTAAGGCCTTCAGATCCCGCTTGCAGATATCCTTGTATCGCAGCTGTGGTCTCCCTCTGGGGCGATTTCCCTGCACTAATTCTTCATACAGGAGATCTTTTGGAATCCGACCATCAGCCATTCTCACGACATGCCCAAGCCAACGTAGACGTCGCTGTTTCAGTAATGTATACATGCTAAAAAATCCAGCTCATTCTAGGACTACTCTGTTTGGAACATTGTCCTGCCAGGTGATACCAAAAATGCGCTGGAGACAACGCATATGGAACATGTTCAGCTTCCTCTCCTGCCGTGCACAAAGGGTCCAGGACTCACTGCAGTACAGGAGTGTACTCAGGACACAGGCTCTATAGACCTGGATCTTGGTATATGCCATCAGCTTCTTATTAAGCCATACTCTCTTTGTGAGTCTAGAGAACATAGTAGCTGCTTTGCCAATGTGTTTATCCAGCTCGACATCTAGGGAGAGAGTGTCCGAGATCATTGAGCTAAGGTACACAAAGTCATGAACAACCTCCAATTCCTGTGTGGAGATGGTCATAGAGGGAGGTGAGTCCACGCCCTGGCCCATGACTTGTGTTTTCTTCAGGCTGATTGTTAATCCAAAGTCTTGGCAGGCCTTGCCAAAACGATTCATGAGTTGTCGGAGGTCTTCAGTAGAATGGGTTGCATCATCGGTGAAGAGGAAGTCCCGCATGCATTTCAGCTGGACTTTGGTCTTTGCTCTCAATCTAGAGAGATTAAAGAGCTTTCCATCTGATCTAGTCCAGAGATAGACACCTTCTGTTGCAGTTTGAAAGGCGTGCTTCAGCATGATAGCAAAAAAATCCCAAACAGGGTCGGCACTAGGACACAGCCCTGTTTCACTCCGCTTCGGATGTCAAAGGGATCTGATGTTGAGCCATCAAAAACTACAGTGCCCTTCATTTCCTCATGAAAGGACCTGATGATGTTAAGGAGTCGAGGTGGACATTCAATCTTGGGAAGGATTTTAAAATGGCCATCCCTGCTAACCAAATCAAAGGCCTTTGTAAGATCTATGAAGGCCACAAAGAGTGGCTGTCGTTGTTCCCTACATTTCTCCTGCAACTGTCTGAGGGAAAATACCATGTCAGTGGTGGATCTATTAGCTCGAAATCCACACTGTGATTCTGGATAGACTCTGTCTGCAAGCACCTGGAGTCTCTTCAGCACAACATGGGCAACCAGCTTCCCTACAGTGCTGAGAAGAGAGATGCCACGGTAGTTATTGCAGTCGCCCCTGTCCGCTTTGTTCTTATACAATGTGACGATGTTTGCATCCTTCATGTCCTGTGGTACTCCACCTTCCCTTCTGCAAAGACAAAATATTTCATACAGCTCGGTGGTGATGATCTCTTTACAGCACTTCAGCACTTCAACAGGGATGTTATCCTTCCCAGGTGCCTTGCCAGAGGCGAGGGAATCCAAGGCTGCTTTTATTTCTGCTAAAGTTGGTTCGCTGTCCAACTCTTCCAAGACAGGCAGGCACTCAATGTTATTTAATGCCTCTTCGGTTACTACATTCTCTCTGGATTATAGCTCAGCGTAGTGCTGCACCC
The DNA here is from genome assembly GCA_037013535.1 of Intellagama lesueurii. Lineage (NCBI taxonomy): Eukaryota > Metazoa > Chordata > Lepidosauria > Squamata > Agamidae > Intellagama > Intellagama lesueurii. The sequence goes on along the minus strand of JBAJHW010000010.1, from coordinate 24,510,129 downwards.
AGCGGTCCATCTGCTGTGCTCGGTCCTGGATGATCACGCCTGTAGCAGACTTCAAAGGAGCAGATTTCTTCTGTATTGGACCTAAAGCCTGCTTGATACCGTCATACATCCCCTTGATGTTACCTGTGTCTGCTGCTATCTGTATCTGAGAGCAGAGCTGAAGCCAATAATTGTTAGAACATCTCCTGGCAGCCTGCTGGACTTTGCTATGAGCAACTCGAAGAGCCTGTAAGTTGTACTCACTAGGACAGGCTTTGTATGGTGCTAGAGCTTTCCTCTTTTCCTCGATGGCTGGCATCAACTCCTCTGAATGGGCTTCAAACCAGTCTGCCGTGTTTTTGGTCTTCTTGCCAAGTGTGGACAAGGCAGTGTTATAAACAGCGTTCTTGAAATGTTCCCATCGTTCAGGTGCATTTGCATCAGCTGGGCCTGGAAGGGTTTCCTCAAGCGCTTGGGCAAATTCCTCCACTTTTCTTTGATCGTGAGTCTTGCTGATGTCAATACGTGGTCTTCCTTCCTTTTTCATGTGATATAATCTCTTTGTTCGCAGTTTTACTCTACTACACACCAGGGAGTGATCAGTGTCGCAATCAGCACTCTGAGAACTCTGTGTGATCGTAATACTAGGAAGGCTAGAGTGTCTAGTGAGGATCAAATCGAGCTGATGCCAATGCTTCGATCTTGGATGTCTCCAGGAAACTCTGTGTTGACGCTTCGTATTAAAGAACGTGTTGCTGACACAAAGACCATAGTAACAGCAAAACTCCAGCAAGCGTTGGCCATTTTCTTTCATCTTCCCAATGCCAAAACGGCCTAGACAAGTGGGCCAAGAATTGTGATCAGCACCAACTCAAGCGTTAAAGTCTCCGAGAATGAACATCCGGGATTTTTTTGATAGTAGCTGCCAAATCGTCATAGAATTTGTCTTTGACTTCTGTTGTAGACGACAGTGTTGGTGCATATGCACTAATGAGGGTGACCAGTCCCGCTGATGAGTGGAGCTGCAGACACAGGATTCTTTCACTCCCCACAGTAGGTGGAACAATGGATCTCAGCAGAGTATTTCTGACCGCAAAGCTGACACCATATTCCCTGGTCTCATTCAATGGTTTTCCCTGCCAGGAGAATGAGAAATTTTTTTCTTTGACAGATCCCGAGTCTGGCAGTCTTTCTCTTGCAGGGCAACAATGTCCATCTGCAGCCTACTCAGTGTCAATGACAGCTGTCTTGCGCACATTGTCTATTTCCTGCAGGTCGTCAGAAAAGCCAGGGGTCATTGTCCGAACATTCCAGGTGCAGAAGGGCAGAAGTTTTCTTATGATTATTGCATGGTGCAGGGTTATCGATCTGCTTGTCGGCTTTCACCCTAAACCCCATGCATCCCGTGAGGTTAACAGACCGTGGCGAGGCAGCACCTTACTGGCTGGGGGCTGCCCAGCTTAAGGCAGGCGGTAGCTACCTAGTGAGGTGCAATGCCCTCTCCCACCGTCAGAAGTAGCCCCTAGCGTCATGCTCTACGCTAATCGAGGAAAGACTTATAACCAGTAACTGCTACTTCCCGTGTTATTTCGATGCTGTATGTGAAGCTGGAGTGTCCTCTCCAGAGCATGAAGCCTGGGTAAAATAATATGGAGGATAGGCTGTTACCCAAGCAGCAAATCCCCCCTCTCCACGTCACTGAAATAGTCCAATGGAAAGGCAAGAGCCAATACAACTGGTTCCAGCGACGTCGCAGGAGTTGGCAGAATGGCACGAACTGCCTCCGGGATTCCGGCTCCGGATTTTGCCTCGAGGTTAACTCCTGAAGCCTTTTCCATCAGTGGATATAGCCACAAGGCAGTGGAGGTTTGAAATCGGAGTTTTCCTTCTCCTAGATGGGCTGCCTTGCCCCACCTACCCGGGGCATCAGAACACTACACTTCCCAGAAACTACCACCCAGGAAGCATCATGGTAATTTTTTTGTTTTTTAAAACAGAATCATGCTGAGCAAGGCACTGATGGAGGTAAGGAAAGCTGGTCTGTAAACTTCTGTTTCTGGACTGCACTTCTGGGAGTTGAAGTCCAAAAAATCTGAAAGTCTCTAGAAAAATAGAGTGTAGTCCTGGATTCACCCTTCTCTTCCAAAAATTGGAAGAAAGCAGAGTTACGGAAACAAGAGGAACCTATTGAGAAAATATGGGAAGCAGCAGAAATGGATATTCTTTCAGATGTGCTGAATGACTGTCCAATTCAAAAGGAAATTGAACGATGGGATTTATTATACAAATGGCTTCGGTTCCCAGATAGTGTTGGAGTAACATAGATTTAAACTAAAACATAACTGTAAGTTGATAGCTGGAGGGTAATCAAATTGTAAAAAAGCAGAAAGTTGATTTGTTATTGTAATATGAATAGATTGGATGATTGCATACTTTGTGTTCTCCTATCCCCCTAACCCTTTTCCTTTCCTCCTACTCCCTTTTACCTTTTGTATTCCCTACCCTATTCTTAGTTGTTAAAAAATAAATATTAAAAAAATTGAAAGTCTCTAGAAAAATTGTCCTTCAAGAGGTATTTGTCAACTGTGTGTGTGTTCTGTGCCATCAAGTTGGAACCAATTTATAGAGACCTAAAAGGCCTTTCAAGGTAAGTGAGATATTTAAGGAGTGTTTTACCAGTTCCACTCTCCCAGTGAGTTTCCATAGTTAAGCGGGGATTTGAACCGTGCTCTCCAGAGTCCTAGGCCATCACTCTACCCACTGCACCATATTGGGAATCACTTTTGTCGACTAGAGATTATGTTTTGAGAATGTTCAAGCTCTCAATTTCCTGTATCAAATAGGAAATGGCCTATAAGGGTCACTCTAGCTCTACAGTTCTGATTGCATTCTTTCCCATCAGTGTGTTGGAATAACATGCCATTAAAATGTTGTTACAGTAACTAAACCTCCCCCCCAGCTCCACTTACCCTGTTACTCATACATTTTAAATATTTAATTTTGCTTGAATGTTGTTCTTTGACAGTTAAATGTGTAAGTCACAGATCACATTTCTTTTTGGCCATTAATGGAGCTTTTCAATAAAAGATGCAACTCAGATAAGCTATTTACACTCTAAGTAAATGACAGCTCCTCTAATCAGATTACAAAGAGGAGGGGGAAGAAAACCCGTTGAGAGTTTATTGGGTAACAAGCTGTTTGAGCTTTGATTCCGCCAGGAATAGAAATTAACCGTGCTAATAAATGTTACTGCTAAGTGGCAGTATGGCAGAGCATCCGCTGAAAATGAAATATACCACCACCACCACTCCAGACTTTTCTTTTAAAAATGATTTTGTTTCCTGATTTGCAAAATCCTATTGTGTGCCAGCATTCTAGGTTGAAGACCTACAAAGCAGATGAGTCAGAAAGATGCAAGGGCTAAACGAGCAGAGCACCAAGTGAAACATAAAAATTATCTCTTTAACGCAGTAACCTGTAAGTGCAACATATTAATCTAATTTGTATTGCTGAACCTTTAGTGAAACTGCACTCTGTGCAGTTCAAGATGCTTTTTTCTGCTTCTGCTTCCAGAGTTGTTATCTGGATCACTCGAGGGCCTGACAGGATGCCAGTGACAAGTAATGCTAACTTGCATCTTTGTCGAGATGTGAAAATGCTTTCAATCACCACCTCCAAAAAGCGTTTGCGCCTTGAAAGAATTCACTTCTTCACCACCACCATAGTTGCAAACCGCTGGATAGCTCTGAGCACTTGCTTGACTGTATTATGCACTGTCAAAAGAGATGATGTCAGAAGGGTTTGACAAAGATTCTGAGTGGCAATCACTGCCCAATTGGGGGGGGGGGGGGGAGAGCCTTGAAAAATACGTACACAAATATTTACTTTCATGCATACTTAAATGTAAGAGCTACACCTGGAATAAGGGCCAGAAAAATAAGAAATTGCACACCAATACATGAAGCCTTCCTGGTAAACACGAGAAGCAAAACTCTGTGCTAAAGATTTAACAAAGTCAGATATGACACAACAGTGGAGACTCTTACAAGGCTGCTCCTTCAAATTATGCTAGAATTTCCACTTCCATCAATGTTTCCATGACTATCTTCAGAGAGTTGGATGGGATTGAGAGAACAGGCATCCCAGTTAGCAAATAAAACTACCACAGGGTACTGACTCCATGCAATACCATTTCTTGACCTCTTAACAAAATGTTGCCATTTTAGGGACTCCTCCTCCATCAATAACCTCCATCAACTCCTTTTTGGATTTTTTTTTCCTAATTTTTTTTTTTTTGAGGGAGAAGGGGGCTTCTATAAAACCTAAGGCTCCCCAAAGGAGGCTGGCCTCTATTTAGTGCATGTTTGGTACCATTTTGGTCAAATCTTGGATAACTGAGATAGCTTTTTATGTATATAACCACTGTTTTACAGAGGTTTTGCAGGTGATTTCTCATTCTTGCGATAAGCAGTAGTACCATCTCTCATCATTAGCTTGTACATGACATGCTCAAAAGTCAATACCATGATCCTCTTTATAAGACATATGCTAAAGTGGCTTGAGTTGCGTGTAATGGTAATTTAATAGAATTTGATTTACTTCCCTTTTGGTGGGGTTAAATATTAGCATATAAACCCATTCATACCTAACTGCTTTCCCCCACCCCCAAATTATATTTGTTTCATTGCACAAATTTTCAGCAAGCTTCTATCATGTGATAGAGAAATTTGGGCTAGTAGTTTATAGGCAGAGATCTTAGGACACAAAATAGGATGCAAAAACCATACAGGTGCTCGGCTGAGAGCAAATATGAACAGATTTAATGCTGTAATAATAAGCAGGTGGTATATGCATATCGCCTTCACGGATTGCTGCCTTGTCATGGTGAAGGGGCTTGAGTAATTCAGAGAAGCTATGGGCTATGCCGTGCAGGGACACCCAAGACAGACAGGTCATAGTGGAGAGTTCTGATTAAACACGATCCACCTGGAGCAGGAACTGGCAAGCCACTCCAGTATCTTTGCCAAAAAAACCCCATGAACAGAAACAAAAGGCTAAAAGATATAACGCTGGAAGATGAGCCCCTCAGGTCGGAAGGCGTCCAACATGCTACTGAGGAAGAGTGGAGGACAAGTACAAGTAGCTCCAGAGCTAATGAAGTGGTTGGGCCAAAGCCGAAAGGACGCTCAGCTGCGGACATGCCTGGAAGTGAAAGGAAAGTCCGATGCTGCAAAGAAAAATACTTAATAGAAACCTGGAATGTAAGATCTATGAACCTTGGTAAGCTGGATGTGGTCAAACAGGAGATGGCAAGAATAAACATTGACATCCTGGGCGTCAGTGAACTAAAATGGACGGGAATGGGCGAATTCAATTCAGACAATTATCATATCTACTATTGTGGGCAAGAATCTCGTATAAGAAATGGAGTAGCCCTCATAGTCAACAAAAGAGTGGGGAAAGCTGTACTGGGATACAATCTCAAAAATGATAGAATGATTTCAATACGAATCCAAGGCAGACCTTTAACATCACAGTAATCCAAGTTTATGCACCAACCACCAATGCTGAAGAGGCTGAAATTGACCAATTCTATGAAGACTTACAACACCTTCTAGAACTGACACCAAAGAAAGATGTTCTTCTCATTATAGGGGATTGGAATGCTAAAGTAGGGAGTCAAGAGATAAAAGGAACAACAGGTAAGTTTGGCCTTGGAGTTCAAAACGAAGCAGGGCAAAGGCTAATAGAGTTCTGTCAAGAGAACAAGCTGGTCATCACAAACACTGTTTTCCAACAACACAAGAGGCGACTCTACACATGGACATCACCAGATGGGCAATACGAAATCAGATGCTTTTGAATTGTGGTGCTGGAAGAGACTCTTGAGAGTCCCCTGCACTGCAAGGAGAACAAACCTATCCATTCTGAAGGAAATCAACCCTGAGTGCTCACTGGAAGGACAGATCCTGAAGCTGAGGCTACAATACTTTGGCCATCTCATGAGAAGAGAAGACTCCCTGGAAAAGACCCTGATGTTGGGAAAGTGTGAAGGCAAGAGGAGAAGAGGACGACAGAGGACGAGATGGTTGGACAGTGTCATCGAAGCTACCAGCATGAATTTGACCCAACTCCGGGAGGCAGTGGAAGACAGGAGGACCTGGTGTGCTCTGGTCCATGGGGTCACGAAGAGTCGGACACGACTTAACGACTAAACAACAACAACAATATGCACATACCCACAAAGAGGAGAATAGAAACTACACTCTGTTCCCAATGAGAACAGAAATAAATGCCTTCACATCTCCCAGGAGAATTTGCAGTCATTCAAAGTATGCAGCCATGTTGACTATTAGCATGTCCAAAGTACAATGCTATTGTGGTATCATTCACTGTTGCTAAGATGGGAGATGAATGTATTAAAAAAAATACAAAGTGATTGTGCTGTATAAAATAGCCATCTCTAAGGAGGGGAGTTTTGGATTTTCTGGCCTACAAATACTGTAATTCTCCTCATTGGGAGTTCTGCAGATTACTTAAAAGTGATGCACCTGGGAGAAAGCCGTAAGTAAGAAGGCTTTGAGACTTAGCTGGGCCTAATTCTGCCCAAGCTTCCTGCCCCGATGCTCTTTCCTTTTTCCAGGTGCATCACTTTTAGGTACTTGTAAGGGATTCCCCTGTGTTGTAGTGGATAGTGATGGGCTAGAACTCTGGAGAACAGGGTTCTCATTCCCACTTGTCCATGGAAACTCACTGGGGGAGTGAAACTGGTAAAACCACTCCTTAAATATCTCACTTACCTTTAAGGTCCTTTTAGGGTCTCCATAAATTGGTTCTGACTTGACAGCACAGAACATACACAAGGTATGTCTGTAAGGCAGGTAGAAGTTCCAGAATGGAAAATTATGGTATTTGTAGTCCAGAATATCCCAAAACTCTCAGTCCTAGCTATAAGATTTCAGCAGGCGTGGGCTGTTGTAGGAACCAAACCTGTTGAAACTCTCTCTTTTATACAATTAATTAAAGGTGCAGAACTCCAACCTCTTTTTCATAAGGCCACTTAATGTTAGATCAAGCTTCACTGGTATAGAGACCACGCCCCCTGCCATGTGGTTGGGAAGGACAAAAAGATGTGGGGAACTCATGGGGTTTGGAATGGAACAAGGTGAGACCAGAGGAACATGAAATGAACATTGAGAACATTTCTGTTAAAATAAGTGCAGAACCTGGTACTTAAGAAAAAACAAATGTTCTGTATGCAAGAACCTTAAGACAAGAGCCCTTTTGAACAAAGATACAAGAAACAACATAGTTGTTATGAAACATAATAAAGAGCTTGCACTGTTCTATGACTCTACTTTCAATCATATGGTTTCTGTAGCTTGTCTACAGTATGTTAACTAAGGAATGAATTTAGCCTCTTGTTTGCATTCTAAAGAAAGGATGGTCAATCTGTTGCCTACCAGATGATTTTTAGACTGTAGCTTCTAAGACTCCTCACCACTGGCTATGCTGGCTAGGTTTGATGGGAATTGCAGACTAACAACAACTGGGAAGTCACACATTCTTCATCTCTTTTTGAAACCTCTATGATCACTTTCTATCATCTCCTATTTATCTGTATACTGTACTGATATTTTGTTCACTGCCTTGGATGAATGTGGGCCAGAAGGATGGTTTGTAACTATTTCAATAAATAAAACAAATTGCGGACAGTCCTGATTAGCCAAGATGGCTGAGGGCCAGCTGAGCTGACACAGCTGAAACTATACTAAACCAAACACCTATTCTGCTTTGAGAATGTTGGACACTGCTCAGGAGTTTGGCAGTTTTGGGGGGGGGGTTTTCACCACAGCTGCCAGAATTCAGCAGGAATTTCACCACCTAGAATTCTTATAACTTTTGCTAAAAAAACCAAATTCTCAAAGGAATCTCAGGATACACAGCTGCTCTTTGCTGAGGGTCTGACTGCAGTGATAGCTATTAAGCATGGAGAAGGACATAGGTGGAGCTTAGAGATAGGCATGAACTGCCAGTATGATTCATAATGGTTCATTCTTTGGACACACAGATGCTCTGCAGATGCCCTAGCTTCCCTCCCCCACCTCTCTGACAGGTGCCAACTCAGAGGCAGCATCCTGGGCTTCCCTGCCCCACCTCCCCCTTCGAGTGGGTGCCCATGGAAAACCTGTGTATTCAAAGAACGAACCATTACAATGCTAGGCACTCTTTCATTAGACTCTGCTGAGAGTGACTCACAAAAACAAACCAAAAACCCTATTTGTCCCCTAATGCTTTGCAGTTGCCATGGAAAGCTCCACCCATGTCCTTCTGGACCCCGCACTTTAAGAAGGATGCTGACAAACTGGAGCAAGTTCAGAGGAGGGCAACAAGGATGATCAGGGGGCTGGAAACCAAGCCTTATGAGGAAAGACTGAAAGAACTGGGGATGGTTTAGCCTTGAGAAAAGAAAACTGAGGGGAGATATGATAACAGTTTTCAAATACTTGAAAGGCTGTCATTCAGAGGAGGGGCAGGATCTCTTATTGATCATCCGAGAGTGCAGGATATGTAACAATGGGCTTCAGTTAGAGGAAGCTGGATTTCGATTGAATATCAGGGAAAACTTCCTAACTGTTAGAGCGGTATGGCAGCAGATCCAATTACCTTGAGAGGTGATGAGTACTCCAACACTGGAGGCATTCAAGAGAAACCTAGACAACCACCTGGCAGATATCCTTTGATTTGTAGTCCTGCATTGAGCAGGGGGGTTGGACTCAATCACCTTATAGGCCATTTCCAAGTTCATGATTCTATGATTCTCCATGCTTAATGGCTGCTGCTGCAGAGAGAAGCTTGACAAGGATCAAGTATGTATTCTAAAACTCCTCTGAGAACATGCTTTTCTTGCCTAAAGCTACCAGAATTCTATCTGGGGAAATTCCTGCTGAATTCTGGTAGCTGTATTTGGGAAAAATATATCCCAAACCCCCATGCCTATGTGCGAATATAATGACTGTGCCACAGGGCTGGAGCTGGTTTAGATCTACCATAACTCAGCTTATCTGCCTCCCCCCCTCCCCCCAATCTGTCAGATCTTATGGCTGAGCAGTTCTGGTGACAGACCCCTCTGGTTGCAAATCATTGCGATTAGCCAGCACACGGGGCTTCTACCAGCATAAGTGCATTTCTGCTGGCATAAGGGGAGTTCCACTGGGAGAACAGGCACTTTGCTTATTCCTATCCCCTTATAGCTGGCACAGCTTTGAATTAGGACTGCCCTGCTAATATCATAGTGCCCTTTGGGTGGCAATGAATAATCACAAACAGCCACAGAGTCAATGAAGAGTGCAGCAACATTGGTATGTCAGAGTCATGCAAAGACTGATTACCAGATTTACTCTGTTGGCTTCAGCCTGCACATTTTTCAGTATTTAAGATTCACATTTTTTTAATGCTATGGGCTTCTTTCTCAATACTTCTAAAATTCTCATGAAAACTAGTTTTGTCTTCCTGCGTATTTTTAAGGAAACAGCATTTACTTCGATCTATTCTTCCTTATTCTGAGAGCTTCCCTTAACAAATCATTGCATTTGTTGGTAACTTATAGATCCAAATTCATAAGCTATGTCTGTGTCAGGAAGCCAGACTATCAGAAATGTCTCTACATGATAATGTAGGGAAGGAAGTGGAACACAGGCAATAGCAATAAATGGGCAATAATAATGAGTGATTAGATTTTAGACCATCTATAGTTTATTCCATTCGAGGATTCTGGAGCACTCTGCAGACAGTAATGGGTTATGACTCAAATGATTTCCTGTAGAACAGGCGTCTGTCCCCATTTTATATGTCGGAACAAACTCACACACTCTCCATTACTCCCTCCATCACCCTACTGTCCCAAAAATCTTACTTGAACTCAGCTTCACTGTGTTTCTTTGTGTGGAAAAAAAATTCCAAACTAAGTGGTAGAAATCATTATTTCCAAATTATTTTGTAGATATAACTGCAATGAACTAGGTTCTGGTATTTAAAGAATTCTGGCTATCTTTTTTTTTTAACTGCCCATGTACCTCATAGCCTGCAATTCTTCAGGTTCTGAAGTTATTTTTCCTGGATTCAGTGAAGATATCCATTCATTATTTCAGTGGCACTTTTTATGGATGTGCTATCATGGTCTCGGAGCACCTATGAATATTCTACAGTGGTTTGACCAATGGATAGCTGGGCTATGGACAGAGTGCTTGGAAGGAGATCCACAAGCAGAACCCCAGGCCTAGATCTTTAAATTTGCCTGGAGTTTAATAGCTTGTGAAATGGCAGAGAGGAGGAAAGAGGACATGGAAGAGATCTGCCAGTCAAGTGACTGACTCAGTATCCGGCCCAAACCCACGTTTGATGCCACCTTTGTCTGCGGAAGAGTTCTGAAGAATCCAAAAGTTCCTCTCATTTGCAAATTTTTCCTGTACCACTGATGCCATTATCCATCTCTTTCATGCTTATCAATACTGGTTGATATAATCTCTTGATTTTGTGGTGACATGCTAAGATAGAAAGTTTTGTAATCACTTGACAATGCTTCATGCACAAACAGAACAAAAGGTTTAAAAAACATACATGTACTCATGCTGGAAATCATCCATGGAAAACAGCACATTTTTCTTTCAAATTTGTGCAATTTATTAATTGAAGTATTTTTTGTTCTTTAGTCATTTAGTCGTGTCCGACTCTTCGTGACCTCATGGACCAGAGCACGCCAGGCCCTCCTGTCTTCCACTGCCTCCCGGAGTTTGGTCAGATTCATGTTCATAGCTTCGATGACACTGTCCAACCATCTCGTCCTCTGTCGTCCCCTTCTCCTCTTGCCTTCACACTTTCCCAACATCAGGGTCTTTTCCAGGGAGTCTTCTCTTCTCATGAGATGGCCAAAGTATTGGAGCTTCAGCTTCAGGATCTGTCCTTCATTCTTTGTATCCCATTCCTAGTTCTCTTGGTTGTTGCTAATATCTATGTTTATGTCCAGAATTATGGGGGATATGTAATCTGCCATAGTCTGACTCAAACCTGAATGTGAATTGGTAACATTGCTGGAAATACATCTATCCAAGGCCTGATAGAGATGGATACTATATCAGGATGTAACTGAAGTTATTGGATTCTTCAAAACTATGATGTGATAAAATCGAAGATGTGAGAAGTACAGATGGGCACGAACCAGAAAACTGGTGGTCCATAACGGCTTGTGGCTAACTACAAACCAGTTTGTGGTTCATTTTTCCGGTTCATGCCTGAAGGGGGCTACCTGCTCCTGCTGCCTCCTTTTCCTTTGCCACAACCGCTCTGGGTGCATGCTCAGAGGCAGTGGCAAGCTCCTGCCAGGGATGCTGGGCTCACTGCCTTTGGGGACGGCACTTCTGCCGACAACAGGAGCAGGCAGGCAGGCAGGAGTGATGGGGGGCAGTGGGAAGGGGCAGGCATCCTCTTTTGCAGAAGCAAAAAAAAAAAAAAAAAAAAAAGACAAAGGGAAAAAAGTTCAGCATTGAATTTTAGTTTGGCAAAATAGGATCTCCAAAGTGGGTCATGAAACGAGCCACAAACCAGCCTGGTTTGTCAGGGTTTTTGGTTTGTGGCTTGTTTCATGCCCATCTCTAATGAACAGTTTTAGTTTGTCATTGGATTCGCTGGTTATTTGGATAGAAGATACAGCCCTGTCTGGGTGCATGGAAATCATAACTCATGTACTAATCTTAGCAAAAATGACCATAAACAACACATGAAAAATGTGAATCTAGCCTTTTTGTCAGTGACTGGCCAATAAATATTTGGAATACTGCAAACACAGTCAAATTTATCAAGATCAGTTAGGAAAAGATGATAAATCAGCAATAAATTCATTGGAGAAAGAAGCACATCTCTACCATTTTGGAGCAAACTGTATGTGGCCCAGACTTATTCTGTAGTAGGAAACTTCAGCACAGAACCTGTTACAAAATGTTGCTGTATACAGTATATCTCACCTTTTAACAGTAGTACTGCCCTCTTTCGACGTGGTGGCGCTGTGGGTTAAACTGCAGAAGCCTCTGTGCTGCAGGGTCAGAAGACCAGCAGTCGTAAGATCGAATCCACGCGACGGAGTGAGCTCCCGTCGCTTGTCCCAGCTCCCGCCAACCTAGCAGTTCGAAAGCATGCAAATGCGAGTAGATAAATAGGTACCACCTCGGTGGGAAGGTAACAGCGTTACATGTCTAAGTCGCACTGGCCATGTGACCACGGAAGATTGTCTTCGGACAAAACACTGGCTCTATGGCTTGGAAACGGGGATGAGCACCGCGCCCTAGAGTCGGACACGACTGGACTAAATGTCAAGGGGAACCTTTACCTTTACCTTTTTACTGCCCTCTTTCAGGATTCTCCATGCTTCCTCTGAGATAATTTCAGTTTTTCTTTGATGCATACTTCATGACTACTGAACATGCTTTTTGGGCACTTCAGTGGCAGTAGTATTTGTCCTCTTAAACATTTAATTTAAAAGTTAGTTGTATTTCCACAAACTTTGGGGTTCTCATTAACATGTTGATATCACTCTATTGTTTTAGTAGCCTCAATTGGATCTTTTCTGTTCTATTTTGCTGTTATTCACCCACTTGAGCCAACTGGAATGAGTAAGATAATTAATACATCGGGGAAAACTTCCTAACTGTTAGAGCAGTATGGCAATGGAATCAATTAGGTGGAGAGGTGGTGTGTTCCAACACTGGAGGCATTCAAGAGAAATTTAGACAACCACCTGGCAGATATCCTTTGATTTGTATTCCTGCGTTAAGCAGGGGGTTGGACTCTATGGCCTTATAGGCCCCTTCCAACTTCATTATTCTATGATTCTAAGGAAGTGTTTCTTATTGAGAACGCAGATTGGCACCACTTTATTAGGAGTGGTGGATGTTTCAGTGTCCTTTCCAGCGGCTATGTATCACTAACTAACAGTCTGGTACTTCGTTAATATTATGTGAGTTTAAACAAATATTGTTAATGGTGTGATTTTAGTTCCAGAGATTATTTCTAAAGGCTTGAAGACTCTTGATAAAATACACCATATGGAGTTTCTTTTCATTGGGTTCTTGTTTTCCATACTTCCTAGTTGTTAGATTTTTAACTTAGTCTGGTCACAGAGATCACATAACCGCTGTTACAGCAGCTCCCCTGACTGTCAATCCATTTCCAGGCACATTTCAAAGTGCTGGTTCTAAGCTATAAAGCCCGAAATGGCTTGGGTCCAAGGTATCTCAAGGACCGTGTCTCCCATTATGAACCTGCTTGGGTGTTAAGCGCACCAGGAGATGCTCTTGGTCCCACCACCCTCACAGGTGCATTTGGTGGGGACACAGGAGAGAGCCTTCACTGTCACTTTGGAACTCCCTCTCAGAGGAGGCCAGATTGGCTCATCTTTGCTGTCCTTTCTCAAGCAGCAAAGACCTTTCTCTTCAGACAAGCTTTTCCTTAATGAACGGCTCCCTGAGTCAGTTTTTAAATGTCTGGTTGTGCCTTACTGCCTTGAATGTGTTTTGTTATCCCCCCCCTTTTTTTTCCCGTCTTTTATTGTGTCACTGGAAGGACAGATCCTGAAGCTGAGGCTCCAATACTTTGGCCATCTCATGAGAAGAGAAGACTCCCTGGAAAAGACCCAGATGTTGGGAAAGTGTGAAGGCAAGAGGAGAAGGGGACGACAGAGGACGAGATGGTTGGACAGTGTCATCGAAGCGACCAACATGACTTTGACCCAACTCCGGGATGCAGTGGAAGACAGGAGGGCCTGGCGTGCTCTGGTCCATGGGGTCACGAAGAGTCGGACACGACTAAACGACTAAACAACATTGTGGTATTTGTCTGATTTTCAGTAGTATTTGTACACTTTCTGTTTTTAGTTTTAAATATTGTCTTTTAATTATGTAAGCTGCCTTGGGTCCATCTTAAGGAGGAAGGTGGGGTAAAATATTATAATCAATCAAACAAACTACTAAATAAATTTTCGTCATGTAAATTCCTAGTAGGATTCTGGCCATTAACAGTTTGAAATGTATAAACATATTACCAGCACCACCACTATTAATGGTAAATACTCTACAACTTCTCAAGATACACCTTTTCCGTACTTGGGTTCTACTGATACACTCTGGTTTTTGCCTTCTCCGTTTTTGGAATGAAGTCAAGCCAGGGTCACATTAGACTTGTCTCAAGAATCCCTTTGTAAAAGTTTGCAAGACCTTTAGGAGCCAACCTCTACCCTTGAAACCTATCTTTGAAAATATCCAAAATGATTCTGACACTCTTAAGACTGAAGACGGACTCAGTGATTGAGAAAAAGTATCTGAGACCTAACTTTGAAAAAAAAAAATCCTCTTAAGTAATTCCCCATTCCCACAGGTGTACTCCCTTGGACTTCAGCTCAGGCACATTTTCTGAAAACAGCTCCCTCTGCATTTAACTGGAGGCTTCTGGTTCCTTTCTTACTTTAGTACATTAGATGTAGCAAAGGCTCTGGATAATTTACAAACCTGCCACTCAATGGTAGTTCAGTTCACTTCTCTGCTTCTTTAAAACAAAGCCAGTGTGCATTTCTCTGGCTACAGATGCTTAAAAAGAGAGGATTTCTACAAGATATAAATTAGGATTTGCTTTCCAACAAGGACTTCACTCTAACCTTTTCAAGGTGTCAGGGCTTGTTATCAACTTATCTCCCTTTGCTGAGGATTTCATAGGTGCGCTAAGTTCATGTAAACAAGCAGGAGCAGAACAATTCAAGGAAAAGGAGCAAAATGTTGCCTCTTAATGGTAGATGCTTGAAACTGAGTGATCTCAAGTGTAATTAAACAGACCAGTTGCTAACTCCACTAAAACATCATGCTGTTAGAATATTCTCCAGCCAGTGGCAGTGGCAGTTTTCAGGGAAGGCCCAGCCAGAGGCTCTAGGACAAGGGCGCGACCTTGCTTTATTTAACAGTAGGAAAAAAGGGGAAAGGAAAAAGCCAACGTGATTGACTAATCAGTGTGGGTTGCAAGTTGAGGATGTCAGCTTTTTCAACTCCCATAAAAGTCAGTGAATGAGGGAGAGTGATAATGCAATAAAAGCTTTGCCTGGATTAGTTCCCAGAGCACCATCCGACCACTGCAGACATAGCTGATCCAACAGAGGCTGGTGACCCCAGTGTCATGGGTGCAGTGAATCTGAGCTGGGTTTTAGGCAAACCCTGAAGACAATTATCCAAAGTGCTGAAGGATACTCCCAAAATAAGTTTAACACCTTAGTGTTTCCTTTACAGTCTGGGCTAAAACTCAGAGTAGAGTCACTGCCCCTATGATTTTGAAGTCACTGGCCTCTACTGGGCAGGCCTTATCTACATATAACTGAGCAGTGGGATGATGCTCTGGGAACAAAGAGTTGGCCCAAGACATTTTCTTGACTCATGCAGTGGAATTCTATGTAAGCACAAGGGGTGAGCAACATCCTTGATTGATTGATTGATTTAAAATATTTCTATCCCACCTTTCACCCCAAAAGGACATGAGGAAAGCACATGAGGAAAGCAAACTACCTTAGTTGCAAGAATAGGTGATATTTTTATAGGCCACTAATAATTTCACACCCCAGTTCTTCAAACAAAGGGGCACAGGCCATGCACACAGATCTTAGTTGGTGATAGAGCATGCTGCTAGGAACAAAGAACTTTATCTTCCAACAGAAGGAATGGGCAAGGAGCTCCTATGACTTCCCCTTCAATGCCCCCCTCCTGCATCTTCTGCCTGATGCAAGTGCCTCACTCTGTCACACTGGCCCTGTTTATAGGTGGCTTTGTCATTTTATTTCTCCAGGCTCTGGTCTTGGGAAAACATTGCCATCTTTTCCCAAAGCTGTGATGCACTTCTGAATAAGAAGAGGATGGACCTTGTTTCTCTGTGCTTCTTACTTTTATTTTCTTTTTTTGGATGATGCCTTCCCAAATCCCTGAACTAGGCTTGAGTATTGTAGAAGTTGTAACATGCAAAAAAACAACAACACCACCCTAGTTTTTCCAAGCTCTACATCATGCTTATACACACACTTCCATACAAACAGTAAGGACTGTATCAGGTGCAATATTAAAGGCATCTGTGTCCATGTTTTAATAGGCAAATAACAGTACAGGATTTAAAGCTATTCCCCCCCCCCCCCCCCAAAAAAAGTGCTCTGTGCTTTAATAGTTGCAGGAAAGGCAGGCATTCAACTAAAGAGGTTTTTTTCTTTGCCTGCAGACTGTTGTTCTGCATGTATCTATCTAAAGACTATCTGAAGAATTATATATCTCCATAAGACCCTGCTTTGGTATTGAGATCTTCAGGAAAGGCCATTTTTTCTGCCTCAGACCTCCACAGCCATGTTTCGTATTGGTGGCTGCTCCCAGACTGTGGAACTCCCTTTTGTGGGAGACCAGGCTGGCCCTTCCTTAACATCCTTCTGTCAGTGAGCAAAGCATTTTTTTTCTGGAGAAAGGCATTTTGACACTAACTGATAAATTCAATTCTTCAAAAAACCTCCTGTTTGTTAATGTGGGATAGTGTGTTTCTGTGTCCACAATTCAAAACACCAGGAAATGGCCTGATGTTGATGAGGAAAAAGGGAGTCAGGTTCTAGGATTTTCCCCTGCTTGGTATTTCTTTGTGCATGGTAGTTACCTTGGGGTTGAAGGATGCAGGTACTCATTTATCTCAAGGGCTGGGAGTACACATTTCACCCCCTGTGAAGGGGATCACAAAGTGGTTTGCACCCACTTGTTTTCCCCCACAGTCCTATCATCCCAGCAAGCGGGCTGGAAGGTGGATCTCATGACAGTTGGTGGATCTGTCCCCCACACATAGGCTAAGGCTGCCTGCAGCTTTAACCTATGGTGTGGTATCAATGTGGGATTGCCACAATTTCCTGTGCTCTTGCTGCCGGGTCTGCAATCTATTTAAAACTATTTCAAGACTATAATTTATTATGATTCTTAGCAACAGCTGTTTTTAAAATTTATGTTGCAAGACACTTTGAAACTTCAAGGCAGAGTGGCACGATACAATTAAATAAATAGATGAACAAATACCAATAAATGAATTTCTGTTCCAAGCAAGACATCACCCTAAGAAAATGTCTTTGAACATGTTGTGAAATGGGTCTATTGGATGTAGAGAAGTATAACTAATAACAATAATCATGTGCCATCAAGTTAATTTTGACTTATGGTGACCCTTTCCAGGGTTTTCCTGGTAGAGAATATTCAGAAGTAGTTTCCCATTCCCTTCTTCTGGGGGGAGCCTTGGGACTGTGAAGCTTGCCCAAGGCCACATAGGCTGGCTCTTCTGGGATGCACAGTGAGGAATCAAACTGTCAACCTCTGGCTCCACAGCCAGATGTCTTAGCTCAACAAGGTATTCAGCCAGCTGAAGGATAACCACCCTGGCAAAAACATAGGGGGCAATAATGGCAGAAACAGACAGTTAGGATCGTATTTCCTCAGTTTTGTCTTATTTATTGTTTTCTGCTAAAGAGACAGATATTTGAAGGTGTGAGTTGACTTCCTCTCACTTCTCCTGAAATCATTGTCTTGGAGTCACTACATGTTCATATTAGCTTGATATTATTGCAGTGGCTCCATCCTATGGAATCTTGCAATTTGTTGTTTGATCAGATCATTAGAATTATATGCTGTAATTCAAAGGGAGAACACTAGCGCTCTCTAGCCAAGAATTCTACATCTCCCAAATCCCAGGATTCTGTAGGATGAAGCTGTGGCTATTAAACTGCTATAACTGGGTTGTTGGATATATAGTCTTTGACACGTAGCTGCAACCAGTATATCCCATTCTCCCCATCAGAGCAGCAGCTCCCTTAATAAATTCCTTCTTTTCATTTAAGTCAGTCTGTGATACTGCTTCCAAGCTCTCAGCTTCTATATATATCCAATTGGCGAGACCTCAAGCTTGTATAATCTCTTTTAGTTTTGACTAGAATTCTGAGGTTTACCAGCTCAAGCTGGACAGAACATGGTGGCTCATGGTGTGAAGTCAATTACTGCAGCCCATGAACCATGAATGCAAGGATCTATGCAAATCTGTATGTGAGGTACCTGAGATCAGAGAGTCTAACACCACACTCTAAAACTAGGTAGCAGAGCTTTAAAAAGTCTTGATCAAAACCAGCCAATTTATTGCTCCTTTTTTTTCTTCAAATGGGAAATTCCAAGGCTAAAAGATCAGTGATTAGCAGCAAGTCATGACCAAGAGTTCTTTCTTTGCAACTCAACTTATTTCAGGAGTCAGAAACTCTTGAGCATTTACTGGAAATCAACCAAAGAAATCACTAGTACAGCCCAGTCTACCTTATGCCCATCCCAGGTTCGGAACAGAACTTGAAACAGTTACTGTTCTGCACTGCAGCTTTGAGAATCTTCTACCCAGCATGGCCACTGACCATGCTGAATGGCAAATTCTGGGAGGTATAGTACATTTAAAGCTATAGTACATTTAAATGTATACAGTACAGTTTAAAGCTGTCCTATACTGCACCACTGAATGTTAGCACAGAAGTTAACTCTTTTCTTTTGAAGTTCAAACATCCATGTGTGTTCCTAGGTAATATTTTTTTCCAAGAAGTGCTCCAGACTTCTATTTTCAACCTCTGTCAAGAACATTACTTGTCCAAATAGGTTTTCTGTACAATTATTAATGATAGAAAATAGCTGTCCTTCTTTTGATTGGGCCACCTGAGATGCATAATTGGCTTCACATTTCAGTCTGAGTTACAAGGCAACAGAGTGGTGGCTTGGGGTGTTGGGGAACAGGAATAGAAAGCTGATGCAAGCCAATGGGGAGGTCAGCTCCATGCTCAAGGTTTTAATATTTCTGGTCAGCTTGGGAATCCCAACACTGAGCTCTACAATGTCAACATTTAAAATGTCTCCTGTTACCAGAATCTGTGAAGTTCCTTCTGCCCCCCAGCACCTGTTGTAGGAGCACATTCCTTTGCTGATGAATGGCCCACATTTTCTGTAGTGATTTGCCATTAATCATTATAAGGAATAAGCCTAACAAGCCATACATGGAATGTACCACTGTTTTATCAGCTTAAACCTGAAAAGTCAATTCATTTCAAAAGAGAACTGGAAACGGAAGCTGTCCTGAGAGACCCTTTTCCGGACAGTGAACAAAAATAACATTCCTTAAAAATGCCACTCCTTTGTTTCTGTTTTGCTCTTGCCTTTTGGTTGCCCAAAATGAATCATAAAGTCTTTTTTTTTTTGCTTTGCAATTAGTTCTAGGGCCTGGAACCCCCAGCTCTTTAAATCTTGTTGGAACACAAACTCCTATCATTCCTCACCATCTGGCAATCTGATTGTGGAGGAAAAGGGGTGAAGTCCAAGAACACTTGGAGGGCTACAAGTCTCCCCCCCCCCCGAATTTGGGATATTGCTATAAAAAATAATTTGTGATGAATGTTGCAGGCACTGTATTTTTGGGGGTGGGGGTGGGGGTGGGGGAGGGGTTACTACTATTATTCACTATACAAGACTATAATGGAGATAGTAGAAAAAGAGAAGACCTAGCACGAGACAGATTGACTCGATAAATGAAGCCATGGCCTTTACTTTGCAAGCTCTCAGCAGGCTGTTGATGACAGGATCTTTTGGAGGTCATTAATTCATAGCAGCAGCAAAAGTACAAAATGATCTGATGGCATGTAAGAAAAACAATAGAGGCAGGCAACATTGTTCTGTTCAGTTTTTATTTTATTTTCTAATTTAAAATATTCTCCCCCCTGAACACTGCCCCATCTCAATCACAGTGATGGGAAACAAAAACTTCTTTTTTCTTTTTTTTGTCTGAACTATCAATAACTGTGCAGGACTCTTGAGGCTCCTTAGTCTGCAGCGTAATAACATTCTAGGACTGGAAGCTCTAATAGGAATGTAAATGAGGAACAAGTTCAGCTTCTGATTTTATTCTTGTTGCACAGGAATTCTTGCTAGAATTAAAGAGTCATTGGGCAGTCCTACACATTCTTCAGTCTCCAGAGGTCGTGCCCTTCAGGACATGGACCAATGGGAGACTACATGTTTGCAAAGTACTTGTGAGGAAATTAGTCAAACTCCAATTCTGTAAACTTCCTTTTCTCAACCTCAAAATCAATCCTGTGCAGTTCTGTGCAATGGCAACCGGAAACCAATCTCTATATATGTTGTGCACATTTTTCAAAGAGACACATTAATGGGTGCATGATCCACCTATTAAAAGTGTGTAATTTAGAAAATTATTATTTAGTGTTTGGGGTATTTTTTTTTTAATAGAAGTGTCACCAAATGCTTTTCTTTTCAGTGGAATGGACCACGTAATTGAAACTGTTCAGTCCAAGACATGTGGAATTGTCTACATGATCCCTTTGAAAAACCACAAAAGACTACATTTTTCATAGATTCCTAGTCCCAGGTCTAATCATTGGATGAGATCCCAACCTTATATGAGATCCTGTCTAAAACTCTGGAAAGTTGGTGCCAGTCTATGGAAAGAATACTAGGCTCATAAATCAATAGCAATGTTTTATGTGACTCGGCCCCAGGTCTGTGCACATCCTGAAATACCCTTGACAAAAATGGTTCTTTTTTTCTTTCTTTGGATGCCTTTATTACAGCCTGAAGTACTGTGGGAACCAAACCACTTGCAAGTGTTATCTTCCAAAGTGCCAAGATGAAATTTGCAGCAATCGAAAAGAAATCCTCACAGCGTTAGTTTACAGCAAACAAGGAAATAATTTCAGTAGCTATTTTTTCTAAATATTCCAACTTAGAAGAAGCATGTCATCTTGGATTTTTTTAAAGGGAGAGGCCTGCAGGTCGAATTTCCTTTAACTGTAGCTAAAACTCATTTCTTGTTTAAAGAAACCATTTTGTCTGGTGAGCTGATAAGCACTACTTTTTCAAGGGGTGTGTGCGCGTGTGTTTTATGGTTTCCCTTTTCACCAGTCCTTTGGTAAGGCAGCAGAAAAGGCTGTGATGTTTCTCAAAAATCTCACGGGTTTTGTCAGGTTGTGAAGAATAGTCCTCATTCTTGTTGATTTAGGCCATTTCAACATAACAAAATAAGTTGACAAGATACCTTCAAGCCTATCAATATTTCCTGCTTCCAGTGCAACCAAAAGATGAGACAGGGTTTTTTTCTCCCTTGTGGTTTCTTTAATGAGCACAAAATGCCACTGCACAAATGTATTGTCTTTTCTTTTTGTAAAGCTGCGCGAACACATAAGCAGCCCTGCCCCTAGCACGGACTGCTTGATTTAAGAATGAAAACAACCCACTCAATATGTCTAAATTGTAAACATCCATACAAAAGGTCAACAGCTATTATAGAGATGCGCTTGTCTGTCTTGACCAATTTGGGTTATTTGAACAAAAAAGCATTCTTAGCAATATGTAAACTCTAGAAGCTGCCAACTGTAAGTATCTTGGGTGAGGAGAAAAAAATGATTTAGTTCTGAGAAAAACAATGGTTTGTTTCCCTAAAAATCTTTCCTCTACAGATGGGGAATTTAGACCAGAAAGACTGGTTAGTTTTATATTCTGATTATGGGCTCCTTAAAGGCATCTGCTTAGCTATTGGGGGAAGCAGGATGCTGGATCCATAGCCTGATGCAGCAAGGTGGATAGCTCAGTGGTTTAAGTGTCTTGCTGTGAAACCAGAGGTTGGGAGTTCAAGTCCCCACTGTGCCTCCTCGACAGGGGCCGGACTCCATGATCCAGAGGGTCCCTTCCAGTTCTGCCGTTCTCAGATGATGATAAATTTATAAGGAATAGAGATAGCTATGCAATGGCCTCCTTTTGATGGTGAAGTCTTCTATCCTTGTCCCTAAATGTTGCTTCTGTGAAACTTTCTTGACACCAAACTCAAGAGAGAAGAGAACATGGACTCACATGGCCATGTTGATGTGCTTCAAGTATGTACAGGTGTTTATTTGGTTTGTAGGCCCTGCTCTTAAAAATCCACATGGAATTTTGGGGAGAACTTATTTAAACAGAGACATTGCAAAACCTATCCTATTGTTCCAATTTCCCACACTTGTTTTAGCAATGCCTCCCCTTTCTCCTTATCTGTTTGTAAGGTGCTCTATAAAAAGCTATATCACCATGGTACCTAAGCCTTTTCCCATTAAAGGAACACTATTTTCTCTGCTTACTTAGCAACACTGACAATAGCCTCCAGCAGCAGTGAAGCAAGCTGACTTTGTGGCATTTCGCAAGATAAATTCTTCACCACAACACTCTGTTTTCTGTTTTATAAAAAGTTCTTGTTGCGAAAGATGCAGCCTTGGAAAAGATGCTCCCTTGTCAGTGATTGCTGCTGGTACCATCGTGTGCATGCCACAGCTATGGATCAGCAGGTACACTCTGTACCTTTGCATGCCAAGAAGAGCAAAATCAATTTCCACCTTGAAAAGGTGAAACTAGTGTTGCAGAAGATCTGTGTGCAGTTCCCAGGTGCTCTAGGGTACTGGTGACTTGATAAGGGCATTCAGTGAAACTTGATATAAGGATGAGTCCCCGCACGAGTAATAAGTGATAAAGGCAAAATAAACACTGCTGTGGAAATATAAAAAGCAGAAAACATCCTATTATATTAATTCAGGTCACATTTTGAAGCAGACTTACAGATCTAAGCTTATTAGAGGAACAAGCCAAAATCCAGGTTCTGATGTGATGCTACTTTTTTCCCCCAGGCCTGATGTGAAACAGGCACCCAGGAAGACAGGACCCCTGTTGGTAGGGCTGTTGTGCCCCTCTCCTGATCCGTGAGAGTTTACAACATCAGGTTTGCTTGTAGATTGGGGAGAAGCTCCAATCATCTGGGAAGAAATAACTTAGAAGGAAAAGCCAAGGGAAAGGGAAAGGAGTTTAGTTTAGTCCAGAGGACGGAGTCCAACAACATCTGGAAGGCTATACTTTGCACACTGCTTGTCTAAAATTTTTAATTATGTTTTATTAGGAGAGTGTTTTTTGGGATGGGTAAAAGTGGGAAAAGGTGAAGTTTGCAATGCTCTGCAATACAATTAGCAATGAACACATTGATTTCTGCTTTCTACTTCATGGTTTGAGGGATAAGAGTATTTAAATCATTTAGCTGTTTTGGAAAAAATTAAGCTTATTTTAATGCATCAAAGAAAGCAGAGAATTTGGAACAGCTTCTTCCTGTTTAAATAAGATGCATTATCTGTGTGTTCACAATTTAATGTTCACTGAGAATCATTGTTCCTGCTCTTCCACATGTCACTTTGTGGTGTCCAATCATTTGTATTATGTCTTTGAATATCCATCCATGTGAGACCTACCATACAATCCCGAACTGTTTTCATGCCGTTGAAGGCATATTTTTGCATTCTGATGGTTATTATGTCTGACCATATGCTCAAAAGGGTTGACTTCATATCTAGCAGCTGAAAGAGTTGAGTGAAACAGAAACTTGTGTTTTTCTCCAATAGCCTTCTGGGCTGAGTTCCACCATAACACCCTGAACATATCAATCTGGGCTGATTACAGAGGCTAGATGGGATCAAACCTGTTAATGCTTGAATGGGAGACAACCAGTAAATACCAGAATTCCCAGATACAGTAAGAAAAGAATGCTATATGAACTCATGAAGAGCTGTTACTGCCAGCCAGATTTGACAGTACTTGGCGATGTGGGCCAAGGGTCTAACTCAATGTAAGTTGGTGTGTTCCAGTCAACCCAGCATCCTGCATTGGCCAACAAGGTACTTCTGGAAAATCCACATGCAGGCATTATGAGACCAAGGAAAATATTTGTTCCCACAATGCAGCCTTATGTATCACGATTATACCACAAGGTGCAGCAATAGTCTCTAGGTTAGATTAGACAAAGTCATGGAAGATAAATCAATGGATGCTGTTGGTCATGATGAACATCCACATTAAAAAGTGTTGTAGTAATAAATACTCTAGTGGCTGGGGATCAACATCTGCTTTACTGACTTGCATATCTGTATAGTTCTGAGTTATTAGAAAACTGGACATTAGATAATTTCTATTTAACCATTTGCTTTTGAAAGCGGAACTATAGCTATGGAAATGAAGCACAACCACTTGCCCTTGATATGTTCAGCTCAATATATCATTGAAGGCACTTTTCCAATTCTGTAGTGATCATTATTTCACATGAGTTTATTTTCACAAACAATTGACCACATTAACAGTGATACTCATGCTGTTTCAAAAGCATCCTCACTCACTTCTAACTGTTGCTGGACTGGGCTGAGGGAGGAGTGGGGTGGGGGCAGCGAATCTTCATTTCTAACTCGGTAGTGGTGAACACTAGAAGAAAGTCCACCTCCAGTCACAGGGTATCAAGCAATACAGAAGCAGCCCAGCAAAGGTATACATATGCAAAACATGCATGATAGATTTCTATTCCTTAAAGCTATGGAACCTCCACTTCCCAAATTTGGTGCTATCACGAATTATAATTCCATACAATTGAAGGAAGATTAGAAGTGCTGCAAATATCTCATGTCAAATCAACCCACTGAAATCTAAGCAGTAGGTTTTAGAGGAGGGGCCATAACTTGATCTTAGTGTGCCTGAGTGCCATGTTCAATCCCCATCATTTCCAGGTAGGTGTGTAAGAAATCCTACCTGAAATCCTAGACAGCCACAGCCAGTCAGACTCAGTAAAAAACAGCTTCCTACTTCCCTAAAACTACTCCAGTGGCTATATTTAAATCTGGCAGAGTACCAGCTTACACTCTCTCTTTAAAAATAAAACTAATTCTGTCTTAAAAGAGCCTCATGGCATAGTGAATAAACTGCAGTACTGCAGTGAAAATTCTGCTCATGACCTGGGTTCAATCCCAGAAAGCTGGCTTGAGGTTCATTCAGCCTTCCATCCTTCTGAGGTTGGTAATGCTGGGGAGGCAATGTATAGCCTGCATAATTTAATTGTAAACCGCCCAGAGAGTGCTTTAAGCACTAGGGGGCAGTATATAAGCAGCAGACTTTGCTTTTTGCTTCGCTTCTTAGTTCCTCGCCCATATTCTGATTCAAAGTATTGTTGTGGATAATTGGTAATTTTAGCTAGCAATATATCAGATACAAACAATAACTGCACAGAGAAAGTATAAGAGAATAGCTCAAGTCTCAGAGCTGTCCGCCTTCTAGTACTTTATATGTTAAAAATCACCCTGTAAGCATTTTAAATAGAAAAAGAAAATATATCTTTACTTAACGTTGTGATTGGTAGTTACACACAGGGGGGAAAAAAGGTTGCAGTCTCCACATGTGGGAGAAACTGCCTCCATGACCACAGAGGAAGTCAGCAAAAAACAAAAGCAAGCAGGACAAACAGGAAGAGGAGGGCAGAAGTGTGGGGGCTTGCTTCAAATGCCAAAAATGGGGAAAGGAACTGTGCTAATTGGTTAGTGGCAAAGAGAGGCAGTCGCCTTAGCTGGTGAAAACTCTCTCTCATTAATCGCCAGTATTAATCACATGCAAGGTTGTTATTATCCCAACAAGTATACCTTGGCCATTCAGTCCATAACAGGTTTTACAAAGACACCTGTGTCTTTGCCTTGAATAATTCTGCAATGAATTTACTCTCAAACTTGAAAGAATGGGGTCTAAATGCTTCAAGGAGGCATCTGCCTGTCTTGGGAGATAGAGCTATGTGTGCCGCCCAGGTTGCCTTATATTCCCCGAGTTAGACTGCTGCCTCATTACTGGAGTTAAAATAACATTCAGTGAATGGGCACACCATTTGCCTCCCGTAGAAACATGTTTTGGTTATCCCTTTTAGAAACAATGTAAACAGGGATGGAGGTGTCCGGATGGTTCTTCAGACATTCTTAGATAGTAACTTTCAGCTGCTTAACTCAAATAGCTAATGCTGTGGGATCATGGAGAGATCATGCGACCCAGCAGCATCTGGAAGACCACATATTCTCCACCCCTGATGGGTATATACAACTTTGCTGTGTTAGCTCTAAGAGCTCTCTCTCTCTCTCTCTCTCTCTCTCTCTCTCTCTCTCACACACACACACACACACACACACACACACACACACAGAGTTCATCTTAAGCAAATGAGTCAAATCAGGTGGGGTTTTGCAGAATATAAAATAAAATGTTTTTTTAAAAAAACACCAGAAAGATTTTTATTTTTATTGTGCTTTTTATAAGGAAACAAGAGAAAAGCTTGGCAGTGAAAACATTTTTCTTTTCCAGGTTTCTAATGCAGCTGCTTCACTGGAAGCATTGAATCTCTTTCCCATTGATCAGTCTTCTATTCATTATCTATATGGTAACATAAGCTGGGGCCAACCAGCCTGCAGCCCACAGAAAAACGACTACGAAGTCATGAATTAACTATGTAAAACTGCTTCATTGTCCATCTTGTTGCACTATCTTTCTGACAGATCACAGTTTTTGAATGGAAATCTAAAGGACAACACACTCTCACCCCCCCTCCAGTGCTTTTAGCTTTCAACCAATATTCAAATGGAGGATTTTGCTTTTATCCTTTGGGTTCATTGCACAATTAACAGCTGTACATTCTGGGACCCTTGTCCTTCTTTCTCTACCCCCTCCCCTACCAAGTCATTTCCCATCCTCTCAGAATCTTTGCCTTGTAATGTTTCTAAATACTGACACACAAGACAATGCAGTTTAGGGGAGGTAGGTTATGCCTCTTATTGGAAGCTCAGCATTATTTCATTGGCATTAAGCATCACGTATTTTCTATACTCAATAGGACTCAAAAAGTGTCACTTCTCCCCTCTCCCTTCCTCAATTGCTTTCATAGACAATGGAGCTCCAGAATAAGCATCTAAAATCAAATGCTTTTCTCCAGCTGCGCATGGGATGTG
Source organism: Intellagama lesueurii (assembly GCA_037013535.1). Lineage (NCBI taxonomy): Eukaryota > Metazoa > Chordata > Lepidosauria > Squamata > Agamidae > Intellagama > Intellagama lesueurii. The sequence continues at coordinate 24,483,218 of JBAJHW010000010.1, read as the reverse complement.
TCGTGACAAATTGGGAGCGGTTGAATGAAATTAGCTTGAGATATGCCAGTGTGCAAAAGTAGCTGAAGGATTAAAAGAACAATGATAACAACAACAAAACATAACACCATGCATTCATTGCCAGAACATGGAAACTGTTAGCAGATTTTGAGAAAAGGGGCCCTGACAAGGGGAGGAGAGAATGCATACGCCTGTCTTTTCCCACTCTGCTGCTTGACATTTCTGCTTGTATGCATCCCCACCAAGAACTATGTTTAACTCAATTTGCCTTACCTTGTTACAAGTTAACACGGGACAGTTTGCCTTATCATATCCCCTTCTACCAGGCTTCCCCTGGTAGGCCCGGTCTACCCCCTGGGAAAGCCTGAAGGCGCCGATTGCGGTGGCGGGGGACCCCCAGGAGGTCTCCGATGGCGGCAGGGAAGCCCTGGGAGACCTCCTGGGGGTCCGATCGCGGCGGCGGAAAAGGGTGGGAAATTTAAAATTGCTCCCCCGCCGCCGCGATCGGACCCCCAGGAGGTCTCCGATGGCGGCGGGGAAGCCCTGGGAGACCTCCCAGGGCTTCCCCGCCGCCATCAGAGACCTCCTGGGGGGTCCCCCACCGCCACGATCGGACCCCCAGGAGGCCTCCGAAGGCGCTGATCACGGTGGCGGGGAACCCCCAGGAGGTCTCCGATGGTGGCGGGGAAGCCCTGGGAGACCTCCCCGGGGTACCCCGCCGCCATCGGAGACCTCCTGGGGGTCCCTTTTCCTAACCGTTTGGGCGAAAGAGCAGCCTCTTCACCACCAATGGTTTGAATGGAACGAAAAAAAGGCAGGGGAAATTTGAATTTCCCGCCCTTTCCCCCTGCCTTTTTTCCGTTCGTAGGTCGAGGCTCCGTTCGCAAGTCGATACAATTTTTTGCGAACGGAACCGTTCGTAAGTCGAAATGTTCGTAGGTAGGGACGTTCGTAAGTCGAGGTTTGACTGTACAACATGTTGGCAATGCCAAGCCCTCTTGTTCAGGTGCTCAACCAACCATGGTCTTTTCTAGAATAACCCATTCAATTCTCTCTTCTTCCATTTTTTCATTCCCCCTGAGACTGACCCCACTGGACCGCCATAGTCTTTAGGCTGCTCTGAAGTGCCTCAGAAATTTGTTTGCCCTGCCTAAAGATTTACTGTACTAGTATACATCGAGGGGCTCCCCAGGCCTGTCAGTATCTCCCTTTTTTTTGAAGGGATGATCTTGTTTTAACTACATAAGGATTCACATGTGGAAATTGGTTCACTATTAGTATATTATTTGGGGGGGGGGGCTTTAAAAAATATTGCAGTCATTCCACATCTTGAGTTTTGTTCTGTTTCCATTATTAATACCATTCTCCATTACCAATTGGGATAAGTTGCAGTGTTTTCCTGAGTTGACCGCTCCTTCTCTCGGCCCTTGCTATTATTTACATGCTCGGAGAGCCAACATGGAAGACAGCAACAGTGAGGAGAAGGCAGGGAGATCTGGACACTAGAAATGGGGCCTCTGCATGTATTCAGCAGTCCTCTGGTTCTGAAAGGCAGGAACTGGACTGACCTGTGGTCCCGCATTGTGGCCAAGCAGTGGTTGGGTTTCTCGGGCAGGATTGTGGGGCTGCATAATGGCGAGGACCATGTGGTGGCACCAGCAGAAGGACGCTAAGTGCCCGCCTACAAGAAGGTTGCATTGAACGGACTTGGATAGGCCAGCACAACTGGGGCAGGGAGGCAAACCAACAGAATAGAAGGGGCAGGGGTTTTACTCCTGCCCTCCCCATCAGCTTTCAAGGAAGGGCAGGGACCTTCCAAGCCCCAGTCCTTTCGCACAACATTTCCCCTCCCTTCCCATTTTTGGTTTCTGGGACATGCTGGTTTACACTTTATAAGTTTGTGGTTACACTGTTGCAAGTTGTTACTTTTTCTTTGTCACAACTTGGGGGTGGTTTGGGGCATTCAGGGAACAGCAGGCCTGATTAGTATGGAATCCCTATACAGGAACCAGGGGTGGGGGTGGGGACTGTCCCAGCTCAAGGATGGCGAGGAGCCATGGAGTGGCATAGGTCCACGTAGTTTCCAAGAAATCTGCCATTGCAAGAGGTCTTGCAGGAAAGGTCCTCTCGACAAGGTGGTGTCATGTCAGGAGATGGTTGGGTCTCCCGACAAGCAGGATCCAACCCAATGCTTGCCAGTTTAACTGCTACTGTGATTAATAAAGTCGTGGCCTTTTCCCTTCACTTATGTTGGTTATTTAAAGGATGAGGGCCTGCTTAGCAGTAGGCCCACAGCAGAATGTATTCTTCTTGTGTTATACCAATGAGGCAGTCACCACTATGTTATTCCATTTCTATGCCTTTCTGGAAATACAGACATGTCCTGGCCATATGGAAGGAGCATCTCATTGTTCCAGAGTTGACCCAGTCTAGGTAGTCATGTCCTGGGTTGGTGCAGAAGGAAACCATAATAGCTCAGAAAGTTAGGTCTCTAGCTGAGGAGCCTGAGTTTGGGAGTTCAATTCCCCACTGTGCCTGCTTGACAGGGGCTGGACTCAGTGATCCATAGGGTCCCTTCCAGCTCTGCAGTTCTAAAATGAGGATGAGACGATGATGATCATCCATCAACACCCATAGGGGAATGGGAGATTTTTATTTTTTTTTAATTGTCATCAATTAAGAAATTCAAGACAGGGTGGGAATAGAAGTCACAAAGACATGTACTATATGTCCAAACTTCTTACTTTTCAAGGAACCCAGGTTTAATCCTCATTCAAATTCAGGGCGCCAGCCTGTTACGTAGACAACAAAGCTGGAGCATTAACATGTCAAGGTGATATCTTTGCAGTTTGTCAAACGTGAAAGAGAAGTGTGATGAACTAATTTATTTTAAGTGTAGAGTGAGATATGCACATTGGTGGATCACACTTACGTGTCGTGTTTAGCTTTTTAAATTGTTGTTACTAAAATTACAATTAGTGTGCAGCTATAGTTTTCTTGTTTTTATTTTATTCTCCTTTGAATTAGGATGGGATCCAAAGATCTACTTCGGATCTTTGCCATACACAATGGAAGTCTTTGTTCCCAGAATCACTGTCTCATTTGAACAGCAGACTTTCATGCCTTCCCAACCAACTTTCAAATACTCGGTCTTGCCACATGACACGGAGTGTCTTTCCACATGACACGGAGGAATCTGTTATTACAGGACATCCGAATTTAGCCAAATAAAAAGGGATCTGCTGAGCTATACCAAAGGGTAATCAAATCCAGTATCCTGTTCTGCAAGGTTTGCATCTAGTTTCATCCAAAGAATGAAAAAGTTACTTTCGGGGATTATGAATCCAAATCAGAATCCCCCAGCCAACATATCAGAGGTTGTATCCAGCAAACCTCTAGGTTTATGTTACTTAATCTTAGTTTTAATTTGATCTTCCATTCTGGTATCACTGTGCACCAACAAATATACATTTGATACTTTTGGTCCATCTATAAACAAATACTGATTTATCTTGAAAAATAAATATACCTGCCAAAACATACTGGTATTTGAAGATGTTTTATTTCTATACATAATAGCTTTCTTAATGACCAAAATGCATAACTGTCTACTCTGTAGTACCGTTTTTTCAAACATCTCATCGGAGATCTAGGTCTCGCACCAGGGTGTAGAATGAGTTCTTTGATGTGTCTCGATGGCCTAATTTGGATAGCCTTTCCTTCTAAATTCTTTCTACAGCTTTATGGCTGCTCTTTCTTATTTTTTGTCTATGTTGGCTCGGGCATGTTGTGAGAATGGCTGACGGTCGGATTCAAAAAGATCTCCTGTATGGAGAATTAGTGCAGGGAAATCACCCCAGAGGGAGACCACAGCTGCGATACAAGGAGATCTGCAAGCGGGATCTGAAGGCCTTAGGAACGGACCTCAACAGATGGGAAACCTTGGCATCTGAGCGTTCAGCCTGGAGGCAGGCGGTGCATCACAGCCTCTCCCATTTTGAAGAGACCCTTGTCCAGCAGGCCGAGGCAAAGAGGCAGTCCCGAAACCAGCAAAATCAGGGAGCTGGACAGGGGACAGATTGTATTTGTCTTCAGTGTGGAAGGGATGGTCACTCTCGAATTGGCCTTCTCAGCCACACTAGATGCTGTTCCAAGTCCTCCATACAGAGCACGTTACCATGGTCTCTCGAGACTGAAGGATGCCTAATCATCATCTTATTTTTCTAATATGGTTTTTATCTTATAGTTCTATTTTCACCATGATAGGCATGTCCAAATGTGAAGGCACACTCTGGACTCTGCAGCAGAGACTGTTGTACCATTGAACAGAGTGGGGTGATTGCCCTAGCAAGAAGAAGGGCAGCAGTGACAAGGCGTTGGAGAAAGAAAGCTAAGTGTGGTCAGAGGCCACCCGTACACAACCTAAGCCAGTGTGCTGCCTTCACGTGTGACCTAGGAAATACTCTCATTGACAAATTCAGGTGGCTGGTGTCCATCCATGGAATGAGGGGTTAAAAATATTAGGAAAAAAAATTCCAAATTGTAAGAGGTACTTGACAGGAAATCAATTGCTTCAGAAAGTGGTTGACTCACCTTCATTGCAAGTTTTAAACAGAGGTTGGATGGACATTTACCAAGGATGTTTTAGTTATAGATTCCTGCTTTGGCAGGGGGTCCAACTGGACAACCCTTCATGTTCTGTCCAACTCTACACTTGTATGCTACTGTGATTTCCATTGGCACCTTTTGCCTTTGTTGTGGTTAGCCATCTAATTGGAAAAGTTGTTGATGCTCTAAGATCTGCATGAAAGCTTTGGGCAGAGCTAGACCTTCAGGAAGAGGGGTGATATGTGTGGGTATGAATCACTATGGTATTAAGACGAACCATTACAGCACTCTGGATGGAAGTGGGTGGTGTATTTGGCTCCAGGTGCTTGCTCTCTCTCACTCTCAGGGATTCCAGGACCTGGGAGAACACTGTAAATCATAGTTTCAAATTTGTGGCCTAAGCTATATTTAGTTGTTGTAAAATTCTAAGTTGTGGACTTAAATCCTGAGGCAGATTAAAATGATTCCCACCAAACTCAGATTCAATCTGCAGCTCCATCTCTGGAATGCACCCCAATTCTTAAGAAAAATAATACACTCAAAACTCCTTCCATTTTTATATCATCCCAATATAGCTGGAAAATGATTATCACTCCTGCCTTGTCATTGTGTGGTTGGTGGCACCAGAGGGAAGGAATCAAAATGAGAAAAGGCTCCAACTTTCATAGATGCAAACATATTTTGTGGGGTGCCTGGCGATTTCTCTACTTAAGAAAGCCTTCCTTCATGAACAGCAGTAAAGAATCTCCCTCCTGGCTTGCATTTGTGTAATAAAACAATTGGTGTGTCATTTTGCATTACATCACACCACATGTTGAAATGCACCATGACATCTTGTACCCTAAAGGTATTTGAACATATCATGGCAGAAACTGAAATGAAGCAGCAGCAGCAAAGGGAAACGGCAGCCTCGCTCACATATTCTCTCTCCCTCTCTTGGCAGTAATTGTTCTTTACTCTTTGTTTTAATTTCTCTTCATTTCCATTTATTTATTTATTTTTGAAGAAAGGAAGGCCTAACAGTCCGTCACACCAGCCAGAGCACAATGACTATTTGGCTAAATTTGTTCCTTTAATAAAGAGAAGGGAGCTGAGTTCCTAAGAGAAAAGAACCAGCTAATCTGGGTGGGTTGCAAAGGAGGAGGGGTGAAGCACGTGCGTGTGTGCGCGCACACACACACACACACACACACACACACACACACGCTCCACATTTGCCAGACATGAGAGCCTGAGGAAAGATTAATTAAAGTCAATGGAGAATTTAAAAGCGAGAAAAATGCAGGGCAACAAGACATTTTCCTTGGAAGCCAGAGGGGCCCAGTGCCAGTCAACATTAATTTGTGGGATGGGAGATGTCAGGGACTGAAAACAAGATTTGGCAGCTCATAGGAACTGGTCTTGGGCTTCTATTCAGGGAAGAAATAACTGCTGTAGCGGCAGCAGCTTTGGACTCCTAGCACTCATTTGCCAGCCTCGGGTGACTTCCTTTCCAAAAAAAAATCTCATCCTCTCCATCTTGGCCTGCTATCTTCTTGTTTTTGTCACCGTCGTCGCAGTTTTAAAAGCATTTTGGCTTTTATTCTTTCTTTCCTCACCAAACGAATGCCTGCCCGCCCTTCCTATAGAAATGCCAAAGTTCACTTACAAAATAGAGGCCCATAGGTGGTGCCAGAGGGATGAGACAGAGAGGAGGAAGGAGAAGGAAGCCGGAGATTCTGATGAATCAAGGCAAGATACAGTATGGTACGGATAGGAGCATGGCAGGATACTGCCCAGGAATTACTGGCTTTTTATACACTAATTTTGGTTAACGGAGAGACAGTGTCTGGCACTTGGGGTCAAATCCCAACTTGTTAATGAAACTCATAGAGAACAGAACTCAAAAGGTGGTGCCGGGGCACTCCTGTTCAACACTCTGGCCTGTGGGGTCCCTCAGGGTTCTCTTTGGTCTCCTGTGTTAGTTCACATCTACATGAGACCACTGGGAGAGGTTGTCTAGAGTTTCGGGGTTTGGTGTCACCAATCTGCAGATGACACCCAACTCTATCTCTCTGTTTTGTTACATTTTGATTTAAGATGTGGCCCTCTTTAGGCATTGGAAACAATTCAAGGTCATGGTGATGGGTTGTCATGTGTAGGATGTACTGTAACAACACCTCCATCACATCTAAAATTGGCAGTGCTGTGATACAGAAGAGGGGCTTCTCTCAAGTTCTAGCCAGGAATTTAAACCTGCTTCCGGGGGAAGTTAATTTTGCCCCATTCTCAAACAGTTTATTCTGGGACAAAATATGCATTGTAGGTCATCTGTCACTGGAGGAGGAAATTCCTTAGAATTTGTAAACATCTGATTTTTACGGCAGAAACTTTTCTCATCTCCCGTCATTTGCAAATTAAGTTGATTTATGTTGTGATTGGTTATTGGGAGGTAAGCACAGGTTTCATCTGCAAGTATGGCCGCACCATCACAAATGTTTGCCATAATCACATGTTGGAATTCTAATAGATTTCAGCTTCTAAGGAAGGTGTCTCTGTAATGAAATGTACAGTTTGGCCTTCCAATGATGATATTTGACTAGTCCGGTTATGTGTCTTGTTGTCAGAGCATGGAAAATTGGGCTTATGCTGGCTAAGAGATTAGGGGAGTTCTATCCCCCCAAAAAGAACTTTTCCAAACTCAATGTATTGTTGCTGTTGCTTAAAATTTCTGGACCCTTTGTTTTTGGAAATTGTAACTGCTGCCTTTTATGAATGTTTATTTGTCCTATGTTGCCATGTATCATTACATTTTTTTTAAAAAGGAAACCATTATTTCCAGTTCCTGGGCTTTAAGTGGAAAGATGCTAGAAAAATAAACCTATTAAAAAATGACTACACCATGAAGAATCCTGTGTATTATCAGGTGCATAACCTCCTTTTACTCTCCAAATGTCTCCCTTCTGGACTGCAAATTCATATGCTTAGAGAGAAGGACAGAGAGTGTGTGCAAAAAATCAACACTTCTAGCACCAGTTCTCTGGCCAACAGTTTTTCACCTCCACAGGGACAGCATTCAAACCACCAAGCATATTGCAGACAGCTGGATTTTTAAAAAGAAAAGTCAAAGTTTACCTTCTCCCTGCAGCCAAAATATGCTATCTTCCACCTGAGGCCACAGAGGGCTGAAACTCCTCAATGGTCTTCAAGTCAAGCATGCATGTGAAGACGAAGACACAGCAAACTCTTCTGAGGTAAAGAAGGCACTACCAGGCTGATCCCTGACAGCAAAGCAACTTTTGTCCTCCTGACTTATATACCAGTTCATTATCAAAATCTTAACGAGTAAAACAGCTTTCATTTCCAATTTATTTTTCAGTAATTGGAGCTTATAAGGTATGAAAACAGGTGGCTGCCATTTTCTCTTTGCCTACGAAATGACTGGACTAAGGCCCTTTGAATTTGATGGGGCCTACTTCAGAGTAGGTGTGTAAGCCATCTGTTGTCTTTCCCTTGCAAGCAAAGGAAAGGAGCTGCAAAATGAGTCTTCCTGCCCTGAGAGAGGGTAAGCTCTTTTAGTGCACTCTCAACAAGAGAATGAGAAGCATTCTTTTGTGCAAAATTAAGCAAATCTGTGCAAAACAACACTTCAAGACAAGTAAACCTTTAATGAAAATAATGGATCTAGAACAAAATGTGTGGGGTTGTTGCTTTGTTGCACAGATATTTAAGGATGGGTGTTTGTCTCTCTTTTGACAATCAACTGTTATTCTGTGCCTGCTGTGTGGGTGTAAACTTAACTCCTCCATGGAAAAAGAGACAAATTTTGTGCTACTCGTGTAAGTTACAGAGACCTTGGCAATTAAAAAGAGCACCACTCATCTCACTTTTGCATGGTGGCCAGGCATCTTGCACAGGTTGAAAATTCCTTGTGGAGGTCTGTTGTCAATTTGAGATAGCCAATGACCAGATTTTAGCCAGTGTTCTTTATTTTCCTGATTCTGAATAGACATGCGGGCTGGAGCAGCACATTGTGTGATTAAGAATAGTGCCTTGCTGCTTTCTCTGAAGTAGCAGCATTATGCCCACTCCCTCTCTCCCAGAAATGTCTCAGACTCAGAAATACATGGTATGCTGTCCAAGGCCAGCCATACCTTTAGAGAAAGTGAGACATTTGCCTCAGGCAATAAGTGTTGTAGCTAGCAGCAAAGGAGAAGAAAGCACATATCCTGTCCTTTGCAGTATAAGCTAGGCTGTCATCTCCAGGAGTGGTGATGAATGATTATCTGAAAGCAAAGAATACTGAAGAATATCCATCCAATAAGCAAAAGATGGGACTGGATTGGAAGATGAAAGCAGCAGAGTAATTCATTTCCTCAAAAACCTCCAATTTATGAATGTGAGAGATTGTGTTTCTCCTTAATACCGTGTTTGTATTGCCAACAGAAAAAAGGATGCCAAGCTTTAGATAGCAAAAGCCAGTCTGAATGTTGACAACACCCATGGCAGCAGTCAAGATAGTCTACAGGATACCTCTTATACTCACTACTATTCACAAAGTGACACTAAGCAAGAGAAAATTCCAGAAGTTGGTTCTCTTTTTTAAAATCAATTTCTCACCCAAACACAATGTAATTGCCAGAGCTGTTTTTTGACAAGTGTGAATGGTAGTGAGCAGAAGAGGGTATCCTGCAGACCATCTTGACTGCTGCCATGGATGTTGTCAACATTCAGGCTACCGTTAGCTATGTAAAGTTTGGCATCCTTTTCCTGCAGGCAGTGCAGGCATGATATTGTGCAGCAATACTGGGCCATTTCCTGGCATTTTGAATCATAGATACAGAAGCACAATATCCTACATTCATAAACTGGAGAGGTATGTGGGTTTTTTAAAATTAAGAACTGATTTGTATACCTCTGTAAATTTGTATACCTCTGTATATTTATATATTTTGATGTTTTATTTGTGGCTGGTCTTTGACCGTAATAAAGTTTTATCTATCTATCTAAATTAAGAACTGAATTTCCTGAAAATGAAAGTTTAAGTATACATACACTACACAAAAATTCCAGCAGGAACCTCCCTCATGTAGAATTACCGATTTAAAGAGTATCCCAGAAGATGAGCACAAGATCTGTACTATGGTTGCTGGGAGATGGCAAAATCAAGAATAGCTGGGATGTGGCTGTAGACCCTCTGTGCCAAAATATTTTGAAAGGCTGTTTTTGGCCTTAATGAAGCAAAATTATGAATAAACGCAACACATACAATGGAGAAACGTAACTATCCTTTAACCTCTCAGGTAAACTAATGTTGCCATGGCTGCTCCACAGAATACACACCAGAAAGCTATGTTCCTTGGGGTAGGGCATCCTGAGTAAAAAAGCTACATCAGACCAAAAGCTCTACAATCATGTGCATGTTTTCAAAAAGATATCCCTTCATCTTTTGAAATAATAAAAAAGGGAGAGTTGGGAATCAGCAAAGATTGTCACTGGAAACAAGGTGAAAATCATCCATTTTATGTGAAAGAAAAACAGAGAAGAAAGTCAAGGACAAAAATCAACTCATTTGAAATGTGGTGTTGGAGGGGAGCCTTACAATCAAGTCAAGCCTGAACTCCCACTAGAACAAAAATGAATAAATTGAGGCTATCTTACCTTGAACATATAATGATAATGTAGAACTGACCAGAAAAGACAATATTGCTGGGAAAACAGGTGCGAGGGGACTAGAGGAATAGAGGAAGACCTAATATCAGATGGGTTGACTCAATAAAGGAATCCACAGCTGTTAGTTTGCAAGGCATGAACAGAACTTACTTGAAAATATAACATTGCTGGGGGGGGGGGCAATAGGAAGAGACAATAACCTAATATGAGATGCTGTTGGTTTGTGAGATCTGAGCAGAGCTGTTAATTAACTGTTGGTACACATCAGAAATGACTTGATGGCACATAACACCTTTGGAATATATTTAATTACCTAGAAATTGTATAGTGACAAGATGGGTGGAATGAAGACTATGACATAATATAGGACTACAGTTCTGTTAACATTGAGTAAAACCATCCCCAGCCACAAAGCAAAACACAGTAATTTCATAGCTTAAAGGAGTTAACTTCTGATTATTTGTTCTCTATTCTTTCAAAAATATCTTTTTAAATGTTTTTACAATCAAAAACAGAATCTCTTTCCCAGCACTAATGTCTGTTTGGCCAGGAAGGAGTTAAAAATTCTCCTCCTGAGAGTTAACTACTTGGGTACTGACTGACGGTGTCAAAAGTTCAGATTGCCCCAGACCTGGAACTGATTTTCCCTTTGATGATTTGTGTCAGGAGTGTTGAAATTTTTGGAAGTTTGCACACAGAGGCTTAAGTGTGAGTATAAAATAACCAAACAGGTCATGAATCTCACTTATCTCACTTGATACATATATATGTTTGTGCCAGCAGATAAAAGAATAACCATTCAGTCATAGTAAACTTTAATGTTTACTGAAAAACATGTTGAAGAATAAACTAACAGTAATTGAACATTTGATTTGGTATAGATTTGGTTTGTGCTTGACAGATTTCTTATAATAGTTTCGTAACAGACACTGACTAGACAGTCCTAACATCTTGTTTAGTAACATACTAACATCAGACAGCTAGCAGCAAGGAGTCCTAACTGAACACTGTCATATCAACACTCATACCAACTGCCACTTTTTCTTATACCTGACAGTTACCCCTCTAATCACCTACACTTTGAATATGCCTTACAAAATTGTATGCTTATTACTTGGAGATGCATGGCAAAATGTCCTCCTTTCTGGAGGACTGTCACTCCATTACTCTCTTTAAAGCAAGCATGGGGTGTTTTTTTGTTTGTTTTTTTGTTTTTTACTCTAAAGAAAACCTGTCTTTTGCCTCTGCCTCCATGACTTTTCATGGTCCGGCAGATTTTCCCACATGAAGCTGCAACAATGTATCTACTTTGGAACACTTTTGCTGGTAAGCCTGTTTCATGCATGTTCAATCTATTAAAAAGCCACAATTTTTATTTTTTGAAAGTATTCTTTTTGGAGGATACTTCAGCCCTGCAGCCTGGATTCCTTCCAGATAGATGTAATGAAGAAATACTTAAAATATACCTTACAAAACTGTATGCTACTTCCCTAGAGATACATGACTAAATGCCCCTTCTAGAATATTGTCTCCATTACTTTATTTAAAGCAAGCCTAGATTTTTTTAATTCTTCAAAGAAAAATCTATCTTTTAACTGTTTCTGTGACCTTTCATTACCTTCCAACATTTCCCTTCCTGTCTCACAAAACTGCAATAATGTATCTACTGTAATGTTCTTACTGTTAAGTCTTTTCCACACACAGAAAAGTTTACAGAGAAGTGGTTATTTTCTCCTTTTTTGAAGATCAGTATTTCAGCTCCTGCACCCTGGATTCCTTCCAAATTCAATCCAATCCAATCAAACCTTTATTGGCATACACAAAGGTAAAGGTTCCCCTTGACATTTAGTCCAGTCGTGTCCGACTCTAGGGCGTGGTGCGACTAGACACGGAACGCCGTGACCTTCCCACTGAGGTGGTACCTATTTATCTACTTGCATTTTTACATGCTTTCGAACTGCTAGGTTGGCAGGAGCTGGGACAAGCGACGGGAGCTCACTCCGTCGCATGGATTCGATCTTACAACTGCTGGTCTTCTGACCTTGCAGCACAGAGGCTTCTGCGGTTTAACCCACAGCGCCACCACGTCCCTAGCATACACAAAATACCTAATCAAAACTACATTCAGTAAAACTTGTTTGCAGCTTTTTGGAACAATATCGAAGTTTGTTCAGATTCAATGTAGTTTTACTATTTATGCCACAAGACACACTCTCCACCCTATCCTATGTACCTTGCAATAATAATAATTAAAATTTTATTGTCGTAATTAGCCTAGTGATTACATCAGAGGATCCATAAACCTGGCTCGAGCAGGGGGTGCTGGTTCAAAACATGCTATTTTTGGCCTGTTCACTATGTGTGCTAAGAAGCATGCTACTTTCTCCACCCTGTCTTCCACCCTGTCGTTTAACAGAAAACCTTCCAAATAAAAAAAAAGCTGATGAGGCCAACCATTTTATTTCAATATAAGCAAGATTGATCTTTTCAATGTATTTGATGTATTTTTAAATCTGGGGACATTTAATGGTTACTTGTTTTTGCATGGGGGTAAACAGTTTTATTCTTAAAAATCATAATTTGAAAACCCTTTGCCCAAACCTCCCAACATTTGGCACAGAACAAGTGTAGACCATCTCCTACGTCTGTGCCAAATTTAGTGTTGATTGGAAGTTCAGTTTCAAAGTTATAATTTTTTGTTTGTGCTGCACCTATTTTTAAAATTGCCTTATAGAATGTTGATTTGCTCTGGCAGCACAACAATATCACTGCATTCTTGTGCAGTGATACTTAAGGTCGTGCACAGCAAGCCACAGGTCTCTCCTCCAAAACCTTGGTGCAACCACTCAGCGTCTGTTGCTTGAGGCAACTACTCCAGTCTGGTTAATATAGTAGGACCAGTCCCTGGATCTAATCTACTTGAAGGGAATCTGATGGGCCTAAAGCATTCCATAAGAGAAGAGTCTGGTGTGTAAAAACTCTGTGCCCCAAAATCCCAATCTACAGAATCCAGCAGCAGCAAATGAAACTATGACAGTAAACTTAAGTTCAGTCGCATGCCCTCTTCCTTCCCACTAGCTTGTGAAAAATAGCTGCCATCCAGCAGACATGTCACATAACCATGCTATGACAATTTTCAAATGAAGAGAAAAAAAGACTTACATGTTGAACTGATTAAGGGTCAATTTCCTCACAGACTTTCTCCTAGCAGTTGTGGCCTTCCATAGCTATGGTTGTCCTTCCAATCAAGGTGTTATTATTAATGTAATTCAGTCTGGAAGCAGACTCAGGTACAGCTGCTTCTCTATGATCATGACTGGGGGAAAAATATGTGACCAACAGAAACGCCTGCCAGTTGTCTTCATGAGTAGATCAATTCTTGCTAATTTGCCCTCATGAAGTTTTGGTTCCATGGCTGCTCATGTGCAGGAGAAATTAAAGTGGGCAAACTAAATCTTCCACTTGGCTGCATCTCACAATGTACTTCCAGTCTGCCTGACATTTCTGTTGAGAGACAAAGAGAAAGAGGGAGAAAGAGAGAGAGAGGGAGAGGGAGGGAGGGAGAATGTTCACCTCCTCATTCCTGTAACTACTGAGCATCAAAGCTCCTTCCCCAGAGGTTGAAAAATTTGACACTAACATTGCTTAAGCCCTTCCATTTCCCAGAAGGCTAAACCATGTCCTATTTGTTTGGCCATTGTCAGTGCCCTCATGTCCGCAATCTCACTTTGTTGGGCTGCCAGGCTTCCTAGCATGCTATTCTTTTTCATTTTCAAGGAGACGGCACTTATCACTTTCTTTCTATCCATTCCCCAGGATTGTTTTTCCCCTGTCTTCAACTTTGAGACATGTCATGCAATGAATAAATGAGAGGGGAGGGGAGGAAGCCAACACAAAATTACCCACGAACTTAGCAGGACTGTTGACAGGAAAAAGATCTAGTCTTGTCAGCCTTTCCCCTAGAAATTTATCTCTTATGTTACTCTTGATAGCCTGGTTTACTAACCTGTGCCAGTCCAGTATGTGTATACCAAGCACCAGACTTCTTCAAAGTAGACTTTAGGAGTGTACAAAATGCTTTACACGAAGTTGATGAGTTTGTCCATCAAGCCAGGGTTGCGTGACTGGCAGCAACACTTGACCTGCTCAAGCACCGGTCTCTCCAATCACCTGCACTTCTGAAATGTTTTACACTGAAGATGCCAAAGTTTGGACCTAAGACTTTATACATGCAAAGCCTAGCATGCTATTCTTTTTCATTTATTCATCCTAGCTCACCCAAAGTCTAGGTTCTAGCATTAAACTAGGGTTCTTTTTCTAAAACAGGCATGGGCAAGTGTGGCTCTCCAGAAGTCGCTGGGCTTCAATTGCTATCAGACAAATGCTGGAAGTGGCAATCTATCAACACTGTGAGGGTCATAGCTTGCTCCCACTTCTCCAGAAGCTCTAGCCCACATAAAGTGCTTCTGTGTAAGCAGAAGTTTATAGCTTGTTATTCATTTATAAAGTTTGATCTATCCTGGATTTGAAAGGCAAGATTCACCTAAAGGTCCACATAAGTGGGCTAACATCAGTAAAAGAGCTTTGGTTGAACTCAGTAGTGATATTAACCTCTGACTCTGGTATAAATGATGTTCCCGACATTTTGGCCTCTAACTCCTGTAATTCCCCACCAACAAAGCCATTGTCCAAACAACAACAACAACAACAAAATCTTCAGGACCACAGATTGCCCATCTCTGTTTAAAACCATTTCTTCCAACCAGTCCAGATCACTTCCAGGTATTGGAGGCAGACTGTCAGGAAAGTGCATAAAACCATAGATCATAGCAAGTTAAAATGAATGGGGATCAGGATCCAGGAATGCTTTCCTTAAAATACAAAGGATAGAGTGCTACCAATTTTGCTTTTTATTGGAGCATGACAGACAGTTGGAAGACAGATCTATATGAGTTCCCTGTGAGAAGAGTTAACGCTGAGTGAAGACTTCAACCTTGAGTTTTTCCCTGGTTCAAATCCTGTAGCCCAGGATTAGGGAACCGTTGACTCTCCAGTGGCTGATAAACTGCTACTCCCATCATACCTCACCATTGTCCAGATGGGCTACAGCTGACTGGAACTGAAGTTCAACATCTGGAGAGGCTTCCTTGCCCTTCTTCCTTATCTACTATGGTTCACAGGCTTTCAAAGACAGTGGGGCTTAGGCCTACTCAGAATTCAACCTTCCCCATTTGTGTTGGATCTCTGAGCTTCATGGAAGAGACAGTAAAGGGTGCATGCTTTTCCTACAGAAGACCCAAATTCAGGCTCTAGTTAAATTGTAGGTGATCATGTGAGATGCTTCTACCCAGTGGAAGCTGGGGACTCCAGTTTCACAGAGCAGTGAAATGCTTTGGGTCAGAGCTCTGGATCATCACAGCAACGCTCCTGAACCTTTTGAACAATTCCCAAGAAATTAAAGAGAAAGAGAGCATGTCCTGCAGTTTTCCTTTTCTGAAGGAAAAAAAAGAGGAAAAGCTAGGGCGGAGCAAGCCTGGGAGAACAGCAGTGAGAAAGAAACAGGAGGGGGAGAGGAGGAAGAGTAAAAGAGAAGGAGAAAGAATACCTGGTATATGTCGGAGCTGATGACTGCTAGCAGCCACCGAACACCTGAGGCCAGAGCCGCGCCCTGGAGCCGTACCCCTCTTGTCTGGCCTGCTTGGCTTGCCCCTGGTGAGAGGGGGGCTTGTCGGAGCTGACAACCACCAGCAGCCACCGAACATTTGCGGCCGGAGCAGCAGCACTTGGCCTGCTCGTCTTGCCCCCGGTGAGGGGGGGGGGGGCCCTGCCGGAGCCAACAACCACCAGCGGCTGCTAAACATCTGCAGCCAGAGCCACGAGCCAGAGCCGCGCCCTTTGTCTGACCTGTTCGGCTTGCCCCTGGTGAGAGAGGGGGCCTGCCGGAGCCAACAACTGCCAGCGGCCATCGAACATCTGTGGCTGGAGCTGTGTTCTTGCCTGACCAGCTTGGCTTGCCCCCGGTGAGCGAGGGGGCTTGTCGGAGCCGGCATCTGCGGCCAGAGCTGTGCCCCTTGTCTGGCCTGCTCGGTTTACCCCTGGTAAGGGGGGGGGGGGGCTGCCGGAGCTGACAATCGACAGCAGCCGCCGAATACCTGTGGCCGGAGCAGTGCCCCTTGCCTGGCCTGCTCATCTTACAATTTAATCTAGATCCATATGGAACAGAAGGAACAGGAAGGGGGAGGGCAGTGGAGGGGGCAGCCATTGAAGTAATGCTGGGTAGAGGAAGGTATGGTGGAGGGGGTAAAACATGCCCACGTAGGAGAAGAGGGGTTAGATGCCTCACATCTATCCCCTCTTCCAGTTCTGCCCCCTACCAAAGGGTACCAGGTGACCATATCAGTATGCCCTTGAGCCACATGGTGCTGTTAATGAACGCCAGGTCAGTACAAAATAAGACCGCCCTCATCCATGATGAGGTCAACCCTGAGTGCTCACTGGAAGGACAGATCCTGAAGCTGAGGCTCCAATACTTTGGCCATCTCATGAGAAGAGAAGACTTCCTGGAAAAGACCCTGATGTTGGGAAAGTGTGAAGGCAAGAGGAGAAGGGGATGACAGAGGACGAGATGGTTGGACAGTGTCACCGAAGCTACCAACATGAATTTGACCCAACTCCGGGAGGCAGTGGAAGACAGGAGGGCCTGGCATGCTCTGGTCCATGGGGTCCCGAAGAGTCGGACACGACTTAACGACTAAACAACAACATCCATGATACAATCTTCAATGGGGGGGCTGACGTGGCGTGCATTACTGAGACCTGGGTAGGATAGGAGGGTGGTGTTCCCCTCTCCCAGATGTGTCCACCTGGGTACTCGGTCCAGCACCAGGGTCGCTCAGAGGGTCTGGGAGGAGGAATTGCGATAGTCTATAGGACCTCCATCTCCTTGACCAGGCTTCCTGTCCCCTTGAGAGGAGGTCTTGAGGGCTTGTATTGTGTACTGGGCTTACGAGACAGATTGGGGATTCTGCTGGTGTACCAACCACCCTACTGCGTACCAACAGTCTCCCTGCCAGAGCTAATGGAGGTAGTCTCGGACCTGGTGTTGAGGACTCCCAGGCTGAGGCTGCCTTGTCAGGAGCGGCTAAGGACTTCATGGCTGCCATGACAACCATGGGGCTGTCTCAATTTGTTGTAGGCCCGACACATGAAAAGGGCCATACCTTGGACCTGATCTTCTCAACAGGGTTGGAAGATGGTGGTCCGGATGTGGAGGGGCTGGTAGTGACCCCATTGTCATGGTCAGATCACTTCCTGGTCAAGTTTAGACTATTGTCATCCTCTTTCCTCTGCGAGGGTGGGGGATCTATTAAGATGATCCGCCCTCGGAGACTAATGGATCCAGAAGGTTTCTTGAATGCTCTGGGGGAATATCCATCTGATATGGTCGGAGCTCCTGTCGAAGCTCAGGTCACCTTGTGGAATAGAGAGATGATCCGGGCAGGTGGCACGATCATGCCTAAGCGCCCTCTCCCCACCCGCAGAGCCCGGACGGCTCCTTGGTATACATCTGAGCTGCGGGCGATGAAGTGAGTGGGGAGACGGCTAGAGTGCAGGTGGAGGAAAACAAGCTGTGAATCTGACCGAACACGGCTTAGAGCCCATTATCGGGCCTATTCCGTGGCAATACGGCTGGCAAAACGACATTTCACCACCCACATTGCTTCCTCAGAATATCGTCCAGTAGAGCTGTTTTGGGTGGTCCGTGATCCCCTCCGGCTGGGAGAGCCGGTGGAGACACAGGACCACTCGGCAGCTCGCTGTGAGGAATTTGCGTTACATTTTGAGGGGAAAATCGCTCAGATTCGCAGTGAACTGGACTCCACCATTGACGCAGAATTGGAGGATGTGTCCAGTGCACCGGGCTTAGGTCAAATTTTAATGGATGAATTTCAATTATTGAGACCCGATGATGTGGACAGGGTGCTTGGATCTGTCCGGTTTACCACCACTCCGCTCAACCCTTGCCCATCTTGGCTAATTGGGAAGTCTGCCACGGGGATTCGTACATAGGTCCAGGAAGCTGTCAATGCCTCCTTGAGAGAGGGAGTGGTCCCTACCACCTTAAAAGAGGCAGTGATTCGACCACTCCTTAAAAAGCCTAATCTGGACCCAGGGCCAGTGGCTAACTATCGGCCGGTGGCAAATCTCCCTTATTTGGGCAAGGTGTTGGAGTGGGTGGTGGCCAGGCAACTCCAGGCACTGCTGGATAAAACGGATTTTCTAGATCCATTTCAATCGGGTTTCAGGCCAGGTTTCAGCACGGAGACTGCCTTGGTTGTCCTGTATGATGACCTTTGCCGGGAGAGAGAGACAGAGGGAGTGAAACAGATTTTCTAGATCCATTTCAATCGGGTTTCAGGCCGGGTTTCGGCATGGAGACTGCCTTGGTCACCCTGTATGATGACCTTTGCCAGGAGAGAGACAGGAGGAGTGTGACCCTGTTGATATTCCTGGACCTCTCAGCAGCGTTCGACACCATTGACCATGGTGTCCTTCTGGATAGATTATCTGGGTTGGGAGTTGGGGGCACCGTTTTACAGTGGTTCCGCTCCTTTCTGGCTGACCGTGTTCAGAAGGTGGTGCTGGGGGACAATGGCTCGGCCCCATGGTGGTTATGTCATGGGGTTCCTCAGGGCTCAATATTGTCCCCCATGCTGTTTGACATCTACATGAAACCGATGAAAGAGGTCATCAGGAGGTTTGGGCTAAGGAGTCAGCAATATGCTGACGATACTCAGCATTACCTCTCATTTTCCACCAATCCAGGTGAGGCGGTTTCTGTGCTGAACTCGTGTCTGGACCTGATAATGGACTGGATGAGGGTTAATAAATTGAAGCTTAATCCAGACAAGACGGATGTGCTGTTAGTGGGTGGTTTGTCGGACAGGCTAGAGGGCCATTTCCCTGCCCTGAATGGGGTTGCACTCCCCCTAAGGGACAGGGTCCACAGTCTGGGGGTGCTCCTGGACCCTGGTCTGGCCCTGGAGGCCCAGGTGGACTCGGTGGCCAGGGGTGCCTTCCTGCAACTGCGGAAACTGTTCCAGCTGCGGCCCTAACTGGACGAACAGAGCCTCATGTCAGTCGCACATGCACTGGTAACAACCTGTTTAGACTACTGCAATGTGCTTTATGTGGGGCTGCCTTTGAAGACAATCCAGCGACTGCAACTGGTTCAGAATCGAGCTTCACGATTGGTGAGTGGAGGAGCTGCGAGAGACCATATTCAGCCGATTCTGGCCAGGTTACACTGGCTACCTTTTTTTCCCCTGGCCCAATTCAAAGTGCTTGTTTTGACATATAAAGCCCTAAACAGCTTGGGCCCTGGATACCTGAAGGACTGCCTCCTTCCATACGAACCTACCCGGCCACTGAGGTCTAGCCAGAAGGCCCTCCTGAAAGAGCCATCCCTCAGTGAGGTGAGAGGGATGGCCTGTAGGCAGAGGGCCTTTTCGGCAGCTGCCCCTGGTCTTTGGAATGCCCTCCCAAATGACATCCGACTGGCGCCGACGTTACTGACATTTCGGCACCAGGTTAAAACCTTCCTGTTCCGGAAGTTTTTTAATTGAAGGTTTTAATTGAAGGTTTAAATTTTAACTGATAGAGTCATGGATCTAGATTGTTTTTGTAGATTGTTTTTGTTTTTATTTTTGCTTTTGTAGAGTGGATGTGGCCGTATTAGTTTTTAGTGTCTGTTTTTAACTGAACTGTTTTAATGGACGTTGGAAGCCGCCCGGAGACTCTTGCAGAGTGCGGGTGGCATACAAGTCGAAAATAAATAAATAAATAAAATGCTGAATTTATTTTGGGGTAAAACCCAGACTAGATTCAGCAGCCCCACAAAACTGGAATCAGTCATTTCTACTGCTTCTACCCGCGGAAGCAATCACTGCCATCTGAAATAGTCCAGCCTTCCACAACCTGGACTGTTTTGGACTGTTACTCCTATGAGCTTGAGCAAATTTAGCAAATTCTCATGGACAATGGGAAATGTGAGCCAAAATACCTGGAGAAGCACAGGCAAAAACATCTGCTAACGTACCTGCAAGCATTAGCTTTCATATAATATAAACACTAATCATGTGCCATCAAGTAAATTCTAACATTTGGTGACCCTGTTCAAGATGTTCTAGATAAAGAGTACTCAGAAGGGGTTTACCATTCCCTTCTTCTGGGGGTGCCCGTGGGACTGTGCAGCTTGCCCAAGACCCAGACAGGTTGGCTCTTCTCCCCTGGAGGCACAGTGGGGAACTGAACTCCCAAGCTCTGGCTCTGCAGCCAGATACCTAACTCACTAAGTTATCTAGCCAGCAGTTGTAGTATACAGGACATTAAACAAATACCTATTTGTATGTTGTTTTTTGAAAACTGTGGCCACTATCCTCTTGCTAATCCCAACAAGAGTATACATAGACTCAGTAGAGGTTACACTATTTACTTATTTGTGTTTAGTTCTACGCTGCCTTTCTGCTGGTATAGGAACACGTGGTGGCATGCAAATAGTTCAACATCTGGAGAGTACATTGCCATATAAGAGCCTATAACATTAATTGCAATTAAAGATCTAACAAGATTTTAAAACCGCTAATCAAGAGAATTTAAAAAGACTTTTAAAAAGCAAGGTACTCACACACACAAAAATGTGCAGCATCTTGCAATAAAACCCAACTGTGTTTGAAGCTGATCTAAAATGGCAGGTCTCTGCCTGCTGCCCAAAGGACACTGCTAGGGAAAGGGCCAACTTTCTAAGTCAACATGTGAGTATTGACTTATTATTTAGCAATTTATTTAGAGAGGAGTCCACTCTCTAGTTGAGATCAGGAATAGGATACTAGACTATTTGTATTTACGCACGTGCAGGTTTGTGATCATATTCATTCGTATCAATACTGTTTATACAGGAAACCATACTATTTTGGGGATTGCTTTTTTAAAAAAAAGCCCACAGAGAGTCTTGTAGCATTTTAAAGACCAACCAGTTTTATTTGACATAAGCTTTTGTGGACTGCAACCCACTTCATGAGGTGTGTTTGTGGTGCCGACCTTCTCAAGGACAAGAGGAATGAGATTTGAGGATCTTGGTGCATTCATTTGGTGTATGATGGTATTTGTTCATTATAGGTACTGTTGGTAGTGATAAATCTACTCCCTTCTCATGGCAAGATGAATGACATCTATGTGGGGAAGTACCAAAAAAGGAGAAGTTTTTGGAAGGCACCAACGATGGCCATTTAATATTGTTGTGCAACTTCATAAAGTTGTCACATGTTTTAAACCCAGCTTCTAGTGTCAGCCTCTTTACTCTTTTTTCTTTTGCAATACATATACTGTCTTTTGCAGTTCCTTTTCAAAGCCATTCCCTTGATCTCATCTCCTTTTTCTGTTTCTATTTTGTTAAAAGAGAGAGAGAGAGAGAGAGAAAGAGAGAGAGAGAGAGAAGGAATTTTTTTGAAAATATAATATAATTCAGGCATTGTTTCAGTGAAAGAAACAAGTTGAAAACAAGCTAGCTTCAGGAATGCCAGACCATAGTCTACAGAAAAACATCAGGATAATATCTCTTTGTATGCTTGAAGATAGGAACAGTTTCAAATGGATTTGCTCAGCATGTGTAAGGTTGTTAGACGCTCGTTCGGTGGGATGCCGAATGCAGACAAGACAAAACAGTGAGCTGCAAAAAGAAAAGAGTCGTATCTGCAGTATTAAATGTTCGTCCTGGCACAAAGACTTGTCACTTACCCAGAGTCTCGTATGTGGTAACAAGGACTGCTTTTGGCACTAATTAGTTCAGGCAGTCAACAAAGAAAAAATGGGGACAGAACAAGGCTTCGAACTAAGATGAACTACCCCCTTCCCCTAAATAATTGCCATCCCGCAGGCTTAAGAAAGAAATGTAGCTTGAAAGCCGTATTTCTGTGACCTGCAGGCCATGAGTGCCAATAACCTCAGAAGCTATTCCTTTTTCTTCTTTAAGTGTTCCATCCCCTTTAGATTCAAAGATTAACTTTCCAAATAGGAGTGAAGGGGCACCATATCCCTTGGGTTGGGAAGAAGGAGAAGCAACTGTATGGTCCTGTTTCAATAAATGTTTAGACAAAGGATGGACAAAAAAACTCTTTCCCAGTCCATGTCAATTTTGTACATGTTCATTTATAAATCCGTTCTTTGTCATTTTGATATTGGTTTGTTTGGTGTGTGTGTGTGTGTGTGTGTGTGTGTGTGTGTGTGTGTGTGTGTGTGTGTGTGTATGCATGAATATTTGTATGGCCTTTATACTCTTATAAACTAGACATCTGTATATGCATTAAACAAGCTACTTTATGTTGGTTCTTTTAAAAGGTGAAAATGCCACTGCAGATGTCTGAGAGGTGTGAAATCAAAGGAATATTTTCACATTCTGATCCACAAATTAGTTTGGGTTGTGGAAATCATGCTTGTTTACTTCCAAATGCAGTCTGAATGGAATCTTCAAGCATTTCTACTTTGGGCCAACTATCTTCCTTTTACAGTTCTTTTATTTTAAAGAGAGCAATTTATTATTTATCAATTTAGATGTTTACACATCACTCAACAGGCAATATGCAGCTCTTGGGGTAGCACGGACAGACAATAAAAACCACAAATCAAAATTGTAACCCACAGACATTACAATAAAGAGAACTCAGAGTCAAAGTAGAATCAAGATATTGGAATTTTAATATTTGCATTCATTAGTTTTAGTTAACCTTAAAATGATGCTAGCATCTTGCAATTAGACCTAAACATTAACAGCCACAATAAAATCAAGGATCAAATGCCTGCTGGAAGACCAAGATCTTAGCCTGACATCTAAATAATACTAATGAGGATACCAAGAAGATCACTTTGGGGACAGCATTTCACAGGCTGATAAACCAGATGCCGGTGAGAGCAAAACAGGAGAAAGAATTGTGAACTTCCAAAATGGCTGCCAAGGAAAAGTAAAAAATGATGATAATCATAGTTGACTAATGACTGGATAAGTTCTCCAGATTCAAGTTAAATTGGTGCTGATGAATTCAAGCAAAAAAGATCTATGAACCTCAAAGCAAGTATGGATAAATAAGAGCATATCTGTAATTAAGGCAATAAACTGAGGTGACATCATCCATCTTATCAAACTCTACAATACAGTACATTGCAAACTTCAAAACAAACCTACTTCAGCCTTCCTTTAATTCCTTTCCTATAGCACTCAGTGCCAGATCGCCACTATTTACATTTCTGACATTGAACTTGCTATAAGGTTGCTCCAAGGCATTGTTTGAAATGTCAGTGGTGATCACTAGAAAAAAAGGACACAAATGAGAAGCCAGCTATCTCTCTGCTACATGAAAAAACAACAACAACCCACCAAAATATTTAAGCTTAGATCTAGATCTGTGGTCACTAGGGATACTGAGAGACCCTCACTTGTTGTATTTTCACACACAAGGAAAAGAACCAGCAAACTTATTTTCCATTTCCCATGAGAATGCAAGATACTTTGTGAAGCTCTTGACAAAAAACCAAGGTTTTATTTTTGTTTGCACAGATGAAGTAACATTGAGCAAATGGCAATAAAATGTAAATAATGCAGAAATAGATAATGCTTTGCTGCATGGGGGCTATGGATTACAAGCATCTGAGAGATGGTTTCTATTTTAAAAAAATAACCAGCCAGTCATTCTGTGCTTGCTGATTGTGCATGTTTTGCATTCAAAGAAAAAGGACATTTGATTTGCACAAATTACAAAGTTTTTCCCAAATCACAAACGCAATTTATGAAAATTATGGAGAACTCAACAAGGGGATTGGGGAAACAATGCTTTTTGTCTTACTCTCACCTGGAGGCAGGAAATCTTTCAGGGTTCGGAAATTCCTCACTGAATTGCTTCAAGTTGAGATACTCTGAACTGAGGAAAATGGAGAATTTAGAAGGGAATGGGATTTTTGGATTATTTGGACTACAAATACAACAACTCTCAATTCTAGGAGTCCTACCGGGCAGGTAGACACCTTACAGACACCTAAATGTGGCTCACCTGGGGAAAAGGCCTAAACTGGAAGGCTTTAAGGCCTAGCAATGTCCAAGCTCTGCCTAGCTTCTTGATCAGAAAGAAAACTCCCAGCTAGCAATGGGGTAAGAAAAGGAAACCTTCTGTTTTAGGCCTTTGTCCCAGGTGAGCGACATTTAGTTGTTTGTCTGTCAAGTAGAACTCCCAAAATAGAAGATTGTTTGGTTTGTAGTCCAAATATATACATCTGAAAACCCCTTCCTTAGGATTTAGTAGGTATTCTTTGCACACCTAGCTGAGGACATAGCAAGCATCTGGAGAGTAAATGAGTTGTACATAGGAAGCAAAGAAGATTATTTAATGGAGAAAAGTGACTCAGGTAAGTTCTTCATAAAACCCATAAGTGCCCCATTTTTGCCTTGGAAATGTATTAGAAGGCATGGAAGAAAGGGTCCCTAACATTGGCAGCAGGCAGCTGTTGTCAAAGAAGGTCAGAATAGCAAAATCCTGCCTCAGAAACGCAATGAAGGGAAGGCTGGTACTGTTTTCTTCCTTCTCTTGTACAATTTCACTTGAGTAAAACAGTGGATTTGTAGGTTCTCATTAATAAAAAATAAATGCAGGGTGTGAGTAGGGTGGGATCGATGTGTCTATACTGTTTAATTCCACCCCTGGGCCTTTTCTATAACGAAAATAGTGTTAATTTGTTCCCTTTCCACAGCAGTAAATATTGCTCCCTTAGAAAATAAGTGATTTATTTGACTGAAACAAAATCTATCTCATGTCTCCAAGTGGTTTAGGGTTGCATGATCTATATGTGGATTGGCTCACTTAATGCTATTTATTGCCATATGAATGATATTAAGATAGATTTCCTTTGGTGGATAGAATTACTTTTTCTTCTCTCTTGCAATTTTTACTTGCCATAGCAAAAAAAGAGGAGACTTGGTAAGCTTATCTACAACATTTTTTTGTGGCTTGCCTTGCCCCCCCTCCTCCAAATTGGCTCTTCAAGACTTACTCTAAAGAACGCTAGCTTCTTATCGAATGGCTGTAAAGGACATGAATGGAACCACACAGGCCACCTGCAGGTCTTCTTAAAAGGTTATGTGATTAAAGTGACTACAACCAAAAACAAGCCTGAACATCTCATAGCAATTAACAGAAATAACAGCTGCACAAAAAAATATTGCCTCAGGCTGCAAAATATCTCATGCCCATATGATAGGTTAAAGGAAGGAATCCCACATCTTTGCCTACGGAAGACAAAGCCTTCAGAATGAGTGTCTGTGTTCGGGATGTATTGATTTTCACCTACAGCTTTCAGCAGGTCACAGCCACTGTCACCCTTCCAGGTTCACATCACAGAACCTGAAGCAGTAGTTAGGAGAATAAGCTGTGGGGTTGGATGACCATATTAAAACCTTGCCTTCATTGTGAACTCAATGGCTAGCCTTCCAATCCCTCAATTACTGCCCATCCTCCAAAATAATAATTTCCTACATTTGCCATTTGCCATTTGATACTGAATTCGGAATCCCACAGGTGCTACACGTAGATATGCCTTGCACAGAGTGTTTCTGTACTTCTCAGATGCTTTCTGAAAGCTAGTTCTACCCTAGGATGAGTATGGGTTAGAAAATAACAATTTTCACCCCATAATTGCCACTTTGCATTGCATGTTTGGGTCTTCAGAATCTCAGAGGTGAGTAGGACTGAGAGATAGAATTTCATCATTAGTGAATAAGAGCCACAATAAAATTGTTAACAACAAAAAAAGTTTCCACCATTCATTTCTAGGGGGCAGAGAGACTGGAAAGTTGGAGACCTGTCATCAGCCTTAACTATACGTTTGCTAGGGCCACCATATAAATAAACATTTACTCAGTTTTTAGATGCAGCTTTTCCTAATGATTGGAGTTTTCCAGCTGAGGACTTCATTGCAAAATTCAAGAATTGCGTCATCTGCAGAATAATTGTTTTCTGAGCCACAGGGACATATGGATGAGGTTGGCTTGCTAAAAAAGAAGAAGGTCTGCACAAAATTCTTCCCAATCCCCCCAAATCTAAAGCTCTCAGAGTACTTAGTATCTAACCTTAAGTATCATTAAGATTATTATTTGATGGAAGCAATTGCTTCCATGTAAACACTAACAGTCAGAATCCACATACTGTGAGCCATCTACTGCCTGCAGAGATCAATGATAATAATACTTAGAACTTGTTTAGTGCTTTTGAGGGTTTACCTTCTTGTAATCTTTGCAATAGCTTTGTGAGATTTATGATATTATCTCCACATTTCAGATGATGGACTGTGACTTAGTAATTTGTGCTTGTTTTAAGACTACCTAGTGAGTTCATGGCAGAGGTCAAGACCTGGTAATGAAGACTGGGGACTTAGTAATACATGGCATGGAATAATGGAAGTCTTTAGAGGGATATATGTTGGAAGTTCCTAGCTTGGATTAAAATTCAAACTGAAAACAAATCATGTCTCTAGGCTCAGAGGCCCGGTAGCTATCAGAAAAGAACTCAGAGGAATTAATCACTCTACTAGTCTACTACTCCCTCATATCCTTCCAAAACCTGAAAACATGATCTTCTCCTTGGTCTCAGAATTTTATGATTGTACACAACTTCTCCTGTCCCTTAGTCATACATGAGGCCACAAAAACATTCGTGGGCCCTTCAAGAGCTAATACTATCATTCAGTGGTGGCAAAGCCTCAGAAATATTTGGAATGGCTGATCTTCATGCTTCAGTTGACTGAATTCTCCTGCTAGGATAACGGCTCTCTCTGTGGGAACAAGACAATCAGTATTCTCTGCAGGCTGTTTTCTAGTGTCCAGAAAGTTCTGTACCTTGCTATGCCTGGCATGGTCCTGCTTTAATGAACAACCCTTCTCTACTTGACACAGAACTGTCTGGCACAGCGATACCTGTTTTTGCTATGTGCTTTTTCTCTTGGGCATGTAGTCAAGCGAGGACTAGAAAGATTTCCTGTCTTAGCCACACTTCATAGAGTTGAAACTAAAAAAAACTGTTGTTAAGTATGTAAGCATCCCACTCCACAGTCCTCTACAGAGACCCCTTGTTCCAATGAAAGAATGATTTGATACCCTCTAGCAATTTTCCCAGGTAAATCTTCTGTCTTTTTCTCTGCAGAAGAGCTACTGTTAGAGATGGGCATTTTTGAACAAATCACCAATTTTGTTCAAAAATCGCTAATTCATTGATTCGTATTCATATGAATCAATGTCCCTGATGAATACGAATCAATACTTTTTAGTGATTTTTGATTCATCAATTCATTTGGCTTTAAAATTGCCCCCCAGGCACATGGAGACACCAAAATTGCAGAGAAGCTTCAACTGGCTCTCCTCTACAAGCCCTCCAATTTTGGTGAAGATTGGGTTTCCCCAAGCCAGCTGCTAAAGGGCAAGTCCCTGGGGGGACTCACTTTGAGGATTTATAACTTGGATGTATGAAACCCAATTTTCACATAACTTGCTGGGATTCTAGGGTAGAGTCAGAAGAAGCTATCTAGTGATTTTGGTGTTTCTAGGTGCCTGGGGGAATTTCCCTGGTGGCCCATCCTTGTAGGTGTATTACTCAGAAATCCAAAATCTAAACTTCACGAAACTTGTAGGGCTTGTAGAAGAGAGTTGGGGAAAGCCATTCTGTGAATTTGGTGTCTCTAGGTTCTTGGGAACATTTTATAGGGTTTTAAATTTAAAAATGAATTGACAATTGATTCATCAATAAAAAATCATAAATTTGTAATTCATGATACGCTGGCCTTGATGAATTATGAATGAAAATGAATCACCATTTTTCTGATTTGTGCCCATCTCTAACTGCTATCCATTTGAAGATGAGCTATTTTTCCAGGTGGGAAAAATAAGTAAATTCACATTGGTTAGTTATAGCCAAGTGGCCCTTGTCCTACTTGTGGGGGACCAGGAAAAGAGTCTAATTACCCAGAAAATCCAGCAGGACAGCACACAAGCCCAATTGTAATCTAGACAGAAAGTACAAACGTTGCTGACTGGCAGGAATCACAACGTGATTAGGGAAGAAGGGAGGGTTAAAAACTCAGATAAAAGTAACCTTTATCAGCAGGAAAGAGACCAGAAGCTCAGTAGGGCTGTCCAGATGTAATCAGCCTAGTCTGAGTTGCTTGAGTATCAGCCAGGGCCATGTTAGGAGGCATATAAAGCCAACAACCACTACTATCTGGCCATTTCATAGGAGCCATGGGACAACTTTAGTATAAGCTGAATGCACGTTATCCACACTGTATAGCCCTCTAGCTACCTTTTCCTTTGTGCCAGTCAGGGAGAATGTTAAGTTAGCTGTCATCTAGTGCTGGCGCTAGAAGGCTGGGGCATTGTTACCCTTCTCCCTTGAATTACATGGGTTAGAGCAGCACGATTTTGGTTTCACACAGATTTTTTTTCAATAAATAAATAAATATTCTAATAAACAAATACATAAATATTTCAATAAATAAATATTCAATAAATACTGAGCTGCTATTCATCTCCAGGAGGTGGCCTCAGAAGGTGGGACTTGGACTCACCAAGGCCCATGTTGACGGCAGTGGCTCGGATAGCCCCCTCTCCTGGCATGGTTGCTCCATGTGGTGACTGGGGAGGGTGCTGGGGCATGCAGAGATACAGTAGAGATGGGCATATCTCTACTCCATCTCCCACTGAGGAGGTGGGATGATGACTCTCCCTGCTTAGCTGAGTGGTCAGCAGTGCAGGGAGGTGGAGAAACCCCGGCCGGTCTACTTCCACGATTGGCATGGCACAAACTATGATGGCTGTGCGTACCATGATGCAAGTGGTAAGTGGACAGCCCAGTTCTGGGGGGAGGGTCCAATCGGCCCGTCTATCTGTGGTGGTGACATTCACATTTGTCTCCCTGGGAGACAAATATGAATATTCCATCTCTACTGTACAGTTAATACAGTAAGCTCATCTGGTGTGTTTGTGTGCGCGTGCATGCAATGCCATGCATGTGTGTGCACGGGCATGTGTTAATCAATTGTTTATGCTTCATAGTTATTTGGGGGGGGCATAAGAGTTGTACATGGATTTTGAACTACATGAGGGTCTAGCACACCTAACCCCAGTGTTGTTGAAGGGAGAAGTGCATTTTGTTATAAGCAGAGCTTTTCTCTCTCTTTCTTTCAGTTAAAGGCAGAGCTCTGGGCAAAGCCAGTTAAGTCTCTGGTAAATGCTCTTTCACAGTATGGAGGAGACTGTCAGGAGTTGACACACCCTTCTTGGACAGGATTAGTCAAACTATTTCCTTGGTTTTTTTTTAATCATTGTTTTGGGAAGCAGCTCTGCTCATCTGTGAGCCAGTATAATCTCAAATAGTAGGATGGGAGGAATTTGCAAGTCTCAATGCTAGCTCCTTTCTCAGGGCAACCTTAGTCCTCCAGGTCCCCATGTGTAATCACTCATAGGCACATGCTATCTATAGTTTTGGTTCTTTTGATAACAAAACTCAGCATCTAACTACAAGGAAAACCTTCTTTCCCCTAACATAACTAGTAGAGATTCCAATTCACTGGTTCTGCCATCTTGAATTTTTAGCCTTTTCAGCAGCTCTCTTAATTTCCTACTTGACTGTTGTGCAAAGACACTGCCAGCTTCTCTTTCGTTCAAGGCTTCCCCATCCAATAACTGTTTACAACATGTGGTGAAGCCTCAGTGAGCAGACACCTGTACCTTCCTGGCAAGCAGATGTTTGGGCTGTTGCTTTGCCAGCAAACACCAGATCTTAGGAAGTGCCCAGATTAGATGCATCCTATGGACCATTAACCAAGTTCCTCCTTCAGTGCTTCAGAAGACGGAACCTGCTCATTTCAGGATTAGAGGGGCAAAGCTGCCTCAAGATTTCCCCAGCGATGTCTGTAATTAGGCAGGTGAAAGTGGCATCCTGGCCCTTAAATATTTCCACACACCTGCAACACGGTCTCCACTTTTTTCTCATTGTATCTATTCCCGACTTTGCTGTTTTTGCTTAAACATGGAAAATCACCCTCCCCCCTCTCTCTTTCATTCTCTAATGGCTTGTTCTACCTTATGAACTAACACTAATGCCAAAAAGAAGCTTGCCAGTTCTAATGTTGCCCCCAAATATTGCCTCCAGCGACATAATTTTAGATGTGAGTTCATTGGCCTTTTTTCAGAGAGTTTGTCTAAAGTATTGAGGAGAAAGGCAGGTATAAATATTTTATACAAATAAAAATTTTAACAGGAATGCTAGCAAATTCTACTAAGATCAGTTAAAGTTCAGGGATTCACTCTCTGAAATTCCCCTGTTCATCACAGTATCGTACCTCTGGTTTAATCGAAACTGAAATTAAAAATATGACTTCAAATGAATCATGTGATTAAATATGTCAAGCCAAAGGAGTTCAGTTATAAATAGTGAAAAGTCATGAGTCTCATCATTTTGGTTTGTCTAATCTTCAGTCTGATGAGTATAGATCTGGGCTGGGCAACTGTGGTCCTTCAGTGGCTTGTTTGGGTTTTGAATATCAGCTCCCATCAGCCCTAGCCTAGTCAACAGTGAGCAATTGCATCTGTTCAAATGCCACACTTGTCCATCCTTGCAGAAGGTGCATTAACACTGCTTTTGGTGAAATCTAGGACAGAAAGACCTAACATACATTGAGCCACCCTATTATTTTTCCATTACTATCTTTTATAGCCTTCTCCAGCGTGGTTCCTTCAAATGTTTTCTTTACACTTGCCTTCATTTCCAAACATTGGTCATCCTGGTTGGAGCCCAAAATGTCTGGAGGGCCACAACTTCCTCGGCCCTGACTGAAATGGACAACATAGAGGTGGAATGCACATCTCTCTAGTAAGAATCTTTGGCTGAAAAAGAAGGGTGGGCAAAACTGCCTTTCTCGTCACAGTTGTGCTGAGGCAGGGGGCTAAGGCATGTGGGAATAATACTGACAGGAGATTCTTTGGCATTTATTTGCCTAGTGACTAGCTTCCCCCCCCCCCCCCCCAATGCTGGATCACAGTGCAGGGTTAGCCGGGGGTTTCAAAACTGGAAGGGCATTTCATCCTCACAGTCACCACTTCAGAATGCAAATCCAAAATAAGATTTGAAGGAATAACAACCACAGCTGGCATCATAGCTCTTCTTAACCAGCTCCAGATGAGACAGTTCTGTTGCTTAACTATCTAGGGCAGAGCATGATCTAACCTACAGATGTGAGGATTACTCACAAAATTTCTCATTCTCTCTGATTTTCTGAGTCTCATCATGCAGAGACATCCCGCTGAGACTTTCCCGCATATCAGAGAGCTTTCCTGTGAAAATGACACCCCAGTAGCACCTTTCCTTTCCCACCTGCTGTTCCACCCAGGAAAATGCCAAGTTCAGCATAGTTTAATGTCCTATGTTATCCTCTTATCTGCACCTAGAACCAACAACTGGCCCTGCCTTACTCTAATATTTTCTGATGATACTGTTACTCTTCTCCATACTTTTCTCTTGCTGCTGCCACAGCCAAAAATATGTTCTAGTAAATTAGCAAACAAATTATTTTATTTGTGCTTTATTTGTTTGCTATGTTCTTCACATGATATGTTTTTGTTATTTTACTTGTTAGTAATGCTTCATTTATATGCTCTGAAAGTTTTGATTTTTTCTTCTTCATCAAGAATACACTCTTAATTTTCTGCCCTACTTTATTGTGAGCATAGCAGCTCTGACCGTATTGCTTTATGGGAGAGCATTATAGAAATAAAATGATTGATTGATTAACTAGTGTATGTTGGTGTCCTGCATTATACCCGTCTGATTTCTCACCACAGTCTTCTGGTGGCAGTGATATACCTCTGGGCCCAAAGCACAAGATTACACTCCACAAATTCAGCACTGGATGATAAAAATCCGCAGTGATAAAAACTGGCAAGAAGAACAGAACAAAAGAGAATTAGAACATGGGTTTCTTCATTCCCCAGTGGAACTGTGAAAGGCTATACTGTGAAACATACTTGCAACTTGTGCATTTCAAATGTGTTGCTTTTGCATGTATTTCCAGGTAATTAAAAAGTTTCAGTTGCTAATTGGATGAACCACAGAAATCAAAATCACTAACTAGATTTTGGTTTCCCCTCTGAGAGATAGGATGTGTGGAAACCGGAACCTGAAATCCCCCTAAGCATTCTTACATACTAGTAAGTTCCATTAAAATCAGAGGGAGTTGCTTCTGAAAAATTGTATCAGTCCACTACATCATGGCATGCACATTCAGTGTAGCCTTGTCAGATGCAAGGAACAAATCAGTGCAACATTTCAACTTTAAGGGGGGGGGGAAGTAATTTTACTACTGAACTTAAAACTATAGTTGAAAGGACCCTTTTTATTTGTTGGATTAGCTTTCCATCTCACCCTCAGTCTAGAAGATACCCCAAGATGATGTACATAAAACAAATGGAATACAGTTGCAATCATGTAGAATCTGGTTCTTCTCTTCCAACATGTGACGTTGCTGCATGATAGTGTGTCCTTCCCATTACACCTCTAGCCTAGTTCTCTCATGAGGTCACTGTGGCTATTCTCATCAACTTTGTGTGGTAAATTGTATGCAACAGAATTGGGATGAAAGAGTCAAGATGTTCCAGAGACAGCATAGATTAGTACTGGAGTGAGTCTGGATACAGTTCCAAGTGGCAGACCCAAGGGAGTTCAGTAAAGAGCTAACTAGACAAGATATACAAGACTATCCACTAGGACTGGTGCAAAAACATCCCCCCAGCCCTCAACGTCTTTGAAGTCTTGACATTCTCCATCTGCCTTAAGAAATAAAAGATGTCTGTTCATCCTGGCATGAGTTTGCCTTACCTCTGGATGCTGCAAATTAGCCTGTTTTTGGCGTGTGATTCACCATGGGGAGATGAGCAAGAGTTTTATTTGCAAGCCTCTGGGTCTGTCTCCCTGTGTGGCTCACCTTCCCCCAAACCTGAAGGCAAAAGATACTGGTGAATTCCTACACATGTTTAAACATTTGTAATTCAGGAGTATGTAATTCTCCAGGGCATCCAAGTACTTCATAAGAATGTCAGGGAAATTACAAGGCTTCTTGCACCTTGCCGAGTGCAGGAAATTCTAGCAGTTGTGGTTTCTGAGGGTTCCTAATGTCCATGCAGAGTGATTGGGTATCCCAGAAAAAGGCTAATCCCAGGACTCCATACTGATCTGTACATTTTTAGAGGCCTGGTTTCCATTCCGTACTATTGAGATTTCCCCCCCCCCCCTTTATTTTTGGTGGGGTTAGGGGGACTGATGTTTGTGAAGTTAGTGGTGCTGGAGGAGACTCTTGAGAGTCCCCTGGACTGCAAAGAGAACAAACCTATCCATTTTGAAGGAAATCAACCCTGAGTGTTCACTGGAAGGACAGATCCTGAAGCTGAGGCTCCAATACTTTGGCCATCTCATGAGAAGAGAAGACTCCCTGGAAAAGACCCTGATGTTGGGAAAGTGTGAAGGCAAGAGGAGAAGGGGACGACAGCGGACGAGATGGTTGGACAGTGTCACCGAAGCTACCAACATGAATTTGACCAAACTCCGGGAGGCAGTGGAAGACAGGGGGGCCTGGCGTGCTCTGGTCCATGGGGTCATGAAGAGTCGGACACGACTTAACGACTAAACAACAAAAGGGGGACTGATGTTTGATTTTAGAATCAGCTGAGCATTACAAGTTGGAGAAAGTTAAGTTTTGACTCAATTAAATATTGCAGTGTCATGACTACTGCTACTGCAATTAACATTTAGTATCGGTATTCAGCTAAGCAGGAAGCTGTATGATATGATTGTTCATTTGATCTGGCATGAAGCTTTAAAGGAATTATGTCCATGGAAGTGTTTTGTCTTTAATTGTGAAGTTAGTGTGTTACAGAGTTTGAGCCATATTTTCATTCTTCTATTGCTAAAGAAGGTGCATGATCATGAAGGTCCATCGAATGCAGCCATTCTCAACCATTTTATTTTCCGGCCAGGGCCATAAATACAACATAAAAGAAATATAGAAATCAGGATTGTATAAGTCACAGAACAAAACTTATAAAGTGGTGTGTGAAGAATTGTACATTTTGTTGCTACCCATGCAAGAAAATGAAGCAGAGAACAGTTAATAATCACATTTTTATGATATTCTATGTAATTTTTAAAAAAAATGAAGAGGGAAAATCCTGCAGTTATAAAATAAGCACTGTAAGAAGAAAGATGGGCCAGAATCTGCCTCCCAGAGAAACTAGATATCTATTTTCATGAAGCCTTTTGTTTTGTTTTTAAATATGGGGTAGCGTATCTATGCTATGGACCTAAACTGATATTATATATTGAGGTTTGTGATTTTTTGTCATCTAATAATTTATGGGTTTAAGGATTTCTGACCATTTCTAGATTCTTAGCAAAGTACTAGCAGGCTTGCATATGACTGTTATATGCCTATCAAACTGATTCAACTGCATTACATATAGATATACTTCTGGTGGTGGAACAATCTAAAGGTATCATCCACCTAGCTCCAATATGCCAAATACTCATAGTTCTTTAGATCCCACAAAATGTTTTTCTAATGCATTTTGAGAAGGCTGAAATATAGAGACAAGCTTGCCAGCAATAACAATATAAAGCCTTGTCCATTATATTTCAAACCAAAATGATTGCTCTTTTCACAAATGCTGTTAGTGCTGACATGAACTCAACTCTTTTTCTTTCTTTCTTTCTTTCTCTCTCTCTCTCTCTCTCTCTCTCTCTCTGTGTGTGTGTGTGTGTGAGAGAGAACTGTATTTATTGTTAATAAATTTGAGGGAAACAGCTGTGAAATGAATGCCCAATGAAGTGCAGTATTCCCTGTACTGAATAGCAAGAAGATTGGTGCCTGCCACCTTTTTTGTTTTTTGTTTCTTTCTTTGTTTTTATTGCACCAAAATTGTGCACTTAGAAATTCTGGACATTTCAGAAAAGGTCATGCAAGGTTCCTTAGCTATAGATCTAATTTAAGAAGAATGTGATATTCCTTTTATTTCACTCTGACCATTTGCAAAAATAAAGGGAAAAGCCAGTATTAGCAAACCTGCAGCCAATTGTACTAGCTTAAGAATAACAATATCCCTGTTAGATGGTCCATACTCACAGCTATTTGACAACTAGAAGCCATTTAATAAACTTTGCTTTTAAAAGTTACGGATGGCTTCAGCATGTAATTATATTCCTACTTCTTAAAAGTATCTTTTAAAGCTTTGAGTTGGAATCTAAAACATCTGGAGACACCAGGTTGAGAAAGTCATTGATTATAGGTCCTTCGGGCAATCAAGTTAGTGGTACTAATTAAAGCTTGAAGGTCTTTCCACTGGGAAAGTCTTTGAAGCATTAGTGTCCTTTGCTATCTACATGTTGACATTTGCGTGTGCCAGAAAGAGTTTTAAAATCCCCTAATGGCAAAGGGAAAGAAGTTGTTTTTTTCAAACTTTGTTTTTGCATGCCAGGGTATACCAGTTGTACCAGCTGGCTCCTTGGACCACTTACAAAATATGCTGGGGGATGGGGAATGAACAAAATACTGCAGAAACTGAGGATAACCAAAATTATCCAAGATGGAGGATGTTGCATATTTCACTTGTCCATTTGCATAATGTGGGCTTCCTATACCAATAATATGGATTTAGACATAGGAGTATACTGTACATAGTAAGAATAATTTCAACTCTAGAAAATTAATTGGGGATGGGGGTAAGGATAAGAAAGGACTTTTAATATAATAAGGACTTTTGCCCCCTCCAGAGGATGCCTTTCTAAGATCATAGGATAATGGAGTTCGAAGTGGCCTATAAGACCATCAAATCCTACTCCCTGCTCAGTGCAAGAATCCAAATCAAAGTATATCTGATGGATCGTTTGCTAATTTTCTCTTTAATTGCTCCAGCATTGAAGCACCTAATGTTGAAGACCACTGGGCCCAGGGTTGAACTGCATGGTTCCCCACTTGTTACCTCCTCCCAGTCTGAGAATGAGACTAATTAATCATCACCCTCTGAGTCCGATTCTGCAACCAACTGTGTATCCACCTGATAGTTGTTCTATCCAGCCCACATCTAGTTAACTTGCTAATCAGAATATCATGGGGCACTTTGTCAAAAGCTTTGCTGAAGTCAAGATATATTATGTCTACAGCATTCCCGCCATCTACCAGGGACCTTACTTGATCTAAAAAGAGAGTTATTATTGCCTTGTTTTCAAGGTGCTTGCAGAGTGACCGCTTTATAATCTGCTCCAGAATGTTCCCTGGGATTGATGTCACTGGTTCCTCCTTTTACTGTTTCGAAGATAGAGACTATGTTAATTCTCTTCCAATCATCTGGCACTTCACCCATCCTCCATGATTTCAAGAAAATAAAAGACCATGGGAATTATTTAGTCAGATCTTTCAATACTCTTGGATGCAGCTCATCAGGCCCTGGAGATGTGAATACATTCAATGTAGTAAGATATTCTTTTACTATTTGTTTATCAATCTCAAGATGTAATCCAGCCCTCTCCACTTGTCCTTCCCATTTGTCTGGAGGGTCAGAGACCGCCTTTTGGGATAAGACCGAGCTGAAGTAGGAATTATTTCTACCTTTTTTTGTCATCTGTTATACTTTTTTCATCCTCACTGAGTAGCTGAGCCACTATTTCTTTTCTATGTCTTTTGCTATGTACATACTTGAAGAATGATTTTTTTTGGTGCTTTTAGCATCTCTTGCTAACTTCAGGTCATTCTCAGCTCTTACCTTCCTAACACCATTCCTGCCATTTTTCCCTACCTATCTGTACTCTTCTTTTGTGGTCTGGACTTCTTTCCACTTTCTATATGTGTCCCTTTTTTCTTTTCAGGTTCTCTTTGAGCTTTTTATAAAGATGGGGGCTGGCCTCAAGCTTGCTGTATTGGAAACTGTATTCTTTCCAGTTAGTTTTAATGGGAATAATGACAGTGGGAGACAAAGGAAGTGGAAATGTATTGTCATTGTCCCGTTGATTTCACCTGGATTTGTGCCTTAAATTTTATTAGATTTTTTGATTTCCACCTTTGCTTTCAGCAGTGTCTCCACAACCACATTCAGAAGTAGATGTTATTAAGCAGCATCTTTTAGCTGACGTCAACCCCTTTTTGGAATCTCTGCTCAGAATATGCATACGGTTCCATCTGACTATTAAAACCTTCCACTCTTCTCAGTCTTTTTATATCTATATATCTAGATCTATCTAGTTATGATAGAATTAAATGACAAGGATAGGATGTAAAAGAACTTTGGGAGTTCTAATGAGGTCCACATGGATGGCATAATGACCTGCAGAGAATCTTGTAGCAGATAATGAGGAACAGACAAACAATAAATCACAGCTTCTCCCCCACTACATTGTTAAGCATCAGGTCACCACCAGATCTTGACAATTGCCTGCAATGATTGGTACTTAGAAACCTTATGATTCAGTTTCCAGGAGATATTGCTGACAGTTGCTGTGAGGCAAATGCTGCTTTAGCTTACCAAGAAATTCTTCATGAAAGACATTTGTCTCTCACCTGAGGGATAATTACATCCTGTACCTGAAATGCTTCATTCTGAATTACAGTGGACCTGACTGCTGAGGCCATTTCACTATGGTTCTTCTTCTGCCTTTTGTTAACTCCCAAGATTCAAAGAAAGGGTAGCATGGGGTTGAAGATAGTGGGTCAGAAATGTACAAATAGGAAGCATAAGCATCTGTTTGGTAAAAGGGGCACAGCTCAGTGGGGACTTCCCATTCTGGAGAAAGGAGCTGCATCCAAGACAGAGATGACAGAAGTTACCAAATAAAAATGGGTGGTATTTGAATACCCATAGTTCTAAATGTTCACTTGTTCCATATGAATGAAATATTTCAAAAGTTTTCTCCATGCTGGGTTAAATTAGTAGGGTTTTTGTGTATTTTTTTCATTTTATTATTATTTTAAAGAAAAAGAAGAGTTTTGTGCAAAATACCTTGCAGTTTGCCTTGAAAGTCTTGTATCTTCCACCAAGTGCATTTTTTCCTATTTTCTGAAGTTTTTCAGTTTTTCAATAAAGTGTCTCCCCCGCCCCCCAAAACCCCCCACTCTTTTTGCTAAGGCTGCTGATATTTGGTGGCAGTGGTGGTGCAGGAGTGAAAAATCTTATAGTTACCGCACATATTTCTGAAGAGACACCCTTGTTTTACCTCGACACCTTTTTCATCTAGGACCAGAAAGTTTGTAAGTATTCATTCTGTCCTTATTCCATGTAGACAGTTTCTGTGACAGCCGACATTTCATGCTTGCCTAGTGACTAAAACCTGAAATGATGCTGGCCAAAGCCATCAAGATGTTTGTCACATTCAAGCTTCTTCATTGTACACTGAAAACATCTTAGATGTAAACTGTAAAAAATATATAAGGCATGAAGTGGCCTTGAAAGAGTGTCCTAGAATTTTCTGTGATTGTACAGACAGTTCTAGGGCATCTATCATGGTCCATCACAAAAAAAAGCACCTTTTTATCTCCAAAAGGATACTGTGAAGTTGCGGGGAGG
Organism: Intellagama lesueurii; assembly: GCA_037013535.1. Classification (NCBI taxonomy): domain Eukaryota; kingdom Metazoa; phylum Chordata; class Lepidosauria; order Squamata; family Agamidae; genus Intellagama; species Intellagama lesueurii. Next base: position 24,444,271 of record JBAJHW010000010.1, on the reverse strand, counting down.
GAGTGCAAAAGAGCACAGCCAAAATGATCGAGGGACTGCTAGATCAACTCTCCTATGAGCAAAGATTATGTTTGGCCTTTGAGGGGGGACAAGTAAAGCCTGGAGATTATAGAGTGGTTAAATATATGCATAGTATGGAGAAATTGGACAGAGATATTTTCTCCCAATCTGATAATAATAGCGCCTGGGACAGAGGTGTAAAGGGAAATTTGGAAGTGCATCTGCTCATGCTGACATGCCCATAGCAGTCATTCCTATACGGAGAATCCAAAAAGGCAGGTATATTAATAGATGAGAAGTAGGTCTTTTGTAAAGTTAATGACTCCTAATTGAGCATTCAAGACAAAATCACACTCAAACAGTTCATGTCACAACATTTCCCTCCTTGTTCCTGGAAGGACTGAAGGAAGAGTGGGGTGGCAGGTGATGTCATAGTTCTTGCTATTCAGAAAAGCCCAAGGCTTTGATCCTCCAGGCCTAGCTCTACTGCACCACTAGTCTGAGTTTGAAGAATGACGCTGAATGATGATAGATGGCATATAAAAGAAGGTGCACTCACTAACATTTCCCATGAGGATGTGGGAGATGTCAAAAGAAACTGTGGTGGCTGCATAAAGAGCTCTCAGATGAAGTACAATTGAAAAGAGACATGTCTACGAAGTGGAAGGAAGGGCAAATAACCAAGAAAGAGTACAGAGAGGTAGCCAATATTTGTAGAGAGAAGGTTAGGAAGGCTAAACTTGAAAATGAGCTCAGATTTGCAAGAGAGGTAAAAAAAGATTTTTCAGCTATGTTTTGAAGCAAAGGGAAGAACAGTGAAACAGGCTGTGCAGAAAGGATGGAGAATTGCTAAGGGGTGACAGAGAGAAGGCACAACTGTTGAACGCCTACTCTGCCTTTGTTTTCTCACAAAAGGAGAACAGTGTTCGGCCTGGTGCAAGCAAAATACAGGGGGAAATGAGAGGGCTGCTTGCTGCCCAAGATAAAGAAAGAAATGGCATGGGAACACCTAGCTACCTTAAATAATTTTAGTCTCCAGTGCCAAACGAATCCCATCTGAAGAAACTAAAGGAGCTTCCAGACGTAATCCCAGAGCCTCTGTCTACAATCTTTGAGAAGTCTTGGAGAAGGGGTGAGGTCCCCGAACACTGGAGGTGAGCTAATGTTGCATCTTGAGTTCAGCAAGGCTTTTCACAAGGCCCCTCTTGTGACCAAGCTGGTAAGATGTGGTCTAGAGATGATGCCATGGTTAGTTGCATTTGTCAGGCCACATTCAAAGACAGCTCACCTGTGACATCTCCTCATTCTGGAGGGGAATGATTAGTTGGGTGCCAAAAGCATCTGTCCTAGGTCCAGAGTTTTTCAATATCTTTATAAAAGACTTGGACAAGGGTGTGAAGGAAATGCTCCTTAAATTTGCAGATGACACCAAGCCTGGAGGGTAGTCATAATTCACAAGACAAAATCAGGATTTAAAAGGACTTTAACAGATTATAGAACTGGGCCAATGCAAACAAAGTGAGCTTCAACAAGGGACAATGTAAAGTACTGCACTGGAGCTGGAAAAATCAGACACACAAATATAGGATGGGTAAAAGCTGGCTTGGAAGTAGTACGTGTGAATAGTATCTAGGGGTCTTAGCAGATTGCAAATTAAACATATATCACTAGTACAACTCTATCTGCTCCAGTCAGATCCCACTCAAAGTATTGTGTCCAGTTCTGGGCATCACAGCCTAAGAAGGATTCAATTCTTAAAGAAAACAAACAAAAACAAACAAACAAACAAAACCCCAGCTGGTTTATGAATGTGGGATATTGTGCTTCTGTATCCCCTATTCAAAACACCTCGAAATGGCCTGATATTGCTGAACAATATTGTGCCTGCATTGTCAGTAGGAAAAAGGATGCCAAGCTTTACATAGCAAAAGTCAGCCTGAATGTCAATAACACCAATGGCAGCAGTCAAGATGGTCTACAAGATACCTTCTCATGCTCCCAAAGAAACACCAGGCACAGAAGAATCCCATAACGTCACTCTTTTTTTAAATCACTTAGCCACTTTTCACCCAAGCACAAATCAATTGTCATGGCTGTTTCTTGACAAGTTGAATTTTTTGTTTGTTTAGGTCACCCCCATTTTTAGAATTTCCTTATAGAATGTTGCTTTACTCTGGCAGCACAAGATAATACCAAGAAGCTGGAACATGTCCAGAGAAAGGATACCAGAATAGTTAGAAGTTTAGATATTAGTCCCTTTGAGGAAAGGTTGAGGGAACTTGGCATATTTAGCCTTGAGAAGATGTGGCTGAGAGATGTGTGATATGACATCCACCTTCAAATAATTGAAGGGCTGTTACATAGAAGATGGAGCAAGCTTGCTTTTTCCAGCTCAAGAGGATAGGACTGGAAGTAATGAATTCAAGTTGAAAGACAGGAGATTTTGACTAAACAGCGGGAAGAACTTCCTAAGAGAGAGAGCCATTGGACAATGAAATCAACTGCCTTGGAGAGTGGTGGACTCTCCTTCACTGGAGATTTTTTTAAACAAAGTTTGCATGGCCACCTATTAGGGATCCTTTAGCTGTGGAGTTCTTGCACTGGTAGGAAGCTTGATAACCCATGGGGCCCATTCCAGCTCTACACTTCTATAATTCTATGATTCACACATCATGTAGCTAAAATATGAAATTCACTAGCACAAGAGCTAATGATAAGACTATCAGCAGATACTAGTAAGGATGCTAATATCGAAGACAGTGTATCAGTTCCAGTTTTTGGAAAGCATAAGTGAAAGAGTGTTATAGTGCTCATGTTTTGCTTGCAGATCTCCCATTGGTGCTTGGGACAATGAATGTTGGATTAGATAGATCTTTGGTATGATCCAGCATGACTATTCTTATGTTCTTATGTTACTTTTTAACTTTACTCTGATCAAGCATCATATGGAGGTGACTTAATGAAGGAAATAAATCAGACTCCTTTCCCTGCACACATTTGTACACACACGTACACAAACCCATGGCAGATACATTAGCTTGCCACCACGTGTACAAATGGACATAGAAGTAGGAAAGCACATGTGCGCATCATACACAAAATGCATTTGGTTTCTTGAATCCTGGATTCTAAAAAATGAGGTCATGAGAATCAGGGATGTCATGCACAAAGTGCATGGATGGAGCACAACGCCCTTCATTCCAAATCTGCATGTAGGGAATTCCCAGTATCTCCAGAGGTTTCTCCTATTTGCTCTTTGCAAACCAGCTAAAATAAGGAAAGAGTAATGTTAAATCATACACACACCCATTTCCCACGTCTGTTCATAAATGCTAGGAATGATCAAGAACACCTAGAATTTTGTAGCTGGCTCTCACTAACACCCATATCTGTATCCAGTCCAATCCTTTTCAAATGCTACCCATAAAGTGATATTAGAATAGCAGCCAGAGGAAATTGCCTTACAGCATGGTGGTGTCTGTATATCACAAAAGCTTTACACCCTCCCCAAATGTTTGCCTTTACCCTCGCAGCTTTATAGTTCTTTTAAAGCAAACCATCATGCTATCTATGAAAGCTTTTCTTTTGTTTTGGTTTAATGACGTCCTTGAAACTGTTGTCAAGGTGGTTGACACACCTCCTAGGAAGATGTTTAATGTGACATTGAATTGTATCAGCTTGGAATAGATTTGCAGGGCCCTCTGCACTCCATTCTAAACAAATGGCAGCATAAGGGGGGCAGTTAAGGCTATTTTGATGAATGGGCTATATTCTGCCTTTGTTATTTTAGTGAGCAGAGAGACCAGTATTAGCCAGGGAACTGTGCTATTGCGTTTAAATTACATCTTTTCCTAGCTTCCTCCCTCACCCCTTCAGAAAAGAGGGAAGGAAAACAGAACCAGCTTGCCTGAGTTTGTCAAAGAGAAACCATTTTTATGATGGCTGGAGGAAAAATATCCCTGTTAAGAGGAAATGACTGCAATAAAGAGGTCTATTTCATTCATCGGCACCCAAACTGTTCCTAAAAGCTGTACATTCTGATTCAGCTAACCTGCCCAAATTCCTTTTCATTAAGAAGTGATGCGTCCTGAAGTAACCTGTGAAATGAATTTTTAAAGGGATCCAATCCATTGGTGCATGTGGTAGTTGTGTTAGGAATGGGGGATCACTTAGAATTGAGTGGGAATTGACAGTGATCTGGAAATGGTATGGAACTTATTAGCAGAGAGCAAACCCACCAGTTAGAAAGTAGAGGGGAAAAAATTAAAAAGCCAATATTATTTTCATATTGGTTCTGCCACACTTGGGATATTAAATGTATTGCGAAACTGACTTGTAGTATTTATTTAAGAAAAGGGAGACAAATATGATCACAGTTTTGCTATAAATGAGATTTTATCGGATGCCTTTTGGAATGATAAACTTAGTAATAATGCTCTGTTTATAGTTTCTTTTCATTTTAAAAACATAAAGTGCAGAATTATTTACAAGTGCAGGTAATATACCAGATTTTTCAGATTTCATAGATTAGTATTTTCTATCCAGTTTGTAGGCCTAACATGCTGCGGTTTCTACCTGGGACTTTCTGACTATTTGATTATTCAACTATGACACCATAGAGGGTAATAGGCAGGCTTGTATGGTACAACAGAGTCCTTCCTCTACTGGGCACCAGTGCATTTATTTAATCAGAGTTCATTCCTACTGTTTCTGGAGGCTATCAGAGTGACTGGTGACTATCTGAGGCTGGGGTCACACCAACGAAATGTCCCCCTGTGGTTACGTGAATTAGTCGTGTTCCTGTCATGCTTTGTGGTCAAATGGTATTTATTCCGGAATGTGCATCCTAATGTTTTTTTGGGGTTACCAAATCATGTCTTTCAATTATTTCACCAGCTACATTGAGGTGCTGGATTATTATTTATCTTGGGCACTGTGATCCTATTATTTTTTCCCCATTATTTTTTTAACGGTGCATGTTGGGAACTGTTCCATGATGGTGTCCCTTTTTCTGTGTCCCCATGCCTCAGGAAACAATGCATTGCAGTCAATGGACCCCTCTGCTAGAAGATCCAGTTCAACAAGCGCCTAGAGCTTCTTGTTGAGACTGATAGAAGTTAATGAACGCATCAACACAAACGATGTGGGGAAAAAATTACTGACATTTTAAAAGGACATGCACAGTGACAGTAGTTCAAAAACAATGTGATAAGATCATTCACACACACAGCAACACAACTTTTTTAAAAAAAGATCCACCACAAAAAAAGTAGAAGCCTCTGGCCAGGTGAGAAATGATCCACAGTTAGCACTCTCGCCGGGAAAATGGTTCGCTAATGGAGTGTGTCATGTGGCCACTAATTTATGATACAAGCTCAGTGGGGGATAGGAAGGCAACATTTGGCTCGTGTGACCGTGGCCTGAAATCCTGTACAACTGTGGCCAAACAGAGGGCACAGTACGTGCCTAGATGGATGCTGTTCTGGCTAGGAAAGAGACAGCTTTTTATTTGTTTATCAATGGGTGGAAGATCAGGTTTTAAATCTCCTTCTGTGATGTAGGTTACATCTGATTACTAGGACAGGAAATGTCTTTTACCTTCTCTCCGGCTTGCAAAATATACAACTGAGCAACGTATATTCATGTGTGTCTGTTTTGATATCCTTTATGAGGCGAAGTGACAAAGTTATTTTACTTTCAAATGCTGTATCTCAGGCAGAAAATTTGATGAATGCCGCTACTGTCCAGCGTTTGTAAAATCAGAAGCCATGTAGCCCATATAGGACTAACAAGTTCTTATTTTTTGCAAGCTTTCATGTGTCCAAATATACTTCTTCAGATGAATAGAGTGGCTATGTCTTTGACGGAAGCATAAAACTATTGGACGTTTAAAACTGCTAGCAGCTGTTCTAAGTTACCAGCAGTATAATGACAGAGGAAACCATTGTCTTTGTTTAAACCTAAACAGAGTGTGCTGAATCTCCTGGTGTGTTCCTGCCCAGCAACCGTCCTTTGGAATCTGTCCTTGAAGTTTGTCTGTTCAAGGACTGCAACTCTGAGACCAGAGGAAGAGAGTTCAGGAAAGGTGAAGGGTTTGCCACCTGGTCTCTGTTTTTTTCTATTCTTGATGTCTGTTTTGTGCCCATTTACTCTCTTGTGTAGAGTTTGGCCTGTTTGTCCAATATAAAATGCAGTGGCATTGCTGACAAAATATGGAGTATGACATGTATCAAATTGAAGTATGACCCAACTTGTAACCCAGCTTTTGGTTATAGTGACAGGCAGGGCTTCATCTGCTCAATGTTTTATTTATTATATAACTATAAAAAGTATGGGTGGTGCTGTTAAGGTAGAGGAGATGATAGCTGCAATTGTGCCAATGGAGTCTTTGAACATACTTAGGGTTGGTTGGTTTTAGGGGGGGAAAAGGCTGAGGAATGAAGGTTTCAGCAGGGCTAGGTGACTTTCAGTTTCCCAGTGTGGTGTAGTGGATAGAGTCACAGACAAGGACTCTGGAGACCAGGGTTCGAATCCCCACTTGGCCATGGAAACCCACTGGGGGAGTGGAACTGGTAAAACCACTCCTTAAATATCTCACTTACCTTGAAAACTCTATTAGGGTCACTGTAAGTCAGTTCTGACTTGACAGCACAGAACAACAACAAGTGATTTCAGAGTTCTGAAACCCTAGACCCTGGAGGGCCACTCAAGCTTCCAGGTCCCCTCACCACTGCCAGGACTTCCCCAATCTTCTGTTTTTGAGGGGGGGAAAAACAGTCTTCCCAAGACCTTTTCAGCTTGTAGTGGGAGGGTAATATGGCAAAATTTGCCCCCAACCCATAGAGGGAAATTTCAGAGTGAAGGTGAATGTTATGGAGTTTTAGTTCTCTTACTTCCCCACCTCCATAATCTGAGGAACATATAGGAAATTTCAGAACATTACTTTGTTTCATCCGCAGTAGAGTCTGGTCCTTCTTAAAAAAATGATGGTCAAGTTCCTTTATTGGGATAAAGGTGATATAAACAAAATGTATGTATGAATGGATATTTGCTAATTTACAGTGGATCAATGGATGGAAGATGCCGTGCTGAATAAGGAATTAAAAAGCAAACATTATCTTGGAATGCAATAAGGAAGACAAAACTGAAGCTAGGTTTGAGAAACAGTTTCAGAGTGAGCTTCAGAAATAGATTTAGAGAAAGAATTCTCAAAACCAGCAACAAAAGCAAATCTTTCAGATATATCTATGTTACAAACATAATAGAAGTGTTACTCCATCTGAAATGTCATCATCAACCTCAAGGAAAGCCGAAAACAGTAATATGGCGAGGGCACGAAGGACACCTTGTTCCATATCTTCCACACCATGTGCAACACTGTGTTTCTGAGGGTTCTCTGGTGAAAGGAACAGGTTCTTAGTTCATTTGAAACATTTAAAATGCTTATGTCCTTAAGAGGAAGCAGATGATTATGTTAAAACTGTTATGAAGGGTGTTTAGAATTATATTTAAGGCAAAGAGATAATCATACTTGGAATGGTAGTGGTGCTATTGAATGACGAACAATATTTCTTTTGTTCAAGAAAAAAGCCGCTGCAATGCTGTCAGATAAAAGGGAAAAGGTTAGGGTATAGGATATTATATGGTGAAGGCTACATAAAACTGAGGGCACGTCAGCAGTTCCCCTCAGCTCTACTTATATAGCTGTCTTCCTTTCATGTTGGAGCTTCCAACATAGTTGGTGTGCCCTGAATATGTGAAAAGCTTCCAATCTAGAGCATTTTTATGTTTATTTATTTATTTTTATATGAAAAAGGGGGGAAATGAGAGAGAGAGAGAGAGAGAAAGAAAGAGAGAGAGTTCTAACACTTCAGCGCCAACGTCGTCTTTCTGGGTTGTAAAAAGGCAAAGTGAAATAAAATTAAATGGCAACGGTTTTAAAGTGAGAGAGAAATGGCTGGGAAAAAGGATGCTGGATGTGTGTGAAACATTGCATGGTTAACCCTTTATCCCTGTCTGTTTGGCTCACTGAGTCAAACCTAGGAACTGTTTCTTTGCTTAGCATAATCATGCACCTGTTTTCAGCCTGTCAAATATCAGAAGGATGCTTCTGTTCATAGAGATTTCTTTTTCTTTTGTGGTTTCAAACTTTAGGGTAGAGCAATGCTGGAATTATTCAATGGAAAGGTGGTCCCACAGGGGACAAAACCAGTGCAACCGGCTAAAATAAAAACTGAGAATATACAATATGTGCATTTAATGTCTGACTATAGCATTATTCAGGAAACAGACCTAAAATATGGAGAGTTGTAATGGTGTGGCATGCATATGTGACAGACCGATAGATAGATAGATAGATAGATAGATAGATAGATAGATAGATAGATAGATAGATAGATAGATAGATAGATAGATAGATAGATAGATAGATAGATAGATAGATAGATAGATAGAGTGGTGGAATGAGGTTGAGAAAGAGATTTAGGTACATCCTTGCTATATGTTTAGCCTTCCATGTTCTTTACTATTTCAAGCCTAATGCTGCTTCAAATACAGCCATGGAATGACCTTTGGCTAATCACTATTTCCAAGCCTAACCCTACCTCCTTGCACGGTTGTTGTGAAGACGAAAGTGTGAATGGCCTGGAAAGGAAAAACACAGCATGTAACCTTCAGCTCCTGATAAAGGTAGCAAATGCAGTAAATCAATCAATAAAAGTTCTGCTTAGCTTAGAAATGCAAGCAACTGACAGTGAGCAGGTTGGGCCTTGGTTTGCTGTGAACAAACCTGCATTCAACATGTTATCTTTTGGCAAAGAGCAGCTGCAGGTTATGTGGAGAGATGCAATTTAGATTGAGGTGATGGTGTGTGGGAATCTTCTGCACTGAAGATTGAGTGACAACAATCTCCTGAAGCTGCATTTTGCCTGACAGCATAATTTTCCTTTAACACCAATGGAAGGTTCTGACCCAGGGCTAAGAGCAGGCTCCCAGTGGATGGGAAGATTGTGAACAACTTTCAGGACAGCAAAGGGAAGAATGAGTGAAGTCCCCCTTCCCCCTGGTTCCAATGAAAACCACCAACGTCTCTCTCTCTCTCTGTAAAGGTCTATTTATTCAACCTATATCCCATCTTTCTCCCAGGGCTAGGAATCAAGGTGGTTTACAACAAGATCCAGAATAGGTGGGAACAGATTAAAAACATATGTAGACAAAACCAAACAGAATATTACAAAACCAGAACACAATATTAAAACTATTATGGTATCTAAACACTATGGGGTCACGAAGAGTCGGACATGACTTAATGACTAAACAACAACAACAAACACTATGAATTTGAGCAAACTTTTAAAGCACATTTCTAAAGCACAGCTCAATCCTTTTAAAAACCTGTTTCTCAACAGCCAGTCAATTACTAAATGACCATCCAACCCAAAAGGTCTTCGGCTGCCTACAGAGAACAGGAAGTGAACTGCTCCATTGGCAACAAGTCCCACATCTTGAGATCAATCTGTGAGAAGCCATTAATTACAACAAACCACCTCGGCAATCGGATGTAACTTTGGTTGAAATGTATGTGTTGATGACTTGTCTCACCCATTATGAATTGTCAGTTGCTCAGCAAGTTATGAATCCGTGTCAGAAATGTACTGTATTGTGATGGGTTGATGAATTATTTTCAGGTTGGTTTTTTTATTCAGCTTCTTTGTACCCTACTTCCTTTTCCAAAAAGGAAGCCCCAGGTGCCTAACATCATACAAAACAAACATCAACATTTCAAAAGATAAAAAAGTAAAAAGTTGCTCAGCAATAAGCATGCTAAAATGCTACATCAATAGACTTTCAGCTCAACACTGAAAAGATCAGTTCAGTAAACAATGAAATATTCTAAGAGATATTCTAAACAATGTCTCAACAACCAACAAGAAGATTGTAAAATAAAATCAGCATTTTAGCCAAATGCAATATAGCTATGTTCTTGTTCCATTATGATAATATACTTGTAGACTAAAGTTTTGTTTCTGGAGAACTAGATAGCAGTTTAACCTGCTCTGGTGCATCTACAACCTTTTCCAGAAGGGTTATATGAATCTGTGGTCTACTTCATGAGAACTACTTCTGTCAGAAACACCCCAGTACAATTAATAAACATATCAGACAATTTCCCCCAAATAATGGACAATATCAAGAGCATTTGGGCAGCTAACATCAAATCTTAAATGGCACATGTTGAAGGGCACCGAGTATACTGACATAAGCGTGAATCCTGTTCTTCTCCACTCTTGTAAAGAACTGTGTGGGTGTGAAACCCCCATTTTCTTAGGTTTAATTTGGTTCTGCCAACTTCAGCTCATAGCTAGAGATGGGAATGAATAAAAAAACAAATCACGATATTCGTTGAAAATCGCTGATTCATCGCATATTTGTTGCTTTGTATTCATTCAATACAAAGGCCCTGATGAATATGAGGCGAGAAAGTTTTACCTATTTTTGATTCGTCGATTCGTCTACTCCCCTTTTGGGCCTTCTGTGCTGTCTGCAGCCCGCTGCTGTCCATCACAAGCTCTGGGAAACCCTGGGAGGGACCTAGAGACTCCTGGATGACGGGGCAGGCAGCCAATACCGCTGCTGCTGAAAGGGCTGTGGGGGAGTTCCTTGTTAATAGGCTTTATAAACCATTTTTCTGCAGTCACTTTGCACTCCTGCTCTGAGTCTTGGCACGGTCAGTTGCTGCTGCTGTGCTGTCTGTGTGCTTTAGGCAGCCAGCAGTTTTTCACTGTGGCAGCAAAGCATTTATAATTTATTTATTTCATTATTATTAATTATTATTAATTATTATTATTATTATTATTATTATTATTATTATTATTATTATTATTATTATTATTATTATTATTATTATTATTATTATTATTTGAAATACAGGGAATTTGGGGAGCCCCCCTTTTTTCTTTAGCAGGGTACATTTTAGTTCAGAAGCTAGTTATTTTTTGAGGGTTAGGGTAGGATGGATGATCTCTGGTTGTGTGTATTTATGTGTGTGTATTTTACCCTTTTCCCTCATTTACTCTAGAGTGCTTGTGTGTGTTGCCTGTTTGTGTTCTCCAGCCAGTACTGTGTGCTTCAAAAGCACATATTAAAAATCTTTTTTTTTCTTTTTCTTTTTTCTTTTGTTAGTAGGATACTGTGGAGGGCTTTCTCTAGTCAGATCACATTTTAGTTGAGAAATTAGTTATTTTTTGAAGCGTGCATTTGGGCAGTGTGTGTGTGTATTTTACCCTTTCCCCCCATTTATTCCAGAGTGCTTGTGTGAGTGTTTGTGGTGGAGACTAGGTGTCTATTTAGTTATTTGTTGTTGTTGTTTAGTCGTTAAGTCGTGTCCGACTCTTCGTGACCCCATGGACCAGAGCATGCCAGGCCCTCCTGTCTTCCACTGCCTCCCAGAGTTGGGTCAAATTCATGTTGGTAGCTTCGATGACACTGTAAAACCATATTGTCCTCTGTTGTCCCCTTCTCCTCCTGCCTTCACTCTTTCCCAACATCAGGGTCTTTTCCAGGGAGATTTCTCTTCTCATGAGATGGCCAAAGTATTGAAGCCTCAGCTTCAGGATATGTCCTTCCAGTGAGCACTCAGGGTTGATTTCCTTCAGAATGAATAGGTTTGATCTCCTTGCAGTCCAGGGGACTCTCAAGAGTCTCCTCCAACACCACAATTCAAAAGCATCAATTCTTCGGTGGTCAGCCTTCTTTATGGTCCAGCTCTCACTTCCATACATTGCTACTGGAAAAACCATAGCTTTGACTATGCGGACCTTTGTCGGCAAGGTGATGTCTCGGCTTTTTAAGATGCTGTCTAGGTTTGTCATCGCTTTCCTCCCAAGAAGCAGGTGTCTTTTAATTTCATGGCTGCTGTCACCATCTGCAGTGATCATGGAGCCCGAGAAAGTAAAATCTGTCGCTGCCTCTATATCTTCTCCTTCTATTTGCCAGGAGGTGATGGGACCAGTGGCCATGATCTTAGTTTTTTTGATGTTGAGCTTCAGACCATTTTTTGCACTCTCCTCTTTCACCCTCATTAAGAGGTTCTTTAATTCCTCTTCACTTTCTGCCATCAGAGTGGTATCATCTGCATATCTGAGGTTGTTGATATTTCTTCCAGCAATCTTTATTCCAGTTTGGGATTCATCCAGTCCAGCCTTTTGCATGATGCATTCTGCAGATAAGTTAAATAAGCAGGGAGACAACATACAGCCTTGTCATACTCCTTTCCCAATTTTGAACCAATCAGTTGTTCCATATCCAGTTCTAACTGTTGCTTCCTGTCCCACGTATAGATTTCTCAGGAGATAGATAAGGTGGTCAGGCACTCCCATTTCTTTAAGGACTTGCCATAATTTGCTGTGGTCCACACAGTCAAAGGCTTTTGCGTAGTCGATGAAGCAGAAGTAGATGTTTTTCTGGAACTCTCTGGCTTTCTCCATAATCCAGCGCATGTTAGCAATTTGGTCTCTAGTTCCTGTGCCCCTTCGAAATCCAGCTTGTACTTCTGGGAGTTCTCGGTCCACATACTGCTGAAGCCTACCTTGTAGGATTTTGAGCATAACCTTGCTAGCGTGTGAAATGAGTGCAATTGTACGGTAGTTGCAGCATTCTTTGGAACTGCCTTTCTTTGGGTTTGGGATGTAGACTGATCTTTTCCAATCCTCTGGCCACTGCTGAGTTTTCCAAACTTGCTGGCATATTGAGTGTAGCACCTTAATAGCGTCATCTTTTAAGATTTTAAATAGTTCAACTGGAATGCCATCACCTCCACTGGCCTTGTTGTTAACCATGCTTTCTAAGGCCCACTTGACTTCACTCTCCAGGATGTCTAGTTCAAGGTCAGCAACCACACTATCTGGGTTGTCCGGGACATCCAGATCTTTCTGGTATAATTCCTCTGTGTATTCTTGCCACCTCTTCTTGATGTCTTCTGCTTCTGTTAGGTCCCTACCATTTTTGTCCTTTATCATGTCCATCTTTGCACAAAAGGTTCCTTTAATATCTCCAGTTTTCTTGAACAGATCTCTGGTTTTTCCCTTTCTATTATTTTCCTCTATTTCTTTGCACTGTTCATTTAAGAAGGCCCTCTTGTCTCTCCTTGCTATTCTTTGGAAGTCTGCATTCCATTTTCTGTGACTTTCCCTATCTCCCTTGCATTTTGTTTCCCTTCTCTTCTCTGCTATTTGTAAGGCCTCATTGGACACCCACTTTGTTTTCTTGCATTTCCTTTTCTTTGGGATGGTTTTTGTTGCTGCCTCCTGTACAATGTTACGAGCCTCCATCCATAGTTCTTCAGACACTCTGTCCACCAAATCGAGTTCCTTAAATCTGTTCTTCACTTCCACTGTGTATTCATAAGGGATTTGGTTTAGATTATACCTGACTAGCCCAGTGTTTTTTCCTACTCTCTTCAGTTTAAGCTTGAATTTTGCTATGAGAAACTGATGATCAGAGCCACAATCAGCTCCAGGACTTGTTTTTGCTGACTGTATAGAGCTTCTCCATCTTTGGCTGCAGAGAACATAATCAATCTGATTTCAGTATTGCCCATCTGGTGATGTCCATGTGTAGAGTCGCCTCTTGTGTTGTTGGAAAAGAGTGTTTGTGATGACCAGCTTGTTCTCTTGACAAAACTCTATTAGCCTTTGCCCTACTTCGTTTTGAACTCCAAGGCCAAACTTACCTGTTGTTCCTTTTATCTCTGGACTCCCTACTTTAGCATTCCAATCCCCTATAATGAGAAGAACATCTTTCTTTGGTGTCAGTTCTAGAAGGTGTTGTAAGTCTTCATAGAAATGGTCAATTTCAGCCTCTTCAGCATGGGTGGTTGGTGCATAAACTTGGATTACTGTGATGTTGAAAGGTCTGCCTTGGATTCGTGTTGAAATCATTCTATCATTTTTGAGATTGTATCCCAGTACAGCTTTTCCCACTCTTTTGTTGACTATGAGGGCTACTCCATTTCTTCTATGGGATTCTTGCCCACAGTAGTAGATATGATAATCGTCTGAATTGAATTCACCCATTCCTGTCCATTTTAGTTCACTGACGCCCAGGATGTCAATGTTTATTCTTGCCATCTCCTGTTTGACCACATCCAGCTTACCAAGGTTCATAAATCTTACGTTCCAGGTTCCTATGCAGTATTTTTCTTTGCAGCATTGGACTTTCCTTTCACTTCCAGGCGCGTCCGCAGCTGAGCGTCCTTTCGGCTTTGGCCCAACCACTTCATTAGCTCTGGAGCTACTTGTACTTGTCCTCCGCTCTTCCTCAGTAGCATGTTGGACGCCTTCCAACCTGAGGGGCTCATCTTCCAGCGTTATATCTTTTAGTCTTTTGTTTCTGTTCATGGGGTTTTCTTGGCAAAGATACTGGAGTGGCTTGCCAGTTCCTGCTCCAGGTGGATCGCGTTTAGTCAGAACTCTCCACTATGACCTGTCTGTCTTGGGTGTCCCTGCACGGCATAGCCCATAGCTTCTCTGAATTACTCAAGCCCGTTCGCCACGACAAGGCAGCAATCCAGTGAAGGGGATTTAGTTATTTAGGGGTATACTATTAATTTTTCTGCTACTTACCCCATTATTAATTTTTTTAAAAAAATATTTTTTAAAAGCCTTCAATTCCTGCCCCACCATTCTGTTTCTCCTTTTAAAAATATCAACTTAGTTACACCCTGTCTCTCCTATACTACCCCACTTGGCTTTTCCTTCCCTTCCCATTTTTTGGAAAGTGTAGTTTGGCAGGCTGGGATATATACAAAGCAGGTAAAAATGAAGGGCAGTGACCATGGGGTCTCTATTGGGAAAAAGCCCCTGAATAGACTAGGCACCATGACAGTTCCTCCTCCTTCGGTGGCCTTGCGGGCAGGTGTTGAAGCAGATCTTCCTCCAGTGCTCAAAGAACTACCACTCCTCCTCCTGGAGAAATCAGAGGATTTACTGGTTCCTGAGGATCCAGAAACCTCCCAGTCCTTGGAATGAGTAATGGCAGGTTTCCCCAATACCCCTGCCCTTGTCCCTAGAGCTGTCTCCGCCATCCTCCCAGACCAGCACCACTGGCACACAGTCTTCCCAGGCTAGCAGCAAGCAGGAGCAGGCAGTGGGTCATCATAGTGGCAAACAGGCAGAGGATTCTTGTGGGATCATTTCACTGTGGTGATGACCTGCGGCTGATTTCAAACACACTGTTGTGTGGGGTGAGCCTGTTGTTAGGTCCCCTGGAAAATATTCGAAACACAAAAGCTGTTCTTATTTTTTTACAACATGATAGGTAGCATAACTTTCTGTAGACCTCCAACCTTATATTTAGACTGACCGCTTGTGACAAAGTGGGACAAATGACCATGAACAGTCCCCTCATTAGGATATGACAAGCCTCTTCTTTTTAAGAGCAACAACTCAGTGCAGGAGAATTTGTAAAAGTATTGGATAGATGGGAGCTGCACTCTGTGTTTCTTCCTCTTATGCTGAGGTTCTCACTGACATTCTAAATCTACCTCTGAATTCAGGGCACAAGTGAGGATTCACATAAACATAACACAACATAAACAAACATAAAATTCCAAAATATAGAAAACTGCCATGACAGGAAGAAATTGAGACTAGAACCTTTTTCTTCAATGTGGTACTCTTAATTGCACAGTTCTGTGACTGGATGCAAGACCCCTATCCTGTCTGATGGCCCCTGAAGTACAGTGAACTAGATTGGTCTTTTCAATTTATATGAGCTATTTTAATCTGGGAATGTTTTGAGTTGCTTGTTTCTTCATGGGGGGAAGTGTAAAACAGTTTTATAATGGAAAAATCATAACGTGAAAATGTCCTAAAATTTGGTACAGAGCAAGAGCAGACTGTCTTCTAATTGGACGTTGATCCAAAGTCCAATTTCAAAGTTATCATTTTTGTGTTTGGGCCGCCCTCATTTTGAGAATTGCCTTATGGAATGTTGCTTTGCTCTGACCGACCATGCAACTATAATAAAATCCACAGTTTCTGGTATCTAGTTTCTTACTGTTTCTGTATTAAATACAGAAAATGCCTACAATCTGAAACATGTCTGTAAGGAAATGAGCTTCATTGGTATAAAAACGGCATTACTTCTGAGTAAACATGCATAGGCTAGCAGTATCAATCGAACTGGAATGGTCCTCTCATCTGCCTCCAATCCTGCACAATCCAAAATGACACTCATACCATACAGATGCATGATTACCAACTCTTTATTGACCACAAGGCTATAGACCATGTCTGCTTTTATGGTGATTGCCGCATCATTTTCTATTGCAACCACTGGGTCGCCTTATTGAACATTATCTTGCACTTTCCATTAGAAATGTTTCGGGCTAATTATAAAAAGGAATAATCATCATTCCCTTCCCCTCTCCCTATTTCCTGGCACAAGTTTAAATTTGAATCAGAAGCTGGACACTGACTGATTGTGCTATTGATCAAAGATCTGAAATATTCACCTTGTCTGTTTGCAGATGTTATGATCTTACTCTCTCTCCTGTTGTTGTTGTTGTCACATTCTGTAAAGGTCACTCTGTCTTAAGAACCTTGTCTGTTTGGCAAGGTGTGGTCTTGCTCTATCTCAATAGAGCCACAACTCCCTTTTATAAGAGCTAAGTAACCTGCGACCCTCAGCCACATTTGCATAAAAATGCATTTTTGATCATAAAATCATAGAATCATTGAATAACAAAACTGGAAAGGGGCCTATAAGGCCATCGAACACCACTTTGCTTGTATGGGAAATTAAAGCAATGATCCTATAATTACTGCACTCTTTCTCATCTCCTTTATTGGGGATTGGAATGCATATTGAATGTGAGCCATTGTTTTGCTTTCCATATTTGTTGGCATATTCTTGTTAAAAATTTGATAAATTCAGTCTCTATGGCTTGAAATAGTTCTATTCGTAATCAGTCTACCCCTGGTGAGATCTTTTTCCCTAGTGCTTCCAGAGTAGCTTTAACTTTGTTTTCTAGAATTGCAGGTTCTTCATCATACAATTCCTCTTCAAAGGAGTCTATCATCTTTTTATCTCTTCTATATAGATCTTCAGTATACTGTTTTCACCTTCTCTTTATTTTCTCCTGGTCAAATATTTTGCTTCCCTGTTGGTCATTCAGCATTCCTAACTGAGGTTTAAATTTCCCTTTGTTTTCTTGGATCTTCTGGAAGATATCTCTTGTTTTTCACCTTTCTCCTCTTTTTCTTTGCACTGGTTATTGCAATAGTTCTTTTTGTCTTTATGTGACAGTCACTGAAAAACTGCATTTAGGGTCCTGACCCTATTTATGTCACCTTTTACTTTTGTTTCTTACCTGTTCTTTACAATTTTAAGTGTTTCTTCCATCATCCATCTAGGTTTTTATTTTCTTTTTAACTACAAGAATTGTATTTTTACGTTCTTCCCTAATAATATCTCTGGTTTCAAACCACAGCTCCTAGTTTATGGTCAATTGAGTTTAGTAATGCAAATCTGTTCCTTATGTGGACTTTAAATTCATTAGGAATGTTGTTTAAATTATATTTTGGCACTATGATTCTTTTAGTGCTCTTTTTCAGCTTTACTCTAATGTTGGATATTAAAAGTTAATATTCAGTACTGCAATCTGCTCCTGGTCTGATTTTGGCAGGAAGAATACATCTTCTCCATCTCCTGCTTCTGATTACATAATCTATTTGATTTCATTTTTGACCCTCTGGGGATGTCCATGTGTACAGCCATCTGCTCAGTTGCTTCAAGCATACATTTGCAGTAAACAGATCATTGGTTTCACAGTACTGTATGAGTCATTCTCCAGCTTAATTTCTGTCCTCTAGGCTAAATTTTCCAACCCTATCTCTTGTCCTGTCATAAAACTTAATAGCTTCAAATTAACACTTTGAAAAGTGCTAACAATATTTCTTTTACTGTATCAGAAGAGAATAGTATGGCTGTCTCACACATTATGAACATGTGAGAAAGTGGTTTGAGTGTTGGAGAGGAAATTGAGATTCAAGTCCCATTTGACCATAAAAATTCCATAGGGGATTCTTGAGCCAGTCTCAGCATCAGCCTTCCAACCAAATGTGTGTTAAACTGTAGCTGAAGACACGTTTTTGTATCAGATAACCCAGTTTCTAATATATGTTGCAAGATAAATAGAGGGAAAACAGTGATTTGAATTACAGCTAAGGTATGTATGTGAAAATTCTTCTAAATATGAACTCATTTATAAACATTAAAAGTTCTCAGCATTTTAGTATCTTTTCCTCCAATACAGTCTATTATGGATCATTTTGTTTTGTTAAATTTAAAGCTTTCCTCTTAAAATATAATTCAACGTTTGAAAATATTTTAAATTCCAAAAAGAGTTGAAAATGTTTTCGATTACAATATATATATAAATTTGTATTTATATAAAAATTTACACATACTTATATAAATAACACACAAACACCAGCTTCATTTCCATTGCCTCAATAATCCCAGCATTCTCCATCTCTGGGGATGGTTCAACTCTTGCTAAACCAGGTTCAATTGGATTTAAGACGCATCTCTATCATAATGTATCCTCTTCTATACACAACAGTGAGTTATGTTAGAGATGCTAAGAAACAGACCTTTTGTTTTCCTCTGCAAGGAGTAGTGTGGTTTCTAGACTATAATTGGATAGCTTGAGATGTTGACATTTTTCCCATTTTGACAGCCAAATCAATGTTATTGAAAGCAGTTTGTAGGCGTTCATGACAGCCTCAGGATTAATACTGCTAGTCTGTCTCAAAATGGCTGCTGTTTATAGGCAGGTAAAATAGTAATGGGATTCTGTGGGTGAATTTAGGGATGCTTTAAGTAGATAGTAAAATAACTGCTGCCAATAACAATGGGAAGGATCCGGCGAGCCTTTTTGCTGGGCAGTCTCCATTGTTTCACCCAAGGTTCCCCAAAATAACAGGGGAATAAAATAATATTGATGTCTGTTGTACAAACCCACATGTCATCATATTTCGTTTAATTTTATTTATTCGAGTTTATTTCATTCTGTTTATTTAATAGAAACGTACTCCACAATCCACATACAAACACATACACACACATACAGCACATATAATGCTTATTAAGATAAGTCCCATAACACTATAGAATTGTGTTTTTTTGTGATTTTTTGTTTTGTTTTGTTTTTGTAAAATGATTGCAGCCATAGACTGAACTCTAGATAAAAGGTCTAGTGGATTACTACAGAACTAGAACAAAATAATAAAAATAATAGCAACATATATGTATGCTAAAAAGTTAGCCCTGTTCAAGAGCTACTGAACTATGTAGATTAAACAGGTGAAGAGAGGATGATTGCTCGCTTGCTTCCCCCTCTACACTTAGGTGGTGACTTTTCTGAAAGAGTGAATCTCCTAATGGGCATTTATCAGCATGCATTGAAATCGTAGCTACTCTTCTGGTAACATTTATAATAGGAATAAACTGGGGAGGAAGTTTAGCAACATCCTAGTGAAAGGTATTGCTATAGGATGACAGAGAATACCACTGTACTAAGGAAACATTTATTCAAATGATATGAAAAAAATATATTTGTACCTAAGGAGTTCTAAATCAGGGATAATGAATATGTGACCCACAAAATGTTGTCAAATTGCAGCTCCCTCATCCTTCATCATCAATTATGCTGACTAGGGATCATGGGAGTTGTAGTCCTGCAACATTTGGAGGCTGCATGTATCCCAACCTTGATTTCGATTACGGTGATAAAGGTGATGGAATAATATTTTATTTATTTATTTATTTATTTATTTATTTATTCATTCATTCATTCATTCATTCATTCATTCATTCATTCATTCATTCATTCAACTTGTATGCCGCCTGCACTCTGCAAGAGTCTCCGGGCGGCTTTTAGGTAGAGACCAGACCTTGTGGTGCTGGAGGAGAGCTTTGTGGATACCCTGGACTGCCAGAAAGATGAAGAACTGAGTCCTAGATCAAATCAAGCCTGAATTATCTCTGAAGCCAAAAATGTTGAAACTGTGGCTGTCCTACTTTGGGCACGTCATGAGAAGGCAGGATACTCTGAAAAAGACAATGATGCTGGAAAAGGTGTAAGGCAGCAGGAAAAGAGGAAGGCCAAATAGGAGATGGACTGACTTCCTAAAGGAAGCCACAGGCTTGAGTTTGCAAGAGCTGAACCAGGCAGTTGAGGACAGGTCATTTTGGAGATCGCTCGTTCATTGGGTCACCATAAGTCAGAGGTGACTTGATGGTTACAGCAGAAGCAGCAAATTTGGTGGGGACTGTGGCATTCACCCTTATTATGCTAAGAGAGAGAGAGAGAGAGAGATAGTTGGGAGATCTGAGGTGTGAGTAGTCTGTGGAGTGAATAGTAACTGGTGAGATTTAAATAGAAGATTGATGCTTGATGAACCTGAAGTAAATACTTATGAATTATTAAAGAAACATCTGTAATTAATAAACCTGTTTTAAGAAAAAGTGAAAACTGAATGGACCTTCATCTTTCCTAAGTGAAGTACGTTGATTTAGTGATCAACTGGTGGCAGCGTGTGAAAAGGTGTTTGGTTTGCCTTCGGGTGCTCTGTGTTTGGAAGAGAAACAGGGGCCACGAGGGTCAAACGTCACAGGGACCAAGAATAAAAGTGATGTGAAAACAACAGCAGTAACAATTGGTTGTGGCCTTGGCACATTAGACCTTTTGCAGGTGGGGGAGTGGAATCCAAAGATCTTTGGAGGGCAGTGAAATGAGACCAGTGAAGGCTATGAAAAAAGTTAGGAGTACTTCTGGTTGATCTGAACTTAAAGAAAGAAGCCATGGTCTTCAACCAAAAGCTAGGTTTACCTAGTAACCATTGTCTGCAGACAAATAGACATAGCATGAATCTCTGCTTTGTACCCTTGTTTTAATTACAGATCTCATGGTTTCTACATTTAGTCAGGAGGATGGTCCCAAGTTCTGAATTGCCCAGCCTGATGAAGAATCCAAGAGGACTTGAAAGCTGGTATTAAGTGGTCCAATAAATATATTACACAACCTTGATTTTGAACTGTATACAAAATGCAACAAAGGCACATAAGTGTGATTATACTCCCTTTGAAAATTATAAACAATATACTGTACATTATACACCGATTAGGCATCCTTCAGTCTCAAGAGACTATGGTAACGTGCTCTGAATAGAGGACTTGGAACAGCGTCTAGTGTGGCTGAGAAGGCCAATTCGAGAGTGACAATCCCTTCCACACTGAAGACAAATACAATCTGTCCCCTGTCCAGCTCCCTGGTTTTGCTGGTTTCGGGACTGCCTCTTTGCCTCGGCCTGCTGGACAAGGGTCTCTTCAAATTGGGAGAGGCCATGCTGCACCGCCTGCCTCCAGGCTGAATGCTCAAATGTCAAGGTTTCCCATCTGTTGAGGTCCATTCCTAAGGCCTTCAGATCCCGCTTGCAGATCTCCTTGTATCGCAGCTGAGGTCTCCCTCTGGGGCAATTTCCCTGCACTAATTCTCCATACAGGAGATCTTTTGGAATCTGACCATCAGCCATTCTCACGACATGCCCGAGCCAACGTAGACATCGCTGTCTCAGTAATATATACATGCTAAAAATTCCAGCTCGTTCTAGGATTACTCTATTTGGAACTTTGTCCTGCCAGGTGATACCAAAAATGCGTCAGAGACAACACATATGGAACGTGTTCAACTTCCTCTCCTGCCGTGCACAAAGGGTCCAGGACTCACTGCAGTACATGAGTGTACTCAGGACACAGGCTCTATAGACCTGGATCTTGGTATATGCTGTCAGCTTCTTATTAAGCCATACTCTCTTTGTGAGTCTAGAGAACATGGTAGCTGCTTTGCCAATGCGTTTATCCAGCTCAACATCTAGGGAGAGAGTGTCCGAGATCGTTGAGCCAAGGTACCCAAAGTCATGAACAACCTCCAATTCTTGTGTGGAGATGGTAATAGAGGGAGGTGAGTCCACGCCAGGGGTGGGCAATTAATTTCTGTAGGGGGCCACATGAAAAATCTGAACTTTGTTCGGGGGCCGAACCAACTTTACTTAAAAATAAAATGAAACAATGATGTTATGGTTGTTTTTATTTTAAACGTGTTAATCTTCACAAATACTAAAGAGGTTTTTTTGCGGTATGTTAAAGATAAGCAACTGATCAACTTTAGACAAAAAGCTATAAATGGTTTTGATGTCCGGCGGGCCGGACAGGAGTGGCTCGTGGGCCGTATGTGACCCTCGGGCCGCACTTTGCCCAGGTCTGGTCCACGCCCTGGCCCATGACTTGTGTTTCTCCTTCGTATCCTCTGTGAATGCACACTAATGGGTTAGTCTGCACCTGAGCAGAGGAATTCGGAAGCTTCTATAGCTTTAAGTGCTCCGCGCCGGGGGACCTCCCCCGGAGATTATATCACCACCCCGGCGCTGAACACGCTAGTTCCGTTTCCTGCCGCCGCTGTATGCAGCACGTTCGGAGCTTCTCCTCTGTTTATCAAAAAAAGAAAATACTAAATTCCTCCCCCTTCTTCTGGACCTCCTGTCATTGAAATTGGACTCCCTGACTATTCTTCTGGACTGTGAGTTTGTTCCCTCTCTTAGGTGCATGGAAAAGGACCCAACGTTCAAGCGCTGCACCGCTTGCAACGCGAAAGTCCCTACAAAAGACGGCCATTCTAAGTGCCTCTTTTGTTTGGGAGAGGGCCATAAACCGGCCTCGTGCGCCCATTGCAAGGCGTTTACGAGTAACATTGAAAAGCAGGCAGGATAGGCTCACCGCCTTCCTCTGGTCACGTTCGCTCGACCCGCCTGCCATGGACCCCCCGAGAGCGCTGCCGTCTGAGGCATCTGTTCGGCGCTTTCCTTCACGACCGCGAAAACTGCCGCCATCTTCCTCTTCGGGTCGACGGCTTCCGCTTCGAGACCTCCCTCGAGCCCGAGTCGGGTGAAGAAAAAGAAGCGCCCCCACACCATCGGTGGCTTCGGAACACTCCGTGCTCGTCCTACCTGCTGAGCTCGTTCCGCCCTCGAGCCCGATGCCTCTGGCTTCCCCTACCAGGAGCCGTCGAGCTGCATCATCTCATGGATCTCCTCGAGATCGATCTCTCACCCCTGTGCCTCCTTCGCCTGAGCCCGTAGCTCCGCCGCACAAGAGGACGAGAAAAACTCGGCACGTCGAGCCCGAGCTGCCTCCGGCTCAACCACCAGCCCAGCAGCCTCTCTCGAGCTCGATGCCCTTCGGGCTCGAGGGATCCAAATTTTCTCCATTTGATCCGGCAGCCTTTTTTGCCTTCCAGCAGTGGCAAGCCTTTACCCAATTTCAGCGGTCTTACGCGGCAGGCTGTTTTCCTGGGCCAGCTGCCGCTACCTCCCAGCTACTGCCTCAACCCCAGCCGGCTCGTCCTGCTCAACACGCCGTATGTGGCCACTCTCACTTGACTGGACACCGCTCCGACGAACCAGGACCAGTTATTTCGTCGGGCCCGTTGCCTCGGGCTGGGCAAGAGGAGATGACCGCTGATTTCTTTGGCCTTGAGTCCGACGAAGATCTCCCACCTGACGACTCTCCACGTTGTAGCCCTCATCAAATTTCAGCTTCCGCCTCGGACGACGAGGGTCGTGGTGAAGTCCCGCCACTTGAGACGCCGGCGGGAACTTCTGCCACAGTGGATAGCCATCCCCCTTCGCCATCCGAAAACTACACGGTGTACACTCAGCTGATACGGCGCATTGCTGAAGTTCTGGACTTGGCAGTAGTTCAGCCATCTCTGCCTAAACCTGACAAGGTCTTCGAGGATATGGTCAAGGATCATCTAGCACCAATCAAGCTCGCTTTTATTCCTTCCCTCCTCAACCTCGCTAAGGAGCCTTGGGTTAAACCTTCTGCGTTGCTACAGGTGCCCCGACGGGCTGAGAATCTTTATAAGATTCACGGCACCGATACTGACTTTTTACAAGTACATCCCACACCTAACTCCCTGGTGGTAGATGCTTCGTAACCTGGGGTCCGGGCCAGGGCGAACTTGGCTCCGGCGGACAAAGAGGGAAAGAAACTAGATGCCTTCACCCGCAGACAATATTCGTTTGCCACGTTTTCACTCCGCGTGGCAAACTACTTAGCGGCCATGAGGGCCTATCATCGCCATCTCTGGAATGAAGTTCTCCCGGTTCTCAACTCGGTGCCCGATGATGAAGAGGAGGCAGCTAGACACCTCGTTGACACCTCTTCCAAACAGCTAATCACAGCAGTCGCGCTTAGAAGGCATGCCTGGCTCTGCTCTGCTACCCTTACGGACGATGTTAAGGCTAAAGTGGAAGATCTCCCTTTCGATGGACAGGGACTCTTCGACCCTAAGACAGATGACATCTTAAAAAGCCTCATCGACCACCGAAAGACAGCTAAGTCCATCTCCACGCCTACCACGTCTAGGGGCACTTGGCGTAGGTCCTATCCCTCACGCCCCTCTTATGATAGATCCCGCAACCAACAGGGGCCCTATCGCGGTCAACCCCGTCAACAACCTGGCCGTCCACGACAGCACCAGCAATACCGTCGTAATGACCTGAAGCCCAAACAGCAGGTTTAACCAGCTGCGGCTACCAGCACCACTACTACATGATGTTAGATTAGCACAATTTTTTGATGCCTCTTGGGCTATCACCTCCGACTCTTGGGTTCTCACCATTATCGCCTCTGGATATGCGATTGAATTCCACTCCATGCCTTGCACGGGGTTTATGAGGGACACCGCTTCTTCTCCCATCCTCTGCGAGGAGGTGCAGAAGCTGCTCTCCAAAGATGCCATTGTGTTAGTTCCCACGCCTGACATCCTGAGGAGTTTCTTCTCCCGTTACTTTATTGTACCCAAGAAGGATGGCGGCCTTCGGCCTATCCTAGACCTCAGGCCTTTGAATTTCTACATTACGCCTCGCCGATTTCGGATGGTCTCCCTGGATGGCACAATCCAAATGCTCAGACAGGGGGACTGGTTTGTGCTTATTGATCTCAAGGACGCCTATTTCCATATTAGTATTCGTCCTGAGTCCCGCCGGTTCCTCCGGTTTTCCTTGGATGGCGTAGTCTATGAATTCAAAGCCTTGCCTTTCGGGCTGTCCACCTCGCCGAGAGTGTTCACTAAATGTCTCGCTCCGGTGCCTGCTTACCTCCGTTTACAGGGCATCACTGTTTTCCCCTATCTAGACGATTGGTTGCTGGTAGCGTCGTCTTCAGATGTATTGTCGCAGCATTTGACCTTTACACTGTCTCTTCTTTTTGACCTTGGCTTGAAGGTCAATGAAGAAAAGTCCATTTTGATACCTACCCAGCACGTTTCCTACATAGGAGGCGTCCTGGACTCCATCTCAGGGCGTGCCTTTGTCCCAGAAAGCCGCATCCTGAAAATTCAAGAACTGCTTCCTCACTTCACCTTGGGCGCAAGAGTTCAAGCCCTAGTGGCCCAGCGCCTCCTAGGACTTATGGCCTCCACTACGGCAGTTATTTTACACGCCAGGCTCAAGATGCGGACCCTTCAGGCGTGGTATCTGGACTCGTTCAACCCGTTTAAGGATTCCCCATCCAAGACTCTTATAGTATCCCAAACCCTCGCCAACGACCTCACCTGGTGGTCGCTTCGTCCCAACCTCCTCGTGGGTCGGCCTTTCGGCACTCTCCAACCTTCCATCCAACTCACCACGGATGCGAGTCTCATGGGCTGGGGGTGCCCACATTCGTGGCCTCACCGCCAATGGTCATTGGTCCGCGGCGGAGGCTGCCCTTCACATCAATGCTCTGGAGCTCCTGGCGGTCTTCAAAGCCCTTCGGACTTTCGAGAGCCTCCTCTCGGGGAAGGTAGTCCAAGTGACGTCGGACAACACGACTGTGGTATACTACCTGAACAAGCAGGGCGGTACCCGCTCCCGCCAACTTCTCCTTCTCACCACTCAGATCTGGGAATGGTGTTACGACCACGATGTCTTCCTCATCGCGGTGCATGTAGCATCCACCGACAACTTTCTTGCGGATCGCCTCAGCCGGTCACGGGACACGTCTCACGAGTGGTCTCTCGACGAGATAGTCTTCTCCTCCCTCTGCCAGAGATGGGGCGTGCCGTCCCTGGATCTATTTGCCTCGTCCACAAACGCCAAATGCAACAGATACTGTTCCCGTGCAGGTGTCGGCCGTCACTCGATGGGGGATGCCTTCATGAAGCCCTGGGTCGGCGACCTTCTGTATGCTTTTCCTCCTATTCCCTTGATTCAAAAAGCAGTCATCAAGATGCACCACGATCGAGCCAACATGATCTTCGTTGCTCCCTGGTGGCCCCGGCAGCCGTGGTTCGCCCCGCTTCTCCAGCTAGCGTCGGATCACTTTCGGCTTCCCAGCCTTCCCAATCTTCTCTCCCTCCACGATGGCACGACGTTCCATCCGGACTTGGACTCTCTACATCTGACAGCCTGGAGGCTGGACCTTTGATAGACGACGTCCTCTGCCGGGCGCGTCGACCCGCTACCCTGGCCACGTATGCACGAAAGTGGAAATCTTTCTGTAACTTTGCGGAGGAGCGCGGCTTCCCGTCATCTCCCATGACACTGGACACGCTCCTCCAATTCCTTCTCGTTCTCTTTCACCGTGGCCTGTCTCACTCCACTCTCAAAGTATACATCTCCACGGTGGTAGCGTACCAACCTCCTCTCTCAGATGCAGCAAGACTTTTTCAACATCCGGTTCTGAAACAATTCCTCAAAGGTCTCCGCAATATGCGGCCGGCGTATAAATCGCCCACTCCACAGTGGTCGCTTCAGCTTGTCCTACGCAAACTGATGTCTCCACCTTTTGAACCTTTGTCATCGACGTCTCTCCGTCTACTTACCTTCAAGACAGCTTTCCTCCTCGCTGTCACCTCAGCGCGAAGGGCGAGCGAGTTGGCGGCCCTTCGAGCCGACCCGCCGTTCCTACAGTTTCACCCTGATAAAGTCACCCTTTTTTCCGGATATTTCCTTTTTGCCTAAGGCTGCCACCTCCTTTCATCTTAACCAGCCGGTGGTCTTGCCTACGTTTTTTCCGAACCCTTCATCCAATGTTGAGAAAGCACTCCATTCCTTGGATGTAAAGCGGGCTCTGGCCTACTATGTTTCCCGCACAGCGTCCTTTTGCTCTTCTCCGAGACTCTTCGTATCGTTTTCGGACTGATCTATGGGCTCCCCAGTTTCCTCCCAAACCTTCTCCAAATGGGTGGTGGCTACCATCAAGCTTGCTTATGAAATTGCGCGCAAGCTTCTACCTACCACTATTAAAGCCCACTCAACCAGAGCCATGGCCTCCTCTACGGCTTTCCTCCGTGGTGTCGACCTTGCAGATGTTTGCAAAGCTGCGACGTGGTCTACACCCTTCACCTTCGTGGCCCACTATCGCCTCGATGTCCGGGCTAAAGCAGAGGCGGCCGTTGGTAGAGCAGTGCTGGCTTCTGTCCTGTCGTGACGCCCACCTCCGGGTAAGTCAGCTTGCTAATCACCCATTAGTGTGCATTCACAGAGGATACGAAGGAGAAAAGAGGTTACTTACCGTAACTCTGGTTCTTCGAGTAGTCCTCTGTGAATTCACACGAACCCACCCTCCTCCCCGCTGTGCGTCCTGACTCCTCGTGGTTGGCATGTACAGCAGCGGACAGTTCTACAGAACTAGTGTGCTCAGCGCCGGGGTGGTGATATAATCTCTGGGGGAGGTCCCCCGGCGCGGAGCACTTAAAGCTATAGAAGCTTCCGAATTCCTCTGCTCAGGCGCAGACTAACCCATTAGTGTGAATTCACAGAGGACTACTCGAAGAACCAGAGTTACGGTAAGTAATCTCTTTTTCTTCAGGCTGATTGTTAATCCAAAGTCTTGGCAGGCCTTGCTAAAATGATTCATGAGTTGTTGGAGGTCTTCAGCAGAATGGGCAACAACAGCTGCATCATCGGCGAAGAGGAAGTCCCACATGCATTTCAGCTGGACTTTGGTCTTCGCTCTCAATCTAGAGAGATTAAAGAGTTTTCCATCTGAACTAGTACGGAGATAGACACCTTCTGTTGTTATATACAGTATTATTATACAGTATTATACAGGATTATTATATATATTGGTCAGAATTCAAGTGGATATTTACTCCTGTGTCAGTGCATTTGTATAACCAGGTACCATTTCATCAAATCCCTAGTCATGTGCTACAACTTTTAACTGATGTGCTGCTAGGGACTTAATCTGGGATTCATAAATCAGTGATTATTTGCCAATGAACATACGTGGCCATTTGAGCAAGAAGACCTCATAGTCTGTAGCACTTGTATATGTTAATAGGGCTTTAGAGAGAACTACAACATTGCATCAAAAGTCTCTGTAGGCAAAGATGAAAGGAGTCCTTCCTTCCTTCCACATTATGCACCTGTGGAACTCTGGTTGTCTCCAGAATCCAGTTGGTTAATCAGATATGACACCAAATTATTTAGGGCTGGCTTCCTTGAAATTACAAACTCTTGTCAGAAACTCTTGTTCCACCATCCTATGTTAAGAGGAATCATTAGGGCATGTGTAACCTTTCCCTGTAAGCAGTAATGAAAAGTGGTTGGCAGTCCTAGTTTCAATTGGTTTATTCATGTGTGTGAGCTTTTTCAAATGCTCATGGTTTTTTGCCCTTCCCCTTTTGGTAACTGTCTTTTATGCCCTCAGCGATAACATGTTCTGGGCTGTCTTTGTTAGAAAATCCTCCTATAAGATCTTAAGAGTCTGAGCTCATGATATTAATATAGTCAAAAATGAAAATACAGCTTCATGATCATTTTACTTTTTCCCCTTCTGCTTTTCTCTCTAAGAGAGAGAAGGAGGAAAATTGGAAGCAGTGTAGCATCCACAACAGGAGAAATTATGTCACTTTATCTCTGAAATGTGCACAGCTGACTGACTGAATAACCTGCACAGATAATATGCTAATAAAATGGATTTGGACTGTATAAAATTGGATTGGGCATAAATGGCTTCCTGAAGGGAGAGGAGAAGGGGGAGCATGCAACCACCTTTGCTTTCTGCAAGACTTTGCCCCTCCCCTGACTTAACAAGAAATTCATTGTAATTAAAATAAAAATGAAATAGCTTTCGGTATCTTCTCCGCAGAGAGTTTATCACGACGACAGTCGACCTATTTGAAGACTAGCAATTTGTATCCAATAAGATATTTATGCAAATATGTCTATTATTTCCCCAAGCAGAGGAAGACACATCTTTTTTATTGCATTTCTCCCCCTCTCTTTCATTCATAATAGAAATTCATAGGTAATGAATAATCTCTGGACTCAGAGAAGAGATAATTTAAATTATCCTGTGTTTAGCAGTTAAGGAGGCTTAATGGTTAAGGGAATTCACCAGGTCACTCTTTTGCTCTTTAGGGATTTAGGGATTCTCCAGACTCAGCGTAATGTGTTTCATGCCACGTTTGACAGTTTGATAAGTTTCCTGCTGGTTTCTATGAAAGCGACATAATTATGCTTGTTCCTGCCCTCTGCCCAGAAGCGCAGTGTTGGCTTTGCATAGCAAAGGAAAAGTACTCACTATGCATCAGAGGCCTGTTGCACCAGTTTCATGCAATCAAACCAATCAGGAGCGAAGGACTGGGCAGATATAAAAGGTCACATGCCCTCTATTGGTTTTAGAATGATTTCACTTGACATCTGCCCAATACCCTGCCTTTCAGTGCTAGATTAACCTGTTGCTTTGGGACCATTTTGTCCTATGTTTACATCTGGCCAGTCCTGGTGAATATTGACAGGATGGACCATTAATCAGTGTTTGATTCAAGCTGGCAACATTTCACCAACATTTCGCAGGAATTGCTATCAGTGTAAAAATGTGCTGCCTATATACCACTCCATAGCTGTTAAAACACTCTCTAGGCAGTTTACAATTTAATTATGCAGACTACACATTGCCCCTTCCCCCCAAGACAGCTGGGTGCTCAGCTTACCAAACTCAGACGAATGGAAATCTGAGTGAACCTTGAGTTGGCTGTCTGGAATTGAACCCCGTTGTGAGCAGAGTTTTGGCTGCAGTACTGCAGTTTAACCACTGCACCACAAGGCTTCCCAAGGTGTATGAGCTTACTAGGCTTTTAAGATCTTCTAGGAAGGCCATTCTCTTGGTTCCACCACATATCCAATCTTGTTTGGTGAGAACACAAGAGAGGATCTTCTCAGAGGCTGCTCCCAGGCTTTGGAAGCCAACTCATCTTAGCCCAATGAAGTAGACAAACTGGGAGGGATTTAGGAGAATTGGCTGTGCTTCACCTTACAGATTTATCTAACGTCTTGATAAATGTCCAACAATGCAGGGGAGGATGGTCTCTCTTAGAAGCAGAAGATTGTTTCATTTGTAATACTGAGGAGAATAAATCATTGCAGTGTCCAACTTGTCAAAAATGAAAATCAAGCCACTTGAATTTCCATGTTTTCATATCGGGGATTCCTGCCTGAGATGTCCCCTGCTCCACATGAATGCACACAGATGCCCATGCACATAGACACATTGGCCCTCTTGGCCTGGCACAGCTTGGCATCGGTCTAGGTATTGGGGAGTCCTGGAGTAACCAGTCAAAACTGTGACTTTGGGGAGCATGGATGTACCCTTGAGTACCTAGTCTAGGGATCCTTCCTGTATATATATTCCCAGTCACCTTTGGGCTCCTCTCAATGTTGTAAGCCTCTCCTCCCTCTCCTCCTCTCAAGTCCCTTTCTCCTCCAGGTCAGAGGATTCTCTCTCTTCATTCTAACTTCTTTTCTTTCCCTCTTCTAGATCCCATTTTATATCCCCCAGTTGTAGGACTGGTTCCTCCCTTCTGCTTGCCCCTAGGTGACCTTCCTCCTCCTCCACTTCTTCTCCGTCCTGGGGCTGAGCTTCATTCTCTCTGGTCCTGTGCCAGAACCAATGTCAGCTGGTTCTCGGCCACTGGTCTCTGAACCTGGGTTCGGAGGCAGGGCAGGCTACTCACCAAGGGTGCCAGCATTGACTCCCATGGGATTATTTCTTACTCAAAAGGAACTAGTTACAGTAACTCTTTCAGTTCCAGTAACTGTTACTTGTAACTGGTTCCTACTAAGCTCTGTGAATCCCTGGATTCACTAGCACAGTCATATCCTGCTGTACTTAAGAAGCTGTGTGTGCCCAGACTTATTTTAAAATAGGAATAATAGAATGAGCAAGGTAAGGAGCATACTCCTGTCCTCCTTTGCCACCAACTCAGCATCTTCCTTCTTTTCTCTTGCCCAATTTCTAATCATAAATACCAGTTTTAACACAAGGGATCCATTAGCACGCTGCTCCTCTCCATTAATGACTTGGGGCTCTTTGCTCTGCCCTGTGGTCACCCTAGAAAGGCACACATACCCATGATTTGGTTCCTATTTGCACATTTCTCTAAAAACTGTGCAAATCCCTATATGCTGATAATTGTGCCTTGTCAAGCCTTAACAATGGACAAAATGAATTCTGGATATGAACAAAGCTTGAAGAAAATTTACCATAACATCTCCATTATCTTGAATATCCGTTTCTCAAGCTACACAAAAGCCCTCTTTTTTTGTGTGCTGGTGGTTTGAAGAAGTCCTTGCTTCACCATGCACAAATCTCATTACAATGAATCTGCTGCAACAGAAATCTCCAAATCATTAGGCGACAACTCTGGATTTTGATAGTCTGTATCTATTTCAGTTTTATTGCTACATAGGATGAAATGGAGGTTGATTGTCGTCTGTAGCCAGAAATCAATGGCAAAGTCTCTGATCAACTGCCATGGGGTTCATTCAGATAACTGAAATATTTCTGCATTCTCGGCAGCCTCCCTGACAGGAAACAATCCATTAGGGTCTGAAGAGAGAACAGATAAAAAGTTAAGCACAGTGTCAAGGTATCCCATCACTTGCAATCTGATTGATAAAACTGGATGAACTACTTATAGATCTCTCAAGTTTTCCTCTTATTAACAAAATAAGAGATGATTTGGGCTATTTTGCACAGTTCCTTTGTTTTCTTAATATTTATTTAATATGCTATCTTTCTCCCCATAGGGGACCCAAGGCAGCTCATAACAATTAGAATCATACAATACTACCAAATTAAAAATACAATACAAAACTGTATATTAAAAAACCCCAATTAAACATTAGTCAAGATTAAAAACAATTTTGAAATTTTTTAAAAATATCTACATTTCAAAAACAGAGTGTTACCTAGACACTTACTGATTAAAAGCCTGCCTGGAAAGGAAGGTTATTGCCTGACAATGGAAGGACAAGCCGGAGGAGGCAAATCCGGCTTCTCAGAGTACTGCATTCAAAACTTGGGAGCAACCACTGAGAAGGCCCTCTCTCTTGTCCTCACCAAATAAGCTTGGGAAGGTGAGGGAACTGAGAGAAGGGAATCCTCATAAGACCATAAAAACCTAGCAGGCTCATATGGGGTGATATGATCCTTCAAATAGCCTGGACCACAGACATATAGGGCTATATAGGTTGTTGTTGTTGTTGTTTAGTCATTAAGTCATGTCCGACTCTTTGTGACCCCATGGACCAGAGCATGCCAGGCCCTCCTGTCTTCCACTGCCTCCCGGAGTTGGGTCAAATTCATCTTGGTAGCTTCGGTGACACTGTCCAACCATCTTGTCCAACCATTACTTGTATAGATAATAGCTTATAAAGAAATAGACTGGCAGCCAGTGAAGTGGTTGTAATACGAGATCTCTATGCTCTCTGTAACCAGTGCCAGTCAGCAGCCTGACTGCAGCATTTTGAACCAGCTGAAGTTTCCAAATATTCTTCAAAGGCATCCCCTTGTAGAGCATGTTGCGGTAATCCAGATGAGATGTAACTAAGGCATGTGTTACTGTGGCTGGATCAGACATCTCTAGCAAGAGGTGCAGCTTGCACACCAGCTCTAAAAGAAGTAACTAAGGCATTTTTGGGCACCACTGAGACTTTTGCAGTTTGGTGTCGGGCACAGAGATTTGTGGATATACTGCCATCACTGTGCTGATGAGGCAACCAAGAATGAATGGTTCTGGAAATTTATCCCTTCCACATTTTCAGTTTTTTTTTTTTAAAAAAAGACTTTATTGTGAAACTCTAAAATTCCTGTCTTTACATTCATAGTCACTTGACTTTCTGAGCTGGATAGCAAAAAGTGCATGCGTGGTTGCCTTGGTGTTCCTGGGTAATTATGTCATCAAGACATAGTTAGAGGCAAGGACAGGGCTACAGAAAGCAGACTGAGATCAGCTAGGAATAAGGATATAAAGAATACCCCTGAGTTCTTAATTTCTGTTGATTTAGAGTGTCTTGACTCAGTGAGAAATCTCAATGAGGAATTTTCTTGGCCAGTGAGAGATCTTGACTCCAGGTGAGAGTGAGATTAGGAATGTTGGTGTTTTTTCTCTCACCAAAGTCTCTGCAATTTGCACAGACTGTCTCTGTGCACAACTAATGTTATTTCACTCAAGCGAAGAACACACAAACACAACAAGCACAGAGAGACTGGCTGGTTGTAAAAGAGAAGATTCTCCATTCTTTAAAAAAAAAGTGAAGTTTTTGAATGTGGAATATTGTTTTTCTGTATCCATGTTTCAAGACACCAGGAAATAGCCTAATATTGCTGCACAATATTGTGCATGTGTTGCCAGCAGGAAAAAGGATGCCAGTGTCCACATAGCAAAGGGTAGCCATTTCAGCAGTCAAGATGGTCCACATTTTACCCTCTTGTGCTCACTACCACTTTTTTTTCTAGGCATTTTGAACCCTAGAGAACTTGTTGAAAAACAGCCCAACAATTTGTTTGTGTTTGAATGTGAAGTGATTAACTGATGAAAAAGAGTCAGGTTCTGAGATTTCCCCTTGCTTGTTGTCTCTTTGTGAATGGTTGTGAGCACAAGAGGGGATCCTGTGTAGACCATCTTGACTACTGACACGGATGTCATCAACATTCAGGCTACCTTTTGTTATGTAAAGTTTGACATCCTTTTTCCTTCTGCCACTGCTGGCACAATATTATGCAGCAATATTGTGTATTTCCCAGCATTTTGAATCGTAGATAGAGAAACACAACACCCCACATTCATAAATCAGAGGGTTCTTTTGAAGAATTGAATTTCATGGCTTTTTAAAACAGAAGTTGGAGTGTACATAAGCTACACACAAATTCAAATTGCAACTTCCCTCGTGTAGAATTAACCAGTGCTAGAGGATGCCAGAAGATGATCACATGATGTGTAATATGGGTTGCTGGAGGAGGGCAGAACAAAGAACAGCTGGGATGTGGTTGCAGTCCCTTTATGCCAAAATATTTTGAAGTGCTGTTTGGACTTAACAAAATGGTGAAGCAAAAGTGTAAGTGAGTATAAAAGATACAACAAACACACACACTCTTTCACCTCTCAGATAAACTAAGAACGCAGACTAGAAAGCTGCTTTCCAGTTTCCAAACTCTTGCTTTATAAACATATTGCCTGCATGTTTTCCAAAATATGTTCCCACATATTTTGAAATAAAAAGGGGCAAGGCTAGGAGTTAGCAAATATTGTCACTTGAAGCCAAGGTCAAAATCATTCATCCTGTGTAAAAGATATACAATAAAGACAGGAGGAAAATCAACTCATTTGAAATGTAGTGTTGGCAGTGAGCCTTACAGATACCACACACACCAGAAAGGCAAATAAGTAGGTGCTCAATCAAGACAAGTCTGAACTTTCACTTCAGTGAAAATGAGTATATTAAGGCTATACTACCAGGCACATATAATGAGGTTACTGAATTGACTGTAAAGGACAATATTGCTGGAAAAATTGATGTGGGGGAAAGCAGTAGGAATAGAGGATGCTGAGATGGGTTGAATCAACAAAGCAATCAACAGCTGTTAGTTTCCAATACCTGAGCAGAACTTAGTGGAAAAGACAATGTTGCTAAAGGGAGGGGCACTACAATGAGAGAACAATAGATGCTGCTTGTTTGCAAGGTCTGAGCAGAACTGTTAATGATAGGACATTTGGGAGATCATTTATTCATATGGACACCACACATCCAAAGTGACTTGATGGCAGACAACATCTTTGGAGTTTTTTTTGTTTTTGTTTTAAATTACCAAATTATTGTATAGTGACAACATGGATGGAATAGTTGACAATATGACAGGATATAGGCACCAAAGCTCTGCTAATATCAGTAAGACCATCTCCAGCCACAAAGCAGAAAATGGTAATTTCACAGATTAAATGAGCGAGCTTCTGAATATCTGTTATGTATCCTTTTAAAATATATATTTTGAAAATATTTGTAATTTTAAAATATTTTAATATTCTTTTTGTGTCTCCATTTTTACAACCAGACATAGAATCCCCTTGGAAGAATGATTCTGATAATCCTATTTGGTGAGGAAGTAGTTAAAAAGTTAACTTACAGTCAGCTAATTGGCTCCTGACTGACAGAGTCTAAAGTTCAGATTGACCCAGAGGTGGAGCTGATTTCCACTTTGAAAGGCACATGAGGAGACTGTTTACTGAAGATATATGGCAACATATCCACCTCTCTGGAGGAGTGTCACTCCATTAGTTTCTTTGAAGTAAACCCTAAAGGTTTTTACTCTTTATAGAAAACATGTCTTTTCAGTCTTTTTCTGTGACTTTTCTCTCTATATATATCTCCTCCCCATCTATGGACACATTTCATTCTGTGAAGTTCTTGCTGGTTAGCCTATACCACACATACTTAGCCGTATGTAACAAAGTAGCTGTTTTATCCTTTTTGAAAGGCCTTTTTTGTAGCCTGAATTCTTTACAAATTTTTTAAAAAGTGGGTGGGGCCAAGCATTCATTTTCAAGATAAGCACGATTGGTCTTTTCAATTTAGTAGGGGAACATTTAGGGTCGCTTGTTTCAGAACAGGAGAGTTCTTGTTGTTGTTTGCTCTTTACAAATCTTAGACTACAAATCTTTTGCCCAAACTTTCCCAAGACTGGCACTGTCTGCTGCAACAGTGTCAAATGTGGTACTGATCTGAAGCCCTGTTTCAAAGTTTGTTTTGGTTTGGGCTGCCCTCATTTTTAGAATTGCCTTATAGAATATTGCCTTCCTCTGCCAGCACAAGATCTTTGCTGCACTCTCATGCACCAATAATGGAAACTACCATTGCCATGTTTATCATCTTTAAAAGACTATGCACTGAGTCAGCAACCATGTTCATTTCAATCAATTTGTGTTATTTGCATTAAAATATTAGTTGCATTATTTGTGAAATTTTGTTTCATTTTCACGAAATGGTTCTCATTCTCTTATCTTGTCAAGAGCTACACAAAATACTTCACCCACTCGGTATGTAATTTTGCAGTTTCTCTTCCTCATGTGCCCATGGATGTGGGGAAGAAAGAACATGAGATATTAAAAATTCAAATAGAGGATGAAATGAAACTGCCTGGCATCTTTACAGTTCTCCTATTTCTTTTTATCACCCCAACAGAGAAAGAACTGCCTGAGATGACTGGCCATTGGTCACCTAGTAAGCTTCACGGGTGGAGAGGAGATCAGAAGGTGGGTTTCCCACTTTAACATTCAAATCATCCCAATAAAGATCAGATGTGCAGTTTAGATGAAAAGGAACACTGAATGTAAAGAACATTAAAGATTTTCATTTAAACATGCATATGGGTTTCTTTTATTGGACAAGAAACAGATCTGGGGGGAGGTGAAGTGTATTTTTAAATGCTGGATTTTCTATCTCCTCTCTTCCAATTTGGAAGACATTAGTTTATTCATTTGTTTAGGTATCAAACCTTACTGAGTAAACTTTCAGGAAAAGGGTTGTGGTTTTTTGAAATAATAAAGCATGTTCTTTCCAAAAATAATACCAAACATCTGAAAGAGAAGACAACATCCTTGCTAGTTTAAACTATCACATCTGTAGAACAGTCTGTTATACCATTAGTTATTCTGCCAGACTGCCTAGTCTGTTGTTCTCCGTGTACTTTTGTGTGTGTATGCACGCATGCACGTATACATGTGCCAGGGTGGCATATTGGGACTGCTGGAAGTGGTTGATGAAAAGCAATGCAGATAAAATGCGGCTCCAGCAGTTTAAGGAGAAAACACATGAAATATTTTCTACTTTTCAGGAGGAAGAGTTTAAAAAAACCTTTCCACCAGCTGCCACTGCTAAAATTATGTGCTCAACTTTTTCACCAAAGTTCTCACCTTCATATTTAACACTGTCTGGAGACTAAACCATGCAATGGATTAAAACAAACAAACAAGAAAAGAATAAAAACAATAGTAGAATTTGTAAGTATAGGTATATATGTTGTAAGCTGCCTTGAGTCCTTCAAAGGAGAATGGCAGGGATAAAAAACCATTAAATTAATTAAATGAAAACAGGCATTTGAAAACCATTTATGTCACGCATAGACATATCTATCAAGTTGCAAACCACAAATTCAGAACTACTGGAGCAGATTTTGGAATAACAAATACATGGAGTGATGGCTCACCACTGATAGGCCATTGTAGAGACAGGCACAAACTTCTGGTTTGGTAGTTCATGATGGTTCATTTATCAACCAAACTGTTTAGTGCTGTGCAGCCTCACCTCTTCTGGTGGTTGTCCACTCAGAGGCTGTGCCCTGGCTTCCCGGCCCTGCCTCCTCCAGTTGCTGCTTCTCAGTAGGTGCCCACTGGAGGAGATGGGGCTGCAAAACACCAAACACCTGTTTGGCTGATAAATGAACTGTGAGTTCATTTATGAACCTTTTTTTTTCCTGCAGAGGAAGCAGAGGAAGGGGAAGCAGAAGGTGAGCTGTGTCTGGGAGGACATTTTATTTGGTGTGGGTTTTTTTCTAGGCTTGTGGATTTTTACACTTGCAATGGTGTGCTTGCTCTGACCTTTGTTCTCCCTGACCGCATGGTCTGAGGGGGCAGGGTTTTAGCTTTAAATAAGTGCTACCAGAAGCTTTAAGCCCTTTTCCTGCAGAGGAAGCAGAATTCTCTGATTTTATTTTTTAGACTCTAACTTGGTAAATAGGAAAGACAAATAGGAGTGCATACACCTGGGGGAGCAGGGAAGTTTTAGGGGGAGGATCAGACTTCCTCTCTTTTTAATTCACTGGCCAATCAGTCGAGATGGAGAGTGCAGGATCTGTTGCACTTGTAACACCTGCGGCATGTTTGTTTTCTTGAGGTGCCTGGGTCCAAATCCTCTAAGTGTAAGTTGGTGGTCCTCTTGGAAGACAAGGTCCGGCAGATTAGTGTTTCTAATCTCCGCACTATCAGGGAGCAGGCCGGGTAGGTGGGGCTCGTCAGCCTTGGAAGGCAGCCCATCTAGGAGAAGGAAAACTCCGATTTCAAACCTCCACTGCCTTGTGGCTATATCCACTGATGGAAAAGGCTTCAGGAGTTAACCTCGAGGCAAAATCCGGAGCCAGAGTCCCGGAGGCAGTTCGTGCCATTCTGGCAACTCCTGCAATGTTGCTGGAACCAGTTGTATTGGTTCTTGCCTTTCCATTGGACTATTTCAGCGACGGGGAGAGGGGGGGGGATTTGCTGCTTGAGTAACAGCCTATCCTCCATATTATTTTACCCAGGCTTCGTGCTCTGGAGAGGACACTCCAGCTTTGCATACAGTGTCGAAATAACACGGGAAGTAGCAGTTACCGGTTATAAGTCTTTGCTCGATTGGCATAGAGCATGATGCCAGGGGCTACTTCTGATGGTGGGAGAGGGAATTGCGCCTCACTAGGTAGCTACCACCCGCCTTAAGCTGGGCAGCCCCCAGCCAGTAAGGTGCTGCCTCGCCACGGTCTGTTAACCTCATGGGGTGCGTGGGGTTTAGGGTGAAAGCTGACAAGCAGATCGATAACCCTGCACCATGCAACAATCATAAGAAAACTTCTGCCCTAAAGTTGGGCACCTGGAATGTTCGGACAATGACCCCTGGCTTTTCTGACGACCTGCAGGAAATAGACGACGTGCGCAAGACAGCTGTCATCGACATGGAACTGAGTAGACTGCAGATGGACATTGTTGCCCTGCAAGAGATGAGATTGCCAGACTCGGGATCTGTCAAAGAAAAAAAAATCTGATTCTTCTGGCAGGGAAAACCATTGAATGAGACCAGGGAATATGGTGTTGGCTTTGTGGTCAGAAATACTCTGCTGAGATCCATTGTTCCACCTACTGTGGGGAGTGAAAGAATCCTGTCTCTGCAGCTCCACTCATCAGCAGGACTGGTCACCCTCATTAGTGCATATGCACCAACACTGTCGCCTACAACAGAAGTCAAAGACAAATTCTACGACGATCTGGCAGCTACTATCAAAAAAATCCCTGAGAGAGAGCTGTTGTTCTTTCTCGGAGACTTTGGTGCTGATCACAATTCTTGGCCCACTTGTCTAGGCTGTTTTGCATTGGGAAGATGAACAAAAATGGTTCGTTAGCAGGGACGGCCTTTTTAAAATACTTCCCAAGATTGGATGTTCACCTCGACTCCTTAACATCATCAGGTCCTTTCATGAGGAAATGAAGGGCACTGTAGTTTTTGATGGCTCAACATCAGATCCCTTTGACATCCGAAGCGGAGTGAAACAGGGCTGTGTCCTCGCGCCGACCCTGTTTGGGATCTTTTTTGCTGTCATGCTGAAGCACGCCTTTGGAACTGCAACAGAAGGTGTCTATCTCTGGACTAGATCAGATGGAAAGCTCTTTAATCTCTCTAGATTGAGAGTGAAGACCAAAGTCCATCTGAAATGCATGCAAGACTTCCTCTTCGCTGATGATGCAACCCATTCTACTGAAGACCTCTGACAACTCATGAATCGTTTTGGCAAGGCCTGCCAAGACTTTGGATTAACAATCAGCCTGAAGAAAACACAAGTCATGGGACAGGGTGTGGAGTCACCTCCCTCTATTACCATCTCCACACAAGAATTGGAGGTTGTTCATGACTTTGTGCACCTTAGCTCAACGATCTCGGACACTCTCTCCCTAGATGTCGAGCTGGATAAATGCATTGGCAAAGCAGCTACCATGTTCTCTAGACTCACAAAGAGAGTATGGCTTAATAAGAAGCTGATGGCATATACGAAGATCCAGGTCTATAGAGCCTGTGTCCTGAGTAGAGTCCTGTACTGCAGTGAGTCCTGGACCCTTTGTGCATGGCAGGAGAGGAAGCTGAACACGTTCCATATGCGTTGTCTCCAATGCATTTTTGGTATCACCTGGCAGGACAAAGTTCCAAATAGAGTAGTCCTAGAACGAGCTGAAATTTTTAGCATGTATACATTCCTGAAACAGCGACATCTACGTTGGTCAGGCATGTCGTGGGAATGGCTGATGGTCGGATTCCAAAAGATCTCCTGTATGGAGAATTAGTGCAGGGAAATCGCCCCAGAGGGAGACCACAGCTGCGATACAAGGATATCTGCAAGCGGGATCTGAAGGCCTTAGGAATGGACCTCAACAAATGGGAAAACTTGACATCTGAGCATTCAGCCTGGAGGCAGGCGTTGCATCACAGCCTCTCCCAATTTGAAGAGACCCTTGTCCAGCAGGCTGAGGCAAAGAGGCAGTCCCGAAACCAGCAAATCCAGGGAGCTGGACAGGGGACAGGTCGTATTTGTCTTCAGTGTGGAAGGGATGGTCACTCTCGAATTGGCCTTCTCAGCCACACTAGACGCTGTTCCAAGTCCTCTATTCAGAGCACGTTACCATAGTCTCTTGAGACTGAAGGATGCCTAATCTAATCTAATCTAAGCACTGTCAGGAACCGCTTGAACCAGTAGTTTGTGCCCATTTCTAGTCCATTGCTAAGACTTCTTGTAGAGATCTGGAAACAGGGACATTTCATGGGTTCCCTGATTCAATTGGGAGACTGTGTTGGCAGGCATCGAAATGTATCCTAATTCAAAAGAAGGGAAATGACAAAATATAATGATTTTAAAGACATATAGAATCCATATTTAAATTATATTTTTGTAAAAGGGAAAGGTCAAAAGCCAGCAGACGAATCAATGTATTTTTGGAGTGGAATGGGGTGAAAAGAGATTAAAAGGAAATATTTTCTTATCTAGTCTCAAGTCTGATGGTGGCACAGGGGGGGAAATGTTTGTGTTAGTGCACGTATGTATACACACTTCATGTTAGTATTGTTCTTATTGTTTTTCTTTAATTAATTAAAAAAATAAATAAAAAAGAAAAGAAATGTATCCTAATTCGATTTGGAGTTATTTGTGCCCCATATGTTTGATTCATGACTAGAGATGGGCACAAATAGCTTTGTGCTGGGTCATCTCAGGTTGCCGGCACAGCACTACAAGTTTTCCAGCAATTTTTCCAGCAATATAAAAATGAATCACAATATTCAATGAATAAACAGAGAGGGATTTTCCCTTCAAGCGACTTGCTAAAGCCTGCCCGAAAGGAATCCCCCCCCCCCGCTGTTTACGAAACTTTGCTCAGCCTTCCCCTGTCTTTCAATGGACCTGTGGCATAGACAGTGGAAGCCTGATCAAAGGAATTCTCCCTGCTGTCTTTGCAAACAGTGGCGGGGGGGGGGGGGATCACGTTGGTCAGGCTTCCCCCTGGCAGGCATAGAAAGACAAGGGAAGAGGGACACAAGCAATCCCCCACCCCTGCTGACCTTGCAAAGACAGTGGAGGTGGGAGGTTGCTTGGATCAGGCTTCTGTAATCTTTCTATGCCCAGGCGGGCATAAAAAGACAAGGGAAGTGGGGCCCAAGCGATCCCCCACCCCCAATGTCTTTGCAAAGACAGTGGGGGGTGGAGGATTGCTTTCATTGCTTTGATTAATGAGAACAGATTACTCATTAAGCATTTCTATGCCCGGGCGGGCATAGAAAGAGAAGGGAAGTGGGGCCCAAGTGATCAGGTTTCCCCTGACTCAGGGGAAGCCTGACTGAAGTGATCCCCCCCCCCCGTATGTGCACAACAGCAGGGGGTGGATTGCCCCGGTCTGGTTTGCCCAAAGGGAAGCCCTCCCCACTGCTCTAACAAAAGCTAGGCTTCTGGAACTGAAACCACGGTTCCAGCAGTCTAGTTTCTGTTTCTGCGGAAGCTGCCACGGAGCAGGAGGAGGCAGCTGGGCAAAGTGAGCAACAGTGGGAAGGGGGTGGGGGCAGGCTGTGTGGGTGTGGACTTCTTTTTAGATAGTTCCATGGGCTGTCTAAAAAAAAAAAAAAAAGAACTCCAACGAACCGACAAATTGATTTGTGGTTCATTGGGCCACTGGGGGGCAATTTGTGGTTCATGGGTTAACAAGTTTGACGACCGACGAATCAAGATGAAGCGCCATTTTGGCGCTTTGTCCCCATCTCTAGACTTTACTAATCAGTCCTGGTTGCTCACTGTCTTGTCTACTTTTCTTTTGGTGACAATTGTGTCCTCTCTATTTTGCAAGTTATCTCTCTCCTCCTTCCCCAGCTACCCCGCCTTTAGTCTTTCTAAGGTCCTGTTTCCACTGAGGTTCCTAGGATCGCTTTCCACTGTTTTTTCCAGTCCTTGGTTTCCATACTTTGCCCTGAATTTCCAATTCTCTGTATTTTTTCTTTTTCCTTTTTTCCAGAAAGCAGACCAGATATTTCATGTTTGCTTACAAAATTGAAGTGTTCCAAACCTTCTACAGCTGACCCTGTCCTTCAGGAGATAAACTATTCATGATTCCCAGACAG
The DNA here is from genome assembly GCA_037013535.1 of Intellagama lesueurii. Lineage (NCBI taxonomy): Eukaryota > Metazoa > Chordata > Lepidosauria > Squamata > Agamidae > Intellagama > Intellagama lesueurii. The sequence continues at coordinate 24,401,480 of JBAJHW010000010.1, read as the reverse complement.
TACAGTAGCTGAGCCAAAGAATGTGAACCAAAGGCTTTACTGGTGTCTCAAAATTCCTTGGAATTTTATGATATAATTACATAGGATGCAGTGAATCACAGTCCATGAAACCTTATGCCAAATAAAACCGGTTAGTCTTTCATGTGCCATAACATTCTGTTGTTTTTGCTGCAAGGGACTTACAAGGCTACCCTTACAAGGCTGCTCCAAAACTGTATGGGTTATGTCAATAATCACTTTGCTATCTCAGGCTCTTCAGATGGAACAGATTACTCATTAAGCATTTCCCTTGGAGACTAACTTATGCAGAAAGAATTAAAAAAAGACAAAGGCCATTTACCATAGAATCCTTATCAGTTTCCACAAGCCAAAAGAGAAAGAATAATTGTCAGCATACCCTTGTGTTGTGTCCATGGCCTTGAGAATTACATTTGAATGCATTCTGTGCTCGGCTCTGCTGTATTTAGACTTTAAAAGCAAAATCAAAATCAAAAAACAAATACACTTGGTGCATTTGACCTGCAACCCTGTCTGTTTTCTCTGAGTACTGCTGAAGCTTCTACAAAGCAAAACGGATAATGAAATACCAACAAGCATGCATTATACGGTTCTTTTCCACCTTCTGTGTTTAGATTCTATGTATACAAAAGGATTCTTCCAGCATTCTAAATTTTTGCAAAGACCTTGCATTTCATCACTGATGATCCCTTTTAACAATTCTTTTTCTTTTTACAGCTTTGTTTTAAGGCAACTTGGCTTTTAAATGGAGTGGTCATCTTCATGAGTTAATAAAACAGAGGTGGAATTATCTGTGTGACTAAGCAGGTGTGTGCAACCCATATTTTGCTAGCATATGTGTAGCATGAAAATCCATGGGGAACATGTATTCAGTTGGTTCCACTTGAGTACCCTGCAGCACAGAGGATGTGATCTCAGTCTTAGTGGTAACAGAAGCTAAAGGAAGGTGGAGGGAAACCTATATAATCTAACAAATGAAGGGCTCCACTAAAAACACACACATACTCAATAAGATGGATAGCAAAATCTGTTTTTGAGCCTGAAACGGGACGTATTGCCCCTTACCCCAAAATAATGACGCGAGACAAGTATTATGGGATAAACATGGGCCACACTTTATTGAATATTCATTATTGCCCACCATAAAAGGGGGGTCCTGCCGTAGTGCGGAATTCAGGTTTAAGCACAGAGGTCTCAATGGACCCCTTACAAAAAAAATGGGCGAGTCCCTAGCCCCAAGTTCTCGCGGTCGTGAAGACAGCGAGAACCCGGCCGGCCCAAATTTGACCACCCCCCGGACCTCATGCCACCTTCTGCTTGTTGACTGTTGGTCCGGGTGTGGCCCCAGCGCATCTTTCCCCCCAAGCACTGCAATCGCATGATCCACAGCGCTCGGAGGTCAGATGAGCTATACATTACCTCTCATTGCGATGGGATTCACCGAAACCCGTTCTATCCGCACTACCCGCCACAGCATAGGGACTAGCGACGCTAAGTCCCATGCCCGCCATCCAGCTTCATAAGCTCCAAAAGCAGCCCCCCCTTGATGTCTTTAATAAAGACATCCAAGCCTCCATCAGAGAGCACACCATCACTCCGAAAGAGCTCAGGCCTATCCACGCGGATCTCCTGGTGAACCATCACCGATCTAAGGTGATTGCAAACAGCTCTGCATGCTTCCCTGTTAACACGACTCTGTGCCGTGTTAACCCTCTGGACACATTTCATTGCCATCCACGCACGCCGCGGGATGATTGTAGACCATAAAATGCTCATAGCAGGGCATGCCGCCGCTGCCATCCACGCACGCCGCAGGATGATTGTAGACCATAAAATGCTCATAGCAGGGCATGCCGCCGCTGTCATCCATGCACGCCGCGGGATGATTGTAGACCATAAAATGCTCAATAGCAGGGCATGCCGCCCTCAGCCATTTTAGGTTGTGAATAACGTCCAAGATCAAAGCCATTCCTCATGTCTGTCTGGATTGTTACCACCCAAATGTATTAGCAACACATCTGGGGAATGCAGTTCGAATGCAGCAGCTCTGCCAAATTGGTCCCATTGCATTCATCGGATCCCCTTCCAGGTTATCTGGGCTCACACTGAAAGACCCAGATTACAGCTTCAGGCTGACCTGGCTCCCTATCGAGCTTCCCAGAACATAACTGTGGCCGATAATCATGATGTGTTGCCTCTTCACCATTACCACTGGACCTGCAATGACAAAACAGAGCCAGGCACCTGCCTAGACGTGAGGGAGTGTCCTGATATATCTGCGATAAGCCTTGGATCGGCAGATATGAATCAGAACCATCTTGTCCACTATCCTCCCGTCCTGTCGTTGCAATACAACTTTAGTCGCATCGCCCTTTCTTGCGGCTATTACTTCGCTAATTTTTAATGCGCCAAAATTGCCAACAATGATGCCGCCCTAAACAGCGCTGCCTCATAATCATCCTTGCAGGTGGCAGCCCACTGTTTGCAATTTTTTCTAATAATACTGGGGATATGAGTGCCCTATGTCTTAACCCGACCTTACTCTTCACCCCAACCTTCAAGCATTTTCCGTGTACAGAAAGCGGAGGTATAGTCCTGATACCCTTGAACCCTAGCGTGAAAGCTAACACCGACATCTGGCCTTGTATGGAACCTGGCACAAGTCCCTTCCTATGTAAGTATACTGCTGTAGGTGCTCTACTGGGGCAGGCCAGAACAGCTCTAAACCCACTGAGTTTCTAAATTCCTGAAACTCTATGCTCACTGCCGAGTACCCTTTCCGTGTCCTCGGAGCCAAGGCCAAAACTTATTGCTCTTACAGCATTGTCACACCAATTTGTCAGACCTCTGGGGAAAGAGTCTCTGGGAATTCATTGGCTCCTGGATCTAACTCCCTGAACCAGTTGATCTGGTGGCGTGAGAGTGCATCAGCTAAAGTGTTATCTAAGCCTGGAATGTGTTTTGCCTGAACTAAAATATTGTATTTCAGGGCATGCAATGTAAATGCACACACCAATGCCATAACGCGTTCCAAGTGCGAGGTGAGGCTGTTTATTATGCACACCACTAACTGATTATCACACCAGAATGTACCACTGAATTAGCCCATTCGTGAGCCATAGGGTCCCGACTATGGGAAAAAATTCCATAAATGTCCAATCCTTAGTAATTCCCAGCAGGAGCCATTCCTCAGGCCAACGCTCAGCACACCCTTTGCCCTTACAATAGATCCCAAACCTAGGGAAGCAGCTGCATCTGTCTGTACCTGGAACTCAAGACTTATCTCAGACCTCTGAAAGGAAATTCCGCTAAACTCATCTAGAAACTGGCTCCAAACTTGTAGATCCTGCCTCATACCCCGTTTGACTCTCGTCCTATGAAAAGGACAAAGAATACCTTTCATTGTATCACCTAACCTGCACCGGAGCGCACAACCTGGCGCCACCACCCTGCATGCCAAGTTCAGATGCCCGACTATTTCCTGCAATTCTTTCAATGACACCTATCCTTTCTGGATGTCAAGGCAATCCTAGCCTAAAGGTCACTTAGTTTACCATCAGGCAATCTGGACGTCTGCTGCTAGTGTCTAACTCTATTCCCAAGAACATAAGGGACAAAGTCGGTCCCTCCGTCTTCTCTTCATCTAAGGGGAGACCCGACTCCCTTGTTTTGCAACGCATTTTGCGAGCTTGGCCCCTATGCCACGCTTCCAGACCATACGTACTGCCTCGTTGAAAGAGGTGTAACGCACGGTGCACAACTCCTGAGAGATGGCATTGTTCACCAACTCTCCCTGTGGGTATGACAAGTGACGGATGAGCTGAAACTCCCCTTGGTTCTTTTTTGGGCACCACATCCAGTGGCGAAACCCTCAGATTCTTCAGGGGGGTATTTGAAAAGGTCCCAACACTCTGCCTTCCTTAACCTCCTTCTCAACCTTTTCCCAAACTATATTTTCCATCCCTTTTACTGATTACAGGTTGTGCGCGAAAAAACGCCTTACGCTCTCCCACCGCTGGTATCCTGAAACCACGAAGACCCTAAAGATGGAAGTAATCTGGCCAAATATCAGATATCTGGTCTCAGAGGTTTGGATACTAGGCATCTTCAAAGTTTTTTCCCCCCAAACAGAAAAAGTAGTGGGTTAAAGCTTTTTGCACCCCGTCTGATTCAAATTGTGGTTTTGATCCAAAGATGTTTATAAATTGGCTTCACTTCACTTCAAATCCATTGAATCTGTCCTTTCTGTTTCTATCCAGAGCTCACACAAATCAGTCTGAATCAAGTCAATTCAGTTCTGCATTTGTGATTTGTCTGGATCTGGGGTCCTGCTCTACTCTTGACTCATTTTTGTCAATTGTAATATGAAGGGAAAACCTATTCCAACAGTTAAGGCAGATCTCTGGTTTATTGTACAGCCGCAAACCCTGACCAAGCCTTTAACTTGTATCTGAAACATTTATATCTGTAACTATACTGCCTTCTTTATGAAGAATAAACTATGCAGTGTTAATACCACATTGAATTGTTAACCTTCCCCAAATAAGAGAGATGTGTATCTAAATAAGAACAAACATAATCTGAAGAATAATGATAATAAAAAACAAAGTGTTTTAAAAATGGCAATTTTTATCCAAGTAATCTTATTTGCTAAGATCATAACTCTACATTTTAAAAGAAATAGCACATTACTGATGTTCTTGGAGGTTATTATTCACCATAGAGACTTTAGTAATTTACAAACCAAGATATAAAATTCTCATGAACTCTGCTTGTTAACCAGTTTAAAAGTATATTGTAAAAATGAATTTGAAAGATGGTCAAGAAAAGATTGTTCCCAAACAGAGAACAAATTCTCTGCTTGTATCTTTGATGTACGGGTAACAACCTCCAGGAATCCATGAATAGGTTTGAAAACTACACAATCCATTAAAAACTGCTTCTTTGTTTGGTATTCCATTTTGTGGAAACATTTATTCAGCCCATTTTATAATGGACCAGGACCACTGAAAGCTGTAATTTGTTTGCTCATTTTATCCACAGGTGGAATATTATGTGCAAAAATGTCAAGCAACATACATGAACTTGTGCAGCTATGCTATCTGAGATATTCTGGGAGTTGTAATCAAAGAATACAGATCTGTACATCTCTAGAGCATAGTTCCTATGACGAAAGGCCAAAGGATTTGGGAGTTGTAATTCATAAAGGAAGAGAAATAAAGGAGAGACTCTAGAGGTGTATGACATTAGCCACAATATGAATTATGTTTGCAACAAATACTTGCCAGTTTTCTCATTCCTCTCAAAAAGGGTGTCTCAACACATTGAGATATCCTGTTGAAAAAATGGGGTACTGCTATGAGATGTTTCCCTAAACATGAGAGTCAAAAGACTAGTAATTATTGTTTGTTTGTTTGCTTGTTTGGCTAACAATGAATGGGTTTTGCACAAATACTACAGGTTGCACCAAAACCTTGTACTGTACATTAAACACCTGGTTTTTTAAAATGCAAAATAAAAGGTTTTCAGTGTAAAAGACAATCTTTTATGCACAATATGCAGATTTTTGTGCAAAAACCACTGAACTCTGATTTTTTAAAAAAGAAATCAGAAATGTGAAAAATGCAGAGAACATCTTCAAATTTCACCCAGTGGGAAGAAAATATTTGACTTGCATCCCTCCTGTTGTTGTTCTGTGTTGTTAAATAGCAACTGACCTATAGCAGCCCTAATAGGGCTTTCAAGGTAAGTGAGATATTTGAAGAGTGGTTTTACCAGCTCCACTCCTCCAATGAGTGTCCACGGCCAAGTGGGGACCTGAACCCTGGTCTCCAGAGTCCTAGTCCATCATTCAATCCACTACATCACACTGGATACCCCTTGCATCCCTAGTCTGGAGAAAATAGGTGGAGGTCTCCCTCTCTCCCTCATTTAGTGAAACTGACTAGCAATATATTCAAGACAGGACAGAGAAACCTAACCTTTTACAGAACATGCAATTAACTTTAGAATCTGTTAAAGTTGCTTTTATGGACTGTAGCTCCTAAAGTCCACCATTTTGGCTGGAGAGTTCTTCTCTAAGAAAAGTGAGTGCTCCATAAAATTTGCTACCACATAGTGTGGCTCTGACCAACGTCTTAAAAGGGGGATTAGAAACAAATTAATTCTTGAGAGGTGTATCAATGGCTGTTTGCTGTGATGGCAACATTGCCCCTTTGTGTTCAGAGACAATATATTCTTGAAGACAAATTCCTAGCAATAGTCATTAACAGGAGCCGTTCCTGGACTGAGGCATGCCTCCTCCCAGTGGCTTTTTGTGCAATATATCCCCATTTGGGAATCTCTTCCATGTTTCTTCTGTCTACTCGCTCCCCCATCAGCATATTCGTAGGAGAGGTGGGTTTGAAGTGGGGGGTTGTTTTTCATCAAGGTAGTCAGGTTTCTAAGTTCTAGATACTGGTATCATCTGGAAGTTGAATCATGGCAACTGGGCTTCTTTTTTGTTAGGTTAAAACATTTTGCTACTCATCCAAGTAGCTTCTTCAGTTACCATGATGACTCAACTTCCAGATAGCCTCACCTGGATGACTGAGCATCTCCACAGATAATACTGAGCTCATTCTGAAACTGTGCAACTATTAGTGTTCACACCATGACAGCATTGGATGCAGGCCAATATGATGGACAGGGTGTGCATGTGCGTATATGTGAGACTTCTGGTTGTTTGTGGGGTTGAATGTTTGGATAGATTTGACCTGACTTAGGAAGCATCGTTTTAACAATTCTTCCAGCTTTAGTTTTGGTTTCATACCCAAAATCTGTGTAGCACTGTGTTAGCACTGATGAATAAAATAGAACCAGCTATTACTCAGAGGTACTTGGTTCTCCTTTAAAACAAATAATGGACATAATGATGATGTTTTATGCTTTTGGCAATACCTGCATAAGCAGACCCCTAATCTAACTCTGAATGGCATAATACTGATACTAGTAATAATAATAATAATAGTAGTAGGAATATTGTTGTTATTATAATGACTCCATGTTTAAAATGTGCTTTTTTGTTAAGGAAAATTATATTATTTTGCAGCCTTTCTCACTAACTTTCCTGCTGGGGAATTCTTGAAACCCAGAAAATTTTAGTCATTAAGTAGAAACGTTGAACAGAAAGCTCAAATTTGCTCCAGCAATTCAGACAAAGTGATCCCACACACCCAATCTCTATTTGGATTACATCTACTACAATGGATTTTGGCAATGTATCCCCTCCCCCAATTTAGTTTCTTTTCTGAAAAAAGGCTTCCTTTTTTAAAGTTACCTTTTGCTGTGAAGAACTTGTAAGAACAGCTTTTGCATAATACAGATAAGATAAGATGGAGTTGTTTAGGGTATGTTGTTGTAGTAACTGTGAGGTAGTAAAAATGTGCAATGGAAACTAAAAACAAAACAAAACAGGTACATTGCTTGAAAGGACTGTCAAACTAGATCCATAAGTCAAGGCACCGGTGTAGCTTTTGGGGAAGCTCCTTTTTTTGTACTGCAACTCCCAGAACCCACAGCCAACACGGACACGAGCTGATTCATCAGCTACACTCCATCATATTCATTGATGCCTTGGGAACAGCCAGCCTAACTACCACAATATGCTCTGTAGGGCCTCTTAAGGGTGCTGTGGATGCCAACAGTCATACCTCAGCTTCACTGGTGGGGGGATAAGGTGGGTTACATTTATTCTTAATTGCCCCAGGTAGTGCATGTCACAAAGTTAGGCAATATACAAATGTTTGAACTAAATAAGTACTAGCAACTCTGTTTGGCACAAACAACACCCATGAATTGGGCTACCATCCATGAAAAAGTATGCCAGATTTTTGTTTTTTTTAATCTTCTAGACTCTTTGCTGATTTTCCCCCCTTCAACAGACTAACACAGCTCCACTCCCTGGAAGTTCTTGTTTTCATACTTGTTGCTGCGGCTTTCTTTTTCTTTTTTTAACTCAACAGTTTTCCTGTAGGTTTTGCAGTCTAATAGGTAAGATACAAAAGTAGACTGAATAGGGAGGGAAGTCCATTCCTGGTGCCTGACCTGAAAGTGTTCAGAGAGGTAGCAGTGGTGGAGGCATTGTGCCTGGTGCCAGATAGGTGCAGGGCCTGTTCAGGGCACACATAATGTTTATGCATATCACACTAAGCATGAATTAGGCTATTGAAGCTGGCTGCATCCATTAGTCTCCACATACAGAGCTCTGTTATCCACCCCACAACTGATGGAATATAGAGAGCAGGGGACTCCCAGGGCTGCACAGAGAGCAGTTGAGGGTCATGGGTTGCTATCCTGGGTTGTATGGACAACAATGGTGGGCTCTGCAGGCGAGGCTCTTCACCATGTGGAGCCTCTTTGCCCTCCCCACCTGGAATATTGCAAGACATGTAGAGCACGTCCTGACGATCCAGGAGGGGAGGGGGAAGAAGTGCCTATTTAGCGGGTGCTTTTCTCCTAATCGGCCTCTTTCAAGGCTTTGCAACCCACCAGGCCACCCTCAAAGATAGTTTGAGCCTTGCTGGTCGCCTTTGGGGCTGGAATTTTTGACCCACTTGCTGATTGGCTGTTGTGAGTGGGGATTTTTTTTGCCTATCCCATACTGTCAAAAGAGATAGGGCTGCTTTTACTGGGTGTGGTCATGCTAGGTCACACGGGTGGGTAGTGCAGAATGAAGATGGATCGGTGAGTTCCCCATGGAGCACAGGGGAGGTACAGCGCATCCAAACCCTCAGAGCTGCGGATTGTGAGATTACAGTGCAGGGGGGGGGGGATGCACTGGGGCCACCTCGGGACTGAAAGCCACCAATAGACAAGGGGCTAGAGGCCCAAGGGTGGTCAGATCTTTGCCTGCTGGGGCCGCACTGTCTTCGGGACCATGCAGTCTTAGGGCATGAAACTCGCCCATTGTCGCGAAGAAGGGGTCCTGTGAGACCTCTGCTACCAGCATCATTCCGCACTACAGCAGGCTCCTCTCTTGTTGGTTATGAGTTGAATACGGTTTATGGTTAATAAAGTGTGCCCCTGTTTCATCCCATCATCTGAGTCTTGCCTCTTTATTCTGGGGTGGGAAGGCAATGGAGAGTAGCTTAGTGACAGAGAGTTCATGATTTTCATATGGAAAGTCCCAAGTTCAGCTTTCAATTGGGACTCAAAAAGCTCCTACTGGAAGCTATAGAGGACTAGTACCAACAGGGTAGACAGACTAGAAAGCTCCTGCTGAAAGTCATAGAGCTAGTGTTGGCAGGCTAGACAGACCAATGTTCTGACTTAGTAGAAGTCAATACAAGGCAGCTTCCTCTGTTCCTAACATTGGAAGACAGGAACAAAATTCAAAAACATCTTGATAGGCTTGAGTGCTGGGCTGAAAACAACAGAATGAAATTTAACAAGGATAAGTGCAAAGTTCTACACTGGTGGTGGTGGGGAACAAATGCCCAGTTACAAGATGTGGGATACTTGACTCAGTCAGTAATACTACAAGTGAGAAGGATCTTGGAATTGTTGTAGATCACAAGCTGACTGTGAGCTGACAGTTCAATGTGGTTGCAAAAAAGGCCAGCACTCTTTTAGGCTGTGTTAACAAAAGTATAGTCTCCAAATCTCATGAGGTACTCGATTTGGCACTGTTTCGTTCGGCCTCATCTAGAGTACTGTGTCCAGTCCCGTGCACATTAAAAAGGATGCCAGCAAACTGGAATATATTCAGAGGAGGGCAACAAGGATGATAAGGAGATTGGAAACCAAGCCCTATGAGGAAACACTGAAAGAACTTGGCATGTTAGCCTTGAGAAAAGAAGACTGAAGGGAGATATGATAGCACTTTTCAAAGACCTGAAATGGAGTCATACAGAGAGGCAAGAACTGTTATTTATCATCCCAGAGTGCAGGACATATAATAAGTAGGTCAAGTTATATGAAGCTAGATTTTGGCTGAATATCAGAAAAAAACTCTTAACTGTTAGAGCAGTATGGCAATGGAATCAACTACCTCAGGAGGTGGTGAGCACTTTAACACCGGAGGCAATCAAGAGAAAATTGGACAACCATCTGTCAGATCTGCTTTGATTTGGATCTGCATTGAACAGGGGGCTGGACTCGATGGCCTTCTAGATCCCTTCCAACTCAATTATTCTATGATTCTATGAAATAATATGGCCTTTTGATTGGCAGTATACCAATGAGATGGATGGACAGTGTCATCGAAGCGACCAACATGAATTTGACCCAACTCCGGGAGGCAGTGGAAGACAGGAGGGCCTAGAGTGCTCTGGTCCATGGGGTCACGAAGAGTCGGACACGACTTAACGACTAAACAACGACAACAAATACCAATGGGCAACCTACAGCTTTGGTGCAAGTAGGAGAGATATTATCCCACCATGGAAAAAATGCCCTCCCCTTCTGTGACATGACTCAAACCATGACTAGTACAATCACTTACTCCACAATTTTTTAAAATAAAAATATTGGAATTTATTGTGCTGTGTTGTGTCAAGAAAAGCTGAGTTCTTTTCTATTACTGCTGGCTGTTCCAGGAACTGCCAGGGTAACGAGAATGTCAAACGCCAAGATGTCATTTCTTAGTGAGGCTTTTGAGAGTATTTCAAATTTAAAGGATGGTTTGAAGACAAAATCTGTGAAACTTCACAGAAAAAGGGATCAAATGCTCACCTTTTAAATTTGTTTTAAAAATAATGTTTCTATCTGTCAGATTTATGAAGAGCGTTTTGAAAACATGACTGCCACTAGTGAGAGTACAAACAGCTAGTAAAGGTAACACCAAAACTCCCTATATCAGCGATGGCGAACCTATGGCACACGTGCCACAGCTGGCATGCAGAGCCCTCTCTGTGGGCACGCAAGCCATAAGTCGCTGGATCGCTACCCCCAGCAGCCAAACCTGAGGACGCGGCTGCAGCCGCAGTGCTAGCACCCCGACAGGTGGCGGGCCAGGATCCGGAGCAGCTGGCACTGGCGGCGGCGGGCCGGCCAATCTATAGGCAGTGGCGGGGTTTGGCACGACTGGAGGCGGATCCGGAGTGGGGTCTAGAGCCACCTTCGTGCTCGGGATTCCCCCTTCTGCCGTGGCTTCCGCCCGCTGCCCGCTGGGTTGTGTGTTGTTGTTTTTTTCAGTTTGGGCACTCAGGCTTAAAAAGGTTCGCCATCACTGCCCTATATAGGTTCTGTCTCTGTCTAGCCCATAATTAGCCAACGGTCATTCAAATAAACCTATGAGATCATCCTTCAGATTTCAAAATTATGCATCTCCCTTCCTCTTCTTCCTCTCTCCATTTAAAAAAAATGTTTTTAACTAGACTGCACTTGCAATAATCACTATCTATAACAAATTGGCCTGTGCAAACTGCTCTTACTACATTTTAGAAGTAAGGTTGCATCTGGTTAGTACTTAGATGAGAGACTCCCAGGAAAAGCAAAAGCAAAAAGCAAAGTGTGCTGCTTATATACCACCCCATAGCACTTAAAGCACTCTCTGGGCGGTTTACAAGATAATTATGCAGGCTACACATCTAGGAAACAGTAGAGATCTCCAGGTAAGTCTATAAAACAGTCCTGCCTTATGTAATTGCTAGATAGATCAGTGGTTTAGGCATCTAGTTGGGAGTTTGATTCCCCACTGTGCCTCCTTGACAGGGGTTGGACTTGATGATCTATAGGGTCCTTTCCAGCTCTCTAGTTCTAAGATGTTTATTATAAAACCTGGAGAGAGACTGCCAGTCAGAGTTCACAATACTGGCTTAGCTAAACCAATGGTTGATAGTGTCCTACGGCATAGAGATGATATAGATTCTGAGTAAGTAGCAGGTTACTTTTAAAAGAAAATGCACATGACTGTGTGTTAAAGTAATAAAGAAAGATAATTTTACCTGCAGAAGTATACAGGTACACCAAGTGAGGTCTATAAAGATTCTTGTCTTCAGTCCCATTGTGCTGGTTGTTTTAATTCCCCTCTATTTTATTGACACACTTTCCTCTTTAACTCTTGGAGGAGAAAGGCATTTTAAAAATTTGTCTTAGGAGTTGCATGAGCATAAAAAAAAACCTCTTATGATATTATGGGAGAGTTTTCTCTGTGTTGTGGGCATTAAATAGCTCAATACCACAGGGGGAAGTGTTTCATTTCCCTCCCTCAGTTATTCCAGTGTCTCTCTGATGAAACTCCATCACATAGTAATGATGTTCCCCTTTCTTACAGGATAATACAGGAAGCACGAGGTGGCAGTTTTCAAGAGGGATTTTTTAAAACATATGTTTCATACATCTTTTGGATCAGATATAATGCTTGTGGGCATAATATACAGAACTTCCTAAATGCTTAGAACATTTCAGATATATTATCACATCATCCTTTACAACAATCCTAAACTAAGCCCTTTCCCCTGTGTCAAATAGAACTAGTTGGTTGATTCATGCTTCACTTTATTGTAAATAAGGCAAATAGAAAGAGGCTGCCTATGTGCACAGCTAGGGTTGCAAAACATCTGGTAGAACTTATTGTACCGTCAGGGATAGGCAAGATAAATTCTCTTTTGGGGTTTCTTTTGGGGATGGGGAGTTACTAAGGCAGAAGATCTTTTTTCTTTAACCTTTATAAACAAAGTATATATATATATATATATTACAGTAAGAAATGGGTGCCAGAAATAAATGCCCTCTCTGGAGCAATTTCACCCCGCAATAAATTTGTGTCACATTATAACTTTCTTCTGGGCCTGACAATGTGCTTATATTCTAAAATGTAGCATAGCGTTCTGTATCAGATTGGCTGAAATCTTATTGCACAGCTACGCAAACAGTGTAACTTTGGGAAGCAAATTGCCGCAAGTTAAGAAATCTCTGTAGTCATTGTCTGTTGCCTACGGAGTCAACATGCAACAGATAATGCCTGCAGAGATTTGTGCTCTTATGGCAGTTCCCTTCCAAAGGTTACACTATTTGCATCACTTCAGTACAGGATTTCGGCCATTATAGGACAAAATGGTCCTGAATAAGAGGATTGGAGGATAAGAGGAGCTTTCTTACAGGGGTGAAAAATCTTGAAGCTATTGACTTTTTGGTGGGGGTAGTGGTGCTGGGCATCTTGATGTGTTAAGGCAACTTTCTTTTTCATTGAGGATAAGAACGTTTGTTAGTATTTGTTTCTTTCTCAGCTTTGCTGCTAATTTTGAAGCTGGCACCTCATCAGTTTGTTCCATTAAATCCAGTTAGGGATGGAAATCATAAATTGTTTGCCCTTCCATGCAAAATTGGAAAGCATTGGTTTATTGTTTTTCTCTGTTGTGGAGAAAGGATTAGATTTTTGCTGCTGTTGTTGATTTCAGCAATAGTTTTATCATTTGTGAGACTCATTTTTTGTGTGTTATTTTTAAGGACTTAAAAGCATGATGATAACATTTGCTGTGTTACTGCAGAAACTCTGTTGGGGGGTAGATAGTTTTTTCCCCTTCTCTATGTGGCAGGCTGAGAACATTTCTTTCACTCTTTCTTTTCACTTTTTCATCAATTTCAGAAGGCTTAGATCATCAAGGAAGGAGAGACTGGTGAAATTCCTGCATGTCCCTAGATCTATACATGAAAAAAAGGATATTGCAGCTAGGTTGTGATGGAGAATGGCTGAGAAGTAGCTAGGAATATCTTTGGAATGTTCTAAATAGTAAAGACATCAATGAGGAAGAAATCTGCACCCACCCCCAGCTAAAGGAAAGGGAGATAAGCACAAAAGAAATCCATTAAAGTGACATTTTTATTCAAGCTTTCCCTGAACCAAATCCAGACTGAGATTCACATTACAATTGGGAACCTATACATTTCGAAGTGTGTGAGTCAAGGTACAGAATTTATACAACAAAACAAAAATGCAAACATTGTAAAAGCCCACATGGAAAAAAAAATGCAACAAAAGTGTGCAGATATAATTTAGTCTATGGGATAATGCATACAAAAAGGCTACACTGAAAAAACATGATGGGAAATATGTATGAATTTACACGTATGATGGTGGAAACCACCACCCTCCCAGACGCAATCTGAAATAGACCAGAGCTGAAACAAGCCTCAGAGTAGAAAATAGTATACATGGATGAGATGGAACTTGACAGATTCACCCAGACCTATTAGAAACAGAAACACACACACACACATACACAGGCAAGCAGAGGCAGAGAGTTAGCGGATACTGAAATCATTGTGTGATGCTGTGTGTTTTTCTCTGGGGATCTGATATGGTATGATGGGCCTGCTGCTGTTTGGAGGACTCTGCAGTTTGCCTCCACCTATGCTCTCTTGTAAATTTGTAAATTAATCAAATATTATAAGTCTCCAGTGATCTCTCTTCCCCAAAAGAATCTTAAGCCAAGCAGCACTGTTCCTGGAACTTCTCATCACTTGGGGGAAGTACAAAATATGAAATGATATTAAGCAACTCCTTTGGGCATATTCAAGCCCTTGAAAATGCTTAGCTTTTTGAATCCTGGCCTATATCTTAAAAATGTACATGCAAAATATTTTACGTGTACTTGGAAAGCACATAATGTGTGAAGCATCCCTCAGGCCCAGACTTTTTCAGGCCTCTGTGGCTTTTTATATCAGTGACTTTATTACTGAAGAATTTTTAGGCGAAGTGAGGGATTCATTCCAGCAAAATTGCAGATTCACAAAGAAGTTGCTTTCACATTTCTGTCTCTGCTGCGGAACCGGAGGTTGGGGGAGGGAAGAGCGAGCATTTCTGACAATCCAAAGTCTTTTTAATCTGTGGAAAAATTGACAAGCCAAAAGCTGAAGTAAAACTGCATTATTTTCAGAAGGAAATGCTGTAGTTCTGCATCGTCGCCCATGTAGCTGTGGGTTCAGTGAACAAAAATATTGGGCCCTAGATTTAGAAAACAAAAAGCAGATGGAGAGTATGGCCCTTATTTATTTATCTTTTGAGGCACAGCTTTGAAACCACCTCTGGGAAGATTTTCATAAACCATATTAATAATCTACTATTTGCAGGCATTCAAATGACTGCAGATATTTGAATTCACTCCATCAGAATGACAAACATAGTAAGGGGCAAAGAAGTCATTTGTTTCCTGTTCAAATGAGCTGCTGATTGGAAATGTCACAGTCTGGATTGCCAATGATGGCAATCTTGCTCTGCCTATTTTCTCTTCCCCAGACCCCACCTGCTGCAATGAAAGAGTTTAATTATTTGCATGTTACATTGAACAGCAAGTGTTTGGAGGCCGACGCGCATCATGAAAATTCACTGGAGGAATGTGCCTATTCTAAAAACTGAGTGTACAAAATGGGGACCTATAGATAGTTTAGGGGAGAAGCATTGGATGTCTCCCTGTTACGGGGGTACAGAATTCTTTCTAAACTCCTGGTCCTTGTTGATTTAGACTATCTCAGGTAAGCACAATAGCTCCGTGGGGATTTTGAAAGCCCTCCAAGATCTTTCACCACTGAGAAACTCAATTAAAAAAAAAAAAAATAGAAAAATCCACATTGAAAATCATCTCCAGTTTTTAAAAGGACAGAAACTGCCTAAGACGTTGCATTCTCTTGCTGTGGATGGGGCTGTGTGCATCACACTAGACCAATGATGGTGAACCTTTTTTAGCCCGAGTGCCCAAACTGCAACACAAAACCGACTTATTTATTTCAAAGTGCCAACATTGCAATTAAACCTGAATACTGAGTTTTTAGTTTAGAAAAAACAACTGCCCCTGCACTGCAACGTTAAAATGCTTGGGTTTTTTCCCCCTAGGGGCGGTATTAACAGAGAAATACTTACCAGTCCTCCAATCCCCCATCGAGTTAGACCGGTAATGGTCGCCATTGCACCCCTCCGCTGGACCACTGAACCAGCAGAGGGGAGTGCCAAAATCCGGAATTGGAGGATGGATAAGTATTTCACAATGGCGACTTATGGCTCGCGTGCCCACAGAGAGGGCTCTGCGTGCCAGCTGTGGCACACGTGCCATAGGTTCACCATCACTGCACTAGACAGAGACTGTTTTGGTTTCCAAGGGGATTGTTCTCCTTCGTGTCCTCTGTGAATACACACTAATGGGTTAATCTGCGCCTGAGCAGAGCAGCCTCTGGAAACTTCCACAGCTTTAAGCACTTAGTGCTGGGACCTCCCCTACACCTGGCTATATAACTCCGCCCCCGGCCCAGTGCTTCAGTTCTTTTTTTGACCACCGCTGTAACAGCAGCTTCGTTTGGAACTTCTTAAGTAGAAATGATTCTATTCCATTCTTTGACCTCCCTTTGTTCTTTCTTCTGTAACAAGTTGATTCTTTTGCCTGGGGATAAGGTATTAGCTGGCATTAGCTATTCCTTGTAAAACTTTACAAAGCCTTTACAAAGCTGGCTTTGCAGCCCTCAGGGCTTTTCTCTTAAAGACATATGGTCTCTTTTACCTTCTTTATAAAGTTCCCCCAGGCTTCAGAGCAACAGCTTTCTGTCTGTTTGCAATTTCCTCTTCCTAGCAGGTTTGAAGAGGACGGCTTCTGAGCTTTGCCCCGCCTGTCAATGATTCTCCTGACTGAGGTACAGCCTCTCCGGAGTTTGGCATAGAACAGCCCTCTTGTTTCAAGGGGCTCGTTCTTACAGCTGTTTCGCAGTGAGCTGGGCTTCTGCACAGCCTAGGATTGCCCTTGGAAGAAGAAAGGGCCTCCGTAGCTCCTGCTCCCCGCTCGTCAGTGGGGTACAGCCTCTTCAGAGGTTGGCGCGGAACAGCCCTCTTGTTTCAAGGGGCTTGTTCATACAGCTGTTGACCCCGCAGTGAGTTAGGGCTCTGTCGCCCTGTCCCTTGGAGAAGAAAGGGCCTCCTGCAGCGCCGGTCACCTTCCCTGCCTGTCAGTGATTCTCCTGACTGGGGAAGAGCCTCTCCGGAGTTTGGCATGGAACAGCCCTCTTGTTTCAAGGGGCTCGTTCTCACAGCTGTTTTGCAGTGAGCTGGGCTTCTGCAGCCTTAAGATTGCCCTTGAAGAGGAAAGGGCCTCCGTAGCTCCTGCTCCCTGCTTGTCAGTGGGGTACAGCCTCTTCAGAGGTTGGCACCGAACAGCCCTCTTGTTTCAAGGGGCTCGTTCATACAGCTGTTAACCTGCAGTGAGTTGGGCATCTGGAGCCCTGCCCTTGAAGAAGAAAGGGCCTCCTGCAGCGCCGGTTGCCTCCCCTGCCTGTCAGTGATTCTCCTGACATGGGGCAAAGCCTCTGCGTGTGATTGGCGCACGACAGCCCTCCTTCGTGGGCGCGTTCATGCCGCTGCCGATTCCGGATAGAGCTGCACGCCGAGGCTGTAGATGTTCCTGCGACATGCGGTAAGCCTTGGGGATAGTATGGGCCCCTTCAGCTCCCACAGCTAGCCCTACGTGTCAGTGATATGCCTGACTGGGGTAACACCCTTGGGTGGTTGGGCATGAAACAGCCCTCATTTATCAAGGGGCTTGTTCACGCAGCTGTTATTTCCAAAATCAGTTAGGTGCCAAGGCAAGAGCTTTCTGGCAACATTAACAGCCCTAGCTTTGCCTCTGAAAAGGGGGGGCCTGCAACTCCCACCGCTAGCCCTGCTAGTCGGTGATATCCCTGGCTGGGGTAGCACCTGTTTGGTGGCTGATAATTCGGCACAAAACAGCCCTCTTTATCAATGGGCTGGTTCACGTAGTAGCCTGCGGCCCCGCCTCAGCTGCCGGTGCCAGTATAGGCTTATAGGTAAAGGACCCACAGGGGTCCACCCAAGAACCCTGCCGCTGGTGGGTAATTTTCCTCAGGTAGGTCCTATCATGCTGACAAGTTTGTGTAGGACCAGTCCCTTTATCCAGTTTAGGAGCTATGAGCTCTCTGCCACCGCCGCCATCCTGCTCCGCCTGGCATCATTCTGAGCCACGGGCTATGGAGTGCTGTGCGCCTCCACATACGCTTCACAGGTGTAGTGCTCCCTCGAACTCAGCTCCGGCAGCACAGTATTCGCAGGTTCGACCTGTTAACCCTTTCGGCTTTCTCTGTTCTGGCAACTGTGTTGAGCCTGAGCTTGGTCGGGCTCGTGCTAGGGAAGTCTTCTCCCTTGTTCGTCAGAAGGGCTTACCTTATTCAGGATTGGGAGTCACAGGGGGAGGAAGATTTCCCAACCAATCTTCCTACACCCCTCTCAGTTGTCACAGATGGTCACCCTCCTTTACTATTAACAGATGAGTTCTTTGGCCGCCATGTAGCCAGTTACTCCTCTGCCATGGGGGCTTATCATCGCCACTTATGGAGTTTGGCGCTGCCCATTCTGCAGGTAGCTCCTGTGCACCTTTACAGTTCAGGCCTCCCACATCACTAGGAGGCACTGTTGCTGGTGCCTCACGAGTGCACTGCTGCTCGATACGCCTTTAAGCCAGCATCTAAACAACTGACGGGTCGGGACCTGCCGTTTGTTATTCTTGATAACCTGCTCAAGCTCTAGACGGCGGCACAGTTATTTGCGGTGTAACAACCGCAAGAGCCTGACGATGGTCCTATCAGCCTAGGGTATCCCGGGAATGTCTATGGCCTCAACCCCAAAGTTACCAGCTGCCGCCCCTAGACATGTGGGCAGGCAGTGCCCTGACCGGCAGGATTGCAGGCAGGACCGCAAGACTGAGCAGTCTCTTTACTTCTCTGTCGTTGACCAGTCAGTCCGTTTGACTCCTTGTCTTCCCAGCTATGCCACTGAATTCGATGTACCCCTGTCACAGGCCGTGTTATGGCCGCCTCCACCCCTAACCCCACCCAAAAAAAAAAACAACAAGGATGGAGGCCTCTGGCCCGTCCTTGGGGTTGGAAGCCTGAATTCTTTTATTACTCTTCGTAGTTTCCATACGGCTTCCTTGGACTCTGTTATTCACTGGTTACATCCAGGGGGGTGGTTTATCGTAAGATGCTCACTTTCATGTGGGCATCTGGTTAGACCGTCATCGCTTCCTCAGGATTTCAGTTGGGGGAATCACTGTTTACCCATGGTTGGATAACTGGCCCCTGGTCGCGGGGCCCAAGTCACAGGCTGGTAAACATACGTCCTTGGCACTGTCCCTTTCGTCAGCGTTAGGACTATAGGTCAACATAGTGAAGTTGACCTTACCACCTACACACTGTGTAAACTGTGTTAATGTGACTTTGGATGTTCTCTTGAAGCAGGCTTTTTCCCCTGACATCAAGTCTGTGACAATGCATAATTTGTTATGCTCCCTTTTTCTTCAGGCGCTTGGTTCCCTGCCCTACAGGTCCAGCGACTCCTGGGGCTGATGACATCTACTGCAGCTGTGGGACAGCTTGCTCGACTGAGGATGCGGTCCCTTCAAGCCTGGTTTCTCTTACTCTTTCAGATATCTTGCGACCGCCCATCCATGTTGCTCCAGGTGACTCTGGAATGCGCTGCTCAACTGGATGGGTGGAAACCCCCTGCCCCCACACCCTACAGACAGGGGGACCCTCTGGTCTCTTGACCCAGTTGGTTCGGTCAGTGTTGGATACCAGCCCGCCACACTGCGGGGGGCTTGTCCACACCACCACGTGGCCCTTCGCCACTGGTTCATGGTAGTAGCCAGCCTGCATATCATTGTGCTGGAGCTCCTGGCACTCACCAATACCTTTTAGGCCTCTGAGTCCCTGCTCCGGGGTCGGGTGGTCCAGGTCGCATTAGGCAATGCCACTGCAGTTTATTATATAAACAAGCAGGGCGGCACTCACTCGTTACGCCTTCTTTTTCACACCATCGACCTTTTGAGATGGTGTTATGCTCGCCACATTTATTCAGTGGCTGTACATTTGGCAGGCGAGAACACTTCCATGGCAGTCCATCTCAGCAGACCACAGTCCTGCTCTCACGAGCGGGCTCTCGACGATACCATCTTTCATTGCCTCTGTCGTTGGTGGGGGACTCCAGGCATGGATGCTTTCGCATCTTGAATGGACAAGAAGTGTGCCATGTTCGGCTCCCGAGCCGGTGTTGGCCGCGCCTCCCTAGGGGATGCCTTCCTGACCTATTGGTCATGGGGCCTCCTTTACAGGTTCGACCTTTCCCCCTTCTTCAAAGGCCTGTTGTTCAAGTCCACCATGAGTGTGCGACCATCATGCTTGGTCGCCTCACTAGCCATGGTTCTCGATCCTGCTCCTGGGACCTGCAGAATACATCACACTGCACCTGGTCCCTCACCTACTGCCTCGGGACAGGGGTCGGAGGTTTCATCCGGACCTCGGGTTCCCCTACCTGTCGGCTTGGAGTCTTCCCCGACAGTAATGGACGTGCTCCATCATGCTTGCACACCTTCTACCACCTCGACCTACTCCTTTCATGGGTAGGCGTTCTGTCCCTTTGCATCACGACGACATTGGCCTACTAGGCCAATGTCTCTGGACGCACTCCTTCGGTTTCTCCTTCACTTGTTTGCCTGGGACTGGCCCGTTCTACCTGCACGCTATTTCTCCATGGCCCGGAGAATATGCGCCCTGCCTATAGACCACTGACACCTCAGTGGTCTCTCCAGTTAATTCTTTGGCAACCCTCCAGGCTGCCTTGCTCCTGGCACTATCCTTAGCTTGCAGGGCTGGAGGGCTGGCTACACTAAGAGCCGGTCCTCCTTTTCTGCAAAGCAACCTTACGGCCAGGCCTTACCTTCTTGCCTAAGGTATTTTCTGCCTTCCATTTCAACCAGCCAGCTGTCCTTCCTGGTCTCTTTCCCACACCATCTTCACTGCTTGAAACAGCTCTGCACGCTCTAGACGTGAAGCGTGCTCTGTCTCACAACGTCTCTCTGTCACCTTTGCTGGCTCTCCTTCGGAGTACCGGCTTCCTCTCAGACCACATCTAGCTGGATGGTCCAGTCCATCCGCCTTCCTTATGAATTGGCACAGACTCTTCTTCCAAAATCAGTGAGAGCTCACTCTACTAGAGCTGTGGCATCCTCAATGGCCTTTCTCTGTCACGTGGACGTCACAGATGTCTGCCGTGCTGCCACGTGTGCCACTCCGTCTCCCTTCATCTTGCCCTACCGCCTGGTAGTCCGGCCGAAGGCTCAGGCTGCAGTAGGGCGAGCTGTCCTGGCTCTGCACTTTTGTGACGTCCCTCCTCCTGGTTGGTCAGCTTGCCAGTCACCCATTAGTGTGTATTCACAGAGGACACGAAGGAGAAAAGAGGTTACCTACCTGTAACTCTGGTTCTTTGAGTAGTCCTCTGTGAATTCACACATCTCACCCTCCTCCCCGCTGTCCGTCACGTGTGCCATGGCATGTTGGGCAGCGGCGGTCGGTTCTTTAAGAACTGAAGCACTGGGTCGGGGGCGGAGTTATATAGCCAGGTGTAGGGGAGGTCCCAGCACTAAGTGCTTAAAGCTGTGGAAGTTTCCGGAGGCTGCTCTGCTCATGCGCAGATTAACCCATTAGTGTGAATTCACAGAGGACTACTCGAAGAACCAGAGTTACAGGTAGGTAACCTCTTTTTCTATTCCCAAAATAGATTTTGGGAATTTAATGCTTGTTGTCTTTTTTTTTCAATCCCCAGCAATATTAGTGGCTATAACATCTGCATCTTCTTCCCCACTATATGTGAAGGCAGCAAACAAACTGAGTTACGCTACCAGCCCCTTGTTGCTTTGTTTTTTTAAAACAGATTTTATTTAGAAAATTGACAAACTGATTTAAGAAACACAATTTTAGGAGGGTCTTTTTAAAGTCTCAGAAGCTTGCAGAAATATGTGTTTTAATGTTTGTCTAATAAAACTATTACCACAACATGGATTTTAGTTTCCATAAGTCTAAGGAGCAGCCGAACTAGTCTTGCACAGATGTTCTGTCACACTGATGCAAACAATCATCCTCATAAATGAAAGTACAGAACTGCAAGAGTGTTGCAATTTGTCTTCCTCACCTGTGAAGATGAGAAAAGAAGGACTTGTCTCTCTGTTCCATGGCATGAAATAAAGTTACACTGTAGGAGAAAAGGGAGTGTGTGTGGAATGCATCTAAACAGGGCCAGCTCAAAAAATGCTGCTGACTGAATCAAAGGAGCAAATGGTGCTTCCAGTCACCCAAATCAAAATGCATAGTACTGAAAGCCAAGGGTGTTTTTTAACCCATAAGGCAAAAAAGCTCACAAGCACTTGGCCATAAAAATATAATAATAACACAGGCAACTAATATTTCACTGACATTCAGGACACCCTAGATCTAGTGTCTGCCTCCCCTTGCCAAATGGTAGGGCCATCTGTTCATCTGACCATCTTTTTTCTGAGAGCAGCAGCATTTTCCAGAGGAAGTATTATTCCAGTATAGGAATGCACAGGTATATGCTATATTTTAAAATATGCATGCAATACTTTTTACATGTGATACAGTCCTCTGTTCCCAGCTTTCAGTCATTGTTGGGTTTACATTCAATGTCTTGATTCTTCAAGAATTTCCCAGGATAGTTCCCCCCCCCCCCGCAACAAAACTGAATAAAAGTGGCTTTCATGATTTAGTCTCTGAAATGGAATGACAGTATATGGCAAGCAAATCTGTTTTTAATCTCAGAAAACGTGACAAGCTGAATACAGAGTTAATTGTGTCACCTTTGGAATGAAATGTAACATGTATGCATCAACTATTGAATACTGGGTTTATTGAACAAAAAATGCCAGTCCCTAGATAAATCCAAAATGGAAAAAGAAGACCACAGCCCTTATTTGATTCTCTTTTGATGTGCTTCTTTGAGACTAAGCCAGGCAAGATGTTCATAAGGCATATTAATAATCTATCATTTGCTGGCATGCAAATGAACTCAGATATTTAATGCAGTAAGAAAGCAGATAGAAATGGGTGCCAAATTAATCCACTCAGGTTGCACTATAAAGACACAGGGAAAGAAGATGACAAAATGGGGTCCCAGTGCAAATGCTCCAACATAGTCATAATTGGTATGGACTGACCTATAAGTAATGATTATTGAGCAATCAATATTGGCTGGTTGAGAAATGGGTGATGTTTTTGAGTGAACATATGTTAGCTTTAGTGCCAGCCCAGACATTAGGTAGAATGTGATGGATGCCTGAGCCAGGGAATGGTGGCTGCTGGAAAATGCCAGCTTCAACTAATGATGTCTGGTGACTCTAATTTCACAGGGGTTGTGAATCTGCTCTGGGTTTTCCTGTATGCAAAAAGAACTGCCCAAGGTGTTGAACCTCTTTTGGGAATTGGGATTTGCACAGTGGACAGGTGTTTTTTTTAGGGGGGGGGAGTTCACACTAAAACCCAGAGGAGATCCATCAAAGATACAAAATTCCAAAGAGCCTCTATTAGCTTCAGCTGCCTGACCTGTGTATCCAAACATGAAGTTAGCAAGGGGATGGTGGGTTTTCCACAAACTTTCCACAAGAACTGGAGGAAGTAATTATCATTGCTTGACACTAATAAGTAAGTCTTTGGTTGATGACACTGGGACAAATGATGACAAACTATCAATATTGAATTGTTCTGCAACCAAAAACAAAAGAACAGAAAAAACCCTGATATAAAGGGCTGGGTACAGTGTTGAATATGAAAGACATGCAACATATTTTTAGAGCGTCTTTGCTTCTGCAAGTGATTTCCATGTTTATCTTGCAATCAGCTTGGAGCAGAAATATCAACACATCACAATACAAAACAAGCTATATGAATTATGAGCATCCTGGGGCAATGAGGGAATGCTAGAGTAAAATACTGAAGTCATTAATAGCTAATGGAATTTATAACAATACTTGACCTTTTTACTGATTCTTGAATATATATATTTTCTAAAAAAATGGAAGAGGCAATTAAAATGCATTCTTTGATAAAGCATTAAAGGTCATTTGCACTGCTTAAAACTATCAGAAAGATAGCTTTACAGCACAATTGTGCAGGCTGAGTTTTGAATTTACTGGCAGGCCCCATATTCGATACAAACAAACATATTTGATTGGTGTGTTTTTGTACTATTGCTCTTCTTTGACTAAGAATGGTACGTCTTGTCTGTACTGCAATTCCAAATAGTTGCTGGGGGAATTATAAGGTGAACAGGGTCACCTAGTAGACTGAGACCTTTTTTATTGACCTGTCTCTTTGTATCTGTCAATCTGAGCAGTTATGTACTTGGGGCAAATGGCAAAAGGCACAATCCATTAGGTGGTAAACCACCCTCCCCACCCCTCGATTCTTTTCAATGAATTTTGTGCAGCAATATCACACACAGGTTATTGGAACAACAAACAAACAAAAGGTTGGATGGCTGTAGTGATTAACAGACTGTATACACAGTCGTAAAGCAGATTGCTCTCCCCCACCCCAAAGTCTGAGTTCTTTAAAACAAGAAAGCCCTTGCAAATTCATCCTATGGAAATGATGGCAGTGAATATACATGGAGGAGGTGAGAAGGAGAGGAAGAGCAGGGGGAGATCTCACGTGGGTAGCAACTAAGGGATTAATGAAAAATGGTAACATGAAGGCCAATGTTATGCATGCATACTCACAAATAAGTAATCTTTTCTATATTCAAGGAGGAATATTTTTAGATTTAGAGCATAATCCTAACTAATCAAGGTGGCCAAGAGGCTACTGAGATGGTGCAAGACCAGCTGAAGCTATGCTAAACCCAACCCCCTCTCATCATAGAGAAGCTGAAAATTACTTGGGACTACCTTTGTCAGAAGACCAGCAGTCGTAAGATCGAATCCACGCGACGGAGTGAGCTCCCGTCGCTTGTCCCAGCTCCTGCCAACCTAGCAGTTCGAAAGCATGCAAATGCGAGTAGATAAATAGGTACCACCTCGTTGGGAAGGTAACAGGGTTCCGTGTCTGGTCGCGCTGGCCATGTGACCACGGAAACTGTCTTCGGACAAACGCTGGCTCTATGGCTTGGAAATGGGGATGAGCACCGCCCCCTAGAGTCGGACACGACTGGACTAAATGTCAAGGGGAACCTTTACCTTTGCCTAACTTTGTGACAGGATATTGACTGTGTTCCTGGGCTGGCAAAAGCTTCAATAGTGAGTAGCTTGGCTCCTCCCATGTTTTGCCCCACTCCTTATTCACCTCTTTTTTTTTTCTCATGACAGAATTAACTAGCAGAGCAATTTTCCTGGCAGATGCCTGAGATCATCTGGAGAAAATTCTGCCAGCCCAAGGCTGTTCTGGTTAGAATAAAAGACTTCTATTGGTTTCTGACATAGCCAGTATGTCTTTGAATTGGGGTTACATTAGCCACCAATAGCTAATGTTATCTCATAGGGCCTATAAAATACTATGATAGTAGTGGTAAAAACATTGGATAGAGCTGTATATCAGATGACTCCAATGTATGGTAAATGGAGGTGTGCCTTTGATTACTTTTTGGGAACTAGTGTCACTTCAAAATATAGCCGTAGACTCTTAACTGATGGTGGGCAATGGCACCATATCTCAAAAATACTTAACCAACTATACCAGTGTCTGAATGAGTGCCCATATTCATTGAAACCAGTTTCAGACTGCAATGATAGTACAGTTGTAGAATATAAAAATTACTTGTATTTGCTGAATGTGTGTCATGACTCCCATTGAATCAATATTGGTGCTGAAAGGTCTGGAAACCAAGTCCAGTGAAGGATGGTTGATGGAGTTGGATATATTTAGCCTGGAGAAGAGAAGATTGAGAAGTGATAAGATAGACATCTTCCAATGTTTGAAGGTGTGATGGGGTGAGCACGGTGGCTAGCTGGCTTGCTTACAGCAAGCTGTTGGGCCCCTTTAAGATGTCTGAGAGGGCTCAGCCAAGGGAAAAGGCTAAGGCACAGGGAAAGAGGGAAAGACGACAGTTGGGGAAGGTAAAGCAGCCTGATAAGAAACACCTGCCCAAGGCTGGAGGCGGGGAGAGATATAAAAAGGAGTAGAAACAGGGCTTTAGGAGGCTGCTGGTCAACAGAAGAAGAAGGAATCTGGGCTGATGCTGCCCGAGGGAGCCAGGAGGGATGTGTGATGTTCCTCCACCCAAAGGACCACTGCTGACTGATGGCATAGCCTCCCCACAGTTGTCATCCTGGAAAGGCAAGGACCAGGCAGAAGGGAAGAGCTGGGCAGCCGGCATCCATATCAAGGACCCATATTTGCCCATATTAAGCTGGGCAAAGTCTCATGTTGATGGACCTGAACCATGGGAAACCTCAGTGAAGATAACTGAGGATCCCACTGAGGGAGAAGGTGCCCAAGGAGTGGTGTATTCCCCTCAACCAGCTTCCTCCAAGGGTGCAGGGATTCTGCAAAGGTGTAATACAGCTGTACATAAAGTGTCCATATGTTTATACCCTGAAGTTGAGACCATGGAGTTTGTGCCAGGGAACCAACACTGGAGGCTGGCCATGCCCACAGAAGGGCTGTTATGTGGAAGATGGAAGATAGGATCTGAAGTAATGATTCAAATTACAAGAAACACAATTTTGACTAAATATTAGAAATAATTTTCTGAGAGCAAGAACTGTTCAGCAATAGAACTGAGTTATATGGAATGTGGTGGACTCTTCTTCACCTGAGATTTTTAAACAGATGTTGGATGGCCACCTGCTAGGGATGCTTTAGTTGTAGATTTACTCCTCCAGTAGTATTGGATGTGATGAACCTCGGGTTACCTAGTAGCTCTCTAGTTCTATGGCTAAAATCCTGTTGCTTAGCATTGAAAGTTGCAGATAGTCTAAACTCCCCTGTAACTTTCATTGATTCACTGAGTCTACTCTGGTTATGACTTACGATACTAAACAACCGGATTTCAGCCTACAATTCTATGAATGGCATTGTATATCTATACCTTTGTCTACATGTATATTACAATGTTATTCACAATATGTCAACAACCCATCTTGACCTTCTGCCCTTCCATATCTCCCAAAGAGCTAAACAAAGTTTGCTCCTGTGAGATTCTACAGGGAATATGTGTTTATAATATCAAATGGGAGAAGCAGCCATAGGCTGTGATGGAACACACACTTTGCATGCATGAAAGTCTGGGGTTCCAATCCTCAGCCTCTTCAGATACAGCTAGGAAGTGCTCCTGGCTGAAACCTGTAAGAGGTGTTGCTTGTCTGTGCAGACGGTGCCAAGCTAAACTGACCAATCTAATTCGGTGTAAGGCAGCTTCCTATGTTACTTAATATTTTTTCCTCTGACAAGGAAAAAGAACCACCCTGCAAGGCATTTTAATAACCTATAAATTATACGGTTAATGGGCCATATATTCAACACCATTCACGAGTTACAACCACTTTAGGAGCACCTATTTATTCCAGAAGGATTGAAATCAAACAGGCTACAGGCAATTTGATACATGTGTGGTAATAGAAATTGCTTTTGTTTCATTTACAAATGTGCATTGGAAGATTTTTGTCTGAGAAGTATCTGAGCCATATTCAGCCATCTTTTTCTGATGGCTAAAATTATTATCCAGCGAGAGACAAGTAAGGGAAGGGTGGGTACTGGACTTCAACAAAAGAGGACCAGGTGGGGCCTCCCTCTTATATGTGGCTGATGGTAATATTTTGGCTGCATAAGAACCAGCACTTGGAGAATTTAGATGCCTATAAGGGTAGAAGGGGGGGAAGAGGGACAAGCTAATTGAGACTTAATTGCACTCATTTGCTTGTAATACACATTTTATCTTTAACTAGAGAAGGCATGCTTTTTCAAATAAGAGCTATCCACAGGACAGAAGTTCACTCATAGAGGCAGTCACAAAGCAATCCTCCTTCTCCTCCTCTTTAGCTATTTTGTTGTTAAGGGGTGAAAGCAATCTGTCTTGGGCTCATTTTCCTTTCCCTTTGTTGCAGCTGGGATCCTGGCAGCCAAGAGTGAGCAGCACAGATTAATGGCCACAGAACATGGGGATGCATAAGGAGTGGCAGGGAAGAGTGTGATGCAGCACAGCAAACCATGGAGGCTTTATGCTAACAGGGACTAACTTTTTTTTTGGTCTCTCCCTTAAGAGAGAAATGTGAAGGAATAAATGTTCAAACAAGAGCCTCTCTCCTCCTCATGCCATAAATTACCTGAAAGAAAATGTGTTTTCTTGGTCCTTGTGAGATACATGTGTTACCTCTTCTTTCTCTATCGCTTTCTTTCTTTCTGGACATGTGTTTTCTTTCCTAGAGGGCTTGCTATATAAAAAGAATGCAACCTATTTGTTGGCAGCAAAAATATTACGCAGCATCAACATTGTTTAAGACAACCTCTTTTAGTGAAATCACATTTTTAAGGCAGCAAGCTTCTGTTTTAATTCAGCATTGTTCCCCTTCTAAGGGTGCAGGGTTCAGTAATGGTTTTGTTCATGACAACTGGTCACAATTGACTGGGACCTGTAGACCTAAATGTAGTGTTTCTAAGCTCTGACAGGAAAACCACTCACCCATCAATGTTAGAAACCATCAGACCTAGACTGGGCCCACCTAGCTTTGAATTTCAACTTACATAGGTAAAGACTTCAGTATAAAAAGTTAGGATAAAAAGTAGGAGTGAATACATTAAGGATACAAAAAACACTCATTAAATTCTTTATCATCAATTTAGGTTGTCTAAGCATTCACACCTATGAATGAAGCAATCAAGTATTTAACAGGCTCTAAAAACTCACCAAAACCATTCTTTCCACCCCCTCCTGAATCTCTACAAGGACATAACTTGTCATCAAACTCAGGAACTGTGTCATGGAGCACGGGGGAAGTAAGACAACAATATCTGTTCCCAATACATTCAAATTGAGGCACTATAACATTTAGCACCTTTAGAAGGACAGTCTCAGACAACCTCAATTGAAGTAGGGACATGAAGACCAGTTGGGGGTTATAATTGCTAAGCTATACTGTATAGGCTTTTAAAGAGAATAACCAGCACCTTCAACTGAACTGGGAAAAATACTCACAGACAACATACGATCATGGTAGGAGACGCCTGTCAGTAGCCTAGCTGCTGTGTACTGTACCAGTTGAACTTTCTGAGTTCTCTTCAGAGGATCAATAATGAAATAACTGGCATTGTTAAGAATGAATATTTGACCCTTAGCAATACCACTATCAGGAGAAGTTCATGTGTTCATTTCCCATGCATCAGAGGAAGTAGACTGTATCTAAACAGACATTCATTCTATAACAATTTGTTAGTCTTAAAGCATCACAAGATTGTGTCCTTACCCTGTCAAGGTACTTTGAGGATTGCAGCAAAGCTCTGAAAGAACAGGGAATCTTGAAGAAGGTGGCCGGTGAAGTCAGATGATCTGCATTGTGGTGCATTTCTGGCATCATCAATTCAAGGTGTCAGTTTTCAACCGAAAGGCAGAAAACACACCCTCACTCTTTACCAGTGCAATTTGACCTTGGCTAGTCTTAATCTGTTCCAGATTGCTTTTTTGGTGGGATTTTTCTTTTTCCTGACAGAAGATTTTTGGATAGCGCCAGTTACTTATTGAAAGAGAAGGACCCCACACAATATGGAACTGAAGGCAAATCAGGGCTCCTGTATGGAACATATCGAAGTTTTAGAGGTGTACAGATGTGTGTTTTTAGACTGCAGTTTCCACAATTCCCCCGGCACCCTAGAATCCTGTCAAAACTTCATATTTTTAGCACACTGCTATTCATACCAAAATTCTGAAACACCATTATAATGGTCAGGTCTCCAAGAAATCTCAAGGAACTGCCATGCTTGCCCCAGCTGCTAGAGTCTGCAGCTCGGGTAAGCAGCATTGAGATACATAAGACTTCTTACTGCATAAAGCCTTGGAAGCAGCAGAATGGGGCCTGGGGAAAAACTATTTAAAAAATTAGCAGTTTTGCACGCACTAATACTGAGGCTTGGTGGCAGATGGTTTTACAGCCTCATAGACTGCAGCTCCCAAAATTCTTTGATACTAACCATCACTCTGATTGGTAAAGTTTTTCCCACCTGTGGCATTTTGGGGACAAAACTCTTCTTATTGCATAGTTGGAATGCTATTCTCCCCTGACCATCAACTATCAAGGAACCAAGCCAGGAGATTCAATTTTACCTCTTTTTTTGCCCTTCTGACTGTAAACCACAAGGTGGTAACCATGACTAAAGATACACTTTCTGCTTGAAGATGCTTCTAGAGTGACTTTTAATACAGAAAAAGCTAAATTTTGCCTGCAACTAGGAAGGGGTAGGGACGTGGTGGCGCTGCGGGTTAAACCGCAGAAGCCTCTGTGTTGCAAGGTCAGAAGACCAGCAGTCGTAAGATCGAATCCACGCAACGGAGTGAGCTCCCGTCGCTTGTCCCAGCTCCTGCCCACCTAGCAGTTCGAAAGCATGTAAAAATGCGAGTAGATAAATAGGTACCACCACAGTGGGAAGGTAACGGCGTTCCGTGTCTAGTCACGCTGGCCACGTGACCACGGAAACTGTCTTCGGACAAACGCTGGCTCTATGGCTTGGAAATGGGGATGAGCACCGCCCCCTAGAGTCGGACACGACTGGACTAAATGTCAAGGGGAACCTTTACCATTTCCTTTAGGAAGGGGTAGTGAGACTGGGACTCATCTTTCAGTGTTTCTGTTTTTTTTCTCCATTCTGGTCTGCAACAAAAGGAAAATCCAAATTCCTACTTAGAAACCTTTTAACCAAGAAATCTAAAAAAATAACCACCTATGGGCTGTAGCCTCCCAGTAACCCCAGCAGTAGCAACAACAGCAGCCCTGGGAAAATCCCCCGTGTCTTATTGATGGTGTAGGTAAAGCCACATGAGATGCAGGATCTAATAATAAAAAAAGATTGCCTAATCACCAAGAATTGTGTTTTTTTCCCCTTTTACTCTTGGTTTCCATATTATCTGGTTAACAAGGTTTTGCTTGAATCTAGGACCTCTTCACCTGGGTTCTCCTCCTGCTCATTTCTGTTTGTTCTGTCCTTGTGATGTAGCAATGACCCACCCTGGACCTAATGTTTGACCCTCAAATTTCAGGGACCTGGATGTGGGTGACTGGTGACCCTCCACTCTGGACAATATAATATAAGCATTCTAAGAGGTACCTAGATAAACCCTCTAAGGGTGTGGTTCCATTGGCAATTTGAAACAATTCCCATTCTGCATTTTTTAGATCAGGTTCAAGTCACATGGTATATAAATAGGTTGTTGTTGTTTAGTCGTTAAGTCGTGTCCGACTCTTCGTGACCCCATGGACCAGAGCACGCCAGGCCCTCCTGTCTTCCACTGCTTCCTGGAGTTTGGTCAAATTCATGTTGGTCGCTTTGATGACACTGTCCAACCATCTCGTCCTCTGTCGTCCCCTTCTCCTCTTGCCTTCACACTTTCCCAACATCAGGGTCTTTTCCAGGGAGTCTTCTCTTCTCATGAGATGGCCAAAGTATTGGAGCCTCAGCTTCAGGATCTGTCCTTCCAGTGAGCACTCAGGGTTGATTTCCTTCAGAATGGATAGGTTTGTTCTCTTTGCAGTCCAGGGGACTCTCAAGAGTCTCCTCCAGCACCACAATTCAAAAGCATCAATTCTTCGGCGGTCAGCCTTCTTTATGGTCCAGCTCTCACTTCCATACATCGCTACTGGAAAAACCATAGCTTTGACTATGCGGACCTTTGTCGGCAAGGTGATGTCTCTGCTTTTTAAGATGCTATCTAGGTTTGTCATCGCTTAAATAGATAGCCACGTTCAATTTGACTTAAATTAAATTGATTCATTTCTGGTAATTAAAACTGGTTTGGGGGGGTTACATTAAAATTGACACATTTCCTTTCTGTTTTAGAAGCATGTTGTTCTTAAAGATTTTGATTTTTTTTTCCAGAAAAATGATACATTGCTAAATCAAGCATCTATGAGGCACCACCTGTTGTCACTATAGTCACTAGAAACCACAAGGGAAACACTGGAGAGGTGGCCCCAGATGATGAATGATGGTAAAATGGGAATGGGGAGGAAGGCTTCCAGCTGGTTCAGCAGGAAGAGAGCTGATGCTGGGGCCTCAGCCCCTGCACCACTCTCCTGGATGCATCTTCTCCAAGGTCAGAGGGGAAATGGCACATTTACACCCCAATAGCTCTGCACCTGCTCTGTGCCTGCTAGTCTGCTGCTGCTCCACCAGATCTTTCATCAACTGAATGGAGAGAATGGGGTAGGTGGTTGCAATGCCAAACGTACTGATGAAGTAATGCAGTGATAAACATTTTAGAAGATAATAATAATAATAATAATAATAATAATAATAATAATAATAATAATAATAATAATAATAATAATAATAATAATAATAATAATAATAATAAAGGAAAAATGACAGTGCCACTGCCACCCAAAACCCACATGGGCACAAATTAAAACAACAGCAGCATTCACATTCACAAAACCACATAGAACTGAAACAATTTAGAAGTGAGACATTTTAAAAAGCCCCTGCCAGCCCGTTAAAACAAACAAACAAACACACTTTGCAGCCCATATGAATGAATCTCACCCATACATCATGTGCTTGGGAATTTAAATAATGCTTAAATCGCTTTAACTGTGGTTCTTATTGCCAGTGTGACCACACTCTCAGACAGCATGATTGTGGCTATAACTATCACCACCAGACCAGAGGGAAAGCAGGCATTTAAGGAGGATGCGGGCTTTTGGTTGACAGTGGGAGAGGACTGTAACTTAGAATAATTGAATCATGGTGTTGGAAGGGGCCTATAAGGCCATCGAGACCAACCCCCTGCTCAATGCAGGAATGCAAATCAAAGGATATCTGCCAGGTGGCTGTCTAAATTTCTCTTAAATGCCTCCATTGTTGGAGCACTCACCACCTCTTGAGGTAATTGGTTCTATTGCATAATAACTCTCATATAGAGAGTTATTACAGAGAGTTATTAGATTCTGAGTAAACTTAGTTCACATGTGCAGATCTGTGGTTTTCGGACTACATTTCCTAGAATTCTCCAGGCAGCATGACCACAGGAGCCTTTAGATGAATATATTTCCCAGGATACCTGTAGCCGTTTCCTAGCAGGCACCAAGGAGAAAAACAAGAGCTATACATTACACCCATGGTTGTGTGTGTGTGTGTGTGTGTGTGTGTGTGTGTGTGTGTGTCATTGCTGCCAATCCAGGCAAATGAAAACATGGAAATGATAATGTAGGAAATGAAGCTAAGCATCACAAGTTCCCAAAAGTATGTATTTTGAATCAGGAAATTATGAATTTTGTCAGCACTGCAAAGAATAGCTCAAAGCTTTACGAACCAGCTATAGTAACAAAGTGTTCAATATATAGGATTTTTGAGAGTGTATCTGTTACTCTCCATATCTTGGTGGCCTCCCTTTTCTACTGCCAACCACACTTCCCAAATGAGTAATTCTTCCCTATAGGCAGGGAGTCCCTTTCTTACTTGCCCAATCATTTTATTTACTGGCAGACACAGACAAGGCTTCCATTTATCTCAGCAACCAGACTGTGTCATAGCAAATGTAAAGACAGTATTATATCCAGCAGGTGACATTCTGATATTGTCTGCTCTGAAGAACCCTGAATGATTTGAATGTTATCATGATATACAGAACCCTGAGGAGGAACATTGTCTACTGTGGTATAATGCGTTTAAAATAGATGTTTTATAGAGCTGGCTGAATTATTCATTTCAAATAAATTATTGGGCAGATTTAGACCTTTCCATTCTGTTTGTGAATTGCTCACGAATTAGCCTCAAACCTCCTGGAGTATCTGCAGTGTTGATTGGTACTTATGAAAATTAGATTTCATCTGTGGGTCTGTTTTTGGAATGGTTGATGATTTGTTACCAGTGGCCATTTTCAATGGCACCAAGATTGAATTATTCCCTTTATCCTTTCCCCCTTCATTTTGGATGAAACTCTAGAAATAATAAGAGCAACAACAAAAGAATGAATAACATGCACTGGGTGAAATTTGCTACATTATCCTGGAGCAGTATTTGCAAAACAACGAACGATACTTCATAAGCAACCACACTAACTAGCTTTCAGATTGTGATCCAGGAAGCTTTGATGTTGCTTCAAATCTTCTTGGGTTCTCCCAAGAGAAGTTCATTTGCACCATACAAGCTCTCCTGAAGACTCTGTTTTCTTCTTGGCCAATCTTCTCCTGCAAGATGGAATTATAGAGGGTGGGGTGGGTATTTTCCAATCATAAAATGGCATCATTCTGGGACTCTCTGAAGAAATGGAGGCCAGCTGCTATGAAGAGGACTAGGAATCAGTGGCTTTTGGGAGGAAATTCCCAAGAGAGTTGTCATCAAGTTGTTATTTAAAAAGTAAAATTTCCAGTCTTTGACTATTTGGACCAAAGAAGAATACCAATGAGTTGTGGACCCTCATCTTTGGATTTCATCCCTACAAATAAATCACAGGACAGGCAACTTCACCTTACCTTTACTTGATGGTGCTTTCCCTCCAAATTTGACCCAAATATTCAGTTTTAAGGCTTTTCAGCACAGCTCTAGAGCACACAAAGTAATATTGAAGTCCAGCAGGAACTGTTCAGGCCTGTGGTTTCATTACTGCTTAGAAACTGACAATTTGCTTTAGCATAGGACCACAGCATGTGTGACCCTTTGGATGCTATGGACTTCACTTAGTGTTCCTCACTATCACCTATAGCAGTAGTTCCCAACCTTGGGTCCACAGATGTTCTTGGACTAATATGCTCAGAAAATATCACCACTAGCTGTGCTCGCCAGGATTTCCAGGAGTTGCAGTCCAAGAACATCTGGGGACTCAAGGTTGGGAACCACTGACCTATAGGAATAAGGGCTTCTAGAAGTTTCAGTCCAACAATATTTGGAGGGCTGAATAGCTACTCCCAGGCTGTTGTCATAATAACAGTCCCAGAATTGGGAATGTATAAACTGATTAAACACTCCTTTGGTCCTTAGGCTCTGCTGTGCTTAGGAAACCAGAGAAGCAAGATGGAGGAAGAATAAAAGACAAATGTGTAGGAAAGAATGAGCATCTATGTTTTTCTTTCCTAGGCGAGTGGAGCGTGTTTCAAACTACACCTCCAAGGACACAGACTTTGCTGAAATATACTTGATATCTCCTGTACCATTAGTCAATAGCCAACCAACAAGGGGAACACAGATCCACAATGCTTATTATATACAATATGCTTGAAAATGGCATTAAAAAGGTGTGTAAGTTTTCAAGATTGCAGATCTCTTCCTCAGGAAAGGCTTTACTAAAGGAAGCACAAGGAAGTGTGGAAAAGCTTGAGAGTAAGTCTTGTAGTCTCCATGCATGAATGCATGCAGTGAAACAGGGCTCATTTTGTGATGCAGTGTGGTGTTACAGTTCACCTGGGATAATCTATGGAGCCAGTGGGAGCTGTAAAGTAAGAAACATTTTACCACCCATTTTAGACAATGCAAGTTCCTCACTAAGCTGTCTAAGCTCACAGGTTCCTTGGTTGCTGGAAATGTGAGTAGCCTGTTAGTCTGTATATTAAAGGTTGGAGAGGATTTTATATGACGGACTAGGTAAAGATAATTAATAGTGACCAATCTGGATCACTAACAGCCCAGATGCTGGTGTTATAAATGTCAGTTCCCATTGCTGAATAGCTAAATTCGGTATCCACAAAGTCAGGAATGAAAGCAGAGGGAGCAGTATTGGCCCCAAACAAACCAAAATTGATATTGGGGTAATACCAAAAACAGCATTATATTGTTAGTGTGTAAGATTTCAAGATCTCTTTTTCAGGCAGAATATTACAAAAGTAAGTAGGGGAGGAAAGGCTAAGACAAGGTACTGGTGTCTTAAGATATAATGGAAGAGAAAGGCTATGCAAACAATCAAATGCATAAGTATTATGCATGATTTATTTGGTTTATATATGTAGGGCTACACCCCCATTTTTTTCTAATGATTGCCTTGCTGTACTTTCGAATCATTCTCATCTGGGGGCAGGAAAGAACTATGTCCCATTTTCACCCCCCGTATGTTTGAACTGGTTCCTGAATTAGCAAG
Organism: Intellagama lesueurii; assembly: GCA_037013535.1. Classification (NCBI taxonomy): domain Eukaryota; kingdom Metazoa; phylum Chordata; class Lepidosauria; order Squamata; family Agamidae; genus Intellagama; species Intellagama lesueurii. Next base: position 24,365,434 of record JBAJHW010000010.1, on the reverse strand, counting down.
AAACATCAGAAAGGTGAGGCTGAGAGCTCTGAAGCTCTATTCAACATGAAGAATTCCCTGCTTAGCTCTTTTAAGTACTAGCCAGAATCACATAAAGTGCAATCCATTATAATAAGTCCCACTGCACTGCTTGGAAATAAGCAGCCAGAATCATACTGCTTACATATACCAGAATTTAAAAGCAATGGCTTAAATCTCAGCAGTGAACTGCTTTTAGCTAACAGATTGTCACCTGCATTTCTTGTCCTGGCCACTTGTGTGACTTGGTGATCACTAACTAGCAGCAATTCACTGATGTGATTTACACCACTGCCCTTATGTGGGCATATCAAGAGGATTCTGGAGTATAAGCCCCTATTATATATATGTAAATATATATACATCATTTAGAAAAATCCCCACAAAGCTTCTTGTCCAGTTGCAAGCATCTGTAAAATGTGGCCTCTGCTTCTTGTATTGAAACAATCAACCCAGAAATACCAATTCAACTCCTTCCTTCAATGATTCTTTGGGAGCTTGTTCCACTGTTGAATTCCTCTTTGTCTTTTTCCAAACGTTTGCACACCATTATGTGGAAAGCAGAAGACAAATTGACAGGATGTTATCTGGAACTTTAGTGAACAAACAAGTGCCAGGTTTTCACTGAATATATGTAAGATGTCCATTAGATGTATTAACTGAATTTCCAAAAAACACTGGCTCTGCTCTTTTTTAAAAATTTAAAAAAGGTGGTAGAGCAGTCTTATATTGAGAGTAGAAATGGGCACGAATCAAACGGCGAACCAGAAAAATGGATGCTTGCCTGCCCCCTTTCTGCTGCCCCCATCACCTCCCTTTCAGGAGCCAGGCTACTGTCTCTGAAGATGGCAGTGGCAGCAGAGGGGAAGGAAGATGTGGAGAGGGTGTCAGGTAGGGACACGACGAGGGCAGGGTCAAGAGGCCAGGGAAGGGGTGGCAGATGGGGCAGAGGGCGGTAGGTTCCCCTCCCCTAGGTATGAACCAGAAAAAGTAAACACAAACCAGTTCGTTCTTCTGGGTGTTCATGGTAGTTCATGGTTTGTTATCAGCCACAAACCATGAACCAGCCAAATTTGTGATTTTTCTGGTTGATGCCCATCTCTAATTGAGATTACTTTTTGGTATACATATTATGCACTGCTCATCTTCCTTAGAATCTAAGGAATCAATGTCGTAACTCAAGAATGAGTAGATAAGCAGAATCCTTGGAATAAATCCTTAGAAGTTCTTACAGATGATAAGATACCTTGTGTGAATTTTCTTACCTCAAGGTCCTCTGTCATAATATCCATAGAAATGACAATCTTACCACCCATTAGGTTCAAATGTGTGGTGAAATGTATGGCAAACATATGAAGGACAATGTGCAGTAAGTGGTCATCTGCTCTTCAAAAGGAATCAGAAATTCCTTTGGAAATTCTTGTTTTGAATTATGGGCATTTCCAATCTTATATGAACCTCTGTAATTAATCTTGTGAGAGTGTTCTCTTGCAGTCTAAAATATCATGTGCCTTCAGGTTCCTTTGTTTTCAGTGTGAATTGAGATCATGCAACCTCTTGCAGGCTTTGGCTTTTAAATGTGCAAATTGTCAGTTTTAATATCACTTTGACCTTTTTAATATTCTGTGTTTAGATGGTTTTGCAAGCTGCAGTATTTTACAAAATGAAGAAGCTGCTACAAAAATCCAAGAGGCCTATGTATTTGGAGGAGTGTGTGTGTTACGAAATCTGAAGTGGTATTAGATATTGGTTTTGTCATTTGCGGAGCAGTAATTGTTTCCACGGTCCAAATGCAATCTTCTCTAATTATAGTGCCTTCATATTGTTAATTAAGCTGTTCCTTTCCTTGATTCCATTGTTGCTGACTTCAGAGTAAAGTGCGCTTATGTTTGTAACTAGCTAAATGGTTTTTCTGCAACAGTTTTGCTGGCATGACTTTGCTTTCACTATAGCGATGAAAGGGCAAGCAGCCTGGGGTTTTGTAACACCACTTTCCAGAAGGAATTAATTCGGATAATCTGAACTGATCTAGTTCACTTTCATAACACCATTCTAAACCAATGGTTCTGAAACTGGGGTCCCCAGACGTTCTTGGACTTCAGTTCCCAAAAGCCTTCACCACTTGCTGTGCCAGCCAGGATTGCTGGGAGTTGCAGTCCGAGAACATCTGGGGACCCAAGTTTGAGAACGATTGGTCTAAACTAGAGAGGGGCACAAATCAGAAAAATTGTGATTTGTTTTGATTCATGATTCATCAAAGTTGACAAATCATGAATTATGAATTTATTATGTTTTTTGACAAATTGATGAATTGATTCATTAATTTGTTTTTTAATTTAAAACGCTATAAAATGTGCCCCCAAGCACCTAGAGAAACCAAAATTGGAGGGACGTTTCCCCTGACTCTTCTATACAATCCCTGCATGTTGGGTGAAGTTTGGATTTCAGACATCTGAGTTATACAACCACAGAGAGGGCCTCCCAGGAAAACATCCGAGGCACCTAGATACCATAATTGCAGGGAAGCTTCCCTGACTCTTCTCTACAATTCCACCAAGTTTGGTGAAGATTGGGTTTCCCCAAGCCAGCTGTTAAAGGGCACATTCCGGGGGGGGGGGGGACCCACTTTGTGGGTGTATAACTTGGATGTCTAAACCCAAATCTCCTTGTAGAAGAGAGTCATGGAAAGCTTCTCTGTAATTTTGGTATCTCTAGGTTCCTGGGGGGAACTTTCTGGGTGTGGGCTCTTCGTTGGTGCATAACTCAGACATCTGAAACCCAATATTCACCAAACCTGGGAAGTTTATTGAGGAGAGTCAAAAGAAGCTTCCTTGCAGTTTTTGTGTCTCTAGGTGCCTGGAGGAGCATTCTATAGCCCAATGAATCAACAAATCAAAAATCACTAAACATTCATTGATTCATATTTGTTGAGGGCATTGATTAGTACAAATACAAATCGATGAATTAGCAATTTTTGAATGAATTTGGTGATTCATTTTTTAATTCATGCCCATCTCTAGTCTAAGCCTACTTCTCTAATCATTCTGTGTGTGGTCACAAATTACCACCATCATCAATCCATTCTACATTCCAATATCCTTGTTTCACATGCAGCACACTCCTTGTTACCCTCTTGTTGAAATCTCTCTTTTCAACTCTCTTACTTTGCCATGATGGGCACTTCCTTAATGTGTTGTGCAGTTAATTGTAGGAGAGAAAAAGTAGGACTGAAAATTTAAAAACAGCAATAGGATCACTGGCATATATTCTCTCTCTCTCTCTCTCTCTCTCTCTCTGTAGCTATTTTGCATAGTGTGCATTCATATACCCACATAAATTGTCCGTATGTTTTCCATCAAATTTTCATAAGCTGTCTGTCTAATAAAAGCAACAGATTCATTGCTCTACTGCAGATTTAAAGTCATAGCAGCATGGGAACAAGAAACTGTGGTGGCATGGTGCCCTGGTGTCATGCCATGGTAATTCAATGCCATCCAAACAGAAAGTACTATACACCCAATTAAAGAAAGTGAATGGACTGATATAATGCAAGAAATTGAAAGCACAGATATAATTGTCTCTACGTGTGGTGGGGTAGGAAGAGTGCTTCTTGTAAGAAAGCAAGGAATCTGCAGGTTGCTGGATATATTGATGGTTAAAGTTCCTCCCATATATTTTAACAGTCTTGCTAGCATGCCAACAGAGTAGCAAGGCACTGCAACACCATTGCTAAATCATAGCTGGGAAGGGAGCCTCATGTTCCTATCGATGTACTTAGAAGCCAATAATGATTATGATGAGACATTGATGACATGAATATAAAGAAGCAATTAATCATGTCATCACTGGATGCCCAATGGATTATATGTGCAGGCATAGTTAAGTTGCAAATATGAATTTTTAGAAGCTGAATAAATCTTATGGATTACCTACATCTTTTCTTCCAAATTATAAATTCCAGCCACCTCTAGTTTTAGAAAACGAAATGTGCAATATTTCACTCGGACAAGCAAGTTATCACAAATAAAACAGTTAATTTTAATAAGCCACATAGTATACTTTTGCATATATAAACAGGAAAAACATACTTTATAGAAGTTGCAGTTCCATTAACTAATAATCTCAAAAGTACAGAAAGTACAAAAATGGGACCAGATATGGGACCAAATGGGACCAAAAAGTACCAGATATTAATGAAAAAAATTACATGAACATGTAACTCATTTCTGCCACTGCAGTAATTCAAAAGTCTTTAGTTACCAATTTAAAACAATTGCCAATAGTTGCTGATTTACTTTTTAAAATCCAAAAATCAGTGATTTTGCAAACATGAAATCTCAAATTTTTGGGACTTTACTGCTAATGTTTTGGCTTACCTATATAGCATAGTGTCTGTTTCTCTCTAATGGGCAGTTCTGATAACTACATCTTGAAAATCCTTACTGTATTTCGATTTTTTTCATGTAATTTTTTTAATACCTGTATTTTCAGACCATGGATAACTGAATCAATGCATACTGATCCTGCAGATAAGGGGTTCCTACTGTATATGTTTATTCCACCCATCTATCAGCCCTGTGAGATAGGTTTGCAGAGAAAAGATGACTGGTCCAAGGTCACTCATTACGTTGCATCTGATGAAATGGACTGTAGAACACACAAAAAATTATGCCAGATAGAAGTTACTAGTGTTTAAGGTGCACCAAGACTTTTTGGTGTTTTTGCTGCAACAAATATGGCTTCCATCTCTTGTAAATCATTCTCCACTGTGGTGCAATCAGCCATGTGACCAAGTGCATGACCGAGATGGGCCCAGCATCTCATAATTAGCTGAGGAAAGTTATGCAAACCTAAGATGAATACCAATAGGAATCTGGGCAGTACCTTTTCTGGCTAAGCAGGCAAGTGAACCATGACCCACCCAGTTCATGCTCAACAATTCTACACCACACTGTTTTGTTACTCCCCTTACTGAAAAAAAAAGAAGTCCTCTTCAGCCTCTGAAGACTGGCAGGGTGAAGGTGCAGCTGGCTATCATAATGAATTGTAAAGCAGCAGGTGCCCAGATGATGGTCCCATAGTCATTCCCCCAAAGGAGAATTGAAAAATGCAGGACTTGTTTGCCCTGGAACCTTTAATCCTGGAAGCTCTTTGGATATGTGATTCTACTGATGAAAATCCATCTTTCAAAAACAACCACCTTTTCCCCTCTGGCTTTTTATCTGAGTATTTATTTTATACATGTTTATTTCACTCATCTTTCAAGGAGCTCAGGATGGTTTGCCCTTCTGTTCTCTTGACAGTCCTCACCCTGTGGCTCACCACTCAAGTGAGAGACAGTATATTTAGGGACTCTGTTGTAATGCTTAGCCTCCAGTTCCCACCACCATCATAATGAGGCATATTTTATAGCTGTAGAACACTCTGTTCTCCAGCCCCATGGCACACATTTGTATTCAACAGATGCCTTGCAAATTTGCATTGATAATGCTGGCTTCCTTCTCTGCAGCAGATAAGTACATATTTCCTGCTTCCAGTAGGTCAGAACCCTATCGTTGCCTTATTATGGGATGAACATATTCATTCACCATGTCTGACGTCAGCTGGTAGCTCTTCACATATATCTAGCTCTCGTATTTATCTGGATTAAGAACTGCTTCCACCGAAAAGTCACAGATTTCTGTATAATTCAATAATGACACGTCCCCCCTCCCCCACAACCCAATGGAAAATCTATGTGACAAAAACTTTTAAGATTATAATACTGCCAGATTAATCATGATCTGCTCATTCAAGAATTCCTCTCTGCTATATTGCCAGAAGAGTTACTTGAGGATTTATGGCTTTAGTAGTAGGGTTTAATATTTATCTGAGGGGTTGGATTAGATGGGGTGGTGGTAGCTGGGAATAAAATTGAATTAACTTCTAGGCAGGCACCTTGATCAAGCTAAGGAGATCTGTGTAAATTTAGCAGGGTTCTGTCTGTGTATTACTGTCTGGATCATAAGCATAACTTCAGCTGGTATGCATCATATTTCATCAGAAAGTACATCTAAGCTACAATCGTCCACATGCTGTCTTGGGCATGAGTTCTGGAGATCATATTGTGACTTACCTCACAGGAAACATGTGATGGATCAGGAGGATAGTAAGGTATGTCCTAAGGCATAAATCAAATGGCTAGTTCCAGCTATGGAAGGCCCATTGAATCAACAACTGAAGGTGAATTAACCCTTGTGTAAATGACATAGACTAAATTGGTCTACTCATTTTGGGAGAGCCAGAATAGTGGCTAGAGAATTAAAACTTAGGAGGACTGGTTTCAAATCCTTACTCAACCATGGAAAATGACTCAAGTGTGTGTGCAAATGGTAAACAACTTCTTGAACATCTCACACACCTTGGAAACCCTGTTAGCATTGTCGTAAGTGACTTGATGGCACCTAACAACAACAACTCTTCTAGAGATCTTTTGAGCCTAAATGTGCACATAATGACAATTTAATTATGAATTAAAATGCCAATGGTTGTTGTGGGTTTTCCGGGCTGTTTGGCCCTGTTCTTAAGGTTTTTCTTCCTAACGTCTTTCCAGTCTCTGTGGCCGGCATCTTCAGAGGACAGGAGTCCTCTGTTGCAGTTTGTTGGATAGTTGAGTATTTATAGCTGTTCCCACAGCTATAAATACTCAACTATCCAACAAACTACAACAGAGCACAGACAGAGTTCTGACTCCTGTCCTCTGAAGACGCTGGCCACAGAGACTGGCGAAACGTTACGAAGAAAAACCTTAAGAACACGGCCAAACAGCCCGGAAAACCCACAACAACCATCGGATCCTGGCCATGAAAGCCTTCGAGAATACATTAAAATGCCAATATTCCACCTTTCTGTCCAACAGAGTACTCAAGCATGGGACACAATGATGAAAGTTAAAACTAAATGAAAGACAAGTGTTAAAATGATCAATGAAGCGGAACAAAAACAAAGCAGTGAAAGACAGAGACAGCATCAGAAGTTTATCATTTTTATTGGCAACTTCAATGAAGCCCAAACCAAACAGTTTCACTACTACCTTAGCACCTTCTAGATGCATGGTTTCTTCCTCATCCTTAGTTCTAGTTTTCTACGCAGAGTACATCTCTTATCCAGAGAACTGATGTATGGTCTATTCTGTGTATCAAGGATGAGGAATATAGGGCTGCTGTTAGGATTCAATTCCCTTAATGATTCCTTCCACATATTGTTCAAAAGCACCTCCCACAGTCCCTCACCATTGGCTATGCTGGCTAGGGCTGAGGGAAGTCGCAATCCAATATTCACAACCTCCCAACCCCTGCTGTACATGATGGCAGCTTTAAAACAAGATTTCTGTAAGCAAATTCCTGCTCTTGATTAACGGTGGCCTTGGAGTGTGTTACTCATCAAAGGCTTATAATGAAGTTTAAGGCTAAAAATAAAAATTGAGTTAAAAGCCATTTGAAGAACACATTCATTAGGAACAATTGTAATAGTTACTTGTTAGAAGCTTCTTAACAACAATTCTTTACCTGCTGCCAGAAGAAGGACAAGGAAGGGAATGTCTTTCATAAACTGGGAGCAAACATTCCTCTCTTGTGTCTGCTCCAAACAGGCTTTCAAATATAGCAGGAGCAAGAAATGGTCCTCCCATACGGATCTCAAAGCTCAAACAGTCATGTAAAGAAGAATGAGGTCTTTCAGTTGAAATTGAGCAGATAATATTTGCAGGTCTCCCTATTTAACGCCCTAATGTCTTTAAAACACTGGGGTGGATGGGGTTGAGGCTGGCATGTATACCCTTTCCTTCCTTCCATAGTTTTAGACCTCATCTGTGCAAGAAAACACCTGAACAGGGCTGCTATTACTAGAGATGTCTGGCAGAAGAACTCTTCCATCATGTGATAAGCATCTAAGATTCCTTACCCCTCAGAGATGGCATTTCTGCAGGCTTTTACAAAGCTACCTGGTGAACACTAAATATTTTGCGAACAGAATTGCATACTAGCTGAAAGTTTATTTGACTTGAAGTGGCTCCTGACCTTGGGTAACCCAGTTGTTCTTGGACTGCAACTCCCAGAAACCCTGGCCGGTGGTTAAGGTTTCTAGGAATTGCAGTCCAAGCACGCCTAGGCTAGCCAGGTTAACCCTCTTACATCAATCATACACATTGGTGTCAAATCCCTTTCAGTTTTTCTCTTGGATTGCTTCAGGCTGCTATAGTATTCACTTTTCATAGGATTTCTTTTGATTTTTATCTACCTCCCTTCCTCCTCTTCTCCATAACCCTTCTCTTTCAGTTTAATTAAGCTCCAGAGTCTCATGGATTTGGACAATCTTTATTAAAAATAATATATGGGATTTTTTGTGAGCCCCTTCAAATCTACTTGGGATTTCCCATAGGTTCTAAAGGGAAGCTATTACATCTAATTGGAATGACGATGAGATCAGTGCATCTCTAAGATCAGTGCATCTTTACTATTTAAACTGACCTTTAAAATTGTTGGTTGACCACAACATTATGACATCCTTCTGTCAAAGGACTGACATACAATTTTCATCCAGAGCAACAACATCAGTTGCTATAGCAACAACACCACTACGGTGACATAATGGCTAAGTGTCAGACTTAGACTAGAGATCTGGGATTCCTTGGCATGAAATTCTATGGGTAACATTGAGACCATTAGCATCTCTAGTTTGGCCTGCTTTTTCAGTTGTAGGCTGCCTTGAAACTGTTGGGGAAGAACTGTGAGATTAGATGAAAGATGGGCTACATTGTTGTGTTCCACAGGCAGCTCATGACTGAGCCAGCTCTCATCTCAAATTTTAGGCTAAAGTAACCCTCTCGTCAGACACTCCTCAGTTCACAAGTCATCTCTCCTTATATTATTTAGATAGCAACCTCAATGTATATGAAATCAAGAAAATTTTAAATCACAGGCAGGAATGTGCTCGATTCAGTTTATCATCCAGTTTTTCATGAGCAACAAAGTGAAATAATGGAAAAATAAATAAATAAATAAATATAATTAAGCAAAGAAAAGGATAAGATAAAATATAAAAGACTTACTAAAATGCTATGGCAAATAGCTATTCAATTGAAAGGTTATTAAAGTAATTATAGGAATCTGCATTGTTACAGGAAGGAGGGATACACAAATCTTTAAAAATATTTTCAAGGTCTTCAAAATCTCTTAGAACCCCTGAGACTTTGACTCATATTCTTACTAGATTTTGAGATGGTGCGCATGTGCGCGCACGCACGCGCGCACACACATACAAATTTTTTCCCCAGAATGTATGCATCAATTGTGTACGGTGTTGAAATGTTCATATGTACACAGTGACTAATGGGTCCCTCCCCCATTTTTCAAATCTACATGTTTTTTGATGCTCTTTAGAAAATGCATGGAAATCATATCACAGACTTGAGAATACACAGATTTTCAATCACATATCTATTTTGGGTTCCAGGAGATATACATGAGGTAAATTCTGGTCAAAGGTGAACTGAAAAAGGAGCATAAAAATTGATGCTCTGTCTTCCACTTGGATGTTCATAGAATCACAGACTGATTGGTTGGAAGAGGCCTACGTATAAGGCCATCGAGTCCAACCCCCTGCTCAATGCAGGAATCCAAATCAAAGAATATTTGCCAGGTGGTTGCCTAAATTTCTCTTGAATACCTTCAGTGTTGGAGCACTTACCACCTCTCAAGGTAATTGGTTCCACTGCCTTACTGCTCTAACAATTAGGGACTTTTTCCTGATATTCAGCCTAAATTTGGCTTCCTGTAACTTGAGCCCATTGTTGCGTGTCCTGCACTCTGGAATAATCAAGAACAGATCCTGCCCCTCCTCTGTATGACAGACTTTCAAGTATTTGAAAAGTATCACATCTCCCCTCTGTCTTCTTTTCCTAAGGCTAAACATGCCAAGTTCTTTATGTCTTTCCTTCTAGGTCTTGGTTTCCAGCTCCCTGATCGTCCTTACTATCCTCCTCTGAACTTGCTCCAGTTTGTCAGCATCCTTCTTACAGTGCAGTGTCCAGAACTGGACACAATACTCAAGATGAGGCCAAACCACAGAGGGGAACTAGCACCTAGCGGGATTTGGAAACTATACTTCTGTTAATTTGCCTTTTTTGTAGCCACATCACACTGTTGGCTCATATTCAGCTTGTGATCTACAACAATTCTAAGATCCTTCTTGCTTGTAGTACTGCTGAGCAAGGTATCCCCCATCTTGTAGCTGTGTGTTTGTTTTGTTTTTCTTATGTGCAGTACTTTGCACTTATCCCTGTCAAATTTCATTTTGTTGTTTTTAGCCCAGTGCTCAAGTCTATCCAAATCATTTTGAATTTTGTTTCTGTCTTCTAGGGTATTAGCTATTGCACCCAATTTTGTGTAATCTGCAAATCTGATTAGCATTCCCTGCATCCTCTGCTCCAGGTCATTAATAAAAATGTTGAAGAGCACCAGGCCCAGGACTCAGCCCTGGGATACCCCACTTGTTACCTCCCCCCAGTTGGAGAAGGAGCCATTAATCATAACTCTCTGAGTATGATTCTGTAGCCAATTGTGTATCCACCTGACACTTGATCTATCCAGCCCACACCTATTTAACTTGCTGATCAGAATATAATGGGGCACTTTGCTAAAAGCTTTACTGAAGTCAAGATATATGATGTCTACAGCATTCCCTCTGTCTATCAGGGAGGTTACCAGATTAAAAAATGAGATCAGATTTGTCTGGCAGGATTTGTTCTTGACAAATCCGTGTTGGTTTCTAGTTATTACTGCTTTGTTTTCTAGTTGTTTGCATAGTGGCCGCTTTATAATCTGTTACATAATTTTGCCTGGGATTGATGTCAGACTGACTGGTCATCAGTCTGGACCTTAAATTGAGTTTTGTCATTCAGATGAAAGTCCGTTGGACGGCGGAATTATGGCTTTGGCTAAATTTAGGATGAGGACAAAGGGCTCCATGACAAATGACACTGAACACATACAGTGGTGCAAAAAGTTACTTTTTTGCATGTCAGTTCTCATGCAATCCCCTAGCCAGCTTGGCCAGTAGCCATGTTAGCTAAGACATTCTAAAAGCTCTAGTTTAAAAACTCACTTTTGCAAACTCTGAGGACTTCCTTTGAGAAAAGGATTTTTTTTTCCTTTGAAAAGTATTCCGATAGATCTGGGGGAAAGGCATGTTAACTGGCATAACAATGGAGAAGAAAGTGGAAAAAAGCAGATTTCAGTCTTCCCCCACTCTACTGCTGTCCTTGTTTGGATTGGGATTTACACAAGTAATTTTTGCAGGGAAGTGATAAATTTCCCATTGGAGCAAGTGGGAATCTTTTCTCCATGAAAATAGTGAGTCACCATATGGATTGAGGGGGGGAGGAATATATCGAGTATAAGGGAAAATCTCCTTCCCCCACACCTTGATCTTGCTGAAGCTCCCATGATCATGCTTCTGAAAGTAAGATTTTGCACTCAAAGACAAACTACATTTTTAAAGAATAATTACAGTATAGGGAGTTAAGCCAGAATTTAGTGAAATGGTATGCATGATCAAATCTTGATGACACAGAGAGATCAACAGTGAGAGTAAAAAAGAAGAAAAAGATAAAGAATAGGGTTGTACTTCAGATGCAGAATCTATACATGAAACAAAGTGGACCAGGGTGTTTGTCCATTCCAAACTGATCTGAAGTGAAGTGTGAGAGCTCAGCATCAAAAAAACTAAGATCATGGCCACTGATCCCATCACCTCCTGGCAAATAGAAGGGGAAGATATGGAGGCAGTGACAGATTTTACTTTCCTGAGCTCCATGATCACTACAGATGGTGACAGCAGCCATGAAATTAAAAGATGCCTGCTTCTTGGGAGGAAAGCGATGACTGAAGCTGAGGCTCCAATAGTTTGGCCATCTCATGAGAAGAGAAGACTCCCTGGAAAAGACCCTGATGTTGGGAAAGTGTGAGGGCAAGAGGAGAAGGGGACGACAGAGGACGAGATGGTTGGACAGTGTCACCGAAGCTACCAACATGAATTTGACCCAACTCCTGGAGGCAGTGGAAGACAGGAGGGCTGGCGTGCTCTGGTCCATGGGGTCACGAAGAGTCGGACACAACTTAATGACTAAACAACAAGTGAGAGCTCAAAGTAGCACTCAGATCAAATTAGAGCTCTCCAAATTGCTGTATTTTGCTTCACAAGTTAGAGATCCAGAACAGCTTTTGGGTCAGAGAATCAAAGAGTGACAGACAGCTGGGCAACATTGCCCTGCTAATGCAGATTGGATGTAGGCATCCTTCAGTCTCGAGAGACTATGGTAACGTGCTCTGAATAGAGGTCTTGGAACAGCGTCTAGTGTGGCTGAGAAGGCCAATATGAGAGTGACAATCCCTTCCACACTGGAGACAAATACAATCTGTCCCCTGTCCAGCTCCCTGATTTTGCTGGTTTCGGGACAGCCTCTTTGCCTTGGCCTGCTGAACAAGTGCCTCTTCAAATTGGGAGAGGCCATGCTGCACCGCCTGCCTCCAGGTTGAATGCTCAGATGTCAAGGTTTCCCATCTGTTGAGGTCTATTCCTAAGGCCTTCAGATCCCGCTTGCAGATATCTTTGTATCGCAGCTGTGGTCTCCCTCTGGGGCACTTTCCCTGCACTAATTCTCCATACAGGAGATCTTTTGGAATCCAACCATCAGCCATTCTCATGACATGCCCAAGCCAACGTAGATGTTGTTGTTTCAGTAATGTATACATGCTAAAAATTGCAGCTCATTCTAGGACTACTCTATTTGGAACTTTGTCCTGCCAGGTGATACCAAAAATGCGTCGGAGACAACGCATATGGAACGTGTTCAACTTCCTCTCCTGCCGTGCACAAAGGGTCCAGGACTCACTGCAGTACAGGAGTGTACTCAGGACACAGGCTCTATAGACCTGGATCTTGGTATATGCCATCAGCTTCTTATTAAGCCATACTCTCTTTGTGAGTCTAGAGGACATGGTAGCTGCTTTGCCAGTGTGTTCATCCAGCTCGACATCTAGGGAGAGAGTGTCAGAGATCATTGAGGCAAGGTACACGAAGTCATGAACAAATTCCAATTCTTGTGTAGAGATGGTAATAGAGGGAGGTGAGTCCACACCCTGTCCCATGACTTGTGTTTTCTTCAGGCTGATTGTTAGTCCAAAATCTTGGCAGGCCTTACTAAAACGATTCATAAGTTGTTGGTGCTCTTCAGCAGAATGGGCAAGAACAGCTGCATCATCGGCGAAGAGGAAGTCCCGCATGCATTTCAGCTGGACTTTGGTCTTCGCTCTCAATCTAGAGAGATTAAACAGCTTTCCATCTGATCTAGTCCGGAGATAGGCACCTTCTGTTGCAGTTCCAAAAGCGTGCTTCAGCATGACAGGAAAAAATATCCCAAACAGAGTTGGCGCGAGGACACAGCCCTGTTTCACTCCGCTTCGGATGTCAAAGGGATCTGATGTTGAGCCATCAAAAACTACAGTGCCCTTCATTTCCTCATGAAAGGACCTGATGATGTTAAGGAGTCGAGGTGGACATCCAATCTTGGGAAATATTTTAAAAAGGCCATCCCTGCTAACCAAATCAAAGGCCTTTGTAAGATCTATGAAGGCCACAAAGAGTGGCTGTCGTTGTTCCCTACATTTCTCCTGCAACTGTCTATATATAAACCCCTGGGAAAGAACAAACCACGTCTAGTAGGTTCTGCTTTGATTCGTTTTTCTTTATTTTTCTTGCACGCTGGAAAAATAACTGAAATTATAGTATATATATTCAAACTTTGTTTTCTACATGTACTGTAATTCTTTTTGGGACCAAAAAAGATGATGAGTTAAATAATGTCAAAGCACATCATGTGTGACAAAATAATAAGCCTCTAGACTGTTATCTCCATGAGAAGTGGATAGGGATTTAAAGAACAACGCACCCAAAGCTATCCTGAAACTATTGAAATCTTGACCCTTTGTTCTTAGAAAAAGCTTTTTAAAACAGCTATTGTAAAGTGAAGAGCACACTCACAAGAGTCCCTTTCTCTCATTAGTACATCCCCTTCTCTCAAGGGAATTGCAATGAAATGGTAAGAACTCATCAAGAACTGATTCGACAAAACAAAGGCCCATCTCAGAAAAGGGCTTTCTCCCCTCTTATGACAAACATCTCTCTCTAGAAGAAAATGCACATACACAGCCATAGATGGGTGCCATGATGTAAAATGGTTCATTTGAATGCATGTTTTTTGTCTGTTTCTGTGTGGTCACTATGTGTGAAACATTTCTCAAGGAGGAACTTCCAGAGTAGTGGCAGATTTCAGATACATCTGAAATTGTTGGCAATCTAGAGGATGGAGAAGAATAATGTAATTCAGAATGTATCTCCACTACAATGTTATAGCAGTTTGATCTGGAATGTATAGTACAGTGCAGTATCTAGAATTCTCTGATGCTATTCTGGGAACTTTGCCACAGCTGTCTAGTACAGGCTGCTAAGGGTCTTACTAAACTACACATCCCAAGATTCTTCAATTTTGTAAGAGGATGGAGCCATAAGAGCTAAAGCAAAGCGAAAAGCGTGCTGCTTATATACCGCCCCATAGTGCTTCAAGCACTCTCTGGGTGGTTTACAAGTTAATTATGCAGGCTACACATTGCCCCCCCCCCCCCCAGCGAGCTGGGTACTCATTTTACCGACCTCGGAAGGATAGAAGGCTGAGTCAACCTTGAGCCGGCTACCTGGGATTGAACCCCGGGTTGTGAGCACAGTTTTGGATGCAGTACAGCAGTTTAACCACTGCGCCATAAGGCTCTTGTGTAAAGCTGAATCATACTGCAATAATGATGTAGTGGAGATGCAGTCTGACGTTTATGGGTGCTACGTTCAACAGTGGATGGTAGTGCTTTTTCAAAAGGGTTTTGCTGCTGCTGTCTACAATCTCTGATGGAAATCTCCCTTCTCCACCTTTGAAAAAAATTACTTTCTTCCTTGAAACATGCAAGTTAGCCACGTTGGGTCCTCTCAGCCCAGAGTAAGGCAGCATAACAATAAAACCAACAAACAAATACATAATGAATTCACTGCCTACAAATAAGGTCATATATTTCAATGGGGAATTATTCTTCAGCCTTCAAATAAACTTTTGTCACCAGATTAAAAGATAATTAAGCTTCCAGTGCATGACTGTCTCCATCTTCATGAAGGGAAATGTCGTCTAAGGGATTTGTTAAACATTGCAATCCTAATCACTTAACTGGATGTAAATCATTTTGAACTTGGTGGGGCTTGCTGCTGTGTAGACACATATGGGTTGGACAGTGTGTCAAAGGACTCCAAACAGTGCCTGTTTGCATCCAGCAGTGCAAAGGCTTTTCAGATGCATACTGTGTCAGCTGGAAAGGCTGATAATTAGGAGAAGAGCAGGCACGGTGGGGGGGAATTTAACCCTTTCCTCCCAGCTGCAACTTTCAGGGGAGCCCAACTTTGATATAACGAGGAAATCCCTAATTGAGGCCAGTGGGTTTATTTCAGAATATTGGAAGCTTGTCGCTCTGGCATTAGTGAAGAGTGAATTCACTTTGAAGGGTGAAGGAGATATCCGAGACGCTGAACCTACTTTAGGGATAGAGTTCGGCACCTTGGTTCAAGGTGATCCAAACGACTAGTTGCAATGGACTTCCTGACCCACTGATATTAGAGTCACTGCATTCCAGTGATTCAGAGGAGGGAGTTTCTGCAAGGTGCTTGGGGAAGGATTAAATCACCCCTCCTCACCTGCTCTATCAGCATTAATTATCAGATAATGTTCTTAAGGAGTTCGTTTTTAAGAAAATCTGCAGATAGAGGCAAAGGCTTGTTTTCTGTTACTTAACATGTGGTACTGTTGTAATTAACATTTTCCTGTTAGAGATGTACATTAGCTTGCTGTCCAGGGCCACCACTTCAGGCCAACAGAATTGCTGATCTCTCTCTATGGAATCCCCCATCAACCTAGACTGTCCTCTCATTATGCCCTCCATCATGCCAACCAAGCCCTGGAACGTATGTGATCATCGGGCTAAGGATGGGTGTCTCTCCACTAAAGACCTGTGTCGCACTGTCCAAGCTTCAGAGAACATAGACCACTTAACCCATAATGCCCCACTCTTCTCTGCCTAGAAGAGCAGCTACATCAATGGAAGTCTCCAGTGCAAGTCACGGAGTGTCCTTTGCTGCTCCAGCACTCTCTCAAGCACATTCCATCAAGTTGCCACGTGCTGGATTACATGGTGCAATAGAAACCCCAGTTTTTCTTGCTTCTGCTGCAAGCAGCTCATGCCACAGACATTGTGCTGAAAATGACTGCCACCTTTCTGGCCCATTCTATTAGGTATGCATGGGTCTTCCATACACTGCAAAGCATCCTTGAAAGTATGGGCCATACACCCCTTTCATCTTCCTGGACTGTACTGCTGCCGCCATGTTCGCACTATTGCCTGTGACAAAGAGGCCTTTCTGTAGACTCCACTGTTGCAACATGTCCCTCAGAGCCTCTTGGATGCTGTGAGGTGTGTGGCTGCCCTCCATCATAGCCATGTTGTACAGCGCCCACCTCTATCCTGCCCTTTTGTATTGCCCTATGCTGGATGCCCTCACCTTTCACGAGTGTGCTGTCAGGGAGAGGTAGGCAGGTTTTGCACCCTGGCTGATCCAGATATCTCCTGTAAAATATACCACCTGTGCCCTGGCCCACTGCTCCTATACCAGTTGTCCCACATCCCAACATAAATCTGGCACCTCTCTGTGGCTAAGTGTCATTCCAAATTGCAGCTGGTAATTGGTTGTCAGTTCTGCCACAAACCTACAGACACCAGTGTTCTGCACCAGAGAAAATGGCTGATCATCCTGAGTCACCCTGGCATTTTTACATTTGCAGAAGGCCTTTTCCTGCATCCATCAAAGCTCCTCCATGGTAGCCTGAAATTTATTCTTGAGATATGGGTCTGACATTTGATGTCTCCCACCTCTTGTTCTTTGTTCATCTACCTCCCTGCTTCCCTGGGCTGGTGGCTCAACCTCTGCCTTCTGCGGACCTTATCCGTCAAAATCAGGACATGTCTCCATAGTACCCACTTAATTTGCCAACAGCCCTGTGCTGAGTCTTCAGGTGGCTGAGCATTCTCCTGTTGGAGAGGTGGCCCAAGCCTGAGCACCTTTTTGCAGTGCATGCACTCAGCCATGTGAGCATCTGTTGTACACTATTGAAAATGCTTCCAGATTGCTGACTTCTTGGGAGCTCCAGTTTTTGACTGCATGTCCCTGACAGGGTTTGCTATTTAGCCAACACTAGTAGTTCTGGCAACTGGTGGGGCAAGTGCAGCTGGAGGGGGAGGAGCGATTTCAATGTCGTACGTTTCAGAAATAGTGCCCCCCTGAGTCCGTTCAGTATTCTCCCTCCCTCCACATCAGATGTGTATGTACGTGAAAGGGATTTCCCACCAATCACAATGCTGCTCTGCACATGAGAAATTTACTGGGAATGGGGGCTCGGGGTAAACCCTTCCTTGAATATGATAGAACTTGATGGTATGGATATGGAAGGCAAAGTTTAGTGCCCTTCATAAATCTCTTTCCCAACCAGAAAAGAAGCAGCACTGCTGTTGCCCAAGCCGAGAGTGTCAGTCTGAGTGTTGATGCCATCTTCGTCCTTCTTTGGCACATTGGCTCTTTTGAAGAAAAGTGTGGGGCTCCATGAGACTGGCTTTGTGCCCGTCTAGTCATTGCATTGTTCTCATTTAGTGGGCTTTGTTTTTGAGATTGGTCACTGGAAGGTAAACATGGGCTCAATGGCAAAGCTGGAGCCGAGCATTAGAATGGCCTCCACTTAAGCTTGTTCCTTTGCTTAGTGTCACTACTGTGGATTGATCCTGGGTTTGTGACCAGCTTCATCTATACATCCTTGAATGTCCTGGACACACAGATGTGGGGGACTTGAACCTCTCCTCCTTAGTTTTCCGACAGGGAAATGTCATAACTAGAGATCAGGACAATTATAAAAATGAATAGTGACTTTCTATGAATATTGCTGATTCATCACATATTCATCACTCTGTATTTGTCAATTCCAGAGACCTTGACGAATACGAAACAACACATATTTATTTGGTTTTATTTGTCAATTCGTTTATATTTGTCGATTTGTCACCCCTTCTTTGGACCTTGATGCCATCTTTGTGGCCTGCTGGTGCGAATCAGGAGCTCTGAGCGATCAGGAGATTCTGGATTGGCATGGCAGGAGCCAATAGCACTGCTGAAAGGGCTATAGGGGTGTACCTTTTTCAGAGGTTTTATAAGCCTTTTCCCCTGCAGCCATTTCCCTCTTCTGCTCTCTTTGGCTGAGGGCAGTTGAGTTGGTGCTGGCTGGCTGTGCTTTCACTTTTGTGGCAGCAAAGCAAACACACTTTATTTCATTATTTTTATTTGAAATTTACTGGGAATTTGGGGAGGGATTTCTTTAGCTGTGGGTACTTTTCAGTTAGAGGCTAGTTATTTTTTGAGGCTTGTGTTCAGGTAGTGTGGGCGATCTCTGGGATTTTCTGTGTGTGGATTTTTAACCTTTCCCCCAAATTTATTTCCTTAGTGTATGTGTGTGTGGGGTGCTGGCTGGTTCTGTTTCCTGGTGCCTGCATGCTGAGAAAGCACATTCAATTTAAGATAAATGTATTATTTATCATTTTCATTAGTGGGACACTGGGGAGGGCTTTTTAAAGGTAGTTCACATTTTAGTTGAAAAAATAGTTATTTTTTGAGGCTTGTGTTCAGGCAGGGTGGGTGATCTTTGGGGGTGGGATTTTGTGTTTGGGGATTTTTTCCCTTTCCCTCAAATTTATTTCCTGAGTGAGTGCTCTGTGTGTCTCTGTGTGGGTAGTGTCTCTCTGTCTATTTAGTTATTTAGGGGTACACAGTTAGTTTTCCTGCTCCTTCCCACCATTACTCTTTTAAAAAATTAAAAGAAATCTTCAATTCTTTCCCCACCATACTGTTTGTCATTTTAAAAAATAAAAGGTATTATGACATCCTCTCTATTATCCCTCTTAGTTTTTCTTTCCTCTCACATTTATTTGTTTAGTGGTTTGGCAGGCAAGGGATATAAGGCAGGTGAAAATGAAGGGCAGTGTCCCCCATGGGGCATCCAAGGGGAGGAAGCCTGTGAAGCTGCGTAGGCCAGGCACCACCACCACCGTTCCTTCTTCAGCGGCCGAGCCCAAAGCACTGCAGCTCCTCTTCCTCGAGGAATCTGAGGCATTACTGGTTCGAGAGACTCCAGAAACCTCCCGGTCCTTGCAACCAGTAATGGCAGGGCAGGTTTCCCCAAAAAACCCCACCCCTGTCCCCAGAGTTGTCTCTTCCCTCCTCCTCAGTCCAGCACCACTGGCACACAGTCTTCCCAGGCCAGCAGCAGTCAGGGGCAGGCAGTGGGTCATCATTTTGCCAAAGAGGGCAGAGGGTCCCTGTGGGATCATTTCACGGCAGTCAACAATGACCTATGGCTGGTGCACTGCAATGCCTGCCTTGTGGTGGTCTGGAGGGGGTCAGAACCCAGGCACCTGCCCTCCACTGCCCCATATCAACATCTGGAGAGGCACCACCTGAGGCTCCTGTCTGGGGAAGGGTGTTTGTCATTGCCATCTGGGGGGAGGAAGAGAGCAGCCCCAGAGGGAGAAGCGACTCCATTCTGTCTGTAGGGGCTGTCTGTCTTAAAAGACATGACAAGCCAATCAGACTCGGACTACTGTAACCAATTGCTAATTGATCAAAATCAAATTACTACAGAACTGGTAGCGAAATTTTGGGCGGCATGCCATAGTAGCCAGAATAGATAGCCAAACCCTTAGACATTGGTCTTATATTGTTATATTTGTAGTTTCGTTGCTTTTTGCTTATTTGATTTGGTTTTTTGCAGTATATGTCAGTACCTGAAGCTCTGCTTTCAATTTTGTTTTATGTATGGCTTGATGCTGTAACAATAAAGTATGTATGTAGGGGCAGAGCTTACTGCATGACCTGCCTGTGTGATCCTCACATCAAGGGCAGCTTGGCAGCACACATTGCAGAGCTTGAGAAGTGGAGAAGGGAGCTCTCTGCTGAGGTCAACAGGGAATTAGGAACACAAGGGCATGGGGAGCCGGGTAGACTAGGACACAAGTCAGAGGAGGGGGAGGAGGGTTCACAGGTGCCACAGGCAGGGATTTCTGCTAATGAAGGCCCCAGTCCCCATTACTGGAGCTCTGTGGTGACCTGGGCAGTTGCCACTGAGGACAGACAGGAAGCACAGGAAGACCAGCAGAGCCCATGGTGCAGGAGTACCTTGCAGAGTGTTGACGTGGGGCCAACTCCAAAGGCTTGATATGGCGTTTGCCTCTTCAAAAGCTTGGAGTCAGATTTGGATAGTGAAGCTTCCAAGAGCACTCTGTTAGGGAAAACAAACCTTGGAGCTCAAGATAACAAGTTACACAGAGTCTCTTATCTGGTAGCTTCAAATCCTCCCCTTAATAAGCAGAGCAACGACGTGGACGTATGGGAAAATGCACGGAGAGAGTTCTGATAAGACTTATAGAATTATATATTAGACTTGGTCAGACATATATACATGGCAACATATACATTGGCATAGAATATCTCAGAGCAATATAACATTCAAGTAAAGTAATGACCACCAGACTCACAACTGAGTGGCGAAGTGCTGTTCTCACACTCTTGCTGAAATAGTGAGAGCAGCCTATCACTGCAGACATAGCAGCTGAACGTGGTTGACAAGCATTACCTAAGCTTGTCCCATCTGTATGCTATCAGTCATCCATTGACTTGACGTTACAGGCATGACTTTGCATTCTCACTACAATGTTAAATTTAACCTCTTGTTCACTTAAAGGAACAAATCCTGACACAGAGCCCCCGAAATCCCCCTGATCAGAAGCCCTCCAGTTCTGGTCCCAGAAAGCAGTCATATGGCCAGAGCTGTCCACTGTGGCCATGGACTTCCTTTCCATCCCTTCACTAGTGTTCAGAGTGAGCGTGTGTTCCCCATCTTGGAGACATCCTCTGACCCCACCGCTTGTGTTTGGATCCTGTTAGTGTGGAGAGTGTGTCGTTCATCAAGGCGAAGCTTCCCCTCACTGAACCCAAAGAGGTAGACCTCTATACCCAACACCTCAGTGCCTTAGGCTGTACCCTATGTCTATGCCCAACACCTTAGTACCTGGGGGCAACCCCTGCCTAAATGCCCAACACCTCAGTACCTGCTGGGGGCAAACCCTACCTTAATGCGAAATTCCTCCGTGCCTGGAGGCAAACCCTACCTCTATGTCTAATGCTTTAGTGCCTGCTGGGGGCAAACCCTATCTCAATGCAAAACTCCTCAGTGCTTGCTGGGGGGTAAACCCTTTCTCAGTGCTGAATGCCTTAGTGCCTGCTGGGGCAAATCCTACCTCTATGCCCAATGCCTCTGTGCCCAGAGGCAAACCAAACTATCTCAATGCCTGGTGGCAAACTAAATTATATCTAAATGCCTCCGTGCCTGGAGGCAAACCAAGCAACATCAATGCCATCCACCTCTGTGCCTGTCACTTTCCTGGGGGGATCCAATTTGTGGGTGTATAACTCAGACATCCAAAACACAATCTTCACCAAACATTGAGGGCCTATAGAGGAGAGATACTGGAAGCCTCTGTGTGATTTTAGTGTCTCAAGGTGCCTAGGGGGTGCTTTACTAAAGGGACTCTTTGTGGGTGTATAACTTGGGCATTCGAAACTCAAACTTTACCAAACTTTCAGGGCTTGTAGAGGAGTGTTAGAGGAAGCTTCCCTGTGAATTTAGTATGTCTTGGTCACTGGGGGCCATTTTATAACATTTTAAATTGAAGATGAATCAACAAATCGATTTATCGATTTGTCCGGAAAATAGTCATAAATTCATATTCATCGATTCGTCAGCCTTGATAAATTATGAATTGTGATAAATTGCCATTTTAAAAAATTCATCCCCATCTCTAGTCATAACCCAAAGAAACTGATGCATCAGTACTTTCTTATCACATATTCTGGCTGGGAAAATTGGTTTCCTCCTCCGTACATAAGTATGCCTTTATAATGGATAATAATGAGTGGGTCAAATGAGAGCCCAAACTTTTAGAATGGTTTATGACAAAATGTTGGTCTTCTATTACTTGATTCTGTGTATGCTGTGTCTTAAAATAGATAGAATTTATTTATTTTTAAATGTTTAGGAGAGCTTAATTGTTGATACCCTCTTCTTTTTTTTCACTTTCATTAGCATCTGGCATAGCTCATTTACATGCATAATAAACGTCAAAGGCTCAAGATTTATCTTGGATTTCTTTGGGATTTTTGTTGCCGCAGACATAATTTACGGAGAAATGGTGCCTTTCCTCAAGGCTTTAATTTGCTGTCACTCACACCCCATGCATCTAAGCCCATGGTGAAACTGGAAAGAGAAAGCTCCACTGCTCATGACTCTGTTCTCCTCCTCTCCCCTTGCCATTCACTTTATAAAAGAACAATGCTCTCCCACTGGTCAAAAGTACATTGAAAACTGGAGCAAGGTCCAGGGTCCAGTGGATACAATGTCAGAGATAATCAATTGCAACAAAAAAGGATCCAGAACAAAGGAGACATACTCAGAATTTGACTTGTGTGCACTGCCTTTTAATTTAGTGATAACAATTGCTGGTGACCGTGTCAATCTTTTAGATAAAATCCAAATATAACGGCGTGTAACTACCCTGATGGACCAAGTGCAGGCATGGGGAAAACCTCTCTGAAACATCTCGATGGCTGGCTCTCCCACTATTTTGTTGTACAGTCACCATTTGTCCAAACTGGGGTCCTCACATTTCCCAGTACTAGTTGAACTCTCAAGGAATTGCTGTCTTTTTAAGCTCTCTTGGCAAGGAGACATGTCTCAGGTTGAGCAGTGTTACAGGATGAGAAAGTCAGATTTTGTTGTATGTTATTGCTTTAATGCTTGTGTGTCCTCATACTGGTTCAGGCTGAAGGTGCTTATTTTATTTTATTTATTTATTTAATTAATTTATATCCTGCCCATCTAGACCAAAGTCTACTCTGGGCAGCTAACAACATACAAGAATAATAAAATCAAATAAACAACAACATTTAAACCACAAGGATAACAATAAATTAAGTATTGACAGGAGGGAAGGCCTGCCTAAAGAGCCAGGTCTTGAGTGTTTGCATGTATGCTGTGGGCAAAATATTCATTTATCAGAGAATCAAAGAATAAAAGACTTGGAAGGGGCCTATAAGGCCGTCAAATCCAACCCACTGCTCAGTGCAGGAATCCAAATCAAAATATATCAGGAAGATGGCTATCTAATTTTCTCTTGAACACTATGAGTATTGGAGTACTCACTTTGTCCTGAGGTAATTTGTTCTATTGTTGCACTGCTCTAACAGTTAGGAAGGTTTTCCTAATATTCTACCAAACTCTTGCCTCCTCTAACTGGAGCCCACTATTACATTTTCTGCACTCTGTGATGATTGAGCACAGATCCTGCCCCTTTCAAATATTTGAAAACTTCTATCATATCTTGGTTTTCTTTTCTCAAGGCTCATCATATCTATCATATCTGCCCATTTCTTTCAGTGTTTCCTCATAAGGCTTGGTTTCCAGTTCCTTGATCATCCTTGTTGTCCTCCTTCTTAAAGTCCTTCTTAAAGTGTGCTGTCCAGAACTAGAAACAGTACTCAAGATGAGGCCTAACCAATGGTGAATAGAGGGGATCTATTATTTAATAGGATTTGGACACTAGACTTCTGTTAATGCAGCCTAAAATAGCATCTGCCTTTTCTGCAGCTCCATCACACTGTTGCCTTATATTCAGCTTGTGATCTACAATAATTCCAAGATCCTTCTTGCATATAATATTATTGAGCCAGTTTTGTGAAAGAGCCCTTGATAAGCACTCTCTGAATCTGATTCTGTAACTAATTGTATATCCACCTGATAATTTAGGATAGAGTGCAGAGAATCTGCCTCTCTCACATTCAGATACAGGACAAAACAGATGTCAGTGATGGCTCATTATTAGAACCGAAAGCATATTAATGTTACAGATAGGTCAGTCTACATTATTATTCAGATGGACTTTGTATTCATTGTGATAATAATTGTCTCTTTCTTTTTGCTGCTCTCGTCTCCTCCCAGTTCCACTTCTGTTTCATTCTCATTTTACATCAAGTAATGTAATGCTTACATGGATTATAACATAAAAATAATCTATTTATGCTTACTGTATGCCTAATTTCATAAGGTGCTTATTCACTGTACTCGTACTTCAGTTGCATTCTGCCAGTGTGAAAGTTGTTATCTGGGCAGTGGCAACTCAGTTTACTTAGGCAATTAACCAATCATCATGAACACTTTTTTTTTGCAATGCAAAAGTGAATCTAAGCACTGTAAACTAAATTATCTAACTATCAATCAATCAATCAATGAAAAACCTTTATTGGCATATACAAAACACCTAGTCAAAAACTACATTCAGTAAAACTTGTTGCAACTTTCTGGAACAATTCTAACTAACTAACATTATCTAAAGGAGTCCAGAGTTTGATGAGTTTTAAGCTGAGTAAGAGTCCATCCACTTCTATAATCATTTCACATTCATCTAATTCTTCATTATGCTCTTGCCCCAATACGCTTATATCCTCTAGAGTTAGGAGCTGTTCAGTGGAGTTTAGATTAATTGTTTTCAACCAGTGGGACTTGGCCCTACTTTGGAAGTGGGTATGGCGTCTGCCCAGGTCATGAATATTAATGTGATATCTGCATAGACCAATGGGAGTGATGGAGGGGCAGAGTCACGAGATATAAGAGACTCAGCAGGAGGAGGGGGAATTTAGTCAGGGAGCTTGAGAGTTTAGAGAGAGAGGTGATTGAGAGTGGATGAAGGAGGATGTTTGTTAAGAGTTAACAACATTGCTTAAACTATCATCATCTGTAACAATAAACAATTTCTATTTGGTTCTTTTAAAAATGACACATTGCCTGGACCTCTATTATTAATATTAAACAATGTTGAGGTAATCAACTGGTGGTAGCTGAAAGACATGTAGCGTGAGCTCTTAGTTTGGTGAAACAAGCAGGGGCCACATGGGGATTTATTTATTTATTTATTAGATTTATACCCCACACCACAGGCAGCCAGGCCACTCTGGATCATGACAAATTGGTGGCACAGCAGTGGGATCTGAAGCAATCCAGTGAAAAGTTGAATGGGGTTGAGTTTAAAGGTATTCCTAGCTAGAAGGGGTTAGGATCTGTGGTAAGAAGTGGTTACCCATTAGAGTCTTGGTGAAGACTTAGTTTCGGGGCTTCTGAACCCAGATCTGGGGAATCCTAAGGAAAATACCTACTCAAGAAAAACCATTTTACCTCAGAATTTACAAGACCTAGTGGCTAGCTCAAAAACCGGAGCTCTGAAGGTAAAGAGCAGTGGCGGATAGAGTGGAAGCCTAGGTCAGGATAGATCTGAGGTGATAATAAAAGCTAAGCAGAACCTGGTCTTGTGTCTGGAGACAAGAATCACCCAGACAGGGAAATATCGTGACAAGGGTTGTGAGCTTGGCAGTAGCTGAGGAGAGTTGTTTGGAAAAGCGCAACCTAGTTACCAGGAAAGCCACTGAAAGAGAGGGAAAGGGCTTGTACTTTTGGCTTTTGTGAGGGAAAAGAACCAGTCCAGGTTAATAAGAAATTGTATTGTTTATGCCACCCAAATGAAGTAAAAAGTTAGTTATGGAGGCACAAGTTGAGCCCCAGAGTGCTGAGGAAAATGGGAACCCTCAAATTCAAAGGAATGAAGAAACTGAGGGACCTGTATTGATTGCCTCAGAGGGATAAAATATTCAAAGCTCCCAAGATTTTGAAAAATGGAAGCTAGAACAAGAATTTAAACTGAAGTAGCTAGCTATGAAAAACCAATTAGAATTGGAAAAAATCAGAGAACTTGAAAGAAAAAGGGAATTTGAGTTAGAACTGGAAAAGGAAAAGATCAGAGAACTTGACAGGAAAAGGGAATTTGAGCAAAGAGAAAGAGAAATGCAATTCCAAATTGAGGGGAAGAAATTGGAATTAGCTGCTCAAAATAATAATAATAATAATAATAATAATAATAATAATAATAATAATAATAATAATAATAATAATAATAATAATAATAATAATTATTATTATTATTATTATTATTATTATTATTATTATTATTATTATTATTATTATTATTATTATTATTATTATTCCAGTGTGGGAAATCTCTCAAAAATCGACCTAAAGAAATTTCTCCAATATCGAAAGGGGGATTGTCCTGAATCTTTTCTGATTTCATTTGAGAGAGCTTGTTGGGACTTTGAGGTTAAAGATGATGAGAGGATGATAATTTGAAGATCACAAATAAGTGGAGTGTTGTCTGAAATCTATTCACAGATGCCTCTGGAGCAAGCTAGAGATTTTGAGGCTTATAGAAAGATGGTGTATTCCCAATTTGGGATTAATTCAGAGCACCTCAGGAGGAAATTTAGATCAATTTCAAAGAAACCTGAGGAGTCTTTTGCCCAACTTGGAGCAAGGTTAACCCAGTATCTTAATAAATGGCTGGAACAAGAAAGGGTCTATACCTTAGACCAAATCAAAAATGTGTTTGGACTAGAACAATTTTATTCAATTTTGCCAGGGGAATTGCGTTATCTAGTCAAGGACAAGAATCCTAAAAATGTGCTACAAGCGTCTGAATATGCTGATTCTATTAGTGGGATCAGAGATCCTCAAATCTCTGAAGTAAAAATTGACAGAAAAGGATGGGACAACAGTTGGAGAACATCCCAATCCAGTGGAAATTTCTTCAGTCAGACTCAAGCTAAGGGAAGCCATTTTAAAGTGAAACCCTCATCCACAGAGCACAGTCCCCTGAAATTGAATAGTCCTGAGGGAAAAACTAATAAATCCCTTCATCCTGAACTTAGAGTAAATAAACAATGTTATACTTGTGGTAAACCAGGACATTTTCAGGCCCAATGTGAATCTCAAAAGGAAAAGAATTTTAGTCAACCTAAAAAAGTATTTTGCCTTCAGTCTTCTGAGGTAGCTGAATGTTCTAACGGCTACATTGTTGCTAAGGAAATGGACTTGGCAGAGAGCCCAGAAATTCCTGAAGTCAGAGTGGTACAATGTTACTTAATCAAGTGTGATCAAGATTTACTGGATAGCTCTGGGGAAACTATTTTTATTGACAACATATTTAGGTTTAAAAGATACATGTTCCCAAATTACTATTTGTCACTCAGACATCATTCCTAAAGAAAAAATGTTAGAACATGAGGTCATCACCCTCAAGGGCATTAGTTCGGACTCTGTGGTTCTGCCCATGGCTAGAGTGGCATTGCAGTACCATGGGTGGTTTGGTATATGGACCAAATCCCAGCTCCTTGTCTGATTAGTTTAAATCTATCTAAGCATGTGCAGAGTGTTTTAGTAGTAACCCGCTCTCAGGGGAGGCAAATTGAAGCATCTGACGGAAGTACTAAAACTCTTGTTGAAAGACCCACTTTAGATGAACATCCTGAAATGAGAGAGACAGCTGATTTAGTGCTAATGAAAAATCCTAATAGTTCCTCCTTTATTAAGGAGCAGAAAGAAGATATTACTTTAAATGACTGCTTTAGAAAAGTTAATGAGAATCCCATTCCACTGACCCCTAAACACCCAGAGAGGTATTGTGAGGAAAAAGATTTATTATATAGAGAAAAGGGAAAAGGAAAAAGATTTAATATATTTATTATATTATTATATTATTATATATTATATTATATAGGTTTTAATGACTCCTCATGGGGGGGAGGACCCCACAAACAGCTAATTGTCCCTGTTAAATACAGAGAAAAGATTATAGAAAAGGCACACAAAAATGTATTTGGTGCACACATGGGCATCTCTCGCACTAAGCAAAGCGTGGCACAGAACGTTTATTGGCCAGGGATGGGGAAGCAAGTTAAACAATATTTTCAAAGCTGTGATACTTGCCAAAAATGAGGTACTGGAAATGACAGGACGAGGGCTAAGCTAGGCCCACTGCCAGTGATCTCAACCCCTTTCCAACACATGGGTCTGCAAAAGTCCTTAGAAATAGCAGAGCCAAACTTAAAGGGTGCTCAAGAAAAGAAGAAAAGCTGGTATAATAAAAAGGCCCGGGAAATAACATTTGTTTCTGAGGACAAGGTACTGATGCTGAGGCCCATAAAGGGGAATAAATTGCAGCTAGCATGGTTAGGACCTGTAGATGTGTTACGACAGCACTGGAAAGCTGAAGGGACTAGTATTAAGAAGGCTCCACATACAGCTGCAAAAGCACTGAGAATCCTGCAAAACGAGCCCCTACCTGAGAAACCAGAGATTAATGGGAGGGAACCAGATGATGAAAATCTCAATAAATCTGAAATAGGCCAAGTGTTTGAGATGGCACTTAAAAGGAACTTGCCTGTGAATTTTGAGGTGACCTGGGAAAGTGGTCCCCCTCATATGAAGAATTTTGTGACTAAAGTACCTGTGGGCAAGTTTATGAATGAGGGTGAAGGCAAGAGCAAGAAGTTTTCAAAGAAGAACGCAGCCATAGCTGTTCTGGAGGAGTTGAAGAAACTGCCTCCCCTTCCCACAGTTGAGAAAATGAAGCCACTAATCAAAAAGAAAACAGGCTTCACCCGAAAGAGGCGAGCTGAGGACATCCAGTGGACGTCAGAGTGCCAGGTAGCCTTCAATCGTCTGAAGAGGGCTCAGACTTCAGGACCTGTCCTTATTGCACCGGACTTCGACTGTGAGTTCATAATCTATACGGATGTATCGAACATGGGACTGGGAGCCATGCTGTGCTAAGCAGACGACAGCAGGAGTCTACATCAAATGACTTGCATCAGCAGGAAACTCCAACCTGGTGAGAGACAGTTATCCACCATCGAGAAAGAGTGTCTGGCTATCGTATGGATGCTGCAAAAGCTGAAGCCATACACTTAGGGGAGAAGATTTGTCCTGTGCACCAATCACTCTCCTCTTCTATGGCTAAGGACTATTTGAGCCAACAGCAGCAAATTGATTAGATGGGCGCTGATTCTGCAAGACTTTGACTTTGAAATCCGCAGTGTAAAAGGGACCCAGAATGTGGTTGCTGATGCCTTGTCTCGAAGGCCAAATGACTAACGGGTGGATAAAAGTTTGTAATATTGTATTAACTGTTCTGTTTGTGTAATAGTTATGGAATATGGAAGTGCAGAGTTTGCTTGGATGTTGATGAACTGAGAGGTGTATATAGTGATGGTAAAAATAATGGTGAGTATCCTTATTAATGTAAAAGTAATGTAATGTAATTCGTATTAATGTAACTAATGTAAGAGGTTTCTATATCTTTATTGATGTAAGAGTAATGTAATGTATCCTTAGTGATGTAAATAATGTAAGAGGTTAGTGTTTGTATTTCCATAAACCTTCATTTGTTTGTGAGGGCAAACCGTTAAGTTTCCCCTCCTAAAACATACTTATTAAGGGGGGAGCAATGTGGCGTCCGCCCAGGTCATGAATATTAATGTGATATCTGCATAGACCAATGGGAGTGATGGAGGGGCAGAGTCACGAGATATAAGAGACTCAGCAGGAGGAGGGGGAATTTAGTCAGGGAGATTGAGAGTTTAGAGAGAGTGGTGGTTGAGAGTGGATGAAGGAGAATGTTTGTTAAGAGTTAACAACATTGCTTGAACTATCATCATCTGTAACAATAAACAATTTCTATTTGGTTCTTTTAAAAATGACACATTGCCTGGACCTCTATTATTAATATTAAACAATGTTGAGGTAAACAACTGGTGGTAGCTGAAAGACGCGTAGTGTGAGCTCTTAGTTTGGTGAAACAAGCAGGGGCCACGTGGGGATCGTGACAGTGGGCATATTAGGATTTCTAGGAATTTGAATGTATTTTTTTGGGGAGCGTGAAGTCAACATTATAGTTTTTGTTTGAACAATAAGGAGAAACAAATTATATCTACCTTTTTCTTACTATGTGGCTTTTGCGTCATCCTTTAAAGCAGGGGTCTCCAAAGTACGGGCCATGGGCTACATCTGGCCACCTGGCCTTTTTATCCGGCCTGTCCATGTGCGCGGGCAGGCAGGTGGATGGGAGTGCATGTGGATGGGTGGGAGTGCATGCGGGTGGGCAGGCGGGCGGGAGTGCGGGCGAGTGGGTGGGCAGGAGTGCATGTGTACGTGTGTGCATTCCTTCAGCCCTCAAAAATATCACAAATATATTATGTGGACCTCTATGGACCTCTATGTGAAAAGTACTCCTGCCCACCTAGCAGTTCGAAAGCATGCAAATGCAAATAGATAAATAGGTACCACCTCGGTGGGAAGGTAACGGCATTCCGTGTCTAGTCGCCCTGGCCACGTGACCACGGAAACTGTCTTTGGACAAACGCTGGCTCTACGGCTTGGAGACGGGGATGAGCACCGCGCCCTAGAGTCGGACACGACTGGACTAAATGTCAAGGGGAACCTTTACCTTTACTTTTATGTTAAAAGTTTGGAGACCCTTGCTCTAAAGGAAGAGAAGTATATCTGTTCAATACCCGGTGTGGTATAGTGCATGGAGTAATGGGCTAGGACTATGTTAAATCCCCAATTAGCCATGGAAAGTCACTGGACAAGTGGTACCATTAAAACTACTTCTTAAGTATCTCACATTAGGTCACTGTAAGTCAGTTCTCACTTGACATCACATAATACAGACATAGTGCATCTATTATTAATCGAGTCTGGTGGCTCAAGTTCCTCAAGAGTACTTCATTCACTCTGACCTTTAGTTGGAACTTTACAGGAGCGATCTGTGGTGTTGAACTCATTTGGACTAAAACATGGAGTGGCTTAACTGTCCTGTGAAACTGGAGTCAATGACCTTCACTGCCTACTGTCTTTTCTTTGTCTTCCTTTACCTCTGAGTTACAGTATAATTAATCTAAGCATTTCTGCAGACTGCCCTCCCAAATTTACAAATTCTTTGCTTTATTTTAGTCACATTATTTCTAATATCAATATCACTGGAAGAGGTAGGTTTGAATGTATGTATTGGATTATTTGAGAACATGTATTTTAAAAAATAGAGAAGCACTGGTTTACATAACTGAGCATTTGTTTCCCCATACCAAATGAGACAATACAGAATTGCATTGCCTGAGAACAGAGCAACAAAATGGTGTAATGAGGAGCAGGATTTTTTTTTTTTTTTTTGGTTAGGTCATATTTCAAAGGTGGGCAATTTTGGTATGGTTGTGGGCCCATTTACCCCTTCTAGGACTCACTATGGGCTGCACTAGCTCCAGAAACATTTTTTTTTAAAAACCCCGACAGTAGCTGGAACTCTAGTCCCTCTTTCATTTGTTGGAGTTTGGGGACAAAATAAGGCAGAGCAGTGGGGCTGTGCCTTATTTTAGCACAAACTCACTACTCCTGGCTTTTCATGCTAACAACAACAACAATCATAAAAAATCATTGGGTGTCAGAAAGACATTAGGGTCTTGGAGAGCCATGGAAACCTCATAAAAAGCCCTTAATGGGCACAGGTAGCCTGCACTTTGCTTATCCTTTATACAGACATTAACATGGAATGTCAAACACTATGGAAATGTTAGATGAATCTTGAGAATTGTTCTTATGTGCAACTGCTCTGGGGATTTTCAGGGAATAAAAATGTAAATGATGTTTGTCAGATTTTTCATTGGGCATATATATGTGGGGAGGTAGCAGAATGAGAATATCTACACACTATGTAGTCTCTGACCCTTCTCAACTGTTCCACTGTGGTCAACTGAGAGTGTGATCAGGCAGATCCAAAGGTACGCACTAGATCACACCAGAAAGGATTGCTTTCACAGGAGCAATCTCCCTTGAAGTGACCCTTCTGTTTGCTGGGGAATCATTTCAGCCCAGGCCCCAAAAGGATAAGCCCTACAGCTGGATCAGAAAGCCCCATCCTGGGAATGGATTAGGCTGGACCTCATTTCCCTGTGTGTCATGTAATCACTGGGAAATACATCACACCAGCCACTCCACACGTGGTCCATATTGTGATCTGTTTCCCTGTGCGATCACATCCTAGTTGGATAGACACAACAGCTCTCTGCTTATTGAAGAGAAAATCTATTTCTTGAATTGAATACAAAGAAAATAAGAAAATAAGACATAATTGAAAAGCCATTTGTATTACTTTAACCAACCAACCCCCACTTTTTTCCAAGATTATAGTTACAGAAATTATCCTAAAGATGCAAGCACCCAAAGAATATATATCAAAAATAATTAGAAGAAACTCTTTCATTAAAAAATAAATTGAATTAATTAGCTGAAAATCGTAACTCTTTTTCAAAGTACTTCTACTTCTACTTTAGTCTTGTTACTTTTAATGGTTTGGAATTCAGTTAAAAATCATAAACACTGATCCTGGGGTTTGGGTGAGGAAGAAATCTTATTAAGTTCTCCACATTCCTGGGCCAAGGGAGAAGTGATACAGCAATGTTTTGTTCTGGCAGAGGGCCAGTTTCTGTTTGAAATATCACCATTTATTTATTTTTTTGCAACTAGATATGGAATGGAATGGCTCACAGTGAAAAGGAAGATTTGCCAGGCTACAGTTATCTTTGATATGCAGCCTCCTATAACAATGAAGCTCACCCTCTTCAGCTTTTCTGAACCTGAGAGTGGAGTGAGACAACCTGTCTGTACAGGAGAGTTGACTTCCCTTTGAGAATTTCCACTAGCACTGAGCTGAAATGCCTTGCCAAAATTTTTCTGAGAAAATTTCTGAGATTGTTCTTTTTCTCACTCTCCTGCAGTAAGATGTCCACTGCAGATATTCTCTATCTCTAGTATGTGTGTGCATGTGTGTGTGTTGAGGGGGGGGGGAGAGAGGCTACCATCTGTTCTCTTCCACAGCACAGGGTGGAAGTGCCAGGCCATCACAGCTATGCTAGAGAAGAAGATCAAAGTCCGTTACACAAAAAGCAGTTGTTGAAATTCTGAGAACAGGAGAGAAAAATGTGAAGGGCAAGATAACTAAATATACAGACTTCCTGAAGCAATACAGCATCCTGGTTTAAATCAGCCACCCAACTCGGTTCACAGTAAAAATAGCTATAGTTTACAGCTTTTTAAAAAAGTTTATTTATGGCAAAAGATATATTTGAACAGGGGACCTTCCTGCTTCAGGGGAAATCAACTCTGCTTAAATGATGTTTAAAAACATGTCAGGTAAATTCTTGACAAAATAAATCCAGACTTGCCATTTATTTCATAGGTGAGTCAATGCCAACAATGTTTCCTGTGCCCTCTGCTCACTTGCCTAGAAACTTTTTAAAAATCAACAAAATGTAATGCTAAGTAAAACGGAAAAAAGGCAACAAAACAAAACAACTCTCCCACCCTCTTTAGAGTACATTGCAGATGGACGCTAAATTGCCAGTGCATTCAGTGGAGCGTGCATTTCCAATATGCTGAAACTCCACTTCCCTTTGTGCTCAGGAGACTTCTATAGTAACAAGGAGTGACAGTATGCTTGGGTACGCGAGCAAGCACATGGTGCACAGAGCATATGTTGGGCCTCACTTTCCTCTGATAGCAAAAGGATTCAAAGTGGAAGGGGGAAATGGAATCATGCCCCACGGGAAATATGTTTTGTTATGCATAACCTCCATAACAGATCATGGGTGGATCTAACTCAGAATTTGGATAGCAAGAAGATCTCACACCAACAGTTGTTTTCCCTGGCACAATGTCAAATAGTCTTCCTCAACGTGATGTTCTCCAGATATGTTAGACTGCAAATGGTCAAAGGGTAATTACTTAAAATGTGAAGTGTTTATTTAAAATGTGAAATGTTTATTTACTTCAAAATGCCACCAAGTAGTTCACAGATC
The DNA here is from genome assembly GCA_037013535.1 of Intellagama lesueurii. Classification (NCBI taxonomy): domain Eukaryota; kingdom Metazoa; phylum Chordata; class Lepidosauria; order Squamata; family Agamidae; genus Intellagama; species Intellagama lesueurii. Next base: position 24,331,348 of record JBAJHW010000010.1, on the reverse strand, counting down.
GGGGCCTCTGGTGCTTATTATGCTGAGTGGGAGCATCAAAGTCTCCCCACATTCTTTTTATGACAGCAACATCTGATTGTTAAGTCTGATACTGGCTGAGTTCACCTGGCTCTAAATGCAGACTCGGATACTTCCCAGAACTTGGACGTAAAGTTCTAAGTAACATAGTTGTCTGCATCACACTGAGGGCTCTGATACAGGCAATTCTGTTGTCTACAGGATGGTGAAAGACTATGAACTCATACCATAATCCTTTTATTTCTCATAAAACCTGGCAACTTCCATCTTCCATCATCATCATAGAACTGCGCAGCTGGAAGGGACCCTATGGATCACTGAGTCCAGTCCCTGTCAAGAAGGCACAGGGAGATATCAAACTCCCAAGCTCAGGCTCCGCAGCTAGAAATCTGCCATCAAGAACAATGGCTATCACAATTGCCCCATTTAAAAAACTTTTTGCCTCTTTCTTTATCTCTGAATTTTATATTAACTAATCCTGGGGGAGAATCCTGGAAAATTTGAAAGCCTACCTTGTTTGTAGAGTTTATGATCCAATAGAGGCTCTCCCAATCTTGAATGTTGTTTCTTCTCATGGATTATGGGGTTACTTTTTCTGCCCACGGTAGCAAGTTATTCTTTCTTGATAACAAACGTATAACAAAATCAGAGCCTCAGACTAGTGTAAAGAGTAGGAACAAGGTGATTTTATGGGTGTAACAAGCAACCTTTGGTGTAACAAGGAAATTACTGTTCTAATATTGTAACAAGTTATGGCAACATATAGTCTTTTTAATTTTATAATGAGTAACATGAATGGATTAGTTTCAGAAAGTAGGTTTCCATGCTCTAGATAGTTCTGACAAAAAAGGGTCCACCAAATTCATGTACAGTTTGGGCTAGAGGCAATCACTGACTCAAGCAGCTGCTATGGAGCTCACTGGAGACGTTGCTTTCCATGCCAGATGCTTAGGGGTATGGGAGCTTACAACACACTGGATCCTCCACAACATATGGCCCAGTTTCATCACTTTGCAGTAGAACAGGCAACATTTCCACTTGCATAGTCTAAGTAGAATACCCTTTTGGCAAAATAAAGTGACAGCCCAATGGTGTGCAGAACCCATCCCTGAGAAATGTCATTAATCTGATCAGAATTCCTTTGACTTGCTTTGAAATTCAGATGTTTCGCCTGAGGAGGGCCCCACAGGTTCATTCAAAATGTTGCTCTGAGTGAAATGTCAGTGGCAGCTCTAACAATCAGTTCAGCTCATCAGATGTCCCCACTCCATTGATGGATGGCAGGAGTGTAAAACAGGGAGGCTGCTGACAAAGTTTGCTTGAGCTGGACAGAGGCATGAACAATGAATAATCACAGCAGTCCTGGGAAAGCTTTATCTCCCATGGCTCCCCACACTGCAGGCATGCTGTCACGATGTACCGCAGTTGATGGAGAGAGAGAAAGAGGAAGAAAGCTACCCAGAATTATTTTGAAAGTCATAATTTGCCTGTAAGATGTATAAGACTGAAGCAATTTTCTACTCAGTGGATGGGAAAGGGCCAAAAGGGTGATGGTGATAGTTTTTGTTGTGCAGGGAGCTGGTCAGATTTTGTAGGAGAGACTGGTGTTGCTTGGGAAGTCAGATTTTTTTTTTGACTATTGTACTATGACAGTGAAGACTCCCTGGAAAAGACCCTGATGTTGGGAAAGTGTGAAGGCAAGAGGAGAAGGGGACGACAGAGGACGAGATGGTTGGACAGTGTCATTGAAGCTACCAACATGACTTTGACCCAACTCCGGGAGGCAGTGGAAGACAGGAGGGCCTGGCGTGCTCTGGTCCATGGGGTCATGAAGAGTCGGACACGACTTAACGACTAAACAACAACAACAACTATGGCAGTGAAGGAGCTGAGCTGCAAATCAAGAAGTCTTGGGTTCAGAACTCTGACATAAAATTAACAGGCAGTCTTAGGAAAGTCCAGAGCCTGGAAATAATGTGCTAGGTTTATATTTAATGTGTTAATAGTATTGCACTAATATCTTGGATTAACAGGAGGACCAGCCAATCGAGGGATCTAAGAAATAACATTTTGAAAGAAGTGTTTTTAGCATTTTAATGTTTTTAAGCATTTTACTTTTAAGATGTTATTTTAAAATACTAGATGCTGTTTAATGCAACTGTGATTTTATATCCTGCTATTTAAGAACAAAAGCGATGATTTTAACATCAACACTTTAAACCTAACACAGAATTTCCAAGCTCTGGGCACTTTACATTCTTTTCCTCTGTCAACTCTCCATCTTCAAATATGAGGAATTTGGCACTGGATTACACTTCACGGCTCCAACAAGAGACAAGGAGGCAAGAACAGTCAAAATCCTGCCACTATGGTGTTCCTCCATTTTCTGAGACCATACCCTGATAACTATGAAAGGACTGTAAAGTATCAATTATATTGCAAGAGGAATAAAGTTATGTCCCTTGATAAGTTACAACTGTAATAGTAGTTACACCTTTGTTATTAAAAAAGGGATTAGTTAAAGTGAGCTGGAGCACCTGGCTGTGGAGCCTTCTGAGATAAAAGCCAGTTTTTATAGCCTTGGGCCAACTGCAGAGTCCCAGGGCACTCCCAGAAGAAGAGAATGGTAAATCTCTTCTAAGTACTTCTACCTGGAAAACTCTGGAAAGGGTGGCCATAAGGAGATGGCATGGAATTGTTACCATTAACTAGCTATTTGCAACTATTTGCATCTGAACTCTGACAACCATATATGCCAGACTGTAGCTGTTCTCCCATATTGTAGCTGTTTGTTATTAATTCAAACTTTTTTAAAGGGAAAAAAAAAGAACAGTCTCGGTGAGAGATTCCTGCTGTTTCCTCCCTTATGTTTGTCTCTGATGCTAAAAGTGCCTTATGTAGTGAAAAGGAGGATCATCAAACACTTAACAGGAACATAGGAAGCTACATTACACTGTGCCAGACCATTGATCCACCAAGCCTAGTACTGCCAACACTGACCAGCTATGACTCTTCAGAGGTTCAGGAAGAATGCTTTCTAGCTTGGAATTGGGTGGTCTCCCACCCATCACCTGTGGTACTTCATGACAGCATTGGGTGGTCTCCAACTCATGTAGTAACTAGGCTCAATCCTGCTCAGTTGAGTTTGCTGAGACTGGTTTGGGTTCAGAGGAAGGATGTGAAGACACTAATTTTTTCATTCTTCTCAACTTAGGTAATTTCGAGTCATCTCAAAAAAGAATTTACAAACCTTGTGAGATTCCTCATCTCTGGGTGTGAGTGAGACATGGAACACTATTTTTTCTTGTCAAGGTCTACATTAGGGCCACAAGGAGTCCCCTGTTCCAATTTGGAGGCCACTCTGGGGCATCTGAATACATCCCAATTCATTCTGGAATGATTTGTGCCTTGCCTGATTCACTCTCTGCTCCCGATCAGAATCGGTTCATAAGTCTCAGGTTGACAGGCACTGAAAAACCGAAACAACAACTTCTTTGTTTTGCACTGATGTTTTGGGAATTTGGAGACATGACAGATACAAGCAAAGGGAACACCTCCAACAAACTTTAGACAACCGTTTCAAGGGCTTGCCTTCTAGCATCTTGAACTGTTGGTGTTTTGTGTGGAGTATGTGTTATTGTTTTTTGAAAAAAGAAAGAAAGAAAAGGAAAAGGAAAAGTCTCAAGTGATTTGTGCCTGGTCCAATTTGATTTGTATTCCAGACACAAATTGATCTGTAAATTTTCTTTGCTTTGTTCCTGAATGGCATTTGCCCATTCTGTTTTGATCTGGATTTCACACAATGAGTCTGAATCAGGCTGATTCAGTTACTATTTCATGGTATATCTAAATCTGGTGTACAGCCTGGCTCTCCATAATATTCACCAACTATATTTGCCTAAAGCTAGCATCCTTTCCCTTTAGGAAGCAAAGCATGCACACACAGGAACAGCAGAATGACAGGTTGATTGTTTAAAAAGATACAAACAACCTTGCCAATGCTTTAAAAGTCTATATGACTGAGCAGCAGCCATTTCCTGCAATTTGAAGTATTTGCAGTAAAGTGTTGCTTGCACAATTTTGCTTAATTTGTGCAAAAAGAATGGCCGTGGTTGTTTTGTTGTTGTTGTTGAGATCTGCACACAATATGTCCCCCCTCCCAAAAGATTAGGGGAATAATTTACTTATTTCTATTTATAATTCTGTGGTTTCTCATGCCCTCACTCTGTTTTTCTAGGATCCTAACTCATATGCAGAGTGGATATCCAAGTGGATAGAAGAGACTGCTCATCTTCAGATTTGTTTCCCTCCATGTGTAGGAGGGTGATGGAATGGTGGAGATGCATTTTCCAGGTCTTGTGGCCTTTTCCTGGCAATCCTACCCCCAATAAACAGAAAGTACTTAAAAGTAACAAATAATGTAATGAACGACTTCACATGATGCATTTACACATAAACATTGTGTTAAGAAACAGGAATGCATTGCAATTATTGTAAAGATTATATGAGAACAGGTTACTTTTAATAAGTAACTTTCCAAACTCAGACTGTTTATTAATTGATATTTTATGCTTTCAATTTACCTGCTCAGGAAACTGTTTACTGAATAGTCTAAAAGTATAATCCATCAATCCATAGGTGTCTCTCCTTTCATGGTGAGATTAAATGCAAAAATTAGTAATAATAAACAATAAAATGAAATAAAATAAAGTGCATGAAACTTGCCCTTAAAAATCAATGGCTAGCCCCCCACTTCACTTTTTCTGTGTGTAGATGGCTTATATTGAAAACCTTCTAATATCTATCTTCACTCCCCCGTTTCATAATTGAATTTAAGTGCAACATATAGATCTGAGTTTAAAGATCATTGTTTTATCAAACTAAGTCTTTTTTTAATCTTGAATCTCTATAACAGATTTCTCTCTATTATTATTTTTTCTTGCTGTTATTCCATTAAAAATTACTAGATGCCTACAAGTTGAAATACAAGGCTAGAAAAATGTCCCATAGTTACTGGGCAACCAGCCAAAAGGCAGAACTAGAAATGAAACTCCAATGTTCCACCATTTTATAGCTTTCCTCTCGTACATAAATGTGATCAAATCAAAAGGAGAACACATAAAAGAGTCACTAGGGAACAAAGATAGTTGTAAAATGGTATCCTCCAATGGCGTGTCTTGTACAATTTTGGCACACTGTCACAGGATGTTCCACCTGGGTAAAGTGCAATGTGAATGCATCTTGCAGACAATGATTGAAATCCTGTTGCACAGATCTTCATATACAGTGGGGATGACATCAGCAGCAGCAGCAGCAAATCACTGCTGATTAGATGCAAATTGCTGCTGATTAAAGGTCATTTCAGTGTGCATGCAACTTGTGCAAAATGCATGCTGAAACTGCCAAAGGAAACCTTTAATCAGCAGTAGTTTGCTACCGCTGATAGTATCATCGCCATTGCACACCAACAGCTCCACAAAAGGATTTCAACCAGTTTTATGTATCAGCTTTATATAGTTGGCTACGTTCCACTCTTCCTCCATTCTGGTGGATTCTGAAATTAACTCCAGGATTGAACTGTTGCACACTCTAAGTTTTCATTCCTTTCCTCTTCCTTGTATTTCTCCGCCATATAACATATCACTAAAGTGCCCTGAAAAGGGGTTTGGGACACAGGATCCATCTTGACATTATTGTACAATGAATTCCATCCAGTATCTTTTTGTGCTTCATTTTAATGATGTGCAAAATGCACTTATGCATAGGGATAATGAACTAAATGAACAAGAAGGAATACCATGACAAAGCAAATCCATATGGAGGAGCAGAGGGAAGGAGGCAGGACTGAGCTGAATCTAATTGTTCATCCCAACAGTACAGTAAATGTCTTGAATCAATATAGCACCTGCAAGTGTTGGTTTATCAAAGCTCCCTAGGTTCAGTGGGTTTACTTTAAACATATCTGCCTCTCACCACTGCTAAATATAGTGGGATAAATTCCATTGTCCACTACAGGGTCTATCCCATTGTGTTTAGCCCTTCTGGAAAGCAGAAACATTGGCATGGATCTACAGCCTTACAGACATCGAGGAAGTGGTAAAGAAAGGGATTCAGAACTTTTAGTACAAGATTTCCCGTAGACAATCCCAGGCTTGTCCGTCCTTCCGTCCTTCCATCTGTCCTTCTTTCCTTCCTTCTTTCTCCTAGAAATTTCTTTTCAGAAGTGAAAAACATGTAGCCACCTACTTTGTTGGAAGAAAAACCTGTCAAAGATTTTTCTGGAGGAAAAGGTGTTGCAGCAAGGTTTCCACAGCTTGTGAAGTTGCTCCTCAGTTTCGTACCGGAAAGAAAGAAAGAAAAATCTTTTGGTAGGAGACATTCTTTGCCTTACTTTACTATTCTAATAGATCCTGTATTATCAGATGCCATGGTGCTCAGGCATCCTCACCTGGCCTGTGTTCTCTGTGTTTGCCCATTCTCTTTGTGCAGCTTTTGATATGTTGAGTTATTCTTCTGGTGGCATATATCAGAGGCAGAGGAGTTCAGATGTCCACATACAGAGACAGAAGTCACCCACAAAGCTTTACAGCTTAACAGGAAGCTTCCATTAGATCCTTCTCTTTTTCCAGTCTCATACAGCCCCAAGATTCAAACCACTTTAGAAAAGAATGAAGCACACTCACAGTCTGAAAACTGCTTTTGCCAAGAATGGCATGCCCTTGATCAGTACTTATAATCTTTTTTCTTCATTCCTCCTACTGACTTCAGTCTTGGCAGTTTTTCAGCCTGGATGCACAAAGAGCATTGTCAAACGGGTATGCAGCATGTGGCAATGGCAAGAAAACTGCCATGTTTGAAATTAAAAGTGGGTGCAAAAAAGAAAATTGAAGTATTTGTCTATGTATCTCTTTGAACAGGCTTAATTACTTTCTCTTATAGTTTGATGCAATTTGCATTCAGCTAGGGAAGAAGAAACAAGCAGAGAAATCACCAAGTACATTTCCCCAGAATTATTTAAGTAGCTTGCAATGGTCATTTCAAGTATGGGACTAAGTGGGTGGGTGGAATATGAGCTCAGAAAGCAATTCTGTTAGAGACAAGTTAGTCTGCGTCTTCATGTGAATGGGAAGTTGCAGAAGATAACCTCAGTTCTCAACATCATAAGAGGAACTGTGCTGGATCAGAGAAAAGATTTATCTTGTTCAGCATTTTGTTTTCTTTCAACCAGTTGACTGTGATATGTCCACACACAGGACACGGACACAATAACACACCAGAGCACTTGTTCCCTAACAACTGCCATATAGCCTTTGCTACTGGAGATGAAAGATAGCTATCATTGTCCGGACTACCAATATCTTCCATGAATTGCTCATATCCCTTTATTAAATATCATAGAGTTCAGGCTTCATCCAAAACTATTGAGAAAGACGAATGAATGGCAAGAATTCTCTGTGTTTGAAAATATAATATCCAGTTGTGTTGCTGATTTGTCAACAAGCTGAAGCAAAGCATAGATTTTTTTGTTAAGCAGAGAACAAAAGTAGAGGCAAACATGTTAGATTTTGTATTAGACAATGAAATAATGTAAAATACAAATTGGGGATTAATTCTGATTGGTATATTAGGTTTTTTAAAAAGTACAAACCAAATGGGGTGATACTACCTAATAGCTGAAGAGACGATAATCCTCAATGGGTGAAATTCCATCTTCAGGTAGTAGATTCTCTTTCTCCAAGATAACAGAATTCTCTACTTTGCTTGGATGACTCTTGCTAGATTCATGATGCCCTATTTGAACCTTCAGTTTCCAGCAGAATGCTGAAAGTCACAGTGTCAACGCCTCCTTCCTGAGTCCTCTCCCTGTGGAGTTGGGACTCTCTTGGTAGTTCAGCAAAAAAAATCATGCAGCTGTGTCTCTCCTTCTCAAGAGAATGAAGATAAGTTCTCCTGAGAGAGGTACAGCTGGCTTACCCCACCTTTCATAAAAAGCTCGCAGAAACTACTCAGTTTTCTAGCTTCAATAACTATGCATTTTTGATACTGCCATCTGACCTACTTCCTGCCCTGCCATGCAAGAATTATAAAGGGCAGCGAGATTGGAGCAGCACAGCAAATACATGGCAGATAATAAGAATTCAGGATCATTTGTATGTTTCTCCAAAGAAGGAAGCCTGACAGAGAATCTCTTATCGGGGCCCAAGGGTTCTCACAGTTCCTCAACCCTCATGTCTTATAAATAGACATGGGGACGAATACAAAAACGAATTGTGATATTTGTTGAATATTGCTGTTTTGTCGGATACTCGCCCCTTTGTATTAGTCAGTTCCAGAGACCCCAACAAATACAAAGGGATGAATATAACCATTTTATATTCATTCATTTGTAGTGGATTCCCTCTTTGCCTATGCCCCTGCAGATCAGCTGTTCCTCTGGGGCATAGGCAAAGAGGGAAGGCTAGGCTGCCAGAAGGGAAACTCGGCTGCTGTTTGCAAAGATAGTAGGGGCTTCCCTTTGGGCAGCAGCCAGGCTTGCCCTGTCTGTCTATGGCCTGCTGAACAGCTGATTGATAGGCACATAGACAGATAGGGCGAGCCTGGTTGAAGAGGGCTCTGGTGATGATTTATAAAAATTATGTGCCATCAAGTCAGAAATAACTTATAGTGACCCTAATAGGATTTTCAAAGGTAAATTAGATATTAAAGAGTTGTTTTACCAATTCCACACCCCCATTTGTGACTTTCCATGCTGGGGAGTCTTCTGAGCCCTAGTCCATTACTTTATCCACTGCACTACACTGGGTACACTGGTGGTGGCTTAAATTATGGCTGTGGGAGTAGCAGGGATGGCTCTACTATTAGGTGGTCAAGGGACCAAACATCTGGTGTTATGGAATGAAGGTGAGGTGAAATAGACCATAATTATATATGAAATGTATGACATATTCTGTGTCCTAGATACAATCTGCCAACTCTCAAGAGAAGTTGAATTTGCTGTTCCATCATCTTTGTTGGTTCAACAGCCAGTCTGGTCATCTCAACACAGAAGAACAGCAACATGGCTTGGCTCACCCCTGGAAAGTAGGATTTTTTTAAAAAACAAAACAAAACAAAAACAAAACAAAACACAGGCTACATCATCTAGACACTGGACCCAATTTTGGCCAAACAGTAACCATCTGAAAGGGTGGAAGTAGATGATACAGTTGGGACATACTTAGGAACAGACCGCTCTTAAGAAGTAAAAGTCATCTGCATGTTGCACATTAGCTTGCTTTTGTTTTGCAATTCATTTTTGGAAGGATAAACTTCATTCGCAAGTCTGATTTCTCAGACACAATACTATGAAGAAAATGCATGCCCAAAGGAAAACATTATAACAGCAGAAAATACTCATTTCACTTAGCATTTGGTTTGACTGTAAGGTTGTTGATACAAATGGTAAGAAGCCCAATACTCTTCTAGCCCCTGTAAACTGAGTACAGGAAAATGGTGAGGGGTAGGGGGGCTTCTTAAATGTCCTGTGTTTTGGAAGAGACTTAATAATAATAATAATTGAGTGTTGTCAGGTTGATTCCTACTTACACACTTACTGCATATAAAAGAATGTCCTGGGGATACATTTTCAAATATCTGACTCTCCTGTTTTAGTAGTCTGAGATAGTAAGAGTTTTGGAAAACAAAGAAAACTTTATCACTTAATTCAGCTTATGATAAATTAGTACTGAGATAAAAATGATATCAAATAATGCCAGTTTTTTTTAAAAATGGATGGTTTATAATTGTCTCAGGACTTCATGAGCAAAAGTTCCATCCCAGCTCATACAGAGTTAGGCACTAGAAGAAAATAATAATATTCAGATAACACCAAGTTCACCCCCGCCCACCATTCCCAATCCTCACTTATTTCCATATAAGTTCCATCCTGTAAATTACATATCTCTGAAGTATCAATGGGGTTGTAACATCACTTTAACTTAGTTCACTATGAGTCAAAATTCTGTTTCTCTGAAGGGAACTGAGGGCCTGGAAGCTGCATTAAATTTTCTAAATAAGAGGCATTAGATTTGTGTAATAAAAAGGCCCCTGGGATCATATGTGCTCCGTTTCCCCATCAGTAGTCTCTCATCTTGGAATGGACCTCTGGACCTCTGAGTCAGACGAAAGATCTTTACAATCATTAAATCGGATTGACAGGCAGTGCCTTGAGACAATAGAAGGGTTTTCTTTGCTATCGTGCACCTTTGCCTCCTCATCTCTGTAGAGCTGTTATTCTCACACAAAGGATATCATTACTCAAAACTTGACATATTATTTGCATAGCAGGGAAATCCAGCTAATTAAAGGGGAGGGGGAAACAGAGGGGAAGACAGAACTAGGGAGTGATAGACCTTTAAGACTTCAGGATTCTGGCAAAAGTGTTGTGCCTTGATTCCACCAAGTGTTGACTGGACAATGAAAAACAAACTTTTCTGCAGGATTTATTAGTTCCTAGAGTCTAATTATAACACAACGGTTGATTTTGATACATTGTGGCCCTAGTAAGTAATGTCAGGTTTTATAGATCCTATAGTACTACCCTAGCTCAGTGCACTATGTGGAGACCTTTCTCTTTTTGGTTTGTTTCTCTTTTGATATTTACAGATCCTTCTGATCTGAGACCCTAAGGTCAAATTCATTTAGCTTGTGAATAAATCAGGTATTGTTCATGCAGCTGCAACCAGACATTTCTGAGTAAACCAACCATAATCTCAGCTTGTACAAGAAGGCTCTACAAGAAATCTGTAGAGGAAAACGTCCTGATCAGGCAAAGCTAATCTGGATAGGGGAAAGCACTTTGAGGATCACGAACATTTTATTTTATATCTGACTTGCAGCTCTGGTGGTTCACATGGTACATTGTTGCATGATCCATGGTCTCTCAGTTTGACCCAGAACCTCATATACCATCAAATCAAATACCATGAGAGGAGGTCTTGAGGGCCTGTATTGTGTGTTGGGCTTGCGAGACAGATTAGGGATTCTGTTGGTGTACCGCCCACCCTGCTGCGTACCAACAGTCTCCCTGCCTGAGCTGACGGAGGTGGTCTCGGACCTGGTGTTGAGGACTCCCAGGCTGTTGGTGCTGGGGGACCTCAACATCCATGCTGAGGCTGCCTTGACTGGGGCGGCTCAGGACTTCATGGCCGCCATGACAACCATGGGGCTGTCTCAATGTGTCATCGGCCCGACACATGAGAAGGGCCATACCCTGGACCTGGTTTTCTCAACGGGACTGGAAGATGGTGGTTTGGATGTGGAGGGGCTGGTTGTGACCCCATTGTCATGGTCAGACCACTTCCTGGTCAAGTTTAGTCTATTAGCTTCTTCTTCCCTCTGCAAGGGTGGGGGATCTATTAAGATGATCCGCCCTCGGAGACTAATGGATCCAGATGGTTTCCTGAACGCTCTGGGGGATTATCCGTCTGATATGGTCGGCGCTCCTGTCGAAGCTCAGGTCACCCTATGGAATAGGGAGATGACCCGGGCAGTTGACACGATTGCGCCTAAGCGCCCTCTCCCTGCATGCAGAGCCCAGACAGCTCCTTGGTATACTTCTGAACTGCGGGCGATGAAGCGAGAGGGGAGACGGCTGGAGCGCAGGTGGAGGAAATCCCACTGGGAGTCCGATCGAACACGACTTAGAGCCCATTATCGGGCCTATTTCGTGGCAATACGGCTGGCGAAACGGCAATATTTCTCCAGCCGTATTGCTTCCTCAGAATGTCGTCCAGCAGAGCTGTTTCGGGTGGTCCGGGATCTTCTTCAACCGGGAAATCCGGTGGAGGTCCCGGACTGCTCATCAGCTCACTGTGATGAGTTTGCTATTCATTTTGAGGGAAAAATCGCTCAGATTCGCAGTGGGTTGGACTCCACCGTTACTGCAGAATCAGAGGATGTGTCCAGTGTGCCATGCTTAGGTCAAGTATTAATGGATGAGTTTCAATTGTTGAGACCTGAGGATGTGGACAGGGTGCTTGGATCTGTCCGTTCTACCACCACTCCGCTCGACCCTTGCCCATCTTGGCTAATTGGAAGATCTGCCAGGGGGGTTCGCACCTGGGTCCAGGAGGCCGTGAACGCCTCTTTGAGAGAGGGAGTGGTCCCTACCACCTTGAAAGAGGCGGTAATTCGTCCACTCCTTAAAAAGCCTAACCTGGACCCAAGGCTGGTGGTGAACTACTGACCAGTGGCGAACCTCCCTTATTTGGGCAAAGTGTTGGAGCGGGTTGTGGCCGGGCAACTCCAGGCGCTGCTGGATGAAACGGATTTTCTGGATCCATTTCAATCGGGTTTCAGGCCGGGTTTTGGTACGGAGACTGCCTTGGTCGCCCTGTACGATGACCTTTGCCGGGAGAGAGACAGGGGGAGTGTGACCCTGTTGATACTCCTGGACCTCTCAGCGGCTTTCGACACCATCGACCATGGTGTCCTTCTGGATAGGCTGGCTGGGTTGGGAGTTGGGGGCACCGCTTTACGGTGGTTCCGCTCCTTCCTGGCTGACCATGTCCAGAGGGTGGTGCTGGGGGACAGTTGCTCTGTCCCATGGCGTTTATGTCATGGGGTTCCTCAGGGCTCAATACTGTCCCCCATGCTGTTTAACATCTACATGAAACCGCTGGGAGAGGTCATCAGGAGGTTTGGGCTGAGGAGTCAGCAATATGCTGATGATACTCAGCTCTACCTCTCGTTTTCCACCAATCCAGGTGAGGCGGTTTCTGTGCTGAACTCGTGTCTGGACCTGATAATGGACTGGATGAGGGTTAATAAATTGAAACTCAATCCAGACAAGACGGAAGTGCTGTTAGTGGGTGCTTCACTGGACAGGCTGGAGGGCCATTTCCCTGCCCTGAATGGGGTTACACTCCCCCTAAGGGACAGGGTCTGCAGCTTGGGCGTGCTCCAGTCTAACACTGGAAGCCCAGGTGGACTCGGTGGCCAGAGGCGCCTTCCTTCAGCTGCGGAAATTATACCAGCTACGGCCCTACCTGGACGAGCGGAGTCTCATGACAGTTACACACGCACTGGTAACATCTCGCATAGATTACTGCAATGCGCTCTAAGTGGGGCTGCCTTTGAAGACGGTCCGGCGACTGCAACTGGTCCAGAATCGAGCTGCGCGGCTGGTGAGTGGTGGGGCCGCTAGGGACCATATCAAGCCGATTCTATTTAAGTTACATTGGCTACCAGTTGCTGCCCGGGCCCAATTCAAAGTGCTTGTTTTGACATATAAAGCCCTAAACGGCTTGGGCCCTGGATACCTGAAGGACCGCCTCCTTCCATTGAACCTACCCGGCAGTTAAGATCTAGCCAGGGGGCCCTTTTGAAAGAGCCGTCCCTCAAGGAGGTAAGAGGGATGGCTTGTAGACAAAGGGCCTTTTCGGCAGCTGCCCCCAGACTATGGAATGCCCTCCCTACTGAGATTCGTCTGGCGCCGACGCTGATGACATTTCGGCGCCAGGTCAAAACCTTCCTGTTCCAGAAGGCTTTTAATTGAAATGATATCAGCTGTGGGTCCGATGGCAATTTTTAGAGTATATATTTTAATTGCATTTTAATTGTTTTGTCTTTTTATTGTATTTTAAATGTTGTAAGCCGCCCAGAGAACTCTGGGTAGTGTGGGCGGCATATAAGTTAAATAAATAAATAAATAAAATAAATTAAATAAATAAATCTGCTCTCAACTTCAGGCAGAAAAGGTCTCCCTATATTTTTACATTTGTAAGTATTTTGAAAAGACATTGCTGTAACCGGAAGGTTGGCCTGTTACATTCTGAATCTTGGTTGGTCTTGATAGAAGTTGTTTAGTTACATGAAAGCATGCAGCAATGTAATTGCTCTGTGTTTGTTCTTTCAGCACTATGCATAATTTGATAACCCTCATATATCCTTGTTTTTTTATGTTTGCTTTTTGAAGCTGCCTTTTAAAAATATATTTGAAATTTATTTGTTTAGAAGATTAACATCCCATTTTTCAACTGAATGATCCTCAGTATGGCTTGCAATACGTTGGAATAATACTGTAAATATACATACAGACCTCAGATCCACATGAATTAGCAGCCCTTAAGGTCTAGCCTGTGTTGTACAGACAGCTCATGGATTGAATGGGGGAATCTAGTCACGAGCAACCTGTGAGATGTGACCAGTGTGTTCCTCTCTCCAGCTCTGCAATACAAGAGTAATTAGGAGTGTATGTTCACTGCAGAGTTAAAACACAATTTTCTGCTTGAGAGCTGTAGTGCATGGCCCTCAAATATAGCAGAGAATTCTAAGTACCTCCCAGGATTCTGTACAATGGGGTCATGGGACTTGACGTGATACCATACTGCTGTTAACTGTGCAGTGCAGGTACACTCAAGGAGGTGAGGGTTCTTTCTAGCAGGAAGGAAGAAAACGAGCTGTGTCTTGGGCTGGTTGACTGAAACCAGTTTGTTCTTCCTCTTTGCAACTAACTGCCTTGCTTGGGTATATTGACTTTGTGAGGAAGCTGGCTGCTTGAAGCTGGCTGCTCAAAGTTCATCTTAAGGAAGAGAAAGTATTTACTAAGGAAATTGCATGGCTAGATAGAGAAGAACAGTGACTGTGGTACAGCCTCAAGGCACAAACATAGACTACAGGAGAAGCAAGGAGATTAGGAAGGAAGTCATAACTTGGGAATATCAAGCCAGGGGAGAAGCAGACCAGACACGACAAGAGAGGATGTACTAAAAAGCCATCCCTTTCTATATTGCCACTTGTAGGAAATGTTTGTATCTGCAGATGTGGTTGCATATTTTCTCCACTTCGAAATGCATCTGACCAATGACAAGCCAGAATGTGGGTCTTCTGCAGCAATGGCTGGTGACTCCATTTTCCTGTGCGTCTGCTCCAGGTTTTAGTCTCCACTTGACAGGAGTTATCCAAGATGCTGAACTCTATCCAAAAAACTCATATATGGTAAGAACTAAAGCCTGGAGTGGATTCACAATATTCCAAAAATTCAAATCACCAAGTGATGGCCTCCTATCTCCTTAAGTTCTTCGACAAGTGGCATTTCAAGCAGCATTTTTTCAGAGTGATAGTGAGAAAGCAAACTTGCTTCAGTCAAGGAAGAAGACATAAGGTGGAAAGATATACCATTATGCTTGTTGTAAAGAAACTGGACAGGGAGACCACCCCATCCTTCAGAATAACAGGATCTGGAGTTATCCACAGAAACTAAATGGTAGGAAGCTCAAGATAGATGAAGGGAAGTATTCCTGTTTGCTGACTCCTAATAGAACACAGAGATGAATAAAACTGAGATAGACTGAGGGCTCCATTCCATGGACAATAAAAACTGCTGTTGAATTGGGTTGTGCTTTTAAAAAAATCAATTTAAATTTTGGAGAGCACATGGGGTATGTGCATGCACAGAGTAATGTGACAGGAGATTGTTTTATTTTGAGTGACAGTGAGTTTTTCTACTCTGCCAGAAGTCCATTTATTATAAGGTGGATGTGGAATCAATTCATTGGAATTGATTCTGCATATGTGAATGCCCCTATCCACATTATTCTTATTTCATAATTCATGCTATCTGATATAGCACTATACCAGATAGCAAGAATTTTTTTAAAAATAAAAGCATTGAGGTCGACTTGCTGAAAAAGCCGGCATCACACCAAATGGCTGGCTCCCAGCCATCAGTCATCCAAGCCCAGTCTTTCTTCTCTCCCCTTTCAGCCCCCATCACTTTCCTCCCCTCCCACGCTGTCCCTCAATCAACCTCTTCTCCTCATCCCCTTCTCTCCAAATCCTTCCCACCTTCTATTCCCCTCAGTCACCTGCCCTTGTGCCACTCCCACCCTCACCCCTTGCCTCCTATTTCCCTTTCCATGGCTTTTCCTCTTGTCCTCCTCCTCCTAGATACTATTCTCCACACCACCACCCTTGTCCTGGCCAAGTGAGGCCACCTGCTTGGAGGCAGCAGCGGCAAAGGTGATGGTGGCAGCAGCAGAGGCACAAATGAAGGTGGCAAAGGTGGTAATGGTAAAGACAGCAGAGATAGCGGAGGCAGCAGAGGTGAAGGTGAAGGTGAAGGTGGTGAAGGTGAAGGTGGTGAAGGTGAAGGTGGTGAAGGTGGTGGTGAAGGTGAAGGTGGTGAAGGTGGCAGTGGCAGTGGTGAGAATGCAGACATCAACCCAAAGGTCACATGAGTACCACGTGATTTTACACCAAATTGAAAAACAAAAAACCCTCACCTGATTTATTTCATCAGTGGGATCAGGCTCTGAGATAGAAGAATAAAACTGAGGGAGCAAGTGACCACAGCAAGCAAACAGGAAGAGCAAACAGGAGTTTGGTGGGTGGGGCCCAGGGGGAGGGCCCAAACATTTTTTTTATTTCTGAATATAGTTATACATTAGTGGACTTACCCAGCATCCTTCAAGGCAAGGCAAAGGAAAGGGCAATAATACACAAACAGAAGAAAGCAAAAAGGTAATTATGTATATTTAAGTAAAAGGATAATGGAGAGAAGAGACACAAGGGGTGTGTAATATTTATCTTCATGCCTGAGAAGATGGGTACACATGAAGAGAGTGCAATCTGGTTACACTGTTCAAAGAAAAAGTGAGAGAACTGGAACAGTGAGTGGCCATGTCTAAGGCTGCAAGAGAAGATGAAGAGTACGTAGAAAAAGCCTTTGAGCAGCAACCAGCAAGGGAGGAAACCATGGAGAAGAGTTAGGAACAAAGGAAGAAGACACTCTTCACCAGTGGAACTGCAAAACTGCTTTCAGAGTCTGGCAGAGACCATACAGAGGGATACATATAAGAGCCCCCACAGGAGGATATGAGAGGTGCTGAAGCTCAGCCAAGTGGAGTCACTGAACCCACACCCTATAAAAAGAAGAAGAGAAAGGTAATTGTAGTAGGAGACTCTGCTGTGTGGGGTTGAAACTGAAATATGCTGGGAAGACCCATGGACCTACCAAGTATGCTGTCTCCCTGGAGGATGGATTAGGGATGTGATGAAAGAATTGCCATCACTCATAAACCCAACAGATCCAGATCCAATTCTTCTCATCCATGTGGGAACAAATGACACAGCCAAGAAGAACTACAAAGAAGTCACATCAGACTTGGAATCTCTGGGAAAGGAAACTCAAGGACGTTGGGGCCCAGATAGTCTTCTCATCCATCCTACTCAGAAGAGAAATAGAAGGGGAAAGGAAAATACTCCAGCTGAACAACTGGCTACAAAGAGGCTACAAAGTGGTGCTGACATGAAGGATTTGGCTTTGGGGACATCAGGTTAAGCTTCCTGCAGGATGGACTGCTGGCAAGTGATGGGTTTCACCACACAAGGACTAGGAAGAATGTTTTTCAGCCACATCATGAAGAACTTCATCAGGTGGATTTGAAATTGAATTGGAAGGGGGAGGGAGATGCAAGCTCAGAGGTAAAGATACATGAAGACTTATGCACAATAAGAGGAACAGAACAAGCAGCTCTAATGGGACCCAATAATAGTCTTCATAAAAATGTATGAAGGAAAGCAAGCCCCAATCGCACAACGTGTCTATATACAAAAGTATGGGAAACAAACAAGAAGAATTGGGGATCTTAGTTCAGCAGGATAACTGAAACTTGTTGGGATGACTCCCATGACTAGACCACAGCAATTGAAGGATATGAATTGTTCAAAAAGAACAGAAAGAATAGAAAGGGAGGTGGAATCACAGTGTATGTCAAAAATACATATTCCAGTACTGGAATACAGGAGAATGAGCTTGGTTGTCCTATCGAGAGAATCTGAGTTAAGATAACTGGCATGAAAAAGAAAAGGAAAGTGGTAGTTGGAGTCTACTGCTGACCGCCCAATCAAGAAGAAGTGGATGAAACCTTTGAAAATTAAATTGCAAGAATTTCAAAGAGACATGTTGCAGTAGTAATGGGAGTTTTCAATTATCCTGATTAGAGATGGGCACGAACTTCTGGTGCAGTGGTTCATGTTGGTTTGTTTTTCAACTAAACAGGTGTTCAGTGCTTAAAATCCCCACATCCTCTGATGGGCACCCATTCAAAGGCAGTGCCTGGAGGAGGTGGGCAAGGGAAGCCAGGGCGCTGCCTCTGAGTGGGTACCTGCTAGAGAAGGAGGGGCTTTGAAACACCTAACACCCGTTTGGCTGAGAAACAAACCAGCACGAACTGTCAAACTGGCAGTTCATGGCCACCTCTAATCCTGATATCTGTTGGGAGGCAAATTCTGATAAATACGGCCCTTCCAAGAAATCCCTGGCTTGTGTTAATAGTTTTCTTCTACAAAAATTGGAGGAAGAAACTAGAGAATTAGGTGTCCTGGACTTGATTCCAACCAATAGAGATGACTTGGTGTAAGGAGTGTCAGTAAGGGGAACTCTGGGGGGAAGTGACCACGTTCTATTTGAGTTCTTGATTTCAGAAGGAACAAAAGCAGAGTGTAGCCACATATGTATGCTTTATTTTAGGAAAGCCAATTTTAATAAACTCAGAACAATGGTAAGCAAGGTCCTATGGCAGGGGATTTTAACAAGAAAAGGAATTCAAGATGGGTGGGGTTTCTTAAACTGGAAATTCTAAAGGCACAAGAGAAGAAGGTAGAAGACAGCAAAAAAGACAATCGTGGCTTCACAAAAATCTCAGAAAAGACAAAACTGTTCTGCAGCTCTAAGAAAACAATCAAGTTGTTAGACCTGAGTAGTGTTTTCTGGAATGGAAGGAGAGGCACACTTCCTGCAACCATCTAGAGGAATGGAGGTGGAAGGTATAAACGCTCTGGCTGCACATTAATTGGATTGCAATTAGATATTTTATGACTTTGCAGTCTACTCTCAAATGCTCCATGGACTCAGAATGACATGGAGCTAACTATTCATTCCAGAGAATAACATTTTTTTTAAAAAAAAAAAAAGTTTCTGAAAGGGGAGCCATCACCATCTAGAACTGATTGGGAAGTATATGTGAGATGACATCCTTTAGCCTCAAATTTCCCCTTCTCCAGACATGACCTCTTCCACTAAGGCTGTAAACAAATTTGTAGGGAAATGCCAAAGCCTGGTTTAGCCATTATGGGGATAAATAAGAAGTGCTGTGGTCCAAAGCTGTCAATCTGTCAACTTTTTACAAGTAGGAATTTTACATTAAAATGTTTTTTAATATAGATGAATCATATTCATGTTGATGGTTATGGATGTTCCTGGCATTCCTTGGATTCCTGCCCACATTGAGGATGGAGGGAGGAGGAAAAAGGGTTCGATGCTTTGCAGGCTATGGAAGAGTAATTAATACATATACATCTTATCTGCCTGTTCTCCTCCATTTCTACAGAAAGCAAGCTGTAAATCACTATTTATTTCTCTGCACAAACCGGCTGTTTCTTTACACTTGTCATAACTAAACACCCCAAGATGTGGTCATGGCCATTAGGGCAGAATGCTAAAAACAGAGAGAACAGAAAAAGCTACCTGCTCACCTATCAATCTAAAGGAGGGTTCTAGCAACACTGAACCTCCAGATGTTTTAGACCACAGCTTCCATATTCCCTGACTATTGGCCATCCTAACCATGGCTTTTGGAGTTGGAATTTAAAATTTATGCGGTATCAAAGATTTCATGGTCTTGATTTGAGGTTTTAAGGCGGGCAGGCAGGCAGGCAGGCAAACAGGCAAAGAAACATATCTCTGTGTGTGTGTGTGTGTGTGTATGTGTGTGTGTAAACACAGTATATACGATTTCAATCATTCCATTATCTCTTCTCACCAAACTCCCTGTCTTCTCTGACAGCCAGCCAATATTTCATGCCCATTGATCAGTTTTAGTCCTGGTGGAGGAGAGGAGACCCTCTATGGTTGTTGTTTTTTTCTTTCTTTTAAAATGCATTTTTACTTTTGCAAGCCTTGTCTTTTCCTCAATCCACTGCTACCTCCTTCTGGTGTGAGTAGTGCCATTTTGATTCCATAAGCGTCAAACTTGGAGCACTGGGATCTATTTTTGTATGATGGGACTTGCAATAAAATGCTGCAGTAATGAGTGCTGCTGACCAGGATTCCTTTCCATCTCATTCCATCCCTAGTCCTCCTAATTTTCTGGGGGGGCCCTCCACATACACACTTCTCCAGTAGTTTGTCAACATTCTGTTGCCACTGAACACCCTTGGTCCTCATTGACTTATTCTGGGGGGCTCCCATCAACATATCACCTAGTTGATTTTGGATACCAAGGAAGAAATTCTGGGTTTATAGACTTGGCACCTAGCCCTTCATGGGTTGAATCTTGAGGACAACACCTGATATCAGCTTTCCACTTTGGACTGCTACATCCTCTGTGTTCTATAACTTGGACACAACACATTTTCTATTCAGGATAATTGAAAAAAGTGGAAGCTTAAACATCTTATCATGATATTCAATTGTTTGCTTTGTTGGGGCACAATCCTAACTGGCTAGGCTGGCTGAATCAGACTAGTCCAGCTGAGGCTACATTGCATCCAAACCCCATCCAGTTCAGAAGGAAAGTGACTTTAGTCAGCCTAAGGATAAATATCTGGGCCCTTTAGAAAGCATGGCTAACAACAAGGCCAGTGGAGGTGATGGCATTCCAGTCGAACTATTTAAAATCTTAAAAGACAACGCTGTTAAGGTGCTACACTCAATATGCCAGCAAGTTTGGAAAACTCAGCAGTGGCCAGAGGATTGGAAAAGATCAGTCTACATCCCAATCCCAAAGAAGGGCAGTGCCAAAGAATGCTCCAACTAAAGTACAATTGCACTCATTTCACACGCTAGCAAGGTTATGCTCAAAATCCTACAAGGTAGGGTTCAGCAGTATGTGGACCGAGAACTCCCAGAAGTACAAGCTGGATTTCGAAGGGGCAGAGGAACTAGAGACCAAATTGCTGACATGCGCTGGATTATGGAGAAAGCCAGAGAGTTCCAGAAAAACATCTACTTCTGCTTCATTGACTACGCAAAAGTCTTTGACTGTGTCGACCACAACAAACTATGGCAAGTCCTTAAAGAAATGGGAGTGCCTGACCACCTTATCTGTCTCCTGAGAAATCTCTATGTGGGACAGGAAGCAACAGTTAGAACTGGATATGGAACAATTGATTGGTTCAAAATTGGGAAAGGAGTACGACAAGGCTGTATATTGTCTCCCTGCTTATTTAACTTATATGCAGAATACATCATGCGAAAGGCAGGACTGGATGAATTCCAAGCCGGAATTAAGATTGCCGGAAGAAATATCAACAACCTCAGATATGCAGATGATACCACTCTGATGGCAGAAAGTGAGGAGGAATTATAGAACCTCTTAATGAGAGTGAAAGAGGAGAGCGCCAAAAATGGTCTGAAGCTCAACATCAAAAAAACTAAGATCATGGCCACTGGTCCCATCACCTCCTGGCAAATAGAAGGGGAAGATATGGAGGCAATGACAGATTTTATTTTCTTGGGCTCCATGATCACTGCAGATGGTGACAGCAGCCACGAAATTAAAAGACGCCTGCTTCTTGGGAGGAAAGCAATGACAAACCTAGACAGCACCTTAAAAAGCAAAGACATCACCTTGCCGACAAAGATCCACATAGTCAAAGCTATGGTTTTTCCAGTAGCGATGTATGGAAGTGAGAGCTGGACCATAAAGAAGGCTGACCGCCGAAGAATTGATGCTTTTGAATTGTGGTGCTGGAGGAGACTCTTGAGAGTCCCCTGGACTGCAAAGAGAACAAACCTATCCATTCTGAAGGAAATCAACCCTGGGTGCTCACTGGAAGGACAGATCCTGAAGCTGAGGTTCCAATACTTTGGCCATCTCATGAGAAGAGAAGACTCCCTGGAAAAGACCCTGATGTTGGGAAAGTGTGAAGGCAAGAGGAGAAGGGGACGACAGAGGACGAGATGGTTGGACAGTGTCATTGACACTGAATTTGACCCAACTCCGGGAGGCAGTGGAAGACAGGAGGGCCTGGCGTGCTCTGGTCCGTGGGGTCACGAAGAGTCGGACACGACTTAACAACTAAACAATAACAAAGGATAAAACAGCACAGGGGAAAAAGATAAAAAACCACAAGCCAGGCACAATCACTATGGAAACTGTGCTGACAAAGCTACTAGTCAGCCAGCACAGCCTTAAACTCCACCCAGCAAAACAGCCAGCCAATGAGAGCCTGCATCCAGTACAGCAGGCAAGCACAGCTGCACAATGAAGAGGGAAAGGGCAGTTAAAGGTGAAGGGTGCTATTTCCCCCAAATGCAAACCCTTTCTGCAGCTGTCATGAAACCCATTGAAGCATCTCTTTATGCCATCAGTGCCCTGAAGGCTAAGCCCCTCCTAGTGTACTCAGACTATCCCCATGACATATATCTGTCTCCCTCTCATATTTAAACACACAGACATTAACACACATGCACACATGCACAAACCCCAGAGTCTGAGAGAACCATAGCAGGCAGACAAAGGAGATTTCTGTTTATTGATCAGCAGACAGAAACATACACAAAACCCAGTAAGATGTAAACACAGATCAGGGTGCCAAACACAGCACCCCAGTGAAAACCCACCCATCCCCAGACCCTTAAAGGGACACATACATTGTCATGCCAGCATAGGAAGTCTGAGATGGTATGAGCTGAAGGAGGGGAAAGAAGCTACAACGTGGTGGCCGGATGAAAAGAGCAGAGTATGCAGCGAACAAGTGATGGGGGTGGGAAGCAGGCATGGCAAACCTTCATGCAAGTGTCCTACATGGCAGGAGGAGGACTCAGTTGCCAAAGAAGGGGAGCCATTTCTAGTAGCATACTTGCCTGCACACACCCCATTCATTCGTAGACTGTGGAAAAGAGCGAGGGCACTATGCCATCCAGGAGCAACACATCCAGCAGCAGCACCTGACAGATGGGGAAGCAGGTGTGCAATCTAGCCTAACCCAATGCCTCCCCTCCCCAGGGCCCCGTGCTGGTGGCTGCCAGCCAGGTGACCCCTTCACCTCTGCCCATGTCCCATGGGCGCTGCAGCTGTAGATCCAGGAGCCACTACAGATGCCATGTCAGCCGAGAAGAGAACATCACGAAGGAGCTGGACCACCTCTGTATGCCCCAATGCCATATAGTTTCTCATAACCCTTCCCACATGCAGGAGTAGATCCACATGCACTTTTTAAAAGCCTTCCTCCACAGCAGCTGCCATGTTCAGCATCTGCTCTGTCAGCGCCTGCAAACTCCTGCTGAGAGTGGTGATAGCCTTGCGGGAAGAAGCCATTGCATTCTCCCATATCTGGGCCCTTTTCCAAAGCCACATCCTGAGCCAATGGTTGTGCAGGATGTGGACCACGGGCCAGTGACAACTCACAGCTCTCACTAGTGTTGGGTAATGAATGACCTAGGTGCACTGCTGCCCAGGCTGACACTCTCAGAATCAGATCCTTCAGGAAGCTGCTGTGGTCATGGAGTAATCGAAGGAAAAAACACTTCCTGGCTGCAGTCCGGTTGCCTTGGAGAAAGTAGGGGCTCAGTCAAGCCCTCAGGTGGGAATTCCGCACTGAGGAACATCTCACCAGGAGCAGATAGGCCAGCTTGATGGGTGTCTGACATAATTCCCAATGCACATGGCATCCGCTCTGTGGGGAGCCTCGCTAATGCTTCCATGATGGCAGGATGCCCTTCTACCTGCAGCAAACCTGAAAGAAAAGGCAAGCAATGTCAGTCCCTCACAAAGTCCCTGGTGTAAGGCAGTGGTGCCTCCATCCCTAGCAGCCACCCCCATCACACTCACAGAGTGGATCCATACCCACCATCATCACTGATGTGGATGGCAAACATTGGTGTTTCTGGAGATGTAGCAGGTTCTGCTGGGCATGGCTGCCAACATGCAGCAGATCTGCGAGGTGTCCCTTGAGCCAGTGGCACATCCAGAGCAAGTGGTTTCCCTCCACTGACGTTCTCACTGGGAGGGGGGTCCATTGGGTCTCTGCTGCTCATTTTCTGCTGCTCCGTCTGCCAGTCATTGAGATGGCTCAGGAAGAGATCCAGATCCTTCCCCATTAGCATCCCTTGCAAGGCCACAGTGATCTAGAAGTACAAATACAAAGGGAAACAATCGGCACACACCAGGAAGAAGTGTTCCTTGTCTCCTCACCGAAACAGATACTTACAACCAAGTAAATGGATGCCTGTGCCACACACAGCTGCCATAGGGATGATGTCCCCCCAAGACATATTCTTCTGGAAGCAATGCCTTCAGAATGGCCTCCTTGGGGTAAATGCCAGAACGGATATATTTTCTGTCTTGCTTTTGCAGTTCCAGATATGTTTTGTTCCATCTCTTGCGTGCGGCAGTCCCTGAGCGAAGGTTGAATCCAAGCTCAGTGATCTTTACAGCATCCTCATCAAACCTCCTCTTCTTCTTTTCATCTGCCACTGGCCCAGTCCAGGCATTAAGTCCTATTTCATGGTCATGAGCAACTAGTTCATACACTTTTGCTTTCTCCTGTGCTTGCCGGTTGGGTTCCCCCTTTTTTGAGTCCCTGGCTTGCTCAGCTTTGGCCTTCTCACAGTCAGCCGTTCTGAGTCACAAAAGCACAAATGTGGAAAAGAGGCAGGTAGCTTCACACTGCTTAGGGTATGTTCAGCATCCAGAAACTCTCTGGAAGCATCCTCCTCTCTGGGAAGCACCCCCTCCAAAAGAAACCTCTATTCAACAAGCCAAGGCCATGCAGGATAGCCGGAATACATAAGACTGTCCCTGGAATTTACTCCTTCTGCTGAAGACAGACCAGACAAAAATGAATTCACAGGAATGCCACCCACCAACTCCAGCAGGTGGATGGGAAGGGGTGGGAGGCACAAAGGACTGTGACAATCCTGAGGGGGCAGTGTAAGGAAATGTACCCTTGTTGCTGATACACTTCATATCAGCCAGGCTCCCTCAGAAAGGGAACTACAACAGCACAAGAGGAAGGTGCTCAAAGTCCTAACTCTCTCCCCACCTAATCTTTTGTTCCTGCAGGAGAGCAGCAGAACATGAATGAGGACAATCTGGGCCTGGGACTCTTCCCATTCTCACCATTACTTATGCAGGAGAAACTGTACATCCCAATACTGGATGCATATATCTATGGCCAGCAAAGCCATCAATCTCAATGACAAACCCACAGAACTGCCCCACAGAGCACCAGTCTCACCCTGACAGACACAGAGCGTATCAGAGCCTTCCATCTCGATAGGACGTGCATCCTAGAATTGTGTGTGATGCTTGGCCCACAGCTCCAGGGGTCACTCCTGTCAAAGAGGAGCATCCCTGTTCTCCAGAAGGTCCTACTGGGTCTGCATTACTTGGCCACCTAAGACTTCCAGTGAGATGTGGGCACGGACCATTGTGTGTCACAGTCCTCCAGCCAGCAGGGCTCTCAGTGATTTCCTGGATGCCATAGTTCACCACTGCCAGCAGTTTATCTGATTCCCACCACTGAGGAAGAGTTAGCAAGGAGGCCTTTTATGCTATTGCAGGTTTTCCTGGCATCATTGGTCTCATCAATGGAACTTTTGTGAGCATTCTGACTCCTCCTGGCAGGGCCTGTATGTATTGCAACAGGTATCACCAGTGTACCATCAACATGATGGCCACCTGTAATGCCCAGGGAATCTTCATCTATGTGAACACCACTATGCCAGGATCGGTTCATGAAGCACAGATGTTGGAGGCATCCAGTCTGCTTGCTTTGCTGGACAGCTGGCCTGCTGGCTGAGGCTGATTGCTGCCTCAGTTTAGTGTGTGGTGAATGGTAGAGGATAGTGAGGACTCATGCAGATGCTGCTGGCCATGCTTCCCCCCTCCAGGGGGCCAGGACTATCTTCTGTGGCCCTTCCTGCTGACACCATAGTCTGACGACCTGCCCGGATGCATCAGCCGCTATAATAAAGCACACCAAAAACCAGGAAGGTGACAAAGAATTCCTTTAGGATCTTGAAAATGCTTTTCTGTTGTTTGGAGCACATGGGGGTCACCTGCTCCGCAAACCAGGTGTCAAAAGTGGTGCTAGTGTGTACCATGCTACATAATGTGGCCCTGGAGTACAAGTTCCCCCTGGATGTGGGGGCTGTTATCAGTCACAGCCCCCCATGTGCAATTTGAATGTGAAGAGGGAAGCATCCCAAGGCCAGGATTTCCAAGGGGTACAGTTGCAGAATACGGTTCATGCATACTTTGGGCCATGAGGGAAGGCAAGCTGGTTCTTGACCGTGGCCAGCCCTGCTCTCTCCCCAGTTTCTTGGAGCTGGAGAGCTGTTATCCACAGACCCAAACATTTGCATATGACCCCCCTGACTGAACCCACCAGGTCCACCAGATTGCGCCTTGCCACCTCCCTGCATCTGATGCCACCCTCCTTCCCCAGGACGGTGTCACGTTACTCCATATTCCCTCCCTCCTAGCTCGTGATTAGTGGCAAGTCAGTGACAAGAACTGTGCAAAGTTGTACTTTGGGCGACAATTCCTAGGCTGTGCTTTCCAGGGATCATAGGGGTTGTAATCCATCTGACACAACACTACGCAGTCTAAGGTCTGGCCCTTTTACTGTTCATCTTCCTGCCCTTTCCTGGTTGGCTAACATTCAGTGGTCTGCACTTAGGCTCTCCCTTCCCTTCTTGCTCATGATTGAGCAGACAGATTGAGTCTCTCTTACCCCATCAGCTTTGTGGCTCATGATGGGTGGGGTAGCTTATATCCATCCCACTTGTCATCCCACCCACCCCCTGCCTCCTGGCTCATGATTGGGGGGGGGCAGCTTGAATCCATCCCCCTGTCATACCAGCCCCCTCAGCCTCATGAGTCATAACTGGACAGCCCCCATAGCCTCCTTCCACTGTCAGTCCATTCCCCCAGCCCATGACTGGATGGCAATGCCTTCTGCATTTATCTTCACTCCCCTATCCCCAGTTGAAGGCAAGCCATGGGTTTCTTCCCACCCTTCCCCTGACATTATGAATGAAAATGGGGTTTATGTCTTTCTCTTTTTCCTACAATATCCTTCCCTAGGAGAATGGCTCTGAGCTTCCTTGTGTAATAACAATAAACAAACTTCTCACTTGTTGTAAATAGCATTTTGTTGAGCAGGTTCAGAGGGAAGCTGCTTGGAGAACAGTGTGCCTGGGCATTGGTATCTCCCCTCAGAAGCACCCTTGTATCTTAGACAATGAGTAGACAGATAGCAGAGAGACATGTGCAGAGTGCCTTGTGTAGCTGTGCTGCACCTGAGGCTTAGCGGACTGAGCAGAACAGACACAAGTCTCAGGCAGTTCTGTGGCTGCAGTCACACATGGCTGAGGAGTTTGGGAGCTGCACCTGTAGCACAGCTGCCTGTGGAAAGAAGAGAGAGATGGGGGGGACAATAGTCAAAGCAGTAGCAGACATGGAACAGAAAGGTCAAGGTGGAAATGGGTGTTTGTTTCCATTCTACTTGTGTGTCAAGAACAGCGGTGAGGGAAATGCAAGCTTTGTTGTTGTTGTTGCTAGTGGGAAACTAGGGAACCATAGGAAAAGCAAAGGGAGATGTGACTTAACTCATGAACCCTTCCAGCCACTCTGCCCAGTAGGAGTCTACTTACTTGGAAGGGGGCGATGCTGCGTCTTGCCCTGCTTACCTGTGTGTGTGTCCAGCTACTGGGAATGAGAAGTTTTAAAGTACATCCAAAGTGAGGAGCCCAGAGACATACAGCATATCAGATAATAACAACACTGCCACTTCACGGCTTTCTCCCCTTCACTTACCTGGGTGTTCTTTGAGGAGCCGGAAGCCCCAGGTTTCTGGTGTTTGTTTGTTGCTGGCAGCTGCGTTGCTGGAAGGCTCCACCTGTTTGGATACTGGCAGAGAGGTGTTAGAAAAGAGAACTCATATGCTCTGGGGTGTTGCTTGTTTTTTGTGTGTGCTAAGTCCCCACTTTTGTACTAAGTCCTGAGAGAAGGGACTTATTCTCATTCCAAACCCACCACAGCCAGCCTGTCTTGGAGTTTGGATTGTGCCCTTAGGCGTTCTAGTTAATACATGTTTTAACTGATCAGCTACATTCTTCTGGGATCCAAAACAGAGTGGCTTGATGTGCGATTTTATACTTCAAAAATTGTCTGCTTATATTCACGCATGTATGCATGTGCACATCCACACACGCGCATACACACACACACACTTATTTTGTATCATTTGTTATTCTTAGGGTTTAATTATAGCACTGAATCAGCTTTGATAAGATATCATTTTCAGAGCCAGTTTTCTATTATAATGTTTCTATTATATTATCCTATTTACTACTGTATCAGGAAATCTATGGCTGATAGTTTTGCAGTGTCAGAAACTACCTTCAGCAGTAAAATGAAAATGAAAAACTGAAAATCATCCCAAGGATTACTTGGTCTGGGGTAGAGAGATATAACCTCCCCCCCCCCCCCCCGCCACTTACTTTGTGCCCAAATCAAGGGCACATAGATCAGGGCTGAGCCACTCTATCTTTTAGGTGGCAATCTGACCTAATTACTGTCTGGGTCCATAATCATATTTGTGTATTTCTGGTTCTCAGTGAAGACCCCATTCCTGCAGGAAATGCAAATGGTAAAGCCAGATCAAAACTGAATGGCACAAAGAGGATTGAAGGGCACAAGCAACAGTTTCCAGAACCAGACATTCTATTTTATTTGTTCCTCACTTCTTTCAGTTGCCAGGACATGGTCTGAATAGCTTCCTAAAGTGGCCACTGGAAAGGGAATGAGGGAGGGAGTTTAAAAGGGTACAGGCACAGGCCCCTTTAATTCTTTCTTAAAGGGGCAACACAAATTTATCATTTTTGGTTTCCTGTTGAATTCTCTAGGCAGGAAGGAGTATTTGCTTAAGGCGCATTGTTCAAGCAATACAGCCTTCCCAAACTCTGTTCCTGTAGCTTTGGACTGTTATTTGCCCTTGACATCTGGTTTGCTCTTTGCTCCTGCCTCAGGTTTGTCATCTGTTCTTGACTTCCTTTTTGGGCATGCCTCCTGTCTTCCTCCTTGGTTATGCCTCCAAGAGTCCCATTTGGACCATGACTTTTGTCTTACCCATTGGCTTCTTCCACAGGTTCTGGTTTCCAGTTTCTGGCTCACCATAGGCTGTTGTCTACGGTCCAGGACTGACAATGTGTTTTCTTTTAATGTGCTGTGCAGAAGCTTCATAATTAAATCAAATTCTCTCTTATTTAATTCTTAATGGAATTTTAAACCAATGCAAGGTTCAGTAGCGTCACTAGAAACTCATGTCACAATTAATTTTTGTAATAACATGTTTATACAAACACATTGATCGACTTTTGGTTTTGGTCAACGTAAAGATGCATTGTCCCTTCATGCAAGTATTGGTCTCAGCCTCAATCAATATCTACCTCACAGTTCAATGCATGGGAAGTTGGCTTCAACACAAGTCAATATTTGCTTAATTTGTTGTATTCTTGTCCCAGACATAGAGTTTTCTATATCTTTTCTTTCCACAGATGTCATTGAGCATATAGCTCAGTGGTTACCCACATTCATCAGATTGTGTTTGTTCATTCTTTCTCTTCAGTATTGGCTTCAGATTCAATAAAACTAAGATACTCTTCCACACTGACTGCTCACTCCACTTTAACCAAGCTGCTAGTCTAATTGATTATAGTGCAACTTCTTGCATGAGTAAACCAAGAACTATCTTGGCCTTTACAAGTAGTGGCTCCACTTCTGTTTAGAAAAGCAACAATTTGAAAAGCAAAGTTGTTTATTTGTTGTTGTTCTTGACTCAACTAAGGTGTGTGATTGCAGCGAAGAATACAGTTCTGCTGCTTGGTTGTATGCCAACACCAACTCTTTAGCACTGTGCTGTTTTGCATATGTTGAACAAGTATGGATGTATAAGCAGCCGATGCACTGTTCATTAAAGACAGTATAATTCCATTGTAACAGCTGTACTATTCTTCAGAAAAAGAGAACTAGATTAATATCATGTTACTAAGCAATGAGTATAGCTGCTAATGTTCACCTGCTTCTCCAGATTTTGTGTGGCAAAGTTCTTGGTATCACTTGGCAGTACAATATTTACTGAATCACTATATTCACAACCCAGTTGAATGGAAAGTGAGGTTCCTAAGTGATTCCTCTAACCAGGTGTGGAACAAACGCTGACCTTTCAAATTGTTTACTATTAGCTAATTATTGTAACTATTTCCAATATGTTTATATAATCAAAACTTCTACAAGTTCATTGAAAGAGTTAAGTCAGATGTAATTTTCTGGATGTCATTTCATGGTGATCCCTCCCCATGACAAGGCACAATGACCATTATCCTTTTGCCTCATTATGTTGGCAGAAGGGACATGGCATAACTTGCAGTGCAAATTAACTATGACTCACTTGGATTCCTCACTACATGCTAGTTGGGAGGCTTGGCATGCAACCAAGTACCTAGGCAGGTGCTCGTTAATTAGTTGTAATTTGCTGCTTTGTTTCCCTTCCAATTAGTAACTACACAACAGTATTCTGGCCTATATGGGTGTAAAATTGTGACCTAAGTATTATAATCCATGGGTGTGAGGAATTGGAATATAAAAAACATAAAACTCAAACTAAAATAAATCTGTTAGAATTAAAGGTACCATTAGTGCTTTTTTCTTCTTGTTTTTTTTTTACACATTTTGTCATAGTGCAATGTTTTTATAGTAGGTAGCTTCATATTATACCCCAGAACCAAGGCAGCCAAGTATACTTTGCAAATAAATACATGTGAGTTACACCATTTGATAAAAGACTGTTTCTGAAGTGAGCTTCTATTTCATGCCATAAATATTAACTGGATAGATATTTCTGGATATAGTATTTGTATTAGGCATCCTTCAGTCTCGAAAGACTATGGTAACATGCTCTGTATGGAGGACTTGGAACAGCGTCTAGTGTGGCTGAGAAGGCCAATTCGAGAGTGACAATCCCTTCCACACTGAAGACAAATACAATCTGTCCCCTGTCCAGCTCCCTGATTTTGCTGCTTCCGTGACTGCCTCTTTGCCTCGGTCTGCTGGACAAGGGTCTCTTCAAATTGGGAGAGGCCGTGATGCAACGCCTGCCTCCAGGCTGAACGCTCCGATGTCAGGGTTTCCCATCTGTTGAGGTCCATTCCTAAGGCCTTCAGATCCCTCTTGCAGATGTCCTTGTATCGCAGCTGTGGTCTCCCTCTGGGGCGATTTCCCTCCACTAATTCTCCATACAGGAGATCTTTTGGAATCCGACCATCAGCCATTCTCACGACATGCCCAAGCCAACGTAGACGTCGCTGTTTCAGTAATGTATACATGCTAAAGATTCCAGCTCGTTCTAGGACTACTCTATTTGGAACTTTGTCCTGCCAGGTGATACCAAAAATGCGTCGGAGGCAAGGCATATGGAAGGTGTTCAGCTTCCTCTCCTGCCGTGCACAAAGGGTCCAGGACTCACTGCAGTACAGGAGTGTGCTCAGGACACAGGCTCTATAGACCTGGATCTTGGTATATGTCGTCAGCTTTTTATTGAGCCATACTCTCTTTGTGAGTCTAGAGAACATGGTAGCTGCTTTGCCAATGCGGATATATTTCTGGATATAGATCCCAACAAAAAGCCTTTGTACTGAGGGGGTTCAATAGAACACCCCAGCATTTAGCACTCCCCCCACTCCCTCATATAGTATTAGCAGCCATTAGGGTCTGGACTTTATCCATGTCTTTCCCTTGCTGTTGGCCATTCCAACATCTGATGGAGAGAGCTAGGATTTTGCTAAGACAAATAGGAGAATATATTGTTGTCACGACCAAATCTCCCTAAGGAGCATATGGCGTTCGGGGAGAGAGCTCCACAGGCTTCAAACCTACCACTTTACGCTGAGGCAAATCCCCAACCTTCAGCAGTGCATAGCATCTGTGCCTTGAACAAGTCTGACCTTTAAAGAATACTTTACTGTACTCAGTATTTTGCAAGTACTGCAACATGGGCTTTGTGATTCCTTAGAACTCACAACAGCTCATTTAAATAGGACTTCTCTATGGTAGTTAATCAATGGCCTTTACCACTCCTCTGGATTTAGCCAAACCCTGCTGATCCAAGAGACTAGTCCTTAGTAAGAATTTTTATAATTATTTTTATTAAGAAAATATAGTTTCATAGAAACAGTTTGTTTGCTTAAGCATTAGCATAAAGACATGTTCAAAGGATTGCCATAGTTAAATACAACAACTACTTCCCATTAAAATAATAAACACTAAAACACCGAGCTAAGGTGGGCTAGTCCCACCTCCTTCTTTTCTTCCCTGCTACATTCTTTTCCTTTCAGCTACATAACACAAACCATCAAGAACTTCTCTCAGGAAAAAGTTCTCTTCTCCACAAAATGGTCTCCTCCTCCTACCTAACCCATCTTCCATTTTTCTACATTCCTCGGACCTCCTTCTTCATGACTGTAAACCAATTAACTCAAAGAGGTGTAACTGTCCACCCCGCCTCCAATTCTCATGGAGATGCAGGTGGGTTATCTCCATTCCAATTAGACAAGAATTTGTTGGGTCTTCGCACTGGGGCCTCTTTGTCCTTGCATTCTTATCAGGTTTCACTCTGTACCAGCCTGGCTGTAAATTAGGAAAAAACAGCCTCTCAGCCTTTTCCACCTTCCCATGTCTTCAACTCCTTTCACTTTGAAAACCTAACAGACTCCATTTTCTCTCATTCTCATTGACTACAAGTCCCACTCTCCTTCAATCTCGTGACAATTGTATGAGTCTAGTGGGAAGTCAGTAAACCTAGGCAACAGGTAGATACTAAGGAGCCATATAGTTGATATTTCCTTTATTCTGGAAAATCAGCACATCTTTGTTTCGGAACATGTTTGCTTCCCTCTTCCTCCAAGTAGGTATGACTGAGGTGGTAGCTTTGGATATCAAACACTCAGTGTATGGCATGGGCTCACAATATTTTCTTTTACTTCAGCCATGGGGATAATATAAAAGGATCTGGGACAGGGTGTGGAGTCCTATTTCAAACTATTGGGTTCCTTAGTATTAAAGTCTCCTGGGGAGAGGGTGTCATTTGGAAGTGGAGTCTGAAGTGGTCCTCAGATATGTTTGTCCCCATGGTCCCAGTCTCACCAAACTAAGACCCTAGTCTTTGAGTGAAATTCTTATCTGGTTAGGAGTCTGAGAGCAGATGGGTCTAGACACCTAGGAAAGCATAGCTCTGGACAGCCAGAACAGTCCAAGTGCTGGTGCTGAGGTGCAATATACAATGGCAGCCCAAGTTCAGCACCAAACACTCTTTTGCCAGTCATAGAGGCAAATAAAATAACATTCATAGTACTCACATCTGCAGAAAGAGGTGCCCCTCTCTTGCTTATTCTCCTTCATTTTTAAAATTCCAGCTGCATCCTGTATTTGCATGAAGCATTTATTGAAATAGGAGATCATTGGGCAAAACACTGTATAGTACATTTGTCATTTTCTTCGTATCAGCAAGAACCATATATCAGAATAGACTCAGCTGTATACCATGTTATTTTCATAAATAAATATACAGGTTATTGATAATACATATATACATCTTTGAGCTTTGTCACATCAAATGCAGCAAATACATTGCCCAATATATTTCCTCATGGGGGGGGGGAAATATATTACAATCAGTTAATCAATTGTTGAATGAGTTGTGGTGGATTTTGGAGAAATGCTGTCAAAAAAGTGACAGCTCTCTGCAAATCTTTTTTTTTTTACAGCTGAGAGGATCTGTTATATTAAAAATCATCTAGCTTTAAAGTCTTCTCCTGTACTTTTTTCCGTTGTGCTTTGGATCATCAGCAAAGAGAAAGTTACTTCACAGAATAGTTGCTCCTCACCTTCTTTGCAATGAAATTGAGATTTTTTAAAAAAATGTAACTACCTAGTTTTGTGACTTTATACTTTCAATGTCCAGGAGATGCTAAAGTGCTGAATGTTGGTTTACTGTTATCTTTGAATGCAGCCATTCATTTATCCTCTTAGGGAGGTGGTGTGTCTCCCATAGAATGTTCAAAAATATTCCAGAATATTTAGTTTATATGGTGAACTGGCTAAGCCTCTTACCACTCAACATCATCTCTACAGACTCAGCAGCAGGAAAGGCAAGGAAAGAGTGTAGCTGTTCAGCTAGGTCCATAGCCAGTCATTTTTTTGGTAGTGACGAGGTTAGTGCTACAAGAAGTCATTGCAGAACAGAGAGGATATAAATTAGATTGCCTAATATGGCTAATGTAATTTATTCACATTACTTATTTGTGAGCATTAGAGTATAGTCAGAGAAATAGTGATAACCTACTTTTAAAAATGAAGGCCAGTATGGGCTGGGAAAATTGAAGAAAGCAGTTCTTCCCTTCTAATACATAGAAACATACAGGGTCAAAACATGTACCTGTCTAGGCTAGCATTGCCTGTTCTGACTGGCAGCAGCCTGCCATCCTCTCTACTACAGATACATCCTATCATCTTCTGAATGCAAAATATTTGCTTTATTATTGAGCTTCACCTATTCCCTGTGGCTACATTCAGGGCATCCCAGTGCATACCAGTCTTCACCGCTTAGAAGGAGCAGTGGCCCAAACAAGATGGTAAGAGGCAAGTATATAACTATAAGTAGATAACTATCTGAGAGATTCATGGTGAAGCGAGTTCAGAATCCTAGACAGGACTAGGGGTGCTGCATCAGAATGGCAAGAAAAGAGGTTCAGGGGATCAGCATGATGGTCAGCAATTTTGTAGCTGAAAGCAAGAGGAAAATGTTGCTTCAGGGCAGGTCTGATTTCAAGTGGTGTGAAATATGATGACTGCCTTATGAATGTATGAACATACTAATTAAATGATGCAATTCTTCAAAAACCCTCCAGTTTATGAATATGGGATATTTTGCTTCTGTATCCATGATCCAAAAAGGGACATGGTGGCGCTGCAGGGTCGGAAGACCAGCCGTCGTAAGATCAAATCCACGCAACGGAGTGAGCTCCTGTCGCTTGTCCCAGCTCCTGCCAACCTAGCCATTCAAAAGCATGTAAAAATGCGAGTAGATAAATAGGTACCACCACGGTGGGAAGGTAACGGTGTTCCGTGTCTAGTTGCGCTGGCCACGTGATCACGGAAACTGTCTACGGACAAACGCTGGCTCTACGGCTTGGAAACGGGGATGAGCACTGCCCCCTAGAGTCGGGCACGACTGGACTAAATGTCAAGGGGAACCTTTACCTTTACCTTTATCCATGATCCAAACCCCCAGGAAATGGACCGATATTGCAGCATAATATCATGCTCACATTGCCAGCAGGAAAAAAGACACCAAGCTTTACCTGACAAAGGCCAGCCTGAATGTTGGCAACACCAATGATAGCAGTCAAGATGGTCTACAGGAAACACTCTAGTGTTTACTGCTAGAGATGGGCATGAAGTAAACAGTGAGCCAGGAAATTCATCAAAAATCCATTGATTTGGATCGGTTTGAGTTCATCCAAACTGGACAATCTGAACCAATGATTTTTTTCTGGTGATTTCTTTTTTTTTTTTTTTTTCCCTTTATTTTAAATTTAAACAAAAACATATAACATACAAACTAAAATACAATTTAACTGTGTTCCCCACCACCATATGCGGGACCTCTTGCCATAATCTTCCTCTTCCTTCTTCTTCTTCTTCTTCTTCCTCTTCTTCTATTGTCCTCTTCTCCAAAACTGCATTGATTCTTGATTTGGAGCTTTCCCTTTTCCTCTTATTAATACATATTCCAAAAATCTCCCCCATATATCATAAAAGTTATTTTTTTTCAACTCTCCTTTCTTAACCTTTAAGTTACAAGTTAATTTATCATTTATTGCTATATTCCATATTTCTTTATACCATTCTTCAATTTGCAATTCGACTTTTGATTTCCATTGCCTAGCTATAATCAATCTAGCTGCTGTTAATAAGTTGGTTATCAATTCTTTAGTCATTTTGTCATATTCCACATTCTCAAATATTGATAACAAAGCAATCTCAGCATTAAATTCTATATCTTTTTCACATATGTAGCTTAATTCTTTAAAAATTTGTTTCCAAAATCTTTGCACTTTTTCACATTCCCACCACATATGAAAGTATGTACCAATTTCCTTCTCACATTTCCAACAGACATTCGGATGATTGGCATTAATTTTATTTAATTTTGACGGTGTTAAATACCATCTTAAACTAAGTTTAAAAAAATTTTCCTTTATTCTTACTGACATAAATCTTAACACCCTCATTTTCCATATCATCCTCCATTCTTCTTCATTTATTCTTTTCCCAATATCTTGCTCCCACACTATTTTTAATCCTTCTTTCTCACTTTCCTCTTCCTCTAAATTAAGAAGAAGTAAGTAAATTTTGCTCACAGTACCTTTCACTGAGTCAGTCATCCGAATGTCCTCATATGACAATAACAATTGTTCGTATTTTGTATATTCTCTACCTTTATTATATTTATTTACCCATTCATTAGTCCATCTTTCTAATTGTATATAATTCAACCATGAAATGCTCCTATTCTGAAGAGTTTGTTTCATTTGATCTATCGATCTCATTTTATACAACCAATCTTTCAATCTAATCACTTTCTTTTCTTTAAATAGATCCACATATACTTTCATGTTGGTAGGAAAATTTTCTATTTCTGTCACTAATCCAAGTGGGGAATATGATGAACATAAATTCTTTTTGCACTTATACCATATATTTAACAATGTCTTTAAAAATGGATTATTAATTTCCCTTATTTTATCTTTCTTAATTATACCAAATAAATATGTTTCTATATCTGCCTGTAATTCTGATGATTCCATCTCCCACCAAATTAGCCTTTCTGGATTATATATAATTTCCCCAATAAACCTCAATTGGTTAGCCAAATAATAATTTTTTATATTTGGTAAACCTATACCACCTTTTTGCTTTGTTCTATACCAATACTTTTTATTTATTCTAGATCTCTTCCCTTCATTACAGTATTTATTAATTATTCCTTGCCAAAATTTCAAATCATCCTCTGTTAACTGTATTGGTAGCATTCTAAATAAAAAATTAATTTTTGGTAAGATTTTCATTTTTATCAATGCAATCCTTCCAAACCAAGATAGCTTAAAGTTACTATATTCCTGTAATTTGTTTTTAATCACTTCCTTTAGTTTATTATAATTATATTCCTTTATTTTTTGAATATTTTTTGCTAGATCTATTCCTAAATATTTAATTGATTTGCATAATCTGAAATCATATTTTTCAACACACCTTTCTTGTTCTACTCTATTATGATTAAATAACATTAATTCAGATTTTTGCCAATTCACACATAATCCAGTTATTCTTCCAAATTTTTCTAAATTAGAAAAATTTTCTGGTGATTTCTGAACCTCCTGGTTGGTTGCCTTCCCACAGCCTTCCTCCAGCCCCCTTCCCACTACCCCTGTTGCCACCCTACCTTTTTCTGCTGCTGCCTCCTCTTCCTCCACTGCCGCTGCCACCTTGATAGGCCCACCTCAGGCTGCTGGCCTCTGCGCATGTCCCTGCCTATCAGCTGAGAGGCAGGGACATGCAAGGAGGCCGCTGAGCCAGCTGACAGACCAGCTAACTAAAAAGAAAAAATGCACATGCACAGAGACCGGACGGCCTGTGGAGCTGGTGGCCTCTCAAGATGACAGTGGTGGTGGAGGAGGAGGCAGCGGCAGTGGCAGCAAAACGTAGGGAGGCAGCAGGGGCCGTGGGAAGGGGGTGGGGCAGGTTGTGTGGAGATGGAGGCAACCATCTTTTTTTTTTAGACAGCCATTGGGCTTTCTAAAAAAAAAAAAATTCCAGAATGAACCAACAACTCAATTCATAAATTGTAAATTTGCTTTAACAGAAGGATACTCTCCAAATCCCATGAAGTACTAGTTCTCCTCTCTTTAGCACTGGTTAGGCCTCACCTTGAGTATTGTGGCCAGTACTGGATACTGTACTTCAAGAAGGATGCTGACAAACTGGAACAAGTTCAGAGGAGGGTGACAAGGAAGATCAGGGGGCTGGAAACCAAGCCTAATGAGGAAAGGCTGAAAGAACTGGGCATTTGATGTAGTCGTTTTTTCCTGACTTTCCTATCACATGATTGCTTTTCTTCCTGTGGTGAACAAAATATTCACCATCTGTACCCCTGTCATAGATAATTTTGAAGGTATATTTTTCAAATAATTGTGTTTGCTGTCCAATTTCTTTGTCCGAGAAGGATTAATTCCAAATTCCATCAATAGGTGTCATGTTTCAGCAATGAGGTGTTTTTTATTTTTATTTCGTGGACTACAAATCCAATAATTCCCCATTCTGATAGTTCCAGCTGTCTTCCACAAACTTGGCAGGCACCCTGTGACTCACTTGGCAGAAAAGGCCTCAACTGGAAGACTCTGAGGTTTGGCTAGGCCTACTTCCACTCACGTTTCCTGGTGCTATCTAGAAACTTTCTTTCTGAACAGGAGGCTACAACACCTGCAGAATGTTTGCTGATCAGTGCTAAGGGCAACTACAGTTCACTGGTAAAACAGTGTAGGTTTTTAAACACTTTCCATGCAGAAAGTGTTCAGTCCTGGCATCTTGGGTAAAAGGATCTCAGCTAGTAGATCCTGTGAAAGATCTCTGTTTGTGATCCTGGAGTTATAGTAGACAATAATAGGTTAGACTGACAAATAGCCTGGTCTGACTTAAAACAGCTTCCCCCTAGCAGAGTTGGGAAGAAGGTAGATTGGAAGCCACTGATAGATTTGTGCAAGTCTCTGCAACTAGACTAACTGTTATATTCCTGACAGTGGGATCCATTTGATAATGGAATCTATTGCCTTGGAGGGTGGTGGACCGTCCTTCACTGGAGATTTTTAAGCAGAGACTGGATGGCCACCTATCAGGGATGCTTCATAGTATGGATTTCGTTTATTGGGAGGGCGTTAGATTTAATAAGTCTTGGGGTTCCATTCCAGTTCTACAATTCTATGATTCATTTATCTTCTGAAATCCCTCACATACTATCTTCTTGGTGATGGTTTTTGAAACTGGTGCTGTTTTCTCCGAGCAGCTAGAAAAAGTGAGGCGGAATGGGAATCAAAATCAAAATTAAACAGAGCACTCAGCTCTGCAGACACCCGCTGACTGTCCAGGAGCCCTTCTATCTTTCCTGCACAATTCAGCATAGGAGCCTGCCTTGCAGTTTGCATTTCCATGTGGACTGGAAAATGGTTTTCCTAGAGAACCAGATATGCACAAATATTGGCATTGATACTTTGTCTGCTTAAGAGTATTAGAACAAGTATGGAGGAGTATAGTATAGTACTTTTAAACTTGTGGCATAAAACATTGTTTACTACAATTGGCTCCAGCAAAAGCAAGGTCACTGAGATCATAACAATTCATTGGCAACCACCTATTTCATTTTGCTTTCTAATGTATAAACAAGAGATATGAAAATAATAAACACATGACAGTTGAAAATATTTGTTTTGAAAAGGGTGAGGTGGGTATGTTTTCACTTTCAAGCTGTTTTAGATGTTGGGAAGTGACGAACGAAACCACCACCAATAAGCGGGGGATAACTACTGTTTCATAGAATCATAGAATAGTGAGGTTGAAAGGGGCCTATAAGGCCGTCACGTACAACCCCCTGCTCGATGGAGGAATACAAATCAAAGGATATCGGCCAGGTGCTTGTCTAAGTTTCTCTTGAATGCCTCCAGTGTTGGAGCACTCACCACCTCTCGAGGTAATGGGTCCCACTGTCTTACTGCTCTAACAGGACATTTTTCCTGATATTCAATTATAGCAAGTTACATAAACAAAATTTAAAATATAAGTAGGCTTTGTTTTTCACGTTGCATTCAAAAGAATCAGAAGCAGCAGCAGGAGCTGTGAGAGACATCTTACCCAAAAAGGGTTCCCCTTTGAATAACTAGCATGGGTGAGCTCTATGTAAAAATGTTTCTTTTTGTGTTTGTGTCTTAATATGCTAAGAGCTACGTGACGCTTTTTGCTTTATAGATTTTTACAGTTTGAAACTTCACTACTTTCAGATATATATTTTCTGTATTTTACTGTTTTAATGTGCCTTATGATTAGGCTGTAAGCAATGTACTCTGTAATTTTCAGCCCCACTGGGTGTGGTTCTACCTCTTGCACGTGCAGCTTCGCCCCTGTATGCACGCATGACTCTGACCCTCCCACACACTGGGTTCCAGCACGACCAGAACCGAACACGATCATTGTGCTGAGAAGGAAGAGAGCTGTGCGGTAGGAAACAGAGTCATGCGTCTGCACATGTGCACGCCCAGCTTAGCAGGATCCTTGGCTAAAAGTTATTATAATGTTGGAATGTATTTGAAAAAAATTTATTGTTCTTTTTACTTTTAAAAGAGTCTTTACTCTCAAAAGAGATGCTGCTGTAATTTTAAGGCAAAAACGAAAGAAAAATAACAAATAAAACAGCAAAAAAGCCAAAAACCTTGTCACATCTTAAAGACTGTTATATTTTAAAAGGGGTAAAGTGGGTATTTTAAATTCCTCAGACATAAAAGTGAGATAACATGACATTTTTTTTTACGTTTATACATGGCATCAAAATACAGAGACAAAATACAGAGACAGTTTGGTTAGTTAGAAAGTTTAAAATTGTGTTAGTCATAGGAGGGTGATGGCCTCTGTTTGATATTCAGATCTATTCCATTGAAGCTTTGTACTGTAAAAGAGTGTAAGTCAAGAACCCTGGCAAAGAATAACAATGGTAGAATCAACATGATTGTTAATTATAATGAGATTAGCTTTTTACAGTTGGTAATGACCTTTAAGACCCCTGTTTGAGATCTAGCTCCTTTCTAGGAGATTTTTAAACAGTGACAATGGTTGGTAAATTACCCCAGGCAGTAGATGACAGCAAGAACAACATGGTAATGAGTTAAGACTCTTTGGTTACCTTGGAAACTTTTAAGGTGGATGTGGTAAGGAGGGAAATATACCTGGGAGATACCAGTAGATATGGTACGATTATTGTAGTGTTTTATATTAGGTAGTGCCCTAAGAAGCCTTGACTAATATTGAGTCCATTGAAATGCTCAGCAAGTATATATAATCTCAGGTGTCTCTCTCCGGATTCTTGTCTTGTATTTTCTTTTTTCCAGAATATCAACTTTCAGATCTTGTGCAGAGTGTCCAAGTAAATTAAAATAATGTGAAACAGTTTTCTGATTATTGCCATTCCTTTTGTCCAATGTGTGTCTGTGATGACATTGACAGAGAGTGGGAGTTGTAGTCACTGAGGATGAGAGAAAATGGAGTCTGTTAGGTTTCAAAGTGAAATGAGTTGAGGACATTGGAATGTGGTAAAGGCTGAGAGGCTGTTTTTCCTAATTTACAGCTAGACTGGTACAGAGTGACTCCTGATAAGCGTGCAAGGTCGAGGAGGCCCAGTGCGAAGACCCAACAAATTCCAGTCTAATTGGGAAGGAGATAATGCACCTGCATCTCCATGAGAATTGGAGGTGGATTGAGCAGTTACGCCTCCTGGAGTTAATAGGTTTACAGCCATGAAGAAGGAGGTCCGAGGGGTGTAGAAAAGATGGAGGAGAAGGGATGTTGAGAGCTCTCATTCTCTTAGCTTATGTGAAGCTAAGAAGGATTGATGATGGATTGATTTATGTTGCCGGTTGTTTACAGAATGTAGAATGGTAAAAAGAAGGAGGGGTGGGATTAGCCCACCACAGCTTAGATCTTAGAGTTTCTTATTTTTAATAAGAAATAACTGCTTTATTTAATTAAACCTTTGCGGTTTAAGTGGTAGCATAATAACCTTTGAACATGTTATTATGCTACCGCTTAAGCAAAAGAACTGTTTCTATGAATCTTTATTCTCTTAATAAAAAATAATTACAAAAAACCTCATTGAGGACTAGTCTTTTGGACCAGCAGGTTTTGGCTAAATCCAGAGGAGTAGAACAATAATCACTAACTGGCTACTATAGAGAAGTCCTATTTAACTGAGCTGTTGTGAGTTCTAAGGAATCACAAAGCCCATGTTGCAGTACTTGCAAGGTACTGAGTAAACTGAAGTGTTTTTCAAAGGTCAGGCTTGCCTATGGCACAGATGCTATGCACTGCTGAAGGTTGAGGACTTACCTCAGTGTAAAGTGATAGATTTGGGGCCTGAAAGACTCCCTGACCAAGCGCCATACCCTCCTTAGGGAGACATGGTTGCTCACAGTGTCCATTATTTCTTTTGCATAGAGATGGTTCTCCTTGGACACTGTTGTTTAAAAAAAAATGACATATATAACATTGTCAACTCTACCCCCACATTTACTCTGGCAGCATGATTACAGGACCTAACAATGCCACGTACAACAGCAAGGGTATTTTTATTTGTTCCTCTGCCAATGTTATTTAGATTTCCAAAAGAGCACAGGATGGGTCAGGCACCAGTTTTTGTACATAGACCACATCCGGGGAACAAGGCAAATCCCTGTTCCCATCTAGACGAGATGTATATGTCGTTACTTGTTGAGAACTAGAGCTGTGCGTTGGTCTCTGGACTTGCTCCATACCCAAATAATGGCACGCAGATCAGTCCTTTTGGAGATATTCCAACTCAGTTCTTGTCCACACACACACGTGGGGGGGGGGGGGGCAGGCACAGAGGCACAGTTCTGAATTTTGTTCACACACACACACACACACACACACACACACACCCCTGATCACAGAACAATAACCACATACTGCTGGCCTTAGGAGGTCCATGGTCTGAACAGGAGAAGTGCCTTACCTCATTATTTCAAGATGAGGTGACTCCTCTCCCTGACTATAAGTCACCCTTGCTGATGTTGTACAATATAATCACCCTAAGTATTATGTGAAATCAAACATAATTCTACGGACTGGGTTTTATAACCGGTCTTATTTTTTCATGTTGCTCTTGGTCTTTGTAATAATTTGTTTTCCTTCCTGGTTTGTATTATATATCCTTTTATATTCTGTTTGGTAAATGAAAGCAACAAAGCATTTTTTTTAAAAAAAAAATCTTGTTTTCATTTTTATACTCTTTTCCCCTTGGACCTCAAGGAACCTCTAGTCCAAAGCTTCTTTATTCTAATTTGCTGCTGTTTTTTCCCTTTTACTTACTGCATCCCACTCTTTGAGGTCTTTTTCTCTCTTTCTTTGGTTTGAATATGATGCAGAAAACTCAAAGCATCTCTATTTTGTATTGATAGTCCCCCGTTGTTCATTCATTGTGTCTCAGAAAGCAATTTAAAAATAGTTCCTAAATTAATCATTATTTTTGAACAATCCACACACACACGAAATGTCAGTAGTTTCATGATTATGCTGTATGGGTAGTCAGTAATGGTTTATTGTCACCAAGACTTTAAAGACTCATTGTAAGAATTCCAATTACAGAATGAAGCCCTGCACTACCTGTGGGTTTCAGAAGGTTATCGACATCAGGGTTCAGAGTCAGAAGGAACTGAAACATAATTGCTCCTTATCTTTCAAACATTTGCTGGCTGCTATGCAATAATTGTGTTCTTTTGTGTAGATAGGCATTATTTTGATATTATATATGTTTTTCCCTGCTCTTTATCTTTTGAAGTTATTAGTGAGTTAGATCATGATTCATTTATAAAGAAAAACTGAATAATTAAAAGGAGGGGAAGTTCTTTCAATTGAACTTATTATTTACACTTCTTATATTATTAAAGGTATATATTTATCATTAATTAGTACATAGCCACAACAAAGCCCAAAAACATTTATTGAAAATTTATTTTTAAAAATCAGTGTTAAAAGTCAGCATTCTTTAAAGAATGGTAATGGCCTGGCCATTTTACCCTGGGCAGGGTAACAATTCAAACAAGCCAGCCAGCCAGCCAACCAACCAACCAACTAACCACTGGGGGAAAAACAAGCAAACAAACAAGCATACAAACAAAAATAGCTTTAAAACCACATTGACTCACAAAAGGCCAATTGAAGCAAGACAACCTGGCTTGCTTGCCAGAACCTTATAAGAGCTGGAGTTATCCTGAATTTCCTTGGGAGGCAATTCCACAATCAAGATGCTGTGACAGAGAAAAGGCCTGTGCCGTGTACTCACCAGCTTCAGAAGGTGGCGAGATCTGCAACAAGCCACTGAGCTGGGGGCAGGGGGACAAATCTCAAATTCCAGGCAAGCACACAGGGCAGGAG
The DNA here is from genome assembly GCA_037013535.1 of Intellagama lesueurii. Lineage (NCBI taxonomy): Eukaryota > Metazoa > Chordata > Lepidosauria > Squamata > Agamidae > Intellagama > Intellagama lesueurii. Next base: position 24,287,006 of record JBAJHW010000010.1, on the reverse strand, counting down.
GCAGCCGCCTATCAAAAGGCGTATCTTGAATTGAGCTCTGGAGCAAATGAGAAACTAGTACAATTAATTCAAGCCAGATAATATATAGGAGCTCATATCCTGTTTGGATTTGGGCTGCCAGGATTCTTGAGAGTGTATGCACCACTGGCTTGGTGTGTGTTTCAGAATCCCAGTGGAAACTCACTAGTTGCAGTCTAGAAGTGACTGAATGTTATGCTATTTGCCTTCTGCATGTATAACAAAGCAACAGGATTTTAGCCGTTATATAGCACATAGTCTATAGACCGCCTCCTTCCATATGAACCTACCCTGCAGTTAAGATCTAGCCAGGGGGCCCTTTTGAAAGAGCCGTCCCTCAAGGAGGTAAGAGGTAAGAGGGATGGCTGGTAGACAAAGGGCCTTTTCGGCAGCTGCCCCCAGACTATGGAACGCCCTCCCAATTGAGATTTGTCTGGCGCCGACGCTGATGACATTTCGGCGCCAGGTCAAAACCTTCCTGTTCCAGAAGGCTTTTAATTGAAATAATATCAACTGTGGGTCCTGATGGCAATTTTTAGAGTATATATTTTAATTGTATTTTAATTGTTTTATATTTTTTTATTGTATTTTAATTGTTGTAAGCCGCCCAGAGACCTTTGGGTAGAGTGGGCGGCATATAAGTTAAATAAATAAATAAATGAATGAATGAATAGTCTCTACCACAGATGGAGCCATTGAAATACCCATAGGAGAAGCTTTTAAGATTGTTGATATGAGTCATCGGTCACTCTTATTGTCCAACACAGCTACAATATTTAATCAACTAACTGTTTGGATTAATAGATTTTCAACAATCAAAATGTCATCCCTGATTAAGGGAACAAATATTTTCTTAAAGATTACAATCCAATGTTCATTTATATACTGAGTAAGCCCCACCGAGCACATTGGAACCCACTTCTGAGTAAACCTCTTTCAAATTGTTCAATAAAAATGCCAGTTAAGAATTATTTATTCCTTTATTTTCAAACATTGCTATACAGTGCTTAAACCTTTAATTCAAACCTGTAATATATAAAAAACAAATGGCAGTCACCATCTTTAAAGAGTTAATCTCCCCTCTCACGCTTACAGACTAGAGTGCCATTTTTAAGGTCATGATTAGAGATGGGGGTATTCATATACAAATACGAATATCCCCGCACAGCTGGACTTAATGAGGGGCCAGCTCCTGCGGCCAGCCCGTCCACTCATACGTCCAACAGCAGCAGGAGCCTCGTTCATCCTTCCAATCGCTCCCACAGCTCTGCTTTCTTCCTACTCGCCTGGCCACTCCAGGCAGTGGGAGGGAGGATGAGTCTCCCTGCATGGCTGCTGAGTGGCTGATTTCACCAGTTTGCCTTACACAAACAGAACACTTTACTTACAGGGCTGGAATCCAATAATAATACATATCTATCTATCTATCTATCTATCTATCTATCTATCTATCTATCTATCTATCTATCTAGCTAGCTAGCTAGCTAGCTAGCTAGCTACACATCTTTCTCCCTGTATAGTGACTAGATAGCTTAAAATAACATTTAAAAGCAAATATTAAAGCAATTACAAATGTAATAAATCACACTATTAAAATAATTAAACGTAATAATTATTAAATGCTTATGAGGGTGGTGAGTCAAAGAGAAAGATCTTAAAACAGGGGCAGCTGATATAGACATATATATGTATATGTGAATGTATGTTTAAATGTGTTTGCAAGAATCAGAATGTTGTATTCGTATATGATACAGTTCTAACTAGAGATGGGGGTATTCGTATTCGTATACGAATACCCCCGCACAGGTCAACTAGCCACTCTTCGACCTGGCAGGGAGGCTCTTCGACCTGGCAGGGAGGCTCATCGTCCTGCTTCCTTCCAGGAGTGGCTAGTCAACTGCGAGCTCCGGAGTGATAGGAAGGGAGTGTGGAGACCGCGGCAGCAGAGGAAGAGTGAGTGGACTGTCCGGCCCCAGGGGGCCGGACCCTCATTATGTCCACCTGTGCAGGGGTATTCGTATTAGTATACGAATACCCCCATCTCTAGTTCTAACCAATCGGAATGTATCTGTAGTCAGCCAGGCTGCTGAATAAAGTAGGTGTCAGTTAGAAGTGTTAAACAAGGACAATGACATAACCAGAGACAGGGTCTCACATGATATGTAACTAAGATAGGGCTGGCAGGGTTCAATATGGGACTGATAGAAGCAACTATGTAATAGACCTCAATTAGAAATAAAGATGTAACTGATTAATATGTACTAGGGCTAATTAGGATTACAAATATAACAGTATCACTATGAGATATTTACCAGAGAAAATATGTCTGTCATACCAAATGTTTAAGCATTGACAGTTATATTATGTTTTATAGATGTTTATAATTAGTAAAAATTATTTCATGTTTTTAACCAAGGCACAAGTGATTATTTTAATATCAGTTGTTGGCACAAACACATCTACGGGAGAACATATGATTTTACTCTATACAAATAGTGGTTTTTAATCTAAACATTTCCAACTGCTATACACAAATTCTGCTGAGTTATAGGTTTTAATTTATTTATTATAACCAAAAGCCCACAGTTGTTTTGTGCTTTACAGGTTAAAACAAGAACTTTAATTTGTGCCTGGAAACACTTTAATAACAAGTGTTTTCTGTTCTCCCTTTAACTATCTATGGTCAGGAGTCTTGCACCAGCACCCTGGCCCACTGAAGTTTTGAGACACTTTTAAAAGTTGGCCCCATGTACACCATACTACAGGAATCCACATGACATGTAACTAAGGCATGTGTTATCTGTGACTAGAGATGGGTACGAGCCACTGGTTCAATGGTTTGTGCCAGTATATTTCTTGGGTGAATAAGTGTTCGGTACTTCCCTGCCCCGACTCCTCTGGTGGATGCCCACTCAGACACAGTGCCCCAGCTTCCTTGCCCCATCTCCTCTGGACACTGCCCCTGAGTGGGCACCTGCCAGCAGGGCTGGGAACTGCCAAACACCTGTTCAGTCAAAAAATGATCTGGCATGAACCACTGAACTGGTTGAATTCCTACTCCCTGATTGCTTTTTCACTGGCAGGAGCACCTTTGTCTTGTCTGGATTAACCTTCAGTCCCCCCCCCCCCATCCAGTAAAATGATTGAATTCGCTGAAATTCCAGTCCATTACTGGCTCTTTGTTGTTGTTGTTTAGTCGTTAAGTCGTGTCCGACTCTTCGTGACCCCATGGACCAGAGCACGCCAGGCCCTCCTGTCTTCCACTGCCTCCCGGAGTTGGGTCAAATTCATGTTGGTCGCTTCGGTGACACTGGCTCTAGACACTGGTTTAGGATAAAAACATATTTCCTAGAAAGAAAAGAGAGAGCTGAGAACAATAGAGGTGCCCTCGAACTTTGGACAACCTCTCCCAGAGTTTTCATGTATACATTAAATAGCATGGGGGACAGAACAGAGCCCTGATAAACTACTCACATCAATGGCCCGGGCATAAACCACCCTCTAATCTCAACCCTTCAGGAAGTACTGGGTCCACTGCAAAACCATGCCTCCAAGTCACATCCCAGAGACATGATCCACAATGATGCCATGGCTGATGGTACTGAAAGTAGAGGAGAAGTCCAGTGGAAATAATAGGGACATAATTCTCCTGTCAAATTGCATGATTGAAATCAAGTCTGGCTAACCCAATTCATTGGGTTGGAATGTCAAGAATCAGTTAACTATATTTTTAGCAATGAACAGGCAGAATGATGGAGAAGTTCACATTCTTCTAGGATGGTGATTAACATTTGATGAAAGGTTTGCAGAAAGTTGACACTGTTGTAACAGGAAGCTGAGCAGTCTCCATTCAACTCTTGTTGTCTGTGTTTCTCTGAAGTTTCTCAACTCAGTTTTCCATCATGGGGTCAGGGGAAAATCTTTTTTGGACACTTTGTGGCAATATTTCATTTAGTTCCTATAAAATCAGATGAAATGGAGTTGGACCCAATTTCAGCCTTTCATGTTGTCTGGTCAGATTTACTTCCCAGGGTAACATGCATCACGAATGTAATCTGTGAAATTTGTAAGTGATAGATGCAATCAGCTGAAGCACAGCTGTTTCATATCCTGTAGAGTATCCTTTCTTATTCTCTCTCCCCCTCCCCCACCAAGCCTTCTGCTTTCACAGCAACTCAGGTTGTTAAATGGGAGAATCAAGTTTTTCATTTTTCTTCAAGCCATTCAGGATGGATTTTCATGGTCAAATTAATTAAGAACACACACATATATTTGGCTGTGATGTAGAAGTGGGTGCATAAACCCAGATTTTGTAGCTGAACCCTTAGACCTATTCATACACTCATTGTAGGGTTAACGTGGACATGTGTGGAATGGGAAGAAACTATCCCATCATAACTCTTGTCATGTGGAGTGTGAAGAGTGATTCTTGATGCATGCAGATACTCTGTGTGATCTAGAGACACAGTAGGGAATTGAACTCCCAACCTCTGGCTCCATAGCCAGATATCTAACTCACTGAGCTCTCCAGCCGGGTGTAGACTTAAATAAACAGTATCTAAATATGATGAAAGAATCCCAATCAGCAATCTGTTGTGGCAGTTGAAAAGGGCTAGTGCAATTCTAGCTTAACTGAAGCACAGAATCCAGATTGTGAAAAGCAGTGATGCTGCTTGATCCTCTTTTGATCAGACCTCACCTAAAGTGCTGTGTTCAGCTCTGCGCACTGCAGTTTAAGAAGGAAATTAAAAAACTGGAATGGGTCCAGAGAAGTATGATAACTAACTCTGAATATCTGATGGCCCATCACGGAAGTGTGTGTGTCTGTGTGTGTGTGTGTGTGTTGAAATGGGAATTTGAGTTGAATATGCTTTGCATGACTATAGAATGGACCTTTTTTTGGCATTGGTGGACATTTCTTCATTAGAGGTTTTTAAACAGAGGCTGGATGGCTACCTGTCAGGAATGCTTTATGGACAAGGGCTTGACTAGATGACCTTAGATTTCCCTTCCAAATCTATGATTTTATAAATTGGGAACTGGAGTATGTTCTTTCTAACCCACTGGTGCTTCAGGTCAGATGCTTGTGTACTTGCTTTTCCTATGTTCCATCTACATGAAGGCCCACTGCAGAGTGGAAAAAGTAAAATAGAATAACTATAGTGTAAAAAAATGTCCATAAGGTTTCAAATAGTTACTCTACCTACAGAGTGTGAATTTCTGTGTCCAGTTTTGCATACATTTCTAACCAGAGAGGTAGGAGGAAATTCGTGCAATTCATCTGTGCTTAATGGTGTTATGAATGAATCCCGAGTGGCACAGGAGAGGTATAGTCATAGATTTCAGCCATTAAAGATTGCCAGTGCTTTAAATTCATAGTTTGCCACCAGGGAGCACATTTGTGCAAACATGAGGAACTCCAGATTTGCAATGTACAGAGAGTTCTGACCTCCTCAGTTAAAGATCTTTTGTTAAAAATAAATATGCCCCTGTGAACTTCCAATTAGTGCCATTTTCTGAACATTCTGCACATGTTAGGTTCAGTTAGCACATTGTGCCCACATGATTATTATGGGGGAACAACATTATCTTTAGTGACACAGCTGCCTCAGGTAGCAAACTTGTGGTGTCATGAAATTCAGCAAAACTTTAGTTATTTAATGTGTGGAGGTTTTTTAAACTCCAAGGTGAGACATTGACACTGGCTGGGTTTTCTGCTTCCCAGTAACTTGATGACTCTAAATTCCCACAGGGATGGCTTGTTAGCCTGTTGTCTATTGCAGAAAATCAACAAAGAAGGTGTTATGGCACCTTAAAGGAACATGTTTTCATAGATTATTGCCCACTTCTTCAGATGCAGCAGTAACATACTTTGACTATGTTTATGCATATGTATCTCGGTCTTTATAGGTATGGGCAATGCCATTTGCAGCTTAGGCAGCAAAATATATTGGGCTGGTGTCACTCTTTTATTTACTGATATCATAACTCCCTTTATTTTGTCATTTGACTCCTTAGGTAGTAGTCTCTTTAAATAACCAGAGGAAAAATGTGCTTTCTTTAATAAGCTTCACATATTTCCTCTCTTCCTTTTACACTGCCACTGATCTGTAGCTGCCCTATGCGTGTGTATTTGCCCCTTCACTCAGGTGCCTATAATGCTCTCCACGTAGCTAGTCCTCATGTGTTGAACTCAGCACTGCTCAGTTTGAACAGAACTAATAAGATTTTATTAAAACAATAGTATCAGAAGGATATTGTTTATTCCTAGACTTTGAATTCATCCAACACAATTATTCACTCTCATCTCTCCCCCTTTCAGTTTGTCTCTCAGACTGCTCTCTCCATCCACTCTCTCTGACCACTTCCACCTAACCAACACATAACTTCCTATTTTCTCTTCCAGTTAATGAGAACCATTCTTACTGACATTCCACGCTACTCTCATCACGTGCTTACAAAATCAATGCATTTCAAACAATACACATACCACTAATGAATAAACAATATTGTTAAACATAATTGGCATCATTGAGGAGATCTGTAAGAGGAAAACGCAATAGCTGTAGTGCCTGACTCTTGAAGTCTAGATGACGGGAATCAATCTACTATTCCTTCTGCTGTTTTACTGAGACCTTGTACTGGAAGCAGAAACATTAGTATGCGGTTTCTAGTCCCAACTAGAGTAGACCCATTGAATCAATTGCTGTCGTTGGGGCATTGCAATAAGATATAGCAAGAATAACTAGCAATTGCTGTTGGTACCAGCATAAGGATATTAAACAAAGTGCCCCTCCCTGCTTTTGTCTAGGTAATATCCTCTTCTTTGTGCTTCTTTGTGTTTCTACACAGGTTGCTTTAGGAGAAATAAAGACATGTCTGAGTCAAGATAAAATGGCCACCATACAATGTCGTCATCTCAGGCTTTCACCTTGCTCTCCACCCCTAGTGTAGCTAGACCTTGATGCAGTATATAATGATTTTTCTAGGCTTCATCTGATTACAAAGAGGAAAATATAATTCCATTCCCAGAAGTAGCCTTTCAGTGTGATCATTTTTGTTTGCAAAGAAATCATCTCCCTCTCTAGTATCTGACCAACCCATTTCTGAGGTTGATAAAGAGGTTAGGTAAGTGATGAGGATGCATAAAGAACATGGGCAGTGTGGGTTCCACAGGTAGCCTTGCTAGTTTGTATTTATAATTTTGTCGTCTGATTACAGAGATATAATCTCTTGTTGTTCTTACCTTGTACTCACTTTTTCAAACCACGCTGTTGCTCATATTATCATTTCTAAAGGCAGCGTTCCAGCACTGCAAACATCAAATTTCCTATCTGTTTTTTTCCCTTTCTTCCTTTTTTTTGAACACTCAGAAATAATCATTCAGAAAAAACTTTCTATTTCTTTTTAGACTTTGGTGTCATTACTGTTCATATCAGCCTCACAGGTACCTTACTGAACCACAGGGGTGTGTGGCAACCATGTGTTACGCTGCACTATCTTTGCTCATAAGTAGTGCTTGAAGATTGTGTCAAAAATATTGTAATTATCTGTTTTTGGTCACAGATCATCCTTTTCTTCCAGCATGATCTCACAGACACACTATTAGCTCGGGTGGTCTCCCAAGACTCTGAATATGAGTGATATTTATTTTGCTCTAACTTGCTTTTTCTTGAGGTTGAGCCCTAGTCCCTCAGAAATCTGACTAGGTAAAGGTAAAGGTTCCCCTTGACATTTAGTCCAGTCGTGTCTGACTCTAGGGTGCGGTGCTCATCCCCGTTTCCAAGCCATAGAGCCAGCGTTTGTTCATAGACAGTTTCCGTGGTCACGTTGCCAGCGCGACTAGACACGGAACGCCATTACCTTCCCACCGTGGTGGTACCTATTTATCTACTCGCATTTACATGCTTTCAAACTGCTAGGTTGGCAGGAGCTGGGACAAGCGACGGGAGCTCACTCCGTCGTGTGGATTCCATCTTACGACAGCTGGTCTTCTGACCTTGCAGCACAGAGGTTTCTGCGGTTTAACCCGCAGCGCCACCACGTCCCCCTAGAAAAATCTGACTAGTTCTGTCCAAGTTGTGTTCCTTTGGTGTTTCTTTCAATAATTTTTCCCCTTTAATTGGAAATTTGGTTTTGGTCTAACTTGGCAACTTTTCCTAGTTAAAGGGGACTGAGGACCTAATGTGCTCTAGATAGGCTGGACTGCAAGTCCAATTAGACTGGTCTAATGTTGAGGGATGATGGGAGTTGCAGTCAAACAAGATCTGACCTGTTTTTCACTCACAATAGGATTTGTTCAGCAATCAAAGGCACACACTGGTTTTCTGAGGGGGGGGGAGGAGGAGGTATTTTATCAGATTTGGTAGTTTGCAGGGGCTCTTCCCCCACCCTGCACTGGTTGTTTAGGGAGGTGGTGCTGTTAGTCAAGTTATGCCCAGTTAAACAGGTCTTATTAGGTCACACCTAGAGCTATGGAGGTAGATTTGAACTGACAAGTAAGATTTTACAGAGCACACACAACGCCTGCACTACACGGTCATTTCAGAGTCATGAGACCTAGGGCCAGGGTCCAAATCACCTTTCAGGATAACCAGTTTTACTTGCTTGGAATTGTGGCAACCTGTGGGGAAGAGTAATTCAGAAAAGCCTTCCCGAACAGGTGAAAAAATTTGGTATGTGGGGAAAAGATAATTAAATTATTACCTCTCCATGACATCACATTGGGCAACTTGTAGCAATCTTGCTAGTATTGGGTAAATTGATTTTGATTTATGTGATACGTGTGGAAGGCAAGAAGCAATAGAGCAGCTCCCAGGCTATGGAACGCTCTCCCTTGGGAGATCAGGATGGCCCCTTCCCTGTTATCCTTCCGAAAAAAAGCTAAAGACCCATCTCTTCAGGCAGGCTTTTAACGGCTTTTAGCAGTTATAACAGAATCCCTGAACCCCATTTTAGCAGGTAATTTTAATCTTTTTTATGTTTTCATGTTTTAATCTTTTAACTGTATTTTAAATCATATATTGTTTAATTTATATTTTAATATTTAACTTGTGTTTTTAAATTGTGTGAATTTTAATGTTGTGAGACGCTTTGGGTCTCTTGTTGGGAGAAATGCATAACAACAACAACAACAATAATAATAACAACAATAGTTTATTATTATTATTATTATTATTATTATTATTATTATTATTATTATTATTATTATTATTTGTGGAATTGTCTAAAGTACAGTGAGGAAAGGGTATCACTTTTTCATCTTCTGGTGAGTAAAGTTATTATGGCTGATGATCTGGGGAGTATATTACAGGATCGTAATTTATGGAATGCAGTCTTAAGCAGATTACATTATTTTTCGTTGTCCTGGAGTTTAATAGGTGATATATAATTAACCTTTTCTTTTTTATTTATTTATTTATTTATTTAAAATATTTTTACCCCACCTTTCTCCTTAAAAGGACCTCTTTTCTCTTGTCCCACTTTCTCTTTCTCTTTTCCTTTTCCCTTCAGATCTGTTGTTTGATTACAAGTCATTTGTAGATGGCAGTAAGAGGACGTTTGGCCCAGCTTCTCCATTAAACAGAAGAAGAGGAGGAGGAGGAGAGCTGCATTCATTAATAAGTGAAAGTGTTTTGAAATGCATGGAAAATTCTGTGATACACCTACAAATATGTTCAATGCCAAATAAAATTTTCTTATAATTAGTGTTACCTGCAGTTTGATTTAAAATATAGAATTGTTATGCTAAGTGGATGCTGCATTGTACAGTGACTGCAGTACGCAAGGAAATAAACAGAGTGGTGGTAGGTGAGATAGGCTCCCGGAATGAGAGATTTATACTTTGTGCTCATGGATTTATCTATTAAAAGGCTTGGCAGAAATTTGTTCAAGGAAGTTGGAGCCAAAATTAGCCAATGCCATATGATAAGCATGCGTCTTTTGGTAATGTATGGACTCTTATGAAAGTGGGCTATTTCTTCTCTGCAAAAGCATATATATATATTTCTGTTTATCCTCCTCTGGCTGTGAAAGATGGCAGCAAAATCCATGATAGGACATTTATTTGTTTGGGGGCCATGGAAAGGAGTCAAAATCTATGAAAGTGTTATCTAATTGTTCAGAATGCAAGGAAAGCTGTTGGATCAAGTGACCAGCAAGATGCTTATGAGAACTCCACAACCAGGTTATGAGCGAATTAGTACTCTCTTATGGCGCTGCGGGTTAAACCGCTGAAGCCTTTGTGCTGCAAGGTCAGAAGACCTGCAGTCGTAAGATCGAATCCACGCGACGGAGTGAGCCCCCGTCGCTTGTCCCAGCTCCCGCCAACCTAGCGGTTCGAAAGCATGCAAAATGCAAAAATGCGAGTAGATAAATAGGTACCACCTCGGTGGGAAGGTAAACGGCATTCCGTGTCTAGTCACGCTGGCCACGTGACCACGGAGGATTGTCTGCAGACAAACGCTAGCTCTATGGGTTGGAAATGGAGATGAGCACCGCCGCCTAGAGTCAGACATGACTGGACAAACTGTCAAGGGGAACCTTTACCTTTACCTTTATCTGTATTTTAATACAAAGGATTGCTCTGCAAGGTGTGGAGTTGCTGACGTGGTGACACTTTGCCTGCCAAGCTCAGGCCTTTTGCATCATGGCCAAGGGGGGAGCCAAGGAAGGGAGCCTTTATAAGGCTGGCTCCCCCAAGCTCTTCCTCTCTGTTTTTGCTGGTGCTCATGGAGGACAGAGGATGGCTGGCAAAGCGGAGTGGTTTTGTTTTCCATTGTGGGGTGGTGACGGTTGCTGCGCCCTGTTGAGGGGCTGCGCAACAGTGCACCTCAGGGTTTGGGGGACATGGTACCGGGGCCTTGGGATTAAGGCCACCAGAAAGTGGGGGCAGCCAGATTAAGGGCTTCAGACTATTATATTATATTTTTTAAATGGAGTAAACTAAAGTTAAAAAAAAGAAGGAAAGGAAAGAAACCTGGAGGGGAGAGAAAAGGGGTGTTGGGACCTCTTTGCCCCCCCCCCTTTTTGGGCCGGTGGCCGGAACGGCTGCTTTAATATTAAAAAGGGGGAGACATTAATTTAGAAATAAATAAATAAGTCAATAAAAGGTAGACAGGGAGTGAAAGGGCAGAAATAGGCATTTGGAGGGTCGGTTGTAGGGTCATTAATTGGGGGACCATTAAATATAAACAAATAAATAAATAAATAAACAAATAAATACTAAAGGTGGGGACAAGCAAGGGGCAGTTTAACTAGAGGTGACAAGGACTAGTATCCTGGTAAGGCAAATTTATAAATAGTAAATTGCTAAATTAATAAGATTAAAGATGCTGACTTTTGGCAATTTGGTGGTAGAGTTGGTCCTAGATTGAAAGACATGGGGCCCAAAGAAAGTCAAGGCAATAGAAAAGGCAAACAGCCAGCAAAACGCAGGGTGCCTGCATGCACAACTCCAGCAGACTCTTCCTCTGAAGAGGAAAAATGGCCTGATTATGTGGCTATCTTGACTAAATTGAGTGCTTTTGAGCAGGAAAGGGTACTTGCTATAGAGACAGCCAATGTGGCCATGCCACGTAGGTCTAGCAGGGACTCTAAGGCTTGAAGGATGGCAGCGTTGAGACATTTTGGTGATTTAATGTTGTCATGCATTGCTATTTTTAGAGAGTGAGTGCCTGGATTCTTCTGGAGCAGCTTCTGCAGCAGCTTCATCCAGTTTGCAGAGTGCTGCACCTTCAGCTTCACCTATGAGACCTGGCAACTTCCTCAGAGGACAGTTGGTTCACAGGACGAGGTGCTGATTGTAGGGAAGCCTGGGGGCATAGCCCCAGAAGTGATGGGGTTGAGATGGACAGCAATTGGAGGTGCAGTAGTGGAGGGCATTATGCCAGGGTCAGAGGGAGCCAGCGGTGGTGCCACAGTGCTGGCTAGTTCCACTCCAGGTGAGTCAGCATGCACACCAGGCACAACACAGGAGGGGATGTGGCCCTGGGGGCTCGTGAGTCCACCTACACCTAACCAAACATCAATTCCACAATAGCCAGCTGATTTTGTGAGAGGCATATCAACAGGGGTAACACCCAGACTGGCTTCAAAGCTGTGGACAGTGCCTTACCCTCAGTGGTCATTGCCTAACAAGACCTCGGGTTTCATGGGTGGGCTCAGACATCAGTCACTACCTTCTATCCCAGACACAGGGTACAACTCTGTTTCCTGCAGGGGCCTCCCTTTTGGGGATCAGTCCCTGCTGCTTGGGGATCACCTACTACCTGCTACAGTAGAAAAAATTTGAAGGGGAGAATATGTAAATGTTTTTGAGCTTTTAAATAGAAAGTTAGAGGAGAAGAGTGGGGACAAAAATGGAGATAGAGGGAGAAATTCAGGAGGAAGAAACCTATGAGATACTGGGCCAGTTGGCTTCCTGGTTTTTTCATCTATGTGGGAACCATCATAAAAGCGCAACCTTTGAATGCCTTTTCATTGATTCAGAACATGGATCTGATATACAGGGTGTACATAGATTTCCCCAGGCATGTGTGGCTTCTTTATGATGAGGGGTTCCATGTGAGAGTGGCGATTCACCTCAACATGTGTTGGGATGAGCATCATCACAGGTTATTGTCAGGATATTAAGATGCACAATATAGAATTTACTCTGTAGTACATGAACCAAAGTTTGCTAATAGGCATCCATCTTAAAACAGGTGTGCAGCCACAGAGTCAGCACATGAAACTGATGCAATCCATGGGGTGACACATGACATATGTATTGGATATGAGGTAATGTCTGGGAGAAGACATCAGGTGAAGTGCCCAGTGATTGATTGTTCAAACTATATAAGTGCTACATACTATGGTGATATGTGGAATCTTGTGTTGGAGAGTTGCTGCCAGAAGTGCTGTACGTTCATTTGCTGAAGGTGTATTATTGAGTCTGTTGACTGATGTACATAGTTCTATTGCAGTATGTAAATACACTGCTGGTGAAGGAACCTACTGTCTCTGTGAGTCTCTGCTGTTAGCCTGGAAGACTGGAACCATCTCTCACATCCCAAATCTTGACAGTTAGGGTTGCAGTTAATGATGGCGTCACGTCCCAATGTGGGAGACAGTTTTGATAGCAGTCACTTGATTCAGAGGACCACTACAGCCAACAATCCCTGTGCGTTGGTGGGCCAGGTGGTTCAGCTCCACTTGGTCTGCTGGGAGTTTAACGCAAGAGGGTCCTGCAACTGCAAGCCATGCAAATTTAGATACCAGTGCTCCATTTGTGGAGCACCACATGGGTCATTCACCTGCTTTAGATGCCGCCCTGGGGCAGGGGCAAATAGGGATTCAGGGGGGAGTTAAGAAGACACCTCCAGGGCCATGTAATGCTGGAAAATGGCCCCAGTCCAATTAAGATAGCTGTACTGGAGGATTGGTTCAGGTTTTACACAGACAGGGGGGCAGCAAGATATTTCCCCCTGTACAGGGGGAAAGAGTAGCCACCATGTCCAAAAATTTGAAATTGGTTAAGGGGATGGAGGAGGTGGTATGGGCAAAGATTGACAAGGAAGTTTTGGAAGGAAGGGTGGTTGGCCCATTTATGGAGCCACCAGTGCCAAACTTGAGAGTCTCCCCACTGGGAGTGGTGCCCAAGAAAGCACCAGCTGATTCACCATCTATCATACCCGGCTGAGGACTCAGTTAACGACAGGATCCCTCAGGAATTATGCTTGGTGAGGTACACATCATTTGATGCAGCCATCCGCATGGTTCAGCCCTGTGGGTTTAGTTCTGAGCTGGCAAAATGCGATGTTAAATTGGCATTTCATTTGCTACCAGTGCACCCCATGGATTTTGAATTAGTGGGTTTTGTTTTTGATGACGTCTATTACATGGACAGGGCATTGCCTATGGAGTGCTCCATCTCTTGTGCCACATTTGAGTGTTTCAGTTCTTTTTTTGAATGGGTGCTCAAGTGCAGAGTGGGGTTTCCCCATGTTTAGATGACTATCTTTTTTGTCGGAACAGGGAACCTCTCATTGCAAGTGAATTCTGGAGGCATTTCAGCAGCTAGACAGGGAGCTGGGTGTACCATTGGCTGAAGAAAAAACTGAAAGGCCAAGTACAGTCCTCACCTTTTTAGGTACTGAATTGGACACCATTCATCAATCCAGAAGGCTGCCTGAGGACAAGTTAACAGACCTTAGGTCACGATTATGGAGCATGCTTGGCCGCTCCAAGGTTAGCTTGAAGAAAATGCAAGAAGTGGTGGGCCGCCTCAATTTTGCATGCAAGTTAGTTGCACCAGGCTTAGGCGACTTTGTGATGCCATGAAAGGCCTTTCAAAGCCACATCATCGGTGGTGACTTTTTGCTGGGATGAAGGAGGATCTGAAGGTATGGTTATAGTTTCTTGAGGGCTTCAATGGAGTATCATTTTGGAGGCATGAGGTGTGCCTTGGTGCAGAATTTCAGGTGCATTCAGATGCTGCAGGGTCTTTAGGCTATGGGATTTATTTCCAGGACAGATGGTGTGCTGGAGTATGGCCTCCTCAGTGGCATGAGTTTGGTATCACATGGGATCTTACCTTTTTAGAGTTTTTTTCCCCAATAGTTGGGGCGTTATGGCTTTGAGCTGACATGTGGGCCAATTCTGACATCACCTTCTGGTGTGACAACCTGGCAGTTGTGCATGTGGTAAATTCCTCTGTGCGTGCCTTCACGCGGCATTGTTTGTGTTATAATATCATTTTTCAGCCACACCATGTGCCTGGTATAGATAATATTCTGGCTGATGCCCTGTCCCGTCAACAGATCAATCGGTTCAGGGCACTGGCTCTGGGTGCTCAGGCCCAGGCAGATGTCTCCATACCAGAAGAGGTATGGAGCCTTGGAGGGCTGAAGCCAACAGGACCATCAGTTTTGCAGCGGTACCTAGTATCAGACGTAGTTATGTAGCAGGCTGCACCAAGTTTTTTTAAATTCTGTAGTCGGGAAGGTTTGGGTCGGCTGTGGCCCATTACTGTGGATCACCTACAGCAGTATGGAGTATATCTGCACCACAAGGGTTTAGCCCCCCATTCGTTCAGCACAGGGTGTCTGCCCTGACATTTTACACCAAGGCACAGGGATACCCTGACCCCACAAGTGATTTCTGTATTCGGAAAATGATAGAGGGATGGAACAAGGAGAGGGGTTGGCTGGATGACAAGTGGACTCCTTTTGCTCAAAATGTTTTAGTCCAGTTAGAAGGGACATGAGAGACTGTTTGTAATGACAGCTATGAGGTCACTTTGTTTAGGGCAGCAACACTCATTGCATTTTTGGGGGCATTTCAAATTAGTGAGTTGGTGAGAATTTCCAGAGCAGATCAGTCCTGCTCTGCCTTGCAGCCCATATCCCTGACTGGTGGAGCCAGGAGTTTATCTGTAGGGTGATGGGAGTTAAGAGGATCTCCCGGGAAGCAGTGCACACCTAGGGTCACGAGGCTCAGTGGCTGAAGCTTTGGGGGTACTCCTGGAGCTGGGCGGATGAAGACATGCTGGACAGAGGTCAGCATGCTTCAGAAACAGGAACTCACCCTTGGTGGTCTGATCCAGAGGTTAAAGGTACACCGGAGTCATATTGCACTACAGTAGCCCCTCTTGTAAAAGGGGAATTAAACGTTAAATAGTTAATAAAGCTGTGACCCCAGTTTTTACCCAATTCATGTACCTCAAAAGGCCAGATGCAGGGGACTGGGATCAGGAGACAGGTATCTCATCTCGTCTGCTCCCAGAGGCATCTGGTGGGGCCACTGTGGAAGCTGGACTAAATGGGCCTTTGGCCTGATCCAGCAGGGCTCTTCTTATGTTCTTATGCTCATGTGTTTCGCCTCTTTATTCTGGGCTGGGTGGGCATGTTGGTCCCCGGCCAAACTGCCAGGTGGAGCTTCTTTATCTAATGCTTCAGGATGGAACTGGCCTTCACTCCCTCTTCTTTTACATGCAAGAGGCCATGACAGCCCAAAACATTTTCCTGCTTGAGTCAAATGACAAGAAACACCCCATCCATGCCATATATGGATGTTCACTGGACTGGAGGTTGAATATTACCTGAAAAGTGGCAAAGGAATAGAATATTCCACCACACCTAAAGTCTCTTTCTTACCATTGTCTTGTAAGAAAGAGAATGGCTTGAGGAGGGAATGTCACCACTGATCCTGTCATCTGCCACATGTGATGGTTGCTTCATTCTGCCTCATGATAGGGCCACCCCTGAAATAAGCTGAAACATTTTAAAACCCTCTTTAACCCATTCACTATCGTGTTGTGATGCTGAACAAAAGCCTCTCTCTCTTGTTATTATGGGATGAGGATGGAGAGAATCTCCGACTGGTGCCTCTTTTGGTCCGCCTTTCTCAACTGGTTCCTATTATGTCTTAATATCAGAATGTGGTGAGGTCTAGAAGATCTGGCAGTGTTCTACATGAACAGAGTATGAAGTCAATAAGATAGTTTCGCAGAAACAGCCCTAGTTCTTGGCAGGAGGAGGCCAAACTTTAGCTGTTCTTCCTAAGTTCCTTTGCCCTTCCTCCTTCCTTGAGGTCAAGCACGCTGCCATCCTCAAATGTGGTGGAGGACCATACCCAGTTTCCAGTGCTGAAGTAAGGTATAACTGCCAGTCCAGCTGCTCTCTATAGATAGAATGGAAGAGTGTGTGCCATCTTGCCTTTTGCATCAAGCAGAAAGATTTCTAGGTCTGGTCATATCTCCCCGAATCCTCTGCAACATGGACAGATTCTAAGACAGAAGCTAAAGAATTCTTCAACACGCACACCAATGTAAAGTGCATACCTTGAAGGTATAATATTTGAAAGCTTTCAAATACTTTCCATAGACATGTCTGCAAAATATCTGGCAGAACAGCCTTGAATTTATCCAAATCTCAAAGGCTGTCCTGATCTTTCTGGAGCACCAATTTCTTGTCTTTATAACTATATTTATATTCATACCCATTAATAATCAATTATTACCAAATGTAATTTAATCATTTAAATTAAAATTGTAGAACAAAAAAGTTAGAGCACCCCATTACAATATTTTAAATTAGTTTTGAAACATGCTTAATCTTAAGCCTCTGTGCACCAAATCCCTTTTCAATAACGTTTGGAGCAGCCTGGAATAGAGAACCGTATTTAATTTAGATTGAATACATGGGAAGTCCAATAAATATAGTAAATTCTGAGACAAAAGTTAGGTTTTCTTGCCAATAGGAGCAGCAATGCTTGAGGGTCACATTGTAGTACAGGACAAAGACAACATTCTGACATTAAGGGAGGATTCCTGAAAACACGAGAGTCCTGCTAGATCAAACGAGAAGCCATTGTTGTCTTTCTTAATAGTACTGCTCTGTTCTTACCAATTCAAGTGTGTGTGTGTGTGTTTGTGTGTGTAAAATGTGAACAATATTTGACATGCTGGACTACATGGGCCTTTGGTCTCGTACAGGATGGCCCATTATACTTTCTTATGCAATCCCTGTGTATCTGTTGTTGTGCACACTATAGAAACATTACAGGATGCCATCAGTCCATACAAATTTCAAGTCAGACTCATTGACTCTCATCATTGTTCCTTTTATGGGTGGATAAGATACAGACTGTCGCAGAAAGTTTCAAAAGTTAGTCAGTGGCCTGAGGTGTCCTAGATCAGTGGTTCACAATCTTCGGTCATCTAGATGTTTAGGTCTTCTAAAATCCATAGCCATTTCACCACATTGCCTGGAAACATCTGGAAGACAACATTCAAAACACCTGGAGGACCAACCACAGACCTAAATCACATGTTCCTTGGTCAACTTTTGAATTTAAGAGCTGGCACATGGGCTTTGGAAGTCAAGTCTTAGATGTGGAATAGTATAAAATTACCAACTTACAACCTTGAACATCCCCAATCTTATCTAATTTTTGAAGCTAGGCAGGGCCAGGCCTGGTTAGTGCTTGCTTAGAGGTTCCAAGAGAATACCAGAGGTCTCCAGGTAGTGCTGGGAAAGAATTCCGCTTGAATTTCTGGAGAACTGCTGCCAGTCTGAGTGCAGAATATAGGACTAGATGGGCCAATAGTCTGTCTCAGGGCAAGGTAGTTTCCTATGTTCCTAAAGTTTCCTCTTACAGATATCTTGACATGCCTAAATATTCTTTTGTGTGGACATGTATGCTAAAAGAGACGACTGAATGGCTGGGTTTTCATACACAGACTCTTAGTCTTGCAAGAATATATATACTATACTACAGATTCACACACTCTTTTCCTCAGTCAGCCTAGCTCTTCTAGCATCCAGTTCTCTTAGTTCTCTCCTCCTTCATTTAAAACATTGTCTGTTAGATATTTAAATATGTCATTGCTCTAGGCTAAATGTATGTAACTCCTTTAATCTCAGTGTTAAATTCCTAGTTAACTATTTTAAATAAATACATTTAAATAAATAACTTGACACAAGTCATTTTCATTTGGCACATCAGGCCTCTGCCATTTTTAACAACTTTTTTCCCCTCTTTCATTTTCTATCACATCTAATTTAGCTCGGTTTAGATGGTCTGTCTCTTAAAAATAGGGTCTATTAATCCAGGGTCTAACAAGATGGTCAAGGATAATTAGGGGACCAATTAGAGAGAACTTCAAGGAGATATTTTGATAGGTGGAAATTCTCTGAACCCAACGTATTTTGGGGGCAGATCTGGCATAGCATAGACGGGTTTGGCTGCTCTGTAATTTAATCTCTTTGTGTGAGCGCTTCCTTTGGAGTTTTGGGAACAAAGGATTGCTTTTTTGCCTTTGTACGGGAGGAACATAAAAAGAGCAAGAAGTAAAACTTAAAGAGACAAAGTTACACGTTGAAAGAGGACATGTTAAAAGAGGCTCAGAAGTTCTGGTACAGAGTGCGGTCTTAGTAATTAGGGCTAGGTAGTTGTCACACCAGATGCTTACTTGATGGGCTAAGAGGAAGTCAGAATCTGAGATTCCAACATCATGGCCAAGAACTGTTAACTCTTCACCCAGGGATGAACTAACTTTCTCCCCAGTGTGTTAGAAGTGATATCCAGCTTTGTTTAACTTGGTCTTTGCATCCTTTAATCAGGACAAAAATTCAAGACTTCTCAGCACAGGTTAGTTATTCTTTTCCCATTATTAGCTACCCTATTGCACTTGTGATCAGACTGCTTCTTCTTTCTGGTCTTCAAATGTATACCTAACAGTGAACCAACTGAAGCAATGGCAATTCAATCACCAGTGTTGTGCAGTTGGAGAAACATAAGGGATCACAGCTCCCAGGCCATTTTCAGACCAGGAATGATCTTGTCATGAGCAGGAGCACCAGAGAAGCTCATCAAACTTTAGCAAGCAGAGAAGATAATAAGGCTTAGTACAGTTTGAGATACAGAATCACACAGAAGTCAGAGAAAAATAAAATCTTTTTTTGGAGGGGGAAATGCTAGTAGTTTAAAAGATAATACTTCTTTGAAAGATTGTGTTACTCTATAATCAAAAGCTGAAACTTACATTTCCGGCTAAAGAACTGTTGCTGGACCACAAGTGGGCTCTTGGCAGCCCAAGGCCACTGAAGCACCAATGGAAAAAAGTACCACTGACCAAAAGTCACTTACTCCTAGGTAACCCTGCAGATGATTACAATGAAGTCCTGTAAACTTAATAGGAGATTTGAGTTAGGTGTCTGGCTGTGGAGCCAGAGTTTGGGACTTGATTCTCCACTGTGCCTCCTGCGAAGTAGAGCCAGCCTGGGTGGCCTTGGGCAAGTTGCACAATCCCAGAATACCTCCAGAAGAAGGGAATGGTGAACCACTTCTGTGTACTCTCTACCTAGAAAACCCTGAAAAAGAGTCTCTGTAAGTCAGAATTGTCTTGATGACACAGAATTATTATTATTTATTAGTGGTTTGTTTGCTTTTACGATAGCCTTTTTAACCTGGGTGCTAGCACCTTTTAAGTAAATATAGTAAAGGATAAGTGGGACTGTGGTGGTGGGAGAAATCAAGCAGGAATCTGGGGGAAATTATATACGGGGTTTAGCAGGAGAAGTATGTTTACAGGGAAATCAAGGTCTCAGGAACTAGGGATGGGATTTTATGAAAGGACTCCCAGTTCCATAATTTGGCAAGCATTCCCCCCGCCTGCCCCCCCCCCAGCTATATTACAGGACTGAGAGCTACCTCAAACCAGCAAGAGGTAAAGCAGCTCCCTCATCTCCATGCTGTTCTACATGAAGGCAGCCTCCATCAGAACTTGTTCCCTTATGACATTTTGCAAGACACAGTGAATCCTCACAATTCCCACAGCACAGTGGGGCACTTTTCTAACTTCAAAAAAGTGGTGTAGAAACACGATGGAGGTGCGGGGCTGTTATATCTCCTGCTTGTTTCTGGGATCTCACCCCCCTCATTTAGCCTGGAGGCTTCCTGTCAAATATTTCGGAATCCTTTCATCCCAAAAATCAGATTCCTATCTGGGACACCACCAGGTTGCTGGTGGATTTTGTCTGAGCTAACCACCATTACTGAGTTTGCCTCCTTTTTTCATCCTCGTGCTTACAATTGTGAAGCCTGTTTGTTGAACCTAAAAGCAAATACATATATTGATTCCCAGATATCATCACATGAATATTGGGAGCGGGCATTTGTTCGTGGAACTGAAAATGGTAGAAGATCCTGAGAAGATTGCATTTTAGTCCTGAGAAAAGTTGAAGACAGGAAGGTTAACATCTTTCATAAATGTTGAATGATACTTCTGATCCAAAGGACATTTGAAGAGGGAACTTAGCCGAGTTCTATATTGGTCTGCTGGTAGAGGAGAGAATTAGCTCAAGGCACTGGAAGGACAATGCAGAATGGTTTATTCAGTCTGTCATAGATGGAGACTTATTAAAGAATAATCTGCAGAATACAGAATGAGATGTATTTGGGTTGATATGGAAACCATTTATGGATCATATGCATGAAGATGAAAATATATATAAAATATAACACAAATGATATATGGCCATTGACGTAAGTGGCTGAGTGTACCATTTTTCCTTGAAAAAAGTGCTATAACCTTCAAGATGTTGCCTCAATTGTTTGCCAGCACACATTGGTTTAGGTGCTACTGCCGATGAGGATGGGGGTTTTCTTTTACACTAGAATCTTTCAAATGTACTGTGGTGGTATATTCAAGTTGTAAAAATAGGCTAAAGCTAGAGTGGGCAACTTCCACATTCCCAGAGCCTCATCTGCAACCCATAAGAACTCAGAATGCTACTTTGCCTTGACTCCTTCCTGACCCTCTAATGACCTATTTAAAAACCATTTTATAAGACTGCAACGGCTAACGGTACCCTCAGAAGGGCTATTATCCATTTCAGGAATCCCCCAGCCCCATCCTTTAAAGATCCCTTTTAAGACTTTGCGTTAAAACAGGAAGAGAGTGGGAGATCACTTACCTTTTTTTTGGAAAAATAAAAGAAGAAGCCTCCATAGGTCTAAATGTCACCCCCCCCCCCAATTCCCAGTTTCAAGTGGGGGCATGTCTGGTCATTGGAGGTTAAAAAAAAATAAGGAGAGTACTGGGAGTCCACAATTAGAACCCTGGGACTCGATGTGCCCTTTATTCTGCTCCTGGACTAAAATGAACATGCAAAGCAAGCAACTATGACACCTTAATGATGACACAATTGGATTCACAGGAATTGCGACTGAACCTTAAATGGAGTTTCCCCAATATGCTTTAGTGTTCTTTATCACTCCCGCACAGAATGATTGGTTTCCCTCAGACTCCAGCTCAAATGTACGTAAGAGTAAAAGAACATAGCAAGAGCCACCCTGAAGCCGACCAAAGGCCAAACAAGATCAATATTCTGTTCACACCGTAGCTGACCAGTTGCCTCAGAAAGCCCACAAGGAGGACACAAAAGCACCTGCCTCTTTCTGCTCATGCTTCCCAACAAATGGAACTCAGAAAATAATATTTCTGGTACTGGAGGGAACATCTATCTGTAACAGTGAAGGGTCCCCAGTAGCTCCATCCTCCATTAATTTGTCCATTCCCACCATCCTTTAAAGTCACCCAAAAGGTAAGCAGCCTTTTGTCTTGTAGTAGCAAACTCCATACAGCATACCCTAATGGTATGACATGTACTTATCATTTCATTAATGCTTCTGATACGATAGTCATCTCTTGTTTTTGCCAAGTTCTCTGCCTCTCCTTGGCAGTGCCTATTATTTATTTATAATAATATTATTTATTCAATTAATTAAAATAAATTTTACTTCAATGTTTGCATAAAATGGGTATCAGAATGGCTTAAGAAGATAAATAGTACGAGAATATTTGTCCTTGCATTCATAACCTTAAATACATGGCAGCAGTGAGAATGGAAAGGGGAGAAGAGGTCAAAAAGCAAACCCAGGAATGGGTTTTAAGAAAGTGGTTCCCAACCTTGGGTAACCCTAGTGTTCTTGAACTGCAACTCCCAGAAGCTGTCACCACTTGCTGCGCTGGCTGGGGTTTCTAAGATCCAAAGGTCTTTAAACAACCTCCAGAGATGGAAACCATTTATACAGAGGAAGAGTCAGAAGTTCCTCTGACAAAAACAGATGGGGCTAGAGGTCAGCCTTTTGCAGTGTATATGAGGCAGAGGGACAGGGCAGGGGATGAGAGAGACAGAGAGAGACAGACAGAGAGAGAGAGAGAGAGAAAGGTTTTCTTACTAGACAGAGCAGATACAGATAGATCCAAGTCTTTGTGCCTCTATTACTATATGCCTCTGCCAGAATATCAATAATTAGACCAAATATTATGAAGACAGCAGAGCCATATGGGAAGCAGCCTCATGACAAGTGCCCCATCCCAACCCCAGCTGAATAGTATTCATATTGAGTGATAGGAACTCCAAGGTTGGAGACAGCCTTCCTTCTCAGTTCTACATAAAGGATGCTGGATATCTCAAGGGGACATCCTGTATGGAAAATATGTGCTCCTAATCCCGCAATGACTTCTCTATCAGTTTCACCCAGTTAGAACTATTCTTGGAATTCTCCCAGAAGTGGAGAACAGACAACAATAGCTTGGAACTGAATAATACCAGCCATGTCAGGTCTGTAGCAAACTGCATGAATGTCCAATGCCATATATATTGAGAGGTGGTTTCCCCTCAGGGCTTATTTGACCCTGGGTTCAGCCAATTTCAGTTCTCAGAACTCTTTCCAGCCTGGAATATGAAGGAATAAATACAGCAAGCTTACATCTAAATGCAAGGTGTATAGGTGTATTTTGTCTCCCCTGTAATTGCGATCCATTTCCACAGAAGTACAAGAATGCCTTATTCAAAAAGTGAGATACAGTATTACAATTGTCATTCTGTGCTGTTGTTGTGCTACTGGATATACTGAACTCCTGGTAACATGTTGTAGGACAACTGTGAGTTTTTAGTACATCTAAGAAAAAGAATACACATTATCAGCAGTACTATAGGAAACCTTGAACTGCAGGCACACATTACAGGAGTCTTCACTGCCATATTCTGAGGATGGCTCAAAAATGCAGACAGCTGTGTTGACTGAGATACACAAACCAGTTCTAGCTTTTTTCATCTCCACCACAAACGGCTATTTTGTAAAGTGAATGCCTCTTGATTGTCCATTAAAGGCTCCATGGTATCATGAGATGAATGAATGAAGGCTCAGCAGGCTGAGAACACTGTTCAGCACTATGCAATAACAGGGAAGATGGTCATTTATTCTTCTTTTTGAAAAAGAAAACAGAGATGTTCTATGGAGAACTGGACCAAAATTTAAAAGACCATTGCTGTGTCACTTAATCGACTGCAACATGGGCACTTTTGTTCTGGGTCAAGGTGAAATTCTTTTCAGGTTTATGTTTTGTTTCCATGTGAAAACCTTGTTCCAAAGTTATTTTTGAAAGTTGGTAAATTCAAAATAGCAGCTACAGTTTAACAAACAACTGCCAGCCTTGTCACACCCAACCAGCAGCTGCCATTGTAGGAGACAACTGTTGACTACTGTGTGAACCTCACCACCCCTAGCCAGGGCTGGAGAAGTGGGGCTACGGTCAAGTGGTGGTGACTTTCATAGGCTCAGGACTCTAGGTCAGGTTCAGATGAGACTTTATTGGCAAGCCTGGCCTTTAGAGCACAGAGTTCACTTCATCCTGACTTGGTCCACCTCTTTGCTCAGTTATCTTCACCAGCCTGAAGTCTTTCCCTCCCCCTGGAAGTCCTCGGTTCCTCCACTAGGGCTGGCACAGTCCACCCTCCCTCAGTCTAAGTCAAATGGCTCATGTCTCTCTCAGATAGCTTGCATTGGTGGGCAGCCATTGTGTAAACTGTCTCTCCAAGCCCTCCGAGAGGTGGCTCTGTCTCTCTTTCTGGCACTTGCACCTCAAGCGCCTCTTCTGGGTCAGAGCTGGGGATGGGTGTTTGACTAAAGGAATATCATATCCACTGACTCTGAGGACTAGGTCGAGGCTGGCAGGGGATCAACTGAAAGCCCCTGCCTTGACCCAGCTTGTACAGGAGCCTGAGCTCAACAAAAATGCCAGTCCAGGGGGTTTCAACAAGGGTGTAGTCAAAGACCCCCTCTCCGAGTAAAGCACCTGTCCTCCAAACCATTTGGTCCTGCTCCAGCTCCTCCCCTTCTGCTACCTTTGCTGCCCCACCTCATCCTCCCCTTCTACCTTTAGTCCCAACCATCTGGGTGTAGAGTCTCATCCCCACCCCTTCACCCAGGTAGCTGCCATCAGCTGGCTTTGCCTCCTGGCCCTGAGCTACCTGATCTGCCTCAGCATCTACCTGAGGCCTAGCAGAAGGTGACTCCAGGGGGTGGGAGCCAGAGCAGATGGCTGAAAAATACAAACTTTTACAGAATGGGCAAATTGTTCTTTCAGCAGATCCTTGTAGTTGAGAAGTGGAGTGTTAAATACTTCTCCAAAGAAAGGGCAGAGATTGAAACAGCTTGTTAAAAATATAAAATCACAGTATGTCTTTTCTTGTAGCCCTATTTTTAAACCTGAACTACTAGGGATAAATGTGTTTTACGTTTTGATTTCTTCCTTTCTTGATAAGAATGTCTTGCAACTCCCTACTCTCCACCCAACGATCCTTTGCTCAAAGGCAGGCCTGAATGTTTAAAAGGTATCCCATCCCAAGCTTTTTTACCTTGCAAGTAGGTGGGAGGGAGGGAATCAGGGATTAACCATGCATTAAGAGATGGTTTCCCACTGAGTTAAATGGGATTCACTCAAAGAACTAGGAAAATGGATTGGAAAAAGAAAACGGGAAGACAACCCTCTTCAGAAAACCTTTCTTTCTTTCTTTCTTTCTTTCTTTCTTTCTTTCTTTCTTTCTTTCTTTCTTTCTTTCTTTCTTTCTTTCTTTCTTTCTTTCTTTCCTCCTGTTTGCTTCTTCCTTCCTTCCTTTCTTCCTACCTTACCTCCATCTTCTCTCTCTCTCTCTCTCTCTCTCTCTCCCTCCCTCCCTCCCTCCCTTCCATGGCCAATTTCACAGTTTGGGGGTGAAAGCATTGTCTTTCTCCAGCCCCAATCACAAGCACATCCTCTGCATTTTCGAAATACTTTAAGAACAAGAAATTCCAGCTGAAAAGAGTATATAGGTAGATTCAAATTGATGCACTTAAAAAAAGAGAAAAGAAACTAACTAGTCATGCTGCCATACTTAAAGGTAGGAAAGTTGCTTCTCCGGACTACAACTGTCAGAACTTCCCAGGCAGCATAGACGGTGAGTATTCTGGGAACTGCAGTCCAAGAAATAAATTGCCCCAATCTTGGGTCATAAACCTCTCCTTTATTCTATCCCAGCTAGTGCACGGTTTGGCAATAAAGTTCTCTCTATCAACTCTAAACCTTCATCCCCTAAAAAATAATGAATGAGTATTCTTTTTAGGAAGGCAAGCATAAATGAAAGACATTTTGATGGAAACTAGGATAAAACAGATTTTAATTATGCTTCCTTCCCCCATTCTCTCTTCAACTTGCTTTTTAAATTTGCCACTGTACTTTGTCCTGAGAGGTTTTCATTCTTTTTTCAGCCAGAACCCATGGTGTGGAACCATATTTATGGAGCCATATAGACCACGTCATAGCTGTACTTTCATTATATCATTTTTTCCTTGGGGAAAAAAATTAAAACAAGATACAATGTTCTGAAGTCCCATATGGTTCTGCCATATTACTTCATTACAGAATATGCCATTAATTTAGATACGTCTGATACCGTTGGCTATTTGTGCTGTCATATTTATTACTTGCTTTAGAACTGAGAGCACAATGGCCTTCTCCAGTGATTTGTAACATTTCAGAAGAGGAATAATGGGTTACATATAGAAGCTGGTGCATAGCCTCTGGAGAGACTCTTGATGCACAGACCATTGGCAGCATCTGAGCTAAGTCACTTGACTGCATTCCCACCATGCAGTGCTCCTCACATCCGTCACCTCCCTGCAGAGATCTATGGAATCTAGTCATAAGAACAGATTTATGCTATTTTCCACCACCAGCACTGGCCAGAGGTTAGAAAATATACTTCTATAGATTGCCGTACCAAATTTCCTGCCGGCTGGATATTTCTAGGATTTAACTTATTAGGAATTATGTTTTCCAAAATCTGCTGTGAACATAAGGCTGACAAGCCCAGGGCAGAAGGCTAGGCTCCTAGTGGTATAGAATGAGAATAAGGAAGGAAACATATTTCTCTCCTTTCAAGACATTTTTCAGTTTGCACAAAAATCTCTTGTGCAAACGTAATGTCTTTTAACTGTGCGAAGCAAAGCACAGGAAGGGCAAGTATTGATGCTGTGATTGCTTGATCAAAAAGACACAAATAAGCCATCCAGTGCTTCTAATTGTTAAATGCCCATGCAACAAGGCAGCATGCTTTATACTTTTCCTATGTAAGAGCACACACAAGGATTTAAAAGTCCTCCCTGTTTTTAACCTAGTATTTATATATCTACATTTTATGGATGAAAGTAGGTTTATAGTTGAAGCTCCTCTTAGAATCATAGAATTGTAGAGTTGGAATGTACCCTAAGGGCCACTGAGTCCAACCCCCTGCCTGTTCAGAAACTAAAGCATCCCTGATTGGTGGTCATCTAATCCCTGCTCAAAAAAAGCTTCCATGAAGGAGAGTCCACTAGACTTTAAGGCAATTAATTCCATTGTTGAATGGCTGCCATTGTTAGGAAGTCCTTCCTAATG
This sequence comes from Intellagama lesueurii, assembly GCA_037013535.1. Lineage (NCBI taxonomy): Eukaryota > Metazoa > Chordata > Lepidosauria > Squamata > Agamidae > Intellagama > Intellagama lesueurii. The sequence continues at coordinate 24,259,738 of JBAJHW010000010.1, read as the reverse complement.
TTCAGTCAAAATTTCCTTGCATGTAACTTACAGTGGACCCTCTACTTACGGAATTAATCCGTATTGGAACGGTGGCTGCAGGTCGAAAAGTCTGTAGGTCGAGGCTCCATTGACCTACAATGCATCGAAAACCGATTAATCCATAACTGGCCATTTTTGGTCCATTTTGTTTGATTTTCCGGTCTGTAGGTCGATTCTCCGGCCGCAAGTCGAACCTAAATTTTGCGGCCAGAGAAGTCTGTAACTCGAAAAGTCTGCAGGTCGAGCCGTCTGTAAGTCGAGGGTCCACTGTATATCCATTCCTTCTGGTCCTGTCCTCTTGAGCTTCAGAAAACAAACCTGCTCCACCTTCCTTGTAAAATCCTTCAAAATCTTGAAGATGGCTCTCATATATCACAAAAGATTCTGGAAAAAAATAATTTTTGGACTGCACTCCCAGATGCCTTCAGCCACCATTGCTACCTGGAATTTGTAGGACTGAAAAGTAACTTTTGTGATCAAGACTGACTGGCCATGCTGGTTGGAGGATTCTCCGAGGTGTAGCTCAAAAAGTTGGATGTCATGCGGAAATAAAATGGGAGGTCTTGCTAATGAGACACAAAATCTTGTAGAGTTTTTCAGTGTTGTCAGAAAATCCCCCTTCCTGCTCTACTCCTGTTATTTATTTATTTTACGTATTTATGTATCACCTCTCCAGACTAAAGACAGTTCAAAAAATTTAAAAATATGAATAGTTGCAAAGATAAAACTCTAATTTTAAAAACATGCACACTGCCAATGATGCATTTATGTATTCATTCAATTTATGTATCACTTTGTAAAATAGCATTGAGGACATCGTGGCTTTTTGGGAGACAGCCACTATTTGGGCAGTGAGGGGGAAAGATCAGGGTAAGACTGTTGAGATACTAGAGGTCACCTATCCAAAGTAAGTGATGCAAGTGAAGCTTCCCTGCCTTCACCATGGTAGCTAACAAATGTTTGGAAAGTCGCTTTGGAAATTAATTTAGTATATTATCTGTCACACAGCTGTGCTCCTCAAGTAATTTGTTACAATTCACATTACAATTATTTAAAGTTATTCATCATCTGATTTATTTGCATTTCCAAAATCCAACATCCATATGTGTGCAATGCCTTTATTAAGATCAGCTGTAAAGTTGCAAAATATATAGGTTTTTAAGTTCTCCAGAACTCTTAATCAAGCTATATAGCAAAAATTGGGGAGGTTATGGGGGGGGGGGGGGGGAGGCATGGAAAACCAAACGTTTGGTCAGGGATTTTCTAAAATAGAGGCCTGAAATTTAACTCAAAATTGAAAGTGGAAGCTTTCTTTATTAGCATTGTTCTTCTGTAGGCATGAGGTTTTCAGATTTTTTTGGACTACAAAACCCATAATACTCCTTTCTGAGAGTTCCACCTAACAGACCCACATCTATAGATGACTCAATGCAGGTTGCTTGGGGAAAAGGCCTAGCTGGAAAAGCTTTGCAATTAGCATAGTCTTAGTTTGGCCCTAGCTTCCTGTGTAGAAAAGAAACTACTCCCCTGTTAGCTGGGAGTTTCCCTATGATACACCACAAAATCTTCCCAGCTTGGTCTTTTCTCCAAGCAAATGATATTGAAGTGTCAATAGGTGTGGTTCTCTAGAGTGGAACTCCCAGAATGCAGCATTTCAGAATTTAGAGTCTTAAAAAAACCACAACCCCAATCTGAAGATCTCATGCTTATTCTTCTGTTGCTTAAACAAGCCAATCAGCCCAAGGATTTATAATTTCTGGAATCTCGTGGCACAGTGCTTTAACTGCAATACTGCAACTAAGACTCTGCTCTCAACCCGAGTTTGATCTCAATGGGCTCAGGTAGACGGCTCAAGGTTGACTCAACCTTCCGTCCTTCCAAGGTTGGTAAAATAACTACCCAGCTTGCTGGGTGTGCGTGCAATGTGCAGCCTGCATAATTAATTTGTAAAACTACCCAGAAAGTGCTTTAAGTACCATAGGGCAAGATATAAGCAGCATAATCTGCTTCTTTTCTTTTCTTGGTTTTTTTTCTTTATAAGAAAAGAGGAATGCATAAAATATGGAAAAATCCAGTCCAAATGGCCCAAAACATTCCTTAAAATGCAAAATAATGTAAAAATAACTTGGAAAAATGTTGCTGGTTACATATGAGTATTTTCCCCCTAGTGTTCTTACCTGTTACATTACTTTTGACAGGTAACTTTGTTATGCCTTATTTATTAAAAAAAGAATGACTCTTTTGTTACAGACAACTTTGTTCCTTGCAAATCATTTCTTCTGAGACCTAATACTAAACACGGCTGTGTTGAAAGAACGGAAATGGTAGCTCAGATTCACAGATAACCTGAGTTGGAATCCATGTAGCTAAAACCTCAGTCAGAGAGTCTTCATCCCAAGTTGCAAAAGAAATATTTTGCCTTTAGTCCAAGCACTGCTGTGCTCTTGCAATAAAAATGATGCAGCATGGGTACATGCTTAGAACTACAACTCCCATAACCCCCGGCCATTAGCTGTGCTGACTGGGGCTAATGGAGTTGCAGACAAAAATATTTCAAGGACATCACAAAGTTGCCTCTCCCTTGTATAGCAGTAAAAAGTCTTGCAAAAGCAGGATTTTTAAAACCTCACCTTCCTTCCCTTTGCTGCAACATAAAGGATGACACCAGCTGTGAGGAAATTGAGAGTGAGGTCCCTCGCCTGCCAGGGTTTGCAGTTCATCCCAAGTAAGTGGTAATAAAAGCTTTATCTCTTCCCACACCATGACATATTTTGTTTATGTCACTCATTTTACAGAGAAGCTCATCTGCAGAGTTCTAAAAATGTTATTTCGTACTGTTTTATCCAAGATTGCTTTCCCTATAAATCCAAAACATGCATAGCTACTGTGCTGTCCTTAGCAACTCCACAAATATATACTCCAAGTATCATTATTTACCAGGGAAAGACCTTGTTTTTTGCTCCCTGTAAACCGGTGCCCCTCTTTTGTATCTATTTTTATTCTTTTCTCTGTCATTTGGAGGATGTCTTGGTAACATTCTGTCAGTGTGAGTTAACATGAGAGCTGCTCCTGTTTTTAAAGGTTCATCTTCCTTGCCAAGGTTTCTAGCAGCTCCATCTCTGGACAACGGAGTGGCAGAGAGAAGCACCTCATAGTTCACTTATTTATTTCATTTCTATACCACCTCACGCACTCTTCTGGGCAGCAAAACAAGCTAAAAGCAAATAACCACACAGAACAATAAACCAAACAATTGAGTAAAAACAAAAATAGGAAGGACGTATCGAATACAGAAACAGATGGTGCAACATTTCAAAAAAGAATAGAATAGACTAGCAAGGCAATGGCAAAGAGAATCATAGGAGGCTGCCATCAAATACATCTCTGAAGAGCATCAATTTCAGCAGTCTCTTAAAGGTGGGTAGGGAGAGGTCTGGATGTAGTTCAACTGGAGCTGAGAATAGGCACTATCGCCAAGAAGACCCAGCTTCTAGTTGATGTTTTCTTGGCTTCCTTTGGTGTGTGACCACCCAGAGGAACATTGCCTGAGCAGATCTGGTGGTATAGGTGTGGTGGTGTGGGGTACACAATCCCATATAAAGTACAGTTGTACCACTGTGGGATCTTTGTTCTCCTACAAAGAGGTATCTCTGTGTTTTTAGATGTATGTTTCCTTCACCATGAAAACAGCACTAGGTTTATGGCATTGTTCAGGTCCAAAACTATAACTTCTAAACAGATGTGAACCATATTGCCTGAAACTGAGAAGTTTTGATATACTTACTGCTTTACATTTGTAAGGCACTAAGTCACTAAAATTTACTTTCTTCCTCACTGTTCTCACTAAATCAGGCATGGGAGGCATGAGTCCTTAAAATGTTCTTAGACCATCGGTCCTATAATTATTAACAGGTTGGCTAGAGCTGATGGGAGTTCTTGTTCAGCAACATTTGAGAGGTACAGTACGAGATAGTAAAAAAAAAGTCTCGGATTTCACACATTGGTGAGATAGACTTCAGCACATTTCTGTAAAATATGCAACAGAAAATGATTTAAATGTTGCCTCCTTGTGTGAACTAGCAAATGTAGCAGCACTAGGCAGATTATGTCTTTCTGGTCACTCATCCTGCCTTTTAGTGTTTGCTCTGTTCATGTGTGACTAGGAAAATACATATATTTCGAACATACACATTTTGCACAAAATGTGGCAGACATGATTAAGGGGGAACCCTTATTTTATTGCTTTTAGGCTGGAAACTTTTACAGGGGCTGAAGGATCCTCAGGAGGCTTTGTCATGATAATCTGTCATAAACCAAAAGTTAGGCATTGCAAACATTTCTTCACTTTAAGGAAAATTCATCACCAGTTCCTAGAGCAAAGCATACCATTCTGTGTATTCTTTGCCAATGATTCTTCCCTCTTATGTATTAATATTTTAACAAAATAAGGAAAATAACTACTCTTCCTCTCTCTCTCTCTCTTTGTCCTGTAGAGTACTGGCTTAACAGAAGAGCCTTGAGGAACATAAAGATGAATAATACTCCTTTATAACCAGACAAAGGACTTGTGAGAAAAAAGTGAGAAGTGCAGTTCCAAATCACTAGGACCCATCCCATCCACAGGTCAAGCAACCTCGCCAATTTAAATGGTTGAGAATCAAGATGAAGGAGAGGAAGATAAAGCCTTACTTGAAACAAGACATTCTTTTCTTTCTTTTTAGTAACATAGAAAGCTTTCTAAAGCCACTGTTCCAGGCTGTAAATTCATGAATGATACACTGTTAGGGACAAAAAAAAGATGCTAAACGGATCAGTCTTTATGCTGTGCCTCTGTTTCATCCCCTTTCACCAACGGGTTTTCCTTTTGTGCCTAGGAAATGGCATCATTCATGTCCAGAGATTATATTAAGTGGATTCCAAAATTCTGATGTGAATTGAAAGATGAGCCCCTAATAATAAAGTATGAAATAAAGTATGTGTAATAAAGCAAGCCAGAGACAATTAACAGGAGAGAGGGAAGGTGATTGATATTTTCCAACAAGGAGGGAATAAAGGAGAAAATGGATGGGCTCTCAGTACAAGGGATGAAAATTTTTCCATTTCTTGCTTTCTGTGGTCTTTATATTTGTAAAATCTCAAGTTTTTCTGCCCTGTATATTATTATTATTATTATTATTATTATTATTATTATTATTATTATTATTATTATTATTATTATTATTATTATTATTATTATTATTATTATTATTATTATTATTATTATTAATTTCATTTATACCCCGCCTATCTGGTCTTGCGACCACTCTAGGCGGCTTCCAAACAACATAAAACAACAGATAAAATCACAAAATTATTACAAAAACAATTTCCATAACAATTATAAAACAAAAAATAAAGATAAATAGAAAAGGTAAAAAGATCAGGTATTGACTGGAGGGAAGGCCTGTATAAACATCCATGTTTTTAATTGATTTTTAAAGATACCCAGAGTAGGGGCGGCACGAATCTCCGGAGGAAGATTATTCCAGAGGCGAGGAGCCACCGCCGAGAAGGCTCGATTTCTTGTTCTTTCCCTACGGGCCTCCCTCGGCGTCAAGCTCCTCAGCCTCACCTCCTGACTCGCACGGGTGATCCGGGTAGACCTTGGTGGGAGTAGGCGTTCCGCCAAATATCGAGGTCCTAAACGGTTTAGGGCCTTATAAGTAAGCATTAAAACTTTAAAGTCAATGCGGAACCAAATGGGCAGCCAATGCAATGCGGCCAGAATAGGAGAGATATGCTGGTATTTTCTCACTCCCCTAAGGAGTCTGGCCGCCGCATTCTGCACCACCTGAAGTTTCCGCATCAACCTCAAAGGCAGCCCCACGTAGAGCGCATTACAGTGGTCTAATCTTGAGATTACGAGCGCATGCACCAAGGTAGTGAGTGCCCCCATATCAAGGTAGGGCCGCAGCCGGGCAATCCGCCAAAGATGGAAAAAGGCGGAGCGGACTACCGACGCCACCTGCGTTTCCATGGTGAGCGCCGGGTCCAGATGGATCCCCAAGCTGCGAACCCCACTCTTAGCAGCCAAGGCCACCCCCCCAAGCGAGAGAGAGTCATCCAAGCCGCCAACCACAGGGGCACCCACCCTCAGAACCTCTGTCTTGTCCGGGTTCAGCCTCAGCCCATTTTCCTGCATCCATTGCAATACAGTCCCCAGGCAGCGCTGAAGGGACAGGACGGCATCACCTGCAGTTGGTAAAAAGGAGATGTAGATCTGGGTGTCATCAGCATATGATGACACGATGCTCCACACCCCCTGATGACCCGACCCAGCGGCCTCATATAGATATTAAACAGCATTGGGGAGATAATCGACCCCTGTGGAACCCCACAATTGATACTCCACGGGGCCGAGACACTCTCCCCAAGCTGTACTCTCTGGGGACGGTTCTCCAAGAAGGAACGGAGCCAGGCAAACGCCAAACCACCAATTCCCAACTCAGAGAGCCTCCCCAGGAGGATACCGTGGTCAACGGTATCAAAGGCCGCCGAGATGTCGAGGAGGACCAACAGAGATGTTTTACCCCTGTCAGCCTCCCTCAACAGGTCATCATACAGGGCGACCAATGCTGTCTCTGTACCGTGGCGCGGCCTGAAGCCCGACTGAAATGGATCCAGGGCATTTGTGAAAACATTTGTGAAATTGAATAACATTTTCTGACTGACTAAATAATTTATACCATCCTATTCAGAGAGAACATGGAGGGGACTATATTTTTCCTGCTTGTCACAGATAGGTATTACAAACAAGCTCTCCAGGAAAAAGTGTTGATTCAGCACTAACATGGTTGAATACATCAGGATTCAAACCCAGAGTTTTCAGAGCTAAGTAGCCAAAGCTCTAAGTCTGGATATGTTATTCTTTAGTTTTTTCCAACATCAGATACTTGATAACCAACAAACAAGAACAAAGGTTTTTCTTATCACATTGTGGATTTTGGTAACTGTAGAAAATGAACTAAAGTGGAAATTCTTGCCAATTCTGACCTGCATTTAACCATTTTCTGCCTTAGTGACAAAGCACAGAGTAGCAGCTGTCTGTCATGATATCTTTGCATGGTGTATTTGTATAAACTCATGAAAAATTATTCAGGATATCTGTATACTCAATGGGAGTGTACACATTGTTGTTGTTGTTGTGTGCCATCGATTTTCCCCCTGACTTATAAGTAATCTACAAAACATCTTGTCCTCACCAGCCTTGCAAGCTCAAATCTGTGGCTTCCTGTAGGAAGTCAATCCATCTTGTATTGACCTTCCTGTTTTCCTGCTGCTTTCCACCTTTCCCAACATTACGCTCTTTTCCATCTTCTCATTATGTGCCCAAAGTGGGACAGCTTCAGTTTCTACATTTTTGCAGTCGAAGACAGTTAAGGCTTGATTTGATCAAGGGCCCACTTTTTTTTTTATTTTTTTTTTTGTCTTTCTGGCAGTCCACGGTATCCACCAAAAAGTTCTGGTGAATCAGAACACAGATCCCATAAATCCCATTGCCAGTGGTGAACAGCACTCATCAAGTAGGATTCAATAGCATATTGCCAATTAAATCTTCAAAGCTGAGCAAAACCAACTTCTTGCCACTCCCTTCCTGGAGAGTGAAGGAAGGAAGGGCTCTTTGGTATGTATTATTCCCACAGTTAACTCTCCAGCAGGAATTTTCTGGGGAAAGAATCTCTATTAGTAGTAACGACAGCATGGCTTCCCTTTCTCCCTCCTTGGCTCCCCCTTGTTTATTTTTGTTTTCCACTGTCAATGCAAGCATTATTTTATCTCCTTCGCAACAGGCTGTAGAGAATACTGCATCAAGCTCTTTCTTCCTCTCAGATTTTCAAAACAGTAAACAAGAAATAGTTCTTAGTTAATGACTAAAGTGTCTCATATTGTGTTATCCCCAGAACCACAACACAAAAGATACAATATATTTTTCATTTAGAGTAGAAATGAAATATGAAAATAACTAAGCAACCTTTTCTATATTCAGTTTTATTTACTGTTTGTTTTATGCTTGCAATACAGAGAATTGGTGACACTGAGACTGGTGGTATCGTTATATATCCTTTCCATTCGTTCGTGTCACTTCTCGGGTCAGTTTGTTTCCTTACCTTGTCTTCATGTTGCCGATTTTGCCTCTGGACTTATCATAGTAGGAAACTGTGAATACAGTATATCTACTTGTTTTCTTAGCAGAGACCTGATTATCTTATAATTTCGTTATATAGCTACCTATTTGGGATCAATTTACTTTTAAATTGTTGCTGTTTCCATGGTTTTATAAATCCCTCATTTCTCACAGAACACTTGCTTTGGATTTTACTGTGCCACAGAATTCTTGATGTGCAGCAAAACTTTTTTCTTCAAAGTTAATTTCATTTGCCTAATATCTTTTGGCCTCCTTTATAAGTATTTAGGGGTAAAGGCAGTTGTTAGGGTTCACTAAAGTGTATCTGCTGAATGAATGATACTTATTAAGCCAACATTGACTCAGAGACCAAAATCCTGTTGCTTAATATAACCAAAATGGTCTGTTCCTCCATTTTGTAAACAAAAGTGGCCCAGCTATGATTCTTGGCACATATGCATGCACAAGTTTTGAATTTCTGGTTAAACTTCTTTTTGATACACAGCAGAAGTACAGAGATTCAGAAAGGAGAATAGCTTCAGGTTTCTCAGATAGTCGCCCAGAGTAGACATGTGTCTAGATGGGCGGGGTATAAATTTAATAAATAAATAAATAAATAGTCCATCCCTTTTCTCATTGCCTGCCACTTAAGTCTCAGTAACTAACTCTGAGATGTATTGTAGAAGAAACAATAACAATGTTTCTATACTTACAGCTGTAAACAGCAAGCTAAAAACCAAGTGACTTCTAACAGACAAAAGAGAGGGAAAGACAACACTCAGCTGAGAGGGGGGACTCTTTTTGAAGTCTGAGGCAGGAAGAAGCCATTGGTTGGTGCTGGATAGACTGACAGTCACTCAAACCACAGGCAGCATACCAGGTTGTAAAACCAAGGAACTGTATGTGTGCATATTCCTAAGAATCATGTCAGGGATGGTTTGTTTAGCAGGGAAGTAAGAGACCAAAAGTTACAATTTGGCTGAGCGGTAAGATTTCAGCCATGGTTTTACTGTTGTTGGCATGAATACAGCAATAAAGGGGTGGGGGGGAGTGCTACAAAGTTATGTAACAATGGGTATTTTTCTCCTGTATTTTTTTTTAATGGTTGAAATCCTGTTGTTTAGCATAGTAAGCCGCAACTGGAGTAGGTCTACTGAATCAGTGGGGATTTGGTGAGTCAATTCCTCTATAAGTTCCATCCATTCAGTGGGTCTACTCTGACTGAGACAACACTAAGCAATAGGTATGTATGGTTTGCCTACATTTCAAATGGCTCAATTTAAGCTGTTGAGAAATGGTTCAACGTGGCTCAGAATTCGGGCTTTGTCTAAAACCAATGTGCATTCTATGCTTTTAAGGAAGAGTGAAATGATCAGCTTCAGTTCCTCTTATTTTCTCTTTCTGAGTTTATTTTTTCCTCTCCATGAAATATCCCTGTGTTGTTGATTTTAAAAAAAACAACCAACCAGCCAGAGGTCTTCGCCCACTTTAACAGTTTCCCCCCGAATGCATGCATTTTTGAAAGCAGTTTTTCCTTACATCATGTGGTGTATTTATTCTCATTGGCTGTCTTTACTTGAGACACTTTGACAATGAATTTTCAAGTCTACAAGATTTTTAGCCTCCAGGCAAAACCAAGTAAAAGAACTTTGTTTTTCCTCTTCAAGGTCTCTATAAGTTCTGTAAACAGTCTTCTGCAAAACAGAGTAACAAAGGCGCACAGTGCCAGCAAGCACCTGACTGGCTGATTATTTAAGAAGACATAAACAATCGTTCTGATTTTTTATATTGCTAAATGACAATGCAACATTGGCGTTCCCATAATTCTTTTGTGCAAATAGTGTTATTGGCATTAAAGTGGCATTTGCCTTGTGCTACTTTGAGCAATTTTGCTTTATTCATTTAATGAATGTTGCTTGTTCTTACAGTCTTCACCAGAGAGTGAAATAAAATGCTTCACCCTCTCACAGGACAAAGAATCATTTTGCATTTCCTCATCCTTCTGCGCAAAAATGAGGCAATCAGGGATTTCTATCCCTAGCTAATTTATTATCAGGATATGTATTTTGGGGGGTGCATTTTATGCTAATATACACATGTATGCTCCTTTTTTGAACTAGATTACTGCATGGGAGGCAAAATTTTGAAAAACTGCAAATATCAAATTGCATTTCAAATGTTTTGTATAGTTACAAACTAAATGGGTTTCTCCCACATCCATAGTTCTAAGGAAGGATTTGAAGGAAGTTCATAGTAAGAAGACGGCACTGAATATATTGCTAACTTCAGCTGTGGAAGAACTATCAAATGAGCCTATTACAATGACATAAAATATTTAAGTCTAATGCAGTCGTTTTGGTTGCTATTACTCTGTTCCATATGCTGGAATGCATTGTTATTTTTATTTTCTAACTTTAGCATTTCCTTTCTGAAATTCTGTCTCTTTCCTAATAGACTGGAGAAGAAACTAATTAGTTGCCTCAGTGCATCTATTATTTCCTTTGGCACGCTCCTTTTAAATGTTGGCTCATCTGCTCATATATATTTTTCTTTCCTTTTCATAATGTGCTTTACACAGCAAGGGCCACATCCTGCAAAAATGGGAAAATGGCAGAAAAATGCCCTGGGTGCTAAAAGCAAGATAGAGGAGTTTACTACAAAGTCACTTTGCAGCCCCAAACCGGGAATCAATTTTTTAAAAAATATATAGAGCAATTGAAATTTTCCACTCACTTAAATTCTATAATAGATCCTTAGCTAGAACATATGATATGTGCCATTGTCTGCTAATTCACTCATCATTGTATATAAGAGGAAATATACGTGTTTATCTTGTTGTTTGGTTATATCGTTTAATTTGAGGCAACATCATTCCAGTCGACATAAGCAATTCATTTTAAACCTGACATAAACAAAGGTAAAACAGGACCTCTCCAGAGTGGGAAAAATTTATGTGAGAAAGAAGAACCAGGGAAATCCCTCCAAATGAGGCAGGGCAGGGCCTGACTTACGGAGGATGGAGGATGCTTCAAAATTGCCTGTCTTGCCCTTTTCAGTAAAAAACTCTGGAGGCAAATGAATATAAAATCACAGCAGTAGCTTTCCAGGGAGGCCACAGCAGGAGGTGTATTCTTCTCTGGGGAGAACTTTGATTCTGAATGTTAATATATTTAAACTAGTTGTGAACTAAATTGTTTCAGATAATGCCAGTGGTAATGACACATTTTACTTATTAACATTCATGCCTTTTGTTTATAAATACATCAACAGGCAAACATCCCAGGCCTTAGGTGGTCTGATGCAATTTGGTTGTCACACAACAACGTTTTCACAGGTACTTATCTGCATAATAAATAAACAGGTGCTAATGAACAAAATACATTCCAGTCATGCCAACATACCATGAATGCAAGGGAAGGATGTAATATGTCAGTATTTTAAATTACATGTGGCTTAGGAGTTCCTATACCTTTAGGGAAAGTTACTTTTTTGCCATTGCATATTCTGAGAAAAAAATATATTTAGAAATGTCTTTGTTTTAGATTGAATACATTATTAAGTATTTTTAAACTGTGTTAATCAGATTACTATCAAAACAAACTGAAACTAAGACATGTAAAATTGACGCAGAAGAGCTACATCCATTTTCAATCCCTATTCTTTATAGTGATCTGATTTTCTGTCTGTCTCAGTGTCCGGGATGCCTGTGACTACACTGCAAGGGAAATGTGAATTAACTGCAAAGTCACACTGGGACATTCAGTTCTTTCAGTTGTCACAGAAGCAGAAGAGGAAAGAGAGAAGAGAGAGAGAGAGGGAGGGAGGGAGTGTGTGTGTGTGTGTGTGTGAGAGAGAGAGAGAGAGAGAGGACATGGCAGCTTAGGGGAGAAGAGGCTTTGCAGAGAGAGGTGAGTACTGGTGCTATTTCTGTGTGTGTGTGTGTGTGTGTGTGTGTGTGTGTGTGTATGCATGCTCTCTGCTCCCTTTTTTGTCCCCTTCCTCCATTTCACACACAGACACCACTTCTTGCTCTCATTCACTGCCCCCTCACTCCCACTCCCTCTCTGTTCTCCTGGCTGGCACATCTCTTCCTGCTTTTCTCCCTTACTTTTCTACAGATAAGCATTCCCACCACAGGAAAAAGCCCTTTTGAATCCTTCTGGCAAGAAAAAAAGTAGAAGCCTCTAGGCAGGAGAGAAAAAAAAGCAGGTTGCTTTTTGACTGAGCCTTTGTGTCATGTGGGCAGACAAAAATTACTTCAAATTCACCCGTTTTATAAATTGAGCAAATCCCAAGGTATCTGATGGTGTAGTCGGGCTCTAAAGCCATCAAACTTCCATTTCTAGAAGCTACTTACAGGATAATCTCCCATCTGAACTCCAGTTTTGCTGTTTTTTAAAAAAGCAATTACTATGATTAAGATGGCATACATTAAGTTTTGCATCTCCATTTGAATTGGAATGCTCTAAGCAAAACTTCCTGCTTATCTGTCCAATTCTTTGCTACTTGCTGTGTTGATATTAAGACACTCAGGGGCAAAGTACACTTATCACCTACAATGTGAGAGCACCACTTAGAATCTCAACATTTCCCCTCACCTCCATTATTCCCCTTGCTGATCTCTCTCCCTCTTTATTTTCTTGAAGTTTTTGCTCCTCATAAGAGAACAAGATGGAAGAAACCCAGGAAAGATTCACGCACAGCTTTCCAATCAAACTTTCAGCTGAATTCTACTCTAGCTATCTTTTATTGCTCTAGTAGTAAGGACTAGAGATGGGGGTATTTGTATTCGTATACGAATATCCCCGTGCAGCTGGATTTAACAAGGGGCCAGCCCCTGGGGCCGGACCATCCACTCACACATCTGCTGCTGCCACCGGCCCCGCTTATCCTTCCAATTGCTCCCAAGTGCTGCTCTCATCCTAGTCGGCTAGCCACTCCTGGCAGAGGGAGGTAGGACAAGTCTCCCTGCAAGGTTGCTGAGTGGCTAGCCAAGCGGCACTCCGAAGTGATTGGAAGGAAGAGAGGGGCCACTGCCAGTAAATGTGTGAGTGGATGGGCTGGACCCTCATTAACTCCAGCTGTGCACGGATATTTGTATTCATATACTTTTGGCTTTTGAATTTTCTAAATCTTGACTGTATTTCAGGCTGTCCTTGTCAAGTCTCCTCTGACTCATGGTGTCCCTTCTGATTTCTTGATGGCAGTCTCCATTTGGATTGATGATTGGCCCAAGATATATACAATATTTCACTATTTCAATTTCTTCATGGTCAGAATCCTTTGCCTATAGAGAACCATTCTGTCTCACCATATTCTATCCTAAGAACAGCTTCTTGTCCACACTACAGGTTACACATCAGGACAATCAGTTTCTTTTAGAACAACCCATAGTTTCTCATGATCCACACAGTTAAAGGCTTTGCTGTAGTCTATAAAGCATTTTGTTGTTGTTTAGTCGTTTAGTCGTGTCCGACTCTTCGTGACCCCATGGACCAGAGCACACCAGGCCCTCCTGTCTTCCACTGCCTCCTGGAGTTGGGTCAAATTCATGTTGGTAGCTTCGATGACACTGTCCAACCATCTTGTCCTCTGTCGTCCCCTTCTCCTCTTGCCTTCACACTTTCCCAACATCAGGGTCTTTTCCAGGGAGTCTTCTCTTCTCATGAGATGGCCAAAGTATTGGAGCCTCAAGCTTCAGGATCTGTCCTTCCAGTGAGCACTCAGGGTTGATTTCCTTCAAAATGGATAGGTTTGTTCTCCTTGCAGTCCAGGGGACTCTCAAGAGTCTCCTCCAGCACCACAATTCAAAAGCATCAATTCTTCGGCGGTCAGCCTTCTTTATGGTCCAGCTCTCACTTCCATACATCACTACTGGAAAAACCATAGCTTTGACTATGCGGACCTTTGTCGGCAAGGTGATGTCTCTGCTTTTTAAGATGCTGTCTAGGTTTCTCATCACTTTCCTCCCCAGAAGCAGGCGTCTTTTAATTTCGTGGCTGCTATCACCATCTGCAGTGATTGTGGAGCCCAGGAAGGTAAACTCTGTCACTGCCTCCATATCTTCCCCATCTATTTGCCAGGAGGTGATGGGGCCCGTGGCCATGATCTTAGTTTTTTTGATGTTGAGCTTCAGACCATTTTTTGCGCTCTCCTCTTTCACTATAAAGCATAGACTGATCTTATTCTGAAATTCTTGGATATGCTCCGTTAGCAAGGGGATATTTGTCATATAAACTTGAGTGCTTCTTCCTTTTCTGAATCCAGCTGAAGCATCAGGCATTTCTTGCTCCCTGTAAGGTTGCAACACTTTGAGTATCACTTTGCTTATATGGGAAAATAGAGTAATGGTCCTATAGTCCTTCACTCCTTGGCATCTCGTTTTTTGGGGACTGAAATATATATTGAATGTTGTCAGTCTGTGGGCCATTGTTTTGGTTTCCATATTTGTTGGCATCGTTTTCTTACGACTTTGACAAATTCCATCCTTATGGCTTGAAATAGTTCTACTGGTATCCCATCAACCCCTGGTAATTGATTTCTTCCCAGTGCTTTCAGAGTAGCTTTTATTTAATTTTCTAGAAGTGCAGGTTTTTCATTACAGGATTCCTTTTCCAAGGAGTCTGTCATCCTTTTATCTCTTATTTTCGCCTGGTCAGATAGTTCCCTGTTGTTCATTCAACATTCCTAATCTAGGCTTAAAATTCCTTTTGATTTCTTGGATCTTTATTGTTCTCTCTTTCTCTGCACGGGTTATTCTAATTGTTTTCTTTGTCTCTATGTGACAGTCATTGAAAAACTGCATTCGGGGTCCTGACCCTATTTTTGTCACATTTGACTTGCTTCTTGCCTGTCCTTTACAATTTTAAGTGTTTCTTCTGTCATCCATCAAGGTTTTTCTTCCCCTGTTATTTAAATATTTATTTTGATAACTTGGGATAGGGTATGGGATACAAAAGGTAAAAGGGAAAAAGGATTGGGGTTATGAGGAGGAGACACAAAAATATATTAACATCCATTCTATTCACATTACCATATCAAAATTCAGTTTCCACTTTTCTACTCTTTTCTGCCTTCTAGATTTTAGTTCACATATTGTTCTATGTTATTCAAACATTGTCTGGTGATTCTAACCATTTGTAAAATAAGTCCCATCTTTCAGTTGCCTTTTGCAAAGGACAGTCCTTCATTACTTCTGATAAGATGTCCATTTCTGCCGTTTCTCGTATCTTCTCTATAAGATCTTCTTGTTTCGGTACCATCGGACTTTTCCAGTTTTTAGCATATAGAATTCTAGCTGCAGTAACTATATATGTAGCTATACCCTTCTTTGCTTTATCTATATTATCTGGTATCATAGACAATAAAAACAATTCTGGTGTTAGTGGGACCTTACAAAGCAATATTTGTTGAAATACCAAATGCACTTCTTTCCAATATTGTTTCGCTACTCTACAGGTCCACCACATATGATAATAACTTCCCACATGTGCTTCGCACTTCCAACAGGAATTTGATACATCTGTATACATTTTCGACAGTTTTTCTGGAGTCATGTGCCATCTATAAAATATTCTTGTATATATTCTCTTTAAAATTGACCGATTTTGTAAGCTTTATATTCTTTTGCCATATTTGTAACCATTGATCAATATCAATGTTATGACCTATGTTTTGTGCCCACTTAATCATACACTCTTTAACCATTTCATCTTGCATTTTAATTTTTAACAGATAGTTATACATTTTCTTAATTATTTTATCTTTTGAACCTAGTAGGAGTTTATCAAATGTCGTTTGTTCTAAATATATACCCTCTATTTTATCCTTCCTGTATCTAGATTCCAGCTGTGCTTAGGTTTTTCTTTTCTTATTATTACAGGAATTGTCTTTTTTCATTCTTCCCTCATACTATCTCTGTTTTCAATCCACAGTTCTTCTGACTCATGGTTAATTGAGTTTAATGATGCAAATCTGTTTTTATACAGCTTTTAAATTAATCAGAAATGTTATTTAAATTATGTTATAGAACTATGATTCTTTTAGTGTTCTTTCTCAGCTTTACTTTAATTTTTGATATTAACATTTCACCAATCAGCTCTTGGTCTTGTTTGGCAGATGGATACAGCTTCTCCATCTCTTGCTTCCAATTACGTAGTCTATTCTATTTCTATATTGGCCATCTGGTGATGTCCACGTGTACAGTCGTCTGTTCCGTTGCCAAGCAGTACAGGAAAAAATATCTTTAAACTTGCTACATGATGTGTTTTTGTTAGGTTTTGTGACATTCCTTTTCAGAATCTGAATCCTGAAAATAGTTGAAACATTATTGGGTCTCTTATCTCATCTTCATCCCCATCTTCATCCTAACTGTTTCAATTTCACTTTATCTGTAATCAGTCACCATAGTAGAACACTAAAAGTTTCATTTTAAAAAGGGAGCCTGGATCTAACTCTACAACAGGAAATCTTCACTTTGTTTTCAATGAATATTGGAAATGGGAAGCAGTGGCAACCCAGATTATAGTAGATTTTAAAACAGCACAGTATATGCTAATTTCCATTTGCGTACAGTCCTGCTTGTAGGATGCTCAGATTGAATAAAAGGCCTAAGAGCAGACAAATCTGTGCACCTGGACTTCGGCTTTTGTCATCTTTTGTTCTAAAAAAATGTGGATGACAGAGATCCTGAGGAATGTTAAATGAAATAGTGCTTTAAATCTTCTTGAACTGTTTTCTGTGTAGAATTAGTTCTGATTCTCCAGAAATTGTCCTCTAGGGAAAAAATACTTCTCTCCTTGTAAATACTTAAGGATATCCAACACAGATAGATTCAATAATTATGCATATATGGATTCCCATAGAAAAAAGAAAAATCCCAAAGCATTTACTTTTATTTACATGAAACCCCTTTTAAAGGACTCTAGGGGAAAACTCCCAAAAATGAAGTTTTTCAGGAATTGGTTCTGCTACTTCAGAATTAAAGCAAGGATGAAAAATGTTGGTGTGTTTCCTTTTTGTCTTTCATTTTTTTACTTACAAAAATTCTGATTGTTAGACCGCCATATCATTGGATGAAAAGCATCTATTGTCACTGATAGCAACTATTTTGAATCTGGAGACAAAGGCAACTGAATATGGGACTTTTACATACTGCCAGCTGGACTAGAGTATATTGGGCTAACAAACAGTATAAGTGGAATGTGAGAATCTCCCAGTTTTTGTTTCATTTGCTGAATTGTTGTTGCTTAGTGTGGTTAATGAATCAAGCTGGGATTTGATTAATCAACCCCTCTGCTCTTTTGATTTTTATAGGCCTACCCTAGTGTGGCTGGCTGGATAACTCAATGGTTTTGGCATCTGGCTGCAGAGAATGAAGTTAAGATTCCCCACTGTGCATCCTGGGAGAAGAGCCAGCCTGTGTGGCCTTGGGCAAGCTGCACAGTCCCAGGACGCCAACAGAATTAGGGAATGGCAAAACAATTTTGTGTATTCTCTATCTAGAAAACCATGGAAAGGGTACTGTAAGTCAGAATTGACTTGATGGCACAAAATTAAAATTACTCTAGTGTGACTAAGCAACAATGGATTTCAACCATTGTGTTTCTTTGAATCCCACTTGTTCCTTCTCTCATCCTTGCTTCATGTCAGATTGCAAGACTTTCTAGAGTGGAGATTGCATGGAAATATATGAACTTTTAAAATGCTTCTTTTCCAGATGAAGAATTATAGAATAATGGGATTGGAAGGAGCCTATAAGGCCACTGAGTCTAATCTTCTGCTTAACGCAGAAATCCAAATCAAAGTACATCTGACAGATGTTTGTTAAATTTTCTCTTGAATACCTCCACCATTGGAGTGCTCATCACTTCTTGAGGTAATTGGTTCCACTGTCATACTGCTCAAACAGGACATTATTCCTGATACTCACCTGATATCTGGCTTCCTGTAATCTGAGTGCATTATTGTGTGTCCTGCACTCTGGGATGATGGAGAGCAGATCCTGCCCCTCCTCTCTCCTCAGTCTTCTTTTCTCAAGGCTAAACATGTCCTGTTCTTTCAGTCTTTCTTCATAGGGCTTTCCTCTGAACTTGCTCCAGTTTATTGGCATCCTTCTTAAAGTGTGGTGTCTAGAACATGGCACAATACCCTAGATAGGGCCTAACCACTGCTGAATAGAGAGGCACCAGTGCCTCACAAGATTTGGAGACTATACCTCTGTTAATGCATCTTAAAATAGCATTTGTCCTTTTTGCAGCCACATCACACTGTTGACTCATATTCAGCTTTTGATCTACTGCAATTCCAAGATCTTTCTCTCTGGTACTATTACTGAGCCAAGTATCCCCCATCTTATAACTGCATTTGATTTGTTCTCTAGGTGTAGAAATTTGCACTTATCCCTGTTAAATTTTATTCTTCTGCTTTCAGCCCAGTGCTCAAGCCTATTAAGATCTTTTTGAATTTTGGTTTTGCCTTCCACCCAGTTTTGCATCATCAGCAATATTGATGAGGGTTCCCTGCACTCCCTAATGCAAGTCATTAATAAAAATGTTGAAGAGCACCAGACCCAGGACTTAGCCTTATGGTACCCCACTTGTTCTCTCTTCCCAGTTTGAAGAAGAGCATTGGTAAGAAGTCTCTGAATATAATTTTGTAACCAACTATGTATCCACCTGATCATTCTTCTATCCAGACCACACCTAGTTAGCTTGCTGATTAGAATATCATGGGGCACATCATGTGCTCATTCATGAAAGTATTTTACCTGCCTCACACACTTTCCCTCAATAATTAAAGTAAGCAAGTGCAAAGTATAGTCAGTATTTTGTTTTTGCAATTGCAACTCCCAGTGCTCCTCACTATGGTTTGTGCTGGCTGAGGCTGAAGCCAGTTGCTGTCCAGCGACACCTGGAGGGTTGTGCTTGTCCCTGTGCTTCGACTCAATAACATTTTAAAGATTTTTTTTCTTTTGAAATTCCATGTTAGGTTAGTCAATGTGTGTATTCTTCTTGCAAGAGGTTTTGAAAAGTTCAAAAAGGCTACTTACCTCTGTCCTCTTGAAGTGAACAAGAGACGTCCCCACCCCTAACTGCATAAAAGAGCTTCATGGTTTCATGAGGTCCTTTTGAGGTCGGCCATCTTGGAACCTAGACTGGAAGAGTCAGAGGCTTCCCCCTAACCCTCCCTAAGTGAAGAATAAGAGACTACCATTAGGCTGTCACTCATCTGTGAAACCCAATACTCTTGCATCTTATTCTCCTTCTAATATTTGACAAGAAGAGAGGGTGACTCACTTTAATTGATGATTCAAACTTTACATATATAATGGTGCACTGACTTGGTAATGAAGAGATCCATGAGTAATTGAAGTCTGCGGTAACGAGCATACCTCACAGGATGCCTTTGAATATATGAGACCATTCATTGGAACATGTCACTAGTATTTTTTTTTTTTAGCCCTCAGGGGCCACTCAATATGCTCAGTCCTACATGCCATACTAAAGATCATTTAATACAAACGAGTTCTCTTTTCACACACTTTAAATCCCATTTCTTGAACACACACAGCTCCTCAGTTCTTTTAAGTTGCTAAATTACTGCTCTCCTTCCCTCCTTCCAGGAAATGTAGGAGATTGTGGGAGGGGATACCATATGCTCTTTTTCAAGCCAAATAGTCTCCCCTTATACATCTCATCACAGTTCAAAGTTTGAACCTACGTAAGGGATAGTGTGTAGGATCTTGAAAAGCATCCTGTAAGGTCCAGAGTAAACCTTGAACAGATTCACTGCTATGTGAAACTGCAGTCACTAGTTTCCACCAGTTCAAACCCCATGCCTAAATCCAAGGTAACGCCAGTGAAGAGAAAAATCCACCCAGTATAATTTCACCAGATTACAGTATTTGCATAAGAAATTTTGTGAGGTGTGGCTCGAATGCCTGTACAACCCCTTGCACAACCTTGCAACAAAACTATTATTGGATGTCATGCTTGTACTAGCTGTGAGAAATCTGAACTTCATGGCATAGTGGAGCATGTGCTAACACAGTGGCATTTTTGGATACCTGCCCAAATCCCACAATTCCCACTTTAACAAGGTGTTGATGGCAGGAAACCTGAGGTTACAGCATAACAGATATCCAATAGTCTTTTGAATGGTCTAGTACAGTTCTCCACGGCTTAAACATCTCAAAAAACAATAGTATTGTGGCATATTTAAGAATAAGAGATTGAGTTCAGCGTGAGCTTTTGTGATTTACAATCCCCTTCCTTCAGAGACATGGAGTACAATATTTGGACTATAGATTTATGAACTCAATGCTTGTGGTTGTGGGGGCTGAGTGAAATGGGATATAGACACAGAAAGTGAACTTTCAAAGTGGCAGCAGCATTATTAACACAAGAAATGCACTACCGGAGTGCTGATTACATAAATAGCCTGGAAATTGGTAGAATAATTCACTAACATAAATAGTCTGTTGGCTGATAATCAATGGTTAGGCTGTTGTATCTGACGTGCTGCAGCAATGACTTTTGGACTTCTAGAAAATATCAAAAATAAATCCATGTTTTGGACTTTTCAAAAATATAAACATTAAATCCGTATTTTTTCAGCAATATAGATTTATTTGTAGGCCAAAATATTTATTTTGAAAATTCCTATTTACATGTGTATTGAAGTACATACGTTGAAATTTCTGTGAGAAAACAAATAAATTGCCGAGTTTTATTGAAATGGAACAGAAAAGAGCATGCAAGTGACACATAGACTGGGAATAGACAACTTTGTGCATTGCTAGTTACTAACATGTGCAAAAATGTATTGAACTCTGCAGCAAATGGTGCATTCTCTACTGGAATTCAGAAGAGAAAAAACATCTGTCGCAAATATCTGGTTGTGGAGCCTGAGGTTGGGAGTTTGATTTCCCACTGTGGGGAAACAATACTGTCCAACAACATCTCAAGAAGAAGGGAATGGTAAAACAGTACCCTGGGAGCGAATGCACAATTTATTGCTAAATGTAAAGGTCTGTCTTGCAATCTGAACAAAAACATTTGTGCCATCTCACACTGGGGAGAAATGTTAATGTGCTTTCTTATTTACCATGCATGGACAAAATATGTTTGGATTTACATTTGTGTGTTTCCTCATTTATGTAGGCAAGGATGAGAAATCACAACTGTCTTCTACTCACTCTTTCCTGGGGCTTTCTGTAGATTTTTATTTTTGCATTTACGAGATCATGTGCGTGTATGAATGCATGTCCATGTATGTGCACACACAAGTGTGAGTGCAAAATTGCCTCTTTCAGATTGGCAAGTTCTATAAGAACTTGAAGCACGACATGGGCTTTTTGCATCTGACTTAACAGTCATTTAGTAGCTCTGGGATTTCTCTATGAATGTGTGCATCACTTCTCAA
This sequence comes from Intellagama lesueurii, assembly GCA_037013535.1. Taxonomy (NCBI): domain Eukaryota; kingdom Metazoa; phylum Chordata; class Lepidosauria; order Squamata; family Agamidae; genus Intellagama; species Intellagama lesueurii. The sequence continues at coordinate 24,238,128 of JBAJHW010000010.1, read as the reverse complement.
AGAAAAATGCCACTAGAATTACTGTTTGGAAATCACAGAGACCTTGAAGGAGGAAGGGGCATTCTTCATCTTGCTCCTAGCTGGAAATGAAGACTCTTCTAGGGCATTAAAATTCCTTGTTGAGGTGTCTCATCAAATTGAGGCAGGAAAAATCAACAAAAACAAGGGATTTAGTTAATTACCCTTTCCAGTTATAAAAGAGGCATACTGTCTTTGCTGGAACATACATCTAGAACTTCTAGGGGCCACTGAGGCGGAACTGCTGAGAGCTCACACACTCTCATCTTGTTTGGTGTGAAGACTAAGCATTAATTGTCTGGCTACATTTAATGTGTTTCATTTGCTTTTTAAAAAACCTGGAGCATTGGGAAATGAAACTCAGGGTGAAGACCACAGTTATATGAGGAGTAAAATCTAATCTTTCCCCCATCATGACATAGTCCAGTGGCAGCTTATTTCACAAAGAAATAGCATTGAATTTTTATGATGCAGAGAGAAAATATTGTGCTCATCCCCTTCACGTACTATGGTTTTTTTCTGGCTGTTTCCATCCAGCTATTATTTTGGAAAGAACAACATGTTACAAGGAATCCTACTTAACAATGTATAGTCTAGTTTGACCCTGATATTCTTGGCTTAGTAATAAGCATACAGGAGAAGAAGGTGGTGGCATACTTTATTTTTGATTTACTAGGAATTTACAACTACAGCCTTCAGTGAAGCACAGATATTTCACATGGAAAAGGATTTAAGCCTAGAAAACATGGCAAATGTATAATTTATTGTAGCGAATGGGAAATAGGGTGCAGTCAAGGAATCCCACATTGCAAATGTTATGTATGTGTCTGCTGAAGTCTTCATTTAAAGAATTAAAGACAGATATATGGACAGGGTTTTTTTTAATGTACTGGTCTCCTTGGAAGGATTACTTAGATCTCCTAAAAAGCTCAGCATAGTTGTTTCAAATTTTGTTGATTCCTTGCCCTAGCCCTCTAGTAAAGTGCCAGGAAAGTGTGATTTTGATAAAGCGAAGAGGAGATGCCGGGAAGAAAAAAACCATTGCTGCTGCAATAGGTGAATAACTCTGCAGTATTTCTGGTTTTCTGGTGGGGTTAGGGTTGGAATGCATCAGCCTATATCAAAGTAAAAGATCATACCTTTTGCTCTAGAGCATATTCCTTCTTTGATCCAGGCAAAAAGCAAAACTATTTCGTTATGCTCTTGAGGTTTAGGTGATAGTTACTTTTCACACTTTGTCAGCAATGTGGCAAATGAGAAAACACGTTGGAAGTGTGTAACTCACCCCCTGATGTTTCATATTCATTTTAAACAGAAAAGCAGCCAAGGATGCCTGTGAGTCTCAATGTGACCATATCTCTCAAGAAAGAATTCCTGATCTCTTTCCTTTCTTGATACTTCTCTGGCCAAAAGCCCTGTCCTGCGTATGTGTTTCTGGGCAATATCTGGCTAGGCCTTTAGGATTAAATGCAATTGTAGTCCTAACTAGAGTAGACTCACTGAAATGAAAGGAACCTATATTATGTGAGACTAACAGGTTTCATTCATTTCAGTAATTCCACTCTAGTCAAAGCTAAGTCTAGATGTAGTTCTTGGTCTGTTCCAGAAGACAACTTGTGTCCTGCTGTGGCCAGGGAAGCTGGCTTGCCATGATTTTGGGAAATGACTGATTGACTGATTTGGTTGATTTGTCCTAATTTTGACCAGGAGCTTTATGGAACCCTTCATAGACTGCCATATGGGGAGATAAGATTGTTGTTGTTATTGTTTAGTGGTTAAGTCGTGTCTGACTCTTCGTGACCCCATGGACCAGAGCATGCCAGGCCCTTCTGTCTTCCACTGCCTCCCGGAGTTTGGTCAGATTCATGTTGGTAGCTTCGATGACACTGTCCGACCATCTCGTCCTCTGTCGTCCCCTTCTCCTCTTGCCTTCACACTTTCCCAACATCAGGGTCTTTTCCAGGGAGTCTTCTCTTCTCATCAGATGGCCAAAGTATTGGAGCCTCAGCTTCAGGATCTGTCCTTCCAGTGAGCACTCAGGGTTGATTTCCCTCAAAATAGATAGGTTTGTTCTCTTTGCAGTCCAGGGGACTCTCAAGAGTCTCCTCCAGCACCACAATTCAAAAGCATCAATTCTTTGGCGCTCAGCCTTCTTTATGGTCCAGCTCTCACTTCCATACATCGCTACTGGAAAAACCATAGCTTTGACTATGCGGACCTTTGTCGGCAAGGTGATGTCTCTGCTTTTTAAGATGCACTTTTCAAATACTTGAAAGGTAGTCATACAGAGGAGGGGCAGGATCTGTTCTCAGTCATCCCAGAGTGCAGGACATGTAAGAATGGGCTCAAGTTACAAGAAGCCAGATTTAGGCTGAATATCAAGAAAATCTTAACTTTGTTACACAAAGGGGTGTTTTTGCTTTTGTTTTTTCAAAGATGAGAAAATACTCCTTGCAAAATACTAATATTTTGAGGTATCCAATTCTCTTCTTTATGTATAACGTTGGATCAGAAAATACAGCAGATGCTGGCGGGGGGGGGGGGGAGCATCTTGGCACATCCTTTTATCATCTCAGTGCTTCATTCCCACTGCCCATCACGGAGCCTGAATAAGAATTTTGAGGCTGAGCAAATTTCCCCAGATTTGCATGAAATGGGTCCCATGTTCAATACTTGGAATAAGGGCAGGAAAGATTACAGATGAAGAAGAGATCTGAGAGCTGCACCATAGCTCAGTAATGGAACATGTGCCTTATGTGCAAAAAGGTCACAGGCTAAATAATCCTTGCATTTCCTGGTATGGCTGCAGAGTCTTCTGACCAGTTTGATATCTGAGGAGATGCTGCCAGTACGAGTAAACAATTCAATTCTTCCAAAAATCTATGGTTTATGAATGTGGGATATTGTGCTTCTATACCCACGATTCAAAAAGCCAGGCCCAATATTGCTGCAAAATATCGTGCCCACATGGGCAGCAGGAAGAAGGATGCTAAACTTTACATAGTAAAGGGCAGCCTGAATGTTGACAACACCCATGGCAGCAGTCAAGAGGGTCTACAGGATACCCTCTTCTGCTCACTACCATTTACACTTGTTGAAGAACAGCCCTGACAATGGCTTTATGTTTGGGTGAGAAGTGGTGAACTGATGAAAAAAAAAAGTCAGCCTCTGGGATTTTTCCTTATGTGGTGTCACTTTGTGAATGGTAGTGCAGCCGGGGTATTCCTGTTCAACACCTTGACCATTAGCCTGTGGAGTGTCTCAGGGTTCCATGGTTCCCCATACTATTTCACATATACATGAAGAACCTGAAAGAGGCTGTCCAGAACTTTGTGGTCTGGTACCACCAGTGTGCTGATGACATCCAACTCAATCTGCTTTTTAAGATCTTCCAGGAGGCCCTTCTCTCTCAGTCTCCAGTATGTTGTTCCACCCTCACCTCCAATTTCACTGTAAAATCTACAAGGGATGAAATATGCCATTAAATGTAATTTTGCCAGAGTTAGCCTTTTTTTAGAAACTGGGAGTGACCAGCCTGTCACTTCCTATTTCTGACTAGCCAGTGCATGTGTTGCATTTAAATGGCAAATGGTTCTCCCAAGATTTCTGAGAGATGCAAAAAATTGAGAGGCAGTGGTGTAGCTCACCAAACAGTGGAGGTGGGTGGGAAACAAGGAATCTCAGCACCTCAGAGGTTGTCTGTTCTGTTATAAAACATGTTCAAAGAATCAGAAATTTTGTATTTCTCAAGGATACCCATAAGCAGATACCATTCATCTTTCTTTGGCTTAACCATCAACTACTTCGATCATGTGACTTGAACCAGTGCTATATGTCAAGAAGTTACGAGATTTTTCATGACCATGTCATTCGCACAAAGATTAATTTTATATTTATTAATTAGTTCAGGAGTGGGAGGCTTTTGTCTTTCCATGCGTATTGGAGTTATAATACCTGTAATTCTCTACCACTGGCTATGTTGGGTGAGAATTCGTGGAGCTGGAGTGAAAATATTTGACTCAATTGATTTGATGTTCATGCAATAATGATGCTGTTTTTCAAACTGAATTTTTAAATTCATGAAACAGAAAGCACACAATGACTGTAAGGTTGTTTTTGTTAGTAGAATTTCAACTGTCTAAGAAAGTACTGTAGGTTCTATGGTTCAATTGGCGGGGTTTGGATGACCACACACTGGGACCTGAGAGAAGGTTCTCCTGGAAGATCTTAAAAAGCAGGTGGAATTGGGTGTCATCAGCACACTGGTGGTACCAGGCCACAAAATTCTGGTTAGTCTCTTTCAGGTTTTTCAGGTATAGACGCAAGCACAGTGTTAAGGGTAGATGAAGTCTTACACACATAAGAGGAATGGACCAAACTGATCAAAAGGGCAACAATAATAACATTAACAATAATAATTACAATAATAATCATAACAATAATCATAACAATATTCATAAAATGTAGAAAGACAAACAGGCCACAAATCACACAACCTCCAGTGTCTGTATAAGAATGCTAGGAGTAAGGGAAACAAATAAGAAGAAATGGAAATTTTAATTCAGGAGGGTAAGTGTGACTTGATAGGAATAACTGAAACTTGGTGGAATGACTCCCATGACTGGAATACAGCAATTGAGGGATATAAACTGATCAAAAAGAACAGAGAGAATAAAAAGGAAGATGAAGTTGCAGTATTTGTCAAAAATAAACATTCCTGCATAGAAATACAGGAGGAGGAGATTGGCTGTCCCATCGAGAGCATCTGGATCAATTTAGTTGGGGCAAAAAACAAAAGGAACTTGATAGTTGGAGTCCACTACCGACCACCCAATCAAAGAGAGGAAGCAGATGAAACTTTTGAAAAACAAATTGCAGGGGTTTCAAAGAGACACAACGTAGTAGTGATAGGAGAATTATCAATTATCCAGATATATGTTGGGAAGCAAATTCTGCCAAGTATGGCTGTTCCAAGAAATTCCTGACTTGTGTGGCTGATAATTTTCTCCTACAAAAAGTGGAGAAAGAAACTAGAGGATTTGCTATCTTTGACTTGATTCTGACCAACAGAGATGACTTGGTGGGGGAAGTGGCAGTAAGGGGAACTCTAGGCGAGAGTAACCATGTCCTTCTAGAATTCTTGATTTCAAAGGAAACGAAAGCAGACTGTAGCCACACACTTCTGCTGGATTTTAAAAAAGGAAATTTTAATAATCTCAGAACAAGGATAAGTAAGGTCCCATGGCAGGAGATCCTAACAAGAAAAGGAGTCCAAGAAGGGTGGGAGCTTCTAAAAAAAGAAATTCTAAAGCAGGGGTCCCCAACCCCTGGTCCACGACATCCTGAGTGTCAATGAACTAAAATGGATGGGAATGGGCAAATTCAATTCAGACGATTATCATATCTACTATTGTGGGCAAGAATCCCATAGAAGAAATGGAGTAGCCCTCATAGTCAACAAAAGAGTGGGAAAAGCTGTACTGGGATACAATCTCAAAAATGATAGAATTATCTCAATACGAATCCAAGGCAGACCTTTCAACATCACAGTAATCCAAGTTTATACACCAACCACCGATGCTGAAGAGGCTGAAATTGACCAATTCTATGAAGACTTACAACACCTTCTAGAACTGACACCAAAGAAAGATATTCTTCTCATTATAGGGGACTGGAATGCTAAAGTAGGGAGTCAAGAGATAAAAGGAACAACAGGAAAGTTTGGCCTTGAAGTTCAAAACGAAGCAGGGCAAAGGCTAATAGAGTTTTGTCAAGAGAACAATCTGGTCATCACAAACACTCTTTTCCAACAACACAAGAGGCGACTCTACACATGGACATCACCAGATGGGCAATACTGAAATCAGATTGATTATGTTCTCTGCAGCCAAAGATGGAGAACCTCTATACAGTCAGCAAAAACAAGACCTGGAGCTGATTGTGGCTCTGATCATCAGTTTCTTATAGCAAAACTCAAGCTTAAACTGAAGAAAGTAGGAAAACCCACTGGGCTAGTCAGGTATAATCTAAACCAAATCCCTTATGAATACACAGTGGAAGTGAAGAACAGATTTAAGGAACTCGATTTGGTGGACAGAGTGCCTGAAGAACTATGGACGGAGGCTCGTAACATTGTACAGGAGGCAGCAACAAATATCATCCCAAAGAAAAGGAAATGCAAGAAAGCAAAGTGGCTGTCCAACGAGGCCTGACAAATAGCAGAGAAGAGAAGGGAAACAAAATGCAAGGGAGATAGGGAAAGTTACAGAAAATTGAATGCAGACTTCCAAAGAATAGCAAGGAGAGACAAGAGGGCCTTCTTAAATGAACAGTGCAAAGAAATAGAGGAAAATAATAGAAAAGGAAAAACCAGAGATCTGTTCAGGAAAATTGGAGATATTAAAGGAACATTTTGTGCAAAGATGGACATGATAAAGGACAAAAATGGTAGGGACCTCACAGAAGCAGAAGACATCAAGAAGAGGTGGCAAGAATACACAGAGGAATTATACCAGAAAGATCTGGATGTCCCGGACAACCCAGATAGTGTGGTTGCTGACCCTGAGCCAGACATCCTGGAGAGCGAAGTCAAGTGGGCCTTAGAAAGCATGGCTAACAACAAGGCCAGTGGAGGTGATGGCATTCCAGTTGAACTACTTAAAATCTTAAAAGATGATGCTGTTAAGGTGCTGCACTCAATATGCCAGCAAGTTTGGAAAACTGAACAGTGGCCAGAGGATTGGAAAAGATCAGTCTACATCCCAATCCCAAAGAAGGGCAGTGCCAAAGAATGCTCCAACTACCGTACAATTGCACTCATTTCACACGCTAGCAAGGTTATGCTCAAAATCCTACAAGGTAGGCTTCAGCACTATGTGGACCGAGAACTCCCAGAAGTACAAGCTGGATTTCGAAGGGGCAGAGGAACTAGAGACCAAATTGCTAACATGCGCTGGATGATGGAGAAAGCCAGAGAGTTCCAGAAAAAACATCTACTTCTGCTTCATTGACTACGCAAAAGCCTTTGACTGTGTGGACCACAACAAACTATGGCAAGTTCTTAAAGAAATGGGAGTGCCTGACCACCTTATCTATCTCCTGAGAAATCTATACGTGGGACAGGAAGCAACAGTTAGAACTGGATATGGAACAACTGATTGGTTCAAAATTGGGAAAGAAGTACGACAAGGCTGTATATTGTCTCCCTGCTTATTTAACTTATATGCAGAATACATCATGCGAAAGGCTGGACTGGATGAATCCCAAGCTGGAATTAAGATTGCCGGGAGAAATATCAACAACCTCAGATATGCAGATGATACCACTCTGATGGCAGAAAGTGAGGAGGAATTAAAGAACCTCTTAATGAGGGTGAAAGAGGAGAGCGCAAAAAATGGTCTGAAGCTCAACATCAAAAAAACTAAGATCATGGCCACTGGTCCCATCACCTCCTGGCAAATAGAAGGGGAAGATATGGAGGCAGGGACAGATTTTACTTTCTTGGGCTCCATGATCACTGCAGATGGTGACAGCAGCCACAAAATTAAAAGACGCCTGCTTCATGGGAGGAAAGCGATGACAAATCTAGACAGCATCTTAAAAAGTAGAGACATCACCTTGCTGACAAAGGTCTGCATAGTCAAAGCTATGGTTTTTCCAGTAGCAGTGTATGGAAGTGAGAGCTGGACTATAAAGAAGGCTGACCGCTGAAGAATTGATGCTTTTGAATTGTGGTGCTGGAGGAGACTCTTGAGAGTCCCCTGGACTGCAAAGAGAACAAACCTGTCCATTTTGAAGGAAATCAACCCTGAGTGCTCACTGGAAGGACAGATCCTGAAGCTGAGGCTCCAATACTTTGGCCATCTGATGAGAAGAGAAGACTCCCTGGAAAAGCCCCTGATGTTGGGAAAGTGTGAAGGCAAGAGGAGAAGGGGACAACAGAGGACGAGATGGTTGGACAGTGTCATCGAAGCTACGAACATGAATTTGACCCAACTCCGGGAGGCAGTGGAAGACAGGAGGGCCTGGCGTGCTCTGGTCCATGGGGTCACAAAGAGTCGGATACGACTTAACGACTAAACAACAACAACAAACTCAGATGTCCAATATCCAATCTTCACCAAAGTTGGCAGGCGTGTTGGGGAAAGACATAGGAAGCTCCTTTGTGATTCCAGATTCTCTAAGTACCTGGGGGGAGCTTTCCTGGGGTGTCCTCTTTGTGACTATATAACTCAGGGGTCCGTTATCCAATATTCACCAATCTTTCAGGAGTTATAAAAATGCGTCTGAGGAAGCTTCCCTGCAAATTCAGTGTCTCTAGGTGCTTGGGGTCCAGTTTTATAGCCATTTAAAGCAAAGATGAATCGACAGATCGATTCATCAAACAATATTCATATATTTGTATTCGTTGATCCATTAACCTTCACGAATCATGAATCAAAACAGATCACCTTTTTTCCCCCCATCTCTAATGCTAACAAATTGGAACAAGTTCAGAGGAGGGCAACAAGGATGATCAGGAGGCTGGAAACCAAGCCTTATGATGAAAGACTGAAAGAATTGAGCATGTTTAGCCTTGAGAAAAGAATACTAAGCAGTGGCATGGTAGCACTTTTCAAATATTTCACATATTTGAAAGGCTGTCATACAGAGGAGGGGCAAGATCTGTTCTCAATCATCCCTGAGTGCAGGAGATGCAACAATGGGCTCAAGTTAAAGGAAGCCAGTTGAATATCAGAAAAAAATTCCAAACTGTTAGAGCAGTACAACAGTGGAACCAGTTACCTCGGAAGTTGGTGAGTGCTCCAAAACTGGAGGCATTCAAGAAAAACTTAGATAATCACCTGGGAGATATGCTTTGATTGTATTCCTGCATTGAGCAGGGGATTGGACTTGATGGCCTTGTAGGCCCCTTCCAACTTCACTTTTCTATGATTCTATGTATATGAGGAATCATGGAACCCTGAGACACTCAACAAGCTAATGGTCAAGGCATTGAACAGGAGTCCGCCAGCTGCACTTCCATTCAGAAAGGGACACCATGTAAGGGAAAATTCTAGAAGCTAACCCCTATTTTAATTGGTTAACAACTTCTCAGCCAAACACAAAGCAATTGTCAGAGCTGGTTTTCAACAAGTGTAAATGGTAGTGAGCAGAAGAGGGTATCCTGTAGACCCTCTTGACTGCTGCCATGGGTGTTGTCAACATTCAGGCTGCCCTTTACTATGTAAAGCTTGGCATCCTTCTTCCTGCTGCCCATGTGGGCATGATATTTTGCAGCAATATTGGGCCATTTCCTAGCTTTTCAAAATGTTGAGTACAGAAGCACAAGGTCCCACATTTATAAACCTGAGGGTTGTTGTTTTTTAATTAAAAATTGAATTTCCTGGCTTTTTAAAACAGAAATTTAAATATACATATGCTACCCACAAACCCAATCAGAAATTTGCCTCATATGGAATTACCCAGTGGAAGAGGATTCCAGAAGATGAGCATATGATCTGTACTATGGTTACTGGGAGAAGACAGAAGCGAGAACTGTTTGGCTGTGGCTATAGTCCCTCTGGGTCAAAATATTTTGAAGAGACATTTTGGACTTTATGAAATAGTGAATTTTTTAAAATCACAATTTCAAAACCCTTTGCCCAAATGTCCCCGTATTTGGCACAGAGCAAGAGAAGACATTCTGCTACATCTGTGCCAAATTTGGTGCTGCTCTGAGGTCTAATTTCATAGCTATATATTTTTTGTTTGGGGCACTGCTATTTTTAATTTGACTTGCAAAATTGATTCCTGGTGCCAGCACAATAAATTGGTGCCCTCCTGGGCCCCAATAATACTCAATTTGATGACCAAATCTTATCCCTTATATATCAAAATTTCTACATTTCTATGTGATGCATGAGTATCATCTAGTTCAGCTCTTCCTCCTGAATTAGTTTGAGGCAGAGGCTGAAAATGGTGGCTCCATCCCCCTTAAGGGGTTGAATCTCACAGCCGCTGAGGTATGCAATTATCTTCTTTATGTATAATGTTGGATCAAAAAATGCAACAGATGCTGAAAAAAAGCATATTGGCACATCCAAACTATGTTCTATGGACACCTATCTTTCTTCACGGATGGGTTGTGAATAATATTCTTCAAGAGACAAGATATTGCTCTAGAATTCCTAATCATTAATCTCAACTTTAATATGTGTAATTTTTGTATTTTTTTATTTTTTGCTCATAAACCCTATGCAAGTAATCAGCTTGAAAGCATGTACAGCTCAAAGGGGGATGGGGAAGTGGAAACACAGATAAGCCCCATGCTCTGATTCCCACTCCACCTAGCAGTTATGTATGTAGACTTTCACAGTTTCAGCATGAAGTTCTGCATAGGTATTGTATGCGTGTTCAGCTGAATGTGTTTAACAACAGTGTTTCTATGATCAGGAGCCTAGATATAGAAGGATGGCTGATCATGGAAAATGCTGTAACCATATTTAACTAAGGACACGTACAGATTTTATGCTGAAAGTTGGAGAGGGCTGCATGGTGGGACTTATGTGTGCACCCCTATTCCCATCATCCTTTGAGTCCTACATGCTCTCAGGCTGAAATTCTGGATAGGGTTATTATGTGTAGCTGCACCAGTGGTTCTCAACTATTGGTCATCCAGGTGTTTTGGACTTCAGATCCCAGAATCCCTGGCAATTGGGGTGTCTGGAAGCTGACATTCAAAACATCTGGAGGACCAAAGCTTGAGAACAGTTGATTGACATTGTATGATCAGATATGGTCATACCAATTTGACACTCTCTAACTGCTATGGCCCCAACCTGTGGAACTCTTGGATCTGTAGTCTGGTAAAGCCCTTATAACTGTCTGTTGGAGTACTCTGTGCAACTTCCTGAACCTCAAAGCACACATCCTAGAATGCATAGGATAGAGCTACAGTGGTTAAAGTGGAACCAGACTGCTGTAGCTGTGCAATGTATATACTAATTGCAGCTCTTTTTTCAGAACCCAGCAGGAGGCAAATAGATAACATCTCAAATTTCAGGTAGTGCTTCTCAGCCAAAAACTGCTATCATTCCAGAGAGTTTACCTAGTCAAATCATTCCCCCACATTGGCATCTGGTATCAATTCATAAAAAGCAAAGAGAGAGAGAGATCACGAAATATGATGAAATAGTCTGGTGAATGTACACATGTGTTGTGATGAAATAAGCACTGCTGTTCTGAAGTAATATTACAAAACATTTTTGAAAGACATTTCTTACAATATCTCACTCCAACATAGGGTTCATTACCCACATTAATGGAGCTGTGCAGATAAATCTCTAGGCAGCAGACTGAAACACAAAACCCTAAATTAAGTCTGCAGCCCTTTATTCTGACCAGTCAGCCCGAATAAATCAGTTTGGCACTTAGTGTGAAAACACTGGTTATGATACCTATGGTACAGAAGCTAGTTTTAACTGGGTCATATAGGAGAATCTCTGCCTTGAGTGTTCTGGAGCCTGCCAGATTTTGTGAATGAAGCAGAGAGATGCAGCAAGATTTTCTTCTTTTTTTGCCCTCTAAGAACTATTTCTGCCTCCTTCGTAATTTGTAACGGCCCTAAATGAGCGTTCTGATTGTAGGGGACAGCCAAATGTTTAGCCTAATGGCTACATTGGCTCTGGGCTTGGCCTGCCCTACACACACAGCGAGTGACCGATCCCTCCTAAAGTGAAATGGCTTGTTTTTGGATTGCCCAGTTGGGTTATCAAGAACATCCTGTTCTGAGATTAGGGGGAGGGTCCTTGTGATTTCACACATGGGCAGGCAAGGGTTGGGAGGAGACCAGAACTATTCTGGGCCAGCTGATTGGGAAGACAGAAAGAAAGTGAATCTGGATAAATGGGGGCCAGAATCTGGATAAAACCTTAACCCAGTTAAACCAATGTGCAACCCAGAGCCAGGAGGGGAAAAAATATGACTACATGGCATGCAAATATACTCTGCAGCTAGAGCAACTGTCACCATTTCTGCTATGGTTTATATCTTGTATCCCTTTAACTCTTCTCCTTTCAGCAAGCATTCTCTGTGCAGTTTTTTTTCTTCCTTCCAATAAATCTCATGGGATTTCACAGATATTTCATGGTATTTTTTTTTCTCAGACAAAAACTCTCATTTGCAAAGAATTATTACAACTGTTCAAAATATTGCCGTTCCTCTGCAAGAATCCCTATATAGGGCATTGGGCAGTGCAAAATTTACCAGCTTCCTTTAGGAAAAGGCCAAACATGTGGGAGAAGGGGAGGGGAAATGAGACTGGGGTCTTGTCTTCGCAGGAAGCGGAGAAGGCTCTCTGTTGCAGGGGGAAGTATTGGTGAGACATCTTGGCATATGGGAAGTTTCTTTTAGCATTTCTTATCCCTAATACTGACATTGTTAATAAGAAAAAAAGTGGGCAATGCTTGTCTGCATTCTTCAAAACTTGCATTGCCTGAAGGCTGTTGTGTTCAGTGAAGAAAAGAAAGTGAGAACCAAATGGTAGCATCTTCTCTCGCTCATTGTTTTGCTGCCCTTCTGCACCCTTCCTTCCACAGATTCTGTCATTATTCCTGGTTTAGTATTTATTCACTGTGAGCTCTGGTCAAGGAATATCAAGATTCAACACAAAACCATCTGCTACACAAAACGCAAGCTTACTTTTTACCCCCATTTTACGTGCACTTTCAGAATCAGCAGCAGACAAAAAGGTCTCTCTACAAATTGAAACTGCACCAAAAAGGGGGAGAAGAGAGAGAATGTGAGGTCATAACCCTTCCATTTCCAAACCGTCTGAACCACTGCATTTATGAGAAACAAAAAACAGTGTGTTGGGTAGCACAGCAATCGCTTGCACAATTTTTCATATTTGACCGGAGGTAGATATTTATGCCTAATTAGATATCTTACATGCAGTCAGGCAATCTGTGTGTTGAAGAAAGGAAAGTTGGACAGTGTGTAACTGCAGGCTCCCAGAGTCTCATAGCAGACACAGCTCCAGTTTAGGAGTGCACCGTGGAACAACAATGATCAAACCAGTTAAGCATGGATGGATTTTACCTGCTTAGATGGAGAGGTTATGGATATGAATGCCAAATTTTCATGATGAAATATTTTTAATTGTATATCCTGGTCTACTGATGACCTGGCTGGAAAAAAAACATTCATTGCCTTTTCGTACTCCCCTTGTTCATCATGTCTCCTTTATCATGCCTTATTTAGTTCTTCAGGTTGTGCTCTATTCATAAAACTCCACACCTCTGCTCATGACACAGTATAATTGATTCACCCCTCCAAGCCGAGAGGATCGTTTGCCTGACCTAGATTTCTGTAGGTCAAGCAGTAGCTGTTATCTCCACTGTATCTAGTGGTAGAGCTGCCATGCACAGTTATAGGCAGTGGGACTATTTGACTGTCATCAGGCTTAGAAAGGTCACTTGTGTTAACATTCTCTATGCCCTGCTGTGTTGTTTAACTGCCCTTGGTGGCAGCCAAAGTATCTGCATTATCACCATTGAATCCATCTGCTCCTGATCTCCTCTCTCCAAAGTGTCTCATGAATATGTGGGAACGGATGATAAATTCCCTTCCAGTAGTGTTTAAGATGGAAGCTGACCACTTTCTTCCTATCTTGCATTTCCCCCAAGGGAGGGACTTGTTAGAAAAAGGAAAACAACTGTCACTTTCAGTTTTTTTGCTATGGTATTTTGCTTCCTTCCTAACACACACACACACACATTTGGGATTGCTTCAGTCATTTGCAATGCCATTAGAATTTTCAATATTCTCAATTTTTTTTGTAATGCTTTTCCATTAACAGATAGGAAAGAAAGAAATATCTTCTTGTTCAAAGCACTATTCAAACCTGCATGTTTCATATACTGAAATTCAATACCACAGGATGCTTACGAATGGAAAAATCTGTCAGTTCTACTTTCTCTCGCATTCATATTTTTTAAACTGTACGCTATTTCCATCCCAAAGATGTGATTTTCTAATTCTTCAAAAGGAGGCTAAAATGCATTTCAGCCCCCATGTTTCCTAATTCAGTATGTGTAACTATTCATGATATGAAGATGATCGTGTTGCATTTGCCTGTCACTTTGCTCTTAAAGATGAGGAGTGCCTGAGAAAATGAAGGAGAGTAATAACTGATGATAATATAATGTTGTTTCAGTGTCATGAACATGATAGTACCAGGATTCTAAAGATTTTTAAGATTTAAGAGACGAAGTCTTTTAAGAATAAAGCCCAGAGAGATGAATGCCTCGACTGTGGTATCTCTCATATTTGGTTTTCCATTAAGAAATCTGCAAAGTTTGGTAAATCCTTAGCAACAGGAACAGCTACCAGTGTGAATGGCTTTAAAGAGCCATTCAAATCATGCAGTACATGGCTGCTAATTGTGATGGGTCTAGTTCCCTTCTGATATTAGAGGCAAAATGTCTGTGTTGCTGTGGGACAAGGATAATGAGAGGAATGATGTGATGTGATGTCCTGCTTATAGGCTTTCCAGAAGCATCAGGCAGTCCACTGTAGGAACACAGTGTTGGACTGTAGGTATTTTTGGCCTGATCCTGTAGAGCTGTCCTTAATTTGTCATGGATAGTGGGCATGAACAGCTGAATGGGAAACCGGCAGACAATAAAAATCTAACGCAGACAGTGAGTTCAAAGGCAATGTGCAATTGATATGAACTAGTCTACCCCTCCTTCAGAACTGGAGAGAGAAGAGCAATGTAAGCTAAATGAATGGCAGTCATGAGTTGGTAACTACAGAAGGTGGGGAAGCTCTGCTGTAAAAGATCTCAACATTCTTTTGCATGGTTCACTGAGCCCAAGGCAGGACAAAGGTCCAGATGTTAAACTCAATATATGCTCTTAGAAAAGGACAACAAATGTGCATTGTGTATATGCCACCGTATAAAACTGTGTGTACCCATAACCTAAATGCCCTGAGTTCAGTCCTTATTCTATCAAGAAGGATTTGAAATAACTGAGAAAATAGTAAAGGGCAATTGAAAAGGTCAAGGTATACGCTTCCTTCTCTCAGAGAAAGGCTTAGAAGATTTTGGCTTTGTCATATTGAGAAAGATAACAAGAAGTCGTGTACTCAAGACAGATGCCAGCATCAGATGTTTTTGAGAAAGAGGAACTCTGCACGTTTGATTCCTCCTGATGTTCTCTCCAGAATCCCCCCCTCATTCTTCCACAAATTTGATTTGTATGAGTGACATATCATAGCTATTGGAAGCTGCCTTGTACCTGGTCAAATTACTTGTTCAACTAGGCCAGTATTGTCCATTCTGACTAACAGCATTTCTCTAGGGTTTGGTACAAGGGTCTTTAACTCATCCACTGGCTGAATCTAAGACTTCCTGTTCACAAACTTGTGTGCTCTACCAGTGAACCATGACATATCCTGGAATTGCAACATGTATTTGAAATCTTATGGAACCTCCCCATAGAATGCTATGCTACTGGTTCTCCCCATCTTAGAATCATAGAATAATGATGTTGGAAGGGACTTATAAGGCCATTGAGCCCAACCCCCTGCTCTATGCAGAAATACAAATCAAAGGATATCTGCCAAGTGGTTGTCCACGTTTCTCTTGAATGCCTCCAGTGTTGGAGCACTCTCCTGCTCTTCCTGGACATTACAGTGAGCCTTCACAAGCAGAAGCACTGTAGATACCCTCCTTCATTCATTATTTTATTTATTTGGAAGGCTATGTTTTGAGACAAAATCAGCCCCATCAACAATATTGGTTGTATATTGTTTAAGAAGAGAATCTAACAAAAACATGTAGGTCAATGCTTAGACATTCTGTACAGCTACAAGCATTCCTTAGGTACCTGTTTGCCCTTGTTAAGTGTTCTCACAGCCCAGTAAGGTGAATTCATAATAAGGAAATGCATAATAACAGCAGGTTGACATTATCAAAAATTCTCAAAATCCACATGGATTTCTTCTCCATCTATATTCTACGAGTGTTGTTGATTACTTGCAGCAAAATTGACAAATGAGAAGAAATTTCCCACTTCACAGTGGTCTATTTTTCCTTGAAGTTCTTGTCATTACACTGTTCTTTTCTGGATAACCAATATGAGTCATAGTCTACTTGCACTATGCTGAAATGTGTGGTTGGACCATAGGTCACTGGAAAGTACATCCTTTGTATGTAAATGGTCCAAAGTTTAAACCCTGGCATCTCCAGTTAAGAGATGACATCTCCAGTTAGGAGATGACATTGACGTGACACTGTTCTTTTCTGTCTTTTCCCCTGCCCATGTGCAATGGGCTGAGAATTGGCAGGGACAATAGGTCACTGGCAGAATGAATATTTTGCATATAAATGGTGCCATGTTTAAAATCAGGCATCTCCAGCGAGAAAGGTCAAGTCGTAGGTGACATGAAAAAGCTTTGTGTTGGAGATCTGAGAGAATCATGGCAAGTCAGAGCAGGCGATACTGGGCTAGCTGGGGAAATGGTACGACCTGTTGTGATGGAGTTCATTTGAAATTTCCCTCCATAGGTGAAAAGGTTCATCCCCTTCTATAAATACTCTGAATAACTCCCTGTTTGTTTGAACAATAGGATCTTGTGGCATTATGCAGATTAAAAGATTTTATTTCGCATAAGCTTTCATGGACTGCATCCTACTTTTTTGCTTCACAAACAATTACATTTAACATATAAAAATAACACATTTAAGCCATTTAAAATACAATTAAAATTCTGGATTTCTACCCAAAACCAATCAGATTTTCAGATTTATAAAACTGTGTCACACCAAACATAGGTTTAAAATAAGGACTCTCTGGAAAAATTGCAGTATTCTGTAAGAACTTACTCCACTATTTATTACCGTCAATAGAAGATGTACAGTCTATGTAGTAAGATTATAATCTCATGAAGAGACCACCTTATATCCCTCTAAAATTTAGCCTGAACATTGTATCCTTAGAAGTTTATGAAGATACTTAATCATATGTACAGAGTCTTTCATCTATCTTAAACCACAAGGATATGTAAACTCAGAAACAGCCATTTTCTTGTGTCTTCCATCTAACATAGCTCAAGGCATCAAATTTAACCAAGTTTTGATAAATGCACATTCTGTTTTTGAGTTTTTGGAGATCCTTTAAATAACAAAGGGAGTATCAGGGAAATTTTTGTGTAATGGTGCTGCTTTAAACAGTGATATGGTTGCACTATCCATCTGTAGAGAAACATCAGTCAGTCCCAGCCTCAAAATCATTTTGGCAAACTGTTTCATTCTGTTTTGCTTTTTGGACTACAACTCCAAGAGTCCCCCAGAGAACATGAGCAGTGTTTTCTGTAGTCCCCCAAAATAACTTTTCTAAGTTCCCTACAAACACTCCATACAAACTTAAATCGCTTAGTTAGATTTGTTTCATATGAAATACCTCTATAGCCAAGTACTCAGTGTGAGGTTCTCTTGTACAGGGTATGCTGTCTGGATGCTTAATATTCAGAAACAATCTTAGCTTCTCTCTAACTCCATTCCATATCTCCATAAATTTTGGGGCCTCCGACCACAGTTACAGCTTTTCTAATTCTTGAAAGGCAAATGATTTAAGTTGAAATTCTGATTTGGTTATGTGTCCTTGTTTTGGGTAGTGGTGGTGATGATAAAAGTCATATTTAATCTTGAATACCTTGAAGATCCATGATTTCATTGGTACTAGTGGGCCCTCTGCCAGGGCAGATTGTAACCACTCTGCACACATGCTCTTATTTGCTGTGGCCAGTGCATCACCTAATCCCCAACCTTCTGGCAATGATTTTTTCCCCTACATATCTAGAACACTCACCAGGTACTAGACAAACAGTCTGCAAGGGGCATACTAGGAGCCTTGCCATCTTGGTGGGACTTGTCAGGACCAGCTGACCACTGGCATAATGTGAGAGAACCTAGAAACATCTATATGCCACAATGAAGTGGCAAAGTAAACTTTATGGAGACATACGTAGCTTATCATTGAATCAGAATGAGCTGATAGTCACTTTCTGACATTTCTTCCACTTTAAAACAAAGAACCTCCTTCTCTGAAGCAGGTGAAATGTCCACATAATCCACTAGCCTCACATCTGTGGGATGGCAGAATTCGAAGTCCCTATTCAAAATGTCTTATTATTCCCATTTCAAATAATCAATAATTATCCTGTTTGTTAATTGAATAAACTGCAAATCAGATTTGTTTACTTTATTATCCTTTGAGATCTGATTACACTTCCTACTATCTTCCAAAAAGCGTTCTCCAGATTAACCAAGTTACCTAAAATATTAGTAGTAAATTAAAATTCCCATTTAACTGAACTCCTTCATTTGTTTGTGTGTTATTTATTAAGTAACTCCACCAAGATGATTCTAAGCTGAGGGTCCATGTGATGAAGAGATCTGTGATGTAACACATGCATTATCATTAACAGTGATTGTTCTTCCAGTTTACTCATTTACACTGCAGTGATAAGAGGAAAAATATCTAAAAAGATAACTTTTAGCTTTGCCAGTATATCTCCACTGTTTGCAGTTTGTGTCTTCTATAATGAACAATAATGCTCTGGAATATTACTAGCTTTCAGAGATTGTCATTGCTCTCTTTGAGCTACAAAAGCTTAATTCTGAACCCACCACAAGTCATCGTCCATGTATTCCTGGATCTAGAGGGTACCATTTTTAAAACATAATTTATTCTTGTCTGTGACAACCTTGGCAACAGAAAGCAAGAAGATAACTGCACAAATCTTGAATTCTGTGTAAACTCACTATAATTCTACTTCCTAAGAGAGAGTCTCTTATCAGGAGGCTTCTTGATGGCTACCTTCTCCATTCTTCAGGCTTGTTCTACTCTTCAGATTTTATCTGATGCACAAAGATAAAACCAGTGCGAAGCAACAAAGAGTATCCTTTTCTTCCGAATAAAATCCTGTTTACAGCCTTGTTTGTTTGCAGACCATTTCTGGAAGTAAAACTTAAAATATTCTTTCTATCAGGATTTTTTTTTTTTGTACCAGTCCTTTTGTTTTCCCTGTTTGGGTTTCCCATTTGTGTTTTCCCATTCATGTTTTCTGGCTCTCCGAAAGCTCAAAAGAACCATTAAATGATGCTCAAAAAAAGCAGAAGCAAGGTGACAGAGAACCAACCTACTCCAAAAGTAGGCAACAGTACTTGAGGAAGAAAAATCATCAGCGGTACTACTTTATATTACCATTTTCACACACTCCAGTGGTACACTGGAACTGTCACAAAGTCTACCATCCAGGTTGAAATGCCCTCAGAAAAACAAACAAACAAACAAAGCTCCCTCTCCCCAAAACGAGGAAAAACAAGCAAGCAATTAAAGGCCAAAAAAGTACAATAAAAGCCCCTCAAAACCAAAACTACTAGAATATGAGATTTCCCTCCCTGCTACCATTTGATTCTTGTCTTCCCTTCTTTGAGTTCAGGAGGCAGCAGCAAGCAGACCAGGTATCAGCAAAAGGACAATCCAAGAAAGGGAAGGATCAAAACAAACAAACAAGCAAACACACAAAAAGAAGGGAACAAATTCCCAAATAAACTGGGAGTACAAAAAATTATCCCAAGGAGACATGGTGGCACATGCAGGCTTCTGGGAAGCAAAAATAACCTAAAGAAATCCTCCAAAAAAATCAAGAAAGGAGGGCAAAAAAAAGAGGAAAGGATCCAAGATGGAGGCACAATATGCATGAATGCATACACGCATGCAGGTAGGTAGCAATCATTCAAGATGAAGGGTGGCAGGAGCTCAGCACACAGTAATTCCATCTGCAATGAAGGTCTGACGCAAAAAGAATACTCTCACTAGGTTCCAGAACAGACAATGGGTGAAAGAAACATTACATGAAAGAGGGATGAGGGAAAGATGATGAAAACATGTGAAACTTTCATATACCCCACTTTCGGAAAGAGAAATTATTTATGTTTAAGGGGCTCTCTTTCAACAATTGATGAAAGAACATGAAGTTCATAAAAGACAGCCTCTTTCGTGTTGTGGATCTTTAACTTAAAAATAAAAGGCTGATTTTTGTGTCAAACACACTTGTGATGTTTGTTACTCATACTCTCTCTCTCTCTTTTGTATTTGCAAAAAGCTGAAAGGGAAGTAAATGTTTCTTTCCCTGAAGTGTAACAACAGAGGTGGGTGTTAATTTAGATAGAGTTCACAAGGAAGCAATATAATGCTGCAAGCATTTTAGTAAATAGAAAACTGCTCTACATCTTGGGTAATGCAGTGCTGGCATTAAGTAGATTGAACAGTTTGCTGAGAAGAAATCCAAAACCACTTTGAAGAGGGTTGTTGCTCAATTGGCAATCATTGTACAGGCAGTTTCTACTGATTTAGCATCTGGTAGTCAGTCAGAATTCATAATTCTGAATAACTGTGAAATGCTGCTCAGACTCTGGCTTGTTCCACTTGATTTTTTATTTTATTTTATTTCTTTCCCCCTTTCCTTCCCTTCCCTTCCCCCCCCTTTTTTTTTTTTGAGGAGAAAAAAAAAGCAAGAGTGCTGGAAGAAATCAGAAAATCTCATTAGGGAAAAATACATTCTGTTTGTATTACTTCTCTAAAGCACAGTCTTGATATTCTTGCCATCGCTTGCTCCTTGTAGCTTAGAGGGGCTGTTTATGAGACCTATACTTTGGCTAATTTAGCCCAGATTAGAGCAAAAATGAACACAACATCAAATCCTTTGAAGCAAGTGACACCAAATAAGGAGGTTGTGCTGGTTTAGCTATACCCAGGCCTAGGGCAAAGCCAGGGCTAATCCCAGAACAGATATTTTGCATGTGATCAGATCCAGATCCTGGATTATTGATCACTGATTAATGAAGAAACAAGAAAGCTCTACAGACCAAGCCCCTGACTCTATATGTGGGCAAGGACTGGGAGACCATGGAGACTGACAATCTGCAGGGACAGTAAATCATAGGGTGTGCCCAAACTGGTCTTCAGTTGTTTTGAACTGGGGCTTACCACTCAAATCTTATATGCTCTCTGTGAGCTGCCCTTGCCTTATGACTCTGAGGGATGCACCTCAGACTCTTCTATTAAATAGTGAAAACCCATGGAAGAGTGTCCAACCAGCTTCTCATCCCTTCAACATCCACTCTTTGGGGGAAGCCCATCTCTGTATAAAAATACTGTTGATACTCTACTGGCCGGATAGAGGTAGCCAGATCAGCTGGCCTTCCACTCTAAAACTGGTGCTGTTGAACGCCAGGTCTGTGTCCAATAAATCCCATCTTATATATGATCTTATTCTGGAGGAGGATGCAGACCTGGCGTGCATAACCGAAACTTGGATGGGCGGGGAAGAGGGTGTTCCCCTGACCCTTGCCTGTCCTCCTGGTTATGCGGTCCAGCACCAGGGTAGACTGGAGGGGCGGGGGGGAGAGTAGCCATTGTTTATAGAAATACCTTGGAGGTTATTAGGCGCTCTACGGTGGTGAAACCGGGTCTGGAGGCCATCCACGTGTCGATTGGGGCCAGGGATGGTATTGGGATCTTGCTGGGTTGCTGCGCTCCCCGCGACCCAGCCACCTCCCTACCGGAGCTGGCGGACTTTGTCTCCGCGGCACTGTTGGAGTCCCCACAGCTTTTGGTCCTGGGTGACTTCAATATCCATGCGGAGGCAGAGCTTTCCGGTCCAGCTCTTGAGTTCTTGGAAACCATGGCTTCCTTGGACATGTCCCAACATGTTAACGGACCCACCCACGTGGGTGGTCATATGCTAGACCTGGTGTTCTCCACTGAGCGGAGTGAGTGTGGTCTGATGGTGACTGACCTGGTGTCAGTCCCCTTGTCATGGTCAGATCACCACCTAATAAAATGTAACCTCGCAGTGGCTCTCCCTCCCCGCAGGGAGCAGGGTCCTATTTTAATGGTCCGCCCTCGAAGGCTACTGGATCCATTGCGATTCCAGGATGTCATGAGAGGGATTCCAGCTGATCTGTCTGGCGCTCCTGTCAAAGCTCTGGTCGACAGTTGGCTTGCTGCCGCCACTAGGGCTGTAGACACGATCGCTCCTAAACGCCCTCTCCGGAGCAGAGCTCGGCCAGGGCCCTGGTTTAATCAGGATCTGCGAGCTATGAAGCGATATAGGAGATGGCTAGAGAGCAAATGGAAAAAGAAAACGATGGATTATAATAAGGAAGCTGTCAGGATCGTGACTAACCGCTACCTTGCTAAGGTGCGGGCTGCTAGACAATCACACATCGCTAACCGGATAAGCGAAGCCTCAAATCAGCAGGCGGAACTTTTCCGTATAGTTCGCGATCTATCCGGAATTGGTCTAGGTGATAGGCCTCCTACTAATATCTCACCTGACCAATTTGCAGCATTTTTAAAATCTAAAGTGGAGACCATCCGCCGGGATCTTTCTCCTTTTTTAAATACAGTGGATCAAGCAGAGATGTCCAGCGCTCCGTCCTGCCTGGCGAGATTTGAATGCTTTCAGCCTGTGACGCCAGATATGGTGGACAAAGCGCTTGATCGCTGTCGAGCCACCACCTCCTCCCTTGACCCTTGCCCGGCCTGGCTAATCAAAGCAGCCAGGCCTATAACAACGGAATGGGCCACAGAAATAATTAATGGGTCTCTCCAGGAGGGCAAGGTTCCCCTTGCTCTCAAGGAGACACTCATTAGGCCCATCAGGAAGAAACCAAATTTGGCGGCGGACGATATTGGCAATTATAGGCCCGTCGACAATGTTTCTTTCCTGAGCAAGGTGGTGGAGAGGGTGGTGGCTGATCAGCTTCAAGCTCTTTTGGACGAAACCAATGCCCTGGATCCATTTCAGTCGGGCTTCAGGCCGCGTCATGGCACAGAAGCGGCACTGGTCGCACTGTTGGATGACCTGTTGAGGGAGGCTGACCGGGGCAAAATGTCCTTGTTGGTCCTCCTTGATATCTCAGCCGCCTTTGATACCGTCAACCACGGTATCCTCCTGGGGAGGCTCTCCGAGTTAGGAATCAGGGGCCTGGCGCTCGCCAGGGACACCAAGAGCCATCTTAGGGCTAAGTTGAAGGCTATGGCACAAGATCTAATGGACAGGTTTGCTATCCTTGAGTCAGAGCAGCTTCCCGAAGTGACTGCCAGGCAAGATGCAGACGTGGCCTCATTGACTCCAAGGGCACGGAGCACAGGAAAAGGGAGAAGGTCATCAACACCGATAGTATCCGAAGCAGCGACTACGTGCCAGGAAGTACAGGATGAGGTAGAGGAAGTCAGCCCCGACAAGCCTTACCTTGTGGAAGAACCAAGCATGGCCATGACTTCATCAGGTGAGTTGGCCGCTGCACCGGGCACCTACACACCAGTCCCCGCTTGGCCATGGGTCGGCGGCGGTCAATGCAACCACACACTATACACGCCTTACAACACACAGAGTGCAGGGCTAACCAACAATGGGTGGCCATTCTCTAGTCCTCAATTCAGTGGCTGAGGCACGCCCTACGCTCCTTTTGCCCTGCCAGCTCAACCAGGTAATATGGCTAATGCAGGGGTTTGGTCATATCCGTCCATGTCTAATACAGGCTACAATACTGTCCTGTTAGGTGCTTTGCCATACGGGGACTACTGCATGCCTCTGGGTGACCACCTCACCCCGGCAACACAAGAAAAATTCTGGTAAGGCAAATACGTAGATGTATTCAAGTTACTAAACCGAGATGTAGAAAAGAAAGAATTGGATAAAGAAGATGAGAAGGAGAAAGAACGGTGTAGAAGGAAGAAGCCTGATAGAACATGGGCCAATTGGCTTCCCGGGTTTTTTTATCTACGCTGGAGTGATAGTCAAGGCACAGCCCTGGAGGGCCCAAGCCCTCTTTCAATACCTAGA
Source organism: Intellagama lesueurii (assembly GCA_037013535.1). Taxonomy (NCBI): domain Eukaryota; kingdom Metazoa; phylum Chordata; class Lepidosauria; order Squamata; family Agamidae; genus Intellagama; species Intellagama lesueurii. The sequence goes on along the minus strand of JBAJHW010000010.1, from coordinate 24,214,200 downwards.
CATAATATACAGAGCCTACGTTGATTTTGCGGGGCAGGTGTGGCTTCATTATGACGAATCGTTCCGTATGCGCAGCGCGATTCACCCAAATATGCGTTGGGACGAGCCCCTGCCTGGTCTCTGGCTTCAACACATGATCCCCCGCTAGGCCAAACATTGGCGATAGATTTGATATTGGTCACATGAATAGGCAAGTTGCTCCTAATCAGATTCCCCACCCTGGAGCGGGGCAGGCGGTTCAACGCCGCCCGCTCTGTTGGGAGTACAACTCCAAGGGTTTTTGCACAAAGAGGCTGTGTAGATTTAGGCACGAGTGCACTACCTGTGGAGGTCAGCACCCGAACGCATCGTGCTTTAAAGCAGGCGCCCAATGCCAGAACAAGGGTGCAGGAGGCGGTAAAAAGCCTAACAGTGGCGGGGGTAACCCTGGAAAAGGGACCCAGCCCAATTAAGGTTGAGGTTTTGGAAGATTGGTTAAGCATGTACCCCCGTAGGGAGGATGCCAGTTACTTGTTGGATGGCTTTAGATGGGTTTAGGATCCCGGCAGAAGGAAAGCGCAAAGCATTTCTTGCGCAGAACTTTCGATCAATATGTGGGATGGAAAGTATTGTCCAAAATAAGATTGACAAGGAAGTGATCGAGGGTAGAGTTCTCAGCCCCTTCCCAACGGCACCTCTTGAAAACCTGAGGGTTTCTCCATTAGGCATTGTGCCTAAAAAGGCCCAGGGCGAGTTTTGGTTAATCCACCACTTGTCCTTTCCAGAGGGAACGTCAGTCAATGACGCCATCCCCCCTGAGCTATGTACTGTAAGATACACTTCCTTTGATGAGGCGGTGCGTATGGTTAGAAGGTGCGGAGTGGGGGCTGAACTGGCAAAGTGCGATATAAAATCAGCGTTTCGAATTTTGCCAGTTCACCCCCTTGACTTCGACTTGTTGGGATTCCAATTCCAAGGATCATTTTACATAGACAGGGCTTTACCCATGGGCTGCTCAGTGTCGTGTGCTGCATTTGAAAGATTTAGCTCATTTATAGAATGGAAGATAAGGCGCAAGGTGGGCTGTAATTCTACGGCCCATTATCTTGATGATTTCCTTTTCTGTGGGGAAAGGAACTCAGGTAAATGTAGATTTATATTGAACAACTTTCAGGCATTGGCGAAAGAGCTGGGGCTACCCCTTGCCAAAGAAAAGACTGAGGGACCAGCCACATCCCTCACCTTTTTAGGGATAGAGCTAGACACGATGCAGCAAACTTCGCGGCTGCCTTATAATAAATTAGTGGATCTTAGGTCTAGGGTAGCGACGCTATTACATAGGTGAAAGGTATCACTGAAGGAATTACAGGAAATAGTAGGGCACCTGAACTTCGCCTGTAGAGTGGTCGCACCTGGGTGCGCATTCCTGCAGCATCTGTGCTGCGCTATGAAGGGTTTACATCGACCAATGCACAGAACCAGGGTAACACGAGGTATGAAGGAAGATCTACTAGTATGGAGCCAGTTTTTAGCAAAATTTAACGGGATCTCTTTTTGGAGAGGCGAAATTGGTCTGAGAGCAGATTTCCAAGTGCACTCAGATGCTGCCGGATCTTTAGGATTCGGAATTTACTTCAGAGGAAGGTGGTGTGTGGGCACCTGGCCCGATGAGTGGCATCAGAACGGCATCACCAGAGACCTGACTTTTAAAGAATTTTTTCCAATTGTAGGCGTATTATGGCTTTGGGCCAAGGAATGGTCAAATTCAGTAGTCCGTTTTTGGTGTGACAACCAAGTGGTTGTTTGTATCATAAACACTCAGAGTGGGTCATGACATTGGTCAGGGCTTTTACATTATGGGCACTGCCCAGCATGTACCAGGTTTAGACAATAGGATAGCTGATGCATTGTCATGCCAACAGATCGATCAGTTCAGGGAGCTAGACCCAGGGAGCTCCCAGAAGTTCTTCCCCCGGAGGTCTGGCAATTTGGTGCTTTGTGAAGAAGTACTTCCTTTTATCTGTCCTAAATCTCTTCACAGTTCAACTTCAGTTGATGCCATTCTCTTCCAGCACTGTGAGAGAAGGGAAAAGGTTTCTTCTATCTGCTTTCTCCACAACAGACATGTTTTTTTCACAACTCTTCCATGTCTCCCCTTGCTCCCACTTTTTCTAAGAACCCAAATGATGCTGTGATAAGACACTGGTCTTATCTGATCTCATGGTGAGCCACAGTTACTGCAAATCAGAAAGTGAAGTAGATTGGAACATACACAAGAGAAGGTGAGAGAGGGGAGCTTCAAATGTAGCTTTGTATTTGGATCATGTATTTCAAATGACTATCACAGATTCTCCTGCCCTTTCTTTCCGCACATGATTAGGAGGGAATTAGCAAAAAAAATCAAACAAACTTTATGTCTTTCATAATGAAGAGAACACATCTGAAAGTTATAAGTATACACTAACAAGAACATGCACGTACACACACACACACATTTTGCCTTTTTCTTCATGGTTGTGCAACTAAAAAAAGAAGCGAAAAATTTAAAAGACCAAAATGTTGAAGCTGCATTTCATCTTGACAATGAGGAAAAAAAGCATATATTCATAAGGAGCTGATTATATGTTTAATCTGTTCTCCAATAAGTTCAGAGAATGGATTTGTTTGTTGCCTTATGTTCATCCATCATATGTAAAGACAGCTGAACAGAGTCTCTTCAAAAGGGTTGGATGTGCTTTTCCCCCTACATGAGGCATCTGAGAAGTGTCGGTAGTTGATGAAATGTTTTACAAGCTCCCTTTCCTTTTGTTGAACTCAAAAGCATTTTGTGCATTGGGAAGATTGTCAACTTTGAAACCTACGAATACGAGGAATTTTTGGGGGGAGGGGACGGACCACTCAAAGGACTTTCTCCCTGACCTGCAGTGGGAGGAAATAACATGGAAATATTTCAAAAGATGTCAAAAATCTTACCAACTCCATCTGAAGAGTAATGGCTTGTAGCTATAGAGATATATGATATGCAAAGATGTATTTTTGAATGCATATTACCTTTTGCATGAAAAGTAGTGCAGAGAATGAAGGACTTCCACTCTGGAGACCCAAGTTCAAAGCCATCAAAACCAAAGCAGGTACTACGGTGGCAAGTATATTCTCCTTTTTTCATGTAGCTGCCCCATTAACACACAAAACAAAATGTGGGGAAAGCATATTTCAAAAGCAACTGAAATGTTCTCAAGAGCAGTGATGAAATCTTCTCTGCCGCTCCAGATAATTTTCTTCCACCCAAACTTTCTTACATATTATGGTAGTAGAGTAAAATAAGAAAATATTTATTTCCATTTACTGATTTTGCTGCCTTACCTTTTCCCACCTCACTCTACCACCAACCTTTGTTCAAATGATGAAACTTACACTAATCACTGGCCAGTTTTATATGGTTATGAATTCTTGTAAAACACAGTGGCTGAAATCCTGTTGCTTGGCTTAGTCCATCACACTAGAGTATACCCATTGGGAATGGAGTGAGTCAAAGCTTTTATAAGTTCCATTGATTGAAATGGACCTATTCTAGTTCTGACTTCCTTTTCTCAGTAAATCACAACTATAGGAGGACCATTTGAGTCAATGGAACTTATGAAGACACTGCCTCCCCAAATCCCACTGATTCAATGGGCCTGCTAAGCAACATGTTTTCCGCTACTGAGTTCATTGCCAGTATGCATGTTAAGTGTGAACAGAATTGGAGCCTCAGGATTATTTATCTGGAAGGTAAGGTAAAGGTAAAGGTTCCCCTTGACAATTTGTCTAGTCGTGTTCGACTCTAGGGGGCGGTGCTCATCCCCGTTTCCAAGCCATAGAGCCAGCGTTTGTCCGTAGACAGTTTCCGTGGTCACGTGGCCAGCGCGACTAGACACGGAACGCCATTACCTTCCCACCGTGGTGGTACCTATTTATCTACTCGCATTTACATGCTTTCAAACTGCTAGGTTGGCAGGAGCTGGGACAAGCGACGGGAGCTCACTCCGTCGTGTGGATTCCATCTTATGACAGCTGGTCTTCTGACCTTGCAGCACAGAGGCTTCTGTGGTTTAACCCGCAGCGCCACCACGTCCCTACCACGTCTGGAAGGTAGGGTGAAACAAATACATTCCTGTCCTTGAGGAGAAATGAAATATCTGCAGAGATACCTCATAAACAATAAACAGGCAACTGGATGTTTTGCTCCTACGTGACAGTGAAAAAATTTGTGGTTTTTAAAATCAGTAACAGAATTACTCCAACACCTGTGGGTTCTGGGTTTCAAGCATTTTCCATGGAAAACATGATTTTAAAGCAATGCACATGTTTTGGTTTGGTTTAGGTGGTTTTTTTTTTTTTTTGGTCAAAATACAGTTTTGGGCACAAACAAGAACTCTGCATGTTGTACACAGAAAAGATGACAAAATATAAAAAATGCACAGACCTCTCATAATCTCACTCAGCGGGGAGAACAAGTTTGGAATGTTTCTCTCCCATCTGCAAGAATGAAATAATCAAAGATCATGGAATACGTCCCATTGCAACTGGGTGCAATGCTCCCTACATTGCAAACATCTGTTCTTAGTTACATGAGCATAAGCTGAACTGGAATTTGCTGACTAACATGAAGTGACTCCAGATGCACTCTAACAAAGCAGAGTGAAGAATCTGTGCAAAGGACCCCTTTTGTTTGAGCACTCCGATGAGATTTCCCCAGGCCATGGGCACAATAACCTCTCTTTCCAGTCATACATTCTGTACTCTTGCTATAATTGCTACCTTTCTCCTCTTTTAAACCTGGCTGTCCTGCTGGTTTCTTTTCTGAATGCTATCAAGTAAATAGAATGCCTAGTTTTGCTTTTTTGCAGCTTCAACTGCTTTGTTTTTCTGTTGCTAATAGATAGTATGCTGTTCATTACAGCAGCTCAGATGTTCTAATAGCCTTTAGAAGTAGTTTTTCTTGGAAGGAGGATAGAATCATCTCACAGAACAATCAACAGGTATTTACTTGAAAGAGTACACAAAGTATTGCTTACTGCTAAGTTTAAGATTCCAGTCATCACCACCTCTCTGAAGAGCAAAGAGCCACAACTGCAAATTGAGGAAAAATCAGGAAAAGGCTGCATGGTCGTGGAAACAGTACAAATGCAGGAACAGGTGATACCTTTAATCGACCCTTGAGAATATATATTTACCCTGTTTCCCCGAAAATAAGACCTAACCTGAAAATAAGCCCTAGTATGATTTTTCAGGATGCTCATAATATAAGCCCTACCCCAAAAATAACCCCCAGTTAAGTGAAACCCTGCCCTCCACCCTTGTGCAGCAACCAGAAGAAGATGACATGGCTGTATTTGAATAAATGTAGATTGTTGTACATGAAAAAAATAAAACATCCCCTGAAAAGAAGCCCTAATGCTTTTTTTTTTTTTGGTAGCAAAAATTAATATAAGACCCTGTCTTATTTTCGGGGAAACACGGTATATAAATACAAACAGCAAACTTTCAATGATAAATAATCTTCATCAAGTTCTTGCTTAAATTGACTGTTCCTGGTGGTTTAACTAAATCCCTAATCCCAACTCTGTTAGAGGCAGGCCATGCTTCTGGCCATTCTTTCCTCCCTGAGCTAAAAATAAATTCTTTCAATTTCAAAAAGGTAGGAAAGCGGGAATGGGAGGGGGGCTCAGATTGCACGGTTGCCCTTGAGATGGGTTATACATTCCAAACTACTAGCTGAGCAGGAGCTTGAAATCCACCCCATTCCCCCTCCACAGGCCTTTTGCAGGCTGCACCCATTTCCAACTAAGAAAATGGAAGATTATTTATCATTGAAAGCTCTCTGTTGTTGTTTTAAATATTCTTAATTGTCAATTAAAGGTATCACCTGTTCCTGCAGCTGCAAGTTGGCAATGCATTTTTAAATGAAAATGTTGACTCTCTTTTCTGCAAATCCCTGCTGGATTTCTTCTGGGAAAGCTCTTTCAAACAACTGGAATCTCACATAAATCCCATAATATCAATCTTGCTGGACTGTAGGTATTGGGGCTTGTCTACACAGCTGTGCTGGAGCAGGCTGCTGCAGACTAAATAGAGTCACTCGGAAGCCCGGTACGCCATTTGGTGTGATCCTCACATCCAAACAGCATATGGACCTCAAGCGACCTCATTTGGCCCACACCAGTTTCCTGTCAATTTGCCAGTATTGTGAAGTTGCTTAAGAAGAGAATCACGTCAGGATACTGGCAAATCGCACACTTCCTGACTCTGTGTACTAGGTATCTGTATTACAAGTTAAGTATGTGTATACCTAATTGTTGTTGTTCTGTGCTGCCATGTCAGTTCTGACTTATGGTGACTCTTTTCAGGGTTTTCTAGGTAGAGAAGTAGTTTACAATTATACACATACCTAAATACAGTTCTCTTAAAGGTCTGTTTGAGAAACTTTCCACTGCCCAATACACATATCTAATCATGTTCCCTTGGAAGTATGGTTTGAGAGCCTGCCTGCAGCTGAATTTGGGGGTGGATTTGCCTGTGGCCACTTTCTTGACTGGTTCTATAAGACAAGGCAGTTGTCAGTTTTTAATAAGTGATGCAGCACATTTTCTCTGCCCTAATGGAGTCTTTAAAAGAGCCCTCACTTCCTCTGCCCCTCTGCTGAGGAGAAGAGAATGTGTTTAATTAGCCAATATCCAGAAGTGGCTCTTTTAAGATCATCTTAAGAGCAAGATCATTTCCATGCTTGGATGCCTATTTTCAAAATGTTGAGTCCTGTTCTGTCCCTGGCACTACCTTTCTCATACTGACTGGCTGTATTTCATTATTGTTTTATCTTAGATGGCTTTCAGAGGAGATTAGACAAATTAATGAATGATAAATCTATCAGTGGATTAGGGATGGGCACATCCATCTTCCAGTTTTCCATTAAGTTTATTTCATCGTTTCTGAATAAGGTTTGGTTTGTTAAAAAAAAAAAAAGTTAATAGGAACTCATTTTCAGATATGCTTCATTGTATATGTACTTCTATATGCAATTTTGCTGAATATATACATTTTTATAAACATTTTCTCTTCATATAGTGAATTCCTGCTGGTATTTTCACTAATATACAAATTTCTGGGCATAATTTCCTGTACAACATACATTTTCTGTACCTTTTAAATTGCAAAACTTCATTCTGTACATGTTTTTGCAAGAAATTTCTATTGATATTATTTTCATATTACTTAGTCTTAATTAATTGGAATCCTAATTACTCTGTGACTGTTTCCCCACATGCCAACATATTGCCTGCTTCCAAAACACAACGTTTCTTCTGGGCTGTAAGAAATAAACTACCTGATGAATAAGTTGAATTAGAATTCCAGCCTTCTAAGAGAGGCTGCTGTGTCTCTGTGTTGCTTCCCCCCCCCCCCCCCAGCCCACCAAAAATGTTGTGTTTTGGAAGCAGGCAATGTTTTGGTCACAGATCAATTAGCAAATCTTTTGTTTGAAGTCTGGGATGGAAAATCCAGACTTTGTATGGAGAACTGCCATGAATTTCTGGGAATCTTATCTACAAGTTTTCTGTGCTGTCCATTAAAGCTCCAGCCTGATGAAGTGGAATATTCTTCATGAAAGCTTGACATTTGTTTGATTTTTTAAAGTGGTTCATAAAAGTATCACACTACTCATGCAACTGTATAGGTTTGTTGATCATTGTAGTTTTCAGATTGTGTTGGAACAATGATAATGCTCTGAAGTAATAAAAGTTCGAAAGCATGTAAAAATGCAAGTAGATAAATAGGTACCACCATGGTGGGAAGGTAACGGCGTTCCGTGTCTAGTCGTGCTGGCCACGTGACCACGGAAACTGTCTATGGACAAAACGCTGGCCCTGTGGCTTGGAAACAGGGATGATCACTGCCCCCTAGAGTCGAACACGACTGGACTAAACGTCAAGGGGAACCTTTACCTTTACTTAATTAAACAGTTAAAAAGATGCTTGATTCTAGTTCCTTGGAATATTTGAAAACAACAACAACAACATGTAAACATGAAGACTGGGGTTAGACATTTTTGGAAAGTGGAGGGGCTGATTTTCCATCTCCAGAACCCACTGGGGCAGAGCATCAGCCCCCAAGATAGCAAGAATGTACAAACAATCAAAAAACAAATGATGTTGGATTTCTGCTTCATATTTCAGTTATGTGAGTCTGAGGTTGGGGTGTTGAGAGGTCTACAACCTGTATTATTATAAAAATCTCCACTTCTAGAATCTTTCAAGAGTGGAAAGTAGGTTGTTTTTCCATAATAATTTGGTGGTGGTAGAACACATCTGTGTTGTGCAAAAATGGATGTGGATGGCTACACTTAACTCTGAGGCTGCATATTGCCCTCCTGTGGTTTAGAGAAATGTCCCATGAGAAGTCCGGATACATCTATCCACAATGTTTTCTTGGGTATGAATGAAGATTATCATTTTTTATTTCTCTGAGAGACATGATTTTCTATTTGCAACCTTCCCCTGTTTTCACTCTGCATCTTCCCTTTGTTTTCTTTCCACAAAAATTCTGCTAGGAAAGAAAACACAAGGACAAAGACCCTGTTAAGGGATCACAGAGCGGAATAGTGCCTGCTCTGGCAGTCTTTCTTTTGCATTCATAGCCTCACATTATTTGTGGGGAGAGGTGTGTTGTGATTGCCCTTATATGCACAGTTCCTCTGAACAAGGCTGTTTTCTAAGTAACTATGCAGTATCCTTTAAGAAGGATGTCAACAAATTGGAGAAGGTTCAGAGGAGGGCAACAAGGATGATCAGGGGACTGGAAACCAAGCCCAGTGAGGAAAGACTGAAATAACTGGCAAGTTTAGCCTTGAGAAAATGAAACTGAGGGGACATTATGATAGCATTCTTCAAATACTTGAAAGGAACCCATACAGAGGAGGGACAGGATCTGTTCTTGATCATCCCAGAGTGCAGAACACGTAATAATGGGCTCAAGCTACAGGAAGCCAGGTTTAGGCTGAATATCAAGAAAAACGTCTTAACTGTTAGAGCAGTACGAAAATGGAACCAATACCTTGGAAGGTGGTGAACACGTCAATGCTAGAGGCATTCAAGAGAAAATTGGACACCCATCTTTCAGATCTACTTTGATTTGGATTCCTGCATTGAATAGGGAGTTGAACTCCATGGCTTTCTAGATCCCTTCCAACTCAATTATTCTATATGATTCTATCTTTTGACTGGTAGCACCAAGAGCCATTCCTCTGGAAGCAATCTTATTGTTCCAATACGCTTCATTCCATGCTTTCATAATTGTTTTGGAAAACCATCTGGTAAACATTTAGCTGAACTATTTAAGACATAATGGCTGAAATCAATAAATTGTGACTGGTCTAGACCCATTGAGTCACTGGAACTTATGGAAGAGCTGACTCACTAAATCCCCACTTGTTTAATGGGTCTATTCTAGTTGCAGCTTACTACACCAAGTGACAGGACTTCAGTCTATAAATTAATGAATAAAAGAATCTTTCCTTCTAGATCTATATAACATTATTTATACCTCAAAATTTACAAAACTGGCTTCATTACTACCAAAATTTATAGGAAAGGAACTGAAACAAGTTGGGCTGTAACCCAATAGTAGCATATTTATTTTGTAGGAAGAAGGTTTTATATTCTGTTTGCAGCATCTCTAGCCAGGACTGGGAAAGACTGAAATATAGTATTTTGTTATCTAGACTTCTGACCTAGTCATGAACTCTCCAAGCATTACGTTGTCTATACAGTTCACTAAGAACAAGAGTGGACAATGTGTGGCCTCCAGAAGTAGTTGGACTTCAACTTGTAACAGCTCTAGATAGCATAGCTAGTGGTAAAGGATGATAGGTTGCAGTCCAGCTTCATCTGAAAACCCACAGGTTTCTTTTTTCCAGACTTAGGATGATGGAGATTGAATTGTGAATAGTTATTAAATTTCTGGTACTATACATCTGGCCAGCTGGATAGCTCAGTGAGTTTGGTTTCCACTGTGCCTCCAGGAAGAAGAGATAGCCTGTGTGGCCTTGAGCAAGCTGCACAGTCCAAAGATGCCTCCAGAAGAAGGGAAACCATTTCTGAATCTTCTTTACCTAGAAAATCCTGAAAAGGGGTACTGTAAGCCAGAACTGACTTGACAGCACACAATTACTACTACTATTATTACTATATACGAGTAATAATATCTAATTCTACTATACAAATTCACCTTATGTAGTCATTATAAATAGATCAATATGTTTCCTTAAACAAATTAAGGCTCTGTTGCTGAGGGTAGTACAAAGAGATCAAGGTGTAAATTTGTTGCCATGGGTAACCATACATTTTCTCTGTAGCATCTTTGGTTTTAAGTGTCCACTATTAATATTGTCCCTGCTATCTGCTTCTGATTTCAGAAGGTTTGAAAGCATCGAGATGTAAAGGGTGGTGATAAGGAGACTTCTGCAAAGAATAGATATTATATAGACATGAGGATGAATATAAAAACGAATTGGGATATTCAACGAATATCCCTGATTCATCAGATATTCATTGCTTCGTATTCTTGGAGTCCAGAGACTCCAACGAATATGAAGCAAAAAATATAACCCTTTTATATTTGTCCCTTTGTCTATCCCTATCTGCTTATGCCCCCGCAGATCAGCCGTTCCTTGGGGGCATAAGCAGAGATAGATTTTCCCTTCGGGCGGCTTGCTAAAGCCTGCCCAAAGGGAATCCCACCCCCGGGGCTGGGGAATGGCTTGGGTCCCCGTTTCCTTCTCTTCCTATGCCTGCATGCCATAGGAAGAGAAGGTATCAAAGTGATCCCCCAATCCTGTTGCCTTTGATCCCTTCCCTCCTCTTCCTATGCCGCGTGGCATAGGAAGGCTGTGGGGATGGGGATTTTAAAATCCTTTTTAGATAGCCCTACAGGCTGTCCTAAAAAAATATGATCTGACATACGGACAAATTGATTTGTGGTTCATCAGGCCACTGGACGGCAATTCGTGGGTCAAGCTTGACGATCCCAAAACAAGACAAAGAACAATTTTGGCGCTTCGTCCCCATCTCTAATGTTATACCTTCATGCATCAGAGTAGTTAAAAACCCAGAATAATTCAATTTATATATATAAAATGATATCTCTGCAATCTACAAGAAACCTCAACATCATTGCTTTTCATGGCCCCATATTTTCATGCTAAAGGACTGCCAGAAATGTGTTCAGATATTTTTAAAGAATTCTGGTAAAGTCCAAGTTTGTTCTTGGAGGAGCACAATGAGTAAGAAATGTTTATGAGCCCAAGATAACCTCTTGCTTAAAAAAAAAATTGGCAAGGCTAGAGGTAATGGTTTTGAAATAGAACGGGATGATAACACCTCCTTGATCGAGACAATGAGAAATGGGAAAGTTTGTTTCCTGAGGAGAAAATGGGAAAAACAAACTAAGAGCAAAGTGGAAGTTATTGCTTAACTGGATCTCACATTTTTGTGCAACATCTCTTTGAGTTACTATAGAAAATCGACTGCTGCTTTAAGCTGTCACCTAACCACTGACCAGGAAATGAAGCATAATTGTGTGTACCTTTCACAGCAGAGAAAAGGGATTTGCAACAGAAATTGGGGCTTTTTTTTTAAACTGGGCGATAGCTGCATCTTCTGTTTACAGAAATTCAAAAATCAGAGTTTGCAAAAAAAAAAAAAAAAAGGCAAAGGAAGCTAACACAGTAGAATCTTTGATTAGGATAAAATAAACATGTTGCTACTATATCTGACAGATGGTTTTATGCAAATGTAGTATTCCACCGATAGGCCATGAGGTGAGGGATGTTCTTGTGCCATTTCGGGATGGCCTCTTCAGGGTCTGCATAATCTCTGCTTTGCAGTAACCCCTATCTTTGGGTTCAGATGTTCTCAGCATAATGAGTGTTTGTTTCTTTGTTTGTTCAACTATGGTTCATTTAAAGATGCTTTCTAAAATAGGATTTTGTATTCAATTAATGTAAGGCTATAACATTTACACTTTTTGCCCAAATTGGGCTTTAGGTTGTTCAAATATACAGTTTCTGGAAGAGTAGTTACTACAAATACTTAATGGAAGAAACTTACCATAGTGTATTGAATAAATCTGTGGAAGGCTCATCATGGAAATGGATACAAATTAGGAGGGCCTGAAAGACGTATGATCTGCATGGAATGAACCTAGGCCAAAATCCAGTAGATCCACCCTTGGTGAAACATGGGCAAATAAATCACCAGAAATCACTGCAGTGTGAGCAACTTGCTCTCCCACTGAGTCCCCGGGGAGTTTAGTGTAGTTGATAGAGTAATGAATGAGGATTCAGGGTTCAAATCCTTGTTCAGCCATGGAAAGTCACTGGCGGGCAGGTTGACACTAATAAAAACCACTCCTTAAATATCGCACCTTGAAAACCCTATTAAGATCACTATAAGTACAATTTATTTATTTTATATCCCGCCCATTTAGACTGAAGTCTACTCTGGGCGGCTAACAACAATATTAAAATACAATAAAACAACAATATTAATACACTAGAGGATGGCGAAATAAGTTAGGTATTGACAGGAGGGAAGGCCTGTCTGAAGAGCCAGGTCTCAAGTTGGCTCTTAAAAACACCCAGCGAGGGAGCCAGACAAATTTCTGGGGGGAGATTGTTCCAGAGCTGAGGGGCCACTGCTGAGAAGGCCCGCTTTCTTGTTCTTTCTCTTCGGGCCTCCCTCGGCGTTAGGCCCCTCAGCCGCCCCTCCTGGCTAGAGCGAGTGATACGGGTAGATCTAGGTGGGAGAAGGTGTTCCACCAGATATTGAGGTCCTAAACCGTTTAGGGCTTTATATGTCATCATTAATACTTTGAAATCAATGCGGAAATGAACAGGTAGTCAATGCAAGGCCGCCAGAGTGGGGGAGATATGTTGATGTTTTCTCACCCCAGTAAGAAGTCTGGCCGCCGCATTCTGCACCATTTGAAGCTTCCTCATCAATCTCAAAGGTAGCCCCATGTAGAGCGCATTATAGTAGTCTAATCTCGAGACTGCAAGCGCATGGACCAGAGTGGTGAGGGCCCCGACATCAAGATAGGGACGCAGCTGGGCGATCCACCAAAGATGGAAGTTGGCGGTGCGGACCACTGACCCTACCTGGGTTTCCATGGTAAGCACTGGATCAAGATGTACCCCCAAGCTGCAAACCTCAGTCTTCGTGGTGAGAGTCACTCCCCAAAAAGTGAGGGAGTTTCCCAAACCACCAATGTCTGGGCCACCCACCCTCAGGACCTCCATCTTGTCCGGTTTCAGCCTCAGACCATTTGCCTGCATCCATCCCAGTACGGCTTCCAGACAGCGCTGAAGGGACGGAACGGCATCCACTGTTGTAGGAAAAAAGGAGATGTAGACCTGGGTGTCATCAGCGTACTGATGACACGAAGCCCCACACCCCCTGATGACCTGACCCAGCGGCCTCATGTAGATATTAAACAGCATTGGGGAGATAATCGAGCCCTGCAGAACCCCACAATTGAGATTCCACGGAGCCGATACACTCTCCCCAAGCTGTACTCTGGGGATGGTCCTCCAAGAAGGATTGGAGCCAGGCTAGTGCCAGACCACTGATTCCCAGCTCAGAGAGCCTCCCCAGGAGGATACCATGGTCGACGGTATCGAAGGTGGCTGAGATATCGAGAAGGACCAACAGAGACATTTTGCCCCTGTCGGCCTTCCTCAGCAGGTCATCAAACAGGGTGACCAATGCCATTTCCATACTGTGGAGTGGCCTGAAACCAGACTGAAATGGATCCAGGGCGTTGGTTTCATCCAGAAGGGCCTGAAGCTGGTCAGCCACCACCCTCTCTACCACTTTATTAAGGAAAGAAACATTGGCGACGGGTCTATAATTGCCAATATCGTCTGCCGCCAAATTGGTTTCTTCCTAATGGGCCTAATGAGTGTCTCCTTGAGGTTCCCCTTGCCCTCCTGGAGAGACCCATTAATTATTGCCGTGGCCCATTCAGTTGTTATAGGCCTGGTTGCTTTGATTAGCCAGGCCGGGCAAGGGTCAAGGGAGGAGGTGATGGCATGACAGCGGTCAAGCGCTTTGTCCACCATATCTGGCGTCACAGGCTGAAAGAGATCAAGTCTCATCAGGCAAGGCGGAGCACTGGATGTCTCTGCTCGATCTACTGTGTTCAAAAAAGGAGAGAGCTCCCGGCGGATGGCCTCCACTTTAGATTTTAAAAATGCCGCAAATTGGTCAGGTGAGATACTAGTAGGAGGCCTATCACTTAGACCAATTCTGGATAGGTCGCGGACTATACAGAAAAGTTCTGCCTGCTGATTTGAAGCTTCGCTTATCCAGACAGCAAAGTGAGCTCTACTAGCAGCCCTCACCTTAGTAAGGTAGTGGTTAGTCACGATCCTGACAGCTATCCGATTATATTCCATCGGGTTCTGTCTCCAATTGCACTCTAGCCTTCTCCTGTTCTGCAACCTGATAGCACATAACAGACAAAATCCAATTAGTAACACCTGCATAAATTTTGGTGGTGATCTGTCACAAGTTAAGAAATCAGTGTAAGCATTTCCTGTTGTGCTAAGTTGAATGTCTCAGAACACAACAGCAAATGCCTACACTGATATCTTTACTTGTGGCAATTCACAACTTAGATTTACACTGATTGTGCTATGATGGTGTAAAGATACAACTGGATTTTGGTCATTGTTCAAATTTCCCTTAGGGCAAAATAGCTCTTAGAGCTCTGAAGTGATATAACCCCCAATTTGATTTGAGACTCCTAAAAGGAACTATGGAACAATAAGAGAGGTAAAATCAAGCAGAAGAGGGATAACAGTTAAGGTAAGAACACTTCCCCTCACCTCTTCCACTTGTGGGGGCATCTCTACTAGGGATGAGGTTTTTCAATATTTTTGGACTACAAATCTCATGATTCTCCAGTCTGGGAGTTCTTCCTGACAGACACACACTTGGATGTGGCTCACCTGAGAGAAAGACCCCAACCAGAAGGCATTGAGACTTAGCTAGGCCTACCTCTAGCCAAGCTTCCTATTCTTGCCTTAGTGGTAGCTGGGAGCTTTCTTTCTGAACAGGAAGCCTAGGCAGAGCTAGGCCTAGCTAAGCTTTTCAGTTGGGGCCCTTCTCCTAGGTGAGCCACATTTAGATAACTATAAACGCTCAGAGTCAGCCACTGCCCTCAAGCAGCAGATTTTGCAGTACCAGTGTATTTTTGCCATCTATCCATGGCATGGATCCACATGAATTTTAATGTACGTTCATCTCCAAATCATTGCCCATCTCCATTTCCTTGGTTGTGGCACTGGCGTGAGAGGTTGGACTGGAAGCTTCTTTGAAGTGGCATATTTTCTCCCCACTTGTACTCTGCAAGGAGCTGTCCATGGAGTGCTCATGGTGTTGATGATGAAGATGAGGCTTGCCAGGTCTCAGAGAATGAGCTGCTGTGCCAGGAAATGGCTGGGCTCCCCTGAATCTCCAGGCCAGGCAAACAAATGTGAGGAGCAGTGGTGGAAGGGAAGGAGCGAGTCTCGTTTATTGTTATGGGGTGGCCATAGTGTTTGGGTACCCAACTCCAACTCTCTCCGAATGGCACCAGGGCTCACTGGCTTCCTGTGTCTGTCCAACACGACACATAATATACTTGCTTAGGAGCTCAGACAGGGAACCCACAATGCCTAGCTCACTCCCACACACATGCATGGAGAAATATTATGTTCCCAATTCCTGTGACATCACAAGGCCCCACACCATGACTTCACAAAGACCCCCCCCCCCCAGGCATTGGGCCCCAGATATAATGAGGGGATGGGGAAGATAATCCCATGACAGCCCCTGACAAAGAAGACAACACTTCAAAACCATTCCGGAAAAATTCTTTTATTGGTTTTGGAAAAGAGGCTAAATGGGTATCCTCAGCGGAGACAATGGCCTGCTCAGCTCCAGCAGGACGCCTGCCTTCTGGTCCCTCACATCCCCCTGGGGAAGAGGAAGCTTCGGGCCCTGCAAGAGAAAGAGAGAGAAAAAAACAACTAAGGGGCGAGCTCGTCCACTGCCGCCAACCGGCTTCAACCCAGGCGTATCCACTGACCAATGTTCTGGCAACTTCATCCCGAAGTTCCGCCTGCCAACATCCACTGGCTTCCACCAGGAATATCCACCCGTTCATCTCTTCCACTCCGCTTCTGAAGTAAGCCTCCGCCAGCTCCCGAATGCTTGGGTCACACTCATGCCCTGGCGACATCCCCATGGAACGCCAGCCGGCCCATTCACACACACACTCACACACACACACACACACACACACACACCAGCCACCCCCCCCGACACACACACCTTCACTCCACCAGCCATTCACACACACACACGGGCTTCCATCCACCGATATCCACCAAGCTTCCGCCAGCTGGTTTCAGGAGGCTAACGTCCCCCGGCTTCATCCGCCAACCTCTGTCGGCCTCCGCCTTGCGACCTCAGCCAGCTTCTGCAGGGAGATTCCACCAGCTTCTGTCTGCCAACGTCCACCGACTTCCCCCCCGGTCCATCGCCGACATCAGCCAGCTTTAAGCCACACTTAGCTTGCAAGCCCACTTAGCAAGTTCATCTGCTTTCGCGAGAGAACTTGCCTTGGGCAGAAGGGCTGGGTCCCCTGCAGCCGCTGCCACTCTCTCTGTTGGACTGCCCTCTGGCCACTGGCCTCCCTTCTGGTCTCCTGCCCTGCCCAGCAAGCCCCTTTTATCTGCCAGCAGAGAGGTGGGGCCCTGGGAGGTCACAAAGACCCAGGAGAATGGGGTTGGGTTCCCAAGGCGGCGGCGGCACCCTCGGGATTGGCTGAGTCCTGAAGATGATGTCAACAATCCCTCTGATCATGTGATTCACCCACAAAAGCTTGCATTTTGCATGATTTTTTAAAAATATTTTTTTAAATTAGTGGCCTATAAATGTATCCCCTGTCACCAATCCCTCAGATTGTTAAATCTCCCCATGTTGGCCTCCTGACAGGATTCTAGGCTGGTGCTCCAAAAAGTTATCTTCCAGCATTTGCACCAAAAGGAACTTTCCTAAGCCCTGAGCTAGGGAAAAAAAATGAAAGTAATAAATGAATAAGGATGGGCACAGTCACACAATGCAGCCTTTGACCCTTTTGGGTTGGGTTTTTTTTTTTTTTTTTTGCCTCTTTTTGGACATTTTTTTCTTGCCCTTGCCATGAAAAAGATATTATAAGGAGCCCGTTAAGAAAAAAAACGAAGTGTTTGAAACACATACAAGTATTTTAACACCATCCCTGCACTGTCAAAGATGCAGCTGTGTTTCAAAGACTCTCCCAGCCTTTGGAACTCCCTCCCACTGGAAGGCAGATTTGCCCCATCTTTGCTCTCCTTCCACAAGCCGGCGAAGACGTTCCTCTTCAGGCAAGCTTTCCCTTATGGACTGGCTGCCTGGGTTGGGATCTTGAATGGACTGTTGTGCCTTATTGCTTTGAACACGTTTTTGGTGTTGCTTTTGTTTACTGCTTTTATTGGGGTATTTGTTCCTGTAAATTCCTTTTTCCAGCACCTTTTGAAGTGTGGCTGTCAGGGACTGAACCTGCAACTTCCTGCATGCCAGACTTGCTGCCAACCTCTGAACTAAGTTGCTCCCGTCACATTCTCCATTGCTGGTGCCTTCATTAGCCTTAGGTGGCCTTTGGTTATGGATGCCTGGCACCTATTATACGTAGGTGCTTGCATACTGGTGTTTGCATAAGGTTTGAGTAACGTGCCCTGGCTAATTGAAAGGTGCCAAGGAGTGTCTGGGTCACATACCTGGTCATGTGCCTGATTTGTGCAATCAGGATGTATCCCAGCACTTCATCAATCAGCTGCAGGTAGCCATGGCAAGTTACTCATATCTTATGCAAGTGCCAATAGGATTCCAATTAAAATGTCTATGAATAGAAAGTGCTTCCTTTCTGTCTCCCTTTCAGCATTGAGCACATTACTGCAAAAGTACTGCAAACAGTTGGGTAGACATCCGTTTCTCTCAGGCTGGACATACAGTAGGACCCCTGTATCCTCTGGATCAGTATCCACAGTTTCACTTATCCGTAGTCTGAAATTTTGAAAACGATTAAAAGAAAAAGAAAAAACTAGAAATAGGTATTTTCACAATGTATTTACCCAAACTGGCCACTACAAGGAGCCCGAGACCATACTAGGTATTGTTATTGTTGAAGAATACATAGCATGGTCTCTGGCTTCCTTGGTTGGCCAGTTCTGGTGATATAGGTGAAAATACATATTCTTGGATTTTGCTCTTTTACCATGCTAGTTATTATTATAGTGTTCACTATTATCCACAGTTTTCAGCATCCGTGGGGGGCTTGTAACCAATCCCCCACAGATATGGGGTTCCGACTGTGCTTTCTGATTCAGAAACTGTGTTTTCTAGTTCCAAAATCACTCCCCGTGTCAACATTTGTACATACATAGTGTGTTATGCATACCCGTACAAATTGCTTCCTTACCAAAATGCTGAAATCAAGTCACAGCCAGCTGAACTCACACACCTGCTGACACAAGAAGGGGAATACACTATAAAATTATGCAGAAGATGAATAAAGTGGATAGAGGGAAGCTCTTTCCCCTCTCACGCAATACCAGAACCAAGGGACATCCATTCCAATTGAGTGTTGGGAGAGTGAAAACAGACAAAAGAAAGTATTTCTTGACCCAGCGTGTTGTTAGTCTGTAGAACTCCTTGCCACAGGATGTAGTGATGGCATCTGGCCTAGATGCCTTTAAAAGGGGATTGGACAGATTCCTGGAGGAAAAGTCCATCGCAGGTTACAAGCCATGATGGGGATGTAGAATCTCCAGGCTTAAAAGGGAGGTACCTCCAAATACCAACTGCAGGGGACGTTATCAGGAGACAGGTATCTAGTTGTCTCGTGTGCTGCCAGAGGCATCTGGTGGGGCCACTGTGAGATGCAGGGAGCTGGACTAGATGGGCCCTTGGCCTGATCCAGCAGGGCTCTTCTTATACGTTCTTATGTTCTTAAGGAGCTGCAATTCCCAAAGCTTCCCAATATAATATTAATAATATAAGCGTATTCAGTGTTAACACCTCTAGAATAAAACATTAATAATGTTGTACTTCCTGTCATTGCAAAATGTGATACATGTGATTGTGGAATTCATAGAATCAAAGTATCATGAAATAATTGAGTTGGAAGGAGCGTACAAGGCCATGGGGTCCAACCCCCTGCTCAATGCTGTAATCCAAGTCAAAGCAGATCTGACACAAGGTTGACCAATTTTCTCTTGAATGCCTCCAACATGGGTGCACTCACCACCTGCCAAGGTAACTGGTTCCAATGTCATACAGCTCTAACAGTTAAGAAGTTTTTCTCTATATTCAGCCTAAATCCGGCTTCCTGTAATTTGGGCCTTTTATCATGTGTCTTGCAGTCTGGGATGAGTGAGAACAGATCCTGCCTCTCCTCAGTACAACTGCCTTTCAAGTATTTGAAAAGTGCTATCATATCTGCCCTCAGTCCCCTTTTTTCAAGGCTAAACATTTTCAGCTCTTTCAGCATTTCCTCATAGGGCTTGGTTTCCAGTCGCCTGATCATCCTCAGGTGAGTAGAAACCATCATCCTGGACATGACTACAACAGAACTCTTCCAAATGTTGAAAAAGAGAAAACACCTTGCGGCCTGGTGGGAGACGAGTGAGCAGAGTGAAAATCTGAATTAGTCCCAGGATAGACCTGCAAGGGGAAAAAGTGAGGTGGGAGAGAAAAGAAAGAGAAGAGAGAAAGAGAAAGGGTAATTGTTGGGAATTCGGGAGGAGGCAAAAAGAATCACGACAGCTGAGTGGAGAGGAAGACTGGGTCACTGGATGGGTCCATGGGAGGACGAGCCAAGAACAGGTATGCCTCGGTAGATGAGAAGGAAGAAGCAGCGGGAAGCACAAGAGATTTGAGGGCTCCTAAATCATGCAAGGAGGAGCACCGGTGCTAGTTTTGAATTAAAATGAAATACGCAGGCAACAACAACAACAACAATTGTAATAGAAAATAACTGATAAAGGAGGAAAGCACACTTAATTCTAAATATTTTAAAGATGATGAAGGTGTGGGGGAGGAGGCATGGAGCCATTGGAAGCGTTGCAGGGGTGCTCCTGTTCTCCCCTCAATTTTAGCCTTCCAGTGGACAAGCTAAATCCCTACATAACACTACACTTTATGACTCTTAGTAGATCATGATTAAGTTTGGAAAGTAAGGAAAAACCTACCAATTATTAATAAGAGTCTGGACAATAAATTATTACCAGTGGCTGTGCTTTGCATGCCTGTATTTTCATTATAGCTGATGTTGCAGGCAGGTGGCACAACTGTCTTGTTCCTGGGGCCCTATATTTTAGGTAAATTCACATTGACCCATTTGCTGGAAGAACTTGCTTTGTAGCTAGACATTTGCAAACCTAAACATGTCTCCTCAGAGTCCAACTGAGCTGAATGGAACATACTGCTGGGTAAGCAGGCACAGGACTGCCTCCCCCCGCCGCCCCCAGAGTGTGCTTCTGGACCAGGCCTTTAGTACCACTGCAAACAACAGTCATGGAAAGATGTATTCTCAGTATAACAGTTATGAATGGTACACTAGAAAGACGTCTTGTGAATGATAACACCACATGCAAATCTTAGCACAGGTCAGGCTTTTGCCCATCAAAGCAAGAATACAGGAAGGTTCTCTGCGTGTCTAGTAAGTCGGCAGCAAATTCAGTGCCTTAGGCCCCAATGAAAACGAAAGAACACAACTATGGCTCTCTCTCAAACTGAGAGAAATCAAGGCTTGCATTCATAGACACCTGAACCACTATAAAGTGTATGTCAGATAGACCTCCCAGATTGAAGAAATCTCAGATTTGTAGTCAAAGAAATCCAAAAGCCACATCTTCAACCTCTAGAAGACCAAACTATTATACTTGTGCTCCATTTTCATTCCATATAGTGAAGTCGATGGTGATTCAATCGAATGAGCATTCAGAACAATGACTTTCAGAACAATTAAAATGGCATGTTCTTTCATGGAAAACATCATCATCTTTTTTATTTGGCAGCATTAAAGAAAATTTGAATGCTCAGAGCTAATGAAAATGTAATTAACACATCCAGCTGTCTACAGAAGAGGTATCAGTGCTTTCAGTGAGAATAAGTCTGCTTTCCTACAGTATATAGGCATGTCTCATGGAGAGAAATATGGAAGGAAAGGGAGCCATTCATATACTATTTGTTCAGGCAGAATCTCATCACTTTGAAGTGACACTGATATTGTTGGCGTTACCCAAGAGTATAATAATAAGCAGTGTACTATTACAAATACTCACTTTTCTTGTCTGTGGCTAGTGGTATTTTGAAACTTCAGCTGTGTTTTGCTATCTAGAGTGGTAGAAGCTCTCACAATGTTACCATTCCAGACATTGTAGTCTTTTCTGCTGGTTTATTGACCCAACTTTCACCAAGAATGGATTTACAGTACACAGTTGAAGCAGTTTGATACCACTTTAACCACCATGGCTCCATCCAAGAGGATGCTTGGAGTTGCATTTTGAAGAGGGATTTAGAAATGCCTTCCTGGAGAGTTCTAGTGTACTCCCCCCCACTTTAAAGCAGAGAACTCTAAGTACCTTAACAGACTGTGAATCCCATCATTCTGTATGATGAAGCCATAGAAGTTAAAGTGACATCAAACTGTTATAATTATATACCGTAGTCTATGAGTAAAACTGTTGCCATACGTGTGCATGGGCTTCCCACAGTGTTTAATGGGTTTCAACTGGGTTTCAGCTCCCTTGAGTTCATCAGGGATATAAGTTTTTGGTTATTTCATTCCTGCATGTGAGAATGAAAAATCTAAAGCTTTTTCTCCATGCTGGTTGAGATTAGAAGGGCTTTTATTTTTTTATTTTTTGTATTTGCACAGAATTACATTTTGCACAAATAACAACCTTTTGTGGAAACTGGATTTCTCAACATGCCAAGAAATGGAGTGGTGGTGGTTATACCACTGCTAATGGAAAAAGCCCTGGTCTTTCCATTCTCAGATAAAAAATCTTTCAGCAGTTGACTTAAATTTTTTTTTTTGAATATCTCAATGTGCTGAGTTTCTCTTTTTAACAAGGTCAAAGAGAAATAAAGAAAACAAACAACAAATATTTATTACAGCTGGTATGAGAATTCTATGGTTCACAGGTATTCGCAGTCCTGAAGGAATCCCTTCCAACAATGCAGTGCAGGATTCTATAGACCTTTTCAGGCATTCATGTCTGAAACCACATAGGGTTTCATGTACGTTGGTGACCGGGGTGTATGAAGAAGTTACATGTCTAACTTTCTGCCAACCTGGAAGTCACTCAGATCTTTGGATCCTTTAGGAGAAATGGTGGCATAGAAATACTGTAAATAAAATAAAATAAATACATACATCTGCGAAGAGTCTAAGAATCTGATGAGGTCCCGGTAAGCATATTCACCTGTATGTGTTTGCAGTGCATGCATTACTGGGATCCCTAGTATCACTGGAGGCATGAAACAAATATCTATACTTCTAGGAAAGTGGGACTGATGATGATAGATAGATAGATAGATAGATAGATAGATAGATAGATAGATAGATAGATAGATAGATAGATAGATAGATAGATAGATAGATAGATAGATAGATAGATAGATAAGCAAGCAAGCAAGCAAGCCTTGTTGATTATATGTCTGTATGTGTACACAAACACATTTGCTAATAAGCTTAAATTTGCAAGCCTCATTTGTTTGTTTTAGCCCTACCCTCCTAGAACTGAGACTAACAGCAAGTCATAGCAAATCTAGAATAGAAGCATTAAGAAAGCACACAAAATGAGGTAGAAGCAAAGACACGCCCCACATTGCTATGTTAAAATACAGTTGATTAATTACCGTATCCACACACTTCTGACTTAAAATGCAGTTTTAAATTTTGCAACATACTAATGTGAAAATTGCAGCAAGGCCACTTGGCAAGAACCTGCCTGAACAAAATGATCCTTGCTTGCTGGAGAAAGGACCATCAGGTTGGACCTCCCCTTGGGAAGGAGTTCCATAGCCTGGAAAAAAAACCACCAAGGAGGTTTTGCCTTGTGCAAGTTGGCCTGCATGTCCGTGGCCCATCTCCAAATAGCAGATGTTCTTAACCAAATCCTCTTTGTCTTCTCTTTGCCTTGTAATACCTACAGAAGCAAGTTCCTGTAATTAAAACTATTTTTGGGGCAGCCTGCTTTGTCGGATTTACTTTTCCCTTGTGCAGAGTCTTTGAAAATAATCCTTTGCCTCTCTTTTGTAGAGGTTGTGAAACCTGTCCCTTTGTTTTTGCAGATGACTGAAGATTGAGTTTGCATGCTGAAGACATTTCCCTGCTTGCAGATAGGTAAGAATTCTGCAAAGCAAACCAAACTGCATATTGCGTCTCTGGTTTATTGTTTCTAGAAAGACTGTCTATTAAAAGCCATCAAGGCAGTGCACAGGAGATGAAATCAATCAATACAACAATTAAAAATTAAAAACAGTAAAACCATTAAAAAGGATAAACCACCATAACTATTAAACCTATCCAAATTAAAGTATTATACATTTAATTTGATTTTGTCTTAATTTAATTTAAAGGGCTCATCTAATGAAATTTTCCTTGATACCTTTTTAAAAAATCATTTTAAAACCAGAGGCCAGTTGAAGTTGTAAGTGGAGAGCTTTCCACAGCATGTCAGCAACACAGAAGAAAGCTATTTCCTATATACACAACAAGATAGGCTCTTGCCTGCATGAGGAGTGCCTCTTCTTCCAGTATCAATAGGTATTATGATTGGCATTTGTACATCATGTTCCTCATCTGAAACTGCAAACAGTAGTATAGATCCGAAGTAGTGTGCACTGCTTTCCAATCAGTTTCATTGTGCAACACATTCCTTATTAGAATCATAGAATAACTGAGTTGGAATGGGCTTATAAGGACATAGAGTCCAACCTCCTGCAGGAATCCAGGTCAAAGCAGATCTGTGAGATGGTTGTCCAATTTTCTCCAGCATTGGAGCACTCATCACCTGCCAAGGTCATTGGTTCCATTGCTATACTTCTGTAACAGTTAGGAGGTTTTCATGAGATTCAACTGAAACTGGCTTCTTGGAACTCGAGCCAATTATTACATATCCTGCACTCAGGGAAGACTGAGAACAGATCCTGCCCCTCCTCTGTACAACATTCTTTCAAGTGTTTGAAGAGTGCTGTCATCTCTCTCTTACACTTTTCTTTTCTCAAGGTGAAACATGCCCAGTTACTTCAGCCTTTCCTCACTGGGCTTGGTTTCCAATCCCCTGATCATCCTCATTGTCTTTTTCTGAATCTCTTCCACTTTGTCTGCATTCTTCTTAAAGTCTGATGTTCAGAACTGGACACAATACTCAAGATGAGGCCTAACCGCTACTGAAAAGAGGAGAACTACTACTTCATGTTACAAGCGTTGAAGAAAACAAAATTGTTTACCTTGAAACAATCATCAATCCAAATGGAGACTGCAACCAAGAAAGCAGAAGAAGACTGAGAACTGGAAGCACAGCAATGAAGGAATTAGAAAAGATCATCAAATGTAAGGATGAGTCACTGGAGACCAAGGCCAAGATCATCCACACTCTTGTATTTCCAGTCGCCATATATGGGTGTGAAAGCTGGACTATAAACAAAGCTGACAGGAAAAATAATTGATTTGTTTGAGATATGGTGCTGGAGGAGAGCTTTGCAGACACCCAGTGGACTGCCAGAAAAATGAACAAGTGGGTCCTAAACCAAATCAAGCCTGAACGATCTCTGGAGGCAAAAATGTTGAAATTGAGGCAGTCCTACTTTGGACACATTATGAGAAGGCAGGATTCTCTGGAAAAGACAATAATGCTGGAAAAGGTGGAAAACAGCAGAAAAAGAGGAAGAGTAAATATACAGTATATCACAGAAGTGAGTACACCCCTTCACATTTCATAAATATTTTAGTATATCTTTTCATGTGACAACACTGAAGAAATGACACTTGGCTACAATGTAAAGCAGTGAGTATACAGCTTGCATGACAGTGTAAATGTGCTGCCCCCCTCAAAATAACGCAACACACAGCCATTCATGTCTAAACCGCTGGCAACAAAAGTGAGTCCACCCCTAAGTGACAATGTCCAAATTGGGCCCAAGTAGCCGTTTTCCCTCCCTGGTGTCATGAGACCCGTTAGTGTCACAAGTCTCTGGTGTGAAGGGGGAGCAGGTGTTATCGCTCTCACTCTCTCAGACTGGTCACTGGAAGGTCCACATGGCACCGCATGGTAATGAACGATCTGAGGATCTGAAAAAAATGAATTGTTGCTCTACATAAAGATGGCCTAGGCTATCAGAAGATTGCCAAAAGCCTGAAACTGAGCTGCAGCACGGTGGCCAAGACCATACAGCAGTTTAACAGGACAGGTTCCACTCAGAACAGGCCTCGCCATGGTTGACAAAAGAAGCTGAGTGCCTGTGCTCAGCGTCATATCCAGAGGTTGTCTTTGGGAAATAGATGTATGAGTGCTGCCATCATTGCTGCAGAGGTTGAAGGGGGGGGTCAGCCTGTTAGTGCTCAGACCATATGCCGCACACTGCATCAAACTGGTCTCTAGGGCTGTCGTCCCAGAAGGAAGCCTCTTCTAAAGATGATGCACAAGAAAGCCCGCATACGGTTTGCTGCAGAGAAGCAGACTAAGGACATGGATTTCTGGAACCATGTCCTGTGGTCTGATAAGACCAAGATAAACTTATTTGGTTGAGATGGTGTCATGTGTGTCGTGCCTACAGTCAAGCATGGTGGTGGGAGTGTCATGGTCTGGGGCTGCATGAGTGCTGCCGGCACTGGAGAGCTACAGTTCATTGAGGGAACCATGAATGCCAACATGTACTGTGACATACTGAAGCAGAGCATGATCCCCTCCCTTCGGAGACTGGGCCACAGGGCAGTATTCCAACATGATACTGACCCAAAACACACCTCCAAAATGATCACTGCCTTGATAAAGAAGCTGAGGGTAAAGGCGATGGACTGGCCAAACATGTCTCCAGACCTAAACCCTATTGAGCATCTGTGGGGCATCCTGAAACGGAAGGTGGAGGTGCGCAAGGTCTCTAACATCCACCAGCTCTGTGAGGTCGTCATGGAGGAGTGGAAGAGGACTCCAGTGGCAACCTGTGAAGCTCTGGTGAACTCTATGCCCAAGAGGGTTAAGGCAGTGCTGGAAAATAACAGTGACCACACAAAATATTGACACTTTGTGCCCAATTTGGACATTGTCACTTAGGGGTGTACTCACTTTTGTTGCCAGCGGTTTAGACATGAATGGCTGTGTGTTGCGTTATTTTGAGGGGACAGCACATTTACACTGTTATACAAGCTGTATACTCACTGCTTTACATTGTAGCCAAGTGTCATTTCTTCACTGTTGTCACATGAAAAGATATACTTATGAAATGTGAGGGGGTGTACTCACTTCTGTGATATACTGTAAGTTGGACTGACTCCATAAAGGAAGCCACAGGCTTGGGTTCGCAAGATCTGAGCAGGGCAGTTGAGGACAGGAGATCTTGGATATTGCTCATTCATAGGGTCTCCATGAGTCAGAGGTGACTTGATGGCACATAAGAACAATAC
This sequence comes from Intellagama lesueurii, assembly GCA_037013535.1. NCBI lineage: Eukaryota > Metazoa > Chordata > Lepidosauria > Squamata > Agamidae > Intellagama > Intellagama lesueurii. Next base: position 24,187,425 of record JBAJHW010000010.1, on the reverse strand, counting down.
GTACTTCATGTGATTGCTGGTTCAATTTATTTAACTGCACAATTATTTGTGCAAAAAAGAAAGAAAGGCATTTTTCTTCTGTGTGAATGAAGACTTGGGCTATGTAGAAAAATTAAAAATTCCTCATCTTGTCAATTTAGGTTGTCTGAACATGACAAGGTACTTTTACAAAGAATTTTCAATATTCATTGTCTCTAGGGCAGTAAACTATGATGGCTGCTGGCTTCTTGCATGGGTTGTTAGGATCTTTTTCCTCTTCATGAATCTATGCCCATGAGCACACACACACACACACACGCAAATGCTTAGCTTCACAAAAAGAAAGGAGCAGAGTCATGTTCCTTCTGGGCTTTGTGAAAAACGTCTCTGCTCCTTTCTTTTTGTGAAGCTAAGCATGTGCATGCATGTACATGCTAAAATGCAAACACAGAGAGAAACGATGCTAACAATCCATTCCAAGTGTCTGATTTATAAAAGTCCATAAAAGAAAGGAACATGTTTTGCATTGGATGTGTGATTTACACAACCTTTTGAATGCAAAGCTTCAGGGTAGGCTGGCAGAAAAATAACTCGCTTTCTCACAAGGAAGAGCAGCTTTCTGCAGTTTTCTACATAGCCCAAGTCTTCATTCTCACACGAAACAAGCAAGAATTTGTATCTCTAATGAGGACCAGGACCAGACAAGTAATTTCTGGCTGTTCAGGATGCATATCCACGGCAACCAACATATGGCTGGGCTTAGCTTACAGTATGTTATCCTAGAGCAGCCATCAGGGTCCCAGTGTTTTAGCGTGGCACAGTAGAGATGTCTGCACTGGGCCTCCTACAAGATACTATTCAACACATGCTACTGTTTCTGGCATGAAGAGGGCCATGTTGTACCTCTAAGAAATATAAGTGTGTGCGTGGGCTTGCATGGATAAAACCATCCATTTTTTTCCTGTCACGTATGATTCCGTTTTTCATCCCAAATATGAAGAAATCTCCAATTTCTTTGTAAATTCATATTGAAAAGGAGCTGAAGAAAAATTCTCTTAGTTGTGACTCAGGTATCTTTCAGACAACCTTTAATTCAGCTAGTTGGGAAGGCTCCATTTCTCTTTCTGCTTCCCGTAATTTGCTACCAAACCTGCCAGCATATCCTAGACATCCAATGTTATCTTCAAAGGATATTATTTTTTGTACCTTTCAGCATCACTTTGGGATTCTTCTGCTTGCTCGTGTTGTCATCTGTATAGTCTATCACCTAACCAGTCCCTTGACTACTTTGTTCTGTCATGTTACCTTGGATGTACATGGTCTTCTTCATGGGTTGTATTGTATTATGTTTTTGAAAATGAGAGAATAAAGTGTCAAGATGTGAAGATGAAGGAACTGAGCATCAGTGTAAACAATGACTGGTGTTGTTTTAATGTATTTGATTAAATCAAAAGTGCTATTTTCTTTTACCAAAGACTAGTAGCGTACAAGTTTAACAGGTAGTATAAATTTGAATCAATGATAACTGAGTTCCTTTTAAAGAATATTGCCAAAGGGAAGTTTTATAACCAGGGCACAGAAATGTCACTGTGATGGTCAGAAGCATGTGCAACTGAATTATCCATATTTTGGATTCTAAACCAAACTGGCAATGCATCTGAATCAGTGAATCAGGCTGTGAACTGTGCATGAACTCCTAATCCGATTTGGAGGTCAATTAAGGGATTTGGAATGGGTTCTGATTTCGTCTAGAGCAATTGTGTAACTTTCAGTTTGATCTGGGCCCAGATCTGAAAACCAAAATTACTATTTTGTTGTTGTTGTTCTTGCTGTTGTAGCATTGATGCAAAAAGAATTTGGTGGCATGATAAACCTGAAAGAGAGGAAGTAAACCTACCAAACCTCAGATGGCTAGCTTCAGGAATTTGCATGCTAAGCATATTTTAAATTTGCTGAAAATGAAATAAAATAAAAAGTCACAGATGATTTGTGCCTTGATTTGATTTGTGTGCTGGAGTACAGATTGATTTGTAAAGTCACTTTGGTTCAGAACCGAATGTAGCTCTTTCATTTCAGAATAGACTTCAGAGAAATCAGTCCAGATAAAATGGATTTGTTTTGGAATTTGGGATTTGATGTACAATCTTACACTAAGCTGAATTGTGGGCCCCTTGCACAGTCCCAAAAGTCATATAACCCTTGCACCATGTATGGGACCTCTGCAACCCATGAAGCCCAGTCCCCTCCCCAACTTTGCCATGTTTTGGGGGGTGGGGGTTGAACTGCACCAAGACGTGTATCAATAGAACTCCAAAAGATGGACATTCCACAGTCACGGACTCATAGCAAGGAAGGGCCACTCCCACATCTTAATGTAAAATACTGTCCCAATGAAGGGTGGGGGGACACACACAGAGGAGGGCCTCTCCAGCAGATCTCTGTGCTCTCGATTTTCTTGTTGATCCAGGCCCCTAGACTGATCTCTCATAATCAGCTAGAGAACCACAGATCCAATACGTTTCAGAAGCTGCTGGGTGCCACAGATCCTGGAGATCTAGAAGGTCAAACCATCAGAGGCGGCACACACACATCCCAGATGAAGGTGGAATGGTGCTTGAGTCAGAGAACGATGGACCTCCTTTAACGCCCATCCTCCTCAAAGCTGGGTAAAGGGACAAACCCAGCTAGAAGCAAATGGATGAAGTGACAGCTACAAGGCATGGCTATTCACAAGAAGAAATTTTGTTAGAAGTCTCCTCGAGGGAAATATCTACCTCCCAGGGAGGCTACAAGGTCAAAGATTGCAGCTAAGCAATGCTACCAGGTGGCCAAATGCCTGCAGAGAGGAAAGAAAAAGAAACAAAAACTGTTCTAAAATACGTCAGAATGGAACCCTGGAAAATAACCGCTGTGGGGTTCCAGCAACTTGGCTATACAAGCCTCAGTTTGGGATTGGGAGTTTGTTGAAAACAGTGGCCCAAATCCTGTTGCACAGTTATGCAAAAGATGTAACTTTTCATAGCAAATTGCTGGAAGTTAAGAAATATCTGCATGCATAACTGAGGAATTTTACATGCTCCAAATAATTATATTGGATTTTATCAATTACCAACAGTGTCCAAGTTCAAGAGTGTCCACAGCTACCTCTATCTATACCTGTGGGTTTTGATTTATTTATTCACTGTTTTTCCCCATGAAGTAAACTTTACTTGCATAAACAGCATGCACAATATCTGCAGCAATTATGGGGAAAAAAAAACACATTGCAATTATGCCACTCTTTCAACTGCTATTTTTTCCCCCAACCTAACCAAGCCAATCCCATTTGTGGGAGAAAGGGAATTTTCTGCTTGCTTGCATTGATTTAGCTAGAGTTAGCACTGCTAGCCTCCAGTTTACTGCTGGGTTCACCCTCCATGCTCTATTTACAGTACAGCAGAGAAAGGATAATATTTCCAGCAACATGAAAATGTCTTCAGGCCCATCTCTTTGCATAAATACAGTAAGCTGAACATTAAAACTGAGAGTGAACTGAACTGAATTGACAAATCTTAAACACCTGAAATTTAGGGCTGCATTTATGGATTGCATCAGCAGTATATCAGCATAAAAATGTCACAGACTGTAAGGCACAGATGAACAGATGTTTATGTGGCTTTAGGAACTTTCAGTTTATCTACTGACTTTTTCTCCATTGACTAGCACTGGCCAAAGCAGCAAAGAGTGAATGTCTTCTTCAGAATTTTTTGAGAAGGAAAATGGGAGGTTTAGAAAGAAGTTTATAATTCTGGAGCAAAGGATAGAAAATTCTTATTAAATCCAAATTATTCTAATATTGGATTATGGAAGAGATTTGGCCTTGACGTTCTTTGACATATAACTCGTTATTATTACTTTTGTTGTTGTATAGCACCCCCAGTGTGCACCAGGATGGGGTGGGAAAACTGGTAAGTTTTGAACTACAGGTATTCATCACAACAGCCACACCACCCAAGAATGTCTGCTAGATCAAAAAATTAGGTCTAGCAGTTTCTTCTTTGTCCTGGAATGGGTCTTTTGTAAAGCTAGTGGATCTTAAGAGCTGACCAAGCCATTAAGAAATACATAGAATGACAATAATATTACAATACGCAGCATTGCAACACTATATTTTTCCTGGGAAAATTCATTCCTCTCCCCAATTACTATGATTGGAGTTGAGCTCAGAAGGAAGAGAAAAGTGTGTGAGGATGTCAGATGGCACTGCCATTCCTACTAAACAAAAGGCCTTGATGTTTTGGTCCAGTAAGCCCTGATTCCACTATACCACAGATGTGTTTGCCACTTCCGTTGAAAACAATCTTACAATTTAAAAGGTGGTATGGGCATTGACCCCTTCATGGATTGCTGCCTTGTCGTGGCGAAGGGGCTTGAGAATTCAGAGAAGCTATGGGCTATGTCGTGCAGGGACACCCAAGACGGACAGGTCATAGTGGAGAGTTCTGACTAAACACGATCCACCTGAAGCAGGAATTGGCAAGCCACTCCAGTATCTTTGCCAAGAAAAGACCATGGACAGAAACAAAAGGCTAAAAGATATGATGCTGAAACTGAGGCTCCAATACTTCGGCCATCTCATGAGAAGAGAGGACTCCCTGGAAAAGACCCTGATGTTGGGAAAGTGTGAAGGCAAGAGGAGAAGGGGACGACAGAGGGCGAGATGGCTGGACAGTGTCATCGAAGCTACCAACATGAATTTGACCAAACTCCGGGAGGCAGTGGAAGACAGGGGGGCCTGGCGTGCTCTGGTCCATGGAGTCATGAAGAGTCGGACACGACTTAACGACTAAACAACAACAACAACAACAATGGGCATTGAAATGAAGGAGCACAGTAATGTAAATATTGAAGTGTGAGAGATTTTCATTATAATCCCCGTAACTCTTCTGCAAAGACAATCCAAAGCCTCAGATATCTGTGTTGATCTATATTGACAAATCAATTCTAGTGATATTCACTTTCATGAGGACCAAAGTTTTGGTAAAGATAAAGGCTCTTTGTTGCTCATTCAGGACCAAGCCATCCCATGATCTGTAGAATTATAACGAGGTATTTTACACCTACTGGGATGATTGCAGCCAATTTTGTAGTGAACACTGGAACTCAAAATAGGTGATAGTTAGCAGATGATGGCATTACTTTGACTGATCAAAAAGTTATTGGCCCTGACCCTGTGACCCATAATTTCACTATACTACCATGTTTCCCCGAAAATAAGACAGGGTCTTATATTAATTTTTGCTCCAAAAAACGCATTAGGGCTTTTCAGGGGATGTTTTATTTTACAGTCATGTCCTCTTCTTCTGGTTGCTGCACAATGCTGCAGAATGGTGGAGGGCGGGGTTTCACTTAACTAGGGCTTATTTTTGGGGTAGGTCTTATATTACGAGCATCCTGAAAAATCATACTAGGGCTTATTTTCAGGTTAGGTCTTATTTTCGGGGAAACAGGGTACTGATAAGGATAAACACATAAGCAGTTGTTCCATTTAGAAACTTAATTACAGATGGAGTTATGGTTTGTTATATGCCTTCAAGTTGGAACTGACTTATAGCGCCCTTGGCAGGGCTTTCAAGCTGAATGAGCTACTTAAGGTGTGGTGTTACCAATGTCACACTCAGAATGATTTTCCATGGCTGAGTGTGGATTTGAACCCAGGAGTCCTGAGTTCTAGTCGGTTACTAGAATGATAATCAGTGGTATAGTGTTCACTATACCACTGATTATCATTGAGTTATAGCAGGAGATGGGAAGAGCAGGTTCTGCCAAAGGATTCACAGAAACAGTCAGGTTTTAACTGGCATAATCACGCTGGTGTTTTAGGAGGAAGTTAGAGGTGGATGGACTGGCAATGGAGAAAATAATCTGACTATTCTTGATACGTATAGTCTAAGTTAATAAAGTTCATTTATTAGCTGCTAAATAGAGGCATTTGGCAGCTAAATAAATGGATTTTTATTAACTTGGAGTATATGTATCAAGCACACACAAAAATAGCCACCAGATGGAACCATTTAAAGTTTTGGGCTCCTAATACCTTTTTATGAGGAGTAGTCATACTCAGTGACTTCTGCCTGTTATCTAATCTCTCTCTCTCTCTCTCTCTCTCACACACACACACACACACACAGAGAGAGAGAGAGAGAGAGAGAGAGAAGGCTTCCATACTTAACATGATTTTTGTGTCATGTCTGCCTTAATTAAACTCCTATTAGGAATTCAAGTTCACATTGTGGTGATGTTTTCTTTTTGAAAAAAATTATATGAAGATGATGAACAAATATGATTCTGAGTCAGCATGAAAATGGCCTTCTAAGATTCTTTATACTCAAAAACAAAGTTGGAAAAGAGTATTTTACTAAATATTCACCAACACAGGTAACAAAGAAAACTCCTCAAAAATATTCTCTAGGAAAAAAAAAATCTCCTTTAGACATTTAGGTTACTACTGAATGAAACTAGGCCAAGATCCTATTCAGTCAAATGGATTATATTCAGTTATATTATGGGAGGCATCCTGTTTTATTTAACGGTGGTGCAATTGGTTTGACATTTTTGTCAAGTCGAAATTGTACATCTGATTTGCACTTGTACAAACTGTGTATTGTCTCTGATGACTGCCTCTTGCACAGGGACAACAGAAAGATTACCACTCATAGGTTTTCACTCCCCCTCCATGGTTAGTATGATATTATGCATTCTTAGTTCATACTGCTGTGGGTAAGATGGGATGGACTCAGAGTAGATAATCGGAAGAAATAGAAAATGAACTTAAAAACTCTTTTGACTATTAAAAAAAAAACATAAACAGTTGTGTCTGAAATCCTCTCCCTTGCTTAATGCGCAAAAATGACTTGTGTGATAGTATGTGTGTTAATATCTCCCAGCCTTGAATTTGTTGCATTTCCCCATATCTCACCTATATTTTCTTCCCATCTGTGTTCCAGGTTGTTGTTATGGGCCATCAAATCACCTCTGACTTATGGCAACCCTATGAATAAAGGATCTTCAACATAAACTATGAATAAAGGATCTTCAACCTTTGGTCTAGATGGGCGGGATAGAAATCCAAAAAATAAAATAAAATAAAATAAACTGCCCTCAACAGCCCTGCTCAGGTCTTGTAAACCCAAGCCTGTGGCTTCCTTTAGGGAATCAATCCATCTCATATTTGGACATCCATTTTTCCTGCTATCTTCAGCCTTTCCCAGCATTATTGTCTTTTCCAGAGAATCTTCCCTTCTCATGTTGTGCCCAAAACCTAACAGCCTCAGTTTCATCATTTTTGCCTCCAGATTCCACTTTTTGGAATCCAGCTTGAACATCAGGCATTTCTCACTCCATATAAGGTAAAAGCCTTTCTTGCAACACCTTGAGCATCTCTTCACTTCCATAGGAAATGGTAGCCATAGTCCTATAGTTACTATACCCTTTGGCATCTCCTTTCTTGGGGACAAGAATGTATATTGAACATTGCAAGTCTGTGGATCATTGCTTTGTTTTTCCATATTTGTTGGTATATTCTTTTTAGAATTTTGACAGATTCAGTCTCTGTGGTTTGAAATAATTTTGTTGGTATTCCACCTATCCTGGTGATTTATTTCTTCCTAGTGCTTTCAGAGCAGCTTTCACTTTACTTCACATCATAGGATTCCTCTTAAAGGAGCCTGTCATCATTTTATCTCTTGTGGGGGTGCCATTCCCAAGGTTGCTAAGCCACATGGGTGTTCTAGTGAGAGAAAACTCTCCTAGCATCCTGTGGCTGCTTCTGAGGGGAGGAGCTGCCACCATTCTTCCTCTTTCTCATTATCATAGAGAGCTTGCCATAGAGGCCTTTCCTTAGGCCAATCAGAGGGCTCGATTAATTGCCTTTCCCCAGACCAATCCTAATAACATGATGTAACCATTGTCCTATCTGAACCCTGTCTACTATCTGTAATGCTGTCACTACCTGTGACCTTGTAATGTTAATAAAAGGACAGTCTCCTGGGGGCAGGGCAGAATTCATTGGGAACCCATTCTGTGTTATTCTGCCTCTTCTACTAGTCGCCCACCAGGAGTACTGCTGGCAGACATCCATCAGTGTGTGTGGCTGACTTCCATAATCTATTGCTAAGAGACTCTTTGCTATCTTATTATCTGGTGATCAGCACAAAGCCCATCAGCCTGCTCATTGCCTGAACCCAACATTAGGCGCCCAACGTGGGGCCGGGAAAGAGACATTGCACGCTTTTAATTCAGGCACTTAAGACAGGCTCCCGAGGAAGGCTTGAGGAACTTCTGACAACTGAAGCTTCAAAGGAAAGGAAAATTCATCGCTTCCCACTCACCTCGACCGGCCAGGTCTAAGACGTCTATTCATCTCTGATAAGAGATCCCAGGGTGAGTCTTTTCTGTCAAAACTAGAACACTTCTGTCTATCTGACTAAACATACTTTCTGGCTAAAGACATGGGGAATTTTCTCTCTCCCTCCTTATCTCCATGCCAAGAAAAAATTAAAGGAGAATTGATTTATCTCTTGGGAAGAGAAAAACTTTTAAATGAAAGATCTGAACAGTTATTGGAAAATTTATTGACACAGATAAGTTCTCTCTGTCCGTTTTACCCAGAGGAAGGCTCCTTAACTCTGTCAATGTGGGATTTGATTGGACATGAACTACATAACATCAAGGGAATTTCACATGAGATTCTCAACACCTGGGATGTGTGTAGACATGCCATTTCAAAGCTTGAAAACCCTCTCCTATCTCAGGACAAGGAACTTCAAGCGTTTCTGTTAAATTGTCCAAGAATTCTTCCCCCTGAAAAACCCCCTGCCCGGCCACCTGAATTCCCTGATGATAGAAGTCCTTTTTCCTCTAAAAATGGATTCTGTAATCAAACCTTTCCGAGTTACGCAGCTACAATTACCCCCTCATCTGAGCCCTCCCTTTTTTTCCCTCTGGCTTCTACAGCCTCTCTCATTCCCCCCCACCCTACCCATCTTTCTCCCCCTCTTTCTTGCTTCCCATAACAGCCAGTGTCGCTCCTATTACCCCCCCCACAACCCCTGGCCTTCTCCCCCTCTCTTCTGCCTTCTGACGCAGATGCTAATACAGTTCCTATTACCCCCCCATTCAGTCTGTGTTCCCACGCTTTCTTCTGCTACTCCTCCCATTTCACAACTTTCTGACCAAGATAAGACACCTGGTACTCTCCCCACAGTTACCCCCCTACTCCCTGGCATTGCAAAGTACAAACAATTTTCTAACGCTCAGACTTTCACTAATGTTTTTTCTGTGGTTCCTAATGAAGGAGACAAAAATCATGGGACTTCCAGTAAAAGGAACTCTAACAACACAAAAATTCTAAAATTCAACACAGCTTCTGCTCCACATACTTTTCTTGACACTTCTGCTCACAAATTGAGAACACTTAATGAGGTTGAAAGTTTATTCCCTCCTCCTGATCAGAACTTCCAAGCAGCTGTCGAAACAGCAGCTCAGAATTTGGCACCAGCACATCATGAACTACGTGCTGTAAATTTCATGCACACAGCAGACTGGCTTGATACTACACAGCTGGTACATAACAGCAAAGTTGCCACCTGCATCCCTAAAGGTGCTTTCACATCACAAGACAGGGAAAAATCTGATTTTACAATCCCTGTGTACAACGTTTCCTTTTCTCAACGGCATCAGTGCAAGCTTTTGTCACAGCAAATCATTCAGGTCTTCAGTATACTGTTTCCACCTTCTCATTTTCTCCAGGTCAGATATTGTGCTACCCTGCTGGTTTTTCAGCATTCCTAACCTAGGGTTAAATTTTTCTTTGATTTTTCAGATCTTTTGAAATAAATCTCTTGTTTCCCCCCTTCTGTTGTTCTCTATTTCTCTACACTGATTATTCTAAAACTTTTATTTGTCTATATGTGATAGTGAAAAACTGTGTTCAGGATTCTGACCCTATTTCTGTCACCATTTACTTTTGTTTCTCACCTGTCCTTTACAATTTTAAATGTTTCTTCCATTATCCATCCGTTTTTTCTTTTCTTTTTATCACAGGAATTGCCTTTTTGCATTTTGCCCTAATAATATCTCTAGTTACAATCCACAGTTCTTCCAGTTAATAGTTAAATTTAGCAATCCAAATCTGTTCTTTGTGTAGACTTTAAATTAAGCAGGAATGTTGTTTAAATTATATTTTGGTGATTCAATTATTTCAATTTTTTTTCCAGCTTTACTTTAATGTTGGATATTAACAGTTTATGATCAGTACCACAACCTGCTCCCGGTCTTGTTTGGCTCAGTGAATACAGCTTCTCCATCTCCTGCTTCCAACTCTGTAGTCTATTTTATTTCTATATCAACCATCTGCTGGCATCCACATGTACAGTCCTCTGTTCATTTGAATATTGTATTTGCAATAAACAGATTGTTGGTTTTGCAGAACTCTATGAGTAATTCTCCTGCTTCATTTCTGTACCTTAGGTCAAATTTTCCAGCAACATTTGGCTCTGCTTTGTTCTCTATCTTGTGTTCCATTTAGTTACAACTATAAGCATGTCTTATTTTGGTGCATGACCAATTTCCTCTTGGATATTTGCATAAAAGCTTTCCACACTTCTTCAGTATTGGCCGTTGGAGCATAGACGTGAATGATGGTTATGCTGATAGGTTTTCCACACAATCTGATGGATATTGTTGGGCCAGACTTTGCATTATAGCCCTCAACTGCCTATGCTACATCTTATCTCAGTATTAGAGCCACTCCATTTTTTCTGGTCGTGTGGAGAGTAGAACACTTCATCTTTGTCTGACTACAAATGTTCCATTTCTTGTTCCAAATCCAACCCACTTTAGTTCACTGAACTCAAACACTGCAATGTTTAAATGTGCCATTTCTTGCTTTATGGTTTCCGGTTCACCTTGATACATACTTCTCACATTCTATACTCCAATTGTGTGTGTTGTACAACTTCAGACCTTCCTTTCCCTTCTGTGCATATCAGTCACTAGATGTTCTTTCGGCTTTTATCTAGTTCCACCATTAGTGACAGTGCTATTTGGACTTGTCCTTTGCTCCTTCCCAGTAGTTCATTGAGTGCTTTCCAACCTAGTAGTCTTAACTTCCAGCACTATCTCTTGTTTCATTTTGGACTATCTCATCATAGATTTTTCAGGGTAAGGAATGTTTAGCAAGGGTTTACTATTGTCATCTACTGCACATTACTAACAAAACTTAGTTTGAGTGTCATCATTGTTGCCACCTCTGCCGTTGTCACCTTCAGCTTCCACTGCTGCCCAGTAGCTGCCTTGAAGAGGGTGGATGCTTCTTTGTCTGGTGTCTCAGCCGTAACCGTTCCGCCTTAGGTGACCCTGCTAAGAGGCCAGGCCTCCTGCCATGGAGTCTGGCCTCCTGATGGCATTGATCTCAGCTTTCCTGACATACTGAAACCCCTTCACCACATCAAGGTGTGTATCCAAGAAGGGGCTGTGTTCTGTATCAGTATACAATGATTGCTTTTTTTCTTTGCAGATTATTTCCACATTGACATTCACATACTTTTAGTGCATTTTAGTGTATTTATTCTTGTATTTTACTTCATTTATACATTTTCCTATTGAACTAAGTGTGCTTCTGCACTCCCCCCCCCCAATTGTACATATTTTAGCTATTCATAAATTCAAAATGTATGCATAGACTCAGGTAGACTTTATTTCTCTGAAATGCTCCATAAGCCTAGCAATGCCAGAATCCTTGAAATGAAGTGTATTTCTCCGCAAGGGTCTTGGGCATTATAAAAATGTTATTTACATAAAGATGTATCACTCCTTTCCATCCTAGTGGGTGGACATTTTGCTAAATATTTTTGGGTGGGGAGCTACAACTTGCCAACAGTTGAGAGGCAGCTTGGAAAAGAAAATGTACCAGAACATTATTTCCTGAGACAATTTGCCCTAGCGCTAGAAATAACACATTTTAAAGGTCCCTTTTCTTTCGCATGCTCCCCAGCAGGCCATTTGAGGATTGATGTCTCAGCATTTCGAATCTTTAATGTTTTAATCATCACTTTCTTATCGGAACACTTAAGGGTTCCTTGCCTGCCATTCTTGAGAAATATGGTTCCTTTAGGCAAATCTCTGTAGCTCTTCATTCTTAAAAATTCAGACCAGCAAGAAGCCAGATAGACAGAGAAGGAAAGCAATTTTTCTTTGATAGAAAAGAAAGAAAAAATAGACTGGACTGCCTTGTCACCTACTTGCTAATCCAGGAAATTAATCTTGGAGGTGTCGTGTTTTTGTTTTTTTTAATAAATGTACAAAAATAAATGTTTAAACGAAGTTTAATTTTTCTGTTGCATTTGAAAGTATGCAAGAACTAGCCTTTTGTGGCCCATTAGGCCTTCATAGATGCCCTAATGAGGCAACTTCATAAAAGACAAGACACCGTCACAGGTAACCATAGCCCAGCTAGATTGACAGAAACTCACCCGATACTTCAGGATTTCGTTTCAAATAAGAATTTTTCCTAACCCTCCCTGGAGATGTCTGGTGCTGAATCTGGACATTTCTGCATGCAAAGCATGTATTCATACCAAGGGCTCAGAAACTTCCTTTTTCAAAGTAATTTATTCCTATTATTAGCATTTGGAAAGTAATCCTTTTGTCATTGCTCACTGCAAAGTTGAAGAAGTGACTCACTGCATTACCTGTCACAAACCTCATTATTTCTTTTCTTTTTTTAAAATTGTGTCAGCAATCAATTCTGACTTACGGCGACCCTTTTCAGGGTTTTCTAGGCACAGAGTATTCAGAAGTAGTTTCCCATTTTCTTGTTCTGGGGGCACCTTGGGACTGCACAGCCTGCCCAAGGCTACACAGGTTGGTTGTTCTCCTGAAAGGCGCAGTGGAGAATTGAACTCCCAAACCTCTGTCTCTGCAGTCAGATACCTAACTCAATGAGCATTCTTTTAAAATGGCAATTTGTGCAGATTTGTGTGAATTCTACCTAATGTTCACATTGATTTACACTTTTTCATGTAGTTTACTCATTTCCCTCCACTGATAAAAACATGCTTGTGTATTTTCCCAATTGTATACATTTTATCCATTCACTTTTTAAAACATGTATACACTCCCCCCCCCCCAATTTTATGTAATCTAAGCATTCTGTATATTTCACATATGTGATGGGAGCTGCAGTCCAACATGAGGTGGAAGTGATTTCTTCTCACGAGCTTCAGGAGCTGTAAAATGCTTTCACAAATCCAGCAAAAAAATTTTTTTCACTCCTAACAAGGATGTTCTTCAAATTCAATATTTACGTAGAATAAGCTGGTATTAAGTCTTCTTATATTGAAGGGCTGTATCTCCCAGCAAGGGATGGGTCATCAACTGGAGATATTTCAGCCTCATATGCTGTCTTATTAGGTTTGGCTGGGAGGGACCTTTCTGGGCTGAGGTGACTGTCAATCAATCCAGCAGTAACCAACGGTTCCTCTCCTGGGTCTAATTTCAGAGCCACACCTCTCCACTTAAATGTTTTTTCCCCTCTCTTTTAATCTGCTGGTAGTCAGCATGCAGTTAGTGTGCAGTTCTGATTCCTGCAGACTCTTGTAGTCTGCAGGAATCTGTTGGAACCAAGCTGTGAGTGTGTTGAGGCCAGTTGTTGCATAGCAGTAATATTTGTAGAGTATGCTGTTTTGATCTGCTCCGCTCTGTGAGTAAATGAAACCTTTTATTCTATCTCTTACCAATGTCTCTGAGTGAGTTATTGAGACAGAAAGTGCCACTTGATTAGAGTAAAAGGGGTGGTCTACTCAAGGGAAGACTTGAAGCTAATTCTGCTCTTTAAGTCCCTGAACTTCTGCTGCACAGCTAGTTTTTTTCAACGAAAATTGAAAACTCTGCAGTGTCAGCTAGGACAGGTAGAATCCTGCCTCACTGCAGACTCAAGCTACCATCAGCCATCCCACTATTGCCTGTTTCCTTCCAAGAGGCAGAAGGCCTGTGAGTATAAGTAAAAATGAATGCTTGCCCTAATGTACATTGGCGAGTGTGTGTGTGTGTATGGCAGTTGCAGTCCAACAACATACAGAGGACACAATCTGTGGACCTCTGATCTAGGAAGACATCCTTGTGAATGCCCAGGGAGCTGCTGTATGCAACTGTAGGCAGAACATTGGACTAACAGTCCAATGTGATAACCTAAAGTAAAGTGGTACCATGTATTATTATGATAAGCAAAGGTTCAGTCCTTAATATTTATTTATTTATTTTATTTATCTATTTATTCAATTTATGCCCCACCCATCTAGACCGAAGTCTTCTCTCATCACATATATCAATCCTTTGAAGTCCATCTTATATATGGATCTCAGTTGTCTTAAGGGCTCTTTTTACACCCGTATACAAAGGGGAGGGGGGTGTTTAGAAGTTAATATTGTGCACCAGCAACATTTCCATAGTTATATGAAAACCATCCTATAATTAGAGACACTCTATTAATAATGTGACCAAAATAATTTAAAAGACATCTTAAAAAAAAAAGTCAGGGTTGTTTTAAATTTTCAGAGCCCCCGAAGAGAAGAAGAAGCAGGCTGAATTTGCATTTTAATGCTCAGTCCCAAACTATTTTGCCTCCAGCACAGCCAGTCTTTTGATTAATTAGGCAAAATTCTTTCTAATTAACATGGCAATCCAGCAAAAAGAAGTCTGAGCAGAGATCACCTTGCAGAAAAGAGTTATTTTCCTACAGGTTCCAAACGGAAATGAGCAATGCACATTAGAAAAAACTGGTGCAGTGCATGTAATGCATCCAGCTAGCCCAAAGTGCTTCGCTGCCTGAAGGAGGGAATTTAATGACACCACCTTTCATTACACATGTAAAATACAATCAGACTAGCTGTGGACTCTTAGGCTCTGGTCACACAAGGGAAATGTTGTATAGTTATCCACTACTTAAGTTGTTTTTTTTTCCTGGTCACATGACTCAGAGTCAAGACCAAGACATTTTCTCTGCTAGTGGTGTAACTGTGGAACATTTCCCCATCGCCAGGAGGGTTATGTTATTTTGTACCTTTGTTGTACCGATGCATTCCTTACTGGTATTGCCTGTGTGCACGACCTGCCCCGCCTCTTTTCAGAATCAAGGCCAGGAAGCTGACCACCATCACTGCAGCACGTACTTTAAAATAAATAAATAAATGTGGGCCCGGTACATCAATATATTGGTGAAAGGATGTCACCGGGGGACCACCGCCATTACATCATTACTGGCTAGTAATTTTTTCTTCTTTCCTGTGGAAAGATACATTGAAGCCTAAGTGTCACCATCCAAGATATCCCAGGCAGCCTCTCCCCAGGGGCAAGGGAGACCCAGTCCACCACACAGGGTATTGAGTCCAAAGACACTCATTGCCCAGTTGGTTCTGACCAAGCAGAGGCGGGAGCACAGGGCTGGGAGCACAGAGCCGGAACAAGGCGCTGAGATGCAAGAGGCCAGCAGAAGCATGCAGGGAGCAAGGCAGGAGCAAGAACAGGAACAGGTGCAGGAACACTGGAGTCCAGATGCAGAGATGCAGGAGGCAAGAGCAGAGGCCAAGGCAGGAACAGGAACAGATGCAGGGACTCTGGAGCAACAAGGCACTAAGAACAGTAATCACAGCAGGACTGAAGACCTTTATGGCTGAGGCAAGTTCTGGGAGGGAAAACCACTCCTTCAATAGGTCTTCCCTCCAGGTTTCCAGGTGAGCCTCATGAGTGGCCCAGAAGCTGCTACCCAGGCCAGGGCCTGAGCCTGCAAACACCAGGCCACTCCTGGGTCAGGCTGGCCCCAATCCTGCAGTTGCCAGGGCGGTACGGGTCAGATTCTGACCTTTAGTATGCCAATGTTACCGGGGGGGGGGGGGAGATCACCAGTAATGCTGCGTGGATTTCCCAAGTCCATTGTGTGCAATGCATTTCTGCAGGAGCAACCCATGCCACAGAGGACACTTTCCTAAAGGGAAACCCCTTCCCAATCAATGTTCCCTCCAATTTCCACCACCCCATGTGTGAGTCCGCCCCCCCCGCATGGGGTTCCATTGCAACAAGAATATATGGGGCTGAAAACGATAGCTGTGGGTGCACAGGGGAGGAGGAGAGCTCTGCGGAGGGGGAGCAGAGTCAAGCACCTTAGAGGGAGACTTGTTTCTGATATATTGATGTTATCAATAAATGTTATTCTTTATATACCTATATATACATATATATACTCTTTCCATACCTGTTGTACTGAATTGTGGTCGTGTAGTTTTATCCCAGAGCGAACATCCCAAGAACTTTTAGCAGTACTGATTTTTATATATTTTTATATATATTTTATATATATATAAAAGTCAGTACTGCTAAAAGTTCTTGGGATGTTCGCTCTGGGATAAAACTACACGACCACGATTCAGTACAACAAAGGTATGAAAAGTATTGGAAGAACTGGAAAACATTTCCCTTGTGTGACCACACTGGTAATAAAGTAAAATGATAAAATTATACAGATGAATATGAAAACCATCCAACATACTTGGAAATGGTTGAGTTGATTGCGGATCCACTCCCTACTTTGCCCTGGTGCCACTAAACCCAGTGAGGCTTCTAAGCAGCCATGCAAAAGGGTGTATTATTTTAAAGAAGCTTATTTTTTTGCATTGATAGCTCCCTTCTACATTTTGCCCACCCACTCATAAAAATGTCCATACCCAGAAAGACATTCTTTAATTTTTCTGATGATCAAATCAAACCGAGAAAAAACAACATCTACATGGCGGTAGAACCTAGCTCCACTAGAGCTAGGCAAACATTACTGTTTCGTATGAGCAGAGTATTCCTAGTTGCACCAATGCTCCATTGTTGTTTACCAGTTGGAGATCCTGCTAGCAATTTTCCAGTGTTCTTGCTAACGTGGAGAGCCTCCATGAGAACAGACATGCAACCTCTTCATAGCTATTGCTCTCCACATGAAAAAAGCAACAATGGAGGGTAGTGGGGCTAGGGAGCCTCTAACTGTACATTGGATAAAGCAGAGCAAATAACTCCTAAATACAGTGCTAGTTAATAAATGTTCTAAATCCTCACGGACATCATAGCCTCTTTATGAATAGGAACATCACTTCAGGCTTACTGCTTTCTTTGTGAACAAAACAAAGACAGATAAGACAGGACAAAGGCACTTCCTTCTTTTTCTATGGGAAAAAGTAGGGTGAATAAAGCCTGAATAGGCTCATCTATGGTCAATATTTAATATCAGGGGAGTGGATTAAGCAATTGTGTAAGCCTTTTCAGTTGTCATATAAGTATGTGCAGCCCGCAAATATTAAGGGGAACATGTTAGCACCACTCTTCCGGTGTTACTTTGATCATGTAAAAATGGCAGTCTGAAGAGAGAAAGAGAATGGGTTATCTGGATAGCTTCTTCATGAAAGCAAGAACACCAGGTATTACTATTAGACATGGAGAAATATTGCTGATTCGTGAGATATTCATCCCTTTGCATTTGTCAGGTCTAGAGACTCCGAAGAATATGAGGGGACCGTCAGCTCATGGTCGGGTCATTGACAAGCAAGCTGGCTGCCAGAAGACGAACTCTGGGTTCCCTTCCCACACCCAGCCTACTTGTCAATATCCTGACCATCAGCTGATTGTCAGGTTATTGACAAGCAGGCGGGCTGCTGGGTTTGCCTTCCCACTGCCTGCTTGCTTGTCAATGTCCTGCCGATCAGCTGTTCGGTAGGACATTGTGTTTTAAGGACAAATTAATGAATATTTGTTGATTCGTCGCTAAAATCTGGTGCTTCGTCACTTAGTCCATTTGTCAACTTTGACTAGTGATGAATCCTGATGAAGCACCATTTTTTTCAATTTCTCCCCATCTCTAATTACTATCTCCACGTTACAGAAACCAGAAAGCCCCACCCAAACCATGTGGGATATGGTTAACCAACAGGCATGAGGGAAGGTAGCCCCACCTCATGCTGTCATTACTCTATTCACATAGTTACAGATCACCTGAAAAAAAGGAGAGAATTTGCTATACATGATAATCTCGATACACTCCATGTCATCAGGAATTGCAATTCTTCAGACAGGATACAGATCTAGAAGAGGCTGCCCTCTTCAGACTACTGCTGTACGCTCAAAGAAAGCCATGACAGAAGGGCCTTCTGTCCTCCTGTCCACAGGTGAATGCCTAATCTGAGCTCAACAAACAGCTTTGTCAACAGCTAGATTCTAAAAGTTTGCAATTAATGTATTTTTGGTCATTGTTGGAATGGTGAGGTCATGTATACTTCCCTGGGAAGATAATTCCAAAGATCTGGGGCCATCAGCAAGAAAGCCTTCAGCCTACTATTTAATAGGCTAATGCTGTTTTTTAATAGACCAGAAAGTCAGGCATCTGACTAGATACGGGCATTTTGTGTATACACGAAAGAAACACACACACACACACACACAAGGCTGTCTTATCAAATAACCAATAAACCATTGCAATTGATGACATCATCAGCCTTGCACAGCATAAATTTGCACAACAGCATTTCAGCCATTGGGTGGCCTCAAGTCATTAACTCTCTCTCAGCCTGATCTACCTTGCAGATTTTCATGAGAAGATGAATTGTGTATGCTTATGCTATGTTATATGCTCACTGGAGGAAAGTCAGGATACAGATAAGTAAATTGCTAATACGAGTGAAAGTTTGGCCTTAAGAGAAAATTTGGTCCTGCCTTTCCTAGCATCAAGCATGGAGAGCTGGCACAGAAAACCACAACCTTGTCACCAATTCATGAATCAGGTGCACTCACATTGATGGATACACTCACTGATTGGTGCGAGGAGCATAAATCATGTATGGAAATGTCAGCTGAAATGTTAGTACTCTGATAAGGTCATACATCGCATTTCTAATATTTTGCCCGCCAAGATCTTTTGAAAGAACTAGCCTTAAGAAGGAATTGAAAGTCACTTAAATAAATAAATAGAATAAATTCTTGGCTGCTCATCTCTCCACTCTAGTGGGGAAAATAGACTGCTGTATGTATTTATATATTTACAGTTTCATGTATACACGGTTAAATGTGAGCTACTCTAAGAATTGTTGCTCTCTCAATATAGACGCTTAGGAAAACTTAGCCCCCTAATGCAATTCATGCCCAAACAAGGGCACACATATTGGTGTCCAATCCCTATTATTGTCCTTTGGTGACAATCTGAGGTAGTCCATGTCTGGACCCATGATAGTATTTGTGTGTTTCCTGATCTCCATTCATGTGAATGGGGAAACACAGAGGCCTAGAACTTGGGGGTGAAGAGAGAGTTACACAACACTATTTTGAAGGTAGCGCCACAGAGCACTACACATCAATTTTGGGGATGTGGTAGACTTAAAGAGAGAGAGAGAGAGAGAGAAAGAGAGAGAGAGAGAGAGAGAGAGGAAGATGCTACCTCTCCTCATAGGCACCCTTCTGGCAATGAAGAAAGGCCAGCTGTTATCCTTCCTCCTAATGTGCAAATGGTCCTGGTATCTTGGAAGGGGAGCACACTGAGCATTTGTTTGCTTGAATGCTTATTTGCTGCATCTACTGAACATCACCACTTCTGATAAACGTCATATCGCACAAGTGGCTTCTTCTTCAAGCAGTCTTTGAATCTGTGTGCAATTCAGGCCCAATGCCAAATCTCCAGAAGAATAGAGGAGCTTCCAAGATTAAACTGAAATTAAAAAATCAGGTTGGAGGTAGTGAGTAAGTCCTGTGGTGAAGGCCCGGAAAAGCTGCTGCCAATCAATGTAATACTGGGTTAAATGAACTGGTATGATTCAATATAAAGCAGTGTTGTCTGTCATAAAAATAAGGCTTTGGTAGCAGAGGCCAGCTTTCTTTCAGACCTAATCTTGATAGAAGTCATCTGTATAGGCAGCACTCATCCCTGCTAACAGACAAAGCTGTATTTCCAGTCCCAGGTGGAATTACTGGAATGTTCATAATGAAGACCAGTATTGTAAACATTACTGGAGAAGGTAACAACAGCCTGGAAGTTGAAGGTGACCAAAGATATTGAAGAGAAAGAGTGACTGAAAAATAGAGTATTTTCTGACTTTTTTACTGTCTGTGTAAGGAAGCATCTATTATCTCCACAAGCATAAACTGAGTAATATTAACAGTGACTTCTGCTTGCATAGAGGCAATGCTTGTACATACAGGGGTTCCTGGATTAAAATGTTGGCAGGATCGTGGCCTAGGAATGTAAACAAACTTGATTCATCTTCATGAATTAAGCAAGGAAGTACTCTTTTTTTCCTAGCTTGCTGTGAGACAACAAGATTCTTTTACTAATCGTGAACAGAATGTGCACATTGGTGAGATGATTTTTGGTTTGCATCTCTCTAAGCAGGCAACCTGTTCCTTTGTGATTGCTTTTTGTCTGTGTGCTGAGATTCAAAGAGTGAAAAGCTGCTGGAGATATTTTGAACAAACTGTTCAAACCACAATGAAAAAAGGGGTTGCTGTTTTGGTCTTGAACTCATGGTGAGATCTTCTGTGAAGGCTTCAGCATCCTCGGTAGGCTTTTAATCATGTTGAGATAACCTGTCCTGAGCATAAATGCAACCATAAAAAGCAGAACTTCTCCACACCCTTAATACAGACCGACACAACAGGCAAGATACTCCTTAATTAGGCAAATGTTTGCAGGCTGGATCAGAAAACAGGCCTGCATAATTCTGCATCTTTCCCCCATTACCAAGAGATGCCTGTGGGAAATCCACAAACAGGATGCAAGCGAAACGGCAACCTTTCATTCATTCAAGGGCCTATGTTAATCTGAAGGGGTACCCGATTATCATGATTATCATTAATGCCCTTATCCACTGTGCAGTGTAGAGAGAGGAATTTTGGATTATTTGAACTACAAATCCCATAATTCTCCATTCTGGGAGTTCTATCTGACAGACATCTAAATGTGGCTCACCCCCTAACTCCACCCAAGCTTCCTGTTCCTGCCCGAGTGATAATTATGAGCTTCCTTTTTGAATAGGAAGCCAGGTGGATCTAGGCCTAGCTAACCCCAAAGTTTTCGGTCAGAGGCATTAATTTCAAGTGAGCCACATTTACGTAGATGTCTGTCATGTGGATCTCCCACACTGGAGATTTATGGGATCTGTAGTCTGAAATCTGAAAATTCTATCACTCTGAAATGTTTGGAAGTGATTGTTAGACTCAAGAAAGTCAGTGGAGATTGGTTACTCTGATCTTGCGGGTCCAATTTTCAGTCAGAACTAAGTAGCTGCCCAAGGTACTGAATGTACTGGTGGAGGGATGGGGTTCAGCAGGTGGCTAAATCCTGTAAGGTTTAGGCTAAGATTTGCAGCAGATTCACTGAAATTGAAGTCATCAGGCTCCTTTGTGCTAAGTTTGCCTTGCCAAACAAGGGGGTAAACATAGGAAGGAATTTCAGAACATCTGAATACACCAGCACATTCAGTTGTGCCTTTTTAATATATACAATATACACCAGGGATGGGATTTTTGGATTTTTTTTGGACTACAGATCCTATAATTCTTCATTCTGGGAATTCTACCTGATAGACCTGATAAATACCTAAATGTGTCTCACCTGGGAAAAACAATTCAACTGGAAGGCTTAGAGACTGACCTAGGCCTAGCTCTGCCTAACATCAGAAGGAAAGGTTCCTGCTAGCACGAGGGCAAGGACAGGAAACCTGGGTGGAACTAGACCTAGCTCAGTCTGAAAGCCCTCCAGCTGAGTCCCTGTCTTCTAGGTCAGTGGTCCCCAACCTTGGGCCTCCAGATGTTCTTGGACTTCAACTCCCAGAAATCCTGGCCAGCAGAGGTGGTGGTGAAGGCTTCTGGGAGTTGTAGTCCAAGAACATCTGGAGATCCAAGGTTGGGGACCACTGTTCTAGGTGAGCCATATTTAAGTGTCTGTGTGGCAGGAGGAACTCCCAGAATGGAGAATTATGGGACTTGTAGTCCAATGTTTTCCCCCCAAAAATCCAGTTCCTAGCACACACATGGAGATCTGTTAATCAGTTCAAAACAACTATAAATGTGCTGCCATTTTTCCAAAGTTCTGACTTTTCCACAAGAAACTCCGTGCATTCATAAAATTAAATTTTTCCAGTCCATCTATTTTTCATAACTCTTGCAGTTTTACATGCTGCACCCTGTTAACCTCCTGACAAAGTAGATTTAGCTTTCATGACCAATACAATACTTCCCAATTCCAGGTCAGTAACTTCAGCTGTTTGGGTGAGTAGAACCTGATGTTCTCATGCATAAGGACTTCAGCATGTTATTATTTTTGCTTAATGCTTTTGGCTCCCAATTGTTTTCGCTGATGAAGTCTCAAATTGCTCTCAAGCTTGAGACAGGGACTTTGACACAGTTGTTTTCAATCATACCTTTTTGCACTTCCAGCTGCTTGGGGAGAAAGCTCATGAAATGATTTTTACTTCTACTTTATTCCATGGTGAAGACCATGACACTTTAAATAATTGGCAAGTCATAAGAGATAGGAACAATCAAGGCGTTTGAAATATCGTTTCTGCAAGGAACAGAGAGTTGATACTGCCAGCTTTCTGAAATGCACTTAATCTGGAAAGTTCATTGTACACCTTTCTTGTGGAGTTAATTGTCGGTAAAGAAACAACCCATGTTTAAAACAAAGCAGGTACAGAATGATTCTAATGTGGAAAAAGAAACGGGAACAGTCTCTCCCCCCCCCCCCCCCCACATCCAGGCTCTCTGTACATGTGGTCAATTGCAGCCCACCCCTTCTTGGCTGGAGATTATGGGAGTTGTAGTCAAGTATGTATGCAAGGTGCCAATTTAGGATAAGGCAGGAGCGGATGAGGAAACATTTGGAATAGATGAAATAGCATTATAAAAAGAAGAGAGACCCTTTTACTTTTGCTTCATGTCCTGCCGGGGAAAGACGATTTTGTCTGGAAATGTGTTAACAAATTAGGTTGACATACCATATCCTACCCACTGACCTGGATTAACTCAGTGGGATTTACCTCTGAGCAGGCATATATAAGATTGCACCATTTCCAACTGTGTATTATGACGAGAAAATAGGAAACAATTGAATTGCTTACTTTCTGTTTAGCAAAGCAGGTGGATACAGATCCCCTCGGCCTAACAGTGGGATTAGATGAACCATACTTGCTTCATTACCAAGTTTTGCATTATGCGTGAGTGTGCAAATGAATGCCACTCATCTTTTTTCTGATTGCCAGCAGTCATGTGGAAATGTTGGCAATTCCAAGTATATAAACAGATAGACGTTTCTGTATTTTGTTAGAGACACAAGTGAATGTTTTAAGTCTCATGGAGGCAACTGCTAACATTCATTAGTCTATCTGTGTTTTGGAGACATTGACCAACAGCATGAAGGTTGTCAATATTCCTCTATGATGTAAATATACATGTTTACACACATACACACAGCTGAACAGGTTAAAGCTACAGACTTGAAGCAATCCTGAAATAATCAGCAAAGGTGTACTGAAACAAACCTGTATTAAAGAACTGTCCTGCAGTACAATGGAGCCAAGGATTCCAGGATCAAAGCCCCAGAAAGTTTTGATGGATCACCTATTTTTGATTAGGATCACCTGACATCACCTATTGCTCCTCCTCCCCCAAGCTGGGTTTTTTGTTGTTGTTGTTGTTGTTTAGTCGTTAAGTCGTGTCCGACTCTTCATGACTCCATGGACCAGAGCACTCCAGGCCCCCCTGTCTTCCACTGCCTCCCAGAGTTGGGTCAAATTCATGTTGGTCGCTTCGATGACACTGTCCAACCATCTCGTCCTCTGTCGTCCCCTTCTCCTCTTGCCTTCACACTTTCCCAACATCAGGGTCTTTTCCAGGGAGTCTTCTCTTCTCATCAGATGGCCAAAGTATTGGAGCCTCAGCTTCAGGATCTGTCCTTCCAGTGAGCACTCAGGGTTGATTTCTTTCAAAATGGATAGGTTTGTTCTCTTTGCAGTCCAGGGGACTCTCAAGAGTCTCCTCTAGAACCACAATTCAAAAGCATCAATTCTTCGGCGGTCAGCCTTCTTTATGGTCCAGCTCTCACTTCCATACATCACTACTGGAAAAACCATGTGTGGCGAAATGCCTACAGGTGACGTCATTCCTGCCTGTCAGTCACAGGAGCTCTAGAGGGAGGAGCCAAGGATAGAGCAGGAGGGGCGGAACCAAGGAGACAGTTAGACAGTTAGTTGGAACCGGAGAAAGGGGGTTGAGAAGTTGGAGCTTAGAGAGAAGAGAAGAATTAGAGTGATCTGAGGAGAGAGTTAGGAAAGTGAATTAAGACCAAGGTTATTAGAGTGAACAAGCAGGAATGAGAACACCTAGAATAATAGAGATATTAAGTGATTGAAAGTATATAACACAAGCCTGAATATATGTCCAGTCCTACCCAAACTTAATCGGAACCCTGTTACAGTGACTACGTGATTTACTTTGTGAAATGATTAATAATAAAAGGTTATCTGTTATTCAAACCAACTGATTCTGTAGTTCAATAAACCTGGCAATTGGCAGCACATGTGTCTAACACTCAGAGGTGGTATTAAGATAATAATACCTGGTGACAAGTGAGAAGAATCAAGAGGGAGAGAACCTTTGTGAGGGCCACAACAAACACAGCCACAAGGGCGATCCCCACACCATAGCTTTGACTATGAGGACCTTTTTCGGCAAGGTGATGTCTCTGCTTTTTAAGATGCTGTCTAGGTTTGTCATCGCTTTCCTCCCAAGAAGCAGGAGTCTTTTAATTTCGTGGCTGCTGTCACCATCTGCAGTGATCATGGAGCCCAAGAAAGTAAAATCTGTCACTTTCTGCCATCAGAATGGTATCATCTGCATATCTGAGGTTGTTGATATTTCTTCCGGCAATCTTAAATCCGGCTTGGGATTCATCCAGTCCAGCCTTTCGCATGATGTATTCTGCATATAAGTTAAATAAGCAGGGAGACAATATACAGCCTTGTCGTACTCCTTTCCCAATTTTGAACCAACCAGTTGTTCCATATCCAGTTCTAACTGTTGCTTCCTGTCCCACATATAGATTTCTCAGGAGATAGATAAGGTGGTCAGGCACTCCCATTTCTTTAAGAACTTGCCATAGTTTGTTGTGGTCAACACAGTCAGAGGCTTTTGCGTAGTCAATGAAGCAGAAGTAGATGTTTTTCTGGAACTCTCTGGCTTTCTCCATCATCCAGCGCATGTTAGCAATTTGGTCTCTAGTTCCTGTGCCCCTTCGAAATCCAGCTTGTACTTCTGGGAGTTCTCGGTCCACATAGTGCTGAAGCCTACCTTGTAGGATTTTGAGCATAACCTTGCTAGCATGTGAAATGAGTGCAATTGTATGGTAGTTGGAGCATTCTTTGGCACTGCCCTTCTTTGGGATTGGGATGTAGACTGATCTTTTCCAATCCTCTGGCCACTGCTGAGTTTTCCAAACTTGCTGGCATATTGAGTGTAGCACCTTAACAGCGTCATCTTTTAAGATTTTAAATAGTTCAAATGGAATGCCATCACCTCCAGTGGCCTTGTTGTTAGCCATGCTTTCTAAGGCCCACTTGACTTCACTCTCCAGGATGTCTGGCTCAAGGTCAGCAACCACAGTATCTGGGTTGACCGGGACATCCAGATCTTTCTGGTATAATTCCTCTGTGTATTCTTGCCACCTCTTCTTGATGTCTTCTGCTTCAGTGAGGTCCTTGCCATTTTTGTCCTTTATCATGTCCATCTTTGCACGAAATGTTCCTTTAATATCTCCAATTTTCTTGAACAGATCTCTGGTTTTCCCCTTTCTATTATTTTCCTCTATTTCTTTGCACTGTTCATTTAAGAAGGGCCTCTTGTCTCTCCTTGCTATTCTTTGGAAGTCAGCATTCAATTTTCTGTAACTTTCCCTGTCTCCCTTGAATTTTGTTTCCCTTCTCTTCTCTGCTATTTGTAAGGCCTCGTTGGACAGCCACTTTGCTTTCTTGCATTTCCTTTTCTTTGGGATGGTTTTTGTTGCTGCCTCCTGTACAATGTTACGGGCCTCCATCCATAGTTCTTCAGGCACTCTGTCCACCAAATCGAGTTCCTTAAATCTGTTCTTCACTTCCACTGTGTATTCATAAGGGATTTGGTTTAGATTATACCTGACTAGCCCAGTGTTTTTTCCTACTCTCTTCAGTTTAAGCTTGAATTTTGCTCTAAGAAGCTGATGATCATAGCCACAATCAGCTCCAGGTCTTGTTTTTGCTGACTGTATAGAGCTTCTCCATCTTTGGCTGCAAAGAATATAATCAATCTGATTTCGGTACTGCCCATCTGGTGATGTCCATCTGTAGAGTCGCCTCTTGTGTTGTTGGAAAATAGTGTTTGTGATGACCAGCTTGTTCTCTTGACAAAACTCTATTAGCCTTTGCCCTGCTTCGTTTTGAACTCCAAGGCCAAACTTACCTGTTGTTCCTTTGATCTCTTGACTCCCTACTTTAGCATTCCAGTCCCCTAGAATGAGAAGAACATCTTTCTTTGGTGTCAGTTCTAGAAGGTGTTGTAAGTCTTCATAGAATTGGTCAATTTCAGCCTCTTCAGCATTGGTGGTTGGTGCATAAACTTGGATTACTGTGATGTTGAAAGGTCTGCCTTGGATTCGTATTGAAATCATTCTATCATTTTTGAGATTGTATCCCAGTACAGCTTTTCCCACTCTTTTGTTGACTATGAGGGCTACTCCATTTCTTCTACGGGATTCTTGCCCACAATAGTAGATATGATAATCATCTGAATTGAATTCGCCCATTCCCATCCATTTTAGTTCACTGACGCCCAGGATGTCAATGTTTATTCTTGCCATCTCCTGTTTGACCACATCCAACTTACCAAGGTTCATAGATCTTACATTCTAGGTTTCTATGCAGTATTTTTCTTTGCAGCATTGGACTTTCCTTTCACTTCCAGGCGCGTCCGCAGCTGAGCGTCCTTTCAGCTTTGGCCCAGCCACTTCATTAGCACTGGAGCTACTTGTACTTGTCCTCCGCTCTTCCTCAGTAGCATGTTGGATGCCTTCCGACCTGAGGGGCTCATCTTCCAGCGTCATATCTTTTAGCCTTTTGTTTCTGTTCATGGGGTTTTCTTGGCAAAGATACTGGAGTGGCTTGCCAGTTCCTGCTCCAGGTGGATCGCGTTTAGTCAGAACTCTCCACTATGACCTGTCCGTCTTGAGTGTCCCTGCACAGCATAGCCCATAGCTTCTCTGAATTACTCAAGCCCCTTCGCCACGACAAGTCAGCAATCCATGAAGGAGAAGCTGGGTTTAGCTGCAGTCATAAAAGTAGCTGGGGGTGGGTGGGATGGCTTTTCCCAACAATAATTTATAGATTATTATTATTATTATTATTATTATTATTATTATTATTATTATTATTATTATTATTATTATTATTATTATTATTATTATTATTATTATTATTATTATTATTATTATTATTATTATTATTAAAGAAGGGCACCTCTTGCAGTGCCTACTGTATATGGGTAGTTTGGTTTAAAATTAACCACTCAATCTCATTGGGTTGAAAAAAGACCTATATTTCATTGAGACGAAAGCTGCTAGAACTAGGCTGTTTCTATGGATCAGCATAGTGAGCCTATTGGGAGAAAGGTGGACAAACAAACAAACAAACATAGGTGCTTGCAATTTTTGGTTCTCCTTTGAGGCATGGCTATGAGAACTATTACGGTAAAGGGCCCTAGCCTTCAAAATTTATCAGTAAAATGTATCACTACATCCAATAAATGGGAAGAAATCACTCTAGACAAAACTCACAGGGCTGCATCCACTCAGTTTGTTCTCTGGTGAGGCAGAATAGCTGAGAACAACTATTTCCATTTTTGATTGGGAGTGCAGGAAGACACTGCTATTCATCCTTGAGAAGGTCTGTTAGCCAAAATGGACCATTTGTGCTACTGTTCCCTTTGAGAGCCTTCTAGTACGAGTACAAGTTTCCCTCAGGGACTGCAGAGTGATGATAACACCATATGCAGTGTTATGCAGGGATGATATAAAATCATATCCGAGCTGTATGACAACCAAGCAGCATTGTCACTTCATGCCGTGCAGTAAATGAAAAGACAGTTAAAATGTATGAATTAGTCCCCAAACTGTCACTGTCTATGCAGATTAGATAAGTTTTCTAATTGCAGAAACGCTTGATGTGGATGAGTCAATGCACTGTTGTTTTGTGCCCTAAATGCATGTTCATTATTAATGTGGAGAGAAATGAAACAACTTTGCTTCAGAAGTACTAAAGAATAGATTTAATTCTTTTTTTTTCCAGCCATGGGTCATGAAGCATTGAGGGCTGGTCATGCTGGACCTCATTTGGAAAAACAGATCTACGCAGTTTGTAAATGGGAGGAGTTCCAAGGAATATTTGCAAAGAAAGAAAGAAAGAAAGAAAGAAAGAAAGAAAGAAAGAAAGAAAGAAAGAAAGAAAGAAAGAAAGAAAGAAAGATGCATATTCCAATTCAACCATTCAAAGAAAATGCCAGAATGCAATGTGAATTTACTGATTTGGTGTGATTATTGTTGATTTTAAAACTGATATTCAAAGTCTTGAGAGCCTCATGAGAGCAACCAACACTGGGACTTACATCCAAATAACAAAGAGAAAGAAACATGTCTCTGATGTTCTTACAGTGTTATTTTCCCAGCAAAGTGGTCTGATTTGTCATTTGTGACTGATATTGTAAAAGAATGCAAAAGAACCCATTATTTACTTTTCAGAGATAATTCAGATGACACACCAGTTTTTCCTGTTAATGTTTACCTTGCCACTTGGGGGAGTCTTGGGGTACAGTGGTTAAACAACAGTACTGCAATTAAAGCATCTGCTCATGACCTGATTTTGATCCCAACAGATTTAAGTAGCCAGCTCAAGGTTGACTCAGCCTTCCATCCTTCTGAGGTCAGTAAATTGAGTACCCAAGTCACTGGGGTGTGTGCATAATGTGTAGCCTGCATAATTAAATTGCAAACTGCCCAGAGAGTGCTTAAGCACACTGGGGTGGTATATAAACAGCACACTTTGTTTTGCTTTGTTCTATAAACAGATGTCCGTAAAACATGTTATTTGACCCTGAAAAGAGATGTAAGGTCTGGGATCAACATGAACCTTAACCAATAATTACTCACAAAAGATGCAACAAAATAAAACCAGAAGTTAAGGCAAATTGCTTTTCAACATGAGGTGAGGGGTACATGCACAATCCCTCTCCCTCCATTCTCACTTTGCTCATAGAAGGATCTGCAGAGGGGAGATTTGTCTAATTGTGAAGGTTCTCCATGTGAATTGTCTCACATTTATTTATTTTCTCTTCAGAGATGTCACTTTTACAATAAAAAAGAGGCTTCAGAGCTGTGCCAAGCTGGCACACTCACCTCTTTACATGGTGAATAAAACAATATTCTAATAACTGAATAGAGTTAATGGACCATCTAATTATTCAGTGGCCTAAATCTGTTGTTTGGGTAGTACATCACACTAGAATGCTTTATTTTAGCATAGTACATTGCAGTTAATCAATGGAACTAATGAATGAGTTGGTTCACTAAATCCTCATTGATTCAATGAGTGTACTATAGTGCAATTTACTACACTAAGCAACAGGCTTTTGGCCAGTGCCTAGAAGCTCTGTTGTAGTACATTACTCTCTGACTATTGCCAAATTTACACAAGAACAGGACATACTGTGACATGAAAACACAAGAAAATCTATGCTGGATTGAAGGAAAGTTTTATGTAGTCCAACATAATGTTTATCTTGTTGTGATCGGGTTGTCAAATTCTGACAGTTCCTTGGTTTTGGCAGGAAACGACAGGAGAGGAGTTTCTTTGAATAAACGTTTATTAACAACATCAGCTGGGTTTTCAATCACAACTTCTATAGGTCCCATACATTCTTTATCAACCGGCAAGTCTGTCCATAACAAAGGTAAGGTATTCTCGTAACTGTCTCTCTTTACCGGAATGACTGATCGAAATGTTCTTGATCTGTCAGCTTTCTCAAACATCCACTCCTTACTGCACAGATCGTCCCGCAGCAAGGATGATGTGACCAATCTCCCTCTGGGGGTTTCTCGTTGGGTCGGACTGGTCCTGGACGAATTACCCTCTTCCAGGGACCTCAACCTCGCGGGTACACCAAGACTGTCCATTCTTCAGGTGACAGTCCTTCAATTATTGCTTTTCCTTCATTTGGCTTCTTCTCCATTTCTCTCATGTCACGGTTCTCTGTCCCTGTCCCCTTATGTGGGACTTTGAATACATGGGGTTCACTTTCCCCTTCTATCTATTCCTCCTCTATCACAACCACCTTACTTGTTTCCCCTGAACCTTCTCCCCCCTCTGATGTGAGGAAAATGTCTTCCTCCCTTTTTACTCCTTTTTCTGGCCCCTCCTCCTCCTTTCCCTCCTTTAAACCTTTCATCTTCATCGCGACTTCTTCTATCACCCCTTCTCTAATCTCTCTATCTTTCTCCTCCTCTACAGACGCTTGAGGGGATGGCTCACTCTTACTCTTCTCCTTTGTATCTTCCTTCTCACACTCGTGTCCAGTTAATTTTCTGTAGGATGCTCTAAGTATCAAAGTTGAAGTCAGTCTTGTCAAGATTCCATCCCAAATCAGTTTTGACTAGAGATGGGCATGAATTAAAAAATGAATTGCAAAATTCATCAAAAATTGCTATTTTGTCAATTCGAATTTGTCCGAAGCAATGCCCCCTGGCAAAAACAAATCAACACATTTTAGTGATTTTTGATTTGTCAATTGTTTGAGCTATAAACTGGCCCCCAGGCACCTCGAGACACTGAAATTGCAGAGAGGCTTCCACAGATTCTCCTCTACAATCCCTCTAAGTTTGGTGCTTGAGTTTTGGACATCCAAATTATACACCTATAAAGAGGGCTCCCCCTCCAGAAAAATTCTCTCCAAGCACCCAGAGACACCAAAATACGAGATAAGCATCTCCAGACTCTCCTCTACAAGCCCTGCAAGTTTGGGGAAGATTGGGTTTTGGACATCTGAGTTATACACCCACAAAGCGGGTCCCCTCAGGAAAGTGCCCTTTTGCAACTGGCTTGGAGGAAGTTCCAGCATTGCTGCAAGCCAGCTGCTAAACATCACTTTTCTGGGGGGGACTCACTTTGTAGATGCCTGAAATCCAATCTTCACCAAACTTGGGATTGTAGAGGAGAGTCAGGAGAAACTTATCTGCAATGTTGATGTCTCTAGGTGCCTGGGGGCTGTTTTATAGCGTTCTAAAGTTAAGCTGAATTGACAAATAGATTTGTTGATTTGTCAGAAAAAATGTTAATTTGTGATTTGTTAACCTTGACAAATTACAAATTGTGATGAATCTCCTTTTTTAAAAATTTGTGCCCATCTCTAGTTTCAGCCTATGAAAGCTGAAGGAGTTTGTAGTTGAAGGTGACTTCAATAGTGGAAATGGGGCGGAATCATAGAATAATTGAATTGGAATGGGCCTATAAGGCCATCGAGTCCAATCCCCTGCTCAATGCAGGAATGCAAATCATGGCAGATCTGACAGATGGTTGTCCAATTTTCTCTTGAATACCTCTTCCACTACAGCTGAGAGCACCCTACTTTTGACTTGTGCTTTCCTTTGCTTTAATGCAGTGGTTCCCAACCTTGGGTCCCCAGATGGTCTTGAACTAAAATTCCCAGAAGCCTTCAGTACTAGCTGTGCTGGCCAGGATTTCTGGGAGTGGTAGTCCAAGAACATCTGGGGACACAAGGTTGGGAACCGCTACTTTAATGTAAGCATTCCTGCCCTTGAGTCACCATTAAACCACACCATACACTTTTTGAGCTCACTGATCTAGTCTCATTTCATAAATAAAGTAAGGCCAGGCCTGGTTAGTACTTGGATGGGATCTTAGGTAGGACTAAGAAAGAATTCTGTGTATAGCCTATTAGAATTGGCAATACTGGGCTAGATGGATGAAGGGTCAGACTTAGTACCAGGCAGCTCCCTATATTCCTAACTGTTTGGGGATGAAACTCAGTTCAGTTCCCCCACTGCTGGCTGCATCAATAGCTGCAGAGGTTGCCAGAATGGTGAAACTGTTTCTAATGCCATCTGTAATTAAGGTAAAAGTCTAGATAATAGTAAAGGACTCAAGGACTCCAGTGAAAGGTAATACATTTCATTTGCTTTCTTTATATGATGTTTCATCCGACATGGTGATTCTGCCTCTCCTTCTGTATGCATTTCTCTGTTCAGCACCAAGAACAGAATGGTAAAAGGTGCAGGAGAGGTTTACAGAAATGATTCACGTATTAGAATAATGAGCTATTAGTTAAAAAGATAAATGACTCCAATGATGTTTGTGTAATGTCACCCTTACAATAACCATCATTGCTGATTCAGTAATGTGGTTTTTTTAAAAAAATTGCTTCCATAGTAATGTAATAAATTGCAGCAAAATATTATTGCAATGGGTTAAGTGATTAAATTATAACCCGGCAATTTATTTTACTTCAAATATAACATTTTTCTTCTTGGCTGGACTGGAACACATGTTTTACTGCTCCTTATTTGACACTTCAACTTCAAAGTAATCAATATTGACTTTTTCAGTAATATATTAGTTTAACATTTATTTACTTGTTTTGCATACACTACAAATGCTAATGTGCTATATAAATAAGCCATTTTTCCCCCAGCTTCATGAAATGTTATTAGGATAATTATATTTCATTATTCTTCATTCTGGAATGCTTCACAGTGAGTATCATTCTTTAAGAACTGAACAAAGACTAAGAAAGAAAGAAAGAAAGAAAGAAAGAAAGAAAGAAAGAAAGAAGATACAAGTCACAGAGAGAAATCTTATCACTAAATATGACCCTAAGACAAAGAAGATTAACTAAACTAATCTTCTAACATATGTGGTGGTGGGCAGAGTAGTGAATCCACTGTTAGTTTTTGTCCAAACTTTATGAGAAATTAAAATTGGAAGCTATTTCACTATTCCCATTAAATTCGAGTCACTAGTTCCTTCTGTCTCTAGGAATAGAGGCTCCGCCAGCGTGTGCAGCATCAACGGAGTGGAGCTTCTTTGCCTCCTCCCCCCTGGGATGAGGTGAGATGAGAATCTTGGAACAGATTATCCCAGGGGTTGGGGCTACTGCACTCCCCTCCTCTTCAGCCTCTTTCAAGGCTTTCTTTCTTGGTGAAGGTGCTGGTGCTGCACTCCGTGAAATCGGACATGGCGTAGCACTTTTGTTGTTTTCAAACAGACGTTTGGGGGACAAGGCGCCCTTTAGCAGAGCCCCTAGATTGCCTTTGGAGGTAATACAATTTAAATAAATTTTAAAAAAAAGAAGATAAGGGGAAAAGGGCTAAAGGCCCACAGGGGGGATTGCGCCAGGGGTGTGCTCCAACAAGCTGGGGTGATCCCCATCTGGGACCCCCCCCACATTTCGACTAATAAAAAAAAGCAGTTATTTTCCAAGACATATATATTAATATTAAAATATATATTTGTAGCGTTCACCCTTTGTTAGGTATAAGTCATGTATTATTCATGTTCTATGCTAATGTGGTTGAGAGGCGGAGCCGAGAGAGAGGTTAAAAGGCGGAGACTGAGAGGAGGAGAGTCAGTCAGTCAGAGAGTTAGTCAGAGTCAGAGAGTCAGAGAGAGAGAGAGTTAGAAGAGATAGAGATAGAGTGAGAGACTGGTTAAGATAAATAGATAGAGAAGGTGGAAATTATACGGCAAGAGAATAGTATGTACATCTGAAGAACTTCTGTGATTATTAAATTGGCTTCACTTTAATAAATAGGTTTTGTTTGCATTCACAATACAAGTGTCTGATCAAACGTCATTTATTTTGTGGATTGAGGTAATCCACTGGTGGCAGTGAGAGGAAAACACTACTGGAGCCTTTGTGAGGGCACAAAACGTAGGTGCCTCAAGGAGGTGAACGTCACAATTGGTGTCCAGCAGCAGGATACGAAAGAATCCAGTCAAGCCAGAGTTAAAAGTGAATTTTCTTTGAGTCAAGGGTACCTTTTAGTCAGAGGTCTGTGGTAAAGAAGCGGGTTACCTGCTAGAGCTTTTGTGGAAAAGCTTAGTGGCAGGGCTTCTGATCCCAGATCTGGGGGGACTAAAGATAGGGAACGACTCTGAAGGGAAAATTCCTTTTGAGGTTACCTCAGGATTTGAACAGACCCAGTGGGCTAGCTTAAAATCCAAGGCTCTGAGAGTTAAGGGAGTGCTTGTGGATAAAAAGCAGAAGCCAGGGTCAGAACAGATCTGAGGTGAAAGGAACATAAAAAGCAGAGGCTTGAAAACAGAATTTGTTTTGTGTCTGGAGGCAAGAAGGTTGTCTCAGACCAAGAAACATCGTGGCTGGCGTGGTGCCAGAAAAAGTGTAGCCACCTTTAGCTGCCAAGTGAGAGCTACATAGTACCCCAGAAAAACACTGGGAAAAGAAAACAATAGTAAAAAAGTGTTTTAAAAAGAGGCCTGACTAACTCTGCAATAGAAACCAGCTCTTTTCAAAGAAGTACACATACTTATGCCTGCCAAAAGAATTAGAAAGCTACTAATGGAGGTAACTGATCCTCAAGAGGCACAAAGTTTACCTCAGGAAGTGGAGGGAAATGGAGATCCTCTAGCTCCAGTGGAACAGGAGGAGGAGACTCAAGAGGGTGCCTCAGGGAAAGAAGGTGTTCTAAGCTCCTCAGATTTTGAAAAATGGAAGCTGGAACAGGAATTTAAATTGAAGGAGCTAGCTCTGAGAAATCAATTAGAATTGGAGAAAGAAAAAGCCAAAGCTGAGCAAGAAGCCAGACAAATGGCATTTGAGCAGGAAAAAAGACAAATAGAGATGAGAAAAAAGGAGAGAGCTGAGGCCAGACAAATAGAATTAAGAGAGAGAGAAATCGCATTGGAGCAAGAAAAAAGACAAATGGAATTTCAAATGGAAATGAAAAGATTAGAATTGGCTGCTCAAAACAATAATAGTAATAACAATAACTACTCTAGTGAGGGAAATCTCTCAAAAATCGACTTAAAGAAATTTCCCCAATATAGAAAAGGAGACTGCCCTGAATCTTTCCTCATATCATTTGAAAGAGCATGCTGGGACTTTAATGTTAAGGATGATGAAAGGATAATGGTTTTGAGATCACAAATAAGTGGAGATTTAGCTGAGCTGTATTCTCAGATGCCTCTGCAGCAGGCTAGAGATTTTGAAGCATATAGAAAATTGGTATATTCTAGATTTGGCATCAGTGCAGAACACCTGAGGATAAAATTTCATTCTCTTACCAAAAAGCCTGAGGAATCTTATTCCCAGATAGGGGCTAAACTTCTTCAATGTTTGGACAAATGGATGGAACGTGAGAATGTCACTTCTCTAGAACAAATGAAAAATGTGATTGGGTTGGAACAATTTTATTCTATTTTGCCTGGGGAATTGCGTTACTTAGTCAAAGACAAAAATCCTAAAAATCTACTAGAAGCAGGTGAAAATGCGGATTCCATAAGTGAGATAAGAAACCCCAGATTCTCTGAGGTAAAACTTAACAGGCAAAACTGGGACAACCATAAGAAACCCTTTAATAAAAATTTCAACAGTAAAATGTCAGGGAAAGAAGGCCAGAGTAGCGCCTTACCTGAGTTGCCAAGGCCTAGTCCGCTGGAGCGAATGAACCCCGAGGAAAAGTTTAATATATCGCCTCAGAGTGAGCGAAGAAAGTGCTATAACTGTGGGGAGTTCGGTCATTTACAATTCAATTGTATGAAAAATAAACCTAGAAATGAAAAGGATGCTAACCAGACCAAGAAAGTATACTGCTTGAAAGCTGTGGAAGCCACTGAGAGAAGCAGTAACCAAGGTTCTGTCTCCATGGCAACTGGCACGACAGAAAATTCTGATCTGCCACTAGCCCAGGTCGTTCATTGTTTTCTAGCAAAGGCAGAAGATATTTTAGTACTTAACCCTGGTGAGGAAATTCTTATTAATGAGAAGCCTGTTGTAGGAGTGGTTGATACTTGTTCTAATATAACCCTGTGTCATCCTGATGTGATTCCTAAAGAACAAATTCTCCCAAACCAAACTGTTACAATCAAGGGAATAAGTTCTACTCCAGTGACTTTACCTATGGCTAAAGTAAAAATAAACTATAGAGATTGGGTTGGAATTTGGGATGTGGCAATCTCTGATCAAATTCCAGCACCTTGTTTAATTGGTCTAGATCTCACTAAGCATGTGCAGAGTGCTTTTGGAGTCACATGTTCCCTGGGAGAGCAGTTAACAATCCCTGAGGGAAAAATGGAATCCCTAACCTCTGAATCAATCCAGGGATGCCCCAGTTTAGAGAAGAACCATGAGGTAACCAAAATGGCTGATGAGGTTATACCTAATGATCCTTCCTGTATTGAGGAACAGATGGAAGATAGTACTTTGAATGATTATACTACAAAAGCTAGAGAGAATCCCATTCCACTGACCCCTGAACACCCAGAGAGGTCTATGACTGATAAAGACCTGACGTATAGAGAGGGTTTACATTTGATAGAGCATGTTAAGAGTGCTTTTGTATTTACTCGCTCACAAGGGGGCCAGGAATCACCCACTGCAGCAGAAATGGATACAGTAGCAGAGGGAAGCCTAGAGGGAGGAAGTTCCTTGGATAACCAGCTTAATAGTGGTGCAGAAGCTGATCTTATGCTTCTAAAGAAACCAAATAAAAATAGTTTTGCTCAGGAGCAGAAGGAGGAAATTAGTTTGGTAGGTTGCTTTGAAACAGCCACTAGTACACCCACTATTATCTCCTGAATGCCCTGAAAGATCTTGTCTGGATAATGAGCTTTTATAGAGAGAAAAGTCCTTAGAAGTGGCAGAGCCAAGCTTGGGAAGTACTCCTGAAAAGGAGAAGAGCTTGTATGAGGCCCAGGAAAGAGCAGTCTGTCCTGAGGACCAAGTAGTGAAACTGAGATCTATAGAGGGAAGTAAATTGCTTTTGGCAGGGTCGGAACCTATTGATGTGTTACACCAGCTCTGTAGGGCTAGAGAGTCTGTTAGCTCTGCATCGGAAATAGGCCTTAAAACCTTGCAAAGCAACCCCCTATCTAGCGTATCAAAGAATGAAGAAATAGATTCAGATAACAAGCTCAGTGCATCTAAAACAAACCAATCGTTGATTGCACTTAAAAGAAACTTGCCTGAGAATCTTAAAGTGACCCATGATAGTGGTCCCCCACATAGGGAAAACTTTGTAAGGAAAGTAACTGTGGGTGAATGTGTGAGTGAGGAGGAAGGCATAAGCCCTGACTTCTTTAAAAGGGACACATCCAGAGATGTTCGGGAGGAGGAGAGGGAACTGCCTGCCCTTCCCACAGCTGAGAAAGTGAAGCCCCGAGCCAGAAAGAAAGCCGGCTTCACTAACAAATGACAAGCAGAGGACGTCC
This sequence comes from Intellagama lesueurii, assembly GCA_037013535.1. Taxonomy (NCBI): domain Eukaryota; kingdom Metazoa; phylum Chordata; class Lepidosauria; order Squamata; family Agamidae; genus Intellagama; species Intellagama lesueurii. The sequence goes on along the minus strand of JBAJHW010000010.1, from coordinate 24,149,854 downwards.
AGTGGACAACCGAGTGGTCGATGACCGCCAGCTGACGGAAGAGAACGCGGAAGAAGGAGCCAGAGATCATCAGAAGGACCCCTGAGTGCCAGCAGTCATGTGACCAGCTGAAGGAGGTGTTAACGACTGGACCAGTCCACGGCACACCTGACTACAGCCAGGAGTTCACTATCGTCACGGATACATTGTGCATTGGACTTGGAGAGGCTCTGTGCCAAGCAGATGACTACAACGGGAATGTGAAAGATTTGGACTTTGTAACCCCCAGCGTAAAAGGGACTCAGATAGTGCCTCGAAAGCCAAATGACTGATGGGGGGGATAAACAAAATTGGCAATGTTATAATAAATGCTCTGTCTGTGTATAGTAAGGAAAAAAAATGGAATATTGATGAACTGACACGTGGAGAATGATTCAAGAACTTTTATAACTAACTGGAATGGACTATTGATTAACTGGTTAATTATCTATGTAAAAGTTTCCTGATTGTGGTATATTTCTGTAAGGTTGAAAAGTATAAATGATAAGGTAAAGTATATTATTTAATTGTAGTGGAATGTTTAGTGTAATAAGAGACTGTGATGTTATATAAGATGTGTAATTGCTTACAGAATTGTGCCAGATGGTAAGTAGAGTTTTATGCAATTGTGCCTGTTTGTTTAGGAGGGAAAATGTGTTTCCCCTCCCAAACAAACATATTTAAGGGGGTTGGTATGTAGCGTTCACCCTTTGTTAGGTATAAGTCATATATTATTCATATTCTATGCTAATGCGGTTGAGAGGCGGAGCCGAGAGAGAGGTTAAAAGGCGGAGACTGAGAGGAGGAGAGTCAGTCAGTCAGAGAGTTAGTCAGAGTCAGAGAGAGAGAGAGAGAGTTAGAAGAGATAGAGTGAGAGACTGGTTAAGATAAATAGATAGAGAAGGTGGAAATTATATGGCAAGAGAATAGTATGTACATCTGAAGAACTTCTGTGATTATTAAATTGGCTTCACTTTAATAAATAAGTTTTGTTTGCATTCACAATACAAATGTCTGATCAAACATCATTTATTTTGTGGATTGAGGTAATCCACTGGTGGCAGTGAGAGGAAAACACGACTGGAGCCTTTGTGAGGGCACAAAACGTAGGTGCCTCAAGGAGGTGAACGTCACAATATTAAAAAAAGAGAGGGAAGGGGAGTCGGAGAGAGAGGGATAGAGGGGTCCACAGCAAGGGGGTGAGACCCTGCAAGAGGGTTTGTGTAGTTTGAGGGGACTCTCAATTTAGCAGTCCCTCCCCTCTGCTGGAGAGTGAATATATATATATTATTATTATTTTATTTATTTTTGTTTATTTTATATTCCTCCTCTTTTCTTCTTTTTTATTTTTTAATTATTTATATATCCACCCTTTCTGCTATACTCCTACCCTGGTCTTAAGTATTCCCAATTTATTTACCCCTTTCTCTGGCCAGAGAAAGGGGTAAATAAATTGGGAATACTTAAGACCAGGGTAGGAGAAAGGGTGGATATATAAATAATAAAAAAATAAAAAAGAAGAAAAGAAGAGGAATATAAAATAAATAAAAATAAATAAAATAATACTTAATTAATAAAAAAGATTTATCAACCTTGCATTGAGGCAGGTGGGTTTGCAGGACTGGCGTTTTGGAACCCATTCACTGTGCATTGGGGCAGCTTCAATGGCAGAGATTGGGGAGGTGGTCCTCAAAGCGGTACAGTCTTTATGTTTGTGACATGCCACAGCTTCAGGCCTGCACCTGGCTGTTTTTGTTTTTTGTTTTGTTTATTTTTTTTTCAGGTATCGGCACGCCCGTGTGGCATTGGAGGATCCAGAGGGTGGGCCACAGTTTAATCTTTTGGGCAGCTAAGTACTCTGCCAGGATGACATGGGGCTGAGATTTAGGCCTGGGACACTCCGCCTGGCTGGAATGGAAAGGACGGAAGGGCATGATGTGGGCAGAGTTTCATGAAGCGGTCAACCCTGGAGTTTCAGGTTTCCCCCAGATATCTTGTTGGTGCATTTAGGAGGCAATGATTTGGCCAAGCGTTGTGGCAAAGCTATTATCTTAGATTTGTTAAAGGACCTGCAAGATTGGAAGTATGTATGTATGTATGTATGTATGTATGTATGTATGTATGTATGTATGTATGTATGTATGTATGTATGTATGTATGTATGTATGTATGTATTTATTTATTTATTTATTTATTTATTTATTTATTTATTATAATTCTATCCCGCCCATCTAGTCATTTCGACTACTCTGGGCGGCGTACATCATATATAAGAAAACAATTAAAATAATATCAGCATCCCAAAATAAAAATAAAAATAGTAAATAATAGTTCAAGATGGAAAACAAAAATAAATCAAATAAATCAAATAATGCCCGGAGGGAAGGCCTGCCTAAACAGCCATGTTTTTAATTGGCTTTTAAAGACGCCCAGCGAGGGGGCCATACGGATCTCTGAAGGTAAGTTGTTCCATAACCGAGGAGCCACCGCCGAGAAGGCCCGGTTTCTTGTCCTTTCCCTCCGGGCCTCTCTCAGCGTTAGGCTCCTCAGTCGCACCTCCAGACTAGATCGAGTGAAACGGGTAGACTTTGGTGGGAGAAGGCGTTCCGTCAGATATCGAGGTCCTAAACCGTTTAGGGCTTTATATGTAATCATTAAGACTTTGAAATCGACGTGGAAGCATACGGGCAGCCAATGCAATGCGGCCAGAGTGGGAGAGATATGATGGTATTTCCTCACCCCACTAATAAGTCTGGCCGCCGCATTCTGCACCATTTGAAGCTTCCGCATCAGTCTCAAAGGTAGCCCCACGTAGAGCGCATTACAGTGGTCTAATCTCGAGATTACAAGCGCATGCACTAAAGTGGTGAGCGCCCCAACATCAAGATAGGGATGTAGCTGGGCAATCCGCCTAAGATGGAAATACGCGGATTGGACCACTGACACCACCTGGGTTTCCATGGTGAGCACCGGGTCCAGATGTATCCCCAAGCTATGAACCTCACTCTTTGCGGTGAGAGTCACCCCCCCCCAAATGAGAGGGAGTTTCCCAAACTGCTGATGGTGGGGCCACCCACCCTCAGTACCTCCATCTTGTCCGGATTCAGCCTCAGCCCATTTTCCTGCATCCATTGCTGTACAGTCTCCAAGCAGCGCTGAAGGGACAGAACGGCATCCACTGTAGTTGGAGAAAAGGAGATGTAGAGCTGTGTGTCATCAGCATACTGATGGCACGATGCTCCACATCTCCTGATGACCCCACCCAGCGGCCTCATATAGATATTAAACAGCATTGGGGAGATTATCGAGCCCTGTGGAACCCCACAATTGAGGCTCCACGGGGCCGAAACCCTCTCCCCAATCTGTACTCTCTGAGGGCGGTCCTCCAAGAAGGATTGGAGCCAAGCAAACGCCAGGCCACCAATTCCCAACTCGGAGAGCCTCCTCAGGAGGATACCATGGTCGACGGTATCAAAGGCAGCTGAGATATCGAGGAGGACCAACAGGGACGTTTTCCCCCTGTCGGCCTCCCTCAATAGGTCATCATACAGGGCGACCAATGCCGTTTCTGTACCATGGCGCAGCCTGAAACCCGACTGGAATGGATCCAGGGCATTTGTTTCATCCAAGTGTGCCTGAAGCTGATCGGCCACCATCCTCTCCACCACTTTGCTAATGAAAGAAACATTGGCGACGGGCCTGTAATTGCCAATATCGTCCGCCGCCAAATTTAGTTTCTTTCTTATGGGCCTAATGAGTGTCTCCTTGAGGGCAAGGGGAACCCTGCCCTCAAGGAAAGACCCATTGATTATTGCTGTTGCCCATTCTGTTGTTATAGGCCTGGCTGCTTTGATTAGCCAGGTCGGGCAAGGGTCAAGGGATGAGGTGGTGGCACGACAGCGATCAAGTACCTTGTCCACAATCTCTGGTGTCACCGGCTGAAAATGATCAAAACTCACCGGGCAAGGCAGAGCGCTGGACATCTCTGCTCGACTCACTGTATCCAAAAAAGGAGAGAGTTCCCAGCGGATGGCCTCCACTTTAGATTTAAAGAATGCTGCAAATTGGTCTGGTGAGATACTAGGGGGAGGCCCATCACCTAGACCAATTCCGGATAGGTCGCAAACTATGCGGAAAAGCTCCGCCTGCTGATTTGAAGCTTCGCTTATCCGGTCAGCGAAGTGTGCTCTCCTAGCAGCCTTTATCTTAGCTAGATAAAGGTTAGTCGCGACCCTGACAGCTGCTCGATTCTGAACCGTCGGGTCTTCTCTCCATTTGCACTCTAGCCTTCTCCTATTTTGCTTCCTTGCTCTCAGGTCCTGATTAAACCAGGACGCAGGCCGAGCTCTGCATAGGAGAGGGCGTTTAGGAGCGATCGTGTCTACAGCCCTGGTAGCTGCGGTAAACCATCCGTTGACCAGAGCCTCGACAGGAGCACCAGTCAGATCAGCTGAAATCCCTCTCATGGCATCCTGGAATCCTATAGGATCCAGTAGCCTTCGAGGGCGGACCATTAAAATAGGTCCATGCTCCCTGCGAGTACAGGTTTCCTGCAATTAGAATTGTCTGGTCTACTATTATCCCACTTTACGTTTGGAGAATGGAATGTGACCCGCAATGATTAAACCGTGCCAGGAGGAAACTTAATAAGGAAGTTTGTAGGTCAATGAGCCAGGGCCTGGGTTCAGTTATAGGCCATCCAGACATCCATTTGGATAGGCTGGAGTTGTACAGATGTGATGATGTTCATTTATCAGAACAAGGTATGGAGATATTTTTGAGTGATTTACAGATCGGCCTGTGTGCTGAGATTCTCAGTTTGGTGGGGGAAATGGAGCATAGCTGAGCTAGCACTATTTCTGTGGCAGGTATTGAGGAAAGAACATGGATCGGTGAGTGCCCAGAGAGTGCAAGGGAGGTGATAGCCCACGCTGACCTCACAGCGCTGTGGATCGTGAGGTTACAGTGCCAGGAGGGGGAGGACGTGCTGCCCCCCCGGGCCGAGGGTCTCCAATGAGAGCGGGCTTAAAGGCCCAGGAGTGGTCGCACCAGGTGCCGGCAAGCGTTCTGCTGTCCAAGGGATTGCGTGACAGCGGGGCGTGAGACTCACCTGAACGTGGTTTGGGAGAGGTCCGGTGAGACCTTTGGCCTCATACCCAAACCCACACTACCGCAGGCCCCCCTATTGGGGAACAGCAAGAATTAACGTTACCTGTTCAATAAAGTGTGCCCCTAATTATTCCAGCACCTGTGGCTTCCTCCTTTATTCCGGGGTGGGGCAGGGCAAAGTGTGGAATCCCCTGGTAATATAATGGCTGTAACTTGTACCTTGATCCTTTGTGATGTGACTGTCATGTTTTAATTGTTTTTATAGTTACATCCTGCCAACCTAGCAGTTCGAAAGCATGCAAATGCAAGTAGATAAATAGGTACCACCTCGGTGGGAAGGTAACAGCGTTCCGTGTCTAGTCACGCTGGCCACGTGACCACGGAAACTGTCTACGGACAAACACTGGCTCTATGGCTTGGAAACGGGGATGAGCACCGCCCTCTAGAGTCAGACACGACTGGACTAAATGTCAAGGGGAACCTTTACCTTTAGTTACATGAGTTTGGGTTCAATAAATATAGAGGAGGATGTGACTCATACTGTGTTTCTGTTCTTTGGTAGATTTTGAAATTATGACAAAAAGTCCTATGGAGGCATTAGCATAGGACTGAAAGTGGAACCTGGGTTCTGCATGATGCTCCATCCCAGACTTTTCTGCTGTGGCCACAGAGCTCTGAAGACTCTCTCTGCATTCATCTGAGCTCAGTTACAAAACTCCTGAAGGTAATGATAGAGTTTCTGAAAGTTGTTACAGAGCTAGTGCTGCTCTATCATGGGAACTCTATAACTATATGTAGTGCCACATCTGGAGGACTTTTGTATACAAAGGAGCACTCAGTTCTATGCTTAAACTTACTTGCATATAGGTACAAGCTATCTCCATTTTGTACAGTCCTTTATGAGCTTTTCTAAGCTTGAGTAGAAACTCTCTTTCACAGTGCTATTTTGCCGTTTCATTTCTCTTCACATATTCTTTCCTTGATCTGACAAACAATTGTCTGAGAAGAGTATGTGCTTACCGATTAACTGTCTGGAAAGAGAGGTGATTATCATGAAGGTATGAGAAAGGAACTTGTTTATACAGCTGTGTTGCCCAAGGGTGAATTCATTCTGGACACCTGGCTGTGGGACTTCAAGGTGTTATCTTTCTTGTAAGTCAAGTTCTGTGAAGACACAAGTGTTGTCATTTTGCCAATTAATGATGAATCTTCTTACCAATATTTCAATTAGACAGTTACTCTTCAAACAGTTTGCCAATTAAGAAAGAATGTGTTAGTTGCCTTAAATACACGTGTTAGTTCATTTAAAGATATAAAAGGACCCCCAGAGCCTTGATTGCTGAGTTTCCTCACAGGGCATAGCTATCTTGGACTATACAGTCCATTTAGACATGGACCCCAGAAGACAGCTGAGACGGAAAAGTTGTAAGGAACCAGGTAATCGCTCATGCTATGCTGACTTCACAGACTGTAAAAAAAACTATTTTACAAAAAAAAAAAAAAAAAAAAAAACCAACCACCACGATACTTCTCACACCATGTTATTTTCTCAAGGTTAATAATAGTCCTGTATTTAAAAGCTTCTTCTGTGTTTTTTAAATGGTATTTCCTTTATCTGTTTGGGTTTTTTTTTAAGCCTTATCTCTTTCTACCCTGGTGTGGAGGCTGGCAGCAGCTTTCACAGTTTATTAATAAGACAATTGAATTGATGGAAGCAAGCAAATTTCGAAGGGTGTCATCTCTCGTTACTTACTTTATTGCTTACTGGACTATCATGCTGTGGAGAAATGTGGAGGTCCAAAGGTGGACATTTGTGGCCTCTCCTCCTCCAAGACTGGGGGAAGCTCAACACATTTGTGTTATCGGTCATTCTCTTAGGTTTTCTATTTGGTATTGGACACCAGTAACATGATCTGTTCAGCTGGAGTCTGAGTTGGATTGTTTGGACAGTAGAACTTGTAGCTCCAAGACCATACCCAAGAACACCTTATGAAGATTAAACAGATGAGACATTTCTAGAAGTCTAGAAGTTTTACTACAAGAATAAATTTTTCACAAAGTATTGAGAAAGAATTGGGTCCTGATTAGAGATGGGGATGACTCACTATTTTGGCGAGTCATCCTGCTTCGTGATTCATCAAAGTTCATGAAGCACGAAGCTCCCTCCATGAACTGACGAAGCACGAATTTATTTGTCGATTCGTGGGGGCTTACTTAAAAAAAAACCCCTGATCCCCCGGCTCCCCCCGCGCCACCACCGCACCCTCGCCACCTCTGCTGATGCACCCTCACTGTAATCACCACCGCCACCGTGTCCAGCTGGCTTCCGCAGCCATGGCTTGTAGAAAGGGACACTGGCTGCCCTTTGCAAAGACGGCAGCTGCAGCTTCCCTACCCTAAATGAAGCCGCAGCTGCCATCTTTGCAAAGGGCAGCCAGTGTCCCTGTTTTTTTAGGAATTTGGTATGGTTCATGGTTTGTGGACACTGACAAATCACGAACCCTCATGAACCCCCATTGTGCCGGTTCGTGCCCATCTCTATTGGAATCTATTTAGACATGGAAAATGAAAATTAAAAGACCCAGCAAGTTATGAAAATATGACAGTGCATTGCTACCAGATATTAAATAGAGAATATTGGATAAACATTTTTCATTATCTGCAAACCATCTTATTTCTGGGGAACTCATTATGCCATCTAAGAATCAATTTGACCCATTACATCCAGCAATGAATTTGCAGACTCTAACTGGTGCTGGGGGAGCTGGTAAGCTAAGATCAGCAACTCTACCTGACATAACTAGAAATTTTGATGATCAAATAAAATTATTATTTTATGCTAACTGGACTAACCGGACTGTCAAATCCATTTATAAACAGTTGCCTTCCATAGCTGGGAAAGTGGATGGGTTAGTGGATAGGCTGAGCTGCTGCCACATAACTATCAATGCTGAAGATGAGCAAATTAAAAATAAAAGTTATTCAGAGCCCTATAATATTAAAGAAAGAAAGCTCACAGGCAAATGAATAGCATGAGATCTTCATAGGCCATGTAACACTATTGTTCGTATACACCCTTACTGGGGGTTTGATTCCCGACTGAGGATCTGCATTCAAGGTTAAACCACACATGAAGTCATTGTTGGGCTCTTTATCAGGCAATACTGACCTAAAATCAGTGAAAAGGATTTCTAAGAATGCACAATATGTAAGAATTCTCCTGACTTTTAATACATCAAAGTTCCCATTCTTAATTATGAAAATGAAATGATACTTAGAGCAGAAAGGGGTGGTCCCATTTTGGTATTTTGATAAAACAGTAATAAGACCTCTTCTCTCAAATGGAGGATGTAGAAGGAAAGGAGAATTTAGGAACTCCGACTACACCATGGTGTCCTGCCTGGTGGAGCAAAAGACCATTTTGGAAGACATCATGCCCTCAATGCCCATTCTGCCTGGGGGAATAGAGGTTTGCATCAGTGCCACAGATTGGCTATCCCTTTCCCAAATGGTGGAGGTGCTCAAACCATTCCAAAAGACCACTGATGTCTTGTGTGGTCACACACCAACCTGGCACAGGTCATCCCCCTGATTTGTGCCCTTGGCCGGTCCCTGGAGACTGCTCTAGTGCAGGAATCCTCCCTCCTTCCACAGACCAGAGCCTTGATGAAGAGGTTGCAGGAAGTGATTTCATCCTATCTGCAGAGACAGAACTTACTGCATGGCCTCCCTGTGTGATAATTGCATCAATGGCAGCTTGGTGGCATACACTGTGGAGCTTGAGGAGTGGAGAATGGAGCTGTTCACTGAGGTCCACAGGGTACTGGGAACCAGGCATGATCTGGGGATGCCAGGCCATGAGTCAGATGAGGCAGAGGGTGGTTCACAGGAGCAAGGACTTCTGCTGATGAAGGCCCCAGGCCCCATTACTGGACCTCTGTGGTGACCTGGGAGGTTGCCATGGAGGGCAAACAGGTGGCAGATGAGGACCCAGCAGAGTCTATGGTGTGAGAGTACCTGGCCAAGCCCCCCAGCCCCTCCTAGTCAAATCCCCTCCAGTTCTGGACCAGGAACATGGTCATATGGCCAGAGCTGTCCACTGTGGCCATGGACCTCTTTCCCCCTCCCCAATGTCCAGACTGAATGTGTCTTCTCCCATCTTGGACCCCGCTGCTCCCATTTGGATCCCCTAACTGTGGAGAGGGTGTCATCCATCAAGGTGAACTTTCCTTTATTGGGTTTCCCCTCACTGAACCCAACGAGATAGGGTTCCAATAAAAGGCTCTCTGCCACCACACCACCTGCCCACCTGCCTGCCCACTTAGGAAACAAAGCAGTAATAACTAGAAGCCAACATGGATTTCTCAAGAACAAATCCTGCCAGACTAATCTGATCTCATTTTTTGATTGGGTAACCTCCCTGTTAGACAGAAGGGATGCTGCAGACATCATATATCTTGACTTCAGCAAAGCTTTTGACAAAATTCCCCATGATATTCTGATTAACAAGTTAACTAGGTGTGGGCCGGATATAACAACACAGTTTACTACAGAATCGTGGTCAGAGGGCGATGATTGAAGGCTCCTTCTCAGACTGGGAGAAAGTAACAAGTGGGTTATCCCAGGGCTCAGTCCTGGACCCAGTGCTCTTCAACATTTTTATTAATGACCTGGATCAGGGGATACAGGGAATGCTAATCAAATTACAGATGACACAAAATTGAGTGGAATAGCTAATACCCTGGAAGACAGAAACAAAATTCAAAACAATCTAAATAAGTCTGAGCACTGGGCTGAAAACAACAGTATGAAATTCAGCAGTGATGGGTGCAAAGTAATGCACGTAGGAAAAAGATTTCCCTGCAAATTTGGTGTTTTTAGTTGCCTGGAGGGGCACTTTATAGCATTTTAAATTAAAGATGAACCTACAAATTGATTCATCGATTCGACAGAAAAAAAATATAAATTTCTGATTTGTGATTCATTAACCTTGATTAACTACGAATTGTGATAAATCACAATTTTTTGATTTGTGCCCATCTCTAGTCAAGGGCATTGGTTTCATGCAAGAGTGCCTGAAGCTGGCCAGCCACCACTCTTTCCACTACCTTGCTTAAAACAGGAACATTGGCTACAGCAGGGGTCCCCAACCCCTGGTCCATGGCCCAGTGCTGGTCCATAGCCTTGGCAGGACCGGGCCGCGGAGACAGACCTCCCGCCCCCTCGCACACACTCCCCCATGCATGCCCACCCGTATGCACAGCCCACCCACCCGCACACATTTGTGCTCCGCCCACCCATGCAACCATGCCCCACCCACCTGCAAGCACACCCACCCACCCGCACATGCATGAAAGTGCATCCCGCCCCCCAGCGAGCACGCCCCACCCACCTGCGAGCATGCAGGTGCCCCGCCCCCCACGCACGGACCCCACCCCAACCTTTTCTGAACCATGGACTGGTTGGGGGCGGGGCACCCCTGCGCTCACTGGTGGGTGGGGCACACTCACGGGTGGGCAGGGCATGCTCACGGGTGGGTGGGGCATACGCCCGCGCATGCCGGGGTGGGCGGGGGGTGCACTCATGCATGCACGGATGGCAGGGGCGCTCGTGGATGGGAGGGGCACATGAGCGAGCATGCGCGGATGGGCGGGGGGTGCTCGCAGCTGGGCAGAGCACCCGTGCGGGTGGGTGGGCAGGCCATCCGTGAGGATGGGTGGGCGTGAGGGGAGTGCATGCGGGAGGCGGGAAATCTATCTCCGCGGCCCGGTCCTGCCAAGGCCACGGACCGGCACTGGGCCCTGGACCGGGGGGTGGGGATCCCTGCCCTAGATGAAAGAAGGACATGTAGGGTGTTTTAAGGTCATTGATGCAGTTTTTCCAATTTTATTTTCTCTGGAACATGGTTCAGTAAAACCCAAATTAAAGAAGGAGACTGTAAATAACAGGTTGAGCTACCATCTCCTAGCACCATCAGAACTAGGAAGTTCCCCTCCAATAGGAAGTAAGGTAAAGGAGCTAGATAATGCCATCCATGTGGACAAAAACATAAACAAAACCACTATTTTTCTTATGTCTGTCCATGGTCCAATGGTAGTAAGAGTTTGATTTTCTTAGTGCTCTGATGATGGAAACCCAGCATGACTTTGAATTCTGCAGTTCCTCTGCCATGTATTTTTACCCACTTGTTACCTTTATATTGCTCTAATCCAACATATAACCAACAAAAGCATATTTCTGTTAATGCATTTCTACATTTTCTTCCCACTTTCTGATTTCAAATTGTAGCATATCCAGGGCAGAGGCTTGACCTTTTGGGCAAGACGTTTAATGAATTAATAGGTTAAGTTAATAAAAATTGTTGGCCAAAGTGTTTTTAAAGCACAGAGCAAGCAGTTTAGAGAAATCTTATGTGGATAAAATAAAGACTGTTCACCTGCACCAAGCTATATGGACATAAGCCCCGCTGTGATTAATGGGACTTCGTGCTGAGCAGACATCTGTAGGATTACACACATTATGATCTCCAAACCCAGCATATGCTTTTAGTTCTAATACACAAACCTTTTCTGCATGTTCAAATCAGATCTAAAATATAAAGAAACATACTGAGTATGCTCCAATGGTATATACTTTTGTGTCCATTCGCTTTTACTGAAATGGCTAAATCTTACTTGTGAAAACCAATGGGACTTTAACCTATTTTTAAAAATGGAATGGATGAACAAAGATCTAAAGTTTTTTGTTTTTTTTAAGAGAAAGCTGCATGCTGGATGTAACATCTCTAATTTGTTATTGAAAACTCACAAAAAAGCCCATTTTCTTCTAAACACTTATAAGAAGAGTTCAATAATTTATCCACACAGCCAATTCAATTACCATATGTCAAATCCCCATTTATTACTTAATTGTTATGTAAGCAGCATTTTGACATAGTCATATTTTAAATAAGCATTCTCATAAATCAAGACAAGGACGTTGGGAAGTAGTCCCAAAAGTGTAATTTTGCAACATATAAGCTCTTACCTTCTTAAAGTTTCCTTACATTTCTCTTCAGAGTTCTATTGATTTTTTTTTAATTGATGTAAAGAGGCAAGAAAGGGAACTTTATTAATAGATGGAACTGTGTAAAATCCAAAGGACTAGTGCAACAAATAGTTCTACTAACCGACTCACTCCACAATAACTCAAGGATATCAGCCAAGACTCTTTAACTTACTTGTTTGTTACTTACATTTGTACTCTACCCTTCAAATGTATTAGCTGGATAATTTACAGGCATAGAATAATGGAGTTGAAAGGGGCCTATAAGGCCACCAAGTCCAACCCCCTGTTCAATTAAGGAATCCAGATTGTAATACATATGATAGATGGTTGCCCAATTTTCTCTTGAATGGCTTCAGCAGTGGAGCGCTCATCACCTCCCAAAGGAATTGGTTCCATTGTCATACTGATCTAATAATTAAGAGGTTTTTCCTGATATTCAGCCTAAATCTGGCTTCCTGTAACTTGAGCCCATTATTACCTGTCCTGCACTCCGGGATGATCCTGCCCCTGCTCTGTATGACAATCTTTTATGTATTTGAAAAGTGTTATCATATCTCTCCTCAGTCTTCTTTTCCAAGACTAAACATGCCCAGTTCTTTTAGTCTTTCCTCATTGGGCTTGGTTTCCAATCCACTGGGCATCCAATGAACTGAACCCAGTACTCAAGATGAGGCCTAACCAATGCCAAATAGAGGGGGACTATTACTTCATGAGATTTAGAAAATATTCAGACTGCCATAAGTAAAGAATACATTAAAATGATTGAAAATATCAACTCTATAAAAGCAGTCTCAAACCAAGAAGAGCTGAACAATGAGAGAAAGCTTCCAGGTAGTCCTCACCTTATGAGGGACATCTATGTTTGTCAACAGACATTGAAGTCCTCCTTCAAAGCAGATGATGAACATAGAGACTATGTCCCCTTTTGTGCCCATTCAGCATGTGAGAGGTGTCATCCCAAACATTTGGTGGGCCATAAGTGCCTTATCTCTGATCTATGCATTTCTTTGCTTGAAGTACGAAAGAAGCAATATTTAGAGTGCTGACTTAAGTTACTGGGGTTGAATATGTGTAGGGAGAATTTGAAGAAGCTGCCTTCAGGGGGCTTAAATTAGATCCGTTAACTTAAGGATTCTCAAGTACAGTTCCCACTTCGTTCATTTCTGCCCACACTAATCATATGGGCTAATTCATATAATCCCCTCTCTTTGGTGTTTAAAGATGTTATGTAATAGCTGTTCAGCGCTTTTAGAATACTGCTTAGTTTCAGAGATCATAGATGTCACCTGTCATTCATAATGCTAGTTTTCCCTCACACAATCACATGTTTAAGAGCAATCCTAATTCCCACTATGGTTCCTGTTCAGTATCAATTATTATTACCCATTTATTTATAATTTATTTCAGTTTCTGATTAACCTACTTTCCTAAAATTCCAGAAGATGTTTTAAAATGTGAACTGCCCAGAGAGTGTTCACATTATGAGATGATATACAAGTTGAATAAATAAATAAATAAGATTTATAAAAATCATTTCAACTTAACATTTTTCTCTAGGAGTGAAAAGAATTTGGAATGGAGAAGTACAGAAATTTTCCTAATTTAAATGAGCCAGCAGAAATCATGAGTTACATTATCTGCAGAGCAATGATCATTTATATTAACTGATTATGCTCTGTCCTACTTAACATCTTACAAGTAGCCTTGAGCTAGTCAGTATTTCTCACCCTAACCTACTTGAAGAGTTCGGTATAATGTTGAAATGAAAATGCAAAAACACTTGGTATTTTAAAGAGGGGACATCTCTTCTATTCAGGTTTGACTCTTGGTTCTTCTCTAAAGTCTAGATGATGATTCCTTATTAGTACTTATCAATGATTTGGTGAAATATATGATACAATCAGTTGGTACTAGAAATTAGAGACAAAGGAACTCTGTTTTTAATCAAGATATGATACATCATCACTTGCCAGATCTAGGCTCACATTCTTTTAAGTCAGAGGAAGCAAAAACTTCCAAATTCTTTTGTCTGTGAGATAAAATAAAATCTGAAAGAAGAAGAGTGGAGAAGAGAGAGAAAAACAGAGAGAATCTTGAAGGGAAACAGCTAACCTAAAAAGAATGCTATACTTCTGTCATATTTATTCATTTTCTTCCTGAATAATTAGAATTTTTCTTCTGTTGTTTCTCTTCGCTGATTTCTTTTGAGAAAATGCGTTTTTTTCTCTCTCTTTTGTTTCCTACCCTGATGTTTTGACTTACAACAAATGAATCCCAACAAATGATTCTTGAAGGCATATCATTATTTACATTATGGTATTTTCAAGACAGTCGGAACATGTCTTGGCCCTCACATTGTAAAATAATTTTTCCAAATTGGTCAGAACATTTGTTGTAGGTCCTGCCTCCCACAACATCTTTAGGCCACGGCTGTATGAGGAAGCATGTTTTTCCAGAATGCTCACATTAATGGCTGGCTGGAATAGGTCTAATACATAATGCTGCCTAAATTAATTTTACTCAGCAGGGAGAATGTATTAAAGCATGCATATAAACATGCTCACATTTGCCGGGGGGGGGGGGGGAGAGATCTTGCTTTGTTTTCTGTTTTCTGTCTCTTATGGGCATGTTTACAAAATCAGACTGCAAAAGAATTGATCACTAAACATTGGTCATAAATTACTACATGTGTGAGATGCAACCATAGAGCACTGACTCTAAAAGCCAGCATGAACATTTTACTTGTGAACTCTGCGTTTTACTCCATACGTCTGAAGAAGTGGACTTGTCCATGAAAGCTCACATTAAAATATATTTTTAGGCATCCTTCAGTCTCGAGAGACTACAGTAACGTGCTCTGTATGGAGGACTTGGAACAGCATCTAGTGTGGCTGAGAAGGCCAATTCGAGAGTGACAATCCCTTCCACACTGAAGACAAATACAATTTGTCCCCTGTCCAGCTCCCTGATTTTGCTGGTTTCGGGACTGCCTCTTTGCCTCGGCCTGCTGGACAAGTGTCTCTGCTTGTCGGTTTTCACCCTAAACCCCACGCACCCCGTGAGGTTAACAGACCATGGCGAGGTAGCACCTTACTGGCTGGGGACTGCCCAGCTTAAGGCGGGCAGTAGCTACCTAGTGAGGTGCAATGACCTCTCCCACCGTCAGAGGTAGCCCCTGGCGTCATGCTCTATGCCAATCGAGCAAAGACTTATAACCGGTAACTGCTACTTCCCGTGTTTCAACGCTGTATGTGAAGCTGGAGTGTCCTCTCCAGAGCACGAAGCCTGGTTAAAATAATATGGAGGATAGGCTGTTACCCAAGCAGCATATCCCCCCTCTCCACGTCGCTGAAATAGTCCAATGGAAAGGCAAGAGCCAATACAACTGGTTGCAGCGACATCGCAGGAGTTGCCAGTATGACACAAACTGCCTCCGGGACTCCGGCTCCGGATTTTGCCTCGAGGTTAACTCCTGAAGCCTTTTCCATCAGTGGATATAGCCACAAGGCAGTGGAGGTTTGAAATCAGAGTTTTCCTTCTCCTAGATGGGTTGCCTTCCAAGGCTGACGAGCCCCACCTACCCGGCCTGCTCCCTGATAGTGCGGAGATTAGAAACACAGGTCTCCAGCTGCCGGACCTTGTCTTCCAAGAGGACCACCAGCTGACACTTAGAGCATTTCTACCCAGGCACCTCCTGCCTCAGCTCCTCTTCAGGAAAAGCTGAAAAAAACATTAAGTCTTTAAGGGGCCACAAGGTTTTTGTCTTTTTTTTGGGGGGGGGTGTTACCTGATATGCTTGCACAGACTACCTTTTCTAAAATGACAACAGTGAAGAGAATTCACATCTGGCTCTGTGGTCAAGTACTCTAGATCAGTGGTTCCCAACCTTGGCTCCCCAGGTGTTCTTGGACTAAAACTCCCAGAAGCCTTCATCACTAGCTGTGCTAGCCAGGAATTTTGGGAGTTGCAGTCCAAGGACATCTGGGGACCCAAGGTTGGGAACCATTGCTCTAGATCACTGTGCTATCCAGACAGCTAGGCCAAGCTTCTTAATTTAAATTTTGCATGATACTTACCTTGCATCTAGTGAAAAAACCTATGAGATTTCACAATTTTTGTTTTCTTCAAGGACAAAAACAGAAAACAAACAAAAAAACCTGACTCCTGTGTATAAAAGTCGTACTCAAGCCTAGCCTCAGTGGTTGAAATCCTGTTGATGTTACCATGCCTGCAGAAGGCTGATGACATCATCAGCTAATGGCAATTTTTGAAATCAAAATTTCCTACTCCTTTCTTGGAGAATGTGGTAATTAAAGACCTCCTGCTCCCATTCCTTGGTGTACACAGCTTCCACGAAATTAAAAGGATTACACAGGAGACACGGAGGCAGCAGGAGCATAATAGGAAGTATTTTGCTTCTGATCAGTTTCATTTCATTTCATATCAGTTTTATATCAGCATCCACCTCCTGCAGGCCTAGTTTCAGGATTTCAGTCTCTGTGGTCTCTGATGCACATATGGAGTTTGATAGGAGAGAAGCTCTAAGGTTTGGTGGTAGTATGAATCCACAAATTTCTCTTCATTGCTTTAATTTTATTCAACTTCATTATTTTATTGGTCTGTTAATTTTGTTATTTCTCAAAAAATATTATAATTCTTCTGCTTGTTCTGTCACTCTTACCTTTTTTAATTGTATTTTTCAAATGTCTGTGGCAAAGTGGCATGAGGTTCCTTTCAATTTAGGCATCCAGGTGGCCACTATTATGTTCTTCCAGAACACCTTAAGCTCTGTTTGGAAACTGTGATTACTTACCACAGGTAGAGGGAGAGTTTTAGGTTCACCACCCTCCTTTTCTTCTGTTGTCACACAATGCTGTGTGAACAGTAAGGAGTTTGAAAAGGAACATGGCCTCCATCTGTGGGGACACTGAATGTGAATCATTTGATTTTCCTGTGACCACATGTAGGAAAGAGATGACACAAGAAACAGAGGGGCAGAGCTGGTGTGCTCCCTTCTAATTGTGATTTACAAACAACTGCACAGGGCTCTAGAGATCTCATAACTCTGGGGCATTTTGAAGGAAATCTATGGCGATCATTTTTAGCAGAGCCTGCTGTTTGCCCTCAGATTGCTGTCAAATGACATTGCATTCTTGAGGTCTAAGACATTGTGGGTAAGACAAACAAAACTCCCATCATAGCTCAAAGACAATGGAGCCTAGACATCTGAAACCGCACTAAGGGGACACTAAGTGTGTGTTTGCATACAACAATAATTTCAGTTTATTTACATCTGTCCATAGCCTGCACTGATGGTGACAGCAGCCACGAAATTAAAAGACGTCTGCTTCTTGGGAGGAAAACGATGACAAACCTAGACAGCATCTTAAAAAGCAGAGACATCACCTTGCCGACAAAGGTCGGCATAGTCAAAGCTATGGTTTTTCCAGTAGCGATGTATGGAAGTGAGAGCTGGACCATAAAGAAGGCCGATCGCCGAAGAATTGATGCTTTTGAATGGTGGTGCTGGAGGAGACTCTTGAGAGTGCCCTGGACTGCAAGGAGAACAAACCTATCCATTCTGAAGGAAACCAACCCTGAGTGCTCACTGGAAGGACAGATCCTGAAGCTGAGGCTCCAATACTTTGGCCATCACATGAGAAGAGAAGACTCCCTGGAAAAGACCCTGATGCTGGGAAAGTGTGAAGGCAAGAGGAGAAGGGGACGACAGGGGACGAGATGGATGGACAGTGTCACCGAAGCGACCAACATGAATTTGACCAAACTCCGGGAGGCAGTGGAAGACAGGAGGGCCTGGCGTGCTTTGGTCCATGGGGTCACAAAGAGTCGGACACGACTTAACGACTAAACAACAAATAGCCTGCACTACCAGGTGTCAAACTTCCCTGACTACTGCATACCTATTATTTAGGACCAAACCTCCTGTTAAAAGGAGTTAGTTAAAACCACAAAAGAGTGGACAAAGGAGAGGAGGTTATGTCTAGAGTAGTTGAGACTCTAGAGCAACATCCTGGAAGACAGCAAGCAAACAGAGAGTGGGAAATATTATGTTCCAAGCAGCTGATTGCTGAAACATGGAAGAGAGAAAGCAAGGAAAGCAGCGATGGTTTGACCCAAGAACCAATTCTTGATTGGGGGTCGGGTTGTTTCTTCTTATAATCAGCTTAAATGATGGCTTTCAAGATCTGTATCATTAATTGCCATTAGCTCAGTGTCCACGTCTTTAAGAATCTAGTGGAACAGAAACTTTCTAGGGATATGTTGCAATCAACAAAGTTCAGTTGCTCCAAATGAATGTTACACCTCCTGCAGAGAACACATTACGAGAAGACAAGAAGCTGTCATCATCCATTCCTTTACCCACACTGTACAGAGGAAACATGTTCCACTTTGATAGCTTCATACCATTTCTTGAAGCCTTTTATATATCAAACTATAAGTGTTCAAATGTTTGTGAACCTTTGCCTTTACCATTTTTCTCAAAACAAAAACAAAACCAGTGATGGCAGAAGAAGTGCTCAGAAGATCTCTGCTGGAACCCCCAAAATAGTCCCCTTGAAGAATGACTAGGAGAGTAACTCAAACAAACATCATTTATACCCACGAGTATCTTATTCTAGTCAGCTCTTCTGTAAAGAATGATAATTCAGCTAAATCGGTCCTTTTGCATTCATTGTTCTTTCTTTCTGAAATGAATGTGTACCTTCATTAAAAAAGAACACAGATGAGTGAACTGGCGTTTTGATCAGCTCAGCTGCATAAATGCTTCCACCTCTCCCTGTGAGATGATACCATTCTGTTTTATTTGGGGAAATTCTGGAGAGAGGGAGAAAAAAATGACAAATATCAACACATCAACAGCAGCTGTGCCAACTGCAAGACTTAGATGAGGGAGAGGGATGGTAGGAAGATTGGCTCTGAATTCTACCTCTTTATATTTCACTCTCGACACTGTTCTGGTTGCTGTACTAAAGCCTGCAATGCACTTTAGGATTAGTTACCCGGGTGAAAGCTGAAGCACTTATTCTCATTAGATCCACTGCACTAGAATTTGCTATAGAGCAAAGCAACAAGAGAGGGACTTGCCACTGGGTTTGAGTGAAAGGAACAAATATTGTGACCACCTCTCTGTGTTTACACTTAGCTGGCTCAGACAATAAAGAATAAGGCCAATTTTCCTTTAAGACCTGATGTCCATTTCTTTCCTCCTTTCGTGCTCTATATTCCTGCTTTTGTCCTAGAATTTCTGCCTTCCTAATCTGCCAGTGGAGACATCAGCCAGATTGTTTATTGTGTGCATACAACAAGATCATACTTACCTTCTTTTGTTTTACAATGGCATTAGATCAAATACTCAGCAATGGCAACAATTTTATAACATCCCCAAAGTACCACAAAGTGGAGTGCTTCTGGATGGATTCGATACGTTCTGGTATGCAGATGCTGGTATTATTTACTTAAAGTAATTCTGTGTTTTTAGGATTGCTAAATTGGTGCTAGACAGCAAAGAGGTTATAAACTGGATATATTCCCGAGTCAGTAGCTTTATGATTCTCTCCCCTCCTTCCAAACAAGTAAATGTTTACCTTCGGGAACTAGCTTTACCCAAAAAGAGCTCATTTCCTTTATTGCATTTAGTGAAATGAACTAATTTCATCTCCTTTCGCTTCTCTTGTATTATTCAATGGGAAATGGAATTCTCTTTTATCTCATGAAGTGCCAGTAGCGTAGCTAGGCTGGAATGGTGGAGCAACTGTCTTAAGTGCAACTGGACAGGAGAAAAAAAACAAAAAACGTTCACATCAAAATCATACTGTTTAAGCTGGATGGCTCATTGCCCTTCAGTGACCACTCAGCTCAATTAGCCTGTCCAGAGGTAAATGACCCCAGGCCAGAATAGGGATGTAAATTTTTGTTAGCCCAGCTGTCCTTCAGCAGCAAAAGAACTGCAAAATTTCTCCTTGGCTGCAAGGTGGTCAGACATTTTCTGGCGCTCTTAACCCAGAATTCTTGCACTTGAAAGAATTACTTTTCGTACCAATTATGTAAATTGCACAAAATTACAATAGCTGCTGCCTTGTGGCATGGACTTTTAAAAATCAGAAGCTGTAGATTAATTGTCTGTGTCTTTTTGATTGGTTAGCCAGCCTTCTCTGTGTCCTGAGTGTGTGTGCTTTGCTTCACAAGCCTACAGAAGACAGTAATTGTCCACCGAGATTTTTTTGTACAAATTATGGGGGGAGGAACTCATTTTCTGATTTCTTGTGCTGGAAATGAGATTTCTCACAGAGCCAGACAATTTCTCAATAGGCTGCTTCAATGTGTATCGCATAAGAAGTAATTTTGTAAGTATCCTTCACATCCATAGTATGATGTTTGCCTGATGTGTGCTTTGGAGATCACCTATCACATGGCTCAAGCCATCTGCACTGGCCTCCAAGTTCAACTCTGTTTGACCTGTAAAACCCTAAGGTCACTTCCTCTCATATCAACATGCCCCAAGCTGAGATTTTCAACAGAAGCCCTGCTGTGTGTCCTTCCACCCTGACAGGTTAGATCTCTGAGTGCGCAAAACAGGGTTCTCTTTGTATCAGCAACTCAGCTGCAGAACTTCCTCTCATGTAAAGTTCTCAACAGCCTTCATCCTTGTTTAGTTTTCACTAATCAGCAAACTCTATATTTGGGGAAACAAACAAACAAATATATAAATAAAGAAATAAGGTTTTTTTGGGTGTGTGTGTGTGTGTTTTGGTGTTTTTTTTTGAAAAAAATTCATCACTGTTGTGACAACCAAGGGTGACTCTTCCAATTTGCCAGTCTGGCCCCTTTCCTAATTTGCCCCATCATTTTACCCTGAAGTTCCATCGACCCTGAATTTCAAACTGAGTATTTCCATGTGAGATCTTATGATACACAGCACCACCAGGCACCCTGTTGTTATTCTTCAGAATATTATCCCGACAACCAGCCCCATTTTTCAGGAGCTCATTGAAGTGTGTCACTACATTTCTTAAGGGGAAAAAAAAAAATCAAAATGTCAGAAAAAGATTGTAAGGGAGGGAGAGAAATTTACTGAGGGACAAGAGCTGGATGTACAGTAAACTTCAGAGGCGTGGAAGAGAGAAAGACATTACTGACGAGTCAGCTCAATAGTGGAAATATTCCCCCCCCCCCAAAAAAAAAAAGAACTGCTGTCATTTCTTAGACAGCAACCATGAATTTCAGGCATATGTCACATTTCCAGTACTGTCAGCTGGTGCATTAGGTCTGAGGGATAAAATGAGAGGTCACATGCTACTCGGTTGTGCTATAATTCACAACAGGATGCTGATTAACTGACAGAGGATGTTTGTGAAATACAGTGCAAATTTGGTGGATAAATCCAAGCTTCCCTGACAAGCTTGTCTGTTGTAGTGCCTGCATCACAGATGACTTGTGTCAGGTGTTGAGTGAAAACGTTGGTGCCTTATTTCCCAAAAGCTTAGTACAGGGGTATAGGCAATGTAAATCCCTCTAACATCCCTAGACATTGTAGATGCTAGTTGGAACTGATGGGAAGTATAGTACATATCACCTAGCAGTCATGAGGTTGGATAGTCCTTACTAAGGAAACCAGCTTTTTTGTAAGGCTGATCAGTTTTGCCAGCTTGACAGAAATCATGATTCAGCACAGTGGAGGCTAGTAAGTCCAGTTTCGTGAGGGCAGTGAATCCAGATTTTTGTCCAGTCATTATAGAGGTATCCAAGGTGCTGAGCCTTACCTCAGAACAGGTTCAGATCTTCGGACATCTCCTTTAAAGTTCTGATTAAAACCTGGACTGGATTCAATGACCCCTGAAATTGGAGCCATCATTGGCCAGTAGCTCAACAAAATAGAGGGGCTTCTCTGAGATGATATAACTCCCAAAGGAGGCTAGGCTGGCCCTTTTTCTTTAGTCTTTCTCCTGGTAAGCACATTCCTTCTTATACAGGTGGGCTTTTGGCCATTGACTGGTTGCTACAGAAGAGGTTTTTCTTAACATGTTTTCATTTGGTTACATTTGATTTGTATTTTAGAATTGAACTATGGCCCAAATCGTATTGGTTTTTTACATACCTATAATAAAAAATGCAGAAGGTGTGATAGCTAATTAAAGCTAAACTAGCAAAATGCTAGTCATGTAAGGAAATTCTGCACCCACCTTAAGTTGCATATTTTCACATATGGATCTAACAAGATTAAGCCCCAGTTTGGAGAGAAACATGGGCTGTAAATCAAATGAACAAAAATATTGAAGCCATCTTCTAAGAACTGAAAGTTATCTATGTCAGGTGATTGATGTTTGATCTGGTACGGTCAGATCTGCTATGGCTTGAGAGGTAGCATTTGGAAGGAGGAGGTACTAAGCAGGAGGATGAATAACAATGTGGAAACACAGAGATATAACCAAGAGCCTCTTTTCATTTACTTCTTTCTACCTGAGGGTACTCAAGAACAATTTTCCTCTGAAAGAAGGAGAAAGACGATTAAATAAGCTGGTGAGCAGTGTTCTCTACTTTGCAACTAGATTCCACTACTAAATTCAATTGCTAACCCCAACTACATTAGACCCATTGAATCAATGAAAGTGGCTTAAATGTAGACTTACCAACGTCCCGTTCATGTGACCTGTTTTTTCACACAATATGTGGGAAGAGTAAATGAATAGGTGAATATGAATTGGTGGGTGTTTTTGAATTACAAATAAAGAGTACAGTATAGAGTGAATGTATATGTGATGAATGGTGTGACCATTTCTCTGTACATGTGTGTAAATGGCACAGCTTTGAAAATTTACTCTGCTCCACTCATTCCCAGACAGTAACAGGTCTCATTGGCTCACTGTGCAGATGTTTGTGGTTGCTTCTCGTTTAACTCTTGCTTGGCCTTTGCCTCTGTGATATTACTTCCTAGTGCCAGACTTTACACTTGAAGTCTCAAGGAGTGGGATGCTCCTGACATGGCTACTCTACTGATTGACCTTCAGGGGATGCATCTCTTGGAGAAGAAATCCATCTCCACTTTCTTAGAGCTTCCTTCTTGCCGAGCTGTTGTCCCACAAAATATTATGGGAAGCTACACTGGACTCCCGTGTGCATCTTGTTCATCCTCTAAATGTGTTACTTGTGGTATGTTTCCCCACATGCAATTAATTTAGGAAGATCATCCTGGGAGTACTGAAGGTTCCCAAATTAAAAGGCCCATTGCAGTTATATGCTCATCTCAGTGGTGTTACATGCTAATGTGACTGACAGCTTTATGAGGAAAGGACTTATTAAAAATGTTGTGGAGGTGGGAAGACTGATTGTTTAGTGGCTTTGTAAATCAAGGGGCTTTGTGTGATTGGGAAATGCATTTCATTATACTCACTGATTCCCATCCTTTTTTAATGTGTGTGGGATAGGAAAAGTCCTATTTATTTAGAATAATTTTTGGTTATTTCTCATGCATCTAGTACATAAATCAGATAAGTCTGAACAGTTTTATTAATAAGCATTTGCATTTTTATCCATTATGAATTCTTAAATGTTCCTGCTGACAATATTATCAAACTATTTGGGCTGTGAGAAAAAGCACAGAAGAATTCTAGAATCGTGGTAAGAAATACAATGTCTTCTAATCTTAGTTTCCGGAGCATCTCCTGACACTGAAGTGTTGCTAATATTTTCAGTCTTGCAGAATACTTTAGTTCATTTTTCGGTCCCCATTACTGCTAAATTGACCCATCATCCCAATTTAACCTCAAAACGTCTATGGGCAATATGCTGTGCTAGGAGGCAAGGGGAGGAATCCTTGTTCAGACTACAATTCCCCGAAACCCCAACAATGCTAGCTGGGGATTCTCGGAGTTGTAGTTCGATGCTTCAGGCTGTGGTAATATGTGAAAAGGACTCACCAAGAGAAGTCAGGCTGGCTCCATTTTTATAAAGCTTTAAAAAAAAAAGCAATTTTAAAGAAAAGTAAAGTTGACATTATCTATTTACAAGAGACACATCAACTAAAGGATGGAGTCAATGAATTGAAATTACAAAACATCCATATATATGAAAAAGCATTTGGGACCTCTAAATCTAGAGGGGTAGCAATATTAATATCTAAACATTGTGAATTTGTGATGAAAGAAGGAATAAAAGATAGTAATGGTAGATATTTGATAATTCAAGGTCAAATGGGGGAGGAAGATTATACATTAGTAAATGTGTATGCACCAAACATGAATCAAGGAGAATTTTATAGAACTGTGATTGAAGAAATGGAAAAGGTTAGGAAAGGATATGTGATTATGGCAGGAGATTTTAATATGGTTCTGGATAAGGTGAAAGATAAATCCACATGTAAAAAAGATGAGTTGAATAAAAGAGGTACCCTCCTGAGTAAGATATTAAACACTACGGATTTGAAAGATATATGGAGAGAATTAAAGGGAGATGAAAGAAGGTTTACATATTATTCTTCTGTACATAATAGTTATTCTAGAATAGATTTTATGTTTATTTCACAAAACTTAATTTCAAAAGTAGTAGATACAAATATTAATGTGATAAAAATAACAGATCATGCGTTGATGGTGTTGGAGATGAAAGTTAAGAAGGACTATAGAGAAGCTAGAAGATGGAGAATGGACTCCAATATTTTTCAACATACAGAGGTTGTGGATAAAGTTAAGAAAGAATGGTTGGAAATATGGTCATTTAATGAAGCAGGTGGGAATAAAATAGGAGTGTTATGGGACACTATGAAAGCAGTCATGAGAGGAATCGCCATAAGAGAATCCTGTAGATTAAAAAAATTGAGAGAAGAAAATATAAATAGAATTGTAGAATCATTAAAGGATTTAGAAAGCAAATATTTTATGGATAGAGATAACAAAAAATTAATTGAGATCCAAGCTAAAAGAAAGGAATTAGAAGGTATAGAGCTAGAAAAGGTCCAGAGAGACTTGATATACGCTAGGAGGAATTTTTTCGAATACAGTAATAAAAATTCAAAACTTTTAGCTAGATTAGTTCAAACTAAAAGAGCAAAAAATATAATTGGAGTGATTAAAGACAAAACGGGAAAGAATTGTAGCTTAATGAAAGAAAAACTAAAGATAATACATGAATTCTATCAAAATTTGTATAAAGGTAATAGTGTATCGAAAGAAGATATAGAAAATTATATTAAAGAAAATGTTAAGAGTAAATTATCAGAGAATGATAAAAAGGATTTAGATAAAGAGATAAAAGAGGAAGAGATTATAGAGATTATTAATAAATTAAAAAATGGTAAAACTCCAGGTTTTGACGGTTTAGGATCAGAATATTATAAAACTTTTAAACCAATATTGATCCCTAAGTTAAAAGTGCTCTATAATGAAATATTGGAAGGAGAGAGAATACCAGATTCTTGGAAACATTCATTAATAACTCTTATCCCAAAGCCTAATAAAGACTTAACAGACCCAAGTTCATATAGACCCATTTCACTATTAAATCAAGATGCAAAGATTTTTACTGCAATACTTGCGAATAGAATTAATAAATTTATTATAAAATATATTAAAGAGGATCAGAATGGTTTTTTAAAGGGTAGACAAATGGAGAATTTGACTAGGAGGGTATTGAATATTTTATACAATATAGAAAAAGACAAATTGAAGGCAGGTATTTTATCATTAGATATATTTAAGGCATTTGATTGCGTGGAATGGCCAACATTAAAGATTTTGTTAAAAGGTTGGGGTTTTGGAAAGAAATTTAGGGGGATAATAGATCAACTATATCTGGGGAATACCTCTGTAGTAATAGTTAATGATGGGATTACAGAACAAATAGCTTTAGGCCGAGGCACTAGACAAGGTTGCCCTCTTTCTCCAGTTCTGTTTTGTTTGATTATTGAAATGTTGGCAAATGTAATAAGGAATGATGATTTAATCGAAGGTATGGGGAAAAAGAATAAAATAAAGATTAATTTATTTGCTGATGATTCCTTGTTGACAGTGAAAAATCCGTTAGAATGTGTAGATAAAATTAGAACTCATTTAGAAAAATTTGGAAGAATAACTGGATTATGTGTGAATTGGCAAAAATCTGAATTAATGTTATTTAATCATAATAGAGTAGAACAAGAAAGGTGTGTTGAAAAATATGATTTCAGATTATGCAAATCAATTAAATATTTAGGAATAGATCTAGCAAAAAATATTCAAAAAATAAAGGAATATAATTATAATAAACTAAAGGAAGTGATTAAAAACAAATTACAGGAATATAGTAACTTTAAGCTATCTTGGTTTGGAAGGATTGCATTGATAAAAATGAAAATCTTACCAAAAATTAATTTTTTATTTAGAATGCTACCAATACAGTTAACAGAGGATGATTTGAAATTTTGGCAAGGAATAATTAATAAATACTGTAATGAAGGGAAGAGATCTAGAATAAATAAAAAGTATTGGTATAGAACAAAGCAAAAAGGTGGTATAGGTTTACCAAATATAAAAAATTATTATTTGGCTAACCAATTGAGGTTTATTGGGGAAATTATATATAATCCAGAAAGGCTAATTTGGTGGGAGATGGAATCATCAGAATTACAGGCAGATATAGAAACATATTTATTTGGTATAATTAAGAAAGATAAAATAAGGGAAATTAATAATCCATTTTTAAAGACATTGTTAAATATATGGTATAAGTGCAAAAAGAATTTATGTTCATCATATTCCCCACTTGGATTAGTGACAGAAATAGAAAATTTTCCTACCAATATGAAAGTATATGTGGATCTATTTAAAGAAAAGAAAGTGATTAGATTGAAAGATTGGTTGTATAAAATGAGATCGATAGATCAAATGAAACAAACTCTTCAGAATAGGAGCATTTCATGGTTGAATTATATACAATTAGAAAGATGGACTAATGAATGGGTAAATAAATATAATAAAGGTAGAGAATATACAAAATACGAACAATTGTTATTGTCATATGAGGACATTCGGATGACTGACTCAGTGAAAGGTACTGTGAGCAAAATTTACTTACTTCTTCTTAATTTAGAGGAAGAGGAAAGTGAGAAAGAAGGATTAAAAATAGTGTGGGAGCAAGATATTGGGAAAAGAATAAATGAAGAAGAATGGAGGATGATATGGAAAATGAGGGTGTTAAGATTTATGTCAGTAAGAATAAAGGAAAATTTTTTTAAACTTAGTTTAAGATGGTATTTAACACCGTCAAAATTAAATAAAATTAATGCCAATCATCCGAATGTCTGTTGGAAATGTGAGAAGGAAATTGGTACATACTTTCATATGTGGTGGGAATGTGAAAAAGTGCAAAGATTTTGGAAACAAATTTTTAAAGAATTAAGCTACATATGTGAAAAAGATATAGAATTTAATGCTGAGATTGCTTTGTTATCAATATTTGAGAATGTGGAATATGACAAAATGACTAAAGAATTGATAACCAACTTATTAACAGCAGCTAGATTGATTATAGCTAGGCAATGGAAATCAAAAGTCGAATTGCAAATTGAAGAATGGTATAAAGAAATATGGAATATAGCAATAAATGATAAATTAACTTGTAACTTAAAGGTTAAGAAAGGAGAGTTGAAAAAAAATAACTTTTATGATATATGGGGGAGATTTTTGGAATATGTATTAATAAGAGGAAAAGGGAAAGCTCCAAATCAAGAATCAATGCAGTTTTGGAGAAGAGGACAATAGAAGAAGAGGAAGAAGAAGAAGAAGAAGAAGGAAGAGGAAGATTATGGCAAGAGGTCCCGCATATGGTGGTGGGGAACACAGTTAAATTGTATTTTAGTTTGTATGTTATATGTTTTTGTTTAAATTTAAAATAAAGGGAAAAAAAAAATTCAAAAAAAAAAAGCAATTAAAACAGTCATATCTTAAATGGGTTTTGAGTCTATTTAATTGTGAGTGTAAGGGCAGTACTTACTTGACCTAATGGGCCAGCCAACGGTGGCCTTTGGGAGAGTAATGTAATATAATTAATGCATCATCCCAAGCAAAAGATACAATAACTGTAATTCTGAAAAACACAATGCATCACTCACCAAACGTACTAAAATTTGGCAAGCTATTTATGTAGGAGCATTTGTACAAAGAATTCCATCATCATACAAGCTGTTCAGTAAATAAATAAACAACAGAAGGAGAGAAATACATCCCTTTCTCTTAATAATTATATGCTGCCAATGCAATTCCAGCCAACCTTCCCTATCCCCCCCCCCCCCCAAAAAAAATGTTGAAGCAAGGACAGAGTAAATTTTTCAAGTCAGAGGATGAACAATCCCTTCTGGGGAAATGCTGTGGGCTTAATCTCTCCCAAATAAAATTGGAAGAGGCCAAGGTCAGCTTCCAGTTTTGTAAAAACCTTATAGAATCATAGAACAATTGAGTTGGAAGGGGCCTATAAAGCCATCAAGTCCAACACCCTGCTCAAGGCAGGAATCCAAATCAAAGCAAATCTGACTGATGGTCATCCTTTTTTTTTTTTTCTTGAATTCTTCCAGCATTGCAGAGCTCACCACCTCCCAAGGTTATTGGTTCCATTGTCATACTGCTCTAACAGTTAAGAGCTTTTTCCTGATATTCAGCCTAAATCTGGCTTCCTGTAACTTGAGCCCATTATTATGTGTCCTGTACTCTAGGATATTTTTAAATAAAACAAAATGCCATGGGAGTAACTTATTTTAGAACAGAGTTGTGCTTTGTGGAGGCTTCCAAGAATGTGTTTCTTCTGTTTTTAGTTAATCTTTTTGGAGATGAGGGGACTTCTAGGTGCATCAGGGATAGCAAAAATGGGTGGCAATCATATGATGTTCCCCTAGCCTATTTTTCTGCAATTTTTCAGTCTACTCATTGACAGAAACTACTGGTATGGTATGTCCTATCTTCACACAAACTGGCCAATCCACAAGGAAGCTGTAAGTGTGGATCTCTTCTCAACCAAGTTTTAAAGGCTGCTTTTGCACAATATCTTCCCAGCACCTCGTATCTGCATGAAATTTTCATCCAAAGAAGGAAATACGCCTGGAAATTTAATCCAATTTTTCTAAGACTTCTTTTAAGATATAAGCTTCCCAAGAAAGAAAGAAAGAAAGAAAGAAAGAAAGAAAGAAAGAAAGAAAGAAAGAAAGAAAGAAAGAAAGAAAGAAAGAAAGAAAGAAAACTCAATCTGTGCCAATTTTTTTAAAAAAATCCATATGTCTACAAGTTTCCAGTTCTGCCAAGCAATAATGAAAAAGAAGGTATAGGCACCCTTTCACATTTTACCCAATTCTCTTTAAGAAAAAGTGAAATAAACCACATTAAAGCCATCTGCTCATTTCCCCATCTGCTCATTTTCTCATGATGAGACATATGAAGTGAGACTCCACTTCAGACACAAGGTAAAATGGATGATGCCCACCGTAGAAGGAGATGAAGTGATTGGGTTTCTGAAGCAATGAGGCAGAATCTTAAACGAAAATTGTTTCCAGACACACCCCTACATGTGCTGTCTGTTTGTCAACATATGAATTTCCCTTCCACTGGAAGGAGTGCCATTTGGCACTCATTTTTAAAATGAATGGAAACAGTCGGAATGGTGACTCCATGTTGGCAACTGTTTAGAGATTATTTGAAAATGTCTAGAAGAATGTGTCTGCCAATATTGTAACTTGCTTCAATAAATGAACATTTCTTACACATAGTCCTAGAGACTTCAAGGCAACTGGCAGGTGGAACTGAGGGTATGACTACAATGAGGAGCTAAATTGATTTGATCCATTTGGAATAGGGTTGGGTCACAGCCTCCTTTGGCCCTTAAGTTGCTATTACCACCTACACCAGTGGTTCCCAACCTTGGGTAACCCAGGCGTTCTTGGACTGCAACTCCCAGAAGCCTTCAGCACTAACTGTGCTCGCTGGGATGTCTGGGAGTTGCAGTCCAAGAACACCAGGGTTACCCAAAGCTGGGAAGCATTGATCTATAACACACACAAACTGGTGCAAATTGAATTGCTGGAGGAAGACCAAACCAGAATAACAATTATGGTACCAATAAAGCAAAACAACAACAAAAATAAGCATAGGAAAAGGCCTAGCTGTTTTGCGTTTAGCTCTACATCATGTAATCATGGGGGGAAAACATTGACTCTAACCATGTCAGCTCTGGAACAATATGCATGTTATTTACGAATGCAGTTGCCCATTCTTTCCAGAAAGGAGGGGGAGGCAGATTTCCTGTGGCTATCTTCCTCTGCCCAATAGATGGAGCCACTCGCATTTCCCCTTTGCCATAATGCTTTTTCTAGAAGGCAGGGGCTGCCGTCTACCAGTACTCCAACATCCCCTGTTCAAGGGCAAAGGCTGGTGTGCCATTCCTTTCCAAGGAAAGGGTATGGCAGCTATAAGGAGTCTAGACAAGCATCGGTGCTTCCAAATCTCCACTGTTCAAATGTAACTCAGAAGAGCATCCATAGATCCAATAATATGTCTAATGTGTTTAAAAACTTGCTATGCAATTGGATTGCAACACTTTGCTTTCACGAGTCGCAATGTATCACAATGTGGAACAAACAAGCATGCAAATAAATGCAAGAAGCAGCATTAGCACGTGCATGGACACACATATTAAAGACTTGCTGGCTGTCTCTTTACTGTGTTCTCTGTTTGCTTTGGGAGGTGGTTATTAGTATTTTGGTAGATTCAAAAGTGGAGGGAAAAAAAATGTCCACAACAGCCCCCATATCCATGCAGAGCTGAACATAAGCATCCGTGAAATCCAACAGCATTTTGAAACTGTGCTCCTTCTTAGGAATTTAAATGCAGGAAATTGCAGAAGCAAACAAATCATTAAAAGGTCTGTCGGCAGTTGTAGAAAGTTAATTGTTCCATCTCCTAGCTGCTTGGCCATTGCAAACTAATTCCTAGTGGATGTCTCCATTTTAGATCATTAAAAGAAACACATTCTTCCAAATGCCACTAAAAAATTAGTAATAAAAATTCAAACTTTGCCCTCAAAAAGGTTTTCTCCATAGGAAGAATACATCTCTGTGAGTTGCTGATGCGACAGAGCAGTCTCTTGTTAAGGCGATCCTTCCCAGTACTTCTGATGCTGGACACCCCCTGGAATAAGTGGGTTGATCTTGACTTTTTGATGCCAGCTGCTAGCCAGATAAAAGTCTGTAAGTCCTAAGCATCAGGGGCAGTGCTAAAGGGTAACAGCAGGGCTGGAAAAGCAGCTGCACACAACTTTTTGATTCTCCTCATTTATTTAGTATTCTGAATTTAGAATATGAAGAGGCTTTTGATACATAATCCATTACAAAAAGACACCAGAGAGACGGAAGTAGGGGAAAAAAAATTAAAACATATTTGCTGCCCTAGGCATGCTTTAGTTTGTTATTCTGTTCAGGTTGCTTCATTCAGCTGTTTGTATCTAAAGGTTTAACAACAAGCCAAAAAGAACTCCAGGAAAAAAAAAAGTTGTTTAACTTTTTGCAGCTTAAAACTGTGCACAGCAGAGGAAAAAATACAGTCATTTCTCTTCAGCTTGCGATTTTGGTTTACAGCCAGTTCTGTATGCCAAAATCTTGGGTTTTAATGATCACTTGGGATGGGGTGCCAGCGCCTGGTGGTTAAGACTAAAAAGACGGTGTGGTATAGTAGTTGGCATGCCAGGTGAAAACTGTGGGAATTCAGGTTCAAAACCCTGTTTAGATCCTCCTATGGCCAGTCACTACTTCATGGGCTAATGTACCTCACGGGATTGTTGTGGTAACAGTCAAGAGACAAATTATGGATGCAGCTTCTCTGAGTTCTTTGGAATACAGATGTGGTAAAACTGTAATAAATAGGATGGAGGAAGACGTTGAACACCTAGTCCCAAATGTGTGGCAAAGTTTCAATGTCAATTTCTTTGAAGCTTAGAGCTGAATGGGTTCAAGAGCAGAAGAAACATTTTCAAGGTCTTAAATACACTGGGGAGTTAGATAGGGTATTTGA
This sequence comes from Intellagama lesueurii, assembly GCA_037013535.1. NCBI lineage: Eukaryota > Metazoa > Chordata > Lepidosauria > Squamata > Agamidae > Intellagama > Intellagama lesueurii. The sequence continues at coordinate 24,117,641 of JBAJHW010000010.1, read as the reverse complement.
CTTCAAACAGACTTTTAAAAGGCTTTTATTACACTCAATAACTTAGGACTGGTTTACACATGTATACCCTGGGGAGAAGCTGTAGCACAGTGACAGAGCACACACTTTGCATCTTGCAGGTCCTTGATTCAATCTGCAGCGTCTCCTATTAATGCTAGCAAAGTACTATGCTGGAAACTTTGGACAACCATTGCTGCCAGTCAGAGTTAACACTTCTGGGCTAGATGGACCATAGATCTCACTCAGTCCAATGTGACGTCTGTGCATCATGCCCAGTAGATTATGGCTTTCAGCCAAATGAAACAGTGGCCCCAGCTCTTCAGCTCTATGTGATGGGAGGAAACACAGTCCCAATGATCTTCTTTGAACATACCTCCTCATTGTCCCCATCACATCCTTCATGCAAGCATGTGTGTACTCCACAACACCTTCTTCTCCTCTTCTGCCTGCTCCACTCTATGGAGGAGCAGGCCAGGTCTGGCTGTTAAATCAGAAGATCTGAAGCTTGAACATCTTCCTCAAGATATAAACTGTGGTTAACACAGGCTTCTGATTTTTCCTAGTGCTCTACAGAGGTCTATAGGACTCTTAGGGAAGATATTCAGGTATCAGACCATCTGATCTGAAATGGCGAAAAACAAAATACTTGCACAGAGCAAGCAGAATGGTGGCGGCAAGGAGAAGCTAGCTGAGGGAGTGAGCATAGAAAGAGACCATCTGGGATGGTTGTGGAGAGGTGACATAGTGGCATAGTGAGCAGAGATAGGCATGAACCCCCGGTTTGGCGGTTTGTGCCAGTTCTTTTATTGGAGGCAGCACCCAGAGGAGGTGGGGCAGGGAAGCCAGGGCGCTATCTCTGAGTGAGCACCTACTGGAGGAGGTGAGCCTGGGAAGCACCAAGCACCTGTTCGGCCACTACACAGACCTGCACAAACCGCCAAACTAGCACTTTGTGCCCATCTCTAAAAGTGAGGCACTGGGGGCTGATAAGAGAGAGGATATTGTGGTAGTAGCTATGGGCATTACAGGAACCAGTTTTCTGAGCCCGAACCCTCTAGGCAGTGCAAAACCTACAAAAAACTGGGGAGAAATGGAACTGGAAGGAACATGGAAAAGGGTACTTAATGATGCCAGGGGCTTTGGGCATATTTAAAAGGTGAGTCACTGGAGGTTTCTGCTAGCTGTAATTGACCTTTTATTGACAGGAAAGGAGGGACCTACCATGTTTCCCCAAAAATAAGACAGGGTCTTATATTAATTTTTGTTCCAAAAATGCATTAGGGATTATTTTCAGGGGATGTTTTATTTTACAGTCATGTCATCTTCTGGTTGCTGCACAATGCTGCACAATGGTGGAAGGCGGGGTTTCACTTAACTGGGGCTTATTTTTGGGGTAGGGTTTATATTATGAGCATCCTGAAAAATCATACTAGGGCTTATTTTCAGGTTAGGTCTTATTTTTGGGAAAACAGGGTAGAAGAGGTCCTGGTGCCTGAAAACAGCTTTCAAGAACATGTCACCCAAGGACCACACTTTGCCCACCTCAATTATAAGCATCCTGACACCCCAGGCACCCGCCCCAGTTTATTGAACAATGCAGACAGCCCTGTCCAACTCAAAAGTCTGCCTCACTGAAAAAACAGGTTATTTGAAGGAATTTTATTGATACTACATTTCCCCACAAATCCTCAAACTCCTCATGTGCAAAAAGCAGATGTGTACAAGCAGTTTTTGCTTTTTTCTGTCTGTCTCTCGTGCTCCCCAGTGTGTGACCAAATATGTAGCTGAGTGCACAACCTAGGCATATCTAAGCATGGGACTGATCATTGGAAATATTGTTTACTTAGTTTCTGGCTTTACCTGACACCATTTCAATAGGATTCTGGCCATTGTGGTTAACCCAAGAGAACTCATTTCCTCAACCGTATGTCTGAATGCACTCTTACTGACAGTTTAAAATATAGAGATCTGATAACCAGGAGTCTAATAAAATAAAGTAGTTTAGGCATCTGGCTGCAGAGGTTAGGAATTCAATTCCGCTCTGTTCCTCCTTGACAGGGGCTGGACTTGATGATCCATAGGGTCCCTTCCAGCTCTGCATTTCTAAGATGAAGATGATAATGTTCTCAGTTTTCAAGCAGTTGCAATGGAGCTGATAATCCTGAGATGTGTTTAGAATTTCTTCAAGTGACATAAGATCAATAGATCTCTTATAATTAAAAAATACTTGGCCAGTATCCTGTTGGGGATCTCCGTTTCACAGCTGATTGCTCAATAAATTGCAATAGTACATAAGTAGAGGAATAGACTTTGGTCAGGTGGACTTGGATTCAGATCATGCAGCCAATTATAGAGCAGACACTACAAAAGTATTGCAACATTATTTGTACGCAAGAAAATTCAAAGCAGAATACTGTGGCTTGTGTAATATAGTTGTCTCTTTGTACCTTCCTTCCTCTATTTTCCCTCTAGTTTGCATACCCTTTTTTTAGTTCAAGGGCTTGAACATTTGAACATGCATAAGGTGTGTCCCTGTGGTGTCACCCCAGATTGCTTTGACTTAAAATGTTACTGTGATCCACATTTCCTATGAAGGTGAACTAACTGTCAATTTTCCCACTGGGATGTGCCTTGGACATAGTAATCATGGAAATATTAGTCACCTGAGCATTAAATTACACATTAAGATTGAATGCATGTTTCCTATATGGAAATGTGTTTCCTCTCACAATGTGAATTCTTCAGATGTATGTGCTCAGACTTGCAAATCAAATGTACGTTAAGCTTCTGATGACCAGTCATAAAACAAAATATTCTAAATGCAAGAGGTAGAAGTGAGCAAAAGCGGGCAGTATGACAAACAGATGCTTTTCGACATGTGAAGGAGCACTTCTGAATACATGTTCAACATATCCAATCTGATCCTGCCCCAAGAGTGTAAATTAATGTTTTGGGTTGGCCTAATACATCCTAAAACAAATATTTTTATTCCTAAAAGGGGACTTGGTAATATGTTTGCCTCCTTCTGTGTCTCCTTCAGACTCCTTCAGAGTCTGAGTCTCTTGTCCTGATTTTCCTAATTTCATACTTAGCAGTGGCTACATAACTAGTGGGATCAACAAATATACAAGTGGAATCATCCTTCATCTGGCACCAAAGGCCTCCAGAAGTCTCTTTCTCTTTGCTCTGCCAAAATAATGCCAAAGTGCTCCACATCCTCTCTCTTCAGCTCTTCCCACACGAATCACAGAGCAGGCAAAACAAACAGAGAGAAGACACAATCAGCTGACACCAAAGGGCACACAGAGTCTCACTTGGCTTCCTTCAATCTGCCTAAATTATCATACGATGAAAATGCATTTCGAGGGGGGTGAATGGCAGCTTTTAGTACATCAAAGAGATGACAGATACACACAGCTGTGAAGCATGGTTTTCTTCCCCATGGCATTAAAGGCCAATAAATGGAAAAGATGGTGTTTACAGTCAATTTTTTCTTTAAAAAATTATTTTGCCTTTCAGTGTTTGGCGGCTACAATGAATACCAAACACATTTAGAATGACTCGCAAATCTGTTAATTTATATTTGCCTCAGTGCAATAAGTTGTTTTAGAATAGAACAAGAAACCTGCAGAGGCTCACCGCAAAGCATGCCAGTCCCATAAGGGAAAAACTGTTCATGTTTTACAGGTACGTGCAGCCACCTGTTATGTCCTTCTGATAAACCAGCTGAATTTTGGAATTTGGCCTAATTATTTTTGTGCAGAACTGATTCCTTCTGTTGTCTGTTATCCTGCAGTCATCCAAACTCACTTCTGCTGCCAACTCTCCCATCTTTGCCTGGGCTGGACCAGTGGTAGCTGGTGCCCACCAGGCGTTGGTGCGGCAGGAAGCACATCAGTAGAGGAAGGATGAATTAGGAAATGGGGGGGGGGGGAATTGACTCAGATGCTTCTTCACCTCCACTCTATCCATTCACTCAAAAATGCAGCAGAAGAGCATAAAAATACAACTTGACTCTAAATTAGAAATACGCCTACCTGATTCTGTTCCCTTCTGTGCCAGGTTCCAAAACTGGACAGCTGGCTTATTCATGCACATTAATTTTCTTGTTTCCTTTCTCCTTCTCCTCTTCCTCCCTCTCCCTCTCTCTCTCTCTCTGTTTCAGTCTCTCTCTCTCTCTCTCTCTCTCTCTCTCTCTCTCTCTCGAGAGAGAGAGAGAGAGAGAGAGAGAGAGAGAGAGAGATGCTTGCCCTAATGGACTAGCCATCACTGGCTGGACAAATCTGTCTATTTAGCTTTGTCTGATATCCCCCATAATCTCAAATGATTTCCATCCAATTTAATTAGGAAATCTCAAGATTTTGGAAAATTCGCAGTAAAAACAATGTAATTGAAATTGTTAACCACTCACACTGGCCAAATGCAATACGGTATTTCATGTTGAATCATGTTACATCTTCTGCCATATAATTATTAAAAAGGAGGAGAGTATAAGACAAAAGAGGTTGCAATCTTATTTCCAGAACACAAAAATGGCTGGGGGAAGAACAACAACAAACACAGGGATTTAAAACCAGATTTTAAAGAATTAAACATGATCCGTCTTCAGATGGAATGACCAAACTGATCATTCATTTTCTCCATTATAAATTTTCAGTCTTGATCCTTCTGTGCTATTTATATAGATATTTGTGTATCTTGGGAAAGGCTTATCAAATCTCTCTCTGTCAATTTATTTATTTAAGATCCCATCTTTGTCCTAATATAGGCCCTCAAGGCTGGTTAATAAATAGGTTTTTTTTTAAAAAAAAACACGCTAAACCCTACAGCTGCAATCCCAATAAGTGATAATATAAAATTGCAATAATGGATACGATAATTTAAAAAAAAAAAACAGCCATTGCATTAAAGCAAATTAAGAATACTTGAGAACAAAAGGTAAAAAATAGTACACAGAGTCACTCATCAAAAAGTCCTTCCTCAACAGATGGGCACTTGCCAACTTGTTACCTGCTGTTGCCTCTGATGTACAGCAGTCCTATGAAGGAGGGGCCTCCACAATGTCCTGTCCTCCACAGCCATGCTAGTCTCCTGTAAATGCAAAGCTGTGAGTTCCTTTATGGAGCCAGTTCTCAATTGCCTGACTGAATAGAAAAGTCTTTGCATTTATTTCCTCAAAAAATTAGACCCATCCCTCTTAGGGAGCAGGACAGAAGAGCAGGCATTAGATAGATGCAGGGGACGGGTATCAGGAGACAGGTCTCTAGTTCTCTCGCATGCTCCCAGAGGCATCTGGTGGGGCCACCGTGAGAGACAGGAAGCTGGACTAGATGGGCCCTTGGCCTGATCCAGCAGGGCTCTTCTTATGTCCTTGTAGTTGGTGGTTGATGAGCAGAATTGGGGTGGGGACAGGGCCTGACTCTTCCCACACATATAAACTGAGTAGGGCCACTTGCACTAGTTGAATATCCTGTTTTGATTTCTCATACTATCTCTAAAACAAATTCTATTCCCCTGCACATTCAGAGAGATAATACAGTTTCATGGAGATCTATGCCACATTAACTGAGGCATGTTTCAACTTACTGTGCAAGGTTCTTCACTCGGAGATGCTGTTTGTTTGTTTGAACACATTTTAATTGCCTTAATGACACTGTTATTTTGCTACCTGGGAAATTTGCCATTCACAAAACCTTGCTTCAGGGGATGGAAGGTACCAAAACTTTCACAGCTGAAAGCAAGCCGGCAATACAACATATTAGCTGGGTAAATTACTTTAGTTTACAGCAAAACTGTATAAATATTCTGAGTAGTAGGCAATAACACTTCATAAGAACCTGAGGAACTGAACTTGCAGTCTGATTTTATTAGAAGTCACAGGATGGATTTTTTTTTTTTTTTTTGCTTTCTTTTTTACTTCTCTTTCTTTCCTTGGTATCTCTGCCCGCAGGGCTTTCACTGCATATTAAAGAGATATAAAGGATGAGTGAAACGAGAGGAATGGCATCTTTAAAAACAGTGTTTTCAGCTAAGAACTCTTTGTGTCAGGTAATAGTAAGGAAACATCTGCAGAAGAGCCACCAAAACAAATGGAAACAAACACATATAGCTGGGCAGTTTCCATCCATCAGAGGCTACACAGGTGGTTGCAACCAGTGCATTGTGCCCCAGATCAGAATCTTTCCAGTTATTTATTCCAGTCTTGAACTCCATCTGGTGACAGCTTCTAAACAAGGATTTCAGCTTTAGGAACTCTTCTTAATTATTCTTCTGCTGAGGGGATAAAAACACACCAAAACATGTCTATTTCTCTTGTGAACCCTAGAGAACAAAATTCTCTCCCTCTCTCTGTGTGCGCACCTTTTGCTGCTGCTTTACAGACCAGTTGCAAGTGTGGGAAGAGAAGGATCAAACTAAATAGGATGGCAGCTTTGTAATGAGAAACTGATATGTTTTCCTTTTAGTAATGTATTTCCTTCAAAGCTGCATGTCTCATAAGTGAAGCCTGATTTTACCTCCCCATCACCATGACCAATTCCAACCCAAAAGCAAGCTTATGTGAGGATGAAGAGATATCTTTCACCTTTTAAGTAAACTTCTTATGACATATCAAATTTGTCATACACCAGGGATTGAAATAATAGTTTAAATTATTCCAAGACTCTGAAGATCTCTCCTCTCCAGTGCAAGAGTGAGTTATTAAGCGATTTCCTTCTTCAACACTTTTTCTTCTTTGTAGTTCACAGAAGACTTTTGTCACTTTGAGAAGCAAAGCACACAGACAGGGAACACAGAAAGAGAGGCTGATTGATCAGTTGGATACAAACAACTCATCCAATGCTTCTAATTTTTAAAATGTCCCCTTTCTGTGCCAATAGTTTCTTCCAATATAATGACTCTGGTTGATTGTGTAGGGAAATTCCTTTCTCTCTCAGGGACAAATTGCTATTCTTCATCCAATCCTTACTTCCTTATTTAATGTGACCCACAGCAGCAGAGCATGTGTGACTCTCTTTTGGATTTTCCATCCTTTTGTCCCAAAAAGGAAACAAAAAAGTAGTCAACAATACATATATATTTGTTCTCCTCCTCCACAGAGGTCAGGAATAGAGCACCAGTTTGGTGGTTTGGCCCAGTCTGCTTCATGCCCATCTCTAGTCAGGACAAAGTAGTGAACTTCTGGTGGCTCTCTTTGCTCATACAGACCACTTCCTTGCACCCTAAAACCTTCCTTAGAACACTCTGGAGTAGTTTTTTACTGTCACAGAGTGCTATGGCAAGAGAGGATGGGGGGGGGGAATTCAAATTCCGTTGGTGCTGAATGCTAAAACATGCCATTGGTTCCTAACCATCTTTGTTCTTTCAGAAGCTAGTTGTAGTTTGTCTTGGTATTATCATCCAAAGCCAGGCAGTTCATTCTCATGAGATATTAGGGTTATCTATGGTTTTGCTTATTTGTTTCCTGATGGTTTTAAAAATATAATTCCTCCCACAAAAACTAGTGGGAAGGAAAATATCTATGTAGGCTGATGTAGCTTAGTGTGCTGATTCAGTCTGCCAGGTGAAAGAAGGAACTTTGAATCCAAAGTTCAAAATTCATCCCCCAATGATGTTCTTGGAACCGTCTATCTGGCTCAAGTGCAGAAACACAGTGATTGGGATTATGATGGGGTGTGTGTATAAAGCAGTACGTAATAAATTTACCTATTAGATTTCCACTTTTTCAAATGTTATGATGCACTTCTCAGCTTTTTTTTTAAGTACCAAAATGCATTTGGAAAAATGTGTACTTAGAAGGAAAATATATTTAGATAAGTATGTTTTGAGAGGCAACATGTTTGGAAATGTTCATTTTGAAGGGAAATGCTTTCAGAACTAAGTATATAAATAAGTACACAAATATGACTTTTTAAAAAACAATTCAGGTGGATGTAGAAAACAGAATTTACAAGGGAATACAGGCAAGGAACACATGAACTAGAAATGGGTTTATTCAATCATGTATCTCTCCAGTAAGCGGAACGAAATGGTCCCGGCCATTTGGGTTGGGGGTGTGGGTTTGTAGAACCTAGAAAAGGGCGATACAGTAAAACCAACAGATTGTCTAGTGGCTTCTTAAAGACTCACACACTTTGTTTAACTGCAACCCACTTAATCACTTCAACAGATATTCTGAAAAGGAGCAGCGTCAACTACCAGGAGTGATATAGAGTATAATTGTAAACCAAATATCTCCTTTTAGAGAGTGAATAAACCACAGCATTATTAAAATAAATCATTATATTTTGTTGGGGAGCAACCATTGGGATGAGTGGGCAGTACAGTACATGTGAAAAATCAGGGGTTCTCCCCCCCCTTAGAGGAGGGGTTTTACAATAGGGGAAGCAAGGTGACCAGTAATGACAGTGTTGTAATATTTAGACTGTGCTTCCCTGTGTGCTGTGAAAAATAACATCTGCGATGAAGAAGTGTGGTACACAGGCGTTCATTATAAACAGAAGTTCTGCAGAGCCTTTTAAAAAATTCCTCTAAACCAAATGGGAGGTTTGTGCAAAAGCTGACAGGATGAGAGATTTCTTGTTGCATCACTCTGTAGGCCACTTAATATACAGGCATAAGCCTATGGTACTCTACTCTTTTCACTCTATCACTCACAAACACTCACATGCAGACTGGTCAGTGGCTATTAACCCCCCCCCCCCCCACCGCCCATATTTCCCCAAAGATTTTTATCATGCGAATGAAAGAGCTTAATTGTTTCTATAACAGAAGGATTAGAACTCCCACAAACTGATTCATGCAGTTTGAACATAATTGTAGGTATAATACATTGCATGTAGTTCATGACCAGCACAGCTGTTTCAGAAATTACTTGTGTAAGAAGAAATTCTCAGAGTGAGAAGATTAGAAAAGAAAACTAAAACAAAACAGGTGCCATTATGAGATGATACCACTCGGTTCAACACCATAGAGAATAAATTAGCAGAGAAAAATGTAGTACAATAGCTGTAGCTGAAGCAACCTTGTTTTGTTTTTGTGTCTGTGTGCATGTGTGTGTGTGTGTGTGTGTACTTGTACCATGCGCTTTCCAGATGCAGGTAGGAGTCTCATCAAAAACCTGCCAAGATAATTTCTCCTTTGTATTATGTTGTGTTTTCATTCTTTTTTTGATACATGCTATCAGCAGCTTATGTTGCTGATGATTTTCTCCAAGAAAAAGTAGCTTCATTCTAACCTATAGGAATGACTTAGTGAATGAAGTGGCAGTAAGGGGAACTTTGAGGGAAAATGACCATGCTATACTTAAGTTCTTTATTCCAAAGGAAGCAAAAGCAGAGTGTAGCTGCACATGTACTCTGGATTTCAGGAAAGCCAATTTTAATAAACTCATAGCCATGATAAGTAAGATGGCAAGACAAGAGATGCTAACAAGGAAAGTAATCCAAGATGTGTGGAAGTTTCTTTAAAAAGGAAATTCTAAAGGCATAAGTACAAACAATTCCAACAAGGGCCTCTCCACGAGGTGCTTCGCCGCTGGGGCGGGGGTCCTTTGCCCGCCCGGATGGAGGAGGCAGACGCCAGGTGCTCCTGCATCAGATTGGGCGAGGGGGCTGGGCAAGAGCGAAGCCTTGAAGAAGGCTTCCCAGCCTCGCTTCGCCCTTCCTTCTTCTTTAGTGCTGGCCCACCCGGCCACCCTTTATGGTAAGAGTGAGATTAGCTGGTTGCTTCGGGGCATATATATATATATATATATATATATATATATATATATATATATATATAACCCCTTAAATAGGTCACAAGGGTGGGTAGTGCAAAGGATAAGGGTTAGATGAGTTCCGAAGAAGGCACCCAGGGGGTGCATAGCATCCCTTCTCTCAGGAGGACAGCAGCAGAGATTTCACAGAGGGGAGGGGAAGCTGGGGACCCCAGGGGATGCTGAGCAATTAGGGTTAGGAGGCCCGGATGGGGGGGACATGGGGTACCACAGTGGAGAAACGGAAGTGTGCTGTATGGTGGGACAGCGCGCTTCCGGTATAGGAACTTGATTGGCGGTCTGGACCAGAAGATCAAGGTTGACTCCGGTTACAGACCAGTTTGGTGCACTATGAGAAGCCCCCTTGTAAAAAGGGAAATTGAGGTTATTATAAATAAGATAATAAAATTGTGGCCCTAGTTAACCCATATATCTGTGTCTGTCTCTTTATTCTGAACTGGGCGGGCAAAGAACAAAGGTGGAAGACGGCAAAACAAACAAAAACAAAACAATGTGGCTTCACAAAAAGCTCAGGGAGGACGGGGGCGGCGAGGAGAACCCATATAGGGATTGGAAGGAAGGCCATGCCACAAAGGAAGAGTACAGACAGGTAGGAAATAATTGCTGACGTGATGTTAGAAAGGCAAAAGATGAGGATATGCTGAGGTTATCAATGGATTCTAAAAGCAACAAAAAAACAGTCTTCAACGATATGTGTAGCAAAAGACAGAGAAAAGAAACATTGGCTCAGCTATTAAATGGGGATGAAAAAATATAACAAATGACAAAGAAAAGGCGGAAGTGTTGAATTCCTGCTTTGGCTTGGTCTTTTCCCAAAAAACAGTCTATGACCCTCCAGGCAAATATGAAGTACAAATGGAGGGCATAGGTTTGCAGCTTGAGATTGATAAACAACTAATCAAGGAACGGCAAAGTCCCTTGCCTGTGGAGACCTCCATTCTTGCAAACTGGAGTCATCACTGTAAGCAGTTAATTTAAGGAAATACTTGTGGCAAGAAACAAGGAGAAGAAAGAAATAGGAAGCATACCAGTTGAAAATGGCATAATGTGGAACACCCATAAATGTATGAGGCTGTGCAATTACATAATAAAACTGTCTTCTAAAAGTACCCACTTAATCTGTTTCTTTCTTAAGATCACTCCATCCCAGTTTCTTCTTATTTTTCTCTCAAGAAAAGAGAGGGAGGTTTTGTTGATGATATTGAAAGAGCAAGAGTGTGCAATGCTGACATTCTTACATCAATTTCCCACACCTAATAAGGTTGAGAGGCTTTTTGGCAAGGTACTTTCCAAATATCCCTCTTCCACAGGGAGAGAGAGGATGGGCTAGGTACTCCCCACTGGGCATAGAACTTCCATTTGTTTTGGACCACAACTGCTCCCATTGGTGTCTAGGAGTAGTGCAAGAGGTCATGGGAGTCTCAAGAGAGCATCAGGTGGATAGTCTACCTGCCTATTAGGCTCTATAAAGGAAGCCTCTCAAAGAACTACCTGTTGCATGTTCCTTGAGTCTCCTATGAACCTTTGCACCACTTCCAGATACAACAGGGAGCAGGGTCCTTCTTGAAAAGCCAGTATAATTAGGGTTGCCAGACATCCGGCAAAAGGAGGACATGTCCTCCTTTTTAGCCTAATGTCTCCATCCGGCAGGCAAAGATAAAAACCTTTAAAATGTCCGGCTTGTGGACGTGTCGTGTTCGCAGGGGGCATGTCGCGCTTGCGGGGGTAATGTCTTAGAGTGCATGATGCGGGCAGGTGGGTGGGCGAGCGAGAGCCAGGAGCTGCGTGGCTCCCTGACCGACTGGGGCCACTTCTCTCTGGCAAGCAAGAGACTTTCGGTGACACACAGCCAGGCCCTTTCCTTCCCACAGGAGAGCAGCAGCAGCAGCAACTCCTCCTCCTCTCCTCCCCCTTTGAGACAGCTTCAAGACCCGATGAATCAGAGCGGTGGCAGTGGCTGTTGCTGCCATGTGTGTGGCCACCACGCTCCCTGTTTGCTCAACTTCTCCTCTTTGCGCCGCGGGAGGAGCGCAGCTGAAAAACCCAGCTCGGCGGCAGCTCGGAGGGAAGCTTGGCTGCTCCCTGAGCTCTCCCACTTTCCCTGCCAGTTCGTCTTAGGGTGGCTAAGCCCTCCACAAAACCACCGCCTCCACAGGACACCCCCGTTGCTTTTTCCCTGCACTCTCCTTCCTTGTCTCGAGGTTTCTCCCAGGGAGCCTGGAAAGCACTGTAGCGCTCCTGCCTTTGTACAGCTGCCGGCGCCGGAGGGTTTTGCTTTGCTTTGAAAAACAGCGGGGAGAGTTGTGTGTTTGCGGCTGAGGGTGGAGGAAAGCGGGGGTTATGGTATGTCCTCCTCTGTCCTCTTTTTTGTCTTTCTATGTCCTCCTTTTGGTACCCATGTATCTGGCAACCCTAAGTATAATGATATTGGAGGCCCAGATAGAGGTGATAATGGCTCCTCTTCAACCTTTTGTCTTTGGGCTGAAGCTCCCAGGTTTCTGGCTGGGGCAGTTTTTGGTGAATTCTGGAAGCTGCAGTGCAAAAGGAACAGAAACTCCCACCATGAGTGTTGGAAATAGCCAGTTAATTAATGACTGAATAGGCCTTATGTTTCTTTTGAATTCAGGGTAGTGAATATAACTGTTTTGGCCTCATCATGTTTCTAGGCTGGAATTCTTACCCATCCTTTTGCTTGATGAATTCCAAGGGTCTTGCTTTTAATTCATCTTGACATGACACATAGCTTCCTTTCCTTGAGCAGCTTAGCCAACCAGTGGCACAGTTCTAATCTGTGGCACTGGTATGTTGAGTGAATGTGCAGGCTTCTGGGCCACAATATAGGTATAGTGCCCCATCCTTAAGAAGCTTTGATAGAGATGAGTGTGTTGTTTATTACTGCATTTCTGTTCTATAAATAAAAGGCATACATTGTGTTTGTTTATAGACATCCAATAAATCGCTTGGATAACTATTTTTAAAATACTTCCTTTGAGAAATTAGTTTACAACCTTTGTAATCTTGTTGATTTCATGGTGCAGTGATCACCTAATTGCTTTTATTCATTCCTCACATGTAAACACCTGTAGTTCTACCTTAATGTTTTACTTCGCCGCTATCTTACTCTGCTATGTTGTTTAAATCTCAACAGCATTACCCTGCATCTGCTGTCAAGGCAGTGCAGAGTCAGCTGAGACAACATTGCCCCCTCAACCAGCAAATAAAGAGATGAGACACAAGAGGCTGATTTCAGTCTGGGATTTTACTTGATTAACCATTTAAATCCCCTTACCTGCAGTAGGGCCTAAGGTAGTGCACAAACCTGGTAACAGGAGCAGGTGGAATCATCCAGGCTAATCTCCAGGCCACGCACCATCTCTCTGCTCTCCAGACTGGGCAAGTCCCTGGCCTTGGGCCCCTGCTTTATATTGCCAGTCTTGCCCCATCTGACTCAGCTGGGAAGACATTCTTGGGCCCATTTCCAGCCCAAGTCCCATGGTTTGAGGTTGGCCATAACCCAAGACTGCCTCAAAAGGCCATCCTTGCCTGTGTTCCTGAATCCCAAGATCAGGGGACCCAATCACCTAATGGGGCCCTATGAGGCCCACCACTAGTATCTGTCTCTCAGCACAACCCACCAAATTCTGACTCATTTAAAATGATACTGCCTGTGAGGGTTCAGCAGGTAGCTCCTTCCTTGATTCAAATAATGCGCCAGATCTCTTTGGTTTTAAAACAGGGGTGACATTTATTGGATTATTTAACAGGAGTCCAGTATCTACAAAAGTGTTCCAAACATTCTCCCCTTTAGACAACCGGTCTGAAGGGGGGTTCCATTCTTCTAACTTGAAGGGGTTTCCACCCTGGTCATTCCAGGGACCCGGTCACTCAGGAGGGATGTCAAGATTCAATACCAGTCCCTTCTCTCCGTCCAGTAAGGGAATGGTGTCCTCTTCTCTAGAGTCCACCCAGTCACGCTCCCGGGTGGGTTCCCCCATCTGCCACGGGGTTCCAGGAATCCCCTCTGCTGCGTCTCCCATATCCTCCATTCTAGTCTCTCCTGTCGTTCTCTTTCCACCCTCTCTCTTTCCTCCCTTAACTTCTTCCGCCACTCTTTAGTTTCTCTCTCACCCCAGTAGGATGGTTTGGGGTTGAGTTCTCGTCTCCTTCTGGCATCCGTCTCTTCTTTGGGAACTCGCAGCTTTTCTATCTTCCCTGTCCAAGGATCCTCAACCCAGATCCATTCCCAGCCTTCTGGCAACTCTCATTCCCCCCCTTCTTATATCCCCTAACCCCGCCTCTACCACCTCCCGCCTTTTTTCTCCCGTGCCCGCCAATTTTGTCCCAGTCTCTGCGACCGTTAGTCCTTCCAGATCTTTCTCTAAATTCCCCGGGTCATGTTCAAGAGGTCTTGTCTTCCTAGGTGGGGGAACTGGAGGGGTCTGGATCTCCTTTTCTGCCGTTGGCGGGAGGGACGGCACTCCTGAGAGAGGGGTCTCTCTCTCGCTCTCCTTCTTACACTGCCCCAATCTGCAGATTGTTCCCTGTAAGAATCAGACTGGGACAGGAAAAAGTCACATGGACCCCTTTTATTCAATATGCCAATCAGGGAACATGCCCCCCCCCCCAATTCCTATTTGGCCCTTTAAGCAACCAGAAGTTTCTCCCTGCCTTAGAGGGTAGGTGGGCGTCCATCTGGCAGCAGCAGGCAAGACCTGTGTTGCAGTAGGCAAGCCCCCAATGCTGCCAGCACTGTGATGCAGAAGTTCAGATCCATTCTGTGGATCATCTTAAGGCAATGCAGTGAGGCCTTGGACCAGCACTTCCAGCAGTCAATCTCTAGTGTCATGACTCTGGTACCATTAATTCATCAGGAGGGCATGTAGAACTGGATAATATGTGCCTCCTGGGCTGCAGTCTTGGGATGTGAAGAATGCTCATAAAATCCCTTGTTACTGCCTCACCACAACAACACACCTCCATAAGGAATTAAAAAATTCTTTGAGATTCCTTGTCTCCAGACAACAGTAAGGCATGGAGCTTTTCTTTTCCCTATCAAGGCCTCTGGAATTTGTGTCAAAAGTCTCTGGGCAAAACTAGAGTCTTTTCCCTTTGAGAAGCAAAGCAGATGTACGCGTATAGAGCCACCCACCCAAAGAGAGAGAGACTGACAGACACACAGACAGATACACACAGAGACACACAGAGCAAGAGCTGTGTGATTGATCAAAAATTTGCAAATTTGATCTTCGTAATTCTAAAAAGTTCATGTGATAAGACAGTAAGTATTATAGCTTCACAAATTTTGCAGGGCAATAACTATTAGAGTTGCACATCATTTGCACACACACACACACAAAACCACATTCAATTAGACATGAGGTTGTGAGTTGAGAGCACCAGGAAATTTCTTGCTGGCCTCGCCAGTCGCACCCCAACTTGAACATTTCAGCTGACCCCACCGCTGGAACGTTGTCAGCTGACTCATCTACCCAATTGAGATGTGTCAGATCCTACAAAGTCCTTGTAGGTCAGTCTAAATGCCTTTTAAGTATGAGAATTTTGCTCCCTTGAGTAGTTCTTTGCTTCCTGGTCCTGCCTACCTGTTTTTGATGTTGCAACTACTTCTTCCCTCCTTCAATCCACTATGACTATCTTGGAACTAAAGCTCATGCTTGACCCTGCCATTGCATTCACTTGTCTCTGGGTCCTTGCCTTCCTGAACAACAGTTCAACTCCAGCCTAACTCTGACTGCTTCTTCAGAAACTCATCTGTATTTATCCCAAATTCCTTCAGCTGTAGAGCAAGGTAGGGAAGGTAAATCTTTGTTTATTTCATTCTTGCAGATGATAATTTTAAAAAATGCCTCCAAAGTGGGAAAGATTACAAGTTCGTCCGTCTCTCTCTCTCTCTCTCTGTGTGTGTGTGTGTGTGTGTATGTGTGTGTTTCACTTATCTGTGAAAAATATCACAAAACTCCATTTTGTGCAAAAGTATGCATTTTGCATAACAACGTGTATTTTGCACACAAACTTTTAGTTTGCATAAAAGAGAAGTTCTTAAAACACAAAATCAGGGGGTTGCACAGGAAAGGCAGGGTTTTCTTTCTTTCTTTCTTTCTTTCTTGTTAATGCTTCTGTTGAAGAAACATGTTTGTCTTTTTTACTCTCATTCAGGAGTGAAAAATCTTGCAGTAGTTTGCTGTTTTCTACCTAGGATGAGAAAATCAGTATGTATCCATTTTGTCTTTAGACCAGGACTCATGATATCCCCTTAGATTTCTTTCTGTCTTTCCTGGTACTTGCAGTAGCTCCTGATCAACCATCGCGCATATATTTAATCAACATGCATTGTCGCACCCTTGTCCAGATTTTTAATGAAGATGTTAAATAAGATGAGATCCCCATTAACATCTCACTTAAACAACCTCCCCATAATTTGGTGTGGTGCCATTTCTCATTATGTTGTGTTTGGACTCAACCGGCCATTTCCACATCCAAGTGGCAGTGCTCCATGTCTGAGCCAAATTGAATTTAATTTTGCAAGTAAAGATTTCGCATCCACTGCTTTGCTGAGACCTAGATAAATTACACATTCTTTCATCCACTAATTTTGTAATGCTATCAGAAAAAGCAATCAAGCTTTGAAGATTACTAATACTCCCTGCCTGTTCTCCACTGGACCATGGAAGATCAGTCACTTAAAAATCTGAATTCCTGTGTTATCAAAGCATTACTGCCTCACCAGCCTGGGGTCTGATTAATTTTTTAAATATTATATTAGTTTAATTCATTTTCTCACAGATGGGAGCTCCTTTGACCCAGAGCTTTCAGTGGACATCCCTTACTCATTAGCACCAAACAATTTACAAGAACCTCATAGTTTTGGGGTTTTGCTCTAAGCTTTCATTGTATAAAATCGGGAACAAACTGGGATATCAAAATTTGGCCACACTCTGAATGAGGTAAATCAGCTTCTTTGATCTTTTGTATCTATAGTAGTCTCAAAAAGCAATCTCAAAAATGATAGAATGATTTCAATACGAATCCAAGGCAGACCTTTCAACATCACAGTCATCCAAGTTTATGCACCAACCACCGATGCTGAAGAGGCTGAAATTGACCAATTCTATGAAGACTTACAACACCTTCTAGAACTGACACCAAAGAAAGATGTTCTTCTCATTATAGGGGACTGGAATGCTAAAGTAGGGAGTCAAGAGATAAAAGGAACAACAGGTAAGTTTGTCCTTGGAGTTCAAAACGAAGCAGGGCAAAGGCTAATAGAGTTCTGTCAAGAGAACAAGCTGGTCATCACAAACACTCTTTTCCAACAACACAAGAGGCGACTCTACACATGGACATCACCAAATGGGCAATACCGAAATCAGATTGATTATATTCTCTGCAGCCAAAGATGGAGAAGCTCTATACAGTCAGCAAAAACAAGACCTGGAGCTGATTGTGGCTCTGACCATCAGCTTCTTATAGCAAAATTCAAGCTTAAACTGAAGAAAGTAGGAAAAACCACTGGGCTAGCCAGGTATAATCTAAACCAAATCCCTTATGAGTACACAGTGGAAGTGAAGAACAGATTTAAGGAACTAGATTTGGTGGACAGAGTGCCTGAAGAACTATGGATGGAGGCTCGTAACATTGTACAGGAGACAGCAACAAAAACCATCCCAAAGAAAAGGAAATGCAAGAAAGCAAAGTGGCTGTCCAATGAGGCCTTACAAATAGCAGAGAAGAGAAGGGAAACAAAATGCAAGGGAGATAGGGAAAGTTACAGAAAATTGAATGCGGACTTCCAAAGAATAGCAAGGAGAGACAAGAGGGCCTTCTTAAATGAACAATGCAAAGATATAGAGGAAAAGAATAGAAAGGGAAAAACCAGAGATCTGTTCAAGAAAATTGGAGCCATTAAAGGAACATTTTGTGCAAAGATGGACATGATAAAGGACAAAAATGGCAAGGACCTTACAGAAGCAGCAGACATCAAGAAGAGGTGGCAAGAATACACAGAGGAATTATACCAGAAAGATCTGGATGTCCCGGACAACCCAGATAGTGTGGTTGCTGACCTTGAGCCAGACATCCTGGAGAGCGAAGTCAAGTGGGCCTTAGAAAGCATGGCTAACAACAAGGCCAGTGGAGGAGATGGCATTCCAGTGGAACTATTTAAAATCTTAAAAGATGACGCTGTTAAGGTGCTACACTCAATATGCCAGCAAGTTTGGAAAACTCAGCAGTGGCCAGAGGATTGGAAAAGATCAGTCTACATCCCAATCCCAAAGAAGGGAAGTGCTAAAGAATGCTCCAACTACCGTACAATTGCACTCATTTCACACGCTAGCAAGGTTATGCTCAAAATCCTACAAGGTAGGCTTCAGCAGTATGTGGACCGAGAACTCCCAGAAGTACAAGCTGGATTTCGAAGGGGCAGAGGAACTAGAGACCAAATTGCTAACATGCGCTGGATTATGGAGAAAGCCAGAGAGTTCCAGAAAAACATCTACTTCTGCTTCATTGACTACGCAAAAGCCTTTGACTGTGTGGACCACAGCAAACTATGGCAAGTTCTTAAAGAAATGGGAGTGCCTGACCACCTTATCCATCTCCTGAGAAATCTATATGTGGGACAGGAAGCAACAGTTAGAACTGGATATGGAACAACTGATTGGTTCAAAATTGGGAAAGGAGTACGACAAGGCTGTATATTGTCCCCCTGCTTATTTAACTTATATGCAGAATACATCATGCGAAAGGCTGGACTGGATGAATCCCAAGCCGGAATTAAGATTGCCGGAAGAAATATCAACAACCTCAGATATGCAGATGATACCACTCTGATGGCAGAAAGTGAGGAGGAATTAAAGAACCTCTTAATGAGAGTGAAAGAGGAGAGCGCAAAAAATGGTCTGAAGCTCAACATCAAAAAAACTAAGATCATGGCCACGGGCCCCATCACCTCCTGGCAAATAGAAGGGGAAGATATGGAGGCAGTGACAGAGTTTACCTTCCTGGGCTCCACGATCACTGCAGATGGTGACAGCAGCCACGAAATTAAAAGACGTCTGCTTCTTGGGAGGAAAGCGATGACAAACCTAGACAGCATCTTAAAAAGCAGAGACATCACCTTGCCGACAAAGGTCCGCATAGTCAAAGCTATGGTTTTTCCAGTAGTGATGTATGGAAGTGAGAGCTGGACCATAAAGAAGGCTGACCGCCGAAGAATTGATGCTTTTGAATTGTGGTGCTGGAGGAGACTCTTGAGAGTCCCCTGGACTGCAAGGAGAACAAACCTATCCATTTTGAAGGAAATCAACCCTGAGTGCTCATTGGAAGGACAGATCCTGAAGCTGAGGCTCCAATACTTTGGCCATCTCATGAGAAGAGAAGACTCCCTGGAAAAGACCCTGATGTTGGGAAAGTGTGAAGGCAAGAGGAGAAGGGGACGACAGAGGATGAGATGGTTGGACAGTGTCATCGAAGCGACCAACATGAATTTGACCAAACTCCGGGAGGCAGTGGAAGACAGGAGGGCCTGGCGTGCTCTGGTCCATGGGGTCACGAAGAGTCGGACACGACTAAATGACTAAACAACAACAACAAATCTATAGTAGAGATGGGAATGAGGCTGTGAAAGGCAATGTGGGCCATGTGAGTGGGAGGAGCCACCAGGTGATGCAGTCTCTTACACCACCTGAGGTGGAAGAAGACACTCGGCTACCTTAGTCACTGCTGCTGCTTCTTTTCTTGCCTCCTCCATCACTGCCCCATTTCACTTGCTAAAAGACGGAGCAGACACAGAACACATTCACTGCATGAATGAGACAAGAAGCTCTTCCTCCTCCAAAGGGCACAGGTTAAGATGGCACAGAAGGCAAAGCAAAGTCCTACTAATCTTCAAGTCAGCACAGAGGACACGGAGTCAGAATCAATATAGTTTGGAGTCAATAAGCCACCAAAGAAAGTATACCATCAGGGAGAATGCCAGCTCGATATCATTTCCAAGATTATACACCACAGAGATGTCCAGTCCAGTCTCAAGAGTCCAAAGTGTAGTTGGCAATGTTCAAGCAGAGATGGAAATGTGCAGCAGTTCTTTTGCAGCTAAGCTGGACTGGTTCCTTCCCAGGGCCCAACTGGAAGCCCTTTAGCATAAAGTCTCTCCAAGGGACTGCTTCTCAAGGAGATCCCTGTTCAGTGGGAAACATCAGCTCATGGGTAGACTTCTGTAGATGAACATATTGCTGGGTCACACCCAGTCTTCCTTGTGCCCTTATTTGGCAACACCCTCTTGGTCTGAGAGGGCATCCTGCCATCTTCCCTGAGTCTAGACGTGGATCATTTGATGAGATAATTCAGTGAACCGTTCTTGGGGCCCAAGCTGTTCAAGGGCAGTCAGCACCACTGCATCATTAAGCCCTGGCAGCCCTAGAAGTTCCCCTGAAAAAGATCCTTGTGGCACTTCAGTTACAATTTCCATCCATAAAACAATGGGATATGCAGGTGTCATCAAGAGAATGTAGAAGGAGAGGATCTATACTTGAATATACGATTTGAAAATGTCAGTATTTTCCCAGGATGCTACTGTTTTGGTAGACCTATTCAGTTACTTTTTCTTGCCTGTCACTGCTAAATGTGCACAGCAGTTTGTAAGCAAAAGCTGCTAGCAGGGCTACAAAATTAAATTTCTTGAAATTGCATAGGAATTGAGATCTCTGGGGTCCTGTAATGGTGAAAGCCATTTCCTTTCATATTTTAATGATCAAAACTAGCAACAACCTTCTGTTTATGCTGTTGTGGTTTCTGATGAAATAATTACATCAGAAGAAAACAGGGGCTTTTTTCCTCCCCCAGCATGCACAAATTAAGGGGGAAAGAATATTTGATTTTCTTCCCTGCAATAAGGGAATGAAAGGTCATTGCTCCCCAAAAAGTGTCATTCCAGAAAGATCCGTGTTTAGAATACATCTTACATCCCTTAATGAGAATAAAATATGTGGGTGGCTGAGTGAGTGTATCATTCACAGCTCTGATTTCCTGTTGGGAAAGAAAATATCATCTTAGAACATAGTTTAAAACATATTGAAATGCCCTACATAGACTTGAGCCACATGCTGTAATCCTGTTGTGTTCTGTAAGACCAAGGAAGCAATAGCTGGTTTCTCTCCATCTACCTTATTTAGCATTTCACTTTTAAAAAAGCCCTTTGACAGCACATGTTTCCTCAGAAGTATGTTCTATTTCATACAGAAGGGCTTGCTTCTAAGTAAGCATAAATGGGACTGCACTGTAAGGTTCTCTGGGCAATCAACTATGTATGAGAAATACGAGTAGATTTTTATTGACAGATTGGTCCCTAAGACTGTGGCTCAATTGATAGTTATGTAGCAGGAAATGGAGAGTATGGATGTATCAGACAGGCCAATCAGTGGGCAGCGGCCAAAATATATTGACATGATCAATACTAAAGAAAATCTCTGGCTGTCCAAAGGGAAAATCATTGAATTTTAGGGCTTTGCAGACACTTCTGTATCCTTGCCTAGCATTTGGTTTAAAACAAAATGGTATGGTAAGGAAATTGAGACCAAAAACCAGTCTCCATCTTAAAACATGGGCACACTGCTGTACCTCAGCATCCACTTCAAATAAATACAAGAGGGAAGCCCCATTCTTGAAGTGTCTAAAGAAAGAGGAGAAACACTAGAAATTGAATCTCACAGTCTAATGTGTGGTTACATTATTGAAAGAAATCAAGTGATGGATTGATTTTTTTTGAATTTGGTTTAAAGTCCTGGGGTAGTCACATGGTTTTTGAGTCGGTATGTGTGTCTTCTTAGGAAAACTTTTAATTCATTTTTAAACTGCATTGTATATCAGTCAAGAGGGCTACACAGGCTTTTAGAATCATTGCATTTCAGACTTTGTCCCGCTCCCACTTGCCCTCACATTGGCTGCCTCTCACAACCAATAGCCCCTGCTGCTGTTGGGTAATGTTTTGTTAGTTTTATGTTTTTTAAAAAATCTTTTGCAATCTGACATAGTGCTAGTACAGAATGAGAGACAGAAAAAGACTAAAACAGCAGTTTCCCTGCAACCCAACACATGCACATGTAGACAAACAAACTCTCTCTCTCTCTCTCACTCTCATACACACACACACACACACACCGGGGGGGGGGGGGTTGAAGAAGGAGAGAGAGCAATGGAGCCAGGGCTGAAACTGACCAAAGACATTTTGACTAGATTGGCACTTTATTGAGTGTCAAATCCCACAGACACAAATTATGCCAACAGAGACATTGACGTAGGCCAGAACAATTGAAAATGAATGGATTTCACAAGCAATTTAAAATAAACAACTTTCTTGCAGCCAAGTAAAGTACTTCGCTTTCCAACCAAAAAACACACTTCCCATGTGCTTCCATGTGTAGTCACCTTTTAAAAAATCAATTTCAAACATGCTTCAAATAGAGTTTTTTTTTTTTCCAGCATGTAATCATTCTTTCAGAGAAATAGTGAGAAATTAAAATCCCAGTTTTCTTCTCACTGTAAGATTTCTTTGCAGGACTCACCAGAAAGGGCATTAAGCTGTCCAGAATGTTAATTTCCTATACAGAACTACAAATGAAAAACTAATAAATAAAAGGTAAAATGAGACACCTTAAATATCTCACATACCTCAAAATCCCTATTTGGATTGCCATTAGTTAATGCAACTTGATGGTATATAACACATAACCACCATGCCTAGGGCTATGCTACAGGTCTGCTGTTTCCAGATTTTGACACTACCAAAACCTCTGTTTCGTTTCATCTTTTCTATAAAAGTAAAGATATGCCATTTAGGGAGTGAGACAGCTAGTAGAATTATGTTGTAGTGTTTATATTTAGAGTGGAAGTTAAAGTACAAGAAGTGTGTTCTACGCTTTAAGAGAGGAGATTGATCAATGGTCTAAATTTCTTTGCTTGTGCAGATACATCTTTTACTCTAACCCTTTTCTTTGGTGATTGCCCCCCCTTTTTTTAACTATAGAGGCACAGAGACATCAATTAGGAACAGAAACCAAACAACTTGAGGTAATAGGGTTTTTTAAAAAGCCATCTGGGGGGAAACACACTAAATTATCTTGGACTCAACTTCCAGACAGCATAAATCACACCCACTTGCAAGAGAAAGAGAAAGAGAAAGAAAGAGAGAGAGTTGCTAGATAATCCTCACTGTTTAAGTGATAGACATGTCCTGTACTGTAGTTGGGCTTCTGCCTGGGAAACAAATTGAGGATCAGACATGTTCTATCAAAAGCTAGTCTTTCCCAAGGTGGGGGGAGTAGTAGAAAACATCAATTTCCACCCCCTAATTGCTAGGGTAAAAAGCAGAAGTAGAGACTTCCAGCTTTCAGAAGGTGGCAGAATTGAGAGGTAGAACTGCAGCATCAGTGAATAATAGCTGTAATAAACAGGTTGCCAAAGCAGAAAAGAAAGGAAAAGAAAACACCGTCACCATCATTATTTTCTGGGAGAGAGATAACATGGAGGCCTCTTATCAACCATACCTACATTGTAACTAGAGCTGCCATATAGGAAGACAAAAGTTTGGTTGTTAAACCCAGAATATCCAGACTAGAATACCAATGGTATGATCTTGTATATGCAGCATATTAGAGCTAGCGTCAAGCTGCTTCTAGGTAAAAGCTGAAATAAATTTCAGCACAGTTGGATTAAAAACCCTCCTGCTTCTGTCCTTATCTCCCACCTGCCTCCTGATACGTGCAATTAAAATTGAGTATCACTTCTCTAAATCTGAGTTGCTTAACCCACAGGCCATGACCTAAAACCCTAAAAAAAGGGGTCACAAATATGAGAATCACATACCTCGGTAGCTGCAAGGCATATAAAGTATTTACAAGGAGGCCAGCGGGAGATTGGAATGCATATTAAAACTGAACATTACTGTTCTAAAAGTAGCAATGGCTGATTTGGATTCAATTAGCTGCTACACCTTCTCAAACTTATTTCACTACCTGGAGCCACAGACACCAGCTGGTCTTTTTCCAATCTTCCTACTTAAGCGACTGAAGCAAGATTAGACATGTTTCTACTGCTGCTGTGTTTGTTTGTTAATTTCTCTGTTTGTTTTTTTAACCTCTACATAAGCCAAACTGGAGAGGATGCCTGTCAGCTAAATGGGACATGGTAGCATGGTTGGATGCATTAGTAAAGCATGTGGGGAGGGAGTGTCTGGTTTTTTTTTGAGGGGGGGGCTTACTTCCAGAGTACCTGCATGCTTTCTCTTTTAGTGGAAAAGCAGCATTAGAAAGGTTTAGCTCATGCCAATGCTGGCTAGAGGATTTTGTTTTCCAAAAGATATAATTCTCTCAGTTAACCTAGGTAACTGTAGTCCAAATAAGTAACATTTCCATGAAATAACTTCCCTTTGGAGGTTTAGAGTAGGAAAGCTTCACTAGTATTAACAGTCCTCACTGAGGTTCCATTCCAATTCCTTCCTCAACACAACTGTTTTTAAGAAAAACAAAAGGGAGAGCTAAAGTCTACATTTCTTCAGTGCCTATGATAGATTATCATTATAGGGTCTGCCCAGATGGGTATATAGATCGCTGTTTGGATTGCTGTTGGTACGGTTTGATTCAAACCAATTTACGGCATCCACACATGTTTCTACTTAGGTTGATCCATGCTGCCATTGCCCTCCCACCCTGGAATAAAGAGGCGAGACGCAGGTGATGGGGTAAACTAGGGCCATACTTTATTTAAAACACCTCATGTAGATTCTTGCCCACAGAAAATCAGGGGCCGTGTGGGAACAGGTTTGGAGCCGAAGGTCTCTCGGGACCCCCTCCCCAAACTTATATGGGCGAGTCCCATGCCCCATTGTTGTGCGGTCCTTAAGACCGCATGACCCCGGCCGGCGAACTATCAAGCCCCTGCCGGGCCTGTAAGCCCCCGCTCTTTGGCAGCCCTTAGCCCGGTGGAGGCCCAGCCCGTCCTTCCTTCTGACACTGTAACCTCACGATCTGCAGCACCTCAAGTTTGGACGTGCTATCACTTCCATTGTACTCCCTGGGCACTCACCGATCCTCGTTCCTTCCACACTACCCGCTGTGTGACCTAAACAAGTAACTCAGCAACCAAAAGCAAAAAATAATAACCCCTTGCTGGTGTGGGATAGGCGAAAAATCCCCGCGACCACCTTGCCAATCCTGTTAGCGGGTCAAAAATTCCTATCCGGCCCCCAACAGGGCGACCAGTCAGAATCACACTGGTTTAAAGGGAGGGTGGGCGGGATGAAAGCCTCGGGAAGAGGCTAAGCACGTGGTGGAGCTTCCTTTTAAGGACGCTTTCCCCTCCCCCTGGGTAACTAATGAGCATTCACGTCTCACGTTACTCACGGGAGGGAAGGCAAAAGGAGCCTCGCTCTGCTACGACGCCGACGGAGCCAACATTTCAAGGGCTGTCCTGTTCCTTTCTGGCACAGCACTAGGGGCTTCTGGTTTGTTTGTTTTTCCTTTTCCTCCCTTTTTTCTTTCTTTTTCTTTTTTCTTTTTGTACAATTCAGCATGTTCCTAGTAATCCCATTGTGTAGACTTTGCAGTCCCCGGGTAGGTGGGGCTCGTCAGCCTGGGAAGGCAGCCCATCTAGGAGAAGGAAAACTCCGATTTCAAACCTCCACTGCCTTGTGGCTATATCCACTGATGGAAAAGGCTTCAGGAGTTAACCTCGAGGCAAAATCCGGAGCCGGAGTCCCGGAGGCAGTTCGTGTCGTTCTGGCAACTCCTGCGACATCGCTGGAACCAGTTGTATTGGCTCTTGCCTTTCCATTGGACTATTTCAGCGACGTGGAGAGGGGGGATATGCTGCTTGGGTAACAGCCTATCCTCCATATTATTTTACCCAGGCTTCGTGCTCTGGAGAGGATACTCCAGCTTCGCATACAGCGTCGAAGTCCTCCATACAGAGCACGTTACCATAGTCTCTCGAGACTGAAGGATGCCTATGTAAAGACTGCAGATGGTTGTTTCGCACCCATGGAGCTTTGGACAGCATTATCTGAGGGGATGACCCTATGGTGTATTAGGAGGGTTGTGACATTAAAAGGGAAGACAGAGAAGCCCCCTCCTCCATTTTCATCTTCTTATAAAACTATATTTCCCTAACTGATGTAGCAAAATTCTAATATCATGATAAGTTGAAGCATTGCACTTTTATATGTCACTTTATTTAACCAAAAATAGAAGGAAAAGAAAGTCACTGTGGCCCGCTGAACAACTGCTGTGGAACAAGGTGAGGAAGGGGGCTAGTTGATTCCATGGGGCCTGCCCCCACAAGGCAGCACAGCCCAAGCAGAGCCCTGTCTGAGGAGAACAGCAGGAAAAGAGGGGGTGGTGGTTACCTGACTTTTGTTGACCCAAACTGCACCCCAGTGCTTTCCCCTTGCACTGCCACTGTCCTCAGCTGCTATTTGTGCTGCTTCCTTACATGTGAGTAAACCATGTAAACCATGTAAATGTATCATAAATAGGTAATCCTATTTATGATGTAAACCAGGTAAACCTTGCTTGTGAGTAATCTGGGTAAACTTTGCTCATGAGTAAACCAACAATCCAAAAACATGTATATAGACTCTTCTCTGGGGAGAATAAACATCTCCAGTGTAAACAGAAGGCTTGCTCAAGAGAGAGATGAACTAAATCACACTGAACCTTTTAAGCACAAAGGAGACCATTCCAAATTCCCCTGTCTGGACAAGCCCTGATTTACATAAGGGACGGGCAACCTGTGGTCCAAGGCTGAATGCTGAACATTTTTGACCTGACTTCATTCAGACAGTCGGAGGCACGGGAGGGGTGCATTGCATCACTAAATTTAGACACTTGAATACAGTTGAAGAGGAGGCTCCTACCTTTCCATAATTGCTTTCATCATTCTTTCAGCATTGAATTTAAACAGGAGAGGTTCCAACTGGCACCATACTTTTCTTCCAAAGAAGTGAAAGCTGCAAACTGTCTTCTTTCCAGTTTTATCCTTGTAACAGCCTGAAAGGTTAGGTGAGGGTGACAGATAGTGACCAGCCAAAAATCATCCAGTGAGCTTCATAACTGAGTAAGGTTTTGAACTCAGATCTCCCAAGTCCTGGTCCAACTGTCTAACCAGAGCAATAGGCTGACTCTTGTAGGACACTTATAATAAGACATGTAGGGCTACCAGGTCAGGGCTCTGGCTAAAGTGTCAGGAAATTGCTATGTTTCCCCTGGTCTGTAAGCTAGAAGACACATGCCAGGTTGAATAACACAGGAGGAGGAGAAACTTAGATCTTAGTCTGTAGGGTGATTTTAAAACCTGGACACTCAAATTCATACATCTCTCTGGGTAGTGCCAGGAGATTTTGGCTCAGCCTGAATACCTTCAAGTGTTTGTGAACTGTGTCTGTGTTTCCCATGTCCCATGATCTCAGGATTAGGCCCTGAAATCTCAGAGGATAAGACATTACTAACCCAGCAACTCTTCAGAGCCAAGGCAAGAATCTTGGGCCTTCTAGACATTTTGGCCAACAATTTTCATTGGCCCTGTGAGGAAAACAGATGAATGAAGGGAAGCAGATCTGGGTTCTTTTGACTGATATAGGATACAAGTCAGACCCAGCCTTTCAGAACAGTTTGTTTTTTAAGTCAAAGGATCTTACCTTGCTCACTCTAGAGTTGACAAGTGTTTGAAGCCTTTGTTTGAGCAAGTGATACCACATGCAGATGACGACACACCAAGGATTTCTCCTGAGAAACCCAAAGTTTTCTAGGTGTGCTGATGGTCTATCTTTCACCTGGAAATATATCCACATATGTTCTGTTGTGAGAGGTACCTGGAAGGGACAGAAAGGGTCTTGGGGGGGCCATAACCCCCTGCCCTAAACTATAGGTTCCTTAGCTTGTCTACAAATGTTGCAACTGCCGAACCATTGCCTATTAATCAGCATTTAGCTGTGGGTTATTTTTCCGTATGGAACAATTAGTCAACATTTAAGGCCTATGATGCCTCAGCAATTGACTCCACCCATTCTGTTTCCCCAAAGCATGGACCTGTTGGACTGTGTCTGCCAATGAACAGCTGGATGGTAATAAAAAAACATGGAGGATAGGGAAGCAAATCGTTTAGTTTAGCCTCTGAGCTTGATGAAGCCTGATATAATTAAGAAACTTGTGATATCTCTAGCAATTGTAATTCCAATTATTTGCTAGCTAAAGGCAAGTTTCTCTGCTCTAAGTTAGGAAATCATGTAAATAGCCTAATTAATATAATTTGCCTTATGTTCCACTAAGAAAAACAAAAACAAATATGTCATTTTAAAAAGTATAAATAACATGGTATAGACTAAATATTAAAAATGCTCTGTTATCAGTCAATTTGTAGAGCAAATATGGCACACTGCAGGTCCCCCCCCCCCCCATTAGTATTTCAAAGTAATTCAACAGGCTTTAATAAAATAATGATTGCTTCACCCTTAAACTTTGATCCACATTATAATAAAATGCAAAGCCTTCCTTGGTAAAAATTAAAGGAAGTTTCTTCATAGAATAGAGACTTGCTGTATGTACGACAGGAGACCAAAATACCAGCAAAAACAACATCAGTTTCCCTTTTTAGTTCTTTTTGTATCAAGAGATTTTTGTCCCAACTTTAAATAAATTGTTGTAAAATTCCATGTTGTTCTGATGGGAAGATACAATAAATAACGGTTTTCATTTTCCTCATGTGGAATGGAGAGATAAAGCTATTTATAATGCCTTAAAAGACTTACAGATCATTTGAACATGTTGTCATGGGTTAATGTCAGGAAGAATTTAATTGGCACAGGCTGTATCTACTATTCAAAACACCAGGAAACAGCCTGTTATTGCTGCACAATGTCATGCCTGTATTGCTGGCAGCAAAAAGGATGCCAAACTTTACATAGCAAAGAGCAATGTGAATGTTGACAACACCCATGTCAGCAGCCAAGATGGTCTGCAGGATAGCCTCTTGTGCTCACTACCATTTCTCCTAGGTATTTTGATTACTTTGTGGTTCCAAGCAATAGATGCCTAGATAACTTGTTGAAAAATAGTCCTGACAATTGACTGAGCTGCCTTGAATCCTTTCGAGGAGAAAGGCAGGATAAAAATATTTTAAATACACAAACAGATTAAATAATTCATTTTTGGGTTAAAAGTGGTTAACTGATGAAAAATGGAATCTGGTTCTGGGATTTTGGTATCCCTTTGGGAATGGTAGTGATCTCAAGAGGGTATCCTGTAGACCATCTTGACTGCTGTCATTGGTGTTGTCCTTTACCATGTAAATTTTGGCATCCCTTTTCCTGCTGTCAATGAGGGCAGTAGTATGGGACCATTTCCTTACTTTTTGAATCATGAATACAAAAGCAAAACATCCCGCATTCATAAACTGGAGTGTTTTTTGAGAATTAAATTTCCTGGCTTTTTTAAATGGAAGTTTAAGTATACATACATTACATACAAATTCCGACAGAAACTTCCCTGATGTAAAATAACCGATTGCTAGTGGATTGCAGAAGAGAAGCACATCATCGATGGTTGCTAGGAAAGGGTAGAACCAAGAATAGCTGGGATATGGCTGCATTCACTCTGTGCCCATCTACTTTGCTCTACAAACCTGCTGCCTGCATGTTTTCCAAAAGATGTCCCATTGTCTTTTGAAATAATAATTAAAAAAGGAGGCTGGGAGTTAGCAAATATTATCACTTGAAACTAAGGTCAAAATCATCTATGATGTGTGAAAAATGAACAATGAAGAAAGATGGGGGGAACCAATCAATTCATTAGAAATGTGGTGTTGGAGGTGTGTCGTACAGATACCACAGACCACTAGAAAGGCAAATAAGTGGATGCTCTACCAAGTCAAGTCTGAAATCTTACTAGAGCAAAAATGAGTAAACTGAGGCTATCCTACCATGCACATATAATGAGAATAGAGAACTGACTAGAAAAAACAATATTGCTGGGAAAAGCAGTGTGGAGGAGCAGTAGGAAGAAAGGAAGCCCAGACATGAGATGGGTTGACTCAACGAAGGAATCCACAGCTGTTAGTTTGTAAAACCTAAGTAGAACCAACTGGAAAAGACAATTTTGCAAGAAAATGGGGGAGGGGGAGTATGAAGAGGATACATTTAACATGAGAAGCTGTTAGTTTGCAAGATCTGAGCAGAGATATTAATGACATGACACTTGGAAGGTCATTAATTCATGTAGTCACCGCTAGAGATGGGGACGACTCACCATTTTGCCGAGTCGTCCCACAAAGTTGCCCCCATGAAGCTTGCCTTAAGGGAATCCAGGCTGCCCTTTGCAAAGATGGCAGCTGCAGCTTCCCTACCCTAAATGAAGCCGCAGCTGCCATCTTTGCAAAGGGCAGCCAGTCTCCCTTTTTACCCTGGCAGTGGCGATTAAGGTAAGGGGATGTCAGTGGGGGTGGGGTGGGCTAAGGTAGGGAGAGGAAGGGGGTGGGGAGTAGGTTGTGGGGGTGGCTGGCTGTGGGGGGTGGCGGCTGCCTATTGGCCACTGATCAGCTGGTCGGCGGCCAGTAGGCAGAATGGGTTGTGTGGTTTTTTTTGTAATGTGAAGGATGAATAAAAACGGGTGAATATTCATCCCTTCGTATTCGTGGTGGTCTCTGGAACCCATGAATATGAAGGGATGAATATTTAACGAATCGGCTATTTTCGTCAAAAAAGCCAATCCATTTTTATATTCGTCCCCATCTCTAGTCACCACACATCAGAAGTGACTTGATAGCACATAACATCTTTGGAGTGTTTTATTTCTTAACTACCAAACAATTGTATAGTGGCAAGGCATGTGGAATTGTTAAAATTGGTGAAATTATGACAAGATATAGGCACCAAAGCTCTTCTAATATTGCATAAGACCATCCCTAGCCACAAAGCAAAAAACAGGGATTTCACTGCTTAAATGAATGAGCTTCTGAATATTTGTTCTCTGTTCTTTTTTTAAAATAGCCTTTTAAATATTCTTACAACCAGACACAGAATACTTTTGTAATGCCTATTTGGCCAGGAAGGAGTTGAAATATTCCCCTCCCGAGAGTCAGCTAATTGGGTCCTGACTGATAGGATTAAAAGTTCAGAATGCTGCAGACCTGAAGCTGATTTCCTCTTTGAAGACTGGCATAAGGACCCTGGTTTCAGAAATGGTTCCTGAAAGCACCCAGGGCTGGGACAAATAAAACTGCTCCGTGATTTTCTAATGCAGAAATATTTTGAATATACCTTACAAAATTATATGCTAATTACCTGAAGATACATTGGATAATATCCCTTAGTGGAGGACTGCCACTCTTTTTTTAAAATAAGCCTTTTTAAAAATGTGTTGAAGAAAACCTGTCTTTTGACCATCCAGGCTAGCCCTATCCTGAATGTCCGAATAGGGCACTGAAACAATGAGAACATGGAAGCATAATACCTATATGATGGTACCTTTGTATGAATATGTTCAGACATTATCTCCCCAAATGCCCAGACTAAAACTGTGAGCAAGTCTCTCTCTGTGTGTGGTTGAAATCCTGTTGTTTAGATTGATTCAATGGGCCTATTCTAGTTGTAACCTACTATGTTAGGCAACAGGACTTCAGCCTATATATAAATGTATGTATACGTATACTCCCTCAAACATGAACCTTTTCTTTCAATTTAATTTAAACATCAAATATTGTGGAGTCCTACTGGTATTTTCCATCAAGAATTTGTTGCGAATGTTTCCATGAGCATTACTCAAACTGCAACAACTTTTCTGAGCAAATATTCACATGTTGCCAGTTGGTGCCAAAGTGAATTGTTAGCTATATTCACTGAAGTACACAGGGTGTGTATGGAAACCCTCAATATGCCTTGGTTGTATTGAGCCATCTGCAAGTTTGTCTCTAGATATTGCAGTGAGGAATAATTCAACAATGGTAATTTGACCATAATCATCATAATGAGAGGATCATGCAGAGTTTTATTTATTTACGTTGTCTCAGAGGGCTCTTCTTTGGGAATCATGCAGTGCCTTGAACAATTGATTTATGGACTAATCCATCTGCAGTTCATCTTAATGGGTGGCTTGAATAATACTGCAGCCCCTTTCTAGCCTTTAAGCCAACATTTAGCCATGCAAAAAAGAAATCATGTGGAATTTTCCTCTCTCTCTCTCTCTCTCTCATTCTCCAATAGAATTTTTCCTCACCAATTGGTTGCA
Source organism: Intellagama lesueurii (assembly GCA_037013535.1). NCBI lineage: Eukaryota > Metazoa > Chordata > Lepidosauria > Squamata > Agamidae > Intellagama > Intellagama lesueurii. Next base: position 24,085,574 of record JBAJHW010000010.1, on the reverse strand, counting down.
GGTAATATCTTCTTGTACCACAGACCTAAGAGTCACTTAGCCTTGTCAGAGGCTTCCATTTCTTTAACACTCAACCTGAAAACAAAATCTATTCCCTTCCCCAGCTGTTCTTCCTCTCCCCAGGTCATTACTTGTGACTTTCTTCTGGCTTATAATGTAAGAAAGAAAATGCAGTGGGGGTGGAATGAGGCGAGAAGTAGCTGGTAGAATCCTGGTAGTCAGTGGAGGGTGATGATCACACTTCCCTTAGAGAAAAAAAATACTGAAAAAACCACACTGTGCTGGTCATTTGATTCTGGAATAATGTGGCACTGCTTTATATATTACTGCAACATAGCTGGAAATCAACTTGTTCATTTCACAATCCATATCAGCTGGTTCCCTAGTTTATGCATTTCCATCTTTCAGGCCATAAAATCCTCTCCTTACTTTACAAAAACAGTACTTTCAGTTAGATAATCATTTCACTTATGTATAAAAGTTTACACTTATTTAAAATATATGAGCCACCACTGAAAAAAAGAAGCATCATCATAAACTACCTTCGTACAAGACACATCTTTTCCCAATTCCCCCACCCCCTCAAAATTTCACTGCTTTTAAAGACAGAGACAGAAGGTTCAGAATTTAAGATTGAAAGCCTCCTTTTCTTCTGCCCACAGTAAAAGTAATAAAAGTATTTTTATTATACAGAGAGGGTAAACATATTTAACAATAAGTTCAAAAGCTAGAAGTCTTGAAATGTCACCACTGACATACAAGGATTATATCAACTGAAGCCAGGCTGGGAGATTTCAGTTTCCAGATACTGGTTGTTGTTTTTTTTTTAGCATCTTGCTTTTTCTTAGGACAGTCCAGATCCCAGTGAAAGGAAGAATATGGGGGAGCCCATGTTCCACAGCACGCAATAGCCACATCCTCTGGCAGTTACACATCTGGACAACAGATCTCTGGATGCCAGCTGTAATCTCAGGAGATTGCTATGCCTCTCTGGGTGTTCAGGCAGGCAGGGCAAGTACAGGAGGAAGAAAGTTGATTTTTGTTTATGAGGTCTCTTTGAAAGCTAAGAACCTATCTCCACACATTCCCAACTGGCATAGTTGAGAAGTATGTGTATGCACTGTACAGTGGTGCCTTGACTTACGAACTTAATCCGCCCCAGAAGATGTTCGTAAGTCAAAACGTTTGTAAGTCAAATCAGCATTCAATGCATAGGAATGCATTGAAAACCGATTAATCCGTTCCAGCTGTTTTTTGTTCTTATGTCGAGGCACCGTTTGTAAGTCAAGCATTAGTTCCCATAGGAACTAATGCAAAACTGGTTAATTCTCTACCACTAGGGAGAGAAATATTTTTTTTAACCTAAGATGACTTAGGTTAAAAAAAAAGGGCAAGAAAGACGGGAGGGAATGAACACCTTTTAAACAGAACACCTTTAAAACCAAGCAGCTTTAAACCAAACCAAGCACCTTTTAAACCAATTTTTACATTTTAAAATTACAGTACCAGGCAGTACCAGGCAGTACCAGGCAGTCCAAAGTCCATTTCCCGCTTTCCCCGCGGTTTTTTTGTTCGTAAGTCAAAGCTCTGTTCGCAAGTCAAAGCAAAATTTTGCGAACGGAGCTGTTTGTAAGTCGAAATGTTCATACGTCGGGGCGTTCGTAAGTCAAGGCACCACTGTATTTGCTTCCTTCTAATTCTTTGGCTGCCCTGCCTGTATCGTATCACAAAGACCCACACCCTGGTCTTATGTTTGGCCTGCATGTGGAAGAACAAGGAGGCATTGCTGGACAAAACGGTTGGTCTACCAGGATCATGGGTAAATCACGTCTGTCTTGTCAGTGATCAGATCTGCCCCTCCTTTAGTAGACCAGTCTCTGAACTGGAAAGCACAGAATGTCAGCTTACTAATACATAGTACATGGTGCACTAAACTATATACGGCAATACTGCTGATTTGTCCTGAAGAAGGGGAGATGTTGGCAAGGTGTTCAGTGCATAATTATTATTTCTCCCACTCTAGCTGGACCTCCTGGAAGTCTCTTGATAGACATTGATGCAAAGTCAGAAGATCATAGAATAATCAAGATGGGGCGGCTTGGATATAGGACAGATTTTCTGTGACTGTGGAGAAATTCAATGAGTGCAGCACTTATGTGCACACAATTTATGCACCACTGCATGTTCAAAAGAAGATCTAACAAATGACTAAGATGGCACTATTGAAGTAGTGCATTTTTGGTCAAAAATAGTCTAATAATTAAAAGAATTTAATTTGTTTTAATTTTACCTATATTTCATACATGTCTATAATTTTCAATTGTGCAGTGCTCTGATATGAAGAAAGAAAGAAAGAAAGAAAGAAAGATTTCTTCTTGCATTTATTTTTCATATCACGAATTATGAAGTTTGCTGCTTTATGGCCCAGGTGCCAGCTCTATATTAATAGCAACATTCCAGCATTTTCTATAAGGCTTATTCCCAAACCTACCCACAGATGGCAGGGACAAATGTTACTGTCAAGAAAAACATATATATACTGTACCTTGTTAGTATATGTTATTTTTTTCAGAAGTAACTTTCCAAAGCACATCCTGAGCTTCTTTAGTGCCCTTTCTAAAAAGAAGGGGAAGTGCGGTATAGTTTAAGACACACAACAGGCTTTCTCTTTTCCTTCTTCCATGTGTTTGCTCTGATCTGCGCTCCACTTCTCTCAAATTCCCATTTAACTGAAAAAATTCACACATTAATTCTAATATTGTGCTACAGATTTCATGTTATTCTGCTCATTTAAATGCATTTGTTCCCTTGCCTGGATGCCACCATTGCTTCTGCTATGGCCAAACAGAGATACAGCGAGGTTATTTTTTCAGTCAGCCTTGTTGCTTTGGGCACTCTTTAAAATTCATTATTAAACTCCAATGTTCTTCTACCACTTATTAAAATTTGAGCAGGCTCAGTAGACCCAGCTCAGTTCCATCTAGCTGAATTTGGGCAGCTGCTGGATTGAATTCTCTGAGGATTGTCAACTGAACAGGAGTTTAGAGATGTGAAAGAATCTCAATGCTCTTGAGATTACAGGCATTCCTCTAGGAATGATGTTCATGCATTGAAAACATTTGGCAGCCTCTTTGAGGGATATTAGTCCAGTTTAAAACTGAAACCCCGATTGTGTGTGTATATGTGTGTGCAAGTGCGTGCCAAACATGATTTTTAAATTTTTGTTAAAAATGTAACTTGTGCAAAATTCCTATTTCTGCACAAAACTATTGTTTTTCCTTCACAAATATACACACACATAAATGCCACAAGCAAAACAGGACAGGTTGACTTGATTTCAAAGACACAACCAAACCATCCAGTGCTACTCCTTTTATTATTTCATGTAACAGATCAGTCACAGCCAAACCAGCCATTAGCCAAGAAGAGGCAGCTGCTTCTGCTGCTACCATCACCCACTGAGCAAACTGCCGCCACTGGCATACGGTGGCCTGCCTCAGGTGATAGGGCAGGTTGCACTATCCCTGGAGGCGATCGCTGTCCGTTTTTTCTAGTGCCACTTCTTTTTAAGAAATGTGCAAAAAGATACTGAAGAAAAATGCACAGATTTTCTCCAAAAAGACCAAAGACAGAGAAGCCCACAACCTTGAAAGAAGGAGAAATATGTTGAAATTTACCCAATTAATGCACAAGGCATTAACTGATGGTGACAGCAGCCACGAAATTAAAAGACGCCTGCTTCTTGGGAGGAAAGCGATGACAAACCTAGACAGCATCTTAAAAAGCAGAGACATCACCTTGCCAACAAAGGTCCGCATAGTCAAAGCTATGGTTTTTCCAGTAGCGATGTATGGAAGTGAGAGCTGGACCATAAAGAAGGCTGACCGCCGAAGAACTGATGCTTTTGAATTGTGGTGCTGGAGGAGACTCTTGAGAGTCCCCTGGACTGCAAGGAGAACAAACCTATCCATTTTGAAGGAAATCAACCCTGAGTGCTCACTGGAAGGACAGATCCTGAAGCTGAGGCTCCAATACTTTGGCCATCTCATGAGAAGAGAAGACTCCCTGGAAAAGACCCTGATGCTGGGAAAGTGTGAAGGCAAGAGGAGAAGGGGACGAAAGAGGACGAGATGGTTGGACAGTGTCCTCGAAGCTACCAACATGAATTTGACCCAACTCCGGGAGGCAGTGGAAGACAGGAGGGCCTGGCGTGCTCTGGTCCATGGGGTCACGAAGAGTCGGACATGACTTAACGACTAAACAACAACAACAAATAGGGCACAAGGTCATACAGAACAGGAAACAAAGTAAAGCAGAGAGGGAAAAACTGGGCTCAGGACTTACCTGGAGTGCTTTTGTGCCTTTTTCTGCATCTACAGTTATTTTACAGTAATCAGCAGGAGAAGCTAGCCACAGCAAACAGAAAGATGCTGTCACCTATTAACATCTACATGGAAACTTCTGAAAGAGGCACAGCTACAGAGGCGGGATGAAAAATTGGCAACTGCCTAATCTCTGAAATTGCCTTTGACTACTACAACACAAGATCAAATTCTTAAACCCTGTTTATCTTCCCTATCACAACATTAACACTGAACATCTCCTACATTCAAACACAATCAAGAAATGTTAATTTGTTTGCATATATGCTGAACGAAGCACAGTCCAAGAGATGAGCTTCGAGATTCTGTTATCTGAAAAGTAATCCAGTGTTACAATAATCAATACAAAGACAGCATTTACATCATCTTGTCTTCCTGTGTTTGCTTTTATTGGCATAATCCTGGGTCGAAGTCCAATTCCCTATTGCCTTTGATTTAAATATTCCCCGTTTTTCACCCTGTTGAGGTCTAAGTGAGGCACAAGGTCATGGAAATTAGGAAATGAAAGAACGCTGAGCAAAAAAACTGAACTCAAATCCTTTGATTAATATTCTCCATCACTTTATGGTTTCTTCACTGTTTGCAAGCTATCAAGATGAAGTTCTACCATGACATCTTGCCACAGCCTACACGTGAGAGGTCACCATCTGCCTTTTTTGCTCCCCAGAAAGCTTCTGCAATAAAAGCCAAATTACACAGCAGAGCTGACCCAAAATTATGCTGCCTGAGGCAAGGTTCCCTCTAAGCCACCCGTGTGACTCTGTCTCCCTCCATGTGGCTTTCTCCCTCCTCCGTGCAGTAATCGTGTTCAATCTCTTTGGTTTCGGTTACAATGGAACCCTGCATGTGTGTGTGTGTGGGGGGAGGAAGCACAGGACGGAGTCGCACGAGAGAGAGCTGGCAAAGAAAGTGTGGAGCGCAACCCAGTGGGCCTGAAAATTAAAGGGTACGTTGGCCTGAGGTAAAGGCCAAGAGTATACCTCTCCGTTTTCTATGTAGAAGCTCAGCCAGCGCCTCCATCTGAGTCCCACCTAGAGTAGGATTTACGTATGTGCTGACTTACCATGTAGCCATTGATGGCTGGAATGGAATCATATGTCTTCCTTCTACCCTGGCAACAGATGCCATCCTTTACCACATTCAAAGGCAGCAGATTAGGAGGCAAGGGCTGATCATGCAGCACATCCAGCTTTAGCTTCCAAGACGGGAGAAATTTGGGCTGGCAAAGAAAGGGAGGAAAGAAGCATGCCAGGCTGCCAGTGGTATCCTCCCCTGCTGCTCCAGATGGTTGCTTCTTCCTACCTCATAGCAAGACTGACCCTTATAAACAGTTAGCAAATTTATGAGAAGTATGGAGACTTTATCACTTCGGGGTATGTGCATACCATACACACTACATACATGCAGATGGGCATTCACACATGGGAAACTAAGATAGAACCAAATGAGGGAAGGAGTCCTAGCTAAGCACCTTCTGACGATTTAAAACTTAAAATCTTTCAGTGGTTAGATTCAACTCTTTTACATATATAGATATTCTGAAGTCTTATATTTTAGCTGCAGTCATCACACATTGTTGTGTTTTGTTTGTCTGACGGTGATTCCTCTAATTGGACTGAGTGAAGCTTCATCCACAATACTGGTGACCCAGTAACACATATAAATATTAAATTACGGTGGCCAGAATCCAGCTGGATTTTTGCTGCATATGTAGGCAACTGCATGTGAGCCTACCTAGGCTGCCAGCTGCCCCTTGTACTCCTCTGCTTCCACACTCAGTCAAATGCTTGGTAGCATGATGGACAGCAAGCTAGAAAGGAAAAATTGCTGTGCAATTGTGGTTGCACATGCAGTTTTCTCTGATAAGATGTATTGGATTCCTTATGTGTTTTAATTGTCCAGAGACTCCAGATCTTTGTATTTATTTTCCCATCATGTGTTTACCCTGTCACTAAAGAGCAGACCTACAGTTATAGGAATGTCTTCCTATTAATGGCCATATGCATCTTTACCTTCTGGTCCAAACAGAGTTATGTACCTCATTCTGCCATTATGGAGTAAGGTACACCCACCCACTCAGGGCACAAGATGCCAGTGCCCCAAAACAGAGAACTGGCACAGCAATGAATACTACTGAGGCATATTTTTCTCCTCACTGTGTGCAGAAATGGGAGGGCGGGTTACTGTTTTTGTACTACCTCTACCAGACTATTCAAGCTAGCTAGCATTGCCATTTGTTGTCCAATGATGCAGTTAGATTAAAGCTGAAAGGAGGTCTAGTGGTTGATGTGCACAGGGGTGAAAGGAAAGTCTGATGCTGCACAACACATACGATTGGAACATAGAATGTGAGAAGTATGAATCAAAGTAAACTGGAAATCATAAAGCAAGAAATGGAACATATAAATATTGCAGTGCTTAGTGTCAGTCAACTAAAGTGGATTGTAATGCTACATTTTCACTCAGACAACAATGAAGTGTTTTACTCAAGAAATGTCAAATTCAGAAAAAATGGAGTGGCTCTAACACTAAAGCAAGATGTAGCACAGGCAGTTAGGGGCTATAATGTGAGGTCTGTCTGAATAATATCAATCATACGTCTGGGAAAACCCACCAATATAACCATCATTCAAGTCTATGCACCAACTAAGATGCTGAAGGAGATGAAATTTTATGCATGCATCCAGGAGGAAATTGATCTCCAAATGGAGACAGCAGCCAATAAATCCAAGAAGACTGAAAATCAGAAGAGCAACAATGAAAAAAGTAGAAAAGATCCTCAAATGTAAGGATGTGTCACTGAAGACCAAGACTAAGATCATCCACACTATTGTATTCCTGATTACTATGCATCCCCAATTACTATCGGTGTGAAAGCTGGACAGTAAAGAAGGCTGACAGGGAAAAAAATTCAATAGTGTGGATGATCTTGGCCTTGGTCTCCAGTGAGGAGAGCCTTCTAGACTTCCAGAAAGATAAACAATTTGGTTTTAGAGCAAATCAAGTCTGATTATCCCTCGAGGCAAAAATGATGAAACTGAGGCTGTCCTACTTTGGGCACATCATGAGAAGACAAGGTGAGGCATCAAGAAAAGAGGAAGACCAAATATGAGATGGATTGACTCCATAAGGGAATCCACATCCTTGACCTTATAAGAGCTGATCAGAGCTGTTGAGAACAGGCCATTTTGGAGGTCATTCATTCATATGGTAGCCATACGTTGGGGGCAATTTGATGGCATATAACAACACATAACAACAACAATACACAGGCCAAATAAGCAATTTCCCACTAGGTCCAAAACAAGTGGACTTCCCAGTTCCTAGAAAACTATTTATATGAGGGAACGATTCACAACTGACATACTACCGTGTTTCCCCGAAAATAAGACAGGGTCTTATATTAATTTTTGCTCCAAAAAATGCATTAGGGCTTATTTTCAGGGGATGTTTTATTTTTTTTTTCATGTACAACAATCTACATCTATTCAAAGACAGTCATGTCATCTTCTTCTGGTTGCTGCACAAGGGTGGAGGGCGGAGTTTCACTCAACTGGGGCTTATTTTTGGGGTAGGGCTTGTATTAGGAGCATCCTGAAAATCATACTACGGCTTATTTTCAGGTTAGGTCTTATTTTCGGGGAAGCAGGGTACTTATCCTTTGAAATAGTATAATCTACTTTACCACATTTGAAGTCAACTTTGTACAAAGAGATCAGGACAATAGCCTCCTTAGAATTTAGTAAAGATGGTAGAGGTCTTTGGTAATGGAACAGACTGAATCACTCCTGGACTGAGCTGATAGATTTAAATACCCTCAAACAGAAAAATCAGCCCAACTGAGAATTAGATGTAGACCAATATTTTATTCGAGAACTGTAGGTAGACTAAACCCCAGCTCCTACTGCTCTGCTGTGACTTGACAGGTCTGATGCATTTTCATCCTTAAATCAATATTAGTTTATGTCTGAAAGTCTTGCTTTTGTGATAAAAGACTAGTTGACCTACATTACAGCTGTCATCCCTGTTCTAAACTCATATCTCATTCTTTTGGAATGGGTTCATAGACCAAATTGTCCAATATGAGTGCTAGAAAAGTATTTCAAAATAATTTGAAATACAGTATCCTACTTACAAATCCATCTGCATTCATGATGGTGTAAACAAGACAATTGCTTATAATACAACTTTATAAATACATCACCTTTCTTTATTTTTGTTAGAATTCATCTGGGACAGATGGCAGGTGTACCACATAGGCTGGACCAAATCTAATGTTAAAATAATGCCTCTCCTCTTTGTATGCCAATCTGGTAATAAAACATTGGAAAAAAACCCTACGTATATTTCAGAGGCAGAAAGAAAGAAAGAAAGAAAGAAAGAAAGAAAGAAAGAAAGAAAGAAAGAAAGAAAGAAAGAAAGAAAGAAAGAAAGAAAGAAAGAAAGAAAGAAAGAAAGAACTCCAAGCAGTAGTAACTATGCCATTTTTTGTGATGCATCTTTTGGTATCTTTTGCTATCCATACTTCAGAATCACCAGCCATTAATTAATTATAATATAACTGAGATCAGCATAACCTCTAAATACTGGCCAGTTTATCTTTCTGCAGGGAATGTGTGAAATCACTTTCATGTGTAGGTAGGGTAGTCAAAGCAGAAGACTTCTCAACACAGGCTGGTCTGTTATGTGGATACATGTGAAATTATGTTTGAGAAGATAGCATGCATGTCTGAAATGGCACAAGCTGGCTAAGAAAAAGTCAGCTGAGCCTGAATGTTAAATGTTTGAATTGGCCTTGGCAAGTACCAGAGATGGTGCACTTTGCACTTCCCACACTAATTGAATTAGAATGCATTTATTCTTCATATTGTATATTTCTTCAAATTGTGTAATTCAGTTCTTAGCCAAAATAAAATAAAGTTTTAAAAGATACACACAGATAAATGTATTATCATACAATCCTGACTTTAATCAGTCTTGTCCAGTTCCAGAAGTTATGCAGGAATAAGCTTGGTTAGTCTTGGATGGTCTTCAACTCAAGTACTTGGAAGGGGCCATAACTCTGTGGCACAACACGTATGCAGAAGGCCCCAGACCCAGTGTCCAATATCTTCAGGGGTGGGTAGGAAAGATTTTGCCCTGAAGGCCAGGAGAGTTCCCGCCACTACTGGGCTCAACAGTCCAAAGATCTAACTCAGCGTAGAATAACTTCCTGTATATTTGAGGGTAAAACAGAAGCAATTGAAATGCATTTCTCTTTGTATACCAAAAACTGTGATAGATTTTTCCAGCTTGAAACAGACTGCAAATCAATTGATCAGAACATCTCTGTGCTATAGACTCAGGAAATATGACTTTAAATCTGTGTGTAAGGCAGTATTGCTATAATCATTCATTCATCGGGCTTGTGATGAGAACTTGTCAAAGAGGAAAAACAGTTGTCTCTCTATCACACAGAAACACACAAACACACACAATTCTCTGTTGCTAACCTGGTGGCTCCCCATCTGAGCATCTGTTGACTGAAATAATGTAAACAATGATAAGCAAGTAATTTGAGCATTTACAGAAGAAAATCAGCTCGGTAAACAGATGAGATGCTTAGCTCATATTAGTCAGTCAATCAAACCAGGGGGATCATGACACTTGGAGGAACACAAGACAAAAATCTACTCAGAGGATTTCATTACTATTGATTGCCTAGATCTATGCATGGATTCCTTCTCTTTTCCTCCCTTCCTCTTTCTGCACACACACACACACACACACACACAGAGCCATTGCCACCACTACCACAATTTTGTTCAAACACATGGAGTTCTTTTGTACAAAGGAAGATGATTTGAGAGAAATTAAATTGGTAGTTAGACCCAGCATCGTGAGGAAAAAGCTAGCCTGCCACCCAGTCCTGGGACAGACCTCAGATGTACAACCTCGTGACACTTTGGAGCTCTGGCAGCTGCCCAAGGATGCTGGATAGAGGAGTCAGATGTGCTAGAACCATGAGGGTAACCCAGAATTAGAAAATGTAGTTCCTCTGAAATCATCAAAGGGTGTTGTTTCCAGAAAGATGCACCCTCCTTTGTTATTAATGTTAAAGAGATACCCTCTGTCTGTACCACACTTCTTCTTCATAGCTGGATATGTAGGGAGGCAGACAGACACACTGCTATCTACTCCAAGGACTTGCAGCAAATGACAGTGGACATTTAAAGCTAACATGTCCTCTTAGACACCACAGAGATATTTTAGAGGAGATTCGCCAACAGTACAAATGTCCCATCAGAATACTCCCCACAAGAAGCCAAACACTGTTTCTCCAACGACATAATTCTTTTTAAATTTGCACATTTTGTGTCCAGATGCATGCTAAAAGGAACCTCCAGCAAATCAGTAGGTGGAGCCAGGGGCAGCAGTACACAGAACCAGGCCATGATTGGTCATAAGTGTGTAAAAACAACTTTACTACTGGTGCATTTCATCAGATAACACAGCTTAGTGGGAAATCTGTTCATGAATATCTAGGGACAGACTTTCTAAAATTCAGATAAAGCAACCCTAGATATACAAGGTGGGAAAATGTCAGAGAACAGAGTTGTACATGTTGCACACCCTGTAATCTGTGGTGGAACAACTCCCAGTGTGATTGGCAATAGGGCTTCTACTTTGCCTCAGACAGCAAAAGATCTGGGGCCAAGTTTGCATGTGGGTGGCCCCGCGGGTGTTCATTGCCACAAATCATGTTTCTGGTAGCAGGGCCACCCAAAGTGGGGCATTCGCAAGATGGCTAATAATGCCACCCCAAATGGGTGACTCAAGGTTGGGGTAATCTTGCAACCACTTGATCCCAAGCCCTTTTGTTCTCTTGAGAGGCTACAGAATTGTGCTATTGCAACCAAGCTGTAAAAATGCATCTTTTAAAAAGAGCTGATAGGGCAATTTCTGGATTTCCTCTATACAGATATCCCAACTCCAAGCAACTGTACTGATTATTTGTACCTCTAAACCAGAAGCCTTGAACACTGAATCATAGGCAATGGCTAAAAAAGAAAAAAGAGAAAAAAAGTACTGCATTATCAACGTAGGCAGCACTGTTTGTCTCATGTTCAGCAGTAAAAATAAGAAATTAGTCTTTGGAGAAGGAAAGAAAAGTGAGGGAGGGTGATGTGTCAGAAAATCAAATTTTGGTAATGTTTTTCACAGCACACAGAAGAAAAAGAATATATCTCTGTTTAAAATGTGGGCCAACTGCTGGTGGCTCAGTGTGGAAATTTCATAGTTTGCAAGAATTATAGGAATATGCGAATATCCATGTTGTGTTTTCATTACAGTTTTCACACATTTCACCATTTTCAACAAAAGCTACTCAATGTGATGAAATATATAATTTCCATATGGAATTTAAAAAAAAAACATTTTGAGCAAGGATTGTGGACACGTTCATGTTTTCATGTTAGGCAGACACTTTAATTTTTTTTTTACCTAAAAAGTAGTGTTTGTGTAGAAAGTGACAGTTTACTGGCAGCAGGTCTGCTGCCCCCCCCCAGCTGCCCCCTTTCTATGTTTGTCCTTCCTCTGCTTATCCTTACCTAAAGAAGGGGGGCAGGGAGTTTCAGGGCCCTGCCGTTTCCTTGCCTTGTGCTAGCACAGGCTCTTATACAATAGGTGTTGAGGGGAAATCTGCTGGTACTCAAAACACGTCTTATGGGACAAGATTGAAGGAATTTCCAAGAGGGACACACACCTGGCATTCAGAAACTGGCAGATCCATTCCCCAGCATCTCCAGCTAGTATTAGGAAATGATCCTGCCACAAAACCTGGATAGTAACTGCCACACTCTGGTGACAATGTTGGAGTGGACACAGCACTGGTCCTCCTCGATGTAAGGCAACTTCCTATCGTGTTCGAACAAGTATGTTTAGTCAAGAAATATGAATCATACGATCATAGAGCTGGAAGGGCTCTCGAGGGTCACATTGCCGAAACAGGAAAGCTCCAGCTAATTCATCCCTGACAAGAAGCCCTCTGACTTCTGTTTACTCTCTAATGAAAAGGAGCCCATTGCCCTCTGAAGCAATCCATTCCATTGTAGATTTGCACTTAAGTTTAGTAGGTTATTCCTTGTGTTAAGATAAAATCTCCTTTCTTGTAATTTGAAGCCATTTCCCCTGGAGCAAGAGAAAACAAGCTATCCTTTTTAAATAGTGGTGTTCAAAACTTACTTATTCCAGGGAAGTTCTGACCAAAGCAGAATTGAATGGCATTGTTTCTTCCCTTGATCTGGACACCATACTTTGATGTAACCAAGTACTACGCTTGTGTTGGTGTTTGTTTGTTTGTTTTTTTGCTGCCACATCACAGTGTTTGCTCATGTTTCACTTATGATCTACCAAGGCCCTTAGATCCTTTTCACATGTTGTACTAACAAACCAGTTGTAACCCATCTCTTATTCCCATTTTCTTACATATGAAGACTGAGAGGCTGTGTTATAATCATAACTATTGAAACTGAATCTATGTTTGTAGCAGTACCCATAGCCACACCCTCTAAGAAGGTTCAAAAATGCAGACAGCTGTTTTGATCCTTATCAGCTAACCAGTTCTACAAGTTTTCATCTGCATTATGGGTACAATCTCTTTTAAAGCCAGTGACTCTTGATTGCCCATTCAAGGCCAAGCAGTTTCAAAATACCCTGCATTAGAACACAGAGTTCACAATAATATTTTGTTTCTTGGAGAGAGAGAAATGCCACTCTCCCAAGCTTCTTTGAGGATTGTAAGTTCTACAAGAATTGAGGTAGGGTGGGGTGGGGGGATAGTAGGTAGTGTTATCCCTGGTAGTCAATATCTTACATATTTTGATCCAGTATGCCCTGCCTCCATTGCGAACCTGATACAACTCTTGAAGTGCCTGAGGAGTTGTCACACAGAAGAAGAGGTCTCAGTCTAATGGGTTTATTCAGGACACATTTGGAACAGAGATTTGGGGAGTGTAATGATAAACTTCTTGATGTTGTTAAGAAGTTCAGGTGGAAATGGTGGGCCTTATTTCACTGGAGGACTTCAAAGAAAGTCTGACAGTTATCTGTTGGCGATGGGTTGATACGAATGTACTGTCTGGAGCAATACATTGGACCAGATGACGTACATGTGTTCTTCCATCCAAACCCTATGAGTCTAATTAATTTCAAAAGTGTGTACTTGGAGTAATGGAAGCAGATGAGTGAAAATCAGACACCATGCTGGCTTTCAGTACATGTTCAAGCAGGCATCAGAGACAGTGGGTGGGAAGAAGAGGAAAAAAACCCATTTCATTTTAAAAACATACCTATATAGGCAATCACATGTGGCAGAAACGAAACCAAAGCAATGTGGGTAGAGCCATCACAGGGTGGTAGTAGCCCCTGTTGACCAAACAAAATATATAAAATGCCCACTGGAAAAGACTGGGCTTCTGTACACTTAGCTCTATATATCATGCAACCAGTGAAAAATACTTTGATTTTAACCATGGTATTAAGAATGTTATTTTTGCAGTGCAGTCAAATCCAAAGTTCAACATGTTGTCCAGTACATCAAACATCATTCCCAAGAAGTCAATCCAAAGGTCTATCTAGTCCAATATTATGTGCACACAATAGCTTATGGTAAGTTCTCAACCAGGAAAAAAGTGCTACTTCACCATCTGTCTCATTTTCCCCAGCAAGTGATATACAACAACACACTGCCTCTGATACAGTGGGTGATACGTATAATACATCTGCCCTGACTAGAGATGGGGGTATTTGTATTCGTATTCGAATACGAATACCCCCACACAGCTGGACCGTCCACCCATGCGTCCGACAGCAGTGGCAGCCTCAGTCAGCCTTCTGATCACTCCCAGAGCGCTGCTCTCTTTCTGCTCATCTAGCCACTAAGCAGCCATGCAGGGAGACTCGTCCTCCCTCCCCCTGCCTGGAGTTGGCTAGATGAGTGGAAAGAGAGCTGCACTCCCAGAGCAATTGGAAGGCTGAATGAGGCGGCTGCTGCCACTGGACACATGAGTTGACATTAAGTCCAGCTATGTGGGGGTATTTGTATTCATATATGAATACCCCCATCTCTAGCCCTGACTACTAGACCCATTGATGAGCCTTACCACTGTGGATTTGTCTACCCTCCATTTCCAGTTGGCAGCTATGCCTACTCCTTGTAGCAGTGAATTCCACAGTTTAATTGAGCACAGTGTGAGGATGTACTTTCTTTTGCATGTCCTGAATTGCTCAGCATTGCACTTCGATAGATGGAAATAATACATGAGACAGAAGAAAAATTTCCTCTTTCTCCACATCACAAATAATTTCATATGCCTCTGTTTTTTCCCTTACTTGCCTTTTTTCAAAAGCTGAATGAGAAACTGAATAGTAAGTCTACATATGCTTAACTCACTGCATATGCTGGCAGAGTATTGCCACGTTTTTTTGCCTGTGTCTCTACATCGAGTGATAAATGATAAATAAAGCTACTGTTATTGTAGGCAGCAAAATTTAAAACAACTGAAGTGAACTGATCATCAATAGTAATTAGGCCACAGTTCTTTTTCACAATTAATCTATTAATACACTGTAAACAAATATGTGCTGAGAAAAACAGAAGTGGCTAAGTTCATCTCTAGAAATTGACTAGACTACAAGCATATTTCACACTTTTTTTCTAGCATTACCAGATATGCCAGGTGGTCTGTTTCCTTGGCTGGAGAAATGCCGTTCTAAGTAATAGGAGTAAGTGGTATTAAAGCAGGAACAGGGTTCAGGGCAAGAACTAGAACAGGCTTCTGTGAAACAGCAAGAGCTTCTATATCCATGATTCCAAAAGCCAGGAAATGGCCCGAAATTGCACCCACGCTGCCAGCAGGAAAAAGGATGCCAAGTTTTACATAGCAAAGGGCAGCTTAAATGTTGACACCACCCATGGCAGCAGTCCAGATGGTCTACAGGATACCCTCTTCTGCTCACTACCATTCACAAAATGATACCATGCAAGGGAAAATTTCAGAAGCTGACTCCTTTTTTTCATCAGTTAACCACTTCTCACCCAAACATTAAAAAATTGTCAGGGTTGTTTTCAACAAGTGTGAATGGTAGTTTTAAATCACCGAGATCTCAAGGTCATTTGGTTCTGCATGGAGGTAAAACAGTGTTACTTTAAAAATAATAATAACTCAAGAACTCTTTATCCAAATGCCACAAAATTTGGCATCAAGCAAGAACAGACTTTTTGCTACATCTATGTCAAATTTGATGCTAATCCAAGGTCCAGTTATAAGTTTTTGTTTGGACACTCTTAAGTCTTTTAGTTGGTTTATGGAATGCTGAATCCTGTTATGAGCACGATATACTAAATAATACATATTTATTTATTTATTTGTTGAATTTGTATGCTGCCTTTCCCCCCCAAATAATGCATAGTTATAGCAGTTTGATACCATGTTAACTGTCAGGGCTCCACCCCACAGAACTGTGGGATTTGTAATTTTGATGAGGTACTTAACAACTCCTGCTACAGACCACTAGAGGTTTAGTCCAAGGGAGGCCAAATCAGAATATGAAACCACAATTTAAAACTGTTTTATAAACTGCAGTTCATTGCATGCTCTGTCATTACCTAGGAATTCACAAACTACTTATAAACTCTAGTTTAGGTGGTTTATTTGTAATGAATGTTATTATTTATTGATGAGTAATTTGTGTTAATCACTTTTCTAAAAGCAGTGTGCAACAAAATAGTTACAAGCATTCTAAAGCATTTTAAACATCGGTTTTAAATTCCAAGGAGACAGAAAGTAATGCAGTTTTGGCCACCATTATAAGGTCGGAAAGGGACGTGGTGGCGCTGCGGGTTAAACCGCAGAAGCCTCTGTGCTGCAAAGTCAGAAGACCAGCCATCGTAAGATCGAATCCACGCGACGGAGTGAGCTCCCGTCGCTTGTCCCAGCTCCTGCCAACCTAGCCGTTCGAAAGCATGTAAAAATGCGAGTAGATAAATAGGTACCACCACGGTGGGAAGGTAATGGCGTTCCGTGTCTAGTCGCGCCGGCCACGTGACCACGGAAACTGTCTTCGGACAAACGCTGGCTCTACGGCTTGGAGACGGGGATGAGCACCGTGCCCTAGAGTCGGACATGACTGGACTAAATGTCAAGGGGAACCTTTACCTTTACCTATAAGGTCAGAAAGAATGAACACAATCTGCTGCTGAAGAGGTCTTCAACAACCTGAGGTGCTGGTAGGTCTTGTGTGCTCCAACATAGTTTTATGGGGTGGTCAGGAATGCTACAGGGGCTGTGCTAAAGATCTTACATTTGAGTCAGGTTCATGTGGGAGGAGGTAGTCTTTCAAAAAGATTAGGCTCCAAATCATTTAGAGATGTATGGGTCAAATCCTGCATCTTTTGACTTTTCAGAAACAGATTAGAATCTAGGGCAGTGGTTGTAAACCAGCAGTGACACATGGTTTTAAAAACCAGAGCAGACCACAGTCTGCAACTTCCAAACAGTTTTCAAGGATAGCCACATGTAGAGTGTCAAAGAGTAGTCTAATTGGAAGGTAGTTAAGGGAAGGATACCTGTGAACAAACCTTCCTTAGAAAATGGCACGGACATTGCATCAGTTAAAACAGGACAAAGATATTCTTTGCTACACCAGCCTTCTGGTCTTCCAGAAGTCATGCTGCTTCTAGGAGCACTCACAAACTAAATACTTAGCAGATAGAAAATATTAGCAAGGAAGCAGCTAGTGGATTGGTTGTTATTTCACTGGAAGCTCAACCATGGTTTGCTTTCTTAACTGTGATTTCATACAAGCCCCTGCTAGTGTAAAATGAATGAAGCCTGTGTTGTTTGCATTTTACTAGTTTGTTTCCTTCATTGTCAGGCTGCGCACTGGATTCAGACAAATAGCAGATTCTGAACTGAATCAGTCTGATTTGGAGTGATTTGAGTGGTATCTGAATGTAAGTAAGATATGGCCAGTTTGGGTGCAAGGGTGAAGAAAAATGGTTTTGCCTCTAGAGCACAAATCATAGGATTGTAGAGCTGGAAGGGACCCCAAGGGTCATTGAATCCAACCTTCTGCTGGAATGGGAAATCCATAGCCAACATGTCCCTGGTAGGAGTCCATCTAACCTCTGTTAAAAACCTCAAATGAAGAAGAGTCCACCATTCTACTGTTAAACCACTCTTGCTGTCAAAAAGTTCTTTCTAATGTCTAGAAGAAATCTCCTTTCTACTCATTTAAATCCATTATTTCGTGTGATACCTTCTACAGCTACAGAAAACAAGCCTGCTCCATCTTCCATTTGACAGCCCTTCAGATATTTGAACAGCCTTCTCTTCTCCAGGGCAAACAAATCCATCTTTCTCAGCGATTCCTCATAGCACTTGGTTTCCATCAAGTTGGATGGTGCACAAGTCACTTCAATCTGCTAGATTATTTTTAAAGCAAATTTTAAAGACCTGTAGTATACAAATCCTTGAAACTACATGTCTGCAAGTTGGTAGGTTTACTCCCTTCTTTATGGGCCATCATGTCTCAAAACTGCACATGCATCAGGCAAAAATAAAAGTTATAGCCATTTCAGTTTTCCAGTGCATTGACTCTGCAAATGCACAATTTGATTCGGATCTGAGACACAGATGGAACCCATATCCCTCCAGGCAGAATCGAGATACATTCAGAAAGCCCAAATTGGTCTACAGACTGAACCAGGGGACCTGGGCGTAGCCCTGCTCCATTAGTTTGTTTTTCATTTATAGCACAGAGTTGAGCTAATGCAGGGTAAACTAGGCCAATACTTTTTGCAAGTCTCTGAGACAGGCTGAGCTCAGTATGAACTATGATAGCCTACGAGGAAAGGAAATGGAAGGAGTTTTATGGATTTCTCTGTATGAGAGAGAGAGTGTGTGTATGCCCATAGAAGTGTAGGTGCACAACTCTTGTGGCTTCAACTCTTCATTAAAATCCCATTACTAAAAGTAGAAAGATTGGTAGAGACCCTTACATGGACTTAAATGTGAAGTTGCTAATGGAGATGTCTGAACGGAAATCGTAAGAGAGATACAAACAACAACAGAAAGTGCATAAAATGATGAGCAAGACTGAAATAGATTGTGCAGAGTAACATGATAAATATTTGAACAAGGAAGAATCGCAAACTATTTCCTTCCCCAGCTGTTGCATCAGATTCTGCAGCTAAAGGGCTGGAGCTGTTCAGTGTAAGGCATTTGGACTTCCTAACTGGTGCCACAGTGTACCAGCATTAGTAATGGCCCTTCATAATGTTGCATGACATATTTAGTGGCAACATTCATACAGTGAAAATTTCAAAGAAATTTCCTTCTCTAAGAAATCACTAGAAAAATGATTCCTATTTTCATAGGGGGGAAATATTTTCAGGAAATTAGTGGAATAGAATTTCAGCACAGCCTTAGCTTAGATATCAGAACTAACACCTAACAACCAGCAATTAACTAGAAACTACTCTACAAGGATTTGTGCTGGTTCAGACTGAAAGCCTATCTAGTCCAGAGCTTGAAGGCAACTTTTCATAAGTAACATAGTTACCTGCAATCAGTTGCTTTTGGGGTAACAAATAACTTACAAAGTTGCTTCGTACTGTAGTAAATTACATCTCCCAGTTAGTTTGAAGAGTTAATTTTAAAGGACATTTTAAAAGGAATTTTCCTACTTTAATGAAATTTCCTTATCAAGCCTAAATAGCAAGTAATGCATTTTCTTCTTTTGTACTTATGGAACAATGGGATACCTAGTGTGGTGTAGTGGTTAGAGTGATGGACTAGGACTCAGGAGATCTGGCTTCAAATCCCCACTCAGCAATGGAAGCTCACTGGGGGAGTAGAACTGTTAAAACTACTCCTCAGATATCTCACCTTGAAAGCGCATTATAAATCAATTTTGACTTCATGGCACGTAACAAAACAGATACTGTTAAGGTGCAATGTTAAAATTGGCCACTAGAGGGAAGAAGAGAGTGTTTCCTTTTATGTTTGTGCTTTGACAAAATAATGTACAACACAATGGCCTCTTTATGAATTGATCAACATTAGCAATGATTACCATCTGGTTTTCCCAAAGCAATGAATAATCCAACAAGAGCAAAAATAATTTTACAAGCTCTGAACTAGTCCACCACAGAAAGGAACCAGGTGAATATGGGAAATCACAAGCAAGACATGAATGCTGCCAATGACGGATATTCATAGATACACTAACTTTGCTTTAGCAGCAGCATTTAAAATTAGGTTAAATATGGTTTCAAAATTATAGTTCTTTGCAGACACCCCTGCTTCATTTTTTGGACTATGTATATACATATATTTGATTATTATGTTTTTATCCTCTTGACTTTAGTGTGTGGGTTTTATATCCTAGTAACTTTTATGTACTACCTGAAAAGGCATATGGCTAATGAACATAAAGAACATTACTACTACTATCTTTGGGGATAAAAAATAGCGATTTATAGCCCAATCCTCCATGAAATTGTCAAATTTGCATTGCCATCCAAATTTGTGACTAGCATCTCACCTTGCAACAGCAGGTTCCACTGCTGCAGTAGTGCCATCTGAAGAAAAGCTTCCTTTTATCTACCCAGGCTCTTCCAGCAACCAACTTTGTTGGATGGTGCTGGGAGAAAGTATTATGAAGAAAGGAGAAGAACATCTCTCCATCTACTTTCCTCCATATCATATATCTAAACATACTTTCTCTCTCCTTCATTTCCCCTGATACCTAAAAGTCCAAACTTTGCAAGCTTTCATCACAGGAGAGTTGCTTGAGATCATTGATCATTTTTGCTAGCTTTTTCCACATCTTTGCTCACTCTATAAAACTTTTTTCAACAATGGCAGCTTGTGGCCCAGACAGGAACAGGTGCTTCATCCCAAAACATGGGAATGAGATGCTCCTATGTTTTCGGCTTCGACAAAACCATAGGAACACGTGTCCGTTTCCCATCCACTTACTCATTGTTCACTTCACTTTTACCACACAAGAAATTTCTTGACAATGGTACAATAATAAGAATAATTCTGCAGCAAACCTAAAGGGTTTCCAGTCCACTGTCACTGGAATCCTAAATGTATTCCTACATTATGTTGCTATCTCTGCTCAGCAGACCATAGAGTGGTTCTTGCAGCCTAATCCTATGTGTTACTTGTAGAGATGGAAAAGATTTTTGTTGGATTTAACAGCCTCCAAAGTAGAGTTTTCACACCTCCTCCTGAGACTCACTGCATGAAACTACTCACCTCAACTTGAGAATTTATGCATTGAGGAGACTTTGGGGCAATGTTGGAGAAACCCCATGTGTATGAAAACCAGTTCAAGTTTTAAGATGGGAAGAGTTGAAAAAATGGCACAAATGTGCTTGAGTTAAGGGAGAAATGTATGAGTTAGGGAAATGTGTAAAATGTGTACAGCAATATATGCATTGGATGAATGAACAAATAAATGTGCACATCAAACAAAAAGGAAAAAGTGTATGTGCATTTCAACTAATCCCCCTCCCAAAAAAAAGCATGTTTTCAGAGAAAGAAAAAGAAGCTGAAATGGAGGGCATTAAGACAGTGATCTTTATCATGTTATATTATTTTAAATTCCATTGTTACTTTTCTCCTTACCACATTTTGTGTTGTATCTTCTTGCATTTTGCTTCCAAACTAATCAACACTTTGTCGTTGTTTCAATTTGAGCTCCTTCTAGCAGCAGAAATACAAAGACAAACATGAAGTCACATGCCCGTCACTCCCTGACTGGTCACCAAGTAAAACACACCCATCATTGCCCTGAAACTATCTATGACTGGTGTCTCAATGTTTATGAAATGTTGAGAACCGATCCTCATTATTTTCCAATGATGGATCTCATTGAGATATTTTACTGTGTAGAAAACCACCACTTCGTCATGAAATTTCACTGATGCTACAAGAAGGTGTTTGTTGTTAAAATGGAGAAACATCAACATCATTATATTGCAACTCTATACAACAACCATATGCCTGAGATTCTCAGTTCATGGTGTCCACCCAATATTGGCTCCCACCCCCCCACTGATGGCTTTTCACATCCTTGATCACGTGTGGCCATTGGCAATTATTCTCATGGTAAGTATTTATAGGATTCCAAGCTTAAAGAATGAAAGAAATAGCCTGTTTGATAGTTATTTGTGGTCTTCTGAAAGTGGTCATCCACATTTATAATATCTCAAGCTTTTTTTTTTAAGTTCCCTGGACAAAATTGAACTCTAGTTCATATTCAGAGGGAAGCTCCAGTACCGATCAGTTATTCCAAGACCAGCCTAATCATATATTGATCAAACCTCTGATGTTGTATCCACCAGATAAAGCCTCTGAGCTTTAACCGTGTATGTCTTTGATTTACATAGTCCATTTGAACTTAGAATTTGGGGATTTGTACATCTAGGGATCCATGTCGGTCAAAATTTGTGAAAACGTTTTGACTGAATATGAGGGATATATCAACAAATCCTAGAATTTGCCCAGCTTTGTTGAATTTTCAGCAAGCAGCTAACTCCAGAGAAGCAGAACAGCATATTTGATGTTAGTCTTCTGATCATCTAAGATGAATCCCACTCAATCCTCACCCCCAGCATGATACAGTTTAGGAATAAGAAGGCAGTCCAGCTGAAGGAGGCAGAGGCCATCACTCAGTGGTGGAATATATGCCTTGCATGAATGGCAGATTCAAGCCAGCACATTTCCAGAAAGATGGTTACTAGCAGGGCCATTGAAAGACCTTGGAGATGTCCTTGTTCCAGTCACAAGCTGGAAGTTTCATCGTATGTCTCACGTGGACATGTTTATAGTCCTGTTCAGTCATTTGGTGTCAGTAGGTACCACTTTCATGAAGGCGACTATGCCCAGGGCT
Organism: Intellagama lesueurii; assembly: GCA_037013535.1. Taxonomy (NCBI): domain Eukaryota; kingdom Metazoa; phylum Chordata; class Lepidosauria; order Squamata; family Agamidae; genus Intellagama; species Intellagama lesueurii. Next base: position 24,063,243 of record JBAJHW010000010.1, on the reverse strand, counting down.
AGTGCTGCCTCCTTACAGATGAGACATGGGCTACCAATACCCTGATCTATGCACAATGAATTCTAGCCAGTGTAATTTCCTTCAATGAACGCATAATATGTTTTCAGAGAATGGCAGTGCTCATCTCCAATGTGTAAGTCCTAGATGCACAAAAACTCTACCTTCAGACTAATACCAGCAGAATAACATGGTGTGTAGGACAGTGCTAAGACAGAGAACTAACTCCCCCACAGATCCTTCACATATTTGATACACTTAGGTATTTGATGCCCCTGGACTTGGATTTTTTGGGCCAGATTAGAACTTCCAGAATCTTACATTAAATACAGCAAACCCACCATAAATGTTTCTTATCTCTGCCTCTTGTTACCAGGTATGCTCTCAGAGTACATGCATGAACTCACACATGTTCAGAGACGCACCCACAAGGGATCTTTGAACTATGGTAGTAGTGCATCTTGACACTGATTGGACTTCTTTCTTTCTCCCTGAGTATATCATGTACATATGGGAAATTTATTGGAAACAAAACATTTAATTTTTTGCACAGATTCCCAATAAACTATATAACTAATGTGAGGAAATACAGACTCAAAAGGAGCAAACTTGCATGGCTGAGAGGGTTCTGAGATTCAAGCTGCTATGCAAAGGTCTGCAGTACCTGAGCAGACTATTTGCAGAAGAGTGAGAAGAGTAAAGAAAAAAAATAAAGAATCTTTCCCTAAACCACACACACACACACACACACACACACACAGAGAGAGAGAGAGAGAGAGAGAAGCAAAAAGCAAAACTTTTTATGTACCTCCTCATTGTGCTTAAAACACTCTCTGGGTGGTTTACAATTTAATTATGTAGGCTACACATTGCCCTCCCCCAGAAGGCTGGGTACTCATTTTACCAACCTTGGAAGCCTGGAGCCAGCTACCTGGGATTGAACTCAGGTGGTGAGCAGAGTTTGGCTGCAGTACAGCAGTTTAACCACTAAGCTAAAAGGGGTTTAGATTGGGGAGCCACCAATATGTGGGAAAGATGTTCCCAGAAGATAGATCGGGGTGACAAAGATTACCTTAAAATTAACATCGTTGTCTTTCTCTGTGCGTAGGCTCCATCCTGTACATGCTGCCAGCAACCTAGCAAAAGGTGGACTCTTGGGCAAAAAGCGAGAAGTTGTGAAATTGTGTGATCCAACACATTTGCTCCTATTGTGTCATACACAATGCTGGTATGTCCTACCCTTCATTTAAAACAAAACAAAATACAGCTTTTCCATGGTAAACATATGATAGTACAACAGCCTTGTTTCCTCCCATATTGTTGTAGGCATTTTTAAATTACACTACAAAAGCCTTTTCTGTCAATGCAGTCAAGCAACTGGGGTCCACTTAGTCTGCAAAGTTGGGCGTTTTCCCTCTCCCCACAATGCTGGTAAGATTTAATGGCCGACTGCAGTTTGCTGCTTCAAGCCGACACGTGTATGCATGTGTGGCAGCAGAAGTGAAAGGGGAAAAAATTAAGAGCAAGGAGGGAGGGGACAGCCAAACGATATTTGTCTAAAGCAAGCACTGCCATTTGTTTCTCACAGAGAAAATGCTTTTGGCTGGAGGTGCCCACATCGAAGCTGACTCTGACTGTATAAAAACCTCTTTTCATTCACTTCTCTGGCAGGGGAACAAAGCCAGAATATCTCACTGCAAATTATGCACACTGTATCTTATTTCAGTCACTTCCATCCTTTTGACTTAAAGTGGAAAAAATGCAAAGACTTTAGACAGAAGGCAATTACTGCTGGGGGCAAACTGTATTTTCATCATGCCTAATGTGACTTTATGTCCAGAAGGGAACTATAAGCAAATAAATAAATAAATAAACTGACACACAAGCACACACCAATCTTGGAGGATTTCTCTCAGTTATATGCTTTGAATCCTAAAGGGTTGAGAAACCTAGTTGCTACCAGATGCTGTTGCAGTTACTGGATTTTGGCCAGTAGAGAAGCAACCTTGAACAGATCCCATGTAGTCAACTGGAATGCTATATAAATTGCAAACACCTTCACTATCTAAGTCCTCTATTATGATTCAAGTCATTACAATGCTCTGCAATTTCCTTTGAGCAGGAGAAAGAATTGAATATTTATCATTAGAGTAACTAAAGAAAGGAACCTGGAAACAGCAGCCCTGCTGAAAAGCAAAACACAAAGGGGAAAGCCCATCCTTATAGAACTGAGACTGTTATTTTGGCCTCCCCACCCCATGCACATGGACGGAAAAGAAAGCAAACGTCAAAACTGAACTCTGATGTATCTTTTTAGCAGGAGTGAGAATTTTAATCTGATCCATGGCAGTTTCCTATATATTTATGTGCAGAAGGGAAACATAAGTAAGGAAATACACCAGCTGACACACATGCATCTATATTTGATGATCACCCTCTCTTATGTTTTGAATCCAAGAAGGTGCCTGGATGAGACAGTTTATCTGGATCCATTTAAATGTGGCCTCAGGCCTGGTTATGGGATGGAGACAGCTTTGGTCACCTTTGTGAATGACCTACACACACCACCAGCTTTCATTGGCTTTGTTGTGATAAAATTGTATTGACCACATGGTCCATGTGTGGCTAGGGTTATTGGCTCACCCGTGTAAGGAAGAAGAAGGCTAAGTTTAAAAAATGGTGTTAAACTATGAACATGCAGAAGATAAGCTTTTGTATGATTTAGATTTCTTTTTTTAAAATAATCATGCCCCCAAGCACTACTCACCCCAAATAATAATAATAATAATAATAATAATAATAAATCAACATATAATGTAGCGTACATTCCATTTCTACACAATAGGATCTGTAAATTTTTGAAGGCAAGAAATGTTACTGACATCTCTCTGCTAATTTAAGCTTAAGGTAGCAGCTTTTTCCTGAATATTTAGCAGCCTGCTAAACCCATTGATCTCCTTGATACAGTCTCTTGGATTCCACAGTAGGGTTTGCAATTAACAATGCAGATGAGTAGCTATAGGCAAGATCTTTGTATGTTGATATGTTAGGTTTCTCTTTCATTTTCAGGGAGCTAATCAGATTTGCATACTTTTTTCATTGCTAAGACCTTTACTGCCATCTATAAAAGTTTTTTTTTCCCTTTTAAAAAATTATATGTATAGATATCTCAAGCACAACCACAACTTTTGCTCAATTGTTCATGGGTTCAGCTCACTCACACTTTAACGGTTAAATGAAGGCAGACGTTGCTGGAAGAAACAGACGCTCCAGTGCATGAATGCTATCTCTTCTGCTTTTTTGAAGATAGCGAGAAATTAAAATAATGTAAAAATTATTAAATGCAAATGGGAGCAAATAGAGAGGCCCAGCCAAGAGTGTGTGTGGTATAATGAGTTGTTTCCAAAGGCTTCATGTAGCAGTTAAATTTCAGATTCGGAAAAAGTTTTTTTCTCTCCACTCCCCCACCCCCTTTCTACCACTAAATGCAAAACAACAAAATAAAAACCGAAGCTTCAGACAACATGGGAAGTGACAGTATGGTCATTATGGTTAACTGCAAAAGCACAGTGCCTAGCATCACACGCTTGTGAAGATGCAAGAAGGGATTTGAAAGGCATCCAGTTATCAGTCAAATGGAGCTTTAGATGAAGACTCCAGCAGAGAACAAATGAAGTCTTTGGAAGGTAACACTAGGCTAATCTTGTAGAACACATTTAAGGCTTAGATGTACTGTAGAAACTGACTGACATATCTGTGAATGACATCATACTCAAACTAGGGGAAAAACTAACACTTTTAATTCTACATGCGAAATCCCTTGTCCACATCAAATGCCACTGACGATAATGGTTTGTTGTTTAATTTGAATATTATGTAGACTTTGATGTATATCAAGATTAGGAATGGACAAACTGGTCTGCTTTGCTTTCTAAAATTTAAGATTTTTGGAAGCAAAATTATGCTCTGTCCTATTTCTATACTGAATGACATGCTACCTCTGAATTGAGGCACTCCACATAGTTATTGCATTTTTCTTTAAGCAAGCCTTTAACAATTAAGATCCTCTAGTTTCCCTGTGGATGGGCTGGTTCTTCTTGTTTTAAGTTGACTGAGCACTAATCGATTTTAAGAGTTTTATTTTTAATTGTACCTTAATTGTGTATCTCAATTTAATTCTATTATAATGTTTGTTGTTTTATTGTATTTTACTCTGTTATGGTTTTGTCTTGTACGCTGCCTTACCAATTTTGGAAGAAAGACAGCATACAAATGGAATACGAAAGTAAAGAAATAATTTTTAGTGAATAACCACTGATAAGGCTTATCCAACATAAATTTGTCTAATTCTCTTTTCAAGCAGTCTAAGGTAGTCACCAGTACTGAATCTCATAGCAGGGATTCCACAAATCATTTGTGCATTTCTCCTGCCACTCCTTTAATCTGCTGATCAATTTCATAGGATGAAATCCTAAATCTACTATTGTAAGAAATAGATGAAAAAAAAATTATCTTGACTTTCTGTACACTACACTTAATTTTATTGATCTCTCTCAAGGTCAAGTAATTGTAAACCAGCATTTCAACAGGGGAGGTTCAACAGCCCATTCAGCCATAAAAACACTTCAGAAGGACTTGGGTCACTTAGTCCAGTCCAGACCTTAAAAGCAATGAATTCCAGACAACATAGTTGGCTGCAGTGAGTTACTGAATTACAGTGGTGCCTCGACTTATGAACGTCCCGACATACGACCATTTCGAGTTATGACCAGCTCCGGCGGCAAAATTTTGCTTCGACTTGTGGCCGGAGCTTCCAGTTATGAACAGAAAAAGGCAGGGGAAAAACGGCAGGGAATTCAAACTGCTAACCGTTGGTAGGCGAAGAGGGTGCTTCTTTGTAGCTCTTTCGCCCCAACGGTTAGAGTGAGTGCGATTGGAGGAGGCTTTGGACTGCCTGGTAAGGTAAGGTGCTGCTTTCTGCTTTTTAAAAACTGTTCTGGGTGGGTTTTGCAGCGTGGTTTTGGGCTGGGGGTGTTATGTTTCTGCACTGTGATGGGTCTTGGGGGGTTTGTTTGTTTTTTGGTTTTTTTCCCATTTCCGATGGGTCTTGGGGGGTTTGCTTGTTTTTTGGTTTTTTTCCCATTTCCGATGGGTCTTGGGGGGTTTGCTTGTTTTTTGGTTTTTTCCCCATTTCCGATGGGTCTTGGGGGATTTGTTTGTTTTTTGGTTTTTTTTCCCATTTCTGATGGGTCTTGGGGGGTTTGCTTGTTTTTTGGGGTTTATTTCCCCATTTCCGATGGGTCTTGCGGGGTTTGTTTGCTTTTTGGGTTCCCCCCCCCCATTTCCAATGGGTCTTGCGGGGTTTGTTTGCTTTTTGCTTTGCTTTTTTTGCATTTCCGATGGGTCTTGCACGGTTTGCTTGCTTTTGCTTTGCTTTTTTTGCATTTCCGATGGGTCTTGCACGGTTTGCTTGCTTTTTGCTTTGCATTTTTTGCATTTGCTTTTCTTTTCTTTTTTCCCTTAGGCTGGAACGGATTAATCGCGTTTCCGATGGGTCTTGCAGTGTTGTTGTTTTTTTGGTAATTTTTTTCTTCGGCCGGAACAGATTAATTCCTATGGGAAATGGTGCTTCGACATACGACCATTTCGAGTTACAACCGGAGTTCCAGAAGCAATTAAGTTCGTAAGTCGAGGCACCACTGTACTTTCCCCCTACTTTACAAAATAGGGAGTAATGATATTATATTTTAAAAATAATGTAATGAATGGGAATGAAGTCAATTTATGGGTGTAACTCTTGATGCAGTTACTTTTTAGGACTTATCTGAAAGTTTTCTTTTATCAGTCTGTTATCAGTTTTTCTAAAAAGTAACAAAAAGCAATCACAAAGCAAAAAAATACTACAGCGAGTAACATTTGACCACTGTACTGTGTAACAGGAATGAATTACTTTTTGCAGAGTGTTCTCCTTCTCCTTCTCCTTTTTAAACGATAACTTCTAGAATCCCCCAGTCAGTACAGCACTGGCCATTCTCTTGTTGGTGGATTCTAGACCTGTAGTCCAAAAAGGAATTTTTCTATGCTTTGCTTTAAAAATGCTAAAATGAATAGCAGGACAGACCAACCCCTAAAAAGGAAATTTCTGAGTTCTTGTCTAATCTAGGTTTACAGCTGAGAAAACCACTTTCAGATTCTTGAAGAGGTGTCTAACACACAGTATACCCAGGAAAACATATAGGAGTCTCCATGGGAGGACATGAGAGAGGCTGAAGCTCAGCCAAGCAAAGTCACTGAACCCACACCCTACAAAAAGAAGAAAAGCAGAACAGGTGACTTCTTGCTACTTGGGATTGAAACTGACATATTCTGCGAAGATTCATGGACTCACCAAGAATACTGTCTCCCTGAAGGATGAATTATGGATGTGAGTGAAGAATTGTCATTACTCATAAAACCCATGAATGCATATCCTTTGCCCGCCCAGCCCAGAATAATGTGACGCGACACAGGAATATGGGTTAAACTAGGGCCACAAGTTTATTAACTTATTTAAAAATTTAACTACCCCTTATACAAGGGGGCCAGCCATAGTGCTAACAGGTCTGGAACCTGCGTCGATCCTGACCAATCAGTCCAGACCTTCCCCCAGCGAGTTCCTGCACCAAGAGGGCACTGTGGTACTGTAAAACACCCTCTCGGCCCTCCACCCGGAGTACCCGGGGCTGCCCAATACCCAAGTCTCTAGACCCTAATTGCCCAGCGTCCCCTGGGGTCTTCCTGTTTTCCCCTCCCCTCAGCTAAACCTCTGTAAATACAATTCTGAGAGGAGGGTTGCCTTGCACCCGATGGGTGCCCCCTTTGGAACTCACCTGAGACTGTCCTGTTTAGCACTACCTGCTGTCATGACCTATTGACAGTGTGTGCCTAATTAAATACCCTTGACACCCCAGCAAGTAAGAATGGGATGGGTGAAAAACCACCTGCATCCAGAAGCGAATTTGGTGCAGGTCAAAAATTTCCATCCGGCCCCGAAGCAACCAGCTACTCTCATTCTTACCCTGGGTGTGAGGGTGGGTCGCTCGCCAGGCAGGGAAGAGGATGGAACAGGCAAGAAGGTCTCATTTAAAGGCTCGTATTGAGCCATGCCTGCCCGTCCTCTCGCAAAATTCCCTGCCTTCGCCTCTTCCAGATGGGTGGGCAGCTCCGTGCCTCTGCAGAGGGCCGTTTCTTCTCATCCATATAGGAACAACTGTCACAGCCAGGAGGAACTATGAAGAAATCAAATGAGATTTTGAAGCTCTGGAAATGAAACTCATGGACATTGGGGCTCAGATAGTCTTCTGGTCCACTCTAACAATATTCAGAAGAGGAATAGAAGGGTTACAAAGATAGGGCTGGTGTGAGGGATTTGGATTTTGGTCATCACAGGTTTTGCTTCATGGAAGATGACTACAGCATGAAGAACTTCATCAAGAGGGATAGAAATTGAATTCAAAGGTGGGGCCAGGTAAGGACAGATGAAGGGTTATGAACAAAAAGAGGAACTGTGCCAGCAGCTCTGATGGGTCTTCATATAAATTTAACAAAAAAAAAGCAGGCCACAACTCACACAATCTCCAATGTCTATATATGAATGCCAGGAGTATGAGGGAAAAACCAAGAAGAACCTAGTTCAAGAGGGCAAACAGAGATAACTGAAACTTGCTAGGATAACTCCCATGAATGGAAGATAGCAATTGAAGGACATAAATAGTTCCTTAGGAATAGATAGAGAAGTGGATTTGCACTATACATTAAAAAATGTAAATTCCTGCACAGAAATGACAAAAAAGGAGAGATTATCATACAGAGGAGTGGCAGGATTTGTTCTTGATCAGCAGGACACATAAAAATTGGCTTAGGTAAAAGGAAGCCAGATTTTGTTTGAATGTCAGGAAAAACTTCCTGTTAGAGCAGTATGACTATGGAACCATTTACTTAGGGAGATCATTAGTACTCCAACTCTGGAGACATTGAAGAAAAAATTGGACCACCCTCTGTCAGATCTGCTTTGATTTGGATTCCTGCATTGAACAGAGGGGTGGACTTGATGGTCTTATAGGCAGTCATTTTTCTATGATTTTATGTGTGTCTGAGAGCAAAAGATACGGAACAACAGCCTTTATCTGCATGGTTTTCCCAACAGGATTTCCCCTGTGTGTCAATATAGATTTGCTCCTGTTTGCCCTCCCAGCCAGGAAATAAAGAGGCAAGACACACACAAAAGAGGCTGGTGTCAACGGTAGAAGGGAATAAAAATCCTCAGCAGCACCCCACAACACCGGCAATTATGTCCCTGCACTGGCCTCAATTCTTCCTGGAGACAAAGTTCCCACTGCCATCCAGTGACATCAGCAGCATCATTTGAAAGCCTGTTTCTCCTTCAGCAGTAGATATACTGTATTTTTCCATGTATAAGACACCCCCATGTATAAAACACCCCCCACTTTTCTAAATCAAAATTTCTTTCTTTGCAAAACGTGGAGGGGGGAAAGCTGCTTTTTGCAGCAAAAATGTAGGGGGAAAGCAGAAATCACTTCCCCCCTCCATTTTCTTTGCAAAACCTGGAGGGGGAAAGCTGCTTTTTGCAACGAAAATATAGAGGGAAAGCAGAAATCGCTCCCCCCCCCTCCATTTTCTTTGCAAAACCTGTAGGGGGAAAGCTGCTTTTTGCAACAAAAATGTAGGGGGAAAGCAGAAATTGCTTTCCCCCTCCATTTTCTTTGCAAAACCTGGAGGGGAAAACAGGGATCAAAGTGCTTTGATCCCTCCCCCCTCCTTACTTCCGAGTATAAAACGACCCTCAATTTTTCCTTTAATTATTTTAGGGAAAAGTGTCATTTTATACACGGAAAAATACGGTAACTAACATGAAGACTGTAATATCAACAGTGAAGGGAATGTCTTCACAAGCAAGTTAAAAGTAAAGCAAAAACAAAGAAAAGAAAAATGGGCCATTTCCAGTCAAGAACAGCAGCCAGTATGGTAACTGTTCTGGAGGAGGATGACGGTATCTAAAATCACAGACCATCTGTGCATTGTAGCAAAAGCATGGTTGGCTTTTCTTTTCTTTTCTTTTTTCTTTTTTTGCTTTGTGTACCATATCTTGATGGACAGGGAACTGGTCAAGTACATTCTAAGGATGTGCTAAAGGTGATATAGTATATCTATATCCACTAATAGCCAGATGAATGCTGAAAATTGCTGTTTAATTAATCTGCATTTTGTTTAAATGTTTCCCTTTTCAATTTTCCCCGGGTGTGAAAGTCCCCCATTAAGGTTTCACTGAAATGTTAATACCTCCTACTGTGTAAATCTGTTTTAAACTGTCCTTGATGATTCTAATGTGAGACGGCTGAGTGTATCTCCAAGCAATTCATTGTGAGGACAGCTGTACCAAGTGAACCTAACTTACTTTTAAATTCTCCTTTTATTGATTCAGCACTTTAATTAACATTTGACTTTTTACCAATTTCTTAAAAAAAAAAAAACAGGAGGAAACCTTAAATAATTGCCCATATCAATGCCGTTAAAAGTCTACATTTCCACATCTTCTTTTATAATCTGCTGATGAACACATATAAAAAGTAAATCTATATAGATTTTTTCTTCCTGCATTATGTTTGCCTCAGTAAATAATGTGTTTGATGGTTGGTAAATAGCTTCAGGCACCATTTCTCCCACTCTTATTACAATAAAAAGGTTGATGGTCACATTCTTCTCTCTTTTAGTCTGTGCCCAGATTATTTTCACTTAGAAAAAAAAATCAGACAATAGGAAGTACTTTTCACACAGTGGATAATTAAGCAAGTACATGAAAGAAGTCCACAAAATGTCAGAAGATATGGAATTACAATTAACGACAGCAGGAAGTAAAGGAAGGGGAGGAGGAGAGGTGAGTCTGTTCAAAAGGCTGCAGAATAATAGGAGTGGGGGTAGTGCCAATGGGGTGAGGTATTGGGTTGTTTAGTGTCAGAGACAGAAAAGACAGACAGACAGCTTTCTCCAATTAAGATTCTGCAGCCGACACCAAAGTCTCCTTTTGGGAGAAAGTACTAGTAAACCAAACTAGACACATCACTGTTCCGCCCTAAACACTGTGATTGGAGATCCCTGGTAAAGCAGTTCATAAAGCAGAGTCGTTGGTCACAAAACTACATCTCTCTTTTTCTTCCACTTTTCCCCAGCCTTGTGTTTTCATTAAATGGATAGCTTCAGGAGGAACTCTAGCCATTTTTGCAGGTGTGCTGACTTTTTCTCCTTGAATCACTAACAATACTTCAAGATGTCTCAGGACTCAATTTTGTCTGCTCTGGAGGGATGTTGCTTCAGTCTGCATAGACCCTAAATCTTTTTTAATTAACCCATGTTGAGTACTAGATTTGTGTTTCATCTAAATCCATGTAAATCAGATAGGTAGATAAGCTTAGAACTGCAGAGCTGGAAGGGGCCCTATGGATCATCGAGTCCAGACCCTGTCAAGGAGGCACTACGGGGGAATCGAACTCCCAGACTCTAGCTCCATAGGCAGATGCTGCTGAAATCACTGATACATAGGATGCAGCAACCATACAAACACTGTGGTTGGGCTTCTTTTCTGAGATGATATTTCTTAGTGAAGTTCTTGAAACAGACAATCAAAGGGAACTTACAGATGAAAAACCAGACAGTTGGAAGCTGGGTCTGAAAGGGAAAAGAAAGGAGACATCTTTGTCTGTTGTGATCCTATTATTTATTTTGGTGGGTGAGAAGGCTAGAAGACATCGGTGTTATTGTAAAAGGAAAATTAAGCATATTTTTTACCTTTTACAGTGTGGCTCAGATGAAGTCCATTCTCACATGAGCAGAACTGACAGCTTTCACAGGAGTAACCAAGAAGGAAGTCTCTACATTATATAGTTGCATCAGTTTGCTACCACTTATAGTTTATTTATTTATTTATTTATTTATTTATTTATTTATTTATTTCATTTATACCCCGCCTATCTGGTCAATTGTGACCACTCTAGGCGGCTAGTTGTCACGGAACCATCCTATAGGATCTACAGTGTGGTGAGGTCCTTACAATGCTCTGCTCTATTTCAAGAAGTACATTACAGCTCTTGGCAAAGAATCCTAATTATCTGTCCCAACTGCAAACTTCAGGATTCCTTAGGATTGGAGCCATGACCATTAAAATGGTGTTAAGCTGATATAATTGTAACGCACAGATAACTTGATCTATTTGGAGGAACAGGGTTAAATAAGAAAATCCTTCCACTGTTGGGATTAGGAAAACTCTTACCTCCACAGGATGAAGTTTATTTGCCAGTTGCACCTGTGCTTCATAGAAAAGCTAACAGGCAAGAAAGCATAGAAAGAAAAGCTTGGAAAAGTTACTTCGTTGGATCAATGAATCCCCACCACCGCCGGCCATGCAATCTAGGGAATTCTGTGAACTGTAGTAAAAAATGTAACTTTTCCAAGCTCTGGAAATGATGCAGAATAACTCAGTGCTAAGTGGCCAAAATAGAGATAGGGGTATTTGTATTTGTATATGAATACGAATACCCCTGCACAGGTGGACATAACAGGGGTACAGCCCCCTGGGGCCAGACTGTCCACTCACCTTCCACTATTGCCGCGGGCTCCACACTCCCTTCCTATCTCTCCGGAGCTCGCGGTCTGCAAGCCACTCCTGGCAGGAGGCGGGAGGACGAGCCTTGCTGCAAGGTCGAAAACTGACTCACAGACCGCGAGCTCCGGAACGATAAGGAGGAAGCGTGGAGCCCGCAGCAACAGCGGAAGGTGAGTGGAAGGTCCACTCTGCAGGGGTATTCGTATTCATATACGAATACGAATACCCCCATCTTTAGGCCAAAAACAACTGGGAATTTCAAAGCAACAATGATAGGATAAGTAATAACATCTGTATATATTGGCTAAAATCCTCTTGTGTAGCTTCCCAAAAGGCATCATTTTTGGATCAATTTTCCTCAGATTAAGAAATCTCTATAGACATGATATGTTGCACGCAGAGTTGCACTACTCGGTGTGCAACAGATAATGTCTACAGATATTTCTTAACATGAAACTATTTGCTTCCCCAAGTTACACTGTTTGTGTTATACCACATAACTAGGCAAGACCATTTTGGCCATTACCTCCAGCATCAGAGATGGCATGACTTTAAATTTAGGTACCTGGAGAACATGGCAGTGAAGGTGCTGTTTGATTCATGACCTGGTTGCAGGCTTCCTGTTGGCATTAAATTCACTGTATGACCAGAATACTTGACTAGATAGACATTTGGTCCAATCTAGCATGGCTTTTCTTATTCTTTTGTGTTCTTAAATATCTCAGCACATGAGAAGAACAGCAAAACACTGACTTTCACAAAAAATGTTATATCCTCCTATTTTTAAAAGAGAAAATAAGAGTCCTGAAGATGAAATCTTAGTAAAGTTAAAATATTTTCATAGGCATTTGGTGTATCTCGAAGGGCTGTAGTACAATATCATTTAAATGTATATTATCCTCACCTCCAAGATACATACCAACAATAGGTATTTATGCATGACCCGGCACATTTCATCAAGCCCTTTGCTTTACTTTTCTTCATTTGGATGCAGTTGTCTATTTATAGCAATAGTGTACACAACCAGGATCACTATATCCTTTCAGTTCCTGACTGCACAATATCTTAGAGAGGAAAATGTACTCTGACGTGCTTACTCAGTTATAGTAACTCTCCCTTTCACTTCCTTGGTTTCACCAACTCCAAACAATCTGAGCCTCCTGCCCTTGTTTGTTCATGTAAGTGAACCACCATCCAGAGCAAGATAAATCGGTCATTCATGTAGTTGGCAGAAAGAGAATGTTGCAGTTAGGGAGATAATGAGCGTTTGCGTCTGTTCATATATATAAAACAAATTCCACAACAGTATTTGAAGGAGTTCTGCTTTCCTTCTCTAGGTTCTCTCAACCCTCACCAGGTTGATCAAAAAAGCAAATGTAAACATATTTGAATTAACATCTGATGATTTTTCAATGCTGATTTTTTTTTAAAAATCTGGTGGATAAGCATACATATGTTGACAGGAATATTGATATTTTCCTCTTACTACAATACAGATGTAACTATAAATAGAATTATAGGATTTTAGACTTGGAAAGGTTATCTACGTACCTGCACTGTGGAAGATTCCAGTAAAGCATGACATTTATCCAAGTAAATGGGCCAGGATCCAGGTAAAACCCAGCTAGCCAGGTGATGTGATAGCTCGGAGCTGGGTGACCATTCTCACTAGGGCTCATCCTATTCAGTCTGGTCTAAAAGCCACATGACATATAGGGAGAATTTTCCCTAGGTCCTGCATTGCTGCTGCCATAGCTTCTCATAAGTCATGATAGTAGGTTTTTACTCCCTGCTTTCTCCAAATGGCATGTGTGACTTCCGCTACCTTCAGCTAAAGTAGGACTGGATGTGAGGGTCTCCTTGACCATAGGATCCATTTCATTTTTACTCAAATTGTTCTTTAGTAAGGTAGGAGAATGGAGTACAAAGGTTGGTTGGGTATATACGTACAGTAGTTCTGTCCTGACAGTTCACAGAGGGACTGAGTTAACTCCACCAGCCCCTTGCTGCCTTTAGTCCTCAGCTGGGTCTCTCAGCAACCCTGCCCCAATGGCTCTGGGAGCCTGTTTCTTAGTCAGGTTGGTCAAGGGGGTCACCAGAGAAGCAATGTGGGAGATGAATTATCAGTAGTAGCCTCCTAGACCCAGAAATTGTTGCACCTGCTTTTTGGTTTAGGTTGGGGCTGTCAGAATACCTTATTTACTTTATGCTTAAAGGGTCGGACTTCCTTGTGGCCTACCAGAAACCCCAAAGACATTACCTGGCTTTAGGCTACTTTACATTTGGCTGGGTTAATCATGATCTCTGCCTTGCTGAGCTCCACCAGTGCACACTGGATGTGCTGCAAATGGACATCCTATGAAGGGCTGAAAATAATAATGTTGTGTATGTACTGTATGTGGCTGTGAATTCACAGATTAGTTATAAGATGAAATCCGTAAGCTTCTGGGAGGGGATCACCACCCTGTTGAGCCCAAAGGTCATGTGAGTGAAGTGAGCAAGCCCTTTGGGGTGGCAAGGGCTATTTCTTCATGATACTCCTGCCCCCAGGGAATCTGCTAGTAATGCTTTGTTAGATCTAGGTAGGTTAGTAGTTCTCTCTGCTCTGGAGTAAGACCTTCTGAGAGTTTAATGGGCTTTCTCCCAAGTGAGTGTGGAATGCTATATTCTAGGATCCGCGGAACCCAATGTAGATTGTTTCTGAGTTTTCATGCCTAGGATTGCATTAGCATTGCACTGATATTGTCAGATACTAACTTGAACTGCTAGCTGAAATCCCGTTGTTTAGCATTGTAAGTCACGACTACAGTGGGCTCAGTGAATTAATGAAACATGATTCACCAAATTCCCACTGATTCATCACTACTCTATCCAACAGGATTTCAGCCAGTAATTCTCTAAGCTGCGAGGGGGTGTGTGGAGTAGTTTTCCAGATGTCACTGGACTCCAGCTTCTATTATCCTCACCCTGTATTGGTAATGGCTAGTGCTGGTGGAAGTTGAAGGGCCACAAGAACCCCACTTCTACTCTAAGCGACCATTGATGGAACAACCGTAGATGGAATCAAACAAAAAGATTAATGAACTTCTGCAGTTGCATGTACCTGCACAGAGATGCTGCAGTACTGGTATCTTCCAGAACACTGGATGGCATTTTTGTGTTTATTGGAAATATTTATTGGCTTTTATTAGACAGCTCTGCAAAAATGTACGAAAAAGCATGCTTATTAATGGACCTTTTCAGAAGCAGATGACTTACGCAGCAATGGCTGGTAGTACAGAACAGTATCATATCAAATAATAATAACTGCACACCATTTACTCAAATCTACCATGATGTCGGGAGTGTAATTTGGCATAGTTTAGTCTTTCAGGTCAACAAGGCTAAAGGCGCAACATTCCGTTTGATGCTGTAATGATCACAGCTCTACCCTCATGACTAGTTCTAGGAGCAATTAGCTAGATGACATCTGCATAATTAGAGGATTGTAAAAACATGTGCACACACACACTCACACACAAAACACACACAATTAAATAACAGAATTGTTAGTTTGAGACAAAGAGAGTACTGAAGGGAGGATAAACTGTGCAGGCAAGCGTGGAAGAGATTGCAAATGGAGCTGTCTTAGGGTGTGATCAAATAGCTCATCTTTTGGACCACTTGTGGCATGGTCCAGTGTGAGATATTTCCCAGAGATTGCAAGATGTATGGGAGATATGAACCACCCTGACCCGGATCTGTGAATAAAATAGACATGTATGGTCCTCTAGTAGGGCAAATCTATTCTGGGGCCTGTTTGGAACAATCCCACCTGGACGGAAGGGTTGTTTCAATCACTCCCAGCAAGGCAACCCTTTCCAGTGCGATCAGATACAATCCTTTCTGGCCATCTGATCACATCCATAGTTACTAGACTTTCTAGAATAGAGGACTGCTTCATGGAGTCCTTCTTCCAAGCATTGGTTTCAGAGCTGTTTCATATCTGTTGAAACTCTATTCTTTTTTCTTCATACTCTGTACCTTGTTTTAAATAATGCCCTGTCCTCTTTCCCAAGACTGTTATAGAAACTTTTGCTAATGAATTCTTTTGGCCCAGAGCACATTTCCCTTTGTGCCAGAAATTTAGTAATAATCACTAGAGCACCAACCTTTTACTACCTCTCATTCTTTTCTCTCTCTCTCTCTCTTTCTTCCCCGCTCTGGTTTTTCTTTTGGCTTTATCTGATGCACACTTAGCCTTCTAAGCAAGTGGCATTACTGCAGATATGCATTGTAAAGTAGAGATGTGAACACATCTTGGTAGGTCACCCACTATCAAGAAAAAAAAGTTGTCTCGTCACATTGAAACAACCTGTCAAGAGTTATCTGTCAAGAGATTTCTCACCTCCAGTGGAAGAGCAACACAAGGAACACCTTTTTTGTGGATGTTTCTGCCATTTGCACAAAATGGCTCCTCACAAATCTTGTGTTCTTTCCCTTTGTGAGGCAAGGTGTTCACAGGCCAGAAGCACAAAATGAATAGGTGATCTAACAAAAGATTAATCAATTTGGCCAATTCTTCTAATTTTAAAAGGCTGCCATAAAGCTGCAGCTTTAGTAGTTCAGCCCTGCTAAAAAAAATTGATAATTAAAAAAAAAATTTCTCACCAATGCAATGTAAAAACATTTGTTGAGCTTGACATAAAATCTTTTGTCTTTCAAGTAGGATGGAAAAATATGTGATTTCTCATTTTCTCACACAGAAGAAGCGAGGCAAGGATTTATATTCCTAGAATTAGTCTGAGTCCTACCTTCCCTGGGCTACAATATCCTGTGCTAAAGTAGAGCTGAGCAAAAACTAGACTTCTTCCACTTCATGGAATGGGGGTGTTGTGGGGGGGGGGGGGAGTAACATTTTCAGGTGAGATGGTCTGCTGTTCAGATGTGGCAGGCAAAACATTCTAGAACATTTGGGGAAAGTAAGAGGTCGTCTACCATCTTTATGGTTCTGAAGATCTCCAGTAACTTTTGCCTTTTTCAAAATTAGCCCACCAATTCAAAATTTGGGATGAACAACTAGCCTTTCAAGAGTTCTCCCAGACCCGGAATAGTTCCTTAGAAGTTAACCTACCCTATTACAATCATTGGTCAAGTTCAATTAAATTATTGTTTTAGTCTGTCTCTGATGTTGTTGAATTAATGTCAACTGCCAAGACCCAAAATACAGCCATAGAGACTCCTGCCGTTGTTATCCCTCTTCTTTGTTATTGCTCCGTGAGCAGCAGGAGGAAAAACAAAGAGTAAAAGAACTCATTTATTTATTTATTTATTTATTTATTTATTTATTTATTTATTTATTTATTTATTTAACTTATATGCCGCCCACTCTACCCAAAGGTCTCTGGGCAGCTTACAACAATTAAAATACAATAAAAAAGATAAAACAATTAAAATACAATAAAAAAGATAAAACAATTAAAATACAATTAAAATATATACAGTGGTGCCTCGCTAGACGATGTTAATCCGTTCCAAGAAGATCGCTGTCTAGCGAAAACATCGTCTAGCGAAGCACGTTTTCCCATTGGAATGCATTGAAATCTCTTCAATGCGTTCCAAGGGAAAACTCAGTCGTCTAGCGAAATCTCCCATAGGGAAACATCGTCTAGCGAGTGAGGGTCCCCATCGGAATGCACTGACAGCTGCACTGACAGCTTTTGACCACTAGTCGGCGCATTCCTATGGGGAAACCTCATCGTCTAGCGAAAATTCCCCATAGGAGACATCGTTTTGCGAAGCGCAGTAGCGATCGCAAAAAGGCATCGTCTAGCGATTTCCTCGTCCTGCGAGGCAATCGTCTAGCGAGGCACCACTGTACTCTAAAAATTGCCATCAGGACCCACAGTTGATATTATTTCAATTAAAAGCCTTCTGGAACAGGAAGGTTTTGACCTGGCGCCAAAATGTCATCAGCGTCGGCACCAGACGAATCTCAATTGGGATGGTGTTCCATAGTCTGGGAGCAGCTGCCGAAAAGGCCCTTTGTCTACAAGCCATCCCTCTTACCTCCTTGAGGGACGGCTCTTTCAAAAGGGCCCCCTGGCTAGATCTTAACTGCTGGGTAGGTTCATATGGAAGGAGGCAGTCCTTCAGGTATCCAGGGCCCAAGCCGTTTAGGGCTTTATAGGTCAAAACAAGCAGTTTGAATTGGGCCCGGGGAGCAACTGGTAGCCAATGCAATTTAAACAGAATCGGCTTGATGTGTTCCCTAGCGGCCCCACCACTCACCAGCCGCGCAGCTCGATTCTGGACCAGTTGCAGTCGGACCGTCTTCAAAGGCAGCCCCACGTAGAGCGCATTGCAGTAATCTATGCGAGATGTTACCAGTGCGTGTTGAAATGTATACAAGAGCTTGTACATGGTGGTTTAAGCATAGCATAAAAAACCAAAAAGATCTTAAAACAATATTCACATAGTCTTGGTAAAAACTTCTAGAATGTTTGCTATAAAAAAATGTAGAATAAACTAACGATGCTTTAAACATTTGTACTCAATACATAGGCTTGTGCTTGACAGACTTACAGTATACCGGTATATTATCTTCCTTATCAGACATAGTAACAGATAAGCAGACTCTTAACAGATATCTCTAACAGTGAACCTCTAGACAGACAACTAACTGAATAACATAACTGTCACCTGTTTTTATCTATTTGGCAGTTAACCCTCTTAACATCTATTGGTTAATACCAGACAGAATCTGATTGGTCAGAATGCTCCACCATGCAAATAACACATTCCAGTCTTTCCTATACCACACATATACATGTTGAGTTGTACAACTATGTATTCCAACAGAAAGTGGTGTGTATGTGTGCATATTGTGTGTGTGTGACAGATTTTTGCATAAGAGCCTGAAAACCAGGAGCCTATATATATGCCTACATATATCAGTGAGGTGGAGCAACAATTCACATCCAAATGTCTTATTCTAGGAAAATAACAAAGCTAGTATTTTTCAGAGGAATCCACTGAGACAGGAGGGCTACTCCTAGTTATACTTAACATCCCCCACCCTAAGAAATATCAATCTAGGTTCAAGGAAGGTTAGCATTGGCGATAGCATATAAAGGACAGTCTAGGAAAACCCAAGGAGGTTCCTCTTTCTCTTTCTGCTCCACTCCATATAAAAGCGTGCTTCTTTAACATAAACCGAGTTGCACTCAGTCACCTTCAACAATCAAAACAGCAGTTGGATTGTTTTAGAATTTGAGTATGCAGCCTGGCAAGGTTTTATAAAAAATTTGTGCTCTGATTTCCAGACTTTCTTTTAAAAAGAGAAAGAAATGATAAACCTAACAGTTAATGTAATGATTAATATAACACATAAGTACCATCATCGATAACATTAGCAATAATGAATGAATGCTGGAGATCATTACAAATTAATTTTTAAGCAAACATTCTAAATTGTGAGTGTGTAATCCATTGAATGCATATATTTCTAGGGGGACTTTTTTTTATGGCAAGTGCTGCTCTGCTACTCAATACACTGAGGACTCTAGTATGGCAATGAAAAGCAGTACAACTGATCAGACACTTAGTGGTGATTTATAACTTTTAGTGAAGAAAAATATTGTACATAATAGATTTTGCACAAATTTGTTGGTAATGAATGATTGATTGTGTGTCTGCTACTGTCTCTGCCCCAGCAGAGGGTGGTGGGGAGGGCTCCTTCAACCATGGGTTCCATGAAGTTAAGATTGTTGTTACTGTTTGAACTGTTTTGTTTTTAAATTAAGGTGGGAGAATGCAGTACAAGGATAAGGACCTGGTGCACCCCATCTTGACAGTCTGCAGGGGGGCTGAGTTGACTTCACTAGCTACTGCTACTCAGTTTTCAGCAAGGCCCTAGTTCCAGTTAATGGGCCTGTAGAATCTGGGGCTGGGGTCTAGTTTTACACGCTGAACCAGCCAACTGACACTCTTCAAAGAGGGCTGGTAATGTTGAGTGCTTACAGGATCCCGTGACCTTCAAGCCTGGCCTACCTCCACTGGCTCCGTCAAAAGTGCTCCTTTTGCCACTTCTTCCACCAGTGCCTTCTCTGGATCGGGGTAGGGTTGGGGTGCCCAGCTGGTGATATTGGCCTCAAGGGGGTCAGCATCAGTGGTGGAGTGAAGAACAGCATACTCCCCTACATCCTCACCCTTTAGCAGGTTGGACAGGCCCATTCCCTGGTCCAGGGATTCTCGATTACCAGTGAGAAGTCCTTGCCAAGGGCAGAAAAGATAGAGTCCACCTCCTTTGCTGTCTCTGCCCACTTGTATCTCTCAGACTTTGTCAAGAGTCTTTTCCTTTTTATCTTCCTTCGTCTCCTCCTCCTCCTTCAAGCCAGGGTTCTGCCACCTCAGCCCAACCTTGGGCCCCCTCACCCAGGTGTGGCTCATCTGCCTCCACCTCATTCCTTCCATCTGGGACCTTGCTTTCACTCTCTGCCTCTTCCTGCTGCCTTGTCACCAGGGTCTCCATTAAATCTGCCGGGGGGCATGGGGCCAGGGCAGATGGTCAGCCAGGGATGGCTGGAGTATGCCCCTCACAGAAAGGTTCTTGTTCATCACTCTTAAAAGGGTATTCCTATAGCCTATAGGATCCATCCTGCATTTCAGCTTGACATCTTGCCGTGTCATTCCAGTCCTCCTGGTATTTACTACTTTAGTCACTGTGTTCTGTTGTGCTCTTACTTTAGGCAAAAATCCATATAGTTTCTAATGTCTATTCACTAAGAATAGTGTGCGTAGATCCAAAGTAATGGAAATCATAGAATCATAGAATCGTTGTTGGGTTGGGAGGGACCTTGGAGGTCTTCTAGTCCAACCCCCTGCCCAAGGCAGGAGACCATCCCAGACCTCATACCATCCTGCACAGATGGCTGTCCAATCTTTTCTTGAAAACCTCCAGCGATGAGGCACCCACAACATTGGGAGGCAAGCTGTTCCACTGCTTAATGGTTCTCGCCGTCAGGAAATTCCTCCTTATTTCCCGGTTGGATCTCCCTCTTATGAGTTTCCACCCATTGGTTCTTGTCGTACTCTAAAATGAGTTAACCCAACTGAGTGAATTTCTTGTGTAACAGGAAGAGAACTCAATTTCAAATTTGTTTAAATTTACACTATGCATGAATTTTAGAAACAAGGTGGAACTTAGGAATATCCCTTAAATTTAAACTGGAACTTAAATTTATCCCCATTTATGTTACCTTGCCACACGAAAGAAGAGCTGAGAAGCAGCACTGATAGCCACAAGTTTCGCTTGCTGCATTCTCCTTCTTACAATCTGAAGCTCATCCACCTCATCCCTCTGTTAGAGAAAGCAGTATTGGAGAAGCAAAGGTTGCAGTCAGAATCCCTCCCCTCTCCTGTCTAAGCAGACCACCTCCTGGATGAGGTAGGAGGAAGAAGAAGAAGTTGCATATGCTCCAGTCCAGGGAAGACATTGCATATGCTTGAGTCTTCAGTAACCAGAGGAAACATTTATGTGAGACAAGTGAGTTTGTTACCGGATTGGGGCTGTGTTCCTAGATGCCACTCAGGTTAGGGAGACAAAAGGTATGTATGAACTGTTTGCACTTTGATCCCCATCAGGCATCAGGCATCCCTTCCTATAGGTAAAGGTAAAGGTTCCCCTTGACATTTAGTCCAGTCATGTCCGACTCTAGGGCACGGTGCTCATCCCCGTTTCCAAGCCATAGAGCCAGCGTTTGTCTGAAGACAGTTTCCGTGGTCACGTGGCCAGAGCGACTAGACATGGAATGCTGTTACCTTCCCACCGAGGTGGTACCTATTTATCTACTCGCATTTGCATGCTTTCGAACGGCTAGGTTGGCAGGAGCTGGGACAAGCAACGGGAGCTCACTCCATTGCGTGGATTCGATCTTACAACTGCTGGTCTTCTGACCTTGCAGCACAGAGGCTTCTGCGGTTTAACCCGCAGCGCCACCACGTCCCTCTCCCTTCCTATAGAACACTGTTATCTTTCTGTCTGTTGTGCTCTACTTGCCTGAGAAAATGATGACTTACCTCAGCAGCATGAAACCAAGACCAGGAAAGATCTTGAAGTCCAGCTGACAACCAATTCACAGAAGCACAGGAGATTGAGGTGGTGCCTGACCTTGCCAGGGTGCACCCAGGGGATCTGCAAGGTGATGACTGTTTGATGAATGAAGAACCTCCTGACACTAGAGACCTCAGTCAACTCTGGATAAATGCAGAAGTTTATGTAATAAGCCTGCTTCCAATAGTTAAAAAGGGGTCAAACAGGTGAGACCTATGCAGATCTACTCAGAAGTAAGTTCCACTATATGTATTGCAGTTTGTCAACTAATAATTGCCACCACAGCTCCCATGGCTGAGGAAAGTAATGATTTATGATATTGTCGGTGATCTTTACAAGGTTGTCTGGCTTAAAACAGAACTCTGGAAAAAACATGGAAACTATTTTCTTGAAACCAGGAATCACAAGAAGGTAACTTGTTTAAGATACCTACTAGGATGTAGTGGATACAGTGATGGACTAGGACCCAGCAGGCCTGGGTTCAAATTGCAGCTCAGCCATAGAAACTCACTGGGGGTGTGGAACTGGTAAAACAACTCCTTAAATATTTCACTTTCCTTGAAAGCCCTATTAGAATCACTATAAATCAGTTCTGATTTGATAGCACATAACAACTTATCCAAACTAGTTTTGTATCAAACCTTTATCCCTCAAAAGTCTAGAGCGCTGAATGCTATTTTCCAAAAGGAACTCACTGAATTACTCATTACTTTTAGCAGCCAGTTCAAGGGTCTCATGATCCCTCCATTCACAAATATCTTCTTGTATTACAATTCGATTTTCCTTGCCTCATGTGCTAGATAAATGCAGGGAAATACTCTCTAGTTCCTTCTGACCAACAGTGACATTGCACTTTGAAAATAATTCAATGCAAAAATGCAGAAGATAAACAAAACAACATTTCCTTTCCTACTTTGTGTAAAATATAGAAAAGTCCAGCTAAAATGTGTCCAGAAGCGTTTTTATATGTCTTTTAAAATAACTAGAAAAATACTCTTTATACAGAAGTAACTTTGTAACTAGATGTTACCTCACTTTTGAAAAGTAATGCAGTTACTATCTCATTAATCTAAATTGTAGCTAGTTACAAGTAGCAACATTATTTGTAACTAGCTACTTTGCAGAAACTGAAGGGAACAATGCAAGAAGTTTAGGACTAATCATAATAAAGCTAAACCATTCTCCACTTCCTTCTAGTCAAATTGTTCCTCATTTTGTTCTTGGACCTTTATGCCTCCTTCTTGAAGAACTAATGTTCCAAGACAGAACAGTTGTCATTAGCCTTGGCAGGATCACTATACCCTATAGACAGATGGGTCATCTATCCAGTGGGAACCCTATGACATTGCTATCAACTCTGTACTCGGGCACCAGCTGGTTGGCCATTTGGCAAGATCTGGTGGATGCATAAGAGGAGCCAAAGAGTGAACAGATCATTGGAGATGTGTGACTTGGGATTGCTGATTTATACTAGCACCAGTGCTATGGAGGCTGGAGGCAGAGAGGGACAAATTATTAGGAGGAAGGTTGCTTCCTGAAAAAGAGGGAATCTCATTAAAAGGGAGTGAGGAACATTCATTAAATGTACAGCGAGCCAGAGTCAATGGCTGCCAAATATTTGACCTCAATAAAGAAAATTAATTATGAAGTGCCCCTTTATATAGCTTTAAGAAAACAATGCCAGATTAAGATCAGATTCTGTCTGGCATCTTTCAACGTTTTGATGGCCTACAATCTCTTCTTTTTGTTTTTGTTCAAGTGGCAGCTGCTGTTATTCTGTTCCCACCACAATTACATAGTACCCCCTGAAATTTCATGCCTGCCAAAGACAATAGGGAATACTCCAGTTGGGAGTGAATGCTGTAATATAGCAGTGTTGGTGTCAATGATTGAAACATCTGGACAGATGTCCACAATGCCACAGAACAGGGAGATAGGCAGGACACACATGGCAAGAGCTGGGGAAACCACTGTGAGGTCTTATTTTAGCCTTTGCAACCCCACTATTAAAAGAAAAAGAAAAAAATGGATGCCCTGATCCTGGAAGCTCTGAAATCCAGTGATGGGTGAACACACTTTTAAATTGTTTTTAAATTTGGATATTTTAAAGTTATAATGAACTTACTTTCATTATTTTAAATTTCTGTGTTTTATAGTCTCATTATTTTAAATTTCCTTGTTTTAGCTGTGTCCATTTTCAGCCATGTTGAAAACCACCCTGAGTCCCAGTACTGGGAGACAGGCAGGATATTAAATCAAGCAAGCAAACAACCAATCAAGGGTGGCAAACCTTCCTCAGAAGCAGAAAGGAAGCTTGGTCTGTTCATTTTTCCAGAGGGCCTCTAGGCAACACCATGTGTGCCAGATATGAAGGCAAACACTGTGTGAGAAAAGCTGCTCAGAACATAGAAAGAGAGAAATGACTATGCAGACTTGTAAGATGGAGTAATGAGCTGAAGGAAAGTCAAAAATAGAATCAAGTTGGAACACTGACATAGTGTCTGTGACGGAAACCCTGTCCAGTCCTCTTGGTAACAAGGAAGCAAGGTGCATGTGGCCAGCCTATCCCAGAGTCTGAAGGAGGAGGGGGCTGGAGGGCTGAAAGAAAAGGAGGAAAAAAATGTAACTGAAGAAAGAGGTTGTGTATTGTTGGGCTGTTAGGTCGTAACTGAAGAAGAACTGAAGCTTATGTCTATTTCCCAAGTTGATGTTATTTTGTCATAAAGAGAATATCATTTTTCATTCTTTAACCACTGGGTCTGGTGTGGTTAATGGCTGATATCAAAGTTTTAAAAGGGAAACCTATTTTAAAAAGTGACAAGCCTAGATTGGTGTCAAAAAAGAAAAAGAAAAGAAAAGAAAAAGGAGTACGACATAGAAAAAGATCACCTGGATAGATAATGAGCAAGAATAACACATTTGTGGGACAAAAAGAACACTAGATATTTTGGGACTAAGGGGTTTCTAAGCCATGCAAAGCTAAGTATCTTAGCTGGCAAAACTCATTACCAAACAAGGATGTTTTCATTACATCAAGAGCTATGTATTGCTCAAATTGTCCCTTTTTTGTGTTAAATCATGCAAACTGTAAATTTTGAAATTTCTTTAAAACTGCTGCTTTGATGAGTATTTAAGAATCTGAAGGATTGGATGGGTTGCTTGCATACTTTGTTCTTCGTTCCTTGCTGTGTGTTTTGTTTCTCAAGGGGGAAGGACACTAGTTTTCTATGTATGCAGTACCTCCAGCACAGATCTTGGGAGGGGAGCTCCCTGGCTCATCCCAGGCCAGCGATGGCGAACCTATGGCACATGTGCCACAGCTGGCACGCGGAGCCCTTTCTGCTGGCACGCAAGCTGTAAGTCGCCGGATTGCTACTCCTCCCCCCCCCCGTGCAGCGAAACCTGAGAAGGCGGCTGCAGCTGTGGTGCTGGCACTTTGGCAGGCGGATCCAGAGCAGCTGGCGCTTGCAGCGGATCTGGAGTGGGGTCTCGAGGCACCTCCGTGCCGGGATTCCCCCTTCTGCTGCCACTTCCGGTTCCGCTGCCACAGCACGGTGCCCGCTGTTTTTTTTTTCCCCTCCCCCCCCCCCCCCCGGTTTGGGCACGCAAGCCCAAAAAGGTTCACCATCACTGTTCTAGGCTATAGGTGTGAAATTCTGTGGTGCTTTCCAGTTCCTTGGCAACGTGTCTTGTCTAGTAAAAACAAATTGATGTGGATAAGTGTCCATCTGTTAAAAAACTCTTCGCTTGTGTCTCTGGATATTTAAAGTGAGTCTTAGAGTTGACCCAATGTTGTGGTTCTTCAGCTCTTGTTCCAATGAAGCAATAAGCTTTGTTAAGAATTGATTACTTATATGGACCTAATATTTTAAAAGATAGCAAAGCCTCTCTAATTACTGAGTTTAATTTAAAATGGAGGGTAAAGCTCTGTGGTTTCCATGTTGGATTAACATACACTACCATTTGGTATTAATTACTTATGAGGATGATGCTTGGCTGGAGCATAATTTCCTTCTTCACATGCAGTTCATTTGCTAACAATGTATTAAAAGAAACACATTGCATCTCATGTAGAGTAGATGTGCCTCTTCTTCCTTCTTTTTCTTTCTAAGCTAGTCTAGATTATTGCCTCAGAGACAGGTTTAGCTGGGCAGCTGGGGTTTGAGATTTCTCTCTTCTTTTAAGAGGGAAGTGAATGGTTGCCATCTCTTTTCTCTGATGCCTTTCCAATGGATTCAACTATTACTCGAAAACATGTTGTCATTGTTATCTTGGAAATTCACTACAGGCAAAACTAACAAACAGGCGAACAAAACCCAGGACTTGCTATGAACTCAAGCAGTGCATGGTTGAGCCACACCATCCGAGAGAATCATATTAAAGTAGAAGTGGCTTGGCAATTAAGCTTTTATTGTCGCACACCAGCTACTGGAAAACCATGTCCTCCTGGTGCCAGGGAATTGCAGAACCATGATTCAGTTCAGCTTCTGACAGTTAATAGATGCAACAACATGAATGGGAAAAGAAAAGAAAGCCCAGCCTGCATACAGTTTCTTATTTTGAAAGCTGTGTTGCTGTTTTCATTTTGAGGAAAGCCTGTAAGACCTGTTTAGAAGTTAACCTATTCATGCAAAGGGCAGGAGGTTAGCCTTCTGCAGATATAAGTGGCATGCTCTTACCTGGAAGAACATATTTGTCAGCATTCAGTAATTTGCTGCATGCATCAGGGCTGAGGTGCTCTCGAGGGCTGCCCCATTAAGCAGAATAGATTGAAAATACCTGGGATGAAACATTTTGGAGCATTTGAAATAAGGGTGTGCAGATTTATGATGTCCATATTTGTGGTTGTCCTCCCTTTCTGACCTCCACAACCCATTCATTCTTGGTGCCAACATTTTTTGTTCAATAGTTTGAAGTTCCTTTCTAATATCAGCCCTTTCCTTTTTTAGCTTTTCCCGTAATCTATGCAGGTATATGTGCATGTTTTAAACTGTTTGCATTCCTTCAACCTAGGCCCTCCGTAGACTGAAACACATTTGCACAAAGTTCTGCATGCATTTGAAAAGGACGGGGTTTTCAAACGTATGTATTTGCAAATGTATGTATTTTCTTTTCAGATCTACCCACAGTTATCAGTTAGCATGAAGATTCCAGAACACAATTTGCTTCAATATGGCCAACAGTTTGGGAAGTGTAGACTGGAACAAGCCACTCAAGCCTTGGACTCAAAATGGATTCCTCAAACGTCCTAAATTTAAATTGTCATCTCTCTTTGAGGAAAAAAGGCCAGGAGCATAGATAGTTTGGTAGGACCACATATACTTTTCATCTATAAATTCCCAGGATTCATCTCTTGCAATTTTAGTTGAAACGGATAGCAACTTACCTTGGAAAAATCTATGCTTTAGTTCTTGAAAAGCTGCTGGCAGTCATGACATAAGACAATACTGGGCTAGGATTACTCAAAGCTACCTTATTCTGGGTCAGACTCCTAGTCCACCAAGCCCAGAATTGACTAACAGCAGCTGTCTAGCACCTCAGAAAGCTGTCCTTCCTGTTGATTGTTACATGAGCCCTTATAACAAGAGATGGCAGGGGGTGAATCTTCAATCTTCCGTATACAAATCATCTGCTTTTCTATTGAGCTGTGTGCCTTTCCTGTAAAGGTACAGCACTCTTCAGCTTTCATGAGCTTGTTCAAGCTGCATGGACCGATTTTGTGACTGAACACAATTCTGGTTATCAAAAGTAAGTAGATAAATCAGCTAACTGGGAAATGCAATTGGTTCTTTGCAAGTTACTTATTCCATAATGACTTTCAGATTCAGTTAATTTAAAGGTCTCTTAAATTCTCAAAGCAGATTCACTAAAAATTGAAAAACAATTGAAAATCTGTTACCAGACTTCAAATTTACAGGAAACGTTTGCTTAATGTTTAGAGAGCATAGGCTGTGGCAGCTTAGGCACATCCCTGCTCTACAAACCAAGGTGAGATCTACGTGTGTTGCAACAGGGCCATTCCTACTGTTAGACAAAGCAAGGTGACCATCTCAGGAGGCAGGTCTTGGCTTGCAGCAATGGCAGCCTCAATTGGCCATGCCATACAACCAGTCTTGATCCATTAAACTAGCTTGCTGTTTCATCTGCGGTGGAGGATGCTATACCATCACCAGTCCAGTCAGCTTCTGAATATGGATCAAGGAAGAGTTTCATGTTGTTCTTTGCTTTAGGAAGTGCAATGCCTTGAGGGAAGGGTCAAAAAGGGAATGTCAGAGGTAGAAAGAAAAGATTTACCAGTAAGAGATGGAAAATGGGTGGTACCTGTCAATAGTTATTGTGGCCCTCAAGGGAACAATTGTGTTTTCCCTCAAGGGAATGAAACTCTCCACCCTTCAGAACCCGCTTTTTCCTGGAATTCTCTCGTAGGAAGTACCAGAGCCAAGAGAGAGAATTAGAAAACTTTGAAATAACTCAGATTCAAAAAGTTTGTGATTGTTCGCACAAATGCCTATATTATTACAATCTATCTTTTAAAGCTCCCCCAAAGAAACCCAAGAGTCCTTTATCAGTGATTGAAAGAGATTCAATTTGACCTCGTCTAATTCCTTATCTAATTATTTGATGTGCCATACAGCTTGAAAGCTAATTGACATTGTGTCATTTTTGGTTTCTTACAACAGAGCTGCAGGCAAGCCAGCCACTCTTCACATTTGGCATCTTGCTTGAGTCACTTTGTGGAAGAAATAAGTAATCTAAATTTAATTGAGTGCATTATTGCCAGGACTATGAGACCCTTGCACGGTATTAGTATAGACATGCAGGCGAGCAATCATTTCCCTCTTGAGGATTTAGAAGGGGTACAAGAGGGACCAGAGGTATTTGCAGTACAGTAAATCCCTTCCTTTTCTTGATAGGAAATTAATATCTGCTTGGAATATTCACTAAGCTCTAGCACATAATTTCATTATTTATGGAGTCAGAATCCTTAACGTGATATTACGCTGAAGGCTCAAGGCATGTAAGAATCTTTAACATGATATCACTCTGAAGGCTCAAGGCAGGTAAGAATATTTAAAAACACTTGCCATAACAACAGCAACAACAACCAGCCTTCCACAAAATGTGAATCTTATGTTTAAAGGAATCTGTCATTAAAAGAACCTCTTATTCATCCCCATCTGCTAAATGTTTGCTCATATGATGAGGTCTTCCGTGCAGTTTATTTGAGGCAGGTTTCCCTATGGCTTAGATTTGAAATATAGGCCATCAAAGGACCCTGTTGACTTTGATAATAAAGAAAGGTATGTGCAGAACTCCTTTGCCCTTTATATATTAGATTGGTTGGCTGATTGAATTTTTTTTTCACGTTTCCAGCATAAAGCTCTCAAAGAAGCCAACAAGTCCAGTGAGAATATTTCACTATGTAATGCTATTTCTTTTTAATTTCCTTTTTTTTAAAAAAAATTACAGTCTATATTATTTGTTTTTAAATATTTTAGAGCAGTGTGTACTCAGAAGGTAAAACAGAAAGCAATACGAAAGTAGCAGATTAAATTCATGTGACTGATTTGTTACATATTGTATGACAGAGGGGATGGGCTCTTGACCTAAGTCGGTGAATAACCTCATAATGTACCCCAGCTATGTCAAGTACTTGGTCACAGTTAATTAACTTGACCACTGGAAAAGCCAAGGGTTTTGGGTGGAAGACCTCAGCCAGGAGGCCTGTACAGGCCAAATCACTTCTAAACTCCACTTGATCTTTGGCAGGACCAATGTCAGTACCAACTGGAGGCAAAAGACAAAAAGTGCTGGGCCTTAGTATGGAAAACTGCAGGCATGACTGTAGCTAGCCATCACAATGGGCCATGTAGAGATGGGCTGAACAGCTGTCTGGCATTTCCTTTCCCCACCTCCTCTGGCAGGCACCCACTCAGAGGCAGTGTCCAGAGGAGGTGGGGTAGGGACGTTGGGGCACTTCCACTGAGTGGGGGCACCCACTAGGGGAAGTGGGACTATGAAGTGCCAAACACCTGCTCAGCTGGTATATGAACTGGCATGAACTGCCAAACCGGTAGTTCATGCCCATCTCTAGACCATAGCATTCAACATTCAGTCCGGCTACTGCTTATCCAACTAAAGGAACATAAGAACTTAAGAACATAAGAAGAGCCCTGCTGGATCAGGCCAAGGGCCCATCTAGTCCTGCTTCCTGTATCTCACAGTGGCCCCACCAGATGCATTTGGGAGCACATGAGACAACTAGATACCTGTCTCCTGATACCATTTCCCTGCATCTGGCATTTTGAGATACCTTCCTTTTAAGCCTGGAGATTATACATCCCCATCATGGTTTGTAACCTGCGATGGACTTTTCCTCCAGGAATCTGTCCAATCTCCCTTTAAAGGCATCTAGGCCAGATGCCATCACTACATCCTCCGGCAAGGACCAGTCTAAAAACACACTGGGTAAAGAAATATTTTCTTTTGTCTGTTCTCACTCTCCCAACACTCAATTGGAGTGGATGTCTCCTGGTTCTGGTATTGCGTGAGGGGGGAAAAAGCTTCCCTCTATCCACTTGATCCATCCCCTGCATCATTTTATACGTCTCAATCATGTCCCCCCTCAGGCACCTTTTCTCTAGACTAAAGAGCCCCAAACGCTGTAGCCTTTCCTCATAAGGGAGGTGCCCCAGCCCACATTCATTAGTCACTCTCTTCTGCACCTTTTCCAGTTCCACAATGTCTTTTTTGAGGTGCGGTGACAAGAATTGTACGCAAGACTCCAGGTGCGGCCTTACCAGAGTTCTGTACAATGGCATTATAATGTTGGCTGTTTTATTTTCAGTCCCCTTTTTAATGATACCTAGCATGGAATTGGCTTTCTTCACTGCCGCCACACACTGGGTTGACACTTTCATCGAGCTGTCCACCAGCACACCAAGATCTCTTTCCTGATCTGTCACGAACAGCTCCGAACCCACTAGCTGAGAACTAAAGTTTTGATTTTTTGCCCCAATGTGCATTACTTTACATTTTCTTATATTAAAAAGCATTTGCCATTTTGCCGCCCATTCTCCCAGTTTGGAGAGATCCTTCTGGAGCTCTTCACAATCCCTTCTGGTCTTCACCACCCGGAAAAGTTTCGTGTCATCTGCAGACTTGGCCACCTCACTGCTTATCCCTGTCTCCAGGTCATTTATGAACAGGTTGAAAAGCACCGGTCCCAGGACAGATCCCTGGGGCACACTGCTTTTCACCTCTCTCCATTGTGAAAATTGCCCATTAACATCTACTCTCTGTTTCCTGGTTCTCAACCAATTCTCAGTCCATAACAGGACCTGCCCTCTTATCCCCTGATTGTGGAGTTTTCTCAGCAGCCTT
The DNA here is from genome assembly GCA_037013535.1 of Intellagama lesueurii. Classification (NCBI taxonomy): domain Eukaryota; kingdom Metazoa; phylum Chordata; class Lepidosauria; order Squamata; family Agamidae; genus Intellagama; species Intellagama lesueurii. The sequence continues at coordinate 24,032,113 of JBAJHW010000010.1, read as the reverse complement.
TGGTGAGGGACCGTGTCAAACACCTTCTGAAAATCCAGATAGACAATATCCACTGGTTTGTCCACATCCACCTGCCTGTTGACATTTTCAAAGAATTCTAAAAGGTTTGTGAGCAATACTTACCCTTACAGAAGCCATGCTGATTTTCCCTCAGCAAGGCTTGTTCTATTGACATCACTTTTGGACAAATAACTCTCCCAAATGTTGGCAAGAACAATAATAAAAAAGGATAGAAAAATTACAGAAGAACTTCTTGTTATAAAACATATGAAAAAGCAGCATCCAAATTCTTAATAGTGAATTTTAATGGTAAAATAGGGAAAGATGTTTTGTAGAAATTTCTGCTTTAAAGTGCAGACCAGGAAAATGGAGTAAATGTGCAGAATGCATGAGACAATTTATTGGAGAAAGTGTTGTAGTCGTCCATGCCAAATTCATATTACCACTAGAGATGGGCATGAATAATAATAAAAAAAAACCCAGGAAATTCATCAAGAATTATTCAGGGAAACAAATGGCATTACTATTCCTTGATGCTCAAAAAGCATTCGATAATGTCAGCTGGCAATTTATGATACAGCAGTTGAACATAATGGACCTGGGAGAGTTTATTAATGTAATTAAGACAGTCTATAAGAATCAAACAGTGAAAATAATCATAAAAGGTGAATGGACTGAAGACATTAAGATTAAAAAAGGCACAAAACAAGGATGTCCTCTCTCCCCTCTGCTGTTCATATTGACCCTGGAAGTGCTCAATAGAAATCTGAGACAAGATCCCAAAATTAAAGGAGCAAAAATAAAAGGTGAAAGCTACAAGCTACAAGCATTTGCAGACGATTTGGTACTTATCTTAGAAGATCCACTGGAATCAACACTGAAATTAATAGAAAAGATTGAGGAATATGAAGAAATAGCAGGACTGGAAATCAACAAGGAAAAAAACGAAAGTTATTACAAAAAATTTAACAGCAAAGCAAAAAACCCAACTGTTGGAAATGTCAAAGTTACAAATAGTTAAAAAGGTTAAATATTTGGGAATATATCTGTGACGTACACCATGTGTCCTTTGTTTATTTTCCCTTAAACACAAGTCCACCCTCTGGATGCTTGTCCTCACTTCACGCTGCCAACAGGTATTATTCCCTTAATACCAAATAGATCATAGATATGTGCTGCCAATACAACAGATTTATTGATAATATAGATGTTATGTTAATCACAGGAGAAATCACAGATGTTTAGAATTTTTTCATTAAATCACAATCACTGAAACATCATATTTTAAGTTCCACATTAGATCACTTCTTGTTTACTTATTTTCCCTTCAACCAGTGTATATTTATTTGTAATAATTCTCTCTCTATCTCTGACTATCTATTTCTCTCAGCAACCTCACTCCTTCTTCTCTCTAACTCTCTCACTTCAATTCCCTATCTCCAAAACCACTTTTCTCCAACTCCCTTCCCTAACTGTCTAAACTGTCAATTCCCTAGTTCTAACTGACTATAACTGTCTTTCTGTCCCCTCTTATTTTTCTGGTTCCGCCCTCCTGTATTGTCATTGGTTATCACATCAATGTTCTACTGTGATGGACAGGCTAGGTATTTGGACTGTCCGTCACAATATCTAACCGCAAGATGTGCAACCATCAAAGAAGACAACTACGTAAAATTACTTAAACAAATAAAAACAGACTTCCTGGTTCATTCACCCACCCCACAGTCTGCCCCCATTGTCTCCCAACATTGTCCTGCCACTGCCACTGCCCTATAGAGAGACAGCAGCTGGGCTTCCCTTCTGGGAGCTGGGCCTGCTATCTCTGCAGCTGCACATGTGCCCGCATCTCAGCTGAGAGACGGGGATATGCACAGAAGCCCCAGGTGACCAGCTGCCTAATTATTATTATTATTATTATTATTTGCAGCTGGCCAATCAGGCCACCAGAGGACCTCTGCACATGTCCATACCACTCAGCTGAGAGGCAGGGATATGTGGAGAGGCTCCCTGGTGGCCAGCTGCCTAAAAACATAATTTTAAAATATATTTTTTAAAAATTTTACTTAGCTGCTGACCTCTCAGGCCATCAGGGGGACTCTGCACATGTCCCCACCTCTCAGCTGAGAGGCATGGACATGCGCAGCTGACAGGTGGGGGCATGCTCAGAGGCTGCATCTCAAGATGGTGGCAGCGGTGGTGGCTTAGGCAACAACAGGAAAAGGTATGAAGGCATTGGGGACAGTGGGAAGAAGGGGGCAGGCTGTGGGGACAGAGAGGCAGCCAGGCATGTTTGTTTATTTTTTTAGACAGCCATTGATTTAACCAATGACTCAATTTGTAGTTCATTTCAGAAAAATTCATAAATTTGTGGTTCATGGACTTCCACGAACCATGAACCAAAACAAACCACCATTTTGGTGGCTCGTGCCCATCTCTAATTACCACCCCAAATGGAAGGGATCTCCACAGGACAGAACTGACAATGAAGAACCAAATGAATTACATCCTAGTTAATCAGAGGTGCCAATACATTGTTAAGTCAGTAGCTGAAATCCAGTAGTAACTAAAATAGGCCCATTGAATCAATTGAATGTATAGAGGAGTTGACTCACCAAATCCCCACTGATTCAATGAGCCTACCCTAGTTGGAACTTCCTACTGGAATTCAGCCGGTGAAAATGAGTTCCTCAGCTGATATACACATATTCAAGTTATAATTTGGTCATCTTTGTAGTTTGTTTTAAATTAAAAACAGAAAAATTAAATATTGCAAAAGCATAGAAATTGAACAACTAAGTGATTCACTTGGGTGGTACTATGTATGCTTGGTTCTACTGTATGATATGGAATTGTAGACTTCGTCCCAGGCAACTCTTAAAAGAGGGGGGGTGTCAACTATTAAAAGGGGTTTGGTGGCTGAAAAGTGGATATATCACAGGATGTCAAGAATTACTGAGACTACAAGAGTGGCTAATGAAGAGGTACTAAAATATTTGAAAAAAAGATCAATAAGGCATAAGACACATAGAAAACAGACAGCTAGAAGAAGAAAGTATAGATAGTGACAGCTGATCATTGATGATAAAAGGATAGGGACAACCTGACAAAGGTGAAAGATTCCAAAATAAAGGGAGATCCAGAAAGGAAATAGTATGAAGTTAATAAAATGTGAATGCAAAAGAAAAGGAAACCGGCAGATTCGTTCATTCAGACTCCAGGAATTGAGTGTCTGATTCTGAAAAGCTTGGTTTTCAACCCACCCACCCCCTTTTTGTGGGGTGGAATTGGGTTTTTACCTGACAGGCTCTTCATCTTGGACCTCATCAAATAATAACGGTACCTGTTGAATCCAGCCAATGCAGATACAGGGCAATTTTGTGTCATTTAATCTTTCAGGAGCTTACCCAAATTCATAAACTGACTCAGTTTACAGTGGAGAAGCTGAAGCCCAAGTCAGCTTTTTTAGATGTTTGAATAGCTTAAGGTTTTGTTGGTTTGAGGAAATGCTTTAATTCTCCATTGGTTTAGGCATATATGAACAATATGGTGGACCATTTTACAGAAACCAACACATATCTTTAGACCAGAATCCTGTTCAGCAAAACTGTTTGTGCAACTATCCACTGTGTGACAATTCATCTTCTTTTAAGCTTGGGCAAGGAGATGTCCAGGACCTTCACATACAAATGGAGGTCATATTCCTACCTACAGGGCACAATGGCAAGCCAGGGATTGTATAGAACTGCACAGGTGCAGCGTTATCCTTCATCAGAGTTCAACAGGATTCTGCCCTCAGAGACCTTAAAATGCAACAACCTTTACTTTAGCATGGGAAAAAAAAACAAGCTTCAAAGGAAAGGTGACAAATCGCTGCCTGAAAGCCATTATAATCTACAGCCAAAGTTATTTGGAAAGATGTATGCTAGGTTAGATTATTGGAGGCCCTGAAGTCTAATAGCAGAGTGAGGCAAGAATGAGGGCTTAAGACACTGGACAATTAATTACGAAGGATACATGTTTCACAGTGCAGAATAGAGAACAGGTGTGAGAGAGAATGCGGAAGAACACATGCTCTGCCTTCACATAATTTAGAACAGGCTATAATTGTTTGAAGACAAGACATATGAGCTAGCAGCTCCAATTCCCAGTCTTACTACTTATCCGCCCAATTATGAAAGTGGTTCAAAGGTTGCCAGAGGTGAGTTGCAAAGTTTCACTTGAGATGATTCTCTCCTTGAATACAACAGTCAAACAGCTGAGGTGATGGTTGAGATACCCTGTGGGTGATTTTTGTTGTTATTGTTGCCATGGTGACTGTTTGAGTTCAGCTATTATATTACAAGACCCCCTATTCACCAGATATAGTTCACAACATATATTCGGGGTATTCATGAGCTGAAAACCCTCTATGTAGCCATTATGAATTAGAGCATTCAGAAAAATTGTTGTCGTGCCAGAAAGACTAGCTCATGCTGGCTCCTAATCTGGAACTTTTTTCCAAAGTCATGGCCATAAAGATAGTCTCCCACTGTTTTAGGTGACTGTGGTCATGACTAAATAGTCCCCACAGTATATAGTGTCTGACTAAAAATAAATAGTAACATTCTTTTTGGAATAAATTATCTTTAACATATAATTCTGTGGATTTAGCAGGCAAAGAAATATGATTGTATCCATTCCATTTGCAAGGTCTTGAAAGACGCACCAAAGAATCTTCTTACCTGTCTGGATTTTGAATGAATTTGGAATAGAGATGGGCACGAACTGGAAAACTTGTGGTTCATGATGTTTCATGGTCTGTGGCTTACCACGAACCACCATGAACCAAATGGAAAACGAACCGGTTCACAGTTTGTTTTTCTGATTTGTGCCTGGGGCATTTTCCTGCTGCCTTGGCCTCTGCCACTGCCTCTGTCTCTGCCATGGGTGCTATCCTCAGAGGCAGCAGTCCCAGCTCCTGGCAGGGAAGCTGGGCCTGATGCTTCTGAGTATGGTGGCAGCAGAGGCAATGGTGGTGGAGGAGGAGGCAGTGGTGGCAGCAGGTAGGCAGATGCAATGGGGGCAGTGGGAAGGGGGTGGGCAGGCATCCCCTTTGGTCAAAGCAGATGAAACGCCAAAGGGAAAAAAGTTCAGCATTTCATTTGGCTTTGGCAAAATGGCATCCCCAAACTGGGTCATGAAATGAACCACAAACCATCCTTTGGTGTGTGTGTTGTTGTTGTTGTTTTTTGGTTCATGGCTCATTTTGTGCCCGTCTCTAATTTGGAATTAATATTATGCAATAGTTTGCAAAAGTTGAAACCAATGTAAAATTAACATGAGCAACATAGAATCATTGAATCATAGAATAGTGAAGTTGGAAGGGGCCTATAAGGCCATCAAGTCCAACCCCCTGCTCGATACAGGAATACAAATCAAAGGATATCTGCCAGGTGGTTGTCTAAATTTCTCTTGAATGCCTCCAGTGTTGGAGTACTCACCACCTCTTGAAGTAATTGGTTCCACTGTCATGCATAATATCTACTAAATATAGTACCCACTACATAAAGCTGAAATGTCTTTAGAAATGTCATTTTGAGAAGATTCTTGGATTTGCTCACCCCTAGGAGACAATTGGTTGTTAGAATTCTCTCTGTTAGAGGCAATTATTGGATCTAATGAGAAACCTAAACCAATAACTACAGTGAATACTTAATAGACTTATGTTGTTGTTGTTGTTTAGTCGTTTAGTCGTGTCCGACTCTTCGTGACCCCATGGACCAGAGCACGCCAGGCCCTCCTGTCTTCCACTGCCTCCCGAAGTTGGGTCAAATTCATGTTGGTTGCTTTGATGACACTGTCCAACCATCTCATCCTCTGTCGTCCCCTTCTCCTCTTGCCTTCACACTTTCCCAACATCAGGGTCTTTTCCAGGGAGTCTTCTCTTCTCATGAGATGGCCAAAGTATTGGAGCCTCAGCTTCAGGATCTGTCCTTCCAGTGAACACTCAGGGTTGATTTCCTTCAAAATGGATAGGTTTGTTCTCCTTGCAGTCCAGGGGACTCTCAAGAGTCTCCTCCAGCACCACAATTCAAAAGCATCAATTCTTCGGCGGTCAGCCTTCTTTATGGTCCAGCTCTCACTTCCATACATCACTACTGGAAAAACCATAGCTTTGACTATGCGGACCTTAGTCGGCAAGGTGATGTCTCTGCTTTTTAAGATGCTGTCTAGGTTTCTCATCGCTTTCCTCCCAAGAAGCAGGCATCTTTTAATTTCGTGGCTGCTTTCACCATCTGCAGTGATCGTGGAGCCCAGGAAGGTAAACTCTGTCACTGCCTCCATATCTTCCCCTTCTATTTGCCAGGAGGTGATGGGGCCCGTGGCCATGATCTTAGTTTTTTTGATGTTGAGCTTCAGACCATTTTTGGCGCTCTCCTCTTTCACTCTCATTAAGAGGTTCTTTAATTCCTCCTCACTTTCTGCCATCAGAGTGGTATCATCTGCATATCTGAGGTTGTTGATATTTCTTCCGGCAATCTTAATTCCGTTTTGGGATTCATCCAGTCCAGCCTTTCGCATGATGTATTCTGCATATAAGTTAAATAAGCAGGGGGACAATATACAGCCTTGTTGTACTCCTTTCCCAATTTTGAACCAATCAGTTGTTCCATATCCAGTTCTAACTGTTGCTTCCTGTCCCACATATAGATTTCTCAGGAGATGGATAAGGTGGTCAGGCACTCCCATTTCTTTAAGAACTTGCCATAGTTTGCTGTGGTCCACACAGTCAAAGGCTTTTGCGTAGTCAAAAATAAAATATAATAGACTTATATAAAATAGATATTCAAGAACTTAAAGAAATATGGAACAGGGAATTGGAAAGTAAAATACAAGCTAAGCAATGGAAAACTTTACTAGATTCTATAAAAGATGTTTCTCTGGACTTGAAATTGAGATTAATCAAACAAAAAATAATACTTAGAATATATTGGACCCCACAACGGCTATTTAGGAAGAAATTGATAAATTCTGATTGATAGATGTTGGAGATGCAATAGTAGAAACACATCCTTAATACATATGGTTTGGACATGTCCGGTAATACACCTATTTTGGGTAGAAGTTCTTACATGTATTAATGTAGTTTTTGGGAAATCCCTGATATTTCATGATATTCACATTCTTTTAAATTATATTCCTGCTGTATGGGGTCTAACAAAGGGTCAACGAAATTGGATTCTGAGAACACTCGTGGTGGCAAAAAGACTTATACTAAAAGCCTGGAAAGATGTTCACCCTCCACCTTTCACACAATGGTCGGAAGATCTGTGACGATTAGCCTCTTTTGAATGAATATCATACAGAAAGCAACTCCATGAGGATATCTATGTAGATGTATGGAAGCCCTTCATTGACCCATTGTAAATGCATAAGATAGTTTATTGTGAATGTATATAATACCATACTATTCTGTATTGTATTGACCATTTGTCTGTCTGCCTGTTTTGTTTTGTTCTCTTGGTTCTGTTTTGCTCATTTTAAACTCTTTTTTTCTTTTTAGTGTAATTTAAGTTTACAGTGCTATGTTAAACATGCAAAAAACCAAAAATAAAAAGTTTTTTTTTTAAAAGGATTTTCTCTGAATATTCCCTACTTCTCTGTGGGTGCATGTGTGTGTGGCTGCCATTCCACCCACCACTACATGTCTTGGAATGATATTAGGTTCTTGGTATTGTGGAGAATGCCAATGGTGACCAAGGTATGAGCCGTGTTCCTGCTGCTCCCACTTCTCAAGTGACCAGAGGGGAGAAAAGGCAAAACAAAATCCCATCATCAAAAGGAGAGAAAAAGAAGCATTTTCACACTTCTGCTGAGGGTGAGTCTATATTCCTTTGGATAAATGTCAACATTGCTCCCCTTTTTTCTTTCTTCAGAGAAGGTGGAAACATTAGAGAGATCATTTACCCACATTCACAACCCAGTCCTATACAAGTCTCACTGAATTTTATAGGGATCATTCTGGGGGGTGGATGGTGTATACAGGTTTACAACCTCAATTTCCTACAATTACTTGTAGTGTTTTAGCTATCAGTGTGAGGGGGCTTGCTATCAGTGTCTTGAGTGAATCATCAGCCCTCGCCCCACCTCCTTTAAGAGGGATCTGAAACATGTGGACCTCAGGAAGCCCATGGTGAAGGAGAGCTGTCAGTTGCTGAAAGGCCCAGCAACAAGGGTCAGCTGGGAGAATTGGTGATGGTGGGGTTTTGACAGGAGATAAAAGGGGAAGAGCGACAGTAACTGGGGGCTAGCAAGATATGGTAGGAGGGATGGCTTCCTTTGAGACTGAGGCTACCCCAGATGGTGAAGAAACCTGGGAAGAATTGACGTTCTATGCAGAGAGGGGCTTTGAGTACCAGCTGGAAAAAAGATGCTTCAGAAAACATCTTGGTAGAGCTAGCAGGAGTGAAAGGGTGTGAGTAAAGTGGTGATGCTCACATATTTGCTCCACCAGAGTTCCCACCTCAACCAATATCTACCTGGTGATGCAGGAAGACAACATGTCCCTCTGCACCAACCCAGGAGAAGAGGCATTGGTATCTTCGTAGTATGAGTCTTCAGGATATTGCTGAGTCAGAGGATGCCAATGGATACTGCTCAGCCACCTTTACTGGCCATCTCTGAAAGGAGCTGTGTGGAATGTTTGAGCACCCCAGTGGTGTAGACTTGTGAGCCAGGGCTCTCCTCTTTCTCCATTGCACTTAACTAGGGTTAACTAGGGTCTCAGCTAGGAGAGACTGTGCCCGAGGGGCTAGGGTTGAGAACTGAGCCCCTCAGTAGACTACTTACTGGACCTGGAAGGAGGGTGACCTAACCTCTGCCTCTATATCTCCAGGACAACAAGCACTAAACTCTGTGCCTGTTCACACCAGCAGTCTGGAACCTACGTATGGAATTGGTTAATGGGGACATTTTGAACCCTAGCTGGCAGGGCTGGAGGCACACATAACCAGACTGCATTTTCACATTAAAATTCTCATGGCTGCTTACTCACAATTCTTTTAATTTGAGCTTGAGAGTAGATATACAAGATACTTTTAGGTCTTTCTCCATTTGACTCAGATTATGTACTTGTCTGTGAACTCACAATGCCTTAAACATTTTTAACAATTAGCTTGGTGTTCAAGACTATATTTTTCAGATATTTTCATATACAAAAAATAAAAAAGACCCTTTTTTATATAAAAGGTTTTTTTTTTACTTAAGTTTCTGAAATGACCCATGTTTCATGGTATATAAACAAAAATGGGATATCTTTATACAAGGATGTAGCTTAGACCCAACATAATTCCTTCTAGAAGAAATAGGATATATATAACTGTGGAAACTGAATCTGAAGATTCTTCATTTAGGTATTTTGCTAAAGTAATTACCGTATATACTCAAGTATAAGCCGACCTGAATATAAGCTGAGGCACCCAATTTTACCACAAAAAACTGGGAAAACTTATTGACTCGAGTATAAGCCGAGGGTGGAAAATGCAGCAGCTACTGGTAAATTTCAAAAATAAAAATAGATACCAATGGAGGATGGAGGAGGAAGGTGGGAGGAGGACGGTGGGTATATAGAATATGCAGAAGGAGGAGGATGGGAGTGTCCTGGAAGCGGACACTCCCATAAAGATCTTTAAGGGACATAGCTGACAGGGAAGAAGGGGGGTGAATGGGCTTCCCTGAGCTTGTAAACAAAGATGCCCTCACTGTGAGCTCTGTTCAGAGTGGTCTTTGAAATACTGACACGCTGCCGGGAAGAAGTTTTCATCCACAGCTCCTTCATTTGGACATAGACTGCTATTATCCTCCCAGCACGGTGTCTGCCTGCGGAGTCTGAAAAATGCAGTGTACTTAACCTGGGTCATCGGACCACCCACAGAGTCTGCAGGCGCCCGTAGATGAGCGGGGGAGTCCAGAGAACACTTGCACTGCAGGGGAGAACATGTAATTTTGACACTGACTCGAGTATAAGCCGAGGGGGGTGCTTTTTCAGCAAAAAAATTGTGCTGAAAAACTAGGCTTACACTCGAGTATATAGGGTACTAGAATTCTTAGGATGTCTTTCAGATATTTCATTTGAAGAAACCTTCCAAATGTAACTCAAATGGGGCTGAATTTGATGGCAGTTGAGAAGGATGTGAACCCACCCTTGGAAAATCAGTTTGACTCTTTATCTTTGCTTCAGGTTTTGCTATAGGGACCTGTTTGGCATCACCTCCCTTTTTCTCCCTTTCCAGTATCAGCCGCTCCCATACAAACGTATATTCCCTTGTTTGTTGTTAATTTTTTTGTAGTTCCCCTAGAGCCAACTGGGCACAATGCCATCAAAATTCAGGCTGCACCTTGTTAGCTAATTTAAAATTAAGACACACTTCCCCCCCCCCCCCCCCAAATGAGACAAGCCTTGAGAAATTACTGCCGAGAGACAAGGGTAGGTTTGAAAGGAGGAGCACCTGGGAAGTGATGGATGGGAAGCCAAGATAAAGTCTTGTCCCTGCCTCAATTATCAGAAATTGTCTGATTAGTTTTACTCTTCTCTGACGCAGGGAAAAAATCCAGGTGTCAGACTTCAGCAGCACAATTAGCACATGCTAGATTCTGAACATGATTATTAGGCCTTAATCAAGGCACTGACTAATGGAGGTTGAGTTGATGAAAATGTGTGAATCTAGCTTCGCTCTTGAGAAAAAATGTGATTGGTGGAGGACCCAATATCCATGTGACTCTACTGTTATACCTCTCTGTTAAAACTACATTCTCTGAAACCGTCAATGCACCTACACAATATGACTACCTTCTAGTGTGGGGTGAGAAACCATTTTCTCCCATCAAGCTTAGTGGAATCTAACTGACTTGACATAAAAGCATGCCTCACGTTAAGATACCCCATCAAATAAACAAGCAACTGCTGGGAGATTTTTCAGGCCTGCACTAGAGCAAAAAAGTTATGTGCTGTTTTGGGTTTTTTGTCAGCAGCAAGAGGAGCAGAAGATGTGCGATGAAACCAAACCAAACAAACCCCTTTTGTGCATTAAAAGGATTCTGTTTTGTACCAATTACAAGGTTTTTGCAAAATCCATTTTTGTGCATCCCCTTTTGCACACACATACATGAAGATACTATCAGATTCCTGAGTATTTTTAACTTATCACCTTCAAACCTGGCAACATGATAGACCTAAATAGAGAAATCACTATGCCAAATTACAGAAATTTTGATGGCAATGAGTAGACACCTGGGAAGTTATATCTGATTGAATTTGCACATGCAGCTGAAGAAGGGCTGCAGAGATATGGAAATCTAAACCTCGGCTTGGATTCAGGGTACAAATTAGATTGGAGGAATTCCAAAATTAGGGGAATGATGAGCATTCAGAAAACTTTTCATTTTCTGTGATTTTCCATTTCTTGCCATTCTGAGACTGCTCACTGAGACTTGCTCTGGATTTCCCATCTTCAGATTTCTGATCTTCATTTTCCCTTACCCTCCCTCCCCCATTTTTTTTGCCTGTTCTGTACAGGAGTCCCTTTCCAGAGAATCCTGTGCAGGAAGCATGCCATTCTGCACAGGAATTGTAACAATCCTGTGTAGCTTGCTATTTCTTCCATTAAAAACAGCCATGAAACAAAAGATTTCCCAGAAAAAGAAAATTTCACACAGAAAAACGTTCTGCAAGGAGAAAAAAAATATATGAATAGTCTCTGTTTTTCTCTGAGGGCAAGAGGTTATGAAACTTATATCCAGAGCTGTATCAAGAGATTTTGACACTGGGGGACAATCAGCATTGTCTCCCATCCATTCTACCATGAAAAATGGGCTTGGAACCCCCCACCCCAAGAAAAAGGAAGAGAAGAATGTAATGCCCCCCAAATAAAAGAAAGAGAAAGTTTGTGGGCTTTCTTTTGAAAGGAAAGTGAGTAGGGGCAAAATATGTTGTTATTTCCTAACATTCATCAACAGATTAACCTCTAAATTTTGACACCCTCTAGATTTTGGTGCCCTGTAAATTCTGGTATACCTTGTTATGGCTGTGCTCCCATTCCTAGTCTAGATTGCTCCAAACAGAATTTTTTCCATAGAGAACAGGAAGATGTTTTCAAATTTTGGATATCTTCTGTTTAGAAAATGAAAGCATCAGCCGGCCAGACTCTCCACCGATAGATAAAGCCTCCCAGTACAGCAAGACAGTAAGGCCATGGGTCTGGCTTGGCCTTATCGAGCACTCACTGAGGCCCATGTTTTAATAGGACGGTCACTGCTAATCCCTGAAGCCTCCTGATTCCACAGCCTCCTACCGTTGCCAAGGGTATCTGAGCAACAGCCTCGTCTGAATGAATGTGAACATGAGAGGAGTGTGGAGAAGCCCAGGAATAACCTCATGCCTCTCCCGCTCATGTACAAGGATAGTGGCAAGTAAATGGATTTTATTAACTGTAGCAAGGAAGAGGGCAATAGACAAGCTCAAGTAGAGGGCAACTCCTTCTCCCAAGAAAAAAAAATCCCACACCCCTGGAACCTGCTCTCTTGACAGCCTTGTATGTGCAAAGTTTTTTGATCAGTGTCACACAGTCTTTTTTTATGGGCAATAATGGGTACCTATCCTAAAGTGCTTTAATCTGTAAGTTATTGGTTAAAAACTGCCAACATATGTAATTTTTCCTACTTGAAGACATTCTCTCTCTCTCTCTCTCTTTATTCTGTGGCATATTAACTTATGTAGCTCTTTTGCGAAGTGTATTCACAGACCATAACATTTGATTCAGTTCAGAAGATTTCTAAAGCTCAGGCATTTATATCTCTAAAATTTATAGGCTCTTGTCCCTGTTACTTTTCTCGATTTTTTGGAGGAATAGCTAAGCTGCTGTCCAAATTCTAACAGTAAACATGTTTAATGGAATTGATTGCAAGAATGACCGAATGCCCCCTTTTACTTCTAAGGCACCCTTTGTACTGGCCTTAACTTTGGGTTGCCTTTCGGAGGATGTATGAATATTAGCTCAGGAGCTTTTTTTTTACCAACTAAAATGCTCTGGAGAAGGCAAAATTCCATATGCTAACCATGTTATATGGTTCAAGGGTAAAGGCTGCATTGCTGCTATGAAAAAAATATATCAAAGCACAGGACAGAATTGCAAAAAAGTACATGTTGACATCCAGCACTGGTTGTAAAATTTGGCAGACATCACTGTGGAAAACTGGATTTTATGTGTATGCGTCAGACGTGGACAATTTTCAAGGGTCCTTGGGCCCTTTTGTCTTCCCCTATGTTTTGGCGAGTTGCATTGCTCTTGACATCCCCAATACCCTCAGTGTTTTGCTCCCCCCAAGTCAAATCATCCCTTCCAAATCTTCTGGAAGGCACAATTTGCCATTTAAACATTGCCACCTTTGCCCTGGGCTTGGCTTGAAATCTTAAACTGCTTTTTCTTAGACGCAAAACATGATAAACTGGTCACTTCCAGTTTATTAAAAAAAATCAAAAATAAATAAATGTATTTATTTTATTTATTTAAAATATTTTACCCCGCCTTTCTCCTTGAAAAGGACCCAAGGCAGCTTACAACATTGAAAGACAATATATAAAGTTGAAAACAATGAATATACCGTAGTGATTAACATCATTAAAATACAATATTTAAAGCTAAGAACAATTAGTATAAAGAGGCATCTTACATCATCAAAAGGCAATATTAAAGCCAAGAACAATAAGTATACAAATATTAAAAAGAAAAAAAACCCAAATGTCACTCTGAGAAATGGAAGACCCAAAAATGGAAAACACAAGTAGTACTAAAAACCCAGTTAAAGCAGTCATGCATAACAGTCCATCCAAAAATCACACACAGAAGGCTTGCTTGAAGAGAAAGGTCTTTGCCTGCTTGCGGAAGGACAGCAAAGATGGGGCCAGCCTGGCCTCCAGTGGGAGGGAGTTCCAAAGTCTAAAGGAGCAGCCACAGAGAAGGCCCTCTCCCGTGTCCCCATCAGACGCACCTGTGAAGGTGGCAGAACCGAGAGAAAGGCATCTCCTGATGATCCTAACACCTGAGCTGGCTCATAATGGGAGATATCGTCTTTCTTTCGAAACCTATACCAAACTCACTTGAAGAGCGACTGTGTTTAAATGGAAGGTGGAAGACATCTTCATTTTGGATACTGACTTCTTCTTCTTTCAGGGTTCTATGCCCAAAAGAGCTGGCTGGATAGCCCAGTGAGTTAAGCATCTGGCTGTGGAGCCAGAAGTTGGGAGTTTGAGTCCACATTGTTCATCCTAGAAGAACCAGCTTATGTGGCCATGGGCAAGCTGCACAGTCTTCCAGAAGCAGAGAATGGTAAACCACTTTTGAGTACTCTGCCTGAAAAACCTCGAAAAAGGGTCACCATAAGTCAAAATTGACTTCACAGCAGATAAAAACAATGGGTAAAAGATGACTAGGGAAGGAAGCGGTCCCATATGCAGTCTACAGACCACCCTATGTCTACCACAGATACATAACTGGAACAGTGTGTCTGTACATGTTCATATCACATACAAAGAAAGTGCACTTTCACAATGTTGGTGAAACCTAGGTGAAAATCAGATATATACCATCATGAAATTGCAAATGCAGTGTTTTAGGGAAGGATAATGTGCAGATTCAACAACAGACAGGACAACATAAATGCTCCTTTTGGGATGGAGGAAACATTGGCTGAAATCCAGTAGTACGTCACAACTAGGGTAGGCCCATTGAATCAGTGGGGATTTGGTTGGTCAACACCTATGTTGGTTCCATATATTCAAGTTGTGACGTACTACTGGATTTCAACTACTGTGTAAAAAATAGCACAGACCAATGGGATTATATTCTTAAGTGAAACAACCTGGATTGCCTGTCTCGAAAATCTCAAAAGAGAGAGAGAGAGAATAAGATAAAATTTCTGCAGAAAAAGAAAATAATTAATGTCTTGTGCTCCTTTTGTGATGAGAAACTGGAAAAAAACATGTTCCATCTTGTTGGCTCTTCAGCAGAGCAGGGCATTCTACCCAGCCTTGCCCACAGGATGGAGCTAAAACTGAGATGTTTGTCTGTCATTCTTCTTAAAAGAGTATTTTATAATGGTCAGCATTACCAAACATTAATTTGTAACTCCATGCAACAAGCTAGTAACATGTAGCACCACTCCATGAAGAGAAAGCCACCTCCCCTTAATTTTTTGAAATCTATGCGAAGATTCCCTTTGCTACGTGAGCACACAGTGCTAGTGAATGTTGTGACTTGTGGTTCTATACTCCAGGAAGTTATCTTTTGATAAATCTCTCCAGAGTGTGGAACTGTTGGCAGCCAGATTAATTCATGAGCATTAATCTTTTAGTGAAATTATATTGTTAACTTGGTATTAATCTTTA
Source organism: Intellagama lesueurii (assembly GCA_037013535.1). Classification (NCBI taxonomy): domain Eukaryota; kingdom Metazoa; phylum Chordata; class Lepidosauria; order Squamata; family Agamidae; genus Intellagama; species Intellagama lesueurii. The sequence continues at coordinate 24,016,692 of JBAJHW010000010.1, read as the reverse complement.
ACAATGCATTAGTAAGTAACATGTTGTTTTAATTAAAAATAATAATTAAAATGGCTAAAAATTCTCCCCCAAAAGCTTACCCAAGGTTACCCAAAGAAACCGATTAAAAGAATATGATTCATTTATTGTTACTGTGCCCATTAAAGTCATTGTCATTCAGTGCCTGCTAAAATGACTGTCCAGCATCCTATTGCTGGCATTGCTTAGTATAGTATTAGTGTAGCCTTTGGAACCACTTTGGCTGCCGGTTACACAATCTGCATAGACTTTATCTGTGGTGTACCAAGTTGTGGAAGTCAGCAGGCAACAAATAATGCCTGTTTGACTTCAGGACGTGCAACAATTTGCTACCAAAAGTTAAGCCGTTCATGCTTCACTGGCAATAGGATACCAATAAATTAACACACTGGGGTAATAAACCAATTTTCAGCAAAAATCATGGTTAATTCCAAGCCCAGCTATTCATTCATCATGATAAATGGAGTGGGGGGGGAAAACTAATAAACACATTATTTATATGTAAGAGGGCTCTGATATATCTTCTTAAAGAGCTTGTATAGTTCAAGGGATTTGAACACCTGGTGCAGGGACAGGGGCTAGGAGTTTGAAATCTCACTCTGCCCCCTGGGAAAGGGGTCAGCCAAAACAGCCGGGAGGAAGTGTTTGTGGCTGATGGAGTTACATGGTCCACCATCTTGGTGACCTTAGGCAAACTGCACAATAGTAGAGTTCCATCACACGGAAGGACTGGCAAAGCATTTCTGAGAATCTATACCTTGAAAATCTGGGAGGTTTGCTATAAGTCAGAATCAACTGGCAGCACATATAATTATGTCCGATTCAAAGCATGGTGTAGAAAAGAGCTCTGCTGAAGACCCTGGACCCTTAGTATCAGGCAGAATTTGGGAACTGGACTAGTTAGACAACACTACCCCAAATGGGGTAACGTCCTGTCATCTCTTTGACCTTCTACTACAAAATCCTTTGATCCAAAATTCTTTATAAAATTTAAAGCTTACTCTTGTTGTGATGTATTATTTTAAAAGAAACTTTTTTTCTTCTATGTATATAATAAAGTTTGAAATATGATCCAGTATACCAGTTAGTGATCATCAATAATGTGAAAATGAATCATGAAAGAAAGAAAGAAAGAAAGAAAGAAGGAAAGAAAGAAAGAAAGAAAGAAAGAAAGAAAGAAAGAAAGAAAGAAAGAAAGAAAGAAAGAGTGCAACTCTTTTAAGTCAATCGTTTTGATCAGTGTGTTTGTCAGGATCTTAATAAAATTTTGAATTTACCATGGTCAGAGAATCAGAAAGTAAAATCCTCTCTATCAAACAAGATTATATTGTACCAGAAATGTCTTTAAACAATGTTTGATGTTTTATTAACAGCCCTCGTTTCCCCTGATAAGCCAGAGAGTCGCAATATATTTTTCTTTGTAGGACAGAATTCATTCTTTCTTCAGAAGAAGAATTCTTGGGCTATTTTTGTGACTTGCTTTATTGAAAGCAACCTAATTGAACCATGGCTTCCTTTGCTCTTGGTCTGAAATCTCTCAGCACTTTGAGGAGGGCAATTGGCTTCTTTGAAATGGCTGCATTTTTAAAAAGTTACAAACAACTTTCAAGTGCTGCCTAAAACGACTATAGGCACAAAGGCTGAAATCTGGTAGTAAGAAACAACTAGAGTAGGCCCCTTGAATCAATCAAACTCATAAAGAGTTAACTCACCAAACTCCCAATGGTTCAATGGGCTCACTCTAGTTGTGACTTACTACCAGAGAAAAATCTGGCTCTTGAATCATTTGAGATGTTTTCTTCCTTGTATATTCTTTATCAGCAATTGCTGATAATAAGCAGCAATCCCTTTCCCCCAATTTAATGGCATGTCTAAATTACACTACTAAAAACAAGTTTGAGATGAGACCATGCTTGTCTACTCTTTAAATGTTTCTGTGCTCCCTGCCAAGGAGACAGAAGAAAGCTGAGGTAACTTTTTCTTCCTTTGGTTACTTCTACAGGCTATGAACCTAATTTCGCTGCTGTCCATTAGAAGTGACAAGAAGTGCTGCATTGTTTAGCAAACTAAAACAAATTGATATGTCCAGAGAGCATTCTGTAGGCTAAAAAGATCTTGGAGTGCTATAAAAATGACAAGACACAAAAAGTGTCAAATCTATAGTATAGAATTGTTTGGTCAAAACCTGCAGAAGGTCCCAGTCCATTGCAATTTGAAATATTTATGGAATATCTGTTCTCTCTCTCTCTCTCTCATGTGTGTGGGTGGGAAGTCTTGGAGTAGTCTTGTCGGGAAAAGATTGGAAAATTAGTCAATCTGAGGCAAAACGTGATGGCAAAAAGCTATGGTAACTCTTTCTGAAACATATCTGAATCAGGACAGCTCTGATTCTCATCATCATCATCATCATCATCATCATCATTCCAGAGAACAACACACAGCGATAACTTGACGGTTCAAATGTATAAATTACTAAGCACAGGATATTTACAGAAAACCATACGGAAGAGTAACATAAAACCTGAAAATGACAGTTATTTTGTTGTTTTTATTTCACATTTATTGTTTTAGTTGATTGGAAACCACCCAAAGTAGTGCTTTTGCACTAACGAGGTGGTATACTAAATAAATAAATAAATAAATAAATAAACAAAAGTGCCATTTGTAAGGGGAATTATAGGCATCCCAAGAGAAAACTGAGTCTCCACTGGAAATTTAATCAATGACAAAAGTAGACAAATAGAATTTTTTTTAAAGAAAGAGTGAAAGAGTAACAAATGGCAAAAGAAAGGAAGCGAGGCGGCAATATGCTTTTATTGGAGCTGTCCTTGAAACTCAGAAATTACAACCAGAACAAAATACTCCTTCCAGGATGTTGAATAGAGTGAGGTGATATTACCAGTGACTGTTGGGGTGGATGACACAGCACAGGTAGGTAGGTAGAATCAGGCTGCGGGCAGAATCAAGGACAAAATTGAGTGTTCATGTGAGGAGAAGAGGGACAAGCAAATAGGCTTTCACACAAAGCAAGAGAGGAACACAGGATGGGTGCCTCCTGTCCCCTTTGGTAGGATGGAAAGTAGTTGGGTTAGAAATAACTGGAACCTGAGATGGGGCAGTGTCTAATGGACCAACCACCACTATGCATTACTTTCAATTTGTTTGGTCTACACTGTTTGCCAATGTGTATACCAAAATCAAGGGTCTGGCTTCAATCCTTAAAATCTCAGCAGTTTAGAGATGATTATTGGAATAAAAGGGAGTGGTGTGGTCATTATAAATTACAAATGCAAGAGTAGGTGATACCTTTATAGACCATTAAAAAAAATCATCATACAGTCTTCTAGCTTTCATGGATAAGGACCATCCACTTAATCAGGTTTGTACCAGTGTGAAGAATGTGAAGTCCAAAAGTTCTTGGCAAGATGGTGTGAGGCTGGGAGTACCTCCAAAGGTACTCCGCAGAGTGTACCGTCCGTCTCTACCAGCAGAAAGTCTGAGAAAGAATGGACAAACATTGTGGGGGAGTTGCAGGAGTTACATTTAGAATCCCAAACACCAGAGGGTGCCAATTTGGTGGGAAATAAGGAAGATATAAAAGAGGGTGATATGAAAGAGGGGGAGCAGTTCAAAAGAGAAGGAGGAAGAAGTTTGTTGGGCACAGGAGGAGAAGGTAAAAACAGAGGAGGATTTGGTAGAGATAGTCCAAGAAGATCCTTGGAGAGGAAAGTGGGTAGAGTTCAGAGTTCCTGGGGAATACACAGAAAGGGAATGGAAGAGACAAGTGTATAGAAAACCACCTTATTGGGGGGAGACAGAAGAAAGAAAGCAACGTAAAGAATACAAAGCCTGGCAGCAAAGAGAGGCCCAGAGACGAGAGCAAAAGAGATGTATGGAGAACCTTGGGAGATCCTGTGGGGCCAGTCCCTTCTGACCGAGATTGAGGCGACACCCGGGCAAGAAGGTTTGGGAGCAGCAGGTGGACTGGGTTTACCACCCTCAGCAATAATGTTAATGGACCAGGCACCTGATGTATCGGGCCACATACCTAAATGGAACCAGGGAGTTACGAGTTCTTCACCCCTATCATTCAAAGGGGATTTGTCGCGTTTTGAGAAAGTTAAAACTTATGACCTATTGTTGAAACTAGAACCAGAAGGCATGCATATAAATGACGTGGAAGATTTGTTAAATAATAAACCTGTTTTACTTGAGGACTTTGGTGTACGGCAATCTTCTTTGAGTCGGAAGGTGTCAAAAGAGGTAAAGGACACAGGACAGGATCACAGATGGCTTTCTCCAGGCACACCTTTCTTAGATGTAAGCCAGGAAAGATGCGAGCTGAATTATTCATCATCATCATCGAACTGCAGAGCTGGAAGGGACCCTATGGATTATTGAGTCCAGGAGCTGTCAAGGAGGCACAGTGGGGAATTGAACTCCCAACCTCTGGCTCTACAGCCAGAGACCTGATCTATCCAGTAGTTAGACTGTGGTTTTAAAGTTACAACTGAGGCAGTTTTGGTTTGGATATCACATCCCAGTTCTCCAAACAAAGAGGCACAGGCCACATGCGCGCACACACCTCCCCATTTGGTCTTTCTTTGAAATGAACATGTTTCTGCTTGGCTAGGGAGAGGGGGCTACCACAGAAAAACAGAGTCCTCCATCTGGGAATTTGGTGATAGTTTAGTAAACTCACTAGGTTTAGAAAATTGGGATCAGATTCAAGCCAGAATAATATTACCTAGTGGTTGCAGTCCTGTTCCGCTGATGTTGAGAGCCCATGTGTTTTCTTGTTGGTATGGGAGGGGGTGGCTATTTCTTGTTATCTTTGTAATTCCATTCTCAGCATCAGTGGAATAAGTGAGTGAATTTGCATTTCCCCACCAGATTTACATAGCAGAGTTTCAGCCAATTTCTCAGCTGTCATAGCACTATAATTCAGAAAATGCACATCTTTCCTACCAGAAGAGATGGCAAAATAAATCATATGCATGAAGAATAGGCTGAGTTGTCTGCACTTGGGTGGGGATAATCCTGCAGCTTCTGAGAAGCCCTGAAGAAGCCCAGCGCTTGCCAGTATTCTTCCTCCTGGACTCCACCACAACCTCAGGCCTTTTGGGCAGGGGCTCAATATGGCAGACAAGGATTTCTCTTCCAGTTCCCCAGCCTCTTCCCAGGCTTCAACCACTTTTCTCAGCCCCTGGCCCCTTTGCCATTTGCCCATGGCGGACGGTGACAAAAGGAGCCCCTTTTCCCACCCAGCCCAGAATAATGAGGTGAGACACAGGAAGTGGGTTAAACTAGGGCCACAACTTTATTAAACTTTTTAACTTGAACTTCTCCTTTCACAAGGGGGCCTATCATAGTGCAAAACCGGGTCTGGAATCGGAGTGGACCCTGACCTCTGACCCAGCCCTTCCTTGGGAGAGTTCCCAGGTCCAAAGCCGCACTGTCCTCTGTACAGCATGGCCTCGGCCATCCCAATGTCAGAGTGTCCCCAAGGCCGGAGTCCACCCGAGCCTCATGACCCTAGGTTCCCCGTGGCCCATGGGATCCCTCTGCCTCACCCCTCCCCTCCACAAAACCTCTGATTCTGCCATTCAGAGAGGTGGGATGACTTGCACCCCCATGAGTGCCCCTATGGAACTCACCTACACCTCTTCCCATTTGCACTACCTGCCGTTGTGACCTAATTATATGATGACTTCCTAACAATATTGGCCCCAAAAGCCCAAGTAAGTAAAAATGGGATGGGCAAAAAACCACTTGCATCCTAATTTACCAATCTTAGTCGCAAGTCAAAAATTCCTCTCCGGCCCCGAAGCGACCAGCTAATCTCACTCTTACCAATAGAGGGTGGGTGGGTGGGCCAATCGCCTTCTGAGAGAGAGAGAGAGAGAGAGAGAGAGAGAGAGAGAGAGAGAGAGAGAGAGAGAGAGAGAGAGAGGCTGAGTCAGGGGCAGGCAGCCTTTTAAAGGCTCGCCTATAGCCCTGCCCCCACTCAGCCGATGTCGGGCTTTTTCCCACGCTAGCTGTTGTCTGGGCAGGCGGGCAAAGGACCCCTGCTTCGGCAGCTCCACAAAATCATGGAGAGAACCTTCTCACTATACAGAACAGCAAGAATGATTTGCTGCATTTCCATATAGAAAGGAAGCCTTTCCTGATGCACTACATGGAAAAGCTATAATCTCCATCCAGCAGTTGGAGATTACAACCTTTCCCTGCTGCACAGGGGGAGAAGTTCTGGAAGAAGCTGGATGCCCCTTTTTTGCTGTTTGCACACTGGATGTGCACACTCTTCATGGGCTTGCTTGACCCTCAGACCGAAACAAATATCACCATTCCAGCTGTACACCAAAACCTGATGGGTTGTTGTTTATTTGTTTTTTCTGTTTCTCTCCCTTTCATGTCTGCAATGAGGTTTTTCACATGCTGTAGTTTCTCCATTTCTCCCTTCCTTTCCTTTGCCTTATAATTAGTGTAGCTTTCACTGTTGTGGAAAAAAATATCTGTTTAGAGTAGGTTGTTTATTTAAAATGTTTGCTCCTACTATTATTATGGCTGTAGGAAAATAGCAAAAAGCAAACACAAATCAGAGTGTAAGGGTTTTTTTTTAAAGCCATTCGTCTACATATGCATTTGTACGTCTTCCTTTTTTTTAAAAGTACAGACAATTCTCATTTCAGTTACATGTACTTAGTCCACCAGTTTTTACTAGTATTTGTGATTTCCTCATCAAAAACCTGCACTTCCCTAATTTGTCAATCTCTCAATTTGCTCACTGGAAGGACAGATCCTGAAGCGGATGCTCCAATACTTTGGCCATCTCATGAGAACAGAAGACTCCCTGGAAAAGACCCTGATGTTGGAAAAGTGTGAGGGCAAGAGGAGAAGGGGACGACAGAGGACGAGATGGTTGGACAGTGTCATCGAAGCTACCAACATGAATTTGACCCAACTCCGGGAGGCAGTGGATGACAGGAGGGTCTGGCATGCTCTGGTCCATGGGGTCATGAAGAGTCGGACACGACTTAACGACTAAACAACAACAACAACAATTTGCTTTTCTCTCCATATTTTACATTTCACATACTTTTCAGTTACTTCTGCAGCTGATGGTTACCCACTTAAATTTTCTTCCTCACTGTGACTTACTTTTAACAGAACTTTGGTGGATGATGCTGGGTTTTTCTCATTTGCCGATTGCAACCCCTGATTTGCACACAGGTTTATTTAATTGTCTGCCATTATATAAAATTGTTTAAGTGTCATGGGGCTGTCAAAGTGGTCTGCAACCATATTAAGCCAACCATTAATTCTACAATATCATCACCAATTACAGAATTAAAAACCACGGGGCCTTAATCTCTCTAGCTGACAGAAAAAAGAACAGAGCACTGTGAGGAAATCTTACTGTTTGGGCGAATTCCCAGAAATATTGTGCAGCCATACAGGTCTTTTTACTCTGATCGGCCAGACAGCCAAGAACCCCAGTGACTGTGGTGCAGCTGTCGTAATCCCAATGTACAAAAAAAGGGACGGTGTTGGAAACACATACCCCTCCCAACTACTTCCCAGTAAGACTGCTCATGAGAATATCCAAGAGTTCTGGGGCTGGTTATACCAAGAAGATATTCTAAGGAAGGAACAAGAGGGCTTCAGGGCAGCTCATTCAGCTATTGATCAATGCTTGATACTTCAACATCTAGAGAAACACAGCTTCTGACCTCATGGGGCCCTCTGTTGTGGTTGTGTTGACTTCATATTGGCCTTTGAAAGAATTCCATAGGAAAACTATGGGCCAACTTCCTGAGAGACAGCCGTAACCCACAGGTGATTTAACCCACAGAGTTAGTGTCAACAGGGATACATTCTGGACTGATTGTAATTAGACTTTTACTTTAACTCTCTGACTCAGTTTTTACCTAATCCTGACTTTTACCCACTTAAATTTGCGAACAGACTAAATCCTGCATTGCCGTATGCAGATAACTCAGCAATCCTATTCTTCTCAGATCTGAACAAAAACTGTTGGGGGGAAAATTGCAATCCTTCAGACTATCACCACCAACCCTGTTACCTGAATTTAATGAAAACTGAAGAGATAATTAGACAAGAAATTAGATGTGGTGCTTCATACATACAGAGCCTGTATTTCATGCTATCCTGCAACTAGAAAGTACAGTAAAATCTTCATTCCAGCAAACTAATTTCCCCTCACTCATACAAACAAGGTCTCTGCCCCTGCCAATCTAGCATGGTGCAAACTGTTGACCATGTTCTTCTATACCAGCCATTATCATCTTTCAGGGGCAACCTAATATGGAACAAGTTGCATCATCTGTATTTGTTCATTACTGCCCCCAGAAAGAAGGACTAAATCTAATGACTACTAGTCCCAACAGGGTAGGCCCATTGAATGTACACCAGTGTTGACTCGTTCATTACTCAACAGATCTACTTCCATTGGGACTAGAAACAGGATTTGTGCCAGGAAGTTTAGATTAAAGAGGAGCATATTGAGGTTGAACATTAGAAGAAATTTTTCAATGGTAACAAAAGTAAGAAAAGGGAACCTGTTAACAGAGGTAGTGGGATCTCTCTTGCCCCTTCTTTTTTCTTTCTCTGGAGAACTTTATGCAGAGTCTGGACACGAATATGTTGGAAATGCTTTACCTTTGGGTTTCCTGCATTGAGTAGTGTGTTGCCTTACATAGTTTATAGCAGCTTTTTTATTCTATTGTTTCAGGCTTAGAAGTGATAGAACAGCATGATGACAGTAGCACGAGTTTTCCTGTAGTGACATTCATAGTTGCTGAATGTTTATAAAGCATGGAGTTGTGGGAGAGGTCAGTGGTCACACAGCTAGTTAGGTATTTTCGTTTTGCAAGCCTTTTCTAGATCTATGTTTGGACTGCTAGCCTCAGTCTTATATCATTTCTCTCTCTTCCTCTCAGATTATTTCTTCCTTCTTGCTCTCCCAGCTAAAGAGAGCAGCCCTCACACAATCTCATAATGGCTGGCTGCACACCTGGAAGTCAGCTCAATGGGCTTCTGTTACTAAGTTTAGAAATATTTTCCTCCTCTACGATTCTTGAGTGCATTTTTATAAGTAAAGAATTTCCCACTGCCCTTTTGTTTAATACCAGTCTCTTCAACAGTTACAAGCTCAATATTAGGCTGCTGTACTGTGTCAGTAAACATGAAGTAATCCTAACAAGACTCGTATTGTGTTTGCTATTTATTTATTTATTTTATTTTATTTATTGGATTTCTATCCCGCCCATCTAGACCAAAGGTCTACTCTGGGCGGTTTACAAATTTAAAAACAATAAAACCAAAAACATATATTATAGGTCCAAGATGGCGAAGTACAATAAATTAAGATATGGCAGGAGGGAAAGCCTGCCCAAAGCCTGCTATAATATTCCACCAGAAGATAGAAGGTCATTTTTGTGACAGGAGGTGATAGGGTTTTAAAACTCATTTCTTCTTGTTATTATTTCCATGTGTTTCTAGATGCTTGGGCTTAATTTAGGCACTGCTTGTAATGTCTATTCTTATGCATACAATAAGATCAATCTCAGCACATCCAACCTTTCTGTAAACACCAACATTAAAAACATAGCACAACTCAGCATATACCTTCAGAGCAGAAATGTAAAGCCACAAGAGGCATAACTACTTTTACCTTCTTCTTTTTTCCCCAGCAAGTATCTCAGATAATTTCCTTAAAGGAACAGGGCATTGCTCTACTACTAATTGGTCATCTTTTTCTGGTTCTAGAACAATCAGTCCAGCAGTACCAATTGTTCCCTCTCTGCCTCCAATTTTGAAGATAACTCTACACAAGAGTTCTTTTCCTGCCTTTTTTTTCCCACTCAGGAGCCAGAATTCAGCTTGAACATTGTAGTCTCTCAGTCATGAAGCTAGTTAATCAGTTGGGCTCTGTGTATGTAACTAGTTAATATTTTTTAACAGAATGCTGTTTGTTTTAGATCTATAAAGAAGTGTGAGTAAAATGGAACTTTTTATTCTTTTCTCTTACCAGAATATCTGAGGGAGTTATTGAGATAGTAGGTGCCAGTTGAGGAGAACTAACCAATAAGGGGTGGTCTACTGAAGGGAGATTTGAAACTAATTATCCTCTATAGGCCCCTGAACATTTTCCCACTGCAGAGCTAGAGGCTCGTAAGCCAGTAAATTTCCACATTGCCAATAGAAATGCCACACTGGGACATTTTAGGAAGCTGAAATGATCTTCCAAGATCTGACACTTCCATCTTTACAAAAATGAACATTGGGGAAACACAAGAAGGTACTTTACAAAGGGCTCCTCACCACAATTGCCAGACCAGCACTCTTCCATTCCCTGAGATTTCAGAGCCAAAGTCCAAGAGATGGGTGGGTTTTTAGAAGTCACAGGGCAGGGTTTGTGACAACACAGAGGCAGAGCAAGCAATGGTTGGAAGCAAGGGAAGAAATACATCTGGCCCAGTGGACTGTGTAAATAGACATGAGAGGAATCCGGTAAAAGGAGCCCAGAATATAGGCAAAGGCTGGCTAACCCAGTTGTAAAGCAACTGAGAATTAAGGGAAGAAAAATAGCTGAACAGGAAACAAAATGCACCCATGAGCTGCCCTTTCCACTTGGACTCACATCCTATGAAGCAACACTGACATCACACGTGCTAGAGATGGGGACAAATAAAAAAATTGGTGATTCGTTTTGATCCGTTATTCATCAAGATTAACGGATCAACGAATACGAATATACGAATATTCTTCAACGAATTGATGGATCAATCTGTCGATTCAGCTACACTTTAAATGGCTATAACACTGGTCCCCAATGACCTAGAGACACCAAATATGCAGGGAGGCTTCCTCAGACGCATTTCTACAACTCCTGAAAGGTTAGTGAACATTGGATCATGGACCCCTGAGTTATATAGTCACAAAGAGGACCCCCCAGGAAAGCTCCCCCCAGGTACTTAGAGAATCCAGAATCACAACGGAGCTTCCCATGTCTTTCCCCAACATGCCTGCCAACTTTGGTGAAGATTGGATATCGGAACTCCGAGTTATTCACCCACAGATTGGGTCCCCCCAGGAGAGTTTACCACACGGCACAGAAGCCCATGGCATTGAGGGAGTTATATTTAGCCCCAGCAGAATGAGAGGTCCCTTTGGCTGAGGCATGCATGAGGCATCGAGTTTGTCTTCAGCTCAGCACAACATTACATTTGCCAGTGAAGTAGATTTTGCCCTCAGGAGCACTGGAGGCAAGGAGGTATTTGGCAACACAGTAGGCTTTTTGGCCCCATCAGGCACTGAGGGAAAAGGCAGCAGGAAAGCAGGCTTTTTTGGCTGCATTGGGCACTGAGGTAGTTGGCAGCAGCAAAGTACCGTGTCTTGCCCCATCGGGCACTGAGGTAGTTGGCAGCAGCAACGTAGAGTGTGCTGCCCCATCGGTTAATCTAACGGCGGTTAATCCACGGGGCCGCGGGGCTTTTCGAGCCCGATCAGGACTGCAAACTGAAGCCGTGCGATGGGGTGACGCCTGGACAGGCTTGGGTGGGGCTCAGCCTCGCCCTCTTTTCATGGGGACGCCTGGACAGGCTTCGGGTGGGGCAGGGACAGGCCTGGTTGGGGATTAGCAAAAGGTGTCCGTGGAGGTGTATTGTTTGTTTTTGAAAACAAAAGGAGGCAAGCAACACTTATTAGCAGCAACAATAACACCATCAGATGAATTGCTCCACCTCATTGGGAAGGCACTACTAACGGCATTGGCGTTCCGTGTCTAGTCATACTCACCACATGAGGAAGTTGGCAGCAGCAACGTAGACTGTGTTGCCAACAAACTGTTGGCAAAGTGTTGCCAACAGTGTGTTGACAACAAAGATAGCCCTCAGAGGTTTTGGGGGGCTTGGACCGGCCGGCTCTCTTGGCACGGGTTGAAAAACCAGATCAGGTCTGCAATCTGAAGCCGTGCGATGGGGCAATGGGGTAATGCCTGGACAGGCTTGGATGGGGCAGAACCCGGCTTTGGGTGTGCCAACATGGCTGGACAGACCTCTGTCTTGGCACATTATGGGCATCACCCAACACTTTGCTCTTGTACACTTTAGTTGTACAAGAGCAACTATTTATTCATTTTTCTTACTGCTCAGTCTGGGTCTGCCAAGAGAGCTGGATAGCCCTCTTTGCTCATTTGGGGGTGCCGGGACCGGCTCTGGGTGTGCCAGCCAAGAGGGTTAGATGGCCCTCTTGGCACGTTTGGGTGACACGCAGACAGGCTTTGGGTGGGGCAGAGCCCGGCCGCGCTGCTATACAGTGGTTAATCCGCGGGGCCACTGGTGAGCTGAGCTAATTCGTTTGGGTAGTTTGTTCCAACTTCTGCCTACCTACTGAGTTGGCATGGGACTGAAAGCAGAGTGTGTTGCCGCATCAGGCACTGAGGTAGTTGGCTCCAAATAGGCGGGAAAGCATGTCTTAATAGGCATCGGGCACCGAGGCAATTGGCAGCAAAGTAGGCTTTGCCCATTGGGTGTGTAGTGGCAGAAATCTTCAACATCGATGAGGAAGAGGGTGGTGTTTGCCATCAAGGTGGCATATGAAACACAAGCCTCCAGAAAGAATTAATTATTTAGTCAAGTATGCTGTTATTGACTACCAGGAAGGGCTTGGGTTGGTCCAGTCCTCTTGGCACGGGGAAGCCAGGAGGACAACTTTTGGAAAACCAGATCATCAGTTCTGCAGTCTGAAGCCATGCGATGGTGTTGTTTGTTTTGTTATTGATGAAGAAAAGGGATGGTGGTTGTTGTTGGCACAAGATAAACTCTGCAGTCTCAAGCCGTGTAATGGGGCAATGCCTGGACAGGCTTTGGGTGGGGCTGGGACCGGCCTGGTTGACGCTTCCATGCCCGGACAGGTCGGGTCAGGTCAGGTTGGGGTGCTGAGCCGGAACCCGTTTGAAAGCATGTAACTGCAAGTGGATAAATAAGCACCACCTCGATGGTAAGGTACTAGCAACGGCGGTCCGTCGGGCACTGAAGTAGTTGGCAGCCAGAAATCAGGCTTTTTTGGCCCCATCGGGGCACTGAGGTAAGTTGGCAGCAGCAAAGTACCGTGTCTTGCCCCATTGGGCACTGAGGTAGTTGGCAGCCGGAAAGCAGGCTTTTGGGCCCCATCGGGGCACTGAGGCAAAAGGCAGCAGAACAGACTCTGGTCTTCTTCAGCAACATCAGATTTGCCTGCAAAGGAAAGGTTTTTGCTCCCAGGAGGTAACTGAGGTTACTTGCAACTTCCAACAGCACCAGCAGCACCATCAGATGAACAGGGTCGGTGCTACTAACAGCAGTTAATCCACGGGGCCGCGGGGCTGTCGGAAACAGATCAGCTCTGCAATCTGAAGCCAGGTGATGGGGCGATGGGGCGACAAAGATGCTCGTTTAGAACTGGAAAGCTGGGGATTGCTTGCAACTTGGCTGCTGAGACCGCCCGGATATGATAAAGATAGCCCTCAGAGGTTTTGGGGGGCTGAGACAGGCTGGCCCTCTTGGCACGTTCGGGATGCCAGGACCAGCTTTGGGTGTGCCAAGTGCCAAGAGGCCTGGCTGGCCCTATTGCCATGTTTGGAGATGGGGGACAGGCTTTGCGTGTGCCAAGAGAGGGTTGGCTGGTGATCTAGTCATGTCCGGGGGTGCCGGGACAGGCTCTGGATGTGCCAAGAGGGTTGTCGTCACGTCCGGGGGTGCCAGGACAGGCTCTGGGTGTGCCAAGAGGGTTGTCTGGCCCTCTTGTCACGTTCAGGGGTGCCGGGACAGGCTCTGGGTGTGCCAAGAGGGTTGTCGTCACGTCCGGGGGTGCCGGGACAGGCTCTGGGTGTGCCAAGAGGGTTGTCGTCATGTTCGGGGGTGCTGGGACAGGCTCTGGCTGTGCCAAGAGGGTTGTCTGGCCCTCTTGTCACGTTCAGGGGTGCCAGGACAGGCTCTGGGTGTGCCAAGAGGGTTGTCGTCACGTCCGGGGGTGCCGGGACAGGCTCTGGGTGTGCCAAGAGGGTTGTTGTCACGTTCGGGGGTGCTGGGACAGGCTCTGGCTGTGCCAAGAGGGTTGTCTGGCCCTCTTGTCACGTTCAGGGGTGCCGGGACAGGCTCTGGGTGTGCCAAGAGGGTTGTCGTCACGTCCGGGGGTGCCGGGACAGGCTCTGGGTGTGCCAAGAGGGTTGTCGTCATGTTCGGGGGTGCTGGGACAGGCTCTGGCTGTGCCAAGAGGGTTGTCTGGCCCTCTTGTCACGTTCAGGGGTGCCAGGACAGGCTCTGGGTGTGCCAAGAGGGTTGTCGTCACGTCCGGGGGTGCCGGGACAGGCTCTGGGTGTGCCAAGAGGGTTGTTGTCACGTTCGGGGGTGCTGGGACAGGCTCTGGCTGTGCCAAGAGGGTTGTCTGGCCCTCTTGTCACGTTCAGGGGTGCCAGGACAGGCTCTGGGTGTGCCAAGAGGGTTGTCGTCACGTCCGGGGGTGCCGGGACAGGCTCTGGGTGTGCCAAGAGGGTTGTCTGGCCCTCTTGTAACGTCCGGGGGTGCCGGGATAGGCTCTGGGTGTGCCAAGGGAGGGTTTAGGCTTGGATGCCAAGGGGGCCGGCCTGGGTCTGCCCCACCCAAAGGCTGTCTGCGCGTCACCACATCACCAATTCGCATGGCTTCAGATTGCAGATCTGATCTGGTTTAACCCGTGCCAGGCAACAGTTCTGCAAAACTTATCCCGCTGGGACTACGTGACACAGCAGGCAGTCAGGGAGGCAGAAGGTGGAACAAACTAGGAAACAGCAGCAGTTAGGGGTTCAACAGTTCTTGGTCTGCTAGTCTGACTTGATCCAGCAGGCAGGCAGGCAGGAGTTCAACAGTTCTTGGCCTGCTGGTCTGACTTGATCCAGCAGGCAGGTAGGCAGGCAGGAGTTCAACAGTTCTTGGCCTGCTGGTCTGACTTGATCCAGCAGGCAGGCAGGCAGGAGTTCAACAGTTCTTCGCCTGCTGGTCTGACTTGATCCAGCAGGCAGGCAGGCAGGCAGGAGTTCAACAGTTCTTGGTCTGCTGGTCTGACTTGATCCAGCAGGCAGGGTGGTAGGCAGGAGTTCAACAGTTCTTGGCCTGCTGGTCTGACTTGATCCAGCAGGCAAGCAGGCAGGCAGGAGTTCAACAGTTCTTGGTCTGGTGGTCTGACTTGATCCAGCAGGCAGGCAGGCAAGCAGGCAGGAGTTCAACAGTTCTCGGCCTGCTGGTCTGACTTGATCCAGCAGGCAGGCAGGCAGGCAGGCAGGTACGACTTGGTTGGAACTTGGCTCGAGGAGGCGACTGGAATCGGCAGCTGGAGTTCTGACTGAGGGGCAGGTTTACCGGCCGGCAGACAAGTAGGCAGGTCTTTTTTTTTTTCAGGAGGACTGGAGGGTGGGCAGGTGGGTAGGCAGGCGGGCGCAGGCAAGCAGGTGGTGTGTTAAGGGAGAGACCGTCATTGGAACCCTACGTCTTTGGATTCAGTGAGGGGAAGCCCAACAAGGGAAGGTTCACCTTGATGAATGACAGTCTCTCCACAGTAACGAGATCCAAACGTGAGCTGCGTGGTCGGAGTATGTCTCCGAGATGGAAAACACGCACTCGCTCTGGACGCTGGTGGGGTGGGATGGAAAGGAGGTCCATG
This sequence comes from Intellagama lesueurii, assembly GCA_037013535.1. NCBI lineage: Eukaryota > Metazoa > Chordata > Lepidosauria > Squamata > Agamidae > Intellagama > Intellagama lesueurii. The sequence goes on along the minus strand of JBAJHW010000010.1, from coordinate 24,000,972 downwards.
GCCACATTGGACAACTCCGGCCATATGACTAGTTTCTTAGCCCAGTAATGGAGGGGATCTGACTGGTGGGGCTGAGGGGGCTCAGCCAGATATTCCCACACCATTATCTCTGCTGAATCCTCCTCAGCTGGCTGTCTTTCCTCTGAGGCAAGTGCCAAGGTTACCACAGAGCTCCAGTAATGTTGGTGGTGAATGGAGCCTTCACCAGGTGAAGTCCTTCCCTCTGGTTCGGGCAAACCACCCTGCCCCTCGTGGCCTGACATTCCCGACACCCCACGCAAGCGTTGTGCCCCAACGCCCTGCGGACCTCAGTGGAGAGCTCCGTTCTCCACTCCTCGAAGTCTGAGGTGCATGCTGCCAAGCCCCCCTTGATTCGAGGATCACACAGGCAGGCCATGCGGTAAGCTCTGTCGCTGTAGACAGGATGGAGTCGCTTCTGCACGCCTGCCTGCAACCTCTTCACCAAAGCCCTGGTCCGTGGAAGGAGGGAGGATCCTGGTGCCACAGCAGTCTCCAGGGACCGATCGAGGGCATGAATCAGGGGGATGACCTGCCCCAGGCTTGCCGTATAACCACACAAGATGTCCGTGGTTTCCAGGAAGGGCTTGAGCACCTCCACCATCTGGGAGAGGGCCAGCCAATCCATGGCACTGATGCCCACCTCTCTCCCCCCGGGCAGAATGGGCATGGAGGACATGAAGTCCTCCAAAACAGCCTTCTGCTCCACCAATCGGGACACCATGGTGTAGGTGGAGTTCCACCTGGTGGGCAGGTCTGTCAGGAGAACGTGGGTCTCCTGACCCAACTCCTCCTGCCTCTCACGCAGCCGGTGGGCAGCTTTCAGGCTGCGGGAGAAGTGGCCCACCAGTTGGCGGCATTGCTCCAGGAGTGCCCGCATCTCCCAGGTGCCTGCGTCCCACTCGGGCTTGACGTGGTTGCCCAGGCCGAGGGCATCGCGCACCACAAGGTGTAATTTGTGTGCCATGCATACGATGCCCTCAAAGCCCTCTGCGTTCAATGCCGCCAACATGTTCTGCCCAGCATCTGTGACCATGTGGCCATGGGTCACCTCCCCCTCTGGTGCCCACTCCTGCAGCGCAGACAAGAACTCATTGGCGATGTTCCTCCCCGTCGCCTGAGCTTCCATGTGCCGCGCCTGCAGCAGAATGGACTTGTAGCCTGGGGGCAGGGCAAAGGCCTCACCCTGCAGCCCTGTCGCCGATACCCTGCCACTACTCAAGTCCTCTGGCTGCCACCAGTGGGCTGTGAGCGAGAGGTAGCCGTGCTGACCTCCGCTCCACAGGTCCGCTGTGAAGTGCACCTTGCACCCCTGTAGCCGTGAAAAATGGTCACGGACCACCTCCCTCACAGAGTCATAGAGCGAGGGCAGCACTCTAGAACTGAGAGTTCTCCGTGAGGGGAGGTCATACCAGGGGGCAAAAAAATGCAGTACCTGGCAGAAGGCTTGGGATTCCATGATGGACAATGGAAGTTCGAGTAGGGCGATCGTCTCGGCAACGATACAAGTGGCCGCCTGCTGGGCCTTGCCCTTCGACCGCCGGCTGAGGGTCATGGCGGACCCAACGGGTGCCACTTCGTGGAGCGTGGCCTGCCTCATGCTCCCGGCCTCAGAAACCCCTGTGGCTGCCCTTTTGAAAGGAGGCGCCTCCTCCTGCCTCCCTTCTGCCTCCCCTGGAGCTGCTCTTTTCCCTCTCCCAGACGGTGCGGACAAAGTGCCTTCCCTGGACAGAAGCCTTGGGTGGTGCCTCTCCAGATATTGGTAGAGGGCGATGGAGGACAGATGCCTGGAGTCTGACCCCCTCCGGACCACCCCAAGGCAGGTATTGCAGCGTGCTAGCTGTGGAACATCACTGAGTGCCATGAAATGATCCCCCATGGCGCCTCTGCCATGTTTGCCCAAACGAGGACCCACTGCCTGCCCCTGACTGCTGGCCTGGGAAGAACTCTGTGTCCCAGGGGTGCTGCTGGTCTGGGAGGAGGGAACAGATGACTCTGGGGACAGGGGTGGGGGCTGTGAAGCCTGCCCTGCCGTTACTGGTTCCAAATCAGACTGGGTATCTTCGGAAACCAGTAACTCCTCAGATTCCTCTAGGAAGAGGAGCGGCCGTTCTTTTGGCACCTCTGGAAGCTTTGGTTCCATGCCTGCCTGCAAGGCCACTGGAGGAGGGACTGTGGCACTGGTCATCATAGACGTGGTTGTGCACGTGGTGGTCATGATGACGGTGCTGCTACCTAGCCTGCGTAGCTTCACAGCTTTCTTCCCCTTGGATTGCCCCTGAAGAAATCCCTTCATTTTCTACTGCCTGCCTAACAAACCAACTAAACAAATAAAGCAATGGAGATTGAGGAAGGAAATTAATAGAGGGTCAGAGAGTGTGTAAATTTTATTTTTAGAATGATGGTGGTGTAATTCTTTTACTTAAATGTGACCTGCCTGCCTAAACAAAGCCCCCCCTCAGTATAATGTAATTAGGAAAATCCCCCCCCCGACCCACTGTGGCAGAGAAGCCAAAAAAGTCCAAAAAGAAAAGCCCTGCCAGCTAAGTCTCAGTCAGACACACACACACACACACACACACACACACACACACACACACACACACACACACACACACACACAAATAAGTTTTAGAAGAAAAAGGAATGATGGATCCAGCCACCCACCAAATTCCCTGAGAGACACAAGCCTCCCTAAAATGAACTTTTGAAAATTGAATAATCCTCCCACCTAGACATGCACACGCACACACAACCAATTTGGGGAAAGGAAAAAATGATTCTCCTAAAATAAAGTTTTGAAAACTGAATATAAAGGAAAAGAGATTCCACAGTCACACAACGACAGTCCCCCCCCCCCCCCGGACGATACACACACACACACACAAGCCTCCAGGAAAAAAAAAGGTTTGATTGATTTGAATTTGAAATGAAATTAAGCCCTTCCGAAGAAGTAGCCTAAGCTACCTGAAATCCCTCCCCAAATTCCCAGTAAAGTTGATGATGATTGTTGAATGATGATGAAAAAGAAAAATATAAGCCTTTGCTTTGCTGCCGCAAAAGCGAAACCGCACGAGCACCAGCAAGCCAGTGAGCAGCAACTGTTCTCACTCTGGAGAGCACGAACAGAAGTGGGGAACAGCCGGACAGGAAAAGCTTATATGAAGCGTCTGTAAAAGTAGATACACCTTTCAGCAGCGCTATTGGCTCCCGGACATGCCAATCCAGGATCTCTGTCTTGATTGGCCAGAGCTCCGAATTGGCGCCAGCAAGCTCAGAGAGGCCCCCAAAAGGGGTAACAAATATAGACGAATATGAACGGATCGACGAATAAAACCAAGGAAATATTCGTCAAGCCATATTCGTCCTGATTTAAAATTTTACAAATACGGATTCTATCAATATATGACGAATCGGCTATATTCGTCAGAAAAACTGATCCGTTTTTATATTCGTCCCCATCTCTACACATGACACTTGGGAGTTCTTCTAGGCAATTGAGGGCTGTGGATGGCTGTCCCAAAGGTTGGGAGCAGTGACACCAGCTGGGACTGGGTAGTGATGGCTCCCCTGCGTTTAAAGCCACCTCAGATGTAAACACCCAACTTTCTTCTACTTCACTACCGTTCATCTTGAGATTTGTTTCCCCACCTGGAAACCCGGGCAAGCATAGCAATTCTGTAAGACGTCAGCTGACACCTAAACTGAGTTTTTGGGTGGTTTTATTTGCCTCTCTTCCATTCTTTTGTACACTGATGGTGCATTAACTGCCTAAGTTTGCAGGTTGTGAAGATTAGTCCAATAAAGTCCATAATGAGTATTGCAATCAGCTATTCCACTTAGTGTAACTAAATGTTCTCCCAGTTTCATCAAGTAAAAAGACAAAACAAACATTTCCAGTGCAATATCAAATACCCATCAATTAAATAGCAATTCTGTCTTGAGGACATGCATGAACAAAGCACAGTAAATGCCAGCTATTTGCATATTTATTAATGCTGATTTATGTTGAAATGATGGCAGTTGGTTTTCTGGGTGTACGTTCTATTTTTGTTTGGAATAGTCTTTCTGGCACAGGTTAAATGTAGGTCGTTTACCCTGAAAATGATAGGTTTGAACATTCCTTTTGTGTCGAGGCAATAAACACGACACTGAAAACAGTGGACTGGAATAAACTTTGTCTTTTGTCCCCTTTTAGATCAACCTCACCACACCACACTCAGCAATTTTCATGCCGGAATTTTATTTTCATGCCGGAATTTGTAGGGCCAGAATGGCACAATGACACACAGAGACACAACCTTTTGTATTGTGCATTGATTGGCAGGAGCTCTCTGGAATTTCAGCTTAGAAAAACAGGGCAGGAGAAAAAGTAAAAAAAAGTACCTCACCAAGGACCATTGTGCCAGTCCAATGTGCTTTCCCTCCTGGATGTTTTTAAATTGAATGGACAGATAGAGAGAGAGGGAGAGAGAAACATATACCTTGTTTTCCCAAAAATAAGACCTAACCTGAAAATAAGCCCTAGTATGATTTTTCAGGATGCTTGTAATACAAGCCCTACCCCAAAAATAAGCCCCAGTTAAGTGAAAGCCCACCCTCCACCACTGGGCAGCAACCAGAAGAAGAGGACATCCCTGTATCTGAATAAATGTAGATTGTTGTACATGAAAAAAATAAAACATCCCCTGAAAATAAGCCCTAATGCGTTTTTTGGAGCAAAAATTAATATAAGACCCTGTCTTATTTTCAGGGAAACACGATAGAGAGATGGATTTTTTTTACAGCATATACTTTTTGTCCACAAAGCTTTCACCATAGGTCAAAATTAGGCCATGGACAGCAGTCTTAAACAGGCCAGAAACCATGAGACAAAGCAAGAATGAAGACTATTTGTGACAAAATTCAGGAAAGCTGTTGCTCTACCAAGACCTGGCAGGAGCAGGAAGCCTGATGACACATCCCACCAGGAAAATCTAACAGCCACTGTCTGAGGCTGGAGTCAGTGTTGTGCCTTAAGATATTTCACTGAGAAGCTGCTGTGTGCAGTTCAGTGATGCACTACACTAGGAAGCTGTCAGAGGGACCACTAACACAGCCACTCTCATTGTCCGTGGGTCAATTCCCACAAGTCACTCCCACTTATGGCAGCCCTATGGATGTGTGACTTCCAAAATGTCCTAGCATTAAGTGCCCTGCTTAGCTCTGGCAAATTCAGGGCTCGGGCTTCCTTGAGCCAATCCATCTCATATTTGGTCTCCCTCTTTTCCTGCCTCCAAATCTTTAAAGTCTTATTGTGTTATTGTACCCAGGAACATGGGTACAACGTCTTCAGTTTCATCATTTTGGCTTCTAGGGAGTTCAGTCTTGATTTGATCCAAGCCCCACTTGCTTGTCTTTCTGGTTATCCAGGTTATCTGCAAAGCTCTCCTCCAGCAGCACATTTCAAATGAATCAATTGTTTTCCTGTCAGCTTTCTTAACTGTCTGGCTTTCACACCCATACATGGTGATCGAAAATATGATAATGTGGATGATCTTGGCCTTGATCTCTTCTGACACATCCTAGCATTTGATGATCTTTTCTACATCGTTCATAGCTACCCTTCCAAGTCCCAGTCTTCTTCTGGTTTCTTGGCTGCTGTCTCCATTTGCATTGATGATTGAACTGAGGTCTGCTAAATCTTTAACAATTTCAGTTTCTTCATTGTCAATATTTAAGTCATGTGGGTCTTCCATATGATGATTTTTCTCTTCTTAACTGCAGTCTCGGTTTTGTACTTTCTTCTTTCATTTTCATCAGAACTCATTTCAAGTCATTGCTACTTTCTGCATGTATAACTGCAACTAATTATAGTTATCCTGGGGACCTAATGGCTCTTCAAGTCTTCATTAAATCTTTTGGGGAATAAGGATCATGGCCTAATTAGGTCATGTAGGCCTGTTACAATGCACATCTCTCTTTTAATGTTTCTAAGGTGTTTTAAATTCTTTCCAAATGGTTTAAGCTGTTCAATTTTTTAATAATTGTTTTATTATCTGTAACCTGTCCTGAAATTGTTTGACAAGGGATATAGAATGGGCTATAAATATTTTACTTCATAAATGATTAAATAATAATACTTTTTTTAAAAATGAACATTTTTTAACATGATTGCTGATTACAGTAAACAAGATCAGCTTGGGGTCCACTCCGAAAAGTCTGTTATGAATAATAAATTTGACACATAGAAGCAGTGCTTCAGCTGGAAATCCTGAGGCTTTCAAAGTCTCTGGGACACCTGACATTTCATCATTGTCATCATAAATCAAGGTGGGATTTTGAACAGGAAATAATGATACTTGATAGTGACAGGTGGCACTTAATCTACAGCAGATTTAAAAGTTAAGTTTTAGAGAAACTTTGTGGCATGATGGCACTTTCACGAAGCTCGATCATTTTGCTCTCACGCATACACGACTGGAAAGTGATTGGCAACTATCTTTGAACACCGATTCCTTGATGCAGTACCTGTCTAAACCATATTGAATTTCTCTGAGTGACTTGATGTTCTTCTAGGGAACCAAGGCAATCATTTAGTATGATACTTCTGGCTGCATTTGCCAAGTTGAGCTTAAATCATTATTATTTTTCAACCCCAGGAACATGGGTGCAGAAAAAACTTTTGTCAAATTACATACAGTCTGGTTGACATATTTCTGGCCAATTTCTATCTCTTTGTTCTTTCTTAGTTTTGTAGTCTAAAAAGAAAATGATGATGACTGTTGAAGAGTCTGGTATTAAACTGGCAGGCAGGCTCAGTGCAATGAGAATTAAGTAACGCGGTGAAAACCATGTTCCTGCCAAATTCTCCTCCACCCTTTGAGGAGGAAGGGCAATCTTTTGACTTGTAGGTCATATGCAGTCTACCCTCAAGATCAGTTTTGTGACTACCACATGTGGTTGCTACTTGGCTTGATGCTGCACTGTGCATTCCTGCCTTTAGGGGAGCTATTTTAAGGCAGTCTAGGATGAAGGCAATCTTCACCAATGAACAATCCCATTACTGAAAATATCTTTGAACCAGTGACAGGGAAGAGTAGTGGTTAGAGTGTCGGACTGGGACATGGGAGCTTCAGATCCAAGTCTTCGCTTAGCCATGAAATGTAATGGGTGATCTTTGGCCGCTTGCTTTCTTTTGCCTTGATTGACCGCACATAGTTATTATGCAGATAAACTGGAAGAACGTAACTAGAGGTGGGTCATAAATGTAAAAAAAAAAAAAAAAAACAACCCAAAAAAACCAAAACAAACAAACAAACAAACCCAAACACAGATAAGTAATGGAAGATCCTGATTTGCATTTCTGTGCACGTTCTCAACTGATTCAAAACCTACACATACACCCCAATCCTGTGGAGAATGCAGGCTGCAGTTCTCTGAGGGCATTGTTCAGGAGGAGTATCCCTCTCTGAGACCTGGTCACCCTTATGGAGTGATATGTTTGTTTATGGAACCTGACAGTAAAAGAGAATCTTGGAGCATAATCCTTACTACCTGTGATGGCCAAGGGCCGGATGAACTGGCATTAGATCCGCTGAAGCTGTGCTAAATCGAAGACCTTCTCCAGGCCAGGAATATTGGAATTTATACACAAGGGCAATTTCTGCTGGCAGGAGAAGTCAATAGATTTTCTAGCACCCTAATGCCAACATAATCTTTGAATTAGGATTTCACTGTTACTCAGCAGATAAGAGTAGCAAGAATATTCAATTACATAATGCATTTGTTTGACGGTTGGAGTCCTTTTATTACATATGTGAACCAAAAATAGACACACTGCCTTGCAAACACCTATGTTCATTTGTAGAAAAATACACTGGACTGAAAAATTTGTTCTACTGGACATTGACATTTTAAATGATTTCTGGAAACCTCTGCCAAAAAGTTTATGTTTGCTTACCTTCTGGTTTCCTTTACTTTTCTGCTGTTTCTTGCTGTTTGTGCTCTTATTTTTCAAATAAAAAAAGGAACACTTCTGTCTGTGAGACAGCATTGCTTCTTTATCTCCATAAAGATAACAAACAGGTAAGGCAGGTAACAAACAGGTATGCCAGGAACCACCAAAAGTTACATATTTGTTACATATAACAGTGCACTAATTTTGCCTCTCTATCATGTCTAACTTTGTAATCTGTGGAATCTTTGGACATTCACAGGTGAGGTGTGACAGTTTCATCTTTTTCTTGGCAGAGTCGACATTTGCTGTTAGCACTAATTCCTTGGATCCAACATTTGATGTTAGCACTAATTCCTTGAATTATGTTTATGATTATGATTATAAATTAATGGCAGTGTCAGATTGTTGCTAATTACTTTGGTTCCTTGTTACTTAAACTTTGTTTCACTGCTTGCAGTGTACTGCCTGCACTGCTGCTGATCTGGAACTGAAGTGATGAGAAATCAAAGCATAGACTCTCATTATGCCACAGCCTTTGGCATAAATCCCTCTACGCCAACATAAGTTATGCAAGAGGATTTTGGCTTCTGAATTGTAGGTCAGAGTTCATCTGGTTTTGCTGCTTGGCTCTAGAAATGGGAAATTTAGTAGAAAGGAGTTAACAACTTAATTAATGCATAATGAATCCAATATCTGTTTCAGTAAGAACTCACTAGAAGTTAATTAGCTGTTAACCTGTTGTTATGATGTTTAATGTGATATCTAAGTCCCTTTACTTTTTAAGGCTTGGGGCCATTTCATTCATTCCATGGGATAAACCAAAGTAATTCAGTAGTACATTTTCAAATGGAACATTTGAACACAACTCATGCATATTTGCAAAGAATTGTGATGTGCCTGTTCCTATAATCACATTCCCATGCCTAGCCACAGATCTGTGCTGAATAATCACCACAGTTAGTCATTTTTGTTTCAAGTGATCACCTGAGGCAAGCCTCTAAAAAAAGGAGGAGGAGGAGAAAGATGAGGGAGCCTGCCTAGGGGCAGGCAAGTGCCAAGTAACCTGAATTTACTGACTCAGGACAGTATCCTGTTGAGGATTTCTACTCAAGCAACAAATGCTGTTCATATGGTTGAGCTATTTGTGTCTGTTGCACAACTTATTGAAAGACCAGCAGTGAAGCCAACTGAGCAAGTGGTTGCACAACCAGATGCTCAACGGACACCTTGCCACATAGCACAACTGCTTGCATCGCATGAGTTATTTGAGTGAAAATCCCCAACAGGATACTGGCCTCAATGTTTATTGAGTATACTGTCTGTAGTGTGGGAGGTTGAGGGAGGGAACCCCCACAAAAAGTGTATTTAATGTCTCCACTTTCCCCCCTCCCAAAAAAATGTACTGTCTGGGTCCTGTATGCAGAAATGGCTATGACTAAAGTAGATTGCTTCTGTCAGAATTATTTGCCCATCTCAAGCCCAAAAGAAACAAGGAAAAGAAGCAGAAGCAGGAGATAGATATCTTGAATTTGGCAGAGACACCAAGAAGTAGAACCAAAGGCTGTGTAGTGAAGAAAGACAAGCAAAATGTACAAATCAGAATCCATGCAGGAATTTGCATGCACACACGCGCACACACACGCACACACACAAAGAGAGAGAGGAGTTCTAGTATTATAACTAAAATTGCTTCTTAAGTGCCAAAAACAAAGCAAAAGCAATAAATTGAGAATGCCGAGACCAGGCCATATGCTACAATAAGGGAAGGCACTTACCTGGCACTGAAGTTAAAAAGAGAAAGGAAAGCAAAAAAAATATGGAGATCAAATGCTACAGGCCTGTGACTTGCAGCTATTGGAGTAGGAAGGAGAGGTTGATGGTTTTGAGGGAAATGTCAGTTGGCACTGGTTCGGTGTCTTCTTTATAAGGTAGTGATACTTCTGATTCCAACTCCTCTTTCCCCATTATTGTAGGATTGATTGTTAGGTCAGACAGACAACCACGAAGCTCCAAGTCTGCTCTCTGGAAGTAGCTTGTTGTGGGAGACACACCCTGGGCATCTCAGCTGGTGATTTCACTTTTGCAGCAGCTGGTGTGAGAAGAGGACCCTTAGCTAGCAAATCCGTTCATTCTGCCCCCTTTCTGTTCCCTCCCCAGTCCACCTCATGATGACCAACACCCTGTCTCAAGTTCCCTCACATGACCAACTCATTGAATTTTCCCCAAGCCAGCTGCTAAAGTGCACTTTCCGGGGGGGGATGTTTTGGGGGGCTATAATGAGGACATCCCAAATCCAGTCTTTGCCAAACTTGGAGGGAGTGGAGAGGAGAGTCAGCTGAAGAACTGCTGTAAGTTTGGTGCCTTTAACTAGCACAGGGGCTATTCTGTCACTCCCAGAATTCCCAATTTAATAATCCACAAAATGGTTTATTTCATTGGAAACTTCGTGAAAGTTTGCGGTTTTGATGAACCATCACAAACCACTATTTTCCCAGTTTGTGCCCATCTATACCTAGGACCTTTGCACTGCTACATGCTCATTTCATGAATGTGCAAATACCTTTATTCAGTTAGTTTTTACACATTGGTCTGAAGATAATGCACATCTCCAGTACCATTACTCTAGCCAATACTACTAGTACTGTAAGCATTGTTTTTAAATAAAGTAGCAAGCTGATGAGGGCTAGGCTGAAAGATCTGTTTATCACAGGGTGAGGCCTGAGGCTTACAGTTAAGGCAGAATAAGTTTCTCACATTTATTTCATCAAGTGTTTTAAAGCAGCTGTATTTCCTGGCACGCTCTATGGCATAGTAGCAGCAGCAAACCTCCAGCTTCTACCATACATGCTTTTTCAGACTTTAGGAAGGGCATGGAGACATGAACATCCTTCTCAGAAGCCCTCTGGGGAGAAGAAGGGAAACAGCAGACAAACTGTTACTTCTCTTCTGAAATATATCTTCTGTCAGTATTGGGAAGACTTCTCATGTCTGTGGGGGTGGTTTTTCCCCCCATACTAATTGTGCTATTTGATAATGATGCCAAGTTACAATAGTTTTTGGATTCCCAGTGTGGTGCAGTGAATAGATTGATGGACTAGAATAGGGTTCAAATCCTCTGGTCAGTCATGGAAGCTCACTGGGGGAGTGGAACTGGTAAAACCACTCCTTAAATATCTCACTTACCTTGAAAGCCCTGTTAGGGTTACTATACGCTGGTTCCAAACTGACAGCACACAACAACAACAACAACAACAACAATAGCTACTGCCTTGCTTCCTGGCATTATAAAACTCAGAAATTTTGAGATGGGCTGCTTGTAGCTGTTTTTGATCAATTTGTCATTTTGAGCTTGTTTTGTCTGTGTTTAATTCCACAAAGGTAAAAGACACTGGGTTTGGGCAGAGACATTTTGAGTAAACCGCAAAACGTCAATGGAAGAAAAGGATGCTCCTTGTCTCATTCTTGTGCTGGAAACTCACAGGGGTCTTTCTTCAAAGAGATAGACTTCTTAGTCTGTTTCAGCATGGATGGCAACAAGAAAAGCTTTTTGTTTTGCTTTTGTTTTCATTTTCATTTTTGTTTCCATTTCTGTTTCCATTTCCACTACACATCACAGAAATCAGTGGTTTCTTGACAGCCTGTCCAGATGTCAGACAGGCTGTCTCATCAAAAATGAAAATGTTTTTGTGACAATTCTTCACATTCTTAACTGTATTACAGAAACTTCTGGAAAACTTGTTTGCCTTGAGAAAACAGTTGGGGGAGGGCATAAGGAATCCCTTCAGTCACAATAATAAGCCCTTCTATTCTACTAAAAATATTCCACAGGATTGAAACAGGCCTTCCGGGGTTTACATTCAGTGGCAAAGTTTGTTACAGCATAGGTATCCAGAACTGTATCTAATTATCAACAGTCATTGCTTCCTTTTCCCCTCCTCCTCCTCTTTCTTGCCTTCTTCTTTATGTGTGGCTATTATATTTATTGCCTTGTGTTAGAGTTTGTGAAAAGAAGCTCAGGATATTTGAATGCTTTTCTATAAAACCTACCCTTTCTCCACAGTCTCAGTGTGGTAGCTCGCAATCTTTTTCCCCTCCTGCCATGTATTGTCAGGAGATTTTCATGAGGCAGTTTGACCAAGAGACAGGGACTGGGTCAATAAATTACATTCATGAGGGGAAATGGCAATGGAATATCAAGCTTCTTCCTTATCCCAATCCAGTTGCTATGCCATGTTAATTCTGTGTGGAATATAATATGGCCCTGCTGGCTCATGAACTGGACAGGGCTGGTGGTGCCTCACTTCCAAAATATGAACAGAAGTGTCCATTATTTGGTTGAAACCCCCCCCCCCCAAATAGTGCAGTGGTTCCCAGCCTTAGCTCCCTACATGTTCTTGGACTAAAACTCCCAGAAGCCTTCACCACTAGCTGTGCTGGCCAGGATTTCTGGGAGTTGTAATCCAAGAACATCTGGGAGCCCAAGGTTGGAAATTACTGCCATAGTATATGGAAAACAAACTTCTGTATTCAGTCCAGAATATAATCTTGTGCCTTTGTTTCTTATGCACTTTCCAAGACATTTTAAAAGAGGATTCACATTGTAAAAAATTATTCCCTCTGACCTACTACTTATAAAGTGTAGATAAAATGTTACAAGAAAATTCTGCTCCACACAGAAAAGGAAGCTCATGTCATATTTATGCAATGGTGACTGCAGTGGTTTGGTGTCATTACTGCTCCATAGCACTTCAGGGCAATCCCACCCCCCACTGGGAAAATGGTGGAGGAGAGTGGCTTACTGTGTTGCTGCTTGTCAATCAAGAAATAGCAGAATGAGGTAACGGCTGCCATTATTTCACTCAGATCCTTAGGGGACACACCAGGCAATGGCAGAGATTGTGAGCTGATTAAGTGGGACTTAATGGGCTACATTTCTTGTTGGGGCCGGCATTTATTGTGGATATTTTAATTGTGTTAGGGAGCAGTTTGAACATCTAACAGATTGTAAAGATTGTTATTGTTGCACTAATTGATGACAATCAATCAAACAAACCCAGACCCATATAAGAGAAAGCAATAGTACTGCACACTTTGGTGCTCTGGGATGACCCCAGGAAGAGAGTCGAAGCCAGGGAGGTTAGCTTCCATCACCCATGGGGACTCCAGCCTGATGCCTTCTCAATACTAAGAAGGAACACTTGGTCATTAGGACAGCCAGGAAACCCAGTCATGCACCACCCCTGCTTGTGTACAGTTGTATTCAACATGGATGTTGTGCTTTCCAAGTTATGTTCAGAAACTTGGTGGAAGATGGGTAGGGTTTTAGTCGAAATGTCATTATCTCAACTCACCGCAACCTCCAGAGGGATGCCCTCTGTTCAGATTTCTCTAAGCTGCAAAAGTATGAACCCATTAACTGCAGAAGTCTATTGCTGTAATGTATAATCATTTGGGAGCTGAAAGAACAGTTTGTCATTGCTTCCTAATCATCATTGAGTTGCTATGACTATGCCTGTCTTTCTCCTGAAGCATAGCTTGTGACTCTTGATTACATACCTGGCAACATTTCACAAATTAAATTAAATCTACTACTCATATCCATATAGAGACTGTTACATACAAAGCAGTGCATTTAAATTTAGAATTTTGTTGTTATATACCATCAAGTCGCCTGCAACTTGTGGTGACCCCATGAATAATTAATCTCCAAATGTCCTACTCTCAACAGTCCTGCTCAGTTCTTGTAAACTGTGGCTTCCTTTAGGGAGTCAATCCACCTCCTCTTCTCCAGCTGCCTTCCACCTTTCCCAGCATGATTGTCTTTTCCAGAGAACCCTAGCTTCTCAGGATGTGCCCAAAGGAGGACAACCTCAGTTTCAGCATTTTTGCCTGTAGAGATAGTTCAGGCTTGATTTGATCTAGAACCAACTTGTTTGTCTTTCTGGCAGTCCACAGTATCTACAGAGCTCTCTTCCAGCACCACATTTAAAATCAATCAATTATTTTCCTGTCAGCTTTCTTTATTGTCCAGCTTTCATATCCATACATGGTGATTCAGAATACAGTAGTGTGGATGATGTTGGTCTTAGTCTCCAGTGACATATTTGTACACTTGATGATCTTTTCTAATTCCTTCATTGCTTCCCTTCTAAGTCTCAGCCTTCTTCTGATTTCTTGGCTACAGTCTCCATTTAGACTGATGATTGAACCAAGGCATACAAAATCTCAGATTTGTTTTCAATTTCTGTGGGAAACTTCTGCCTAAGGTTGTTAGCTGCATTCTGTTTCAGTGACGTGCACACACTCCTGGCAGAGAGTGGCGGCTGCCAGCGGGCGGGGTAACCCCTCATTCTGCCCTTTCGCTTAGAGTTAGAGCATAAGATAATAGAGTTTCTCTGGCCAATCCTAGGGATGATTAGGTAACTAGTATCCTATCTGAATTCTCACAACATACTATGTAATCGTGCTAAGTTAATAAAAAGAGTTCTCAGGGCGTCGCCTTGAGGCTCCGCTGGCTCGGACAGCTGTTGTTGACTCTCCTTTGTACTTACTTTAAGGCAATTAGCCTTCCTTTTGTTCCGTGATCACCCACAAATTTCTTCATTGTCATCACTAAAGTTGTGTAGTTCTTATTAAGTCAGAGCAGTCCTGCTTTACTATATTGTTATACTATATTGAATTGGATCACTGAAATTGGAGAGTGGACACTGAAATATTTGTTTTTTATTCATCCTTATGTTCCTCTCTGTCTTTATTATTTCTCCCTATTTGGCTTGCTGGCAGTCATAAACCTGTGATTTGTAACTTCCAGTATCATTTTCACCAATGTTTGTGTACATTGCCTTTACTTGCTGATTTTCCATGGTTCTAAATTTTCTGCGTGCGTGTGTGCTTGAGCATATCTCCCAAAGCTTAATGTGAAACTCAGAAACTTCCATATAAAATTGCCACTGTAAATGTGTTAGAGAAAGTGCATTTTTTTTATCTTACATGGCTGTATCTTTAAAACTGCACACTCAACAAGTGAGGCATAGACATCTATGCATATGCACATCTTCTCCAATCATCTCAACAATAGAAGTACTAAGTAATCAAGACAAGTGAGACATCTCCAGCAGATCCACGTTACACACAGAGCAGCAAGTAACCTCTCACTTCTGTTCGGTGTCTCCCACCTTGACAGCTGGTGATACATTCCAAGCATTTCCAACTGTCTTTCAAAAGACAGAGATGCCCTTCTGGTATCTAATTTGCTTGTTTAGATACATATGGTGAAGGAACTTTCAAACCCACAGCAAAGTTACAATTCCCTGTTCTCCCTCTCCCTCTCTCAATGATAAATCCGAAACTTTATTTAAATTGCTGCACAGGATGCCAACTTAATCTGGGCAATGCACAGACCATTCCCGTTGTTTGCCCAAATTTAAATTCGGAAAGACTCCTTCTCGTCGTTCTCCATTCTTCTAGCCAGCGCTCTCATAAACGTTTATAGTTAGAGATTCCAGGTATATCAGTATCTGATAACCCATTAAATTGGTCAGAGCAGCAGATCATTTAATTGATATCTGCTTCCAGGTCCAGAAGAGAACACAAATGTCTTTCTAAATCTTGAGAGTTTTCTTAGTTAATATTGTGACCCAAGGTCCAACGTGCTCCATTTTTAAGAATACGGACAAGCCTTATGGATAATGCAGTACTTTATCCAAAGTGATAAGAGAAACAGGAACTTTTTATTTATTTATTTATTATTTATTTATTTATTTATTTATTTATTTACCGTCCATCTAGCAGAGACTACTTTGGGCAGTTCACAACATAATCAAACAATAAGACAACAGTACAGGTAAAATAAAATCAACATACAAACATCAAAAAATTAAAAAAACCCTATAAACTATTACATAATTCAACAATTAGACATTAAACATTAGATATTTTAAAAGGCAGTAGGGTTGATTCAGTGGCTGCACTTTCCAACAGGTTTCCATTGACGGAAAGGCCTGTCCTAAACAATAAGGTTTTTAATGATTTTTTTGAAAGTTATCAGTGAGGGGGCCAGATGGAGGTCTGGAGATAGTTGATTCCAGAGTCTAGGTGCAACCACTGAGAAGGCCTGATTTCTAGTCCTCTCCCTTCATGGCTCCTTCCAAACTGGGATGAACGAGTGGGATGAGTCGTTCTTGCTTGAAGAAGGCGTTCTGCCAGGTACTGAGGTTCCGAACTGTTTAGGGCTTTATATGTTAGAACTAGAGATGGGGACAAATAAAAAAAAATGGCGATTCATTTTGATCCGTTATTCGTCAAGGTTAACGGATTAATGAATACGAATATATGAATATTCTTCGACGAATCGATGAATCGATCCGTTGATTTGTCTGCACTTTAAATGGCTATAACACTGGCCCCCAACCACCCAGAGACACCAAATTTGCAGGGAAGCTTCCTCAGATGCATTTCTACAACTCCCGAAAGCTTGGTGAACATTGGATCATGGACCCCTGAGTTATATAGTCACAAAGAGGACCCCCCAGGAAAGCTCCCCCTAGGTACTTAGAGAATCCAGAATCAAAACGGAGCTTCCTATGTCTTTCCCGAACACGCCTGCCAACTTTGGTGAAGATTGGATATCGGACATCTGAGTTATTCACCCACAAATTGGGTCCCCCCAGGAGAGTTTACCACATGGCACAGAAGCCCATTCTGCCTACCAGCCGCCGATCAGCTGATCAGAAGCCGATAGGCAGCCGCCACCCCCCCACAGTCAGCCACCCCAACAGCCTACCCCCACACCCCCTTCCGTTCCCTACCTTAGCCCCCACCCCACCCCTGCCAACACCCCCTTACCTTAATAGCTGCTGCCGAGGTCTCCATCAGGCCTTCGCAGCCACGGCGTGTAAAAAGGGAGACTGGCTGCCCTTTGCAAAGATGGTGGCTGTGGCTTCATTTAGGGTAGGGAAGCTGCAGCTGCCATCTTTGCAAAGAGCAGCCTGGATTCCCTTAAGGCAGGCTAAGGGAATCCAGGCTGCCCTTTGCAAAGACGACAGCTGCAGCTTCCCTACCCTAAATGAAGCTGCAGCTGCCATCTTTGCAAAGGGCAGCCGGTCTCCATTTTTACATGTGTGTCTCCGAGGCCAGAAGACATCGGCAGCAGCGATTAAGGTAAGAGGGTGTTGGTGGGGCAGCTTGTAACAGTTGTCAGCAGTAACACGCCTTACATCATGGAAACTTACAGAATCTTTCACATCTTTGGGTATTATCATTTCCCATATGATATTAAAATAGAAGGGACCATTGCTATGTGGGTCTTTCCCTCTTATAGAATCATATAACTGTCGATTTCTTGCATTTGTCAATGCAAGAAATCGACAGGCCAAGCATCCTTCATAGATGGCCCTCCTACCTTTGTTTTAGAATCTCTAATGAAGATGGTTCACCATATTCCACCTTACCATCAGGACGTTCTTCCTAATGATTAGTAAGGTTCTCCTATCCTCAAGCTTGAGTCTCTTGGTATTGGTCCTAACCTCTGCAGCAAGAGAAAAGAATTTTGCACCACCTTCTGCATAATAGATCTTCAAGAATTTGATGATAACTATCATATCAGTGTCTCCATCTTCTATTCTCCAGTCTAAATGTACCCAGCTCCCTCAACTGTTTTGCAGTAAGTGCTGGTTTCCAGAAACTTCACCATCTTGATTTCCCTCCTCTGGACATAATTCAGCATGTTGAAATAATTCTTAAACTGTGGCACCCATAGGGGAGTCAGTTTTCTCCAATAGGCAGATAATTTGCTGGTTCCAACATGGTGGCTTAATGTTCCAAGGAATATTCCCATCTCTCTTAAGTCTGCTCCAGCACACTGTTTGGTAATCACTGGCCTATTTCAGTCAATTTGTGTTCATATCTTTGCTACTTTTTAGTTCCAAGACAGAAGGAATTTTATTAATATTACACAAAGTTTTGAATGATTTACCAGACCCTGCACCCCAGCAGATGGTGTTACTTAACATGCTGCGTGCTGGCATACCATAACTGTGCTGTGACTTTAAGACCATTTAAGGTTATTCCTCATAACATGTGGCAACAGATTGAACCAGCCAGGTGATATCACAAATCGTGTTTCTGCACCATAAAGTACTATAGTTGGGAAGCCATTTTCATAAAGATAATGTCAGCTGAGATAAGTCAGGAACAGAGGTGGTAAATAAATGAACGGTAGGTAAATTAGATGGTGATAGACGATGTGGGGATATGTTAAAAATCAAGGGAAATACACTCATGAGTATTATGGCTTTGACTTCCATTTTAAAAATAGCTTGGCACAGTGGAGCAGAGAGAGAGAGAGAGAGAGAGAGAAAACAAGCTGTCTTTGGTGAAGCAATTTGTCCTTTTCCTCCACCCCCCAATCATTTTTTCAAGCATCAAGGTTGTTGGCTTTTAACTTTGGACCACCTGTCTCATTCAGCCCTGAATGACATTTCAGAAATGTTGCTCAGATAAGCTAACGTTCTCAGGATAGAACGATCACACAAATGTTGGTGTACATGTGTTGTTCCTTTTTTGATCCTGCTCCATCTCATCTCTTTCCCCACTTTACTGAAACATCTCCTCCTTTCTTTCCACCTAGCTTTGAGGACCCCTCCCTGTAGAAGAAGGCTTTCAGTGCAGAGGGGTGAAACTTCTGAGGAGCCGGCAGCCATTTTCATCCTCCTCCACACCTTGGAGGCTCATTTCCTTGATTCCCCCTATCAATGCCCAAACACCTTAAATTGCCCTAAATGATGTCAAACTGCTCCCTGGCCACCTAGGGAAGAAATGCCATTTGGGGCAAAAGTCCATAAAAATGTTAAATCTCACCCTCAAGAAGCCCTCTGTTCACATTTGGAGGTTATTTGCAGGCTATCAGGTGCTGAATGTGGGCTATTGGCCACAATCTGCCCACTCTTTCTTGATGAGGTTCATTATAAGAATGGTAGCATAATTGCAAGTTCTTTGTACCCTAGATCTGAAAAAAAACCCCAACAATCAGCACATTTGGTCCAAAAAAAAAAACTGAACCAAAATGAACTCATAAAAAAATTAACGGACACAAACAAAATTTTCTGTCATCCCTTAATCGGCCTACAAGCCACTAGTTGACAATGATGGAAACTGAGAACTTCTCTGTGTGGAAAGTCTCCTTGTTGTTTTTCTTGACTTCAACAGAGTAGCTCCCGGTGGATCGTGCCCTTACTTTGCGTGCCAGCCCTAATTTTGCAAAGCAATCACCCATAACTCGGACAGATTTCATCAATTGCTTCTAATATGCCTGTGTGTTAAGCGACTATTAAGTGGTTTGTCTGTTGGCATAATCTTCAGCAAAAGTTTGAGTCATGATAAACATTTTTCTTCTTTTTCTTTCTGATCACTCGCAGAAGCCTTAGAAATGAATCAAGATCTGAGGTTTGCCAAGGAAGATGGAAAAACATGATTGGGCCTTCATGATTTTCTCACTGGCAATTTCCTGGCATTATTTCCTACGGCTGTCCTGTCAATCAAAATGAATGTGTTGCTGTGATGCTGTTAGCTCCTGTGTAGAGATGGGGACGAATAAAAAAAACGGCCATTCATTTTGATCCGATATTCGTCAAGGTTAACGAATCAATGAATATGAATATATGAATATTCTTCGACGAATCAATCCTGCCAACTTTGGTGAAGATTGGATATCGGAACTCCGAGTTATTCACCCACAAATTGGGTCCCCCCAGGAAAGTTTACCACACGGCACAGAAGCCCATGGCATTGAGGGAGTTATATTTAGCCCCAGCAGAATGAGAGGTCCCTTTGCCAGAGGCATGCATGAGGCATCGAGTTTGTCTTCAGCTCAGCACAACATTACATGTGCCAGTGGAGTTTGCCCTCAGGAGGACTGGAGGCAAGGAGGTATTTGGCAGCACAGCAGGCTCTTTTGGCCCCATCGGGCACTGAGGGAAAAGGCAGCAGGAAAGCAGGCTTTTTCAGCCACATTGGGCACTGAGGTAGTTGGCAGCAGCAAAGTACCATGTCTTGCCCCATCGGGAGACTGAGGCAAAAGGCAGCAGAGCAGACTCTGGTCTTCTTCAGCAACATCAGATTTGCCTGCAAAGGAAAGGTTTTTGCCCCCAGGAGGCAACTGAGGTTACTTGCAACTTCCAACAGCACCAGCAGCACCATCAGGTGAACAGGGTCGGTGCTACTAACAGCGGTTAGTCTGAAGCCGTGCGATGGGGCGATGCCCGGACAGGCTTTGGGTGGGTCTGAGACAGGCCTAGGAAACTCACCTGTCACTCACCACCAACATCTAACTAGACTTGCTGACAACCTTCAAACAAACAAAAATGCTCGTTTAGAACTAGAAAGCTAGTTACTCAAGTGTTGTGCCCCAAACACCCTGCAGACCTCCTTGGAGACCTCCGTTCTCCACTCCTCGAGGTCTGAGGTGCGTGGTGCCAAGCCCCCCTTGATTCAAGGATCACACAGGCAGGCCATGCGGTAAGCTCTGTCGCTGTAGACAGGATGGAGTCGCTTCTGCACGCCTGCCTGCAACCTCTTCACCAAAGCCCTGGTCCGTGGAAGGAGGGAGGATCCTGGTGCCACAGCAGTCTCCAGGGACCGATCGAGGGCATGAATCAGGGGGATGACCTGCCCCAGGCTTGCCATATAACTACACAAGATGTCCGTGGTTTCCAGGAAGGCTTGAACACCTCCACCATCTGGGACAGGGCCAGCCAATCTGTGGCACTGATGCCCACCTCTCTCCCCCCGGGCAGAATGGGCATGGAGGACATGAAGTCCTCCAAAACGGCCTTCTGCTCCACCAGGCGGGACACCATGGTGTAGGTGGAGTTCCACCTGTTGGGCAGGTCTGTCAGGAGAACGTGGGTCTCCTGACCCGACTCCTCCTGCCTCTCACGCAGCTAGCGGGCAGCTTTCAGGCTGCGGGAGAAGTGGCCCACCAGTTGGCGGCATTGCTCCAGGAGTGCCCACATCTCCCAGGTGCCTGCGTCCCACTCGGGCTTGACGTGGCTGCCCAGGCCGAGGGCATCGCGCACCACAAGGTGTAATTTGTGTGCCATGCATATGATGCCCTCAAAGCCCTCTGCGTTCAATGCCGCCAACATGTTCTGCCCAGCATCTGTGACCATGTGGACACAGGTCACCTCCCCCTCCGGTGCCCACTCCTGCAGCGCAGACAGGAACTCATTGGCGATGTTCCTCCTCATTGCCTGAGCTTCCATGTGCCGTGCCTGCAGCAGAACAGACCTGTAGCCTGGGGGCAGGGCAAGGGCCTCCCCCTGCGGCCCTGTCGCCGATGCCCTGCCACTACTCAAGTCCTCTGGCTGCTACCAGTGGGCTGTGAGCGAGAGGTAGCCGTGCTGACCTCCGCTGCACAGGTCCGCTGTGAAGTGCACCTTGCGCCCATGTAGCCGTGAAAAATGGTCACGGACCACCTCCCTCACAGAGTCATAGAGCGAGGGCAGCACTCTAGAACTGAGAGTTCTCCGTGAGGGGAGGTCGTACCAGGGGGCAAAAAAATGCAGCAACTGGCGGAAGGCTTGGGATTCCATGATGGACAGTGGAAGTCTGAGCAGGGCAATCATCTCAGCGACAAGACGAGTGGCCGCCTGCTGGGCCTTGCCCTTCGACCGCCGGCTGAGGGCCCAAGCCCACTTTGTGGCTTGCCTCATGCTCCCGGCCTCAGAAACCCCTGTGGCTGGCCTTTTGAAAGGAGACGCCTCCTCCTGCCTCCCTTCTGCCTCCCATGGAGCTGCTCCTTTCCCTCTCCCAGACGGTGCAGACAAAGTGCCTTCACTGGACAGAAGCCTTGGGTGGTGTCTCTCCAGATGTTGGCGGAGGGCGGCGGAGGACAGATGCCTGGGGTCTGACCCCCTCCAGACCACCCCAAGGCAGGTATTGCATCATGCTAGCCGTGGGACATCACTGAGTGCCATGAAATATGCGACGAAAATATGACGAATCAGCTATATTCGTCAGAAAAACTGATCCGTTTTTATATTCGTCCCCAACTCTAATGGCAATCCATTCTTAGCTCATATACTATATCTCTAGAAGAGGAGTTATTCCTCGGGGGAGGGGTTAGAACTGATGTATTTCTAATTCTTTTTTTTTTTCTATTTTGATGCCCAGATTTTGAAACTGATGGTGATGAATTGAGTTTTCAAGTTTGTTTCTCTCACGAGTGTGTTTCTCTCCCTTCTGCATCACTGATCCAAACTTGAAAATGGAAAAACACACTTCAGGAAAAAAAAAGAGCTACATGATTATACCATGGTTGCATCACATACTGCACAAAAAAGATTCTCAGAGTGGTCATACATAAGATGATATCGCACATATAGCTTGGCATGCTATTTATTTGCAATATTTTGATCAATGTGTATGTAGGTGGCTGCACATCATTGATGTACAAAGAAAGGAAACTACAAAGGAACTAGAAGAAATAGAAGCTGCATGAAGATGTACATGCTCCAGTTTTGGAATTAATTTTAGAAAGTCTCCTAGTTAAGTTGGTATTCAGGAGTGGAATGTAGGGCAGAGCAAACCCAGGGATCAATAACAGAACAAAGTGTTTGAAATGGACTGATTTCTAATGTAGACCTGCAGAGGTGCTGATGGCTCTTCCATTAGAATTAGCACATGGAAACATCTGGTGCTTTTACCACCGCTTGGCACAGAGCTCATGAGCAGCAGAAAAGGGGGAGGAAGGAAATCCTTGATATCCAGCAAGTGAGATGTGGAGTATCACCGGATTTCTTCCTCTACCTTTTTGCCACAGACTTATTCAAGCCATCACTTTCTATCACTGTACTAGGGTGGTTTTCATTAAACAAGTTGCATAGGAGAATGAATGACCATTACAAATTGGAAGATATAGCAACTTGCAGGTAGGGGCTGGTCGCAGGAGTCATACTTCCCTGTTACAGCAGCTCCACTGGCTGCTGATTCACTTCCAGGCTTAATTCAAAGTGCTGGTTTTAAGCTTAAAGAACTTGGGTCCAAGCTATCTCAAGGACCACATCTCCTCGTATGAGCCTGCTCGAGTGTTAAGACCATCAGGAGAGACCTTTCTCTCTGTCTTGCCACCTTTACAGCTGTGCTTGGTGGGGACACAAGAAGAGGGCCTTCTCTGTTGCTGCTCCCAGACTTTGGAACTCCCTCCCGCAGCAGACCAGACTGGCCCCGTCTTTGCTGCCCTTCCAGCGAAGTTTCCCTGAGTGACTGGCTGCCTGAGTGGGATTTTAAAATGGGATGGTTTGTATCTGTGTTGCTTTTAAATATGTTTTAGTAATGCTTTTACCTAACATTTTGAATATAATGTTTACTTAATTATTTTTAAATATTTGAATAATTTATTGTTTTTAGCTTCAAATATTGTGTTTTTAATAATATAAGCCACCTTGGGCCCTTATATTGCAACTATTGTGAGAGGCAGAAAACTGGAAATAAATACTGAATGACTCTATTTCTCAGCAAAAAAAAAAAAAAGATTTAAAACCAAAATATGAACAGCACATTCCTCCATTTCTAGGCTACTTTAATGTATGTGGCTTGAATTACTACTTTTAACTTAAATGACTGTATAGCTATATTTTATAGTAAAACTTGAAAGTGTGTGTTTCTCTGTGTGCCACTCCAGGTACAATTGTCAGAAGCCAAGGTACAATTTATTCTGATTCTGCTGCAAACCTATATATGTCTACTCAGAAGAAAGTCATACTGAATTCAGTAAACATGCCATCAGAAGCAAGAGGTATAGTTGCCAGAGGTACTATTTTCTCCATTCATTTCAGATATGAACACCCTCAATCCCTTCATAAACATATATTTCTTGTAAGTAGTAGTAGAGGACTCAGGCTCTGGATCCCAGGACTTGGTAGATTGTTGAGATCTTTATGTCAAGGCGTTCTGAATAAGTCTAGAGATTTCCACTAGTGCTGTGGTTCAAATCTTCCCCATAGGAATTTCAACAATTTCAGTTCAGTTTTCCAAAAGCTATATTCCATCTCAAAGGAGAAGGACTTCCTTAGAAATTCTCAGGGAGGAGGTTTAGAGTTTTTGTGCTTACTTTGCTTTTGAGGTGACTTTGGTGTCTTTGGACTTGTCTTCTCTTTCATTGTACGGTGATTCCTCTTCCCTGCACCTGGGTTTCCCACACATTTCAATTAATCCAGGGGAACATTTCATAAGATGACACACTCCAGAGAGCTTCTTCAGATCAGGAAGTGTGGGCAGCCAGGGAGGCTGAGAGATGAAAAGATGTACAATAAAAGAAAGAAAAATAACAATACAGCACCCTTGGCCACTTTTCAATGTTAAAGCAAACTCAAAAATATAATGAAAGGGCCCTGCTGACGGTCTGGCACAGATGCCTTGGCAAGTGTTACATCTCTGGTTCCTGGTGGATCTCCACAACAGGATTATATCCTTTGGCTATTATGCTTTGTACACTAGCACTGCCATTCTAACTCAGTCATGTGCTTGCTGTAGGAATTTAGGATTAGGCACAAGTGGCTTCTTCTAACTCGGGGTTGCAAGTTCCCAAGATGTTGAGTGAAGTCTCAAGAAACTGATAGGCCTCCTCGGGTCTCTAGGCACCAAGACAATTCTGAGGATAAATGACACTGGAGACACCCTTCCCATTCACAACTGGCATGATAGCCAAAGGTGTCCTCATGTCTGTTTTTTGCAGACAAAATAATAATTTAGAAGGTGCAGGAACCCTACGACTGTGTCTCCTGCTCTCTCTCTCTCTCTCTCTCTCTCTCTCTCACACACACACACACACATACATAACACACAAATATACTGTGTTCTAATTGTTATCTTCCTGTGACATCAGAGAATCCTGCTATTGTGAAAATGACCCACCCCAGCTCTAAAATCTCAGGAAATAAAAACTTATGATGTGGCAACCCATCTGGGGGCAGAAGTGACCTTCTGGTAGTAGAACCCTCTTCTGCTTTCTGATCTCACATCTGCTATCAAAACTACTCTGATGACTAGGATCTGCTTCCAGACACAACAAAAAAGGAGGATCAGAGAAGGCGCAAGATGAGACAAGAGCTGAGTTACTCCAGATCCAAACCTTATCCAGCTGTAGGAAACAGCTACAATGCTGGCACAAAGTCATGCCAAAGTGAGATTGGTCCAAAATAAATCCCAATATCCTGAGACGAAAAGGGGGTTTGATTCAACACAGTCCCAGCTAGTCCTTGGCCAGTTTAGCATCACATTTTTACCTGGGAATAATTCCCCTTGATGTCAGTGGAACATCTTGACAGGTGCACCTAGGATGGTACTATATGTCTTTTCTATTTCAGATTACATTTATCTTCTTTTTGTGGCTAGTCTATCACCAGCAGCTTATCAGCCTCCCATTTAAAGTAAGAACATTCCTTATGAAGAGGAAAGCGTTTTCATTGCTGCCAAGAAAGGGAATGACAATCCTCCAAGTGTTACTGAAGCCTCCTGTGCAGGATCTACAGGTAAGAAATCACACCTTCCTTTTTATTATACCCCATTTGTAATCCTCCATACAGAAGCTTTCGCATTTTAGGATGAAGTTTATGAATCATTCTGTAGAAAAGAAATCAGCCTTTTGCAATCTATTTTCTGCTAGCCCTTAATAATAAGTGTTGGATAACAGGCTACATGCTTTCTTTTTTAAAAAAGTTTCATATACTCAGGGTCTAAGCCTTTATTGGGATACCCATTGTGGTGTAGTGGATAGAGAGATGGATGAGGACTCAAAAGGCCTCAGTTTGAATCCCCAGCTCTGCCATGGAAACTCACTGGAGGGATGGAACTAGCAAAGGTAAGGTAAAGGTTCCCCTTGACAATTAGTCCAGTTGTGTCCGACTCTAGGGCGCAGTGCTCATCCCCGTTTCCAAGCCATAGAGCCAGCGTTTGTCCAAAGACAGTTTCCGCGGTCACGTGGCCAGCGCGACTAGGCACGGAACGCCGTTACTTTCCCACCGAGGTGGTACCTATTTATCTACTTGCATTTGCATGCTTTCGAACTGCTAGGTTGGCAGGAGCTGGGACAAGCGACGGGAGCTCGCTCCGTCGCGTGGATTCGATCTTACGACTGCTGGTCTTCTGACCCTGCAGCACAGAGATTTCTGCGGTTTAACCCACAGCGCCACCACGTCCCTGGAACTAGTAAAACCACTCCTTGAATATTTCACTTAGCTTCAAAGCCCGATTAGGGTGATCATATGTTGTTTCCAACATGATGGCACATAACAACAGACAAGCTCTGATAAGAAATATGAATGCATTTTGACATTAAAATAACTTGAAGAAATGACAAGCAGGAAAGAGACAGCTGGAGGTACTCAGAAAGGGGAAAGAGCAGTTTTCCATGTAGAAGTTCTCTGTAGAACAACATAGGAAAATAGAAGCCAACTACTGTATACAAAGGAAAAGGTTTGTTTGGAGTTAGAATAAACCACAGTATAAGGCAGGTTGGTTGAATCTTGGACTCTAGGACTGAATCCAGTCCTTCATGGATTCCACTCTGGCCTTGTGGGGATCCCTAGAAAGTCATGAGCTCTTCTTCGTGAAATTGTCATTGGATGGTTTTCTAGATTGTGTATGTTTTTCTCCATTCTAAAAAGCTGAAATGCCTCACCTGAGGATTATTTACTGGGAATAATTTAATCCTTATTTATTTATTTTGGGCCCAAGAAGAAGAAATGACAGTTCTTCCCTTCTCCTCATGTTTGAGAGGCCAAGATGGTTTTTGTTGGCATCAGTGAGTGATTTTGCATTTTTCAGAATGTGTTTTGTGGAAAGAAAGCAAATCGCACAAGTAATGCAAATTGTGCAGATTTATGATTTATAATTCCCTTGACTTTTAACAATTAGAAGCACTGGATGGGCTCTTTGTCTTTCTGAACAATCACTTAGTCCTTCTCTTCTTGCATTGTGAGTGTGCGTCACAAAAAATGTCACTCACCCACCCAAACAAACAAAAAGGCCTCTTTGTCTTGCTAAACCCAAGGAATCTTGTGGGGCTTGAAAACTCCTCATTGATATTTCTTTTCAGTCTGGTATAGTTTAAATCACTTAGACCAATGAATTTAGTTGGTATTCTTCACATCTGTAGTTTATGATAGCAAGAACCTGAAGTTAAAGCATGCTGGTCTTTAGGCCTGCTTTAGTCTCAACTTACTACATCAAAATAACTCACACCTACAGCAGAATCACTTCAATCAATTTTGATTGCAGGATGCAGGATTTCAGCAACTGCATGACACCCCTTCCCTGGGGACCTGTATTACACACAGGATAAAAGCACGGCTTCTAAATTGGACATCATCCAAGTGCTAAAGGAACCATGGAGGGAGTCTTATTCTGTTGAGCAGGCAAATTCAGAAGGCCAGGTCAAACCAATCCAGAGTCCTTATACTGCATTTGCAGGGTTGTACGCCTGAAATTCCCTTCTCTACTGAGAGAAGGGTGTGAAGCTTAAAATATCCTACAACAGAGTGATGTTCCATCATTCTAAAGACCAAAATCACGAACGTGGTTAAAAGGAAAAGGCCAACCTAGCAGTTCGAAAGCATTCAAACCTTTCCTTTTCACTTTTTTGCAGCTTGTCTGAAGAGGAGGTTCCTGTTTGTATACAGACATTACACATGAACAAGAACCCAACAAAACTGGGGGCTTTGCTTGTGTGTAGAACCTATGCGCAAGCAGGGTTCTTCTGCTTTTCAAACATGGCCATTTCTTGCTTGAGCTAAGCAATTGGGAGGTGGACGGAGCTAGCCTCTCCCCTGTAATCATGTCAATGTTTCTACTAGATTACAAAAGAAATAGGTAGGCCTTAGACATAAACCTCAGGCTGAGGATAGTCTGAGGTTCTGTGAACACGCCTCATGCTGAAATGGTGGAGGGACCAGGAGTCTGTCATATCTTATGTCAGGAGGCTCTTAGTGGAAGCCCCCAAAGTCTTTGCACAACCCAATTAAGCATTCCTATTATACCCCTCCTCCCAGCTACAAAGTAGTAGACTTTGGATTCCAACCATATTCTTATGTTTCCAACAATTTCCTCCAACGATAATTCACATGGACTATGCAGTATTTATTTATTTATTTAAAATATTTTTACCCTGCTTTTCTCCTTGAAAAGGACCCAAGGTGGCTTACAACCATGGAAGACAATATTTAAAGTTGAAAACAATGAGTATATAATGGTGGTTAACATCATTAAAAAGCTATATTTAAAAATTATAAACAACGAATAAGGAGGCATCTTACATCAATTAACAGCCAATATTAAGACAAAGATCAATAACTATATATTTTTTAAAAATGTCACTCAGAGGAAAACACAAGTAGTACTAAACAATCCAGTCAAAGCAGTAATGCAGAACAATCTATCTAAAAATTACACAAGAACAATGAATTAAGGAGGCATCTTACATCAATTAACAAGCATTATTAAGGCAAAGATCAATAAATATACAAAATATTTTTTTAAAAAATGTCACTGAGAATAATTGCATGTTGGGGGAAAAATGTCGGATTTCTATGTATTCCTTCCTTCCTTCCTTCCTTCCTTCCTTCCTTCCTTCCTTCCTTCCTTCCTTCCTTCCTTCCTTCCTTCCTTCCTTCCTTCCTTCCTTCCTTCCTTCCTTCCTTCCTTCCTGTTTCACCTGAGTCTTGTTACACAAGCAGGCAAATCTACTCTTCATTATAGAGTGAAAATATTTTCAGAAAACTCAAAGACTAAGTAACAGGCTCTTCACATAAATTCCCCAGACTCCCCATATAGGACTATAAAATCCTTACAAGCCAGGAAGGAACAATCCAGTCTTGCCTGCAATGGCAATGAACATTACAGCAGTTGTCGTAAAGATAGCCTTAAGATAAGTTGTTGGGGATAAAAACAAAAAACAACAAAAAGCTATATTTATAGCACTGATGTTTTGTGTATTCAAAGTCAAGCTTTGAATGAAATTTCAATATAAAAATCCCAATTTCTTTTTTTTAATGGAGAACACAAATGATCAAAGGTGACTTTTTTTATTTTCAATATTCCAATTAAAATGAAGTATTCTGCGTTGAATGTGCTTTATGATGGCCAGAATGCTATTACTGAGGCTGGTTTGTATTCAGTGGTGGGAATGGTAGCAGTGAATTAATGAGCCACTTGTATCCTTCACTGAGCACCAGCTCATATGAGCCTGTGGCAAATGATACAAGCATCCATTTAATTAGTGGCAGTCTTGTGCTACAATTTACACCAGGGGTCTCCAAACTTTTCAGTGTGTGGGCCACATCATATATATTTACACATTTTTGAGGGCTGAAGGAGGGAAGGGGACCCAAGTGATCCCCCACCCCCGTTGTCTTTGCTGTATCCAGATTAGAGATGGGGATGACTCACCATTTTGGCGAATCATCCCGCTTCCTGAGTCATCAAAAGTTGATGACGCACGAAGCATGAAGTTGCCCCCGTGAAGCGATGAATAATGAAGTTATTCGTCAATTAATGGGGGG
This sequence comes from Intellagama lesueurii, assembly GCA_037013535.1. NCBI lineage: Eukaryota > Metazoa > Chordata > Lepidosauria > Squamata > Agamidae > Intellagama > Intellagama lesueurii. The sequence continues at coordinate 23,971,461 of JBAJHW010000010.1, read as the reverse complement.
GGTTATTAAAAAAACACCCCTGCCCCCTGCTGCCACCCATCATTGCCACCACCACCACCCCTCTGCCACTGCCCCCCTGCTGCCACCCCCACCACCCCGCTGCCACCCCCACCCCTGCCGACACCCCCTTACCATAATTGCTGCTGCTCCCTTAAGGGAATCCAGGCTGCCCTTTGCAAAGATGGCAGCTGCACCTTCCCTACCCTAGATGAAGCCGCAGCCGCCATCTTTGCAAAGGGCAGCCAGTCTCCCTTTTTACATGTTGTGGCTGCAGAGGCCAGATGGAGACCTTGGCGGCGGCAGCAGCGATTACAGTAAGGGTGTGTCGGTGGGGGTGGGGGGCTAAGGTAGGGAGAGGAAGGGGGTGGGGAGTAGGCTGTGGGGGTGGGTGGGTGCCTATTGGCCCGCCGATCAGCTGATCAGCGGCCAGTAGGCAGAATGGTGTTTTTTTTAATTTACGAAGGACGAATAAGAACGGGAAAATATTTGTTGATCTGTATTTGTCGGAACTTAAAATTTGACAAATACAGATCGACGAATTTTTAACAAATCGGCTATTTTCGTCGAAAAAGCCGATCCATTTTTATATTCGTCCCCATCTCTAATCCAGATCTCTGTGGAAAACCCTGTTCACACAAATGGGGAGGCACGAACTGTTGTGACTTGGGTTGAAGGTCTGGTAGCCTAGGGCCATCGGAAATAAGGCTCTATGAGGGATTCCACCCTACCCCAAAGGAAACCAGTTGCTACTTGTTCTACCAAATGATCACCCAGAAAGTACACAAATACTCTTGATTCTATTCCTATTTACACATTTGTCCAAAGACTGTGCACATCCTTAATTATGACATTTTAAATATTGCCTTTCCACTACCACAAGCAACACTCATGGCTGGCAAACTTCATTAAACATAGATCAAACAATAAGACTACATTAGTTATCAGAATAATCTTTGATAATTAGTGAATGTCAAAGAGTTTAAAAGACTGAGTGAAATAAGTGTATCTTTACCACCCTTCCTAAAAGCAGAACTGGTGTAAACTGGCTTCGCCTGTGAGAGGGATGGATCCCGCAGTCTAGAATAGCATAGGAGAAAGACTTCACCTGCATGCACACCAAGTGGGCCTCCAGAGGTGATGATACTCTTAGTAGAATTTTTCCTAAAGAGCTGTACATCTAGACAGGTTTGTAAGGAGTAGCTCCTTAAGCTTTTACAATTTGCCAAATATCACATTTCTCTGCTGGTAGCTGTGCTATGAGGAGTGATTCATCATCTTTAGGGGTACAGTGGGTTTAATTTCATCCAATATCAAAATATCAAATGCCGGGATCATAATTTCAATGTGGTGTCTTCTGGATAGTCTGACAACACTTACCCTCTGACATTTCAAGGTAATAAATTGACAGATTGGCTGCTTTGCTCAAGGGCACTCATTCTCCATTTAGTATGAAAAAAAGAGATTAATCCCCTCCTCCTGACAAATCTACATTGACCACAGTTAATAGTGATGGACTGTTATCAAATCATATCAGAGTTTCAACAACCACAAGCATCATCTTCCCTCTTGCGATGAAACGGGAGCATATAAATGTACCTTTACAATTAATATTCATTGCCTATTTCTTGAAAGTGCTAGAAAAGTCATCACAAACCCAAACTAGAACTGAAACAGGCATACATTAATTCTGAATTTTTATACGAATTTTGCAAATTTAGATCTGCCAAACCTCAAAGCCAAATTAAATGCCCTTGTATACTTAGAAGCCATTATTTTCTCAAATTTGTGAGCTAGTTTCCAGCACAAAAATGTATATATTGAACAAACATGCACACAAAATGGCATATATAGTAAGAAAGTGCATTGAAATATTTCATATTAGTTAACAGCACTTATAAAAGTACACACTAGGATATGTGTGGAAAAATATTAGGAAAAATATACACAAAATTCCATTTTTGTGTGTGCTTTTGCAAAAAGAGTTTTTCTGTCTTTGAAAATGGATGCAAAGGTAGGTTATTTATTATTATTTATTTATTTAAAATGTTTTACCTTAAAAGGACCCAATGAGTTTTCCGCCAGGATTAAGAATGAATGAAGAACTGAGAAACAAAGCAAAATCTCGGGCGGGGTGTGTATGTATCTGATTGTATTCCTTTCAATGAAGGTTTAAAAAAACAGTGTTTCTGGCCATTAAAACTAATATCCTATGTAAGGAATATGAGAAACTGCCTTCCTGTGCATCTAAATTTTCCTATCTTTTAGGAAAAATGGGTGGATAGATGAGACAGCATAAATAGCTTAATGGAAGACATTTCTTAAGCTAGGCTTGTATAGCCCTTTGAATGCAATGAAACAAGCAGCTTTGTGGTACAGATGTGAAGAATATTTGCTAAATTCACATCAGCTTAGGGACATCTCAACAAGGAAGTTTCAAGGTCTACAAAAGTTGTTGCCTCCAGCACGAGGAGACAAGAATTGTTTCTCTAAGTTTTTACAATGTGCGCGAAATTGTCCATTCAAAACTTATGGCTCCCTTCTCACAGAAGGATTGGCTGTTCCATAAAAAAAGATGTGAACAACCCATCCACTGCTTCTGATTTTTAAAACCCAAACATCAAAGTGCATTATTTGTGTCCAAATAATTCTTGCAAATGTGAAACTGATAAAAACTATTTCTGGCAGTGGCGAAAAAAGAGTATAAAATATATTTACAACTATAATGAGATAGATTTTGGTTGGGTTTTCTTTTTGGATTGTCTAGTTAGTATTTTCCTTTGCATTGTGTATTGTTAGCAATTTCATTGTAATATGGGCATTGTCTTTGCATCCTGAATTGTTGGTTGTGTCTTATATGAATCTGGTGATTTTTGAAACAAAATGGTGATTTCTAAAAAATGTGACGCTGTTCATTGATAATAATTTGAAGTTTATTATGAACTATATTGGTGACAGTCCACTATGGGAAAGTGACATATCAAGAGAACTGGAAGTGCCTTGACTCTCTATCCATTTCTCAACCCAATATTGTTGGAGTCACGAACTTAGCAGGCTGATGGGCTTTGTGATGATCACCAGATAATTAGGATAGCAAAGAGTCTCTTAGAAATAGAGGTTAAAGAAGTCAGCCACACACACAGGGATGTCTGCCAGCAGTGCTCCTGGTGGGCGACTAGTAGAAGAGGCAGAATAACTCCAAATGGGTTCCCAATGAATTCTGCCCTGCCCCCAGGAGGACTGTGCTTTTATTAACCTTACAAGCTCACAGATAGTGGACAGTATACAGATAGGTTACAGAGTTCAGATAGGACAATGGTTACATCATGCCATTAGGATTGGCCCAGGGAAAGGCAATTAATCAAGCCCTCTATGATTGGCCTAAGGAAAGGCTTTTGGCAAGCTCTCTATTACAATGAGAAAGAGGAAGAATGGTGGGCCACGCCTCTCAGAAGCAGTCACATGTTGCTAGGAGAGTTTTCTCTCACTACAACACCCATGTGGCTTAGCAACCTTGGGAATGGCACCCCCACATTTCCCCTTTTTCTTTTTTATTAAGCAAAGGAATATATTCTTTAATGTGCTTGCGGATTACATATAAGTCCTTTCTACGAAGGCCAGAAGGCAGAGGTTTGCAACAAGCAGTAATTACTGAAAAAAAAAGGTCGGAATAAATTGAATGAAACAACAGCAGATTACAAGGAGTGCGAAAATCATAATTGCATACATCAATACAGTGTGAAGCCATCCGAAGTTAGGCAGCCAGGACCATAAACTGTCCCACCAGGAAGGAAGAATGTCTTGCTGTATGTTATTGGCAAGTTGTGTCAGCTGAGCAAGCTGATTGTTCACTGCATGACTATTATCAGATAAATTGAAGCAACAGAGATTATTAAAAGACTCACAACCAATATGATCGCGCAACATGAGGTAATCCAATGCTGCGCGGTTGTCTAAAATAGCATTACGTAGTTCACGTTGTTCGTGATTCAGCAGGGAAATAGCAGTGGAAGTGTGGTTAATGGTCTTAGCTAGGGTGCATGCAAGGTTTGCGAGTGTGCGGGTGTTATAAATTGTGAGGCCAGGAATGCCAATGAGTGAGGCAGCCAGTGAAACATATTCAGCTTTGGATAACAGAGTAACTTTACCATTACAGGTACTATCAAGAGATAAGCTTTCCCGTCTCAGCCAAGGTGAGGAGTTCTGCAAAGCAGGACGTTGCATTAAGTTGATTGCTATTCTACTAAAGCAGCATTGTGTGTCTGACAGATTGACTGGAATGTAACTAAATGTATGTTGACCACATGTAAAAAACCAGCCGGGGGGCAGTATGATATGGGTCGAGTTAAATGTTATACTGACAACATGAGAACAATTCCATGTGGCTTTTGGTGTTGCAATGCATTTGTCAGAAGAGCAGTTAACTATTCTAGCACAAGTGGTATTTTCATTAGTCGCTACAATGGGAGTGTAGAGAGAAAAAGCATCAGTGGGTAGATTTTTCGTTATTTGTCCCCATCCATGAGAATTAGAGTACCTAACAAGAGTAGCGTTAAACCATTGGCGTAGCGCCGTATGTCCAGCAATGTCAGATGGTTCCTTACAGACAGGAATTAAGCAAGTTCCCAGTAAACCATGCATGGCATAAGCCTCTTGCAGGCAAAAGTGAGAAACATTCACTATACTGGCCAATTTTTCCCAGATGTTATATTGGAGATGCGCATGCAGATCGTCTGGAGCCTCTGCGCCACCTACTGGAACAGTTCCAAGAGTGAGGAAACAGCATAGGAACATGAAAGAGTTAATGTTTATCTGGGAGATCACAGCTGCAAGAAAAGTTTCAGGGGTCTCTGGGATGTTCTGACGGCGCAGGTTACACTTAGCATCAGAACTGAGGGACTTCAGCATTCCCCACGTGATAGTTGGCTGAGTGCCCTCAGGTCTGGTTGGGTGTTTGCGACGGTGTGCGGCCATCTGGTCTGGGTCTTGCTCTAGGGTCAGCACTGGGTGGAAATCTAGAATGGGGTTTTGTAAGTTGCAGTGCCAGCTCATCCTTTCCACGATAAGGCATCACACAGCGAACTGGAATCCATGAACCTACAAAAAGAAAGTCAGCTGCAGCAGGGCTGCAACTTGAAATTAATAAACGGTCAGGGCCCTTCAAAAGAAGGTCTGGGGGCTGCTCAGAAATCTCCAGCAGCCGTTCCATAGGATCCTGTGTTGGTAATAGCATGTGCTCAGCTGCAGAGACAGATAAATGAATTAATATAGACAGTGTCATTGGCTCTTGATAGAAAGATTGGAATATGGGTCCTGTGTTGTTGGTTTGAGTAGCAAGGAGAAATGCAAAAGAGTATGGGTCTCCTTTGACAGTCACCTGGAAAGGAATATTAGCTGAGAAAAGGAAAATTGAAGAGTCAGGAAAGTGTATGCTATACTGTAGGCTTGCAGCTGTTTCTGGAACATCATCAAAAGGAAAAAAGTCTGTGGCCCTCTGGTGGTAGAAATTAATGTCAGCAGAACTAGAAAAAACAGGAGGGAAGAGATAAGGAAGAGAATCTGCGCAATGTTTGTGCTGCATTGAGGTGAATGCCAGTAGTTCGTTAGGAGTGTCAGCGGTAAAAAGAAACGTGGATATTACAGCAAGGGTTGCCAAGGTCGGAGAATGCTGAAAGTACAAGTCAGTTTTGAAATGAGATAAGCAGTGGCTCTGCAAAGCCGTGATACAATGGCATTCTCTTGGCAGGACGCCTGGAATCACTTGTAAAGGAGTGTAAATAGTTTTTTTTCAGAAGTGTTAAAAAAATCAGAGCGATGGCTCAGATCAGTGGCCTTGAGACTGTTCCAAAACAGACCATTGGAGATAACGAGCTGCGGAGAGTCAAGGAAAGGAATGCAGGCTTCCATGGGGTCTTTTAACCCTGCAGGAAACAGGGGTTGTAATTCATGCTTTTGGGAATTGCATTCATGAGCCCAAGTCAAATTGTCAAGCAATGCAAGGTGTAATGGAATTTGTAGTTCTGGTAAAGACATGGAACATGTAGTGTCCATGATGTTTGCCAAATAGAAATTTGTAGGTGTTGTTTTCACCTGCTCTGGAGGCATGTAGAAACCTTTTTTTTTTTTTTGAAAGCAAGTAGTCAGAAGCTTAGAATGAGAAGCAGAGAAAAGTGGACTTGTCACTAAAGTTTGATCTATGGAATGAGAGACAAGGAGTTCAGGGTCTTCCAGACAAATTTGGTCTATGGTTAGATTCAGAGAACCAGCAGACTTGGAAAGGTGTGGAACACCAGCAGAGCACATTTGCTGTGACAAGAGCTTGCACTGGTGCTGTTGAGAAAAGGAAACGTTGTACACAGGAATTGTAAAACCAGATTTTTCCCTGTCTTGTGATGTGATTGGTAAGGCAAAAAACCAGTCTTGGAGACAATGGTGTGGAAGGAAGTCTGAATTAGACCAACCAGATTTTGAAACAGATTTTGAAGCATCCTTAGGTAGAATGCAGTTGGCAACATTTTGAATGTTATGTACTGGCTGTGTAGTATAAACCTCAGGCCAGTCTGCTTTGTGCATGAAATTTACATCATCTGCCAAATCTTTAGCTGTGTTTTCAACAGCTGCTTTGAAGTTCTGAGCAGGAGGAGGGAAGAGACTTTCAACCTCATTAAGTGTAGAATCAACAAAAGTAGTTTCAGCAGTAGCTGTGTTGAATTTTTGTGTTGTTAGAGTTCCTTTTACTGGAAGCCTCATGATTTTTGTCTCCATCGTTAGGAACCACAGAAAAAACATTAGTGAAAGTCTGAGCGTTAGAAAAGTGTGTTTGCTTCGGCTTGCCAGGGAGTAGGGGAGGGACCGTGAGGAGAGTAGCAGGTATCTTATCTTGGTCAGAGAGGATGGGAGGAGAAGCAGAAGGGAGTGTGGGAACACAGACTGAGAGTGGATGGGGGGTAATAGAAACTGTATTAGCATCTGTGTCAGAAGGCAGAAGAGAGGGGGAGAAAGTTGGGGCTAGTGGGGGGATAATAGGAGCAACACTGGCTGTTATGGGAAGCAAGAAAGAGGGGGAGAAAGATGGGGAGGGTGGGGGGGGAATGAGAGAGGCTGTAGAATCCAGAGGGGAAAAAAGGGAGGGCTCAGATGAGGGGGTAATTGAAGCTGTAGTATCAGAGACACAGGCTGTTTTGGGAAGCAAGAGGGAGGGGGAGGGAGGTGAATCTGAAGGAATTGTAGCTGCGTAGCTGGGAAAAGTTTGATCACAGAAGCCATTTTCAGAGGAAAAATTACTTCTATCATCAGGGGGTTCAGGTGGCCGGGCAGGGGGGTTTTCAGGGGGGAGAATTTGTGGACTAGTTAGCAGAAAAGCTTGAAGTTCCTTTTCCTGAAAGAGGAGAGAATTTTCAAGCTGTGAAATAGTATATCTGCACCTATGCCAGGTGTTCAAAACTTCATGTGAAATTCCTTTGGTGTTATGAAGTTTTATTCCAATCAAATCCCAAATTGACAATTTAAAGGAGCCTCCCTCTGGGTAAAAGGACAGAGAGATTCTATCTGTGTCAATAAATTTTGCAATAATTGCTCAGATTGGTAAAGTTTTTCTTTCTGCAGGAGATAAATCAGCTCCTGTTTATTTTTTTTCCTGTAATGGAGATAAAGAGGTGGAATAGAAGTTTCCCATGTTCTTGTTTAGACAGAAAAGACTCACCCTGTGATCTCTTATCAGAGATGAATATACGTCTTAGACCGTGCTGGTCGAGGTGAGCCGTGTGGATTGCCTGTCAGGCAGGAATCCTGAACCTTGATGAATGAGCTGGAGGCTATTTCTCAAGCCTGTTTTCTCCTCGGGAGCCTGTCTTTTGTGACTCAATTAACAGCTTGCAATGTCTCTTTCCTCACCCCACATTGGGCGCCAATTTGTTGGAGTCACGAACTTAGCAGGCTGATGGGCTTTGTGGTGATCACCAGATAATTAGGATAGCAAAGAGTCTCTTAGAAATAGAGGCTAAAGAAGTCAGCCACACACACAGGGATGTCTACCAGCAGTGCTCCTGGTGGGCGACTAGTAGAAGAGGCAGAATAACTCCAAATGGGTTCCCAATGAATTTTGCCCTGCCCCCAGGAGGACTGTGCTTTTATTAACCTTACAAGCTCACAGATAGTGGACAGTATACAGATAGGTTACAGAGTTCAGATAGGACAATGGTTACATCATGCCATTAGGATTGGCCCAGGGAAAGGCAATTAATCAAGCCCTCTATGATTGGCCTAAGGAAAGGCTTTTGGCAAGCTCTCTATTACAATGAGAAAGAGGAAGAATGGTGGGCCACGCCTCTCAGAAGCAGTCACATGTTGCTAGGAGAGTTTTCTCTCACTACAACACCCATGTGGCTTAGCAACCTTGGGAATGGCACCTCACACAATATAACATTCTGGGGTTAACCATTAAAGATGTAAATGGCTTGGCAACAGAGGACCTGAAAGATCACCACCTTCCCTATTTCCCACTTTGAGCTGGGGTCACCATCAACAATAGCCCTCCTTCAGATGCCTCTGGAATGACTCTGCCAAGACATCCAGCGGGTGGCTATCAATCAGAAGGCTTTTCTAGAGTAGCATAGTCATTGAATGTTTTCCCTGCACAGGCTCAGCTGGCATCTGTTCTGTGTTGTTCTTGAAACTAGGTGAACATCTCTTTCCTTTAAAAAAATTCCAATATGCATTTAGGAGCCCTGTAGGGATTTCATTGTGGATTTTCCAGGATTTAAAGCTTTAAGATTTGTCTGTGTTTAATGTGACACAGTGGTTAATCGATGGAGCTCACCCATATGTTGACTTAACCAGTTTTCATTGACTCAGCAAAGCTAGTCCAATTGGAACGAACAATTGCAGTTAGGCATTAAACTTTAACCAATCATATTTTATGTTGCAATTAGGTTTTTAACTGTCCACAGTGTATCTTGATAACTTTTTATATCTGTCATCCAGAAACATGGGGCAGCACAGGACACATTGCTGTTATATGCTATCATGTCACTTCTGAATCATGGTGACCCTAGTAAGATTTTCAAGGTATGCAAGAAATTCAAGGAGTTGTTTACTATTGCCACCTCCCCTCCAGTGACTTTCCATGGCCAAGTAGGATTTGAAGCCAGGTCTCCTGAGTCTGAGTCTGACACTTTATCCAGTATATCACACTGACTGTTTATATGATAAATTCAATTCTTTAAAAAGACCCTCTGGTTTATGAATGTGGGACATTGTGCTACTTGTACCCTTGATTCAAAAAGCCAGTAAATGGCCTGATATTGCCACACAATATTGTGCCCGTGTTGCCAGTAGGAAAAAGGATGCCACACTTTACATAGCAAAAGGTAGCCTGAATGTTGACAACACCCATGGCAGCAGTCAAGATGGTCTATAGGATACCCTCTTGTGCTCACTACTATTCACAAAGTGACACCACACAAGGGAAAAGTCCCAGAAGCTGACTCCATTTTTCATCGCTTAACCACTTCTCACCTAAACACAAAGCAATTGTCAGGGCTGTTTTTCAACAAGTATGGATGGTAGTGTGCGGAAAAGGATAACCAGTTTCGAAGTTACAAATTTTTGTTTGGGGCACCCTTATTTTTTGAGTTGCCTTATGAAATGCTGAATTGCATTCCTGTGCAGCAATACATACATGCATACCTCATTCTACAGTGATAGATGATTTAGGTTCCGAATATGAAGAACGGTTTCCTTAGCCTAAGAACATCCCTCTGCAACGTATATTATAATTCAGTGATGTAAAGGATTACTGAGCATACAAGGCTGATAAAAATCCCCCTGTTTTATCCATACCGTAGCCTGTCTACCAAATAATGGACAAATTACTTCCAGGAGCTCAGTGGTACCTCAGTATCTTGCAGTTTACCTTTGCTATGATGGCCTTCCCTCATGAAAAAAAAGTGAGATTTTTTAATTTTATTTATTTATTTTAGGTCTGGGGCAAAATCACTAACAGGGAAAAATAATTTAATAGTGGATACATTCTCCCTTGCGGGAATTACACCACAATTTTGTCTCATTATGGTTTATTGGGAGAAAACTCAGAAAAGAAACTTCACCTATTATTTTACAAAAAGCTTGTTCCACATATTCCTGGAAGACCAAGTGGTCTGGTTGTGAAAAGCTCATATTGCTGTCATGTTATCTTTGCTTACCACTAAAGTAACCTATTTTCTCTCTGTTTCTGTCTAGTTCCACTGAGAATAAAGTATCTGTGAAATGGCTGTATTTAAAATACCATTTATGTCCATTCCTCTTAGATACTCTATCGGTAATTTCAGCTGTGAAAGTGTTTTTGCCCTTCGACCTTTCTATGTTGATATATTGGGCCTGTGTTTGCTTACACCACCATGCACATGTACACGTGCATCCATGCGCCCCCCCCCCCACATGTACTTTTTGCAAATGAAGAATTAAGTCCATGTATTTTCATTTCCATCTTCCCCAGCTGCTGCTTCTGTTGAAACTGAAGAGAATAAGATATTATTACTGCTTTCATTTTAAATTTAAACTTTATTGAGGTTTTGCACTGCAAAGGAAATGGCAGACAGTCCCTTTTAATTAATACATTTGAAAAACCCCTGAGATATCTTAGTAGTTGTCTTGACATTCTTTTCGCTTTTCTTGATATTCCTTAGATGATTCCCCTGAGAAGAACACTTCAGACATGCTTAAATGCTATTTTGTATGAGATCTGGTTGCAACCAAATGTTACTGCTCCAGTTAACTTTTTGCTTATGCAGTTTTGTACATTTTTGTACTTTGATGTAACCTGTAATAACAATAATAACATTTACTACACTTGATCGTAGCCAAAAGGCCAAGATGAGATGTTACTTACAAACATCCCCAAATTTTACGTTAGCTGCCAGAGGGAGGGTACCAGCCAAATCTCCCACAGCACTGAGATCAATAAGCTATATGCCACCAAGTAATCCAGGTACGGGAATATGTGACCCACTGGATTTTGTGGCATTGCAAATCCCATGACTCTTCACAACTGGTTCTGCTGGCTGGGGCTGATGAGGGCTGCAGCCCCACAATATATAAAAGGCCACTTCTTCTCCCTGAAGAAGTCTCCCTGAAGAAGTCCCTGAGATACATCTAGACTTAGTCACACTTAAATTGTACCCACTGAAATCAACAGAGATTGACATAGTCATGATCCGAACCCGTATAAGACTTCGACCAAAATTCTCTTGCAAAATATCGTGTGCTTAAGGCAACTGTACAAATAGTTTTCTCCTTTTGCCAGCCAACTCTCACATGCCCTGGTGTGCAATGAAATATACAAACAATTGTGCACCATTGGCATGTCCAAGAGTGTAGTGGACTGCAACAAGTATGCACACACCACTTGCATGCTTTCTGGTTTACACTGCACAATACGATCAGGATGGGCTTCTTTTGAATGTTAAAAACCAGTACTGTGGATTGGGTCTAAAATGTCATCTTTAACATCATTGGAACACTGAAGGATTTTAGTTGGGACTTTTGATCATTGTTTTTAGGACCAAAGTGGTTTTAAACCCTAGGCCTTGGTGTGAAGAGCAGGAGAGTGGATGATGCTGCAGAATCCCATTTTAATTCTTTTTACCACTCATTGCATGCCATCAAGTCGGAACCAACTTATACTGAGCCCTAATAGGCCAATATATGACAGTGACATCCAGACTATCATGGCATCTGTAGTTATTTGCCACTCCAATAGGATATACAAAGGCATTTCCTTGCCTTTTATCCATCACTCACTCACATGAGCTGAGACAACTGCTAACTAAATGCAGATCAAACTAATTGCAGTTGAAAGAGATTCAGGGATGTTATATGAACCAACATGGTACAAGTAGATATTGCTCAGCAGGATGCTCTAAGATGGAGGGCATGGTACATTTTCTAACAGAATGCCCTCTGTATGTGGATTTGAGGGATCAATATTCTAAACCCTTAACATCCAGCATCAATTCCCCTTTATGTACAGTTTTATTTCTGCAAGCTGGCACATACTATTATATATCCTGTAAGACCAGTAAATTTGTTAAATGGGCCATGGAAAGATGGAATTAATTGCCTGCTTCACAATATCTACAAGCTAATCTTACAACTTGATTCCTGCTTGAGCAAGCTTATTTTATTATTTTATGTTTTTCTGATTGTTTATATGTACTTACGTTAGATGTCAACTGTCATCTTTTAAGAGTAGTTTAATTTCTATTTTTGCTACAGCCTGACTATGAAACCTATGAAACAATAAAGTGTAGGCATCCTTCAGTCTCGAGAGACTATGGTAGAAACAATAAAGTAAAGTAAAAGAAAAGACCCTAATAAGGCTTTCAAGGTAAGTAAGGAATGGTTTAACCACTTTCACACACCCAATGAGCTTCCTTGGCCGAGCAGGGATTCGAACTCAGGCCTCCTGAGTCCTAGTCTATCACTTTACCATCACACACACTAGTTATCCCTTTGCCACTTACCAAAACTCTATTTTCTGTTGCTCCATGGGGGGGGGGGGGAATGTATATTTCAAAAAGGTTTATCAAATTCAGCAACCTCTTCTGCTCCTCCTGCTGTAACCTGATAAAGTAAGCATGTTTATTTTAATGTGTTTCTGGCTTATCAATGTAGTTGTCAAAAAAAACCAGGAACATTTGCAAGTAGTCTACGGGTGTTGACATTTATGGGTCCTGTTTTGTCTAAGTAGGCTTTCTTTGCATTAAGATTGCATTCAAAGACTCCTTTCAAAACAATTGTATTTTACTTTGAAGTGAGGGTATATTTCACATTTTAAAAAAAGATTCCAGTTTTTAACATTTCTTCCATAGGAGGATGACAAAACTGAATTATTCATTTGTTTCAGCCTTTCCTAACACACTGTGGCCTCTAATGCAGTTCAGAATCACAGAAAGAAATCTCTAAAGATTATTTGCACCAAGTCCTGCTAACACAAAGAATATGCTAGTACAGCATCCCTAATAATTGGGCATCCAATTTCTGATCAAAAACATCTTAAATAAGGAATTCCACCATTTTCAAGGACTCTCTTCCACTGCTGAATGGCCCATGCCATCATGAAGCTCTCCCTAATGTTTAATTTATATTCAGTCTTTTTTGTTATTTGAATCTACTTGTTTGGGTTCTACCCTGTGGAGCAAAAGGGGGGGGGGGAAGTGCACTAGCATCTCAGCGGTAACCTTTTAAAATATTCAAAGATGGCAATGGTGTCACTTCTTAAGCATCTAGGCTAAGCAGAGCTGTGCCCTTCATAGGACTTGGTTTCCTGGGAAATAACGTATTTCTGTACATTTCCTAATTTGTCAATGCCCTTCTTACATGATGATTCCCAGGGACAGATGAAATAGTCAAACTGAGATATAACCAAGAATGCAATTATTTATTTCTCCCAGTCAGTACAGTATACTTATAATCTTATTTTTATTAATAATAATCTCAGAACTGCAGAGCTGGATCCTACGGATCTTTGAGTCCAGCCCCTGGGGAATCGAACTCTCAACCAGATACTTAAACCACTGAGCTATATGTTGCTGCCCTTACAGTTTGTGGTCTACGCAATACTTAGAACACTTCAAAACACTGCTAAGCTGGATATCCGTCATGCTATATTTATATCCAGTACAGTGTACTGGGTAGAGTAATGGATTATTCACTATTCTATCCACTGTGTTCGAATCCCCACTGAGCCATGGAAACCCCCTGGGTGTGTGTGACTGATAAAACCAATTCTTGAGTGTCTCACTTACCTTGAAAGCCATGTAAGTCAGTTCCATCTTGAAGGCACAAAACAACAACAACATATTTATGCTCTTGACTTTTCCTCTTTTAAACACAGAACCTTAGACTTGTCTCTGTGATGTCAAGGTCACTTTGAATCTTGTTTCTTTCTTCTAAGGTATTAACTACCCTTCCAAATTTAGTATTACCTGAAAATCTGAGGAGTATCCCCATACAGAATGTAGACAGAATGTGATCCTCTAGATGTTAACTGTAAGTCCCATCAGCCCTTGCTATCATAATTAATAATGAGAAATGCTGAGAACTACAACCAAAGAATAGATGGAGGTCTGTACTTTGTTCTCCAGCGTCTTACATTCTTTGTCCAAGTCATTTATCATTGCTTGATGTGATCTTGGGCTGCAACCCTAGGATGACTTACTGATCCTGATCAGCTGATTGAAAAATAATTAAGGTGCTATGTAAATTCAAAGTCCTATCACTGTTTATATGGTACTAGCTTGCACCATGCCAACTAAAACCAAATAACTTTTAAATCCAGAATCTTAACTAGTTTATTGAACACACACACACACACACACACACACTTTTTATGGCTGCTGAATGAAAATCCCTCTTGAAAAATCTAGCACCTTGTTGGTGAGGGATGTGGGTTTAGTTTGAGCAGAAAGAGAGGAGGATGAAGCGGTATTGAAGTAGATAGTGAACAAAAAATTATGACATGACAAAAAGACAAAACTTGTTCTTCTTCATTGCAAAGGCCTCATTTACTTGTCAGTCATCTTGCACAGAGCAATGTTCCCTCCTGAGTTCTCCCTGGCACAATTCAAAGCCTCTTGTTCCCATTTTCTTAAGTGGGTGCTTTATTTACCCACATCTCATCCTTGTCCTTGTTCACCCATCAGGTTTTTTTAGGGGGGTGAGGGGAGGGATGAGGAGTGGCAAATGCAAATCATGGTTAGGACAGAACAAGGATGTAACACGCTTCAAAAGAACATCTTATTACAAAAATTAATAACCCCTATGAACATTATCATTTTTAACCTGCTTTTGTTGTAAAAGGAGTGAAATTGAGAATAAATGGCAGCCATTTAAAGTTGAATTAGGGATTAGCAAACTTTTTTTGGTTCATATCCCAAAAAGTACTGAGAGTGAGAGTAAATGGCAGCCATTTATTCTTGTAAAGCATCAGTTAACTCCAGCATAATAAGAGATTCCATCATGACCCTGACATGGTGGCCACTTATGCATCACCAGAAAGGAGCACATGCATCATCAAAAAGGAGGACACCGATTTACATTTAAATGCATATGTTAATTTATATGTGTAGGTATAAAATTTGAGCAGGTTCTTGATATTTTCTTCTTCTTTTTCGACGTCGCTTTAAAATGTCATATGTATTCATATTTCTTGTGCCCGCCTGGGAAGGCTATTCATATGCTTTTCTCCGATCCAGGATGACCCACCAGATCTGCCAGTTCTCAAAATTGGTTTTTTCTTTTTTCTTTTTAATTAATGTTTTATTTTTAAACTACTAGGAATAGGGTAGGGAATACAAAAGGTAAAAGGAAGTGGAAGGAAAAAAGATTTTGAGGATAGGAGAACACAGAATATACAAGCATCCAATCTATTCAGTTTTCAGTAAAAAATCGACTTTCTACTTTTTTTAAACTATTTGATTACCCTCTGGCTATCAACTTCCATTTATGTTTTACTTTAAATCTAAGTTACTCCAACACTATCAGGAAACCGAGACCATTTGTAAAATACATCCCCTCTTTCAATTTCCTTCTGTCTTGGACATACATTCAGCACGCCTGAGAAAGTATCCATTTCTGTCACTTCCCGTATTTTCTCAGTACGCTTCTCTTGTTTCCGTGGCTCTGTTTTCTTCCAGTTTCTGGAAGAGAAGGATGAATTCAGGACAGTAATCCAATTTTTAACATCACATTTTCTGACTGTTGTAGCTAAATAGCTCACTGGGTAACTCTTTATCCCATCTATGTTACCTGGCATCACACTCAATAAAAGCAGTTCTGGAGTTAGTACAGTTTCATTTAACTGTTGTTTAACATCTGATGACTTCTCTTTCATCAAATCTTCCATCTGGCTGAGATGCTCATTTACCTGTTGAAATCCTGTTATTATTATCCTTTGCATAGTAACCTGCCATTCTTTATCTGACAAAGTCCCCAACATTTGATATTTTAATTTTCTGGAGGCCATTTCCATCTTTCCAATGAGTATGGTCTGTACTCTTTAGTTTCCACTATTTTATCAACAAACCAAACCCACCATCATAAACCTCCCCTAGGTACATCCTCCCATCCTTGCCCAGATATTATAGTATATAGATCAACTCTTAGCCCAACAATTTAAATTACAACCGTGGCAGTATTATTAGAATCCCACACAGTCCAGCCCCCCCCCCAAAAAAAGTCCAGACTAAACAGCAGACACAGGAAGTCAGTCTCTCCAGTAGATATCCTTATAATCCGTCAAACTCCAGTCCTGGTTTTCCTAGCTCCTCAGTCTATTCGGTTGCATCATCTCGCTGATGATTCATAGTCCGTTTTCTTGCTTCCCAAAGTTTATTCCTCCTTCAAAAACCCAGCAAGGTTCTATTATCAAAGTCCCATTCATCAAACTCCAGTCCTGGTTTTCCTAGCTGCTCAATCTAGCCGATTGCGTCGTCTCGCTGGTGCTTCACAGTCCGTTTTCTTGCTTCCAAAAGCTTATTCCTCCTTCTCCGAAAACCCAGCAAAATTCTGTTATCAGAGTCCCACACAGTCTAGGGAAAAAGATCCAGACTAGACAGCATTCACAAAATTTCAGTCTCTTAAAGCCATCCAGTGGTATTTCCCTCAGGGATTTTTTTCCAGAAACACAAGATTTTTCCGTCTCACTGTCTCTCTCTTCGGCCTTGAACCAGCCTGCTGTTTAAGAATCAGTTTCGTTTTGAAGAAGCAGGCTGGTAAGCAAAACTGGCCGCTCCTTATCTTCTTTCAGCCAAATATTTTCACTCTAATTTCTTTTTCATCTTAATGAGGTTGTTCATAAATCAAAGGCTTCGACTTACTTTGTTATTGTATATTTTCGACCGTATTTCTTGTTCTCCTCTCCTCGGGGGGTGGGGGTGGAGTTGCTCACAGCTATTCTGCCAAGATGGCTCCCGCATCCGATCTGTGCTCGGGTGAATTTTCAGAGGGAAGAAATATCAGGTTGCCGCCCCAATCTTCTTCCTTCTGTTGCTCACCAACTGCTTCAGAGAGACCTCTCCTGGTCTCCCCTTCGATCCCCCATTTCTAGAGGGACCCCAGACTGGGCGGTTCCAGCTTTTTCCGGGAGCTGTTCCTGGATGCTGCTGGCTGCACCGCGACAAAGCTCCGCCTCAGGTTCTTGATACTTTCAACAGAATTGCAATGAGTCTCATTCAAACAAAGATGGCTGGGACCAGGTTGAAACACAGCTGGAGGACTATGCATAGAACCAGGCCATAGGAAAATGGGAACTACACCTCCCCATATAAATGTGGCTCAATTATTCGTTTGACTTTGAATTGTTCACTTGTTGCATTAGTGCAATGGTTAGAAGAATAAGAGAGTTAGAAGACTGTTAGAAGAATGGTTAGAAGAGAGAGAGGATTCTATTTTCCACGACTCTCAAGCATCTTCAAAATTTGTGCTTTATCTCCAGTTATCCAGAGGATTTTTCTTATTTGGTTCCATGCAACCTGTAGGAAAATCTTAGTGATTATGTAACACGGTCATGAATCCAGATCAGAGTGAACTTGAGAAGTATTACTCTTGGAATTATCGGCCGTGTGTGGGTGGGTAGAGCTACCTCTAAATAGTAGGGTGCGCTGTCAGTACTAGCAGTTACTGGAACATGGTAATTCAATCCCATATTTGCAGACTATGGATTTTGTGCTGAAATTAGGGGTAATGAAGGGGAGCATTTGGCTGTCATGGGTACACCTGTAAGTAAAAAGAAAACCAGCCAATTCTGAGTTTTCATGTCTGACACAAAAATGGTATGCTGAACACGCCTAATGTGGCTAAGCAATATAAATGTGAATTCAAGCATATTGCTATTAGATCACTTAGGCTGTTTTACACTTTTGTATAAATCTGAGTTGTCCCTTTCACTTAAGGATCCCAGGTTGAGTTAGACACCTGGCTGTGTGTAGAAAGGGAGATATTAAAAATTGTCTTTTTTTGAAAATATGTGCAGAGTTTTGGCAAATATCGATGGATTATACTGCATACAAAATTGTGTTAGCATTTCATCTAATTTTTAAAATTAGGTCAGCAAAGGGAAGATTCTTTCCAAGGAAGAATATATTATGGCTGCACAAGCATGCAGCCATATATTTTGCTCTTATGAGCAAAAAGCATTCCATAAGACAAATTAAAAAATAGTTACACCCCCCGCCCCCCCAAATTATAACTACCAACTGGACCAAATTTGGCACAGACGTAGCAGAATGTCTGCTCTTTCTCTGGGGATGTTTGGGCAAAGGGTTTTTTAGTGTTTTTTTTTTTAAATAGTAACACTGTTTTACCCCCATGCAAAAGCAGGCGACTTTCATCTACAGCTGATGAAAAAGAGCTAAAATATGTGGATAAGACAAAATTTGCATACCTAGCAAAAAAAAAAAACCCACTCTCTTTGAGATGCTTTTCTTTCTTTCAGGATGATTGACCTATTCATGGCTCTAATTCAGAACCTTTAGCATTTAACTCCTTCCTGACCACACATTTTTAGCTCCAGCCTTTAAAAATATTTTAAAAGATATTTTTAAAAATAGATAATATATTCAGCAGCTCACTCATTTAAGTTGTGAAATTACTGGTTTCTTGCTTTGTTGCTGGGGTTAATCCCAAAGCAAGTTTTACCTGGTTTACTCATGAGTAAATTTATCTCGTTCACTCATGAGTAAGTTTACCCAGTTTACTCATATGTTTATGGATCCACATAATTTCATGTGATTTTTAGATGTTAATTCTCCCTAAACCAGCATCAGATCATAGATCCCATTTGCACTCACAAACTACACCACAGAATTCATGGGTCCTTCAGCAAATGGCTTTGCAAAAACATGACTCTGAAGCATGGATTCTCATGGATCAACATGATCTTTCTGCAGAATAATCTCCAAATCACTGTCCAGTTGCAAGCCCCAACTCTGCCCACACATAAAAACACAGAAATTGTGGGTCCCTGAGTGCATGGCTTTGTAGTGGAGCAAAAACACCAATCCAAGACATGGATCCTCATGGATCCTCATGATTTTTAAATAGGATCATCCCCAAACCACTATTAAATAATACAGGCCATAATTGCTGAAAGACTACACCACAGAAATTATGGTTCCCCCAGCGCATGACTTTGCAGTGGTGCAAAAACATAGATCTGATGCATGGATCCTCATGTATCTACATGAATTTAATGTAGTATCATCCCCAAATCACTGTCCAATCATAGGCCACATCTCTGCTAAAGAACAGAAATTGTGGGTCCTTCAGTGCATGGCTTTGCAGTGGTGCAAAAATATGGATCTGAAACACAGATCCTCATGGATTCACATGCTTTTTCTGCAGGATCACCCCCAAATCACTGTCCAGTCATGCGGACATCAGTGCCCACAGACAAGAAGAAAGAAATCATGGGTCCTCCAGCGCAGAGCTTTACAGTGGTGAAAAAAACACAAATATAAGTCAGAGATGCTTATGGATCCAAATGATTTTACTGCAGGATCATCTTCAAACCACTGTCCACTCATAGGCCCCATTTGTGCCCATAGGTTTCACCACAGAAATCATGGCTTTGCAGTGGCTCTAAGACATGGATCCAAAGCACAGATCCTCACTGATCCACATGATTTTTACATGGGATCATCCCCCAAACACTATCAAATCATAGGGACCATCAGTGTTCACAGACTTCACGAAAGAAATATGAGTAACCGAGCACATGGCTTTGCAGTGGTGCAAAAACAGAGATCTGATGCACAGATAATCATGGATCCATATTATTTTTCTCTAACATGATTTTTCAAACCACTGTCCAGCCATAGGCTCCATTCGTGCCCATAGATTACAACGCAGAAATCATGGGTCCCTGAGCAGTAGTGCAAAAACACCAATTGAATGCATGGATAATAACAATAACAAACATTAACAACAAGAACAACCTTAGAACTGCAGAGCTGGAAGGCACTCTATGGATCCTCAAGTCCAGTCCGTGAAAAGGAGGCACTGTGGGGAATTGAACTCCCAGCCACAAAGACCTAAACCACAGAGCTATCCAGCAGTTCTTGGATCTACATGACTTTTAAATAGGATAATCTCCAAACCACTATCCAATCATAGGGCCCATCTCTGCCCACAGACTACACCACAGAAATCATGGATGGTTTTCCAGTGGTGCAAAAACATGGATCTGATGCAGGGACCTACATGGATCTACAGGATTTTTGACTAGGATGATCCCCAAACCACTGTCTAGCCATAGGCCCCATTTGTGCTCATAGATTACAACACAGAAATCATGACTCCATTGGTGTTGTCAACATTCAGGGTGCCATTTGCTATGTAGAGCTTGGCAACCTTTTTCCTGCTGGCAATGTGGGCACAATATTGGGCCATTTCCTAGCTTTTTGATTTGTGGGTACAGAAGCATAATATCCCATATTCATAAACTGGAGTTTCTTTGAAGAATTGAATAAGACTACAGATAAGTGAGGCTTGGACCAGTGGCCAAAGAAAGGAAAGAAAGTGAAGCCACACTCACATTATGGAAGGGCTTGATCTTTGCCTCTAGGAAAGTTTACTAAATGGGCATTCAATGTTTCTGCATGTGTCCTATCTGATTATGGGTTGCATCACATAAACAGATTGGCTGCGATCTTGTTGCTTAGCTTAAGAAAACCTTCAGTCCATTTCCTAACTGGGTAATAGAAAGTACCACTGAAGTTTTCAGGGGTGTGTGCACACATTGGTTTGATTTATGCACATGTGTTGTGAGAATTACAAAGGGGACCTTTTATTTGCCACTTGCTGCTCACGTGTACGGAAAAAAATAGAGTTTTCTCATTCTCATGCTTTAGAATGAGACAATTGAGAATGTTCTCTTTTGTTTTGTTTTGTTTTGTTTTTTAAAGCAACTTGCAAGCCTTCTTAGGGCAAGTTCTGAAAGCTTCCTTTGTTTTTCAGGAACAGTGAAGGTCCATTTTTGACTTTTCAGCTTTCGTTAAAAGGGGGTTGGGGAAGAATTTCTAGTCATCTACCTGTGGAAATATAAAGCACCAGATATTGCTGACAAGCAGTAGGGCCTTCTTAAACTACATGTTATCAACATTTAGCACAATTAAATAAACATATTTGGCTACCTGTATTCATCATCTGACTATGTTACAATAATTGATCAACCTTTTAGCATTACTCACCACAGTGTTTCTATCTGCTGGCCTACAGCATCTCCTAGCAATTCCTATCTAGGTACCCCATCCTTTCCATTCATTAAAACAAGATTACAGTTGCATTTTTGTCCTAATTGAGGGGGGAAACGTACACTTGCCAGATGTTATTTCTCATAATTGTTACTTCAACTTGGCTTTTTAACAGCAGCCACTTTTGATATTAAGCATTGTGTTTAGCATATGGTGTCACAGGTATTAAAATTAAAGGCCCCACACATCTCAACTGTGTTTATCTGTCCCCAGAGAACATCCTCCAAATGGAAAGGCACAAGATTATGTTGCTATTCCTGGAACGTGGACAGCTCCAGGCACTTGATACCATGCACTGAGAATGTAATTAATTGGTATGAATAGAAATATATTAACCATACATTACTTTTAAAACATTGTCATTCAACAAGCTTTATCAAGTGACAGCCACACATTGTGAAATGCAAAACATCCCATGTGAAGCTGCCAGGTAACCATTGCCACTGTTCTCCGAAAACAGACACATCCCATAGTTGTCATGTTTGCACTGTTTGCTCAGTCTCATCACTCTCCTTGGCAGCTGTAATTTAGGTTTAAAAGCATTTTCTTTTCGTGACATGCTCTGTGATGACAAGGTGGCTCACATCATCATCCTCCTCACAACAGCAACCCTGTAGGATTTACTGTGCAAGATATTAGAGGCTGAAAAAGGTGGCCACTCCAAGGTTACCTATTGAGTTCCATGGCTCAGTGAGGTCTCCAATATGAATCTCCCAAGTCCTGGTCTACCACACCACACTTGCTGTCACAATTTGCCCTTGAACTCATGGAAGACTGCAGATGAAGGAATAGTAATTTACTAGAAATGAGGGAACTTGGCAATGCACACTAATTAGTGTCCCCATGAATGTATGGTATGTGAGAAAGTATATGTGAAGTGTGCTAAAATCAAATAATAGAGGCCTATTTTAGTGGAGTGAAATGGGAAAATAAATGTCTAGTTGACAGAAGTGTGAGGAATCACAGAAATGACTACATGATGGTAACATTCTATCACTTGATACAGTCCAGTATCTGTGTTTCTGTCTTCTCAATGGGGAATGCACTTCCCAGGGGACATATTGCACCCCCCCAAAAAAAATCTCCCCTATCAGCTTAGCTGTATACCTAGATGTGAAAACATCATTGCATAATACGTTGGTACATACTCAGTTTCATTAAGTGTAAGAGTTGCTTACATCTTTTGCCTGTAAGATGCTTACATATTTTGCCTGTAAAAGGTGTAAGCCTATAAACTGCAACATTATCAGATCTTTCACAATCTACTTCATCCCTCTCTAAGCTTGGAATGCCTCTTGGACAAGATGATGTGGGAAAATTAGATCTCTCTCTTTCTCTCTTTTTCTGGTTTCTAACAGCTCCATCATATCTAAAATAGAATTTACACATAAAGGGAGCTTTATGGTTTCTGGGAGAAGGTTACACAAGAAAGACATTTGCAGCAATAGAAGTAAAAACATCCTAGACTTTAAACGTCCCCAAAGAATGGTTCGTCTGGCAGAACATTGATCCACTCAATGTGAAAAGTTCAAGGCCTGGCTAAAGAACAAGGCTATATTTTAACCTTCACTTTTGATCATACTGGAGATTAAGCTGACCTCTGTTTATGCCCCATCTTTTTCTGGACTTCACAGTTGTGAATCTTATAGCTTACATGCTGTGAATTTTGTATCAGTAACTGGTAGGCAGTCTAAATACTGCAAGCCACAACACTGTTGGAACATTTAGGCAAATCAACTTTTTGTGTTACAGGTCTTCTAGTCTACACCTTGACAATATTGAGTCATGGGAGCCAGCTAACTGTGCTCCAAAAACAAATTGTGGCTTCCATGTTGGGGGAAGCAGAAAAACTGGGAGCGGGAACACCTGAGCTTCTTAACTGCACTTGTGTCTCCTTCTCCTGCAGGTATATCAAGCCTGGTACCTTACCAGAGGCACCACCTCACTTTCATGCAAAGTGCAATGCTCAGTGAACACTTAGCATTAGACATGGGGACGAATATAAAAATGAATCGGGATATTCAATGATTCATCAGATATTTGTTGCTTTGTATTCTTGGGGTCCAGAGACCCTGAGGAATACGAAGCAATGAATATAACCCTTTTATAAAAAAGACCTGACAAACCGATGAATTGATTCATGGTTTGTCGGGCCACTGGGGGGAATTCGTGGTTCATGGGTCATCAAGTTTGATGACCTATGAACCAAGATGAAGTGCCATTTTGGCGCTTCATCCCCATCTCTACTTAGCATGATACTTAGATTTTCAGGAGGAGTTCTGTGTCAAGAGATAAGGTGTTGAGACTTTGGTGGGACTTCTAGGATGGCCTCTGCTACAACTCATTTTTTGTATTTCTCCCTCTGCTACGCTTAGTACATTGTAACTTTCCCTAAAATGTTCTCCTTCTTCCCTTTTTTTACTCTCGTCTTATTGCCTGTGACTTCCAGGAGCAATTTTCCACTTCAGGTCTACTGTATGTCTGCTCACAGAGAGATGTGTTTTCATAAGAAGGAAATAGTATTGGGAAGTCAGGGAGTGGCCACCAAAATTGCACAAGACAGGGGGAGGTATGGCGGGGAACAGCAGCTACTTCATTATGTAAGAGCTGAGGTACACAGAAAGCCCCCTTCATTTAGAGATGGGCCTGAACTGAACAGACCATGAACCATGTTGTTGTTGGTGTTGTTGGTGTTGTTGGGGTGTGTGTGTGTGTGTGTGTGTGTGTGTGTGTGTGTTAATCAGCATGGTTTGGGAATCATGTCTTGTGGACACCGATGAACCATAAACCATCACAAACCACCATTGTTCCACTTCGTGCTGATCTCTGGTATCAGTATCTGTGCCGGTGCCCACTGAGCTATTTTGTGTTCAGCATCTTTTCAGGGTACAAGGAAGTGAATACAAGCTTCAAATTGGCAGGGTTCTCTACACAGTTTTGCACATTTCCTTTTAATCTGGAAAAAGACAGCATATCAATAATGAATGTTTTACTCTTTATTCATTGGTAGGCTGCCAAAAGTGAGGCGTGCTTTTGCATAGAGACAGCAACATCTCCATTAGCTAAAGGAACAGAACCATTAACCCCATTTGTCCTATGCTGACCAGCAGAAAACAATGAAAGAAGAGGGGATGAATGAGGGGTGGGGAAGAGATTGGCTCTTCTCCAATCCCTTCCTCACATTGGAAGCCATGCTTTGAATTCCAGAATGTCAAAAATCATCCATTTGCTTCAATATAGAGGTTGTCCTCAATGGTTAGAGTAGAGCCCAAATGAGCAACTTGTCATTCTTCCAATGGAGGAATGGTATTGCAGTTCAACACCATATGGAGTATCATAAGATGACCTCTTCTGATCTAAGGCTAGACTCGGTATGAACAATATTTAAAAATTGCCCATTCTCTGTTCTGTACAAGTTGTGTGAACTGGTCAGATTACCAGAAATTTGATTTTACAACGTTGATCACAAAGAGGTTATTGGCTTCCTTCTTAAGAATAATTCAGTTTTTCTATCTTTTGTTGGTGTGTCTCTGCATATATGTACTTTGCTTCTCAAAGGAGAAGCAGACTAGAAACATTTGAGATCAAGTGCATAGATCTTGGAGAGAGAAAAAACTCTTTATCTTACAGGTGAAGATGAGGAACCTTTCAGCCAAGGCTTTGTAAATGTTCATTGGAGTGTCCTGTCATCAAAATAAATGACATTTAGCACCGGGTATTTTGTAAAGCCAGGGGGACCCCATGCCTTCACTCACCACCAAGCCACCCAAAATATTTTTCAAAATAACAAGGATAGCTTGAAATAATAAGTTGCTGTTTAGAAAATTAATTCCCCTCCCCATTTATTTCCCCTCCCTAATCAAAATGTTCTGATACTCTGTAAGACTTTATTCCACTGTATCAGTACTGTATATTACAGTAACTTAAAGGAAAACATGCATGTGCCAGCCACATACATGATGTTGATTACTTTTTAAAGGAATTTCAGTTCATGGGAGACAAATCTACCAGTGGATGTTATGATTACAACCAATTTCGAATTTGCATCTCTGTCATGCTCTGTTCATTATCTTCCCAAAATAATCCACATGCTATGTTCATAAATAGACCTGATTAATAAGCATCTTCTTGTAACTTGACAGCAGTTTTCCCATTTTCTCTGAAATGACCCACTCCATTTATTTTGCTTTTTAAAGATAGATTGTGGACCAGTTCATTCTGTTACTTACACTGATTCCAGGGAGATGCCATCAAGCTTGTTAGTTCTTACAACTCTGCAAGGAATCTTCTATCATGCTTCTATGCCTGGGAAATGCATAACATTTTTTTAAAAAGAATTAGCACTGCAACTGTCCACTCCCAAAATCTGTTGTAGGATTCTTCAAGAGTTGTGGTGTGTGTGTGTGTGTGTGTGTCTATCTGTCTGTGTCTGTCTCTCTTTGTATATGTGTGTATGAGAGAGAGAGAGAGAGAGAGAGAGAAATGATTATCTTGGCATAAAATTGCCTCTGAACACTGTGCACATGGTTACAGTTCATAAGCATACACATTAAAAAATGAAGTGATCCAGAACTCTCCATGCTGCTCCAGAGGGTTTAGACTTGGGCATTCAACCAAGTTCATCATCGTTGTTTAATATCTGTAACAATGCCTAAACCTATGAGGCATTGTAGATACCTAAAAAGAAAGGTGAGAAAATCTCATTATCTGGGCACTCAGATATGCTTTTTGATGGCTAGGTATGTTCACCTCCAAGGGGTGGTGAGCTTTATGAAGCACCTGAATTCTCTGACTAAAAAACTAAGTCAGACAAAAAAAAAAAAAAACACCTGTGATTATATACCTATAATCCTCCTTCTATCCTGCTGAATTCTGGGAGTTGCAGTCTACAAATTAAACTTTTCCAAGTCCTTTCAGTTTACAGTTCAGTCAGATGAGTCAGTGAAAGCAGTTGGCCCAACCATTTTCCTCCTGGAGGCAAAGGACCAGTAATGACCTCCCTCTGTTCCTCATTCAGGAGGTAACTGAAATGACAGCTTTGGCACAGGAAATTGGATCAGGTCCTCCACCATACATACTTATATGACTTAGATCCAGAAAGCTGCTTCTTCCTACACCTCTCTAAAAGAAACTGACCTTCAGCCAGGGTGAAGGCAAGGCTTAGGTGATGATGGGTCTCTGAAAGAGGGTCTCAGATCAGTATTACAAGCTCAGCATCCCAGAAGAGAAAATACTGTTTCAAACCAAACCTTGGGGAATCGGACCATATCTGGTAATCTGTACATAATCATTTATGGAGTCTCATGTCCCTCTCATGCTATCATTTTTTTTGAAAGAAATGGCACTATCGTTTCTTGCTTACTTCTGGTAGTTAGATACAAACAAAAAAATCATGGGTGGTGCCATTGAAGAGCATAGGGAGAACAATTATCAGAGGAGGGAGGAGGGAGAGAGAGAGAGGAGCCAGCAGTTTCTCGTGGTACCGTCAAGACAGGTCCAACCACCACCTTCAGCATGGACAAAGCCATGGACACCCTTTCCTTATAGGATCCACTACATTGCCACATGTTGCCTTCTCCTCATAGAGTTTATTATATTTCCATATGTTGGTCATGCCCCTTTAGGAGCTCTGAAGGACAAGCATAGATATTTACCAAGACCTGCATATTGGCTTAGAAAAAATCAGAGGTGTATTCTAGTTTAAAAAGCAGTGGTGGCCGAATGAAAATGGAAAAAAATTGGGACACTCCCTCATCTCTAGATATCACAGAGGTGAATGTGTGCCCAAGACTTATCGGCATCCTCCCACGTCTTATGGGCCTCCTGTTCTGTGCTGTTTTCCCCATCTCAATCTTTGTTTATATTACAAGTTTGTGTCCAAAAAATGTAGCTTTTTCGCGAGATTCTAAGTGCAATCGGCCCTCAGCTGATAATTGAATAATGTCTCTCTCTTGCCTGATAAACTGTATATTATGTCATTGAACCCAAATTTCTATTGTATATGTGTGAAAGAGGCTAGTGACGGAAGGGAACAAAAAAGGAAACTGGAAACAAGATAAACTGCTCTTCCCAGACAAACATGAAAATCCTGTCAGTTACAATATCTCAGCTTCAGGTATGAGAGATGACAACTTTAAGATTATATTTTCTTCTTAGAATTGAACTGCAGAACTGGAAGGGACCCTATGGATCATCAAATCCAGCCCCTGTCAGGGAGGCATAGTGGGGAATCAAACTTCCAACCTCTGGTTTCAAAGCCACATGCTCATTTTCTTTTTCTCCTTGTCTTTTGCCTCTTGGTGGAATCAAGCATTTGTTGCTTGAGGTTGTCTCCTTAAAACAGCTGGACACTTTGCAAACTTCGTATTTCTCCCTCAGGGGATGGCTGAGAAATTTCTTTGGTTTGCATCTGAGTGCAGATGTAGCAGCTCCTGGATCTGTACACAAATTGGGATGTAATTAAACATGGAAATCCATTTTATTTCTCAAGAAAAGAAAAGAAAAGGAAGGAAGGAAGGAAGGAAGGAAGGAAAACAATATACATGTTTTGGAGGAAATAACAAAAAGGGCACAAATTTGAAATTGCATGCAATAATGCTTATGACTAGGGAAAAAATCTACAAAAGTTTAAATCAATGAAATGTACATATTTGAAAAAGTGTGCCATAAAATACAAAAAAAGGGGGTTATTTTGAAGAGGTGTGCATGCCTTTTTTCCCCCCTGCAGATGTCTTTTCTACAAACTAACTAAATCAATAATCAAATCAGTATCTGATATGGAACTGGGACGGAACAAACTTGGTAGTGGAAAAATGAGAATCTCTATGAAATTTACTTATATCAACCTCTCTTCCAGGACTGCTTTCCTTCACTGGCTGCTTCACTAAAAATGATGAAGGAGTGAATGCTGAGAAAATTTTAATAAAACAGAAATTGATATTACATTTTGCCTAGTCTTTTTTGTGATTTATGACAGCTTGTGCAACAGAATGCTTTCTTGAAAGTACCTCAGCAGGAGTGGTCTATCCCAGTTCCCTGTAGAAGAAATCTTTTGAACCTAGCTATAAATCGTGGATAGAAGTACAAGTATCGGTGGGATAGGAAAGTTTTCTCATTCTTTTCCTCACATATATTTGGAACTCATATTTGTAGAAGAACTGATGCTGATTGCATGGGGACTGAACTTCACTTTATTTTATTTTCCCTTTCTCACATAGATTGGATGTCCACCATTTTCTAAATGTACAGGCTTGCCGTCTGAAAATATCTCTGGAACATTGACTTTAAATGCCATTTTGCAAAGTTGAAGAGCGTCAAGATGCCAAAGAAGATAAGTAATGATGATACACTATCTAAACACTATGTCTGTCCATCTTTTACCCCTCCATGTGCAAAATTCACAGTACTATGAGAAGCAAATCTAGTGGCATCTTTATTTTGAGGAACAAGTTCTTCATCTCTTGGGTCAAGGAAGAAACACAGGAAAATCAAAAAGATGTACCCTTGTGTGCATTTTGTTGTTAATAACAAAAACTAGTACTAATATATTAACTTACACATCACGAATAAATTAACAGAAAGAAAATTAAGTGCTTCCCCTAGGAAATATGTGAATTTATGCACTAGAAGAAGAGAGAGGACAGGAAGAAGGAAAATACAAAGAAGCTAAGAGAACTGTGCAAGGTTAGGTTTCATTTCAACCAGGGTTGAGACAAAGACTTAAGGGAAGAGTCTTGTGTTGGAAGGAACCATGTCAGAGATAGATTAATCTGCCAGTTCCACTGTTTCCCACATTTGGATTCCGTAGAGTTTCAGTTATTTCCAGGCTTTCCAAATATTGGGAGATTCTTATTTAAGCCATATTGAATGGAAATTGTCACCCTTCTGCATTGACCAAATTCGAAAAGTCATACAATGGAGAGGGGACTGTTATGTACTTAACTTCCATACAGCTGTTACAGATGGAAAACCTGCCAGGAAAGAAGAGGTGGTAATCCTAATTCAGCAAGATTTAATAAAATCAGATTTATTGCACTTAATATTTTTCTCTGGCAGGATAGGACAGCCAGCTTCACTTTCTCCAGTATCTGGATTTCTGTAATCTTTATCTCCTGTTTATGTAGGCATTTGTGAATGCTGGTGTTCTTACTACAAACATGTTTTCCCTACCCACCTTTTTCCCCTGCTGATGTACTGGCACAGAGTGTGAAATTTGTGGGGCAGCAAATTGTCAGTTAGGTGTGTCAACTATTTATTTATTTATCTATATTATTTATATGCTGCCTTTCTCCCCACAGAGGACACAAGGTGGCCCACAATAGCTAAAACTACACAACAATTAACAGTTTTAAAACACCATAAATATGTTAGGAGACTGGTCACCACAGAGAGGATCCACTGACCATTTAACCACACTACTCTTGGTTATCCTGGTGTGGGAACTTCCCAGAAGGGTTTAGTGTACTGATGGCTGGGAAAAGTTTCCTGGGTGACCCCTCTCCCAACACTACTGAACCTGCTTCATCCTTTTGTGCTCCAGGGAGAGACAAAAGCTTCCAGGCTGTTGCTTGTGACTGCAAACTAACCCTGCAAAGTAGGAATGCCAAAAACCCAGAAAGTACTCAAAAAATTCTGAATGCAAAACACCTTCTTCAGTACCACCAACTCCTTGGTCTTCCAGTGTGATCACACAGCTTGAAAATTTCATTATTTCCAGTGAAGGTGTGGCAGAAAGACATACATGTTCCAAAGCAGATTCAAAGCTTTCAAAATGATCAAAATAAAGCAAATCCAGAATGAAGCGAAAAGCAAACTCATTCAGAGACGAGGCAACTTAGAATGAGACTTCCAGAAAATAATAAAGCCAACTATCTACGTCTATACTTACAAAGCTGCATCCAGTACATGTGTAGAGTTCAGCAGAGTAGCAGGCAAAGATTGCATTCTCCTGAGAGATGAACTTAAGCAAGAAGCAGCTTGGCAAAAGCCTGCTTGACAAAAGCTTGAGTGCTCCATTGTTCAGCTCCTACTTATATCCCATCAACACCTTCTCTGGATGTTTCAACCCTTTTCACCCAACAGGTTGCATTCCTAATTAAAGCAGTACTTTAAACTGGGGTCAGACTGGCATTCATTGAAGCTGCTGCAATAAGGGAGTTATATGCTTCTTGTAACCAGCACCAGCCAGCAATCTGACTGCAGAATTTGGAACCAGCACTCTTCAAACACTCTTCAAAGGCAACCCCATGTAGAACATGTTGCACTAATCGAAACAGGAGGTGGCAAAGGCATGTGTCACAATGGCCAAATCAGACATCTCAAGTAATGGGTACAGCTGGTGCACCATCTTTAACAGTGCAGATACACTTCTGACCACCAGTGCTGAAACCTGTGCATCCAAGCTCAGGACTGAGTCCAGCACAACAAACTGAGAGGACTGCAACGCATCACTTGAGACCAGATTAGCTAGCTCAGGCAGGAAAAATGTCCTGTTGTGGGCAGGACACTTTTGCAACTATTTGTGGAGTGAAAAGGCTTCTGATATCAATGGGAAACAACAGAGGGAGCTGGAGGGACAAGGGTGAGTCCCATTACAATTTGAATCCAATTCCAAAGGGCACCCATTCTGGAAGAAACAGGTGTTTACCTTGAAGGTTCAGCTATACATATTTCCCACAGCAAACTGCGAGTCACATTCTTACATGAAGACTAGGATTTAGACATGAACCTGATTGCACAAGGAGATTGCCACCAGAGATCTCCCTCCAGATGATTCATGCAACATATATTAAGTGGGTGACCTCCTCTCTTTGGCACATGAACTCTGAGGATGCTGATCTGCTACCTAGATCACTATTTAGGTTCCCAGTTAAGATTTTTGAGGATTGTATGGGCCTGTATGATGTTCTACTGTTTCAGTGGTGTTATTATATATAGTTGTATGGTTCTTAGTTACTTTGAAAACTTGTATTATAAAAGCTTTCTTAATACCACCACCACTATTGATGTGCCCAGTTTGGTGTAGTTGTTATAGTGGCAGGTTGAAACGCAGGAGACCTGGGTTTGCATCCCTGCTTGGCCATGGAGACTTAAACATCTCACTTACCTTAAAAGCTCTATTAGGTTTTCGTTAAGTTGGTTCCAACTTGATGGCACATAACACACTACTACTACTACTACTACTAAACTTGTATCTGTTATATAATACCAATCAATGTTTTTATAATTTTGATCATGCCTGGTGCTTTTTAGCAACAACAACAACAACAACAACAACAACAACAACAACAACAACAATAATAATAATAATAATAATAATAATAAGAAGAAGAAGAAGAAGAAGAAGAAGAAGAATTTTATTTATTTATTAAATTTCTATACCGCCCATCTGGCAACCCAGGTCACTCTGGGCGGTTTACAAAATACCATAAAACAAAGTATAAAGACAAACAATACAAAGCGGACAATAAAATAAAATAATCAATACAATATCAACACATGAAAATAATATCAAAAGAACATTAAAATAAAAGAAAGAAAGCATGGCAGAGGTTGAACATTAGCGAATTCTGGTTATCTTAGCACTGTTGTATCAGAGGTCATAGAGTCCGGGAAGGCCTGCCTAAATAGAAATGTTTTTAATAATCGCTTAAAGGTTCCCAGTGAAGGCGCTTGGTGGATATCGGGCAGGATAACAACAACAACAACAACAACAACAACAACAACAACAACAACAACAACAACAACAACAACAACAACAACAACAATAATAATAATAATAATAATAATAATAATAATAATAATAATAATAATAATAATAATAATAATAATAATAATAATAATAATGGAGAAAAGTGCACACATTATTCATGCTTCTTCTTTCTCCGTGCTTCTGTGAAATATATGAACAATCACCAGTCAACACAATGGTTTCCAACACAGCTATCAAAACATGGGTGAAGCAAAAGGCAATGACTTGAGCAATGCACATTGACAGAAATTGCAATTCTGGCCCTTTATACCTATCCATAGAGCTTCCGTGAGGAGAAACAAATGAGGATCAGGAAAAGATGCCACGCGCAGGTGCATCTGGCAACATTGCAAGAGCCATGCTTCAAGGGCACGCAGAGGGGGCAGACACAGGTCACTGGACAGACAGCCTCATAAAGTAGAAGGAAGCTGTTACTTCGGTATTACAAATGAAAAGAACCTCTGTAGTCGTTCTTGTCAGAGAAGTGTGGATTTGTGCTCTCTTCCCCCCCCCACCTCCATGTCTAAATTATTTGCCATGATTTGGAAAGTACATAATGGGCAGCCAACACTGTTAAAATAAATGATCCAGGGAATAAGATGGTTTGCTTTGTCCTAAGCACCTCACTGAAAGGTAAATCCTGCTTTCTCTCAATCTCTCTCCCTCGATATTGGCACTCCTATCCATTTTACAGATAAAACATCCACCTTTAATTGCATAAATAACTTAGGTAAGATCAAGTCCTCAAATCACAAGGGACTGTTCTTCAGGATAATTGGTTTTTTGTTTGTTTGTTTGTTTTCAACATACAGTGCATAGCATAGGAATTGCTTAGAACGAACAATTTATCTTTGCAGATTGGAACAGCTGTCTTGTGGAAGTGGTTCTACTTCTGGTGTATATTGACTGTGATAAGCAGATGACTGAAAGGGCTAGTAAATGGGATCATTCATGTATCTGGAAAGATTGTCTTTTTATGTACATGTATTTTACATGCATTGATATAGAGTAGTTGTCAAGATTTTATGCATTGTACTTCCAGGAACTACCAACATGAATTTGACCAAACTCCAGGAGGCGGTGGAAGACAGGAGGGCCTGGCGTGCTCTGGTCCATGGGGTCACGAAGAGTCAGACATGACTTAACGACTAAACAACAACAACAACTTCCAGGAAATTTGATTTCTGATGATTTGGAAAAAAGAATACACGAGCCAAAACTGGTATTTATGTTTGAAATGAGTGCTTAATATAATGTTGGTTAATGTGTTGTTTTCTTCAGTTGAGTGATGTTTTTGTGGAGAATAAGTGGTGTGATTTGTGTTGACCACTGTCTCTGGCGACACACTTGGACTCATCACTCTGTTATAGTCTTGCACCTCCATCCCATCTTAATTAAGGGATTAATATGATTAAACATATTATGCAAAAATGGAGCAGATGGATCTAGCACTGGGCTTTCCTCATTGAAAAGTAGCAAATGTGATACTCCCGGGAACACTGGAGGTGTTATTTACACAGCCGATTAAGACTGACAATATTTTAGATAATGTTAGGGATCTTGCAGCTAAATTAGCTTCTCCTTATTATCTCTCCTCTAGCCCTTGGGGGGATCAGTATTCAATTTGTTAAGGCTTATGCAGGCATGGCTGGCAAAGAATCCTTATGGACATGCAAGGTTTGTGATATGTGTATGCATGTGTGTACGGTGAAGGTGCTAATGCTTAGACAAACTGACAGTGATTCAGTGTTGCTGGAAGTGGTCAGATTTATTTTTTACTGAGGGGCATATTTCTTCTTTCTCATCCGTTTACAAAGGGCTACTTGATGAAAGCTGAAATATGTGTTCACCATGGTTAACAACAATAGCAATGAAAGAACGTGTTAGAATCATTCGGATTATGCGTTGAAAGTGATGGAAGAACAGTCATCACAACATGAAGAAATCTTCACAGTTATTCGTGAAGATGTTAGGAGGGTTATTTTCCTCCATCCTAGCAGCAGGCTTATTGGGATGAGGGAAAAATACATCAATTAGCTTGAGATACAGATACACAGCACCTGACATATACCAGTGAAAATGCTGGGAGGTGTAATAACTTCTAAGTAAAAATGATGTCTCAATATCTGTTGGGAAATCAAGACATTCAAGGGAATCACTTATTAATGGATAACCATGTTTTCTTATGACAGTAACAGCACACAAGCTTGAAACGAGGTTTTGAGGATATGACGGTGTCTTTCCTCCCCACAAGCACACTCATCTGTTTGGCTGGTATTGGCAAGAAACCAGCACTTCCATCACAAGCACAGATTGTTGTGTAGAATTAATGCTAGTCCCTTTCTTTATGGGATACAGCTGAGAGTTGTAAACACTTTGGAATCTCTTCTCTTCTCTTCTTTTCT
The DNA here is from genome assembly GCA_037013535.1 of Intellagama lesueurii. Classification (NCBI taxonomy): domain Eukaryota; kingdom Metazoa; phylum Chordata; class Lepidosauria; order Squamata; family Agamidae; genus Intellagama; species Intellagama lesueurii. The sequence goes on along the minus strand of JBAJHW010000010.1, from coordinate 23,936,998 downwards.
CTCTTCTCTTCTCTTCTGTTTTTGTTTAATCCCAGCATCTCTTAGTCAATAATTTTCCTTCTATATCAATGGTCTGAATATCACCATGCATCAAACAAGATAGTGTTTGTGAAAAAAAATCCAGTAGCCGAAATCCTATTGAGTAAATTTATGTTTGTGCAAATGGATGGTATCATCAGCTGCAGGCTTTTATTGCTGTTTAAAAATTTCCTATTCCAAACCTGCTTTCAAGACTCCCTCAGGATCCCTTTTGAGCTGGGGAATGCCTTGGGAGCTTTAGGATGAGAGGAGAACCTTTAAAGACCAAAAATCACCATTGACATTCCTGATCCTAGTGGCAGGACTTTCAGCGGCAATTTTCAGACATTGAAGGTTCCCCCCTCCACCATCCCAAGGCTCCCAAAGGTTTTTCCAGGTCAAAAGAGATTGAGGGAGACCTCCAGAAAGTGGGATTTTTGTGGAAGAGAAAAAAAATTAATGGATGACAAAAGGCTGCAGTTGATGATGTCATAAGCTTGCATATAAAATAAATAAATAAATAAATAAATAAATATGTGTAAATGTCTGCAGTAGCGTTTTGGCCAGTGAATAGTTGAATTACTCAGTACTTCAGGGTCTATTTTAGTGCAAGAAAGGAAAAAAAGGACTAGTGTAAAGTTTGGAACAAAACAGCTGCCATTTTGAGATCTCCGAGACTAATACATTATGAAGCATTATTAAATGGGAGCATTCCCAACCAGACTTTAGAACTCACAACGTCTTAACAAAAGTAGACAATTCTGATAACATCTAGCCCATATTGGGGCTTAAATGTCATTACAGAGTAGGTAGCAATGGCCACTGGCTGTGGTGCCTGCAATTTAGCAGGATGGTGAATCCATTCTGTGAACTGTAAGGGATCTATGCAAGGTTCAGGATCTATTTTGGGAAACAGGATTAGCTCCTGTAAATTTCCAACTAAAACCAAGAGTGGATTCATGCCCCCCCCCATAAAATTTGAGTTAAGAACCTTCACTGTGTACTGTCTATATCAGAGACAAGATATTCCTAAATACCAATTGAAACCCTCCATTCTCTTGCTGCACCCCTGCAATATGTTAATAAAGTGTGAAATAACATTCTAAATAATGTGTCATGAAAATTCAGAGAAAAAGAAGCTTCTATGAACTCTTTGTATGAAATCTCAGATAATGAATTTTTTCAAACAACAGTGTGTGCGTGTTTGTGTATTCGATCTCAATTAATAATGAGGGAACTATTTGTCTCAGAATTTCTGATTACTTCACATGATGGAGATGTGTTTGTGGAGCACAGCTGGGGAACATTCTGTTAAACATTTCCCCCTGTCCATGGTGCTGATCATTTTAACAGAGGCTTCTGAAACAACAATCCAGTCATTAGAAATATAAGATGTTCCCAAATATGTAGAATGGCTGAAGGCAAGAGAGCTTTCAAAGCTTATAGCTGAACTGTGCCTACCACTGACTTAGCCGAGCACATCTCTTGGTGATCAACATAACCTCTTTGAAAACAGCACAAATACTCATTCTGTTGTATTACTTTAAATTCCAAATTGCTAGTCCCAATTATTTCCTGTAATTAACGATAAGCGCCCACAGCCACATGAATTACTGGAACTAGGAAGGCAAGTGTACTGTGGTGCTCAAGGAAAAGAACACAAACAAGAGTAACCTACAAATCAAAATAGAAAATTACTCCTTAACTTTTCCTTTAATTTGTCAGACAGTGGAACAAGGAAGGTCAATTATCCCTTTTCTCTCTTTTAGAAATCTGGCCCTGTTTATTGGGTTTCTTCTGTCTACAATTGCCAGCAAGAGCAACAGAGCTATCTGTTTCGGAGTGACAGTCTCAGTGGCTGGAGGTGCAAATTAGTCCACATAGGACTCTACTTTCATTGTGTGCAGAGCTCAGCTTGCATTAAAGCGAAGGAAACATTTCTCAGAATTTTTTGTGAGAGAAATAGTGGAGATGGTTCTTTTCCCCACTCCCTAGAGTTTTGTGTGAGTATTCAAAGAATGATGTGCCAGCTGCCGACCATGTCCCAAAAACAGAACCAAGTTCTGGGGGAATGTTATATGTACCTGTGCATGGAATGCAACCCCCAGAATTCCCCAGCCAGCTTCACAGTCCCATGAGGTTTACAGAAAGTGTTATGATCAGTTCTGTCTGGAAGAGCCCATTGACTAGGCAAATATTTTCACTGCTGCCTAACCCTATCCAACGTAAGGCCTTGTTATTAGCATTTTGTGTTGTTTTCGTTAATTTTGATAACAAATACATGAGAGGCCTAGCTCCAATTAGAGTAGACCCATTGAATTAGTGGGATTTGCATAAGTGCTGGCATACTAGTTAACAATTGATTTAGTAGATGTACTATAGTGGGGACAACCATTGGATTTAAGCCAGAGATGGGATTATTCAAAGTCACTTGCTTTCCCTCAGCCTTTCTTGTTTCCAGATGGTAAATAGTGTAGGTGGTGTGGAGCCTAACTCTCCTCCCATACAATTTCTGTGCAATTTCTAGCTTGCTGGAGCTCGTACAGAGATTTCCCCATTCAAAACAACAGGTTCTTTTGTTTGAACAAATGGGTGGTGAATACCTGATTGAGCAAACTCAGGAGGAGGACAATTTTGGGGGCAAAGTATCACTAAGCGAGTGGTAAAAACAAAGAGGATACTGTCCTCCCTCTGGCGATTGAACCCATCTCAGATGTTTGCATTTAAAAATGTGTGCATGGTTTCATGCACACTTTGAAATGCCTTGTCAATCTTCCAAGTGTGTGAATTCTCAAGACAAGGTAGATTTCGTCTTGTAACAAAAATTACTACTGCTGAAACTTTTAAACCCAGCAAAATTCTTTCCCAAGAATTTGCACGTACACTCTGAAAATGAACCAAAACTCAGGGGAAATTCTGTATTCATTCATACATGTAGGATCCATGGAAAAATGGTGTGCTGCATCCTTCTTCCTGCTGTTGGACTCACATTTTCTATGTCCCTCTTTTCGTCACATCCTCTTTCTTCTACTTCCTCTTGTACTTTCTTGAACATTGAAAGAATACAGTACCATAAATATGTTAATGATAAAAATCATGACTTTTGCACCGTGCAGGAGGATAAACAAACTGATGTGTCTAATTTTCTAAAACTAACATTAAAATGCTACTTTCAAAACATTATTTTCGGAACAGTGGATGAATCCATTTGCTTGTCCACCTGTTTAATGCAAATGTTAAGGGAAATTTTAAGGTTAACATGTTATTTCCAAACTCCGTTATTTCCTCTTTTAACCACATTCCACATTCCCTCTGAGCATCTTCTTTCTCTAACGGGCAGTTACTTCTGCAGTCCTTTGCATGTTTTGTAGGGAGAGAGGGCATTTTTGTCTGCATTTTATTGTTCACATTTTCATGTGGCATGAAATGATAGCTTTCTCCCTCTTGTTCACAGACTGTGGTGTAGCCAGCCCAGTTTCAATATTAGAACAAGAGATATGATTAAACATTGGCTTTTTTCTTACATAAATGTGGCTCTTTGGCTGTCAGACAGTACACATTTCTTTCTTGATCTTTCACTGCATGTCACTGATGACCTCTTTATTTTCCTCAGAGATATTTCATCACCATATGCCTAGAAAGCCACTTAATTTTGGAGCCATCTAGCTACACCAAATGTTAGCAAAGTATCATTTTGGAGCATCAGCTCAATGGAGTTAGGGATCAGGAAATGCCCTGCATCCAGATCAAAACCAAAGAGAGTGGGCAGTGGATTTCAACAAGTAAATGAACTGAAATATTCTGTCATGCATTTACAAGTGTTCCAAGGCTTGATTTCTCTTATCAGACTGAATAATTATCACAGGGACTTGCCCTTTACTGGCAGTTATGATTTATAATAAAAAGACATGGTGAAGACATATTGCATTAGCAGTGGAATAACAGGTTGACCGCTGACTTGAAGATTCATGATGTGCTGTCTAGAAAAATTGTTTAAAAAAAAACAAGTGAAGGAAATTTTAAAAGCACACACAAAGAATCCATAGATTTCTTTGGGGAATAACCCAGAATGATCCTTTAAAAACCCAAAAAAAGCTGTGTGGTCCTTATGCAATGCAAAAGCAAGAGTAGATGATACCTTTATTAGACCATGAAAAAATTCCCAGTTCACCAAAGGTCTGCCAGAAATAATCCAACCAACAGTCACCAGGGGTGGGATTTGATACCTCTGCTCCTGATCTCTGTTTTCAGACTGCATTTTGAAATTCACTTTTAAGAAACAGACCTGGCACGGATATCAGCCATGACTTTGGGACTCTCATATATATATATTTTTTTTACTCTCATATATTATATTTACTCTCATATATTATATTTTATTTTATATTTTTATTTTTTATCCACAATATATTAGTGCACAGCCTAATGAAGACTAATAGAGGTTGAAAAGCTACTTGTTGTGTGTGTATCTAATAAAGATACCACATGTCATTGCTTTTGTAGAATGATTCTAAATAAATGGAGAAAGGAGATGAAAACATTAAAATCAAGGACGGGACAACCTGTGACTTTTCCAATGTTTTTATACTGCAACTCCTGTCAGTCTTGGCCACACAGCTTATGGCTGATAGAAGATATTGTCCAGCAACATCTAGAGGAACACAAGTTGCCCATTACTGATCTAAATTATCTTTTTTGAAGGTCTTAAAGTGGTTTAGAAAAATAAACAGGCAACCTATGACTATTCACTTTAGCCTCAATCAGTTGGGGAGAAATAGAAGCAGTTGATTCAGATGCCCCCCGCCCCACCCCAACAGAAGGTTTAAGGTCTGCAATTCCCCTGGGAGTTATGACAAACCACCAATCGCTCTCAGAATGAAAGTATGGAGAGAGAAAACAGGAAGTGCCCTCATGGATTCAGTGGAACAGCCATGCTTTGTGTCCAATCTTTTTGACAGCCTATCATGAACACCCTAACCCTACGGTGGCAACTATGTTCCCCTGACCCATACAATTTTATGGAGATTGATTGTGGAACATCATTATATTCTGTCTTACCCGCTGGGGCCACTTCAGCCCTGTTTCCAATTTCTGTAGGGATCTGCTAGTTAGCTACTATTTGTTTAGGGGGGAAAAACACAGCAAAAAAAATATGCCTGGGCCACACATAAGTACATTTCCACCATTTTAACGACCACTAAATTGATGTATAAGACCCCTTGACATTCAAGAATTTTCAGTCAAAGAGTACCACAGATAAATGTGGTGGGCATAGGGTCACCCAGACATCCTTGATACATTTTGAGATGGCCCAAGGGAGGTAAGAAACGATGCTGAAGCATTTAGATAGTGAGATGCCTCCCATAGGAGAGAAACAGAAAACAGAGATTTCTCCAGCTCTCACCTAGGAGTTAGTAAATCCTCACTGGGCATCGTAGTGAATGTAGATAAGTATGGATCTTTCTTAAAGACTTTATTTAATAAATTCAAATTCAATTCTTGCAAGTTTGTCTTTTTTTGGTTTTGGCAGATTCCTCTACAGAGCATCCTATTCTGCATAGTCCTTTTCAGGCATTATGAACATAATTAGAGGTGAACACTTCGTCCCACCCCCTTTTTTCATTACTGTTCTTACAGGTTCCTTATTGAGATTGAAGGCTGTTACCTATTTGCAAGCTTTGCAGGCAATCATAAACCATGGAAAGTGTGGGTTCTTGCTGATGTGTACAACCTACACAGAATCATGAAACTCTTCCCTTCAGACTTGGTTCCAAAACCATGAGCAAAGTGATGAAGGAATAGGTACTGCCCTTTAACTTTGTTTAGTGTACTAGCTAATGTAATATCTGATAGGTTATATACCTTGGGATAAATGTGTGCATAAGAACTAAAATATTTGACATATTGTGCATTTTCCCAACAGTAACATCATAGTTCATCACCACCACCACCACCACCACCACCATCATGAGTATATGCTGTCAAGTTGATTCTGATTCATGGCAAACCCAGAGTTTTCTAGTTAAAGTTCTTAGATGTGATTTACCAGCACATTTTCTTATGGTGTCACTTTGAGGCCATGCAGCTGACTCAAGGCTTGCATAGGCTGGACCTTTTTCCAAGGCTTTTTCCAGTGGGGAATCAGATCATCAGCCAGATGATCGTCCAGCCCACTGAGCTATCCAACCAGCATCATGGTCCTTGGCAATACCTAATGAAACATTTTGAGCCTAGCATAAAAAATTACAACAGATCAATATAGGAATGGAACAGAATTTTGAGAAAAATATGTAAACGACTGGAAAATGACCAGCTTGCCCATCCTTAAATTTGATTTATTGCTATTGTCTTGTATCTTTATTCTAGGGCGAAGGATACTGAGTTGCATAACAAGTCCAGTCCTTAACATAAGAGTAAACAAAATGTTCCTCTACATTATACAGTCTAAATTTTTCCTTTCAATTTTAAATCCTTTTTTTTTTTTTTTTTTTTGCAGTGGTCGCTCGTAGCAAATCTCTCTCCTTTAGTCCTTGTAAAATGGAGGTTAATGCTATACTTGAGGGTTGTTGGTACTTTCCTCTTTCCTTCTTTCTTTTTTTTCCAGGGATATGCTAAAAATACTGGTGGTTGGTTTTTCAGAAAAGCTGTCTTTTTAAATTTTCTGGCTGATGATCTGAATTGTAATGCTCATGTCAGTCTGCATTAATTCTAAAGGGAAACAGGGCAATTCACCTCCAAGAAAGGGAGCAATTAGATGCCCCTGTTTCTTCCGCACAGAGTTCTGTTTTGTTTTTTCAGCAATGGCACTGTGTCTGTGTGTGTAGTGTGCACAGCCTAAGAAAAAGCTGGAAGCAAAATAGCAGAGAACTGTCTCAAACGTACATATTCCTACTGGTGAAGCAGAGGGTGCTTCTGTCTGGAGGGCCTCTCTTCTACTGGTGGATGAAGACAAGTAGACATTTCAACTTAAAAACCTGTCCCTAAATTTGACCACTTAATCCACAAGGCTTGGGAAAAGCATCTGAAAATCTGGCTCTGTGCTGGGATGAAACCACTTGTTTCATTTTGTAATCATTCTAAGAAGTTGAAAGATATTACCTGGGCTTTCCTTCTTCCCCCCTCCTCCTTTTATGTGTGTGGTTTTGGCATTGTGTTGAAAATGCTGGAGCGTAACTCTCTTTGGTCTGTGTTTTTGTAAGTGGACTGGTCTGACGGACACTTCCTGGATGAATATGCAGTTTGGAAAGCAGTTATCCTTCAGATTATGCAGGCTGTGAATTTTGCAACACACTTACCATCTCAAAAGATGCTTAAAAAATGCATACAAAAATACGTACTCTAGGACAAAATGCATTTTGTCCACTTTAAATGCATGTTGTGCATTTTGCATGAAATAAATATTTTAAAAAAACTGTTTCAGGGTGAATCCAAACAGCAATGCATACTTAGTTAATTATTCAGATTTTCACACCAGTTTTAAATCTACATAGGTAGACACAAAAACAGAACATAAAGGGTTTATGAATAAATCTGTGAGAAATGGTCATGGACTGGAATTAGAGCGATCCACCTATCTCTATGTGTGAGTACATTTATACTTCCTTCCTATTATGTTCCTATTCTCTTTCTTTTATACGTCCTTCCTACTTATGTTCCTTCCTTTCCTTTGTTGCCCTCAAAGTTCTCATTCTTATTTGCCATGTAACACTATTAGCTATATTGACCCATGTGACCTAGAAATAATGTTTCAACATTGTGTCATTGTGTTCTATTGATATGATTGCTCATAAAAGCCTAGTGGCTAGACACAGAACATAGCACTTAAAGCCAGTAGAAGTAGATCATCCTTTCCAAGTTAGATTTATAATCCCTTTTTATCTATCCGTTTGTACACATATGAACACAAACACATTCAAAAGATTTTTCTCCTTTAATTTTGTGCCTATTTCCAGCCTTAAAATTGTCCTTAATTTGGGGAACAGCAGGATAAACATTGAAATAAATATGCAAACAGACCATCTGTATATATGTATACTACCTGTTAGTAACCTGTTGATGATGTTAATCTCATGCCAGAAAAGGACTATTTCCTTCTGCCTACATAGGAAAGAGACAACCATTAAGGGCTTTGCCTATTCTTATTATATGACATTTGGAGAGGCGCAGCCTGCTTCACAGGTGTTTTAACAGACTGAGGTTGGTAAATATTCTGTTTTCCCACAGTTAGGTGGACAACGTTTGATTGAGAAATGTTACATAGCAATGAATGGAAAGCCATCTGGCAATCCTACATATCACTTGTTTGAGGGTCAAAATTAGTCTAAAAATATGGGTGATGTATATCACCTAGCACTATTAATTTAATTTAGGAATATTTCATTCATCTTGAAGGGGAAAGAGGAGTAGAAACCATTTCCCGCTCTCAGAGAAAGCATCTAGGAATAAATCATATTTGGGTATCGCTTCACATACCCGTGGAAAACAGGTATACTCAGTTTACTTGGCACTGAATGAAGAAATCTTTTCTACTGAATCATCCAAATTGAGATAAATTTCTGAATAGCATTTACTGCGCATGAATTGTTCTGCTCATAATTGTCTAACTTTTGGCAACTTGAGAACATTATGTCAATTAGTGTGGTGGCAAAAAGCAAATAAAAGGAAGAATAGTGTAGGCAGATGTGTGTGCCGGGGAGGGAGAGAGACAGGTATTAAAAAGATTTCTGTAGAAGAGGGAAACAGCCATCAACCTCTTCTTGATGTTCCTTTTGCAAGGTCTGATGGGAAATTAGGTCGAGTCAGGGCAGACACACATTGAGGCTTTATCTGTCCGTCACACCGAAAAGGAAAAAATGTGTAGCAATGAATTGTGACACTTCTTGCATCTTGAGTTACACAGCTAATGGATTTCTTGTCTTAAAGAGCGCTGGAGAACCTTTCTTTCAGTTCTGAACAGCTAGAGCCCAAGAGCTGCTTTCAGCAGATCATTCTACAAATACTTAAAATTAGTTTTGAAAATGTGTCTTGGATGCTGCTGTGTATTATCAGTTCTACTGTACAGCAGTGAAATGTGGATAGTGCATCATTTTCTAGATCTGCTGTATCCAGGGTCAGAACATGCATGACATCCAGCCTCTAGTAGGAGAGAAAATGACAAGAAGATTCTTTTAGACTGGTATGCACTAAAGTCATTTTTTTCTGTCTATTTTGTATGCTGTTGGGAGTTAAGAGCCAGCTGTGCTACCAACCTCCGTTGTGTAAAGGCCTGTGGAGATAGCTTTTCCTGGTGCCATACAGTACTCATGTTGACTAGTGCACTGTTTTGTTTTGCTTTTTGGCATATGAAGCTTTAGTAAGGCTTGGAACCATGTCAGACTCTTCTTGACTCCATGCCAAGGGTCCAAATCCATTTCCAGCCTGGTTATTTTAATCCAGCTGGACCAACCAATTCACACAGTTCTCAGAGACCCCCTGGTCAGTTCTCAATACAGCCACTGCATTTAACCCAAATTCTGGTAAATGTCAACACTTGAGATTATAGAAATCATCCTATAACAGCAAGGCCAATGCAAGGCACTGATTCTAAGAGACCAACAACATATAGGATCCAGATTTGGGAAGCACTGTTCTAAGTGAGAGAGGGATGTATTTATATTCAGAATCAAAATACATTGGCAGTATTATAGTTTGATGTGAGGGGTCCCAAATATTTTCTATAAAGATCTCTCAAAAACCAAGTATAGGTATCTTCAGTGGATCTGAGGACCACGTATGTCTACAGCATTCCCACCAACTACTAGGGCGGTTGAATTGCCACTTGTGTTCTTCATTGCATGCCCATTGGATAATTTGGCACATGATGAGGAATACAGGCAGTGATTAACATGGCAACAATTTGCCAGCGCAATTTATGCTAATACACTTAAGATATCATGATTAACCAATAGTATTTTGTCCAATGTGCATCTCCCACATGCCTTATTTTAATATGTAAAACCAACTTGTTGTTACATTTGTTAGAGGTTCCATGGGCCAAAAATGGCATTGTCTACCCTGTTTTCCCGAAAATAAGACCTAACCTGAAAATAAGCCCTAGTATGATTTTTCAGGATGCTTGTAATATAAGCCCTACCCCCAAAATAAGCCCTAGTTAAGTGAAACCCTGCCCTCCACCATTGTGCAGCAACCAGAAGATGACACGACTGTATTTGAATAAATGTAGATGGTTGTACATGAAAAAAATAAAACACCCCCTGAAAATAAGCCTGAATGCGTTTTTTGGAGCAGAAATTAATATAAGACCCTGTCTTATTTTCGGGGAAACACGGTACTTCTCCTCAAAAGAGGTGTGTCGCGCACCCCCAGTGTCCCTAGTTTGTTTCCCTCAAACCCAGGTCCACCTTTGGACACGACTTGCTTATTTCTCCTTTCACCAACTGCCACCAGTGGATCTTTATCCACACTTTACCAATAATGTTGCATAGACACGTGTTGTCAAATATAACTGATTATTTATTATTTAGTTGTTGAATCACACAAGTAGGTTCATAGATGTTTTATTATGTTGCACTCATTAAACTTGGATATTAAACACGTTTCTTTATTTGTATTACTTCACATCAATCACTGGAATAAGATCTGATGACTGTCTATTTTATTATACTTCTATCCTTTAACTATTCTTTATCACTTAAACCAACTACTCCAATTGTCCAATCTCTCTCATAAACCTCCAAAACCTCCTCTCTCCTTCTCTCTCAGTCTCCAACTCTCCACTCTGACTCCGCCCTCCTGTCCTCCCATAGGCTCCAGCTCTAGAGCTCCACATGATGGACAGGTGGGACATGGGCATTCCGCCACAAGGTGTTTCTGTTTGCATTGCTTTAATCATTTCTAAATGATTAAAGTAACTGCTTGCCTGCCATGGTATTTGATTTCTTAGGAGTCAAGTGGCAGCAGTGTGAACTAGTCTCTATTTCTAGCTGGTTGACAGAAAAGGCTTATGACTGAGCCAGAATAGTGAAGGGGAACTAGAGATTCATGATATGCCCTTCTTCAAGAATAATCTTCTCTTTTGGAAGAGAAGATGAAATTCAATTTTTGCACCTGTCAACCCAAACTGTGAAAATAATGCTTTAAACAAAGAATGTTCTTAAATAAATAACACACAATGCACAAGATGATGTTGTCACACTTAAGATGCTTAAGAATTAGAAGGATCAGAAAGGTTTGTGTCTCTTCACAGATAATATCTCTGTCCTTGCTGTATGTGTGTTTCTCAAATGGAAAAGACACTAGTTTTGTGCAGATGTTTTGTGCAAAATACAAGGTCTTGAGAGAGAGAAAAAAACATGCTGCTTGTCACTCTCTCACATGGTAGTGAGGAATCTCTATGGTTGGTTTTAAAATCCCTTACTGGAATTTTGTCACACTGAGATAGCCTAAACGCAGAAGAACAAAGTGTATGCTTCACATCCAAGACACAACAAAATGAGAAAGAACAGAGAAGTGTGCAACACCAACCAAGTTACGACGCACCAGCTTCAGTAGGAAGCAGTTTCAGAGCCCAAGGGGAAAGATTCAGGCAAGCAGGGAGAGGCTGGGTCTCAGAGGTGTCATGCAATACCAAAAAAACTGCTCATTGTTCTTCTTTTCCGAAGGAAGAAGCTTAACAACCCTAATATACCTCTCCCACTCTGTTTCCCATCCTCTGTTATCTTGCAGTCAATTGTATATGATTCCACCAATCGGGGCAATGTACCAGGACTAAGCCATTATCTAGCCCTCATCCAGCCATCATTTCCCCCTTAAGAATGTCCCTCAGAATGGCTATACTTGATCACACAAGTCCTAGGAGTGCTGGCAAGGCATTTTGTGAGTTAAAGAAATAGGAAGAGGAATGGTGTCAGGAATCACTTAACCATGCCATGAGAAAAATTGTTGAAATCATTTTGACATTGCCCCATGGCCAAATAACTTACCTTTGTAAGAGAGAGAGAAATGCCCTTTAAAAAGTGGGGACACATATATTGCACACATAATTTTATTATGTTGCCAATCAGATTTGCCTATGTGACTTTCCTCCAAAGCCAGCTATGAGTGATGACTTTATTTTATTTTGCCCTTGCTCTTAATGGGGGAATATTTTCATCCCATTTCTGCAGATTCCAGAACCATCTCTCAAAGAAAGCAGTGACATTTTGCATGCTTCTCCATTTCTGCTCAGTTCTGGGGAAGGAGAAACAGCACCTCCACTCCAGATGAAGCAGCGGCATGGGTGGGAGAAGAGGCCTGAATGGCAATCCATGGCCCCATTTTAGCTTCTTCTTAGACTTAAGGAAAGTTTTCTATTCCTTGCCCATCAGGCATTCACTTGGATTGACCTCAATCTCACAATCACAACACTGCAAACTGAAAAACATAAATAAGAAGAGTTTTCTTTCCCCTTCCCATCCCAGCTGTCATGACAATAGATGTGATGGATTTGGCCTACCTGCTCTCACCACGCCAATGCGCAGCTTGAGTCTATTTTGTTGACTGCTTCATGTGGAGCTGCCTTTCAATCAAAGGCACACAAGTCAGGGCCAGAGGTGGGAGACACAAAAGGCACCTTAAGACTAGAGTGGACGCTGCTTCCTAAAAGAGTACGAGAAATACAAAAGCATCTCCTGAAAGGGGGAAAGAATAACACACCACAGGAATGGCATACTGGACTAGAGATGCCAAAAGACAACCTCAGGGAAAGGCTTGTTGGGAAAATATTTCAATATGGTGCCAGGGGTGAGGGAATGAAAAAACAGCACAGTGGTATGACAAGGAAGCTGACAAGGAAACAGGTAAAGAATACCAAAGTTTGTGTGAAAGGGATAAAAGTGAGCATGGATAATGGTGGCTAAATGAAGAGAAGAATGGAGGTAGCAATAATTTTGCAAAATGAGCAGTGCGTGGAAGATGTCACTCTTTCAGAGATATTTGATGTTGAAATGAACTCTTGAGTTCAAAATGCACAGGTAACTACAGATACGCAGCTTGAATCTATTGAAGATTTGGTTTTCACTGTGCTTTTTAATTAGAGTTTCTCAACATGTGCTAATTCAAGATAGGCAGAACTGGGGGATAATTATTATTTTACTTAATTTTATTTAAATCAAATAGGGAGAAATGGAACATCTCAGATTTATCCATTGTTGCCCAGGGAAATTTGAAAATGCTTCCCTTTCAGAAGTCTGAATGAAATCCTGTTGTTTAGTGTTGTTAGGCACAACTATAGTAGGTATATTGAATCAATGGAACTTGCAGAGGAGCTGATTCACCAAATCCCCACTGACTGAGCAGGTCTACTCTGGTTGTGACTTATTATGCTAAGCAACAGGATTTCAGCCTCTGAGCTGCTGTTCCTGTATATTCAGCCTTGTTTGTGGTGCTGAACGAAGGTTGCCATCTCTATCCTACTGAGAGGCTCCTCATCTTTAAGTATGCAAGTCATGTACGGTGGAAGCAGGTGTCAGGGAATGGGGCAAGTACTGATTTCCTAATGCACACTTGCTATATTGTAAGAATTTGAAGAGTTTGCAGAATTTTGAACAATTTGAAGAATTTAGGAATAACAAGTGCAAGTTTCAGATGGAGGAGCAGGAAAAGGGACTCGAGGAGGGAAAAAAGACCTGGGCAAGAGCTGCCATATTTTCTAGACCTGCTTTTCAAATGATTGCTTTTCATTAAGTTCAGTCAGCAAAATCCCATTAGTTTTATATATATATAGGTTTATATATAAAGGTTTATATATGTATATATTTGGCATAATGCAATTGATGTAAATCTGTGGCAAACTGAGGAAAATTAAGAAGTTTGCTGTTGTGCACTGAATTGCTGTGATGGGGTCGGCCCCTACCACAGACATCCAGGCTAGAACCCCAGAGCCACCTAATGCTGGGGGGGGGGGGGAATGGGGCATGATACCTGAACCCTAAACTGGGGACAGAGGAGGAGGTCACTACTAATGAGAGCCACCTGGAAGAGGATGGGAGGCAGGAGGCTTCCTGATGGGAGGCGGCTTTAAGAGAGGCCCTGGAGAAGGTGGGGTGAGGATGCTGAGAGGAGGCCAGAAGAGGCCATGACATGGGTGGCGAGTCCTCTGACCTGGAGGAGGAAGGGGCTTGGGAGGACACCCAAGACGAGATTAAGGCGGCCTTCAGTGCAAAGGATATACTGGAACCTGAAGGTGATTGGGACTACATCTATCATAAGAATCCCTGGACTAGGGTCCTTGTGGAGCTCTGTGCCCAGAGGTGAGACAGTTCAGTCAAAAAGCTCTGAAGAGCCATACCCAGCTCTGATGCTCTGACCACCACCATCAGCATGCTCTGGGCCGAGTTGGCCCCATGCCTACCCAGAGATGACACAGGAGGTAAAAAAGACAGAAGGAACAGCCACTCCCTCCATCGCTGAAACAACAGCCCCTGTTGAATCTCAACTTCTGCCTTCACTTCAGGCTTACAAGCTGTAATTCCTCAGGACCCCAACCTGAGAGACAATAGAGACTCTCTGGCCCCAGTGAAGTTAACTCAGGGCCTAGAAAGAGGAGAGGCTGAGCAAGGGCAAGTGCCATTTACTTCACCCCTGAGGCAGGAAACAGGAGTGGCACAAGCTCTGGAAGTCATGCTTTCTCCTTCCCTACTTCTAATCCACCCAGTTGAACTTAAGGTGGACTGTGTGGAGTTGATGGAGGAGGTGCCGTCCAGCAACCCTGCCAGGAGTGGGGGCAGCAGGGCTCACAGTCACTTATAATAACTTCTTTAATTGGCTGCAATTCACCTTTGAGATTTATGCTAATTGCTTATGATGGTTCAAAAACGCAAATGGATTTTGACCAATGTATTGCAAACAGTCGCTTGGTTAGTTTGTCTAATTTTTCCTCTTTTTGGCCAAGGTCCTTTGCAAATATTAAAATCTTAAAAAACAAAGCAAAAAACAAACAAACAGCCCTGTCGGTTATGTGTGTGAAATATTGTGCTTCTGTGTCCATGATTCAAAATGCTAGGAAATGGCCCAGTACAATATCATGTCTGCAATGCTATCAGGAAAAAGGTTTCCAGGTTTTACATAGCAAAGGGCAGCCTGAATGTTGGCACCAATGGCAGAAGTCAAGATGGCCTACAGAATACACTCTTCTGCTCACTACCCTTCAGAAAGTGATACCACACAAGGGAAAATCCCAGAAGCTGATTCCTCTTTTCATCAGTTAACCACTTTTCACATAAACACAAAACAATTGTCAGGGCTGTTTTTTTGACAAGTGTGAGTAGGGCAGAAGAGGATATCCTGTAGACCATCGTGGCTGAATCATAGAAAAGTGAAGTTGGAAGGGGGCTAGAAGGCCATCAAGTCCAACCCCCTGCTCAAGGCAGGAATACCATCAAAGCATATCTACCAGGTGATTATCTAAGTTTTTCTTGAATGCCTCCAGTGTTGGAGCACTCACTAGCTCCTGAGGTAACTGGTTCCACTGCCGTACTGCTCTAACAGTTAGGAAGTTTTTCCTGATATTCAACTGAAATCTGGCTTCCTTTAACTTGAGCCCATTGTTGCTTGCCCTGCATTCTGGGATGACCGAGAACAGATCCTGCCCCTCCTCTGTATGACAGCCTTTAAAATATTTGAAAAGTGCTATCGTATCTCCCCTCAGTCTTCTTTTCTCAAGGCTAAACATGCCCAGTTCTTTCAGCCCTTCCTCATAAGGCTTGGTTTCCAGCCCCCTGATTTAGTGTGCATGTTTTCCAAAACATTTCCCTTTCCCTTTTGAAATTTTAAAAAAGGGGGGGACCTGAGAGTTAGCAAACACTGTCAGAATACCAATACCAGGAAACCAAGGTCAAAATCATCCATACTATGTGAAAGAAAGACAGTGAAGAAAGAAAGGGAGAAAAATCAATTCATTTAAAATGTGGTGTTGGAGGAGATATTTACAGATACCACAGACAGCCGAAATTTTTTTCTTGAACCTTGGATCTCTTATTTTTCCAATTCTTCGGAGTCAATTCTTTCTATTTTCATGAGGGACAAATGTAATTCCCTGACCACTGCTGTTGCAGGTTTTCCTGAAATTGTCCCCTGCTTCTCGCTCCTAATTTGTGAAATTTGTGAAATTTTACTTCTCCTATTTTGCTTGTGTTGCTGCAGTTTGTAAATGCCATTAAAGGTTTCAGAACAAATACCACAGACAGTCAGAAAGGCAAAAAAAGTGGGTCCTCAAGCAAGTCAAGTCTGAACTCTAACTAGAGCAAAAATGAGTAAACTGAGCATATCCTGCCATGCACATATAATGAAAATACAGAACAGGAAAAAGACAATATTGCTGGGAAAAGGAGGGACATAGGAAGAGAGGAAAACCTAATGTGAGACAGATTGTCTCAATAAAGAAAGCCATGGCTGTTAGTTTACAAGACCTGAGCAGAACTTAGTGGAAAACAGAATATTGCTTGGAAGGGGGAAGATGCACATAATGTGTTTGGAATATTTTTTCTTAATTACCAGACAATTGTATAGTGAACAGACAGGCAGAATGGTTGAAACTATGTTAAGATATAGCAAACAGAGCTCTGCTAGCATTGAGTATGACCGTGTCCAGCCAAAAAGCAAAAATAGTAATTTCACCACTTAAATGAGTGAGCTTCTAAATATTTGTTCTCTATTCTTTTTAGTGACATTTAAAGATATTTTGATATTTTAAAAAATATTTTCACAAGAATCCACACAGACACAGAATCCCTTTGCCAGCATCAATGCCTGTTTGGCCAGGAAATAGTTAAAGATTTCTCCTCCTAAGAGTCAGCTAATTGGGTCCTGACTAACAAGGTGAAAAATTCAGATTGCTCTAGAAGCTAATTCCCTGGAGATATATGGCAAAATGTCCTTTTCTGGAGCACTGTTACTTCATTAGAGTAACCTTAGTTTTTTGCTCTTAAAAAAACAACACCTCTCCTTTGACTGTTTCTGTGACCTTTCCTTGCCCTTCAGACATCTCCCTTCCTGGCCATAAAGTTGCAACAATGTATCTACTTTGGAACGTTCTTGCTGGTAAGCCTGTTCCATGCATACTCAGTTTATAACAAAGTGACTGTTTCCCCCTTTTCAAAGGCCTTTCTTGAGGATCAATATTTCAGCCCTTGCAGCAGTCTAGATTTTTTCCAAAATTCTATACAAGTATGGCACTATAAGTTTTTTGTGTAAACAGGAAATCATCCATTATATGTGGAAATGCTGATAGAAAAACTTGGAAAAATTACTTTTTTAGAATATAATTCTCAGAACTCACTAGCCAGCACACTGACTACAGGATTGTCTGAACTATAATCCAAAAAAACAAACAAAAAAACAAACAAAAAACCCACCTTTTCCAAGTTCTGATCCATGGCATATTCATGGAGGAACCCTGGATATAAACCGGCTGTGTTTGACTTGTACCTTTTTGGTCCAATTTAATCTAATAGAGCTGTACTTTACCTCCATGATTTAATTTATGAATTTAAAGAGCAACTTTAAAAATATGTGTCATTAATACATCCTATAAAATGATGTGGACTTCTAAGGGTACCACTTGGGGAAAACCCATTTCTCTCTCTCTTTTTCCTTTGTTCAAAAATATCCCTGCGTCTCCTCTTCCATCCAACCAGAGAGATAGGTTTTCATCTTAATATGTCAGTATATAGTAAATAGGCATTGTAGGTATTTCCAGGCAAGTACATGTCAACAAACAAAAGAAGGAAGCAAACACGAAAGCAAGCAAGGAAAAGAAGAGCAGAATTGAAAGTTTTCTCTCACAGCAGAGACTAAGGTTTCAGTCATTAATGGAGAGTGGAGTCTTGGCTCATAGACCAGAGAAACTGGCAAACCATACTCCATTAAGCACAAGTGGGATTTGGTCTATTGTGTAGACTCCAAACAAATATATGTGTCGTTGGTACTGCATTGTTAAATTCTTCAAAAGAGAAAGAGCTCCATTTGGGACAAATGCCATTTAGCTGTAATTATGAAGTAAACAGGATGCCCATGGACCTGTATAATTAAAATCTCTGTTTACAAAGAAGAACAGCCAAGAACAATGATTAATTTATACCTGTTTCTGAAGTTGGTTATAAAGGCTTGTGGTTGCTGTTTTTCAAAAGTGGGAGGATAGAGGTAGGAAGCCTCTGATCAAAAAAGAAAGAAAGAAAGAAAGAAAGAAAGAAAAAGTAAAAGCTGAAGTCGAGAAACAGAATCAAGTTGGTGAGTTGGTGTGGTAAAGCAAAAGAGTAGGCTTAGGGTAGAACCAGGAGTGTGATGTTCTGCTCTAAAGTAAAGGCAGCATATAGGTGTGCACCAGGTCGAAGACTTTTATGTGCCAGAGTAGAAGCTTCTTCTCAAATGCTACTCCTGATTGGGAAGCCTTAAAATGTCAATCCTCTGGAGCCTAGCAGTATTATAGTTCTCCAAGAGCTCATGCCAGAGTTGTTACACACATTGGGACACCATCTCCATAGATTCTGCTGCTCTTGGAGTTGGGTATGGTGGCTCAGGGGCCATAGAGTTTGATCCGTTTTTAAGAGTTTTGGGCTTGGAGGTTTCCACCATTTCAGTCACAGGGACGTGTGATATCTCAGACTTGGGTGCAGGAGTTATTGGGATTTCAGTCAATAGGTTCTTGGCTCTTCAATAGTGCCTGGTATGTTGCCATCACTGGTTCTCAAGGTTCTGAGCAGTATCCAGAACATTCTAACAAGGTCTACTGGAGGAAGGTACCCTTTCAGAAGCACCATGGACTCAGCTTAAGAGGAAGGACTGTGTGCTCAGTTTAACAGGAAGGGGTGTGTCCTTAACAGGAAGGGCCATGTGCTTAGCTGAGAGCTATAAGCAGCTTTGAGCTCTGGGAGAGCCTTTTGATCACTGACTCCTAAAAGAGCAGAGCTGAGGCAAAACAAGGTTGCTCATGACCAGAGCGAGTGTACAGGGAGAGCTAACAAGTTTCATGGGAGAGTTCAGTGGGGGAAGACCAAGGGAAGGCCCCTAACAAAATTTTTGGGTGTTAGTATCCATATTAATGGATTTTTCTGGAAATGTTCAAGGTAACATTCATAGACAAACAGATAAAGGCAAAAGCTAACAGGGACAATGGAGGGAAGAAATATTTCAGTTGTGGTGACCTGCAAAATGTGCACAATGTCTGTCTTTGTGCCTGATTGCAACATGGTGTACACATGCAACAAGTGCAAATTGGTGGCACTGCTAGAAGAAAAAATGAGAGAAGTGGAGCAGTGAGTAGCCACACTTAAGGCTATAAGGGAAGATGAAGTATACATAAATTGACAGAACTCTTGAGCAGCAGCAGCAGTCAGTGAAGGCACTGGAGGTGGAAGAGCAACAAGGGAGGAGAACGCCAAGGAGAGAGCAAACTTAGTGGAGGAGGAACCACCGAAAAGAGTCACAGTTAGGAGGAAAAGAAGGAGAAGACAGTCTTCACCGATGGAACCGCGAAACCACTTTCAGGTTCTTGATGAGGAGTCTTGCAGATCAAAAGCAGACAAAGTCAAAGAAGAGACCTTGCAAAAGTACATGAGAGTGACTACAACTCAGCCAAGCAGAGGCACTGAGCCCACACTCTACAAAAAGAAGAGAAGAATAGTTGTAATAGGACACTCCCTACTGTGTGGGATTGAAATTGAAGTATGCTGGGCAGATCCATGGACACACCAGGTATGCTATCTCCTTGGAGCACAGATTAGTTAGTTGACAGAAGGTTTGCCATCACTCATAAAACTCACAGATACATATTCCTTTCTTCTCATCCACGTGGAAACAAATAGCACAGCCAAGAGCAACTTTGAAGAGATCACATCAGACATTGAAGCTCTGGGAAGGAAACTTAAGGGCTTTGGGACCCAGATAGTTTTCTCATCCATTCTACTAGTACTTTGAAGAGAGAGACTGGCTGTTCCATTGAGAGCATCTGGATCAATGTAGTTGGGGTGAAAAACAAAGGGCACATGGTAGCTGGAGTCTATTACTAACTATCCAATCAAGGAGAGGATGCGGATGAAACTTTTGAAAAACTAATTGCAAGGATTTCAGAGAGGCACAACATAGTAGTGATGGGAAATTCCTGGCTTGTATGGCTGATGATTTTTCCTTTCAAAACATGCAGAAGGAAACTAGAAGACTAGCTATCATTGACTTGATTCTAACCAATAGAGATAACTTTGTGGAGGAAGTGGCAGTAAGGAGAACTCTGGGCCAGAGTGATCATGTTCTATTAGAATTCTTTATTTTGAAGGAAACCAAAGCAGAGTAAAAAGCCAATTTTAATGAACTCAGAAAAAGGATAAGTAAGATCCCATGGCAGGAGATTTTAACAAGAAAAGGAGTCCAAGAAAGATTGGAGTTTCTAAATAAGGAAACTCTAAAGGCACAACTATAAATAATTCCAACAAGAAAAAAGGTGGGAGACAGGGAAAAAAAGGCAAATGTGGCTTAACAAAAAGCTCAGAGAGGACCTGAAAAGAAAAAAAAATATTTATTTTATTAGACTTATATGCCACACATCTAGAACATGTCTACTCTGGGCAGTGGAAGAAAGGCCAGGCCACAAAGGAACAGTACAGATAAGGAACAAGGAATTGCAGAGATGGCATTAGGAGGGCAAAAGCTGAGAATGAGCTGAGGCTAGCTAGAGACACTAAAAGGAATAAAAAAAGCATTATTCAGGTATGTGCATAGGAAAAGACAGGGAAAAGAAACAGTGGCTCAGCTACTCAATGAAGATGGAAAAATGATAACAAAAGACAAAGAAAAGGCAGAAGTGCTCAATTCCTGTTTTAGCTCATTTTCCCAAAGGACAGACTATGACCCTCAGGACAAGTGTGAAGTGCAAGTGGAGGGGACAAGATTGCAGCTGGAGACTGATAAATAAATAGTAGAGATGGGGACGAATATAAAAACGAATTGTTTTTTTCGACGAATATAGCCAATTTGTCATATATTCGTCGATCCATATTCATCAAATTTTAAGTCCCAATGAATACGGCTTGATGAATATTTCCCCATTTTTATTCGTCCCCATACGAAGAAAAAAAAAAGTCATCCTATGGCTTTTCCATTCTGCCTACTGGCCCGCCAATCAGCTGATCACCCACCCCCACAGCCTACCCCCACCCCCTTCCTCTCCCTACCTTAGGCCCCCCGCCCGACCCCTGCCGACACCCCCTTACCGTAATCGTCGCCGCTGCTGCGGAGGTCTCCATCAGGCCTCCGCAGCTGTAGAAAGGGAAGCTGGCTGCCCTTTGCAAAGATGGTGGCTGCAGCTTCATTTCAGGTAGGGAAGCTGCAGCTGCCATCTTTGCAAAGGGCAGTCTAACCACAACCCACCATTAAAATGAAGCGGTTCATGGTTTGTTTTTCTGGTTCATCCCAGCTCCTGTCCTCTGCCTCCTCTGCTGCCCGCTCGCCCCTTTCCCACTGCCCCTGCCTCCTCCCTCCCTGATGCTGCTCCTGCTTCTGTGCAGGCGCCCACTGCCCAGCTGAGAGGCAGGCAGATGCTCAGAGGCAGCGGGGACTTGGCTCCTGGCAGGGAAGCCAGGCCACGGCCTCTGAGGATGGCGGTGGCAGCAGAGGAGGTGGAGGAGGGAGTAGAGCAGTGAGGGGGAAGGGGGCGGGTGGATATCCCATTTTGCCTAAGCACCAAGGAGAAAAAGGTTTGGTGCTTTGTTTTGCTTGCTTCAGCAAAACCAGGTTATAAACCAGAATGCGAACCATCCCCGTTCTTTGATTTTTTTTCTGGTTCGCCATTCAGTTTGTGCCCATCTCTAATTGTAATCCATGAAATCTCACACTTGGGAAAAAACAAACTATGTTTGTCCTTAAGGTGCCACGATACATTTATTTTTATTTTTGCTTTGTTTTTGTTATATGTACTGGTGTATTCTTCAAACTAATTTAGAACAGCAAAGTTTGTCATTCATGTAAACAGCTCAGTCGTCTTTTTAAAACTGAGCCTTTGCAAAATACCTTTGTAAACAAACAGAAATACGCACAGCTGCCTCGAAGACATATAGAAAAAATTCTGCTTGTTTTCCCCAGAGCTTTTCCTCTTCCTTTTATTGCAGTCTACTTTGTGTATTCATTTTTTTCCCTAAGATTGAGATGGTGAAAGAGAAAGAATGAGAGAGAGAGAAATGATAATATCATTTCGTATATGATTTAAAATAAAAATACTAATCGAAGAAACTCACAAGCATTCTTGCCCTTCCTTAGGTACAGGTTGTTATGGAACTTAACAATTCCTGAATGCTTTAATAGGTTTCTAGCAATTGTAGGAAACTCTGAGGGAATCGTTAAGATCTTCCTGTCTTTCTGATTTCCATACCTACCATTCTCATTATCACCAAATACTGTTAGACTGATAAAGAGTTACGCAATAAAAAGAGGTCAGAAAACGTGGAATGGTCATATTTCCTTTTCTTTTACCGATGCAAGAGACACAATCTCTTTCACAGCTGGTCATTTTCTTCCTGTCTTTCAACTTCTTTTAAAACCAAATCAGTTTATCAGTGGGCCATGTCCATTTCACATTGCTTCCCTAACCGTTTGTTCTGTCCTGTTGCTGTATTAATCTTTTTTTAAAACAGCAAATTCACATGTAAGCAGTAATTAAATCAATATTAAAATGTGCAGTTTTATTTGTAATTTTATCAAAATAAAAATTCACACACACACACACACACACACACACACACACATACCGTGTTTCCCCGAAAATAAGACAGGGTCTTATATTAATGTTTGCTCCAAAAAACGCATTAGGGCTTATTTTCAGGGGATGTTTTATTTTTTTCATGTACAACAACCTACATTTATTCAAATACAGGCATGTCATCATCTTCTGGTTGCTGCACAATGGTGGAGGGCGGGGTTTCACTTAACTGGGGCTTATTTTTGGGGTAGGGCTTATATTATGAGCATCCTGAGAAATCATACTAGGGCTTATTTTCAGGTTAGGTTTTATTTTCAGGGAAACAGGGTACATACACACACAACACACACACACACACACACACACACACACACATTCCTGTCATACACATATTTGAATGTATTTCATTGCTAGAGACACTTTTCTAAATGTGTTTTTACCTTAATTTAAAGGGAGAGCTTAAGCTGAGAACTGTGTTGGAACATTAAGGAAGTGTGAATTCTCATCCATCTGCACTGGCTCAATTCCATGAAGTTATTTTCAGTTATTTTCATGAAGCGGAGGAATCTCTTGTCTGCTGGGTAGCAGTTAAAGACAAAAAGCCTGCTAGGAAAACTGCATACAGCTACAACCGCAGATGTAGTTGAATATACAGGGAGCCAAGGCCAGGTAGGACAACCTAAGCAATCAAAGCACTAGGACTGGATAATGTATCAGCTTCCCCTTCGCCCAACATTCAACAAGCGAGCCAGGCAATCTGAGGTTCATTCCATTGTCTTTATATGAAGACATGTGTACATTTTAGCAAACCTTGAACTTCTTATTCCTTCTCCAGCTCCAAAAGATAAGACCCAAAGTCATGGGTATAAATTACAGGAAAGGAGATTTTGACTCACATGAGAAAGAACTTCCTAACGGCTGGAGCTGATTGACAATGGAATGGACTGCCTCATAGGGTGGTGGATCCTCCTACGTTGGAGGTGTTTCAGTAGAGGTTGGGTGACCTCCTCTCAAGATGTCCTGCTCTGGCAGGGGGCTTGACTCAGTGAGCCCCGTGGTTCCCTTCCAGCGCTAGTCTTCTATGATTAACATGGCTACCCCTTAGAAATCGCTGTCACTGGATGGTGGGTGCTGCTAAGTATACTGCCAGAACTTATTGACTTTGTGCACCTCCAGAAAAGGAGCTAAAACAGGAAGGTTGCCTAACTCTTGTGGGTTGTGTTATAAAGAGTTGATGGGATGCTGATGGATGACAAACTTTTTGGCCAGATGTACTGTACTAGTCTTCTCTTTTTCATTATAAAGCCACTAATACGTGATTACCTTGAGGTAACATTTTTCTCTGAAGGGGCACTTTCCTCCATCCCGAGTTCCCTTGGCATTCCTTTTCTGCCATCTGTTGCCAGCTCACATAATGGCAAAGTGGCACTTAACTTGATGGGCAGCTAGCATCACTTGCAACACTAATGTGAGATGTTTGTCTGCCAGGATTTGGGTTAAAGTAGAGATTAAAATGCAGTTTTCTTGTTCCAGTACGTGACTAATGGACGTCTATACAGATCCTTCTAAAAACCCTCTTTAGAACTTTACCCTGAGGGAAATAAAGCACTTTTGTTTGTCACAAAAAGCAGACAACTAAACCAAAGATTCTCCTGATATGTTTAGATTTGAATTGACTTCTCTTGTGGCAAAAGCAGTAGTACCTTTATTAACTACATAACATTTTCACAGATTTTGTGCCAAAGATACCTGGAATATTTTATTAAGAACTTTTAACATTTTTAATCCAGTGTGCCACAAGTTTTTTTGTGTGTGTGTATATGAAGTTCCACTAGATGATTTACAGAGAATCACCAGCTGAGCTTGGTGCTGACTGAGAATTTTCCAGAAGTCACTTTTATTTTGTTTTGTTTTATTACCTGGTTGATAGATTTCTGTTTAGGACATAATTGCTCCTTTGAGAAGTGTACCAGATTTCATGAAATATCATCCTCATCCAATTAAAGGCACATTGCACCTCCTTTACATTAAGCCGTAGCGATTAAAGCACCAAGAAAAATCATGAAAGCAATTTATAAAAAGGAGGTGGATAGGAAAATATTTGAATTGTTTCTTTGAAAGGTTGAGAGGGTTTGATTCACATTTCCCAGAGGACCAAATAAATAAATAAATAAATAATAAAGGCCCTGAAAAGGCCTTGTCTCTGCTATCTACCATTCTAATATATTTCTAGACAAGGCAGAGAACAGAGTCCCAGCAGGCAAGAACACACTATGGAAAAGTTAGTGGAAATCCCTCAACAATACTCATTTACGGGGCTACCACGTCCACCCAGCATGTCTCTCAGAATAGAGAAATTTGAGGGAAAGGACAGTGGGTTCCATACCAGTAGAAGTGGGAAGGAAATCGAGTCTATTTCAACATCTCCCCTCCTCAAATATCTGGGCCATTATTCCAAATACCAGTTATAAAAGAGAGTTTCACCTCATTTGCATGCATCCACCTCCAAGAAATTTTGACAACCTTTTAAAGGTGAGGAAGTTCATTCTGTTCCCAACATCATTGGAGTGATCAATTCTCTTCTTGTGGTAGGATTGTTAATTCCTGCAGAAGATAGATGCTTCTTAAGTCTTTTATCTCAGCTTTGACCATTTCACTTTCAGTGGCTCTTTTGGGGGGCAATGCAGTAGGAAAGCTTATGAATAGGCTGGCAATTCAGAAGGATTTGAGACGAATCTAATTTCATATAGGCTATGGCCTGTTCTCAAGCCAGTGCTGTGGCAATGAGAATGGTGGTCAAAGCACACTTTCCCACCCATCATTGTGTCTACTACAAAAGGCCATCCATAGATATTACCATAGTAGTTATCTGTTCTACAGCTGGACTGTAGGAGATGCTCTGAGGCCCATAATCTCATCCTACCATTGCTACATTAGGGGTGGCTTCTGCATTCCATTATATTCATGGTTCTTAAAAGTAACTTTTCAAACTGTGCCTTTGGGATTTGCTTGTCCTTTTGTGATGGTTACATTTCGGTTTGTACATCCTGAGGTTGTGGACAAGATCTTTGATTTATAGCTGTTATTTCTAGTCACTGCATCAGGCCAGATCCATAGTGACTGGCCATAAAAACAAACAAAACTAAATAAAAAACCCTACATACTCTCCCCCACCCTCTTGGGCATATCCAGAAATTCTTATCTCTTCCAAAAAAAACACACAAAAGGACTCAAATCTCATTTATAAAACTCTCCACGATGATACAAACTTTTATGTTCTCTCAGAATCATCATTTCCTTCATTCTCTGAATAAACATGCCATTTAGATAAGTGTTGTTCTGCTTCTACTTGAATCATTGTTCCTCTATCAAGTAGTGATGAAGCTCCTTAAAGTAGCATCGTGTTGTGTTATCTTGATGAAAAAGATAACACCATCAAGCCCCTTACATTTCCTCTCCCTCCCATAAATACTGTGAAATCAACTGTGCTATGCAGAAAGGTTTTCTAAAACCAGCTTCTTTATATATTACCTCACTCATTTTTGGCCATATTATTATTATTATTATTATTATTATTATTATTATTATTATTATTATTATTATTATTATTATTATTATTATTATTATTATTATTATTATTATTATTATTATTATTATTATTAATAATAATAATAATAATAATAATAATAATAATAATAATAATAATAATAATAATAATAATAATACCTTTCACCCTTCAGAGCAATTAAAAAACTACTTAAAATACACATTTACAATTCCAACACTATTTTTAAAAAATTAGTTTTATTTAAAATAAAAAACTATTTACAAAGACACATAATAGTACACACACTAAAAGTCACAGTATTGTCATACATCTATTTGGGAGAAAATACACATGTATACTCACAAGTTTAACTCTAAAAATTGAAAACCTCACTCACCAGTATTGTTACTTATATTCCAATATCACCTTTCATTTCTCCAGCCTTAGCCTTGCTAAATATCTAAGCAATTTACAGGTGGTTTCACCTTGAGTTGGCACTGCTGCCTACAAACTATAAAAGCAATCCAAGTATTTATAAACTTGTTGGAGTATGTTGGGTTCCTATCTACTCTTACTTCATGCATAAACTTTTTGGCAAGTTAGCCAAGATGGAAGGCTAGTGCAACATTATCTATTCATGTTTAGTATGAGAGAATATGGAAGATAGCCCATTTTTAACTGAGCTTTAATCCCATATCCTATAGTGCATTCCTATGTGTCCCTTATTTAGAAGAAAATCTGACCTTCAATGTGTCACACTGCCCAGTCCCTATGCAACAGACAGCAGCCTATTAGTTACTTACATGTGTTTAGAGCTGACTAAAAAACAGGTTCATAATTTGGGGCTGCTGCCAGAGCCATCATTGTCACCAAAGACATAGGCAGCTGGCCGAAACAGAGTGGCTGTATCAGCTGTGAAGGTACAACTTTTTTAAAAACAGCCTTTTCACATCAACACTGTCCTTCCTGAGTGTGGTGAAGAACAGACAACTTCATGTCTATGTTAGTGGACTCTATGACCCTCAACATGTTTTGGTGCCTCAAATGCTCTTGATGTTGCCCATTATCAGGTGAAAATTCTCTGATAAATTTATTAATTGTACTGCGGTGCTTCTGAGACAAATAAAGAAAGCTGTGACTAGAATATCAGTTATGTCCTATCTCTCCAACCCGGGGCTGCTTTTTTAGAGTAGTTTGTAGACTTGACTACTCTAAACCAAGAGGGAAACATTGTTTATGGCGACTCGCTGATATTTCATGTTCTGTTCAATATCCTGACACTTAAGTCTCTACAAAGCTTTGGAACAAAGTTACCTGGAGGTGTATCTATCTGGAAGACCCTAAGATTGTCATCTGAAGCCTTTCTACACATGACCCCACTGAATGAAGCAAGGTAGGTAGCTAGTGCTTACAGGGCTTATTATGATTATTGTAATACTTACTATGATGCCCTATTGGTGGAATGCCCTTGCTAGAGAGAATCGCCCAGTGCATGCTTTCATGTCATGTGAATGCAAGAGAAGGTAATCCCTTTATTGCTGTTGTTATGTTCTGTCAAGTTGGAACTGACTTATAACCAACCCTAACAAGGTTTTCAAGGTGAGTGAAATATTTAAGGAGTGATTCTAGAAGTTTAACTCTCCCAGTGAGTGGGGGATTTGAATCCTTTCTCCAACACTGGGAACCTACCTTTATTAGACAACTAAAAATGGGGGGGGGGGGGAGGATAAATCCAGATTATTTAGCAGTATTTTGAAGAGTGGAATGAAAAACCTACCCAACTGCTACCTGGGTGGTATTTGAAATTGCACCCCTAATGGCATTTGTAAACTGTGTTTTGACTCACCTCAAGAAGCAGGTCTGGCACAATTGTCTGCCATGAATTTTTGGGATTCTCATATATATAACCTTGGTGCACAGCCTGAAGAAGTTGAATTTACATCAAAAGCTAGCTCTTTGTTTGATTTTTTTTAATAGTCTCATAAAGGTATCACCTGCTCTTACATTCACATGACATGAAACGACCACACAACCTTTTAATTTCCCCCCCAAACTAAGTCAGGTGAGGGCTGTTACTTTTGCTGCCATTTTACAAACTGTTTTTACACATTTAGTTCTTTGTACTATTTTACTCCCCTCCGCCTTACTATGTGTTGCTACTGGATTTATTTAGGTTTTAATCTGGTTTGTTTAGTTATTAATTCTTCCAAGAGTTTTAATACACATTTCTTAACTGGACATTGTTCAAAGACCTTAGACTTTAGGAGATTTCCTTCCCACCAATTAAGTATCTCAAGTGGGAGGTGAGAAGGAACTCATCAGCATGTTTCCTCCTTTACAGATCCAGTATATGATTGCTTTTTAAAAGGAAATCCCATTTAAGAAAGGCTTAGAAACCAAAAACCTGATTTAGTAACTAGCTTAAGGCTGCTTTTCCCAAATGGGAGCCTCCCAGCAGGAAGCTTTTGTGACTATTAGATCATATTAAATACAGAACATTCTTGCCTGGCAAGTTTGCAAGTGTGTGTGTGTGTTTGTTTCGTTTAATGAACTCAGCTCCAGATTGCTCAGGGGTCTGTCCTACAGTTAATCAAAATCAGATTTATTCACTTAAGGAGATGCTGCAACAACAACATCATCATCATCATAAAAAAAAAATCCTTCTGCAAAATGTCTCATATTGAGTCAGCAAACTCTCTTGCTGACAATGAGGAGCATGCAATTCCTGAGACAGAAATTAAAGACAAGACTCTCCCCCCCCCCTTGCCTTTTTTTCCTGACACTGAAGGCCATCTTGGAGATGATCCTACAGGGTGGAAAAGTAAGCCAAGAGATGCTTTTCTTTTTCATGAAACACCACATTGCTTTAAAAAAGCAATTCATTGGGGAAGGGGAAGTGGAAAGGTCTAATTCACTGCCTTTGTCCTTCACTCCTGATCTCCATTTTAAAGAAATACTAATACTTCCTGGCAGTTTAAACGGGTCACATAGCTTACACCAGCTCTGAAGAATGCTCCCACGGGAATGGAGAACTGTGCAGTGCTTGCACACTTCTAAAGGATAAAATCAGGTGTTCGGGGAGAAGGGGAGAAAATTGCCCTAGCAATAGTGCTAGTAGTACATCGGAGAAAGGGTTCATTAGGGATGAATTGAGAGCTGTGTGCTGTTTTTGGACAAACGGGTATACAGCGACCAAATCAGGGTTCTCTGTGCATTCCCAGGGTGACCACAGGACAGATCACAGGGGTAGACTGGCACTCCCTAAAATACCCTGACGTAAATTCCAGCATTTGTGGGCTTAACACATTAATATAATGGTGTGTTTTTAAAATTTCTACACCATTAAGTAGGGAAAATGGAGATCCTAAATATCAAAACCATATAAGGCAGATGCTGAGCTGGTACCATGACTGGCAGCTTCCCAAACCAATGACATCCAAGATCTCTCCTGCACACTCCAATTGCTGAGGGTATCTGAGTGAGATCAACAGGCTATGGCATTCACTCTCTACATTTTTTAAATGCTGCAGTCCAAAGTGAGGGACTTTTCTCAGTGTATCCTATTGCCTGTATGTTGCCTTCTTGACTTTTATTTTATTTTCCTCTTCCCTTTAAAACCTTAGTTATTTACACTGTTAAAACAACTAAAAGGGTGTGTACTTGTATATTCCTGTGTGTGTATGTGAAGGCCTGCATTCCTATATAGCAAAGCGTGCTGCTTATATTATATAGATTTTGAATGGTTCATTTTGTTGCAAAGTTTTTAATTTCTGGTAAAATTCATTTTACTATGCAGTAGAAGTACAGAGATACACAGAGGAGAATAGCTTCAAGTTCCCCAGATAGTCCACCCCTTTCGCATTAACTGGCACTTACAGTCTCAATAACATACTCCGAGCACACTTTACTATAGGACTGCAGCACACTTTACTACAGAAGCCTGTCTTTCTCCACCCTTAACACATTTTGTTTTCTCTTCCCTTGTTGGTAGGGAGTTGACCAGTTTTTCTTTTTGCCCATATTCTCTGGGCTTCAGGTGGACAAGCAGTTCAGCTGGAAATAATTCTGATGACACAGAGTAACTACCTCCCCTCAAGTTACCTTCATTTGCCTTTCCCCATTTACAGGAATGTTGCTGGTCCTGAGATATCCAGGCACATGGCAAAACTGGCATGAGTCCGGATAAGGATGTGGCTGGAATATCTTGAAAATGGCACAAGGCAGACCATGAACCAACCTGATCTCATTTGGGCACAGGGCAGGTTGGGGTGCTTGCAACATACTTGTTTGTTATCTCTCCCCTGTTCCATTCCTGCCTTATGTGGATATTTCACTCAGCCCTTGTTTATACTCATGAAACCATGTCTTGGAAAATGAGGACAAGACCCGTGCTAACTAGGCAAAGGGCGAAAGCCATTGCGGTGTAGCAGTTAGGGGCTTGAGATCCAGATAATATTCACTTTAATCCCCACTGAGCCACAAAACCACTTGAGTAACTTTGGGCCAGTCGCTCTGTCTCTTAACTTGGCCTATGTTACAGGTTGAGTAAAACCATTGACTTAATAGGATCCATATAAGGGTTGACCCGCCATTTATCAAATGATTCAGAAGACTGCATTGAATTCATTATGGGGCGGGGGGGGGAGGTTATAAATGTAACAGATTAATGAATAATGAACCGGGTCCTTACATCTATAGTACTGTGCCAAATTATGTCTGATTTCTTAACTCTTGGTATTTAACCTGAGAACACTGAAGCTGATTCCCCAAAGGAAAAGAGGAAAACAACAGCAGCAACAATAGAGAATAATTTTGGGAGGAATTCTCATGGGTCGGAAGAATTGCATAGGAGAGGTTTCATTTTCTTGCCCCTGATTTTAGATGTGAGGTGATCCAGGCATCCATGTGACAGTGTTCTGTCTTTAAAGGTACAATCTTATGTCTGCTCATCTTCACCTTCCCATACTTCAGTTAAAACCCATAATGTTATCAGGACATTTCTCCCGGGGAATTTTTTTCAGATCCAATAGTAGGGGTAGCAGTGTCTCCTAGAATTTCCCTTTCACAGAGGTTGAAATTTGGAGTGTATTTATCAGCAGATATCATCATTCTGGGTTTTACCTGGTGGAGCCATCATTGGTGAAACACCTGGAGCCTGTGGAGAGTTGTGTATTACGTTCGCTGGTTGTTGCAGCTTTCCTGGTATACCTGTTGATGTCTTCCTCAGTGATCCATCTGGAGGCTGGTAAGACCTGCACACTCAGCTGGGTGCAATGCTATGGTGAGAGACTGCTACATTTTAGGCCAAGGGGTTATGGGGTGGGTGGTTTGTGTTAGGAGACTTCTTTCTGTCAAAGTTGGGTAATGGGATATCTGTGGGGATTGCATGTGGCCCTGGGTTCTTGAAAGTGTGTATCTTGGAGGGTTGTTGTGAGGATTATTTTGTGGTAGTGCCTGGGAAGCACTCAGAACCCTTGAACTATGGATCTTGCCCTTCGAATGGTGGAGCAGGTGTTACATCAAAGTAGCAAAGGAGGGTTGGAGGTGTGTTACCTGAGGCTTGCTGCAAAGTATTGGGGAGAGCAAGCCCATTTGTGAGTCTAAAGGACAGTGCTTTGAAAACAATCCTTTGAAAAAACTTGACATTCTTTTTGAAATGGTGCATTTAAAAACTATATGCATTTCTCTTTTCCAGTGCAAAGATTATGACTGTTAATACAAACATGAAGACAGTAATGCATTGCTGTCAAGTTCTGGTAAAGGCTGAGGACGCCTTCTCAAACATCCAATGTACAGCACATTAATGCATGGATCAGGCCCTGATCCTCTTTCCCTGGTCTCCAGAAGTGGAATCTCAGGCTGGGTTGGAGATTGTTAATTCTGTTCACCATACTGTGTAGTGAAAATGGAGTTGGCCACATAGCACTAGATTATTCCTTGACTTTATGCCCAACAGGGACCTGAAAATAGCTTTTGTTCATTCATGAGAAAAGGAATAACAATGGAAATTACACCACAGAACGCTCTATGGTTTGAGACTAGAGATAGGGATATTCATACTCATATATGAATATGAATAACCCCGACGCAGCTGGGCCTAACAAGGGTCCGGCCCCCAGGACCTGACCATCCACTCACACGTCTTGCCACAGCGCCATTCCCGCTCATCGTTCCAACAGCACGTGGAGCTCTGTTCTCTTCCTGGCCGGCTGACCACTCAGCAGCTGTGCAGGGAGACTCATCTTCCTGCCCCCTGCCTGGAGTGGCCAGCTGAGCAGGGAGACAGCGGAGCTCCAGGCACCACTGGAAAGACAAGCGGGACCGGCACCATGGCATGTAAGTGGACGGTCTGGTTCCAGGGGCCAGACTCTCATTAGGTCCATTTGCATGGATTCATGGATTCCATGAATACGAATATCTCCATCTCCATTTGGGACCTCATTATTTGTCAGAGCCTCTTTCCCCAAGATCATCCACCCATGCCACCAGATCCTCTCAGGCCATGCTCAAGATGGCCACACTGAAGGAGGCACTTGGGCCTTCTCCCTCTCTATCTTCAAGAGGCTGCCTCCGACAGGGCTCTTTATTGAGGCTTCTGACAGCAAGCCCGTCTGAATTTGCCACTGGCCCTGCCCGCCCTATGATGGGTAAAAATTCCACTGTCTGGGCTTTGTGATGTTGTGATGTTTTAACCAATATGATTTGTTTTGATTTTATTTCTCTTATTATTTGGGCTACTGTTATTTCTGTTTTGTTCAGTTCTTCTGATTTGTGAACTTCCTAGGATAATGTCTCACACTAATGGGGTGGTATAGAAGTCTATGAAACAAACAAACAAACATTGTAAAACAAGGGGACAAATCCCCCCCCAGCTAGAGCGGCGGGGACTTGATCATTATTACTAGTGCAAGTTTAATTGATTTCAATGGATCTACTCTCATTACGGCCAAACTTGGATTTACCTCAAGAAAACAATGCCAAACAAAATAAAAGCATTAGTACCATTATCCATGACAATCTATGAGCATCAACACCTATTGATGTCATCTTCATTATAACCTTTCCAAATATCTGTCAGCCTATAGAACAGTGTGGCAGGGATCCGATAGTCCACTTCTCCCAAGGGAGGACATGCTATAAAGAGGGTGTCACCATGAAGACAGCAAAGTTCTTTCCTTATAAACATGCAATGGCCCACAGAGCAACGGTCTTGTTTAATCATTTGGGGTGGTGGAATCAAAAGCAGTCTCTGCTCAGGTGAAATTCCATCCAAGAGGCTGTATATATGAGTTCTCAAAGAAGACACTTTAATGGGGGTGGGTGGGTAGATGGGATCAAACACCCAAGGGGAGTAAAAACTTGAATCCCATTCTTTTTGTTAACATTATCAGATCCTACCATCTCCCCTCCTGGCTTCCAGTGTGTTTGCAGATAAGTGTAACACCTTTCTTGTCAAAGTGGAGAAAACATAAAAATGGCACTTTTGGTTACACAATATCTAATTTGTTCTCAGAGGCACTTCCTCCCACCCCTTTCTTTAAAAGTGGAAAAATAGGTCATGTTGGCTTTCTCCAGTCTAAGATAAATGATAGTTTTGAACAAGAATACAATAGGTATCTGCTCTTGTGTTGCTAGGCAAACAGGTTTAACTAATATCTCTCCAAAGTATGCCCTTGTGACTTTTGAGGAAGAAAAAAAGACTGCCGGCAATCTTTGCTTTTTGAGAAAGAGGAGCATCAGGTGAAAGGAAAAAAGATATGGAGGTACATCTCTTTGTAGGAGCGGGCTGCACTTGTGGGTGTTTGATCGGCTGTCATTGCTTTGAATTCTCATCATGCTACAAAATTTACAAAGGCTTATATACAGAACCTCAGAGTTCACTTTGTCCCTTCGGTGCTATCGATTTCATTGATAAGTTAGCTCATCCATGAGTGTGTTCATGTGCAGATGCAGTACAATTGCATTGCTGAAAAGAGCCCCAAGTTCTGTTTACTTACTAGTCCTAAATATTTCCAGGTCCTGTAAAGCTTTGCTCTGATCTCACTTAAGCTGAAGGCAAACATGAGATAAAAATAATAGGCCTAGTTTTCCAAGCCTGTCTTCCAGTGTAAATCAACTGGCATACCAAATCCAACATTGCCTGAAACCAGGGCTGTAACTGTTGCAAAGTTTTAAATTTCTGGTAGAAGTACAGAGATTCGCAGAAGAGAATAGCTACAAGTTCCCCCGATAGTCCACCCCTTTCTCATTAACTGGCACTTAAAGTCTCAGTAACTCACTGTGATGTATTTGTAAGAGAAATAATAAAAACATTTCAATACTTACAGTTGTCAACAGATCAACAGCAAGAAACACTCAGCAGAAACGTGAGTGCTTGAATTCAAAGGCTGGAAAGAACCATTGGTAAGAACTGGATAGATAACCACCCCAGCTCAGAAAAGTCCCTCCCAGTCACACAAACTACAGATAGCATGTGAGGTTGCAAACAAAATTCCAACAAAAAGTAGGGTGGAACAACTGGGACACGTAAACAAGTCCCAGAGCACCAAAATTTAGAGGGCACCAAAATCTAGAGGTAAATGTATGTTGGTGGTCACGGAACAAAGGAAAGGCTAATTGCCTTGGAGAGAGAGAGAGAACAAAGGAGTCGACTGTGGATGTCCGAGCCAGCGGAGCCTACTGGCAACGCCCTGAGGGCTCTTTTTATTGACTTAGCATGATTACATAGTATGCTATGAGAGAAACAGATAGGATACTAGTCACCTAATTGTAACTAGGATTGGCTAAAATAACCCTTTGATCTTATGCTTTACCTCTAAGCGAAAGGGCAGAAGAAGGGGCTACTCCGCCTGCTGGCAGCTGCCGCATCCTGCCAGGAGTGTATGCATGTCACTGAAACAGAATGCAGCTACAACCTTCAGGCAGGGGTTTCCCACAAATGTATGGATGTTAGCAAAATAAACACCAACACCTCCTGGTCCATTAGCTTTCCCTTTTTTTGGGGGGGGGAAGCATAGTTATTCTCTTTCTTTTTCAAGAATACCTCTCCCCCCCCCCCCCCGCCTGGGGGCTTGCAGATATGCTCAAGGGCAGAGTGGATGGGAAACAGTACTGCTTGAACCTGGATTGCTTCTCTTGCTGCTTTTTCCCTTTGCTTAGTATTATCATCTCTTTCTGTCCCTTCCTTCCCACCATGTCCTTGGGGGAGCCTCAGGCACAGCCTTCATTAACTATCCCCCAAGGAGATGTGGCTGAGGGGGTAGCAGGAACAGGCAGTGAAGAGTCACCCTGTTTTTTGCGGTAGTAACCATCACCCCCCCACACACACACAAACACACACACACACACACCAACAATGCCTAGGGATTGCATATCATGAGGAATTGGGTGAGTCATTGATCCAAGAAGGTGGCAGGGGCTACTTTGTGCTGGCACCCACAGGCACACAATTATTATCAGAAATTACATGTGCTCTGCTGCTACAATATCAGCCACAACTTTCCAAATTCTGTACTTGGGATGTGAGTTCCTAAAGCCTGCAAACTGCAAGAGCATCCAGTATCTGGCGGATGTTGTAAAACTCATGAAGATTATTCAGACTGAAAATACTGGGGTAACATTTTGCTACTCTAGCATGCAGTTCCTGTGTCTCAGTCTGACACTATTGACCACATTGCTTTGATTCTGGTGTCATTATGTGTCAACCAGGGTGCTCCTGGATTCATCCCTGAGCTTGGATGCCCAGGTCTCAGTGCTGGCCAGGAATGCATTTGCACAATTAAAACTAGTGCGCAGCTACATCTGTTTCTTGAGAGATCTGATCTGGCCACTGTGACACATGCCCTAGTTACTTCTTGCCTTGATTACTGTAACACGCTCTATGTGGGGCTGCTGATGGAAAGTGTCAGGAAATTTCAACGGATCTAAAATGCAGAAGCCAGATAGCTGACTAGGCCTGGTTACAGGGATCACATAACCCCTCCTGTTACAGCAGCTCCACTGGCTGCCAATCCATTACCAGGCACAATTCAAAGTGCTTGCTTTAACCTATAAATCCCTAAATGGCCTTGGTCCGAGCTATCTCAAAGACTGTATCTCACATTATCAGCTGGCTCAGGTTCTAAGATCATCAGGGGAGCCCTTACTCTTGGTCCCACCACCTTCATAGGTGTGTTTGGTGGGGACATGGGAGAGGGCCTTCTCTCTTGCTGCTCCCAGACTTTGGAACTCCCTCCCACTTGAGGCCAGACTGGCCCCATCTTTGCTGTCCCTCCGCAAGTAGACAAACACCTTTCTCTTCAGGCAGGCTTTCTCTTAGTAAGTTGCTGTCTGAGGCTGTGGTCATACTTACGAAATGTTGCCCATTTCCCCCCCCCCTTTGATCTCAAAATTAAATATTGTGATCAAATGACATATGTATTGGTACTTTGAAAACACGTAGGGATGCAGGTCTCGGAATATGTGTCACGTTACCACAAAACATGACAGTTCTGTGATCTGCAGTTGCGGGATCACACAGGCACATTTCACCAGTGGGCGCATGGCTTGAGAGGATTTTTTTAAAATGGATGGATCTGTATTACTGCTTTCACTGGGTTTTTAGTACTACTTGTGTTTTCCATTTTTGTTATTTTCCATTTCTCAGAGTGGCATTTGTTTTTTTCCATTTAAATATATACTTATAATTCTTAGCTTTAAATATGGCCTTTTAATGATATAAACCACCATTGTATACTTGTTGTTTTCAGCTTTAAATACTGTATTTCAATGTTGTAAGCTGTCTTGAGTCCTTTTTAAGGAGAAAGGTGGAGTAAAAATATTTTAAATAAATAATAAATAAAATCAAGCCAGTTTCATCTTATGGCAAGCTTTCTCTGGCTTTTCTAGATATTAAGTATTCAGAAGTGGCTTATGAGTGCCTGTTTTGGGGGGAGGCACCCTGGGACGGTGCAGCTTGCCCATGGCTACACAAGCTGGCTTTTTTCCTGGGAGGCATGGTGGGGAGATAAACTCTTGACCTCTGGCTCTGAAGCCATATATTCCATCCCATTGCTATACAGCTATGGTTTATCCTTATCCAGCAAATTAAGGCAGATCAAAGGGGATATCTCGATATGGCTTCCTCTTCACATCTACTGTGTTGCCATGTAGCAAAGGATATGTTCAGTTGGTGAATGGGAACAGCTGGAATATGGAAAGAGAGAGATAAAGCTGCCCTGCTGCTTGCAAGGAGGGAAATGACGGTAAAATATCCATCACCCCAGACAATATCTAAACAATGTCGGCCATATGCATAAGAAACCTATTACCTAATATGAGTCAATCACTGATAATGTCCTCAAACGTGCACTATCTGTGAAATGAATACTGAATGGCACATGTCCCAAACCAGTTGAGATAAATGAGTCCGTTGGCACAGCAGTCCAAACACGCAGGATGAATGAATTGTTTCATTTCATATGCCATTTGCTAATCCTTTGTAGAAGAGGCCAAATAGGTACCGGCGGGAGCTGTTTTGGGGAGGAGATAGTAACATCGCTCTTGGCACAAGCGGCAGCAGCTCATAAGTTTCCTTTAATTTGTCCTTTGTATCCCATTGCAGGGGCTTAATACTGCCAGGCTGACAATTTATCCACACAAGTCTTCATTCCTTTGACCTTATTCCCTCCCTAGTAGGACTAATTGGTGGAGCTTAAGTTATTCCAGTGATATTCTTTTGGCGGGTGACCAGCTTCTCTACAGAGTGCTGATACACCCCCCTATCAACAGCCTCTCCTCCCTCTGTGGGCACCTTGATCTGCAGCCAAGTTTTCCTTAAAGATTCCATGGCCTTTATGACACAAATCCTGCTTGGAGCTGTATTTTTCACTTCCTCTGGTTCCCTCAACCTCTTGCCTGAACATTCGACAAATATAATTCATCATCTTCTCCTGCACCTTAAAAGCCATTTGGAAAACAGGCAAAGTCCAACTATGGCCTGCATAGCAGATTGCTGATGTTAGAGTAAGGAGACATGAGTTCAAATTTCTACCCAGCTGAAGGTCACAAGTTAACATTCAACCAATCACATTCTCAACGTAGCAAGATATAGGGGTGGATGAGTTTGTCAATTTCCGTTCATGTTATTTGCACAACCACGATCTCTTTATCTGGTTTCTTCATCATTATGTGAACATTTGTTCTAAAAAGAAGTACAAAAAGTTAAGTTTATTTTTGTGCACACTTCCCTGTGTGCATATTTATATGTCATTTCTCCTATTACACACATTCACATGCAGTTTTTATGTGGGACATTTTTAACAGCTATTTCTCCCCAATTTATGCCTTCTTCTATGATCTTTTCCTTATTATACAAATTAATGAGACTGCACTACAAAATTTGGATGTCTGCAGTTGGAAACTTAAAAGGGTTTGATTCCCCTTATCGGGTCAGGATGGGAAAATAGGATCAGTTCTCCCTAAAATGAAAACCAAAGACAATTCTCGCTGTCAGTACTAACGATGGGCAAATCTGTAAGTTCTCACTTCAATTTTTAAATGATGTTTAATTTTTAAACCTCAAGAACTTTCCATCCTGAATATTGAAGACATTTTGATAAATTCTTAAAAAACAAATTGAAACAAAATTCTTCTTTATCTGCATGGCCCAAATTCAGTAGCTAACCATCTCAAAAAATCTGTTAAAGATAAGGCATTGCTAAGAAAAAAATAATGGTAATCTTTTTTCAGTGTCACAGCCAGTTGTGGTTGAATAAACAGAGGTTCATTCAGATTTTTAATTGTTAAGCACTCCAAGCCCTTAGAAAACTGGCCAGCTCAGGTTTTTTTTTAATAAAATAAAATAAAATAAAATAAAATAAATAACTTTCAAGTACGTCTCAATGCAAATATGAAGATTATTATATCAGTGATTTGTCATACATTCTTACTGCAATAACAATTCCAAGTATGTTCCCACTCATCCCTGATCCCTTTCCATGTCACAAACCTGGTATAAAGACAAAATGAGGAAACCCACGATAGCGTCCTTCCTGAACTCTCTTGATAACTAACAAATTTCATATAAATCCAAGTGCACATTGAAGCAAAACACCCAAATGTCTCCACCCACCTTCATGACTGCATTCACAAGTCACGATGTTGGGGTGTAGGTGAGATTTTGTCTATGTTTTATGAGAGGACCTTTTTGAAGGAGAACTTAGCTGAGCTCTCTTGTAGCTCTCATTGTCTGGCAGCTACCATCTTTCTCCCCCACAATATTTCATTCTAAGGGGAATTATAGAGACCATGTTTGAGAATGGTGTGGGTATGGCAGCTGACACAGAAAATAATGACATCCCACATGGAGCAATATTTTTTTTCAGGGGGAGTTGCTATGCTCTCCGGAATGTCACTCAAAACAGAATATCCAGAGAGGGAGGGACACAGGGACCTCTGAATGAGCATATCAAGAATTTGGATGGAAGTGACAGAAGGTGTTTGTGAAGGAAACTGCTAAGGGGAATTTGAACAGTTCTTGATCTGATTCTGATCCTTCCAGTTTCCCTTTCTCTAGTGAGTATTCATTCCTGGTTGAGAGAGTATTGATAAGGGCTGCAAACGTGGAACCTTAGTGGACCAACCCAGGTGGTTCTTCTGTTTAATCTCCGAGATTCTCCGTTCTGAAAACTAAAAAGAAAAATACACAAAAAAACACAAACCAAGAACAGACAATGAATGAAATCTGTTATTATTTCAAAAGCAAGTGTATGACATTTCTCTTTCTATAGCCTAGTTTGTGTGGGTATGCTTGTGTGTGAAAGCAGAATTCACTGACCATCAGAGAAATAAGCTGCCCAGGATGATATTATAAATTCTTTCAGTATTTCTTCCAGATTTCTTTTATGGTATCCAGCCTTTGGTGTGACATTTTCATGTGAGTAAAATACACTGTGGCCATCAAGTTGTTCTCACTGAGGTTTACAAAATAATAATAATATAAAAAAACCTTCCACAAACATAATAATATAAAAGGACCAAGAAAATGCTAGAAGTCAAGCTGCTGTATAAGTGTTTTCTTTTTCTTCTTCTGTTCTTTGTTCCATTTGCTTTGATTACATCTGCTTGTGTTTCGGAGGCTCTAAAAGAAAGCAGTGTTGCTGGTTTTGTTTGTGTCTTTGACAATGAATCCAAGAGCTCATTATTACAGTATTTCTGCCCCCAGTGCTGATGAACTCTGGATGTATGTTGGAAAACACTGCTGGGCGAACTGTGTTTTCAAGCACAATAGCTACCCAGCAATCCTATCATGCTGTGTAACTCAACAACAATATTAGCCAGACTTTGTCTCCTATAACTGTAATAAAATCTGTCTTTAAAAATGTGGTTCCTGGTTATTCATAAGTATGAACGTTAAAAAACAAACCAACAAACCAAAAACACTATGCTAACTCACTGATTGATGACCAGGACAAGCCGATACATGTTTATTTTGAAGTAAGCTTCACTTTAATGGAGCTGATTCCCAAGCATTAAAGATGGGGATGACTCACCATTTTGGCGAGTCATCCTGCTTTGTGAGTCGTCAAAAGTTGACAACTCATGAAGCACAAAGCTGCCCCCATGAACCGACGAAGCACGAATTTATTCGTCAATTTGTGGGGGGGTTACTAAAAAAAATCCTGACCCCCTGCCGCCCCCTGTGCCCCCCCATGCCACCACCGCACCCTCGCCACCCCCGACAATGCACCCCCACCATAATTGCCACTGCCGCCATCTCCAGCTGGCTTCCGCAGCCACAGCTTGCAGAAAGGGACACTGGCTGCCCTTTGCAAAGATGATGGCTGTGGCTTAATTTAGGGTAGGGAAGCTGCAGCTGCCATCTTTGCAAAGGGCAGCCTGGATTCCCTTAAGGCAGGTGGTGGCAGCGGCGATTATGGTGGGGGTTGACGGCGGGGGTGGGGGTGGCGGCAGGGGGGTGGAGTGGCGGGGGTGGGGTGGGGTGACGGGGGGTGCGGAGGTGGCGGCTAAGGTAGGGAGAGGAAGGGGGTGGGGGATAGGCTGTGGGGGTGAGTGGCTGCCTATCGTCTTGCTGATCAGCTGATTGACGGGCCGATAGTCAGAACGGGAAAGCCATAGGAAGAGCCATAGGAAAGCCATAGAAAGAGAGGGAAGGCTAGCATTCCCTCTCTTCATATAGGGGACGAATAAAAATGGGGAAATATTCATCCCTTCAAATTCGTCAGGGTCTGTGGAACCCACGAATATGAAGGGATGAATATTTAACAAAGTGATTTCTGATGTATATCGCAATCTGTTTTTTAATTCGTCCCCATGTCTACCAAGCATGTATGCAAAAGATGGCAACTAGGGATGGGATTTGGGATTTCTTGAACTACGAATCTCATAATTCCCCTTTCTGGGAGCTCTACATGAAGTAAACACACCTTGAGGATACCTAAATTGGTTCAACTGGGAGGAAAGGTCTAACATGGAAGGCTTTGAAGTTACATGGGACTAGCTTCACCTAGCTTCCTGTTCATAAAGGAAGCTTCCAGTTAGCTCTGGGGCAAGAACAGGAAGCTTTGGTAGAGCTAGGCCTAGCTAAATCTTCCAGTTTAGACCTTTTCTTCCAACTGAGCAAATTTAGGTGTGTACAAGATTGTTCCGGAAAGGTAATTATGGGATATATAGTCCAATAAATCTGAAAATCTCATATCTGATGGCAACTTTAGATTGTACGCTGACAGCGGTCCGTAGACATTTTCCAGACTCTGAGAATTCTTCGGAAACCATACATTCTGGTTATTTAAAAATTATCCATACTTTCAACATTCACCTACACACTGGAACACACTTCTCCACCAGATTTTGCACTTCGTTTGATACAGTATTCAGCTTTTTTTAAAAAAAGTGCATC
Organism: Intellagama lesueurii; assembly: GCA_037013535.1. Lineage (NCBI taxonomy): Eukaryota > Metazoa > Chordata > Lepidosauria > Squamata > Agamidae > Intellagama > Intellagama lesueurii. Next base: position 23,894,815 of record JBAJHW010000010.1, on the reverse strand, counting down.
AAAGTCCATTTTGATTTTTTTTTAAAAAAAGAATATTACATATATACTCAGACAAAGATTTTGGTGCAGCTTAAATAAGGCTGCAAAGTAACCTGGAAATTAGACAGAGCACATAAAATGATCTGAAATGTAAATAGATGGAGTTATCTCTCTCAACTATAATACACATTTATTTCCTGATATACACATTTTTATGGAACAGGCAGTCTACCGTCTTCAACACTTTCACACACTGCTTTCCTTCATATACAGTACACATATTTTGAGTAAAGAAATTACATTACAAAATTTGGAAAAGTGTAAAATCCAAAGTACAGTGATGTGTATTCTCAACTCTACTGTATGGTCTCGAATTGTGAACTTCAACAAGGTATGCAGTAAAGAAGGTTAAATAATTTTAAATATGGTTTTCTTCACAGGGTGTTGAGAATGTCATGGACTAAGAGAGTGATCAGTGAAAATATGCTATGGAATTGTACAAAGATCAGGAAAGCATAAAACATATAAAAACAGAAAACTGCAATGACATAAGGAGAAATGTAAAGGACAGATTTTTACAGCTGATCATTGGAGAAAAAATTAATTTAATCATGTGCAGGAAGTAGAACTGGCTCGAACACCTTGGCGACTCTTTGGGCTGCAATGCAATGTTGTTGTTTAGAGCTCCCTCTAACATTTTGTGGCTATTTAAAAACCGTTGGCACGTCCACAGTCTCTGAAACAGAATGCTTCCAAGTTATTTAAGCAGAAAGTTTCTGGGGTAGAGGTGGTGAATCAGATATATATGGATGAATAAATGGGATGAGGAGACAGATGGTGATGCTAGAATCTCAAACACTATTCCAAACCCTCTGTACTCCATTTTCTTCAACATCAGAAATAAACATAAACTGATTAGAAAGCCTTGCACAGAAGCTCACTGGATTCCAACACCTTTGTTGAAGGCTTCTGCATAATCTCTGAGCCCAAATTTCTTCTGAGACTCTGTTAAAACTTGAGGAGGAGGAGGTTTCACTTTTCTTGGCTTTTATGAACAAATATATAATCCTTGTGTGCTATAAATTATACAGGCGAAAGAACTAAGGGCTTAGCTACACAAGCTGGTTCAAGTCGGCTGATATGGGCTAAATAGGTTCACTTAAAGTCAGGTAGAGCTTTGGGAATCCCATATGGTGCGATCTTTGCTTCCGCATGGAATATGCACCTCAGGTGATCCTAGTTGGTCTGCCTCCTTAAAAGCCCTTTTGTGATGTTTCCATCAGCACAAGCCACTGAAGTGAAATTGTCATCAACCACCACAAGCCATTCCGAGCTCCTTAGAAATACAGGTGAGCGTGAGCCCGATTGCCAATGGGTTGAGGACAAAGCAATCTTCAAGGAGGCCAACAAGAAAGGAAAGAAAGAAGACGAGCAGGCGAGTAAGCAAGCAGTTGTGCGTACTGCAGTGGTGGTGACAGCAGCCGGAGAAAGGGGAGGGGATGTGGAAGCAGCAGCAACACCCAGTCTTCAGCGTTGGATTCAGACTCTTGACCCAACTTTTAAGAAAAGTCAAAGAAAAGAAAGATTTTCCCCCTCTTTGTTCCCTCCTGTCTTCTGTTTCTGGGAAGAAGCTTTGAGTTTATAAAAAACAACATTTTCTAAAGGCTACATGCATGTCAGTGTTGTCCTAATTCTATTATTATTATTATTATTATTATTATTATTATTATTATTATTATTATTATTATTATTATTATTATTTGCTTCCTCCCTGTGCTCTTCTGAGGAGCTGAGGAAGAAAGGAAGTTTTTCATTTTCAACTTCCCCATATCATTAAGTAGTTAGCCACTAATGATATGTGGGGGGTTTAAACCAGCTGGGAAATTAAAGCAGGAAACTCACTGTGGTTCAATCCCAACAATTGCCCATGCTGGAAATGAACCAAAACAGAGAGAACACCTAAAAAGCAGTAGCTGTAGGGACCCAGAATGGTGTGGTAAGAATGCACTGGGGCTAGGCTGGTTCATTCTAGCAAATATGTCATCTGACAGCCTGCAAAAGGAGTGAACCAGCCCATTCCCACAGCAGACCAAACAGTGTACTAAATGCCTGTATAGTTACCTCTAAGTGTACTTCCTTCCCTCCCCACCAAATACAAAAAGAAACACATACACAAAGAAGAACATAAATCTGCTGCGAAACCATTTGAAGCAAAATGAAAAGGAAACACTGTCTCCCCCCCCCCCCCCATTCATATGTGAGAAATGAACAGGTACACCAGCAGAACACAAGCTTTAAATGCAAAGTCTGTCTTGCTGAATTCAAAAAGTACTCTTACAGAGAGGGAACAGGAGGTGGCAGAAGAACTGAAACTGAACCAGCTCAACTCTAAAGAACTTCACTGTGATTCCCCACTGCCATTTCTTATTTTATTGCTCCGTACATAAGAAGAGACTCACCAGACGAGATGAAGGAGCCTTCCAGTTCAAGAGTAGGTCAAGTCAGGTCTGTGGGTGCATCATTGAAGGCTTCAGAAGTATTCATTCATCATACCCCTAAGACCCTCTCAGCCAATTTTAAGAGCTGTTATCTTCCTGTTCTTGAGGGCTTCCAGGAACAGTGCTTACCCATCAAAGAAAGCTTACCTATCAAAAAAATTTCAAAACCAGATGTGGGCACCCAAACCAGAAGCGTATGTATGTATGTATGTATGTATGTATGTATGTATGTATGTATGTATGTATGTATGTATGTATGTGTTCGTTCATTCGTTCATTCGTTCATTCGTTCATTCGTTCATTTGTTCATTCAAATTGTATACCACCCCATAGTGCTTAGAGCACTCTCTGGGTAGTTTACAATATAATTAAGCAAATAACACCTTTCCTCCCAGCAAGCTGGGTACTCATTTTACTCACCTCAGAAGGATGGAAGGCTGAGTCAACCCTGAGCTGAGTGAACCCATCAGGATCAATCTGGACATGAGCAGAGACTTGAGAGCAGTACGCAGTTTAACTACTGTGCCATGGGACGCCTTTCCTGTTTGTTCAAGTTCTGCATATTTTCTGCCATTTCTATGTCTGCTATGGTACATGCTGGGGGTGAAAATTTGCTTCCCACTGACCTCTACAAAATCACTCATCCCTGGTTTAGTTCAACATCTTGTTTCATACAGTGGAGCAATCAGGAAGTTTATAGTGCGATTTTATTCTTCAGGAAGTTCAAAAGACAGCATGAAAGCAATGGCCTTCCTGATGGCTGGCCAGCCCCAGCGGGTGGTATTCAGCAGCATCCTGACAGCTTGTCACTAGTGCAGGGGGTGCTTCACCCCAAAATTATGGGCTTAGGCACCTTCCCATCATGCTCCGTGAGCCACCCCATGGCCACACAGTTGGGTTTCTTTCTTACCTTCAGCTGAGAAAAAGCTTTACATAACCTTCCCCCAAGTCTCACTTAGCTAATTTTTAGAAGAGTATTTCACGATAGATGTATTGTTTTCGCTTTTGGGTGTCCTTCATGCAGTCATCTACAATGTGCATTTTACACCTCTTTTCTCTCTCTTTGTAGCTTCCAATTATTCTTATACTTCTAGATAGCACTGAATTTGAATTAATAACCCCATCACTGGCTGAAATCCTGTTGGCATAACCTACACCAAGTAAAGCTGATGACTTGAAAAGGAGCCACTATAGCAGCAATAGCTTTTTTTTGGGGGGGGGGAGGGAAATTAAACATTTCTGACTTCTGTTCCCAAAGCTCCTAAGGCTCCCATGTAATTTTTTTCATGCCTGGGAAGCTGTTGGAACTGAAGGATGGGAGAAAGACATCTTTAATTACTGAAAATTGCCGCCAATGGGATAGCTTTCCCAGTGACAGCAGGTTTTGATAAATAAATACTTCCTCTTCCTGTCCTAATGCTCCCACAGCTTCCAGACAATAAAAGAGATTACATGGCTGCTTCAGAATAGAAGGGAAAGTTTAATTTCTGAGAAATCACTGTTCTTAATTACATCATAAGCCTTATGTGGTGTAAATTATACCAACAGAATTTCAGCCAGCATTTCTTTATTTCATCAGAATAATTGATTTTTTTAAAGCCTTGTTCATATAATTGCTAATGAGGATCTTAAATGTAAGGTGCTTCCACAACAAATACAATACTGAAGTTAAAAATTTGCTTAAATAATACCCCTCATTTCCTCTCTCCCCCACTTCTTCCTTTAATCCTCTTTGTAAAGTTTGATTTTCAAAGTATTTACCAGTTTGCTCTTCCAGAGCTAAAAGTTTTCATTCTGCTTACTATTCTTTTCAGAGTTATCGCAATGGTGTGTGTGTGTGTGTGTGTGTGTGTGTGTGTGTGTATGTGTACAAGCCTCAAAATACTGCTCTCATAAATATGCAGAAACATTCTCAAAGTGGGAAAAATGTTCATGCATTTTGTACAGAAATGTCACCTCAAGTATTTCCAGGATTTTTAATCAGCAACATCACTAGAGCTTATTTCTGTAACATATACAAGGTCTGAAAAGTAAACACCACCTCAGCAAACTACTTTGAAACAAAACAAAACTTAGTGAATTAAGGGGCATTCAATTACACCTAAGGCCAGCCTTAACAGATGGTATGAATAACAACAGCTAGGAAATTAAGTCCATGCAAAAGGAGTTAAAAATTACTCTTTGGAACATAATGTAAGATACAGACCACGCAAAGCTGGAGACGGTAGGCTTGGGTAGTCAGGATTCAATGAAAGCAATACTGCAGAGGTGTAGATGGTGACATTTTCCCATATGAATTGGTTTCTGGACCAAACTGAGTGTAACAAGAAGAGAGTACTAGCTGTGCATGTTAAAGCTATTCCAGAATGCAAATAAGAAAGTCGTGGGTGGGGTGGGGTTGAGGAGAGATGCTTTCAAGAATATTAATGGTGCCTCCATTACTACGCATGTCATGGTGACTTGGGGCAAGTCAATTTTTTCAATTCTAGTTTAGAACAGTGGCATTTACTGGTTGTGCTTGGAAATGTAGGTTTTGATAAACACAAATTATTTTAAAAGAGGAAAAAAGTCATAAAACAGACCAACCAGAGTTGTTTCTAAAAATATTCTGCAAAGGAACATGAATGGTTAATCCGTCCCCATGAATGGTAAGAGATGGGAAGCTCTTTGTCCTCACAAGTGGATATTTCCATGCTAATAAAACAAGCTTTCACCTCATGAAATGTTATATGCACGTTTGTATTCCATCTAGCAGTGGCCAAAACAGAGAGCTGTGTTGAAGGATATTGAAGCCAAAGACAAGCTCCGTCACTCTTGTCCTACATCATGTTTAAGATCCTTTGATCAGGCATGATCTGCCAGAAATGCGTATATTTACTGGAGGCCTGTCAGCAGGGAAATGAAACTGCAGAAGAATAGCCAGACTGCACAAAGAAGAAAAAGAAAAAGAATTTGCAGTGAGATACTGGGAAAAGCAAATTATCATGGAGAAAACAGTTGACTTTAATAAGCAAGATATTATACTTCTGGATAAGCAACAATGGCATGCATACTTAGAGAAGTTGAAGTTCTATCAGCAAGTAACCTCAAAAGTAAAGAAAATACAAAAATCGCAAAGTACCAAATATTAAGGGAAGAAATGTGACCAGAGTCATTCCAACAAGGCTAACAGTTTAAAACTATTGCTAATAGCTGCTAATTTGCTTCCTTGTATTAAAAAATCAGTGATTTTGCAAAAAACGTTATCTTACCTGTAAATATTTTAGACCTTCAACCCAGTTTTTAGGCTTGATTCAGCCCCACACACCAGCAATACTGAGAAACAGAATCATCATAATCATCTACAGAATTCTAAGAATCAATAAGCAACAATGTAAGAGTCCATAGCCACTATACACAAGTAATGCTTGATATTTCCATCCATCGATCCATCGATCCATCGATCCATCGATCCATCGATCCATCCATCCATCCATCCATCCATCCATCCATCCATCCATCCATCCATCCATCCATCCATCCATCCATCCATCCATCCATCCATCCATCCATTCAATTCTATCTCACCTTTCTTCCTTGCAGAACTTAAGGCAGCATAGATGGCCTTACATTCTGTGCTACTGCAATGCCTTAGATCAGATTTAGGCTACTTCTTTAGTAGATAATACCACTGCTACCAAACCTAGAATAAAACACAGCAATATATTTTGGATCTTGGGATCAAAATTTCTGTAACAGCATAAAGATCCGCAGTGTCTACAATATTAACATAACTCAGGCAAAAACTCAGAAATCAGGGAAGGGGGATAAAAAAATTATAATCCCAAGGAATCATGCTGGCACCACTGGCAGGCTGCCTGTCAGCAGCAACACACATAATCCTATGAAATGGAGGTGGATGTTCCTCCCCCCCAAAAAAAATCTGGAAAAAAAGGCAGAAAGAATCCATTGGTACAGAAATAAAACACAATCAAGGTAGAGGGCACCATGGGCTCAGAAGCACACAGAATCCACCCACAAGGAAGGACTGTAGCAAAGAATATTCTTCACTGGGCTCTAACCAAGCCAGCTCCTTTTACAGCTCAAAATATCCTTTTCCTGCCTTTCCAGATGTTCTCATTGGCTGCTGTCAGCAACCATCACTAGGCTATTTGATTAAACCTTTCCTGGGTGATTTGACATACAAGAGGGGAAGGAAAAGATGACCAAAAGAGGGAAACACAAAAGAATCAGAATCTTTTGGGACCCTCTCTTTTGTTAAAATGAAGCATCCAGATTCCAGAGGTTCATTTTCAGAAATTAATGAACAAATAAAAATGAAAGTAAGAGCCTCTTTTGTGTCCCCCCCCCCCCCCATTAATCTGAAAGCCTTGTCTATATTTGCTACAAAAACGTGCTTTGTCATGAATGATGAGGCTGTGGAGTCAGGTTGGCATTATCCAGAAGCCAATCATTATGGACTGCAATGCCCGTAGGGATGGTCACAAGGAGCCCTGTCTTGAGGGGTACACTGGGATGTGCTGAAAAGGGCACCAAAATGAGCACGGGGGGTACCAAGTGGAACTGAAGTGGATGCTAAGTGTAACCAAGGTGGTTCCAAGCTGAGCTCTGGGAGCATGAAACTGAGCTTTTTGTTCTTTTAAACATACTGCCCTCACAAAGCTAGGATGGCAGAAAGCACGTCTGCAACTCCTTTTCATCCTCCCAAGGTTCTGCAGGTTGTTTGGCTCCTAGCTACAAAAACAATCTTTCTTCAACTACCTTTTAACTAGATTCCTTTTTCAATTTCTTGTTTGGTTTTATTTGGGCTGCATAAAAATCCATGGAATACAGCTTCATACACATACAGTAGGTATGAATCCTTGAAGAGGCAGCAACAGGATCCTGAACATTACATCTTACTCAGATCCCATAAACCCTCTGGATGACTTTCCGAATCAGAATGGAGTGGGAGGGGTGTCCCAAGGGCACTAGGGCACTGTTTTTCTTGGTGCCAGCATGGATGTGGAATCCTATGAACTTTAGGTTGAGCAGAGTGTTTTGTACAACATGTGAAGAGAGACATAGCATTAGCAGTGAGTACAGGACACAGAAGACAGAAATGGAATCGCCACCTAGTATACCACTGACACTTGCTTTCCACAAAGCAACCCTACTGCTTGCTTTGTGGAAACACATTTTCTTCATCATCTGCAGGAAACAGAAGGCAAAACTGTGTGTTATAATCTCATAAAGATATAGTATGCCACAAGAAGAGGGGGCAGATAAAATTCCTTGAAAGGGTTGCTGGTGGGTGGACAGTTCTATTGATCTGTGTAAGGTTCACAGTGATTATTGACAGAGATTCATAGAATCAAAGAATCATGAAGTTGGAAGGGGCCTAGAAGGCCATTGAGTCCACCCCCTGCTTGATGCAGGAATACAAATCAAAGGATATCTGCCAGGTGGTTGTCTAAATTTCTCTGGAATGCCTCCAGTGTTGGAGCACTCACCAATTCCCGAGGTAACTGGTTCCACTGGTGTACTGCTCTAACAGTTAGGAAGTTTTTCCTGATATTCAACCAAAATCTGGCTTCCTTTAACTTGAGCCCATTATTGCGTATCCTGCACTCTGGGTTGATTGAGAACAGATCCTGCCCCTCCTCTGTGTGACAGCCTTTCAAGTATTTGAAAAATGTTATAACATCTCCCCTCAGTCTTCTTTTCTCAAGGCTAAACGTGCCCAGTTCTTTCAGTCTTTCCTCATAAGGCTTGGTTTCAACCCCCCCAATCATCCTTGTCGCCCTCCTCTGAACTTGTTCCAATTTGCCAGCATCCTTCTTGAAGTGTGCTGTCCAGAACTGGACACAGTACTCAAGATGAGGCCTAACCAGTGCCGAACAGACGGGAACTAGTACCTCACAGGATTTGGAGACTAAACTTCTGTTAATGCAGCCTAAAATAGCATTTGCCCTTTTTGTAGCTACATCACACTGTTGGCTCCTATTCAGCTTATTATCTATGACGTTTCCAAGATCCTTCTTGCTTGTAGTACTGCTGAGCAAGGTATCCCCCATTTTGTAACTGTGTGTTTGGTTTGTTTTTCCTATGTGCAAGTACTTTGCACTTATCCCTGTCAAATTTCATTCTGTTGTTTTCAGCCCAGTGCTCAAGCCTGTCGAGATCATTTTGAATTTTGTTTCTGTCTTCCAGGGTATTAGCTATTCCACCCAATTTTGTATTATCTGCAAATTTGATTAGCATTCTCTGCACCCCCCTGATCCAGGTCATTAATAAAAATGTCGAAGAGCACAGGGCCCAGGACTGAGCCCTCTGGTACCCCACTTGTTACCTCCTCCCAGTTTGAGAAGGAGCCATTATTCATCACCTTCTGAGTATGATTCCGTAGTGAACTATGTATCCACCTAACAGTTGTTCCATCCAGCCTACACCTAGTTAGCGTGCTAGTCATGTGGGCTATTCCCGTTCCCATATTCCACACGCAATCCACAGCTGTTCAGTTTCCATGTCATTTTTCTGATGAGAACTTTAAAAAAATAAATATGAAAGAATATAAAAGGGTGGGTTAAAGGATGTAAAACGGGCTCTGCGGAAGGCAGTTAGCAGAAGCAAAAAATAGCCACCAGTTGCTATGGCAAATGTTGTAAGAGTTGGTAGAAGAAACTCTCCAGTCTGGGGGACTAAAAATATCCAGGCCTAATAACAGAAGTCCACTTGAGTCTTGATTGATTGATTTGTTAAAAAGCTCTTGTTGAGATGAACAGCTTGACATAGCTTGTGCATGAGTGTTGGGGGCACATCCCCACATTGTAAACTCCTGCAGAAAGACTGGAAACTGACAAACTGCATTTATTCAGTATCCCTCTTGATATGTTATATATATATCACCAGTTACAAGGAAAAACTGCATTCTAAAATGTGTTTTGAGGGGACAATGGAGGGAGCAGTACGAAAGCGTAAAAGCCAAATTAAGATAACTTCTCTGTAAAACTGAGCGGAAGCCATATAAATTGTGCAAATAGGTGCAACATGAATGTGTAAAACTATCATTGTAGGTTCATCTTTATGGAACAAAAATGTTGGTTAACACAAACATTAAAGTACAAGAGGAAATACATGCTCTTATATTCCCTGTTGCTAATTGCCCATTGCACTGCTTTCACAAGCATCATCAATTACAAGTTGATTACCTTGTTCTATTTTTTCAAAAGGCTTTTCTAGTTCTATTTGCATTTTGCCAGTGGAGATAAGGAAGCTTCCCCTGGGGGCCTTGAAGGGCTTAGTTCCCTACAGAGAGTTAATCCATCATTGCCCAATGAACCCACAGGTGTTGTGGCACTCAAAACTGTCCAAAGCTTAACCCTCACATAGACACATAACCTTAAACAAATCCATGAGAGCAACTTTCACTTCAGTGTCTCTTACTATAAGCTGAGAACTTATTGGGTCACAAAACTTTCACCTATTAGTGGAAGCTACCAGCGCTGCGGGTTAAACCGCTGAAGCCTCTGTGCTGCAAGGTCAGAAGACCTGCAGTCGTAAGATCAAATCCATGCGACGGAGTGAGCCCCCGTCGCTTGTCCCAGCTCCCGCCAACCTAGCAGTCCGAAAGCATGCAAAATGCAAAAATGCGAGTAGATAAATAGGTACCACCACGGTGGGAAGGTAACGGCATTCCATGTCTAGTCGCGCTGGCCACGTGACCACGGAAACTGTCTTCAGACAAAACGCTAGCTCTATGGGTTGGAAACGGAGATGAGCACTGCCCCCTAGAGTCGGACATGACTGGACAAATTGTCAAGGGGAACCTTTACCTTTACCTTACCAGCGAGGTATAGTGCATGTACTATGAGTGCTGTTCAAGTCATGTTCTGCTTCTGGAAAGCTGAACTATTTATTTATTTATTTATTTATTTATTTATTTATTTATTTATTTATCCCCCACCTTCCTCCTTAAAAAGCACTCAAGGTGGCTTACATCATTAAAAGACAACATTTAAAGCTAAAAACAGTAAGTATGCAAGTACCAGAAAAGGTCACATACCACAAAAGCAACATCAAAAACACGTTGAAAGTAGTAAGACACAACAATCTACTTAACAACTTCACTCAGGCAGCCAGTCACTGAGGGAAAGCTTGCCTGAAGAGAAAGGTCTTTGCCTGCTTGTAGAAGGACCAGTCTGGATGGGGCGAGGCTGGCCTCCAGTGGGAGGGAGTTCCAGAGTCTGAGAGCAGCAAGAGAGATGGCCCTCTGTGTGTCCTCATCAAATGCACCTGTGATGGTGCTGGGTTCAAGAGGAGGGCCTCTCCTGAGTGTCTTAACACCCAAGCAGGCTCATAAAGGGAGATGTGGCCCTTGAAATAGCTTGGACCCAAGCCATTTAGGGCTTTATAGGTTAGAACCAGCACTTTGAATTGTACCCAGAAATGGATCGGCAGTCAGTGGAGCTGCTGTAAAAAGGGGTTTATGTGATCCCTGTGACCAGCCCCAATTAGCAATCTGGTTGCCATGTTCTGGACAGCTGTAATCCATCAAGGATTTTCTTATGCTGCCATTTGTCATTTTCTATGTTTATTAACTTTTTGGTCTGAATCCTCTTGACACTTTATGTTTGCATGAATAAAATCATTAGGTTTTGGCAGCAGATTGCCACTTATTAACAAGGTGCTTGTTGTAATGTGATTTCCCCTATGCAAATGTAAATGGCCAATAGGATTCTGGCCACTGTATTTGAAACGATTAAATATTATTATTTTTTAGGGGAAAAAATCTGGTGAGTAATTATTTGAGCACACTTTTTTTTCTTTGATCAAAATGTATTTACCAGTTAATCTGATTAATAAATTAAACATTGCAGGTCTAATCAGAACTTCACACATACGTGTGAGGGTGTGTATTTTTTTTAAAGAACCAGCAGGGAAAGTAATTTTATTTGTACAAACAAAGAAAAAAAAAGAATTCATTTTTAGTAAGGATTATTTATCCAGCTTAATATGATTCCCCACAGAGTTTTACCAAAGTTAATAAAAGGACTTAACGTAATATGTCAAGTTATTTCCTTGCTAGATATTTTCCTATTAGCACCCAGAATTAAGGGAGATGTTAGCATTGCCAGCTATTCCAGCTGGTTGGTTCGTCCTTGTTTCGGCATAACAAGGTCCATTAGCTACATTTGAAAATGCTTGATTACATTTTAATGTTCACTTCAATTACTGACCCAACCTGATAAGAGGTAGAAAAGCAATCTCATTAGAATGAGGTATGTGGGACTTAAAGCCACATTATACTCTACATAGAGTGGGAAGAGGGTGTGTCTATGAGAGTCAAGGGAACTGCTACCAAGGGGTAGATTTATTTTTATTCTAACCATGTTATAGTGGAGGTTCTCTCTCGTTTTGTAGTTTCTACTCTACTTTTGCAGCCTTATCCGTAAACCTTATGTACTGATAATACGTATAACCTCTTTCCTTATGTCTTCACCCTCATTCCTTATCAAATTCAGTAGAGACATGGGCGAGATCTTCTTTTCAGTTTTGGTTTTGATTAGAATCAGCAACAACAAAAATAGATGTGAGAGAAAGCAAAATTATCAGGTTTGCCCATATGGGAAAGAATTTCAGTTCAGTTCAGTTTTTGTTTAGAATTCACTAATATTTTCAAAAACTGAACATGGAAAAAATATGTATCTGACAGATTTCCCTTCCTTAGCCAGTATCATCATTTCTAGATGTGTGCAAATAAGTGTTATTGGACTACAAGTCCGAGAATTCCCTAGGCAGAATAGCCATCTAGGGATTCTAGGACACGAAAGAATGAACTCATCTACACATGTCAAATTATTTTTCTGTGTACCTTTTAAAGGACTTTCTCTGTCTTCTCGTCAAGATTTCAATGTCTGGATATTTTTCCAGCCAGTAAACCGAATTACATGAGGCACAAAGTGGGGGGTGCCATTTCTGAACACAACCAGTCTATAGCATTGTGGGGAACTGTGGTCTTCCAGAAGAATTATACATCTTTTGGCCCACAAATCCCATGAGTACTTGCTAGCTTAACCAATGGGAGATGGATGACAGAGATCAAACCATAGTTGCACATCACTGATCTGTGGGAAGGACATGGAAGAGCACAGTGAGTGTGGATTTGGTTTGTAAGTGAAAGTATGTATAAGGTAGAATCTTATTGATGTTTCCATAAGGGTTGCATAACTTGCCATGGCAGTGTGCCTCATCAATTAGCCATAGCAAGTTACAAAAACCTTATGCATTGCATTGGTTGCCCGTACGCTTCCGCGCTGATTTCAAAGTTTTAATGATTACATACAAGGCCCTAAACGGTTTAGGACCTCGATACTTGGCGGAGCGCCTCCTCCCGCCTAGTTCTACCTGTACCACCCGATCTACCCAGGAGGGGCGATTGAGGAGCCTAACGCCGAGGGAGGCCCGGAAGGAAAAAACAAGACACCGGGCCTTCTTGGCAGTGGCTCCTTCTCTCTGGAACAAACTCCCCTCCGAGATTCGCTTGGCCCCCTCGCTGGGTATTTTCAGAAACCAACTTAAGACCTGGTTGTTCAGACAGGCCTTCCTTCCAGGCACTACTTAACTTCTCTTTTTATCCCATCTTGAATTATTGTTGTCTTGTATATTGTTGAAAAACTGTTAATATATATTTTGAATTGTTTTATCTTGTATGTTGTGAGCCGCCCAGAGTAGACTATGTCTAGATGGGCAGCATAAAAATGCAATAAATAAATAAATAAATAAATAAATAAATAAATAAATAAATAAATAAATAAATAAATAAATAATGTAAATATTTATAAGAGTCTGGCCAAATAAATCTCAAAGTGAACAGACTCCTCAATATAACTGCAGAATACCTGGACCAAAAACTAACTCTTTACGAAGGAGAGCAACACAGACACTCATAGACACACACAATCCAACCAAAATGCCTACGTTGCTCTTAAGGTGGAGAATGAAGTCAGGGATGCATTTAAAGGAGAAATTGTTGTAGTGATGGATAATTCCAGTTGCCCTCAATGGATTGGATGAATGCATATTTCGGTCAAGGCAAGGAAGCACTTTAGACACTTTAGCCAAAATCCAGTTGACATATTATGCTGATATTAACTTGATTGGTGTAAATTTCAGATGTGAATTACCTCAAATTAAGAAATCAGCATAACCATTTGCTGCCACATACTGATGAGGCTCCACATACTTCCACTGGTGTGGAAGAGCATATGCCCACACTGCCTTCTGAACAAGAGGGAATTCACAGCTGAGATCTGTGCTGACAGAATTTGCCCAGTGGGCATAATTAACAGATTTTTGCCATGAGGTTATGGTGCCCTATCGGAACTATTGGTTATGGAACTGACCACAAAGAAGATATCCCTGTACAGAAGTATCCCCTAGGATTTCAAAAGAGATGTAAGTATTGACGAAAGGACAGGGAACAGGGACCCTAGTACTATCACATTTAATTAAGGATAAAAACAGAAAATTGTAAGTTTCACACAGTTGCATTTGATTTCAAAAAAGGACGGACAAGAACCACATCTCCTAGTCCTTTGAATTCTTTGGTTCATAAAAGCAGTCGGGGATGGGATAATGGACAAATGGGACAAGGGACCAGTGAATGCCCACTTGAAGCAGGGCAGCATCCTAACATGACTAAAAAAGGCAGTTGTAAGAAATTTGCAGCAAAAGCTCTCCCTGAACCCCATCACACTGGATAATTATTCGATAACTGTCAGTATTCCATTATTGGGTAAAGGACGGAAGTATGTTGTAGCTTCTCTTGTTCAAGGGTTTTTTAATGGAAAATGTACACTTTTTGGAGAGCAGCGTACAAGATTCTGGTGCAAAAAATGCACACTTTTTCCCCCCTCTTTGCTTTTGCTAATTCTGCTGCTGACAGAAATAGTGCTGACCTTTTTTGCTCTCATGAGAGAGAAAAGTGTTGCAGCAGTTGATCATTTTCTGTTGAGGATGAGAAATATTGTGAGCATTCATTCCATCTCAGCCACAAACAGGGTTGTGAATTCTGGCTTTGACATTGAATCAGATCAATGGTGTAAATAGAATCTCTGCTTGAATGGCAAGTGTTCTGGGGCCCAGGCGTTCAAGAAGCTGACATACAGGCATTGCTGCCTGGAACGTCCTGTCTAGCAAGGCCAGGGATCTAAGATGGGACCTTGTAGATGTAGGCATTTTCCTAATATAAGAGATGGAAATCCTAAATATTGCAAGAAATACCTCCTCTACAACTGCATCATCATCAATGAACTGGCTGGGCAGTTTGTCTAATGACTGTAAAATATTTCCATTGTCCATTACTTGATAGATTTCTATTCCTATCTGGCTATCTTACTTTTACGGCTCTTGAAGAATTTAGTGATAACACTGTTACTGTTCTTTGTAGTGGGCAGAATTGTGGGGTGGTAAAGTTGGATTAGTGATCTGAAGTTCAAATGCTGTGATTCCAGCAGAATCACAGCCTTTAAAACTGTAGATTCATGAAGAAATATAGAGAAAACTCTTTACTGAAGACTGTTCTTGAGGAGACTGCTCTAGGAAGTGAGGTGTCTGTTTGTGTATAAAGAGCTCTCTCTCTCTCTCACACACACACACACACACACACAAACACATACACACAGGGCCATGCTTGTTTTAGTGGAGGAGCTGAGAAGCTGGAATAGATTGCTCTGTCAGAGCATTTACATGAGTCTCTTGCTAAGGAGGCAAATCTTTGCTTGTTTAATTCCTGTCTGTAAGAACAAGAAACCACAACCTGTCCCTTCTCTTTGAAATGTTAAGTGCACACAAACATTTCAAACACAAAAGGATTGGCAGATTATTAAGGAGCATGATAGAATCATAGCACAGTAGAGCTGGAGGGAACCTCAAGGGTCATTAAGTCCAACATTCTGCCTCAGCAGGAAGTTGACAGCTAAAGCATCCCTGACAGATGGCCATCCAACCATTGTTTAAAAACCTCTAATGAGGAGGATTCACCACCTTCTGAAGAAGACCATTCCACTGGAAAATATTTCCTCCTTCCAGAAAACATTTCCTAACATTTAATCGAAATCTCCTTCCTTGACTTGGCTTCCAGATTCTTTGCCATTTTGGTTGCCGCTTTCTGGACGTGTCCCAGCTAACTGATCTCCTTCTTGACCTACGACACCCAAAATGGGGCATAGTGTTCCACAGTTCCTCCTCTGAACAAAGAATAGATCTTTGATATGGACACTACCATTCTGTGAATGTAGTCTAGTACTAAATTAATTTTGTTTGTATCTTACTGCAAATGCAAACAATCCATCTAACACTTTGAATTCTTAAATTAAGCAGCAGTCATTCTAGTTTTTTTTCCTGAAATTTCTGGAGTTGGATGAGCTGCATAATTCTGCATGCAAAATAGGCCTTTTGCACCGAAATGGGCAAGCTGGAGCAAGAAATAACTGGATGTTCCTTGACATTCTGTGCAGTTGTGGAATTGCACGAGCTGTTCAGTTCCTGATTGAAATGCCTCAGCATGTCAAGGCAGCCTGGATTTGTGGAACTGCATGAGCGGTGCAATTTTGCACCAAAATGGGTAAGCTGGAACAAAAATTAACTGCCCCACCCAAAAACCTTTCTTGCCAATAGAAGAACTGGAAGTTCCTTGCCATCCTCACATGCAAGGAGAAAAATGTAAGGGTTGGACAAATGAGGGCTGACATTGCTATGCAAAACTGCTGCTGCTTTCTTTCTTGAACATAAGAATAAAATTATTGGACAGGTTGTTATGGTTGTTTTTCCCAAAGGGCATGCAAACTATTTGTGTCCAGGCAGCAGTGTGTGTAAATTGGAAAGGGCATGGGCCCCTTTGTCCTGTTATTTGCCAGAGGCACAAAATCTTGCAGTCCACGTACCCTCTAACTTTCAGCCCTGCTGGGTGGGGCTCCACCTCTCTCGCACATGACTTTGCCCCTGTGTGCACGCTCAACTCTGCCCGGCTCCCCTCACAGGGTTCCATCATGACCGGAACCTAATGTGATCACTGCATGGAGGAGGAAGACGGTTGTGCTCAGGGAGGCAGAGGTGCGCGTGTGCACGCACCCAACTTAGAGGGAACCTTGCTTGCCGTGCTTGGCTCAGCATGTCAGGGCAGCCTATAATCAATTTAATGAGGAATTTGGCAAGTCTTTTGCACATTCCTAATGTCCCCACCAATTGGTGTCTAACCAGGGTTTAATCTGAATGGGGACTCATAAAACTTTAGTCCACTTTGCTTAGTGTTCACCTTCATATATATATATATCTCATATCTCATATATGTATATTATATATATATATATATATATATATATATGGACTCTAGCAGTCAAAAAGCACTATGGAGAAGTTAAAATGACAACAATAGTACAGGATAAAA
This sequence comes from Intellagama lesueurii, assembly GCA_037013535.1. Lineage (NCBI taxonomy): Eukaryota > Metazoa > Chordata > Lepidosauria > Squamata > Agamidae > Intellagama > Intellagama lesueurii. The sequence goes on along the minus strand of JBAJHW010000010.1, from coordinate 23,877,910 downwards.
ATACACGGGAAAAAAACTTTAATTCTCTGCATCCACCCTCATTTCCTTCTACTAGTCAGCAGCTTCTGGTATTGCAAATGAATAAGCAGACTCCCCTCCCCACCCAAATTATGGAGTAGTTAGAGAGTAATCAAGTTGTACTGCATCTCAACAAAGCAACAGCTATTTCATTTACTTAGAGTAAGCAGTGTGATATAAACAGACACTAAAAATTAATGTTGATGGTACTGTAGTCTTCCCCACTGAAAACATTAGCTTAACAATGTATCTTTGGGTATAAAACTAAACCAAGTTCACTCACTGAAAGAACATTTAAGAAGGTCTAATTGGGGAAATGACATCAAAATGGATTTTCCCCAAAACTTGTTAGACATTGTTTATTGCATCAAACAGAGGCAGTTGTAAAGGAATTTGTTATGTTGCACTTTAAATGTGTAGAGGCAGTCAATAAACATTGCTGAGGCAAAAATGCTGAAGGCTAAACACAGCTTTAATCTATCTATCTATCTATCTATCTATCTATCTATCTATCTATCTATCTATCTATCTATCTATCTATCTATCTATCTATCTATCTATCTATCTATCTATCTATCTATCTTAGTACAACATTTTAGTGCAATGTTTTGCCATAGAGGACAGTTTGTGTAACTCTGGATGTGATTTGCCTGATCAGGATATAGTGAATGCAACAGATTTAATGCAACATAATTCCTATCAGAAGTAATTGCTGTTACACTTGCTGTTATTAGAACTCCTACTCCTACTAGTCTTTCTCGGCTTCTTTTTTTTCTCCTCCTTTGTCTGCAGAGTGGGTGAAATGTGGCCATTGTGCTGCATACAGGACACCCTATCCAATTTAGTGGGGAACCACTAAGCCCCCATGTCATTTCCACACAAACCATTTCTGCACTGCCAAAATTCATTTGCATCAGCCGGGCCTGGAAGGGTTTCCTCAAGCGTTTGGGCAAATTCCTCCACTTTTCTTTGATCGCGAGTCTTGCTGATGTCAATACGTGGTCTACCTTCCTTTTTCGTGTGATACAATCTCTTTGTTCGCAGTTTTACTCTACTACACACCAGGGAGTGATAAGTATCGCAATCAGCACTCTGGTAACTGCGTGTGATCGTAATACTAGGAAGGCTAGAACGTCTAGTGAGGATCAAATCAAGATGATGCCAATGCTTGGATCTTGGGTGTCTCCAGGAAACTCTGTGTTGAAGCTTCGTATTAAAGAACGTGTTGCTGACACAAAGACCATAATAACAGCAAAACTCCAGCAAGCGTTGGCCATTTTCGTTCATCTTCCCAATGCCAAAACGGCCTAGACAAGTGGGCCAAGAATTGTGATCAGCACCAACTCTAGCGTTAAAGTCTCCAAGAATGAACAGTGGCTCTCTCTCAGGGACTTTTTTGATAGTAGCTGCCAGATCATCGTAGAATTTGTCTTTGACTTCTGTTGTGGACGACAGTGTTGGTGCATATGCACTAATGAGGGTGACTGGTCCTGCTGATGAGTGGAGCTGCAGAGACAAGATTCTTTCACTCTCCACAGTAGGTGGAACAATGGATCTCAGCAGAGTATTTCTGTCCACAAAGCCAACACCATATTCCCTGGTGTCATTCAATGGTTTTCCCTGCCAGAAGAATGAGAAGTTTTTTTCTTTGACAGATTTCGAGTCTGCCAATCTCGTCTCTTGCAGGGCAACAATGTCCATCTGCAGTCTACTCAGTTCCATGTCGATGACAGCTGTCTTGTGCACGTCATCTATTTCCTGCAGGTCGTCAGAAAAGCCAGGGGTCATTGTCCGAACATGCCAGGTGCCCAACTTTAGGGCAGAAGTTTTCTTATGATTGTTGCATGGTGCAGGGTTATCGATCTGCTTGTCAGCTTTCACCCTAAACCCCACGCACCCTGTGAGGTTAACAGACCATGGCGAGGTAGCACCTTACTGGCTGGGGGCTGCCCAGCTTAAGGCGGGTGGTAGCTACCTAGTGGTTCTGTGTGGAAGCTAAACAAAAAAGACAGCCCTCCATGCCCTCTCCCTCTGTCCTGAGAACCCTGCCTTGTTTATCCACATTGGCTCCATTTTTGACCCTTTCTCAATGTTTCAATGGAAAGATCTCTGAAATCCCCCCAAACACAAAGAGTTCATTGCATGATTCTCCAGACTGGGCTCCATGGCTGCCAGTTACAAGTCCAGATGCCTGTCTGAATTAAAGTGTAGTTGGACAATTCTACTGCTCTGAAATTGACATTCTTGTCATGCTTGGAAGTGGCAAATGGTGAAAGCATGTGGATATTCCAATTCCAAAGCAGGGTAAGCTGATCATTGAAATGTTAACAGATCTATATACCCACATCCATGGAAAATTAAGCCATTCGGCAGATACTCAAAAGAGGAGCTTTTAAAATTCCTGTGTGAGTGATTTGATTTTCCCAACAGAGGGAACCTTTGATGAAGAAGAATCAATTAGGTGGAGAAAAGCTTATAATGTGTAAATATCTCCAGTAAATAAATTGTTACTATATTAGTTTTTAAAAAATGCTGATTTAAAACAGTTGATAAGCCTTATCTCCAGTCAATGGCATGTTCTCTGGAAAAATTCCCAGAGTTTTTGCTTTGTGAATAATGTATGAATCTCTCTCTCCCTCTGTCTTTGTGTGATTGAGTTGACTGGCTGCGATGTGTCGGAATACTTCCTCATTTTGATCCTGATTTGCTCCTCCATCGAGATCTGCCTTCTGAGGCAAAGCGGTATTACTTGCATTCGATTTTGGAGTGAATGCCGATCTTTCCCGCTCACGTTAGACAGCCCTGGTGATGAGAGCAATATTTAATTTCCAAGGTACAGTCATCTTAAAAATCAAAGGGGCGAAGTGATGAGATCAAGGATGTTCGGAGATGTTAGTGTAGTCATTACTGTCAACCAGCCTGTCAAAGAGCGGAGATAATCCACCCTGTTGGCTTCCAGTGCAGAACGGTGTTTTCGCTAGCGTCAGATTTCAGGTGTCAAGGCAGTGCTTAATTCTTCCCACATGGATAACACACTCTATCCTTCCTAATTTCTGTAGAACCCATGTTTAATATTTTATGCATACATTTCTCTCGCAACTGCTGCAAGTGTTCAAAAATAGTATACATTAAAATGAAGCTCTATGCATTGCATATATTAACTCTGACACTCTGTTGAGGAGGGCACTTGCTGAAGGATTTTATTTTATTTTATTGAAAAGGCCTCCGGTCCTATAACCTTTATTTCAATGGAAACCTCATTAAGTGCATTACATGTTCTTGTTCAGATCAATAGAGGACATGCCTTGAAAAAGGGAACTGGAAAAAAAAAAGAAAGGATATTTTTAAAATGCCATTTTGATCATCCAGTATATGTCTCCACTTGGACCTTGGACCAAAATAATTTACTCCCACCTCTATCACATCGTTGGAGGATTCCATTGAACAGCAACATTTACGTTTGAGAAGGGGTGAGATGGAACATAATAATAAGCACTAGACAAGTGGGACCAGCTATGTACAGTAATGGCTGAAATCCTTTTGCACGGTTGCACAAAAGCTGTAACTTTTACTGTCACATTCTTGTATGTTAAGAAAAACCCATAGGCATGATCTGTTGCATATTGAGTCATGTGACTCAGTGTGCAACAGATAATGCTTATGGAGATTTCTTAACATATAACGATTCACCCCTCCAAAGTTACTCTTTTTGTGTAACTGTGTGACAGGATTTCAGCCATGATTGAAAGGTTGTGTCAGGATTCCAAAAAGTCCATTCCATGCCCCCTCCAGCTACATTTCCATTTTATCTCTAAGAGTCAATCCATGCCCTGCAGCCATTTAACAAAATCAGTCCTCATTGGACTATTCTGTTTAATTTTCAAAATCTCGGAGTTTCCCCAAACCTGCTGCCACCTCCCTCCTCTGACTGGATGGTTTTGCTTTGCTACTCCACCCACGGTACTCGCAGCCTGAACTCTAAACAATGCTAAAAGTTGTAACTTGGAAAATAACTGTTTTGAACTGTCCCCAACTGCCATGTATTGGCCAAAGCATCCACCAAAAGTACATTTTCCACACTCTTTTGGGAAGCTGGTTGTAATGCACTGGCCACAAAAAGGAGGGAAAAAGTCTTGTGTTAGTCTATCTCACACAATGCACTAGAGCTTTGACTTAAATGTATTCTAAACATTCAGTGTCGCAATCCTTCTGGTCCCCTCCGAGGGCCTAGTTCCACTCCCAACATTTTCCATGAATAGGAGATTTTTCCTTTCAGGGCCTGGAGGGGCTCCCCAAGACCCCTCCAAGGTCTGGTACCTTCAGGGGTTTTTGGTGGCTGTTCCAGGCTTTTCAAAGCCTGATGTGACCCGTGGTAGGCTCGGGAGGGGGGAGTGGGAAACTGGCTTCCATTCTCATTGACATGGCCCATCCCTTCCTTGATATACACTTCCAGGGCAAAATGTTTTTGCTTTTTGTTTTTTTAGGAGGAAAATAGCTCCATAGCTGTGCAGTATGTGCCAAGAATACTCTTTTCTACTTTGCTTAATCATACTTTGATACCTTAAGGATCTCTATGTAAACATTGACTCCGCAAAGCATAGAAGAAGCCCAGCAGCTAATATGTGCCACAGGTGGTTCCATTTTGATTTTGCTATGTGGTGGACAAATCAAAAACAATTTGTGCAAAAGGAAGCATTTACACTAAAAAAACAACAACAACATGTGTTGTGGGAAGGAATATAGCTACACATATCATAGCTATATCCGGTGTAATCCTAGGAGTAGTGTGGTGAGGTACTTAGCATACTCTGCCATAGTTAAGGGGTGTTCTGTGGAACTCTTAGCAAGGAGGTGTAAGGTTATCACCAAGTTACAAACCCCAGGATTCCATAGGATTGAAAGGGACAATTAAAGGGTGATAAAACAGTGCAGATATACCTCAGTGGTCTATTATGAGCTGCATGCTCTTGGTCAGCACATCTAGAATGGAATTGGCTTTTTTCTTTGTTCCACTATGTCTCTCCTAAAAATAAAAACATAGGGAGCTCCTGACAGGTGGTAGTAGTAATGTGTTCCTTTCTTAAACAGCAGGGTGAAATACCTCCCCCACACAAGTTGCCATTGGACAAAATGGGGTTGGACTTTTGATACACGGCCTTCACAGCTAAATTCCAAGAGAATAAATTATGAAAAAGTCACATGGTCTTTAAGATTACACAAACGCAAGAGTAGGCAATACCTTTATTAGATACTAAAAAAATCGAACAAACCACCAGCTGTGGAGGCTAAAATCTACTTTTTCAGGCCTATGTGCCAATATTTTATGGATCGTGCAGGGAAAAAAATGTAAATAAGGGTCCCAAAAATTCAGGTCTGCTTGAGGTGAGTTAAAATGAAGAATGCAAACTGCAAGTGTGTTTGCTGGGGGGAAGGCAATAGCAGAGTAATTGGCAAACCTTTGTTAGAAGACCTTGGTGGAAAATTCTGATCGTACAGCCAAAGGTGGGGCTTGAGACACACACACACCCAGGGCAGTTTGCATTCTTCATTTAACTCACCTCAAGCAGACCTGGCACAGATATCTGCCATACATTTTTGGGACTCTTATTTACATTATTTTTTTCTCCACTATCCACAAAATATTAGTGCATAAGCCTGAAGAAATGGATTTTGTCCTCAAAATCTTCCTGTTCGTTCATTTTTTTTAGTGATCTAATAAAGGCCTACTCTTGCATTTATGTAATCCCAAGAGAATGTGGCCCTCAACTGAAAACAAAGTTTGCTTATACACTTTACTCTCCCCCTTTCCCTTCCCACTCGGGAAGCTGCTGGGAGAATGGTAGCTCATTTTTGCCAGTATACTTAACTTCCTCTTGTAGAAAGCTTCCTCCTATCCTTCTTCACATGGCTTTATCTATTTCTGCTTTTCCAATCACCCCATGACTTTTCTCCTGCAAGGGGTGCGGACTGATTCCTCATCAAGCGATTCCTATCTGTTTCATCTTCATCCTCCATCTTCTCCTACTGGCCATTTTCTTCTGGTACTACCACCTGCACACCATTCAGCTGAGGGCCATATGTGACTCATGCGCTGAAATATGCCTTTCCTGGCTGTAGTTCCTAGTGTGTTAGGAGGGTTCTTTATAGAAGGAGTCTGTGCTGCAGTTATGCTGCTGGAGTTCAGCATCATTTGCCCTTCTTTCCATATTACCAGGCTCTTCTTATCCCTGGGAGATATAAATACTTCACCTTTTGAAAAAAAAATCATTTGTACATAGCCTAGGCAATAAAAGAGATTTCAGAAGACTTCAGGTTATTCATTGTAAATGATTCACGAAGCTTTCGTTATGAGATGAGATCATGAGGACTAGTGGCAGATTAAAGGATATGGAATCCCAGTATTAAACCAAAATTGTGGCCATGTCTCCTTCTGAACTGTGCGCCAGGCACGTTGCTTTGCCTACCCTGGACTCACAGAGAGGACATCACAAAGAGGCTGCCGATTCCAGAATTTAAATCAGCATGGCTAAGAGCTGTGCGATAATGTAGCTTTCTCAGAGCAAATTATCAAGATGTTAAGCATCACCACTACAGATATAATGTGGGAGAAACCATCTGATGCTATATACATATAAGGAAATCAATGTTGTCAAATAGCTACATCACAGCAGGGGGCTCAGACTTATATGAGGTCCCAACTGTTTAGCATTCTGAGCATAAATGCTGCATCCGGCCTTACAGAGAATGGAAATGGCAATGTGGTGCATTGATTTGGGTTAAGGAGTTATGGTATAGTGGCTTGAAAGTGTCTTGTAAAGCAAAGGCTTAACGTTGTGTAGGGTTGCTCCCAGAGGTGCAAGGATTTAATTGGAAGGATTCACCAGAGCAGTTCCTGAGTCAAGAGCGTGTCAGAAGCACAGAATGAACAAGACAGTCCAAAGCTGGTGTGTGAGAGAAAGAAGATGGTAATGAGAAGCAGTGAGGTTAGGTTCATTAACATGGAAATAGAAGTCACCTAAAATGAAAGCAGTGGACTAAGGAGACAGCAAGAAGGTGTGCCAGTCAATGATGTCTAGAGAGAAGGTAAAGAAAGAGACATCAGAGTAGGCAAAAAGAAAATGAAACATACAGCACCTCTCCTCTTGCCCAGGGGGAACACAGTGGTAGCAAGCTAACCAATCTTTTAAACAGTAAGAAGAAGATATAACCTCATTTCCTGGAAAGTGGAGCCATAATTCCTTCAAGAACAGCATCATGCTGCTCTGAATGTGCCCAATGTCATCCCTTTTTGGAAGCTGAGCAGGATCCGTGTGTCCCAGGCTGCTCAACAAAATAGACTTGGGATCCCATCAGGCAATATGCAGTGCTGTTCTCAGGGAGGGCCTATACTTCAGAGAACCAGCATATAACTTTCATGCAGAAGGTCCCATATTCAATCCCCAGCATCTCCTGGCAAGGCTGGGAAAGATTCTTGCCTGAGCTCAAGAGGTTAGTTGGGCCAATAGCCTAGTTGGGCCAATAGCCTAATTCAGCAGAAGGCTTCTGCTGCTGCTCCTGTTCCATGCCTCCAGTTGGAAAATCTGGAGACATTGCCCAGTGTCCTGACCTCAGGATTGACTGATTGATTATTTTCATGTACTCACTGTTCTTCTGTCCAAAAACAACAAAAAATAATCCACACCACAATGCTATTACATATAAAATAAACACAACAATCAAATAATAAACTATTTCCCATGTATAGTAAAAATGCATATAAAAATTAGTTGCAACCAAAATTCCACTGGAGGGGACATTTCTTGATGAGCTCTGGTTGATGGTTCCGGTGGTGGAGGGTGAAGAGGAGGAGGAGTAGACAGGCCCAGGTGGGGATGTGATGGAGGCAGTGGGAAGGGGGTGTGGCATCTGTTTTGCTGAAAATGAAGAGTGAAAGAACGTTCGGTGCTTCTTTTAGTGTCAGCAAAACAGGATCCCTGAACTGAACTATAAACGGAACCATGAACCAGCCCAATTGGTGGGTTATTTTGGTTCATAGTTTGATTCGTGCTCATCTCTAGCATCTAGTGTTGTGTTGTGGATAGAGTGATGGACTAGGACTCTTGAGAACAGGATTCGATTCCCTGCTTGGCCAGGAAAACCCACTGTGGGAGTGGAACAGATAAAACCAGTCCTGAAATACCATATTTACCTGGAAAGCCCAGACAGGATTGCTGCCAGTCGGTTTTGACTTGACGTCACATAACAACAGATGAAGCATGATTACCTGATGGCAAAAATACCACATCGATTGTGCTGAACAAATCTCCCTAGAAAGATTGTTAATCTATGGGAGGGAGACAACTAACGGAACAAATACATAGGAGGGTATCGTTGAAAAATAGTATATAATGGAGATTTGTAGGAAAAGCAGAGTTGCAGAGGTACCAAGAGCAGGAGGGGAGAGGGGGAGAAAAAAAGGATGGAGGAAGATGAGTGGCAGATACTGTGCCTTTGGGAGTAGGGAGATACATATATACAAAATGAAGGAGATTATTCTTTAAACTCTGATTAGGACTTGTGGGGAGAATTATCTTTGCTAAAATCTATCAGCACAACATTAACTAAAAGACTCTAGTATGTGTATATGCATAAATTAGAAATTAACCTATCCCATATGGTAGATTCAAGCTAGGCAACAGCAATGCATAGATCATAATTTATTTTATTTATTGTTAACATTTTATAGCACCTTTATTTATTTTTTCAAGGGGTGTAATTTACATAAGAACAAAATTGAAAAAAGCAAGACACATATAATGCAGTTATAATAAACACGATCATAAGAATTAGAAAAAATTAAACCACAGCTTACAAACCTAATAGCAGATACCAATGAACAATATTCTCATAGCTATCTAATTTCTGAAGTGATGTTTATTAAAGTGGCTTTTTTTCCTTTTTTTTTTTTTTTGCTAAGTATCTTAACTTTTAAAACTTGGAAATCTTCAAATTTGGGTGATTAACAGCACGAAATAATGACAAAGTCCACTTCTCCAGCTTGTCATTTTCCTGCCAATTTCTACACACAATGATCAAGATTGCCAAACCATGAAAATGCCTGAAATCAAGCCTGCAGATTTATTTCTGTGACATCTTTAGCTGCCCAAATTTGCCATTGCATCTCTCCATTCTCACAAGCCGTTCCAACAGAGAAGTTCTTTGGCCTTCTTTGACAGAACTCTTGATGTTCTGGGGAGTCAATGAAGCTGTCAGGGAGGAAGGAAAGATACTATTAGCTGTTGCTGTGGCCGGTTGTCTGCAAAATGATGCCTGCTCTCCGTCCTTCTGCCATTAATGCAAAGCCGAGATGTCAAAACTGGCAGCCTTGTATGTCTTATTCAGAACAGCATGCCATGGGGGAAAAATGTAGTGGAAGTAATAAGCCACAAATAATTGAACAGCAAGTCATTTGGTGACAGCAAATGAGCAAAGCTTGGTAAAATATTCACATAATGGAGTGTGTGTCACTTTTTCCTAGATAAACGCCAGTCATTAGGTATAAAAGTAACAAAGGCCATTCTTGTCCACAGGTTGAGCTACTTGATTGCCCTGGATTGATTATAAGGTTACAAAGCTTCATTCCTTTATGACTGTCAGAGCATCGTTTGAGGTTTTGCTGAAGGAAGAACTGTTAAGAGGTTGCAAACGTATGAAGAGCTGTTTACACATCAGTCCAAAGACCTGTTCAGTCCAGTTTTCTGCTTTCACAGTGGCCAAGTAGATGTCCAAATGGTAAGCCCACAAGAAGAACATAAGCAGCATAGCACCCTCCCACTTGTGTCCACAGCAACTTGTATGCAGCCACATACCACATACATGAGATAATATTGACTCATATGATTGGTTGCAGCAAAAATAACACATCCTATTTCACATCACCAGACCATTATGGGTGCTTGAAGACAGTGGCGGTTATTGGCTCCAACTGCACAAGGGCAACAAAACTGGGCCAGGTTTTAGTCCAAACTTTAAAGGAGCCATCCAAGGTCCACAACCTATTTTGAGGGTATGTTTCAGCACCTTGGATAACTCCTTTGACGTCTGGACTTAAACATGGGATGAATTCACTGTCCCCATGAAATTGGAGTCAACAACCTTCACTACTTGAAGGAAATTGGAAAAATTCAAATGCTTTCTTGAAAATCGTTAGGAACTTCTTTAAACAAAATGTGTTTAGGATGGAAATATTAATATGTACTATTGAGGTCTCTTCCTCCCTTCCCCCGCTTCTTCCAGAAATCAAACCTATGGAACAATGCTGCTTTTGTGTGTGGCACATATTCTGCACTCTCATACTGCATACATATCTTTTGTGCAGAAAAGAGAAAGAGAGAGAGAATATTCTGGTGCTGCCACTGCCTCGTGCCATCATTTTGTTGTTGCTCCTGCAATTGCTCTTTCCCCACTTTGGAGGAAAAAAGTGGGAGCTAGATGTTAGATAACATGTTAGTGGTAACATGTAGTTCCCGGCAATAATAATAGCTGATTATACCCGCAGCTCCTTCTTATCCTCTGTATGTTAAGAAAAGAAAATCCAAGCAAAGTCAGGACATTTATGAAAAGAGATGCCAACAGTGAGTCAATTCAGACCCAACACACCCTAACAATGCTGTTCCTCTCTTGCATGGCTCCGTGATGACTCAACAGATCCCACTGTTCACAGCTCCCAGCATTGCCTCTGGGAGATGTCTCCACAGAAAAATACAAATATTTACCCTCCTCGTTCCCTAATGGGAACAAAACAACACAAAAATGCTTTCCTCTTTATCTTTTGTGTTACCTGCTCCCTCAAATGACAGCCTCCTTGTGCCCTAATTACATGAGTCTGGCATTAAAGACAAAGAACAGGCTGAGGCTGTGAAGTGGGCAAAAAGCCAAGACATTTTGTGCAAGCAAGAACTGGCAGTGCCATCCCAGGAAGAGAACTTGCCCTACACACAGCTGAAGGCAGAATGCCAATTCTTGTCAACAAATTCCCGTCCAGTCTTTTTTCCCCCTTCCTTCTCCACCAATGCCTGACTCCTAAGCAGATGACAGTGGCTTTTAATGCTGAACCATATATTTTAAAGGTTAACCAAGTGAGCATTAGAGTTGGAAAATTTAAAATGTATCAGCTACTAATCTTCAATGTATTTGTTCAAATGTGCCGGTATCTGACAGCTTCGCACACAATCATCTGCATGCATATTGGTCTTATTCAAATCCAGAATGTGAAAGCACAAGGCCCACTGTGACTGTGCGCAGGACTCAGCATTTAGAGTAGTTCTGTTTAGTTGTCAATATACAGCAATGCTCACTATGTGAGCCAGAGAAGCATTCCAGCCTCATTTTTTGAAGGGTGTAATTTGCATATTGCATGTTTTCTTGGATCCACTTTTGTTCCTAGAGCAGGTGTGAGAATGCTGGAACCTGAGAGACCCTGTTACTTGTTGGAGCATCTTTTCCCAAGAACATCTACCTGTACAACCAGATCCTCCCAGTCAATGCTCTTCTGGGTGGCCACCCTGAAGGAGGTCAGGAAAATATCAACAAGAAACTGGGCCTTCTCAGTTATGCACCAGTCCTTTGGAACTGGCTCACGGTCGAGCTGTGCCTGGCTCCCTCCCTGTCCATCAAGTGGTTGCTGAAGATGCTGCTCTTCAGAGAGGCCTTTGAAAGCAACCATGCTTGAATTTTGCTTTGCCCTTGCCCTGCTGTTTTATTACGAAAATGTTGCACTGTCATGGTTTTGATAGTCAATTTGATTTGTCTTGTATTTTTTTTATATAATTTTCACTGTTGCTTTCTTTGATATTGTTTGCTTTCCTTGCTCATTATCTGCTAACCACCTAGAATAGTGCGTTACGCTAATGGGGAGGTATATAAATCCAAGAAAGAAAGAAAGAAAGAAAGAAAGAAAGAAAGAAAGAAAGAAAGAAAGAAAGAAAGAAAGAAAGAAAGAAAGAAAGAAAGAAAGAAAGAAAGAAAGAAAGAACCTTGAGCTTTGTGTAATTTCATTTTCTCCTGGACCCTCTCTCAAGGTCCTTGTTGAAGAAAAAAAAATACTCCGAAACAACATTCTTAAATTCCTGGAGACTTCCAGGTATGGTGGTTCTGCATGAAGCAAAGCACAACCCTCCTTCATTTTGTTTGTTGTAAGTCTCTTCAAAAGGGTTTTTACAAAAACACATGTGGGCCTCTGTAAATTTCCAATTTTGGGAGAGGGGATAGCATAACTTAGAGCTGCTCCTAGGGACCAAAATCAGTCCCTTAATCTCCTGAGTTTTCCCATCCATTCCCTGGAGATTGAAATACCCTCAGTGAATTTTTTTTCTACTTCATCTTTTTTCACCACCTACAGCCTCTTCTGGACAAGAATATTCTGGTCAAAGTTATCCATGCCATGGTAACTTCTTTGTGTCAGAGCATCTGTGAAGAAACTGAGGAACAGGGGAATATGAAATAAAAAATATGGAATTCAGTTGCTGGACACTTCAATTCTTCTGTTTTGAGTGCCTGGGAAACTGACAAAACAGGCAGAGATCAGCATGTAAAAGGACAATTCATACTTTTAACTTATCTCCTGTTACTGAACACTTTAAAGAAGCACTGAGAGAGGAACTGACACTTCCATACTTATCTTTTATCAGAGGGCATATGAAAGCAGCCCCCAAATGAATCTTGCACTTTAACTGTGACTCTTGACTTGAGCCAGTTCGAAGAAGCTTAAAAGGCCATCGAGTCCAACGCCCTGCTCAATGCAGGAATACAAATCAAAGGTGGTTGTCTAAATTTCAGCCAGGTGGTTGTCTACATTTCCCTTGAATGCTTCTAGTGTCAGAGCACTCACCACCTCTCAAAGTAATTGGTTCCATTGCCATACTGCTCTAACAGTTAGGAAGCTTTTCCTGATATTCAACTGAAATATGGCTTCCTGTAACTTGAGCTCATTGTTGTGTCCTGCACTCTGGGATGATTGAGAACAGATCCTGCCCCTCCTCAGTATGACAGCCTTTCAAGTATTTGGAAAGTGCTATCATATCTCCCCTTAGTCTTCTTTTCTCAAGGTTAAGCATGCCCAGTTCTTTCCGTCTTTCCTCATAGGGCTTGATTTCCAGTCCCCTGATCATCCTTGTTGCCCTCCTTTGAACTTGCTCCAGTTACGTGCCATCTTTTCCTGCCTCTCTCTCTCTCCTTCTCTCTCTTTCCCTGCTGACTGGGAACAAAGAAGCATGGTGCAAGGCTGACAAAGTTCAAAGTACCTGAAACCAACATGGAAATAGTTGCCCACCCAATCCCGGAATAAAGACACGAGACAGTAGCATTGGATTAAATACGGGCCACACTTTATTAAACAAGAAATTGAAAGTGCAATTGCCAAACAAATGGCCAAAGATAAGGGGCCTGCTGTAGTGCGGAAAAGGTGACAGGTAGGGGTAATCAATACCCCTTGATCTTCCATAGGGAGAGTCCCCGGCCCCAGGTTCCAGCGGTCAATGGACAGCAGAAACCCGGCAAGCTGCTAAATAAACACTCCCAGACCTCAAGACATCTTTACTTGATGACTGTTGGTCCGGGAGTGGCCCAGCGCATCCTTCCCGCACCGGCCCTGTAATCGCACGATCCGCAGAGCCGGGAGGTCGGATGCGCTGTTGGCTTACCTGAACTTACAATTGGGACACACCGAAAACACCTGTTTTTTCCGCACTACCCGCTAGTGTGACCAAAGCTACCCCTAGATAGACAACAACCCTACTCCAGTGTGGGATAGGCGAAAAATCCCCCCATCCAATAGACAATCAGGATGAAGGTCAAAAATTCCTATCCGGCCCCTAAAATGGCGACCAAAATCACACTAGAATTAGGGAGGGCGGGTGGGTGCCCAAAAACGGAAAGAGGGCGAGCGCAGGGAAGCGCTTGCATAAGTCACAGCGCTTCCCCGCCCACGCCTCCTGACGTAACAGGGACCGTCACGTGTCTATCCGGGCTGGTGGGCAAAAACCAGCAACGCCCTTTCCAGGCCGGTAAAATCCGGCCGTCAGGCGACTGAAAACTTGCCCACCCAATCCCGGAATAAAGACACGAGACAGTAGCATTGGATTAAATACGGGCCACACTTTATTAAACAAGAAATTGAAAGTGCAATTGCCAAACAAATGGCCAAAGATAAGGGGCCTGCTGTAGTGCGGAAAAGGTGACAGGTAGGGGTAATCAAGACCCCTTGATCTTCCATAGGGCGAGTCCCCGGCCCCAGGTTCCAGCGGTCAACGGACAGCAGGAACCCGGCAAGCCGCTAAATAAACACTCCCAGACCTCAAGACATCTTTACTTGATGACTGTTGGTCCGGGAGTGGCCCAGAGCATCCTTCCCGCACCGGCCCTGTAATCGCACGATCCACAGAGCCGGGAGGTCGGATGCGCTTTTGGCTTACCTGAACTTACAATTGGGACACACCGAAAACACCTGTTTTTTCCGCACTACCCGCCACAGCATAGGTGCTAGTGTAGCTAAGTACCATGCCCACCACAGAGCCTCTCAAGCTCCAAAAGCACGCCCCTTTTGATATCATCAAGGAATATGTCCAAACCTGCATCGGACAGGTGGACACCGTCGCTATGAAACAAAGCAGCATTACACAATTGAATCCTGTGGTGACAAACCACAGAACCGAGGCCGCCAACGCAGACGCCTCTACACACCTCTCTATTAACACGCCGCCGGGCCGTGTTAACGCCAGAAATGCTCCAGGCGCCTCGCCAGGTCAACCGCAGAACGATCGTGGACCACACGATCCTCATAGCGGGGTACTTGGCATTCAACCGTCCCAGGTTTCGTAGAATGTCCAAGATCAATGCCTTAACAGGTACATGAGGCAAATCATTACCGCCCAGGTGGATCAACAAAACATCTGGCGGGGACTGGGCAAAAAAGGATAACCGCCCAAGTTGGATCCAAAGCAAGCCACAGACTCCTCTCCAAGAAACATGAGCCTGGGCACCAAGCCCCAAATCAATCCCCAAGTGGGACTTGGCAGCATAGCATTCTGCCCAATAAACAAAGCTGTGGTCGACGATCATGATGTGTCTCCGACTTCCAGTCCCTGCGGCCCCTGAAACAACACAAAACTCCAGCCTACACGTTAGGTAATGCTCTCACATATCTTTGATAGCATGATGAGGACCAACGCCCCAGTTGCTTAATTTGGTCTGCATTATACCCCATTGCAGCTGCTGTAGATGCTGCACCAATTCGAAAGGAATGGGTTCCAAATCTCAAACCCCGAATGCCCACTCTATCTAAGACCAAATCCGTGAGTTTCCAAAACTGGAACTTAGTCAATGGAGACTTATCTGCATGCTGCAAAAAATATCCAGGCCCTTGACCTCTACGTTCCATGAACTCTCGCACTGTTTCCACTGGGCATAAACATCTAATGCCGCATTGCCCTAATGTTAAACGCCTACCTTTGCCCCTCTGATCAGCCTTGGAACGCCGAACTGTAATTGTTAAGCTGTCATCTTGAATCAAGACATCACCCTGCTGAAGAGCACACTTGGAGGTGTCTGCTTTCCCGGTCGCTACCAACTCACTGACCCGAAGAGCTCCAAAAAAGGCTAGCAATGCAGCCGCTTTGAATAATGCCACCTCATATGGATCCCTACATAAATTTCCCCACTGATCACATAATTGTTCTAGAAGATGAGGAGAAAAGGGTGTCCTGGAGTCGTGCACCCTTCCCCTCTCCCTAGACCAACCTTCCAACATTTTCTTTATCCTGTAATCTCCGGTAACATCCCTATGTCCATTACTCCTTGCATAAAAGGCCAGTGCCGACAGTTTACCTTGTATGGTACTGGGCGCAAGTCCTTTCCTATGAAGGAAAACAATAAATTGCTGCAGGTGTTCAACAGGAACAGGCCATGGCTGTCCCAATTCCATAGAAGCCCTAAATTCCTGAAACTCTCGATGTGCGATCAAGTAACCTTTCCTAGTTCTAGCAGCTAATGCCATACCTATCGCTCTTGATGCTTCTTCACGCCAATCTGCCAGACCTCCGATGGAAGAACTTCTGGCAACTCCCTGGCTTCCGGAGCTAACTCCCTGAACCGGTCGATCTGTTGGCGTGAAAGAGCATCAGCTATCCTATTATCAACGCCAGGGACATGCCGCGCATGTACCAACACATTGAAATGTAGGGCCCGCAACGTAAACGCTCTAACTAACTCCATAACCCTGTTGGAATGGGATGAAAGTTCATTTATGATGCAGACAACCGCCTGGTTGTCGCACCAGAAACGCACCACTGAATTGGACCATTCTTCGGCCCACAGTCAAAGGGCCCCTACGATCGGAAAAAACTCTTAAAAAGTCAAATCCCTAGTAATACCCAAGCTATGCCATTCCTCAGGCCAGGTGCCGGAACACCATCTTAGCCGGAAATAAATTCCAAACCCCAAAGACCCCGCTGCATCGGAATGCACTTGGAATTCCGCTCTCAAGCTGATATCGGTTCTCCAAAAGGAGATCCCGTTAAACTCATCCAGAAATCTCTTCCACAGGAGTAGATCCTCCCTCATGCCCCTAGTCATCCTAGTCCTGTGCGTCGGCCGTTTTAAGCCACTCATAGCGTTGCAAAGGCAGCGCACGAAGGCCCGACCAGGAGCTACTACCTTGCACGCGAAATTCAAGTGTCCCACTATTTCTTGCAACTTGTGAAGAGTCACTTTCTTCTTCCCTAACAACTCATCAACCCTACGTCTAAGGTCTATCACTTTCTTATGGGGCAACCTAGAAGTCTGCTGCATTGTGTCCAATTTGATGCCTAAAAATATTAATGACGTGGCAGGGCCTTCCGTTTTTTCTTCAGCCAAAGGCAAACCAAGCTCGTTCGCCAAGGACTGAAATTCCTCCAACATCCTAACGCATTTTCCCGAATTGCCTCTAGCGCAAAAAAGAAAATCGTCTAGATAGTGGGCAGTTGAATTACAATGAGCCCTTTGTCTAAGTTTCCACTCAAGAAATGTGCTAAATCTCTCGAAAGCCGAGCATGAGATAGAACATCTCATGGGTAACGCTCTATCCATGTAAAACGAACCTTGAAATTGAAAACAATTTTAATTTAACAAATTAAAATCCAGGGGATGCACAGGCAAAATCCGAAAAGCCGATTTAACATCGCATTTCACCAGTTCAGCCCCCACTCCACAGGCCCTGACCATGTTAACTGCCTCATCGAATGAAGTGTATCGAACTGAGCACAGTTGGGAGGGAATGGCATCGTTGACCGACGCCCCTTCCGGGAAGGACAGGTGATGAATCAGCCGAAACTCACCCGGTGTCTTTTTAGGGACAATGCCCAGCGGGGAGACTCTCAAATTATCTAAAGGCAGGTGAGGAAAGGGCCCGAGGACCCTACCCTCCTTCACCTCCTTATTAATTTTATTCAAAACTATATCTTCCATACCTTTAACTGAACGTAAATTATCAGCGATGAAGGCAGATCGTTCCCCTAAAGCAGGGATACGAAAGCCATCGCGAAAACCATGAAACAAATATACAGCATCCTCCCTCCGAGGATAGTCATGCAACCAGGCCTGTAATACCTCAATTTTGATTGGGGTGGGACCCCTTACCAGAGGTGCCGCCACCCCCATTAGGCTTTTTCCCTCCTCCTTGTCCTTTTGTCTGGCACTGGGCTCCCCCCTTGGAACAGGTAGACTTTGGGTGTCTTCCCCCACAATTAATACACTCGTGGCCAAATTTGCATGGGTTCCTGGAGCAAGAACCCTTGAAGTTGAAATCGAAGCAAGGCAGGCGAGGTTGAACCGCCTGCCCCGCACTAGAGCGGGGAGTACCAGAGCCAGGTAGTTTCCTATTCAAATGGCCGCTATCAAATCTGTCTCCCAAATTGGGTCTGGCTGGTGTCATATGTTGAAGCCAGAGACCCGGCTGTGGTTCATCCCAACGAAGATTGGGGTGAATAGCACTCCTCATCCTAAAAGCTTGATCATACAAAAGCCAAGCCTGACCTGCGAAGTCAGCGTAAGCCCTGCAGATTATATCAAAGTATTGTAACAACGAGGAAGCACGCCACGGCTGGGCTTTAACTAATACCCCAGCGTAAATGATAAATCCTGGGACCCAATTGGCCCAGGTTCGATCGGGTTTCTTTCGTCTGCGCTTTTCCTTCTCCTTTTCATCATCTTTATCAATCTCCTTTATGTCTACCTCATGGTTCAAGAGGTCAAAAAAGTCTACAAATTCTCCCTTTCAAATTTTTTCCTTCGTGGCCGGGGTCAAATGATCCCCCAGCGGAGTAGAATAATCCGCACAAGGCATAGCTGGTAAGGAAACTGTGTTATACCCCGTATTGGGTACAGACGGGTGAAATGGACTCCCTGAACTAGTTCCGGCACTAGGAGTCATCCCTGAGGGCAAAGCCGTGCAAGGCAGGCCCCAACCACATAATGGCATGTTGGCCGGAGGCCAGGCTACATTGTGCCCCCCAGAATGTGAGACATTGTGAGCTGTGCAGTTAAAGTGTGGAGTGCAAAGGCCGCCGGCCCATGGCCAAGCCGTGCAAGGTGAGGAGGAACTGTGAGCAAAAGAGGACTCACCCGAAGACCCATGCGATGTTCTAGAGCTCACTCCAGCCGAAGATGTGCTAGGTCCCGCCTCCTCAGTGAAATCACGCTCATCTACAGCAGCCGCCGCTGGTTCCAGCACCTCCACTTCAACTCCATGCACATCCTTCTGACTAGCCTCTGCTGAGTTGGTAGCCGCAGACCCTTCGGCCAAATCGTGCTGTCCCACTGCCGTAGCCTGAGAAAACTCAAAAACCGTAAAGCGATCCATTAGGTCTTGAGCCAGCATCCTCAATCTCGCCTTCTTGCGGCCCTTGGTCTCCCTTGCCGAGCGGCGAGGGGATGACCCACCATGCTGAGGTGTCTGTAAAACACCCCTTTTTGCCTCAAATGCAGACATTTTGTCCTGCAACTGACGCCAAATCGGCCAGGATTCCTCATCAGAGGAGGAACTAACGGGTGAAACTTGCGGAACTGGCCTTTTGCTTGCGGGCGCTTTGCCTTTACGCGTGCTACTCCCTTTACGATAAGCCATTATAAATTATGGGGTAAGACACACTCACTACTGCCTATCCCTCAATTGAGCCCCACAAGCCCACTGCACAACTACTAAAATCCAAGGGCTACTCTGTGAAATTTCCTATGCCTAACCTTGCCCAATACTAAATGAGTTATTTATTTACACAGGTATTTTCTCAAAGATATAACAAATATGAATTAAACTCCTATTAATTAACTTCCTATGTAAAAACCTGCACAATTGGCTAAGTACTAACACACTCTACTAACCTCAGAAGTAATTTTAAAAAAAACCCTTTTTTATTTATATATATATAAATAAATAAATAATTTTTTTGTATAATAAATTTTTATATACATATATATATGTATTTATTATAATTTTTATTTTAATAATTTTATTATTATTATTATTATTATTATTATTTATTTATTTATTTATTTATTTATTTATTTATTTTAAATACACCCCCTAACTGTGGACTATAAATCAATTAGCGAAACTCAGAAGAGAGTAACAGAGCCCCAATGACAACTAAGCCCAATTCTTCTGCTGTAAATAATATTAACTTGCCCTACAGAGAAACAATCCCCCTTAGGACCATAAACTGAAGCCACAACCCTGTAAAAAGAAATCAAAAAAGTGGAAGGGTAAACTCGAGGGAAATTAGAAGAGGAGATCCTTTAATTACAATGCAGCTGCGTCAGTCAAGCCCAAACAAAAGGGCGGACGGGAGGAAAAAAGGGGGATAAAATAGCCAAATCAAAATGGCGGATGGGAGAAAAGGCATGAAAATAAACCGGACCCAAACTTGCAAAGGTGGGCGCAATGGAGGGAGGAAAGGAAAACAAAACGGGTGTCCTGCAGCTGAAAAAAAACCCTGCTAGAACTGACTGTCCCCAATAACCCAATGAACTTGCCTATTCCCCCACCAACTTATAAAAAATTAGCCAAACCACCCAGGCTGGCTGCAGAAAAATTCCGGACCCTCTCGCGCCGCCGTGGGGCGGGCGCAAAAACCCGCTCCGCCGCTTACCACCCCTCTTGCCCCAAAGTTTAAGTGAAAATAGTTAAGAATTAAGAACAGGGAAACACCACTCGAAATCGCTAAGCTAAAAAATTAAAGCAAAGATGAAAGCAAAGATTCCAACCCGGGGAGGGAGTGGAACACTGCCCTCCCGTCCACAGTGCGACCGCTGCTGCCTCCAAAGAAGCCAAGCGCCAGCCAACGCTTCCAATTCGACTCCAACGCTCCCCACAAGCTCCACAAATGACACCACTCCTTCCTCGTTGCTGCCCAAAAACGGAAAGAGGGCGAGCGCGGGGAAGCACTTGCATAAGTCACAGCACTTCCCCGCCCACCCCTCCTGACGTAACAGGGACCGTCACGTGTCTATCCGGGCTGGTGGGCAAAAACCAGCAACGCCCTTTCCAGGCCGGTAAAATCCAGCCGTCAGGCGGCTGAAAACGCTGTCATCCTTGCATCCATGAGATTTTTTAACTGAAAACTGTAGAGATGTGTGTAATTAAGAATGTCTAGCAGGCTACGAACAGGTTATTATTCTGTGTTTTTATAGTTCTGTGATGCCTTTCACCAGCAGATGCATTCTTATTTTAACTCTAACAGATTTCCCAGGAAAGCATTTTTTCCCCTCAGAGAAGTGTTTTTGCACTTCACAGTTTTTCTCTGCACCCAGAAACCTCAAACCAAATGTATTTTCTTTCCATTTAATGAAATATCACTTTTAAGGCTGAGATAGTGATTGTATGCTAGAGAAGAGAGATTGTATATATGGGCTTTAGATCACAAAGTCAACTGCCAAAGGAAACTGAGATTGTGGGACCAGGGGAGGGGAGGGCTTAACAACTACATTCAACTGCTGGGGAATTCAATTTCTCTCTCCAGGAAATGAGGATTTAGGAAATACTTTTCCCTAAAATGAAGGTGAAGGTTGCAAAGCCTGCTGCTTTAATGATATTCAATCCTTCCAAAAGAAACCCATGGTTTGTGAATGTGGGATATTTCTTCTGTGGTCCATGATTCAAAATGTCAGGAAATGGCTCAGCATTGCCTTGTGATATTGTGCTTGTGTTGCTAGCAGGAAAGAGGATGCCAAGCTTTACATAGTAAAGGCCAGACTAAATGTTGATTACACCAATATCAGCAGTCAAGATAGTCCACAGAATCCCTTCTTGTGTTCACTACCATGCACAAAGAGACACCAATTGAGGGGAAATCCCAGAACCCAAGTCTTTTTCATCTGTTACCATATCTCACTCATCAAAAAGCAATTGTCGTTGTTTTTTGATGTGTTCTGTAGGAGAGTATTGTTTGAGGCACCAGGCAATCCAATTACCTAGAAGAAATGTGCACTCAAACTGGGAAGTATTGGATTTCTGTCCCCTGATTCCTGATAAACATGCATGTCAAGTATGCCAAAAGCAGAGGAGACCCACGCTTGGGAGAAACGTGAAAACCCAACACCCACCAAGTTTGTTGGATTGGGTTTTGAAGGTACCCATCTTCTAGACTCACAACGCAGAGTAGGAAACCAGATTCTTTCTGCATGTTTCTCTTTCTTTTTCTCTATCTCTCTGGGTAAGGTCATGCCATTTGATGTAGGACTCATAATTACAGTACATATTGGTTGGTTGGTTTGGCTGCTTCTGGCTCTTTTTCTGCATGATTTTCTTCCTCTAAATACCTTTGTTGTTTTATTTTCTTTTTACTTGGCTTTGTTTACTGCAGTTTAATTAATTAAGACTTGGTTGACTCTTTGATTAGGTAGAGGTTTCCAATATGGGTTTGTTGTTGTTGTTAGCTTCCTCCTTGTTGGATCAAAGAGACAGAGAATAAATATTTTATAAAGTAATGAAAAATTATTGCAACCTTTTTGTCAACACACCCTCGTTGCATTCACATCTATATGGAGTCAGTTTGGTGGAGAGGAATTTCTCAGACCATACCATCAGATCCCTCTTTTTTCATGCTTAGTCATCAGGAACTTTAAAAAAGAACACTTTTTTTGGGTGAGGTACTTTTATTTTAATGCTAATGGCTTGGATCCTGTTGCAGAAAAGTAGAGTGGACAAACAATTGTGTAAGTCATGCACTGAGTCCTGCAGCTTCTTGGTTCCTTGCCTGTTCTCTCACTGTTTGTGAGACAGTCATGCAACCAGCCACTGACAGGAAGTCATCTGGGGTAGGAGGGAGATGCTTATGAGATTTCTTCCCTGCTTTATGGGACAGGATGCCAGCCAGTAAAAGCAACATAACATCATTAAATTGGGAATAGTTTCTAATTTTCATTATGTAAATTATGTTAACACAACTATTCCCTCAGCAACTGAAGGCCAAAACCAGAATCACAAAATCATAGAGTTGGAAATGACTCCAAGGGTCATCTATTCTGACCACTGGCCAATACAGGGATGAAGTATTAAAGAGTGCCTGACAAATGACCATCCAACCTCTGGCAAAAACTTCCAAAGAAGAAAGTCCATCAGCTTCAGGGAAGGCTGTTCTATTTGTGAACTTCTCTCACCATCAGGAAGTTCTTCCTTATGTTTAGTCCCAATGTTTCTTACAATTTGAACTCATTGGTTTGGGTATTTGTCCTCTAAAGCAGCAGAAAACAAGCTTGCTCCATCTTCCACACAACAGCCCTTCAGATATTTGAAGATGGTCCACACCTCATGTCTTAATCATTGGTCCTCCAAGAGGAAGATACCAAACTCCCTTGGCCTTTCTGTACTCAATTCAATCTTATAAACCAAACATATTTGGTTTTGTTTTTAAACTGTATCTCTTTTGATTTGCTAAGCTGCCTTATGCTCTAGTGTTGGATAAAAGGCAGGATATAAACCAAATCAACGAACAAACCATAAATGACCCTTACAGTTTCACTTACTAGGCTAGTCAGCAGCCTAAAAACTGCAGTTTACAAAATAGACATATAATTATTATTTTCTGATGTCAGAAGTAGATTGTCTTTTTTTTCTTGCATGTTAAATTCATGTGGAAAAAATGCTACTTTACAAGCCATCTGGCAACAGCTGGAGTTTACATCAGGGGGGAAAGTTTGAAAACAAGCTGTCTGACGAAGCAAATGCCAGCTGAGGTGCTAATTCTGTAGGATATCCCCGCAGGATCTTCCCTGTCTGCATTCTGCATCATTCAGATGTGTCCCCTGCCATGCTGGATCTTCTCACAGAAAAGCTGGTTCCATGTAGCTGTGAGTGCAACTTGTCAACAAGGATGTACCTGCCGGTTTTGCTGCCTCACATGTTCATTTAAAAATAAAATCTGAAGTTATTTCTCTCAAAGTTATCAAGAAATTTGCAGAGCTTAGTGAATTCTATCAAAAACAAACCAAACACACACCTCAGCTATCTGTACTGGCCAGATTCACTAGGCATAGCTATTTCCTATATGGATCATAAGAAACTATGGGTTGTTGCGAAAGAAGTGGGTATGCCTCAGCACTTGATTGTCCTGATTCATAACGTGTGCTGCGGACAAAAATCTACTATTAGGACAGAATATGGAGAGACATAATGGTTTCCTATATGCAAAGATGTCAGACAAGGTTGCATTTTATTGCCTTAACTATTTGTACACAGAATATATCATATGGAAAGGCAGATTAGATTCAGATGAAGGAGGAGTGGAAATTGGTGGAAGAAACGTCAAAAATTTAAAATCTGCGGATGACACCATCTTACTGGCAGAAAGTAGCAATGACTTGAAATGACTTTCAGTGAAAATGAAAGAAGAAAGTGCCAAAGCAGGACTGCACTTGAATGTTAAGAAGACAAGAATGATGACCACAAAGGAAATACACAAATTTGATGTTGACAATGAAGAAACTGAAGTGGTCAGAGATTTTATATACCTTGGTTCAATCATCAACCCAAATGGGGACCGCAGGCAAGAAATCAGAAGATTAAAATTTGGAAAGGTAGCAATGAAGGAACTAGAAAAGGTCATCAAGAGTAAGGATGTGTCACTGGCAATGAAGGCCAATATCATCCATACTGTCATCTTTCCAATCACCATGTATGAGTGTGAAAGCTGGGCAATGAAGAAAGCTGGCAGGAAAAACATTGCTTTGTTTGAAATGTGATGCTTTGTAGACACCCTGCACTGCCAGAAATGTAGGTCCTGGATCAAATCAAGACTGAACTATCTCGGGAGGCAAAAATAGTTAAGCCCTCCCTGTCAGGTGAGGCCATGGGACAAGTGGCCTTGCTGCTCTCCAACCGTTTGCAAGGCCTGCAGTTTATTTACACTGTAACACCTGTTAAACGCCTGCTGTTAAGATCATAACTTGCTGCTAAGACCATCACGTGCTGGCACCTTTTTGCATTTCTAACCCACTACACACACATTTCCCTCATCTCAAGCAGACATAAAAAGATCTGCAACGTAGGTTCAACTTTATGCATCACATGTTGCAGGCTCCACTTCGCAAAACTTTTAGCCAAATAAAACTTTTTAGTCTTTAATCCACTGAAAAACGGTTTGTTGTTTTTGCTGAAACAGAATAATGTGGTTAGCTCCCTCTCCTCACCACCAATGTCATGACAAAGCTATTTTTAAACAGCAAACAATGGGGAGAAAGAACTCCTGGCCATTTTATGTAATGCTATAACCGACAACGCTCGACATTTCGTAGAACTTTGGTGCTCCCATGAAAAGGGCTGTAAATATTTCTCTCTTTTATGGAGGAGGAAGATCTCCACAAAATTCTCTCTCCTTTTGTATGTGTTTGTTGAGGAAGGTTTAGAGTCTGCCTTTAAAAAACAAAACATCAAAACCAAACCATTTAGCTCATCTCTCAGCTTACCTTACTACTGAGTCCTTCAGGTGATGATTCTACTATAACTAGATGAAAGCACACTGAAAGTAGTGTATCAGGCAAAATCTGAAGAAACAAAACAAACAAACAAACAAACAAAAACAATAAATAAACAAAAACAATAAACAAAAACAATAAATAAATAAATAAATAAATAAATAAATAAATAAATAAATAAATAAATAAATAAAAATGTGGCACCTTAAAGTCTAACTATTATATTTTAATGTAAGCTTTTGTGGACATGTCCCCTTTGTCAGACATATGGAAACAGAATGAAATACTGAATGAAATGCCAGTTTCAAAAGTAGGTAAAGGTAAAGGTTCCCCTTGACAATTTGTCCAGTCGTGTCCGACTCTAGGCGGCGGTGCTCATCTCCGTTTCCAACCCATAGAGCTAGCATTTGTCTGCAGACAATCCTCCGTGGTCACGTGGCCAGCGTGACTAGACACGGAACGCCGTTTACCTTCCCACCGAGGTGGTACCTATTTATCTACTCGCATTTTTGCATTTTGCATGCTTTCGAACCGCTAGGTTGATGGGAACTGGGACAAGCGACGGGGGCTCACTCCGTCGCGTGGATTCGATCTTACGACTGCAGGTCTTCTGACCTTGCAGCACAGAGGCTTCAGTGGTTTAACCCTGTTTTTTGTCTTCTTTTGGTTTGTTTCTTTGGATTTTGCCTGATATGCTCACACAGACTAACACAACTGCCTCCTCCAAAACTGAAAGTAGTGTGTATATTAACTGAGTGGCACAGAACTACTATAAAACATCTTGAATCCAATGGTTCTGTCATGAGGAATTTTGTCATAAATGACTTCTGCCCCCAAATCCCTATAATACCTGAACCATATGGGTGGTAAAACTGAATCCTCCTTAATAACCTGTGAGAATGAGTCAGAAAAACAAGCCATTTTAGGTAGAGATAGAACATTGTCACCAGGAAGAACATGATGGCCAATGGATGGGCTCATACGATTGCTTGGCAAATGTGGGGATGGACAAACTAGTCTTTTTTTGTCCATGTTGGTTTTACATTTCCCAATTACATATGCATTTTTGTATACAATGGCCCCTAAAAGATGCATTTTTTGTGTGTACATTTCCTTCAGCATATGTATTTCTAAGCTGAAAACCATTGCAAAATTTGGAAAAGAGGACATTCTACCAAACTGGCTGAAACCAAGAAACAAAATGCCAAGGAAGGAGCCGTCATTGATAAGCACCATACTGATATGATGATGCCTTCACCCCTTCTCTAGCATTTTATACACCAAAAATTGCATGACAAATGGAGATCTTGTGAAAAGGGTCATTCTTGAGATTTCTTCTGTTTGGGATAAATCTTTTCCTTCCCACAGCTGTCATTCCTTGGAAAAAGACTACACCGCCCTTTTGTGTAAACTCAGCTGCTTTGAGCCCAATTAAATGTAAAATTATGGCTTTCAAGATGGGAAATAAGTAGGAAATGCTTTTCACTTGATTGGCCAAATTGTCTATGAAGATGCATTCCCAGAGGGTGTGTGTAGAGCTATTTTTGTACCAGCATACAACACTGTAGTGGCCCATTTTTATCACCCAGTTTAGTCAACATCAAAAACAATTATGGCAATTATGAAAGGCCTTGGCTTGCTTTCCTCTGGGAAACTCCAAGGAAAAATACAAATCTAATGAAGACATCACATTTATTATTACAATTATAATATTATCATTATTTTAAAGGGTGCTGACAGCTCACATTTCAAATAGTTGTTTCCCAAGTGGAAAAACTGTTGACAAAACTGTGGGATTTCCCTTAAGCTCTTATGTACTGATTGAATGAATAAATAGGAATTATTAGATGTCTGTCAAAAATTGCAGATAAATGAAAGGCTTTGGCTCTCCATAGTTTGCAGTAGCTAATTTATGGAAGCAGTGACTTGAGCTGGTAAAACTTCTGATTCATAAGTGGGGAAGGCACTGGTCTGGTGTATTGCTTAGAGCTGGAGGCAGGTATGGATCTTCAAAATCACACACACACAAACAACTCCATGAGCAGACAACTTGTGTATCACTCATGCAATCGATTCTTCAGATTTCACAAGTGGTTTATGCCTCTCTGAGGCAAAATATGGTTCCCATTGCACTTCAAGAGTCTCCGTTCCAATCTGCTTTCTGACCTGATTTGAGGACAGAAACTGCCTTGGCTGCCCCGGGGCTAATTTAAAACGAACAATGGATGAGGGGAGGGCAATGGTGTTAGTCCTCCTGGACCTCTCGTGGTGTGTTATATCACCAGCTATGGTACACTTCTGAGTCACCTAACCAGGGTAAGACAGTAACTGCAGCTTGGAGGGATATATTAACAAAGTTGGTTTTGAAAAGCTTTTGTTTTACTCTACAGTTACAAGTTTCTGCAATGTTTCAGGGTTCTAATTTGCCCCCTCCCATACTTTTTAACAACTGCAGGAAGCAGTGGAAGAAGCAGTGTGGCCTAGATTACACTGTACTCAATCTGTCTACAACACGCAACTCAACATCTCATGTCCTTTAGCTAGTGGTGGATTTTGGCGAACTGGTAGAGAGTGGCCTACTTCGGTCTTCGTCTTAAACTTAAAGCTGCAGGTAAATGCTGCTCTTTAAAGAGGAATCCCTCAGACAAGAACATTTTTGGAACAACTTCTGCAGCCCGCAATGCAATGTATCACAATAGCTTATTTATGCAGGACTGTCAGGTTTGATTACTGTATCTGTTGATTTAACGTGCAGTATTTTTGCATGCTTTTACACTGGAGAATTTCAAACTCTTGACCATAACAAAAGGGTTTCTTTGTAACAAAGCACAGAAGTGTAGTTTAGGAGTGGTGCTTTTGGGTTTTCTAATTTGTCTTTTGTATATATGTAGATGTGAGCATGGTGTGGAATCCAAGATGAAGGCCATTATGTTTACCAAAGACCATATGACAAAGTAGTAAATGCTTAAACAAAAGAGAAGAGCCTGTATATTTGGAAGGGTTTTTAAAATATTTTGTTCCAGAAAAATCTGAGGGCAGTAATGACTGTTGGCTAGGATATCTCTTAAAGAATTAATGGCCATTTAGGGTTTTGGGCTTACTGGCTTTGCCTTAAGCCATTAGCACTCAGCTGGCCATTAAACATTAGGAAGAGTATTTGGCCTTATTCACGATTCCCCAAGCATCTGTTTTGGTTCAAATTTTCCAGGCCATCATTTAATTGGGGGTTCTGTGCACGTATTGTCTGAAACTGGCTTGCATTTGGCCAGGGAATGGATAGACCTAATTGAAGCTGAATTCCATGAGGGCTCCAATTATGGTGCTCAGTGTACTCTGCAGTCTGAGAAGTAACAGACACTCCCATCTAGAAACAATGGGGCATTTTTCCAGTTACTAGGTAAAATCAGCTACTTTAGAAGAATTCATGATAATGGGCTTGAAACTGAGAAGGAAATTTCAGCAAGGCTTGCTCTAAGAATCCATGGCTGCTGACTGGATTGGACCAGTGAAATGAGATTTTGGAGTGGACCAAAAATAAATTCCCACAGGATAGCTACCCTGAGCTATAAATTTCGAAGGGTAGTATGTACATGTTCTAAGTCAGTGTTTCCCAACCAGAGGTTTGGGACCCCCAAGGGGATTGCAAAGCATTTTTGGGGACGGGGGGGGGGGTTGTCACAGGTCGCCTTAAAAGTGTGGTAGCCTTTGTTAAATAATTTATTCTTTGACCTTTCAGAGCAGGATATTAAAGTTAGTGTGTATGTGTATGTATGAGAAACAGGCCCTTTGGGGGAGACAGAAGCCTCTACTTTCTGAGTAGGGATGACAGAACTACCTTTTTATGAAAAAGAAGAAATGCTAGCAGAAAGATATAACTGCTGCTGCTTCTGCAAGAGAGGGTTGTTGTTTTTTTAAACTTCGGGACAGCCTAAAGAAGTGGAAGGGAAGGAAAAAGAAGAACCACTCCCTACAACAACCCCCCAGGAGGGGGACACAAAAATAAAAAGGCTGCCTTTTCTTTAGTGGGTACAAGGGGAACTTTGTGCTGGTTTCTGAGGGGGATCCCTTCTGGGTGAAGGTTTTGCCCCTGCTTGGGTGCTTCCGCCTCCTGGCTCATCTTTGAAGTCCGTCACCTTCTCTTCTCCTTACCTTTAACTCCCCCCAGCCTGTTCCCTCCCTGGTTTTGAGGCGGTGGTGGTGGACCCGGCAGCAGGAGAAGTAGGAGTAGTCAGTTGACTAGATGGGCGGGGTATAAATGCAATAAATAAAATAAATAAATAAAAATAAATAGGAGGTGAGCAGCAGCTTCAGTGACAGCATTGCCATGTCGGGGATCAATGACGACGGCCTTTTCATGCACATGTGGCAGGGGTGTGTGGGTGTGGGTGTTGCAGGTTACCTGGCTATTATAAAAGGGGGGGGGGGTCAAGACTCGAAAAAGGTTGGGAACCACTCTTCTAAGTGAACCATATTTATGAAGAACCTGTGTATTCCTCTTTGCTGCACAGGAAAGCATAATAGGATAATAGGAAGCTGCTTTATATTGAACCAGATCATTGGTCTAATGTTGCCAAGTGCGACTGTCAGTGGCTAAGGATATGATTTTTTATTTCTTGCATTATAAATTCCATAATTCCCCATTCAGAGAATTCTACGTGATTTACACACACCTTTCACACACCTAAATGTGGCTTAGCTGGGACAAAAGGCTTCAACCAGAAAGCGTCCTGTTCCCGCCCTGGTGCTAGTGGATCTGGGTTGTATGTATATATCTCATGTCGATCAGCATCCAACAGCAACGTCTCCGTATGGCAAGACAGCAGCAAGAGAGATGAAATCAGCAACATTTCAAGGCCAGACCCTGGAAGGACTCTGGGGCATTCTCATGACAGAGCAGAGATACCCATACTTGCTCATGTATTCTGAGGTGTGCAATTTGGAAATGAACTTTTTCCCATTGCTGTGACAGTGTGAGCATAGGTATGTTGTGTTCCGGAAGCATGTTGTCATGGTGTTCCCATAACTAAAAGCCAGCCTCCCGATTCTCCCCGGTGCCGTCTCTTTCTCTCACACACATATGCATCTGTTCTCCCTTGGATTGGAAGAAACTGTGCTACAGGCCTGTATTTGAAGCCCTGTGAAAATGCTGTAGATGGCCCTGTTATGTTGTCAGCCCCAATGTGGGGCCTGAATAAAATAATTAAAGTTCAAAAGACAGCAAAAAAGAGCATTTGTTTCACAGAAAGAAAAAAAACAGTCAAACAGAATGTTGGAAAAGATTAAAAATGAAACAAAAAGAAGAACTTAGGAAATAGTCAGTTCTGAACTATTCTTTAACTCTGTAATGCTGTCTGCCATCACAGAGTCACACTTTTCCTGAAAAATTCTCATTGACAGCAGTAGTGAGAGTTTTGCTAAGAACAGGTAAGCACAAAAAGTAAGAATGTTAGGCTTATTCCCTTCAAAGCACATTCACAAAGAAGAAAATGCCATCAAAAGTCTAGCTAGGCAGATGCAGCAGGATCACAACAGATACCTTCACCTGTGCCTCAGGCACCATGTGTCTCTGAGGAACAGAATTAATGGTCTAGGATAATGTTTTTCATTGCAGATAGTTTTTTTCCACAGCTTGTCTTGTTATGGATACTGACTACTGCCCTAATAAAGGCCTGCTTGCTCTCTTCCTTTAGCTGATTATGTTATGTGTGCAGTTTGGCTTTAGCTCTGCCCCATAAAAGCGCTCAGAAGAGAACTTTGGGCCCAGTTGGGTGTGAATACATGTGTATTCATGCACAAGGAAAAGAGAAAATTGCCTTTGTTGGGGGACGTGGAATGTCAGAATTTGCATGACCTTCTGGAAATAGAAACAGTGGAGATAGCAACTTCAAAAATCTGAACAGATTATTCTTCACAGGTGATGTGGTCACACAATGTGTGCGGCTTATATACTGCCCCACAGTACTTAAAGCACTCTCTGGGCAGTTTACAATAGAATTATCCAAATAACATTGCAACCCAGTGAGCTGGGTACTCAATTTACCAACCTTGGAAGGATGAAAGGCCGAGTCAACCTTGAGCTGGGTACCTGAGCCTGTTGGGATCAAACTCAGGTCATGAGCTCAGTCTTGACTGCAGTACTGCAATTTAACCACTGCATCATGAGTTTACAAACTAAGACTGATATTTAGCTGCTAGATGTAAATTTCTACCTATTTTTTCTCTTGGGCACTGAAAAATTTCAAAGGTTTTCTTCCCTGTAGGTTTTTGTGCACTTTTTGCATTTCAGCAGATTTCCCCCCAATAATAATAATAATAATAATAATAATAATAATAATAATAATAATAATAATAATAATAATAATAATAATAATAATAATAATAATAATTTTTTAAAAATGTTTTCATTAAAAAGCATTTAGCACAAAAAACAATAGATTTTTCCACAAAATATTAGGTCCCTTCCCTCACACAATTGCTGTTGTAGACCAAAAAATACTGGTTCTTTCATTCCTGGGTAGGAGCAAATATTTTAGAACCCCATCCCAGTCGGGTATCTTAACATTTCCTAAAGCCACAAAACAATGTTGAAGGATAATTATGCATCCTTTACTTCTTAAGGCGATCCCACTTACAACTGTAAAGCTGCTGTCTTATCTTTTTACTGCCTTAAAATGAGGGTCTTAGTATATAAATAAGACACAAGTAGCACTTTCAATAGGGACATGTGGACTGGACACTTGGGAAGGATGGGTAGGAAATTTATCATAGACATGTGTACATACCCAGAGGCATGAGAGTGTTGAACTGTGTTACAAGGCAGCATTCCCTCTCCCTGAAATCCTAAAATGCTTTGCTGTTTTGATGTTCAGTGGGTAAGCATTGTGTTGCTGTAGTACATATTATGCTTGTGAATTATTCCACGATATCAGTATGCTGCTCTTCCTCCCCCTGGAAAAAAAATCTGTAGATCCATTTGGTGAAGGGAAAACAACTGGAGTCTTATTCAAGCTATGTACGGCTTCGTGGCCTCGATTCTGGGATTTACTACTAATAGACTTATGAATGTGTTTTTCAGTAGCGGTGGCAGAACAAAGACCCAGGTGTATCACTAATCCAGTCCATACAGCTAGTTGCATAAAATGCCTTTCCTGGGTCATCCCATGCCAGCAAGCAAAGCAGTGGAGCTGGCTGGTTTGCTTAAACCAATTAAGAATATTACAGAGCAGTTGTGAACTTTAATAAAACATGTGGTTCAACACACGTATTGTGTCTCATGCAGTGGTATAGTGGAGCCAAAGCTTGCAGGGTCAAAACCTCTGGATTTTATGATATCATCTGCTACCCCATCTCATTTTTTTGTGTTCCATCTCAGCCTAAGTACAATCCTCACATTAGCTGAGAATGAAGCAGATTTTCCTAGAAACAAGATATTGCTATCCCAACCCCGGAATAAAAACGCGAGACAATGATATGGGTTAAAAATGGGCCACACTTTATTGAATAACATCAAATACGAAACTTGCCATCCTTTGGCAAAAAGAGGGGGCCTGCTGTAGTGCGGAAACAGGTGAAAGGCAGGGGTATCCAAATACCCCTTGATCAAGAAATGGGCGAGTCCCCGGCCCCAAGTTCCAGTGGTCTCCAGACAGCAGGAACCCGGCCAGCCACTAATAAACACCCCCAGACCTCAACCCATCTTTTGCTGATGACTGTTGGTCCAGAAGTGGCCCAGCGCATCTTCCCCCCACAGGCACTGTAATCGCACGATCCGTAGTGCCGGGAGGTCGGATGCGCTGTTGGCTTACCTGAGATTACAATTGGGACACACCGAAAATACCTGTTATTTCCGCACTACCCGCCCGTGTAACCAAAATTATCCACCAAAATGCCAACAACCCTCTTCCAGTGTGGGATAGGCGAAAAATCCCCCCATCCAAAAGCCAATAAGGCGACCAGAAAAACTCACACTAGAAAAAGGGAGGGCGGGCGGGTGCCCGAAAAAGAAGAAGGGCAGTGCGAGGGGGGGAAAGCCCTTTAAATACCCTGGGCTTTCCCGCCCCTCACACAATTCTCGAGAGACTTGACAAACAGTCTCGCTCCATCCTGGGTGGATAGCAAAGAGCACTCGCGCTGCCCAAAGTCAGGGACTTGGCAGCAATCGCAACATTGTTGCAAATTTTCCCTGATGTAATGCAAAGCATCTGAATGTGGTTTGCCCTTGAATGGGCAATTAAAAGCCATTAGCTTTATAAAAGACCAGGTCCTCTTCTGTTAATATGGACCAACCCAGCTATTTGCATTTTTTTTTTACTTTTCTACACACCTGCTCTTCCAAATTTAGCACTACACACTGGTGTAAGGATTGTTTTGTTCTGGGGAAGAGCCTTCAGAAGGAAGTCTGAGAAAGGAAAATAGGGAAGAAAACAGAGAAAGATAGGTGATGAGAAGCAGAATTCATGGATGGCAATGGGGGAAGGGACCCCTAAAACATATACTTAATTTCCCATCCCATTTTTTAATCTCTGTAGTAATTTAGAAGAAAGCAGCTTTTCACATGAAATCATAACAGAATAATACTATCATGCTTTTCCAGCAATGACTGATCCTTTTGTGCCTCCTGTACCTGTACTGCAAACAATCTTTCTGGGTGCTATTAAATGCAGAACTTAAAAACAACAAATACGTAGGATTGAAAACGGTTGTGTTTTTTGACAAAAGCTTCTATTTCACACCTGCTGAGATCTGCTGCAATAGAAAGTACACCTTGCCTCAGAAATTTGCACATTTGCAAAGCTCAAAATACATCATGGAGAAATAACATGCAAGAAGAGGCTTTAAAAATGTGAAAGTTGAAAGATACATACTCACATGCGTCAATAAAGAGAGAATGTGTGCGAGAATATGTAAGTGATGAAAG
Organism: Intellagama lesueurii; assembly: GCA_037013535.1. Taxonomy (NCBI): domain Eukaryota; kingdom Metazoa; phylum Chordata; class Lepidosauria; order Squamata; family Agamidae; genus Intellagama; species Intellagama lesueurii. The sequence continues at coordinate 23,843,994 of JBAJHW010000010.1, read as the reverse complement.
GGTTAGAGATGGGCACGAACCGAGCTACAAATGAGAAAAACACACAAATTGGACTGGTTTGTGGTTCAGTTCGTGGATCCCGTTTTGCCAAAATGAAACAAAGCACTGATTTTCCCCCCCCCCTTAGCTCTTTGTTTTGCTTCAACAAAAATGGGATGCTCACCTCTCCCCATGCCCCCATTGCCTCTCTACCTTCTCTTGACACTGCCTCCACCTTCTCTACCACTGCCACCACCATCCTGAGAGGCAGCAGGCCTGGCTCCTCACATGGAAGCCAGGCCTGCCGCTTCTGCACAGGCGCCCACCTGTCAGCTGAGCGGCACAAACCCAAAAAACAAACTACAAACCATTTTTTTTTGGGGGGGGTGATAGTTTGTGGTTCATGGGTAACTACAAATCTTCATGAGCCACCAGTTTTCCAGTTCGTGCCCATCTCTAAAAAAGGAGGGCTGAAAAAAATGCATATAATTGGAGAACATGAGTAGAAAAATACATATGGATTTCATATTTATCAATCAAGGATGGAATGAGAAAGCAGGTAATATCTGGAGAAGGCTGAGATGACACCTCTAGGAACAGACGAAGTTGGGGGAGGGCAAAGGAGGAAGAGAAACAAAGACAGAAAGGGGAGCAAAATGAAAATGAACTTGTATAGTTGCCAGCAAAAACTGAAGAGACACCGAGTGAAGGAGGAGTGGCTGTAATGATACACAATGGTATTTCTCCAGAATGGAAGGAAGCGCACATCAGATTAATACACGGGCCTGGTGGTCTCAAGAGAACAAGCCCAATTCCAGCTCTTGTTACAAATGGAATGAGTCTGATGGCTTGTAGCGAGCGGTTGTGCATGACACATGGCCCAGCCTGCTTGGTGACTTGGCACAGAGAAATCAAGAATGCTCCACCTAGAACAAACTTAATCTGATTTGATGGGAAATAACTCTTAGTACAGCTCCTTGCAGCATCTGGGGAGGGAGGGAATAGCTGCAGATGGAAAAGACGGTTGATTGCAAGATGCAGAAAGCAAACCTCTGAACACACATGCTTTCTACCTGACTTGCGGATCTGCAATGGCTTCAGGCAGTTCTGTATTAACTCTCCACTAGTTTGTTTGGGTTTATTATTATGATTATGGTGATTATTATTATTGTTGTTGTTATTGTTATTATTATTATTATTATTTGTTATTGTTATTGTTATTGTTATTATTATTATTATTATTATTATTATTATTATTATTATTATTATTATTATTATTATTATTATTATTAACAGACAGCACATCACAATACCTTTCAGAGAGGGTGATATATTACAAATTTCCCCCCTTTCCCCTTTTACTGCCACTGATAAGGCTACAAGTGAGCCATGAGTGTTTATGTTGTCACCTCTGAATCACTGTGTGAGTCACTCCAAGCAGTCACAGATTATTGATTGGCGGGGGGGAGGGAGACGGTGATGGTGATATGGACACTTTGTAATAACAGCAATGCAATATCCTTGATGTATGATTTTGGCCAATGTTGCATCCAAAGATTTCCTCAGCTTCAAGCTTTTCCTTTGGCCTTTGGTGACTAATAGAGATGGTGAGTCGTCCCGCTTCGTGAGTCGTCAAAAGTTGATGACTCACGAAGCACAAAGTTGCGCCCATGAAGTGACGAATAATGAAGTTATTCGTCGATTCGTGGGGGTAATTTAAAAAACACCCCCGTTGCCACCACCACCACCCTGCTGCCACCGCCACCCCCTGCTGCTGCCCCCCACTGCCCTGCCGCCGCCACCCCCCCACCCCCCACCTCTCACCACTCTTTGATCTTGCAGCGAAGCTTGTCCTCTCGCCTCCTGCCAGGAGTGGCGAGCGGATCACGTGCTGTGGAGCCATTGTTAGAATCGCATCGTCCGCGTCAGATTGGTGAGTGGACCGGCCGGACCCATGGGGCTGGACCCTCGGTAACGCCACCTGTGCGGGGATATTTGTATTTGTATACAAATACGAATACCCCCATCTCTAACTATAAGTCTCTTGATGCCTCACCAGTGTAGACTATGGTGAGGGGTCACAGAAGTTGGAGGGCCACACTTCCTCCATCTGAGCTTTAAAAATATTTTTAAAATCCCTGTGACTTATGACTTCCCTGTGAGTTATGACTGTGGGATACTGTGTTTCTGTGTCTATGACTCGGAATGCCAGGAAATGTCTTGATAGAACTGCCAGACAGCTCAGTAACTTAGGCATCTGACTGCAGAGCCAGAGGCTGGGAGTTCAGTTCCCTTTTGTGCTTTCTTAATAGGTGCTGGACTTGAAGATCCACAGAGTCCCTTCCAGCTCTGCAGTTCCAAGATGATGATGATTACTAAACAATATTGTGCCTGCATTGTCTGTAGGAAAAAGCAAGCGAAGTGTTATATATCAAAGGGAATGCTGACAACACCAAGGCAGCAGTCAAGATGGTCTATGGGATACCCTTTTGTGCTCATTACCATTCACAAAGAGACACCCAAAGCAAAATCCCAGAAGCTGACTCCTTTATCATTAGCTAACCACTTCACACCCAAACACAAAGCAATTGTCATGGCTGTTTTTTTGACAAGTTCAAAAACAACAACACAGGTATTAGGTGTGGGTGCAAATTCCATTTGGTTCATTATCAGTCCTTTACAAAATTTGCATCTTTCATCATAAATGTATTGAAATGAATTTGAGAGTTGAATTCAAATGTGGCATGGATAGATTTCCTCATCAAGGTCATAGTTGTTTAGTGCTTGTTTATGCATATCTGTGGTGTTGAATTAGCATTGCTACTTCTTTTTTCACCCTGACAGGCTCCTCGTGTTTAACAGCTATACAATAGGCAGGTACACCAAGATTCTCTCCATAATGGGAAGAGCTGTACCTATTGATTTTGGGCACCACAGGAACTTGAGAATTTCCATTAGTTTGGCAGTTTTGCCAATTTCTTCATACAATCAGGGGAAGAAACTGTAGGAGGCTTAAAAAGCAAGCAACGAATCATGTTGCAGAAGGCAAAACTGTCAGATTCATCAACCCTTCTAAAGAGAAAATCTGAGTCAGTGGCTGGAATCCAAGTGAAAAATGATGCTGGCATAATTCCACTGGCATAAATATCAGCTGTGAATAGCCATGAGTTAAGAAGTTAGCACAGGCATTTGATGTTGCATGCCAAGTCACATGACTGGCATGCAACAGCAAATGCCTACATCGACTTCTTAATCCCTAGCAATTCACAGTTGGCATTTTCACCACACAGAATGATGTAATGGGATTCTGGGCAGTATAACTTAGTTGGATGTCTGTGTTTTGCAATGACTGAAAATCTAAACTGAGTTTTCAGTTGTTGCAAACCAAATATTATCCTGGACTGATATATAGATGATAATGATAATATGCCATCAAGTCAATTCAAACTTACGGTGACCTTTTTCAGGGTTTTCTAGGTAGAGAGTTCTCAGAAGTGGTTTGCTTCTCCTGGGACTGTGCAGCTTGCCCATGATTACACAGGCTGTATCTTCTGGGAGACATAATGAGGAACTGGACTCCCAACTTCTGGCTCCACAGTCAGATATAGTCAGATATAGATTGGACCATAATTAAGTATGTGCCATTAAGTTGATTCTGACTTCTGGCAGCCCGTGGCAAGCTTTCCTAAGGTTTCAGAAGTGGTTACTTCTTGGGTCAGTTCTGGGATTGTGCAGCTTACCTAAGGTGGCATAAGGTGGCTCTAGTATGATTTTTCAGGATGCTTGTAATATAAGCCCTGCCCCAAAAATAAGCCCCAGTTAAGTGAAACCCCGCCTCCCACCATTGTGCAGTAACCAGAATAAGTTGACATGAGTGTATTTGAATAAGTGTAGATTGTTGTACATGAAAAAAAATAAAACATCCCCTGAAAATAAGCCTTAATGCACTTTTTGGAGCAAAAATTAATATAAGACCCTGTCTTATTTTCGGGGAAACACAGTAGTACCATCAGGTTCCTGCTGTTTATTAGGTTCCTATGAAGCCCACAAACAAATTTGGGAGAACTCAGATTCTCACTGAACTGTACCAAGCTACTATCTAGAATGTATCTCCATTCATCCTCCCTAGGAAAACGCCTCCAACAATCAGTGGTGTAACCCAGCTGATGAGTCACATCCCAGCCATTATAGAATTGTGATGAGACCTATTTCCTTCTTCAAAATGTCAGAAATAGCTCACTGTAGCCTGGAATTCAGTAATGCATTAATCAGAGATTATTCACAGCAATGCTTTGCAAATGTCCCCAGATGACTTCTGTAATTTTTAATACAATATGTGGTAGAGTAATACACCTTTTAGGCAATTGCAAGTAACAAGAATGTACTGAGTGATAAACCTTTCATCCCATCCACTTACTATTAAGTGATCAAAAAAAATCAAAGAACACCATGTTAGCCTTAATGGTACTTTTGAACACGGGAACATTGTACTAGAAATATTAAAACAGTACTTTTGGCATCCTCTGTGTGCATTATTAGAGCTGGTTCAAGATGGGAACAATGAACCATAACTGTCTTTTGTATGCATTCTTTTTTTCCAAGTGACTTTAAAAAGACTCTTATAACTTGTAATTAATTAGCCAACTTGGGAAATCTGCCTTAGAAATAAATGCAGTTCAAATACTCTTCCCAGCTAGATGGCATTTGTTAGGAAATCTTTTCTGAAGACTGTTAAAACATGCATGAGAAGCTACCAATTACTTGGCCCAGTGAGATTTTCTTACAGAAAAAAAAAAGCCATGGGAATTATCATACAATAATAATAAAAACACGGAATATGTTACCTAGGGCATGAGCTAATATACTCTTGAAAATGTTAGGTAGCGGGCTTTACTCTTAATTAAGTCAATCAGTGTGCCTCAGTATCAATTTAAAGAGGAGCTTCCAAATTGAAAACTTAAACTTTATTTGCATCAAGTGTGCCAAACTACAGATTGTGAAGTGACATTGGGGTGTTCATCACAAGGATATTTTATTCCCCTATAGAGCTCTTGTAATTTAAATATATATATATACTGTAGCAAATAAGGACACCATCTTGTAAAAAGGCAGAATGTCCCATAAATCCCCAAAGAATGAAGCAATTTTCTAGGAAATTAATTTCAAGTTTTTTCCATGCAAATGAATATACCTATTGTCACTTTTGAGAACCCTCTTAGAAAGAAAATGTTCATGACCCCAAATGATACAGATTAAAGGCTGTCATTCAGAGGAGAGGCAGGATCTGTTCTCCAGCATCCCAAAGTACAGGACATGTAATAATGGGTTCAAGCTACAGGAAACCAAATTTTGGCTGAATATCAGGAAAAACTTCCTAACTGTAAGACCGTGGAACGAATTACCTTGAGAGCTAGTGAGTGCTCCAAAGACGGAGGCATTCAAGAGAAACTTAGACAACCACCTGGCAGGTATCCTTTGATTTATATTCCGGCATTGAGCAGGGGGTTGGACTTGATGGCCTTATAAGCCCCTTCCAACTCTATGATTCTATGATTCTATCCTGCAGTGACATTCTTTGGGAAGGAGCAGTTTTATTTTTGCAAGTTAATAATATCCCTGTTCAATACTGTAGAGCTCCTGCTAAATCTCTCAATCCAAACAAAAAGAGAGCTATATTTATTTTCTTATTTTAAGCCTTTTCCATTGCTTTTGATACAATGAACTCTTTTGCTGGACCCTGCCCGCAGTGTCTTTCATGCATCATTCTTGGCAGTGTTTGCATTTTGTGCAAGCATGATGGTGCCATCATGAGCGAAACTATGCATATTAAAATGCAAATATTTTGGAAATAAGGCATGTGTCTTTGTATCTTTTCTCTTTTTGACCATGATAAACAATATCACCTCTACAACAGTCAATTCATTTCATTAGCATCAGTATAGTGACTCGGTATACTGAGTGAACAATAATGTGTATTCCGAAAGCCCGGTGGCATTTCTGTTATCCTGTCCTTCTTAAGAGTAACCCAGAACAAGAAAACACAAATTCGCAGGGCACAATGCATTGCAAGCAAAGCTCCGTGTTAATGTAATAAAACTGTGGCTAGGTTTACTAATCAACATATATGTGAATTGGTGGTTTGTATGCTAACCACAATTGGGGAATAATTTTAGGGATTAGAATTAATAAAGTAGAAAGATGGTGGTCTAAGTTGGATATACTTATGAAAATACCATTTGAGACTGAATGACATTAGTTCATTAGTTCTTGAACTCATGATAATTCAAGAAATGGGAAAGAAGATTTTAGACTGATTGCTGTTCTTAGTTTTAATGCAATAAGGACACTTGTGAGGATTTACCAGTTATTCATGTGCAGTGAACTCAAATCACCCTTACCCTCCATGATCTGAAATTTGCCCCAGTCAAAACTGTTCTATAATAGGCAACTTAGAGACCACTACAACAAATTTGAGCTGACATCAAGTCCAAGTTGACTTGCTGGAGCTAGGAATACCAATAATACTTGTTGAATTATACATTCACATTGATTTAGGCTGTCTCAACTCAGCAAGACATTTCAAAAAGGAATGTTCAAGCCCAATAAAACATATTGTCTCCAAGCAAAAGAGCTCTGATTTTTTTTCTCTTCTCTCATCAATTTGTGCAAACTAGGGATGTGGGTTGGATTTGGAGGTTTGGAGAAAACAAAGTGAAGCAGGGATATTTGTGTCTGAAGTGAATTGACACTCAGTGATGAAGGCTGAAGTGGTCCTCCAATGAAATCAGGGCTCTCTGAAGTGCTGAATTTAACTTGGGCACTTCAGGTGTTAAAGATCCAGAGCAACAGCTTTTGTTTCAAAGTATCTGGGCTAAGTGGCAATGAGGCAAGTCTCCTGCTAATGCCAGATGGGTTTGTTGAAGGGCAGGACCAGGGCTAGCATGGTTTCCCACAGAAGGAGGGGAGTGAGGATGGAAGGTAAGTGATGGGAGGTTTGTTTGCTCAATGGCGTTTGAGCAGTAATTGATGGTACTGAATTGTACCTCCCTTCAAATCTCAGGGCCCTTTGTTTTCCTCAGTTTCATGTCCCCCCCCCCACTATTCAAACACATACAGATATGTACAAATAATGTACAAATATTCAAATATCAATTGAACTGCAAATGGGCTTGAAACGAACTAGCTGTGATTTATAGGGCAAATAATTTGGACTGAATTAAAGTAGATGGTTTTCTTCCAGACCTAGTGCTGTCTTTCCAGACAAGTGTTTTTTTTCCTTCTGAGATGCAAAACAGAGAACAATTGGTTGATTTCTTTTAAAAGAAAGAAAGAAAAAGAATTCAAAACACCTCTTCTGATGCTTCCCATCCTTAAAATGCCTCGGGACCAAAACAACCACTGTCATAATTCAGCGCTATTTGTATTGAAGTGTTACTTAACATTTCCATATATTTGTTCTTAATTTATATTTAAAAAGCCATTCTCACAATTATTGTTGAAAATGTCACAAAACGCCTCTTTGAAGCTAAGGACAATCATTTTATCCCCACTTGTGAGACTGAGAAAAGTGAGGCTTCTCATCCTAGCTGGGACTCAGCTAAGTATTCAACCAATGTTTTATCAAGCTACATTTCATCTTGACCTTTTTTTTCCTAGTGTCCCTCTCTTGGATATTACTGTCCTCATTTTTGTTAGGAATAGACTGTCCTGTATCCCCAAGGGTACCAAACACCAACAAAATCTCATCTTTCCAAGATGGGAAAAAATAGGGAGAGGATAATTAGCTGCAGTCTCAGTAGCGGTTCCTTTCTTACTTTACTGACTCCTACTTCTGTCAAACAAAGCAGAAACTCTTATGATATAACTCCTTTTATAAGTAGAAAGGAATACTAAGGACTAATCATAGCACCCCAAACCTTTAATTCTGTCTCCTCTCACCTAAAAAATATTTATCCCCTTGAGCCCATATCAGGAAACGGACCTGTAGGTCTGGAAGCGAAACAACAACACAACACCCCAGTTCAATAGACAATAGACATGGCAGAATCAACCAGTCAGCATATAGACCAAGATATGTAAATGAAATGCCTAGGAAAAGTGAAGGGCCCAACAAGTGGGTCACTATGTCAGACAAACACTATACCAAAACGTAGCCTTGTCCAGCAACTAAAAATCCAGAGGCCTTGAGTGGGAACCAACGGGTTTTATAGACCTCAAAGCTTTATCCTAGAATGCTTTTGAAATATATGGTCATATGTCAACATAAGAATGAGGTTTTGCTTCAATCTCCCAACCCCTGCCACTTTGCCCCCATGCTGAGGCTAGCCCAGCATGGCTATGTGTTTTCATCGACTGTGATGATATTGCACAGTGGTCCGAATTTATTAAAGTATTCAATTAATCAAGAAGCAACAAAACAAACAGCTGGAAACCAACCTTTGAAACCACCTCTAGCAGTGTCCTTTGATTTGTCCATACAAAAATCCAAACAAACAAACAAAAAACAACAAACTCCAGGTAGTATTTTCAAAGATTGGTTGCGATAGGGTTTTCCTCCCTCTCTCATATTATCAATTATATGTCTTGCACTGTATCCTTGTAATTACTTCATCAAAGGCAATAGGATCCTCTGACTCACATAAACAATGAAAATAAAAATTTCAGTCTAATGGCACTTCTCTCTCCCCCCCCCCTTTTCTCTCACCCTCATACCAAGATTATAAAAGCAGAATAGCTGCAAAAGGAACTTGCTACCTCTCAGAACTTTTTATTTATTTATATATACGTGTTTCTATTAACATCGTAGCATCTCAGAAGTAACACCACATAATTAGAAATGTGTGAAAAATTAGAGTCCAAGGATGTTGAAAGGCAGAGAACTGAAAGAGGTAGAGAAACAAAAGAAAAACTCAAATTTTCTTTGTGAGGGTGTGCTTTGGAGGGGGAGAAGGAAAACATATGGACTACTTCAGAATCCCAAACACACTGCTCTCTGTCTTATGTGTCTTCATTCAGATGAAAATGGAGGTACATGTGATTAAGTGGCAGAGAATAAAACTGGACTATCATGAACGGCTTTTTGAGTTGATTGGTCTCAAAAGATTTTGGTCCTTGTGAGTGTTCAACAAATCATTGCTGGAATCTTATTGCTCTTTGTGTTATGTTGCATAACTTGCTGTCCCCAACTGAGGCAAATTAATGAACTATACAGGTACATATTCTTTGTTTGCTCCAGCAACTTGTTAACTAGCCATAAAGAGCAGTGGCAAGTCATGCAAACCTTATGTGAGAACAAATAGGATTCTGGCCAATGTATGTCGGAGTGTTCTCCCACAGTACCCCACAGTTTTGACCAGTTATGTGGCCCAATTGAGCAGCAACACAACAGTTTCCTAACTTTGTGCAAAAACCCTGGATGATATGGACTTTTGCTTGCATTTACCCTAATACACACTTTTTTTTGCAAGTAATTCATCCTCATATGCACCTTTTTGTATATAATTTTACTTGAGGTGTGTACTGTATTTGTTTGTTTGTACACCACCCCATTAGTGCAACACACTATTCTGGGTGGTTTACAGTGTACTAAAATAAAACCCAACAGCAATAAGATCATACATTTAATGAGATAATAAGCAAGAGGTGTAGTTTCCAGATAAAAGGTGGAACATGAGGCATAAAACCAGGCAGAGAGGCAGTGAATGGCTTCTCTGAAAAGCAGTGTTTTCAGAAGCCTTTTAACAGTTGGGAAGGAAGGGTCCAGGCACTGCACCACTGGCAGCTGGTTCCAGAGTGCTGGTGGCACCAGTTTCTAATGGATAATTTCCTAGCCTCCTTCAGAGTGGCCGCCCCAAGAAAGATTGCCTGGGAGGATCTGGTGGAGCTGGTAGATGACCTTGGGCAAAGAAGCTCCAATAAGTACTTTGGTTCCAAACCATGAAAGGCTTTATAGGCGAGCATCAAAAACCTGACCCAGGACACAACAGGTAACTAGTGTCATCAGGCCAGAACTGGGAATAGGGGGAGGATTTCTATGACATGTCATATTTTTTTTCTGCAACCTCTATTTGAATTTATGGATGGGTTTGAACATGTTTATAAGTCATATGATGAGAAAGGCCAGATTACGCATAAACATGTTTGAACTTGTTTATGGGTTCAAATGTAGGTTGCAGAGAAAATGTGAAATGTCATAGAAATCCTCTGCCTTGAACATGGTCACAGCAGCCACATCCTTTGTATGCACATCCTTTTAATTTGTAAACTATGTCACAGGATTTGGGGAGGTAAAACTCCTGAGAGACAATCGACTTCTACTTGCAGATTAGTACGAGAAGTGTGGATTAGGTCAGTCGGTATTAAAACATGAACCAAGTATATATTGCTCCATTCTTACGTCCAGGAAGGAAAGAAGTCACACCAGGCTGATCAAAACCTCTGAGGACCGCAAATCCCAAGGGTTGTCTGAATGTTTCCTGTGTCAGTGGAGGTAGACACTCCAGCTGAAGCAGGTAGAATGGTACAGATGGGAAACTGTCTGAAGGCTGGCCTGGAACAATCACAAAATTTAATCTTAATAACTAAGGAACTAGTTGACAGTTTTATTTTGTTTTAGTGACATTACCAGTAATTGTATTTGGTTAGTGATGCTCTCAGGGATATTAGCATGCTAAGGGAATGAGCAGTTTAAGCAAATACAGCTTCTAATGAGGGGAGTGGGGCTACAGCATCATAATTTGATGACATTATTCAGATATGCCCTAAAATATAAATATTTGTGAAGTCAATGGAGTATCTCCGATCAAAGTTTTGACATATGTTGCTGGCATTTTCCAACAAGACATCATTAAATCAAACATCTGATTATTTCCACCATCCTTTGATCTCTGAATTCCTGGGATTTAAATTAGTGCTTCACAAACAAGTATCTCTTTGCAAAAAAAAAAAAAAAAAAAAAAAGCGAAAGAAGATGCTGATGGTCCAACTTTTATTTTCAGATAGTAATTATTTCAATGTAGAACATGAGAAAGGACCTCAGATTACAACACCAGGACCTTTAAACTGCACCATGAAAATCTTTTGAACCCTTAGCAGGACTGTTATGCTATGTTTTCTTTACACTTGGTAGAACACAGACAACAGCCTCTTTCAATTAGATTGAAATGGCTCTAGGTCTCTGTGAGTATTTGGACAACTGTTTCAAGATGGAAAATGATGACTGTCCTACTGTCCACCAGTTGTGATGTCATGTCTGGAAATGTATGCTTAAACTTAAACTGGCTAAATGAGAGAGTGGAGGCTTTGGTTCCCTCTGGGGGGACTGCCCACATATATTAATGGCCCATTGCTTGTCAGCTGGTTAAACATGGTGATTTTAGCCCCATGGATTATATAGCTCTTCTGACAGGGTCTACAAGGTGAGTGTAATAAATGCAATGGCAAGATCTGGGTATAGAGATAACAAATATTCACAATTTTTTCTCATGCCTGACAAAACATCCTATTAGGGAAGAAAAGCCATGTGCTGTGAAATGTTTCCACTCTTGTACATGAGCAAAAAGACTGTTGATTTTTTCATCAGCAGCATTAACAAAATAGTGCTTTCGTGCATAAACCTCATTTTATTCAAATAAAAAATTTATTTTGTCCAAACAAACAACAAATGTGTGTTTTATGACAAATGCAAGTTTTAATGCAAAAGTAATTTCTGCATTTGTGTGTGTGTGTGTGTGTGAGAGAGGGGGGGGAAGTCTCAAACTGCAAAATGTTCACAAACTCCTCATAATCTCTCCTAGCAGGGAGGATTTTTCTTCAAATTGTTTGTTCTTACCTGTGAGAATAAACCTAGTGGAGACAGACTTCTGTAGGCTTGGGTACTAGGAATGCCGTCTGACTTGCTTACTTATATGTTGTACCGTCATGTGCGAGAGTGGAGAAGTGAAACAGAAAGATAAACCTCTTAGTACTTGGCTGGTGTTCTAGGTGCTGGGCAGCTGAGCTGAGGCTGGCCTAGGCATAAATTGGAAAGTCAAGTTGCCTCCAAGGCAAGGGAGGTGGATCCATTAGGGCAAGTGGGACAGTACCCCACCTCAAGTAACCCCCCACCTGGCCCACTTCTGCCTGCTTCCTAACCAGAGACCCTTTCCTGTTTAACTCCCAGCCACATCATACTATGTGTGAGAGGATGTAGGGGAGAGAAAGAAAGGAAAGAGGACAATGAATGCTAATGAATGCACCACCATCCAGTTAAGAAATCAGGAAACAGATGGAAGAGGTGTAGAGGAGAATATTTCCAATCTGGGATCAAAGCGTATTTCTTCTGCCCTTTAACTGAGTTGTAAAGTGAATGGAGTGGGAGTAAGGAAGTGTTACAATGTGCTACCTCTATGTGTCTCTCTGTAAGAATATGCAAACTGCCTCTATGTGTGTGCACGTATCAAAGCCCACTTTTGTTCCTAGCGCTGTCTCTCATCTATGACTCTATCAACTATGCGGTGCTGGGTCTTCTATTGACACCAACCATGAGAGGCACCAGATGCCACTGGTCTGTGGTAGCATAGATTCTTAACTTCATGCTTTCTCTAAGGGATTGTGGACTGTCAGCTTAGGGTCTCAGACCAGCTCAGGAACTACACACCAGGTCACACAACATGTATGTCCATGACACCAGTCTGTGCCATGGTGGTCCCAACGTTCCTCACATATATCACTGTTGTCCCTGGCATGTAGACAGTGATGCTGGTATGAGCCAGTTGATGGGCTGCTCAGTGGTTGGCTCTTTGCTCCATGCCGTGCCAAATTTTGTGAGGTACAGCCATTTAAAGCACTGTAAGTAGCTCAAGTTAAACCTGTGTATATTTCTTATCCCTGCTTTCCCTCTTCATGCTATTGGCACAATTCTCACAGCACCACTAACAAATGTCACTTGGGCACCACTGCTTCAAGATATTTTATGTACAGTTTCTAGGGGGAAGGACGTTTAGTATGCTGTGGCCTAAGGGGAAACTTCCAGGTTCCTCAAACTCAGTTTACTAGTTTTATCTACATTCCAGTGTTTCATCACTTCTAAGAAGTGTCTGAACTTCTCATAGGTCTCATGTTGGTCACTGTAGGCACAACATGCTGGGTTGGATAGGCCTTGATCTAATATGGCTCATCTCTTCTTATGTCTTATGTTCCACTTAATGAAGATATTCTGTGATCCTGGAGGCTGAACTGAAACTTCACTATTAATCTGTCATGCATATTTTTCATCTATTACTGCTATCTTCTTTGTGTTCTCAGATATGAAGATTTATTAATTCCCAGGTAGCTCTAAGAAGCTAAATTGTGCAGGGCGTAGCAAACACCCTTTTGTCACACAAGGACACACGTTTAGATGAAATCAGCAGGGAGCTGAAATGTCAGTAAAAATCATATTGTCCAAATTTTGCCATGCCGGAAAAAAAAAAAGTGATCAGAAGATGATTCACCATTTCATCAGTAGCTCTTCTTGAATCCACACCAGTAAAACAGCTTGCAGCAAATTAGTTCTTAATGTAACCCAAGGCAAAATTTATCCTTTGTGTCTGCATAATACAGATCAAATGTGGCACCATTTTGCAGACATTGTTCTACTCCAGTCCATTGCTTTTGAGTCCATAAATAATGTTGGTGCACATCTAACAAGGTAATGTATCTGCTTCCAGACAGCATCTTCTATTTCTCCATGCATTCTTTGACCTACATTGTTGGGTGAGGGGGTTGTAAGAAGGTCTTTTCCCCAACATTGTGATAATTTCATTCTTTGATGAACGACCAAGCCTAATGTCAGGTGGGAGAAAGGAGACTTGCTTGAGAGGTTGGATGTCTGAAAAATCATATGATGTTCACTTTATATCCGATGAAAAGCAAGAACTGAGCATGATTGCTGCAGCATAATTCAGTCTGGCCTGTCTTTGTGATTCATGGACTTAGGTTCTGTAGGTCTTTTAAACATCTGAGGCAAGGGATTTCATGTGGCATCAAGATGGAAACATTTACAGATAGTACACACTTCGGGATGCTTAGCTGTTTCCATCTGGTATCTACTCATAAGTCAATGTTTGCTCTGTATGAGCCTTGCCTACAAACCACCAAAGACCAGCTTCTTTGAACCACACCTGATTAGAGATGGGCACAAATTAAAAAAACAAATCACCAAATTTGTTCAAAAATCACTAATTTGTTGATTTGTATTCATACAAATTAATGCTGCCGATGAATACGAATCAATGAATTTTAGCAATTTTTGATTTGTTGATTTGTTTGGCTATAAAATACCCCCCAGGCACCTGGAGACACCAACATTACCGAGAAACCTCCACTGACTCTCCTGTACATTCTCTCCACGTTTGGTGAAAATTGGATTTTGGATGTCCAAGCTACCCACCCACAAGGACCCCCCCCCAGGAAAGTCCCTCCCCCCAGGCACCTAGAGATGGCAAAATCACAGAGAAGCTTGTACTGACTCTCCTCTACAATCTTTCCAAGTTTGGTGAAGATTGGCTTTCCCCAAGCCAGCTGCTAAAAGGCACTTTCCTAGCGAAACCCAGTTTGTGGATGTATAACTCGGACAGCCGAAATCCAATCGTCACCAAACTTGGAGGGCTTGTAGAGAAGACTCAGGGGAAAGCTTCTCTGCATTGTTAGTGTTTCTAAGTACCTGGGGGCATTTTATAGCCAAACAAATCAATAAATCAAAAATCACTAAAGAATCATCAATTTGTATTCATCGGGGGCATTGATTCATATGATCCAACCCTATGACGATTCTATGATATGATTCTATGAATAAATGAATTAGCAATTTTTTGAACAAATTTGGTGATTCATTTTAATTCGTGCCCATCTCTAGTTATAACTTACTATGCTAAAGTAAGTCACACTTAAAGAAGGCCCATTTGAATCAATGGAATTTGAGGAGATGGCTCACTGAATCCTGATTCAATGGACCTGCTCTAGTGTGACTTATTACACTAAGCAACCGGATTTTGGTTGTTGACTAGCATGTGAAAATCTCAATCTCAATTTTGATGCGTTTCTCCAAATCCCACCTTCATTTTATTTCTGTTCTTGTTTCATGCCAGCTTATGTGACCATTTTTTTCTTTCAAAACACATTTTGGGTACATTTTTCCAAATGCGCATATTTATTTGTACATTTTGCCTTGTGTACATTCTGTGCCCCCCTGAATCACTTGTGTTTAATATCTGTGTATACACAGTGTTTGTGCATATATTCATTTTACCTGTTTGCATTTTAATGTCTGTGCATAGTTTTCTACACACTTTATATCTTTGAAATATTCTGTGAGCCTCAAAACAATGTGAATTCTGGTCCCCCCTTGCAACAAGTTTTGGGTGGTTCAAGAAAGCTTTGTTTCTCAAGATGGTCAAACCCAACAAATTATTTCCTATCCCTAGTTGTTGGGATCATTATATGGTGTACCACTGATACATAAACATGACAGAAAATAGGCATGTAAGGCAAATCTGGTTCAGGAGTAAGTTAAGCAACATGGAGCTATTTCTCCTATTGTGACTGTGCGTTAGGCTACAATTTCAAGCAGACTTAGCAGACTATAAATCCTGTCATACTCAGATGGCCTTCCCTCTGAGAAATAAGCTTTAGGATTGCACTGTTGGGATCTCATCTCATGCTGTGCTGTACAAAGTAAAGAGGGGACAGAATCGACTGTAAAGTCATCAGAAATCACCCTCTCCTTCATTTTAGCAGAACTTTCACAAGGGAAGGTTATTATACAAGGGATTGGATCTGTCATCTCATGAGTAACACATCACCTAACCACAGAGGCTGGTAATAAGAGCTCTAGATAAGTGGTCTCCTATTGCCTCTTCTGTGGTTTCAATGCACAACCCTCATATCAGATTCATGATAGAAAATAGAGCTTCAAGCTGTGTCCCTTGTTAGACATTCCTCACCAAAAAGAATATCCAATAACATTATGAAAAGTGTGTGCAAGGAGAGTAATTGCAGACCCTTTGGGTCTTCTCTGCCAAGAATCAGAGCACTCAGTGCTTTGCTGTTTATATATATATAAAATCCTACTCCTCCATGCATACCCAGCTTACACTCAGAGGGTTGAGACAAGCAAAGAGGCAAAGGAAAGTAATCACCGTGCTATCTTCAAGAAAGTAGAGAAGAGTAAATCTGCGCAAAAAAACAGTTATGCAAAAACCTCCACTACAGTATAAGATCAAGTGACTTTCCTTGGTATAAATCTCTGAACAGAAAATTGTTAGCCCGCTAGCAATTACATATTCAGAAGTGAGATCAGGTTCTTCTGCAGAGAAATGAAGGAAGGAAGGAAGGAAGGAAGGAAGGAAGGAAGGAAGGAAGGAAGGAAGGAAGGAAGGAAGGAAGGAAGGAAGGAAGCCCTTGGAAGAAGAATCAACAGAAAGAAATAGTAGAATTGACTCTTGCTCATGTTTTCCCTGTCTCTTGGTAGATTTTTTTTTCTCATACAAAACCAGAGGCACATTCCAGTCATTGGGCAAGCTGCATCATCATAGAATGTTTGCAGACATTCAAACAGTTTATGAAGAATTTGTAAGATTATAATATAGACAAAAAGATTACTTCCATTAAGCAAGGGAAATGATAGTTTGGAGAAAACATATTGCGAATATTCTAGAAACAGAATGACCTAGTGCAATATTTTTGTATGAGCATGTGTTTTGTACCCAGACAAAATTTCTTCTCTTACAGCAAGCTTCGATAGCTATTTTTCTTACAGAGAATTTCCTAATCAGCCTGATTATAACTGGCTTAAGGTTACTCCTTGAGCTATTTCTGTCACTCACGGTTCAAGTGAGGATAGTGGCTCAGAGTGCCTGGGGCCAGCTTTGATTGACCCACCAGCTATGACCATTCGTGGACAGGGACAACCTGGCTACAGGAACTCATACACTCATAACTTCCCGATTAGATGAATATGCTACACTTCACATAGTGCTGCCCTTGAAACTGACATGGCTGCTGCTGCCTGAGTGCAGTAAATAGCAGCTGGACTGCTGGCAGGAACACCTTTCAGAGCTTATATGACACCCGGCCTGAAAGAATTGCACTGGTTGCCGATATGTCTCTGGTACCAGTTTAAGGTGTTGATGTGACTTATACGAGTCACAGCTTGGGATCTGGATGTTTGAAGGAGTGGTTCTCCCTATATATACCCTATATATACACAAGTAGGAGGAAGGGTAGCCTCCTCTATGTCCCACTATGGAGAATGAACCATTATACTGAGACACTGATCGCTCCACCAGGCGCGGAGCTGCCGTGGCGGGGATGCTTTGCCCTCCCACCTGGAGAACGGCATCACAGAGTGATGATGTCGCTTTCAGGGAGGGGAGGAGGGACAGAGCCTTTAAGAGGCGGCGTCCCTCTTGCCTGGCCTCTTCTTCCATCGGCCAAGCAACCCTCCCACCCACCCTAAAGGTAAGAATGAGATTAGCTGATTGCCTATGGAGCCGGATGGGAATTTTTGGTCTGCATCCTAGATTGGCCTTGAAGGATGCAGGTGTGTTTTCACCGATCCCATTCTTACTGCTGGGGTGTGGTTAGTTAATAAATTACTCCAAATTATAATGACAGTTAAAGCCACATTTTCGGTCACAGCGGTAGTGCGAGGATAAGAGTCGGGGTGAGTTCATGAAAGACACATGGTGCAAAATATTCCATCTCCCTGTCAGGTGGAGCCAATAGATCATCTGAGGGGAGGTGGTTTTTTCATAAGAGGACCTCCCGGGCAGCAGTTCACCTAGGGTCATGAGGCTCAGTGGACTGAGACAGTGGGGGTACCCCTATCACCGGGCACCTGAAGACGTGCTGTACAGATGACAGTACGATCCAGAAATAGGAACTCGCCCTGCTCTAGAATTGTCCGGAGGTAACGGCTACACCGGATTTGGAGAAATATTGCACTACGTTAGGCCCCCTTGTAGATGGGGGATTTAGTTTAAATAGTTAATAAAGTTGTGGCCCAAGTTTTAACCCAACAACCTGTGTGTCATCTCTTTATTCCGGGCTGGGTGGGCAATGAGGAGGCCTTTCTTAGCTGTAGCATCTCAGTTATGGAGTGCTCTCCCCTCAGAGGCCCAACTGGCACCAACACTAACCTCATTTCAGCACCAAGTTAAAGCATAATTATTCTCAAAAGCCTTCAGAGACTAAGAATTTAATGCACTGTTGTTGTTGTAATATACGTACTTTCAAACAATTTTAAATGGTTTTCAATATTGAATTGTTTTATACTGTTTTTGTTAAGATCTACTCTGAGATCTCAGAATATGGGGGTGGGGGATATGGATGCCTTAAAAAAATAAATAACACTAATCCCTGTAGAAGGCTTCTCACTTTGAATTTCTCTCCGTCTCTCACTGCAGGTATCATAAAATGCCATGCTGTTTGGGGGGGGGGGGGGAATAGCAATGGTTGTAAAACTACTTTTAACAAATCAGTAGTTGAGTTTTGTTTCTAAATTATTCACTGGGCAGGAATCTGTGAAAGAAAATGTCAGGTAGAATTGCTTGCTGATCTGCAACAAAACAGTGGAATGGACAGCATACAGATAAGGAAAAGTTGGATGAAACTCAATAAAACTGCCTAATTAAAGACAGAAGATTGGATGAAGGGTGGGTTGACATGCTGAATCCATAAGCTATGTCAAGTTTAAGAGGCCTTATAGCATTACCCCCAAAGTGTATTATTATTACAGAATTTTTTGGCATTATGAACAGGCAGGCCCCTTCTAATCTCAGGGCTCAAACTTAGGTGTTGCGTAAATTCAACACTGAAGTGGGGAATAGTCAAAAGGGATCCTTGATAAGGAAAAGACAACGCGGATAGCAAAATAATGCATATCTTGCTCTGCGTGTATCATGACAATCTGGGTTTCCTTTCTGCAGGAAAGGATTGGAGAAGGCTTGTGGCAGAATGGTATTTATTAAATTCACTAGAGCCACAAACTATAATAGACTTACTAGGGAATTCTGAATAATTTTTAACTTGAAGAGATGGAATCTTGTGTCACTTTGTACTGAAGAAAGCAAACGTTAGGCTAGGAGTGTTAAGTGCTCTTTGCAGAATGGCTAGATGTCAAGAAGACCCATGGTTCACAAGTCTGCAGCAGGATTAGCCCTACTACTAAGGAAAGTTAGGCAGTTGCCCCAGGTCACAGAAGCTGGCGGGGGGGGGCAATGATGATAGCTACCTTATGAACCTTATGATGATAGCTACCTTATCTCTACCTTATGAACATTCTGGCTCTTCGTCTGTACAAAGCTGTATGTGCCAGACAGTCTATCCCATGCCCCTCACACTTGGCTGTCACTTCAGGTGTGGCACAGAACATTACTTCAGCACCAGGGTTGAAATAAGATTCAGCTGCCATTCCAGTCAGCTGATGTTCATGAACAGACAAGGGGACACCATCAGGTCCTTTACCTCAGTCAATGAAATGTCTTGGGTTAACACTAGCTAAAGGGGACTAGAATGAATGAAGACAAATTAAGTTTATAGTGTAGATGGGGAATCTGAACTGTAACTCATATAGCTATGTAGGATCAGACCAGGAAGAGCAGGAATTAAACAGAAAAATGGAATTCAAGTCTCATACAAAAGGCAACAATCAGAAGCAAAAAAGTCATTAAATATATAGCCTAGAAACAAGGCAAGTAACTCCTTGATCTGAAACGATTCTAGAGTTGGAAGGTATCCCAGGTTCATCAAATCCAACCTCCTGCCACAGCAGGAAATCGACAGCTCAAGTATCTCTGACAGATGGCCAATGAACCTCTATTTAAATAATTCTAGACTTCAACACCTTCTTCAACTGTTAAAGAGCTCTTAACATCAACAAGTTATTCCTAATGTTTTGACGGAAACTCTTTTCTTTGACTTTGAATCCATTCATTCCAGCCCTACCTTCGGGGGGGGGGGGGGGAGCTTGCTCCATTGTCTAGGTGATGGCCCTTCAGACATCTGAAGAGGCTGTAACTTATTATCTTTCTTTCTTCTCCATTCTAAGCAGATCCAGCCCTCTCATTCTTCACAGGGCTCGGTTTCCATCATAGCTGTCCTCCTCTGAACACACTTCAGCATGTTGATAGCATTCCAAACTGTGGTGCCCAAGATCTGGGTACAGTATTTCAAGCAAGGTGTGAGCAAATCAGAATGGAATGGCACTATTATTTTCCTTGATCTAGATACATCCATTGATATAGCCTTGAATTGCTGCTGCATGACCCTGTTGACTCATCTTTAGCTACTAAACTTTCAAGACCACTAGACTTACATGCAGTATTATCAAGCAAGGTGTCATCCATCTTATACTTCTGTCTCTGATTTTTCCCCCCTGCCTAAATATAGAACTTTATGTTTATCTGTGTTGAAATCTGTTTTGTTTGTTTAGGCCCAGTTCTCCAATCTTTAAAGCACTGCTGAATTCTGATTCTATCTTAGCTACCTCTTCCATTGATGTCATCTGCTAAGTTGGCAATTCCTTTTTACTCCTACATCCAAGTCAATCCATTGAACAGCATCAGGCCCTGGATAGAACCCTGCAGTGTTTCTCTTCTCTTCTCTCCAAGATGATGATGAGCCCTTGGTAAACACTCTTTTGGTTTGGTTTCTCAGTGAGATACAGATCCACCTATTGTGTTGTCTAGCAAACATTGTTCTAATTTAACTTCTAACTTTATAGATAGCAGCAATCCATAGATAGCAGCAATCCATAGATAGCAGCAATACAGAGCAGTTCATTCAGCCTTATGATCATTCCAGCATGTTACCAAGAGCTATAAAAAGGATACCCATACCAAGTATTACATCAGAAAAGGATCATAGTTCATCTGTTCCAGAGTGATTAGGATGCACATTCAGTCGAATGCATGCCCCAGTGTCTACAGATTTCTGTGACCAATTCAACCCCAGGCAACACTCACAGACACACAAGGAAAAACACAAAAAATAACTTTCAGTCAGAGGAAAGCCATTCAGGTACTGTTTTTCTGGGAGGCTAATGCATTAAGACTGGAGAGTAGCCTTTAGTTGGACATTCATTTGAGAAGGAGCTACCATACAGATGGGAGCAGGCAAAATGCAGGAGTCCAGGAGCAAATCCCCTGCCTCTGGGACCCTGGTTCCCTCCCTACATAGAGCCACACTCTGTCTTGACAAACAGAAAACCTTGAAAGCAGCAACAAAAACATAAGTGGCTAAAACTTCACTTCCAGTTTCCTATGAAGGGGCTGGAATTTTAGATGTTTAACCGATGCAGATGGCTCCAAGATGCTTGAACGATGATTAGCCACCTCCACTTTTACCAAAGAAAGGAAAAGATATGAAGATATGTTTAGAGGAAGCAAAAACTGCCTTGGGAGCACAAACATGGGGGTGCAGATATGGTCTGTAGGGCATTCCTCTATTTAGAACTATTGGCCCAACCTAGTCTGGATATCTGTATCAGGCAGCAGTTCCGAAGGACCCCAGATCCAAAGGACATTATTCCATGGTGCCGGATGTAATGCTAGAGCTTGGAAAAAATGCCAACAGCCCATAGTGGTTGGAGGAGCCTAGGAGCGTCTGTCAAAAACACTCTGAACATCAACAGAATACACTCTCTTGAAGTCAAACTACTCATGATATGGCCTGTTGCATGAGGCAATTTGGGACAACAGGACTGTAAGTTAAATTTGCTTTTTCAGTATCATTGCTTACTACACCTTCTCCTCTGTAACCCATGTTTTCAAGGGCAATATGTCTTCAAAGCTGGGTTAGAAATCCATTAAATCAATGAATTTGTATAAATATATATATATTTAAAAAGTCCAGCTAGTTGATGATGCGTACTATTAAAACCTACAATATTTAATTTAGAAAAATCTGGTATGTTGTGTTAAAAGAGAGAGAGGGAGATTAGAGTAAAATAAAACAACATCGATACATGAAATCCAATTATCCATTTCACTGCATACTTTCCCTCTGTTCAGTTTTCATCTCTTTCTTACATTTACTGCATCATAACTCCTTTAGTCAGAAAAGTGTGTGTGCACACACACACACACATGTATATGCCTGAAATTTGTAAATTGCCAGCACTACATGGAGCACAGCAGCCGAAGAGCAGCTGAAAGCCCTCCTGCTTCTAAAGTCAATAACAAACCCATCCGTGAGGATCACCAACTGATGCCGAATGGAGTTTCTGACAATGGGGCTGACACTGACAGCTGAAGAAAGATTAACTTAAATTGAATGCAGACCTGCACCTCTGAGGTGCTAGAAAATTACGGCTGCACAGGTCCAGGATGGAATAACTGGGATAACTCATTTAAGCTAACACATTTAAAATAAACTTGCTGCTTGTAGAATTCTGGAAGCAAAATGTAGCTGCACCAAACTTCATAAAAACAGAGTGGATAAGGAAGTGCTCTTCAAACCTGCTTGCTATCTGGCTCTTTAGAGATACATAGGGATTGAAAGAATTTGGTTGGGTTTGACATTCTCATCAAATGTATCTTGTTTGCACTTTCCAAGCTTCCTGCAAAGCTATGCACATTTTGCCTCAGTGAGCCTCGTATTTGCAAAGCCTCCTCCAAGTTTTAGGAAACTAAAGTGCGTACAACACAAGAAGTGTATACTGCATAAAATACATTCATTAAAAAAACAACAACACTCACAGCAACATCTTAAACAAAAATAGCTTAAAGAAGCACGAAGAAGGGTACAATAATAGTACTTTTAAAAGTGTGTGAAGATTTTGATGGAACAGCACAACCATGTTTCCTTCTAAGGTGTGTGAGATTGCTATCTATGGATTGCTGCTATCTATAAAGTTAGAAGTTAAATTAGAACAATGTTTGCTAGAAGTTAAATTAGAACAATGTTTGCTAGACAACACAATAGGTGGATCTGAGCACATGTGACTTCGTCCCCTTATGCAGTTTTCGTCCTCCTTCATGCGCCCACAGTGAGTGTTCCCAGCTCCTTTGGTTCCAGTCGGGGGCAGAGTCACACATGTGAGAGTGGACCCACACATGAGGGGGGGGGCAAAGCCCTGCCCAGTGGGGCTGAAAATTAGAGGTAACATTGTTCACAACCCTCGTATAAACCAAAGAGATAAGCAGTATGATTCAGATTCATCTGATTCACATCAGATTCAAAGAAATGAAGCAAAATCAACACCAAAAGAATTTCACATCTCTAAGTAACAGTGAGTTGGGTATCTGGTTATTATTATTATTATTATTATTATTATTATTATTATTATTATTATTATTATTATTATTATTATTATTATTATTATTATTATTATTATTATTATTATAGTAAACCACTTAGAAGTACTCTATACATGTAGAAAACCCTGGGAAGGCTTTTCCAGGGTTTTCTACATGTATAGAGTACTTCTAAGTGGTTTACTATAATAATAATAATAATAATAATAATAATAATAATAATAATAATAATAATAATAATAATAATAATAATAATAATAAAAGTAGTAGTAATTAATTCCTGTTATAGATTATGTTAAAATTTGCAGTTAAATGGTAAGGAATCTGTTTTTGTCAAACTCCTAATTATTGGTTGCAGCATGAATTGAGTGATTTTCCTCAGCCATACTTCCATCACTCAGAATAACCCTATTTAAACACTCAGCAAAAGGCAACCAGAGTGTGTGAGGAATGGGAGAAAACTAACACCATTCTTTCCCTCACTGATCTTTTTACAGGAAGACTAATGGTCTGAAGAGGAGAGCTATCTCAATATGTCCCACTTCTCCATGTAAGCCAGAACTCTAAAAAGTCATGCCAAAAAACTATGCAGATAGAGGACATTTTCCTCTCCAGATTATCCCACTTGGAGTGAAGCAAGGATTGATGGCAGGAGGCAGGACAGCTTTGTCAGTCTAACCTTTTCCTTTCACTCATTAAGTTAGGGTTACCGTTGCTCTGAACACATTAATAGTGCCAATTAGAGATGGGCATGAATAAAAAAAAGTATCACCGAATTTGTTCAAAAAAATTGCTAATTCATCAATTTGTATTCATACAAATCAATGTCCCAATGAATATGAATCAACATTTTTTTTAGCGATTTTTGAATCATCAATTTTTTGGGAGACAAAATGCCCCCCTGGGCACATCAAAATTGCATCTAAGCTTCCTCTGACTCTCCTCTACAATGCCTCAAAGTTCGGTGAAGATTGGGTTACAGATGTCCAAGTTATACACTCACAAAGAGTGCCACCACAAATCTTCCCTCCAGGCACCTAGAGACACCACAATCACTGAGAAGCTTCTACTGACTCTCCTCTACAACCCTCCCAAGTTGTGATAAGGAGTTCCACAGACTAACAACACACTGGGTGAAGAAATATTTTCTTTTGTCTGTTCTCACTCTCCCACACTCAATTTGAGTGGATGTCCGCTGGTTCTGGTATTGCGTGAGAGGGAATGTGTTTTAAAACTTTATCTTGGATGAGGCTTTCCACCATCTTCCCTGGAACAGATGTTAGGTTAACTGGCCTGTAGTTTCCCGGGTCCCCCCCTCCTACCCTTTTTAAAGATTGGTGTGACATGTGCTATCCTCCAGTCCTCTGGCACTGTGGCTGTTTTAAGGGACAAGTTGTATATTTTAGTTAAGAGATCAGCAACTTAATAGGTTAAAAATCGCTCTGAAAGCTTTTAAGTGGGAAAATAGTGTCTTTACTTACAGTTGCTGTCTACAGTATAGTTATAGTCAGTAGAAAAATAGGAAGAAATGGAGGCTCCACATGTGGAAGAGATTCCTCCATGCTTCCTGGATGGTCCGGGGTCAGGAAAGGAGAGCAAGAGAGAAGGAATGAGAGCGTAATAAACATAAGAAGCAAAGCAAACAAACTGGAAGATGGGAGAAGGAAGCCAGAGGCAGAAAAAAGAACTTCAGCAACAGGTTAGTTGTTGTTGTTTAGTCGTTAAGTCGTGTCCGACTCTTCGTGACCCCATGGACCAGAGCACGCCAGGCCCTCCTGTCTTCCACTGCCTCCCGGAGTTGGGTCAAATTCATGTTGGTAGCTTTGATGACACTGTCCATCCATCTCGTCCCCTGTCGTCCCCTTCTCCTCTTGCCTTCACACTTTCCCAGCATCAGGGTCTTTTCCAGGGAGTCTTCTCTTCTCATGAGATAGCCAAAGTATTGGAGCCTCAGCTTCAGGATCTGTCCTTCCAGTGAGCACTCAGGGTTGATTTCCTTCAGAATGGATACGTTTGATCTCCTTGCAGTCCAGGGGACTCTCAAGAGTTAATAATCTGTTCTTATCAGATTCTGATAATAACAGATTATTAACAGATTCTGGACAGTCAGTACTCGGATGGACCAAGCACCTTTCATGTGTGAATGCACAGATGCTCCCTCAGCTGAGTAACCGGATAAATTAGCTAAGTACCATTTGGTATTAATGTCTATCTTTGCTTCTGTTTTTCAGTTGTTTCACCAGTACTTGCCAAATATTTTATACAACTGCTATTCCTATCCAGTTTTATAATTCTGGTTCTCTTTACTTCTTAATTGGAATCGGGGTGGAGACTTGCCTTTGAATTTCCAAGCAGCTGTCATAGTGCTGTAAGGGGGCCACAGGGAACAGTATTTGGGCATGACAACAACAGTAGGCAAAAAACAATCAAGCTGCGAGAGGACTATCCTCATCCTCCCGACTTTCCTCCAATGACAGTGTATGTGTCTCTCTTTGCCCCCACTTTATCCTTTACAAGAACTCTGTGAGGTACGTCAGGCTGAGATCATGTGATGAGAGAAAGGTTATTCGGGAAGCTTATGGCTCAGTCAAGAATGCAACCAGAATCTTTCACGTCACAATCATTCATTTTTAAATAACTATATCTACAGGCTCTCCTGAAATCCTCCACATTATTTGCAGAAAGGAAAACAGGGGCAACTACCTCTCCAAACTACTTCATATGTGGAGAGGCGTATTTTGCTAACAGGCGTTCAAAGGTGGAACTCTGACTGTCAAGACGTTCTTCCTAAAATTTAGGCAAAATCTCCTTCCCATTAATCAGGCTCACCATTATCAGTGGTGGTAGTGCAGCTGGTACTTTTGCCTGTTTGCTTGCTTATCTCTTCTTGTTGTTGTTGTTGTTTTTCCCTGTCCTAGCAGCACAAAATGACTATCTTGGCAGCTTGGCTACCATTTTGAATCATCTATAGTACCCCAAATATAGGATTATTGTGGTGGTGGAAGATGGCCAATCTCGCCTTTGTGGAGAATGTTCCACCAAGCAGACAGCTGCTGTGCTGCTGCTTCCACAGCCAGGTAGAGAAAATGCAAGAAAATCTCAAGTATTTCTTCAGGAAAACAACAAAGGTCTTCTGAGAAATTTTGTCTCACTTCTCATTTTCATGCCTTTCACCTCTGTAGAGCATCCTATCCAGAAAGCTATTTGTTTGTGTGTCTGTTTGAAGCTAAACCTAAACTTTTGAAATAAGTCAGCAGTGTTGTGAGTTGATATTGGCACCTGGCAGAATTATGAAGCTGCGAGAAGCTAGCTTTTCCCCACTGCAATGATAAAATTGATTTGATTTCTGTGGAGCTAATCTGGAGAGTGGCACAAGTGAATTGTCTCCTTGTGTGATATTGAAATAAAGAGTTTGCAAGGAGGGAAGCAGATTCTCCAAGCTGTTCTCAGTCTCGGTGAGTTAGTGTCCTTGTTCATTGATTTCTCTTGGTAGGTGTCACTTCTAGTTACAATTTCATCAACAACATTTCCACCCCATAACTTTGGTGTTAGCGGCTTTTCCAGGCGATACTTTTCTTAAGGATATTGTTGGTAAATCAATGTATTTCTCGCTTTGCTTGCATGATGATTATGATGATGACAACAATTATGGTGATGATCATTAAGCAATTAACAGTAGACTACCACACACCTATAGGATAACTATAGAAATGACTATAGAAAAAGCGGCTGGACATGTTTCACCTAACTCAAGGGTAAGCAATGTTATTCAGCCTTAGGATCAAATTTAGTTTCAGAGAAGTACTCTAGGGCCATATTCCAGTGGTGGCACAGCTGGAAACAAAAGGATGTCATGAAACAGGCACACAGAGACACAGAAAGAGAGAGAGAGAGAGAGAGCGAGAGAGCACATATTTTATCTTGAAGATCTTACCGCCGTTGGCTAACCCTCAGGATAAGCAAGCCTCCAGGACAGGGGGAAAATGTACATAAAGGGGAGGCATAGTTATGGAACTATGGGGAAAGGAAGGGCCCCTACATTGGTTTGGGGAGACATTATCTTTCACTAAGGCTCAGAGATTTAGCCTGGATTGAACTGCAGTCCTCGTTGTGCTGTGTGCTCTGTGCAATCAAGTCGGAGCCAACTTATAGTGGCCCTATTTAAAAAAAAAAAACACCAAAGTGTAGGTTTTCAAGGTGAGTGAGATAAGGAGTGGTTTTACCAGTTCCACTCCCCTGGTAAATTTCCATGGCCAAGCAAGAATTCTAACCCCCCAGAGTCCTAGTCCATCAATCCATCTATCCACTACACCACCCTGGGTATTCTCATTCTCACCCTGGGAATTCTCATTTTATGACCTAAAAATGAGGATTAACTGTACATCATATCTGAAGATATTTATAGAAGCTTTTTTCCCCTTTGTCTATTATTGCTGCATGAGAGTGCAGTAATATATATTGTGCAGCAGAGCAAATCTACATCCTGCAAGGACATTCTAAAAACATGGGCACCCCAACAAAAAATTATAATTTTGAAACTGGATTTCAGAGCAGCACCAAATTTGGCACAGATGTAGCAGATAGTGTGCTCTCCCAAAGTTTCAGAAGTTTGGACAAAGAGTTTTCAAGTTCTGATTTTTTTAAAAGTATAACAGTTTTAACACACACACCCATTGCAGACATTGGTAACTTTTTTTGTCCACAGATTTAAAACAGGTCAGGTAAATTTAAGGCCAATCTTGCTTATCTTGAAAGAGAATGGTTAGTTCCAGCCCCTCTTTTAATTTGGAAGGAATCAAGGCTTCAGGAGGCTTAAATACTGAAGCTCAAAAAAGGGAGTTTCAGTAGTGAAAAAACTGAGACCTTTATGAACTCTGTGGAACAGGCTCAGCAGAAGGAACCAGTATTCCAAATTAGATACATTGTTGCAACAGCAGTATGTTATAGAACAATCTGAACTTTTTAACTCCTTCCTGGCTAAACAGGTATGAAAAGACATTCTGATTCTGGTTGTAAACATATTCAAAAAGATGTTAAAAAAAGAAAAGAGAACAAATATTCAGAAGCTCACTTGTTTAAGCTGCGAATCACTGTTTTATTGCTTTGTGGATAGTCTCACTTGATGTTAGCAGAGCTTAGGTGCCTATTCCACCTATCTTCTCACTATACCTTTGTCTGGGAATTAAGAAAAAATTCCAAAGATGCTACACACCATCAAATCACTTCTGATGTGCAGTGACTATATAAGTTAATGAACGATCACGTCTTGCAAACTAACATTTGTTGTGTCCTTTATTGAGTCAATCCATCTCATGTTAGGTCTTCCTCTTTCCCTACTGCACTCCAACTTTTCATTTAGTATATTCCACTTTTCCATTTAGTCTATTCTTGTCACTTCCATATTTTCATTATACAGTATATCACAGAAGTGAGTACACCCCCTCACTTTCATAAATATTTTAGTATATCTTTTCATGTGACAACACTGAAGAAATGACATTTGGCTACAATGTAAAGCAGTGAGTATACAGCTTGTAAATGTGCTGACCCCTCAAAATAACACAACACACAGCCATTAATGTCTAAACCGCTGGCAACAAAAGTTGCAGAAGACCATCTGAAAAACACCTTCTCTGTTTCTGATCACTGGTCCATCTAGCAAAGGACTACCTGTGCCAGGTACACATTTCTTTCACAAGTCTATATGACGGTGGAATTGCAATGGCAGAGAGAGACTGGAACTAGAGATGCCATTTGGAGAGGAGACACATTGGGCAGTAGAACAAATTTCATTCCAAATCCCAACATGCACTTTTCTCTCTAAGATAACATGAACACACAGTTTCATGAAACTTGTTATTTCTGCTGGAATAATGTAATTTATCACCAACCGTGCTTCTGGTCTGAAACAATACAGTCCAGGAATGGTTGCGGTCCATGTTATCCTATCTTAGACAGCTTCTTTGCACATTATTTGGCTGCTATGCACTGTATTTTTCCTTTTGTCTGGTGCAGCATGGTTTACAGAATATTAAAAAGTATGCTGCTTATATACCACCCCATAGTGCTTAAAGTGCTCTCTGGGTGGTTTACTTTTTTAAAAAAAAATTATAGAGGCTATACATTGCCAACCTAGCAGTTCGAAAGCATGCAAATGCGAGTAGATAAATAGGTACCACCACGGTGGGAAGGTAACGGTGTTCCGTGTCTAGTCACGCTGGCCACGTGACCACGGAAACTGTCTACAGACAAATGCTGGCTCCATGGCCTGGAAACGGGGATGAGCACCGCGCCCTAGAGTCAGACACGACTGGACATTTGTCAAGGGGAACCTTTACCTTTACCTTATACATTGCCAACCCCAACCCCAGCACGCTGGGTATCCATTTTACTGACATTGGAAGGATGGAAAGCTGAGTGAACCTCAAGCTGGCTGTCAGAATCTACAGGGATCAAACGCTGACCATGAGCAGAGTTTTGACTGTAATACTATAGTTTAACCACCGTGCCATGAGTCTCTCTTATGCAGTTTAATGGAGAAGATGAAATGTGATAGATCTCTAGACATGAGAACAAAAGATTTCTGAGAATTCTTCAACCAGTTCCAAGGCAGAGACACTTGGATGGATGATTTCATCAGATTTCTCCGAGAAGAGGAGACAGTAGCTAAAATCCTGTTGCTTAGAATAGTAAATCACGCTTGAATAGGCCCATAGAATCAATGAGGATGTAGTGAGTCAATTCCTCTGTAAGTTCCATTGTTTCAAATGGCTATTATTTAACAGTTTCTTTGATGAGCCTTAGAATTAGCAGGAACAGTACACAACTCCTTGTATCCCCCCCCCCCGAGTATTGCTGCTGCTCTTTTGTTTCTTTTTGCTGCTGTGTCGTCACACCCTGACTGCCATTTTTCATCCTTCATCCTTCCATGGTCTTAGCATTTTCCCAGGGAGCTGTGGGGCTGTGGGGGAAAATGGCTTGCAACCAGAAAAATCATGGTGAATATTTAGCGACAATCCTTTAAAAAGCCTGTTGTTTTCTGGAAGGAAGAGAAGAGCTGAGAAATTTTCTCTGAAGGGAAATCTGTACAATTTTGACTCTACTGTTTTTGGATCATAGACACGTTTTGGTGCATCTTTTGGACATAAAGATGTTCTATTTCTCTAAAAAGTCACAACATGCTTCATTCTGTCTGCATAAGAAGGTGCTTGGAAATCACACTTGCTGTAGCAACAAAAAGTAGCCTTCCTAAATTAGCAATTTTTTTTTTCCAGCTGCGTATTAACTGTTTCCTTCTGGATGTCAAATTTCATCTAGCTTTTGTGGTGGATATTGCATTGTACGCAAAAGGATGATCTCCCAGCAGTGGCAAAATACTTTGCTGTGTTAGCACCTCAGATGTTACACCTTGCCATGCTGTGCGGCGGCTCAACAGTCTTGTTTCCTGACACCTGGGCCTGGCCTACTTCTTTTTGGATAGGAGCCACAAAATTGAACACCACACATTTACATTTTCCCCCTATGGTTCGGAGACACCTGTTAAGTCATCAAGAAAGCCTCTTCTTGTCGACAGCGAGGAGCCCTGCTGAGGAAGCAAATCTCTGTTTGTCTTATCTTTCTAGGCTAAATAAAGAATAATGAATTGCAGCTTCCTCCTCTCATCAAGGATGGTGAGGAATTTCCTGATGCTTTTTATAGCATTCTTACACTGTTCAGAAAGATGTTTTGTGCAGAGTGGTCGTCTGACCAGATAGGCGGGGTAAAAATACAATAAATAAATAAATAAAAGTGAGGATTTTGTGCAAACGTTTCTATTTTTTGCACGGTCACCAAATTCATACAATGTACACGGTTGCATTGATTGTGCAAAAGTGCCCAAAATTAGAATTGTCATTTTTTTTATTAAAAAATTAATATGATACAATATACAAAACCATGGAATAGTTATAAACCATCAAACCCTATATAGTAAGTATATGAAATGGTATTACTAGTTAACATAACACATATTTCCATAGATCAGCATGAAGGGCTGGGGGGGTTGCTAAGAGAATCAGTCTGATTATTACAATACTGAATGAAAGGAAGCCAGGTTTTATCAAACAAGTCTATACCAGAATTCTGAGAGTGGGCAGTGAGTTTTTCCATCAGAACTTATTTCCATACCCTAGAATTTTCACTTTATTTAAGAATCTGAGTCATATTTCTTAGCAGACAAACGGTCCTTCTGTGCTTGTTCTCTGTCTTTCTTACACTCTGGCTGGCTGTCTGTGCATGCACAGATATGCATACATGTGTATGCTTTTCCTTTCTCTCACTCTTAGCTGTGAGGAATTGAGGAATCTGAGGGCTTTAAAATCCCATGAGATTGTGTATTCGTTTATTTATTTAAAATATTTTCTCCCCCAAGGCAGCTTACATCATTAAAAGACAAAATAAAAGCTAACAACAATAAATATGTCACAAATCAATGAGAATGAGGAATTTAGCATGTATTCTTTCTATTCCTACAGCCTGGTGAGACAAAGAAGACTTTAAAGCTCCTGGCTATAACCACTTTCCAGCAAAGCCAGATTTATAAAGATTTCTCCATGAGTGTATTACAAGAAGGACTCAGTAGGCAAAGAATTGGTCAGCAAGCCTGTTCTCACTGGTGGCATCTGGAGCCCTGGATTCCCCTTAATGGTCTCCTGCAGCTCAGAGTGGTGCCTCAGTTGTGGCTGGCATGTTGCCGTCTGATGTTGTACATGAACATGAGACTGTCCATGCATGTACATATACATGTGCATTTGCAGGTAATCACAATATACAGGAACCAAGGCTGGGCTCCAGCAGCTCTACAGCACAGAAGATGACAGTAAATCGTGACATGAGGTAAAGAAGGAGATATTTTTCCAGCTACCTGGAGAATAAATGAAAATAAATGAGAAAATGCTTTGCAGAGAAACAGACCATTGCTCTGCTTCTGTTAAATATATGAATTCTTCCTTATCTCCTCCTCAGAAATCACAGACTTATTCTCCTTGACTAGGGTGAGGCTTAAGTATTTTATAGCACTCATAATAGGACAAGAACAATTTTTGTGCACATTAAGCAAATTTATTCAAATAACAGAAATTGCTCCAAAAAGACAATAATTGCTTCTTATTTACACTGAATTTTATGAATGAGAAGCACTGAATGGGTTGTTTGCTTCCTGAACAACCAGCCAATCATTCTCTGCTTGCTGTGTGTATGCTTGGCTCCTCTGAGAAGATACTGGTTTTGTGCAGAGAGAGTTTGTACAAATTGTGGAATGTTTGCCAAAAAAACAAACAAACAAACAAAAAGAGCTTCTTTTCTTGCTCTTATCTGGAGAGGACGACTCTCACAGGGCATGAACATTTCAAAATTATGTGCCTTATCAAGGAAGGCAAAATTGATGAGGATAAAACAGACCTAGACTGATAAGAATGGAGAGTTAAGAGAGTCATCGTTTTTAACCACCCTCAGCTCATTTTGGTCACCCCAAATTGCAAGAGCTTTGTACATTTTGAGGCTTGAAGCTTTTTTTTAGCTTTAACTGGAAATGGGGGGAATTGAATTCTGGATATTCTGCACCCAAAGCATGAGCTTTATAAGGAAACTGTGGCTCTTCTTCAGCAGATACAGAGCCTCAGCTGGTTTCCCACTGAGAAAATAAACTTGACACACATCCACATAAAAAGTTGAGTATTTGAAAAATCAGTGCGGCTTGCACACATTTATTCATATCAGCCATGTGTATGCATGAGACACTTCCAGGCTGATACCTCATTCCAACACATGTGGACTATGGGGACTGAATATGTTGCAAAACCATGTCTGATCCCTGAAATAAATTTCTTTTGGATGCAGATAGGTTAGCAGTAGATGCCGTACCACGTCCTTTGCCCTGACAGGTATTGATTCTATGGGAGATACTGTTGGCCTTTTAAAATAAAATATGCCTTAACTTTATCATGAAAGGTTAAAGCGTATTGTGGCTATTAATTTATGACTGTTACCACTGTTTCTGCAAAGTGTGTTGGTTCAGTAATTTACTAGATTCCCGACAGATAAATTGTGTCATGTTCAGTTCAGAAAATAGAACTGCAGCACATCTTTAACACCCTGTAGTTGCTCTCACTGAATCACAAGGGTTTTGGCATGGCAAGTGGAGAAGAGAGCCATAAGAGATTCAGAACAGGCCCGCTTTCTTAAATGGTGCTAAGAATGCTTTGTCTCTCATTTTATACACGAGACCAACATTTCTGAAATCCCAGTATTATTTCCCAGAAACCTGACAGCTTAAATTTGGCTGATGGGTTCTTTCAGGATCAAGTCCCAGAGATGGATTGCTCTGGTCTTTATGTAATGACTCATTTTCAACCATTCCTTGTTGGTGGGAGCGCTTCAACTCTACAGGAAGGCAGTCTCCTACAACTTTCAGATATATTGGACTACAACTCTCATCATCCTGAACACAGGTCATACTGCTGGGGCTGGCAGGAGGTTTGTCTATTTCAAAAAGTCTTTCTTTACTGTTGCAGAGTTTTGAATTTTTGGTTAAATTCCCCTAGCTGTGCAGCAGAAGTGCAGGAATCCACAGAGAAGAACAGCTTCATGATCTCCGGAGTGATCCACCCCTTTTCTTAGTAGGTGAGCACTTGCAGTCTCAACAACTTGCTCTGAGACAATAGTAGAAGAAAGAATAAAATGTTTCATTGCTTACAATTGAACAGATGAAACAGCAAACTGACAAACATGACTATTTTAAGGAACAAACTCCAGAGAGGGGAAAAACACACTGAGCAGAGAGGTGGGCTCTCTTTGAATTCAGAGGCAGACAAGGAATGATTGGTTAGTACTGGACAGATTGACAGTTATCCCAGCCCAGAAAGGTCCCTCCTAGCTAAACAAACTACAGGCAGCCTGTGAGGTTGCAAAAACTCCCAACATTTACTGCCACACTGTAGGTGCTTTTTCGCCATGGGATGAGTATTCATTTAGTGGCCGCATCAGGTTTTGATTTCAGATGAGACACAAGTTTATTGGTGTCATGGTTCTTATAGAAGGAAACCTTTTTGTTACCTCTTATGACTCCCTGCAAGACAGATTGCAGCTTCTCTTGGGAATATGTATATTAGTGAGGCTCATGGTGTGTGCCGGAGAAATCAATGCACAGAAAAGCAGGCGTACATTTTTAAAATGAGAAATGCAATTGGAGCAAACACACCTTTACCAATGTGAAATGTTGCTCAGATTAATGCATGCACTGAAGAAAATGCATAACTAAATGTATACATTAGGAAATTGCAGCTGTGTGCCGATTCCTATGCATTGGGGGGGAGAGAAGAGAAAGAATTTGGGAAGTCTGATATGAAGAAAGGAGGTGAAAAGAATGCATTGGGGATTCTGAGATTGTCATGAATCAAATCGCAGGATTTTTTCCCCCACATCTCTAGTGCTAGGGCTTTGGAAATTTAGACTGCTTTGTCATTACCATCTTTTCTGCCTCTCTGAAGCTTGGATAAGTTAGGCTCACATCCCAGTTCTAATGTCTTTCTGAAGGCTTTAAAAAGAGAAAGATGCCAACAGCTTCTGTTCTCCACATCTGTGATCAATTGTCTGCTTCTCCATTTTTTCTTTTTCTCCCTGAGGATGTGAGGGTCTCAAAGATATGGCAGTTCCACCTCTAGGACTAATCACCTGCAACATGACATTTGCGAGGTGGAAAATCACTTAGGGCATGGCTCTCTTCTTGCAATCAGATTGGCGTCACTTCTGTGCAGATCAATTTGAAGACATTTTTAAATAGTTCTCTGCTCCAGACAGACACCTAAATGTTCAAGATCTGGAACAACATTGTCTGCATGGATGATACACATTTGAATAAAAAGTACACCAGATAAATGAGCTGCAGGGATGACACCAGTAGAACCATCTTTTTAGGAGAAGAACATACCTTACAAAATTGCAAATATAGATGAAGAATCCATACCTTAAATCCACGGTGGGCAGTGCATCCTCAGTTGCCTGTGATCATAGTAGTGGACTCTCCCTCCCCCACCAGGTTGGTTCATTATAACATATCCTTGCCACCTCTGGCCCTCCATTTTGTGTTGAACTATGGGATCCTTTCGATCCTAGCCACCTCAACTACCCTGTTTCCCCGAAAATAAGACCTAACCTGAAAATAAGCCCTAGTATGATTTTTCAGGATGCTCGTAATATAAGCCCTACCCCAAAAATAAGCCCCCGTTAAGTGAAACCCCGCCCTCCACCATTGTGCAGCAACCAGAAGAAGATGACAGGACTGTATTTGAATCACTGTAGATTGTTGTACATGAAAAAAAAAATTAAAAATCCCCTGAAAATAAGCCCTAATGTGCTTTTTGGAGCAAAAATGAATATAAGACCCTGTCTTATTTTCGGGGAATGATGAGGAATGATGGGAACTGCAGTTCAGGAGTGCCTTGAGGGCCATATGTTGTGTACATTTGCCTTAAATTGTGCAGCTTCTTGACCAACATTAGCCATCATGGGCAAGGTGAGGTGGGAAATTACACCAGTGCTTCTTCTCACCAAGGTGTTAATGGAAGGACCACAAAACTTCATTCAAGACAGGAAGACATGTGTATCTTTGTGCAGTGTTTACTTCTGCATCTGTGTGCGCTAATAAAACACTAAATCTTTCCAGAGTTGGTCCTGCTCCTAAACAGAATGGAGCAATTGGCTCAGATAGCCGAGTTAGGTTCCTGTTAAGAGGTTAGTTATTCAGCTAATTAATCCATTATTACTATTGTGGGTGTTTTGTTTTGTTTTCACTTTCCTGGAAAGAAAAAGCAGCTTTCTCTCTCAAACACCAAATTAAAATCTTGACATGAACTTAGCAGGGGAAGTACAGTTTGCTGCTCCACCTTAAGCAGCATAATTGACATTGACAGACTGACTGTCAATATAAATATAGCTGGATCGTGATTTTCAATGTGACGTTCTTCTAACATAAAGGAGGAGTATATTCACCCTTGAGTAAGACACCACACCCAAATAATCCTGATACATTCATATCTACAAGGATTAATTGCACACTTTGCAGTAAGATGTTAAGATACACACGGACACACAGATACACACACACACACACACACACACACAGAGAGATACAGAGATAAATAATTCAGAGCAGGGGTGTTCTGAAAGCCAATATGTGAATAGGTTTATAAAATTTACTGCATTCAGTCAAGGGTTTGAACATTCTTCCTTCGAAATCACATACTGCCAAACCTGTGTCTGTGTCACTTCTTTCTGCCTTTTTTCTTAAGTCTATTTCACAACATGCCCACATTAATTTGCAGTTTAAAAATGTGCAGGAAAACATACAATCAAATAAAGAATTGAAATACAAGTTTTGGCAGTATTTTCTTGCAAAATGTCTTTTCCAAACATATTTTGACTCAGAAGATAGATTTTAAATGCATTAGGATAATTTTTTGAGACGCGGTCTGCATTGCAAAATGCAAAGAAACACACACATGAAAGACAACTGCAACAACTTTATGTTGAGCTCCAGATCTTCTCAAGATGTGTGGATACGTTGTTTTGTCTTAGAACTGGTACGATAGAATTTCTCAAGCATTCTTAAAATATGCATTAAGGGAAATGCATACAAAAATGCTGGGATGGAGGAAAATACAGAGAAGTTATGTATTAGCTTTAGCTTTTTACTTTTAAAAAATTGCAAACTAATTCAGAAACGGAATAGGACAGACTTCTGCTTCAACAAATTCACAAGTTATAGAAGCTGAAACAGATTTGTTCCTCCCTGGCAAACGACTTGAATCTGCTATTCAAAATTCAGATGTGTGCTCCAGCAGATAAGTATCCAAAAAATTACAATGTCAATCTATGGAATGGGAACAAAACAAATATCCTATGAAAACAAAACAACACCCCCCCCCCCCTTTCCTGAAATAACAGGAAGATTTTACACAGTCTTCTGGCTGCTGGGTGTGCATTTTCAAATCCATTTTACAAAAGGAATAAATTAATCTTTGAAAGGTTCTGCCATCTTTATCCCAGCCTTTTTTATATTTTTTCTGTGCACAATATATTAAATCTTTATATGCAGAATAAACAGGCTTGGCTGTATGTGATTTCAAAAGAAGAATGTTCAAGTTCTTGACTGAATGCAGTAAATTTTAGGGTGGATTGTAATCCCATACACACATTGGCTTTTAGAATGCCTAAAAATGTTCCCTGTCTACAAATCATTAAGTAAAGGCAGTCAAACTGTAGTTTTGCACAATAAAATGTCAACATTTTTTCCAGCAACAAATTTATCTCTCTGAGTAATTCCATCATAAATATGTCTCTGCCAAATATTCTTTAACTTAATGTAGTATGTAGGACTTTACAATATTAATTCATTTTCTACTTACGACAATCAGGTTTTAATATGAGCTGATTGAAGTGGTGCAATGGATTCATTGAGGCCCTTAAAAGCTTTTATAGCACCGCACTAAAAGGTGTATTAAAAAACGAGAAAAAATGGATTTTGCATAGCTGTAAATCAGGGGCCTTAATAAGATTTTGAAATTGTGCGTAAAGAGATTTTTAATGTGGGAGGTTCCAGTCGGTTTTGAAAGAACTTTTAATATAGGACATATAGCATCCGAGAAGCACTGTGGTTTGTGCAGTTCAAAATTTCCCCATAATGGTTTATGGAAACCATTGTACTGTTCTTCTGAAACTACTTTCTCCACCAGCCTTGCAACAGTCGATATTAGTGCAATGTGGAAAACCTGGCTATCTGCCATGCGCTTGGTGAGTACAGCTTTATGAAATGCTGAGGTGCTTTTCAAAATATTAGTTTGGTACACTGGCTACACATTGGTGAGAATTTTGTTTGGGGTTCATTTAAAATGACTTGCCAAAGCTCCTCTTTTTTGGGGATGGAAAGTAAGGTAAAGGTAAAGGTTCCCCTTGACATTTAGTCCAGTCGTGTCCGACTCTAGGGCGCGGTGCTCATCCCCGTTTCTAAGCCGTAGAGCCAGTATTTGTCCGTAGACAGTTTCCATGGTCACATGGCCAGCGCGACTAGACACGGAACGCTGTTACCTTCCCACCGTGGTGGTACCTATTTATCTACTCGCATTTTTACATGTTTTCGAACTGCTAGGTTGGCAGGAGCTGGGACAAGCGACGGGAGCTCACTCCATCGCGTGGATTCGATCTTACGACGGCTGGTCTTCCGACCTTGCAGCACAGAGGCTTCTGCAGTTTAACCCACAGTGCCACCACGTCCCATAGGAATGGAAAGTACTTGATGTTTAAAGCATTCAGAAACAGGGCAGTGGATGGACCTTGTGCCTTACGTTCAGAAAGTATGGACAAAGTGCAGACAGGGGGTTACAAATGGCACATGGGAATATTACTGACCCCCCCCCCCCGGCCCCTAGGATTCCCTACATCTTCCTTGCTGAAATGTGAGTTACATCCAGAATCTCATTTTCTACCCCACTCCCCACGTCACCACTACTCAAGTTCCCCAAAAGAAAAAAATGATCTTTCCTGGGGGTGCTATCCACTTGCTATTTCAATTTCTCTCTCTTTTTTTTTTTTTTTAATTTGGGGAGTTGGTACAGCCCCAAGAGGATCTTGCAGGAGAAAATTTGGTTCCTGAACCTCATGGACCACCACTGCTTTAGATGATCATGGGAAGCACACATGTGATATTTTTCTAACTCTCTCTTCCACTCCGTGTTTACAGCTTCATTACATGCTTTATTATCTTAAGATGATGATCCAACAGCTCCTAGTTCCTGAAAACAGTGTTGTTACTATGAATTGAATCAGTTGTGAAAATCTGCTCCAAAACTGCTTTAAATGTAGAAAGGCTGGGCCAGTGTAAAAGCATTTTGCCATACTGATTATATTGCATGGTTATGATTACATTGCATGGCACTCTGAGAATGTTTGGGAGAAGAGGAAGATAGAAATAAATGTTGGAAATAATATTTGAGTATACAGTTAATGTTAGTGTTACAGAAAGTGCCAGGGGTGCTGAAAAATGCAGAAGGACATAGTGTTAAGTACTTCATAAATGGAACTTGTAAGAGAATGTTACAGTTTAGAGTTTTCCAGTTCTGAATTCCATCAGCCAGCTATGATTCCTTCAAGATATTCCAATATAGTCTGATTTCACAGCAAACCTGTATTTCCCTTTTTTGTTGCTACTGAGCATGCACAAGAATTTTTGGCTACTGAGCATGCTCAGCTCTCAGTGACGAGTCATAGAGTCATAGAGTTGGAAGAAAACACTGAGGCCATCCAGTGCAACCCCCCGCCATGCGGGAACATCCATAGTTTGAGATCTTCAGGAGATTTAACGGTTTGTTTTTTCCCTGGAAGGATTTTTTGTGCTTCTTCAATCTTGAGGTTCTTCTGGGATATCTCACTCTTGTTTCACAGTGATCCCATTTTGGCAACAACCATATCAACCCTGGTGGGTTTTGTGTTAGAAGGAGTGACATTCATGAGAATGCAGTGTAAACAATTCCTGAAGCACTGTTGTTGGGCAACCTTTATTCATTTCTTTAGGAATTGTGAAGAAATTCACACTTTCATACATTTCTAGATGCTAACTATTTTGGCAATTATACTTATTTCTATTTGACTTATTTTTCCATTTATACTATCTGAAATATATTTTGTATTTTGGAGGGTAGACGGAGAGAGAGATTTTAATCCCCACTTCTAATGGCACATATACACCACTTGTCCCTCCCTACCTGTGATTCTGACAGCAGAGGCAGACTCATTGATCTTACAGTTAACTGTACAAGAGTGCAACTATGTCATTGTGCAGCAGAGAAAATCAACGTTCTACAAGGCAGTTCTAAAAATAGGGGCAAGCCTAGCAAAAAATTATAATTTCTAAACATTGTAACAGCACCAAATTTGGTGCAGTTATAGCGGGCAGAGTCCTCTTGCTCGGTAAAAAAATTGGGGAAATTTGGACAAAGATTTTTCAAGTTACGATTTTTAAATTTAAACTGTTCTTCCCCACATTGAGAAATGGGCAATCTCCAACAACCCCAGATTTAACACATATCACATAAACTGAAAAGACCAATCTTGCTTATCTTGAAAGAGAATGGTTGGCCCCACACTGCTTTTTTTTTTTAAAAAAAATTATTTCAAAAGAATTCAGGCTGCAAAGGATGAAATGTTAATCCTCAAAAAAGGCCTTTCGAAAGGGACAGATGGCCACAGTAGGAGCTTTGTGAATGAAACATGTATACATTCATAGGCTGGGGAGGGAGATATTTGGAGAGAAAGGTCACAGAAACAGGCTGAAAAAACAGTGCACTCCCTTTCTGGACCCTCCACCTCCTTTTCGTCTGCCCCTTGAGTGGATACATTGAACAACGACTCTTTCTTTGATCCAACACTTTCAATTAATGACAACTTTAACTGGTTCAAATCTGTTTCCAACAACTCCTCGTTCAACATTAGTTTGCTTTCTTGTTTCGTTTCCATAGCTTGTAACTTCCCATGCTCTATTCCTAACTGAAACTGTTTAATCTCTATATCTGTGAACACAGGGGAGGGAACATGAGTGGAAGTATCTTCTAATAAAGGTTCAGTCTTTAGGGTTGATAAACCCAGGGCCCAATACATCTCCCACACCTTATTTTCTTGGGCTCTGCAAGGTTTGGGCAGGAAGCCTCTCCAACCAGGAAATGACCCAGAATCTATTCTGTTGATTCTGGAGCTCTCTCGCTCTCTCTGCATGTGTTCTCTCTCTGTTCTCTGGTTTTCCCTCTCTTTGGTTTCTCCCCAGTATGGTGGTGAACTCTACCATTTTTAATCTGCCACCTGTCTTGACACTTTTAACTGCATCATTTCTCCCAACCATGGGAGAAACCTTCACTATCTAGGCCCAGTTATCTCATAACTCATCCTCTGATTTACTCTCTTCCACCCAGTAATTCTTTGCCTCATTGTCTTGCTTGTTACTTCCTGGCAGCAACTGTCCTTTCCCTTCCTTCCTTCTCACTCTCTTTAATACCTTCCTCTTTCCCCACCCAAACCATACCCCTCAACCGTTGCTCCATTTCAGGGCTTTTATTATCCTACTGAGTAGTGCTTAATGTCTTCCCCTCTTCATCTGCTTGGGGACTGTTTTTTTCCCCCTGTCTCTGGCTTCCCAGGTACAGAAAGGGACGGTACACCAACAAAGAGAGTTCCTTCCTTATCCCCTTTCTCACAGACAGGTTTTCTTTAAAGAGTGAAAAAAAGAAAAGAAAACAAAAAACAAAAACAGGTTTGCTTTAAGGAAAGTAATGGAATGACTCATCCAGAAAGGGGGACATTTTGCCATATATCCTCAGGGAATCAGCATACAATCTTGAAAGGCATATTCAGAGTATTTTCCCTTACCTGGACCTGGGCTGGACTCGATGATCCATAGGACCCCTTCCAGCACAGCAGTCGTAAGATTACTAAATGTATTTATTTTTAAGACTCCCGGCTTCTGCTAAATTTGAATAAAAATCAATGAAAATATTGCTTACCTGAGAGTTTGACAACCAAGTTTCATAATGGTCACAAATACCTCTAACTGATCATGAAATAATGACCTCTGTTAAGTTTGGAAAACTGCAGTGTGTGAGCAGGATCCTGCCAAAACACAGTTTGAGGATAAATCATATGCATAGATCTCTTCCCAATCAAAGTCCCTAAAATCCAATGGGCCCACAGTTGTTTTGGCTCAAATTTGGTGGGAAATGTACCTTCTGAGAATTATCTATGGTCTCCAAACTCATAATTAGTCCATCCTTATGCATCTAGACTATCTGAAGAGTAAGTCCAAATTAAAATACTTTTCTGACATTCTCTTGCGAATAGTTAGAAAAGGAAGAGTAGTTATGCTTCTTGGCCTCACCCTGTTGCCACGACCTCTGCTGACTCCCAGTGTCCACATGTTGACATCAAAGATATGAAGCAGGAAGCCTGGATCTTATACCCAATGGTATATGTTTTGTTTGAATCCCAAATCCCAAACCAAGTTAGGTTGATTCAGACTGAAGTAAGCAGGCCTGGCTCAAAGCTGATCGTCCTGATTCACTCTCGGAATAGAACATGTGTCTCTCCAGGTTTTCCATCAGAATGTACTCTCACTCAGCTACGGCTCATTCTGACTCAATGCACTGCTCAGGCCCATTGATGTCTTCTTAAAAGTAAGCCTGTTGAGTTCATCTGGCTTTATTCCCAAATAAGACAGTATCCTATTCAATCCTATTGCACAAGCAAGAGGAATGGCTACAGTTCTGTGGTGAGGTATGGTTACATGTCTTGTTTCATATTTAATGATTGCATCTGGTCTGAATACTCTTAGTGAGTAAGGAGAGGATGCTGCTGACATGATGGGACAGAACATGATGAAAGAACAGCAGGAGGGAAAATGGTTACTCTAGAGCTAGGGAAGATTTTTGATTCATTTTATTTTGGATGAGGATTTGCTCATTGTTTTCCAGCTTCAGGAAGGAAAAAGGAAAGGGACATTTTAAAAACTCAAATATAAAAGGAACTGAAATTGACAGGATACATCCATCAAGACCTAGAACTCTGAATGCTTATTGCTAAAAACAGATTTGATAATCAAATGTCTCTATACTGAACCCAGTTAGTCTTTTTTTTTTCTGAGAGGCTATCCATCTTAACACATTTATGACAAGCAGTATGCCATGATCTGTTCCAAGTTGGAAACACCAGCGCCTATTGAATGAAAATTGACCTTTTGATGGGAAAATGCATAAACTCTTGAACAACAACTTTGCTACAGAACTTAAGGTAAAGGTAAAGGTTCCCCTTGACATTTAGTCCAGTCATGTCCGACTCTAGGGTGCGGTGCTCATCCCCGTTTCCAAGCCATAGAGCCAGCGTTTTGTCCGAAGACAGTTTCCATGGTCACGTGGCCGGCACGACTAGACACGGAACGCCGTTACCTTCCCACCGAGGTGGTACCTATTTATCTACTTGCATTTGCATGCTTTCGAACTGCTAGGTGGGCAGGAGCTGGGACCAGCGACGGGAGCTCACTCTGTCGCGTGGATTCAATCTTACGACTGCTGGTCTTCTGACCCTGCAGCACAGAGGCGTCTGCGGTTTAACCCACAGCGCCACCACATCCTCGCTACAGAACTTAGTGATCATATTATTAAACTAAAGAAACCTTGCAAACAGGAAACCTAAAAACAAGACAACAGATTTCCATTTATTTTTCAAAAAAACACCCAACTTCTTTTTTTAAACAAGTTTTTGCATGTTTCCAAAAAATCAATAATGCCCTATTGTTTGAGGAAATAACACTCCCTCTACAAGGATATGTGTTTATATTGACTTAAATTTTGAAATATAGTATCAAAAAAACCCATCACACTCTATTTCAGACACCAATGACTCAAAACTCAGTCTTTGAACTAGATCTGGGCACAAGTCGTCCCTGTCTGGGCTGAGTCGTCATCACGCCTGCACAGGTGTTGTGCAGGTATTGTGCCCACACTTGCCCACTCCTGAGGTGATGCATGCTCCCCTCCCCACCTGCCCAACATGACGACCCACTCCCCGTTTCCAGCATCCTCTTCCTTCTTCCGCCTTCTCCCTCAGCTGACCACTCCAAGGCAGCAGGAATCCTGGCCCCACCTTTGAGTGGTCAGTTGAGGGAGAAGGTGGAAGATGGAAGAGGAGACTGCGAAACAGTGAGTGGGTTGTCATGCTGGGGAGGTGGGGAGGAAAGTAGTTCTTCCTTGACATCTTTTTACCACTGAAAATTACAAAATTGCCACTGACCTTTACAACAAGATGCTCTCTCACACTTACCTAAATTGTGGCTCCTGACACTCCTGTTTCTTATAGACAAGCATAAATCAGGAGCACTTTCTCTTTTTGGTGGAATTCTATCTACATCTTTTGCCTGCAACCATGCAGTCTCCTTTCACCACACGGTGACTGGCAGGACTTACTATTAGGGACAGGAATTTTTGATTTTCTGGACTACATATACCAGATTTCTTCATTCTGGGAGTTCTACCTACCTTTAGACATCTTACAAATACTTGAATGTGATGTTCTTTGAAGAAAGGCCTAAATAAGAAGAATTTGTGTTTACATAAGTCCAGCTCTG
Source organism: Intellagama lesueurii (assembly GCA_037013535.1). Taxonomy (NCBI): domain Eukaryota; kingdom Metazoa; phylum Chordata; class Lepidosauria; order Squamata; family Agamidae; genus Intellagama; species Intellagama lesueurii. Next base: position 23,799,546 of record JBAJHW010000010.1, on the reverse strand, counting down.
CTCAGACTTACTGTTCCTGTCCCAGTGCTAGCTGGGAGCTTCTTTTTTTTCTGAGCAGGAAGCTTCGGTGGAGCTTATTATATTAAAAAGAACATCACTTGCCAGTAGTGCAATCTAATTAACAGTACTTGAGTGCAAACTTTTAGGATGCCATCTACAGTATGGTGGTAAAAGCAACAACCTAACCTATACACCTACATGCTTAGGAACCCTAAGCCTACAATCTTGATTTGCTGCTGATTGGGATAGAAATGCCACTCAATTCATGGACACTGGGGAAAAGCCAGAACTTCTGGATTGGTAGACAAGATTCATAACATGCTAATTCCTTTGGACTTATCTCAGAAGACAGTACCTGATATCATCCATCCACTTTGGAATAGTCTATCTTCTGTATTTTAGAGTTGCCACCTTGTATCCAACAACCAAGAAGGTGAAACCTGAAACATGTTGCTATGATATTCAAATATTTTTGTTTTCCTAGTGAGTCTAAGAGTATGGTCAGATGGTAAGAAAGGTGTGACTCTGACCTCATCAGAAAGGGTTGCTTTGCCGGGAGTGATTTCCGTTAAAGTGATCCTTCTGTCCAGTAGGGAATTGTTCCAGCCCAACCCACAAAAATAATAGTCCTCCTGCTGGATGAAAAAAGCCCAGCATGGGTATGGATCAAGGTCAGGCAGGTTCACAATCTCCTGTGCATGTATGATTTCCAGGAAATAGCTTGCACTGCAACTAGCCTGGCCCTGGCCACAAGCAGTCCAAAATGCAAGCTATATGCCCATGTGATCACACCTTAATACACCTGTAATTACTGTGAGCAGCCTCCATTGTCCCCTCCATTGTGACACAATGAGTATTTGCAAGAACAAGCTCTTTTGTTGGAGCAACACAACGTCTTAATGAGCCAATGTGGCTCAACAATAAACGTACAAAATTCTAAGACAGCAAGGAATTAACTTCATTACCAGACAGTCCAAACAAAGATAGCAATTTTATAACAGTCCTTTACTTGGAGGAGTAGAGTCCCATCTCCTCTACCAATTCCAGAACCCCTTCCAAGTAGGCATAAACATTGAGTGTTGCAACAAGGGTGCTGGATGCAGGCACTCAACTGTCCCTGGAGTAGCATAGCATGGGTTGGTCCCCCAGCAGCTGCTCCAGACATGCGGTACTCCTCCTTGGAGGCACAGTCTAAGTCTATCTTGACATGGCTGGGTTCACTGGAGTAACACAGCACTCGGAGGTGAAATGAGAAGAGGAGGGCTGGCATTGGATATGCTGACTAGAAGTCCTTGCTGTGGGGCCACCTCTGCCCCTGCTGCTTCCTTTGCTGGTAGCCTGCCTGCTGCTGGTTCACCAGCCTTCTCACCTCATATCGCCGTACATGGGCTGCTTCCTCAGGCAGCACCCAGAATCCCTCTCCACTCCCTGTGTCTGGATCCTGGTGGTGGATAGTTTCCCAGCTGGCCTTCGAGTGCTGTGGTAATGCCAACTGCTCTTGGGCCTTGAACACCTCCCTATCTATGGTATCCACCCAGCAGTCCTCTTTGGCCACCTTGCTCTCCTTCCTAAATCCCCAGCCTGCCATGGCTACATGCGTGGCCTCCAAAGCATTGTCTGCATCTTTGCCACCAACACCCCAGTCCATAGATGAACTGCAGTCAGGAATCTCACACTGACTCTTAGGGAGATGGGGAACCCACTCTCATCAATCAAGGGGATCGGGGCAGGTTCTACACTTACAATTATGCCTGTTGTTATACCTGTACCTAGACGACCCCCCCCCCCAATCTTTCTCTAGCACCTTGCACACAAAGGTTTATGTTTCTCCAGAGATGGCACACTGCTGGCAATTTTTCTAAGTGCATGCGTTAACAATAACACTAAAATTTTAAAGATCTGTAGAGCAATTAATGGGTGTTTTTTTTTGCTCAGTTAAAAAGATTCATTGACCAAACATTACAACCTGACTCATAGTGTGATCATTTTAGAAATGGTATACAGATTTATAAAAATAGCTGTGCAAGGGGAAAAGAGAAAGAAGGAAAGAACAGAAAAGAAAGGCAGCTGTGCCTGTGGATACATGAGTGAGGAATGCCCTTTTTGTACCCCTTCTGCCATCAGCAGTCAGGGGTTTTTTATATATATATATATATACCATGACAAGATGCACAGCAAGTACCACAAAGCATTTTTCCTGACAAGGTCTGCCATCCTTCATCAATCCCTAATGATGCAGTACCTGGAGCATAGCAACTTCTTGTGGGTTTCTCCGCTAAGCTTTCACTCAGCTCGATGACGCTCCTCTCCTTAAAAATATTAACTCCTAAGGAGGAAGGGAGAGGGAGACGGAGAGGAAGGGGGAAGGAGGGGGAGGACGTCCGCTCAAAAAACAAAACGAAACAAAAAAATCTCAATGAGAACTTAGGCAACTTTCACAATGGCATGTCTTTGCACTTGTGAGATTCTTTTGATGATTAATGCTACAAGCAGAAGATGGCACACTGCTACACTGAAAGATAATTCAAACTGAAGAGGAGGAAAATGGATGAACGTGGACTCCTTCCCTCTACTTTTGTGGGAGTTAATATTTATAAGTAGACGTTGGTATTTTCAGCTTTTCCTGTTAAGTGCTAGTGAAATTTTAAAATTACTTATTTCGTTGTCTTATTATTTCTCTGTTTCCTTTTGTGCTTCTTGGTCAGTAAAAGTTGCAAACTTGTCCAGACATGCCTGGTTAGAAACTTGTTCGCTCAGTAACTATTAGACATTAACTATTTGTAGTATTTGATACGATCCGTGGAAGTTGTAACCGATCAGACTGTCAGGTCAAAAGTTCCCCTGAACATGCTCAGTCAGTACACATTCATTGACTTGTGCAGTTAAACATTAAGTCATCACTTCTCCCAGGGAACATAGTTATCATTTCTTCAGCTCTATAATATCTTCCTCGAAAATGAGCAAGCAAATTGTATGCATTATGCATGCGCTTCAGATTCAGAATTTATTCACAAAACAAAGTGAAGCAGGGATATTTGTCCATTTCCCAACCACTCTGAAGTGAACCAAAGAGACTTGGAGGTGGGAAACCATGGAAGTCTGCAGATATGGACTTGGCATATGTATTTATCCTTGTTAATGATGGTAGAAAAACACTGTGACTAACACTGTAGTATACTGTGATGCTAAATGTTACAGAAATAGACCGATGATCCAGTTAAAATAAATCACTTTGCATTTCATTTATTATAAAAAGAGAGTTTGAAGTACACACTTAACTCTTACACTGTGTAGGGCTTGAAATGTGCCTCACTTTGGTTGAGAAGCAACTGTGTCTTTGTTATGCTCTGAAAATAGTTGTTAAACATATCTGAAACACAGTTGCATTTTCAAACCTAGAAAGTTATTTATTTTTTTAAAAAATGAAACAAACAAAGAAGAGCAGCAGCAAACAAAACCGTGAACTTCATTTTAATGAGCCACAAGGCTGACATTTTAAATATTTGTTGTTGTTTAGTCGTTAAGTTGTGTCCGACTCTTCGTGACCCCATGGACCAGAGCACGCCAGGCCCTCCTGTCTTCCACTGCCTCCCGGAGTTTGGTCAAATTCATGTTGGTATTTTAAATATGCATGACATTAAAGGCTTTGCCAGAAGAGAAACACCTAATTTCAATCAATAAAATGTAATTACAAGGGTGAAGAGGGTCACGCTCTGCTTCTGACCCAAACCCTCTTCAGTCCCTCCCTTCCAGGATGAGAGGGAGTCAGACATTACAGGCACCAGAGCTGAAAAGGGTTCTCTTCTCACCTCTCATCAACTCAGAAGTGCATAAAAATGTCAACAGAAGAATATGTCTCTCAAGATCTTTATACAAACTATCTAAAACATATATTTCACTTTAAATAATGTTTCTTTCCTGAAACCAACTATAGATAAATAATTTCACTCAAGGAAGTTCAGTCCTTTTTCTGAGAACGGGGAAGAGGGGGAGAGATACTGCCTGACTGGGCCGATTTGTTTGTCGGTTTGTTTCTTTGTTTTCCTGCTATTTTGCACTCCCCCCTCCCAATTAAAAAGGTAGCAGGGGGTCATACCAAGTGACTTTTTCAGACTTTTAGATCTTGACGACAGAGTGGAAGGTCTCACACTTCGGGACTCTTATACTCAGTTTTCACAGCTTACCTGTGAGAGTCTGGTATATGCAGACTTCAAAATGTCAGTGTGCCACTTTGGCTTAATGTCAAACAACATGGGCTGAACTCTAGACGGAAGCTATCGGGGGGGGGGGGGTCTGTAGACTGATAGAAGAAGGCAGTCCTTTCTTAGGTAGAATGGGAAAAGAAAGAGTGGGTGGCTTCTGGTTTGACTAGTTACACTAACCTTATGTCCACCTGTGCTCTATACTTGATGTGTGTTGATCCACACCATATTTCCCTTCCATGCATTAAGTGCATAGCATGAAAAGTGTGAAAAGAAGCTCTCTTTGTGTCACTTCATGGGCATGGAATTTATATGTGTAATCTGCAGTCTCTGTTTTTTGCCTTGTCTCTTAGGAAGTGAACTTGATTCATGAAAGTTCACATTAAAATATAGTAATTAGTCTTTAAGATGGGTTGAACTCAGTGGCCTTATAGGCCCCTTCCAACTCAGTTTTTCTATGATTCTAAGGTGCCTCAATGTTCTTGTCTCTGTTTTTTTTTCTTTCCCTTTTTCCTTTTTCATGTTTCTGATGGCACCAGGAAAGCCTGGTCATATATAAAATATTTCCAAAGGCTCTGTTGAGATCTTCAAGAGAATGCAGGAGACTGGGAGCAGGAACAGACCTGCTCTTCAAATCATAATTTCCTCTCCCCCACCACTTTATTTATTTCTTTATTTAGAAGATTTATACCTTGTTTTCCAATCAGAATTCTCAAAGTGAAGAGCAATGTTACTGTTGTGTGTGTGTTTTTGATATAACACCAAGTTGAGAAAACACAAGAATAAAACAAAAAAGGACAGATCAAAAGCACACAGGAGACATTAATCTTGATAGCAAATACTCACCGTAAAAAAGTTAACTTAAAAAGTCAGTGTTCACTACCAACTTTAACACAATGAAGTCCCACAATAGTCATCTTACACAGCACAGAGCTAGTTCCACATCTTAGGGGGCCCCACTGGAAAAGCTCATTCTCCTGATGAACCCCCAAGCCTGAGAGATGGTAAGATTGGGCATGCCCAGTGATGTAGCAGTGAGAAGCTGGATGTTGCTGGAGGAAGGAGTTTGTGGGATAAATGAAGGCATTCATCATACATGGCTATAGCAGGACCAGTCAATTTTCAGTCTTCGAAGTGCTTTATTCTGAGTGGATCATGCCCCAGTGCTATAACACTGAAGATCCTCCTCCTTCACTTTTGCATGTATGAATTGTAAACCTGCACCATTCAACAATCAATAAAAAAAAATGAAAATTCACATACCGACACACACAGAGAGAAACAAAGAAGATGTGATGAAAGACCCATAATTGTATCAAACATATTTCCCTAACCTGCAGAGGGGCTGCCCCGTAGCATAGATCCTGGGGCTGGGAGCCAGGAGTACTGAATGCCCACCTCTCCCTGCCCAAACCACAGGGTCTCCTGCAAATTACAGCTGAATCTCAGCCAGCCTCAATTTGGGGAGACCTTCTGGGACCTGTTTCTGGCCCCAGTGTCATGACTTTAAACCAGTCATGATCTCAGTCAGCCTCAAAAGTTGACCCCCATCTAAGCACATGAAGCTCATGAACCTAGGTCCCCTTGTGAGGGCCCTCCAGTTGCCAACAAGCACCCTGTGGCACTCATCATCACCTGCCCTCCCTTCCACACTACCCACTCTACTTACGACCACCTATTTATGTGTCACACCACCCTAGATCAGTGCAAGTGCCCCATTAGTAATTGGAATGTGTTGGCAAAAAGGTCATGTGCTCCTTTTGTTCAACACACAAATGAGATATATTCAGATTTAGGACAAAGTGGAAAACTCTAGCTGTTATTCTCAACTAGAACGGACTAGCCCACTGAATCAGTGGGATTTATATTGATATTGACAACAAATCCAATTATCTCAATGGGTTTACTTTCATTGAGATCAACAGATTCAGAGCAAAGAATCTGAAGTGTAAACAATTAAAATCTGGAAGAAAATGAAATGGACTGATTTCCCCAACATGGTTAATGGGCACACAAAGCAAAGAGTCACATTTTTCTTTCCATGACTCTGTTCCTACCTCTTGCTCCATATATTCAGGCTGAAGCAGGGAACCTATCCTCTGCATGTAAGCTGTCTGAATGAGACAAGAACTCTGAACAATCATCAACCTAACCCTTTGTCAAAGCTTGAAATGTGCAAGGAGAAAACAGCTAGGGGAAACTTCTAATCTGGAAAAGAAATGCCTAAGTCTTTGATTTTCTCAATGGATTCACTTCTGCATCTTTTGCAGTGTCTTGAGAACTGAGCCATATTTCCTATAAGAAAAAGTTAATGGGGAGAAAAACTAAGCAAGAGAAAAATCCCAATGGTACAATAGATGCATGCTAGGTGAACTATGGGTAGAAGCAATCATGTGCTGTGCTGTGGTTATGGCAGAATATGGCAATGAGTGGCTTGGAAGGCCTAAAGGCTTGGGCTATTGCTCAGCTTTTCATTCATTTTCATGTCCTCGACCTTTAATTTATTGCAGCCATTTTACATTTTATGCAACTTTGCCCGGAGATCCTTTTTCCTTCAGAAAGCAATGGCAAACCAAAGGCGGGGAAAGGAAAAAGACTTACAAGTTAAAGGACAGTATTTCCATGATTCTCTCTTTATTTCAACCAACCAAAACCCCTTGGACGAATAATCAGCACAATCTCTCAGGCCAGTAGTTCGCAAACTTGGGTCCCCAGGTGTTTCTCAACTCATAACTCTTTGAACCCCAGATTGTAGGCTATGCTGGGTCTAATTGCTAACAGCTCCTGTATCACATAGATAGTGAGTCACAGTTGTGTTGACTCTGGGTGATCTGTGTTCCAATCTCATATGTCTTTTGCTGTCAACAGTCTGCACCTACCAGATTAAATAGGTACAGCCATTTCAGGCATAAAATGAACCCTGTTGTGCTTGCCTGCCATATAGCAATTTAAATCAGCATAATATGGTAGAATGCACAGGGAGTTTGAATACATTTTATGTCAGTTTTTCAAAAGGCAAATACTTTAAATTCCCTACTTGGATGGACAGGTCTGTTTTTCCTTCTTCCACATCCAGATTTTCACATCTTTTCCCTCTCTCCTCTGTTTATGAAGAAGTTTGCATATCTTTGTATTTAAAGAAATTAAATGAATTCATCATTTCTCTCTGAAACTAAATCCTAGTGCTGTAAAACTGCTACAATTCAGACTTCTGAAATGAAACATTACAAATGGAAATAATTCTTGTGAAACTACTAGTTCTCGATGAGACAAGCTGTTTCAAAAAACTGTGAAATCTTGTTGGGAAATCACAGACCCATTTGAGATTCCTCACTCGTTTCACAAGACTGAGACTAAGTGCACTTTATTCTTCTTCAGGTTTTAGAGATTTGCTCAGAATGTCTCTGCACAAAACTAGTTATCTTTTCCCTTTGTGAAACAAAGCACACACAGACAAACACAATAAGCATAGAAAGACTGACTAAGGGTGCAACAACATTGGCAATTTACCCCACAGTTTGTGTCAGAGTTGGCTCGGTTTATCAACATTCACGAGTGATTTCATCATGTAATCCTAAGCATGGGGAAGCCCTGTCTTTTTCCATAGGGAATTATCTATTTCTGTTTAGCCTGCAAAAGGTAGTTTATTTTGCCCTGATTCATCTGGCACTGCTTTTCTCCATTCTCTGGTGTGTATGATCGCCTCTCCAGATGGAAAGGGGTGGGGCATGTCTATCAACCTGTCATTGGAAGGAGCTGGAGCACCCATACGGAGAAGGTTTTGCCAGAGCTGTGGCTTTGGCTTTTTCCAATCCAGTCCCCTCCCCCAAAGTGGCCTGGCTCCAGGGCATCTTGCTCAGCTTGAGTTTTCCCCCTCTTCTTCCTCCAACCTTTCCACTTGCTGAGAGGCTTTTCTCAGCCAACTGCCTTTTTAAAAAAATACATGGGAAAGGACTGAGCTAAGCTGACCGATTGCTGTCAATTCAGTGCTGTATCACTGATCAAATTTAAAAAAGAAAGAAAGAAAGAAAAGAAATGTCCACAGATGAGGGCAGTGTTAATTGGGTAGGAGATTCTGGGGGTGATGTGAAATTTTGAAGTGCAGTTTCAATCATTTCATATGCCCTCCCTTTTGCTGTATTTGAAGGGAAGTACAAAAATATTCCTTTTGCTGAAAGGCTTTGTACCTGTCCCCTAAGGGAGGTTGAGACTATAGAGCACACGTTCTTCACCTGTCCACATTACGAGGTGGCACATAAGGAGATCTTCACCCCATTGACCAAAAAAATTCCTGGCCATTCAGAGAAAAATAGACTTGACTTTCTTCTTTCTGATATAGACTCCAAGATCACTTATCAAGTAGCCAGATTTTGTATGGTGACAAATTAGGTCTCAGAAATTCCAAGGTAACTAGATACTACATTTTAAATTGTCTTTTAAATGCCAAATACTTTTTACAAAGTAACAGAAATTCTGAAATTTTATGGTAACTAGATACTAGATTTAAAATTATCTTCTAATGTCAAATGTTTTTATGAAGTACCTGAAATTTTGGAAATTTTAAGGGAACTAGATACTAGATTTTAAATTGTCCTTTAATGCCAAATATTTTTACAAAGTATTTGGAATTTTGGAAACTGTAAAGGTATATCCTCCCCCCCCCCCCCGTGTGATGTGTCTGAGGACAATAAACTGTACTGTACTGTACAGGGTTCCAGAGTCCCAGCAATGATTTCCTATGCACATAAAATCCACCATTTCAGCAGCAAAAACTGTGAGGGGCTTGGGACAGAAAACTGTGCAGCAACCAACATTAGCGTCCTTGTGTAGTTGCACCTTACTTAAGAACAGACACAGACAACCCATTTGATGTTTATAATTTTCCATGTAAAAGTCCCTGCAAAAAAAGAAGAAAACAGCAACAATAGTCATTTAGTGTGATTATTCATTCATTCATTCAATTTCTATACCACCCATCTGGCTTCAAGGCTACTCTGGGTGGTTCACTACAGGATAAAACAACAAATAACACTTTAAGTAATTCAGAACAAAGCAACAGTACAAAAATCAAATTAATCATATCAATCAACTTAAATTAGGAAAAAGAGAAACTAAGAAAAGACAAAATGAAAACAATTAATAAGACAAGGTAGTGGAACAGATAACTTAAGCAGTGACAGCACCTGTGTGCTCTGATGATGTGACATCCAGGAAAGCATAGCCAAGTTTTCAAAGATCTCTTGAGAATTCCCAGTGAAGGGGCCAGGCATATTTTGGGTGGGAGATTATTCCACCTAGAATGCCCGGTTTCTGGTCTTCACTTTCCAGGCCTCTCTTGGAGCCAATGCTCTCAACCGCCCAGCCTGGGAAGATCGAGTACGTTGGGCAGATCTCACTGGAAGAAGACGTTCTGCCGGGTATCGAGGTTCCAAACTGTTTAGAGCTTTGTATTCCTTGTATGTCAGCATCATTACCTTGAAGCTGACCCAGAAACAAACAGGTAAGCAGTGCAAGACACTCAGAGTAGGGGAGGTATGATGGTATTTATTTGCTCCACTCAGTAATCTGGCTGCCATATTCTGGATCTGCTGGAGTTTCCGTAGCAGCCTCATGGTCAGCCCCATGTAAAGAGTGATACAGCAATCTAATCCTACCATTGCATGGACCAGCGTGGTGAGTGACCTGGTGTCAAGGTAGGGAAACCGCTAAGCAATCCGCCTCAGGTGGAAAAAGACGGACCACAGAGGCTACCTGGGACTCCATTGATTGTGTTCAGCCCAAAAGTATGCCCAGACTTCAAATCTCATCCTTAGTGGAGAAAGTAGCCCCCTCCCCCAAAGGAGAGGAAGCCCCCTAAACTGCAGGCACTACTGTGACCCACCTGCAGGACTTCCATCTTGTCTGGGTTCACTCTCAGTACATTGTCCCTCATCCATCCCAGCACAGTGTCCAGGCAGCGCTCATCCACTGCAGAAGGTTGAAAGGAGAGATAAATCTGGGTGTCACTTGCATATTGGTGTTACAAAGCTCCAGAACACCTGATGACCTCCCCCAGCAGCTCGATATAGATATTGAACAACAGTGTATTACGTGATTTTTCAGACATTACGCAAAAATTATTCTTGTAAGAAAAAATATGTTGCTGTCCTGCTAGACAAGAAAAAAGGTATTTTTGCAGGTTTTCAGTCTTATGTGTGACAATGAAGCAAGTGAGGATTTACATCTCTAGTGATAACTGCTGAAAAACAAGGTGCAAATGAGTTATTTGATTGCAGATTATTTTTAAAATAAATAAGTGAATAAATAAAAATCCAGCTATGTAAACTCTGAGAATGAATTGCCTTGGTTAATTTTGCTAATAAAGTTATACCCTGTTTCCCCGAAAATGAGACCTAACCTGAAAATAAGCCCTAGTATGATTTTTCAGGATGCTCGTAATATAAACCCTACTCCCAAAATAAGCCCTAGTTAAGTGAAACCCCGCCCTCCACCATTGTGCAGCAACCAGAAGAAGATGACACGACTGTATTTGAATAAATATAGATGATTGTACATAAAAAAAATAAAACACCCCCTGAAAATAAGCCCTAATGCATTTTTTGGAGCAGAAATTAATATAAGACCCTGTCTTATTTTCGGGGAAACACAGTAGAAATGCTCAGACCTTGGAAAAATTGCTTTTAAAGCTACAATTCCAAGATCCCAGAATTCTGGAAGTTATAGTTCACATTTTTTTAAACTATTCCAAGTACTAGAAATGCTTAACAGTATTAACATGTCCTCCGTGACTGCCTTTCAGGTGCAGCTTTACTTGTGGGCCATGGTAAATAAAAGCTATTTAGGGATAAATGCCGACTTTAACCTGACAATCAAACAAATTGCATAGTGGCCAATTCTTCTTTGATTGGACCACAGTTTTGCTAATTCTGTTGGTGCTCTGAGGTTCATTAGTCGACCAGGCAGTCACAAATCAGTTACAAGGAAAGGTACCATTCTAAAGAAATAAAGGAGCCTATTTCCTCAGAGCCTCAGAAGGTACTTAATCTTGTCTGCAATCATTGTGTTGTTAATGAGAAACTGGTTCAAATGTAAGATGCAATTTAAGCAACATCAGCAACACCTAATTCCTGATTAGAGACCTTGATTATGGTAAGATAGGTGGTTGGTCAACAGGTTGATGGAAATGGAATTACCCACAAGGATTAATTCCCAGCCTCTTTCTCAAAAGTTAAGAGGGTAATAAAGCATAATATTCCTGAATAATATTTTTGACCAGTATTGCTTTGAAAACTGCTCCACCAAAAAGGAGCTTCTACAGTGTAATTAAGATGGTTATTTACACACATTCCTTAGAACGTTTTAGAACCATATTTGTAGAGCTACAAAACATTTAAGTCACAATAAGCGGGGCAGTGGATGAGTAAAGGATGGTGAAAGACATCCTTATGCTAACCAGCAAAAGGTGAGATCTAGGCTAGAACGGCTTAAGACAGATGACACAAAATTGGGTGGAATAGCTAACATCCTGGAAGAGAGAAACAAAATTTGAAATGATCTAGATAGGTTTGAGCACTGGGCTGAAAACAACAGATTGAAATTCACCAGGGATAAGTACAAAGTTCTGCACCTAGGACAAAGAAAGCAAACACACAGGTACAAGATGGGGGATGTCCGGCTCAGCAATGCTACAACTGAGAAGGATCTTGGAATTGTTGTAGATCACAAGCTGAATAGGAGCCAACAGCGTGATGTGGCTACAAAACAGATAAATGCTATTTTAGGCTGCATTAATAGAAGTATAGTTTCCAAATCCTGTGAGGTACTAGTTCCCCTCTATTCAGCATTAGTTAGGCCTCATCTTGAGTACTGTCTCCAGTTGTGGGCACCACACTTCAAGAAGAATGCTGGCAAATTGGAACAAGTTTAGAGGAGGGCAACAAGGATGATCAGGGGGCTGGAAACCAAGTCATATGAGGAAAGACTAAAAGAACTCGGCATGTTTAGTCTTGAGAAAAGAAGACTGAGGGGAGATATAATAGCACTTTTCAAATAATTTAAAAGCTGTCATACAGAGAAGGGGCAGGATCTGTTCTTGATCATCTCAGAGTTCAGGACATGCAAAAATGCACTCAAGTTACAGGAAGCCAGATTTTGGTTGAATATTACGGAAACCTTTCTAACTCCTAGAGCAGTACAACAATAGAACCAATTATCTTGAGAGGTAATAAGTTCTCCAAACACAGGGTTTGAGGGGAGGCAGCATTTGTGCCAAGCTCCACTCCCTTTTTAAAATCCTTTTCAACCTTTTTTGGTTTTTTAATCTTTCTTTAAACAAACAAACAAACTTTTTAAGTGTTTTCATAACCAAGCCTTTTCTTGTTTGTAATGACCTACTAAGGAAGAGTCAGGAGTTTTAATATTTCACCATATTAAGCAAAGGATGAGCTTGGCTGGAGAATTTGTGCGGTGCTTCTCTCCCACTGCTGGTTTTTACATTTCTTTCTCTAGATACTACAAAATCTTCATACAACTTTTATCAAGGAGCAACTGGGAGATGCCTGATAACCATGGTTACTCCTTCTAATGAAAGATAAGTGCCCTGGGAAAGTTAAAATATACCTCTGAGTCTTCGGAGGAGGGCAACACTTACTTTCATTGGTGGTTTGCAGGCAGCTGCCCAAGTAAAGTTGGAATAATTTCAGTTAACTTTTACAATCCTCGTTGAGTGCTCCAACACTGGAGGCATTAAGGAGAAATTTAGACAACCACATAGCAGATATCCTTTGATTTGTATTTCTGCACTGAGCAGAGGGTGGGACTCAATAGCCTTATAGGCCCCTTCCAACTTCATGATTCTATGATACTATTTCTGGAGAAAAGAGACCTTTTAAGACAGTGAATGGGTAAGGAAGGAGTGCAGACTGGTCCTGGTCTTTTGTCACTGCTCTCTGTAGAGGCTCTGCCCTCTACACATGCAATCTCCTCATGCAATTCGATTGTTTCGGTCTCTTTTTGGAAATCTGGCATGTATATATTTGCCTCTGTTTTTTCAGTGTCTTCCTGAATAGGGCTACTTAATGTTTCCAAACAAAGTATTATGACAGAATCATGCAGCCTGCTTCACTGAATTTTGCCAGGGCCACAAATAACATTGTCTTTCTTTTGTCTCCATCCTTTATTTTTGGACAGTCTCTCCCGTCTATTCTTTTCACAAAGGAAAATCTGATGAAGGAGGAAAACAAGACATGATAGCTATGTGGTGGTTTCTAGTTTCTTGAGTTTCTAGAAATGTAGCAAGTGTTGCTTTTCCAGTGCATGATGAAATATCACGTGAGGTCCCGGCTTCAGTCTTAATCACTTTGGAGTGAAAGATATTTCACTTTTAACAATGTTGTTTGTTTGTTTGTGTGCTTGCTTGTTTGTTATTGGTTTCATTTCATTACTAGATGGAACTCAATTCAGCTTGAGCTTTGGATGCTGTCAACTGAACCCAATGGACATCTTTAATTTTGTCTAATGTTTTATATTGTCATCGAAGCTACCAACATGAATTTGACCCAACTCCGGGAGGCAGTGGAAGACAGGAGGGCCTGGCGTGCTCTGGTCCATGGGGTCACGAAGAGTCGGACACGACTTTAATGACTAAACAACAACAACAAATGTTTTATATATTTATATTGTATTTTTCTATGTTGTGTTTTTGCCATTATCAGTGGCCAATAGCCTATTGCATAAAAGGAAGTGCACAGTGAAATGACTTTAAGAGTCTTCTGGCTTCTGTGTGATCTGAGTACATGATCCAAGTATATCTGAGCATGACACAGCTATCAGTTAGGCAATTTCCAGCTTCTGCTGAAAACTGGGGCCAATAGGATGCATATACATTTTCTTAAAATAATGCTGAAATCATTCATTTCTGGTTCACAATTCTACTACTTTGCATAGCAATTCATATTTTAAAAAAGGAATATGGTACTTTAAAAAGAATAACACAGAAAAAGCTTCCTCAACAGTTCCACAAGAACACCAGATATAAACTATAATGTCTTCCTGAATAGGAAGCTGCGCTTGTGTTAGAAACCCATTCTTTCCACAGTGCTTTATCTGTCACCTTCCCTGCCCCATTTATTTTTCATGGCAGTCTTTTTTCTGCCTCCATTCTAGTACTCACTAGAATATTCTAGTATTCCCCTTGGTGCTCACTTTCATTCAAAAAGAAAGAGGGCTTCCTGTTTAGACATTTGGGGATACTAATTTCACAATTACATTCACCCAATTCTTATAATCAAAAGGGCAGTATTTTCACCTTGAAGGGTTAGTTAAGAGTTTTTGTTGGTTGTGGTTTTTGTTTGTTGCATTGTAGCGTATCATAGTGCCCAAGTCAATTTTCTTTTTTTATTGATTAGCCTCTACTTTTTGGTGTGATAAAATAAAAGAGAGTTGACAGAAGCCTATTGGATCTCTGAACCTTAATTATTAGTGTGGCCAATTGAGGATGAGAAGAAACCAATTTTGAGGTATGACCAACTCTGTAATTTAAGTTGGGAAAACAGTGCAAAATTTCATATTTTTGGCTCTTACTCTTTCAGAGATCTTTCAGGACGAACAAACAAACACTTTTGAAAATATTCATAAGATGCAGGGAAAATAAATATATGAAATTGTATATGCATCAAAGAATCACTGGAGATAATTTTATACAATTCAGGAAGCAAACATTACTTAAAAATTTATTAACACCCATCAGAATGATTTTGTGGAATAATTTTAAAAGGATATATGATGGCATGTGTTTGTTGATTTGTTTTAAGATATTTCTCTGTATATATCAGACCACACTCCTCAGTCTCCCTGCCACCACATGTATAGAGGATATACACCCTTTAAAGACTAATGTTGTTACATTTTGTAAGTTGAGAGACATTGAAGGAGTTCGGTTTCAATACCTCCCTTTATTAAACTACTTGATCTTGAATGAACATATGAGTTGCAATGTCACTATCCACAGAGCCAGGCATTGTGTCTGATACCGTGGCATGGTTCTTTCCTCACATTTTTTAATTTATTGATAAATAAAGATATATACTTCATTTCCACAACTGTCACCAAGGTGGCATGCAAACATTCAAATAAAAGTAATCAAATCATGCTGAAACATTGAAACATCAAACCGCTGCTCACAATTTGGAAAACCAAATTAAGGAGCAGTGTCTGAAATCCTTCCCGAAAATCAGAGAAAAAGCAGACTGTGTGAGTGTGTTTGTAGCTGATACATTTAGAGAGATTGTGACAGTTCTTCTCTTGGTTCTACCACTTCTCAAGCAGGTCTGGTGAGGACCCAAGAAAGGGCTTTTTCTCTGGCTGCTTCCAGATTACTGAATTTCCTCTCTCATGAAGGGCAGTTGGCCTTTTCCCTCCTTTATTTCGGCCAGCAGCTGAAATGTACCTCTTTAGAGAGGCTTCGTGAGATGGAGAGGTCTTTTCAGATGTATAGATTTAAATAATATTTGAAATGTGTGTATATTATAGTTTTAAATCTTAATCATTTGTTTTGGCTAATTGTTGGTTTTAAAATTTTCGTATGCTTCCAAGGAGAGAAAGGCAGGGTAAAAGCAAAAATGAAACAATTGGATCTAGTTTTCGATAGCAGCTTTATACAGGTCCAGAAAATCCGGATTTTTTTCCATGAGTTTCCATGCAAGGACCAACTTTTCACCTTGAGATTTGTTCCTTTGCGAACAAAGAAAGTGACAATGGAGGAGCATCAAAAATGGAGGTTTTGATGCTCTTTTCGTTGTGTGTTGAGTCAACTAGGTGCTCTGACTCTTAAATAGGCTCTTTGGCTTTCAAAGGGTGTGCTCCACAGTTCAGCCAGTGCCCTAAGTCGATCCATCCCCACTTGCATAACACAGATTTCTATCCTGCAACCATTTTGATCAGAAGGAAGGTACCAGCTTTACTTTTATCTCCTTGGTTCAGACCAATGTCCAGGAACAGACTTTTGGATCAAGCATTCACAAAAGGGACTTAAATGAACACACATAGAAGTGAGTGTGCAGCTCTGTCCTGCCTCCCTCCACACGCCCTCTCTCCATCTTGGATGTCTTTACATCACTAGCCTGAGAGTCTGAAGTGGAACATCTCTGAGTGTGGTTACACTAGGGGGAAAAAGTTACTATGAAGTTAAATCAATTGAACATGGGTGGGGGGAACTTACTTCTGAGTAAACATGGACAGGATTGATTGCACTGTTGAAATTGTCATTTTTCAAAAACGGTAGCGTGAAAAATTCAACTTTGTTTAAGAAATGGTGCTGCTTTGAATCAGCCTTATCCTCCTTTTAAAAAGTTCATGGATCTGTCTATAATTCTAGACACTGAGCTCTTTGTCATTGTGGTTTGCTGGTGTCTTTTTATGAGCAAATTTAAAATAAACAAAGATTTGACATCCGTTTGAAGTAATAATAGGTTTAGCATGTTTCACCTCAATTTATTTTATAAAGGTGATTACATGACGCACATGGAAGCTTAATTTTTTTTTCCCTTGTGAAGCATGGTTTTTGATCAGAAAGTGAATTATTTTACTGGGTGGCAAGAGGGTCATTTGTTTTAACTCACTTGTGAAATCAGCCTAGTTTGAATCATTTTAGCATATGAAAATGCCTCTGTTGGTGTAATTTGTGTCTGTAGGGTTTTCCTCTCCCATCACTCATGGGTGTGACTTCCTTCTCGCCAGCCCCTGCTGCAAGTTTCCTCTCCTTCTCCATGGGGCTTCCTTCTCTCTCTCTCTCTCTCTCTCTCTCTCTCTCTCTCTCTCTCTCTGTCTGTCTGTCTGTCTCTCTCTCTCTCTCTCTCTCTGTGTGTGTGTGTGTGTGTGTGTGCATGCGTGTGTGTGTCCATGCACCAGTGTTAGGCTGCAGTCCAATCTATTTTATTTTTTTCTACCTGTTATATTGAGATAGTGATATGTCAGTTTGAAAGACATTTTAAAAATGGCAGCCAGGATGAGGGGGAAAGTGCTCCCTCCTTCACAAGCCTGGAAGCTGCAGGGCTTTGTGTCATCAATTTCTCGTGCCTTCCTTCTTGCTGGCTGCCTCACTCCCTGCCCTGCATTCTTTCTCTCCTGGGTGTCCTCACTCAGTACTTTTCAAGGAGAGAAGGTTGTGGTCACTTTTAAAAAATTACTGGTAGAGGAGCCTTTGTGTGGCTTCCATGGGCTGCAGGAAACCTCTTATTTAATTATTATTTTCCATCTGTAATGCTGGCATATCAATATGTCAGTTTGAAAGATCTAAAAAATTAAAACAAATATTAAAAATAACACCACGGCAGAAGCAGCAAGTAGCTAGCATGAGGTCAGGCTGCAACAATTTTAAAAGCCTGTGTAGCCCTCTCAATTGATATACAACACATTTTGAAAACAGATTACAAACTTTTTCCAAGAGGACACACATACTGACCGAAATACCATGCGACTACTATATGACTCTATCCTGATTTCAAAAAACCTGATCCATCTCCCAATTTATTTCCATAGTGTAGCCATGCCCTCTGCTACACATGGATATTCTCAGTGTGGTTTTCCACCCTGAGCAATTGGAGTTTCTGATCATGTGGAGTCAGGCTGCACTTATAGAAGACAGTGTTTGCTTCAGCCTGTCTCTCTCCATATGAAGAGAAAGACAATTAAGAGGGCAGAATGTGGTTGCTTAATTTCCTCAGCTTAACTCTGTCTTAGAACCTTGCCTGGGATTGTTTGAAAAAGACAGTATGCTGGTTGTTGTCTTCATATCTTCACTCTGCTCCTGAAGGGGGGTTTAGCACATACTAGCCAAAATCCTGTTCCTTAGCATAGTAAATCACACTAGAATAGGCTCATTGAACCAATGAAGATTTCGTGAGTCAACTCTTTTGTAAGTTCATGGATTCAAATGGATCTACTATAACTGTGACTTACTTCAGCATAGTAAGTCACAGTTAGAGTAGATCCATTTGAATCAATGGAACTTGCAAAAGAATTGACTTACTGAATTTTCATTGGTTCAATGAGCCTACACTAACTGCTATTTTAGCATAGTGAGTCACAGCTAGAGTAGGCCTATTTGAATGAATGTAACTTACAAAGGACTTTACTCCCTAAATCCCCATTGATTCAGTGGGTCTGTTGTTGTTGTTGTTGTTGTTGTTTAGTCGTTAAGTCGTGACCGATTCTTCGTGACCCCATGGACCAGAGCACGCCAGGCCCTCCTGTCTTCCACTGCCTCCCGGAGTTGGGTCAAATTCATGTTGGTCGCTTCAGTGACACTGTCCAACCATCTCGTCCTCTGTCGTCCCCTTCTCCTCTTGCCTTCGCACTTTCCCAACATCAAGGTCTTTTCCAGGGAGTCTTCTCTTCTCATGAGATGGCCAAAATATTGGAGCCTCAGCTTCAGGATCTGTCCTTCCAGTGAGCACTCAGGGTTGATTTCCTTCAAAATGGATAGGTTTGTTCTCTTTGCAGTCCAGGGGACTCTCAAGAGTCTCCTCCAGCACCACAATTCAAAAGCATCAATTCTTCGGCGGTCAGCCTTCTTTATGGTCCAGCTCTCACTTCCATACATCGCTACTGGGGAAAAAAAGCTTTGACTATGCGGACCTTTGTTGGCAAGGTGATGTCTCTGCTTTTTAAGATGCTGTCTAGGTTTGTCATTGCTTTCCTTCCAAGAAGCAGGCGTCTTTTAATTTTGTGGCTGCTGTCACCATCTGCAGTGATCAGGGAGCCCAAGAAAGTAAAATCTGTCCCTGCCTCCATATCTTCCCCTTCTATTTGCCAGGAGGTGATGGGACCAGTGGCCATGATCTTAGTTTTTTTGATGTTGAGCTTCAGACCATTTTTGGCGCTCTCCTCTTTCACCCTCATTAAGAGGTTCTTTAATTCCTCCTCACTTTCTGCCATCAGAGTGGTATCATCTGCATATCTGAGGTTGTTGATATTTCTTCCGGCAGTCTTAATTCCAGCTTGGGATTCCTCCAGTCCTGCCTTTCGCATGATGTATTCTGCATATAAGTTAAATAAGCAGGGAGACAATATACAGCCTTGTCGTACTCAGTGGGTCTACTCTAGCTCAATTTACTATGCTAAACTACAGGATTTGGCCACTGATTTTAACCCCTTTTTGTGCTACATTCAGAATAAGGCTACATTTTTGTTTGTTTGTTTGTTTGTTTCCAATCAGGTTTGGTCTTCCAACACTAATGCCAGCAGGTTACTTCTGGGAACTCACAAGCAGGACTGCCAATCTTCTTCTCATTGGCGGTCCCCAGGATTTCATGATCTTGGGTGTATTACATCTGGACATGGAAGCTTTGTTTAGCTCATGCCTAGCAGCTAATTTTAAGACCTTTTTTCCAGGCTGTCTCTTCTCTGTGCATTATCCTTCTTTCTCTGGAATTCAGTGGGACTATCGATTTGGCAAACAATCTGTGGTTTTTCAGTCTATGAACCACTTCATACATCTTTTGAAAGAAGAAGACAAAAGCAATGTATACTTCTCTTTACATTGTTGGTGCAGAGGAAGTGAAACTCAAAGATTTCCTCTACTGAGACAAAAATGGATGATTTCACAGCATCACAAAGCAGCTGACAAGACTTACATGCATAACTTTGAGCATGTGAATGAATATTCAATTTCAGGAGGTATTTGAAATGGAAAAGAGATGAATAGCTGAGAAAGGCTTGTTGCGAGGGCTGGGAAACTATGGTCTCCAGGTATTTCGGACTTCTGTTCCCAGAAGCTCTAGCTAGCAGAGTCTTTGCTGGATAGTTATGGGAAGTGCAGTCCAAAGCTTCTCCACCCTTGGCTTACTAATGAGTTCCTTCTTGCCTATTGACCACTGCAGGGTCTTTCTATCCCGTAGACTGGTTGGAAAATAATGTTCATAGTTGGTTACTATGCTCCTAAGAGTATTGTCTCCTTGCTGGGGTTTTTTTCAGAGTAGAAATCAAAGAATTTTTTTAAAGTGTATTTAATTAAATAAGTATCACAGTGTATTGTGACAGAGAAGTTTCTAAATAACTCTACAAAAATAATTTTGATGGATTCTATATAAATTTTTAACTAAGAATTTTCTTTTGAGATTTCTGAATTGCTTTTGACACGCCTTTGATGTATATTGATTTTTCCCCTTTATCTTTTTATTGTGCTGTGGAATATAGCTAAGAATATGTAACACAACTCACACATCCATAGACGTGTAGCCACATATCAATTTTGATGTATTCTGTTCCCTGTGCAGATTTATCTTTGCTTCTTGAATTTAAAATGAATAATCACAGAGTCAGTACCACTTCTTATAAGTGAAATGTGTTAGCAATTGGGATGCATGAGAATTATAGAATGGTTTAGCTGCGATGAGGAGGGCTTGTTTTTGGGGGCAAAATTAATTCCATTTATTTCTTAGTTTGCTTTATAGCTTCTTGTCCATATCAGGATTTGCACCGGCAGCAATCCTAAAAACTCTCCCATCCAAATGGCTGACTCAGCTAGGAGCTGTGAAGGATGGTGAACTCTGATTTCATGGAGGCAATGAAGGTGCTATGGGTTTTAGTCTGTACAGGAGATCACCACGGGGGAGGGATTCAGTGGGTCAGATAGCTTCTCTAAAGTTCAGATTAAAACCCAGAACAGATTCACCATAGCCCATGTTAGCATTCTCCATTGGCTAGAAGTGCTGAGGCCTTGCCAATGTGTAAACTCAACAATGTCCCTACTGTATGTGAATGCCTTATTTTTGTCACTGTCCTTGAAGAACTGGGAGGTAAGAGAAGTGAAAGTGATCTCAGGCCACCACTTAGGAAAGGCCCTTATCCCAGGCTGGTAGGGAATCAATGCACATTTTTCCAGGAGGCCCATGTGAATTAACTAAAGCCAAATTGTCATTTGTCAGAAGTCTTTTTCAAAAGAATATTCTGAAATGCTTCTTTCTCACCACAACCACTACCACTACCTGTTGTTGTTGTTGTCTGTTGCAATTGCTATCTTTTCCCTCCAGAATGCCCCAAAACAAAACTAGGTCCAGAGCACTGCAAAATGGTGGCTGGTGCTATGTGGAGAATGGGCTGGTGGACTTCAGAAGACCGTTTCCCCACAGCTTCAGTAGAAACAGGGAACTCTTGTAGTTCCCACAGATAAGTTTGCATTAGAGTGAAGAAGGAGATGTGACTCCTCACATGATTTCTTTGCTCCAAAATGGCTTCGTGTCACTCTGTTCATGCTAACAAAAGTTATGATGCCAGAATGTGCATTTGAGTTGAAAGAGGCATCTGTGGAAGTAGTCACTATAGTTACAATTCTGTAAGTGTGAGCAACCTCTGTTGTGTATGTATGTGCTTTGTGTAATATTCTCATTTAGCTTTAACTCTGAGCTGGAAGTGCTTCCGTGTGAAGCACCTTGCCAGTGTTAATATTCACACTGCCCAGGTGAAGGATGATAAGATGCTGAAATGTATGGTCAGCTTGTGACTTGTCTTGGCCATTAAATCACACATCAAAGGCCTGCTATTCCCCTCTGATAGGGACATGGAAGTGGCTTCCTTCACGCTTCCGTAACCTTTGTCATCAAAGGCTTTCACCAGCTTTTATTCTGTCGCTTCATCTCTTTCTGCGGTTTGCCTTGTCTTCTTCTGTAGTGAGAGCATGGCTTGTAACTAATGTCCCCAGAAATCCCAGGAGGCCCAAGATGACTGATAATAAAAAGGAAATGCTGATATTTCTCAACTCCATGATCCAACATTTCTTGAGGAGTCAAAGCGAGGATACGGCCCACAGACTTGTCTAATCACCACATGGGGGCACAGCTAAGGAAGCAGAAAACCTATTTATGTGGCATGGGTTGCTGACCACAGCTTTCCTAGGGTGAAAAATCATAGTCAGAGTTTTTAAAAAAAGTTTTTTTCCCCACTGTCAAGAAAAGACAGTCAATGGCTGTTAAAGGTGTTGACACTGAACATTTTCTTTACAAAGGAAAATGAGGTGTGTGTGTGTGTGTGTCTGTCCAAAAATATAGGCAGAAAACTTCTAGAGCAAAACAAGTGAAAATTGCTTACACCAGATTTTTTTTAGAGGTTTGAAACTGTCCTCCTGAAGCTTCTCCCTCCTGTCAGATTCACAGCTGTTTCTGACAGGTTATTCAATATATTTAATGTGCCAAATTAGAAAGTTATTGGCAATGAAATACCTGAAACTTCTGGGAACAAGCGCATATTCGAAGATTGCATTACCACATTTATTGAATAGCTGACGTGCCTGCGATAGTCCTCCAGGAGGTGTTGGGGGAGGGGGAGGAGGGAAGGATGGTGCAGGTCCAGAAAAGATGTTAAGTTAATGCAGGAAGGAGGGAAATGTTTCACAGCTCTTGAAATTTATGCTTCAAGTGTCCGACATTTTAGGTCTATTAAAATAGATACAAGGAATGACAAAAAGCCTATAAGATGATGCTGGAGAAATATAAAAGGGAAGACAGTGAAAGAAAGACTTTAATTTGGGGACATGGCTTGTAATTAATATAATCCAAAAGGAAACGTTTGGCTCACAAAGCATTGCTAATTGGACAATGTGCAATTCAGCGTCAGGTAGCCAATTCAAAACTTGGCCAAGGACAACCCTGGCTCAGAAAGGCTTGTTTGGTTTTCTCTGATGTTCTTCTTGGCAAAATAATGCCAAGCTTCTCTCTATCTTCAAATTCTGACTTAGAGTCAAGCTAAACATGACTTTCAGTTCATCTTTTAATTTATCTGTGCTAAAAATATACAGCCACTGCAGTGGAGAGGGCTGGTTGATATCAGGATTGTGGCAGGTGGGGATGAGGAGTTCAACTTCAAGGCTCCTGATTAGAGATGGGCACAAACCAAAGGTTCGTTTTACCAGCCAAACAAGTGTTTGGCATTTCCTAGTTCTGCCTCCTCCAGCTGGTGCCCACTCAGAGGCAGCAACTGGAGGAGGCAGGGCTGGGAAGCCAGGGCCCTGCCTCTGAGTGGGTGCCCACTGGAGGAGGCGGGGCTAAGAAGTGCCAAATACCTGTTCAGCTGGTAAACTAACCAGCACGAACCACCAAACAAGCAGTTCATCCCCATCTCTAATCCTAAGGAAACCTTCTCCAAAAGAGGTATCCTGTACACTTTTCAAATCAACTTGTTAGTTATTTTCATTGCTGAGAAAATAGCCCATTATGTAATATATTTCTTTATAAGTGCACATTAAATTAAATCCACACTCATATTTAGATTCATTCTTTTATGTTGTGAGCTTTTGGGTCCTCACATAGTCTGACTGATCATCCTGAAGGTTAGCCAAACTTTTCTGTGGGAGACATTAGTCTCCCTTTGAAAGCAGAGGAGGAACTCATATTCTCTGTACTACTGGAGGCCTCACTGCAGGTTTGATTAGGGTTGGTTAAATAATTATTAAAAGCTTGATCTTTAGTTCAGCCCCATCACTCTCTCCCCTGTGATGGTGTTACAACAGAATATAAACAATGCAAACTGTATGAAACCACAATGGTGGCTGCTTTGTTCCATGGATGTTTAAGAATTAGAAATATCAGTGGAGTTGTTTGCTTATTTTTGCACAGTTCACCATTTGACATTTGTGTCTCAAAGTAGAAGGGCACTAGAATTTGGGAACGGTAATTGCGCACTTGGAAAATGACAAATAAAGTCTGATCGCTCACTGTTAGAGCAATCCCTTTTCTTCCGAAGTCCAAATATCAGTTCGATCTGCATCATCTTTCAATGATACGATTTCTCCACTGCAAACTAAAAAAAGGGAAAAAAGCTACTCAATTGGGATCTTACTAGGCATTTCTTTACCCACAATATGCTTTCAGTCCCCCTCCATTATCTCTTTCCCCCCCAGTGTAGAGCTATCCATTGACTGTGGGCATGTACATCTTGGTTTTTCAGCTTTGCTGTCCCGACTACAAGAGGCAGGTGTATCGTCCAAGACAGAAACATTAGTAAAGGCTGCCATAGTGAGGCTGCTGAGGTGAGCAGCTGGAGGCACCTTTAGGTTGAGGAGATCCTTTCTCAGTCTGTCCCTCATTGCCTACTGTCTAGATTGCTGAGGCAGAGAAGGTTTCACTGCTGTTCTGCTGCAGGAGTGCCAATGTGTGATATGATGCACCCTCTTCTCTACCCTCCCCAAGGCTGACACAATGTCACTCCAGGGCACATTATCAGATATATCACCTTCCTATGCTTTGAAAGTTTCACTTGTAGAGTCTTAACAAGACCAGGAAGCAATGACATGCCACTGGGGAGTGAAGCCTGACAGGAATGCAAGCTTGACTTTATTTTCTTGGTTAGGCCTATGGGTCCCAGTTGTTCTCATCCATGCCTACCAGGCTCCTGCTCCTTGTGCTATAGACGGCAGCCAGCCCACTGGTCAGATTGCCAGAGCTTACAGGCACAGGGATGCTAAATAACTGCTTTGTTCTGCACATTGTGTGTGTGTCTGTGTATGTATCTTTGTATACCTTGTATACAGAAATCAGTAAATAATTGGTCAAAAACACATTTCCCTTGTTGTTGTCCTTATACTGAGGAAATGCATGGACTTTAATTTTGCCACAATGAATATCTGACATACTATTTAAATTTAATGCAATACATCTATTGTATCTTCACATGAATTTAAGTATTGTTCATTGAACATATATTGCTACAGCTGGTGTTAACCTATGCAATTCAAACTTGTTGTCATACTCACACAATTTATCTGGAGCCTACACACCCAATTAATCAGCATCCATCTTGAACTGCAATAGTGGTGACTAGGGATTATTTATTTAGCATAAGGAGGCAGAGAGAAGAAACCCATTACTTTACTACCTTTGATGAAAAGAACAATCTCTTTTATTTGTTACAGTGAATAATGCATGAGATAGTTAAATTATTGTCAGGATCTTCAGAATGCCTGCTAATTGTAAATACACACACATAAAGAGAGAGAGAGAGAGAGAGACTGGCATTATGGCTGTCAAGGGAGATTGTGTGTGCATGTATTTGTGCATGTACATGAGTGTATGCACCCACACAAATGGCTTCCTTGAAATGTTCTCCAATCTGCTAATGATTATAGCAATAACTGTATGTCATCAAGTCAATTCTGGCTTATATAGAACCTTTCCAGGGTTTTCTAGGTACAGAGTACTCAGAAGTACTTTACTCTTTCCTTCTTCTGGGGGTGCCCTGGAACTGTGCAGTTTGCCCAATGGCTCTTCTCCCTGGAGGCACAGTGGGGAATCAAACTTCCAACTTCTGCTTCTGCAGCCAGATACCTAACTCACTGAACTATGCAGCCAGCACTAATGGTTATACCTTATCTACATCTGCACCTATCAAACTATGTATATGGGGCATGTGCCAGCTTTGGTCAAGCCCCATCTTCTTGGTCAAATATTTGTGTTGACCTGGATCAAAGAAAATACCTCTACCTCAGTTCCAGTACATCTTAGGACCATTCTACATTGCACCAGTTTGACCCAACTCTGGGAGGCAGTGGAAGACTGGAGGGCCTGGCGTGCTCTGGTTCATGGGGTCACGAAGAGTCGGACATGACTTAACAGCTAAACAACAACAACATTGCACCAGAAAAAGTGGATGTTAGAGGCTACTTTAAAAAAAAACTGGAAAGAGTTGAAAGGGAGATAGAAAGGGAAAGTAGCTGTGCTTCACTGAAAATTTCATTACCACCACCACCACCCATTTAGACAAAAGACTTTTCTTTCCCTCATAAGGGATTTGGTTTAGATTATACCTGACTAGCCCAGTGGTTTTTCCTACTTTCTTCAGTCTAAGCTTGAATTTTGCTATAAGAAGCTGATGATCAGAGCCACAATCAGCTCCAGGTCTTGTTTTTGCTGACTGTATAGAGCTTGTCCATCTTTGGCTGCAGAGAACATAATCAATCTGATTTCGGTGTTGGCCATCTGGTGATGTCCATGTGTAGAGTCGCCTCTTGTGTTGTTGGAAAAAAGTGTTTGTGATGACCAGCTTGTTCTCTTGACAAAACTCTATTAGCCTTTGCCCTGCTTCGTTTTGAACTCAAAGGCCAAACTTATCTGTTGTTCCTTTTATCTCTGGACTCCCTACTTTAGCATTCCAGTCCCCTATAATGAGAAGAACATCTTTCTCTGGTGTCAGTTCTAGAAGGTGTTGTAAGACTTCATAGAATTGGTCAATTTCAGCCTCTTCAACATCGATGGTTGGTGCATAAACTTGGATTACTGTGATGTTGAAAGGTCTGCCTTGGATTCGTATTGAAATCATTCTATCATTTTTGAGATTGTATCCCAGTACAGCTTTTCCCACTCTTTTGTTGACTATGAGGGCTACTCCATTTCTTCTACGGGATTCTTGCCCACAATAGTAGATATGATAATTGTCTGAATTGAATTTGCCCATTCCCATCCATTTTCGTTCACTGACGCCCAGGATGTCAATGTTTATTCTTGCCATCTCCTGTTTGACCACATCCAGCTTACCAAGGTTCATAGATCTTACATTCCAGGTTCCTATGCGACATTTTTCTTTGCCGCATTGGACTTTCCTTTCACTTCCAGGCGCGTCCGCAGCTGAGAGTCCTTTTGGCTTTGGCACAACCACTTCATTAGCTCTGGAGCTACTTGTACTTGTCCTCCACTCTTCCTCAGTTGCATGTTGGACGCCTTCCGACCTGAGGGGCTCATCTTCCAGCGTCATATCTTTTAGCCTTTTGTTTCTGTCCATGGAGTTTTCTTGGCAAAGATACTGGAGTGGCTTGCCAGTTCCTGCTCCAGGTGGATCGTGTTTAGTCAGAACTCTCCACTATGACCTGTCCATCTTGGGTGTCCCTGCACGGCATAGCCCATAGCTTCTCTGAATTACTCAAGCCCCTTCACCACGACAAGGCAGCAATCCGTGAAGGGGATTCACTGAAATAGAATTCACTGAACATTCCTATCCAGTCAGTTTAGTAGGGATTAATGATATGGATGTTTCTCCGTTCTAATTTCGTTTCATCTCTCTGAATTTGTTTCACTCCCATATTTATTTTGTATGGGTTGTGGTACATTGTTTTTCTTTCTTTTGACTATGAAATCTGGATGCATTTTCGTGTATTCTTCCTTCTGTGTACATTTATTCACATCTGTGCACATTTATTTATTAAACTTAACAACAGCATTCACCCCCATTTACTATGCTATATCCTTTTTCTATTGTACTCTTTTGTTGTTGTTGTTGTTGTTTAGTCGTTAAGTCATGTCCGACTCTTTGTGACCCCATGGACCAGAGCACACTAGGCCCTCCTGTCTTCCACTGCCTCCCGGAGTTGGGTCAAATTCATGTTGGTAGCTTCGGTGACACTGTCCAACCATCTTGTCCTCTGTCGTCCCCTTCTCCTCTTGCCTTCACACTTTCCCAACATCAGGGTCTTTTCCAGGGAGTCTTCTCTTTTTAACTGCTCACAATTTAAAATGTGCCTATTACTTTGTATGTAGTTTATATCTCTGAAACACCAAAAATTCTCTCAAGGTGTATTTCTTCTCACTTCTATTCCTGGATTAAGTGAAAAAGCTACTTTTGGTGAGGCAATTAAATTCTTTTCCATCCCAAGTTGGAATCATATTTCCACTTCTAATATATGTACATATACAAGGTAGCTTTCTCTCTTGTTCTTGCTCTGCCTGGCACTTTTCAGTCATCCTTTAAAGTTCAGGGAGCCTACATGCATTGCTGGGAGTGTGCTAGCCCTGCTCCCTCTATTATCTCTTTAATTGTGGGAAAGTGAGTGTCTGAAGAGAGGGAGGCTGCTGTACCTAGGTGGCTCTCCCACATGAGCCAACCCTCCTCCAGATTGGAGGTGAGGCTTCAATTTAAAGAGTTAAAGAGATGAGAGAGAAAGGCGGGCTAATTTGCTCCCTTCAATATGTAAAGCTTATATTAAATAGGGCTATACTTTTTAATGGATGGAAAGAATGTTGATGGATTTCTCATTCAGACACATTGAGACATTTCCATGTGGAACTTTAAAGCCTCATGGGTTTTCTTAGTTCACGCTAAGAGCAAGAGAGAAAGCTCTCCCCACCCCATAATAAGTTTTTGTAAAGCCCTGTAAACTACCACTAATGCCTTTTCCTCTGAGAAGCAAAACACACACGTGCACAGAAGGAATGGGCAATTTTTAAGAGAGGTGCATACAACCCATCTAGTGCTTCAAATTCCCAAATAAAGCAGAAGGCATTGTATTTTGGGCTGTTCACATAGTTTGAGACAATTGTGCCATTTTAAGCAAAGTGTGTAAAAAACATCATTCTCACCAAAATAAAAACTCTGTCAAGAGCCCCAAGACATTTCTCACCATCCTTGTTAGAGTGGGGAAGAGTGCTGTAATACTTTATAGTCATTCTGGAGGATCAGACAAGGGGGTTGGTAAGGTGCTTTGTACCCTTCCTCTTGGTCTATTCCTTACATCTAGCCCTCTGGAATAGCCAGAATTGTCCTGGCTTCTGAGAGTAATGCCTTCTGAGTTAGTTATAAAAAGCTTAGCTTGCCTTTTGCATGCCAAATGTGCTCAAGTGAAGTTTTGAGGGGTCTTCCTTCTAAGGTCAGATTGCTGTCTAGACGGTTGCTAAGCATTTAATATTTGGGGCCAGTAGCTGCTAAAACATTCAGTTGGACATGAGAGTCAGATCCATAAAGCATGGCACCTGTAAATAAGGGCAGCCAGGAAGAATCAGGTTACTCAGTTTTATTTTCTATTTTCTTCCAAGAAAAGAAAAGAAAACAGACATCTGTGAAGTAGGATTTCCCCCCCTAAAACTCTCTTTTGAATCGAAAGGACAGCACCAAAGCAATCTGTTGTTTGTATAGAAAAAAGCACTAGTAAAGAAAGAGAAAGCACACTCTGGGGAATGTCTGCTCTAAGAAGCCACTTGAAAAAACAAGTATGAGAAACATTTGCACAACATGTCACACGCAGAGCAGAAATGAAGAGGTGGAACTGAATGGGCAGGTGGAGGAGCCTGATGGAAGATAGGTACAGACTGGGAAA
This sequence comes from Intellagama lesueurii, assembly GCA_037013535.1. Classification (NCBI taxonomy): domain Eukaryota; kingdom Metazoa; phylum Chordata; class Lepidosauria; order Squamata; family Agamidae; genus Intellagama; species Intellagama lesueurii. The sequence goes on along the minus strand of JBAJHW010000010.1, from coordinate 23,770,275 downwards.
GATGTTGTCATCAGTTGGCATCCATGTTCCATTAGCAAACCAGCCATTAGAAATATGTTCAAAATCTCAACCCAGTTTCAGAAGGAAATCACTGAGATCACAGTGTCATTCATTCTGTGACCAGTGAGGGCAGGTTATGGCTAAATTCCCCTCAGAATATTTGGGAAGTTCAATCTTTCTGAATTTTACTACAAAAGGTCCAAATTAGAGAGGAGCATGAGCTGGAAAATTGGTGGTTCTTGATAGTTTGTGGCTAACCACGAACAACCATGAACCCATGAAAATATGAACCGTTCTACAATTCATTTTTCTGGTCCATGCCTAGGTGGGAGAACCTGCCTGTTCCTGTCTTCTGCCTCCTGTGCATGCACAGACGCAAGCTGGGCCTGCCATGCTCAGAGACAGCAGGCCTGGCTTCCCAGCTGATAGGTAGGTGTGTGCATGTGCCCACCTATCAGTTGGGTGGTAGGCACATGCACAGAGGCCACACCTGGCTCCTGGAAGATCAGCCAGGCCTGCTTTCTCTGAGGATGATGGCAGCAGCCACAGTGGAGGAGGAAGAGGGGGAGAAGGCAGTGGCGGCAGGACCAGGTAGAGAGACAATGGAGGTAGTGGGAAGGGGTCAGGTGGGCATCTCTTTTGTTGAAACAAAGCAAAGCCCCGGTTTGTTGGTTTTCTGGTTTGCAGTTTGGTTCATGCCCGTCTCTAGTCTAGCTCCATACCTCACAAACAAATCTGTGGAAGAGTTGCACAGGGGATTCACACTTCTCGTGAAACTGCAATGTTCTTCCCATCATATGCATACTTAAATATAGATTTTGAAAGCATATGGATGTTGAAATACCTATTTTGAAAGGGAAATGAACTTAAATATAGATTTTGAAACAAAACACAGACTTAAATATATGCATTCTGGGAATTTTTCCCCCCATAAAGCAGATGGATGTGGAAACTGAATGCAACAGAATTATAGGTAAAACATCTAAAATGAAATGGACCAGGAATAGATAAATTAATCCATCTATAGCTCCATTCAGAAGCAGCTCTTAATTACATAGAACTTCCAAAAAATAAGTTTCTACTCGAGAGTTTTGTGCTGCTCTGAGTGAGCTTTGATTACTGTCTTAGACTTGAGGGTGGAACCTGGAACATTTCTATTGTTTCTGTGATTTTCTTAGTTATTCAGTAATCTGCTCCCCACTTCTGATGTTCGTGAAGTTTGTAATTATTTGGTTCTAAATATAATTTTTCTTCCATTCATAGTATACAAGTACCAAGTTAATAGGAGTCGGGGGAGGGGTAACATCAACAGAGTCAAGTGAAGCTGCCAACCTCATAAGTTAGTAGTGGTAGGTGAACAGGCATGAGACTGAACGAGCTTTCCTCAGTGGTGCCAAGATTCAACAAAAATTAGAAATAAACTGTTACCTCTTCCAAGTGTCTTCTCAAGAGCTACTTGCATGCTGTTCAGCTTCCTTCCAAAAGATGCCACGCTGACTCTCTCTATGTTATCATTCTTCCAAGATCTCTTGTGAGGTGGGTTTTTGTTAATTGACTGACTGCTGAGAAAGAAGCTTTTAGTGTATGGGATTTAATGTCTTACATTATGTGTTCTAACCTATTTGCCCCACTTAAAAATCCCCCCCCCATCCTTTCCCCAAGCCCAGTGGTGGCTGCATGCCCCTCTAATTCATCATTTCCCCCTTATCTCTATTTGTAAATAATCTTCTTTTCCTGCCTTCCTTTTAAATGCAAGCTATAAGGGGATTCAAGTGGCATATCTGTTCAAGTACAAGTGCTCTGTGAAGCCTCCCAAGAGTATAGAGTATAGTTTGCACAAGGTACATTACAAAGTTGTGGTGTTAGAGAGTTTCCCTGAAAAAGCTTCCCTTCTTACACAACAATACTATGGTGTGCCATTGAAACCAATGCTAGTCTTGTGTTCACAAGGGGGAACTCTCTCTCTCTCTCTCTCTCTCTCACACACACACACACACACACACTCCATAAGGGATGGTCATTGAGGGACCAAGACTCCCAGGCTGTGTATTTTCACCTTTGATTTTTACCTTAGGGGAGCAACAAGACTATGATATGACGGCTCCACAATGGCTGAGACATGACATGTCACAATGGCTAAAATCCTGTTGCTTAGAGTACTAAGTCATTACTAAAGTAGACCCTTTAAAGTCAATTGAATATACAAAGGAACTGACTCAACAAATCCCCATTTATTCAATGGGCCTACTCTAGCATGACTTACCACACTGAGCAACAGGATTCCAGCCAATTTTAACATTCCAAGCCATTCTCTTCATCAAGGGTTTTTTTTTTTCTTACCTAATTGTCAAAACAGCAAAACAGGGAAAATCTTACTGGCATAATTTGCTGTAATTTCCTTCCCCCTGCTTCCTTTATTACATATTACATGATGATATTTGCCTTTTGTTACCTGTATATCTTATTACATTTAGATTGTTGTAAATCTCTCAGTAACCCCTCAACGGGAATGGCAGTTCGTATTCTTTCCCTTGTGTACGTGGATCTGCTATGAGAAAACATGTCATGTCTCAGGATATGGAGAAGACTGCAAGTGGGGCTGCCAATATCTTTGTTATTTTATTATTATAATTCTTTTCATATCAAAGGTTGTCTTGTCAGTGCAGGCTGTCTCACCAGCTGCTTCACCAAAACACTGTCTTCCTTGGAATAACCACACAGATACAATTTGTTCTGAAATACTGTGACGTTTATTTGCCTTGAAGATGTGAAGCAATATTAGAATCATGGAGCTGGAATAAAAGAATTCTCTGGGCAATAAAACTCTTGATCGAAGGTTCTGGGGCATAAATTGGAGCCATCTTAGTCATCACACCATGAACTGAACTGTATGTATACTCGAGCCTTGCAACCCTCTTCAGATGTGGAAAGGGAACTGGACACTGTAACTTGCAAGAAGTATGAATTTTCTGGATTCACCGGGTCCAGGGAGAACTGTAAATTAGGGATGTGCCTTAGGATTCAGAAATATTTACAATTCACCTCACAGTGTCATATTCAGATAGTTCGCAATATACCCAAATCTGAATTTTATAGTTCCAAATATCTATTGTAATAATTCTTACTATTTGGAGTCCTATTTACACCTACAGATTAGAAAGCAAAAGGCAGCTTCTTCTGCTTGCCAGAGGAAGAAGTGAAAGTGAAAACTATTTCTCAGCTATCTTGGAGTGGTTTCTTGAGAAATAAAACTTAGGCACTCTGACATCAAGGGACAAAGAACTCAGGTGTCTTGATTGGGTTTCCCAAGGGAGGGGGCTGGGATGAGAGTCAAACTTGTAAATCATATCTATCTGCACCAATGAAATCTAGAAGCAGGCACAGACACCTGAAGGAATTTTTTTTCACATTATTTCCTTCAAATTGAAAGGCGGGCATAGCTGCTTATAAATCTTGTGAACATTTGCTGTTAGGATATGCTCTGGTGCAAGCCAACACTGCAGCACTTTTCTCTGTGTCCTTTTCTGAACCCTCAGCTTACATTTACACTTTACATCTCATTGTATATTGTTTACTTAATAAAGTTAGGAATAAGATTTAGGAATAGTATACTGCTAGAGTAATGTGTTAAAATTAATGGGGAAATATTCTATCAGGTTTAGGCTCCTTTGGGGTATAGCAGGCAGGAGAATAAGATTTTATATTATTAATAGATGGATATATTAAGTTAATGGATTTTTCTGTCTGTGTGTGTGCATGTGCAATTTTCATTGGTAAGGTTTGTGCTCAGTTGTAGCAGAATCAGATACTGTTCTTCTTTGGATAGAATATTCAGGCAGTATGAAACACTGGTGTGGTAGGAGAAGTAGGCACTTGGGAAAGGCTGCAGGAATGCTCCCTGCACCCACTACAGCAGCTTCTACTGAGAGGAGAGGGAGAGGGAGAGGGAGAGGGAGAGGGAGAGAATAAAGACAGCCTACAATTTCTATTATGAGCCCCCAAACAAAATCTGTCACTCAGCTATTATGAGCGCACCAAACCAAACCTGACACTATGAAAGGACAGGATATGTATGTCTCTGCCAAGGAGCCTCTGGTTTAAGGTGAGACAGATATGAGTAAACCTCAGACATATTTCACTATGTCTTTGTGCAATCCAGCCAGAGCAAGGGGTCAAAAAAGATGATTCATTTCTTTAAAAAACCTCTGGTTTATGAATGTGGAATATTGTCCTTCTGTAGCCACGATTCAAAAACCCAGGAATTGGCCTGATATTGCTGCACAATATCATGCCCGTATTGCCAGCACAAAAAGGATGCCAACCTTTACATAGCAAAGGGCAGCCTGAATGCTGACAACACCAATGGTAGCAGTCAAGATGGTCTAAAGCAGCCACTCTCAACATTTATTTGGCTGCAGCCATAAATACAACATGAAAAAAAAAAATTGGCCGAATCAGGATTGTAGAAGTTGCATAACGAAACTTGTAAGGTGGTGTGTGAAGAATCGTTTCCAGTCTGAGGCCCCCTTCAAATGTGCCAGGGCCCCCCAGGGGGCCATATGGCTCCCATTGAGAATGGCTAGCCTAAGGATACCCTCTCTTGCTCACTACCATTCACAAAGTGCCATGCAAAGGAAAATCCCAGAAGCTAATTCCTTTTTTCATCAGTTATCCACTTCTCACCCAAACACAAAACAATTGTCACCGCTGTTTTCAAAAAGTGTGAATGGTTATTAAGATTATTAAGATTTTCACCACTGTTTCCAAGGCAGTGAGCTGTCGCAGCAGAAGCAAGAAAAATCTGGATTGCTGCTACACCACCTAATCCAGGATATGGCAACTCAATAGAACTCCACTTTCTATTTGCTCAAAAGAGTGCTGGAGCAGCAAAGGGCATTTCATAAGTTGACACTGGAAACTTCCATTGGTGTGGCTGCTCCTCTGGTCAGAGAAGAGTGGGACATTATGGGTCAAGTGGTCCAGAGCTTTGAGAGTGCAATCCAGGTGTTTAGTGGACAGCTATCCATAGCCAGGTGATCCCAATGTTCCAGGGCTTGGTTCGCATGATTGAGGACATAAGGAGGGGACAGTCTAGGTGGATGAGGATTCAATAGAGGAAAAGCAACATTTTTTCCCAACAAAAGTCGTGGCCCTGGCCAACAAGCTAAAGGATCTGCTCCACTACAGCTTTGCCTCCTTGTGGAAGAAGGAAGAGTGTATTCTGTAGCAACTTTCTTGGGCTCCCAAAGTAAATAGCAGGCAATGGATATTAAGCAGCAGGAATAAGGGGGAGAAATACCACCATTATATGCAGCAGCAGCAGCAGCTAGTGAAGGACTGTCTAGCACTGAAGGGTCACACAGAGCAGGAAGAAACTAGCCATGTTCATAGCACTCCAAACAGCAGTATCAGCAGTTGTATTCTAGAGTTCAAGTCCCTAAGCCGTACAGCAAAATGGCAAGCTTTCTGAGACACTGTCTTGACAAGCATGACGCGGGTCTGCACTCCAGAGACACTACCCCAGGGGAAGGACGTGGTAGAGGCAGAGGTTGAGGTGTGCATGCAGGAGACTTGCAAGCCAAAAGAGACCCAACCCTGCTCTTACTGGGCTGAAAGGGAATCTGTTTGGGGAGGTCTGGCCAAGGTGACCGTGAGACAGCTGTCCTGACCTCCAGCTAGTGTGGCCAGTGAGAGAGGGATTCTTACAGGCAGGGGACATTGTCAGTCCACCTGGAACCTCAATCTGTAGAAAAACATATTTTCCTTAAGATCAGCCTATCATTGCTAGGCTTCCCTGAAATGTCCTTTAAGTAAGAGAGAATGGCACACTTTGCTCACAGCACAGGCTATGCCAAGCTTCCATCCTCTGCCCCCTCCTTCTGCCTCTTTCATCCTTCCAACCACTGCTGCAAGATTGTGCCCATGATATTGGCACAGTTCCCACCTGCTCCAATCGGCCCACCAGAGCTGCCCAGGGCCTTTGCCCACCTTCCAGTGCGGCCTGTCCTCTGTTTCCCCAACGTGGCTGGCCTTTCCTGCAGGCCTTCCCACTGCGCAGGGTTCAATCAGTATGCCCATGGCAGTCATTTCCTTAAATCTAGGCACGGTTGGCTGTTGGTGTGCACTTTTTGTTTGTTTGTTCCAATCATTGGGAAGGTGTCAGAGGACACAGGGAAATCCTTTAAAAATGTTTTGCCTGTTTGTGTTTCTTAAAGGAGAAAATAATGAGTATATAGTATTCATATTGACTTTGATGAGTTCTGGATATCCGGAAATTCTGAATGTTTAACATTCTGAATCTGAAATCCGAATCTGCATTTTGGTGCCACTCCACATCCTTCTGTAAACATGGCCTCCACTTCCTAGGCCACAAAAGGAAGCAACCTGGATTTTTGGTGGAGAGAAAGGAATAACACTGAAGGCAGCATCAGAAAATTTGTTGTATTCCCACAGCTCTTTTCTCCTAGAATGCCTTGGAGCAATACTATGGGCTTTTACAGACAGGGCATTGTACTTCTAGTTTCCATTTTCTTTTCTGTAGCTTTCCGATGACATTTCATAGGATTTACAGGAGTCATGTCTTGATGGTAGGTGGTTTGACGCCGATATGCTTTTCTGTTTTAGATTTGTACTTGACCTGTCTTTCAGCTGCCAGTGTCCAGCAAGTGTCCACCGTTGTTCAGTTCATGTGTGCTTCCCTGTGTTGAAAATGCAACAGTTCAGAAAAAGCCTGACTCTGAAATGCTTGCAAAGTGCCGTGGGGCTAAACTCCATCCCTGTACAAAATGGGGCAAGGGTTTTGGCAGGATGCAAAAGACCAGGGAGGTTGGGGGAAGAGTTTAAAGGCAGATAGGTGGATGGTAGTTTGTATATTGGGGGAAAATCTTATAGGATCAGCAATAGAACAAATAGCAGTACGATGCCACCTAAGGCTCTTCCAGATGGAGCACAGCTCTCTGTGGCACTGCACCCTTCTGGGACATTCTGGAGTAGGCAAAATGCTTGCCAGCAGCTTGCCTCAGGCTTGGCCTGCCCCTTGTTTACCTTCTGGCCCACAAAGTACAAAAGAGGGGTGATCATTCTTGGCCTTTTTCAACAGTGCCCCAGATCATTCAGTAGGTCCTTCTATTTATTTATTTATTTAACTTATATGCCGCCCACTCTACCCAAAATTCTCTGGGCGGCTTACAACAATTAAAATACAATAAAAAAGATAAAGCAATGAAAATACAATTAAAATATATACTCTAAAACTTGTCATCAGGACCCACAGTTGATATTATTTCAATTAAAAGCCTTCTGGAACAGGAAGGTTTTGACCTGGCGCCGAAATGTCATCAGCGTTGGCGGCAGACGAATCTCAATTGGGATGGCGTTCCATAGTCTGGGGGCAGCTGCCGAAAAGGCCCTTTGTCTACAAGCCATTCCTCTTATCTCCTTGAGAGGGATTCTATGAAACCTGCTATGCAGCAGCAGGTTTCATAAAAGGTCCTGCAGCTCTCAGCTGCTGCTAGGTTTATGTGGTGCTCCTCCATGCAGTGAAGCACCGAACTGTAGGTACAGCATCTGTCAACTACCTGAGTTTGCCCCGAGAGTCTTTTTATTAAAAAAATAAAATAAAAATCCTGGCTCATCTCTTGCTCCCTTTTCTTGTATGTCCATCTGAAGCATGACCTTTGTGTGTCCTTGACGTGGTCTACATTTCCCGTCTCTGGCCCTTTTCACCTCTTGCTCCCTCTGGTATTTGACCTCTTCTCTAGCATGAACAATGCTACCTTCCCCTGACACTTTGGGGCATTAGTGGCTACCGTTGAGACTTGACCCTTGCTTGTCTTGGACCTTAAGCACTTGCAGTCCCTTTAATTTTTGACAAGGACTGTGCGAGTCAGCGCCAGCCCCTCAAACATTCAACTCTTACCCCATATGGATATCAAATCTGGACACTCCAGGAACACTCCTTCACTAAGCCCTCATAGCAAATTAAACCTTTTGGCCAATTTCATGTGTTCCTCACATGATCAGAGATTTTTTTCGGTATCATATTTATTGGCATAGATTCAACTGTCGCCAAAATCTGTGCTTTAACAGTAACAAAATCAAAGCACGACTTATGATGCAGACCATTTGCACAAAGGCAGATTACAAATCTGGGGCTTCTTAAAAGAAGAACTCGTCAAGTCTAGCTCAGAAGCCTCTGCTACTTGCTTTTGACAGTTCCTTTGAATTCCGGACACTTCTGCTTGGGAAACAAGGCACATCTCACCCCATTAGCATAGAGCCTTTGTCAGGTAGAATGGTTTTATTGCAAGTAGACATAACCTTTATAATACAATCACAGGCCATATAGTGGGTTGCCGCTGTACTCTATACTTTAACAGCAATTTAAAGGATAAATGGGGAAAAAGTCATTTCAAACCTTTGTACAATTACAGCCTCCAATCACAGGAAAAAGTCAGCCTCCCAGGAGAATTCTCGCCTGGGTGGCAATCTGCTTGCAGGTTTAGAAATAGTTTTCTTTCGTTCATATTTTTTTTTCTCCTGCTAAACTGATTTGTAAAAAACATATATATTCTTTATCTTTAGAAGTAGCTGGATAAAGTTATAGTCTGTGGATGAGAATTGGTCTTCATTAGTATTCACTGTCCAATCTAGTAGGCCAAAAATCATAATCAATGTCTCCCTCTCTCTGAGACATTAAACTACTTATCCATAATTTTCATGTCTTGTGTGTCTACTCCAGTCTTTAAAAAATACTGTTGGTGAATTTTTGAGTAGCTGGGCTTCTTGAAGGGTAAAGTGCAGGGGGAAGAGGAGAAAGAGAGAACCGCCAGCAACAATCTGCATGCATTCCACTAAACCCTGTAATTTTAACACCACAGAAACTCTCCTTGCCTTGATCCTTCTCTTATTTCCCAGTCTTTATTCCTTGTTATAGTACCATCTACAACCTTCATGTGTCAGGGCTCTCTGACAAGTTCAATCCATTCTTTCCTTGATTTTACTCTTTAAGAATATAGATGCTTTGGAGGTGTTGGAAAGCACACTGGGGTTCATTGGAGCTGTACATTGCACATCTATGACTTAACAGGAAAATACAATCAGCCCCATTATCCCACTCACCACTTCTGTTAAATGATTGTTTCATCAAATGAAATTTAAATGATGTCATGTTCCAATGGCTTTTGCATGCCTAAAAATAAGTTTCTGTCTTGTTTTGTTGCCTGCTTTGCTTTTTACCTGGAGTGAGGTGGGAATCTATGGACCTGTTGTGAACAATTCTAGTAAGCCCTGAAATTCTAACACACCAGAAAATTGGAAAATGCTTGATAACTTTTCATTGCTTTTTAAAACTCTCTGTGTCCTTTATATAGCGTGTAAATTGGTTGACGTGTACCTAAACAGGTCATATGACATAATAAACTTATCGATTCATTGAACACAGCAGAAATCCTCTTTACCAAGCAGACAGAGACTTGTGGACATATTATAAGAACAAATTTAAGATTTCTAAGTGTGAAGGACCATGTAGACATTCTTATTCTTTTATCTCAAAATGCTAACACCCTTTCTCACTTCCTCTGTTTCTTCTTGTTTAGAAGCTTTAATAAAACTTGCTTGGGACAGATTATTGCTTTATAGGATAGAACCTTATTATGAAATACCACAAGAGGAAGGGGTCAATGTGCAACCAGTTTTTGCAATGTTTTTGCTGTCTGTTCTGAACCCCAGCATTGCCACTGCTTTACCATGTGAATTTAAAATCATTGCTTGTCTCATGCCTGTACATAAGAAAGAAAGAAAAAATTCTTTTCATTTGAAAGAGGAAGATGTATTTCCTGTTGGTCTTGATATCAAAGTCTTTAGGAATTTTTTTCTGCAAATAACCCCAGTGCAAAAAGTGTGTAAAACAACTATCTTGGTTGCTTATTTTCTTAGAATTTTTAATGACTGGAAGCATTGGATGGGTTGTTTGCATCTTTTTAACAAATGGTATTTCTGTGCTTGCCGCATGTGTGTAGTTTGCTTTCTAAAGGGCACTTGTTTTGCATCGAGGTATTTTCCGCAAAATGTGTTCTTGACCCTTCCTCAAAAGGAAAAGAAAGCCTTGTTCTTACTCTCATGCTGGAGGTAAGGAATCTTGAAGATCCCAAAACAGCCACTGCGAATTTGCATTTTGGGCTTTGCATTACATCCAGTGCAAAATTTGGTCATCTGTCTCTAGGCTTCAGATCATAGGAGAATTACTTTTCAAGGAGTGTCATCATATTGAGATAGTCTAAATCATTAGGAATAAGGCATTTAAGTTAGCATTTTTCACATCTCTACTGTTTTGCAAGCCAAATCCTAGAAATCAAAACAATTCACAGCCCTGTTATAGATCTTCAATGTGATCTGTGACCAGTCAGCTTTCCAAATTAGCCAGGAGACCTAAAATGGAACTTTGGGTTCAGCTCTATTAACAACATGCTTTGTCATTTTGGGGTTCTCAAGCAGATGTCTTCCTTTCTCATTTCACTACACTTCCATTGAACCATCTATCCAGTTCACCAGTCTTGAAACTACAGCCTTTGCCCCTTGTTGATCCCAGCAGGATAAAGCCTTGAGATACATGATCATGTTTTATGCTAAATGAAAAAATATTGTGCAATCCAAAATAGAAATTCACAGCAGACCTATTTAGATGTTCAGAAAAGCAGCTGTACCAATATGCCAAGAAGGAGCAGGGATGGGTTATGTAGTGCCACTTCCCCCCTATTGTGCATCATATTACACTGCTAGGTATCTCTGTGCATGGTAGCTGAATCAATACATATGCCTAATGGGCCTCCACAAAAGCTAAAACCTGAATATCCAGACATGTAACAAGCTGTTTTGGCACCCAAGGATTCGCAGGCATATTGATTAAGCTTGGGTCACATGAGATTGGTGTACACAGAGAGAGGATGAAGGAATGGGGAAGAATGTCTGAGTCTTGAGCGTACAACGGGCATATCATGCTTGCCTGGTTTATGTTCCTTTCTATGCAAGGAAGAATGCCTGGACATAACCTGGTAAAGCACATCCATGCTGTTTGGGCAGCAAGGTTTTGCACCCTCTAGATTTGGTGTCCTGACCTGGCTTCCCTTGCCTTAGTTACGGCTTTGACAATAGCACAGGGATCTGGCTCTCTTATCTTCTAGATGTTCTAGATGGGGCTGTGTGACATTGCTCCTCTCTTCACTTGCTTGTTAGTGTATCTGAATTTGTGCACAAACAAATAGAGTAACATCCCTGGTAAAAGCAAAGGCAGAGAGCTGTAAAGACAATCGGAGGGCAGATTCAGAGTGTGTAAGTGTTTCAGTAACTAGTATTATGATTTCTTAAGAAGTAATAATATCAGTAGCAGTAAGCAAATAAAATAAGATATACAAGTAACAAAAGGCAACAGTGTAAATTGAGAATAATGGCCTCTATCCAGTCATATTATTGCATGAGCCTATGCATTGGTGGCTGTATTTTTAAGGAATTAGTGCAAGGGGGGACTCCAATAAGGTTTTATGTAAGCAGTGGTATCACTGGCTATATAAAATGTCACACAAGGTTATACAACCACTGACATAGAAATTTAACAACTCTCCCGTGTCTTCATGTCCAATGGTATCATCCGGTGAAACTGCATTAGCAGGCATTTTCACTCCACTACCATTATCTTGGATTCAGGTCAAGAATTTTTGCAAACTCACACCATGCCACAGCATCCAACTTCTACTTTGCTTTTGCCCTTGAAAAACACAAGCAAAAAACAACTCACTTTTAAACCCACAAAGACTTGGCAAAAGTGTGTGTGGGGGGGGGGGGGGGTGTGGGACACTGGCCTAGCAATTTCCTGTATCTTCGTAGCATGCATCATTGCACTCTGCAAAACCATTTTTATAAAGTCCACTGAGACTTCTGTCTATAGATGTGACTTTATAGCATTCTCCCCTTGCACAGAAGATGACCCTTGGGAAATAAACTTGGATTTCTTTGAGTCCCAGATACCCTGTTGCCAGAAATGTGCTTTCTTTCTTCTGTCTTTTCTTTGGAAAGAAACGAGACAAACGGAACTGGGTGTAACTAGTTAGGTTGACAGTGTTAAGTAACATGCATACGTCATGTACAAAGTGGACTTGCTGGTCCAGATGCTGAGATAAAATGCAACAAATTCAAGATTTGTAGCAAGCCAACATTACTGTTGCAGCCATATGGGGTGTTTCTCATAACTTTAGTGATTGGAAAATCCAGGTGGGCTCTTCTTTTCCACAGCCAATTAGGCAAAGAAAGCTAATCAATCCAGTCTAATTATTTAGAACAGTTAGAGCTGAACAGTGGTACACTGATATTGACCAAGAACCACTAGCAGCTAGTGACTAGCTGATACATAAGCATATTGACCGCTGGCAAGATAGTTTAGAATTTAATTGTAGAGCCAAAAATCAACTCTCTTACTTAAACAGATGGCTAGCTTTGTTAGTATTTGTTTTCACAGTAGATATAATCATTGTGAATGGCCATGCATGTGCCTATAGTAGAAGCTGAAGGCAAACTTGGAGAGTTTTGCTCAAAAGAATTGCAGATTTTTTTTAAAAAAAAATATTTTTGGAAAATCAGGATAACAAGGACAACTTTGAGAAAGGAAAAATGGCCACACAAACTAGGGAACAAAATGAGGAGAATAAATAACAAATATTTAATGACATCATGTTCTTGGACGGTATTAAAAAAATGGTAAGGAAAATTTGAATTACTTTTTTTTGATTAACTAAATAGTTGAAAAGATAATTTCTGAACTAGTGTTTCCAGAAGCTGTCAGCTTGAATTCTGGGAGCTTAAGGAAGTAAGGAAGACAAAGCTTTTCTGGGCAAAATATCAAAAGGACATAGGCCACATCCAGATTGAGCTATCAGATTTGTGCTTAAAAGGTTATTATCTTTAGTGCAATCTATTTTAGTTCTCACTTGAGTGATCCTTCTGCTCATACCTACCTGTATTTTTTTCTCTCATAAGAAGGGTCCAGACAGGCCTTTGGATCACATTCATTTGTCCCCCTTTTGATTTAATAACACCCCCTTCCCCATCTGATCCTGCAGCCATCATTCAGTGGGCCATGGTACCTTTCCCCTTTTTTGTTAAATTGAGTAAGTGATATAGTGAAACAGCAATGCATCTCCTTAGCATGGTACACCTAATACTGTGCATGTATGTTGTATATCTAGAATCAATAAGCAATATATATAAGCAAAATTTTAAATGGTAGAGTAGATGAAAATAGGGGAGGGGGATTCTCCTTCATCCCTTTTAATGCCACAACTCTCCAAATACATCACAGGGTTGTCACCTCAGATAACACCACTATTATTTCTATTTTGGTGTGGACTAACTGTCGGCAGAAGTTACAGAAAAGGCTAATTAGGAGTGCTTCAACTCACACCAAAAGACTTGTAGCCCTACTACTGTGCCAAAAAGGAGCATGGCAGCTCTAAAAAGGGGTGGGATGTGTTAATCAGGTCCTACATTTATGGTACAAGGGTACACAAAAGGCCTGTGGGCATATGGACTGAACTGGCCTGCAGATATATAGCCTACGGAATGGACTACTGACCTGTGGAATGGCCTGCCTATGGAATGGCATGGAGGAAATCTTTAGTTTGCTCCATACACAGCACAAATGACTGTTTTCCTGTTGGCAAAAAGGGCTGAGGATGCATTCCAGCCTGGACCTTTTGCATGATGGAATGAGCAAAGAAAGACATATATGATTGCTGTGGCAACAAGGCTCTGGCTGAGCTGGAAGGGAACAGTATGGACAGGCTACAAGGTTGAATACCAGGCCCAGAGTGTACCCTGATAAGATGCTATGATGACATCGTGCTACAGGACAAAGGGATGATTTACTTTCTGGGGATAAAGAAAAGGGGTGCAATGCACTTTCTCTTCCAGTTTGCCATCTACCAACACAGAACTGAATTTTAGGAGTGAAGGTAAAGAAGCCAGCCAGAATGCAAGAGAATCAGGGGCATCAATGGAGCAAGAAACAATTGTTGCTTGGGACTCGGATTCAGCATCACATTCTTTCATATTCACATGCAGATACTTCTCAGTTCACTTTTCCTCATGTAATTTTACTTTTGCAGATTTTGAGTGCTCTGGGGCCTTCAGGCCTTAGCTTGCCTTGATTTTGGGAGAAGCTTCAGTTTTTTACAACCGGGTAGACTAATCCTTCTGGGAGATTCTACACCTCCCTTGTCACTACCTTTTTCATACACAGATAGGGGTGGGGGAGAGAGAGAGAGATTGCACTAATCTATTTTACATTTTTCCTTCTGATTTTCCCATCTGGATTCTCCCGGATCAATTTCCCTGCATTTTCCCCTGAATCTTCAGGAACCTGTTCCTTGGGATAGGTAGCTATACGTCTTTCTTTCTCAATCTTTAAGCCAAACAGCTGGAACATAGTGAGCTTCAACTAGAGGACTTGTGGAAGGTTAGGGGCAAATATGGTGTTTTATAAAGAGCTAACTGTGGCTGATTTTGCATAACTATCATTTCATCTGATACTTTAATACAGATAGTTCTGCTTTACACTTTTCATTTAATTATTGCATTGTACTGTGTTAGAAATTCATTGATTTTCCTTTGATTTCCTTTATATTGTGCTTTCATTTCATGAATCTTATTTCCTGCTTATCTGCTGTGATTTAAATAAATCATTCCATTAATTATACCTGCCAGCAGCCTAGTGTCTTTTCTGGTTATGCCCTCCTACCCACTGGCGTAAGAGGAACCTTGTTTTCAGGATGGATTGCCCCAAGTCAAAACTAAACCAAAACAGCACCAAAAGAGATCCAAATAGCTAGCCATTCTACCATAGAGCAGATAAACAGATAAAGAAAGGCAAAAGAACAAGACAAGGTTGTTACCATACATTTTGGGAAACTCTCCCACCACTTGTCTGGAGAGAAGTTCCTTTTTAGGCATAGGCTGTCCATGTAAGTTGGCATTTTCCTCATTTAAAGATCAAAGCAAATTTCTGCTTCTTTACCACCTCACAGTGTTTAAAGCACTCTCTGGCCAGTTTACAAGTTAATTATACAGGCTACACATTGCCCCCCCCCCCCCAAGCTCAGTTTACTAACCTCAGAAGGATGGAAGGCTGAGTCAACCTTGAGCCGGCTACCTGGGATCAAACCTTGGGTCGTGAGCACAGTTTTGGCTGCAGTACAGCAGTTTAACCACTGAGCCATGAGGATCATAAGCACAAACTTCTCTTCTGTAGAATGATGCTGTCCATGTGGAGAAAGCAAGGGCAATGATGGGAGGGATGAAGCATGCCTTTTTAATGACATTGAGGAGAAGTGGATAAGTAGCAACTAAATACGGCTCTAGACCAGCCATTCCCAAACATTTTGGGAATCACAGCCCTTACAGGATCTCTTCTCAGGTTCCAGGGCCCCCTGTCAAACAAGGATACAAAGCAAGCAGATGAATAGAAAATCCCCTTCTCACATTTTTCACTCTGTGGCCCCTTCAAATGTGCCAGGGCCCCCCAGGGAGCCATATGGCCTCCATTGAGAATGGCTTCTCTAGATTATCCAGGAATCTATCCATTATAAACTGAACCACAACAGTAGACACTGGGTACAGAGCCCTCCACAGTGGTGAAGCAGAAGGAAGGATTTGTAGAGCCAGGTAATGTAAAAAACATTTCTCTGGTCCACATTTCTGTGGGAATGAATCTACTTCATACTTAATTGAAGATATGAAAAGGTACTCATAAGGCTACACAGTCCCCTGAACCTTGTAATGCAAGTATTGGCTCAAAAAACATGTGCAAAATTGCCTCTAATAGGAGAAGTGGCATAGAAAAATGTGTGTGTCAAGGGAAATTTCTACAAAAAATTACACTAAATGTTCTGCTGATTTTTTTTTTTAAGGCTGATGTGGGTTCTAGATGGAATGGATTTAGGATTGAGGACATGCAATATGGGCATGGATCAGATATAGACAGACGCATCCATCTTCAGACCTACTTCATTTTTGAAAACATCTCAGGTTTGGAGTCTGAGCACACATCTGGTCTTTCTGACATTCTGGTCAGTTTTCTATTATGGCTCAACAGAACTTGGTAGCTGCCTTAAAATAGAATAGTGGAGGAAGCATACAGTATACTTAACATACTTGGAGTAACTAACTAAGAGATAGATCCAAGCCCTTGTTGAAATACATAATGTCCCTCAGGAAGGCGATGAAGGAGGACAGTTGAGGAAAAAATTGAATAGACATCCTTGCAGTGTTTCATTTATATTATTTGTAGTTCAGCAAATAACAAAAATTGGCTAGTTCACTCTGTGGCACATGCCTGTACCTCTGGTATTACTCAGCCATTCACCACTCCCCAATAACACTGCAGCCTGCCAAATAAGCTACAATCTGTTTTAAGCTTCTTTTTCTGATGAATGGGATAGGCACTCATATAGGAATTAATCCCAGTATTGTGGCAGCTTGATTAATACATACATATCAATCCTTCATCGTAAACTACAGGTTGGGTATGCATGTTTATTCCTTGGCTACAATAACTGAGCTTACCCCCGGGGAGGTCCAAACTGAGCGAGTAACAGCTCCAGCTACTCAGCACTCCAAATAGCAGGGCAAAATAATTCCTAGTGGAGTGTGATATTGAATCTATAGCACACATTTGAGGGTAGCAACAAATTTTGGTTTTCTGACATTCATTTGTTTCCTACAGACAGTTACCATACATTTTGGGAAACTGCTCCTTTCTTACTTCATGTTTAAGCTTCTTATAAATGTGCCTTTCCCACAGAGGTCTTTTGTGGTTTTGGCATTTTCGTTTCCTGAGGCAAAAGAGCTAACATTGCAATACTGTATGCATTGCCTGGGAGTAAGGTCCATGGAACAAAGAGAGAATTATTTCTGAGCAGGCGTGTAGAGGATTGCAGTGTAAGCTATTAGTTTTGTTTCTTCCTTGGGCTTCTTTGCTACCATTCATGTTCAGCCTTCTCTTCCACCTTCAGACTGGTGTTGTTGGTTATATATATTGGGTTGGACCAGAGCTAGTCCTACTTGGACCCACTGAAGTTAAAGAGGCCCAAAGCTATCAATGCCCCACTTATTTTATTGGTCTGCTGTACGTATGACTAAGTCTGGATCCAACCTATTTCCTGAAGGGGCTCCATGAGCATCTTCTTGAAAATGTCCATCCTATAAGCAACCATGACTTCAATGTAAGATACTTCCTCCAAAAGAAACAATAATACTTCTAACATAAAACGCAACAGAAACAACTGAGGCTATGTTTTGTCTAGGTGGGAACTTTCCTCCTGGTGTATTTCATATTACACAGAGATTTTGACCTATTGGAAGTGACTAGTTGCAGCTTACTCTTGAGAAGATGCCTGTTTTGACCTGGGGAAGGAAAGGAAGTCCCTCCTTGGGTTTCCTAGACTGTCCTTGACCCGTGCTGACCTTCCTTTGACTTTAGATGGCAATTCCTAGGGTAGCTGACATCATTTTCTTTGTTATCACAACAGTCACTTGTCCCTCCAATGAGGAGACCTCTTCCTTTTGGCATCTAGTGATGAAGGGGGTCGTCATGGCTCCTGACACCTCCAACGTAGCTAGAATTAGGACTTCTATCATCTTTCCTATCCCAAGTGTCTTTCTCTATTAACCACAAGATTTCTTATTTTCTTCTAAAGAAGTGTGGAAGTGATTTCTTTATAAAAAGAGCAGTGTGCTTTGGTAGTCATTCTGAATCTCTAAGGGCTGAAATGTGCACATTAACATTGCTCCAGTACTGCTGTGTGTATACTTTCCGACATGACCTACCTTATTGTAGCTGGCAGTGACTACGGCACAACTAGTAATATCACAAAGAAGGGGGAAGGGACAATGCGGAAATTGCAACCTTAGAATAGACCATTTATGAGATGTGCTTGTATTTTGAGAGATAGATAGATAGATAGATAGATAGATAGATAGATAGATAGATAGATAGATAGATAGATAGATAGATAGATAGATAGATAGATAGATAGATAGATAGATAGATAGATAGATAGATAGATAGATAGATTATACTAATCAACGATTTAATTTTGTGAAATGTAAATATAGTTCCCCTTAGAAGCATTCAGTTTTGTGATTCCTTCACCCTCACCAGGCTGGAAATTTGATAATTTTTTTAATTCTTGCTAAGCAGTTGGGTTGGGGGTGGGAGTTGACCATTCGTTTATTTATGTCTCTATAATTAAAAGGGCAACTGACTCACCTTCTTTTCAGGAAAAGATGAATATTTACTGAAGGGCTGTTAAATATCCTTGGAGAGGGAAGCCCTCCCCTCTGTGGCTATAGTTGTACCAGCAGAAATTCAGATAACACACACAAAAAATTGTGTTTTTGCCAGAGAATTGTGTTTTATTTCCATGTTTAAACTAACCATCCTGATTCACATTTCTGAGAGCAATAATATACAGATCAGTACTTTACTGTGCATACTTCTCTGAATGTTGTGATTCAACTCAAGAGTGCATAACATTCAGGAGAAATCTTACAATTAATGCTGGTACATTTTTTTAAATTTTTTTTACAGAAAACAGTATGTTAATTCATTCTTTCACTTGCTTGAAATAATCTACTCTGTGTTCCTTTCATATGTTTCCATGAATTGGAAGATCCCTCCTGCTTCCAGTTATAACAGAGATGGGCAAGATGTATTTTTCTTGATCCTATTGGGCTGCAACTCCCATCAATCCTAATCAATGTGCACAGTGGTGAAGAATTTGGGGAGTTGCAATCCAACAGCATCTAGAGGACACACATGCCACCCCCTTTAAGGTATACAATTGTTGTTGTTGTTGAGACAAAGAAAATAGGTAGGTTAATTTTTTTCATTGAGAGTCATGTCAGATTGAAGTACGAGATGGAGATTGGGTGTGGAGAATCCCAAACCACTTGGAACGTCTCCTTTCCAAGGGGATGACCCACCCAAAGGAAACTGGACATGTGGTGCAATATATCTGGTTTCATTTACTCGAAGGAGGGACATTTCCACTCCAATGTATTGTGCCCAAATGAATGGATTTAGTTCTTACTCATGTGTGCATCCATCAGCAATTAACTGGATTTTTTCTCTTCTGAATCCCCGGAAGGTTCATGTGCATGACTGCTCTGGCAGAGTTCCCAAAATGCCTCCAGCCTGCCATCAAACCTTCTCCAGCTTTGAATTATATTCCCACACTTAGCAGCATCTTCCTCTGGCACCCAGATTCTAATTAGGTTACATTGCCAACCCTCTGTCTGGTGCGATGGAATCAAAGCACCCATTATTGTTAATGGTGCATTTGGGTCTCTCTCTCTCTCAATGCTTGCAGCCCATACTGAACACTCACCCTTAATTGGCCATAAAATCAAATCAAGTCCACTTTATTGTTCGACTTTGCACTCACCAGAAGGCATCGTATTAAACATATTGCAATTGCCCTTAACTCATGCCCTTTAGTGTCCCAGTTCCCTGTACCTTTTTGTTATATTGTGTAGGTTCATTTTAAGATGCTAAAATCTCATTTTGAGAGTGGCATTTGTGGCCCTCTAACATTTTTTGGACAACACCTCCCATCCCTCACTATTGGCTGAGCAATTTATACCTAATGGGAACAGTAGACCAAATATATCTGGAAAACCATAGTTGCCCACCCCTGAAATCATATAGGGATCTGTTGTTGCTGTTAGTTCCATCAAATTCCTTCTGACCTCCACGGTCAGTGGGTACCATTGCCACCCCCTGGTGAGTTTTCATGGGATTTTAGCCCAGATCTTCTTTCCTGGCTCACAGGAAATTGTTCCACCATATAATCCCATATACCTCTGTACATTCCTCCGTACAGGTGACTAAATTCTTCCAAATCCTGCAGACTGATGGTGCTCCATGTGTCTGGAGAATTAATTGGGTTGCAGTCTATGAAATCTTACACTGAAATACAGTTGAGAGGTTCAGAAGCGCCACAAGACTTCTGTTGTTGTGGCTGAAGCAGATGAACATGGCTGCTTCTTCAAAAACCGATTCCAGTTATAGTTACATCTTATTACCCTTCCACTCCTTCCCTGATAATGTATCAGATGTGTTACTGTTACTGTGAACGAGAACCTACATATCCTATGTAAGCAGAAAGTTGCATATGCTTGCTAGTAGGAATGGGAAAGAAAGTAATTTGGTTTGTATTTCCCCATGAAATTGACAATTTCTGACCTCCAAGACTTGCAAACATGTTAAGTATCTCTTGCCTCATGTATTTTTTTGCCTTTTAAAGGCATGTGATGGATTTTATTGTGGAAAATATGCACAAAACATATTGCACATTGAAAAAAAGTACTCAACAAAGAAGGCGTACATTTGATGAAATGTGCATACATGTACTTTAGTCAATGGAAGTGTGAATACAAAAATGCATACAGTTTTGGGGGCGAAATACACTCACAAAGTATACAAATTTCTGTGCAAGCAGGAAAACAAATCTTGCAAATCCATATGGAACCAAAAATCTAATTGTATTCAGAGAACACACAAAAAATGAGATTGTCAAGTCTGAACTAGTCCCTACAGAGTCTTCCAATATGGGATTTTGTGGTTGTTACTTAAAATACCACAATTTATAAGTAACCTCTACACTGGGCATAGAAACATGCAGAGGAGTTTATATAGAGCTGGACAATTGTTCTGTCTCATCAGCATTGACTCTACTTTACCAGTTTGGATCCCCCAGCATTTCAGACAGAATCTTCCATTGTTTATCCTTAGAAGACCAAAAGTTTGTATCTCACACGTTCTGCACATTGAGCATATAGCCTGCCTTGAAGCTATGGTTGTTTCCCCACTCCTTGGTCACTGGAGAACCAAGTTCTCTAAAGGGGATACTAAAAGCTATTCACCTTTTAATTACTGTAATGTAGAGTTCAACTATGTCATAATTCCAATTTTTGTGGTAAGATGGGGAAACTAAATGTTATTTTCACCAAAAGAGGGGGAGGACTTCAATCCTGTTACTGAAGCCTAAATATCTATAGTCATGAATGCTAGTTTTTCCTTCTCATCTATGTGATCTTTCTGCCAACTAGATTTTTTTTGCCACTATTTCTATTGTAGTAAAGCGTTTTCCGCATAGGAAGATGCTTTTTGTCCATGAGACAAAAAGTCTTGAGACAAAGTCTTCTTAGAGTAAAGTCCATCACTCTAACCACTACACTATAATAGTTTCGCAAGTAGATACTTCTCAACCAAGTGGCTCCCAGGATTCAGCCAGTTTACCTGTTCTGAATGAGATTGCGTGCCTCCTGAAGGAGCAAGTATTTAGTCTGGGAATGTTCTTGGGTCCATTTCTCCAACACTGGAGAACCAATGTTGTCTGGAGTGCATGTTGTTAACTTTGATGAAGGCAGTAGCTATGACCATTCCTGGATACAGAGATACTGTACTTACCATTACGACACATGCACACAGAACATCACAACTTTTGTCTTCCTATTGACCCACCTTGCCTCAGCAGCCCACTGATACCACCATTGCTTCACTTGCTCTGACAAAACCTTCTAGCTTATCTATTTCAATGGAAATCTGCAGCTGATGAGAAATGAAATAATTCTGAAGTATGTGGAGGAGACAGTGGGAAGACTTCTGCCTCCATGCTCACAGAAGCTCAGTTAAGCAAAATCTCCTTATGTATGTGACACAACCACCCAGGAGGCCTTCCCTCCTTCCTCGGTTCTGACCACAGTAGTGTGTGGAGCAAAGAAAAAGAAAGTCACCTAGTGACAGTTCATCAAAACATGTACATCCAAGCTTCCTCCATCTGCGCCTAATTCTGTTCCATGTTAGCAAGTGCTCACAATGGAAATGCTACAGGCTTTTCTAGGTCATTTGGCATTATGTGAGAAATCACCTCACGGTGACCCCATATGGTGAAGTGTCAGTAGCTAAACAGATTGGCAGGGCTAGGGTCATAATGCACTCTAATCCTCCAGGACATCAGTTGCTGCTTAGCCAATTCAAAAACAGCTTGACTTTCCCTTCACCAATGACACTGTTTATTTCTCTGTAACGGCACTGTCATAAAAACTAACTGCAGTGGACAGATTTGATGCGAATTTTCCCAAAGTAGTTTGAACGGAGCTAGGCAGAGATTTAACTCCCATGTATCCTTAATTTGGAGATGTGAGTTCACACAACAGATGTGGCATTATCTTGGAAGCTGCTGCAGATCACTTTGACTTGGTCCATTTATTCTGGTCCAGGAAAAATATAGTGTGTTTGGCTAAAGTGCACGCTGCTCTAGTGGTTAAGGTGGAAGGCAGAGATTGCCAAATCCCCTGCGTTTGGTTGATTCACCACATTCCCTCATGCCCTTCCTCACAATTTTAGCAACCAGTTGCCGCGTCACTTGGCATCCTCACAAGGGACCTCCTGGAACTCTCCAAAGGGGGTTCCACAAGAGATCTTCGCTTACTTGGTACTCAGGTTATATTTATTTGTTCATTTTATCATTTGAATTCCATTGAATGAGTGACTCCATGTACATACAAAATGAAACTGTTGTCTCTCTCTGTGTATATCTTTTAAAAAGGCATATTACCATAGATTAACATAACAAATAAGCAAAACTCTCCTCATGACATGCTTAGATTTAATGAGGGATTTGCATATGCAAAGAGAAAACTGGGTGATATGTTACAAAGCATGTATAGTACCAAAGCAACTTTGAGTCAATGCAAAATAGCAGAGCATGTTTCCCCGCTGGAATAATCAGGGGTGGAGAGAAGGCTGGTATGACCTTCTGACTGCTCAAGATTCTTCAACACACACAACAGAGTGACAGCAGGGAAGTGTCCAAACACTGTGAAGCAAAAATCATGTTTTGAGATGCTAAGATAGATGTGCAAATGTGCAGTGTCTTGACCTTAACAGAAATGCTGTTATAACTAATTCTTGACAGTATGCTTTTTATCCTCCAGGCACATGATTCCTTCAAAGCACTGTCAGTCGCAGATGAAGCTGGTGTTCACTGCCTGATGACCAATCTCAAAATGAAAGCAAGTGAACCTACAAAAGGCAGGCAAAATTGTGCTTGGACATATCAGATTATATTTTAGTTGTTCGGGGACTTCCACTTCTAAAGATATGCTAAATGTATTGTTTAGTCTGGCCCCCAAAATCCATGAGAAGACCAAAAATATCACTGAATATCACTGTAGCAATAACCCTCATCAGTTTCATTGAAGGTGTGGGCATACTTTGTCTTCTTATCTTTGTCTACGATGCTTAAACAACAGATGTGGAAATATATGTTGGAATGGAAGGAGTATTCTATTTAGGGTCTGTATCAATTTCACACTTTTCCAGGTACCCAAATAACTCTAAAGTTTGTTTATACATAAGCTTTTTATGGATGGTAGCCAACTTCTGAGAGAGTGAGTGCCAATTCATTACATACCTCAGATCTCACAATAGTCAAGAAGTTGTCTTTTCAGATTCCTGTACAAAATGTCATGATTAACATCACTCTGATGAATGCTCAGTCTGGAACATAGTTGCCCACCCAGTTTTGCAGTTCTCTGAATGGTGCAACACAGCTCTTGGCAATTTAATCATATCAAAACATGGCTCTCAATACATGTTAGGAGAAGAATTTCTGTCAAATTTAAAATTTGGGGGGGAAACTGTTTGACAGGGAAACAGAAGAAAAAGGCTTAGAAGTAGGGTTAAGCCTGTGCAGAAATGACACAGACCAGAAATAGGTCTGTGTAATGGTGTAGCCTAATACTTTTTTCATTTATTGCATTAACCACCTACCATTTATTTGAGAAACCCAAGATGACAGAAGTATTTCTAACATTCCAGTGAGGTATGTTATGTTGTGAGACAGTGGTTAGCTCCAAGCTTACCCAGTGATATTCATGTGTTTGGGGAGATTTGAACCCAGGTCCCCCAGTCTTAGTCAGCAACTCTAGCCATTACTATGCACTTGCCTCATGGTGCAGTGGTTAAACTACAGTACTGCACCTAAAACTCTGCTCACAGCCTGGGTTTGATTCCAGGTAGCCGGCTCGAGGTTCACTCAACCTTCCATCCTTCCAAGGTGAGTAAATTGAGTACCCAGCTTGCTGGGGGCAGAGACAATGTGTGGCCTGCATAATTAAATTGTAAACTGTCCAGAAAGCTCTTCAAGCACTATGGGGTGGTATATAAGCAGCACATTTTGCTTTGCTTTTCAGTTTTTGGTTTTTTGTTGTTGTTGTTTTTGTTTAGTCGTTAAGTCGTGTCTGACTCTTCGTGACCCCATGGACCAAAGCACGCCAGGCCTTCCTGTCTTCCACTGCCTCCCAGAGTTTGGTCAAATTCATGTTGGTAGCTTCGATAGTTTGGTCAAATTCATGTTGGTAGCTTCGATTTTGGTTAGACCCCCAGAAATAGTCCAACTATTCTTCCAGGTTCTGAAAGCAACAAGTCTTAAAAGGTTAGAGGGATGCCTGGCAAAGAGCTTGAGTCAAATCCATTATCTTTGAGTGGGGGAAATGGGCAGTTCTCAATGCCAGGCCTGTGATCTGGAAAGTCAATGCCAGTCAAAGCCAATGGAACGGGGTCAGATGAACCAATGGTCAGATTGAATACAAGATAAGTTCTTATGTTCCGAAGTGAGGGACATTGCAGGAAACCTTGAGGTGTGGCTAGGTCTCAGTGCCTGCATGGTGTTGCTCACAGTAGTAAATCCAGGGGGCTATCAAATGGGAGGGTAGGGGAGGGGAGGAGAAGAGAAAAGCATTAACCAGGAGCCCTGACAGGTCCCTGAGGTGCCAAGAGTTGCTTTGTGTGTATGTGTGTGTGCATGTGTGTGCATGCAGTTGTCTTCCTGTGTGTATATGTGTCTTTACATAAGAAAATGGGGATAAAGTCACCTTTCTTTTGCCCAAGGTGAAACAGTATTTCTGATTCTTGGTGTCTCCATATGCACACAAATTCGCATATATAAATCATGTTCCCCCGCCTTTCTTTTTCTACCATTTGATTGTAATTTACAATGCTAAATGGGCATGTGGGGGAGAGAGAAGTGGTTCAAATGCATAGCTTGCTTTGTTCGTGTTTAAATTTTAATCTACAGTGAATAACAAGTGTGGACTTCTTTTGTTATCTGTCAGCATTTCCTCCAGTCCACTGGGGACCCTGTGTAACTTCAGAGGAGACCCATCTGTTTCGTTGTTCTGCTCATTATGCCAATCAAAAAGTCACTTCCAATTGAACGACGAAAGGCGCATACTCTTCTCAGTTCTGTCACAGAAGAAAATGAAAAATGAACCATCAAGACTCATTTCTGTCTATTGTTTCCTGGGCAAGAATTTGCATTTCATGAATAGGAACACTCAGCAAGTTACCTTTTAATTTAGGTTTTAATTAGTTGGTATAATAACCATTGGTTTTGCTGAAGGGGTATGTCAGTGTTTATTGATATGACAGCTAAATGCAAAATGATTAGTCCTTTAACAAAGAACTAAAAAAATTCTTGTGACATACTAAGCATAATTTGCAGTTAATTGGTCAAAATAGTGTGAACATTTGCCTTTAATTCATGCATCTTTTTATGTTCCTTTGCGTATTCTCTGGCCTTTGTTGCTTTTTAAAAGACATTTACCACATTAATTTAGCTGAACAGATTTAGTTTACAGTAAACGAGGAGGGGGGTTTGGTCTACGTACAATTTTTAATCAGCTTTGACATGAGCACACAGGGTTCTAAAGAGACCACTAGAAGTTTAAAAAAGAACTTTTTTTGTGTCAAGGAAACGGAACAAGACATCTGCTTGCATGAGTAGGAAGTGAATAGATTTTTGCCACAGAAAGAAGAACTTTGTACACAAGGCACCTTTGTGCGTAGATTGTAAATAAGCAGGATATGGCCCTTTGCACAAGAACTGTAGGTATGCAATTGATGGACTGATGAATACAGGAAGGTATTCAATTCTTCAAAAATCCCTTGATTTATGACTGTGGGATATTGTGCTTCTGTGTCCATAATTCAAAATGCCAGGAAGTGGCCTGATATTGCTACACAATATTGGTTCTGTGTTGCCAGCAGGAGAAAGGATGCCAAGCTTCATGTAGCAAAGGGCAGTCTGAATGTTGACAACACCAATGGCAGCAGTCAAGATGATCTATAGGATGCCTTCTTCTGCTCGTTACCATTCACAAAGTGACACCATGCCAGGGAAAATCCCAGGAGCTGAATCCTTTTTTCATCATAGAATAATTGAGATGGAAGGGGCCTATAAGGCCATCAAGTCCAATCCACTGCTCAATGCAGGAATTCAATTCAAAACAGATCTGACAGATGGTTGTCCAATTTCCTCTTAAATGAATCCACAAGAGGATAGATACCCTGGGAGTTATCACAGATTGTCACTGGAAAACAAGGTCAAAATCATCCGTACTATATAAAAGAAAGACAGTGAAGAAAGACAGGTGGGGTGGAGGAATCAATTCATTTGAAATGTAGTGTTAGAGGAGAGCCCTACAGATATGAAAGACAGCCAGAAAAGCATAATAGTGGTTGCTCGATCAAGTTAAGCCTGAACTCTCACTAGAACAAAAATGAGTAACCTAAGCCTATCATACCATGCATAAATAATGGAAATAATGAAGTGACCAGAATAGACTATATTGCTAGGAAAAGTGGGGTGGAGCAGTAGAAAAAGAGGAAGACCTAAAATGAGACAGATTAAAAACAAAAAACAAACAAACAAGCAAACAGAGATAGCCACATGGTTCTTTACACAATCCAAAAGTAGAAGAGGTGATACTTTTATTTTGATCACTAAAAATCAAACATTTAATGCAAGCTTTCATAAATAAAATTCACTTCTTCAGGCTTAGAGTAGAGAAATTATGAATGGAAGTCCCAAAATGATCACTGCAGAGATGATCCACCAGGCACATTGCTTAAGGTGACTGAGAGCTGGTTTCAACCAGTTTTGGGGAGGGTGTTTTTAAATGCCTCACCCCTTGTGCTGTTTGGTTGGAATTTTCTACTCAGCCTCCAGGATAGGAGATTGAACCACAATCATATTGCCTTTTTGAAAATCTGATTTCCTTATTGGTGAGGAGGGGGAGAAAGTTCATACAGAGATTCAGCCATACTCAACCTAAAAATTGTCTCAATAAAGGAAGCCACAGTAGCTAGTTTTCAAGATCTAAGCAGAACTTACTGGAAAAGACAATATTGCTTAAAAGGAGGGTGCAGTAGGAAGAGAGAACAATCTAACATGAGATATTGTTGGTTTGCAAGATTTGAGCAGAGCTGTTAATGATAGGATATTTGATAGTTAGAAGTGACCTGAAGTCACATAACATGTTTGGAGGGTTTTTTTAATTACCAAACAATTGTATAGTGACAAGATGGGTGAAATGGTTGAGACTATGCCATGATACAGGCACCAAAGCTCTGCTAACATTGAAAAACAAGTAATTTCACAGCTTATCAAACGAGCTTCTAGATATTTGCTCTCTATTCTTTTTTTTAAATAGCTTTAAAAATATTTTTGCAACCAGGCAAAGAATCTCTTTGCATGCACAAAATCCAGTTTGGCCAGGAAGGAAGTGATTAAAAATTCAATTTGGTCTTGATTTGACATGTTTAAAGGTTCATATTGCTCCAGAACTGAAGCTGTATTGTCTTTTAAAAACTTGTGTCAGGATCCTGGCCTCAGAAATCCTGAGAGAATGTTTACTGAAAGCACTCAGGGCTGGGATAAACACAATTGTTCAGTGTTTTTCTACTGCAGAAATACTTTGAATGTGGCTTGCATAATTTTGTTAATTCTCTGGAGATATATGAGAATTAATTCTCTGGAGATACATGAGAATCCCCCTTTCTAGAGGATTGTCACCCTATTTCTTTCTTCAAAACAACCCCCCCTTTTTAACTCCTTCCATAATAGCTGTATTATTATTTTTATATTTAACTTTCCCTCGTCTATATGACACATTGTATCTTCTGCTTGGCAAGCCTGTACCATACATTCTCAGTTTATTACCAGGTCACTTTTTTGCCATTTGAAAGTCCGCTTTTGATTATCAACATTTCAGCCCCTGCAGCCTGGATTCTTTCCAAATAAAAAAAGTGGGTGGGTGAAGCAAACCATTCTCTTCAAGATAAGCAACATTGATTCCCCCCCCCCCCCATTTATTTGATCTGTTAATCTGGGATTGTTCTGGGTTGTCTATTTCTGAATTTGAGGGGGGGGATTAAACAGTTTTAGTTTTTAAAAAATCCTAACTTGATAACAATTTACCCAAATGTCCCCAAATTTTACATAGAGCAAGAGCTGGCTCTTTGCTACACCTATGCCAAATTTAGGGCTGATCTGAATTCCTGTTTCAAAGTTATTTTTGTTTGTTTGGGGTGTCCAGTTTTTAGAACTGCCTTGTAGAATGTTGATTTGTACTGCTTCAAAATAACCTGCTTGAAGCCATCATGTATACATGCTATACAAGGACACCATTTACATTCATCCCTTGCACACACAAACACAAACACATGTGCCTTTGTACACAAACATATGTATGCACACACAAACATAATGGTGCATTTTTAGAGAATATTTTATTTCTTTTCATACATATGTGGGCAAAGTTCAGGCTGCATGTCTCTCCATGTCTCCATAGATGCACCTGAATCTACCGTACCTCAAAATCACCCCATAACCCACTACTCAAATTGTGTCCTCAGAAGCACATATCTATCTATCTATCTATCTATCTATCTATCTATCTATCTATCTATCTATCTATCTATCTATCTATCTATCTATCTATCTATCTATCTATCTATCTATCTATCTATCTATCTATCTATCTGGTCACTTCTGATTTTTTTAGGGCCTAAAGTCCTAAAACTATGGAGAAATTGGTTGTCTGTAGGAAACAGTTCTTCTCCAGCACTTCTGAGGTCAAGATTTACATTCCCCCTATCCTGTTTTTTAGTGCTTTGGGGAGTCTGGGGTGTCAGAAGAAGGTGTGGCCCTGCAAGATCACCAGCCTTTAGAAGTTGCCTATCCTGCTTTAATGTTAAATGTATAGATGTAACACTATCTCTGTACTTCAGTAGCACCGCCAGTTCACTTCTCTGCTTCCTGCTGACAGGAGGTGGGGGTGAATTTGATGGGTCTGTATCCTGAAGCTGACTCACCTGACTCTCATCTTCAAAGCTAGAGCACAGATGACCTTTTGCTTTAGATTCTCTTCAGAATCTGCAACTTCATAAAATCCCATAAGATGATTGGTGGACCTGCTTTATAAATCTGTTTAAATACACTTAACGACTAAACAACAACAAAACAATATGGCCACAAATGTCCTTGGAGTGAAATCCTGCCTTCATATGGAAAATGAGTATTCCTCCCAGGGAGCACACAAACATTGTTAATGCCCCCATGAGTCCATGGGGCCACCATGGTTTTTCCTCTGCATATGTCACTAGTAGAGTCCAAAGACACTTTGGGCTAAATCTAGTTTTAAGTCCCAGCAAGTCCCGCCTTTGATACCGTCGACCACGGTATCCTCCTGGGGAGGCTCTCTGAGTTGGGAATCGGTGGCCTGGCGCTTGCCTGGCTCTGATCCTTCTTGGAGGACCGTCCCCAGAGAGTACAGCTTGGGGAGAATGTTTCGACCCCATGGAGTCTCAGTTGTGGGGTTCCGCAGGGGTCGATCATCTCCCCAATGCTGTTTAATATCTATATGAGGCCGCTGGGTGGGGTCATCAGGGGGTGCGGTGCTTCGTGCCATCAGTACGCTGATGACACGCAGCTCTACATCTCCTTTTCATCTACTTCAGTGGATGCCGTTCTGTCTCTTCAGCGCTGCCTGGAGACTGTACTGCAATGGATGCAGTTGAATGGGTTGAGGCTGAACCTGGACAAGACGGAGGTCTTGAGGGTGGGAGGTCCCTCCATCGGCGGTTTGGGCGACTCCCTTTCTTTTGGGGGGACGACCCTTACCGCAAAGAGTGAGGTTCGCAACTTGGGGATACATCTGGACCCGGCGCTTACCATGGAAACCCAGGTGGCGTCCGTGGCCCACTCCGCATATTTCCATCTATGGCGGATTGCCCAGCTGCGACCATATCTTGATGGGGAGGCCCTCACTACTCTTGTCCATGCGCTCGTAATCTCGAGATTAGACCATTGTAATGCGCTCTACGTGGGGCTGCCTTTGAGATTGATGCGGAAACTTCAAATGGTGCAGAATGCGGCAGCCAGGCTTCTTAGTGGGGTGAGGAAATTTCAGCATATCTCTCCCACTCTGGCTGCATTGCATTGGCTGCCCATTCGTTTCCGCATTGACTTCAAAGTGTTAATGATGACGTATAAAGCCCTAAACGGTTTGGGACCTCGATACTTGGCAGATCGTCTTCTCCCACCTAGATCTACCCGAATCACCCGGAATAGCCAGCAGGGACGGCTGAGGGGCCTAACGCTGAGAGAGGCCCGGAAAGAAAGAACAAGAAACCGGGCCTTCTCGGCAGTGGCCCCTCGGCTATGGAACAGCCTCCCAACTGAAATTCGCCTGGCACCCTCGCTGGGTGTTTTTAAAACCCATTTGAAAACTTGGCTTTTCAGACAGGCCTTCCCTCCAGTCAATAACTGATCTTTACTCTTTCATCTTGGTATTGATTTAATTTAATATAAGTGTTAAAATTATGATCTTTTAAATCTTTTATGTATAATGATGTTTTTATTATGTGTGTAAGCCGCCCCGAGTAGACTTTGTCTAGGGGGGCGGGGTAAAAATCTAATAAAGATAAAGATAAAGATAAAGCAAGAGAAGAGCCATGGAATGATTGAGATGTACGTATGTATCGACATTTTCATTCAATAAGCCTACTCTAGGTAGGGTTAACAACTAGATTCATATTCATATTCTTGGGAAAGGTGTTCTTATTGCCATAGACATGGGATTTTATCACGTACCACAACTTCTGTGGGAATTTCAGTTACAATTTCAATTTATATGGCAGGAACCATACTTTCAAGCAGGTTCAGAGAAATGTACCATTCAACCCTTCTTTTAAAAATGGGGGGAGAAAACACCCTGCATATTTATTATAGAAACAGGATGGAGGATGGATGGGAAACCTTGACATCTGAGTGTTCAGCCTGGAGGCAGACGGTGCAGCATGGCCTCTCCCAATTTGAAGAGACACTTGTTCAGCACGCTGAGGCAAAGAGGCAGTCCCGAAACCAGCAAAATCAGGGAGCTGGACAACGGACAGATTGTATTTGTCTTCAGTGTGGAAGGGATTGTCACTCTCGAATTGGCCTTCTCAGCCACACTAGACGCTGTTCCAAGTTCTCTATTCAGAGCACGTGACCCTAGTCTCTCGAGACAGAAGGATGCCTACAAGGATGGAGGAAGCTTAGGTATGAGCATCATTTACTTAAACAAAGTAAAGTACTGTGAGGTCAGTTTGTTCACCCTCACAGACAATACTGTTATTTTGTGGATCTTATATGCTGATGATTCTTATCATCTCCCCTATTTGAAGAAGTTGGAATATTTGTAAACATTCCATGACTCTTCACCAGCTAAGCCAATGACCAGGATGGGGTAATTTTAGGTCCAGGCAAGCTAGAGTTCTATAAACTAATAGCTACATAGATTTTCATGACTTTTCATAACAGATTTTATGGGGACACAGGGATGACGTTAGCCACCAGACATGAGGAAGCAAAGTACAAACTCCCCTGACATATATAGGCTAGCCTCATTTCAAGACGGATCCAGTCATCCTTAAGCTTGAGTCAGGGCTTGACCTCACTAACAATAAAATACATGTTTTGCTGGGATAAAAAAACTGACACAAATGTAAGTGCACACATGAGGCACATCCACACGCAGACTACTCTGCCAGGGGGGTGAGTTTTTTCTGCTCCCATGACAAAAATCTGTTTATTTTGAGACTGATTCCAATGAATCCATTCCGCATATGTGAATACCCCTGTTCTCCATTTCTTTGGTTTTTTGACAGCCGCTAGTTAGCCAAGCTAAGCTTTTCTTCCCTCCCATTTCTGCCCCCCAACTTCCTCCCCTTCTGCCCTATCGCTCAACCAACCTCTTCTCCTCAGCCCCACCAAACCCTTTCTGTTTTCTATTCCCCTCAAGTCAATTGCCACCACCCTCACCCCTTGCCCCTCTTTCTTTTTCCATGCCCTCTTTCCCTTTCCACCCTTTTTATGATTTCATATGATTTTTATACGGGATCCTCACTAAACGACCATCAAAACATAGATCCAATCTGTGCCCACAGACTAGCAATCCAAGGCATGTCTGGGACCCATTTTTTTGTGATTGGGGTAATCCAATATATAAAATTCATGGGGATCCATGGGGCCCATGCCTGGGGCCCATGTTTTTGTGACTTCAGGTAATTCTATATATAAAAATCATGGGGATCTATGGAGAGTGTTTCTCCATGAATTGAAGCCCAAAGGGAAGTGTGGTTCCTCCACCTCCTTGACTGGTTTTCTCTCCAGGTGGAAGATTTGGGTTTCCTGCATCCAGCGGGGAGGAACAATCTTGCACCCCCCCTCACTGTAACTCTAAATCAGACTCTCTCCTCTCTGTGTGTGCTTGTGTGTATGTGCACTTGTGTGCACACGTATGTACTGGGTTTGCCAGAAAAAAGAACCCTTGCCCATTTCCCACTTTTCCTCCCCCACTCCCTTTCCATTCTCCCCCCTGCTCCCCCCACATCAGACCCACCTGACAGGAGATGAAGGCAGTGGTAGTGGTAGCATTGGCGGTGGCAGGACGAGGGTGCACACACCGCCACAAAAGTTTTGGATTCGGGTAAAGTCCATGTGACTTATGGCTTAATCACACCTGGCAAAAGAACCCCAGTTACACTGATCTGACTGTTTTTTAGAACATTTCATACATTTCTCAGCACATTACACATGGACAAGATCAACTCATTTTCCTGGCCAGCAGTTTGTTTCTGGTCTGTTTTCCCCTCGCCGAGCATGTGTGCACATTCCTATCAATTCTTTTCCCATCCTCGGTCCCTGAGCCAGGAGGTCACCATGACTGCCCTGCTTTTTTTTTTTTTAAAAAAAAATTCCACATAAGGGGTATATTGATACATTGACAGATCTGTATCTTTGGTTTTACAGGAACAATCTTGGTGCAATTTGACTTCATGTGGCCTTTGTCTTGTTGCCTGCTTGATGCCTCCCCAGCGACTGTCTGCCAAGCGTCACAGCCTTACAGGCGAGGTCCGGGACCATGGTGGGCAATATATTATTTCCTGAGATGCAGGCACCACAGATCAAATGTTCCCCAATGGGAAACCCTTCCTGCCCTATCAATGTATCAGTTAATGGTGCGTTGTTGTTTTTTTAAATTAAAGTAGGGGCAGCACTGCTCCAAGAAACATCAGAGAAAATAAATTGATTTCATGAGGTATCCAGCAATAACATTTCAGATAGGAAGACAAGAATCAGTATTATTCTCAAACTGGGAGGAGGTAACAAGTGGGGTACTGGAGGACTCAGTCCTGGGCCCGGTGCTTTTCAACATTCTTATTAATGACCTGGATCAGGGGTGCAGGGAATGCTAATCAGATTTGTGGATGACACAAAATAGGTTGGACTAGCTAATACCCTGGAAGACAGAAGCAAAATTCAAAATGATCTGGATGGGATTGAGCACCGGGCTGAAAATAACAGAGGGAAATTCAACAGGCATAAGTGCAAAGTACTAAATCTAGGAAAAAGAAAACAAACACACAGTTACAAGATGTGGAATACCTGGCTCAGCAATACTACAAGTGAAAAGGATCTTGGCATCCTCATAGATCACAAGCTGAATATGAGCCAACAGTTTGATGTGGCTACAAAACAGATAAATGCTATTTTAGGCTGCATTAACAGAAATATAGCTTCCAAATCCTGTGAGGTAATAGTTCCCCTCCATTCAGCACTGGTTAGGCCTCATCTTGAGTATTGTGTCTAGTTCTGGGTACCACACTTCAAGAAGAATGCTGACAAATTGGAACAAATTCAGAGAAGGGCAACAAGGATGATCCAGGGACTGGAAACCGTCCTGTCAGGAAAGATTGAAAGAACTGGGCATGTTTAGCCTTGAGAAAAGAAGATGGAAGGGAGATATGATAGCACTTTTCAAATATTTGAAAGGGTATCATACAGAGGAGGGGTAGGATCTGTTCTTGATCATCTCTGAGTGCAGGACATGCAAAAATAGGCTCAAGTTACAGGAAGCCAGTTTTTATTTGAATATCAGGAAAAACTGAAAATTGTTAGAGCAGTACAGCAATGAAACTCATTACTACAAGAGGTGGTGAGTGCGCCAACACTGGAGGCATTCAAGAGAAATTTAGACAACCACCTGGCAGATATATTTTGATTTGCATTCCAGCATTGAGCAGGGGGTTGGACCCAATGGTCTTGTAGGCCCCTTCCAACTTCATGATTCTATGATTCTATGAAATCCAATGGGAACATTCCTGTTGGTATATATGCCATGTGACCACAATAATAAATGTTTTGGTACGACAGAGGTATGGAAAGAATCTGTATAATTGGGGTTCTTTTGGCAGCTTTTTTATTGACCCTTATCTCTGGTTCACCTCTGACAACTTGAAGTTTGGCGTGGACAAGCTGTTGAGTCTTTCTTCCTCCTCTTTTTGGATACTTGCTGTGAAACATGACAGATGGTAACTCTCGTTCTCCAGGGCAAGTGAATCCACTTCTGGTTTTGAGCTGAACTTTGCAAAGGCTGTCCAAAGTGCTGAACCTTATTCTCGAAAGTGCTTCAGCACCTTGGATAGCACCTGTAATGTTCAGGATAAAACCTGAAGCAGATTCACCACCCCCATAGAATTGGAGTTATCACTAGAGATGGGCACAAAGCACTTCATGCCGTGTTGTCTAAGTCATCTGTGTGGCAGGTGCTGTATGTTCACTTTACCCACATATCCCAGCCAGTTCCCCCACTGACCTGCTGGCACATGCTGCTCTTTCCTTGCCCATCTCATGATCTTCCATTCTGGCAGGAGCACAAACTTCCCTTCTCCACATACTCCAGCAGCTGCCCACTCAGATGAAGAAGTAAGGCAAGGATTCTTGCAGCGCTGCCTGTAAGTGGGCAGCTGCTGGAGGAGGCATAAAAGGGAAGTCCATGCTCCTGCTGGAACAGAAGATTGTGCAACAGGAGGGAAGGAGCAGTATGTGCTGGCATGCCAGTGGGGGAGCCAGCTGGAGGGCTAGAGAAAGTGACCACATAGCACCTGAGGTGCCATGCCGATGACCTAGACAACAAGACACGAAGTGCTTTGTGCCCATCTCTAGTTATCATCCTCTACTCGTTTTGGTAGTCCACATAGCCATGGCCCCAAGGGGAATAAAAAATAATGCAAGCAGCCATGTTGGCCCATATCAGCAAACCCATTTTAACAGTTTTCACCTCTATTAGGACAGGTCTTCTGTAAATATAATAGCTCTTAATTTCCCATTTGAGATCTAAAATCTACAAAACAACTTTTTATGGATAACTGGCAATAATATGTTGCTGCTCGGAAAATTCATTCCCACCTCCAATCTACTTCTGACAGATTGCTGTTAAATCTAGAGAGAAGAAGGAAGCCCAAGGATAGTAACAGATGATGTCATGGTCCCTGCACATCTCAGCACTCAGATGCCATGCATACTGGTGAACACTGGCTGCACAGTGCTGCCAACTGGGAATAGTGTTTCTTTCCTTCACAGAAAAATGGCACAAATGGATCTCCCTGGGGTAAAAATGCAGCAGTAATAAATTACATACTTAAATGTTGCTGTCCTTTCATGGTACCTTGAATCATCTGCTCCAGAACTGCTGGATAGCTCATTGGTTTAGGTATCTCGCTGTGGAGCCAGAGGTTGGGAGTTTGATTCCCTGCTCTGGCTCCTTAACAGGAGCTGGACTCCGTGATCCATAGGGTTCCTTCCAGCTCTGCCGTTCTAAGATGATGATGATGATGATGCTACCTAATAGAAGGACTCTGACCTGGCATGGTTTTATCCCAGGAGTTATTCTAGGGATTGTAAGTCTTGCAATCATATACAGATGGGATTTACCAGATCTGGAGAACATCACATTTTGAAGGGATCGTTGATAATCTGGATTATGTCTAAAGAACAGTGGTCAGGATGGAAGCCAAGTTATATCAAGATTAGGGGTTTTTTTTTTAAAAAAAAATGAGCATGTTTAATATGAGCAGAGGATGAAAAAGTTACCTTTTGGACTACAGCTCCCAGAATGTCCTAGCCAGCATGGCCGCTGGCTTTATCATCAACCTTTTATCTGAGAGTCAAAGGTGGAAATTCTGGCATTTATAAGCCAAAAAAGTGTGTGAAGGGAGGGTGAAATTCTGCTATCACACTTGTTTTTAACCGCAGTCATTCTCAATGGGGGCCATATGGACTGTTTCCATAGACTGGAATAACTTCTTCATGCACTACCCTATAAAGTTCATTATGCAACTTATATGATTCTGATTCAGCCTATATTTCTTTCATATTGTGTTTATGGCCAAGGCCAAAAAAGGTTGAGAATGGCTAATTTGCTGCACTGCAGAACCAATGGGTAGGAAATGAATAGGGTTGGGATTTTCAGATTTCTTGGACTACAAACCCCATAATTCTCCATTCTTGGAGTTCCGCATGAGAGACAGACATCTACATGTGACTCAGCTGGGAGAAAATGCTCAACTGGATGGTTTTGAGGCCTAGCTCCACATAGTTTCCCATTGAGAAATAAAGGTCCCGACTAGCATGGAGGCAGTATCAGAAAGCATGAGGCCTTTCTCCCAGCTGAGCAACATTTAGTTGTCTATAAGGTGTCTTTTATGTCAAGTAGTTCTCCCACAATGGAGTATGTTGGGATTTGTAATCCAAGAAACCTGAAAATCCTGTCCATAAAAATGAAGGCAATGTTTCTGACAAATATTAGGAAAAAATTCCTAAAAGAGCTGCTCTAGAGTACAGCACATTGGCTTGGGAGAATTATGGGTTGTCTTTTACTTGAGATATGTAAACATTGTGTAAGCACCTATCTGTCAGAAATACTGTAGCTGGATTCTGCATTACAAATCCTTCCCTGAACCAGAGGTTGGACTAAATGATAATCCAACTCTGCATTTCTTTACATATACAGTGGTGCCTCGCTAGACGATGTTAATCTGTTCCACGAGGATCGCTGCCTAGCGAAAACATCGTCTAGCGAAGCACGTTTTCCCATTGGAATGCATTGAAATCGCTTCAATGCGTTCCAAGGGAAAACGCAGTCGTCTTGCGAAATTTCCCATAGGGAAACATCGTCTAGCGAGTGAGGGTCCCCATAGGAATGCACTGACAGCTGCACTGACAGCTTTTCACCACTAGTCGGCGCACTCCTATGGGGAAACCTCATCGTCTAGCGAAAATCGCCATAGGGAAACATCGTCTTGCGAAGCGCAGTAGCGCTCGCAAAAAGGCATCGTCTAGCGATTTCCTCGTCCTGCGAGGCAATCGTCTAGCGAGGCACCACTGTATATGACATTATTTAAATTTCTACTGCTAGTCTTGATTTCCACTTTGGAGGCTGACAGTGTTCAGTCTATGGGAAAGATAGTACCACTTTGGAGGCTGACAGTGTTCAGTCTATGGGAAAGATAGTAAAGCATCAATACACATCTTCATTGTAATACAGTTAAGCAAAATACTAGTCTCCAGCAATTCCAATAATGTGTTAAGGTCATTTTTTAAACAACCTGAAAAAAGACAGCAACCTACATATTTTCTAGCTTAAATTACTTTTCCATCATCCTTTTAGCTGAGTGTTTTATCTTGCCTGAGGCAAATCAATGAAAAATTATCTACTGGAATATAACATTTTGTTTACGTACACTCACAAGGGGCCACTTGAAAATGTTCTTGATTTGGCAGCCTATAAAATCAAAATGGTTATCATAAGGGTTATGATCTTTTGTTCCATAGATGGCACTTTTTGCTTATTATATTTGAATGCCGTCTAATTTTCTTAGAACCAAGCCTCTGAACATGATGTTCTTAAAAGCTTCCAAATAAAAGATTCTATGAGAATGTCATCAAACTGCTGTGGGGGGGAAAAACCCAGAAAACCAGCCTTAATTATGGGTATGGGGAACTGGCACTTTGCTCCCTCTGTTTTTTTCAATGCTGTTGTTAGAGGCACAAATCATAAAGAAGCAAATAACAATACAAGATGTTTAATTAAAAAGATAAGACCCACCAGTCCTTTCTATCCACACAAGATCATACAGGCACATAGTAAGTTGTTTAATGCTTTTTGGCTCAAAGCACACCATAAATAAAGTAGACTAATCCTATCTCATTTTTTAATCAGGTAGTCTCCCTGGTAGACAGTGGAAATGCTGTGGACATAATATATCTTGACTTCAGCAAAGCTTTTGACAAAGTGTCCCACAATATTCTAATTAGCAAACTAACTCGGTTTGGGCTGGATATAACAACTGTCAGGTGGATGCACAGTTAGTTAAAGAATCAGACTCAGCAAGTGCTTATCAATGGCTCCTTCTTAAACTGGAAGAAGATAACAAGTGAGGTACCACAAGGCTCAGTCCTGGAACTTGTCAACACTTTTATTAATGACTTAGATGAATGGGGTACAGGGAATGCTTATCTAATCTGCAGATGACACTAAATTGGATGTAACAGCTAATACCCTGGAAGACAGAAACAAAATGTAAAATGATCATGATATGGTCAAGTACTAGGCTGAAAACAACAGAATGAAACTTAACAGGGATAAATGCAAAGTTTTCCCATGGGGAAAAATGAATGCACAATTGCAAGATGGGAGATTCTTGGCTCATTAATACTACAAGCAGGAAAGATATTGAAATTGCTGTAGATCTTAAGCTGAATATGAGCCAACAGTGTGATGCGGCTGCGAAAAAGGCAAATGCTGATTTAGGCTTTTAACAGAAGTCTCCTAATCCCATGCAGTACTTGTTCCTATTCAGCACTGGTTGGGCCTCATCTTGAGTACTGTGTCCAATTCTGGACACCACACTTTAAGAAGGATGTTGACAGGCTGGAACAAGTTCCGAGGAGGGCTACAAGGATGATGAGGAGACTGGAAACCAAGCCCTATGAGGAAAGATTGAATGAACTGGGCATGAGGGGAGATATAATATCAGTCTTCAAATACCTGAAAGGTAGTGATACAGAGGAGGGTCAGGATCTCTTCTCAATTATCCCAGAGTGCAGGATAGGTAATAATGGGTTAAAGCTACAGGGAGCCAGATTTAGATTGAATACCAGGAAAAAAACATCTTAACTGTTAGAGCAGTACAACAATGAAACCAATTACCTCACGAAATGGTGAGCACTCCAATGGTAGAGGCATTCAAGAAAAAAATTAGACAACTATCTCTCAGCTCTCCTTTGATCTGATTCCTACATTGTGTAGGGGGTTGGACTTGATGGCCTTATAGGCCACTTACAATTCCATTATTCTATGATTCTATGACCATGTCACAGACTGAGGGAGTACAAGTAAAAGTGTCACCTTTAGAACTTAGCAGAAACAAATACAGCCAAGAAGTCATATAATAGGAAACAAGGAGGGAAATTATCACTGCTGAGTTTCAGAGAATGAAATCTGAGTTGTGCTCTGCTTGTAAAATTGTTTGCAGGAACCTCTAGCATTGTGATTTTAGTGTCCGGACATAT
This sequence comes from Intellagama lesueurii, assembly GCA_037013535.1. Lineage (NCBI taxonomy): Eukaryota > Metazoa > Chordata > Lepidosauria > Squamata > Agamidae > Intellagama > Intellagama lesueurii. Next base: position 23,730,421 of record JBAJHW010000010.1, on the reverse strand, counting down.
AAAATCGCCTTACAGTGAATCCAACTTTTGACCTACCTACTAGCTCAATATATTTTCTGCTCCACCTGGCAATGTTTTTTCCAGCAACACCTCCACATTCTTCAGCCTCTACTATTCAGTTTAATGTGCAGCTTGGGTCAAAGCTATACCAAGGACTGTGTCTTCCTTTATGAGCCTGCCCAGGTGTTAAGATCATCAGGGGAGGCCCTTCTCTTGATCCCACCACCTTCACAAGTGCATTTGGTGATGACACAGTAGAAGGCCTTGTCTGCTGCTTCTTCCAGACTTTGGAACTCCCTCCTACTAGAGGCTTGGCTGGTCTCATCTTTGCTGTGCTACGCAAGCAGATGAAGACCTTTCTCTTCAGGCAGGCTTTCTCTTAGTTACTAGCTGTCTGAGGTTTTTGTAAAATGTATTGTTGGGCCTTGCTGCTTTCTATGTGGGTGTTTTTTTTTTTTTTTTGGTTCTGATTTTGTTTACCGTTTTAGTATGGTATTTGTTTGATCCTTTTAAAATATTTGTATACTATTTGTTTTAAGCTTTTAAACATTGTCTTCTACTGATTCAAGCCACCTATGGTACTTTTGCAAGGAGAAAGGTAAGGTTAAAATATTTTAAATAAGTAAAATAAACAAATACTGTATCCGCTAATATCACTGGAGCTAGCACGAGGCCTATTCGGTAGTTCCAAATTTTCAGGGTGTCTGAAAGAGCTGTACTGTATTCTATTTTTGTTGTTCCCTTGGTTGTGCAAGGGATGTGGCAAGTAGCTTCACAAGAGGCTGAGCAAGTGGTTCTGCACAAGCAATTTGTTCAACCACTTGCACACTGGATAACTACTTTTCAAACAGTATCTTTCAGCACCACGTTCTGTGCTAGCAAAGATTTCTGTTTGCATAGTGTTATGTTGGATTTAAGTTAGTGACTAGCGATAGAACTGGGACATTTTGCATTCAAGGCATGTCTCTGCTATTGAGCTGAATCTGGGATGTATGTTTTTGCTTATTTTACTCTCAAGATGAGGACAAAATATTTCAAAACTTTTATCCCCACTAAATAAAGTTTTGAGAGGTTTGTGCATTTTTTGTTTTATAGCACTTTTTCACAAAACATTCACAAAAGCAATTTTTACACAGGAACCTTGTCTTTTGTAGAAAATGTAATATTTTCTCTACAAAATAGACATTTTTACACAAAACAAGAGTTATTTTCTAATGCTGATGCTGACAAAAATGTATTGGTCTCACTTTCAGCCTTATCCACCCCAAATATGAAGGCATTAATTCATTTTGGTTATTCCTTATATTTAAAAAATAAAAACCTCACACTAATAAAAAATTCTCCCCACCATCCTATCCAGGACCGAATGTGGGATCCTTTGCATGTACACAACTGAGCAACAGAATTTTCTCCTTCTTTACTGTTAGTTAGTTATGCACTGTCAAATCAGAACCAACTTTAAGTGATCTGAATAGGGCTTTCAAAGTCAACGAGATACCTTGTTCCACACCAGCTCCACTCCTCTAGTAAGCTTCCATGACCGTGGGGATTTGAACCCTGGTCTCCAGAGTCCTAGTCTATCCCTCTATCCACTACACCACACTCAGTACCACATATGTTACGAGCTCCTAATTATGGACAGGATCATATCTGGTCGTAAGATGCACTGTGTGGTGCTTGCTGATTGTCTTGCTAGGAAGCACCCTGCCTACTAAAACTTGGAACTTAACATTTAAAATAACTGATCATCAGCTGAAGGGGAAAAAAAATTTAAATAACCCACCACAACACTGTAAATTAAATTGAATTGCGCTTAACCTCAAGACCTTCAGTACTAAAACTCATTTCAATAAACTATCTTTAAGGGTCACTGTGGCATCTTGTCTCACGCTTTATGAATCATCACTTTATTATGACTACCTCATGCCAGCTTGTTCTACTCCTCTGCAATGCACAGCACAACGAAGTGTCACTAGAAAGAGCCAAAGTGATATTTTCTTCCTATTAAAGCAGGGTTGTAGGTAAGTGAGGTTGTCAAAGACCAGGCTGGGGGGGGGGGGGGTTGGGGCGGTCAGACAGGTTACAAAAGCAGCTGAAGAAAATCGCCACATCACATATGCATTAATTTCCAACTAATGGAGAGAAACAGGTACATTCCTGGATATTTTTCAATGTTGTGACCTAGAGATGAGAAGGGTATGCTCATGTTCATTTGCATTAACATGCAAATTTACCTGATTTTGTACTGTTGAGTTGATATACACAATGAAACTCACAACGTCCTTAGTTAAACTTCAGTACTGCGGTCAAGACACTGCTCAGGACCTGAGCTTGATCCTGACAGGCCCAGGTAGCTGACTCAAGGTTGACTCAGCTTTCTCTCCTTCTGGGGCTAGTAAACTGAGCACCCAGCTTGCAATGTGTTGCCTGCATGATTAAATTGTAAACTGCCCAGAGAGTGCTTCAAGTGCTATGGGGTGGTATATATAAGCAGCAGCATATTTCTTCAAATGCTTATGTCAGGGTAAATACACAAGGGAGAGAGAGTGTGTATTTGCAAAAATTATGGTAAGTAATGCTTGGCTCTGTCCACCGCCAGGATCTTCTGATACAAATGTTTTAACAAATAAAAAGATAAAACAAATCAATAATACAAAAAGTACTAGATTTGGTGAATTGCTTGGGGGGGGGGGGGAAAGTGAATGCCAAAAAACCTTGTATTAAAAAAATGGGTGTCCTAGAAAAAAGCTCCACCAGTCTGTGTATGAACTTTCATGCAAACTTAACAAAAAGTTCAGAACAAAATTGATTTAAGACTGGGGGTGGGATGAAAAACGGAGAGAAATCAGAAGTCAGTGACCCATCCCTCACCAGGGGCCCTCCTGCATTTAAAAAGAGAGAGAGAGAGAGAGAGAGAGATTGCCACTAAGATACATGATTACGGACTCTTCTCTGGAAGGAACAAGTGAGCCATCAGCAACGGAGAGACAGTAGTGAGGACCTGTGTAGAAAGGTCTCTGAGAGGTCTTTCTGAGGGTGGGACTCTTGAGAAAGACCTCTCCAGCAGAGAGATAGCTGCTACCCTTTTCCATGAGTGAAGCACCATGAGTTGTCTGTCCTTTTTTGGTCCACCAGTTGTTTCTTCTGTAATTCCTGTGTGTATGCGGATGATTAGCTTCACGAGGGAAAATATTGTATGCAGAGACATTTTGTGCAACTTATGGAAAGATCACATGCACTTGTGGTCTCATTCTCATCCTGGTAGTGTGGAATATAGGAGCATAGGCAGCAGCTTTCTCCTGAGTGAAACCATTGGTCTATCAAACCTGGCATTCCCACCACAGACTGGCAGTGGGCCTCTGGGTTTTCAGGCAACAGTTTTCTGGCTTTACCTGGAGAGACCCGGGATTGAAACTTGGATCTTCATCATGCGATGCATGCGCTCTACTATATAGTTGCTAAGTCTACCGAACATGTTCTGCACCAGTGAGGAAATTCACATGGCTGAATATACCATGTTGAGGTGTCCGAACTGGTGAGAAAAATGAATTTTGTGAATATTCTTCATACCTCTAATCAGCAGTAGAAATGCGACAAGGAGAAAAGATGGAAGTCTGTCATTAAATCATAGAGGTATGGAATACAGTACAGAGCTAGAAGGGGCCAGAAGAATCATTGAATATAATCCCCTGCCAAATAGAAAATCCACAGTGGAAATATCTCTGACAAGTAGCCAACTAATCTCTGTTTAAAAACCTCCAATGGAGAAGAATCCATCGCCACTGGAAGCAGTCTCTTCCAATGTCAAACAGCTCTTATTATCAAAAATTACTTGTTCATGTTTAGCTATGATCTCCTTTCTCACAATCTGAATCCATCATTTCAGTTCCTTTGCTGTGGAACTACAGAAAATAAGCTTGCTCCATCTTCTATATGACAGCTCTTCAGGTATTTAATGTTGCAGAGTTTTGAAATTTTTCTTTAAATTCCTTTAGCTCTGCAGCAGAAGTGCAGGGATTCACAGAGCAGAATAGCTGTAGCTTCCTCAGAGTAGTCTATCCCTTTTCTCATTAACTGATATAGTCTCAATGACTCACTCTGAGACATTAGTAGGAGAAAGAATAAAAGGTTTTATTGCTTACAATTGAACAGATCAAACAGCAAACTGGCAAATATGACTGCTTTCAACAACAGACCTCAACAGACTCCAGAGAGGAGGAAAAGGTACTGAGCAGAGAGGTGGGGCTCTCTTTGAATTCAGAGGCATGGAAGAAATGGTTGGTTAGTTGTGGACAGATTGACAGTCACCCCAACCCAGAAAAGTCTCACAGCCAAACCTGCTAAAGGCCACATATGAGGTTGCAAAACATCCAATATTCAATGACAACTATCATGTTGTCTCTCAGTCTCCAGTTTTCCAGATTAAATATACCGACTTGCCTCAATGGGTCCTCATCTGGCTCGATTTCCAGACTTTTCACCATCCTGGCTGCTCTCCTCTGCACATTTCCCACTCATCAATATCCCCCTCAACCGATGGTGCCCCAGTTACTTTGCAGCGTGTACAGCTGATTCATTTCCGTCTATCTCTGCTCTTGCCCGATGCAAAAAAGGCAGCCATCTGGAGATAAGTGAGGTTGAGAAGCCCCCCACCCCATCCCCAAAGCAGGTCTTTCAGTCGATGTTCCTGGTTCCTCACTCCTCCTGCAGCAGCCTACTGGGATAGCCTTGCCCAGCGCCCGTTGGGGAAAGTAAGGCCCAACAGAAAAACCTTGAGGCTCTTTTTATCAACAGTATGCATTGTGTAACAAATTGAGCTGACAGATCATGCACGGAGGAATCTGAACAAAAGTTAGAAGTTTCACAGTGAAGTCTTTTCCTCCTGCTATTCTGTCTCCTGGCCTACTTAATTAGCAAAAGAGATTTTTTAAAAAAGAAAAGAAAAGAAGGAGACAGAAGCTTTAAATCCCTCAAAGCCACTGATATTAAGCACTGGAAACTGTTGTTTCTTTACTATTGACAAGAGCACAAACAGCTTGTAGCTATGCTTCTAGCCACTATTATTGTTACTAATTAGTTTGTTCCCAGAAGAAAGATGCTACCTGTTCCTACACTGCAGAGCAGGGGAGGGGGAGAAAAGCTCCAGAGTTCATGTCCCTATCGTAACGTTTTAGTGCTGGAAGTGAAAAATGCACTCAACTACCTATTTCGACAGCTCTTGTAAATATCAGCTTTACATAACGGAATTAATGCGTGTCTTTGAAAATCTGGTGCTCTGTCTGGCTTCGAATTTCGGAAGATCTAACTCTCCAAAAGATTTGGGGGAAACAAAAAACTGGAAGATGGATTTGAAAGTATTGGTCCCCAACAAAATATTGTAATGCATCCTCAGGGTCAGAGAATGTTCCTGCCAATGCCTGGAATAGTGACATTGTAGGCCTATCCAGAAGGAGGGTAGAGCGCTGTAAGAGGGACAGGAGCACTTTCCTCCTACCCCACCCATGCGCCAGTGATAGAGGACTAAGGTGCAGAGTTACCTGGCTGCTTCCTTAGCTAGAACATTATTTTTAGCTTGTTTTGTAGCAGTGAAAGAGGAGAGTTGCACTGGAGAGTTGATTGTAGTCCCTAATGAAGAATCTTATCTTTAAACTGCAGAGAGTAAGGGTATAAAGATACTTGCTATATTTTCTGTTCACACCACCCTGACAAAGAATTTTTTAATCCATGCTTCTAGGCAAGAAAAAGTCAGCTATTTTTATTTCATCAAGTTCTCTGTTGTTTAAGCAAGCTGTTTCTGTCCCTTTTCTTTAAGGAGCAAAGTACATGCACATAAGCATAGGATTTTCAGTCTGGGAGTTCCACCTGATTTACACCATATAGACAAATAGGCATGGCTCATCTAGGACAAAAGGCCTAACTTGGAGGTTTTGAGGCTTAGCTAGACCTATTTCCACCCAAACATCCTTTTCCCATCCAGTATGAGCTGGGAGCTTTCTTTCTGAACAGGAAGTGTGGGTGGAGCACACCTAGCTACGCCTCAAAACCTTCCAGTTTAAGCCTTTTCTCCAGGGGGATCCATGTCTATTTGTCTGTACAGTGTGTGTAAGTTAGGTGGAACTCTCAGAATGGAGAATTATGGGATCCGTATTCCAATAAATTTTTAAGCAAGGCGCTCAGGATTCTGTGCGCATACATCCAACGATGTAGCCAAGTAGGTGGGGCTCTCAGCCTTGGAAGGCAGCCCATCTAGGAGAAGGAAAACTCCGATTTCAAACCTCCACTGCCTTGTGGCTATATCCACTGATGGAAAAGGCTTCAGGAGTTAACCTCGAGGCAAAATCCGGAGCAGGAGTCCCGGAGGCAGTTTGTGTCATTCTGGCAACTCCTGCGACATCGCTGGAACCAGTTGTATTGGCTCTTGCCTTTCCATTGGACTATTTCAGCGATGTGGAGAGGGGGGATTTGCTGCTTGGGTAACAGCCTATCCTCCATATTATTTTACCCAGGCTTTGTGCTCTGGAGAGGACACTCCAGCTTCGCATACAGCATCGAAGCAAGATCAGGGAGCTGGACAGGGGACAGATTGTATTTGTCTTCAGTGTGGAAGGGATTGCCACTCTCGAATTGGCCTTCTCAGCCACACTAGATGCTGTTCCACGTTCTCCATACGAAGCACGTTACCATAGTCTCTCGAGACTGAAGGATGCCTACACACATTCCAATAAAATTCCCATTCCTATGTGCACACTTAGCAAGCCCAAAATGATTGGTTGTGGGAAAAAGAGATGCCTACGACCTTTCTAATCCTTAAAATCCATGGAACATTGTCCTTTCCCCCCCAATTTGTGTTATGTACATCAAAGCATTATTTTTGTTCTTTGTACAGCTTTAAGCAATTGGCACAACAATAGTTTACTTTTATTACTGAAAGCACCACAAAAATACCTTGCCCCATCATGGGTCACTAAAATAATTTTGTGGTTTCTTGACCTCTTCTGCAAGAACCAGACCAGTGTAGATTTAAATCCCTCACAGGGAAGGACCTTTTAACCCTTTTTGGCACATGTTCTTGCAGCCCAAATTCTCTCTTTTCCTATATAGTTCATTCTCAGAATCTGTTATCATCATCAGGATTTTAAACTAGTAATAATTACCTTTCAGGAGCTTGAATTGGCTAATTCCATCTTCTTTGTCCAATGTCACCAATAGCTTCCATTCTCTTCACCTGACAATTCAGGATATTCCATATTTGTCAAGATTCCTATTTCCTGGAAATACGAAGGCTCCTTCAGGCTTCTTTAATTTGACAACAACCCTTTATTTTAAGGCGAGGCAATTTAAGAACAAACTGGTACTCTTATCCTTCCTATCTACAGACTCCCTGAGAATGATGGTTTCCAAACTTAGGGGCACTCAAGCCTCTGGAGTTTGCAGTGAGAGAGAACAATGGGAAAACAGAGGATGCTCGGTAGTAGAGATGGACATGAATTTAAAAAATGAATCACCAAATTTGTTCAAAAACCACTAATTTGTCAATTCATATTCGTATGACTCAATGCCCCAACAAATATGAATCAATGCATTTTTAGTGATTTATTTGTCAATTCGTTTGGCTATAAAGTGTCACCCATGACACCTAAAGTCACCATAATTGCAGGGAGGCTTCCCATGATTCTCATCTACAATCCCTTCATATTTGGTGAAGATGGGATTTCAGATGTCCAAGTTATACACCCACAAAGAGGGCCCCTCAGGAAAGTTGCCATCGGGCACCTAGAGACACCAACATTGCAGAGAAGCTTCCCATGACTCTCTATAATCCCTCCAAGATTGGTAAAGATGGAGTTTCTCCAAGCCAGCTGCTAAAGGGCACTTTCCTGGGGGGACCAACTTTGTGGGTACATAACTTGAATGCCTGAAACCCAATCTTCATCAAACTTGGAAAGGAGAGTCAGGAGAAGCTTCTCCATAATTTTGGTGTCTCTAGGTGCCTGGGGGGACCTTTCCGGGGGGGGGCTCCTTGTGGGTATATAAATTGGATGTCCAAAACCCAATCTTCACCAAACGTGGAGGGATTGTAGAGGAGAGTCAAAGGAAGCTTTCCTACAAATATGGTGTCTCTAGGTGCTAGAGGGGGGTTATAGGGTTTTTAAGTAAAATAAATGAATTGATGAATCAATTTGTTATGTTGTCAGAAAAAAGTCATAAATTCATAATTCATGATTCATCAACCTTGATGAATCACAAATAAAAATTAATCACCATTTTTCTGATTCGTAGCCATCTCTACTTGGTAGTACTGCTTAGGGAAAAAGAGAAGAAGCTGATAAGGCAGCAGAAATGCTGCGTATAGGATATATAATTAGACTCAAGCAGTGATATTATTACGCTCCACTGTTTGCAGCATATGACATCTAAATGTCAAGACTGACTGAAATAGGAAAATATGGTGAAGGCTAAGTCAAATGGTAACAAGGCCCATGTATTTCAAGTCTTTGACTCATTGCAGAGTAACAGCAAAAAGTCACAGGGAGTTACAAGCATCACTCCAAACTACCTTCAGATGAAACAGGTTACATGTGCAATTAGCAATAGAATTTTTTATTCACAACGTCCATTTTATGCTGTTCTTAACTACAATTTAGTTCCTACAAAAGGCATACTGTTCTGCTTTGGGCAATTCAAGAACACAGCACCTGTGAATTAGAAAAGAGCAAAGGTGCTCTCATAGGGTCAAACCACATATTAAGGGAACTGTGTGCCTTCCTGCTATTATATTTTCCGTAGAGGCACACCGTTCCTTCAAAGCTTTTTGCCTTGCAATCAGACTTGCAAAGGAACCTTGTGTTTTACCTTCCAAAGCAAGCTAATTTTTAACTTGTGGATTGACACACGATTGTGGGGTGAGACAAACCCCTTCTAAAGCAAGCTTTGTTTCTCGTGACGTGCTGCCTATATTGTATAATTTGATACACAGTCTGAAGGCAATTTCATGGTCCAGAGGATCAGCATGAAAAAGAAGCTCTGAAGGATATCTGGTCCAGACAGAACGGTTAAAAGTATCCAGTGCACAGCTGGGTAGTCAACAGCTAAATAAGACTGCCACTTGGGAGATGTTTCAAAGACATGGACCAGTGGCACTTTTACCTGAACATGGCTTGGAAGAGCAGTCTCGTTGGAGGCCCTCTGCTCTAGCAGGCTTCCCGTCACATGAGCAGAGCAATCTTGGGACCAGTTCAAGAAGGGCCACGTGCTGGTGAGCCAGCCGGAGCCAAGAAAAGCTCTTCTGCTTTTCATTGGTTAGGCAACAAAGTGGCTATTATGAGGCTGCCTAAAGGCAGCTGGAAAAGAGGGAGACCTTGCTTCTGTGCAAGAAGAAGCAGAGCATGTGCAATGATGCATTGGAGGGGGACTGGAGGGCTCACCGTCCCTCCTACCTCAATGCTGGACTCTTTGGCCTGCTCATCCACCCTGTAACTCCTGGGGTGATTTAGCTGGTCAGCCCAGGGTTGGATAGGAATTTTGGCTGGGGCTCCTTGATTGGCATATTGAACCAAACTTGTCCAGAGAAGGTTTGCCTATCCCATCCTAATTACTTATGAGATACATGGGCAAATCTAGGGTTAGCAATATTCGTAAATAGATGGCCACAGCCAGGATGGGCAGTGTAGAAGCAAGAAGTGGTAATGGAGAGCTCCGGGTGCTTCTTGGCCTTGGGGGCCCACAACGGAATGCCTATGATTATGGGACTTGAGTATCCTGAGGCTAACTGAAATCACAACTGCTTTAAAATTTGGGGATTGAGTAGGAAATAAGTCTTCCCCTAATTAGGCTAGCAGGGGCTGGGTTTAATTTACAGCAGGGCTCCTGGGCTGGGACTCACTTTATAAGCTGGAAGAGATGGCCAGGACAGATCTCTGCTACTGGACCTAAGATACACACTCCAGGGAGACTGCACGGCAGGTTTACAGATTATTAAACCATTTTTTTTCTCTTTTCACCTCATCACTTGTGCCTCACCTCTTTTTTTCCTGGTGGTTAGAATTGGATATTAGCCACTGTAACGAATTTATGTCCCTGCAGATAAGGTTTTTCATCCTGAACCTTCAAAAGAAGACAACAAGCAATCAGGTTACCTGTCCAATGTGTGTTCTTATGAAGGGCTCATGAGTCGTCATTAACCCTTTCTTCATTGGTACGTCCAGTTGTGGCAACAATCACTTAGGCATCTGTACTTCTTTGGGCTACCCAGCCGTTTGGTTCCTCCTCTGATTTAGAAAGGGTGACTCTACTTCCAGAGGGGGAAGTTCAACTGATGTGTTCTCCAAGGCCACAGATTCCCTTGATCTGTGTTCAGATCCAGTGACATGGCACAGATAGGGTCATTTTAGTCAATTATATTTAAAACCATAAGAAATAACTGTAGAAAAAACTTTGTTTTAGAGAGGGAAGGGACAGGGTTTGGTGTCTGTTCCTTCCCCACTGCCCTGCTGCCTGGAGAAGGCTAAGAGTTGTAGTGAAAGTAACTTGGCCAAAGGAAGCAACTGACATTAACATTCTACATGTGTTTCTCTTGTACTAGTGCCCCAAGTGGATGCCTCTATCTTGAAGGTATCAAAATGGTTCTTAGTCATGCACCCACTTGAGATAAACCTCAGATAATTAAAATGTCACTTTTGAAAAAAAGGGGAAAAAAACTTTAAGAAAGCATTAAAAAGTACTCAGACATGCTTAAAGCCCACTAGAAACTCTTACCCTTTTTGAAGAACACCCTGACACCGAGCAGAGAGAAAGAAAAAAAGAATTTGTTATGTATCGTGTCAAAAAGGGTTTTGTTTTATTCTACTGTGCTCCTAGCACTTGAAAGACCATTTCATTCATATAAGATTAAAATGATGAGTCAGAAGTTGGGAAACCTTGTGCCAAAGATCCTGAATTGTACAGAATCATAGGTACCAAAAGGGTAAGTCAGTAAAAGAATGAAGCTAGGTTATCGGTAGTGAGAAGAGTCGCCAGGATCAAGAGTAGAAGAAAGGAGTCTTTGGAACCAGGCCATGAAGATGATGGAACCGAGACGCAGGCAAAAAGGGCAATGCCTTTGATAGATGGGATGTTTAGAATTCAGAGACTACAAGTCCCATAATTCAGCAGGAACCCTGAGACCAAATTGAACCAACAGGAGATAAAGCAGCCCTCTTATCTCCGTAAATCTTCCCAAGTTACTTCTTGACAATCTTAGAAAAGTGCACCACTGCATGTGGGAGTTGCAGTGATTTGTGCCCTGATGGATCTTCTTGAGTCTTGACTCTTTCAAGGTCCATCAGAGCACTTTTTGAATGTTTCAACGAAGTGGAACAGGAAGGACAAGGAGTTGAGGGGGCTGTTCTACCTCCTGCCAGTTTGAGGGAAGTGGGAGTCCTTCACTTCTGAAAATCCTGTCCTTACTGTCATCTGCCTTACAGGCAGTGCTGAATTCTGATTCAGAGTAGGGTCACCAGAAGGAGGACGTGCATCACCAAACCACAAATATGTGAGCTGCAGGGTTGGTTGCAGCCTCAGTAGTTCTAGCAGGTAGTGCACCCACCTGCCTCTGTGGCAGTTTTTAGCTAGGAGAACAGATCCAGGCTGATGGAGGAAAGGCAGAGGTGGCATGTGACCATTTCTAGTGGTTCCCCTTTAGAGGGCAGGAGTGGAGAGACCATGCGCAAGCCCAAGTCAGGGGCAGCTGTGCACCCTCTGCTCTCAGATGGCAGGTGGGCTCACAAATAATCCCATGTTCCTGTCACCTTGGGTGGCATCAGTCTTCATGCAGGTGGGCTGACCAGATGCATCCTCCATGCTAGTGCAAGGACTAGTGACAGCTGTAACCAATAAAGCTGTGGCCCCTTTTCTTTCCAGTGGCATTGTGTGGCATAGTTCTTCCTATGCCCCCCAGCCACCAGCATCATTTGAGCTTCGCTGACAAAGAAGGTTGCTACAATTCATCTAATTAATAAAAGGATGCCATATGTTGAAGGGTCTGCCGTGTATCTGTGGGCTTCTTAGCTTGCATCGTCTTTCTATGATTTTTTTTCCAGAAGGTCCAGATTTCAATGTCTACACGTCCGCTTTTCAAGAGAGAGGTTTTCAACACTTCTACAATTAAGTGCCATTTCTAATCTAACTTCCAGACATATGGAAATAATTTATCTATGCTGCAGGCCTGAATTACTATTTTTTTAAAAAAGTTGTCAGAAGCCTCTGGACAGCAGAGAAGTGCATTTCATCTGCGCAGTTATTTTTCCCATTCTGTCAAAAATGTTCATCCAAATGGGGAAGTGACCAGGCATGAACTCCACATATGGAAGCAAAACCCAATCCTTTGTACCCTCTCTATCACCTGGCACTCAAATTCTTGTTTATATGACTAATTGTAAGCAGTAAACAGTCTCACAGTACTCTCAAGATAAGTCTCTAAGTCATCTTCACTGTTATGATCCTTTTCTCATATGTTTTTAACACCCCATGTTCTGCCATAAGTGAGATCTAGCATTATAGGATAGGTTTTTGAGATAAGACCACAATGTCCATCCTTAGATTGTACAATGAAGTTTTCAGACACTGTCAATGGATGGACAATTTGAGCTTTAATTTGAGAATGAGGGGCAAAGGGGTGACCAGATTAATCTGAAACTAAGAAAAGCCATTGGGTTGCGTCCAAGCTATCTAAAAGACTGCATCTCCCTCTATGAGCCTGCCCAGGCATTAAGCTCATCAGAGGCTTTTCTCTCAGTCCCACCACCTTCACAGGTACATCTGATGGGGACATAGGAGAGGGCCTTCTCTGTGGCTGCCCCCAGACTCTGGAACTCCCTCCCACTGGAGGCCAGGCTGGCCCCGTCTTTGCTGTCCTTCCGCAAGCAGGCGAAGACCTTTCTCTTCACGCAGGCTTTTCCTTAGTGACTGGCTGTCTGAGAGGGTTTTTTCTAATTGGATTGTCGTACTCTGTTGCTTTTAAATGTGTTTACAGTATTGATTTTATTTACTGTTTTTAATATAATAGTTGTTTAATTCTTTTTAATTATTTGTATACTTATTGTTTTTAGTTTTTAAGTATTAATGATGTAAGCCTCCTTGGGTCCTTTTAAGGAGAAAGGTGGGGTAAAAATATTTTAATAACTAACTAATTAAATAAATTGGCTCTATTTATGAATGAAGCTGCATTTCTGACCTAAGATACGTACATAAAGATCTTTAAGGCGATATTGGCCTTTAGCTTCCTAAAACTTTGGTTGGGCAAATTGATCTCAATGCATAGATAATTCACCAAAATCTGCTTTAGGATACAGGAAAGATCTGAAAAAGGATGAGAGACAGGCACACCCAGATAACTGACCAAAAAAAAAAAAAAATCAGTAATATTTTCTTCTCTTTAATTAATATACCTGACAGTTTGGTTCTTTATGTTGTAATCTGGGCAATGATTCAAAGGCAAAGACAAACTACAAGGATGAGAGAGGACACTCCTATTTAGTGCCTTGGGGAATCTTAATTGGGGATGAGTGCATATAATTCATTTTGATAACTGTTTGTTCCTTCATGTATGAAATGCATAGGCATGTAAGAAAAACTTGCTATAGACCCATTACATTGCAAACTTTGAAAAAGTAGCAAGGATTGAGTTTCTTTAAAGTAGCAAAGGGGGAGCAGGCATGGGAGAATTGAGAAGATTTAAAGCAAGAAAATATGATGTTGAACAGTCTATGGATGTCAACAATTTGTTCACGTTTGATAAAAACTGAATTGGCCCTTTTTAATATAAATGCTGGCTGGATAGCTCAGAATTTTAGGTTTCTGTGAGCAGAGCCATCCTGTATGGCCTTGGGCAAGCTGCATAGTCTCAAGATGCCCTCGGAAGAAGGGAATGGGAAACCACTCCTGAGTGGTACCTGGAAAACCCTGAAAAGGGTTGCCATAAGTCAGAATTGGTGTGATGGAACATTATTATTGATTATGAATATAAAGTGAAGCTATATAACTCAGGGTGTGGTCACACAAGCATCTAGCTCACATTTTGAATTGCATAGTCCAATGGAAGCTATTTTCCAACAATCATACAGGAAAGAGTGGCTAATTTGAATCTGTACCCAAGCTGGACCTTTTTTTTTGGTCCAACAGTAAGGCTATTATTTTGGGGGGTGAGGCTGGAGCAATTCTTCAGTGGATGGAATGATCACCTTAAGGAGTTTGCTCCTGGTAAAATATTTTATTCTCATGAACTTAAGAAAACCATTAAAAAAGGAAAATGCAGTGATGCCATAGGAGGGAGTCAATTTCAACTTCAACAAAACATTTGAAGATCAAAGCTCCCCTGCATTTTTCTTTCTCTTTAATTCCCCAACAGATGTCATTCCCTCCCTCATTCATGGTAAATACCCCAAATTGTTTTTATTCTGAAGCCTGACCAGATTCTTACAGATTCTTAATGCCCCATTATAAAGCAAGATCTCAACGTTTTCACCTGTATTCCTGCTGAGTGACTCAGGGTGCAATCTGATGGTGAGAAAGGTGCACATCTGATTTAGAGGGAAGATTTCTATGACATTTCACATTTCCTCTGCAACCTACATTTGAACCCATAAGCAAGTTCAAACATGTTAATGAGTAATCTGGCTTTTCTCACCAGGTTACTCATAAACATGTTCAAACCCATAAGCTCAAACATAGGTTGCAGAAAAAATATGACATGTCATAGAAATTCTCCCTCTAGATCAGATGTGCACCTTTCTCACCATCAGATTGCACCCTGAGTCACTCAGCAGGAATACAAGTGAAAACGTTGAGATCTTGCTTTATAATGGGGCATTAAGAATCTGTAAGAATCTGGTCAGGCTTCAGAAAAAAAAAACAATTTGGGGTATTTACCATGAATGAGGGAGGGAATGACATCTGTTGGGGAATTAAAGAGAAAGAAAAATGCAGGGGAGCTTTGATCTTCAAATGTTTTGTTGAAGTTGAAATTGACTCCCTCCTATGGCATCACTGCATTTTCCTTTTTTAATGGTTTTCTTAAGTTCATGAGAATAAAATATTTAGGAAAGAAAAGTGTTGTGTTTCAGAGGGTATTTTGATAAATAAGGAGGAGAAGGAGACATCAGATTTGTTAGGCTTCACAGAATATTTTTAAAATATTAATAGAAATATAATTGATTTTTTTTTTAGAATTAAGAGTTTTCCCTTCTTTTAAATTCTTAATTAAAGGAATCATTTTCTGTGTTATTTTTCCCTTCCAAATTTGGTACACTTAGAGTTTTGAGCATTTGTTATTAAGCTCATCATGTTACTAATCAGCAAATTCTGCATCTTGTGTTATGTTAAGGGAAAGTAGTTTAAATTTGTTTCTCTTTGAAGATAATTCTTGGAGTGCCTTCTTAGGACCAGTTTTCTTGTACCTGATGTCTAATTCTTTAATTTCTGGTGTCAGGCTATTTTAAGTAACCTTTTAAATATTTCTCTAATACTCATTATTTGCCCATTAACATTACTTTAAGCATGAAGTCTGTATGTTAATATCATAGAATCATAGAATAATGAAGTTGGAAGGGGCCTATAGGGCCATATTTATAATTTAAACACAATTAAAATATATCAGAGAAGGGGAGATTGTGAACTGGTAACTTGTGTTCTTCCAGAGTCTACTGTCCAGTTACTCCCTAAGGATGGAAAATTTAAAGATCTCTGATTTATCTGTCCCTTTAATTTTTTTTGGCTAAATAACTATATATTTATGTGAATAAAAATTTAACCAAAAAAGGGGGAATATGAGAGATCTTTATAGTCATATTTCTTAATATTTATGTAAAAACTAGCTGGCTAGATAGATAGCTCAGTGGTTTGGGTAGAGGTTGGGAGTTTGATTCCTCACTGTGCCTCCAGGGAGAAGAGCCAGCCTGTGTAGCCTTGGGCAAGCTGCACAGTCCCAGCGTGCCCCCAGAAAGAGGGAATGGGAAATCACTTCTGAGTACTCTCAACCTGGAAAACCTTGAAAAGGATTGCCATAAGTCAGTACTGACTTGGCATCTTACTACTACTACTACTACTACTACTACTACTACTACTACTACTACTACTACTACTACTACTACTACTACTATTATTATTATTATTATTATTATTATTATTATTATTATTATTATTATTATTATTAAAGCTGGATGGAACAGCCCTTCAATGAGAGGATACCTACAAAAATTGGAATGACTTGTACTAGCCTTTCATTCTGCCTAATTATTTGACTGGCCCCAGGCCAGGACAAATCCTCAGCAATAGATTTGCAAACAAAATTGTCTGTCAATGAAATTAGAACAAAAGTGGAGTTACACACTCCTCTCAGTGAAATGTAATTTACCTTTATTGAGTTTCCATTTTACAAACTTAATATGGTGTGGAAAAGGATGTTGGTCATTAATTGTGCATAGACCCTTGGCTGAACGTTTGCGAAACCATTAATTTCTTGAAAAGAAAGAGCATTCAAGCAAGCAACCAATATTTGTGTTATCTCTTCTTTGCCGGCATCTTATCTCTTCCTTGCCAGAACTCTCTGTTAAAGAACTTGGGCACTTCTGTAGAAAGATAGCCAGACATCCTGGTGGTAAGAAAAGCAACTTTCACAAACCACATGACTCCCCTCCTGATGAGGAGAAGCGTAGAAAAGACAAACACAAGTACTTGCTGCCATGTCTGATGTAGTCTTGGCACTGGATGAGAGCATGCCAACTCCTTAATAAACAGCTCAGCATACAGGGTTTTTGTCCCTTGTTTCATTTTGGAGTGACCCACCCCCAAAAAACTGATTTTGAGTCAGCGCTCTCAGAATTCAGAAGAATTAAATGTCTAATTTGCCAGCTGGCACAATTTGAAATTCTGCCTCAGTACATTAAAACTCTGGGATGAAAAACTTACTTTTGTTTGTAAATAAAACCTTTTGTGACCTGAGGCAAAAAAGAAGATAGCTTAGATCCTCCCACAGCATGTACTGAAGTAACTGGCATTGACAGTTGCATCTTGACGGTGGACATTGATGGTGGAACAGCATCCACAAAGAGCTAGGAAAGTGAAGGAAACCTAGGATGAATAAACCTCCCTGCTTTGGTTTGTGACATGATTCAGAGGTTAGAGTATGATTTCGTTTGAACTTGTTTGGACTTGGCCCATTCCAATTCACACTCCCATGAAGACTGAAATTTGGATATCCAAAATTTATCCTCCAATGGATTGGCAATTGGAAAAGCAAAAGCAAAAGTAAAGTGAACTGCATGCACTTTAAGCACTCTCTGGGCAGTTTACAATTTAATTATGCAGGCTACACATTATACCATCAGCCATCTAGGTACTCAATTTACTGACCTTGGAAGGATGGAAGCCTGAATGAACCTTGAGCCGACTACTTGGGATTGAACTGGGTCATGAGCAGAGTTTTGGCTGCAGTACAGCAGTTTAACCACTGTGCCATGAGGTATCTTCAGTTTGGAAATTAATTGGACATTAAAATGGCTGTATACATTTGTTTTCAGTATGGATATATATGAAATTTGGGAACATGCTATTTGATTATTTGTCTGCTGTAACAGACAAATAGGTTATGATTTTTGTTTCAGCCATTTCTAATTTTCTCCTTTTAAACAGTCATAACTTAAAGTTTATGATCCTGTGTCTTTTTCTGCAATACAGCAATGTCTGTATTCTGCAAGGACAAAACAAATACAACAAGCAATACAGACTGAAATCAAAGCAAACTGTAATTGTAGAAACTGGGACAAAAACATGGGCTCATGCTTAAGGTAGGATAAGACAGTGTCTTGAGAATTTTCCAGTCTCCTTGGAAGGTGTGCCTCCAGCAAGAGATTTTGAGGGCAGACAGTGGGATTTGTGGTTGTGATTGTTATGCTTTCCACAGTTGCACAATATACACTTTGCACCAAAACTCCTGTTTTGGTGCAAAGTGTATACCCTTGTGTGTCTTACCCCTTGTGTGACTAAAAATACATACAGAAAGCACACAGAGAGAGGCTAATTGATTGTAAAGGCACAAGCAACCCATCCAGTGCTTCTACTGCCATATGCATAAAAACAGGAGTTATTGCATTTTTCTTTACTTTATAGAAATGCACAAAAAAAAATCAAACATCTACAAAATCTGTTAAAGACCCTATAAAATAAATTTCACAATCCTGATGCTGGGAAAATTGTAATTTTTTCTCTTTTGCTTCATTTATCAAGCAAAGACAAACTTAGTGTGCAATCAGACATGCGCTTAGCCTGCTCTTTAGTCCGCTGTGGAGACAAGTTGGTTTGCTCCTTTCTCTGGAAATCACACAAGTTGATTGCTGGAACAAACCAGCCCATTCCCAGAGCATTCCTACCCACACCTTTCTGGAGCTGCTATGTTATTAATATAGATAAGATTGCTCCACTTTTGTTTGTTTCCAGAGCATACAATTACTGGAAATTAACCAAAACAAGCCTTCAGCTGTCAAGGCTCTTTCAGCTATCAATTTGCCATATTGTGAAGTGCCTTAGGAAGAGAGCCATTTCAGGATATTGACAAATTAAATACTTCCACTGCTGCTCTGCATAGGGACAGAGGAAGTAATTTTTAAAAGACTCTGTTACAGCAGAGCAGATGTGCTTGTTAAATAAAAGGGAAAAACTTCCTCCCAGAAAGAGGAAACCGAAGGAGAGGAAACAAGGGATATTTTCCACTTTTCTTTGACCTGTCTTAGGGTTCCAGTCAAGAACCTAATTGTAGCTGAATCCACCACCAGTCATTACTATCGAGCCTGCAACAGCCCACTCCAAAACAGCCTATGTAGATGAGCCCTTAGTCAGGAGTCACATCCCGACCTAAAGGCCACTTTGGGATTTCGGGGGAGGATGCTTGACATTAAGCTTTGTCCTGCAAAACCTTGCTATTGCTTCCCAGTGCCCTGCTGCCTAAGGCAACTGCCTGCCTTATTTTCCCTAATGGTGGAACCCTCTGTAAAGATCCAGTCATTGTCAGTTAGTAGTGGAACAAACTCAGGTAAAATGGGATTACTTGGATACAGGACAAATTTTCTGTGATTGTGGAGAAATTCAATTGATGCAGCACTTACGTACATACAATTTATGCTCCATCACATGTACAACAGAAGATCTAGCAAATGGCTAATGCTATTGAAGTAGCCCACTTCTGGTGAAAAATAGTCTAGTTATATGGACATTTTAATTTGGTTTTAATTTTACCTATATTTCATATACATTCATACTTTTAAATTGTACAGTGCTCTGATACAAATACAGAAAGAAAGGACATGGAACCAACTATCTCTATTAAATTATATGTTGGTGAAATTATGGGATTTTCCACATTTTCTCATAATATCTTTTCCCCCCTTTTTCTCAGTTCCCTCCCAATAGAAGGCTACTTTGTAGAGACTTCTGTGGATATTATTAATTTGTAAATTCAATGCACTAGAAAATTCAAAACAGGTGTAACATTTTTATTTTTCCTTTTCTGTACATAAATTTGGAAACATGATAGACTCTAAAGAGGGGAGTTAGCTTGCCAAATTTCTGAAAGTTAGCTTCAAATGTTTATGTACTAGACATCCTTCAAGTTTCTCTCTTTTTTTCCTCAAAAAAGGAGAAAGCAGGCTGAAGCAATTTGTGTTCCAGACACAAATAGAATTATAAAGTCTCTTCACTTCTCCCAGAGTACAGGGCTGACCATTCTGCTTCTGTCTAGACCTTATACAAATCAGTCAGAACCAGACCAATTCGATTAGTAATTTGAAATGTGTCCTAATCCAGTACATAGACCTAGTTATCTGTAACTAGTTGGTTTCAAGGTCTGGTCAAAGACAAATAGCACATTTTTTAAAAAGAGGAAGTAAAGCCTTTATGTTTCACTAGTAAGCCAATCTATATCACGTTTCTCTTGCTTCCCAGCTTCAAGGAACAAGGCCTGATGAGATACTTGATTCTTAAGGAAGAAAATCTCACATGTACCTCTCCACCTGTGGCAAGGAAAATACAATAACAATAACATAGAGAACTAATGATTTCCCAGCCATTTCATGACAAACCAGCTCATCTATCTGAAAAAGCTACCTCTCTCTGCGTAATGGTACTATAAATGCAGATACAGCGTAGCCTCCATGATAGTAGAAGGTGAATCTCTACTGACGGATGGAGTCCATTCCATCTCTTATGATTCTGACATGTGCCATGCAGACATGAAATATGAAATGGGGTGAGTGGTGGAACTCTGTAAAAATGAAATGAAGATATATACGGCAGGCCATAATGGATGTGTATCTGCCTTATTTTACTGGAGTTACTGAGAAAGCAAAGTGAGGAGTTGATAAAAGGGAAAACAATTTCTTCTAAAGCACGCTGAGAAAATGCTCTGTGCATACCTAATAAGGAGACTGAATTGGGAGTTGAGATTTCCAGAGAATAGTATGAATATTATTAGATTAACAGAGACAAGGTCGAGGAAGGAAATGACGGAGAGTATAAAAATCAAGACCGGGGGTGGGGGGAAAGTACTGAAGGCTTGAACAGAACACAGTGAAGATTCACCCCAGCAGTGTGTGCTATGTGATGATACCAAGCTGTCAGAATGAGAGCAAGGTAAATATTTTGGCCGATCCATCAGAAAGCTTCAGTGATAAGAAACAACGAAGCTAGCCTGGCTCTGACAACCCTCCAGGCCAGCTACAGAAAGCAGAGAAGCAAATGCTATTCTGATAAGGAAAGAAGGCTGGAACTTTGATCATGGAGGATTTTAATTACTGAGATCAGAGTAGTGATTACGACATGATTAAAAAAATGTTTTTTGTAGATAATGCAGGATTCTTCTCTAACACAATTTGTTGAACAATCTCTATGGTCAGAGGCTATTTGGGAAACTAATCCAGTGAATGAGACGCATGTAATTAATAAAGACAGTCACGTAGGATTTGGTAATCACAGAGTCATTTCAGATAAATTTGCAGGCTCTCGCTCTCTCTTTCTTTTTTTCTTTTCCGTTCTTTTTTCTCAGTATTGTTGAGAGATTGACTGCGAGGAAGCACTAGAAGGCTCGGAGGACTACTGAATATTAATTGCAAGCAGCTCAGCTCAACCTTTTAGAGCAGTTTCAAATATTCAGCGAACTGTATGCAACAGCACAGTTGAAATCCAATGTAATTAAACAGAAAGATAGAAACCAATAAAACAAGTGAATATGATGGATTGGTCAAAAGCAAAGTGGAGCTGGAGCTAGGCACAGAAAGCTTTTTCAAATGAGGTTTAGCAAGAAGGTAAACGAGAAGATCTATTAAAAGAGACAGGGATCATCAAAAACATATTTCTTACAAGGACCAGCCTGGGTCACCATGCAGTATGCAAGCTCCTGGATGAGGCAGAACTCCTCCTAAGGCTGGTTCTTCCTTGGAGAAGATAAAAGAAGGGACTGTTTTTTTCTGTGTGAGCATGTGATTTCTGCAGATCATTTGCATTTCAAGAAGAATGTATTCTATGTAACTTTTAACTTGTAAACCATCCAGAGTAGTGAATGCACTAATGGGGCACTAACTAACTAACTAACTAACTAACTAACTAACTAACTAAATATTCTTATGGATGTAGAAACATTGGATTGAATCTAATTGAGAGTTCCTATTAAAACAGGTCCACTGGATCAATAAGATTTACCTAGTTTGGTGGCTCTAATGTCAGTGGGTCAGTGATTCTGCTCTGGGTTTTAGTCTAAACTTCAAAGGAGCTGTCCAAGGTGCAGAACCTTGGATAGCATCTTTAAAGTTTGGACTAAAACCTGGAGTAGAATCACTGCCCCACTGACATCACAGCCACCAGCTGCCTCTGGACTTATATAGGCATTGAATTACCAGATACCCATGAATTCAATGGGTCTATTGTATCTAAAACAACAACTGAACTTAGGGAAACTTAGGGAAACTCTGGCCCACAGGCTAGATCTGGCCCATAGGCTCTTCCCACCATGCCACACACCTCCCTTCAGCCACACATTCCCCTCATATGCTTTTGCTTTGTGCCAGTGTTTGGGAGATATGGGAAGCAACAAGAGGTGCTAATGTGTCATGTTTTGTCATGTTCTCCAAAAATTGCTTTTGCTTTTCTGCAGCTGCTGACTTCTAAGTTTAAAAAAGAATACTATGAACCTCAAGCGCATCAGGGTTGACCCAAGAAATTTCACTGCCTGAAATGAATGGCATGTCTTTCCTGTTCCACACGAGCCCCAAGCAGGCATTAATATTTAGGTATACTCCCCAAATAGGGGGTGTATCTCTCCCATCACCCTAAACACACAGAAGGGCTCTCTGTGGGGATTGAAACCATGATTTTCCAAGGTTCCAGTTTACACAGAGAACCCTAATAATAAGAGGCCTCCTGTTCAGATTTGCCATTGTCTTTGTGTCCAGGACAGACAAACTGGAGACGGAAGAGAGTACAACCGAAAAGCAGGCCATTTTAAGGTGGCCATGACAGAAATTACCACCTCCAAAGCTCTGTCCTCAAACAGATAGGAATGGCCAAGTGCTTGGGAATCTGTCACCTGATGCAATTGCTTCCCTTTGTCTGATGATAGGGCTAGCTTCCCCATGAGCTCCAAGTGGAATAAAAGAATGTACAAATGTAGGGAATGCTGAAGATATTCCCATCCAGGGCATCGTTTAGTTTATCTAGCCATGTAGTAGGCTCTCAAGGTATGTAGCAGTCTGTTGAAATTAAGAACCAATTAAACGTCTCCTAATAGTGCTTGTATTATGCAGGAAAGAGATACAGTTTGTGCAGGACACACAACAATGGGTTCAAATTACAGGAAGAGATTTTGGTTGAATGTCAGGAAAAACTTCCTAGTTGTTAGAGCAGTACGACAATAGAACCAATGACCTCTGGAGGTGGTGTGTGGTCCAACACTGGAGGCATTCAAGAGAAATTTAGACAACCACATGGCAGATATCTTTTGATTTGTATTCCTGCATTGAGCAGGGGGTTGGACTTGATAGCCTTATAGGCCCCTTCCAACTTCATGATTCTAAGGTCCCACACCTGAGTCATTCCAATTTTATTCACACCATGCCCATTATAACCATCTAAATACAGTCCTGAATGCTGGGCTTCTTCTGCTTCCCCACATTTATGATCATTATGCAGGTCATAATTTGGAGCAAATTTCCACAGGACTGGGCTGTAAGAATATTTTTTATTCATTTCTTCTAAAACGTACAGGGAGATGTGGGGATATATTAACTATGGTCAAACAGCCTGCAAAAGCTGAAAGATATTTTAATACTTGCTCTAATAATGCAACATTCTGAATAAATAATTTCTATCGGTCTGCTAACATTAATGTATGTGTGCTTTAAAAAGAAATGTGAGTTCCAACATGCATTTGATTTTATTAAACCTGAATGTTAATAGCTCAGAGCACTAAGACCAAGAAAGTACAACTAATTATAGAAAATGACTAATTTAATTTTATTGAGAGAAGTCACATAGAATTGGACATAGAAATGGACTTCTTTCGATTTCTGTGCGCTCTGTACATTTTTGCTGCCATTTCTCCTCCCTCACCTTTATCAATTTCAGAACAATGCACTACCAGGAGTACTTTGGGGTTTTTTTTTTTAATACAGTAGGACCCCCATATTCACGGGATCAGTATTTGCTGATTCATTTATCCATGGTCTGAAAATATTTTAAAAATTAAAAGAATAATTTCCAGAAATATAATTTTCTAATGAAGTTACCAGAACTGTCCCCGAGAGGGAGTCATAGACCATGCTATGTATAGTGTTGGCTAGATAAATATATTTCCATGATGTCATTACCAAAAGTGGCCACTAGACAGAGCCAGAGACCATGCTGTGCATAGCATTTGCTACTATAATAGCATTCAGTATAATCTGCATTTTTCAGCATCCATGGAGGGGCTAGGAACTGATCCCCCACAGATCTAGGGATCCTACTGTACTTGCCAAATACCAAACTTTCTCTTGCACAAAAATTGCTGCATTTATTCCTCCGGACATTGGAAGACTTGATGTCCTCATCAAAAGCAACGGTTCCTTCAGCTTCCTTCCGATAATTGATAATACTGCCAGTTGCTCTTTTTAAAATCAGATTTAGAGGCCTGTAGCGTGGAATGAGCCAAAGTCTAAGTGCACATGGCTGCGCTCACCCAAGTAGCAAGAGGCCTGCTGCTGTGCTGATCAGGAGGCCCATGAGGCAAGGAGGCTTGCCCTTGCTGCTTCCTTTGCCAGCAGCGATGGGCAGGCCTTCTCGCCTTGCGTCATCTCACCTTGTCTCAGCGAACCCTGATGGCCTCCACCAGGGGCACAAAGGACTCTTCCCAATGCCCTGTATCCAGATTCCGGTGTCAGAGGGTCTCCCAGCCAGCCACGGAGTGATTGAGTCACTATAACAACTCTTGGGCCTCGAACACTCCCCGTTGATGGTATCCTCCCAGCAGTCCTCCTGGTCCTCTCCAACTCTCCTCCTTAAATCTTCAGCCCTCCATGGCTCCATGTGTGACCTCCAAGGTGTTGTCCAGGTGAACTACGATTGGGGAATCTCACCCTGACCCTCAAGGAGGTTTCACCACTAGAGGGATTGGGGCCGGTCCCACACATTGGCATTTCAATCTGCCAATACTGGATCAGATCTACCTGTGCCCTAAACTAAGCAAAAAGAACTTTCATAAGTTTGCATATTGCATGCACATAATCAATCAAGATGTAACTTTGAATGTATTGATTTTTTTTTTCATGGAAAGGGACACCATAGCTCAGTGGTCCTGTTTTGTGTGAAGAAGCTTCTGGGATCTCTAGTTAGAAGGACTAGATGGTTGGATAGTCTCTTCTGTCTCTCTCCTGAGATCTTGGAAAGCTGCTACCAGTCACAGTGGTAAATAATAGGGGATGCAGACAAATAACTGTTCTTAAAGCTTGAAAATATATTGACCCTTAAAGAGTGTGAACAGACATTTTTATTAACTTTTGGTGGGATTTTCAATGTGATTCCACATTGATTGAATCAACCGACAAACTAATTTTCAGATATTGAAGGAAGTCATAAAGATGCCCTTCAACAGTTGTTCAGTCTAATCCAGTGAACACAGGTCAATGAACAATGCACCAAAACTCAGGAAGGTAAATGAAGCATCATCATGAAACAGAAAAGAAACAGAACCAATTGCCTAGGGGACTTGCATAACCCCTGGCTTAGAGGCTTTCAAAGAGATGTTGACAGACATCTGCCAAGGAGACTTAAGGCTGAAGGGACCATGTGAGCACCCAGAAGCAACTGGCTGGCGGCTGAACTGGACCAGAATTCCAGACTGAATGGACATTAATCTGATTGTGTTCTTAGTGCGAGGGTGTCTTGTTACCAAGGAAGGCAATCTTCAATGGCTTCCAATGACCCATACTTATCCTTGCTACTTTTGAGTAGTGCTGTAGACTACCTGTTGCAGAGTTTTGAATTTCTGGTAAAATTCCTTTTTGATACATAACAGAAGTACAGAGATCCACACAGGAGAATAGCTACACGTTCCCCAGAAGCCACCTCTATCTCATTAATTAGCGCGTAAAGTCACAGTAACTGACTCTGAGACATTTGGAGGAGAAAGAATAAAAAACATTTCTTTACTTAAAGTTACTTGAACTTATGTATGGTGCTTTCTTTACTGCACTCATACTTAGCAACCAGCTGAGCTGATCAAGAGCAAGCAAACAAACAAATGACTGCTTCCAAATGAGGAAAGAAAGGGAAAAGGACACTCAGCAGATACATGGAGCTCTCTTTGAATTCAAATGCTGGAAGGAAAGATTGGTTAGTGCTGGATAAGTAGATAATCACCCAGCCCAGAAAAGTCCCTCACAGTCACACAAACTACAGACAGCCTGTAAGGCTGCAAAACAAAACAAAACTCCAACACTACCAGACACCTCTCTCTTTTTTGATGTTTTGAAATCTCTCTTTTTTTTTAAAATCCACTTAAGCAGACTTTCTCTTGGCTTCATATATTAAGGCTTCTCTATATATATCAGAAAGCTTTTCTGGCATTTACAAAGTGTGACAAAAGTTTATGGCCTTTGGAAGAATATAGGTCAATTAAATGTATTCAGCTGTTCAACTTTATGACCTTATCAACTACATTTTCACCTTTCTTTAAATCCTTGTTCATTTACCACCAAGGCTGCTGCAACTATTTCCAGCTATTGAATTGACCTTTGGTTTTACAAACATCCGTAGATCAACCATTAAAATGCAATAAAAATTTGTAACTCAGTTTATAGTGAAACTAAGAAACAAATGGAAACCTAGCTAGCAGTAACCCTCCCATGCCCTATGTCTGATTTCCAGAGGGTACTTGCATTCAGAGCTTGGGTTACAAAGCAGAGTCCACAGTTATGTCATCCACCCACCCACCTTTTATTCTACTCAATCCCAAAGGATAAAGATAACAGGAGATTAAAACATATGCATTCAATAGTCAACAGAAAGGAGTATTACATATTTATTACGATACAGAAACCTAAGCACTTTAATACTACTTTGTTCCTAGTATCTTATAATATTAGAATATAGGGCTGTCCAATGAAGCTGCTGGAATAGTGGAAGATTTGAGTCAGACCTCTTCACAAAGCACGCAAGTGACTCTGGAATTTTCTTCCTAAAGATGTAGTGATGACCTCAAACTAAGCTGTAAAATTAGACATATTCAAGGAGGAAAAAGCTCTCTGTGTTTTTTTTAAAACTTCTTTACTACTGCATACCTGTTCCATGCTATCTCTTATGAAACTCTCCCTTGAATGTCTGTTGTATAGAACAGCAGGAGAGAGCGCTTGCTCTAATGTCCACCCTCCTCTCCTGCTTTGTTAGCTTCCCATGAGCCTCTGACTGGCCACTGTGGGAAACAGATATAATATATAGGCCTTTGGCTTAATCCAGTGGGTTCCTTCTTGTAGTCTTATATTCAGCTGCGAAGAGACAGTTCAAATAAAGAAATCTCACAATCACTCTCAAAGATCTGGGGGAAACTACCCAAAGGAAGAAAGTAACTCAGTTCTGCAACTCAGCATCATCCAATTAAACTGGTTTGCAAGAGGTTGAGAACCAAAAAAATGAACATGTTTCTTCATAAAATGTATAATGACTTTCTGGAATTTGCTACCAGAAATGAGGTAACAGCTTTAGAAGTCATTTTAAAAATGACTAGAAAAATTTACAGCTTAGAAATCTATGAATGGTTATTATGCATCATGAAACTAAGTAGTAGCAGATGCTTGGAACGAAAGATGTAGCCGTCACTCCCTTCCCTGCATGTGAGATTACAGAAAGTCACCTGTAACACAACTGAGCACTACCAACTGAACACATTCATATTAGATACCAGGTATAATACTGAGGTATAGAAAGCCATATGTGGTAAATTAGTAGCTGGAAATTTTGAGTTAGGATTAGGGATGGGAATTTTGGATTTTTATTATTATTATTATTATTGTACTGCAGATCTCATAATTCTCCATTCTGGAAGTTCTACCTGACACCTAAGCACAGCTCACAGGGGAGAAAGGCCTCAACTGAAAGGCTTTGGGCTTAGCTAGGCCTAGCTCCCTCCAGCTTCCTGTCCCTGTCCCAGTGCTATCTGGGAAGGTGTGTTAACGGTGAAATAATTTCCTTTTAAAAAAACATTATCCAGGAGGAATGCTCCTAATCTTATGAAAATAAGCACACAAAAAAAGTAAAAAAACAACATTACGTTTAGAATACAAAAGTAGGGGCAATTGATACCTTTATTGAGTCACTTTTTAAAAAAAGCTAGCTTTTGACCTATACTAGTCTTCATCAGGCTGTGTGCCAATATATTGTGGATACTGCAGTTAAAAAAAAAATTGAAGGTCCCAAAACTCATGCCGCATGTCCTTGCCAGGTATGTTTCTTAAAGATAAGTTCCAAAATGCAGGGTGCAAACCCAAGTCAGGAGTCTGGGTTTCAAATTCCACTCTTGCTGCCCATTGGTTGGAGAAGATCCAACCAAAGGCAGGATCATAGAGACAAGGAATTTTGGCTCTTGAGCCCAGACCTCAAGCATCACCCTATCAGAAAGTAAGCCATTTTACTGCCCAGGAGGAGCCAATGGCTGGCCTTAGTGGAATCGGTTAGAAATGTCATACCTGAAAACTAATGACATGACTCCAGGTTATGCTGGCACCAAGTTATTACAAACATAGACAACAGCTCTAGTGAGGACTACCAGAAAGCAGCCATTTTGTCCAAACCAAAGCTCATTTCTTTGGATGCATCACAGAACTTTGGGCGTAGGATCAAGGTAATGCTCAGATGTCTTGGTGCAGTATCAGATGTAGGCAAACAAGGGTCGAAATCTGTTAAGTTGGCTGCTCCACAAGAACAAG
Source organism: Intellagama lesueurii (assembly GCA_037013535.1). Classification (NCBI taxonomy): domain Eukaryota; kingdom Metazoa; phylum Chordata; class Lepidosauria; order Squamata; family Agamidae; genus Intellagama; species Intellagama lesueurii. Next base: position 23,701,949 of record JBAJHW010000010.1, on the reverse strand, counting down.
AGGATTTCACCACCATGTGAAACCTTTTAAAGTTTTTCCTCCACGAAGTCTGGTAGGCAGCTTTCCAAAATATCAGCATGGAACTTTACATTCACTATTGCTTAATGCAGCATTAATTTAACTGCAGTTCTCCCTGTAAAGCCAGATGAGAGCCTGACAACGGACAAATCTAGCTGTAAAGTGAGGCAACTGTTGACCTTATTAGCTCTGATCTCATTATATATTGGGAATGTTACCTTATTATTTCTTGAGAGACCCAAGAGAAGTAGAATACTAACTCATTATCTTAGCTTGTTAAGCTACCCAGGAAGTACATGAATAAGAGTACTGTGGGTATTAATTGTTTCAGGAAAATTAGGGTTTTTGTCCATTTAAAGTACAACCAATTTACATACTGCAACTTGAGGATTTTGGAGGAAGGTTGGAAAGTTACTCAAGCAAAAGAAAAGAAAACCATCAAACACCACAATGATCTACTTTGAGCAGTATAGATGTCCTTAGCTGTTTTCAGAGGGTAAGATACCTTTGAAATCCCTCAGGAAGAAAAAACAATTCTCAAGAGTAGTACAAGCCTTCTGCAGACCATTCTATGTGTATTTGTCTGTGTAGGTGGTGTGTGCAGGTGTATTGGAATAAAGCCACTTTCAGCTGTGTAGTTCCACAGACACTACTTCCAATCGACAACGTTATTTACCATGGCCAAGGGAGGTATTACAGGAAGAGAAGTCCCCAAATAAAAAGAAACCCAAGAGGCTTCTCCAAACACAAAATAGGTTTTCTAGATGCACAATACAAAAAACGTCAATTGATTGATTTACGTAATATGGGGATCTGGAGATGGAATGCAGAAAACCATGCAAAGAAGTCTTGTGAAAGGGAACAGTCCTTTCCAAGCTCCTGTTACACTGTCACTCTTCTTTCTTGTCCTCACTAAAGGTCATTGGTAGGGCAAAAAAAGTTGTATCTGGCATGTGCAACTGTGGATAATGTTAATGGGCTGCAACTCCCATCATTTCTCCCCTTTTGATATGCTGGACAGCCACCGTTTGCACACTTTTAAGCCAGGCTGCCCGCTCGTTCCCATGGTACCTCTCTGAAAGTCTCCCTAGCCCACCCGAGTTGTTCAATAAAAGAGTTAATCTTAACCCATAAGGAGAGGGAATGGCTTAGCTTCACTGCCCTCCATCTTAACGCTCTCACGGGGAGAGCTAAATCTGAAGATCTCCACATGATTTCGAAGCCTGCTTGTTCAAGTTTTCTGATTGTACGGAAAACCCTGATCGATGCAGACTGCTCTTTGCTTCAGATCTAGTTTTCTGCAGACAGGAATAAAAATGAAAGGAGGCAAAGCCAACCTATGCTATCTGCTCATGGGTTAAGAATGTCTTGCTTTCTACTGAATGTCTGAATAGAACTTTTTAAAGGGATCCATTCTTATTAGGGTGAAAGAGCTCAGTGACTGTACAGGCTATGTTCTTTTCCCTTTGCCTCCTGGCTTCTATTAAGGAAGAGATAGCCTCCCTCTGCACAGAAATCTCCCAAGGATGACCTTCCAAACCTGTCACATCATTTATTTGGACCACTTCTGGGCTTACCACTGAAGAGTGGTGCTCATGTAATTGAAGATTCCTCCATGGAAATAAAATAAAAAAGGCACATTCTCAGAGGGAAAAGAATATGTCGCTGTTAACAACAGTCTCCCAAGAGCTACCTTTGGGAAGGGAGATGAAATCCCTTTTCCTCCATCAGGTCCAGCATGTTGAGGAGGTGGGTAAGGCAAGGCATGCCTCAGCATGGGTGTTGTATGGACACTGAGATGTGGCTCCTGGTACAGGTGGTCTCCACCTTCAGGCTGGTCTGGAAGGAGTGACAAGTGGCGGCGGCAGCCCTTGTGTCGCAACATTCTGCTTCAAACTGCACCCGCCTTGGGGCAAACTTAGAGTGAGGGAGTGGTGGCGGCAGTACCAGTTGGCCAGGGGCCCTTTGGGTTAAGGAGTCTGGAAGCCTCGGTAGCAGCTCTTGTATCCCACGGTCAGAGTGGGCTCTTTGAAGCAACCTCCGGCTTTATTGCTGGTATGCCTCCCATTGAGTCACCCACCACCTTCCATTGCCATGGTGTTCCCTGGGTGGTGGCACCCAGAGGTCTACCTACTTTGGTTCCATGAATACTGCTTCCTGACAACCTCCCAGTTCTCCTTGCTGGGGTCTTCTACATTTGCCTCCACTTCTGCCTCGCACACCTCCCAATCTTGGGTGTCTGCCCATAATTCCTCCTCTCCTGATCTGGTATCCTTCTTCTATAGGTGGTCCTTTGGAGCCACACCTCATGCCGCTACTGGCATACCCCTGGCATTCCCTCCAGACCTGGATCACTACCCCAATCACTGGGAGGGGCCTACATTGCCCTGGTGGGTTCTCTCAAGGTGGTCAGCCCACTCAGACCTGCAACCACTGGGAGTCAGGGCTCCAGCTAGGCCAGAGGTTACCAAAGTGTGTGCTGTAGTGTGCCCTGAGACCCTTGCAGCACCCCATGGCTCCCCTGGGGCACTACAAAACCAGCCAGGAGCAACATGGAGACTTCTCTTTGTTTTTTTTGCTGAGCTGGCAGTGGTGGTGGTACTGCTGCTTTCCTGGTTCTGGCTCCTTCACATGCCTTCACCTGTATGACCGCCCCGCATCCCTCACCACTTCTCCTACTCCGCCACCGCTGCCGCCACTCACAGAAACTATGAGTCCAAAACGTTTGGGGGGCATACTTCCAATAAGTCTGATGGACACTCCAGCAGCTGGGACCCAGGAGGGTACAGAAAGGGAGAAGGAGGGTCCAGGTGGGGGAGAGAAGCTGGAGGTGGATGAGCCATGCCTGGGAGGGAGTTTGGGCCCAGTTGGAGGGAGCACGATATAAGCAAAGAAGAAGAGGAGGGAGGGGGAAACACATCAGCCTCCACTGAGTCTGAGACTGAGGAGTGGAGAAAGGTGACAGAAGAGCTGGACCCTGTGTTTTGTGCCTTGGGGGAGAACAGTGCAGTTTTGACTGTGCAGAGGGGTCCAGGTTGAAGTGACACAGAAGGGGCAAACCTGTCTTCAGTCCAGCAGTGATGCCAAACCCTTCAATGACCCCCTGGAGGCCATGGAGGCCAGCTGGGCACTTGGGCCCCACCCTAAGTCAGTGGAGGTGCTGGACGAGGAAGCACCATAAGGAGGGTCTGAATGCAGGCAGGAAGAACGAGGTGGTTCTGGTAACCTGTGAGTCTGTGTGTGGCAGTTTAAGTCCTCCCTAAAAGGTGCTAGTTGGCTGAGCTCTATCTGGAACATCTGACACCAACTTCAGACTGTGGACACCTCAAGTCTAGTGAGTGGAACCTGAGCTCAGTCAAGGACTGGAGTTGGCAGGGGGTTAGTGACGTCAACTCAGACCCCCCACCCCCCCACCCCCATGGACTGGTAGGATGGGATGTGGCTGACAACCAAGCTTTCTTTGTACCCTTTTCCCTCACTTTAATAAAGCCTAGTTTCAGCACCTCTGGGAGTCTTGACTTTATGGAACCCATCGCTGAGGACTTCCCACCTCCTACCCCACGGTGGTCACAACAATATGATACTCACATGCATGCTTTAGCATTCAAGACCAAAGAGGCAGACTGGAAAGTGACAAAGTGAAGAAAGCTTAACTGATTAATTGTATGGGTTTTAGTGAATTTGTTGATCGATCAATTCAACCTGCAGAAAATTATATGTGAGAACATTCAATCATCCTTAGTTGGTAAGGAGCATAATTTGCTATGATAATTATTATTAATGGTCAATCCTGTAATTATTTACTCCAAATTAAAGTGTATGTGTTCTATGCAGTTTGCAGTCTAGTGAATCTGTATAAAGTTGCAGCCTTACTTATTTATTCCCAGAGCATTGTCAATGTGACTGACATAGCGCAAGAACACTGGTCCCTGCCCCAAGGAGCTTGAAAATCTAAAACTCAAAAGAGAGGAAATGGGAGAGGAAGAGTGTCTTGCTTCCCTAGGACTTCCAGGGTTTCAGCCAGCCGTAGTTCAGGTGAGAGGGCCAAGGGGAGCAAGGGCCTGTCCAGACGGGGGTATCTGGAGCAGTCTGGTTTGCACTTAAATGTTCTTTTGTTCAGTGCTATCTATTTTATCGCTCACTTGAGTGATCCTTCTGTTCACAGTGGAGATATTTATTCTCCTGTGAGAAGAGTCCACACAGGGCTTTGAATTACCAGTTTACTCATGAGCAAGGTTTACCTGACTTACTTGTGAGTATGTTCACCTGGTTTAATTATGTGTAAGTTTACCTAGTTTACTCCTGAGTAAGGAAGCAGCAGCAGCAGTGGAGGACAGCAGCGGTGTGAGGAGAAAATATTGGGGTGAGTATTAGAATTTTGCTGCATTAGTTAGATGATAAAAATAGAGGAGGGGGTTTCTCCATCCTCCCTTTTAATGTCACAACCTTCCTAATACATCACAGAGTTGTCTCCTCAGGTAACACCAATCAGAGCTCCATTTGCATGCAAGCCAGCCATCCACATGGGCTACACAATGAGATAATTAAGAGCATGCTGAATCGTATTTATTTATTTTATTTATTTAGTTATTTATTTGATTGATTGATTGATTGGTTGGTTGATTGATTTTTATACTGCCTATCTGGCTACCAAGGCCACACTGGGTGGGTTACATGGTCACACATCATTAAGAACAGTCAAAACAAAACATAACAATATAAATCAAAATTAAGAACAAACATATCAACAGAATTTAACTAATAACATCTAAAATAAAAAAGCCAGGTGGCAGGATAGATAATATAAGTGTCAGGTGTTAAAAGCACCACTGTATTAAGGTGTTAAAGGTCCGGAAAGGCCTGTCTAAAACCATGTTTTTAACAATCGCTTAAAAATTCCCAGTGGAGGGGCCAGGTGAATTTTGAGCGGGAAGCTGTTCCAAAGTTGGGGGGCCACTGCCAAGAAGGCCCGGTTTCTAGTCCTCACTTTTGGGGCCTCTCTCTGGGTCAGTGCTCTCAACCACCCAGCCTGGGAAGATTGCATAGGACAGGCAGATCAAATCAGGACGAGGCGTTCTGCCAGATATCGAGGTCCCAAACCATTTAGGGCCTTATAGGTTAACACCATCACCTTGAAACTGGCACAGGTAACCAGTGCAAGGTGGCCAAAGTAGGGGAAACGTGTTGATATTTCTTTACCCCACTCAACAATCTGGCCGCTAGGTTCTGGAACTGCTGAAGTTTCCGTAGCAGCCCGATGGGCAGCCCCACGTAGAGAGCATTACAGTGGTCTAATCTAGAGACTACCATTGCATGGACTAGTGTGGTGCTGGACCCAGTGTCAAGGTAGGGACACAGCTGGGCAATCTGCCTGGGCAATTGTACAAAAATGACGACAACAACAACAACAACAGCCCAGAAGCACTCTGCCAGAAAAGAGTGGGATAGCTCTTAAAGGAGCAGGTTGGACTGATCTAAGCACAAACGTGTGGATGCCATAATTTGGTTTGCACCAAACATAGCAACAGTGATCCAAACAGTGATCTAGATGGTGTTACCCAAGGAGCCCCTATGCCACAGCATGTTCAGAACCATGGTTAGCACTGCAAGTGCCCTCCAGAGACCCTTGACTCAGATTCTGAATCATGGACAGCAATTTTCAGTTACGGGAAAGACATTCTGCCCCAGGATGGAGCAAGTGGTTCTTTTACAGCCAGTACAGGAAACACACAGGAGCTACACTACACACTCAGACAAAGCCTTGCTGACCCATTTTAAACCGCCTCTGATCAGTCATTCCTTGTATCTCTGCCTTGTGCCTCACTTTCTCGTCTTTTTTAGCTCTAATTAAATAGAGTAGTCACACCTTGTGGCCAAATCAATTACTGGTCAGAACTGGGGGATGCTTACCAGAGTTGCTTAATTTTCCTCAGTAATCAATCCACACATTAATTGACTCTTAAAAGGAGAAAACAAGAAGAAGAAAAAGCAACCGAGGCTGTTGAGGCGTCTGGGCAAGTGTGAATGGCAGGAAATCAGAAAATTGCAGATTGTCAACGAAATTCACTTTATTGTCTCCTGCTCGCTTAAGCAATTTTTCTGACACTCCATTTCAGCACTGCCCAGTGAACACTCTTGTGATATTTTCCTTTTATTGCAATGCTCAGATGGATTATGCAGCAACCATCAACAATCTGTTTATGAAAGAGGGAACATCCTGGGAATTGTCAGTAAGATCGTCTACATATCAGTGCATACTAATGAATATTTGCCATTCTGCGAAACTGCTGCGGTCGGCATAAGAAACTACTTACAGTTTTCTGTTGTTGTTGTTAAAAGAATGGTTTTCTGGGCAAGAGGGAGGGAGAGAAGAGCGTGTCTATCATGTTTTTATATCCTTTAATAAACATTGCAGAGGAAGTGCTAAAATAAACAGAAAGAGGGGGAAGGTTTTCTCTTAGGCAGCAATCAACAAATTCACATTCCATGGAGCCACTCCACAGAAGTCAATGGGATTACTCTGAAATAAGCATTTTGTGGCTTGCAGCCGATTTCATTGGCACGTTCTAATAGTACATAAAATATTATGATATCCTGGAAGCATAAAAAGCTAACAAGTGCTGGTGTTTCAGAACATAAAACTTCATTCTGTATAGCTTTTTACTCACAAATGTATTTTTTATTTATAGCTGTTTAGACACATGTTACTATATTTTCTTAAAACGTATTCCCAAGACCACAATTCTTCCATGAGAGAATTTAAGAGGAATGCTTAAAAGGCAATAGTGAGAAGGCACAGATAAATGTTTAAATTGAAAGAAATATTTTCAGGGTGGTTTATGGTTTGCTGATTTGCCTGCAATTTTTTCCCCCTGTTCTATTTATAACAGATAATATTTTCCAACACCCATTCTCCAGTTTTATTGATTCAATCTTCTGTCTTACAGAATTTGCTTCCGGGACTTACTTCCCAGTCTGCAGTGCCCCTATCCTTTAGACTGATGTACATAAAGATCTTCTAACTCAGTGGTTCCAAGCTTGGATCCCCAGTTATTCTTGGAATACCACTCCCAGGAAATCCTGGCCAGCACAGCTAGTGGTGAAGGATTCTGGGAGTTTTAGTCCAAGAACTTTTGGGGACCCAAGCTTGGGAACCACTGTTCTAACCCATGCTGGGGAGTTCCTTTGTCTGGACCAACTAAAATGTCACAAAATAATGAACAAGCTTTTGAGCTCTTCAGAACTCTTTATCAAAGTTGATGTTAGACATAAAAGAAACCGGGGGGGGGGGGGAAGAGAGTATTCTAAGAACGAGGTCGACCAGTTCATTGCTCATGGCAAAAACCACCCAAATGATTGTGAATGTTTGGATACAAAATTGCATCTGGTCTGGAGATCCAGTGGGGAATAGTGTCTCTTCAGAGTGAGGTATGCCAGCTTTTTCAGCACTGAGTAGACCTGCGAATGCATGCAAAACCTTCACATCAGCTGCTCAGGACTTTCTGTTCAAAACTACCCTGAGCTGGGCTGTGGGGAAAGATCTGCGGGCACGGCTAGATAAAAATCTCAGATGTGCCTAGAAGAACGGGATCAAACAACAACTGAAGACTTGGCTATATCCCATTTTAGAGTATATAAAAAGATCTGGCCGTCACTCCGTCTTGTTTTTCAACAGCTGTCAATAGTAGGGGGAGCAGGATGGGTTCAAGGATACAGCAAAGGAGAGAACAAAACACCCCTTTCCCTGAATCAGCATCACATGACGTCTGGCCTGGGAGGAAACCTGCAACAGGTACCAATGTCGGATGCTCCTATATCATCCTACACGGCAACTGGGGAGGGGCAGTTTTGTTAGCCGTCCTAAGCAGAGGTGTGTGTTGTTTTTTTTGGGGGGGGGGAGTGAGTCTTGAACGATGCACAACAGCACTTTCTGCTACTGTGTTTCTTGCATTTTGATTTCTAATGCAGAAGGCAAACGTCTGAACCACTGGTCCCTGTTTCTCAGATGTTGCTTGAGGTGAAGGTTTTGTAGTGGTGGTGATAGTTGTCATCCAAATTTCAGCTGAATTCCTGCCGGGCCTTTGTTTTTCCCCTCCATGGATGATTCTTGTGCAACAGAGAAGCAACAGCACTGTGTATTGACACATCCAGCACAATGTGGCATAAAAACAGTGGCTAAAGGTACTAACCTTCACTGTTTCAAATTGCATTGGCTGGGGAAATACATACTTTGCTGATTTTCCTAGCATGGGTCATTTAACAGCATGAAACACATAAATAAAATAATAGCCCCAGTAGAGGTCTACAATCAGCTCTCCAGTGTAGCTGGTAAAAGTCTCCACCATTGACTCATTACACAAGATTTTCCTCTTTGTGCACGCACACAGACACACAGACACATACACGAAGGCCTTCAAAGAATAATAGCATTCAGGAACTGCATTTGATTTAATGCTTTTTCTGGTGATCCATTTAAATATTAGCTTAGCTGAGTGGGAGACAGTTTTATATAAGTGGTTCCTGTGTGGCTAGTTTCATGTACCCAGTCATGTGGGTGGGTGCTGATCCTTGGGGATTTTCAAAGATTTTGTTCATTACATATTTTAAAACAAATTACTTTAATTCACACTTCTTTGTTAAATACACAGAGCAAGACACCTGCGGTACCTCTTCAAATTTTGTGGTGCATTCCCCAGCTCTCCACATCCCCCCCCCCCAAAAAAAGTAACAAAGGCATACAAGAATGTCCTAAAATGAGATGTATATGAAAAGAGAATTATGAGCTAAAATGCTACAAAAATTAGCAATATCTTTGGCTGGGGTCTCCTTGGTTTTTACTGCAACTTGAAAGGTAGTCAGACGGAGGAAGGGCGGGATCTGTTCTTGATCATCCTAGAGTTCAGGGCATGTAATAATGAGTTCAAGCTACATGAAGCCAGATTTCAGCTGAATATCAGGAAAAAGTCTTAACTGTTAGAGCAGTATGACAATGGAACCAATTACCTAAGGAGGTGGTGAGCACTCCAACACTGGAGGCATTCAAGAAAAAAATGGACAATCATCTGTCAGATCTGCTTTGATCTGGATTCCTGCCTTGAGCAGGGGGTTGAACTGGATGGCCTTAGGATGGCCTTCCAACTCCATGATTCTATGATTCTAATCATGTAACTGTCCTTTGTTTGTGTGTTTTTTCTTTCTCTATTCAGGATCGCTTTGCACATGCAAAGCCCAATTGCTTTCAACAGGGTGATCTCTAGCTTGTGCAGCTGTGAGCTGTAGTCAGCATAATGCCTGGAGGGTGTTATGGGCCACATGTCCTAGCAGGATACTGATATTTGCATTTAAATATGAATACTTCTGAAAGCTGGACAATAAAGAAAAACAACAGGAAAAAAATCAGTTCCTTTGAAAGATGGTGCTTGGTGAGACTTTGCCCGATATTCTGAATAACCAGAAAGACAAACAGGTGGGTCCTAGATCAAATCAAGTCTGAACTTTCTCTGGTATATATATATATAATGAGGCCGTTGTAGTTCGGGTATATCAGGAGAAGACAAGACTAATTGGCGTCAAGGTCAAATATAGACACTAGAACAAGGTTAAATATGTGATACTTGAACAGTTATTCCAATGAAAAGACAATCATATTGGGAAAACTTGAAGGCTGCAGGAGAAGAAGAGACCAAATGTGAAATGGGTTGACTCCATAAAGGAAGCCACAACATGAAGTATACAAGAACAGAGCAGGACTGTTGAGGGCAGGACATTCTGGACATTCATAAGATTGCCATACATCAGAGATGTCCTGACTGCATGTAACAACAACAACATGAATATTTTTGTGCTATAGATAGATAAATGCAGAGAGAAATATCAGAGTGATGTGGAAGGGGGAAACTTTTCTTTCTGACATACACCTTTCCTAAGTTTGTGAGTTTTTTTCTTTTCTCTCTCCCTTTTTTCACTTTCTTTTCTCTTCCCTTTCTCTCTTCCACTTTCTCTCCTCCTGCTGCTGCTGCTTTTTCTTCTGTTCCTAGAGCCCGAGGACAGATTTAGAATCTCACTAAGAACTGGTACTGTAAGGAAGCATAATAAATCTATTTCAAAAGGAAAGGGGGCAATTATATATCTTTCAATTAGAACTGCAAATGCTGCCAGACTACCCTGCAACCTCCACCAGGTGCTGCTACTGAGTTTCTGAGCTCCACCCCACCTCCAAGTTTCAGATGAGAAGATCAGAAATGCAACACTAAACCATAATTTGCTTGCATGACCCCCTTCCCCTCCACATGGAATAGGAGGAGAGAACGGCAGAATGTTTCTATTTCATTTTGAATTAGCTACAGTTTCCTGTTGCATTCAGACTTGGGAAACCATGGTTTAGTTTGTAACTGGTTAATGAACCTGGATTTGAACCCATAGATTTCTGAATGTGCCACAGCTAGTTAAATAAATAAGCTCAGATTTGTGTGTTTTCAAAGAGATAGTTGTGATAGTTTAAACCTGGGGAGAGTCAATTTTGCAAGGAGGAAGGTTACATGGGTGGCAGGCACGTCACTGACAGAGATGGTAGTTTGTGGTTCTGTCATTGGGGCATTGTTTACACAAACCCGGGGCTGTTCATGAAGGGCAACGTGCATGTTTCGGGCACTAGTCGGAAGGTCTGGTTGCTTGGGGTTCGGGCAGGCCTCTTGGAGTGTTTGCAGCAGCAACAGTTTTGCAAAAGGCTGGTGGGGGCAGCGAGGCCCCAGCCGCCTTCAGTGATAATTTTGCACATAGAAACAGCTCTGCAGGGAGGGAGATGGGCATTCGACCCTATCCCAAGCAAGTGACTCCCCGCCCCCATCCCCTGTTGTGCAGGTGAGGAACTGACCAGGGCATCTCACATCAGAGTCCCCCATGGGGGAAACCAAAGGGTATCACCTACCCTAGTGGATTGTGCTCGAAGGGGTGCATGTCCCTTGGTGGGTAATGACATCAAGGCTACCCAGTAATGCCCTGGGATCAGATGGCAGATGGGTTTTCCAACCTGGGATCTGCTCCTTATCCTGTGTTCCTGCAGCCAACCGAAGCAGTGATTTTTTATGCCCACTACTCACTACTTATCTTTCTCTAATCAAACCGTTAATGTGTGCATTTCCATGGCTAACTCACCTGGGACTGCAACAAATAGAAAATCTTTGCAACACCTTTAAATTAAAAAAAATATTTTCTCTGTTTTCAGTTTGTGTGTGTGCGTGTGTGTGCCTGTAAAGGCCACAATCCTCCCTCCAGTATGTCTTAGACATTAAAAAATGTGGCCACCTTTGAGATGGGTCTTTGAAGAAGACCCCAAAACAGGTCCCTCAAAAGCTCCCTCTTAGTGTTACAGCATAAAGGGTCTGTTCAATCCCACTTCAGACCAAGGTTAGTAAGGAGATCAGGGCATTGATCTACCTTACCTTGTTCCTGTCATAAAGATTGCTAAGGCTAAAGAGAATCAGTATGGTGTACTGTGCAGAGTGTTGTACTAGAGCCAGACACCCTGAGTTCAAATCTATGGTCAGCTATAAAACTGATAACTTTTAGCCAATTATACTGTGAACTACCTCATAGGGTTGTTAGGCAGATAAATGTTGAGACTCATTTGTGCTACCTCTCTGAATGTTTTGGGCAAAAGATGGGATAAGAATGTAACTGATAACAGTGAAGCATGTGAAATACCTTGAACACTCCAGAAGTGTTATATAAATGTAGATGAGCATTATTGTCATACATCAAAACTACTGTGCTATTCACCTGTAAATATATTCACACATCACATTGGATATTCCATTTTTTTTCTGAGCGTGCTTTTAAACCTACTCCTACCTCCTGCCATTTTGTCCTACTCTTCAATTATTTTCCAGATATCAACTGGTATGTTTTAGTTTCAGATGCCTTTAGCATTTTTTAAGCTTTAGCTTCTCTCCCTCTCTTTCAAACAGGAAAGGGAGAAACAAAGGGGTGGAGGAAGAGAGAGAGAGATTTTTAGATTATTTTATTTTATTGCAGATCACCATAGAATTTCTTCTCCCTGCTTTTTTTTTTTTAAAGAGTGTGATTTACTTTTTAAAGAAAGGTATGACAGAGCAACTGAGGGAGACAGAAATAGTAAATGAGTGAGAGGAATCGAGAGGGGAGAGGGAGATAGCAATGATTTAAAAGAATAAGGATCTGCAATAATTACTTTTCAGAATACATTCTTTTTACAATGCTTCTGGCTTCTTATTCAGCTTAATCTGGCATGTCGGTGATGTTAACTGTTTCATAATGATTTCCACGGAAGTCTATCGGGACTCAGTTATGGTGCCATTACGACGTGAGATTAAGAGGGGGAAATAATATAAGGGTACAAATCCACCGAGAATCCGTTCGGGTGCTAGTTTGAGGCCAGTGTGATTATGGCAGGAAGAGCTAAGTGCAAGCCTTCAGAGGACCCATGATGATGTGGAAATGAAGACGTGTCAATGCGAATTACTTTGCCATTAGGAAAATAAATTAAGCACTACAGCACAGTGTGGAAATGAAATCATGATTCTAGCTTCTCACAGAAGGCAGAAATATTTCATTCCATGGCCATCTTCCCTGCTCATCTCCCATGTGTTCATCTTCCTGTGAATTTATTCTTATTGCAAGGACTGGGAAGAACAGAAGTGAAATAAATGCTTTTTCTTCTTTTCTTTTTTTTAAAGAGACACAGAAAGGGACACCACACCAAATTCAGTCTTCTCTATTTTGCATGCCACTCAGTAAAAGAGTGCTCTTTTGTTTCATCTTAAAGGGGAAGGATGAGTAAACATTCTCAGTCATAAGTAGTCTGCAATGGTGGTGCCTTTAAATGAATAGGGAACAAACTATGTTGGAAGCCACAGTAAGGTCTGAATTAAAAGAGCGGGACCTTTCCGGCAACTAGGAGTGATCATGGGATTGTCATTTATTATTATTTATTATTGTTGTTTACATAGCGTAATCAGCATGCTTCGAACTCTGCAGAATATGGAAGTTCCTCCTTCATCCAAAGTTCTTACAACTGAAACATCAACATGGAGGGAACAACAATGAAAGGAAGTGGAAGGAAGGACGGACAGGGAAGCAATGTGTGATGCTTTGATTTTTGCATGCTTCTGCTTAGTCACAGGTTATGTTTCAAAGGGTATAAGAACATAAGAACATAAGGAAGCCCATGCTGGATCAGACCAAAGGCTGATCTAATATTCGTCAGAATCCCATATGTAATTTATGTGTGTATAAGAGAAATGGCATAGGTTACAGCAATGGATTAATGGGAATTAATTACAGCTGGCTGGATAGCTCAGTGACTCAGGTATCTGTCTGTGGAGCCAGAGGTCAGGAGTCTGATTTCCTACTGGGCTTCCTGTCAGGAAAGCCAGCCTGTGTGGCTGCACAGTCCCAAGGCTCCCCCCAGAAGAAGGGAAGGGTCAACCACTCCTGAGTGTTCTCTGCCTGAGAAATCCTGAAAAGCATTGCCATAGCTCAGAATTGACTTGAGAGCACATCATCATCATCATCATCATAAAAATTACAGCAGGGAATTAATGGGGTGTTGATTGCATTGCGGATCACACTCCTGGTTGCATGGTGGGCACACAACCAGGGACATGATTGCTTTCTGATTCATTTGTAACAATTTGCCACAAAAATGTACATGGTTTCACTTACACATGTCCAAACCACCAATAGGATTCTGGTTCTATAGTTCACAGACTGGCCAACTGGACACCTATAGGAAGACTATAATCTCATCACCACTGTATTTTTTTTTAATGATTCTGTTCAACATATGGTGTCCAGAATCCTATTACTCTGTTGTTGAGTCAAACAGTGCAAATACAGTATTCCCTTTTTAAATTCAGTCGCATGTGGCAACTTCTATCACTATGACAATGCAAAACCTGTGAAAAGTTGACAGAAGTTCCCCCCAGGAGCTGCTAATGTGGGTTTAGCAAAGCAACGTTTATCAGTGGTGCTCATGTGGCAATTTGGATTCTAATTTGGTTCTTGCAACAGTTTTCCTGAGTTATTTGGATGGCGTTGTGCAGAGCTGACCTGCTGTTTCTTGATCCTGCAGCTTGCCAGTTGGATCAAACCCATTTCAATATCCCACGGTTTTTTGAAGGGGGGGGGGAAGCAAGCAAAGAAATTCATTATCAACAATGAAATGTAATGAGAAGGGGAAGTTATTTTATACCACATTTACAAGTACTTAAGTACTTTTGATCATTTCCCTCCCAATTACTGTTTTCACAATGTTTCCACTAAAATCATTGGACTTCATTCTCCTTATTTTATTATTATTATTATTATTATTATTATTATTATTATTATTATTATTATTATTATTATTATTATTATTATTATTATTATTTGACAGTACCTTCTGGTGATATTAACAGCTTGACATTAGGCTAGTTCCTATACAATGAGACTAGAACTGGTTCTGTTCAAGGCTGGTCCCACCTAGAAATGGGTGAGGGTTTTATTTGGTACACATTTGGGGCAAATGTACCTAATTTCCCCTTCCTGAACCAAAGCCCAAAGTGGAATTAAGTTCTCCTCCAAAATCCCAAAAAAACCCTGTTTGTTGCTTTAAAAATACACAGGGAAATAATTCATATCATATTACTGAGAAGTGAAAATGGGAGAGAATGAACATGGAAAAATGAGTCCCCAAGCATGATTTCTCCATCCCTATTATTCATATTGTTGATTCCCAGTGTGGTGTAGAGTAATGGACTAGAACTCTGGAGAACAGGGTTCAAATCCCCACTCAGCCATGGAAATTCACTGGGGGAGTGGAACTGATAAAACCACTCCTTAAATTACCTTGAAAACCCTATTAGGATTGCCATCAGTTGGTTCCAGCTGGAAATCAAGCCTATGAGGAAATACTGAAAGAATGGGGCATGTTTAGCCTTGAGAAAAGAAGACTGAGGGGTGATATGATAGCACTTTTCAAATACTTGAAAGATAGTCCTTTAGAGGAGGGACAGGATCTGTTGTCAATCATCCTAGACTGCAGGACACATAATAATGGGCTCAAGCTACAGAAATTTAGGCTGAATATCAGGAAAAACTTCTTAACTGTTAAAGCAGTATGACAATGGATCCAATGGTCTTGGGAGATGGTGAGCGCTCCAATGCTGGAGGCATTCAAGAGAAAATTGGACAACCATCTGTCAAATATGCTTTGATTTGTATTCTTGCATTTAGCAGGGTATTGGACTCAGTGGCCTTATAGGCCCCTTCCAGTTCAATTATTCTATGATTCTATGACTTGACAGCATGTAACACGCACACATTATCCATATCATAATTTTGGGTGGGAGGAAATGGTGTTTCACTCATGCTGTGTGGCACTATACATGCACACACGCACACACAGAGAATTTTGCTGCAACAGAGTTTATTTACGCTACAGAGATATGTATAGCAATTTGACACCCTTTTTACTGATGTGGCTCCATCTGTAGAATTCTGGGAGATGAAGTTTAATGAAGTACTTAAATTCTCCATTGGGAAGCAGAAAGCTGTAAATACTTCACCAGACTACAAATTCCAGAATACCATAGGATATAGCCACAAATATTAAAATGGTACCTAACTGCTACAACTATGTAGTAAAGGAGACTCACACTCTTTATTCCACTGGAAGATTTTACCAGTGCTCTCATGCTCATCCACATTGTGGCAGGAAGGAAAAATAAATATGAATGAAAATAGTTCTCTTTTTTCTTTGTTATTTTTTTCAAGTTTAGCAACAACGGAAAGAGCATCATCATTGAGAAAATATGTGCAAATCACCCTGTCTCCATTTTCTTGCAATCCTACCTGTACTTTTCTCCTATCTTTTTTCATATTGGATTGTGAGATTCTTTTTTCTCCCTCCTAAATGGAAATGTGTATGCAATTTTACTCATTCTTCCTAATGCGTCCAAGAGTTACACACTTTGCCTAATGTATGCACATTTTCCAATTAACTAAAATGACTGTATGTTTCAATGAATTTTATTACCCTTGGTATTTTAAAATGTCCACACTGTTTTGTGTAAACTTAATATCCAAAAATGATCCACCATCCCCACCAATGTGTGGATTGTCAAGGTGAAAGGCATTTTATCAGGAACGAACTCCCAGGAGGTATGGAACAGCTGCTTTAATCCTATTCAAGATCACCACCACTTCTCACAGTGTCCTAGTTCTCTTTACAGCTCTTAGATGGCAGGCATTATAACAAGCTGATTGAGTAGTTTACCTTGTTTTTAAGATTAAAAGCAACAACGGGGATGATGCTTCCATTTAGGAATGCAAACCTTTGCATCTGTTGTTCTCACAGGATGTAACACCACATTTGAACTGCTTTCTTCCCACTGGGCAACATCACAAGTTACTCATCCGATGGCCAAATGGGCACCCGCTCTTTGGCTACCATCCCAGATTAAAATCAATGACTTTTTTCCCCCAGGACATCCATGAATCCTGAAGAAACAGCAGAGAATGTCAGGAGTACAAGATTGGAAGAAAGCACTATACCATCTCTTAAAATGGATGGAACCCAGGAAAATCTACTCCGTGGTTACTTGGGGAACTGGGTTATTTGGAAGTCACTGAGTAAGCTATTGATTGAAGTTGGCAGAACCAAAGTGAACCTAAGAAAGTTTCACACCAACACAGTCCTTTATAAGAATGAAGAAGAACGGGAAGTTCATACCTCAGTCTGTGTACTCAATGCCCCTCAAGATGTACCATGGGAGATTTAATGTTAGCTGCCTGTTACTAGGCAAAAATTATCTGATATATTTATTAATTGTACCATGGCGGTTCCGAAATGAACAAAGAAACATTATGTGTTTTTGTGCATTTGTCACATGTCGGTGCTTTTTTTGTGACAAATTCATGTAAGATTTTTTTAACAGAAAAAATATTTGATGCAAAAAAAACAACAACCCACCACCTTTTGTTTTGCACACAATACAAGGGGTTGTTTTAACATAAAATTAAGAAGATGGGGGGATGATGTTGCATTGTTCTTATCTGTGCAGAAGAGAAGAATCTGGCAGTAATTGGACATTCTTTTGAGAAGGTGTCAAGGCCCTTTTTCCCCCTCTTTTCTTTTTTGAAGGATGAGTCAAAATCAAAATTGACCACTCCTGGAGGATTGTTGCAACAGAAAATCTGCCAATTACACTATGTCAGGAACCAGCAGCAACCCAGCAATACACGAAGACTGGAGGAGTCCCAGGGAAGAGACTCAAAGGAAAGGCTGCAAATTGTAAAGTCATTAAACTGCAATATCTAGTGGCCAAAAAAAGGACAGAAATGTAATTTAAAAGGAAAACATCAGACAAGAAGAAGACTTTAAAAAAAAGAAAGACACTTCATGTTTCTGTAAGTTTTTCTCCTAGGGTCTTTCTCAACACTGAGAAAGCTTTAATTAATTAAGACTTTTTCTCTTCCTGAAACAGATAACTTACTGTCACAGGTAGCAGACAGTAATGAAATGAGGCTAAGAGGTTAAAATCAACTGTTTTTGAAATGCCCGAGTGATGTACTAAGTGCATGTTAGACACACTTTGAAGGGAAGGAACAAGCTGTGTTATTTTCTTGCTTTCTAGAATGCCTTGCTCAAGACAGCACACAGTTTAATTGCAGAACAAGTATTTTGGATGAGATCCAAGGTCCAAGTTGCAATTTTATATTCATACTGGGAATGTGCTTTGGGTTCAGAAATGATTTGGAAATCAAGTGGGAACGTTTGTCTTTTTCCGTGCCAATTAGAAGAAAAGCAAGGATCCCCAAAGAGATGCCCAAACCAAACCAGGGCTCTCTGAATTACACAATATTGTTTAGCACTTCAGGGGTTGAAAATGGTAAAGGTTTTTTTTTTCTTTTTTAAATTGGGGTTTCCAGGGGAGCTTGAGCTTTTCATTGACACTTGATCTGTCAGTCTCCTTCTGCTTTGGACTTCCTGGTTCTTCTGTTACACCATTACTTTTGTTTTCTTCTACAGTTTCGTGCTTCTTTTGTTCTCACTTTGGTATTGACAGAAGGAGATTGACAGATCAAGCACCAATAAAAAACCCAAGCTCTCTTGGAAACCCCATCTCTGTGACTGGTGACTATATTCTGAGAGAAGCATGTTAGGGAGCACACAGATTGCTAGTGCATCACTTTAATTTTCATCAGGTAAGATAAGTGTGCATTGGAGACTTTTTTCTTCTACTTTAGGCAACTGCAGATCTCAATTGGATCAACCGAATGCCTGTAAGTGTGAAATCTGTGCCATCATACGAGATTGAGAGGGACAAGTCACAGTAGTATTAGAAGTGCAATCAAAGCCATCTCTCTCCACCTCTGTTTTGTATTTCCCTTGTTTAATGTATCCTGCCAGTTTTTATTTTTGCAGCACTTCTTTCTTTCTTTCTTTCTTTCGGCTACATATGCCTGTGTCCCTGATGAGGCAGATCAGCAATCAGGTAGCCAGCCCTCTGGGGGAGTGGTTACTAATTAGAGGTATTCTTTCCCCATTGACAAATGTTTTGGTTGAGAAATTAGTAAATTGCACAGATCCTGGGTGATGGAGTGAAGAAAAGAAGGAAGGAGGGATGAAAGAAAACTGGAGGAACTCATGGTCCAATATTACTTGTTAGCATTGACTTTCGCACAAATTCATCCCCGTTCAAAGCTCTTTATTTTTCCCATTTGTAAAAATTTCACAATTCAGGCAAATACAAACATTCACAAATATTCTGAATCTCAGTTATGATTTACAAGACAAATAATTCAGACTGAATCAAAGTGAATTCACACATATCTGTGATTTTTTTATGCACAGACAAAATACACATACCATAAAGTTAAATCTGAGGGTCACCCACAAAATTGGTTTACCAATAGATTCAAGGTCTTGCAACTCAAAAATTGTAAGCTATTAAAAAGTAGTTCTCTGTTCAGCATATAATTGATTTATGGAATCTCCTGCCATGAGATGTAGTGATGGTCTCTGCCTTACACAATTTTAAAAAGGGGTTGATCAACATAAAGGAAAGGTCTACTAACATCTTGTCATCACTGCTCCAGGCTCAGAAGTGGCATTTCTATGAATCACCGCGAATGGTGGGACAGCTAAGGGAATGTACTGTCTTCCATATCTAGTTTGTCAGTTTCTCAAATGCATTTGGCTGGCTGTTTCTGGAAAAAGGAATCTTGGTATGCCTTTCATCTGATCCCATGATGCTCTTGTCTTGGATGAAAACTACTGAGAACTTAGCGATTGAATAATGTATACAAGGGTTCCACTTCTTCATCTTACAACACACATTTGTTCCCATGCCATTTTGGCACCCCATCATTTGCTGCCATTGATACCCTGTTATCTGCTGTGGCTTCTGGAAGCAAAGGACCTATTCTGGAGTGCATCACTGACACTCTGTGTTGCAGAAGAGTGCTCTAGCACTCTCTTGGAATTTAGAGAATAAATTCTCCCTAGAAAGCTACTACAGATCCTATGGGAATTTTGTTGGCATCTGTGACCATGAGACACCCTGACAGTAGTGAAGACCTGAAGACAGAACCCACCCTTTTGCTGGGAAAGCACCCCTCTCTAAAATAGAATAGAGTAGAGGCTGGTGGCTCTCATTTTAGTAGGGCACTGAATCTAAACTTCACACAACTACCCAGGGAGCTGAAGCCTGTTCCCAAAATAGTTTTAACAGCTTAGATAGTTGCTTTAAAGTTTGAACTAAAACCTGGAATGGACTCATCATCCTTACTGACATCGGATCCATCATCATGGTAGAAGATGACAACAGATGGAATACAGGTTGTGGGTGTGTGATTAGAAAGACAGAATTCTGTGTTGTAATTCACCAATTTTAGATGAGCTGAGAGCGATTCTTGATGTTAAACTCAGTGCCTTGTATGTGGTGCATCTTTTTGTCTTCACATTTCTTTGAAGGAGCCAGTTTTATATTGCTGAATCATTGCAAGCTGACATTCTCTGTAATGTTTAATAGCACATGGTGACTCTGCAGCTGGAAACACATAACATCTATGAGGGAATTTAACAAATGGCCCATCAGCAGAATCAATACACTGGATTCTTAAGGGTACTACCCATCTTTTATGAGAGGAAAAAAATAATTTATTTTTCTTATACTTTTTGTTTTCATCCTTGAAGCTGAACTCCCAGTAAACATGAAAATATTACAATTCTTTGCTTTCCTGTAATTTGCCATCATTACAGATGTCTTAATGCTCCTAATATATGACAGTGGAAGCTGGAACATAAAAATTTCATCTGTTCTGCCTGCCAAACCTCCTGCCACAAGATAAAACCTTATAAAAATCTCAAGAAGAAAATTAATTCCTACAAAAGTGATCTCCTCTCCTAAAACAGAACAGGGGGAAAAGCAACAAACATTAATGGTTCTCCTTTCCAGTTGCTTTGCAGACAATTCTTATGTTGATTAATAGATATAATAAATCAGTTTTGACAGAGATAGCGATTAGCTGAAGTGAGATTTCAGAGTTATATGACTCAGGGCCTTCGTTTATAGATTTCCATACATACCTAGGAGGCAATCTGCTGTGCTTTCATTTGAAGGGTCCAGGTGGCATCCTGAAATTATCTCCTTTCCAAGATGCTCAGGCAAAGGGAGAAACACACAATGTCTGCCGGATAACAGTGCAACAGTGGAAGTGCAGTGATAAGGAACTCTTGGCCTTCCAGAGTTGCATGCTACAACCCTACAACCCCTTGCCACTGGCCCTGCTAGGTAGGGCTTCTTGGAACTGAGGTTTAGAACCGATCCAAACACAAGTTTTACTTAGTTGTTAAAGAAGGATGGGGAGTCCAGAAGGGAGTGTGTTAGCTTGGATACCAATGTGTGTTCAGTTTCAACTCCCTTGCCCACACCCCAATACAAATAGTGTCCCAGCTGGTTTTCCTTCTTTAGGCTGGATACTCTTCTTTGGTAACCATACTCAGTGCTGCTTCCCCTTTTTGTCTGGCTGGAAGCTTGCTCAGTAGAGTATCTTTGTGTAGCAACAAAACCCATCTATTTGCTCCCACCCACCTCAAAGGATAAGAACCCTATTGAGATCTGACTAATCCCCTTCAAGTGTCACCTGAGGGTTGCTTCCTTCTTTGCAGCCAGCCAGTAGTGATCAAGGTTTAACTAAACTAAGTCAGCTTCACCTTTTAGTCTTTCTTTTTGACATAGTGCTGAGCCGTATTTCCTTTACCTAACTGTGAGGAGGACAGGACCATAAATGCCCCTGTTGGCAAGCCACTGTGCTTGGACTTAAGTCTCCTGCTCCTCTCACAACTATGTCTTCTGAAGAGTCCCAACATTCTGAGCAGGGAGAAGGTGGCACTAGGACCTAATACTCTCATGAGAGTGGGACCCAGACTGAGGCCATTGTGATGATGATGTCAGCTCTGGCGATTGGGGCATTGCCCCTAGAAGAAAGGAAGGAACTGGTCTACTCCTGGCAGATGGGAGCTGTAAAATCCAACTTGCCACCAGTGGAGGCAGAACCCCTGAAGAAGGGAGAGGCTGGCAGTTTAACTGAGGAAATGTGAGAGTAGCAGCCAGAGCCCCCTGAGAAAATAGTGAAGGGCAGGGTGGAGGAACCCTGGGAAAAGGAACTAGAGTCCACTGGAGAAAGAGAGGAAGATGTTGGTGAAGGAGCTTCAGGGGATGCCCAGGAAGAGTGACCCAAAGTATTCTGAGGCAAGAACTCCTCAGAAGAGGAACCAGAACCCCCAAGGGAGTGGGACTGCATTTATAACGAAGACCCCTGGGGTAGGGGTGGTTCAATTCCAGGTTTCTAAGAGAGGAAAAACATGAGAACCCCAGACTCTAAACTTCTCAATATCTGTGTTCCCCCCTGAACCCAAAACTTTTCAATATCTGTGGTCCCCCCTGAACCATCTTACTGGGGAGACAGGAATGAAAAGACTGGCATGAGGTCAGGAGAGTCCACACCAACCCAGAGCTGTCACTGGTCAAGGAAGCAGCAGCACAAGCACCAGCACTGGAAAGATCAGGAGAGGAGACTGGGAAGCCAGGGCAGTCACAGATATCTGAAGAGAGGATTCCCACATGCCTGCCCTCATTGCAGGCATACCGGCTCTCTCTCTTAGGAGCAGCATGACAGTGGAGGAGACCCCAATTCTGAGGCTGCAAGAACTGAACTAGCTGGATGCCTAGTGATGAGAACTGGGCTCATGGACAGATGTAAGCCCCTCACGATGAAGGGAACCAGAGGCAAAATACAAAGAAGACCAAGTACAGAGTAGTAAATGTTATTAGGGCCATGGACTCTAAGTTGTTTATCCATTGAATTATTCCCCCATCCACGTTACAATAAATCCCATTGAGTCTGATCATTTGCGCCATGCTTTTATGGACCGAAGAATGGAAGAGGGATGGCCCACGGAAGTGGACAAGTCTGGCAGGGCTCAGACTAACATCTCTTATTTTGTTGCGTAGAACAACCCGAAAAGGCTGCTGTGTCTGGATAGTATCTTGGGGCTTTGGTGTTTTGGCTTATGTGGAAAGGATGGAGCTGCTTCCCCCTCTTAAGAACATCATGTTTCCATCTTCCATATAATGACAGAGGGGCGGGACAAATGTGCTCCTTCATTACGTGTGGGCTTCACATGCTTCCTACTGAACGAGGCTTCTGACATCAGAAAAAGGAACAGTCTGCCAAGGCTAAGCTGTAGACAGTAAGGATAGAACAGAATTTTGGTGGTTTTGAGATTCCTGGTGAAATTGCCCATTTCATACTTCTAAAATTTGTTGAGAGATAAAGTGGATTTTTCCTCAGACATTCACACATTTGTGCAGCTTGCGGTATATTATATCATTGCATACAATCATGCACGCATTTAAAAACATGAACAGCTAAAAATGGTTGCCTTCGACAAATAGGCACAAACCACCTTTAGTCAATGGAGAAAATGTGTACAAAAACTGATAAAATATGAACAGGTAAAAATGTGTAGCATTGACTGATAGGCACAAACGAGCTTTGGTTGAGGAGAAAATCTGTGCAAAAAAGCATACACTCAGCAAAATGCAGAAATAACTGTTCACATTGAATGAAATGTATATGCAAAATGTTGTATGGATTTCTGTGTGGGAAGGAAACAGTGGAATCTTGCAACCTCAGTGAGGTTCACATGAATGGGGTACAAGAATGCAGGAGGGACTTAGGGAAGTGCAACAAAATAGAAGCTGAGACTTTTTCTCATCTCTATCAGGCAGATATCAACGGAGAGCCAATAACCAGGAGACAGAGCTCAGGTATTTATTTATTGGATTTCTATCCCGCCCATCTAGACCAAAGGTCTACTCTAAGTAGGTACTAAGTCTGGATCAGAAAAAAGGAGCAAGTTTCTGTTGCCCTGCCAAAACTCTAGCCCAGTCAGGAAGTACTGTACAGCCTTTCCTATCTCGGGCCTCAGATCCAGAGCAGTGTTGAACTAGGACTCAGGAGACTGGGTTCAAATCCTCTCTCAGCCATGGAAGCACATTGAACAGTGGCAATGGTAAACTACTCTTTAATATTTCACAGTCACATGCCTTGGGAACTCTACTAGGGTCCCCATTACTCAGAAGCAACTTAGCAGCACATTAAAACAATGTTTGCTCCGCCATGGTGCAGAGTCACCATGGCGGGGACACTTTGCCCTCCCGCTTGGATAGTGGCACCACACTTGGGTGACACTGCTTTCTGAGGGGAGGGGGAGTGGAGCCTTTAAGAAGGCTCCGTACCTCCGGCTCAGCCTCCACTTGAGCAAGCGTCCCGCCCACCCACCCTTGGAGTAAGAGTGAGATTAAATGGTTGCCTTTGGAGCCGGATGGGAAATTTTGGCCTGCATCCTAATTGGTCGATGGTTGCAGGTGCTTTTTTGCCCATCCCATTCTTACCTTATGGGTGTGGTTATTTAAATGTCATAATGAATAATTGTTAGTTAAAGTCCTTACCAGTCGCAGTTTCGGGTAGTGTGAAGACAGAAGTTGGGCAGAGTTCATGGTTGACACGTGGTGCTGAAATTATGCCACCTCTCTGTCAGTTTGAGCCAATTGGCTATCCGCTGAGAGGTAGTTTTTACATGGAACGACCTCCCAGCCAGCAGCCCACTTAGGGTCACGAGGCTCGGCGGGTTGTGACGGTTGGGGGGGTACCCTTTCACAGAGCACCTGAAGGCGTGCTGTTCAGCGGACAGCACAATTCAGAATTAGGAGCTTGCCCTGCTCTATGAAGCTTCCAGAGATCTAAGATCATCCGGACATTGATGAATATCGCACTACGGTAGGCCCCCTTGTATTTTGGGGGTTAGTTAAATAGTTAATAAAGTTGTGGCCCACGTTTTAACCCAACCACCTGTGTCTCACCTCATTATTTCCGGGCTGGGAGGGCAATGACATCTGGACAAGCTAAGATAGGCAGTAAACATGCCATTGATTTGCATTTGAAAACCAAAATGGCTGCAACTGTTCTTTTTTTTTATTTTATGGATTTACATGGAAGTAGGTGACAGGATAGAGGAATTCTGATAAATTTCAGTCAGCACTTCAGCACTTTGAGTATTAGGAGCCTTTAAGGTATTAGAAAAAAAACCCTAAGCTGATTTTTTAAAAAAATCATCTGATCTCATCTGGGCTCCAGAAAAGAAAAGAAAAATCAATATATAACTTCACTTCACTTCATTCAAGAATGACACCTGGCCATTTCACTTTGATTTAGATCTCACCCAAATCAGACTCAATGAAGCAGTTTTGATTCAGAATTTGAGATTTGTCTTAATCCACAGCCATTCTTGTGTGGCATCATTAGGAAACAAACATAGAGTCTGGTGGCAGCAGTTTTGTTTTTTAAAAAAACTGTCTACAATGATCTGTTTACAATGAATTTTCTTTCACAGACACCCTCAGAAAGCATTAGGGTGTATAAACAATCTAGTCTTTTCTTCTCATGAAGTCCAAAGGGTATTGATCCCAAAGGTGGGCCAATCAATAGTCAACTAATTACGCTGTCATTTACTGATTAATAAGAAAGACAGCAATTTTTGTCAGCTGTTTAGGCTTCCGTTGTTAAGAGTGAGCATAATATTTGTATCGAGTCTCTCATTTATTTACACCTTCCCAACCATCTGTATTAATTCTATTCCAGATCAGTTTTCAGTGTAAATGTGTCTGTTTATGATTAAGAAGGCTTTCTATATGCCTTAAAAATTGTTCTTAGGTCTTTTTCAGGGAGTGAGAATGACAAGTTCTATCAAGACCTTTCATTCTAGTTGGTCCTAAAGGCAAAGCATTTGAAGAACAAGGTATATGTTGTTGTTTATTTACAGTTTGGCCGAAAGAAGTAAAGTGTTTTGATGCTCATTTTGTCATACGTGAACACCAAGCAGGTCTACTCTCTTTTTACCTCCTTGACTGCCAAGAGGCACTAAGTTCTATGGAGGTAGAAATGCTTTTATTTTTGTTTTTGCCAAAGTTAAAGATTATGTCAGTGGAACCACATTTTGCCTCAAGTATAAACAAAGGTTAGCAATCCACTGCCCTCTTGATGTTTGGAATGGCACTACCCATGATCCCATGCTGACTGGGATTCATGGGAGTTGTGGTCCAAAACATTTACAGGACACCTGATTGCCGACACTTTGTTACTTGACGAAGATGAAGGAGAACAAGTCTTCATTCTAGAGATGTAAAGAATTCTCACTAAATCCTTTGCCCTCATTAATTTCAGCTATTTCAATTTGACAAGACACCTCAGGGAGAAATTTTCATGCCCTACAAGATTCCTCACATAAAGGTTTGGGTCTGCAGACCTGTGTGGGCAGGAAATTTTTGCTCACCCCAGCCAAAACAGGATGAGAGGAAAACCTCTATTGCTTCTGTTGCATTGGATGGCACCTTTGTAGTCATCCTACAGATACCAACCACCAGTTGCTGCATCGGTGTCTTGACCACCACTTGCTGTGTCTGTGTCATTGCAACTGCGCTTGGAGCCTCTGGTGCTGCTTTAGCCACTGTTGGTGTGCCCAGATGATCAGCTTCTAAAGCAGAGAGATGACCCATTATTTTATCAGCAAACGATCACAGCTGAACCACCCTTCATACCCTGGATTCCCTCTCAGACCACTTTGGCAGGGCAGGGGCACCACCACTGCCAGAGCTCTATGCAATAAGCTGCCCAAGGATAACATTGAAATCTGGCCATTCCTGGTCCTCTGAGGAGGTGAGGGCTGGTGGCAATCTATGGGGTGTTTCCTTTTACCTGGTTGTTTGCCTTTACTGAACTCATGCCCTGTTTTAGGCCCCATGTTAGCAACCTCCTAATTAGGTGTGGGGAACTGCTCTGGGTATTCCCATCTATCCTCTCAATTACTGGCAGTGGGTATAGGTGTGTGTGTGAGGGAGTTTGGTAATGCCACCAAGATTTCTAACAATGCTCCCCCAATCTTAGGTGGGGGTTGTGGAGCATGAGGGCTGGGGGTGAGACAAACAATGCCTGAAGGCTCGCCCCAACTAGGGGCCTGGCTCGCTGAGCTCTCCCTGCAACCCCACATTAGCTCAAGGACAGGATGGAATGGTGGGGTGTTATTGAAGTTATACCCCACCCTGCTACTCTCAATTATGCCCAAGCAGCCAAGGCCAATTGGATGACCCTCCCTCTTCCCAGGGCTCCCTGGTGGCTGCAAAAGACCTCCTGAGGCCTAGTTCAACCGCTGCCTAGTCCAACTGCTCCCCACTGCTCCCCAAACTGCACTGCCACAAGTCCAAAACTGGTTGCCACCAGTCACCAGCTTGCCTCTGCTGCCCAGGTCCCCAGCCATTGGTTGTGCCAGCAAAATAAAAACTGTGCCACATGGCAGGCTGGTCGGAGTGCAGTCAGTTAGCCACCATCCAACTTGAATTATCTCATCAAAAGAGGCCGGGGTGACCGAGGGGCTACCTTATATAAAACACGGTGCCCTCTCCCTTGGCCCAGCCACATGGGACATGCAACTGTGTTTCATGCAGTATCTGCACCAGACACCAAGGGGGGGGGGGCTGCGTCATGGCTGTGGACCACTGGGAGCTATCCAGCACCTGACCACATGGCTGTGGACCACTGGGAGCTATCCAGCACCTGTCCCTTGACTGTGGCAGCACCCACCTCTGGGGTCTTGGGGAAACATAGGGATGTCTCCTCCATTAGGTACAGGCCAGGCACCATGAAAGGTGATTTACCCTCAGTTGTCTTTCCACAGGCAAATGTTAGGAGCTACCTCAGGCATTGGGGTGTGGCTGTACCTGTCTGTTCCAGGCACAAAATACAATTCCATGCCACTCCAGGCTCTCCCCTTTGGGGAATAGACAATGCCATTAGGGGACCGCTTATACCCTAGTGAGAAGAGTATATAGATGTTTGCCGTCTACTTAATAGGGAATTGACCCAGACGGAGGACAAAGATAAGAACAAAGATAAGGATGGGTATAGCCGCCTTGGGTTCTTATTAAAGAGAAAGCTGGGATAAAAATATTTTAAATGAATAAATATAAATAAATAAATTATAGAATCATAAAATAATGAAGTTGGAAGGGACCTGTAAGGCCATTGAGTCCAACCCCGCTGCCCAATGCAGGAGTACAAATCAAAGGATATCTGTCATGTGGTTGTCACAATTTCTCTGTAATGCCTCCAGTGTTGGAGCACTCACCACCTCTTGAGGTCATTGGCTCCATTGCCGTACTGCTCTAACACTTAGGAAGTTTTTCCAGATAATCAACCGAAATCTGGCTTCCTGTAACTTGAGCACATTGTTGTGTGTCCTGCACTCTGGGAGGATCGAAAACAGATCCTGCCCCTCCTCTGTGTGGCAGCTTTTCAATTAATGGTGAATTCCAAAGAGGCACGCAGGTGGGTGCTAGCCTATCGAACCTGTTGACACCACAGATCCCAAGATTTCATTGCAGGGGTGGAAGATACATGGGGGGGGGCACATGCCTAAGGTCACAAGGCTTGGGGAGCATCCTGGGAAGGTCACTCAGTGTTTGTTAGCCAGAAATAGTCTGCATAGAAGACAGCGTAGATTCAGGGCATGGGACTCACTTGTATGAGGGCAGGAGTGGAGGTTAGGAGGGATCCCTGACTCTTGACCCAGTTTTCCACACTACGGTAGGCCCCTCTGCAGGAAATGGGAGATTATAGTTTAAATGTTCAATAGAGTTGTGCCCCTAGTTAAACCCATCACCCATGTCTCTTCTTGTTATTCTGGGCATGGGGGTGGGTGGGAGTGAGAGCAAGTTAAGAACTGATCAAGGACTCGGTAACTTATGCAAACTATCTCTTTGGGAAACTAGAACCCTTTCTCCTTAAGAAGCATGGTATATAAACACAGAGAGAACGGCTGTCTGATGGTTGAAATTGAGCCAAACAATCCCTTTGATGTTTCTAATCCTTAAGAGCCCATACAGCCAAGCAGCAGCCATCATCGCTTTATGCTATTTCCAGCATGTGCGTGGTTTGCTCCATTTCACTTAATTTGTGCAAAAAAAACCCACCACATTCTTGTTCTTGTTTTTAAAAGAGAACAGAACAAGAACAGTGCCAAAATACACCTTGCCCACTCACAGGACAAGAAGAAAAAAATTGTTCTTTTGTCCTCACATGTGAGAACAAGACAAACGAGCATTTACATGCATACCTTTAGCCATTTTCAATCTCTGGAACTCCTTGCTAGAGTAGACCAGTGGAGCCTCTTCATGATGCCTTTCTACCAGTAGCCAGATAGTTTTTTTTTTTCACACAGGCAGGCTGTTGTTTTAATAGAGTCTTCTCAAGTTGACTGAACTATAGGGCAACCTGTTCAACTGCCTGTTATTTTAGTTGCAGTTGTTGCTTTTATTGAAGTGGTTTGTCTTCCTTATTTATATTTTGGGCTATCTTGTATTTTATTTTATATTTTATTGCTGTTAACTGCTTTGAGTGATTGATGGTGGAAAGCCATGAGAATTATCTGTCAGATCAATAAATAAGTGACCCCAAACCAGTTTGATCCGTTTGATTTCCTTCTTAGAAGCTGCGATGTTTTTCAGTCTTGCTTTTTGTCAGCCCCTTCTATCAGGATTTAGATTACACATGAACAGTCCTTAGTCTCATCAGTTAAGTTCACCTATGAGTGAGGTCACTGGACAAGCATATACACCCAGCTATAATGCATAAAACTATATCTCCTTTGATCTTATTCAGAAAAAGTGTTGACAAGTCATCTCCATCCATGCTTGCAGTAGGCAGATATACATTTGCCCACCAGACATTTCTGCTGTTTCTCTCCCAGTATCAATAATAATGAGCACTGGAGATCTATGAACACTCCTCTCCCTTGGAAGCAAAGCAGAAGGAGTGAGTATGCAGATGTTATAAGAGTCTGAAGTGTTGCAAGCCCTGAGCAATCCTTTGAGGTTTTTGCAGCCATTTTGATGGATGAATCTGCCGGCCAAAAGACAGGACAAGTACAGAAACAATGACCCTGTGTACACCAAAGCACCATTTACTGTGCTAGATTTAGAGAATTTTAACAACTTTGGGTGGCATGGTTCCTATTCAATTATTTCCTTACAAAATAAAGTATATCATCACACACGAGGAATGGCTTTATCCTCAGGGTTTTCTTTCCTCACAGGTCTCTTGCAAAACCCAAAATAAAACTTTAAAAACAAACCTACAGACACCTTAAATATATCATGTCTAATGACTTCACTCTGCTGCGTGCATAACCGTGTCCAGAATTGCTTCCAGAGTTGGTAGAAATGTTTTTGTTGACCCTCACATTGACCTTGTATTGTGAGAGGCAGATGGACCTCTCAGTTTGTGTTTCAGAATCTTTGGCAGGCTCAGGTTGACAATCTTCATCTTTATGGGAAGCCACTGGCATTAGAACCTGGTGCACCAATGTTGTACCAGTTAAACTGCCTGTCAGGGCATTTCAAGTCTATGGTACTGGGACTGCCTTTAAAAGCCGTAAGGAATTTGAGGACATGTTATTTGAAGGATTTCTATGTCTGTATAAACCTACCTGTGCCACAAACTTTGGCTTCAGACATTTAGTAGCTACATGTCCTACTTTGAGGAAGACAGTCCTCCACGTCACTTTCTACACTAATTCTAGTCTGTTGAAAAGATCAAGAATCACCTTGCTTATTAGCAGAATCTCTTCACACATATGTCTGTCAGTTATCAGGCTTGTCATTAGGTATACACTGGTGTGTGAAGTTGGTTGTCCCATACACACAGAGGTGAGATATAGACATAGAGATATAGGAACATATAGATTTACAACATTTTTAATAGGCTGGTTAAATTAACAAGGGACCGTAATTCATCAGATGTCTGAAAACTAGACCACAGTACTACTGGTGATTTTTCAAAGCCCCTTTTCTGGTGTGAACAAATAGCTAAGTGGTCCTTTGCATCCCAGGGGGTTGCAGTCAGGGCAAAGCAGAACAAGGCAATTAACAGCAAGAAGAAAGCAGAAGAAAAGAGACAGAATCCTTTAAAAAGGAGGGAAGACAAATTCTCTCTGTTCCATGGGGTTCCAAGATGAACGAAGCTCTAGTTCTCATTGAGTTTAAGTTAGGGAGGGTTGACAAATTTCATCCGTGCAAAATTCTCTGTGGAAAGAGCTTATTCACATCTTTTGGACCAACATGTTGAATTAATCTCAGCTGTACACTGCATTTTACACTTCTCTTAATAGTTGGCACACCGTTTGTATATTAAAAAGGTATTTTTACACATATCATTTAAGAGAAAAATATACCTATTGAAATATGTATTTTGAGAAGAGATTGGAAAAGTTACTTTTTTGGACCACAATTCTCAGAATACCTCAGTCAGGATGGTCAGTGGCCACACTTGCTGAAGTATTGAGGGAATTATAGTCCAAAAAGGAACTTTTTCTCATCTCAGACTTTGAGATCATTTCTGAAGCCCTCAAAACCTCGGAGATGTCAGGCTCTGCAGGTTGTAGAACTATAATTCCCATCAGCCTTGTCCCTCTTTATTTATTAATTTAAAATATGTAGACCCTACTTCTCTCCTCAAGAAGAACCAAGGTGGCTTACAACAGTAAAACAAACAATAGAAACATGGGAAGGGGGAAAGCAAAGCAATCAAAAAAGCACACACACCACTCATGTAACCAGTTAGTGAGGAAAAAATTCCTCACCACTCATGTGGAGAATATTGAGCTAGAAGGACCAATGGCTTCCTATTTTCCATAATGTGCACATGGGTATGGAGACCTTGTGCTCTAACCTGCCCCTCAGAATGGTTGGAATGGGATTTCACCTTCATTCTGAAGGTTTTGTGTCCTTCAGTAATGGGTAAGCTTCTGGGTCCTCTGGCCCATTAGCTCCAAGAATCATCATTGGCTGCCTCTCCCCACAGTAGCCCATGGGGCCTAGAAATGGTCAGGAGTTCACATCCATATCTGATGGCAACCAAAGTATGGTATGGGCCCACATTAAAGAACAATTGCACTTCTTGAAGGTTTCTAGGAGCATAAATGTCATTTTAAACTGACTTTTGTCGATGAACAAGGTTTCCAGAGACTATAAAATCAGACAGAGGGTCAAGTATTGGCCACTTCGAAGGTAGCTAATACAGTATTCCAAAAAAAAAGTATGGGAGAAATGTACAAAAAAGTGTACAGGTATGCCTCCCGACAGAAATGTGAAATTTTACCAGTTTCTCATTTAGACAGCCTGTCTCAGCTTGTGATGAAAATAATGCCTGCTAAATTCCTTGTTGTGATCAGTTTAAGCTGTCTTGACATGAGAAAGCAACCAGACAGCACATTTTCAAGCACAATGAGGTTCCTTGCCTCCAGAAAAAAAAAGTCCATGAAATGAAATCACAAACTATTGCAATTGTGTGCAACATATGCCATGTATATAATTTGTGCAAAAATCACGTAGTGAATAGCACACAAAATATCTGATACACTGTCTGAGTGAGGAGGGGGGAAAACACACACACAATTCTTTGTCCTTACCTGCAAGGATGAGACAAGAAAAGGGTTTCATTCTTAGCCTTGAGATGGTGAAAGAGCCTGCCAGGGATTATCCAGGTCCTATGATAATTTTTTCTTGTAGGAAGGGAGTAAGATGCCAGCTTCCATCGTACTCAGTGCAATTTGTGCAAAAATTCTTTTGAGAAGCTAGGCCCACCCACTTCCACGCATATGCACACAAGTGAACATGACCGTAGTTTCAAACGATCGACATTTACAGAAATGTCTCAGAAACAGTCTTGGAAATGGCAAATTATCTTCGAGACTGCTTTCCCCAACCTGCTGATTAGTGGCATCAAGAAACTTCGTTGTACTCTCATGGTGAGCACACAAATAGGAACCAGCTCACAATTAAAATGCCAAAGCAATCCCAATTAACATGAAGAAATCGGGGTCAGAACAGCATGCCTGATTCTGCCACTTCTCCTTTTTGATAGATTCAATGGGCATTTTGAAAGTGTGAGAAGAAATAAGATAGAGACAGTAGCAGAAATATGATTAGGGGGCTCTCTCCTGAGCTATAAATTATATATATACACTCTCCAGATATTCCTATTTCCTCCTGCAGGGCATAGAAGAAGCAGGAGATATCTGGGGAATGCATATACTGCCAGCTCCTTCTGCACCTACAAGAATACAGCCAGGGAAGGGCAAGATATTTCGATGCCTGTGCCAAAGAACGAGACAGCGCCCCCTCCTGTTTCACGTACAGAGGCTGACCAGAATGGCAGCTGGATTTTACTTCACACCATTCATGATGTGGGTCAATCTCTCACCTTGCACCAGTGGCAGCAGCCTACCGTAGAGTTTAGAAAAAAGGCCACATTACCCACAGGGCTATCTCCTTCAATAACTTGCTGTTGCTTCTGAACCCCTTCCAATGCCCCTCCAAGACTACTCCCTCTTTTCTATTTAGGGATGGCAATATACTGTATCATGATAAGCGCATTCCTAAATACAGCACTTGTTACTTTTTAATCTATTTAATTCATGTCTGACCTTGGAAAAGAGTCTTCTTTGAACTGCTGCTCCCTGACACCACCCAACCCACTGTCAGCTTGGCCACTGGTCATCATGTCTGGGAATGTGTAGCCTGAAGAAATAATTTCCTTTGTTTAGATTGTGAGAAGACACCCAGACTTTTCTAAAACCTTGTCTGACCAACATCTTGTAACACCTGGACACACACGGTCTAAGTGCTCTGGTCTTGAATGAAAACACACTTACTTTTGAGTCCTGTTTCTTCTTTCCAAATACCAGGGAGATAGATGTGTAGATGTTGTGTGGTGTGCACATTTTACAAAGGAATCACACGTCTCCTCCAGGATTACCTTCTTTGAAAAAAAACAGCCTGGTTGATCCAAGGAGGCTTTCCTGTCCCACTGAAAATAAGTCAGATTAATCAGGAAGTTAAAGCACCTGTGTTTTTAAGAGTGGAGCTGTAATTAGATTCAAATAGCTTCTCATCTGTGAAAATCTAGGTGCTCCAGTTTATGAGTATTAGCAAATGTTGATACATTTTTCTCTGATTAACTTCATGTTCGTATCTATTCATGTTCCATTTCCGTAGAATATTTTGAAATTATTCCCTACCCCGCCATTAAAATAAAAGCCTTCCAAAACTGTGCATTATGTACATATTTCAATATGTTATTGAAAGTAGTAAAACTCTTTTGGAGGGAGAGATTTAAATAGGGAACAACTCTTAAATCAAAATATATTCAATTTGCAAGTGCAATCATAATTTCTCCTCTTCCTCCTTGTTCCTTTCCTCATAGAATCACAGAGTTGGAAGAGACCACAGGGGCCATCGAGTCCAACCCCCTGCCATACAGGAACTCCATCAAAGCACTCCCAACAGATGGCCATCCAGCCTCTGCTTAAGTACCTCCAGAGAAGGAGACTCCACCACACTCTGAGGCAGCCTATTCCACTGCCGACCCGCTCTGACTGTCAGGAAGTTCTTCCTGAGATTCAGGTGGAATCTCTTTTCCTGTAGTTTGAAACCATTGCTCCTTGTCCTAGTGTCTGGAGCCGTGGAAAACAAACCCGTCCCTTCCTCAACATGACATCCCTTCAAATATTTAAACATGGCTATCATGTTGGGAAAGGAGTACGACAAGGCTGTATATTGTCTCCCTGCTTATTTAACTTATATGCAGAATACATCATGCGAAAGGCAGGACTGGAGGAATCCCAAGACGGAATTAAGATTGCCAGAAGAAATATCAACAACCTCAGATATGCAGATGATACCACTCTGATGGCAGAAAGTGAGGAGGAATTAAAGAACCTCTTAATGAGGGTGAAAGAGGAGAGCGCCAAAAACGGTCTGAAGCTCAACATCAAAAAAACGAAGATCATGGCCACTGGTCCCATCACCTCCTGGCAAATAGAAGGCGAAGACATGGAGGCAGTGACAGATTTTACTTCCTTGGGCTCCATGACCACTGCAGATGGTGACAGCAGCCACAAAATTAAAAGAGGCCTGCTTCTTGGGAGGAAAGCAATGAGAAACCTATATAGCATCTTAAAAAGCAGAGACATCACCTTGCCGACAAAGGTCCGCATAGTCAAAGCTATGGTTTTTCCAGTAGCGATGTATGGAAGTGAGAGCTGGACCATAAAGAAGGCTGCCGAAGAATTGATGCTTTTGAACTGTGGTGCTGGAGGAGACTCTTGAGAGTCCCCTGGACTGCAAACAGAACAAACCTATCCATTTTGAAGGAAATCAACCCTGAGTGCTCACTGGAAGGACAGATCCTGAAGCTGAGGCTCCAATACTTTGGCCATCTCATGAGAAGAGAAGACTCCCTGGAAAAGACCCTGATGTTGGGAAAGTGTGAAGGCAAGAGGAGAAGGGGACGACAGAGGACGAGATGGTTGGACAGTGTCATCGAAGCTACCAACATGAATTTGACCAAACTCCGGGAGGCAGTGGAAGACTACGCTCTGGTCCATGGGGTCACGAAGAGTCGGACACGACTTAACGACTAAACAACAACAACAGTCATGTCCCCTCTTAACCTTCTTTTTGTAAGGCTAAACATTCCCAGCTCCCTAAGCCGCTCATCATAGGACATGGCTTCCAGACCTTTGACCGTTTGAACGTCTCCTCTGGACACGTTCCAGGTTGTCAACATCCTTTTTGAATTGAGGTGCCCAGAACTGGACACAATACTCCAGGTGAGGACTGACCAAAGCAGAATAGAGTGGTACTATCACTTCCCTTGATCTAGACACTATACTCCTATTGATGCAACCAAGAATTGCATCGGCTTTCTTGGCAGCCACATCGCATTGCTAACTCATGTTCAGTTTGTGGTCTACCAAGACTTGTAGATCCCTTTCACAGGTACTGTTGTCTAGCCAGGTGTCTTCAATCCTATATCTGTGCAGTTCATTTTTCCTGCCTAGGTGTAGGACCTTATATTTCTCCCTGTTAAAATTCATTTTTTTAGTTTTGGCCCAGGACTCTAATCTGTCAAGGTCATTTTGAATTTTAATCCTGTCCTCTGGGGAATTAGCAACCCCTCCCAATTTGGTATCATCTGCAAATTTAGTCAGCATACTCTCTATTCCTTCATCCAAGTCATAGATAAAGATGTTGAATAGCACAGGGCCCAGAACAGAACCCTGAGGCACCCCACTAGTTACCTCTCTCCAGGATGAAGAGAAGCCATTGGTGAGCACCCTTTGAGTTCGGTCCGTCAACCAATTACAAATCCACCAAACAGTAGCACTATCTAGCCCACATTTTACTAGCTTCCTTGCAAGTATATCATGGGGAACTTTGTCAAAGGCCTTACTGAAATCAAGATACGCTACATCCATAGCATTCTCTTCATATATCAAGCCTGTAACTCTATCAAAAAAAGAGATCAGATCAGTTTGGCATGACTTGTTTTTGAGAAACCCGTGTTGACTTTTAGTGATGACAGCATTGCTTTCTAAGTAATATCAAACTGTCTGTTTAATGATCTTCTCTAGAATTTTTCTGGGAATTGATGTCAGGCTGACTGGGCAATAATTATTTGGGTCTTCTTTTTTCCCCTTTTTGAAGATAGGGACAACATCTGCCCTCTTCCAGTCTGTGGTGACTTCTCCTGTTCTCCAAGAATTCTCAAATATTATTGCCAATGGTTCTGAAATTACTTCTGCCAGTTTTTTTTAATATCCTTGGATGTAATTCGTCTGGCCCTGGAGACTTGAATTCATTTAGAGCAGCCAGGTATTCCTGTACTACTTCTCTACCTATTCTGTGCTGCATTTCCTCCACTACATCATCTGCTCTTCGTCCCTCAGGTTGAGCACCATTTTCCTTTTTGGAGAAAACTGAGGCAAAGAAGGTGTTGAGAAGTTCAGCCTTTTTCCTGTCCTCAGTTAGTAGTTGGCCATCTTCTCCACACAGCGATCCTATCCTTCCCTTGTTTTTCCTTTTGCTGCGGGCATAACTAAAAAAGCCCCCTTTATTGTTTTTAATCTGTTTGGCAAGCCTGAGTTCATTCTGCACTTTTGCTTTTCTTACCTTCCCCCTACATATACTGGCTCTTTGCTTGTATTCCTCTTTGGTGTTTTCCCCATTTTTCCATTTCTTGTACA
This sequence comes from Intellagama lesueurii, assembly GCA_037013535.1. NCBI lineage: Eukaryota > Metazoa > Chordata > Lepidosauria > Squamata > Agamidae > Intellagama > Intellagama lesueurii. The sequence goes on along the minus strand of JBAJHW010000010.1, from coordinate 23,665,204 downwards.
TGTTTTTTTAACACTTAGTTCTGTTGAAAGTTCTTTAGTCAACCATTCTGGTTTCTTTAGACATCTCCCATTTTTCCTTCTTATTGGAACAGTTTTAGATTGTGCCTTTTAATAAATTCCCATCCATCCTGAACTCCCTTCTCTTTCAGAATCTTTGTCCATGGAATTACAACCAGCAATTCCCTAAGTTTACTGAAACTGGCCTTCTTAAAGTCTAGAATGCATGTCTGGCTGCATTTGGCTTCCCCTTCCCACTGTATAACAAATTCCAAGAGAGCGTGGTCACTCCCACCTAAGGATCCCACCACTTCAACCCCATTAACAAGGTCATCCCTGTTGGTTAAGATCAGATCTAAAATAGCTGATCCCCTTGTTGCCTCTTCCACTTTCTGGAGCATGAAATTGTCTGCAGGGCAAGTGAGGAATTTGCTGGACCTTATGTTCTTGGCAGAGTTTGACTGCCAACATATATTGGAATAGTTGAAATCTCCCATTACTACTGCATCTCTCCCTTTTGAATGTGTGGCCATCTGCTCCAGGAAGGCATCATCCAACTCCTTGGGCTGGCTTGGGGGTCTGTAGTATACCCCCACAATGACATCCCTCTTCTTTCTCTCCCCCTTAATTCTTACCCAGATCTTCCTGCCAGATCTTGGATGTCATTACAGTTTTTTTGACTATAGATGTACAATGTTGTGCTGAGAACCAGTTTCCAAGCTCATAAGTCAATAAATTATCCTCCTTCCCACCCTTCCTTTCCTATGTATTTACCTTGAATGATCAGCTGTAACAATCGGTATTTGCTGTTTCTCTTCACTTGATCAAAGTCTTTTAGCCAAAGACCAGACATTTGGACTCATTATAAAGAAAATGTGTATCAGGGAAGAGATGAGGAGACATGTCTGGCTTGTGAACTGTGAAGGTCTCAAATCCAGTGTTACTATGGTGTGATAGAACTAAACAGGCCATAATTAAGATTGTTTTCCTGGCCAGAGAGTTGACCCTAGGTTCTTTACTATCCTTCAATTTTTGCCACTGTGATAATCTTAATAATCTTAGAACTGCACAGTTGAAAGTGACCTTATGGATCATCGACTCCAGCCCCTGTCGACGAAGCACTGTGGGGAACTGAACTCCCAAGCTCTGGCTCTACAGCCAGAGACCTAAAGAACTGAGCTATCCCAATCTAATCACTAATTCAGTTCAAAGGCTAATTTGGGGCTTTGGTATGGATTCAGATTTCTTCCAGAGTTCTTTGTGTCACACTAAATTCAATTTGTGCATCTTATCCAAATCAGTTTTTGAATTCAGATCTTCCACCTCCCGTTGACATTTTTTTACATTGATTTGTATGCAATTTGGGAACATGGTAGATGCGAAGAAGAGAAGTGAATCTCCATAATCTGAGATAGCTACCTTCAGAGATTTTCATACTCAGCACCTTTAGATTATGCTTTAAGTAGAAACATAGCAGGCTGAAGCTATTTGTGCCCCATCCAATTCAATCCAAATCAATCTATAATTTCACTTCACCTTACCACAGCAGAAAACCTGGCCGATCTGCTTTGATCTGGAACTCATATATCTCACTCGGGATCAGACCAATGTGGTAGTAATGGAGGTTTCCTACTGATAAATAAATAGGACAGAAAATAATTCAAGGGGTTTAAGACTGTAGCCAGAATTGCCCAGTTCACAATTTCAGAGGATAAAAAGAAAGTTAAGACACAAGATTGGGGAGAATGAATAACATTTATTTAAACAGCTGAACCCTGAGCAAATAAGAGGAAAGGGGCAAAATTAAAGTGGCCATTATCTAAATGTGTCTAAATGCAGCGCATGGCACACAGCCACCTTCCTGTTCCAACTTAGGCTGAGACTACACCACTACTTTGCTGCGATTTGATTTGCAGTCTGTATTACAATTGAAGTCACAGTGAGTGCTCACACGGGGGCTGCAGATTGATCAGGGAGTTCAGTGTTCATACTGGATGTGATGCAATTCACATTTCAGTCCACAGCCCCTTCCTTCAGTCCACTTCCCTTCCTTCCTCTGGTCCCACCTTTCCTGATTCTTTCATGGTTCTCTGTCAAGCTGCTTGGTTTAGAAAGGGTTGTACAGTGCTCCTGGAAAGGTAGCAGTACTCCTAAGTTCTTAATGCATCTAGAAATATCACAAACCATAGGAATTAGAGATGGGCATGAAAACAGTGGTTCATGGTCCATTGCTACTCACAAACCTCCACAAACTTTCCAGCAAAATGAACCGTTGACTTCTGGGAGTGATAGAATGGCTCCTGCATTGCAGTGAGCCTTCAGCTGCCTCTCCTCCTCACCCTCTCCAAGTTGGGCAAAGATTGGATTTGGTACATCTGAGTTATAACCTCCCAAACCAAGTCCCTCCAGGAAAATGCTCTTCAGCAGCTGGCTTGGGGAAAACTCAGTGAGTGGGTTGTGCAAGGGAACTGGAGACAAGGTGTTGCTCATCATGAGGTGGACTGAGGAGGGAACAGGAAGAGGGCAGACATGGAAAGAGGACAGAAGTGACAATTCACTGGGATGTCTAACTAAGTGTCTTCTTGCACCAGCTGCTGCAAAAGTGAAACCACCAGGGTTTCCCAGGGTGTGGTTTCTATAACCAGCTATTTCCAGAGAGTGGATTTGTTGCTCCATGGTTGTTTGCCTGACCTAACAATCAACCCTATACAAAATTTTCACTAGGTCCACCCCAGCATTGCCTAGGGAATTGATTGAGTGGCACCAGGCTGTCTGGCCAGGGACAGTGTGCCCCCAACCAAAGTGTATGAGCCACCATTGCCAATAATAGTTTGACATTTTGTTTTGATCTGGGCAAGCACATTTCCCTGAAGTGCCCAAAATGAATCATAAAGCGGCTTGATTCATGGGGGCAGGTGGTGGCTTCATGGTTCATTTCATACTCATCTCTGCACAGGGACATTTGTTTGGGTTGTTTCTGTTTTGTTTATTTGTTTATTTGTTTTAATTCTCATCTGGAGTTGATCTAACACTAAGCAGATATATCAATCCTAGTGAAAGGTGATAAGGTGATCTAGTGCTAATTTCTTATATGTTTTTTTTTAAAAAAATCAGTGGGTGATTGGAGTTTCCCACAGTGCTGAATATCATGCCCCAACTGCCTGCATCTTCGAAACATCACCCAAAGATATGCCCCCATCTTTACAAGAATGAATCAGCTGATCACATGGGGGGAAAGTCTGTTCATATTGTTCCAGCCTGAAAAAAGTAGAAGTTTCAAGTGACACAGTGAAAAAAGTCCCATTGGAAGCAAACACACACACACACACACACACACACACACACACACACACACACACACACACACACACACACACACCCCCAGACCAATTCGGACCAATAATGTGATCTGGAAAAAAAAAACTACTTCAAATTGACCCTTATTATAAATGCAGGAAGTCCTGTGGTATTTGATCATATAGTCACAGTTTTGCTCCTGCCTTATATGAGTCATAGCACATGTTCCAAGTGACTGCTACCAGCAGTCGTCCCATGTGGGTAAAAGCTATGATAGTCACATGACCCAAAGTTGTGAGGATGGTCTTCTTTCTCCCTATGGCTCCAAAAGGGAAGGAGCCATTGCTTGTAACTATAAAAAAAATTTAGAGAAATAAACTTAATCAAAATAGGGAGTACAAAGAAATACAGAAAGGGGGAGCAGTAGATTATTTTATTTAGAAGAGTGTATTAGACAGCAGGCAAGGATATAAAACCACAATTGTCCATTCCGGAAGGAAAACAAATAATTATGAGAAAGCAACATGCAGAGGAAATGAACACAGTAAACCTCAACCCACTATTATGAATTTTATGTATGTGCTGGGGAGTTGATGGAAGTTGAAACATTTGGCAGTGGGCTGCAAACAGCGGTTGAGTAAAGTGACATACCAAGTTGCTGGGAATACTCCCACACACACCCCACACAAAGAAGCATGCACACTCCCAGCTGAATCCCTAGCAAGGAGGGAGTGGAAGTTGGAGGAGGACCAGAAACTATGCTGAGAACCAAGCTGAAACAGAGAAGAAGGGCTGAAATTTTGAAGAAATGGCAAGGAAACTCTGGAGGAAGAATGGGAGAGTGTAGAAGCCACTGCAAAGGGCACACCATGCGAATGAAATGCTGATGGCAATGAAGAAGTGAAATGAGAGAAGGCAAACCTAAAGGCAGATTGAAGAAGAAAAAAATTGAGACAGAGGGGAGGAGAAAGGTGGTGCCACAAAGAAGTGGGGGGGGGGAGAGAGCTGGCATAGAATAAGAAAGACTCAAAAATAAACAGATGGTGTAAAGAATCTCCATACTGACACCTCACAACTAGAGATGGGGACGAATATAAAAACGGATAGCTTTTTCCAACGAATATAGCCGATTCGTTAAATATTCGTTGATCCGTATTTGTGGGTTCCAGAGACCCCCACGAATATGAAGGGATGAATATTTACCCGTTTTTATTCGTCCTTCATATTAAAAAACAAAACAAAACACCATTCTGCCTACCGGCCGCCGATCAACTGATCGGCGGCAGAAAGGCAGCCACCACCCCACACAGCCACCCAATGCCACAGCCTACCCCCACTCCCTTCTTTTCCCTACCTAAGGCCCCACCCCACTCCCACCAACACCCCCTTACCTTAATCGCTGCTGCCGAGGTCTTCTGGCCTCTGAGCCACGCATGTAAAAATGGAGACTGGCTGCCCTTTGCAAAGATGGTGGCTGCAGCTTCATTTAGGGTAAAGAAGCTGCAGCTGCCATCTTTGCAAAGGGCAGCCTGGATTCCCTTAGCCTGCCTTAAGGGAATCCAGGCTGCCCTTTGCAAAGATGGCAGCTGCAGCTTCCCTACCCTAAATGAAGCCACAGCCACCATCTTTGCAAAGGGCAGCCAGTCTCCCTTTTTACACGCCATGGCTGCGAAGGCCTGATGGAGACCTCGGCAGCAGCTATTAAGGTAAGGGGGTGTTGGTGGGAGTGGGGTGGGGGCTAAGGTAGGGAAAGGAAGGGGGTGTGGGGTAGGCTGTTGGGGTGGCTGGCTGTGGGGGGTGTGTGGCTGCCTATCAGCTTCTGATCAGTTGATCGGCGGCCAGTAGGCAGAATGGGCTTCTGTGCCGTGTGGTAAACTCTCCTGGGGGGACCCAATTTGTGGGTGAATAACTCGGATGTCTGATATCCAATCTTCACCAAAGTTGGCAGGCGTGTTGGGAAAAGACATAGGAAGCTCCATTGTGATTCTGGAGTCTCTAGGTACCTGGGGTACCTAGAGCTTTCCTGGGGGGGTCCTCTTTGTGACTATATAACTCAGGGGTCCGTGATCCAATATTTACCAAGCTTTCAGGAGTTGTAGGAAAGCGTCTGAGGGAGCTTCCCTGCAAATTTGGTGTCTCTAGGTGGTTAGGGGCCAGTGTTATAGCCATTTAAAGTGCAGATGAATCGATGGATCAATTTGTCAAAGAATATTCGTATTCGTTGATCTGTTAACCTTGACAAATAATGGATCAAAATGAATCGCCATTTTTTTTTATTTGTCCACATCTCTACTCACAACACACCTGAAGAAAGTCATGGGAAATAGCAGAGCAAAGGCAGCAGAAAAGTGAGACAGGGAGGGGAAGGGGGTGTATTTTTGAGGAGGTATGAAGAGAAAATTAAGTAAATAAACAAGAAGGGGCAATTTGTGGAACTGCAGCGAAGAAAGAGTAAAATATAGGAAAGGAGGAGGAAGGATTCTTGAAAGAAACACCTGTTGTGGCTTGGGGGGCCCTCAGAATATAAGAAGGGAACAAAAGTCATGTAAAAGGCAGAAAGTGGGTGGACCCTCCCCCCTGCAAACAAATCAGCTATCCAGATGGCTGTCCAAATACTTATAAGGACTCAACAGGGAGTGAGGGAAAGGCATGCTTCCAAGGACAGTATTCAAAGCACAATCCTGTTGTATTACCTGCTGGGAAAAGGCCAGTGATCACATGGCTGACACATTTGAAAGGCCCGCCAGCAGGAGATACACATGAGATCAGGGAATCCTGGGCTCCTTCTCAAACTGGAAGGAGGTAAGAAGTGGGGTACCCCAAGGCTCAGTCCTGGGCCTGGTGCTCCTCAACATTTTTATTAATGACTTGGATCAGGGGTTGCGGGGAATGCTAACCAAATTTGCAGATTACACAAATTTGGGTGGAATAGCTAATACCCTGGAAGACAGAAGCCAAATTCCAAGAGGTCTTGATAGGCTTGAGCACTAGTGTAAAAACAACAGAATGAAATTTAACAGGGATAAATGCAAAGTTCTATACCAAGGATGGGAGAACTACCAAATGCACAATTACAAGATGGGGGAATACTTGGCTGAGTAACACTACAAGCAAGAAGGATCTTGGAATTGTTGTAGACTACAAGCTCTATATGAGCCAACAGTGAGATCTGGCTGCAAAAAAGGCAAATGCTATTTTAGGTGCATTACCAGAAGGGTAGTAGTAGTCTCCAAATCTGTAGAACGAGTTCCCCTCTGTTCAGCACCGGTTAGGCCTCATGTTGAGTACTGTGTCCAGTTCTGGAGATCACGTTTTAAGAAGGATGCAGAAAAACTGAAACAAGTTCTGAGAAGGGTGACACATGAAACAGAATTTCCCATGACTCCTTGCAAGATCATGACTTTCAGGCCTTGGAAATCAATGTATTTGAGACTTGCAATGCATTTTGGAGGGAAAACAACGCACATAAAACCAGGCACACATTTTACAATTGCAGACAGCTAAAAACATATGTGCTTCTTTCATCTTTACTCATGTGAGAAGCACCACAGTACAATTATTAAATGTATCACATTATTTTGCCAATTAATGGGGGCAGCTAAGATCAAATCTCCCATAGTATATGTCGAGTACATTGACAGAGGTGTGAAGTTGCCTGTTTAGAGAGCATTTTGGACCGCTTGAAGAGTGGTCTGGTGGAATCTATTTCCTGGTGATCACACAATGTACAGGGAAATGGACTCCAGTTTGCCCCTGATCTGTGCCCAGGATGGACCTTTTGGGGGGCTAGGCTGGAGCGATGCCATGACTAACAGGAGTGAGATCACTCCCAGCAAAGTGACCCTTTCTGATGCCGTTGGACAAGAGCCTTTCCTGCCATCTGATTGCACTCTTAGTTGGTGGGATAACTCCATTTTCTTAGGTTCACCTTGGTTCTGCCAATTCAGATCCATAGCTTATTAAGTGATTTCCAAGTAACCCAATTCCCAGTGTGACCGAGGACTAGACTTTCTTTGGGTCCCATCCCTTCTAAAAGGATTATAGTCTAGGCATTCTCTCCTGTTGCTTAAAGTTTCAAAGAAGTTCTTGAAAAACATTTTTCCCCTTGATTTCAGACAGTGAATGGTGGGATGGTAGTTGAAGAGTGGATGAGCATTTGATGTGCATGCTTTGACTCTATCACTGTCTTATTCTAAAGTTTTACTTGGTGAGAAGGGAGATGGAACATGGACATAGGAGTTCTCTACCAGCAATATAAGATGTTCATTGGGAATGCCACCTTCTTGTTGTCGTTGCCCTGTGGGCCCAGAGGGCCCTTGAATGTGACGGTGGGGGAAAATCAGCTCTGGAATAACCTGAACTTGCTTGTGCCCATTTTACAGGAATGTTCCAACTCTGCGTGTTCTGCATCAACAGGGTTTAGATGATAGATGACTCATGGGATCCCTTCAAACTTTATAACTCAGCTATTCTAACTGTTGGAATTATAGCATCCTGCATATTCAGTTCAGAGGAGGGCAACAAAGATGATCAGGAGATTGGAAATCAAGCCCTGTGAGGAGAGACTGAAAGAATTGGGCATGTTTAGCCTTGAGAAAAGAAGACTGAGGGGAGATAAGATATCACTTTTCAAATACTTAAAACACTGTCATACAGAGGAGGCACAGAATCTGTTCTTGATCATCCCTGAGTGCAGGAAATGCAATAATGAGCTCAAGTTACAGGAAGTCAGATTTCAGTTGAATATCAGGAAAAAAAACTTCCTAACTGTTAGAGCAGTACGACAGTGAAAGCCATGACCTCAAGAGGTGGTGAGTGCTCCAACACTGGAGGCATTTAAGAGAAACGTAGACAACTCCCTGGCAGATATCCTTTGATTTGTATTCCTGCCTTGAGCAGGGAGTTGGACTTGATGGCCTTCTAGGCCCCTTCCAACTTCACTCTTCTATGATTCTAAGATTCTATGATATTATGCCTTTGTTTAGATAGGATTGTATGGCAGTCACATAGTAGCTAACCTATTGTTCCCTCTCTACCTCAGATTCCCTTTTCTTACTTTTTTACTCACTCAGGGTTCTGAGTCGGTTAACAATGTTAAGTTCTGTGAGTGTTCTGTCAGTGAGTGTGAGTTATGGAGTCAATAGTTAGAAACTGAATGAAGTATTTCTGTAACCAGTCAGTCAAAATAATGAAGTTAACCAGTTAAGATCTCATAATATGTAACAAGTAAATATATTTCATTGGTTATTCCAATATATATGATTTGTGAGTCAAAGAGAAACATTTTTTATTCTTTCTCAACACCAGAGTCTCTGACTGAGTCTATTGAGATTATATTGTAGTTCCTTGAGATGACACATGCCTTGGTTAGATCCTGCTTGGATTACTGTAACACACTTACCTGGGCAAAGTGCGGCCCGAGGGCCACATACGGCCCGCGAGCCGCTCCTGTCCAGCCCGCCGGACATCAAAACCATTTATAGCTTTTTGTCTAAAGTTGATCAGTTGCTTATCTTTAACATACCGCAAAAAACCTCTTTAGTATTTGTGAAGATTAACAAGTTTAAAATAAAAACAATCATAACATCACTGTTTCATTTTATTTTTAAGTAAAGTTGGTTCGGCCCCCGAACACAGTTCAGATTTTTCATGTGGCCCCCTATAGAAATTAATTGCCCACCCCTGCTTTATGTGGGGTTGCCTTTGAAGATGGTTCAGAAACTTCCACTGGTTGAAAATGCAGCAACCTGATTCTTGACTGGGGCCAGTTACAGGGAGCATATAATGCTCCTGCCATCATAACAGCACTGGCTACCAGTCCATTTCCAAGCACAATTCAAAGTGTTAGTCATTTCATCTAAAGCCCTTTGTGCCTTGGGTCCAGGCTACCTGAAGGACCATATCTCCCCATTTGATCATATTCAGTGTTTGAGATCATCAGAGGAGGCCTTCCTTCCGGTCCCATTGCCAGCTCAGGGATGGCTGATGAGGACACGAGAGAGGGCCTTCTCTGTTGATGCTCTCCCTCAGGAGATCAGGCCGTCCCCCTCCCTCTTGTCCTTCCACCGACCCATCTTTTCAGGCAGGCTTTTAACAATCATGATTAAGTCCCTGAATGCCATTTTAAAGTTAAGATAGTTTTAAATGTTTTACCTGCTTTTCAGTTTTCAATTTTATTTTAATTGGTGCATGGTTTAATTGTTTTTGATGTTTAACTTATGTTTTGAATTCTATTCTTTTCATATTGCAAGGTGGTCTACAAATAAAACAACCAAACAAACAAACAAGTAAATAAAATATTGCCATTTGAAGTAAACCTAACTAACAAGGAGAGGTGGCATATTTGAGGGAGAATTGTAATTAGAATAACCTGTGTGTATTATTATTTTTTTAATCCACTGAATAGCTGGAGGTTTTAAGCTAGCAGTTTCCACGCTCTGCCAATACGAACTTCTTAAAAGTCTGCTGAACAAGGCAGCAGTCATGCACTAAAAGTTATTTCATATATGTGAAAATCCTCATCGACACCTGCAGAAAGCATCCCATTCTCCTGCTGGCAAGAAGAATATGCTTTCTCATTCTCACATGCAAGAATGAGACACAAGGGAATTTACATCTCCAGGAGAGCTGGAAAAACATTGAAAATGATTGATTTTCACATATGTGTCTTAACTACTGTAGTAGACACTCTAACTTTCTTTACCTTAGCTGTCCTGATTACAGTAACTCAGGCAGGTAGGTCTTTGAACTCTGCTAAAAAGCTGTTTGATATTATGCGGTGGAGTTCATGACCTCCATTTTGACCCAAGGGGACTAGAAGGCCACATTTCCAGACCGAACTGTCTTGGACTGACACTGTACCAAAATCAGCTTTCTGTCTAGTACAGCAGGACTTTAGCGGTTCTAACACACTGGAAGGAGGTAGTTATTATGGTATCTTCAGCGCTCTAATGGCCGCATGAGAAAGAAGATACTAAGACTCAAGCGTGTTTATACAGAAAGATGTATAGATACAATTGCAGCAGCCTCCTCAGTCCTGGGCAATTCAAAGAATTGTGTGTTGAAAAGATGGAAGCAAATAACATCTGTTTTGATGTGGATGTTCTTACCAGTAATGGTAAAAATATGTGTTTTTCTTACCTTTTTCATGATATAAATAAATTCATATATATCACAGCATATCAACAAGACACCAATACATGAAAGCAGGCTGCTCCTTCATAATGTTGGGAATAGACAGAATTCTGTGTTTGTGAGAAAGTAATTTCTAAAGCAATTGCAGTGCTGTAGAAGTAAACATTATTTAAAAATGTATAAGCACCCATCAGGTTGCTTTCAGATAGGCAAGGCTCTTATCTCTCAAGCTTTAGTTTTGGAGTTGAACATAATTGAGGTTTGATACTAATGTTTCATTTTTCATACCCTGCCTTTAAAAGCAAGAGCCCTTTTAACATGTAACTGCTGCATAATCTTTAGTTGAATTCTCTGTGTGTGTGTGTGTGTGTGTGTCTGCATAAGTATGCATGTGCACACATGCATAGACATATGTGCATGCAAATTCAAAGTGATAAGCTATGGATGTCTTTTGAGACGTAACCCCCCCCCCCCCCCAGTATTTCTGATCTTCTTCAGTGTTGACCAGCCATTAGAAATGAGTTTCTGCTTCTCAATTTCCCTTGAAGTCAAGCTAAAACCTACAGCATTCAGTGCCTTTTGAATATCTGACATGGAAATTCTAGGTTTTCAATACGTTAACATAGCCACAAATCAATTGTTTCACCTGATCAGTAAGGCTTTTGAAAAGGCTAGAGAGAGAGAAAAGTCTAGTTTTTAATAAAAAGCACAGGACATTTATTGGCTACAAGTTTTCTTATTAAATTTTCAACACAGTATTATTTTTGATGTTCTAACAGTGAAATTCTAAGCCAAGAGGTGCCAACTGTACTGGTCTGGAATGGCTCAGCAATACTATGAGTGAGAAGGATCTTTGAGTCATAGATCACAAGCTGAATATGAGCCAACAGTTTCATGTGGCTACAAAAAAGGCAAATGCTATTTTAGGCTGTATTAACAGAAGTATAGTTTCCAAATCCTATGAGGTGCTAGTTCCACTTTATTCAGCACTGGTTAGGCCTCACCTTGAGTATTGTGGTCAGTTCTGGATACTGTACTTCAAGAAGGATGCTGACAAATTGGAACAAGTTCAGAGGAGGGCAACAAGGATGATCAGAGAGCTGGAAACCAAGCCTTATGAGGAAAGGCTGAAAGAATTGGGCATGTTTAGCCTTGAGAAAAGAAGGCTGAAGGGAGAAATGATAACACTTTTCAAATACTTTAAAAACCTGTCATACAGAGGAGGGGCAGGATCTCTTCTCGATCACCCCAGAGTGCAGGAAATGCAACAATAGGCTCAAGTTAAAGGAAGCCAGATTTCAATTGAATATCAGGAAAACCTCCTAACTGTTAGAGCAGTAAGACAGTGGAACCAATTACCTCAAGAGGTGGTGAGTGCTCCAACACTGGAGGCATTCAAGAGAAATTTAGACAACCACTTGGCAGATATCCTTTGATTTGCATCCCTGCGCTTAGCAGGGGGTGGACTTGATGGCCTTCTAGGCCCCTTCCAACTTCATGATTCTATGATTGTATGTGAAGAAGCCACTGGAGTCGGCACAATTCCTTCCTGCTGGCTGATCCCAGAGATCTACTGACAGAAGGATTTCCCAAGGTAACTTAGCTGGAGTGGCAGAATAAAAAGGGGCAGAGAAGGTGCTGAGAGAGGCTGGAGCTGATTTACAACCTCCATCCCAAAGACACAGTCAATGTACCAGCAAAAAATTGGCCAAGGAGAGTAGTCATAAGTAATTTCTAACCATCGTGGGCTAGGAAGCTTTTGGATTCAGCATAGATTCAGCTAGCTTACTGTCGGTTCAGCTGGCCTTCAGCTGTCTCGGCTGCTTCGGATAACACTGCAAAAGGGTTATAGTTTTGGAAGAGGCAGATGCGTTAGTCTGTCCACACATATCTACAAGGCAGCTTCACTTGCTCCTCAGCTAATGTGTTCAATGCCATCTTTTGCCAACAATGCCCCTCTGCACTCTACATGGGACAAACAGGACAATCTCTACAAAAACGGGTCAACAGTCACAGGTCTGACATCAAAAACCACAGTGTTACACAGAAACCTGTCTCCAACCATTTCAGTCTACTAGAACACTCTGTGGAAGATTTGAAAGTCACTATTTTAGAACAGAATCATTACAAATCAAGACTACACAGGAAAACAGCTGAGATAAAATTTATATGCATGATGGACACCCATATAAATGGATTGAATATAAGCCTAGGTTTCTTAAGTCATTACCAAATGTAATACTTCTGCTGCATTTACTGCCACTGTTATTTTCTTCACAACTACCAAGCCCATCTCTCATCACAAGGCTCAAAGGTAAAAACTGTCAATATTCCCTACATTAACACATGGGGTTCCTCTGCCATCTTCTTCCTCTTTTATATTTAATATTTTCTTTTTCTCTCTCTCTCTTGAGTTTTAAGTGAATCCCCATTCTTCAAACCCCGCCCCCACAACACACCTCTTCTCTCTCTCCCCTCATCATTGCCCAGGCTTGATGTCTGTTTTTGTCTCCTGAGGAATTTTTACAACAGAGCCCTAAAACAACATAAGCCAAATTACTGCATGTGAATGTAGCATACACCCAAGAGCCAATGAATATTTAGTATGAAACCAATATTTCATTTAGCATTTCATTCTGTTTCCATATGTCTGATGAAGTGGACGTGTCCACGAAAGCTCATATTAAAATATAACAGGTAGTCTTTAAGGTTCCACATGTTTTTGTCTTGTCTTGTCTTGTCTTGTTTTGTTTCTTTGGATTTTGCCTGATACTCTGAAAAGATACATCCTTGTTGTGTGCCATCAAGTTGGATCTGACTTATAGTGATCCAGATAGGACTTTCAAAGTAAGTGAGATATTTAAGAACTGGCTTTACCAGTTCCACACACCCAGTGGTTTTCCATGGCTGAGCAGATATTTGAATTCAGGCCTCCTGAACCCTAGTCCGTCACTCTGTCTACTATACCACACTGGGTATCCTAAAGAAGGCATAAAAAGATTTTTTCTTTCTTTCCAAAAAGATAATGTTTCTCTATATCTTCATCCCCTAATTGGAGTTATTGTCTTCAGGGTACCTGGAAACTATACTATCCTCCAGGATGCTATGTTCTGAGGGAATTCTCCAGCAGGCCTTGCTTCTCACTTTCTTCCACTGGGTTTCTGTTTTTCATATCCATGTGATGCTCAGGATTGTATGACTGCTAGAGACCACTATACATTTGATCTTGGACGGTAGGGGAGAGGAAGACAACCCGTTGTTTTTCAATGTGTTGTATATCAGTGGCCCATGTGAGCCTGATACCACCTCCTGCTTGCTCTTTGATTGTTACGTTTTGCTGTGATCTTGGTGGCATCCATTCATCAAAGTTTCTGGTTCACTCAATCATAGGAAAGTGTCCTCACCTTCTAGTTCAGAGATGGGAAATTGTGGTAGGTTAAGGGTCAATTTTCTCTTACCAGGATCCTCCAGGGGCTACACAGTATGCCGATAAATGTAAAGGGAAAGAAGGTGGGGAAGTAGCTGGAAGTTCACTTAGGATTTTGAAAACTGGCAATATTTAAAGTTGCAAAGTTCCTGCTACAACTTGTTGAAAAGTGAATCATTGTTTTTGGAGGCGTTCATGGACAACAGCTTTCTCTCTCTTCCTGCCCTTTTCCTCGATTTTTTTTCATGGAGAAATATTTTGGGGGGGCAAGTGGGGGGTTCCGGCAGCAAAAACAGCCTGGGAGGTTACAGATGGCCCCAGGACCACACTTTGCCTACCCCAGTTCTGCTAGTCAGTAGAGAAGGGCATTTACCATGGGTTGGCAGTTCAGCATGGTATGGAGGTTAGGGCCTACATGTATTGTGTGGGTGCCCTGGATTCCATACCCCACCTCCTCCTGCAGATGCCCACTCAGAGGAGAAGATGGGTCAGGGAAGCCTGCAGTGCTGCCTCTCATGGGTTGCCCATGGGAGGAGCTGGGGTGCAGAATCTGGACACCCATGCAAGCACCTATGGGCATGATCCTCTGAAACATGAGACACTGATGAATCACAGTAAATGCTCATCTCTAGTAGCCAGTCATGTCTTGTTTTAAATAACCTCCAGGAGCTCCAGCAGGTGATATAACACCCTTGTGTCCATTTCTCTGTTTCCATTGAATTTGTGATGTTCCATGACAGCTAAACACATGGAATCCTCATTGAGTTGGGTTGTTGCTATTGTTTTAGGATGTATACCCCCTAAAAGATATGCACAGATGGGTTGCATTTTTACAAACCACCTTCTTTCTTATTATCCTCCGGTCTTTTTGCTCTTTAGCCACCTGGTGTTGCAAGTTGAAGGTCACCATCATAGCACCATGCCTACATCCTATGTTGTCTAATTTCAGAAGCTAAGCAGGATTAGGGCTAGTTAGTATTTCAGCAGAAGACCACTAGCTGATTGCCAGGTACAGCTAGGAACCCTGCCTGAACCCTGGCAGAGCCCCTGCCATTCAGAGTTACCAATGCTGGACTAGATAGACCAATTGTCTGATTAGGTTAAAGAAATATGGCTGCCTGCATTTTTGAGCAGTGACTGTTACTTCTGAAGGGGATGGGTTGAATGTTTGGAGAGACCCCCCAGACATACTAGGCTCAAAAGAATAATTTTGTCTATAATTAGTCTTTTTCAGCTATGGTCTGTCCTAGTGTTCTGATTCGAAGTGAACTGAACTACTTTGATAATGACAGTAAGCTTCTGAGCTTGGTTTTGATGCTAGACTAGGTATCTCCGTTTTAGACTGTGTTCAAGAAACAAACATCTTACTACAGGTTTGGCAAGAGCAGAGAGAAAATAAATATTTTAGAATGTGTTCATTAACTCCTCCTTGAAGATATATTCTTTTAGTCTTGTTTCCAACCTTCAGATTTGTTTCCTGTCGGACAGTCAACTTTTAAAGAGATTGTTGTACAAAAGATTATTTGAGCAATGGAAAATGGGTTGTGGAAACATAGCTGAAGACTGGGCAATATTTTTACCCGATCACTAAAAACCACAAATAAAATGAGCTTTCAGTTCCTTCAGAACTCTTCATCAAATAAGGATGGGATAAAATTTGGAGTGAGGACATGTAGTTCAAAAAAAAAAATGGGTCAGATGTTCTGCCCATGGGTCATGAAGCCAATTGGGCAACAACGTGATTTTGTTGAGGAAGGGGTAGCAAGGGTATCATTTCGCAGTCTTTCCTCCTCTGCATGCAGGCTGATTTGGCCCCTTTACAGACATGCTAGTAGCTTATTGGAAAGCTTAGACCTCTTTGTGGACTTGCAACAGAAACACTTCAAATTAAAGTCTCAATCTTTGCATCAGAAAAAGAAATGCTACTCTTTTCTCTTCTATGAGTATTTTACTAGAAGCCGGTTGACCTTTGCACCCAGAACACACAAACACACATACACACCCTTTAAAAACAAAACAAACAAACAACAACAACAACAACAAAACCCCAAATCTTAACATGGCATGGATTGAATATAAAAAGTCATTTGACTCATTGCCATACAGCTGGATTAACACCAGCCTATTTTTTTTAATATTCAGAAGTTCCTCAAGAAAAACCTGGAACTGTCTTAATGTCCTATAGTGAAGAAAACAACAGAAACAAAGGCTCAATATAAGAAACAACAATTTGAAAAGAAATTAAGCAGCTGGAAAAATAAACCACTACATGGACAACACCTGAGAAATATTGATGGAAAGCATAATCATATTTCAACATGGGCATGGCTAAAACTGGGGACCCTTAGGAAAGAAACTGAAGGCTTGCTTTTGCTGCACAATAACAAGCACTCCAAACCAGCATGATGAAAGCTAAGGTCCAAGGAGTTAGTGCTAACAGCAAATGTCAACTCTGCCAAGAAAAAGATGAAACTGTGTCACACCTCATCTGTGAATGTCCAAAGATTGCACAAAAAGATTACAAAGTTAGACATGATGGAGTAGCAAAGTTAGTGCACTGGTCATTATCCAAAACATATAACTTGTTGGTCTCCAAAAACCCATGGGAACATCAGGTAGAGAAGGTGTCAGAAAATGACCAAGTCAAGATCTTGTGGGATTTCCGGATCCAAACAGACAGACACCTTCAACGTGACACACCAGACATAGTAGTAATAGAATGAAGAAATGTTCAGATCATTGACATTGCAATTCCAGGGGATGCCAGAGTTGAAAATAAAGAATTGGAAAAACTAACAAAGTACAAAGACCTGACAATCGAAACATCTCGCCTCTGGAAGAAACACACTTCAGTGGTCTCCGTAGTCATTGGGGCTTTGGGAACAATATCAAGAAATTTCACACAGTACTATAAGCAGTTGCAGATCTCACAAATCACACCATCAGAGCTACCAAAAAATGGCAATATTAGAAACAGCATACATACTGCGTCAATATTTAACAGATACTTAGGTTTTTGGTTAAAACTTGTATCTGTTATATAATACCAGTCAATGTTTTTATAATTTTGACTGTGCCTGGTGTTTTTTAATCATCATCATCATCATCATCATCATCATCATCCTGAGGGGAGTGTAAGGCACAAACCTAAGGAGGCAGTGCACCCATTTCCGTATGCTAGTTGCAGAAACTTAGGCAAGCTGCTGTGTCTGAACATGGATATCCCACTTCCAAAATGATGATAATAAATAAGACCTCTGTTATAGCAGAACTTCATTTGGATTCTAATCAGAAGTGACTTGATGGCATAAAACATATTTGGATTTTTTTTCTTAATTGCCAGACAATTATATACTTACAGAATGGGTGGAATGGTTGAAAGTATGGCAGGATATAGGCACCCAAGCTCTGCTAACATCGAGTAAGACCATCCTCAGCCATACAGCAAAAACAGCAATTGCTCAGCTTAAATGTGTAAACTTCTGAATATTTGTTCTCTGTTGTTTTTAAATATCTTTTTACATATTTTTACAGACAGGTACAGAATTTCTTTGTCAGCACCAATACTTGTTTGGCCAGGAAGAAGATAAAAAGTTCTCCTCCTGAGAGACAGCCAATTGGGTCCTGACTGACAGGGTCAAAAGTTCAGATTGCCCAAACCTGGAGCTGATTTTCCCCTTTGAAGACTTGTATCAGGGGCCTGGTTTCAGGACTGAAACAAACACAACTGCTCTGTGTTTTTAATGCTGAAATATTTTGAATATGTCTTACAAAATTGTATGCTAATTCCCTGGAGATAAATGGTGAAACGTCCCTCTCTGGAAGACTATCACTCCATTACTTTCTTTAAAGCAAGCCTGTCTTTTACTCTTCAAATAAAATCTGTTATTTCACTATTTCTCTGAACTTTCATTGCCCTCCAAACATCTCCCCAGGCCATGAAGCTGCAAGAATTTATCTACTTTGGAACACTCTTGCTGGTAAGCCTGTTCCATGTATGCTCAGTCTTATAACAAAGTCACTGTTTTAGTTTTTCAAAAAGCCTTTTTTGAACATCAATATTTCAACCTTTGCAGCCTGGATTTCTTCCATTTTTTAAAAAAAACAAATGGTGCCAACTATTCTCGTTCAAGCTAAGCAAGATTGGCCTTTTCAATTTATTTGATCTGTTTTAAATCTGAGAATGTTTAAAGTTGCTTGTTTCTGCACAGGGGGAAGGGTAAAACAGTTTTAGTTTTTTAATTATAACTCAAATACCTTTTGCCCAAACTTCCCCAGTTTGGCACAGAGCAGTAGCAGACTTTGCCTGCCCAGTCCGGAATAACGAGACAGACACATATATATGGGTAACTAGGGCCACAACTTTATTAACTTATTTTTAACCCAAAATTTCCCTTTTACAAGGGGGCCTACCGTAGTGCATCAAACTGGTCTGTAACTGGTGTCAACCTTGACCTCCTGGTCCAGACCGCCAATCAAGTTCCTATAACAAAAGTGCACTGTCTTACCGTACAGCACGCTTCTGTATATTCCATAGCTGTGGTACCCCAAGTTTGCCCCATCTGGGTCTCCAAACCCTAGGTGCTCCGCATCATCTGGGGTCCCCAGCTTCCCCTCCTCTCAACTAAACCTCATGCTGCCCTTCTGGGAGGAGGGGTGCTTAGCACCCTCCAGGTGCCTTCTTTGGAACTGATCCAACCCTTATCCTTCCATGGCATATGGACTACTTAGTATGTCCCATGCCCCCCACCAAGCTGAACCATTTCAGCCCTAAGACCCCCTTGTAAATCATTTAGGAAAATGTCCAGTCCCAGGTCTGACAGATGCACACCATCCTCTCTATATAACTCTGACCGGGAAACGGACCCCAGGCTTCGCCATACTGCTCTGCCAACCTCTCTGTTTATGCCCTTCCGGGCCCGATCAATCCACCTGGGGTCAAGTGTGGCCCTCCACACCAGACGTGGAATAATTGCTGACCATATGATGCGTGTCTTGGGGCACCGTGCCGCAAACACTCTGAGGTCCGCTATGACCTGGAGGACCAGTGACTTGCCCAACCTTTGGGCCAAGTCATTGCCTCCCAAATGAATCGCCAGAATGTCAGGGGGCACATCCGGAGTACCCTGGGATGCCAATTCAAAGAACCCGTCCCAGAGCATGCCTCTCCATCCCCTCCATTCCAATGTAGCCACATCACCAAGGCCCAGGTTGAGACCCCAACTGGTCCAACTGGAATATCTGGCAGCCCAAAAATAGTAACTATGCCCACACAACAGAACATGAACTTGGGCCAATGGCTTCTCGGGATCTGTAACGACAAATAACAGAGCAAAAATGCAGCAGCACGTAACACTGTGGTAATGGGTGAACATAAGACCAGTGTTTGTGAGATGACCATCTACCCACTTTCTTGATATCCTCAGTTGCATACTCAAGGGTGGCTGCTGTAGAAGCAGAGCCTATCGGAAAAGAGCACATTCCAAACCGCTAACCCTGTATCCCGGCCTTGCATAAGTCTTGGGAAGTAACTTTCCAAAACTGGTATTTTGTTAGCAGCGACGCATCCTCATGGTGCAAAAAACCTCCTGCTTCCTCACCCCTCAGCTGCACATACTCTTGTGTAGCCTTTACAGGACAAATATCAAACTCTGAACATCGCCCGAACAACAACACCTGTCCTTTTCCTAATTGGTCTGTTTTTGATTTTCATAGATGTATGGCAACCTGATGTTCTGATAATACCACATCCTTCCTCTGCAAAGAGGATAGTGACGTGTTGTGTTTGGATGCCACCACTTATCCGTAGGGCCCCAAAGAAGGCTATAAGTGTCTTGCCTCTAAAAAGGCAAGCCTCAAATCACACCAATTCCCATGATCTCCCTAACTTGGCCAGTGTGGTGCTCCTGACCCTCTTAGGGATTGCAGGGCACTTGGTCAGAGAGTTCTCCGGCACTTACGTACCACCTTTACGCTGGATCGAGTCCCTAGATCTCATTAATGTGTATCATAAGCCCTTTGAAACAAGTCTGACCTAAAAAGAACACTTTGCACTTATGCAAATGCAAACACCTGGGCTTTGTGATTCCTCAGAACTCACAACAGCTCAGTGAGGTAGGACTCTGAATAGTAGCTAGTTTGTGACCTTTCCACTTCCAGGATTTAGCCAGACCTTGCTATTCAAGAAACCAGTCCTCAATAAGGATTTTAAGATTAAATTTTTTATTAGAAAAATAAAGTTTCATAGAAAATCTCCCAATCTGGACATTGTCACTTAGAGGTGTACTCACTTTTGTTGCCAGCGGTTTAGACATTAATGGCTGTGTTGCGTTATTTTGAGGGGACAGCACATTACACTGTTATACAAGCTGTATACTCACTGCTTTACATTGTAGCCAAGTGTCATTTCTTCAGTGTTGTCACATGAAAAGATATACTAAAATATTGATGAAATGTGAGGGGGTGTACTCACTTCTGTGATATCTCTCTCTCTTCTTTCTTTCTTTCTTTCTTTCTTTCACAAAAACTTGATGGAGCCTGCGAAGGCTCTCACCCAAACCCCCAACTTTTTTCTGACCCTAACTCCCGGTGCTGCAGAAGCGCCTCAGGTCAGCAAGGTCAAAAATGAAATGGCCAAGACTGCTGTGATGCTGCTCTTCTCCCCACTCCAGCTCAAGGCAAGAAGGAAGGGCGAGGTGAGGCTGGGCAGCCTTCTTCAAGGCTTCGTTCTCACCCAGCCCCTCGCCCAATGTGACTCAGCCATGGATACGTCTGTCTCCTCCATCCAGGTGGGCAAAGGAGCCCCACCCTGGCAGCTTCGCACCTCGCGGAGAGGCACATCTGTTGCAGAATTGGAGGAGATCTGAAGTCCAGTTTGGAAGGTATAATTTGGGGGAGGGACTGCCCCCATTTTTAGAATTGCCTTGTAGAATGTTGATTAGTTCTGCTGCACAATAAAAATCACTGCACTCTCATGCAATTATGATAAATAGGCCCTTGATCTAAGACATTCAAAAGTAATTGTGATGCTGGAGGTATGCATACAGGGTATGGGTCCATAACAACTTGGAAAGTGTAGTTCTTTTGTGACTGTAAGAAGTTCCTGATCATGGAATGGCTACTGTATTAGTCTCAGTAGTAGAGATGGGGGTATTTGTATTCATATACAAATACGAATATCCCCACGCAGCTGGACTTAACAAGGGGTGGGCCACTGCGGTCGGCCCGTCCACTCAAGTGTCCAGTGGCGGCAGCAGCCTCGCTCATCCTTCCAATCACTCCCAGAGCTCCGCTCTCTTCCTGCTCGGCTAGACACTCGGCAGCCATGCAGGGAGACTCGTCCTCCCTCCCACTGCCTGGAGTGGCCAGGTGAGCAGGAAGAGAACAGAGCTCTGGGAGTGATTGGAAGGATGAGCGAGGCTGCCACCGCCACCGGACACATGAGTGGACGTGGGAGTTAAGTCCAGCAGCACAGGGATATGCGTATTCATATATGAATACCCCCATCTCTACTCAGTAGTTCTCCAAGTCCTTTAGCCCTAGTTCTTTAAAGTACCAGCGGCACCTGCCTATGCTTTAAGATCCCCTCCAAAGGCTCAAGCTTGTCCAACTTGCCACTCAGATCAGTTAAGGTTGGGAGGAACTAAAAAAAGGAAGGTTCTTTGTAATGGGGACTCCAACCAAATGAATTTCTTCCTCAGAAGATACATAGCTGGTTCCTATTGTGGTTGATTATAACTTTTCCCTTATTATTGAAAAACGTCTCTTTCCGTTCCTGCTGGATTGTTTTGTACTGTATTGTATTGTACTGCACTATGTTCTATTTTATTCTGGCTCATTTAAACATGTTTACACTGAACATAGTTTTGCAACCACATTTTGTATTGTAAGCCATTTTGGAAAGCTATGAACTTGGAGGTAGCTAGAAACAGATGAAACAAATGTGTGGAAAAGCTGTAAAATCATTAAGAGTGCAATTCGGTGCATGCCTGCTCAGAGGTAAGTCTGTGATATGTTGGTAGGGCTTAAATTATGGTTTGTGATATAGGATTACAGCCAAGATGTTATTTATTACTAATGACCAAAGGGCTGAAACATCATTTTATTTATGCAGCTAAAATCCTTAAGAGGGTACCTTCTGTGCACAGTATCCAGAAGTGGAAGCCTTCGATGGGAGTTTCAAACAGTTTTTGAGCTAAAATGGATTCGTGGAGATTGGCAGTTGGTGATGCCAGTGGGACTGAAGCAGCATGATGTTCTCTGTAGAATATTTACTGGGTAAGCGAAATGGGATTTTTTAAAGTCTTCATGGGAGCCATTTAGGATTCTCTCCAGCTGCAGCTTGACGAAAATTCTGCAGACGGAAAATGTTTGCGTCTCCAAAAAGCTGAAATGTTTAAAGAACTTTCATCTCTGTTTCTTGTCAGTTTACCGTCTCTGTTGGCACATAAATTGGAAGGATTCTGATGTGTTTCTCGAAATGGATTGCCTCAGATTTGCATGTACGAAGTGAATTCTCCTCTGCCGGTTTTGGAACAATGCCTTTTCACCTAAAGTGTTATACAATGTGAAACAGATGATAGATCTGTAGGAGTTGTTCTATTTCTCACTTTATGTTCAAACAGCAACAAATGCCAATCAGACAAAGTAGGAACTTTTCAAAGAAACAGAATGTTCCTGTTTCTCCCCTCCACCCCAGCCCCCACATTTGGGCACGATAGAGAGGTTGAAGGACAGACCGTATTGCGGACATGGGACAAATCTGAGAATGCAATTACC
Source organism: Intellagama lesueurii (assembly GCA_037013535.1). NCBI lineage: Eukaryota > Metazoa > Chordata > Lepidosauria > Squamata > Agamidae > Intellagama > Intellagama lesueurii. Next base: position 23,642,571 of record JBAJHW010000010.1, on the reverse strand, counting down.
AAGCTAGTTCTGTGAGTCACTGTGCCTATGTTTAGCCATAGAACATGAATTCTTCAGTTGCTGGTGTTCGAAGCTTCATTCGAGCCAGAGTGACTGGGTAAGAGCAGAAGCTAATAGGCATGCTGGTGACTAGGAAGACAATAATCAAGTCTGTTTGAGAGTCCATGAAGAGTGCTTTCCCTTTTCTGGGAAAGCATAAGAAGCTGTCTCATACAATACTATTTGCCCATCTAATGAAATATTTACTGTTCTGTCTGGCAGTGATTCTCTGGAATCTCTAATAGAAGAACGGTCTTTCTAATCACCTTATACTTTTCATTTTGAGATGCCAGGATTGAATCTGGAACCTTCTGCATTCTGACGATGTTCTCTATCTTAGTTAGCTATGGCCTCATTAAACATAAGGATGTGGGATGTGATGTTTGAATTTTCTGGACTACACATACCATAATTCTCCATTTTGAATTCTAACTACCTCACAGAATACAGTTTTGCAACTCGTTTTGCAACTGCTTAAGTGTGGCTCACCTGGGAGAAAGGCCTAAATTAGAAGGCTCTGAGGCCTAGCTCTGCCCAAGATACCTGTTTCTGCCCTGATGCTAGTTGAGAGTTTTCTTCCTGAGCAGGAAGCTTGGGCAGAGCTAGACCTGGCTAAGCCTCAAGGCTTTCCAATGTAGCCCTTTCTCCCAGGTGCATCACATTTAGGTGTTTGTAAGGTATGTAGAACTCCCAGAATGGAGAATTATGGTAGTTGTAGTGCAAAAAATCAAAATATCCTATCCCTAATAAGGGAATCAGCTTCTTATAGCAAAATTCCAAGCTTAAACTGAAGAAAGTAGGAAAAACCACTGGGCTAGTCAGGTATAATCTAAACTTAATCCCTTATGAATACACAGTGGAAGTGAAGAACAGATTTAAGGAACTAGATTTGGGGGACAGAGTGCCTGAAGAACTATCGATGGAGGCTCGTAACATTGTACAGGAGGCAGCAACAAAAACCATCCCAAAGAAAAGGAAATGCAAGAAAGCAAAGTGGCTGTCCAACGAGGCCTTACAAATAGCAGAGAAAAGAAGGGAAACAAAATGCAAGGGAGATAGGGAAAGTTACAAAAAATTGAATGCGGACTTCCAAAGAATAGCAAGGAGAGACAAGAGGGCCTTCTTAAATGAACAGTGCAAAGATATAGAGGAAAAGAATAGAAAGGGAAAAACCAGAGATCTGTTCAAGAAAATTGGAGATGTTAAAGGAACATTTCATGCAAAGATGGACATGATAAAGGACAAAAATGGTAGGGACCTCACAGAAGCAGAAGACATCAAGAAGAGGTGGCAAGAATACACAGAGGAATTATACCAGAAAGATCTGGATGTCCAGGACAACCCAGATAGTGTGGTTGCTGACCTTGAGCCAGACATTGTGGAGAGTGAAGTCAAGTGGACCTTAGAAAGCATGGCTAGCAACAAGGCCAGTGGAGGTGATGGCATTCCAGTGGAACTATTTAAAATCTTAAAAGATGATGCTGTTAAGGTGCTACACTCAATATGCCAGCAAGTTTGGAAAACTCAGCAGTGGCCAGAGGATTGGAAAAGATCAGTCTACATACCAATCCAAAAGAAGGGCAGTGCCAAAGAATGCTCCAACTACCGTACGATTGCACTCATTTCACACGCTAGCAAGCTTATGCTCAAAATCCTACAAGGTAGGCTTCAGCAGTATGTGGACCGAGAACTCCCAGAAGTACAAGCTGGATTTCGAAGGGGCAGAGGAACTAGAGACCAAATTGCTAACATGCGCTGGATGATGGAGAAAGCCAGAGAGTTCCAGAAAAACATCTACTTCTGCTTCATTGACTACGCAAAAGCCTTTGACTGTGTGGACCACAACAAACTATGGCCTTAAAGAAATGGGAGTGCCTGACCACCTTATCTCTCTCCTGAGAAATCTATATGTAGGACAGGAAGCAACAGTTAGAACTGGATATGGAACAACTGATTGGTTCAAAATTGGGAAAGGAGTACGACAAGGCTGTATATTGTCTCCCTGCTTATTTAACTTATATGCAGAATACATCATGCGAAAGGCTGGACTGGATGAATCCCAAGCCAGAATTAAGATTGCCGGAAAAAATATCAACAACCTCAGATATGCAGATGATACCACTCTGATGGCAGAAAGTGAGGAGGAATTAAAGAACCTCTTAATGAGGGTGAAAGAGGAGAGTGCCAAAAATGGTCTGAAGCTCAACATCAAAAAAACGAAGATCATGGCCACTGGTCCCATCACCTCCTGGCAAATAGAAGGGGAAGATATGGAGGCGGTGACAGATTTTATTTTTCTTGGGCTCCATGATCACTGCAGATGGTGACAGCAGCCACGAAATTTAAAAGACGCCTGCTTCTTGGGAGGAAAGCGATGACAAACCTAGACAGCATCTTCAAAAGCAGAGACATCACCTTGCCGACAAAGGTCCGCATAGTCAAAGCTATGGTTTTTCCAGTAGCGATGTATGGAAGTGAGAGCTGGACCATAAAGAAGGCTGACCGCCGAAGAATTGATGCTTTTGAATTGTGGTGCTGGAGGAGACTCTTGAGAGTCCCCTGGACTGCAAGGAGAACAAACCTATCTATTCTGAAGGAAATCAACCCTGAGTGCTCACTGGAAGGACAGATCCTGAAGCTGAGGCTCCAATATTTTGGCCATCTCATGAGAAGAGAAGACTCCCTGGAAAAGACCCTGATGTTGGGAAAGTGTGAAGGCAAGAGGAGAAGGGGACGACAGAGGACGAGATGGTTGGACAATGTCATTGAAGCTACCAACATGAATTTGACCCAACTCCGGGAGGCAGTGGAAGACAGGAGGGCCTGGCGTGCTGTGGTCCATGGGGTCACAAAGAGTCAGACACGATTTAACGACTAAACAACAACAATAAGGAAACCTTTACACTAAGGGGTGCAGAATATATGGTGTTCTTCAGAGCTTTGGAAATTAGGTGGGATGAGCATGAATGTAATGCTATGAGAGTTCTGGACTAAGCAATTGGATTCACTGTACCACCGTACAGTTATTGATGTCTTCACTATACCAGATCAACAAAATATGGAATACCCTAACCTAATTATACCCATACTCTGTTATATCAGACTGTTTGTTCATCCAGACAGTTTGTTCAACCTAGTATTCTCTGCTTTGACTGGCAGCAATTTTTCCCACTGTAGAAAATGAATCCAAACAGCTTAGCTGTAAATGTAGCTGTTATCTACAATAGTACAAAGATTTATTTATTTATTGGCATGCATCATTTATGTCTATGTCCACATCATTGACTTGGGCTGAGCTGGATGCAGATTAACCTAGAGAATTAAAAGATGAAACAATTATCACATTCTCCTGTTCTTTCAGTAATTTTAGCCAGCTTTCTACTTCAAACAGAATTCTACTGGAATAGAATGCAGGGCTGAGTAAACTAGAGGAACCAGAAAGATGTAGAATTAAGGCAGAAGGATCCTCACATCCCTCAACCTTTCCAAAATGTTTCCTATTTCACTTCATTCACCTCACTTTTCAGAAAACATGTACAAAGGAAGGTTCCATGCTGCTTAAGAATTCGTTCTTGTTGTTTTTTTCAAAATTTCCTCCAGAGCTTTTACTGGGACACTATGAAGTACTTTTCTAAATAATTAAAGAGAACCATAATTGTCAAAATAAGTGAACAAAGAACGTCTGGTAATCCACATCTGCACATAGCAGATTCTCAGTGTTCAGCAGTTTACCACAGATCTTTTGGGGTGACCACAAATGGACAACATTCTTCTGGGTGCGCGATGTATTATTAATTTGGGTGTGTGTGTTTTTAACCTCTGAAGAAGTCAGGGCAGTAGCAACATATACCAGCAACAGAAAAAGCTAAAGTGTAACATATATTAAAATTTAATCTCTCCCTTCATACTGGTCCATCACGGGATTTAATGGAGATGAATAAACTAATTTTTTTGCTGTGCTTATCTAAATGAGAGCAAACACATAAAGGAAGTTTTAAAATGTCTGTATAGTCTTTATGTCTCTGTATTTCCAGAAGAGAAGCTGAGATAGCTTGGGATTAGGTAAACTTGTATATATTATGTGATATATCATTATAATACTAAGCTCATAATTAAAATGCCCTCTAAAAGAATTACCTATTGTCATCTCCATTCATTAAATTATGAGCTACAGAAAAATACTCTATATTAGTTCCAGAATTTATTATTTATTTCAAATATTTTTATCCCATCGTTTTCCTCAAAAAGGACCCAAGGCAGCCTACAATATTTAAAGCTAAAAACAATGAGTATACAATGTTGGCTGACATCATTAAAAGCCAATACATAGAGCTAAAAACAACGAGTATAAAAAGGCAGCTTACATCATTAAAAGACAATATCCAAAGCTCTCTCTTCCAATTTACATTTCCATAGACCTCTGGACAGATTTCCACAAATGGGAAGAGTTGATCAGTGAGCATCTGACATTTGCAATTCCTTGCTTCAGGATATGACGGTGTAATCCTTGCCTATAATCCAAACAGAGCAATTGGGCCCAAAGGACTGGATCTCCCACATGTGCCTTGTGGGAGGTTTGAGATTTTCAGTGTGGGTCTTTCTGTTGGCCCTACTGTGCTCATAGGCACGTGTGAGGGCATAAAAGAGGCCCTTTGTGGTGGCTATTTCTACATTGTGGCACCCCCTTCCAAGGGAGGCTATGTTGGATTCCTTCCTAGCGTCCTTCCCCATGGCTTTTGGCAACTAGATCGGATGCCGGGTGATGTTGCACTTCTTCCTTTCACTTTTTTAATGATGCACCTGCTATATGTGTTCTTTTTTAATACAGCTGTTTTATTAATATAATAATGTGCTTAATATGGTTTTTATAGTATTATTTGTGCTTTTAGCTGTATCTGAGGGGGGGTATAACTATTTTTCACTGGTTTTACAAGGCACCTTCTTCTAATGAGACCTTCTGGCTGCTGTTGCTTCTAGCAGGTAAATCATGTAACGAGCCTGTCATTGAGGTTTTCATGCATGCAGAATCCCTGTTCAGTTGTTCCGTTCACTCCTGGAGCCCACATGCGATGAAGGCAGTATTAGCTCTGCCCCCCTCCATTGTCACTTTAATCACAAAAACTGAAATGATTTCCATAGATAGTTTAGAGCTCAACTGGTATCAGGAATCCCACTTCACAAAATCATCTGAACACAGCATGGCAGTATCAATAAGAATGATGTGGTGGGGGATGGCTGTGGTAGATATTTTGGCACAATTAGCTGTGCAGTGTGTGTTTAAAAATGTAATGCTATTGATTGTTGCTGGAGACTTTATTTAGCAATTTCTAGAAAGGAAAATCCATTCAATGAAGACGGCGGTATTGGGAAATAAAAACGCAAGCACAGACAACAACAGAACAAAAAAAACACAAAAAACAAAACCCAAACAATTTGCCAGCCATCAACATTTTTCCTGTAATAGTCCTAAAGGCAAAACAGAGTAGGCTGTAAAGCATTTCACTCGGACTGCCCATAAACCCAATCAATTGAGTTCTGCAATAGAAATAAAAAGGTTGTCATCACCAACACATTGTTTCATACTTCTTTCGCATGTTGGCTCACAGAGATAAAAGAGGGGAAAATCGATTAATTGGTCTTTGTGAGCATGGATAATAAATGCAATTTTTCCTCCTTTCTTTATACCATCTTTATTTTTGCTGTTAGACTTCACCTGATTGCTTCAAGCTCAATTCTCCATCTTATGGAGAATTTTTTTTCCCCCAGAGCAGTTTTACAATCTCTCCAGGCAAAAGTATATGTGCGGTTGTTCTCATGAGGCTGCCATATTTTTGAGGTCAAACATTCTGGAGTATGAGTGCAGCCAGGGAGAAACTGCAGGGGTTAGGGGTATGGCTGAACAAATGAAGTATGCGCCTTCATCTTCTCCCACTTCAATGTTTTTAAAAATCACATTATTTCTTTTGACTACATGAAGAAATGTCCTAAATTTGATGGGTTCTTCTCAGAAATGACGTCCTCGCCCCTCTGAACTGGCAAAATTCAATAGTGATGTTCGACAGAGAAAAGACTGTGTTGTAGTAGTCTGGCATTCAGCTGTTAATGATGAGAAGCTTACTGGAAGAAGAAAAGGTGGCAACCTAAATTTAATCCAGTATGCAATAGATGTTCAAATAACAGAGATTAAAAGACAGGGAATGAAGAGATAAGAAATCAAACACCTCTACCTGGATAAGCGAATCTGTCAATTTCACTCCCAGATGTGATTTCCATTTTAAATCTCAAGATCTTTCCACCATTTTTAAATGGAAAAAAAAATCACAGTTTTGCAGACATCCTTTGAGTCACAAAGCAAAGCAACTGGGAATTCCTGTGAAAGTAGTTAGGTCGCAGAGCTGACCGCATGATTTCTGTTTGGCCCCACCTCTGGTACATCTGATGGTCATGAAACGATAGTTTCACCTCTGTCTTGCCCAGTATTATGAAGTTATACAATTAAACTAAGTCTGTCAGAGCAATAGACCACAGCTCATGGTGCAGTAGAGTACCAAGAGCTGAGAAAATCCATATTTTGAGCCCCTTAAGGAGACTTAGACAGCATCCTAAGTTGATAACATGCTAAGATCCTGCTACTGATGGGATGTTTTCTGGAGAAGTCTCAAAATGTAACCCTCTGAGATCAAAAGTGAATTGAAAAGTCCAAAACAGAAGAGGTTTTACCATGATTCTTCTCTATGTATAAACTAACCCTGCTTGTAAACTTGTTGACTAAGTAGAGGGGGGAAGGTAAAGTTCCTTCCTCTGGATATCATGTTTCCCTTTATAGTGCTATGTATTCTACAAGCATCCCTAAAAGCAGAGAGAATGGCCTTGTCCAATGCTATGTTTAGCATGGAAGCAAATGGCTCCACTCTATTTTAAGGGCTGGGTTCTCCGTGATTTATAAAAGCCTAATCATATATTTATAAACCTCTAACCAATGGTGCATAGGGATATATGAACACTCTACAAATTATTTACAAAGTATTTACAGCACAGACCAGCTACACAATGCATCACTCCACCCTGCAAATATTTTTTTTTCCTGTGTTGTTTTTAAATAGGCTGCACTTCATGAGAAAGCAATTACAGCAGTTTTGAGTATCCCTGTGTCTCTAAGTGACATAGTGATCTGGGCTGAAGGAAGAGGAGGAGGAATTGCTTTATATGTTTGTTAATCTGTGGAGACAACATAATCACAGTGTGCCACAATGCCCAGGAACTTAGAGCCTGTTCCCACTGCTGGAATAAACCAGCAGAGGGATCGAGTCTTTTGGATTCGAGGTAAAGTCATGTGGACTTTAACACAAATCCAAAAGTTTTGCGTTGGTGTGTGCATCCTCACACCATGCTGCCGTCGTTGCCTGTCCAACAAGGTCAGTCACAGGCGGTGGATGGGCAGTGGGGACAATCGGGCAAGTGATGGGGATGATTAGGCAGGTGGTCGGGGGGGTATACACACATGTGTAATTGATTCCAATGCCAGAGGAGCAGAAAAACACATGTGGGCATGTGCCTTGTGTGCACACTAAAATTTAAATCCAAGTTGTTTTCGGCAGAACCCAAGTTTTACTGTCAATGGGATGAAGTCCTTAGATGGTTTTTTAAAGGCTCAGAGGAATTCATGCAAGACAGTTCCTTTCCTTTCTGCTAAACAGTTCTATGTTCAGAGGCAGTATGCCTCTAAGTGCCACATTCTGTGGACAAAGAATCTTTGTGTGTGTGTGTGTGTGTGTGTGTAAGAGTCATCCTTTTATTTCTTCCTTGTGTGCTTCCAGAAGGCTGACCACTGTTAGAAAAAGGATGTTGTAATTCTCATTGTGATGGAGTATAATTTTCCAACTATGACATCATAAAGACACAATGTGACTACAGAACATAAAGATGGGCTTTCATTGCATTGGGATATGATGGTTTGCCTAGTAGGGACACTGCAGAAGTTAGATTTGAGGCAAGGACATGGCAGCTTGGTTTCTTATATGTGTACTCCTTGTCATTCATTTGACAGCAGTTGCTTTGCATACAGAATTGATCACGTGAGCCATCTTGATGATCAGCAAACCCACTGAGTGTGAGTCATTTGAATGATCATAATCTCCCACGCCATCCTGTCTGGGCGCCATGCTCTTCAGGGGAGGCTGGTTTCTTGGCCTTGCCATCCTCAGCAGTGGCATCATAAGACAGAGTTCCTGGTGGCCGATTCCAAGCTCTAGAACTCTGTCCTAAAGGCAGCTAGGCCCTGTTATTCCTTGTTTCGTTTTCCCAGGCTGGTCATTGACTGGCCTCTGAGGAAAGTGGCTTTTAATCGACTGTGCTATCCCACTGACTGTTCTTGTTATTCACTGAGGTATTTGAAATTATTTTTAATCTGGTAAATCAGAATCCTTTTGAAGATACATGAGTAGAAGAGCAACAACACAAATATTTTTCACCCTCTGGTGATATTTTCTTCACATGACTGGCCACACACGCATGTGACTAGTTAAATGAAGGATAACTTACCAGATGGGGGGAAAGCACCGTTACATTGTCCTTCCACACATCTAAATAGGACTCTGGCCATCATGCCTTCATATTCTAGTTCATTGAATTACATTTTAACATGCTAACCTTTTATATGTTTTTAATCTGTATTTGTTTTTATTGCACTTGTTTTAATCTTGCTGTGGGTCCCAGTCTGGGAGCTGGCCGGATATAAGTTAAATATATAAATAAATAAATCTTATGGGGACAAATTAACCATGGGAGGAGGAATAAGAGAGGAGGAGTAGAAGTAATCAGCTGATTTAATAATTTGTAACTGACATGCCAGGCTATGTCTTAAATTTTTCTCCATTCCATCATTCTCATTATGTGCATACGAGAACTGCACACTCCCTTCTTCCTGAGCTTTGGGGAAAACTTCCTCCATAAATTTGAGTTTCAGTATTAAGAAGAAATGTTCCATAAAAGAGAACAATAAACAGGAAATCAATGTTATGGGAGCAGCTTGTCTCCCAGCCTCAGATGACATCATAAGTTTCAGGATTTGGCTTGAGTTAAGATTTTTCATTGTTTCCTGACCAATACTTTTGAGCCTCTGTTGTCTGGAAGAGATCTTGGTAGGACAGTTTCTGAAAGACATGTTGCTAGCTTTGGAGGCACCTCATGGAATACTACCCTGTGATATTTTCAGGGAGATATCTTTTCCACAGTGGTGCCTAAGATGGAAAACCATGGAGAAATGACACTTATATCTGTAGAAACATTGACTGTTTTACGTTTGCTGAATAACTGTAGAAGAAGGAGTGGTTTTAGTGATAGTAGACATACAAAAAGAAAATCGAATTGACTATCGATTTAACACAAGACTGTGTGCTGAAGAACACAAAAGATCAGTCTGTTACATTTCTCTTCCATGCTGGAATTTCTTTAAACTCTTTGTTCTATATATTTCCTTGTCTTAGTGCAAAAGACAATAAACCTTCAACAATGTTCTCTGTACTGTGAGCTGCTTTGAGGTGGTGCTATTTTTGGACTTGTGCATTTTCACCTTTTTATAACTTTTCGGTAGCATGTGCATTATTGGAAAATGTGGTATTTTTGCCTTGTCACGTGAGCTAGTAAAAGTAGCAGCACTGGAAGGCTTGTGTCTATCTTTGTGATCAATCAAGCTATCCTGCTGTGCTTGGTGTGTGTGCAGACTCACATTCTTAAAGGGAAAAGGCACACATTTACCCAAGAAGAGAACATCTGCATGCACAAATGGCCAAAAACATGACCCAAAATTTACTTTTTCACACCTTGGTCTCATAGAAGTGATTTCCTGATAAGGTCGGAGAACCCTCAGGGAACTGCCTCACCAAACTGAGGGGTCGGTTACACGTCGACAAAAAAACTATTTTTGAATTGAGTTTAGCATGTTTCAAATCGATTTTAAAAATTCCAGCTTGGACTTACATGGATTTTTTTGGCCCAGGAAGAATGTTTTTTGGTTGGAAAGCAAGATATTTTACTCAGCTATGAGAGGGACTTATTTTAAATCAATTGTGAAATCAATTTATTTTGATTTGTTTCTGCCATATGTGAACGCCTCTGTCAGTATAAATTGCATCTGTGGGGTTTGTCAAGTAATGGATGCCAGAATCATGGGTTTGGAGTTGCAGGAAAACCTTGCAGTCGATCTGAAAACAAAGCCAGCAGAGAGAGACAGGTTGGCTGAGGAGAGCACTTCATCCTTCACAAGCCTGGAAGCTGCCAATCTTGTCAATTTCTCTGGTCACTTTCTCTTTCCCATGCACTGTTGTGCCTTTTCCTCTCACCAATGTCAGCTGCTGGCTCCCTCACTCCCTCTCCTTCTCCACCCCCTTTGTGTGTGTGTATTAGTCTTTCTGTCTGTCTGTCTCCATATGCATGTGTTGGGCTGCAGGGAAAGCTTGCAGTCCAATCTGTTTTAGTGTTTTTAAATCTGTCATATTGAATTAGCGCTATGTCAGATTTAAATAAATAAATAAAATAATTAATACCACAGGAGCAATAGCTAGTGGCTGTGAGAGGCAGCCAATGTGAGCACAGGTGGGCACAGGACAAAGCCTAAATGGAACAATTCTAAAGCCCATGTAGCCCCCTCAACCAATATACAACACAGTTTAAAAGCAGATAACAGTTTTCCCAAGGGGACACACACACTGACCCAAAAACACATGACTTTAAACCAATTTTTTAAAAAACCCAATCCCTCTCTCGATTCATTTTCATAATCATGCCCTGAGACAAAAATTCATGACTAACATCTCAGCAATGGTGAGATTTCTCTATTGAAAAGGAAGTCTTGGATATCTTACATTTCAGTGTTTGATAATGCATTCTAAAGAATAATGATGGGTGCAGAACCTTTGTCAGAAAAAAAAATTCTTTAAAATAATAGATTATAAACCTCAAACAGGGCTGTTCTCTAAAACAGGATAACTCAGCGGCTGAGGTCACTGGCTGCAGAGCCAGAGGTTGGGAGTTCAGTTCCCCACTGTGCCTCTTTGAGAGGGGCTGGAGTCGATCCATAGGGTCCCTTCCAGATCTGCAGTTCAAAGGAAATTATTATTCAATGATTATGGAATGGAATAATACCCCTCAAGTCAATCTGGGCAAAGGCACAAACAACAGGCTTATAGAATCATAGAAAAGTGAAGTTTGGAGGGGCCTACAAGGCCATCAAGTCCAACCCCCTGCTCAGTGCAGGAATACGATCAAAGCACTATGTTATAGTCTAACCCTTCTTTATGCTTCATGCTTTATTCTTTATTTTTTCTTCTTTAGCATTGTTTCTGGACACCTGCTTTCAGTTCCTCTTTTTATTCCTGTCATTGTCAATGTCATCTTAAAGCAACTTTGTCAGCATCAGCTAACTTCTGCAAGCTTAAAAGCTACATCATTGCAATTGCTTTTAATTTCAAGGCCTAGCATATCACACCAAGCTTAGCATATCTATTCTCTATTGATGATTGCTTGATTGATTAAATACTGGTCCCTCCTCTTCACAATCACTGAATTGCGAAATACCATATCATGTCCTCTGTCCATTGACCTGTGAGCTCCATAAGTCAATCACTTTATTTACACCCAGCCCACAATCTGAGTCTTTATCCTATACTAACTTATCCTAACACATTGAACAATTCCCAACTTATGCTTAAGAATGGCACACTACATGGTTTCAGAAACATTTTCCAACTTTAAGTGGGAAAGGTTCCATTACTTAAACTTACCCTATGATAAACTCCTAATATGTGGTGATCATACTGTGTAGTGTCTTATGCTTCTTGCTTATGTCTTATGAAATACAATATTATATCTTATACTTACAAGACAAAAGCAGACACAGAAACAAAAGTATTTTATTTTGACTATTTTTTAAAATAAGTTATTGCCCAGATCTGGTCATTTTGAGAGTCCAATTTATCTAAGGGTACCACATAAATTCAGGGGACGTGGTGGCGCTGTGGGTTAAACTGCAGAAGCCTCTGTGCTGCAAGGTCAGAAGACCAGCCCTCATAAGATCAAATCCATGCAACGAAGTGAGCTCCCGTCGCTTGTCCCAGCTCCTGCCAACCTAGCATGTAAAAATGCGAGTAGATAAATAGGTACCACCTATTTATGGGAAGGTAACGGCGTTCCGTGTCTAGTCGCGCTGGCCACGTGACCACGGAAACTGTCTTCGGACAAACGCTGGCTCTACGGCTTGGAAACGGGGATGAGCACCACCCCCTAGAGTTGGACACGACTGGACTAAATGTCAAGGGGAACCTTTACCTTTACCTTACCACATAAATTATACTTGTTTCTTTTGGTTCATCCAGCTGTTCTCATTTAGTCAAGGCCTCTTGTCATCTTCACCAATATAATCAATAAAATAAGCAAAAGGTCCTTCTGAAAAAGACAACAACCAGACAAGGTCCAATTCAAATAATTATTTCAATGAAACTTCACTATGGATGAAAACTTTAGTCACCATGTGAATAGTCCAGATGGAAGATTATGATTATTTCTTTATCTTAAAGCCTTATGCTAATAAGATGGGCACAAATCAGAAAAATGGTGATTTGTTTTTATTCATGATTCATCAAGATCAATGAATCACAAATTACAAATTTATTATTTTTTCTGACGCATCAAATCATCAATTCATTTTTTTTTTTACTTTAAAACCCAATAAAATTCCCCCCAAGCACCTAGATATACCAATCATAGAGAAGCTTTTACTGACCCTCCTCTAAATCCTTCCAAGTGTGGTGAAGGTTCAGTTTCAGACATCCACGTTATACACCATTGAATCCAGCCCCTGTCAAGGAGGCACAGTGGGGAGTTGAATTCCCAACCTCTAGCTCCACAGCTAGATACCTAAACTACTGAGCTATCCAGAAGTTCCACACGAATGTTTTACCATTTAGTTTTTGTATTCTAATTCTTATGTTTGATGAAGTGGTATGTTCCGCAGAAGCCTAAATTAAAATATAGCAGTTAGTCTTTAAGATGCCACAATGTCTTCTTTTTTTCTTTTTTCTTTTTTTTTGGGGGGGGGGGTCTTTTTTGGTGTTTCTTGTTGATATGACTGTGCAGACTAACACAGCTACAGCTTTGAAAACTAAAACTAGGATGGTTTCTTTAAAACGTTCGGATGTTTTCTCTCATCATCAGATACTCAGATATCTTCTTTCATTAGCCACAGAATGTCTCAGACTTCCCCACCATGAGGACACAACAGTAGAATAATAAAGAAAATCCCTCTGGCCTTCAATCATTCTTGCCCAGTTTTCTCACTCACTGGGTGGCATAATAAGCATTCTGTTGACCAATTTAGGTGGTTCTGTTGGACAATTTAGGTGACCTTTTTTTCCAATAAAAATGGGCCTCCTCCCAACTGGTGCAAGTTAATGAGTCACCTTTTGTATTCTTCATCATGTGCCAGTTACTAACTTGGTGGATGAGCAGGAATGCAAGCAGTGACTCATTCATTAGTGGCAATTCACCACTGTGATCTGAACCACTGCACTTATACTGGCATAAACTACCAGTAGGTTCCAGGGTAGCATTTTTATTTGTTCAGTTGGTTGTTTTAAATAAAATCTATGAAGTCGAGGAAGACATTGTTAATTGCTATTTCCCTGTAGGAATCAGATTGTACTGGATTCAGGAGAGCATGGAACCTGTATTGACCTGCAAAACAAATTAGACATCCTGGTTGTGCTTCATGCTGGAAGAACCTAAAAAGTACTGAAGCAAATAAATGTTAGTTCCATTCCCTGACCACCACAAAGGGCAGAGCTAGCAAAAAGCAAAAAAAAAACCACCCCCAAAATAAAACAAAAAACAAAAAAACACCAAAAGAGAGAGTGAACAGTGGAAGAGAGGGGGGAAAAAGATTGTCCTTATGCGGGTGTGTGCATTTTTCTACCCCTTCCCAAGACTTACAATTGTGTGTAACGTTCATACAGTTTGGAAGAGCAAAGACATTTACTCTTAGCTAAACATGTTTCTTCTGGACCTCAGCTGTAAGTCTATTACAGAATGTTGCAAGCAGGTTTCAATTGTAAACTCCACAGTGAGAGATTGCAGGACAAATTCTGCTTTTTTCAACAATGGTGGAGAGCTGGCATCTTCGGCTGTTTTACTTCCCATTTTGCCACAGAAGTGGGTGAAAGTGAAAAGCAGGCCCTTGAAACCTAAATTAATACTAAACCTCCTCACCTGTCTTTACACAGAGACTAGTTTCCTTGGCATGCTTGCAGAAGCATCCGTTAAATAAAGTGCAATTAACAGATTTGAACCTTCTGTAGTATTTCTACTGCTGCGTATTCTTTTTTAAAAAATTTCCCTCCTGGGAAGCTGGAAGGCCCCCAAATATGCAAATGAGCTGAATGTTTTCTCTACTATTTTGGCATTTTAAAAATGAAGAAAAATAAAATAGGTTGCTGGCAGAACATCTCAGTTAAAGTGGCAGTATTCAGAAAATACAAAAATGTGAGTTGGTGTAATGTAAGGGCTAAATTGTTTAACTTAGGTAGAGGAGATTCGTTTCCGGGACTAGTCCATGATCTTTGGTTGCCAGGGGTGGGGTGCCAGTAGTTGGTGCCATCTATTATTCCATTCAAGAGCATTCTGAAGAAACCACTAGAAAACAATTAGCCTGGCCTTTAAAAGACCCCCAGCTAAAGTCACCTTTACAACTGTGTTCTTTGTGATGCTCATACTGTGACCAGTGCATTGCATAATAGGGACATGCATTGGCTTTGGAAAAAAGTTGATAGATAAGGGACTTTGGAGATATTTGCACATGTCTAGAACAGATACAGATTGGTTCAAGAAGCCCCCAGTTGTGATTGGGTCCCATTTTAGGTGATCCTAAAAATGACTGACGTTTGCTCTGGTCTTTTGCAAGCTAAAATGCTGACATTTGAACAAAAATACATGGTTGAAATGGCCTAAGTTGAATAGGACAGAGAATTTAGCAGGTGTTCTTTATATCTTTACATACAACAGAGGGGAATGGCGAACTGGTTCATCTTGACTTCTTAAGAGAAACATTTTAGGGGCTTTTAGTACCCATAGACATTTACAGCCTGGTACAGTTGCCTCACTTTACCTACTGGTCAGTCCCTATTCTCTCTCTCTCTCTCTCTGCCTTTACTATGTCCAACAACTGCATAAAATGGTGCATCTGTGTGCCCCCAGTAAGCAGGATACCATGGATGCCTTTGACGTGCTCTGTTAGCTTTGTTGCTGTTAACAAAGCATACTCTAGCACTGCTCAATTCTATCCTTGACTCAAGCAATCCAGAACCAAAATCTTTTTATTCATTGTGTTTAAGTGAGGGTTTTTCTCCACTTCTGATATATATATATAAAAATTGAGAAAAGAAGAAAAATCCTTGATTTTGTCATTCTGCTTCCTGGGTTTCCATGGTCTTAATTGGTTCTATTCTAAGGGAAGAGAGGATGGAGGTGTTTTTGTAACATTTCCATTGGATTGCTTTCATCTTATTTTGCTTCACGTTTTCCCTTTCCCCTCTTTTTTTCACCCCTGTGATTCTCTGAGAGAGCTCTTTGGCAGAATATGTAGCTTGGGATGCAAAGCTGCTTTCATTTTGAAATATTTAGCCAACTAGCCAATGGTTTCTTCTTAGTTTTTTCCTCATGTAATCCTCATTTGGAGCCAGGCAGTGTCTGGAGAGCATTCCAAACATTCTTTGTTTTAAAGACCTTCAAATTGTACGTACTTTGCTTTTCAACCCTCCTTCCCAATAGCACCACACAAGTAGAGGTATGCATCAGCCTCAGTAGGAAAGAATAATTCTTCTCACTTTATCTTTAATAATAATTATTATATGCCCTCACATTTATACTTCTAAAGATGAAGGATCAGCCAATGGAATTGTTGTGCAGGGCATATCCAAATATATTCACATTGTTCAAGGAGGTTTCTTCCGGGCCCCCATAGATTTCCCCAAAGCTGTTATTTGGTTTTAACTTAGAATGCTAATTTAAATAGCATTGAGCAATTTTTCAGTCCCAGATCAAAGAATCTTTCAATGACCCCCACGGAAACCAGGTGATTTCCCAGAACACAGACAGGGAGAATTGTTTCTCTGTTTTGTTAGCTAACTAGCTAGCTAGGTTTTTCCCCTCACCAACCCCATCTCCCCTGAAGTAATGTCCTCTACAACAGGGTTACCCAACCTTGGGTAACCCAGTTGTTCTTGGACTGCAATTCCCAGAAACCCTAGCCAGCATAGCTAGTGGTGAAGTCTTTGCAGAACTGCAGTCCAAGAACACCTGGATTACCCAAGGTTGGGAACTACTGGTCTACAACATATGTCTAACACTTTATTCTTGTCAGTTTTTGGCTCTTATACTGGTCAGTTTTAAATGAATGTATTAATCAGCCATGCATGACTAATTTCATACCAAAGCAGTAAAGAGATACCAAAATTCTATGGAGGATAATACTTCGAGCACAAACATTTTAGGACTGTCAAACTTAATCTTACACAGCAAATCAGTGTAGCAAAACAATGTTTCTGTTTTGAAGCCCAGTGGGCTGGGAAGACAGGTAACATAATAATAAATTCAAAATGTTAGTGCTGTAATGTAACAAGATAACAAGAAATGGAATCTCACAATGCAGAGGGAAAAGACCCCTATGTTTCACCTGGGTGATATTGCTTCTACAAAATGAGGGTCCTCAGAGCCTTCCTTTTTTGCTTTTCACTTCTTAATGGCCAAGTAATGGCCCAGTGCTCAGAGCTGATCTCATTAACTGTCAGGGTTTGCTTGCATAGCAGTATGTCTGTGCAGGATCTAGGAAATTAAGGACAGGGGTTTTTGTGGTGAGAAACCAAGGACATTTTGCTGTCTTGGAAATCTTTGGTTAGGGAATATCTACAGCAGAAAGTTCCACGGAAAGCTGTGGGAACAAGAGGTGCCTAGATCCATACAACCCTAGTGTTTTTTATCATTGTCACTGGATTTTATAAATTCTGATGGTTCTTATAGCATTGTTTTTTATCTTCTAAGCTACTTTGGAGGGCTTTGTACCCTTCAGAAAAGGCTAAAAATATTTTAAATGAATTTAAAAAATTGTTTCTCTAATCAGTTCCATTACTCCTGCCAGGACAAAAGAGCTAAAAACTGAAACACTCCATGTTCATTGATGGATGGAGTATATGTTTGCATCATGAAACATGAAGTATCAGTGTAACACTGAATTCTACAAATTATGCCAATTTATCTGTAACCCCATTCTCTCTCTGAATTCTTTCAAATGTCATTTAACTCGATTCATAACAATGAATGGGTTCTCTATTGTTACTAAAATATCATCAGCAAATAAACAACCTTATCTTTATCCTTAAAACTTGTTCCACAAATTAATTTATCTTCTCCAATCACAATCACTAACAATTCTATAACCAAAGCAAACAGTTTCTGGAAAGGGGACATCCCTGTTTATTATCTCAGCATAAAGATATATGTTCTATTATACCATCATTCACTAACACAGTTGCAATATTCTCTGAATATAGTTGATTTGTCATACTTTTAAACTATTCTCCCAAACCTAATTCTTTATTATAATTTTTAATATTTGCCATTCCACACAATCAAAAGCTTTAATGCTGATCAAATGTTTTATCTAAGGCACCTGCTTTAAATGATCTTGGTGGACTGGAGTGGAAACTCCTCCTCTCAGGTCTGCCAGAGGAAGGTGTCCCCACCTACCTGCCATCTGGCCAGCTCTGATTGTCGGGCACTCCCAGGCACCTCCACACCCCTTCCCAGTGCACAGGGCAGCCTAGGAATAAGACTGGAAAATGATGGCTAGCATCCCATATTTTGGGGCCTCACCAAGCCAGAAACACAGCCTCATGTAAGTGGGCACACAGCAGCTTATTATCATTGATAGAAGTCTTGGTTTTTTTAAAAAAATAATTGCTACAACTTTCATTTATGCATAAGCACAATTATACTTGGAATTAAACAGATGATTTTAAGTATGTTCATATATTCATATTAAAAGAGAAGGGGTAAAGCAACAGCTCCTAATACTAGCCATGCCCAGGTCAATTCTAACTGGTTGCCTGGATGTAATTATTCTCAGATATTATGTGGATTGATTAAATAGACCATAATTCCTCTGAAACAAATTAAAGAAATGGGCTAATTCCACAGAAGGTCTTATTCTATTCATCCTGGATTTTCAAAGGATTTCAAAAGGGCTATTAAAGTCACTAAGGTTCCTGTTCTGATAATGTACTTGCTCTCTCTTTTTTAATTGTTCAAGGCTTTTACATGACTAATGAAGATATACATTGAAATTTTGTCATAGTTTTTTAAAACACTTTCTCTGATGCTTAAAACTTTTTTTAAAATTTGTCATTGGTTTTAAAATTGTGATTGTACTATTGTTTTATCAGCCACTCTGCAACAGCATTGTAGATGAGCAGCCCATAACATTTTCTTTTAAAAATAAATTCAGTTCTTCAAAAACCTCTGGTTTATGACTGTGGGATATCATTCTTTGATACCCATGATTCAAAAAGTCAGGAAATGACTCAGCATTGCTGCACAATATCATCCCTGTATTGCCAGCAGAAAAAAAGATACCAAGCTTTACATAGCAAAGGAAGCTTGGATATTGATGACACTGATGGCACCAGTCAAGACTGTGTTTACGTACTACCATTCACAAAGTAACACCAAGCAAGGGAAAATCCTATGGGGTGACTCCTTTCTTCATCAGTTAACCACGTTTCACTCACAAAAAGCAATTGTCAGGATTGTTTCTCAACAAGTGTGAAAGTTCAGGTTGCTCCACACCTGGAGCTGATTTTTGAAAACTTGTGTCCAGAGCCTGGTCTCAGAAATCCTGAGAGAATGTTTACTTACAGCACTCAGGGCTGGAACAAACACAACTACTCTGTGCCTTTCTAATGCAGATATACTTTGAATATGCCTTACAAAACTGTATGCTTATTCCCTGGAGATACATGGCAAAATGTCCCCTTTTCTGGAGGATTGCCACTCCATTACTTTCTTTAAAACAAACCTGATTTTTTTTTACAGCTTCTATAATAGCAGGGAACTTTTGTTGATTGGTAATTCTTCCTTGCCAATACAATACATTGTACCATCCTCCTGGCAAGTCTGTACCATGAATGCTCAGTTTATAACAAAATCACTGTTTTTCTCATTTCAAAGGCCTCTTTTGAGGATCAATATTTCAGCCCCTGCAGGCTGGATTCTTTCCAAATCCTGTAGTTAATTGCCCTACAGCAAGCCCATTAAATCAATATGGATTTAGTCAGTCAACTCCTCATGAGTTCCATTGATTCATATAGACCTACTCTGTGACTTACTATGCTAAAATAAGTTGCAGTTATTGAGTAGGCCCATTTGAATTAATGGAACTTTACAGAGGAGTCAACTCACCAAATACTTATTTATTCAATGCACCTACTCTAATTACTCCACTAAGTAACAGGATTTGGGCCATTTCCTGAAAACCTTTAATGCTTTCCCCCTCTCAATTTCTCATGTCCCTGTAATGCACCACAATTCTAACACAGCCCTTTTTGACTTTTCCAATTGTCAGCCCAGTACATTTCTTGTCTTTACACCTACATAGAAAAATTCTTATTCTTTAGCCACAATAGATATTCCCTCTGCTTCAAATGGTGGTATCTCATTGACCAAAGTTCAGAGACTGCAGGAGCAAGTTTTAAACGATAGATGCATGCGGATGAGCGAGTTTTTCAGCCTTCACTCCAGCAGCTTCTCAAAACTGTTTTCAAATGTAAAGTCAGTTTCTTTCTCCCTCTCACTTTCTCTTCTTCTGCATTAAAATTCAAAGGATATATATTTCCTAGGAAACGAGGCAGGTACAGGAACAAGCTTCAGTCATAGCTTTAAAATGGTTGCAAGAGCTGCTGATCCGTAATTATGTTAGTAATGATTTCCTAATGTGCTTTTCTGAATCATGTTTCTAAGGGGCCAGAGAAGGAAGTCAAATAGCATGGTGATTTTGATCTGTTTTCTTAACTGCTCCAAACTTGCCTGTTTACTACACAGACTAACGACCCTTTACTTTGAGGGCAGTCCTATATCATTCAATGGGATTTACTCTCTAGTAAATGCATTTTGGATTGCAGATCTCATTTAGCATTTTTTCCCCTTACCAGGCGGGAAGTCAGTGGTGTTAAGTGATACTTTAGCCTCAATTAACTGCTTCTCCCTCCCTTGCAAAACGCCTTAGGTCTCAGAACCAACCATAACGATTGGAATTTGCCTTGTCCTCCATGGGTAGAGCAAAATCAAGGAATGGAAGCAGGAAAGCAAAGACCAACAGTCATGTTTTATTGATGCCTCTTACTGAGTGTCTCTCAAACTATACCATGAGCTTTCTGGCTGTTTCCCTTCCTCTTCCTTAACCCAATTTCCCCCTTCTAAAAAAATGCTAATTAACATATGTATGCAGCTGCTGATCACCAGCAGGCAAACAGCATTCTTGATATATTTTTTCCCCTCCTCCTTTTTCTGGCAGAGTCCCTTTATTTTCCTCAAGATGGGCAGAGAGGGAACACTCCCTGTTGCAGAGGAGAATTATTTATTAGCAGGTGGTTTGGGAAGGGGAGCGACCCCTGCTTCACCCACATTTCTACATGCCGAAAGCAGGCTTTCTGACATCAATTAGGAGTTCTTGCAGCCACACATCCAAGAAGGGCCAATTTTTCTTCCACCCTCAGCCACTTGAGCTTTCACATTTTTGACAGATGTGTGAGATGTGCACCTTTGTCAGTACAAAGTGTTTATACTATATTCTTCTCTGTAAAAGATAGTGAGATATTTAGAATCAGGCTAGATCAGGTGGCATGTTCCTCCAATGCAGTGTGGTGTGTGTAGGAGAGAGGGAAGGAAAGAAATGGGTGATCTATACCATTTTTTGACATGGACTTGCCCATCATCGTCTTGTGGAACCCAACAGATTACTCTTCCAAATTTTAGCTTTAATTTTGCTTCAGTTGGCTGCTCCTAGTGGGTACATTAAATTTTAATCCCAATTCTCTGATGGAGGTTTGCCACGTTTCTGTATTGCCTTTTCCCCAGCCAAATCGGAACTTTGAATTTCAAAAGAAGGTGAAGGGGAGAGGGTAAATGCAGATTATTTGGCAGTTCTTTGTTTGAAAAGTTGGGAGGAGAAATTCAGCCAACTGCTACCTAGGGTGGAGTTTGAAAGCACATCCCAAAGGTGTTTTCAGATTGCATTTTAACTCACCTTAAGAAGCAAACCTGGCACAATTATTTGCCATGAATTTTTGGGACTCTCATATGTATATATATTCTGCATTATCCACAAAATCTTCATGAACACCCTGAGGAAGATGGATTAACACTGAAAACTAGCTAGCTGTTCAGTGTTTTAGTGGTCTGATAAAGTGGTCTAATATTACCTGCTCTTGCATTTGTATTGTATAAGGACAACACATCTTTTTCTAATTTAAACCCCCCCCCATGGCATTCAACAGACAACATACATCTCATCCCTGCTATAAACTGAAGCAACATCACATGTCTTTGACCCTCTACATGCTAAAAAGAAAAAAAAGGGATGCAGAATTGCAGTTTTGCCAAGCAATAATATTAATTGCCATCTGTTTCCATCATCTTTTTACCTCTACCTCCACCTTTTATTGCCAGGAGAAGAGCTGAGTGTGGTATGCCAGCTGTGAATCAGTGGTACCAGAATTTTCAATTCTGAAAATGAATGTTGGGATTAATTTTGTTCTTCTACCTTTTTCCTGGAGATTTATTGAACTGGAAGTATCATTCCAGCATGCTCATGTGTACCATCATGACATTATTGCCATTAGAAAAAGCCTCTTTTGAAATCAGATGAACTGTCCCCCCCCCAAAAAAATAAAAAAAAATAAAGGACAGTCAATGAAAATAACTGGTCCCCCAGCTGCAACATTTGTTCCACATTGAGGATTAGGTTGTGGACCGATCTTGTTGAACATTTCCTCAACATCCCGATGACACCCCTCACGTATGTCTAATTTTTTTTGGTCATGCTTTTTGTCCATACTCTTTCCCCCCCCCCCCCAACAATTGTTTATTTTTTGTACTGCTTTGTACCAAGGAACGTGTTTAGTGCTATGGTGCTTTGCAGATGCACCAATGTCCACTGTTGCAGCTTCATAGTGTGATGCTTACCTGAGATTTGACTATATACCCAGTCTACATTGTGACGGGTGCCTCTGATGCTGCGGAGTAGAAATGGGGACCAGTGAATAAAGTTGGGAGAGGTGGGAAAGACTGAAGGTGCTCCAAAGGCAGGGATAGACCATCTCCTACTGTAGAGAAAGAGATGGTGGGAAAGATCATGGAGTATCCCAAATCTTCAAACAGAGAATTTGCACAACAGTCTGTGCACCATCACTGCTGCTGCTTTAGGCTCTCAGTGCTGATTGCTAAGAATAGACAGACTGTGGAGATGCAAAATTAGGTGGTGGATGCTGGAAAAAAAACAGGGGAGTCAGAGACCTGGAGAATGACAGGAATCACATATGGAAACAGAAGTGATGCGAATCATTAATGAGTGTGATGCAGGGTGAAAAAAAGAAGTGAAGCAAAGTGCTATACGTGGCATTTCTGAAAGATCCCTAAGTCTAAAGTTATGTTCCACAGTAGGATTTAAAAAAATAAAAGGAAATGAATCCTAATTTAACTTTAGATATACAATGAATAGCAGTTATTACCACAAGAGACCTTGGGGTTATAATTACTTGTTAAATGAAATGTCAACTCAGTGTTCAGTGACAATGAATGGACCAATTTGTGTTAAGACTGTGGTTGGGGGTAGAAATCTGTTCACTTTGCATTTTGATGCAAGCCTAACTAGCTTGCATATCCAGAATGGATAAACAAACAGAAACCAACTTATTTCTCAATGCCTGCAGTTGTCCATATCAATCATATCCACTGGAGTTCTTCTAAAGATGAAAAAGAAGGCTGTGATTCAGTTTTCAGGGGGAAAGGCATTTTTATCTTTTGAGACTCCTTACAAGAAGAAATACTAGGGACGTGGTGGCGCTGTGGGTTAAACCGCAGAAGCCTCTGTGCTGCGAGGTCAGACGACCAGCAGTCGTAAGATCGAATCCACACGACAGAGTGAGGTCCCGTCGCTCATCCCAGCTCCTGCCAACCTAGCAGTTCGAAAGCATGTAAAAATGCAAGTAGATAAATAGGTACCACCTCGGTGGGAAGGTAACGGCGTTCCGTGTCTAGTCGCGCTGGCCACGTGACCACAGAAACTGTCTTTGGACAAAATGCTGGCTCTATGGCTTGGAGACTGGGATGAGCACCGCGCCCTAGAGTCGGACACGACTGGACTAAATGTCAAGGGGAACCTTTACCTTTACCTTACAAGAAGAAATGCATCTCTCCCTGGGGTTTGCACATTTGCAAGCCTTGTTTGTTTGTTTGTTTGTTTGTTTATATAGTTAGTTAGTTAGTTAGTTAGTTAGTTAGTTAGTTAGTTAGTTAGTTAGTTAGTAAGCTGCCTTTCTCTGAGAACTGGGACCCAATTTTGATAGAAAGACTTTCAAGGTTTTTTCAAGTGTGTACAGAAGGAGCCACATATTTTAAAATACAGGTAAACTGCACATACTGAAAAAGTACACACATCCTTTTGTCTATAGGCCATTTTGGTAAAATTCTCTGCTGAATGCAGACATTTAAAAATGTATTAAAATGCATGTGCATTTCAATGTGAGGGGGGAAAAATTGGGACAATGAGGAAAAGAAGGCTGGATGAGGGGAAAACTCAACAAAAATAAAATAGAAAGATTTTCACATCTCTAGGCTCTTAACTCCTGGCCATTTGGATTTCCTCATTCCCCTTCTTTCCAGACTCCCTGAGCTTTATGTATCTGATCATCTCTCTCTGTCTCTCTCTGGTTATGGTTTGAGCTTACAAATCAAGCAGTGATACCATGCTGTCTCCTAATGGCTTCAGCTGTCCCAGTACAACAGCTATTCAATGGATTTTGACATGTGCAGAGACACTGAGAAAAAGCACCATAACAAAAATGTCCCATCACATCAACACAGTGGCTTACAAATGCATCTCCAGTACATCTGGCCTCCTTCCACCATGTGTCTACATTTCTCTTGGTCAGGGGCTTAATTGAATGCACCTGGCATAGCTAGGGAAGCAGCATCTCTGGCAGAATGCTCCCAGAACTCTGCCTTAATTACCCAGGTTGCATCATCAAGCCTTGGTGGAAAGATACTTTGAGAAGGTAATTCACTGTGGAACTTATTACAAAGCCTCAAGAACTACTGTAACTAACAATAATAGGCATACAAATGGTAACAACTCAGTTACTAATTGCATTGGTCCTTTCTTTTGAGTATGTCTGTGTATGGATCTCCAGTTTTGCTTGTAAGCAAATTTGTGGCTTTGTAATGGATCCTGATTTGGTCCCAAATGACTTGTCTCTTATGCAGTTGGACTTGCACCGTGGATCTGAGTTGATTTGTAATGCCTTCCCTTGATGTGTTAGAAAACAAAAAATGCTATACTTAAAAAAAATTCCTTTGCACTCACCTAAATGAAATCCAGTGGCATGACAGACCCTAAAGACAGGAGTAAACATGACAAAGTGCAGCCAGCTGAACACACAAAAGGAAGCCTTTAATTAATGGCAATCTGCCACTGATGATGACAACATTCCAGTTGTGCAGCCGGAGCTGTGCAATAGGATTTTAGGCAGTGCCTGAAATATAAATAAAAGACAGGTCTCTAAAAATAAGATAAATGTGAATGATTGATGTATGCTGGTCATGCTATGGGGCCTCTTGAACATCGCAATGGCTTAGGGCTGCTACACACATGTTTATCCAGCCCAACCAAAAAGTAATGGATTACAGGCAACAGGTAAGTAATGAGCTTGCAAGCTTACTTACAAGCTACAGCATTACCTGTATCCTTGAAGAATGTGAGCTGAGAAGCTATTATGCAGTGCTAGCTGGGTCAGTGGAGCCTCTAATCACAGCTTGCTTCCAGATGCAAGCCAAGGAAGGAGCCTGGAGATTTGTTCCCGTCTTGGCCTTCTCTGTGAAGCATCATTTGTTGTTGTTGTTGTGCTAGACATGCATGTATTTGCTTCCAAAGACCAATTTGCATTTCCTCAAAGACTGCATGCTAGAAATGTTTTCCCTGGTCGCCAAGGCTCACTGGTATTGTCATTTGGAGATTTATGTAGATTTAGTCATAAATATCAAAGGCGAAGAGGGGGGGAAAAGAAGGCTGTGCCCCAACATCAGGTGTGTACATTGGAACTGCTTGGCGAGGGATGTTTTGTTGATTTATCTTTTTTGACTCCAGAAAAGGATGTGTGTGTGTGTTTGCAAATGAGCACAATGTAATTTGCTGTCCATGTAATGTATTCCTGTTCAAGACGGTTACTCAGAATGGATTCAAATGCTCAAACCTCTGTATCCTCTTTTTTTTGTTGTTTGTTCATTTTTTGACATATATCTTGCACTCTTTCGGAGTGGCTGTTGACACTTTAGCTTTATGTCTGGGTCCACAGCTTTTCAATTGACCACGTAAGTGGGCTTGGAGGGAGGAAGGGTGGGCTGATTAATTCAGGAGAATGGCACAAGAAAAGGAAAGATTAAAGAATATATTAAAGCTGCACATACAAATGGCCTCTCAGCATTCTCTATCCTATTAAAGGGTGGAGAAATTGTGAGAATTAGGAATTATTTCACTTAATTTCTTGAAAGCAAAGCAAAATTCTCCAACAGTTTCTCCAGAATGGGTTAGTAGCATATATTCTGTCTCTCCCACCCAACCCAACACAGCTACAGCTGCTGCCACCACTGTCATTGTAAGTGGCAATGGCAGCAGGAGTGGCAGAAACAGAAGCAGCTGTATTGGCACCATAGATGCCATTATCAACCCTCCACAGTGGATGCAGCATTTCCTCCCCACCCAAGATATATGTTTGTGCATCAGAAGGGGCTCAAGTTCTCGAACTGCCTAAGGCAGTGGAAGCATTGTCAGCTGATGTTGGTGTTTTGCTTCTCCCATTTTCACTACCTCCTCTCTTTGCCACGACCTGGAGCTTCTCTCTTTAAGAACTGCTGATCTTGTCTTGTTGAGTCTGTGGAGAAATATGTCTGGGGCTGCTTATCTTGTTGGGGAAGAGCAGAGAGACATCTGGATGGAAACCAGCAATGAGAACATGTGCCCCAGTGTGAGCAAAGCGGGGGGGGGACAGATGAGAGAGGGTAGCATGGTGTTAAGGCAAGGAGTATGGCTGGGAAAGGCTGTGAGGCAGAAACCTCCAGTGGGAGTGGCTCATTGGGTCATTGCTGGTGGCCTGCCACCAGAGGCTGATGCCTCACTCTGCCTAATGACAAGGCTGGCCCCGGTGTTTGTGGAAGAGATCCTATGGCACATGCTGTCAAAGGATGAGCTGAGGTTTCATTTGAATACTACTGTGGCCCAAAAATATGTGAGCAAGGAAGAAAGAGTGTGGAAATGTAACTGATGCCAGTACCGCTGGTGGTTCTTCTGCTACACTTTTAGACAGAAACTAAAAAGAACTTGAATGCAACATGGGAAAACAGGACCACTTTCCTGGCAATTAAATGAAAATTAATAATGGCAGCTGGGAAATATGATTAGGGATAGAGTTCATTAGGTGTATGTTGCTCCCATACAGAAGCCTTCTGTCTAATCTCTGGTAATGAGCAATGGACACCCCTGAAGAGGAGCTCCTGAAGATTGACCCATTTGATAGGCAGGTTCACCTGGGAAAAGGTGGCCGTAAGAGTCTCCCTTAAATTAAGTCAGGCAATTGGACCTACTAATTCAAATGTGCTTGGCATTTGCTACCAATTTGTGCAACACATGAATAAGGATGAACAGAATAAGAAGCTCCAACTCATATGACAAACTATAGAAAGACACACTTTCAGACAACTTTCAAGAAGTAATGAATATTGTCAGGATTTGGCCCATGCTGGCCTGGCAGCTGCAGGATCGGGGCCAGCCTGACCCAGGAATGGCCGGGTGTTTGCAGGCTCAGGCCCTGGCCTGGGTAGCAGCTGCTGGGCCACTCATGAGGCTCACCTGGAAACCTGGAGGGAAGGCCTATTGAAGGAAGGGTTTTCCCTCCCAGAACTTGCCTCAGCAACAAAGGTCTTTGGCTGTGCTTACTGTTCCTAGTGCCTTGCTGCTCCTGAGCCCCTGTGTTCCAGTGTTTCTACATCTGCTCCTGCATCTTGGTGTCTTGTTCTGGCTCTCAGCCCTGGGCTCCCGCTTCCGCTTGGTTGTGACCAACTGCGCAGTGAGTGCCTTTGGACTTGATAACCTGTATGGTGGACTTGCCCCTGGTGAGAGGCTGCCTGGGATACTTTGAACTGTGACAAATACATAGTTTAAAAACTATGTAACCATTGTATTAATTTTTTTTCAAACTGGCTAACCTGTAAAATGCAGCAAAAAAAAGTAGTGCATCGTTACAAGTGTATCCATCTCTGATTTTGTGAATTTGTTTCAAATTATGACTATGTAAAAAAAACAACCCACCACCTAATAAAATTATTATTATTTTTTAATGATGGAAGAGATTGGGCCAAGCACAATCTCCTCCTTGCTTGGTTTGTTAACACTTTTCTAGAACGCCTGGAGAGAGCTTGAGGTTGGGTCCGTTAGTGTTATTCAATGCAGGAAAGTCCAGTTCAACCTTATTTCAGTCCTTCCACAAAATTAAGGAAGAACAAACACTGTGACTTTTTCTGGAGTTCATTAACCACAGCAACGGTTGGCAGCCTGTAAATGGTGTCCACCTACCCCTTTCAGGGAAAAAAAGGTTCTTCCTTTGCTTTGAGGAAGACAGATAATGGCTGGAGTGCATATGACACGGGGAACCACTAATAAGTATGTTAGACTGCTTTGTGTTCTTTTCATGATATTATTGAACCTATATATCTGGTGTCCTTTTCATCCCTATTGTCCCACATGTCCCTCTCTTCCACCTGAGGCTACACCCCATGCAGTGGGCAAAATGGGCTGCACTGCATAAATGTTGAAGGCAATAAAACCTGTTAAACCTGGAACCATTTTTCACTGACCTTCTCAGTTTGTTTTGCCCACAATCCAAACTTGCAAATCTTATATTTATAATTACATTTTTGTGAGTTTGTCTACCTGAGTGTTGGTGCAGTGGATAGATGATGGACGAGGTCTCAGGAGACCCGGGCTCAAATCCCCGCTCAGCCATGGATACTCATTGGGGATGTGGAACTGATAAAACCACTCATTGAATATCTCACTTAAATATCTCACTTACCTTAAAAGCCCTGTTTGGATCACTCTAATTTAGTTCTGACTTAATGGCACATAACAACACCACACTGAGAACCTAGAAAAGCTATATTTGGACTACAGCTCTCATAACTGCTAGTCATGCTAGCTGGGGAATAATGGGAGTCACAGTTCACCCAATAATGCTTCTAAGCTGTGGTGTGCATTATGCTTTTTCATGCCAATGGAGGAGGGACCACCTTCCTTAAAATGGTTCTAGGTCCAGAACATTTACCTGAGTTTAAAGCCTGTTCTTTTTTTCCTGACTTCCACAAATTCAGAGAAAATCTCTGCAAATCCAGAAAGAAAAGGCCATTAAGATTACCTACCGTGAGCTTTTACAGTACAGCTTGAAGGATTTCTTGTTTCTTTTCAGAAAATATATTTACTCACTCTGTGCCATCTCAACTGGAAAATACTTCTGCTTCACTGCGGCAGAGAAGCCGCTCTCTTTCCCTGGGTAAAAGTTCCAATGCTCTCTGTGACATTGACCCACACAATTCTACAACCTTTTTGGACATTTCCAAAATGCTGGGTGAATAAAAATGTATCAGAAACCCAAAGTGTGTGTGTGTGTGTGTGCACGTGCACAGCTCTTTCCTTGGGTTTCTACACTGACCTTGTATCTGCCCACCTGTATTTCTATCTAAAAAACCAGCTACTAAATTAAAAGGTAGCAGCCAAGGTTTACAGAGGCAGTAAAACTGTTATTGTTAGTACAATCATCTATCTTTTGATCTTTACAAAAGCTGGCTTCCTGCCTTCCAGCATTTCTACCCTACTTTCCCAACATTCCATCACACTTAATGTGACCACGCAACTGAACAAAGGATAAGACTTTGCAGGTAGGAGCAGACTTAATTCTCTCAGTGTCACCCAGGTCAGGGGAAAGTGCCCCGCCCAACAGCATCTGTGAGCATATCCACTACTGTATAAATGTCTGGTTGCAATTCAGTCCAGCTGCAGAAATCTATTGATGGAGAAGAAGTGGGCATAATTTTCTGCTGGGGTGAAAGGTGGCTAAAGTTTCCTATGGGAATCTATGCCTCCCATACAAAATGATGCTCCTATAAATACTCAAGAAGATTGTCCTTCTGTAGTGACTCTGCATGCTTGCTTTTGATTTCAGATGGGTCTTTGGCAGGTACACAAGGTACTTTGTGTACCTTGGCTCAACGGTCTCTGACTCTCTCTCCCTAGATGTCGAGCTGGATAAATGCATTGGCAAAGCAGCTACCATGTTCTCTAGACTCACAAAGAGAGTATGGCTTAATAAGCTGACAGCATCTACCAAGATCCAGGTCTATAGAGCCTGTGTCCTGAGCACACTCCTGTACTGCAGTGAGTCCTGGACCCTTTGTGCACGGCAGGAGAGGAAGCTGAACACGTTCCATATGCGTTGACTCCGACGCAGTTTTGGTATCACCTGACAGGACAAAGTTCCAAATAGAGTAGTCCTAGAACGAGCTGGAATTTTTAGGATGTCTACACTACTGAAACAGCGATGTCTACATTGGCTCGGGCATATCGTGAGAATGGCTGACGGTCAGATTCCAAAAGATCTCCTGTATGGAGAATTAGTGCAGGGAAATCACCCCAGAGGGAGACCACAGCTGCGATACAAGGATATCTGCAAGCGGGATCTGAAGGCCTTAGGAATGGACCTCAACAGATGGGAAACCCTGACATCTGAGCGTTCAGCCTGGGGGCAGGCGGTGCAGCATGGCCTCTCCCAATTTGAAGAGACACTTGTCCAGCAGGCCGAGGCAAAGAGGCAGTCCCGAAACCAGCAAAATCAGGGAGCTGGACAGGGGACATATTGTATTTGTCTTCAGTGTGGAAGGGATTGTCACTCTCGAATTGGCCTTCTCAGCCACACTAGATGCTGTTCCAAGATCTCTATTCAGAGCACTTTACTATAGTCTCTCGAGACTGAAGGATGCCTACTACCTTTGGCAGGTAAACAGGGGCTTTATTTTGCATGCCTGGAAAGAACATATAACAGCAGGAAGTAAGAATTTCCCTTAATATGTGTTTTGTTCATTCCCCCTGCCATTTTAACTTTGGAAAAAGATTCAGAATAGGGATGCAATGAGCAATCAAACCCTTTTTTTTGTTTGTTTACTTGTGATGACAACATATGGATAAGCTGAGTGCAGAACCTTGAGCAGCCCACTCGACTTTCACAGCTACCCTCCATTTTCCATGCCCTCTTGAGGACCCGCATGCTTAACTCAGGTCCCATAAAGGCAGTCAGTGGTAGGAAATCAAGCTCTTTCAAAGAGTATCCTTTCCCACAAATGGGAACTGTCTCTCATGGTGAATTCTGGCAGTTTTAGATCCAGTGGCCTCCTTGTAAGAAATGATATTCTACACAGGAAATGAAGCTGTCTGACCTTTCTCTTCTTCTAACTCAGGTAGGTTCAATTTGGCCCTTTGGGACAGAGCATGAAACTAACTAGTTACAGGTGCCAGTTACTTCAAATTTATTCATTTTTCAACTTTCACCAGTATCCTGTGGCTTATTAATGCCACATGGAATGGTCCATTTTCTCCATGGTTCCACCTTTTGACAAGTGGGAATCCAGTAACCACTTGTTTAAGCAGAAATCCCTACTGTCTTTAATAGTCCGACTCCTGGCTTGACTACGAGATGGAATTTGCAAGGCAAACACAGAGTATTCCAGTCATGATGCCTTTATGCTCCATGTTTACCAATAAATTTGTTTGTTTGTTCAGTCTTATTTTATTTCAAATATTTTTGCCCTGCCTTTCTCTTAAAAAGGACCCAAAGTGGCTTAAATCAGTAAAAGACTGTATTCAGTATTTGAAAGACTGTAATCAGTATTTGAAAGCTAAAAAACAGCAATTATATACATATTAACTACAACTTTTCATGAGACAGTGCCCTGTAACATTCAGTGGCCAGTACCAGGGTTCACTTAAGTTTTATGTAACTTGCTGTTACTAATTATAGGTAAATAGTAAGGTGTAAAGCTCACATGTGAGATGTGCAATTTGATGTGAGACCAGGCATGCATACCAAGGCACTCTCTGGCACATCATCAGTTAGCTGCAAATAGCCATAGCAAGTTGGGTAAACCCTATGTGAATACCCATCAGATTCTGACCAGTGATTCAAAAATAAATAAAATAAAACTGAAAATATTTTAAATACCTTTGAAGCATTTTAAAATCTATAAATATCATAGTAACTATTTCAGGTTTATGGAATGATCATAGTTAAAGATGGGCATGAATCAAAAAAATGAATCACCAAATTCATTCAAAAATTGCTAATTTGTTGATTAGTATTCATATGAATCAATGCCCCCAATGAATATGAATCAACAGATTTTTAACAATTTTTGATTCGTTGATTTTTTTGCCAATAAAATGCCCCTTCAAGCACCTAGAGACACCAAGATTGCAGGGAAGCTTCCTCTGACTCTCCTCTACAACCCCTCCAAGTTTGGTGAAGATTGGGTTTCAGATGTCTGAGGTATACACCCACAAATAGAGCCCCCACAAGAAAGTTCCCCCTTGGCACCTAGAGATGCCAAAATCTCAGAGTTGCTTCCCATGATTCTCCTCGATACAATCCCTCCAAGTTTGGTGAAGACTGGGTTTCCCCAAGGAAGCTGCTAAAGGGCACTTTCTGGGAGGGGGCTACTTTGTGGGTGTGTAGCTTATACATCTGAAACCCAAACTTCACCAAACTTGGAGGGATTATTATTATGTTTAAATTGTAGTGTAAAGTGTGTGTGAATTGTTTTTATGCTACTATGTTGTAAGCCACCCAGAGTAGACCCTGTCTAGATAGGCGGGATATAAATTTAATAAATAAATAAATGTAGAGGAGCATCAGGAGAAGCTTTCCTTGGATGAACATTCCTGGAGGGGCCCTCCTTGTGGGGATATAACTCAGATGTCTGAAACTCAAACTTCACCAATCTTGTCAGGCTTGTACAGGAGAGTCAGAGGAAGATTTCCTGTGAAATTGGCATATCTAGGTGCTTGCAGGGTGTCTTTTATAGAGTTTTAAATTAAAAAGGAATTGACAAATCAATTTATAGATTTGTGAGAAAACAGAAATTCATAATTCGTGATTTGTCAACCTTGACGAATCACAAATCAAAACAAATCACCATTTTTTTGATTTGTGCCCATCTTTAATAACAGTAACTAATTTAATTTTTATAGGCAAATCTCCACGTTCTGCTTGAGGTGGAAACAGGAGGCCGCAGTGCCTATGGGCAGAACACAGTTTCAGTGTAATATGTTAATTAACACTGTGTTAACATTAAAATTGTCACTTCGCATTAAACCAGAAGACAATCCAACTGATGTTTCTAGAGTAAAAGTCTGTATGTAACTATTTTAATGATAACATGTTCCTGGCAAAAGTTACCTAAGACCAGATGCATTCCTTCTGTGTAATATGAAAGCCAGAATTGTATAGTCCACATGTTGAATTGACATGTTACTTCCAAGCTCTGGGAAAAGGGAAAATGCTCAAGTACCCAAATGCATTTTCTTGGCACACACACAAAATATGGGACCCTTATGTGTGTGTACCAGGGATGGGAAAACCCATCAGCCTCGTTCTTGCCAGGTTTCTCATTTTATAACCTCTTTAAGAAACTCATTCTCATAGTTTTTCAATTTCTCCTTCCATTCTGGGTTGCAAGACTTTTTTCTCTTCTACACACAGAGCTTTGTTTGTTTTGCCTCAGCACCGTACATTTTTGAGTGCTTTCCCAAATGCCTGCAGTTCTTCTCTCTGAAGTTCACTCCCAACTTTACAAATGTAAGATCCACCAAGTCAAGGTGAGCTCTGTTCAGCTGTCATTTCCCAGAAGTGTGAAGCAGGTGTTACCAGGGACAGCTCATGGACTGGTGGAAGGGGGCGTACAATTAAATTGGAGTGGGATGTTCTGATCAGGTATTTTCACGTGGAAATGCATAATGAATGAATTTCTTCCCCATTTCACATTTATACGAAAGACTCCATGTGAGGCCATGTTTTGCTCAGAAACACCTGAGCCTTTTCTGAGAATGTTCTAATATATCTGGGGAAAGTTAGCATTTTGAAATGTTCAGTTGCCCATTTCTGTACACATTGCAGATAAATATTTGCCATCGCGTTAAATGAAGCAGAAGCTCCATCCCTAGAAGATAGTGCATTTGAGACCCTATTGCTTTCTTCTTCTATTTGAATCTGTCTTTAACATTTGCACTGTTCTTCTGGATCCCTTCCGACTAGTCTGCAGGGCTTCCATGGCTCAGATGTGTGTTCCCATCAGGCACAGTGAAAACATCTCTTTTGTACTGGGATTCCATTTGGTTTCCTGATGGGGCTGTGCGATTGAACAAAATGAGCCATTCTGACGCAGAAGAATGTGCTGTGTGATAGATCTGGTGCTCTGGGATTGTTAATTATTAACATTTTTAATTATGTTTTTTAATTATTTATCCTGCTTGCCTGGTATAATAGAAACCTAGTCTTGCTTTGCCATGTGAGAGGCTACAGAGGGAATTTTTGATGGGCTGTTTTTTTGTCTAGTGTTTTGACAGTTGTTTTTCACTTTCCATAATATGAGCATTTGAAACCCAGCTAGGGAAAATGAGAAATATTCATATGTCCTTAGAAAAATCTTGTTGCCAGAGCATTTTAAAAAAACTGAAAAAAAGGAAAGGAAATGGAAAAGCTGTAGTATGTGTGAGAATGGAGTCAGAAGACTAACAGAGAAACCGATATTCATATTTCATGTCCTTTGAGTTCATTCCATGTTTGTGCTCTTTTATTTATTACTTCCCCTTCTCAAAGTAAGTGCTGCAAGAGGAAAAGAAATCTCTTCTGGCTTATTCCCCCACTGCATCTTCCCCAAGGCTTCAAGGATGAGTCTTTCCATTCGAACCAGTCACAGCAAATCAACCGTGTAGGCTGCAAGACTTCAAAAATGCAAACCCCAAACTTAAAGCCAGCCTTAAAGTTGTTTGTTGACAAAAAGTTGTTCAAACCGCAAAGACTTCTCAGCTCAGCGTGAGCTCTAAGTTTCCCTTGGCTTGTCATCATTGAAAATAAATAAATTAAAAAATCCATGTTATTCTTGAAAAGACTGTCATCGAGACTTGGAAGTGGGTCGTAGTTCCCTCTCCAAAATAAAGCAAGGCTTTGCAGTTTCATTAAAGATATGTCTTCTGCACTTCTATTTCTTCCTTCCTCTTCTTTTGTGTTTCTGTGCACTCAGATGTCTATTTCCTCTTCTTCTTTTTTAATGCTGGGCTCAGATTTGCTCTGATTAAGGAAAAAATAGCTCTGCTTATTTTCTCCCTCTTGAAATTGACAGTGTTTACTGTTACAGCAGTGAAGTTGTGGCTCCAGAGTTTGCCTTCATCCTAGTTTCGTGCTACCGAACATAAATCAGTGCCGGGAATGTGCACTATCTTTGAGCAAAGGTGCAAAGCCAGATCAAATCAGAGGGATTTGTGTGATTCTGGGACAACTACAGGGTGGAGCAAAAATCCCCTGGTTGTTTATGGAGTGGAAAAACACCCCCTAAATGTCCCACATTCTATCTGGCATTTGTGGGTTTCAAAGGTTTTTAATCTAAGATGCCCAGATTTTTGAATGAAGGAAATGGAAATAAAAAAGACCGAGCTACCAGCGTAAAAAAAGCAGGTGAGTGATAGCTGAATCCTTCAAGTCACCTAAGAACTCCTCTATGTACTGATACTACTGAAGGCAGTAGGGAGGGCTGAGGTCATGGCATGCCACTGCTCTGCCTGCCATTCACCATAGATACAGGATAAATTCAAAGACTTGTTGTTAGCTATGATTCTCTTTCCAGAACTTAATTTCCTTTCCCCCCCCTCCCTTATCTATCTTGGTTTACTAAACCAAGTTTGCTGCTAGGATAGAATATATGTGCGCCTATGGAAGAATGCTTACATTCCTCTTTTATGGGCTTTGGCTAGGTCAGGTTTTGGGGTGTTAGGGTCTCTTCCCCCATGCCTCTGCCTTCTTTCTTCTTTGTGTTGGTGCAAATTCCATTGCCTGCTGGCCTTTGTGCAATTGCTTGTACAGTACCTATGGGCAGAAGTAAAATCCTCCCGTCTACCACATCCCCTGAAAATGATAGGGCTGTGAGGTCCCCTCCTCTTGTCATAGCCAGTTGTGTTTCCCCCTTTCACAAAATGCATTTTTTCACAGTGATCGATGAGACTCGATCTCTTTCAGCCTGTGATGCCAGATATGGTGGACAAAGCACTTGACCACTGTCGTGCCACCACCTCCTCCCTTGACCCTTGCCCGGTCTGGCTAATCAAAGCAGCCAGGCCTATAACAACCGAATGGGCCACTGCAATAATTAATGGTTCCCCTTGCCCTCAAGGAGACACTCATTAGGCCCATTAGGAAGAAACCAAGTTTGGCGGTGGATGACATTAGCAATTATAGGCCCGGCGCCAATGTTTCTTTCCTCAGCAAAGTGGTGGAGAGGGTGGTGGCTGACCAGCTCCAGGCCCTTTTGGATGAAACCAATGCCCTGGATCCATTTCAGTCGGGCTTCAGGCCGTGCCATGGTATGGAAACGGCACTGGTCGCACTGTTTGATGACCTGCTGAGGGAGACGGACAAGGGCAAAATGTCTCTGTTGGTCCTTCTCGATATCTCAGCCGCCTTTGATACTGTCGACCACGGTATCCTCCTGGGGAGGCTCTCCAAGCTGGGAATTGGTGGTCTGGCACTAGCCTGGCTCTGATCCTTCTTGGAGGACCATCCCCAGAGAGTGTATCGGCTCTGTGGAATCGTAATTGTGGGGTTCTGCAGGGCTCGATTATCTCCCCAATGCTGTTTAATATCTACATAAGACCGCTGGGTCAGGTCATGGGGGGGTGTGGGGCTTCGTGTCATCAGTACGCTGATGACACCCAGCTCTACATCTCATTTTCTCCATCAACAGTGGATGCCATTTCGTCCCTGCAGCACTGTCTGGAGGCTGTACTGGGGTGGATGCAGGTGAATGGTCTGAGGCTGAACCCAGACAAGACGGAGGTCCTGAGGGTGGGTGGCCCTGATGTCAGTGGTTTGGGGAACTCCCTCTCTTTTTTGGGGGGGTGACTCTCACCACAAAGAATTCGGTTCGCAGTCTGGGGGTCCATCTTGACCCGGCGCTCCCCATGGAGACCCAGGTAGCATACCGCCTATTTTCATCTTCGGCGGATTGCCCAGCTGCGTCCCTATCTTGATGTCGGGGCCCTCACCACTCTGGTCCATGCGCTTGTAGTCTCGAGATTAGACTACTATAATGCGCTCTACATGGGGCTACCTTTGAGATTGATGAGGAAGCTTCAAATGGTGCAGAACGCGGCAGCCAGACTTCTTACTGGGGTGAGAAAACATCAACATATCTCCCCTACTCTGGCTGCCCTGCATTGGCTGCCCATTTGTTTCCGCATTGCTTTCAAAGTACTAACGATGACATATAAAGCCCTAAATGGTTTAGGACCTCAATATCTGGCGGAACGCCTCCTCCCACCTAGATCTACCCGAATCACTCGTTTTAGTCAAGATGGGCGGCTGAGGGGCCTAACACCGAGGGAGGCCCAAAGAGAAAGAACAGGAAAGTGGGCCTTCCCAAGCAGTGGCCCCTCGCCTCTGGAACAATTCCCCCACCACCACCACCACCACCGAAATTTGTCTGGCTCCCTCGCTGGGTGTTTTTAAGAGCCAACTCAAGACCTGGCTCTTTAGGCAGGCCTTTCCTCCTGTCAATACTTAATTTATTGTTATCCTTATGGTTTAAATGTTGTTGTTTATTTTATTTTATTATTCTTGTATGTTGTTAGCTGCCCAGAGTAGGCTTCAGTCTAGATGGGTGGGATATAAATTAAATAAATAAATAAATAAATAAATAAATAAATAAATAAATACCATCCTGAACCTGGACAAGGATCAGGCTGGGGTGTCACCGAAAGGACACAGCATCTGCCTGCACGCCTTTACTAAGGCATGTACTATGTCAGGGTAAGGGGTGATGCACATCCTTAATCAATACATTGTTAAAATGCAAGATCTTGCTGTCTTCCTATCATGATTTTGATCCCTGGCATGGAGAATGATGATCTTTTGATTGCATTTCATGCTGCAGTTTTCAGAAAGTGGACAATTGGATACAGAAACTTCTAAATATTGATCTGAAAATGATGGCATTTACATCCACATCCATCAGACCTTGGAACATCCATCTACATATTTATATTTGAACCAAAAGTTTCCATCATTGTTTTTTTTTTATCAATATATGATACCTGATAATTTTTCATGCTAAACCAGATACATCTTACTGTATACTCTTCAGTCTCACAAAGTCACCAAAAATTCCACAATGAAATTAAGC
Source organism: Intellagama lesueurii (assembly GCA_037013535.1). NCBI lineage: Eukaryota > Metazoa > Chordata > Lepidosauria > Squamata > Agamidae > Intellagama > Intellagama lesueurii. Next base: position 23,604,675 of record JBAJHW010000010.1, on the reverse strand, counting down.
ATCCTTCATTCTGATAACAATTTATTCCTTCTGGGACCATTCCTGCAACTCTGGTATAACCTGTCAATACAACTACCGTGGTTCCCTAAAAATAAGACAGGGTCTTATATTAATTTTTGCTCAAAAAAACTGCATTAGGGCTTATTTTCAGGGGATGTTTATTTTATTTTATTTTTCATGTACAACACTCTACAGTCATGTCATCTTCTGGTTGCTGCCCAAGGGTGGAGGGTGGTGTTTCACTTAACTGGGGCTCATTTTTTAGGTAGGGCTTATATTACGAGCATCCTGAAAAATCATACTAGGGCTTATTTTCAGGTTAGGTCTTATTTTTGGGGAAACAGGGTAACATCCTTGGCAGCTCCACACCCTTCTACATGTGTATCCATGTGTCTGGCAGTGGCAGCTGTCAGCTATAGTGGCTGATGGAGAAAGGTACAGCAGACAATGGTTAGCTGAGTACATAAAGGGTGGCAAGTTAGCAAGGATTCACACATTAGACACACACATACACAGAGAGGTAGGCAAGCCTTCATTCAGACACTGCCTACATCCCTACATCCATCACTACACAATCTAGCTGAGGAGCAGAAAAAATACCTTACCTCAGGTAAGGAGGCAGACAGGAGAAGACTGGCTATGGGGAAAACCTGTGAGTGGGTGAGGTGGGGCTGTGCCACATTTACTTAAATAGACCTGCCTCCATTATATATAGGGACTCTTCAGTGAAGTAGGGGACAGAGTTCTGACAAGGCCGTGTATTGACCCTATAGATAGTCAGTAATGAATTTTTTTCCCCAGTTTACATTTTAACCATCTCACTTTTGAGGTATATGGAAAGGCTAGCGCTGCAGAAGGCATTAACCAGAGTGAGGTAATGAGAGATGTGCACAGTCTTTGGACAATGTGGGAAACTGAACAGAATCAGGGCTAAGGTAACCCTAGTTTCCAAGGCAACCAAGGGTTGAGCAAAGAGCACAGAGGCATTAACGGGACCGAGTGACACACCCACAGATCCTTTATGCTAAATCTGGAATTCATTTGATTCAAAAGGAAAAGAAAAACTCTGGAAGATAGAGTGTATGCCCTTTACCTTTGAACTGAACCTTCTTTGCTTCTCCTGCTGCAAATTCATTGATAAAACCATGAAAAAACTTGTGGCTCCAGCACCATCAGTTTCAGATCCAGGGAAAAAGAAGGGCAACAGTAAAGAGAACAGATGGAAACAATACAGAGAAGAGCGAGCTCTCTGCATTGCTCTTTTAAGAAAGAATCAAAGAGAAGTATGTACATCACCCTTTTTAAAGTTCCTCACTCACTTCCATCCCATTCTAAGTGACTGCCTTAGAAATTTGGAGCTTTCTTTGGTGGCTGGTGAAAAAGAAAGGGGGGATTAAAATTTAAATGAGTTAGAGCTCCAATCTCTGCAAGTTCTACTACTCTGACCAGAAGCCCTTATGCCCTGTCTGCATCATTTAGTCTATCACCTGGTGCTGCCACATGCCTTTCCTCATTCACAGAAACTGAGCCTTCATGGACAACTGAAGACACACAAATGAGAACTGAGTCACATGACATCGAAAAGGGTACGGGGCAGGTCATCTCTGAACAGTGTGCCCTTGATTGGAACATAGAGTGGATCAAGGGGCTTCCAAACACCCCTGGAGACAATTGCCTTAGGCATATTTGGCAGTGGATGCTCAGGAGGCAAGACAGTGGAGGTGTAGGGTGTGTGTCATATGGACTGCTTATTACTTGCCATGTAAAATTAGCCTGTTGTGCTTAGATGTGTGGCCATGGTAGTCAACCATCTACTATTCCCTCCAGACCTGGGAAGGAGAAACTGGTCCTTTTGCCTGAAGCATCAAAATATCTTGAGCCACCCCTTGCAGCAGTGAGAAGGAACATTTTAGTTCTCCTCTCGTACAATATATTTTCTGAAATTCATTCTTGAAACATAATAACATGTTCAACAAACCTTTCAGAGGTAACACGGGATGCTGGCTGGCATCAAGCACTTAACATTCCTGTCTGAGCTCTAACATTTCCTCAGATTTGTTTGGTGCTCTGTTTTCGATTTAGTTGTGTAAAAGAATTGGTCGAAGAGGTGGAAAAGATTTAAAAACACATGTAGGCATCAAGGCTAGAGTAGACCAGAGGCTTTTCGACAACTCACAGTTCCAGAGGTGTTTGCAAAAGCTGGCTCCTGAGGCCTTTTCTGATATTGTAGGGGCTCTTACGATTCATGGATCTTTGTTCTTTGAGGCAATTGCTGAAATACTGCTGTGCAGTTACACAAACAGCATAACGTTTAGAGGCAAATTGCCATAAATTAAGAAATATCTGCTGTGTGCTGAGTTGCACCACTCAACATGAAATGGAAAATGTCTGTGGTGATTTCTCGACTGGCTTCCAAAAATTACACTGTTTGCATAACTGTGCAACCGGATTTCAGTCAGTGTGTGTATGACAGTAACACGGTTCCACCTCATCTCAGTAAGCCACTGTAACCATTTCAAGGGCTAAATAAATAAGGTTTTTTAAAAAATCATTTTACACAAGGCCAGTTGCTTGGTCCCTAACATCAGAGATCTAAGTATCACATTTTATGTATACACATTGGAATATATAAATTTAAATGCAGCTGCAAGAGAGTGAGATTCCCTAACATTTGAGATATGCAGATGTTTGGGAACAGAACTTAAATTCTTTAACACACACATGCATGTGCACACATACACAAGCATAACTATATGGGTATAATGACTGTGTGCTGTCAAGTTGATTCTGAATTGCAGTAGCTCTTTCCGGGGTTTGCAGTATAACGTACAGAAGTGATTTACTATTGCCTTCTTCTGAAAGTGTCCTGAGACTGTGTAGCTTATCCAAGGCTACATAGGCTGACTTTGCACCCAGGAGGTGCAGGGGGGGAATTGAACTCCCAAACCCTGGCTTTGTGGCCAAGTACACAATTCGCTGAACTATATGCCAGTCTAGGAATACTTAAGACATTTGATGTCTATGCATTCCTCTTCAAACTGACCAGATCTTCTCCACCTGTATAAATATGCAAATCAGCTATTTAGCTCTCTGATTTTTCACTTACTGAAAGTTTGCATGCAATTCTCAGCTCAGCAAATCTAGAAATGGTTTGATGTGTCAGAGTGCATATTTCGAACAAATGCATTCAGAGATGCACCATTGAGATAAAATATACTTAGAAATGCATATTCAAACACATATTTAAATGCAAATATTCATGTTGTTGTTGTTTTTTTAAAAAAAGCTCTCACGGATTAGTGAGGAAACAGGATGGAATGGATATATGAGTGAACAGATGAGAAAGTAACATGGACTAGAAATACGCTCATTTGTTCACCACTGCCTCTGCCCAAGTAAATGTTCCACTATTAATTAGGGTTTTTTTTCCTTCCATTGTAGCAATGCAATATTAATTTATTACAGTGTCTTTGGGAGTGTAATTTCTTCTGTGAAAGCACTCTTACAACATGTCAGTGGCAAGTATGGAAGATGCATTAAGATCTGTGTAGATTTTTAAAGAAGCGTTGTCAATGGCTAATACCTTTTTTCAGGATGAGTACCGATGTAATTGTGATGCATGGAGAATGATCTATCACAACTACAACAATGCTTCAGTTGAACAGTGTTTAGAGAGACTGTGTAGACAGTCAATGGCTACAGATAACTGCTACTGGAAGGCAATCACCATGCATCTCCTTTTCAGCCTGGTTTGCAGAGGTAGGAAAAGGAGGATTACATGCTGGCTATGTAAAAGCCCCAATCCATCAGAGGCATTTGTGTCATTACTTTCCAGCTCCTCAGTTCCTCAGTCTCAAGTGAATAAGAGCCAGTACAGAAATGCTGGTTTTAACACAGCCCATTCTCCCTGATATACTACTTTACTACATTCAAGGCTGTTTTAGATGTAGGGATAGGAGAGAAATTTGTTGGATACCTCTTGAATATGAAGCAGCCTAATTCCTGCTGTAACCTATGGGCCAGAACATAATTATCCTTCAGGTTTCACACTTCTCCAAATTATTAGTTCTCTTATTTTAAAAAATGCATCCAAAAGGTATACATTATGGCAAATACTAATTCACATTTTTGTGCACTTTCCTCTTAATAGACACACTTAGCAAGCGTTTTTATGCTCTCAACAGACTAGTCATCCGGTGACTACAGATTGATGATCTGTAATTCACCCTATATGTGAATTATGGTGTAGTTCATGGATTTATGGATCTTCTCAATTCACCTTGTCCACCAGCAGGATTCCTAGAGGTTCACATAGAGCTGCAACATTTCAAAGTGGCTGGAATATGGAATATCCATTGTGGGCTATTTAGTGTGGTTAAATTTACTGGCAAATATCAAGAAACAAATGTCCAATTTGAACCTACCCAAATTGTGCAGCTATAGCCCATGGTTGAGGTGCAAACCACTCTGGCACCCTTGACTGAAGCACATTGTTAAGTGGTTGTTGTAGGTTTTTCGGGCTGTTTGGCCGTGTTCTGAAGGTTTTTCTTCCTAATGTTTCGCCAGTCTCTGTGGCTGGCATCTTCAGAGGACAGGAGTTAGAACTCTGTCTCTGTTCTGGTGTAGTGTGTGGGATAATGTGGGATCAGGAGATTGGGTGATTATGGTGATCAGGGTATTTTTTTGTTATGGGTGTATTGTTGTGATAAGGGGGGGAGATGATCTGTCACTGTGATTGATGGGTGTTGTTAGCTAGTCTTTTGTGTGCAGTGATCAGTCCTTGTGGCTGAGTAGAGTTTGTTGACCTTTTGCAGGCTGTATTTTTCAGTGCTGGGAGCCAGGCTTTGTTGAGTTTTAGACTTTCTTCTTTTTTGTTGAAGCTCTGCTGGTGTTTGTGGATTTCAATGGCTTCCCTGTGTAGTCTAACATAATGATTGCTGGTGTTGTCCAGTACTTCTGTGTTTTGAAATAGAATTTCATGTCCAGCTTATTTCAGGGCATGTTCAGCTACTGCCGATTTTTCTGGTTGTTTTAGTCTGCAGTGTCTCTCATGTTCTTTATTCTGGTGTGGATGCTGCATTTTGTGGTCCCAATATATACCTGGCTACAACTGCAAGGTATCCGGTATACTCCTGCAGTGGTGAGGGGGTCCCTTTTGTCCTTTGCTGTCCGTAACATTTGTTGCATTTTTGTGGTGGGCCTGAATACTGTTTGTAGGTTGTGTTTTTTCAAAAGTTTCCCCATGCTCTCCGTGACCCCTTTGATGTATGGCAGAAATACTTTATTTATGGGTGGCTGTTTTTCTTCTTCAGTTCGGTGTTGTTTTCTCAGTTCGATGGCTCTTGTGATTTCATTCTTGGAATAGCCATTTGCCTGTAGGGCCCAATTCAGATGTCATGGTCATACGCAAACCTGACCTCCTATTGGGACACAAGGTCTACAGAAAACTCACCCACACAGACCGGTACCTACACAAAAACTCCAACCACCACCCACGACAAAAAAGAGGAATAATCAAAACACTGGTAGACCGTGCAAATCGGAAGTGTGAAGCTCAGTTTCTCAGTTTCTAATTTTGCATCTGTGGTGATTATAGATATCTCCCTTTTGGATAATATGCAAGAGTCCACCCTTCTGCATGGAAGCTTCCCTGCCCTATGAAAATATCCACAGCTCTTCTGTCCCCAAAACCAGAGCACCTATACTAGGACAGGTAAAAATAAGTTGATGGATTGGGAAACACGATGTGGGTCAGAACATAATTATTCATGGGATACACAAGATATGCAGTATCAAAAACCAGCCCAAGCCTCCTCCTCCCAACCCCCAAACATGAGCAAAGATAGGTGGTGAGCACTGGAAGGGAAATAGTGGGGTCTAAATTTTGTAATTTATAAAAAACAGGATGTAAAGAGCACTTCATTGTCATGGTTCACCAGGATGCTTTCACTGTGTTCCTTAGTCCTGATTAAACTCTGCTTCAGAAGAAGGGACCATAAGGACTAGAAATATAACTGTGTGCATGTGTGTGTGTGTGCGTGTGTGTGTGTGTGTGTGTGTGCGCATAAAGTAAATAGCTGGTGATAGTGACATATGTTGCCTCTCTGGGCTGAAATCTCTAGGTTAATATTTTGAATTTGGCTCACGTCCCTCCATTCTAAAGTGGGTCCATATGGACAACACCACCCCTAAGTATTTCATTTCATTAGGATTCATTAGAGCATGACTGAAGATTTCATTAGTCTTTCTTTTTTTAAAGAGTACATTAATAAACCTACCATACGCTTGTGGATTCACCTCACCCCTGCCTCTTCTAATATGATATGAATTAGTCTGACAGTCAGTTTTCACAGCCCAATGTATCAATCATTAAATTAAAGAATGTAGTAATACAAATGAGTGTGATTTGGGCGACATGAAACATGTGGAACAGCATATTCTCTGTTTTGAATCCAAGCACAGAGCTGGCCTTCAAAAGAAGTAAAATTGTGGGCGGAAAAGAGAGCACACCAGTCATAAAACTGAGGCCTCTTTTGATAGATCAGATCCACAACATACTTACCTCCTCTTTAGGGGAAGGATTCTAGCTGAGTGTAAAGGCTGTACAATTGTTTTGCCACATTCAGTTCCCAGTATCCATAGTTGAAAAGAGGGCAACTAGTATAAGGTTTGAAACATTTCTGCCTGAGAGGTTGGAAAGTCACTGGCCATGACAGTGGACAAGCAGAAGAAGATCAGAAAAGAACCAAACGTAAGAAAAGAGGGGAATAAGGTCCATGGCTTAAAGGAAAATTCTGTTGGTTCTGATGAAGAAGGAACTTGGGACAGTTATTTCTAGGCTACAACTCTCAGCCACTGTGCTGGCTGGAAGACTGTGGGAATTGTAGTCCAAAAATAACTGTGTTTTGACAGGAACTTTAGGACAGAGCAATGCCTTTTCCTTAGCCCTGGCAGAGTTTTATCCAAATCAGGAACCAGTATGCAGGTAAGTAGTGGAATGAGAGCCCCGTCAGGGTAAAGAAAAAACTGTATTGTTTTATAAGTAGCCGTTGAGTCATACATACAGAGTTGTCTTAGTCCAGTCCAATAGTCATACATGGTGAGCATTTAAGATCAAATCCAGTCCAGTTATTACAGCACGTATTCAGAGTCCGTAACAATATTCAATATAATAGCTCCTTCTATCTCTCCTTGTTCAACCCAACAAACCCAGTGCTCTGAGGCTATCAAGTTTATTGCCCCTAGTGGCCAATCAGGGACTAGCTTCCCCAGGGTTCTTCTACAGCATTTTGTTTCACCAGCCGTGCTAGATCAGACTGTTCAGCTTGTGACTTACTCAGCTGAAGGAGATGATTGGACTCTTCTACAAACTTTGACTCACCAATTTACCACAGAGCCAATCTAGGCCTGTCACGAATAACTGTTTAAACTATAAGAATAAGAAGTTTAGAGTCCTTTTAAGGCAGTTTCCTATATCCTGTGCTTTTCTTGCCCTGCTTTTTGCTCTCCTATTTCGCCAGCTTCATGCCCTTCTTGTAGATTTCCCGTGTCAGCAGCTTTTCCATTCTCTGAGATGTTAAAGCCAAAATGTACGGCCAGGAGTGGATCCTGTGATGTCACAGAGGTAGGGCAGGCAAAGTCAGCAGTGGGCTGGAACAATTTCTGGCAAGGTTAACTCTAGGAATGGGTATGAGGGAAGTCTAAGTAACTGCCCCCCAAAGTGAGGGAAAACATAGATAACCAGGAAATGTTGCAAAATGCATCCGGCAGCTACAGGATTTACTTCCATTTCTCTTAGGAATGCTGTGCTTTCTTAACTGCACGGCAGTGTGGGTGGGGGGGTGGCTTCTCAGTCCTTCGCTGCTTCTGGAGGACTGTTCTGAATGTGATGTGGTTGTTGGGGCTTGGGAAAAACCCACGGCAGGCCCACAGGGAGTCATCCCTTGCGAGACTCTGTACTGCTGCTGCCGGGATTGTGCAACAAGGAGACTCACATGTCACAACACTTGTCCTGGGCTGCCTGTCATGTTCCAAATGGCAGGATGAATCTTGCACAGATTCCAAATGGTAGGGATATGCATCTTGCACAGATTCCTCTTTTCTTCTTGCATCAAGAATTCTCAGTGTGATCCCCCCCCCCCGCTGAGAAATCTGACAAGCCGTATCACAGGATTTTTCAGTTGGTCCATGGTCATGTATGCCTGAGTTCCCCCCCCCCCCCCAACTAATAACAGTCAACACAGAATTGATACCATTCCTCCACAAAATGGCTTCTTCTCTTCATGAGATTCCCTAGAAAGGGCACCGAGTGCACAGAACTTGGCAGTTTCTTGTGAAAAAGAAAAGACAGAAAAACAAACAAAAATCCATGGGGAAAATTAAATCGGGAGGAGTCTTATTTGTGTGGGAAAGCTGGAAACTGCACTGGTGCAGGGAGAAATCTCAGCAAGGGGTCTTGGCAGGATGAGACTCAGAAAGTTACTGAGAATGAGAACTTGTTCAATGGTTCCCTACATCTCTGTGTCCAAACACTGGCTCACTCACCGGCTCTCTCCCAAGTCTCTCCCCCTTGTTCCTGGCTTGACATGATGTAAACGTAGCATGCACACAAACCTCTTTGTCTGTGGGCCCTGCTTCCCGCTGGAATGAGTCCTAGTCAGAGATCTCCAGACTTCAAATCCTCCTTGCATACAAAAATCAACTGTTTTCCTCTTCCAGCACCCAGTCTCCCTGCTGAGACACCTAGGGAAATGCAGCAACGGCCTGAGATTTTAGCCAATAACCTTAAACCTGACAGTCTTGCTGTCCAGTGATGTTGAAACGTTGCCAGGTGCGTAACAGTTCACGGGTGCTTAACAGTCAGAGTGGAGACGGCAGTGTGAAGTTGTCAAGACAAATCACTTTGCTGCTCAGAGGATGCCGCTTAGTGCTTGTGAAAAAGCAGAGTGGGGGGGGAGGTGAAGAGGGCGAACCCAAATCAGTTGCTGCTTCACCAAGCAAGGCATGTCATGAGATCACAGCACACCTCATCCAGCCTTCTCTTGTCAGTTTTGGGGCCCTTCGTGAGAAATACTTTATTTATTCTATTTACGCAAAAAGGAAGCAAACTGCTTTTGCCCGCAATCAATAGAAATGACTGTATGAAAACAAATTTAAGCAAGCTGTCTGGTGAAAGGCTTCTTTACCCCTTCTTGTGAACCTTGTGCTGTAATGGGATCATGCCAAAATGTCTAAAAATGCAGCTAGATGCCTTTCTTCCTCTTTTCCTTTCATTCCTCTTTTCTGCTTTTACTTTGTTTTACGCCACTTTTTTGACACCTTCCCTGCCTCCAAAGACCAGATGAATTTTATGCAGCAGCAAAGACCCACTCGGTTGTGTGCATCAGGCTTCATGCTGTCAGGTCATGGACTTTGATGCCTGAACATCCACCCAAGAACCCTATAGAACTTTACAGAGCTCTAGGGGGTGGATAACAATTTCCAATCATATCAAAATTCATCTGGGTATCAAGACATAAGTATTTCCATTGTTAAAAGGATACCAGGTAGCATCAGCTTGTCTAATTCCACAAACTTCAAAAATTCTGGAACAGATCGTAAACTGGCCATTGTGCAAGCACCTAGAAAACAATGCAGTAATAACTAGAAGCCAACACAGATTTGTCAAGAACAAATCCTGCCGAACTAATTTGGTCTCATTTTTTGACCAGGTCACCTCCCTGATAGACAGAGGGAATGCTGTAGACATAGTATATCTTGACTTCAGCAAAGCTTTTGACCAAGTGCCCCATGATATCCTGATAAGCAAGCTAACTAGGTGTGGGCTGGATAGATCAAGTGAATCATACAGAATTCACTTGATCTATCTACAGAATTGTACTCAGAGGGTGATGATTAATGGGTCCTTCTCTAATTGGGAGGAGGTAACAAGTGGGGTACCCCAAGGCTCTTCAATATTTTTATTAGTGACTTGGATGAGAGAGTGCAGGGAATGCTTGTCAAATTTGCAGATGATACCAAATTGGGCGGAATAGCTAATACCCTAGAAGACAGAAACAAAATTCAAAATGACCTTGATAGGATGGAGCACTGGGCCAAAAGCAGCAGAATGAAATTCAACAGGAGTAAGTGCAAAGTATGTACATTGCTTCTATGTTCCATATGCACAAAAATACTTCACAATTTTGAAAACATCCAAATTCTTACAGTGATGGAAAAATTATAGGTGAAAATGCTTTAAAAATATGAAAACTAAACTTAAGATGCAGGGAAATACTTAAGTCAGAATCCAAAATACATGAGCATAGAAGATACAATAAAATACTAAAAATAACATTTTAATTATATTCTAAAAATGCAGAAGCTTATAGTCTTAAAAGACACAATCACAAAACAGAAAATTTATCTCTGAAACACATTGTTTAAAAGTAAAAAGTATTATAACTTTGAGAAATCTTTAGCCTTTAAGCATGTTACTGGACACACATGAAAAATATTCTAAGTGCTCTCCCAGTGAAGCCAATATAAATTTATGGAGGAAAATCCATGTTGTCTTTGTCTGCTGCTGTTGGTGGTGCTAGTGCTGCATGATGCCTGATACTCCCTGGTATCAGTGTTGTTGATACTGTGTGTGTGTAGTGTGACAATGTGTGGAATTGCTTGTATGTGTCTCCCTATATAGATATTTCTCTCAGATGATCCCTTCAACTGTAAACAACTGTATTTTGCTGGTGTAGTAACTTACTGAAACTTGATTTAAATAATAAAAAAATTATAATGGAAATTTCTATTGCTGCTACTGAGATAGCAAAATATGACTCCTGTAAATCAGGATCGGGCAAGCTGCCACCATGACAACAAGCATCATTATTTTGACTAACAGGGGTTTGCACTTGATAGGCCAGCAGGCTTCCCTGAGACTAGAGATGGGGATGGACCAGGAAGATGGCAGCTCATTCTTGGTTCATTACTGTTCACAAATCATGAACTTTCACAAACTTTCTGACAAAACAAACTGTTTTGTGTTTTGTGTGATTTGGGAATTCCTGGAGTGGTGGAATGGCCACCACATGGGTCAGAGATGCCAAATACTTGGTGAGTCTTAGGCTGACTCTCCTCCTCATCCCCCCCAAGTCTGGCAAATACCAGATTTGGGACATCTGAGCTATAGCCCCCACAAAGCAGGTTCCTTCAGGAAAGTGCTCTTTAGCAATGGGGGCAATTCTACCTCTCCTGGAAGTCCTGAATTGCACAAAGCACGAAGCGTGCAAATTGTCAACACTGAAAATAGTTCAGTGTTTCATTCTGGGCAGGCATGTTTCCCTGAAGTGCCATAAAATGAACCACAAAATGGCTTGATTTGTAGTTTTTGTTTTTGTTTTGTTTTTTGTTTCGTAGTTCATTTTGTGCCAATCACTGAGACTAAATCACTGAAGGAATAAAACACAGGTAGAGCAAGTTACTGGATCCACAAAGCCATCTGCTGGTCATCTGCTGGGCATGTTAACACATTGCAATGTTTTACATAATACAAACCAATTTACTCTATCTGCACTTCAGGATCTAGAGGGGTTTTTCTCTCTCCTTTGTTTATATTCATGCTCAATTGTCAGCCATGAAACAGATTCTTTTGCCAGGCAATGTTATTGTACAGTGACCTTGCTCCAGATTTAGCTGGAGAGCTGGCTGATTGTTTTGAAGTGACTTTTAGTATACAGCTGTTCAAACCTCGTTTTAAAAGCACAATGTACATTTTCGGGATTGCCTTTCCTAAACCTCCCTGTTAATTCAAAATTTCAGAACTTGATGCTGCTAGGAAAGCACAGACTAGTTCCATGGCATTGCTTTTCCACTTGCAAAGTACACCTCAGTTCTATATGTAATGACCTGTCTGTCTGTAAAATATGGCTTAATTCTGTGGAACAGCTTTCCCACCTGCAAAGTACAGCTTTGTTCTAATACTGGATGTTTAAATTTGAAATACCTTCAAATGTTCCCCACATCATCAATTTAAGATAATAGCAGTGGTAGAGTCATGTCTCTCCAGAGGGGGTTGAAGCACAAGCCCTTTTTTTGCAGCCAGGACTCTTCTGGGTCTCTCCCTATTGGTTCTGTCAGATCACTCCCTCCATTCCCTCCCCTCAGGCAGCTTGTGTCCCTTCAGACCAGTCCATCCTTCAAACTCAAAATTATAGGGATACACTGTATATTTTCCCCATTTACTTCAGATCATTGCACCCTTTCGGTGGGAAGGAATCCTGCCCTCCTCACACTCCATCCAAGGCAGCAGTGAGACCTCTCACTTGCCTGCCTGCTTGCCTGCTTACATGATTAGGATGCCTTGGATGTTCATCTTTCTGTGCCACAATCTTTCTCAGCATGTCTAATAAAACCCAGGAAAGGAGGCATTCTGTAACTCACTCATTGGACTGCTTGGAAAACTTTGCTTCTCTCTTTCTCCCCTACCCATCTCTCTCTCTCTCTCTCTCTCTCTCTCTCTCTCTCTCTCAGTGTGTGTGTGTGTGTGTGTGTGTGTGTGTGTGTGTGTGTGTGTGTGTGTGTTGCATTGTCATATTGCTGAGCTCAGGAGAAGAAGGAGGAGACAGACAGAAGTGTGGTAAAGTTGTGGCAGCTGCTGCCCCCTCTGCATTTCAAAAGCCATGTGAGAAGAAGGCAGGTCTAGTGGCCTCTGGAAGGCTGCTTCTCCCTGCACTCCCCATGGATTCCTGCTTTCCCCTTCCATAGCTGCAGCTAATTCATAATTTGGAATGTGCTGATGTGTGTGCATGAGCACTCAGGAAGGAGAGAGAGAGAGAGACAGAGAGAGAGAGAGGGAGGGAGTCCTGTGGAGAGACCCTCTGAATTTGTGACTACACGACAGGATGACAGTAGAAGCAGAAGAAGCTTTCAAGGCTAGATGGGGAATGCATATTAGGTATGCAAATCTTATTTTGCCTCATTCTATCACAGGAGGGTGAAGAACCACAAAAATTATTCTTCTCTTCCTCTGACATGTGAGATATTTTGTTGCATTCTTAACAGAGAAGAAAGCAAGAAGAAGAATGAATGAATAATCTAGCAAGCATTCTTTCTGTCCTCATACTCATGACTCATGGAGAAGAGAGCTTTCCTTTCTGGACTAAGATAATTTAGCCACATTGGAAGTAATGGAATACCGAATGTTGTCAACAGGGCTAGCTCCATGTCTGAGGGTCATCAGGCAAATGGTTTCAAGCAGGCCAATGATGTCTGTGTTACCTCCAAAAGATGAGCCTATCTGGTGTTGACGACCACAGTAGTAGAGATCATCATAGCTCCAATGAGTCCTGAGAAGAAGGGGCTGGGAGGTGTCATTTTGGTTTTACACAATACCTCCACTGTATTATCTTTCTTGGAGCTTCTGTGAAATTGAATCAACAGCCACTACATGGGGCTGCCATTTCATACCTTCCTACAAACCCTTCAGCACTTTATAGGGGCTTAGAAAAATGTTTCAACTGCCCTGGTCAGCATGGCCAGTAAAAATAATGTTTAAGAACTGTTCTAGGAGAAGCACCAGATGTGGAAACTTGGTGGGCTCAAATGGCTGCTGGAGGTTAAGAATAGAGGAACATATTCTTAATACATGCCTTAGTCCATCTAGCCCAACATTGCCAATACTGACCACCAGAAACTCCATGATTTCAAGCAAGATTCTTTTCTAACCCTAAACCTAGCTGGGTATTATCTCAGAGTCTCCTGTTGAAGTACTAACCATGCCTTACCTTGCTTAGCCTCTGGAATCAGATGTCTTTGGGGATGGTTGCCAGGTCTCAGGGTAGTGGCTGAAATTGCAGGGAACTGTTAGGTTTTTCATGGGACAAAGAAATCAAAGTGTGAGTCATGCTGGGGGAAGAGAATGTCTGTTTGTTGTCTCCAGCCTAGACACCTATCTCTACCCGCTGCCAGCTGTGTGGCTGGCGCTCAGTGGCTCAGCACCAAGGTGTTTGCATGTGTACTGGAAAGATTTAGGAGGAAGCATCCTTCTTTTCCAATGAGTCTCAAACTCCCTCTTCACATTTCTCTTTTGTTTTGGATTCCAACTTGGGTAAAAGAAGGCGGACGTTTCTCTGGGATCTCACTATTTGGAGAAACATAACACATTTCCACATCCACTTCAAGAAAGCTTGAAACCTGAAGTCTGCAGAACAGTGAATAGCTGGACTGTTCAGTTAGACACTATTAGGAGATTTTCCTTTATTCTTTTTTTTTTTCTATACCCTTTTTTTTTTTGGCAAACAGGCGTATTGTTGTTTTCTATAAATCCAAGATTGCTCCCCAGGAAGTGATTCTTTGTGTTATTACACTATGTTCTTCTTTATAACATCCTGCAACAAAAGCCTTCTGGGGGGAAAAAAAACTTCCCTTTTTAACACTAGATTGGTTTTCACATCCTAAGGAGAAAGAGCTATGTGGATGTATTTAAGAATGTGAGGTCAGCCACTAAGAAAACCCACACACTGGGATATTACAGCTGAGCTCAGTAGCTGAGCAGGTAAAGGTTGAGAGAAAATTTACAAAAAGGGTCACCCATCTGTCTCCCTAAATTCTAAGGGTCTAATACATCAGGGTTGCCAATACTCCAAGATCACAGAGTCTGTTCCTTTAGGGCAGTGGTTTCTAACCTTGGGTTCCCAGATATTCTTGGACTAAAACTCCCAGAATCCTTCCCCACTAGCTGTGCTGGCCAGGATATCTGGGAGTTATAGTACAAGAACATCTGGGGACCCAAGGCCAGGAAGCACTGCTTTAGCGGGAAGTCAGATCAAGCTCCCAGGAACCTAGGAAGAGAAGTGGAAGGGCGATATGGGCCCCACCTTCTGTACTCTTTAACACTAAATGGAGAATCAGCCTTGACACCATTCACAAAGATCCCTGTTGATTAAATTTTTGTTAAGAACCAGTGTCGTACATCTCATCGTTTTCTGTAGCTGAGTCTCAGCATACACACTCAGCAGAAGTTCATCAGACTAAGAACCAACATGCTGGATAGCTCAATGGTTTAGATTTCTGGCTGTGGAGCCAGTGGTTGGGAGTTCAATTCCCCACTGTGCCTCCTTGACAGGAGCTGGACTTGATGATCCACAGGGTCCTTTCCGACTTTGCGGTTCTAAGATGATAATGATGATGTTCCTGGTTCAGGTGGTGACTACATTGGCCATTTACCCCACAGTTTGCATCAGATGAAATCAAATTAAGAACTGGTGACAACATATAGTAAAGCATAGTGAAGTCTAGTGTTTTTCGGTGGGGAATTGCATCTTTTTATTTAGCTGACAGGGGGTGGTTTATTTTTCTCCAACTTTTCTCTGCTTTCTACCCTGCAGATTCATCTGATATGATGCAAAGGGGCAATTGTGGGGGTGTCAGCTCCCTCAGTTGAGTGCCTCTTGCCTCCAAATGGTATTTCTTGAGGGGAGAAATGTTTTCCAAAGTTAATGCAGCACCAGATTAGTTCTATGCAATTTCAGACACTTTAAAAAATAAATAGAGGCAAATGGAAGAAGTGGTCTTGGTGGAAATTGCTGATCTCATTTTAGAACTTTGTGTCTCTGCCCCTGCTAACTCCTGCAACATGATAACTGTCTGTATTTGCCTGGACAGCTACAGTGATTTCAATTGCAGAAGTCAGCAGGAACCTGGTTTGAAAAACTTTTAGTCAAACCAGGTTTTCTCAAAACTGTAGTCGTGTGCTGAGTGTCCCGGGCCCATGAAGGGAAGCCCATGAACCAATCGGTTATTCTGAAAGGCAAAAACACTGGACCTGTCCACAATGGGAAATTTGGTGCCATTCACTGCGTGCTTAAAAGGTTCTTCTCTTAAGTGTGATCCATTTTAACTCTCACTTGAACAATCTGTCCATCCACACTGGAGATCATGATACAGATCCTCTTCTCCCATATTACAAGTCCACACAGAGCAATGTTTCCTTGATTAACCATGAGTGGTGAGACAGCAAAAACAGCAGCCAAGGACAGCTGCAACACAAGGGGGAAAAGGTTGGGGAGACGTAAGGGAGGTAATCTCCCCTTTTTCCTGCCTTTCTTCTCAGCTGGGGCTCTGTTGGGGCTGTCCTGTCCTGTGGGGCTGGAGCCCTCGATTGAACATAGCCCCATTCCTTGCATTTTCTTGCAGTCATCATTCAGGGGGCTGGGATGACTTTCCTTTATTTTGTTAGATAAAGTTAGTGGCATATTGAAATGGCAACCTAGCATGGTATTAGAATTTTTCTGTGTCAGTTAGGGAAATATTAAAAATAGAAGATGACAAAAACAGAGGAGGGGGTTCCTTCTTTTTAATGTCACAACCCACCTGATACATCACAAAGTTGTATCTTCATTTAGCACTGCCCAGAGTTCCATTTGGGTATGGGCTAACCATCTGCACAGACTACGCAATAAGCTAATTAGCATTGTGCTGAATCATACAGAAAATAACACATATTCTACTGCTGGGCCAGAAAGGTGTGTGGCAGCTCCCACCAGGGCAGAATGGATCAATCTAAGCGAAAGCACATCTGGATGCCATCATTTGGTTCAAACCAAACCATACCAAGAATGATCCATATATTGTTCTGTATGCCAATGTGGACAGCCTCACTGATTTGTTTTGTAATGGGTATCTCCTCTACCAAGCAAGTGGAGGTAATTGCAAGTTTCCTTCTTCAATGGTAGCTAAGCTATCAGGCTCTGGTTTTCCATTCCTCCACAGCACCTGCAGCTCATCTTGGGAGACTGCATATCAGATAGCATATGTGAGGACCATCCAAAGCATCTCACAGACTCTGATCTATGATAGACAATACACAGGTAACTCCAGTTCTGCATCATATTTTATTACATACTTCCAGACATATCTATTTGAAAAGGAAGAATAGCAATGTTCAGATTCATTTTTCTACCCCCAATTCTGGGGCACTTTTAGCTGCCAATGTAACTGCATTCTTTGGAATACTCAGGTGGCTCCCAATTTGATTTAGATCCAGACAATTTCAATAACCAACCAAGAATGGTGTCTAAATTAGTGGTGCTTCTTCAAGCATAATCTGTCACTCAAAATGCAACACCAATTATCCAATGTTATCAGACACTGCTTTTGTGTCACTGAGGTCAAGGTGAAATGGAAGCAAATGGGAAGGAAGGCTACCATGACCTCTAGCTGGCCTGATTTGTAGACTGTTGCAGAATGAGAGTCTGAAATGAGAAGTTTAAAGCCAGGAACAAAAGCCCAGGTCACAGCAAACAAAGTCAGAAGCCATCAATCACGACGAGTCAGTCACGAGTCAAACAACATAGAGACTGTCATCTAGTAAGGATGCAATTTGCAGGTTTTTCATCCTCCAAAAGTGTCCAAAAGACACCCTGTCAAAATAAAAAAATAAAAAACAAACGTTGACTGCTCTAAGATTTTTGTGCTCCTGCACCACAGTGAAAAGACGAGTCCCTTTTTTGCCCAGCAGCAGCATTAGCAAGAAGCATTGTCTCAAACTCCTCGAATGTTCTGTTTTATGCCAAAAGAGAGGGAGAGGTCATTAAAAGGTGACTACTGGATCTTTTGTATCCCAAGAAGAACAATACTATATTGAATATACTGTAATACCTTTTGATTACAATTCTAATAAAAGGAGTTTCATGCATTTCACACATTCACACCTCATACATACTCACCAGAGAGAAGAATTCTTGATTTGCACCCTCCAAGTTCCAAAGAAAGTAGTTGGTTTGGTTCCAAAAGTCTTTGGTCTCAGCAGACAGATTCTACCTGCCTGGACTCCTCCTTTTATATTCTTTTTGGGCAGGTTGCTAGCTGAGCATGCACATTAGATGCTTCTTTGTTTTTCCCTCGATATTCACCTATTGTGAAGTATGGAATGCTTTTAGTTTCACTTAGTGGGTCTTCCATCACTAGTGGACAGGTGTGGAATCCGCTTGCTCAGGAGGATACTCGTACCTGTGCTAGGGTCTTCCTAATCCCTGAGTTTGTGCTCCTCCCTCAATTAGCAGCAGATGGTTTTTGTCAACTTGCTAAAAGCATAGTTCAAAAAGTTCACAGTTCAAGAGTTGAATTTCTCACAACGAGGGCTTATAGCCAGAAATGTAAAGTCCCATAGTTCCTCTGGTCTTGTTGGTCTCCAGCTTTGTGTCCTTGCTCTCTCTCTCTCTGGTTCTTCACTTTGTTCCAGGCCAAATATGCACACGCCTTACAGAGAGAGAGAAGAAGAAGCCCTTGTAACATACATTTTGTTCACCAAAAAAAGAGAAAATCCCAAATCTTCTGTAACCTTACCCAGTGGGCTGAAAACATTTGAAGTTTTTCCTCCTCATCTACAAGAGCAAAATAAACAATGATGCATATTCCTATTGTCCACACAATGACACCAGGAATGAAAGCATTTAAGTCCTAGAAACCCCCCCCCCGGGGGGGGTAAAACCCCCAAGAATCATGAACATATTCAATCTAAAGCCAGCAAATATCAGAGATATCAGACATTCTGGAAATCCAAGTAATTCCCCAACTAATCTGAAAGTCTTTGGCCGATATCTTCTTCATTACATCCAGTGATATAATTTTAGCTATGAATTGCTATCAGTTAAAAAGTCAGTGTAGGCATTTTCTATAGCACACTTTTTGTTGTTTACTCGTTAAGTCGTGTCCGACTCTTCGTGACCCCATGGACCAGAGCACGCCAGGCCCTCCTGTCTTCCACTGCCTCCCGGAGTTGGGTCAAATTCATGTTGGTAACTTCGGTGACACTGTCCAACCATCTCGTCCTGTCGTCCCCTTCTCCTCTTGCCTTCACACTTTCCCAACATCAGGGTCTTTTCCAGGGAGTCTTCTCTTCTCATGAGATGGCCAAAGTATTGGAGCCTCAGCTTCAGGATCTGTCCTTCCAGTGAGCACTCAGGGTTGATTTCCTTCAGAATGGATAGGTTTGTTCTCTTTGCAGTCCAGGGGACTCTCAATAGTCTCCTCCAGCACCACAATTCAAAAGCATCAATTCTTCGGTGGTCAGCCTTCTTTATGGTCCAGCTCTCACTTCCATACATCGCTACTGGAAAAACCATAGCTTTGACTATGCGGACCTTTGTCGGCAAGGTGATGTCTCTGCTTTTTAAGATGCTGTCTAGGTTTGTCATCGCTTTCCTCCCAAGAAGCAGGTGTCTTATAATTTCATGGCTGCTGTCACCATCTGCAGTGATCATGGAGCCCAAGAAAGTAAAATCTGTCACCGCCTCCATATCTTCCCCTTCTATTTGCCAGGAGGTGATGGGATCAGTGGCCATGATCTTCGTTTTTTTGATGTTGAGCTTCAGACCATTTTTGGCACTCTCCTCTTTCACCCTCATTAAGAGGTTCTTTTATTCCTCCTCACTTTCTGCCATCAGAGTGGTATCATCTGCATATCGGAGGTTGTTGATATTTCTTCCGGCAGTCTTAATTCTGGCTTGAGATTCATTCAGTCCAGCCTTTCGCATGATGTATTCTGCATATAAGTTAAATAAGCAGGGAGACAATATACAGCCTTGTCGTACTCCTTTCCCAATTTTGAACCAATCCGTTGTTCCATATCCAGTTCTAACTGTTGCTTCCTGTCCCACATATAGATTTCTCAGGCGATAGCACACTAAGTCGCACAAACTGGGTTCAATAGAAAATGCCTACATTGACTGCTTAACTTGCAGGATGCTCATTGGCTACTAATATGAGAACATCTAACAGAAAAGAGTATAATAGAGACATGGACTCTAAAACAAATTCAATTCCCAGGTTTTAAATGGAGGATTTTCACATACTTGATGTGGCTGACAAAAGCTATGACCCTTTCAGAGTGAAGCCCTTTTTACTTGGTGTACAATTCTTAACAGTTTCATACACCCTGGCTATAGTGTTATTAAGACTTCATTAGGCAACAGCTCACATCCTGTTATATGCCCAGACTTTGCTTTATATGGATAGAAGATCCATGGGTTTAGATCAGCTCCATCAGAAACATTTGTAGAATCATATAGGTGGGAAAGTGATCATTGCCGCACGTGACTGCAGCAATAGATATTGTTTAACAGAGCAAATCAATGTTCCATAAGGCAACTCAAAAAATGGGGGTGCTCCAAAAAAAAATTATAACTTTGAAACTGAAGCTTAGATCATCACCGAATTTGGCACAGATATAGCAGACAAGTTTATCTTAATCTCTGCTGAATTTGGGAATGTTTGAATAAATGATCTTCAAATTAGAGATTTTTAAAAGTGAAACTGTTCTACCCCTCCATGCAGACACCAGCAAACGTTTCTGTTTGCAGATTTAAAACAGAGCAAATACATTGAAAAGACCAAACTTGCTTGTTTTGAAAGAGAATAGTCAGTACCAGCCCCCAGCCCGTTTTTAATTTGAAAGTAATCCAGGCATCAGGGGGTGTATACTGACTTTGAAAAAAAGTCATTTGAGAGGGGGAAAACCTCTGTGTTTCTGGCTTTCTTTTTTTATAAAGTGGTTATTATACAAACATTCTAATCATAAATATTGAAAACCAGGAACAGAGATCTGAACTTTTGAGCCTGCCAGTCAGTAGGATAATTTTTTAACTTCTTCCTGGCCAAACAGACATTAAAAAGAATGTATATTTTTGGTGTGAATATGTTTTTTAAAGATATTTTTTTAAAAAAATAGAGAATAAATATTCAGAAGCTCATTCATTTAAGCTGTGAAATTATTGTTTTTTGCTTTGTGACTGGGGATGATCTTTCAGAGCGTTGGTGCCTGTTCCATACATCTTATCACTATACCATTGTTCAGTAATTAAGGAAAAAAAACTCCAAAGGTGCTATGTGCCATCAAGTCACTGCTCTTTGCTATGTAAAGTTTGGCACCCCTTTTCCTGCTGACAATGCGAGCACAATATTTTGCAGCAATATCAGACGATGTCTTGACATTTTGAATTGTGAGTACAGAATCACAATATCCCACATTCATAAACTGGAGTTTTTCTGAAGAATAGAATCTATATACAGTGGCCAGCTTTTCTATTGTGTATTTTGATCTTTCCTTTCTCTTTAATCATCTTGTTTCTTATCGTGTTGCTCTGCTTGTCTATGCGCATATTCTGGAAGACCCTCATCAGATTACTCTGATCTATTATCAGCTATCAATTTGCTATGAGACACCATTCAAACTGCTAAAGGCTGTAACCTTTCAAAACCAAACTCATTCAGGCACAGACTACTGAAATAATTGGCTGCATCTGTACGGGTATCCCTGCGATTGCAAATTCTCTTTTAAAGAATAGCAGCAGCAGCCTTAGGAAGTGGAAGATAGCCAAAACAGACCCTTCACAGCTGCCCGCCCCCCAATGCAGAGTTTCTTCCCCAGGAAGGTTCACTCTGGTCCCATCACTGCTTTCTTTTCAATAAGCAGCGGAGATAGTTTTATTTCAATAAGAGTTTGCTGATAGTCATTTCCAAGTAGGTTTTATGCTGCTACTGCCTTTGACAGTTATTATTCTGTTCATTTTTAATTGATGTTCATTGTTTTGGTCTTTCAGATCTCAAGTCATGCTTAAAGCATGGGTTATTTTTAAGAATAACATTTATTTTTTAATAATACATACATGAAGAGAAGGATTCTTTAATGGGAGTGAATTTGTCATTGCTGCTGTTATATTTCCCGTCACTTTGAAATCAATTTTCCTCCGGTGCGCTCAGTCACGATGTTCACCATCTCATTGACGGGAGCTCTATGCTTTTGGTAGGAGACAAACACCAATTGCCTTTCTGTCTCTGCACGGTACAGCACGAAATTGGAGTGTGTTTCCCCCGCCTCAATCTGGAGAAGTATATGCCTTGCTATTGATTATCTGCTCTTCCTTGCCTGGTGAAAAACCTAGCATTTTCTCCCCAGAAGAGCTGGGATACGTCTGGCATACCTGAAACAACAGCTGAATCACGCCAGTATGACCTTCGCTGTGTGTGTTTACAGTGAAAAAGGGGGAGAAAAGTTTTTAAAGCAACAAAACTCACTTGGAAAAACATGGAAGACATTGCTGAAAAAGTGGAATGTGTAAAATCTGCACTTTTTGTACGATTGCAGGCAAGGGAGTTCTAAAAACTCCTGGCACCTGTTAGTAAGCAGGTGGCATCAGTGCCTAGAGAGTAGCTAGATGAAGACGCAGTCTGTTAGAGAGGGGTATGTGCAAATCCAGCTTATTTACTCATTCTGTGTGATTTACCTGATTTGCAAGTGGCGAGGCTAAGCAATTAGATCTTCACCAGTTCCAACAGGAATGATCCTATCTATGTATCTGAATTGAAACTTAGCTATCAATCAGAATTTTTCACCTTTCCAATACTATGTGGTATAGCAGTTAGAGTTCTGGACTCAGACTTGGGAGGCCAGGTTCAAGCCATAACATTTACTGGATGATCTTTGGCCACTCACTCTCTCTTATCCTGGCCAACCTCACAGGTTAGTTGTTGCGAGGCTGAAGCGTGGAGGAGGAAAGGCATGCAAGCCTTCCTCAGCATCCTGGAAAAAAGGCAGGGGATTAATGCAATTAAGTAATAAATAATAAATATTGTGACAGTTTATGATAGTGTAGACATTCCGAATATCCAGGGGTCTCCAAACTTTTGACCGTGAGGGCCACACCAGATATTTTCAACATTTTGGAGGGCCGAAGGAACAGGAACATGTGTGCGTCCGCACACATACATGCACGCACGCACACCCCACACACACCCTGCATGCATACACAGATGCCCACCTACCCACACGCACGTATGCATGCATGCACGCCCCCTCACGCCCCTGTATGCACAAACGGATGCCCACCCACACGGATGCACACACGCACACACCCCGCTACTCCCCCACATGCACGCATGGACGTATGCACACACCCCTACCCACACGCACGCACGCATGCACACACACGGCTGAAGGGAACGGGCCAGATAAAATGGCAAGGTGGGCCTGATGTGGCCCGCGGGCTGTAGTTTGGACACCCCTGGCATAGACATTTCAAATATGCATTGAAATATCGATTTTGAGAGAAAATACACTGGGATATACAAATTTTCAATGGCTTCTAAGTGGAACAGAATGAGGAAATGGAATTGTGAGTAAGAACAAAGTGCCAAAGTGATATGGCCAAAATGACATGGACTAAAAATAGAAAGATTTTCCCATTGACGTCTGGGGATGGGAATTGCTGTTGCTGTTCAGTGCCATCAAGTCACCTCCAATTTATGGCAATCCTGTAAATGAATGACTGCCAAATTGTCCTGCACTTAACAGCCCTGCTCAGCTCCTGTAAATTCAAGGCTGTGGCTTCCTTTGTAGAGTCAATCCATCTCTTAATTGATCTTCCTCTTTTCTGCTGCCTTCACCTTTTCCTATCATTATTGTCCCCTCCAGCAAATTCTTGCCTTCTTATGATGTGCCAAAGTATGACAGGCTCATCTGCATAATTTTGGCTTCTAGAGAGAGTTTAGGTGTGATTTGATCAGTCTTTCTGGCAGTCCAGGGTATCCTTAAAGCTCTCCTTCAGTACCATATTTCAAATGAATCATTCTTTTCTCTGTCAGCTTATTTCACTGTTTAGCTTTCACACCCATATGTAGTTATCAGGATTACAATGGTACAAATGGTCTTGGTCTTCATCTGCAGTGATATTTCCTTCCATTTGATGATATTTTTCAATTCCTTCTTTGCTACCCTTCCAAGACTCAGTCTTCTTCTGATTTCTTAGTTGCAGTCTATATCTAAGAAATGGTTATGGACCAGAAAAAAGCATGAACTGAGCTGGTTCTTGGTTCAGTCTGGAGATCCCATTTTGTTCAAATGAAACTAAGCCCCAAACTTTTCCCCCTTGGCCTTTCATTTTAACCACCCCTTCCCCTGCCCCCATCGTCTCCCTACCTTGCCTTGAAGCCGCCTCCACTGCCGCCACCACAGTGGTGGTGGGGATAGTGGGAAAGGGAGGGGAAGGACGGTGGTCTCTCCACCCCCACCCCCTGGCACAAAAGTGAATAACAAACAGTTGGCTTTTTGGAGTGGTTCATGATGGTTCATGGGTAGACACAAACCATGAACCATCATGAGCCACTGATTTTCTGGTTTATGCCCTTCTGTAATTTGGATTAACTATAGAATTGATATATAGACATCATTAACTATTTCAGTTTCTTAACTGTCAACATTAAGGTTGGGTAGTTCTTCTGTAGTTATGATTTTTGTCTTCTTACTGTTCATCTACCGTCCTGCAGGGACAAATAAGAGGTGCTATAATCCCAATTAAGGATAAAACAATTCCCCCTGCCCTCTGCTATCTGTGTCAGAAAGGGTGTCCTCTTTCGGTTGCTGTCGACACTCACTGTTCACATACTTGCTTCATTTAGACTCTGTTCTCCTTTGTGCCCTCATCTTTTTCCGCTTGTGCGCTCACTGTTCTTGGCCTCAGATACTCTCAGTAACATATTATCTGACTGGCTACAGCCACACCAGTGATTTTGCTGGTGAGTCATAATAATACTGCATCCAATGGATGATGGAATGGTACATGCTAACAATACTGTAGGTATTCCAATAGCAAGTCTTATAGCCTGATCCCACTAGTAACCCCCCGTCCCATTTAAATCGAGTTTCGTATGTTTTAACTCGATGTAAATTTGGGTGATTACACAACATATTTGCAAGCATGGATTAATTTGACAGGGAATCTTTTTCTTTCTTTCTATGCAACAGTGAGGTTTTTTTGGCTTTCTGCCAGAGGGCTGCTTATTTCACAGAGGATGTGGAATCAATTCATTGAAATCAGTTCCACATGTGTGAACAACCCTCCCACAGGCTGGCTTTTACAGCCCTTTGTCCCCTGTTGTGATGGTGGTGGTATTTTTGTTTTTATCGTTGCTATCTGGTACAGCACTATACCAGACAGCAACGATTAAAAAGAAAACAACAGAGCTTTACTCCAGTCAGCTGATGGGCAGCCAGGCAGCTGTTTTGCGCAGGCCCAGAAAGCTGGGTGAAGCAGCAGCACTGAACCCACCCAGCTGGAAAGCAGCCCCCTCCACAACCACTGGGCTGCTGGGTAGAGGACAAGGAGAGGAGATGGGGCATCTGGGTGTCCCTGGGGAGAGGATATCCCTGCCTTCATTGCCGTTGCGTTGCCACTTCCTCTGCCAATGGGATCAAGGTGTGGGGCTTCTGGGCACTGTGCAAACCAGCTGACAGGTGCCCGGCCACTGCTTGAAGCTGGCTTCTTGCCAGGGGGTAACTGGTTGTTGAAGCGATCGGGGGGGGGGGGGGTTGCCTCAACAGCTAGGAGATTCGGTGCCGTGGCTTCTTACCATGCATGCATTTTGCTGCGTTCTAAAGGAAACACAAAGAGCAATTTAAATACCACGTGACCATCCCATGATTATAACTCACTTTGTTTTAGAACACAGCTTATTGCACAGTTATTGTGAAGTGTAAACAGGCCCTTACTCGGTGGCAGTGTGAACACATGTCCGCTCCGCTGATGAGCTCGCTTCATCGGCGCGGAGCACCATTGCTGCCCTCCCAGGATATTGCAAGATATTCAAAGCCTCGCGAGAGCGACCTGGGAGGGAAGGGGGGAAGGAGCGTGTTATTGAAGAGGAGTTCCCCCCTCCCTTTGGCCTCTTCCTTGCTGGCAACCCACCACCCACCCACCCTATATACTAGTGTGAGTTTGTCTGATCACCTTTTGGGGCCAGATAGGAATTTTTGACCCACATCCTGATTGGCCCTTGGATGCGGGGATTTTTCGCCTATCCCATACTGGTTGAGGTGCACTGGCATTTTGGAAAGGTGGACAATATCCGGTCACACAGGCGGGTAGTGTGGATAGAACAGGTTTCAGTGAGTCCCCTCACAATCACAGGCAATATATAGCTCATCTGACCTCCCAGCGCTGTGGATCGTGCCATTACAGTGCTTGGTGGGGGGGGAGATGCGCTGTGGCCACACCCGGACCAACAGTCACCAAGGGGAAGGTGGCTCGAGGTCCAGGGGTGGTCAAATTTGGGCCGGCCAGGCTCTCACTGTCTTCACAACCACGAGAACTTGGGGCTAGGGACTCGCCCATTTGTTTGGTAAGGGGTCCATTGAGACCCCTGTGCAAAACCTGATTCCGCACTACGGCAGGACAATAATGTTTACGGTGGGCAATAATGAATATTCAATAAAGTGTAGCCCATGTTTATCCCATAATACATGTCTCACGTCATTATTCCGGGGTAGAGGGGCAATGAGATCAGTAACAATGAGAACAAAGAAGAAGAAGAACAGGAAGACAAAGAGACAGGTTGAACTACTTCTTTTTGCAGTTTGGGTAGAATCATAGTCCATAGGTTGACCCCTGCTTTGTTTGGAAGTTTCCAGACTTCATTTTTTGCCCATCTCATTTTAAGAAATCAAGTAGCTTTGTTGTTGTTTAGTCGTTAAGTCATGTCCGACTCTTCGTGACCCCATGGACCAGAGCACGCCAGGCCCTCCTGTCTTCCACTGCCTCCCGGAGTTGGGTCAAATTCATGTTGGTAGCTTCGGTGACACTGTCCAGCCATCTTGTCCTCTGTCGTCCCCTTCTCCTCTTGCCTTCACACTTTCCCAACATCAGGGTCTTTTCCAGGGAGTCTTCTCTTCTCATCAGATGGCCAAAGTATTGGAGCCTCAGCTTCAGGATCCGTCCTTCCAGTGAGCACTCAGGGTTGATTTCCTTCAGAATGGATAGGTTTGATCTCTTTGCAGTCCAGGGGACTCTCAATAGTCTCCTCCAGCACCACAATTCAAAAGCATCAATTCTTCGGTGGTCAGCCTTCTTTATGGTCCAGCTCTCACTTCCATACATCGCTACTGGAAAAACCATAGCTTTGACTATGCGGACCTTTTTTGGCAAGGTGATGTCTCTGCTTTTTAAGATGCTGTCTAGGTTTGTCATCGCTTTCCTCCCAAGAAGCAGGCGTCTTATAATTTCATGGTTGCTGTCACCATCTGCAGTGATCATGGAGCCCAAGAAAGTAAAATCTGTCACTGCCTCCATATCTTCCCCTTCTATTTGCCAGGAGGTGATGGGACCAGTGGCCATGATCTTCATTTTTTTGATGTTGAGCTTCAGACCATTTTTGGCACTCTCCTCTTTCACCCTCATTAAGAGGTTCTTTAATTCCTCCTCACTTTCTGCCATCAGAGTGGTATCATCTGCATATCGGAGGTTGTTGATATTTCTTCCGGCAATCTTAATTCCTAGCTAATCAAGTAGCTAGTGATGCAAAATACCTCAGCTGGCTATACTGGCCTACAGCTGTGGTTCCCAACTTGCAGATGTTTTAGGCTTCAGTTCCCAGAAGGCCCAGCCAACATCACAAGTGGTAAGGAATTGTGGGGGCTGACATAAAAAACATTTGGTACATCAAAGTTTGAGAAGGCCTAGAGAGCAGACATCAGTTTGAGTAGAAAGTATGGGAGATGTGAGAAGGTTTGTTGTTGTTGTTTAAATTAGTACTTGCCAAAATTTACCAAAACAAATTCCTTGTAAAGATGGAAATGTTCTAAATTAAAAATATTAAAATGTGGAAAAAACTGAAACTGAGGTATTCGACCATACAGGTTCAAGATATGAATGCTTCATAGGAATGTACACTATCATTTAAGAAATGTTCAAAACTGGGCCAGATCAGGGAATTTGTGACATTCTTGGGTGACAGTGGGGTTGAGCAAAGAGCTCCTGATTACCCATGAGGTGAAACAATACCCCAATAAATCCTTCATGTTCCATCCAGCATTTAAATTTAAGGCTCTCAAATGAAGACACCCACTGATTTGAACTGAGGAAGACTGAGCTGCTTGGCACCAGAGGAAAAACCGAGTGACAGGCGAATTTCCCAATAAAGCCCAATATTTCCTCTGGGCACTCCAGTTACTGAGGTACTGGGGATGGATCAGACAAAAACCAGCATACACTCTGTGGTAAAATGTATGGTGAAAAAAGTGAAAGATTTAAATATTCATTGCTGACTAGAATTTGCAATCTAGAATTTTCTCTCTCTCTTTTTTTTAATTTAGCTCATTTTGTTTACTAAACAGTTTGCAGTTATGACCAAGTATGTGTGTGTCTATGGATAAATGCCTGCATTCTTTATATGTGCTTAGATTTAGCATGCTTAGGTCTGTTTTTTTCCTCCCTCTACCACCACCTGTTTCTTCCTTGTTGGCGTTGCAAATCCCAGCACCTGTTGCTGTTGGCACAATTGCTGCAAGGGGACTTGTAGGTGGCAGTAAAAGTCTTTCTGTCTACCACTTCCCCAAAATTGATGGCTCTAGATCCCCACCCTTGCCACAGGTCAGAACCATTTGTGCTTTTCCATTTCTGGCCACATTTCCCTCCCCTTCCAGAGATTTGGAAACATACGAATCCTGTGATGGACCTAGAAAGGGATTGGATGAAGTGTAACCAAAATGGCACAGGTAGGGGCAGGCACCTACTTAGTGCTCTTAAGGAGTTGCTGACCTGATTGTGGGAGGGGGCGCTGCACATCTCCAGTGGTTTAACTCTTGCAAGACTAGGTTTACATCTCTGTGTGTTCACGCATGTTAAATTAGGGTTTTCACCTCTTTTTTCCCTGAGGGATTGCTCATCCTAAACATCTATAAGCTACCAGGCTCCAGTTGTTTCTTTTTATCCTGGGCACAAACTTCACACACTGAATTTGGCTGCTACAGATTTATTGGGTCACTACTGCTGCTGCTGCTACAGATCAGAGTAGATACTTATGGGCTATCAAAGAATATACCAAAATTTGCACAATGGAAAAGAAAGAATTTGAGAGTTAAATAATAGAGCATACCCTACCTGAGGCTTAAGAGCTGTAATTTGTAAGGAATATACCTTCACTTCTTCTGTATTGTTACTGCAGTTGTTTTTGTTACTCTAATAGTTATGAGGAGCTGGCAGGTGATCAGGTATGTTTTGTAATGAAGACAGTCTTCTGCTACATTCTGATGTTCTCTTCAAAGTAAAGATAATGCAAAGAATTACTTTTTACCAAGTTGGAACTATAACAGTAACCAATTACTTTCTGGAGATCTTTGGAACTGGAACACTAACTACTTAATTTTTAAATGTCACTTTTCAATCTTTGGAAGAACAGGTAGGCACTTTATCCTGCAGGGGCATTCCGGTTTAATATAGGGATACACAAGTGTTAACTGTTGAGTGTTTATAGGTTTAGGAGTCAAAGGGTAGTCATATCTTAGGTTAGAGAAAGGCCAGGAGAGGAAGGTTCATCTTCAGTGCGGAAGTTCACTTTGGGTAGTGAGCCTTTTCAGATTTCACATTCATAAAAGAATATATATTGAACAGCAGGGGACTATTGTAAGAAAAGCCCGTGTGTACATCTTGAAATATAATGCAATAAGTTTTAGTAGAAGCTCTCGGTGTAATTTTGAATGAAGGCAATCTTAAAGCCTATTCAGATCTTCAGTCATGCTTTTCATGTCCATGACACTGTGCCCTTGCCCTTTTCAACTAGCTTTTACACAAGCTTGAAAGGGATTTAAATATGTAGAAATCTATATCCAATTCCTGAACTCGCCAGGGTATGTATGAATGTCATATTATAGGGTTGTGAGGAGAGTGAATATTTCCTCTATTCATATCCATTATTTTTCTTAAAAAAACCTCCATCTGCTTCATTATTCAATCTGTAATATCACATTCATTGCATTATTCATGCCTTTAAATAACATTTGTTTTCATGAGTCCCTGCTGTTTTAGTGGGGTATTCTTTCATGATGATACAACCACAGCAGAGCTGGTTTTTAGTTCCTCCAATGACCCCCTAGCAATGGTTGGCGTCTTGTTCCTTAGTGTAGTAAGACACACTAGAGTATATATATAAATATATATAATGTCATTTGTACCCTTTTGCCGTTCGATAATGACTCAAAGCATTAATTTTATAACAAATGAGGTTTAAGCCATTTTGTTGATTTTGGTTTTTTTCCTCCTTTCTTTTTTTCTTTTGGTGTGTGTTTTTAGAAAGTTTATATACATACTTGGACGTTAGAAAACTTGGAGCATAATCCTAGTTAGCCAAGATGATTGAAAACTGAGTTTACACAAGGCTGTCTGAAGTCATGCCGAACCCAAAGCCTTCCCATCTTGGACATGTTTCAGATTTCTTAGGACTGTTTTTACCTTTGCCAAACTTTAGGCCAGCACACTGGCAGTAACCCTGGGCAGGATGTGTACCCCAGCTCCTCCCTCACTTCACCCATTCTTTGGCTCTTCTGCAAGATGATCGTAGCCAACACAGCATATGTGCTGTAAGCAGCCAGCACACCAAGTCCTGCTAGCATGACGGCAGTTTAAATGGCACACTCCAGCTGGCACATATTTGAGTTAGGATGACACTGTTATTTGCCATAGGGTGCTGCATGAGAAGCTACACTTCTAGAGATTCAGGCAGCAATATGCAAATTTATCAGCCATGATTTCATGGTGGTGCTCTAAATCTTACCTGCAGTGGGTGTTGAAGTTTTTTGCAACCTCACATACAACCTGCTGTTTGTTTGACTAGGAAGAACCTTTCATGGGCTGGGGTGACTGTCAATCTCTCCAGCACTGCAATCGTTCCCTCCTGCCTTTGAATTCAGAGAGAGCCCTGCCTCTCTGCTGAGTGTTCCTTTCCCTCTTTTTAGTCTGTTAGAAGCACTCAGTTTGTTTGCTGTTGATCTGTCCACTATTGTAGTAATGAAACATTTTTATTCTTTCTCCTACAAATGTCTCAGAGTGAGTTATTGAGGCTTTAGCTACCAGTTAATGAGAAACAGGTAGATTGTCTGGGGAACGTAGCTATTTTACTCTGTGAGTCCCTGTACTATTATTGTGTACTGCAAGGAATTATACTAGAAATTCAAAACTCTGCAACAGTAGGTAACCTTGGGAGAAAGGCAGGACCTTCCTTCCTTCCTTTCTATTCTTCTTTTGTACTAGGTTGTGAGACATTGTGGTGTTTGCATATTTTACAAACTTTGCCTACCGTGTGTATTTATTTACACATTTTACCTAGTTACATATTTTCTCAATTGGCAAAGTGTGTTTGTGCATATCATTACAATAAGAGCATATTTTTAGTTGTTCATAGTTTCAAATGTGTACAGTTTTGTTTCTTTATAAGCCTTGAATTCTTACAAGATGTTCCTTCTCAGAATGAAACTTCAGATGAAAAAAAATTCCATTTTTGGTCAAGACTGTTGAATCCAGTAAATGCTTTTTTGTACCTCTAGACATCTGTTCCACCCTCCAATGCCATAGATCTGTTCTTAATCCACAACTTGGTACACATTTCTATGGTGACAGGTAGAAAATCACACAATTCATCCTATCATTCACTGTAAACAAGAATGTTGCCACCCACCTAAGGTAGCCTTGATAAAAAGAGACGTTTTCCCAGTTCTAAGTAATTCCCATACTTGGTCAAACTACCTTTTAATGTGTGGCACCCAGAGATATTTCCATAACGAAACTACACTTGAAATTTGGCAAATGTTAACAGAATGCTTATTAATTCACAAACCATTTAAAGATTTGAATGATTGCAATTTTAACCTTTGAATGTTTGAAGTAGTTAAATCTAAATCTTTGTAATTTTGAAATATTTAAATTGGGAACACTTTCTCACAAAACCCTCATCAAACCTAATCTTATTCATCCCTACAACGATCTGACAAGATAGGCCCTCGCTGCTATATAAATCTCCACATTTAAACCAAAGTTTTCCTTTGAGAACTTTCAACCTAGGATTAGCTGGAATGAGACAGGATGCCTGATCAAGTCTAATGAATGGGTGGACAAAATGCAACCACCACCTATTGACTTAGTTCAAATTGGCCCTAGCCAGAATTGCTTCTGTGTTTGCATGTGTATGTGACTTTTGGAGGACTACACCTTTTCCACTTGTAATCTAGGACATCGTCTATAGTTTCTAAGTGAGTCATCTAAAGAGACTGTCTAGGGGAAGATTTGAACTAGCAGCTTTCTTCCTCATAATTCACTCTGGTAGCTGCTCAAGCCAAATGTTACCCATTTTCAAAAATACATTTTTAGTTTGGGAGACGTTTATGTTTATGCAGTTGGCTATATTATCCTCAGTCAATGAACAAACAACCATTGAGTCTTTCTGAAGGGGGAGGCTGTGGAGTGGAATAGGCTAAATGTAGTGGTTTTCCATATTAACAGCAAAATAGCCTTGTGATAACCCAGAGCTATTAATGCATCTAAATACAAGTTTAGTGCCACCATAAAATGCCAATTCAGGCAAAACCCTACATTTAAGCAGCATTAAGGGCTGTGATTTAAATTCCTAAAATGAGAGACTGTAGAGTTAAAGCAAGAAGGGCATAATTAACAGGTTGTGGGTGAAAGCAGCAACACAATATGGGATCTGAAAGGAAAGAAAACAACACAAATCAAATTTGGGGAGGGGTGAAATCCTGCTGTGACAAGAGTTGGAAGGGCAGGGCTGTAACGCTGACTTAACTCAGCCTTAAAAAGAGCGCTGATTCACACAACTAACAAATTAACCACAACTGCATCATGGCTCAGTGTATAAATTGGCTATCTGATTGTTTCATGGTGGAGTCAGACAACGTCCCAGTTTTTAACAAAAGTGGAAGTATAGTGAACTACTGGATAGATACTTCAGAGGTTTAGGTCTCTGGCTGCAGAGCCAGAGGCTGGGAGTTTGATTCGCCCCTGGGCCTCCTTGACAGGGCCCAGACTTAGATGATCCATAGGGTCCCTTCTCTGCAGTTCTAAGGTTGTTGTTGTTGCTAATTGACAGGACATGTGTTTTGTATTCAGACTGTCCCCTTGGCACTTCCAGCATGGGGAAGTTACTCTCTTTTTTGAGAATGCTATTAGATTTTATTGCTATTGTTTTATCATTTTATGCCTTTTATGCTTGTGTGTATATACTTGCATGAGATGCCAAATACTATTTTATGATTGGCTTAATCTATGTTTTTGAATATAGCCCGATCGGGTACAAAGCAATAAAGTATTCTTATTCATTTGCACTTCCAGGAAGGGCTAGGAAAGATGCCTGTAGGATATCTTATATACTGAGTTAGGTCAGAGCCTGGAAATATTATTTTGTTGGTCTACAGCTCCCACAGCTTC
This sequence comes from Intellagama lesueurii, assembly GCA_037013535.1. Lineage (NCBI taxonomy): Eukaryota > Metazoa > Chordata > Lepidosauria > Squamata > Agamidae > Intellagama > Intellagama lesueurii. The sequence continues at coordinate 23,571,436 of JBAJHW010000010.1, read as the reverse complement.
CAGCCAGCAAGGCCTATGGGGCAGATGCACCACTTCAAGGCAGCTTCCTATGTCCCAAAAGGTTGTGTGCTATGCTTGGCTTGATTCAGAGCTGTGCTCATTTAAAGGAATACTTTCAGGGCTTTTAAAAATGGCCCTGGCAGCTGTTTTAAGATATGGATATCAGGGGGTGTGGATTTATTTCAAAACTAATGAAAAACAGAATTGAGTTGGCCTCGTTCAGTCTTCTTCAAAAAGCAGTGACACAGTGGCATGCAACAATTAAGCATTAATGATATGAGTTCATCAGCCAGTGAGTTCGTGGCTAAACCCAAGCAGGGTGGTTTCATAAGCCCAGAAGGGCAATCATTGGGGAAAGAGAATCATAGTTACACCCATAACAGACTCATTTTTAGTAACATGGGTATCTGGCATGTGCACTGAATTTCAGCTTCCCAATTAGTGCAGAAAGAGGTTAAGCATTTGTGGCCATCTTTCATGTCGCCCTTTGGTAGCAGGAATGCGGAAAACTCAAATTTTCAGACTCTTGTGTGGGGCAGAGTGTTTTGATCTACACAGGTGTGGGAAAAGTGGACCACATGCTCAGAAGCTCCCCCACGTACGTGTGTGTGGGTTTGTCTATATAAATGGAATTTTCCACTCCATGATCCCTCCAAAAGTGACAGGTTTTTTTTTTTACATTAGGCCCCTAATGTAAGAGGACTATTCAAAACCACATAAAATCCAAAATCGAAACTGGAAGTATCAGTCTAGGCCTTCCAGTTTGCGGTTGTGCTGTTCTTATTGCATGCGTGTCTGTGTGTGTGTGAGAGAGAATTTGTTTTGTTATATTTTTCCATCTGTTTTTGGCCATTTTCAGATCTGGTGGGCCCTGTGGCAGCTGTTGGTGGTAAAAGAACTGTCCCTTCAGGCCTGCCAAAGTTGCCCATCCAGCCTACATTAAGGATTTGGCCCACTAGGTATTTCAAATTATAACTGCCCTACTCTATTGGCCAGAATGAACTTGATGAGAGCTGTTGTCCAAGCATCTAGAGTCTTTTCCACAATCAACATGGTTAAAGTCAATTTTTTAAATAGCTGGGTAACCATTGTTACATACCCAACAACTATAAAAGTCAGTGATCAAGAGACCTAACTAGCAAGACACCCAACATCATTACAACATTGCATCCTTGCCACAAGGCAACTCCTTGGCAACACTGTTGGTGACTGCATCCTGTATTTAATTCTCTCTCCCCACCTCCACTTCTATTTCCTACACAAAATCAGGTTTCTGTTTTGTTTTTTTTCAATGAGAAATGCCTTCCTCACTTAAGGATGGGTGTTAACGTCTGTAATTCAGCGATGTGGACAATTTGATCCAGCTGCTTCATTGCCGGTGAACCCTTATGAGTTGTGGAGGGGTGCTGGGACTTGAACAGCAACAAACTTTGTAAAGCACACATGCTTCTAATTATGGTTGGCCAGTGTTTATAGCTCTTATGCCAATAAAAGGGTCCAAAAATTACAAATATAACTGGATCAGAGAGCATTTGGCTTTAACTAGCTGTCAATTAAGTACAACATGATGGACTCCAGATCTTCTTCAAAGACAATTATGTGTCCAAATTCTCTGCTTCCACCCTGTTGCCCGTCTTCCTCTGCAATGCAGTAACACAGGTCATTATTTCAGCAATATTCTAGAGCATTAGAAAACAGTAGCATCCATTACTCTATTACCATGCATATCTTCAGTGTCTCATTTTCATCTTGCTTTTAACTGTTTGATTGTTTTAAAAACATGTTTATCTTCTAGTTAAGTTACACAATATTTTAATTTTTGAAAGAATAATTGTAAAAAGGGCGCTAAGGCAACACCAGCAAAAATTAAAATAAGCAGTATAAACAAATAAATGCAAAGGATGTCACCTCTTAACCATACAAGTGCTTGGAGTCAATCTACCACCAACCCTTCCAAACTAATGGCTTGCCAAGGGGAAGCCTGGTGGGCCTACTTAAGGAAGGTGCTTGAGTAGCCAAAAGTGGGGGTGGGGGTGGGGGTGGGCTTTCTTTCCTTACAAGTTCAAGGAAAAGAGCTTTTGATTTTGATCTGAATATGCATATGGAAGAAAGCAATCCTTTTAAAGGAAAGAGCTTTAAAGAAAAGAAGGTAAGCTGAAGAGCAGCATCCAAAGGTATTCAAAAGATATGCTAAAGCATCCTGAGGGAGAATTCAAAAACAAACAGAGGCCTCTTTTTGGAGAAGCAAATCAGAGAGCAGATTATATTTTCACAATACTACATTTTCAAAAAGACTTTATCTATTGTAAGCTTTTAAGGTTAAGTATTTATTTATTTATTTTAAATGTTTATACTTCCTGAACAAGAGAAAGAAGAAACCAACCAAACAAGTAATGAAGCGCACTAGCCCCAGTACCTCAGCCCGCCCAACCGGGAAATAAGGAGACAAGACACAAGTGATGGGTTTCCCTAGGGCCACAACTTTATTAACTCATTAACTGTTAACAGCACACCTGCTGCAGAGGGGCCTACTGTAGAGTGGAAACCTGGGGCAGGCACCAGGGGTACCTCCTAACCCTGCCCTGATCCTCCAACAGGTGACTCCCAAGCCCCAGGTCTTCTTGATAGCCTTTCTTAGCCACCCAAGCCTCGTGACCTTAGACAAGCTGTGGCCATGGCTGACTGCCTGTGCAGCCCCCATCCTAGCAACTGAATCTCAGGATCCATGGTGCTGAGATGTTGGCTGCAGTATCACCCCCATGTGTCCCTTGGGAAATCACAGCTACTCACCTCCTCATCTGCACTACCTGTCAATATGACCTATTTAACAACAACAACACACTGGAGCAGCCCGTATCTGTCCTGTGGACAGTGCAGGATAGACATAAACCTGTTGCACACCTTTCGTCCAATATGCCAATCAGGTGGTACAGGTCCAAAACTCCTATTTATTTATTTATTTTATTTATTTATTTAACTTATATGCCGCCCACACTACCCAGAGGTCTCTGGGCGGCTTACAACATTTAAAATACAATAAAAAGACAAAACAATTAAAATGCAATTAAAATATATACTCTAAAAATTGCCATCGGACCCACAGCTGATATCATTTCAATAAAAAGCCTTCTGGAACAGGAAGGTTTTGACCTGGCGCCGAAATGTCATCAGCGTCGGCGCCAGACGAATCTCAGTCGGGAGGGCATTCCATAGTCTGGGGGCAGCTGCCGAAAAGGCCCTTTGTCTACAAGCCATCCCTCTTACCTCCTTGAGGGACGGCTCTTTCAAAAGGGCCCCCTGGCTAGATCTTAACTGCCGGGTAGGTTCATATGGAAGGAGGCGGTCCTTCAGGTATCCAGGGCCCAAGCCATTTAGGGCTTTATATGTCAAAACAAGCACTTTGAATTGGGCCCGGGCAGCAACTGGTAGCCAATGTAACTTAAACAGAATCGGCTTGATATGGTCCCTAGCGGCCCCACCACTCACCAGCCGCGCAGCTCGATTCTGGACCAGTTGCAGTCGCCGGACCGTCTTCAAAGGCAGCCCCACGTAGAGCGCATTGCAGTAATCTATACGAGATGTTACCAGTGCGTGTGTAACTGTCATGAGACTCTGCTCGTCCAGGTAGGGCCGTAGCTGGTATAATTTCCGCAGCTGAAGGAAGGCGCCTCTGGCCACCGAGTCCACCTGGTCTTCCAGTGTTAGACTGGGGTCCAGGAGCACCCCCAAGCTGCGGACCCTGTCCCTTAGGGGGAGTGTAACCCCATTCAGGGCAGGGAAATGGCCCTCCAGCCTGTCCGGTGAAGCACCCACTAACAGCACTTCCGTCTTGTCTGGATTGAGTTTCAATTTATTAACCCTCATCCAGTCCATTATCAGGTCCAGACACGAGTTCAGCACAGAAACCGCCTCACCTGGATTGGTGGAAAATGAGAGGTAGAGCTGAGTATCATCAGCATATTGCTGACTCCTCAGCCCAAACCTCCTGATGACCTCTCCCAGCGGTTTCATGTAGATGTTAAACAGCATGGGGGACAGTATTGAGCCCTGAGGAACCCCATGACATAAACGCCATGGGACAGAGCAACTGTCCCCCAGCACCACCCTCTGGACACGGTCAGCCAGGAAGGAGCGGAACCACCGTAAAGCGGTGCCCCCAACTCCCAACCCAGCCAGCCTATCTAGAAGGACACCATGGTCGATGGTGTCGAAAGCCGCTGAGAGGTCCAGGAGTATCAACAGGGTCACACTCCCCCTGTCTCTCTCCCGGAAAAGGTCATCGTACAGGGCGACCAAGGCTGTCTCCATACCAAAACCCGGCCTGAAACCCGATTGAAATGGATCCAGAAAATCCGTTTCATCCAGCAGCGCCTGGAGTTGCCCGGCCACAACCCGCTCCAACACCTTGCCCAAATAAGGGAGGTTCGCCACTGGTCGGTAGTTAACCACCAGTCTTGGGTCCAGGTTAGGCTTTTTAAGGAGTGGCCGAATTACCGCCTCTTTCAAGGTGGTAGGGACCACTCCCTCTCTCAAAGAGGCGTTCACGGCCTCCTGGACCCAGGTGCGAACCCCCCCTGGCAGATCTTCCAATTAGCCAAGATGGGCAAGGGTCAAGCGGAGTGGTGGTAGAACGGACAGATCCAAGCACCCTGTCCACATCCTCAGGTCTCAACAATTGAAACTCATCCATTAATACTTGAGCTAAGCACGGCACACTGGACACATCCTCTGATTCTGCAGTAACGGTGGAGTCCAACCCACTGCGAATCTGAGTGATTTTTCCCTCAAAATGAATAGCAAACTCATCACAGCAAGCTGATGAGCAGTCCGGGACCTCCACCGGATTTCCCGGTTGAAGAAGATCCCGGACCACCCGAAACAGCTCTGCTGGACAACATTCTGAGGAAGCAATACGGCTGGAGAAATATTGCCGTTTCGCCAGCCGTATTGCCACGAAATAGGCCCGATAATGGGCTCTAAGTCGTGTTCGATCAGACTCCCAGCGGGATTTCCTCCACCTGCGCTCCAGCCGTCTCCCCTCTCGCTTCATCGCCTGCAGTTCAGAAGTATACCAAGGAGCTGTCTGGGCTCTGCGTGCAGGGAGAGGGCGCTTAGGCGCAATCGTGTCAACTGCCCGGGTCATCTCCCTATTCCATAGGGTGACCTGAGCTTCGACAGGAGCGCCGACCATATCAGATGGATAATCCCCCAGAGCGTTCAGGAAACCATCTGGATCCATTAGTCTCCGAGGGTGGATCATCTTAATAGATCCCCCACCCTTGCAGAGGGAAGAAGAAGCTAATAGACTAAACTTGACCAGGAAGTAGTCTGACCATGACAATGGGGTCACAACCAGCCCCTCCACATCCAAACCACCATCTTCCAGTCCCGTTGAGAAAACCAGGTCCAGGGTATGGCCCTTCTCATGTGTCGGGCCGATGACACATTGAGACAGCCCCATGGTTGTCATGGCGGCCATGAAGTCCTGAGCCGCCCCAGTCAAGGTAGCCTCAGCATGGATGTTGAGGTCCCCCAGCACCAACAGCCTGGGAGTCCTCAACACCAGATCCGAGACTACCTCCGTCAGCTCAGGCAGGGAGACTGTTGGTACGCAGCAGGGTGGGCGGTACACCAACAGAATCCCCAATCTGTCTCGCAAGCCCAACACACAATACAGGCCCTCAAGACCTCCTCTCCAAGGGATAGGAAGCCTGGTCAAGGAGATAGAACTCCTATAGACTATAGCAACTCCCCCTCCCCGACCCTCCGAGCGACATTGGTGCTGGACCGAGTACCCAGGCGGACACAGCTGGGAGAGGGGAACACCACCCTCTTCTCCCACCCAGGTCTCAGTAATGCACGCCAGGTCAGCACCCTCATCCAGAATTACATCATGGATGAGGGCAGTCTTATTTTGTACTGACCTGGCGTTCATCAACAGCACCGTGTGGCTCGAGGGTTTGCTGATATGGTCACCTGATACCATCTGGTTGGGGGTAGGACTAGAAGAGGGGATAGATGTAAGGTATCTAACCTCTCTTCTCCTACGTGGGCATGTTCTACCCCCACCGCCATTCCTTCCCCAACCCAGCACCACCTCAATGGCTGCCCCCTCCAATGCCCTCCCCCCTTCCTGTTCCCTCAAATCCACTGTGGGTCTCTCTTAATTGATGGCAGTAAAATAAGTAAAAAATAAAAAAAATCAGCTCCAAAGTGACCAGTTAACCTTGCATTGGACCCATAGGGTGGGCAGGTGGGCTGTTTTGCCTCAAACGAGGTCTGTTGGAAGGCAAGGCTACCTTATAAAGATGCTCCTCTTCCACCCTCATCAAACAAATCTGGGCTGCCAATGGGTGCCCAAACTGCTGTCTCCTCTCCAGGCAGGGTGGGCAAAGAATCTCCACCCACACAGCCATTACAGTGCTCATGAAGTTGGGCCTTGTTGGCATTGTGTTCAGGTGAAAATTGACAAGTCTAAAGAGATGGAGCCCCCCATATGTATGAGGCATGGCCCTGAGAAATTAGGTTGTAGAATCAGTATTGTAATAATACTTTTAGAAGTGCAGGCACTCATTGGGAGAGTTTCCAAAGCCAGTCCCCAGTTCCATAAGGAAAATCTAAAGTACATGTAGGCAGATTGGTCCATACCAACAAATGAGGAGCAGTTATTTTGTAAAGCCAGTAGTTTTTAACTGCGCATTCTAACCCAAACCAAACTAACCTGAAATACTTTACGTTACAACAGAAAAAGCTTGCAACAACATGTTGTTCCTTGGAAAATCTATTTCTCCTTCAGCTACTATAGGGACTACAGCTAAGCCAAGAGAGGAGACGAAAGGTTAATGAGGTGGCAGGTTATGCCCTACTCCCTGCTTCTCAGAAAGTTCCAGGATTTCAACCATGTAAGCCCTGCTTCCACAACCCCACTGTTTAGAATTACATAGAAAGCCTTTTGCACAAATTCATGATTCTCTGCTTCTGAACTGATGCTTATTAACATGAGCAAAGTGACAACAGAGGGACAGGGTTAGCACATCTGCCTCATCATGTTTTCAGTTAATGCAATGGTTCCCATCCACAGGCCCCCAGATATTCTTGGATGATAACTTCCAGAAGTCATAGGCAGCATAGCTAATGATCAGAGTTGGGGGAGTTGTGATCTACAAATATCTGGGCGCCCTAGTTTAGAAAATACTGATTTAATTTGAAAAGAGAATGCCTGAATAGGTATCTTGTTGCAGTGTTGTGATGTGAAACTTAGGGTATATGACCAGACTTGGATCAAGGCCTTTAGGGCTCAGATGGTGAAGAATGAAGGATGAGATCTGTTTTCCACTGAGTGGGAGTTTGGCTAGCAATCATAGCTCAAAGACATGGTTTGGCTTGCGTACGAGTCCATCAAAAACCTATTGTGACAAGGCAAAACTTACATTGGGAAACAGAGAATATGGTGTGCCTTTGTAAAGTTCTACAAAAGCCCTGGTGCCATTTATTCCTTGTCTAATTATTGCAAACCTTTTAATGTTTATTGATTTAAAGATAAATGTTCTGATTCCCCAGCTACAAATCAGTATAAATAGCAAGTGGAGTTCAACAAAAGGGAGTTGACATACAGCAAATCGTTTCTATTTAAAATCCGACACAGTGGAAGCAAAAGGCCCTTCTTTTGAAGCTTAAAAAAAATCAAGACACTTGATTATTAACAATAGCATACAGAAAAGAAAGGAAAAACACAGGTGGCGTCATTTCTAGATTCTAGGCAAGGTTACATCTGTATTTATACTTCCTTGACATTCTTTCTTGGAAGAAGCATGTTTAAACACGAGACGGAGGAAGAATGAGAAGTTCCATTTACATAGTGCAATTCCCCCCCCCCCCCTTCAGACTGAATTTAGGGAGAAAAAGCCTACCTTTTATTGAAGATACATAGACAAACAGAGAAAGCAGAGTCTAGGGCTGTGCACCAGATACAAACAAATCAAATATTCCAAACCAAATCTGCCTGATCCAGACTCCTTTGAGCCAGACCTAGATTGAAGTGGAGCGTTCAGAGTTGGTTCTAGGATGAATTGAATTTATGTCTCCCTTTATATCTAGTGCACAAACTGAATTGAATGGAGATGAAAATCACTTCAGCCATTTTTTTTCTTTCCCCCCCTTTCTTGATTTTAAAAAGGCATTTTAAAGTCCATAGTGGGCAAACTGCTGAAACTAGGTGTCTGAAATTTGCCAGGTGTAGCTTCCTCTTTACAGTCTACCATGACACCAAACTTCATTTACATCACTGCAAAAAGAGGAAGCTATAGCCATTTTGGTTTTTCAGTTAAAGCCATTGGGAGGCTGACTTGACAGTGGATTTATCCATGTCATCACACAGTAGCCCAAGTCAACAGTCCTAATATATATGTCCGCAGGCTTACAACATGAATACCTGGAATGGATAGGAAGGGTTTACACTCAAAAAATGATTGTTTGTGATATCAGTAGGGATGCTGCTGATGGCCCACAAATGTCAGCCAATCAAGCTGACCGAAGGATTTTTAAATATCCACCAAGGGATTCCTTTGTTCTTTCTGAGATGCTCCATCTCTCCAGCTGGCCATGAGGGAGACCTGATCCCCAGAACAATGGGAGGTGAGAGATTAAAAAATGCTGTGAGTAGAATCAGGGTCATTGCAACTCAGGCAGTGCAGCACTACAGGACCAAACCATTTGATTTTTGGGTACGAGGTGTCTTCAAAGCCTGAATATGTGCTTCCACCCATTCCCAACTGGCACCAGATTTCATTAGCTCAGCATGAAGATGTGTGTGTGTTGATCCAAATGGCATAATGGACCCAAGAACATCAACCCACTGGCTTTCCTCCTCCTGTTCCCCAACTTACTAATGCCTTTTTTGTGTGTTGGGGCTATCAAAACATCTGAAGCAACGTAAGAAGAGGTAGAGTGGCATTACAACCAAGAAACTTTCCATAAATCGCAACGGCCTGGGCAGCTTGGATGAATTATCTTCCCCTTCCCAACTCTTCCCTGTCTTACCTCTGTGACATCAGAAGGCCCATACCTGTGACATCACAACAATTTATCTCCAGTCTCAGCTTCTCTTCCTGAAATCTTAGGGAATGGAAAGCTGATGACCTTGCAACGCTACCCTGTTTCCCCAGAGCCAGCAAGACCACTGTTCGAAATGGAACTTTCCAAGCTTGGGATCAAACCTTGGCTTAAACTACATGTTTTCTATAATTTGCAGCAAAGTTTTTTATTTTATTTTTTATTTTTTTTGCTGGTGGTTATAAGCAAACAGTTTTTAATGAAATTCCTCATATTTATACAGAAGACATGTGAGCAAGACCTCCACACTGCACTTGCACCCAAAGATTGAAGGCCAGAGCAAGAGAGATGGGAAGAGGCCCAGCTTTCTACTTCCGTGACTGACTGGGATGAGAGAGCCTTTCTTCTTCCACAGGGCCTAGCTTAGCCAGTGGGTTCCTGACAACTGCCAGGGTACATGCTGGCAGCAGTGGTAGTGGTGCACAGGTGTGTGTGTGTGTGTGTGTGTGTCTTCCCAGCCACGGAAGATGCTCCCTGTCACAGCTCCTACTGCCACCACCATCCGTCTGTTCACCAGACAAGCAAGCCCTGCAGAAAAGGAAGGGCTCCCTGACCCCAGCCAGCTGCAGAGAAAGCCTTACTGCAGCTTAAATATTTTACACTGCAGTAGGGCTTGCATCGTGTGAAAGGATGAAAGTCACTTCAATGTCCATGCATAATTTCAGCCTCTGCCCTTTCTGAAGAAAGGAAAACCTGTATCATGACGGACTCTAACATCTTTCCTCCCCCCCCCCCCCCACGCCTATATGTTGGCCTCAGGCTTTAGAGTTCAATTCTATATACATGCCTACTCAAAGACAAGTACCACTTTTTTCAGTGAGACTTAGTTTGAAAGAAATGTATACAAGATTGCAGCCTTGTTCATTAACGCATTGAAGGGTGTGCTTTTCTTCTTCTTCTTCCCCCTGTGAACTGCTACGATTATCTATATGTCTGGCTCTTGAGGATTAACCGTCTCCCACAATTCATGTCCAGATCTCCCAGGAGGCTTCTCACAGGTGTCGGCATTTCCTAATCTATTTTCTCTGGTTTCCGTGCAGAGCTGCACAACACCCCCCCCCCCCCAAGGAGTTCCATTCCTTTTTCTCCCGTATGTTTTAGGCAAATTATTGTTGTCATGTCTGCCAATATATTTCTTGCTGCAAGGCACAAAACACTCCAGCATTCACGTCAACAATTGCTAGTTTACTTTGCCATGTGCATTGCACTTACTGAACTCCGCATCTTCTGTTTGCTCAGTTGTTGTCTATTTGCAGCAATAATGTTGTTGTTTATCCAGGGAAATATCTATGTTCTTTTCAGTAGGAGTATATTAACACTTACACTTGATGCCACAACACTGTCTGCATCACTACGTCCATGAAGAGTGGTAGAGAGAGGAGTGTAGTGGTTAAAGCTGCCTTTCCCACTTTGGTATGCTCGACTATAATGCCCATAGGCAGTGATTGGAGATGATGAGCACTGTAAAATGAAACATCTAGAAGTCACCAGGATGGGAGAGGACTTCAGTTTAGCACTGGTGAGGCTCAAGAGTGTATATACACAAAACAGAGCACTTTGATGCTGATTTAACTGTCATAGTTTCACCCTACAGAATACTACGATTTTCTCCTACAGTTTAGGGGAATGCCGTGTCGCAGGACTATAGGTCCGTCATCAAACTACAACTCCCAGGATCACACAGGATGACACCATAGCAGTTAAAGCACTATTAAACTGTTGTGACCATGTAATGTAGATACACTTGGCATTTTAAATCTCCATTCCGCCATTGAAGCTCCACCTTGAACCAGTTTCCCCCTACAGCCTTATCTACTTCACAGGACTGTTGTAAGGATCAAGTCGGGTGGGGAAAGGGACCAGGCCTGTTCCTTAACATTTCTTGAAGAAAACTTAAAATGTGGACATCACAAAAGGTGGCTGTTAGTACAGTTTTCCCCAGCCAAACTTTTTTTTTCCTTCAGAAAGAGGGAAAGAGATATTTCAGCCTGGTGTTAATGGGGGGTGGGTGGGGAGGATGTGTGTGAGAAAGCTTTAATAGGCATTTTGGGCAAAAGTCTCTTTTGTAGACACTTAAATAGAATTATTTTGAGACTAATAATATTGAATTATGTTGATTCCAGCTTATAGCCATCCTTCCCCCCCCCCCCCGTGTTTTCTAGGTATAAAATACTCAAAAGTGGTTTCCTGATATCTCCTCCTCGTAGTGCTCTGGGACTGGGCAGCTTGATGAAGGCCACAGGAGCTGGCAGGGTGTGTAACCCCATCAGCCATGCATGGTCCGGATGACCGTGGATGGCCACTTTCCTGAGAAACACAATAGGGATTTGATCTCCTGCCAGACACTCTGATCCACTAAACAGATACCAATATGGGAATGAAAAGTAGTAAAGCAAATTATGCTTGCAGGTCAAAAACAAGCAAGCGGACACAGAACACCCTTGCCCAAAAACAGCACTATGTGCCTATATCAGAGAACATGGACATTCCTTAAGTTAACCAGAGTTCCAACTATTGAGGTCTTCAAGACCAGATGTCCGATTTCTAACTAACCTCCAAATAAAGAGCCAATTTTATTTACATACACACACACACACATACATACATGCACTCACACACCCATCTAGTGGCCTTGCCAATACTCTGGGCGGTTTCCGGAAGTAAAATAAACATTTTTGTATGGCTATCTTTTGCTAGAGACCAAAACTAAGAGAATATCTGCTATTGTATTCCTGGTCACTAGGTGCAGATGTAAAAGCTGGATGGTGAAAAAAGCTGGCAGGAAAAAAAAATGATTTATTTGAAATGTAGTGTTGCAGGAAACCTTTCCTGATGCCATGGATGACCAGGAAGACAAATAAGAGAGTTTTAGAGCAAATCAAGCCTGAACTTTCACTAGAGGTCTAAATGAATAAACTGAGGCTAGCATATTTTGGGTGTATCAGGAGTAGAGATGGGGACAAATCAAAAAAATGGTGATTTGTTTTGATCAGTTATTCATCAAGGTTAACGAATCAACAAATACGAATATACGAATATTCTTCGATGAATCGATGAATCGATCCATTGATTTGTCTGCATTTTAAATGGCTATAACACTGGCCCCCAATGACCTAGAGACACCAGATTTTCAGGGAAGCTTCCTCAGATGCATTTCTACAACTTCTGATAGGTTGGTGAACATTGGATCATGGACCCCTGGGTTATATAGTCACAAAGAGGACCCCCCCCCAGGAAAGCTCCCCCCGGGTACTTAGAGACTCCAAAATCACAACAGAGCTTGCTATGTCTTTCCCCAACATGGTTGCCAATGTTGGCGAAGATTGGATATCAGAACTCCGAGTTAATCACCCACAAATTGGGTCCCCCCAAGAGAGTTTACCACACGGCACAGAAGCCCATGGCATTGAGGGAGTTATATTTGGCCCCAGCAGAATGAGAGGTCCCTTTGGCAGAGGTATGCATGAGGCATTCAGTTTGTCTTCAGCTCAGCACAACATTATATTTGCCAGTGAAGTAGAGTTTGCCCTCAGGAGGACTGGAGGCAAGGAGGTATTTGGCAGCACAGCAGGCTTTTTAGCTCCGTCGGGCACTGAGGGAAAAGGCAGCAGGAAAGCAGGCTCTTTTGGCCGCATTGGGCACTGAGGTAGTTGGCAGCAGCAAAGTACCATGTCTTGCCCCATCGGGGCACTGAGGCAAAAGGCAGCAGAGCAGACTCTGGTCTTCTTCAGCAACATCAGATTTGCCTGCAAAGGAAAGGTTTTTGCAACTTCTAACAGCACCAGCAGCACCATCAGATGAACAGGGTCGGTGATACTAACAGCGGTTAATCCATGGGGCCACGGGGCTGTCAGAAACAGATCAGCTCTGCAATCTGAAGCCGGGCGATGGGGCAACAAAGATGCTCATTCAGAACTGGAAAGCTGGGGATTGCTTGCAACTTGGCTGCTGAGACCGCCCAGATATGGTAAAGATAGCCCTCGGAGGTTTGGGGGGGCTTAGACAGACCCTCTTTGGCACGGGGGATGCCCGGACACGGACAGGCTTTGGGTGGGGCAGAGTCTGGCCTAGGAGACTCACCTGTCCACCAACGTCTAACTAGACTTGCTTACAACCTTCAAAGAAAGAAAGATGCTCGGGTTGAAAACCAGACGAGCTCTGCTGTCTGAAGCCGGACGGTGGGGTGATGCCTGGACAGGCTTGGATGGGGCAGAGCCCAGCTTTGGGTGTGCCAACATGGCCAGACAGCCCTCTGTCTTGGCACATTATGGGTGTCACCCAACACTTTGCTCTTGTACACTTTAGTTGTACAAGAGCAACTATTTATTCATTTTTCTTACTGCTCAGTCTGGGTCTGCCAAGAGAGCTGGATAGCCCTCTTCGCTCATTCGGGGGTGCCGGGACCAGCTCTGGGTGTGCCAGCCAAAAGGGTTAGATGGCCCTCTTGGCACGTTCGGGTGATGCTCAGACAGGCTTTGGGTGGGGCAGAGCCCGGCCGCGCTGCCAGTACGTACAGCAGTTAATCTGCGGGGCCGCTGGTGAGCTGAGCTAATGCGTTTGTGTAGTTTGTTCCAACTTCTGCCTACCTACTGAGTTGGCATGGGACTGAAAGCAGAGTGTGTTCCCCATTGGGCACTGCGGTAGTGGGCAGCAGCAAAGTACCATGTCTTGCCCCATCGGGCACTGAGGAAGTTGGCAGCAGCAACGTAGAGTGTGTTGCCGCATCAAGCACTGAGGTAGTTGGCTCCAAAGTAGGTGGGAAAGCATGTCATAATAGGCATCGGGCACCGAGGCAATTGGCAGCAAACTAGGCTTTGCCCATTGTGTGTGTAGTGGCAGAAATCTTCAACATCAATGAGCAAGAGGGTGGCGTTTGCCATGAAGGTGGCATATGAAACACAAGCCTCCAGAAAGAATTAATTATTTAGTCAAGTATGCTGTTTTTGACTACCAGGAAGGGCTTGGGTCGGCCCAGCCCTCTTGGCACGGGGAAGCCAGGAGGACAGCTTTGGAAAACCAGATGATCAGCTCTGCAGTCTGAAGCCGTGTGATGGTGTTGTTTGTTTTGTTATTGATGAAGAAAAGGGATGGTGGTGGTTGTTGGCACAAGATAAACTCTGCAGTCTCAAGCCGTGCGATGGGGCGACGCCTGGACAGGCTTTTGGGCCCCATCGGGGCACTGAGGTGAGTTGGCAGCAGCAAAGTAGAGTGTGTTGCCCCCTTGGGCACTCAGGCACACGGCAGCAGAAAAGCAGGCTCTTTTGGGCCCCATCGGGGCACTGAGGCAAAAGGCAGCCGCAGGAGACTCTGGTCTTCTTCTTCTGCAACATCACATTTGCCTGCAAAGTTATTTAAGTTTGTCCCCAGGAGGCAACTGAGGTTTTCAAAGCAGCAACAGCAGGAGAATAGGGTCCGACTGCAAGGTGCTACTAACGGCGGTTAATCAGGGTGGCCGCTGGGCTTCTCGAGCGGAAGATCAGCAGTTCGAATCCATGCAATGGGGTCCCTTGTTCCTGCTTCTGCCTACCTACTGAGTTAAACTGCTGCTGAGCCACTAGGCTTGTTGATCGGAAGGTCTGCCAACCTACTCAGGCAGTAGCCCGAGTGGACTTTGGAGCACCGTGTTGGCATGGGACGGCAGGACAGGCATTGGGTGGGGCAGAGCCCGGCCCTCTTGGCACGGGGATGCCCGGACAGGCTTGGGGGGGGGCAGAGGAAAAGGAAGAGGCAGAGGCAAAAGGAAGGAAGAAAAAGGAAATAAGACTCTTGTCTTCTTCAGCGCAAAGGTAGTTCAGTTTGCCCCCAGGAGGCAACTGAGGTTACACAACTGCAGCAACAACAGCAGATGAATAGGGTCCAAGGTGCTACTAACGTAACGACTGTTAATCCATGGGGCCGCTGGTGAGCTGAGCTCCCGTAGTTTGTTCCAAGTTCTGCCTACCTACTGAGGTTGTAGAATAGCTAGGAAGCTGGAATGAACAGTCTGCCAGTTTTGGGTGGACCTGAAACAGGCCATCTTTGGCACAGGGGACACCCGGACAGGCTTGGGGAGGGCTTGAGACAGGCCTGGTTGGTGCTTGGATGCCCAGACAGGCTTGAAAGCAGACTCTTGCCTTCTTTGGGAACATCACATTTGCCTGCATAGTTAAGTTTTCCCCCCAGGAGGCAACTGAGGTTGCACAACAACAGCAACAACAGATGAATAGAGTGGTGCTACTAACGTAATGGTGGTTAATTCACAGGGCTGCTGGGCTTCTCAAGCGGAAGATCAAATCCATGCAACGGGGTGAGCTGAGCTCCTGTAGTTTGTTCCAGGTTCTGCCTACCTGAGGCAGTAGGAAGCTGGAATGAACAGCCAGGAATTAGGAATGAAGCCCGAGTGGACTTTGGAGCACTAATGTAGCCCTTTGAATAAGCAGGCAGGCAGGAAAGAAAGAACTTGGCCCCATGGGGCAACTTCACCCAGCAGTCAAGATTTGGAAGGCCCTTGGCCCAATTCTTGGCACAGAATCAGCAGCAGGCAAGCCCAAGGCAGCTGGAGAGGGATGCAGGATTTGGGGCCAACATGGCCCAAGGAGGCTGGAATTGATGCCCGGTGAGGTGGGGGGGATGCCCGCACAGGTTGCACATAGCAGCAACATAGACTGTGACACTGCAGGTTAAACCGCTGAGCCACTGGGCTTGTCCATCAGAAGATCAGCACTGCAGTTTGAATCCGTGCGACGGGGTGAGCTATGTCCCTTTGCTTTTCACCCAGCTTCTGCCAGCCTTCTGGGGCAGTAGAGAAGGCTAGGAGGCTGGAATGAACAGGCATGAATAATTGGAATGAAGCCCAAGGAGGCTGGAATCATGAAATACGTATAAATATGCATTTCCGAGATTTTTCAGAATAAATGAATCAGCGGATACTGATCCTGGAGATAGGAAGGGACATGTCACACACAGCACATCTCAGGAGGAGGGAGCACATTGGTCAGGTTTGGGTGGGGCTGAACCTGGCCCTCTTGGCATGGGGACGCCCGAGGAGGGTAGGACACTGAAGTCAGCAAGCAGCATTTGAGAATCAAGCCTGAGGAAGTTGGAATGAGCACGCAGGCCTTTTGGAAGTGTAAGGAGCTGCAGGACTCAGAAAGTTGTCATGTAGCCAGCAACGTAGACTTTTGGAGTGGACCCATCAGGCACTGAGGAAGTTAGCAGCAAGGTAGACAGTGGCACTGCGGGTTAAACTGCAGTGCTGCTGAGCCACTGGGCTTGTTATAGGTGCTGTTGTTGTTGTCCATCTTGGTACGGGGGATGCCTGAACAGGCTTGGGGGGCAGAGCCTGGCTCTCGGGGAATCAGTAGCACCAATAGGAGAAAAGGGTCCAAGCCTGGTGCTACTAACGGCGCTTAATCCGCGGGGCCACGGGGCTGTCAGAAACAGATGCTCTGCAATCTGAAGCCGTGCGATGGGGTGATGGGGCAATGCCCGGACAGGTTTTGGGTGGGTCTGAGACAGGCCTAGGAAACTCACCTGTCACTCACCACCAGCGAGCAGCAACTGTTCTCACTCTGGAGAGCACGAACAGAAGTGGGGAACGGCCAGGTGGGAAAAGCTTATATGAAGCATCTGTAAAAGTAGATACACCTTTCAGCAGCGCTATTGGCTGCCGGACATGCCAATCCAGGATCTCTGTCCTGATTGGCCAGAACTTCGAGTTGGCGCCAGCAATCTCAGAGAGGCTTCCAAAAGGGGTAACGAATATAGACGAACATGAACGGATCGACAAATAAAACCGAGGAAATATTCATCAAGCCATATTCGTCCTGATTTAAAATTTTACAAATACTGATCAACGAATATATGACAAATCGGCTATATTCGTCAGAAAAACTGATCTGTTTTTATATTCGTCCCCATCTCTAATCAGGAGAATACAGGTCTCACTGGAGAAGGCAATAATATCAAGAAAAGTTGAAGGCAGCAGGAAAAAAAGGAAGGTCTAATCTGTGATGGATCAGTTTAATAAAGGAAGCCATGGCCCTGACCAGGGCTGTTAAATATTTGGTGATCATGAAGTCAGAGTGGATTCCCAGTATGGTGTAGTGGATAGAGTGATGGAACAGGATTCAGGAGAATAGGGTTCAAATCCCCTGCTCAGCCATGGAAACTCATTGGGAGAGTAGAACTGTTAAAAACCATTCCTTAACTATCTCACTTACCTTGAAATCCCTATTAGGGTCTATATCAGTCTGTTCTGACTTGACATCACAGAACACACACGTCAGAGGATTGACATAACTTAGAAAGAACTTGAAAGCACATGACAGTAACAAAACCTGCCTACCTGCACTGTTTTACAAGAAATTCATTTTCCCCCAATAAATAAATAAATAAATGTGGTTCTCCGTTCAGTTCTGGTTTCACTTTCTAGCATTTGGGGTTGGCTGTGCAGCCTCCAGAGAGTCTGAAGACCCAAAAATTGGCTGTCAAAGTTGTCCATTCATGCATTAAAAAATTAATGCTTGACAAGTCAGTCTTTCACATAATTCAGCATGTCTACTCTGGCTGGGATTTCTGAGGAATCGACAAATCGATTTGTCAATTTGTGTGTTTTTTTACTTTAACACCCTATAAAATGGCTCCCGAAGCACCGAGAGACACCCAATTCATAGGGAGGTGTCCCATAACCCTTCTCTACAAGCCCTGCAAGATTGGTGAAGTTTGGATTTGGAACATCTGAGTTATACACCCAGAGGTAGCCCTCCCAGGAATGTTCTCCCAGGCACCTAGAGACACTAAAATCACAGAGATACTTCCTATGACTCTCCTCTACATGCACTCCATGTTTGGTGAAGATTGGGTTTCAGACTTCCAAGTTATTCACCCACAAAATGGGTCCCCCCAGGAATTTGGGTCAGACTTGCCAGCCATCTTGGTATCCTTAACCTTTGCTCCAACTGACTACCAGCATCTCATTATCTTGATCAGTTCAACAGAACAATTTTCCAGCAAAGTAGAAGATCAAATTCTCCTAACTTCTTATCTTCTTTGGTTGTCTTTGCTTTGCCATTTAATTCACTGCACTGGTCTTTTCTTGGTTTCTCTGAATGACTTTTAATAGAATCTAAGCCTCATGATTTGACCAAACTCCAGGAGGCAGTGGAAGACAGGAGGGCCTGGCGTGCTCTGGTCCATGGGGTCACGAAGAGTCGGACACGACTTAACGACTAAACAACAATAAGCCTCATGTACCATCAACGACCACTATGTACTTCAGGTTCATTATCCATGTTGCAATTCTACTTTCACAGGAGGGTGACTTTTATTTTCCCTTTGCTTTTCATCTTGATCCACTACCATCCAGCAACAGCCAGGGATCATCATCATACTGGTTACATTTATATCCTGTCATTCCCTCAGTGAGTTCAAGGGATTTGTACATGCCCCATCCTCCTACTTTATCCCCACAACAGTCTTATGAGGTAGGTCATGCTGAGAGACTGTGAGTGGACCAAGGTCAACCAGTGAACTTCATGGCGAAGTGGGGATTTGATCTCTGGTCTCCCACATTTTAACCTCTATACCACATTGGTGATGCTACTTATTTCTCTCTTTCTAACCCTACTAGAAGTTTCTCTCCAACTCTACACCAGTTTGAAGATACCCAAACAGGGCTGGGGATGTGCTGATTATGTTTTTCTCTTTGAAGCCATTCTTACATGTGCAGTTTCAAATATTTAAAATTGGAATTCTGTGCCAACAGTGGTTTTCTGTTCTGGCATCCCATGGAACATTCTTCTAGACTTTTGACTTGAATTGCTTATAATTCAGTTGTTCCAAGCTTCTCTTTTGGAAATGTTATTAACAGCAAACTGCACATTTTAGGCTATGCTCCTGTACACCCTAACCTAGGGGTAAACTCTATGGAATTCAGTGAGGCACTCTCCTGAATATACAGGCATCAAATTGCACTGTTGGTTAAATTGAGCAGAATCTTCTTGTGAAAATCCATTTGCAATAGAACAATTGTGCAGGCAGAGTTCACTCTTCAGCAACTTCCACTGGCCAATTTATTGCATAACCAGAGTGTGGTCAGCCCTGTTACAGGCAGCCAGTGAAATATCCAGTGCTGCAAAATAATTCCTTCCATATTTGTGTGACCTAACAAGATTCAGGCTGTTGCACTATGCAGTTGTTATCTTATGATCTTACCAACTCAAGTCTCCTACTTCCAGAGCTGTCCCAAAAAATCTGCTTGCCTGAGACAAAATACAAGATGGCACCCTCATTCCATTTATAGAAGCCTACTGTAGTATAAGTTGAACCAAGGGGAACAGGCAGTTTCAGAGGTGCAGTCTAATTTGTGTGGCAAACAGAGCTTTGCCCTGCAGGAGAGGTATATGACTAGACTGGTTGGCACAGCTGGAGCTAATTACCACTGACCCAGCATCTGCAGTTTGAAGATGCTGGGTTTGCAGTTTGCAGGCACTAACCCTTCAATCTACCTTATGATAGGGACATCCCTACCTAACTGCAGTTCCCCAGGATTGGGGAATGGGGTCACCATTCAGGCAGATGAGATGATAGCCCATCATCACACCCAAAATGGGATGCTATATAATTGTATGCTGTATATTCCCACACTTCCAGGATCTCCTACATTCAGGAGCAGTGAGACTAAAAGGTTAATGATATCTCACAACACCTTTTGTAGCACTGCTAATTATGCAGACGCAGGAGATCTGGGGTTGTATTCTCTGGTGTGCATTGTACATCTGAATGCTTAACATCCCCTTTGTAGCTCCAGGGTGTTACAAATATTATTATTCTTTTTATACCCCTGCCCTCTCAGCTGATAGATTCATAGCTATCCCTAATACGCTAATTCTACTCCCCTCCTGCCTCTTAAATGTCATTGGATGAATCATCCTTTTCATGTAGTTCTTTTCATGGACTGTGGGGCTTTATTGACTTCAGACTTGACACTTTGCTAATAATAATTATAATCGTAATTTAAGAAACATGGACTAGGATAAAGGACCCCATCAGGAACTTATGAGCTGGCAAGTATTTGTGTGGGCAGCAAAACCACAAAGCATGGGAGAATAATGCTACTGTAAAGCCCTCTGTCAGATTCTGCTGCAGCAAAGCAAATATAAATGAAAATCAGGGGACTCCCTTTAAAACAAGAGTGGGAAACATTTCCCCTGTGAAGGGCCATTGACAACATACAATCATCAGCGGCCTGTTTGGGGCTTCCTCCCTTTGCGTCTTCACCCCAAAAGATTAGTCTTGGAGTTCCCTTGACCCTAGAAATGCCTATCTTTTGGGTGCAGGTGGCACTATTTTATGAATAAAAGCAGTGATACATGTTGGAAACAGGATGCTAGGTGGGACATCTTTCACAGGACGCCAGTTCTGAAAGAACAACATTTGTGCCAACATGCTTCTGCTCTGAACTCAAGGTACTGAAGATGTCACAAAACCCTTAAACAGCTTGGGATCCAGATATTTTCCTCTATATGTGTGTGCTCTGTGCCGTTGAGTCAGAACGGGCTTATAGTGTCCCTACTAGGGCTTTCAAGGTAAGTGGGATATTTAAAGAATGGTTTGACCAGTTCCACTCCCCCAGTGAATTTTCATAGCTGAGTGGGGATTCAAACCCTGTTTTCTAGAGTCATCGTCCATCACCCAATCCACTGCATCACATTGAGAATCCCTCTTCTCATATGTACTTGCCCAGTTACTGAGATCTGCTGGGGGTCCTCCTCCTTTCTCCACTATTGAGATCAGTCCATGCATGGAGGGCAGTCTGTGACTCCTCCACCATGTTTGCATTAAAAGGCATTTTTAATGGGTAAAGCCATCCCTTCCACCCAAGGGCCTGCTCCTCATACATACCCATGCACACTAACTTTAATAACCCCCTCTTAGGTCAAGGAATAAATTATTTAATAAGGACTGCAACACATATAAGGTGACCGGTGACCTCCGAGAAAACACACTGTGATCCTCTTGGAGGTCACAACCCCCAGGTTGGGAAACATTACTGTAGAACAAGGGGACTTGACACATCCAGGGTTGTCCTACCGTTCCTGGAACATCCCATGCTAGTTTTCCAGAGATGTCCCAGGGGCCTGTGGAGTAGACAAGCCACTCTGTTGGGGAAGGAGATTTCCATATTATTTTAAGGCTCTGCTCTTGCCCTGCATTGTGTAGGATTTCTTTCTTCTTGCTTCCCGGCTTTTTCTTTTTCCTGTGCATAATGATCTCTTCTATCTCTTTATTCACCCTTGCATGCAGAACATGTTTCCTGCAATCTGTTCTCTTCTCCCTGAGCATCTTTCTTAAAGAAATCAGTTTTGCCTCGACACAGAGAAGACAGTAGTCTAGTCCTGCTGGGTGCCCTGTCTATAACCTGATTTCTTTCCTATTTGTTGGAGGGGAAATGGTTACCTGCAGTGTTTAAACACACTTTTAGACTGCTGAATCAGAAGTAAACAACTGCAAAAGCACGCCAAAATGAGATTTTACTGGAATCATCAGGAACGTTTGGGCTTGCACACCGAGCCTTATTTCTGACAATGGTGTACTAGTTATTTTTCTATACAGCGACCCTGAAGTCTGGACCACAGAAATCAAATTCTCACTTGTCCTAACCTATGCTTGGTGCAGGCAGTCCTTCTTGATGCTCCTTTGTTCGGGCACATAATAACCATGATTGTCCCTTTGACGACTTCCTACTGCTTCCCTCCCATTCTCATATACTTTGCCTGGTCCAAGCAATTTTGTGTTTCATTTTATGGAGAGATATTTCACAGGGACTGGATGGCTCTATGGGGAACTGACCAAGAAGCACACTTGCAGCTCTGGATTTAGCTCACATCTTTTGATGTTGAGCCAAAGCTCTTAATGTTTGGTGGCAATTGAGTTTGTATTTCTTACATACGCCCAAGGGAGTGGATAAGCACAACAGTTCAATTTTATTTTCTCATTTTTTCCCCTTCTGGTTATATCCTTTTCTTAGCTTGACATGAGAGTATATATAATATTCAATTAGCAAGAAATGTTTGGGTTGAATGTGTGTTATGGGCTTTCCATGTGGACTCTAGTTCTGAAATGTAGGGAAAATACAACCATATCCTTAATTATATGAAGGGATATAGAGTCATAGAGTCATAGAGTTGGAAGAGACCACTGAGGCCAGCCAGTCCAACCCCCTGCCATGTGGGAACATCCATCAAAGTACTCCCAACAGATGGCCATCCAGCCTCTGCTTTAAAATCTCCAAAGAAGGAGACTCCACCACCCTTCGAGGCAGCATATTCCACTGCCGGACAGCTCTGACCGTCAGGAAGTTCTTCCTAATGTTCAGATGGAATCTCTTTTCATGTAGTTTGAAACCATTGCTCCGTGTCCTAGTCTCTGGAGTCCTGGAAAACAAACCTGTCCCCTCTTCAACATGAAATCCTTTCAAATATTTAAACATGGCTATCCTGTCCCCTCTCAACCTTCTTTTTTGTAAGGCTAAACATTCCCAACTCCCTAAGCCGCTCTTCGTAGGACATTGCTTCCAGACCTTTAACCATTTTAGTCACCCTCCTCTGGACACATTTCAGGTTGTCAACATCCTTTTTGAATTGAGGTGCCCAGAACTGGACACAATACTCCAGGTGAGGTCTGACCAAAGCAGAATAGAGTGTTACTATCACTTCCCTTGATCTAGACACTATACTCCTATTGATACAACCAAGAATCGCATTGGCTTTCTTGGCAGCCGCATCACACTGCTGACTCATGTTCAGCTTGTGGTCTACCAAAGCTCCTAGATCCCTTTCACAGGTACTGTTGTCTAGCCAGGTGTCTTCCATCCTATATCTGTGCAGTTCATTTTTTCTGCCTAGCTGTAGGACCTTACATTTCTCCTTGTTGAAATTCATTTACTTGTTTTGGCCCAGGACTCTAATCTGTCAAGGTCATTTTGAATTTTAATCCTGTCCTCTGGGGAATTAGCAATCCCTCCCAATTTGGTATCATCTGCAAATTTAATCAACATACTCTCTATTCCTTGATCCAAGTCATTGATAAAGATGTTGAATAACACGGGACCCAGAACAGAACCCTGGGGCACCCCACTAGTCACCTCTTTCCAAGATGAAGGGGAGCCATTTGTGATCACCCTTTGAGTTCGATCAGTCAACCAATTACAAATCCACCTAACAGTAGCACTATCTATCCCACATTCTACTAACTTCTTTGCAAGAATATCGTGAGGAACCTTGTTGAAGGCCTTACTGAAATCAAGATATGCTACATCCACAGCATTCCCTTCATCTACCAGGCCTGTAACTCTATCAAAAAGAGAGATCAAATTAGTCTGGCATGACTTGTTTTTGAGAACCCCGTGTTAACTTCTAGTAATGACAGCATTGCTTTCTAAGTAAAAACAAACTGTCTGTTTAATGATCTTCTCTAGAATCTTTCCAGGAATTGATGTCAGACTGACGGGGCGATAATTATTTGGGTCTTCTTTTTTCCCCTTTTTGAAGATATGGACAACATTTGCCCTCCTCCAATCTGTGGGGACTTCCCCTATTCTCCAAGAATTCTCAAAGATTATTGCCAATGGTTCTGATTTTACTTCTGCCAGTTCCTTTAATATCCTTGGATATAATTCATCTGGCCCAGGAGACTTAAATTCATCCAAGGTAGCCAAGTAATCCTGTACTACTTCTCTACCTATTCTGTGCTGCATTTCCCACACTACTTCACCTGCTCTTCGTCCCTCAGGTTGAGCACTATTTTCCTTTTTGGAAAACAGCCCAGTACCATGCACCTGAGACCACCTTCGGGCTTTGAATGTAACTCAACGTAATCTGGAGCAATTTGTGCTCCATCTTATTCTCATACCACAGATCGAAATAAATATGCAGGTCTGCCATTAACTTGCATCGGAAAACCAAAGTGGCTGCATTGGTTTTTTCATTTGTTTGTTTTTGTTTCGCATGAATGCACATAGAGTTTTAAAATAGTAGATCCTTAGTGGGCCAAATTTCACACAGCTGACTTGAGGCATATGAGGTACCTTAATACAGCTCTTTTTTTCAAAAAGAAAATGGCCAATTCAACTTTTCCTCCAGACACAAATCAATCTGAAGTTTGCTTTGCTTCAGAACTGAATCTGCATGTTCCAATTCTATTGAGATCTTATAAAAATCTATCCTTGTCATGCTAATTTGGTGAATAATTCAGGGTTTCTTTCTGAATCTGATCCACAGCCCTAGTTTCAGCATCACCATGGCACTAGATCTGGTTGCCTGACCGTGGCAGAGCAATGAACGAAAGTCCCAGATCTGGTTGTCTGTTGGAATAGCCACATGGAATCTGTGCAACTGGACCTACCATTCTATGTTACGATTTGCTGTCTGGCAATCAACACTATCCATGTAGAACAGCAGTAGGCAAATCAGCCCAGAGGCCCATCTGGGGGCAATGCAGATCACCCCAATTACCAGAAAAGGCAAAAGGAAGAAAAAGAAGGAGAGGAGAACAGGGAGTGGCTAGAAATCCATGTTGAGTTGTCAAAAACTGGTATTTGGAGGCTGGGAAGAGCTGGTTAGAGTGTGGGTCTGTTGTCTGTCTTGCATAAGATAAACTGAGGGTGATGAGATTTCCTGTTTATAAGGTGAACTGAGGCTTCCAGGAGCTGGGAGAAGAGGCGGCTGGCAGTGGGCCAGGGACTACCAAAACAGCCTTAAGGGACTCATTTAGCTCCAGGGCCCACTTGGAAAACAAGGAAGAAATGATGTGGAAACATGTTAAAACGCACCCCTTTCCCTTTAAAGTCTGCTGTTAAGGGAACGAGAGTCGGAAAATGATTATCCTTTTCAGTTTCCTGTTCTGGGAAAGGACTGGGGCCAGATCCTCCCTTCCTTGGCAGAAAAGCTGCAACTGGAGCCAGAATTCAGTATGTGCTTCACAGGTTGAGAAGAATATGTTTTCACTACCATGTGTGAGCGAGGATATGAACGCATGCACGCGCGCACGCACACACGGGAAGATTTTCTCTTTGGAAAAGAGTGGAGCTTGCTTTCTTCCTTTCCTTTTTTGGCTAAATGCCAAGGAATTTGGCATTGTCAGGGGCAGAAGGGTTAAATCTCTGCAGAGCCCTTTGTCCAAATACATGGAAAACTACTCTGCTCATCATCAGGAACACTATTTTTCAGACAATTTTCACAGAAATGCCTCAGCAAACATGCATTAGAGGGCAGGTGGGAGGGAAGAGATATTACAATTTTGTACTACAATTTAAAGCCCTAGATGAAGGCGAAATAAGGTAGGAAAGAAGAGAAGGGAGGGAGTATTCTCAGCCTGTATGATGATGAAGCCTGTGACCAGGATATGATTAGCACTAGGTTCCCTGGAAAAGACTCCCTGGAAAAGACCCTGATGTTGGGAAAGTGTGAAGGCAAGAGGAGAAGGGGACGACAGAGGACGAGATGGTTGGAGTGTGTCGTCGAAGCTACCAACATGAATTTGACCCAACTCCGGCAGGCAGTGAAAGACAGGAGGGCCTGGCGTGCTCTGGTCCATGGGGTCATGAAGAGTCGGACACGACTAAACGACTAATCAACAACAACAAGGTTCTAAATGAAGGATTCTGATACTTTCTGCCCTGAAGCTTCCCTTGTAAGAACTGAAAACAACGAAACAAACAATGCTATCAAAGAACAACTACTGAAATATAATCCTCCTTTGGAAATGGTTACATTTTCAAATCATCCTATGATTTTCTTGTAGCACAGAATTCCATAGTTCCACTCTTCTGAAGTTAAATACGGAGATTGCCTGTGAGGATATTAAAACAGAGATGTGTGTGTGCATCAAAAATTCAGCTTTCAGTGTGGAAAGTATAAGCACAAAGAGAAATTCCAAAGTCCCAGAAGTCAGTCTGAAAGAGGGCAAGGTGGGATATTTCTCCCTGTGGGCCTTGGGGTCCAGATTCCCTGTGGCCTAGGACAGGGAACCCAAAAGTAAAATGACACCTTTAAAACCCAGGGAGAACCATTATTCATCTCTTTAATAGACATGGGATATTTGTATTCATATTCCTGGGGATAGAAATACGAATATCAGCACTAGACATGGGATATTCATATTCGTATCCTGGGGATACGAATATATCAGCACCACAGATGCCTGGGAAAACCGGACCCTCTCCCCTTGAACCAGCAGGTCCACTTACTGCTCGCAGCGCAGCACACATGGCCAGCGTCAGTCTCATTGCTCCAATCCAGGAAACAGCCCGGTTGGTAGTTTCCCGCCTCCCTGCGCAGCCACCCACTCTAGCGAGGAGGCGGGATGATGAGTCTCCTTTCTCAGCTGCTGAGCGGTCAGTTGCATGGGAAGGTGGGGAAGTGTCAGCCGGGCTGCTTCCCAGATTGGTGCAACAAGAATGACGCTGATCGTGCATCACACGGTGAGTGATAAGTGGACCTGCCCATTCAGGGGGGAGTTTTACTACCTGTAAATGGGGGGGGGGGGACCTTGAGATAACTACTTGTCTGGGAGACACTTTACCGTTACAGCAAACTGAAGAATGCATTTGATAGCACAAGCTGCCTTTCAACATGGAAGGGAAGAAGGGGGAAAGAAAGGAAAACACAAACACCTGAATCATATCCGGTAGTACATCTTAAGCTACTCATATCTCAGTAGTTCTGAACTTCATGATAAATCTACTGCTATGTCATCCTTCCATCCAGTCAATGTCCAGCCTAATTCACCACTTTGTCTGGGAGTCTGGCCAGCTTACTTCCTGTTTCCCAAACATTCCTGGAAGTTGTCCCCCCACCCAACCCCACTCCACCCCTGAGTTCATCTCAATGTCTTTTTAACCCCTATGTGTTGAGCAAAAACTTCAGCTTACTGTCTGTTAATGGAACCTAAAGAGATGGCACTGTCTCTTTTACTCTTTGATTCCCATGTTGCCTTTTCTGTAGTTCTGCTGAATGACCAGCTGCATTCCCTCCCTCCGCTCTCACCTGGAAAGTGGCACTTCCCTCAGGCTGCAGCAGAAGAGAGAGAGGAAATGGTCGGGCCCCATCAGCTTTGCTGAGAAACTCTTCATCTTTCAAAGAGAAACCAGACGTCATGTAACACCTATAAGACTAAGTAGTTTTTATTTTTCATACACTTTTGTGTGTCCAGGCACATTTCTTAAGATGAATGGCTGTGTCCATTCCCCACCCCTCAAGGCACATTTCTTCCAGCATCACATTTTGCTATGGTGGCCTAATATGGCTGCCTGCTAGCTTATTCGTCTCCAAGTGTTCGAATTGTCCCTCTTCCCTTCTTGCTGCTTTTTTCCTTTTGTGCCGTGTCTTTTAGACTGCAAGCCTGACAGCAGGAACTGTCTTGCTTTTATAATATATAAGCTCTTCTGGGATATTCGTGGAGGCAAGTGGGGATCTGGAGTCAAATTCTTTCCACAGGTAATAATAAATACTTGTGCAGTTTACATGTTCTTGCCCCCCATCTTCCTTATCTATTCTTTGCCATTTTCATCTAGATTTTATCCCTGACCCTTCCTCCAAGGTGGCACCCCCCCCAACTATTTTGTTCTCATAATAATAACCCTGATTGTGAGACTAGGTTAAAAATTATTTATTTGTTGCATTTATAAAATCTGTTTCCTCCAAAGAGCTCAAGGCAACACACAAGGCTCTTCTCCTGGTCCTCATTTCATCATCACAACAACCTATGGGACCTAGGTTATGAGGAGAGAACATCGGTAGCACAAAGTCACCCCTTGAGCTTCACAATCAAGGGGTCAAATGGACCTAGATCTCCTGCTTCCCACGACAGCACTCGAACCACTTTACCACACCAGCTAGCCTAAGGTCACTCCGTGAGCTTAATAGCTGGGCAGGGATTTGAACCTGGGTCTCTTCACTTCAAGACCTGCATTCTCACTCTGCTTCACTGACGCAGACTCCTCTGGGTCACTTGTTTGGCCGCCAGATCACTTTATATTCCCTTACACCCATTGCCCACATGACTGCCTCCCATTTTTCAGTTTATCCCACATCATTAACTTCTATATGGCTCTGCTGTGTATGAATAAATGTCTTTGTTCTAGCCCTATTACAGTCAAACCATTTCTGAATTCCTCCAAGTCATGTGTCTGTGTCTCTTTCTGTGTTTTTCTCCTCTCCCTGTGCTAATGAACTCATCAGGGGTGTGGACTTCTGCATCTGTTTCACATTACAGGATGGATAGATAGCACTGGATGTCAGGTGCTATTTGTTACCATAAGCTATCACTTCATTTACAATGTCCTTATCATAATGAACACAGTATGGAAGCCCATTTAATGCTCTGAGTACCAGCAGATGTTAACCGTTGGAAGAGAGGAGAGCTGGAGAAATCACTGCCTTTTGATTTAAAGGTACCTTGGAGGCTTTTTCCCCCATAGCTAGAAAATTATTTTCTCAAGGCCAGGCTAGATATTGTGTAGTAGATGTGTGAACAATTTTTGAATGATGATTGTTTAAAAAGGAAAACTAAGATGAGAGGCATTAGGCTGAAGGCAGTGAAAAGGGAGCAGATGCTTAACCCTTTTCCCACCCCAAAGGATCAAGTTAACAATCTCCCTGCCTGAAAGCTATCTACTCAAGGTAACCACCTGACTGTTGCTTAACACTTTTCCCTCTTAAACAGAATCAACTCAAGATATCAACTTCAGGTCTGCCTAACCCTTTCCTTTCTCCAAAGACATCAAGGTTTTTTTTGATTCCTGACTCTGGGCAGAGCACAGCTGACAAATAAAGCTCAAGGCAGACCCAGGGAGCTCGTGAACAGAGCTCGCGAACAGGAGAGCAAACAGGGAGTTTGCTGCGGGAGGCCAAGGGGGAGGCCCCTAACAAATTTTTTTGGTTCCTTGGGTATATGTACAACTACATTTAAACTAACAAAACAAGAGGGACAGGTATCCTAAACAAACAGTTGAAAGTAAAAAAGCTAGAAGGGATTATGGAGGGTGGAGACAACTCAGTGGTGGTTACCTGCAAAGTTTGTGCTAAGTTTGTCTTTCTTCCTGAGTGCAAAGTGCTATATACATGTAACAAGCGTAAACTGGTGGCACTGTTGGAAGAGAAAGTCAGAGACCTGGAGCAGTGAGTAGCCACACTCAAGGCCATAAGGGAAGATGAAGCCTACATTGATAGAACTCTTGAGCAGCAGCATCTGGCAGAGGGGGCACTGCTGATGAAAGAAAACCAAAACATTGCAGTGGAGGAAAATGCTGTAGAGGCTACAAACATAGTGGAGGAACCACCATGAAAAAGAATCACAGTTAGGAGCAAAAGAAGGAGAAGACATTCTTTCCTGGTGGAACTACAAAACCGCTTTCAGTTACTTGAAAAAGAGTCTGTCAGACAGGACGCAGAGGAAACCCCACAGGAGGACATGAGTAGGGCTGAGCTGCAGCAGAATACAGTCGCTGAACCCACACCCTACAAAAAGAAGAGGAGAGTAGTTGTAGTAGGGGACTCCCTGCTACGTGGAATTGAGACATTTTATTTGCCGGGAGAATCGATGGACTCACCAGGTATGCTGTCTCCCTGGAGGATGGATAAGGGATGTGATGGAAGAATTGCCATCACTCATAAAACCTACAGATACATATCCCTTTCTTCTTGTCCATGTGGGAACAAATGACACAGCCAAGAGGAGCTACTGAGAAATCATGTCTGACTTTGAAGCTCTGGGAAGGAAACTCAAGGACTTTGGGTCCAGATTAGAGATGGGGACGAATATAAAAACGGATCGGCTTTTTCGACAAAAACAACCGATTCGTTAAATATTCATCCCTTCATATTTGTGGGTTCCAGAGACCCCCATGAATACAAAGGGATGAATATTTACCCATTTGCCCTCCCCCACCCCCACCGACACCCCCTTCCTATTAAAAAACAACAACAAAAAACACCATTTTGCTTACCGGCAAATAGGTAGCCACCCCCCTCCCACAGCCAGCCACCCCAACAGCCTAGCCCCACACCCCCTTCCTTTCCCTACCTTAGCCCCCACCCCACCCCACCGACACCCCCTTACCTTAATCACTGCTGCCAAGGTCTCCTTCTGGCCTCCCAGCCACGCATGTAAAAAGGGAGACTGGCTGCCCTTTGCAAAGATGGTGACTGTGTCTTCACTTAGGGTAGGGAAGCTGCAGCTGCCATCTTTGCAAAGGGCAGCCTCCATGCGTGGCTGGGAGGCCAGAAGGAGACCGTGGCAGCAGCGATTAAGGTAAGCGGTGTCGGTGAGGTGGGGTGGGGGCTAAGGTAGGGAAAGGAAGGGGGTGGGTGGGTAGGCTGTGGAGGTGGCTGGTTGTGTGGGGTGGCGGCTGCCTATCGGGCTCCTATCAGTTGATCAGCAGCCGGTAGGCAGAATGGGCTTCTGTGCCGTGTGGTAAACTCTCCTGGGGGGGACCCAATTTGGATATCGGACATCTGAATAACTCAGATGTCCAATATCCAATCTTCACCAAAGTTGGCAGGCGTGTTGGGGAAAGACATAGGAAGCTCCGTTGTGATTCCGGATTCTCTAAGTACCTGGGGGAAGCGTTCCTGGGGGTGTCCTCTTTGTGACTATATAACTCAGGGGTCCATTATCCAATGTTCACCACACTTTCAGGGGTTGTAGCAATGTGTCTGAGGAAGCTTCCCTGCAAATTTGGTGTCTCTAGGTGCTTAGGGGCCAGTTGTATAGCCATTTAAAGCAAAGATGAATCAACAGATTGATTCATAAATTCTTCGAAGAATATTCATATATTTGTATTCGTTGAGCCGTTAACCTTGACAAATCACGAATCAAAACGAATCACTTTTTTTTTAAATTTGTCCCCATCTCTAGTCCAGATAGTTTTTTCTTCCATCCTACTGGTGCTTGGAAGAGGAATTGAAAGAGAAAGGA
Organism: Intellagama lesueurii; assembly: GCA_037013535.1. Lineage (NCBI taxonomy): Eukaryota > Metazoa > Chordata > Lepidosauria > Squamata > Agamidae > Intellagama > Intellagama lesueurii. The sequence continues at coordinate 23,540,368 of JBAJHW010000010.1, read as the reverse complement.
AGATCCTCTGGGTGAATGACTGGTTACGAAGGTGGTGTCGACAAGAGGGATTTGGTTTTTGGGACCATGGGCAAAGCTTCCTGGAAGAAGGACTGCTAGCAAGAGATGGCTTGCATCTAACGAGGACTGGGAAGAATGTGTTTGCCCACAGCATGAAGAACTTCATCAGGAGGGATTTAAACTGAATTGGAAGGGGGAGGGAGACGCAAGCACAGAATTAAGGGTAGATGAAGCCTTACACACAATAAGAGGAATGGACCAAATTGATCAAAAGGGCAACAATAAAAACATTAACAATAATAATCACAATAATAAACATAACAATAATCATAATAATATTCATAAAAATGTACAAAGACAAACAGGCCACAAATCACACACCCTCTGGTGTCTGTATATGAATGCCAGGAGTATGGGAAACAAACAAGAAGAACTGGAAATTTTAATTCAGGAGGGTAAGTATGACTTGACAGGAATAACTGAAACTTGGTGGGATGACTCCCATGACTGGAATACAGCAATTGGGGGATATAAAGTGATCAAAAAGAACAGAGAGAATAAAAAGGGAGGTGGAGTTGCAGTATATGTCAAAAATATACATTCCTGCACAGAAATACAGGAGGAGGAGAGTGGCTGTCCCATCAAGAGCATCGGGATCAATCTAGTTGGGGCAAAAAACAAAAGGAACTTGGGTGTTGTAGTCTACTACCGACCACCCAATCAAAGAGAGCAAGCAGACAAAATTTCTGAAAAACAAATTGCAAGGTTTTCAAAGAGAAACAACGTAGTAGTGATGGGAGATTTCAATTATCCAGATATATGTTGGGAGACAAATTCTGCCAAGTATGGCCCTTTCAAGAAATTCCTGGCTTGTGTGGCTGATAATTTTCTCCTACAAAAAGTGGAGAAAGAAACTAGAGGATTTGCTGTCCTTGACTTGATTCTGACCAACAGAGATGACTTGGTGGGGGAAGTGACAGTAAGGGGAACTCTAGGCGAGAGTGACCATGTCCTTCTAGAATTCTTGACTTCAAAGGAAACAAAAGCAGAGTGTAGCCACACACGTCTGCTGGATTTTTAAAAAGCCAATTTTAATAATCTCAGAACAAGGATAAGTAAGGTCCCATGGTAGGAGATTGTAACAAGAAAAGGAGTCCAAGAAGGGTGGGAGCTTCTTAAAAAAGAAATTCTAAAGGCACAACTACAGGCATACCTCGGTTTATGAATTTAATGCGTTCTCTGGGACATTACGTAATGCGAAAAATTTGTAAACCGAAACACGGTTTGCCATAGGAACGGAGGCGGCGCTATAAACCTCCAGGCACAATGCATTCTGGGGAAACTTCCTTCACACTGCAAAAAAATATATCATAAACCAAGGCATTATTTTCAATGGATTTTCCTTTGTAAACCAAAAATTACATTAACCGAGGCATACGTAAACCGAGGTACGTCTGTACAAACAATTCCAACAAGAAAAAAAGGGGAGAGGTGGCAAAAAAGGCCAGTGTGGCTTCACAAAAAGCTCAGGGAGGACCTAAAAACCAAAAATGACATGTACAGGAAATGGAAAAAAGCCCAGGCCACCAAGGAAGAGTACAGACAAGTAGCAAGGAAATGCAGGGATGGCATTAGGAGAGCAAAAGCTGAGAATGAGCGAAGGTTAGCTAGAGACACTAAAAGCAATTAAAAAAAAGGTATGTGAGTAGCAAAAGACAAACAAAAGACATAGTGGCACAGCTCCGGAATGGAGAAGGAAAAATGATAACAGAGGACAAAGAAAAGGCAGAGGTGCTCAATTCCTATTTTAGTTCAGTCTTTTCCCATAAGACAGACTATGAACTTCCAAACAAATTGGAAGTGCAAGTGGAGGGGACAGGATTGCAGCTGGAGATAGATAAACAAATAGTCAAGGAATACCTTACCACCTTGAACGAGTTCAAATCTCCAGGGCCGGATGAACTGCATCTGAGAGTACTGAAAGAGCTGGCTGAAGAACTCTCAGAATCACTATCCATTATTTTCTTGAAATCATGGGAAATGGGTGAGGTGCCAGAGGATTGGAGGAGGGCCAATGTTGTCCCGATCTTCAAAAAGGGCAAAAAAGAAGAACCTGGGAATGACAGGCCAGTCAGCCTCACATCAATGCCAAGCAAAATTCTGGAATAGATCATAATTGGTCATTGTGCAGGCACTTAGAAAACAATGCAGTAATAACTAGAAACTAACATGGATTTGTCAAGAACAAATCCTGCCAAACTAATTTGATCTCATTTTTTGATCAGGTCACCTCCCTGATAGACAGAGGGAATGCTGTAGACATAGTATATCTTGACTTCAGCAAAACTTTGGACAAAGTGCCCATGATATCCTGATTAGCAAGCTAACTAGGTTTGGGCTGGATAGATCAAGTGTCAGGTGGATACATAATTGGCTACAGAATCGTACTCAGAGGGTGATGATTAATGGGTCCTTCTCTAACTGGGAGGAGGTAACTAGTGGGGTACCCCAAGGCTCAGTCCTGGGCTCGGTGCTCTTCAATATTTTTATTAATGACTTGGATGAGAGAGTGCAGGGAATGCTTGTCAAATTTGTAGATGATACCAAATTGGGCGGAATAGCTAATACCCTAGAAGACAGAAACAAAATTCAAAATGACCTTGATAGGATGGAGCACTGGACCAAAAGCAACAGAATGAAATTCAACAGGGATAAGTGCAAAGTACTGCACCTTGGAAAAAAGAAACCAATTGCACAGTTACAAGATGGGAGATACCTGGCTCAGCAAAACCACGAGCAAGAAGGATCTTGGAATTGTTTTACATCACAAGCTAAATATGAGCCAACAGTGTGATGTGGCTACAAAAAAGGCAAATGCTATTTTAGGCTGCATTAATAGAAGTATAGTTTCCAAATCCCGCAAGGTGCTGGTCCCCCTCTATTCAGCACTGGTTAGGCTCACCTTGAGTATTGTGTCCAGTTCTGGACACCACACTTCAAGAAGGATGCTAACAAATTGGAACAAGTTCAGAGGAGGGTGACAAGGATGATCAGGGGGCTGGAAACCAAGCCTTATCAGGAAAGGCTGAAAGAATTGGGCATGTTTAGCCTTGAGAAAAAAAGACTGAGGGGTGATATGATAGCACTTTTCAAATATTTGAAAGGCTGTCATGCAGAGGAGGGCCAAGATCTGTTCTTGGTGAGTACTCCAACACTGGGGGCATTCAAGGAAAACTTAGATAATCACCTGACAGATATGCTTTGGATTGTATTCTTGCGTTGAGCAGGGGGTTGGACTTGATGGCCTTCTAGCCCCCTTCCAACTTCACTTTTCTATGATTCTATGATTCTATGAATGTAACAATTTCCCACCCTGAAAGATATCAAGTCAAGTCAATAAGGAAAGGGTCACGTAATCTATTTCTGTCCCAGAAGGTATCATTTTAAGGACTACATAGCCCTTTCCTACCCAAATGTTAATTATGCTCCCTTGAAAATTAGCTTCTTTTTGGAAAGGAAAAACAGTCACATGGTCACAGAGGCTGACCATTGGTGACAGTCCCTTGTTTGTTTTACCTTCAGACAATTCTGCTATCATAGTTTGAAGCTGGGACTGAGAAGCAGCCGGCATTCCCACCAAGCATCCCTTGGATCAACACTACCTGTTGGACGCTTTTTCTGGGTAAGGCTGCAATGCACTGCTTTGTGGGGTTCCACTGTACCAAAAGTGTCACTTTAGATTCACTGGCCCATCCCTCAGGTCAAAACAATGGGATAACATTTTCGGCAACATCTTGGTGCCTAGACCGGAGAGACTGTGCAGGGACAGGCAGGCCACTGGGGGTGAGGAATGGAGTGCTCCATTTAACCTAAAGACTCTATTTTCTCCTCCCCTGTTCTACAGAGAACAAGAAAAGAAGAGTTGGTAAGGTAAGAAATGAAAGGAAGAAGAAAGAGAGTGTGAACAACATCATTGGTGGTCTTCTGCATCAGGCAGAGAAAGGGTGGTTGAACTAGAGCAGGAAGTATCATGCATGAATCCTGCTATAGCTCATTGTCTTGCATCTAGACTGGCTGTTGCATTTACTACACTATTAATAGTTATTTGGAATCTAAATATGTATATGCATTGTTCGTTCTTTTTTATAGTTACTGTCTATTGTCTGTGTTACTCAGCTTGTGTTTAAAAAAATCCCTGTTATAGGTAGGTGGAGATATAGAAAGATGAGGTTGTTTGTTAGTCTCAAGAAAGGGAGGGAGGGAGGGGGAGAAGAAAGAAAGAAAGAAAGAAGAAAGAAAGAAAGAAAGAAAGAAAGAAAGAAAGAAAGAAATGTTCCATTTTGCAGTTTGAAATTAAAGACAGGCTTGGGCCAAGCTGCCTTAGAAAATACCTTTAGTTGATAGATTGAAAAGCAGTTCTCTAACTACAGACTTAATCCCATTTTAATCCTCAGAGTTATTTCCAGGTTTCCTCAGAATCCGTAGTCTTTGCAAAGAGATGAAGGCTTTCCAGCAGAGATGCTTCGGCACCTTCACAAAAATATAATTCCCAGGGTTCCTTGGGAGATGCTGTGACAGTTAAACCAGTTTAAAACCTCATCAGGGAATGCTTTGCTTCAAACCAAGTAAGAGCAAATGTCACTCCCTAATACCAAATCATGACTAAACCCTACATTTCACTGCAAGCCAGAGAGAGAGAGAGAGAGAGAGAGAGCGAGAGAGAGAGAGAGAGAGAGAGAGCGCTTTCTTAAATCATGCCTATTGATCCCAGTGTGTATATTACACAGTGGATACAGCAAGAACTACATAAAATTCTCCTTGGGAGCTGTTCGCTTTCTACACACAAATGTGTGTGTATTTCTCTCTTAATGCCTCCTTCTTTTTTTAAAAAAAATATATGATTTAAGTCTTCAAGGAGGAAAAGAGAACCTGCTTTGCGACCAGGCGTTGGAAAGCACAGAGAAAACATTGCTACTTTTAGAGAAGAATTACAAAAGAGGATGAGCCACCAGAATATGATGCAGAGAATTTGTAACTCATCTGGAAGGCAGTCGATATGTTGGTCATAATGATGACACCAGAGTTCATCATTATCTAGTTCAGAGTATAAATTGTCTGGCTCTTAAATGCATGAGTGAATGATGTTCAGAACATCAGTATAATACACAGAGAGAAGTTCTTCTCTGCCTCAAACTTTAATTTGACTCAATCTGCCTTCCTTCCTTCCTTCCTTCCTTCCTTCCTTCCTTCCTTCCTTCCTTCCTTCCTTCCTTCCTTCCTTCCTTCCTTCCTTCCTTCCTTCTGGACCCTAGAATACTGCTGTTGTACCAGCTCAGGCACTAAGGGACTTGGGACATATAATTTTCCAGCACATCTTTTAATACGAGCATAGAAATATTATATTGCAAAGACGCGGAGAACCACAGCTTTCCAAAATAGTTGATTTCTTTTCCCATGTGCCTCTCCATGGCAAATGCTATGTCACTTCGACATAGCATGCAATGTGTTTGAAGGATAAACTGGAGGGGCAGGGATAAGGTGCAAGTCAAATGTTAGGACCTAAGAATAAGCAAGGCTACAAGAAAACACCAGAGCTCAGGAAATTCAAATAATGCTTGCCTAGGAGAAAAGGGTTTCCCCCCAGGAATTGCATATTGTTGCAAGCTATTCCTGAAGGAATGTGAAGCATCTGAGAGAGAACCGATCTTGCATGGGCAACTAACAACCATTATCTGCTCCTCATTTGTTGGCATGGACTGATCAAAATGCCTGAATTTTTGCCCTCTGCTTACACACAGCAACTATTATGAAGACTGTCATGAACATCCTCTTGGCTTCTAAATTTAACAGTAGGCCGCTGCATGCAACGCTGACACACAAACATGTGGGAATAGAGGTCCTTTGAAGCGAGCTCAGTTGTTCTGTGCTTGTTTCCTGTGCAGTCCATGATGAGACCTTAATTGAAACTGATGTTTCTTGGCAATATCTACAACTATGTAGGGAAGGGGAATATGTAGGAGTGAATCTGGATCAGTTCATGTTCCTCTTGGCAATTCATGAGATATGTGGAAATCTCACTGAAAAACAAGAGCCATGTATGCAATGACAAAAGTTCAAATAAATGTGGAAGTGAGCTTTAAAAATCCCCATAAACAGAAAAAATAAATAAACTAAAATATATATTTAAAATGAACATACCTATCCACACTTCAGGGATGTATCACATAATGCTCAAGCCTTGTCCATGGGATCAGAAGGGCTAACACAGTTTGACAAAGTAACTCATTGCGTTAATTGATAAGGTTGCCGTAAGTCAGAAGTGATGGCACATAACATCAAAGACTATTCTCTGTATGCTGAGTGAAATGTTTTGATAAAGCAAAATAAATCTATCTGAAAAACATCATATACGTACTTTCCCCTAAAGAACCTTCTGAGGGAGATGTTCACATTATTTCTGTTCAACTGACTAAGTTCTTGGAATGAACAGACTGGGGCTTTAATTTGTTCGATAGGGTTACGGCTGATTTGACTGGCAGGGCTCACCACCAAGCCAACAATCGGCACTCAAGAAAGAAGGAGGTCATATACTGGCTTTGATAAGATATTATTATCTCTGAACATCTACTGCACTCCAGATAAATCATTATTTTGCAAAACAGTGGGAAACAGAGAGAAGAGGTTTCTCTTCACCACCATTTGAATGAAAGTAGCAGTCTGGGGGCAAACAAACCTCCACCCCTGCATGAGTTGGCTATGGATTCAAAAGTTGGAAGGTTTAGTTTCTCCTGCAGCTTTTTCCTGCTGTTCTTTATCCTTTCAAGCAGAAGGTCAAATTTGCTTCCCCCTGACCATATGTTCTGTCTTGTAGCATCATGTTGTTAAGAGGGAGATACTTTGAGCCTATAAGCTATGGTTTCTTGACTCTAGCATGAGGTCAAGGATGTGTGTTTGCTTCACTTTCTCATTAGCTCCAAGGGCCTGAAAATTCCCACCCACTTAGCAAATTTGAAGCACTTAAAGCTTTTTGAAAATCATGCACATAGGATTATGTACCTCACATCATGAGGCAGAAATTTGTGGTGGTGATGGGGGGAGGGATAGTTTTTGGACTACAACTCCTGGAACTGCCCATCCATGTTGTCTGGGGGATTCTGGGAGCTGTGGTCCAAGCCAGCAATTTTTGCTAGTTCTGATCTGAGGTAAGACAGACAGTGACTATCGAGAAGGTCTCCTCATCACAGTGCCTCAGAGCTCAAGAAGCTTCTGAGAAATGAAGATGGTGGATGTTGGCATCTGGAGTTTTGCTGCACAAAAGTGAACTTGTTTTTGGAAAAGAAAAAACACAGGTGCTACTGCACCTAGTAAAGGTGGTGGTGGTGAGGCTGAAGAAGTGTCAGGAAAGAAACCAATAGCTCCTTTATCTGTCATTTTAAAATGTTACACAGGTTGTTAGGCAAGGTGAAACCATCTATAGAAAAATGGGAGGGGGGCATTGTCCTCTTCTTCCCTAGTAGAGTGCTGGAGAGAGTGGGAAGATAACGTTTCTGTTTCCTTTCCTCCCCTGCCTTCCTCTCCTTCCTTCATATGCCTTACTAAGCAGATGGATTGAAGGAACACATCTCCTTCTCCTCCTGCCCCAGCCTCTGAGATCCTGTTGCTTCCCTTCCTGCCATGTGATAAGAGGTATGGGGCTAGTTCATAAGATTCTAAAAAATAACTTGTGGGAAAGAAAATGATATAGAAGTAGAACAGAGAAGGGATATTGCCCCAAACAGCCTCAAATCTGTCAGTCTCACCATAAATGTACTAAATCATGGCAAAAATGCAGTGGCTTTGATCTATCAAATATAAGGAGGACTACAAATGTGTGAATACAGCCTGGCCCAATTTTTTATTCAAATATTTGTCCCACAAAACTTCATCGACCTACCATGAACTGCTCTGGAGGTAGCCTGAAGCAATTTGTGTGTTTTTATGCACATGTGAGAATGGGTCTGTATGTTTCCAGACTGGAGGAAGATATAAATAGTGAAAATAAAGGGCTGTGACCTAGAATGAGGTGCACTACACAGCTCCATCAACTTTGGAACTTTGGAAATGTGGCAGTCCTTCAATGTATAGCTCAGCTTCCTCCCTTCTTTCCCTTTCCAGGGAGTCATGCTTGCAAGTATATGTTGGTGGGGAGGAAGATTCTCCTTAGGGTCCCCAGTCAGTTGTTTTCCTGTGCCCACACACTGTCCAGCCTAAATCAAGATACTGCATGTCTGGCACGCAATCCACACTGGAACACACAGCTCATAACTAGGGAAAAAAATGGTTCAACAAACAAAGGCCAGCAACAGGCATTACAAATAGTACAAGAAATCAGAAAATTATGTGGGAGAAGAAAGATAGTATCATGGCCTATCCAATCAATGCCCTCACAAGAGAGTCAGAAATCTGCCCCACATTCACACATGATAAATCTGAGGTGAAATGAAGGCTCAGTATGCTTACTTGATAGAAAAAGCAAGAAAATTCTAGAACAAGGCTGGTCTAATAAGAGGTTACTACCCTCCCCTTACCATGTCTGAAAGTAAACAGGTTCTTGGTCTGGAAAAGCAATAGAGTAAAGTGAAGTCAGCCTAAATCATCCCAGGGTTTACAGACTAGAGTTTCCAGGAAAGATTTTGGCTTTCCAGTCATGGATCTGCTTTAGGACTTCCTTCTTTTGCTACAGCATCTAGCACCAACTATATCTTTTTCCCTCAAATTTCAGCATTTTTAAACCTCAGAAATGGTGGAGTTAAACTTCAGTGATTTGAAGGGATGCTCTAACTGACCCAAGCATACTTCTTGAATTCCCCTGTATCTTCTGTGATAATAAAGAATATTATACCTGCTCATCTCCCTCTCTTTTCTTCAAAGCTGGTGCACATCTCTCATGAGGACACTTCCTAGAGTCAACCTTTCATGATGCGTCTCCACTGAAATTGGCTGCCTCTGCCTCTTTCTTTTTCTCTTCCAGCTAGGACGTCTCACCTGGGATAACATGGAGGGAAGTCATATGGAGTGGAGTGGAGGAAGTGAGGGTAAGGAGGAGAGTTGAAAGGAAAATGTCAAGACAGGGGGAATGTAAATGCCAGAGTCAGAATCCTGGAAATCAAGATGGTTTTAGTTTTGAATGCCGTCCAGATCAATACAATTTAGCATAATTTGTGTCTTTGTCTTGGGACAGAGTAAACCATTGTAGTAACAACAGACATTGGAATACATTCAGCAGTCTCCTAATTAAAGCTCGTAAAAGGCCACATTAGAGACAATTACATTATATCCAGTCCAGGGACACATCAGAGGTTAAATCAGTGTCTCCAAATCGGCAGAGTTTTAAATGTTACTGCAGAGGGCTAAAGCAAGGGAGATGATATGACCGAGTGATTGATAGGGTTTAAAGAACTGTGTGTATTCAGAAAGACAGTGATATAGCTGATGGATAAACAGCCAAAACATAAAGTTTAAGGAAATCCAAAAGAGAAAAAGCAGTTGTTCGATAATGCAAGAGTAATTGCAGAAGTCTTGATAAAATGACAGCCCCCTTAATGCCACCTACACCAGCCAAAACTTCATGGGAAGCAGATGCGTTTTGAGAAGTTTGCTTTCACCACAAACTAGCAAATGTAAGGCTTGAGATCAAGGCGATAAAAAAGGAAACTCTCCTCCTTTGTAAATCTTTAATCTTTGAGAGAGACATGCAGTCAAAGATTTGGCTGGTTAGCACAAATAAAAATCAAAGTGCAACAGGAAAAATCCCCCAATGACACTTCTTTGGTCTTAGCGTTCCCTTGGCTGCCTGGCCTAGAGGCTCAGAAAGTCTATTGCAGGGACTGCGTTTTCATGTTAGCTATCCAGACATCAGCCCTGTTAATGTGTCCTTCTCCTTATGAAATAGAGGGGAGGAATGGGGAAATTTCAAGGCCTTTCCCAGAAAGTTTCTGGAGAAATCCTCTTCACAGAGCCGCTTATGTAAGATGAGTTAAAACAAGACAACCCTTGCTCTTAGGCTTGTTATCTAAAAGATAAGTCACAAAAGAGAAGAAGCTGGAGAAATCATGCAACTTCTGGCATCCAACATGACGTTTGCATAGGACTTCTTTTTATCACCAGATGAAATTGAAACAGTTCAAGGAGGAGAAGACCCTAATTGGATGGGTCCCACAGCACAGCAGAGGAGTCCCATCAACCCTGCCCCCGAGCACCATAAACTACAATTTGTGGTTTCATTTAGTATTCCCTCAGATACTGGATTTCAAAACAGAAAGAGAATATTTTGGGGCAGAATTGATGAGAGAATTTTCTTTTCAGCACCCTCACACACACACGCAATTATGGGACTCTGCTCCCTCTACAACAAAATTAAATTAAATAAGTTTGCTGTTGTGATGGGCCCTCAAGTCAGTTTAGGAAAATGGAAAAAACGGGGCCAGCAAACAAAGATATTAACAGTGGTCATTTAGCAGTTGTTAAGAAGTGATAAGGACTTGTATGCAAGCAGATTAACACAATAAAACTAATGAAAGGTCTTATGGAATCTTAAAGACTAGAAAATTTTATTTTTCTGTTTGGTTCCCCCCCCCCCCCCTGAGACTGGTTATGCATCTGAAGAACTGGATTATGACAGATAAAATGTGTTTATCTTTAATGTGCCACAGCACCCTTTGATGGCTTTTGTGCAACAGACTGTAGCCAGACAGTGCCATCCAAAGTTAAGGAGATACTCATAGTAGTGACTTCAGAATGGGTAGAAACCTCCTGTGCTGGCACAGCTGTCATTGCACCGGTACAACTGTCAATTGATCAATCAGTCTATTGATCTATTTGCTGCATTTCTCCTAGTGGAGCCAAGGTGACCTACAGTATTAAAAAAGCAAAGTTAAAACCTAAATAATAAATTATTACAATATTCAAAAAGCATTAAAAAGTCACAAATAAGAGCAATACTAAAACTCAAGGAAAACAACAGAACAAAATAATCTATTTTTTAAAAAATCCCCTTGATCAACCAGTCCTTTAAAGGAAAGCTTGCCTGAAGAGAAAGGTCTTTGCCTGCTGGTGGAAGGATAGCAGAGATGTGGCCAGTCTGGTCACCTCTGGAAGGGAGTTCCAAAGTCTGAGAGCAGCAACAGAGAAGGCTCTCTCCCATGTCCCCACCAAACATACCTGTTAAGAGTGATGGGATCAAAAGAAAGGCCTCCATTGCTGATCTTAACACCTGGGCAGGTTCATAAAAGGAGATGTGGTCCTGGAGACAGCTTGGGCCCAACCCATTTAGGGCTTCCGAGGTTAAAACCAGCCCTTTGAATTGTGCCCAGAAATGGGTCAGCAGTCAGTGGAGCTGATGTAACAGAGGAGTTATATGTTCCCTATAACCAGCCCCAGTTAACAATATGGTGGTGGCATTTTGGATCTGCTGGAGTTTGTGAACACTTTTCAAACGCAGCCCCACGTAGAGCATGTTGCAATAATCCAGCCGAGATGTAACTAAGGCATGTGTCAGCATGGTCAACAGAGCTGTATCTGCTGGGACAATGACTGGGCCAGCTGAGATCAGCTGGCAGAAAAAGAAAAAAAAGAAAAAAAAAGAGGGCATAGAAGTGGAAGAGTAGGAGAGAAGCTAATTTGTCCTAGATCCAAAATCTTCTCAGCCCAGAAATACAGCTGCTATGCTGGCACAAAGTTAGGCCAGGGTCAGAGTAGTCCTAAGAAACTGCCTACCTCCATAAACTGTTAAGAGATTTAGATTCAACTGATGTAACTGAGCCAGCGCTCAGCTATCTTGGCCAGTTAGGAATTGTGCTCTAATATGTCTACCCTCTGTAGGGCAAAATCCTATTCACTTTACCTTATGTTGGCATAAATGTGTCTGGTATTACACTGGCAAAAAGGAACTGCAGAATTTAATTGCACAATAGGTCATGTGTCCCAGGCATGACCAGTTGCGCAACGTGACAGCAGAGGTGCTTTGCGGACAGGACTTCCACCTTGATGCCATCATAACAACTGCAGGTGCAACCTCAAGTTGCATGCACATAGTTATGCAATAGGATTTTGCCCACCGATTAATATGAATATTGTGATGAAAAGTCTTTGTCCAATGCTACTAGAGCTGGCATTGAAAAAAGAACAGAAAAATGGAATACCGATTTTTGATTTGGCCTTACAAGCAGAGATGTGCATGTGTTTTCCAGATTTTACCTGCCAAGATACAATGAGCTGAGCCTTTACATAAATAGATACATTCAATTCACTAGTCTTGCACAGGTCAAAGACCGTACATAATCATTTCTCTTTTGCATTGCTTGGAAGCACTCTGCAATATTCACATGTTTCTTACATTTATTGCAGGCATTCCTTGGGATCTTGTTTTCCACTTCTGACCAGATTTAACCCCATTTAACTGATACAATCTGACAGCTCACAGCCTGCGGTGGGATGGCTGCTGGCCATGGGAGCTCTTTGAGGAAAGTGGAAGGTTAAGCAGATGAACAATCAGTTTCAGTAATGCCAAAATCACTTACAACCTGATCTTATAGATACTCACTGCAAGCAAGGGCATACAGAGTGGCTTGTTCTCACACAGATACATCAACCTCCTTATCAAAATGTAACCTTAGCTTATTATAAAGTCATACAAGAGGAAGGCTCAAGTGGTTTGTCTTGTTTTGATGGGACTGGGTGGACCAGTCAATGTTGGCTCCTTTACTTGCATCACAACTAACAGAATGTTTCCTGGGGTGAACACCATGGAAGTAGGTCTTCTGAGTAGGTAGCAGCTGCCCTTTGGAACTATTCCCCAGAAGGTTGCAGAAGGAGAAACAATATTTGACTCCCAATGATTGCTGGAAAATGTATCTGCCAAGGAGCCCAGTGACTCCAGTTTTATGGGGGAATGAATTGTTGGTGGGTTTAATCTGGATTTTACATGAGCTATCCAAGGTGCTGAAATGCATTCCTCCAAATACGTTCAGCATGGTACATAGTTCCCTTAAAGTTCAGACAAGAGATGACAAAATTTGTGCTTTTAGGACTTGCAGAATGCCACAAGAAGCATAGGGAATTAGCTGTGTGGGGAATTCTGAGTGCTGTAGTCCAAAACCACAATTTTTTATTGTTTTAATTTATTTATTAAATTTATACCCCGCCCATCTAGACCGAAGTCTACTCTGGGCAGCTAACAATAATAAACAGAATAAAAACAATACAATAAAATAATCACAAATCTGCACAACTCTAGTTCTGATTAAAACCCAGAGTGGATTCACTACGCCCAAGAATTAGAGTCAGCACACACACCCCAATCTGTTTACATAGGCGCCCTTGCATATTCCCTGCCATTATCCATACTGCTCTCTTTCTTGCACTAGTTGTTGAATTTTTAGAGTAACATCATTATTGTTTTAAAAGGGTTTTATATTGTTTCTAGATTCTTCTTATTTAGTGAAAACTGTTCTCATGATCAAGTGATGAACAAGTAAAATAAAATAAAATGTCTGTTTTTGGTTGCTGCCACTTTCAGGAGTGTTTGCTCATGAATATTTCCCATCCCCCTTGCCCCATTAATCTGCAAATTGTGTTTTATTTTCCTGAAGACAAAATGAAAACTAGCATTTAAAGTCCAACTTGTGAATGTATTTCCAATTACATAGAATTCTTAAAATATTTTAGAATTTTAAGAATACTTTGATATATTTTTAAACTGAGATATGCACTGAAACTTTCAGAAAAAAATGGAATTAGACAGATACCTAATTTCAAATCTACAAATTAGTGTCAGACAGGGATAGGCCACCTTATAACCTTCAAATGTGCTGAAGCATCATATCTGGAATACTTGATAACTGGTTGTGGTGGTTGACGTTTATAGCAGTTTTAGCCCTAGCTTTCCACACGGAGAAGTGATGACAGAAGCAGGAAGAACTAAGCACTCCACACTTGCAATTTGGAGAGAATTTAGTGAGTAATGCCTAAAATAAGGCTTATGTGTGCTTGAGATGATGGCTGTTCAGTTCTCAAAACAAGGTATTTCAAATTCACGTTAATTCATTGTCATAAACTCATTGGTTAAACTGAAGTAAAGTGGTTAGCTTAACCTTTCTTATTAATATTATGGGGATACCAAGCTAAAGATCCTAAGATTCAAAGTATTCAGATCCACAAGAAAGTTAAATTTACAGATTTCCCCATCTCTACTACATGTTATTACTATTATTGTTTCTACCAGTTCAGTTTCCATCTTGTACCTTAGCAGCACATTTTTAATTTGCTTTTACCCCCATCTTGAAGTGGATGTTCTGGTTCTATTTGCATGCAGTTCTCTTGCAGTTCCTACTGTGCCACAGGTTGGGTAATTTTAAAGGTGGTCAAGGAAGTTCTCCGCATTCATGGCTCATGCATTTGGAAATACAAAATTAAAATGTCAGAAGGCAGATGGTTTGGCTCCCTTGCCTGCTTCTTCTCATGAAAGCAGAGATAGCTTGGCACAAGGATATGAGATGATTTGTTAGAAAAGGCTGTACTATAACTAGATTGCAAATATTTCCAGTTCTGAAACTGGGATACAATCATGGAAGTGAACCTCAGTCTCTAGATGCCATTCATCTAAGCTCCAAAGGTTGGATGCAACCGTGTTACCTCTAAAGATGGTCACAGCAACAAAGAGGCACAAAATTCAGCTCAGTAGCCATGAGACTATCAAATTTTCTGGAGTGGTTGTGGTTACATGTTTCCATTCAAAAGTAAGACAGCTCCACTGCTGAACCGAAATTCTGTGTTCTCACAAAAATAAGAGCCCTAGTGGCTGACTATTAAAAAACACTATTTGATTTACGACTTGAGACGGATCCATTTTTTCCTTTCTTTCCTCTCTCTCTCTCTCTCTCTCCCTCTCCTCTTTTTTTTATTTCCTTCCTCCTCAATTCTTATGTTCATCGCTATTCCCATAATTCAGGATCAGGTATGCGTTTGGTGAGACTAAAGGATAGTAAATTTAAAGCCAATAAAAGGAAAAATGTAGAGCAGTCTCTCTCTCCACTCCACAGAAGTCACAGAGAGAAGGTCACAGCGACAAACACACTGGCTGGATTCTGAAAAGGGCTGAGTAATTTTATGGGCCTCATCAAAGCATGTAGCTATCTTGCAAGCTGGGATAATTATAAGAGTAATCACATTTCTTATGTTGTAGGATGTAAGCTGGCTACCTTAGTATTCTTACTCCATTTAATATTATCCTGCTCACTGCCAGTGGCATTTACTCCCCCCTCCAAATGGTACAGAAACCTATTTGTATAAATAATAAAAATTAATATGCAGGCACTGGTTGGCCTTCTAGGAGCAGGAAAGCTTACAGAGCTCCAGAGGGTTAGGTGAGGACACCAATGGAATCATAATCCAGGAAATTATATTTCCCTTTTATAACCCCATTTCTACCCTGTATTAGTTCAAAGCCAATCCATCATACATCAAAATGGCATTCTTGCTGCTGAAAATAAGTTTCAGTGTGCTTTACAATGTTTTGAGGGGAGGGGGGGGAGGTCAAGAAGTGCTAATCTCGAACACCAAGCTCCCAAATGTGTGGCTAAAATGGTGCCCAGAGAGTTAACAGGGGAAGCTGTGTGTTTGACTGACCCTCCCTGATCTTTGCCATAATTCATCTCCCTGGTAACCGTACTTAGGCCCACAGACTTAAAGTAATATTTTTTGGATTGCCCAACAGCCTCCTCAGAACAAATGGAGGTGAGCGCTGATGTATTAATGCAACTGATGCACTGGTGAAATTCAAACAAAACACACAGGGAACTTGTTGATGAGCATTGGGAGACATTAGGTGACTCTCGGGAGCGCCTCCAAAGTTCCTCCTGAGCTTTCTGTGGGAAGAAAAGGTGCACAAACCAAATAAGACATGTTTCCAATACAAAAATATTATTTGGCTGAAGAGAAAACATTTTTAACCTTCATATATTTCTGTAGAAGAGACTCTGCCTGCCTCCTTGTCACTTCCTTCGCAGTTTCAGATGTCTTTCTGAAGCTCTACTTACAGGCCTGCCTGTGAAAACAACTCAGGCTGTGGTCACACGGGCAATTTGAATTGATTTCTGTTCAGACATTTTTACAAATCAGGTTCAAGTCCCATAGTATTTAAACCGGTGGCTGCATTCACATGTACTGAATGGAAATCAATTTATTTCTGGTGATTTAAACCAAGTTTGGTGTCTACACTGCTGAAATAGACTCATTTCCTTTCTGTTTTAGGAGCACACTGTTCTTAAAGGTTTTTATTTTATATTATATTTCAAAAAAAGAATAAGTGATACATCGATAAATTGAGTGTCTAGGAGGTGCCACCTGGTGTCATAAGAGTTGCTAGGAACCATGAGGGAAACACTGGAGAGGGGCCCCCAGCCAATTAATTATTTAAAAAAATGAGAATGGGGGGGGAGAAGGCTTCTAGTTCCTCTGTGGGGCAATGCTCCTGGTGCATGGACTGACCTCCATGTCCCGGCACACCTGCTCTGCACCCGCTGGTCTTCTCCTGCTCTGCTGGCTCCTTCATTGGCCAGAAGAAGAGAACGGGGTAGGTGGTTGCAAAGCTGAACAACTTGATGAAGTGATGTGGCAATAAACATTTTAAGAAAGATTTTAAAAAAATAAAATAAAAGGAAAAATGGTAATGCCCTGTCTCTCAAAATCCACAGAGGCACAAATTGTGTTCATATCCACAAAGCCAAACTGAATTAAATCGACAATGCCCCTGCCAACCAGTTGAAAAAAAAACTCGCCTTCCAGTCCATATAAATTGATTTCACTTTTGCGTAGTGTGAACAATAAAAGCTAAATCTATTTAAATGACCCTTAAATGCGGTTCTTATTGCCAGTGTGACCGCAGTCTAAGTTGAGTGGATTTAAGAAGAGAAATTCACTATTTGTTCCACCCCATGGTATCTCTGAAAATAAACTAATAGTCATGATTTGATCTGAACTTACTCGTTTATCTTAAGACAGTGCACATCCTTAGTCTTTGTTCAGACCCCTTCATACTTCTTAATTAGACACCTTGGTCCAATAATTTCTTAACATCCTACAATATATCCACATTACAAAAGCATTTTTATGTGAAGTACTTGATACTAGGGGTTCTGCAGAAAGGATCATAGTATTTGAAGTGGAAATTGCAAATACTTCACCTCCATGTCTGCAGCCAATGTTACTGAATGAAGAAGGACTTTACAAAACACTTAACTTTGTTTCTCAGAGAATAATGGTCTCTCTTTCTCCAAGGAGTGAATAGCAAGTGATCATTTCTGATGTAAAGTGTGTGACACAGAGCAATACAGATGTTTTCACTCAAGCCAGTAACAAGTGGAAAAGAACATCTGTTACCAATTCAGATGGCTGAAGTACCCTGACGGTACACCATTTCAGCCATGAATAGAGAAAGGTCCCCCCTGTTCAAAGAAAAGAGTCTATTTCTGGTTATATGCCACTTACATGATAATGGAATGTCATTGTAAGTATATAGATCTCTATGTATTTATTTGTATTAGAGCGTTGCACAATTTGAAATTATGGACATATACAGAACATAGGGAAAATTAAAACAAATTAATATGTCAAGATAATTAGACTATTTTTGATCAGAAGTGGGGTACTTCAATAATGTTGTCTCAGCCACTTGCTAGATCTTCTTTTGTACATGTAGTGGGGCATAAATTGCATGCATATAAGTGCTATGTTCATTGAATTTCTTCAAAGTCACAGAAAATTTGTCTTGTATCCAAGTAGCCCCATTTTACTTGATTATTCTTTTATCTTCCTACTTTGCTTCAAAGTCTATTAAGTGACTTCCAGATGGTCCAGCCAGAGTCTTGTCCTGGTGGGAGACACTCTTCAGCATTCAGCGTTCAACAAGGTGTGTTGCTTTTGTTCTCCATAGGTTTAGCCTAACCTGTTTAGGTTTAATATTTAGAGCTTGAGATGTGTGCAGAAAACTTTTCTTGGATGTTAGCCACTGTCTAGGGAGTTGGTGTCCAGGCAGTGGATAAGTTTGGTGCTGTATTACCTTATTTCATTCATTACTTGCTAGCACCTCTTGAGGTATGTCTGGAGGGGCCATGCCAGCCAAACAATATGCCTTTTCAAGAGGTAGGTTTTAGGCAGCCAGTAATAGTCCTGCATGATTCGTTAAGAGCTACATCCACTTCTTTGACATGTGCTGATTTACTGTACACCATGTGGCCTTAGCATATTTTGCTGTGAAGTGACACAGGGACGAAGCTATTGTTCTTACTGTTTGTGCAACCCAGTCTGACCTGGGCAGTTTCCTATATATGTTATTTTGGCAGCAACTTTCTGTTTGGTGTTTAGACAAATTTTTTTTGTAGGTTAGTATATGGATGAATACAAATGATGATTTCCCTAACTGTTCCAAATATTCTTGATGTTGCCCATTACTGGGTGGATATTATCCAATATATTTATTAATTGAACTGTAGTGCTTCTGCCATGAACAAAGAAGAAAGAAGATAATTTCCATAAGAATTAAAATACTATGGTGTGTGTTGTGGGGGTTGTGAGTGGATGGGGTTGGGGTGCATATAGGTACTTGATAAATCGGACATAAGACAGCAAGATGAATTTCACCCTTTTCACGGTTTTGATAAGGCCCTATTAAAACTCTCACAACCACTGTGCTAGGTGTCTTGTAAGATCCTCAGAAACAGATTTAGGGGCAGCTGTCTCCTCCAGCCTTTGAGGATATTTGACTTACGTGATGCTACCCAGCCAACTCCCCTTTTACTGCTTAAAGAAATGATACTACAGTTCACATTCACCCGAAGTTCGTCCACATTGCACATCATGGTCAACATTTCATTAAAGGCTCTTTTCATCACATCATCAACAACATCATAACCATAATTGCTCTTCTTCTTAATCATCCTTTTCTTTTTTTTCTCCTCCTCCTCTTTCTTTTCCTCTTTTTTGAATATATTAGTATTAAAAAGACTATTAGGAACAACAGTATTGATTTGTCTTAAAGTCTCTTTGATTAGGAAGTTCTGAAAAAATACAACCTGCACTCACTTCAGATTTCAATTCAAGCAAAATATTGGTGGCCACCATGGTATGATGGTAGAATCTGAAGAGCACAAGATCATCACCATTGCTCTGTAAACACACCATGAAGTAGAGTCCAAGGATGCAGGAAGCTTTGATGATCCACAAGCATGAGTCAATTTTGCTGATGTGACCTTGGGTCAGTCACTGTCTGCACATAGCTTATTTAATAAATGGATCACATACCAAATCAAATCTATCACTCAGCCTGTAGGTTTACAACAGTGGCACCACTCAGGCAAATAATGTTGTTGCTACAACTGGTATACCTACAGACACAGATGATGTCACCACTACAGAAGAAAAATATTCAAGTTGTGCTGCCATATATTTCTTCTTCACTGGCTTCAGGCCTGTGTATAGGATGGAGACTGCTTTGATCACCATGGTGGATGACCTACACTGGGAACTGGAAAGGTAATTATGTCTTTTTTGTTTCTGCTGGGCCTTTCGGCAGCTTTCAGTACCATTGACCATGGTATCCTTCTGAGCCGTCTCTCTGGGATGGACCTTGGAGGCACTGCTTCATGGTGGCTCCTGTCTTTCTTGGAGGGGAGAATTCAGAAGGCGGTGCTGGGGGACTCCTGTTTGACACTCTGACCATTGGCCTGGTGTTCTGTTTTGTCCCCTATGCTATTTAACATCTATATGAAACCACTGGGAGAGGTTGTCTGGAGTTTGGGTGTTCCATAGTACCAGTATGTTGATGAAACCCAACTCTATCTCTCCTTTCTATCTAATTCTGAGGAAGCTGTTTTGGTTCTAGCTTAGCAATTTATTGGGGATGAAAAAATGGCAAAAGACAACACGAGCAAAAGCAGAATTACTCAATTCTTGTTGCACCTCTGTTTTTTTCTCAAAAGGCAGTCTATGACCCTCCAGGCATATGTGAAGTTCAAGTGGAGGGACACGATTGCAGCTTGAGATTGATATATAAATAGTCAAGGAATACGTTATTACTTTGAATGAGTTCAAATCTTCAGGGTCCCATGAACTGCATCCAAGAGTAATGGCAGAACTGGCTGAAGAACTGTCAGAATCATTGTCTATTATTTTCTTGAAATCATGGAAAATGGGTCAAGTACCAGATGACTGGAGGAGAGCTAATCTTGACTCTCTCTTCAAAAGGGCCATAAAGGAGGAAACTGGAAAGCACAGACCAGTCAGCCTGACATCAATCCCAGGGAAAACTCTAGAGCAGAAAGCTGTCATTGCAAGCTCATTGAAAACAATGCAATAATAACCAGAAGCCAATATGAATTTGTCAAGAACAAATCTTGCTAGACTACTATCTCATTTTCTGATCAAGAACCTCCCTGGTAGATGGTGGGAATGCTATAGATGTAATATATGACTTCAGCAAGCTAACTAGGTGTGGGCTGGATAGAACAACTGTCAGGTGGATACATCGTTGGTTACAAAATCATATTTAGAGCGTAATTATCAATGGCTCCTTTTCAAACTGGGAGGAGGTAACAAGTGGGATACCACAAGTCTCAGTCCTGGGACCAAAGCTCTTCAATATTTTTTATTAATGACCTGGATGAGAGGTGCAGGGAACATTTATCAAATTTACAGATGACACAAAATCGGGTGGAATAGTTAATAATCTGGAAGATAGAAACAAAACTTAAAAAGATCTTGAGCACTGAGCTGAAATCAACAGAATGAAATTCAACAATGGCACTACGCTGGGTAGAGGGAGATATGGGGAGAGGAGACAAGGAAATCTTTGTAGGAGAGGGGGAGGGAACAGGATCCTAGGCACCCCCAAATTGTCTCCCAATTCAGACAGCCTGGATAGCCATGGCAATAGTCCCCCTGGGTTAAAAATGCTGCCACTGAATGCCAGGTCAGTAAAAGGGAAAACATCAGCCATCCAAGACCTGATCCTGGAGGAGCATGCTGACCTGGCCTGTATTACAGAGACCTGGCTGGATGAAGCTGGGGGAGTTAGTCTCTCCCAGCTTTGCCCACCTGGGTTCTCTGTGAAGAGCAGGCCAGACCTGGGAGGCGGGGAGGTGGAGTTGCAGTAGTCTATCGTGATTTCATCCCCCTCACCAGGTGCCTTGTCCCACAGTTTTCTGGGTTCAAGTGTGTATACTTAAAGGTGGGTGTCTGGCACAGAATAGGGATTCTGTTGGTGTACCGTCCACCCTGCTGCTCAACAGTCTCCCTTCCTCAGCTGACTGAGTTGGTATTGGAGGTGATGTTGGAGTCCTCTAGGCTGATAGTACTGGGGGACTTCAATGTCCACGCTGAGACCAACTCATTAGGAACGGCTCAGGACTTCATGTCCTCCATGACAACCATGGGTCTGTCCCAAGTGGTTTCTGGCCCCACACATATAGCAGGGCACACTCTGGACCTTGTATTTCATGCTGGGCAGGATGATGGTGATCTGGGTGTGGAGGAGCTCTCTGTAGTTTCGTTGTCATGGACAGATCACTACCTGGTGAGGTTTAGACTTACTGGAACTCTTAATCTCTGCAGGGGTGGAGGACCTATTAGGATGGTCCGCCCCAGAAGACTGATGGATCCAAGTGATTTTCTGATGGCTCTTGGGGAGTTTCCTGCTGCCTTTTACTTTACTTTACTTTTATTGTATTTATATCCCGCCCAATTGGTCAGATGACCACTCTGGGCGGCTAACAACATTTAAAACAAAACAATTTAAATATAAAATCAATATAAAATCAGTATATAGCATCAAAATCAATTATTCAAGATGGAAAAAAGGAAAGAAAAAGAAAAAGAAAAATCAAATAGTGACTGGAGGGAAGGCCTGCTTAAACATCCAAGTTTTTAGTTGGGTCTTAAAAATGCCCAGCGAAGGGGCCATACGAATCTCAGGAGGGAGCTTATTCCAGAGGCGAGGAGCCACCGCCGAGAAGGCCCGGTTTCTTGTTTTTTCCTTCCGGGCCTCTCTCGGCGTTAGGCTCCTCAACCTCACCTCCTGGCTCGCTCGAGTGATACGGGTAGATTTCGGTGGGAATAGGCGTTCCGCCAGATATCGAGGCCCTAAACCGTTTAGAGCTTTATACGTAATCATTAAAACTTTGAAGTCAACGCGGAACCGAACGGGCAGCCAATGTAAAGCGGCCAGAGTGGGAGAGATATGATGGTATTTTCTCACCCCACTTGGCAGGCGATCCTGTCGAAGCTCTGGCTGATCTCTGGAATGGGGAAATGGCCAGGGCGGTGGACACAATCACTTCTAAGCATCCCCTTCCACGAAGTAGAGCCAGGCAAGACCCCTGGTTCACCAGGGAGCTGGCAGTGATGAAACGAGTGGGACGGAGACTAGAGCGACGATGGCGGAAAACTCAGAGTGAATCCGACTGAACATGGGCTAGAGCCCATTTGAAGGCCTGTTCCTTGGCAGTGGCTGCAATAAAGAAAAGGTTCTTTGCTGCTGCCATTGCATCTGCACAGTCATCCAGAGGAGTTATTTTCAGTGGTCAAGGGCTTAGTACATGCTGGACCAAAAGAACAAAATATTGACCACTCCACAACCCGCTGTGAGGAATTTGCATGATATTTCACAGATAAAGTCACTCAGATCTGCTCTGATTTGGATGCTGTAATTGATACAGACCCAGTGGATGTAACTTTGGCCCCTGCTTGTCCTGTTTTAATGGATACTTTTCAGTTGGTGCAGCCTGATGTTGTGGACAGGATTCTTGGAGAGGTGAATGCCACCATATGTGTGCTGGACCCTTGCCCTTCCTGGCTGATGGGGTACGGGGAGTGGTAAATGCCTCCTTGCAGCAGGGTAGGATCCTGTTTGCTTAAAGGAGGAAGTAATACGAGAGACCACTATTGAAGAAGCCCTCCCTGTATCCCAGTGTACTGGATAACTACTGGCCAGTCTCAAACATCCCATTCCTGGGCAAGGTACTGGAGTGTGTGGTGGTTTCTGAGCTCCAGGGATTTCTGGAGGAAGTGGATTATCTAGACCCATCTGGTTTCAGGCCTGGCTATGGGACAGAGACAGCTTTAGTCGCCTTGGTGGATGACCTATGCCGGGAACTGGACAGGGGGAGTGTGTCCCTGTTGGTTCTGAAGACCTCTCAGAAGCTTTCAAAACCATTGGCCATGGTATCCTTCTGGGCCGTCTCTCTGGGATGGGACTTGGAAGCACAGTTTTACAATGCCTCCAGTCCTTCCTGGAGGGGAAAACTCAGAAGGTGACACTGGGTGACTCCTGTTCAATGCCCTGGCCATTGGCCTGTGGCATTCCTCAGGGTTCTGCTTTGTCTCCCATGCTTTTTAACATCTTCGTAAAACTGCTGGGAGAGGTTGTCCGAAGTTTTGGGGTTCGGTGTCACTAATATGCAGATGACACCCAACTCTATCTCTCCTTTCCACCTAATTCCAGGGAAGCTGTCTTCACTCTAAACCAGTGCTTGGCATCAGTAACAGGCTGGATGAGGGCAAACAAACTGAAACTTAATCCAGACAAGACACAGGTGCTCCTGGCCAATCGAAAGGCAGATGAGGGAATAGGGATATTACCTGTGCTGGATGGGGTTACACTCCCCCTGAAAACTCAGGTCCACAGCTTGGGTGTACTCCTGGATTCATCCCTAAGCTTGGATGCCCAGGTCTCGGTGGTGGCCAGGAGTGCATTTGCACAGCTAAAGCTGGTGCGCCAGCTGCACCCATTCCTTGAGATGTCGGATTTGGCTACAGTGACACATGCCTTAGTTACATTCTGTTTGGATTACTGTAACGCGTTCTATGTGGGGCTGCCTTTGAAGACGGTTCGGAAACTTCAGCTGGTGCAAAACTCTGCAGCCAGGCTACTGACTGAGGCCAGCTACAGGGAGCATATAACGCACCTGTTACAAGAACTGCACAGGCTACCAGTCCGTTTCAAAGTTCTGGTCATTACCTATAAAGCCCTATACAGCTTGGGTCCAGGCTACCTGAAGGACCATATCTCCCTATATGCACCTTCTCGGCAATTAAGCTCAGCAGAGGAGACCCTCCTCTCAGTTCCATTGCCAGCACAAGCACAGCTGATGGGGACACACGGGAGAGGGCCTTCTCTGTGGCAGCTCCCAGGCTATGGAACGCTCTCCCTCAGGAGATCGGGATGATCCCTTCCCTGTTATCCTTCCGAAAAACGCTAAAGACCCATCTCTTCAGGCAGGCTTTTAAGAGTTATAACTGAATCCCTGAACCCCATTTCAGCAGATAATTTTAATCTTTTCCATGTTTCCATGTTTTAATCTTTTAATTTAATTTTAAAATCATATATTGTTTAATTTATCTTTTAATATTTAACTTATGTGTTTTTAAATTGTGTGAATTTTTTAACATTGTGAGCCGCTTTGGGTCCCTTGTTGGGAGAAATGCGGCATACAAATAAAACTAATAAATAATAATAATAATAATAATAATGATAAATGTGAACTTTTACACCTAGGAAAAAGAAAACCAATGGTTATAAAACAGGGAATACTTGGTTCAGCAATACTACTGCGAGAAAAAAAATGGAATTGCTGTCGATTGCAAGTTGAATATAAGCCAACAGATACAGCTGCAAAAGAAGCAAATACCATTTTTGTCTGCATTACCAGGAGTGTAATGAAAGATCCAGATGGGGCAGGATCTGTTCTCAATCACTCAAGAATGCAGGACACATAATAATTGGCTCTGGTTACAAGAAGCCAGATTTCAGCTGAATATCAGGAAAACTGCATAACTGTTAGAGCAGTATGACAACGGAACCAATGGCCTTGATAGGGGTGAGTGCACCAATGCTGGAGGCATTCAAGAGAAAATTGGACAACCATCTGTCAGATGTACTTTGATTTGGATTGCGGCATTGAACAGGGGGTTGGACTTGGTGGCCTTATGTATATATTTATTTATATACTTATTTATTTCAGTTATTTTTATGCTGACCAGTTTAGTGAAAAGCACAACCCTGGGTGGTTAACAATAAAGTACTAAACCCAATATGCTTCCCCCACATCACCATCAGATCCCAAACAAACCCAATCCAATAAAACATCCTATAACAAACAAACAGAGACATTGATGGCCAGCCGATAACATGCTTGCAATTACTGTGGTGGGGAGAGTCTCTCTAAAGGCTTCCTCAAAGAGACAGGTCTTTAAAGCGAAGTGAAGCAAAGTGTGCTGCTTACGTACCACCCCATAGTGCTAAAAACACTGTCTGGGCAGTTTATAAATTAATTATTGTCCCCACCCCCAGAAAGCTGGGTATTTGATTTACCAACCTTAGAAGAATGGAAGACTTGAGCCGGCTACCTGAGCCTAACTCAGGATTTACAGCCCTTGTGGTTACCCCACATTTATTGACCAAACAGGGCTGTTTATTTGTCACTTAAGAATGAGATGCTCATTGTGATTCAGATTGGCTAAAAAAGAACTATTACAGAAAATGTATACATAATAGCACACCTTTTTTTTTTGCAGTCTCTTAGGTACCCATTATTGTTTGTCCAGTCATGCTCCCCATTGTGCAAGCAGTTTCACAAACAGGGGACAAGAAGGTGGCCTGGAGCATGATTCATATCGCTTTCCTGATTGCTTTTACTCGGTCATGTAAGTCAATAACGTTTTGTCCTTGATTTGTTTTTTGAAAGGACTATGGTAGATGGGCCCAAATTAGCATGGAATGTCAAACTAGAGTAGGCCCACTGAGTTATTGAGGATTTGGTGAGTCAACTCTTCCAGATGTTCTGTTGATTCAAATGGGCCTATTCTAGGTACTTTAGCAAGTGAAGTAGACCTTCTGAATCAACAGAACTTATCAAAGAGTTGACATACCAAATCCTCACTGACGCAGTAGGCCTACTCTAGTGCATTGTACTACACTAAGCAACAGGATATCTGCCTTAGTCTAATAATGGAGATGCTTTTGCAGCACAATAGGGAATGATGCCTCATCATGATAACAGTATTAAATAAAGGATTACTTAATATCAATGAAGTTATATTAAAAATAAAAAGTTACCAGTATTTTTAGATGCCACTCACCTATCTCTTTCCCCATAATATAGAAAAGGCTGGCTATAATTAAATTACTATAACTTTTGAACTAAACACAAATTTGGAGAGATTAAAAAAGAGATAGAAAATGAACACACACAATCAAATCATTAATATCTTAAGCTACAAAGCAAAAAAAAAAAAATAGCCTATGGAAATAATGAAAACACAGTTTACCCATTCCAGAAATATGGTTGATGCCATAAAATTTTAATCTTAGCTTTGTATGAAATGTAGTATTGCACTCACCATCAATAGTCTAATTAGGTTGCGACTTGAATCTTCTCTAGCATGCTGGAAGATCCTTACCTATTTCAGGAATTATCCTTTATGAAAGTTAACAAACTGAATTCCTTGTGTGGATCCCTATATGATTTATATATCTTTTAGAAAGAACTCCAGCCTATTTACTGATCAATTCTTCTGAGTTAATTCACTATTATTCCCAGATGATAGATACACCAATATCGTTGCCCTGCCTTCTTCTGCCTTGCACTCTTCCTCTTGCTCCCTTAGACTTATGCTCTAATGCTACTGGTTGACTGTTACAATAGTAATCAGAGCAATCCCAAAGTAACTTAGAAGCAAAGATCCCATGGCTCCTTTTGCTGTCATTAGCTTAGCTGTCCTTCGCTGGCTATGTCTTTGAAGTGAAGCCATACAGATGCTTCCCAGATGCCAAGGTGGGCTGTGGAATCATATTTTGTGTATGCAAGTTGATTGACTAATTCAGCTGGTAAATAGACAAACACTGAGATGAGATAACTTGCCACAACAAAATTGTAAATGTTCCTATTCCAATTCATTGTGTTTAACAACCAGCTTCAACTCCATTTCCCCTTAATATATTTATATAATTACTTATACCACTCAGCCTATTCTTACAACTTGGTGCAAATGAGAACAAGAGCTTCACAACACAACTCTATAAATGCACCAATGTGAGATGCCTAATTATTCAGAATATTTTGCAGGGGTTGGCCACATGTGGCCAAGGGTCATTTCGTTGCCCTCATGGCAAGAGAAGGCAAGCCTCCTCCATTCCTGGATACCTCTTGAGGTGGCAAGTTTCTTTTTTTCTGGCAAGGTCTTCCTTAAGCCCTCACCCATACAAAAAACAACAACAACAACAACAGCTGGCTGCTGATTTTTGCCTACTTTGGATTTACCAACTGGGATCAGGGTGGGCACCTGTGTCCTTCCAACTCATGTTGGACTGGAACTCCCATCAACCCTTGACATTAGCCATGCAGCCAAAGCCTTCTGGGAATTGCAGTCAAATAATTTTGGGGAATGGGGTAACAATGTGGCCAGCCTTGGATGAGGGAGGACTG
This sequence comes from Intellagama lesueurii, assembly GCA_037013535.1. NCBI lineage: Eukaryota > Metazoa > Chordata > Lepidosauria > Squamata > Agamidae > Intellagama > Intellagama lesueurii. The sequence continues at coordinate 23,512,856 of JBAJHW010000010.1, read as the reverse complement.
CACTTGAAATAAAACAGAAGAAGGCTTCCCTCTTACCCTCAGTGTCCAGTCAAGTGGGGAAGGGGACCTTATGCACAAAAGCCCTAGCCTTATCCACAAACACTCTCCCTACAGTTGGCAATACCTGGTAAGTCCATGGTTCCCAGTCACATGGAGGTGGCTTGTGGATAAGGGACCTCACTTCTTCAGGAGGCTGCTGTGACATCCAGGCAAGACCGCTCTTCTTGCCCATGGGAATATCTTCTCAGATTCCTAATGACCACATAGGGCTCATGTCTTGACCCATTCTTTTAAAAAGGGTGGAGGGAAGGCTCTGAGATAACAAGAAGTGGGGAAGAGAAAGATTCACAAAAAGAGACACAATCAGCGGCATTGGAGTCTGTACTTCTATCAAGTCTGGATCTATACAATGCCATCGAAAGAACTTTTGAGAAAACTGCCACAGCGGCTGAAAGCCAGACACAGGAGAGACTGAACGGAGCCCTTTGATTCCCTGATGTGAATTGTTGGGATGAAGCTTATCCTGTAAAAAAGGACTGGCCAGATCCAGCATCTGGAGTTTGCTTTCACTTTTGCAATAAGTATCCGATGCTTGATTTGCTGCAGCCGCTGCTTGCATTAGCTAGTACAGCTCTACTACTGTGGAAGTAGCTTCATAGCCTTGAGGTTCTTTATTCCACATGCTCATTTCTGTCTTATCTCCTTTCTCCCTTTTCTCTTTTTTTAAACAAGTTTAATGGAACACATTTTTAATTAGTAACATTCTAATGAATATACATAAATAGAGCCTGCCCCCCCCCATGCACCACCCTAGCGAACAAGCCTATCAATGTGACTATGAAAGATTAAAAACGATTTCACGAAAGGCAAATATGATAAATAAGTCATGGCTGCCTCTGTTTACAATGTACACAAACATAAAACGGGAGGGGAGGGAGAGTTTACAGCAGTTTGTCCTAGAAAGGCTGGAGAAAAGAACTAAAACTCCAAGATGGCATTTTATTATTTGCAGATTTCCCCCCCCTCCCTTTCTCCCTCCCTCCCTCTTTCATTCCATCAGCGGAGAGGAATGGTCTAGTTCTTTTTATTACACCTGTGAATTTGCTGAGTGATCTGCAGTAGAATGGATCATAATTCAGGAGCCAGCGAGCAGCGAAAGATGAGGAAGTGGTGTTCACCAGTCCGTGGGGATGATTATTTCGCTGCCATTTTAGAGTCAATAGCCACTATTGCTGCCTTACCTATCACAGACACCGCACCCTCAATTCCTGCTGGCTGTAATCAGAAAAGCTCTTTTCTCAGGAAGAAGGCAGGCTTTAAAAAAAATGTTTAGAACATTAATTACGTTTGCTGCTTCTCAAGTATTATTTTATGTTTACTGTAATCTGCCTTGGAGGTAAAAAGATGGCATTGAACTATTTTAAATAAACAAACAGCTTGGGAATTGCACAGCCTGCATAGTGTGAAGAGGTATTTGCTTTTATTTATCTTAAGCCTGCTGTCTACCAGTTTCAATCGATGGCCCCAAAGGTTCGAATCTGGGAAGCAAATGAATAATTTCCTGTCCACGTATGATTTTTTGGTTTATAAAACACTATCACGTCTCCAAACTGTTTCTTTCTTTCTTGGTAGTTGCTGTTCTTTTTTAAAGGTTGTAAAAAGCAAGACAACTGGTTAAGTTCATTGGACACAGTGTTGGACTAGGGTTCAGTAGTCCTGGGTTCAAATCCCACCTCAGACTTGAAAACCCACCAAAAGATGAAAACAGGAAACTGCTCCTTGAACAATGTGTATACTTCAGAAACCCTCTTACAATTAAATAATCATGTGCTGTCAAGTAAATTCTGACTTGTGGTGACCCTTTTCAGGGTTTTCCAGGTAGAGAACACTGAGAACTGATTTACTATTCCCTTCTTCTGGAGGAGCTTTGAGGCTGTGCAGTTTGCCCAAGGTCACCCAGGCTGGCTCTACTCAGGGGAGGCACATTGAGGAATCAAATTTCAAACCTCAGGCTCTGCAGCTAGATACCTAAACCACTGAGCTATCCAAACAGCTACTAGTCAAAAGCTACTTGATGGTGTATTGCAATAACAAGAGGTCTGGCTTATTTATGTATTTATTTTTAACCCCAACTAAATCAGCAGATCTCAGGATGAAGTACAGGAAAAAAAAATCAACTTCAAACAGCTGAAATAATTCAGATGCATTAAAACAATTTCAAACACTTGAAAATATATTAACAATAACAATAAATTAAAAAAAACACTTGCAAATGACATTGAACTGAAGTGTTCCAAGCTATATGTCTACAATTCCAAGTCTAATCATTTATAAAGAAGTGCTAATGAAAGCTGCGGGCCTTGCCTCCAGATAAACACCCCTTCATATAAACATGATTGGGATCAATTGCCGTGTATATCTCAGTGTCAGAACACTCAAGGCCAACTCTGTTCCCAGGGAAATGAAAATGCACATTTGGCTTTGTGTTCTCAGCTTTCTGCTTTTCAAAAGTAGAGGAGGAAACTGCATAATGAAGATCTGGAATCTACCAGCTTGTGTTTCACCAAACCCTGCCAGACTTCAGTGGCACAAACATGCCTTGGGGATCTCAGGAAGTTGGCTGAGTAATAATGCACAGATGAAGCAACAAGCTCTTCTCCTCTACATAAAATACACACGTGCCTGTCTAATCTGGATATCATTTTTGCACTCAAATATTACTCAAAATCAACTAGTCAACGCCACCTAAATAGGAGTGGCATGAATAAACTCTCATGAATTCACGTAACAGAGTTCTGCATGTGCTATTGAATAGTTGAAGCAGTCAAGGAATGAATATAGATACAGGGCTGAATCAAATTGATAATTCCCACTCGAGTAGATCCAAAGTATCAGTCGGATCTGTGTAATTTGTTGAGTCACAATTCTTCAGTTAATTCATAGAATAATTGAGTTGGAAGGGGCCTATAAGGCCAACGAGTCCAACCTCCTGCAGATCAAAGCAGATCTGACAGAGTCCAATTTTCCCTTCAATGCCTCCAGCATTGGAGCAGTCACCATGTCCCAAGGTAATTGGTTCCATTGTTGTACTGCTCTAATAGTTAAGAAGTTTTTTTTTTTGTATTCAGCTGAAATCTGGCTTCCTTTAGTTTGAGCCCATTATTACATGTCCTACACTCTGGGATGATCGAGAACAGATCCTGACCCTCCTCTGTATGACTACTTTTCAAGTATTCATGTGCTTATTGATAGTTGAGACTGCCAATTGAAATTAGGTAATAGGCTTATCATACGGGAACCATAGAGAGAACATTTAAGGTGGGCTGAAGTGAGTCCTTTTTACATCAACTTTCAGAAGAGTTCTTCCTTTTGCTGACGGGAGTGGGGGTAGTTGGTTATTTTGAATGGGTTGCAAAAGTGTAATACTGGTAGAATGAACCCTGATTGCAACTAGAATTGGAAACCTTGTTCTCATACCGAAAGTACTTTATTTGGATTTTGAGACCTCACGACATAGCCAGGTCTGATTGGGTATGTAATATTATGATTGTGTGTGAAATACATGATTCCTGATTGGCTAGTATCACTTGAAGATAAAGGACAAATAATACTGAAGTGGCAGCAGGGAAAATGTTGGCTACAGACAGCTGAAAACACACAAGTGTCCAAAAATAAAGAAAGAAAATTTGAAACAAAAAGAAAACTGAGTGACAGTCAAGTTTGTTACTAGACTTTGCCAAAAGGGAAATGCAAAGCAAATGTGGTCGTTTGCTACTTGAGCAAAATATCTGAGCAACATGGAAAAAGTAGAAGTAAAAATGGTAGTATTTCTGTATCCCTAGGTATCCCTTTTTCAGACAATCATTTTTGGACTGGCTTTGAACAACAAACAGAGCAAATGTTAATCTCATGTGCCTGACAATATTATGTGTGTTTTCAATGTTTTTTAAAGGGGTTTCTAACAGTTTTAAGCAATTGTTTCAATACTGTTATATGCTTAGCTGCTTTTAAAATGTAATTTATTGTGGGTTTAGTCAACCTGTTTTTAAATAAATAAATAATAAATATCTTGAAATAAGTAAGTAAGTTATTAAGTAAGTAAGTAAGGTTGGTTAAAACACTTATGATGTAAAATAGAATTTCCTTTCTTCAAGTCACATGTTTTATAGTGATTATGGAACATTAACTATCCACAAAAAACGTACAACCTTCATGAGAAGTATCAGCCATAGGAAAGAAGAACATGCCTTTCTCGAGGTTATTGTATCACAGCTCCCATAATTCTTCATCTCCTGCTGTGCTGTGTAGATTTGATGGGAACTGGAGTCCAACAACATCTGGAATTCTACCCATGGCTGATTGGTTTCAGTTGTAATGAAGCCTATCATTTGTATTGTTGGAAAGCATGGCCGGAAATGGAAATGGACCAATGAAGGTCACTTGGAAGTCTCATGCACTGGGAGCACCTGAGGGTACTTTGAATGGGAAACAACTGTGGCTTCTGGTGTCATGAGATCTTCCCTTCAGTTCAGCAGAAACAAGAGACTGAAACATTTCATCAGTACATCCTTAATGCACGAGAAATAATTGTAATGTTATGAGGAAAAACAAGGAAGAATGAATATTTTGATGTGTGTAATTGCTAGAGGTATTTCCTGTTCAGGATCTGGGGAATAGGGACTGAAGTCTTGGCAAACCATTTGGGAACTGTTGCAATGTTTATTAAGTAAGAACTAATGGAAAAACTCAGGTTTGACATTATCACTTATTACAACTGTACACTGAAAAGAGCTCAAAGTTATCTCTTGCCACAAGAGTACACCTGTAGCGTAATTTAGACAGTTGCTGGAAAAAAGGAATTAATTATGAACAACATGTTGTCTGTAATGAGTTACTTCCAAACTTCGTCAATTTCAGAGTTTCAGTAAACACATAGGAAGGATAGGATCAGGATTGTATCCACTGTGTCTTCATTTCTGAACTCCACATGTCATAGAGTCCACCCTTCGAGGCAGCCTATTCCACTGCCAGACACCTCTGACCGTCAGGAAGTTTCAGTCATATGCAATATACATGCACCTCTCTTTCTCCATATTACCTAGAAATCGGAAAAACACACCGTTGCTGGTTCTTTGGAGAGAACCTACATTCTTCATTGGCAATCAATGAAGGTATAGGCAGAGGCAGATGATGCATTTTCAATATGGAGAGGGACCATACCTCAGTGTGGGAACATGCACATTAGCAATCAGAAGGTTCCAGGTTCAATCTCCTGGCATCTTTGCTTCAAAACATTAAGGAGCAGTTGATGAGAAAAGCAAGAGGAACCAGCACCTGTCTCCTCTCAGTATAGAAAACAGGGGTGGGCATTTTTGGATTTCATAGAATCATAGAATAATTGAGTTGGAAGGGGCTTATAGGATCATCGAGTCCAACCTTCTGCTCAGGAATCCAGATCAAAGCAGATCCGAGAGATGGATTTCTTGGACTCTCACTCCCAGAATTCACCCAGAATCCTCTAGGTAGAATTGAGAGAGCAAAATCAAAAGGCAGAAGAGAGGTATTCCTACTGGCTTCTGGGTTTCACTCTGCATGTTTGAAGAAGAAAGAGACGGTCCCAGTGCTCACTTACAGAGTCCTGGCGCCTCACTGGGAGTCATAGCAAAGTGCCATTGGGAGAGTAGTTTCATGAAAAGCTCCTTCTATAGATCCTAATGGGTAGTGGGACTATCTTTCCCATGAGCACTGTGGCGACTCCCAATGAGCACTGGAACTATTTCCTTCTGCTTTGAAGCAGAAACACATAGAATAAAATATATATGATAGTAACGATGTCTTCCTTTTGCCTTTTGCTTTAGTTCTCTAATTCCCAGCATTCTGCCTGGAGGGTTCTGGGAGAATTCGGGAGTAGAATCTTAGAAATTCAAAAAAACCCATCCCTAATAGACAAGGCTGAGGAAGATTAAGTCTGTTATAAGGCAGTTTCTTATGCCTTTCCAAATTGTCTATTCTCAAATTTCCAAAAATAAAAGAATGACTAGATGTCTCTGTGTGCAATGTTACAAATGGTTAATTTTACCAAGATGAATAAACCAAGGCATGAGTTATGCAAACACAGATTTTAGAGGGTAGAAAATCATGGGCTTCTCCATATTGTTGCCACAGAATACAAACAACTGTAAGAGAAAAGGGTGCAATGCAAAGGAGCTTTAAAACGTGTGATAACATGTGATACTCCAAATGTGTAATGGTTTGTTACTAGGGTGAGGGAGCTATTCCCCCAAATTGGCGTGGTGGTGACATACCACACCCATGAGCTGCTCTTTTTACAAATACAATATAAAATGGTACAGCCTAAATGCATTATCTTCCACCTTAGTCAAAACTAGGCCCAAGGGTCAAACTACAAATTACTCCAAAACTAGCAGCATATCTAACAGTAAGAATGGATGCCTAATCAGGATTGGAATCCTAGACTGATGGTTTGGGGATGAGAATTTTCCCAGTTCACTAGCGGGGGGGTCACAAAAAAGGAGTGAATCTTAGTGACAAAAGCATAAACCTTTATTACTTTCAAAACCAGAAGAATCACTAAAGTGGTTCTCAGTAGAGATGGTCACAAACTGTAAAACCAGTTCATGCCAGTTCATTTTTCAGCCAAACAGGTATCTGGCATTTCCCAGCCTTGCCTCCTCTGGCAGGCACCCACTCAGAGGCAGCCCCATGGCTTCCCTGTCCTGTCTTCTCTGGACACTACCTCTGAGTGAGTGCTTGCCAGTGGAAGTGAGGTTGGGAGGCACCTCAAACCTGTTTGGCCAAAAAATGAACTGGCACAAACTATAGATGGGTGGTTCGTACCCATCTCTAGTTCTTTCAGGTGCACAGCTTTGGGCTGCTTCTAGATTCATGTCTGAGCCTGGATGCCCAGTTGGCAGTGGCCAGGAGTGCCTTTCACAGTTAAAACTAGTGCACCACCTGTACCCATTCCTTCAGAGGTCCGATCTGGCCACTGTGACACATTCCTAAATTACATCCCAGCTGGATTACTGCAATGTGCTCTAAATAGGGCTATCTCTGGAAAATGTCTGGAAATGTTAGTGGGTCTCAAACATGGAAGTCAGATTGCTGACTGGGGCCGGTTACAGGGATCACATAGCCCCCGTTGTTCCAGCAGCTCCACTGGCAGCTGATCTGTTTCCAGGCGCAATTCAAAGTGCAGGTTCTAACCTATAAAGCCCTAAACAGCTTGTGTCCAAGCCATCTCAAGTACCGTATCTTCCAATATGAGCCTGCTCAGGTATTAAGATCCTCTGGAGATGCCTTTCTCTCTGTCCCACCATCTTCACAGGTGTCTTGGGTGAGAACATGGGAGAGGGACTTGTCAGTTGCTACTCCCAGGCTTTGGAACTTCCTCCCACAAGAGGCCAGGATGGCCCCCTCTTTGCTGTCCTTCCACAAGCAGGCAAAGACCTTTCTCTTCCGGCTTTTCCTTAGGGGCTAGCAGCCTGACTGGGTTTTTTTAATGGATTGTTGTATCTTACTGCTTTGAATCTGTTTTCAGTATTGCTTTTGTTTACCATCTCTTAGAGTGGCTTTTGTTTGATCCTTTTTTGTTTTTGCGTACTTATCATTTTTATCAAATATTGTCTTTTAATGACATAAGTCATCTTGGTGTACTTGTTTGTTTTTCGCTTTAAATACGGTTTTGTCTTGTAATGGTGTAAACTGCCTTGGATCCTTTTGAAGGAGAAAGGCAGTGTAAAAATATTTTAAATAAAATAAATGAAGTATTTCTGAAATAATAAACAGTTGCTGTTTTATACTTCTGGATGATAATTCCAAAGTGCAGAATGAATAACAACATGAATACATAATATAGAAACAACACTACGTACTACAAGGACTGTTTCTTTATTCAGGAAATGTCCTTATCTATTATAGTTGTGGAAGGGGTAGCCGTGTTAGTCTGTGCAAGCATTGTAGGTGAAAACAAAATGAAAATATAAAGTGAAAAAAGACCCCCCCCCCCAAAAAAAAGTGGAGGCACCTTAAAGACTAACTTTTATATTTTTTGATGTGAGCTTTCATGGCCAAGTCCACTTCATCAGACATAAGACACAACTCTCCAGATTCGTTCTGATGCTCAAATACAGACACTTCCACATTTTCTCTCTTTCCCTTCAGTGGCAGGTTGAAGGCGGTAATCCTTTGGCCCTCACAGAAGTCCCCACCCCTACTGGACTCTTATACACTGGCAATCTGCATAGAAAACAAACTCCCGTGAAAGAAATGGAAAGCTTTCTCTCTACTTTGTCAACTGCAATGAGGTTGCATTTGGAGACTGACTCTATGGTGGAGAGGAAAAGGGCTACAATCTTCCGATGCCCATATTAGCATCCCAGATGGGTTAGAAAGCAAAACGAGATGAAATGGTTAATTATGCCTTCAAGATAGCATGTAGCTTGCCTCTAAGATGCATTATAAGAAGATGAAGTACAGGTCTTTCTCCATTAACGAGGCAAGGTGGGAGGCACATTATAAACCGACCCAAGCTGTGTAAATGATTTCTAAGAGGCTTGGTAAATCAAGAGAACAGCACACTCTGTGGACGCTTAGAAAACCTGGACACCTGCTGAAGACTTTGCCAGTTGTTAGGTTGCTTTCCAGAAAGAAAAGGGAGGGGGAAAAGAAGAAAAGAAAAAAAGAGAATTTGTTTCTGTTTTGTTTTCTTTCTCACTCAAAGGAAAAAACAAAATCACTACAGAATTGCAAGGCAAGATTGGAAACCCTCTGCCCCCTCAGTTTCCTGCTGACCAGTGCCAACTAACCACCACATTATATTGTGTGTTGAAACAATTCCAGATTATAAAGCCACAGACTGAACTCCAGTACGCACACACGCACATGCAGCCGTCACCATGTACCTCTGGTTTATATAGAAAAAGAGCTACCCAGAAGTGAGAAGCTACCACCGTTTATCTGATCATCACAAAAGCAACCCAGCTGAAGGAGCTGTGAGTTCTAAAGACCCTCATGGGGCCAAGGAAGAAAGGTTCCTGCCTATTATTGGAGAAGAATAGGAGGGAGAGGGAAACGCGTTACTGCATGTAGCAGAATCTCCCCCCACCCACCCCCTACCCCAGTGCATTATGCAGCTCAGAAGTCAGTTTGAAAGCTTCCTTGGCTGGGAGCACCACGAAGTAAATACACATATTCCCCGCAGTGCACTACAGCTCTTACTTTAGAACGACTGTGGAGAAACAGAAAGATACTAAATGAATTGAGAACTTTAATCAAAAGGAGTAAAGAAGAGATAAGCTGACTGGGGGAAAAAAATAGAAGTGGAGGTTAGCAAACAAAGAACAAAGAGAGAGTTTTGAATACAATTACCAAGAAATAAGGAATAAAATTAGGACACCAAGGCAAGCAGGAAAGGAGGGGGGAAGATGTGAACAAAAACATTTCTGGCAGGTTGTTTAAAGGATCCATGTGGATCTAGAAGAAAGTATTAGATGTAGTTGAGATGCAGGAAACCAGGGGTCTCTTGGAACCAGAATACCATTAAGGATGAAACAGATATGCAAATGTGGTCCTTAAAAGTATTTTTTATTTTTTTACTCCCACTCTCCTTCTTCTTTCCCTCCTTTCAGATTGTGGATTTGTGGTGTTAGAAACCAGCTAAAGAGACAAGAGGAGTGCAGACTCTTTTCTTCTCCTTATGCTTCAGATAAACATTGAAAAATAGGGATGTGAACAATCCTCTCCTCACCAGAAACGATGGTGAGGAATTTCCTGCAGCTCTTAACAGAGCTCTCACATAGTTGAGAATGATGTTTTAGGCAAAACCATTTGGGGCAAACCAGCAGCTTTGTTTTTGACTTCGATGCACTTGATGGGTTTTTTGAGTCTTTTTTAAAAATCAGCCACTCCCTCCATTCTCACTACATGTGTGTGCTTTGTATCTCAAAGAGAAAGGGTGCTAGAGACATTTTACACCAGTTACATAGTTCCTTAGGAGGCAAAAAGAGATTTTGGACTCATTCTTGCAAAGACTTTTTCAGGGCTTTACAATTTCTCTTTGATATGTCTTGTAGTTTAAAGACAGCCTAAATCAACCACAGTGGCAATTTGGCAAGTATTCCTTCCATCTTTGGTAAAATGTTAGAGGGTAAACATCACCCAAACCACAGGGCAGATCCCAAAATATTTATTCAAAATGTAGAACTATGTTCAAATGGCCTATTTCAATTTTCCATCATATCCCTGATGGACCTCATCAGATGGGAAACGTTGACATCTGAGCGTTCAGCCTGGAGGCAGGCGGGGCAGCATGGCCTCTCCCAATTTGAAGAGGCACTTGTTCAGCAGGCCGAGGCAAAGAGGCAGTCCCGAAACCAGCAAAATCAGGGAGCTGGAGAGGGGAGAGATGGTATTTGTCTTCAGTGTGGAAGGGACGGTCACTCTCGAATTGGCCTTCTCAGCCACACTAGACGCTGTTCCAAGACCTCTATTCAGAGCACGTTACCATAGTCTCTCGAGTCTGAAGGATGCCTACCTACCATATCCCTGAGTGGAAAAATTAGAGTCTCTGAATTTATTTTGGGAATGGGTAGTAATCCTCCAATAGTTTCTCAGGGACAGACCTAATAATGGCAGTGGAAGTAGCCCAGCTTCTGTTTTTGTTTCAGACTTCTAAGGAGGTAGCCATATTAGTCTGTTGGAGTTAGAAAAACATGTATCTTGTGACTTCTGAAAGACTAACAAGTTTTATAACGACATAAGCTTTTGCCACAAGACACACCTTTTTTTCCCCAAGGGTGTGTGTGTGAAAGAGAGACAGGGAGAGACAGACAGAGAGGGAAAGAGGGAGGGACAAAATATAAATGACAGCAGCAGCAGCTCTGTTATAGCAACTTGCTCACTATTCTGCATCCTCCAGAATGCCCTGAACCAAAATCATTCTGCAACATTCTGTTCCTTCTATGAGGAAATGGCAGCCAACACAATCCTAAAAAGGTGCAGAATAAGCTGAGAAAATTCTACAAAGCTCTCTTCATTGTTTAAGAGGCAGAGGACAACAAGAAAGATCTCAAAAATGTTCAGGAAAAAAAATATTCTGAAAAATCTCAGCTCTGATCCCAAATTAATTTTTGCATTTGCTTGGTTTGAGCCCAAAATTCGGTGTAAACCCTACGCCGTTTCATCCTTGCACAGTAAAAGAAGAAATGTGAGAATTTTAATCCTTGTCACAAGACAATATTTTCTTCTTACAGTCTCATTCAGATTTTTTGCATAGATTCAGATTTGTGAGTGTGTGTTTCTTAAAAGCTCCAACATGTTAAAGTGCAATAACTGTTTCCTTGGGTATTTGTGATATTTTTGTGCATCTTGCCTGCCCTTTTCTGCATGCTGAGTGTGTGCATAGCTTCACAATGGGAAATTTTGCTTGAAGACATTTTGGTGCAAATTGGAAGGGGAAAAAAACAGAGAAAATGTGCTTAAAGTGTTAGTGTAACACTGGAGGTAAGATCTCACACAAAGATCAGAGATTTCTCAGCAGGCTGATTTTCAGTGCTGAGACTAAACTTAAATGCACACTCCTCTTTCAAAAAAGGTATCATTAGGCCACCGTTAAGACTAACAGATTTATATCAGTATGATCTTTCATGGACTGCAAACCATTTCTTGAGGTACAAAGGCTGAAATCTGGTAGTAAGTCGGAACTAAAGCTGGCCCATTGAATCAATGGGATTTGGTAAGTTCACAACACTTCCAACACCTGTGGAAGCGTTGTGGGAATTTGTTAATTCCCTCCCCACTTTTTGTTGTTAGCAGAGTATAGGGTACATAAAAAAAGCAAAAGCAGCAACAGCAGTAGAAAAAAAAGGTGTGTGTGAGAGAGAAGTAGTTCAAATTCTCAACATCTATCCCTTCATAGTAAATAGCAATTTGCATAATAAAAATCACTGTAAAAGCATCTTAAGTAGAAAAAGTGCAGTCAAATTGCTGGAGATCAGAAGCAGAGAATTACATGCCTGCCTTGGTCAGAGACGAGAAGAAGCAAAAAAACAACAAAAGCAAAGCAAACAAACAGGAAATTAAGGTGGCAAGCCAGAGGCAGGGAAGAGCACTTTGCTGATTGGTTAGTGGTAGAAGACAGTCACCTGAGTTTGTGAAAGCTTTCCTCCCACTGAAACTCAGTACTGTATTAGGTTGCATGCAAGGTTGTTAATTTCTCCATCAGGAAGTTTCATGGTTTACATGGGCCTACCCTGGTTGTGACGTACTACTGCAGCCACTAAGTGCAATATTTTAGCTGCAGGTTGATATATGTGCCAGTGTACATTATTCTAGGGGTGAGGGCCAGATGAAAGGGGATACAAAAGGTGTCAGCAGCATTACTGACACAGGTACTGAACTTCAAAGAAGCAACTGCATTCTTAACAGAGGTAATGGACATCCAGAGCATTGACTGTATAAGAGTTTACTTTTAAGGAAAGGGTTGATCAGAATGACAACCTTTACCTCTTTTGGAGGATGGAGGACAAGAGGACATTGACAGACACCTGTTAATGTCTGCCATCCTGATGCTTAACTAGTAAGTCACAACTAGAAGAGGCCCACAGAATCACTGGGGATCTGATGAATCATCTCCTCCATAAGTTCCATTGATTCAGTGGGGCTGTTCTAGTTGTGACTTACTATGCTGAGCAACAGGACTTTGGCCAATGTAATTGTTTTATTTACAAATATACAAGGAAAGCATAAATAACAGTAAAATGGCACTACTAGGTCTAATTGGGAAAGATGAAGATTCTCAACTACCAAGTCTGTTTCTTCTGCATCTCCATCTGCCTCGCTGTCTCAGCTAGAGACTGACATTATATACCCCAAATTCTGGTGGACATTTCATTGAAAAGCATGAAAAGATATGTGAACTATAATGAGAACATCTGATAGTCATTTATTTGTGAAAAGTAACTTCACAAATGTAGTTTGGTCTTACACTCCTACTCTAGCAGGAGCAAGGCATAGATGACTTTAAATGGACTACACAAATTAATGGAAAATAGGACCATCAAGGACTACGAGTCAGGGTAGCTCTATATCACCTTCTGTATTGGAAAACATATGCCTTTGTGGATCAGTTGCTGGGAAATGTGAGGTGGACAATGCAATTTCACTCAGGTCTTGAATTCCCACTATATGAACAGAATGAGTAGATAGGACGTTGCCCTGATTCAGTATGGCTCTTCTTACATTCTGAAGACTGGATCTGAAAACCTTAATGGGGAGTGGCTTCGTTTAGAACCCTCTTGGTCAAAACTAGTCATTTATTTCATGCTTTACAGATTTTTGTCAACCTTTGTTTTTTAAACCCACTTCTAGTCATTAGTGACAGGATTTCTTATCTGAGGGTAAATGGAATTTGTACCATTTGCTAATTTTTCCCCTCCTGTTCATGAACATGCAAAGCACTCCTCTCTCTCTCTCCCTTCCAAGAACTCCTTCCACAAAGTGTTGTCAATGGCTTGCCGTGTGCATGTGAAAGAAATGTAGCAGAATGTTAAATACAGAGGGGCATATAGTTTATTACATCTTGCAAGTTAGACAATCAATGGCATTAAGTTTGGTCCCTTCAATAAGAATAAATAAGTAATAAAATAGTCTTAAAGCATTAGAAGAGTAAAGAATATATGAAGGCCAGTTGATTACATCTCCTAGCCAAGTCCCTCCTCCTCCTGAGTCCCTGAGCCATATAATTAATCCTAGTGTATAAAGGCTAAAGTGGATTCTGTGATTCTCCCTAACTAAACTGTGCATATCACTATCACAAAATCTGCCATCTTCTGGCATGTAGAAAGGCTTTTCATTTGGGAGCAGTCTTTCTCCAACATGAGATAAAGAGAACTGGTTCAAGAACAAAGAAGGGCAAGAGACAAATAGGTGATAGGCTGATAGAACAGAAACAAAGATCTATGATTTTTTAAGAATTCAGTTGGTTTGCTTGTTTTTGTCCAATCCTATTGGTCATTTGTTTTCTTCTTCTTCCTTTCATCTCTTCAGTGGGAAAGAGTACATGTCTGACACAACAACAGAGATAAAAAGACAGAATGAGATTGGACTCAAAATGAGCTCTACAATTATTAATAGGCTAACAGCATGCCAGGAGTTAAGACAAATAAAGAGCTGCATATTTCTCTGCTGGTGACAGTTATGATTTAGAGAATAAATAGAAGGTTCTTCATTACTGCTTTCAATTACAAAGCTCCTCAATCAATACAGGTTTTTCTCATCAGCAGTGTTGCAAGTTTGGTCTTCTCCCTCAGCAGGTTTGCACCGCAGTAGGTGTGCCTCAGGCGAACATGAGAAGAAGCTCTCTACTAAGACCTCAACAATGGTTACTCATACATTTCATTCCTGATAAAACAGCTGCACCAGTAAAATGAGAGGAAGATTCATTTCCTGTCCTTGCTTTCTTTCAAGCAAATCATGGTGACATACGTGCCATACGTGGTCAGCACTGGAGGTTTTACTGGTCTACCACTGAGCTCCTGATGGTTGTAACAACAGCAGCAGCAACAATAACAATTCCAGTACTGAGTCTGATCATTGGGAAATAATCCCATAATGCTGTTTTTTGAAACTCATCACTATTATTAGAGTGTAACAAAAGTTATAGGAAGGACTTAACGACTAAACAACAACAACAAAAATTATCCCTTTATAAAGCTTGGGGAGCAAGGGTATGTTTAGGTGGGCTTTGCCCTACGGCTGTCAGATTAGCTGCTTTCAATCCTGTGAGATTTCAGAGCTAAAACCTCAGAGCAAGGAATGGATCCTCCTCATATCAAAGGAGGGAGGCCCTTGTGTAGTAATTGTAAAATAATATATCTGCCCACAACAAGAAGGCTCACAAGTTGCACACTAACATTGTGCTCAGCTTACTGCCTTTCTGCAAACAACAGGTTGGACCCAAGCGTCCACTCCCTTCTTTCCTAGACCCCTTTCCTTTCTTGCTTGCTTTGTGGTACATACAGAAACACCTTTGTACGGAGCCAGTTGGTTTGGGTGCCTGTTCAGGGTGGGTGGAGATACATATTCAGAATTTAAAGCCACAACCCACCGTGCAATTTCCCTCCTCATCTGGAGCCTCTGGAAACATAGACTTCAGCTGGCTCCCTGAGGCCTGGCAAATATGTACTGTATTTTTATAATCCTTTTCCATGGGCAGTATCAAAGTTTGTCACTAGAGAGAAACAAACATTTCTCTGTATTTTCTTGATCTTCTGGAAACAATTACATAGTATTCTAGCTCAGACTGAGGACTTGTACAGGAAATGGAGGTTCCACCACTTCCCACCTCTCAGAATAAAACTAGATGAGACAGTTGCTCTGTTTTTAGGTGAGGAGCTCTCTTATGAAAGACATCTGTAATTGCAAGGCAGTTGGTCACTATCCATACCTTGCAAATTAGCTTACTTTGTTTTGACAGAATTTTACATTTTCACAGGAACTCACTGAGCTACTCATTGGCTCTTGGCTGCCAGAATGTAATTATGATTATCGTTCTTCATTAAGACACTGCCTGTTGTTTTCGTAGACCAGGAAAATATAGAGAAATATTGTTTGGTTACCTCTAATATTGTATCTTGAAACTCTGATATTGCACCTTGAAAATATTTTAAAAGCACAGATATTTTAAATGACTCCTTAGTTAATTTTTAAAATGTAATTCAATTGCACCCTCATTATGGCCAAGGTAACCTGTTACCAGAGACATCACCTTGCCGCCAAAGGTCCGCATAGTCAAAGCTATGGTTTTTCCAGTAGCGATGTATGGAAGCGAGAGCTGGACCATAAAGAAAGCTGACCGCCGAAGAATTGATGCTTTTGAATTGTGGTGCTGGAGGAGGCTCTTGAGAGTCCCCTGGACTGCAAGGAGATCAAACCTATCCATTTTGAAGGAAATCAACCCTGAGTGCTCACTGGAAGGACAGATCCTGAAGCTGAGGCTCCAATACTTTGGCCATCTCATGAGAAGAGAAGACTCCCTGGAAAAGACTCTGATGTTGGGAAAGTGTGAAGGCAAGAGGAGAAGGGGACGACAGAGGATGAGATGGTTGGACAGTGTCATCGAAGCTACCGACATGAATTTGACCCAACTCAGGGAGGCAGTGGAAGACGGGAGGGCCTGGCGTGCTCTGGTCCATGGGGTCACAAAGAGTCGGACACGACTAAACGACTAAACAACAACAAAACCTGTTAAGAGTAATTTCCTATGTTTGCAATTAGATAGCTCCAAGCTGTGAGACTAATTTTCAGCTAGGCCATGAACCAGGAGGTGATTCCATGTGTTTCACATGGAGCTGACTTACCAACAACTAGTTGGACACTCTGCAGGCAACCTTGAAGTTGCTGCCTGGCTTCACCATTGCCTCTACCCCACGAGTCATGGAGAAGAATCCACAAGGTGGCCAGGCAAGTGGTGCAAAGACCTTCAATCCTTGGGTGTGGATCCATGGATCCAATAGCATCTGAGCGACACTGATGGTGTGGGAGCCTTACTTTTGCTTCAGTTTCTGCTTCCAAGTCTGGGCTGAAATCTGGCATGGTAAACTTTCTGGTCAGAAAAAGAAAAAAAAGAAAAAGAAAAACAAGAAAGGCAGACAAGAAAGGTGGTAAGAAAGGGTTGTCACTAGAGATGGGCATGAATTAAAAATTGAATCACCAAATTCATTTTAAAAATCACTAATTTGTCAATTGATTTTTATATGAATCAATGCCCCAACGAATATGAATCAATGACTTTTTAGCAAATTTTGATTTATCTATTAATTTTGCTATAAATTGCCCCCCCCCCCAAGACAGTGAAATTGTAGGGAGACTTCCACTGAATCTCCTCTACAATCCCTCCCAGTTTAGTGAAGATTGGGTTTTGGATGTCAGAGTTAAACAACCACAAAGAGCCCCCCCCCCAGGAAAGTTCACCCCAGGCAGCAATAGACACCAAAATCACAGAGAAGTTTCCTATGGCTCTCCTCCACAATATCTCCCAGTTTGGTGAAGATTGGGTTTTCCAAAGCCAGCTGCTAAAGGGCACTTTCCTGGGGGGACCCATTTTGTAGGTGTATAACCTGGATGTTTGAAATCCAATCTTCATCAACCTTGGAGGGATTGTAGAAAGGAGTCAGGGGAAGCTTCCCTGCAAATTTGGTGTCTCTGGGTGCTTGGGGGCCATTTTATAGGGTTTTAAATTTAAAAATGAATTGACAAATCGATTTGTCGATTCATCAGAAAAAATCATTAATTCGTAATTCGTGATTCATTGACCTTGACAAATCATGCATTAAAAATGAATCACCATTTTTCTGATTCGTGCCCATTTCTAATTGCCACCTAGATGTTTAGTGCTGTGGTGGGTTTTTGTTTGTTTGTTTGTTTGTTTAAGTTGCACACGCATGTGTGTCTTTCTTTTTTATGACTAAACCAGATGAATGCATTAGGAAAGCAATGGCAATAGTGACACATTTCTTTCCTTCTTCACTTTCATTTCTTACTTTCCTTGCTTTTCCATCCTCCATTTTGCAGATAGGGAACACTGAAACTCTAAAGAGACATGCCTTTTTTATTAAACCCCTCTCTATGCGTGCATAGGTAAATTTAAACAGTGGTTTATTTTTTAGTGTAATGGAAATACATTCACAGTTGCATGTGCATGTATGTATGCACACACACATACACAGAGATATCTATCTATCTATCTATCTATCTATCTATCATCTATCTATCTATCTATCTATCTAATCTATCCATCCATCCATCCATCCATCCATCGACTGATCGATCATCACCACCACCGCACTGGTAGTATTACTCTGGTGTCAACGGCTCAGCCTCTGTGTCAGTAGCAAATGAAAAATGTTTCCTCACATTGTGCATCAGCTTTAAAAACACACACACACAACACTAAACAGCTGGGTGGCCATCCTTTTTTTACCCCCCTTTATTTCCTGCCTTTCTTCTTTTTCTTTTTTATTTTTTCTTTAATTTAAAAGAAGGTCACACTGGTTTACAACTAGCCAGGTGGCCTCCTTCATAGCAACAACTTGTTTGGAAACAAGTGGAAGAATATTAAAGCAGATAAAGGTTTGTGATGCTCTTATGAAACACAGCGGAGGAGATCTGGCCTGCAGGGCTATGGAAAGCAGCCAAAGAGGCAAAAAGAAGCATGTTGAGGGGCACAGATTCTGATGCTTGAACTCATTTACGCCACAAGGAACAGTGCTCACAGAGGTAGATAGAATTATACAGATATGAAATACATGGTAAGTTTCTTCTGAACAGCATGACAAGCAGATCCAGTTCAACTCCAGCTAAGATGTGTATGTCATTGTCATCACCCCCACCATCATCACCACAAGCATTTGTTGTATATACCACATATTGGTATATATTAGTCCGGGATAGGAACTCAAGTCGCAGGACTCACTGTCAAGTCGAACTTAAGTCACATGACTCAGATTCAACTCGGGTTTATTTTCAGTGACTCGGACTCGACTTGCAACTTGGAACCCACCCACACCCTCCTTTTTTTTCTTCCTCAGTGAATTGTTTTTAATAGGGACTTGGGACTTGGGACTCTGTATCAAAGACTTGGACTTGGGACCAAAGACTTTCCAACATCCCTGATATTAGGGATGAATAAATCTATAATCTTGTTTCCATTTTTCCTTTCCTGCTCCCAGTCTTCCACTCGGTGTCTCCCAAACTCTGAGAAAAAACTTCATTTTTTAACTTGGTCCATTGGTGTTGCCTAAACTTTTTGAGATGGTAGGTCTTTGTAAAAATTAATAGATTTCTGCATACAGTACTCCTAATATACACTTTTTTTATTTTAACCAAGGCATGCATTTTTGTATACAATGTTATGCAATTCGTATCTTTCCCCAGGTAATTTCCCTCATGTTCATAACAGCTTTTTCATAATACAGGGGGTAGGGAATTGTTGACCTTTAGATATTTCAAACTGCAGGTTTTTGCAACTCCTTACTCCTTGGGAGTTGAAGCCCAAAATGTCTTCACCCCTGTATTAATGGAAAGTACTTCCATCCACACCACATTCTGCAGCCATCTGTGACATACCATATACTATTTCTGAGTATCTCTCAGTTTTCAGGAGCAGCTTCTCAGGGGAAGTGGGGTGCTTAAGGGCTAAATCCAAGGGTTATTCCCTGGCAGAGTAGACTAATTGAACCTTGACATATAAGCCTTGTTCATTCAATACTCTGGTAACAATGGAACTGAGCTGTAACTAGGTAGGAGGGATGGGCAAAATTTCGGTGCCCGGCTTTGCACAGGGGAAGTGCTTCATGCTTTCTGTTAAGTCAAAGCAACTATTGGACACAAACCAGTGAATGCCAGACATATTTAATTTGCATGCAATGTTAATCTTTATAGTTGGGTTTTGTAATACCAATACACAACAGGATAAGCTCAACATAGTCTTTTCTATGATGCCTAACTGAATATTCTGAAAATCTAATCAGGTGTTTAATTACAGAAGTTAGATGGCTCTGGAGACAGGAGAACGTTTGTGCTGGGGCTTTAGGAACTCATGTTGTTGCATGAATTTACAACCTTTTGCAGAAGTAAAGTGCCACTTGGTCTCTATGCAGACAGTCACCTTTCTTACAAGTGAAATCTCTTCTCAACAAGTCCCTTAGCCTTATCCAAGCAGTCACCGGCTTTTGAAGCATTATCTCGCGGCAGGGGCGGGCTGCCTGGAAGAAGACAATGCTGAGGATACAATCCAGCTGTTCTTTGAGCCGTTCATTTCTCTGTCCTCTCTCTAGATCAAATATGGATCTGTAAGATGATTTCAAAGAAAGCTGGAGACTAGAGAAGGGGCGCGGAAGGAACCATGCTGAACTCCAGCATAGTTCTCTCACTGCCTACTAGTAACAATGGAAGCGACTCTTCTTTTTCTCAATTGAAAGGACATTTACGAATCAGCAAAATCGTCAAGTTCTGCTACTCTTGGGAAGGAAAACAATGGGCCCAGAAACAGAAGCTGACAGGTAGCAATTATTAATAATCGGATTGTCAAAATTGGCAAGGGTGCATTAATTTTTGAGCCACTATCCTGTCTGATCAGCTGCATACAAAATAAAGGTTGCAGAAGCAGCTGCCACTATTTAGAACAGTGCCAGTCAGGTGACCATTACCTCACCAAATAGCCACAGCTGCCTTCACAACTTTCATTCTGTGCACAGACAATGAAACAGAATATTGGCCTTGGACTACAGAGTTCTCTAGACCCAAAAAGGCCCGTTTCCCATTTCTCTGTTAAAAAGAGATTCACTTCTAAATATTGATACCAGAGATGCAGATGTGTGCCCAGTTTATATCAAGGGAATGGGATGATCAGATCTCTCATTATTTTATTGTTGTATAGAGTTGTGTGGTCTTTGAGACCCATTTAAGTTGATTTCATGGATCTGCATTTTGTGGTTCTTCCCCCTGCTACATTAGGAACACATACATGCAAACTAATAAAGCAAGCTTGATGCGCTCACAGAAAGAGTCTGTAAATAATGTAGGAAATAACATACGTGATTGCATTAAGAGATAGATGGGTACGTTGGAAGGAAATAGATAGACAAATGGATAGATGAATAGATAAACAGAGAGATAGGTGCAATGATGTATGAATATGAATAAATGCCCATCCCCATGCATGCATGCATGCATATATACACAAAGATTAAGTAATACTATAGAAAGGACTGTGATTGATGAAATCACATTGCACAATCATATTAAAGTTACTTTTCTACAGCGTTTCATCAGTGTGCATATTTACACTGACAGCATACGGGGGAGAAAGATGAAGAGTCAGACGATAAGAGTGATTGTTAGGGTGAAGCAAATTACATTTGAGTTAGTTCTGCACACTGATAATGTAGAGGGAATGAATTAAATGAAAGATGTAGCAGACTGCAAGTTTAAGGCTCTGCATATAAAAGATTTTTGGGAAGGTGAACACACCTATAGCGCACGCGTCATATAGTGGCTCCATGTTGCGAAAAAAGAGCTGATAGTGCCCATCTCAGTGAGGTGTCTGAGGGCAATGTCTTCCACAGAGTCAGACACTATGTGCTCAATTCAACATAAGTACTAGCTAGTGTATAGTCACTGAAATTAAGGGGACTCAGCTCAGTTGTGAGTGTGACTAACAGGGTCCATTCATTTCTGTACCTGTAATACTCTAAGTAGATCTCACATTGAATTCAGTCCCATTATTCTCAGAAAGTCTCATAAAAGCTGTGACTAGTCTTAGCACAAAAGCCCTCATTTGTTACGACTTTAGTTAGAGGATCCCAAAACCTAATTTGGTTTAGATTAACATTAGTAGGTAAAGTTTTAAATTCATTAAGTTAAACATTATGTTAAAGCTTCACGCCTAAATTCTGTTATTAGTTCCATAAAGAATAGTTGAGTCAGTCGTTCAAGGGCGAGCCAACATTTATGGAAATCACATTGATTTGATGGATCAATAGGATTCTGGTCTCTCAAAAATGGTTAGGACCCCATTTGATCTCCTGCACTCCAGCATGAAACTGAATGATACATTCTGGCTTAGGATGACTTGATAGATCAGCGCGCACACAAACAGCCCTGTGTTTTAGCAACTCTTGCTATTCTGGCTGCCAAACCTACCACCTCCTGGAAGCAAAAAGAGACTTTATTTCCCTTTATATTTTTTAATTCCTCTTAGAATTTATCTTAAAGCTAAATTGCACTTCCAGAAATCTCTCAGAATTGTAATTCTGCTTTAAAACAAGGAACAAAAAAAAAAAGAAGGGGGGGGTTCCTATTGTCACACCATCAAAAATTGTTGGTGAGGAGCCAGTGACAGTGGCTGTAAAGTTTCCATCCCTGAGTTAAGGTAGAGAGAGAGAGAAGGGATAGAATAATAGAATAATGAAGTAGGTGCAGGAATCCAAATCAAAACAGATCTAACAGATTGTTGTCCAATTTTCTCTTGAATGCCTCCAGCGTTGGAGCACTGGAACAATTCACCTCCTGAGGTAATTGGTTCTGTTGGCGTACTGCTCTAACAGTTAAGAAGCTTTTCCTGATATTCAGGCTAAATCTGGCTTCTTGAAGCTTGAACCCATTATGACTTGTCTGGCACTCTGGGATGAGAGATAACAGATCTTGCCCCTCCTCTGTATGATGACCTTTGTCATATTTAAAGAGTGCTATTATATAGGAAGGCAATTAGGTAACAGATAGATATACCAAAATCCTGTTACTTACATACTGTAGCATAGGTGTGATGGCCTAAATCACAGTGATGAATCTTCCCAATGATTAAGGAGGCTTTATTCTTTGTTTTGTGCCAAGAAATGCAACTGATGTCCAAAAAAAAATAATAAAAAAATACAAGCCTTGACATCTTAACTAGTGCCACTTAACTTTACACTGTTGGGCTTAAATGGTAGTGGACATAAGTAAAGGGAGTCTGGCCATAGACAGACACACAAACAAACAAACAAACAGTCAGATAGACAATACCATTGTCATATTGTCTCATAGACTGTAGGAAAATCCTCCACACTGTAGCTAAAATTCCTTTTCTCTGCATGTTCTCTCCATGTTGCCTTCCCCTTCCCTGACTTGTCTACAAAAGGTCTCTTGAGAAGGTATGATGACCCAGTGCCCTCTAAGAAAATTATCCATTTGTAACTCATCTATTGAGGCTTCTTGAAATCCCAATTACATCTGGAATGAGCCCCAAACTTTGTTTCAGCTGAACACAGAGAGAGAGAGAACTCCAAGAAGGTTATTTTACTATGAAGCTACATGAGCAAACCTGCAATTCAACATATGTAGTGGAGGTTTCATGTGATTTGTTCCACAGCTTGTTCTCTGCTGCTTTTCAGCTGCTACGCTCAACTGTTCATTTACTCCTCAGGCCTTTTGGGCAGCCAGAAGTGGAATAACCCTCTCCCCCCACCTAGTATTAGTATTAGGCATCCTTCAGTCTCGAAAGACTATGGTAACGTGCTCTGTATGGAGGACTTGGAACAGCGTCTAGTGTGGCTGAGAAGGCCAATTCGAGAGTGACAATCCCTTCCACACTGAAGACAAATACAATCTGTCCCCTGTCCAGCTCCCTGATTTTGCTGCTTCCGTGACTGCCTCTTTGCCTCGGTCTGCTGGACAAGGGTCTCTTCAAAATGGGAGAGGCCATGATGCAATGCCTGCCTCCAGGCTGAACGCTCAGATGTCAGGGTTTCCCATCTGTTGAGGTCCATTCCTAAGGCCTTCAGATCCCGCTTGCAGATGTCCTTGTATCGCAGCTGTGGTCTCCCTCTGGGGCGATTTCCCTGCACTAATTCTCCATACAGGATATCTTTTGGAATCCGACCATCAGCCATTCTCACGACATGCCCAAGCCAACGTAGACGTCGCTGTTTCAGTAATGTATACATGCTAAAGATTCCAGCTCGTTCTAGGACTACTCTATTTGGAACTTTGTCCTGCCAGGTGATACCAAAAATGCGTCGGAGGCAACGCATATGGAAGGTGTTCAGCTTCCTCTCTTGCCGTGCACAAAGGGTCCAGGACTCACTGCAGTACAGGAGTGTGCTCAGGACGCAGGCTCTATATACCTGGATCTTGGTATATGTCGTCAGCTTCTTATTGAGCCATACTCTCTTCGTGAGTCTAGAGAACATGGTAGCTGCTTTGCCAATGCGTTTATCCAGCTCGACATCTAGAGAGAGAGTGTCAGAGATCGTTGAGCCAAGGTACACAAAGTCATGAACAACCTCCAATTCTTGTGTGGAGATGGTAATAGAGGGAGGTGAGTCCACGCCCTGGCCCATGACTTGTGTTTTCTTCAGGCTGATTGTTAGTCCAAAGTCTTGGCAGGCCTTGCTAAAACAATTCATGAGTTGTTGGAGGTCTTGAGCAGAGTGGGCAACAATGGCTGCATCATCGGCGAAGAGGAAATCCCGCATGCATTTCAGCTGGACTTTGGTCTTCGCTCTCAATCTAGAGAGATTAAAGAGCTTTCCATCTGATCTAGTCCGGAGATAGACACCTTCTGTTGCAGTTCCAAAGGCGTGCTTCAGCATGACAGCAAAAAAGATCCCAAAGAGGGTTGGTGCGAGGACACAGCCCTGTTTCACTCCGCTTCGGATGTCAAAGGGATCTGATGTTGAACCATCAAAAACTACAGTGCCTTTCATTCCCTCATGGAAGGATCTGATGATTTTAAGGAGTCGAGGTGGACATCCAATCTTGGGAAGGATTTTAAAAAGGCCATCCCTGCTAACCAAATCAAAGGCCTTTGTGAGATCTATGAAGGCGACAAAGAGTGGCTGTTGTTGTTCCCTGCATTTCTCCTGCAACTGTCTGAGGGAGAATACCATGTCAGTGGTGGATCTATTAGCTCGAAATCCACACTGTGATTCTGGATAGACTCTGTCTGCGAGCACCTGGAGCCTCTTCAGCACAACACGGGCAAGCAGCTTCCCTACAACGCTGAGAAGAGAGATGCCACGGTAGTTATTGCAGTCGCCCCTGTCTCCTTTGTTCTTGTACAATGTGACGATGTTTGCATCCTTCATGTCCTGTGGTATTCCACCTTCCCTCCAGCAAAGACAAAAGATTTCATACAGCTCGGTAGTGATGGTCTCTTTACAGCACTTCAGCACTTCAACAGGGATGTTATCCTTTCCAGGTGCCTTGCCAGAGGCGAGGGAATCCAAGGCCGCTTTTATTTCTGCTAAGGTTGGTTCGCTGTCCAACTCTTCCAAGACAGGCAGGCACTCAATGTTATTTAATGCTTCTTCGGTTACTACATTCTCTCTGGAATACAGCTCAGAGTAGTGTTGCACCCAGCGGTCCATCTGCTGTGCTCGGTCCTGGATGATCACGCCTGTAGCAGACTTCAAGGGAGCAGATTTCTTCTGTATTGGACCTAAAGCCTGCCTGATACCGTCATACATTCCTTTGATGTTACCTGTGTCCGCTGCTATCTGTATCTGAGAGCAGAGCTGAAGCCAATAATCGTTGGAACATCTCCTGGCAGCCTGGAATAACCCTCTCCCCCCACCAGAAGAGGCAAATACAAACACTGCTCCAAATGACTGCCCAGAGAGTCACTGAAGCAAGAATGCTAAACATGTAGCTTGCACTGTAAATGGGGAAGGTGGTGACATGCTAAATCTATGAATGCAAACCAGCTGTTACAAGTTGTTGCTTGCCTCTTGGATTCTATGCGTATTTTACTTGGAAAGACATTGCATCAACTTCACTCAAGCATCTATCATAAACAGTCTGCTTAAATGTGATTATCCATGGTTTTTAAGTTGCAGAAGTGGTGGTAAGGAGATCCACATGACAGCCACTGTACTGGAAATTTTTTATTTTATTTTATTTTTTGCTTTTGGAACCTCTTTTAGTATTACTACTACTCATCATTATCATCTTAGAACTGTAGAGCTAGAAGGGATTCTATGTATCATAAAGTGCCGCTCTTGTCTAGGAGGCACTGTGGAGAATCGAACTCCCAACCTCTCTATACACAGCCGGATACCTAAACCACTGTGCCACTGCCACCTCCAACTTTGCCAACAGTGGCGGCTTCCCTTCTGGCAGCCTAGTCTGATCTTCAGGTGCATAGGCAGACAGGGCAAGCTAGGTTGCTGGAAGGGAAGACATTGCTGCCGTCTTTGCAAACAGCCACTGGTGGATGATGATGATGAGGACAAAGTAGGGAGGCAATGGGGTGGGAAGAGAGCCAGTGGGAAGGGAGCAAGGGATTGGGAAGGGGGAGTGGGAAGGGGGTGAGGGGAGGCTGTGGGGGGCAACGAACCAGGAAGTTCATAAATCGCCCCAAATTTCA
This sequence comes from Intellagama lesueurii, assembly GCA_037013535.1. Taxonomy (NCBI): domain Eukaryota; kingdom Metazoa; phylum Chordata; class Lepidosauria; order Squamata; family Agamidae; genus Intellagama; species Intellagama lesueurii. The sequence goes on along the minus strand of JBAJHW010000010.1, from coordinate 23,486,929 downwards.
TTGCTTCGGGAAAGTTCAGGTTCTCCATTTTGGACGAACCCGAACTGATCCGAAGGAATGAATTGCCAATTTTCCATGAATTTCTTGGTTCATTTTGGGCTTCATGCCCATCTCTAATCTGTACCAAATAGTCATATCATTTTCACACTACTTTATCTCCAGTCATAGGAAATCCTGGAATGTAAAGTTTTATGAGATACTTGAAATTCTTCTCTGTAGTTCAAGGGAACATGCAACAGCTCTCTAGACCCCTGTTTAGGTGATACAATCTGAAATGATGTAGGGCTTCAAATGTGGCAGGGACAGAGAGACACAGTGAAATCCTTCCTACTCTGCCCCTCCCCATAACTAGAAGTGACTTAAACTTTAGTGCATTTAGGGCAAAGGTCTGAAGAATGCCTGCAAGCATGTTTGCTTGAAGGTGTGTACAGTACTTGTGTAATCAGCTACCCTAGTAAGGCAGGGTCTCCCATTATGTGAGCCCGGTTAAATGCATTCAAGTGAATGCACTTGTGCTTGCTCAAGAAGCAAAGGTCTGGGTGACTTCTCAGGGAAGCACACTGAGCAGAAGACATTGGGCATGCTCCATCTCCATCATACTTAAAGGTCAACACAGTTTCAGGCTTTAATACCTGTTCTACAAACATTAGACACAAATCATGTAGGCACTAGCATGCACACCCGTCAAACAGTTTTCTTAGGCACACATGCTATGTAACAGAATGGCTTGAATTTCACAACAACAACAAAATTGAATCAAGAGAAATGGTTACAAGCAATGAGTCATCCTCCTTGTTAGAGGAAGGAAGAAAGAGGAAGAGGAAAAGGAGACAATGGAGGAAAAAGCTTCATCAATATAAACAAACAGAACTTTGCTAATATTAGTGAAAACTGTAATTCTCTGGAGTCTCTATTCTTAGTGCATCGTCCACTCCTGGGCTATTATTTGGTGCTTTCGCTCATCTCCACTTATCCAGCTTCCATGGGACCTGCTTGACCTGCAGGATCTGACATATCAGGTCATTGGGATATTTATTTATGCTTTATCAATTTGGAAGATAGCCCACTATTTCCCCAGAAGTGGGACCCAAAGTGGTGCTAAGAAAATTGAAAAGCAAAGTAAGTATACATCACTTAAAATAAAAACTAAAACTAATTTTTTAAAAAAGGCACAGTACCAATCCATTTGAAAACCCTTCCCTCAACAGCTAGTCACTTGCTAAAAACTTGCAAGCATGAAGGACAACAAGGAGAAGTCCAGTTTAGCCTCAGAGCAGAGATGGGCATGGACCTCAGTTTGAGGGGTTTTGCCGGTTTGCATGTGCGGCACCACAGGTGCCGCATATTCCCTTCCCCCACCTCCCCAGCTGGATCCCCTACTCGCCAGCTAACATGCGCTCCTCTCTTCCTCCTCTTTGGCTGTTTGACCAGTCTGTGTCAGGAGCACAGGCTTCCTGCCCTGCCTCCTTGGCTGATCACCCACTCAGACATGGAGGCAGGATAGGCAAACCTATGCTCCTGCTGGGGTCTGGTTGAACAGCCAAAGAGGAGGAAGGGAGGAGTGCGCTCTGACTGGTGAGTGGGTCATTGGCCAGGGAGGTGGAAGAAGGGAACGCATGGCACCTGTGGTGCCGTGCATATGAACCAGCACAAAACTGCAAACCAAGGTTTATGCCCATCTCTACCTCAGAGGCTGGAGTAACCACAGAGGACTGTGGTAGGACTGAAAGACTGCCTACCCTGAGCATCTCAGAGCTTGTACAGCCTCATAGGGGAGAATATGTTCAGACAGAGACATTCAGTATTTGCATACCAAGAATCAGTTCCCTAGCCTTACCCACTCTGAGTTCAGCAGCTGTATGTCTCTGGAGAGAGTGGTCAGAAGCTGACTGAAACGATCCCACCAAACGACTAGCCATTTCTTTACTTTCAGGTCCCGCACTGCTGCTGCTGAGATATATTCAATTCTTCAAAAAGCCTCCAGTTTATGAATGTGGGAAATTGTATTTCTATACCCACAATTCAAAATGCAAGGAAATGGCCCAAGACGGCTGCACAATATCATGCCTGCATTGCCAGCAGGAAAAATGATGGCAAGCTAGAAAACAGCAGCCTTGAATGTTGATGACAGCAATGTCAGCAGTTGAGATGGTCTACAGGACACCTTCTTGTGTTCACTACTGTTGGTTTGCAAAATCTGAGCAGAGTTGTTAATGATATGACATTTGGGAAGCCATTAACTCATATAATTACCACACATCTGAAGTGACTTGATGGCATAAAATTCTTTACAGGGTTTTTTTAATTACCAAAAAATTGCAGCATGACAAGATGAGTAGAATGAAGACTGTACAGAATATAGGCACCAAAGCTCTGCTGACGTCAAGTGAACTCAGCCACAAAGCAAAGCAATTAAAATTAAAATTAGAAATAATTTAAAAATTACAGCCTAAACAAGGGAACATCTGGATATTTCTTCTGCATGTATCCTTTTAAAATATATTCTTTTTGTGTTTCCATTTTTACAACCAGACACAGAATCTCCTCGCAAACATGTTTCTGATATCCCTGTTTGTCCAGGATGGAGTTAAAAAGTTAGCTGAGAATCAGCTAATTGGGTTCTGAGTGACAGGAGCAAAAGTTTAAATTCTCCAGAAGTGGAGCTGATTTTCTCTTAGAAAACTAATGTGAGGAAACTGCTTGGTCTCAAAAATCCTGAGAGAATGTTTACTGAAAGTCCTGGAACAAAGCACATCTGCTATTTGTTTTTCTAAGATAAGTGGAAATACTTTGAATATATCTTACAAAATTGTATACTACATGGCAAAATGCCCCCCTTTCTGGAGGACTGCCATTCCATACCTTGCTTTACAGCAGTGATGGCGAACCTATGGCACGCGTGCCCCAGGTGGCGCGCGAAGCCCTTTCTTATGGCACGCGAGGTATTGGCCCACCGACCCTCCCTTGTGGAGGCAAACCTTATGAGCCGGCTGCAGCCGGGATTCCCCCTTCCGCTGCCACTTCCTGGTCCTCTGGGTTCATCGCTATGATTCCCCCTTAAACTTCCTGTTCCTGGTCCTCTGGGTCCGTCCCTATGATTCCCCCTGAAACCGCCACTTCTGGTTCCGGACTTCCGGGCGGCACGACAGCCACTGGTTTCTCTCCCCCCCCCTCATTTTGGACACGCGAGCCCAAAAAGGTTTGCCTCCACTGCTTTAGAGCAAACCTATTGGTTTGTATGGAATGTATGGAAGCGAGAGCTGGACCATAAAGAAAGCTGACCGCCGAAGAATTGATGCTTTTGAATTGTGGTGCTGGAGGAGGCTCTTGAGAGTCCCCTGGACTGCAAGGAGAACAAACCTATCCATTGTAAAGGAAATCAACCCTGAGTGCTCACTGGAAGGACAGATCCTGAAGCTGAGGCTCCAATACTTTGGCCATCTCATGAGAAGAGAAATCTCCCTGGAAAAGACCCTGATGTTGGGAAAGTGTGAAGGCAAGAGGAGAAGGGGATGACAGAGGATGAGATGGTTGGACAGTGTCATCGAAGCTACCAACATGAATTTGACCAAACTCTGGGAGGCAGTGGAAGACAGGAGGGACTGGCGTGCTCTGGTCCATGGGGTCACGAAGAGTCGGACACGACTAAACGACTAAACAACAACAACAAAATTGGTTTCTTCTACCCTTTAAAGAAAGCATATCTTTTCAGTCTGTTTCTGTGACCTTTCTCTTTAAATATTCCCCCTCCCACCTATGAATGTATATAATGTTTCATTTTGTGAAGCTTCTGCTGACAAGCCTATACCACACATGCTCAGTTTATAACTAAATCACTGTTTTTCTCATTTGAAAGGCCTCTTTTGAGGATCAATAGATCAGCCCCAGCAGCCTGGATTCTTTCCATTTATTTATTTTTTAAAAGCAAGGTGGGGCCAACCATTCTTTTTCAAGATAAGCAAGACTGGTTTTTTTCAATTTATTTGATCTATTTTAAATCTGGGTTGATTTGAGGTTACCCTTTTCTGAATGGGAAGGTAAACAATTTCACATTTTAAAATCATAACTTGAAAACCCTTTGCTTCCCCACATTTAGTTCAGAACAAGAGCAGACATTCTACTACACTTTTGCTGAATTTGGTGTTGATCCAAAGTTATAATTTTTTGTTTGGTCTGCCCCCATTTTTAGAATTGCCTTGTAGATTGCTGATATGCTCTGCTGCACAATAGCATAGCTATAATTTTATAAGAAGCCTTTTGAGTCATGATATTCATGCTCCTCTCCCTACCATGCTCCAACTGGTAGGGGCCCCAAATGCATGCAACCTCTCTCTCTCTCTCTCTCTCTCTCTCTCTCTCTCTCCTGGCTTTATGGTTGTCAATTTTGTCCCAATGAAAAACACAAACAGTTTATGCTGACCCCTTGGGCCAGCTAGGAAAGGGCAGACCTCAGTACCACTCCACACATTTAAAAAATAAAATTAAACCTCTCCCTAGCACTGTTTGCCCTGACATTTGTTACCTTCACAGTACCCTGAAATTTAGCACCCTTACTCCCGGTAAAGTTCTCTTTATATAAGGCTTTTGAAGTTAGGCTTCGGCCATTGTTCTATGCTGTATTTCCTGACTCTCTGATATTGTGCCATCCACTGATATAAAAGCCAAGGGGATCAATCTAATAATAATCAAAATGAAAGGGAATCCCAAGGTATTTCAGCAAAAGGGCAAGTTTTTCCATGGAGATTCTCATCTGCTGCAAATGAGCTAAATAACAAAAGACTGCTTACAAAAAAAATAGAAACAAACAACAGAGTTCCTTAGTCAAGTTCCACCAGAGCTGAGCAGAAAAGTATCAGATGTCAATCTCTGGAGCTTTGTTTTGATTTGGTTTGGTTTACCATTTGCTTTCTGTTGGGGAACTTCCTCCCTCTATTATTATTATTATTATTATTATTATTATTATTATTATTATTATTATTATTATTATTATTATTATTATTATTATTATTATTATTATTATTATTATTATTATTAAAAATACTAGACACAGTCAAAATTATAAAAACATTGATTGGTCTTATATAATAGATACAGGTTTTTTAACCAAAAACCTAAGTATCTATTAACTATTGGCACAGTATGTATCCTGTTCCTAATATTGCCATTTTTTTGGTAGTTCTGAGGTCATGGTCAAGGCTCAAGGTCAGGGCCCTCACAAAGAGTACACCTTTTGGCGTTGGAAAAAACAGAGGCAAGAGCTCCCATCCTACCACATAAAAGGTTACCAAGGCTGGACCCTTGCCCAGTTCATGTGCAGTGTGACCCTAATCCTGATACCACTCCAAGCAATAGATCTAGGAAACCATTCCCTGCTGTCCAAAGTCAACTTAAAGACCAAAATATCTGATCCAGACAACTCGTATTGATGGCACAGTCTTAATCCTGATGTTATTCAGTGCATTGAAATCTCCAATCCAGACCATACTTACCTGCAGGTTCCTACTGTGATAGAAGTAATGCATCTACTATGTGATTCAGCAGGAGTAACTAACTACTTTTCTAGTGCTCATTTAGTCTTCTTTAATAAATAAAGGTGGTGAAACACCACAAGTGAGTTGGTGAGTCTGTTAAGGCAATGGGACAAGTGGACTTCCCATGCCACTCCCTGTGAAAGGAACAGAGGTTATGACAGGGCCCTATTATGCTTTCCTGCCTAAACACCCCTTTGGAATCTTGATCTGGTACTGGAACCTTTGTCAATTTTCAGACAATCTGATGGTTGCAAAAAATATTGCTGAGAAACAGCTGCAACAAACCACTACACAAACACTAAATGAGGAGGTAATCCTTCATGCTAAATTTGATGTGAACTGTAGATGACCACACAGAAGAAAAACGGTCACAATTATATTTCAGGGAGCACACCCTCTTTGAAAGATATGCCTCTCCCTTGTTGATCTCAAAAATAGTTTGAGATGATGAAAGGCCCTGGTGAGACATGAATGTTTTCCCTCTTTGATGCCACAACAGTCAACTCCATTATTTTATTTTATTTTCAGAATCATTTTGGTGAGGCACTAAGGTCATCATGTCAAAGCAGCTGCTGAACCCAGCATGATGGTCTGTTTGTTCTCCAGTTTAATCACGATCTCATTTAGAAGCCTTTCTTGTACATTAAGAAAAGAACTGAAAACCTGTGTAGGCTCTGAAGGCCAAAAGCACCAGCTATTAGTGTGACACTTTGGTTCAGTTCTCTTGTCTTAACTGCCATATTAAATGCAATTTTATATTAGCATGGACGGGCTTTTTGTTGAATTTTGAGAATGATGGAATAGCAGTTTTCAGAAGTCTTAAGAGATAAATGAGCAGAAGCCACCAATATACTCTGAGTGGCATGGCAACTCTTTGAGCATCTTGCAGCATACAATCTCCAGAAGGAGGCCAACGCATGGCTAGCTGGGGCCATGAACCCTGGTAATGATGGCTGGGTTTTCTGGGAGTTTACATCCACAACATGCAGAGGGACAAAGTTTATAAAATGCTGAAGATGTTGGACAGAGGCTGGAGTGAGGGGAGAGGGAAACAATAGAAGAGTTGCTTGAACCCTGCATGTATTGCTGTACTTCATGCCATCAAGTCACTTCCGATTTACAGTGATTCAGAGTTTTAAAACTACAGGAGATGTTCAAGGAGTGGTGTACCATTGCTGCCACCCCCAACCCCATGTGAGTTTCCATTTCTGAACAGGGATTTGAGTGCAAAGTCTCCCAGGTCTTGATCCAACACGCGATCCACAGTGGCTCTCAAGTCCCACATATAAAAACCTAGAATGTCCCGGGGGAGGGAACAGCTCACTCCTTGAAAACTTTGAACATTAGTGTTCCTCTACAGGAGTAGAGATGGACTTTTTGACTGGATGAAAGGAAACATAAGAGCCATGCACATGCCTCTCAAAGTTTAAGTAGACATAGCCAAAACAAGCTGGCCAAACGTCTTCAAAACTTTATGTTTCTTTCATATTGCACATCTTTGCATTCTTTGAAATACAGGTTTATTCCAAGATCTGAAATTAGACTCTCTTTTTTTGAGCCTATTCTGTAGCTACATAAATAATAATAGTTATTGGAAGAGTGTTCGGAGTGCCATGTTCCATAATGAATGCCCAAATTCACATGGTCATAACTTGTCACAACGATAGTATTTGTGCGATTGCAATGCCATATTAAATAATTCATGCAAGCAGTGTTCCTGTTGGCTGTCACTATATTAACACCCTGTTCATTTCTTGTGTTGTTCTGACAATGTATTAACATGGAGTTCAGCAGCAGGAGCCTAATCTATTGCTTCAAGTCCTTCTTGTTGCCTACACAAATCTCACTCATTTGGTATACAATATCGTCCATTGTACAGAAAAATGATTCAGCAAGGCAGCCCATGCATCACTATAGAAATCACTCCATCGGTGGCATGGCCAAGATATGGTATGCAATTTGTATGCTTCAGCATCCATGGAAGTGAACCAGAGCCTGCAAAGAAACACCTGAGCAATAAATGTGGAATTAGGGCAAATAAAACCCAGGTTGGTAAAATGGAAATCCTGGAGGTGAATATCCACTCTGACTTACAATTCACAGCATAGCTTGAGGCCCGTATATACTGCTTGCAGATGAAAGGACATTTGTTGACCTGTATGGAATGCTAAAGAAAATGGCACAAGAATTATGTAACCCACACCCCAGAAAATTAAATTCTTAAAAAAACACCTTTGGCTTACGAATGTGGGATATTGCGCTTATGTATCCACAATTCAAAACACTACGAGATGGCTCAATATTGCTAAAAAAACCCATCATATCTGACTTGCCAGCAGGAAAAAGGATGCCAAGCTTTACCTAGCAAAGGGCAGCCTGAATGTTGACAGCACCAATGGCAGCATTCAAGATGGTCTACAGCAGCAATGGCGAACCTATGACACACGTGCCACAGCTGGCACGAAGAGCCCTCTCTTTGGGCACATGAGCCATAAGTCACCATTGAGAAATACGTACCCACCCTCCGATCCTGGATTTCGGCACTCCCCTCTGCTGGTGCAGTGGTCCAGCGGAGGGGTTCAATGGTGGCCATTACCAGTCTAGCCCGGCGGGGGATTGGAGGACCAGTAAGTATTTCTCTGTTAATATGTCCCCTAGAAAAAAGCCCAAGCATTTAACCCTTGCAATGCAAGGGCAGTTGTTTTTTCTAAACTAAAACCTCAATATTCAAGTTTAATTGCAGTGTTGGCACTTTGAAATAAATAAGTTGGTTTTGTGTTGGCAGTTTGGGCACTCGGGCTCAAAAGGGTTTGCCATCACTGGTCAATAGGATACCCTCTTCTCCTCACTACCAACTTCAAAATCTCACTGAGAATGACTAAATGATATCCCTACCCCCCTTATATTAGAGGAAGTTATGGAAAGGAAACAACACAAGGATTATGCAAGCTATAATCACATGTAGACACATAGACATGATGGCAGAAAGACAGAGATGGAAATGAATGGCCTACCCACTTTTCTCTCCAGCATCACCCACTGACAATATAAACGGCTATTCAAGAAACCAGATCCTCACTCACATTTTGGCACTTTTTGATGCCTTTTTGTTTACTTTTGGTAGCAGCATCTAGAACTGCTTCTTCCATGGCCACAGAATATGTTGCAGTATGAGCAGGAAAGATTTATTCCCACCATTCTGTGTACCAGTCTAGCCCGGTCTAGGTTTATCCTCAGGAAAATGTCATTTGGCATTGAAGCAAAGTCAGACTGAGGGCTGAAGCAGGAAACAATGCTTCCTGCCTGCACCCTCGTACCTCATGGGTTGCTGTTGTTTAGTCGTTAAGTCATGTCCGACTCTTCATGACCCCATGGACCAGAGCACGCCAGGCCCTCCTGTCTTCCACTGCCTCCCAGAGTTTGGTCAAATTCATGTCGGTAGCTTCGATGACACTGCCCAACCATCTCATCCTCTGTCGTCCCCTTCTCCTCTTGCCTTCACACTTTCCCAACATCAGGGTCTTTTCCAGGGAGTCTTCTCTTCTCATGAGATGGCCAAAGTATTGGAGCCTCAGCTTCAGGATCTGTCCTTCCAGTGAGCACTCAGGGTTGATTTCCTTCAAAATGGATAGGTTTGTTCTCTTTGCAGTCCAGGGGACTCTCAAGAGTCTCCTCCAGCACCACAATTCAAAAGCATCAATTCTTCGGCGGTCAGCCTTCTTTATGGTCCAGCTCTCACTTCCATACATCGCTACTGGAAAAACCATAGCTTTGACTATGCGGACCTTTGTCGGCAAGGCGATGTCTCTGCTTTTTTATTTTTTTAATTTTTTTTGCTTTTTAAGCAAAATGATTCCTACCTCATGGGTAGAAAGCATTAAAGAAACAACAGCAGGCAGTGACAGTGACCACCTAGTCAGAGCGCTTAACATTTCTTCCCTCTTCATGTCACTCCCAGTCCTTCCAAATTGCAAAACTGCAGCCTTCCACACCCCACATTCCAGTCTGTCAACAAAGTGTCAAAATTAAGGAAGCATTTTGGCTCAGCGCTTCTTTTCAATCACTTGTCATGCCTGTCTCAATTTTCACAACAATTATCAATTATCTCTTTAAAAAATGTATAGTCACAAAATGCATGTTGTGCACTACTTTGCTGGAGAATATGTTACCTGAATTTTCCTCATTCCCAATATTATTAATTTCTTGGAACCCACGTTTATTCTTTAGGTCTAGAAAAAGCACATCAACCATGCACCAGCAGCAAAGGGCCGGAAGAGAAGGTGATGCTACGGCACTTTTCAGCTTTGCCACAGAGGGCCATACTTGCTGGTGTAGGTTACGTCGTTATCAAGGATAGAGAATAGAAGCCATGTATGTCTGTAGTAAGTTCTTCTGTCTTCTGCAACAACAAGTTTGTTCACAGATGTGAAATGCACACATAATAGTTTCTCTACTCTTCACCTTCCACCCACAATTGTGTTCTTTGCAACAGCCATTCATATGAATGATGCTCTTGCAGTGCAGAGTGAAAATATTAGCTCAAGCATCAATAAAAACCCTTTGGAAATGCCAGATATTGTGATGTTAAAGGTAAGATAAGTTTTCAAGAGATTTGGGTGCTTTCCCCCCACTAAAACAATGAAGTAGAATATCCTCACCCCCTTTTAGTAGAGGATGTTATGAACCAGGTTGTGGGGAGGAAAATTGCACAGAACACCAATGACCACATGTCTTGTGGTACTTAATGGGAATTTCCAAATGTGCACCCCATTTAATGGGCTGTGTATCATGTGACTGGTTGAACATCCAGTGCTAGGGATGGGATTTTCATAGTTCCAGGACTCCCAGAAATCACATAAAGTTCTCCTGACCCACAAAAAGATGAGGTATTTTTCCTTACTGATAAGTTTCAATGTCTGTATTTTGGTTTGGTTTGTGTAGAATTTTTTGGATTTGAAACACCGGAGGAGGGGGTGCATCTTTCTTCCGATTCAGTCTTTTTTCTCTGCTTGCTGTGTATATGTGCTTTGCTTCCCAAAGAATGGAGTAGGAAACATTCATTTTGCAGAGATAATCATTATCATCATGCCATCAAGTCAATTATGACTGATGGCAACCCTTTTCAGGGTTTTCCAGAAAGAGAATACTCAGAAGTGGTTTACCCTTCCCTTCTTCTGGGGCCATCCTGGGACTGTGCAGCTTGCCCAAGGCCACACAGGCTGGCTGTACTCACAGGAGGCACAGCGGGGAATCGAACTCCCAACCTCTGGCTCTGCAGGCAGATGCCTAAACTACTGAGCTATCCAGCCTACTTTGCACAGAGATATCTTAACCTGTACAAATTGTAGAATCCTTGCAAAATATAACACTTCTTAGCTTGCTCTCAGACGAGATAAGGGAAATCCTACTGGACTTGAAGATTTGTCACCAAAATGTCTCACCATGTTACGTCTAGGGATTTAAATCTTCTGTGGTTGTATTTGGGCATGTGAGAATGAAAAATTTAGTAACTCCCCCCTCCATGTGTATTTTCACATTTTATATAAAATCTGTTGAAGTATTGGGGGAGAAAAGCTTGCATTCTTTTTTACTAAGAGTGAAAATCCTGTTGTGTACTTATGCATGAGGAAGGGAAATGGCTTAATTTGTAGCCACAAATTGATTCTAAATCAGGAGTTTGCCACTTGGATTCTCAGTCCTGCACTAAACCACCCAACTACTGGTGGTGGACACATGAAAAGTTTGAGAAGGGACTCATTAATTTGCCACAGTGACTTCCACTTTTTTCCTTCTGCTGGCATAGCTATGCAACAGGATTTGTGTCTCTTTTTGTGCAGGATACAAAGATTTTCTCTCTTTTTTTTCACAGAAAATGCAAAGTTGTTTATTTTTTTGAAATCATAACAAGCACTTTTTGCTAACACTGCTGGTAATTCCCCCCCCCCCCCCCAAAAAAAGCTTCTCTCTCTCTCGTGCAGGAGTGAAAAATCTTGCAGCACGTCACCATTTATTTAAACAGGCCTCTTGAAATGCATCTAGACAACATTTTATGGTCAAGTATTTGAAAAATTGCAAATATTCATTACTTTCTTAGTTGAGAAAATCTGAATCACTAGAAAAGATGAATGTATTCTTCATATTCCAATTGTGGACATTCTCTGGAGAGCAACGATCACAACTCCAATTCTTGTCCAAGACTGTCTTCTGTAGAAGTGCAACATCATTGATCCCCAACTCCTGCAATGGCAAAGGGAGGAAATGGGCCCCAGTATGGAACTATACTAAGGAAGACACTTTAGTCACTAGTACTTTCAGTGAATACCAGAAGTTGAATATGCACTTTGGAGGAGTTCAATTAAGGTTGGCTTGGATTAATTCAATACTCACTGGGTTTTTTTTCCTGAAGTCAAACTTCAAGTTTGATTAGTTCGGCTAGTTTGATTAGTTCATTTAAAACTGATCTAATCAAACCAAAGTTTGACTTCAATTAAAATGTCTACTGAATGACATGTACCAAGTTGCTGTAAAACTCCCATTGGCTTCAGAGAACTATCCCTTATGCAGTTCTTATTTAAAGCTATTGTTGATTAAAAATGCAGGGCTCAAAGCATTAATTGGATCAAAGTATTAATCATAGTCTTAATCAATAGATTAATCAAGCAATTACTGTCAGGTTCAAAAGCATGGATTCAATATAGAAAGGTTTTCAATGCTGATGGCATTATGGTCCATTATTGTCAAAGATATTTGTGATTTGATTGAATACTAAAGTCACAGTACATTAGAGATACACAAGTCAATCTATTTCTATTCTGTTTTAGTTCTACATGCATTTGATTATAAGAACATTATATCAATTTCTATATTAATCTGAAAATTCATTGGAAAAAGTATAAAGCGTATTTCTTCTTGTATGAAGCATTCTTTAACATATGCATTTTGAAATTGATTTTCCCAGAATAGACTAATTTTTGACGGAAAAAGTTACTTTTTGGACTACAACTCCCAGACTCCCACAGCCAACAAGGCCAAGGTCCATGCTAAACAATGGGATTCTGGAACTACTGTTTCAAAACACATGCACAAACTAACCTTTCTGATTTCTATATGCAACTTCCCCAATACACATATGTATATCTTATTTTTGATAATAAGATAAAATTTCTAGATATGCACCATATCAACTTTAGATTGTGTACTTCTGCAGATTTTATAATTCTGTCCTTTGGAAGACTGTAAAGTAAAAGTGTGTTTTAACCTGAACAGGAAGTGTCAGGAAGTCTGAATTATACTTATTTGCTAAAAAGTGGAAACAAAGTTCTCTCCCAATTCTGGGACAGACGTGCTTTTCCAAGTGTGTTATGAATTATCCAAATTTGTGTCAATTCCCATTTGAAGTAGGCTTTCAGGGTCTATAAAATTCCCTTTGAAGCCAAGCTTTGAAAAACTTCACTAGCATGTGTCCTGTTTATCCGTTTCATTGGTGACCGAGGATAAATATACCAATGCACGTGTATCAGAGTCTGGACACACATTTTGTAAATTTCAATTGTGGACCCTCTTCTACAATTTATGGATACCTTAAATTCAGAGATCAAACTTTCACTGGATGTCAGCAAAAAATAAAAAAAATAAATTACTGATATGATCCCATACTTGAAAGACGTTGTCACTTTTTCCCCAAATTACTTTCAAGTTAAAGGTAGATAACACAAAAAAGAGGTACAGTAAGTACAACAAAAAGAGAAAGTGAACCAGTCCTCAGTCCAGAAGCAGACTTCCAAAACAGTGCCTCATTTTGTTCAGAAACTCAATGTATTTTGAGGAAAGATATAACAGAGACTTTTCTCATCCTCAGTGAAAAAGGGTGACATTCACAAAAAGAAAAATTGACTGCTGCAAAATATTTCACCCCTGCATGACAGTAGAAATGCCAGGATTTTTTTTTATCAGCAGCAGGATTAGGTTGTGTGGTTTTCCCCCAAGTGTGATGTGTTAAAACTTGTGGGGTTTTTTAACAAAATGATTGTACTTTGCACAAATTTTGCATGAACTGCACAATGCCAAAAAAAAAAAAAAGGGCACAAAGCTCAAAATCTCTCAGAGTAGGGAGAAAAGTTTCACCATTTTTCATTCTCACCAGTAAAAACAAAATAAGTCAAAATGCAATTTACACCCGTAATTCTGTAATTTTGATTGAAACTACCTTCTTCACAGGCACACAGGTGAAGAGACAACCTTTGTTTGATCCTTAAAAATTTCTTCCAAAACATTAGCAAAATTAAACATCTTTCCATCCTTTTTCCCCTTAAAAAGAGCTGCTACAAGCAAAGAGATAATGTTTATCTTGATGTACGAGCTTATCTTGATATATTTCAGACAGCCATCTTTACAGATTTGAATGAGTTAAACTGTAAATTTTTTAAAAAACAGGGATGGCTTAAAAGACAAATGATTGTGAACTAGATAAAAATATGCCAATTTTGTTTTTTAAAAGGAAATTAATTTGCAAATGGGATTGTATTCATCTAAAGATTCCCCCCTTACAAATTAATACCTTAAAAACTTCCAGACTGCAAGAAGTCTGTTTCAGAGCTATTTTGTGTTTGCTAAATGGGATGTGACAGGAATCTGCTACACTGCTATGCAACAGAAAATAATTAGTTGAGAAGTAACTTGATAATTTTACCACTGTGAAGAATGAATAGAAATCAACCTTTCCTTTAATTATGTGCAAAGGAGAAGTATAATTACCTGCACAAGATAGTAATCAGAGAAAATGGTAATGCTAAATTCCTAGCTTATCTGGTCCAGAGAAAGCTAGCTTGTTTAATCTTTTCACCTCTGCTGAAGCACTTTTTTTTTTTTTTGAAAGAATACTTATTGCAAGCTAATCTGTGGATAACTATGGAACATCTTCCTTCCATTCCTGAAATAAGACATTGTGAGCACCACCAGTCCCAACCTCCCTACCCCTGGTGGAGCCAGAGGCTGCAGAACATCTCAGCGATAACTCCATAGGCTCCAGTTGCAAGTAAAATCACCGACAGTCTTTATTTCTCCAGATAGGTGTGCAGGAGCAGAAACAAAGGCTCTAACTCCCTCAGTGAGCTTCCTGGGGGGTTCGTTTTCCTGCACTAAGCCCCTAGGGAATGTTCTTTCAAGAGAGGCCCAGAGCTAACCCCATGGGGGACTTGAGAGTCCCAGCCTTGTAAAACAGGAGGGAGGATGAATCTTGTCCCCGGTCAGGGTCCTTTTACTGACAGTCAGTTGGAGGGCACTGGAGTCTACTCTTTTGTTCCTGCTGGAGAATCATCAGTCTCTTGCACTGGCACTTTTGTCATCAGTGCCACAGCTGGATAGGAGCTGTTGGACAGCGTGGGCATTGAAGTTGTAAAGATGATGCAGAGGGCTCCGGCAGTTCTGGCACATGGCCCTTTGTCCAGCCCCATTGTCTGCCCAACTGGTGGGGTTCAGGAATCAATCAATTGTTTATTTATGGTTCAAAGACCTGCAATATATTACAATTAAAATATAATTTCCATAACCTCGAAAAACAGGTGATCCATTATAAAACATTAACTTCCATGTTAACATCTTCTTTTAAGACATCTAATAACATAGTAAACAAGCACAGATAAAACATAGGCCAAAAGCCATTATTGCGTTCATTGTCATAACGTTAGGCCAGGGCGACCAGTAGCCTCACAAGGATAGGAGGCTAGGTATGATATTACAGCAACACAATATTTAGCCACTTTGAGAGTGATATCTGGGACTTTGTCTGAAAGCAGCAAAGTTATATAGAAATTTGTATTTCTCTCAGGAAATTTCTGTAGAATGGACAGTAGAAAAGACCTTCGCAGATCTTGATAAAATGAGCCGTGTAACAAAACATGTCCCACAGATTCAATCTCTTCCCCATTGCAGGGACATAAACGTTCAGTGTAGGGGATACCTTGAAATCTTCCTTCTAAGAGTTTAGAGGGCAGGAGATTGAATCTCGCTAGAGTAAAGGCTCTTCTAAACTTAGAGAGTGTTAAATTGGACAGGAACTTTTGCTCAGAGTTCCTCCTCTCCAACCCACCCACCCACAACTGAAAATCCCAAAATATGGGGGACTGGAGAAACAGGTCTCAATAGCTTTGATAGCTTCAGTCCAGCAGTGCAAGCAGGTAAAAGGCAGGCAGGCAGGCACTCCAGGCAACAGGAAAGGAAATGGGGGGGGGGGGGATTCTTCCAGAAAACTACAAAATAAAAGGCAAGAGCAAGATCCAAAATACATAAGGAATCCATAAGTGGCATTAAACTGTCTTTTGAATTCCTGAATCTTTCATGTTTCAGCGTTTCTCTATTGTGAAGCCATAAAAGGTTCCAATAGTGAAAGAAAGGTGTGTGTGTGGGGGGGGGGGTGTATGCTCCCATTCTCTTTACAGAGGAACATTGGAAGCTCTGACTACTGAGAACTTGCTGATCTTTAGAGAATATCCTGCAAGATCCAGGGACTGCAGAAAGAGGAACATGGGCAGATGCCTCGTACAATGTCCTTTTCTTTTGGGAAGCAAAGCCGACAGACAGAGCAAATCCAGAAGGAGTGGACTGTAGCTCAAGAAGATGCAAACAGCTCCTTCTAATTCTCTGTGAATGAAACAAAGCAACAGCAAGTGTAATTTTGCACAAATTGTACCAAAAACAAAATGTTCTCATATGTGCAAAATCTCTCATGCATAGTACCAGGAAATATTTTGCTATCTTTGCCGTGGAGGAGAATGTTCTGTTTTTTCACTCTTGCAATGGAAGAAGTAAAGATTTTTTTTAATTTCTAGTACTATCTTCCTGAAAACCATGATCCTAAAGCATTTCCAAATATAGTTTTACTTTCTTAAGAACTTAAGAAAAGTCTTGCTGGATGAGCTGATCTCTCTTGTCTAGCATCCTGATTCCCACTGTGGTAAACCCAGAGAGTGAGTGAAGGCAACATCCACTCCCTCTGTGACCCCCCTCCTACCACTTGGTACTTGTTGGCATGACTAATAGCAACTGAGATCTTTACCCTCTGTGGATTTGTCTAATCTCCTTTTAAAGCAATCTCAGCTAATGGTCCTCACCTCCTATTGTGATAGTGAATTACATAAATTAATTATTGACAGGAGGCTACTTTATTTTCTAGTTTAAAAATATGCTCTTGTATTCTGCAACATTTCCCGATACCCTGAGTGGTTCCTGAAGTGCTGCTTACCAAGCTTTGGTTTCCTCTGGAGAGTAGTTTGTTGGAAACTCATCGTCTTCTGGTGTATTTGCTCTTCTGTACAAATACCTAACCTGAGCATAGGTGGCAAGAAGAAGCATAGCATTTCTACAAGCAGTCGGCCCATTATTTGGTATTAGATCTCCAAAGAGAGGGAACTCTGCATCCCCAGATGCTTTTACCTTACCGCTCTTTTCTAAAGATGTTAATCTTCACAAGAAATGGCCATAACCTTGTCCATCTGTGAGAGCCGATGAGAACCTGGTGCTCTCAAGTCATCATCACAACTGTGAGAAGGATGGTGGGGGAGGAAATATGAGCAAACTGCACACATTAAATGATCAAACGGGGAGGACCATTCCTTTGTTTTGAGGAAGTTCGACAATTTGAAGACTTGGGTTGGATTATTTGTCTCCTTACAGTCAGCTAGTTCTTCTGTGCCAATTTGGTGTACATGATTTGCTTTTCCAGGAGGAAGAATTATGCACATAATAAACCTTAAGTGAGGAGAGGGAGTCCTTTTTATTCTTCTTTCACTCTTGTGGGAGTTGTAGAATCTCCCATGGCTATCAAATTCTGCACTGGAATTTGGGATAGCCAAAATCAAAGAAGACGAGGGAGTTTGTGTATATCCTTCACATCTCTAGTCCTTTCAAAACTCACTCTCTGTCTCTTTACAGAGGAACATTGGAAGCTCTGACTACTGAGAACTTGCTGATCTTTAGAGAACATCTTGCAAGATCCAGGGACTGCAGAAAGAGGAACATGGGCAGATGCCTTACAATTATTCAAACATTTGATCTAACTAGCCCAGTTCCATCAATATTGTCTGGAAAAAGATTTCCAGTGTTTCACACTGGATTCTTTCCTAGAGTTACCTGCCGATCCCTAGATCTAAAGAGCTTCCAAAACCAGACAATATCAAGTACTTTCAAAGTGATACCATGATAGGTTTGCCCCATTCTCCTTCTTGCCTAAAAATGTTTTTTGCTGTCTTTTCACACAGATCAAGCTAATTATAGCTAGGAACAGACAGAATAGTCAGAATCTGACTTTTGCCTCATTCCCATATGCTCAACACGACATCCTTTTCATTCCATCTCTATGCAGATTTCTTAAAGGAAAAAATATATATTCACGCCTTATGATTGGGCAACAAACTGAACATTTATTAAATAATTAGGTAATCCTATAAACTTGCTGTGGGTCCCCCTGTCCCAGATTGAAATACACTCCATGAGAGCACTATAAACCAAGCCCCTTCATTCAGGTGTAGGCTGGCCAGTGTCCCTGTCCTCTGAGGTACTGCCCATCCGCCTTTGCATATCAAGCCTCCCACCAAGAAGGTGAAGCAATTAATCAATGTAATGTCTTTTTATTGCCTGCATAATTAGTTATGTCATAAAAGATCAGCCTGCTTCTCAAGCTAATTCCCTGAACCTCGTCTTCAAATTTCTCATCAACATTCTATTAATCCCATGTATCATTTACTTCCTCTGTACTGCCAGCTCTCAGCAGTATTAGACTGTATGCTGGCTTATTTTCCCTTGATTTTTCTCTTATGTCGATGTCAATGGAGCATTCATGAGGTTACATCAGTTCACCTGACAGAGATGTTAAAAAAAAAAAAAAAGCACCAGGCAGTATCCATCTTCTGAAGAAGCAAAGCAAACAAGATGTCATATTCAGGGATATAGCCCTTTGTTCCATCCATCATATGTTCCCCTCCAGGGATGTAAATCTTTGCTTATTTTATTGTTGCAAGTAAGACGCAGGAATTTCAAAAGTTTTCTCACCACTGCACAAGATTAAACGGTTTTTTATACACATAGCAGAAGTAAAACAAAAGTATCATGGCAAATATATCTCTGTGTGAGCTTTCATGGATCATAAGCCATTTCCTCAGACATACGAATTTTTTTTAAACATTCTACCCCCTCATTTGGGACATTTTTCAGAAAAAATCATAAAGTTGTTTTTGCTGAAAAACCTTGCATTTTTGCAAATTTAACTGAATTTGGAACAATTGAAGGAAAATGAACTGAAATAAATCTCTCTCCTCATTCTCACGTTTACACCAGCCAGATTCAGTAGGCAGCCATGTTGTACCTGCCTGCTTGATAGGCATAAAAGGTGAAGAGTCATTGATTGATTGATTGATTGATTGGTTGATTGATTGATTGATTGATTGATTGATTGATTGATTGATTGATTGATTGATTGATTGATTGATTGATAAAATAGCTAGGATCTCACTTTTATCTGGATTCAGTTTCAGTCTATTGGCTCTCATCCAGTCCATTATCAATGTCAAGCAGCATTCAAGAACTTGTACAGCATCACTTGCAGATGAAGCAAAGGAGAGATAGAGCTGTATGTCAACAGCATTAGTGAACCCCAAATATGACTTCTCCTAGCAGTTTCATGTAGATGTTAAAAAACATGCAACAGAGGTCCCAAGGGGCAGAAACAGCATCCTCAAGCTGCAGCATCTGGGATCAGCCCTCAAGGAAGGCCAAGAACCAGTGGAGAACATAGCCCCTGGCCCCAAAACTTGATAACCTTCTCAGAAGGATACTGTGGTTGATGGTAGAAAGATCCAGGAGGACCAACAGGGTTACACTCTCCCTGTTTTAGGAGATCATCTTGCAGGTGAGCAATGCTTTTTCAGTACCATGACACAGCCTAAATCCCCAATTG
Organism: Intellagama lesueurii; assembly: GCA_037013535.1. Lineage (NCBI taxonomy): Eukaryota > Metazoa > Chordata > Lepidosauria > Squamata > Agamidae > Intellagama > Intellagama lesueurii. Next base: position 23,467,450 of record JBAJHW010000010.1, on the reverse strand, counting down.
GAATGGATCAAGACTATCAGTTTCTTCCAAGAATGCCTGCAACTGATCAGCCACCATCCTCTGCTCAAAACTGGGAGATTTGAGATTGGTCTATAGTTGCTCAAATCATCCGTCACCAAATTAGTTTTCTTAAGAACAGGGCTGATAATAGTTTCTTTTAAACAGGAGGGCACAGGGCCTTCCTGAAGAGAGGCATTGATGGCATGGGTGGTCCATTCTACCATCGTATCCTTAGCAGATTTTAATAGTCATGCTGGGCAAGGATCTAAAGAAAAGGTAGTAGCTTTACATCATGCAAGTGCCTTGTCTACATCCTCAGGCCTTACTAACTGAAATGGATCTAGTAAAACCTGACTAATGGTGCATTGGACAGCTCAATCCAATCTACTGGGATAAATAAGGAGTCAAAGTCCTGATGGATGCATTAAATATTGGATCTGAAATAGGCTGCCAGTTCGTTGCAATTCTCTATATTTGGTTATAATGTTTGTATCTGTCCAGCATTTGTAAGGCTGTGGACAACTCAAAAGAGTTCTACCTGTCGGTTGGAGGCCACATTAATCAATTTGGTGTTATACTGCAGCCTCTTTTGTCTGCCTTAAGTAAATTACAATATTTGCTGAACATCTCTCTGATTTCAGCCAAGTTGTACTTCAAAAGAGCATTCCTCCTTCTGGTCTCTACCCATCTTCTTAATTGCTTCATTGTCCTCAACTCTTCCATAAAACATCGTGAGGATTGGGCTCTACAATGAAGAGGGCATTTATGAGTGATGATGTCTACTGCCTAGGTCACCTCTGAATACTAGTGGGCAACCTGGGCTTCAGCTGGAGCACCAACCAGATCAGCTGGAAAACCCCAAGGGCATTCTGGAAACCAATTGGATCCAATGTCTTTGGGGAGGGCAGACTATTCAATTAGGTCCATCCACCCTGCAGAGGGGCACCGTTATACACTCTCTAAATCTCAAATATCTTTATATTTGGACTCTATACTCAAACCATATGCCACCAGTGCACCTAGCAACATAAGAGACACCACAGACGTTCTAAGGAAACTTCAGTTCACATACAATCTTCCAGATAACATCATCCTAGCTACAATGAATGTAGAACCCACACGGATGGACTACTAGCTATCATAAATACCATTTAAAACAAAGAAGACGCACACAAAATCACCATCCTCTGTGACTTTGTACTCATACACAACTATTTCACCTTTGACAATAAAACCTACCTCCAGATCAATGGAATTGCAATGGACACTTGCGTGGCTTCACAATATGCAAACATATTCATGGCTGACTTAGAACAATGCTTTCTTAACTGTTGCACCCAAAAACCACTCCTCTATTTGAGATACATTGATGACATTTTTCTAATCTGGGCCCATGGAAAATAATCCATAGAGAAATTCCACCAGGATTTCAATAACTTTTATCCAAACATCTAACATCTGGAACAATCTACACAACAGGTACATTTTTCAGAGACCACTATAAAACTGCAACATGGACATCTTAGCACCACATTATACTGAAAACCCACCAATTGATACCCCTGCTTGCATGCTTCCAGCTTCCATCCTAAACTCACAACAAAATTTATTGTTCACAATCAAGCCCTCAGATACAATCACATCTGCTCAGACCCACAAGAGAGAGACTCCAGATTCAAAGATCTACATGATGCATTCATCCGACTACAATACCCACCCAATAAGATTAAGGAACAAATTAACAAATCAAGGCAGATACCCAGAAGTAAACTAATGCAGGACAGGTCCATAAGAGAAAAATGACTGTACACTACTAGTTGTCATTTTTAGTCCACAACTGAGACCATTCACATGCATCATAAATGATCTCCAACCCATCCTTGAAAGAACAGTCCACTCTCCAAAGTGGCAGACCTATACTTGTTTATAGACAACCTCCCAGTCTCAAACAACTAGTAACACACAAGGGATTACACAACACTGACTCAAAAACAGAAATGAAGCCCGGTTGCAAACCCAGATGCCAGCTCTGCCCCCACATTTATTCTGGCAGCACGATTACTGGACCTAATAATATCACACACAACATCAAAGGGACTTCTACCTGTATTGTATCTCCCAGATATGTTTTCCTTCTTAACAGATCTATTTTAAAAACTTCAAAGGTAAGCCAGATAATCTTAATTCATTGCCATGTTGTTTTTGTGGTCATCCATTGCCTGGGTAATTCACACATCATTGTAGCTGCTTACAAAACCTCCTATAAAGAAAAGGTCATTAGCAACTGTAAGAGGCCAGTGTCCCCAGTATAATTAAACAGTCATGTTATTCTACCATTGTTATTCTATAATAGAGATTCTTATATCCTTTACAGTACAAGCTTCAATGGAATATACCTGTATATCAAAGAGGCTATCACCCCACTGTTAAATACCCATTGACTCATTGACTTTCTTACCAACCAACTACAATTACTCAGGTCTCGGATATTCTCTGGTAACTAGATCCTAGATTTTAAATTCTCCTTTAATGCCAAATGTTTTTATGAAGAACCTGGAATTTTGGAAATTTGTAAAGGTTTATCTTTTATTCCTGTATGATGGGTCTAAGGATTGTAATAATAAACTGAACTGAACCAACCACAATCTCTGTATTTTGATGCCATGTATAAATATTTGTTATATCTCTTTCTTATGTCCGAGTAAGTGAACTTATCCACGAAAGCTCACATTAATATATACCAGTTAGTCTTTAAGATGCCACCATATTTTTCTCTTTTTTATTTGTTCTTTTATTTTTATTTTAGCTATAATGCTTGCACAGACTAACACTGATACCTCTTCTACAAATCTCAACAGGTGATGATCTGACCATGACAAGGCAGAAGACTCAAGGTTTATCACCTTCAGATCACCTTCTCTCTGCCAAATGTGAACACCAGGTGCAAGGTGTGCCCTGTCACATGTGTAGGACTCATGACATGTTGAGCCCATAGATGCCATGATGTTCATGAACTCCAAGGCTGCCTCTGCAACATATGTTTCTGCATGGATGTTAAAGTCCACCAGAATTAAAGGTCTGGGTGATCTCAACAGTGCAACTGAGATGAAGTCCATCAGCCTTGGTACGTAAACTCTTGGGTTGGGAAGGTGTGGTACATTAATGCGATTCCCACTCTGTCCCACTGGTCCAACATAAAGAGAAGGCACTCCAGGCATGGGCCTGAATGTGCAGAAATCCTGCTGACTTTAATAGATTTCCTGTGGAATATGGCAGCACCCTCTTTTCACCCTTCTGATCTGCCATGATGCTGGATGGAATATCCTGAGGTGCATATCTGGGAAAGAGATTGGTGGCCCAATTTTTGAATGCACAGAAGTCAGAAACCTTTGGGAACTTTAAAGAGGAACCAAAAGGCTCCAATAGTGGTGTATGGTGCTCAGACAGTTGGACTGAAATTAAGGAGATCCAGGTTCAAGTCTGTACTGAGCTGCAGAACAAACTGGGTAATTTTGAGCTAGTCTGTCTATCTGTCTGTCTGCCTGCCTGCCTGTCTTTCTCTCTCTCTCTCTCTCTCTCAGTTCCAGAACTACCTATTACAGTTGTTCAGAGGATAAATTGCTATGCAAAGAGGAGAGCCATTTGCACCCGTGCTCACTAGAATAAAAGTGATGGATGGCATTGATGTAACATTCCTTAAACATCTCACATACCTTGAAAACTCTGCTATGGTCTTCATAAGTCAGAAGCAACTTGGCAAGACATAACAATGACAACAAGCCTTGCTTGAGGCCATGTAACTAGTCAAAGCCCCAGCTCCACTCATAGTCACAGAGTTGACTTGAAGGGGGGTGCAGACACATAGCTTTCTATTTCAGGCCTGGTTTATGTCACAGTTCATTGCAACATTGTTCCATAGACTATTGCAAAAAGCAGGTTCAATTCACATTTACTTGCAAAATCATCTTTACAAGAAAAACACGACCCTGATGTTTTTCCCAGGTAGCCTAACAAAAGCAACTGTTGCTTTCCTTCAAGTTTTACATTCTGCATGCAAAATGTATATTGATTCTCTAAACCTACATCTGGTCGGCAAGACAAGTTATCAGTGGCATTATCAGCTTGTAATGCAAATGCATAAAATGAGTTACTGCGTAATTACTGTTGCCTCTGACAGATTTACCTTGAAGTTACCATGTTGCTGCCGCTAAAATAACATGGGTTATTTCATGATAATTACGTAAGCCGGAGTTGTGGTTGCACATAGTTTTTCAGTGATAATAAAGGCAGGCATTGTGCCAACACAGAGGCAATGGCTTGTTCTCAGAGAAAGGACACAAGCCGGCAAAACAAACAACACCAAATGCAGCAAAGGAGGGCAGGCAATGCTTTAGGGGAATAAGACGCAAAAGCAGCACAGATGGGCAGAATCCTAGTAAACAAATACAAAACGTCCATTCCTAATGAGATTGTTACAATGCTCTGTCCCATGTGTTATCTGTGTTATCATTTTTTCCTCTAATATACATTTCATCAGAACATTGAAATCTTTTGACTATGAGACCATCCTGTCTCCACGGTGCATGTCGATTGTGAGGTTCCATGGTTACAATGGTGTTCCACAGCTTTGGAGATCTAAGTTGATCCTGGATAAACATGCTGACCTTGGCCGTATTACGGAGACCCGGTTGGAGGAAGCTGGGGGAGTTAGTCTTTCTCAGTTCTGTTCACCTCAGTTCTCTGTGCAGCAGCAGGTGATTCTATCCCCCTCACCAACTGCCCTGCCGAACAGTTTTCTGGGTTTCTGTGTGTATGCCTGAAAGTGGGTGCCTGGGAGAGAACAGGGATTCTGCCTGGTCTGCTGATGAGCTCTTCGGCAGCGCGGGCCACCATTATCCCATTCCCGGGATAACGCGAGACATGAAGGTCTTGCAAGAGCGATTTGAGAAGGCGGGGGGGGGGGAGAGCGTATTTAAAGAAGAGCTCCTCCTACCTTTGGCCTCTTCTTTTTTGACAACCCACCCGCCCGCCCTGAATGCTAGTGTGAGTTTTACTGGTTGCCTGTTTGGGGCCGGATAGGAATTTTTGACCCGCATCCTGATTAGCCTTAGGAAGCGGGGATTTTTCGCCTATCCCACACTGGCTGAGGTGCACTGGCATATTGAGAGGTGGTCAAATTTGGTCACACAGGTGGATAGTGTGGATAAAACAGGGTTCGGTGAGTCCCCTCATAATCACAGATAATGTATAGCTCATCTGATCTCCCAGCGTTGCGGACCGTGCGATTACAGTGCTTGGGGAAGAAGATCCGCTGGGGCCGCTCCCGGACCAACAGTCAAGAAGGAGAGGACTTGAGGTCTGGGGGTGGTCAAATTTGGGCCGGCCGGGTTCTCGCTGTCTTCATGACTGCGAGATCTTGGGGCTAGGGACTCATAGTTTGGTTAGGGGTCCGTTGAAACCCCTCTGCAGAACCTGATTCCGCACTACAGCAGGACCCCCCTTTTTTCCCCATTGAGGATAAATATGAATATTTAATTAAGTGTGACCCATGTTTTATTCCATAACAGTTGTCTCGTGTCTTATTCCAAGGTAAGGGGACAATGTTGGTATGCTGTCCACCCCATTGCTCAACTGTCTCCCTTCCTGAGAGGGTGGAGTTGGTATTGAAGGTGATGCTGGAGTTCTCTAGGCTTATAGTACTAGGGGACTTCAATGTCCATGCTGAGACCAAATTATTAGGAGTGGCTCAGGACCTCATGTCCTCAATGATGACCATAGGTCTGTCTCAAGTGATATTTGGTCCCACACATGTTGCAGGGCACACTTTTGACCTAGTCTTCTGTTCTGGGCAGGATGATGGTGATCTGGGTGTGGAGGAACTCTGCATAGTTCCATTGTCATGGACAGATCACTACCTGGAGAGGTTTATACTAGAACCAAAAGAACAAAATGTTGATCAATCAGCAACCCATTGTGAGGATTTTGCATGACACTTTGCAGACACAGTCATTTGGACCTGCTCTGACTTGGATGCTGTAATTGGTACAGGTCCAGTGAATGCAACTCTGGCTTCTGCTTGTCCGTTATAATGGATACGTTTCAGTTTGTGCAGCCTGATGATGGGGACAGGATTCTTGGAGAGGTGAATGACACCAATGTGTACTAGATCCATGCCCCTCCTGGCTTATAAAAGCAGCTAAAGGGGAAATGACCGAATGGGTACAGAGAGTAATAAATGCTTCCTTGCAACAGAATAGGATACCAGGACGTTGAAGGAGGCTGTAATGAGACCTTTATTAAAACAGCCCTCCCTGGATCCCAATTTACTGGAGAACTATTGGTCAATCTCCACTATTCCATTTCTGGGCAAGGTGCTGGAGCATGTGGTGGTTTCTCAGCTCCAGGAATTCCTGGAGGAAGCAGATTATCTAGATCCATATCAATCTGGTTTCAGGTCTGGCTATGGGACATAGACAGCTTTGGTCACCTTGGTGGATGGCCTATGCTGGTAAATGGAGTGGCGAGTGTGTCCCAGTTGGTTCTGCTGGGCCTCTCAGTGGCTTTCAATACCATTGACCATGGGATGGGACTTTCAGGCACTGTTTTACAGTAGCTCTTGTCTTTTCTGGAAGGGAAAACTGAGAAGGTGGTGCAGGGCGACTCTTGTTTGATGCCCTTGCCATAGGCTTGTGGCATCCCTCAGGGTTCTGCTTTGTACTCCATGCTTTTTAATATCTAGAAGTAACTACTGGGAGAGGTTGTCTAGAGTTTGGGGGTTTGGTGTCACCAGTATGCTGATGGCACCCAGCTATCTCTCCTTCCCTTCTAATTCCAAAGAAGCTGTCTTGGTTCTAAACCAATGCCTGATATCAGTAATGGGCTGGATGAGGGCAAGCAAACTGAAAATTAATCCAGATAAGACAGAGGTGTTCCTGGTTAATCAAAAGGCACATGAGGGAATAGGGATACAACCTGTGCAGGATGGGTTTGCACTCCCCCTGAAAACTCAGGCTCGCAGCTTGGGTGTACCCCTGGATTCAACCCTGAGCCTGCATGCCCAAGTTTCGGCCCTGGCCAGAAGTGCTTTTGCACAGTTAAAAGTGGTGTGCCAGCTGTGCCCATTCTGATTTGGCTATAGTGACTCATGCCTTAGTTACATCCCATTTGGATTACTGTAACACGTTCTATGTGGGGCTGCCTTTGAAGACAGTTCAGAAACTTCAGTTAGTTCAAAATGCAGCACCCAGACTATTAACTGAGGCCAGTTATAGGGATCATATAACATCCCTGTCACAACAACTGCACTGGCTACCAGTCTGTTTCCGGGCCCAATTAGAAATGCTGGTTATTAGCTATAAAGCCCTAAATGGCTTGGGTCCAGGCTACCTGAAGGACTGTATCTCCCCATATGAACTTTCTCTGCATTTAAGATCCTCAGAGGGAACCCTCCTCTCGCTCCCTTTGCCAGCACAGGCACAGCTGATGGGGACACACAGGAGAGGGCCTTCTCTGTGGCAGCTCCCAGGCTATGGAATGCTCTCCTTTGGGAGATCAGGCTGGGCTCCTCCCTTTTGTGCTTCCACCCTTCTGCCCTTCAACTGGATTTTAATTAGTGTATAGTTTAATTGTTTTCTTTAATATTTAACTCGTGGTTTTAATTCTATTCTTTTAATATTGTGAGCTGCCTTGGGTCTCCTTAGAAAGGCGGCCTTCAAATAAAACAAAGTTCCAATTGGGGAATAGGAAAAAATTAGTTAGCCCCCCAAATTTCATTGGTACTTCCTAAAGCTGTATGGTGGTTCCTCTGTTCAGGTTGGAGGCCAATTTGGGGCTTCAGATTGTATCCCGAGTTGGTCTAGAGAAATTTGTGCCAGACCTGAAGGAATCTAGGCTGAAAATAGGAATTCAGGAGAAATGTGTTAATTCTCCATGTTGTATATACTCATCCAAGTCAGAATTGCCAAAATGGTAAGTCAATGGGAACGTATTCCTATGTTGAAATCTGTACTTCTCAGAATCCTGTGATCTACAACTCAGAAAGCTAGATCCAACTGCTAGCCCCACTAGATCAAACCTGCTGCAGAAGCATATGCCAGTACTTAACTAGATATTGTTTCAATGGGTTTACTCTAGTTTGGACTAGCCATTGAACTTAGAACAAGAATAGTTTAAAATGCCTATATTGTGGGGAAATGTACACACAGTTCCTATATATTATGGTTCAATGATCTGCAAAATGTATTAAGTTAGGGGAGAATGTCAGGAAGTATACACACACTAGGGTTTGTAAAATGTATACCCATCAGGATCTATCTGCATGGAAATGCAGATGATTGCATTAATATTGAGGTAGCTGGATTTCAGCAAACTTCCAAAGGGACCATCTCAAGGCCTGGTTGAAGATGCCTTGGTCTTCTAAGCAACAGTAACAGCTATTTAAAAAGAGCTTTGACATTTTCAGGGTATCTGTGCTGCCTGGGTACCTATCCTGCCAGCTCAAAACCACTATGGCAATTGTGAGTGAATGTCACCTGGTCAATGGACAATAAATGCACTTTTATCGAGTTTATCATCATCTATCTTATCAGATTGACTCTGTAGATGGAAAAAGTCATCCAGTCTCAGCCCAGTAAAATTATGGAGATCTTTACAGCACTAAAATGTTACTATTTTAAAAAAAGTAAGAGAATGTTTAGTGCTATTCCTTTGCAATTCCTCTTAAAGAGGGGCTATCCTTTCTGTTTTCTTATGTGTGAGGATGTGCATGGCACAAATTTCCACTATTTTGTTTTGGGTTCTTTCATGTGTGGAGATGCCTGTTTCATTTTTTTTTCTGCACCAGTCCTTTCATATTAAACAACATATTAAAAACTTATTAAACAAAACAAACCTCATCTGGGTTTCCCATTTGGGCTTCTTGGCACTCCAAAAGCCATAGAGAACCCTTTAAAACTATTCCAAAAAGGTAGAGGCAAGGGAACAGAGTATCAATCAGTTGCAGCTTGTTAGGAAGCTGCCATATAGTGAGTCAGAGCACTGGTTCGTTCAGTCCAGTCTTGTCACCTCTGCCTGGCAGTGGCCCTCCATGTATCCAGATAAAATTCTTTGTTAGTCTTTCTTGGAAGATGCTGGAGATTGAATCTAAAGCTTATAAATGTAAAGCAGCTGTTCTACTACAGAGCTATGACTCCTTTCCAGTTCAACATCCAGTGCTTACTGATGGTCTCCCATGAAATAACTAACCACCCAGCTTTCAAAATCATACAAGTTCAAGTTGGTGTGGTGTTCATCAATCCTTGATTATGGGTTGTACCCTTGGGTTGGACAACCAGCTTCTAGATCATCAGAGACTACTACCTGCATGGCCCAATCCTGGCCATGAACTTAAGTGCCTTGACACAATCCATGTCACAATCTCTGAAGCAAATGCTGTTCCATTTGAGTCAAAACTCTCCTGATTTTTCTCACACCACCGATTACAAAATTTGAGAACCACAATGGCACTGGTTCCACCTGAAAAGAACAGAGCCCTTTATATGTTTTTGGCTCTTTCGTAAACAACAGTGGCTTTTTTCTGAGATGTATTTACTGGTGTGAGTATAATATCCTGTGTATGTGATCTGAAGACATAATAGAAGTAAGTTTCTGTCACTGGTTACTTTTGCCACCTGCAGAATTTTTGCACCATTCTTCTTCAACGATAACTAATCCCAAATCCTCTTCACAGCTTTTTATATGAGGCATGTTGGAGTTCTGTATTATCAACATGAAAGAAAGCTATCAGAAAACAAAGTTGGTTGTTTATATGAGAAAGAGAAAGGGGGGTTGGGGAAGAAGCTGATGTGGTATCTCCTTTTCTATTTTCCAGTTGGCATAGCTTTATTCAAGTCTCTTTACTCTCCCACAGTTTCCTGCTGGAATTAAAATGTCATTTTCAGACACACAGAGAAGTGGGTGTGAGAATTTCCTCAATTGAAGACTGATTATTTTAATAGTATTAACTGCACTTTTCAATGCCAATAGTTGTCTGTTTATAGACACAATTGGGCAGAACCCACTGGGATTTCTCCTTCGTAGGTTGCATGGTACTGAGTTGGTCTCAGACATGAGCATAAGGAAGTGACTGTCTCAAACATATGATGTTTTGACCTGCAATGTGCTAGGCACAGAAAGTTGCATATGTCTTAGAACATGGGTGAGGAAATGGTGAAAAACCATTGCCAGCAAGTCTGGAACCAAGCATAGGTCAAGCCCACTGCTTTATGGAACCTTGCCCAGAATTGTCAACTTTGAATGACAGTGACTGTCCAGAGTTTCTACTGCTAGCTAGAAATCCCTGGCATTATGTCACAGTCCCCTATACATGTACTAACTAATCATGACCCTGTTAAAGAGGACACGATCAGGTGTGCTCAGGATTGTGTGATATACCTCACAGGGAAACAAAGTCCGATTGGCAGAAGATGTCCAGATTTTCAAGGAGTAGTTTCTCCAGCCCCATCTGGAGATGGTGGGGATTCAAACAAGGGCTTTCCTGCAAATCATGTGTATTCTGAGCTATAGCCTGCCCACATTTCTACTACTCTTCCCTACTACAACCATTTCTATTATTTCTGGCAACTCATTGTCTCCATCTTCATTGCTTCCTTCTCAGCCTACAGGGAAAGGACTGGGGCAAGTGGCTTCTGTCAGATGTCTGACAACTTGGAAAGCACTTCAAGCATTAAATGGAGGGTTGCAGGTTGCTCATTCCTGCTTTAGAGGCAGCACCTTGTCACAGCGAAAGTGAATATTCAGAAATATTCAAATCTGGGCCAATGTTCCCATGTCACCATCTACATGTTTTTAAAGGAGAAAATTCCAAATGCACATTTCAGAATTTCCCAGAGTGTAGTCCAACCTCAGGAAGACCTTTTGATGAAAATGAAGCCAACTTTGTAATGTCATGGAGTCTTTTGTGTGTAACAAATGCATATTTTGCAACCAGTAATTGTGAACTTGGTAGCACTGCAAATGAAAATTTCAGTATCTGAATGACATGTAAAAGTCTCAGATTTCAAGGTCTAGCATTTTTAAGGATCCCAATGCACCATAACATAAGAATGAGGATGCTGCACAGAGTGAAAATATTATCCTGGAAGCATTTCTCACAACCTCATGGCCTGCAGTCCAAACTGGTGCACTCCTGAACCTCTCACCTTTCACCCTTTTGAACAAGTAACTCGGCCATTCTGGTCAGCACTGGGGCGGGTTTTCTTGCTGAAATCCTACATTTCCACAAAGCTGCCATGGATCTGAGCTCACAACAAGTTCACAGTTTGCTCCTGTCCCCTCAAAAGATCTTACCTGACACCCCTTTTCCTTTCTTGTTTCATGTTTATAGAAACTTGACAAGCTAATAGAGAAGGCTAAAATTAACAGCAAATACATGGTGAAGCAGGCTCAGATGAATATATTAAATAAGTCATGCTAAATTGGAACAGCAAAGAGGCGGCACAGTTCTGGATTGAAAGGGAAGGTTTGATCCTTGGGCTGGAATGTCGGGGACGAGAAGAGTGAGTTAGGGAGGCATGCTGTCTTCAGGCAGAGGTGTAAATATGAATAAAAGCAGGGGTGTTTGTGTGTTTCCAGGGCGACCGCAGGGCAGAGCAAAGAGTCCAGAGGACTCGTGGAGAGTGAGAAACAACACACCCCATGGATCCTTCATATTAAATCCAGCTTTTATGGGGTTAAAAATGTTAAAATAAATTTTTTAAAAAAGATTCCATGTGGAGGAAAGGGAATTTAAAGGATCGATGCCTTATAAGAAAGATACTGAATCAGCTTTAAAAGATGAAACTGAAAGGTTTATTCCCAATAGTAAAAAAAAACTGAAACCAGACTTGGCCAAAAGCTTTTCTGATTTTGAAAAATTGGTCTTTGGGGTGGAGGAACGCAAAAGACGAAGGCTTCCAGGAGCAGCATCTCACCTTTCTTGCTGTAAAACACAGCTACACACATTTTGAAGAAGAAGATCATCATCATCATCATCTTAGAACTGCTGAGGGAGTCTAATGTGTTTATGGACTTCAAAGACAACAGTTGCTGCAATAAGAACACCTTTTCATCACCTTCACTTTATTTATTAAGTTTTCCTTTTTGCCAGTGAAACTCCTGGAGAGCCACATGATTCCTGCCTGGGTCTACTGATTTCTTCAGAGTAAATGAAAAAAATAAAGAAAGATCACAAAAATGCAGATATTAGTGAAAATTATATCCAAAAATGGAAAATTGTTTCCGAAGTGATGTATCTTATGCAAAATAACATACCCAAATGCAAGTATATATTCATATAGGATTTTTTCATGCAGTTAAAAAAAATCTAAGAATTCAGAATGAACAGAATTTAAGATTGGACAATTCTCAAAATTTCTGTCAAACTGAACTTAAGAAAGGAGAAATGAGTAACACAGAAACTAACATTGACAGATTGGGCCATTCCTAACGATGTCACAGCTGAACACCAGACAGTTGTTGTGTGGGAGTTGGGGACAGGAAAATCTATCAGTTTTGGTTTATCCTGCGGGTTGTTTTTGCCTTGAATATGATATTAGTCAATTTGGTGTTCCTTCTCTCCACCAAATGAACTGAAATGAAATCTTCACTCAGCTTTTCTGGCCTGATTCAAGTACTGCTATTCCCAGCATGGAGGTGACTGTTTTGTATTTGGCAGTCATAGATCTGTTAAAGAGAGCCGCTGTGGGGAAAAGGAATTCAGAATGAAAATGGATGAATACAAAAGGATTTAGAGAAAAAGAATATACAATGAAAATGAATGAATACAAAGAGCTTCATACCTAGTTATTTAAGAGTCAAGCACTCAAAGCCCAGGGCCTGGATGGAGTTTCAGTTTCTCCCTTTTTCAGATTTATCAGTTTCAGTTTCTCCCTTTTTCAATTATTTTACTTTACTTTATTTTATTATTTTTTTGGCTGAAATCTTGTTGCTTAGCATAGTGAGTCACACTAGAATGGGACCATTGAATCTGTGGAAATTTGGTGTGGCAACTCCTCCAAAGTTTCATTGGTTCAAAGAGGCCTACCCTAGTTATGACTTACTTTATTTATGGAACTTATGGTGGTGTTGATTCACCAAATCCCTGCTGATTAAATAGGCCAACTATTTACTTAGTACACTAAGCAACAGGATTTCAGCTGCCATCCTCCTTTCAATTCTGAATATGGAGTTAGGAACCGAACATCAGGAGTCATGCCAAGAATCAAAGTTAAATAGATAGAATTGAAAGGTCAAGTGAGGAGAAAGATGCAGTTGGCCAAAGCAAAGTAAAGGTCAGTAAACACAGTGACTTCACATTCCCAGTCTATATGGCCAGTGGGGCATCCAGGTTCAACGAGGCATTTCTCAATTGAGAAGCTGTTGTTCTTATGGCCGTCAGCCCAAATCTCTCCATGAAGAACCTAAGAGCTAAGGAAATAGGAACTCAGGAAGCTGTCTTACATTGAACCAGACTTTCCCTTCTGGATGAATGAGAAAACTCTCTCCTCCAATAATATATCCTGCCCTGAGTGATTTGTGATGTTCTCCATTGCATTCTTAAAAACTCTCCAGCAGTGTGATCCACAAGTAAAGCAAAGAAGCAGAGCTGGGTAATAATTTTACAGGACCACCTTTTCTGGTTTTCTAAGGAAGAAGAAAAGGAGGTCACAAGCATCAGCTGAAAGGCAATTAATTGTCAGTTTGCCTGCAAGCCCTTTGACAACGGAGATGAACGATTGATCGTATATCCCTCAATGTAGAGGCCATATGGACCATACTGGGGGACACAGAAGGAACTTCCCTGAGGAACATGAGGATTGTGAACACATTCGGGGGTCTCCTGAGCAACAACAGCACCTTGTTGGCTGATGCTTCTACTCCAGAAGCACCATTAGATTGCTTCCAATACAAAGAAGATGATGGACCACACCTCTTGCTGAGCCTGCTGTCTCCATTTTGGAGATTAAGGAACTACAGCTCCTATGATTTTCAAGGTCAGGATGGTTTCCTAGTTTTTCTGCATTTTACTCCCCAGCTTCCCAACTTTTGCAATGCTTGGACAATGCCTTCATCATAAACCTGATGAAGTTTTATGAGGGACTTGAAAGACATTTATTGGGTCTGCTTTTTTGAACCCTCAAAGTAGCTTCTTATGTTGGTCTGCAGGTCAGTTGTGAATCCCAGGAGCTTTGTCTGTTTATTGGAAGGAAGGGAGTGTCCTGGATACTCTCCTATGTATGCAAAGCTTGTCACTGGGAGCTAGAACACTTTCTCCAGAGGTGTTTTTTTATATATTCCTGCCAGTGGGAACCAGAAAACAAATATATGATCGTCACGTTTTTTCTCTCTCTTTCTGGCTTTCTCTCTTACACACCTCTTGTTCATAAAAAACAAATTCTGTGTTTCTAAAAAAAAATCTTTACTTTCATGTACACTTTTTTAAAAAACCTGATTGAGTGTGCTAAAACAAAGCAAGCATCAAAAGCAAGCCCACTCCACGCACACACAAAGAAAAACCTTCCACAAAGAAAATGCAATGCTTAATAATATAATGAGGCTTTATTATTGCACTGTGATTAGAAATATACAAAGATCCTTGCCATTTGGCAGTTTTTTTATTGCATGACACTTGTATTATTTTCGCAAGCATTTCCTGTGAGTTCTTGTACGACGTGTTCAGAAGGCTTAAAGGAAAACAACAATCACCGTAGATCACCACCCACTTCTCTGCACGTCTTAGACGAAGAGATGTTACCTTCCTTTGCCTCCTGGCAGGGCTTCTGTACCTTTGCAAGACAGAAGTTTTGATAGTTAAAACTTTTCCTTTTGCTGAATCTTTATGCTGGCTAAAATATCACTTGTTTAATTCCTTCTCCTCACACGGCTTGGAAAAACCCAGGAATCCTGCTGAGCCATGAGTGGGAGACGAAAGATAGAAAGATGGCATTCTTTCATTGAACGGAAGGAAGAATAATACTGTAATTGAACATGAGTTAATCTCATGGCTCAGAAAAGTTACTTTCTTGGACTGCTTCTTTCAGAATCCCCAGCCAGCTGACTACTATCTGCTAGCAAAGGGATTCTAGGGCTTGTAGTAGAAAAAAAAGCCTTTCTCTGCCTCTGGTTATAATCACAGTTGTTCAGAGTATGGCTGTAACTGCTGACATCACAGGCTCCCTGGGCACACCATTGCTGAGCTTCCTGTAGATGGGGTGTCCCGAAGATGGTTTGTTGAAAAGTTTGAGAGCACTCACTTGCTGACAGTCCCTGTCCCATGGTCTAGAGAAGAAACATCTGGACAATAACGTACATGGGGTTTGGGTTTGGTCTGGTTTGGCTTCTTGCTCAATGATAACGGCCTTTTCGAAAATACCCAAAGAAACCCATATGTGCAACTGTGGCTGAAATCCAGTAATAACTCACAACTAAAGTAGACCCACTGAATCAGTGGGGCTTTGGTGAATCAACACCTATGTAAGTTCCATTCACTCAATGGATCTACCTTAGTTGTCAGTACTAGATTTCAGCCAGTGATTCGGGCCCTCTTTGCCTTTCGGGAAATAGAGTGCAAGATTACAGATACCAACATACACATGTTGATAACAAATACATGATGCACAACTCAATATATTTGAACCCTGTGTGTGAAAAGCCACAAACAGAGATAGGTAAAGTTTCTTTGGAGGAGTTCTACTTCCCAGACCAGTTCAGCCAGCATAAGCTTGATCCCTAAATGTAGCTTCTGGTACTGGATTGGAGGTCAGCTGTGAATCCAGGAGTTTTGTGTGTAGCTTTAAAAGTAAGAAGCAACTTGGTTGCACTGCTGTGGATGTAAAGGTTGCCAATGGGGGCTAAAATGGTCTTTGTTGAGTTTTCCTTTATATTTCTGCCGCCAAGAAACAGAAAAACACATAGAGACATATATAAGCACATGTGCACAGACTTGTTCCCCTTTTAGGTCATAAACTATTTTGTAGATCAATGTTCCAACATGTCATACTGAGACACAGTGTGAGGAAGTGAATGCCATGTTGGACTAGGGCTCAGGAGATCTGGGTTCAAATCCTCATTAGCCTTGGAAGCTCACTGAGTATAGCAACAGTAGCTCAGGTGGTCACCAAAAGTCAGAAGCCTGTCTAGCTTGCCCAAGGCTACACAGAATGGCTCCTCTGGGATGCACGGTGAAGAATTGAACTCTCGACCTCTGACTCTGCTCTCACTGAACCAGCTAATACTGTTTTTATAGAAGCCATCTATTTGGAATGTACAATCGCTGCCTTTTCATTGTCAGCTTTCCTACTTGTTAACATTACCTTGTTGGCATTGCTGTTTTTCTGTGCCATCTTGTGTAGCCTTGGGCAAGCTAGACAGGCCCAAGATGCACCCAGCAGAAGGGAATGGGAAACCACTTCTGATTCCTTACCTAGAAAACCCTGAAAAAGGGACACCATAAGTCAGAACTGACTTGATGGCACACAGTTCATTATAAAAGTGATGTAATATATCCCACAGAGAACTGCCAGGCCCAAAGGAATTACCTTAAACCCTTTTCCAAAGGCATATTTCCACTCCTTTACTACCGAAAAACAGCACAATGTTACGTACCATTAAGTTGCCAGGTATGGGAAGACCATTCTGCAGAGGATCTGAGGGTCAGGAGGTTAAGAAGCTGTGCTTTCAACACCTCAGGGCTTCACATTTCCCCTGGTGGAGTGACAGATCCGCCACTCATGACACACAAAATGTTGGAAGACAAACTAGGGAACGCAGACCACAGGTGAACAGAATTTTCCTTCGATAATTGATAGAGCTTGCATATAAAGCCCATTTCCGCCTGCCTCCCTTATCCCCAGCAAGAGCACACCTGCCTGAGTGGTTTTCTCAGCATTACAGCAATGAAGTACTTACATCAGCAGGGTTTCCTTTAATGCATGCAGCTTCTGAGTTTGTGCTGTTCAGCTGCCACTGTAAATGTTGCCTCAAAAAATTCCTCTTGGCACTGAATTTATGCAGCCGACTTAGCTGAGAATCATGCCAGTACACTCTGTGCACAGAATGAGAAACACAGGAATATTTAGTTTCTGGAAAACATTTTTGTGCAGTTTAATTCTTTTGGCCCTCCTCCCTGATTCTGTTTGAAGCAAATTAAGTCTGTCAGATATACTTAGATTTGGATTCCTGCATTGGGCAGGGGTTAGACTCCATGGCCTTATAGACCCCTTTAGGCTGTGCTTCTAAGATTCTAAGTCCAAAAGGAGGAGAGAGAGAAAAACTATCACTGAAGTGAAATGGTCTTAAATCAACCATTTTATTTGAAGTGTAAATGAAGTGTTTTCCCCTCTCCCCCCCCCCCCCAATTCTTCTAACAGTGGCAGGAGATTTTCTGCACCAACTGTGGGTACATTCACTGCTTGGAATGTGTGACTGGGTTGATTTTCTGTTGGCTTCATAATCATGAGCTCTCTGTGAGACTGGGAAAAACCTCCACTGTTTTCCAAGAGTTCCCGCTCAGCTCATAAGGGTAGTGGGCTATGCATTGAGGGTACCATCTGCATGCATACGGAGCATTGTCTGCATTCAGAACTGCAGCTCAGAGTGTATGGAAATCCAGCCATCACCCTCCCCAAACAAGCATACCCAAGAAAAGCCCAACCCCCTGCTCAATGCAGGAATCCAAATCAAAGCAGATCTGACAGATGCTTGTCCAATTTTCTCTTGAATGCCTCCAGCGTTGCACTCACCACCTCCCAAGGTCATGGGTTCCATTGTCATACTGCTCTAACAGTTAAGACGTTTTTCCTGATACTTAGCCTAAATTTGTCTCCCTGTAGAGTGAGCCCATTATTACACGTCCCACAGTCTTGGATGACTGAGAACACATCCTGCCCGTCTCCTGTATGCTGGGTGGGGAGAGTAAGCACATCACAAACTGACCCAAAGAGGGAAGATATTAATCTAACAAAAGGCTCCTTGGTTGAGTGATGTAGTCATGTGGTTTAAAGCAATCAATAAATGTTTCAGCAAGAAGACAAGGGACATGGGAGAATGTTTGATCATATATCATACGAACATCTGGGTTTGGACATTTAGTCTTCTGAATTCTGACCATACGTCATCGGAATGTCCAAAAATCTCATTTTAAGATCTAAGAACTAGTGTTCTGCCTGTCATGTCTCACCTTGATAAGTCATCTTGAGAAGGGGAAGAGGAATTTTTTTAGCTGGCAGGAGAGACAGGGAATAGGAACCTAGTAGTCTGGCTGGAAGCACCCTTGGGGAAGCCTTGGGGAGAAGGGCTGAGGCTTGCTTTACCACTGAAGCATTAGATGATGAGGTGGGCCAGGCAGGTGTGAGGCCAATATGCCTAAGAAACAAGCTAAGAAGATTCAAGCAAAATCATCATCAGTGTCTCAAGGTCTCTTCATAACTACTTGGGAACAGCTGGGTGCCCAGGAGAGACATGCAGAGAGCTTCAGATTTGTGAACTACATCACTTAGTATGTGAGAGACAACTCTTTAATAACCTCTCACTTGTGCCCATGATGCCTTCAATGGACTCCGAACAAATTATGACCTTGACTTCCAGACATCCTGCTTCTGCCTGCACTGCGGTACAAGGAAATGTATTACTTGCCTTGGATTTTTCATGCGACAGCCATTCTGTTAGGAACTGAACTAGCTTTGAGGATCTGGCCTAGTTTTGCTGTACATAAAAGTAACAATAGTGTGGACAGTTGTAAGTGTGAAGAAATTTAAAGGCACCAGTAAGATCAGAATGAAAATTATAGCAACTTGACCAGAGAAAGAGCCTGCATCCATCTTGAACTGCCAGTGTTTTGGTGAGCGAAGAGGTAAAAACACTCAGAAAGTTGATAGACAGTCAGGCATTTGGACTTGGTAGAGATAAAAAGGTGCCCGAGGTTAGTACATTCCATTTCAAAGCTGAGTCACACATTGAAGAATCTAATTATGAGTTCAGTGTATGACTTGCTTATTCATAGGCTTGTGAAAGAATCTTGCCACTGCTGAGATTCTGGTCAATGTGGTTGACTCACAATAGTCAGGGATTCTCTAGCTTGTTTGAAATATGATGTTTCTGGTAAAAGTCCAAGACACTAAATGGTGTTGAGGCGTTCTCATGATTTTGCACATTGCACAAAACCTACAGTTGCATGGCAGTTTGATACCACTTTGGCTACAATGGTTCCATTCTATGGAATCCTAGAATTCAGGATTTGGGCATGGTCTTAGCTAGAGACCTCTAGGACATTTCCTTGAACTAGAATTCTAAGCACTTCCTGAACTACAAATCCCATGAGTCTGTAGAATAGCAATGCAGTGGTACCAAATGATAATGGTATAATGTAGAAACACTTTTGGAAACTGGAGAAAGCCTACTGTCTCATGGCAGTTCACGTCAAGCAGAATTTATTAACTTGCAGTATTTACTACATGAGGACAAATCAGGTCAGGATTTACAACTCTACTGTCAAATAAAGGCAAAATACGGTGAAGTAAGGTACGCTGTTCAACTCACAAGAATGAGACGTTGAAGAGAAGTAAGTTTTGCCAAAGTCAGCTTGAGGATGTGGAGAATGATTGCCAAGGAATATACCCTTCCAACTGAGTGAACAATCCTGGCTAGCCAAGCTGGAACGAAGGCTGCTACTACACTGGCAAGTCAAATCACTCCAATCTTTGCTGAGGCTTGATTCACAGCCTATTTTATGCACTTTTTAGGATTAGGTAATCAAATTGAGACTGTGGATTTTTTTGGTGCCAGTGTCCACACTGGCCCCTCAATCAGTTGTGGTTTGGCTCCAGCCACAGTCCACAGCCTCCCTCCCTTTGATCCTGCCCTTGGTCAATCCCTGGCTCTCCTTTTACAGTTCATTGTAAAGCTGGTGGGTTATTCAAAGTGTTGAACAGTGTTAGGGGAAAGAAACAGTTTTCTAAAGTTCTCCATAATGTAGAAACACATACACATATATATCATGGGAAGATAGTTGATGTAGTTCATTGGAGCTGTTTCTATTTCATATGAATTTTTATCTTTTTTTTTCTTTTTGCCTGTGCAGAGGTGATCTATCACTAAACTCAGTAATTTGTTTAGAGAGAAAAAAATCAGAGTGACTACGGAGAAAGATCACTGGGGTGGGTGTTCCCGCTGTCCAAAATAGCACACCCAGCTTAGTTTGTCTCCAGAATGCCACCCACAGTCACACACATGTACATAGTTTTGGAGAATGAAACAACTCCTCAGACAGGAAAAAGTCCATTGAAACCATTCCACCTTGAAAAAAAGTGGAAGCCCTCAGCAGCAGAGGAAAAAACTCTGCACCAGGAGGAAAAAGAGCAAGACGGGTTCAAAATTCAAATCCTTTCCAGCCTGGGAAAGTTGGAAATTACTTATGAATCCTGTTGCCTTTGTCTAACTTTGTACTGGTATAAGACTTTGTCCTTGGGTCGGAGGGGGTTTGGTCCTGAGGTAACTCAGTTTTCGCACCTAGCCTGCCTCTCCTTCCCACTTTGTGGCTCCTCAGCTGGCTGATATTAGCCAGCACAGAACGGAGGTCCTTTTGCCAGTAGATCTCTGAACTCAGCCCCACAAAGGGGTTCTGCAGGCACAAGTTCTGAACTTTGAATTTGATAATTTTTGACAAGATTTAAATGAAATGTTTAATATTATGAAGGGATTTTGCAAATTCCTGAGCTGGCTTACCATCATATAAATTCATCCCAGCCATAGCAATTTATTGACTTCCATGTTTATCGCTGCTTAAATTATGAGAGCAAGTGTTAAGTTTCTGTTCGAGATGGATGATTCTGCCTATTTCCAGACAGTGTCACTTTTGCACATTTTCACCTGTAATTCCGCTTCATACATCTGGGATTTTTTAAATCCTCTCAAAATATCTTCTTAAGTGCCTATTTTTATATTCCTAAACTGCCAAGAATGACATCGCAGCATTCACAGAAGTGTGAAATCTGAGAAATAACTCATTCTGACCCACACAGTAGTCTGAGAGGTGGAGACTTTCCTGAGAAATGTGTGTGGTCATTTCTCATACAGATTTGTGAAGATCAAATTAATCAAGAAACCCTGCTTCATAACAAAGAGCAGGTTGAGAAGTGTAGTTCTCATATTTTCAGTGCATTTTGGAAGAGCCTCACATCTCACTTCAGATCTAGGGATTGATTCCAAGTTCAGTGTCATTCCTCAAGAAAGTCATTGGTTCAGAAGACAAACCAAGATGCTGACTTGAACAATTATTGGCCAGGCTGATGAGGCAGCTCTGGGTTGACCAATAGGCAGTTCCTTTCTGAGAGGACCGCTTGCAGAATAATAGCCATACTGAGTGGGAGATTCTGAGAACTCTAGTCTGAAAAAGAGAGATCCCCAATCTATGGTAGTCACATGCATGAAGGATGTTCAATCAGTTGAGGCGAGTGCGGTACCCAAATGGTTTCTACAAGGTATCCGTCCACTAGAGATGGGCATGAACCACCAATTTGACAGTTTGTGCCAGTTCAGTTTTTGCCTGAACAGGTGTTTGGCGCTTCCTAGCCCTGCCTTCTCCAGTAGGCAACCATTCAGAGGCAGTGTCTGGAGGAGGTAGGGCAGGGAAACCAAGGCACTGCCTCTGAGTGGGTGTCCACTGGAGGGGGCAGGACTGGGAAGTCCCAGACACCTGCTCATCTGAAAGATAAATTGCTCAACTGGTGTGCTTCATGCCCATCTCTAGTATCCTCCCTACTTCTGAACACAGAGATAAGTGGTTAAATGGTGGTGGTGGGGAACCATTTCACTGAATTTCTCTGGGACAAAGAGAAATAACTAGGCAGATAATTTCTCTGAGTCGAGCTCACTATAAGCAGTGGCAGTGGCACATCTCCCTCATCCTCCTTCAGATGGTAGCAGAAGCAAGCACATTGAAAACATAACCACTATGGTGCATAATGCATGGTTCCCCAGACCTAAGGAACATCCTGGAAAATAGGCATCACTTGTAGCGAAGGAGAAAAAGAAACATATTGGAAAATTCATTCAAGGCAGGCGGGTATGAGACTCATGAGAAAAGCTGTTTGAGCTTTAGTTAGGCCAATGTAATTAAAGATCCATGAAAAGCTAAAGATAAGAGCCAGCAGCATACTTTGGAACCAGCATAATTTGCCAGAATTTGGTCATTCTTCCCCACTTCCTTTTACTGTATCCCCTCGGGTGCTCCCTCAATACTCTAGATCAACCATTCTCAATCTTTTTTTGGCCTTGGCCATAAACACAGTAGGAAAGAAATACAGGCCAAATCAGGATTGTATAAGTTGCATAATGAACTTTATAAGGAAGTGTGTGAAGCTTTGTTTCCAGTCTGTGGCCCCCTTCAAATGTGCCAGGGGCCTCTGAGGAGCCAAGTGGCCCCTGTTGAGAATGGCTGCTCTAGATGGCTTTCTAGCCCATAAGAACATGAAAGGTTTTTAGGGTGCACAGGGAGGAAACAGTGAGATCACAGAAATACAGAAAAATGAAGTTGGAAGGGACCTATAATGCCATTCAGTCCAACCCCCTGCTCAATGCAAGAACTATACAATAGCTTTCTGGCTGAAGTATGTTGCTTGGAACCACACCTATCTTTCAGATTTTCAGGCGAGAGGATCAAGAGATCCCCTTTTGACTATACAAAATAATAATACAAAAAGGGTGCCATGATTTCCCCTCATTGCCAATGTAGAAGCCTTCAGTAGGTCTGCTCTCATCCTAAATATAGATGCATTGTTTTTTCTGTGATTCAGCTGTGCAACTTAAACATCCAGCCATTATGTTTCTGCATCAGGTCTTTTACTCTAATTGTCCCATAAGCTTATTCATGATAGACTAAGAAATGTAATCTGCCTATTTCCTTTTCTCCTTAATTAGTGATCATGATATATTGTTATGTGTATTCTTCCTCTTTGTTGCTATATTTTTAACTTTATTTCAAAATAAAAAGCTGTGCTAGAAAAGAGAAAGAAGCAAATGTAAAGTCAATTAAAGAATAAAAAGGAAATAAAATAAATGTAAAGTACAGAACAGTTGGAAGATGTCACAGCATTCCAAGATCCTTACAAAATATTAAGATCTTTGCTGTTTTTGGAAAGTGACAGACTCAATAGAGATGGGACTGTTGTATAAACACACAAGAAAAAAACACACAAAATAGATCTGAAGCAGTGGAATCTTGTTCAGAATGACAGGTTTGTGTTTCTGACATTTCTTCAGAAACCCTTTAATGGAAATGTTTGGTTTCTGAGATTTTCTGGTCCTGTAGGCTCTACTGACAAAGTGTGGACATCAGTGGCTTAAAAAACTCCAGCTACGCAGTGTAGAAAAATATCCAGACAGGGCCCTACAGAGCTGATTATTATAATTACAGATCTCCCTCATTGTTTGTTTACCTTATTGTTTGGTTAGTCTTACCTTATTGGTTAGTCTTACCTCAACTGGTAATATAGTCTCAGAGTCAGAGACTCTGGTGTTGAGAAAATTAAAAAGTTTCTATTTTACTCACAAATCTTCATTCATATCAGAATAACAAACAAAACATATTTACTTATTACATAGTATATTTTAACTGGTTAAATTCATTATTTGATTAACTGACTGGTTATATAACTATTTCACTCAGTCTCTTACAGCTGACACCATAGCTGTCATACTCAAGCAGCAATAGAACAGTAACAGTGCTAACAGACACAGAACCCTGACTAAGTAAAAAGGCAGGAAAAAATATGATGTAGAGAGGGAACAATTGGCTGCTGCTAAATGATTGACATTCAGCCCCAAAATCCTTCCCATCCAAACCCCCTAAAGACACCATATGCAGGTTGCTCTAATTTCAACAGCCTCTCAGGCTTTGACATTAACTTGGGAAAAAAAACCCTAGCATTGTGACCCTGCATTGTCTTTACCATACCTGAATTCTGGCCCATATGAAGGTTCTTCCAAACTAAATATGAGATGAAAGCAGTATTTTAGGAGCTTCTCACTCTGACATGCAACAATACATTTGGAGGGAGATGAGTTACTGAGGATCACCACAGTAAAGATCTGTTTGATGCAAAAAAAAAAAAAAGGATTTAAAACTCATTGTGGATAATTGCATCTGAATCACAGAAGAAATACTGTGATCTGCAGTTTTTCAAAGCAGGTCCCTGCTGGTTTCCATGAGTGAAGTAGCAGTAGTCATCCAGATGACTACAAGGTTTTCTTTTCACTCGAAACACAGGCACCTCTGACAAGGTGTTAATTGGCAATTTCCACCAATTAAAAAAAATATTTTTCCAAGGTGGCTAGGCACTCGTTCCTTTCAGCACTGACTTTTAAAGCCTTTAAAAAACTATCTGGAGATAAGAGGAGCTCGCCTTATGGGCGCCCCTTTACATGAAATCAGACATAAAATGGAGAAAAGCAATGCCAACACAGAGCAAAATTTAAACCACCCCTGCATTGTCTAGTTGCTGGGATTCAATTCAACTTTGTCCATGTCAGATCTGATGCAAACTGTGTAGCAAATTAGAAACATAGATGCCCCCTCAGAGAGAAAGAGAAATAAGAAGGATGTGGGTACTACTTTGGGGATGGTTCCCATGAGCAAAACATCAATTTCCATTTTACTATCTTATTTCACAGCAAGAATATGAAGAGTACCATCCCAGTGAATTTTCAGGAAAGAGGTGGGGATGCAATAATTGACAAATTATTTCTTGGGGTTACTGATTGGGCCAAATCCACCCACTTTATTCTTAAGATACCGTGTGCGCCCTTGAATTTTCAAAAATGAAGGTAAATATGACAGCCTACCCCCCCCCCCCCCCCCAATCTTGGAAACAATTTTCTCTTTCTTCTTCTCTAGCCCCAAAAGGAATCTTGAATTTCAGCCACCATCTATATTTTGAGATAGATCACCACTGCATCCACTGCTAATTCCGTAAGCACACCTCCAGTACTTCAACCCTATGACCTCTCTTGAGAATTTCTGGACTATCATTTTGGATTCTATATTGATTAAGGAAATGTCTTAAAACCTCTCGTTTGCAATCTATGCTCCTACTGGGAAGACAGAACAATTTCCAGCTGTCAGAAGAAAGTCCAGAAATGACTTCTTTCCCAGAAAGAGATGAGAGTTTATATGTCATCAAATTTGACCACATTTATTGAGCAGCCTTGCAGAGTTCCAGGTAACTGTCAGGGCACTTCAGGGAAAGGAACTATTTATAATGATACTGAAAATGACCAGTCCTTCCCTCAAAACCCAAGCTGCCACCTCTTAGTTTCATCTTCCATCTTATTATTGTTCTTTACAGAAATACTGTACCTGTCTCAGCTTCTTTCCAATGTAGTTACTTACTTGTGTTTAAGGCTGACCTAAAATAATGTTATCAGAGAGGTTTATAACAAGAAAGAAAAAAAAACATATTCAAAATTCAAGGAACATCTGGAAGGGGCCATCCAGGTATGAGAAGATACCCAGCATCCAACTTGGACAGCCTTTGCAGAAAAATAAGATGGGTTATTGTATCAAAAACTTTTGAGAACTCAAGAAGAAGCAACAGAGTAACACTCCTCCTGTCTCTCTTGTAACAGAGATCATTTCACAGAGTGACAAAAAGTATGCCAAAAATAAGTCTGAACCTCACTTGAAATGGGTTGAGAACATAAGTCCCATCTAATAGTGCTTGGAATTGGCTGACAACCACCTGCTCAAGCAACTTGCCTATGAGGGGGACATTAATCATGATAATCATGATTAATCAACATCCACATCTTGTGGGTTCAAGAATAGTTTCTTTGGGACCAATTGTACCACAGTGCTAAACTGAATATCCAGCATACCCAGCCAGAATGAGGAAGATTGTTATTTTGGATTCTTCTCGCAGTCAGCAGCAGCCCAAGAAGACTTGAGAGCAGATTGGCGAGGCTGTTATGAATTGAGGAGTCCTGAACTGGAGACATCTAAAGAGGAGAAGTCCTGTGGTGCTTTCACTCCTCAAGATTGTCCCCACTGAAACTGGTTCAACATCTTTATCAGACCTGGGCAAAATAACCTCCAGCAGTCTTTGGTTTGTTTGTTTGTTTGTTTCTCTTGATAAGAGCAAAGATATTCACATTTCATTTAATAAACAGGATGGAAATAAAATGAGATTTTAACAAAAACTGGGGAAAAGAGCATTGGACGGATTTTGTTCCAGAGAGACAGCTTTGAGTGCTCAGCTCTTAAAACCCTGGCTTTGAATCCTTGTAATCTCATTCATGTTTGTGTTACTGTACTAAGGTTGCCACCTCTTTTCTTCCGTGTTAGGCTCTTTATCTTTACGAGCTACATGGCAGGCGGGGACTACATGGTCCTCTTCATGCTAGAAAGAGCCATAACAATTGTATGTAGCCAATGTGTGTGGGAATAATTTTGTCAGGTTGTTTCCTGTTATTTTTGTTCTGTTGTGTTTAATAACATTACAAAAGACAGTGTGTGTGTGTGTGTGTGTTTGTCGGATTAGGTGATACAGTGGTGCCTCGACTTATGAACTTAATTGGTTCCGGAACTCCGGTCGTAACTCGAAATGGTCGTAAGTCGAAGCACCATTTCCCATAGGAATGCATTGAAATGCAATTAATCCATTCCGACCGAAGAAAAAAATCACCAAAAAAAAATCATTGCACGACCCATTGGAAACGCGATTAATCCCTTCCGGACGAAGGGGGGGGGGGGAAGCAAGCGAAGCGTGCAAGACCCATCGGAAATGCAAAGAAAGCAAAGCAAAAAGCAAGCAAACTGTGCAAGACCCATCGGAAATGCAAAGAAAGCAAAGCAAAAAGCAAGCAGATTGTGCAAGACCCATCGGAAATGCAAAGAAAGCAAAGCAAAAAGCAAGCAGAGC
This sequence comes from Intellagama lesueurii, assembly GCA_037013535.1. NCBI lineage: Eukaryota > Metazoa > Chordata > Lepidosauria > Squamata > Agamidae > Intellagama > Intellagama lesueurii. Next base: position 23,440,502 of record JBAJHW010000010.1, on the reverse strand, counting down.
GTGCAAGACCCATCGGAAATGCAAAGAAAGCAAAGCAAAAAGCAAGCAGAGCGTGCAAGACCCATCGGAAATGCAAAGAAAGCAAAGCAAAAAGCAAGCAGAGCGTGCAAAACCCATCGGAAATGGGGGGAAAACAAAACAAAAAAGTAACCAAACCCCGCAAGACCCATCAGAAATGGGGGGGGGGGAACCCAAAAAGCAAGGAAACCCCCCAAGACCCATCAGAAATGGGGGGGAAAAACACCAAAAAACAAACAAACCCCCCAAGACCCATCGGAAATGGGGGGAAAATACCAAAAAACAAACAAAACCCATCAGAAATGGGGAAAAATACCAAAAAAAAACCCAAAAACCCAAGACCCATCACAGCACAGAAACATAACCCCCCCAGCACAAAACCACGCTGCAAAACCCACCCAGAACAGTTTTTAAAAAGCAGAAAGCAGCACCTTACCTTACCAGGCAGTCCGAAGCCTCCTCCAATTGCACTCACTCTAACCATCGAGGCGAAAGAGCTACAAAGAAGCAGCCTCTTCACCTACCAATGGTTAGCAATTTGAATTTCCCGCCTTTTTTCCCTGCCTTTTTCTGTTCATAACTGGAAGCTCCAGCCGCAAGTCGAAGCAAAATTTTGCGGCCGGAGCTGGTCGTAACTCGAAATGGTCGTAAGTCGGGACGTTCGTAAGTCGAGGCACCACTGTACTTTTATTATATCTCTAAAGGCTGTGTACATGATGAAGATGAATTATCATCGAAAGCTAGCTAGCTACTTGATTTCTTTACTGCTCCAGTAAAGGTATCACCTACTCCTGCATTTGTATTTCTTTGGGAAGGACCACATGGCCTTTTTCCTTTTCTTTTTTTTCCTGGCATTTTTTTGGTTTATATACCACCCTATTAGTGAACATCCACTATTCTGGACAGTGTACAGAATAAGACATAAAAAGCACCACCCCACCCCTCTCCAGAGTGAAGAGGTCTGTTCCTTTCATGACTCAATGGTCAACTTCACATGGCTGGGATTATGTGATCCAGTACGGCCAGGACCATGAAGCAGAATGGAGTGATTGCCTCAGGCAGAAGAAACTGGGAGATGACAGAAATATATTGAAGGAATGACCTGTACCCTCCATCCCGTAAGCAAGCTCATTACCCCCCATGTGGGGTGGAATATGCTCTGCCATTGCCAGCATTGAAAGTTCAACAGCTGCTCCAGTTGGCTTTTGTGAACAGAATGGCACTGCCTCAGTTTGTTCTGCAGGCACCAAAATATGTCTGCCTCAAGAGATGGACTCATTTGGGTTCTGAACTATAACCCCCAGGATCCCACAGCCAACCTACCCACCACCCATGTTGGCTGAAACATTTTGGGAACTGCAGTACAAAAAAAACAAACTTTTCCCATCTCTGGACTTCTCCGAGTAGGGCTCTTCTGATTTTCTGAAGTGCAGCCTTTCTGCTAAACTACATTTAACATTGCATTTAATCTGTTTGTCAGGAAAGGAGGAGAAAGAAGGGAGGAAAGGTTGTTTAAATTTAGGTAGATTTCAAGAGCTGATTTAGCAGAAGGAGAGTGTGCTGAGGGCAGTGAGGGTAAGCGTGGAAAGGGAAGCAAGAATTCATAATTACTAATTAGGGAGAGGAGGAGTAAAGTGGCAAAAAAGTGCATCTCCAGTCTGAAAAAGAAAGTTCTCTTCCTCACTGTGCGGCTCTTCAGAACAGCCTGTTTCCCTCCCACCATTAAGCCTCTCCAGAGAACACACTTGCGTTTGGGGGCCTGCTGTGTTAATTACTGTTTCTCTGATTGCCTCCAATGAGACACTGCACTAGTGTTATTGGAACAATGGATGCTGAAGGGGTTTCAGACCTCTCCAAGATGCTGGGAAACCGCTTCCCAATGACCCAGACAGCTGAGTATATTGTGTGTGAGAGAGCTCAGGTGGATTCCGTGAGCAGGATGCCCGTGCAGGATGGGTCAGAGAAGCCGAAGGGCAGATGAAGTGTTCACAGAATGTTATCAGAAGCCTAAGCCCCATTAGCCCAAAGCTTGGGTGCAATAAATAGAACTGGGACAGCAATTTTGTATTCTTTCCTTAAAGAACTTTTATCCCTCACTTGAGCTACAATGTCTCCTGGAATCAGAGGAACAGATCCTGCCTGCAGGCATAACATCTAAAAAGCACAAAACAAAAAGAAAAGGCAATGGGGAGAAAAGAAGGGCAAAGCAAGCAATCTTCAAGAAGGCTGTCCTCCATCTCATATCATCTCCCCCTGCTTCAGCTCAGAATGTAAAAGCCTTCTAGTTTCAATGTAATGGGGTTTAGTCCTGCTCCCAGGTGGGCTGATCTCAACCCTGAAAGTCTAAAATCAAGGTCAAAGCAGAGGTCTAATTAAACAAAGTTATGCTAGATAGTCAGATAAGTCAGGTGTGGGAGATCCAAAGCCGTAAGTCCAAGATCACTTGAAAGTCGAGCCAATCCAGTAATAACAGTGAACACAGTTCAAGATGTGTAAGTAAGCTAGTCCAAAGGTCATACACAACCAAGGAGTCAACAAGGTCTTGAAATAGAAGAGATGTTGTTTCAGATAAACCCTTCCTCCCAGCAGTGGTTTATATAGCTGAGGTATTGGGGGCCTCACCAAGAGCTCAAGCTGCAGGCATTTGGCTTCACTATAAGATTTGGCCTGCTAGTTTCCCTGAAAGGAGGTGCTTTCCCTCAAGGAGCTCCATACACCTTTCAGCTACTCTTCCCCTCTTTTGCTTGTTAAAGGCTTACAGGATCTTGGAAAATTTCTGCCAGGCTCATGGAGTTAACTGGTTGCCATAAGCTAGATTTATTTCTGTTGGGGATTAAGCTAGCCCTACTATTAGGCTGGCAACTCCGGCTGAATATGCTGTGGGTGGCAGGGCACAAATGAGATGCTGAAAGATGTCAAAAGATAGAAGCGTGTGTGGTACCCACCTGTCCCTGTGCTCCCTAAACTAGCTTGCTCTTCTCAAGTGTGGCAGGCGATGTTGTCCCATTGCTAATATTGAAATAAGAGTCAGCTGCCAAACTCTATGAATATGGGAAGGGGCCATCTTCTCCTTCATCTAAGGAAGCAAAATGTCTTGGTCCACCCTCAAGTTGGAGGTTGCATCAAGCAACAGATAAAATCTTACTGACAGCTAAAGGAGAATATTCTAGTCCTTGTAAAACTGGCTATCTTATCTAGGAAGCTCCAGCACCTCAGCAGAGCTTTTTAACAGATAAGATATCCTGATAGCACTTTCTAGTACTAGGATGTTTTTGTTAATGTAACAGTCACAGCTAATCATTTTACATTTAAATGTGCCCTCACCACACTCTGTACATCTCACGCCTAACAATAGGTATGGTCTGGGTTTTTGTTTTTTGTTTGTTTACTTTTGTCCCTGAAGCTCCAAGGCTAGGCATCATGCATCTGATGAGGTGGACTATGTGACCTCATGAGACCTCAAACTATAATAACTCTGTTAGTACTACGATGCCATTCATCTCTTGGGTGTGTTGTTTTTTGCTCTAACAGACTAATGGTTACTTGGTTGAACACTCTTTTATCTAGCAGCATGGAAACGATCAGGGATGTTGGCAAATCTTTGGGTCCAAGTCCTGAGTCCCAAGCCTGAAGTCTGAGTCCCTATGAAAAACAAGCCCTTTTCCTCAGAAAAGAAAATGAGGGTGTGGGTTGGTTCACAGTCGCAAGTCGAGTCTGAGTCATTAACAAAAAATACCCCTTAGTCAAGTCACCAGTGAGACATAAATCCAACTTGACAATGAGTCACGTGACTCAAGTTCCCATCCCTGGAAACTATCACTTGAAAAACCAAAGCACTTCCTCAGTACCTGTTGAATTTTGAACTTGATGTGAATCAGATTAATTCACCAAATTACGAAACATTTTTCTCCCCAGTTTCTCAACCACATTTAATTTATAGATGGTCTGGTCAACATAGGGATATAAATCTTCACTGACTTCATGCTGAGTGAAATAGCAAGAGCTTTTGAGCATTTTAGCCTTATGATACTTCTTTGTGAAAAATTTGTGGATGCTTTCTCCTTTTTTTGGCAGAGAAAACCTTTTTTTGTGTGCAAAAAAAAATAAAATAAACAACCCTACACAACACACAACAGCCTGGTTTCTGTGCAAAATGCAGGGTTTTTAAAGCAAAATACAAAATTTCCACACAAAAATGGCACCATTCTTTTGTCAATATTCTTGCTGATGGGGTGGGGGAGGAGGAGTGAAATACCTCCTGGCAGTTGAGTATTTATTTATTTTTTTAAAAGTATCTTGATGTGTGGACACCTTCCTTTTCACTGAGGACAATTCATCATTCCTCTCAGTACTGAATGAATCCATCTTCTGCTTCAAATCTGACTTGATTTATCACAAACATACAAGCAACCCATTCAGTGCTGCTGCTGTTATCCATACATGCAAGAAGGTGGCAATTACCACATCTGCTGTACGAATTTTGGAGAATTGTGCAAATGCTACTAGTAGAAATACAGATATTTCATAGAGAAAGAGCCTCGTGGCGCAGTGGTTAAACTGCTGTACTGCAGCCAAAACTGTGCACACGACCCGGGGTTCAATCCCAGGTAGCCAGCTCAAGGTTGACTCATCCTTCTATCCTTCTGAGGTCGGTAAAATGAGTACCCAGCTCGTGGGGGGGGGGGACACAATGTGTAGTCTGCATAATTAACTTGTAAACCGCCCAGAGAGTGCTTGAAGCACTGTGGGCCGATATATAAGCAGCACGCTTTTCGCTTTGCTTTTGATACCACCATTTTATTTTTGAATAACAAAAAACCCCATCAGCAGCTCACATTGAGTTTTCCTACTTACTTATTTACACTGCTTGTTTTGTTGTATTCCTTCAAAATTTCCCTTAATTGCTAATGATACACCTTTCAACATTCCTCATCCAACCTGTGTCTCTCCGAAGAACACTTTTTCTGCCTTCTATATAATCTCTCCATGATAACCTTAATATTACCTGCTTCATTCCCCCCCCTTCCCAATTGTCAAGTCATACCTCTCAGCTGTTCCTCATAATACATCCTGGAACATTTTTCTATGCCCTTAAAGCTTGCCAGCTCTTTGAATGATGAAATGATCGGGGTTTGGGGGAGAGAAAGAAAGAGAGTGAAAAAGTCAAGGTTACTATCTTACCCTACTTGAAGTGGATGGGCCGGGAGAGAATCAGTGTGACTTTTTGGATTTACAAGCCAAGTAAAGGAGTGCAACTGCCATGTCATTTATCCTTCCAATTTGCCTGGCAAATCTCATGAAAATTTCACAGTTCTGGCCATTGTGTTGCTAGAAACCTGAACTGGCAGCCTACAAGAAAAGGGAGACATTGATATAATGCGGAAAAAGGATTTCCCTGTCTATCCGGCAGAGAATTAATTTCTCTGCTAGGTGGTAAGTTTTATATCTTTCAGCTGGCGATGGGCCTTCATGGCTTAATTTTGCAAAGCATGCTGAAAGACGACTAATTCTCCCCTGCCTCCTTGAAATCAGGGGGACAGAGACGAAATTAAGGCAAAGATAACTTGACATAAGCAGGATTGCAGGTGGTTTATGTGTGTGTGAGAGAAAGAAAGATGGGGAGGGGGTACCTTGAAACATTACCACAGCCATTTGGAAATCAGCTTTCACAAGACTGGTGTAATGCTTAAAGAACTCATCCAAAGCAGTACAGCAGAGTTTGATGACTCTGATTTTTCAGGGGCAGTGAAATCTGAACGGGATTTTACAGTGACCTTTTTAAGAGATATTCACAGTGCTGATCCCTACCCCCAAAATAGTTCCAGCACCTTGGATAGCTGCTTCAAAGTTTAGAGGAAAAGCCAGAGCAGATTCACTACCCCCATGAAAAAGGAGTCTCCACTGCATGTATCAGTGTGTGGGGGGGGATTTCTATGACATTTCACATTTTCTCTGCAACCTACTTTTGACCCCATAAACAAGTTCAAACATGTTTATGAGTAATCTGACCTTTCTCACCAGATTGCTTATAAACATATTCAAACCCAGCCATAAGCTCAAACATAGGTTGCATAAAAATATGATATGTCTCAGAAATAAGTCATATTGATTCTGCAAACTAAATAGCACCCTGATGGAAAGGCAGGCCCTGATTCTGTGGGGAAGATTCACACAATTGGCCTCCATGCATGAGGATGGCTGATCTAAACCAATGGTGGGGGATATGTGGCCCACCCGATATTCCTGCACTTCAACTCCCCTTCATCCTCATTGGCACAGTCAGTGGTGAAGGATGATGGGAGCTGCAGTTCAGCAACATCTGGAAGGCCAGGCATTGTCCAGTCATGGTACAAGCACTGAACCCAGATTCTCAGGAAGAACTCAGGAATACAAAGTTCCCCTGGGGCTAGTAGACTTCTCCAAATGTTGCCTCAAATATGTGTAACCTTACACTGGAGGGGTATGTAAATAAGATCTGTCTCCTTGGCTCACAAATGCACTGGTTCTATTTATGACTTTTGCATGAATGTCTGAAGTGGGATTCTGAACACATTCAAATGAACCCATTTAAAATCCTTCCTGTAGGTAGGGACTTGGGTAAGGTATAGTACCCAAATATCAGGAAGGCTCAAACATGTTGAATATATTTATTGGTTAAAATCCTGTTTTATAAACTACACCTGTGTAAGGGCGACAACATTACTCAATGTGGATGACATCCTATGCTATGGGTAGGTCTTGGTTTGTCATTTTGTTGAACTTCAGTGCCTCTCAATGGCAGAGCAGTGGACCTACTCACAGGAGCAGACACATGGAGTCTGTGCAACCTAAGGCATCTTAAGTTGCATGGACTCCATGTAAATAAATCAGTCAGTCGGTCTGTCAATCTCATCCATCCAACCATTCCATGATACAACCCCCTGATGGGCAACCAAAACCATCCATCTAGAATGATGACGGGGTGTAATCTCTCTTTAGCCACCTTATCTGTAAAGTAAGGGAACCCACCCTTTGAAAATAATGTCCGAAACTACTCTTTCTAACATGCTATTGATTCTGTCTTGCACTGAAACTAGCAAGAAAAGGGCATTAGAATCAACCTCAGTGACTCTAATGCCCATTTTAACACCCAGACACTCTGAATTCCAGGCCTTGTGTATTTTCCACGCCATCCTCTCTACATAATTTTTAAGAATCTGAATGATGGCTTTTGAAGACCCTTCCCCCTTCCCACAATGCCATATCCCTCTCATACTTGTTCCCATCACCCTGAGAGGTAAACTGCATTTTCTTAGGGTTCCAAAGCATTGCATTTCCTTCCTGAAAAGTCATTTTTCACATTCATTAGTCACATGCTTCCCTGTCACTTTGCCATTACTTTTGCTGAGCTCTGCCATATCCATCATCAGTTGTTTTTTAGAAGAGACACTTTCAGCCTCCAACTCCCTGCTGCCTGCCAAGTTCTCCTTTATTTCCACCTGGACAAGGCAGAAGTACTTCTGTTCCACTCTTTGCCCATTTATCATGTGGAATTTGCCTCCTTTTTCCTGTCCTTCCCTGGGTGTCATTTCAAGAGTTAGCCTGGAATATGTGAAGTGTGAATTACCTACTCAGAAACTGTACTTGCATCTGGAAGAATTTTACACTTCTTGCTTGGCCTCTTCAGGTCAGAGCACATAATTCCCAAAAGATAACTCCACTGGCATCTTACTGTCTTTCTTAGCCCAATTCAATGTCCAGCTTTTGGCCTTTAAGTCCCTAAACACCCAAGGAATCTGACTTGAAGGACTGCAAGCCAAAGATGAGAAAAGTTACATTTTTGGACTACAGCTCCTGAAATCCCACAGTATGGTTGCTTCTGTACTAACTGCGCTTTTGTCATTTGTAGGGGAAGTTCATGGACCAAACAGGGAAGGTGCCTAGGTATACAAATCTTCCAATTTTTTTCCAGTTTGGGTGAGAATTTTTTTAAAAAATCAAAGGTTTTTCTTCTTGCAGGGATACTTTTGTTGTATTCTTATCATTTTAGGTCTTGAGGTATTTTTGTGCAAAAACCTTGTACTATATATGTATTTTAAGCAAAATATATGTTGTTTTGTTTTGTTTTGTTTTGTTTTGCAGAAAGCACAAACTTTGTAAACAACAAAACCCCCAATTTTTCAGCAAATGATTCAGCTAACATGAAGGGGGGAAAAGGAAGGAAATCTTGTCGCTTTTTAAGGAGCAAAACAAACAAACAAACAAATTCTCCTATGTTAAATTTTCTCCTTCAATCCAGAATGTCTAAGATATTAAGACAACACTATTCATTAAGGATGAGGTGCCTCTCCTGAAAGTTTTTCTGACTGGACAATCCACTCTTCCATTCAAGGGGCCTATTGTTATTTGTGTGTTGTTTTTTGTCTTTCGCTTCTCTTGTAGCATACATTTTTAATTACACAGAACAGCCAAATTAACTGGTCCCCCCATATGTCTGTTTTCTTCTGTGCTTGAAAAGGGCACAGAAGATCCGGGCAAACAGAGTCCTGGATTTTTGTCCATCTGTATTGGGTTAGCAACACCATTATTATTTTTTGCTAACTGCTGGATAGCTCAGTGGTTTTGGCATCTGTCTGCGGAGCCAGAGGTTGGGAGTTCGATTCCTCACTGTGCCTCCCTGACAGGGGCTGGACTTGATGATCCATAGGGCAGCTCTGCACTTCTAAGATGATGATGATTTGATACGACACTAGGCACTAGATACATTAGAATAAAACTCAGAACCAATGCTTGTCCAGGAGTTACAATTTCAGGGTGTGGATCCTTGATAGAAACAACATACTGTACACTGGTTTGTTATACATCTATGTCCATTGTTCGAATGCACTTCAGGACATATTAAGATCCATGAGGTGGTCTTTCCCGAGATATTTTTGTTATTTGAACTAAAGAACGCGAGGACACCTGTTCCCCTGTCCCCTGTGTGGAGGCTGACTGGCTTGGCAGAGGAGCCTTACTTCACTGTCAATGGAACAGCTCTTCCACCACACCTGAGCAGCAGCAAGAGTTTAGGAGGATAACTAAGTTGTGGGACACTGGAGGCATTTGACAGAAAATTGGACAACCATCTGTTAGATCTGTTTTGCTCTGAGCAAGGGGTTGAACTCAATGGCCTTATAGGCCCCTTCCAACTCAATTATTAATTATTCTATGATTCTATGACATACACGGTTCTGTTCCCAGCCATAGAAAAATAGCTGGAAGTCTGCCACTATCATTTCCCCAGCTGCCTGAGGCAGTTGCCTTCTTTTTTTCATAGTAGGGTCAGCCCTTCTTGTGGAATGAGGCACCGTTTTGGTCTCTTTGGGGGAGGGGATTTGTATGGGTTAGACTAAGGCACACATTTAGCCAGAGTATACCAATAAAGATGACTCATTTTCTGCATCTTTAAGATTCGACTAGTCCAGTCTTGGGGCAATCCCAAATGATGACTACATTTCTGATGCCAAACCGCACTGCCTGTTATCACGACTCCAAAGATCCCTGCATCATTCCATGTCTATGGCTTCAATTTAACCTAAAGTCTGCCTTCTACTTAATGACTTAAAATTTCCCACAAAGTCATTCTCCCCACAGTTATCTCGAGCCAAAGCTGGCTTTGGTTCAGCGCACAAAGGAGTTTGCAGTCAACCACAAATTTTTATGTAGATTTGTCTCATTCTAAAGTAGAGTTGGAAAGATCTTTTTCCCAAGGGGGGGGGGGGGAAGGGAAATATATTATAGCTGAAACTTGCCACAGAACCCCAAAAAGAAATGTGAAAGTGGATTGATTTCTGGATCCTCTCCAGGATTCCTCCAGCAGCGATGCCGTGAGGTGCCAAACCTCCAAGATAAGCAGACAGCAAATTCTATCTCATGCTGTGAGGGCATATGAACACTTCTTTAACTCTGCATGACGAAGCCTGGTAGAGATGGGAAGGAGGGAAAAGAAAAGATTCAAAAACTATACTGTTCTTTCTATCCTGCAGCTCTGGTGACTGTATCTTCCTTTCCTTTGCATCCTTACATGGATGCAAGTCTCACTTCTCAACAAATTTCAGTTCTGATCCTTATTTTGCTACTGCTTCATGTTTATTGTGTGTTGTTCTTCCTTCTTTTATCCAGTGAAGCAGACAAAATATGGAAGTTTCTAGGGGTGTGTACTGTATTTAGACAAACTTGTAAATATGAACAGAATCAGTGTGCATTTCCAGAGCAACCATGGGGTGCAGCAACGAATCCAGAGACATTAGTGAGTTGGAGTGGCACCCTCCAACCCAGTCTCATGTTAAATCTGACATTCATACATCATGATTACAAATGGGGAAGGAAAGAAGCTGAATTGGTGGCAAAAGAAAAAGAGAGCATAGTCCTTAGAAATGGACCTTCCTAGCCATTCCTTCTGCAAAGTCATTGGCGAAAGCACCAAAGTCTATAATGTGGCCACAGCATTACCAATGTTAGATCCAAAAGGTACCTTCAAAGTATTCAAGATTTCCCCTGTCATTTCATGTTCCTTTGGCTGCCTGGTCTGTCAAAACATCCATCCAGTTCTTAGGGTCTGGAGGAAATGTTGAGAGAAAGAGTTCCATTGCATACACCAAATACCAAGCTTTGCTTCCAGTTCTGGACACCACACTTCAAGAAGGATGCTAACAAATTGGAACAAGTTCAGAGGAGGGCGACAAGGATGATCAGGGGGCTGGAAACCAAGCCTTATGAGGAAAGGCTGGAAGAATTGGGCATGTTTAGCCTTGAGAAAAGAAGACTGAGGGGTGATATGATTGTTGTTGTTTAGTCGTTAAGTCGTGTCCGACTCTTCGTGACCCCATGGACCAGAGCACGCCAGGCCCTCCTGTCTTCCACTGCCTCCTGGAGTTGTGTCAAATTCATGTTGGTAGCTTCGATGACACTGTCCAACCATCTCGTGATATGATAGCACTTTTCAAAGATTTGAAAGGCTGTCATGCAGAGGAGGGCCAAGATCTGTTCTCGATCATCTCAGAGTGCAGGACAATGGGCTCAAGTTAAAGGAAGCCAGATTTTGGTTGAATATCAGAAAACACTTCCTAACTGTTAGAGAAGTACGACAGTGGAACCAGTTGCCTTGGGAGTTGGTGAGTGCTCCAACACTGGAGGCATTCAAGAAAAACTTAGATAATCACCTGGTAGATATGCTTTGATTGTATTCCTGCATTGAGCAGGGGGATGGACTTGATGGCCTTGTAGGCCCGTTCCAACTTCACTTTTCTATGATTCTATGATTCTATAACATATTTCCAGACATATTTTTAGAAGGGATCCTCATACTAGCCTGTTGCAGTGAAGTAAAGGAGCCTTTTGGTCTCTGATTCTGTAATATATTTTTGTGGCCTGACGTATCTGACAAAACAAGCTCGAAAACTCTCACTGTTGTTTGGCAATGTTGTTTTTTAATCACCCTCATAGGGGTTTGCCACTTTCTATTCCTTTTTTCTGTACAGAATGATTGTTGGTCTTCTATGACTGCAGAAGAACAAGATATTAGAACTGCAGAGCTGGAAGTGACTCTATGGACCATCAAGTCCAGTCCCTAACAAGGAAGTACACTAGGGAATCAAACTCCCAACCTCTGGCTCTGCAGCCAGATGCCTGAGCCAATGAGCTATTATTCAACAGATGCATATTTTTTCCTGACATGGCACAAGACAAGCACTGACAATGCAACACTCGCTGGATTTATTTCAGGACTTCTATAAACCCAATTGGCCAAGGTCAAGGAAATGCATTGGCCCCTCTCCCTTCTCAACTGTTGCTCTGGACTGAGGACCAGATATTTATCTCTAATTCCACATAGTCCAGCTGGTGTATTTAGAGACCTCATTTATACTGAGCTGTAAATGAGCATGTTTTTTTATTTATTTTATAGCCTTTCCCCACCCCACTCTTAGAACAAATTGACCCTGTATCTATCCACACAGATATTGAGGCCATCAACAATCTCTCTTCCCTGGTTTCAATTTCTGTCCAAAGATTACTCACACCCAAGAATTTTCTCCATAATTGCATTTATGGACAGCATCTGAGTAACCCCACAAAATTAACAGCTCTCTGGAAAAGAGTTTGCAGCTGTTTGTTTCCTTTCACTTTGATCATACAGGACACAAGTGAACTGCTGTAATGTATTCTTTACCCTTCTTCTTTCTCCCGTTCTCATCACAAGAGTTTAATTGGGATTTGAGTCAGGTGTAATCAAGACTAGCCTGCTCATTAATGCACTTAATTGTTTGCCTACGGTAATGATGCAACACAATTGGCAACAGTGTCCCACTTTTAACTCTGACACATCATCCTTTAGTAGAGAACAGGATTGTCTAATTTCAGAAGATTTTATCACATCACAAGTTATGATGATGATGAATTTGCACAGTCTCCATGGATGCAAGAAATTGGCAGGCAGGATCCTGAGGCTTGGTCATCATAACAGATGAGTACTTGTTTTCTAAAGCAAAATTCCCACCATCACAAATACACATGCGTGCGTGCATACACACACACTCACATCAAAATGATGCAGTGCGTATGTAGTGGGTCCAATTTAGTCAGTCTTAATAGCGTGAACATAAACACATAAACAGGGGGAAACACGTTAGTGCAACTCTTCATTGTTTTTTTCATTTGGAGAGCATCAGTCTGGAGAACATCACTTCTGTTCCATGCAATCAAGAACCTGCAAGAATCCCTGATCATGTGGGGAACCTCCATGTGTATAGGGGACTTGCTTCTTCAGACTTTGGTTCTTCGCATGTGGAAAATGACAATGAGGGGACAGTGAGGCTTGTGAGGAAATAGGAGGAAACTGGGACTTGTAGTCATACAAAGATGGAGTCTGTTAGGTTCTGTCTAAGATGAATTTAAAAGCAATGGAATGTTCTCATGAGATTGTTGTGCAGAGTTGCTTTGCCTGGCACGAAGATAAGGAAGCACACAGTCAATGGTTTATTGCTTCAAAAGTAAGCAAAGGTTTCTTTTAAGGTCGGGCTTGTACTACGCACTTCTGAAGCCTAAAGGACCTGCCTCCGGCAATAAAGGTGGTAGTTTTGCGCCCACAGTGACTCCCTGACCAAGATCATTATCTCTTTAGGGAGAGGTGATCGTCACAAGGCTATCCCTCCTCATAAGTTTATTTCTGGTCATTTCCGTGATATATTAAAAATCTGGAATATTTTTTTCAGTGTCCCATGGAAGACAATTCCACACGGACACAAAATGTAGACATGTAGCTTTGTTCTTTAACTTCAGTTCTTTAATAGAGGGGGAGAGAAACAACAACAACAACAACCACAAAAGCCCTGTTTGGCCCTCCTTGACTCCTCCACAGGCCTTGGGAAGAGTGAGAGAGAAAGAAGAAAGCAAAATCCTTCCCATTGGGCTGGCTTGTCCAGCTGCCACCTGGTCCTTTGTCTCTAAAGCCATAGAAGCAAGTCATTTTGCCTGAGGAAAGCCAATCGGCCTTTATCCAGTGGCCTGTTTATATGTTTTTGTGGTTGTAGAACTGCTTTGACACCTCCTACAAATTTAAAAAGAAAAAAAGAAAAGGAAATGAAATGAAAAGCAAGATATAAGTTATGTTAAATATAGATCTGAAAGCTTCATTTGTATACAGTGGACCCTCGACTTACAGATGGCTCGACCTGCAGACTTTTCGAGTTACAGACTTCTCTGGCCGCAAAATGTAGGTTCGACTTGCGGCCGGAGAATCGACCTACAGACCGGAAAATCAAACAAAATGGACCAAAAACGGCCGGTTACGGATTAATCGGTTCTCAATGCATTGTAGGTCAATGGAGCCTCGACCTACAGACTTTTCGACCTGCAGCCACCGTTCCAATACGGATTCATTCCGTAAGTCGAGGGTCCACTGTACTTGAGAGACATCTATACAGAAATGACCTGTTCCTAAGCTTGACCATCAAAGTCTGTCTCATGTGCCTTCTGGTAAGTCATACCACTTTGGTAGGCAGAAGACAAATAGCTGTTCTCTCGATGGCTCCATCCTAAGGCTCACTCAATGACTGGTCCTTAGAGCCCCATTTTTTTCCAGATTCTTTTAACTGAAGAAGACTGTTTTTTTTCCCATTATTATTATTATTGTGGCACCTATTTAAAATGTTTCATGTTTTTAATAAATGCATTTTACGTTGTTTAGTTTAATGCAAACCTCAGGGAGAGGCTTTGCCTTGCAGAGCTCCACAAAAATATTTTAAACTAAGCTGAAAAATTAAATAAATCACAGACCCAATTACCCCCCTCAAAATGAGCCACATCACAAATCATTTCAGATGAGATCAATGTTTTCCAGTGCCCACCACTTTACTTGCTTCTTCCCCTTATTAATTTTAAATCCAAACAGGGCTGTAACTTTTCCTATATTCCCGTGAGTCATGCCATACATTTATGAAGCAAAGACTGTCCATTGGTTGACATTCAGGAGATTATGAGCTGCTGTTATATGTATTTCATTGTTCACATGGTAACCGTGTAAATATATATATATATATTCATAATGAAACACAATTCAGGGATTCAGAAATAGACTGTAATAACACACTTTGTGAAAAGCCTTAACGAGGGGAGAAAAAGCCAAACGCATAATAGATGAAATTCATCACTCTGGACAATCCAATTAAGATGGAGTAAGCTGCAAAAGCAGTAACGTCTACTTCTTGGGTCAAATGCCCTTTCCCGCTTCTTCTTCTTCTTCTTCTTCTTCTTCTTCTTCTTCTTCGTCTTCTTCTTCTTCTTTTTTTAATTTTTAATTTATTTATTTTTTTACAAAAGAGAACCACAGACCATCGGTTTACCCACAGGGTCACTTTGTACCATTCTGCATGAGATGCTTCTTTTTATGAAGTCAAGGAATCTCCTATTAAAATAATTGCAGGTCAAATCTGTAATCAAAATTAATTTTGAGGCTGGATTATATGAGAACAGCAGGCCAAGAGATGGTTTAAAGCGAGAAAAAGAAAAGAGAGGGGGGGGGGGGGAAGCAGAGAAAGAAATCTTTGTTAAGAATGAGAAAGGAAAGGTTGAAGGGGACTTAATTTTATAGCTCCAAGCTATCCTTTGTCTTAAAAGGTAAGACAGGAATTACCATGGCAACCAGCTCACTTGCTTCTCTTCATAGAAAAAACAAGAGTTACCGTGCATGAGTTAAAACACTATCAAATTGTTTATTCCTATCTTTAAATAATGCTTAGGATCTCTTTCCAAAGCGGCACCATTATCCCCATCAAACAAAAGTTAGAGCACACTATCAGAAAGAGAGTAAGCATTTGTCATTGTTTTAAATCACAGCTCCTGGGGCCCCCCCACTCTTTCCTTTTCGTGGCTAACATTTTTACTGCTGCTGTGAAATTTGCACCCCTCAGGAGGTAACCTTCACACATAATCCATTGCTTTCTTCCAAAGCCTATGTGTTTGATGGTGACTGAGCTCCTTAACTAGAGACAAAAAGGAAGGCAATTGTTTCTATTTAATATCCCAGTGCATTTTTGCTCCTCAAATCTGGATCATTTGGTCTCCTTCTAAAATACGATGTGACACTGCAACACTAACACAAAGAAATAGCAGCTGTAGAGGCGAGGTATGGGCAGAGGACTCTTCTACTAGTAGACACCTCCTTATGCCAGCAGAAATGTCTCTGTGCTCGCATGAACCTCTTTTCACTGCCACCAGAACAACTTGGCTGGCTAAAATCTGCCAGCTGATGAACCACAAAGAGATGACAAAAGACTGAGTGAAAAAGAAGGTAAGTTCTGCCACATCTGACTCTCTTTCAGATCAGAGATAAAGTCACTATGTTAGCGCAAAGGCCAAAGTGAGGGCAAGTCTCAGTTGTTTCCAACATCACCAGGTTGGCAGGAGAATGGATTCAGCACAGCTTCAGATGGCCTAGTATCAGCTCAGCTGACCTTCACCTGTTTTGGCTAGTTCGCATTCTTCTCAGAGACCGAGAACAAGTCTATAAGGACCAGATCATTGTGTGTCTTACACTTACTCTGAAGATGACCATACAAACAGAGAGTGCAGTAAATAGACTGTTCCAGGCCTCACACTTCACTCCATCTGCTTCTCATCATGAAGGAAGGTGAGCATCTACATCAATCCTATAGCCGCACCAAAAAAAAAAAAAAACCTGCAAGAAAAAGATGGCAAAGAAAGAGGAAAAAGAAGGAGAAATTTGCTCAGGAAACAGTGCTGAATTTGGCAGTGGAAGCATGAAGGCTTTGCTCTCTCCAAAATTCAACTTTCTAAAACAACGTCTATCTCATATATGAACAAATCTGCAAGGGTTTTTTTTGTAGATTTTTGTCTACAAAATAGAAATTGTAATCTAAGAACATCTGGAAGGCCATCCTTTGGCCAATCCACCCCAGACAGGTGAATTTTTCACTGTCCCTTTCTCCCATATTCCAATTTTAATGAAATACTTACCACTCATGCTCATGCATGAACGGGTTTGTGTATTTTGATCACTACTTAGCAATAAATGACTGAATGAAATCCTCACATCTCCCCTGTTGACTTTACTTTCAAGAATGGTAGAGCTGGAGAAAATTTCTTCTTGTGTATTAGTGCTTATGATTTCACATGTGGGTCTAAGATTTACATTTCGAGTGCCAGTGGCCAGTGGCTTAAGTAGGTGGGACCCATAATCCCAGCTCCTGGACCACTGGCTGCCAATAGTATAGAGATAATTATCCTTGTCTACATGAGTTCTAGGACATTTCATCACATCTGTGTCTTGCATTTTTCACAGGTCACTTTGTTTCTGGAAGGAGCTGTCAATTCTCCTGTCAGAAGTGATGACATGCCCTCCAACATTTCAGAGGTGAAAATAGACATCCCTGTTTCCTTCTGTGAAATGATGGAGCACATATTGGTGTAAAATTTACACAAATGGTAAAAATGTCAAACCCTCACCCGTAAACTCATGGTGTGCATATTTACATTTAAATTTTTTTTTCAGGTCCAGGTACAGAAGTCAGTCAACTGGAGGGAGGCAATTGCCCATGATAAACACTTTGCATGCACTGAAACAGCAAAATGTGACTCATGTAATTAAATCCACAGTTCCTCCTGCTGAGAAAATACTCTACTCTGTTATTTTCTTTATCCTTTAATAATAATGTTAACACATTTTTATTTGCAGGCATGCAGAGGTTATTTCTGGATCTTGACAAAAAAAAATTAGATCAGATCAAGGCATAAACAAGGAAACAGAGGTGGACATAACCAACATTTGTAATGTCAACACAGTAGTGTCAACATTCTCTGTTATCCTCTCAAGCGTCAAAGGTTGCCTTCCTCACCTTGTGTGGAATAAAATCAAAGCTTAGCTTCGGAGTTCTTTGAGGCACATCTATATATTTCAAGGCACTCTTAAGCTGGAGATCATGAATTCCTGTTACAGCTACCAGGGATTGGCTTAAATAGCATTCCAGCTGGAAGTGTCCCTTCCAACATTTCAAGAAACTTCTATATTGTTTACAAGGCACGAATTATTAATAGTACGAAATCAAAGACTTTTACCTGGAAAACACAGTGGTAAGAGGAACAGCATCACTGTTTTTCTCTCTTTCCTTTTTTCTCCCTAGCCTTTGTAGCGGGAGATGCCTATGTTATGAGTGGTAGTAGCAGCAGCAGCAACAACAACAGTAGAAATTGAAAATCTTTATGGCTGAAAGGCAGATATGGAGGGGGTGCAAAGTGATGTAATGCTGAGCATGTCAAGTTGGAACACTGGAGACCTGGGTTCAAATTAGAGCTATTTCAATAACATTAGGTTCAAAAAGCGCCTTCTCCCACCCAGTTCTGCCAGAGTCACTCGTTCCAGCCAGGCTGGGTGGCTGAGGGGCCTAACGCCGAGGGAGGTCCAGAGGGAAAGGATGAGGAATAGGGCCTTCTCGGCAGTGGCCCCTCGCCTTTGGAACAACTTGCCAGTGGAGATCCGCCTGGCTCCCTCTCTGGGTGTTTTCAAGAATAGACTTAAAACCTGGCTATTTGGGCAGGCTTTCCCTCCTGCCATGTCTTAATTTCTTATACTTCGCCATCTTGGACCTATAATATATGTTTTTGGTTTTACTGTTTTTAAATTTGTAAACCGCCCAGAGTAGACCTTTGGTCTAGATGGGCGGGATAGAAATCCAATAAATAAATAAATAAATAAATAAAATGCAGTTGGATTTCTCCTTGGTTGTTGAGTCCCCAAACTGCAACCACTGTATTAATTCTCTCTCTCTCTCTCTCTCTCTCTCTCTCTCTCTCTCTCTCTGTGTGTGTTTAATTATGAACTGTTGAATAGTCCTAGGTTAGCAAAACCCATGGCTGTGTCAAGAGCATATTTTGTGACCGTTTCTTACTCTCTCTGTTTTGTTGGTCTTCCTCCATCTTCCTCCTGCACTTTCTTCCAATCCTTATATCGTATTGGGAATTTACTGCTGTTTTTCCCTGCATGGACACTACTGCACACTTCGGTATGCACTCATCCTAACATGCACATATATTCCTCCTTAATGTATGTGTTCTTTGTACATTTTCCCTGTTTACTAATGTGTGTTTGAGCACATTTTTTCCAAGGAACCATTTTTTAATTGTATGCACTTCTTTCTGGGTAATTGAAAATGAAAAGGGGGAAAAAAACACCTTCTGATGTTTGTGGTTTCCTCTCAAGGAAGGGAAACCAAAACAAATGCACATGCCTTCATTACATCTCACAGACCACAAATTGGATAGTGTGTGGTTTTGTGTTTTTTTTCCTAAGGATTAATGTGAATTTCTTTTCCATCACTGGGTCAGGAGGATGCTGTTTCAGCAAATGCTCTGAGACGAAAGAACAGGAATGGCAAACAGGGCAAAGGCAGCTTTCAGAATTTCACTAAACAAGAGAGGCCTTTGAAGCTTTTGGACAGAAGATATAGTCGTTACTCTTTTTTGTTTTGTTTGTCATGTCTGTTTGGTAACAGATATGATCCCCAACATCATAAAAGATGTCTGTTGCAGCTCATGATTTCTTCACTTCTTCACTTGCGTTTCAGTTTGCTTTCTTTTGTGATTGGTCACTGGAAAGCCATTAAACACAAACATCATTTTTATTCCTGATTCTTGAGGCATGTCCCTCTTAAGAAATCTACACTGTTGAGAGAAATCTGGTTAAATGTGGGAATATTTTTGCTTAATGGCGAGTTTGACTTTCATCCAAGCCCTTATGCTCTCTCCTCCTAACTACGTTCTTAAAAGAGCCTGCCCACACTGGTGACCAGAGGAGGTGCTGCCTCTGAGTAGACAACCAAGGCGGAGCTGGGAACCGCTGAACACCTGTTTGTCCAAAGGACGAACGGGCACAAATGGCCAAACTGGCAGTTCATGCCCATCTCTAGTTTCTACTTAAAATGACCCATCCTTCTCCTTTAAGAGTTGGCCCATATCTTTCTGGCACAGGGTAAAGGCATGCAATCTTTTGGGGATGATTCATTGAGATGCAAAATGGCTCTTTATTTTGCCTTTGTGGACAAGCACTGAGAGTTAAAGTAGATTGCACTGAAGATTGGAACCTTTTAAGCTCAGCCAGATAGCACCAAATTTCACAGTGTGGACAGGTCCTTAGTTTCAGACCGATATCCTCACAATATTCATTATGAATGAATGGCCATTTGAAGGCATGTGTACATGCTGGAGAAGTTATTTCACTCATGGTTAATTCTGAATACTTTCTGAGAAAACAAATAGGTTGAAACATTTGAGACATGTGGAATGTTGTGGATATTTAAACTCCGATCCATACATTTGACCAGAAAATAAAGACCAAATCATTTCAGATTAGAATTCACAAAGACTGACTTGCTGAAAAATTTCTGGGGAGAAAAAATTGTGGGAGCACAGTCTTCTTTCAAATTGGGACAGGCCCTTATGCCCAATAACACAAGTGCACAAGTTGTCAGATGCATCCTTAAGTCGCATTCCTACATTCAGAAACAAAAGGATTGCCAGTTTGAAACTTCTGAAGAATTATCATATGGATGATGGAGCAACTCCACTGGGCAGGATCCAAAACAAAACAATGGGTTCAAATTACAACAAAGGGCATTTTGACTAAATATCAGCAAGAACATCCAGATGGCACAAACTTGTCAACTATCAAAGAAGTTGCATTAGAAACAAGACCTCCTTCATCAGGGGATTTTAAAGCAGTGGTGGGCTCTTCTTCATTGGAGGTTTTAAGCCTCCCATGACATCAGGCTTCCTGTATCAGCAAGTAGTTTGGTCTAGATGACCTCTGAAGTTCTTTGTAATTCTATGTGTCTATAAAAAGAATAATAAATTATTAATATAATGAAACAGAAGAGAGGGAGGGGTTAAGCAAAATCCTACCCACACTCTCTGGGAAGTGCCGGTTTGCCAAAATAATGACCTTAGTGTCATAATAATGGTCCACACATTGAGAGCTGCTATAGAAACGCATGGCACATTAATGCTGCACTCAGCTTTACCCTGCCCTCCATGATTCTCTGATGGCCACGCCAGTTTCTAGACTAACTATTTTAGACGTTGCCCTTTACTGCTCAAGAAATCCCTTTGGGCAGCTGTTGTACGCTTCCAGTCACGACCTCTGCTTAATATTGTAACAGTACTCCCCAAGCAGCTTGTAAGGCTCACATGAAACGTTTCGATACAATTTCCCCCCCTGCCCAAAGTCAAATTTTAATGTCAATGTTAAATTTTGATGCCAAAATATACATTTTAAATGAAATTTTTAATAAAGCACTCAGATGCTAACCAGATCGACTTCCATCCTCAACAAGATACATCTCTCAGAACCTCAAAGGGTGTCAGATTAATCGAGAAAAATGCCCCCCCTTCTTTCAATGGTAAAGGATAGCAGCCTAAAGCATGGAAGGATTGTCTGAATGTCCTTTGTCAGCCACAATCCCTGTTATCTCTGAAACAGAATCTTCGGACAGAAAGATGTCGCCTAGTCCTCTCTTTGGAATAGCTGAGTCTGAAATGGCTGGAATAGGAATTGTAAAGCTGATTTTGAGACTTTTTTATAGAAAATTCAGGAGCAATATAAATCACAGCAACAATGTGAGAATCAGTGTGGTGTAGGGCATAGAATGGACTAGAACACAGAATACCTTGGTTCACATCCTCACTAGGGGATGACAATAGTAAACCATAAACATCTTGCATATCTCAAAAATGCTGTTTGGGCCACTGCAAGTTGGAAGCAACAGGATGGCACATAAGAACAGCATGAGATCAGCAAAAGCAATTGGGCTTGATGGGAAATCTCAGATACCTATCGTCCATAAAGGGCCTCAAAGTGCTTTAGCGGGGATAACAATGGGTTAACTTCCAAAAAATGGGGACCATGCCTCTGAAGGTTAAACCTTTCATGTATTACTGATGCTGAACAATGGCCTCTTTAAAATATTTGCATTTTCCTGTGCCTATAATGTTTAATAAAACTGACAACTCTTTGCACTTAATGGTTTTCATAATGTTACTGAGGGCAGTAGCTGTGATTGTAATACTCCATTTTACTTAATACTTGCTCAGACATCGAATCTGGAGAGGAAAAAGGGATCTTGAGTCAATCAACCTCCTTTCTCCGAAATGGTTCCTGGAAGGAGGACTCCTTCTCAGCCTCTGTGCAAGTTATGAAAACAGCAGTTATTATAAGTTGCAGGAATAGCTAGGAGACTGGAGGAAGCTGTAAAGAGGAAGCCACAGCTTAGTGTTTACAACAGCTAAGTAGGGTTACTAAGCATAGGGCATTTTCGAAGTCACTCATTCAGAGAGTTGTCATAAGTCAGAGGCAACTTGATGGCCCATAACAATACCAGCAGACACAGCTATGGGAAAGACACCAAAGGCGAGTGGTAGAACACATGGTTTGCATGGTATCAGCATTAAAAGGACCAGGCAATGGGAAAGACTATGGAGAACCTGGGTAGATTAAGGAAGAGTGGGCTAGATGGCGAAATAATCTGATTCCGGAGACAAGCAGCCCTACTAGGAGTGAGGCAGCTACTCAGATGCCCGGTCCGCTGGCGCTGAATGCACCGGCGCAGGACGCCATTATCCCCCTGCCCGGGATAGCGCAAGACATCCGGGTCTCGCTGAAACATCTGGGTACCCGGCAAGAGGAATATTTAAGGAAGAGGCCCGCCTACCTTGGGCCTCTTCCTCTTCAACAGCCCACCCGCCCGCCCTGAAGGCTAGTGTGAGTTTTACTGGTCACCGGTTTCGGGGCCGGATAGGAATTTTTGACCCGCATCCTGGTTGGCCTTTGGAAGCGGGGATTTTTCGCCTATCGCACACTGGCTAGGGTGCATGGCATACTAAGGTGGTTAATTGGTCACACTGGCGGGTAATGCGGATAAAACAGGTTTTGGTGAGTCCCATCACAAATACAGGTAAGGTATAGCTCATCTGATCTCCCAACGCTGCGGATCGTGCGATTACAGCGCTTGGGGGAGAAGATCCGCTGGGGCCACTCCCGGACCAACAGTCAACAAGAAGAAGGGGACTTGAGGTCCGGGGGTGGTCAAATTTGGGCCGGCCGAGTTCTCGCTGTCTTCACGACTGCGAGATCTTGGGGCTCGGGACTTGCCCATAGTTTGGTAAGGGTCCATTGAGACCCCTCTGCAGAACCTCAATCCGCACTACCGCAGGACCGCCCCTTTTTCCTTGAATATGGAATTTAATAAAGTGTGGCCCATGTTTTATTCCATAACAGTTGTCTCATGTCTTATTCCAGGGTCGGGGGATAATGGCAGATGTTTGGCAGACAGAACTTTATGTGCCATATGGTTTTTAAAGCATCATAGGTCTGGGACATTTCCCATCCTTTTCCAGCTAAAGGCTCTGGTTTGAATCTGTAGCATCTCTAAAACTGGGGAAGAACGCTGCCTGAGACCTTAGTGAGAAGCTGCCAAGCAGTACAACAGCATTGGGCTAGACAGGGCAAAGATGCAGTTTTCCATGGCAATTTATTATCTTCTTGTGGTTAGCTTTGGGTCTTGCGGTGCCCTCGGCTGCTTCTGCTTGTAAACTGACAAAGTGGACTCCAGTTCACAGCAGCTTATACCAATTTTAACCTTGTTAATTCTTAAGGTACCACAGGACTTGTTGTGGTTTCTTGCTGCAACAGCCTTATATGGCTCTTCCATCCACACCTCCACCGCATTGCCCTGCAAGACATATATATGGCAGGAAGGGTATCTTCTTCTTAGCATCTGGCAGGGAGAAAGTTTTGAGCCACCTCTGACCTTGGACCAAGGGGGCTTCCTATGTTCCACAAGGACAACTAAGACAAGACTTCCTTTTTTTCCTGTTAGAAAACAGTGAGTTTTCCCTCCAGGGAGGCAATTCTATCAAACCATGAACCTTCATACCAGGTGAAGTTTAATGCCTAATCAGATGTGCAAATGAAGTTTGCATTTCCCTCTCAATGACCAATCACAAAACAACAGGAAGCTAATTTGCAACATGCAGAGTTTGAGCCTAAATGACAAGCATCTGGAATCTAACCCTGAGTCCTAAGTGTTTTGTGGTCATTATACTGATGTCATTTTAAAAGAATTGTTTACAAGAAAGGTTTAGACATCTGTAGAACACCAGAATATTGTCCATTATTGCATAATGGAGAGGGAAGGTCATTTCTTAGATGAAGATGCATGCATTTCAACATTCACAATGCATTTGTAGCCAAGCTGGTTAATCTTTTGAAATCCATCCACCAAATTCATCTTTCCCACAACCCAGTGTCCTCAGGTTTTTTTTGGACTACCATTCCCATCCACTCCAGCCAGTATAAGGGATGTGTAATCTAAATCATCTGTCAGTTCAGGGAAGCCCTGCCCCTCTCTATAGTAAAACTGGAATTTTCCACACGACAATCAGAAACTAGAGCAAAATGAAGATGTTTGCTTTTTCTCCTCTGAAGTTCCATTAAAAACATATTTCCTTTTAAAAAAACACCTCTTATTTTTCTCATATAGAGAAGAAAACAGAGAAAGTATTTCCCCAGAGAGAACCAGAGAAGGAGGGGGGGAGGAATAAGGGACGCAAGATGGCAGGGGTAACCGCAGGTTAAAAAGCCGTGTTGTTGTGCTGATGTTTCACGTGCCAGATGGTGTAACAGCTGATGGTTAAATGCTGATGCCGACACTTGTGATGATGATGCTGACACAGCAAAACAAGACATGCTCAGGGAAAGAGCTGATGGTGAGGGAGTGGAGGTGAAGCACCAGGGCAAAAACAGCAGAGGGCAAATGTGCAGACATGGAACCTCGCCATTCTGAAGGGCTTCAGTCGGGAAACAGCAAAGAATCAAGGAGAAGACAACACATTTCATACCGACTACTGAAATATGGGCTTCCTGTTTCAAAGGCAACAAAAAACAGAATTTATTTCACATATATAAACCACCAATTTTCAGGGGGATATTTTGCAGTATTTTGTTTTTTAAGGCTATAACATTGTGTACAAATGGTACATACGGTACAAAAATAGATATGTTTATGCTTAAATTTTTGCATAGCATAAAATTATGATGGCTTAACCTGATCTTTCAGAATCTTGGATCTCCATGGTCAGTCCTATCCCTCACTTTGTTCTCTATATTGCCTCGCCTACTTTTGCGAGCCTGAAGGCTTCATTACTGAGATGCAAATAAAGAAATAACCCAATGGAAATAAATCAGTTAGGATCAGCAGTGGAGGCTGCATCGTGCAGCATATGCAATTGATGTGTCAGGGATGAAGCCTTTTTAGTGATGCTAACATAACTGTGTAATTCCCTCCTTGGGAAACCAATGGATTCTCTCCCTTTCTGTGTTCAGATGGATGCTGAAAATGCAATGCCATCACAAGACATTCTGCAGTCTGAAGCAGACCATCAAGCAGCGATACATGCACCAAGTCTGTTATGGCCAACTTTTCAAAAGTGTGCCGTTGGGGCATCAGCCTTCTCTACCTTCTGCCCCATTAAGCAGCCTATGATGATGAATCAGGATGAAATTTGGAGGGTGGGATGGACTAGAAATCCCATAGAATAATGATGTTGAAGGGGCCTATAAGGTCATCAAGTCCAACACCCTATTCAACGTAGGAATACAAAGAGATAAATTTCCATTCTGGGAGTTCTACCTGACAGACACCTAAATGTCACTAAATGTCACCTAGGAGAAAAGACTCAATTGGAAGACTCTGAGGCTGAGTTAAACCTAGTTCTGCCTAGCATCCTATTCAGAAAGAAAGTTATCTGGTGTCACTGGAGCAGAAACAGGAGCTAAGTGAAGCTAAGCCTAGTTAAGCACCAGAGCTTTACCAGTTGAGGCCTGTCTCCCATGTGAGCCACATGTAGGGGCAAAGAAGCCAAGGATAATGGGTTTATGTATGGGATAATGTTATACAGAGCATGTTTTGTACCCTAACATGCCTTGCTGAACCCCAGGCATTGGATTTAGCACATTCACAGCCAAATCTCTTCAGTAAATCTCAAAGCAGCATCTTAGTGCCATTCTGTTAGCTCAGGGATGGGCAACGTGAAGTTGCTGGACTGCTTGAAGGCACTGTCTATTTGGGCTCTTCCCTTACTCTCCAAGACCTGCTGCCTCCATTGCCACTTCAAACAAGAGCTGAAAACAGTACCTTAAGGACAAGATGGGCATCTTTCGAGGTATGGAGGTTGAACATTCTCATCTCTGGATCTTGGAAAGGTCCAGCCTCTCCCTCCCAAAATATAAAAAGGGTTTCTAAGTGAACAGTTTTTTAAAGAAAAAAAATTATTGGGGGAGAGAAGAGCTAGGTATGTTAGGGCCCCTCAAGCCCCACCATACTGCTAGTAGAAGACAGAAAGAGAAGTTTGAGCTCATTCCCCCATCCAGGTTTTCTTTTTTAAATGGGAGATGTTCCTTTTCCTCCCTTAAAAACAAGGTACACACTCCACACAAGTCCTGCTTGCAAGTAGAGCTGTGAAAACCTTCTGGAAGAGCAGGCCTTGTTCTAAAGAGAGAAAATGTGCTGTTAGAGATACATAGTTCTTTATTTCCTCCTTTTTTTGCAAATTCAGTGGTAATTATATCTTCCTCCCAACTCTCAAAGATACCATCTTTAGATATTCATTGATGTTCTGAGTCATTTCTATATATCATTTCTCTAGAGGAAAAAAAAAAGGATAGAAAAGAAGGCAAGGGGGGGAAAGAGCTTGTTATGGCCTAAAGTATCTTTTCTTTCATTTACGGTTTTTCTGTGATCACCTAGAGTTTAGGAATGTAGCAGAAATATATCTGAAATGACTACACACAAGGGAATACAAAGCCAACTCAAGGACATTGCATTAACATTCTTTGTTATGTGTGTTCCAGGGAGGGTGGAGCAAGGAACCGACTGGTAAGCTCTGCTCTGGAATCTTTTGAAATAATAAGTTGTACAGCTGTGTTTACTGTTGTCAGGGAGGGTGTGTTATTTTCCCTGTAATGATGGGAGTCATGGCGTTTTCAAAAAGTTCCCTTGCAGATTTTCTGACTTCTTCAATCCAAGAATCCCCCAAGACTTCTCCTTAACGGCTGGCAGGAAGGCTAGAGGATTATTGACTTTGAAACCAACATCGTCACATCGCTATGGCAGCCTTCCCCCCCCCCCTTTGGAATGGGCGAGAAGAAAAGCAGGGTGAAGAAAAATGAAGGGAAGGGTTGGAAAAACAGAGGCTGACTATCCCTCAGAAAGGCTTCCGAAGAGTGGATGATGGAAGCAGGTGGCCATTTTACAGCTGCATTTCTTGGGAGTGCTGCTCTCTGCTCTACCCCAGCCCTGTCAGTCTGGCATGTCAGCCATCATAGGAGTTGACAGAATGTGCTGTCTGGTGTGGCACCAGCCTTCCCCAAGGTGACAATCTGATTATAATATGGGGCTCTGCAAGTGAATGTGACTCAGTGGGAGCTGCAGACATTTATTGCTTTTGAAGGCCCTGGTCTCTCTTGTGGCTTATTCTACCGTGGCCTCACAGAAAGCTGTTTCTTGGCCTCTTTTTCTTTGCAATCCTTGTTCCTGTCCTACAGAAAATCTAGCTGCAAGCAACAGAAGGAAAGTTGGGAAAATAGCTGTGAAAGGAAGTAAGTTAACAGTGGAAAGAAAACATCATGGATTGAGATGAATCTAGAAGAAGGCAATGGAAATGTTACACAATCTTCAGCATTGTGTCCCATGGTTCCATTTTGAGGAAGTAGTTTATCGGTAGAGCACATGCTTTGCTTGGAAAAGATGTCAGGGTTAACCTCTAGAATCTCCAGTTTCGGTTGGGAATGACCTCTCTGTGGAAAACATGGAATCACTGATGAGTCGTCAGACCAGAGATGGGGATTGTGTGGTCTCTCAGGGCAATTTTAGAAGCCCTCGATCTCCCCAGAGGGAAAAAAAAAAAAAAGTAAAGTTTCCCATGCTTCCCATGTTTCCCAAAATGTGAGAAATGCACTGCTAAGAGGAACAATTCTCATCTGAAACAAGTTGTGTTCCATACTCCATGAAAAAGAGTCTGTAGGAGGAGGTTGTTTCCTGCCCTTCCTGTTTCATTTGAAGAGGCAGATTTAGCCCCCAAAGGGTCCTGGGGCTAGAAAATGTCCTGCACAGCTTGCCCACTGCTGTATCAGAGAACCATGAGCTAGGTAGCCCAACGATAGCTCAGTGGTTCAGGTCGAGCGTTTGATTACCCACTGTACCAGCTTGACAAAGGCTGGACTCAATGAACTCTCTTCCACCTCTACAGTTCTAAGGTTATTATTATTATTATATTATTATTATTATTAGGGTCAATTCACAAGCACTACATGACAGCCTCTTTTGTTCCCACTATGGCCAGAATCCTGTTATAGTTACACCTGCTGGCATAGCTCCATCAGTGTAACTTTGAGTCATGAATTGCCACAAATTACAAAGTCAACATAGGCATTCGCAACTGCACACCAGTCACATGACTCCGTGTGCAACAGGAAAGAGCTACACTGACTGCTTCACTTGCATCAATATTGGGCTGGGAAGTTACAAGGAGAGAATTACATCAGCATAAATATGCAATAGGATTCTGCCCTGTGTTTCTATTCTGCATTGTAGGTCCTGTATCAAGCAGCAGAAATGGCTGAGATGATTACTGACTCCTCTTCCAAATCTGCAGTTTTACTCCAGCTGAAGCTATTCCTTCCTATACCTGCTACCATCACAGCCTACAGCAACCTCCAGAGATCCAAGTATGCCCACATTCCTCTATGGATCTTAGAGGGCTGCACGTGTTCCATGCTTTTCTTGCACAGATGAGTTATGGTTTTTACAAAACTCCCCACTTACATCCTCTAGTGCAGTGGTACCCAACCTTGGGCCTCCAGATGTTCTTGGACTTCAACTCCCAGAAATCCTGGCCAGCAGAGGTGGTGGTAAAGGCTTCTGGGAGTTGTAGTCCAAGAATATCTGGAGGTCCAAGGTTGGGGACCACTGCTCTAGTGGGAAGAACACCTTTTTAAAAAAGAAGTTGGGTTTTTGGAGAGCTGTGGAGGTTCTGCAGGGACTCAAAACTTGGGAAAATTGCCCCTCCACCTGAAGGGCACAAGGGGATGCTGACCCCATTTATTTTCAATTTTAAAACTTTTTTTAAAAAATTAAAGTGTTATGGGAAGCTGAGGGACAGGGTTCTTGGGGGCCACATTTGGACCTGGGTGTCCTCATAAGGTCTGTGGGTGGCATGTCATTCACGTGCAAACTATAGAATTGTGGAACTCCCACATACCTTGGTACATATTTATTCACTTCTGCTTCTTTGTGAAAGACGTTCTTGCTTGCTATACATCTTGTTTGCTGTTGTTGTTATTTTATTTTACATATTGTACAGGATGGTCCTGGGCTGGAAGGCTTTTCGACACAGGATTGTGATCTATAGTAAAGGGAAAAAGGGCCAGTTGATAGGCAGAGTGTTAGTGTTTTGGCAGTTTGTCTATAAAAGCTGCCTTGGGGAAAGTAAGTGTTCTGTGCTGCCTCTTAAATTCCACTTTTAAAGGGAAATTAATACTTCATAAATCTCTTGTCATGGCGCATGAATCGAAAGGGAGCTTTGTCTACCTAAACAGAGCAGGACTTGTATTTTGCAAATCATTCCAAAGATCTGCCATGGTCCTCAGGGATCAGCAGCTGTTGGGACGGTAAGAGGAACTGGCTCTCCGGCTGATGCGAGAGGACAGCAGCACCATCTAGGGCAGGGGAAAGTGGAGAGCCAGAAGTGGTGAGTAAAGATAAGAAGGTACAGAGGCCAAATCCAGGAAATTTAACCTGTCAGAGCAGGTGCCTTTGCCAAAAAAAAATAATAATAATTAAGGAGACAAATATCCATAACTGCTGGATAGCTCAGTGGTTTAGGTATCTGGCTACAGAACCAGAGGCTGAAAGTTTGATTCTCCACTGTGCTTCCTTGACAGGGTCTGGGCTTGATGATCCATAGGGTCCCTTCCAGATCTGCAGTTCTTAGATTAGATTAGATTAGATTTTCCTTCATCACCTCCAGACCTGCTACAGGCCAGGCCAGACTTCCAGCAAAACCAGAAGTGACCAGAAGGCCAGTGCTGGTTTCTGAAAACTGAGTGTGGGAAGTTAAATAAGGAGTGGAAGGATCCTAGTTGTAGAGGAGAATTTTACCCCCTGGAGGTTTATAGAAGCATTATATACAGGGATGTTGGCAAGTCTTTGAGTTTGAATCCCAAGTCCCAAGCCTTAAGTCCAAATCTCAAGTTGTTTTCCCTGCCCTCCGGGGGGGGGGGGGGGCATCGACAGAGACAGTGGGCCTGGAAAGGAATCCAGGCAGGCACCTGCACCTGCACAGATACAGCCAGCCGACTTCCCTTCCTGGAGCCAGCCCCTGCTTCTGTGCATGCGCCAGCCTATCAGCTGCGTGACAGGTACATGAGCAGAGGCAGCTGGCTCCTGGGAGGGAAGAAAGGCCTGCTGCCTCTGACAATGGTAGTGGCAGGAGCAGATTGGGAGACTCATCCCTAATAGGGACTCAAAAACATGACTTAGAAGAATGGGTCTGAGTTGCAAGTTGAATCCGAGTATTCCCCCAAAATACCCAAGTCAAGTCCGAATCGAAGTTGCCAGTGTGATTTAAGTCGGACTCAACAGTGAGTCACAACTTGCAAGTCCCCATCCCTGATATTGAGATGGTGGAGGTCTTGGAGGAGGGGTGTAAACTTTTCCTTATTTCATTCTTGCAGGTAGGAAAGAAGGTTTCTCCTAAACTGAGAGTAAATTGAGGCCAGTTGATGAGGTGTTGGGGCACATCTCAGTTGTGTGCTTGACCGTGAGCCTGATTATGCAACCGAGATGTCACAATTAGCCACAATTAGCCACAGCAAGTTATTGAAACCATATACGAACACCAATAGGATTTTGGCCAAGTATTTTGACAAATGGGCAGTTGTACTTCTGGAGGCCTCTGAGATTGTGATTCTTCCCTACAACAAGGCATTCCTCATACCCACCATCCCCCAAAGAAACCTGTTTTAGCAAAGAAAGTGGAAACTTGACCCCAGAGTCACTGAGGCTGCCCACCCCTGGTATCTGGTGGCACTGGGTTGATGCCTGGTAGAGGTTTTTCAGCTGACCAAGTCCTCAACCAAGTGGCAAAAAGGCAATCTGGGTAGCAATGTTGAGAAACTCCGTTCCATTTGCAGGGTGAAGGGCAGAAATACAGAATAGGCAATTCAGGAGGAAAGGCACTTGAAACTGGAGTCTGGGAGTCCCAGATGAAGACATTTCTGCCATCCTGATACCGTTAAGTGAAGATAGAATGACTATATACAGAATTTCTCAATATTGCTGAGTTAACAAGTTTCGCCATGCTTACAATCCCTGTTGAGACATTCCTGCACAAGATTTCCTGCAAAAATTAGACCCCTGCCTTATTCTCCCCCCTTATTTTCACTTTTTAATTTTAATTTTCATTTTTACTAGTGCTCTGCAGAGGAAATTGTCAAATCTGCTGCAGTTTATTACCTTCCTAGCGATCCCTTTGCAGGAAAGACGCCATTCTGCATTGGAATTGTAATAATCCTGTACATGTCTTCCCAGGGGAAAAAATGACCACAAACCTTTCAAGAAATCCTACAATATTTCCTGTGAATTTTCTCAGGGGAAAGAAAACCTCATAGAGAGAAATTTCACTGCAAGGAGAAAAGAATGATGTTTCCTCCGAATTCCTTTCCAAAAGCTAAAAGCTGTGAAATTCACATTCCTGCTGTACAGTGACTTGAATCCTGGCATGTCAAAATTAAGGCAACATGTAGTTCCCTTCCGATTTGAATCAGTTTGAAACATTTAACACCATTGTGTGAATCAACCTCATTTCTAGAGTTTTCCAGGTCATATTTACCTTCTTCTCTCTTCACACAGATTTCACTTGAAATACCTTTGGGTAGATCATCATCAATGCTTTTATTATTCATTAAAATAACATTAATCATAAACCTCTTCTGGTATTCATGTGGATGTAATACATAGTTCCAAAGGAATTATGGATTAAAAGGGGGACTTAAGCTCTGAACACTCCATTCTCCATGAACATGCTGTGTTCATTATGTTAGACTTAGTGCAAACTATTTTCTTTGGCATTATTAAAAGCAAGTGATAGTGGAGTTCTCACGTTGCCTTCAAAGTGATTAAAGTCAAATTTCCACCTTGAATAAAACACCGCACCAACACATTAACAGTTTTTCATCAAGCCTACAAAAGAAAATCCTTCTCAACTGATTGGAAATAATCCTCTGAAATCTACCTGCTGTTGATTGCATTAATGCTTCGAAAATACACATGTTTGCACGTTAGAGGGTTTTCTTCCCGTATAGAGTGAATCACAGTGCAAGAGGCAGTTCAGGCTTCTCCTAACAATCTCTGCCTAGAGGCATCAAAGAGTCTGTGCACATTTCCCTCTCAGCCTAGGTCTTCTGAAGGCCTTCTATTAATATTCTAAGAATCATTACCAAGATAAAAATGAGTTGCTTTATTGAACGCTACATGTCTGGCCTCATGACTGCCGGGCACTAATTAAAACTCCCCATCTCCTATGTCTGTATCTGCTGGGTGTTTGGTCAAACCTGATATGGATAACTTAAAGCAGGTCCATCCAGGCTTAGACAGATAGATGCTAAACATACATAAGATACTGACTTGCTTAGCAGCAAAGGCAGACTGAGGAATCAAGCTTCATGATGCAATTCTGGCACCACCTTGATAGTTTCATTTCCCTTTGCAGTAACAGGATTCCCAGGTGCACCTTCCTTCCCCTCCACTTGCTGCCAGTCACTGGGACCATCCCTACCTCCTCTGAATAAGGAGTGGCTCATGAGCAGAGCAGGCTGGGGTGCTTCAATGCAGAATCTGGGGCTAGCGGCTCCCTGTACCAATCATGCACTCTCTATGCTGTCAAGTTTCCATCAGTTCCAAGATGGTTTCCCCCAAACCCAACCGTACCATCAGCAATCCATCAACCATATCTAAATGCCCGTGTGGACAGGGCCAATGATTTGGGTTTAGCCTTGGTTATACTTTGAGCAGATCCACTCACATTTATGGGGCTTACATTAGTCCAAGTTATTACTGGCCCTGATGGGCAAATATTCAGACCTCATTTGAATCCACCATTCATGTGTGAAAGAGGAGCTGAAATGGACTGCACTTCCTCCCACCAAGCCATTTTTATCACCCATTTCAAGACAGGGCTGTAAATGGAAATCCAAATGAGATGGGGTGGTAGCCCTGAATTGCTGAGCTGAGGATGGCTTTGAGAGTAGAGGGATAGTTAAATCTAAAGGAAGAAAGCCCATTTCTCCACCCCATGAGGCAGTTGGAGCATAAACAGTTAGTTTTGTACAACTGGATAATATACAGCAGTCCAATCATCATCATCATCCTCACCACCATCATCACACACACACACACACACATATCTCTTTTTGTCTCTTTTTGCTAAATCAAGTTTTCCCATTTACAGCCTGGCAACTTTGAGGTTTGGGAGGAAAAAAACCCCTAAGCCAACCACAAAAGGGGAGGGGAGGGGAAAGCGTCAACATACTGAAGGGATGAACATGGAGAGAAACAAAGAGAATGACCTTTGGTTCGGCTTCCAACAGTGCAGAGAAAATGTGAACGTAGTCTACTTTGAAGTGGTTTTCACTCCGAGGGATTTTCTAGCAACAAATCCAAGCACTTACGAGGGATTGCATATCATTTTCCTCTCTCTGCTCACTTAAACCTCCAATTGCAATGATTTTTTTCCCTTTTCCTGTCCACCTCCAAAAGGTAATGCTCATCAGTCATTAATAATGCTTCATTCCTTACCTGCTCTCTTCAAACATAGCCTTCAAAAGATCTTCACCTGAGAAGATGGCAGAGGTGGGGCTCACTATGAGCAGTGATTGTTTGTAGGTGAAGATGTTTTGGATTTCCTACACATTGGATGAATTCCTACTGCTTAGAACAGTAATGTGCACTAGAGTAGGTGCACTGAATCAGTGGAGATTTGATGAGTCAACTCCTCCTTAAGTTCCACTGAGTTAAATAGTTGCGACTTACTAAATTAAAGTTAGTCACAACTAGAGGAGGCCCATTTGAATCAATGAAACTTATAAAGGAATTGGCTCACCAAATCTCCACTGATTCTGTGGGTCTACTGTAGTGTGAGTTATTAAGCTAGGCAACAGGATTTTGGGTACCATCTTTCCTTATCACTATTATGCTGTTCTCTCCAGAAGTGAGGCATGTTGAAGCATGATATTTAACAAAGAATCCACAGGTCGAAACTGCTGGTCGCAATCTTCTAGGAAACATTTGCAACAGACTTCCAACAGGTCACCCAGTGGTTTAGACCTAGTGTGGTCTAAACTGACAACAACTGAAATGCTTTTCTCCAAATTAATGTGCAGAAAAGGAACACTTGGGGAAAAAACAAGGATTAAAAAATGAAATGTGCCCAAACAGCCCTTTGAAATTCTCCACTCCAAAGCAATATGAGGGACAGTTTTACCATTCCCCCCCCCCCCCAGGGGAAGGAGAACTTTGCAGAAGTGGACTTTACCATCAGCAATGAGTATAGCACAGTTTTGCTCTTCCTCTCCAAAATGATGCTTAAGTTTTTTTTCAGGGCCACTGCAAATGGCAGCAACAGGAACTAGGACTGAACTCGGCTACCAATTTGGTTGCTCCTCAATTCCTTTATCCCAATCGAAAACACTGGACGGAGAACAGATTTTTAGAAATATTTCTGCAAAATGGCCTTGGGTAGGGGGTTGGGGGAGGGAATGAGGGAAAGAAAAAACTCAAAATGTTTCTCAGAAGAAAAGCCTTTGAGAATTTTTGGTTCAGCACTTATCATTCTTCAGGACTCAGCACCTTTCCTGGGCCTTCCAAATGTTCAGGTTTTAAGAATCTATTGTGGATAACATTTTGGCTTTGCTGTAGGTGCTCCGAAAACAGTGTGTTCTCTGTAAACCCAGGCAAGTATGAGACAGGGCAGAATTGTGTCCAGCTCCAAGAAAACAATGGAGCTCATGCTGTGTTTGTTTTCTGTGTTTCTTTCTATTTCACATCTCTTCATCACTCTACAGTTTTATCGGCTGGCCAACATTCCTTAATCTGAAAACACCCTGGAAAAGGAAGTACGTTATGACATCATTTCCTGAGCTTTAATTGAAGCATGGGAAACTTGGGGTGGGCGATTAAAAGGTAGGAGGCTGAAGACTGCCAGAAGCGACAGATGTGACTGTTCAATCAAAGACAATAAATCCACACTCTCTCCTCACCTTCTTCATAAGTGAGGTAAGTTCAAGAATTCTGCAGTCAATTTCTTCTGCTTTGAAATTGTTTTTGAAGGCAATTTATTTTGCATCTAACTGAATGAGACGCATCAAAATCCTCATGGGAGAAATTGTCAGCACAGCAGTAACTAAAAGGATAATGACCTTGGTTTGGATACTGGTAACCATTTCCTGGACAGAATAAATATCTCAAGGCATCCTCTTCCTCCATCCTCAGCCTATGTCCACCCACCTGAACCATTATCTTGTGCCTTGGTCTGGTTAATGAACCACTGAGTTAATCAGCAGATCCCACAATAGCTGGGTGGCTAAAGTCTACCAACCCAACCTTCCCTGAAAGGACTGAACAGCAGTTCAAAGCATTTTACTTTGTCTGTGTTGAGTTTCATTCCTATAATTTCAAATTATCTATCTGAATTGTCAAGTTATGGATGCTGAAGTCTGTGGCACATCAGTTTTCTCCCTGCTGATACCATTGGTACCAGTTATGTTTGCCAAGTCCTGGGTAAGATTATTCAACGGGAAGAGACACCACCTATCAAGAAGACTGTTCAAATGGATCTCTACTAGAAACTCTGCCACTAAAATCCAAAATTAGTTGTCAGCCAAGACAACAGAAAGTTGGTCTCTACTACTCACTGGGTAGGACAGAAATGTGGCAGGCTATTGCTAGAGGGAGGATTTGGGGAGAGAGCAGCTGCTATTAGTTATAATTAGAGATAGGGATGAAATGCCAAAATGGTGCTTCATCTTGGTTCATGGGTAGTCAAACTTGACAACCCATGAACCACGAATTGCCCCCCAGTGGCCCAATGAACTACAAATCAATTCGTCAGTTCATCGGCTCATTTTTCTTTCAGACAGCCCCTGGGGCTATCGGGGGGGGGGGAAGCCCCAGCACCCACAGCTGTTCCTATGCCACACGGCATAGCAAGAGGGGGAAAGGTGTCAAAGCGATCCCCCAGCTCTGTTGCCTTTGCAAAGGCAGTGGGGCTCGGGGATGGCTTGGGTCGGGCTTTCCCCCTCTTGCTATGCCCCCGCGGACTGTAGAAAGAGGGGGAAAGCCCAACCCAAGCCATCCCCCAGCCCCGCTGCCTTTGCAAAGGCAGCAGAGCTGGGGGGTTGCTTTGATCCCTTTTCCCCAGGGGCATAGAAAGAGGGGGAAAGCTCGACCCAAGCCACTATCAGGCCTGGGGGGTGGGATTCCCTTCAGGCAGGCTTTAGCAAGCTGCCCGAAGGGGAAATCCCTCTCTGCTTATGCCCCTGAGGAACAGCTGATCCACAGGGACATACAGTAGGTAGATAAGGAATTAAGGGGCAAATATAAAAGGGTTATATTTGTTGCTTCCTATTCATCGGGGTCTCTGGACTCCAAGAATACAAAACAACAAATATCTGATGAATCAGGAATATCCTGATTCGTTTTTATATTTGTCCCCATGTCTAGTTATAATAACCTGATGACTCTCCAAAAGACAGTAGCAACACTATTGAAAAGGCAAGCCACCACTCTGCTACCTTATTTCCAGCCAGGAACCACCAAGGTTGAACCTGTTTCTCATTTTACCCATCAACTTTTATAAGACAGGACGACTGTGTACCAGGAAGATGGAGTAAGTGTTAAATTCTGGCAGATAAGTATGCTTCATTCAGCTTACCATTTTGTCCTGGACCAAAACCTATGTATTATTTGGGTGTATACACCCTATATGCACAGAGTAATATACTGAAGTGCATTCACTGTGCATGCTTTGTAGGTAGAAGGCTTAAGGCTCACTCTAAGAATGGAGGAATCAATCTATCTCCGGTCCCTCCCACTTCTGCATGTTTTTCCTCAGAAGTCCATTCCAATTCCCCTTTTCTTCTTTGAGTCCAGCAGGCAGCAGCAGATATAATTAAAAAAAATGGGGGGGGGACCTGCTCCCTCAGATGTACTGATTGGCTGTTGACAGCAGCCTTTGTGACGCTATTGAATAGAAAATTTCTCAGGTAATTTGCCAGACAAAGAGCTGAAAGAAAGGTTAAAGGAAAGAGGGAAACATGAACGAACACATCATTCATAATTTTGGGAATAAACAAAAGAACACAAAAATGCCAAAAAAAAAGAAGAAGAAGAAGAGGAAAGCATTTTTCATGTTATTGAAAAACAAAAGGCCCATCCCATTTACCCTTGTTGGCCAGGTTCCCTTGGCAGAGGGTGACATGCTAAAAATTGTTTATTGCAGACCATATATTATCTGAGAAAATTACAAAATATAATGTTAGAATTGAATGATTCAAAAGATTGTATCTGAAGGATTGGAGTATGGACTGTTTGTGCAGGAGGGGCCTATGTCACTAGTTGTATATGGAGGGAAGGAGAAACAATGCAGGAGATAATGATTGCAAAGCTCATCCTAACCACATGGTGACTCCAATTTCAGGAATGGTACAAATTTAGTTCAGGCTTTACATGAGCTATCCAAGGTTTTGAGCTGTTTCCCCAAAAGACCTGTTGCACACAATAAAGCCAGGTGTGGAATCACAGCACCCGAAAACCGGGTCACTAGCCACCATTGATCCTATAACTAAAATCTATTGCAAACCAAATAGCCAACCATTTAGTATTTATCTATAGAAAACTTGGAAAGCTATATATTTGGAATGATTATCAAAGACCGCTAAGTACCTGATGTTTTTGTCAAAAAGAAATACAAGAAAAGTAGATAACACCGCTTATATTTAATGGAATTATTCAGTTTAAGAACATATTGGAATACTCTTTTTTTAAAAAAAAGGCTAGGCAACCCATGCAAATGAACATACCATCAATTGGAAAATCACTGTAATCAAATATTTATAGCTCTCGCTCTTCAGTGTTTGAAAAATTAAATTATTAAAAGCAAATATTGTAGCAAATAGGTTCCAATCCATCTCAATAAAATGAACATTTTGGTATCCCTGTCATATTATTACTTTTTGGCTTTCAGTCTTCGAAGAATGAAGGGAGCATTAACAAATCAGAGCTTTTGCAATGTCGTTTACCCAGTGAGTAATTTCTAATTGATTCAGACGGATGGGGCTGGAACAGTTTGATAAATTGCCAAAACAAGAAACACTCTGGACCAAGTAAATTTATACCGCCCGAGTAGTCTTCTCTAGAGGAAAAATGATTGCAATATTTCTTTTTGGCATTGTGAGTTCTCGTAATGCCTGTGTGTCTTGACTTTCTGGATTTAATTTTAATCATTTTTTCCTTCCTTCCTTCCTTCCCTGCCCTTCCCTTCCCTCCCTTCCTTCCTCCCTCCCTCCCTCCCTCCCTTCCTTCCTTCCTTCCTTCCTTCCTTCCTTTCAGTTGCAGTAACTAACCAAGGTCAATATTTGGAGTTTCAAATTAGGAAGAAGATTTTGGGGGTGCCCTTAGTGGGTTTAACACCAGGAAAGTCAGGCAGTCTCATCATTCCATTGGCCAAGCCATCATCCCAAGCCTTTTTGGCTAGGATATTTCATGCTAGCAGAGAAATGGATCAGGTGGCTGCTCATGCATGGCCAAAAAAGAAATGCAGTGACAATGAACATGAAACAATACATTAAAATGGGAAGAAAGCTGGAAAACTGGGAAGAGGGAGGAAGTAAAGACAGATGAGTAGATGGATAGAGAAGAGGGTATGTGTTCAAATTACATAGAAAAGAAAGGCTTCCTCCTACTATTTGTAGAAGACTGTGAGAAGAGGATGCTAAAACTGGGGCAGGAGGAATCAGTGCATATTTACATCTCACTCTTCAATAACAAGAGATTAATTTAAGTGCCCCCCCATAAGTCCTTCTATAAACTGAAGAGGGGGTGCTAAGAGACTTATGAATGTATTTCCACAAGCCGAAACCCACTTTTTCTCATTGTAAAAGATCCTTAGAAATCTGTATATATGCAGAAGAATAATCAAATTATGTGCAACATTAAAAGAAACAGCAACAAATAATGAAGCAAAATAATGAAACACCAGATAGCTCTGCTTCTTTTGTATGTTCTTTTTCTTTGCACAGCTATGGAAAAGGGAAAGAAAGACAACCTTAGCCACCATTTAAATAATCCAAGTGCAGCATGCCTCCCAAATTCAGAATTAACCCCAAAGAGTCAGAGTGATATATAAAAAGTGCTGTTGCCTAGTAACATCATTAAACCACCTGCAGGTCGGAGGTTCAGATCTTGTTAATGTCACTGGAAATTAGATTAAAGAAATTACTTTAGGGGGTTTGTGTGTTCTCTCGGTGACATTGGTGTGATGGCATAGGTTTGTGTCATGTTTTGCAGGAAACTATTGTTAAACACTTGTTTTTTGAAACGGATTATGCATGCACAAATTTTGGATCACATAAAAGAGGCTGATGGGGAGAGAGGGTGGAAGACTGGGTTAGGAATCTGGTGCATACTTGTCATGTATGGTCAAGGATGAGAGGGGCTTCATCTCAATTCACTAACAAACTGCTTGATTAAATAAAAATCTTAGAACTGCAGAGCTGGAAGGGACTCTATGGATCATCAAGTCCAGCCCCTGTGAGGGAAGCACAGTGAAGAATTCCTTGCAGCCAGCTACCTAAACCACTGAACTATCCAGCAATGGTCCTACCACCCTGAACACACAGAATTCAATCCAGTTTCAGAAGCTAAACAGGATTAAATGTGGTTAGTATTTTGAATGGGAGACCACAAGGTGATACCCATGGATCTCCAGGCAGGGCTAGGAGTGAATACTATCTCAAACCCTCAACCGTTGCTATCAGTCAGAGCTGCTGTACTGGGTAAGATAGACCAATGGTCTGACCCAAAGGAAGACAGATCCCCAAGTTCTACATTGAAAGAAACGCCCTAAAAGACTAAAAGAAGGAAAGGGGGGGGGGGGAATGAGGAAATGCTCTTTCTTAAAACAAACTGGAAATTGCAAGTCAGCTTCTCTCTCTCTAGGCATCAGAACTAAAAGTTTTAAAGGGTGCAATATTTTAAAAACTGGGGGGAAAAAAAAGTAAAATAGCATGTCCTTTATCATCTCTGAAGAGCACTGCCTCAAGGAACAGAATAACTATGAAATTCTTTATTTTTTCTTTTCCTCCTCCAAAATCTGCATTCTCTTGTGTCTCCCTGGATTCCCTTTTCCTCTCAGCAGTACTGGTCACAGGGCCCTTAGCTCTGGCATGCCATCCCACAGAGGTCCCACTGACTTCCCATCCCACATGCCACCCTGTGGAGGGCCTGCTCCTTCTATTCCCTAGCGTGAGCCCCTTTGCGATTGAATCAAATGAACTTCACAACTGTGCTGTGACTTTCCAGCTGGGCTAAGGAGTTCTCAGGAGATCCTGCTCTGCCTCAGAGTGGCCTTCTGAGAGAAGAAGCAAATGCCTTCTTTAACAATTATTATTCTACAAAGAATGTTAGCAGGGCTGTGACCTAGAAGAATGGTTGGAAGGAACTTGAGGCAGATCTAAAACATAGATGCTAATGTTCTGGGGACTGAGCAGGAAGGTTGTTAGAACTCTGAGAATCCTCTGGTCATCAGCCACCGGCCAATACTTCACCTAATGCCAAGGCAAGCCCTGGTTGGATGTGTGACGTTACCAAAGGACCACTGCTCATAAACACTCTGATTCTTAGGTATGAGCCCCCAAATACAAAACACAAGAGATTCAGTATGACAGTGGAGTTCACTGCCCATGTTTGTAGGGCATTTAAGGAAGTCATGATGAGTTTTTAATCAGGTGCTGATGTTTCAGACTGTGAGGAAGGTACTGGACATGTGCATGTTTATCCCACACTCAATATCAGCACCAAGCATCAACCCCACTGGTCTCGCCAGTATTCAACAACCCCACACTTGGTAGTTAACATGATGTCATTGTAACTACCCTGTATTCCTCTCTCGTGTTACAATCTATAGCCAGTGGAAATGACAGAAAAATTTGTATTTTTCACATTTCAACGTAAACTGATTTAACTTGCACCTCCTGGAGTAATATGTGAACTGGAATGCAATAGTACTACAATGGGGTGTTTCTCCCTCCCACGTCTCTGAATTTTGATAGGGAATTCAACTGTCAAAAACAGTGGGATAAACAAGAAAAGAAAAAAGGACACATTGCATGATTTTTCTCCACCATATTTAGCTTATCTGCCAGTCTGCTTCGCGCCCGCACCGCAAGACCACCTGGAATGACACTAAAATTGGGCTCTGTTAGAGCGTACAAAATGATTTATAATAATCATCATGTGCCATCAAGTCAATTCTGACTTATGGTGAGCCTTTCCAGGGTTTTCCAGGTAAAGAATAAGTAGAAATGGTTTCCCATTCCCTCATTCTGGAGGCGCCCTGGGATTGTGCAGCTTGCCCAATGCCACACAGGTTAGCTCTACTCGCAGAAGGCACAGTAGAGAATCAAACTCCCAACCTCGGGTTCCACAGCCATATACCTAAACCACTGAGCTATAGCATGAGAAACAAAACTGAGAAAAAGAAAAGAAGCTATGCTACTGCCTCACTCCCACTCACAAGATACTGCTGGAGACTTTATCCTGGAGAAACTGGGTGAAATCCCCCATCCCAGTTCCTCTACCTAATAACTCTTGGAGGGACTGGGAATTTGGTTATTTACTTTTTGGTGACGAAAAAGGTGTGGAAACTCTAGTCTCAGCTCCTTCATTGAAAAAGAATCTGTCTGGATGCTTCTTGTCAAAGAAAAACATGTTTACTTACAGACTGGAATGTTTATGTTCTTTCCTTTCATATAGTGTAGAGTTATATCTCCACATGTTTACCAGGGATGGGATTTTCAGATTTTCTGGACTACAGACACTATAATTCTCCATTCTGAGAGTTTTACCTACACTGTTGACACCTTCCAAACACCTGAATGTGCTGCACCTGGGAGAAAGGCTTAAAATAGAAGGTTTTGAAGCTTAGCTGGGCCTACGTCTGTCCAGGTTTTTGGTTGCTTCCCCAGTGTTAGCTGTGAGCTTTCTTTCTAAACAGGAAGCTTAGGAAAAGCTAGGCCTGGCTAAGCCTCAAAGCCTTCTAATTAAGGCCTTCTTCCCAGGCACAGCACATTCAGGTTTCTCCAAGGCAGTTAGAACTCCCAGAATGGAGAATTATGGTCCAGAAGAACCCAAAAATCTCATCCCTAATGTTTACTTTAGGAGAACAGAAAAGACATAGGAAAAATAGGTAGCAAAGGAACAGCAACAAGGAAGGGGTGGTTTGAAGGACTCTGAAATAAAAACGTGGTTAAATTAGTTGCAAGTAGAGATGGGCATGAACAGCCATTTTTCAGGTGTTTGGCGCTTCCCAGACTCATCTTCTCTGGCAGATGCCCACACAGAGGCAGCACCTGGAGGAGGTGGGGCAGGGAAGCTGGGAAGTTGCCTCTGAGTGAGTGCCTCCTGGGCTGGGAAATGCCTAACACCTGTTTGGCCAAAAAAACAAAAAAAACAAACCAGCACAAACTGCTGAATTAGTGGTTCATGCCCATCTCTAGCTGCAAGAACAAGAAGGGTTTACTCCCCAATGACACCCAGTGCTGAAAGAGAAGCATGCAAGATAGTTTTTTTTCCCCTTCCCTCACAATGTGGTAAATTTAAAGAGGCCATTTGTATATAGCATTGGGCTTAATTGTCTTCATAATTCAAGTCATATCACATTACTCTTGGTTTGCCAGATATGTTTTTGGTTTAAAAATATCTTCTTTCGTTAAACTGAGAGGTAATAGTCTTCTTCCTTCCCTCTGTCTCAGACAAAGGAGTCAGTAATCTCAATCAATCAAACAAGCAGATAGACAGACAAATAAACAAACAAGACTCTGTAGAGACACTGTGGTTTCTATTGCTTTTTTTCCCATTCAGGTTTGAAAGAGAAGAACCTCTTCAAAACCAAAGCCAAGGGGGTCCGTGTAAAGAAGACATTCTGCGGTGTTGTCAGCAAAATTCACAAAAGGAGCTCATCTATGTAGAATTCTAGCCACCTCCCTGCTAGCAATGAAAACAATACGAGAGAACTCAATGTCTTCAATATTTTATATGCAAAGTCCAACTTTCCCATCTTTTTAAGGATGTCAGAGTTATGTCGTCTTTAATGCTTTATTCATGCTGCTTTTTTTTAAGAACAATGAAATGTAAGAAAACACCAGCAACTGAACATTGTAAAGCTATTTACAGAAAATGGAATTGCAACACTGCTTGATTGATTCTGATCATGTAGATTCTAGGTTGTGAAATTTCAAGGTTGATGTAGCAGCAGAAAGGCAAGCCCTATATACAGGCAGCTCCGGCTAATAACATGCCATTGCCAATTCCAGAATTTTAGAAGGGGACAGTGCAGTCTCTGCTTAAGTTCTGCAACCTTGGATGCGACTACACTGGAAAGCTGAATTGGAGCGATCTGCTTTTGCTGCGATTTGATTCACAGTCGGAATCAAATTTGAAATCATAGTCAGTGCTCGCACAGGGACTGCAGACGGATTCGGGAGGTCACTGTTCATACTGGATGTGCTGCAATTAGCATTCCATTGCACAGCCCCCCCCTTCTTTCCTTCCTTCTTCTGATCCCCCGCCGCTGATCCTTTTATGGGACGTAAATACATGAAATATAAAAATGGTGACCAAGTAATAAGGTGATGGAGGGAATCTAGCACTAATCTCATATATGTAATATTTTTAAAAAATCAGAGTACGATTGGAGGAGAAGAAAGAATGTGGAAGTGTATTCCCCTGGCCCTGAACATCATGCCCCAACCACCTACATCACCAAAACATACCCTACAGATATGCCTGTCTTCTTTACAAGAACATGTTACCACACGGAGAAAAGTCTGTTCCAGCTTGAAAAGGTAGCAGCTCCACACTGGCAAAGAAAAATAACCACTATGGGAACAAAAAAGGCTGGACCATCAGCCTTTGCGTCATGTGGTCAGTAAAAACAAAACAAAAAAAAACAAAAACAAAAAAAGCCCTTCGAATTCACGCGTTTTAAAAGCAGAACAAATCCCACGGTATTTGAGCATGCAGTTGCAGCCTTAAGCAGCCAAATTCTCCCAACTGCTAATGAGTTGCCCCTTAGGCTCTTTTGCTCTAATTGTCCCATCCTCTAAATGCTGAGCACTGTAATCAGTTTACTATCTAACCTCAACAGAAGCTTGGTTATGTGCAATTTTCCTTTTCTAGTTGCTTGGGTTGGTAACTTTATTTCAAAATTAAATCCCATGTTTAAAATATGGATTTTACTACTAGGCTACATGGACACTTCCTGCAGGCAACGTTCTCATCTTTTATTTTGTTTTGTCCCTTTCGACTAGGTTTGTGTACAGATAAATGTACACACTGGAACAAATCAGGGTATTTATTGAATGTTGGGGTGACAACAGGGTGGAGCAAAGAGGTGCTGTTCCCTCCCAAGGTGGAGCATCACTCCAACAAATTCTTCTCATTGCATTTGGCTGTTGTATAGTTAAAGGAAAAAGGGAAATCATTATCATTGCACTGAGTTTCTGGTACCAAAGAAGAAGATGAGTGAACTCTGAAGTCCCCTTCCTGGAACACTCCAGCCGTAGATGCATTAGGGAGATCTCCGATGCAGCCCATAAGCCAACCATTTCATAGAGCTGTAGGACAAATTGCATCACTGCTTAGAGAGTCTTTTTGTGTTCTGAATTAGTCTTCTTTTTTCTTTTTCTGTTCACTTCATCTAGCTTAATAAGCTGGAAGGAAATATTACTACACTATTAGAATCGAGTGTGCTTGATTGTGGAAGGATGGTGTCGTCTTTGATTCAACGAATCGCACAAAGGGAGAATTGTGGTCTGTCCTTCCTCTCCTTCATTGTTTATTCCCTCTTCCCCCGCCCCACCTCCACAGATTATTCATCTGAACCATGTATGCACCCCTCCAGAACCGATGTGCCTTTGTTGATCAGGGATGCTCCACTCATTTCAGACCTTCTTAAATAACTTTGCACGTTACTCCATATTTGGAATGGAACTT
This sequence comes from Intellagama lesueurii, assembly GCA_037013535.1. Lineage (NCBI taxonomy): Eukaryota > Metazoa > Chordata > Lepidosauria > Squamata > Agamidae > Intellagama > Intellagama lesueurii. The sequence goes on along the minus strand of JBAJHW010000010.1, from coordinate 23,395,575 downwards.
GAGTTTTGTTTTTAAATTAAATGTGGAAGAAACAAAAACTGAGAGATCTGCCCATTCAAGCAGAGAAAATTGAGCACTTAATTCTTAAAAGTCTACATTTGAATCCTTCTGTATGCAGCCATGTGAATGTTGAATTAAGGCTGCTGTTTCTGTCTTTTCTGAGGTTTCTCACACTTGACACATCTACAGCAGGTAGTTATACCTGGTTCTCTCAGTGCTAGGAAGACCTTCGTCTCTTGAGTTTGGCCAGAACAGAATGGAGGAAACTTCGTTTCAGTTTCTTTTTCAAAAATTTACCAGAATTCTCAAATTTACTTATTGGAGTGCAAGAGAAGATGAAATAAGCAGATTTTCTTATTCCAAAATGGAGCCCTTCCACAAACAGGCAGTGTGTGAGAGGGAGATGGGTATTTACTTATCTGTTCCTCCTTCTACAGCTATCACCTCTCATGATGTCCTCCAAAACTTTACAGCAGACTTTTAGGGAAAAAGAGAATTAAAGGAACTGTTTGTTATTGGAACTCCTACATGTAGAGATTCCACCTTTTGTGTTTTGTGTTTGGATTAGAGATGGGCATGAACCAGCCTGATTCATGGTTCATGGTTAACCATGAATCATGAACCAGCACAAACCCCCAGAAGAACGAACTGGTTCAGAATTTGTTTTTCTAGTTCATATCTGGGGGTGGGGGGAACCACCCCTGTGGCCTCTCTATCTGGCTTCCCTCCCTCTCTCCCTCCCCCCCCCCCAGGCCTGTTGCTTCTGAGCATGGGTTCACCACCCAGCTGATAGCTGGGCGCATGGGAAGAGGCAACAGGCTGGTCCCTTGAAGCTGGGGCCAATGCCTCTGTGCATGCACCTATCTATCAGCTGATAGGCCAGGCCTGCTGCCTCTGAGAATGCCATTGGCATCAGTGGAGAAGGTGACAGCGGCAGTGACAGGACCAGATGGGGGCACTGGGAAGGGGGTGGCTGGGCACCCCATTTTGCCAAACAAAATGAAGCCCTGAGGGGAAAAAAGTTCAGCACTTCATTTTGCTTTGACAAATCAGGATCCCCAAACTGGTTTGCAAAACAAACCACGAACCACCCCGATTCATCAGTTTTTCTGGCTTCATGGTTCAGTTCTTGCCCATCTCTAATTTGGACGTACAGTTATAACAACAAGAAAATGTATGAGAAATCACAGTTTAGTCACTACTCATAACCAGCCAAGGCTGGTCCTACCATGAGGCAGAGTGAGGCAGTCACCACGGGTGTCAGATTACAAGAGGGGGCAGGAGGGAGACCTGTACGCCATGCAGCAGCTGATGTTGTCAGTGTTGGAGAATACTCTCCTCTCAACCAGTGATCCTGAAAAGGGACTCAACTGCCAAGCTCAGTAGCCTTTCCTTCCTGAAATGGGAGGGAATGTCACCTTGATCTTCACCTCAGGCAACAAACTCTCTTGGACTGGCCCTGAAATCAATTTCTGGCTGTTCAGGGGGCACAGCAGGTCCTTGAAGATATGGTTTCCTAGGCACATAATCCTCTGGCACTTTAGAAAAAAGGCATTTGTGGAGGAGCGCATGAGAGCCAGTAGGAGAGTAGCACATTCCACACAAGATTTGCTGAGGCCAATGCAAGGGAGAAAGAGGGGCGGGGTGGGGAGGAACCATTATCTGCCGCATTTGACAGCTCCAAGGAATGGGGAAATGAGCACTGCCGAAATCTGGCAGCTTGATAAAAAAGAATATCACAAAGGTCAGTGGCCTGGCCTAGCAATTTCCTCCTGCCTGCTTAACATGCATGACTAGGGCCCGTGGAAATTCCAGACCACAGAAAGAAGAGCTGCCTTAGACAAACATGGGATGAGACAGCCCCAGATCTAAGGCTTTCCTCAATCAGCTTCTGTAAACCCCTTCTGTTAACACCTGTTTTGGTCTCTAAACAAAGACTCCAGGATCTATTTGAGTGTGATTGCTCGACAAAGATCAAATGTGTCATGCTGGAAATCAGACCCAGGCAATGGAGTTCAAACAACAAGCTGTTTATCCAGCCCAACAACATCTTTTATTCAGTCTCTCAAACAGGGAAGAACATCCTGACGTCTTTCCTCAAAATATGTGGCTTTTTTTTTTTCTTTTACAAACACAATGAGCATTCCAACTGTAGCTGTAGCAAGAAAATGGTCTTTGTTGCATCCAACTGTAGCAATATAAGCAGCAAATTTATTCTCAGCTAACAAAATTGGTGAGGGTGGACCCAATCCACCACTTTCTCCCAGTACAACTCAGGAAGAAGTGAAAGGTCAACAATGTCTGGTTTCTTGAGATTTGGGGGTCAAAAAAACTCAAAGCAAGGGGTGCATATAAATCTGGCTTCCTGTAGCTTGAGCCCATTGTTGCATGTCCTGCACTCTGGGATGATCAAGAACAGATTCTACCCCTCCTCTGCATGACTACCTTTCAAGTATTTGGATAGTGCTATCGTATCACCCCTCAGTCTTCTTTTCTCAAGGCTAAACATGCCCGGTTCTTTCAGTCGTTCCTCTTAGGGCTTGGTTTCCAACCCCCTGATCATCTTTGTTGCCCTCCTTTGAACGTGCTCCGGCTTTTTGGCATCTTTCTTAAAAGGCAGTATCCAGAACTGGACACAGTACTCACAGCAATTCCCTGGGACTGTAGCTGATGTCCTGAGATCTTGCAGGCCTCTTCCTGTGACACTGGCTCTCTCTATGGATGAGATGATTTTTCAATCCCATCTCTGAGGCATTTCTTCATTTCAGAAATCCAAGTCCACTCCAGAGTGGCTAATCTCCCTCAGTTCCAACTTCACAGTATTTCTTCAAACCCCTCATATATTTTCCCATCCTTGTTTTGTTTCCAGTTGAAAGGTTTTGTCTCTCCCCACCCCTAACCCGCCCAAATCTATGGACATTTCCCCCCCCCATTTTTCCTAACATGCATATGTATTTGCACATTTCTTGCAACATGGACAGCTTTTCACTTGTGCTTATTTTGTGTTTGCGTGCATTTTTTCCAGTTCAGTCTATTTAATCATTCATATTTTCAAATGTGTATTTCATTTTGTGCCCAGTTCCCTTCTTTGTGCCTTACAAACATGCAGAATTTTAAGTAAGATATAGTATATACTTTTCACAGCAAATCTTGAGCTATATGAAACGTACAAAAAGGCTGCTTTGATTCAGACTGCCAAATCTAATAAAAAAATTCAGTCCCAATCCATTTTTAAGGGCAAATATATATTTTTGTGTGCATTTTCTCAAATGGCTGCATACATCTGTTGTCTACATCATTACGTTCGTTCTTATTTTACAAACTTCGGTGCGTTACAGGATGTGCCTGTTGCAGAATGTTGAATGCTACTATTAAAAATGTTGTGTAACTAGTTGCAATGCTTCCACAAAGAAATTCATTACTGTAAACATTCCAATATATATTTAATTGCATGCTTTGAGTTGCAGTTCAACAGCAACAGCAAGAGGGTAATTCGTTCCCCTGTCCAGATACAGGCAGACAGGAAATACCTGGCAAACCAATTTAGAACTTCAGTAAAGGGCAAGCTCTCTATCAAGACTTTGCAGATGCAGTTGGCAACTGAATGCCCATTCCTGATTCGAGAGAGTCTGTCCATTGGTACAGATAAGGAGCATGGTTCCAAACCACCCTTATAAAAGTGTTCACGTGAATGAAGCCCTTATTAAAATCTGAAGTGGCAAAGAGAAAAATAAAGGAGGCGCAAGCAATAAATGGGCTGGAAATGTGGGATAAGTGAAAAGGGAAAAACGAAAGCCCCTGTGGAAAACGGGAAGAGTTATGCATCGACTCCTTACAGGTGGCTGGGTATGGAAGGTTCATGTTTGTTCACCTTGCTGCTTAATTTAGTCCTGCAAAAAAAATTCTGCTTTGCCCTTGATTGCTTAAGGATGCTGCTGTTGTTGTCTGGGACTCCCGCAAATCCCCTTATCAAGGAGAGGATGCCTTTGCAACTGAGTGCTTCTTTCCATTTTGGTTTCCTGGGTCAGCCCCTCTGTGGCTGCCCTTGCTGCCAGCCTACGCAGCCTGTGAGGAACGTGTTTCCAGAATGCAGTGAAGTCTGCACACTTTGGATGCCCCCGAGAATCAAGAACCAAGGTCCTTCTTCCCTTTTTAATGTTTTTCCCCTTTTCTTTTTCTGTGCAAAACAAAAAATGAAGAGTCTGGGCTAACTTTTTAAAGAGGAATATGGGCCAGTGTACTGCACAAGATAACAAGCAATGAAGCTCAAATTGTGAGGTTGGACAGACAAGAGCTCACACAGCCTAACCCACCTCCCCATTTCTTGGGTGCTATCTGCTCATTTTAGTCTGGGAAGCTCCAGGTTGTCCTTCAAAGAGGAATTTTCCAGCACGACAGGGTCAGGTTTTACTAATCAAACATTATTTTAAAAGGCTGCACAGTACCCTCCTTCTCCAGGAATCTACTCCATTTGAAAATGACAGGTGGAGTATCATGCAGAGTCTACCTGCTGGCTTGTAGTTCCAGCCATAGAGTTATAGTTGGAACAAAATGCTGTACTGGAGAATGGAAGCTCTCAAATCTTCTGCCAGATCAAATCCTCTCCCAAATAAAGCTTTTGGGCCATCAAGGCCTGGGATGGGTCATGCCCTGGCTCAGGGGACCACATTAGTGGAAGAGGCATCACCAATGGATTTGGCAGCACTTGTTGAATGTGCAGCACACATGGCATATTCTTATATTAAAAGAGACTGGCATCCATATCCTTGAAGCCTGCAAGCATTTGCTCTCCTTACTGAAGTGACTGGGCACATTGGCACTGGGGTTCTGAGCTCCAGGCTCAGATAATATAGTGTGCCACTAATATAGTGTACCAGGGCATGGTACTCTGGGCTCCCAAGGTATCAGGAGTTGGCCTTGCTCCATTCCTCTGTCTCCTCCTTCTCCTCCTCTTCCTCCCTGGACAGGCCTGCTGCTGTCTTTATATCCCCTGCCTAACCCCCACCCAGAACCTTCTCCCACTTTTGCTCCTGATGGTCCCATCTCTTCCTGCCCTCTCCCCATCTCCAGGTCCTGAGTCATTCCCTCAAGCCAACCATCATGTTCAGCAAGAGATTGGGGGGGGGGGGGGAGCTGTTTGCTGCCATTTCCAGAGGGTCAAGCTTCCAGGGGTATGGGCTTGCTGGGTAGGGCTAAGTTCCTCTTGCACTGCCATCTCTTCCATGCTGGCCTTAGGTTGTCCTAAGACCTGCAATGCCAAGCTTCTGCTCTAAGTGTGATGTATTCTCTGCAACATCATAGTAGCTAAGATCAATAATATGCCTTATTGGGCTTGAAACTGGAACATGGATGGTTCAACCAAGGCATTACTCAACAGGTGGACTGGTTTTGCTCCAGTCTGTTCACAGTCTTGCATTTCTAACAGTGCAAACAACGTATGAGAAGCTAATAAAATTCAGGTTAGTTAACACAACTTTTCTAACCTTCTCCTTTATTCCTAGTTAGTGAGCAATCATAAACACACACACCTGAAAATATATTGTGTCCATGAGTGACTGAAAAGGAGAGGAGCGACACAGGGAGGGGAGAAAACAGACTGCTCACGGGGAGCAGATCCACAATCCCATGTTCTACATTCAGCCAACTTTCCTTTCTTTCTTTACCAAATTTTCCTGCCTGGGCAGAGCAGGTGTTAAAAAGAAGGACATGGCAGTAAATATACTGCAAGGCTCAGAGAATAGCCATTTTATCCCCACTTTAAAATAATTGCTGTCAGAACAGCCAGTAAACAATACAGTCTTCAGCAGCATGACAACTGTGTGGGCCTTTTTAGCATGGGCAAAGCTGTCATTTTCCTGAACAAGATTGACACCTGCCAATAAAACAAAGGAAGGATGGATATTTCCACTACCCAGTCATCAAATGCCAGGCATTGGGATGGCATGGATTCACTCCTTGATGCCAGGAGACCTATGTTTAGAGCAGCAAGACATCTCAAATTGCTTCAAAGTCAACAGCCTTGCTTTCAGTCAGTGATAGAAGAGGCTGCTGTTGCATTTGTTCCTGCCGGCCAGATCAATATAGAGACCAAATTTGGTCTGTGATGAGGCTCAGCCTTCAAGCCACTCCTTTAAAACAGATTTAAGATATTCCCCACACACACACATGGACACAAAGGTAACACTAGTGACAATCCTCCATCTCGCTCTCTCTCTCTCTCTCTCTCTCTCTCATTCTATCTCCCCCTCCCAACCTTTAAATGGAAGTGGGAGAAGGAAGGGGAAAATTATTTCTATGGGGAAATTAAATTAATCTTTCAATGAGCAAAGGCTTAAGTGGGGTGGAGGCAAACTGTGGGTTACTGATCCATGTCAACTGCCAGTCTTGGGAAAAACAACTGAATATAAGTAAGCAACGCAAAATGGATGACAGCATATCCTACAGGGAAGAGATATAGAGATCAACTGGAATCTACTGAAAGATTTCTGGATGACTTCCAGTAGATCAGCAAGAATTTTAGATTCCCAGGTGAGCTGCAGTCATGATTGATTGATTGATTGATATACTGACCAATTAGTGGGTGCACTACTCTGGGCGGTTTACACATTAAAACTTACAAATTTCGAAGACTCCACATGGCAATACAAATAACAATATGACATTTTTTAAAAACTGAAAAAAGAGAAAAAACTAGAAAATAAAATATTAATATTAACAGCATCCGGAAAACTCAGTTGTCAAAGGCAGCTTTGAACAGTTCTGTTTTTACCAGTTTCCTAAACATAAGGAGGGAAGAATACTGCTGTGTATCCACTGGTAACCTGTTCTAGAGAACAGGGGCCACCACTGAGAAAGCCCTTGCAGTGGCCACATTTAGCATCATAGAGCAAAATCCAGTCAGAGACGGAGCATTCTATAAGTAGAACCCATTGGGGGGGGGGGGGGAGTGGCAGTATAAAGTGCTCCTGGCATGACTTTCTAGCTTGAGAGCCAGCCAGCCCAGGTATTTCCTCAGTAGTCGATTAAATTGCCCTCTCCAGTTTTAAATCTGCCCCCAAAGGAAACACATCTCAGTATCAAGAGCCTCGTGGTGCAGTGGTTAAACTGCTGTACTGCAGCCAAAACTGTGCTCACGACCTGGGGTTCAATCCCAGGTAGCCGGCTCAAGGCTGACTCAGCCTTCTATCCTTCCGAGGTCAGTAAAATGAGTACCCAGCTCGCTGGGGGGGGGGGCAATGTGTAGCCTGCATAATTAACTTGTAAACCGCCCAGAGAGTGCTTGAAGCACTATGGGGCGGTATATAAGCAGCACGCTTTGCTTTTTTGCTTTTTATTTTGTGGCCACTAAGAATGTCCACTTCTTTTTGTACTGTTTTGGGCTACCATCTATATTACTTTTTCCTGACGTTTTGTTCCACTCTGTTAACCTTGAAATCTCTCCATGAGTATGATTATAGATGGAAATCTTTTGTTGGTTGGTTAATTGGTTTAATTTTCCTCTTGTAGGTGGGACCAAAATTTTCAGTTTTTGGCTACTAGCTGAGATTATGGGGGTGGGGAGGTTGTGGTTTTTTCAAATTTTGTTGGAGCCAATATGTTTTCAGGGAGTTGAAGAATGCTTACTGTGCTACCATGCTGAGATTCCAGGAAAATCTCAGGAGCAGTGAGATCTTTTCACACCCCATAAATCCTCTATCCTGTTTTAAAGGAAACCATAATAGCCAATTTTCCATCACACTTGTTTTTCATTTCATGGGTAGTATCCGTTGCGTTACACAGTTATGAAGGATGGTTGCATAAACCTTCCCTCCACCACTACAAACTCCTCTTTTCATGCCTAGTTGTGGACTAGTTGTGATTAGTACCACAACCGATTGCATGATCAGTTGTGTGACAGGGGCTTCTGGGGCAAGAGAACACTTACACAATTTCCATGAAGTTCAAACAGGAGAATGGCCACTGGCTCTTAAACAGCCGGCCCATTCCTTCTCAGTATTTCCTTTCACCACTCTAATTGATTGATACCCCGTTAAATATGTCTACAACTACAGATGCTTCTGTACTGTGCAGCTCAATCATGCTTACGGGGGGGGGGGGGGGAGACATACACATAGCATGAAAAGAACAGCAGGGAAGAAATAAATGAGAGGGAGTAGGGAGTGTGACATTGCTTTAACTGTTGTCACAGTCCGTTGTCTAAGAGTAAGGCTACACAGTGGGAAAAATATGCTTGGATCCACTGGGATCTCTCTTTTTTTCAAATCAGGCTTCTTCAGGTGAAATCACTGTAGCCATCCAGACATTAAACAATTTTCAGGAATCAGCAGGGTCAGACACAGAGAGCTGTATTTGCTCAGCAGAAGCTGCCTTTGACAAGGTGCTAATTGTCACTTTCCCCCTTTGAAAAAATTTACTTTTCCTTAAGTGACCTTGCAATGTGATGTTGCAGCGCTGGCTTGAAAATCTTTTTATTTTTTATGTTTAGAAAACATTCTGTTTGCAGACAACAAGTGCTCAACTGAGGGGAACCAACCCCACAAGTACCCTTTACCTTCAGATCAGGCAATCACACTGGGTAGAAAATGGACAAAAGTGATGTCAAACCCAATCAGAGCATACTATACCATCCCTGTCAGCAGAACAACAGCAACAAAAACAACCAAAGAGACAATTAACTGCTCAAAAGGGACCATTCTACAATGGGCTTCCCCATTTATCTTATGTAATCAATGGGCTTCAGTTCAAATTCAGACAAATTTGTATTTCAAATTGCAGGGCAAAGGGCCAACATTGTCACCCCCTAAGTCAATCACTGAGCCGCTCAAGGGAAGTGCCCCATAGGATCCTGATAATTTTTGCCACCTCTCTCCTATTGGATGCTCTCTTCTCTTTTGTGGCCCTTCACTGAATGTGTAATTCATCTATTTGTGTAAAATAATACATTTAGCCACTACACTTGTCCTTGGGATTCATTGGACCACCCTTAGGATCCACAGTCTACTTCCTTTTCAGGGTTCCCACCTCCTGGCAGGTGTCTGAGCAGAAAAGTCCATACATTTGACACTGTGCAGGAAGATCTGTTATGACATCTTGTAGAGAAGATACTAGAGAAGAAAAGGCTTTTGGCAATGTGCGAACTGGAAGGCAATCTAAGGAGTGAAGCTTGGTTTTACAAGCTCTCAAGTGTGTGCCCATTTTTCACCTGTGATATGTTGGTGAGTATATCCTCCTATCTTCTCCTGGCACTGCAAGGCCTGGATATTCTGCCTTTTCATCCATCATTCACTAAAAGCTACAGTGACTTCACGAAGTCAGTGTGATCCCCTGAGCTGCAAAATGACAGGCCCCTTAAAGGGAAGGAAAAGGATCACTCACTTCCTTTTACCTCTTCTGCCAGGGGTTGCTCATCTTGAATGAAAGTTTTTGTGTTGTCAGCTCAGCTGTATTGGGAAGGAATCAAAAGACCAATGGGGGAGGCACGGTTTTCTTTCTTGCATTTTAATGCCTGGCTGTTGTGTCAATTACTGATGCTTTTTGTTTAGAGAGAAACTGGTGCAGAAGCAAACAGCCAAGCAATTTCTGTTTGTTTGTCAGGTTTGGTTTGGTTTTGGTTTAGTTTCCCAACAGTCTTGGTATGCAGTATACAAAAATGTGACAAATGACTTCCCCCCCCCCCAAAAAAAAAAAAAAAGAATCATCTAGAAAGGCTGCAGTTCAATGGCAGAGCACATGGAAGAGCTCAAGTTCAATTATTGGCATCTCCAGCTTGAAAAATCAGTTAGCAGGTGATGGCAAAGACCTCTGCTTCAATTCGGAAACCCTAGCCACTAGATAGACAATAATGACCTAGATCAACCTGTAGACCATGATTATTATTATTATTATTATTATTATTATTATTATTATTATTATTATTATTATTATTATTATTATTATCAACAACAACAATAATAATGATAATGAATAATAATAATAATTATTATTATTATTAACAACAACAACAACAACAACAACAACAACAATAATAATAATAATAATAATAATAATAATAATAATAATAATAATAATAATAATAATAATAATAATAATAATAATAATAATAATAATAATAATAATAATAATTTGATTTATATACCGCCCACCTGGCAGCCAAGGCCACTCTGCGCAGTTTACAACAACTAAACAGAAGAACAATAGAACAGCAAAAATATGACAACATCAATAAATTAAAAAGTGCAAAACAAAATATCATAAAATATAGTGGAAGACATAGTGGAATACAATACAATACATTACATTTAATAGCATAAAACATGGCGGTATACGCCATAACCTCCTGGAGCTCAAATCCATTTGGCTTTCCAGAAATGCTTTTCTGATTTTTTGCACTGCCTGTTGTGCGACTCATCATACAATTGATTGCACAACTAGAAAAAAGACCTAGCACATGATGGACAGCTGGGAAATCAGTTTATATCACATGCATGATTGCCCTAGCAGGATTGTGTATATCAACAGGATCAACACTGCTCAGGAGCAAGGTCAGCCTGCAGTCCTGACAGACAGGAGAGTTCTTCTTTTAGTTTCTTATGTGGAGAAGTTTTCTGTACAAGAGAACATCTTCCAGAAGGCTTTAGTGAGTGATGGCTGAAAGGTTCTGCAACAGCTGCCTGAAAGCTCCCATCTCGGGCTATGGGAACTGCTAAAACAGTGACCAAAATCCTGCTGCAAAACAAAGTCATTATGATTTTCTTGTGTGATATGGCTGTACAGCTTGGGTGCCTATCTATTACACCCAAAGCAGCTATTATTATACTTATTATTATTTAACAGCAACTCTTTCCTGTTTCTGAAAAGAAACTAAGGGCCTGAAACAAAGACTATTTGAATAATTTCTTTTTCCTCTTTTTTTATATATCAATATATTTCTATGTATAGACACATGATACATATACCACTGAGCCCATTCACATGGCTGTCAGTTCAACTGGTACATCTCTTGCTATTTGTTCTGTAGGCTACATTTGCCATCTCATATAAACTGATTCATTTGGCGTCCAATTTCTGGGTGCCTGCTGCCTTAAAATTTTCTTTCATTTTAATAATTATTAATTGGTATATTGCTATTTTCCTGCCACTTCCAGCTGTTGGTTGATGCACAACCTAGTGGTACATGTCACCTGCAGCCCTTCCTTCCTTCCTTCCTTCCTTCCTTCCTTCCTTCCTTCCTTCCTTCCTTCCTTCCTTCCTTAATTTTCACTTCCTGATTCCTTTCTCCACTTCGGTTTCTCTCCCCATCGTTTCCTTCTCTCCATCTCACCCTTTCCCTTCCTTCCTTTATTCACTCATCCCCTTTTCCTTATGTTTCTGGATATCTCTCCCTCTCAGTTCTTGACTTTCATTTTTCTTTTCTCTTTTGAACAGCATCGGGAAGAAGTGCTTTTTAAGAGACTTGCAAAGTATTGTGAGGAGCAGAGTTTTTTTTCAACCCTGAGTGCTCACTGGAAGGACAGATCCTGAAGCTGAGGCTCCAATCCTTTGGCCATCTCATGAGAAGAGAAGACTCCCTGGAAAAGACCCTGATGTTGGGAAAGTGTGAAGGCAAGAGGAGAAGGGGACGACAGAGGACGAGATGGATGGACAGTGTCATCGAAGCTACCAACATGAATTTGACCAAACTCCGGGAGGCAGTGGAAGACAGGAGGGCCTGGCGTGCTCTGGTCCATGGGGTCACGAAGAGTCGGACACGACTTAACGACTAAACAACAAAGAGTTTTTTTTAAAAAACAGAGAAGTTAATGTGATGCCTCTTTCCTTCTCTCCTCAAAAAATTCTAAGCAGGAAATGACCCTTTCTCTGCTGAAGCCCTCTTTCAACTTTCCTTCCTTAAACCCACAAGGGAGGGAGGAAGACTGTCTCCTTCTGAGCAATACATTTGTGTTGTTGTTGTTGCTGCAAGTGATTTATCAATAAGCATTTTTTAAAAAAATTTTAAAAGAGTACAAGTGTAGTGGCCATGATGCCCTGGAATCTGACTCATTCACAGAGTAAATAAAACAACAGCAAAGTTCACACGCACCAAAACAATAAGGATTGAAGTGGTAAAAGGATTGGTTTATTTTTCAACAACCAGCCAGACGAGGTGGAAAAAAGATGATTGGCTGGCCAAATGAATGTATGTTACCCATGCGTCATGTGAACAGAAATTTATAAAACGATTTAAATAACAGTGGAATCGATATAACTGGGGTTCTTTTGACATATGTGATCGAGCCCTCTGATAGTTGCATTGTAGTTACCATCCGATAATACAGCTAACTTAGCTTTTTTGAGAAACAGGAAAAAGTCACAGCCAAATAACAACTATAGTGATAATAACTGCTTTGGGAGCATGTAACTATAAGTTCGACTGTTTATTTTTTTAAAGTAACTTTCCAAGCTCTGATGTAAAACACAAAACTTTCTCTTTCTTCTTTAGAGCTTCAGAAGCATCACTGCCGTAGCAGAAACTTTTAACAGACCTCAGAGGAATAAAGCTGTTTGGAAGTTCCTTGGAGATTCTAGAACTGTCTCTTGAAAACTCAGAATTTGGCATTGGAAGCTGCATTCAGCATCCCAATTTTGTGCTGTTGTTTTAAAAACAAACTTCTAGATCCTACAGTTTCTGAGGCAGGCCTTGTTCTAACAAAGAATGCAAGTCATCAAGCAGGATTTATGGATCTGCAGGTCATCTTGGAAATGTGCAGGGCTGGCAAAAGCAAAAGTATCTCTTGCAAAATAAACACAGGCAAATATGCCTGATCTACATAATTTCCACAGGCGAGACTTTTAACTTTTTCATGCAGACTTTGATTGTATTAGCACAGAATCACTGAGCAGGACAGAGAGATATAGAAAATAACAGTGCCGCTGATTAGGAACAGTAGATGCTGTTAGGGTTAAGAGGTTCTTTATCTAACTTAGTTCCATTCATAGAAGCAAAGCTCTGGGTTAGGGCATCACTGGATCATTAAAAGTCACTAATAAAGGGAGCTTTCAAGTTATACAGAACTCTTCATGAGGCAATAATAAATAATGATCATGTGCCGTCAAGTTAATTCTGACTTATGACAACCCGTTTCATGGTTTTCCAGGTAGAGAATACTCAGAAGTGAAGTAGTTTTTCATTTCCTTTTTCTGGGGGGTGCCCTGGGACTATGCAGCTTGCCCAAGGCCACACAGGCTGGCTCTTCTCCCTGGAGAATCAAACTCCTAATCAAACTCCTAACCTCTGGCTCCACAGCCAGATACCTAAACCACTGAGCTGGTGTAAAACTTGGAGTTCAAGGAGAAAGGCCAACAACTGCCACAGATATCATCAACAAGGCTCATGCAGTCAGATTCCCAAGGCTAAATAGAGGCTTTGTCTCTACATGAGGTAACAAAGGTGTCAGTTTACAGGCTATCCACTGTACTGAGGTAAAGCAGATGAAAGTGAAGTCTATCTATATGTTATTTATAGCCTGGAGTTACTTTTTATTTTAAGGAAAATAATTGAAAATCAAACAGGGGCCTTATGTCATTACTGGGTGTCAAATGCCACATCGACACACACAATTTGCAACTTGTGTCTGCTAAAAATGGGCATGAACCACACTTTAGCTGTTCAGCCCAGTTCAGTGTACGTCCACACAGATGTTCCATGGGTGCTGCACACTTCCCTTCCTTGCCTCCTCCAGGCAATCATCTATTCACCGACAGCAGAGTACTTATCTATTTGTTTGTTTGTTTGTTTGTTTCATTTTTACCCCACCCATCTAGATTCAGGAATCTACTCTGGGCAGCTTACAGAATATAAAGATAAAAACAGCATTCAAATAACTTTGATCATAAAAGCAATAAAGATCAATAAAGAAAACAGGATCCAAGATGGGATAAAGAAGCTATGTAATGGGAAGGGGGAAGGCCTGCCGGAAGAACCAAGTCTTCAACTTGTTTTTAAAAATTCCCAGCGAGGGTGCCAGTCGAATCTCTGGGCGTAAAGTGTTCCAAAGATAAGGAGCCACCGCTGAGAAGGCCCAGTTTCTTGTTCTCTCCTTCCGGGCCTTACTCAGGGTTAAGCCCCTCAACCTTCTGGCCTGGCTTGATGGAGTGACACGAGTAGAGCTAGGTGGGGACAGGCGCTCTGCCAGGTATCGAGGCCCTAAACCGTTTAGGGCTTTATATGTAAGCATTAGTACCTTGAAATCAATGCAGAAATGAATGGGTAACCAGTGTAAGGCGGACAGAGTGGGGAAAATATGTTGGTGTCTTTTCACCCCGGTTAATAATCTGGCGGCCGTGTTCTGGACCATTTGTAGCTTCCGCATCATTCTCAAAGGCAGCCCCACGTAAAGCGCATTGCAGTAGTCTAATCTAGAGACTACGAGCGCATGGACCAGAGTGGTGAGCGACCCAACATCAAGATAGGAGCGCAGCTGGGCAATCCGCCGAAGATGCAAGTGGGTGGAGCAGACCACAGACACCACCGGGGACTCCATGGTAAGCGCTGGGTCAAGATGGATCCCCAAGCTGTGGACCACACTCTTTTTGGTGAGAGTTGCCCCCCCCCAAAAGAGAGCGAGCTTCCCAAACCACTGATAGAAGGGGCGCCCACCCTCAGGACCTCCGACTTGTCTGGGTTCAACCTCAGTCCATTCTTCTGCATCGATTGCTGTACAGCCCCCAGGCAGTGCTCAAGGGACGCAATGGCATCCACTGCTGTTGGAAAAAAGGAGATGTAGAGCTGCGTGTCATCAGCATACTGATGACATGAAGCACCACATCCCCTGATGACCCCACCCAGCGGCCTCATATAGATATTAAACAGCTTTGGAGAGATGATGGATCCCTGCGGCACCCCACAATTGAGGAGCCACGGGGCTGATACATTCTCTCCAAGTTGGACTCTCTGGGAACAGTCCTCCAAGAAAGATTGGAGCCAAGCAAGAGCTAGGCCACCAATCCCCAATTCGGAGAGCCTCCCCAGGAGGATACCGTGGTCGACGGTATCAAAGGTGGCTGAGATATCAAGGAGAACCAACAAGGACATTTTGTCCCCGTCGGCCTCCCTCAAAAGGTCATCAAGCAGGGCGACCAACGCCGTTTCCGTGCCATGGCGCAGCCTAAAGCCTGACTGGAACGGATCCAGGGCGTTGGTCTCATCCAAGAGAGCCTGCAGCTGGTCGGCGACCACCCTCTCTACTACCCTGCTAAGGAAAGAAACATTGGCAACAGGCCTATAATTGCCAATGTCGTCCGCCGCCAAGCTTGGTTTCTTCCTAATGGGCCTAATGAGCATCTCCTTGAGAGCAAGGGGAACCCTGCCCTCCTGGAGAGACCCATTTATTATAGCAGTGGCCCATTCAGTTGTTACGGGCCTGGCTGCTTTAATTAGCCAGGCTGGGCAAGGGTCAAGGGAGGAGGTGGTGGCACGACAGCGGTCAAGCACCTTGTTAACCTCAAGTGACATCACCGGCTTGAAAGTGAGTGATCTTCGTCAGACAGGACAGAGCGCTGGATGTCTCTGCTTGATCTACTGACTTCAAATAGGGGGATAGGTCCCGGCAGATGGCCTCCACTTTAGATTTTTAAAAGGCTGCAAATTGGTCAGGTGAAATACTAGGGGGAGGCCAATCACTGTGACCAATTCTGGATAGGTCACGTACTATATGGAATAACTCCGCCTGCTGGTTGGAAGCTTTGCTTATTCGGACAGCGAAGTAAGCTCTCTTTGCAGCCATTATCTTAGAAAGATAAAGGTTGGACGCAATCTTGACAGCTTTTAAGTTATTTCCTGTCAGGTCCCGCCTCCAATTGCTCTCTAGTCTTCTCCTATTTTGCTTCATAGCTCTCAGCCGCTGGTCGAGCCAGGGTGAAGAACAAGCTCCGCAGCAGAGACGTTTAGGAGTGATCGTGTCTACAGCCCTGGTGGCAGCAGCGAACCATCCGTCAACCAGAGCTTCGACAGGAGCACCAGCCAGATCAATCGGTATCCCTCGCATGGAATCCTGGAATCCAATAGGATCCAGTAGCTTACAAGGGTGGACCATTAAATTAGGTCCCAGCTCCCTGCGAGGGGGGAGAGCCATTGTCAGGTTGCATTTAATTAGGTGGTGATCCAACCATGACAAGGGGACAGACACTTCCCTCCTCTGACTACTCTGGGTGACTGGCCACTCAGAGGCAGCATCGCATGCTTCCCTCCTCTGCCTCCTCAGGCAGCCGCCCACTCAGGTGAGATGAATCAAGAGAGGGAAGCCCATGGCACTGTCTCTGAGTGGGCGGTAGAGGAGGAAAGCGCATTGCTGCCGGTGAGGAGGCAGGGGAGGGAAGCGTGGAACACCTGTGCTGACGCCACACCGAATTGGGCCAAACCACCAAACCATGGTCTGTGCCCATCTCTAGTGTCTACTAATTCATCACTGTCTCTTTATCTTGGGGCCATGTAGAAATATTTGCCATGTAGCCCCACTCTGATGTCTGAGGAAGTGGACTTGATCCACAAAAGCTCACCTTAAAATATAGCTGTTAGTCTTTAACATGCCACACTGTTTTTGCTTTCTGTATAATTTTTCTGCTTTTGTTTTGTTTTTGTTTTGTTTTTTTCTGATATGATCGCGTAGACTAACACAGCTACCACGTCGAAAACCAGAGTGAAGCTAGGAAGCAAGCATCAACCTAGTGCTTTCTTTGAATCACAAACAACAGCAAAATCAATTAGGTCCGTTTAGCAATGGGAAGCTATTGACTTCTGGCCCTTTTAGGGGGGAAATGCAACCTTCAATTGATGAAGTTTCCAAATGGATCTCTCTCTCTCACTGTGTTGGGACTGTGGGTGGTTTTCCAGACCCCCGTATTATCGCACTGGGATTTGCAAATGCATTCAGTTTGCTCTGCCCATTGGTCACCAGCAAGGACTATGATATTGAGTTGACTTTTAATGTGTATTTTTGTTCAATGGGGTGTAAATTGACACCTGCACCCTGAATTACCACTTTATAACATTTAAACAGAGTCAGCAAAATTGGCAGTGTACCCAAAAAAAACAACAACCCCCCCCCCAAAAAAAACCCTACAAAAACAGTAGGGAGTTAGAAGGTTGAACAGAGATGCTGAACCAAAGCAACACTTTGACCCAGCAGGAAGATGCACTATGTTGCTTAGCATCATAACAAGGCACTATCTTTTGTATTTACAGTGAATAGGAAGTGGGAAGCTGGCCTAATGGGACTCTGCTGAACAAACAGCCCTTCACCTTTTGTTCTATAATGGATGCTGATGTTACTAATTAAACTAGAAACTCAGCTAAAGTAAAGTAATGAGTCTGTCATGCTGCTGATGTAAGACTGCACCTGTATCTGAGCTGATAGTTTGAATATGAGAGCAGTTGGGTGGTAGACATGGAACTTGCTCTGGAAAACTGGAAGCGTTATTCACTGGCAAAACCTTTTGACTATCTAGTGCTAAATACTGGAAAGAAGTCTCGTGGTTTTGAGATGCTCACTGAAATTACCGGTCTCAGGTCTCCTGAGGCCTGATGGAAGACAAGGTGGACAGAAAGCCACCTATCTCTGAGGTTTGCAGTCCATTTCATAGACACAAAATCAAGTTAAAATGGGAATGCCTGCAATGCTTAAAATTGAAAAAGAAGCACAATATGTGTTAGTCGATAAGGAAAATGTGCACACTGGGAAAGGTGTATAAATGCATATGGATGGGAGGGAAAGAAATCCAAAGAGTGATACATAGTGATATTAGTTTGATTCCATTTTAATTGCTATGATTCCAATCTGTTGTTTGATGAGGTACCTAAGTAGTTGGCATTCTTTCCTGTTGTTCAAGGAAGTGTCTTAAAACTTTCTAGCAGAAAATTCTAGGCATCTCACAGAGCTATAAATGGAAGTTAGAGTGTTAGCATATTGCTACACGTGTAGGGCAGACACTCAAAGTCTTGCTATTTGCTTTGAACAAATCATGAGATGAACATGCACATGGGATTTGGAGAAACATGGTAAACTCAAGATGAAAAAACTCACATTTTTAATCTATTTGCTTGTTTGTTGTTGTTTAAAAACCTGCTGGGTGGATTCAGATTATGATTTTGAGGCAGTGCCTAATGCTGTAAACCCACATACACATGTCAGAACTGCTGATATGAAGGGGAAGATCATTTTACAGCCTTGGTGTAGCTGGTGCTATCAGGTGTAGGGAACCTGTGTCCCTCTGGTTGTTCTGGACTACAGCCCCCATAAAACCTTACCATTGTCCATGTTAGCTAAGACTTTGAGGAAGTAAAGTCCAAAATACAGGGAGCACTAAGGATTCTCAGCCTTTGACATAAGAGTTTGCTCCTCATTAAAACATTTTCAATTTATGTGAAGTTGGCCTGAGAAGACTGAAGATAATGGTATGGACAATATAATGAAAAACATTGCCTGAGACATGTGGAACCCTCTATCACACATGTAAACATTCAATGCATTAAAAAGAAGACCTCCAGTTTATGAATGTGGGGTATTGTATTTCCACTATTCAAAACACCAGGAAATGGGTTGCTATTGCTGCACAATATCATACCTATGTTGCTTGCCACCAGTCTCTGGTGCCACCAGTTATTAAGCTCAGGCATTTGTCTGAAATGGTTCTAAGGAATGCCTCTGAGTACTGATAAATCTGGAAACCAAGTCCTGTGATAAATGGTTGAAAGGACTGCGTATGTTTCTCCAGGAGAAGAGAACATTCAGAGAGTTTCCAAAGAGGCAGCCATATTAGTCTATCTCAGCAAGTTGGGAGCAAAAGTTCTTTTTAAAAAGAGAGGGGAGTACAAAATATTGTAGTGTCTTAAAACTCTAGCAGGTTTGGTTCCATGTGAGCTTTTGTGGATCAAAATTCACTCTCTCAGACACTTGGAGTGCTCAAACTCTGTCATCTGTATTTATACATATACCTGTGCTAGTGGGAGTCATGAGGGCACAGACAATACGCCATTCATTGTTAACACAGGAATGGAACTATCAGGATGTTCATTGCAGACCGTAGCTTGCAGTTGTGATTAGAGGTCTGCTAGGCTTGTCTGGCATAGGAAACCTAAGAATTGTTTCTAGGATACAGCTTTGGGTAAGTAAAGTGAGACAACTATTTCATACGCATAAGGTACTCCAAATATTGTCCTCCAATATTTGCAGGAGATGGAAGAGGTTTCTGTTATTCCAGAGGGCAAGACCAAAACCAGTAGGTGGGAACTGTAAGGAAGCAGATTTGGCTAAACATTCAGAAAATGAGGAACTGAAAAGAGTTTGTTTAATAGCAGAGCAGACGGGCACAGGAGATTCAAGCTGTCCTTCACTGGAGATTTTTGAGCAGAGACTGAATGGCCTTCTGTCTCAATCAGTGATGTAGCAATAAGTTTTGAAGTGCAGGTGCTCATCCTGGCAGCCCTTCTTGCTTCCAGGGAGAATTCAAAACTGCAGCCAGCTACATCAATGGAGGCCCACAAGCCCCTTTTAGCCGTTTTCATCTCAACCAGGAGCAGGGTTTTGTAAACCTAATAGGTCTGAATTGTTTACTCAAGACCAATCCACCTCAAAATCTTTTGCATTAAAAGAGAGAGAGTTCAAAACAATGTATTGCTGCTGTGGGTGGTGTAGGGATAGGACTCAATTTCCTTCGAGGTTGTATGAGATCTGCAGTTCCGCTTAAAGGGAAAAGGAAATGTGAGGGGAATGGCAAGTGACATGCTCTTCAATAGTCAAGTCAAAGCACTTTGGCCCCTATGAATCTCAACTCTCCATACCCCTGGCCAGGAGTAGGATGCTATAGCTTCCCCATTCACAGCTATAGTGCCATGCTGCTGTGGAGCCTCTGTGTGTGTGTGTGGACTACATGGATCTTCAAATTTTATTTTATGTTCCTAGGTTCAATGTTCATAATGGAAAGTAAAATGGAAATGAGGAACCCCTAGCCTGAGTGTTTGATTGTGGTCACAAGTGCAGTCAGTCGCTTTATCCTACAAAAAGAGAGAAATCATTGTTTCTCAACAGTGTTATCGTTCTGTTAAAAAAGAAACCGACGGCTGTTTGGTGGTCTGTTGGGAAATGAATCCAAGACATAACAAATTGCCAAACCAAATCAGCCCTGTAGCCCTGCCTTGTGTTCTGTATCTGACAGCAGCCAGAAGCAGATGCTTGGGCAAAAAGGCAGAAGAGTTGAATGTTAGTCGGAAGCGTTCAAATAACCAGCCTCCAGGGAACGTTTCCTCTTAAGCTTCAACAGACCCTGGCTAGCTTATGCCCTGAAACAAACACAATTAACTAGCTGAACGTCCATTATAGATAAACAGGTCTGAATATTGAATATTTGCACTCGGAAATAGTCTCCGTTGGACAAGTCTTTTAAGCAATTACTTAATAGGAAGTCAATGTACCGGAGCATACAGTTAACACAAAACAAGGGCATGGGTGCATTTGTAAAGAAGAGTGG
Organism: Intellagama lesueurii; assembly: GCA_037013535.1. Taxonomy (NCBI): domain Eukaryota; kingdom Metazoa; phylum Chordata; class Lepidosauria; order Squamata; family Agamidae; genus Intellagama; species Intellagama lesueurii. Next base: position 23,375,076 of record JBAJHW010000010.1, on the reverse strand, counting down.
ATTGCAAGCATATGGCCAGCCAAGCAGCCCTAGATGGATTCATGCTTTGAGTCTATCTAGCCCAGCATTGCTGAATTTGACTAGTAGAGACGTTCCAGGCAGACATCGTTCTTATTCTTACTCTCATTCTTAGGGCTGTACGAGTACCATCCAATCCAATTTGTATCCAAATTTCCAAATTACAACCAATCTGCTCCAAGCTGGTTTCTTCTTTGGATTGATGCAAGCATTTGTCAGTTTCCTCTCCCTCTCTCTCTCTCTCTCTCTCTCTCTCTCTCTCTCTCTGTGTGTGTGTGTGAGAGAGAGAGAGAGACAGACAGAGAGAGAAAGAAAGAGAGAGAGAGAGAGAGGATGGAGAAAACAGAGGGCTATGGCCTCAGCTCCCACTTTTTTTTTTAATCCACACATTGTTCCAGCAGCAATCATTGAAAACTGAAATGAAGGACCAAATGACCAGGGGAAGGGAGAAAGATCATTCTTACTGCTACTCTGACCTATCCAAGTATAATAAAGGATAAAAGAAAAAAAGGAATTACATTCTTAAAGATGGCCAGTCTAGTCAGTGACATCGCACTTAACAAGTATGGATGTGAAATGACAACTTGGTCCAGTGAATGGGGAATAAGCAGAGTCCAGTGAGGTCAGTTTTAGCATTTTCCAGGGCTTAAGGATCAGAGCATCCAAGGGAAGTTTGGACTTTCATTGGGGCTTCAGCTGTTTGTTTTATAGTAGTTTAAATAAAAGGTATCACTCACTCTTACATTTGTGTAATCTTGGGAACCACACAGCCTTTTCCTTGTTCTTTCTGGACTAAATAAGACACCATTAATAGCCACACACAGCACCACCTACAAAACCACATGGACTCTCAAGACCAGCCGCATGGATTCTTCACATCAGCTAGAGATGGCTACAATCTGAAGAAACATCTAGTTATGCTCACCAGGTAAGAAAAATATATATATTGACTTTAATTTGGCACAATTAGCTGTTTCTACATGTTGAAGAAGTGAATTATGAACCCTAACATGTGCTAGAAGCTGCTTTGTCTTTGTACTGTTTTTAACCACCCCCACAGCCAAAAGGAAACTGATGTTTCAAAGCAAGCAATGTGAGGTCTGTGTGTGTGTGCTCCCTTTGGTCCTAAGAGAGGGGTGTAAAAATTTCAGATCAAGCTGCAAGAAAGCTTGAGACCTCAGTGGAATTAGATCAACTATCACAGACATGTACCATCAATTTTTGGACTCTTGTGCATGATTTTTCTGTGCTGTCCACAAAGAGATTGTGCAAAACCTGAAAAAGTGGAATTTTCTCCATGGACATTTGCAATTTGTTTAATTTTCAGGAATCCAATAAAAGGTATCACCTACTCTTACATCTGAGCAATCTCCTTCTGCTTTTTCACCAACTTGTGCAAACTGAAAGGTGATTTAGAAATTTAGAATATATTGTTTTCTTTGAATATAATGTTAGGATTTTGGCTGCAACACAACAACCTCTTTATACTATTTAAACCATAACTATTTTAATTAGAGATGGGGACAAATAAAAAAAATGGTGATTCGTTTTGATCCATTATTCATCAAGGTTAACGGATCAACGAATACGAATATACGAATATTCTTCGATGAATCAATCCGTTGATTTGTCTGCACTTTAAATGGCTATAACACTGGCTCCCAACCATCTAGAGACACCACATTTGCAGGGAAGCTTGCTCAGACGATTTTCTACAAAACCTGAAAGTTTGGTGGACATTGGATCACGGACCCCCGAGTTATGTAGCCACAAAGAGGACCGCCCAGGAAAGCTCCCCCCAGGTACTTAGAGACTCCAGAATCACAACAGAACTTCCTATGTCTTTCCAAAACACACCTGCCAATGTTGGTGAAGATTGGATATCAGACATCTGAGTTATTCACCCACAAATTGGGTCCCCCCAGGAGAGTTTACCACATGGCACGGAAGCCCATTCTGCCTACCGGCCACCGATCAACTGATCAAAAGCCAATAGGCAGCCACCCCACACACACACACCCAGCCACCCCAACAGCATACCCCCACACACCCCTCCTTTCCCTACCTTAGCCCCCACCCCACTCCCACCAACACCCCTTACCTTAATAGCTGCTGCCAAGGTCTCCATCAGGCCTTCGCAGCCACGGAGTGTAAAAAGGGAGACTGGCTGCCCTTTGCAAAGATGGCGGCTGTGGCTTCATTTAGGGTAGGGAAGCTGCAGCTGCCATCTTTGCAAAGGGCAGCCGGTCTCCATTTTTACATGTGTGTCTCCGAGGCCAGAAGACCTCGGCAGCAGCGATTAAGGTAAGAGGGTGTTGGTGGGGGTGGCGTGGTGTGGCGTGGGGCCTAAGGTAGGGGGTGGGGCAGGCTGTGGTATTGGGTGCCTGTGTGGGGTGGCAGGTGCCTTTCTGCCGCTGATCGGCGGCCGGTAGGCAGAATGGTGTTTTTTTTGTTTTGTTTTTTAATATGAAGGACAAATAAAAATGGGTAAATATTCATCCCTTCATATTCGTGGGGGTCTCTGGAACCCACAAATACGGATCGACGTATATTTAACGAATCGGCTATATTTGTCGGAAAAAGTGATCCGTTTTTATATTCGTCCCCATCTCTAATTTTAATGCTTTCAATTGCCATCAAAACCTGATTCCCTCCCTCTTCATAATATACAGAGACACACAGTCCTCCTACCTTAAATAGTTTTTTGTTGTTTGTTTGTTTTTTGTTCCTAAGAACAACGCAAAGCCCACCTGCCACACTGGCAGAAGTCCACCAAAGAAACCCTGTGAGTGGGTGAGAATTGATCGTGAAGGTTTCTCTTGGGTAAATAACAACTTTGATTTTCTCCTTCTTTGAAGAAAAAGCTGTTGGAAAATTAAGCACCTTGGGTGGTTTCTTCTTCTCTTGCTTTGTAAATTATTCCAAGCCTCTCCTTCATTCTGGTGAACTGCAGCCGACTTTCCCTCACTATTAAAAAGAAAATATTAACTTGGGTGGTTAGTTAGATTTATAGGGACATTCAAAACAGATAAACACTTATTCCAAGGTTTTCATGGAGACGTCAGAATTCTGCCTCATACGCAACCGATGGAAGTTTTCTGCAGGTTTTTGAGGGACATGGAACAGAGATTCATCCCAGACAAACTGTATATATTAATGCAAATCTCGCAGTACTCCTTGAATAAGTGAAACTGCAAATCGAATACCCCATGAATACAGAAAATTGCAGCAAAATGCATAAAACTACACATCATTGCAGCTGGATCTCAGAGTGTGAAATAATAGCATCGTGAGACTATTTGGGGAAAAAACTATCACAGCATTTCTCTCTGGTTACATCCTTCCACCACTATTCAGAACAAATAAATGGCCTTTCACCATGGGTCATGAGGAGGGACATCTTCCTTTTTTAAAACCACAGAATAACAACAACAGTTAACTCTATTCTGCCAAGTTTTATTTCTTCTTGAAAGTTTTTACTTACAGCTCAGTGTTAACACAATGGAAGAACGTTTTTACATACTTTCCTGAAGGTTCTGTTTTCACAACCTACTAGAAGAGAAGAGGTTGTCCTTTCAAAACTGCCAAATAAAAACAGATACTACAGAGGAGGTGCACTTTTCCCCCCTCTGCTGGTATAGAAGAGTCCTCTAAGCACTATTGATCCAAAAAAGAATGGAAGGATCCAGACACCTATGGTGAAGAACAGAAGAATACTCAACAGACCACCCAACCATGAAGCAGCTTGGAAGGCAGAATAAGGATACAACCTTTCTCATGCTGTCTAGAGAAATATTCACTGACTTATCCCCCCAGCGCATGACTGTTAGAGAAGCAATTTTTAAAGAACAATGAATGACACTTCACTCCAAGAGCAGAACTGCAGAAGAAAATAATCTATTTTTAAAAAGGAGATGACACTGGCCAGAATCCATTTTTCCCGGTGGCAATGTGGGCACAATATTTTGCAGCAATATTAGGCCATTTCCTGGCTTTTTAAATTGTGGGTACGGAACCACAATATCCCATATTCATAAACACAATGTTCGTTCATTTGTTTTTAGAAATTGAATACTGCGTGGTGAATTCAATCACATGTCCCTAAATACCAAATGCAGGCTATACACCCCCCTCATTCCCTTTAATAGATTGTTGTTAGCAATAACTTGTGTGGGGATGTGATTAGAATGTGGGACTGCGGCTTGGGAGATCAGGGTTCAAGTCCACATTCAGCCATGAAATTAACTTAGGCCATGGAAATCTTGCCGATTGCCTACCTGCTTCACGGAGCTGTTCAAGGCGAAACGTGGTGAAGGAGCGTGCCCTGTAGGCTGTCTTAATCTAATCTGAGGAAAGAGAGGATAGACGCCTAACAAATAAGTAAGTAAATTCACCATTTAAAACAAAAACAACAACCCTTTGATATTTGGGATGAGAGCTCCCACAAACCCTAACCAGCATGGTCCATACTTGGGGACCTTGAGCTTTCAGGTATGAAAATGCCTCAATCTTAATGTGGTTACATTTCTCTGAATCCCACCTGCATTTTTTTTTCTCAGCTGTCTTTCGTACTTGGTTGAGAAAGCCTGCTTTTCCTTCCCAGAATGAGAAGGAAACACTTTTCTCTTGATTGTGCCTTTCAAAGCACTTTCCACCTGATACATCTGTGTTATGTAAAATATTTAAATTAATACATAGGTCCGGTCTTTCTTTATTCATATCAGAGCACTGTATAAGTTAAAATTCTGGACATATATTGAATATAGGTTAAAAAAAAATTAAAATGTTAAGGTAATTAGACTATTGTTACCAAGAAGTACTGCCAAATAGTTACTCAACATTGACAAGAAAGGACACCGTACCCAGGGTCTCTCCCAACTCAGCTGAGATCACTGGAGCTTAAGTTTTTTATTTATTTATTTATTTATTTATTTATTTATTTATTTATTTATTTATGTCAATGACCAGGAAGATAAAAATATATTATTTAGACAAAAATCACACAATATCAGCTAACACCGAAAGGCATCGGACAAGACAGGAGCTTAAGGTAAATTAATCCAAGAAGGAGAAAATTATCTGCATGTCAGAGCTGTTTGACTTCATTTGGCAATCCACAATTCCTGAGTCTCTTTTAATGTTTGTCAAGCATATATAGATTTAGTCATTTTGGGTTTGGCTTTTTTCCCTTGCTAAACTCTATTATTATTTAATGTGGGGTAATAGGGAATGGAGACTGAGGTGAGGTGCTAATGGATATACCACAAGGAGAATGGGCTGCTGATGTACTTTGATGTACCTTTATACTGTTAGGGAACACTTTTCTCTGAAATGTTTATAAACTTTTAATCCAACTTGACAATAGGGATGCTCTGAAAGGGGCTTTCACAGAAGGAAACTCCTTTACTGTTGTGTGCAGGGACTTTGTTTCGTGTGTGTGTGTGTGTGTGTGTGTGTCTTCCAAGAGGAATAGGAACCCTTTTATGAAGATAAAACACTTGTAGCAACCTTGATATAGGCAGGTATAACACAAGGCTCTCTACAGCTGGGAGTGCCTGTACATATTGAACAGGGCCACTGAAGATGGTTGAGCATTTGATTTGGTTTGTTCTTTATAAGAATTTCTCAGAGTTCACAAATTCCATGGAAAAACTCAGTGGAAGGAACCTGAGATGGCGGGGTAAGGAGGGGAGAGAGAGAGAGAGAAATCTAGAAGAAAGGAAAACTGACAATCCTACCCTGTTGTTTGTTCAACTTGTGGAGAACCAATAAATAATGACCTCCAAAAGGTCCTCCCATGAACAGCCTTGCTCTAATCTTATACACTAAGCCTGTGGCTTCCTTTATGAGTAACTCCGTCTTACGTTAGGTCTTCCTCTCTTTTTTTTCATAGTGCCTTCAACTTTTCCAGACAGTATTGTCTTTTGCAGTGCGTCTTGCCTTCTGATTATAGATCCAGCTCTGAATATCTGGACAGATTAAATCACCCCTCCGTGCATGCACATACCGAGGTTTCAATCTAATGAAGGATATCTCTGAAAGGCTGTTATTTTAAAAAAAAATACATATTTACAATGGCAACAGAGCTTTCAAAAAACAAACAAGCAAAACAAAACCTGTAAAGCATTCCTACTGGCAATTATAGATTTCACAAGGTATTGGTTTCCCATCCTCTTCACAGACACATGTTTTGAGACTTACAAAAATTCTTTTTTGTCTTTTGTATAAACACATATGGCATGAAACTGAAGCCAAAAAAAAAAAAAAATCCTACATGATGACAACTCAAAAATGTTTTTGATGGTGTGAATAATACAGCTACTCATATTACTATTCTTGCAAACACCACCACCATTGTTAGTGCATGATGCAGATGGAGCTTTACAGAATAGGAACAAGAAGATGGATCCTTGCCCCAAGGTGGTTGCAATTTATTATTCAGCTCAGAGAAGGCCGAAGAGAACCAAGAAAGATGGAGTAGTTAAAAAGTTCAACATTTTGTGCACAGTTGAATCACAGCTTTAGATTTCCATTGAGATGGCAATGACCACACTGCCTTAGTTATCTGTCACCTGCATTTATTTCCCACTTCTCCTCCAAGGAGCCCAAGGTCTTATAGAAAGATTTCCTTTCCCCCACTTTATTGTCACATCGACCCTATGAGGTTGTTGTTGTTTAGTCGTTAAGTCGTGCCCGACTCTTCGTGACCCCATGGACCAGAGCACGCCAGACCCTCCTGGCTTCCACTGCCTCCCGGAGTTGGGTCAAATTCATGTTGGTCGCTTCGATGACACTGTCCAACCATCTCGTCCTCTGTCGTCCCCTTCTCATGCCAAAACTCTGGAAAGTTGCTCTTTGGTCTCCAACTCCCAGAAGCCACGACCAACATGATAGTTGGCCACCCTAGCTAGGTGATCTGAGAGAGTAATCAAAAGAGTGCCTTTTTCATGTTCTGGCATTCTGTGAGATGGACAGACTGACCCAAGATCACTCACTGCATTTCATGCCTTACTGGGGACTAGAATCCAGATTTCCCAACTCCATCTTTCCACAGTCCCTGACTCTCACGGCTTTGTGCTAAAGACTTCACCAAAAAGGAGGGCAAAGCCTGGGATAATTTGACATCAGCACCTTGGGATGTGGTGTCTTTTTTCCAGTCTATTGAAGGGGTGCTCTCTGGGTGGATAGTATTTTGTGATTGTAGATATATTGTTTCAATACAAAGAGTCAGATCTCCAAACAGTTTTTCCTAAACTGCAACGGTGGCTCAAGCAAGTGACAATCTATGCTTGCCTGAAACATGCAAGAAGAAAAAGAAAAACACACACACACTTTCAGGACTTGTAATTCTACCCCACCCCACCATCAAAATACTAGCGTGTGTCTGCCTTTTTATCATAAAAGCTATTTGGTTTTCATTCTGTCTGTGGGTCTGCTCTGCAAGACCACTTGTCTGCAGTGACCCCAATCTAGATTAAATATAGACTTGCAGGAGATTCAAATTCTAACCTTTTCAGATCTGCAGTTGGTAAAGAAATCTTGTTTTCTCTACTCCTACCATTTTGACAGTCTGCTGGCAGAAATGGGGAGAATAATACTTTTTAATTGCATCCTACCAACCGGCAGATTAGAAAGCAATATAGGGATTATATGGGAGCAAAGGAATAACCCTTCCGGCGTTTACTGTCGCTCCTAAAAGGATATTCAGTATAATCCTATACGGTTAGATATCCAAGTATGCTGGTTAAAGAAGGGCAGCCTAATTTTTAATTTAACGTTCTGTCATTCTGATTATTTCCTCCGCGAGGCTCATATGTTTGTGCTGTTCTTTGTGCCATACTTGGGAATGGCACAGACGTCAAATAACAGTTAAAACCATTGCACAGCTTTTCTCTTCCAATAACATCACCCCCATGTCACATGCCACAGCAGAGCCAAAACTGGGAGCATAGAAATGGTATTATTTACTGGCATGTTCTAATGGGTTAGATAAGCTGGACAAGGAAGGAAGCTTTAAGACAAAGGCTTTCAGGAAAAGAGGAGGGATCATGTTCCTTTAGAGACAAGGTTATTAAATCAAACTGACAAGGGAAAGGGTGGAAACTCCCAAATAACTTATCCTTCATACATATAAATCCCCTTCATCTACATTTATTAGATTATGTATCCTTTAGGAAAATGAAAATGGTGCACTAAGAAATATACATAGAAAAAAAATACGAAGTCCAAACACCAAGGAGATTGCAATCAACATTCAAACAGAAAGAGGCAAACAAAGGTTTATTCTATTCAGGTTGCAAAATGTACACAGATTGTAACTATGAAGAAATTAAGGTCTTGGGGGACATGAAATATGGCATTCATTTTCTGGACTCCACTATGTCTTGATGGGGGTATGGGAGCCTAACCTTCTGTTGGAGGAAAAATAACAACCTCGCATGCTTACTAACAGTGGTTTTCAGTAAGAGAAGTGCTTTAGGACCCAGAGGAGCTTTCATGGGCTAAGGTGTCTGCTTACTTTTCTCACTAACCTATTAGCAAAGTCTGTTTTCCTGGGTGTGAGGCAAGCTGTGCCTCTCTTCCTGCCTGTCTCTACTTCTGTTGTTAGTTTCACCCCTCCCTTCCTTTCTGGTCTCCTAGGAGAAAATGTATATTGTTTCCATTTTGTGATTGTTTTAATGATCTGTGAGCCGCCTTCAGTCCTACCACCTGGGAGAAAGTAGGCATATTTATCAATCAATCAATCAATAAAAAAATAATAAATAAATAAAGTAGGTCAGCCAAAAAGTGCATGAGCAGAAGGTCTAAGATTCAACCCCTGGAAGCTAACGTTTAAAAGATCAGGTCCATGGGTGTCTGGACATGGAGCAAAAGGTTTCTGCAGAATCTGGGCTTTTCCAAACTCTACAGAAACAATGTGTTATAGTGCTGCATGCTATGCATTCAAATTATGCTAACGCAAAGCACTATGCTAGCATTATGCAGCTTTGTTCCCATCCATCCCCCATAAAACGTCCCATAGACACTGGTGATAGTGATAGGAAAAACATCTGTCAGACTTAAGACAGCTGCTGGTGGTCAGAGTGAATGCTGCTAGTCTTGATGGCCAAAAAAGGTATAATAATTTAAAGCAAGACATCACAATCCTGTGAGTGTTTGTCTATGTGCTGTTAAAGCCTTCACTTCTCACAGGGATGGAGTTAACAAGAGCTGTGCTTGGTAACCGCAGGGCTCATCTCTTTGGAGTGTTGGGTGTAAGCCACTGATGATGAATAACTGCTAGAACCCCCTCTAGAAAATCATTAAGAATTGGCAGTTATCTGGGGCAATGTGTAATACCTTCCAGACAAAGAAGTTATTCCAAAAGTCTTCAGGTATTATCCTCACCAAATGTTGGCTGCTAGTAAGGAATCTGAATGAGTAACTGAACACCACCAGCATAGAAGGTAATTAGAAGATTGGAATGGATTGTTGATCTTCCCAAGAGGTTTCAAATTCCCTCAGACAGCAGATGAGTTAATTAAAATGGGTGGGATAACATTTGGATAATCACGTCCTGAAGTTCCTCCTAAAAGTTTGGTCCTCTCAAAAAAAATTAAAAATCTCCTTTCGTGTGACTATAGTAAAATATCTAATAATCTCTACTAGATTATCTGACGATTCACCTTCCATTGGCAAGGTGAAAAGCCACTGTCTTTGGCAGACGGCATTTGAAGCACGCTTGGAAAGAACATTAACAGGTGTCCCTATGTGTGTTTAGTTGGCACTTAATCCTTTTAAGACTGGTTTTCACACTCTGTGGCATGGGGACTCACCAACTTTCCATGCGAAATGAAGAACTCAAAAATTCCTGATATTTCATTTACTTCTGAAGCTGCCCAGCAAGAGCTGGTTAGGGATGGCTGTTGTGTGTCACAGATTGGAGCAGAATCCACCAAAGAGGACAATACTGCCTGGAGACTTTTGTGTTTCCCCTTCAATTAGACTCACTGCTTGTTCATCTGGCTCCATGGCAATGATTCAGCCAAAAAGTGCAGATCACTTCTTTGTGTGAGGGTTGGAGTGGACAGTCACAGTCTCACTGTTTTTCTCTGAAACCCTTTTGCCTGTTTCTCCTTCCTGTCCTAGTTTTGAATCAGATTGAGAGGCCTTGTTTTTTTTTTCTCCCACAGTGAATTGAATTTACTTATTTATGGTCAAGGACCAAACAAATTGAACAATATGGAAGAATAAAACAATAAAACAATAAGCATTACAAAACTTGCAACATACATTATACCAAACAATAGCTCCCAAAGGGTATAACACTTATGCTGATATTTATATCAAAAGTATCCAAGACCTCTTCTGGGGAAAAAAAATCATGAGGTGAGCAAAGAACTGCAGCAGGCTATGAAAGTTGCACAAAATTTGGCCATGTTATTAGTGATAAGGGGGACCTGAAAGTAATAGAGAAATGTAAAATTCTTCTGTTCTTCCTGGGAATTTCTGGATAATAGATAAAAGATTTTTTTAATGAAGATGCTGGTAGAAGGAACAGTGTAAAAGAACATGTCCCCCAGTTTCCACTTCCCCGTTTATGCAGGGGCATAAATGATCTTGATAAGATACTACCTGGTATTTCCCCTCTACTGGCAAAGAAGGCAAGACATTAAACTGAGCAAGTGTGAAGGCTTTCCTGAGTTTGGGAAAGGTTAAATGGCCAGGTAAGTAGAAGACACAAAGATCTTATCTTCTAATGCACTAAATTTACACAGTGAACTTAAATGTTCTTGTAATTAATGTCCCAGGTTCTATGCTTAACAGCCTACTATAGTAACATGCATTCCCCCACATTTTCCCTAATGTGCGCATTCATTTATGCAGTTTACAAAATTTCTTCCACAGAATAGAGTGTGTTTGTCAGGATTCTTTTTCCAATTGTATGAACTTTTACAGCTTTGTGTGCTTTAAGAGTGCATGTAGTTTTGCGCAAACTTTGTCTGAAACATCCCAAAAGTTTGACAAATGTTCAGACTCTTGAGTGGAAGTGCATTTGTTCTGACAAGTCTTGGTAAGCACAGAAATATTTATTTTGCTATGGTTATTGAATCTGGGGATTCTGTTGCATCAGAGCAGGTATGGAAAGTCAAACAAAAGCTGCATCAGTCAAAATTTATTTCCAAACTTTCTTCTACCACCTCCTACTATCTAATGTTTACATGCAACAAGTTACAAATGAGTTTCTGGTGATTCGTTTTTGTAACTAAGGCATAACTAAGGGCCTAACCACACCTGCCAAAAGAACCCCAGTGACACTAAATCTTTCCATACCTCTGTTGTACTGATACATTTATTTTCACGGTCACGTGGCAAGAGCATTCACTTTTTTTAACTCTATCAATTCATTTATTTCTATTTAAACTTTTATAAGAGGCTACACTGCTTTTAATTTTGTATCGCTTCGTTTTCTCTACTGTTCCTTGGGGCAATCAGCTCCACCCTGTCCTTAAAAAAAGCCAAAAGTGATACATCAACAGTGCAATAGAGAGATCTAAGCTTTCTCTCCTCCCCTTTCCCCTTCCCTCCTTTACTCCACCCCTTTGCAAAGGAAATAAATCGACAGCACGTACGATACTTTGCAAGTATTTGCACAGTGTCAGGAGGAGGAAACGGGTTTGGAAAGAACTTGCAAAGTATCGTGAAGAGCAGGGTTAAAAAGAGAGAGAGGGAATGCAACACTCTTTTCTTTACAATTAAAAGCAGGAAATGTCTCTGTTCCAGCCATCTTTCACCCACAAGGGAGGTGGGTGAGGCTGTATCCTTCAAGCTGTCTCCTTCTGAGCAATGTATTCATGTAATTTTTGCTAGCAGCAGTGGCTATTACTGCCAATGTGTTGATATACCTTTAAAAAAAAAATAAAAGGGAGGTAGGGTACAAGCGCAGTGGCCATGAAGTGGCTACAGCACCCAGAAACCCAACCCCTTTGCAAAGGAAATAAACAGCACCGTTCATACAGACTGAAATGATAAATAATGAAGTGATTCATTATCAGTACAAAATAAAACCACCCTACTATTGAGAGGGAAATAAATCATAAATAAACCACTGGCCGGGAAAATGAATTGATCTTGGCCATGCGTCATGTGCTTGGAGATTTATGAAATGATCTAAAAAAAAACCACCATATTGATATAACTGGGATAATTTTTCCAGGTGTGATTGAGCCCAAAGCTACATGACAATTTTAATGTTACAGAAGTTTGAAATCCTTTTGCTTTGCTACACATGCAGAAGGCAAATGCTGTAACAAACAATTAATGAGTTGCCAATGATTCTCGGGGGTACATGAACCTGTTGGCTTAATAACTGCTTGAGAATCCCAGCAGGGACTCATTAATTACCAGATAGAAGGTGCTGAAAGTTATACTGTTTGCTCTCTGCATGCATAATAGGCAACAGGATTTCAAAGTATGACTCACACTATTTATGATGTAACTGTTTTAGTTACCTTTCTAGCTCTAGATGACTTGTAGTAGTCTAGTGTTTAAAAGAGTACAATTTATATTTCAGTTACTTATTGGCTAACAAGAAATTTGGCATTTACCTTCCAAAAATGTAACGGCAAGCAATTACAAGCTTTGACCCTGCTTCATGGCATGTTTGAGAGACCTTGGGACAGAGTGAATAAGACCACATCTAAGTTGGTCCAAATCCATTCAATTTATTATTAATTTGGGACTTGTGAATCTGGTGCACAGCCTAGTACGCACATACGTTCTGTAAAGTTACTGTAATTATATTAATTCCTACTGTGCTGATGGTGTTTTAATATATTCCTGATTTTCACAAATGGCTTTTTCTCCACTGTATTTCCCATCCTATGCCCTCCATAGCCCAGCAGCACACTGGCACCATCACAAAGTCCACTCCACTGGCCCACCCGACCCCCTGAAGTAAACATTACAGTCCCCCCAAACCTCACCAAAATATACATATCTATGAGAATAAATACACAGCAAATGATCAAATAACGATTTTTAATAATCAATCTAAGTAGGAAAGCACCTCTCAAAGCATGCACACACATAGACACACAAAGAAAAAGATAACATTAAAAAATACACACACACAGCCCCCTCTCCCAAAAAACTAAGAACGGCAAGCAAGTAAACAGAGGCAAACAATAGAATCAACCCTCCCCCACCGAAACTACTAGAATACTGGGAGCTTTCTCTTCCCTCTTCAACTTGATGTCTTATCTTCTTAGCAGTCCAAGGGAGGAGGGCTCCAGGAACTAAGCACAGGAGAGACTAAGCAAAGCCCATTTCTCACTGCATTCTAGGACCTTTTATGGTTTTAAAAGTTCCACCTCCCCATGGATGTTCTGATTGGCAGCTGGCAGCACTCAAGACGGTATTGGACAGAAAATTTCTCAGGCAAATTGACAAAGGATGAAAGGGCAATGAAAGAGAACATGAAAGAAACCTAAAACTTTCACGTACCTCTCTTTTGTAAACACAAAACCATTCATGTTTAGAGGCTCTCTTTCAGCAACCATTGAAAGAACATGGGGCTGTCTTTCATGTTTTGGGCCTTTCATTTGGACTCAAAAGTCCCATCCCCATCCAAAACCAACCCCCCTCCCCAAACCCAACAACCTTACTGTCTTACTATCTCAAGGTTAAAAGGGGAAGACACTGTTCTGAACTTTCTGAATGGCTACTGACAGCCCTTAGCTTTTCAAAGTAACATTTTGGGTAGGTCATTATACACACACACACACACACACTGAAAAAGTAACTTGTCCTTGCTATCTTTACTAGGGAAGGGTTTTTCTTTTTCACTGATCTCATTGCTCATTGCTTTTTAATTTCTATCTGGCTCAACATTTTCGAAACATCTGAAGAACAGAATCTACACGAAATGCCAAAGAAAGCATTTTAGCCTCCCTTCCTTTTCCCCATCAAAGAAGCAATAATAAAAAAATGATACTGATTATATGGAGAAAGAAACAATAATAATAATGTTTATATTAATTGTGAAACAAAAGAAAAAAGGTCATCATTAGACTCTCATTATCCCCATAGTAATGTATTACAGGCAGTACATATTGTTGCATCCTAGTGCTGGGGATGGAGTTATGAATAACCAGTACCACACAGGAAACGGATGCAGACCAGAGTCAAATTGATGCAACCATCCCAAATTGTTTTTATGGAGCCTAAAGTAGGGAAGACAAACATGTCAAACCAAACATTCGTCCCATCAGGCCTCAGGCTGGACTTGAGCACAAGAATTTCTCCGTTCACCAGCATCTGTTCCACTGTTTTCCCTGGCTCTATCTTCTGTAGAGACCACAAAGGATTAAAGAATGCCACAAGCATTCTCTCCCTCACTCCCTCTCTTCTTCTCCTCTGTAGCACAGCTGTTGTGCCATTTCTTAAATGAACAACCTCTGCCCACTCTTTGGCCTTTCTTTGAGGCAGGCAAACAAGGTCGACTTTTCTCTTTAGCCCGCAGGAAAGCAAACATGTTGAGGTCTTGAAGAGATGACAAATTAAGTAAAACAGTCTCACAAGGACGGAAAAGAACTTGCATTATGCCCGCAAGTTGTGTAATCAGGGTTATTAAGAATCTACCGAGCATCCACTCGGCAGCTGCTCAGATGTTCTTCTTGGAGCACAGTGGTGTGAGAAGCCTCTCCTAACCTAGACTACAAAGATGATTTTGGGACTATAATATCATCTCCAGTCAACGCACCCAGTGGTTAAATATGATGAAAGCTGCAGTCTTAACACAATCGAGGGGTCCAACATCTATGAGAAAGCAGCATGTGCTCCTTCTCTTTTTCTCTTCCTCATCTTGAGTCTAGTGCTGAAGGTGCTCTACCTAACCATGACCATTCTTCCCAAGCTGGGTCCTCCTAGATATTGTTCCGTACAGTATCCACCATCCTTGGTAGTACTGGCCAGGAATGGTGGTAGTTGTGTTAAACAACATCTGGATAGACCAACAGCAGAGGATTAGTTTGCAGCATGGTGTGGCTTTATTCCTTTTTATGCTGCCCTTCAGGAACTATGGAGAGTGTCCTAATATCCTGTTTCATATCATGTATATTTCGGACATAATTATTGTGATGGAGTTGAAGCAGTGTGGGATATGTAGTCAGAGAAATGTAAAATGGAGTCAGACAGGTTCTGTGTGAAGATGATTTGAGGGACATTGGAATGTGTTTTTCTAAGTGCTATGAGAGTGTTTTTCTGAAGACTGGTACAGCGTGGTTCGAGATAAAGCTGAAGGTCGGACCAAGGAGCCCATGAAAGACTCAACATTCCCAGCTAATTGGAGAAGAGATAAAACACCTGGATCTTCATGGGCATTGAGGGCGGAGGAAGGGGTTACAGCCCCTTGAGGCTAATTGGTTAACAGCCATGAAGTGTCAAGAAGAAGGGAGGAGTTAGAGAATGTAGAAAAGATGGAGGGAGAAGTGTGTGAAAAGAAGCAGAGAGCTTAGCTACAAGCTAACTGATTTCTGAAGGATCTGAGAGATGATGATTCTTTCTGGAATGCGTTATGTAGTTGAATGGTAAAGTATGTAATTGGCCAGAAGGAGGTGGGGTTAGCCCACCTTAGCCCAGCTTAGTAGTGTTTTTTTATTTTAATGGGGATTAGTTATTTTATTTAACTGTAATAATCTTTGAATATGTTCTTTATGCTAAAGCTTGAGCAATATAAACTGATGCTATGAAACTCTATTTTTCTAATAAAAAATAATTATAAAAATTCTTACAAAGGACTGGTCTCTTGAACAGCAGGGTCTGGCTAAATCCAGGGAGTGGAGAGGGCCACAAACTAGCTAGCTATCTTTAAGAGTCCTACCTGAGATGTTGTGAGTTCTAAGGAATCACAAAGCCCATGTGTCTGTACTTGCAAAGTACTGGGTAAAAGTAAAGTGTTCTTTTAAGGTCAGACTTGTTCAAGGGGCTTACGCTACGCACTGCTGAGGTCTTGGGACTTGCCTCAGCACAAAGGTGGTAGGTAAGTGGCCTGTCGAACTCTCTGACCGAGTGCTAAGCACTCCTTAGGGAGGCTTGTGCACCACAATTATCATCATGTGCTGTCAAGTCAATTCTGACTTACAGTGACCCTTTTCAGAGTTTTCTAGGTAGAGATTACTCAGAAGCAATTGGCCATTCCCTTCTTTTGAGGGTATCCTGGGATTGTGCAGCTTGCCCAAGGCTACCCAGGCTGGCTCTTCTCCCTGGAGGCACAGCGAGGAAACGAACTCTGCAATCAGATCCCTTAACCACTGAGCTACCCAGCCCACCCTATTTAAAGCATATGAGTACAAATATACTTCTTTTGAAAACTTTCGAGCTTGTTTTCTTCCAATCCTCCTCTCTGTTACTGGCTCTTCCCCTTGACTTTGAATATATTTCAGATTGTTTCTCCTCCAATGTTTAGTTTTTTCCACTGGAAAAGGGTGAGCGTGTGTCAAAAATTAACTCTTGGTTTGGTCCCAATCACAGGGTCCCAGTCCTCATACTTCAGACATGAATTATTTAATTTGTTTTATTTGTGAGGAAAGAGCGTGGAAACCAGGCTCCACCTGGAGCCCTGTTCCAGATAAGCATCATGTGTTTCACTTTCTCCTCCCTTTATTTTTTTCATTTTCATTTCGTTCCTTCTGTCCCAGGTTTGACAATTTGGGTGCATTCTTCAAGAACAAGTCCAAACAAAATGGTCACTTGTCAGCAACAGATTCAGCTATTCCCAGGATGAAAAGAATCCTGTTGAATCCTCCCGCCATATATATGTAAATATGAGGTGCCTCTCGAAGGAGAGGGAGAAATGGCAAACCTATTGCAGTGCTATCACCAGTACACAAGGATTGAAATCCAGACTTTTAGGTGATTAACACTCAACGCCATGATCCTAGATGTCAACTTCAGTTTCTCCCATATCCAGTATTTTTTCCTTTTGTTTAATCTCTCACATTCTTTCAATTCCAATTGGATTGAAATTCATGGATTTTGATAGATTTGCCTAAGAAAGAAACTTAGACGAAATTCTCCCTCATCCCTTGGGAGGGGTTCACATTCCTTCCCATTCCTCCTGCGAATCGTCTGAACCGGCACCTTCTCAGGCTTGTCCTGAATCAAACAGCCAAGAGAAGCAGCCCATAATCTCTGCTGTTGCCGCGGAATGCTTACAAAGAGAGGGTCTGTTTAGGAGTGGCTCACCCCCCCCCCCTCCTGAGCCCCTAGTGATTGCTTTCCGTGCACTGAAATGCCATCTTGCACTGCTGGGGTGGGGAGAAAAGTCTCAACCCGAGCAATCCCAGAATGTAACAATGCTTGAGATTATTAGCTAGTGCTATAAAAGGTCATGAGAGGAACATTTTTTTTTAAAAAAAAAGAGACACATTATGGATTGTGCTGAGACTCTCTCCCTCAAGTAAAATGGTGGCGAGGCCTAAAAGGGGCGGGGGAGAAACAGCTTGGAAACGAGCAGCCAATGTAAATAAATAAGCAGCAGTGGGAATGTGAGAATAGCAAGGAATTAAGCCGGCAGCATAAATAGGAAGGTTGGCTAGAGGGCAGATAGTTATTCAGGGAGCAGAGCAAAGATGCCTACAGAATACACAAGGAGAGAAGGAAGTTTGGTGTCTGCAAAAACTTTAGCAAGTAAGGGTGCAAGCTCGTCTGTGCCGTGAAATCATCATCATCATAGAACTGCAGAGCTGGAAGGGACCCTATGGATTATCAAGTCCAGCCCCTGCCAAGGAGGCTCCGGGGGGAATCAAACTCCCAATCTCTCACTCTGCAAGCCAGATTCCTAAACCACTAAGCTATCCAGCAGTTCATATATGCTAATCATGGCATGGTTTTCATGGGGATTTACACCTGGCATTTGTGCAAATTCATTCCCATAATAAATTGGGATTTCCTAATCAAGAAACACCAGTTCAAGGTCAGCCTATAAAGATGGCCACCCACTGAGAACTGTGCCAATTAAAGCCATAATGTTGAGTTTAATTAATTGGTTATTTTAATTAAGCAGCAGATTTGTCTTAAATATGTGTTTTAATAGAATAGATGGATAGGTATCAATGAGTACTCTTCTTGATGGTGATGTGTGGAGATCAAATTGTATGCCGATGATAGATCCAGAATTTTAGAATTCATATATAAAAATTCAAAACTGCAGCTATTAATGGCTGCTTGTCTTGATGACTATGCCTTACCTCCAGTACAAGAGGCCTGTGAATACCTGTATTAAGGAAGTAACAAATGTTCGCAAATTCTCTCACTCTTGATGAAAAAGAGAATCTCAATGAATCAAGATGCCCAGCTAAAAAAATGACAACCGCTGCAAGATTTTTTTCATCTATGCATGATAGTGAGAAGGCGAGCACTTATGTTCACCAGCAAAATCATGCACAAAACACCTGTGTTTTTCCCCTAGGAAAATTAGTATGTGTTTGAAAACTTGTGGTTTTTGCAAAATACAAGCTTTGTGCACTTGAGCAAAATGCTAGATTTGCTAACCAAACTATACTGTTTTCTGCATAGGATGTTTTAAAATATTTATATGTTTCCTTTCTCCTAAAGGATCCGAGACAGCTTACAGAATTAAAACAAAGTTAAAAGCTAGATAATAAATTATTACAACATTAAGCATTAGACATCATATTAAAACTCATAAATAAGTGCAATATTAAGAGCTACAGAATAACATAATCTCTTTTTTACAAAATCCACTGGGTCAACCAGTCATTTAAAGGAAAACCTGCTGAAACTAATGGCCTTCCTACCCAGAAAGAAAGCTTCTCACTAGTGCTGAGGCAGAAACAAGAAGCCTGGGCAAAGCCAGACCTAGCAAGGCCTCAGAGCATTCCAATGTAGACCTTTCTCCCAAAGTGCATCCCATGTAGGTGTTCCTAAGGCATCTGTAAGGTAAGGGAGATCTCCCTGAATGGAGAACAATAGTATTCGTAGTGCAGAATATCCCCAAAACCCCGTCCCCACAACTTTGTTGCTCTATGCATTTGGGGGCGCTTGGGTTGTGGAAACCCTTCTCCAATCTATACACAAAGTGTACACGGTCTATAAGCACACCAAGGGACGGATGCATTATGGATACAGAACTGTCAGTTATTCTTCCCAGTTCTGAAATCCCTCGCTTTAAAAACTCATAAATGAACAGTAGGAGGGCCTTTTTGAAGCAAGCAGCTGTAATTTTTGTTTTCACTTTTAAGCTGTATCATTAGCAAATCCTTTCCTTCTTGCAACTAATCGTCCTTGCGGGGTGTATTTGGAGTTATACACAAGGAGGGTGGGGGAAGGATATCAAAACATCTTTGACATCTTGGGCAAAGTTTTCATTGCTTTCATCTTAAAGCGCTTGCTGCTAATAACCAAAATCATCAACCTGAGCTGAGCATAGCGCACCTGGCAAATCCCAAGGCTTCTTTCTGCCAGCCTATTGCAGAGACTGATCTGTTTCTCCTGCTCTTTATTGTTGCCATCATCATCATCATCATGCCTGTGCACGTTCTGTGACCCAATGCCCAAACACAATCAAGGCTATTTGTTCATCTCCAGGCTGGCCGCAGGGCAGAGCAAAGAGGCCGGGACGCTCATATGGCAGTGCTGCAGCTCCAGACATTCCTGATGCTAAACCTAACATTTATAGGGTTTTAAAAGTTACAACAAAATACACGATACTACTAACAGTTGGAGAAAAGAAATCGGAAGAATGTGTGAAGGCAAGAGGAGAAGGTGACGACAGAGGACAAGATGGTTGGACAGTGTCATCGAAGCGACCAACATGAATTTGACCCAACCGTGGAAGACAGGAGGGCCTGGCGTGCTCTGGTCCATGGGGTCACGAAGAGTCGGACACGACTTAATGACTAAACAACAACAACAAAGGTTTAGGACCTCAATATCTGGCAGAACATCTCCTTCCAATTAGATCTCCCAGTCCAGTAAGATCTTCCCAGGCCGGTCAATTGAGAGTCTTGACCCTGAGAGAGGCTCAAAAAATGGTGACCAGAAATCGGGCCTTCTCGGCGGTCGCTCTGCAACTATGGAACAGTCCCCACCCGAAATTCGCCTGGCCCCCTTCACTGGGAACCTTCAAAAGACCATTGAAACCATGGTTATTTCAACAGGCCTTCCCAGATCTTGAAATATCCTGATACAATAGTGTTTTTTAATAACTAACATTCAACCCTGTGCCATGCTTTTATTATGTTATTTCTTACAATAATCGTTTAGTTGCTCTTATATTTTGTTTGATCGTTATTGATTATTTCTGATTTATTTTTTTTATGTTATTGTTTTATTAGTTTTTGTAAACCGCCCAGAGTGGCCTTGGCAGCCAGATGGGTGGTATAAAATTCAAAAATTCTCTGAGTAATGCCACAGGCTGTAGCTCCTGCTCTTTTGCAGCATTTGGCTGAGCTGCTGTAATGGGCTTCTCTTGTAGTGGAATAATGCATAGGGTTTGCATCTTCAATTTTTCTCTCTTCTTCCTCAAAACTTACTAAGGGTGAGTGGGTGGGTGTGCACATGCTGGTGTGGGTGTACATGCAGATGAATGCCTACTTTCTCATGTGGATTTTGAGTGGTTAGGTTAAAACCTCCCATTAGAATGCTAGGGTCTTTCTCTCCACACCCTTTGGTTTCTCTTTTCTTGCTTGCATTGTGATGTCATAATAGCTCTTCCCTGTCTTTTTCTCTTGTGTTCTCAGGGCCAGAGGTGGGCAAACAATTCAGCCAGAAATAATTATGTTAACAATTTATAATCCTCCACCCCAACTTGTATTTTTTTGTGTTTCCCTATTCAGGGGTTTTTGCTCACAGAGAGATCCAGAAACACACAAGTAACCAGCATGAATCCTGACATGGATCAGATTAGAATAACTGCAAAAGAGTATAGGGTGAATCAGGTCCAATTTGTGTAGCATGGACTGAATCTTGAGGGTTAATGCACAGCTGCTACCACCCAGCATCAGCCTAATTATCTTTCTAATCATCATTGTCACTCCCAGCACCACCCCCACCACCCCAGCACTGCATCTATATTTCCAAGGTTTTGTGCCCATCTGAAAGTTGGTCAGAAGTACAGTGAACACTTAAGCACCACTGAAAACAGAGGAAATGCATGGCCAGAAAAGACAATAAAAACAGACAACAATTTCCATACCAGTTACACAGGGGAATGAGTATTTAGAAAATATAATAATGATTTAAACTAGAAGGAAGTATATCTCACTATTATAGATAAATTGGTCACCTGTGGACCTCCTCAGTCTTCCATAAAGGTGCTGATTGCTAGTGGACAATTTAAAATCACCTGTTGTACCTTCTTCTATTTAAAGCAGACTTCCACTGGACAATCTTTTACCTAGAAGACACCTTCAAAAGGACAGCTGTTCTCTCACAACCGTTCAAATAGAGAACTGTCCTTTTCAAGATTGAAATAATGGCTACCCTACCCAGTGAACTTCATGGTAGACTGGAAATGTGAGCCTCTTTTTTATACAAACCTCCTGTCCATTGCAGAAGCTCTTTCCTGCAAATGGAAGACATTCTCAGGCCTAATAATAATTCTGCACCATGAAATCAATTCTGATTTATGGCAACACTTTCCATGGTTTTCTAGCCTCTTTTTCTGATGGAAAAATTAGACCCTAGACCACACAAGTGGCAAGGTACATATTCATTTGTAGCAGTTCCTATTCTTTGTGACTCACTGGAGATAGTGCAGTTAAAAAGCATGGCTGCTCACCTTGGTGGTTTCCTCAGGTCAATCTGGTGGCCGTTTCAGCTTCCCTGAGCACACCCTTCAGCTCAGGTTACCCCACCACTCCCAGATCAGCTTGATATCTGCTCACTTTGGCACCATTTTCAGCAGAGCTTGATACCTCTAAGCTGGCCCTAGACTTGTCCATTGGTATGTGGTGATACACTGTATAAGAGCTCTGGAAAGCTAGATTTTTGTACCGCCACGTAAAAATTCAGAGTAATTCTGCTCTACTTTCCTTAACTTCAGGCATGCTATTCTCAATTTGTTCATCTATGCTGAGGTGAATGAGTCTGAATGACATCAGCAGCTTATAGAACCTTCTGATCAGGACATTTACTTGCTATAAATATTTTAGTGGCTTCTAGAGTATTGCAATTCTTCTACTTCTCCTCACTTTCACCTTTTGGCAATGGTGATGAGTGAGTGCGGGAGACAGAAGTATTTATGTCTTTGGAAATGGGGAATTATGGCTCAATACTTTAAATTGTTTTGCAGATTGGCTGAGATTCAGGGAAACTGAACTCCATTCCAGCACAGTCTTCAGACTATGGATTTAAGTATTTTAATAAGAAAATTAAAAAATGATACAAAGCTTTCACGTTGTCTATGAAACTGCAAAATTGGGGGAGGCAAGGTCAGACTTGATGACAAGAATTTGCCCATTTGCAAGATTGATTTTTGCCCAGACTTCACAACTGTGCTAAACTACAATACCTGCTGCCTATTTATTATAGGGGCTTGTAGATGGGTTGCTTGGATCTTACTGACCAATCGGTCAGTCCTAGGGATGGGACTTTTGGGGGAGGGGAAATGAACTCCCAGTCCCATAATTTGGTGGGAACCCCCCACACCAAATTATAGAACTGGGAGCCATCAAACAGCAGGAGGTACCGCCGGCTTCTTATTTCCACGCTGTCCTCATGCCACTTCTTCAGGCCTCCTGAAAATCTCCAGCTGCATCTTTGGATTCCTTGTGAGTGAGATGCATGGGGGAACACGTTCTGACAGAGGCTGCCGCCATATCCTCTTTATGCAGGCAGCCTCTGTCAGACCTCATTCTCCCATGCACCCTTGTGAGATGGAGCTCCTTGCAGCTCACAAAGGTGCAGCAGCAAATTCTGCTTCCTGTTGGGTTTGCTGTGTGAGGATGCTTACTTTTGCAAAGAACATGTAAATTTTGTACAAAGATGTTTTGGGCAAAATGTGGAAAACCTGACTCCTCATCTCAATCTCTAGATGCAGGTGAGATATCTCACAGTAATTAGTGAACATTCATTGGGTGGTCTCACCATGTCGGGATGGCCTCTCTCAACAAAACCCAGAGATTTAATGTGCTGTTTTCACTCTGCTATTTTGGGTTCAATAATCCAGTCCCAACCCCAGAAATTTACACATTATTTGCCTGAGGCCATGGAGAGACGCTGTGTCCACACACATATAATATCCAGGATTTCAAGACCAGAAAAGCAAGTAAGTCAAGTAGGAATTTTGTTATAGCATGCAAAGTTGTAAGAAGGCCAGACATGTCTATGTTTCTGCAAGTCTGCTTGGGACAGTTGCCAGCTGAGAAGGGAAAAGCTTCCAATAACTGGTCCCTCTAGGTCCATCTGAACTAGATGACAGCTAAGGAAACATAATTCTGAATGTTACATGTCCACCACGAATATGTGAGTAACAATCTACATGGCTCTACATGGGCTGCTCTTCTTATCCAGTGCAACAGTTCTTACGTTCTTGTGATTTTACTATGGATTCTACATCTAGTCCCATACAGGTGCCAGCTGCTGTTGTTATTGTCATCATTGTCATCGCTGTCGTCGTCCTCCTCATCACTATAATTTTCATTTCAAGGTTTGGCAATCATGCTGGTGCAATATGGCCAAGAAATTATGAGTTCTCTCTGGGAAAATGGGAACATGGAACTCTCTGGGAGTTCCCTCTGGCCTAGATGCCTTTAAAAGGGGATTGGACAGATTCCTGGAGGAAAAGTCCATCTCAGGTTACAAGCCATGATGGGGATGTATAATCTCCAGGCTTAAAAGGAAGGTACTTGCAAGATGCAGGGGAGTGGTACCAGGAGACAGGTATCTAGTTGTCTCGTGTGCTCCCAGAGGCATCTGGTGGGGCCACTGTGAGAGACAGGAAGCTGGACTAGGTGGGCCCTTGGCCTGATCCAGCAGGGCTCTTCTTATGTTCTAACATTTTGGATCCTTTCTGAAACAACTTTGTCTTCTTTCCTTGTGATCTTTGCCTGTCCAACTCATCTTGACTTTTGTGTCTAGCAATACACTATTCAGGGGTGGGATGAGGTGGGGTAGGAATGTAACACAGTACTTTGAACATTTCCAATAACTGCTTCTTTGCTTCTGCTACATTCATGCAGAGTTTTGAAAATGTTGCTTCTTTTCATAGAATCATAAAATAATGGAGTTGGAAGGGGTATAGAAGGCCATCAAGTCCAACCTCCTGCTCAGTGCCCAGTATGCATTGGTTCTGGCTATGTTGGCTCGGGAATTCTTGGAGATGTCACATTTCAAAGCTTTGCATTTATACAGAATTTCCATGTGTACCATTTTTATCCAGTGAGATTTATTCTCATGTCAGTCTACTTATAGTGGGCTGTTAATGGCTCAGCAGAAGAAACATTTTGCACATGATAATGACTCACACAGCTGCTGCAATGCTGCTGCTTCCAAACTTTGTATTCTCCCTCCTTCAGAATTCTTTGGAATTAAACAAACTAGACCGATGGGACTTTATTATGACTTCTGCCTTGTTTTTCTCTTTTCCCCCCTATTTCTTTTCCCCCAAACTCCTAAACTACTGGAAGGAAATTTGTGATTTCCTGAGAACTTGCCTGTACAAATCATTATTTTCTTGAGCCTGCATTTGAGGGGCAACTTGATTAAGCCTGCTTGGAACTCAAGAAATTTCATGACCTCTTTGGTTTGGCCTCCAGGGCTGCCTCATGCTGAATGCAGGACTAGATAATAGGTTGCGAAAGCGTTCATTATGTCTTTGGTTCCTGTGGCTGTTTAGTGTGCTAGAAGGTGAACAGCTTTAATCACTGCCCTGGAGGCTTGTAGCTGGAAGACCAACAACCAGTTTACACTGTTTGCTTGTAAGTAATCTGATTTTCCTTAAGACAACAAATTAGATATATCATTTTATTCTGTAATGAATCAAGTTCTTCAATAAACTCCAGGAACTGTTTAAGCGTGTGTGTGTGTGTGTTTGAGCGCCGTGTATGCATGTGTTTTGTGTGTGTGTGTGTGTGTGTGTCCCTCTGACTTTCTCTTCTTCTTCTTCCTCTCCTCCTCCTCTTCCTTTTTTTTTAAAAAAACAAACAAACTCCTGCTTTGTTCCAGTGGCAGTCTTTATTTAATTGACTTAGCTTAACTTCTGGTGAAAGTCTTCAATTACTCTCTTTTCCAGGTTTCTCATTTTTACAAGAAGACTTTCTGCCTTCGGCAACCCTTCATTCCATTGTGTACTGGTTTCAAGTTTCTTGATTTGCTTTGGCTGCACCCACAAGCATGAAGGTGAAAGAAGGGAACCAAATACATTTTTGAACAGCAAACATTTGTTTGGAGGAACTGCAAGGAGAAGACATTCAAACAGAGAGACATTAGGCTAGGAAAGGAATATAAACAGGAAGTATGAGAACACTCAATTGAAACAGCTAGAATGGGAGGCTCAGACATAGGAGGTTCAAATATTATCGATAATCATAACTCTCTCAATGAGCATTACCCACTTCCTCAGTTGTCACGAGGCTAAATTATAGTGTGTTTACTCACTACATAGTAACATAATCCTCTTGTTGACTTGTGTGGATGTTGATGCATGGAATCACACACCAGAGATCATCTTACCTGAAAAGAAAAGGTACTTATTAGAAGGTTATACCTCTGAGAAATAAAGAGGTATGAGGTCTGGTTTCCATGGCTACATTGCAATGGAGGAAATGACAGAGGAGGAAGAAGGACAAGCAGAAAGGAGGCAAAAACTCAGAGAATCATGGGAAACAATGAAATAAACAAAGAAGCAATGTGCCAGGAAATGCTCACTAGATGTCTCTAACTCTGTTGCCCACTAAAGGCACAGAGCAAGTGTAGTTGCACACATTTCTCTATCTTCAGCTTCAGATTCATCTTCTGGCTTTAGATTTTGATATACTGTATCCTAGTAGCTGATGGAGTTTAGGAAAACCAATTTCAATACACTCAGAACAATGATAAGTAAGGTCCCATGGCAGGAGATCCTAACAGGAAAAGGAGTCCACAATAGGTGGGAGTTTCTAAAAAAGAAAATTCTAAAGGCACAAACAATTTCAACAAGAAAAAAAATAAGGTAGAAGGCAGCAAAAAGACCAATGTGGCTTCACAAAAAGCTCAGAGAGGACCTGAAAATATAAAAAGGACACGTATATGAAGTGGAAAGAAGGCCAGGCCACAAAAGAAGAGTACAGACAAGCAGCAAAGAATGGTAGGATTGGGTGTTAGGAAGGCAAAAGCGGAGAATGAACCGAGGCTAGTTAGAGACACTGATAGTGACAAAAAAGCTTTCTTTATGCATAGTAAAAGATAGAGAAAAGAAACGGTGGCTCAGCTACTCAATGAGGATGGAAACATAATAAGAGATGACAAAGAAAAGTGTGGAACTTCTACTTGAGCTCATTTTTCTCCCAAAGGCAGCTTGACTCTACAAGCAAATGTGACGAACAAGTAGAGGAGACAGGATTTCAGTTTAAGATTAATACACAAGTAGTCAAGGAATACCTTATTACTTTGAATGAGTTCAAATTCCCAGGACTCAAGAGAAATGTAGACAACCACCTGGCAGATATCTTTTGACTTCTATCCCCGCATTGGGCAGGGCTTTGGACTCAATGGCATTATAGGCTTCATCCAACTCCATTATCTAAACTAAGGTGCTGAGGGTTTTAGATTGCCAGTAACACAGGCGGTCCATGGCATTTTGCTGTTTGAGGTAAAGAACAAGATGGCACCTTGAGTTTGTTCCACCTACAGAACCTCAGTTGACAGTGGTAGATAGAGAGATTTCTCCAGGAGACCTGAAGGCAGCAGCCAGTAAGGTAAGGTGTGGAGGACTGCCTGCATTCAAACACATAGTTCTGTCTTCCACAAGGCATGTTCTGCAAATGCTTCTCCTTCTGCTCTACCATTCACCTGCCCCCAGTGGTTGCCATCTTAAAAAGGCTGGCCATGACCAGTCACTAAAGCAGGTCATTGGAATGTGTGCCACACCTTACACGTACGTGTGGAGGTGGGAAATGAAAAGAAAGAGAGGAAAAACAGCACTTGTGGTTTTGATGCCAACAGTTTAGGAAAAAGCATGTTCAACTTGGAGGCTACAGGAAAAGCAGCAGTTTTCCTTCTGAAACAGGAAATGTCTGAGATATTGGGAAATTAATAGTTACTTGGGGGACTAAACCTGCATGCATGTATGCTTGCTTGCTTTCCATCTGCCCAACTTGTAAGTAAACCAGTGGTGTTGCCAAGTTTTCAAATTTGGGAATTAGAAGAGTGGAAACAGTTTAAAAGAACAGTTTTTTTTTTTGAACCAAAAATTGTTATTAAGTCAGTTTAGCTCTTAAGTGCAGTCATGTAGAATTTTTATTGATAAGCATTGAAGTCTTAGGAAACAAGCAAGCAGATGCATATGGATGGCAATGTGCACGCACACACATATACACTGCTGAAAAGTATGAGAAAGGGGAAGGGGGAAGGAAGGAAAGTAACTGCAGAAAACCCCATGAATCCTTACAGACTGCCAAGGAAAAATCTGGAGATCTTTCTGAAAAATTGGAAAAATCCCAGGAAAAAAAGTTCAAGGTTTTTCTCTGAAATCCCACCAAGAATAAGGCCATTACAAATCAAGATTGTGTTTTCCCATCCCTCAAAAACAAATACATATCTATGGGAGATTGGTTCCAAGACACACACACCTTGCAGATGCTGAAAACCACAGATGATAGCAAACACTATATATAGCATGGTAGTAGAAAAAACCCAGAAAAAGAGTATTTTAACAATGTGTTTATCAGAACTGGCCACTAGAGGGAGTCAGAGACCATGCTATGTATTCTTCAACAACAAGAATGTCTAGCATGGTCTCTGGTTCCACCAAGTGGCCAGTTCTGGTAAATAAATTGTGAGAATAGTTATTTCTAGGGATTTTTCTTTTAATATTGTTAATGTTTTCATACCACAAATAAGTGAAACCATGGGTACTGCTCCTGCAGATATGGGGGGGTCCTACTATACACTATCCATTTTTATCTGATCATCAAAAGCACATAATTTCTAGCACCACTTTTTATTGGAAACTTTGTTGTTGTTTAGTTGTTAAGTCGTGTCCGACTCTTCGTGACCCCATGGACCAGAGCACGCCAGGCCCTCCTGTCTTCCACTGCCTCCCGGAGTTTGGTCAAATTCATGTTGGTAGCTTTGATGACACTGTCCATCCATCTCGTCTTCTGTCGTCCCCTTCTCCTCTTGCCTTCACACTTTCCCAACATCAGGGTCTTTTCCAGTGAGTCTTCTCTTCTCCTGAGATGGCCAAAGTATTGGAGCCTCAGCTTCAGGATCTGTCCTTCCAGTGAGCACTCAGGGTTGATTTCCTTCAGAATGGATAGGTTTGTTCTCTTTGCAGTCCAGGGGACTCTCAAGAGCCTCCTCCAGCACCAATTCTTCGGCGGTCGGCCTTCTTTATGGTCCAGCTCTCACTTGGAAACTAGACACATGAATATATCTGCTTTGATGGGTTTCGGAGGCCAAAAGAAAGTGTGAATTCCGCCTCCTGAGTCTCCTTCTACATACTGTGCTCAAGACATTGTGTTAGCAATATCCCCTTATCTTTTTCTTGCACTGTAGTCCAAGCATCTCTAATGTAGTTTTTGGCAGAGTCATTTTACAAGCAATGCAGTTACCTATAACTAGTTATTTTGGGAGTTAATGGGAGTGAAACAATGTTACATTCGAAAAGTAATGCAATGAAAGATAGAAGTTGCTTTACTTGTGAAAAGAATAACATATGACTAGTTGCTTTCAAAAGTTACTTTTGAAATATATTTAAAGACATGTTTAAAGGCATTTTGATAGTTTATGCTATATTCTTCTCAATCCTAAGAGCTCTCCTCCAAAATATAGTGGGAAATAATGGAAAGGTGCTAACTGGATAGCATACTAAGTTGGAGTCCCTGGCTGCTGAGCTGAGGTTCGGAGTTTCACTGTGCCTCCCAGGAGAAAAGCCATCTTATATAGGGTAGCTACACAGTCCTAGAGCATCACCAAAAGAAAGATATACCACAATATAAATAAACCACTTCTGAATGTTTATACCTTGAAGACCATGGGAAGGTCACCATAAATCAGAATTAAATTTATAGTGTTGTTATGGGCTATCAAGTCACCTCCCACATATGGTGATCCTATAAATGAGTGACCTCTGAAATGTCCTGTCAATTACAGCCCTGCTCTGATCTTGCAAAGTCAATACCATGGCTTCCTTTATTGAATAAATCTGGCCTTCCTCTTTCCCTGTTGCCATCAGTTTTTCCTAGCATTATTGTCTTTTCCAGTGAGTCTTGACTTCTCATGATTTATCCAAAGAACTCAGTTTCATCTGCCTCAGTTTCATCATGTTAGCTCTAGAGAAGGCAAGCATTGCCATACGTTGAAATTAACTTCACAGTGCATGATTATTTATTGCTAACTGCTACTTTTTCAGTATTGTAATAAGCAACGACAAGAAGTTGCTTTCAAAACACTAGTAAGCAGAACAAGGTCCCTTTAAAAACTAACTTAAAACATATTGCCAGATGAAACAGTATTTTGTTTTCTGGTTGGCCTCATGTTCTCAAGTTACCACAAAATACCTGCTTTTTAATAGTAGATGAACAAACAGTCAATTTCTCTTCACCATTGCTGGCAAACAAAGATTGACTGTTTTTAATGTACATTTCAATTTTCAGTCCTTTAGCTGGCCATGAGGGAAATATAAGAGACCTAACCGCTTAGCAAAATGTTGTCATTATGTCAATACAACAGCATTATAATAGAACATTCTTGTCTGTTCCAGAAGTCTTTTTCCCCCCTTTGGCCTGGAATAATTTGATGCATATTTTATATAAATCTATAGTTTAACTCAGTAGGAAATATTGTTATGGTTGGTTCAATTACGATGATTATAAGCTTGGTTTCGTGATCATTGCAAAACAGCATAAGGCGTGCAGGCAAGTTTTCCCCTCCTCTGTGAGAATTGTTATTGTTGTTTAGTTGTTAAGTCGTGTCCGACTCTTCGTGAACCCATGGACCAGAACACGCCAGGCCCTCCTGTCTTCCACTGCCTCCTGGAGTTGGGTCAAATTCATGTTGGTAGCTTTGATGACACTGTCCAACCATCTCATCCTCTGTTGTCCCCTTCTCCTCTTGCCTTCACACTTTCCCAACATCAGAGTCTTTTCCAGGGAGTCTTCTCTTCTCATGAGATGGCCAAAGTATTGGAGCCTCAGCTTCAGGATTTGTCCTTCCAGTGAGCACTCAGGGTTGATTTCCTTCAAAATAGATAGGTTTGTTCTCTTTGCAGTCCAGGGGACTCTCAAGAGTCTCCTCCAGCACCACAATTCAAAAGCATCAATTCTTCGGCAGTCAGCCTTCTTTATGGTCCAGCTCTCACTTCCATACATCACTACTGGAAAAACCATAGCTTTGACTATGCGGACCTTTGTCGGCAAGGTGATGTCTCTGCTTTTTAAGATGCTGTCTAGGTTTCTCATCGCTTTCCTCCCAAGAAGCAGGCGTCTTTTAATTTCTTGGCTGCTGTCACCATCTGCAGTGATCATGGAGCCCAAGAAAGTAAAATCTGTCACTGCCTCCATATCTTCCCCTTCTATTTGCCAGGAGGTGATGGGACCAGTGGCCATGATCTTAGGTTTTTTTGATGTTGAGCTTCAGACCATTTTTTGCACTCTCCTCTTTCACCCTCATTAAGAGGTTCTTTAATTCCTCCTCACTTTCTGCCATCAGAGTGGTATCATCTGCATATCGGAGGTTGTTGATATTTCTTCTGGCAATCTTAATTCCGGCTTGGCATTCCTCCAGTCCAGCCTTTCGCATGATGTATTCTGCATGTAAGTTAAATAAGCAGGGAGACAATATACAGCCTTGTCGTACTCCTTTCCCAATTTTGAACCAATAAGTTGTTCCATATCCTGTTCTAACTGTTGCTTCCTGTCCCACGTATAGATTTCTCAGGAGATAGATAAGGTGGTCAGGCACTCCCATTTCTTTAAGGACTTGCCATAGTTTGTTGTGGTCCGCACAGTCAAAGGCTTTTGCGTAGTCAATGAATACTGGAAGCCAAACCACTGGTCCAGCAGGCTCTGTATTGACCATGCAATGGAGTAGGCAGTCTTCAAGCTTGTTTACCTGAGCAGGGAAGATCACCAGCATGAGGGCAGTGCAGTGCATAGTAACTGAATGGCTAAAGCCAAACACTGCTGCTATTGTTATAGTTTTGCTTCAGCATCCATTCCCAGAACCACATGTACACGTGTGTGCATGTGCACACCTGTGCATGTGCGCGCACACACACACACACACACACACACACACACACGCCTAGAAACAGAAGGCCACTTTATAGAATATTCTCCAAACATTTTCCATCCTCTTTTTTTCTGTTCCTGATGGCTGCTCCTTCCCCATCCTGTCAATCCCTTGGAATGACACCGGATACGGGGCGCTGTGAAGGATGCAAAATGGCAGCCAGATTGCCAACATGGTTGCTGCTTGCTGCTGTTGCCACTCAACATGGCAGCTCAGAGAAGAGACACACCTACAGTTCCACTTTCAAGACGCATGCTTAAGCAGTCCTTCCCTTTTCCTTTCATTGCATTTCCCTACCCCGCCTCATGTGTTTGGAAAACTTGTGAACAACCACTGTATGAGGACAACTGCACAAGTCATTTCTGTTTGGTGACCACTATCAGTCCGTCCAATCAATAAGTTTATTGCATTCATATGACCTGTTCAGATACACATCAACAGACTTACACACAATATAAAAAGCACAGGAAGTTTTGTGTTTTTTGAGCAATGACAAGTTATCGAACATCTTCCAATAAGTAGGTTCTTCTTCATATTACAACAAGGAAAAAGTTCACAACTTAAGTAGTAACATAAGGATTCCTGTCTGACGAACAACACCTGTATGTTCTGTGCTGTCAAGTCGGAACCAACTTAGAGAGACCCTACTAGGGCTTTCAAGGCAAGTGAGATCTTTAAGGAGTGGTATTACCAGTTTGGCTCCCCCAGTGAGTTTCCACGGCTGAGCAGGGGATTCGAACGATGTTCTCCAGAGTTCTACTCCTTCACTCTGTCCCTGCACCATACTGGGAAACAGCACATAACCAACTTCTTACCAGGATAGCCTTGGAATTTTTGTGAAATGGGACAAATGATTCCTTATTTGTTCCTAGAACTTACAGGATGGAAGGACATGAGACAAAAATTCAGGAGCCCCAGCCATGCATGGACAATATCTCTCTTGATGGGGAATTCATAAAAACCTCCCTGGAGCAATGCTGAGGATAGAACATTGGATCTAGCAAGCAAAAATGCTCTGTGAGCCTGGGGTGTCCTAAGAGTGGTTGAATCATGATCTGCTAAGCACTCATGCAGGACCTGGGCATGCCCAAGCACATGACGGACAGTTAGCAACACGACATTTAATTGCTAGCTCACATTCTGCAGTTCCAAAGGATTTTGGTCTCTCTCTTACTCCTGCACCATTGCCCTCACCCCTTTTGTAAAAAATTCTGAATATGAACAAGGAAGGCCAAATGTGTGCTGGGTGTTGTTGCTGGTGTTGTTGTTTTTTTAAAAAATCCATCCTGTATTCTCCACCCCCAACATTCCTTTGCACCTTTTAACACTTTTTTTCTCTCTCTTTTTGCTTTCCTTTTTCTCACCTATGAATTATATTTTGTTCACACAACAGCATCTGCACAGAGCATTGGCAAATCAAGCTGTACTGCTGGAACGCAGCCAGTGATGCTCTGAGGCTGCAATATGGCGTGCCAAGACTGCAGAGAGACGAGCCAGGAACTGCCACCGCCACCCCACCTCCTATCTCTCCAGCCGACTCTGCCACTCAGTGAATGCCACTCTCTCTGTCCACCCACCAATTGTAAATGGCTGTCATTTTCCTGGAATAGGAAAGAATCAGACAACCCAGGTTCGCTGTTGCCCTGGCTCCAATCCTGACAAGGACTGAGCGTGGCCGTTTCTTATCTGTGGCCATCTTGACATCTGCTCAGACAAAACAAACCACCAGTCCCCTGCACGCTAGAACTGATGCTGAGTTGCCTTCGCGTTTCGTCTTCTGAGGGGGGGAAAAGGTCACGACAGGTCAGTGTCCACTTGAAATGTCTTCAGGAAAAAAAATCTTGTTGCTTCAGAAAATGGGGATGTTGTATTTAAGGCACAACATTTATTCTCCATTGGACATGAGAGGAAGGCATTATGATTTAAACGAGATGGCTGGCTCTTGACCACCAGGCAATGTTAGTAAATTCTTCAAACACAAACTGAAAGGAAATTTGCCCCATTTTCAGTGGGTAAATTTGATAGAATTGGGCAGGAACTAAAACAGCTATTCCCATGACAAAGAAGAGTTGTTGCTGTTTGCTCTATAGGTGTTAAAGGTAAGGATCTTATCAGGGGAAAAAGAAGGGTGTGTGTGAAGTATTTTGATATTGCTGAGATGTTTGCCAAGACTGGCTGTGTCTTTTCTAGTCCCGAAGCAAGGCACATGCATACAAACACAGAAGCTCAGAGATGGCACCAGCAGGATTTAAAAGACACAAAAAACCCATCTGATGCTCGTACGTTTACAAATTCATGCAACAAGGAAACAATACTACAGTTTATTCCCAGTACTGCACATTTTACAGCAATATGTAGGGGGGAGCAGGGGGAACCACAGAAATGCACCATTTTAAAAAGAGACCTCCCCCCTGCCCTATGCCACCATCTCGTGGCATGTTTACAGCATAGAGAAAAAAATGTGAATGTTTATTGAAGAAGAACAAGGCAAGGCAGGATTTACACCCCAGTGACAACTCTAATCCCCCCTTCCATCACTTAGTTTCTTGTGTTTTACCATTATGACTTTCCTCATCTCTCTTTTTTGTTTTGATCTTGTTTGTTTTAATTCTTGGTTTTATATTGCTCGGACTGTAAGCCGCCCAGAGTAGATTCATTTAGAATCTAGATGGGCGGAGTAAAAGCTGAATGAATGAATGAATGAATGAATGAATGAATGAATGAATGAATGAAAATCACACCCAGATATTAACAGGGATTCGAATCTGGATTTTGAAGAGTTAGCACTTGAATAGATGAATATTCATCATGGATAGATGACACCAGGCTTGTAGGGGCTTTGGGGCCACAGAAAAGGTTCTCTCCTGAAAATCTTGAAACCTGGGAAGTCTCATATGGAGAAATACTGTATGTAGTCCTTCAGATAGCCTGGACCCATGTGGCATAGGGCTTTATAGGTCATGATGACCAATACTTTGAATTAGGCCTGGAGATGAATTGGCAACTAGTGGGGCTATTAAAACAGTGGGATTATGTGTTCCCTGCACTGAGTGAGATCAGATGTCTCCAGGAATGGGCATTAGCTTTAGTTGTACAAATATACTCCTGGACAATGTCAACATTTACTTTAAATACCAATTGTATAAATATAAATGGGCCAACAGCTTGCATTCTGACAATTAGAAGCCAGAACAAAGCATTCTTGATTGGGATAAATCAACTGAACATTGAAAAATCTAAAGAGCCTGTAGGTATGTTTTGTCAGTAAAGGCGGCAGTTCCCTTACATCGGTGACTGTCACAACTTTGTCCTCTCTACTTTCCTTAATTCCCTGAGAGATTTCAAATGGAAAATGTGTTCCTTCATTTTCTTTTCACAAGCTGGTTGTAGAGCATGATTTGACAACCGCTCCATCCCCAGAAAACACAGATGAAACATATTCACCAGTGTGACAGCATTTCTTTAGAGAGTTCATGGCTTTCTAGATTATTTTATTCTGAACATTCTGCTTTGTGCAGCTAGTGCCAGACCTAAAAGATTCTTGGTGTTTGTATGCAGGAGCAGGAGGCAATCCCAAATCAGCTGCTAATGCAATAACCAAGAGAGATGTCTAATTTGCTTGTACCTTGGAGGCCAGGGCTTTCTCCTAGTCCTTCCCTAGGGCTCTGTAAAGATTAGTGTTTTCCAAGGACTGAATTATCCATTATAAGGCCTGCATGTCTCTGTAGATGCTGATCAAAGACCTCTATGTTAGCCCTACTG
Organism: Intellagama lesueurii; assembly: GCA_037013535.1. Lineage (NCBI taxonomy): Eukaryota > Metazoa > Chordata > Lepidosauria > Squamata > Agamidae > Intellagama > Intellagama lesueurii. The sequence goes on along the minus strand of JBAJHW010000010.1, from coordinate 23,339,859 downwards.
AACTAGTAAGGGATATAGAAGGGGTATGATGTATCCATTTGTTTGTGTTTTCCTCCCAATTTATTCAACACTCTTTACTACAGAAGTAAAGAGTATTTTTTAAATTCTTTGTTCTTGTCAATTTCAGGGTCCCCCAGTGCTCTTGCCCTCTTTAAAGTACTAGGTTCTACACAAATATTATGGGTATTTTTATCAGCATCCACACGACATAGCACTTGTCTCACTTAGTGTAGTAAAATTTTCTGTAGCTTTCCATGCTTTTTCATCTCTCCTGATAGCATGGTTTATTTTTAGTCTTTCTTTGTTCCAGGAGTGGGTGAAGTTAAGCATCTAGGGGATTTCTAGATGTTGTATTTAAAAAACAAAAGATTAATTCAAACCTTTCTTCTTGTTGTTGTTTAGTCGTTAAGTCGTGTCCGACAGCCACTTTGCTTTCTTGCATTTCCTTTTCTTTGGGATGGTTTTTGTTGCTGCCTCCTGTACAATGTTACAAGCCTCCAGCCATAGTTCTTCAGGCACTCTGTCCACCAAATCTAGTTCCTTAAATCTGTTCTTCACTTCCACTGTGTATTCATAAGGGATTTGGTTTAGATTATACCTGACTAGCCCAGTGGTTTTTCCTACTTTCTTCAGTTTAAGCTTGAATTTTGCTATAAGAAGCTGATGATCAGAGCCACAATCAGCTTCTTGTTCTCTTGACAAAACTCTATTAGCCTTTGCCCTGCTTCGTTTTGAACTCCAAGGCCAAACTTACCTGTTGTTCCTTTTATCTCTTGACTCCCTACTTTAGCATTCCAGTCCCCTATAATGAGAAGAACATCTTTCTTTGGTGTCAGTTCTAGAAGGTATTGTAAGTCTTCATAGAATTGGTCAATTTCAGCCTCTTCAGCATTGGTGGTTGGTGCATAAACTTGGATTACTGTGATGTTGAAAGGTCTGCCTTGGATTCGTATTGAAATCATTCTATCATTTTTGAGATTGTATCCCAGTACAGCTTTTCCCACTCTTTTGTTGACTATGAGGGCTACTCCATTTCTTCTACGGAATTCTTGCCCACAATAGTAGATATGGTAATCGTCTGAATTGAATTTGCCCATTCCTGTCCATTTCAGTTCACTGACACCCAGGATGTCAATGTTTATTCTTGCCATCTCCTGTTTGACCACATCCAGCTTACCAAGGTTCATAGATCTTACATTCCAGCTTCCTATGCAGTATTCTTCTTTGCAGCATCGGACTTTCCTTTCACTTCCAGGCGCGTCCGCAGCTGAGCGTCCTTTCGGCTTTGGCCCAACCACTTCATTAGCTCTGGAGCTACTTGTACTTGTCCTCCGCTCTTCCTCAGTAGCATGTTGGACACCTTCCGACCTGAGGGGCTCATCTTCCAGCATGATATCTTTTAGCCTTTTGTTTCTGTTCATGGGGTTTTCTTGGCAAAGATACTGGAGTGGCTTGCCAGTTCCTGCTCCAGGTGGATCGCGTTTAGTCAGAACTCTCCACTATGACCTGTCCATCTGGGTTTCTTAAGAAACCTTTCTTAAAGAGAAGTAATTTTCTTACAGAAAGAAAAGGTTGGATGTAAATTCCCACAAACCCTCTACTTCTACCCAACTGCATAAGAAGAAAGACTTTTGCTCCATCTAGAACATCCATAAGTTGTCTGAACTCAGTGAGACATTTCTAGGGATCCTGGTAGACAATCATGAATCAACAGCAGCAAAACAAAAGTGGCTGCTATACTAGACTGTATAAACCTAGTAATAGTGCTACTCTGTTGTGCTTTGATCCAACTTCACCTAGAGTACTGTGTCTGATTTTGAGCACTACATTTTAAGAAGGATATCAGGAAGCTGAAATGTATCCAGAGGATGGCAAACAGAATGATAAGAGGTATGGAAACTAATCCCTGTGAGGAAAGATTGTAGCAATTTCACATGTTTAGCCTGGGGAAGAGAAGACTGAGAGGTGCAATAATAGCCATCTTCAAGTATCTGAAAGAGTCTTACATAGAAGATGGAGCTGGTTTGTTTTTTGCAGCTCAGAAAGATAAGACCAGAAGTAATGAATTCAAGTTACAAAAAAAAGGAGATTTTGACTAAACGTTAGGAAGAACTTAACAGTAAGACCTATTTGACTATGAAATCAATTACCTCAGAGGCTGATTGAGATTTTTAAGCAAACATTATATAGTCACTCATCAGAGATGCTTTAGCTGTAGATTTCCTGCCCTATCAGGAGGCTGCACCCAATGACCCACAAAGATGTTGCTGAGGTTTCTTGTCTTTTCATGCAAGGTTCAGACAAGCAAGGATTTATATTCCTACTCCATACTCTGTGAATTCTGCCAGAATGATGGAGTGGTTAAGAGTGTCACATTAGAACTAGGGAAATCCAGATTCAAATTCTGACTTAGCTCTCAATTTTTTTTTGAGATATCAGACAAAACCAAAATAAAAATAAAGAAGACAAAAACGTTGTGACACTTTAAAGACTAACTGCTATATTCTAATGTGAGCTTTTGTGGACACGTCCACTTCCGCAGACAAGTTTTATGGGATGACATTGACTCAACCACTGGAAATCCCAGTTGTCTCCAGTTTCAGATGCCTATAAATTGAACAGAAACCCTCTCTATTTTTTCAGTCCACACCCTTGGAACAATGAGGACTGGGAACTTGAATGTTTCTTTTAATGAAAAAGATTATTGTCAAAATTCCAGTGGGAGCTATCAGTCTCATGTTTAAAACCCCAAAGCCATTAGTAAGTCCACAAAGAGCAGAAAGACAATAAAGTCTGTGCCATTGACTAAGTCTCCTGCAGTGTAAAAGCTCAAAAGCACAGTCAAAATGATAAAGGAGCCATCAAGGACCTTCTCAGCAAATGATTATAATTCGAGCTTTCTCTGTTTCTCCCCTCCCTTGGCCCCCTTTATGGTTAAAGAAAGTGGCTATCTCTCAGCTGCCACATCAGAGAGCTCCTTGATCAATCTGTTGGTTTATCAGACATCATGGAGCGCCTTGATCAAACTCCTGATTGGGAAACCACAGTTGAATTGTCATTGATATGAATGCTACCCATGCTTACTTTTATTTCCCGTGGTGCAAAGTGAGGCCCTATATCTAACAATTAATACAGACTTCTTCCAGAGCAATGAGCAAACTAATACAAGTCAGGGAAAGCATTTCTTTTTCAGAGATATGTCCATAAAATGATAGGCTTATCTTAAAGATCACAAAGCTGGTTGGATAGCTCAATGGTTTAGGTATCTGACTGCAGGAGTTTGATTCCCCACTGGACCTCCTGGGAGAAGAGTCAGCCTGGGTGGCCTTGGGCCAGCTGCATAGTCTCAGGGTGCCTCCAGAAGAAGATAATGGTAAACCACTTCTGAAATCCTGAAAAGGGTTGCCATCAGTCAGAATTGACTGGACAGCACATTATTATTAAAGATCATCAAGGAAATGGGGGAGAAGTGGATATTCTGTCACACAACAAACGTAATGTTTGATCCGCTGGTGACCCACGCTTCGTCAGCATGGGTCGCCAATGCCTCCTTCCCAGGATATCGCGAGACGCTGGAAGTCTCATGAGAGCGACCCGGGAAGGGAGGGGGGAAGGAGTGAGCGACTTAAGGGGCATACCCCCTCCCTTTGACCTCTTCCTTGCTGGCAACAGAAGGAGGATGGAGCTCCGTTGCTTGGGCTGAATTTAAACTGCGTAGCTCCGATCGGCAGCCTGGGCGATCTCGCTTATTGGAAGGGGGGTTGCATTGGCACCCCCCTCTATGGTTTGATTCACTGGGTTTCAGCTCCTGAATCAAGGAGCTGTGTTTCTACAGAAGAACTTAATTTCCTTGAGTTTATTGTTTTATTGTTGAGACAGGGAGTGGAGATCGCGTTAGGCGGGGAGGCGCCGCCGTTCGGGCCTGGCCAAACAGGCACCTGGCACCCTGAGTGCCCACACTTTGGAATTAAATATTATTAATAAATAAATAGATCCATAAATTAATTTGCATTGATTAATTAGACAGTGTTGTATAAATATTAGGACTTATAGAAAATTTATTAACTCCATATCAGGAGTGGGGGTGAATTGGAGTTGGGTTCCACCCATTAGGGGTGGGGCAAATTAACCCAGCGGGCCTTGGTCTGTAATAATAATAATAATAATAATAATAATAATAATAATAATAATAATAATAATAATAATAATTAATAATAATAATAATAATAATAATAATAATAATAATCAATTAATTAATTAATAATATTAATAATATTAATATTAATAAAATTAATTTATATAAAATTATTTACAAATAATAAAGAAATAATAACTATATTACTGAAAGGAAGTACATTAAGTAAAATAATAAAGTAAAGGTTGGTAGGCATAAGTCTTTAGAGGAAGGAGCTTAGTTGAGCCCAGGCAGCACCTGGAAGGGGCTTGGTAAAAGGGTTTTAGCTGAATTCTATATACTAAATTTCTACAATATTAACTAATCTATTGACTGACACCGATTTGGGGTCGTGTAATATAGTTAATTGGTAGTTTTAAGCTTGAGGCGAGTGTAGGTATTTGGGATGAAGCTGCTTGAGGAGGTTAGGCACACAAAGGTTTGGGTTTGCGTGCTCGCGATGGCTTCCAGGAAGGGCCAAGGTAATAAGAAGGGCAAGCAGCCTGCTAAGAAGTGTGCAGCTCCTCAAGTTTCACCTCCTCAGTCATCCTCCGAAGAGGAGACTTGGCCCATTTGGCAACAGTTACAGGACAAGATTTTGGCTTTAGAAGCTGAAAGAGCAGCACAAAGGGCTCCACAGCATAGCGAGCCGCAACCATGCCATTCAGCTAGAGCCATAGGAGAGCTAAGCTTAAGGCCATGGCGGAAAATTTAATGCCTCGCTTTGCTGCTTTAGAGGCTGATCGGCAGGCCACAGGGACATCCAGGAGAGGATCAGATGCATCAGCAGTAACACCTCAGCACCGGAGCGAGGATGAGGCACAAGGGACACCGACGCCGGAGGCTGCTGGGTCATATGCATCGGCTGGAGGTCAGCAGGAAGGAGTTCAAGAGTTGGCAACAGGCTATCAGTATGGCAGGGAGGAACATGATGCGGCACCACCCCTGCCATCAGGTGAGCTGGCGGTTGCACCGGACACCCTCCCGACATTACCTTCCTGGCCCTGGCCAGGCAGTGGTCAGGGTAGTTTACCATTCCACTCAACACACGACATACAGGGGTTTAGGGCCCGAGCCACTCCTTGGCCTAGTACAAGTACGCCAGTAGGAAGCTGGGCGACTCCCTATCCACAAATTACCTTCCCAGCACCACTGGGTTCGACAGCCAGTGTAGGGGTTTGGCCCTACCCATCAGTACCCAACACTGACTACAACTCTGTCCCTTTAAAGGCTCTGCCTTTTGGGGATCACACTATGTTGTTGGGTGATCATCTCACTCCAGCTACTAAAGAAAAATATGGTGAGGTAACTACGTGGACTTGTTTGAGCTCTTGAATAGGAACGTAGACAAAAAGGATTTTGAAAAAGAGGATGAAAGAGAGAAAGAGACATAGGCCAGATCGGACATGGGCAAACTGGCTCCCTGGCTTCCTAATTTACGCTGGGGTGGTAGTGAAGGCACAGCCTTGGATAGCTCAGTCAATGTTCCAATACCTTGACTTGATCTACAGGGCACACGCAGCCTTCGTAGGGCAGGCCTGGTTGCTTTGTGATGAATCATTTCGTATGAGAAGTGAGATTCACCCGAATTTACGATGGGACAAGCCTTTGCCAGGCCTCTGGCTGCAGTATATGATGCCAGCCAGGCCTAACTCAGGTGACAGGTTTGATAGTGGACATCTTATTCACAGAGCTGGACAGAATCTGAACCCCCATGTAGGCACGGGGCAGGCGGTTCAACCCCGCTTGCTCTGCTGGGATTATAATGTGAAGGGCGCATGCTCACGTAAAGCATGTCGTTTCAGACATGAATGCTCAGTGTGCGGCGGCCAGCACCTCAGCTCATTGTGTTTTAGGGCCAGAGCTCAAAGAAACAGCAGCAAAGAGTCTGGAGGTAATAAAAAGACAAACGGTGGAGGGGGTCACCTTAACAAAGGGCCCCAGCCCAATTAAGATCTTGGTATTAGAGGCATGTTTGCAGGACTACCCTAGGCGGGCAGATGCTGATTACCTTTTGGAATGTTTTAAGACTGGTTTCAGGATACCAGCGGTAGGGGAGTGTAAGGCGTTTTTCGCACAAAATCTGAAATCAGTAAAAGGGATGGAAAGCATAGTCAAGGAAAAAATTTGAAAGGAAGTAAAAGAAGGTAAAGTGCTGGGACCTTTTCCAAACACTCCGTTGCAGAACCTGAGGGTCTCGCCGCTGGGCATGGTGCCCAAAAAGAACCAGGGAGAGTTTAGGCTGATCCATCACTTGTCATACCCAGAGGGTGAGTCAGTGAATGATGTCATTCCTCCAGAACTATGCACGGCGCATTACACCTCATTTGCTGAGGCGATGCGTATGGTCCGTAGGTGTGGAGTGGGGCCGAGCTTGCAAAATGTGACATTAAATCAGCATTTCGTATTCTCTCGGTTCATCCCCAGGATTTTGACTTATTGGGTTTTTATTTTCAAGGATTTTACTACATTGATCGGGCCTTGCCTATGGGCTATTCTGTATCATGCGCGGCATTTGAGCATTTTAGTTCATTTTTGGAATGGAAGCTCAGGTGTAGGGTAGGTTGCAAGAACACGGCCCATTATTTGGATGACTATCTTTTTTGTGGAGAAGGCAGCACCGGGAGATGCAAATTTATTCTAAAAGTGTTTCAATCAATGGCGCACGAGCTTACCCTTGGCTGAAGAAAAGACTGAGGGAGCAGCCACTTCCCTTACATTTTTGGGAATAGAGTTGGACACAAAACGGCAGACTTCCAGATTGCCAGATAGTAAATTGAACGGCCTTAAGGTTCGGATCAATTTGATACTAAAGGAAAGAAAAGTGTCACTGAGGGAGCTGCAGGAGATTGTAGGTCACCTAAATTTTGAATGTGGGGTGGTTGCGCCAGGTCGTGTGTTCCTGCGTAGGTTTTGTGTTGCAATGAAAGGTCTCCATTGTCCTTTCCACAGAACAAGAGTTACAAGGGGTATGAAACAGAATTTGCAAGTTTGGAGCCAATTTTTAGTAGAGTTTAACGGGGTCTCCTTTTGGAGGTCTGATACGAACCTTAGGGCCGGGTTCCAGGTCCAGACAGATGCAGCTGGCTCCCTGGGTTTGGGGATCTATTTTAGAGGCAGATGGTGCACTGAACGGTGGCCTGAGGAATGGCACCAGCAAGGGATCACTAGGGACCTTACATTCTTGGAATTTTTTCCAATAGTAGGCGCTCTGTGGCTATGGGCGCATGAATGGGCCAACTCAGTAGTACGCTTCTGGTGCAACAATCAGACAGTGGTTTACATAACAAATAACCCCACTTGGCACTCTGAACATGTTATGGCATTGGTGCACGCATTCACATTGCACGCTCTAAGGCAGGGGTCCCCAACCCCCAGTCCGTGGCCCGGTGTCAGTCCGTGGGCTTCCCAGGACTGGGTCATGGAGACGGATCTCCAACCTTGCCCGCCTGCATGGTGGGCATGTCACACTCGCGAGGGGCGGGTGTCACACTTGCGGGGGGGTGTCACGCTTGCACGCATGCGCCCAAGCGTGACACACCCACCCATGAGCGCAACATGCCCACCCACAAGCGCAACATGCCCACCTGTGAGCACGGGGGTGCCCCTGCCCCCCATGCACGGAGCCCGCCCCCCAACTGGTCCGCGGTTCCAAAAAGGTTGGGGACTGCTGCTCTAACATTTTAGTTCAGGCAAAGCACATTCCTGGCCTCGATAACAGTATAGCTGATGCATTATCACGCCAACAGATCAATCGGTTCAAGGAGTTAGATCCAGGAGCCAACGAATTCCCAAAGACTCTTCCCCCAGAGGTCTGGCAAATTGGCGTGATGGTGTGGAAAGAGCAATAGGTTTGGCCCTGGCCCTGAAGAAACAAAAAGGCAGTGAGTATAGAATTCCAGGAGTTCAGAAACCTAGTGGGTTTGGAGCTGATATGGCCTGCCCCGGTGGAACACCTACAACAGTTTATAGTGTATTTACATAGGAAAGGACTGGCGCCAGGATCCATACAGGGCAGGATGTCAGCACTGGCCTTTCATGCTAGGGTCCAGGGGTATCAGGATTATACCTCCGACTTCTGCATCAGAAAGATGATTGAGGGCTGGAGTAAAGAAAGGGGGTGGGTCAAGGATACAAGGGTTCTCATATCCCCGGCATTGTTGGGAAAAAATGTCAACAATGGATTGTCATTTGTAGAGATTACTAAGAAGCAGCGTTGTTTAGGGCGGCGGCGTTGTTAACATTTTTTGGCGCATTAAGAATTAGTGAAGTGGTAGCTACAGGAAAAGGCGATGTGACCAAAGTAGCATTGCAATGGCAGGATGTTAGGTTAGAGGACAATGCGGTTCGGATTCACATTTGCCGATCCAAGCCGACCAGCGAGGTAGAGGCACCAATCTTACCTTAGCACCTTGTTCTATAGAGGAGTCATGTCCAGTAAGGGCAATAGGTACATATTTGGAAGTCAGGGGCCAGGGACAGGACTACTTCTTTGTGCAGAAGGATGGTTCCCCTTTAATGAAATATCAGTTTTGGAAAATGACAGACATAGCACTACATAAAGTAGGAATTCAAGGCTTAAAATTTGGTACACATTCTTTTCAAATTGGTGCTGCCTCAACCGCAGCCACCTTAGGCTATCATCCAGATGATATTAAACAGCTGGGGTGATGGTCATCGACAGCTTACCACAGATATATCAGAACACTCCCTCATGTCTACGCAGGTGCCTGGTTCTTTTCTGTCGTTGCAGGTCCAGTAGCGATAGTGAGGCGGCTGCACGTCATGGTGATTGGCCATAGTTACGTGTTTGGGGCAGCACGCTATGCGGCCAAGTCGGCCTGGGGGAGTAATTTGGGCCTCAGAGCTAGAGCCCAGATTGAATGGAAAGGGTTGCGAGGAATGCAATGGGGCCAATTTTGCAGAGCGGCTGCATTTGGCTTGCAACCCCCAGACTTGTTGTTAATACACTTGGGAGGTAATGATCTGGTCAGGTATGGTGGAAAGGCTTTGATCTTGGATGTAATACGTGACCTCAGATGGCTGAGGGTGATATACCCTGCTATGAGCATTTTATGGTCCACGATCATCCATCGGCTCATGTGGAGGGCAGAATGCCATGCTCAGCGAGTTAACACTGCGCGGAGGAGTGTTAACAGGGAAGTGTGCAGAGCAGTATGTAATGGCCCTAGATCGGTGATTGATCACTGGGAGATCCGTGTTGATAGGCCTGAGCTTTTTCGGCACGATGTAGTGCACCTTTCGGACAGAGGTTTGGATATCTTTCTTAAGGACATCCGGGGGGGGGGGGGGCTGCTTCTGGAGCTTGAGCGGTTGGATGGCAGGCATGGGACTTAGCATCGCTAGTCCCTATGCTGTGGCAGGTAGTGTGGATAGAACAGGTTTCGGTGAGTCCCCTCGCAATCACTGTAATGTATAGCTCGTCTGACCTCACAGGGCTGCGGATCGTGCGATTACAGTGCTTAAGGGGGAAGATGCGCTGGGGCCACACCCGGACCAACAGTCAACAAAGAGAAGGTGGCTCGAGGTCCGGGGGGTGGTCAAATTTGGGCCGGCCGGGTTCTCACTGTATTCACAACTGTGAGAACTTGGGGCTAGGGACTTGTCCATTTGTTTGATAAGGGGTCCGTTGAGACCCCTGTGGAAAACCTGCTTCCGCACTACGGCAGGACCCCCCTTTTTGTGGTGGGCAATAATGATTATTCAATAAAGTATGACCCATGTTTATCCCGTAATACTTGTCTCACGTCATTATTCTGGGGTAAGGGGGCAATGTGCAAACTCAGAACAATTAAAAGAATCAGAACTGTCCCTACTAAACACTGTCTCTAATAAATGAGACACCACGAGCCTTTGTGACTTATGGTGTCTCAGAAGGACAGCATTCAGGCCTAGCCCAATGCAAATGGCATATCTGAATAGAGTCTTCCATCAACATCAATAAATATGAATGGGGAAAAAATTATACCTGTGCAGAATGGCCCCTCAAAAATGTCCACCCCGTATTTGTGTGAAGACAAATCGGAGAGACCATTTCACAGACTTTGCCCTACAGAAGATGAAGCCCTCCAACAATTTTAAGGATGTACAGCTCACAAATTAGCTGTGTCCGTGGCACAGTTTTGTTATTTTTCTCCCCAAGGATTTCTGGTTTTGGCATGGCTGTAATAAGCGGCAGCCACAGGAGCTGCTATGGAGCCTATCCACCATTTTGCTTCTTCCACAACCCTCTCCACCTAGTGTAATTCTAGTACAGTAGTTCTAAGTTTTGGGTCCCCAGATGTTCTTGGACTAAAATTCCCAGAAGCCGTCACCACTAGCTGTGCTGACCAGGATTTTTGGAATTGTAGTCCAAGAACATCTGGGGACCCAAGGTCAGGAACCACTGTTCTAGGGCACCGGGATAAGGGTGGCAGGGAGGCAGCTGCCTCAAAAATGGTGAAGAGACTTTTAGAAAGAGTTCTGAAAAAATATCCACCTGTTTGGGGAGAGGAGTAAAAGAAAGATCTCAGGACGTTTCTTTGTGGGGGGAAGTATTCTGAGAACTTTTGACTCAGTGTTTGTGATTCTTCAGGACTCAGCACCATTTAACCAACTGTTAAATATCTGCAAGGCCATTAGAGATACATGTTGTTTCTTCTGCAGGTACTTGGAGTTCAGTTCCTCCCCTGTACAACTTGAAGCACATATGAGGCAGGGCAGGGTTGGGCACAGCTCCATAAAAAAAAAAGAGATGAAACAAGTGCTGTGTCAGAATTTGTCCTCAGTTTTCCCAGAAGTTCTATTTCACTGTGAAAAAGACTGCCCTTCTAATCTCATTTTCACGGCTTTTTAGAATGTCTTGTAATTTTATTTTTGACCATGTCATAACACTGCAACGTAGCCAAGAGTGGAATATTGGTTTGCAACCCTCCTGTGTTTTCACATTGTTTCTTCTCTCTTTTTTCCTGCCACATAAAATCTGTTCCCCCGTAATACCATTTAATTGTAAATAGCAGGAGCTGGTTCTCGAAGCACTCAAAAGCTAAAAGCGAGTTTTGCAAAAAAAAAAAGGGAGGAAAGCAGTTGTTTGACTGGAGCTCACAACAGCCATAGCTAGCATAACCAAGGGATGCCTAGAATTTCAAACACCTGACTAAGATTCAAGATAAATGGGAACTAGGTAAAAGCCAGAGTGAAACACAGCGGAACAGGGAATTCTTAATAAAAATTGATGCCAAAAATAGTGGGATGCAATGGACAAACATTGAACAGTATTTTAGACCTCAAACCTCAATATATTACTCTTTCATTAACCCTTTCTTGCCCCCAAACCCACTAGAAAGGAATACAGTGGCCCGGAATGGCAACTTTCAGGTAGGAAAATCAAACCAAATTCATAACATATGAAGCCACAAATCATTCTTAGGAACAAGATAACAGTACCCATACCTGGAGGGACAGATCCTGAAGCTGAGGCTCCAATACTTTGGCCATCTCATGAGAAGAGAGGACTCCCTGGAAAAGACCCTGATGTTGGGAAAGTGTGAAGGCAAGAGGAGAAGGGGACGACAGAGGACGAGATGGATGGACAGTGTCATCGAAGCGACCAACATGAATTTGACCAAACTCCAGGAGGTAGTGGAAGACAGGAGGGCCTGGCGTGCTCTGGTCCATGGGGTCACGAAGAGTCGGACATGACCTAACGACTAAACAACAACAACCCATACCTGCCAGAAAATTGATATTGTGAAAAACATCCCAGAACAGTGACTTCTGAGTAGAGCAACCCAACCAAATTCACCTGCCCCATCCGGCTAGAGGGAACTGATGCAAGCAGCCCCCAAACGCCCCCAGGAACAACATCCCTGCACCTACTCCAAGCAGAAAATCCATATTAGAAGAATCACTTCAGAATGGATTCTTAGTAGGATAGCTCAGTGAAAATAATCATCCGTTGTAGAATTAAAATGAAACAAAGCATAAACAGCTTGAAGGCACAGAACAACAGCCTACTCCCTCTGAGTCTTCTCTTCTCCAGGCCAAGCCAAAGTGATGGGAAGCCGGTCAGAAAGCATATAACCACAGTCTCTTTTTCTATGCGTGGGTTGTGCTTCCTGTGGAAGGTCAGTGGTTTGATGTCATACTCCCATCCAGTCACGTGTGAGTGCTGAATTGGTTGCTGTCACTAGCTTGGAAGCTCCTCTTTATGGATTCTTTACAAAATAATAATAATGGATTCTTTTCAACAGACCCAGAACAGGCCCCGGAATGTGATTCCTGAAGCTCTTTCTGAGCTATTTTGTGAAATATGGATTTTCTGATTGGAATGGGTACCAGAAGGTGGCTGCTAGGGCTTTTTTGTGTGTGGTTTGCTGCATGACTCTCATCTGGTGGAATGAGTGAATTTCACTGGGCTGTCCTGTTGCTGTTCTGAGCTTCTCCCCACCTCCACCCCTACAATATTGATTTTCTGCCTGCAGTGTGTAGTGGAATATTGTCCCTGCAAACATTTTGTGGCTAGTTGCATCAGAATCCTTTAAGTCAGATGGGATGCATGAGTTTTCTTAACTGTCATCCTTAAGGGAGTTGAGAAGTGTAGGGCTACATGTTCTGTCCTGAGTCTGGTGCCATTCAGCATCTATATAAATGACTTGGATCATAGTTTTGTAGGGGCTTATCAAAATTCAGATGATGCCAAATTTTGAGGGAGGGGGCGCTAATATTTCAGAAGACAGAAATAGGATTGAGAGGATCTTGAGAGATTGGAGAAGTATGCTGCAAAAAAGCAAAATTAGTTCAGGCAGGAAAAAAAATGTGAAGTTATGCATTGAGGTAGGAAAAATCAATTGCACAGATATAGGCTGGGTGACACCTGGTTGTACTGTGTACGAAAAGGATCCAGACGCCTTACTAGACAACAAGCTAAACATAAGTCAACAGTGGATTTTACAATTCTAGGCTACATCAACATTCGTATAGTGTCCGATAAAGAAAAATAATATGCTCCCAGCAAAGAGCCCTGAGGCATTATAACAGGTGGAACAGTACACCCACGGACCCTTTGTATTAAATCCAGCATTCATGCATCTTGATTAGAAGTCAGGAAAGAGAATGAAAAACGCAGCATACAACCACTGCCACTGGAGTCTGCAGATGTAAAGGAGAAACAGACTGGAGATGAAGGCGATCCTCCATACTGAAAATATTTTGCCGCCCAAGGCAAAGGACTGGTTTCTAGTTCTTCTCCCCCCCCCCCCCCCACAGGCAGATGCGAACTGGACTTACATTTGAAGTTTACATCTACACTGGTGTTGTCAAAATGCCCTCTGCTGCACCTGAGGGCAACCGGCTCATTTAGGGAAGTGGAAGGGACCACATGGCTCGTGCATCTCTGTCCTCCAAAAAAAGAGAGTGTGCAAGCGGTTGTCCGTACTTCTCTCTCCTTGAATTTGCTCCCTGGGGCAATTGCTTCACTCTACCTAGTCTTAGGACAGGCCTGCCATTCTGTATGTTAATTACCTCTGAAGCCCAGCCAATGAGCTCTCAGTTGAATATCAAGGAGACATATAGTAGACTACACTCCACCAATCATTCCTCTCAGGCTATGAGGAGTGAAATCGTCTAAATCAATGCAAGGGTTTGGTCCGGCAGCAACATCCAGTGTTTGTACTGTAATGAAAGTAGCAGCCAGGTTGGACCAGATGCAAATGATGTTATCAAATGGATGTTACAAATCAGAGCACTGTCAAGGATTCTCTCCAGTGTCCCTGGAGAGACACTGTGTTTTTCTAGCTATGTTTTCTACACTTCATTGATAAATTTCATCATACTACTAAGAGACCAAACAAGCTTCATTCAGCAAGATACCATGCTTAGGAGCAATTGTGTCAATCTGTAAGTGATAGATCCATATTGGAAAGCCAAAGAAGTTCTTTATATTGGATAATGCAGAATTCCAGCATGAACTGAAAGGGTGCTAGCCAATTGGCTTTTATTTCTATGTGTGTTTGAGTATAGGACTGGGATCTGGAAGATGTGGTTTCAGATCTCCTGTAAACCATGAAATGGGTACTGTGATCTTGTTCCTAAGGATGATTTGTCATGAGTTTCATGTGTCATGGATTTGGTTTGATTATCCTACCTCAAAGTTGCTGTTCCAGGCCACTGTGTTCCATTCCAGTGGGATTTGGGGCAATCAAGGGTTAATGAAAGAGTAATATTTTTTTTAGGTTTGAGGTCCAAAATATTGCCCTAGTGTTTATCCATTGCATCTCACAATTTTTGGCATCAATTTTTTAAAAGCCTTGTTCCATTCTTGCTTTCACCTGGTTTTGATAAACTGTGTCTCCATTCCCAGATGCCTGACCCTCAGCTAAATTAGAACCAGGAGTGGGATTTTTGGATATTTTGGTCCACAAATCCCATAATTCTCCATTCTGGGAATTCTGTTGACAGACACCTTACAAGCACCTAAATGTGACTCATCTGGGAGAAAGGTCTCAGTTGAAAGGCTTTGAGGTCTAGCTAGGCCTAGCTCCACCTATCCTCAACTTGAGAGAGAGAGACCGCTCCCCACTCATATAAAGTCACAAACAGGAATCTTAAGTAGAGCTAGGCCTTGCCAGGCTTCAAAGCCTTCCAGTTGAGGCCTTTCTCTGAGATGAGCCACATTTAGGTGTCTTTCAAATGGAATTCCCAAAATGGAGAATTATGGGATATATAGTCCAAAAAATAAAATAAAAAAATCCATTCCCTAGTTAGCACCATTTGCTCTCAAAAATATCAGTAGGCAGGTGAATCCAGTTAACAAGGTCTCAGTATGACATCATAATTGCCCATACATGATCCCTGATTGCCTGAGATCAATTAAAAACAATATTGAGCAAGCAGAGTTGGAAAATGATGCCCACGTCGCAGCAGATTAATAAGAAGTACCGCCCGTGAAAAGTGGGAAGTACATTTCAAGGATTCTAAAACTACAATTACTCCCCCCTCAAAAAAACAAAAAAATCCTAAATGGGTGATCATTTGGCACAGCTCTGACTCAATCATTTGAAATGAGGCTGGCAGGATTGGGATGGGGGAAGAGCAGTGAGAGACATCAAGTTGGTTCATTACATTCTGTCTCTTCCTCATTTATGTCACTTGAATTTCCCTTGTACACAAGC
The DNA here is from genome assembly GCA_037013535.1 of Intellagama lesueurii. NCBI lineage: Eukaryota > Metazoa > Chordata > Lepidosauria > Squamata > Agamidae > Intellagama > Intellagama lesueurii. The sequence continues at coordinate 23,324,514 of JBAJHW010000010.1, read as the reverse complement.
AACCAAGCCTCACTAATTCATCAGCTGTTACTTTAGCAGGGATGTAAATCAATTTGCTGTTATGAAATACCTATAGATGGGGAATTGGGAAGTAAGTCTATTAAGCCATCCATCAAAAAAAAAAGTGGAGGATCGCCTCCCAATAATTGACGATGAGGGTGAGCATTGATTTAGACGCAACAGATAGCTCTGATTTTTATCCAAGCTCTTCTGGGTGGCTGGGTTACCAAGCACATGCAGTAATATGCAGACAATGACAAACCACAGTTACACACACATACACAGAGATGGAGAGGTATAGCTCTAGATGATATGGAAATACATATAGATGGTTTTTGTGTTCTTCCCTGTCCATACAAATGGTTATGGCCACCATGTTTGCTACTTGTATCAAGTTAATTTGTCTATAAAAGTGTTGCCATAAGGCACAGCTTTGTTCAAGGTGTCCTCCATTTAAGGGATTTTTTCCACTTTAGAATCTGAAGAGGATGCCATGGGCACTAGTGGGCCCTTTGAAGAGCTGTCCTCCCTTTGGGTGATGAGAAAGTGGCTACTCTCTCCCCCAGAGAGCCTCCCTGGCAGAGCAGGGGAAGTAGAGGTTTTGATTGGTGCCTTTCTCATTTTTAAAGTAAAATAGTTGGGAGAGTCATTTCGTAAGAAAAGACACAAACCACACACCATGATATAACTGCTGTTTAAGGGCAGGAAGGATATGGCATGACGTGACAATTCTGTATGAACTTCAGATGTAAGGTCAGTCCCAGGAGTGGACATTCTGGAAGTTCCAACCATTCCTCTGAATAACTGATTGTTGCCTAGCTAGATATTTCAACCATATATTCATTTTCAGTAGGCTGCAGAAAATAGAAGGCACAAGGTGTTCCAGAGAATTATCAGACATTATGCCATGTTTATTTGTTTGACGTATATCCCACCATTCTCTTAAAGGTGGTTACTTAGTTACAGTCTTGCACAACATGGTGAACAGTAGTGTATTTTCACTTAAATTAAAGTAATAATTTTGATGATATCTGCATATATTGATGTAAATTACAATGTGCAAATTTAAAGCAAAAATGTCCACCTATTTGGTGTTCCTTGTCCTCCTTTTGGATAACGGAGCAGGGCCCACTGCAAACCGGCTACCATGAAGGGAGCTTTTCTGTTCACAAAATGGCACCATGGCCAATGTGGCCAGTCACAAAGCATCTCTTTCCCAGAAGGCAAACAGTTTCATGGGCAAGTTACTTTCCTTTTCGTCTCCCTTGGGTATAAGGCAGAGATGGGCATTTGCCTTCAAAGACATAAAACTGGTCCTTGGGAACCACAGTCTTCTGCGAAGATGGAACTCGTTCCTTGTCTTATTCTTACCAGCAACAATAAGGAACAGCAACAGCCTTCTCCTCAAGAGTGAGGAGGAGGAGGAGGAACTTCCTGGTGTCTCAACAGAATCCTCACATCGCTGAGAATTTGGTGCTGAGCAAAACATCCCATTTCCCACAAAAATGCTAGGACGATTACTGCTTGACTTAAGAGTTTGAAGAAATGTGTAACATAGAGTTATATCCCTACTTCCTTCTTATTTAGTAACTGCAAATCAGGGTGTGGTCACATGGGCATATAGTTCCCATTTAGGATCGCATGTGCTACAGTCCACTGTGAGCTGCTTTGTGGCTGTCACATGACATGCAGGGAAACGGTGCTCCAGCCCAACCCTGATCCATGCCCAAGCTGGGACCATTTTGGTCTAGCAGTAAGGCTGCTACTTTTTAGGGCTGGGCTGAAGCAATTCCCCAACAGACACGAGGGTCGCATGAAGTGAGATTGCTCCCATGAAAGCAACCCTTTCCAGTGTGATCAGATGCACACCGTTCTCGCCCTCTGAACACACCCTCTGTGTCTTTTGCAGTGTCTTTGAACGTCCATTCCTGTCACCCTTTGCCAGCCTGACCAAGGATGGGGTAAAATAAGTAGTAGTTCATCAACTTCTAGGGGAGCCAAAAGAGGCCCCACCTGGATCAGGATAAGCTGCAACTGGTTTTCAAAGCTTGCTATTTTGGACCATTTTTACAAGTAGGATCCCCTAAAAGGCAATTAAGTGCAAAATTGCACACCTGAAAGCCTCTGGGGAATCTCCAATTTCATTTTTTTTTTTCGCTTTGTTTTTAGTTTGTTTGTTTTTTCCTGGCTGGAGATCAGGGGTCCCAGGGCTGCATGAAAACCTTTTGGGCCACACAGTTCCCATCCCCAGAGGCATGTATCACAGAGACCTGGGACGGCACAGCGGGAGGCCTAGCCCTATCCCAGCTGTGCCTGCCTGGATATTGCATCCAGCATCAGGGCAGGTCGAGGCGGCAGTGGTGGGCTCACCGTATTCTATAAGGATACCATTAGCGTCAGCAGGACCTCTGTGCTGACGAGCCCAGGCCTGGAGTGCCTTCACCTGACTGTGGGGTGGAGGGAAAGATTTGGGGTAGCACTGGTGTTCCACTCTCCCCGCAACCCCCTGGGATGTCTGAGTTTGTTTCAGGGGCAGTGCTGAGGTCACCTAGACTATTGATAGTTGGGGACTTCAACATCCACACCGAATCAGAGCTCTCAGGTACAGCCCTGGAGTTCATGGATTCCATAACATCCATAAGTCTATCCCAACATGTCACCAGCCCCCCACACACAGAGTGGGACACACTCTAGACCTGGTGTTCTGGTCCACATGGACAGAGTGTGATCTAAGGGTGATCAACATGAGTTTATCTCTGCTGTCATCTTGTGCTGAAATTTCACCTGGCTACAGCAACAACGACAACACCCCGCGGGGAGATGAGACCAATGAAAATGATCCCCCCTTGGAGGTTTCTTGAGCCAGATTCCAAAGAGGCTTTGGAATGATATCTGATCGATCTGGATAGCGAGCCTGTCAAAGCTCAGGTCAACAGGTGGTGCATCAAGGCAGTCCGGGCAGTTGACACAATCACTCCGAATGCCCTTTCTGCTTCAGAACTTTTCCCTCCCCTTGTTTCATGGAGGAGCTCGGTGCTATGAAGCTAATGAGGAGACAGCGAGAGAGCAGGTAGATGAAAGATCTGTTGGAAAATAATTCAGCTGCGGTTAGGAGTTTGACTAGTAGATATGCCAATGCCTTCAGATCAGCAAAAAAGGCTTTGGGGAGCCTGCAAACCAACAAGCAGAATTTTTACAAAGCAAAGCAAAGTGTGGTGCTTATATGCCACCCCATAGCCCTTAAAGCACTCTCTGGGTGGTTTACAAGTTAATTATGCAGGCTATTATGCCCCCCCCCCCAGTACTCATTTTACCGACCTCAGAAGGATAGAAGGCTGAGTCAACCTTGAGCCAGCTACCTGGGATTGAACCCCGGGTCGTGAGCACAGTTTTGGCTCCAGTACAGCAGTTTAACCACTGCGCCACGAGGCTCCAAAGTGATTCACAGCCTCACTAACCTTGGTCTACAATGACCTTGCCCTGGTGATTTCACTGGGATCAGTTTGCAGCTTTAAATCTAAAATTGAGGCCATCCAGCGTGATCTGGACTGCATAGTCAGTTTAGCTGATCAAACTGAGATCTCTGGTGCATCCTCTCCATCGGCCCTGTTAGATGAGTGTCAGCCTGTAACATTGAAAGAGGTGTTGAGGGTGCTGGTATGCTGTAGGCCCACCACCTCAGTGCTTGATCCACGTCCATTGGTGGTTTTTGAATGCTGCCCCTGGAGTCACCATGAATGGGGCTGTAAATATTATAAATGCCTCACAGAGGGAGGGTTACCTCCCACTTTGTAAAAGGAAACAAGCATATGCCCCATTCTAAAATGGTTTAGTTTAACAACAGATAACCTAAATAATTTTAGGTCCATTAAAGGGCAATGGACCTAAAATTATTTAAATTATTTAATGGGCAAATGGATCGAGCAAGTGGTGGTGGAGTATATCATTTAAGATTTAGTTTAAATCTATTTTACTTTGGATGTAAACTGCCCAAAGTTCTATCAAGAACTTAGAGAGAATAATGATAAACCTTTTTTTCTTTCTTTCTTTCTTTCTTTCTTTCTTTCTTTCTTTGGTACTCTTCTGTTATTCACAGACCCTATGATTCCCTATCAGTCTGCTTTCTTTTTTAATTCTCCACTCCATGTACTAGTTGCTTTAAAGCTTTCTTTCTCCAATCTCAGAATCCCAAGATAAATACAGACCTTTCACCCTTTTCAAGTCTCTGCCCAGCTATGTGGGAAGTCAAGTCAATAGACCAGACACTCCAGGTTACAAACAAGTGTGTGCAAGTGTATATGGTTTCCATGAATGGAAGTTATTTGTAACAACCCAATATGCACTCCTCTGAGAGCATTCTACACTGGTGCCCCTTTATTCCATTCCTTAACCTTTCCCTTCCCCTCTCGTTGGCTCCTGTGGCCTCTGTTCACTTCCATGCAGCAGGTTAGCTATTCAGGCATACTTCCATTTTTGCAAACTGTGGTTAGTCCCATGCAGTAGTAGACCTTAGTTTAGGAAAGGCTGGTGTTTGTTGCTGGCAGACAATGCCTCTAGCATTGCAGATTTCTGTTATTACACTTACATGAACTTATCCAAAAGTGGTGTGTTACAAAGAAAAGCAGGCCTGTGCTATATCCTTTAAGCTCTCTTTTTCCCAAGCTTTCACCAAGCAACTCTGCTTTGGAAGACAGAATACAATACTGTACATTTGTGTGATCTGTTTGTAATGATCTGTTTACACATAAAATATGTAGGTTGAGCAGGCACTTCAGAAATTGAGGACTTCTTGAGATGGCACATTTAGTGCTGTAAAAATGCCAGCTATAGCATTGGTCATGTCAGTATTTTTTCTGTTATACACACAACATAAGGCTTTCCCCAAAATGATCAGTCAGTCTCTTTCCCCATGTCTTCCCTTGCATTTTTATGCTTGCTAATGGCATGGTTTATTTTGTCTTCGGTTTTGGTGCTGGGGTGGAGTTCAGCCCTACGGTACTTTCCAAATAACTTCATTTCTGTATCAGTGAGAAGGCTTTCATTAGTGCACAAATATCATGGGGGCAAAATGCTCTGGAAAAGAAGTTCCCCAAGAAAACAGGATTTCTAACATATTTTTCCAAGGATTTTGATGATTTCATGCAGTGAAGTGGTGTTGACAGATGAGGGGTTTTGAACATGCAGTTTTAGACGAGAATTCTGGTCAGCCCCACTCTCCTTCATGACCCAGCTTCACAGCTGGGGTGTGGGACAGAACTTTACATGGGGAACCCAAAATGAACATCCTTTAGCACAGAGAATGCAGGAAACGTGTGCTGCCTTTATGATGACTTAGGGATTTTTAAAATTGGAATGATGGAAACAAGCACAAAAGGATTCCCCAAACAACACTAAGACCTGAAATACAAACACCTGCACATCTGCACATGATGGCCTCCAGAAACCTATAAGGAAGCTGGCCACAATCTACATACTAAAGGTAGCTTCTTTTCTGTCAGGGAGTTATGTATAGGAATATATACAATGCAAAAGACATGTAGAGTAATTTTCCCTAGTTTGGTGCGCTCCAGATTTTTTTTTGGATTAACTCTAACATTGTCTCTGACCATTGTCCATGCCCATTGTGGGTGACGGAATCTGCCATCCAAAAAACTGAAAGTGCATCAAGTTAAAGAAGGATGATTCAGATACTTAACAATGTAATTAACAATGTCTTGCAATGACCAATGACCCAAATAAAAAGGGTCTTTAACCTCATGAATGAATAATTTTGTAATTTATTTAAAATATTTTTAACCCACCTTTCTCTTTAAAAAGGACCCAAGGCAGCTTGCAACATATAAAAGGCAATATTTAAGATCAGTAACAATGAATACACAGTACTAAAAAGATCAATGAATATAATACCAAAAAACATAAGCAACACCAACACACATTCAGTGCAGTAAGGTACAACAGTCTATTTTAAAAACACCACTCAGCAACCATTCACTCAAGGAAAGCTTGCCTGAAGAGAAAGACCTTCACAGGCTTGCAGAAGGACAATAAAGATGGGGCCGGTCTGTCCTCCTGTGGGAGGGAGTTCCAGAGTCTGGATCAGCAACAGAGAAGGGTCTCTCCCATGTTCGCACTGAATGCACCTGTGAAGGTGATGGGAATGAGAGGAAGGCCTCTCCTGATGATCTCCACATTCAAGCAGGCTCATAAATGGAGATGCAGTTCTTGAAATAGCTTGGCTCCGAGCCATTTAGGGCTTTACAGGTTACACTAAACCAGGCGGTGGGCCATTTTGATGGATCTGAAGGCAATTCCCTGTCCATGGGATCCTTTGAGGGCCATGTGGACTGGCAAAATTCCTTTAAAACAGAGAAAATGAAACCAGAAGTAGACAAAAGTCCATGTCTCATTTTGAAAAATGGGTATTTGGAGGTGTTAAACTACGCAAGGATGACCTGTGAGCTATTTGAAAAAAATGAAGCTCTGATCCTGGTGGTTTCCAGGAGTGTCAGTACACTTTTTTATCTAAAGAAAAAAAAAATTGTCAGGGGAGTCTGGGACCAAATCCTATCCTCAACCAAGGGCACAAAACCCACAAAACGTCTGTCCTAAACCAGGGGCCACTTTGGTCACAAAACCCACTATAGGAGAACAGGGATATCTGTGCTGACCTACAATTGATCAAAAGTGCATGTAGTGATTAGTTTCTGCACATGTTCTCCAGCAGCAGGCTTTCAGATTCCACTGCTCTAATCAATCTGAAGGAAAGCCAGGCAATGGTAATAGGTGGGCGAAGGGACTTTATCTCATTAGATAAAAAGGAAAGGAGATATATTTGCTTCATTTGTCTGTGCCTCAGTTTCTCGGGTGGAAGTCTATGTACCTCTATAAAAAGGCTTAATTAGAGTTTGACAAATCTCCCAGAGATCTTGAGATGAAACGTGTTTTACAAATGGAAAATATAATTACACCATTTTAACGGTTATTATCGTCATTAAAACAAAAAGACAGCTCCTCTTGTCTCTTCATTATAAAACTCTAAGACATGTAATCTAGGTCACTGTTAGAAGAAAGTGGGTTTTTTAAAAAAATAATGCTACTGTTGAGGGGGGGAAGTACTTTTCAGCTTATTTCATTGAAAATAAGGTGTACAAGGCTTCCTATAATTCTGTCTTACAGCCCTCTAACACCTTCCAAATGAACTGGACTACATTTCCCATGATAACCAGGCACCATGATAAGCATAACTGGTACCCTGCTGGCTTATGGATGATGGGAATTATATTCCAACACATTTCAGAGGTGCTGTTTGGGGTACATTTTTCTAATACTAGTGAATGGAATCTGCTACTCCCACCATCCTTGACACTAGCCACATAAGTAGGAAGGGATGATCTGTGCTGGAATTTACCACTGTCTCTATGGGGTCACAACAGAGCTCAGGGGGAAATATACTTTTTGGAGTACCAATGCCATTGTCTCCTGGCCATGCTCACATTCTTGGAGTTGCAGTCCAAAATAACAGAAATAATAACAATTGACCACAACATGGGCCACAGCAATGGCAAGGAGGGGCATGTGAAGGCAGTGGACAGGTGAGGATACACAAGGCAGTGGAAAGGAGAGGGAGGGAGAAAAGAGAGGTGGGAAAGAATGGGTAGCAGTGGACCTGATGAGGCCACCGAAGAACATGTGGAGATGGTGGCCTTTCTTCTTCCATGTCTGTGGCAGGAGAGTGGTTGATACCCCATTGGATTCTACAGTCCAAAGCCAACTGGCATTCACAACCAAGTGGTGTTCTGGAGAAAGGATAGCTCAGTGGTTTAGGTTGAGGTTGGGAGACTGATTCCCCCCTGTGCCTTCTTGACAGGGGGTGGACTCCCTGATCCATAGGGTCCCTTCCAGCTCTGCAGTTCTAAGATGTTGATAATGATCCTCAAACACCCTTCCACTGCTCTTTTCTGGTTGATGTAGGAGGCCAGCCTGCTTTTTCTCATGTTGATTTTTTTTAACCTGGGAGGCAAAGTGGGTAGCCTCCTGGTGTGCTTTCATTGCAGGTCAGGACCAGATGTCAGAAAATGATCCATTCATTTCTAATCATTTCTAAATAGTTTTTCCTTCCAATAACCCTAAAGCAGTTTACAATATTGCAGTTTAAACTCCACAAAAGGCAATAAAACCCAGTTACAAAACCTTGAAATAGCAATAAAATAATAAAGCATTTCATTAAAACCAATAACATCACCAGGAGTAACTGACTTAAGTTGGTGATCAGGAAAATGCCTGGGCAAAGAAATATTCTGCTGGTGATGGAAACAGCTGCATTAGAAATCTGCCCGATTTTGAAGGTAAGGTCACTTTTGCTGGCCTGCCCCAGAAGAATGGAAAGACTTGGTGGTTGGATGGGTGGACGGGTCGGTGGGTGGGCGGATGGATAGAGAACAAGCTTGAATAAACACCTCTTTTCTGGAATACATCTCCCAGTGTCCTCCAGTGGCAATCCAGTGAGGGATTCTTAAAGTTACAGCCCCACCCCAATAACTTTTCCAAGCTCAGAAAGAGACCAAGAGAGAAAGAGAGGATAATTTGGATTTTTAAGACACCTTTCAAACAGATTCACTAGGTGCTGCACAATTATTTTAAAGTAGAACAATATGATGAAATTTAAGCAGAAGTTAAAGAATGAAGCAATACAAAAGCCTGCATAATGAAAAGGAAAAAAAATCTCATGCAAAACCACCTCAATAACATTCTTCAAAAGAAAACAAAACAGGGGTTAACCCACCGACAGGGATTAAAAGAATAAAGATTTTTAAAGCTTGAGTGAACCAGAGGGGAAAGAAGTCTTAACCTCAGGATCGAAAGAAAACAATGTTGTTTTCATCAGTGTCAGAATTTCCCAGGGGAAAGTATTCCATAATCGGAGGTACAGCGAGGGACACAATACTGAGAAAGTTTCCTCTTTCTAATTTAATATCCCCCCCATGCATCCTCAAGGGGCAATGGGACCATGTTTCTTCCCCCACAAGCTGTTTTTGGCTCAAGGAGTCTTTTTTAAAAAGGGGAAGTGACCAGGAATCACACCTCGTTTTGAAAAAGCATCATTTCTGGGTCTGATGCTTACCAGACAGTGTCAAACACATTACAAAATTAACCATAAAAGCCAACCTCCACTGCCCCAGGATTTGGAGTGAAAAATATTGATGAAATGTGGAGGCGTGAGGAGGGCAGGGGTGCAGCTTTCTGAGGTCCATGGGGAGACGTACAAGCATTGAAGTTCTAGAACTTGTTCATTCCTGCTCTTACACGTCCCTCTCCATGAACTTTAGAACAAAAGAGAAATCAGAGGAGGACCTGCATTTCATGCTGAAGTTAGATGTTCTTTGTCATAGTGCTGGCATTATGCATTCTTTGCGATAGGGCTTCTGCTAGGTCAGTATTGGTACAGTGTACTGTAGGTGTAAGATCGAATCCACACGACGGAGTGAGCGCCCGTCGCTTGTCCCAGCTCCCGCCAACCTAGCGGTTCGAAAGCATGCAAATGCGAGTAGATAAATAGGGACCACCTCGGTGGGAAGGTAACAGCGTTCCGTGTCTAAGTCGCACTGGCCATGTGACCATGGAAGATTGTCTTCGGACAAACGCTGGCTCTATGGCTTGGAAACGGGGATGAGCACCGCCCCCTAGAGTCGAACACGACTGGACAAATTGTCAAGGGGAACCTTTACCTTTACCTTTACTGTAGAATAGCCATTCTCAACCTTTTTTTGACCATGGCCATAAACACAATTTGAGATAAATATAAGCTGAATCAGAATTGTGTAAGTTGCATAACAAACCTCAAATAATTGTTTCCAGTCTGTCTGTCTGTCTGTCTGTCTGTCTATCTATCTATCTATCTATCTATCTATCTATCTATCTATCTATCTATCTATCTATCTATCTATCTATCTGTGCCCCTCCCTTCCAATGTACCAGGGCTCCCCAGAACACCATATGGCCCCTGTTGAGAATGTCTGTTGTAGAGTTCATTCCGGTCTTCATAGAAAATGTGATGCACTGTAATTTATCCTAGAAAATAAACTTCCCATGAAACCTAGGTAACCGGGATGTACCACAGGCATGGTCTATTCTCTGTGGAGTTTAAGGCCTTCATGACATGAATCAGGCAAAGTATTCATCTCATGAAGGCCCCAAACTCCATGAAGAGCAGGCCATGCCTGTGGTGCATCCCAGTTACCTAGGCTTCATAAGGAACTGGAATGCATCACAGTTATGAGTAGCGCTGGTAGGACACAACATTCTATGACACTGGTCTGGCTGTAGTTTTGGGGAACTGTTATGTTTCTCCAGGTCTCCAGGTGAGGAGGCAAGTCTCATGGCAAGCAGTGCTGGAAGAGGAAGAGCTGGAAGAAGGGAGAGGGCCAGCTGATCTCCCAAGGCAGAGCATTCCACAACCCAGGAGCTGCCACAGAGAAGGCCCTCTCACATGTCCCCATATTATCTACTTAACTGGGTTTTATCCAGATTTCAGGCCTAAGAATCCAGATTTCTGTTGTGCCCATTTCCCAAATCAGCTCACTCAGAAGCAATTCCACCCCCTTCCCAAGCCTTGCCTGCCTTACTTCTGTGACACTGCAGGGATCTTCCCCCCAATCTCATATATTTGGCTCTAACATTTCAGGAATGGAACATCCCTGAAGTCGACAACGTAACTGGAATTTGGAGGTCCTAATTTTAGCCTGTAGGTCTCAGAATGGATATCCAGTGTGGTGTAGTGGGTTGAGTGACCGACTAGGATGGAGGTGGCCTGGGTTTAAATCCACACTCAGGCATGGAAACTCACTGAGAATGTGGAATTGGTAAAACTCATTTCTTAAATATCTCACTCACCTTGAAAGCCCTATTAGGGTTGCTATAAGTCAATTCCAACTTGGTGGCTCATTACTACTCCTACTCCTACTCCTACTACTACTCCTACTACTCCTACTACAAGGTCTCAGGATACATGAAGTCCTTGAATGCTAATTTCTGACTTGTAGTTCCTACAAAGAAGTTTAGTTAGAAGCATTAGGAACAGAATGCTAGAGTAGACCTGGCTTTGATCTGATACAACAGCATTCTTCCTGTGTTCTTCATGCTACCAACTATGATCCTCTCTTTTGCATTTGAAATCAATGGGACAAACATGATGTGCTGAAACTGAACTAGTCTCATCTCCACCCCATTTAAAACCCCATCCACCTGATCTAAGAAATAACTGCAGTATTTACAAACTGTTCTGGACAGAATAAGATGAACAATGAAACAACATGATGATGTACATCAAAGTGCTACTGATTTTACACATTCTGACCGGGTCTGCCAATCTTCTAAAACAGGGCCTCTTCTTATGGTATAAAAGAAAAAGGGAAAAAATGGTCCCTGTGGTGAGGATGAGTTCCCTCCTCCTTTCTTTTTCTTTCACACACTCCCACCTACCTGTTTATAGACTCAGGATGTCAAAGACATTGGTGTAGCTCCAGTATCAATCAACATGCTTCAAATCCCTGGACAAGTTAATGCCCAGAATTAATTCAAAATTTTATACTATGGATTCATGGAACAAAAATTCATCAGCAACACCCCATGCTTCCATAGATCGACCTGTTTTGACCTTCAGGTCACCCTGTCTTGGTATTGAGTACTAACATTCTTTTTATATTGTTTGAGATACAGTAACTGCCTCATGATTTTTACGTGAAGAAAGGAAGGGAGGGAGGGAAGAGGGAGGGAGGGTAGAGGGAGGGAGGTAATACTGGATTGGTCTGCGTGTGTATGATTTGACTTGTCGTTCCTAAAACTTACATTTGAAAATTCTTTGAAGCTGTAAATTACAGATCTTTCTTATGAAAAGTTAATGAAGGCATTGAAAACCAAATAAAATAGGAATGATGACATGAAAGAGCCTCCTTATGGCTTCAATAACAAGATAAACAGTTTAATATTCCACATTCCACATTAAAAATAACAGCTGAGTTCTGCAGAGACAACTCCCCATGTTGGATGAAGGACTGGCTGGTGGGTGGTGGTTGTTTTTTTCAAGAAGGGAAAAAAGAATAAGGCAAGCGATGATACACACAGAGAGACAGACTCCCTTCAAGACATTACCTGCCGTCAAATCCAAGACATCTCGAAAGGAAATGACACCCGCTAAGTTTACAGCATACAAGAGAAGTGTTTAAGAAATACAATAGGCAAGTGCCGTTTCCCAGCACACGTTGCCGATCTCCTAAGTGAGAGCCTCGGCCTGTATTGTCAGTCTAGAATTTTAATGAGTAATGTCTGTTTCAGACAGTATTGATTGCTTTTTTCCTTCCTTCTTCTCTCGCTCATGAGAGGCAACAAAGAATCAGTATTTCATTAAAGTCAAACTTGCCCAGTGATATATATTTTATGAAAATTGGTGAGGGAGCATGTCTTGTAAAATAACCAATTAATTTAGCTGTGTTAGCACTTGGGTTTGGGAAACTGAAAGAAAAATTAAAAATTTAGAAAAATTAAAAAAAAATTATCTTTTTGTTCCAAAAGCTGGTGGGGGGGGGGAGAATCATTTATAAACCACAGTGTCCAGAACTCACATTTTCCTCTTCCAGCGTTCCTTCCCCGCCCCGCTTTCTGTTTTACAGTTTAGGCAACAATAATTATGTGCGGCAGCATGAGTGTGCACCCATGTATTTGTATATCTGCTGTTTCAGAACATAAGAAAGGTGCTCTTAGCATTTCATTTTCACCATTGTTTGAGTCTGTGAATGTATCATCTGCTCATCCAAAATAAGAACAGCTGCTTTTCAATGTGGCAACATTTTCCTCAGTTATACTTAGCCATTTTAGAGGAACCTCGTAGTCTGTAAAATGTTCCTCTGCATGGACTGTAATAAGCCTTGTTCTCACTCTGGCAGTTGCTTGGAATTGTTAATCCTGCTCATTGTGGTTTGCCTGTTTCCTCACCCCATGTTTCCACTTTGCCTGTGACTCCCTCATGTTTCCAGACTCTAAGAGGTTCTGGATAACTCAGCGGTTTAGGTCTCTGGCTGAAGAGCCAGAGGTTGGGAGCTTGATTCGCCACGATGCCTCCTATACAGGGGCTGGACTTAATGATCCATGAGGTCTCTTCCAGCTCTGCAGTTATAGGATGGTGATGATGATCCTCAAAAACCCTTCAACTGCTCTTTTCTAGGAGGCCAGCCTGCTGCTGCTAATAGGTTCTACTCCCATATTGGCATTCAACAGGTAGGTAACTCCTCCTTACACAGTTTTTTTTTAATTAGGAAAAATGCAAGACACAACGGTTTGATGCAGCCTTTACTTCTACATACACAGATAGGCACCCTATCCAGGCATTCTTAAACATCTTTATTCAGTGTACAAGGTGCATGCCAACAGTTTGCTCACATGAAAAGCAAAAGTCTGAAGAAGAGAATTTCTCGTCTACCTCTAGAAACTTTTGACATGAGCCAGAACATGAGAAAATGTAGTTTTGACTTGCTTGGCTCAGGGTTCATTGTCAGGCAGTATACTGGAGGTGTGATACTCTGAGTTGTAGTGCCAAAAAGTAAAGTTTCAAAGTGTTGATGAATTCACCCTCAAGCATAAGCCCCACAGCATAATGATATATCAAAGAACTTTAGTTCCATAAAGAGCTGGCCTTCCATTTTCCTGTTTCACTGTACTTTCTATTGCCTCTCCATGTTGTTTAGGCGTTTAGTCGTGTCCAACTCTTCGTGACCCCATGGACCAGAGCACGCCAGGCCCTCCTGTCTTCCACTGCCTCCCGGAGTTGGGTCAAATTCATGTTGGTAGCTTCGATGACACTGTCCGACCATCTCGTCCTCTGTCGTCTCCTTCTCCTCTTGCCTTCACACTTTCCCAACATCAGGGTCTTTTCCAGGGAGTCTTCTCTTCTCCTGAGATGGCCAAAGTATTGGAGCCTCAGCTTCAGGATCTGCCCTTCCAGTGAGCACTCAGGGTTGATTTCCTTCAGAATGGATAGGTTTGTTCTCCTTGCAGTCCAGGGGACTCTCAAGAGTCTCCTCCAGCACCACAATTCAAAAACATCAATTCTTCGGCGGTCAGCCTTCTTTATGGTCCAGCTCTCACTTCCATACATCGCTACTGGAAAAACCATAGCTTTGACTATGCGGACCTTTGTCGGCAAGGTGATGTCTCTGCTTTTTAAGATGCTGTCTAGGTTTGTCATCGCTTTCCTCCCAAGAAGCAGGCGTCTTTTAATTTTGTGGCTGCTGTCACCATCTGCAGTGATCATGGAGCCCAAGAAGGTAAAATCTGTCACTGCCTCCATATCTTCCCCTTCTATTTGCCAGGAGGTGATGGGACCAGTGGCCATGATCTTAGTTTTTTTGATGCCTCGCCATAGTCAATACTATTACCTGAAAAGAGTTGAGCGTGACTTAGAACCTGCCTCGTGTAGCTGTAATTGCATCTCTTCCTTTCTACTGCTGACTTATTTCACAGACCAGTTCATTGAGATAGAAGCATCTGCAGCTACAGCTGTGACCATTCCCCGGGCAGACACCTCCCAGGCCCCTTGCCTGTTGTTGCACCTGGCTTGTTGGCATGCCAATGTTGTGCAAGTGCAACATACATACATTCCGCTTGGTGCTGAGCCAGTGAGCCCTGGCATCACTGGGAACTGAGAAGGATGTCGTCTCAAGATCTAAACCCACCTCATGCCATAAAGTCAGATGTTATCCTTCCCCAACGTAGCTTTCCCTGAAATGTCTCTTCCTGACTGAAGGCCCAGAGAAGCATAGCGGTTCTCTGAGACTTCAGCTAGGGCCCATGCTTGCCAAAGTATTATAGTTGCAGAAATGATGTTAAAAAATTTCTCTACTTTACCCATCTCTGCAAAATATTATTTATTTTTACTTCTTTGATTTATATCCTATCCTGGATTCCTCCCAAATGTGGAACCCAAGGTCTCTCACAACTAGTCCAAAATGCATCTACAAATAAAAACACAATCGTATGAAAACACAATATGTTACCACATTAAAACGCAGTAGAAAGATAAGCTATTTCAAGAGCACATCCGTACAAAAGAACACTTGTGACATTTTAATTGGAAGAAGATCTGTTGCCAGCTAAGTGAGTCTGCCTTTGCAAGGTGCATTGCACACATGCATATATTAGGGAATGGCATGTCATCAGGGCATGGCAATAGATGTGAACAGTTGTGTTAAAGGTAGATGTTGTGTTAACTGTTGAACAAACTTGACCAGCTGAAAGTTCTTCTGCCAGTCAAAGGAGCAGGAGCCATCTCCTCCATTTCATGTGGCCACCCTACGCAGGGATCTTAGGTGAGCCGAGACCCTAAGGGTAAAGGCACTAGTCAGAATGAGAACACAATTCAGAAGGTAGGATCAAAAAGCAAATGAAACCACCATAGGGCAAACCAAGACCACATCCTAATCAAGAATGAAAGCAACACACCAGAGCTCAGGAAGACCATGTTGCTCAAATAAGGCTCAACTATAACAGGAAGCCCTTCTTTACCCCTCCTGGTCCAGGAGGATCCATGAGTGAGCAAAGGTGGGTAGACTTCCGAGTACTTCACTAGGAAGCTGCCATCTGCAATTTAATAGCTCACATGAAGCAAATGTCCCAGGATCCCACCAGTTCTACGTGTAATTACACCTACGTGTAGTTCTCAGTACATCTATTCTATTCTATTCTATTCTGTATTATTGAAAGGTGTACTTGTAAAACACTTCAATCATTGAGTGAGGGGGATATGTTGAGGACATCACAGAAGCTAGCCAAGCAGTGCTATACATAGTTGATATTCCTTTGTTCATTCAATTGGCAGAATTCAGGAAAACTATAAGATGGTCCTCTACCCATCTCCACACCTCAGCTCCAAATAGCTTTGGATGCTACCTCTCTTCTCATACTTGACTCTTGCATTTTCTTCTTGAACAGAATAAATGTGCACAATCTTTTTAAAGGTGTAGATCTGAGACATATTTAATGTCATGAATGTTGAAGCATTCCGATTTATAGATAAGAAAACTTCTTTCCTTATCTTTCACTACACTCACTTTTTGATAGCTTTCTTTTCATGGCTGCATCACAAATTCAAGTTACAAAGTCTCAGTGTGTAGAGGGGGGATGATTTGCAAATTATATTAATTTCATACAGGGCCCTAGTTTTGATAGGATTTTGTCTTTAATGAGTTCCTGAGACATCATTTTTGCTTCAAAGCATCACTGAGCAGTATATCCTATTATAGTCTAACAGTAAGCATGGCACACAGATGCAAAAAAAAAAAACCCAAGAAAAAAACAGAAGCCAAGTTTAATAATTTTAAATGGAAGAAATACTTTAATCAATTTGAATATTCAAGATAGCTTTTATTTTATTCCATTTTCTTTTAAAGCAAAACTTTAAAAAGATTTTTTTTTTCTACAGCTCAAACATATTTTCACAGCCTTCTTTGTACTGTGATGACTTGATTCACTTGATTTAGCTTAAAGGTGAGGAGAAGCAGAAATATGAATTGTTTCTAAATTGGGGGAGCTTCTATTTCCTCTTTTAATTTTTTTTTGGGGGGGCGGGTTCAAGGGGAAAGTATGTGGTAATTCTTTCCTCTTTGGTTTTGTCCTCTTTCAATTGCATGGCTCAGGATATTAATCACATCTCTTCCTCCTGCCTTCAGGTTTCCTGGCAGTGTCGTTATGCATCCCTTCACTTTCAAAAGATGTGGCCCTCTCATTGGGAACAGCTGGATTTTCACTCTGCCCACTCTTTGCCAAGGTACAGGGAGGGATTTTCCTCTCTCCCGCACCAACCCTTCAGTGTGTGCAAACAAAAGTGCATGGGACATTATATATGGAACAGGAACTTTCTACATTCCCATCTGTCTCTGTTCTCCCGAAGTGTTAGAGTCATGTCTTGCTCTTGTTGCTGGAAATGCAGAACCTAGACAGTTAATTTTTAAAAAGTAAAATATTGCAATCACAGCTACATTGCCCAAAAAGCTGCTAATTACTTGTAGTTATAATTACAAAAACGAACCTTCACTTTTTCCACTTCTCAAAAGTAACTATAGTGATCAATTTTAGATTGCTTTTAGCTCAGAGGCTTAGGTCTCTGGCTGCGGAGCCAGAGGTCTGAAGTAGAGATGGGGACAAATATAAAAACGGATCAGCTTTTTCGACGAAAATAGCCAATTCGTAAAATATTCGTTGATCTGTATTTGTCAAATTTTAAGTCCCGACGAATACAGATTGATGAATATTTTCCCGTTTTTATTCATCCTTTGTAATTAAAAAACAAAAAACAAAACCCACCATTCTGCCTACCGGCTGCTGATAATCTGATCGGCGGGCCGATAGGCAGCCACCCATCCCCACAGCCACCGACCCCCCCACAGCCTACCCACACCCCCTTCCTCTCCCTACCTTAGCCCCCCACCCCTGCCGACACCCCCTTATCGTAATCATCACCACCGCTGCCGAGGTCTCCATCAGGCCTCCGCAGCCACGGCCTGTAGAAAGGGAAACTGGCTGCCCTTTGCAAAGATGGTGGCTGCAGCTTCATTTAGGGTAGGGAAGCTGCAGCTGCCATCTTTGCAAAGGGCAGCCTGGTGGCAGGGGGAGCAGTAGGGTGGCGGTGGCAGCGGTGGGGTGGCGGTGGCAGTGGTGTGTGTGTGTGTGGTTTAAAAAAAAACCCACGAATCGACAAATAACTTCGTTATTCATCGCTTCATGGGGGCAACTTCGTGCTTCATGAGTCGTCAACTTTTGACGACTCACGAAGTGGGACGACTTGCCAAAATGGTGAGTCGTCCTCATCTCTAGTCTGAAGTTCAATCCCCCACTGTGCCTCCTTGACAAGGGCTGGACTCAATGATTCCATCTCTGCAGTTCTAAGATGATGATGATTAAATATTATCTGAATGCTGTATTATCTGTTGGTCTGTGGCACAAAATACACTCTTTTCTTATATACCTCATCCATGTATTATTATTATTTTCCTTGTTTATTATTACATTTATATCCTGCTCTTTCTCCAATGAGCTCAGGGCAGTGTGCACAGCTCTCTTCCTCCCCCTTTTAACTCTCACAACTCTATGAGGTCAGGTAGGCTGAGATGCTGTGACTATCCAGAAGTCACCAAGCTTCACAGCCAGCTAGTAAGAGAAACCCACCCTCCTGAGCTCCAGTTCAACATTCTAATCACTACATAGGCTATCATATCTCCCCTCAGTCTTCTTTTTCCAAGGCTAAACATGCCCAGTTCTTTCAGTCTTTCCTCATAGGACTGTGTTTCCAATCCTCTGAACATCCTTGTTGCCCTCCTCTGAACTTGCTCCAGTTTGTCTTCATTCTTCTAAAACTATGAATTTGGAGGTTATACTTCTGTTAATGCAGGCTAAAATTTCATTGGCCTTTTTTGCAGCCACATCTCATTCTTGGCTCATACTCAGCTTGAGATCTACAACAATTCCAAGTTCCTTCTCTTTCATAGCATTACTGAGTCAAGAATCCCCCATCTTGTAAATGTGCATTTGGTTTCTTTTCCCTAGGTGTAGAACTTTGCACTTATCCCGGTAAATTTTCATTTTCTTTTTCTCAGTCCATTTCTCAATCTCTTTCTGAATGTTGTTCCTATCTTCCAAGGTACAGTGGTGCCTCGCTAGACGATGTTAATCCGTTCTGCGGAAATCGCTGTCTTGCGAAAACATCGTCTAGCGAAGCACGTTTCCCCATTGGAATGCATTGAAATCTCTTCAATGCATTCCAAGGGAAAAGTCGTCGTCTTGCGAAGATCGTCCATAGGGAAACCTCGTCTAGCGAGCGCGGGTCCCCGTTGGAATGCACTGACAGCTTTTGACCACTAGTCGGTGCATTCCAATGGGGAAACCTCGTCGTCTAGCGAAAATCCCCCATAGGAGACCATCGTTTTGCGATCACATTAGCGATCGCAAAAAGCCATCGTCTAGCGATTTCCTCGTCCTGCGAGGCAATCGTCTAGCGAGGCACCACTGTAGTAGCTATTTCACCCAAGTTTCTTTGTGTGCTGTGCTTCCAGGCCAGAAGCAAGGGGAGGGAAATGGGGAAAGAGCCAGAGGGTACAAGTTTCTGGGCCCATGACACCCGTTGGATTGAAGCTGAAAGTGGAGCCCCAGAGTAATAAGTCATGAGCCTTGTTATTGAACACGTTTTGGCCATGGTAGTGTAGGACCTAAAAGAAACTCCCAATGGGCTGGCAGTGAGTGTTCTACAAGCCCCAGCACTAGTATACAGCCTGGAAAAACTCCCCCCATGTCATGTCTGCTGTAGGCAATACCTGGAATTGAGGTGCTGCTGACTTGACAACCCTGAAAAATTACTAAAAAGTAGCAAACTACATTGCAAAAAGAAAGGCATTATCTGCCATAAAGTTACAGTTGTAATGCACTGCAGGTATATTTTCATTGCCCGAGAAAGGAATGAAGGGCAGTTAACTCATTCTTTGCACCTAGACGTGCCCAAGCTCTGGCACTGTGCAGGAAAGATCTCAATGAGTATGTATGAAATGATCAGATGTTGATTCAGAACTCTTGTCCATTTCATCTAGCACAGTCTACTGTTTTACTAATAGCTCCATGAGATCCAGGGCAGGCATCTTATCAAGACTTGGGTTCCTAAGTTAACGCAAGAGTCCAAGGGTTGTTGACACTGGAACTATAATTCCCTTTCTAAGGGAATTAAAGATCTGTCCAGCCAAGTCCAGCACCCTAACCACAATTTTATCATGTGCCATCAAGTCAGAAAAGGCATACAGAAACCCTAATAAGGCTTTCAAGGTAAGAGAGATATTTAAGGAGTGTTTTTTCCAGTTCTATCCCCTTGTGAGTTTCCATGGCAGAACTGTGGAATCAAACCCACATCTCCTGAGTCCTAGTTTGTCGTGCCAGCTACTACACTACACTTGGAGTACACTAACTGCTATACTGGCCTTTATCCGCCTGTCATATGATCCAAAGAAACTAGCTGCAATGTTGTGTTCTGTTGCACTCTGGGTGTGCAGCCTCCTACATTTCTGACTTGCCTTGAGACTATAGGACTACACTGTTGTGATGAAAGCCTGCAAGTTGACATTTGCAATGACACCACGGATCACAGCAATGCCTTTCTATCTCACAAGGAAAAGAAGACCAGATCCATAGAGCTGACACAGGTAGACCTACAAAATGCAATAGCTTACAAAGCAAGCAGCTCCCGACAGAGCAAAAGCACAGAAGCCTGGCCAAAGAGGGAACCCTTGTTAAATCCTCATTTCTCTTTCCAATGGCAAATTTACCGCTTCCACAATGACTTCAACAGCAATAGTTTGGAGATTTTTCATGCAGGAACTTTCCCTGTGAATAATGGATTGCAAGGGAAACAATACCTATTGTCCATGGTTTATAATACTAATTCAGCAGTGCCCAAGTGTGAAGGGGAAGCACAGCTGAGGGTCTAAATATCAGGGACAAGGTGGAAGAGATGCATTTGGTTCACATTTGCCTTTAATTCCCCCATCGGAATAGCTTCACTGGTTGCTGGTCCATTTCCGGGCCCAATTCAATGTGCTGATTATGAAGAATGAAGTCCTACATGGCTTGGGGCCAGGCAAACTGAAGGGCCATATTTGCCCATATGAGCCTCCCCAGCTCTTAAGAGGTTCAGGAGAGGCCCTTCTCTCTGTTCTGCTGCTTTCATAGGCACATTAGGTAAAGATATGAGAGAGAGAGAGACTTCTCAATGCCTGCTCCCGTGTAATGGAAAGCCCTCTCTCAGAAGACTAGATTCACGCTCTCCCTCTTGCCCTTCTGGAGTCAGCTGAAGATCTTCCTTTTTGGACAGGCTTTTGATAACTGAATTGAGCAATGAAGAAAATTTGGTTTCAGGATGTTTCACATTTTTAGTTGGCTTCTGGGATTTTTTTTAAAAAAAGTGTTTTAAGGTGTTTTTAATGGCTTATTAACTAGAGATGTGGGTATTCGTATTCGTATACGAATACAAATATCTCTGTGCAGCTGGACTTAACGAGGATCCAGCCCCATGGACCGGACCATCCACTCACACATTCGGCGGTGGTGGTCCCACTCATCCTTCCAATTGTGCCTAGAGAGTCTCCCTGCACGGCTGCCAAGTGGGAAGAGAACAGCACTCTGGGAGTGATTGGAAGGATGAGCGAGGCCACGGCCACTGGATGCATGAGTGGACGGGCCCTCGTTAAGTCCAGATGCACGGGGATATTCGTATTCATATAGAAATACGAATACCCCCATCTCTACTTTAAACTAATTATTTCAATATATATATTTTAAATGTAATAAAAATTTAAAAAACAATAACTTATTGGCCCAAATCCTGCTGCTCAGTGTAGTAAGCTGTTCTAAAGTAGACCCATTGCATCAGTGGGAACTTGGTGAATCAACTCTTCTGTAAGTTTCATTGATTTAAATGGACCCACTCTGCTAATTACTTTAGTATAGAAAGTCACAGTTAGAGTAGGCCTATTTGAATCAATGGAAATTATGAATGAGTTGACTCATTAAATCCCCATTGACTCAATGGGCCTATTCTTGCATGATCTACTGCACTAAGCAACAGGATTTTGGCCATTGTGTTTTTAGCTGGCTTGTTTTTTGACAGTTTGTGAGCCGCCTTGGGTCACTGCATAGGTAGAAAGGTGGCATAAGAGGTAGGCAGGCGGACGGGAAGGAAGGAAGGAAGGAGAATTAGGATGCAACTACATTGCAATTTACCTTGGAGTTTGTGCTGGAGTTGGCACAGTTAAAATTGAAGTATTTACCAGCAGCGATGTGACATAAAGCTAACTGTGGAGAAGCCCAGTCTTTTTCCATGGACATATGTTCCATTTTGTTCAACTGTCAGGGGTTGGTCTATTTTGTACTATTTCAGTTGGTATTGCTTATCTCCAATTTCTGGCATATGTGATCATCTAGCCTGGTCCAAAGGGGCAGTTGTGGGTGTGTCCTATGTTGACATCGATGTTGACATCTTCAGTGGCACATGGTATTATAGCCAGATAATTTCCCTTAACTGGGCACATATTGTCTCCCCTCCTCTGATCTATTTTTTTTTTTAAATTATGCCTGTAAAATTTAGCACTATATCAGGTAAATGCTATGTTAAAACGATTGTGAAGTGCTGTGTACTCTTGCAACAGGATAATTAACTATATTGGTGTAGATGACAACAGAGAGTCATATTGATTTTAACAGTGGAAACTATCAAGAACCCAGTTTTTAAAGCTCTGAAGAGAAGCTGGTGTTCCTCTCTATGTAGTTGCACTCTTACTTAAAATGCACCTCCGGCATCTGTACTTTAGTCAAAAGAGCCATACATCAAAACTTCCATTTTCTGAATTTTACAAGGCACTTTTCCAATCAGTGGGCAGAATCCTTTTACTTACATGTAAGTGCAAAGGTGTAAGTGTATATAAGCAATAGTGTCCTAAACAATGGATCAGGGAAAAGTGTGCAAACAAATGCACATATTATTTTTAAAATGCACTATGTTTGAGGAAGTTACTTACAAAAATGCATAGATTGGACAAGCCATTGCAAAAGAAAAATGCGTATGTAAGAAAAATGAACATGGTGTCCATGCAACCATTTTTCTTTACTTTTGTACTTTTATACACCCACTGATGTGGAAACAGGATGAAACAAACCTAAAATTGGGGGGGGGGGGAATAGAATGGGAGAGAAACTGAAAGGGATAAATTCCACCATCTGTACTTCAGCATCCATTTAGGTCAGGATCTAATCATGTACTTCTATTGTTTTCAACAGAATTGCTGGCCTCCTCCCTCCTGCAGGCCAAAGAATGGAACAAACCTTTGAGCACCACATAGACCCTCAGCAGAAGGAAGAAGGCAAAAAAAGTCCCAACTCCATCAGCACTGGATACCAAAATACATGACTAGGTCTTGACCCTATCCGCTAATTTTCTTCCCCAACATGTTTCCCTGAACTGGCACCTGACATTTTCTTCCAGATTAGAAAACCACAGTGGAATAGGTCATACAGTGTATCTCTACACCAATAAATATAGACCAGCCAAGAGCCTGCTCCGATTTTAAAGTGGCATAACTCATAATGCAGTTGCAACTCCAATGACTACTGTATGCTGATTCCTCTGCCATGATGTCACACTAATTCAATACCACTGTAAGCTCTCACATTCACCCATCCCACCTGAATCCTAGAACCGGTAGTTTGTAACAGTGCTGAGAATTCTCTGTCAGGGAACTCTACAGCCCTCCTTTTAGAACTACGATTCCCACCTTCCCTTGGGCAATGGAATAACTGTTGAAACAATGCCGCTGGGCGTCTCACAGCAATCAATGAACAAGAAACAGAAAAGCAGTGTTTCTTCAACCTACAGTAACTCTACAAGTTGCTTTTCACATTACATGTTGAACTATGCAAATGTGACTTTTTAAACCACAAAAGCAAATTTATTGTTGGATCAACCATTCAAAATTGTACAAATACAAAGTGCATTGCTATGCCATAAGCAGTACTGCATGTTTTCTTCAATAAAAACAATAATTGCATAAAGAGTAGAAATAAATCAATATGTTAATACAAAATACATAAAGACCATATGAAAATAATCTCTCTAACACATGAGCCATGTTCAGATTTAGTGTTCTTTATACAGATACCAACAATGGTTTTTCCTATATCATATACATCTGATACATAATAATATTAAGAAATAATAACAACGACTGTGTGCCATCAAGTTAATTCTGACTTACAGTGATCCTTTCCATCATAGTTCAGAAGTGGTTTCCCCTTCCCTTCTTCTGGGAGTGCCCTCGGACTGTACAGCTTGCCCAAGGCCACACAGGCTGCCTCTTCCCTTGGGAGGCATAGTGGGGAATTGAACTCCCAAGCATATCTAAACCACTGAGCTCTTCAGCCAGTCTAAGGGGAAAAAATGACCTACCTTTCGTTATTAATATGTCAGGATTTCCCATATTCACTCAAACTCCAAATGCAGAAAAACTGCACCTGTTAAGAAGCATGTGCTCAACACAAGATGTTAAGCAGATAGCATAGCGGTATCCTCTGTTAATTGTGCCTTGAAGCTATACAGCTGTCAGTAGAAAGTGGTAGACCTAAGTTGGACATCTGTCTGCTCACTGGAGTAGACATGTGGAATCTACTCTACACAAATAAAATTAGCATGTAGCTGAACACTGTTCCATGTTGCACTAGCCAGTCAGCCAATACAACACCCCCTAGAAGGACAGAGTTGGAAGGGAACAACTCCCACTAACTCCAAGCAACTCTCCTCTGCTGACTCAGATTTCTGAAATTTCCAGTAGGATAGCCATGTTAGGCTATTATCATAGAATCATATCATAACTGAGTTGGAAGGGGCCTATAAGTCAATCAAATCCAACCTCCTGCTCAAGGCAGGAATCCAAATCAAAGCAGATCTGACAGATGGTTGTCCAATTTTCTCTTGAATGCCTCCAGCACTGGAGCACTCACCATGTCCTGAGGTAATTGGTTCCATTGTCATACTGCTCTAATAATTAAGACATTTTTCCAAATATTCAACCTTAATCTGGCTTTCTGGAGCTTGAGCCCACTATTATATGCCCAGTATTATTACGTGTATTGCATCAAACACAGCAAAGAGTCATGTGACTCCTTAAAGACTGATACATTTTATAGGGTATAATCTTTCATGAACTACAGACCCATTCTTCAGATGCATGATGCTCCGTGTTATAATGGTGAGAAACGATTCACCTGACCCAGCCTTGACTGGGTATTATGATTGCAGCTCTATAATAAAAATGCCAAATGCCTTAATAAAATGAATGCTTGCTTCCCTTCTTTAACTTAGATATTATCAGCTTGCTTGGTCTTATATGCCATATCCTAGATGCTTGGCAACTAGACATCGGGACGAATTAAAAAACGGATCGCGATATTTGTCAGAAATCGCTGATTCGTTAAATATTCGTTCCTTCATATTCGTGGGTTCCAGAAACCCGGACGAATATGAAGGGACGAATATTGCCCCATTTTTATTCATCCCCCATAAGAAGAAAGGGAAGGCTAGCCTTCCGTCTCTTCCTATGGCTTTCCCATTCTGCCTACCGGCCACCGATCAACTAATCGGCAGGCCAATAGGCAGCCACCCACCCCCACAGCCTATCCCCCACCCCCTTCCACTCCCTATGTTAGCCGCTGCCCCCGCCACCCCCCCACCGCACCACCCACCCCCGCCAGCCCCACCGACACCCCCCACCTTAATCACCACCACTGTCTCCAGCAGGCCTCCGCAGCCATGGCCTGTAGAAAGGGACACTGGCTGCCCTTTGCAAAGATGGCAGCTGTGGCTTCATTTAGGGTAGGGAAGCTGCAGCAGCCATCTTTGCAAAGGGCAGCCTGGATTCCCTTAGCCTGCCTTAGCCGATGGGGGGGCATAGGTGGGGATGGCGGGGGAACATTGGCAGGGGTGGCTGGCGGTGGCGCGGGGTGGTGGTGGTGGGGTCAGGTGTTTTTTTTTTGGTAACCCCCCCCATGAATCGATGAATAAATTTGTGCTTCGTCGGTTCATGGGGGCAGCTTCATGCTTTGTAAGTCGTCAACTTTTGACGACTCACAAAGCAGGATGACTCACCAAAATGGTGAGTTGTCCCCATCTCTATTGGCAACCCATCAGCTGCTGATATCACACTTGCTTTCCCCCCCCCCACCCCAGTTTATCACTTATAGCCATCCTTGCTGCTGTTGAAAGTGAATAATCATTTCCATATCTTTGGGTAAAACAATTCATTTTCAGAAGAAAATAGTAAAACATCTTATGGGGAAATATAACCTCATGCATCTTTAGTATGATGAAAGATTATCATCTTTTACCCATCCACCACCATGGACCTCCAGGCCTGCCTCTTCACTCCTGAACTCACAATGTTTCCGGGGAAGACAACCACGTTCTGTTGAACACACTTCCTTTTCAGACATTCCCTGGCAACCTGGGACTTCAGGAGTGGTGGGTAGAACTTGAATAGAACCATGTTTCCAACTCTTTCCATATGCTTAGAATAAATAAAGCCTTAGCAGGGCTTTAGTATTGAGAGAATTCTTTAAACTCTTCTTCCCAAAACCTGGAGGAATAAATGTTTCTGGGAAATGTTCCTCTATGCTAGTCTTGATCAACCATTACCCCTAGTCAACCATAAGATCTCTCATGGTCTACAGTTCAGAGTTGCACTGAAATTCCAAGTAAATATATATTTAGTTTTTCCACATAGTGGAATTTCAAAGGTAGCCAAAGGCCGAGAGCCAAAAGACTAGACCCAAGTAGGTGAGATTTCTTGGCCAGTATCCTGCCTGAACAATGGGAGTCACATCAACAACAACACCAGATTGCCACTAATTAAAGGGTTTGTCTTTCCAGTTTCAGAGTGTGTGCAACTCATGCACAATGATACAAAGTTGTATGCAGCCCATTTAAAAAAAAAACACTCTTTAATTAGCAGCTATCTACTCCTGCCAGTGATGTTACCCCTGTTGCACAGGCAGAACTATGCAACAAGATGCTGACCATTAAATCTAAGGCACTTTGGAAATTTGACACTTGTGTAAGTCCTATTGATTCAATATGTCTACTCTGGTTTGAACTAAGAACTTGGTTTGGGTCCACTGAGGATTGCTGTTGTTTTAACATTTAAACAAGAATTAAATTTCTCAAGGATAAGTGGATAAAGTTTTCCTTAATCACTTCAGAATCATCATGGCATAGAAGCCAGATACTCATATGGTAAGACCTCTGCCTTATCCTTGAATCTCACTAAGTGGCCAAAGACATGTGGTTGTAAGGAAAGAGTGGCAGGTCACTACCAAGTAAACTGCCCAGATGTTCTTAGTGGAAGAGTGTAATTACAATATAATAAATAAAAGGGCACAGATTTAAGGTTATAGAACATTCAAAATGTATTTTATTACTCCTGTTTTTAACAAAACAGAAGAAATCAAATTTCAATTGAGATCCTGAGGTACTTCTCTGAGGCACTTCTCCCCCTACACTGTACTTAAATTATTATATTGTTATTATAGTTATTTTGATTGTTGTTATTGTCTTATGGAATGATAATTGTTTACTGTATGTTTTTATCATGTAATTATGTTATGGTTGTATTTTAACTGTTTTTGACTATTGGAATGCACTCTGGTATAGAGCGCAATATAAATAAATATTATTATTATTATTACATTCTCAGGTCCAACATCCCATACCTTTGTACAGTTGAACTTGCTGTTGAAGACAAACAATGGAGGGGTTGATTAGGTTTTTCCTTCCTTCCTTCCTTCTTTTTTTGGTCCTGTCAGGAATGTATTGAAAAAGAAAAGAAACAGAAAAGGAAGAAAGAAAGTGGATCAAACCAAAGGAACGAGTGGAATTAGAAATACTGTGTCCCCAGAGGTGTTGATCAGCCTGAGTGAAATAGAAATAGTGGGGGTGAAAAATAGAAAGTACCGCTCTGCTTTGCTCAAAATTGTATTTCCAGCTGAGTGACTCAGAAGAAAATATCTCTTCCCTTTACTGTGATTTTTAGCAATCCATTTGCAAAGTCGGCAATCTCGGAAAGAGAGGATGGTAGTATTTATTTTCAATTTATGAAGTTGCTCCAAGTGCGGATTTTTCTAGAAGTGGAGTCTGATGATAACAGGGGGGAAAAAGAAACTTTATTTTAATCTGCCTGTTATTATTAATTCCATTCTAATTCTTCACAGGGGCACAGAAGAACTGAGACTAGTACGAAGTAGCCAACTCTTAAGAGGGAAATATATTGTACTGCAGTGTTTTCAGACATAGGAAAAAAGGAAGAAACAAAGAAACATTTACATGAAAAACTATGGCATTACACACACACACACACACACACACACAGAGAGAGAGAGAGAGAGAGAGAGATTTATTGCTATGGAGATTAGCCATTCCTTATTTAGTGGGCTGTGTAATGTTGTTACACCTCTCTTGCAACGACATACTGCTGACCTTATGGAAATGTCTTGTTTATCTCCACATTCGTGTGGGTGCATTAAAGAGTGCATTAAAAATGCTGCCAAAAGGAACAAAATAGCAGCTTGGAGTCACAGCTGAAGGAGATGAAATTCCACCACCACGCTGGTCACAGTTCTTTGGAAGATGTACCTATACACTGTTCATAGACTTTCCATTATCCCATGTTCTCCATTATGCAGTTCTCAATAAGTTGTTATTGAGATTCTCAACCTGTCAATATGGTTATTCAAATCTTGACTTACAAGAGCTGGACAGGGCTGTTAAGGACAGGACATTATGGAAGTCACTCGTTCATAGGGTTGTCATAAGTCGGAAGGAACTTGACAGCATGTAACAACAACAGATATTGACTTCCACCTGTTATTAAATTATCTGCAGATCTTACATTTGATTATGGAAGTATTTCTAATGGTAATTATAAGCAACTTCTGGGTAAAGTATACACAGAAGTAGTTTACCATTCCCTTCTTCTGGGGGTACCCTGAGACTGTGTAGCTTGCTCATGGCTACCCAGGTTCGGGCTTCTCCCAGAAGGCACAGTACAGAATCAAACTCCCAATTTTTGGCTTCACACCCAGATGAGCTATCGGCCAGTTCACCATGAAAAAGCAAGATACAAATACACTGATGGTGATGATAACAACAACTCTTTTACTTCTGCACATGTTTTATAGTCCCAGCTAGACTGCAATGTCAAACATCTGCACAGGAGATTATCTGTAACAACACACCTATTCTGTATCATGATCCATCTGTTTCTAAACCCTATGGTTAATGGATGACCTCCCAAAGCTCACAAGCAGGTCAAGATAGAATTACCCTACCCTTCCTTGCATGCTTGCTGCATCTAATAATAGGAATTATTCCAACACTTAAAATTCCATCAGGAGAAATGTCCCCATAGGCTTGTGATACAGAGCATTGGTCAATTCAAGACATTTTCTGCTTGAGCAACAAGTGGCACCCTCTTCACCCTACTCACTGCAGAGTATGCAAAAATAGCTATCTTATTTTTTAGTACATAACGTAGAAAACCCTCTAAGTACCTCTTCAAATCTGATAGTAAAAATACACCTGCCTTGTCGTGGCGAAGGGGCTTGAGTAATTCAGAGAAGCTATGGGATATGCCGTGCAGGGACACCCAAGACGGACAGGTCATAGTGGAGAGTTCTGACTAAACGCGATCCACCTGGAGCAGGAACTGGCAAGCCACTCCAGTATCTTTGCCAAGAAAACCCCATGAACAGAAACAAAAGGCTAAAAGATATCATGCTGGAAGATGAGCCCCTCAGGTCGGAAAGCGTCCAACATGCTACTGAGGAAGAGCGGAGGACAAGGACAAGTAGCTCCAGAGCTAATGAAGTGGTTGGGCCAAAGCCGAAAGGACGCTCAGCTGCGGACGTGCATGGAAGTGAAAGGAAAGTCCGATGCTGCAAAGAAAAATACTGCATAGGAACCTGGAATGTAAGATCTATGAACCTTGGTAAGCTGGATGTGATCAAACAGGAGATGGCAAGAATAAACATTGACATCCTGGGCATCAGTGAACTAAAATTGAACGGGAATGGGCAAATTCAATTCAGACGATTATCATATCTACTATTGTGGGCAAGAATCCCGTAGAAGAAATGGAGTAGCCCTCATAGTCAACAAAAGAGTGGGAAAAGCTCTACTGGGATACAATCTCAAAAATGATAGAATGATTTCAATATGAATCCAAGGCAGACCTTTCAACATCACAGCAATCCAAGTTTATGCACCAACCACCGATGCTGAAGAGGCTGAAATTGACCAATTCTATGAAGACGTACAACACCTTCTAGAACTGACACCATAGAAAGATGTTCTTCTCATTATAGGGGATTGGAATGCTAAAGTAGGGAGTCAAGAGATAAAAGGAACAACAGGTAAGTTTGGCCTTGGAGTTCAAAATGAAGCAGGGCAAAGGCTAATAGAGTTTTGTCAAGAGAACAAGCTGGTCATCACAAACACTCTTTTCCAACAACACAAGAGGCGACTCTACACATGGACATCACCTGATGGGCAATACCGAAATCAGATTGATTATGTTCTCTGCAGCCAAAGATGGAGAAGCTCTATACAATCAGCAAGAACAAGACCTGGAGCTGATTGTGGCTCTGATCATCAGCTTCTTATAGCAAGCTTAAACTGAAGAAAGTAGGAAAAACCACTGGGCTAGTCAGGTATAATCTAAACCAAATCCCTTATGAATACACAGTGGAAGTGAAGAACAGATTTAAGGAACTAGATTTGGTGGACAAAGTGCCTGAAGAACTATGGATGGAGGCTCGTAACCTTGTACAGGAGGCAGCAACAAAAACCATCCCAAAGAAAAGGAAATGCAAGAAAGCAAAGTGGCTGTCCAATGAGGCCTTACAAATAGCAGAGAAGGGAAGGGAAACAAAATGCAAGGGAGATAGGGAAAGTTACAGAAAATGGAATGCTGACTTCCAAAGAATAGCAAGGAGAGAAGAGGGCCTTCTTAAATGAACAGTGCAAAGAAATAGAGGAAAATAATAGAAAGGAAAAACCAGAGATCTGTTCCAAAAAATTGGAGATATTAAAGGAACATTTTGTGCAAAGATGGACATGATAAAGGACAACAATGGTAGGGACCTAACAGAAGCAGAAGACATCAAGAAGAGGTGGCAAGAATACACAGAGGAATTATACCAGAAAGATTTGGATATCCCGGACAACCCAGATAGTGTGGTTGCTGACCTTGAGCCAGACATCCTGGAGAGTGAAGTCAAGTGGGCCTTAGAAAGCATGGCTAACAACAAGGCCAGTGGAGGTGATGGCATTCCAGTTGAACTATTTAAAATCTTGAAAGATGACGCTGTTAAGGTGCTACACTCAATATGCCAGCAAGTTTGGAAAACTCAGCAGTGGCCAGAGGATTGGAAAAGATCAGTCTACATTCCAATCCCAAAGAAGGGCAGTGCCAAAGAATGCTCCAACTACCGTACAATTGCACTCATTTCACACGCTAGCAAGGTTATGCTCAAAATCCTACAAGGTAGGCTTCAGCAGTATGTGGACCGAGAACTCCCAGAAGTACAAGCTGGATTTCGAAGGGGCAGAGGAACTAGAGACCAAATTGCTAGCATGCGCTTCATTATGGAGAAAGTCAGAGAGTTCCATCTCTAAGTAGAAAAACATCTACTTCTGCTTCATTGACTACGCAAAAGCCTTTGACTGTGTGGACCACAACAAACTATGGCAAGTCCTTAAAGAAATGGGAGTGCCTGACCACCTTATCTATCTCCTGAGAAATCTATACGTGGGACAGGAAGCAACAGTTAGAACTGGATATGGAAGAAGTGATTGGTTCAAAATTGGGAAAGGAGTACGACAAGGCTGTATATTGTCTCCCTGCTTATTTAACTTACTGTATATGCAGAATACATCATGCGAAAGGCTAGACTGGAGGAATCCCAAGCCAGAATTAAGACGGCCAGAAGAAATATCAACAACCTCCGATATGCAGATGATACCACTCTGATGGCAGAAAGTGAGGAGGAATTAAAGAACCTCTTAATGAGGGTGAAAGAGGAGAGTGCAAAAAATGGTCTGAAGCTCAACATCAAAAAAACCAAGATCATGGCCACTGGTCCCATCACCTCCTGGCAAATAGAAGGGGAAGATATGGAAGCAGTGACAGATTTTACTTTCTTGGGCTCCATCATCACTGCAGATGGTGACAGCAGCCATGAAATTAAAAGACACCTGCTTCTTGGGAGGAAAGCGATGAAAAACCTAGACAGTATCTTAAAAAGCAGAGACCTCACCTTGCTGACAAAGGTCCGCATAGTCAAAGCTATGGTTTTTCCAGTAGCAATGTATGGAAGTGAGAGCTGGACCATAAAGAAGGCCGACCGCCGAAGAATTGATGCTTTTGAATTGTGGTGCTGGAGGAGACTCTTGAGAGTCCCCTGGACTGCAAGGAGAACAAACCTATCCATTCTGAAGGAAATCAACCCTGAGTGCTCACTGGAAGGGCAGATCCTGAAGCTGAGGCTCCAATACTTTGGCCATCTCATGAGAAGAGAAGACTCCCTGGAAAAGACCCTGATGTTGGGAAAGTGTGAAGGCAAGAGGAGAAGGGGACGACAGAGGACGAGATGGTTGGACAGTGTCATTGAAGCTACCAACATGAATTTGACCCAACTCCGGGAGGCAGTGGAAGACAGGAGGGCCTGGCGTGCTCTGGTCCATGGGGTCACGAAGAGTCGGACACGACTTAACGACTAAACAACAACAACAACAATTAAGTTAAGCTTGTCACAAGTCACCTTGAGCTTGTGTTCTGGAGAAAGGTAGAATACAAAAACAAATGAATAAATACATAAAATAATCCCAAAGTCTATTTCAGAGCTTCCAACATCTGTTGTGCCATGGTTGGAAGCAACGTTGATGCAAGGTAAGAGAGGGGTCTCAAACCAGAACTGGAGACTTCCCCATTGGTTCTATTGGCTCACTCATTAGCAGTGGATAAAACCATTGACCATGGTATGTTGTGGACCTGGGCCAGGTCCGGGCCTATGGCTTTCAAGACTTCCCAGAGGACATTGCTGAGGACGTTTTCTTCCACCCCATGGCCATTTAAGCTCCCATAAGTTTCCGTACTATCCCCATGTTAGCTTTAACTGAAGTCATTCAGGGATCTGTGCTAGCCTGTCATCAGTGTGGTACATGGGTTTATATCACATTTTCTGTCTCTTGGTTTGAAGGAGATTGTGGAAGCCCTGAACAGGCACCTGGGGATAGCTTTGGGATGCCTGCAGGGAAACAATCTGAAATTTAATCCATATAAGACTGGTACTATGGGTGGAGAAAACCCCATTGGTCAAGGCGGAGGGATGTGAAGGTTGGTATTAAACATTCTTGTATTCTGGAGTTGCACCATCTGTAGAGATGTAAGTGGCATTGGTTGCCAGATTGCCTTCTATCAGTTTCTGCTGTTTCCCCACCTACAGTTCTACTTAGAGGAAACAGATTCCCTACAAGGTCCATCTTTGCCAGGAAGAATCTTTGTAGCTAGTGAGCCAGGTGAAGCTGGAAAAAGGCATTTCTCACAACTACCACCAACGCACATGCACATGTCTGCAACTACAAACCTCACTTGCAAAGAAAATGCAACCCTCTAGACAGTGGTTCCCAACCTATTTTGAATCGCAACCCCCCCCCTTTATAGTAACCTATGCCAAGTAACCTGAAGCCCACCACCACATTTGCATAGAAAGGCATTTTAATTGGCTTAAGTCATCTCTTCTCAAAAAGTAGAGGCTTCTTACTCCCCCAAAGGGCCTGTTTCTCATACATACACATACACACTAAGTTCAATATCCTGTTCTGAAAGGTCAAGGAAGAAATTATTTAACAAGGGCTACAACACATGTTGTATGTCCCGCCAACCTAGCGGTTCGAAAGCATGCAAATGCAAGTAGATAAATAGGGACCACCTTGGTGGGAAGGTAACAGCGTTCCGTGTCTAAGTCGCACTGGCCATGTGACCACGGATGATTGTCTTCGGACAAACGCTGGTTCTACGGCTTGGAAACGGGGATGAGCACCGCCCCCTAGAGTCGAACACGACTGGACAAATTGTCAAGGGGAACCTTTACCTTTACCTTTACAACACATATAAGATGAGCC
Source organism: Intellagama lesueurii (assembly GCA_037013535.1). Taxonomy (NCBI): domain Eukaryota; kingdom Metazoa; phylum Chordata; class Lepidosauria; order Squamata; family Agamidae; genus Intellagama; species Intellagama lesueurii. Next base: position 23,290,712 of record JBAJHW010000010.1, on the reverse strand, counting down.
ACAACCCTCCAAAAAAACACCTTGTGACCCCCTTGGAGGTCACAATCCCCAGATTGGGAGACCCTGCTCTAAGACAAGTGAACACTTAAACCAAAGTTATATATTTCAGATTCAGGTCCATGTGCTCGTAGTCTCGAGATTAGACTACTGCAATGCTCTCTACGTGGGGCTGCCCTTGTGACTGATGCGGAAACTACAAATGGTCCGGAACACGTCCGCCAGACTATTAACTGTGGTGAAAAGATACCAACATATTTCCCCCACTCTGGCAGCCTTACACTGGTTACCCATTCGTTTCCGCATTGATTTCAAGGTACTAATGCTTACATATAAAGCCCTAAACGGTTTAGGGCCTTGATACCTGGCAGAGCTCCTGTCCCCACCTAGCTCTACTCGTGTCACTCCATCAAGCCAGACCGGAAGGTTGAGGGGCTTAACTCTGAGAGAGGCCCGGAAGGAGAGAACAAGAAACCGGGCCTTCTCGCCGGTGGCCCCTCATCTTTGGAACACCTTACCCCCAGAGATTCCACTGGCACCCTTGCTGGGAATTTTTAAAAACAAGTTGAAGACTTGGTTCTTCCGGCAGGCCTTCCCCCTTCCCATGACATAGCTTCTTTATCCCATCTTGGATCCTGTTTTCTTTATTGATCTTTATTGCTCTTATGAACAAAGTTATTTGAATGCTGTTTTTATCTTTATATTCTGTGAATGGAATAAATAAATAAATAAATAAATAAATAAATAAATAAATAAATAAATAAATAAATAATCTTTTCAGCTGGATTTGCCCCCTCTAGTCCCTCACTCGGCTGGAAAGAGCAGTATGGTTTGGGGTTGCCATCCATGGATCTGAGCTGCCAATTTGTTGGCATGCAGATACCAGCCTATCTCATTTTTGCCTTCTCTGACTTTGTAAAAGTGACAAGCTTAAGACTGTGATACTCTGTACATACTTGACCTCCTCCCAGCAGTTTGGGCAAAATAAACAGCATGTGGATTCATATCCAGAAGAAACAACATAGATCATCATGTGTGCTCCCAGGGTTTTACCAATTACACCAAGGGGTAAGCTACATCCATCAGTCTGGCAGTCACCAAAGTCCACATTAGGAGCTTGGAGGGCCATAACTATCCCATGACCCCCATTTCTCACAGGGACAGGGATTTGCCTTGAAATGCTGCACTACAAATGGGAAAAAACACACAAAACCTTGTAACCCATGGGGTTCATTATGCCCACCCCAGAGCTTGGTAAAGGTTGGGTTTTGCTTTTTTCTTTTAAGACCCCCCCGCCCAATTCTTTTGATCACCACCCCAGACCATACTGGCTGGAGGATTCAACCGGCCATGGGCGTAAAAATAACTCTTATTTAAAGTAACAGATTCCTGCTAAAAGACGAAAAAATAGCAGCACTCATCTCATGCTGCATAAATTGCTTGTAGAAGTGGCATCGAAATGGTTCTGTAAAGTCTGAACAGCAGCAAAAATAAAAGACATGCAGATTCTTAAAAAGAAAACAAAAGAAAGACTGGAAGGTGGGGGGGGGGTTTGCAGAAAAAAAATCCAAAGAAACAGGAATTTGTTTCTTCAGTGTTGAGAATAAAAGAGTTAGAATAAAAGTGCCTCTCGTGGATCAGATGAAAGGTGTTCAACCTTGGGCTTTCCAGATGTTTCACATGTTAACTCTCAACCAGCATGACCTATGGTGAGAAACGGTGGGTGTTGTGCTCCAAAGCAGCTGGAGAACCACTTCTCTACAACATCCTATTAGCCATAGTTGTCCATCAGAGGATTGGGAAGCCCATAAGCAGCATATCCACTGTTTAGTAGAAAGGGCCTGGTTTTTGCCAAGCTCACCAGCTGGGCCATAATTCAAAGGGTGTCATGTTTTGCAATTTTAAAATAATGTTGATTTATTTCAAGCCTTTTATTAACACAAGTCATGCAGCGCTGGCTTGTAGCAGCAAAGACATTTATATCTCAGTGGTTTCGATGTGATTCCTCAAGCTGACATTGCTGTCAATTATTGGGTTTTCAATTATATATAAAAAGCTGTGATTGAATTTTTAGGTTTTGATGGTCCTGCAAATCACAGAGGCGTACAGCACACAGAAGTATGAGTCATCAACAGGGACCTGGCACCCCACGGTTGCCAGACACAAAGCAAACAGTAGGACCGGTGACCCAGCTGCGTGAATCTATAGCTGGTAGAAGTGGGATCTCTGTAATAAGGTTAGCATTGACCTTATTACAATTAACAGAGAGAGACTTGTGTTCATGACAAGTCTCTTCAAAAGAAATCCTGACTACAATCCATCCCATATTGCACAAGAGCTGTGGGAAGCTTCTTGCTCAGCTCAGTGTTTGACATGCATAAGCACCTTTCTGAAATCCCTCTCCTCCACATCTCAGCCTGCCTCTTGGATTGCCCAAGTGGAACCAATATATTAGGAATCTTCGACAGTTCCGTGTTCCATGATTTCTAAATATTCTACAAGACGCCACACACAAAAAGTTAACCTCAGCTTTCAGTTCTTTTGCACTAGGGGTGGGCAAGTTTTTTCAATAGGCGGGGAATTTTCTTCCCTGGGGTGGTCACAGGTTTCACGACTCAATAAAAAAGAAGGAAGGAGAGAGAAAGAGATTGGAATAGAGAGCCATTTTCAGTTGGTATTTGGAGGTGTTAAACAGCACTGTGCGGGAGAACTTTGACCTATGTAAAAGGCAAATTGCCATTCCTGGATGCTTCTCTGAGCTGTGTCCTGCCCCACCTGATCGGGTCCTCTACAGCAGATGAAGCCAAGGACAATCCAGCTCAACAGTGGGTAGATCAGGCTGCAGAGATCTCAAGGCCCAAGCAGGCAGCACTCTCCTAGAAGAGCAGAAGATTGAAGAAGTGCCTTACCCTGCCAAGGAAAACCCAGTCCTTCCAGGTGATAACAATAACTTGGTGAATGAAGAACCATCTAATCCTAGAGAGAGCTGGCAACTCCAGGTATAAGAAGAGAGAAAACAACAAAGGGTCCTATGGTGTTCTCAAGGTCAGATACCTGCAGTGAACTACTAACTAATTAGAGCCAGCCAAAGAAAAGAAAGATTTCTGGCTCATGTGAATGTATTCCTCCATCCTGGCCAAACCTAAGCTGCTAAAAGCAAGGTTCATAATACATTTTGCTCTAGACTTCCTTGCACTGTGTCAGACTAAACTCCTGCCTATCAATTTGGACTGTCATCAACCTGTAACTGTTTGTTCCCTCCTTTCCTGCTCAGATTGTTAAGTAGAAGCTGTGCAGCTTGACAACTGTTGTCTGTGGCTCCACTTTTGCACACTCCTTGAAACTCGGCTCTGTCTACCCAGCACTTGACCTCCTGAGTCCCTTTCACTCCTGTTCACTTGCATTTGCTGTCTTAGAATACGACAAGCCTTTTTTCAAGAAAAATACAAAGCTGAGGAAGGACCAGAGGCTTCAAAAACAGAGGGTGCCCTGGTTTACACCAAGAGTAGGGAATAGCCCAACTGTAGTCTCACTGTACCTGGCAGGGTATTCAATTCTGGCTCACTGTGGTCCCCTTTCAGTTATGCCCCACCCCTTTTCAATAAAGCTTCACAGACAGTATCTTTATACTTGTGGAATCCTGCCCATGTCTACTCAGAAGCAAGCCTGGGACTTACTCCGTGGTATCTAGGTATAGTACTGCAGACACAGGCATTTCATATTGAAGCATATCAGGCTGCAAATAGAGATGATTTTTTTCTAAAGGTAACTAGTTACAGAAGCAGCAGTTCAAGGTTTGGAAATTGATTGCTATGGCAAAACAGAGTTTTGGAAATGCTATTAATCTAACATAAAATAAGAAAAAGAAAAAATGGAATGGAATGAGAAAATAAACACTTAAAAAGATTATTCAGAAGTCTAAACCTAATTTAAATCTGTGTTTTAAATGTTCTTATTAAGCTGTAATGATTAGCAATTAAAATCAGCCATTAAAAGTAGGATTGCAATCACTTTACACAATTAGAAAATTCTTTAACTGGACAAAGTCATTCAAAGTTAGCAAGACAAGAGCCATCTGGATCTTATTTTGGAATATTTGCTCTTGCTCATGTTGACAAAGAACTGGTGATGAACCATCACTATGGCCTGCCCAAGGCACTTTGCTGGAAAGCAGCAAAGGGAACTATCCCCCATGCTTGGAACCCCCTAGAATCCGTCAGGCACTCTTCCAAACTCTGTGGGCAGCACCTTTCAAAGGACATCATACTACTCACCAAAGACAAGCAAGAACATGAGTCAGAAAGTTGTGCACTTTCCATCCTTGGTGAGAAAAACACATTGGCTAAATCCTGTTGCTTAGTCACACCTGTAGAAGGCAAATGGAACAACCTCACTCTGGCACCTGCCAAATTCTCACTTGGGTTTTTGGGCCTGTGCAACCCACCAGACTGGTGTGTGCCTAAAAATCCATGGGGACAAAGATTTTTTAACAAGCATTGAGAAACCACTATGAATTATGTCATTTCCCTTCTACAGGTATAACTAAGTAACAGGATTTTGGCCAATAGCAAGCCAACGAATAGCTAAGACGTTGCTGCTATTTTGTGACCCACGATTCTTGCTGTCTGATGTGACTGCATCCACTCCCCACCTTAATGGTAAAGTTTGCCAACACCACATTGCCAGATGGTCTACTGCATAGGGTGGAAACGCAATTTATTTTATTTATTTATTTATTTATTCATTCATTTGATTTATATACCACCCATCTGGCAGCCAAGGCCACTCTGGGTGGTTTACAACAAACGCAAGATGGTAGGGATCTGGGGGAGAAAACTTAAGAGAAGAAAGCCTCCTAAAGTCCACTGAAACCTAAACATGCTTGGTAGCTGCAGAATGTTGGCTGAGACATGTGAATTAAAAAAAAACAATTAAAATTAATTAAAATTAAAATTAAAAAAAAACAAGTAAGAGTGAGGATGGTATGGTATCACATGGAGAAAGGCATAGCTGGCTGACTGGAACAGCGCTCTAGAGCACTCCGACCTGCAATATTTTGTTTCAGGTCCTAAATTATTATTGATTATAGCCATGCCTAGCCAACATAATTTATCCTGTGCGCACACGTAAAGACAACAAATTCTGCTTCCCCACCCCACCCCGAAGTGAAGGCTATTGACCTCTCCCCTCCTTAACATGCCCACAAACAGAAATGGCCTCAGCCAGCAAACGGTGGAGGAACTCTTCATCCTGCCCGCTGAAATATGCCATTCATTGCTCATGTTAACCTACCACAGGTTGAGGGAAGAGCGCCAGTATTCTAGTGCTCTGTTTCTGGTGTTGCTTTCCCAAACTTGGAGAGCACTGAATCTGAAGCTGTGCTCTCTATGGGTTTTCTCCATGTGAATTGGGACCCAGGGGAAATCAGCTTCTGGGCTCCCTTGGAGAGCCCCCCTGGATAGGAGAGACCTGCTTTCTTCAGGCTTTATCATTCTCCACCTTAGGAGAACAACGACACTGGGAACAGATGACAGTTCCGGAGCTCTTGCCTCTGCCAGGAAAAGTGATTTATGAACAAGTGAACAGGGCATTAGTTTCTAATCGCCCAGTAGGCAGCTGCCCGCTGCCCCACATCAGATGAACATGCATATCATCTTTAGATTTAAGGAGAGCAATGGAAAAAAACCTGAAGACTTTTTTCTAGCCCACCTTCTTTCAAAAAACTGCAAATGAGCAAAGGAAAGCAGGAAGGGAAATACATCTATAAATCAGCTTCAGGGAAAGAAAGAAAAACACACTTCTTTAGAACCCAAACAATCCTTCACACTGTAGAAGAACATAATTGCCTCGGCACCCACTCTTCCATGTGCCTCTACTTTGTATCTGCCAGCCTGCCAGAAAACACCTCTGGTTTGAGCTTATTTAAGACCTAAATTATCCTTTTCTTGTCCTCCCTCAAGACTCCTGTGAGAAGCTGAAAGCTTGTTGCTTTTGTTGCAAAACAAGGTGTTAAGAAAGTTCAGAGGTCATGCCGACCACAGCCAAGCCCCCTCATCAAACACAAGCTATATGCTCAGGGTACAACCATCAGTGACCCAGAAACAGGACATCTTACTGACCTTAAGTACTTCCAACTGCGGCTTGCGTCTTCCCTCACCCCACAGCTCCACTTAATATCCTCACTGGAGTCTCTGGCACTCACAGTTTCATATGTGACCTCTAAGAAGTCCCTGGGAGGAAAAAAGAAACACCATAAAGCCACAGTGTCAAAGGTCAATCTTGTTGAGCAAACACTGGAGCTTTCTCCCATATTACCTTGGCTGGGCTTTGTGAATGAAATAACTCATCAGGAGGTTGTCATGGCCAGCCCTTCTTTCAACCCCTGGTTCCACTGTAAAAGATGCAAGACTTCAGAGCACTGAATGTAAGAATGTAAGCTAAAATATCTTGCAGGTAGAATTGATTGTGTCAGCAGAGAGGCAACTTCTAGCTTTCTAGTTCGTTATTTGGTAGTAAACTATCCTTCAATAATGTTTTGTTTTCCTTTAGAAATGAAGGATGGACCATGCCAGCTAATGATAAATCTATTCCATTTCTGAATCAATCTGCAATATGAGGACACCTGAAGTTCAATCCTCCCCCCTATCCATTGTTATAATAATAATTGTGTGCTATCAAGTCAATTCTCACTTATGCAGTTCTTTACAGGGTTTTCTAGGTAGACAGTATTCAAAAAATATTTACCATTCCCTTCTTCTGGGGCATCCTGGGACTGTGCAGTCTGCCCAACTCTCAACTAGAGATGGGCATGAATCAGAAAAATGATACGTAATTCATTTGTAAGGAAATGGAAGGAAACTGGGAATTGTAGTTATACTAAAATGGAGTCTGTTAGGTTCTGTGTAAGATGAATTTAAAAGAGATGTTTTTCAGGAGCTTGTTGTGCAGAGTTGTTTGCCTAATTCACAAGGTCGGACAGTCCGGGAAAAGAAGACGAAACAACAGACCGCTAAATTGAAGGAGATAAGACACCTGGAGATCATGAGAATTTTGGGCGGTGATCGGAGTGTTCTGAATTACGCCTACTTGGACTTAATTGGTTGACAGCTTGAAAGTGTAATGAAGAAGGTGGTCCTAAAGAGGTGTAAAATGAGAGCGTTTGTGTATGTTAAAAGAATGGTCCGTGAATGCTGTGGAATGTGAGACATAGAGGTTTGTTTTTCTTTTCAAGAAGAAGGAGGGGGGAATAGCCCAGCCTCTAGCCAAGATGATTACTTAGACTTAGCTGTTTATTATTTTACTTAGAAATTGTAAGTTTATTTAAACATTGTAACAGTCTGAAAATGCCTAATGCTTAAGCTTTAAAGCTACAACTGTAATCTAATGAATCTACTTTATTTTCTTAATAAAACAAATATAAAACTTCAACAGAGGACTAGTGTCTTGATACAGCAGGACTATAACTAAATCCAGTGTGGATGAAAAAAGGTTAATAGTGGCTACTGTAAATAGAGGTTCTACTGTCCTATTTTACAAGGCTGGTGTGTATTCTAAGGAAACACATAGCCTATGTTTTATTGCTTTGGAAGCAATCAAGTTTACTTTTAAGGTTCAGGCTTGTCAATGGGGCTTGCTACGCACTTCTGAGGCCTAGAGGACCTACCTCAGGAAATAAAGGTGGTAGTTTTGCACCCAGAGGGACTCCCTGACCGTGACCATTGTCTCTTTAGGGAGACAGGATTATTACATTGCTTTGATTCATGATTTGTCAAGGTCAACAAAATATAAATAGCAAATTTACAATTTTTTTCTGATGAATCAATTAATTGACTTGTTGACTCCTTTAAAAACCTATAAAACACCCCACCAGGCACCTAGAGACACCGAAATAACAGGGCAGCTTCCCCTGACTTTCTTCTATAAGCTCGCCAAGTTTGGTGAAGTTTGGATTTCAGATGTCTGCTATACACCCACAAAAATGCCACCCAGGAAAGTTCCCCCCAGGCACCTAGAAACACCAAAATAGCAGACAAGCTTCCACTGACCCTCCTCTAGAAGCCTACCATGTTTGGTGAAATTTGAGTTTCAATGTCCAAGTTATACACCCACAAAGTGGGTCCCCCCAGGAAAGTGCCCTTTAGCTGCTGGCTTGGGGAAACCCAATCTTCACCAAACTTGGAGGGCTTGTAGAGGAGAGTCAGGGAAGCTTCTCTACAATGTTGATGTCTCTAGGTGCCTGGGGGGCCATTTTATAGCCCAAAAAATACATCAATCAAAAATGACTAAAAATGTGTTGATTTGTATCTGTCAGGGAGAAATACAAATGCGAACCAATGAATTAACAGGTTTTTTTTTAATATTTAAAAATGCAAATGAATAAAGTGCACCTTGAATATGTGCCCTAACTTTTAAAAATGTGCAAAAGCTGATCTAAGATGTTTAGGTAATTCTGGGGAAATTATGGGATAAAGCAAAGAGTTGGTGGTCACCTACAAGGTAGACCACACCTTTGTTTTCTGTCCAACATACATGAGATGAAATCATTTTTAAATAAAGACATCCAGCAATTTGAACCTAGAAAATGGAAATCAATAAGATTGAGCAGGCTGTGTCAAGGGAGATGGTGAATGACAGCTGAAGTCCTAAATAAAATCCTAAGTCATGTCTGGGCACCCCAACTGCTGAGATTCTAGGGTGAACCAAGACTGAGGTCACCAGGCACTATGTATTCCTTTGCAGAGGCTCTGCCAGACATTTTGCAAAGGTGTGAGGAAGAAATGAAAGGCTTGTCATTGTTGCTACCAAGGATTTGCGTCCTTGATTCTTCTTTCTTTCTCTTCTCTTATCTAGCTTAGTTAGTTTACTAAAGAGTTTACTATTAGGATTGGATGTCTGTGAAAAACTGTGGACAGATGCCTTCTTCCCTACTGCGTGGGCTTTAACTGGCTGCGTCAGAATTAATACGCTGTAGTCAATGTTTCCTCCCCTGCACCTCTGACTTTTTTCTTCTTTATGATGGTGCAAATCTCATTTTCTGGTGGCCTTTGTGCCAGCAGAAGTAAAAAAATTTCCTGTTTATGATATCCCCAATATTTATGCCAACATGAACCCGCCACCTAAAATCATGGCCATTTGCATTTTCCTCATTAGCTGATCTGAAAACATCTCTAAATTCATCTACTAAATCCAGTGCTGATCCCAGAATTGCAACTTTTTCATAAAGAAGTAAAAGGTCTTCCCTGTTGCATAGTAGACAGAGATCTACAGGGGAAAGGTTTCCATCCTTCCGGAGTTCTCTTTCTGTGTTATCATAGAAACATTCAAGGCCAAAGATTCCTATCGATATCATGCATAATATACATATGCAATGAATATACTACAGTGGTATGAATGTCAAGGCCTAGAATGCATTGGAGTGGTAAGCCAACTCGTATGGATTCAGGAAGACATGAAATCAGAATCTGAATAGCATTTCCAGTGATTATGGCAGTAGAATGCAGGCCATCTAGAATGTATGGAAGTCACCCAAATAGCTATATGTCTCCTGCCCAGTTTCAAAACCTCAAAGTGGGTCAAACTAATGCAAATAATTATGTGTCGTTATTTCCAACCTGTGGTGACTCTTCCTAGGCCTTTCTCAGTATACAGTACTCAGAAATGGTATACCAGTCTCTCCTTCTGTAGATGCTCTGGGACTGTGCAGCTTACCCAAGGCTCTTGTTGCAAAAGCAAAGTGGGGAAACAGAACTTCCACCTCTACTCACCAAGCTACACACGCAGGGTTAAACTAGATGATAAATGTGAACTGCTGGAGAGCTCAATGCTTTAGGTCTCTGGCTACGGAGCCAGAAGTTGGGAGTTTGATTCCCCACTGTGCCTCCTTGACAGGGACAGGACTTGATGATCCAGAGGGGCCCTTCCAGTTCTGCAGTTCTGAGATGATGAGGATGATTCCCTTTTTTTTTTTTTTGCTGAAGTGCTTCCTCCAAGTGGTGAAAAACGACTGTCTCACAGCATGCTATTTTCTGCTCCAACAGATACTGCATTTAGAGTGCTTTTGTTTTACGATTGTTCATTAGAAGATAAACAATGGCATAATATGCCAGTCAGCTTGCTGAGATACCTTCCCCGTGATGTCTAGTTTGATCCTGTGAAGAAGCAGAACCATAGCTCTGGGGCAAAATTGGAACTGTGCAGCAACACAAGATTAATAGACCTTCTTTCAGGCCAATGAACTTTTTAATCCCATTTCAGTCTCTGCCCTGAAGGCAATGTGCTATTTCAACATTGTTCCATGCGCCTTTTGCATTTACGCACATTGGGGCACACTTCCTTGTCACCTCACATTTCCCTTCATAGCCTTTGAGAACAATAATTCTAATATGCTTATCTCATAAATACAGCGAGCCCAGAGATTTAGGAGGCACTTTGAAAATTCATAAATGATCTCTTTCTTCACTTATCTTGCAAAAACGGTGTAACGACAATGTTACTTTTATTGAAATCCCCCCCCATTGCTACACAGAATAAAACTAATAATAATAATAAAAAAAGAATCATCTAAAGTTATCATTCTTTCAGAAACGGATGGAGGGGGGGTTGGGTTTTTTGTAAAAATAAAAAATAAAAAAAAAAGGAAAAAAAGTTTTATTATTCCAAACCGTAAAGCTTCATGTTCATTGAAAAACGTGTAACTCCAAATATGCCTTGAGGGGAAAAAAAACCCAGAGGTTTAAATAGTAATAATCCTTTGCTTTTCTAGATCCTTTTGTACATGACACTTTCAAATGCTGTTTTTAATGTATTACAGGACTGAGCCTCCTAAAACACCCATTGCTAAATTGCTGGGTTTTTTTTAAAGTATAGGACATCACTGTTGCCCAGCTTCATGCGTTGCTAGATTAAAATTTTCAAGGCACTACAAGACAAGAACTTTTCCCATGATGGAGCATCTGCTATAAAGCAGGATTTCAAGAAAGTAATCCAACCATGGAGGTTGAGTGGTGAATACAGCTCGTTTTTTCCTATCTGTCATGCAGCTGTTGTTATTTAACACCCACTTAACGTACAGGAGGATAAACACACAGATTCAAGGTAGCTTTGGCTGCTCAGGGATTCATTTCCAAGCAGAAAGGGGGGAAAGGAGAAGTGTGTAAGGAAGAAGAGGAAAGAGATGGCCAGTCACTGCATGCTTCCTCTGGGTGGAATCCCAGAGCATGATGCATGAAAGAAAGGTGAGCCAGCTAGTGTAGGAGCGTGCCCTATTGCTCTTTTCCAGACAAGGCCGGGTTCAGTTTGCAAACTCTAGAAGCAATTAAGACCGCAATGAAATGCTGGAGGCACCAGAAGCTGATACAAGGCCAAAGGCTGCATGGGACACAATATGTAGGAGAAGTCCAAAAAAAAGGAAGTAGAAAAACAGCCACATTCAAGACAGGTCGCTCAGTAAGTTTCGGACAAAGGAAAACAAACACAGAAGATGCCGCTGCATTTGTTTTCATCGTCTTCCACTGCTTTCTGGAAGAAAGTCTCAGAAATACTGGTGACACCTTTCAATGAAAGAGAGGGACACGTGTCAACTGTGCTTGTCTGTCTTTCCCTCATTCAAAGTGTGCTGCTTATAGACCGCCCCATAGCCCTTAAAGCTTTCTTTGGGTAGTTTGCAAGGTAATTATGCAGGCAACACACAATTTATCCACCTTGGAAGGATGGACAGCTGAGTCAACCGTGAGACAGCTACCTCAGCCCATTGGGTTCAAACTCAGACCATGCACAGAGCCTTGGTTGCACTAGTGCAGTTTAACCACGGCGCCCCAAGGCCCATTCACTGCCTTCTTTCATCCTATGTATGTAAAATCATCTCAAGAGAGATTCCAATAGTCTGCACACGGCTCCCTGCTCCACTTTCTCTCCCCCCCCCCACATATTTTTTCTTGTCTAGCCGCCCTTTCAGCTCTTTTATTCCCTTCTTGGCGCCACCACCTTGCACCTCCTTACCTTAGTCAACCAGCACTGTCATTCTTTCCCTCCTTCTCAACACCATCACCACAGTGTCTTCTTGCCCAGCCAGCCCTCCTCTTTCTATCCTTCTACCCTCTACTGTTGTCCTGTTGAGCTAGTCCTGGTCTTTCCCTTCTGAATGGGGAAGAATAAACTGAAAGGACCCCAAAGAGGGATCCCCGTTCTTGGCAAATGAAAGAAGGTGCATGGAAGAACTGAAAATAGAACAGGCGCGCACACACACACACACACACACACAATGAAATGAAACAGAAATAAATTTAAAGTTTTCATCATGCACATCTCTAGTGCTGAGACTAATCAGTAGGTTTAGCTGCAAGGACTTCATAGGGCCCATTTGGGACACATTACAGAATACCATCCATTCTAGGATGTCAAATACCATATTTTTCCGTGTATAAAATGACCCAAAGTATAAGACGAACCCCCCCCCCCCTTTTTTCTAACCCCAAATTAGAAAAAGCAGGGATCAAAGGGCTCCCTTTTTGCTAAGCCCCATGCCTTGGCAAAAGGCAAGGAAAGCGGCTGTCAAAGTGACTGCCGCTTTTCCTTGCCTTTTGAGAAGGCACGGAGTTTAGCAAAAAGGAAGGGGAGCCATTGCTCCCCTTCCTTTTTGCTAAACTCCGTGCCTTCTCAAAAGGTGAGGGCGCGCTGGGTTTAGCAAAAAGAACTCAGTTTAGCAAAAAGGAAAGGGAGCAACGGCTCCCCTTCCTTTTTGCTAAAGCCCCGTGCCTTCGCAAAAGGCAGTGGTAAAGAGCTGCCTTCCGTGTATAAAACGACCTTCATTTTTTTCTCAAATTATTTAAGAAAAAAGTGTCGTTTTATACACGAAAAAATACGGTAATTCCCTTTGGGATGGAATTGCACTCTAAATGCCACATGGAAAGCAGGGCTTTTTTCCATTGCAGTACTCTAATTATGGAATTCCCTTCCATCAAAGATCTGTTTGTCCCCCATATTTTGTCCTTCAGATATGTGAACTTTTTTATTTTGGATTTGTAACCCATGCTTTTAGACATTTGCAACATAACTTTCACTGTGCTTTTTTCTGGATTGTTACCAGTCCTGAACTCTCATGAGGAAATGGAAAACAGAAATCAAATGAAGAATGAGAACAATAATAATTTTCAAAGGGCAGGGGTGGATACACCAGATGTTCTTCAACTCTCATCAGATCTAGGAGAACAACCAGGGGTAAAGGAGGGTTCCCAGGCTTCAGGGTACTGGCTGAAATCTCAGCGTATTGCCATTGCTTCCTCAGCCGTCCAAATGAAAAGACAAATCTCAGGATGAACACTGCTAAAGGAGAACATTTGTTTTTTGTATGTGAGATGGCTTTAAAGCTCTGGCAGCCATTTCCACATCTTCTTGGTTGCTACCAGGGCTCACTGGTTCAGCCTAAACAGGTTTCTCTCTGTGTTGCTCACACAATATTTGTTTAGGAAGGAGTGGAGAAAGTCCATGCTGCCTATATTATGCACACATACACTCATTATTTTGTAATTGTTAGCCAAGGGCCCGGCCCTGTAGCATCATAAGAGCCCCCTTCTGTTCTCCAATTTTGGTCCTGAAATCTCAGGGGATGGGTAGTTGGAAACATGGCCACCCCAACTCTGAGGAAAAGAGCTTGGCACTACATACTGTGATCTATTAAGTTATCCATTAAGATGGACATTTTCGAACATGATTGGGCAACTCTGTTGGTTTGTTTAAAATATTTATGTATATACTACCTTTCTCCTAAAATGCATGCAAGGCAGTTTACAATGTTAAACAATGTTAAAAGCTAAAATGATACAATAATACAATATTTTAAAAAGAATTAAACACAGTTTAAAAACAGAATTAGAAATAGTAGATAAAACAGTAGTAAAAGTGCATTTAAAAGAAAACAATAAATGATTTATTTATTTGATTTATTTGATTTTTATACCGCCCATCTGGCTACCAAAGCCACTTTGGGCAGTTTACACGTTTGAACCACATATCATTAACAATGATTAAAACAAAAACATAAGAATATAAATCAAAATTAAATATAAACATATCAACAGAATTTAACTAATAATAACTAAAATGATAAAAAAAGCAAGATGGCAGGATTGATAATATAAGTGTTAAATAATTTGGAACACTTCATGAATTTGTGTGTCAATAAAAACATCAATAAAACAATAAAAACATGACTGACTCATTTTAGAAAACCCCTCTTGAACAGCCAATCACAAAGAAAAAGCCTGCCTGAAGCGAACGGTCTTTTCCTTGCTTGCAGAAGGACAGCAAAGATGGGGCCAGCCTGACCTCCAGTGGGAGGGAGTTCCAAAGTCTGAGAGCAATGACACAGAAGGCCCTTTTCCACGTATCCACCAAATGCACTTGTGATGGAACCGAAAGAAAGGCCTCCCCTGATTATCTTAAAATCCAGTCAGGCTCATAAAGGGAGATATGGTCTTCAAGACAGATTGGAGACAAGCCATTTAGGCCTTTATAAGTTAAAACCAACACTTTGAATTGTGTGTGAAAACAAAGTAGCAGCTAGTGGAGCAGTGTAACAGGGGGATTATGTAACCAGCCCCAGTTGACAATCTGGCTGTAGCATTTTGGACTTACTGAAGTTTCCAAACTCTTTATTAGCGTTGAACTTGACTTGGGGTTTTGCATCGACATTTCTCCAGTTATGAGTTAGTTAGATACTGGAGTGTGCAGGAAAAGAAAGCTGTTGCCAGGTGACAGGATCATCAATGAACTACATAATAAAAATCCTGTATTTCCATCTACTCCAATATTTACATTGCCAAGCTGGATGGGGAGTCTTAAAATAACCTAAAGAAAAGGTAAGGGTAAAAAGAAGAGGTAAGTAAAGGAGAAAGGGAAAGGGAAAGCAAGAGGAGGGTTTTCGGTCATTTGGGTGAGAACTGTTAATTCCATTACCTTCTCTCCAAAGCTTAGAAGAGAGGCAAAGGAGTGGTGAACAGTAAAATCATAGATGAGATTTTTCACTTTCATTCTGGTAAGGCTTTTAGTGTAGTTATGTAATGTTTAGTTAAATGCCAACTTAAACTCAATGCAAATACAGGAGCAGGTGATACCTTTAATCAACCATTAAGGATATAAAACAACAACAACGAAAAACAAATAGTGAGCTTTCGATGATAACTCTTCAAGGCCGTGCATCAAGTTCTTGTGGGTAGTTCCAAACTTGCATGCTGTTTTTAATGTCCCAAATTCAAATGGCTGATGGTGTTGAGGCCATGGACACTTTTTAGTTGGAAATAGTTGCAGCATGCATGTTGGTTTCAAGCTTTTCTTCAGCTAGCAAGTTGGAATTTGTGGCCCATCTCTTAAAACAGAGGACAGTCACAGGCAATCTGGGGGGGGGGGGAAGCCTCCTTCTCCCTTTCTGCCTCTTTTGAAACTTGCAGAGTTTCCCTTTAGGTGGCAGAAGGAAGACTGCCCAGTTAACATGGCCTGCCTCTAACAGAGTTGGGGTTAGGAATTTAGTTAAACCACCGGGAATAGTCTATTTAAGCCAAATTACAGCCAAATAAATAGTTTTACCTGGTGGATGCTCCCTTTAGCATGCAGTACTGCTTGATGTCAAGAGTCCATGAGGTCCAAGAACTCATGTTGGTGAGTTCTCAGTTGATGCCCTGATTGGCCATTCTGTGGTATCTTACAGTTCAGGAAAACTTGTTTCCACGACCATGCGGCCTTTTCCTGATTTTTTTTTCCTGAACTTAAACTCAGTCTTTTCTGTATAAACTTTTCTATATAAGCTCAGTCTTTTCTATATAAACATTCTCTGAGTAGATTTTTTTAGGTTAACTTATGATCATTTATCACAAACCTTCCGGTCACTGGTGAGGAATGATGGGAGTTGTAGTTCAGCAACATCTGGAGGGCCACATATTCCCCCTCCCTCCCCTGAGGCCTTCTTTGCCTCATCTTCTAAAAAAACCCATAGTTCTCGTGGCAAAACAAGCAAGACTCTGAGTATTGACTGCTGGAGGGGTTACTTTGAGATCAGGGTACCTTAAAGGAAAGACAGCAGAACAGAAGGAACAGCCCATGATTCATCATATCAGTTACCTGCCAGACAGTTCACAGCACTACTAACTTGCATCGTTTTACTGGGACCAGACAAGAAAACATTTCTACAAAGTTTCGGTATGAATAAATCAGTAGCCGTTGTTCAAATCACCCCATGCAAGCGCAACTACTCCAATCTAGGCACATGGATGAACTCACAAGAGTGTGATTAAATGTAGCAGCTCCCAAAGCAGAACAGAATGAGTAAACACATTTTGGATAAGCAGAAGTCAAACTGTTGTTGTGACATTTCCAATTTTAAGAAAGACAGAAAGAAATCTCCTGTAACAAGGGGAAGAGGGGGGAAGTAAATTAAAAACCAGATGGATCAAAGATGCGATTGTATCTTTGGATTACGGGAAGGGAACAAGGGGGAGAAGCGTGTTCATTAGAAGCAAATCGGGAACACAAAAGCTCGGAAATTAGACATGAACAGAAGCAACAGGCTCATCATAATAGAATTAATTAAAATATCAAGACCTGGAGTTATTTCAGGTCCTGGCAGCAGCCACAGGGGGCTTTTGAACCAAACGCTTCATTAACACGTCAGAACTCCCCACAACGCACATTTTGGGAGGGAAATGCTCTTTCTTTTGTGTGTGCTGTGCAGGAGTGAAGGCAACTGGGAATTTTCCTGAGCTCATCTTTAATGGGCTGTTGGCAGGGGATAACGCAAAACATTTGTCAGTGAAGAGTTTACTCCCACACAGATTTCATGCGTGCACACACACAATCACACAGAGTCATGCTTTGACTTTTTCTTTTTTAGCTTTCCAGTCTTTGGTTTTTTATTTTTATTTTTATAAAAAGCTTCCTCAGATTCTCAAAGCAGAATTCCAAAGCCCAAACAATCAGTATTTCTGGCCAGGGAGGGTGAGAGAAACTGGGAGACAAGGGGTAGAAACTACAAGATGGCAACAGGTAGCATGAAAGGCCAGCGCTGGACGTTATAGTTGACGCTGAAAAGCAAACAGTCCTACATTTCCTCCTTTCTTTCCATAACATTTAGTAATAATGTCATCACTGCATACATCACTTGGAAGTTAGTACAAAACTGGCAGCTAGGTAGATTATGAAGACACAGGTTGGGTTCAATTTTTTGCTGTTAGAAATGCCCCCCGTCCCCTCGCCTAACTTCAGTACTTCATATGCAAACAGCCACTCCTGGGGGAATTTTTTAAAAAACTAAGGATTCGTGTAGAGATAGAAAACATTCTCATAAATTCAGTAGAGATTTCTCCCTCTCGTTCACATTTGCCACCATCTTGAGTAGCAACTCTTTTTCTCCAAGGAGGTCAAGGAGTCAGTACATTCTGGTGTATTATGTGTATTTTTTTTTAAAAGGTAGCTGCCACCTTCCTGAAAAATGATTGTCACTTCCCCACCCCCTTCCCCATAACGCCAGGTTTTGTTTCTCCACTGAGTTTTGTGGCTGATGGCATTCCCCCCACCCGGGGCTCTGCAGAACACTCTGGAATTGCACCATATTCTGGATGTTTGAGAGGTGAATGGTAAAGGCAGCTACCAGTTATTGCCCAGGAAAACTCACGTTCCAATGTTATGAAATCTTTTATCTTGGAAAAGGCTGGAGTCCTGTTTGTGCAGCTACACTGTGTAAAGCGTGATGACATCACCAGTTGCAGTGATGTTTCAGACATAACTCACCCCCATCAAGTCCTGAGGCTCCTGTAGAATTTTGTTCATCACAGGGAAACTTTGGGGGCTGTAGGAAGAGGGGAGTTTTTAATCTTCTGAAAAAAGCCGCAGCCACTAAAGTCATCCTAGTGGTGGTGATTTTTTTTAAAAAAAAAAATTAAAGACTCCCCCATCACTCCCTCAAGTGGTTTCCTCATGATGAATGCAATTACATGGGAGTCTCGGGACCTTTCGGAGGGGGATCCAGAAATGTTTCATTTTTTAAAAAATCATCATGGCTGACAACATTGTTGCCCTTCCATCGTGTAGCTGCACAAACAAGATTTCAGCCTTAGTTTGCAGATCAAAATGAGATATTGTACCTGCTTGCCACTCCTTGACTACACTTATACCCGGGCCGCGGCTGAGCCATGCTTCAGCAGCGCGGCTCGTCTTTGCCTCCCTCCCCGGAGGATCGCGAGACTCTAAGTCTCACGAGAATATCCTGGGAGGAGAGGGGGGAACGATGGGCTATTTAAGGGCTGTTCCCCCCTCTCTCCTCCCTCTTCCTTGGCTGGCAACAGACACGGATGGAATTTCTTCTCGGCTGGTTGTTTCCTCGCTGCGTATTTCCTACGAGGCCTGCACAGCGTGGAGTTTGGGACGGGGGTGGTAGCATCGGCTCCCCCCCCAGCGGTTCGATTGATCCTTATTCGATCCTTATTTGATTACATTAATTGCATTGATTAACTTAATTCATTATTTATATTTAATTAATTGATTCATTGTACTAATCAGTAATTTGGCAAGGAAAAGGGGGACCGTGGCCGTGCAGTTGCACGGCTCGTGCACAGCGCGATCGGATCTTTTGTATTGCAGGACGTTTGCCTTGGGCTTTCCTTGTGATAGCCTTTGGGAGGTTTTCAAAAAACAAAAAAAGGGTGAAAGAGAGAAAGGACGCTAGTCAGTCCTAAGAACAAGGCAAAAACATACTGAGGTTTAAGGAGCACCGGGAAGGGATCTCGTTGTAGCAGTAGACTACATTAGCCTTATTGCTGTGGGGTTTGGGTGGATAGCAGGTGGCTGCAGTGCGGCAAGGCCGTTTGGATCCTCAGCTGTTCGGCGCTCCACTTTACATTCTTCCCCTTGCTCCTCCCTCTTTCATAGGGAGAGAGCTGAAGCTCTTGCACAGCACAAATTCAACTTGCACCACATGCGTGGCAGTTGGGTTTAGGCGCGCTCGCCTGGTGGTTTGAATTTTAAAAAAATAAATAATAAATAAATATATAGGGGAATAGCAATACTTCTATATATATATTGTACCTGCTTGCCACACATGTATAATATAATATATATATTATACATATAATATATATATATATATATATACACATTAAAAATTATCAGGTGAATCACGCAGGAATTTTATTAACTTCTAGTCAATTGAGAGAGATATCATATTAGTCACAGTAACTATAATAGTAATAACTAATTAATTATAATTCATTGATAGGACCATCAATATATTTTTAAATTTATTATAATTACATAAATAGATAATTAATTAATTCATTGAATAATTTTAAAATTTTTTAATTGGTTTAATTGATTGATAATACAGTTTGATACATCAGTTTAATTACAGATATACATGCATAGTTTAGCCCCGGGTAATATTTCATAAATATTGGCTATTAATTGATAGCTGGTGGTTGTAATTCAGTAATTTTTTGTAAGAGCCAATATAATTAATTAATTTATTAAATTAGTGACTCTATTATAGCATACATAGCTATAGCAGGAAAGTACATCCTTGTACATCTGTGCTTCATAGGGGTAACTAGCTGGTGCTCCTTTTTATAAAAAAAATAATTAAGAAATAAATAGTTATTGGGCTTGATACAGGATCGGACGGTACTTCAGCTAGGCTTACAATGACATCACGTAAAGGTCAAGGTAATCAGAAGGGGAAACAACTGGCCAAAAAGCGGCCGGTTCCTCAGGTGTTGCCATCCCAGTCTTCCTCAGATGAGGAATCTTGGCCAGTATGGCAACAACTGCAGGAAAAGATTTCTGCTCTTGAAGCCGACAGGGAGGCAAGAAGGGCCCCGCAGTCTAGTGAGGCGCAGCTGCGCCGCTCAACAAGGGAAGCCAAGAGCCATCAGAGAGCTAAACTTAAGGCCGATGATCTAATGTCTAGGTTTGCCATCCTAGAAGCAGAGCAACAGGAGGAAGGGATGTCCAGAAAGGAAGCTGATGGGGCAACAGTGACGCCACGGTGGAAAGGTGCTGGTAAAGGTAGAGGAACACCGATTTTGGTGGCAGCCGGTTCAGCGGATACTGACAGGCAGGAACTGAATTCTTCGGGTGAGTTCATGGCTGCACCGGGCACTCCTTCATATACACCGGCCTGGCCTTGGTCAGGCAGCAGGCAGTTCTCTGCTCCTGTTTGCACACCCTATGACACTCAGGGTTTTAGGGTGTCAAGTACACCATGGCCCGGCACGAGTGCACAGTTTGGTGGCTGTGCTGTGCCATATCGCCCAGTAACATTTCCAGCACCATTAAATCCGACAGCGGGTATTGGGGTTTGGCCATATCCATCGGTTCCGGACACAGGTTACAATACCGTACCCTTACAACCCTTGCCATTTGGTGACCATGCAATGCCACTGGGTGACCACCTCACCCCGGCAACCAAAGAAAAAATATGGAAAGGAAAATATTTTTATTTATTCGAACTGTTAAACAGAAATGTTGAAAAGAAGGACTTGGACAAGGAAGATGATAAAGATAAAAAAAGGGGCAGGAGGAAGAAGCCTGATAGGACATGGGCTAATTGGCTACCCCGGGTTTTTAATATACGCCGGAGAAGTAGTGAAGGCCCAGCCATGGCGGGCTCAATCCCTTTTTCAGTACTTAGATTTGATTTACCGAGCTTACGTAGACTTCGCAGGGCAAGCATGGCTTAACTATGATGAATCATTCCGTATGCGGAGCACAATTCATCCAAACCTTCACTGGGACAAGCCCCTACCGGGCCTCTGGTTACAGTCCATGACGCTGGCCTGGCCTAACTTATGCGACAGATTTGATAGTGGACATCTTATCAGAAAAACTGCTCTTAATCAGAATCCCCATCTAGGAGCGGGGCAGGTGGTTCAACCCCGCCTGCTCTGCTGGGACTACAATGCCAAGGGCGTCTGTGCTAGGAAACCATGTCACTTTAGACACGAGTGCTCAACGTGTGGCGGGCAGCACCCCAGTTCCTCATGTTTCAGGGCCGGGATTCAGCGTCAGAATAAAGGGCCAGGAAGTGGCAAAAAAAACCCAGTAGTGGAGGGACTAACCCTGGAAAAGGGCCCCAGTCCAATTAAGCTGCCAGTTTTGGAAGCATGGTTGCGCGATTATCCCAACAGTGTGGAAGCCAAATACTTATTGGACGGCTTTAGATATGGTTTTCGGATACTGGCAGAGGGTGAGCGTAAGGCGTTTTTTTGCTCAGAAACTGAAATCAGTATGCAGGATGGAGGAGGTTGTACAGGAGAAAATTGATAAAGAGGTAAAGGAAGGGAGAGTTTTGGGACCCTTTGCAACGGCTCCTTTAGGGACTCTACGAGTCTCACCTTTAGGAATAGTTCCAAAAAAGGCCCAAGGGGAATTTAGATTAATACACCACTTGTCCTACCCAGAAGGGACTTCGGTTAACAATGCCATCCCTCAGGAACTTTAACACTGCTCGCAGGAGTGTTAATAGGGAAGTCTGCAGAGCGGTCTGCAATGGCCTTGGATCAGTGATTGGTCACCAAAGGATCTGTTTGGATAGGCCAGAGCTTTTTCGGTCAGATGGTGTACATCTGTCCGATGGTGGTTTGGATGTCTTCCTGGAAGACATCAAGGGGGGCCCTGCGTGCTGAGCTGGATCAGCTCGATGGCGGGCATGGGACTTAGCAAGGCTAGTCCCTATGCTGTGGTGGATAGTGCAGATAAAACAGGTTTTTGGTGAGTCCCATTGCAATCTCAGGTAAGGTATAGCTCATCTGACTTCCCAGCACTGCGGATCGTGTGATTACAGTGCTTGGGGGGAAAGATGCGCTGGGGCCACACCCAGACCAACAGTCAACTAGGAGAAGGTGGCTTGAGGTCCGGTGGTGGTCACGTTGGGGCCGGCCGGGTTCTCGTTGTCTTTACGACCACGAGAACTTGGGGCCAGGGACTTGCCCATTTGTTGGTTAAGGGGTCCGTTGAGACCTCTGTGGTTAAACCTGATTCCGCACTACGGCAGGACCCCCCTTTGCTGAAGGATGGCAACAATTATTAATTCAATAAAGTGTGGCCCATGTTTTATCCATAATTCTGGTCTCGCGTCTTTATTCCGGGGTAGGGTGGGCAAAGGCAGCACTGGCACGCAACTCTATTCAAGTTCTTCTTAAGTGCTGGAGCTGGCTGGATAGCACAATGAGTTGGAATACTTGGATCTGCAGCTTGACGTCCAGCTACTGCTCTTGGGAGAAGAGCCAGCCTGAGTGGCCTTGAGCAAGTACCACAGTTCCAGAGTGCCCCCAGGAAAGTGACTGGCAAACCTCTTCTGAACAATGTATGCCTAGAAAACCCTGGGGAGAGTAATCGTAACTTGGAATTGCCTTAATAGCATTTAATTATTATTTTAATACAAAAGCAAAATTCCTTAATGACAGGTTTTTAAGACATGGGTTGTTGCATGCATTGTCTTAAGTTTCACCTTCCTTCTTTCCTGCCTTCCTTCCTTGTGTAACCCCTATGAAATATTGGTTCAGCCTAAAGGGGTGAGACTACCCTCTTTCCCCGAAAATAAGACCTAACCTGAAAATAAGCCCTAGTATGATTTTTCAGGATGCTTGTAATATAAGCCCTACCCCCAAAATAAGCCCCAGTTAAGTGAAACCCCGCCCTCCACCATTGTGCAGGAACCAGAAGATGATGACATGACTGTATTTGAATCAATGTAGATTGTTGTACATGAGAAAAAATAAAACATCCCCTGAAAATAAGCCCTAATGCGTTTTTTGGAGCAAAAATTAATATAAGACCCTGTCTTATTTTCGGGAAAACACTGTAAGAAAAAGCAGGGCTGTGAGCAACAGATTTTTGAATCAGAAATAGGGGAGAACTGAAGAGGCCAGAGCTGCTGTTGCCTCTTGGGTTGCTGAAGCCCTTTCCAACTTGGTTTAGGTATAATTCCTCTATGTTTATGTTGGAGGGGTGAACCTACATAGTGAAATCATGAATTGTATACAACTGTACTGATATTTTATTTTAGAGTTTTGAAGATGCTCCCGAGTTATGGATACCCAATCAAGTTAAGGAAGATATCTTGGATGTTTGTGTGACGCTGAAATTTCTACAAGCAACTCCTGTACTGGTGCTGTTGCCAAGGATTTGTGTGCACAAATTGCAGCATTTTGTTGTTGTTATAATTGCTAATGTTCTCTGTTATATAAATGCAAATAAGAAAAGATTTGTAATAATGCCACTTTCTATGGCTTCTTCTATAAGTCGTTTTTCCTCAATAATACTTTTGTTTTAGACTCCCTTTACTTTAGCTTGAGCGAGGTGATACCAGCAAGCTTTTGGGTTTGCTAACACAGGATGTAGTTGGTGGGTTTGCCAACAGGCAGACCACGAAACATCTGCAAGTGTTGATATTCCCCTTCCCATTAGTTAAGGCAGTTTGAAACTTCAGGCAGATGTAATCGATAAGAAACAGCTTAAGCATGCATACAAGCTGACCTGTAAAGTTGTCTGTTGTTGTCATTAAGTCGTGTCCAACTCTTCGTGACCCCATTGACCAGAGCACGCCAGGCCCTCCTGTTTTCCACTGCCTCCCGGAGTTGGGTCAAATTCATGTTGGTAGCTTCAATGACACTGTCCAGCCATCTCGTCCTCTGTCGTCCCCTTCTCCTCTTGCCTTCACACTTTCCCAACATCAGGGTCTTTTCCAGGGAGTCTTCTCTTCTCATGAGATGGCCAAAGTATTGGAGCCTCAGCTTCAGGATCTGTCCTTCCAGCAAGCACTCAGGGTTGATTTCCTTCAAAATGGATAGGTTTGTTCTCCTTGCAGTCCAGGGGACTCTCAAGAGTCTCCTCCAGCACCACAATTCAAAAGCATCAATTCTTCGGCGGTCAGCCTTCTTTATGGTCCAGCTCTCACTTCCATACATCGCTACTGGAAAAACCATAGCTTTGACTATGCGGACCTTTGTCGGCAAGGTGATGTCTCTGCTTTTTAAGATGCTGTCTAGGTTTGTCATCACTTTCCTCCCAAGAAGCAGGCGTCTTTTAATTTTGTGGCTGCTGTCACCATCTGCAGTGATCATGGAGCCCGAGAAAGTAAAATCTGTCGCTGCCTCCATATCTTCCCCTTCTATTTGCCAGGAGGTGATGGGACCAGTGGCCGTGATCTTAGTTTTTTTTGATGTTGAGCTTCAGACCATTTTTTGCGCTCTCCTCTTTCACCCTCAAGTTGTTAGATAAACCCTATTCAGAATACCCACACTCCTTTCCTGTTTTTCACACCTAGACAAGAGCTAATTGCCCTGTTTCACCTCTGCATCCTTTGGTTAATCTATCCCCTAATTGGAGAAGACCCTTTCTGATGTGGTGGTTGGGGATGGTCATGATAAGATATAATATAAGGATTTGTAACACATGTTTGGCAGTTGTTTTTTTCTTACTCTACTCCTTTCTTTCCGTAACCCTTTTAAAACTTGGCTGCCTGCTTTTGTGTATGTCTGTTAATCTCTGAAGAGATTTTAGAAGACCACTCAGCATGTTTGCAACTGTTTCCTGGTCTCACTGAGTCAATGGACCTTAATGGTTTTGCTTGACCACATTAAGATTCATTTTATGAAATTGTGTTTGCCAGATTCATCAATAGTAAGCAAATAGACCCATAGAACTTAGAAGTGTTACCCTCCCTTCCTTCCTGACTTCTTTCTAAACACAAAAAAGCTTTAATACTTTCAAATACCCAATTTTGCTTCTTGCTTTTTTAAAAAACTGCCTTGGTGAAATTGAAAGAGATGAACAGACATAATCTGAAACTGACCTGGGCCAGAAATCCAAAGCAGAGCCCTGCTCTCTCCCACTTTCCTTTTGGGTTTCTGGTTTATCAGACACTCATTCCCTCTCCTTAGCTGCAAACCCAGAGAGGAGGAGAGGAAAATAAGCGATTTTCAGCCACTTATCTGCAGCAGGGGTTTCTGCCTTATTTTATATATTCCTTGTCAGAAAACACTGATTGTTTTCATTGATCTTTCCAGCTCCTGGCTTAATTTTTCTTTCCCTTTCTCCTGGTTCCTTTATATGCCTCTTTCTATTCTCTGTAATGATGGCTAATCAGAGTTTTGCATTGCAGCAACTTGCTGATTTGTTCCCTTTTGACAGCTACAGATTTCTCTCTCTGCTTTGTACAGTTAAGTGCAGGTCAACAGTGGCTTTCTGCTACTGGCTAGAAATAAGTAAAAAAATAAAAATAAAAAAAAATAAAAATCATACAGAAAGGATTATAAAATAGTGCAAACCATTCTCCAGTTCTTTGGGAAAGATGCATTTCATTCACTGAGGAGCTGCTGCTCTTGCTAGTTTCTGTGCTACTGATGTAATAAACCTTGCAAATTCCCCTTGCCCTAAAATTGTATCCTGGCCTGTCAGAGACATCCTGTTGAAAAAAAAGACTCAATTGCCCCAAGTTTTTTTGCTCCTGCAAGACACTGAAAAGCCTAGCATGTGTTTTTTTAAACATTTTCATTTCCAGCTATGAGAAAGAAATGGGCAAAGGTTTTCATCACCAACTTAAGCTTTCATCTCATGCATGGGAACAGTTTTTCATAAATTTAGCCCATGACTGTTCAACTTCTTTTACACATTTAGCTTCATTTCTGTAGTTACACTTATTAAATACCATTACCCGAACAGAAGTCACTGAAACTTAGGAATAGAGGAACACAGGAAGGTGCCTTTCTACTGAATCAGAATGTGGGTCCGTAAACCTCAGTGATGTCAGCTCTGGCTGGCAACCAGTCTCTAGGGCAGCAATGGCAAACTACTCCCCCCCCCCCCCGGCAGCCAAACCTCAGGAGGCAGCTGCAGTCATGGTGCTGGCGCCCTGACAGGTGGCGGGCCAGGATCCGGAGCAGCTGGCGCTGGCGGCAGATCTGGAGTGGGGTCTTGAGGCACCTCCATGCCTGGGATTCCCCCTTCTGCTGCCACTTCTAGTTCCACTGCCGCCAAAGCACACCGCCTGCTGGTGTTTCCCCCCCCCCCCCCAGTTTGGGCACTCAGGGCCAAAAAAGTTCACTGCCACTGCTCTAGGGTATCAGGCAGATTTTTTTCCCCCAAACTCTACCTCAGTAGTTCCCCAGATGTTCTTGGACTAAAATTCCCAGAAGGCTTCACTACTAGCTGTGCTAGCTAGGATTTTTAGGAGTTGTAATCCAGGAACATCTAGGGACTCAAGTTTGGGAACCTCTGCTCCACCTGGAGAGCATTGGCTTACACTAATGGTTCCCATTCCAAAATAATAAGGCCTGACACTGCTTAGCTTCTTAAATCAAAAGAAAATAGAAATGGCCAGAATGATATGGTTGCTTTGGTCTGGCTTGGAAACAAACTTCTGAGGTACTTTAAAGATGCTTCAAATGAAAACTAAGCTTCCAGGATCTCTTCCAACTCAGTTCAATAACTGGACTGAAAACAGGAGCATGACTTCCCTTTCCCACATTCCTACTTGTTAGCTTGCCTCTGCACTCTTACAACCCTTCCCTTTATTTACTAAAAATCAGAATATGGAAAAGGCACCATGGTGTAGTGGTTAGCATGTTATACTGGGAGTGGGGAGACCTGACTTCAGATCCCAGGTTGGCCATAGAATGACTCTGGGCCAGTTACAAGCTCTTAGCCTAGCTCTACTTCACAGGATTGTTCTGAGGATAAAAATAGGGTGATACTTAAACTCCTTAGACGAAAGGCTGGATAAAAATATACTCAACAAAAAAAGGGGAATGACAAAACCTAAAACCAAAAAGGTTGTGGCACCGTAAAAACACTAGGAGATTAGTCACGTAGAGGAAGTAGATTATGATCCATGACAGCTTGCTCTGAATCTCCTAATCTTAAGGTGCCACAAACTTTTTGCTTTTGTTGTTGTGATACATACCGAAAGACAGTAACATGATTCCCTCTTTTGGAAACAAAAAGATGGGGGCATCAGGAGAAGAGCCAGACACCATAGCCATGGGCAAGCTGGACCATCTCAGAGGAAGGGAAAGGGAAGGGTAAAACACTTCTGAGTATTCTCTACCTAGAAAACTCTGGAAGGGGTCGGCGTAAGTCAGAATTGATGACATGAAAAGTTTTCCCACAGTTAATTATTAGGAATGGGAATTTTCTGAATTAAAAGACATCTGTTTCCATCATTGATCAAGAAACACACACACACACACACACACACGAAGCCAAATTGTTGGAACAAAAGCCCTCAAACCAGCAGCCTTCTTACCTCCCTTCTATTCCTGATCCGTTTCTGTTGAACAGGAAGAAAAGGGCCCTACTGCAGTGTGTGGGGCATGAGAATTCCTTGTGACTCACCAAGGTTCATGGGAGGGCAAGCTCCGATGGAGGCTTTTGCTCCCATGATTTGGCCTGTGGGGTTTTTGCCAAGTTATGGGAGTAGAAGTCCTTTGATTCTAAAAAAAACCCATTCCAGGTAATTATTTCCTTCCATACCCGGTAGCCAATCAAGGTTAGAAAAACATAAGAACATTAGGAACATGAAAGGTTGCTAAGGGCTGCCTGTTCTCGGTAATGTGTGGTTAGGTGCCTTACTAACTTTCTACCCAGAATTGTTGTCTTCTAAACGTCACGGCTGTATTTCCTAGATGGGATCAATATGTTTGGAATCCTTCTCCACTGTTCAACTGTGGGTGCTTTTTTAATCCCATTCTTATAGCCAGATAAGTGGGCACGGACATCTGCTGATGAAACACAGCAAGGAAAATAAAAGGAATCTTGGAGTGATGGCACCTACATAACTGGAGCTGCAGAAAGATTTTTGATGTATGGTGTTTTACCAATGTATGTATGTGCCCTTGTGTGTATTGATAAACATCACACAAACATAAGCTTCTTGCAGTTACATCAAGATGTTACTTTTAATGGCAGCATTATGTGCTGAGACACATTTAGCAGTGCAGAAGGGAAAATATACAAATGAACTGAAGAAGCTGAGAGGTGAGGTTAGCTAAACATGCTTCTCTTCTGGAAATAATATTAGAAATTAAAGTGAAACTGAAATTCAGGAGAAGTGGAATGCAGAGCAGAATGGATTTTGGAAGAAAAAAAGGAACTGATCCTGAAAAGCGTTTTTTTTTTCTGTTAGGAATCTGTGTCCCAGCAGTCAGGCACATCTGGATGTAAAAGTGGATGGATGTGGCTCAATAAGTAATGGAGCAAAGTCAACGTCCTTTTGCAAGAATTATGTTGATGGAAGGGTAATGGCGACATCAGGGGGGTACTGAGAATGTTTGAGTTCTGCTTTGATCCTGGGGCTGACATGATTCATGCACAATCAGTTTCATTGCAGATGAATTGTGAAAGCTCTGGGATCCAAGCAGGAATTCTTTAATTGCTTCCAATGCTGTCCTCTCCCTTACAACAGTGTCATTTACACAGCAGGGTTTGGGTCAATATCTAGGCATTATCCTTCTGCAGTTTGGGCAAGATTCCACATTACAGCTTTGCAGTTGGGCGACACAACAGGATCGAGCAAGTAATATCAATAAGAGCAGACATAGTGTGAGGATGTGGCCTGAGGAGAGTGGTGAACTCTAGACTCATATTTGACCTTCTGACTGATTTAAAGGATGGAAATAGAGTGTTATTGTAGTTTTGGCTAAATATGC
Organism: Intellagama lesueurii; assembly: GCA_037013535.1. Taxonomy (NCBI): domain Eukaryota; kingdom Metazoa; phylum Chordata; class Lepidosauria; order Squamata; family Agamidae; genus Intellagama; species Intellagama lesueurii. The sequence continues at coordinate 23,262,030 of JBAJHW010000010.1, read as the reverse complement.
ATGAGGGCTGCTACCTGGCAGTAGTGGAGTTTGGATCTCCACTCAGATATGCAAATTCACTCAGGAAGAGTATGTGTGGAACTGATGAGTTCAATTGAGTCAATTCCAACTTATGGCAACCCTTTCCAGGGTTTTCTAGGTAGAGAATACTCAGAAGTGGTTCACCATTTGCTTCTTCTGGGAGCAGCCTGGGGTTGTGCAGCTTGCCCAAGGCTACACAGGCTGGCTGTTCTCTAGAACAGGGGTCCCCAACCTCCAGTCCACGGCCCTGTGCTGGTCCGTGGGCTTCCCGGAACTGGGCTGTAGAGACAGATCTCCGCCCCCTGCCCGCCCACATGGTGGGCATTTCGCACTCACGGGGGGGTGTTGCGCTTGCGTGGGGCGTGTTGTGCTCATGCAGGGGGCGTGTCACGCTCACATGGGGCGTGTCACACTTGCGAAGGAGGTGTGTCATGCTCTTGCAGGGCGTGTCGCACTTGCCCAGGTGTCCCTGCTCCCCCCGCGCACGGAGCCCACCCACCCCAACCAATCCGCGGTCCCAAAAAGGTTGGGGACTGCTGCTCTAGAAGACTCAGTGAGGAATAGAATTCCCAGTGTCTGGCTCTGCAGTCAGATGCCTAAACCACTGAGCTATAAGGCCAGCTTGGAGCTGATGAAAGCATTCCTCAAATATCTCACTTACCTTGAAAGCCCTATTAGGGTTGCTATAAGACTTGATGGCACATAGCACACATCCTACTGAGCATCTGCTAAGCAGAATATGCTGTCAGTGCTGTTAACATGGGATTTCTCCGCTTCCATAACTGTTGTCATTGCACAACTGATATTCTTGGTGAAGAATATCCACCCAATGTTGCATCAGCAATATTGGCCAAGCAGCAGGATTGTATCATGCAACATTGGCAGGACTTTCCATTCAGTGGAAGCTCAATACAATAGATCCTATATGTTTATTTGTGTTTGTGCGCATCTAGTTGTCTTCCTTTGAAGAAGGAGGAATGTGGCATAATCCAAAGTGCTCACTTTCAGTTTTACATCAACACAGTATCTAGACTGTTAACTCCCTGATCATTTAAACAATTTCCTCATCAAAAAGATCAGAAACATTCACACATCATGCACATGTTTGCCACTTATGAGTGGGCTGGTGGTGGACATTTTTACTTAGCACTAAAACCCACAAAAGGCTAAAAGATATGATGCTGGAAGATGAGCCCCTCAGGTCGGAAGGCGTCCAACATGCTACTGAGGAAGAGCGGAGGACAAGTACAAGTAGCTCCAGAGCTAATGCAGTGGTTGGGTCAAAGCCGAAAGGATGCTCAGCTGCGGACGCGCCTGGAAGTGAAAGGAAAGTCCGATGCTGCAAAGAAAAATACTGCATAGGAACCTGGAATGTAAGATCTATGAACCTTGGTAAGCTGGATGTGGTCAAACAGGAGATGGCAAGAATAAACATTGACATCCTGGGCGTCAGTGAACTAAAATGGACAGGAATGGGCGAATTCAATTCAGATGATTATCATATCTACTATTGTGGGCAAGAATCCCGTAGAAGAAATGGAGTAGCTCTCATAGTCAACAAAAGAGTGGGAAAAGCTCTACTGGGATACAATCTCAAAAATGATAGAATGATTTCAATACGAATCCAAGGCAGACCTTTCAACATCACAGTAATCCAAGTTTATGCACCAATCATAGGGGACTGGAATGCTAAAGTAGGGAGTCAAGAGATAAAAGGAGCAACAGGTAAGTTTGGCCTTGGAGTTCAAAACGAAGCAGGGCAAAGGCTAATAGAGTTTTGTCAAGAGAACAAGCTGGTCATCAAAAACACTCTTTTCCAACAACACAAGAGGCGACTCTACACATGGACATCACCAGATGGGCAATACCGAAATCAGATTGATTATGTTCTCTGCAGCCAAAGATGGAGAAGCTCTATACAGTCAGTAAAAACAAGACCTGGAGCTGATTGTGGCTCTGATCATCAGCTTCTTAGAGCAAGCTTAAACTGAAGAAAGTAGGAAAAACCACTGGGCTAGTCAGGTATAATCTAAACCAAATCCCTTATGAATACACAGTGGAAGTGAAGAACAGATTTAAGGAACTCGATTTGGTGGACAGAGTGCCTGAAGAACTATCGATGGAGGCCCATAACATTGTACAGGAGGCAGCAACAAAAACCATCCCAAAGAAAAGGAAATGCAAGAAAGCAAAGGGGCTGTCCAACGAGGCCTTACAAATAGCAGAGAAGAGAAGGGAAACAATATGCAGGGGAGATAGGGAAAGTTACAAAAAATTGAATGCAGACTTCCAAAGAATAGCAAGGAGAGACAAGAGGGCCTTCTTAAATGAACAGTGCAAAGATATAGAGGAAAAGAATAGAAAGGGAAAAACCAAAGATCTGTTCAAGAAAATTGGAGATATTAAAGGAACATTTTGTGCAAAGATGGACATGATAAAGGACAAGAAGCAGAAGACATCAAGAAGAGGTGGCAAGAATACACAGAGGAATTATACCAGAAAGATTTGGATGTCCCGGACAACCCAGATACTGTGGTTGCTGACCTTGAGCCAGACATCCTGGAGAGTAAAGTCAAGTGGGCCTTAGAAAGTATGGCTAACAACAAGGCCAGTGGAGGTGATGGCATTCCAGTTGAACTATTTAAAATCTTAAAAGATGACGCTGTTAAGGTGCTACACTCAATATGCCAGCAAGTTTGGAAAACTCAGCAGTGGCCAGAGGATTGGAAAAGATCAGTCTATATCCCAATCCCAAAGAAGGGCAGTGCCAAAGAATGCTCCAACTACCATACAATTGCACTCATTTCACACGCTAGCAAGGTTATGCTCCAAATCCTACAAGGTAGGCTTCAGCAGTATGTGGACCGAGAACTCCCAGAAGTACAAGCTGGATTTTGAAGGGGCAGAGGAACTAGAGACCAAATTGCTAACATGCGCTGGATTATGGAGAAAGCCAGAGAGTTCCAGAAAAACATCTACTTCTGCTTCATTGACTACGCAAAAGCCTTTGACTGTGTGGACCACAACAAACTGTGGCAAGTTCTTAAACAAATGGGAGTGCCTGACCACCTTATCTATCTCCTGAGAAATCTATATGTGGGACAGGAAGCAACAGTTAGAACTGGATACGGAACAACTGATTGGTTCAAAATTGGGAAAGGAGTACGACAGGATGCTATTTTAATTGTTTATTTTGTATGCTGTACGCCGCCCAGAGTAGTCGAACGACTAGATGGGCGGGATATAAATATAATAAATAAATAAAATAAATAAAGACAAGGCTGTATATTGTCCCCCTGCTTATTTAACTTATATGCAGAATACATCATGCGAAAGGCAGGACTGGAGGAATCCCAAACCGGAATTAAGATTGCCGGAAGAAATATCAACAACCTCAGATATGCAGATGATACCACTCTGATGGCAGAAAGTGAGGAGGAATTAAAGAACCTCTTAATGAGGGTGAAAGAGGAGAGCGCCAAAAATGGTCTGAAGCTCAACATCAAAAAAACCTCACATCATGGCCACTGGCCCCATCACCTCCTGGCAAATAGAAGGGGAAGATATGGAGGCAGTGACAGATTTTACCTTCTTGGGCTCCATGATCACTGCAGATGGTGACAGCAGCCACGAAATTAAAAGACGCCTGCAAAGTGATGACAACCTAGACAGCATCTTAAAAAGCAGAGACCTCACCTTGCCGACAAAGGTTCGCATAGTCAAAACTATGGTTTTTCCAGTAGTGATGTATGGAAGTGAGAGCTGGACCATAAAGAAGACTGACCGCCGAAGAATTGATGCTTTTGAATTGTGGTGCTGGAGGAGAGTCTTGAGAGTCCCCTGGTCTGCAAGGAGAACAAACCTATCCATTTTGAAGGAAATCAACCCTGAGTGCTCACTGGAAGGACAGATCCTGAAGCTGAGGCTCCAGTACTTTGGCCATCTCATGAGAAGAGAAGACTCCCTGGAAAAGACCCTGATGCTGGGAAAGTGTGAAGGCAAGAGGAGAAGGGGATGACAGAGGACGAGATGGTTGGACAGTGTCATCGAAGCGACCAACATGAATTTGACCCAACTCCGGGAGGCAGTGGAAGACAGGAGGGCCTGGCGTGCTCTGGTCCATGGGGTCACAAAGAGTCGGACATGACTTAACGACTAAACAACAACAAAACCCACATGCAATGGTTCTTCCCCATTAGGGATGGGATTTTTCAAATTTCTGGACTGCAAATCCCATAATTCTCCATTCTGGGAGTTCTGCCTACCCTACAGGCATCTTAGAAACACTTGAACTGGAAAGAAAGGCCTAAATTGGAAGGTTTTCAGGCTGAGCTAGGTCTAGCTCGACTCAAGCTTGCTGCCTGTCCTCCAGTGCAAACTGGGACTTTTCTTTCTGTCAAAATCTTCTAAAATAGAATATTATGGGTTTTGTAGTCCAGAAAATCCAAAATTTCCATCCTATTCCCCCTGAGCCAGATGCCATCAATACCCTACCAGGAAGAACCTTAAGGACACCGCCTAGTGGAAGCAACTGCAGAATTAGCCAGAATGGTAATAATACAGATACTTTGAAAAGAAACTGGAATATTAGTAAATATAGTTCCAGATTCTGATTTGTCCCACCCAGGCTTTGTCATTTGTTCTATTTGATAGGAAGGGCTATAGCATATTCCTGTTCAGCTAAGGATTCTACTTGGGCAAGCCCATTCTTTTCTGGCTCTAGCTTTACCTTGCATGTCCTCTGGTTCTTATCAACTAGTTTCCACTCAACAGGTGCCAGCAGCTCACTTCTAGCCACCTTATATCATAATCCTACATATCTCTGCTTCGAATAAGCCCCATTGGCTTCAATGGTTTCCCATTGAGTAAATGAGAACAGAACTATAGCTTGAGTGTCATATCACAAAACAAACACCTAAGCGTGTTCTGACTTGTGGCTGGACTTCCCAGAAAACTACATGGGGGGCTGGCGCATGCAGCTGACCCCACAGAGGAGTGTAGACTGCCAGTTTGAGGGCAGGAGGTTTCCAACTGGATAGGGAATGCAGTTCAATGGGGACTTCACAAATCTTTTTTTTTTCACTCCACAAGTGACAGACAGAAATGTCTGCCTCCAGAATCCACTGTGAAATCCAAGGCAAGAGGAGTCAAAAGTACAGCTGAAAATATGTGATGCGCTCTGCATGTGTCACAATGTTTACTATCACTTCAAAACATATCCCCACCCACAGTTCTTCAGTGATAGCCTCTTGGAGCCACTCCAATTGGGATTTGCTAATCACAGTGAAAGTCAATTAAATATCAACCATCATGATGCAAATCATGAAGTCCATAACATGAGGGTATGGTAAAATGGTACCAGATGCTCATAAGTAACAATGTTTTACACAGAGCATCAGCTCCTTTTTCCCCTTCTTGTTTTAGCCCAAATGCTTGACTTCAGGTTAATATTTTATTTCAGCATCAAGATGGCCAAACAATTCTAATTACTGCAATGGAGATGCAGAAGGAGCAAAGATTGGTACAAATGAACTGGGTTTTTCCTCCCAATGTATGCTGTTTATTTTTCTGTAATAATGCATCAGAAATAAATTGAGCTTTGTTTCCAGATATGCTCTCAGAGCAAATGTGTGAAGAGAAACACTCACAAAGGATCTTTGAACTATGGCAATAGTGCGTCTTGACACAGAAAGAACTGAGTATATCACACTCACACAGAGCTATTCATAAGGCAATTTTATTGAAAACAAAAGAATTAAAATATAGCACAGATTCACAATAAAGCATATAACCAGTTCTGGGGAAATACTGAGTCAAACATAGCTGAGAGGGTTCTGAGATTCAAGCTGTTCTGCAAAGGTATGCAGTAGAGATGGGCACGAACTGCCAGTTTGGTGGTTCGTGCTGGTTTGTTTATCCAACAAACAGGTGTTCAGTGCTTCAAAGCCCCACCTCCTCCAGCGGGTGCCCACTCTGAGGCAGTGTCTGAAGGAGGCAGGGCAAGGAAGACAGGCAACTGCCTCCAAGTGGGCACCTGCCAGAGGAAGTGGGCCTTTGAAGAGCCAAACATCTGTTCAGCCAATAAATAAACCGGCATGAACTGCCAGTTTGGTGGGTCATGCCCATCTCTAGTCTGCGGTACTTGAGCAGACTATTTGCGGAGGTGCTACAAGGATAAGAAGAGGAAAGAGAGGAAGGATTTTTCCCGAAACTGCACACACACAAAAGAAAGTGGGGGTAGATTGGAAAATACACCCAGAAGATAAGTGACAAAGATTGCCTCTCCTTAGTCTTAGTAGACTGTCTTGGAGCTAAGGAGCACTGGAACTCCAGCTGGAATGATGTAGGGAACTACAGAAAGCCAGGCATTCAGGAGAGTAACATGGGCTAATAGGTTTCTCTGGCTGAATCCTGGATCCTGGTGAGGTGGAGGTAAGACAGTGATTTCAGCTAAGAAATGAAGACAGCACAAAGAGACCCGGCATGGATAAGCAGCAGGAAGGTCCAGGCTGAGATAGATATAGAAAGAAGATTCACCCCAGAATTCCACCTCCCCCCCCCCGTAAAAAAAAACCCCAGCAAATGTGTCTACTGGGTGTCTTTAGCATAAAAACAAAAGAAGATGATGCATTTTATCTGGCCTCTCTACAGGAGGGCTATTTTGTGAGATGACTCTTTGCCTAGGGCATTCATGTCTTCTATGTCATTTTGATAGGGATTGTTCAGAGCTATATTCCTGTCATTCCCTCTTGGGGGATTGGCTTACTTTGAGACCCCAGGCTATTTCTTCTCTGCCATAGTTTTTAACCTATGCTTGTTTTTGGCCTGGCAAATGTTCTAGTTAAAAGAGTCTGTGGCGTAGGCAAAAATAAGACTCTGCAGGGGTGTTGTGCAAACCTAGCCTGTTTGTTAGCAGCTTGATTTGCCAAAAGTGGATTAGATGGGCAATCCTAAATGTCAGCAGTTGGTCATTTGCTGTCAACAGTTGAGTTCTTCGTATTAGAGATCACCCTGTTCTGTTTCACTGCCAACAAGTAGCATTGCTATCTCCAAATGTGTATTGAGAAAAGTCAGCATACATCAAGGAGAAATGTATTGTTTTAATGAAGTATCAAGAAATCACTCTGATGAATCATCCAGTCATTGTGTCTTGCTAGTAATTAGAACTGGTTCATCTGAAACCATCAACACACATGGGACTCCAAAGCCATCTCTTGTTCAACAAACTGGAATATTATATTTAAAGATGAATATTGCTTGACAGACAAAGTTAAAGGTGTGATGGAGAGAAAATGATTTCTCTGAATCCATTTAGTACAAAGGCTGCCCAGCAGTAGAGAAATCAGCGTGGGGAAACCAAAACCTTCTTTCCCATTCTTGTTCCATCATACCAAGTTGAGAAAATCCATTTTGTAGTAGTCAGATAAGTGAAAATGGCATGTGATATTTGAGGAGATGTACGTGTCATAACTATAGATATTAACTTCATTTTCACTGTCTTTAAAAGGAAGTGCCATGCTACAAAAGTCTCCTAGGTGGAGTTATATATCACACTCACTCTTTCTCAAAATGTGCGCATACTTCCCAGACAATCTCCTATCCAGACAACTTGAAAGGCCAGTTCTGCTTATCTTCTGCACTGTGTACATTTGGATTCAGGGTATTGGATTCATGTGCTGCAATTTGTTCTGAATTATTCATCTTACAATAGCAATTGTTTAAGTTTGCACCACTATGTAGCCCATCCACATTGATTTGGAAAGTATTTGCATGTATTTGCATGCATATGAACAGTGGGGGGGACACATGAAAATGTGGAAAGTTAAGGTCCTCAATGTGAGGTGGGGGGGATGAAACTAGTGCCATCAACTACTGCTTAACCTCCAGTGTGCAGGCAAGATTCTCACCAATAACTGGGAAATTTACTCACATTCAATCAACAAAAAAATTCATCGAAAGGGAAAGAGCACCTCAATAGTAGTTTCAGTGTCCCATTGTGTAGAATACTTGATTGTTGCCTTGTGTGTCAGGTTTGCCACCCTCCTCATCTGGAACATAGGCAGGCATAGCCAGGAAAGAAAGAAAGAAAGAAAGAAAGAAAGAAAGAAAGAAAGAAAGAAAGAAAGAAAGAAAGAAAGAAAGAAAGAAAGAAAGAAAGAAAGAAAGAAAGAAAGAAAGAAAGAGAAATCCAGCAGCAAGCATTTAAAAATTAAATACAAAATGGGATGGGAGGAGAGAGCTTAGGTTCTTTTCCTAAAGCTAATGTGACCTATCCCACTCAAATGCAGCACAAGGGATTCAAGATATCCATGGCATGTTTGCACACCCACACCCACACATAAGCACGTGATCAACTGGATTCTAAAGTGTAGTGCAATATGAGAAGACAAAAATCTCCAATGCACAGCTACCCTACTAAAAACAAAAGTGATGCAAATATCAATCTAACACATTCCCCTCACAATGCCAAGACACTGGTTGTGGAAAAAGAGAATGTATGTGGTGGATCTGAGCCCTGCCAAGGGTTCTGTGGCTGAGGTCTTCAGGAAAGCTTGGACATTTCTTGGTGTTTGAGCTGTCAGTCTCTGATTCCTGGTTGTGTTAAAGTACTACTATCATTGTCTGAAAGCCTCACTACAAGAGAAAAAAATGTAGAAAATACTATGGGTTTGGGGCAGGCTGATTCACATTTTTCCCCATTCATCACAGGATACAACGGGAAATGTGAAGCAACCTGGAGTCCAAAGTACCAACTCATAGTTTTTTTTCTTCCCACAAGAAACCCTTCTACTTTTTTCAAGTTGAATCTTTTCACTTTGGTTCAAAGCATGTGATCACTTTGAATCGATGTAGAAAGAAAAGACTGACTGGCACATGCACATGCGCTCGTGCACACACATACAAAGTGGTATTTTGGCAAAGAAATTCCCCCCGTCACCTCCTGTATTACAAAGGAAGACTAGGAAAGTGTACACACACATATAGTGCAAGCAGTCACCTCTCTCTGCAAAGCCTCTCTCCCGTGACACTTCTTCTTTTGTTTTTTTAATAGCATCTCATGGGCAGAGTTTCTGTTTATTTATGTATTTATTTATTACATCTCAGCCAGCTCTACTGCAAGCAAGATAACATGAGGAAAGGAGTGACTGAGGAAGGAATCAATGACTCATTTCCACTTAAGGCCTTTCTTTTGAACTGTGCCACTTACAGGTGCTTCGGATAGAACTGTTTCATTCTGTTTCTTAAATTTTCATTGCTGAAGCAACATTTGGTAGCACAGAGAGCTCCAATTCTAATTGTATTGCACTATGGACTTCCTTGCTTCTCTTCGCATCAGTTCAGAAATGGAGAAATGCCTTGTTTCGCTTTGAATTTGAAATGATTTCCAAACCCAAATCACACACCCACTTCCGATTGTTGCCCTACACTTTAAAAAGAACACACATTCCATGGAGTCTTTTCCTAGACTTGGTGGAGAGGAGTTTACCCTTCAGTCAAGCTCCTCCTGCTTCTATTCCCCAGGAAAAACTGTTTAACTTCTCTGTTTTCATTGTTTGCTTGCTTGCTCTCTGTAGCATGTGGCCTAGCTCACTAGCATCTGGTGCAACCATGCTCTGCAAGATCTTTGTGTTTGTGACACACCAGCTTTCTGCTGGGACACACTGTGGTTTGATTTATTTGGGCTGATCTGTGGAGCTGAAACACAGTTGGGCCACATGGTGTCCATTCCTTCTATCACTACCCAGCTATGTTGGCCAGCCAAAGATCTACCGTGAACATTACACTGAAGTTAGGTTGGTTCAAAGAGAGGAAAATAAGTAAGCAGGGTGCCTTTCTGTTCAGTTTTGCAATTTCCTAATTTACAAGCACAGCTTAACCCAGAAAAGAGGGTTGGCAGCATAATACAAGCCTTTGACACTAATTAGCATTCACGATGATAAGAAGCATGACCAATTTTGCTTCTGTCCACTTCCAACCCACCGAGTTATTAAACCTTCCCAAAGCAGGGGGATTAGTATGAAAAAAGGAGAGAACTACCCTTGGATTACTAATGTAGCTTGAGGGACCCAGCTTGGAAACAGAAGGATTTTGACTCATGACAGTAGGAGCAGAGGGGCAAAAAATGTTTAATTCCTGGATATACATGGAACAAATGACTTTTTGAGGGTTACTTAAGGCGATGGTTAAATAGGTTGTGTGTTTACTAAGCAACGCAACGGCCACCTGTCACACAATAGCAATGATATTTGAAGTTGCTCTCTCATCTGCCAGGAACTATAACTCCACTTGAAGTCAAAATGGAAATGTAGTGAATACAAATTTTGCCTCACAAAGAGGTCACTGCTAATCCCAGCTACAGAAAAGTAAGACAAGATGGGATGTTTTATTGGATTTTGTATGGTGGATAATTAAACATTATTTCTTCTTTACATCTAGAGCAACTCTGCATCATCATCCCCACTGAAATTTGTTTACTGGGATCATCTTGAATCTTTTACTGCATTTTTAACTTTGTGAATGTGTGTGTATGTGAGACAGCGAAAGTGGTTTCAAGAATATTTATTGGACTTTTTTTAAAAAATCATTTTGAACTTTCGGATAAATATTTAGACAAACAGAAGAATAAATATAAAGAAGATGTTTTATTTATCATAGACATGAATGTAGATTGACTGTGGCAGCAGGAATTATGGGACTTGTAGTCCAATCCATCTGGAGGGTACAAGGGAGAAGAAGGCTGAACTAGATGTGCCTTTAGTTAGATCCAAGAGGTCTCCTCTTTTATCATCAGATGCCAAACACAACAAAGAGAAGACTGATCTCACCTTCCGTTATTTGCACTCTGTGTTTTCAGTAGATTCCATTTGTACATTTGGCTCTCGAGGTCTCGAGTTATCAAGTAAGGAGAAAGCTAATGGGACACCTGTTAACTGCTCACAGACTGTGGAACTCCCTGCCAAGGGAAGTTAGACTCACCGCCACTGTCTTTTTGCAGGTTGGCACAATCCTCTTCATTCTGGCATGCTTTGAGCGATTGTCTGGCTCCTGACAAGTTCTTAACAGATTGGTGCTGAATTTTTAATTGCTTGTAAATTTCTTTTTAATTTATAAAGTGCTAACATTATACTTTGTTTCACTGTGTTTTAAAATGAAAACTGTTTATCTGTTTTCATCTCCACCTGTTTTATTCATTTTAATCTATACCAGTCAGTAATAATCTTCTGAGTAACCTTAAATCTCTGGGTCAAAATAGACACTAAGAGAAATATTCATAACTTGTTTTCTCTCCATTGACAAGATTTCCTCAGAGATACGTATTTCAGCAGGTATAGGGGGTAGAGTAACAGACTAGGATTCAGGAGTTTTGGGTTCAAGTCCCTGCTTCACCATGGAAACTCACTTGGGGGTGGAACAAATAAAACCACTCCTTAAATATCTCCATTATTTTGAAAATCTTACTGAGGTGATGACAAATCTGTTGTAACTTGACCGTACAGAATGTACACATATTTTTTTCAGCAATTAGACTTGCAATGTAGGCTCCTGTTTATGTTCCAGTTACAAAAATCACAAAACAAAGTACACTGAAGTGCAAGATACAGTAATGAGGGAAAGCACATTTTATGGCAAACAGATCTTTTGCCATTTGAGAGACTGCAGTTTCTAGTGACATATTAAGCATATCATCAAGTTGGACCCTCCATTCTGGGACAAAGATGGAACAGAAGTCAAGATAAATAAATAACTAAATCATCCTCATCTGAAATAGCCTGAAGGCTTGTTTAAAGTTGTCTGGCCTAAGGAAGCAATAGCAAAGGAATAGAACAAGGTATTGTAATTTTATCCCACTGTCGCATCCAAATCACATAGAACTATTAATGAAAGCCATCCATTATATCCCAAAGGGATCCTGATACACCAATAGCATCTCTTTTAGGACACTGTTCTCCAGGTACATATGTAGCTGTGCATGAAATTGTAGACTCAAGCCTTTCGTTTCACTGAAATCAATAATGTTGTTCTATATAACACTGTTTTATGTTAAGCCACTTTCTTCTTATCAGTCTTAGTAAAATGTTAGCTTCCTCTGAATGTACCCACTTTTCATCAGAACTAAAAAAAAAAAAACAAGTCAAAGCCTCTTGAAAAAAAAAAGAATTGAGGGGACATATTGAAAGCAAGAAAGCCATGACTCTCCCTGTCTTCGTTTTTGTTAACCATGGGCAGCCCCATCAGCTAATCCTCTCGGCACACTCGCTCATGGCCAAGTTGAATGGATGCACTCATCCATTTAAATGGTAGTTAGATGCCCTAAAGACAGGCTAATGGACTCTCTGTGAGCTCTGACTTGCAGAGGCTTCCCACTTTCCTGGCCAACTATCATCATCCACTTGGTAGTTTGGGTATGCTAGACAAGACTCCTTGAATACATTTGGCAGTGAGGATATGATCAGAGTGCCCATCAGAACAGTTTTCATAAAGAAGTACCAAAGGTTATAACCTCCATTGCACTTTTTCCCTCATCTTCTGATGCTGATTAAGGCTCCACACAGGCAAAGAGACCAAAGCAGCTGACCACCATTCAGGGGGGAGCATGGTGTGTCTCTCAAAGATGCCCTGTTTAATGGAAGTCCAGTGACTAAATGCAAGCTTTTCCATTAAAATGGTTCAGGTGAGTTTGCATTACGTGCACATATTCTGCCAGTCTTGCCGTCATGAAACAGGTCTGGTGTTCTATAACGATAGTTGCTAATGGCAGAGGAGAAATGTATTTTTAAATGTCTGTCTCATTAATGCATAGACCAGCGCTCCTAGCAGATGGTCCAACAGTTGCAAGGAAACTATTCATAACCTAAAAGTAGCATTTAAAAAGACAGTTTGTTCTCAATTTATATGGGATTCTTAGTTAGGTGCTAATTTCATAGCTACTGATTCATTTCAACAGTTTTAAAGCTTCCAATGCTGCTCTAAAAATACCAAATGGACAATGTCCAGGCTTGAATGGAATCGGGTTATAAACTAAAGCTGGGATAGAACAGGAGTGTGCTTCTTGTGAAGCTCTGTGTCAGCACAATATAAGAGCCTTCCCCAGTAATATTTTATAGGCTGCTGGAAAAATGTTAGAGTAAAAGTTGTGCAACTAAAAGGAAAGCTGCCCTCACTCTTAATTGCCTTTGTTTGCCACTAGGGACATCATGACATAACCAAATCTGATTTGACAATGCTGGCATGACATAATCTATGATCTCCTATCAGCTGAGATCATCCTTCTTGACGATGCCTCAGGAGATGTGACTATTTTAAATATGTAACATTAATGAATAAAAAAAAAGGAGAATTATTTACTGCATTCAGCATCTTTTATAGAACAAGCAGAAAAACAGCCATTCCCAATTCTCAGTTTTATAGAGTGGCAGAAATAAATGGTCTTTGCACAATTTATTTCTTTTCCATCCCTGTTGAGCAATACTCTAGGGCTACAGGCCAAGACCAAATGTCCTTGGTTGGGGAAAACAAAGACCTGTCCAGACCAAGAGTCCATCATGGAAAGGGGCCACCAAAATATGAAAATCACAAATGAAAAATATGACTGCAGGAGATTCCCCTTTTTTGTTTTTGCAGAAGAGGTGGGGACTTCAGGTTTTTTTAATGGAATCTGGCAATCCTGGGATCTTAGCCAGGCTCTCTGGGTTTCCCCATTTAGCCATACAATAGCTCTTCCTCACCTGAAAGCTGGCATTCCTGCCCACCACTGGAATGCTCCTCACCTGAAATTTGACACCAGTGGCATGGCTTTTCACTCACTTTGCTCCTGGCTGTTTAATATTGGGTCCTTTTTCCCTCTTCTGAAAAATCGCTGCAGGCAGCTCCTGCTAATCTGGTGACCCATCCACCTTCTTGTCATATAAGCCCTGGCACCAGTAGCACCACCTCTTGTCTGCCCCATATCTTACAACATTACAAGGGCTCTCACCCTGTTTTGGCCCTAAAATCTCAAGGCATGGGATGCTGACATGTTGATAACTCTACACATTCTGATATTATGGGTTCGTTTGCCTCAGGAGTCAGGACCTGCCCACCACTGGAATGCAGTCCTCAAGAACTTTCCAGAATTAAATTCAGCCCTCATACTGACTAATATTTTCCCCTTTTGCTTCACACACACATATAACTTTACAGGCTCCTGACATCACCTCAAATGTAATACTTTTTAGAGGCATCAGCTTGGACACTCACCTGCTAGTTAACAAGAAATGGCCCCACCAATTCCAAATAATCATAATGATTTGGTATTTCTTTTCTTCCATTGACACCCAGACATACAAAAGCCTGCATAATATATTAGTTAGATCTGAAACTTGGGAAACATTGAAATAAGAATTGCTACCCTAACCAGACATTTCTCCTCCCTTCCCCCACTGTATACCTCTTAAAGCGCAAGAGCTATTTGTCAAAACTTTTATCTGAGCAGCTGGTAGCGACTTATTATTGTAATTCCCCAACAGTCCCTTACAATTTTGGCCAAATAATATCCTACAGTGATGAGCTGAGCAGACTGATAATACAGCAAGAGGAATCTGGGAAAGGAAAGCTCACACTTACAGTTGGTTTTATACACCAATTTATTCTCTGCAAGAAATACCTCTTATATATGCTTCTTGTAAGAGAGTTTCTCTTTGGAAGACAGAGGGGATCTTGGAATCAGTTTTGCTACTCCTCCCTGGAAACAAATCATGCAGAGTGGAGAAAACTGCCACAGCCTCTCAGCAGATACACCATAAAGAAGGAGAAGTCTAGGTATATGGAGGAAATCCTCCAGATGTTGAGTCTGGGTCTTCACATTTCTTGCTTCTCTATGTTCCTCAAAATCTGAGCTTCTTTCATTGTACGTTCACCTACAGTAAGACTTAGTGGAAGTTTAATCACTGGACTGCAGAATAGGCCAGCGATTAGCAGCCCTGTGAAATAATGATGAGCAGGAGAGAAAGGAAGGAAAACATTCATTGAGTATTTACGAGAGGTTTGGCATGCAACTGAATTCTGCCAGAGCAGAGCCCAGGCATAAGACGTGCGGTTGAAAAGTGACTTATAATAGGTGGATGCAACTTTTCACAAAAATTATGTGCAAACTGTAATATAAAGAATGAGAAAGAAAATTTCAAAGCCATTCATGAATTATTCTTACATTTGTAATTGCAAGATAATTTGAAAAATGTGTTAAATATTGAATCCTCTGTCAATAATTAGATGTCAATTTTATGTAGATGTTTGTGTTGGCCTGTTGCATTTGTCTTTTTAAAGGTCTTTCTCTGCTACTTTTGTTTGTTTTGAAAAAATAAAATAAAATAATTATTTGGGGGGAAAAAACTGGTGGAAGCTTCTGTTTTTTCCCACATTCCTAGATCTTGGAATTCCAAATGGTCTGGTGTTGTTGTTGTTATTGTTGTTGTTTTCTGGCATGGAACTACTGCCTCTTACTTTGCTCAATTTTATATATATAACAGGATTTTATGAAGAACTTTTAAGATGGATAAATCTGTCAGTTTCATTTTCCCCCACACTTAAAGAAAACCTCAAGTTCTTGCCATCCTGTTTATGAAGAAATGTGTGACTTTTGGTAAGTGCTGATTTAAAACAAAACAAAACAAGAGAATCGACTGAATAGGTGCAGCTATTTCCAGCACTGGGAGGGTCATGTTGTACCTACCTGCCATGAAGCTGTCAAAGATGAGGAGCTTGTCAGAAAAAAGGAGGTGGCAACCTTAACTCAGCACCACATGCATGACTGAACACAGAGAGAATCAAAGACAGACTCTTAAAAACTAAGTATTCAAAGCTTTTTGCCCGAATGAGCAAAACTGCCAATTTTTGCATTTTTTTCATGTTGCTGTTAGGAACAACATAAGAACATAGGAAGTGGACTTACACTGGATAAGATCTTTGGCCCATCTAGCCCTGTATTGGCAACACTGGCTGGCAGCATTGTCAGCACTGACTATCTCTCTAGAAATTCAGAGAGGTTTTTTTTTCCATCCCTGCTGGAGATCCTGAGGATGGAACTTGATGGATGTAAAGCAGAGGCCCAAGGATGTGTGTGTGCATTTGTGTGAGGAATGAACAACAGTGCTGTTGCCTTTGTTTAGGGCGAGCCTCACCTTGAGAAACTGTTAAGAATTTCATGTCATAAGATGAGGTTTCCTCAAGAGTAGGAAGTTTTTTTTTGAGGGAGGCCTTTCCTCCCAGGTCACCAGTGGTCCAAATACTTTTCCTCATTCCTCATTCTAGGGAAGCCTGCAGCTGAACTCTGGATGGGGCTCTATGGGCTTAGCGTTATTCACCTTGGCCTAGTAACTGTAGATAACATCTCATTGGAGTACCAACTCTTATCCGCCATATTGTTGAATTCTGACCCTGGTTGTGGCTGCTCTGCTGTGTATGACTTTGGACTGGTTCAGCTGCACTTCTTGGAATTTCTCAGCTTGTTCGCTTGTTATTAATCCAGAGTTAATAGACTGAGTTAACTCTGGATTTTTAGTGGACTTTAGCTTTGGATCTCCGTCACCTGCCTTACTTGACTTGCTAGTAGGGCTCTGTTTATTTGACCTCTGGTTTCCTATTTGGCTCTGCTTCTAGACTTCTATTCCCTGACCTATCTATCTGTTATATGTGAGTTGATATGTATTGACTGCAGACTGCCAAGACCATGTTCCTGAGACCACCCCAAATTGGAACAGAGTAGAGTAAGAAGGTGTAACTGGAACCCAAGTCCAAGATCCTACATACCATATTATTCCTGATTACTACGATGTATGAGTTGGACAAAGAAGTTGAAAATAGAAGAAGAACATTAATTGGAAATTGGTGTTGAGGGAGATCTTCATGGATGCCATCATATAATAGAAAGATAAGCAAGTGGATCCTGGATGAAATTAAGCCTGAACTCTACTAGAAACAAAAATGACTAAGTTGAGGCTGTCATATTTTGGACATATCATGAGAAGACTCACTGGAAAAGGCCATCATGCTTGGAATTTTGTAAGAAAAGGGGAATACTTACATGAGTATGCAAAACCTGGATAGAATTGTTAACTGTAAGCCTTGGGAGGTTAGTAATTCATGCCACTGCATAAATTGGAAGAGACTTGATAGCGTATACAACAACATACCACAAGAGTACAGTTCAGCTAAACCTTTCCCTCTCTAAAGATGGAATTTATTTGAAATGGCAACTTTCTATTTTTCAGAACAATTACACCTTTTATTTTATTTTATTTCTTGTTTCTCCTCATATGCCTTCCTTCTAGCATCCACCACTGCATTATCAGATGTCAGCCTGATAGACCATGAATGGAAGGTAATTTCATTTCTATGCTAGGAAATGTAATTGAGGAATCACATATTCTATGGAAGATGATACCTACAGGTAGTTCCTGCTAGAAAACATGGTCAGCTGGGGTACAATCCACTTTAATAGGGCCTTGAAAGCCTTCATTTAGATGTCTAAAGCAAAAGGCCTTGCATGAAATTAGCTTCCAGACATTAATCACAGTCTTAAAATCTCAGCATCAATTATCTCAGGACATTGTATGAATCTGCAACAAAAAGGTATCATTTAGGTCTTGCAAAAAATTGCACATTTGATTTATCAAAGTACTTTTGAAGGGGCAAGGGGGTTATAAGATTGGGTCCAACTAATCAATCAGTCAGTCAATTAATTCAGCACCATCTGTGGAAAGGTGTTGTTTACAGAGTTCTCCATCTTTCTGTACACCTGTGTTATGTATTTATTTGTGGATTAAAATATTTATACCTATCCATATAGTCACAGCTATCACAGCTGCTGTGTTATGCAGTTCAGATTGCACATCTAAATACCTGTAGATAGACAGACATGCATACCTATATACATAACAACAACAACAGAGGCCAACCCTACCATTGGGCACACATTGAGGTGGTCACCTCAAGCTGCTAGGTTGGAAGGACACTACAGTGTTACCTATTTACCCTGAAATCCTGTGCAGGTCTATTCAGGAGCAAGTCGAACTGAGCTTGAATCATAGAATCATCATAGAATCACCGTAGGGTTGGAAGGGACCTTTAGAGGTCTTCTAGTCCAACCCCCTGCCCAAGGCAGGATATCTCATACTATCCCGGACAGATGGCTGTCCAATCTTTTCTTGAAAACCTCCAGCAATGGGGCACCCACCACATCGGGAGGCAAGCTGTTCCACTGCTTCATGGTTCTCAGCTTGGTGGGATGTATTCCAGGTGAGTGGAGCAAAATGTCTCGACCTGGTTCTGCAAGTGGAGGATAAAGTGGAAGTTAGAGAAACTTTCTGTCCCAGGAGGATTCCCCTTCATTCAATGGAGGCTGGATTGTGAGACTAGTAAACTGGCATTTTATGTGCGCATAATTTTTAATATCTTATTTTTATGTTTCCAAATATGTAGCAATGCTGGCAAAATAAAGGAGGGACAGAGAGACAGACAAAATATTGTGGTACTTTAAAGACTAACAAGTTTGTTTCAATGTGAGCTTTTGCACAGCAAAAGGCACTTCTTCAAATGCATGGAGACTTTACATGGATACAGAAGATGGCATAAGTCACATTAGAGAATGAACAAGGAAATGAGCCCCTGATGTTGTGGCTAACGTTGTTGTGACTCTTGGTGGTGCTTCCAGTGAAAATATAGGGGCAAAGTGGCATCCAGGTTTCTGACAGCATCTCCCTCCTGTTTCCATCTCTGTGTTGTGTTGACTGTTGACTGTCAGTAGATCTAGGAAAGCGCAGGCTGGCTACCCAAGCCTGGGAGAAAGAAATCTTGTTCTCTAGAATGGGCTGCAGGTTGTTGTTGATACTTTTCAGTGCTTTCAGCTGAGTGCTGTAGTTGACTACTAACAGTGTTCGGATGTTTTCTCTGTTGGGTCTTACAGCTCTGGTTGTTCATGGGTATTAGTCCAGCTCTGCAGATTTGCTTTTTCACTTTGCCACTTTTGCTCTTGTTTATTATTTTTCTTTTAACCCCTCCAACAGATGTTTGACTTTCTGATGAACTAAGGGATGGCTGGATGGCTCAGTGGTTTACGTCTCTGGCTGTGGAGCCAGAGGCTGGGAGTTCAATTCCATCACTGTGCTTCCTGAGAAGTAGAGCCAGCCTGGGTGGCCTTGGGCAAGCTGCACAGTCTCAGGGCACCCCCAGAAGAAGGGAATGGTAAACCACTTCTGAGTACTCTCTAACTGGAAAACCCTGAAAAGGATAGCCATAAGTCAGAATTTACTTGACAGCACATGATTGTTATTAGTAAGGCATCCATGATGGCTCATAACAAATCTGAGGGGGGTGGGAATCTTTATTCTAAAAAGGTCAAACAGATTTGTTGTGTATGGGGTGGGGGGTAAAAGTTACACAAATGTGTAAAACTATCAGTTTTTCAGGGTCTACCCTGTGGTGTTGGAAAAAATGCTCTGCATAAAGTGGGTACCACCATAGAAAGTGGAACTGGGGCTTCCCACAACTATGCAAAGCAATCTTGAACATGTTCACTTAGAAGTAATGGAGGGCAATGCATCTTATTTGTTAGAAGGAATGTTTCTCAGACCAACAAGTTTGGTTTGGAGACCCCCTCATCTTTTGCACTGCAGTTCTTGGCTCAAAATGGTGTAAAACACTGCATGCATTACAAATGGCTGCAAATTAAAAACATGTATTATCTAAAAAAAAGTTAGGGAATGTTGCATACAAAAAAAATGAAATTGTTTATGCTTGTTTCTAGTTGGTGTTTCTTTTAAAAAATTGTAGAACAGGCTCATTGGCCATTGACCACCCCACAGCTGTTTTTCCAGCCACCCTCCAAAAAACTGCTTTCTGTTGCAGAGTTCTGTTTTTTGTTGTTGTTGTTGTTAAATTCCTCTAGCTGCACAGCAGAAGTGCAGGAATTTACAGAGCAGAGTAGCCTCAAATTCCACAAATTATTCCACTCCTTTTTCTCATCAACTGGCACTTACAGTCTCAGTAACTCACTCTGAGACATGGGTAGGAGAAAGAATTAAAAGTTTCATTACTTACAATTGAACAGATCTACAGCAAAACTAAGCAACATGACTGCTTTCAACAACAGATCTCAACAGACTACTAACTGCCAACAGACAACAGAGAGGGAAAAGGTGGAGCAGAAAAGCAGGGCTCTCTTTGAATCAGAGGCAGGAGGGAATGATTGATTAATGGTAGATAGATTGACCATCACCCGAGCCCAGAAAGATCCATCCCAGCCAAACCCCCCCCCCCAAAAAAAAAACACCCTGCTGCTTCTGGTAGTCTCCAGGTGTAATGATCTTTCTTCATTACAAAGTGCAGTGCCCACACACACCTTTTAGAAGTTAAAAAGCCTTCCCTCCTCAAGACTGGAAATGGTTGAATTCTGGTTGAATCTTTTTTCAGATGGCTTCAACTGGGATGGCTGATGAATCTCTAGTGGGGGTCTGGGGCAGGAAGTGGTCCTCATCCGCCCTGGGTTTTCTGATCTCTTTTGTAAAAGGTTGTGGCTATGCCGAGAACAAAGTGACAGAACAACTCCAGAAACTGATAAGGGCTGAGTCATATGACCTGCTTCCTAGCCAATGTATTTAGACAACCATCCTCCTCCCTTGGACCAGCAAGATCAGACCCTTGGACCAAGATCAGCTCATAGACAGGATCCTACCACTTCCATCTAATATATACAAAGAATTAAAAGCTGTTTAGAGATTAGGAAAGATCCCCTGCCCCACTTTATTGAACAGGGCAGGAGAAAAAAATGTGAGAAGCTGTTTTCTCAGCAAAAATCATCAGCCACTTAGGGTTGATAAAAAAAAAAACCATGTGTAATTCTCACAAATGTAGAGTCGCACCTGCTAATATTTGTATCATTTAATATTTCTCCACTCCTTTTTAAAGCTATTTTTTGCCCTTCATGCTAAGGTGACTTCCCTATATTTCTTGGAGGAAAACATTCATTTGCACTTCCTTTTCACTCCAATTTGTTGGTGTGATCTGATCATTCAAACCTAAAGAAGTGGCGGGGGAGCCATTACTGGACTTATCTGTGAGTGGACCAGGCAGCAGTTCTTGTTCTGTTCTCGCTGTCTGAGATGTATCGCTATAGTTTAGTGCACTCAGCTGCACAGTAAGGAAACAATTAGACAGAGAAAAAAACATTAAGATACAGCATGAATTGAAAATGTTTGATAAGATATGAGTAAAAAGACCTCCCTGTACACACGTAAAAATATACGTGGAAAACAAGAGCATTATCACTTTCCCTTCAACACACTGGAGTTTAGGGAAACACTTCTCTGGAGAGCAGAGAGCTTTCTCTGTCCATAGGAAAAGACTCCAGCAACCCACTCGGTTCATTCTGGCACACAGAACAAGTTCTGGAAGAGACTGATCCTTAAGCCATAGACCACCATCTTCTAAGCAATTTAGGATGACTCAGTATAACTGGATAATTGGCAGTGGCAGTCTGTGGCTAATGAACAAGGTGCTGGTTGCATGCACAGTCATGCCCTGGGCACATAGCCAGGAATGCAACTGGCATTAATTAGCAACAATATTCCATTGCCTGCCCAGCCGGAATAACGAGACACAGGAATATGGGTTAAACTAGGGCCACGACTTTATTAACTTATTTAAAATTCTTAACTACCCCTTTTACAAGGGGGGCAGCTGTAGTGCTAACAGGTCTGGAACCCGCGTCGATGCTGACCGATCAGTCCAGACCTTCCCCCAGCGAGTTCCTGCACCGAGAGGGCGCTGTGGTACTGTAAAACACCCTCTCGGCCCTCCACCTGGAGTACCCGGGGCTGCCCTCTACCCAAGTCTCTAGACCAGGGGTCTCAAACATGCGGCCCGGGGGCCATTTGTGGCCCGCCGGATGATAGTTTGTGGGCCCCGCCTTGCCTGCCCCCCCCCTGGTGGTGGTGGTAGTGAAGAAGGAGCCGGAGGGGGTCGTGGCCGGTGACGAGGGCTCGCGTGCCCCTCCTCCTCCTCCTCGGAGCCCCAGCCGGGCTAAGGAAACTCCTGGGCGGCTTCCTCAGGCTCTTCCTCCGCTTGGTGGAAAATCTGATGCGGCCCAGCCTCACCCAGACTCTGCCTCCAGCGGCCCCCAGGTAAATTGAGTTTGAGACCCCTGCTCTAGACCCTAAGTGCCCAGCATCCCCTGGGGTCTTCCTGTTTTTCCCTCCCCTCAGCTAAACCTTTGTAAATGCAATTCTGAGAGGAGGGGAGCCTTGCACCCGCTGGGTGCCCCCCCCCGAACTCACCTGAACCTATCCTGTTCAGTACTACCCACCATCATGACCTTTTTTTGCCAGTGGGCACCTAATTTGATACCCTGGACTCCCGAGAGAGTAAGAACGGATGGGCGAAAAACCACCTGCTTCATGAAGCCAATTTAGAAGCATGTCAAAAATTCGCATCCAGCCCCGAAACGACCAGCTACTCTCATTCTTGCATTGGGTGGGAGGGTGGGTCACTCGGCAGGCAGGGAAGAGGACGGAGCAGGCCAGGAGATTGCCTTTAAAGGCTCGGATCATTTTTGGGAGACAGAGGGAGAGAATGAGGTATTGTTTCCTAGGAAGTCTATGCAAAGACGCCAAGTCTGGGCATACTAATTTTTTGGACTAAAACTCCCAGAATCCCCCAGCCAACATCGCATTGGCCATGCCCGGCTGTGGAATTCTCAGAGCTGCCGTGCAAAACGTAACTTTCCCAAGATCTGCAAAGAACCTTCCCAAGTGCACTTTAAAGCTGTTTCCAAATCAAGAAAAGCATGAATGCCTTTTCAAAGAAAAAAAGAGAAAGAAAAGAGCATATGTATGCACCCACCAGGAACGTTTCCTATTTTAAAATTTTCATGTGAAATGAAATCATTAAACTGATTTTTGAACTTGAAAGCTTTCAAAGAGTCAAAAAGGGAGTGGGGGTTGTACTGGCACCTCAGGGACAGAATTGCTCAAGAAAAAAAGAAGAAGAAAAGAGAAAAAAACCAAGCTTCTATGCCTACCCCAACCTCCAAGCAGAGTTTGTGCAATTTAGTGTCTTAAACATCCAAATAAGTCATTAAAAATAAAGACTTCTCTCTTTCCCTTCTGTTTTCTGTCATTCTGACAATAGACCAAGTTGAAATATCCTGAACAACATGAATCAGAAAGTTTGGTAGGTTTTTTTTCCCTGAGTTCTATTTACTGAAATTGTCATAGCAATACCCTAGATTCTCTCGAAAAGTTGGATTCTATTTAGCAAGTCACTTTATTTCTCCGTCTCGAACTTGTCTTGATTCTCAGCAATAATGATAATTCTTTATGTGACTGTCAGCCCTCTGCAGTGTGACAGCTTAAATTAATGTTTTGATTTTTTTTTTCTCCTTTTCTCATTGCAAGAATACAACAAAGGAGACAACTTGCCGGGGACAGGACAGAAGCTGCAAGAATGTAAAGCAGGCGTTCCACAAGAAGAAAGCAAGCCAGAATCGTTTCCATTTTATTACCTTGTTAATAAGCTTTCGCCACGTCAGTTTCCTCTTCTTTCTTTTTTTCCTTTTTCCGTTGTTTTTTTTTTTAGAGGTGCTATAGAAGCATTTGGTTGCATCAGGAAAACATCATGCTTCCTAGAGGGAAGCAGAAGCACAATTGGGACTATTTAGTCCAACTGGGTCAGGAAAGTTCAGTACTAAACTAGGCAGTTTTAGACTTTCGCATTACACAAGCAGCAGATTGAAAGCTTTGGGGGATTAGCTTGCTTTTACAATTGAATTATAACAGCTCTTGTTCACGCCTGAAATTCTTGTTCAAAATTAATGCATGCTCATTGTGTCTGTTTTTACAGAGTGAGTGTATCTCCAAAACATAAGAGGATCAAATAACAAGGGTATGTAAAGGAGTATTTTCCCCACCACCACCACGCCCACGATGCATGAAGTAATCAAAAGGAAATGCCTCGTTTCATGCCAGAGAGGAGGGATGGGAAGCACTGCCCCTGCTAGCAAAATATCCCAATTAGCTATCAGAATCCAGATTTGGCATTCGAAATTTTTTTTCGAAGATTTAGAAAGGAACACCTTGAATAAATCATCACAAATCAATCAGCAGAGGATGCAAAGTTGTCATTGCCCCTTTGAGGCCTGCTTACTCGCACCCTTCTAATTCCAGGCTTGGAAACCAGGAGTCCTCCAGATGTTGCTGGACTACAAATCTGTTCGTCCCCAGCCATCACGCTCACAGGTGCATACAGATGGGAGTAGAAGTCTTGGGAAAATCCTGCCTCCTGCTGTAGAATGTGTGATGCGTCAAGTTTTTTCCATCCCAAAGATGGAGACTTTGTGCATTTTTAGTAAGTTCTTATGGAGGGCAAGCCGAAATGACAAATGTCACCCAGCCCTAAATCCTTCAATGTCTGAAGGTGACCAGATTCTTTACTCTGGCTCTGATGATGGATGGATGAAATCTACCGCAGCCGGATGTAACGAGGGTTCTTGTTATTAACTGGCCTAAACAAGGGAATCAGCACATTGATGGTATATTCACTATTAGTGGTGTGTATTACACTACCCTTCAGACATATATTACACTACCCTTCAGACAGAAAAAGGCTCCCAGAGCAGCCAACATTATTAGGAAATAAATAAGTCCCTGCCCTTAGGCTTGCTGGAAATGTCTGGGTGCAATTCAGTGTGCACTCTTTGAACAGAAAGAGAACCTCCTCAGGTTCTTTCGTAGGTGAGTCTCTCCTAGACTGTCTTAGTAGCTACTCCAACCTGTGTTGATCTTCCTTCAGCCTTAGACGGCTGCTCTTCTGGTTGCTGTCATTACTCCGTTCTCTATCGCACTTTTTCTTATTTCTCCAAGGAGGAGACATCGTGCCTTGGTTCTCTCCAAACAAAAGGGGCAGCCTTTGGATCCTGACATCTCCCACTTGGTTAGCTAGAGCTAGGACTTCTATCACTTCTCCTATCCCAAGTGTATTTCTCTCAGAAACCCAAGCTCCTTCTTATTGTCTTAGAAAGAAGTGAGGATGTGATTCCTTTGCAAAGGGGGGAAGTGTGCTCAGGCCATCATCCTGAGTCTCAAAGGGCTCCGTCTACAATTTCACGTTTCTCCAGGTCTGCAGCTGCCTTCCTCTCCACTATCCTTGGTTTTGCTCCAACAGACTACCCTCCCCCAGGTAGCTACAATGTCTCCCTCCACCCCAGAAAGAAATGTGGGGGTGCACTTGCAAGCGTGGCAAAGCCAGGAACGACACAGCTCTTCAAGGTCCTTGTTTGTATGAATAATTGGGAGGCTTAACTGGAGAGTCTTGTTCCTCCTCCTCCTCTCTCCTTCTCTCTCTCTCTCTTCCTTTCAGCTAATATTAGGATCTTCTGCATGTCATCACAAGCTCACTGCATGAATATGCCTAATAATATTGTGCACTGATTGTTTATTGTTCCTTCTTATTGCCTTTCATCTCTTTAACAACTGTATGAACATTGTGCCTGGAGCCCTGAATATAGATACTAATGGGACTTAATGAGTGTTTACAGAACAAAAGATTCCACTTTACATAGGAGGATATGAAAGTTGGGAGGGCAAATGAACATATTGCCGGTCCATCATGTCCTTGCATGCTTTTTGAATGCAGCCTTGGACTTCAATCTCTCTCTCTCTCTCTCTCTCCCTCCCTCCCTCTCTCTCTCTCTCTCTCTCTCTCTCTCTCTCTCTCTCTCTCTATATATATATATATATATATATATATATATATAAATCAACCAAATGAAAAGCGTTTGCTATTCCTCCCTGACCTGATTACCCTGACTCTTCTGATGGCTAGCTGGCATGATCCTGAATTAAGCGATAGACTTGTACAGCATTTGGGGGTAAAATGTCATATTTTCCCCCTCCTAGAAGGAGACCGAAAAGCGTATGCTCAATTGCCCATTATGTATATTCTGCAAAATCCCTGCTATCCTCTTTCATACAGCACGGCGTTGGGAGGGGGATAATTATAATTGCAGCCAAATAAGGGTGCTGAACAAAAGAGGGAAATGAAAATGTTGTGCATTGGCAGCGGATGGATCCATCTGAAAGAAACCAGGCAAATCTGACAAGACGGCAGTCAGCTGATTAGCACAGCTCCCAAATCATCAGGCAGTTTTTAACCTGTGTAGGGCAGAGAGCTATAATTAAAAGCAGCAGGAATAGGGTAAGAAAAAATCAAAGGAAAAAGGATTTGAAATTCCTGACAGTTTTTGTCTGATTATCATTTCTGATGTCTGCCTTCATACCAGTAAAAAAAATTGTGTGAATTTTTTAAAAAAAACACCACCAAATGGGGCCACCCTTGTTAATGGTTGAGAAGGCTCACCCTGCAGAGAAGTTGCTGTGGTCCATGTGGGAGCACTTGTCATAGTAGCACTTCATGCTTGTGCTTCAAGAAGTGCACTGGCTCCATATTGCTTTCTGGACTTAATTCAGCCCGTCTCATTCTAAATGGCCTGAGCCCAATGCATCTAAGCTGCTGTTTTCTCCACTCCCGTGTTCCATCACAATGTTGAAGATTATGTGGGATTGCCCTCTGAAACTGACAGCAGCACGTCAGTCAAAATGGGTTTTCCATTCTCGAGGAAAAGACAGAGGGGAATTCTCGATTACTGGTCTTCAGACTGCAATTCCTTTTCCCCAAAAACTTCCTTCTGAACTTGTAAAATAGCCTGTTTAAAATCTTCCCCCTTTTCTGTCAAGGCATTCTCTTCCTTTTGTTGTTGTTGTTGTTGTTGTTGTGTGCCATCAAGTTGGAAGTGACATATAGTGACTCTAATAGGTCTTTCAAGGTAAGTGAGGTATTTAAGGTGTGGCTTTACCAGTTCCACACCCTCAGTGAGCTTCCATGATGGGGATTCAAACTCAGGCCAACTGAGTCCTATTCCATCACTCTATCTACTACATCATGCTAGGTGTCTCTCTGCACTTTGCCAAACCAAAAAAGGATTTCACCTCTTCTTTGTCAAGCCAAAAATATTCTGTGTCCCTGAGAGTCCTATTCAACTATATTTATTTATCAAAAATATTTATTTGTCCCTTTTCTGTCCACCAAGGCACTGAAAGTGATGGAGAGTAGAGAAAGGAAGATTTAAAACACAAATTAAAAATCTTCCTTAAAGACATTCTTTAAAAGCCAGTTTTAAAATGTTTGTTAAACACCAAAGTCTGTACAATACACTATAGCCTTAGTTGCCTGTCTGGAAATACATGAGGGACACAGCCAGCTTGACTTCCCGGGCAAAGGAAGTCTACAGTTGAGGTGCTGCAATGGAGAAAGCTCTACCTCGTATACATACCAACCCTGATGTACGTTACCAGTGTAGCCCATCAAGGTTGTGGCATGTGAAGGAGCCTGTCAAGAGACTGGGAAACAAGGGCTGATGGTTTCTCTTGTTCTTCTAGAAAATCAGGCATCAGAGTCTGTGATAGGATTAACTGACTAAGAGGAGGGGGGAAAAGTGCCCACTGGTAATTGGAAGGCAGCAAACGCCGGTGCCTTATCACTGTCATGAAAGAAACTTCAAGCTAGTCTATGCTCGCTCCTTGGTGCAGCATTCATCAGCTGAGTGAAATGAGGAGGGAAGAAGCTACTCTCTTTTTCATGAAAGTTTTGGGAAACTCAACACCTGATTGGCAGATTTTCTGGAAGAGTCTGGAAGCTGAAGTTTTGGGTATAAAATGAGGACAGAAATTACTTACTGTAGTTTAGCCTCATTATCTCTTAGGAGAATGCTATGCTCATCTGCTGCTCTGCTACTTGACTTCCACTCATATGCTCTGGGACTATGCTGAAGCTATGCTAGCATGTAAATATTAGGTTAGGTTAGCTAGTTTTCTTATTTTCTTGTGGGATTGTTCTGCAATTGTTCTCGCCTCAAACTTTTTGATTCCTTAATTTTGCTCCACAGTTCCTTGACTATTCAGTATCTGTTAAAATTGTTTCTGAAGTTTTACTTTTTTGACTTTTTTCACCACTTTTAATAAAATATTAAAAAATTATAGCTATTTAGTCATTTTGTAGTAAGAGGGTTGGTGGTACTAAAACCAGGCTCGCCTCTGCCATCCTTGGGAGTCAGTGTGTTTTATGGGTATTTCCTACCTTGCAGGGTTGGCATAACAGTCAGAACACTTAACTTTGTGGATATTTGGTCAGTCTCTGGAAGCACTACTTAACAGAGTGGACCAAGGTGTTGTGAGGATAGCAGGCAAGAATGTTTTCCCCAGCCATCAGCACATTTGACCCTCCTGGACTTTACCAACACCAGAAAAGCCAGTAGTGTGGCAGAGTGCTTGGTGTGGGCTTCTCTAATACAGGGTGATCTTGACAGAGTCTTCAACATAAGGAAGTGTGGAGACTGGCTAGGGAAGAGTTCCTAGCTGACAGGACATGGCTGTGTTGGAGCACAGGTTGGCAACTGTGACTTTACAGGAGGTTTTGTGGCCTAAGTCATCATAATCTTTAGTCCATATAGCTAGTAGTAAACAATCATGTTAGTTGCAATGCGGAAACATCTGGACAGTCAGAGTAGAACTTAGATGTCTTGATGTAAGCCAAGATCTAATTCAAATTAGGCACTGATCAAATGATGCAAATATACAGTATCTCATGAGGGCCTGGTAGTAATTAGTTACAAGGAAAGTAATTGTCTATAACTAGATGCTTTGAGTTTACAAGAGGGGAGCAGAACAGTTGACAGGACATTTTGGAGACGGCTCATTCATAAGGTCACCATAATTCAGAGGTGACTTGATGGCATGTAACAACAGTAAAGTTATTTTGAGTGAGAAGTGTAGAACCAAGTTACATTTCAAAGGCACTGTAATGAACTGTTAATGTTTTATGTTCACATTTTCTGATTGCTTTCAAAGGTTACTTTAGAATGGAATTTTAATGCACTTTTAAAGGCATCTTGGGAAGAATGTTTCCAGCTTTATGCCATTCTCCAATCAATTCTAAGTCACAAGGGCAGCATTGATTTGTTTAGTCTTTTGAATTTTATTAATGCTTTTGAAGATGCATTATTAGGATTGTCCAGGACTGCGGTTAGTTATTTCCTTGTACTTTCTGGCGATGTTGAAAACAACGTATCAATAGCACACAATGCTTTATTGGACAAATTTCAATGATAAGATTAATATCATCCATTTTGCCTCAAAGAAATGAATAGCGTAACAAGTTCCTTTAAAATAACAATAATTATAATGTTCCAAAGTCTGTGTCTGATTTAAGTTGGGACTGCTTTACTTGACTGGTTAGCTCAAGCCCCATCCCTTGCATCTAATTGTCTATGTAAGCAACAGCCGTAGATATGAGGCCTGTTTTGT
The DNA here is from genome assembly GCA_037013535.1 of Intellagama lesueurii. NCBI lineage: Eukaryota > Metazoa > Chordata > Lepidosauria > Squamata > Agamidae > Intellagama > Intellagama lesueurii. Next base: position 23,232,622 of record JBAJHW010000010.1, on the reverse strand, counting down.
ACATCCAAATGCATCCAAATGCAATTTCTTTGGCATGTCCATAAGGCTGGGACTATACACTGATGGCGTAACATAGCCAGCTTTCAACTACATGTGGCAGAGGTGAAGTGCTTGGTAAAAAAAATCCCTATGCCACCATGCTGGTTCCCACGGTAGTGTTGTCTGAGATTGGAATTTGCCATCTGACCCTCCCAATCCAAGTGGTTGTTAGTGGTTCCTGAAGGTTGCTGCTGGATCAAATCCCAATACTTTGTCCCAGTGGCTCCCAAACTGTGTGCTGGGGTGCCCCAGGGCACCACTAAACCCAACCGGGGTGGGCACAGAATGCTCTCATCCTTCATAGGCCTTCTTTAATTGCTACCCCCTTCCTTCTCCTTTCTCCCCCGACCCACCCAGTGGCCAGTAAACCAAGGGAGCCATAAGTTGAAAAAGTTTGGGAACCACTGAGGTTTATCCATTTTATTTAGTACACGAGTATGACACCTTTCTTCTGCCATGAAATTAGGAATGGATAGATCTGTCAATTTTGGTTTCTCTGACTTGCCCATTTTTTTCCCCAATCTTGATTTCACTTTGTCCCAAATTTTGAGCTATTTTCTGGTCTTAAGACTGGTTTGCTACAATACCTGGTGTTTGCAGAAGAATTGGTATCCATTTTCAACACCTTTCTTTTAATATTTTTAAGGTAACTTTTCCCTAGCATACCAATATTCACAAGCAGGTTTGATTGATTGATTGATTGATTGATTGATTGATATGTTAAATTTCTATTCCACCCATCTAGTGGCAAACCACTAATCTAGGTGGCTTACACCAAAGTATAAATATAAAATGAAAACAAAATGAAATGTCCATTACATTACTAATGTAATAACCAGAATCCTGTTGAAGATTTATGCCAGGGTAAGTGTAATTGCGTAAATTGCAACAGTGAATTACCACTACATAACATGACTGGCATGTGAGTAGAAATGGAGCAGCAACTTGTTAATTTAATGCCTATTTTGCCACTATGGTTTACACTTATCCTGGTGTAAATCCACAATAGGATTCTGGTCAATGTATTTTAGTGCTATTTGCACAAGCATTCATATTCTTCTGTATTTTGTACTCATGTTTTGTTTCATTTTGTTAAAATGGGAGAATTCTATTACAAACTTGGAGAACTGTCAATTTCAAAAGATAACTGAATTATTTGTTCTCATATTGGTGTGAAAGTATGAGATAAAATAAATTTTATGAACATATGGATCAAGGATGTACGAAATTCAGTTTAACCACTGCCTTGTGAGGCAGTGGTTAAACTACAGTACTGTAGTCGAAGACTCTGCTCATGACCTGAGTCTGATCCAAGGCTCAGGTAGCCGGTTTAGGGTTCACTCAGCCCTCCATCCTTCTGAGGTCAGTAAATTGAGTACCCAGCTTTCTTTGGGGGTGGGGATGTGTAGCCTGCACAAATAAATTGTAAACTGCCCATAGAGTGCTTTAAGCACTATGGGACAGTATATAAGCAGCACTCTTTGCTTTTGCTAAAAAAAATTCATCAAGGATTAGAAACCATGTCCTGATACATCAAGACATCCCATTGAAAAAAAAAATGGTCAACTACTTTTAAGTTTTTGCTCCTGAAAAGATCAACATATTTTTGCATCAGCAGCATTAGAAAGAAAGAGAAATCTATGGTTTTGCACAAAACCTTGTACTTTATATGTAAAAACTTGTATTTTGCACAAATACAATAAGTTTTGCATAGAATAGAAGCTCTTATTGGGGGGGGAAACACTCCTATGGCTTGTTCAACAACAACAAAAATTTAAAAAAGTGAAAAATTCACAAAATAGTTATGATTTCACCTAGCAGAAAGAAACTTTTTCTCATTTTCACCTGCCAGAATGAAATATGTGAAGATTTACATTTTTTAATGTGCTTAGAAAAAAAAATCTTCAAGTGCAACGATTTATAACTGGAGACCAAGGTGAAGGTCAACTTCATCTATTTAATATGTTTGTTTATTATGTGATAAACTGCCCAGAATAGTGCATCGCACTAATGGGGGGGGGTATATAAATTAAATAAATAAATAAATAAATAAACTTCACTACCATATTGCTGTTTATTAGGGGGGTCTGTGAAAGTTGGGCAGTGAACAAAGCTAATGGGGGGGGGATTGATTCATTTGAAATGTGGTGCTGGAGGAGAATTTTGCAGAAACCCTGGACTGCCAGAAAGACAAACAAGTGGCTGCTAGATCCAATCAAGCCTGAACTCTTCCTAGAACGGCAAAGGTAAAGGTAAAGGTTCCCCTTGACATTTAGTCCAGTCGTGTCCGATTCTAGGGGGCGGTGCTCATCCCCGTCTCCAAGCCGTAGATTCAGCGTTTGTCCGAAGACCGTTTCCGTGGTCACATGGCCAGTGCGACTAGACACGGAACGCCGTTACCTTCCCACCGTGGTGGTACCTATTTATCTACTCGCATTTGCATGCTTTCGAACTGCTAAGTGGGCAGCAGCTGGGACAAGCGACGGGAGCTCACGCCGTGGTGTGGATTCGATCTTACGACTGCTGGTCTTCCGACCTTGCAGCACAGAGGCTTCTGCGGTTTAACCCACAGTGCCACCACGTCCCTAGTAGAATGGCAAAAGCACTAATTATAGCACAAAAGTGTTATGAATCAGGCCTAATCTCCAGCTTGATATTTCTTTATGTTTGCATCTATCAGGCATCTTTAAAGGGAAAGTTGTTGTTTGCTTCTGCTAGCCTGCGAGAACTAGATAACAAAATGTTCTGATTAATTGATGTCAAGATACTCATCTTCACTGCATTTTCCACTGCGATGGTTGAAGTATTTAAGTACCAAATATGAAAACAGACATTAAATCTTCCCCCAGTTAATTTGGAGGAAAGGAATAACTACAGTTACTTGGATATGAATTGCCTAATCCCCAAATCAACTGTGGGCTCTTTCTCATAAAATGATGTGAACTTATTACGCCAAAGGCACCTTAGACATTAGATGTCAGGGGGTACTGGCATCCCTTAAATCAAGGATGAGGAAGTTCTGGGCAACTGAGGACTGGCATTCACTCCTAGTTTGGAGTGGGGGAAAATGTAGGAAACCAGTGCGATACTCTGCACTGAGGCAGGGCATTATAACCTTACTCTGGAGCAAATGAGCACTGCTGGAAGCTTTCAGGAGGAACATTTTGCCATTTTTGGCTGGACTGGTTTCCAGCAAGCCAGGAGAATGAATCTAGGAGGGATGGGAGGCCACAACAAAGATCTTGGTGGCAGCACGTGGCCTGCAGGTGACATGATTGCCACCCCTGTTTTAAATGCACAGACTGGAGAAGACATGGGTTCCATTCCCTCATTCATTCACAAGGCTTACCAGGTGACCTTGGCACAGCCACTTTCTTTCCCTCTTGCCTACCACACAGAAATATTGAGAATATTAAATGGGATGAGCTAGAATCCCACCACAATGGAAGAAGAGTATGCGATAACAGCAGTGGTACCCAATTTCTTTATGATTCACCAGCCAAAATCCTCTCATGTAGTTACACCAACATAACACTAACTGCACAAAGTTTGGAGGTGAAATACCTCCAATTAAGAAATCACTATCAGCATTCTCTATTGAGTACTGAGTCATGCCTAGGGTATCTGTCAACAAAATGTACACATACCTATTTGTGCATAATCGTAAACATGGATTTTCCTCCCACAGGTAAATATGTTTGAGATCATTTTTCAAATGTTGTTTCTGAATGTATGCATACCACTAGTGCATATTTTTGGAGCACAACTTGGATCACAAGCTCATAAATCCATGAATCCCTATGCCTAAACTGGTTTCAGGTCCAGAAGGTGGGAGTTGGAGAGCAACAAATCAACGTGAGTTTCTTTCCCGTCCCTAAAATTTCACAATTTGTGTCAATACCGTTAACATTGGATTTTGTCTTCTGTGCCATGTCTTCCCTGCTTCCAAGGGCCTGCATGACAAGATGAGTCATTTCAAGATACGTTTGATCTTTTGGCACAAGGGAATCACATTTGTTGAGGAAAGAAAGATCACCAAGAAGAGTCTGACCAAGTCATGGCAGAGACTATGAACGAGAATTCTAATTTAATAGGACCATTTGAAGACTGGGCCCTGAAGACATATTTATATCTCTCCTAACACTTCTTCTCATTAAGAAGGGAAGCTTCAGTTTTTATTGCAGTTCATCATGATGCAGGACTGTTTCACAGTGTGCATTAGTGACCTCAGCCCACTAGCTCATATATTCCGATAGCTATCTGTAACCCCTTGAGCATCTGGAGGAAGAATAAAAGAGACACAGAAAGTCTGGAACATGTGCTGATCTTCAGGAACCTTGAGGGAGGAAAAATACTATTCTTAAAAATCTTAGAAAGACGTGGAATAGAATTCAGAACAAATGCTTTGTTTCCAGCACATCCAGATTCTGACCTTTCTGGACAACATTTTGGCTGCCATTTTGAACTCTACAGTGCACACCCTGTATCTGTTTAACAGGCTGTCACAAAGACATGGCTAGTATGCATTTCTTGAAACTGGGAAGAATGGATGTGACCGCTATGGAAAAACAAAATGGTACTGGTGAATGGGGGGAGGGAGGGGGAATCAGAAAGGGAATAATGATGATGCCAAGACTGAGGAAACACGGACTGGATAACAACACTTATGTAATATGCTGGCTGGCTGTGGGTGTTTATTTGTTAGTTGCCTCTATACCAGAACTGGAGTTCAAAACCGCTCATGTAGTTCTTCTCCTTCCCACTTCATCCACACAAAAATCTTGTTAGGTCAGACTGAAGGAGAATGGCTGGCCCAAGGTCACTCAGTGCAGACCTTGCTGGACAACATGCAGATTTCAGATCTAACAGCAGTGCATCCTTAAGAGAAAAAGACCATCTGCTTATTCTAACATAAACTTGCTTCAATCTGTGTTTGGCAAATTTGCTTACCATTGGCCAATTGGGGAAAATAGCAGAGCTTAGTCTGCTTGTTTATTATCTTAGTATTGTAGCCCTGGAAGATTTGTGTGGTCTGGGGGGTGAGGGATAATGTTTGCAAGAGGCAGAAATTAGCATTTGCATTAACGTGTGATGTGTGACCCCTAGCTGCATGACTTGCATGTGGCAGCATTGAACCAGGATCTCATAAGGCTTTAATCAATACATCATATGGGCTGTCTTAGTAAGTTGTTAGAACTGTATCCCAAAAAATGTAATCATTCCACATAAATTTCCAGCGGTCCTAATTTGATTTGGCCCACAAAGATGGGAATTCAGGAATTGAGAGACATAGAGTGAGGGAGAAAGAAATATCTCTTAAAACAGTGGTTCCCAACCTTGGGTCCCCAGATGTTCTTGGACTGAAACTCCCAGAAGCCTTCACCACTAGCTGTGCTCGCCAGGATTTCTGGGAGTTGCAGTCCAAGAACACCTGGGGACCCAAGGCTGGGAACCACTGTCTCAGGATTGAAAGAGCTACACAATATCCCAGTTTTGCAAATCTCACACACACACACCCTTTGGATCTGGCCCCATCCACTGCCCAACTCTCACCTCATCTATTGCTTTTACGTACTTCCCAATGGGTAATCCCTGAAGGGATATGACCCTTGATGGGGAGGGAGGGAGGAAGCTTCCTACCGATGCCACAGGGTGACTAAGTCTCTTTCTATCCTTAGTACAGTGTGATGCAAGCTTGTCGTCCATTTGTGAAAACTATTTATCCTGCCTTATCAGCTCCGAACCCATTTTTAATCAGCCCCTCAGAACAGATTGTTGTAAAGTGCTCTTGCAAAAGGCAGGAGCGCCAAAGAGTACCAAGAATTATATCAGGAAAAAGTATCTGGAGAGGGTAGAATAGATTGCATGTGCCAGGAAGCATGGGATCTTCACAAGCAATTAAGAGTCAAAAATCATAACTTTAGACAACTTTAACGTTTACAGCTGGGAAGACTTAAAAGCTATTTTCCTCTCTAATCTTCCCCTGACAATCAATGAGCAGAACAGTAAATGTTATTAGACTAATTTACTGTTCATCAGGAATAAGAAATGAATAGAATAATTTGCTATTCACAGATCTGAGGGTGTGACATGGGTACAGATCGACTCAAGTGGCAGGGTGGGGGAATTAAACTTCCACACCATATGGGGATTTGCTTTGCACCTTCCCTGTTTGCACCATTAAAAGCAAATCTTGGTTTGGTCTATGGACAAATCTTTGTTGGGATGATTTAAACTAGACAAACAGGATAGGCTCTCCATGAAGGAGAACAAAGGGGAGCAAACTAAGACACTGAAACATAGCCACCTATTTTTAATAGTGGAGCAATTTAATATTTCTTTGATGCACGTTTGCTGACATTTGGAGGACTGTAGTTAAGCAGAAAAAATAAATATTCAACGGGCAGTTGCAAAAAAAAAAAAAAAAGGTATAAAACTGGAATCCATTGCCAGACCTGACACCTGTGTCACAGAAAGAAAGGGCTGATGATACAAGAGTTTTGAAAACAGGCTTTGTACTGCAAGCATTAAGGATACCATTACTTGGAACAAACTGGTGATTTACATTTATTTTTAGCAGCAGAATGCATGGAGGTGCCATGGCCCATTCATTTCCTTGCCCAGTCTTGTGGGGAAGAGGAACAAATAATTTTTTTTGCAAATATAGGAGAAAGCCCAATGAAGCAAACTCTGAAAAATATGGTGAAAACCTACAGACAAACAGATGTGCCATGGCATAATATTTGTAGCATATTTGATGCCTTGCCATCAGGGATTTTTTTAGCCATTTATCCTACCTATCATCTATTACATGCCATCAATTCTGACTTATGTCAACCCTTTTCAGGGGTCTCTAGGTATAGAATACTCAGAAGTAGTTTGCCATTCCCTTCTTCTGGGGGCATCCTGGGACTGTACAGCTTGCCCATGGCTACACAGGGGGCATGGGGGGGGGGAAATTGACCTGCCAACTTGCCATCAATGCCCTTCTGTTCTTAGTGCAAGACAAACATGTCAGTCTTGGTGCAAAAGACTAGAAGGGAAGAATCGGACACAGCAAAATGACAACTTTCAGGAAAAGATTGAAAAATCATGTTGATGCAATGTGGCTTTTGGCTGCTGCTCTAAATTTCCCTGGTTCTGCAAGGAAGTTTAAAGAGACCCTGCAGAATGAAATGGTCCAACTGGAATTTATCAGCAAGTTTTGTAATATTAACTCAGGTCTCAAAGGGGACCAAGGATTTCTCTTCCCCTGCTGGTATTAAAATTATCATAGCACCCAGTTTCAATGTCATGGCTTCTTTGTTTCTTTGAATCTTAACTGCACTTCCTTCTCATCCTTGTTTCTCATTGAGTTGCAAGACTTTGGATTTTCTTCCCACACTGAAACTTGTGTCTACAAGTTTATGTATATGTCTGACTTAATTTATGCAAAATTTCCCTGTTGACTAAAGTATATTTATGCATATTTCAATTATGTGCATTTTAGTAGATCACATTTTAGAACATATGCCTTGTTCTGTGTGCATATTTATTTTTAAGTACTGTAGAAGTGTGAATTCTCAAGGCAACGTGCATTTTGTCTTATGATGAGTAAGAAGGTTGGGCTAAACACCTGTTGTAACTACTGGGAAATTTTGCTTGGGGACTCACCGTCATAGAATCATAAAATCATGGGGAAATGAAGTTGAAAGGGGCCTGTAAGGCCATTGAATCCAACCCCCTGTTCAACACAGGAATCCAAATCAAAGCAGATCTGACGGATGGTTGTCCAATTTTCTCTTGAATGCCTCCAGCTTTGGAGCGCTCACCACCTCCCGAGGTAATTGGCTCCATGGCTCTACTGCTCTAAAAGGATTTTTCCCCTCTGATATTCAACTGAAATCTGGCTTCCTTGAGCCCATTATTACATGTCCTGCACTCCAGGATGTTTGAGAGCAGATTATGGGGGATGTGACAGGAGTTTTAGTCCACAAAAGTAAATGTTCCCAGTTCTGCTGTGGTTGATGTACATTGGCTTGCATATATTGGAGTGCACATACAAAATCCTATGGACTTCAGCTCTTCTCTTCCAGAGCTCTTGGGCCCCATCATTATTCCCTGCCCCCCCCCCCGCTCCTTCTTTCCTTCCTTTCTCTATTTCTTTCTCTCTCTTCCATCATAAACGTATTTTTGCACTCATTTTTTAAATGTTCACACTGCACGGCAGAATTCAAAAAAGGCAAATATTGCCATACGTCTGCACTGAAGCACATCCGTAGGTTCAGAAAGTCCAAATGTGGTAAGTTCACATTTATTTATTTATTTATTTGTGCCTCCCCGTTAGTGCACGGCAATAAAATGACAGCATAGGAACTGAAAGAAACTACCAGTTCCAAGAAAAAGCCCTATTAAAAACCTAACGGCCCCACAAAACGTTCAAATGGGAAGTGAGCAGACTTTTCTCCCGCTGCTACATCAGTTATCCCTGATGGCTGGGGATGATGAGAACTGGAGTCCAACAGCATCTGGAGGGCCATTTGGTCACCCACACTTTCACCCTGAGTCTTGCTCCCTGCTCAGTGTGCTAATCGCTTCCTGTCTGCTGCCTAGCGGAGAGCATTCCAGGAGAGATCGGTAGCTAGATGGATAGACTGGCAGATAGACTGCACACTTGAATCGAGGGGTGGTATCAGAAGACATCCCCAGTAGTTACCTCTCCTGAAATTTCCTAGGGAGACAATATGGCTTTCCTCGCCATGTAGCAGTCCCCAGCAATCAAAAGGTCTTTAAACAGCCTCTGCATTGAATGTTCCCACAAAGTCACATAGGTTCCTCTCACTGATGTGTGCTATTTCTGAACTGAAGCATAAGGTTTATTGTCCCTGCTGTTCTATCCTGCAAGCAGGAGTAGGAGAAAAAAGGTTGACTACTGTGTTCAGCTAGCATCAAATTATGTGTTGGGGGGCATTGAGAAACAGGGAGAGAGAGAGAGAGAGAGACTGCCAAGCTGGATACTGAAATCTTCGTATTCTGGGTTGTTCATCCTGATTCTGACAAACTTCCCTCATATTTAAATAATAAATAAATTCAAGGCAACCACGGAGTGTGCATACACACACACACACACACACACACACAATCTTAAAACCGAAGAAGGAGGGAGGTAAACCTATATCAATATCTGCGTGCATGTAAAAATACAAAAGCATCATCTGGCTGTGATGCAGAGACTGAAATCAAACAAGGACCAGATAAGCAAAAAAAAACCCCACAGACGGGCAAAATGTAATTGCCAATGATATTTCTAACACGTACATACCAAAACAGCTGTCTGCTTTATAGGTAGACAAGTAGCTGCTTCAGAACTTTTGCTCACAAACTGTATGAAGGGAGTTTAGGTAAGCAGGAATGTATCTTTTCTTCCTTTCCCAGCAGAGTATCTAAGCTGATGCATGGCTTTTGTTCTTTTATTAAAAAACATCTTATTTTCCTAGAGCAAAATAATACAGAAAGGTTATTTTTAGAGTTTCATCTTTCCGGCTAACTCAGATTTATTTATGCTTCTCTCATTTTTATTTGTAAAAACTACTACTTCGTTTTTAACAGGTGATAACAGCAGCCTCCAAATTAATAACCATGATGGGCTGGCAAATGAAGTCTTTAAATAACCAGGCCCACTCTGGAATACCCTGGAGTGACCCTCGTGGACAGCAAAACACAAAGCTTTGCTTCTCCTCCGCCCCCCCTTTTTGGTCCAGATGGCATACCTTGACAACAAAAGCTATCACCACATACACACCCACATGCACAGACCTGAAGAGTGTGCACACAGATTTGCCATTCTGAGCACAGTCACCAGAACGCCATCTTTCAAACCCACCAAATTGCTCCCAACCTATTTATAACTATAAAAGACATAAGCACAGTTCTCTCATCATTCATTTCTTTCAATAACTATCTCAAGATTCTGTGCGAGAAATGTTTGATTAGGAGTATTAACCAGAAGCCTACTGATTAGGTATGCCGGCGTAACAGCACAAATTGCAGTGGTGAATTGGCGCTACATCCCTCACCAAGTGCCAGTCCCGTGAGTTGGTGAACAACAAGGGATAAAAACATATCAGTTTGTAACAGCCATTAATTTAGCCTATCATTATGAAGCTGAGTTTCACCATATGGCTGCTGGGGGTCTTTTGGCAAGTGTTAACATCTCCCGTGATAAATTTGTTCTTTGTCAAAATGCAGGAAATGAGGCATAATGGGCTGTTTCGTGTCCATGGTCCTTTTCTGGGTGGGGAGAGATGGAGAATGTTTCTTTAGCACTTTGAAGCTGCTGCACGTTGACAAAACATAGCAGGAACAGAGCAATAATTGAACAATTAGCCAGCACTGTAATAAAAGAGTGCATAATTAAAATGAAGAGTGCATAATTAAAATAACTGAGGCACAAAAAGAAGTGCAACGGTGGGCAGAGGGAGAAAAAGGCACAAATAAATATGTGGGGAACCGTTCTCCAAACAGGAACAGAATGCTGGGCTTTTCAGAAGGAATGATCAAAAGTGACAAGGGTGGTAAAACTGAAAAGCGTAATAACAATAAAACAGGGAGGCAGTAATGAATTGCCAAAAAGAAACAGTGAGGAGGCGAATTTTCACAGCACATTTTACAAGGATGGGCTCCTACCACCCAGTTTTGATGGACATGTTAGGAGTCTTATCGAGTGAAAAAGAATGACAAATGAATCAATAAAAGGATAGCTAGACTAAGCCTTCCGAGCACTAAGATTGGCTCAGGCCAAAACTAAATGTGAGATTTTAGTCAAAAAAGAAGGGGTTGCTATTAGCAGCTCCATCTTGCCACAGACTGTGACAGCTCTCTCCTGCACTCACAGGTAGATGTGGCTTTTCCTGGAACCAACAAGGACATGCTTTGTTTAGGGCCTGGGGGACTTCTGCAGGTGCCCCAACGTGCAGGGTTTCTGCCTTCACAACCTGGACAGAGCTGAAAGCTTTGACAGCTGAGAGGTCAATGAGGGGGAGAAAGTCACTCGCCCAACTTCATCATGGATTCCAGGATCTCCTTCTTGGCCTTCCAACCTCTCCTGGAACTAAGGAGGACCGTGTTTGGTCTCAGTAGGCACAGCAACAACTAACTCGTGCTGCTGAAGAACTTGAGCAGAAAGGTTGTGTCACATCCTGGTGAGCAGCACCCCTGAAAGACTCCCCCAGAGGGTCTTGCTGCTCTGGACGGCTAGTGCTTCACACAGTATTTTCAAAGGGTTTTTGGTGCAAGAAACTTTGGAAAGAGCAAAGAACAGAATGGCTGTTTTACATTTTATTTTATTTTTACTTTCAGATATTTCTGCTAAGAATTTAGCATGACTGGCCTTTTTAGGGACAGAAATGCTTGATGATGTTCTGGGGTCCAGATTTAGTACAATGAAAGTTTGTACTAAATGTATTTTTTTTTTCCCCTATAGTATCACTAGGTGGGGCTTCTATTGTGTCCTCAGGGTTTTTTTCCTCTTTCTCTTCTTTTTCCTGCTCCATTTCTTTTCCCTCATTTCTTTCTCCCTCGTCATCCTTTCCCTCTTCCTCTTTGTACCCCATTAGCTGTAGAAGTGAAACCCAGACATGTCTCTTTTTTAGAATAACAGCCAACTCTTAGAGTTGTTTCTATTGATTGGTGCTGGATACAGATTAAAGAGACAATTTAAAGTTTCAAACCACAGAATTGTGGATAATGGAGTTTCTTCAATCATATATTGATGGTCTAAATTCTCAACGGGGACTATATGACTCCCAGGGGGCCCTGGTACATTTGAAGGGGGCCACAGACTGGCAACAATTCTTCACACACCACCTTTTAAAGTTTGTCATGCAACCTATACAATGGTGATTCAGCTTAAAGTTCTTTTATGTTGTGTTTATGGCCATAGCCAAAAAAAGGTTGAGAATGGCTGGCATAAAGTACAAAAATAATATATAAGATTTATATATTTTCAAAGGTACACATTTAGCAATAGGCATGGATTTGAAAAATGACCAAAATAACCACCCCAAAACAAAAACAAAAAAAACGTGTACAATTCTAAAGTACAGATGGGCATGGGGCACATGCACCCATGCTAATCTCTACTTTAGAATAGTACACATGTTTTGGTGTTTTGCTTTTTGGCTATTTTTCAAATCCATTTGTTGTTGTTGTTTAGTCATTAAGTCGTGTCCGACTCTTCGTGACCCCATGGACCAGAGCACGCCAGGCCCTCCTGTCTTCCACTGCCTCCCGGAGTTTGGTCAAATTCATGTTGGTAGCTTCGATGATACTGTCCAACCATCTCGTCCTCTGTCGTCCCCTTCTCCTCTTGCCTTCACACTTTCCCAACATCAGGGTCTTTTCCAGGGAGTCTTCTCTTCTCATGAGATGGCCAAAGTATTGGAGCCTCAGCTTCAGGATCTGTCCTTCCAGCGAGCACTCAGGGTTGATTTCCTTTCAAATCCATGCCTAATGCTAAATGCATTTTCTTTCATGGAACGGAAACACAGAAATGTATGATTTTCCAATGACAACTTGTGTTCAGTACCACATTCAGATCTCGATGTGCAAGTTAGCTAAATTAATTTTTTTAAAAAAAGATGAAGCAAAAACATAACTAAAGAACCAATTTAAACTTCTTAATGTTCATCGGTGCCAATTTTGTACTGAAACTGACTTGCATGTGATTAGCTTTTAAAAACACCCACAGTTTAAAAAGAGCCCTATATTTTGTGTAGCGCTGACAGGCATATTTGTACAACAAGCTAATGTCCTGTTTATTTTCCAAGGCAATCCATCATCTAAAGTGCAAGGTTGTGTGTTGAAAGACCAAGACTTATGGGCAAGCCTTTGCCCCTAAATCAGAGCCATAAAAAAAGGGAGCTTTGCGCTGTTGCAGGTGCCATATGCAGATGAAAGATGTTACCTTCTCAGGAATGCTTTACAGAACAGAAGAGTAGCAAGGAAGAACTCTAGTGATTTAAAAAATAAAAATAGAAAAACTGCACTCAGGAAGCCACAGACGAGCTTGGGGAAGTTATTTCTTCACATTACTCATTATAGCATTAAAGTAACGAGACCTTGCTTATTGCACTGTTTAAAAGCTCAATGTTTTGTGCCTTGTGTTGCTCACCTCTCCACATTGCTTCCCCCCCCCCCCCCATGGCCTCTTCGGAGTGACAAGATTGAAAAGAACATGGCATCAAACTTGAAAAATCCCACTCAAAATCATACTTAAAATGCCTGAAGTGAAACTAACCAGCGAGAAAGCTGGTATAGCCAGGCATATCTCAATTTCACGACTGCTATAAAACAGTATTGCCTAGGCACTGCCTTTCATATTTTCTTCTGCATCATTTCCCAGATGCATATGTGTCAGATTGCGAATGGGTGCGATGTCTTCATGTGCCTTTAAATACTGTCTTCAGAAATGTCCTTTACTTTGTTTGGGACTACAACTCCCATCTCTCCCAGACAGCATAGGCAGTTGAGACGGCAGGGGGCTGCAGCTCATACTACCCAAAGAGCATCGAGTTGGGTAAGGCTGCTTTAGATTCCTGTCATTTATGTACCTACTGTGTTCGCTGGTTAGTTAGTTGGCTTTTCAGCTAATTAAATGTTTTCAGTTCATTACTCAGCTGCCTTTGAATAAATTAATCAGTTACACTGAAATACATTTGACTTTACAAGGCTTTTTGTTTTGCTTTGCTTTCTGAGCAAAGCACACAAGAACTTGCAACATACAGAAACAGCTATACATATAATAACTTAGAGATCGTAGGCATGCATCTGAACCGGGGCTTCCCCAGCCTTCATACTCTGAAAAAGGCATGGGGTTTTGTTGCAAAACAGACTATATTTTGATTATATTATATAGTCTATAGGGTAGTCATCTAAACCAGCCATTCTCGATAAATAACTGGATCCGTTCTATAACCTGAAAGCCAAATGTGATAATTTTAATACAAAATAGTCAAATAACTCTAGCTGGAATTATATAGGCAACTAACAGACACAAAAGTCTTTAATGTAATGTGATAATGTATAGCATGATATATTCCCTGTTATCCCAAGCTATTTCCCCTTACCCTTGAAATAAATTTTTAAAAAACCAAAAACAAAACAAAACCCAGCCATTCTCAACGGGGGGCATATGTGTCCCTGGCACATTTGAAGGGGGATACAGACTGGAAAATGTGCTAAGTTTCCGAAAGATATTTGTTGAGAAGGGGCTGGTCTAAACCTTTATTTCATGGATTCACCCATTTAAGTTAGTGGCCTTAAACAGTCATCAAATCAGTGGTGTGCTGATAAATCTTGGCAGGTGCTCATCATGATAGTCCCCAAGTAGAGTCATTATGTTGGCCATTATGTTAAGCCACACCAACCCATCAACTGTGGAAGTGTTTAATTCTACCACAAGAGCTCTTTTGGAAAGCTTGTGGATCTTAATGGTCCAGTCAGAAGCAAGCCACCATTACTGTAATGCAGCAGTGATAAGTCACAGCAAAACACTCTAGGTGTGGGGAGAATCTCCACCTCTGCTCTAGCTACTAGGACTGTTGCTAAAGATTGTAGGTAATGCTATTGTCCTTTTAACCACCTCTTTTCACCATGCATGTGATTTGGGTCACAGTTCCTGGTTCTCAAGTGAAGCATACAATAGGTCTGAACAGAGAACAGGGTAACAAATCTTCTCCCTCTTGCTTCCAATATGCCAAACTCATATCATAGGTCCATGGCATGTCCATTTTGGATAAAGTGATGGACTAGACTTAGAAAACCAGTGTTTTGAATCCCTTCTTGGCCATGAAAAGTCATAGGTGAGCTGTGATACAGGTAAAACAACTCCTTAAATATCTCACTTACTTTGAAGGCACTATTAGGATTGCTATAAATCGGTTCCGACTTTACAGCACATAACACATCTTAAAGCTGTTATCTGCCCCCCCCCCCCGAAGACCTGAGTTTTGTGGGGAGTGAGGACTGCAGTCCACATTGCATTTCAAACTTCAAGGAAGCTAACCAAGGTTCTGGACCTATTTTGGGGATAGGTTCAGTATCTTTATCTTCTGTGAGATTTGGAATAAAATCCCTGCCAAACCAGCTTTAAGCCTCTCTTTTCTAGGTAGAACATGCAGAGTTTCCTCACTACTTCATTTCGCCTTTAAGTCTATTTCTTATTATCCTGCTCTCCTTTATCCACTCCCAACCCAATACCCCAGTCCATCTGGAACTGTCTTGCATTGTGGGTAAGCACAGCTCTCCACTGGAAAGGAACTTCACCAAGGTTGTTTACAAGTTTGCAAGAGCAAAGGGAATGCCTCATACCCACCACATCAAAGCTCTACAGATGAAAAAAAAATTAAGCAACTTGAAAATGATTCTGTAGCGACAGAGGAAAAGAGACTCTGCAAACAGATAATGGACTGGATTTCAGCTCATCAGTAATTGCGTATTTATTATTCGGCTGTTGCAAAGAAGCATCACTTTGTGTTGATTAAAGGCTTGCCATCTCTCCGGTAAATATTTTAAACAAAAACAGGTTTTGATCTCTGTTGCTGCTGGGTTGAGGAAAGAAGATTCCGTTAGTGTTACTATAATTAAGTGAGCCTTCATTTTTTTCCCCATTATGCAGCATTCTCAAATATGCTGTGTGCATTTTTACAAATATCTACTGCCCTCTGGCAGGTGGTAGGAAAGTGGATAACCGATCCATTTCTGGAGGCAGCTAAATAACCTTGCATGGAAGTTTCTCGTTTCTTATAAGCTTGGAATTCCTAAATGAGGAGGAGGAGTATTTGGGGGTGGTCTGAAAAATGCTAAAACAAAACAAAACAAAACAAGATAGTAGTGTTTCTGAAATGCAAAAGAGGACCTCTGCTTGGCTGAAATGTTGCGAAAGAAAAAGAAAAACTCTGCTTGCCTCATCAGCAAAAAAGTGTGCAGATTCAGTCTCATTGAGAGCAACAGCTTGTCTCTTCTGTAGCACAGGCAGCTGGGATGGCTACATCAAAGGAAGGCCGCCCAAATTTGCAGTGAATGGTTCGGCACCAAGTAATGGATATAGAATGTCAACTTAAATTCATAAAATCTTGTACACATCTACAGAGAATTAAAACCCATTGTGCACAGTGGAACATATACCCAGACACATGAGTGAAAGATTCCAACCTTCTTTAATTAGGCACATGAAGAATAATTACTAAATTCCTTGTCTTGTCAATTTAGCTGTCCAATGTTTCTCTCTTTCTTTTCTTTTCTTTTTTTCTCTTTGGATTTTGCCCCAGTTTAGCTGTGTTAACAAAATAACGCAATGATCCATTTGAAAGCTCTAAATTTCTCACCTCCAGCCGAAAGTGAGAATAGGTGCATTTCTACCCCTTATACATGCCAGTTAAGGTCCAAATAATTTATGTAAAACATATCTGTGAAAAAATATGGTCATTTTCCCTTGAGAAGCAAAACAGATGCACATGCACAGCAAACCCAGAACTGGACTGGTTGCTCAGAAAGATACAAGCAACCCATCCAATGCCCCAGATTATATGAGCCTGGGTGGCGTAACAGTTAGGGTGTGGGACTGTAACTCAGAAGACCTGAGTTCAAATCCCAGCTTGGCCATGAAACTTATTACTTGACCTTGGGCCAATCACATTGTCTACCATGTAGAATTGCTCTGAGAATGAAGTGGGAAGACAAGAGCCATATATGCTGCTTAAAGATCAGTGAAGGAAAGATGAAACATAAAGATAGCCAACACACAATAAATTGTCATCATTTGATGCATATTATGTAAACAGAGTGATTTTGTTTGAAAACTGAGCCATTCTTCGAAAACATCATTACTACTACAATGAAAACAGTATTCATGCATTCATTCATTCACTTTGTGTATTTATACCTGCATTTTTCCCAATAAAGAAATGCAAGGCAGCTTACAAAATATTTAAAACATCAATGCTATTAAAAGCTAAATTGCAAAAAGCCTTCAAATGTATTGTCTCAAAACAACCACTGAATTAAAAAAAACATTTTAAAATATTTCAGATTACATTAAAAGAAGGTAGAAAGCCACTTCTTTGGAGTTCAGCAGTTGCCAAACTCTTGCCTGAACAAAAAGTTCTTTGTTTGCCAGCATAAGGACAGCAGGAAGGGGGCCAGGCTAGCTGGCCTCGGGAAGGAGTAGCACAGCTAGAAAACAGTGAGCACAAGGCTGTTTCTTGTGTCCTCTATGTCGAGTGCCCATAAGTTCATGCTGTCCTCACTGATGGAGGGAAGACTGGTGGTGAATAGTACCCATGGCTCAAGGTAACCTTGGGTAGCGCACAGCTGACTGCATTCAATGCTTCAACATGTTAATGTTTGCTCTGCTTTCTAGGTGACAGTAGCTGAAGAAATGTGGGGAATGCTGCAATTCCTCACCTTACGGAAGGGTTCAGTCCACTAGGATTCCCATCTGGCCACCAGAGCCCTCTTGGGCTCCCTGATGCTTAAAAAAAAAACAAGACAATCATGCTCCTAGATGTCTCTAGAAGAAGGTTACGGCACACTTTCTTGAGTCCAAATTAGCCCTTTTATTTAAAAACAACAGCAACAACAACAGAAGAGACCTCCCGGCATTTTTGTTTTCAAAGGGAAAAAGAGGAAGTGTGTCACAGCTCATGGAGAGGAAATCCGGTGTGTGTGACTCCTGGCCCCTTCCCAGTTGCCAACCCCTATTCCACAGAATCATGAGAGAATTATTATCTCTTTAGAGGGAAAAGAAAATGAAGGGTGGAAAGATGGAACAAAACACTGGTGTCCCCAAGGAGCAACTCATATTAAGGCAGAGAGAGGGAGGGAAGGACTGGAGAGAGAGAGAGAGAGAGAGAGAGGTGTCCCATTCTTTGTGCAACAGCTCAAACAAACAACAGAGCATCACAAAGCAAAGGGAGGTGTGTTTTTTCTCTGAAACTGCACATTGCTTGAATATAAAGTCTGACATTTTCCTTGTAATCCACTTTTTGGATACAGATACAAGACAAATACTTTCAAAAAAGTTTTTTTCACCCTTTTTTCCTTTTCTTCTTTTCTTTTCTTTTTTAAAAAAATGCTTCTTCTGTAACAATCTGGTAATAAGAGAACATAATGTACCAGGCAGTTGCACACGATCCTGATGACATGGAGTGAAAGGTGAGACAGGGATCTCAGTAGGAAGATGTGTTTGACTGAAGAAACTGGCATGAGGAAAGACTGCAAGACCTGGGCATGATTAGCCCTGAGAGAAGAAGACTGAGGGGAGATATGATAGCACTTTTTAAGTACTTGAAAAGGGCAGGATCTGTTCTCAGTCATCCCAGAGTGCAGAACTCATAATGATGGGTCCAAGTTACAGGAATTTTGGTATTTTGGCTGAATATCAGGAAAAACTTCCTAACTGTTAGAAAAGTACGACAATGGAACCAACTGCCTTGGGAGGTAGTAAGTGTTTCAATGCTGGAGGCATTCAAGAAAAAAAATTGACAACCACCTAGCAGATATCCTTTGTTTTGGATTCCTGCATTGAGTAGGGGATTGTACTTGATGACCTTATAATCCCCTTCCAACTCTATTATTCTATGACACTATGATTCTATGACCAAAGCTTTAACTCGCCTCCCTGAAAACACTGAAATTCTTTCAGTATAGTTCCCTAACCAGAAACACATAGGAGCTATAGGCTGAAATCCAGTAGCAAGTTGCAACTAGAGCAGGCCCATTGAATCACTGAAATGTGTGGAAGAGATGACTCACCAAATTCCCACTGATTCAATGGGCCAATTCCAGTAGTGTTTTACCACAGGATTTCAGTCAAAGTGTCATTGTAGATCTGTCAGCTTTTATTGTCAGCCTCTGCTCCTGTACCTTTAGTAGCAGCCTGCTCTTCAGACACTACCGATCAATGTGGCATTTCTCTATATGCTTGTGGAAAAGTTTCACTTGTATGTCCCTTTAAAGTTAAACTGCTGTTAAGGATACCAGAGCAAAATAAGTTCTTCCTTCCTTCCTTCTTCTCTGTACCACACTGGGACAAAGTGCACTAATCTGGTACCTTCCAGTGGTAGTGAACTACATCACCCATTATCCCCATCACTGCCACACTGTCGAGATTTGTCTTAGTCCAATGCAACTAGAGCACATCACATTGGCATAGGTTGATGTTGACTAACAATCAACTATAATATTTTTAAAAATCCATGAAAAGACTAGTGCTTGATAGCAAACAAATATAAAGAAGGAGATTATACAGGCACTTCAAACTCCACAAACTATGAATAATTTAAAATGTTGTCTGAAAGCTGGTTGGCCGGATGCATCGTTGCTACTGACCTGCTCATCTTTAAAATGGAGAGTTCTGTTAGATCTAGTTTAAGCTTTTATATTTGTGATTTGTTTTAATTTTTTTTTAAGTAGACCTAGTGCACTTTAAAAGAAGACTTCAAAACACTGCATGTATGGATTTGGGATATTCAGAAGGACTGTAGTGAAAACAAGCCAAAAACCAACCAACCAACCAACCAAATCATGAGGGAAATCTCTGTTGAGCAAAAAAAAAAAAAAGCCATGCTTGTTGCTTTTGCCATAAATGGTTTGACCCAAACCTTAGCAAGAGTGACCTCTACTAATACAAGTTGTGATCTATGTGGGTTTCTTTACATGAGCAGAATCAACATTCTTCCAAAGCAGTGGAAACCTGGTGGTGCATCTATTCAGTCCAATCATGCACAGAGTCTAGAGGAGGTATAACAAACATTTGGCCTGATAGTTATTTTGTATGACAGCTCCCATGATCTTTGATCAGTGGCCATGTTCTCTGAGGCTGACGGGGGTTACAGGGCCAAACACTGAGGGCCCCAAAGGTTCCTCTTCTAAAGTTCCAATACAAAGCTCTTAATCACCCATTCAGGACCAAACCACCTTCAAATCCTTTCACATTACAACAGAGATAGCTTGCAATCAAAACGTGCTCCAGGGACAATACATTTCTCTCCCAGCTACTGTGAAGATTTCAGCTAAGCTCAGTACAACAGGAAATCTGATGGGGCTAGAAGGTAATGTCTGCCAGATGATATCATCATCATCAGATAGTCCAGGGCTTCAACCTTGTGAGTCCTGGTTCCACAACACCACTGGCTACAAGCAAAGAGCAGTCCTTCAGGTGGAGAACCCCTTCAAAAAGAGGACTGACCTCTAGTACTCTTCAGATGGAGGACTTCCATCTATAGAAGAGAACATGTGGCCACTATAACCTATGGAAAATAGTTAAGGCAACATTTAGGTTGTCTCCTCCCATGTACATGGCCTTTAAAAGTGTCACCCCACTAAAAGGCCTCAATTTCCTCTAGCAGAGTGGCCAGTCCTGCCATAAGGAAGCAGTCATCTCAGGCAGCATATGAGAGAAGAGAGTAATGAGATCTATGAGGAGAACACTGTGTGTGAAATGCTTTGCCCTCTGACTCGTAAGTAAGCCTACTTGCTTTAGATGCAGTGAAAGATGTTGTTCCTTCACCAGGGTTGAAGCAGTTGACGTCTGTGCAATGGAATGTGGCCAGTTTGTTCCTTCTAACAGAACCTCTTCATTCTGCCCCAATAGGGCATCTCAGGCAGTCTCCTGGTGATTCTGGGATTGTTTTCTTGTGTATTTATGCAGCCCAGTTCTCACACTAAACATCTCTGCCTGACACCCTCCCCTTGCCCCACTTCACACACTTATTAAGACATTATTAAGTGGGGTAAGGAAACATCAACATATTACTCCCACTCTGGCCGCCTTGCATTGGCTGCCCGTTCGGTTCCGCATAGATTTCAAAGTTTTAATGCTTATGTATAAAGCCCTAAACGGTTTAGGGCCTCGCTACCTGACGGAACGCCTTCTCCCACCTAGATCACCCGATCTAGCCAGGAGGTGAGGCTGAGGAGCCTAACGTCGAGGGAGGCCCGGAAGGAAAAAACAAGAAACCGGGCCTTCTCGGCAGTGGCTCCTCGTCTTTGGAACAGCCTCCCTCCTGAGATTCGCATGGCCCCGTCGCTGGGCATCTTTAAATGCCAACTGAAAACCTGGCTGTTTAAGCAAGCCTTCCCTCCACTTACCGTCTGAATTTTGTTATTTTGTGTTTTCTCCCATCTTGGATCATTATTTATTTAGTAATATATTGTTATGATTTTAAATTGTTATATTGTTGCATGATATGTTGTTACCCGCCCAGAGTAGTCTATATGACTAGATGGGCGGGCTATAAATGTAATAAATAAATAAATAAATAAATAAATGGCTAAATAGGAATGTTACATTTGTTTGTTTGTTTAGTCGTTTAGTCGTGTCCGACTCTTCATGACCCCATGGACCAGAGCACGCCAGGCCCTCCTGTCTTCCACTGCCTCCCGGAGTTGGGTCAAATTCATGTTGGTCGCTTCGATGACACTGTCCAACCATCTCATCCTCTGTCGTCCTCTTCTCCTCTTGCCTTCACACTTTCCCAACATCAAGGTCTTTTCCAGGGAGTCTTCTCTTCTCATGAGATGGCCAAAGTATTGGAGCCTCAGCTTCAGGATCTGTCCTTCCAGTGAGCACTCAGGGTTGATTTCCTTCAAAATGGATAGGTTTGTTCTCCTTGCAGTCCAGGGGACTCTCAAGAGTCTCCTCCAGCACCACAATTCAAAAGCATCAATTCTTCGGCGGTCAGCCTTCTATATGGTCCAGCTCTCACTTCCATACATCACTACTGGAAAAACCATCGCTTTGACAATGCGGACCTTTGTCGGCAAGGTGATGTCTCTGCTTTTTAAGATGCTGTCTAGGTTTGTCATCGCTTTCCTCCCAAGAAGCAGGCTTCTTTTAATTTCGTGGCTGCTGTCACCATCTGCAGTGATCGTGGAGCCCAGGAAGGTAAACTCTGTCACTGCCTCCATATCTTCCCCTTCTATTTGCCAGGAGGTGATGGGGCCCGTGGCCATGATCTTAGTTTTTTTGATGTTGAGCTTCAGACCATTTTTGGCGCTCTCCTCTTTCACTCTCATTAAGAGGTTCTTTAAGTCCTCCTCACTTTCTGCCATCAGAGTGGTATCATCTGCATATCTGAGGTTGTTGATATTTCTTCCGGCAATCTTAATTCCGGCTTGGGATTCATCCAGTCCAGCCTTCCGCATGATGTATTCTGCATATAAGTTAAATAAGCAGGGGGACAATATACAGCCTTGTCGTACTCCTTTCCCAATTTTGAACCAATCAGTTGTTCCATATCCAGTTCTAACTGTTGCTTCCTGTCCCACATATAGATTTCTCAGGAGATGGATAAGGTGGTCAGGCACTCCCATTTCTTTAAGAACTTCCCATAGTTTGCTGTGGTCCACACAGTCAAAGGCTTTTGCGTAGTCAATGAAGCAGAAGTAGATGTTTTTCTGGAACTCTCTGGCTTTCTCCATAATCCAGCGCATGTTAGCAATTTGGTCTCTAGTTCCTCTGCCCCTTCGAAATCCAGCTTGTACTTCTGGGAGTTCTCGGTCCACATATTGCTGAAGCCTGCCTTGGAGGATTTTGAGCATAACCTTGCTAGCGTGTGAAATGAGTGCAATTGTACGGTAGTTGGAGCATTCTTTAGCACTTCCCTTCTTTGGGATTGGGATGTAGACTGATCTTTTCCAATCCTCTGGCCACTGCTGAGTTTTCCAAACTTGCTGGCATGTTGAGTGTAGCACCTTAACAGCATCATCTTTTAAGATTTTAAATAGTTCCACTGGAATGCCATCTCCTCCACTGGCCTTGTTGTTAGCCATGCTTTCTAAGGCCCACTTGACCTTAGAAACAGGTAAGTTTGGCCTTGGAGTTCAAAATGAAGCAGGGCAAAGGCTAATAGAGTTCTGTCAAGAGAACATCGCTCTCCAGGATGTCTGGCTCAAGGTCAACAACCACACTATCTGGCTTGTCCGGGACCTCCAGATCTTTCTGGTATAATTCCTCTGTGTATTCTTGCCACCTCTTCTTGATGTCTTCTGCTTCTGTAAGGTCCCTACCATTTTTGTCCTTTATCATGTCCATCTTTGCACAAAATGTTCCTTTAATGGCTCCAATTTTCTTGAACAGATCTCTGGTTTTTCCCTTTCTATTCTTTTCCTCTATATCTTTGCATTGTTCATTTAAGAAGGCCCTCTTGTCTCTCCTTGCTATTCTTTGGAAGTCCGCATTCAGTTTTCTGTAACTTTCCCTATCTCCCTTGCATTTTGTTTCCCTTCTCTTCTCTGCTATTAGTAAGGCCTCGTTGGACAGCCACTTTGCTTTCTTGCATTTCCTTTTCTTTGGGATGGTTTTTGTTGCTGCCTCCTGTACAATGTTACGAGCCTCCATCCATAGTTCTTCAGGCACTCTGTCCACCAAATCTAGTTCCTTAAATCTGTTCTTCATTTCCACTGTGTACTCATAAGGGATTTGGTTTAGATTATACCTGGCTAGCCCAGTGGTTTTTCCTACTTTCTTCAGTTTAAGCTTGAATTTTGCTATAAGAAGCTGATGGTCAGAGCCACAATCAGCTCCAGGTCTTGTTTTTGCTGACTGTATAGAGCTTCTCCATCTTTGGCTGCAGAGAATATAGTCAATCTGATTTCGGTATTGCCCATTTGGTGATGTCCATGTGTAGAGTCGCCTCTTGTGTTGTTGGAAAAGAGTGTTTGTGATGACCAGCTTGTTCTCTTGACAGAACTCTATTAGCCTTTGCCCTGCTTCATTTTGAACTCCAAGGCCAAACTTACCTGTTGTTCCTTTTATCTCTTGACTCCCTACTTTAGCATTCCAGTCCCCTATAATGAGAAGAACATCTTTCTTTGGTGTCAGTTCTAGAAGGTGTTGTAGGTCTTCATAGAATTGGTCAATTTCAGCCTCTTCAGCATGGGTGGTTGGTGCATAAACTTGGATTACTGTGATGTTGAGAGGTCTGCCTTGGATTCGTATTGAAATCATTCTATCGTTTTTGAGATTGTATCCCAGTACAGCTTTCCCCACTCTTTTGTTGACTATGAGGGCTACTCCATTTCTTCTACGGGATTCTTGCCCACAATAGTAGATATGGTACTCATCTGAATTGAATTCGCCCATTCCCGTCCATTTTAGTTCACTGACGCCCAGGATGTCAATGTTTATTCTTGTCATCTCCTGTTTGACCACATCCAACTTACCAAGGTTCATAGATCTTACATTCCAGGTTCCTATGCAGTATTTTTGTTTGCAGCATCGGACTTTCCTTTCACTTCCAGGCGCGTCCGCAGCTGAGCGTCCTTTCGGCTTTGGCCCAACCGCTTCATTAGCTCTGGAGCTACTTGTACTTGTCCTCCGCTCTTCCTCAGTAGCATGTTGGACACCTTCCGACCTGAGGGGCCCATCTTCCAGCGTCATATATTTTAGCCTTTTGTTTCTGTTCATGGGGTTTTCTTGGCAAAGATACTGGGGTGGCTTGCCAGTTCCTGCTCCAGGTGGATCGCGTTTAGTCAGAACTCTCCACTATGACCTGTCCGTCTTGGGTGTCCCTGCACGGCATAGCCCATAGCTTCTCTGAATTACTCAAGCCCCTTCACCATGACAAGGCAGCAATCCGTGAAGAGGAATGTTACATTATCTGCTTTTAAAATTCCATTTCTTCATTAGCTATACCTTCATTAAATTTTTAAGGAAGTATTAATTTATTTCTTCTTCATATCCCACCTTTCCCTCAAGGACATCAAGACAGAAAATCCCTTTTATTTGACTCTCACTACAACCCTTTGAGGTCACTTAGGCTAACTTGACAAAGTGTCCCATGATATTCTGATTGGCAATCTAGCTAAGTGTGGGCTAGAAGAACTGTCAGCTAGATACACAGTTGGTTGCAGACTCAGACTCAGAGAGCAATTGTTGATGGCTCCTTCTCAAACTGGGAGGAGGTAACAAGTGGGGTACCACAAGACTCAGTCCGGTGCTCTTCAACATTTTTATTAATGACTTGGATGAGGGGGTGCAGTGAATGTTTATCAGTTTTGTAGATGACATGAAATTAGATGGAATAGGTAATACCCTGGAAGACAAAAACAAAATTCAAAAAGATCTTGATAGGCTTGAGCCTATGGGTTGAAAATAACAGAATTAAATTTAATGGGATAAGTGAAAATTTTACACCTGGGAGGGGGGAACAAATGCACAATTATAAAATGGGGGATACTACATAATACTACGAGCGAGATGATCTTGGAATTGTTATAGATCAAAAGCTGAATATGAGCCAACATGCCTTGGACTTTGCTTTGTTCCAAAGCTTATCAGGGAGAAAATGGCCCATGTTGCAGACACAGAAAAACACACGAGTGAACAGAGGGGATCCACAAACTGACCTATTCCTGCATTGGGGGATGAGATAGAACAGTCACCTGGACCACAGGCTACTAGTGTGAAGGACTGACAAATGGAGGTAATGAAAATAAAGCCGGTTAAGATGCCTTATTTAATCTTAGAACTGCAGAGCTGGAGGGGACTCTATGGATCATCAAGTCCAGCCCCTGACAAGGAGGCACAGAGGGGGATTGAAGTCCCAACCTCTGGCTTCCTTGCATTCCTTCTGTAACAAACAAAGTTTCACCAGGAAGCACCCAAAAAGTACAATTTGTCATTTGTTATCCACAAACGAATCCCATTTTGAAATGGGATACAATATGGTGCCTTGAAACTCATTGGCAGTAGGATAAACCAGTTCAGTGAGCACAGACCTGAATTGGGGGGGGGGAGGTATCAATGCCAAACACGTACAGCACAGTCGGTGGGCAGCCTTGAAGATCCGAAACCTTCGAAGATTTGAAATTAAACATGATGAAAAGGGAGACATTCTCATCACAAAAGAGGACAGCATAACAAATCCACACCAGCGGAGCTTCAAACGAACCTTCACTTGAAAGTCGGCAGCAAAGTCAGAGAGCACTGGGATAGGGAGAGCACAAGGAGAGGACCAGTGTGTTTCTTCATTCTGCAGCACTGAGGGCAATATTCTCTCATGGTGATCACTGTGTTAAAAAGGGACCTTTTTATTTCTCAAGAAGGAGAAAGAGAGAGATGATTAATAATTGACTTATGTAGCAGTACTTGTTAATGGCAGCATCCCAGGAAGAAACCCAGGGGCTGTAATGATTTCCAAATAGATTGGAAATTTGATGAGACAGGACTGCTTTTATTCTTCTCCAGAGCAATGGCAAAAAAAAAATATGACTGGCCCTTAGGCTGTGCCTCATAGATGGTTACACATTTGTGTCTTGGATGGCTAGAATGTTTTCATAACTTAAGTAAATTGGCCCATAATAATGGAAAGAAAACACCATCTCTTTACTTCCCAAAGACTAGAGCATGGAAAAAGGTATGGGGCTTGGAGCTAGAAATCCCAGAGTTTTCTAGCCAGTATTCCCAGTGCCCATGTTAACTGGGGGAATCTGGGAGTTGTAGTCCAAAAACAGAACTCTTCAAAGCTCAGTTAAAGATCTGTTGAAAAGATATCAATTGTCAGAGACCCCACATCTTAAATCAAGGGATTTAGTCTTAAACTAGGATGCACCTTGGTTTGTATGTTCAGGTTGCTAAGTCCTTCTCAAGGAGAGAAAAGGTTCAGCAGCATCAATTTTGACCAGTAGTTGGGATGGACCAGAGAAAAAAAATTCTCAGTTCTCAAAATTCATCAATATTTGGGGTTCTCTCAGTACTATCAACGTGACCACGGAAACTGTCTTCGGACAAAACGCTGGCTCTACGGCTTGGAAACGGGGATGAGCACCGCACCCTAGAGTCGGACACAACTGGACTAAATGTCAAGGGGAACCTTTACCTTACCTTACCAGTACTATCATGTGATGCTCTCATTCCCTCCTTTGTTCACAAATTATTTCTTCTTATTTTGTATTGGAGAAATATTGGTCCCAAAAGAAAAATTCATCTGCATGCCAAGAGATGGCAATTTCTGTGATGTGCATATACATACATCATAAGTCTAATTATGGGGAAACAAAGATTTCACTTTATCCTCTATAGACCAAAGATAAGAATATGATTCAAGGACTCAGGAGGAGGAGGGACTGGAGAGATATGTATAATCAACTTCATGTATTGTTTTCATTTCTGTTTCTTTCAAAGTATTTTATTACCTGTTTACCTTTACTGGGGGGCCAAAGCAGTCAATTATGTGAGACATTCAAGGTCTAAATTGCATTTGTCTTGGATTTGGTACTAAAGACTATACAGCCTACAGTATTTAATGTTGTGCTAAATTTCTTTCACACACATGGCAAAGCATATCGATTTGATTTTAATATGACAAAGGCGGACACAGAACTTTGCAGAGTGAATTTTCAGAAGGGAGACAGATGAATTCTCAAACAGCATGTTCATGACCTGGAAAAAAAATCAGCTCAGAATTCGATTGCCCCAAATAAGAATTCTAATTTTTAATTGGTGGGCATGCTTTTTCATTGGATTTGTACTGTCAGTTATTCAGTATTATGCTTCTGGATTGTCTAAGCTTGGCATAAATACTTTAAGACCACACCTCAAGACTGTGAGCAAGTACTATTTTTCTTTCTACAAAGGATTTAGTCTCTCAGGTGCCTAAATTTAAATAGAAATTCAAATGATGAGGAGAAAGACAGAATCATCTTTAGGTAACCTACAAGCTTTCTACAGTTTGAGCCAAATAATAAATTTCTATTTGATAGTTAAGGGTCCACCAGAAACAGTAGTAAACAGTTGATATTTTTCTTAGATCCCAGTTTTGCTACATGTAAAAATCAAGTAACTGAAATAGTTTTGTTTACCTCTACGTACCTCATTTCCACCCAAATTTCCTATTGCAAAGATACAGAACATCTTTCAGCCTGAGGAACAATTTCAGTTTATCAAGGATTGTGTTCCATTGGCTGAACCAAAATGAAATGACTGACCAAAATAACCAACACCTTATTTTGCTTAAAACTCTTCTGCCAGTAACAAAGACTTGGGATCTCAATCATTTAGAATTAGGAGGAAAAATTATGAAAGCTGAAGACCATGGAATAACAAAATAAGGGAGAGGTGAGTTTGGCCGTCTGAGGAGCACCAGCGGATAAAGAGGGGCATTTTTTGCCTCAGGGCCTGAGATTTTATTTTGTTAATTTAGTTCTCTTGTTTCCCTTAAATTCGAATGTCTTTCATTTTTTATTATAAATTTGTCAGGTCTTTCAGACTGTTCCCATATTCTCTCATATTTGGCAAAGTGCTGAGTGCATCAACAGATGTTACAATATTATGACTGATGATCAGTGAAGCTCATGACTAAATGGAGGACTTGAATTCAGGTCTCCATAGTCCTAATCTCTATAAATTGTTATCACATCAGATCACTACTTCTAAAGCAAAGCTGAGGAACCTTTTTGGGCCATAATTCCACAGTCCTTTGTCACTGGCCCTGCTGGGTGGGATTTATATGGAGGTTGTAAGCCATCATATATGTAATCCCATATGTTCCTCACTTCTGGCCCTTCCCCACTTCTGGCACCTCTTTCTGCATCGGGGGATGAAATACAACAGTCATTTGGACCACAGACTACTGGTGTGAAGGACTGCTAAATGGAGGTAAGGAAAACAAACCCTGTTCACATCCCTTCTTTAATCTTCTTTGCATTCCTTCTGCAACAAACAACATTGAACTAAGTAGCAGTACAATTTGTCATTTGTTATCCACAAATAAATCCCAATTTGAGCATGGCAGTCTGGGGGGCTCTTGAAATACAGAACATCCTACCCAAAATAAACTAGTATTTTTGCTGTGGAAAGAGCTCATAAAAGATCATCGGACTCATGACTTAATGAAAACTCATACATAAAAGTCTGGAAACTTTAAAAAGTTTTCTATCCCTAGGGCAGTCGTCCCCTAGACAAGAAAAAGCAGAAGCAGTGACCTTGAATGATTCAGCTGCTTTACAGCCCTGGATCAATTGCTCACATTGGCAAGGCTCCATCGTGAAGTCTCACAAATGGCACGTGTCAAAGCACAGATCACCATCGGGGCCAGCAGGGCAAAGCAGTCGATGCAAAAGAAGGAGATGGATGCCAGATTGGGGTGGGGAGGGGAGGGGAGGGAACAAAAAGAGAATATTCTCAAGACCTGCAGCTCTAATACATGGAGAAGAAAGAGGGGATGGGGAAGAAGAAAGGGTGGGCAAAGAAATAATAATAATAAAAAAGCACCACTTCTGAATTCTGAGAGTGTAAAGCAAATGTGTGATGTACAAAGAAATAAACAGTGTTTCATTGTTTATGATCTAGCATAGGTTGCAAGACAGAGAGAGAGAAAGAGAGATCCCTCCTGCTGAGATATTTCCTACTGGGCGATGCTCAAGATCTTCTCGGAAGCTGGAGATGAAAGATGAAACCACAAGGAGCAGCTAGGAAGATTAATTGAAAATAGCCTTCTTCCTTGCCAACATTGCAAAAACTTTCTGTGTCTGACATGAAACACTAAAGACTTTGAAAGATGGTCGGAATCAGCTTGGAGAGTGGATGGGGGAGAACTGTAGGGAGGAGGTATCAATCCTTGGGTGTTGTCTTCATGTAGAAGCCTTTTGTTTCTTCCAGTTGGTGATCAGATGGCTGACATGTTGGTTAGATCACAGGGAAAAAGAAATACTTGGTTACACGAGTCCTCGTGCTGTCTAGTTCTGAACTATGTTTACAAAAGAAATCATGTTGGCTCAGAAGCCATTTCTTGGGATGCCACATGATCTGTTTGTATGTGATTGCCTTCAAGCAACTTGGCCAGCCCCTGGCGATGCTCACAGGTTTCTCAGTGAACTCCATGTCTAAAGCAATCACATGGAGAACTAGCTCTGAACATCAGTGGCAGATTTTCAATGGAAACCTACTGTAATCAGATCAAAAAGGAAGGTTGCTGATAAAAGGCTGTGGGATAAAACCATGGTTTTTATTTTTTCCTAAAGCCATGGTAATAGCAATCATAACAATAATACATAACAACAATAGTCTTTAAAGGAGGAAATGGGCACCAGGGCAATTAAATCAAACCTGCAGTACTATAAATATGGAATAGCCTGATTCAAGGCCAAACTAGGTTGTAACTAACCCACCTTTACAGCTGAGATCCTGTTAGTGTTCAAGAGACATGACTGAGGCAGTCGTTTTCATATGAGAAATACGACCTACAAAGGAAGCATGTGCTTCTGTCCTGAAGCTGAACCACAAAATGAAGCAAGTTAAGGTGCA
The DNA here is from genome assembly GCA_037013535.1 of Intellagama lesueurii. NCBI lineage: Eukaryota > Metazoa > Chordata > Lepidosauria > Squamata > Agamidae > Intellagama > Intellagama lesueurii. The sequence continues at coordinate 23,202,297 of JBAJHW010000010.1, read as the reverse complement.
AATTCCAAGAGGTGAGAAATGTTCAGAAGTGAGAGTCCTTCCTGCAGTGATAATCACACACAATTAGCAATTCAGGATGTATAGTCCAGCCCTTAAAGTAACAAAATGTGTTTACTCAGCAAAAGCAGTGATGGCAGGATGAGATAGCCATTCTTAGGTGGTACTGCTTTTTGCTTTAGGTCATGGTCAATTTCCAGCTTCCTTTTAAAAATCTTTCAAACATGGGGTGGTCTCATGTCATTAGGGCTGTTCTTGTAGCACTGTAGGAACTCCTTCCCTACTGTCACTGCACCAGTGGGTAGTATGAATTTTAAGTCTTTGATTATGGCATTTCACATTTCTCTGGGGAATCTGAAATGTCATAGCTTCAAGAAATGTGATGTTTTAGGTTCAGTATATCTTACAGTAATGTATACAGATAGACAAATCTGTCAGTTCTGGGTTTGCTATCATTTAAAAAAACTTAAAATGTCATTGAATTCATGAAAAATTAAGAAATTTGGATATGTTTTTATGAAAAGCAAACCAAATATAGCTCTCAGCCATCTGCACTAGCCAAATGGAATGGATGCATGTTTTCTCAATGTTCAAGAGGATTGCGTTGTACTTACCTACCACACAGACATTAAAGCTGAAAAGTCTGTGAGTAAAAAAAAGGATGGTGACCCTAATTCTTTACCAATGACAGTTAGTGAAAGACAGACGTTTAAGAGTAAAGCATTCCAAACCCCTCTGCCCAGCTTGATAAGCCTGTCAGTTTTGTTTTCTCCTGCATCCATTTTTAAATACATACATACATACATACATACATACATACATACATACATACATACATACATACATACATACATACATACATACATACAGGATGTTCTTCCATTCCAAGATCCATAAACTTGAAATGAACAGGTTTAAAAACAACTGGGGGTGTGTGTAACATTCAAATGTCTTTCAAGAACTATAGAGTCCTGGGAACTAGTTATATTTGCTAGCCCAACGTCCAGCTCAAGAGTCTCTGGCCTCCTTGTTCCCTTCACCAGGGAGCCAACTCTTTCCTCGGTCCCCTCAGTTCTCCCCACAGGGAAGAAGGACTGTATATCCCTGTCTAGCCCAGGGAATCCGTGTGTGCCAAGGGGTTCTTAAAAGTGAAAGCTGGTATATCTGCAATGAGGGTACATAATATGTGGTTCTCTGCTAGGTTATCCATAGCTCCCCTGGCTTACCAGCCTGGTCTCCTCCCCCTCAGCCCTCAGCGCTGACATTCTTGTTGGCATTTTCTCCAACAGATTTGGGGGGCTGTTGGCTCATTGAGCACAGTGTCCGTTCTCCGCCACTTCTCAGGATTCCGGATGCTCTCTCCCCAGTAGGGCCATCTTGAGGAAAGCTGGGGGTTTTGGTACTTCTCCTCTGCGTGTAGCTGCACCAAGACCCCTGTCCAGCTCTTCCTCTGAGGACTCCTTCACCCAATAAGTATCTGGACATTCCTCCCAAGAATCCCCATTCCTCAGGCTCCTCCTCCTCTCCATTTGGAGATCCAGGCTTGGCCTCTCCAACCTCCTCTGTCTGACGCCTTGTCCCCTGCCAAGTCTTTCTTCTCCCTTGGGGAATCTGCCTTTCCCCTTGCAAAGCTGCGTTTAGGTGCCAGGGACAAGCTGCCCCATAGTTTTCTCTTAGAGGTCACCCCACAACCTCCAGGGTCTTCCACTGTGACCACAAGCAGCACCTCTGTTTGGGTCCCACGATCCCAGAAATAGTGAGCCTCCTGGCTTTCAGGGTTGACCCTCCAGCCGCATGGGGGCTCTTGTGCTGGGTGGAGAGGTGTTTTGGGCCCTGGTTGGAGTGTGATGGCCTGATAACAGGAGGGTTCACACAGCTGGTCTCTTCACAAACAAACAAACAAATAAATAAATAAATAAATAAAATTTCAAGTTCTTTCCCTTGGATGTATTCCAATTTTCAAAAGCAATCACCAAAAACAAAACAAAAACTAATCAGTCCCAGCTATTCATGCTAGCGAATATCCTATCCTGATAAAATCATTGATGCAAAAACTGTGAACTGTTCTAAAGAACATCTAAAGAATCATTCTATTCTTATGTTAATAGCATGTGATTGTTTCCAGACTTGTTTGTGTAACACTAGTGACCTTACATTTGATGTGCAATAACATCTCTGGCCTAGAACAGGCTGAACAATTAAGAACTCAACACACTGTGTGAGTCTCGATAGTTATACTCAGTATAACTACAGTCTAAATATTATAATCCTTTATTTTGTAATCCATTAGCCTTTCAACCATCTTTTTTTTTCCTTTGAAAGGACGAAGAAGATCAAAGTTTTGCAGACCTACTTTGCTGGTTTCTGAAATTTGAGTTGAAGGAACAATGATGAAAGTTTTAACTGATTCATTGCCTTCTGGATGGATTAATTGGTGCAATTAACTAATTTGTGCCTTGATAGAAGGATTAATTGCCAGCTTCAGCCAAGTAATGGGTTTGGTAGTATATTTTAAAGAGTGCCTATTGATTGAAGATAACCATCTAGGCTCCTCTAGGAGCGTTACTAAGACCTGATCCTTTCCTTCTCTAGCTATTTTCCTTCATTTCCGAACCATGAAAGTTTCATGTAATTACCCATCTGTGTTTCTTTCAAACTGCTTTCACACATGCAACCAACAGCATGGCGCAAAGTGAGGTAAGGAATGAGTGGGTGTATCTACATGGTTTCTACAACAATCAATTATCTGATGCAGAAATTCATTCTGCTTCTGTATCACTTTGCATCCCCTCCTTTTAAAAGGGAAACCATGTGCATGAAATGTTTATATGAATTTACTGACGTGCGTTTTTTTTTGCACCCAGTTATCTAGGAAGTCTGATTTATGCCAGTTTATATTAAAATCAAAAGCAAACAAATCTCTTTCACCCTTAAAACATGTCAATGCTGTTGATGTGAGTAGTGTGATACTGGAGCTGGGCTTTCAGTTTGTTTTTCCTCCATAGGAAAACAATTCCAGCATCTGGGCATTTTTGAGAGCCTCCAGCCACATTCAGAGCCATCATCAATCTCCTTCTCTTTCATTTTCCCTTTTCTCCTTTCCTCACCGCTACCTAGTCTCATCCCAGACCAAGGGAGACAAAACTCATACAAAACTGTTCATGAGATACAAGATCGGGTCAAAATGTAACACAAAAACGAAAAGAAATAACTAATCATGGCAATAGAGAACTAAAGAAATACAGATGTATGGGAAACAAAGCAAATGTAACTTTTAAACCAAAAACAAATTAAAAAATACCATCTTTCCCTCTTATGTGCAAGCCCTTAAATTGCATTTTTCATTCCTTGTGCATAGAACGCACACGTGCAACTTTGGTGTGCTTGAAAAGACACAGCCTGCATAGACCCAGAACCTGCACAGGGACTTATAAACACAGAGAGATCAGGAATGGAACCTAATGCCATGATCCTAATCCCCTCTCCATGCATTGACTACACTCAATTTTAAAATAACTGCATGGGATTTACATCTCATACTCATGTGATGACTGTTCAAAGCCATTCAGTAACAAAAGAAAAGTGAGGTCAAAATCTAAGATACAGTTGGTGGAATACTCTTGGCACAATTATAGGGTTATCTTATTTCAATTAAAAAGAGTGAGCAGAGTGCAGCCCTCCAGATGTTGTTTGACTACAAATCCCATCAGCCCTAGCCAGCATAATGAATAGTGAGAAATACTGAGAATTTTAGTCTAACAATATCCAGAGGACCACATTGTACCCAGTCCTGCAACAGAACTTTGTTGTGTACTTGCATACCCACAATTTGGCTGAAATCTTGTTGCTTAGTGTAGTAAGTCACACTAGAGCAGGCCCATTGAATCAATCTGGATTTGGTGAGTTAATGCCTCTGTAAGTTTCATTGATTCAAATGATCCTACTCTAGTTGGAACTTACTTTAGCATTGTTAAGTCTCATTTGAATCCACCAGAAACCAAAGGCTCATTTGAATCCATGGGGCTTGACTCATCGTCCCCATTGTCTCAGTGGGCCTACTCGAGGACAAAAGTGTAGCCCAACAGAGGTAGCCAGGAATGGTCCCCTCAAATATCATCAAAAAAACTGTTGATGGCATCACAATGGTAGGGAGAAATCACAGAACCAAAATATGTCAAGACTTGTTCTACACAACTGTGTCATTGCAGGAGTTTGATCTTTTTCATCTTTTCAAAGGTTCTTAGTCCCTTTAGTGCACAAGGCCTCTGTCTCTCCTTCATTAACTTTGATTCCAATCAATTTTGATAGCTCACAGGCTGTGACACCAAATGGAATCATGTAGCCAAGGTACCTTGGCGATGAGCTTTCAGAACTTTCCAAGAGCGGGACTCCCTTCCTCCTGATCTCAGAGTTAATATGCACCATGACTGACACTGTAAGTTGTAAATGATGTCTGAAATGAAATCCCCTTCTCACTCACAGAAGAAAGACCCGAAGGCAACATTATGAGATTCAACTCAGAAGTATCTTTGAAATGCCTGTAAAACCAAGAATTGCCCCAAACCAAGCCTTTAAAAAAAAAAAAAAGATATTACTTTGACATTTTGTTGGGATGGGCTTTTTCATGCGTGTGAGAGATAGGAAGATATTTTAAATGTATTTCTTTCAGATCCAGATCCAACAGAAAAGATTAAAAGACTTTTGAGAATTGCAACAACCAAAAAAAAATCCTTTTCACCTATAATGCTTGCAGACTAACACGGCTACCCCTTCTACAACCACTACTATATATATGTAGGAAGCCTTTTTATAATGGGTCAAGCCATAACGCCATCTACCTGTGGCCCATCAGATGTTGCTGGATCACAGCCCCATCAGCCCTAGTCAATAAGGCCAATAGTGCTGGATCATGGGAACTGATGTACTAAAACATCTGGAGTGCAACACTGGACTTCCTGTGACCTATGGCAGTCATGCAAAGATACTGTTGGCCTGCAGCATCCAGTGTTCTTCACCACTGTCTATGCTGACTAAGGCTGTAGGAACTGCTATTCAACAACATATGGAAGTCCACATTTTGTTACATCCCCATGCTAAGGCTACTTCTGACTGACTACAAGTTTGTAGGGGTTTTCTTCCTGCCATAGAAGCCCTGAATTAAACTATCCCTAAAAGCACAGAACATTCCTCCATTAACCAAATCTATCTTCCTCTTTCTCTCTCTTTCCAGGAAGGAAAAGAGGCATGTCAAAAGTAGCCTGGTGTAGCATTCTGACATGTTAGGTTTCTGTGTAAAAGGGATTGATTGATTGATTGATTGATTGATTGATTGATTGATTGATCGATCGATCGATCGATCGATCGATCGATCGATCATTCTCCTTGCTTCTCCTTGCCTTCTGAAGTTGCACCATCCATATACAGCAATACCAACCCAATGAGAGTTAGGCCCAGGTTGCCAGGCTTGCAGTAAATAAGCTTCTAGGGATGACATTTTTAAAGCTGCCAGATGAGATGCCTTGATGGATTATTAGACACTGTTATCTATTTGCAGCTACACTCCATGTTACTAAAGAGCTAAATGGTGGCTCTCTCACCCCGCCCCTGCCTTCATTTGTCTTTCCTCAGTGTTTGTTTGGAGATGCGCCGTTCAGAGTGACAAAGCGTACTGCTCCAAGGCAGCAGCTGGAGCTTGAAATTAATAATAACAATAAAAAGTGGTGGAGCTGATGTTCGGAACCTAGAGTTGCACCATAAAATGTGTTTGTTTTACAGGATGTTGTGCTTTTTGAGAGACACGATTTGCATTCTGTTTAGCTACAGCGGCCACATCTGGGCAACATTACAGATGGACCCACTGCTTACATGTTGTTCAGTGATTCTTTTTATTGGAAAGATGAATTTTCCTTTCCATTCCTTTTCATGCCATGCAGCTGTTGAGACAGGAGTTGACATGGCTATTGGTATAGGGGCCAGAAGACTCTCAGGTCTTATAAAAGCAAGCCCCAAACCTGCAGAACTTGCATTTTATCTTTTATTTATCTCTTATATGTAAGCTGGTTAGGTCAAAGGTTTAGATATCTGGCTGCAGAGCCAGAGGTTAAGAGTTCAGTTCCGCACTGTGCCTCCTATGAGTACAGCCAGCCTGTGTGGCCTTGGGCAAACCACACAGACCCAGGGCATTCCCAGAAGAAGAGAATGGCAAACCATTTCTGAGTATTCTCTACCTAAGAATTATCAGAATTGACTTGATGTTACGCAGTTATTAATTATTATTAATTACAAGTCTGCCCTTTCTTCAAGAAGTACAAGGTAGTGTACATTGGTTGTCCTTTACTTTTTTATCCTCACAGTGATAAAAGATAGGTAAGCATGAGAGAGGAAATGTCAGGTTGAAGAACACCTGCTCAACTTCATGGCCAGGTGGGGATTTGAACTTACCCTCCCACCACCCACCTCCAGTCCGATATCCTAACCCAGATGCCATGTTGGCCTTTTCTTTCGAACAAGGATAAAAGCAGCTGAATCAAAAGGATCAACAGCTCCAAGGAGACTCTGAAACAAATAAAATGACAGAGAATTGAGTGGCAGTACCCATTCAATTAATAGAAACAGAGAGTAGAGCAAAGATATAAGGAAGCCTGAGGACTTTGAATGAATCCCATGAGTGACCCTGACTTTTAAGATCTTATGGGGAGGCCCTTCCAGTCCCACTGTCCTTACAAGCTTGTTTGTCGAGGACACAAGAGAGAGCCTTCTCAGCAGCTGCTCCCAGGCTGTGGATGGTGTGCTCCCTGGGAAGGAAGACTGCCCCCCCTTGTTGTTGTTTAGTCGTTAAGTCGTGTCCGACTCTTCGTGACCCCATGGACCAGAGCACGCCAGGCCCTCCTGTCTTCCACTGCCTCCCGGAGTTGGGTCAAATTCATGTTGGTAGCTTCGATGACACTCTCCAACCATCTCGTCCTCTGTCGTCCTCTTCTCCTCTTGCCTTCACACTTTCCCAACATCAGGGTCTTTTCCAGGGAGTCTTCTCTTCTCATGAGATGGCCAAAGTATTGGAGCCTCAGCTTCAGGATCTGTCCTTCCAGTGAACACTCAGGGTTGATTTCCTTCGAAATGGATAGGTTTGTTCTCCTTGCAGTCCAGGGGACTCTCAAGAGTCTCCTTCAGCACCACAATTCAAAAGCATCAATTCTTCGGCGGTCAGCCTTCTTTATGGTCCAGCTCTCACTTCCATACATCGCTACTGGAAAAACCATAGCTTTGACTATGCGGACCTTTGTCGGCAAGGTGATGTCTCTGCTTTTTAAGATGCTGTCTAGGTTTGTCATCGCTTTCCTCCCAAGAAGCAGGTGTCTTTTAATTTTGTGGCTGCTGTCACCATCTGCAATGATCATGGAGCCCAGGAAAGTAAAATCTGTCACCGCCTCCATATCTTCCCCTTCTATTTGCCAGGAGGTGATGGGACCAGTGGCCATGATCTTAGGTTTTTTGATGTTGAGCTTCAGACCATTTTTGGCGCTCTCCTCTTTCACCCTCATTAAGAGGTTCTTTAATTCCTCCTCACTTTCTGCCATCAGAGTGGTATCATCTGCATATCGGAGGTTGTTGATATTTCTTCTGGCAATCTTAATTCCGTCTTGGGATTCCTCCAGTCCTGCCTTTCGCATGATGTATTCTGCATATAAGTTAAATAAGCAGGGGGACAATATACAGCCTTGTCGTACTCCTTTCCCAATTTTGAACCAATCAGTTGTTCCTTATCCAGTTCTAACTGTTGCTTCCTCTCCCACGTATAGGTTTCTCAGGAGATAGATAAGGTGGTCAGGCACTCCCATTTCTTTAAGAACTTGCCATAGTTTGCTGTGGTCCACACAGTCAAAGGCTTTTGCATTTGCCTCTACTGGCAGACAAAGATCTTCCTTTTGAGAAAAGCTTTCAAGTGACTAGGGAAAGTAAGGACATTATGTAATGCTTTATTTGTTTATTTCAAGGATGCATGTTTTTTTGTGTGGTTTTTAATCATAGTTTTCAATATTGTTACTTGTTCACTTGTTTTTTACTGTTATTTTATGGTGTTTACTAGATTATTGACTGTGAGCCACTTCAGAGGCTGTGAGAGAAAGGCAGTATATTGAATAAGTAAGTAAGTAAATGGCCATGAAGTACCTGCAGTTCAGTGGCTTAACCGCATGGGTCTATTGAACACAATTCCAAAAATCATCATTTGAATTTCCTGCCACTGCTGACACCAGCCTCATTTATTCCCCCAGGTAGAGAAGCACAAGCAGGCAAGGCATTTGGGTTGTGAACGTGGGGCTAGAGGCACTGAATGCAACTCACTGAGAATCAATTATGAAGAACCTTAGAGGCAATTTAAAATTAAGGGCCAAGGATGGAAGCACACCAGCGTTAAGTGCCATTGCTCATGCAAGCCTATAGACCTCTCCGTGGCACTGCATTAGAGGCATCTCAGCCTTCCCCCACCTTCATCAGTTATTTAAAGTCATCCACAGAGAAAGCTGGGAGCATTTCAGGCTCATATAAATCAACTATACAGGCTAGAGAATTAATCCACCACGACAGCTATGCCGACCATACAGTAACACTAGTTGCAGCTGTGAAACACATGCTGGAAAGAATAGGGGGGAAAGAACAATGGGCCACTTCTTATTGGTGGGTCCCAGAGTCTTAATAACGCATTACAGGGCTGACTTACACATAGTCAGACTGTTCAGAGTGTTACTACATCATGAGGGAAAATCACATTCTCTCACATTCACTTTCTGTGAAGTTACACTGGGAAATTCAGGTCTGTTCCGTTTACATGGCCACATAGGGAGGCAGGAGAAAAGCCTTGTTTGCTGCTTGTTTGAAGCCCTGTAGGGAGCATGGTTAAAAGGAACTGCCTTAACAAGCTATAACAAGGCTTTCCTTCCTCAATTTCCTCATCTTATTTGCTTTTTTTTTTAAAGGGGAAAACTCTTTTGCCGAAAGAGAGAAGCTATTTTCATAAGCTCTTTTAAAAAAGAGATGAGTTTTGCCCATGGAAAGAGGAAGAAGTGAGGTCTGGCCAATGGAGAGAGGCTTTACTGGAGAGAGTGTGCTGGCACTGCAGCTTTTCTGCTTTTTGTGTGTGTTCGCATGGCTCATCTTCCCTCATGAGACAAGATGTGAAGGGGAAGGTGATTGAAGTTGCAAGGTTTTATGTGTGTACATACATCCAGCTCGTCCACTCTTTTTCTGCATCAGTTTAGGCAATCACTGGAGTTAACCAATGTGAATGGATCTGTTTATTAAAAAGTGGAAGCCTCAGTGGTGGAAGGAGAAAACTGGAGAGGGGCCCTCCAGAATGATTCATATTTTCATTTGCATCGTGTAATCCACAGACAAAAAAAATGCAAATCAGCCTGCCCCAAATCAGTAGTATTCAGATGTTCAGAAGAGGGTCAGATTACCAATGTGGTCACCTCCTTAGTCCACTTATCTTCAGCACTATCTACATCACAGCTGCAGAATCTGCTGTTCTCTGGATATTTTTGGACTCCAGCTCTCGGTTGATGGAAGTCTCCACCCAACAACATCTGGAGGACTACAGAGTCCTTAGCCCTGAGCTCCTCACTGGAGATCCTGCAAAAAACCTTTTGCAGGCACAGCATATGCTCTATTATTGAGCCATGGCCCTCTCTCAAAGACCTTCTTATGCTAAAACAGGGATAACCTCATGTAGGCTACCACACATTCCTTACAGAAAGAGCAGAATTTAGTTGTGAGGTAGTAAGAATTTAAATAAACAGGTGGACAAAGAAGTCATATAGTAGTGCCTGCCTTTCCTTAAGTGAAGGACAGGAAACCTCCATCCTGTAAATATAATGCAACTGTCCGGGCCTCAAATCTGAAGTTGCCTTATACCTCCTCAGACTATTAGCCTATCCAGATCTCCTATCTTCAAGGTGATACAGGAAGACTTCCCCTGCAATAAACAAGCACAGCTTCCTCTCCACAATAGGCTTAAGGAGGATTTAAAGCCTGAATACAGATGAAATTTCAATGTTCAAAGCTCTTCAAGAAGTATGTAGCAGCTCACCGGGTACATATACAACGTACAGCTGTTGTGAGTGGACGCAGCCAGACAGCTTAAAATGTCTGTTGAAGAAAATAACAGCTGGTTGAGAGCTTTGCCAATACTTCCACACAGCAGAAGAGACCAAGCATATTCTAGACTGCAACCTCAGGGAGCAACTACCATCTATAACTGGGGTACCCTGTTAGAACTGCCACTTTTCAGCCCTGATTTATGGGATCGTATCATGACACATTTTTCAATAGTTGTTATGTTTGCAGGTCACCAGTGGGAAGCTGCACTGGAAAGGCTGCACTCTTGAACTGGCTGCATCCCTACGCAGGAGATGGCTGTATCTGGATGTATCGGAGCTGAGAGTTGAAAGCCAGGAGACAAGGAACAGAATAAAACACATCAACACTCAGGCAAAGTCCCAGCTGTTCATGGGCACCTTTCAAAGCCCTTCTGAGGTAGGACGAACAAATGAATGGATTTGAGTGGTTGTACCAGTCCAGAAGCTGAGAATTTTTCACAACTCAGGAAGTCCTACAGTAGAGATGGTTTGTCCACACAGGGAAGCCACCCACAAGGCTGAGAGTTCCTGGTTCTAGTTCAGGATTAAAAGTAACTAGTTAAAAGTAACATGGTTACATGTAATCATGTACATCCAGGAACAAGGGTGTAAATAAGACACATTTTAAAAGCAATATGTGTAAATAAGAAAGTGAATTTTTGGTGTAATGAATAATGTTTTCTAACTTCTTTCAGAAGTTAGTTTAAAAGGGCATTTTCAGGCAGGTTTAGAGGCCTTTGACATAAATTCTTCAAGCTTCTTACCAATACTAAATGGCAAGGGAAGTATTGTTTTCTTTTCAATTTTTTTGCATTTCTTTAAATTCAAGCTGCACTATTAGAATTGGTCACTAAAAAGACTCAGAATATTTCTCTGTATTTTTCCGACATGTTGAAAAAGTACATGGCAATGGGACCTGAAAATGACATGTTAACTAGGGGTATGTGTACCCCACCCCCATGACCAAGTCAGTGCTTAAATTTTGGAGACATGTTGACTTGATCTCTTTCTGGATCCATGTAGGAACTCCCTCCAGATCACTAGAGAAAAAAACCACACCATTTTTGAAAAATGGCAACCTTTTGCCGTTAACTTTCCCATTTCTGGCTCTCCCCATTTGAACTTAATAACAGTTTTGCACAATAAGTTGAGTTGAGACTTATGGCCATGTGCCTAAATTACTCACTGAAGTCTATGAATCAGCAGAGCACTAGGTCTGTTGGCTTTATGTCCTGAATACTGCAAGACACATCATACTAGCTCTGATTCCAGCCAAGCCTTTAAACAGAACTGTTGGATGTTCCTGTGCCCATAGGGGGTCAATGCATGCTCCTGGTTTATACCTCAGCTCTGCTTTTAGTTTCCGCAAGAGACAGGGGGTTCTGTATAAGGTCTCATTAGAGAGGATTACAAGGGAGACAGTGAAGCACAGCAGATAATGATAGCTTCCTTCTACTGATTGGGAGGCACAGAGCTCAGTGACCTATGTGGATCTTCACATTCAAAGGTTTGGTTTAAAGATGGGAAATTGTAGGTCCTTGCCTAACTGTAAATGTAGGCAAATTAAGATGGAAGGCCGTAGCTTGCTGAAAAGATGCATGCTCTGAATGCAGAGGGATCAGTCCATGGCACTTCCTACAGAAGAATCTCACACAAGATAAGAAAAAATTGTGTCTGAAACCTAGTAAACAACAGAAAGATAGACAGATCAATTTATTTAAAATATTTTTATCCCGGCTTTCTCCTTGAAAAGGACACAAGGAGGCTTACAACAGTGAAAGATAATATTTGAAGTTGAAAACAATGAATATACGACAGTGGCTAACATCATTAAAAGAGAACGTTTAAAGCTAAGAACAATGAGTAAAGAGGCATCTTACATCACTGAAAGGCAATGTTAAAGCTAAGAACAATAAGTATACATTTTTTTAAAGGTTGCCATTCTGAGAAATAAAAAAAAATGGAGAACAAATGTAGTATTTAAAATCCAGTCAAAACAGTAATGCATAACAATTCATCTTTTTTTTAAAAAAATCATACAAGTAGCTAGTTACTGAGGGAAGGCTAGCCTGAAGAGAAAGGTCTTTGCCTGCAGAAGGACAGCAAAGATGGGGCCAGTCTGGCCTCCTGTGGGAGGGAGTTCCAAAGTCTGGGAGTAGCAACAGAGAAGGCCCTCTGCCGTGTCCTCATCAGACGTACCTGTGAAGGTGGAAGGAATGAAAGAAAGGCCTCTCCTGATGATCTTAACACCCAAGCTGGTTCATAATGGGAGATAGAATCTTTGAGATAGCTTGGACCCAGGCATTTAGGGCTTTATAAATTAAAACCATCACTTTGAATTGTGCCCAGAAATAACAGTGGGGGTTGTGATCCCTGTAACCAGCCCCAGTCAGCAATCTGGCTGCTGGATTTTGAACCTGCTGAAATTTCCGGACACTTTCCATTGGCAGCCCCACATAGGGTGTGTTACAGTAATCCAGCCGGGAAGTTAATTAGGGAGTGTGTCACAGTGGCCAGATCAGATCTCTCAAGAGATGGAATTAGCTGATGCACTAGTTTTAATTGTGCAAATGCACTCCTGGCCACCACCGAGACTTGGGCATCCAGGCTCAGAGATGAATCTAGGAGCACCCCCCAATCTGTGCACCTGTTTTTTCAATGGAAGTGTAATCCCATCCAGTACTGGCTGCATCCCTATTCCTTGATCTGCCTTTCAACTGATCAGAAGCACCTTTGTCTTGTCTAGATTAAGTTCCAATTTATTCACCCTTATCTAGTCCATTACTGATACCAAACACTGATCCAGAGCTGAAGCAGCTTCCTGGGATTTAGGTGGCAAGGAGAGGTAGAGTTGGGTGTCACCCACATACCGGTGACACCGAACCCCGAAACCCCAGATAATCCCTCACAGTGGTTTCATGTAGATGTTAAATAACATAGGAGACAAAACAGAACCCTGAGGGACCCCACAGGTCAGAGGCCAGGGTATTGAACAGGAATACCCCAGCACCAGTTCTCTCCTCCAGGAAGGACTGGAGCCATCGTAAAACAATGCCCCCAGTCCCATTCCACAACCCTCTCTAGCACCTTCCCTAAGAATGGGATATTAGATACTGGTCAGTAATTATTCAATATTGTGGGGTCCAAAGAGGGCTTTTTAAACAGTAGTCTTACTATTGCCTCCTTTAGGCATGATGGGATCCTACCCTGTTACAAGGAAGCGTTCCCCACCCCTCCTACCCAATCGACCAGTCCCTTTCTGGCAGCTTTTATGAGCCAGGAAGGGCAAGGATCCAGCAGATACATGATTCAATATAAAAGGCGGGAGAAGGGCAATTTTTGTTTCCATAGCTATGTCCTTATCTATCCATCTTCATCTTTCTTTTCTTATATAAACCAAACATATACACAAGCTTTAATTTTAAATATACATGTATTCTCGAAGACTTTAAATATAGAGTTTAAAATCTGAAGCATGGAATAATGTTCAGTTTGGCTCTTGAAAAGCAAAACGTCACAAGAGTGGGTTCGAAATCTCATGAGGGAAAAAACACCTCTCTGATTCTAAGAGGCCACTATTTTAAAACCAGATTAAATCTATCACACGCTACATAAATTGGTTATCCAATGGGAAGGCTTAGTCAGCGATGCTTGACTATGGGATAATGGAAGATGGAAATGGCACCTCAAATCATTTCCAATCCTCTGTGTGAAAGCATTTCCCCCCCTCATCCCCTAGGTTAGTACCCCTTTAAAAAATTCCACAGGTGGAAAATTTCCTCCTTTTCTCACTTTTGATGATGATTGTTCACTTAGTTGGTCAGTCACTCAAAATAAATTTAAAATGAATCAGTCCATTCAAGGTCCATGACACTGTCATATGCATTCAATTGTAAATCTCTTCCATCCCATTTTCACACTGGTGAGCAATTAATAAAAATGTACTTATATTCATGTGCAATTGTCCCTAAACTTGTACTTATTTTCTAACAATTGCCCTAAAAATATGCATTTTGTATACATTTCCATCTAGAATTTCTGTAATTAAAAAAAACAACAACAACAACCCTGATGTCCAAAGCAACCAAACAGGCAAAAAGGAAAATAAAACACATTGAGCAGAATCCTGTCGGTTAGTTATGCCAGCATAAGTTCAGCAAAATTGTTGCTAGCTAACAAGTTGCCACTTGTATTCCCTCAATGTGTGCAATAAGTTTCCCTTTTATTCACTTGTATTCCTTCAGTGTGTGCAAGTGACCACTTATCCAGCAGAGGCAATGTACCACAGCGATTTAGACCATTGCACTTCCATCATATAACAAGTAGGGTAGGATACTAGCTACTGGCCAGTATCATCTTGCCATCTGTGGAGCACAATACCCTTGCATGCATAGCATCCTGTATGATCACCAGCTAGGAAAATCCAGCAGTTTCTTCATTGGTAGCCCACAAAGAAATTGAGCATGTGAAAAGCAAAGATCAAAAAAAGGAAAATAGTTTATGTTGGCAGAGGGCTTTTGGCTCTTAAACTTCTGGTGTGATTTCTTTTGGTCCATATTAGCAACAAATTTGGGTTGCCGTCTTTTTTTTCTTCCTGAGAGATTCCCAAACTTCAACACTTATAGATGATAGATAGCACCTCAGATAACACTGCATGGTTTTCTCCATGCACAGGAGAGTTTTACCTATGGAGTATCACTGGTGGAGACAGTAGAGAGTTTTTTCTCTGACCACCACGGAACAAGCAGAGAAAATATCCTTGAGCTTTTAATTCTTAGGTAACTGAGCTTCTACTGCCTGTTGGTTGTATAATGCAAAGGGACAGCAACGGCAGTTTGTTAATTTGTCACTACAAACCTGAAAGGCAAACCTTGTGTGGTGCATATACACACGGGGAGAGCTTTCATCTATATAGATTGCTTGTTATGGAACTCATCCATTCATCATGTCTTTGTTTCACAGTGACTTTTTCTTTCAAAAGGAAATTAACAACAGAACAAGAAAAGTGAGAACATTAGAGAGCCTGACCAAGCAATGTTTTATGGAATATTAGGAGAAACAATCTCATGGTAAGATATGCTCAGAAGTGGGGCTGATTGTCTTGGGAGATGGTGGCAACCTTTTTGCTGGAGATGTTTAAGAAAAACCTGAGTGATGACCACTGAGGAAAGGAATAATTGCTTCCCACATTCAAGATTCTGAGCTTGTGATGTAAGCAATATGGCTATGATTGGGATTAGTTTTATCACTGTTTGGAGATGGATGGCTATCAGTGGACCTACTCCCAGATTGGTCTGTTCACTGGAACAGAAACATCAGACAGAACCAGACTGGTAATCCCAAGTACAATTGACCATGGGAGAAATAGGGCTCTCATAAGCATTGACCACAACAATTGGTTTAATGGGTTTACTCTAGTTGGGTGTAGCAATTTAATATTGTTGCTTGAATCTACGCAGCTGATGTTATTATGCAACTGAAGTTGCAAATCCAAGTTAGAAATATCCAGTACTGCTAAGAAATGTATATATTTTTGTGTGCATTTTTTTCAATTTTTTAGTGCATGCTCATGTGCACGTCTAACTCCCCATTTAGTCACATGCCTTTTGAAACTACATCCATTTGTGTCTTCCACTTTCCCCATCTGAGAATGCTGCAGGTAACATCTGGATTTCTGAGGTAAGACATGTTCCATTCTCTTGACAACCTTGAGAGGTGTGAAATGGCTATTTCTATATCAAAATATAATCTCAGAGTTCTCACTGGTGCCTAGACTGGAAACATTCTCCTAGTGACTCCAGATCTTTAAATTTGAGAAGTAAACAGAATTATTCTTCCTAGCTGTGGGGAAGTTCTTTGACCAAGATGAACTGTTTGGAGACCCTGTGTGCTTCTCTCACTACTTTTTCAGATTCAGAAGCACATCTGTGGGACCAGCAAGGACCCTACTCTCAAGGCTGGATCAGCCTGACACCTAGGGAAAATTCTGGAGCAGATTATTAAAGCAAAAGGAAGCATGCTGCTTATATACCACCCAATAGCACGTAAAGCACTCTCTGAGTGGTTTACAAGTTAATTATGCAGGCTACAAACTGCCTCCCCCCAGCAAGCTGGGTACTTATTTTACCGCCCTCAGAGGAATGGAAGGCTGAATAAACCAGCTACCTGAGATTGAACCCCAGGTCATGAGCAGTTTTGGCTGCAGTACAGCACTTTAACCAATGCACCACAAGGCTCCTTAAGCAGTCACTCTGCAAACGCCTGGAAAACAATGTAGTAATAACTAGAAGCTAACATGGATTTGTCAAGAACAAATCCTGACAGAATAATCTGATCTCATTTTTTGATTGAGAAACTCCCTGGTAGATGGTGGGAACACTGTAGACATAATATATCTTGACTTCAGCAAAGCCTTTGACAAAGTGCCCCATGGTATTCTGATTAGCAGACTAACTAGGTGTGAGCTGGATAGAACAACTGTCAGGTGGATACACAGTTGGTTACAGAATTGTGCTCAGAGAGTGCTCACCAATGATTCCTTCTCAAACTGTGAGGAGGGTTAAGGTTAGGGAGGGGTACCAGAAGGCCCAATCCTGCGTCCGATGCTCTTCAACATTTTCATTAATGAGTTGAATGAGGGAGTCCAGGGAATACTTATCAAATCTGCTGATGACACAAAATCAGGTTGAATAGCTAATACCTTGGAAGACAGGAACAAAACTCCAATAGGTCTTCATAGGCTTGAGCACTGAGCTAAAAACAACAGAATGAAACTTAAGAGAGGTAAGTGCAAAGTTCTACACCTGAGGGTGGGAAACAAATGCACAGTTACAAGACAGGGGATATTTGGCTCAGTAATATTACAAGTGAGAAGGATCTGAGAATTGTCGATATGAACCAACAGTGCAATGTGGCTGCAAAAAAGGCAAATGCTATTTTAGGATGCATTAATAAAAATATACTCTCCAAATCCTGTGAGGTATTAGTCCCCCTCTATTCAGCACTGGTTAGGCCTCATCTTGAGTATTGTGTCCAGTTCTGGACACCACACTTTAAGAAGAATGCCAGCAGAATGGAGCAAGTTCAAAAGATGGTAACAAGGATAATCAGCTGACTGGAAACTAAGCCCTATGAAGACAGACTGAAAGAACTGGGCAAGTTTAGCCTTGAGAAAAGAAGACTGGGGGGAGATCAGATAGAACTTTTCAAATACCTGAAAGGTTTTCATACGCAGGAGGGGCAGGATCTGTTCTTGATCATCCCAGAATGCAGGACACATAATAATGGGCTCAAACTATAGGAAGCCAGATTTAGGCTGAATATCCTATTTCTTAACTATAAGAGCAGTAGGACAATGGAACCAATGACCTCAGGAAGTGGTAAGCGTTTCAATGCTGGAGGCATTCAAGAGAAAATTAGACAACCATCTGTCAGATCTGCTTTGATTTGGATTCCTGCGTTGAACAGGAGGAATGGACGCTATGGCTTTATAGACCCCTTCCAATTCAATTACTTTCTGATTCTATGACTCTAGGAACCCAGAGCAAACCTCTGACTCCACTAGTGATTCCCACAGACTTTCTTACCTGCAGTTCCCAAGTTGACTGGAACTACCGCAAAAAAGTAACCGAACCACATGAGCATGTCCGTCAGCCTAAGGGGGTGGGGGGGCAGGAGGAAAGAGGAAGGGAGCCCAATTAGGAGGATGAGTATGAAAGGGATGTGTAAGAGAAAGAGAGGACAGACTATTGGGAGGAGGCACCAGAGCCAGCCAACTGGGAGGCTTGCCAGGCAGAGACTCCCAAGGAGGTGGCCACAGACACCCAAGCTGGTTGGGAACAGGTGACTTAGCTGGAATTCCTGGATGGTTAAGTGGATCCAGCTCCTTTTGCTGGCTGAGGAGGCAGAGAAAGTGTGACATGCCCAAGAAAAACAGAGGCCATCCTACCGGGGGGAGCATGAGCACTGCCATGGATGCCGTTGTAGATGGATGAAGGGAAACACAGGGCCTGGCAAGACCCCCCAACCAACACTGACTCCTGGGAATCCACTGCACGTCACAAGGCCATACCAGCTCCCAAGCCCACTGGCTGCAAAGAGCCTCCCACTTCCACCTTAACTGTTGAGTAACCTGAGATCTCGACTCCTACAGTCACCCCTCCCAAAGCCCCATTTGCCACTCTTGAAGCAAATGACTCGGAGGAAGCCAAAGTACTAGAGACCACCGTGAAGGGGAACTTTCACTGTGGCAATCTACCATCCCTGTGGTAACATACCTTGGTTAGCTCACCTCCACGGCATCCTGAACCTTCTTGAGGAGAAAGGTTTGGTCCTCCCATGACACAGAAAAGAGGGGAAGAAATGAACTGCCAGCCAAGCAACAGGGGATCCCATAGTTTCTGTTGTGTACACATTTGAATTCAAGTTTAAAATAAACCCTTCTTTTCTGCAACCTAGCCTGTGAGTCATAGTGGGGACCTCTGGGACTGCTTACACCATCACTGTGTCCTCTTATTCTTTCCACCACCCTAGGCCCTTGGTGGTACTCTCAGCTATTCCTAATTTCCACCTGCTTTTTTTTTTACTGGTCCCTCAAACAAGTAATCCCAAGTACAATTTTCACCTGCTTTGTTACTGGTCTCTCATGATGCACCTCGTCTTCTGCAAACCAACCCAAGGCCATTTTTCTTAGGGAGAAGTGGATGGTATAGTTAGCATATCTTTAGAAGTGCTTTAGGACTGCTTTTAAAAGGGAAAGGATGCTGTTTATCCTAGCATGAGCCTCATTCATTTGTAGCAAATTACCTTGCTTTCATTTTACCATTGGCCACTGAAAAATAAACATAAGCTTTATTTGCAAGTCTGGTTGTTAAAGCAAGAGTCTTTGAAAGAACTGTGTATCTGGTGGGAAAACCAGCTATTAGCTGAAAACCCATACTTCATTTAATGTGTGGCTTCACCATTAGTCATTTCCTTTTTCTCGTTTACTGAATTGAAAAACATCTTAACTATGGAAACAAAGCCATGACTTTCAATTATGTTTTATCCTGGGGTCTTGGCTTTACCCAGAAACCCTGAATGAAACCTGAGACCTCCCACAGACACTTCCATCTGGGTTTTTCATTCTCAAGCTTGCTTCAGAGCCAACAACTGTAATCAAGTTTACAATTAAGAGGGATATACTCCAATATATTCACATCATTTTACATTCAAACTGGGTTAGATCACAGTAATCAAATTGGACAGATGACTAAAGCCATGTTGTTGGAACTTTATCTCCACACAGAGTTGATGCTCAGGGAGGGAAACTGGCCTTCACGTTATGCAGACAGGTTAATTTTTTAAAGCAATTTCTGAAAATTAAAACATATTTTGCTGAGGAAGGGATGAGTAGATCAACCCACTTCCAGTCCATGTCAGCTGCGCACGTGTCCATTCATCAACCCGTTCTGTCCTGCTTCCTCAACAATTTAAGGGGCTTTTAAAAAAAAAACTTCTTTAAACAAATAGAAATGTGGACACTGGCCCACAGAGCATTGTGGGACCTGTGATTCCCATAAGCGGCATGACCCACAGCTATGTTGCAAAGAAGAAACCAACATTTTAATTGGAAGATTTAAACTCCTTGATGCAAGTTGCACATCTTTAGGGTCCGAAATAAGCAAACACCTGGGATACTTCTTCTTGATGCTCACCCATGGTGGGTGGGTGTATGCATGTGCACACACATGTGTGCAAATATGTGTGCGCACCGTGATATAAATTAAAGCACTCCCGATTACTAAGCTGCAGCATTTATGTTTCCGGGGAGATTGCTCCAATTCTTTATAGCATCAGTGGGGTAATGCAAGATATAAAATTCTCAATAGATGCTTTCGAAGTTTGTATTTAATAGACCTGGAGGCTTTGAGTGCCTTTGCACAGATTGCGTTCCAGCTGTCTAGCGCTATTTGAATGCGCAGGTCTGAGTCCCATGCTGTGCAATGCAGGCAATCTCCCACGCATTCTGTGTACCAGGAGTAATTTATGGGTCTATCTATAAAGAAAATAACGGCACGTTAAGAAGGAGGTTATGTAAAGCTCTGTGATTGAGAAGCAGCACTGTCAATTGAGTACAACTTCCCAAACATCGCCATTATGTCTCAAACTGATTTACAGAAGGGACAGGGGGCTTCGTATGGTGATTCATTTTTCTAAAGCAAAGAACGGGTGAGGAGGGAAGGTCTACCCAGCCTGCTTAGAATAACCATCCTGATGGAAGTTTCTTACAACTGGGCCACCCACCTGTTGATTTCTTGATTATTATCTGATTATTATTTGGCTTCTCTTCATATTTAACTATATTAGTATTTTACAAAACATCCCAGAATTGCACCTCTTTAGAAATACTGAAGGATATGGGAGTTAGCTCCTGTTTAACATAAAAAGGCTCTTGAACTTTTGATGGCCTTTGTTTCTGAAAATTTTCTTTTTTTAAAAAAAATTCAGGGACCTTTAGAAAGGTACCTTCAATCAAGTTTTTTGTAACAAGGTTGTTTTTTCTTTTGCATTCCTCATTCAGGTACAGTAACTCAGCACAATCACACAAGCTTTTAAAAAGATCTTAAACCACAGGCTGACCCCTTAATCCATGAATATTGCACAGGACAACTGTGGTAATGTGCTACCATACATAGTGGTAGCTATGACTTTGAGGAAGAGGCAGCCTCTACATCAGGGGTAGAAAACGTCAGGCTGTGGGGCAAAACTATGTCTCCCTGGGTTCCTAGTCCAACTCTCTGGACTTTTCCAGAGGGCCATGCCCCCCTTTAGGTGGTTCCCCAGCTTTAGTACACTTTTCTTCCCATTACCGTATTTTTCCGTGTATAAGATGACCCTATGTATAAGACAACCCCCACTTTTCCAACCCCAATAAGAAAAGTGGGGGTCGTCTACTTCGTTCCTACTTTGGGTAAAGCAGTGATGAAAGCACTGCAGGATCAAAGGGCTGCAATCCTGCAGCCCTTTCATCGCTGCTTTACCCACTTCCTAAGCCCCACACTGAGGGTCGTCTTATACTTCTGTGTATAAGAGAACCCTCAATTTTTACTCTAACTATTTTAGGAAAAAGTATCATCTTATACACAGAAAAATATGGTAACTTGCCTCTTCTAGGCCTACGTAACTCACAGTAAAGGCATAAAGCTAAAATATATTGTTATTTTCAGCTCCACCATTTTCTTTTGGCACCATGGACCATTGGCATGTGGGCCCTGAAAACATTTCTGAAATTGAATTTGACCCCGACTTTTACTCTTTTTGTACTGCAGTGCTATCATTAGAGTGTTGAATCAGGGCTGGGGAGACCCCGATTCAGATCGCAACTTTCAACTTTAAAATTCAACAGGTGACCTTGAGCCTCATGTTGGTGCTTTTGGAGGAATCAAGGGTAAAAAAAAAATCAGAACATATGTGAATTTTGAAGGAACAGCAGAGAACAGCACAGCTATAAGGAACTACTTACCTGTTAAAATGGACAAAACCCTAGGAAAGTCTAGCTCCCATTCACAAAGAGAACTGCCACACTTGGAAGTCACTTAATAGATTACAGGCGGGAGTTGGCAGACCCAAAGTGAATCTAACAAAATGGAGTTGTCACACCAGCACAGTCCTCTGCAAGTGTATAAAAGAACAACTTCACATGTATGTCCATTTACTCTGTGACCCTCTATGTGTGCCATGGAAAGTTTGATGTCAGCTGGCCCTAGTGCTCTTCAAGTTACTTGTTATTTGGTGAAAATTATCTTATACATTTATTAATTGTATGATGGTGCTTCTGATATTGACAAAGACAGACAGACCTTGGGTCACTTAGCAGGTCTGGCATCAAGGATAGGCATTGTTGGGGTGCTTCCTAAAAACAACACACCAGGAGGAGGCTACACCTGACCTCAGCCTTCTGTACCCATTGATCTTTCACCTTCTTGTTCGCTTGTGACATTAGCAACATAAGTAGTGACAGCAAGGAGACAATCAGGGCCATAAGCAAGAAGAAAGACTATCCGCTTTTCACCTGCCTCCAGGGAAAGACAGTAGATGACCTCACCTGTGACTGAGGTGCCCTGAAGATTTCTTGTCCCAGCCACACACAGCTTTATCTCAAGTTGGCATTGCCACTCACTATCCCTTGTTTGGGAAGGGGGGGGAAAGGGCAGGCAGGATGCAAAGATTCACTCATAAACCCAATTCACCTGATTGCATACAGGACTAAAACAGGGAACATGGGCTGAACATAATTTCTACCCCCAAATATCACCGTACACTTTGGCTAGAGAGCTCCCATACTGGGAACCCTGATAGGGTTGGGTTCCTGGTAAGGTAGTAATTGATATTCACAACTCTTTTATTATTATTATTATTATTATTATTATTATTATTATTATTATTATTATTATTATTATTATTATTATTATTATTATTATTATTATTGATGAATAAGGATGTTTTGACAAATGGTGGCACCATGTTGAAATACTTGTCAACAGCTAAGAGGTTTTCTGTTTTTGTTTTGTTTTTTGCTCCTGCACAAAAAGACCAGTGGTTTTTTCCATCAACAGCAGCATTAGCCCCCCCCCCCCAAAAAGGAGTAGGTACCACAGAAAACATTGCACTGTGCATAAAAATTTACATTCTGGCTTGAAAACTAGACATGTGCCCCAGCCCTCTGACCCGGTTAAGAGCACACAGCTCAGGGCCTGACCCAACATGTGTCCTAGTGGCAATACATCAACATGATCTGTTTTTGTGTCTAGATCAGTATTATGTATTTCCGTTTCTCTGTTAAAAAACAACAACAACCCTTCCTGCAAATGGAAAAATGCAAACAGCTATGATTTGGAAGGAGGGGTCATGCAGCACCAATATAATTATTCCTGACAGATTTATTTGCAAATGACCAGCCTAGAAAACACACAAAAGGAGGAGGAGGAAGAGGAGATAGCTGATATGAACTTTTGCAACGACACCACTCCATCAACAAGAAAAGAAAAACTGAAAGGGGTTGGAAATATATAGTCCCTAATGTCCAAAAGTGAAATTCTGACCTAACTATAAAAATGCAGGCATTCATTTGCACACATCCACACACACTCAGACCTAGCAGCATGTACTGATTCTGTCCCTGCGAGACAGTAGTGCAAGTGTGTTCGTAAAGAATATTGATAACTGGTTTGCATGATGAATGGCTGTGAATACCTGAATAATATATATGTACAGGTGGGGTGCTAGTACGTCTGGCAGATGAATGACAGAATTTTGAGTGCAGAGCTGAACTCCTGATTGGTTGGTGTGATTGAAATATTCTGGAAGTGGCAGGTGAGATGAAGTCAGTCTGTTTTAGGGAGTCTGAGAAGTCTGTCTCAGAGGGCTAGTAAGAGTCTGTTGTCAAAGAGGGTTAGTAAGGGTCTGTTAAAGAATCTGCTATAGAGAGAGTCTACTTTGTGATAAAGAGTTGAAAGGGATCTTAGAGTGTGCTGTGTAGAGAGTCTGTGAAAGTAGTTTTTCTGAATGTAAATACAGAAGAATATATTCGTATTTTACAATCTTTTTACCCTTTATGTGAAATACCTTAGAATCTGCCTTTTTCTTCCTACCATTTACCTCTGTTACCTGGATAAACCCCTTTTTAAAATTCAGAACCAAACTCTCCTTGTTATTTAATTTGAATGAGTAACTGAGAAGATAATAATCAGGCAACAAATAGAAAACATTACACCCACATCACGCAAGGCTATGTAAAACCAGAGAGAAGAGATTCTAGCAGAAAGGGAAACCTTTTCATTCAGCATCTGAATATAAAATAGATAAGAGCTTTTGGCAAAAAAGGAGGCTCTCACTGGGGCGTAGTCAAAGGAGCAAACCTGAATAACTGGAAGAGGTCCTTCAGGCTGAAGCCTGTCCTACTATCAATAAGGTTTAAGGTGAAGGTACCATAGAGGTGCCTGCAGTGACCTGAGGAATGTGTCACCCACTAGTGTAAAAATTAATGGAAATTAACACCACACTATATAACTAATGGAGTTTCTTTAAAAGAAGGGGAGAAGGCAAAGCCCAAGCAATATGCTACACTAACAGAACTACTTTACTTTTCACAGCCGCTTAAAAACTAAAAAAGAGAATGGGTATACAATCTGGTGAATCTCACTGAGAGACCATCTCCAGTGCCTCACCGATTGGAGCTCCCAAGAAAGGTCTGTGGCTTTATTGGGGGGTTCAGCTGTCAATCTTTTTCTCCTTTGGTGCCAGCTCGGTCTTCCTGACCTGTGTATTAGTTTCAATTTCCCTTTCCTTATGTGGCACATCTTTTTAATGCTTGCATTTTAAACCCTAAGAAAGCCAGACTGAATCCAAGAGACTATGTAAACATTCATTTCCGTGGATGTTTCACAAAAGAATGCCAAAATGCAGGAAAACTCTCATAATTTTGCCCAGCAAGGAGAAAATCCTTGATTTATTTATTTTTTTCATTCTCACCTACAAATATGAACTTTAACTTTATTGCCATCATGGCCATAGGTCAGCAATGTCAGATATATAAAACTAAAATTCATTAACAAAACATATTGTATTCTCAAGCAATACAAAGCAGACTAAAATTCAAATTGCAGTTAAGTGTAAGTTTCTATACAAATATGAACGGAGTGAAGATGCATGTCCCTGTTGTGCGCGCACTGTGACCACATTCAACCAAATGCACTTTCTTCAAACTTTTGCACTCGCACTTGTGAAGGTCTAGCTTATATCTGAATAATCAGCAATATTTGGGAGCAGGGCTTACATGTCTGCTCAGGTTCCGGGCTCCTGTTTTAATCTTATGGACAATCATTAGACAATTAGACAAACTTACTTCTCTCAACATTACCTCCATACCTACAGTACAGAGATAATATTTCTGACCCATGTTCACCAGTCTGCTGTTCCAGCTCCTGAGATAATATCTGCAGGCACTTTGAACACCTCACCCTACGCTTAGAGAGACAATATTAAGAGACTTGAGATGACTTGTGTAACTAACAGCTTTATATAACTTTGAGACTGAGGATGTTAGACAGTTACATATGGTCAACCTTCCCATATGGATGTGAGGTTTCAACTACTGAGAAGGAGATACTCAATGGAATAAATGCTATTGAAATGTGGGTGTACAGAAGAATCCTTCACATTCCATGGACTGATAAAAAAAAATGAAGAGGTACTTGAACAGACAGGAATACAGAAAGAAATCGAGTTGATTATTGAGAAATGCAAGTTCTCATAGCTTGGACACAAAGGCATGTACTTTAGAGCCACAGATTGTGAGGGGTTCTAAATATTTGACTTTCAAAAATCTAAAATTTACAATTAACATAATTTTGGAAATAATACATTGGGTAATCACGCTATGGTACATCTTTTATTTACAACCTCATGATGCCTTAAGCAATTGTTCGAATGAGCACTACTGTTCACTGCAGCAGCAACAATAAATAAAGGAAAGAAAGCTAACACAAATGAAAATGAGTAAAGTGAATGCACTGTACGCCAATGAATAAGTAAAGTAGCATCATTTAATCAAATAAATAATAAAACAATGCAGCAAATTAGTAGAATAATGGCACGAAACAGAATTTTTGCACGACTTAAGTTGTAAAGAACTCTGGAGACTGAAATAGGCAGAATGGTAGGATACAAATGTTTTAGATAAATAGAATACAATATCTATTTGCCACCCCTTTCATCTTGGAGCTTGGGATCACACAAGGAATATTTTTTTATCATTTGCTATCACAGGTGCACTTCAGCTTTTGTGTCCCCTCAGAACATGCCAGGACATTGATGGCTTAGGGTGTTTTCACTCCTCAGCCATAAGATGCCTGGCATTTCATGTTTGCAGCAGCAGCAGCAACAACAACAACAAAGCTAATCTCTGATGAGTGAGGTGCCAGTTAGTGTGTAACTGCATCCAGGCAGAACTTTGTGACTATTTGTGAATTTTCCTTGCAGCAGTTTGGAGATCAGCAAGATGTGCTTAGGTGATAGCAGAATGCCAGCCCCAGGAGAGACTCTCCCCCTGCCACCGGCCCCCCCTTGTTATGGTTTGAATGTCATTTATTTTCAGAGGCCTGGAAGCTCATTTAATCCTCCATCTGGCTAATGGAAGAAGGGCTGTTAATGACCAGAATTGGGAATGTGGTTCCCCTAAGGGTGAAGAATGCATAACGGGTTACAGAGGACACAGCAGGACAAATATCTGACCACACCCACTAGGGAACACTATTAATTCAGCTTTAATTTGGTTTCAGTTGACTTCTCTGACCTGGTGGGTAAAGAGATTCTGACTTCTGACTTCCAATGGAGACAGCCACATTTCTGCATGACCTCCCCTACACACACACACACAGAGAGAGAGAGAGAGAGAGAGAGAGAGAGAGAGAGAGAGAGGGCAATTCTTTGTTTGAAGTGGAAAATTTCAAACCAATGTCACCATATGAGACATTTCAAACCAAACCTCACCACCCCTATGATTTGCACTCAGAGTTTGAACTCATCTTAAGAAGTATACCTGGGAGACTTCTGCCATGAATTTTGGGATTTGCATTTATAATATTTTTTTTCTGCAGAAATGGTGCATGGCCCGAACAAGTGCGTTTTAACCACAAAAGCTTACAAATAGTTTGATTTTTTTAAAAAAAATGTGGTCTAATAAAGGTATCACCTCTTTTTAATTTGTATTATGTAAGGACTACATGGCTCGCTCACTCTCTTTTTCTTTTCAGGCTAAAGAGGGTTTTTCTTGTAACATCCAGTAACATCCAGTATGCTTAGATTAGTACAATTAAAAGTATGACATCCAGGTTTCCAGATTTTATTTTATTATTATTATTTTAAACCTCCAGCGCCAGCAACTAGAGATAACGGCTTCAATCAGGTTAGTAAACAAATAGCAGAGATAAGCCAAAAATCATTTTAAAAAAGCATGCACTTGGGGAGTATCACCCTCACAAAATGTTACTGCTGCCACATAATCTTGGCTGCTTGCCTGCTATGGATAAACACTGCCTGTCACAAAGTGCCTCCCACCAAGGCTATCCACCATGCTTTGCTCTCTGAGACAAAGTATAAGATGGTGGCTTCGCCTTCCATGTACAAAGGTCTACCTGTCTGACAGGTGGACCTGACTTTAGCCATGAGGAGAAGACATTTTGCTCCAGTACAGTGGAGGACTACATATTTGCTGAGAGAGAACGAGAGAGAGCAATCTATCTGTCAGGTTTGTTTCTCTTGGATTCACATTTTTCAGACCTCGACTTCTTTCTATTCCAAATATGTGATGTGTGAGTTTTGATCCATTATTCAACAATGAACTGAACTAAAATTTCATACAACTGCACTGGCTAAATTCAGTAGATAGGGCTATTCCTAACATGAGAAGGACAAAGTGTGTGTTAAAGATGAAAAGCTTCTAAAATAAAAAAATAAAAAATTGATAGCACATCTAATTCAGTGCTAGCATGGTTGAAACTGCAAGAGTTCAAAATCATACTCTTCAGAGTTCCAACACCAAAATCCTTGATACTAGATTATTAGTCTCTCAGCTTCTCCCACCTTTGATTTCCCCCCTCAAATGTTTTCAATTCCAAATAGGAAGAAATTAGCAAAAGTTTTTATTTTGAGGAAAGAAAAGCAGGAATTACAAGGCCTTGATCCAGAATGGTCTATGGACTTGATAAAAGCCTCACTCATTTTTCTGCTGAACCTGATCTGTCTTCTCCTTGCCTCCTTGCCCCCAAAAAGTGCTATGTGAGGACAAGTAGCAAGGGGAGACAAGGAACTGGCATGGGACCCAATTCTGGTTTACACCTTGATCTGGACTGCTGGCCAGAGTTGGATCCAACATAACTTTCTTGCATTCTTATAAGCCTCTGTGCTGCAAGGTCAGAAGACCAGCAGTCGTAAGATCGAATCCACGCGATGGAGTGAGCTCCTGTCGCTTGTCCCAGCTCCTGCCAACCTAGCAGTTCGAAAGCATGCAAATGCGAGTAGATAAATAGGTACCACCTCGGTGGGAAGGTAACGGCGTTCCGTGTCTAGTCACGCTGGCCACGTGACCACGGAAACTGTCTACGGACAAACGCTGGCTCTACGGCTTGGAGACAGGGATGAGCACCGCGCCCTAGAGTCAGACACAATTGGACTAAATGTCAAGGGGAACCTTACCACCTGAAAGCACATTGCTTTGGAAAGCACAAGTAACATAGAGCTTACACTATGCAGAGAAAAATGGATACCTTCCCACCCAGCTCAGGATGACATAAAATTGCACATCACTTTTGTGAAACTTTAGCATAAAATAAGGTCTAAATTATGACTCCCTTTCCTAGTTATTGATGCAGGAACTTGAACTGTTAATTTTGTTCCAGTCGTTTGGCAGAATTTCCTGGTCTATGTTGGCTTTGGCTTTAGGGTGAGAACACATTCTGTTTCACAAATAACAGCTCTTCGTTTGACATATTCTCCAAAGCCCTGGTGTTTAAAAGTGCCTTCTATCTGAAGGGCTCTCCAATCCAAGTCTGATTGAAAGATAAAGATCCATAATAAGGGTACTGGGAGTTGTTCCTTCATAGAGACCATCTAGAAAACAGTACATAAGTTACTTGGTCCTAGTCTTCACTGCGACTGATGATCATTCTGTTTAAATTGGAAAACCTTCTCTAATTTCACAGCTGTGACTTATACATTGTTATTGTTATGTGCTGTTAAGTCAGACAAACTCACTAATAGTGCTTACAAGGTAAATGGTGTATTTAAGGAGTGGCTTTACAAGTCCACACTCCCAATGAGTTTCCATGGCTGAGCAGGGATTCAAACCCTGGCCTCCTGAGTCCTAGTTCATCACTCTGTCCACTACATCACACTGTGTATCAACCTATGCATTAGCCTATACAATTTTATGAAAACTGGCAACTTCTTTTGTCCTCCTTTATTATTATGGATGTCTTCTCTTTTTGTTGTTGTTGTTGATATATGAGTGTCCATCCAGCTAGCTAGAGTTCAGTGGTTGGGGTGCATGGTGCAGAGCCAGGGGTTGAGAGTTCAGTTCTCCGCTGTACCTCCCAGAAGAAAAACCAGCCTGAGTAGCTTTGGGCAAGCTGCACAGTCCCAAGGTTGCCCCTAGAGGAAGGGAAGGGTAAAGCACTTCTGAATACTTTATAGCTAAAAAACACTGTAAAGGGTTGCCTTAAGTCAAAATTGACTTGATGGCACATGGCCAACCAATTCAATGGCTCTGTGTTAGCTTCAGTATTTTAGTGCTTATGAAAATCACTGGATTTTCTCAAGGTTTGACTTCAGAAATCATTCTTCAACATGTGATACTTTAAGTCCAGCTACTCACCCAAAGCTGTCCTAAGGACACTCTTCTACAGCCACCTTTGAATATGAAGTGTCACCAGATGGACACTTTAGGAGACTAAGCTAGTTGGCCTCTGCATAGGAATCTCAAAGTCCTCTACTCTGGCTCTGACCTCATGCAAATGGACTTCAAGGAAGCCCTGTCAGAACAGGAGTTCAGAGAGAGTAATAGAATATTCTTTGCCTTCAAGGTCAAGGGTTTGACACTGGGGCTCAGATGAATTTCCTGACAGAGGCAGATACCAGGACAAAGTTACAAATCAAAGAAGACAGGGAATAGAGTCATTATGGGTAATTAATCAGGCAAAAGCTCCAGGATCAGGGGCATTGACCTCTGTCATCACAGAGAAATTCTGAGTCACACACATGAATGGGAAATATATGCCCACAAGAAAGGAAAAGATGTTATTAGCTTCTTTCTAACCCCTTCTGTTCCTGATGGTGAAAGCAACCGACATAATCTGACCATGAGGGTTATAAAAGTAGTCTCAAATATTTCACCTGAAGAAAAAATTCAAAATAAATTGGACAGTCATTTTCTCAAAGGGAAAAATATCTGAGGAATTTCAGAGACAGGACAAACAGAAAGGGTGGCCCTGGGTAGGGTAGCTTCTGCCATGTAGAAAACCTGCTTTATACCTTTGACCAGTCTCTAATTTTTGAATGAGATACAATAGGCCTAAACAGGAAGTGGGAGTAAAAATACTATGAAGAAGATGCACCAGCCAGTGTAGCTGCTTTGTATGTGGTACTGTTGTCAGGGTTTAGCACTAGGGTAGGAATTGTCACAGTTACTCCATGAGAAGTGCACAATACAGTCAAGAAAAAATTGGAGGGAAACAAGATGGACTGTATGGTTGTGTGCATGCTTGTTTATGGATGTGGAAGCATACAGATATTTACGTAACAAATGTTTGACTTAAAATACCTTTATCCTGCTTTTGCTCGACTGGTTTGGCAGTTTGTGTTGGTTCGTTTTTCGGCCAAACAGGTGTTCAGCATGCCCCAGCCCTGCCTCCTCCAACAGGCGCCCACTCGGAGGCAGCCCTCCGGCTTCCCTGCCTCACCTCCTCTGGGCACTGCCTCTGAGGGGACGCCCGCCAGAGGAGGTGGCTGGAAACTGCCAAGCACCTGTTCAGCCAAAAAATGAATCTGCACGAATGCCCATCTCTACTTGAGACCTTCAAGGTCACTCGCAAAGTCAATGTCAAGCAATATAAAGTGCCTGGAATACAAGAGGAAAGAGCATGAAAACAGACTTTGCTCATTCCCCTCCCCCCAGGAAACTGTAGCAGTCACAAAAGAGATTCGCATCAACTGCCATCAAAAGATCAGGCAAATATAAAGGGATCCACTCAACACAACACCCCCACATTCAAAAAATGTGTGAAGAGCTGTAGAAAACTATCCACATTCAGGACCTGCCATTAATTAGGTAAAGATGGGCAGTTGCCCCAGGTGGCAAATCAGGGCTCTGAAAAGGAATGTACAATAACTAGATTAAAATCAGACACGTGTAGTTTCTTTAGTGAAATGAATAAATGCAGAGTGAATCAGGGTTATTTCTGCCTTTCTGAGGCTACCAAGGCATGGCAAATAGACCAGGGCACTCACGGTTAAGATTAATATGATCATGATGTGTAGAGATAGGCACAAACTGGGAAAATGGTGGTTCATGGTGATCACTACTGTATTCACAAACCACAAAGTTTCACGAACTTTCAGATGGAACAAATCATTTTGTGGTTCACGTTATTTGGGACTTCCAGGAGGAGTAGAATGGCCCCTGCCCAACCCACAGCAATTTTTCAGCTGACTCTCCTCCTCACCCCCCCCCCAAGTTTGGCATAGATTGGAGGTCCAACTTATAGCTGCCCAAAGCAGGTCGCTCCACAAGTTTGCTCTTTAGCATCCGGCTTGGAGAAAATTCAATGAGTGGGTCATGTGAGGGAACTTGAGACAAGGTGTTGCCCATCATGTGGTGGACTGGGGAGGAAAAAGAAAGGGGGCAGGATGAATAGATGAGCTAGCTAAGGGTCCTCTTCTCACACCAGCTGCTGCAAAGGTGAAGCCACTAGCTAAGCTGCCCCGAGTGTGGCTCCTATAACCAGCTTCTCCCATAGAGCAAACCCAGAGTTCTGTGGTTGGCTGCCTGACCTGACAATCAATTCTACACAAAGTGTTCTCTAGGTCCACCCCAGTGGTGACCAGGGAATTGATAGAGTGGCACCAGGCTGTCGGACCAGAGACAATGCACCCCAAAATGAAGTGTACAAATTTCCAGTGCCAATAATAGTTCGGCGTTTCATTTTTTTCTGGACAGCTACATTTCTTCGAAGTGCCCCGAAATGAACCGTGAAATGGCCCAATTCATGAGGTTTTTTGCTTCATGGTTCGTTTTGTGCCCATCTGTAATCACATGCCATCAAATCAATTCTGACTTATGACGACCCTTTTCAGGCTTTTGTAGTAGGTAGAGAGTACTCCGAAGTGGATCCTGGGGCTCTGAAGCCAGATACCTAAACCACTGAGCTACCCAGCCAGTCACCTATGGAGAAGATTAGGGTCACTCATTCTTACCATCACTATTCTCTGGGCCAGGGTGAGAGTCTGGTGAACCTGAGGTAGCAACTCCTTCATTCTGTGGTCTTGTCGATGGGACCATGCTGACACATGGCTTTGACCTGTCAGCCCTCTGAGAGGGTCAAAAGCAACCGGCTTTGAATGTGTACTGGCAATCTGCCTATTCTCTGGTTCTAGTCAAACTCTCCAGCATCAAAGCACACGTGTGAAACTCTTCCTGGGATGATTCATTTTGCTACACACATGCGCGCGCGCACACAGAGAGCATGCAAGAGAGGGAAAAAAATTGTTCTCATTTTGGTTTTCATTCCAAATGGGAGCTAAGAGACTGAGCTATAGAAATAATTCTGTGGAATGAAACGTTCCACAACGTGTGGGTTTGAAATTGTCAAAATGAAACATTTTTTCATTCAAAACAAAATGACAATTGTCACATCAGATTGACATTTTCACATGAAGCGTCACTCCGTTTCAGCATATATATATATTTGTGAAAACCACAAAACCCCAAATGAAATGACAGCTGAAGAAGGAAAGTTTTGTTCCAGGGAGAAAAATGCAACATTTCATTTCAAAATTTCCCGGGGGGGGGGGGAATGAGAAAATTTCCTAAGGTTGTGAAGAGGGAAGAGAAATAAAGAGAAAACTTGTTACCTAAAGGACACCTCTTGTCTCAGTTGCCGCTGACAAAATGAGGAGCAAATGTGTGCATATAATAGCAATAGTCTGTAGTGGAGGTGATTTCACGCAGTTTCTCATCCAAGACAGTAAACGTAATTTGGGATTTCATCTAATTATATCCTGGTGCCATTTTTTTTCATTGACCACAGTGGCTATATTAATTTCTAACTGCCTCTCTGCCTGCCTCTCCTTCTCTCTTTCTCAGTTATCACCTTGCTAACTCTGAGCTGTAGTGTGCCTCTGCCTTGAAATAATAATAATAATTTAAAAATAAAGTTCAACTGAGGATACTTCGAAACCACTGTGTTCCCATCAGACTTTCTCCCTCAATACTAAGATTCAAAATTACCTCTTTAGCTTTTGTTGACATAAAGAATTAGTATGTTTAAAGCTGTATTAAAGTTTTAAATCCTTTAAAGATGGCACTGTATTACTGGCAGAAAGCAGCAATGACTTGAAGTGATTGCTGAAGAAGGTGAAAGAAGTGCCAAAGTAGGATTACAGTTGAACCCTAAGAGGAAAATAACAGCTAGAGAAGTGGGATATAACTTTAATAATGACAATGAGGAAATAGAAACTGTCAAATAAATTCTATGCTGTGGTTCAGTCATCAGTCAAAATGGAGTCTGTAGCCAAGAAATCAGGAGAAGACTGAGACTTGGAAGCACAGCTCTGAAGCAACTGATTGCTGTGTACAGATGTGAAAGTTGGACAGTGAAAAAAGCTGACAGGAAAGAAAATCAATTAATTTGAAATACGTTGTTGGAAGATAATTTTACAGATACTCTGGATTGTCCAGAAGACAAGTAGATTGTGGACCAGAACAATCCTGAGGTATCTTTAAAAGCAATCATGAATAAAGCAAAACTACCATATTTCGGCCACACTGTGAGAAGACAAGATCCACTGGAAAAGACAATAATGCTGAGAAACATTGAAGGCGGCAGAAAAAGAGGAAGGCTGAGCAGGGGGTGGATGGATTCCATAAAAGAAGAGTGTGTGTCTATTTCAGCATACATTTTAACTCTAAACTATCTTTTTTTTCCCCCAGACTACCTAAAGAATCAAAACAGGGTCAGCATTTTTGGAAGGGGGGGCCATCAAAATATCTTTTGCATGTATAGGTTCTCTAGTTATAGGTATCTTAGGCTATAGTTGGACATCGCACTTTAAGGAGGATGCCAACAAGCTGAAGCAAGTTTAGAGGAGAGCAGCAGAGATGATCAGGGGGCTGGAAACTAAGCCCTGTGAGGAAAGACTGGAAGAACTGGGCATGTTTAGTCTTGAACAAGAAGATGGGGTGGGGGGGGGAGTATTTTTCAAATACTAGAAAGGTAGTCATGCAAAGGAGGGGCAGGATCTGTTCTCAGTCATCCCAAAGTGCAGGACACATAATAATGGACTCTACGGAAAGCCAGATTTAGGCTGAATATCAGGAAAAACGTCTTAACTGTTAGAGCAGTATGACAATGGAACCAATGACCTTGGGAGGTGGTGAGCACTCCAACGCTGGAGGCATTTAAGAGATAATTGGACAACTGTCTCTCAGATCTGCTTTGATGTGGATTCCTACATTGAGCAGGTGGTTGGACTCGATGGCCTTATAGGCCCCTTCTAACTCAATTATTCTGTGATTCTATGATTCTAAGACTTCAGAGACCTTCAGCTAGTTGGGGGAGATAAGCCAATAGCTTGACTCAGTACAGCATGGCTTTGTCTGATGGATCCACTTAGAAGCAGAAAGCAAAGCAACGATGCCTTTGCTATGAAAATTATTCCCTTGTAAGGATGATAGCTGTCTTGACTAAAAAAAGGTTTCTTTCTAGTCTATTTTTCTGCAATCTGGCTCTTATTTGAAGTCTGAAACAAAAGAAGGGTGTTCGGAGTGGGGGTATAGTCTTGTTCTTTTAATTTTATTTTTTTTAACGAATTTTTGTCCCTTTGAAAATGCTTGTCTTAGGCAATAGGAGTCTGCGTTTTAACAAATGCTCAGTAATTTGCACCTTGTTCAAAACAAAACCAAAAAAACCACACAAAAAACCTCCCAGATATTTGTTTACTTTCCCTTTGCTTGTGAAGACTGCTGAATCTTGCTATATCCTTTCTCTGTCTTTGAAGCAACAGGGACATTCTTAAAGAAAATCAGACAAGCGGCCTATCTCTATTCCATATTCTCAGTTTGTTCTATAATTTTTAAAAGAAGCGAGAAGGGCAGAAGTGGAGAGGGTGCTGTTTAAAGGAAAAAAGAAAATAGTTTGGGTTTTTTTTTTCTTAAAAAAGGGAACACTGCTTCTTGAAGATGAAGTAGGCAAGACTTTTTTAAAAGGAATGTAACCAGAAGTATTGTATTCGAGTGGCAGAAAAATGCTGACAAGGTGTCCCTGGATAGAAATTGTATTCTCACCCCCACCCCCCAAGAAAGGATGTAGGGACTATTTTCCCCCCAAGGACCTAAGGAAAGGAAGTTTGAAAAGAGCTGAGATTGCTTGATAATGTCCTATTCCTACATTAAAGGAAGATAGCAAGTTTTTTTTTCCTTCTATATCTGTCAAACGATACAGAATAAGACAAAGACACATCAGATATGGGATGTGTGGAACTCAGGTCAGTAATTAGTTTTTGCAATGACATACTCTAGGGGAGGGAACATCCCAAAACTCCTATCCTTCACAATACCCTAGGAGCAACTTGTGATTGTAGTTCTTAGGATCAAACTAGACAGCACACTTGGCAGGTATTTAGAAGAGCCACTGTTTCAAGTGGTGAAAGACATCTGCATGTGCTTTTCTTCACCTCCGTAGCTTGTACCTAGCATGCAATTATTGGCCATTGATAGGTAAACTTAATTTGAAAATCAGTTGCTGAGCAACACATCTCTGAGGAAGTCTTATTGTTGGAGTAAATTTAAGTGCCACTCATTATACATAAAAATTTAAAATTGTAACTAGTAGTTGTATTGTTTGTTAACCACTGGGGGGTATATGCAGCCTGTGGTTTGCAGAATTCCCACCTCTAATATATATGAGTTCAGAAGTAGCAACCTCCTCAACCATCAATGATGCAGCAGAGACAGGCTTCATATTGAAGTGTCTGTACATTTGATCAGCAGAGTCATACTGTCATCTCTCTCTCTCTCTCTCTCTCTCTCTGACACATACACACCTGCCAGTCTCTTTGTTCTATCTGTGCTTAGCTACAAGTTTAGATGGGGAGGAGGAACTGATCACCCAGGAACTCTGTTGTAATCCAAAGTATTTTAATATGGAATGTTCAATCAAGAGTCATTAGCTTTACAAAATACCTGCTCCTGGTGGACCCAAAAATTGCTAAAACCAGGTTTGTTGATATGGATCAGTATAGCTGCCTGAATTTTGGGGCTCTCCTTGGAGAAAGTGACAATGAAGACAATCAAACAATGCTGAGCACTTGGACTTCAATGTGTACAGCTACAATACTGTGTAGGATCATTAATCATCTGCTACATGATCCATTTAAGTGGAAATATCAACCAATCTTCGGATGTTCTTTATGGAAAGCAACTGCTCCACCAGACAGCTATGGGCCCTTGGGATATCCATGGCTGTCCAATACAGAGTCA
This sequence comes from Intellagama lesueurii, assembly GCA_037013535.1. Classification (NCBI taxonomy): domain Eukaryota; kingdom Metazoa; phylum Chordata; class Lepidosauria; order Squamata; family Agamidae; genus Intellagama; species Intellagama lesueurii. The sequence continues at coordinate 23,165,874 of JBAJHW010000010.1, read as the reverse complement.
AACTAATGGTATCCCTAGTCCAGTATTGTCTCCTCTGACAGTGTGTGTCTGTTCAAGGTCATTCCAGGAGTAGTATGACCTATTTTTAATTTGAGGTTTCAAGAACAGAACCTGAGACTTTCGGTATGCAAAGCTCATGTCTTGTCCCTCTGTGACGGATGCTTGCTATATGGGTTAGGCTTTGCCACAACAGGTTAACACACTGCAGCAAGTCCCACATCAAGGGAAACTATATTCTATATTCAGAACGCATTATGCAAACTGCAGGAGGCAGACACGTTCAGGCCAATCTGCATCTAAATTTCTGCCCATTTCACTAGCAGTCTGCAATCAGAGTCTCAGGTAGGGCTGCAATCCTATACACACTGTAACAATGTAGACAGGGAAAGTGGTGAAGGCATGGAAGAAACTGGCAAATTGTACATGCACTAAAGATGAGATTGTGGAAAGTGCCTGATCATTTTAGGATTTTTGAGTTGGAAGGTGTACTGGGAATCACCTCACCTAACCCACTGCTTTCTGAAGGAACTTGGCTACTTCGATATGCCTGGCAGATCATCATTGAACAGAAACCAGACACTGTTTAAATGGCTCAGCAGAGGGGAGTCCAGTCTCTCCTTTCCATTAATACTTATCATTACAAAGGTTTAGCTGTTGTTTAGCCAAAACCTTCTTCTCTGTTTTGTTCATCTCTCAGTTCTACTCCTCTCCTCTGAAACAATGGAGAACGAGGCTGTTCTATCTTCTGCATAATAGCCCTTTCCATATTTTGCATGTTCCACCTTGATTTCGAAGGAAAATGCACTCAGTTGTTTCAATCCATGTTTCCCATAAAATATAGCTTCTAGATCCCTGATCATCATGGCTAATAGCTAATTTAGTGGAGAAGCTAGAAAATCAGCCTGGGACGCAGTAGACCCAGGTTCAAATCCTTGCTTGGCTATGAAAACTCCCTGGGGGATAGCAATGGTGAAACCACTCCTTGAATATCTCACATTCCTCAAAAAAAATGTATTAAGGTTGCTATGAACCAGAAACAACTAGAAGGAGCATAACAACTCAACAACAACATCATAGATATGCTACTTACCCCTGGATAGGCTCTAATTTGTTCATGTACTTAAGATGTAGTGTGCAAAATGGGACACATTACTCTCAAAGCTATCTCACTAACATAGGGTTGTCAAATCTCAGAGCACCTATTGAAGTCTTACAAAATTGCAGTGTTTGCCCAGGTCTTGAGATGGGGTGACAAATCACAGGGTGAGCAGTACTGGAAGAGAAGAAAGGTTGTCCTCCCAGAGCCAATGTAGATTTGGAGAAAATCAAAAACATAAATAAACCAATCCTATTGACCTAAGCAATTTGAACTGAAGCAGATCCTTTCTAGGTGAAAATTCAGACATTGGTCACCTAAGGCCACTGAGGAGTATATATATTTTTAAATCAACCACTTCCAAAATGTACCTGAAGACTGAGACTGTTGCCAGCTTTCAGAGGTCAACAAGAAGGAAGTGAGACAGAAGAGACCTACAGATCTAGGATCAACTCAAGACATTTTGGCGCAGAGGGAAGGCACAAGATGAGCATCCTTCACTACAGTAAAGGGTGGTAGCTTCAGTATCAATAGAGCAGGGAGTCAGCTCCAATTTGTAACCTGAATTTTGTGGGAGGTGTCCAATTTACTGAACCCTAATTGGTTCAGCACCTTGGACAGGGGCCTGCAAAACCTAGCTTAATTGCCCTTGCAAAATGACATGTAAACATGGAGTGGGCTCAGAGCAAACTCTGGAAAGTGGCTTTATTATTTTTTTTCCAGATGAAAGAAAAAAGAAAGAAAAGAAAAAAGAAACATATCAGATATATTCTCGGGGGGGGGGGGGACCTGTCTTCTGAGAAATTTCAGCACAACTCAAACCAAAGCTCGGTATGCCCTGCTCTTTCATTCCAATATTTCACCCCCATCTAAGGATACACACCAGCGTGGCAGTTATAGCAACCTCTCCTTACTTGGCCTTTCAAAAAATATGGCTCTGAGGCTGCCAGGCTTCTGACCAGCTTAATTAGACTCAAGAGAGAATTCCACCTTCAGGATGAAAAGGGAAAGGGAAGGCATCAAGAAAACAAAGGGAGGAAACACATCACTGAAAAGTTAAACCTAGATCTGGAGAAATGGGGCAGATCTGTAAAGGTGCTACCTCCTCTTTTGCTTTAAGTAAACCTGCCTCAGGGTGTAGTTGCTACTGGGTGGCAGGTAGTTGCGCTTTCCGAAAGCATGAGTCTCCGCACCAGGTAGGTGTTTTTTTTGTTCACTAAGCACACATTCAGGTGAATTCTACTGACCAATGAGCCATTTTCTGGGGAAAGCTTTGTTGGAGGCATTCACTGTAACAAGGCGTGACGATCGCCCATTAGATGGCTTGGCGGTGGTGGTGGAGAATCCTCTCAAAAGAGAATAAATAAATTCATAGGGGAGAAGGGACCTATTCACAGCTATGAGCCTGGAGAGCAAAATCAAATAGAACCCCCCACATGCAGAAGAAATACAGCTCTGGGAATAAATTGCTGAGATATACAAAGGAAGGAGGCCATCTTCTCCTTCCCACATTTCATTCCACGTGCCTGTCTATCTGTATAACAGGCTGGGCAATTTTTCAGCCCCAACCCCTGTGGCAGGCTTACACCAAACAAAACAAAACAAAAAAAAAAAGGAGGGAGAGAGAGAGAAAATGTAAATTAAAATTTAAAACCGTTTTTAAAAGTATCAAGACACCCACTTTCATTTTTTGATTTGGGGGAGCTGGAAAAGTTATCCTGACCAATGTTATGTAAAAATATTCCCCTGACCTTTTTGATGCCTTCCAAGACATGCCTCCAGGAGCAGAAAAACTTAGTCCCTGTTTTCAATGGCTGAAATCCAGCAGTAAGACACAACTAGAAGGGGCCTTTGAATAGACGAGGACTTAGTGAGTTTATTCCTCCATAAATTTCATTGATTCAATGGGCCTACTCTTGTCGCAACTTCACCCACTAAAGAATGCTTTGTTAATCCCATTGAGTTCTGAAAGCTATCCAAACCTCATCACACATTTTGTAGCAAGTATTTCTTTTGTAGTAAAGTGAAGCTTTTAGAAATTGGCTGCTAGTGGCAGCTGGACTGTGGAAACATCATTTTAAAATGTCAAGAGATAAAGGGGACTGGTACCTCGGAACTCCTGCCCCCCCCCCCAAAAAAAGAACTCCACAACAGATTATATGCAAAAAAGGAGTCTCATATAAAACTTTGATAGGGACACAGTCCTTCAGGTGTTAAGGCAGCAATCAGGTTATGCAGCAAGTCTGAGAATCACTGATACGTGGATCAAAGAAATGTATAACCCATTTGCTACAGATCCTCCAGTTTGTGCTTTGATTGTATGTGTGTTTTCCAACTAATGCTGTTTCCTGAGCTTAAAAAAATAATTTAATTATTTCATGCTTTGAAAAAGGATGCAGCCTGCATAGATGTAGTTAAAGTCACAATGTGATATAAAAAGGGGGATAACGGGTAGGAGTTTGTTAGCACCACATCACAAGAGGAAAATAATGGGGAAGACATCAAATGCAGAGAGCTTCATTAAGCCCAGGCTGTTTCTTCTCAGCAATGCTTACTTAAGGTGAGAGGTGGAGACTGAAGGGGCGGAGCAGCAGTGAGATCCTTGTTTCGCTTACGGTTTTCCCTATAAAGGCCAGGGTTTATAGAGACGAGGGTCTCTTCTGCGTGTTCCTCAAAGTCTGCATCTCCGCTGAACAACCTGGGAAGCTAAGATTTGTAAGCAAAACAAAATGGAAACTATCACACACGTACATGTATGTCTACAATTTAATCCGAACATACAGCATGTGCCCAGCTCAGCGGCATCACATTGCTTGAGATTTCAGGGCCAAAATCGGAGGGTGCTTGTGACGTCAGAGGGATGATGTCAGATGGCCCAACTCCATCCATACTGGCTTTCTTCCTTCCCACCACTGCTGTTTTGGGTTTTTCGGTACACTGGCACAACACACAGGAAAACATCTTGGTGCTGAGCCAGTGAGCCTTGGTGCCAGATGGGAATGGATGGGCATATGTACCCAGGTCTTAAAGGCACCTCACAAACACTGGCACAACACACAGGAAAACATCTCCGTGCTGAGCCAGCGAGCCTTGGTGCCAGATGGGAATGGATGGGCATATGTACCCAGGTCTTAAAGGCACCTCACAAACACTGGCACAACACACAGGAAAACATCTCCGTGCTGAGCCAGCGAGCCTTGGTGCCAGATGGGAATGGATGGGCATATGTACCCAGGTCTTAAAGGCACCGCACAAACACTGGCACAACACACAGGAAAACATCTCCATGCTGAGCCAGTGAGCCTTGGTGCCAGATGGGAATGGATGGGCATATGTACCCAGGTCTTAAAGGCACCTCACAAACAATGGCACAACACACAGGAAAACATCTCCGTGCTGAGCCAGTGAGCCTTGGTGCCAGATGGGAATGGATGGGCATATGTACCCAGGTCTTAAAGGCACCTCACAAACACTGGCACAACACACAGGAAAACATCTTCGTGCTGAGCCTTGGTGCCAGATGGGAATGGATGGGCATATGTACCCAGGTCTTAAAGGCACCTCACAAACACTGGCACAACACACAGGAAAACATCTCCGTGCTGAGCCAGCGAGCCTTGGTGCCAGATGGGAATGGATGGGCATATGTACCCAGGTCTTAAAGGCACCGCACAAACACTGGCACAACACACAGGAAAACATCTCCATGCTGAGCCAGTGAGCCTTGGTGCCAGATGGGAATGGATGGGCATATGTACCCAGGTCTTAAAGGCACCTCACAAACAATGGCACAACACACAGGAAAACATCTCCGTGCTGAGCCAGTGAGCCTTGGTGCCAGATGGGAATGGATGGGCATATGTACCCAGGTCTTAAAGGCACCTCACAAACACTGGCACAACACACAGGAAAACATCTTCGTGCTGAGCCTTGGTGCCAGATGGGAATGGATGGGCATATGTACCCAGGTCTTAAAGGCACCTCACAAACCAGTCCCAAACATTCTCTTCCTCCAGCACTGCTCGCCTCGTAATTTGTCTCCCTGTCTAGGGAACCGGGGAAGCTTAGAAATTCCCAGAAACTCCAGCCTGCACCTTGAGAGCTCAGTATCTTACATATACAGGATCAGATAAGATCTTCATGTCAGGTAGGGTTGCTGGATCTGTAGCATCCCATTCCCCATTGTGACATCACACAGATAAGTGAATGTTTTGGGCGAGAGAGACTGAACTGTGTTTAGACCAGCTGCTTGTTGTGAAGCAGGCATGATTGGAATCCAGGTAGATAGGCCAAGAATCTAGGCAAAATCAGATCCTTGGCAAACAAAGGACTGCAACAAAACAGAGCTTAAGGGATGCAATTTTGAGCATGAGCTGTGAGGTGGCAAAAAGCCCAAGTACAGCAAGAGTACAACGCTGAAACAAAAAAGTAGTTTAGTGCTAGATCACTAACAGAGTATGATTCCCAGTACAATCCCATGATCTCTTGTCAGCCATCAACAACAAAAGGAGGCAGAACAAGGAGGCACAGATGCTTCATCAGCAGAGCTCCTGTGTTGGTACTTTGGCAGCCATTTTGCATTCTTCACAATGCTTCTGAGGTAGCAGAATGTTATAGGGAGGGGGCAGAGGCTCCTAGCCACACACAAAAATTGGTGGAGAATTTTGCCAAGTGATCCGAGAAAAAAGGAACCTCTCAAAAATCTACCTTTCTTCCCTCTTCCCTTTTTTTTATTACTTCCAAACAGCAGGATCCCAGGTAACAAGCAGAAGGAAAGGCTGCCAGTACTGATAGTTTTGTGGTTAAACTGTCCTTGAGGGAAATGTCCTAAATTCCTCTTAAGAGGAGCAATGGCAATGCCTCTGTTGGCCCAGGTGTAATTAACATCAGGAAGTGGAAAGCCAGACAATCTCTGTCTGTTCCAAACTTCCACCTCTATGGATGCTGCCGTACTTTTACGGAGTCCCTTGTGTTCTGCTAATTGGCAAACACTGCTTACATTTCAGCCCACGGGAGATTACCCACAATAAAATATATCATTATCTTTCTCTCAGAAAGAAGGTGAGGGAGGAAAACCCCTAGCAGCCCAATACAATGTCAAAATAATTAGATTAAATTGTGTTTCCCAGAGCAACTTGGTAATGCACAGGTATGTGCCTGCCTACGACATGTCTTTCTGGGAAGTGGTGTGAGGCTATCTGCAGCATTTTCCCCCTCATGTTTTGCAAGCTGCTTTTGAGCAAGATCCATGTGGTGCCCATTTAGAAGCTGCTTGAAGAATACAGGAATCAATTTTCCATCTGGAGAGATGAGATGACAATGGAGCATTGAAGGAAATACCATTAGGGTTGGGATTTTTGAATTTTCTAAACTATGAATCCCATAATTCTCCATTCTGGGAGTTCTACCTATCTTAAGGAGGCCTTGCGCACATCTGAATGTGATGCGCCTACTCAGAAAGGAAGCTCTCAGTTAGCATGAGGACAGGAACAGCCTGGAAGATGAAGTGGAGTTTGGCCCAACTGAGCCTCAGTTTAAGGTCTTTCTCCCAGGTGCATCACATTTTGTAAGGTGCCTACAAGGTAGGTAGAACTCCCAACAGGGAGAATATTCAGATTTATAGTTCAGAAAATCTGAAAACTTCCACCCCTAGATACCAGAATGAGCCTCTATAGGGTGAATTAAGAGCTGGAGCCCACTTTAGAGGAAGAAATCTTATGGAGGCTGTCCACAAATAGCCTGAAGGAGTTCAGTTCAATCGCCCTGTCAGTTAGTCTGTGCAATTATTGGATACAAATAATCCAGGGGCTTCTTTGCATATTATTATTATTATTATTATTATTATTATTATTATTATTATTATTGCAAGGGGGGATGTCTATGTAATTTAATGGCACATCTTCCTGCAATGTTTTCCCTGTGAGAGGACAAGAAACAGCACTATTCACATCTTCGAGCCATAGTGATGGCAGTAGAAACAAAACCATGTTACTACCTAGCATATAGAGAAGGGATCAAAGGACATATTACTCACTGTTTTACCATCCTGATGGCACGCACCTTATCCCAGCACAACCTCCATGAAATTTCATGGGAGAGCAGAAGTTTTCCATGCTACATAAAGACCTGGCGAGATCCATAGTTAGAAAGTAACATGTGTAGTTTTGCAGCCCTTTTGAAATGTTTCTATATCTGTCATGGAGTGCTGCACTGGGCATGTTGTATTTCGCGACCTTCCTGTTTAGGCATTGCATCATCTTGCTAAGACCATGACACACACAAAAAGTCCTCAGAGACAATGACAAATATGGCAGGAAAAAAGAAAGTGGATGTAGAGCAAAAACCAAATGGACTTTCTAGGACTGAATTTACTTCACTGAATTTGTAGCCTTTGGGGACCCCAGACACGTGGTGGCTGGGGAATTCGGTGAAACTCTGCAGGCCAAATCCCGCAAATCTTTCCCCCTCTGGCAGGTTTCCCCCATTGTGCAGTTGGTGACACAGCCAATTTCATAAGCAGTGTGAGACCGAGTACACAAAGCAGACCCTGCTGGAGGCAGGGAAACACGCAATTGCTCTCACCCAGTCATATAAGAGAAGAGATTTCTGGCCTCTGTCTCTAGCGAGATCTTATCATGATACCAACTGTAACTCATAAAACAGGTCAGAATCAGTTGGGCTGAATCTGATGTTTTGGAACAATAAGATTAAAGTATTTTTGTGGCACTCGCTGTGTTTCTTCAGGGCATCAAATACCATCCTTTTTGTTGTTGTTGTTGTTTTGTTTGTTTGTTTTTTGTTTTGTTTCTTTGTCAGTTCCGTGGGTTAGACTCTGGAAAAGAACGCAGTCCCTTTACAACCTCCTAATAGACCAATTTAATACAGTTTCCCTCTGCGTCTGCAAAAAGCTGCCCCAAAGCGAACAGGTTTTCAGCTCAGTGTACACTTTACAGCCCCATAACATTTCTCTCCTAGCTAAGAGGAGATGCTCCTGCCTCCCTCGTCTGTCTTTTCGACATGACTCTCTTTTCCCCTCCCCCAGCTCCGTAGTCGGCTTCTGGTTTTTCGCTCCAGCATCTGTCACCACTAGCGAACCCCTACGGCTTGTTTGCTTTGAAACTGTTGTGTTTGTTTTGTCTTACCGCTAACTTTCAAATAGAAATGCGCAATCAGAGGAGAATGCTCCTGATGCCCCATATGTTTACCCTTGGGAGTAACTTTATTCTTGCTAGGCCTTCAGACTCTTTGCATGTCTCAGGCATTTGGGCTTTTACTATCGTTGCTCTGTTTCAAATAATAAAATAGGGGTGAATCCTGGGGCAGTGCAAACACTGCAGTGTAGTATATGAATGCCTCTTCTCCTGGAGCTGATCCAAATTGGAGTAGAGCTGGGGTTTGCAGGAGTGCCTAGACTTTTCTGTTTGGAAGGAGGCGGGTGCGATCTACAACCCTCACGACTTCCTTGTTCTCTCAAAGTTTATCTGCAATCTTCACAGCTGCAGGATGGGGATGGATTTTCTACCAACACCACCTCTTGTGAGCTAATTTAATACAAACTCCTTTAAAGCAGTTTGATCTTGAAGGAACAATGAAGATCTCTTAGCTTTAGAAAAGAACCACCCCTGGTGAAGGTGAACCACCTTGGGTTCTTTTTAAGGAGAAAAGCAGGATAGAGATAAATAAATAAATAAATAAATAAATAAATAAATAAATAAATAAATAAATAAATAAATAAATGAATGAATGAATGAATGAATGAATGAATGAATGAATGAATGAATGAATGAATAGTGCTAAAAGATATGGATCAGCACAGCAGCCAGGGGAGACAGATAACCCCTCTGAAGAATGTGGAGACTATGGACACATGTGGGCATCCCCTGGGCAATGACAGGACTTTGTTAGCTGATACATCCGCTCCAGAAGAACCATTGAATTATTTCTGGCATGGGAAAAGAAGAGGAAAAGGAAGCACAACAGCCTTCATTTTAGGATTCTTGAAGGAGCATCACGATGAGTGCCTGAACTTCAAAATCCACTACTCCATCAGTAGACCTGACAAACATACGAAAGATTGTGCCAGGTGAGCTGGAATAAACCCATTGAATAAATGATTGAATGGTGAGTCCATACTGAGGTAAATCCCATTGAGTCAATAGACCTACGGTACTGTGTGTAGCTGGGGCCAGCAATAGGATGCTGGCCCAAGAGGCCTCCGCTAAAACTACATGCAGAAGACAAGAACAGAGAGACTGGAGCTGTTCCATTCTCCTGTATCCCAATGTGGCAACACTCTTGGGAAGCCCAAAGAAAGCAGAAGTACAACAGCACTCTCCCAGTCATGTTTCCTAGCAACTGGCCCTTTAGAAGCATTGAGTGCAAATGTTCCTCCTACTCTGTAGCCTATGGCTTAGTGCCTAAAGATGGAGGTCACTGCCAGCTTTCAAAAGGTTAACAAGAAGGAAGTGAAACTGAAGAGACTCTAGATCCAGGGCAAGACCAAGACGTTTTGATGTTTGGGGGAAAGCACTAGAAAATTCCGGTGTGCCTTCGGGCAGTGGAGTGGTGAATCTGGTTTGTCTGAATTGCACACAAGCTATCCAAAGTGCTGAACTCTGTCCCTGAAATAGGTTGACTATCCCTTGGATAGTCTAGACCAGCAGTTCCCAACTTTGGGTAACCCAGGTGTTCTTAGACTCCAATTTCCAGAAACCGCAGCCAGCACAACTAGCGGTGAAGCCTTCCACCACTCCTTCTAAGTCCCCCATCCATTTCTCTTTGATGGATGCAATGGAGGCTGGCAATTCTGATTCCTGTTCCTGTTTCAATCTGAACTTTACAGGAGCTGTCTGAGATGCTGAACTGTGTTTCCAAAATAGGTCTGGCAACTCTAATGAGTAAATGAGATATCCAGGAAGGGATTTTCGATTGCTAACTCTCTGTGACTTTCCTCAGCCAAACAGGGACCTGAACTCAGGTCTTCTGAGGCTGATACTTTATCCTGTATGCCTCACTGTTTCTCATCATATTCACACACCTGAAAATTTAATTGCATTTTAAACTTTTTTTGAACTGGATTTTCTGTTACTGAATATACAGTCAGTATAACTCTGTTCTGTACAACTTTGTTCTGTATAACCAGTATTTTGACCAACACTAAGATTCATACTCCCATACTGCAATATTTCTTTATTTTTACTAGTCCTACCCACGCAAGTAGAACTTGCAAAAATAAATAAATGCTGCTGCGAGGATTTATAATAAATGAAGTTAAACATACACAATGCCCAGTTCAATTAAAGTATGGCAGTAGAATAATATTGGGTTTTGGTAAATCTGTGTATAAATTTTTCAGATCTGAACAAATATCTCCCTCATTTGCACAGACCCAATTCTATAAATATAGATACCTATATTGGGCATGGACATTGCAGCTGTGTGCCACATAGATGTTAAAAATGAAAAAAGAAATGACAGGCGCTGTGTATCAACACAGTTGAATACAGAGAACTCAACCCCAGATAAATCTGTCAACTTTGACTTCTCCCACATTCAGATTTCAACAACAATAACAGAAACTCTAGGGGTTTTTTTTTTTTTCCTTCTCAGACTTGAAAGAATATGCCTTTTCTTTTGATAAATTCACATAAAAAGGAAACGAAACAAGAACGTCACCCATTTCTATATGTCCATCCTTTGGATTTCCAGGTATAGTCCACGCTGAGGTTCCTTTGCTGTTGTTATTATGTGCTGATCTCCAAATTGTCCTTTCCTCCACTGCCCTGCTCAGCTCCTGTGAACTCAACCTTGTGGCTTCCTTTAAGGAGTCAATCCATCTCGTATTTGGTCTTCCTCTTTTCCTGCTGCCTTCTACTTTCCCCAGCATTGTTGTCTTTCCCAGAGAATCCTGCCTTCTCATGATGTGCCCAAAATAAGACAGCCTCAGTTTCAAGATTTTTGTCTCCAGAGATAGTTCAGGCTTGATATGACCTAGGACCCACCTGTTCGTCTTTCTGGCAGCCCAGGGTATCCACAAAGCTCTCCTCAGAAACACCATGAATGAGACGTTTTCTGGGGCCGCTGTACAAGGAACAGTAATCAGGTTCTTAAAATGAAACACCAATACATACATAGTGTGCTGCAGATTCAAAAGTTTTTGTAAAGGAAATAAAACCCTGCAAACTTGGAGAAAAATCATTATTATTGTTAAAGTGAGAAACCCCTTCCGAAGTTCAAATAATTCCTCTCAGCCCTTGAAGCTGGATTTTTTTCTCTCTCTCTCCTTCATTCCATCTCTGCAAACTGTTTCATCAACGAGAGCCAAGACGATGCCTTTATTTAACAATGGCTACTACTAGATTGATATTCCAGGTGTTAAAATGAAGATCAAGGAATCTGAAACATTTATGAAGTCGGAGAACACAGCAGGAATGTAAATCCCTTGCCCTCGACAAGGAGCATTTCATTTCTATTTTCAAGGAATTGGTCTTGGAACAATGAGCTCGACATGTTCCCCCAAAGGGAACGAGGGAGGCAGCATGAAACTAGAATCTGTTGGACCAAAGCAAAACAGAACTGAGGGAATGGCAGCTTTTCTTCATGAAAACAAACACAAACAAGAAGAAAATAAGGAGAGGGTCTCTAAAATTAAAAAGCACACCCAAGCACACCTCAAATATTTTCCACAATTTTTTTTTAACTGAGAAATTTTTTTAGAGGTCAGATTTGGTCTCTAAAGCAGAGTGTTGCCACACCTTGACTGAAATCTTGTTGCTTCGTGTAGCAAGTCACACTAGAGTAAGCCCATTGAATTAGCGTGGATTTGGCAAGTCAACTCCTCCATCAATTCTGTTGATTCAAATAGGCCTACTCTAACTTAGCATAGTAAGAGTAGACTCATTGAATCAATTGAATGTATGGAGAGGTTGACTCACCAAATCCCCACTGATTCAATGGGCCTTCTCTAGTGCAACTTGCTACACTACACAATAGGAGTTCAGCCTTTTTTTGGGAGGGGGAAGCATTTTAAAAGTGGAACTGATCCCTGGATGCAATCCATGCCTGTTCTACAGTGCAATGTTCACTGTACAGTATGTAAGATGTGACAGGCAGAGAATTATTTCTATAGATGGAAAGGAAGGAAACAAAAACCATTTAACCTGACCACTGATTCAGCATCTCCTTGCATGGGGAAACTTTGTCCTTTCTAACATTTTGAACTGCGAATTCTACCACCTCTTACCACCTCTTACCATTGAACATGCTGGCTGAGAAACCTGTGGCCTGAAGCTCAAAACATCTGAAGGAATGAGGTTTCTCACCTTATTTTCCTGGGTTTCCCTTTTCCAGACCAACTTTCTAATTGGCAGACAAGCACTCAGAGTCACAACTGGTGGATTGGGGCGTATAGTCCAAGGACTCTCTAAGAGGTCATGTATTAAAAATATTCCAGAGCTGCTCACTCCTGATTATTACTGCATGGCTCCCTTGAATGTGGAGAATTAATACAGCACATTTGCCATGTGATTGAATTTCAAGATGGCAGGCCCTCATTCACAGTCATTCACAGGCCATGGTGATTCAGGGATTCTGGGAGTTTTTCTCCCAAACAAATGATAATTTGTCTCAAATGTGGCAGAATATATCACGTCTCCAAATGTCATGTATATTATTAGTACAAAACAATATTATAGCCATCATGGTTTTCCAGTGTGAATCAATGAGGACCTTGTGATCCAGAGTTATAAATTGACTCAAGTCCTGGCCACAAATCAAATCAGATGTGCCCTGAATCACTTCGGTTTGAATTTGGGATCATCCAAAAAACTGAATTAGTGTTTAAACTGAGTTGGAGATCTTGTACAACCCCCACTGGATATACCATTTCAGTGATATTAAAATGCTTCATAAACCTCTGCTTCCACTCCTTTTTCTTTCACCCAAGGAATTGTCCATAATTGAAAAATTAAAATCAAGGATTAGAAACATTGGCTGGAAGGATTCTGTCCTCAGTGTTTCCAGTTGACTCAATCGCATGACAAATATAGCATTTAAAAACCCACAGAAGTAACATTTGAGACCCAGGGAACTGTAGAAGAAACTTGTGATCTCAAACATACATCTTTAATTCAGACATACTTGGTTTACTGTCCCATAAGAGCTGTGGGAGACATTCTGAGCACCAGCTAGAAAAAGGTCCCCTTTTTTTGGACTACAGTGGCCAGGATCCCATAAACAGCATGGCTGGTGGTGATGCTGTCTAAGGGATTCTGGGAACTGTTGTCTAGAAAGGTGACTTTTCAGCCTCTAACAGAGGAGATGCTGGAAATCTGTCAACATTCCCAACATCCTCAAACAACAGTTCACAAGGATGTTGTGTTATTTATACTGTAATTGTCTTGGTATACAGTTATACAGCAGATGTGGTAGGAATTGGGCCTTCTCTGTGGTGGAATCAAATAAACAAACAAACAAACATACCCTTAGAACAGAAGATAACACTTGTGAAGGAACCCCCATTTAGAGTAGCAACTCATATTTTAATTTTAATTTTATGGGCATTTTTTAAAAAACAAATAGACTAATGTTTCCTATAAGATCCATAATATCCTGCCAGTATCCCTCAAAGTTTTCTTGATGGAGCTTCCACTCCTTACAGGCAAGTGTCCTTTTGCATTATTCTTGATTTTTCCTTACAGAACAAATAAATGGCCACGCGCTCTCTTAATGTTTTTCAATTACATGACAAGCAAAGCAAAGTATTGGTGGCTCTCTATGTTAATGTCCCTGTATTTTTCATATTTATGATATCTAATTACATTTGCTCCCAAGAATGATGTAATGTTTAGGTACCGGAGAATTGAGGAGGATGTTCTAACGTTAATATATTTACATTATTAAAGAGTAATGCATCAGAGGCAAAGGCTTTGTTGTGTGGGTTTGATGTTAGAGATGAATTCTCCAGGAAAATCCATTATCCCTTCTTCCCTCTGTCCCTCTTCCCTCTGCAAAACCCTATTTCTTTTTAATGTTTTTAACCTACCCTGTTTGCATGGAGCCTGGGCAGGTATACAGACCTTACCACCATCACCACAAGCCGAGTGTAAATCTTGTTGGGTTGCCAGTGGTCCAAGGTCAATCAACAAGCTTTATGGGTGAAGAGGATTTAAACCCTGGTCTTTCGCCTTTCAGTTGCATGGCTACAAAAACCAGGAAATGAATCTGCTTCAAAGAGGACAAATTTGCAGAAAGTATCCATGTGTTAATTTGCAAGTGCAAATGCAAATAGGGGCACATTATAATTTTAACAGACATGCAATACTATCTCCCTGTAGTGGGAAAGACCAGTATACCTACTCATTCTTTTATCCAGGTGCTGATTGTGGGTGAGCAACTTCAAGATCCATCAGGGCTCTCTGTGTATTTATGGTGGTTTCTCTTCCAGAGTGAACAATCTTTCAAATGCAACTAGGATGGGCCACCTCACCTGGCCTAATTAAAAAAAAAAACTTCCAGTGTGAAGAACCAGATGTTTTCACTTGAATGAGCCATGGTACTTGTTTCAAATGGGAATTATGCCTCCCACAGGGTTCTGGGAGTGCACTTCCATGCAAAATCGAGGATTTGTTTCTGCTACCTTGTTGCTGCACATCAGTGATGGTGTTGGTGTGGGGGTGTACGTGTGCAAAAACAGCCAGTCGACCTCATGGTGGCCCATGTGCTACAAGTAGCTTATCCCTGAAATCAAAGAGACCTTTTAAATAAAGGGCTGGCCTTCAAATAGAGACTCCAGAAACATAGTCCATTGCCTTATTAACTGCCCATCAGATCATCTAGCATAATTTTGCTGTGACAAACAGCCGTTCTCCAAGGTTTCAGAGAGACTTCTTTCCTAGTACCATCTGAAAATCCCTGGTATTCTCCCTGCCAAGTATTAGCCGTGTTCAACCATGGTTACCCTTCTGAAATCAGGTGAGATTGGTTTGTTCAAGGTGGTATGTTGAATTCAGGGAGGACTGTCCTTCATAAAGTCGGTCAGATGACTACCTTTATCTTCCTGGTCCAAGAGCCAGTCTCTACACATATGACAATGAATATTGTAGTGTGCAATGAACTTTATCTCTTCTGAATATTAAGAGAGGAGTCATATTTCTGAATGCCCCCTGCTTCTTTAATTATGATTTAAAACCACGCAATTTGGCAAAAAGAAGCTTTCCTCAAATGTCATGCGGTCCAAGGATAGCTTGATCTGACACAGACTGCGTTTCAAATCCTGCTAAGCAGGCCAAGAGCTCTGACCTTGGTAGCTAGGCACACGGTTCCTGGCATAAACAGCCAGCTTTCCCCGACATTTCAATTCCCTGCTCTGTAGAGCCGTGTGTGTTTATATTTGTCTGTCATTTATCTAAAGGAATCCCATGAAACCCTCCCCTCATTTTGTGACATTCAAAAAGGGCAATGGAATGAGATCATCTGGAAATGAGAGCCCAGCTGTTTCCAGAAGAGCAAGTAGGAGTTGAAGGAGGTCTGGAGGAGCTGAGAATGGATGGGTGAGGACCAAATTCATCTCAAGGATCAGAGCTGTTCAGCTTTCAGATCCACATTCCCCTTGTCATCAGTTCCGTTATGTACTTTCTGAAATGCTGGGCATACTGTGTAGCCAAGTGAAACAATCTGCCCAAGGGAGTGGAATTTAAAGGCACAGAAAGGTAGGAAGCTGCCTTAGAAATAACCATTGAGCTCGGTATTGGTGACACTGACCAGCAGTAGTTCTGCGTGTTTTCAGGGAGCTTTCTTAAAAACCTTACTTGAAGATGCTGGGGACTGAACCTGGAATGTTCTTCCTGCAGCCCATGTGTCTTGGGCTGTGGCTCTTCACATTTGCCTGATGACCTCTCAAAACATGAAACCATTCCTGGTCAGAAGAAGGCTATCCTGAAAGAAGGTATGGGCATAAGAAGCTACCATATTCTGAGTCAGATCCTTGGGCCAGCTAGCTTAGTGTTGTCTACACTGACTCACAGAAGGCTCTCCAGGAATACAGATGAGAATTTTATAACACCTACCTAGAAATGTCAGGGATTGAACTTGGCACTTTCTGTCTGCAAAGATGTGTTCTGACATTGAACCATGACCATGTCTCTAGATGGTACAGTTGAGGGTAGTTATTTGGTCAGGAAATGCACGGGCAAGATACTATTTGAAGCTGTCCTTCTAATGGTTTCATCAGGCTGGGATTTGGCAGAGAGGTCCATTGTCTCACTCAGTAGAAAGAACAGAAAGGCCTCCAAATGCAATAGGGCTAGCTTACCATGTTTTGATAAAAGTAAAGTAATAAGCATTTAACTGCTTGATAGCTAAAGTCAGAGGTTGGGAGTTCAATTCCCCACTGTGTCTCCTTGATATGAGCTGGACTTGATAGATCCACAGGGTCCCTTCCAGATCTGCAGTTCTATGATGATGATGATGATTTAACATATAAAAGACAAAAATCATATAACAACACTAGAGTCCACTTCACCAATAAAGTGTCATGGGCTGACACTATGTCTTAGGAATTGCTCAGCTGCAGTACCTGCACTTATTAAGTTTGCTATCTCAAGGAAAGTGAAGAAATTTTCAAATGTCTCGGGTATGGTCAAGACAAGCTGTCATGATGGGGTGCCATAGGATGCCAAGACTTCTCAAGCCCTTGTGAGACAGTTGGCTTTTAGCATGGGAATAAGAAAACAAGCACTTTTCCCCCATTGCACTCTGTGCAGTAAGCACAAAATGTCTCTAGCCTATTTTCTCTTTATGATGTGCAGCACACACAACAGGCACAAAAGGTTATGATAAGTTCCTCAGAAAGATGCAAACAACCCATCCAAGTCTATGAAGCACAAGGCAGCAATTATAATAGTGTTTTCATGCCTCTGGAATACCTTTAATGAGGATAAAAAGTAACCCCAAAGGAACACACCATGAACCCCACAACACCTGAGAATGAAGGCACATACTAAGATTACAGTCTGAGGCCTGCTTGAGCAACAGAAAAGAATGAAGTTCAGGCTCAGCACAAGACCTTCAGATGAACTGCAAGAGTCAAAGGGAGATCTTCTCATTTGCAAGGGCTTCCTCAGGAGCAAATAATCTCTCTGAGAGCACAACCTTGCTCACAGGGAGACTTAAGGTTACATGGCCCACACATGAGCCTCAGGTGGGGCTCCTAGCAGCAGCAGCACTAAGATACAATCTTTAATTCAACCTCAGTGCTGGAAGCAAAGTGTCCAACACTTCTTGAACTTAAATGACCTGAACCATTGTTCATTGTGCTCTGAGTTTCTCACAACCAGACTGTTGTTATCTTTGCTGGCTGATGATTATGGACTTTTGATCTTGGCTTGGATACTTTTTGTTTGAACAACACTATTGCTAAGATTTTATTGAATGTTTTTTTTTCAGGATGTGTGGTGGCCAGCTCCTTTGGACAGTAGCACTATTGACATTTTTCTGCAGGACACAGAAGGAGAATGTGGGAACTCTGAACACATTCAGACACCCCAGTCAGCTGATGCTTCCACTCCAGAAGCACCAATGGATGGTTTTTGACATAAACAAAGAAGAACATGCTTCTTAGACCATCCTACTGGGGGAGCTGTTGCCAGGAAAAAGGGCATGACATTTTGTGCATTTACAGAAAATGCACAAGTTCTAAGGCCAACAACAACAATGATCCATCTCGCCATCTTGCAGTGAGATTCTGCACCTTCTTGTTTAGCACCCAAGGACAAACAAGGTCATAATTTGCATCCTGACATATCCCTTCCACCTCCACCCTCCCATTTCCATTTGCACATCCTGGTTGCTACCTCATTCCATACTTTGACAATCTGTTCTACAAAAGGAAGGGAAGCTCATGTGTTCAATCATTCAAGTGACTAGTAGCACCTAGCCAGCACCACTCCAGGTTACTAAGGAAGGAGAAGACATTGTGTATGTGAGTATTCCTGCATGAAATAAGCCTCCCTCCCTACACATAGAAGACTATCCAGTAGAAGACTAGGGTGAACTCTTCTACATACTATATGATTTTTCCACATTAGATGGGGGGGGGGGGGAAGAGAGATTATTAAAAGCTGAAACCCTGCACTTGCATCCTGGCATACAGTCCAGGATCACCTATACTACTTGTTTCTGACATTGAATGTTTAACCAAGCCCCAAACTCTCCTGTTTCAAAGTTAGAGTTTTCCTTCCTCTTTCCTCAAGCCCTCAGCAATATAATCATCATGGATTTGCCTAATAATATCACATTTAAGCTCCTATCTCCCTTCTCTCAACAGATCCAGATAATCCTGATTTCCATTCATATAGGCTGAGATTTATTTGGACCCCAACGGCCTCTCACAGCAATCATTTCCTCCTTAATTATTCTTCCCCTAGCTCTCTCTTACGATCCCCTATTCCCTAGTAATGCTCACAACAATTTGCTGCTCTGATTTATTAGACTCTAGAGAGGATCTCCCCCCTCCCTACCACCCCTCGGTCAGAAGTATATTGTATTTTGCATTCATTCCTGTTGTATATTGGTTTTGACATTTACTTGGCTGTTTTTAGAGTCAGAAAATTTCATATGAGCCTAAAAAGAGAAGGATTTGCCTTGTCTTCTGGTCTGGGTGAATTGGTTGTTTGTCCCTGAACAAACACAAGTACATGCACGTGCTCCTATAATAAATCAGATGCAACAAGTGGGGTCTGCAGCAAAAAGTTGCAATACAGAGTGCTCTTGAGTGCTCCTGTTCAGGGTTACCGATCTCCAACTCTGCCCTTTCAGTTTCCTCAGAGCTCCTGACACCTCCCTATATATGTGGACAATGCCATTTTGGTACATAAGTCTCATAACTATGAGAATCACTCCGTTGTTAGTACATAACAGACACAATCCTGCTGCTTAGTGTAGTTAATTACACTAGAGTAGGCCCATTGAAGGGACGTGGTGGCGCTGCGGGTTAAACCGCAGAAGCCTCTGTGCTGCAAGGTCAGAAGACCAGCAGTCGTAAGATCGAATCCACGTGACGGAGTGAGCGCCCGTCACTTGCCCCAGCTCCTGCCAACCTAGCCATTCAAAGGCATGCAAATGCAAGTAGATAAATAGGTACCACCTCGGTGGGAAGGTCACGGCGTTCCGTGTCTAGTCGCGCTGGCCATGTGACCACGGAAACTGTCTTCGGACAAACGCTGGCTCTATGGCTTGGAAACGGGGATGAGCACCGCCCCTTAGAGTTGGACACGACTGGACTAAATGTCAAGGGGAACCTTTACCTTTAGGCCCATTGAATCAATGGGAATTTGGTGAGACAACTCCTCCGTAAGCTCCATTGATTCAAATGGGCGACTTCCTGTAGTGCAGTAAACTGCAACTAGATTAGGCCCATTTGAATCAATAGACCTTATGGAGGAGCCAAATCCCCACAGATTCAATGGGCCTAGTCTAGTGCGAAATATTATGCCAAGCAACAGAATTTCAGCCATTATTTAAAAATAGAATACTCTTTAACAACCGTTAGGTAGACAGTGTGTGCAGGAAGCATTATGTACAGCCCACTTACACCATTTCAAGCATATTTTTCATCTGTTCCAAGTCATTTCGATATGTCCATGAGAGATTCTGGGAATTTATAGTAAAATACCAATGTTTCCAAGTCTGATTTCAAGAGGCTCTTGGCTTTTGGGGGGGGGGGGGCACATGACATCACGAGGGAGCATGTAGGGTGGCTGCTGATTTTCCTGTATTCAGCACGGGATCATATAGATTGAGGATGGGGATTTCGTTTTAGGGACTTGGTAAGTACTCAGAAGATTTCTCATTCTCGCTGACCTTCCGCATCCCACTCAAACTCCACAGAAGACTTTCTCCTGTGTCAGTGAGATTTCCCAGCTTCCCATGGAAACAAAAGCCTCTACCTTTCTCCTTAATGTTTTATTTCTCATCCATTGTTCTCTGCAGAAAACAACCAAATTCTGTACACCTTAATACCATTTCTGATTAATCTTATATAGGAGTGATGTCATTCTGTGCAAGAACTGTAATAAACCTACACATTAGCATTTCTTCAATATAATGAATGACCCACAAACCCCTGAGAAATCCCACAAAAGTTCTCCGGGGGGGAATCTTGCACAGAGAATTCTTACTGTGTGTGTGTGGCGGGGGGGGGGGGAATCTGCCTTTCCATGGTTTCTCTGAGAGCAAAAAGCAGCAAAATTCACATCCCTACTTCTTTCACCCCAAGGTTGGAAATTCTTTTCAGAGACGTTCTCCCCAACTGCATTCCAATGGCAGATAAGATCTGAGACGATGGAGTCATGATGGAGAGGCACCATTTATGTGAAGGAGTGACCCCATCTTGGAAACAGGAGTGGAGCTGCTACAGTTCGGCAACAGCAAGTGCTCAGAAAGGGGCCAGGGCAAGGAGAGCCAGCATCTCCCAGCTGGTTCCACATACAAGAGTGAGGTAGAAGCATAACTTGGAAGTAACTGGTTATAAGTAATGTAGTTACCTGTAACTAGTTCCTTTTGGGTGGTGAGGAATGTAACAAATATTTGTGAAGCTACTTTTACATGTAACACGTAACACCAATATTACTTAGCTGTAACAAGTCACACTAGGTATTTTCAAAAGTTACTTTCTAAGGGAATTTTAGAAAATGATTTTTTTAAAGGTTTTATAGCATTCTTTGATTCAGCCTAAGAGTGTTCTTAGTTCCAAGAACGGGAATAGAAAACTGAGGACGTTGAATAGAACGATGGGGCTGGAAGCCTGAATAGGGATTACTCCACGGTGCAATCCTTATTGCGGGCTGCCCATCCAGATTTGTATGCTGCCTGAGGAATTCTGGGAGCTGTAGTCTAAAAGCACACACCTACACACCTCTATTTTGGGCGGCAGGGAGAAGAAAAGAGGTGGGGAATAGATCCGGTTGGTGACTTGGCTGAATGTGAATCTCATCCACCCGACAAATGTAGAACATCTACATCATCCACCAGAGTGCCAGCAGAACCAAGAGGAAGGTCAGGGAAAGCTGTGTCATTGACATCCCCATTGTAGTTTGGGATATTTTTATTTCTAAGCTGCTTATTATTACACCTGAGAATTATTCTGCTTCTTAACACATTCTTCTTTCTGTGTGTGTACATTATATATTCCCCCACCCCACCCCCACATCACCATCTTTCTTAACCTTTATTTTTATCAAGTGCACTAAATCAGCTGGAGAATAATTGCTCTGAGGACTCTGCCAAATGAGTTCACATTTCGTTTACAGACTCCCTAATGCAAGATGAATTGATGAACTTTCGGAGATGCACATGATATAAATGATCGTGATGTGCCATTCTTAATTCCTTGCCATTGTCTCTGCTGGAAAACACTTGGCTCTTCAGACGAGGAGGGCCACGAAGGCTCATCAAACCCAAGGCGGGGGCAGGGCGGTCAAGTCGCTTCCAGAAAGCTTTGCCCTTCTGGCGAACAGAATTTAGGTTAAACAAACAAGGGTTAAGACGCCATCCCAGCAAAGACTGTCAGTCTACATAAAGGGGAAAGGGAGCATTGCTCCAGAAACAGAGCAAAAGCTATCTGCAAGATAGAAATTCTTCTCTTTTCTCTCCCCCCCCCCCCCGTTAAAAGCCATCCTGACTGCAATGCAGGAGAAGGAGTTCAGCTTGCTTGTGAATGCACAACAGATTCCCCCAGCTGCATGCCTTCCATATGCACTGGCCTACATATCCCATCATTTTCTTCAGCCAGTGTCATCAAACTGACTAGGGCTGATAGGAGTTGTAGTCCAACTTATCTGGAGGTCACTGGAAAAGGGAACTATGACCCAAAGTTTTCTTACAACTATGCCTGACAGACCTCAACTTTTCCATGAATTTTGTCTAGTCCCTCTCAGTCCTCCCTTTTGGACTACAGCTCCCATTCTCAGACCTGTAGTCCAAAAAAAAAAAAACTTTTCAAAGGCTTAATGTGGCAGTGGATATTGCTTCATCCATGGACAGTCAGCTTTTACAAATTCAAAATGTATTTTCTGAAGGATTATCTTGTATTGTTCCTTAATCCCTTGCCAACCAATTTCACTAAATGACTCTTGAGTTCTAGTGCAGTATGAGAGGCGTGAGGAAAGTGTCACGAAGTCTCTTGGCCTCCAGGTTCCAGTGATGGGAAACTCAGGCAAAGCTCCATGCTCCAATGGATTCCACTCTTAGGTCCACCCTTAGGACAGACAGACAGTTCATGAACAGCTTCATTCATCTCTCTCTCTCTCTCTCTCTCTCTCTCTCTCTCTCTCTCTCTCTCTCTCTCTCCCCCTCTCTTTCTCCTTTACAGAAAAAGGGAATGGTAAGCCATTTCTGAGATCACTGTACCTAGAAAAGCCTTTCCATAAGTTGGCATCAACTTGATGGCTTATTATTATTGTTAACATCTACCTCCTCCTCATCTATTCATCTTCCTGTAATGGCTTCAGTATACTGCAAATCAAGCTATGCTTCCCCTGTGTAATTTATTTATAACAGAGGAAAGGAAACCTTGGTTTTCAGCAATATCAAGGCCATTAGAGGGAGATGAAGCCTCAATCAATCTCTCCTTCATCACATGGAGATCCAGATCTAGATCCAGCTGGAAAAAGTGGGCAGTGGGGTTCCTTCCATTGCTGCAGCCACCAGAGAGAGAAGCCACAGCTGCAGGGGCTACACAAACTTCCCAGAAGGGAAGCATCCAAGTGCTTTGTGTCTCTCTCCCATGATTACTGGAAACAGACGTATAAGCTCCAAACTTGCTAAGTGTGCCATTTTCCATATTTTATATAAGTTAAAAGAATTTAGCTTCTCAGCATAGATTAATTCAGGTTAAGTCTTCTTATCCCTCTTTAAAAAATTACCCTGACCTGGATATAGGACTGTGGTTAAGAACAGAATCTTCATTAGAGTTCATCAATTCATCAATTAATTGGCCAGCCAAATCTTCAAAACCATTCTGATTGCCTAAAAAAGTATATGTGACTAGCAGATTTTAAACAATATTTCAATTATGTATAAAATTTAGAACAAGTTTTTCAGTCAGGGGTTAGGAATAATCTTTTTGTTGTGAATGGCTCCATCAACTTAGTTGAAACCTAGTGAAGGTCTCCCGGGCAGGTGGGGCTCGTTAGCCTTGGAAGGCAGCCCGTCTAGGAGAAGGAAAACTCCGATTTCAAACCTCCACTACCTTGTGGCTATATCCACCAAAGGAAAAGGCTTCAGAGTTAACCTCAAGGCAAAATCCGGAGCTGGAGTCCCGGAGGCAGTTTGTGACTGTGTACAGTCATGCTCTGGCAACTCCTGCGACGTCGCTGGAACCAGTTGTATTGGCTCTTGCCTTTCCATTGGACTACTTCAGTGATGTGGAGAGGGGGGATTTTCTGCTTGGGTAACAGCCTATCCTCCATATTATTTTACCCAGGCTTCGTGCTCTGGAGAGGACACTCCAGCTTCGCATACAGCGTCGAAATAACAAAGGAAGTAGCAGTTACCGGTTATAAGTCTTTGCTCGATTGGCATAGAGCATGACGCCAGGGGCTACTTCTGATGGTGGGAGAGGTCATTGCACCTCACTAGGTAGCTACCACCCGCCTTAAGCTGGGCAGCCCCCAGCCAGTAAGATGCTGCCTCGCCACGGTCTGTTAACCTCACGGGGTGCGTGGGGTTTAGGGTGAAAGCCGACAAGCAGATCGATAACCCTGCACCATGCAACAATCATAAGAAAACTTCTGCCCTAAAGTTGGGCACCTGGAATGTTCAGACAATGACCCCTTGCTTTTCTGACGACCTTCAGGAAATAGACGACATGCACAAGACAGCTGTCATCGACATGGAACTGAGTAGACTGCAGATGGACATTGTTGCCCTGCAAGAGACGAGATTGCCAGACTCGGGATCTGTCAAAGAAAAAAAAATCTCATTCTTCTGGCAGGGAAAACCATTGAATGAGACCAGGGAATATGGTGTTGGCTTTACGGTTAGAAATACTCTGCTGAGATCCATTATTCCACCTACTGCAGGGAGTGAAAGAATCCTGTCTCTGCAGCTCTATTCATCAGCAGGACTGGTCACCCTTATTAGTGCATATGCACCAATACTGTCGTCTACAGCAGAAGTCAAAGACAAATTCTATGACGATCTGGCAGCTACCATCAAAAAAATCCCGGCAAGAGAGCCGCTGTTCATTCTCAGAGAATTTAACACTAGAGTTGGTGCTGATCACAATTGTTGACCCACTTGTTCAGGCTGTTTTGGCATTGGGAAGATGAACAAAAATGGCCAACGCTTGCTGGAGTTTTGCTGTTATTACGGTCTTTGTGTCAGCAACACGTTCTTTAATACGAAGCTTCAACACAGAGTTTCCTGGAGACATCCAAGATCCAAGCATTGGCATCAGCTCGATTTGATCCTCACTAGACGTGGTGGTGCTGCGGGTTAAACCACTGAAGCCTCTGTGCTGCAAGGTCAGAAGACCTGCAGTCCTAAGATCGAATCCACGCGACGGAGTGAGCCCCTGTCGCTTGTCCCAGCTCCCGCCAACCTAGCGGTTCGAAAGCATACAAAATGCAAAAAAAATGCGAGTAGATAAATAGGTACCACCTTGGTGGGAAGGTAAACGGCGTTCCGTGTCTAGTCACGCTGGCCACGTGACCACAGAGGATTGTCTGCGGACAAACGCTAGCTCTATGGGTTGGAAACGGAGATGAGCACCGCCGCCTAGAGTCGGACACGACTGGACAAATTGTCAAGGGGAACCTTTACCTTTACCTAGACGCTCTAGCCTTCCTAGTATTATGATCACACGCAGTTATCAGGGTGCTGATTGCAATACTGATCACTCCATGGTGTGTAGCAGAGTAAAACTGCAAATAAAGAGATTCTATCACACGAAAAAGGAAGGAAGACCACGTATTGACATCAGCAAGACTCGCGATCAGAGAAAAGTGGAGGAATTTGCCCAAGCGCTTGAGGAAACTCTTCCAGGCCCGGCTGGTGCAAATGCACTTGAATGATGGGAACATTTCAAGAATGCTGTTTTATAACTCCGCCTTGTCCTCATTTGGCAAGAAGACCAAAAAGACGGCAGACTGGTTTGAAGCCCATTTGGAGGAGTTGATGCCAGCCATCGAGGAAAAGAGGAGAGCTCTAGCAGCATACAAAGCCTGTCCTAGTGAGTACAACTTGCAGGTTTTTCAAGTTGCTCATAGCAAAGTCCAACAGACTGCCAGGAGATGTTCTAACGATTATTGGCTTCAGCTCTGCTCTCAGATACAGATAGCAGCGGACACAGGTAACATCAAGGGAATGTATGACGGTATCAAGCAGGCTTTAGGTCCAATACAGAAGAAATCTGCTCCTTTGAAGACTGCTACAGGTGTGATCATCCAGGACCGAGCACAGCAGATGGAACGCTGGGTGCAGCACTACTCTGAGCTATATTCTAGAGAGAATGTAGTAACCGAAGAGGCATTAAATAACATCAAGTGCCTGCCTGTCTTAGAAGAGTTGGACAGCGAACCAACTTTAGCAGAAATAAAAGCAGCCTTGGATTCCCTCACCTCCAGCAAGGCACCTGGGAAGGATAACATCCCTGTTGAAATGCTGAAGTGCTGTAAAAAGATCATCACCACTGAGCTGTATGAAATCTTTTGTCTTTGCTGGAGCGAAGGTGGAGTACCACAGGACATGAAGGATGCAAACATTGTCACATTGTACAAGAACAAAGGCAACAGGGGCGACTGCAATAACTACCATGGCATCTCTCTTCTCAGCATTGTAGGGAAGCTGCTTGCCCGTGTTGTGCTGAAGAGGCTCCAGGTGCTTGCAGACAGAGTCTATCCAGAATCACAGTCTGGATTTTGAGCTAATAGATCAGACAGTTACAGGAGAAATGTAGGGAACAATGATAGCCACTCTTGGTGGCCTTCATAGATCTTACAAAGGCCTTTGATTTGGTTAGCAGGGACGGCCTTTTTAAAATACTTCCCAAGATTGGATGTCCACCTCGACTCCTCAACATCATCAGGTCCTTTCATGAGGAAATGAAGGGCACTGTAGTTTTTGATGGCTCAACATAAGATCCCTTTGACATCCAAAGCGGAGTGAAACAGGGCTGTGTCCTCATGCCGACTCTGTTTGGGATCTTTTTTGCTGTCATGTTGAAGCACACTTTTGGAACTGCAACAGAAGGTGTCTATCTCCAGACTAGATCTGATGGAAAGCTCTTTAATCTCTCTAGATTGAGAGCAAAGACCAAAGTCCAGCTGAAATGTATGCGGGACATCCTCTTCACTGATGATGCAGCTGTTGTTGCCCATTCTGCTGAAGAGCTCCAACAACTTATGAATCATTTTAGCAAGGCCTGCCAAGATTTTGGACTAACAATCAGCCTGAAGAAAACACAAGTCATGGGCCAGGGCGTGGACTCACCTCCCTCTATTACCATCTCCACACAAGAATTGGAGGTTGTTCATGATTTCGTGTACCTTGGCTCAACTATCTCTAACACACTCTCTCTCTAGATATTGAGCTGGATAAATGCATTGGCAAAGCAGCTACCATGTTCTCTAGACTCACAAAGAGAGTATGGCTTAATAAGAAGCTGACGGCATATACCAAGATCCAGGTCTATAGAGCTTGTGTCCTTAGTACACTCCTGTACTACAGTGAGTCCTGGACCCTTTGTGCACGGCAGGAGAGGAAGTTGAACACGTTCCATATGCGTTGTCTGTGACACATTTTTGGTATCATCTGGCAGGACAAAGTTCCAAATAGAGTAGCCCTAGAACGAGCTGGAATTTTTAGCATGTATACATTCCTGAAACAGCGACGTCTACGTTGGCTCGAGCATGTCATGAGAATGGCTGATGGTCGGATTCCAAAAGATCTTCTGTATGGAGAATTAGTGCAGGGAAAGCGCCTCCAGAGGGAGACCACAGCTGCGATACAAGGATATCTGCAAGCGGGATTTGAAGGCCATAGGAATGGATCTCAACAGATGGGAAACCCTGACATCTGAGCGTTCAGCCTGGAGGCAGGTGGTGCATCATGGCCTCTCCCAATTTGAAGAGACACTTGTTCATCAGGCCAAAGCAAAGAGGCAGTCCCGAAACCAGCCAAACCAGGGAGCTTGACAGGGGACAGATTGTATTTGTCTTCAGTGTGGAAGGGATTGTCACTCTCAAATTGGCCTCCTCAGCCACACTAGACACTGTTCCAAGACCTCTATTCAGAGCACATTACCATAGTCTCTTGAGACTGAAGGATGCCTACAACAGTGAAGGTCCACATTCTAGCAGTGAGCTGTACAGAGCCTGAAATGGAAAGGTCAGAAAGAAGATATGTCTTTTACTTGATATGTATTTACAATCCCTCTTCAGTTAGGCCTCCTGAAGAGGAAGTGGGACACAGCTGGCTTTTAGACTCTGCGTGTGAACTCAGGAAGTTTATTTGTCAAGGACGGGAACTCTCCAGTTTCTGGGACACATCCTCCTGGCTCCCCAGACTGTCAACTTGAATTTCGAGATCCTGTCTGGCCCGTGCCCTCCTTTCGTTTCAAGTTCTTGAAACCTTACTCTGCTGTGTAACAGCAAAGCTGATGGGAAAATCGCACACGAGCTAGAGAAGAATGCTGGGATGCAAATATCTTTAGCCTTGTTGTTGTTCTGTGCCATCAGGTCAGAACTGACGTACAGTGACTCTAATAGGACTTTCAAGGTAAGTAAGATATTTAAGAAGTGGTTTTACCGACCAGGGAAGGAAGTAGTATTTCCAGATCCCTTCTAGACATCTTTCTCAGTCTTTCCAAATTTAAAAATGAACATTTTGGCAAAGTATAGATGGTGGCCAGTCTTGGAAGCCTGCAGGAGCAAAGTCCCTGCAGAGGGACTTTTTCATCATATTTTCCCAGACCAGGTCAGCTTCTGTTCAGCCCTGGTTTTGAATCAATGTGGAAGAAATGTGTTTTTCAAGAACATTTGGCTCATGGTGGATCCTTGATGGGTGTCCTTGGCAAAACGGCCATCTGACTTTAAGAGTTAGACTACCCTGGGTTAGCATCTTGAAGTGGGAAAAAGGGACTAGTCCTTACTGAGCTGAGAAACAAACTAAGGTTTAGATCAATGGTTCCCTACCTTGGATAACCCAGGTGTTCTTGGACTGCAACTCCCAGAAACCCCAGCCAGCACAGCTGGTGGTTGAGGCTTCTGGGAATTGCAGTCCAAGAACACCTAGGTAATTCAAGGTTGGGAACCACTGGTCTAGAGGGAGTATTTGTTCCCCTCTAGATACCCAATTGTGTACTGGTGATGTAGGTATTTTTCCACCATTCAGATGATGCAAAGCTTAAATCAGTATTAACAGTGACCAAAAGTGACCACCCTAGCTTTTTTGAAAAACCACTTCCTGTAGGTGATATCTTTGTTTGTTTCAGTTCGTAAAGGGCCTAGAGTTCAGGAGTTAGGATCCTCTCAGGTCAGAAGCTTTCAGTTCATTGGTAATTTATGAAAATAACAATAACAATAATCCAACAAGGACTATTCCTATAGCATTTCCTCAAGATTTTTAAACCACTCTTTTTTAAAGATAGCCAATTTCCAAAAACAGACTAGCAGGAGGTGCCAGTGCCAAAGGCTTCCTTCCATCAAAATCTTTCATTTCACCCCCTAATCTACAAAACAACAGAGGGGAAAAAACAAAAAAATCCAACAAAGATAATTTTAAAGTATTTCTTCAAAATGTTTGAAGTATTTTTGAACCAGCACAAGTCCCACTTCAGATTTTATATTGTTGTGATATGATGATGAGAGTGGCTTTTTGTATTCTAAACTTAATTAACCATCCTGAGCTATTCTAAATAAAGTGGAACATACAATAGATTCTTATTATTTCTTCTGTCCTTCACAAATCCTTCCAGTACCTTTGGCTATAAATCACTTGGTATCTAGTGTATTTCTTTGCACTTGCCAGATTTTTCTTCTCTTTCTGTATTATTCCTCCCTCCCTCCCTCCCTCTCTCTCTCTCTCTCTCTCTCTCTCCCTCTGCATAAACTATTTGTCATGTAGTTTACTTGAGTATTTGAGATTCTCTGATTTTATTACATGTTGATTTTATAATTAACCTTTTTCGTATTTTCTGTCTTTTGGCCAAATATAAAATGGAATGAGCTAAGTAATGCTTGATCCACTGGGCTATAAGAGAGGAGCCAAACTGATCTTAATCCATGCATATTTTACTTCACTATCAGATACAGATCTCTTACTCCAGGTTCAGTGGCCCCAGAATTTGGTTTTCAGTCTACCCATGTTCAAAGCAGAAGTAAGATGGACAAACCAGTCTATTTCCCATTCACGCAATTACTGGTCTGTGTTACTTTTACACTTATTCATTCCGTGAATCTAATTCATCAATTGGATTTTGAATTCATGCAGAAGAATATTGTATTCCAGCTTAGCACAAGAGACATGATCATGATCTCCAGCAATACTTTATTTGGAGTGAGAGATATTTCAAAACAAAAGCAATCTAATACCAAGGGGAAGAAGTCAAATACAGCAGTGGTTCCCAACCTTTTCCCAAGTGTGAACTGTTTTGGGGGGGCGTGGCATGCTCGCACTGGGGGCGTGGCATGCTCACGGGGGTGTGGTGCACTCGCGGGGGGTGGAGCGCCCTCGCGCGCATGCGCATGGCACACTCTTGTGGGGGCACTCACGGGGGGGCAGAAGATCTGTGTCCGCAGCCCGGTCCTGCCTAGGCCGCGGACCACTGCCAGGTCGCGGACCAGGGTTGGGGACCTCTGAAATACAGGACAGGCATCTCTCTTAAGAATTTCATGCTGGACATTTTCTGGAATCATCACTCTTATCAGGGAAAATAATCCAGTATTTGGGGAAGAAGGTGTCAGTAGCCAGTGACCAAGCCACCCAAGAGATTTTGGCTCCGAGTCAGAAAAGTAACTTCATGCTCTCAGAGAAAGAGCGTGATCACAATTTGGGATTTTAGAACAACCTGCAGTTCTGACTTTGCTTCTCAACTTCTTAATCAAGCATTCATTGCTTTTGTTTTAATATCAGTAAATATAGCATAATTTTTTCATGACTTGAATTTTAAACTACACACTTCTTTGTTTGCACTGCACATTTGTTTCCTGGATCACATATTCTGTGTCTGATTGCACAAATATGTGCATGCACAAATGTGGACGAATAAGCTTTAAGTGTACTTTGATAGTAATCCTGAGTGAACGACTGTGCTCGGAAATCATCTTGTCTGAAACGTACCCATATTTCTCTCATTCTTTATCCAGCTCTACATCACATAAGAATCCTGCGCAGAGCAGAATGGAAGAGAGTGATAGAAGATCAGTGCAATCCAGAGTGAACAAAACATGTTGTAATTTCATCAGCATGAGATTTTCAGTTTACCAGCTTTCAAACACAAATACGCATGCACACTATGTTTGATGAACAGCTAATTACGTTTTGGAAGTATGTTAATGTTCATAATTAAGCATAGTTCATCACTGTAATTTTGCCACTAAATCAAGGTGGAATGCTATGACAATGACGGTAAATTGTATTATTTCAATAACAAGTTATGGGCATACCGCAGGGGGGGAAATGAAGACAGACACTCAAGTAATCTTTCAAGGATTGGCTGATGTCATTATTTAAAACCAACCCATTGTTGCCATTTACCTACCACATGGTCTTGACCCAAATGGGTCCACAAACATGTGATACTCCAACAGCACTTGTGCAAAATTCTACTCACCAAATTAAGTGAAGCTTTTTTAAAATTAAGTCAAAAGGGTTAGTTTTAATCCATTAATTTATATTATTAAGTTAAATGTTCTTCTTATATAGCAAAAGATAGATTCCAACTCTGCTCATGTAGTTTTCAATTATTATTTTTCTTGGAAGTCTCTCCCGTCTTCCTGCCCATTTTCTCATTTGATTACTCGTACCCTCGGATATCCATTCATTTCCTTGACAACCCTTAAATTCATGAAGGAAAAGGCTACAAGTCATGATTAGCAATGGGAAAACTTACCTCATCAGCAACTGTACTTGGCTCCCTATGTTACAAATCCAATCTCATGAGTTCAGATGAAAATTCTCATTTGAGAATAATTAAACTGAGAATCATTAATCTGACATCTCATTAAAATTATGGATTCGGACACATGCACATCACCAGAATCTATGTGCATTGTCTTTAAACAAATGTAAAAGTATAAAAAGAATCAAGGGTATTTGTGTATTCCTGTTGTGACCACGGGGCAGGGGCACGTTAAATTTGGCATTCCTACCTCACAATTAGAAGTAGAGAAAGAGAAACTCAGAAAAGAGAAAGGAGATCATGCTTTTTTGCTTTAGAAATTACCCTTCCTTGTTTTTCCTGATGCAGCAATGGTGTAAATAGTTGAAATCATCTGGTTGCAAAAAACCATTAATTTTAGATCCAGCAGCAATGAGAGTGTCAGAGTGAAAAGATGGAAACTGTAGAACAGCAGGCTTCCTGGATTTCCCTTTTAAGAAAGTATCAAAGACAGATATGCCCATTGCCTTTTCAAAGCCCCTCACTCATTCCCTTCCAGGTGGCTGCCTTAAGAAACCAAATGTGATTTTCCCTAGGCAGCAAAAAGAAGGTGGGAAAATAAAAATAAAGCACTGCATTCATCTCTGCAGACTGTTGCTGGTACCCATTCGTTCCACCTGCATCATTCAATCAAGGCCTGCCCTTGCCATTTGTGTTTCCCATTTGTAGGAATGGGGGTCTTCACAGAATACTGACTGAAACCGCATGAATATTATCATAGACTCAAAGTAGAATCAGATCAGAGTATTATCAAAAGGCACAGGGCAATCAGCCCTGATCTAGGGGCCCTTTATTGGGAAGAGAGTGAATTGTGAGGCACTGTACATCCCTCGTATCTTCCCCTACACATGACAGAAGTCTGATGTCACTTCCACAGGACATGTGCTCTGGAGGCCATTGGGCACAGTGATCCTTCCAGCTCTACAGTTCTCTGGTTAGCCGCCATGGTTCTATCCTATGGAATCCCAGTACATGTACTCTTCCCTGACTAACAGCACTGAGCTCTTTAGCAGAGACTTCTAAGTGATTCACCACACTGTCAATCCCAGGATTCTATGGAGTAGGGCCATGTCTTGACCCATCCGTCAGTAGGTTCTTTTGGATTCAAGAGGCAATAAGTACAGTGAGGAAACATTACAGAACTGCATTTCCCAGTCCTTTCAGACCACACACCTGCAAAAGGGGGAGCCTGCAAAACATCAACGAAAAATAGGGCCTTCTCAGTGGTGGCGCCCTCTGTGTAGAATGCCCACCTGCAAGAAATACACCAGATACCCTCCCTCTGTACCTTTAAGAAGCTGCTGAAACATCGCTTTTTAGGAAGCCTTTGGGGAGGCCCTCCTCAGTTAATAAGATAGAGGAGGAGAGAAGCAGAAAAATCTTGAGTGAAATAATGCTGGATTGTTAATTTTCCGCTGCTTATTCTGGTATGTGTAATTATAGTTAGTTCAATATTTGTTACAGTTGGTTGATTTTATAATATATATTCTTTGCATTTTGCTGTACATCACCCAAATTAGCGGGTTTGCTAGATGGGTGGTATAAAAATTGAATAAATAAATACATTTATTTAAGAGACAATGTAACAGGAAAAGCAATAGCAACAGCAAAACACAAGATAATGGAAAAGGAGCAAAATGAATGAGACATGGCCTGCAGTCTTGTCAGAAACCCCATGGCAGTTGGTGTTTCCTAGCAGGTGTGCGGCACCAATGTGGGAATGGCCTGTAGTTGTGACTACCTGGACAAGGACTTTGGTGACCTTTTTTACTGCTCTTGGCACCTCCACACCAACAAGAAGCACCATGAAGTCCTTCTTAATTGGTAAAATGATAAGAGGGCAATTTACTAATTGGTATTATGATAAAAAATATCTTACTAATTGGCAAAAGGAGGATAGAGATGTCTTCAAGCGTTTGATTTATGAGCAAAAGCCCAATCACCTAATATTTCCAATTCCAAGTGTCCAAAGTTGGGCCTTGGCCTCACGTACACACCGACTGGATCCTGGCCTGTTATGACAAAGGTCTTTATGTGCGGGCCATGGCAGTTAAAGTGGTATCAGACAGACATAATTGTGTGCTGCAGACACATTTTATGTGTATAACATGAGTTGTTTCCAGACCAGAGCATCTCACCATATTACTTGTCTAATGAGCCGTGTTCATGTACTCTTATGTTTCTGCATCAGGACCAATCAAAGGAAGACATTGGCTA
The DNA here is from genome assembly GCA_037013535.1 of Intellagama lesueurii. NCBI lineage: Eukaryota > Metazoa > Chordata > Lepidosauria > Squamata > Agamidae > Intellagama > Intellagama lesueurii. The sequence goes on along the minus strand of JBAJHW010000010.1, from coordinate 23,132,404 downwards.
CAGATTGGGGATCAACAACAGTAGCATTTCACAGGATGCCTATTGGCAACAGCACTCTCAAGAATGAGACAGCTCTCAGCTGTCACTCTCGGATCCTTCTGTTCTTCCACCTCTTTACAACAGCTGACTTACTCTCCCTGTGTCCTACATGCTATTCCATTAATTCCACAGCTTTCTGTCCCTCCATATGTTTGATCACTCCATCACTCTTGTCTGGTCTAGCCCACTTTCACTGCCTGCCTTCAGCACCTTGGGCTATTTATTCTTCAGTGCTGACTGGGGGGTTCTGGGAGTGTATTTTTTTTTTAAGCTCTTGTTCCTCCTTCATAACAACAGCCACTCCCCTTCACTGAGCTCCTCACCCTCCTTCCTTCTTTCAGATGGTATGTTCATGCTGAACCCAGAGACACAATTCTGTAGCAAGCAAGCCCACTCAACCACCCACTGCATGCAGGTACAAACGTTTACTTAATAACGACAGCAAGGAAAAAATTCACCATCAGAAATCCTGGATGCAAGTCAAGTACCTGGATCAGAAATTAGAGAGAAATGTTCAACAAGCAGTGGATGGAGACTAATTAACAAGCGTTCTTCTTCAAATGTGCTTGACTCTTCGTAGAAAGTTCAGATGCAACTGGCTTAAACGTGGAGTAAATAAACAGTTAAAAGGAAATGACTCCATATTCATGTTTTGCAAATATAGCAATTAACATCAGAGCAAGTGGAAAATGGAGTCTGGATGCTTAGTCATGCAGGATGCACCAGCACAGAAAGTATACATTAAATAGTAATCAGTATGGTTTCAATAAGAGATGCATTGAGATGCGGTGGATCAAGGCCTGATCTTGTCACATATTTGGAATTACAAACCCAAAAGAAGCAGCATACCAATCATACAAAGATAATGGCACTTCCAGTCACAACATCCATATATTCTCTCCCAAAAATGGTTAACAGTTAATTAGCCATCATTAAGCTCAAAAGTCCAATTCAGTTAAGGTTAGGTTGTGGGACGAATTTTTAACAGTTAATGCTACAGCTGATGCTACATAACCATTTCAGTTAGATTACTATAACATACCAGGAAAGAAATATGAAAAGCATAGCATGATTTTAGTTCTATCCCTCTTCCCACACCCACCCCTAGGTTCCTCTATGCCTTGCTACTTTGCCCTCTCAAAAACAACCTTATAAGGTAGGTCAGGCTGGAGGGGGGGATCTGGCCTTTCAATGAGTTTTATCACTCAGTGGTAATGTGAACCTGAATCTCCCACGTTCCAGTCCAACACCATGCACTTATCTCTTTCTCATAGGCACACAGAGACAGACACGGGAATTATGTACCTGATTAGTATATACCAGTGGTTCCCCACCTTGGGTAACCCAGGTGTTCTCGGACTGCAACTCCCAGAAACCTTGGGCAGCACACCTGCTGGATGAGGCTTCTGGAGCTGCAGTCCAAGAACACCTGAGTTATCCAAGGTGGGGACCACTGGTACATATGATACTCCCTCCATCTCTCTCTCTCTCTCTCTCTCTCTCTCTCACACACACACACACACACACACACACACACACACACACACACACACACACACACACACTTACTTGTCTGCTGAAGAAAAATCTTTAAACTCTATCCTCTCTGAGCCCACACTTTTTGACAGATATATTTAATAATCCCAGTTATATGGGCATTGTTCTGTTGTTGTTGTTGTTGTTGTTGTTGTTACACTCTGTACATACTCAGGGGCTATTTCACATATTCCAAAATTTACTCACAGAGCTATATGATGAGCTACAATTCATCCTTAGAGCTGAAACTAATTTGAGGGCAAATTCTCATGCAAAGCCTCTTACCGTAAAATTAGTGGGTTGACAATTCAATGCAAGTCCTAAAGCTTTAAGATGACAAATGCAATGCAAATAACCTGAGTTGTGTTTTAAAATTAACTGCATTTTGCCCACCTTTGTGGAATTTTTAATGCCATTAATTGCCGCTTACGCTACTAAATAGAACATGTCACTGCTGTCTTCTGCTTTCTCCATGATCAGAGGCAGGGTGCCTGGAGAGCATAAGCTGGAAAGAGGTATGGTTCTCATAGAGTTCCTGTGGGCTTTGCAGCGACTTCAGGTTGGCCTCTGGAGGAAGCAGGCTGCAGGTAGGATGGGATGGTAAGACTGATCAAATAGGGATCATCTGTATAGCATTATGATGCCCCACTTCAGACTGACTTCTTTGTTCAATTTCCAGTCTGCAGTTGGCTCTGCCTTCCGAAAGTCTCAGAGGGTTGAAACTGGGGCCAAGGAAGGCACTGAAATCTGTAGTTGGATCTAGTGGTGAGTGTCAGGGAAATGAGCAGCAACACCTGCCAGGCCTGCTCAGTTCTGTTTATTTATTTACTTGAAAGCATATGCTTTCCTTTTTGAAAAAAGGAAACCACATTCATCTTTTTCATGGAGAGCCTGTGCCCAAGCCTCAGGGCAGAGGAGATGGTGCCACTTGTCCCTGATGCTAAGTTTAATTTAATTTAATTTTTATTTTATTTTATCCCACCCCCTAGGCCAGGCTATTACTCTGAGCAGTTAAGAAATCACAGAAACATAATATAAGCATATAAAAAAACAGCCATAATAATCTAATTTCATAACAGAAACCACAGAAAAGAAATCAGATCTCTAAATCTCTAAATCTGAAACAGCTAATACCAAAGAAGAAAAGAACATATATATAATTTATATATAAATCACATTACAGGAATACAATAACAGGTGGCACAACAAAGACAAGAGTTATCATTGTTGTTGTTTAGTCGTTAAGTCATGTCCGACTCTTCGTGACCCCATGGACCAGAGCACGCCAGGCCCTCCTGTCTTCCACTGCCTCCCGGAGTTGGGTCAAATTCATGTTGGTAGCTTCGATGACACTGACCAACCATCTCGTCCTCTGTCATCCCCTTCTCCTCTTGCCCTCACACTTTCCCAACATCAGGGTCTTTTCCAGGGAGTCTTCTCTTCTCATGAGATGGCCAAAGTATTGGAGCCTCAGCTTCAGGATCTGTCCTTCCAGTGAGCACTCAGGGTTGATTTCCTTCAGAATGGATAGGTTTGATCTCCTTGCAGTCCAGGGGACTTTCAAGAGTCTCCTCCAGCACCTCCAGAGTTATCATAGACAAAGGTAATCATAGACAAAATTAGTCCAGGGTAATGCTATGGAAGGCCTGCATAAACAGCCATGCTTTAAGTTGTTTCCTAAAGCCAATGAGGGAAGGAGCCTGATACACCTCTAACAGGAAGGAATTCCATAATAATGTGGCCACCACAGAGAAGTCCCTGTTTTGAGTAGCTGACTTCTGGGCTTCTTTGCAGCTCTGTTTCTGAGACAGACTCAGTCAGGAGCTGCCCACAAGTGGTACTTTAGGAGTGGACTGGCACTGTTAGCAATAAATGTGTAGCAATTATTTTCATCAGACCTTCAAAACAATCATGCCTGCCTTGCGTCCATTTAAGTAGAAAGGTGGGGTAAAAATAATTTAAATAAATAATGAATAAATAGGCATTGCTACCCCTGCCGTTTAAAATAATCCTATGTCTAGCTTGATCACTGGGGCATTATGGATGCCATAGTCCAAAAAGAAGAGCATTGCCCATCTCTGGGTTCAGTTCACACACCTGTGCATTTTTGCTCACAGTCCCATTGCATCATGGGAATTTCTTTAAAACAAGTCAGGGGCGTTCAACGTGGGCATCACTGTACAGGTAGCACACGTGGGGCAAAATTGCAGCAGATGGTTTAGAAGAAGACAGCATGTCAACTGAGATGATTCTGCATAGCAGAATTAAAATAAATACATCCAATATGTGGGTCCTGTACAGATATGCAATGCTTGTTGATGAAAACAATCATAGCTCCTTAGCCCAAGGTTAGCATGAGGCACATTCATTGAAAACAGGCTTCTGTATAGTCCTTAGCTAGTGTCCACTAATGGTTTGATTTATTGTCAGTGCCACTGAAAATACACATATGCAGCCTATTGTTTCTTATTATATTCTGTCTCTTTCACTAGGATGCCACCACCAGCTGTTATAGTTTCAGTGTTTAAGGAAAGCACAAATGTGAATAGCAAGAGAAAATTAAAGAACCAAACCAATGTCTTCGTACCATTGTTCAATCTAAGTATAAAAATATGTGTGGGAGGGAAGGAAGGAAACATTCTATCCTTCCTTGAACTTCAGGCCAACTATGATCATTTCTGATCTTCATTCTACACACTGCATGACTTAACGTTGTATGGCATTGGATTAGAGCACAACAGCTGTCTGAGATAGCTTAGTGGAAAGGAGCACCTGGTTGCAGACCCAGGGGTTGAGAGTTTGATTTGCCAAAGTGCCTTCTGGAAGAAAAGCCAGCCTGTATAGTCTTGGGCAAACTGCTCAGTCTCAGATTGTCCCTGGAAGAACGTAGTGGTAAATACAGTACAGTGGTGCCTTGACTTACAAACTTAATCCATCCCAGAAGATGTTCGTAAGTCAAAACGTTCGTAAGGCAAATCAGCATTTCCCATAGAAATGCATTGAAAACCGATTAATCCGTTCCGGCTGTTTTTTGTTCTTATGTTGAGGCACCGTTTGTAAGTCAAAGCATTAGTTCCCATAGGAACTAATGCAAAACCGGTTAATCCGTCCTCTACCACTAGGGGGAGAATTTTTTTTTTAACCTAAGATGACTTAGGTTTAAAAAAAGGGCACGAAAGGAGGGAGGGAGGGAGGGAATGAACACCTTTTAAACAGAACACCTTTAAAACCAAGCAGCTTTAAACCAAACCAAGCACCTTTTAAACCAATTTTTACATTTTAAAATTACAGTACCAGGCAGTCCAAAGTCCATTTCCCGCTTTCCCTGTGGTTTTTTTGTTCGTAAGTCAAAGCTCTGTTCGCAAGTCAAAGCAAAATTTTGCGAACGGAGCTGTTCGTAAGTAAAAATGTTCGTACGTCGGGGCGTTCGTAAGTCAAGGCACCACTGTACTCTGTACCTAGAAAACCCTGGAAAGGGTTGCCATGAATTGAAATTGACTTGACAGAGGACAATTACCAATTAGAGCACCAGTAAAAGCAGCAAATGATCTGATCCAGTGTGGAAAGAGGCAAAAGACAACTGAATAATCAGAAAGGCCTAAGTCAGTGGAGGCTGCTGATTCCAGGCTAAACAATCTGCTCTGGGATTTTGGCCAAAACTTTACAGGAACTGTCCAGGGTACTGAATCTGTTCTGGGAATATAGTTCCACACTGTGTTTGGCTCGTGTAAAGTTCAGGTTAAAACACAAAGCAGATTCTTCATCATCATCATCACTATAGAACTGCAGAACTAGAAGCTACCTTATGGATCATCAAGTCCAGCCCCTGTCAAGGAGGCAGATTGGGGAACTGAACTCTCAGCCTCCGGCTCCTCAGCCATATCCTAAACCACTGAGATATCCATCAGTTCATCACTTCTGTGAAATCAAATTCATCAACCACCTCTGGTCTGAGTGTGTTTTCCTCCTCTGCTCCTTTTATTAGTCTATGTTTAGATTGGTAATTGCAGGCTTTCCTTCCTCCTCCTCCTCTAAGTTCCATTCCTAGTTCCTATTGCTCCTCTGTTTTTCTTAGGCAAAGCAGCAGACCTGCAAGCATGAAAACCAAGTCCAGGAGGCTTCTGCAACAACATTCATACAAATCTTTCCTCCTGCACTGTCCTAAATGGATTTTGTTAGGGAAAGAATAGTATGCTTTTTCTTTCTACGTATGTGTGTGTTTTGTGTCGTCAACTCAGAAACCCTAATAGGGTTTTCAAGGTAAATGAGATATTTAAGGAGTGGTTTTACCAGTTCCACTCTCCTAGTGATTTTCCATGGCCAAGTGGGGATTTGATGGAGTTCTAGTCCATCACTCCATCCACTACACCACACTGGGAAACTTTCTACCTTATCACTACTAAGTCAGAATAAGTGTTTCTATTCAATGGTCAGAAGCTCAGTGCTAGTTCACTCAGCTCTGCCAGTTTAAATACCAAATAATTTTGTTCAGACTTTTGAATCATGTGACATTTTTTTCCATCCACATTCGGTTTCCTTAGAGGTTTATCTCCTTAGAGGTTTATCTATTGTTGTCAGCCGCCCAGAGTAGTCAGTTGACTAGATGGGTGGGGTATAAATTTAATAAATAAATAAATAAATAATATCTCTGTTGGGTGAGCCTGCAGTGACCATTGCCATGCTTCCTTTGCCAAGGGAAGGTTATTATGCAGGAACTCTGCAGCCAATTGCTTCTGCGCTACCTGAACCTGCATCTAGAAGGCCCTCACCAGTGACACTCAACAGGTCCTGATATGGTTACTCTTTCAGACCAGGTTAAATTAGATTTGCACTTCCGAGTGTTGCTTCACATGCAGTCTGCTTTGTTTTGTAAGCCTCTGATCTAGTCTATTGCAATATTTTTTTCCCTTGTATTACACACGCCTTCACTATTAAAGCTTAACTGGTGCCATGGTAATGCCACTGGTGATACTGTTTCTTCTTTGTCCAGGGATTTTAAAAGTTGGCAAGTGTTTGTTAATTTGCTTGTAGCTTAGTCTGGGGCATTTTAATGTCTCTGGTCTGTTTCACTGTACTGTTGTTTTATGCTTTTAAATCTAAATGTTTGGGTGATTTTTTTGTTCTTATAAATTTGTTCACACACCACCACCACCAGTATCTTGGGGTGGCATGCAGGTTTTAATACACTGTAACAACATCATATCAATAAAGGCAATATCAACAACATCAAAAGAATGACTTTGACAATGATGATAACAATGACAACAATAGTTTGTCCTTTGTTTTCAAGAAAAGCATTCCATCAGTGCAGATCGCAGCCATCATCATTGATGCTGACCTTGAGGTTTTAGGTGCTCTGGCCAATCTTCTAGTGATAAACCTCTTTGGGCTTAGCTAGGTTGGCTAATTAAAAGTAAGAAATATTTAGAAGCTTTGGAAGAACTGCCATAGCAGATAAAAAAGATGGATAATTATCAGGTATTGTATGTTTGGTTTGGAAGATACCAACCCAACAGCAGCGCAAGTCCTCCCGGCATCTGACTTGGGAAGAAAAGCCTCTGCCACCCATTGCTGCCACTACCACATGGAATGCTGTGATGTCATACTGACAACAACGAGGAAAAGGAAGGCAGTGCTGGCACCATCTTCTTTTCTCAAGCCACTACTGACTCTTTGCCTTCATAGCAGGGCTGCTTCTCATTCAGCTTTGTGAATAATTTGATGGTGTCATCATGGCTAATGGCCAGCCCATGCCAGCAAAAACATTAACATCCCTATTCTACACCAAAAATGTTCACCCAAGAATATTTGATCTGCAGGCCCATCCAGACCACAGACTCAACCTTGACATTGGTCACTTCCAAGTCTTAAAGGTGATGTGGTGAATGGTGTTAGGGCTTCAACCAAGACAATTTAGATGTAAATGTTCAGCTAGCCTGGACATTCACTGTGTGATATGAACCACTGACTCTCTTGCCATCTAATTCACCTCAAGGAGGTTGCTGTGACATCAAAAGGAAGTGATGGCTCTCTACATTAAGGGCAGGGAATCTCTTTGGTTGAGGACCAATTTATGCTCAGAGCAGTTTTCAGAGTCCATGTTCCAGTCAGGGGCAGATCCAACAGCAAGAAGATGGGATCAAAAAGAACAGGACATTTTGAGGAACAACAGTTCTATAGTCAGTAAATAAGCTTCTCAGAATCCCTAAAAGAATATGTAGAAGAGCTGATGGTGTCACATGGAAGGAGGCCTGCCCTCCTGGAGAACCACAGAAGGTCAGACAGGACCCCAGGAGAGTTGGATTTCCCACCCCTGTTGTACTTCAACCTGAGGTCAGATTAAACTGTGATGAATTCTGGATTTGTGCTTCTGAAAAAGCAAAAGTGTTCACCTTCTGTCCTATAAAACAAACTGTTTAGGTTTAGGAGATGGTTCCAAACAAGACGATACTGAATGTACTCAAGGAGTTAAATGCAATGCATTAATTCCAATAATGGGCAATTCTCCCACAGACTTCCGCAGCCCCCTTCACAAATCTAACAACTGCTCCAGAGGGCAAGAAACTCTTTAGAGGTTTTTGGACAAATTGATATGTTATAGGGGAAATCTCCATGCACTGGTGATCTTTTGTCAAACTGATATTGAAATCAACACAACAAATCTCTTAGGATCCTAGTTTTGAAAATGGAGTATTAACAGAACCATTAGATTAGCAGTTAGTAGTTAGTAATTAGCACCTAGCCATGAAAAGCTTTTGAAACAATGCATCACAAAGCTCTCACACAAGAACAGCATTCTAGCCCAGCAATTCCTAATTTTCAGCCATTGAAGGCTTTTGACTTCAATTCCCAAGTGCCCCTGCCACTATGGCTATCAGAGATTCTGGGATCTGTAGTCAAAAGCCAATGGTTGAGAACAATTGTATGAAACCAAGACAAGAAAAAATGCACATCACTCAGAAATTTGGCACTAGGGCAAAAAGGACGGCAGCAACAGAGAAGCACTCAGGATCCTGCCACCTTGGTAGCTTTCCTGCCCATCCCACTGGCAAACATGCAAGGAATCAGAGAGATCAGAGCTGGAGGTGGCTTTTCAGAAAGGCTGAACGCTAGCGCTGTGCCTTGAAGCCCACGCCCACACATCTGCTCACTCAAGTTCAGGAAACTATTTTAGAGACAGTCCCAAGCAGAGAGCTGACATTCGGGAACAATACATGGCTTTCCGCAGTTCAGTGCTTTCTCACTAAGATGGCAAATTATCCGGGATGTGTTTCTGATATATCACGGTGGCAAGTTCCCTTGACAGATTCTGTGGGTTTTATGAAGCTTTTCCAATAGGCAGGTACCGGTGATATTTCTTAAGACAGAACAATGCCAGCAGCCCCGTTTCCTCCCAACATCCCTTCATGGTTTCTTTGCAATCAAGTCGGGCTGTCATAGGGTCAGCTGTGGGGCTGTGACTGTGCATAATTGCTATGTACTCCTGATGCTTCTGTCTGCCTCTTTTTTCAGATGGGTCTACCTCTTTTCCTATCGTGCTCAATGACAGGGGGGAATGCTATGTTGCACCACTGGTGAAGGAGAATTAGCTTCTTTCTGTGGTACAGGACTTTGATAGGAAAGTTTGTGGATTGTAGGCCAAATTGACAGCAATTAGCAGACACTTTAATTAGACCAACTGAAAGCCCGGAAGGCCAGCTTCCAGGCCAATTTGGGGTCTATGCTCATCTGTTGGCGATCGACTGTGCCAGCTCAGATTGCATGTGTGTGTTGGGGGCGGGGGATGTTAAGCGGTTGTCTGAATGATCTACAATCACTCTAAATCCTGATTTACCATGCTATTCATTGCAAAGCAGCCTTTCCAAATTGTTTTCCGTGGCATGGTAAATTTGAACCCAAGGTTTATTTAGGAAATATATAGCCTGCATTTTTCTGAAGGGAACCAAAGATCTTCTTAAAATAAATAATGCAGACACAGAATTTTGGATGTCACCATAAAGCAAGACTGGGGAACCAGTGGCCCTTTAAATGCTGTTGGACAACAACCCATGTAACTCCTTTAGCATTAGCCAAGTTGCCTGAGGCTGATGGGGCTTGGAGTCCAATAGCATCTGGGGAGTCACCGATTCCATCTACATATTAATCACAGAGTGGCCCAATAGGTGCCACCTCTCAACCTATCCCTTTAAAATGAATGCAAGGAGACCTGGGACAGAGGGTGCTACCATCACTCTGCTTCCCAAACACTTCAGGAGAAAGCATAAATATTCTCATGTTATCATATTACATATCGGATAAGCAATCATTGTACTGTGTTATTCTGTGTTATTCTGCCTTGGTGTGTTCCTGTTTGAGGAAAACAAGGTGTGTAAACAGTGTAGCTCATTACTTCTCAATCGCTGGTCACCAGATGTTTTGAACTATAGATCCTACAGTCTTTGACCCTTGGACATCCTGGCTGAACCTTCTGAAAACTGAAGTCCAACAACATCTAGAGACTAAAGATTGAGAACCATGGATCTAGATTAACAACTCTCTGAGTCATTGATGTATCAAAAGGTCTTCTCCTTCCTTTGCTTTCTTTCTCTGACTCTGCACTGCTCCGACTCTTGTTTGCCTTAAATCAAGATGTCTTTATACATCAGCAGTTGGAGATAAGAGGCTATTTAAAGCCTGGAAAGATGTGGTATGGAAGTCAGTTCTGGTTTGCTGGGAAGCTGTTGCAGCTAGGCTTACCCCTGAAAAGACATGCATAAAAATTGAAATGTGCTCAATGAAAAAATGCTCATATTGGTAATGACTATCTGCTGCCCCCGTGCTTTTGTTTGCCCCTACCCTGTGCAGCTCATCCCTGCCCAGTGTTGCTGCAAGAATAAAGCTCCTGAGAGACTTCCTAAATTAGAATTCAGCCCTTGTGCAGGTCAGCCCTTGTTTCCAGCCAATCTTCCATTCTACACAAGAGCAACGTTTGGGCACAGAATCCATCATCCTGAACAATCTCTGCTTTCTTTCAGAAAGAAAAACATCTAGCGCTTGAAGCGGCAAAGATTGGATTGAAAGTGTGCTTTATGAACAATGCCTGATGAAAGCTTAGAACTAAAAGGACAGATAGTGCAAAGACAGATCTGTAGCATTTCAAGAGATGTGGATTCATGCCTTGGGAAGTCTTGTATTTATTAATGTCTGGACTCAGCCACAGACAGCAGCTTGAGAGGAGCCCGGAAGCAGGGGCCATAGGATCAGTCAGTAGTCATGACTGGAGAGTAAAGCAGAATCACACAGCAAAGCTCGGAAGCAAGGGGGAAGGGAAAAACCAACAGGGAGAGCCAAAGAACGAGTCAGGAGTGAGAGCCAAAGGAGCAGGGCTGAAAGGGGTGACAAGAGTCAGGGGTGAAGCACAAAGGTTAAGGCTTAAGGAGAAGGGGCAGGACTGAAGAACAAGGAATTGGGGCTGAAAGACAAGCCAGGAGGCAAAGCTTAAGGAGAAAGGTATGGGCTGAAGGACGAGGGGGCAAGGTTGAGTGACAACCCAGGGATCAGGACTGAAGAGCAAGGAGGGGAAGGAGAAGGACAGCTGGCCTTAGGTCACCCAGGAAGCCTTGTGGGCAAGTTTGGAGCTGCACTACGTTCCCTCGGTTCTGACGCCAGCTCTCAGATCATGACAGACTCTATTTCCCCTCAAGATCAGAAGTGGAAGAAACTATTTAAAGCATGCATTTCTGCTTACTTTGCATAATTTAACCCAAACTGATACATTACAATGTAAGCTGTAAATTAATGGTGCAAAACTGACTCTCTCTCTCTCTCTCTCTCTCTCTCTCCCTTTTTGCTACCAAGTGTCCATAGTCTCAAATTTATTTGCCCTCCCAACCCTGGAATAAAGACGCGAGACAAGAATTATGGATTAAAAACACGGGCCACACTTTATTAAGCATAATCAATGTTGCCATCCTTTGGCAAAGGGGGGCCTGCTGTAGTGCAGGATCAGGTTAAAGCGCAGAGGTCTCAAAGGACCCCTTAAGCAACCAATGGGCGAGTCCCTGGCCCCAAGTTTTCGCGGTCTTAAAGACAGCGAGAACCCAGCCAGCCACAATTTGACCACCCCCGGACCTCAAGCCAGCTTCTCCTTGTTGACTGTTGGTCTGGTTGTGGCCCCAGCGCATCTTTCCCCCCAAGCACTGTAATCGCACAATCCGCAGCGCTGGGAGGTCCGATGGGCTATAGCTTACCTGAGTTTGCAATGGGACTCACCAGAAAACCTGTTATATCCACACTACCCGCCAGTGTGACCGAATTTCCACCTCATAACATGCCAGGGCCCTGTTCCAGTATGGGATATGCGAAAAATCCCCGCATCCAATAGCCAATCGGGATACGGGTCAAAAATTCCTATCCAGCCCCAGAGGCAACCAGATAAACTCACACTAGAATATAGGGCGGGCGGGTGGATGCCAAGAAAGGAAGAGGGCGGGGAGAGGGGGGGACGTCCCTTAAATAACCTAACGTTCCCCCCCTCTAGCCCAACTGATCTCATGAGACAGAGGGTCTCGCGTTATCCAGGGAGGGAGGCAAAGGCGAGCCACGCTGCTGAAGCTCTGGCTCAGCAGCGGCTCGAGCATTTGGCTTCGAAATGCCCCCCAATGGCTTATGCTATCAATAGCCTGTCAAATCATTGTATGGTCTCAACCAATCTTTGTCATTTTAAGTATTCAGGAAAAGCACCTGCTACAGCCTATAATACAACAGTATATGCTTCTGTGTTCAAATTTGTCATGGGCAACGATGGCTGGTGGGAGTGGTTGTTCAGGAACATCTGGAGAAGCTCCCATACATACCCCTGGGATAGATAGGTTTTCGATCTGAACCCACCAAGGTCTTCTTAAGTGCCAAATCCGGTGAGAATTATGTAGCATTACCACCAACACACACACAAACACACAAAAGAACAGATTTGCTAAGGCCGTTGCACATTAAGAAACTCCCTTCTGCTTGAAAAATGGCAAATAAATCCAACATTTTAAATACTTCTATGGATTTTCTCTTATTCTCCCACTAAACAGAAAAAGAAAGCTCCTCTTCCTTTCATACTTGCTTTGTGCTTAATCCTTGTAAATTGCCTCAATTTCCCTCTCTGGCCATCTCCCAGTGACAATAGCCATTATCTGCCTATTGGCTGGATGCACTTACAAGCCGTTTTCAGTCCTCCCCAGACTAAAGAATGGTCACAAGGCTGCACTTGACCCCAACAGTTCTTTGCAATCTTTGCTCCTTCTTTCACGAGCCATGTTCAGAAGTCTGTACACGATGTTTTACTGCAAATGCAAACAGATGTTTCACATCTTATGACTCAATGACCCGTGCTGCAAAACTTGGAACTGTAAAACTTCAGGCACTGATGTTCCTATCAAATAAAATGTCAGTCTGCTTCGGGAAAGGTAGCACCACAAGAGATAAATAAATCTCAGCTCGGGTTAGTGTAGCTGCTAGCAGTGCTGAGTCCTGGGGAATGATCAAAAACAAGGGCCGCTAACCAGCTGCCCAAATGTGGAAAGGTCTGCATGCTGCCTTGGACAAAGGAACTGATGTCTATTTTAAAAATCTGAAAAGAGCACTAATCCTGTTTCTGATATATGCCATTAGATGCTCCCTGGACCATCACAGGTTTCTAATTTTTACCAGGCCTTATCTTTTTAACTTGCAGGGCAGTGCTGCTGGATTGCAAAGGACTTCATTTTTTAAAAGCAATGTTACATCGCAAATTGTCTTGGGGTTCCAACCCTCCATGAAACTGGTTTGCAGAGCAGCTAAAGAACGCAACCCAGCATCTTGAGCAGTTTTTCTTAGTAAGCATCTCAGAACTGCAGCAGACAGGTCTCAGAGCCATTCACAACACTTCAGCTCCTGTGCAAGTGAAGATCCACGTTGCTGTATCTTCATTTCTTTTCTGGCAGTCACCACTCAGGGGAGATGCTCAGAAATTGCCCTGTGAGGTCAAAGGGATAAATATGAATATGGAGGGGTTTGTGCTACTCAACAGGAAAACCAGGCAATAACATCACTACAGGCCATCTTTAACATCTCAACTTTCAGGGTCTTGAGTGACCAAAGTGATCACTGGTTAGATGGGCCATATAGAAATCAAATAATAAATAAATTTATTTTTTATATATATAATGAGAATCCAGCAAAGCCCACCAGCTTTGTCCTAGAATCCTCCATCCCAACATCTTCTATCAACACATTTTAATGTGCAATCTGTGTTGGACTAGGACTCAGGAGACCTGGGTTCAAATCCCTGCTCAGCCATGGGCACGCCCTGGTGGTCGGCAACGGCAAACCTTGAACATCTCACATACGTTGAAAACCCTATCACAGTCACCATGAGCTGCAAGCCATTTGATGGCACATAACGATCAGAGACAAAATTATGATGGTGGCCAAAAGTAGGAGACCTCTCTGTGTAAGCACAGAGACAACTGCCATGTGTGCTGGTTTGACCTGCCAACCTGCGGTACTCTTATTCCATTTTCAGGCAAGAGAACCTCCAGCAAGGCTGCTTGCATTTGTCCTCATTTTGGGAATTCTCCTGCGTCTTCTTTAGTGCCATTACTGTCCAAATCAAATGAGGTGACTTCACAGTAAATCAGCCTAAAAGCTTCCAAAGTGATATCCACCAACTTACGTTTTTGATGCTAATGATGCCACCGAGGTAGATTTTCTCCGCAACAAACCAAAAAGATGAAAAGCAAAGCTAATGGGAGAAGCATCTCTAGCTGCCTCAAATTACAGATGTTCCTTACTTACCAGCATTTGGGTGATAAATTACTCAAGAGCTTGTTGGAGATGAAGGCTCTCTTTTTCCTGTGATAGATTGCACAGGTTCAACTCACACAGTATGAAAGAAAGATGGGGAGGAGGATAAGAATTAGCCTTTCCTTTGCCTTCAGAAAAAGACTATGCACTTGCAACTTCACACTATATGTCAGATTTTAACTGCCATAGGAAATTCACTGCACATAGAAAACTAGCAATTCAGGGATTCTCTCTAACCACCTAGTCTTCTATCCACAGAGATTTTTTGCAGAGAAGATCATTCAATCACATGAGCCTCTTCCACCGGTGTAGCCTTGGAATAAACAGTCCCAACGCCTTTGTTTTGTTTTTTAAATCTCAATTTCTTTCCATCTGGCTCATGGAGAAATGTAACCTCAAACTCTGTGCATTAACTTATACATTTTAGCAAGCTGTCATTGAAAACAAGCTGAATGAAACTCTCACACTCTGCTGTGGCTGAAATTCAGTAAGATATAGCTATTCCTGGCATGACAAGGACCATGTTGTGAGCCTGCATGCCATGTAGCAGTTAAAGACAAGAAGCCTACAGAGAGTGGGGAGATGGTACGACAGCCCCAGTTCAGCAGCATAAGCCCCTTATGCAATGCAAGATGCTTAAGGCACACACAGACCATACTGTCCCACTGTTTGAGATGATGAAAGTGTTGCCAATTCTACATCTTTGCAGCCCCTTGCCAACCCATTCCACCCTGTCTCTCACATGTATGTGCTGCTGCTACATGGCCATCCATTCCTGCCATTGCTGCTCTTTCTTCTGCTGGTGCTCCTCAACAACTTACCTCTCTAGAGAAGTGCCAGCCACTCCAGACATGATTTTACATAAGAGTGGCAGGAGTTGATGCTTTTTACAATGCCAGTCCTGTCAGCTCTGCTCAAAAACACATCACTGACAAGAGAAGGGGGGAAGACATGGAAAAGGCCCTTTACTTCATTTCACCATCATCCTCATAGTTATCATTATCTTAGAATTGCAGAGCTGGAAGCATGGATCATTGAGTCCAACCTTTGACAAGGAGGCACAGTGGGGGAATTGAACTCTCAACCTCTGGCTCCGCAGCCACATAAATCACTGAGCTATCCAGCAGCTCATTCTTTCTTGACTTTGTCATAGAGAGCCTCTGAAATATTATAGATTTGGGATTCTGAAAGAAAGGATAACAAAACTGCTGTATTTCTTTCATATTTCCTCTTCCGAAGTACCTCTGTCTAACTGCTGAAAGCAAAATCACCTCATTGATATTCTTCCAGCAAATGGCCGCCTGGCTGTCATGGAGAGGGTTTTCAGCAGCCAATAAAGATTAGGAGAACATCCAGGAAAGCTGGAGGTGGGAAATTTGAATCTTTAAAAGGGCCTGGAAAACTAGAAGTTAAGTTGGTGATCTTTAACTATACTGCTTCATAAGTTGTTTGCTTTGTAACTCTGTTAGCTCATTGCTTTTTTTCCTAACCATATGATGCACAGTCAAGATTGTGACAATTTCCTGGCCAGTGGTATAATTTTATTATTTATTTATTTATTGAATTTATATCCCACCCATCTAGTCAATAGACTACTCTGGGCGGCGAACAACATATAAAATAAAACAATTTAAAATATAACAATGATATAAGACATCATAATCAAACTGATTCAATATGGAAAAGGTGAAAAGAGTAAATCAAGTAGTGGTTGGAGGGAAGGCCTGCCTAAACAGCCAGGTTTTCAATTGACTTTTAAAGATGCCCAGCGAAGGAGCCATGCGGATCTCCGGAGGGAGATTATTCCAAAGGCGAGGAGCCACTGCCGAGAAGGCCCGGTTTCTTGTTTTTTCCTTCCGGGCCTCCCTCGGCGTTAGGCTCCTCAGCCTCACCTCCTGGCTAGATCGAGTGATACAGGTAGATTTTGGTGGGAGTAGGCGCTCCGCCAGGTATCGAGGCCCTAAACCGTTTAGGGCTTTGTACGTAAGCATTAAAACTTTGAAATCGACGCGGAACCGAACGGGCAGCCAATGCAAAGCGGCCAGCGTGGGAGAGATATGATGATATTTTCTCACACTGCAGAACATTTTCCTATCACCAGGAGAGCTGTCTTATTTTGTATTTTTGTTGTACCAGTGCATTCCTTACCAAGATTGCCTCTGTGCATGACCTGCCCTGCTTCTTTTCAGAAGTGAAGCCAGGAAGGTGGCCACCATTACTGCAGCATGCATATTAATTTTATGCCTGATACATCGATCATTTTATGCCCGATACATCGATATGTTGGTAAAAGTATGTCACTGGGGTGGCGCTGCGATTACATTACTGGCAAGTAATAATATTTTTTATTTCCATGGGAAGGTACATTGAACCGTTGGTATGCCAATGTCACCGGAGGGTTTTTTAATGATTGCCAGTACTGCCGCGCACATATCCCATATCCAGGAGCAGCCAGTGCAACAGAGAACATTTTCCTAAACAGAAACCCCTTCCCAATCAATGTTCCCTCTAATTTTCAGTCCCGCTGGACAGAGCTCCACCCCCCCATACATGGGTTTGCCCTGATGTGCATGCGAATCCACACCCACCCACCTACCCCATTGCAACCAGAACAAAAGGGGGTGGAAACAATAGCTGTGGGTACACAGGGGAGGAGGAAAGCTGTGGTGGAGTCACACATGCTCACGCAGTCGCACACCTTAGTGGTAACCTTGTTCCTGAGATATCAATGTATCAATAAATATTATATATATATAAACTAAGCAAGAGAGAAAATAAACCGGTACCATGGTGTAGCCGGCCATAACAATTCAAATAGGAGGAAATGAATCGGTACAGCTAAAGGCACTTGGGATGTTCTCCCCGGGATATAAACCACATGGCCACAATTCAGTACAACAGAGGTATGGAAAGTATCAGAAGAACTAGAAAACATTTCCCTCCTGTGACCAGGGCCTTTGATTCCTCCCCCTCCCCCTCCCTTTTAATCTTATCGATGTTTTGAGGGATTGCCCCTCCCGCAGTTTCCTTTACTGTTATCTGGAGTGCCTGCCTCCCTGCCAGCCCCTCACCGGGTGGAGTAGGGCCAGTGCTGTTGGACTGTTATTGTTGACACCCTTTGGAAAGGATGATTTCCTGTTATTTTGCCCCCACTTTTTTTTCTCTCTTTTGAACGAGTTTTGAGGATTCTGTAAGGTTCAATTCATTCTAGTGCTAAGAACCCAAGTGGGAACACTAAACAAAAGCACCTGAAAGATTTGGGTATTTTTGGATTGCCGGTACCCGAAATCCAAAAAGATCCTGAAACAAGTGCAGTATAAAATTACACACACAGAGAGAGACATCTTTATGAGTTACTTTGATGAGCTGGTGCCTCTACCCAGAGAGTAAGGTAGGTGAGCAGCTATAACGAGAAAGGCAACAGACAGACAGACTCCTCTGCTGTACAGTGGTGCCTCGCAAGACGAACGCCTCGCGCCACGAAAAACTCGCAAAACGAAAGCGTTTGCGATCGTGTTGCTGACTCGCAAGACGGCTTCTTCTATGGCTGTGCTTCACAAGACATGTTTTTTTTTTCGCGACCGATGCCTCGCAAGACGAATTTAATTCATTCGTCTTGCGAGGTTTCCCATAGGAATGCATTGCAATGCATTCCTATGGGAAACTGCTTTTCGCAAGACGATTTTTTCGCAAGACAGCGCTACTCACGGAACGAATTACATTCGTCTTGCGAGGCACCACTGTATATGTGTGACCCACTGGAGAGGGAGGGAACAGGAGAGGAGGGAAGGCTGCAATGTGGCAACGTGAAGTGCAGAAAGAGGGGAGGGAGGGACGGCGTTGCAGGAGCAACCGAGGCCCTCTCAGTGGGGGAAATAGGCCAATTTCTCTCCTGTATCTCTCCTGGCCTCCTACCGCCTGAGGTGGCTGCCTCACTCTGCATGCCAGTAGAACCAGTGAAACTCACGTAAACTCTTAAAGCTTCCATTTCAACGAACAGACCTATCAGTTCTGCATTCCTTTCCTTCCAAACCCCAAGTTATTTTCACCTTGTTTGTGAACTTGCTGTGGATGCTGGCAACTTCATATCAGGAAAAAAGCTAGGGGGGAAATTCTTGTCAGTACCTATTTTCTATGCACCTGTTTGCAAAACTAGCTTGTCGTCCTCTACGGAAAGGAGAAAGCTATCCCACCACATGAGTGAAAATAAAATCCAGCTGCCACCAGACCAGATGACTTCTTTCAGTGGAACTGGGCTGTGTATGTTTCCCGTCATCTCATGCAGCCAAATGTCTTCAAACAGCCCTGATTGCAATCTTCTGAAAGGTGGGACGTCTCTGGTTTCACTACTCTGAAAAGTGACACATACGTTTCTTTAATAATCATATTTTCAGGCAGTACCAGACTGTGCTTCTCTATTATCTGCAAACAAACACAGACACACCATATCCCAACACAGACACATATATTCCAAAACCCACCGCTCTGAAAAGCTGGCAGGATTCAGATCCATTTTTCAAAATACATGTGGAGTAAAACAGGCGGCATTTATTTGGGTGGCAGCATGCCTCTACATTTGAAGGAAGGATTGGGATTAACTCTTGATGGAGGAGCGGGGAATTTTAGTTTTAACAGAGAAAGTAAATCTGCTACATTTGAATTTTCTGGCTTCCAAAAGGGCATGCATGCACCAAAAAAACTAGGAAAATTTTATTCTTTCATATACATATCTATCCAGGCAGGTGTTTTCCCAGCTGGAGGAAAGGAACAGCTACCTTGCCCAGCTGTTGAGCTGGAGACATCCAGCTGTGCTACAAAACAACTGAACAATAGCCATGCAAAATTTCCTGGTGTGCAGGAGAAAGACCTGGGATTTCCCACTTTTAGCAAAGCTAATGAAAGCCCAAAAAAAATGAGGAAAAGAGGTTTCTAAATTAGAGTTCAGGACAGGAGGGTGCAGTCAGAGGCTGAGTTACTTGGGCTGGATCTCTTGTGTATCTCTTCTTACTATGAGCTTGGAAAAGTTACTTTCTTGGACTAAAGTTTCCAAAATCACCCAGTAGTAGCTGCCTGGAAATTCTGGGAATTGTAGGCTGCAAGGTTGTTTTTTTCCAAACTCTGCTTTCACATTACATTTTCCTACAGATAGCTGTGCCTTTCTTGCTTGCTTGCTTGCTTGCTTGCTTGCTTGCTTGCTTGCTTGCCTGCCTGCCTGCCTGCCTGCCTGCCTGCCTGCCTGCTTGCCTGCTTGCCTGCTTGCTTGCTTGCTTGCTTGCTTGCTTGCTTGCTTGCTTGAATTCTCAGATCTCAAATTTCTGGCCAAAAAAAAAAAAAGGTGGTGGTGGAGAAAAACACCCTCCCCCGTTTCTGCATTTTGACAGGCCATCAAAGAATGAGTATATGGGGCAGATACACATAGAGTGCCTTCAGGTTCCCTGGCATGTCTGTCATACACCCTTTTCTGAGCAGGAACCCTCCAAATAAAAAATGTGCCTAGACCACAACAGCTGAAATCCAGTAGTAAGCCTCAAGGAGTATAGGCCTATTGAATCAGTGGGGATTTGGTAAGTCAACTCCTCTGTAAGTTTCATTGATGCAAGGGCTCTATTCCAGTTATGACTTTCTATTGGATTTCAGCCAATATTTTGTTGCTGTTCTTTATGTCCTTTTCATATCTCAGATGCTTTGGTTGGTGGGGAGGAACAACTCTTTCAAAGGTCACTCTTCTTCAAATGAGTCAGCCATACATTCTGCCTGACCTAGACTTCATCATCATAGCATTCATTTTTGTTGTTACAGCTATATCTACAGAATGCATGCGCGCTATAGATTGTGGCCAATCTGTTTGTTTGCCTCACTGAACTGTTTTAACCCCTTCTCTTTTTTCCCCCCTTTGCTATTAGAATCTTCACAATATTTCAACCCTCTAATAGGAAATATTTTTATTCTTGCTGTATATAACTATCAGCAAAAGAGCGATGCACAAGGTTTATTTATGAAGCCTTGAAACCATACCCTCTAACAGTTCACAGAGAACAACAGGACATGTTTGTATCACCCTATTCTCTTACCCAGATATAATAAAAGGGTTGTTTTGCTGGGGGTGGTGGTGGTTACTACAGCTCTCAGAAATCTACAGCCATCATGGCCACGTTGCTATGTTCCCTGTAGGTTGGTGGCATCAATGGCGGCATATCCACTCTGTGGTTTAGACCAAACTTAAAGGAGCTACTTGGGACGTGGTGGCGCTGCGGGTTAAACGGCAGAAGCCTCTGTGCTGCAAGGTCAGAAGACCAGCAGTCGTAAGATCGAATCCACGCAACGGAGTGAGCTCCCGTCGCTCGTCCCAGCTCCTGCCAACCTAGCAGTTCGAAAGCATGTAAAAATGCGAGTAGATAAATAGGTACCACCACGGTGGGAAGGTAACGGCGTTCCGTGTCTAGTCGCGCTGGCCACGTGACCACGGAAACTGTCTTCGGACAAACGCTGGCTCTACGGCTTGGAGACGGGGATGAGCACCGTGCCCTAGAGTCGGACACAACTGGACTAAATGTCAAGGGGAACCTTTACCTTTACCTAAAGGAGCTACCCAAAGCACTGAATCTATTTCAGGTATCGCCATGCTGACTGGAGAATTCTGGATATTATTCTGCAAAAGCACAACTGCTCTGATTTCTGCTGCATGCTGCAAAGAGCATAAACATGAATTTGCATACATGCTCATCAGAGAGAAGATACAACCCCCTGCTGCCCCATAGATTTAATTTCTGAAGTTACACCCTGGGGATAAAGGTGAGCTATGAGAAAGAAAAACCAAGGAATGCTGAGTAGCAAGATTTTGATAAAACATCTCCAAGGCAATTAAGAGGGGAGGTGACAGCAGTGTTTCCTAGACTTTTAAAAAGAGAGGATGGTTCAACACTGCAAAAACTGCAAAACCCAAAATGCAGTGCAAATCAAGCTGAAACAGATAGGTCAAAAACACACAACGATGTTGATGCAAATGAAAAATGGACTGTGCCAAATCTATGTATGATCAGATTTTTTATGCGGATTTATTTAATGGTTTTATTTGGGATTTCTGTAAAAAGTGGGATCTCAGAATAAAAATGAACAAAACCAAGAAAAAGCGAGGGAACTGGAGCATCATGGCCATGCTTAAGGCTATAGGAGAAGATGGAGAGTACATAGACAGAACCCTTGAGCAGCAGCGGCCAAGGGAGGTACTGGAGAGGAAGAACAGCAATGTAACGCAGAGAAGAATTCTGAGGAGAGAATAAAGATGGTGGAGGAAGCACCCTGGAAAAGAGTCAAAATTAGGAATAAAAGAAGGAGAAGACAATCTTCACCAGCGAAGCTGCAAAACCACTTTCAGAATCTATAAGAGGAGTCTGGCAGGCAGCAGGCAGAGGAGACTCTACAGGAGGACATGAGAAAGGCTGAAGCTCAGCGGATCACAATCACTGAACCTACACCCTACAAAAAGAAGAAAAGAAAAGCAGTTGTAGTAGAAGAGTCCCTATTGTGTGGGATTGAAACTGATATAAACCAGGAAGATCCATGGACCTATCAAGTGGATTAGGGATGTGATTGTCATTGCTCATAAAACCCATGGATGCATATCCTTTTCTTCTCATCCACGTGGGAACAAATGACACAGCAAAGAGAAACTACAAAGAAATCACATCAGACTTTGAAGCTCTGGGAAGGAAACTCAAGGACTTAGGGGTCCAGATAGTCTTCTTGTCCATCTTACCAGGTCTCAGAAGACAAATAGAAAGGGAAATATTCTTGGTGAACAACTGACTATGTAGGTTGTGCCAACGTGATCAATGTTCCCTCTAAGGCGTGCAGGTAGGTGAGCATGCAGCACTGCATCAGGCATGTGCAGCTGAGCCAGTGTTTCCACCAGTTTGCTTCCTGTCACGGCTGGAATGCTGCATGCAGGGGCTGGACCCTCCATGCAGCACTCCGGAAAATTAGAGGGAATGTTGAATACTGTATGAGGGGTTTAGATTTTGGGGCCACATCACAGTCACATCATACTGTTGGCTCATATTCAGCTTGTGATCTACAACAGTTCCAAGATCCTTTTGTATTACTAAACCAAGTGTCCCCATCTGTATATTTGGCTTTTTATCTCTAGGTGTAAAACTTTGCATTTATCCCTGTCAAACTTCATTCTGTTGTTTTCAGCTCAAGCCCATCAAGGTTTTTGTTCCTATCTTCCAAAGTATTAGCTATTCCACCCAATTTTGTGTCATCCACAAATTTCATAACTATTCCCTGCACTTCCTCATCCAAGTCATGAATAAAAATTTTGAGGAGCACCAGGCCCAGGACTGAGCCTTGTGCAACCCCACTTGTTATCTCCTCCCTGTTTGATAAGCACTCTCTGAGTATGATTCTGCAACTCTGTATTCATCTGACAGTTCTTCTATCCAGACGACACCTTGTTGAAGTCAAGATATTTTATGTCTACAGCATTCCCACCATCTACCAGGGAGGCTACCTGATTTTAAAAAAATGAGATAAGACTAGTCTGGTGGGAGTTGTTCTTGACAGATCCATGTTGGCTTTTAGTTATTACTGCATTGTTTTCAAAGTGCTTGCAGAGTGACTGCTTTATAATCTGCCCCAGTATTTTCCTTGGGATTGATGTCAGGCTGGCAGGTCTGTAGTCCCCCAGTCCCTCCTTTTTGCACTTTTTGAAGACAGGGACAACATTCTGAAGATAGGGACAACATCAAAGGTTCCGGAAATTTATTAGGCAGCACAGAATAGCAGGCAAGAGATAAACGTCCATGCTGTCTCCCAGCCAGACTTTCCTTCATGTCCAGCTGTTTCCACTTAGCATTTAGAGGGCCTTGAAATGCTGGCTGAACGCTTGCTCTATACTTCTCAACCTGCAGCTCTCCTTGGGATAAATGGACCTCATATGTCTTGCACTCTTTTCATCTTCTGATACTCCTGTTGATTGTGGTGCTTCCAGAAGCTTCTGGAACAACATTGACCATCGGGACACTGTATCCCACTTCCACACGAATCTCCTCCACCTGCATGAAGTTGTTCTCCTCTTCCAAAACTGACTCAGCAAGGTGAGGCATGACAGGTGCACCTTCAACCATAGTTTTTCAGTTTAAACTGAGGGTCTTTTTTTTTTCTTTTTTGGAAATTTCTCTTTGGAAATATAGAAATACATCT
The DNA here is from genome assembly GCA_037013535.1 of Intellagama lesueurii. Taxonomy (NCBI): domain Eukaryota; kingdom Metazoa; phylum Chordata; class Lepidosauria; order Squamata; family Agamidae; genus Intellagama; species Intellagama lesueurii. The sequence goes on along the minus strand of JBAJHW010000010.1, from coordinate 23,108,812 downwards.
TCATGACTTTTGGGGAAAGAAGATTCATATTTACCAAATGGCACAAAGTAAGAGAATGTTTTAAAAACCACTGTAAAAATAGCAAGACAGCAATATCAGAGCTTGACTCTCTGCAAAAAGTAGGCCAGCTTCTTCAAGCCAGTTCAGCATAGATCTATAAGAAAACCATGCCCGCCACCAAGGAGAACGATATGGGATTGAAATCACAGGTTCTGCATATAAGGGTTGGTGTGCAGCTCCAAGTTTTCCCCGGGAAACACATTAGAGTATCAGATGTGTTCCATCAAAAGGTCACCCTGCACATGAGAGTGAGTTAGCAAACCACAATTTTCACTCTATAATTGACATTGTACTTTCTCCATTTGGCTGTCTAGCAAGGAGAGACGGTAGTCCCAGGATGTGAAAATGGTATCAGTATTTTTATTCAAAGATAAGAGCCCAACACATTTCGGCTAATATATTTTCAGCCTTCTTCAGGGGCACTAATATTGTACTTGTGTTGAATATGTCTCTGAGGATTTTTTTAGGAGACATATTCAATACATGTGCAATATTAGTGCCCCTGAAGAAGGCTGAAAATATATTAGCCGAAACACGTTGGGCTCTTATCTTTGAATAAAAATACTGATACCTTTTTCACATCCTGGGACTATCGTCTCTCCATGCTAGACAGCTTCAGTGGATGTACCAGTCCTTTTTGTTTTTGTTACATTCTCCATTTGGGTAAGATGTACTGGTACAGACATCAAAACTTTCAGAAGGTGGCACAACTGAAACAGAACTGCAACACTGGTGAATAGCAGCTAAAAGGGGAGGGAACCACCAGCTCCAAAATTTATTTCTTCCAGGAAGATAACATGAAAGCCGATAAACCATAACTATAGCCACTGTATATGAAGGTATGCATTACTGTAGCTAGGTTAGACATCTCAAAGGATAGGCACAATTGGTGCAGTAGCCTCAACTATCCATAGTGCCCGTTTGACCAATACTAAAACCTAGACATGCAAGTTCAGGGTTTGAGTATACCGAACTGTAAACCTGAATCTTCAAGAGGAGGGTAATACCTTGCAGTACAGCAGATACAGCCTACACAGAATCAGGGAAATGACACAGACAGTGGAGTTTAAATCTCCTGTACAGGGAATTTCCCCGATTTGAGGCTCATTATGAAAACTTGATGCAGTGCCATTTCCTAACATTTTCTTTAACACCTTCAGGCTGAGAGAAAACTGTTTTGTTACTAACCAGAGTGTAACATGTGTACCAAAAAGCAAAGCAAATTCAAACAACCAAAGGAATTTGCTCTTTCTGTGTGTGCGCGTGCGCACGCACACGGGGATGTGCACACGCTCTGAGAGAGAGAAAGGCCTGCTGCTGATTCTGCCAATGAAGTGATACTATCGTTTTGAACAGATTCCTGTGGGTGTGAGCATGCTACAGCTTATGCAAATTCAAATGTTGTTATAATACTTAATAGAGATGACTTGCTGTACTTTCAACTGTCAGTTTTAAACAGAGGGGGCCTCCGGAGGCTGTTCTGTCAACACATGGGGTTGATGATCCTCTCCCAGTGTAAAAACACCACATGGGATGAGTACGTCTCATCCTTGAAAGAAGACCAAGTTCTCAAGATTTTAGTCCTCCAACAGTCTGCCGCCTTTACAACTACCACCTTCAAAGATTTCTCAAAGAGCACCTGCATATAAAAGTTAGCTGATCCAGAACTGTATCCTCCCTTTTGGTGATGCAGCTGTAAGATGTAAGTGGCTGCAATGTACGTCTGACATCCTTTTCTTCTTATTGTGCAAGAAAAACACCATCACTCTCCTTGGGCACACGTGAGAGGCAGGCAACCCACAGAGACTTCTCTACAAACCGTCAGTTTGGCAGTTCATGCCAGCTTGTTTACCTCTGCTACAGCTGTTCGGTGGTTCGGCACCTCGCCCCCTCTGGTGAATGCCCACTCAGAGGCAGCATCCCAGCTTCTATCATCTTTCACTATTTACTGCCTGTCAAGGAAGCACAGCAGGGAATCAAACCCTCCACCTCTGGCTCCACAACGAGATACCTAAACCACGGAGTATCCAAGCAGATGAACTGGGCCACCATTTTGCCTCTGGCTCCACCCACTTTGGACCTTGTTTTGACTGGTGGATACTGAACGTCAGCTTCAATAGCAACATAGATCCTGTAATGGTGATATCTTCCCAACCCTGAAAAATCTTCTGGACTTGCTGAATTCTTGTGCAATTGGCAGCTGAATCTTTCATACTCTTGGCCATCTTTCAAGTGACTAAAGCAAAAGATAATTGGCCAGAGACGTCTGGTGCAACACTGTGCAAATGAGACTGGACCTCCTGTTTGGCACAGTGGTCAGAATCCTACTGCAATCATGTAACGTAAGTCAAAAATAGCAGAATTGGTGTATACTATTGTTCTGGCTCTTTGCCACAGATATTCTTGAGTTGCACACTCAGTTATATACCTGGACATACAAACCTTTTACAGGATTTTTTTGGTTTTGGTTAATTCCTTTTAGTTAGCAGAGCATAAACTACAAAAGCCAGCTGCAGCACAGGGAGATTGTGAAAAAGAATAGCTAAAAGTCTCAGCTTCCACTGAGCCCATTTTTTCTTACAGTGACTAGCCCTTTGTGTATAAAAATCACTCAACAAGTAGCTTAAGTAGAAAAAGAAAAACATCTTTACAGTTGTAGAACTTCAGTTACAATCAGAAGAATAAAAAAGATAAAGAAAGAAATTGCAATCTCAGTCATCTTGGGAGACTGAAATCCACCATGCTGGCCATATGGTCAGAGAACAGGAAGAAAAGTCTACATGTCTGTTTAGGTCAAAAGTCAAAGAAGGGGAGGGGGGGAGAGAGCGAGCAAACAAAACAACCAGAAGCAAACAAGCAGAAAGGGGGGAGGTAAGCCAGAGGCAGGAAAAATAACTTTTCTAATTAGTTAGTGGCAAAGCATAATTGAGTTAGGCTTTGAAACCCTCCCCATTAAAACCCTATGTTAGAGTGCATGCAAACGTATTATTTTCTCCAACGGAAACATGCCCAGAGGACTGCTAAAACTGCTTGCAAGATCCACTTTATGTAGACAATATCTCACAATAGGATTTTGGCTAGTGTGCCTAAACCATCTGAAGAGCCAAAATTTTCGTATCTCCAATTGAAGACTCTTACTGCAGTGCAATACACATCACTGAACACGAAGAATCTGAAGCAATCTTGCTATTGTTTTATTTTCAATTGAAAATAGACCATCGTGACACAGCAAGTCAACTTGCTGGGGATTCTTTGTCCCCATAGGGGAGCTCCCTCACCAAAGAACACACAGCTCTCTTTTATGCTTTGGGTCTTTGGCCCATTGCTATGAAGGCCACACTCACCCTCCAAAAAACCAACCAACAACTATCTTACCATGTTTAGGCAAAGAGAAGGGGACGTGCTCTCCTGCTGATTATGCAGAAATGAACCGGGTCAAGATACAAATCTACGCTAATTACCACACCCTTTCTGGAAAGTCCAACTAAATATTTCCTGCCTTTCCACGATTCTTCCTACAGTATCCCCCACCGACCCACCCATCCTCATCTGGGGAACCCTTCCACTCAGCCTAGCTGCCAAATTGCCTGAAATGTGGAGAACCACAAGGCAGAACAATATACCGAGGATTATGTCACAATTCTAGTGATCACTGATTACAAGCCGAAGAGATTTATACCATTGTTCCTGTAGGCAGAGTTCTTTGTAGCTTTTAAGATGCTTTCAGGAACTAAGCCTGTGTTAAGACTTCCTTTTGTTTGCAGAGGCAGAGAACATGGCCTTTGGATGGTGTTCTGTGCGACCTTGTGGCCATCTGGATTTGGCTTTGAATCCTCTGCAATAATTCAGAAGCATTTTTAAAAGCTCAATTGACTACAACAGATTTAAATTTTCAAGCAGTGTCAGCTTTGCTGAGTTCCAGCAGCTGAAGCAGAGTCAGAAAGAATGACCAGACCAGAAAGCATCCCTTCGCGAACAGAACAGACTTGATTTAGCTTACTATTGACAGTTCCCTGACAGTACTTTTGTGTTCATTCTGCTCGAGACCATTAATGTCTCCAATGCTTTTTTTTTTAATGGCCTGAGTTCTGTGAACATTACCTTTTCCTGTCTCTTCCAGGTAGTGACAGTGAAGACATCTCCATTTATGTTCGTGGTGGGAACTTATTAAGCAGACGGTTGTAGCTTACCTGCTGATTTATGAATACCTAAGATGCTGTTGTTTATCTGTCAGTGCCAATTAAGAGAAGAAATTTGGTATGCACATTGGGATGTGGCTTTTTGGATGACTACTGGTTAGAGACTGGTTCCAGCTTTATTTCCTCCTTTCATTTGGCAACATTTAATTGTTTTGCTCACTTTCTTCCTTCGATATTTGAAACACACCAGCCTTCTTATATGTTGTTCTTTTAAGGGCCAAGACAGTACATCTTCTGGACTACTGCTCCCAGAATTGCACAACCGACATGGCAACTGTGGAAATCTACGATGCATAGTCCTCCAGAGTAACTTTTCCCATTTCTGAGACAGATGAATCTGATGTCCTATGTGTAGTTCAGCTTTCTTCCACTAGAGCAAGGGTGGGCAATATGTGGTCCTCCAGATATCACTGAACTGTATATCTCATGACCCTTTACCATTGCCTATGCTGGCAAAAGTTGGTGGATCTTGCAAACCTCTGGAGAGCCATATGTTGCCCATCCGTGCATTAGAGTCCAGAGCAGATGTAGGAAACTGATTTGTTTTGTTTTGTTTTTTGCCTATAACTCCCACTTGTCCTATACAGCACAGTAGATAGTGAGGGATGATAGAAGTTGCAATCCAAGAAAAATGGAGAGACCACAGTTACCTGCGTCACACTAGACAGACCCATAGCTCAGTGATAGAGCATCTCTTTTATGTTCAGAAGACGTGAGGTTCAGGTTCAACACCACCACCACCACCACCACCACTGCACTTCCAATTAGAAGGATCTCTGGCAGACCAGCACACAATGTGCCCATGTCCTCAGGCAGCAGTCGACAGTCAGACTAGATGGGGTTGAGCAAACAGAGCCCTCCAGCTACTGTTGGACTCCAATATTCATCAGTTCTGGGCAGCATAAGAAATGGAGAGGGCTCATGGGAATTGCATTCCAACAAAAGCTGAGGTAAGGGGCACACATTCACCAGCCCTAGACTAGACCATAATAGGCTCAATTGACTAATGGTTTGACCAGGTATAAGACAAGATCTCATGTTCCTCTATTGTTATTGTTATGTGCCGTCAAGTTGTTTCTGACTTATGGAGACCCTATGAATGAGTAATCTGCAAAATGTCTTGTCCCCAACAGCCCTGCTCAGCTCTTGCAAACTCAAACCTGTGGCTTCCTTTCAGGAATAAGTCCATCTCATTTTTGGTCTTCCTCTTTTCCTGCTGCTTACCACCTTTTCCAGCATGATTATCTTTTCCAGATAATCCAGCCTTCACATGATGTTCCCAAAGTAGGACAGCCACAGCTTCAACATTTCTGTCTTTCCGTGTATAAGACGCCTCCATGTATAAGACAGCCGCCACTTTTCTAACCCAAAATTAAGAAATCTTAACTTAGCTTTGAGTATTCAGCCTCTGGCTCCAGAACGCTTGGACATTACGAGTCCCTGTTGCATCTGATCCTACAGGCTCCACCTCCAACGAGGTGTGTTCCAATTGGTTTGTTCAGCATCAACTGACGTCAGTTCCATAAGGCTCATGATTGGAGGAAGCTAAGTCTCCTGACTGTAGGAAGCTAAGCCTCATGATTGGAGGCAGCCTGTTTGCAGAGACAATGTACAGGCAGTTTTGTTCTCTCATCAGCTTACATCTGTGTATAAGACACCCCTTAATTTTTAGTGTAATGGTTTTAGGAAAAAGTAGCATCTTATACACGGAAAAATACGGTAGTTTATTGCTACTACATGATACAATGAGAGAGAAAGAGGGACGAAAGTCTCTTAGGAATATTCTCTATTTTATATCAAGTGAGATCACTGTACCATCTTCTCTAATACTGTCAACACTGATTGGCAGTAGCTTTCCATGGTTTTAGATGGGGATCTTCCAAGCCCTATCTAGGAAAACCTTCTGAATAGAAGACAAGTACTCCATCATTTCGCTGTGGCCTTTTTTATATAACAACATTCGAGTATTAAAACACATATACAGTTACACATGGCTTTCTGAAGTTCTACAACCCAGGAACAGACAGGGGCCTTTTGAGTGTCAGCTACAGGAAAGCTTGGTTGGCCGCCCATAGCAGCCTATGGTGCCCATCCTATTCAGACCATGAGTCTCCTGAAACTGCCACCATTCCTTCACTCGGGAAGACTTCACCAAGCTTGCAGGAAAAATACAAAGGCTCTGTTATTACCCAATACTTAAGAGCTCAAGGAAGGTAACAGGATCTTAACAGTACTGGACACACCATCTTCTTCTCTTGCATTATTTTTGGAGCACATGTTTTGCAGGTGCTGGAATATCAGCCTCTCCATTTTTCTATATTTGATTATGTGGATGAACAAACACATCAATAACCCCAGAAACGGCCACTGCTCTGCAATTCTTAAGCCAGGTTCTCAATTCTAGAGCTTAGTCAGAAATAAATGAACTTTGTAAGTAAACCAAAAGAGTACCACTGGGTGAAGAGACTTTCTTAGGACAATTTGGCCATTCATTGGTTTTGTGGACTACAATGCCTTATTTTATTCATTCGATCTGCACAATTTTTTTTGTAATTTAGAAACAGACTCTGAAAAGTGCAGCTGAAACACAGCAATAAGTCTGGACTGAAGTGACATCATGCTGTAGGTAGTATAAGTCAATAAAAAACAAACTGTGTAGTTTTACTCGTGGTTGGGAGGTAACCCTCCAATATTCCCAGCCTGGCTTTGGTCTGCAGAAAAAGGAAAGGCTATAAGCAGATGCCTTGACATTTATGTTTTACATGAATCTACAGTCTCCATCTTACCTTGCTAGCAGTCTGCCTTGAGGAACAATGCTTCTTACATCTAGACAGATTTTTTAGAAATACCAGCTCTGCTTTAAGAGGAGACGTGGAGAACTCGCCTTCTTAATGATCCAAGAAAGAGATTTCTCAACCCAGAATTTTGTTTCTTCTCATGGATCACATGGGGCTCAGTCAGATGGCATTTGTGTGGCTGATTGGCCACTGTGAGGATGGGTTGGTTCACTCTTTTTTCAGGCGACTACATGACATAATTACTGGAGCAAACTAAACCATCCCCAGAGCATTCCTACCCACACATTTCTGAGCCCCTGTCAGGTGCTTTTATATTTTTGGTGTGGGTAGGATCATTCTGTTTTGGTCTATTTCCAGTGTGTATGATCACTGGGAACAGACCAAAAGTGAGCCTTCCTGACTATCAGGGCTCTTCCCAATTGGAATTTCCTATATAGTGAACTGACTTAATAAGCAAACCACTTCAGGATATTGGCAGATTGGTTGGTCAAGAATCCTTGGATTGAGCTGCAGGCAATTTCTCGACTGGTCCTTCAAGAGAAATCAAACATTTTTTTTCTTTTTTAAAGTGATACAGCATCTGAGCGATCGTTTACTACAGTCTAAGAAGGAATTTCACTTCCCCTGCCCCTCCGCCAAGGAGCAGAGGAAGCATTCAATTTGCTGATATCCTGAAGTGGCTCACTTATGAAACCACTTCATGATATTGGAAGAAGCTGGACCAAATAGAGTCACTTGGACTCCAATATGCCATTTGGATGTGAGGAGAATACCAAATGGCATATCACACCTCCACCTGGCCCCAAGAGACCCTATTTAGCCTACACCAGCCAGATTCAAAAAAGCCAGTGTTGACAAGTCCACAACTACTTTTTTTCTTAATTGTTTGAAATATAGAGTCTCGTGTTTATTTGATAGGTATGTATCTTTGTCTAGCTGCAGAATCCTAAGACTCTAACTATAGCAATAAATTAAATACACAGATGACAGACATAAGTTGAATAAATAAATGTGTCAGGTGTTTCAGCTCCATTTCTATATAGCCTGGTGCATACTGCTGACATAAAAACAACTGTTGATGGCCCACTTCAAGTCTTAAAAGCACTGCCCAAGGTTAAAATACAAGATAGAGTGGAGAGTAGAGAAAGAACACTGCTTCCTTATGCACATTCTTGAAACACTTCTGTAGACTCACTCAGGAGTGATTCCTGCCAAATACACATTTCAAAGCCTATATCCAGGCCAGAGGGTCCACAGCCTGCCTGAGTCTCAGGAGACAGTGGACTTCAAGAGATCTTCGTACCTGCTTTAAGTTAAGTCTGCAGGAGGCACTGAAGGCAAAGCAGATCCCTGTAGACCTAGTGCTTCAGCAGCTCAACAAGCCATGGCAATGACCCCTGGTGCTTTTAAGAAATGTGTGATGCTCAAGGCTTTCGTGAAACAAACTCACTCCAAGAAGGGCTCAGTTAATGAATTTCAGAGCTCAGTAAAGTTGCTTTTTTTTTTTTTTAACTACGGCAAACAGACTTTTTTGGACAACTATTCCTAGAACACTCAGACAACATGGCCACAAATATGCTCGTGCTGAAGATACCAATCCATTGCCAAAAAATAAAATAAAATAAAATTTTAAAAACAACATGCTATTGACCTATGTCAATAACATTGCAAAAACAGCTATTCGTCTTTTTTTTAAAAAAAAAGTTAATTCACTACAAAGCATTTTAGAAAGACACTGTTTTAGATGGCGTGAAGTGAATTTAATCCTGAAAACATCCAGGAACAAATATTTTAAGGGTAGGCAAATAGAACTGGGTAGATGAACACACCTGACACAAACACCCCTTCTTTAAGGCCACAAGAACTAGGATTGCCAGTTGGAGCCTCAGGAAATTGCTCCGCTTCCCTACATCTGCAGACGAGGAGAAAAAAATGCAGACACACGGTGAACAAAGAGGAGAAGAGAACCTGATGTTTGCCTGCGATGGGGCCTTAAGCACTGTCTGGATAACCCAGTGGTTTTGGTATCTGGCTGCAGAGCTGGAGGTTCAAAGCTTGATCCATCACTGTACTTCTGAGTGGAAGAGCCAGCCTGGGTGGCCTTGGGCAAGCTGCACAGTCCCAGGCTATCCCCATAAGAAGGGAATTGGAAATGACTTCTGAGTATTCTCTGCTTAGAAAACCCTGCAAAGGGTCACCATAAGTCAGAATGGACTTGATGGAACACGATGATGATCATGAGCATGGTCCTCTACCCATTCTCAACTGGTACCAGGACTCCCTAGCTCAGCACAAAGGTGTTTATATGTGCATCACATTTGTACATAAGTACATCAAAAGGTATGAGTGAGGGGAAGAGAGGTAGTGGGTGCCGTGCTTAAATCCATTGTGTTGCCAAGGCTTGATATGACTCAGCAGCCTTCCTGTGGCACAAGACTTGGTAACAGCAGCATGAGGCCTAAGGGGGGAAAGAAATCCCTGGTGGTGAGCCTTCAAGAAGCAGTATAGGACTTGTGAAAAATTCCATCTGTGCTGTATTTCCTATTTATGAGGCTGCACATGAAGCTGACTGTAGCAACAATGGCACCAACTACTTGCAGCTGGGTTTTGCCACCTAGCTAGAGATTGGTAAATCCCCCCCCCCCTTTAACTGTGGGTTGCCATATTGCCTAGATTTCTACCCAAGTTCTGGGCCCATTTCCCAAGATTCTGCCCTCCCGTTCCACTCCTAACCCTTGCCTGCCCATCCCTGGAATGTCACAAGGACCCTCCCCTGGGCTCAGGTTTTGCCCCCAAAATGTCAAGGAATGGAATGCTGCTGAACTGGCAGTCCTAAGAAGAACACAACTTTATGTTGGAAATAAGGATGCAAATATAGTTCCATGCAAACATCTGTGTATCTGTACAAATGTAACATATGCACAAACCTCCAGACTTCCTGAAAGTCTACACACAGAGAAAGAGTTTTGTGTGTCCTCATGAACACTGGCGATAGTGCCTCAACTAGCACTCTCGTATTTCAGGTATTCAAATATCCAGCTTTTTACAACCCTTCCTTCCATACGCATCCTTCCAGGCTATTTTCATAGTTAAATGCACTAAACACACTTCATTTTACAACCACAGTATATCTCATTTTCCTAATACTAAAATGTTCAGAACTGCTCATTATTCCCAAATTGAAGTGCTGGTTCTTTGTATGTGAAATGTGAGAGACAATTTCCCCCCACCAAATATATATATTAAAAAAAACCTTTTATCCAGGATACTTGAATGTCAATGCCTCTGGCTTATTTACTTGGTTCATGGGGCAACAAGATTGCTTTACTTCAGCAGTTTCTCTCATCATCCCTGACAACATTTACCTCACCTGCTCACATGGCAGGGCCATTTTGTCCACTGCATACTGGGTCTCAACCCTTGGCTTTTAAGATGTTCTGGACTTCAAGATCTTGTACCTTAAATGCCAACATGCTTTCTTTGGCATAAGCTTTTCCGAACTGAAGCCCATTTCTTCAAATGCTAGAAATGAAACTGTCACCAACATGGTTTAAAATGAGGATAAGCTCCAGAGTTCTGGGATCCAATTTCTCACCTGTAGAACCTGTTGGGAGTCACACCAAAATCAGGAAATGGGGCGGGGGTGGTGACAAGAAAAAGCAAAACTGGAACTGCCCTGAAACCAATTTCTGGTTTTATAAGAACACTCTCCTTTTTTTAACTTTAAAAAAGGTACAGGGCAGCAACTTAAGATTTTTTACTGAAAATCTTTTTTTCCCCACAGTTTTTCAGTCTTGGACAGAATGAAGGACCTTAAAAAAAAAAAAAAAAAGCATTCATGATTCCTGCCTCTCATTGAAATATGAGAAGAAAATTTCTAGTTGGAGAAATATTACTAATGGTGGTAAAGAAATCATTTTCTCTCTCAGCATAGTAGCACTTAGGGTCATTCATTAATATGTATCAGACTAAGAAGCATTTCTTCATCCTTGTATACTTTCTCTCCTACCTATTTTATCTTCAGAAAAAACAAACGGGGAGAGAGATGTCATGAAGTAACCTGGAGTGTGTATGGCTGGCTGGCATCCTGGAGAGGAGCACTTATCCTATATAGATCTCTACTCTGATGTCCAAACAAGGCAGTTCTTAGCTACAAGCCAAATGCAGTAGGGACATACAAAATGTGTGCCTTATATTTATTTATTTATTTCTTACATTTTTATCCCGCCCATCTAGTCGTTTTGACTACTCTGGGCGGCGTACATCAGTGTACCAATAAACAATTAAAATATCATCAATATTCAAAAATAAAAATAATTAATCATTCAAGATGGAACTAAATCAAATTAAATCAAAACAAATCAAATCAAATAATGCCCGGGGGGAAGGCTTGCCTGAACAGCCTTAGACTGCTATCCTATGTTTACTCACCAGGGAGTTCGTATGAGTATTTCTTAAAAGTGGATAGTTGACATATGCTTTCATTTATATATGCATGTTCTTCAGAACCATGGACAGAGCTCTGGCTATTGGTATAAGTCACCTAACATACTAGGTAGTGAAAACGACACTTCCAGAAATCCCTTCATCTTGTCAGTGACTCCTGTCACAACACACAATGCCAAGCCATAAAACAGTTCAAAATTGTGTCCAATCCAGTTCTTTACTGCTGCGGTTGGTTGGTGAATGGGTGGGTACAACGGAGTTATAGGACTGTCTTTTTTTTTTTCCTTCAAGCGGACTACCTGGCTCTTCCCCACCCCATTGACACCCCCCACTCCTCTCTCTGTGCTGTTCCCGCCATCATGTCTTCTAAACAATTTTCGTTCTCTGCACCTCCATTATCACATGTAGACAACGGATTTCTTGTGTTTTTTTATTTAAAAAAACTATTTAAAATTGCACATCTGAAGACTCCTGACCATGGAAGTGGGAGAAGGAGTAGCCTTGATGTTCCCATCAGGCGACATCACACCCAGACCCCAACATGTCCATGGCAAAACTGCACATCCACCCAAACTGCAGTATCTCGCACCATGTATATCAGTATACCAGATTAAAACATAGAAAACTGGGGAAAACTTCTTAAACTTCTCACATTCCTTGAAAACCATACTAAGGTCACCAAAATTTGCATACAACATGATCACAACAACAACAGCGAAAACATACTATCTGTGTTGCACTCACAAATTCCAGCAACTTTGAAGTGGCATATTTAATCAAGTAACATAAACATTTTCTAGCCATGACTAACAAGTTAAAGCTTTGTCTCTCCATGCCCCCTGCAAGTAAGGTAATACACATATTTTGTTTCTATTTCTCCATTAAGGAAAATTCAGGGACATTCTTTGTTTTCCACTGAAAAATAAATAACACTAGGACTTAAGTGACTCACAACACAAAATACATTGCACTACAGATCAGAAAACATTACACAATGCAATACAGCAAACAAAAGCAAAGGACTCTTGAATCACCTTTTGATACAGCTAGCACCAGAACCTTGTAGTCTGTTGTATGTGACAAACAGAGAAGAAAGACACTTCCATGGGAGAGCTACATGTAGGGGTGGCTCCAGCACTTGTCGAGCCAGCCCCAACTAATTGCCCCATGGTTGAAGATGAGCCAATACAGGGCAAAGAAGGGAGAGTGCCAATTTATAAACCACTTAATTGTCACAGTCTCATCTTCGAGGATTTTAGGGCTTATAATTTGGTGAGGTACTTCGAATCCTCTGCTTGAAAGGTCCAATGTTGTAGTTTAGCCAAGTGGACTAATGGTCTCTACTACAGAATTCTCAGTCCTTCAAAAGATTGTACGAAAACTGAAAGAATTTTTTGCACCTGACTCTCCTGCAGAAGATAACACACCAAGTCTGAATTGGTATTTTCAAGAAAATATGAAGTGGTGACCAGAGGCAAAGTTCTACACTTCATTGAGAAATTGGAAGCCAAGTCATGAATGATTAGTCCCAGGTACAGCAGACCTATTGAATCAATTAGAATTGCATAAATGCTGACATAGTAAAACCCATTCAGTGGGTTTGCTCTGGTTGGGCTGACAATTGAACTTAATCCAAAGAAAACATAGGGTGCCATTTGAGACATCTTAAAGGAATTGCCGCTGTAACAAACGTATGTATCATAGCTCCAGATTTATAGTAAATACTGATTTGTTGTGCCACCCACTGATAATTAAACCAATCTTCCCAAATCAATTTGTCAGTAAAGGAGAGCTATTTGAATTCCAGGAGATGCCGAAAATTTAGTCTCTTGTTTCATTTCAAAATGAAGATCACCTGATCTTCTCTGTTACAGCAACTTTGCCGACTTGACACAACTTATTTCCACATCTCAAAACTTCAAGCATTTGTCTTAGCAGATGACTGTTCCATAGACCCATTTAGCTATTGCCTGCTTTCCACAGGCAGATGGTACTCCATATGGGCAGAACAGAAAAGGACACACTGGTACTGAATCACCAGTGGCAATCACGTCTCCTCATCATCCCTATGTTCTTTCTGAAGATTGCACATGGCACTGGGAATTGCAGAACTCCCAAGTTCTCCTAGTGTTTATTTCAGAACATTATGTAGACATCAAAATACGATTCAATGCTTCCCAGATTCACTTGGTTGGACAGGTGTTAGGGAAGCTTCTGTTGTATTTCTTCTACACTACACATCAATAATTTTGCTGTTGTAGAAGCTTTAGGATGAGACCACATCTGATCACTTCTGCTAACAGAATCATAGAATCATAGAATCACAGAGTTGGAAGAGACCACAGGGGCCATCGAGACCAACCCCCTGCCATGCAGGAACTCCATCAAAGCACTCCCGACAGATGGCCATCCAGCCTCTGCTTAAGTACCTCCAGAGAAGGAGACTCCACCACACTCTGAGGCAGCCTATTCCACTGCCGACCAGCTCTGACTGTCAGGAAGTTCTTCCTGAGATTCAGGTGGAATCTCTTTTCCTGTAGTTTGAAACCATTGCTCCTTGTCCTAGTGTCTGGAGCCGTGGAAAACAAACCTGTCCCTTCCTCAACATGACATCCCTTCAAATATTTAAACATGGCTATCATGTCCCCTCTTAACCTTCTTTTTGTAAGGCTAAACATTCCCAGCTCCCTAAGCCGCTCCTCATAGGACATGGCTTCCAGACCTTTGACCATTTTGGTCGCCCTCCTCTGGACACGTTCCAGGTTGTCAACATCCTTCTTGAATTGAGGTGCCCAGAACTGGACACAATACTCCAGGTGAGGTCTGACCAAAGCAGAATAGAGTGGTACTATCACTTCCCTTGATCTAGACACTATACTCCTATTGATGCAACTAATAATTGCATTGGTTTAAGGTCAATGTTTATAACAGAACACCTCAACAAGACAAGGAAGGACAGTGTAGATTCACAACCAACCCTCCTAATAAAGCCAAGAATCCACCCAGTCCAGCTCCCAGAAGCACAACATAAGGACAGTGGCTCTCTTCCGTTGTAGTTTTCCAGCTGGGCACAGATAAATATAAGCTTGGAAAAGTTCCCTTTTTGGACTACAGCCTCCAGAATTTCTCAGCCAGCATGGCCAGGGGAATTCTGATGGTTGTAGCCCGAAAAGTAACTTTTCTGAGTCAGGTCTTAAGGTGGAGGATCTAAACTATCAACATACTTAATAGCTACTGATAGGCCTGTCTTTCTGTCAACCTTCACAAGATGATGCATACTGCATTTGGAACTTTATCACTTTTATCATTGGAGTTATAAAAGAGGTCTGATTATCTTTGCACTTACTTTCCTCACCTCTGCATATTGCAAATTAACTTGCTTTGTTTGGTGATTGGTCATTAGGAGGTAAACATGTGCTTCATTAGCCAAACAGATTGCACATGCACAAAGGTCTGAAGAAATCGTTCTCCTAGAGAGGAAAAACTCTATTTAATTCTAGTTCTGAGCCCAGAGTTTCATGTAGTTTGACCTTTTCTCCTGAATTTGTTGAAACCTCTCTGAAAGCCGTCTAAACTAGTGCTGATTAGATATTTTATTTTCTGCAAGCCACTCTAGACATTGAATTGATGCACAGGATAAAAATATATTAAAGATGAAATATAAACAGTTGATACTATTATGCCCTGTCAGTAAATTGTCAAATGCATCTGTCCAGTCAATGCTGAAGTCACACAGATAACCAAGATAAAGAACAGGGAGTAATTCATTTGGTCCACCTTTTTTAAATGTACAGACTTAATCCATATTTTCTGGTTTGGATTAGGAGTTAATGTTGCTATTTTTTTTTTCTGCTGAGGAGCCTCAAAACTTACTGTTGTTCAAAACGTCCCATGTTCTGTAACTCATGCAGCCAAGAAGGCAACAGTTATTCCAGTGACAAAACTGAACATTTGCACAAATTGAACAATGCACTAAAAATGACCCATATAATGCACAAATTTTACTGGAGAAAAACAATAATGATTCAGCAGATCATCATCTCACAGTACGGTAAAGATAAATCAGGACTCCCATTGCTCCCTCAGGTTCAGGCATTGGGGAGATTCTGGGTCCTAAGAAGGGAGAAAAACATCTCTCTGACCCCATTTGCCATACCAAATTTCTCTGCTTACTGTTCTTTTAAACACTAAACTGCCTTATTATTTTTATTGTTTTTATTATTTATAACTGCCTTATTATAGACATTATTTATAATAGCACCTTTCCAACATTAAACAGTCCTGAAATTTCACCATATGGAAGTTGATCTAGTTGTTAGGTAAACGTAAAGGTTCCCCTTGACATTTAGTCCAGTCGTGTCCGACTCTAGGGCGCGGTGCTCATCCCTGTCTCCAAGCCGTAGAGCCAGCGTTTTGTCCGTAGACAGTTTCCGTGGTCACGTGGCCAGCGCGACTAGACACGGAACGCCGTTACCTTCCCACCGAGGTGGTACCTATTTATCTACTCGCATTTTAACATGCTTTCGAACTGCTAGGTTGGCAGGAGCTGGGACAAACGGCGGGAGCTCACTCCGTCGCGTGGATTCGATCTTACGACTGCTGGTCTTCTGACCTTGCAGCACAGAGGCTTCTGCGGTTTAACCCGCAGCGCCACCACGTCCCTATGATCTAGTTGTTACAGGCCATGAAATCTTCTCCAACTTCAGGCAGCCCTATGAATGAGTGGTGTCCAGTGTGTCCTATCATTAACAGCCTTGCTTAGCTCTGGCAAACTCAAAACTATGGCTTCCTTTATGGAGTCAATACACTCCATATTTGGTCTTCCTCTTTTCCTGCTGTCTTCAGCATTTCTTAGCATCATTGACTTGACCAGTGAGTTTTGTTTTCAAAGTACAATAGCCTCAGTTTCATCATTTTTGCCTCTATAGGTAGTTTAGGCTTCATTTGATCTAGAACCACTGATTTGTCTTTCCAGAGCTCCAGGGTATCTACAAAATTCTCCTCCAGCACTGTATTTCAAATACATTGATGTTTTCCTCCATGTCTTCCCCACTATCCAGTTTTCCCATACATACATACTAACTGGAAGCACAATCAAGGTGAAGATTTTGGCTTTGGTCTCGAATGGCACATCTTGATACTTAATTATCTTCTCTAGTTCCTTCATAGCTGCACTCCAAAATCTAAGTCTAGTTCTAGCTCCCCTGTTTATTTAGATGGCCATTTTCTGAATAGAAACCTCTTGGATAGAATGCTCATACCATTCAACTGGGGGTGAGAAAAATTACTCGTCTGGACTACAACATCCAGAATCCCCAATCACCATGGTAATTGGGGAATAATGGGAATTGTAAACCCAAAAAATGACTTTCTAAGTTCTATATTCAATAAATTTAAACCAAGGGCAACTTGTTCTAGTCTAACAGAATTTTGTCTTGATTCAGTAAGGTGGCTCTTCAGTGGGAATAATAAAAGGAAAACCAGAAAGCCACCTTCATAAACCAAGAGGTAATTCAGGACTAAACACTACTTGTGACCACGGAGCAGCAAAGGTGGTTTCATGCAGAGATGAGCAATGCAACTAATTTTGGTTAAAGGATTCCTGAAATACACAAGAAATGATCAAATGATTCCTGAAACACACACAGATGCACACAAGTAGAAGCACAGACTCCATTCTAACTCTACATCGCAGATAGCTGTCTGGTAGAATTGAACATAATCAAAAAGTCTTTATAGGACGTAATCACAAATTCTTGAGAATGAGGGGAAGAAATTGTTCTTTTGCGCGTGCCCCATCCTCCCCACAGCTCAAAGGGGGGTGGGGTGTCCCTGCATGCTGTTTTCTTTCTATTCTACTATCGAATAGAGGAGGGAGGGCGAGGGAAAGAATGAACAAACCCTGCCTGCTCCGTTTTTCCCCTAACCATTAAAATAGTGCTTTTTAATGTCTTTTTATGACAACTCTATCAGCAGACTCAACATAATTATTCCAAATTGCTTTGCCTTTTAATTGTTACTGCCAGGCAATAAAACAATTGTTATGTTGACTATTCAAGAGTGGATTGTTAATGGCTCTAATCATGTGATAATCTGGTGATAACAATCGATATAATTGTGTGCCTTGGCTGAAAGAGGTTTCTGGAGATGCAGGTAAGCTTCCACTGCATCAGCTTAATGCACTTCAGTGTTAGATTTATTTTATCTGCTTCAGAAGAGAGTGTTGCTTAAGCTATATCATGTTTTTTTAAAAAAATCCAGAGAGAGAATGTGTGTAAATGAGAAAGAGAGAGAGAGAGAGATGATATGTTACATAAATAGATGGCAATGATACACTTAAATAATTCTGTGTTTTGGACATTATTATTATTATTATTATTATTATTATTATTATTATTATTATTATTATTATTATTATTATTATTATTATTATTCAAAAAACACTAGGCATAGTCAAAATTATAAAAATGTTGACTGGTATTATAAAAAGATACAAGTTTAACCAAAAACCTAAGTATCTGTTAAATATCCGTGCAGTATGTATGCAGTTCCTAATATTGCCATTTTTTGTAGTTCTGATGGTGTGATTTCTAAGATCTGCAACTGCTTATAGTAGTGTGTGAAAATTCTTGATATTGTTCCCAAAGCCCCAATGACTACAGGGACCACTGAAGTGTGTTTCTTCCAGAGGTGAGATGTTTCGATTGCCAGGTCTCTGTACTTTGTTAGTTTTTCCAATTCTTTATTTTCAACTCTGGCATCCCCTGGAAGTGCAATGTCAATGTTCCAGACATTGCTTCGTTCTGTTACTATTATGGTGTGTTATGTTCAAGGTGTCTATCAGTGTGGATCCGGAAATCCCACAAGATCTTGACTTCCTCATTTTCTGACACCTCCTCTACCTGATGTTCCCACGGGTTTTTGGAGGCTGACAAGTTATATTTTTTGCATAATGACCAGTGCACTAACTTTGCCACTCTGTCATGTCCAACTTTGTAATCTGTTCGTGCGATCTTTGGACATTCACAGATTAGTTGTGACACAGTTTCATCTTTTTCTTGGCAGAGTTGACATTTGCTGTTAGCACTAATTTCTTGGATAAGAACATAAGAAGAGCCCTGCTGGATCAGGCCAAGGGCCCATCTAGTCCAGTTTCCTGTCTCTCACAGTGGCCCCACCAGATGCCTCTGGGAGCACACGAAACAACTAAATACCTGTCTCCTGATCCCCCTCCCCTGCATCTCGCATTTTGAGATACCTTCCTTTTAAGCCTGGAGATTATACATCCCCATCATGGCTTGTCACCTGCAATTGACTTTTCCTCCAGGAATCTGTCCAATCCCCTTTTAAAGGCATCTAGGCCAGATGTCATCACCACATCCTGTGGCAAGATCCACAGATTAACACCACGCTGGATAAATAAATATTTTCTTTTTTCTGTTCTCACTCTCCCAGCACTCAATTGGAGTGCATGTCCCCTACTTCTAGTACTGTGTGAGAGGGAAAAGAGCTTCCCTCTATCCATTTTATCCATCCCTTGCATAATTTTATATGTCTCAATCATTGTGCCTTTTCTCCAGACTAAAGAGCCCCAAATGCTGTAGCCTTTCCTCATCAGGGAGGTGACCCAGCCCAGTCATCATTCGAGTCACTCTCTTCTGCACCTTTTCCAGTTCCACGATGTCTTTTTTGAGGTGTAGCAACCAGAACTGTCCGCAATACTCCAGGAGTGGCCTTACCAGCGTTTTGTACAATGGCATTATAATGTTGGCTGTTTTATTTTCATCCCCCCTTTTTAATGATACCTAGCATGGAATTGGCCTTCTTCACTGCCGCCACACACTGGGTTGACGCTTTCATTGAGCTGTCCACCAGCGCACCAAGATCTCTTTCCTGATCTATCACGGACAGTTCAGAACCCACTAGTTGATAACTACAGTTTTGATTTTTTGCCCCAATGTGCATTTGTTTATATTTTCTTATACTGAAACGCATTTGCCATTTTGCTGCCTATTCTCCCAGTTTGGACAGATCCTTCTGAAGCTCTTCACAATCCCTTCTGGTCTTCACCATCTGGAAAAGTTTAGTGTCACCTGCAAACTTGGCCACCTCACTGCTCATCCCTGTCTCCAGGTCATTTATGAACAGGTTGAAAATCACCGGTCCCAGGACAGATCCCTGGGGCACACCACTCTTCACCTCTCTCCATTGTGAAAATTGCCCATTGACACCCACTCTCTGCTTCCTGATTCTCAAACAATTCTCAGTCCATAAGAAGACCTCCCCTCTTATCCCCTGACTGTGGAGTTTTCTCAGCAGCCTTTGGTGAGGGACCATGTGTCAGAAAATGAGGAAGTCAAGATCTTATTGGATTTTCACATCCAAACTGATAGACACTTTGAACACAACACACCAGACATAATAGTAATAGAATGCAGAAATGTCTGCATCACTGACATTGCAATTCCAGAGGATGCCAGAGCAGAAAATAAAGACTTGGAAAAACCAACAAAATACAGAGATCTGGCAATCAAAACATCTTGCTTGTGGATGAAACACACTTCAGTGGTCCTTGTAGTCATCAGGGCTTAAGGAACAATATCAAGAATTTTCACACAGTATTATAAGCAGTTGCAGATCTCAGAAATAACACCATCAGAGCTACAAGAAACGGCAATATTGGGAACAGCATATAATTTATGCTGATATTTAACAGATACTTAGGCTTTTAATTAAAACTTGTATCTGTTATATAATAATACCAGTCAATGTTTTTATAATTTTGATTGACTGGTATTTTTGAATAATAATAATAAGATGAAACTGCAGAGCTGGAAGGGACCCTATGGGTCATCAAGTCCAGCCCCTATCAAGAAGGCACAGTGGGGAACTGAACTCCCAACCTCTGGCTCTGTAGCCAGAGACCTAAATCAATGAGCTATCCAGCAGTTAATAGCCTTATTCTCCTTCCCCCTCTTTAGACGGTAACATGCAGTAAAAGTTGGCAACTCTGATTTCCTGGGGATATCAATCCATGTTTTAGTCTGAACATTACAGGAGTGGTTCAAGGTGTTGAACCAGTTTGAGGCTAGGGTTCAGTACCTCTGATAGTTTCTGCAGTGTTCAGACTAAAAGAGAGCAGATTGGCTATGCCCATAAAATTGGAGTTGCCAGCCTCCATTGGTAACATGTATGTTGGATTTACATGTAGTGAGCTTGCCCTGCTACATTTGAGGGATCCTCTGGTCATTCATTCCCTGCCTTACTCTACCTTATGAATTAACTGGCCATGGTGATGGTCATGGCCATAAGCCACCCTGGAAGTCCTATATGAGCAAAGATAAGAAATATTGTGGGCCAATATGTTACCTTAATATTTATAACACTGTAGTACTAGGAGATAGGTGGTCCCTTGGTGCCATTTTAATGAAATACTGGAGTCAGGAGAGACTCATTATTATCTTCACCCAGTTGATGGACCTTTGAGTCATCATCATTATAACTGAGATTAACAGAAGACAATGTGCATCTTCTTAATGAAATATATCAAAACAGTCAATACAGACTCACAAATTTATGCCTGAAAAAAGTGCATGTATTAGATTAGGGCAAAGTCCAGCACCTTCTAGATGTTGTTGGACTCCAACTGCCATCATTCCTCACCAACAGTTGTATTGGCTAGGGCAGATGGGATTTGAAGTCCAATAGTCACATGTCACCTGCCCTGCAATTAAGAAACCACAGGAAGAAAGTCATCATGTATACACATTCCACCAAAGGTGATCTTCCCAATGTGATCAACATGGAGGAGAAAGGTCCTTCTGTTGTCTATTTGGATCTACAAAGGAAAAAAGAAGGCACCAGCTAGAATCTTGGAGAAGAGTCATTTTCAATCAATTCCTTTGAATGAATTCCACATGCCTGCTTCTGGCCATGCCAGGGTCTATATTGCCCTTTGATACCAGCATTCAATGAAGCATTGTTCATTTGTCGCTAAATTTAACCATTCTTTGCTATAGTAGGATTTACAAACCGCAGGTGGATAGTATCATTTTCAATAATGAAACTAATGGAAGATACAAGGAAGAATTATTTAGGAAAAGGGAGAGGGCAGGAAGAATGTATGGTTGTTGCCTAATGTCATCACAGGCAATAAAACTACTAAAGGAAGAAATGACCTACATTTAGAGCAACGGAATGTATTCATATCTATGAAGTCCAATGAAATTCACCCTAGAGTCTTTGGATGAACTACTAGAGGTGGTAAGCAGCAGTATTTGCAATTACTTTAGAGACCTGTGGGAAGAGATAAATGGAAAAGAGTAAATATCCTATTTTCTAGAAGGTTACAGTGGGGTCTAGAAAATCACAGTATAGCTGATATTTTCCTTAGCACCTGATCAAATGAAAAACAGTGTAGGCTCCCTGACACTAAAGGAGGGGGACTGGACGAGAGTGTATTTAGGGAAATAGCAAACCAAGATTTGTTGGAAACAGCCCCACTGTTGATGGAAAGGCAACACCAGAGAGTAGTCAAGCTAGAAGAGTCAAACTAAGCCTCTCGAAATTGAAACATTCCAGGCCAGTTTGAAGGCATAGTCCCCTGAACCATTGTCTATAAACCTCCTCCGATAGGTTCAGAGTACTTAACACAGAAGCCTTGACCTTTTCGTAGTCAGTAATGTCCTCTGGATCCATAGTATCAACAATTGCCTGTGCAGCACCAGTGAGACATGGGGCTAGAATGAGTGCCCACTGCTCCTGCAACCAACCTGCAGCTACAGCCACCCGCTCAAAAGTATTGAAGAAGGGGTCTGGATCATTCTTCTCCCCCGTCTTGTTGATGCAGATACGAGGGGGCCCTTGTACCAGTGGTGTTTGCAACCCTGATGGCAAAGAGCTCACTTGGCCCATTCTAGTCTGGCCTTGTAGTACTTCAGCCAGGTTCTGCTGCTGGGCGGTGAAAAGTCAATCCAGGAGCTGGTTCTGCTGGTCCATGAGCTGGTAAATAAGCCCTTCCTGCTTCTCAGTAGCCCAGGATAACCATTGCACAAGTGCTTCTGGGATAGGTGCACTTGACCCACGGCGGGCGCCAGTGTGAGCACGGCCAGACTCCGGTGCTGTGGAGCTGGCGATGGCCGAGTTCCCTGGCACAAACTCCATGGGCTCAACTTCAGGGTTTAACTATATGGGTGCTATTTACAGTAGTAGTACAGTTATACCAGTTCGAGGGCACCCTCTCCCTCAGTGGCATCCTCACTTCACTTCACTGAGGGACCCCACAGTTCAGGTCCATCAACAAAATACTTTGTCTGGCTCAAAGAGGGTTTATGTTGTCCTTGATATAGATGCTGGCTGCCCAGCCCTTCCCTTCCCCCTGGTCCTTGCCTTGTCCAGACTGATGACTGTGGGGAGGCTCCACAGTGATACTTCAGCTGGAGGAACATCATACAGCCTTTTTGGTCCACATGGGTGGCAGCAGCTCCTCCAGGGCATCAACCTAGGTCCCTTCTTCTTCTTCTTCCTCCTCTTCCTCTTTTGTTGACCAGCAGCCTTGTAAAGTCCTGTCTCCACTCTTTTTTTATCTGTCGTCCCCCCCCCCCTGCATTGGGCAGGTGTTCATCATTAGGCTGCTGCACTTCTCCAGTTGTCTTCTCTCCCTCTTTCCCTGTGCCTTAGTCTTTCCCCTGACTAAGCTATCTCTCAGCCATCTTAAAGGGGTGCGACAGCTTGCTGTAAGCATGCTGGCTATCTGGTAAGCTCACCTTGTCACAGCAAGCTAACTAGGTGTGGGCTGGATAGAACAACTGTCAGGTGGATACACAGTTGGCTACAGAATAGTGCTCAGAAGGTGATGATTAATGGCTCCTTTTCAAACTGGGTGGAGGTAACAAGTGGGTACTGGAGGGCTCAGTCCTGGGCCCTGTGCTCTTCAACAGTTTTATTAATAGCTTGGATCAGGGGATGCAGGGGATGCTAATCAATTTTGCAGATGACACAAAATTGGGTGCAATAGCTAATACCCTGGAAGACAGAAACAAAATGTAATATGATCTAGATAGGGTCGAGCACTGGGCTGAAAACAACAGAATGAAATTTGACAGGAAAAAGTGCAAAGTACTGCACATAGGAAAAACAAACCAAAGACACAGCTACAAGATGGAGGATATCTGGCTCAGCAATACTACAAGCGAGAAGAATCTTAGAATTGTCATAGATTATAAGCTGAATATGAGTCAACAGTGTGATGTAGCTAAAAAAAAAGGAAAATACTATTTTAGGCTGCATTAACAGAAGTATTTTTTTTTTTTTAGTTTCCTTTTCTTCCATCTTGAATTTTATATTTTGTTGATTTAAGTATGTGATTTTTTTTATGATATATCCGTTTTATATTGTTGTATTTTATGATGTTTTTATAACTGATTGTAAGCCGCCCCAAGTAGACTTTGTCTAGAGGGGCGGGGTAAAAGTCAAATAATAAATAAATAAATAAATAAATAAGTATAGTCTCCAAATCCTACGTAGTACTCGTTCCCCTCTATTTGGCACTGGTCAGGCCTCATCTTGAGTACTGTCTCCAATTCTGAACACTGCACTTCAAGAAGGATGCGGACAAATTGGAACAAGTTCAGAGGAGGGCAACAGGGATGATCAGAGGGCTGGAAACCAAGCCCTGTGAGGAAAGACTGAAAGAACTGGGCATGTTTAGCCTTGAGAAAAGAAGACAGAGGGGAGATAGGATAGCACTTTTCAAATACTTGAAAGGTTGCCATACAGAGGAGGGGCAGGATCTGTTCTCGATCATCTCAGATTGCAGGAGAAGCAACAATGAGCTAAAGTTACAGGAAGCCAGATTTTAGCTGAATAGTTTGCCAACACTGAACAGGAGGAGGAGGAGGAAGGTGGCCCTGCAACCTTCACTAACCAAAGAGCATCCACTAGGTCCTCAACACCCATGAGGAATGGAGAAGAGGAAGAGGACAGTGGTAGTCGTCTCTTCCTCCCATTGCCAGCACCCGTCTATCTACTCCTGCTGGTTCTGGAAGTAATGAGACATTATAAGGAAAGGTGGCCAAAATAGTCAATTTGTTTGTTTATTTGCATTATTTATAAATTGCTTGCTTGTTTTTTTGTTTTGATTTGATTTTGTCTAGGTCTCCCCACAATGCACAAAATGAAACCGTTATGTGAGTACACTCAGGGGCTAAGCCTTGTTCCCAGAAGCTTCTGAGATGCACCTGGGACATCCAGGAAGGTGACGGGAGAGAAACGTTCGCGTTCCTCCTCTTCCTCCTTTTCTTCTTCCCCTTGCGTGCGGAGGGTCCAGCAGGCTGATGAGAGGCAGTGGGTGCTTTTCTTCCCACCTCAGGCAGCCGGAGAGCTTATGTTGGAACAGGTCCAGAAAGATGTGCTCCCTGTATTATTTGCTTCTTCCCAACGAGGCAGTGGTTTGTTAGGCAAAAATTATTGTTTTGCTTTTTGGATCATAAGAAGCTCTATGAGAATCAATATTACCCAATAATTCCTTTCATCGTTTGAAAGATGGTGGGATGAGAGAGCGAGAGAAAGAGGGGGTGGGGGGAGGATCTGGAAAGGCAGAGTTGGAAAGAGTAAAGCAACCAGATTCTCAGCAAGCAGTTCAATCCTTCAGGAACAGAGCCAAGGGAATGAGTCCATCATGTGATGCTGTTGTCAATGGCATGATAATTGCTTCTCTCCACACCATTGGAGATGGGACTCCATTGGAGGCGCTGTCTTTGGGTTCAGCATCTTATCTTAATGAAGATAGACAAGCTGGAGAGAGATCAAAGAACAAGCAAAACAACTCAAGCAGACTCACCCCCAAATAAAAATAAAGCCAATTCACTGAGATGAAGGAAGAACTAAGGGAATAGATTTTCCTTCTTCTCTTGCTGAAGCCTGTCACAGAGTTTTGAATTTCTGGTAATATTCTTTTTTTGCTATGCAGTAGAAGTAAAGAGACTCACAGAGAAGAATAGCTACAAGTTCCCCAGATAGTCCACTCCTTTCTCATTAACTGGCACATAGTCTCAGTAATTCACTCTGAGACATTTGTATGAGAAAAAGTTTAAAATATTTCTGTATTTACAGTTGCTGAAAATTACAGACATGTGCATACTGCTATCTTTACTGCACATATACTGGCAACCAACAAGACAGATCAATAGAGTGATAGAATGGCTCCCACATGAGTTAGAGATACCAAACTCACAGCGAGCCTTCAGCTAACCCTCCTCCCTACCCCCTCCAAGTATAGCAAAGATTGGATTTGGGTCCTCTGAGTTACAGCCCCAAAAATCAGGTCCCCCACAGGAAAGTACTCTCCAGCCAGCTGGCTAAATAAAGCACCAAACAGTCCAATTTGTGATGGGTTTTTGCTTCCTGGTTTGTTTTGTGACCATTTCTAGATACAACACAAGACTGTTGGTTGTTTTCTGCTTAGCTGACCCTGGACGTAATGGAGGCCAAAGCACTTTTCTCAGAGCCAGGTGAGGAGCAGCCAGGGTTGACAGGCACACATCCATGGGGCAGAAAGCATCCTCGCCTTCCGCCGCCTCCTCGTCCCCTCCCCTCCCCCAGTTGGTACTGCAGAGGCAGGATTGGTACATGGCAGTGGGAGAGCTTTGTTCCAACTGGAAGGACAGCTTTTGCCAGCATTGTCCAGAGGCATTTATCTGTACTGAACATTTGTCACAGTCTGATGCTGGTTTCACTGTCATGGCTCCCTCAAATCCTGGGATTTGTAGTTCCATAGGATACTAAGAAGGCTGACCGCCGAAGAATTGATGCTTTTGAATTGTGGTGCTGGAGGAGACTCTTGAGAGTCCCCTGGACTGCAAGGAGATCAAACGTATCCATTCTGAAGAAAATCAACCCTGAGTGCTCACTGGAAGGACAGATTCTGAAACTGAGGCTCCAATACTTTGGCCATCTCATGAGAAGAGAAGACTCCCTGGAAAAGACCCTGATGTTGGGAAAGTGTGAGGGCAAGAGGAGAAGGGGACGACAGAGGACGAGATGGTTGGTCAGTGTCATCGAAGTTACCAACATGAATTTGACCCAACTCCGGGAGGCAGTGGAAGACAGGAGGGCCTGGTGTGCTCTGGTCCATGGGGTCACGAAGAGTCGGACACGACTTAACGACTAAACAACAACAACAAAGATACTAAGAGTCCTCTACCATAAGGCTATAGGTAGCACATTCCCCAACAGTACAGCACTAGAGATCTCTAGCAGAGAATTATAAGTTATCTCCCCACGTGACAGATCCCAGAATTTGGCAGGGTTGAGCCATGGCAGTAAAAGTGGCATCAAACTGCTGTTATCTTCATAGTGTTGATAAACTCATGGACACGATGAGGCTAGAAGAGTAAGAGAGGTTTATTAATGTTCATGAATGGAAATTGATTATGGGTTTCTGGAGCAGAATTGAAAGTATTTGACAAGGAAAAAGCTCAAGACCTTTACTAAGTGAGGTGGCTCTGGCTCAGATAGGCAGGGAGCCTGGAAGCCCCCCAAATTTGCTTCCATTGTTGGACTTTTCCAACAGTGTGCCAAGAATGAATTGATAAGCCAGGACATTTATTTTTTTATATTTTTTATTTGGAGGGGGGGTCTCATAGATTATTACATCTCCCTCTGCCCCTTTTTGGGTAGGGGCATTATTTCTAAGGATGTGGTCATACTAATGAAATAAATTGGATGATGCATCAGAGTTGCTGAATTTGATTTAAAGTCATGTGGTAGTCAGATGGTTGTTGTGTCGGTGTATGTGTCCTCTTGGGAAAACCTTTAATCTGTTTTTAAGCTGTGTTGTATATCGGTTGAGGGGACTACACAAGCTTTTAGAATCATTGCATTTCAGACTTTGTCCTGCTCCTGCTTGCCCTCGCACTGTCTGGCTCTCACAGCAACTATCTGCTACTGCTGGGGTGTTATTTTTACTCATTTTTAATTTTTTTGATTTCTTGCAACATGGCATAGCAATAGAACAGAATGACATGAAAAAAAAATTAAAACAGAGGTTTCCCTGCAGCCAGACACTCCCACACAGAGACAAACAGTGCGCACATGCACACCCACAGGATTGAGAAGGAGAGAGAGCATGGAAGGGACACCAGCAAGTGGCAAACCCCACAGACACAATTTATATTGACAGAGGCATTCATAGACAGTATATTTAATCAATTCCAATTAAATGAATTTGACATGTGAGTTAAAATAGACCCTCTGGAGGAAGAATAAAATACCTCATTTTCAATCTAAATAACACAATTCTCTGTCAAAACAATACATGCTTCCACGTGCATCATGTAGTCACTTTTTTAAAACCTGATTTAAAAAAATTGAAATATGGCCTTTCTTTCCTAGTGTAACCACACTCTGCATTCAGCTGCAATCTTCATGGTAGCTGAGAAGAGGATGAATTTTCCCAGCTACATTCTATTGCTGTGATTATGTGCTGTAAAAATACAGACACACACACACACACACATGCAGATGACAGGGTGGACAAAGATGGACAAAGGAAGCAGGATCGGTTGGTGGGGCTAGGTGGATGGATGGATGGATGGATGGATGGATGGATGGATGGATGGATGGATGGATGGATGGATGGATGGATGGATGGATGGATGGATGGATGGATGGATGGATGGATGGATGGATAAAATTGAGCGGTGAAACTCACCAGGTTGGGACAGTGATTCTTCCTCTGCATATACGATGTGATTCTTCCTTCCTGAAAGATTATTGTGAGGAAGCTGTTGGGGAAGGAGAGTCATGTAAATCTTCTAAATTTCATTGGAAAAAGAGGGGTTCTAATAAATAAAATCAACTCTATTGCTTGCATTTTTGCTCTCTCCGTGGAGGATGTGTCTATGAGGTCTCTCATGATGAACACCAGCTATTCAAAATTTACCATTGCACCCATGGCCCCCATTGCTCATTAAGATTGTCCAGCAGAGCCTGACTGTAGAGTCCCTCTTTGGGAGAGGTAGTAATATCTATCGCAAGGCAGGAAGGTTAGCCTTTACAGAAATAGCAGCGATGATATGATATAAATACCCAGAGGAAATTAAGTAGTGTGTGTGTGTGTTCCATAGCAAAGAGAAAATGCAGGGCCTTTCTGTTTAGGAAAACGTTTGGGTAAGCTAGTCAAGAAGTGCAGGCTGATGGATATTCCAAAAGGGTCACCTTTATTGCTGTTTTCATAACATTCATCTTAGGGTTCCTTTTTTTAAAAGAAGATTTTTTTCCCCAACACATTTTGAAATGTCATTGTAGGCCATCTCATACAAGCATAAAGATTGGCTGGACACAACTTCCAGATAGTGATCTCACCTGGTGAGGACTTCAGGGTGGAGAGCTGGAGTCCCGTTCAGCACCATGAGAAGGAAAGCCCCCAGATTCAGGTCTGGCACACTCTGTTTTAACCCAAGTGAAGCAATACAGTGACCATCTAAATAGGGTGGAGGAAGGGTGTGATTAAGTCCAGTGAGATCCTCCAGTTGTTTTGGAACTCCAACTCCCATCTGCCCGGGCCAATACAGCTACTGGTGAAAGGTGATGGGAGTGGCAGCCCAACAGTGTATGGGGAGGAGTACTTTGCACATCCCCATTTAGGAGGGGGCTAAAGATTATCTCAGCCCTCCCCGCTTCTAGAAAGATACCTGTATTAGCTGATTGCAGCAAAACAAGGAGCTGTACAATATCTTGAAGATTTATTTATTTATTTATTTTATTGGATTTTTACCCCGCCCCCCTAGACAAAGTCTACTCGGGGCGGCTTACAAATATTATAAAAACATCATTGTACAAGAAATATTTAAAAAATCATTAAAACATCATAATTTTAAACAATTAAATTAAATCGATACCAAGATGGGAATAATTGAAAAGACAAAAAATAGAAATCAGTTATTGACTGAAGGGAAGGCCTGCCTAAAGAGCCAGGTTTTTAAATGGCTTTTAAAAACACCCAGCGAGGGTGCCAGACGGATCTCTGTTGGGAGACTATTCCAGAGCCGAGGGGCCACTGCCGAGAAGGCCCGGTTTCTTGTTCTTTCTTTCCGGGCCTCTCTCGGCGTTAGGCCCCTCAACCGTCCCTCCTAGCTATGGCGAGTGATTCGGGTAGATCTAGGTGGGAGAAGACAATTTACTGTCTCAGAAGTGTTTGTGGTAGTAGAGTTCAGTTTGTCATGTTTGTGGAACATTAGCCTTATCTGTTAAATGTACAGTATTGCACATTTACTGTCTAATTATTGTGGATGGGACACTCACTGAGGTTTTGTCTTAAAGCGCAGATGCTTTAAGACAAAACCTCAGTGACACTCCTATCCACAATAATTAATAATTAACAATAGTTCATTGGGCCACCCAAGTCCATTCCTCAATTCTGGAAGGTCACACCCACTCCCACGACCCCTACTGGCAAAATATATTCTCACATTTTTTTAAATTGAAAAATCCCCCCTTTACTCCCTCTAGTGGTCAATATTTTTTTAAAAAAAAACATAGTGGAACGATAGATTCTGGGGGCCCATTAAAAAAAGGCAAATGTTGATGAGACACACACACACACACACTCCCTAAAGGGTGCAAGCAGATTTTCTGAGCAGTTTTTTTTAATTGCTGTGGGAATGCAAGGGTGGGCTGGGATCCATGCCTGGGGAAATTCCTGCAGCCTGCAGGGTGCCTTAAAGTGGTGCCTAGTCACTGATTGAATTTAGATAAAAGAATACTAAGAGCCCGACAAAGTAGCCAAGCTTGGAAAAATGGCTGTTTTGGACAAAGGCTGCCAGAATCCTTTGGCCACGTTGGCTGAGGATTCAGGAAGTTGCCATTCAGAAAGTAACTTTTCCAAGCTGTGAAAGTGACTGATGTTTTCCTGCCTCTTGCCTCTATGTTATCGTGGTTGTGGGTTGATCACTGTGCATGAAAGAAACTACAGTTTCGAGAAAACAGCTAAAGCCTGAAAGCATCTTAGGAACTTGAATACGATGTGGAGCAGCGGGTGTCCTTCAGGGATAGGGGACACATCTCATCCATATATTTAAGGGCTACAAATCCCATGTTCCACCATCATTGACCGTGCTGGCTAAGGATTATGGGGGTTGTAGTCCAACAACATGTATTTCACATTGTTGATCATTGCCTGCTAGGAAATGAAAATTCTGTTTGCTTCCAGATGTTGTATACACCTATATTTAAAAATAAATCCCATATTACAAAACCATGGTAAGTCTCATCCCAAAGAAAACCAACAGTAGTCATAATACCCAAAGGTTTTCTGACTTCTGGAGCGAAGAGTAAAACGTGGAAAGATAGCACCTAAAACCCATAAAATGAAAAGAAAAAACCAACGGCAGCCTGCTGTTTCTGTATGAAGCTAAGATCAAATTGACTGTTCATAACAGAAATAATAGCAGAGAGGAGAGGCATCACTGCTTTGTTATGTGAATTAACACCTGTAATGAACAGGAAAATATTGTTTCAGATAAAGCTCCCACAAATAGAACCAAACTTCTTAATTTGATCTAATTCAGCAGTTTCATGCTGGATTGTCCCAGCGTGATTTAAATAAACAGGCCAATGTCCTATTGAGCATCTGCTGAGCCAGAAGTCCTGCCAGCAATCTTAATGAAGGAGTGTACGTACCTCTTGCACAATCACACCTGTTGCACAGGCACAGGATGAGTTTTCCTGGTGGAGATCATTGCTCACTCAGTGGCACTGCTCGCACAATTCGCAGGCTTCTGTGTTACTTCACTGGCATGATTTTTTCACTCATCAGAAGCTCATTAGGGCACTGGCCAGTAGGCACAACTGCATGGACTGATGCTGGCCAGGAAGGGGGCAAGTGGCTACCTGCTCATCCTTATTAGATGTGCATGACTGTTTTCCAACATATGACCAAAACTGCTTACAACAACAAGAGAAGGACCTCTGTCTGACCCCTTTCCATTGTTGTTGATGATTATCACCCCTGTCCTTGATGCTTCCAATCAATGTCATTTGTTACGTAACCTAAGCATGGGAAGAATGTTCACTGAATTCCTCGTTCTCTGTGGTTTAGGCTATCTCAGCGTGATGAGATACCTACACAAGGAATTTCAGAGCCTTGCAAGATTCCTTACTTCCAGCTGAGAACGAGACAAAGAACTCTTGCTCCCCTTAAGATCTCCATCATTCACACAGAATTTCTCTTTTTATCCTTTTCTTGGAAGGAAAAAACATACATATAAAAATAAGCACAATAATGGTTACAAAGATGCAAACAACCCATCATCATCATCATCTTAGAACTGTAGAGCTGGAAGAGACCCTATGGATTATCAAGGCACTACGGAGATTTGAATTCCCAACCCTGACACCTAAGCCACTGAGCTATCCAGCAGTTCAGCTTGAGCAGTAGCATGTTCATGTACACACAGGTGACTAACTAGCCAGAAAAATATGGAAACAGCAAGGGCAAGTTAGCCAATCCTCAGCTTGATGGGCTGTTCATATATTGCACCTTTTCTCTCTTCCTTTGTGCATCCTTTATTCTTTTTAATTTTTAATTCTTTAGCTCCACATTTGACAGTGTTGTCCAATACATTTTGGTTTTAAGTGAATGCTTTCCAACTGACATGATCAACAAGATTCTGCAGAAAAAAAGGAAAGGTTTTGTGCAAAAAAGAGGGAAACTGCACAAAAATGAGGAAACGTTGCATGAAACATTGCTCTCATCAATGCAAGAAGTATAGGAAAAAAACAGGGGATTCTTCGCCACCCACCACAGAAAGATGAGCAAAGTTTCAGTTTGTTGTCTTCTCCTATGAGGATGAAACAAGCAAGGAACCAGAAGATGAATTCCCATCTGGCTGAACCCTAGCACAGCATGCTCTGCTGAAAGCAGTTTAAGTTCCTCACAGTGGTGCATGCATGACAAAGTGGATGGTCCTAATCCACAGAAACTAGCAAAATTGACTTTTTGAAGTCGCCTATAAAGGTATCATCTACTTTTGCCTTTGTATTTTGCAATGACCCCCGTAGCTCCCTTTCATTTCCATGAAAACACCAGGGTAGCTTTAGGGGATGCAGACAAAGCTGCATGGAAGACCCAGCTCTGCCCTTCAGAGCTGTTCAGCATCTACCAACTGCAGCTTCCATCTCAAACTGCCGAATAATCTGGCCAGCCTGATCCACTCCAAGGAAAGCTGCCTCTTCTGAGCCGCACCCCAAGTGCGGATATTTCGAGTTGGGCACCCCAAGTGCCCTTTTTGAGTTGGGCACTGGATTTTCAAAAGAATCTTTCCACACACTGCAATCTTCATCACAGCCCTCGTTTCTAGTATCTTCTCTCCTGAAATCAAGGGACTGACAGGCAACAGAGGAGTGTTCTCAGCTATGGTTTCTCATGTCCAAAATATTCTTCCTCAAGGAAGTTCCTCTAACGCCTATACGGATGCCTTTTCAGAGCCAGGTGAAGGCTTGCCTGTATTCCCAAGCCTTTCTCAAAAGAGCATTAAATTTGTTTTAGCCTGCTTCTCTCGTGATTACGTTTGTTTGAGTTTTATCCCTGCTGATATATCATCTTCTTATTGCTATGATATTTTTATGTGACTTATCCTGAGGGTTCATTTTTAATAAAAACCTGGAGTATTAATTGAACAAATTAGCAAGACTGTCCACTTTATGAGAAACAACTTAACGGTTAGAATCCTGTTCACTTATGCAATCATGTAAAGGTAATTGTAGAAGCATTTCTAGATGGGCGGGATAGAAATCCAATAAATAAATAAATAAATAAATAAATAAATAATAGGGTCCCCTTCATGGAAGCAGACAAAGACTCATTGTGAAATCCGTTGTGCTACTGGTCACGTGACCAATTGTGCAAAAGAAAGGGCATCAGAGGGAGAAAAATATGGGCAACCACCCTTACATATGGCTAAAACAGTAAAAGGATTTTGGGCAATGTGTACTACTTCATGTAAAGTAATAAACAGAAGTGGGAGAGAAATTTATAGGATTCACTTTTCAATCGAAACTTGGCTAATTCACTCTTTTTGAACCAAAACATAGTTATAACTTAATCATCGTACAGGGATGGGGAAAGAATGTTCTTTTAGTTCCTTTCCTATATTACCGTATTTTTCCATGTATAAGACACTACTTTTTCCTAAAATCATTACACTAAAAATTGAGGGGCGTCTTTTACATGGAAGTAAGCTGAGAACATGGAGAGAACAAAATGGCCCATACCTTGCCTCGGTAAACAGGCTTCCTACAATCACGAGACTTAGCTTCCTACAATCAGGAGCCTTATGGAACTGATGTCAGCTGATGCTGAACAAACCAATTAGAACACACCTTCATTGGAGGTGGAGCCTGTAGGCTCAGATTCAACAGGGACTCAAAATGTCTGACCGTTCTGAGCCCAGAGGCTGAGTCCTCAAAGCTAAGTTTTCTTAATTTTTGGGTTAGAAAAGGGGTCTTATAAATGGGGGTGTCTTATAAACGGAAAAATACAGTAATTTTCCAAGATTTGCAAATTCTCTCACATTCAGCAAAACACCCTGATAATAAGAATAGCAGAAACAATAAACGTAATAGTAACTGTATTAACAATAACAGTAAAAGTGACGATTACATGTTGTTAAGTGGGAGAAACTTAACTTTAGAGTGTAATTCTTAAACTTCTGGGTTTACAATACCTCTTTTTTTTTCCAACCATTTGAATGTTATATGAGGGTTGCCACCTCTTTTTCCCCCTGAGATTTCTAAGCAGAAACCATTATTTTATCACAAGCTAGGAGATCACAAGAGATCCAGAGACTGCACCCACCCATTCCTTAACCTTGGTATGGCAACCCATGCTCACCATCACATTTTTTTTCCTTACAAAATAAGGTTTTTAAGTGAAAAAGGCCCACTGCGCCTTCTAGTAGACACATTTCAGGGCAGAACTGCTAGGGGCACCTTGAAACATGACAGAATTGTACTCAACCATCCTCTCTACAAGACCCGGGGGTGGTGGTGGTGGTTATGAGCCTTTAAGAAAAGATAGTACTGGGGGGAGGGGCATAGTATGCTGGGAGGCCCATGGGTGCTGCAGATGCACTTGGACATCTGGGGCTGAATGTAGCTCACTGGAAACATGTTCCCCACCCTTCCGTCAACATCTCAGGAGTAATTACTCTGTGTAACGGATCTGTTATTGCCAACCATCTTTACACTAACCACCCATCTGAAAGTTTATGACTAGAGGTGGACACAAACTGCTAGTTTGGCAGTTCGTGCTGGTTCTTCTTTCATCCAAACAGGTGTTCAGTGGTTCCCAGCCCTTCCTCCTCCAGCAGGCGCCCACTCAGAGGCAGCACCTCAGATTTTATGCCCCACCTCCTCTGGGTGCTGCCTCTGATTGGGTGCCTGCTGGAAGAGGCAGGGCTAGGAACTGCTGAACACCTTTTCGGCCAAAAAACATACCAACATGAACCACCGAACCAGTAGTTCACACACCCATCTCTATTTGTGACTCCTGTAACGTAATACAATTGCCATATACTATATCTTATTTCATTCGGTCCCCGCCAAATATGGAATCATAGAATCATGAAGCTGGAAGGGTCCTATAAGGTCATCAAGTCCAACCCTCTACTCAATGCAGGAATACAAATCAAAGGATATCTGCCAGGTGGTTGTCTGAATTTCTCTGGAATGCCTTCAGTGTTGGAGCACTCACCAGCTCTTGAGGTAATTGGTTCCATTGCCATACTGCTCGAGCAGTTAGGAGGTTTTTCCTCATATTAAACCGAAATCTGGCTTCTTGTAACTTGAGCCCATTGTTGCCAGATATTCCCCATCTTGTAACTGTGTGTTTTGTTTTTCCTAGGTGCAGTACTTTGCACTTATCCCTGTTGAATTTCATTCTCTTGTATTCAGCCCAGTGCTCAAGCCTATCTAGATCATTTTGAATTTTGTTTCTTTCTTCCAAGGTATTAGCTATTCCACCCAGCTATTCTGCCCTGGGGTACCCCACTTGTTACCTCCTCCCAGTTTGAGAAGGACTCGTTAATCACCACCCTCTGAGTACAATTCTGCAACCAACTGTGTATCCACCGGATAGCTGTTCTATCCAGCCCACACCTAGTTATCTTGCTAATCAGAATATCATGGGGCACTTTGTCAAAATCTTTGCTGAAGTCAAGATATACTATGTCTACCACATTTCCCCTGTCTATCAAGGAGGTTTCCCAATCAAAAAACGAGATCAGATTAGTTTGGCAGGATTTTTCTTGAGAAATCTGTGTTGGCTTCTAGCTATTACTGCTTTTTTTTCCCTAGGTGTTTGCATAGTGACTGCTTTATAATCTCTTCCAGAATTTTGCCATGGATTGATATCATGCTGAAAGGTATGTCTGTAGTTTCCAGGTTCCTCCTTTTTGCCCTTTTTGTAGATAGGGACAACATTAGCCCTCCTCCAATTGTCATCCATTTCCCATGATTTCAAGAAAATAGTGGACAGTGGTTCTGAGAGATCTTCAGCCAGTTCATTCAAGGTAATTTGGTATTCCTTGACTAATTTTGATCAGTCTCCAGATGCAATCTTTTACCCCCAAGCTGCACTTCACATTTGTCTGGAGGGTCACAGTCTGTCCTTTGGGAAAAGACTGAGTGAAAACAGGAATGGAGCAATTCTGCCTTTTCTTTGTCTTCTGTTATCATTTTTCTCCATCTCCATTGAGTATCTGAGCCACTGTTTCTTTTCTTTGGCTTTTGCTACACACATACCTGAAGAGTGCTTTTTTGTTGCTTTTAGTGTCTCTAGCTAGCCTCAGCTCCTTCCCAGTTGCCTTCCTTATGCCACCCGTGCAATTCCTTGCTACTTGTCTGTACTCTTCCTTTGTGGCCTGGCCTTCCTTCCACTTCCTATATATGTCATTTTTTTGTTGTTGTTTTCAGGTCCTTTCTGAGTGTTTTGTGAAACCACGCTAGTATTTTTTGTTGTCTCCCACCTTTCTTTCTTTTTGGAATTGCTTGTAGTTGTGCCTTTAGAACTTCCTCTTTTTTTAGAAACTCCCACCATTCTTGGACTCCTTTTCTTGTTAGGATCTGCTGCCATGAGACCTTACGTATCCTTGTTCTGAGTTCATTAAAATTGGCTTTTTAAAAATCCAGCATATATGTGTGGCTGCACTCTGTTTTGGTTTTCTTTGAAATCAAGAATTCTAGTAGAACATGGTCACTCTTGCCTTACTGCCACTTCCTCCACCACATCATCACTATTGCATAGAATCAAGTCAAGAATAACTAGTCCTCTAATTTCTTTCTCTACTTTTTGTAGGAAAAAATTATCAGCCACATTAGCCAGGAATTTCTTGGAAGGGCCATACTTTGCAGAATTTGCCTCTCAACAAATATCAGGATAATTGAAATATCTCATCACTACTACATCATGTCTCTTTGAAATCCTTGCAATTTGTTTTTCAAAAGTTTCATCCGCATCCTCTCCTTGATTGGGTGGTCGGTAGTAGACTCCAACGACCATGTTCCTTTTGTTTTTCACCCCAACTACATTGTTCTCAAAGGGACAGTTAATCTCCTCCTCCTGTATTTCTATGCAGGAATGTGTATTTTTTACATATACCGCAACACCACCTCCATTTCTATTCTTTCTGGGTTATTTGAACAATTTATATCCTTCAATTGTTGCATTCCAGTCATGACAGTCATCCCACCAAATTTCAGTTATTCCTATCAAGTCATATTTACCCTCCTGTGCTAAGATTTCTAGTTCCTCTTGTTTGGGCAGTGCACATATAAATCTGTGGCTTAATTTTGTGCTCTACCCATCTGAAGAAATCAGAGAATGTCCTTGAAAATCTTGTGCCAAATAAAGCATGTTAGTATTAAAGACGCCATAAGCCTGCTCTTTGTAGTTTTTTTCTGAGAGAATCTTCATCTTTAACACATACAGGTTAGACAGCTACAACATGGCTTTCTCCAAGCTATGGAATTTAGCCAGTACAAATGGATGGCAATTTGATTTTAGTTATTTTCGAAAAAACTCAACAAAATTCAGAAATCACACATTCAGAACTGTAAAAACTTGAGGTTTAAAAAAAATCTGAAAGCAAGAGAAAAGTAGAAGAAGCAGATTTCCTCAGCCCTACGTGCACACTGAATTTTGTGAGACGGCATTTGAGTCAAAACATGAATACAAAAATATGAATATCAGGGAAGACGACATGCAAAAATGTGTGGTGGACAGAGTGATGGATTAGGACTCTGGAGACCAGGGTTCGAATCCCCGCTCAGCCGTGGAAACCCACTGTGAGAATGGAACTGGTAAAGTCACTCCTTAAATATCTCACTGGCCTTGAAAACCTTATTAAGATCACTATAAGTCATTTCCAATTGAAGGCACACAACAACAACAACATATGCCACCTTTCTCCCCAAAGGGGACCCAGGGCAGTTCACAAAAAGTAAAACTCTAGAATAATCATAGATTTTTAAATGGCATAAAAACTATATTTAAAAGCAATTAAACCTTTATCAGTGTTAAAACCACAATTAAAAACAATTTAAAAAACATTTTAAAATCTCTAAGTTCAATAATAAAGCATTCCTGGGACCTCCACTTATTGTTTAAAAGGCTGCCTGAAATGGAAGGTCTTTGCAAAAAATGTGTTAAAATGTCTTAAAATGCATGCATCTTTGAAGTGTGTGCAATTTTTTTACAAAGAAAAGCAAACTAATGCAAAAATAGGACCAAACCAACTACAGTGGGGAAATGAAATTGATAAATTTCTTCATCCTTAATGATGAATGAGATCTTGTCTTATGTCAAGAATTCTGAAGTCAGGTTGGACGCTCCATTTTACCTGAAAGCAGTGAACAATTAAACCAACAGCTTCACAGCCAGAATGCTCCATGATGATGAATAGACAGTAGGCTCAAATGACCCGCCCAAGGTCCTGTTTGAGCGGAACAATTCTGCCAAGCCTCACTAAACCAAACAAGACCAAAGGAAGCCGGAGGAAAACACTGGCTGGCCGACGGCCAGGATCTAGCTCAGTGTACAGGAGCCAGAGATGAGGGTCAGAGGCACTGCAGAAATTTCATGGGCTCCTGCCAGCAGCCCAAGCCAAACCATCTGCCAAATTAATATTCTGAGCTATTTTTAATATGTTGTTTTAAGAAGCATGGGAGTGGGGGTGGCAGCAGGAAGGGGCAAAAGCTTTCATTCAGAATTCTCTTGAAAAGTCTGTAAGTCCCTTTCTTTATTTGTGATTCTAATTTTTGATAGGTTCCCAGTTTTTCCCTAAAAGATGAATTAAGTTGGGAACAATGATAGACACCCGAGTCTAATGTAGCCACTGCCATTCAGTAAGAAGCTAGTCTTAGAACCGAAGGCTAAATTCTTGTAAAGGAGAGTAAAAACTAGTGCAACATCAACATCAACATTATTATATCTGCTAAATGAAGATGATTAAATTAAAATTAATCCTCATAAAATATCTTAACTGCCTAACCCTAAAACAATATGGTGAACTCTGTCACAAATGCTGACAGGTTATTTATTTGTTTGTTTTTATCCTGCCCTTAAAAAGACTTAAGGTGGTTTACATAATTAAAAAGACAGTATTTAAAAAACTAAAAACAGTAAGTATACAAATATTTTAAAAGAATTAAACAATTATCATATTAAAAACAGTGAATAAAATCAATACTAAAAACACATTTAGAAACAGCATAGCATAACAATCCATTTAAAAACCTCTCTCAGACAGACAGCTACTGAAGGAAAGGTTGCCTGAAGAGAAAGGTCTTTGCCTGCTTGCGGAAGGACAGCAAAGATGGGGCCAGTCTTAGCTTCCCATGGGAGGGAGTTCCAGAGTCTGGGAGCAGCCACAGAGATGGCCCTCTCCCGTGTCCCCACCAAACGTGTCTGTGGGAGGGGTGGGACCAAGAGAAAGGCCTCCCCTGATTATCTTAATGCCCAGGTAGGCTCATAGAGGGAGATGTGGTCTTTTAGATCAGCGGTTCTTTACCATTTTCTTTACCAATATCTTTTGTTGCTGCAGACCACCAAGATTTAAAACCCTAAAGTACATCAGATATTTATTTAAAGTTTTTCATGAAGGGTCTTCAGATTTAGAGAGAAGGGAGAAACCAGTTAATCTGTTAATTCACACTCCTATTATAATATAATAATAATAATAACCTCCATGGACACAGGCCTTGTTGAGGCGGAGGGGCTTGTGTGCTTTAATGAGGTTGAGAGCTATGCTTATGGTAGTGTTGCTACCTGAAGGGTCTCCCAAGCTAGAGAGGTCTCAGCTCAGAAGCCATACCAACTGTGTCCACCAACCATCAATTATGATGAGAGGAAATAAACAGAAATCCATACCGGATCAATCATTGCCCGGGTCAACAAGGACCACATCAGATGCTATAGCCCCTGGATATCTGGTGACAAATGGGCTATAGGGCTCAGCAGATTCTGTTGAGGAACCAGGACAGGCTGCTGCAAAGCAACTGGAACAATGTAAACTCAAAACTTGGACTCCCTCTGAAAATCGAGAAATTATGCAATGCTCTTACAAGGCAAACCCAGCAGCCCATGTTTTTCAAAAAAAGAATGATGGAAATCTGGAAAAGGAAACACCTGAATAGTGACATAACTGAACATAACTGAACAATGATTAATGGACCAGAAGGTTTATCATCCAAAGTAAAGTGTTTTCAGAACTGGAATTGCAAGAACTAGAAAAGGTGGCAAAAGAAAAACCAACACAGAACTATGACCCTAGTATGGAAGACAAATGAAGAGTAGAGGTAGATGCAATAGTGGAAGATAATATACGACTAGAGGGACAACTTATGGAACAACCCAGAAATTATGAATTGACAGAATGGCAGACATTACTGAGGGGAACAATAATAACCCATATTAGCCAAAACACAGAAAGACAAAGGCTCCCTATTTTGGGCCAATTACAAAGTAAACCAGTAAAAGATCTACTAATGGATGCAAATGTAGTAATCAGAACAATCCCAACCAACACACTAAAGGAAACAAACCAACTCATGTATAGCACAGCTACCATAATAACCATGGAATGTGGTTACAAGCTGTAAAAAACCCAGAAAACATCTGGCACTCCAAAATGGAAAATTCGGCTAGAAAGAAAAATAAACAAATTACATGCAGACATTAGCAATTTAAAACACTTGAAAGATTCAAAAAGTAAAAGCCAGACTATACAAAATATACAACCTAGAAAGTAAAACAATCGTTGAAATTATGGAAGAATTAAAACAACATGTAACAGCTACAGCAAAGAAAATTGAAAGATATGATGGACACTTAAA
This sequence comes from Intellagama lesueurii, assembly GCA_037013535.1. Taxonomy (NCBI): domain Eukaryota; kingdom Metazoa; phylum Chordata; class Lepidosauria; order Squamata; family Agamidae; genus Intellagama; species Intellagama lesueurii. Next base: position 23,067,918 of record JBAJHW010000010.1, on the reverse strand, counting down.
ACAATATAGAGAAAACATGCAATTTCAAAATAACCAACGATTGTTCTATAAATCAGTAGGAAAAAAATGCAGAGCAAAAGAAATTAGGCCCATGTAAAGACAATGCTCTAAAATTTTGGAAAGAAATTTGGGAAAGTCCATAACACGAACACCTCATGGATTAAAGACCGATATTCCTGTTCAAAAAGTCTTGAATTCAGTTATTTGCTTTTTATACAATGGACAATTTGACTGATTCATTTAAAGTCTGATTTAGTTTTTCTGGTCTCTTCTTAGCAACTAGAGCTTCCATACGTATGCGGCGATGGTAAGAAGTCACCAACGTTACGATTTCTTTGATCCGTGCTACAAGTCCAGTAAGCTTTCCTGACATTGCTCATTTCCCATCTGTGCTGATTCCAATGCATTTCAACCAATCCATTTCATGAGATGTTATAAACACATTTAAGCTGTTAAATACTTCTTCAGCTATAGTGTGTACCAATGAGGAGATGAAGAATATGTCTTCAAAAACATTTCTCTCATGTTCATATCTAACATAGCACAATAAAGTCGCTTTGTTTGCTATGCCTGTGCTTTCATCCAGTTGCAGTGCAAAGTAGGGGAACATGCGAATTCTTGGTCTTTAGCAGCTTTCTCGTTGATCAATGCAAAAACCATGATTTTTGCAGCAGGTAATAGAAGTTATTCAGCTATTGTGTGCAGTTTTTGCTATTAGTTGAGAAACTTCAAATGAGGCCCTCACTGCATTTTCATTGTTACAACCAGTTGCAGTCTTTTTATTACCATTTTCTTACTTTCCCGAAGCTCGTGCTCCTTATTTTTGAAAAAATCAATGCTCTTTGTGGCATGTTCTTTATGTTTGGTATTCAAATGTCCTCACAATTTTGATGGCTTCATGGTGTCGTTTGACAATATCTCATAACACAACGCACACTGTGGTAGTTGCTTGTCTTCGGGACCTGTACACATGAAGCCAATCAACAGATATTCCTTGCTATAAGGGCAACACTTTTTAAAATGACTGGAAGCAGCTTTATTTTGCTCTAAAAAGGATGCACCCTCATCAACAGCATCAGTTCTTTTACATTTCAGATTCAGCCAGTGGTCCATTCTGAGGCTCAGCCAAAATATATTGTTACGAAATTCACTGCGATAATATTGAAAAGTCACTTTACCCGACAATATCCAAATGGTTTTATTAGAAATCAAAGAAGAAACACAATCACAAAGTCTGTCCAAACACTCACTCCCACTGACACTGACTGACTCTTTCTGCAGCTTCTGACTGTCTGCGCAGTAGCAAGAAATGTCACATGCTGTTGCTCAGCCAATGTTCCTTCTAAGCTGAGCATGGACGTGCTCGCCCAGAGCTCCATCAGGTCTGTGCACGGGCAGCCGTCAGCCTGTTTCTTTACTTCTTCTTTCAAATGAACCCCACCCACCCCTGCACACACAGAGAGAGGCTCCCACAGTGGGACAAAAAATTACATTGAACATTGCTCTCAGCCACTCCGTGTCATTCACTTGCATGTTCTCACCATGTGCAGAAATATCAAACAGTTATTTGCCACCAAACAGTTATTTTCATAAGCAATTTTACTTCTGGTTGTTTTTAAGGGAGGTGGTAGGTTGGAAAAGCCAAGTTTTACACAAACAAACAAGGGAAATTAAGATCTTGTTCTATGTTTCCTTTTCTTTCTTTCTTTCTTTCTTTCTTTCTTTCTTTCTTTCTTTCTTTCTTTCTTTCTTTCTTTGCACTAGCTTTAACTGTGCAAAGGCACTCCTGGCCACTACTGAAACCTGGACATCCAGGCTCAGAGAAGAATCGAGGAGCACCACCAAGCTGCACACCTGTGTTTTCAGAGGGAGTATAACGCCATCCTTAGGAATGGACCTCAACAGATGGGAAACCTTGGCATCTGAGCGTTCAGCCTGGAGGCAGGCGGTGCATCATGGCCTCTCCCATTTTGAAGAGACACTTGTTCAGCAGGCAGAGGCAAAGAGGCAGTCCCGAAACCAGCAAAATCAGGGAGCTAGACAGGGGACAGATTGTACTTGTCTCCAGTGTGGGATTGTCACTCTCGAATTGGCCTTCTCAGCCACACTAGATGCTGTTCCAAGTCCTCTATTCAGAGCATGTTACCATAGTCTCTTGAGACTGAAGGATGCCTAATCAATAACCCCATCCAGCACAGGAGCACCTCTGTCTTGTCTGGATTAAGTTTCAATTTATTTGCCTTCATCAAGTCCGTAACTGTCACCAGACACTGATCTAGAACTGAAAGCGCTTCCTTGGATTTAAATGGAAACAAGAGATAGAGTCGGGTGTAATCTGTGTACTGATGACACCAAACCCCAAAACTCCAGACAGCCTCTCCCAACAGTTTTCAGATGTAAGACCATTAAAAGCTGTTCTGAAGAGTTCAGATTTAAGCATCTTTCTGAAGGCAAGGAGGGATGGTGTTTGGCAAACTGCCAGCTTAGCTTGTTCCACAAGAAGGAGGTCAGGGCAGAAAATGCCTGATTTCTAGTTGTGGATTTTTTTGGCGTCCCTTGGTGTTGGCACTTTCAATGACACACATTGTGAGGAGTGAAGGGGACACAGCTAGATAGCTTCAGAGAGGGAGACACTCCACTAGATACTGAAGTCCCAGACCATTTAGGGCCTTATCAGTCAAAACCAGCACCTTGAATTGAGCACAGAAGCAGACAAAGAGGCAGTGCAAGCGAGCCAGAACTAGGGAGATTGTGACATTATGACAAAAACTGAGTCTCTTATTTTAAACTGGACTATTACTTCCAACTAGAGCAAACTCCTTAAAATTAAAAGGATTTGTTAGTCAACACTCATACAAGTCCCATACAGTTCAATGGGTTTATTATAGCTGGGACTAATGCTAGAGTTAGTCCTCGGTGTGACACAAACAAGAAATAGGTTACAGCTATTTCTTGAAGCTTTTTTTATTGGATTATGTGGAATCTAGGTCTGTGCTGATTTTTGTTGGTTTAAACAGGTCCTGGGTTTTTTTTTGGGGGGGGGGGTGGTTGGTTTTTTTGTTTTAATTCATCCCATGCAATCACTGCATCATTCTGACAGAAATGGGAAATGGAACATTTCAAAATAAGTAACAGAAACAAGTCTCTTTGTAAAAGTAATTATTATTTTCCTGCCTGAACAGAAGAAGATAGTAAGAAAAGTAGTGGAGAGTTTCTCTCATCACAATGAGAGGTGAAATACTGATTAGTCAAAAGCTTGCTGTGGGGAAACGAGTCAATGGTTCCCACAGTGAGATAAACTGAGTAGCAAACAGCAAACGTTATAGTTAAATGGTGGCAGAAGTGAAGAATAGTCAAGGGAAATGTGCATTTCAATGCTGGAGAGATTGGGTTTATGCTAATCTAGACATTTTGTTCAACTAAGAAGTAAGTTTTCTGGACAGAAATGAAAAGATGCATAACAATAGCTCTAATGCTATTAGAGCCACGAGATGATGAAATCAGTTGTCTTTCTTGATTGGCTAATTGATCACAGGCAGCTGTAGCTGGAGACTACAGATGTTTGTTTCCCCTGACAGTTTGTGTAAGCTCTTACATATGCTTTTAGAGCGTTGTCCTGCTGTTTGCACATCTCATGTGCTTACATAACGCAAAACAGGCCCTCAGTCTTTCTTTAGAGTTCTACTGAACAAAGTTGTATTTTGTGCTGTACAAACGATGGTGGTAACCAATGTCACTACTGCACCAGATGACTCCCATAAATAAGTTTGGAAGAACCCAGAGGATGGGAACACGAGGCTCTGTTTAATACTGCAAGTAACAAAGGAGTCAAGCGAGTAACTGAATCTTCACACAGCAAATGACTCTTTACGAATCTGGACCTTTCAGATGGCATGCAAAGCTCCTACCAGCTTTCTTCCTTCTGCCTTCTCCAGGCGCTATGCTTGGGGAAGATATGCATTAGGGGTGTGTATCCTTAGGGCAGTGGTTTGTAACCTTTTCTTTACCATGGATCCTCTTTAAATATCTTTTGTTGCTGCAGACCACCAAGAATTAACTCAAGATTTAAAACCCTGAAGTTTATCAAATGTTTACTGAAAGTTTCTCACGAAGAGTCTTCAAATTTGGAGAGAAGGGACAACTAAGTTAATCTGTTAATGCATACTCCTATTATAATATTTTTATTGGAATGATTCCATACAAATTAATCATCATCATCATCATCATCATCATAGTCTTTAATTCTTGCTGGAGAAACTGAAATTACAAGGACATAAAATCATTAATATGATACACCTATACAAAACGTCACATGAAAATAAAAGCTAGAAAATGACATGTGTATAATTTGTACAAAATTGTACTTTGTTAAACACAAGTTGGGTGGAAAATGAGGGAACATATTATATTCATATAATTATAATTATATGGGGCAGTTACCTTCTTTTTAAAATGAAAACCAGGCTGTTGAACAGAACTCATAAAGGCAGGGTAAGCTGGCCTTTAGACGTCTGTTTTTGATTTGCATTTCCCAGAATTTCGCCTGGGGGTTTTTTGGTGGGGAAAAAAAAATACTACCCAAAATTCCATGCCTAAATCCAGCATAAGGAAGTTTAACAGGATGGACCAGCCATCACAAAGGCCATCTCTCATGGCCTTGCCAAACAGGCCAAAAGAAAGCCTTCTTCAAAGACTGCAAAACCTGGAGAGCTGTAATGGGAAGGAAGATAGGCTCCTTCAGACAGCCCAGATCCAAACTCATTTGTTTGCAAAGAAACTCAAAGGGTAACCATTTGAGTCACTTTTGAGAAATGGAAAAGTAAAGAGTTATTTTAAGAGTATACTAAAGTGGTTACTGTTCTGGGGATACTGTAATTGTAACGAAATTATTATTTTTTAAATGATCTCTAAGCTCTTGGCAAAAGAGAGGTAGAAACTGACAGGACCATATCCTCCAATATTTCACTATAAATAAGCAAGAACTTGTGCAAGTGGTAGCCAAACACGAAGATTTTTCTAGCACTGCCTGTCAAGGAGAGTCCAGTAATCATCTTAGCACTGCAGTGGTGGAAGGGACCCTATGCATCATCAAGTCTAGCCCTTGTCAGGGAGGCACAGTGGGGAATCAAAGTCCCAACCTCTGACTCCACGGCCAGATGCTATCCAGCAGTAGCCAGCCTAGATTGTCAGGACCAGCTTGAGAAAACTGCCCAGGAAGAAGCACCAAAGCACAATTCTAAGGTTCACCATAGGAGCCAACTGCACAAGAGGCCAAGGGATCCTGGTTTTCTATACCCCACAGCCCGATAGCTCTTCACAGTGTGAGACATTGAAAGAATTCAGCACGTTGATCTAATCCCTGCAAAATGATTGCACTGCCAATACTATGGAAGGCCACAGTGATGTCTGCTCAAGCTCCATGATGGAGCATTACCGATCCTGCAGTGAGGGATGGGACACAGATTGCAAGCTCAGTCCCAAAGCTATTCTGTCCTTGAAAAGCAGCCTTACCAGAAGACAAAGCATCTTGGCTTGGCTTGCAGATCCCCTGCTCAGCTGACTCCGGGGGGCAGTTCATCACCTCCACGATTCTTACACTTTCAAATATCCGGCCCTGGAAGGGAAATACATTTGCCTTCCTTTGACATGCTTCACAGCAAAAGGTCCAACATCACAACACGACCATCAACATATCAAAGGAGAGCCACCAGAGAGGCTGCCAGGCAAGCTGAGTTATGGCTGATTCCAGCACACACCGACCCATCCCAGTGAATTGTGACACAGAAATACCAATGTGCAGATTAGCAAGAAACATTGGGGGGGCTGACATAAACACCTTAAATTGTTCTCAATCCTATAGCAAATGCCGAGATCAATAGAACAAGTTAAGCAACTGACGTTCTGCCATGAGATGTGTAGTGGCAGCCGCTGTATCAGTTTTGTGCACATGATGTAATGAACACCTTTGTCAGCAGAAGTCCATGTGAGAAGCCAGCGATGCATCAGGAATTCTTCATGCCAGGCACCCAAATGAAATGCATGGGCAGGCACAATTTTGACTAAATAATGGAATCAAAAACCTTTTTGAACATCTGCAAGCCGAAGACGGAGAACATGGAGAACGGGCTATCTGCAAAGGTGATGAGCTTTTCTTCACTGAAAATTTTGTTGCAGAGTTTTGAATTTCTGGCAAATTCCTCTCGTTGCACAGCAGAAGTGCAGGAATTCACAGAGCAGATTAGTTCACCCCCTTTTCTCATCAACTGGTACTTACAGTCTCAATAACTCACTCTTGAGATATTAGTAGGAGAAAGAATAGGTTTCATTATTTACAATTGTACAGATCAAACAGCAAACTGACAAACATGGCTGCTTTCAACAGCAGACTTCAACATATCATTTCATTCATTCTTTATTATATGGTCACAGACCCGAGTTGACTTCAACATACTCTAGAGACCAAAAGGTACTGAACAGAAAGGCAGGGCTATCTTTGAATTTTAAAAGGTGGAAGGAATGATTGGTTAGTGCTGTACAGCTTGACAGTCAACCCAGGCCACAAAAGTTCCTCCCAGCCACACCCGATAGAGGCAGCATGAAAAGATTAAAAACTCCAACACATTTCTCCCATGATAATTTCAACCATTCTTAATCCATTTGATAGGGAAATAATAAATTCTTTTTAAAAGAATTCCAAAAGAGGAGAAAAATTGGGAGAAATTCTCAGGCACGAGATTCAAGAGTTTTGGTCTTCCTTTGCTTACAAGGTGGCTGAAGAGCATGTACACGCATCTACTGTTCCACTGTCTATTCTTCTCTGTGGCAGCCCCCCCCCTTCCTCCTCAGCTTCCCACACTTCAATCCCACATCTTCCAGAGGAAGGCATATGGGCTTTCTTCCCATATCAGGAATGTGAGCCACCTAGGAAGCTGCAGAAGGATCATGTGGCCTGTTAACAGAAAGGAGAAACAAACACCTTGGCCATCTTGCGATGTTCCAGAAAGCTCCAAAGTACAGACAAAAGGAGTTCTTATGGGTTCTGAAAAAGAGGCCAAACACGGAAGCCTCTTTCATGGAGAAATCAAGCTTAGGGGAAATTGTAGGGCAAATCATGGCACAGCACTAGCACAAGGAAGGAGCAGTATGATAAGCATCTGCAAAAGAGACAAAATATAACTACTGTACAATGAGCCCTAGAAATGTAACATTTGGAAGGCCTGCAAAAAGGCTGAACCCTGAAGAATAAGAAGTGCTGAACCAAAACTTTCTCAGAAGATATTTTGCTGAGAAAGTTTCTGGGCTTCTCTTTTCTTTTTATTAACCAAAGAACCAAAGAGGAGAGCCGGTGTGCTGTAGGAGAGAGAGAACTGTGGAGGAAACAGAATTTTGTCTAGGCTCTCTCTCAACACAGTTGGTCTTCACACTGCTTGTGTTGTCAGTAGAATTAAAATTAAATCCTTTGGAGAAGGACAAAGCTGGGCTACAATTAATTGCGAACCTCACCTCTGTGAAATTGTATGAGGATGGGTCTTCCCCTTGGAGATATTAGGTGAAATTGTCCTCCTTCTCAGGATGGAGAATTTCAGAAGATCTTTGTGTACAGCAGTACATTCAACATGCAGAACTGGGTCTAAATGAATGCAGAACTGGGTCTAAATGGTTGGACTTGGGTCTTATTGAAAACAAATGGGAGATGCAAGTACCTAGCACCCTATCCACTAACTTAAACTTCTTCCCATTGATTTCAGCAGGAACTCTGTGCGGCTAACTTTGTCTGAATGCAACTCACGAACAATGAGTGCGGAACCAGAAAGCACATTCTTCCTCTTGAATGCATGCTGTGATTCTTCACATGGAATAAGAAAAGCAAGAAACAGAAACCAGTAGCCCTCTTTTTTTGCCACTGCCTGATGAAATGTGCTCTCTGTTTCTTAGATGTGTAACAGAGCATGGAAGATTTGGGCTTTCATTGACTTCTTCGCAGGTGCCAGAAAGCATGGGGATTTTATGTGAGACCTGAAATTTTCCATACGCTGCCATCTTATTAGGTTGGCCAAAGAGAACAATATCAGTGTACTTGATCTGGATCTCCAGCCTTCACAAAACTGACAGGCTGTGAATGCTGAGAAGTCAAGAGCCTGAGTCTTTTAGAGAATCCAAGCCAGCAGTAAATGAATTCTGGCTAGAGCTGACCACTCATCTCCCCCAGATTAGCTCCACTTGCTGAAGCCATTACTGCCATGTGCGCAAAGCAATTGGGTCCACGGAGTTCTTACTGCTGGTTGTAATGACCTGCAAGGATTGCTGTTTGCTTTTGCAACAGCTTTTGCACTGTCCCTGCTGGCAATAAAACACTTGGAGCAGGGAGCCACCCTGGGAAATTTTTTTGGATGTACTGCTTAAGAGCTTGGATCCTCAAATGCAATCCTGGCTACCATTCCTCACTTTAAAGGTCCTGATATTTAAGGCACAGTTCTTGAGCAAACATTCCTAGGAAAGGCATCTTCAAAGTGTTTTCTTTTTTTCCATTATGGCTTTTATGATGACTTTTAAGAAGAGTAATTTAATGCATGGTTATCCCATCCATGGCAAGAGTCTCTATGAAGTGCTCCTTCTTGACGCATCTTCATGACATCCCTGTGAGGCAGATGGATGTTAAGAAAGCACAACTGACCTAGTGTCCCCAGACGTCTCTGTGGTTCAAGGGGATCTGAATAAAAATCATCCTGACTTACATCCCAACTGTCTCCTTGGAATTCATCCAGGGAGACACCTGGACAACCTCCCCTTCCAACTCTTAGTGCCAGTGCTGTTTTAACAGATGTGTCTGGATATCATCAAGGTAACCTCAGAGTAGGTGTAGACACTTCCACTTCTGCAAGAAGAGTTCTAGTGAATTGCAAAGCGCTTATTTCTTTCCCTCAACCCTTCCAAATAATATTAACCTTCTGATCTGTTCCTGGGCTTGTAACAAGGCTTCTGTTTTCATAACAACCCATGCCCGATGGCAATGCTCTCAGCAGAAGACTGAATAAACAAGGATATTTACTTCATCATCACAACACCAGCACTATATAACAGTCCAACTGGGTTGCTACTGTACATTATAAATAGCATGTCATGAGAAAGTCATATCATGTGAATGTTTTCACATGTGTTTTTTTTTTTACCAGCAACTGGCAATCTCATGGCGTGACAATCAGGTATCTTCCAATGACCGTTTCCCTTCAAAGAATTTCTCCTCAATGATGAGGGTTATGGAAACTGTAACCCGCCAGATGCAGATAGAATGTATTCCCACTGGCCCTAGCCAGCATAAACGATGGTGATCAATGATGGGAGTCGGTCCAGCAATATTTAAAGGACCACACATTCCCATCTTCATGATGGACAAATTGGACAGCTCCAAGCGAGGCTGCCTGGGTGTTTTATTTTGGGCAGTGCAACAACAGAACAGGTACAAACCAGCAAAGCCAGCTGCTAGACTCACTGGAGAATGTATCTACGTACACTGGACAGTTACAGTCATTTAGTACTACTTTCACTGCCATGGCTTCATCTTACAGGATCTTGCAACTAAAGTATGGGGCGGTGCACCTGCTAGACAGATACACCTGTAGTGGTGTAGTTTACAAGAGTGTAATAAAGCTCTCTAGCACCGCATTCCAAGTCCCTTGACAAACTACAGATTCTGCACAATTGAGCCATTGCAATGAAAGTCATATCTAACTGCTTTAACTGTGCAGTGTAGACACACAAAGAGACGGAAGAAAAATGTGAAGTCTAAACACAGAGTGAATGCGAGAAACAAAGGCTGAAGCCAGTCTGATGTCTTAACACAGAGGAGTCTTCACACTACTAGACTATAGCTGAAATCCTGTTGGTTAGCATTGTAAACCACACTAGAGTCGCTCCATTGAATCTGTTCCAGTCATTTCAATGAGCCTATTCCAGTTGCAATGTAAGGTGTGATACATTGGCAAGGCAAATCAAAGTGATTTGGTTTTGCATCAGCTTGATTTACAGTCTCATTTGTGACTGCATTCAGTCTAGGTGACCCCATGAAGATCCTGAGTTCTTTTGGTCCACGTTGGGCCTTCAATCCAATATGGTTTGATCCATGCCCGCAGCTCCCCCTTCCTTTGATATTGCCCTCCTGCCAATCCCTGGCTCTCCTTTTATGGCCTGTCCCCAAGCCACAGGCACTGTTTAAAAGTTTGTTGGAGTTGTCTTGATTTTATATAGATCTTTACCTCTCTCTTTTCTCTCTTTTTTTGTTTTGGTCTATAGTTTTTTAAAACAAACACTTCAGGGGGACTGGGGAGAAAGATCACAGGGGTGCTGTCCCAAACCGACATGTCCCAACTTACTATATCACCAGAAAAGTACAGAAAGCCTGGCCTCCTCAGCCCTTTTGCAGAACAAAAACAGTGATCAGGCAAAACAGAGTGCTCATTGTTGCAGTTAGAAAAAATTAGAAACCCCCAATGGGAGGGTGGAAATGCCCAAACTGGAAGGAAAAAAGACAGGCTAATTCCCACTTACCTTTCCATTGTGTGATCATTGAAAATACTTGCAATTCACCCGTGCCAATTCAGAGCAAACTGTGAAGAGCTTTCCGATATCATTGCACCCTTACTAAACCAAGCAACAGGATTTTAACCAGAGGGCAAATATATTATTCCAGGACTCCCTTCCTCCAACGAAGGTTTTAAGCCCAAGCATTCAGAGCTGCACCCATAATGTTTCTCCATCAGACCAGAAGCTCAACTGGGTCTGCATATTCAGGTGCCCATGTACCCTGGCACAAAGTGGCTGCTTGGACCGGAGGTGACAGAGCTTTCTGCAGTATGGGGAAAATATTTGCCTGCAGTCTCCTCCAAGAAACTTGGTTCTTTCTAAACTCTCTCAGGATCCTTCTCCTCCATGGGGTTTGGTACAGGGTCATTGTGCAATCAAGATTCATCGAGCACACGAGACGGCAAGAGGGGAGGGGGGGGCTTCTCTATTTTTCATGCAGGATAATGCCCAAGCACACAGTCTGTTTTAATTAGGCTTTGCAAATCTCTGGAGGCAAGCATGAAAATGACAAAAGGCAACCTGTTGTGAGAACTGTCTAATTCCATATTGATTACACGAAATGGGTTTAATCTTTCTCTTTCACCCACTCTCAGCCCATTGATGCAGATTCAAATAAGACACACATTCAAGGAAGGCATCTGTGACATTTCACAGATGAGAGAGAGGATTTAGGAGACGGAAGCCTCTAGCTGGTTGTACCTCTTGCTTTCCTCCCATCTTCTCCCATACATCTTCAGTCATTCTAATACATGGGCAAAATTGCATTCCCCCTTCTTAGATCCCTGTTTTTGCACATCCCTGTTTTTTTTTCCAATTCCCAGGGATCTCTGAAGCCCCCAGAAACCTCCACCCATCCCCTTCAAAAGTATTATTTCTAGAAGAGGGGAACATCTCAGAAAATGGCAACTTGCCTTCTAAATAAGGGTGAACCCTCCTCCACTCAACTTTTAAAGGTAAAAACTACATTTAAAAAAAAAAACAGAAGTAGACATGTGTCTGTTTCTTGTTTTATTTTTCTCCTCCACTTCCCCCAAATTTGGAATTGTTGCAGCTTGTCTGCATGCTTGAGGTGGACAGTTGACCTTTGGCTGAAGGGTCTTGCCCACCCCCACTTGAGCAGGTTCCAGATTTGAGAGCTTCTTGTAATAGCACCTCCCCACAAGGATGAGTTGCAGGACTCACTGTCAAGTCCGACTTAAGTCACACGGGCAACTTGACTTAGACTTGACTCGGGTTGGTTTTTTGTTTGTTTTTCAATGACTTGGACTCAACTTATGACTTGGAACCCACCCCTTCTTTTTTTTTCTGGGGGGAAAATCCCTTGTTTCTAATAGGGACTCAGACTTAGGGCTTGAACCCAAAGACTTGCCAAGATTCCTGCCTCCTTGTTTGTAAAAATCCAGATCTTCAGCCCTCAGGTTCCAGTTATTAGGAGTGAATGAGCAAGCCTTCTCCCTGTTGTGCTTTGTTTTTCTTTCTTTCTTTCTTTCTTTCTCTCTTTGTTTGTTTGTTTGTTTGTTTGTTTGTTTGTTTTGCATGTGAAACCTGGGCAATGAAGAAAGCTGACAGGGAAAAAAAATGATTCCTTTGAAAATCTCAAAGGCCCCACCCCCTAAACTCAGGCTTTAATCCTGAAATTTCAGGGTTTGGGGTTATGCTGATTTGGTATTCCTACAGCCAGAAATTGCTACATTTTTCTCCTCTAAGGCAGAGATGGTCAACTGAGACCCTTTAAACCAGTGGTTCCCAGCCTTGGGTCCCACTTGGGTCCCCACAGCTAGTGGCGAAGGCTTCTGGGAATCACTGCTTTAAATATTTCTCCCACAATAAATTGAACTCCCATAATTCCTCACCATTGGCTAGGCTGGCTAGGGCTGCCAAAGCAACAGCATCTTGAAAGGAGTACTATCAGCATCACTCTCACTCTGGCAGCCAATTCCCAACAAACTGTTTCTCCCTCCAGCTCAGAGCCTGATGAAGCCAATATTCTTCCCTGATCTGCTTGTTGCCCCTTGTTATCTCACAGTGTAATCTCCTTGGGGCAGGGATCAGTCATCTGAACATCAAAGCATCTAGAATATATTGGGATTGCCTTCTAAGCAATGACACCTTTCTTTTGTTTCCAGTTTTGTGTGTGTGTTGTGTGACTGAGGCTTTCAACAGTCTAAGCCTTTCCTGTCACTGAGCCCTCTGGCTGGCAAATGCGAGACCGTCTGAATGTGCCTGGACACAATTAAACTACTCAAAAGCAGCCCAGCCCGGACAAAAAAGGTGGTTTGCCATGCCAAGATCCCAAAGGCTGAGGAAGAAATGATGGTGGGTATCCATTTCTGCTTGCGAGCAGCCAGCTGAAGAAAGAAAGGAGAGAAGAAGGATTTTCGCTCGCGCCTGTTTTTCAAGCTGCCAGAAAATCCAAAGGCTTGCACAGGAATATCCAAGCACAAAGATAGATGTCGAAAGAATTCCTGACTCACACCTCCGTTAAGGAGACTTTGATTACTAAGGACATAATTTGCCTGAATTGCCTGCTGTTCTCCCCCTTCCCTCATCCCCTCCTTACACAGTGACCTTTAAAACTACCGGCTAAGCTGTTTGCATTGCTTCGCCCAGCAGCTTCGGCTTTGCAAGATGGCAGGGGGAAATGAGCATTAAAGTGAATGGCTAAATCACTGCATGTCGCTCCAGAGAGTCAGCACCCCCCCACACACACCCATCACCCGAGACTATATTGACAGAAGTGGCAGTCCGCACTGCCCCACACGAGGAAAATGAAACATTGCCCCATGAAGACTTGTGACTCACCCGGGTGTGTGCTTATCATGGTTGTCCATGCCATTTCTGAGGGGAGACACAAAAAGAAACAAGAGATTGTCTGAGCATATGCAAAGTGCCATTCCCTTGCTGCCAAACAACCTCCCTTTTCTGTCAAGGCCTTAGTTTTATATCACTGTATGCATAGGAATAGGCATAGGGAGGGAGGGAGCTAGAGAGGGATTTCAGGCGTTTCAATCCCATGCATCTGCTGAAAAAGCTCCCAGAATAGTTTACAAATCAATAATAATAATAATAATAAAAAGACAGTCCCCGGCTTGAGGTTTACAATCTAACAAGCATAATACAAAGAGAAAAGGGGGAAGAGAAGGAAGCAGGAGAAAACAGCAAACTCAGATACCTGTTATTAGGGTTGCAATCATGTTGCTGTTGTTCTGTTTAATCACGTTTCAGTGAAGTGTAAGGATGTGTGTTGCTGGAGACTAAGACCAAGAACATCTATACTATGATTACTATGGATGGATAGGAAAGCTGGGCAATGAAAAAAGCTGGCAGGCAAAAACTGATTTGCTCAAATTGCAGGTGTTGGAGGAGAGCTTTGGGGATACCATGGACAGTCAGGAAGACAAATAAATGGGTTCTAGATGAGCTCAAGTCTGAACTCTCATTAGAAGCTAGAATGACCAAATTGGGGCTATTGTACTTTGGACACAAATGAGCTGCACCAGGAAAGACAGTAAAGCTAGGAAAAGTGAAAGGCGGTACGAAAAGCGGAAGACCTAAATGAAGTGGACTGACTCCGTAAAGGAAGCTGCAGCCTTTAGCGTGCAAGATGTCAGCAAAGCTCTTAGCAAAAGGACCTTTTTGTGGCCATTTGTTCATAGGGCCACCATAAATCAGAAGTGACATGAGGACACACAGCAACAAGAGCAGAGTTCTCCCTCCCCACACCCACACCCACACCCACGCACACACGTTCTAGTCCCTAGTTCTGATTTGTATGGATTGCCTGCCTGCATTTCATTTCATTAAAGATGTTATGATTGTATTTTAAAATTTCAGCTGATTGGAACATTGTCCCTGCTTCTACTAGCTGTCACCATCACCAGCAGATCAGCCTATCTGGTGACTCATGGATGAAGGAGCCGTCAGAAAAAGAGTGTTTTGTCCAAAGCTTTCTCAAACCCAAATCCAGCCTTGTTCTGACCCACCCACACCAGCTGAGTTACCATTTGGGAAATAGCCACTATCACTGGGGGCGGGGAGGCGGGGAGTGTTACTCTTCTGTTCCAGCACTGATCCATCATTGACAAGGATGAAGCCAGATGACTCCCAAATCTTGTTCATGCATTAAAGAGCAAGCCTTCTCAAAGGTGTCCATGAGTCTTTCAAAGTCCCTTCCAGTCAAGCAATAGATTACCAATTCCACAGATTATGGAAAATGCATTTTTGGACTGCAATTCCCAGAATCCTTCAACCAGAGCAGCCAGCAACCCAGGGGTTTCCTGAGAACTGCAGTCCAAAAAGTAAGAGTAGCTTTCCCAAGTTCTGCCCTTCAACTCTGTCTTTCAGAGTGGCCTTGAAGATCTTCCTCGTCAAGGCAGCTTTTGATTGATTCCATGCGTCACAGAGCAGTGCTGTAAGTAATTTCTGGACATCTGTTCTGATGTGATCTCCTGTAATTTGTACGTTGCTTTGGCAGGGCATAGCACTAGAAAGTGGCTTTAAATACATCTCTAAAATAAATAAGCGAGAAATCCAAAGAGCTGAAGCAGCAGAGCAGTGCACCAAGATCAGGACTGGAGCGGCCCCAAAAGCCTTGTTAAAATTAAAAATTTCAGGGGTGCGTGCCATTCTTTTCCTGTTTGGCTTTGTTTTATATAAAGCTATCCCCTGCACAATTTCTTTACTGCAAAAAAAAATAATAATAATCAGTGCAGCCTCCAACGATCTATTATTCATGTCAGCAAACAAATTCTCTTCCCAACCAAGTCCCCAAATACCACATTTCAGCCTCCATTGCTCTGCTTAAGACAAATGGAGAACTTCTTCGCTCACCCCTAATAAGACTCTAATAAAACAGCTCTCTTAAAAAAGGGCACACATTTTACTATCTCCAGAGAATGACCCTTATTCTGGAAGCCAGCAATAATTCTCCCTCAACCTAAAGCATCAGCAGCATTCTTTCAGAAAGCTGTGAAGAGCTAGAGAGAGAGAGAGAGAGAGGGAAAGACAGAAATGCCCTGTCTTAGACCTCAATCCAAGTTAGACTGGTTGGGGTGGGTTTGGGCACAACCTTGGTGCTGCCACAACTGCCCTTGTGTTGGCTGATCCCAACTTTGTGTCAGCATGAGAGCCAAAAACAGAGATGGAGAAGGGAAGGGGCTGAGTTGTGCCCTTTATGCCGGCACAAATTAGGCCAGGGTCAGGGTAGTCCTAAATAATTCTCAGCACGTGGAAGCAATGGGAGCTCCCAAAATAATTAAGGTTCCAATCTTCCCACCTCGAAAGGAGCCATATTCAGCCGAGGGGGACTGAGGTTAGGATACAGCACAACTACCAACTAATCAGAGTGTGCCGCCGCCGCCCCCCATCTAGGGAAGCCCCCCTCCTCAGATCTCAAAATGTGTCCCAGGGGACTCTACCTCTTTGGCTCCACAGCAGGAACACTTTGCTCTCACACGGAAACACTTGGGTGGGGGTGGCTCACTATGGGAAATGATACATGACACCACAAAGGGACTTGGAACTAAAAAATTTAAAACAACAACAACAGACAGCACCCAAAGCACACAAGTCCTCTTTTCTAACATCTGTCTGCCTAATGTCTTAACAGGGGGGGATATAGCTGCCACCAACAAAGAAACACCCAGAAGCCCGGAACTTCCATCCCCCAAGAGAACAGGGGCATTGAGGTCTGCAGAGATGGCCCAGCTTCTTCTCCTCCTTCATGATGTGCTGCACTCAGCAGACGCAGCTTCTGCAGTGGCTCTCAGCTCTGCTGCTGCAATGCCTGACAGGCATGGGCAGAGGCAAAGGGGTCATCCAGGTGGCCACCACCTATGTGGGGCTTGGGGGAGAAGAGCGTTGGGTTAGGGTTAGATTGTGCACCTGCTCCCTTTCCATGAGGTGATGCTGCTGATGCTGTTGTTTCTTTGACTGCAGGTGGGTGGGTGGCTCTTGGGTGGCATGATGCCCTCCCTCCCTCCTTTCCAGGGTTTGTGAATGGGATGTGTGTGTGCGCGCAAGTGTGCTGCTAGAGCTGGCTTCCCTTCTTTGCCAACGGAGACTTCCTGCTTTCATGAATGCTTGTCATGCTTGCTTCTCCCCTTGCTTGCTCACTTCTGCTTCTTTCACCTAGCAACCACATGGCAGCTCCTTTTTCTTTGGGAGGGGTGCCTTCCTTCCTCTCGTGCCATCTCAGGCTTTCTGAGGTGGCAGTAGTAATAGGTGTGCCCTTCTGAGCTTTTTGGGACTGGGTGGCTTTTCACTGGGGTGCTGTCTTTGGCGCCCTGATTTGCATTTTCCCTTTTCTGGGTTGGTTTGTCCGCTTCGGTCTGCTCATCAGTAAATAGAGTTCTCCGTTGTCTGTCTGCTGTGGTTCTCACAGGTTGTGGTGTGTATGCAAGTAAGAGGGAGAGGGGGAGAGAGAGAGAGTTTCGGGGCATTCGGACTGCACCAGATGCACCCGGAGAAGCTTGGCTTTCTGAGCACTTGACACGAACTGATTTTGTGATGGTTTCCATGCCAGCAGCAGAAGGAGTTTTAACTGCCCTTTTCCCTTGAATTGGGCATCTGTGCTTGCCTCCTGTTCTGGATGGCTGGCTCTCATTGGCTAGCTGTGCTGCTGGGTGGAATTTAGCTGCCAGCTTCCAGCTGCTGATTGGTAGCTGTCAGCACAGCTTCCATGGCAATTGTGCCTTCCTTGTGGTTTTTAATTGCCCCACACACACACTGTTTTCCCCTTAGGCAAGTTGAAGTCCCTCCCCACCTGAACTGGAAGGGGTTTAGATACAGTACAGCAGGCCTAAGGATGGCTTAGCCACCCTAGGTAATTAAGATGGTGCCTTTAATTTCCCATTCCTTCTTTGGCCTATAGTTGAAGGCACCCTGGCCCAAATACAAGGCTCTGTCTAGGAGGGCAAACAAATAATTTGAAGGACAGGGGAAAACAAGCCCCTGTGGTTGTTTATTATCTCATTTCCACAGAATCTTCCAACACATTAAAATTCTCCTCTCTGAACTCTGTAGGGCTTCACCAGATGAGAGACAGCAGTTTGCCTGAGGCCACATAACAAAACCTGAACCTTCAACAGACATGGTTCTCCCCACTTCCTGTGGCTATTTATTTAAAAATATTTGTTTCACCCAGCCTTTTGACCATAAAGTCCCCAAGGTGGCTTATAATTCATTGTCTAAAAGAACAAAGAACAAGGCAAAATAACCACAGAAAAAGTCACTGGCAAATGAAAATGAAGGTTTAAAAAATGCAACACAGCCCAAATCCACTCTTCTTTATTTTTAAAGAAACCCTCATAAACAACAACAACATGTAGTTTAACAAATTCTACAAAAGGGACCCAACTCCGGGAGGCAGTGGAAGACAGGAGGGCCTGGCGTGCTCTGGTCCATGGGGTCACAAAGAGTCGGACACGACTTAACGACTAAACAACAACAACAACAAAAGGGACATTTAGGCACACATGAACGCATATAGCATAGACATGAGGGAATATGACTATTGAGCAGCAGTGGTTACTGTCTACTGCTCCGGGGGGGGGGGGCTCTGAATCCACTGTGGATTTTGGTCTGCACTTTATGGGAGCTACCCAAAGTGCTGAATTCTGTCATCAAAATAGATTCACCACCTTAAGTAGCTCCCATAAAATGCAGACTGAAACCCGGAGTGTATTCACATACCAAAAGTGAAGTCACCAGCTATCCTCAGATGGGGCTCACAACCTCAACCAGCAGCTATGTTTTCAGTATTAGTAACAGCAGGAACCTGCACCCAGATTTGTGCACACAAACAGGCAGAGATCAGGAACCTAATACATGTGTGCAATTGCAGCATTTGAGCAGGTCTTTATAGTGAGCATGAAGTCCTCCAGATGTGGTTGGACTAAATTGGCCATCACCTCCCACTGCTGGTTATGTCAGCAAGCAGAGTTTTGGAGTCAACAGCTTCCCATTTCCTATGACATCAAGGACCAAACCTCAGACCAGGGTGGAGGAGGGGCTTATGATGTCATAGAGCATAACAACTATAAGTGTGGTGGTCCATGTAGGAGAGAAATAGAGGGTGAGAGCATGAGGCAGACTATGTGGATTTCATGCTCTATCTCCTAAATGTGGGTAGGCAAGAGGAGATCTGGAAAACCCAAGACAGTGTCATGGACCCAGATTATGAGTGGACTGAAATATCTTCTAAAATGTACAAGGCAGGATGGCCCCAATCTATATGCCCTTTATTGGGGCATGGATTGGGTTAGTGGGCTTCAGCACATGTCTAGACAAAACCAGTTTTGGTCTGTGTTGTTTGCTGTTATCTCCTTCCCATCTAGTATTCATCTCCTTCTAGCACCATTTCTTCTAGCAATTTTCCTTACCCTGACAGGCTGGAAGGGCATTACAATTCTTGTAAAGACATACATGTACTTATAATTCTCTTGCTTGCTTGTTAACTTGGTTTTCTGTGTGGGATCTAAAGTTCCTTTGGTTAACAGCCAAAACATGAGACCCAAGGATAGGCCCTTGTGTAACAAACTGCAAAATAATAAGAGTGCATGTGTATGCATGAGACCATAAGGCAGACAATGAGGATTTCCTGTGCGGTCTCCAAAATAAATGCTATGCTCACAGCACACTTACAAACACCATTGCAGAGAAGTCAGAAATGGGCATCCAGGCACTAAAGTCACCACAGGCAATGAAATAGAACTTCCTCCGTTTGCAGTGCTGCCAATCCTGACATTCATTTCCCTGCCTGGACATGAGCAATTCCCCAATACTCCTTGAGACCAGGCAGTCCTAGCTAGACCTCTGTACTCTGGCCACAAGCAGGAAACATTCAAAGGGGTCTAAGCCAATAGGATGGTGGCCTGCTGCCTTTACAGAAGACAAACCCATGTTCTCAATATAGAACATCCTAATGGGAAATAAGGCATGGGCCTCAATTAAACATCAAAAGAATCAGATGTGTAGCTAGGGGAACACAAAAGCTCACAAGTCCATGGTGGGGGTGGGGACGGGGGACAAGAAAGATTAACTGCCTTCCGTTGGTCATCAGACTTGGATCTCGTTATCAAGAAGATCTGTTTCATGCTTGCCAAATGACTAATGTTGACCATAAGAGAGGCAATTACCATGCCAACAATACACGGGTGTTTTGTACATGTTATGTGCCATCAAGTTGGAACCAAATGAAAGCAATCCTAACAATGTTCTGAGGGTAAGTGAGAGGTTTAAACAGTAGATTCACCAGTTCCACCACTCTCCCCCTTGATTTCCCATGGCTGAACAGGAATTCAAACCAAGGTTTTCTGAGTCCTGGTCCATCACTCTATTCATTACACCACAGTAAGAATTCACATGGGAATTAGGGGAATAAAAATCTGGTTCACACTCAGACCAAGACATGAGAACCAGGTACCCTCAAAAATGCAAGCATTTGTGATGAATTTTTCCAAGCAGAACCCAAGATGAGCCATCCTGGATTAGACCAATCACCTGGCTGGTCCAGCATTCTCTTTCTGCTATGGCCAAAAAGTGGAGACTAGTCCTTGAGGATAGACCAAGGCTACTCCAACCAGCCAACTGCTGCCTGCTTCCTTACCTGAAGTGAGGCTGGAGGACTCTGTTTTTATTCTCCCTCCCTGCTGAAACCTCACAAGCATCACATTCTGTGGGAGAGGATATGAGAGAGAGAAAAAGAAAATGAGACAGTGAATGTGAGTGAACAAGCCCACTGGCCAGCTCTGAAACCAAGGAGGAAAGGAAACCGCAGCAGGTAGGAACATTTCTAACCTGGGGGTTTCTGCTCCTCAACTGAGTTGTAGAATAAATGAAAGGGATGGGACTGAAGCCGTGTCCAAATTAAAGCTGCCTGTTTGTCTGTCCGTTGATGTGTGTATGTGCATGTAAACCATCCTGCCTGACTCTGCCTACCCCAGCTTCTCCTAGAGGTAAGAATTAACTAGTAATAAGTAACACAACTACTTTTCACTAGTTCTTTTTTGGTAACAAGTAATCTAAGTAATAGTGATAAAATTGCTTACAGGTGTAAGAAATGCTGCCTACATTGCTAAGATATAACAAGGAATACCTAATTACTTTCAAACGTTATGTTGAGGGGGCATTTTCATTGTATTTTCCAGAATTTTTTCAGTTTTTTTTTTTTTTTACCATACTCATGTTAAACCTAGGCATTAAGCCATTTAAATTTTGTTATAAATTTTTCTAAGGTGGAACATCAGAACTGGCCATTATTCAGAACTAGAAAGTATCTTCCTGTATTTTCTTGGCCTGGTAGTAACAAATCTTCAGAGTCCATTTTAAAGGCATTGTACAATACAAAGCATTAACACACAGCACAGAAACTATTTGTGTGGCAGGAGGATAACAGCAACCTAGCTATGGAAAAATAAGGAATTACTCAACAAATTCCTTTTAAAATGTAACATTCAGACCTCTGGCTTCTCCACCATTGCCCATTGCCCCTTATACTCCAGTTGCCACAATGATCACCATCTGCCTGTGAGGAACCCACAGACAAGGCATGGCTACAGCAGCCCTCCTGAAATCTCCATAACACCTGGTCAGTACAGGCTTTCTGCCCATGTAAAGAGAGCCATAAAGTCAGGGACAGCCTACATCTGGTTCCCTCAATTTTCCTGTCCATCCAGGTGAGGGTTTTCCCCAATGAAGGTAGGAAGCAAAGGAGGTAATCAGGTCATTCAAAGGTTCCTTTCCAATGTGTTCAAAGATTGGTCTTGAAACAGCCAATTCACTGGGAACAAGCTCAAGGCCCTGCCTTGGATAAAGCATTGAATGTATAGACCAATCCTTAAATGTGTGATCAATCCGCCTTGGGAAGGAGCTGAAGAATATACATTATGGCACACAGGGGTTTTGGCCCAACACATGTCCTGTCAAGGCTCAGGGTTGGGAAGAATATGCAGTAGCCCTCCAGCTGTGGAAGATGGTGAATCCAATTCAAGGGAGGGAGGGATTCAATCTACCGTGGGTTTTAGGTCTCCAAGATGCTGCCCCTTGGATAGCCCCAGTCAAACATGGACGAAAACCAAAAGAGGAGCCCCCAATCCCATAGAACGGGAGTTTCCAGCCTCCACCACCATCCAGACGTGAATAGATTCCAATTCCCAGCCAAGTCATGGGTAAGGGATGTCATGATCATGGGATATGTAGTCAGAGAAATATAAAATGGAGTCAGAATGGTTCTGTGTGGAGATGATTTGAAGGACTTCGGAATGTGTTTTTCTTAATACCATGAGACTGTTTTTCTGAAGACCGTTACCGCCAGGAACGAGATATCTTGAAGGCCAAACCAAGAGGCCCTGGAAGACTCAACATTCCGAGCTAATTGGGGAAGAGATAACAACACCTGCTCTCTCATGAGAATGGGGGACGGAGAGAAGTGGTACGACCCCTAAAGCTTAATTGGTTAACAGCCAGAAGAGGCCATGAAGAAGGGAGGAGTTAGGAGGGTAGAAAATGGAAGATGGGTTATGTGAAATGTGTTCAAGTGTGTTCAATGATTCCTGATGATGGATTTCTGTTCTGATGTTGGTATGAGCATGTAGCTTGAAGGATTGAGGATGTAAGTAAAGGAGAAAGCAGGAGGTGGGGGCATAGCCCACTATAGCCCACCATAGCCTCTGTAGTTCAGTTTAGTAGTTTATTATTTTAAATGGGAAATAGGTATTTTATTTAACTGCAATAATCTTTGAATATGTTCTTGAATGCTACTGCTTTTGCAATATAAACTGATTTTCTATGAAACTTTATTTTTCTAATAAAAAATTTACTTTTAAAAATCCTTACTGAGGACTGGTCTCTTGAACAGCAAGGTCTGGCTAATTCCAGTAGAGAAGAGGGCCACAGATTTGCTATCATTTAAGAGTCCTACCTCACAGAGCTTTGGTGAGTTCTAAGGAATCACAAAGCTCATGTGCCTGTACTTGCTACGTACTAAGTAAGTGCAAAGTGTTCTTTTTAGGTCAGACTTGTTCAAAGGGCTTATGCTATGCACTGCTGAGGTCTAAGGACTCGATCCAGCCCAAAGGTGGTAGATAAGTGCCAGAGAACTCTCTGACCAAGTGCCCTGCGACCCATTAGCGGGCCGGGAGCATCGCAAGGGATTTTGAGAGTAAATATTCATCAACACCAGGAGGGCAATAGGTTTCCTCAATACCGATTCAAGACCATCCAAAGTCCAAATGTGAACAAAACCGTTGTTGGTAGGGTTTATCTGAGACCTATGTTTATTTTTATTTTTTATTTTAGGAACAGAAGATAGATATCCCAAAATATGTCATCTATGCTTATCCCACTCTTCAATTCCTTGCCCTCATGCAAAAGAACAGTGTAGCAATGATGGTGGTACTAATATTGGGTTGCCAATGAGGCACCCTCAATACTGATGCCTTTTGAATGGGCTCTGGAGGTTTGTTTATTCCATACTGCTTTGAACTGGTGACTACATTTGGTATTTAAGTGCTGTCAGCTTAAACTGCTGATACTCATTTTTCTAAGAGCTTATCATTTGTGCTTTCACATGGTGTGCTTGTTTTGAGGTTTTTATGTGGTTATTTTAGATATGTGTGTATTTTGATAGCCTGAAGAACAGGACTACACATTGTTTTTGTCGGCTTTGTGTGAAAGCTGCTGGTTGGGATTGGTCTCAAAATGGACTCAAGTGAAATGGAAGTATTTATTAAGGAAATTACATTTCGGACATAAAGGCCAGAACAAGGTTTGCTGGCTACAGCAAAGAAAGAAAAGGTGAGCAGAGTTAAAGTCAGGCCAGAGAATAACCATCTATATGAGGGATGTGCATAAGTCCCCCAGTTTGGGTCAGAGGCCAGTTCAAGGCTTTGTACTGAATCCCAATTCATTCCAAAGATTTCTGCCTCATTTGATTTAATCTTGGCCCTTGATTTAATCTTGGCCGTCAAGATCCATAAGAATCTTGTTGACTTGCAAAGGAAAGCTGAAACAGCTGTATTATTTTTGTTAATGTGTTGATGTACATGAGAGTTGTTAGTATAACAGACACTAAAGAGGGAAGTGAGAGCCAGAGTGGTCTAGTGGATAGAATGTTGTGCTAAGAAGATATGGGTTCAAATCCCCACTCAGCAATGGGAAAGCACTCGTTGAACATCTCAGGTACCTTAAAAACACTATTAGGACTTCTGTTAAGTCAGAAACATCTTGATGCCATATAATGACAGCAAAAGCTGTCAAACTGCAAACAGCTAGCTTCAGGAATGTGGATGTTATGCACCTTTAAACTTTGCTTTTTTTAAAAAAAATAGTCTGAAGCAATTTTTGCCCCCTCCAGTTTAGTTTGTGCTCTGGAAACAAATCTCCTTATAAATTTGCTTCACTGCTCTGTCGAACAGAATCTGCCTGTTTGCTTTGATTCGGACTTCAGACAAATCAGTTTGAATCAGGCTGATTCATTTAGTGAACCAGGCTTTGGCTAACTCCAATGCACAGCCCCAGTCTTTACTACAGGCAAAGAAGGCAAAGATTAGAGACGGCAGAAGGGAACACGTCAACGAATCTTTCCCTATATAAAGCACCTCTCCCTATATAAACTGGCTCAGTCACTAAGATCTGTTGGAGAAGCCCTCCTCTGTGTCCCACCATTGAGAACAGTTCATTATATGAGACAGGGGAGAGGGATTTTTGAGCCACGGAGGCTCAATTGCATCACTATTGGCATCATTTAGGCACCAAGTCAAGGGGTACTTATTTATTAAGCCTTTAGGGGTTGAGGATTGTGGCCTGCACAGGTTTTAGTGCAATGTTTTGAATGTTTTTAATTTTTGAATGTTTTAATTTTGTGTTATTTAATTTTATCTTGTATTAAATATCTCAGGTGTTAAAATTATTTTAGACAGCCTTGTAACCTGCCCTGACATCCCATGATATTGCATTGGTTGCCTGGATGCTTCTGTGCCAAATTCAAGGTACTAATGCTAACACATAAGACCCTTAACAGTTTGGGACCTTCTTACTTGTCAGAGCACCTCTCCCTGAGATCGTTCACCCATGCCACCCTCTCCACTCAAGCTATGATGTTGCGGGCTGCCACCCCAAGGGAGGCGTGGAAATCGACAACTAGGAACCAGGCCTTCTCAGTGGTGGCTGTTATATTATGGGGTGCCCTGCCAGCAGAGGTGTGGCAGGCCCCCTTCCCTCCTAGCATTTAGATGATGTGTCAAAATGATGCTCTTCAGAAAAGCTTTTCAAGTAACATCCTCCCCACTTGATACTCTAGTACTGTATGTTGTTACATTTAATTGATTTTCTGTCGACTGTTGCTGCTGGGGAATTTTTTTTTTTTTATTCGGCATTTTCTCTCCTTGATGAGAGGTCTGGTCAGGGGAAGGGGAGGGTTGGGGTTGATGTTTGATGTTTATGTTTTATGCATGGAAGGCCACCAAGAGCAGTGGCAATGCCACTAGATAGGCAGGATATACGTCTAATTAATTAATGATATAGGGTGCGCTATAATAGTTTAAATTAATTAAATAAATAATAAATACACCCAAAGTAGTCAAACTGTAGCCAGGTTCCTCTGCAATCTCCTAATTTTCACCCAACAACACTAAAGAGACTCCACCCTATCTCACTAGACCCTGCTCCCCCATTTTCCAAGCTTCACTGCTTAGTTAATTAGCTCCTCTTTGCCGGCAAGCTTCCTTGGAACAGCTGAGTCAGAGGCTCATCTTCTTAAACAAACCCACAAACTAGAATAGTTCTTCGCTAGAGTTTTAGTTCCTCTCACCATGGTAGCTTAGTTTGCAGTTTACCATGTGCAAGTTTAAGCTCTCAAACCCAATCCCACACTCAACAAAATCTCGTGTGATTTTGGAAGGTAATCAACACTGAGTCTACTTAGTACTTGGATGGGAGATCAAGAAATGCCAGAGGTCTCCAGATACCTGTGAAGAGCTACTGCCACTCAGAGTTGTCACTACTGGGCTAAATGGGTCAAGAGTCTAACCCAGTAGAAGGCAGCTTTCTATTGTCCTAAAACTAAAATGGGACTTTGCAGTGTTTCAAAATCTGGCTCCTCATCAAATTCTGGATTTTGATCTCAAAATTCAGCTGCCCAATTTCAGAATCAAACCCCTCGACTGAAATACCCGTTGTGATTGACTGTATGAATAAAGTTAGTATATGTTTTCGCAAACTGTCTGTAAATCAGCTGTCACGTATGGATTGCTCGCGTATGTCTCCTGCCAGAGACGTATCAAAATGACTGCTTTTAACTTGATACAGTCAAATGTTGACCACTGCTGTCAAACCTTGTCAATTATCCACTGCTGCATCTCAGAGACCATCAATACTAAGTGCCGCTGCATGTCAGTCACTAATATCACCAGATGCTGGTCACTACTGCTTACCGATGTCAAACTGTGGACTCATTTGTTTGTTTATATCCAACCTCTTCACAAAACATTCAGGGCAGCTAACAGATTAGAGAAAGGCACGAACCGCTAGTTCAGGGATTCGTGCTGGTTTGTTTATCAGCCAACCAGGTGTTTGGTGGTTCCCAGTCCTGCTTCCTCTGGCAGGTGCCCACCTAGAGGAGGCGGGACAGGAAAACCGAGGTGCTGCCTCTGAGTGGGTGCCCACCGGAAGAGGTGGGTCTGGGAACCGCCAGCCACCAGTTCAGCTGGTGAACAAACCAGCACAAACCGCCGAACCAGTGGTTTGTGCCCATCTCTGCAACAGATACAAAACACATTGCAACACAAACAGACACACACACTTCAAGTCACAACTCCAAGACCACTGATTTATAACAGAATACAATCAACACAGATCTACAGCTAAAAACTTTGCTGCTCTCCTGAAAGCTTGCCCAGATACGTAAGTGCATATTCAGCAGATTACTAAAGGGGGGTAAACAGGGCCTTCACTGGGAAGAAACTCCACAGCTGGTGGGCTACAACTAAAAAGGACCTGCAACTTTTGATTGTCTGCAGGCCACACAAACATTACTCCCTCGGCAGATTTTAAGCACCAAGTTTGTCACTCCTGGGGAATGTGACTCTTCAAGTACATGGGCCTGAGTCTCTTGAGGCTTTGTTCTCTAGTCCTAATACTTTGAATTGAGCCCAGCAAATCACCAAGACTGTCTAGCTACCATTGGTGAAGATCAAGTGTTTGCTGGATATGTGCTCATAATTAGTACGCTCAGCAAACATTCACTTTAAAAAAAACACCACACACACAGGGAAAATTTGGGGCAGGTCAGGGTTTTGATACCAATCTAAATTCCATCCACCTCTATAAAGAGCCTAATTTCCAATGGTTTGGGTTCCCTCTCCTAAGCATTGCTGTTTGTTATTTCCTTTAAAATATTATGTATTTGACTTTTTCCCTTCATCTTTTTTTTCCTTGATGTAAAGTTTACCATGGGGCAGCTGCAATTCTTTTGTCTGAAAAGAATACAAATGGCCCTGGTTTTCTCTGAGCCTGATGAATAACATTGTGAACGCAAGGGTGAATGGCATTATTAATGGAAAAAATGCAATAGAAATATCTCTCTCATTGTCCCAAGCTTCTTAGCATGCTCTTTTGGCCCTACTCAATAAATCTTGGCAGTGTTTGCTTGCTGGGTGGGTCGAGATCGTTTTTACCATTGGCGCAATCAGGGAGAAATTTGGACAATAGAGGCCAGTTTCTATGGTGTATCGGCAGTCCAGCTACATTAATCTCCAACTGACAGACCAGCCTAAGGGACCATCCGCCCCCGCCTGAACGTACTTTAAATGCTGGTCCCTCCAGCTCCTTGTGTCAAGACTTGTGTTGTTGCAGTTGTTTCCTGAGATCCATATACTGCAGGAATGCCTTTGGTCAGCATTTATGTTATACACCGAACCTAAATTCCAATCTATTAAGGAAAGGAAAGGAAAGAAGGAAGCAAAGAAGCAAGGAAGCAAAGAAGCAAAGAAAGAAAGAAAGAAAGAAAGAAAGAAGAAAGAAAGAAAGGAGAAAGAAAGAAAAAGAAAGAAAGAAAGAAAGAAAGAAAGAAAGAAAGAAAGAAAGAAAGAAAGAAAGAAAGAAAGAAAGAAGCCCAGGATACTTATAAGAGAGGCCCTCGCATAAAGGAAAAAAGCAAGTTTCTACTCTTATTTGAAAGCCAGACATCAACATGGTTAGAAATTCAGGATGCCAGACCTAAAAGCTTCCTAAGAGCCTTAAGGCTGTTCTTCATTTGCATCTTAAATTCCATACATTTTAATCCAAAACCCGGCATCCTATCTGCTGGCCTGGCACCTTCCTTAATAAACAGAAGGCACTCTTTTGAATTTGCTTAGGATACAAACACACGTTTATCGGGCATGCCCTGAGCAGGGAATTATAGGCGACAGGTGGCCGGTGGCTACATTTTATTTCTCTGGGGGAAGCAGTCTGGGCATCTCTGTTTAATAAAGCATGCAAGATTAAGAAGCCTGGAGGATTCCGGGAAAGGAAAAGAAGAAGACAACAGTTTGCCCCAGGCAAAAACATGCGCGCACTCTTGCTCTGGGTAGTGTCAGCAATGAGACAAGAAGGGAAGGGAAGAAGGGTTTTGCAGCCTCTCTATTGAAATCCATTAGGACCTTTTAATTAACAGCAATTACATTAATTGGATGAAAACAACAGAAGCAGAGTTAAAAAGAAGCCCTCAGAATAGCTGGATGGGAGCTGGTTCATTGGCAGACCAGGCGCCTGGATAGCAATGACTACTTCATTCCGGGCCTCCAGGTTTAGTCCCAGTTGCAAAGACAGTTTGCCAGCTGGCATCTTACTGGGAGTGTGTTTGTTTTGTTCTGCTCTTAAAATGCAAGCACGAGGCAGGGAAGCTGCAGCAAACAAACACCTGGT
This sequence comes from Intellagama lesueurii, assembly GCA_037013535.1. Taxonomy (NCBI): domain Eukaryota; kingdom Metazoa; phylum Chordata; class Lepidosauria; order Squamata; family Agamidae; genus Intellagama; species Intellagama lesueurii. Next base: position 23,039,433 of record JBAJHW010000010.1, on the reverse strand, counting down.
TCAAGTTTTACCTCAACATGTCACCTTTTAGGTATCTACCCTCACAGATCCAAGCACTCCGGCATGCAGGGCCAGCTCCAGCATGAGTCAAAGGGAGGCAAAGTGAGTAAGGTGGGGGCTATAAATACAAAACAATCCCTCCCCTTCAAATCTGTTAGAATAGTATTGGAATATTGTGTAACTGCGCACAGCTGTCCAAAGGTGCCCCACCAAGCCGTCCTCCTGAAGAGGTTCCGTATCCGGAGAGCAGGACTGCAGTTCTGAATGAGGATTATTCAACTTGGAGTAAATTGGGGGGGGGGGGGGGGAGGAGGTATTAATAGCTTTGGCAACTAAACATTCACTACACACAACATCTCTACTCGATGGGATGCCCTGCCACCTCTTGTTCTGGGTGGGGCCACACCATGTTGCTCCAACACTTTCAGGCCACCCCAGAAGTGAGCCATACAAGGGTCCCACAGCAGGGGTGACTAATGGCCAGGGAGACCTTCCCCTTGATGATGGTCTCCCCATCTCCTCCATCGGCCTTGGGCAAGGGAACACGGATGGATTGAGGGTTTGGGACTTTGGCCTCAGGAGCCCATGGGGTGGGATCCTCCTTCTTCTCCCTCTCCGACGTCTCTCTTGCTGCTCTCACTCTCCCCAAAGAGGTTTTCCGAGGTGACCAAGCCCTGTGAACCCATTCCGCTTCTTCTCATTGTACCCACAGTGGGACAAGGTCCCCCATTCACAGATCCTCCCTCTCCATGACTTCCCAGTCTTCCCTCGAACTCCCAGCTGCAGTCTCCCCTGTCTCCACTTGACAGGTCTCCTCCTCTAGCTCCTCCTTCGCCTCCAAACAGCAGTCCTCATGCTCCACCTTTTTCTCTTCCTTTTTTATATTCCTCTCCTAGGCATCCCCCTCCTTCCTCTAGAACGTTAGTTCCCAACCTTGGGTCCCCAGATGTTCTTGGACTAAAACTCCCAGAAGCCTTAGTCACTCGCTGTGCTGTCTAGGATTTCTGGGAGTTGTAGTCCAATAACATCCAGGGACCCAAGGTTGGGAAATCGCTGCTCTAGAATCTTCCCTGTCTGTCTGCCCTCTGGCTCCTTCCCATTTCTGGCTCAAACCCAGCCCCTCCCCAGTCAGCTGGTGAACTAACTGGCTATAGGGAACTCCTACAAAGGCGTGGAGAGGCACCATGGCCCATTGGTGGAAACAGGTGAGACAGGCAGGTCCTCCTCTCCTTCCTCACTTTCCATGTCTGAAGTGAGATGAGCACCTCAGGTGTCAGATACTGGGGCAGTCAAGGCAGTCTCCTAGCTGTTTCCCCTGAGCTCCCTGGCAATGCCCCTGTATTGAAGGACAAGCTGTGGAGCACCACACAGACTGTGCCACACCCCCTACGCTAGCCTGTTTGACCCCAGGGGCACCTCGGGATCAACTGCCAGTCCTGCTTTCATGTATACATGGAATGGAGGGGGCACTCTCCTGCCTTCAGGGGGCAGAATGTCTTGGGTCAGCCCTGCACATACATTAACCCATTTCCCCTACACAGATGTAGGTGTCTGTTGCAAAAGCATCCCCTGGGCCCAGATCTCCTGTGAAGAGCCAGAACGCTATTGAGCCTGGGCAATCACACCGCACAGAAGGATCCTTTTAAAGAAGCAACCCATAGCTCCTTTTCACTAAACGGAGGGACCGCAGGCTTTAATAAGCAGGAGCCGGCACAGGAGCATGTGATAATGGGAGTCACTGCAGCAAGATAGTTCTTTCACTCGAAAAGTAATGATTCTCTGGGACACCTGCACAGGTGTTATAGCAATTCTGTTCTCTTCCATTCAGGGCAATGTTGCGACTCCTATTTTATTTCCTTTTTTAAAAGGCAGGAGCTGTTCCCAAGTACGGCATTAAGCAGGGGGCGGGGGAGGGAGGGAAAGCCCTGAATTTCTAATATAGCCCCCAATCTTCTGTTCATCTTTTCTCCAGGCTTGCATGCTTGGCTGGAAGTCGTTGGGGGTGGGGGGGAACTCGTAAGCCAACCCACACTAAGAGGTGATACAATAGGAAAGCAGAGAAGGGGAGAGAATGAAATATTTCTTCTCTGTCCCCCCCACCACCACCATTGCAGATATTACTTGTGCTCTCATGCAGAAGTGAAACTAATCCTGTTAATGTGATCCTCACAAGAGGAACTGCCGAGCCTGTTCTTATCCCGCCTCATGTCTAATCCTTTATTGGATCTTGCTAAGCCATTTGCTTCAATAATATCTTGTGGCAGCAGGTTCCACAGCTTAATTATAGGGTGCAAAGGAACACCTTGCCTCGCGTTCAGTTTAAAAATAGCACCCACTTTAAGAAGATTGCGGACTCATTCCAGGGGTGGGGGTGGGGGGAAATCTGTCTTCGATGGGCAGCCATGAGGTTCCCTACTTCTCTATTTTATTTGGCCAGTGGGTACCGAGGTGTAGCCGAGGTACAGTAGACTTTGATTCCTAATCCTTCCCCTCCTTCCTCTTCCTAGATTCCTCAACCTCTTGGCTCAGGGGATAAAGAGCATTTTTCCTTTGGTTCAATCAAGGACAAGTTTAAACAATAGAGGTCAGTCTCTATGGTGTATCGGCAGTCCAACTATGTACATTCTTCTTAGACTGCTGGTAGGTTTCTGTTGTTGCTGGTGGCGTGGAACAGTATGGTAGCACACTTTGCACACAACGGCCTGATGCGCAAGGTGTCCAAACTGCTAAATTTTCTCCTCACCCGTGAAATAGTGATGTATTTTCTACCAGTACTGATGACAGCTCTTGTATTTCCAGGAATGATTTTTACACATCTTTGCAAACTACAATAGATGATTTCTCGTTGCATAGACTGTTAAAAATTAGAAGTGTCAAATAGATTATTTGCATCTTTTTGATCAGTCAATCAATGTTTGCTATTTGCATATGCATTATTTCAAAAAAAGGGAGAAGACTCTTGTGTATACATTTTGCACAAGTTTTTTGGAAATATTTAGAGAGCAAGCAAGGTTTCTTAAAGACAAGAAATCGCCTGGGGTTAATGAACTCTCTGCAAGCAGTCAGTTTAGTAAGATTTCTTCATATTCCAATCTAGTACTTACTTTGCATGGAGCAGCATGGTGTAGTATTTGCACCAGTGAAAGATGCCCTGTATCAAGCCTCAGAAAAAAAGATTTCCTCAAAGAGCCATTGCGTTAGGTGGCAGGAGCAATCATTTCTGGCATCTACAATTAAAATGATCTGAATTAGCAGGAGTGAGAAAGCCTAAGATCTTGGAAAATTTCTGTGGTAGAAAAATGTTGGATTAAATCCACAATCCCATTGATGGTGAACCTTTGGCTCCCCGTATGTTTTGGCCCAGCATCAGTTCCCACTTGATGCAGCCACTGGTAAGGGACTGTGGGCACTGGAAGTCAAGAACACCTAAAGGGTTGAAGGTTCACCCGTCTTATCTTTTTTTAAAGAAGATTCTGGTTCTTTATTCTTTTTAGATGTAACCCATGAAGTGGAAATCCTCAGGGACAGCAATATGAGATATGAGGTTTGCAGACTGTATCCAATACCCCCTGGCTATTTCCATGGCCCTTAGGGCCCCTCATTTCCCCCTGACATAAATATTTTGCCAGAGAAAATTATCAGCAACACAAGCCAGAAATTTCTTTGGCAGAATTTGCTCCCCTTCCCTATAATTCAAATTTCCCATTACTATTACATTGTGTCTCTTTGAAAGTCTTGCAAGTTGTTTTTCGCATGCTTTATTCGCATCTTCTCCTTTGATTGGGCAGTTGGTAGTAAAATCCAGAAAAAGTATTTTCACATGTATTACCAGAAATCGCCACTAGAGGGAGACAGATCATAGCATGGTCTCTGGCATCCTCTAGTGCCAGTTCTGTTAAATGCATCATGAAAATCATTCTTTTGGGGTTTTTTCTTTTAATATTTTCAGGCTGCAGATACTGATCCTGCGAATAGGGGGATTTACTGTAATGTGGGGGTCATCCCACCAAGTTTTAGTTATTCCTATCAAGTCATATTTACCCTCCTAAACTAAGATTTCCAATTCTTCTGTTTTTTCCCCCATACTCCTGGCATTTGTATACAGACAGAAGTGACTGTGTGATTTGTGGCCTGCTTTCCTTTGTACATTTTTATAAAGATTAGGCCCCATTAGAGCCGCTTGGTCTTTCCTCATATTGCACATAAGTCTTCATCTATATTTACCTCTGAGCTTGTGTCTCCCTCCCCATTCCAATTCAGTTTCAATACCTCATGATGAGGTTCTTCATGCTGTGGCCAAACACATTCTTCCCAGTGAAGTGTAACCCATCACTTCCCAATAGTCCATCTTCCAGAAAGCATAGCCCGTGGTACCAAAATAAAAATCCCTCACATCAGTTCTACCTTCATAGCCACTCATTTACCCAGAGCATTTTCCTTTTCCTTTCTCTTCCTCTTCTGAGTACAATTAGGATGGATGAGAAGGCTGTCTGGGTCCCAAAGTCCTTGAGTTTCCTTCCCAGAGTTTCAAAGTCTGATGTGCTTTCTTTCTAGTTCCTCCTGGCTGCGTCATTTGTTCCTATGTGGACGAGAAGAAAGGAATATGCATCTGTTGGGTTTATGAGTGATAACAATCCTTCCATCACATCCCTAATCCATCCTCCAGAGAGACAGCATGCCTGTTGGTTCCGTGGATTTTCCCAGCATATTTCATTTTCAATCCCATGCAGTAAGGAGTCTCCTACTACAACTACTCCGTCTCTTCTTCTTTTTGTAGGGTGTGGATTCAGGGACTCTGCTTGGCTTAGCTTCTGGCTCTCTCATGTCCTCCCACAGGGTCTCCTATATGTCTTCTTTGGCATGCTGTGTGCTAGACTCTTCTGCAAGAATCTGAAAGTGGTTTTGCAGTTCCACTGGTGAAGAGTGTTTTCTCCTTCTTTTTCTCCTGTGACTCTTTTCCATAGTGCTTCCTCCACTATGTTTGTCCTCTCCTCCTCTGCTTTGTCTTGCTATTCTTCCACCTCCACTGCCCCCCTTGGATACTGCTGCTGCTCAAGAGTTCTGTCTATGTACTCTTCGTCTTATCTTATAGCCTTATGTGCGGCCACTCACTGCTCCAGTTCTCTCACTTCCTCTTCCAACAGTGCTACCAGTTCGCACTTGCTGCATGTGTATGCTGTGTTGTTTTCAAGTACAATGACAAACATTGCACACACTTTGCAGGTCACCACCACTGAAGTGTCTCTTCCCTCCATAATCACTGTTACTTTTTTTACTTTTTTCTGTTTTATCCTTTCCTTTGTCTTGTCTGCCTGCTAGGAAAGTCCACTACGATATAACTATATCCAGAAACCAACAATTTTGTTAGAGGTTGCTCCCTTGGCCTCCCCCACTGAACTCCCCCATCAAGGTCCTGCTAGCTCTTCTTGTCCACTTGCTGTGGTCGCTTGCTCCATGGGGTCTGTCTCAGTTTTATTCCTTGCTGTCCTCTGTTAGGAGTCAGCAAACAGAATATGTCCATTTACCCCAGTAGCAAGTAATGTGACTGTCCATCTTTCCCATCACTTCATACTTGATCCTTTAACCTGGAGATACTCAGAATTGAACAGAATGCATTCTTCGTGTGAAGTATGTGCCCTACTACCAAACTACCATGTGCAATAAATCACTCAGCACAAGTATGAACACACAAACAATGCAGATGATTCTTCCAGTTGAATTCCTATTATACCACTGATTCAGTCATTTCTATCTGGAAGTTCACAGCTATCTTGCAAGGTGCAGCAGCTGAAAAATACAACTGCTCTATGCTACCACCAGATGCTTCAATGGGATCAGGGAAGATTCTTATGTGTCACAGCTACGAGGCTACAGGAGGTATTTGAAATGTTGTGTCTATAGGGTGCTAAAAACAGTTATGGAGATGAAGAAAAATTTGCCCTGAAAATGAATGTATATTTAAAAATATGGCTTGGAAATAGTTTACTATAGGGATTCAAAACAGTTGGCTAGCTACAGCTGAGCAAGGTCAATAAACATTCCTGACAATTGAATGATGTTATGAGTTTCATATCTTTAATGCTATGGACCCTTGTAACTTCAAACTCTGCAAAAGGTCTAGTCAAAACAATAACATTATCACTAAAATGACATCTTGCCAGATATTAAGTTACAAATCTCTGAAGTTACAAACTCTGTTAGAACAATTGAGATTCCTGTTTTGAAAACTTTTCTTGGAATTCTAAACTCTTAGATTTCCAAGCCTTTCAGGTAAGATTGTTTCAACTGATAGATGGTAAGGGTATAAATAATTGCCAGAAAAGATGGTCAAAGCAAGGAGCAATGGATGTCAGGAGAATGGCATTAGAGGGGAGAAACTCTGCAGGGGAGGGACTTTTCAGCATATAGGAAATGCTTTTGCTCTAGTATAGTTGTTTACTTACATATATAAGTTCATTAAGCTATTTTTCACATATGTGACCTACCTGAGAGTTAAATGTATAACTTTAGAGCATATGTCTTTACAATATGTTTATTCTTAAGTATTCTGTAACACTTTATAATAATAATCATGTGTTGTCACATCAATTCTGACAAACCTTTTCAGGGTCTTCCAGGTACAGAATACTCAGAACTTGTTCACCATCCCCTTTTTCTGGGGACATCCTGGGACAATGCAGCTTGCCCAAGGCCACACAGGCTGGCTCTTCTGGCATGCACAGTGGGGAATCAAACTCCCAACCTCTGGCTCCACACTCAGATACCTAAACCACTTGGCTATCCAACCAGCTTTGTAACATTTTAGCTATAATTTTTTATTCCATGTTGAAGCACCATATTAATTATTGTTAGAGCATTTTAAGGCTGGTTAGGATAGTTACTCACATTTTTATTTAGTTAATTAAGTTTTCATATTCTTATTCTCATAACACTATATTAGGTTTTTATAGATAAGTTTTTTCTTTGGATATTCATTAGATATACAACCATATATTCATTTATATCTGCTTGCATATGCCTATTCAATTAAAATAAGAAAAATACAGCCTCTTTTGGACATTCAGTTTATCTGTCTTGCATGGGGCAAAAAAGTTAAAGGATATTTAGAAGAAGGGAGGATTATACAAGGATGCAGAATATTCCTCTGGGTCATACTGGATTCAACCCCTTTTGAAATATATGCCCGCTATGAAGGCATTGCTTTTCAGCTAAATTTGTTCACATCCAGACCTGTAAGCCATCTTCCATTGGGCAGTCAAGCAATAAGAAACCAGGTGAAATACAGGTATACATGGGTCAACCCATTACAACTAAGTTGGGCAACGTATGGGTCACTTGCCACCGTCTTCACACTTGAGACAAGATTTAATCCACCAAATTTGAAAATGTGGAAGGCAGACAGTTTTAAACATATATGTATATATTCTTGAAGTAAAACAAAACATGTGGAAAATGCATGGCTCATTTAAAGGACCACTCATTAATCTCTAAGGTAAGGCATGTTCTCCCTGCACATGGTTTCTCAGTATGAAACGGTTGGAGTTTTTCTTGTTTTGTTGTTTTCCTCAACAAGCAGAATCTTTTGCTGCTGCCCCACTCACAAATTCTGACGGCAGTATGGGAATGCAGACTGTGGTGGAATCCATGGAAAGGGCAAAAATGGCTTTCAGACAAAGTCAAGTTTCCCACTAAGCCTGGGCCTTCTGGATTTTTTTAAACTCCAACGCCCACGATTCATCAGGAATTTCTCCAGCCAGAATTCTAATGTAGCCCAAAATTCCAAGTCCTCAGAAGAGTTTCAGTAAACACACTTGAGGCCATTGCAGAGGAAAACATTGAGTGGGATTTGCTAAGCTCCATGGGAATTACAAGGAGTTACGGGACCGGTAGTCTCTCTGCTCATTAGGTTTTGTACATGGTGTCTTCCAAAAAACTACCAAGAACATGCTGGGCCTCAGGTGTGTGTGCAGAAACTTCTCTGACGATTTGATGTTTTTTGGCTCTAGCTGCCAGAATTTTGACTAGAGAAATTCCTTGTGAATTGTGGTAGCTGTGGGGGGGGGGGGGGGGGATCAAAAACGCTATGCCTATTGCCCACCCCTAAATTACAAGAAGTGTACAAAATCAAGCTTGGATGCATTTTGAAGGTTAAAGGAATTATTGGTACCCTTCATCTAAGAAACCAAATTGAAGAAAAGTCTAAGGATGGGCTGAATTGACCACAGACTGAAATGTGGGGCTTGAAAAATAGCTTTGAGAGATTTACAGCAGAGAAAATAGATGTTTGTATTAAAAGCCTTAACAGTTGGGAGGTGTGAGGCCACAGGAAGCAAGCAGACCAGTAATGGTCTACCGAAAGCATTCCCTTTCAAGCATAAAAACAAGTACTGATGAAGATGATAGGGCTTGCAACAGGGATGCCTGCTAGGATATTAGCATAAATGCTTAACGTAGCAGGACTGGCTTTGGAAACCAGCATGCATTTAAGCAATTAACAGCCCAGACGATTGACAGGTTAGCTGCTGTGCAAAGTGCTGGTCACTTAAGGCAGATGTTTTTAATATCGGATTACATTGCGGGTCCCTGGAGGCCAGGAAGAGCTCAGTGTAAAGAAGCCAAAGTCCCTGATCAAACACGTTAATGTCCCATCTGCCTTTTGGGATGTCAACGGGCTATATTGCACAACTAGAAGGATGCACCAGTGCAACCCTCAAAAAGGCATCTGCTTTAGCTACAAAAGTGAAAAACACCCTTTTACCGGGCTGACTTTTTCTCAGTGTGTTTTTCAGAATCTGACATATTATCTGGCAGACACAAGGAGAAGATGGCGAGCATTCTAGATCAATAGGAACATCTCACCATTGACCATCTACCTCAATGGAAGGCAAGGCAAAAGTAGAACAGGAAACAGACAGAGATGACTCCCAGATGCACTAGTGCCGTCTGATGAGATATGCTCCGACAAAAACATCACTGACACAAGTGAAAGCTGTACAAGGATATGGTAATAAAAACCCATGTTTTTTGGTGAAAAGGTTAGAGCATTGAATTAGGCCCAGAAAGATCTGGCTGCAAATCTCTGCCACTGAAACCTGAAACTAAGTGGATGGCCTTAGACTGCTAAAGCTGGATGGGGAAAATTGAAACCAGAAATAACAAGTATGTTGCCCTCCAGATGTTTTTGGACTGCAGCTCACATCAGTCCTGCCCAGTGCAACCAATGACGACAGATGGTGGAAGTTTTAGTCTAATTACATCTGGAAGGTCACAGGTTTCCCCATCCATGGTTTAAACCTTCCCCTCACGACGGTTTTTGAGGATTGTTGTTGTTTTTCAAAATGCACCCAGGAATCCATTTCTGCAATTTAAAAGTAATGAGAAGGAGGGCATGAAGTGAGAGATTAAACTGATGAATGGGGCTCTGGCATGGGAAGGACAAAAAGACAGGAAAGTTTTGAAGTCTCCCACTCCCTCCAAATTAGGGCATGATTCACTTACTGGAGGAGAAGGTACATTTATCATAATATTGTTATGTTATGTTAACATAGTCAGACTAGCCAAAGTGCTTGGCATGTATTCAGAAGTGGTGCTTAATCAAGCCATGAAAGATGTCTGTTTGTCATAGCACATGCCTTTCCTCACCTATATGTCTTCCATGGCACAGCATGTGTTGTTTTCTGATTGGCCCTTGGATGGTAACCATTGTTTTAATTTACAAGTTTGACTGCTGAAGTATGTTATCTCTGATGAAATGGCATGATGGAAGGACAAACAGAATAATCACAGGAAATATTTTTTCCCCTTAAAATTTAATTTGATCCATAGATTCTAGTTTTGCCCTCAGTAAGGATCAAAATTTCTGAAAAATAATCATAAATGGAGGTAAGTTTTTAAGGACCTTGGACAGAGCTCAGGTAGTAAAGTTGTCCAAAGCATTGTTTGCTTTCATGTAATACTTTTATACTTTCTAGTTTGAACAACCCCTCTCAAGCTCCACCCTTTTACTGAAGAGTCTTGAAGGGGAAGTCTTCTAGCTGGAAGAGTAGCTTCCCATTGCCTCTGCACAGCTGCTCACCAGGGGCATTTCAAGTCACTTCAATGGAAAGCAACACGTTCATCTACAGAGCTGAATTTGGACTTGCAACGCCTAGCCATCCAGCCTTGATTAGCTCAAGCTGAGATGAGTCCCCTGGTTGTTGGTAGGGTGGAAGGCTTGAACATCACTGTCTACTTGCTATATCTGGCAATTCCAGTTGAATGTATCATAGGTTCTGAATAGCAAGCCCCTGACAACACTGGAAGCAGCAATCTATGTGAGCTGTCATTCTAAGCATTCTTCAAAGGCATCCCCATGCAATACACATTATACTCATCTGAATGTAGATGTGGCCAAAGCATGTGTGATGAATTATTTTATTCACTTATTTATATTCCTCCTTTCCTTCAGTGAGCTCAAGGCAATACAAGTGGCTCTCCTCTTTCCCGCTTTTCATCTTCACAACACACCTGTAAAGTAGATCAGATGTGGCAGAAGCCCAAGGTCAACCAGTGAGTTTCACCCCCATCAGGACTCAAATCTGGATTTCCCTAGTTCTTGCCCAACAATCTAACCAATACACCATAAAGAGGTCTCCATGTAGTATAGGAGGGTGAGGCTGAGAGGAAAACCCTATTCAGGCATGTTGTCCTTTGGTTTCATTAACATGCTTCAAGGAGAGCTCTTAGCTCCAAAACCTGCATCTTCACTAAGCTTACATGAACAATGAGGCTGAAGAGGTTGCTTTCACATGTAGACTCCAGTTCTTCCTTACGCTCAGAGCCCACACATGAGCAGGGACCTCTCTTCTTCAGTCTTGTCATTGCTCGCATGAGCAAAGCAATGATAGGGTGCGGCTAGGTGACCCCTCTAAGATTATTGAGGAAACAATTATCTGCCCAAAGAAAAACAGTAATCGATTCTGCTAAAGCAGAACACAAACCCTTCCAATGAAAATCACACACACATAAAGGAAGACATAAAATCTATTAATTTAATAGCTCTGTCTATATATAATAAAATCTCATTTTCTTGCCTAAATGGGCCTAGACCTAATATAATCTTTCCCTGTTGATTTTTAATTTATTTATCTATGAGTCTACTAATCCTACATCTTATACCAAACTATGCTAAATAAACAATATAGGATGAGATTTAGAGCATGTAAATGTAAGTTGAGGGTTCAGAAAAGGACACAGAGAAAACTGATGCAGTGCAGGTTTGCACCAAAGCATATCCTAACAGCAAATCCTCAGGGGATTTATAAGCAGTTATGCCCATCTTTCAATTGGAAAGAACAGATTTGGGGCAGGGGGAACGTTCTAGTGTCTGCCTCTAGATTTCATTGGTGCAGACAGACATCATTTACAGATTTTGCTCTCAACCCATTTACAGATTTTGCTTGGGAAACCACGGCAACCCCAATCAAGAAGCTCTGAGTTCTCTACCACACTACGCTTGGTGTCAGAGTGCCTTCAAGCTTCATTTCTCAAGAAATCATTCCAACATGCCTGAGAAATAGATTTTACTTTCACTTTTTCCTTTAGCAAGCAGAAACCTAGCCTTTTGTTTTCTAATCTATAAAAGTAAAAGGGACTCCAAATATTAGGAATTATTATTACATATATTTGGTACTATCAAATTCGAATTCAGATACATTCAAAGCTATCCCAATATGACATTATTTGATAGATTCCAAATATTTCCAAATTCAAATGCACATCCCCATTGAAGTTGCATGCTGCATTTGTAGCAAAGTTAACATCTGGGAACTGCAAGATTTGAACTGGAACCAGCCATCCAGATCCATAATTTAGCCACTACTTCATGACAGCATCAAAATATCTCAAGACAACTTTGGGTGTTCCATCTGTTTTCAGCATTAACTCCCAGAAATCCCAGCCAGCAAGGCCAGTTGTCAGGAATTCTGGGAAGCTGAGTGTGAAACAGCTGAAGGGCCAAAGGCTAAAAACTGCTATATTAAGCCAGTCTGACGACCGCCTGAAACTAATTCACTTCAATGATTGATTTATGACAGACCCCAAAATGCGCACTTTTTATACCTATTCTTCATTGCAAAATGCACCAGAAATCCATTCTCCCGCTTTCCTCCACAGCTGAGGCATGCAGTCCCAAGGGAAGCATTCATCATGTAGTTAACATGCACAGTGATATTTCCCCTAGTCCCCAGAAGCTGACATCACCATGAGATGGTCCAGGACACATGCTCATACAAATTGCTTGAGTGCAACAATCTCTTGGCAACACACCATGTGTGGGAAGGCTCCTATAGCTGTACATTACTAGGGCCATTAGTTAAAGACATCAACATCTGACAGATGAATTTGCACAATTGTAGGCATCCTTTTAAAAAACTAACATGGCGGTTTCTGCCAGGCCTAATGAGGAGCAGACAGTTTGCTTCCATTTAGTCTCTCCTCCTCTACTACGTGAAAGGTCAAGCTTAAATATGATTGTGTGTGTGTATGTGTTGAAAAGTATTTATTAGTGTAAAAGTCAACTGTGTAAATGACATACTATATGACAGAGCAGTCGTATCTGTTTAAAAGCCACCAGATTACTGGGAGAGCTGATTCTTGTGATTTGGGCAAGGAATGGTACACAAGATTCACTTCTTGTGCTTCTGGATTCCAGGCTTATAGTCCCAGGAGTAAGGAGGAGCTCAGGGCCCCACAGTCACCCCAACACACCTTTCAACTTCCTTCTCAGATTAGCCATTACATAAGTAGATGGAAACCTGACTTCTACTACATCAGACTCTTTGCCCTACATGGTTGACACAGAGTGACAGCTATTCTCCAGGGTTTCAGGGACTTGGATATGTTATGAATGGAATCTGGGACCTTCTGCATGCCAAGCATGTGTTCTGCAACGAGCTATGACCCTTCCCATTGATCCTACTGAGCTGTCACTTGCTGCACCTGCTTGCATTTTCATTTCCCAGTGGAGGACATGGGGATTCCTTAACTATGTATTGATGGATATTGCATTTTATCCATTTGCATTTCAACCCCACCTTTCCAGCTTCAGGTCAGCCTGAGTTTAGCAAGAGGGAAACTCTGTACTACAGGTTTATCTTCACTTTTATCACAGGTGTCTTGTCAAGGCACACTCACGCACACAGTCTTGGGAATTCGTGAGTGGTGGGAGTGCCAAGCACTAGCCTGCCACCCAGAACCCTACTTCCCTGAGAGTTCCCTGGAGAGAGAGAGAAATGACTTTTTAACGTGTTTTATTGGCTCCCTTTCTACCTGGCAACTGTCCAACTCTGGTCACAGCCTGCAGGGAAGTAAGGAAAGTGGAATGAGAGTTCAGACAGGGAGATGAGACCATGAACAGCTTTCTGGAACTGGTGCAAGTTCAGCCTTAATGTAGGTCTCCAAAAGCAGTACATGATGAGAGCCATCACCAACACAGGGCTATTAAGATGCTTTGGACTACAACTTCCATCATCCCGGGGTAGAACAGCCAATAAACAGAGATTATGTGTAGTGGTCCAAAACATCTAGAGGAACCTGCTTGGGGTAAAGGTGAAGGTAAAGGTTCCCCTTGACATTTAGTCCAGTCGTGTCCGACTCTAGGGGGCGGTGCTCATCCCCGTTTCCAAGCCATAGAGCCAGCGTTTTGTCCGAAGACAGTTTCCGTGGTCACGTGGCCAGCGCGACTAGACACAGAACGCTGTTACCTTCCCACCGAGGTGGTACCTATTTATCTACTTGCATTTGCATGCTTTTGAACGGCTAGGTGGGCAGGAGCTGGGACAAGCGACGGGAGCTCACTCCGTGGTGTGGATTCGATCTTACGACGGCTGGTCTTCTGACCCTGCAGCACAGAGGCTTCTGCGGTTTAACCCGCAGCGCCACCACAAGCTGTCTTTTGGCCAGGATTTTTAGCTCCACCCCTGCTAAGGAAGTAACAAGTGCTTAAAGGGGCCATGGTCTAACCCTTTTGGCATCGGTGTTGGTTGAGAGGATGAGTGGGGATCCTGGGAAGTCCAAGGCTCAGTGGCAAAGTCTTAAGCAAAGAATGGCACCACAACCTGTAGCCATGGAGTGCTGCTCTTTGGTGTTTAGCTGTCCTGGAGGCGTTTATCTAAACAGCACATGACATACTTGCAGCATTTTGATATTTTTTGAAATGTCACGGCTCCATCCTTGAGAATCCTGGGATCTGTACATATAGTTAGCAGTGAACCCTTGAGCACCACTCTGAATTACAGCAAAGAATTCGAAGTACCTCCTCAGCTATACTGTAAATCTAAGGGAAAAAATCCATTGGATGGAACCATGATAGTTTAAAAGATACCAATCTCCTACAAACTGTGTGATGCAGGTAACTGTCTCAATAATACTCTTACAGTTTCCTTCTATGGGTGATTCCTGCAGCCAGTCTTCCCAAGGTCATTCTCCTGATTCAGGAAGTATGACTGTCCAGGATAGCTAACAGAAAGAGAGGAAGTGATGCCACAATCAAGGTAAGAATGTTATTTACGGCAGCAATGAAGTCCTTAGATGTGACTACTTCTATTCCAATCACTGAACTTTCAAGATAATCTGTGGCCACAGGAAAATAGCACCCTCCCATAGTCCAGGACATACCAAGTAGAGACAGGCACAAATTAAAAAATGAATTGCAAAATTCTTCAAAAATTTCTTGATTCATATCATCTGAATGTATGCCCCTTGACGAGTATGAATCAATGAATGTTCAGCATTTTTGATTTGTCAATTTGTTGGGCTATAACATGGCCCCCCAGGAACCTAGAGATACCATAATTGCAGAGAAGCTTCCCTGGATTCTCCTTTATAAGCCCTCCACACTTGGTGAATATCAGGCTTCGGATGTCTGAATTATACACCCACAAAGAGGGTTTCCCCAGAGTCCACTGCTAAAGGGCACTTTCCTGGGGGGATTCACTTTGTGGGTGTATAACTCAGATGCCTGAAACCCAATCTTCACCAAACTTGGCAGCATTGAAGAGGAGAGTCAGAAGAAGCTTCTCCGTAATTTTGGTATCTCTAGGTGCCTGGAGGGAACTTTCCTGGGGGGGGGGGTCTTTGTGAGTGTATAATTCAGACATCTATAACCCAAACTTCATCAAACTTGTGTTATGACTGAATGCCTCTTAGTCAGAATCCTCCCTAAACATAATTATACCACAGCACCAAGGAGCCTTGGTTGGCCTCAGATAGCCAGGCCACCCAGCCCAGTGCAGAAAGCCATCTGTCTCGGAAATGGATCACAACTAGAAGGGGGCCGCCTCTCGTCCATGACACACCACACATTCATGGGGTGCTAAATCATTCATAGAGGATAGCCAGGGGAAGCTTCTCTGTGATTTTGGTGTCTCTAGGTGCCTGGGGGCCATTTTATAGGATTTTAAAGGCAAAAATGAATTGATTAATTGGCTTGATTCATCAGAAAAACTTCATAAATTTGTTTTTCATGATTCATTGACCTTGATGCACCATGAATCGAAACAAATTGCCATTTTTCTGATTCGTGCCCATCTCTAATATCAAGCAAGGACAATAACACCCTATTTTTAAATTTAAGTAGTTGTTATCAAATAGGTAGATACTTAAAAATGAAGGTGCCACAAGATTCCTTGCCATGTTGGGGGTATAAACAGACATTCTCTCCTCCCCAAAAGGAAAACTGCAACTCTAAATAGGCTTATGCTAAAAGAAAGGAAATTTGGCTGGAAGATCCAGGCAAGCATCTTGACAGGAAGTACATTTTCCAAACAGGACCTGGCAAAATGGTGGACCCTCTCTTTCAAGAAAGGGCTTCAACCAGAGGTTGTACAAGACCCCTCCCAGCTCTATGATTCCATGACCAAAAGGAAAAGGAAAAACAGAGAAAACGAACCTCATATGTTTTCAAAAGTTATTTTTTCATGAATCCCTAGCACTGCAGGAACAGTGGCCCAATGGACAATTGTTGTGTTCTGAAAACTGCAACCCTATTTATTTCTAAGCTGAATGTGAGCCTAAGTGAACTCAGTTGTATTTCTGAGGAGGAAACACAGCATTCTTATGTATAAGTGTACCTGTAAAATTACAAACATACGAGGATTTTTTAGAGCAAAGATACAGGCTGAGACTTTCCAGCAATGAGCTCCTCAGAAGCACTGGCCATCCTCGGTGGAAATACCAGACTAAACTAGCTGGGCAGTCACCACTGACACGTCTATGCATGTTGTAATTGCATGCTTTTATAAAAATAAAGAATTTTTACAAGGCATTCTGTAATGAAAATGACATGACAGTAGAATCTATTTCCTTTTAAGACACACACATAAATACACATCACTGAATTGTTTTCCCTCTGGGTATATGCATTATAGATGCATAAATCCTGACCTGAATAAATATGAACTGTACTTTTAAGTCACCCGTCAGTTTAGGATCCATTACATGTATATTCTCCATCCACAATCCCTCTTAGATGCAGCCTCGATGCACTCATGGAAAATAAGTTAATAAAACCTTGACTTGTTTGCTCTTCTTACATGTCAGAAGAAATTAACAGTAAAAAGGTTTGAAAGATTGTTTGGATTTAATTTATTGAACTACTTGTATCCCATTTGTCACGGTTGGCCAAGAGATTTTGCTACCAGAACTAGAGTAGCAACATCTACCTATGCCATAGTGCATATACCTAATGCTAAGCACAGGTAACAGAAAAATCCATCAAATATCACTCCTCATTTCTTATAACAAATGTAACAACAATTTAAATAACTAGCTGTCTTTATATGATGCCTGAGGTAGCTCCTGCACACTGCCTAACAAAAGGATTAGGCCTTGACTCACCACAAACCTCCATGGAAACAGATTGTAGTGTCAATTAAAACAACATCTAATCAGCTTTTAAAAAAAAATTAAAACAACACTGAGGTTAAACAACAACAACAATAAAATCCCAGTAATCAGATATTAAGCCCTGAAAACTTCTCTTCTATACGCAAGTCAACCAGACCTTCAGTAGGAACTGGAGATCAAGCAAATGTTTATTTAGTTGTTGGTTGATTGATGGACAGACTAATTGATTTATATCCTGCTTTTCTCCCAAAGATAGGAGTAAAGTCAGCTCACAGAAATATAAAATAAGAACACAGAACGAGACAAGCTATTTAAACAGAATTAAATTAAAAGCTTAATTTGAAACAATTGAAATCACCCTTTAAAACAATGTCCATAAGGGAAGCAGAGCATTTAAATTTTCCATCTTCAGCATCATTGGCTTTCTCTTCCACCTGATAACCTTTTTTTGTTAGTTTACATTAAACAACCATCTTTCAGGATGTTGGCAAGTCTTGGGGCCTAAGTCCCAAGTCTCAAGCCTTTAGTCCCAAGTCGCAAGTCCCTACCTGGGGAATTCAGAGAGTTGTAGTCACAGCAGCTGCCATCTTGGACTTGTGGCTCCCTTCGCAGCTGCCAGAGATGCCTCCCGTGCACATGACACAAGGGGGTGGGCAACGCTGGTAGCTTTGGTGAGCACATTCTAATTCCCAGCATCTCTCACAACCTGTGCCAGCCTCAAAAATGGGGAAGACTAAAACTGGAAGTGCATTGAGAGCCACTTCTAAGTCTGCCATTCGCAGGAAGACTTGCCTTGCTTAAAGCATCAACCACCACTCCTCCAAGCTTCCAAGACAACTGCAGCCCACAGATTACCTTTGGGGGCCACAGGTGGCACACAACCCACAATTTGTGCACCCCTGTCCTAAACACATAATGTTCACCTGGGATGTTATCCTGGTTTTCTAGGTCACTGGTCTTTCACAACTCAGTGTAGAAATATCAGTGGTGGATCAGGGAGATTTTTCACCCGATGCTTGTGCTTAGTGTGCTCCATCACTAAGCGCAAGCAGGGTAAGAATGCAGGAAGTCGCTGTTTATTTCCCAAGAAGGTCCCAATGGTCCATGCTTTAATTATGTCCTGATTAGATTTCTGTAATTTGCACCACATGAGGCTGTCCTTGAAGAATGTTCAAAAGCTACTGCAGAAATCTAGCAGCTGGACTGTTATCTAATCTGCCCTTTGGAAAGCACATATACCAGTAGTCTTGAACTGAACGCACTTGCATCCAATTTGCTTCCAAGCAAAATTCAAGATGTGGTTTTTAACCAACCAAACATGGTTGCAGTGGGGTGGACAGGATATATGAAAGACAGCTTCCTTCTGTACATTGCAGCTCAGAATATGACATCTTCAATGGAGGCTTTGTTGCATGTCCCACTACACAGAGAAGTTAGGTTAATGCTTGCCTGAGAGGGGGCTTTCTCTGCCCCAATAGTTTATAGAGAAACTCCCCCACAAGACAAGTCATGTTGGGTCCATCTTTGATGTCTTTTTTTTTTTCCTGGCAGCCATCACTGTAATGTTTTGTATAACCTCCTGCATGTAACACTGGTTTTAAAGTGGCTTTTAGAGTGTTCTTGATCTGTTTTTAAATAAGATAAGGTTAATAAATAGAAATGACCTTTTCTCTGTTTCTAAAGAATGTTTATACCTTCCTGTTGTTCTTCAACACTGTGGGAGCCCTGAAGAGCTTAGAAATGACAAACAAACATTTCAGTGAACAATAATCAATAAATATCAAGTTAAAGCATTGCTCTATGGAGCTAAATATTGCCAGTATAATCATCTCTACAAAGACTAGTAGAAACAGCTATCCAGGGATTCAGGGCAGGGTTTTTTTTCCTGACACCACCTGGAGCTTCCAAGATTAGAACCTTGGGCCTTCTATGTGCAAATCTTAAACTCTACCCTCAGACAAAGGCCATTTCCCCCAAGGGCCATCCTTGCAACTGGATAATAGCTGGTGATTCCTGTCGTGTTGCTGGTTTCAAGTCAGACCATAAACATATCTAATGCAGACCTTTTTTTATACTGACTGAAAACCGCTCTCAATGGTCCTAGGCTAGGACCGCCCTCTCTGGAGATGATAAATCTTTCTGCATGCAAAGCATAGATTTGCTTCAAAGTACAGTGGTGCCTTGACTTACGAACTTAATCCGTCCCAGAAGATGTTCGTAAGTCAAAACGTTCAGAAGTCAAATCAGCATTTCCCATAGGAATGCATTGAAAACCGATTAATCCATTCCGGCTGTTTTTTGTTCTTATGTCGAGGCGCCGTTTGTAAGTCGAAGCATTAGTTCCCATAGGAACTAATGCAAAACTGGTTAATCCATCCTCGACCACTAGGGGGAGAAAAAAATTTTTAACCTAAGATGACTTAGGTTAAAATAAAGAGCAGGAAAGGAGGGAGGGAGGGAAAGAACACCTTTTAAACAGAACACCTTTAAAACCAAGCAGCTTTAAACCAAACCAAGCACCTTTTAAACCAATTTTTACATTTTAAAATTACAGTACCAGGCAGTACCAGGCAGTCCAAAGTCCATTTCCCGCTTTCCCCCGCAGTTTTTTTTTTGTTTGTAAGTCAAAGCGCCGTTCGCAAGTCAAAGCAAGATTTTGCGAATGGAGCTGTTCGTAAGTCAAAACGTTCGTACGTCGGGGCGTTCGTAAGTCAAGGCACCACTGTAATGTTCTCTTCCCAGCTGCAGCTATGAGTGGTCGGCTGTTGCCAGGGCAGGAAGTGGGCAAGCAGAGATGGACGCTTCAAAAATAGTTTGTTTTGTATCCTTAAACACTGAAATGCTCAAGCTGGGGAAATTAGCCCTTGTCAGCAATTGCATAAATCCAGGTGGAGTGAAAGCTTGGAAACCATGGCATCACCTCTAAGGCATTAATGTTAATGTAAAATGACACACGTAAATTTGTTAACATTAATTAAAACAATTAATTGAAAACTATAACATTAATCCTACATATTATTTGTTAGTAACAGGTAAGTTTTACAAATTCTGACAAATCAATTAACAAGACTAAAGCTGGCTGCAAATGTCTGTCAACCTCAAAACTACTCAACAAAATAAAATAACAAATTAAATTAAAGTAAGAAATTAAAGTAATGTGAAACTTTACTCATGGGTTAACTCAGTAACGTCCTTAGACCAATTCAGTTAAAGATTTTTATAAGAGTTGTGACAAATTAGGAATGATGGATATGAAATTATGGATAAAAACCAATGTTAACTTACTTCCATGTTCTGGGCATTACTCTATTGAACCCTTCTGATAAGATGGTAAGATATAATTACACCTCCAACCTATCTGTGAAATAGATAACTTCCTATGGAGCTGCATTGCAGGAGAAATCAGGAGACAAGAGGCAGCAACCATAATTTCATGGCAGAATGTATCTTACACCTCCTGGAATCCTGGAGGCTGCTGCCACCAGATCTGTAATATAGACTGTACTGAATTAAACAGGTAAATGATTGGGGTAATTCTGGAACTACTCACAAAAGTTTACAGTTAGGCAAGAACTGGAGGTTTTCGAAAGACGGCAGAAATCTCAGTACTCTGTTTATCTGAGAGTACAGAGATGGGCTTGTGGGCAGCTTGGATGACCAAAACGATGGATGACCTCCAGAATCCCTGACTTTGCTCACAAGATATACACACTAAAAAAGAAAAATGATAGAAAAGGGTATGAGTGTGTGCCCAAGGGGACTTTTTAAAAAGGTAGAAGTGGCTTTTAAACATTGGAATGGTGGAGCACAGTATTTTTTTTTTCCTACCACAGAGCTCATAGAAATTATATTTTGGACTACATGTCCAAGAATCATCTAGCTACCACAGGCAGTGGCTAATCAAGCTGGGGAATTATGAGAGCTGCAGTTCGGAAAGTAACTTTTACACGGACTGCTTTACCACCTATTAAAACAGGGGGTGGAGATTTCCCATTTATCTCTAGAAAGAGAGAAACTGCTGTTACCCCATAGAAACAGAAATCGTATGACCTTGGGAAGGGAAGAACAATGGCGTGGCCCAAAATAAAGGTATACTTTTTAAAAGCTTCATGCCTTTAAAAGGAAGGAAGAAGAAAACGAGAAAGCATAGACACATTTAAACAATGAGCAGGTCTAAAGGGTTAAACAGCCTCATTCATCTTCCCTTTTACAACTCCTCTGAGTTGGATCCTAGTCAAACCAGTTTTTATTCTTCTTGCTTTCATGAGGAAAAAAGAAAAGATAGAACAGTGAGAAGCTGATCTGAACAGGGAGGGAAAGAGAGGGAGGGGGAAAAAGGAGAGAGAGAGAAAGGAAGAAAGGGAGACCATGTCTACTTATAAAAGCCTGAAAAGGTAATTATATAAATTGCCCCTTCTAACTCTCATCCAGCAGTAATTCTTAAATTAACAGTACTGCTGCCTGAAATGGATGTGTACACATGCACACACAGAGCTCTTGGCAGCCCTGCCACGGCTTTTCCCTGCAGTTGCCAGTTTGTCTTCCTGTGCTGGTCTTTTTGGCTTTGACGTCCACAGAATGTTAAATTGGACCCACTGAAGTGATGACTGAAAGCTTGGAAACGTTCCCTTCGATCGACTACAGCTCCCAGGATCCCTTCCAGTAGCCATGCTGACTGAGGAATTCTGGGAGCCACAGTCCAAAGCAGCAACATTTCCAGCCTCTGCACAGCACTGCTCAGTCTCCAGCATCCCAAGGAACAAGATCCATGGGGTGAACCATAGTGATGCAATGGCTTGGGCATATAGTATTTATTAGATTTATAGTAATGGTGTGAGGTGGAGGTAGTGGTGCCATGTCACACCAACTTAGAATTTCTGACAGCTAGGAAACATTGGAGATCAGTGACTCCAGTTTTGTGGAGAAGGTGAATCCACACCAGGTTTTAATCTAAGCCCCAAAGGACCTTTCCAAAGTCTTGAACCTGGTTTGGGAATTGGTTTCAGTACATTTGAGAGATGCTACAAAGTTTTGATTAAAGCTTGGTGCCCATTCACCCTCCTAACAGAATTGGAGCCAGAAGCGAAAACTGTTGGCAAAAGTAAAGGGGGAAGGGGGGGGGGGGATAAGGTATTGCAGCACTTTAAAGACTGGTTTATTTAAATGTGAGCTTTTCCGGATCAAAATCCACTTCTTCAAACCCAGCCTGCGTCTGAAGAAATGGATTTTCATGTACAAAAGCTCACACTTAAATTAATCTGTTAGCCTTTTGAATGCTGTAATGTTTCGCCTGCTTTTCTGTTTTCACTTTTGTTTTTACGCTCCCCTTTAATTCTGCCAACATGCTGAGACAGGTTAATGCAGCTGCTTCTTCGAAACATCTTCTACTGTTAAGTTGGACAGGTAGACACTGTTAGAGATGGCTGCAATATGACATGGGCAGAATTAGAGTGGTGTGTGTTGTGTGCCACTTGCCGTTAAGTCACATCCGACATAGCTATCCTAATCTCACTTTCAGGGTAAGTGAGATATTTAAGAACTGGATTTTCCAGTGCCCACATGCTCCACCCCAGTGAGTTACCGAGTACAAGCATGGATTTGAACCCAGGTTTCCTGAGTCCTAGTCCATCATTCTATCCTCTACATCACATTGGGTACTTCTAGAGTGGTGGAGGTTTAGGAAATTATGAGCATTAAGAGAGAAAAGGAAGTTCATTTACAGGGATTTATTTTCCTACTTGGGGGGGGGGGATGTTGGATAGGAAGTAAGTCATCTGCTGTATTTCCCCTTTCAGAATGGTGTTTGGTTTCCATCGATAAGAGGTCTAGCAGTCATTCAGCCCATCATATCAGACCAAAAACAACAGAGAAATAAAAAATAAAGAAGACAAAAACATTGTGTTTCCTTAAAGACTAATTGTTGCGATATTAATGTGAACTTTTGTGGACAAGTCCACTTCCTCAGATTTGTTCACAAAAACTCACATGAAAATATAGCAGTTGGTCTTTAAGGTGCCACAAAGTTTTTGTCTTCTTTATTTTTTATTTCTTTTTTGGGGAGTTCGATTCCCCCGTGGTGCCTCCTTGATAGGGGCTGGACTCGATGATCCATAGGTTCCCTTCCAGCTCTGCAGTTCTATGATGATGATAAACTCTGGTTTTAAATTGACAGGCATTGACAGGTTTTGGTTTTTGGTTTGGTTGACCATTGAATACATCAGAGCTTGATAAAAGTTACTTGTTTTGGGTTACAAACTACAGAATCCACCTCATACCCCCACGAGAAACTCCAGGACTTGTAATCAAGGAAAGTAGCTTTCTAAAGCTACGTATATATAGCTATAGATATATATGAAGGACAAAGAGGACTGAGGAAATTGGCTGCGTGTATGCTAAATATTCTCATTCTTCCTTCGACCTATGTCCTCAAAAACCCAAATGAACACCAGTAATACTTAAGGAAGCCCTCCAATTGTACATCAAGCTGCATGAAACAATGTCTTTCTTTCTTTTTCTTCTTAGGAAAGAAGATATTGGACTGTGACCTTCTAATCTGCTAACAGACCCATTAACTTAAGGGATGGGGGGGGGGACTCCTTTAAGTGAAGGAGCTGAAACTCCATCTGTCACAATGAAAGTCCTAAAAGCAAAAAATAATAATAAATCCCCCACTGTATGAAATAATCCCCCCACACTGGCAGGCCAATGAGCTTTTTTTTTCCACCTCTAATTTCCCCCAGTCCCCAGTTAATGCTGAGATGGATATGTCCTGATTTATAACGCTGTAGTTGGCAATTATTTCTAGAATCCCTTCATCACGGTTGTAAAAATTCACTCTGGGCTGATAATTAAAGAGCAATTCCTTCACCTTGGCATCGGGTATTTTTTTAAGAAGAAGAAGACACTATTCTTCTATTATTGAATTAAACAAATATAAAATGAGAGTTTGATTCCTTAAGTAGAGGTAATTATTTAGATCTCAATCACCCATACACACACACACACATATTCACAGTACAATTTTTTTCCACAACTTCTGGAACCAACGTAGAAATAAAGAGGTTGTTTTGGCCATCCGTCTCCCTCATGCCAAAGACACCTATTTATTCCGTTTTTCATCTTTCACAACTAGATGCCCAAATAGCTATGTTGCTAACTCCTTGATGTACTATTGTTCAAGAAATTGTTAGATTTCCACCTGAAATCCATAAATGGCCACAAATGTGTGTGGTTGCTCTGGAAACTGCTATCAAAACAGATCTTAGCAATGTGAATGCTGAAATGGATTTAGTATTCAGAAAGCAACTTCCCAAACTGACGAGTATGACAGCAAAATTCACATGTTGTGTTCCAGTGTCCAGGCTGAAATCCAATAATTGTTAGAGACAAGAATCCTGTGCTTCTTGCACTACAACTCCCAGAAGCACTGACTGTGTTAGCTGGAGCCCCCAGTCTGGGAACCAATAGGTTAGACAATTGGAGAGCGACTCAGGAGATCAGGGTTCGAGTCCCCAGCGAGCCATGAAACTCACTAAATGACCATCACACTTTCTCTCAAGTTGACCTTTAAGGCTAGGCAGAGAGAGTGACCAATACTCAGGGGCAGCAATGGTAGCTTCACAGCTGTGCTTCCTGAAATCACTGGTAACTTCCTTCCCTTGAAGGACAGAGCTCTATGTGACAGCACCCCTGAGCTATCTTTCCACCTCCAGAGGTGGCGGAGAATGCTATCCTAATGTCAACACTGGTGTAAGATTCAACTCTGTCGCCTCATTCAGGCCTTAAGGAAACATGTGGATCCCATGTTACTATGGCGAGACCTGTTTCAAAACTTTGGAAATGAGGTTTTGAAACAGCCATGTCATCTCCAAAAAGTAACTAGTTCCAGGAAACCATGTTATTTGCAATTCAACACTTCCAAAGCTCTATTCACACTGTTGCTCTGAGAGTAAAGTGCAGAGGACAAGGAGAATGGATGTTGCCTCAAGTTCATTTGAAGAAGGGCAGAATATAAATTATATAAATATCAGAACTTTGAAAAGGGTGCGGGTTTTTTGGGCTAAAGCTCCTAGAATCCCTGGCTGAGAATGCTGGGACATGTAGTCAAAAAATAAGTCATTACATTACTTGGTGCCCAGCTTGTTACTTTTACATCACTTTCTATTAGCTTTTCTTTTTTTTTCTTTTTTTTTCCCCTTTATTTTAAATTTAAACAAAAACATATAACATACAAACTAAAATACAATTTAACTGTGTTCCCCACCACCATATGCGGGACCTCTTGCCATAATCTTCCTCTTCCTTATTCTTCTTCTTCTTCCTCTTCTTCTATTGTCCTCTTCTCCAAAACTGCATTGATTCTTGATTTGGAGCTTTCCCTTTTCCTCTTATTAATACATATTCCAAAAATCTCCCCCATATGTCATAAAAGTTATTTTTTTTCAACTCTCCTTTCTTAACCTTTAAGTTACAAGTTAATTTATCATTTATTGCTATATTCCATATTCCTTTATACCATTCTTCAATTTGCAATTCGACTTTTGATTTCCATTGCCTAGCTATAATCAATCTAGCTGCTGTTAATAAGTTGGTTATCAATTCTTTAGTCATTTTGTCATATTCCACATTCTCAAATATTGATAACAAAGCAATCTCAGCATTAAATTCTATATCTTTTTCACATATGTAGCTTAATTCTTTAAAAATTTGTTTCCAAAATCTTTGCACTTTTTCACATTCCCACCACATATGAAAGTATGTACCAATTTCCTTCTCACATTTCCAACAGACATTCGGATGATTGGGATTAATTTTATTTAATTTTGACGGTGTTAAATACCATCTTAAACTAAGTTTAAAAATTTTTTCCTTTATTCTTACTGACATAAATCTTAACACCCTCATTTTCCATATCTTCCTCCATTCTTCTTCATTTATTCTTTTCCCAATATCTTGCTCCCACACTATTTTTAATCCTTCTTTCTCACTTTCCTCTTCCTCTAAATTAAGAAGTAAGTAAATTTTGCTCACAGTACCTTTCACTGAGTCAGTCATCCGAATGTCCTCATATGACAATAACAATTGTTCGTACTTTGTATATTCTCTACCTTTATTATATTTATTTACCCATTCATTAGTCCATCTTAGTCCATATTAGCTTTTCTTTTTAAGAAACTGATGAAAAAGTAACAAGACGGGCACCAAATAATGTAATGAGTTATTTTTTAAAACACTGCAAATGGGTAGTACCAACAGGTTACTTTCAGAGTTTGGAAAGCCAACTCTGAGTACTGTTTGTAGTCCTTTCAGAGTTTGGACTACAAGCCCCAGAATTCTTTGGCTGCCAAGGCTATGCTGCCCAGGAGATTTGGGGCATTACAATCCCAAAAAGTAACAGTACAAAGTTCTGTTTATTTTTCTGCCACTGTAATGAGTAATGAATATGTAATAAATAGAAACAAATTGCTTTTAAGAAGCAGCTTTCCATGCTCTGCTGTGTGCAGATTTATCCAGAACTGAGGAACATGAAAACTACTGCCCAGAATTCTATTGCCAAATTACACTTGTATAAAGGAAATTGCATAAATCTTGGTAGCAAATTACCACACATTAACAAGGTGCTAGTTGCGTTCTTGGGCATATGCCTGGTCTCCCAATCCCGTGTGCATTGATGAAAAACACCAGCACCTTGCAAATGCTGGCAATTCTGATGTGATTCCCCTTGCTGTTGTTATGTGCCATCAAGTTCCCTTGGGCTTATGGAGATCTTATGAATGAGAGATACCCAAATATCCTGTTCTCAAGAGCCCTGCTCAGCTATTGTAAAATCAAGCCTGTGGGTTCCTTTAGGGAGTCAATGCATCTCATTTTGCTGTTCCTCTTTTCCTGCTGCCTTCAACCTTTCCCAGCATTATTGTCTTGTCCAGTGAATCTTGTTTTCTCATAATATGTCAAAAGTAGGACAGACTCAGTTTTAGCATTTTTGCCTCCAGAGATAGTTCAGGCTTGATTGGGACCCACTTGTTCATCTTTCTGGTAGTCCAGAGTACCTATGACTCTTTTCTCCAGCACCGCATCTCAAAACAATTCTTTTTTTTTTCTTCCAGCTTTCTTTACTGCCCAGCTTTCACACCTCTACATGGTGACCGGAAATACAAGAGTGTGGACGATGTTGGTCTTGGTCTCCAGAGACACATCCTTCCATTTGATGATCCTTTCTAATTCCTTCATTGCTGCCCTTCTGAGTCTCTGTCTTCTTCTGATTTCTTGGCTGCAGTCTTCATTTGGATTGATGATTGAGGTATACACAAGCATAAATTGACAATAGGATCCTCCTGCAAGGATTAGACAACTTAGATGAAAGTCCTCTCTGTTAAAGAACTCTGTGCACATAGTGGCCAGCCA
Organism: Intellagama lesueurii; assembly: GCA_037013535.1. NCBI lineage: Eukaryota > Metazoa > Chordata > Lepidosauria > Squamata > Agamidae > Intellagama > Intellagama lesueurii. The sequence continues at coordinate 23,012,145 of JBAJHW010000010.1, read as the reverse complement.
GGCACCCAAATGGGAAACTCTGAAACACAATGCGCTCGGCAGCTGGTGACTCCATCAACTGGTAAAGAAAGACATACTACCTCCTAATGTATAGGCATCCTCACTAGTAGCCACTGAATAGGCTTCTCCTTGGTGAATTTATCTAACCACTCTTGAAAGCTATTGAATGGATGGATGGATGGATGGATGGATGGATGGATGGATGGATGGATGGATGGATGGATGGATGGATGGATGGATGGATGGATGGATGGATGGATGGATGGATGGATGGATGGATGGATGGATGGATGGATGGATGGATGGATGGATGGATGGATTTATTATGGTTGGGTGACCATAATAAAGCTATTGAAGTTGGTGACCAGTGCTATATGTAGAATGTAGAATTCATACATTCACCATGACTGTATGAAGTAGTACTTCTCATCCCTCCTACAGAACTGGCTTTATCACCTTTGCAAGTTATTGACGCTTTTCAGTTTCCTCTTCCATGCATTTCATTGCCTCATATCTTTTTCATTTTAACATTTTAACCCCACAAGTGACCTGTTTAACATGAAGGAAGTGCTGGTGTGGCGCTGCTGGGTCCATGACTTCCCTTTCGCTCTGCTATGGCGTGACCACAAAGACACACAAAGAGGCCCGATTTGGTTACTGTTTGGCACTCGGACAAACAGGGTGGACATTGCTGGTGATGACGACCCTACAGACCTACCCTACTGGGGTGCTGTAAAGAGTTGTCCGAGGCAGTGTGTGTGGAGTGCCTTCAGTGCCTCAAAATGCTATACAAAAATGAGGAAAAGAAGAAGGGGAAGAAGAGGCAAAGGGGGAGGATGCTGATTTGTTAAGCTCTACTTCTCTTCTTAAAATCCCCAGTATAGTGCCACACATTCTTTAAGTCTGATGAAAACAAAGATGCAAGAGAGCCGAACATCTAATTGGGATTGTGAACCATTCCAATTTAGTTAAAGTTAGCTAACTTAACATAGAAATGATCTAAACAACATTAGGAAAGCTGGGCTGTTTTTCTGCCCTTTGGCCTAACATACTCAACCAGCCTGTGATCAAAACCATTGCTTTGAAAAGCCCATCAGAAGGGAAGCAGCCACAAGAGATGACAGCCAAAAAGCAAGAGACGGTTTGTCAAAGTAGGAGGGAGGGCGAGGTCGTCAGTACAAATTGGGGGTCTCCTCTCCCAATTAAAGGGGGGGGGAATGGCTGATGGTTCCGGAATAGAAATGGCAGCACTGCCTGATGCCTACACTAGTGGAACAGCCTTCAAAAATAGAAAGCTAAGCCCACAAGTTCCCATATCCACAGTTCCAATATAAAATAGGATTGTAAAAATTGCAGTGGCAGCTGGAGGAAAAAAACCCAGAGAGCAGCTAAAGCGCTAGGTCTCAGGAGAATAAGCTACTTTAAACAGTGAGGAAGTAGCTATCATCTTATCATCTCATGTGGGTTTGGGTGTTAAAGGAAAGAATTAAGTGTATAATTTTCTACAGCTTTTTAAATACCTACTTTCATTTGCACAAAGAGATGGATTCCCTCCCCATCTCTCAAACACACACACACACCCTTTTGAATGGATAGTTTCTCCTTCAGTGGGTGAATTAGATGAGCACGCTGCAAATCTGAATGCTTTCTAACACTTCCCCTGCCTTAAATGTCTCCCTTAGCTTGCCAATGATAAAGGACTGTGGGAGTTGTAGTCAAAAAACCTGGAGTGCCAAAGGTTTTCCACCCCTGCTCTAGAGTATGGCCTTGAAAGGAGTAGCAATATGAACTCTGGATGCTTAGTCCCTCTGTCTGTTTGTCTATCGAAGGAGGGGACTTTCGGGTTAGGATAAATGAAAACAAACCTGGAAGAGGTTTGTTTTTGTCATCTTTGCCAGAAGAGAGCTTCAGAAATGCTAGTGATCCATTCTGATGAATGAGCAGGACATGGATCACCCTTGTTCATCTGTGTTTCTCTCATTTGTCAGCTTCATTCGCCCCATGAATATGAAATTGCCTCCCATAGATACTATTCCCATCGCCTGCCCACCCGGCCTCTTTCCTCCCCTCTCCTTGCCAAGCTGCTTCCCCTGCTGTGCCTCTCCGTGCCCTGCCAACTCAGCAACTCTTTCCCCTCCAATGGGGAAAGCAAACCAAAATGACTCAAAGGAGGCACCCCCTGCCCTGTCATGACAAACAAAAGGAGCCGGAGCACCGAAAAGAGAAGAGGCATGCCCCAAATTGACACAAAACGAGCATTTCCACTGTGCACATCCCCAGTGGGCAAAAACAGTCCAATCCATGGGTGTCCACTGCCACCACTGTGCTTGCCACAGCAAAAGGCCGGTGAAGCGGCACTTCTCTTTGAAAGCAGGGGGTACCATTCTAGTGGGCCTTGTTTACAAAGGAAATTCCATTCCGAAAATGTGACTCTGCTTGTAAACAAGGTGCATGGGTAGCGTGCGCCTTTTTCAGAGGAAAACTGCTGCTTCGTTCTGCAGTAGGAGCAGCAACAGTAAATGGGTGGTCTCTGGTGGTTCGAGGGGATGTTGGCCCATAGAAATTGCCCATTGATTTAGGAGACTTCTAAGCATGATTGCCATGTGTCCTGACACAGAGATGACAGTCTCCTATTTGCAGGTGCCTGTTATTTGGGAGGTTGTTGACATCTTTGGTGGTGCATTTCCTTTCTCTATTGTTGTTGTTGTTGTTGTTATATTGCACTCTACCCCAGAGTGCATTCCAATAAAATCAATAATATACAAACATGCAATATATTCAACCACAACCTTACCATATATATGTACCTGTACATCAACATAAAACTCCTCAAAACAAGCAGTGATACAAATTTAAAATGAATTAACCAAGTGCTAAAAACCAGCTAGAAAGTTCAAATAAAATACACTGGTCTGTGCTACCTCTCCCTACACCCAATACTTCTGGCTCCAAGTTGACCAGATAGTTTTTCACACCTCATCTAAATTTGCCCAACTCTGGTTCCATACAAAGGCTCTGGGGGAGAGAATTCCACAGTTCTTTGGAGATCGGTGAGAAAATGCTTGAAGCCTGCAATTTGCCACCTTAGTCCAAGAGAGCAGCAAAAGTCCAGAATCTGCAGACCAAGTCCTCTTAAGAGGACTATTCCCCACCTCTGCTGCTGATCATCACCCTATTTAGTCCGAAGCTCCCATGCTGGGGCTTGCTTTACACAAAGGACCCTGACCCTCACGTCTGGTCTGATCATTTGTTGGGAACATTTATGCTCTTTACGCTTTCATGGAGTCGCACTTAAGGTACGACAGCATGGTTGTATATGATCCTGCCATGGTCATATGGGTTTCCGAAAGCCCTGCAGCATATTGTACAAGTGGAAAATAATGCAGTTGTCATAGAGCTGGAAACAGCGGGACAGTGGTGAGACAGCATGTCTCCTTGTCAAGGCTCAGAGCAAACATGTTGTCACAGCAAGAGACAAGGTACAGCAACAGGAATCTCTGACCTAGATTCCATGGGACTTCATGTTCACTGTGACTTGGTTTGCCACGGGTGCCTGGATGGGAAAGAACAAGTCCTGTTGACTTCAGTTGTCCATTGCTCCCTCTTCAGAGGGTACCTGCTTATATTGCCCTGGTGTTTTGTGAACGTCATTCCAGGGAAACACAGAAAAGTGCTGGGAAGATGTCCTTGGGGAACAGCATTACATTAACCATGTGTCTCAGCATTCATTTTACTTTGTTTTAGGTTTTTTCTTTTCTTTTTTAAAAAAACAGATCTTCATTTTTTAGCCCTTGTAAAGAAAGATGGAATAAGTTTTTTTTTTAAAAAAAAAAAAAGTCTTCCTTTTCCTTACCAAACTAGAATGCAATGGTCACCTCATGAAATTGTTCAGCAGTTAGGGCCAGCCCTATCATTAGGCGGAGAGAGCTGAACGTTTCAGGTGGCAAAAAAAAAAAAAAAAAAAGCATTGGCAGTCTCATCCCCACAAAGTATTCAGCAGTTGTATATGCCACACAACCTTCCTGGGCGTACTAAAATAGCCTGCTGAATGTGACAGAGCCATGGCTCCTAACCAGGGGTAACCCTAGTGTTGTTGGACTGCAACTCCCAGAAGCCTTCGCCACTAGCTGTGCTGGCTGAGGCTTCTGGAAATTGCAGTCCAAGAACACCTGGGTTATCCAAGGTTGGGAACCACTGTGATAGACGGTGCCCTTCTGTCAGCAATGTTGAAGTGAGAGCCAGCCACCAGTCTAGTCATAATATGGACGTTATTTAGTTACAAGTAGTGTTGCTACATGTAACTAGCTACTTTTGGGGTAGATAGTAATGCAACGAGTACTTAGAAAGTTACAAAAAGGCTATTAATAAATAGTTACAAAGCTACTTTTAAGTGTAATAAAAAAACTTTTCTTGTTAATTTCAGAAGTTGCTTCTAAATGGCGTTTTAAGGCATCTTTAGAAACATTTTCATGGGAATCTTTCAGGTTTTTGCTAAGAGGCAAGGGAAATATACTTTGGATTTCTCTTTGTGTTTCCATAAATATTTGCAAGGTGTCTTGGTATTTTTCTGGCCTCCTGGTACTAACCATGCAATGCATAAATAACACAATAATGCAACACACTAGTTGCATAGACAGAGTAACAGTAACAAGAACCCGGCTGCTCAGAAGCTAGGAGTAGCACAGCAAGTTCTTTTCAAAATATAGATATTCAGCATTCGGAGTCTAGTCAACCTCTGTCTAAAGACTAGAGAAAGGGGTATCATCTTGCTCTTGACCTTGGTCTCAGGTAGCAAGATTTCTTGAGCTGCCCCTGTGAACGGTGAGCAGAATCCTGCTGGGAATTGTGCAACCCTTGGTTCACAGTTACACCACCCAGAGAGTGCCCCCCAGTACAAATTGGGGGGGGGGGGAACTCCACGCAAGACAAAACCACAGTAAGGAAAACAACAGGGCCTGGGGTAAGAGATACAAATGGGGAAGAAAAAAGGAGGGTCTTTTTCTCCATAGGCACCAGGAATTTTTAAAATATCATTTAAAAAATATTGCCTGTAGTTCCCTTTGGTGTCCCTCCTTTCCTCAAGTAGGTCAAGCTAGAGGAAAACAACACATTTTGTACACAATGTTCTTTAATTCACACAGATTTCTATGTAACTTTGCTTAACATGTGCATTTTTCCTCACAGCCACACCTAATACACACATTTTTGCATGGTGCAGTCCGGAAGAGAGCAATATGCCAGTCATCAGATTAATCCCCAAAAATATGAATTAGTTTGGTTCACTGCAAAATGCAGACCACAGGATATTTTACCTCATCCCAACCCACATCCATGTTCTAGGCCAATCACCTCAGCGTGAATTATTTTTCATCCCCATACAATCATCGGAGCATCAGAGAAGACACCCAAGAGATTTGAGCAGAAAACACTCTCCTCAAACAGCTGCACACACAGAGCTAAGCTACAGCAGCCCTGGGAATCTGCTCTCAGTCTTGGGGAGGCGGGGAAGAATCTTCCAAAGTCATTAGAGCATGCAGAGTGCAAAGCAAAATTGGAGGTCACCAGTGTGAAGCCATGAGTTTTTTCAGTCCACTGAGTTGGAACGTAGTTAGCATGAATATGTTTCCTATTTTGGAAAGGAGGGGGGAAAAACAAGAATTGCATAAAGGCAATCTTCCTTTACTCTAATTGTAATCAATTTCCAAAGCATTTGCATAAAAGAATATAGGTGAAAACGGATACACAGACACACTACATCAAGGCTTCTGAAAGTTTTCAAGTCTCTCAAACCTAACCTGTATGAAGGTCAAAGAGTTTTTTTCTCCCAGTTATTCTCCCATTACTTTCATGAACAGATCAGAAGCCAGCACTTCTAATTTTTTTCTTGTGAAGTTCAGATTCATTGTTTGTGGTTTGTTTACATCGTGGTTTTAAAAAATGAAACTGGAGTTGTTTACTTGTTTCAGATAAATCTGTAATTCTATAGTGTATAGAACTGGTGTAATGTCTAGGTCAAAGCAGGGTGAAGTGAATTTACAAACTGATTTGTGTCTAGAGCACAATGCAACTTGGATGAGTCACAAATTGTTTCGACCCACTAGGCTTTTTCAAAAGCAAACTTTAAAGGTGCTTTCTTGCAAGCCATAGAACCTGCTACAGTGCTTGAAATCTAGCAAGTTTGACTTTACAAATGCATAAGTCAGCTTGAATCAAGGACACACATCAAATTGGGTGGGGCACAAATCAAACTGAATTTGGAAGATCTGAATCAGCACGTGATTGGATCAGGGGACCCATGAACATTTCTAGAAGAACCCCAAGTCGAATCATTGTCGTGGTTAAGGCTGAAACCATATTTAAATAACAACTTGTTCAGTTATTTGCAAGAGAAACTCTAGAAGGTACTCAAAATCTCCAAAGCAAAAGCAAAGCGTGCTGCTTATATACCCCCCATAGCACTCTCTGAGCGGTTTACAAGTTAATGATGCAGGCTACACATCCCCCCCCCCCCCCCAGCGAGCTGGGTACTCATTTTACCGACCTCGGAAGGATAGGAAGGCTGAGCCAACCTTAAGTCGGCTACCTGGGATTGAACCCCGGGTCGTGAGCACAGTTTTGGCTGCTGTACAGCAGTTTAACCACTGCGCCACGAGGCTCAGAAGTAAAGCATTAGAAGTAAGATGATCTTTCTAAACCATCCCCAGACCAAATCAGGGGACCGTTGCACAGCCCTTCATCTTTCTCAGACTGTCCCATACTAAGCTATCACAAACAACAATAAAAGTCAGAAGCCCCACTTTCACAGCTTTCAAGAGAAATCTTCTTTCCACTCTGAGAGGGAAGGGAAGCCCTAGAACTACATCTCCCTGCATTTCCTCTGCCCTACAGCATTGCACAACAAGGTAAAAAAAAAAACACCTTGCAAGTAAAACAAGACAAAGAAAAGTGTGGCACACTAGTGAGAGAGCAGAATAATCATTCTTGCTGTGCTAGATTTCTGCTTGCAGAGAGCCCCTCCTATAGCTTGTGATCTTCTTCTGGAGTCCAAACTGCCAGAGCCCATTACAATGTCAGGACTTTACAACCCAGTCCTGAATCATTCTGCTGTGTCTGGATGATAAATTGTGATCATTCTCTTGATGTGCACCACTTAACAATTACTGGCCTATTATAGTGGTTCTCAACTAGAGATGGGCACAAATCCAAATTGTTGGTTCATGCTGGATCGTTCATCATACCTGCACCACAGGTGTCGCACAATCCCATCCCCCATGCCCCTGGCCAGATTCCCCCCCTCACCAGCTGGCGAATGTTCCGCTCCTCCTCTTTGGTCATTTCACCTGTCACAGCAGGAGCACGGACTTCTCTTCTCTGCCTCCTCCAGCAGCTGCCCACTCAGACTAAGAGGTGCAGCAGCAATCTCTGTCCTGCCTCCTTGTCTGAGTGGGCAGCTGCTGGAGGAGGCGGAGAAGGGAAGTCCGTGCTCCTGCCGCGACTGGTGAAATGACCAAAGAGGAAGAGGAGGGAAGAGGAGCAGAGCTGGTAAGAGGGGGAATTCCAGATGGTGGGGACAGTATGATGATCCAGCATGATCTGACAATCCAGATTCGTGCCCATTTCTATTCTCAACCTCTGACCCTCTTGATGTTTTGGTCTTCAAAATCTACTATCCTTTTACTATATTGACTGGGGGATTTGTGTAATGAAGTCCAAAACATCTAACTAGTCCAGTGATTCCCAACCTTGGGTCCCCAGACGTTCTTGGACTAAAATTCCCAGAAGCCTTCACCACTACCGTGTTTCCCTGAAAATAAGACAGGGTCTTATATTAATTTTTGCTCCAAAAAACGCATTAGGGCTTATTTTCAGGGGATGTTTTATTTTTTTCATGTACAACAATCTACATTTATTCAAATACAGTCATGTCATCTTCTTCTGGTTGCTGCACAATGGTGGAGGGTGGGGTTTCACTTAACTGGGGCTTATTTTGGGGGTAGGGCTTATATTACGAGCATCCTGAAAAATCATGCTAGGGCTTATTTTCAGGTTAGGTCTTATTTTGGGGAAAACAGGGTAGCTGTGCTGGCCAGGATTTCTGGGAGTTGCAGTCCAAGAAGATCTGGGGACCAAAGGGCTAGTCAAAGGTTTGAAAGCACCATCTTAGTGGATGGACTTTTGAAAGTAGAAGATCTGTCTCCAATCTCTTTTCAGCTGTGGTCAATCACATGAACTTGGGCCAACTGCAGTCATTCAGCAGGAGCTACCTCACAGGACTGGTGTGATGGTTTATTTTTTAAAAAGTGGAATAACTGTATGTGTGCGAAGTACTGTTCCTTAGCAAAAACAGGGGACGTGTATGTAATTTTTTAAGGCTAGTCTACATCTATTTTATAGTGAGGCACACTTCCTCTCTCCCCTTTGGATAGCATCTTTCCGTTTTAACTTTTCCGTGGCATCTTAGCACACAAAGGCTGCTGACAGAGTCACCATGCACCAAAGCTGTGTGAGCCTTCCTGTTTCAATCCATTCCCCCTCAGGCGTGAGATCGATGGAACATAGCAGCCAGAGGCAGTGATGAAGAGGTCAAGGAGAACATGGTAACATTCAACCACAGCACAGGAACCACTAAATCAAGGACTAATGGGCTGGATGAGGAAGAAGCCAGGAAACTTGCTCCTCGTTCACCACAAGATCCATTCTCTATTCATTTCTGACAAGCATGAGGGCTTAACCGTACAGCAGAAAAATGAAGTCTGCAACCATCTAGGACATTTTGCTAAGAGACGTGACCCTATCAGAACAACCTCTCTTTCTCCACATTCAGAACTAACTCGCAGGAGTACTGATAAGACATGGCTTAAATTACTGCAGCCCTGAATGTTTCTTCCACATTTTTCTACAACTGTCGTCATTCAATTTGATAGGGAAAAATGCTTTCAAGGGAATTATTCAAAGTAGAACAGGAAAATAAACCACATGGAGTTCTCATATGGAGTTCTTGTGCTTACCTTCATTAGGAGATAGCCAAGGCAACACATGTGAATCTCCCACATTTCTTTACACAGTCATCTCTGGTCATCTGCAGCCTCTCTGGCTGCCCACGCTTCAATTAAAGCCTAGGGGGAACTCCCATGAGGCTGTTACAGGTCAGGAAGAGTGGGTAGCCAGGAAGGCTGCAGAGCAGTGGAAAAATGCATAATAGAAAGAATAATAGAGAGACTAGATAAAATCAGGCGAGCTGAAATAGCCCTATCAAAAGAATTTGAGCATTAACCCTTCTCTTGTACCACATGCCACAATCCTGATCTTGGTTGCCTCCTCCTGGCAACTGTTGTTTTCCAAACAGACACACTAAATGCAAGCATGCATTTCATGTGAACATGTCATTTGTTCCTCAGTCTTTCTTTGCCTCTGGATGTGGCAACATCACCCTGAGTGTCCTGCTTCTGACAGCACTAGAATAAAGCAGCTACCCACAAGAAATGAGAGACACTGGATATACAGTTTGAAGGTGGTCCCAAACTCCAAACACAGGGTCAGCATGCAAACCAAGTTCTGGAAAGGAAAACAGACAGAGACTGGTATCCAGCGCACAACCAGGAAGTCCAGCAAAGACCACACAGGAAAGGAGGTGCAAAGACATCGCTCCAGTCCTCTGTGTCTAGAACTGAGGGCTTTCAACCTGGGCTTTCAAAACCTGGCCCACACCATGACCATATCAGTGTCTTTTGTGGACCTGACTTTTTCCTTAAAAGTGTCCTACTCATGAGTGGCTCCTTAGTCATGAGGACACCCTCTCCAGCTAGTAGACAGCTGGGCCGGCTTCTTGAGATGTTTGTGGTCCCATTTTGCCTCTCCCTCTGAATCAGAGAGCAGATTCAAGCTCTGCATCTCATGGGGGAGGTTTGTCTGCCATCTCTTCCAAGGGTCCCAAGCTCCCCTGACGTGTTGCTCCCTCGTGTCTGGATCTGGAAACGGCAGGTCATCCTTTGAAAGAGTTTCACCCCATGGGGGCATGGCAGTTGCTAATGGTTACCCTGCAGGTAAGATGTCTGCAGAGGCACTCGGGGCTATAACTAGGGCAGGGCAAGTGGGGCGTTGCCCCATGACACCAAAACATAAAGGGCGTTAAAATCTGGAGATGAAACTACAGGTGAAGGTTAGAAAAATAAACAGCAACACCTCCTTCCCCCCCCCTTTTCCCCTCCCCCTTTCTCTTTCTTTTTTAGGCAGGCCACATTCTCCTCTTCTTTTTTCTCCATGAGGACTCCTGCCCACTCATCAGGGTGGAGCAGGGAGAAGACGGTGCTGCTCGCCCCAAGTGCGAAATAGGTAAGTCACAGTTCTGGAGTTATCAAACTGAGCCACAAATGGAATCACTGTTGTAATCAAAGTGCTCACCTTTTCTTACTCAGCATCCTCACATTCAGTGTGTGTGTGTGTTTAGAAATGAACAGAAGGGAACAGAAAGTGTTTAGAAATCCACTGCATAGAAGGGCCACAGCAAAACGGCCTGGTCCATCTTTCCCAAGAACATACTTCCAAGGCCAGAAGCTAAGCAGTGTTACTCTCTTGGACTACAATGTCCAGAAACCGCTAGCCAGTATGACCTCAGGGTTCTGGGAGCTGTAATCCAGGAGAAAAAAGAGAGAGAGAGAGAGAGATTCCAAGGTTTGTGTAAATATTAAATCTGGCTTACTGAAATATTTTTCATTTTGCTCTCACCATCTACCCTCCAGTAACGACATTTGTGGGATTCTGGGAATCGTAGTCCATGAAAGCAACTGTTTCAAGCTTTGCCCACAGCACGTGCAAGAAACAGTTGGTCAAAAAATGCACCTACGATTTGTGGATTAGTCTCTCTTGAGTATGAGACCACGTGTCAACCCGGCATTGTCTTGGCGGCCAGTTTTATTGTCTGTGAAATTCTTCTCAAATGCACTGAACAAGCTTGACATCAAACCCCTCAAAAAGGGAAGCATTTTCTCTCATTTTCCAACCATATCCTGACCATGCACCATGAACAGAAAGGTTCTGAATGTTACAGGCAGCACAGAAGAACCTCTTGTTTTCCCAGATGTGCTTGGGTTTAGGTGTTAAAGAAAAAAGATAGCTCTCCACTTTTTTTTTAAACTTTTCTATGCCATGAACATTCATCCTGCTTGAGCAGTGGCAGCATTACACAGCAGGAAACAAAGACTGGGATTCACACAAAAATGTCCCCATGTTCTATTTACAAACCTCAAAAAAAAAAAAAAAAGGGAAAAAAAGAGGAAAAAAAACAACCCAAAGGGGGAAGATCAAAATTGAGCATTTGCTTTTGATCTCTCTCTTTTTTCTTGTGCTCCATCTGCTCTCTCAAATTAATTTAATATGTTAATTAATAAACTTCCTTTGCGCTTCTGAAGTGCCTTTAATCCAAAGGTCTCAAGGCATGCTTGCAAACGTTTATTAATATAACAAACATGGATGGGGTAGGGTTTCAGATCAGTCCTTCAAATATATCGAGTGAGGCAAGGGAGGAAAGACCAGGCCAGCCAGTGCCCTGGATGCAGCCCCACTGCATGTGTTACAAGGTGACACCTCCACACACTCTCCTAAGAATAACCCATTTGCAAGACAATCGCCAGCCATGCGCCAGCTGTTGAGCAGGGAAACAATGGCATGCAGAAAGCCAAGTTCAATGTTCCTTCCCAGAAAACTCAAGCACACTATCCTGGGTCAGGAACAACAGAGGACTCCAGATAGTCTTCTTTCTTTCTTTCTTTCTTTCTTTCTTTCTTTCTTTCTTTCTTTCTTTCTTTCTTTCTTTCTTTCTTTCTTTCTTTCTTTCTTTCTTTCTTTCTTTCTTTCTTTCTTTCTTTCTTCTCCTCACCATTGACAAGACTGACTAGGGCTGATGGGAACTGAAGTTCAACAACATCCGGAAGATGATTTTTCTTTCTTACTTACTTTGTTGTTGTTGTTTAGTCGTTAAGTTGTGTCCGACTTTTCGTGACCCCATGGACCAGAGCACGCCAGGCCCTCCTGTCTTCCACTGCCTCCCGGAGTTGGGTCAAATTCATGTTGGTAGCTTCGATGACACTGACCAACCATCTCATCCTCTGTCGTCCCCTTCTCCTCTTGCCTTCACACTTTCCCAACATCAGGGTCTTTTCCAGGGAGTCTTCTCTTCTCATGAGATGGCCAAAGTATTGGAGCCTCAGCTTCAGGATCTGTCCTTCCAGTGAGCACTCAGGGTTGATTTCCTTTAGAATGGATAGGTTTGTTCTCCTTGCAGTCCAGGGGACTCTCTTGCTAACACAATGAAGCGAACTAGCATTTAAAAGGGAGGAGACTGAAAAAGAATGGCAGTTAAAAGATAACGGACCTGGAATAGGACTTGAGCAGTTTCTCCTCCTCTGCCTTTTCAGAGTCCATGAATAAAGTTTCCAGAAGGACTTTTTTTGTCTCTACTCTATTTGAAATGAAAAACAGCACCTGTGGTTTTTTTTTTTTTCCCCTTACCAGATGCTATTATCCTTTGGATTGCAATATACTGCTTTTTTATGAATAATAAAGGCCTTCCTGAGGTAAATTGTTACCAAAAAAGAAGAAGAAGATCTAACAGTCGAATCTCATTCTCATATGGCATGGAAATGGTGCCATAGAAATAGGACTGTAGGAGCGATTCATACTTGCATTGTATTAGGATTCTATTTTACACAGAGTGGCTGTTTCAGAGTTATCTGGGGATTCTTCCAAATGTTCTCTGTTATGTCAATTTTCTAGCAGCAGAGGAGCCCATTATATTAGCCAGCATCTTTGTGCAAATCCAAAGGCACTGAGACGAGAGACCTGGGAAAATCATAAGCGTCTGGAGTTGTACGAGCGAGGGAGGGGAGTGTCACTGCCACTGTCATCCGGATGCTTCCCAACAAGCTTCTTGTTGTACTAGACAAGTTTTCTTCATAAGGCAAGGGCAGGGGATGCCTTTATTGCTCCACTGAAAAATTAAACAAATAGCTAGGTGATGAAGACTGGTTTCAGTTGAAAGCCAGCTATTTGTTTAATGTTTCAATAGTCCAATAAAGGTATTGCCGGCCTTTGTCTTTGTATTGTATAAGCACCATAAACCTTTGCTTGTTTTGTTGTTGTTGTACTATAACTCTGTCTCCCTAACTACTAGTCCTACTGGCTGAAGCTGAAGTCCCGAGGTAATCGGTTCCATTGTCATACTGCTCTAACAGTGAAGACGTTTTTCCTGATATTCAGCCTATTCAGCCAATCAATGGATGGCATGTGAAACATTGTCAATGTTTTACTCTAGAAAGGAATTCAGTAACTGTAAACAGAGATAAAATGAGAGAGTGGCCCTACTTTTCAAAAGTATGGCTTGAAAAGTTACATTTTTGGCCCACAGTTTCCATAATCCCCAAACCAGGGTGGGTATTAGCTGAAGGGTTTTGCCAGCTGTCCTCTGAAAAGGAAACATTCCAAGCTTTGGATCAGCAAGACTGTCTAAAATAAATAGGATACCTGTATGCTTTGTTTCAGGGGTAGAACTCTAACTGGGAACATATTGTGAGGAGAAGGACTTAATTTTAAAATAGAAAAAAGCAAAGTTCTGAAGCAATGCCATAGTTCTAACTGGGATAAAGAAAAAAATTAAAAGAAAGAGGAACAGAGAAGAAGAGACTGTCAAGGATGCCCAGATTCAGGGAGGCCCACACTAACCACTAAGCAACACTACCCTAGCTGCTCTGGTGTGGATGAAATAAAAAGAGTCAAATGTACAGGTGGCTGGGGAAGTCTTCCTGCCCAGCAACCACTCTATACCTTCATCAAACTGGACTAAGCAGTGCGTCCCGGGAGTTTCCAAAAATCAACAAGAAGAAGCACTTTGACTCTTACATCAACCCTAAAAGTTAGAAATGCCATGACACCCACGAAACATACAAACTCCCAGTAGATGGTCAACGCAAGGCCTTGTTTTAAGTACCACAAACTCTTTTAATTCAAAAAAGTAAACAACTCAATGAAGAAAGTTTATATTTTATTAAGAATAATTTTAAAAAGAGCAAAACAGTTTCAAAACAGTTGCAGCAGCTGCAAAGAAAATAAAAAAAGGCTGGAGCAAATAATCAATTAAAAGTTTGAGACAGGAGTAGTACAAAACAAAACGACAAGAAAATAAGAAAGCTAACTACACTATTCTAATATTTACACTCTAGCTTAGCTTCAGCATAGTTTCAGAGCATACACAGAGTGCATTTCTTGCAGCAAGACAGCAAACAAACATAGCATCTCCTAAGAAATATCTAAGCCAACCAAAGTAAATTTTGACCCCATTTTTATGTATTAAGCTTCTGCTTCTGGACTCTTCCAGGGAACCTTCCAAACAGGTGTCAACATTCATGAAGGCAAAAGCAGTTTCTGCCCTCTTCCCTCACTCAACTGAAAATCATCTTCCCAATTAGTTCAGTACCAAAGAATGAGCCAGCCTGGCTTTGAAGGTCACTCTCACACCAATAAGCTGCAGATGTTACTCCTTTTCAATTACTGGTGGGCATTACCACCCTTATCTCAACCAGGTCCTTCCAGGCACTGATTACAAAGCCTGAATTTAAAAAACAAACAAAAAACACAGCCCATGATCCCTCCATTTCTCAGTACAACACATTAAGTTCTACAGTGGAGTCAGGATTTGAATCTCACACTAGTCATTTGTCAGCATCACTCCATTTCTGGCCTCTTTGTTGTTGTTGTTTAGTCGTTAAGTCGTGTCCGACTCTTCGTGACCCCATGGACCAGAGCATGCCAGGCCCTCCTGTCTTCCACTGCCTCCCGGAGTTGGGTCAAATTTCTGGCCTCTGCTGTCTTATAAAAATTCACTCAGAGATGAGAGACTTTTAGGGGAAGCCTAAAACACTAGACTGGCCGCGATGGCTAGGGTATTCTGGGAATGGTAGTCCAAAAAAGTAATGCTTCCCATCTCTGATTATGATAAAGCTTCCCTGTGCTTCCCTCCAGTCAAGCCACTGACACATTAGGTGTGAAAAGCTCTCACTTATGCTCACTGGCACTCGCCCTCTCCCTTTGAGGTACTGTAAAAATTAAATCAAGGAACTAATAACAAGCCCGTTCTCCCCCAGTTGGTAGAGCAATAACAAATACAAAGGCATGTTCAAGCCAACTCGAAAATCACCACTCTCTAAGAAGTGATAAATTCTGCAGGAAAATCTGCTTAGAGGCCTTTGACGAAATCAACACTCAAGTTGCTGTTGAAAGAAGTCTGAGAGGGGACGGGTGACGGGGGAAGTGGAAGCAAGAGGCAGCATTTACAAAGCACTGCCTAACCTGTCAACTGCTTTGTTTCTAATACAGTACCTCAAGGATATAAACTTACAACTTCACTCTTCGCCAAGCGTGAAATCGCTTGTTCAAATCAGAAGCATGAGAGAAAAGGGGGTTGGAGAAGGAGGGGAGGGAGGGCAAGAGGGAGGGGAGGAAGGGAGGGAGGGAGGGTAGGAGGGACAGAGGGGGACATGCAGCAACAGTATATTATTAACTATTCCTCTTGTAATGCAAATTAGTTTGGAAGGGGTTGATCCTGAATGGGCCAATAGAACCCATTCCCTTTGCAAAAGACCTCCTGCTGGAGACAGGATGGCTGGAATGGGTCTATTAAATCAACATAGTTGCCTGCTTTTACTGGTCTTTTCTGGCTCTTCAGCAGCAGCTGATGATGTGAAGGAGAGTGTGGCTCACCTTGCCCTTTTAAGGTGTCTCCCCTGCTCAGACCAGGGACAGCACACTCTCATGGAGGTTTTCAGAGACCACAGTGAAAGCGAAAGAGAGCATCTGTACTCCCTAGCAATACTGCATTATACAAAGCAGTTTCTATTGTCTACTTTCTTAACACACTTTTGATACTATTTCTGAACTGGACACATGACATACCTCAGGAATAAATCTTCCTATTATTAATTTCATTGAGTAGCATAGCAGGATACCCAGTATATATTTAAAAAGAAAAACAGAGATGGAAGCTAGCACTGACTCTGTGTTAAAACTCATAAATGCAAATAGGCCAAAATCTTAGTGGCTTCTTTCGTCAGGTTGATCTATGGTTTAAAAAAAAAAAAAAAGACCACTCTGTGAACAGTGTGATCACTTCATCCTTGAAAAAGCTTCCCGTTCCTTTCTTCGTCTTCCCCTCCCACCTTCAAACAATGGGGTGCTAAAGAGCAACACACAGCAGGATAAGGCTAAAATAAGCATCTCCCAGCAAAATGTCGACCACCGGCAGCTTTTTCTTGTAACTTCCTCCCTGGGTTCTTCTGAGCTGTGACATCAACTTTGCCATCATACAGAGATTGGCGTAATTTCTCCTGTCATAGGGATATGATTTACATGTTTGGTTCTTTGCACAAAATGCTTTCCTGTGGTTAATGTGAGCTAACAGCAGTCATGATGACTTATTTAAGAGCAGATCAAAATATACATCAGAGCTTTCTTTTTCTTTTTTATTTCAAAGCATGACTAGTAATCTAAGAATCCCTCAATAATGCTACAGTTTATAAAGCTTTAGCTTCTTCTGAAGCGCTCTACCTTTGCCTCAACCCCTTTCTAAATCACTCACCACTCTTCCTGATGCAGGTTTTCTTAGTCATCATGGCTGTTTACCTCTTCCTCCACTTTGTGGGAAGAAACTCAATGTGGCGGAGAACGGAAGGCCTCGAAGGCAACTTGACAAGCTTCCTGTGAAAAATTGCTTCACAAATTAGGGCCAAAGGACACTTCCGGCTTGATGCTGCGACAAGACAGCAGCAGGAGGACAGAGCTCCATCCCCTGGGCTGAATTCCGACCTGTTTGGGACCCCCCAGGGGGTCAAAACCACCCCGAAGAGGTGGTGAAATGGGGGAGAAGCCTGTTGATCATGGGGGGATGGGGTTACCCATGTTTGATCCAGGAAACTCCCCAATCAACCAGCGGGTGGAAACAAGCAGCTGAATTAGCTTGCTTGCAAGTCGTCGGCAGCCAGCAAAAGAAGAAGCGATAAATCAGCCAATTTAACATCGTTGTTACCACTGGGTGAGATACAAAATCTTAATTATACTGCTCTATGACTATCCCTGGACGGAATAATCCCTTTAACAGAAAAAAAAGCGTCTCTTAGCCCCACCACTAAATTGAGCAGCGGTGGATCTGGAGAAGGGGAAAGAGATGCAAAGAGACGCAAAGAAAATAAATTGGACATTAATTAAACACCTAATTATACTTCAAAGAAGGAAGTTTGATATTACTTTGGTGTTAAACTTAAGAGATTTTCTTCTTAATATTGTTTTAGCCAAACAACGCTGGGAGTTAAACTGTTATGGCTATCTACAGTGTTGGCAAAAAGCCCAGAACATGACTTTGAATACTCAAACTTGGAACTCTGTTTTGACTTCCCTTTTTTTTCTGAGAACTGACTAAAACATAGACAATTAACTTTGGAAAGTAATACAAACATCGAGTGAACAGGGCTGTCAACTTACGTCAGAGACTGGATTCAAATTAACCCTAAAGTTGATCAACTTACTAAAGTGGACTTATTGAAGCAATTATCGATGGAACTGGACTGGCTGCTCTAAGCTACTGGACATCTTTTCCTTGAAATACAAGTACTTGGCATCTTGGGACATAATGCTACAACAAGAGAAATTTTGGGATGAAACAAAATCTACCCTTCAAGCAATTTTAGAAATAGTGAGATCTCATAACGAAGAGGTGAAATCATTCAAGGAGCAACTAAAGAAGGACTATATTCAACAGGAGACAGGGAATAATGAACAAGGAAATGTGGACGATGTATGCCAACCAAAAGAAGGGCTGGAGGAAATCAGAGGTAAAAATTTAGGAGATTTAATTCTAACCCTAGAGCCGAGGAGAATTTTAGCTGTGTTAAGGGAAGATACGGGGAGAAAATCAGCGGAATTAATTAAAAATAGCCTGGAAGATCTATTGGAGATAGATCAAGTGCATAAAGATCTATTGGAGATAGATCAAGTGTATATAATGTTTTCAGATGACACAAGGGATGGCAGAATGTTAAGGGAGATAGAAACAAGAATTAGGAAAAGACAAATAAGAGGAGTTACTTAGAAAGATGAAAAAAGGGAAAAATATTTAGGTGGCCCTCAACATTGAAAGCATGTATATACTTAACTTCTGGAATTGTAAAGGGGCATATCTTATATATTAAAAAAGGGAATTAAACTGAAATAAGGGATCATTAATCAGGGTGAAGGCATAACACGGTGGTTTTTAAGGTAAATTGAAGCTAGATATAAGGATGGGGCAAAACAAATAGTACTTAATGAATATACATTAGATATGATATTGATATAGACATGATAGAAAATGTGGAGATAGAAATGGCTAAACAATTATATAAAGAAAATCTGTATAAAATGCTTTAGATAACATCTATTATGTGTTAGGAACCTACTCAGTTATTATTGGTATAAAATACAAAGTTCGTCGGTTAAATCACCTCGAAATTATATAGATTTGGAACCGGAATTACTTTTATTAGGTACGTTTCTAGAGGATTTTGAGAACATTGTATACTCTGAGAGCAATATTATGATAGTAGCCAATATTGTATACTAAAATACACACATGAATGGTTTAAATGTTTAAAAAATGTATGGATTTGGAAGAGACAACTAAGAAGACACCAAGACGCAAAAAACAAATAATTATAAGCAACCCATATCACATGATGTTTAACAAGCACAAATTGAATGTAGATAGATTGAAAAATGAATAAAATGTTTTTTTAAAAAAAAATTAGGGCCAAAGGCAGATCCTTCTATTCTCGGCCATATCCCTACAGCGTTTGAAAGGGAGAGGCCTGCAGTGTTGTGGCTGCGAAACAATCCAGGCCTTTCCGATGCATCGCAAGAAGGAATGGTTTGCTATCTGGTCCCCACTGGGACCTCATGTGGGCAGCAGGCCATTTCTTGAGATTTGGGGGCAAAACTTCGATATTATCTAGAGGGTCCCTGTGGCATCAACAGGGGCAGGAACAGACAGGGGTGGAAGAAGGCCAGAATTGCTTCTGGGTCAGCTGGTTCTAGTAACATGCATAAGGCACTCCCTCTCTTGCTTCAAACTGATCGATCGATCGATCGATCGATCGATCGATCGATCGATCGATCTATCTATCTATCTATCTATCTGTCTGTCTATCTATCTATCTATCTATCTATCTATCTATCTATCTATCTATCTATCTATCTATCTATCTATCTATCTATCTATCTATCGTACTTGCACACCACTTTTTCTTCCAGGTGGCTGGACTCAAGGTGGCTCACAGATCATTAAAACAGTCACAACATTAAAACAAGATACATAGATCATTAAAAGGTTACTAAACATGGAAAAAGTCATCATTTAAAAACAGATCTAAAAGAATAAGAGCATTAAAAACACATACCCATAAAAAGGACACAATGGCAGGAGGCATAAGACTTCTAGCTATATTAAAATTAAATACTGAAAGCCTATGTGAACAAAAATGCTTTCCATTGCCTCCAAAAAGGGAGGGAGGCAGTCATTTGGAATGGCCTTCTGTCACCTGGGGGCAGCCATCTTTCTCAGGTCCCCATCAGACTTACTTGTAAAGATGACAGGGTAGAGAGAAGAGCCTCCGTGGAAGATCTCAAGATTCGAGGAGAGTTATACAGTCCTTCAGGTAGTCTAGACCAAAGTAGCACAGAAAAGGCATCCAGCCACCGGTTCTTTCTGTTCTCCATTCCCCATGATCTTGGCTGGTCAATCCACTGGTTGATGCACTCTTTATTTGTTCATTTGCTTGCTTGCTTGTTTGCTTGCTTTATAAGCCACCTTTCTTCCAATAAGGCGACCCAAGGCGGCTCACAATATTAAAAGAATAGAATTTAAAACATAATAAGTTAAACATTTTAAAAAATAAACTTTAAAGTAATTAAAATATAATTGAATAATTAAAAGCAAGTAAACATTTAAAGCTATATTAACTTAAAAACTCATATTGCACAAGTACAAATGCATGACTCAATGGGTGAAGAAGGATGTCCAGGGCTTTATAGAGTTCTCATTTCCATCTGCTTCAAAGATCTGCTTTTTTCTTTCTTTCTCCAGCAATGCACATCCTGAGATTTGTCTCCCTGCCTGGCAACCCAGGGAATCAGAGCAATTCCCTGAAACTCAAGGCAGCTCCCTGAGACTTGACAACTGCAACTACAGCTAAGTTGTACTGACCAGGTTTCTTCAGGGTTTTCCAACCTCATCTCCTGAAACATTTAACAACAACAACAATCATCGTCATCATCATCCCCTCCATGGGCACAGGGCTTTGTTGAGGAGGAGGGGCTTGCATGCTTCAGTGAGGTTGAGAGTTCTGCTGAAGGGTTTCCCAAGCCAGACAAGTCTCAGCTGAGAAGCCAGACCAACTGTGTCCTCCAACCATCAATGATGATGAGAAGAAATAAACAGAAATCCATACCGGATCGGTCGTTGCCCAGGTCAACAAGGACCGCATCAGATGCTATAGCCCCAGGGCCTCTGGTAACAAATGGGCTACATGGCTCAGCAGCCCCTGTTGAGCCGCCAGGACAGGCTGCTGCAAAGCTACTGGAACAACATAAACACAAAACTTGGACTCTCGATGAAACTAGAGAAATTATGAAATGTTATTACGAGGCAAACCCAACAGCCCATGGTTTTCAAAAAAAGAATGATGGAAATTTGGAAAAGGAAACAACCAAGTAATGACATAACTAAACAACGATTAATGGACCAGAGAAGGTATATCATCTGGAGTAAAGTGTTTTCAGAACTGGAATTGCAAGAACTAGAAAAGGTGGCAAAATCAACACAGGACAATGACCATAATATGGAAGAAAAATGGAGGGTAGAGGTAGACACAATAGTGGAAGACAACATATCAACAGAGGAACAACATATGGAACAACCTAGAAATTATAAGTTGACAGAACGGCAAACATCAATGAGGGGAAAAAATAGTAACCCATATCAGCCAGAACACAGAAAGACAAAGGCTCTCCAATTTGCGCCAATTACAAAATAAACCAGTAAAAGTTCTACTGAATGATGCAAATGTTGTCATCAGAACAATCCCAACCAACACACTAAAGGAAACAAACCAACTTATGTATAGCACAGCTACCACAATAACCATGGAACTTGGTTACAAGCTGCAAAATCCCAGAAAAATCATGGCACCCCAAAATGGAAAAATCGGCTGTAAAGGAAAAAAAAATTACGTGCAGACATTAGCAACTTAAAACATCTGAAAGATTCAAAACTTAAAAATGAAAAAGTAAAAGCCAGACTATGCAAAATATATGACCTAAAAAAGGAAAACAATTGTTGAAACTATAGAAGAATTAAAACAGCAGGTAACAGCTACAGCAAAGAAAACTGAAAGATATGATGGACACTTGAAACAATATAGAGAAAACACACAATTTCAAAATAATCAATGATTATTCTATACGTCACTAGGAGAAAAGGCAGAGCAAAAGAAATTAGGCCCATGTAAAGATGATGCTCTAAAATTTTGGAAAGAAATTTGGGAAAGCCCTACCAGACATAACAAAAATGTCCCATGGATTAAAGACATCTGTAAAGAAACTCAAGGAAAACAAATGGAGAATATTGTAATAACAACTGAAATGATTAAGAGGCAAGTAAAGGCTGTGAAAAATTGGAGTGCACCTGGTCCAGATGAGCTGCACGGATTTCCATTAAAGCATCTAACAAGTCTCCATTAACGTATAGCAATGCAATTTAACCACTTACTTCAAAATTCTACAACTGTAGACTGGATGACAACAGGCCGCACATTTCTGTTAATAAAAGATTTTCAAAAGGGCAATGAACCCAGTAATAAGTACTTAATTGAAAACTCCCTATACCCAACTGAACAGAAAGGGAACTTTAAAAAGTCAAGAGGCACAAAAGATCAACTGCTTATTCATAAAATGATCCTGAAGAATGCAAAAAGACGGGGGGGGGGGGGAATCTTAACATGGCCTGGATAGACTATAAAAAGGCATTTGACTCGTTGCCACACAGGTGAATTAACACCTGCCTAAAAATGTTTGGGATTAGTTTAAAAACATTCAGAAGTTCCTCAAAAAAAAAAACATGGGAAAATGGAAAACCATCTTAATGGCCCATGGTGAAGAAATTGAGAAAGTTAACATCAAAAGAGGAATATTTCAGGGGGATTCTTTGTCACCACTGCTGTTTAACATCTCACTAATCCCCATGACAAATGTCTATACACCATGGCAAGATCCAAAAACTAGATGGAATAGAGTTAAATATGGCAATATTATAAAATCACTCTCAAGTGATGAAAATTATAAATACCTTGGAATACCAGAAGTAGATAACATCGTGCACACAAAAGTTAAAGAACTGACAGAAAGAGAATATATCAAATTGGAAAATCTTAAAATCAAAATTAAATGGTGGAAATACAATCAAAACCATAAACACATGAGCCGTTCCAGTATTAGATACCCAGCTGGAATAATGTTGTTGTTGTTTAGTCATTAAGTCGTGTCTGACTCTTCGTAACCCCATGGACCAGAGCACGCCAGGCCCTCCTTCCACTGCCTCCCGGAGTTGGGTCAAATTCATGTTGGTAGCTTCGGTGACACTATCCAACCATCTCGTCCTCTGTCGTCCCCTTCTCCTCTTGCCTTCACACTTTCCCAACATCAGGGTCTTTTCCAGGGAGTCTTCTCTTCTCATGAGATGGCCAAAGTATTGGAGCCTCAGCTTCAGGATCTGTCCTTCCAGTGAGCACTCAGGGTTGATTTCCTGAAAAATGGATAGGTTTGTTCTCCTTGCAGTCCAGGGGACTCTCAAGAGTCTCCTCCAGCACCACAATTCAAAAGCTTCAATTCTTCAGCAGTCAGCCTTCTTTATGGTCCAGCTCTCACTTCCATACATCGCTACCGGAAAAACCATAGCTTTGACTATGCGGACCATTGTCAGCAAGGTGATGTCTCTGCTTTTTAAGATGCTGTCTAGGTTTCTCATCGCTTTCCTCCCAAGAAGCAGGCGTCTTTTAATTTCATGGCTGCTGTCACCATCTGCAGTGATCATGGAGCCCAAGAAAGTAAGATCTGTCACTGCCTCCATATCTTCCCCTTCTATTTGCCAGGAGGTGATGGGACCAGTGGCCATGATCTTAGTTTTTTTTTATGTTGAGCTTGAGACCATTTTTTGCGCTCTCCTCTTTCACCCTCATTAAGAGGTTCTTTAATTCCTCCTCACTTTCTGCCATCAGAGTGGTATCATCTGCATATCTGAGGCTGTTGATATTTCTTCCGGCAATCTTAATTCCGCCTTGGGATTCATCCAGTCCTGCCTTTCACATGATATATTCTGCATATAAGTTAAATAAGCAGGGAGACAATATACATCCTGTACTCCTTTCCCAATTTTGAACCAATCAGTTGTTCCATATCCAGTTCTAACTGTTGCTTCCTGTCCTACATATAGATTTCTCAGGAGATAGATAAGGTGGTCAGGCACTCCCATTTCTTTAAGAACTTGCCATAGTTTGTTGTGGTTGACAAAGTCAAAGGCTTTTGCGTAGTCAATGAAGCAGAAGTAGATGTTTTTCTGGAACTCTCTGGCTTTCTCCATAATCCAGCGCATGTTAGCAATTTGGTCTCTAGTTCCTCTGCCCCTTCGAAATCCAGCTTGTACTTCTGGCAGTTCTCGGTCCACATACTGCTGAAGCCTACTTTGTAGGATTTGGAGCATAACCTTGCTAGCGTGTGAAATGAGTGCAATTGTACGGTAGTTGGAGCATTCTTTGGCACTGCCCTTCTTTGGGATTGGGATGTAGACTGATCTTTTCCAATCCTCTGGCCACTGCTGAGTTTTCCAAACTCACTGGCATATTTAATGTAGCACCTTAACAGCGTCATCTTTTAAGATTTTAAATAGTTCAACTGGAATGCCATCACCTCCACTGGCCTTGTTGTTAGCCATGCTTTCTAAGGCCCACTTGACTTCACTCTCCAGAATATCTGGCTCAAGGTCAGCAACCACACTCTCTGGGTTGTCCGGGACATCCAAATCTTTCTGGTATAATTCCTCTGTGTATTCTTGCCACCTCTTCTTGATGTCTTCTGCTTCTGTTAGGTCCCTACCATTTTTGTCCTTTATCATGTCCATCTTTGCACAGAATGTTTCTTTAATATCTCCAATTTTATTGAACAGATCTCTGGTTTTTCCCTTTCTATTATTTCCCTCTATTTCTTTGCACTGTTCATTTAAGAAGGCCCTCTTGTCTCTCCTTGCGATTCTTTGGAAGTCTGCATTCAATTTTCTGTAACTTTCCCTATCTCCCTTGCATTTGGTTTCCCTTCTCTTCTTTGCTATTTGTAAGGCCTCGTTGGACAGACACTTTGCTTTCTTGCATTTCCTTTTCTTTGGGATGGTTTTTGTTGCTGCTTCCTGTACAATGTTACGAGCCTCCATCCATAGTTCTTCAGGCACTCTGTCCACCAAATCTAGTTCCTTAAATCTGTTCTTCACTTCCACTGTGGATTCATAAGGGATTTGGTTTAGATTATACCTGACTAGCCCAGTGGTTTTTCCTACTTTCTTCAGTTTAATCTTGAGTTTTGCTATAAGAAGCTGATGGTCAGAGCCACAATTAGCTCCAGGTCTTGTTTTTGCTGACTGTATAGAGCTTCTCCATCTTTGGCTGCAGAGAATATAATCAATCTGATTTCGGTATTGCCCATCTGGTGATGTCCATGTGTAGAGTCGCCTCTTGTGTTGTTGGAAAAGAGTGTTTGTGATGACCAGCTTGTTCTCTTGACAAAACTCTATTAGCCTTTGCCCTGCTTCGTTTTGAACTCCAAGGCCAAACTTACCTGTTGTTCCTTTTATCTCTTGACTCCCTACTTTAGCATTCCAGTCCCCTATAATGACAAGAACCTCTTTCTTTGGTGCAAGTTCTAGAAGGTGTTGTAAGTCTTCATAGAATTGGTCAATTTCAGCCTCTTCAGCATCGGTGGTTGGTGTATAAACTTGGATTACTGTGATGTTGAAAGGTCTGCCTTGGATTCCTATTGAAATCATTCTATCATTTTTGAGATTGTATCCCAGTACAGCTTTTCCCACTCTTTTGTTGACTATGAGGGCTACTCCATTTCTTCTACGGAATTCTTGCCCACAATAGTAGATATGATAATCGTCTGAATTGAATTCGCCCATTCCCATCCATGTTAGTTCACTGACGCCCAGGATGTCAATGTTTATTCTTGCCATCTCCTGTTTGACCACATCCAGCTTACCAAGGTTCATAGATCTTACATTCCAGGTTCCTATGCAGTATTTTTCTTTGCAGCATCGGACTTTCCTTTCACTTCCAGGCACGTCCGCAGCTGAGCGTCCTTTCGGCTTTGGCCCAACCACTTCATTAGCTCTGGAGCTACTTGTACTTGTCCTCCGCTCTTCCTCAGTAGCATGTTGGACGCCTTCCGACCTGAGGGGCTCATCTTCCAGCGTCATATCGTTTAGCCTTTTGTTTCTGTCCATGGAGTTTTCTTGGCAAAGATACTGGAGTGGCTTGCCAGTTCCTGCTCCAGGTGGATCGTGTTTAGTCAGAACTCTCCACTATGACCTGTCCGTCTTGGGTGTCCCTGCACAGCATAGCCCATAGCTTCTCTGAATTACTCAAGCCCCTTTGCCACGACAAGGCAGCAATCCATGAAGGGGTAGCTGGAATAATAGATTAGTTTTTAGTCCAAGCTGGAATAATAGATTGGACTAAAAATGAATTAGAAAAATTGGATTGAAAAACATGGAAACTAATGAACATGCATCACACACTACATCCAAAAAGCGATGTGGACAGATCATATTTACCACGAAAAATTGGAGGCCATGGATTATTTATTTATTTTATTTTATTTAACTTATATGCCGCCCACACTACCCAAAGGTCTCAGGGCGGCTTACAACAATTTAAATACAGTAAAAAGATAAAAAGATAAAACAATTAAAATACAGTTAAAATTACAGTGCTCTAAAAATTGCCATCAGGACCCACAGTTGATATTATTTCAATTAAAAACCTTCTGGAACAGGAAGGTTTTGACCTGGCACTGAAATGTCATCAACGTTGGCGCCAGACGAATCTGACTTAGCATTCCATAGTCTGGGGGCAGCTGCCGAAAAGGTCGATTATTGCAAATACAGCATGTAGTAGAGGAGGAAAAAAAAAGCCTAAATGATTAAGCAGAGAAAAATTACTTAAGGCAGTGAAAATGGAGAATATTTTGAAAATGACAGAAACAAAGGTTCAATATAAGAAACAACAATTTGAAAATAAATTGAACAGCTGGAAAAATAAACCACTATATGGATAACACCTGAAAAATATTGATGGAAAGCATGATCATAATTCAATATGGGCATAGCTAAAACTGGGGACCCTTAAGAAACAAACCGAATTACTTATTTTTGCTGCAGAAGAAAAAGCACTCCAAACCAATGTGATGAAAGCTAAGATCCAAGAAATTAGTGCTAACAGTAAATGTCGACTCTGCCAAGAAAAAGATGAAACTGTGTCACACCTCATCTGCGAATGTCCAAAGACTGCACAAACAGATTACAAAGTTAGACATGATAGAGTGGCAAAGTTAGTGCACTGGTCATTATGCAAAAAAGATAACTTGCTGGCCTCCAAAAAACCTCTGGGAACATCAAGTAGAGAAGGTGTCAGAAAATGACCAAGTCAAGATCTTGTGGGATTCCCAGATCCAAATGGATAGACAACTTGAACATAACACACCAGACATAGTAGTAACAGAATGAAGAAATGTCCGGATCATTGACATTGCACTTCCAGGGGATGCCAGAGTTGAAGATAAAGAATTGGAAAAACTAACAAAGTACAGAGACCTGGCAATCGAAACATCTCACCTCTGGAAGAAACAAACTTCAGTGGTCTCTTTAGTCATTGGGGCTTTGGGAACAATATCAAGGAATTTCACGCACTACTATAAGCAGTTGCAGATCTCAGAAATCACACCATCAGAACTACCAAAAAAATGGCAATATTAGGAACAGCATACATACTATCTCAATATTTAACAGATACTTAGGTTTTTGGTTAAAACTTGTATCTGTTATATAATAGCAGTCAATATTTTTATAATTTTGACTGTGCCTGTTGTGTTTTAGTAGTAGTAGTAGTAGTAGTAGTAGTAGTAGTAGTAGTAGTAGTAGTAGTAGTAAGAAGAAGAAGAAGAAGAAGAAGAAGAAGAAGAAGAAGAAGAAGAACTGCAAGTCTGGAAGGGACCCTATGGATCATCAAGTTCAGCCCCTGTCAAGGAGGTACAATGTGGAATCAAACTCCTAAGCTCTGTTTCCAGAGCCATATACCTAAACCATTGAGCTATCCAGCAGCTCTAGCTTTCATATCCAGAAATAAATCTCTACTGCCGCCTTGTCAAACTCCTGGATATTTAGAGTGCCAATTCCCATCAGCCTCGACCAGCACAGCAGTTGTATGATGGGTGTTGTTGCCCAAAATATCTCAAAAGCACCAAGCTAGAAAAGGCAGGAATGGGCAACTGTGGCCATCCAGATCTTTTCTGGCCTACAGTTCCCATCAGCCTCATCTATCATAACTAGTAAGCGAGGGATTATGTGTGTTGCAGTCCAAAAAACTCTGGTGGGCCAGCCCTGACCTATGGAAATGCATAGCAGTAGCCAGTATTCAATCCAGTTTCTCACTCTGGGTAAAAACATCCAGACAAGAGTTTCCTTGAGCATTCACCCTGCCTTGTTCACAACATTTTACTGGGGACCCCTTCCATTTATAATTCTCCTGTGCTTCCCCACCTTTTCTTTCATCTTTTTTTTTTCTTACTTCAGAAAATCCATTAACAAAGGGGATAATAGAATGACAGCATAATGTCTTCCAAATGGTCATGCTGTGGTCTTGGAAACACCCTAAGTAAAAATGTTCTGTTAAATAAACTGTATATTTATGTTCTAGTTGTTGTTCAATGAATTCTTGGGCCTTTGAGACCCCATTTATGGACATAGGGACCTGAAAGTCAGCGACAATAGCAGCCAGCTCTTGGCCTGCCAGGGTGGACCGGGCCAGGCCAGGCTAAAAGAAGCCGAACAATTGCTGCCAGTCACTTCCAGGGATTAAAGTGACCCTTTTATTTCCTCTCTCTGCTCCTCTGCCTTTAATTGAAGCCAGACCCACCGAAATTTAGCATAGGAGACTTTTAGTGGGCATGGTTTTGTGAAAGCCAACCTAGAATCTGCCTGTTAGGTTGCTCTGAAAGAAGAACAAAACAAAGAGAGAGAGAGAGAAATCTTGTCTTGAAGGAGAAATAATTAAACTTTCCCCTATACTCAAATTACAAAGTGGGGGTCTGTCTCCCTTACTTTTCTGTGCCTCACTCCATTTCTCTTGTCTATTGCTGGTTAGATGTTTTCAAGAAACAGAAGCAGCTGCCTTAGACCAACTCAAACTATTTGACCGTCTAGCCCAAGGGTGAACAAAATCTAGCCACGATCCATGCTGCCTGAAAAATTCTAAGATTTGTCTTCCCGATGGGAACTTGCTTAAGTTCTGGATCTGTTGAGATGTGCAAGGCCATAAGAAAGGAACCCACACAGAGGAGGGGCAGGATCTGTCTTCTCTCATCCCAGAGTACAGGACATGTAATAATGGGTTCAAACTACAGGAAGCCAGATTTAGGCTGAATGTCAGGAAAAAATTCTTGACTGTTGAGCAGTACAACAATGGAACCAATGACCTCAGGAACTGGTGAGTGGTCCAACGCAGGAGGCATTCAAGAGAAAATTGGACCACCCTCTATCAGATCTGCTTTGATTTGGATTCCTGCCTTGAGCAGGGGGTTGACTCGATGGCCTTAGAGGCCCCTTCCATCTCACTTATTCTATGATTCTATGATAGATTGCTCAGATCTGCTTTAAAGCAAGATAACCCTCCCAGTCTAATACAGGAATGAGCCAAGGTGAGCTGTGGCAACAGGCAAGACATCCACGCAAGTTAAATAATGATTTCAAAGAAACATACAGTGCCAGATACCTGTGAATTGCATGGCAGCATGGAAGGGCTGAATCTGTGTATGTTCGGAAGGATGGCTAGCCCCTTATGTAGGAGTACATAAAAGAAGCCAGCATTGGGATGTAGTGGTGCGCTCAATCGTTCAAAAGCCGTATAGCACCAATGCAGAAAACCCCACTCCTGGTGTGCTCCATTAATACAGATAAAAAATAGAGACACATGGCAAACAATATTAACCCCATCACCAATCAAGCTTAAAAGCTTTTCCTCGAGAAAAATGTCGGGAGATTGCTGTTAAATAATTGCCACACGGATTCAGAGCTCCTGAGGGCAAGAGGAAAATCGTTCGGCAGCAGCAAAAAGCTCGCTGCCAAAAGGGGAAGGGGGGGGATGCTCGGCTGTGACATTCCACTCCATACATTGTGTTACCTTTTTAAAGAAAAAAACCTTTCCCTGGATCTCTGTGGGAGAGACAAGGAGAAGGTGAAAGCTATACATTGGACCTATTCCTCAGAAGGCCTTATGAGTCGATAAAATAATTGTAGACCCGTGTTTTCATATTTGGTGGGAAATCTGGAGCACCTCTGAAACCAAAGAAAAAAGCTGGTTTAAAAAGAAGTAATAAAGCCAACAGCTTTAACAGGAGCTGTTCGACTGACCCAGCCTCCAGCCCCCTTTTTAAAAAGTATTTTGATAACACTTAGGAAAAGTCAGGATTTCTGGGTCTCCAGTTTTTAGGGCGGGAATAAAGGGTTGCCTGGCAACATGGTAGAGAAGCAGCAATAAAAGGCAGCAGCCACGAATGCAAGGCCTTCTCCACCCTAGAAGCCATTTTAGCAGTAGGAGCTTAATGTGCAATTTCTACGAGGGGTATCAAGAGTTTAGGAAGCTTGTACAAAAACAGCATTCTTTGATCTGGAAAGCTTCCTCCTCTGTTCTTGGTGCATGGGGACTCTCAGCTGTTACTCAGTAGTGAGGGAAATGCACTTTACACTTCTTCAAGAACCCTTTCATCTATATTTAATCTTTTTAATATGTTGTAGTATGAAGCTATGCTGTGGGGAGTCTATACCTGTGGGACAAAGCCTGGTTTAATTTTCAGCCCTATCATTAATCAGTGTAAGGCAACCACCTCAGATGGTAAAAATAGCGGCAGCCCACCATCACCACTGTTCTTCTTGAGCAACCCCTAGCTGTCCCCTCAGTTGGAGGGCTGGATGACACAGCCTGGTCTGCACCTCAAGGATGATGCAAGCTCTCTCACCATCTGAGGCAGAAAGCAAAGCGTGCGCGCGCGCACACACACACACACACACACACACATCAATGACACCCCACTCGGACAATGAGGGTGCAGATGCAGCAGCACCCATGACTCCCCTCAATTAATTCAGACAATAATCAACATGTGGTAGCTTTTACCAGTTAGGTTACAATGGCTGCAAGCAACCATGTTCCCACATTTTATTAAGTACACAACTATATTAAAATGTCCAGACCCCAGGCAAGTTGTACAGTCACCATGAAATCACCCTTTGGTCATATGAGGTAAAAACACACATGTAAGGAACATTCCAGTTCCAAGACTTGACCAAGTCTCTTCCAAATGCATCACCACCGCAATTTCTTTGAAAATGTATCTTTCAGACCTAACTCCCAGAGTGGCCCATTTGTCCAGCCTCCCACTCTGAACACAACTGTTCTTGGCTGACCTTGCAAGCTGAGCAAGGTCAGATCTGGTTAATACTTGGATGGGACAGCACCAGAAATATCAGGATCTCTAGTTAAATCTAGAGCAAGATTATGCTTGAAATCCTGGAGAGCCAGGCAGAGTTGGTAATACTGGCTGAAGGGACCAATGGTATGAGTCCAAGTAAAAGGCAGCTTCCCCTTACTTCAATCCCAAGAGGGTAGTATAAAACATGAAGAAGAAAGCAAAGCCAAAGTACAAAGACAGGCAACATCTGTATTAAGACCAACTAAAATCCCATTAAAAAGGGACCAGCAGGACTCTTCAACAGGCTAAATGAGCAAGTCAGTGCTAGGTGCGTGAGGTATCAGGTTACATAGGGGATGAAGGAAGAACAGTACATCTCCACTGCTAAAAACTCAAAGCTGCTTGCATTTGAAAGATCTGCCTCTTGCCCTAGGCAAAACATTAAAGTTCCTGAACGGTTTCTTGAGATGTAGTCTTCAATCACTACATCATTCATTACTCTCTTTAGTGGGTCATAGGATTGCAGAATTTTTAAACGCACAGAATCATAGAATTGGAAGAGACCCAAGGGCCATTTAATCCAACCCAGTGCCAGAACAGGAAACCACAGATAAAGCATCCCAACCTTTAATTAAAAACCACTAAGCTGCCACTTTCCATGGTAGTCTGTTCCCTGGCTTGAAACATTTTTAATGGCATTTCTGACTTTCTCATCTTGCACCTCAGGGTTTCCAGCTGGATCAAGTTCTGACTTTGCATCTCCATCTTCAAAACCTTGCAGATCTTCTGTCTCCACTCACCTTGACAAGAAGACTTGGAAGTTTTCATACTGTCTGATATACAGGGTAGGTGGCCACCTCCTCATCTTGAAAATGGGTCTAGAAAGGAGGATCTGAGAATTTGGGCTGGTATTTCACTGCTGGGTGGTGTACAGGAGAGACCTTGAGACTTAAGTAAAGCTCTGTAGGCAATCTGATCTCCTTGCTCATCTCAGGGCAAAAAGAGGGATAAAATCTAGGCAGAATTTCCTCCTTTATCAACTCCAGCTCAAATAAGTAAAAACAATCAGTTCCAGTCCAGAGCTGTTTCAGTGCAATGAGCAGTGCAGAGCAGACAGAATTTTAGGGGTCCTGCAGTGATCCTTAAATATTCAGTCATGCTAATTAAGCTAAATATAAGAAACTGGAATATGAAGATAGCAAAAAAGCTTGAAAATATATCTGCCAGTTATAACCACCAGAGAGTGACTCATTAGTCCACCATACCACTCTGAACTTAAATGTTCTTGCCTGGCTTCAGAAGCCGAGGTCAGGTTTAATATTTGTATGGGAGATTACCAAGGCATACCAGGGACCTCCAGTTAGGTCTAGGAAAGAATCCCGCCTGAAACCAGGGAGAGCCACTGCCACTCAGATTTGGCAATACCGGGCTAGGTGGACTGGTAGCTTCCCATGTTCTTCAAACCCCAAAAGACTAACATAAAAACACAGAGGACAAAACAAAACACAGGTTCACAGACAGGCATCGCCTTTATTAGAACCACCCAAAATTTCATAATGAAAACTGCATGTTTTATAAAAAGTTGTACGATTTATGCAGTTTGCACAAAAATCATTCCTGCAAATACGAGAACTCTCATCAATTGTGTCAGAATATACCTCATTGTCTTTCAAGTGAGGGTAAAATGTGGTTTCTCATCTCCATGTGTGAAATAAGACAAGTAAGGATTTGCATGCCTACACAGAACGAAAAAAATTGTACACTCGTCCCATGCTCTTCATTGCTTTCCTCTCCATCTTTTGCCTCCCTTGGTTTGTTTTTCAGGTTACAAA
Organism: Intellagama lesueurii; assembly: GCA_037013535.1. NCBI lineage: Eukaryota > Metazoa > Chordata > Lepidosauria > Squamata > Agamidae > Intellagama > Intellagama lesueurii. The sequence continues at coordinate 22,979,455 of JBAJHW010000010.1, read as the reverse complement.
CACCTTGGTGCTCTTCTGTAGCTCAGCTGTCAGAGGATTCCATCATCTGACAATGCATTTTAGGAGAGCAACTGATGAGAGCAGGCGCAGGACAAACGCACCATATTCAGGACCATGGACAGCACTACAGGTATAAAGCTGGTGCTTAGGTTTGGTTTCAGAACCATGGAAAGCGGCCTGGTAAAGAATACCAACAAATTGTCCCGACACTGGGCTGGAGCAACTAACAGGCTTTTATATCCAGATCAGGGGAGTCTTTCTAAAACTCCACCACCTCAAATGCTGTATCTGACTCTCAAAAGGCCAGCACTCTTTCCTGTATTGCTTTTCTAGGGAGGTTAATGTGAAGACTGGAGGATCAAGGAGCTGATTAAAGAATACTTCCAAGGTCTTTTTTTACTCACTGAAGGAGACTGTGGTCTGCTCATCCCAGTCAGAGGATAGAAGCACCTCCTGGTGATTGTGTGAACAAGATGGATAATCTGCGGTGGGTGCCCCCCCCCCTTCAGAAAGATCAGAGACTAGTCTTGATACTTCCTCCAGAGCTGCTGTTTCTAGAGACCTCAGTCTCTGAAAGCTTTCATTCCTACACTATGACACTTTTGGCAGGTTCCACTCTCTCTGTTTAGTGTAATGTGCATAGATAGTTCACCATAATCTGCAACATCAGCACTACCCTCACTTAAGATCAAAAGGGAGTTTAGCCAAGTTCTGCATCTCTCATTCCTTCTTCCAGCCAACACCACCTCATTCTGATTTGGTTTGTCAGTGGGCAACTCTGCTGCTTATCATTTTGCATTCAGTTGATTTTCACTAAGTAGTGATACATGCCTTCTGCATCATCTGTGTCAATTCTCTGTCTGCATAGCTAAGCAGAAAGAGGCAATACTAATTCAGGTATGAAAGGGTGGGATTTTATCTCTAGGTAGCAGCTGCAAACAACTGGAAAAGACTGCAACAATTGCCCCATAGCCTAGTTCTGGGAGCACCTAATCTCTCTGATGGCAAGGAGCTATGGAAAACCCGGCAAATTTGAATAGCTGAATGCAACTGGAGGAAAAGTCATTGTTCATCTTTACATAATCCTGGGGTCAAGTTTGTGTTTTTTGTTATTGTTGTTTGCTGATTTCTGCTTAAATCTAAACTCTTTACCATTAAAGTGCAAAGAAAGAAAGAAAGAAAGAAAGAAAGAAAGAAAGAAAGAAAGAAAGAAAGAAAGAAAGAAAGAAAGAAAGAAAGAAAGAAAGAAAGAAAGAAATGCCCTACAATCTCTCTGATGATCATGGGAACTGCAAATTTGCTTGCACTGAATGTATTTGAATGCACAGCATCCTTTCAAGATACCAATTGCAAGGTAAGAACACATGGACATTTCGAATGAGTGTATCTGTCTGCCTGTCTGCCTGTGTGCCTTTGAGCAAACCAAATGTGTCAGCAAAATGCCCTGGACCCAACAGGCCTTTATTTATTCCCTCCCCCACCTCTTCTTTTTCAGGCGATGTTTACAGTGCAGAGGGCAAACGGCTTGTTATAATCGGATTCCACTCAGCTGCCAGCCTATGGGACCAAGTGACAACCTGCTCCAACACCCCATATTCCTAAGCAGCTGGCTGGAGTCAGGGGAGAGAGAAGGTCATGGGCCTTAATTGGAAAACAAAATCAGGTGGATTTTTCACTGTGCAACGCTGGGGATAATGGCCATAGGTTTCACCAACAGGGAACTCAGGGGATACCTCCACTTACTTATGCCTATATGCTAAATCAGGATATCAAACCAGAAATGCAGAGATCATGGCTAAAAAAACCCCAAAGAGGCAATGGTAGCCTTGTGACACTGAAAGATATAGACCTCTACAATTCAGTGTATTGAAATGTGCATCTCAGCAGTCCCAGGTGCTTCACTCAATAAATCTCTGGGACATTACTGGTAAACTAATAAAGTTCCTCCTGCCTGTGTACTTTTCAGATCTACCAAGCTCCCCACATTATGACCAGAGCATGGGGGCGCAGGGAGAGAGACACTCAAACATGCAGAGGTCTCAAGCTGTTTGAGATTTAAAGGCTAATAAGTGAGAGGCAGCATGGGGTAACGGATAGAGTGTCAGGCTAGGATTCAGAAGACCAAGCTTCAAATCTGTGTTCCATCATTGGAACATGCAGGGGATTGGCAATGTGAAATCACTCCTCAAACATCTAAGGTACCTCAACAACCCAATTAGGATTCTACTGTGAGGTAGAAGTGACTTGATGGCAAATAACAAGCTTAAGAAAAATATGTAAAAAACAAAAATTCAGAGCTTGGAAACATTTTGGACTTTAACTCCTAGAGTTGCTGAAAATAACCACATTATATTGATGGCCCCGATTCCCTTTCAGGTGGGAAGCTCATTCAATGACCTTGGAGCAGCTAGCCTGTATTTCAACCCTAACATGACTCACAGCTGCTGCACAATGTCAGAATTGTGAGGCTAAAGAAATCAGCCTGCAAAATGACAACATTTGGAAACCACTGAGAGGACATATTCACTTTTCTGACTGTAAGTCAGAAGCAACATGAAGGCACATTATGACGACTTTAACAAAACAATGCTGAGACTTACTGTGCTGTTCTCGTGCAGAAGAATTTCAGAGAGACACTCTTGAGTGAACTAACTGAAAGGCAACTAATAAAATAACAGTTTCATCCCATTAATTTGGGCATGGATAAAGACAATGGTTTCCTGATAACTAAGGGTGTAAATTTATCTTAGATTGTGTTTTCACCACTTGCCTGTTATAAATGGTTACTTACTCTGTTTGTTGTATATTTATCTAAGCTTTTATTGAATTCAGAAGTGTTTGCTTTTTGCATTTCATTGCCACTAGACTCCAGTGTTTTCAGTGTTGCTGGTTTTCTTTCCACCCACGTAGATCAAGATAGGATGTGTGCGTTTGAGGAAACTGATGCTAATCCATGGTAGTTTGTGCTGTAATGAATTTAGTGCTGTTCAAAATGTCACCAGCAAGAGATCTTAATTGGAGAGCTTGGCAAGACAAAATTTGGACCTCTGCTCTATCTAAGAAGCTCACATATAAACAGCAAACAGCCAAGGGAACGGACCATGAACACAATTTCATTGATGTTTGCTACTCCTTTATTCTGCATGTGAATGAAAATAATTCATAATGGCATACCCAACTGGCACACAATGTTACCTGTTTATGTTTTGTACTACAAATGAAAATACATTTTTTTAAATACATTTCTTTGCTAGTCTTTAAGCTACCACTAGACTTTTCAGTGCTTCCATTTCAAAGGGTTGCTGTAAGGGTGAAATGTCATACATATGCCACACTGCACTCCTCAGTAGAAGACAAAGGAGATAAAAAGGTATGATCACAAAGATCTATGATTTCACTGGTACAGATAGCTCCTTCACTAGTGCAAATCACCAGGATTTCACACCTTCATTGTGTTCTTAACTGTTGTGGCCAATTCATCAGGCAGCTAAAGTTAAAATCACCTGACTGATTTACTTTCACTTATGGTACTGACAGACCTGGTTATAAAGTGATTCTAGTCAGGTAAAGCATTATGCATTTGGTGAAACTAGCCATAACTATGCTTCACAAGTGTTACTACGTAGACATCTAAGAGCTGGTTCACTATGTACTGTATGTGCTTATTATTCTTCCAAATGTTTCTAGTCTGAAGACATGTGATGCAGACATCTTTCTAAAGCAAAACAGGTCTTAATGTGATCAGTGCCTCCATGGGAGCCTGCATGGGAACCCCAGTTATGCCACCCTGAGTTTCATGGTGAAAGAGAAGTGGGGTAACGAATAAAATGAATTTTAAAAAAGACATGACTTGCAAAGTTGATATGTGTGAAAAAAAAGATGGAAAAAAAATCTGATGCTGGGTGAAAACAATGAACAGACATTGAAATTTGTTATCCATTTTCTTGTTTACACCCTTCTCCTGCTGATGTCTCATTGATAAAATGTATACAGATCAACAGTGCAGCACCATAACAGTCTGTCTTGTACTGAGTCGATCCTAGACCCACTGAGCTCTATCTGCTAGCTCTGACTCACAGCAGGTCTCAAAGGATTTCAGGAAGCCAACATTATCTCATGATGGCCAGGGATTCAACCTATCATCCTCTGTATGTAAAGTGTCTGTTCTGCCACTTAGCTACAGTTCAACACATTGAACATATGTATCATGAACCAGCCCTGAACCTTCCTTGATCTGATACTGCAGAATTTCAGATCCCATCATTAAAATCTGCAGACAAGTGGTAGCCCCATCAAAAATGGGTCCCTAGAACCCAGAAAGGAAACGTGCCATTGACAGAGTCACTTTTGCGTACAGTTTCCTTTTAGAAAAGGCTCACCACCTTGTAGAATCTTGATGTATCTGGAGTGGTAATTGAAAATATGAAATCTAAAGATTTTCCAGTAAACATTGACTGTGTTTCTATGCACTAGTGAGCTGTGGATGGGCTTTGTACACAGGGTATACATCATGAGCCTGTTAGAAACCATGCTGCAGTCTCCAGCCGGCATAAATTGGCATAACTCTCCTGGTGGCAGCAGAGTTGAGCTTCCTCAATTCCGGCTTCAGAATCAAACCTTCCTTTGTTTATGCGGCTGCTGTCCTTGGAAGGAATCACATTTAGCACTTTATTCTTGGCCAGAACATAACTCCAGAATTCTTTTGTTTGTGGAAGGTTTATAAATCGCCCATCTTCACTTATACCACCTTCCCTAGGCCTGTTATTTATGCAAACTTCAATACTTACTCGATTATCATCTAAGCACAACACAGCTTTAAGACACTGTGAGCTTCCAAAACATGCTGGAAAAGACACCAGCCGTTGACAGATGGCCAGGAAAACACGGGAGGGGAAAAGCTATCCCCTTGCTGGCATTTTAGGCAGCTCCACATTGGTGATGAACAGTAGATTTATGGTACAGAGAATTCAACTGGCAAACAAACATTCAGAAACTGTAGGTTTGATCTACCTCAGTCACACTTCTTCCATTTGATACCGGTGGGATATAAAAGGGACAGAGTGCTAATCTGTTTGTTTGCATATTTATTCTTCTTTTTTAACGTATGGCTTCAGATTTTCTTCCAAAATAGAGATGCAAGATGGCTGACACTCAAAGCAGGAAACCTACTTGGACACTGTAGCTCAACAATAAAGGAGCATTTGAGAATTGGGGGCCCAATATTTCCCCACAGCAGCCCTCTCTAGTCAGGATAATAGCAAGGCTATAGGCACACCCCTACTATCAAAGATGTGCTCATATACTCTGGTACCACTGAGTTCCTGGGCAAAGCACTAAGTCAAGGATGGGCAACATTAGGCCTAAAGACACAAGCAGGCCTTCCTCGACTCACATTGTAGCTCCAACATCAGCACAGCACCTATTATTTAGTGGTTCAAAATGGTCAATTGTGCCCTCTAAGGGGTACCACCAGCCATTTGAGGCAAGAAAAACAGATGAAAGTAGTGGGGAAGCAAAGGAGAGTTGCCATCTAGTAGAACTCCCTACCAATGCAAAGGTTCACTTCTCAAGTAGTTCTGATAGCTGGCCGTACAGCATTTAGGACCCTCTTGCAGAGGTAATTCCACCTCCCTCCAGGGAAATCCATTGTGTACAAAGGATTCCATCCAAAGTTGGCTTTCTCCTGCCACTGTGGCACTGTTAAAATAGTCACATGCGGCCTAAACTTGGAGAGCTGGGTTCAAACCGCCATTGAAACTCACGAGGGTGACGCGGTGCAGTGGTAGATAACTCCTCCAGTATCACACATGTTCTTAGGAACCCCATAAGACAGAAGCAACTTAACAACAAAAATGGTTCTTGTTTTGCCTGCTCTCACCCCTCCTCCATTTATGGTGGTGACCCTATGAATGAGAGATCTCCAAAATGTCCTGTCTTCAACTGCCCTGCTCAGCGTTTGTAAACTCAAGCCTGTGATTCCCTTATGGAGGCAATTTTGGGTCTTCTGTTCCTGCTGCCTTCCACCTTTTCCAGCATTATTGTCTTTTCCAGAGAATTTTGCCTTCTCATGATGTGCCTAGCCTCAGTTTCATCATTTTTGCCTCCAGAAATAGTTCAGGCTTGATTTGATCTAGGACTCACTTGTTCATCTTCCTGGTAGCCCAGGGTACCTGCAAAGCTCTCCTCCAGCACCATATATCAAATGAATCAATCTTTTTCCTGACAGTTTTCTTTACTGTTCAGCCTTCACACCCATACATAGTGATGGGGAATACGATGTAAATGATGTTGGTCTTGGTCTCCAGTGACACATCCTTACATTTGATTATTTTTTCTAATTCCTTCATTACTGCCCTTCCAAGTCTCAGTCTTCTTTTGATTTCTTGGCTTCAGTCTCCATTTGGATTGATGATTGAACCAAGGTATACAAAATCTTTCACTATTTTAATCTCTTTATTATCATTAAAGTTGTATAGTTCTTCTATAGTGATGTTTTTCCCTTCTTAATGTTCAACTGAAGTACTGCTTTGGCACTTTCCTCTTTGTTGTATTCTATAAAGCATAGATAGATCTTCTTCTGAAAGCAGCAGATATTTGCAATATGATCTCGAGTGCCTCTTCCTTTTCGGAATCCAGCTTGAACATTTCTTAACCAATATAAGGTAAAAGTCTTTGTTGCAACACCTTTAGCATTACTTTGCTTGCATGGGAAATTAAATCAATGGTCTTATAGTTACTGCACTCCTTGACATCTCCTTTCTTGGGGATCAGAATGCATATGGAACATTTTAGGGCCCATAAAATGTTGATCAAGCCCAGAACTAAAACACAGTATCTTTATACAGCTAGCACTGCCTAAATTTTCTCTGGGACTGCTGTGAGGATGTTTGCTGACCCGGTCACCACCTATAATCTTAAATCCCTCCCCCATCCCACCCAAAATACATGTCCATAAATTGTGATAATGGATATTATTTGGCTGCGTAAATAGTCAGCACTGAACTATTTTATACTCACGATGTGACATCCAAGATTTTTGCACTGCAGCAGTCAACCAATGACAGGTCCTGTCATCTGCCGTTTTGCTAAATTCTATGGCAAGTCATCTATCAGATACTGTCAAATACCAAAGGCAGTATCAGACAGCATCTGATAGATGACTTGCAATAGAATTTAGCCCACAGTAAAGCATCTCCATTCATTCCAAGCAAAGAAAAACTGCGAAGTTGTAATTTTTTATGGCAAACTTTGATTTTTCATTTATTTATTTATTTAGGCCTTTGAGGTCAAATATTAAATGCTGAAGACATTGCAAAATTTCAGATGGCTTATAGAATCTTATTTTAGTTCTTCCGTAGCTTTTCCAGAAGCTTCCTTCTTCCAGCCGAGACTCACCTTCATTCTAACCTAATTGTTTGTTAACTCTGCTTCTTTTCTACTACATGTCATTCTTGCCCTCACAGCTGACCAGAATTGGGTAGACATTAGGACTCCAGGCCCTATTTTGCTTTTTACTAGAATGTGGAAGTCTGTCAACCAGAGCAAGATGTAATGTGATGGCTCAAGGTGGGGGGAATCAGATGGTCTATTCCACACCATCAACTCTACACTGGCATACATCTGAGTCACCAGGGACCAAGGAATCCCTAAGGCAACTAAAGCTGTCCAGCAGGACTGAAGCTGGCCAAGAAACCAAAGAGTACTCCAGATGAGGAAGACTGAAGTGGAGACATACTCATTTAGCACAAGCCAGCTATACTCAAAATTTCTGCCCCCCTCCCTATCTCATCATGCAAGTTTACTTGCCCTCATTAAATGACAGGCAGGGAACTTCCAATATGCAGGCCTAATCCAACCCACAAAGGCTATCCATCCACTTCTCTCCTCTAAGAACCAACTGCGGTTACTTTTAACAGTTAATGCACTGGGATTAAAACAGACCCATGGAGACTGCCTGCAAATTAACCAGAATTCTTTCAGTAGACCCCAATCTACCTCTTGTCTGCCCTTCATGTACAATGCAGTTACCACAGACAAGGTACAGAAGCAGGAAATACTGGTTTTTATTTTTGTCTGGTTTATTTATTTGGGGGGTGGGTGGATGATAGCTTCCAGAATCTCACAGCCAAAATGGCTAGTGGCCATGCTGGGCTGTGGAACCTCAAGAGTAATATTTCCCCTCTCAGGCAAAATCCCCATGCTTCCTATGTACTTCTTAGGCTCCCCTACCTCACATGGACCATCATTTCACATCTGACTTTGACTGGTAGACCTCAGCATTCCAGTAAAAAATGGAAATGGAGACCTGAACTCCTGGTCTACATGGGTGTGAGAAACACAGGGGCAAGGAAACTAACCCTTCCATGCTTTACGCCCTCCTCTAAAGTGAGAAGCTTTACAGTGACAGGATTGTGACTTGCAGCTTGACATGTTTTTGTCTTTCCAGGCTCTGATGCTGGACACATCATTAGCTCCAAGCACAGTGGAGCTTTCAGAAGAAAGCATGCTTTCTCAATGCTGGAGTTAATGCTCAGAGAATGAGTCTTGGTCCAGGGCCACTCATCTTGGTTTCAGAAGCTTTTGGTTCTGCAGCAGTGGTTGGCCCCAGTGTATACTCTATTGATGCCTTTGGTTCCTTAGTTTCTGACATGGAGTTTAGTGATAGGCTCCAGGGATATGACACAAGTGTAATGGCAAAGCCTAGGTATTCCACACAGGTCCAAATGTTACCTAAAATCTTCATTTAAAACAAGACAGGCAACATAGAATAGGAAAGACCCATCTCTGCCCAGGGCTTTGAAGACTCACTGCCAGTCAATATTGACAGTACTGAATTAGATGCAAAAAAAACATCAGTGTCCTTGAGCTCCTACATATGTCAAGCACATATGGCCTTGGAAGCAAGGGCTCCTTTGGAAATGAGGGGTTGGTTTCCTTCAGCTTGCTTTTCAGAAAGCCCATAAAACCTTTCGTTTTGTCATCTGACTCCACAGAGTTCACCTGGCTTGCTGATAGAACTACACACCAGCACTGTAACTAAATGACAAGGATAATGTCACTCCATTTGTGATGCAACTATAGCTTGGTTACAGTTATGTGGATGTGGCCTCATGAAAGGAATGTGGAGGAATGTTGTGTGGTTCAAATGCTGCCTTGTGTTCTATGGTGGAGGTGACCACAACGGTGGGTGGGAGAGGAGTGCACTTCCACTAAAGGCCAGCGGCTTATAGCATCCCTTTCTTAAAAAGCAAATCTTTGAAGATGGAGAATAAATCCTTACCTTTACGAATTGCAATTATAGCAGTAACACACCACTTTCTGGTGCCTTGGAATGACAAGAGATGATGATTACTTTTTTTAAAGTAACTTTCTAAGCTCTGGGTGAAACACACTAATGTGTCTACAAAGTCTGGTGGTGAAGAGCAGAGGAGAAAGGTCCGTAGAAGCGGTATTGCTTCTCTGAGCACTGATCAACCAGGGCTGGCCCTACCAGCAGGCAGAGTGAGGTAGTTGCTCAGGAAACATATGTTGAGGAGGAAAGAAGCAATACTACACCAGTTTTCTTGAGCCATCTGGCCATTCTTCCCTCTCAGGAAAATTGGGAAGGAGGCGCCATCTTGTCCTTCCCTCATCTCATGCAACAAAATGTCTGAGGCCAGTTCTCCTACTTTAACATTTCAAACCATTCAGACATTTCAAACACTGTGGTTGGTTAAAAATGACAACAACAATGACAAACAGCAGCTATAGACACACATCTATTTCAGTTGATAAGCAGACCCACATAAGGCATACTTAACCAAACACTTATTATCCATTTTTATTCAATTATCGCCTTTAATACTAAAATGCAATTGATTCTTGAAGCAGAGAAAATAAAGATCACATCAAAGTGGGGAAAACAATTTGCATTAATTTTGTTTTGTTTTTTAAGAAATTAAAGAAGAAACAACGTGGCAAGTACACCATTTTTTTTTTGAAACAGAGTTGTAATAATTTAATAAAGCTGCTTTATCATTTTCATAAAATAGACAGCATGGTGATTCTTTATTTTTTTAACCCCCCATTTTCCCCGTTTACAATGATTCAATCACTGTGAAAATGTACATAACATACATATCAGCATATACAACGAGTTTTGCTCTTCGTATGATTGGCAACAGAGACACTGTGAGGAAGCCAAGTGTACTCAAGTCCCATGGAAACCTTTCCTCCATTAGGCGCGCAAGCACAGTGTCAAAGGCATCATAATGCGTCTCTTTTGTTCCTTTGCTGTTGGATTTCAAACATTTCTGCAACTTTAGACCTTAACATTCGATTAGCGCCAGGTGGCATGTGTTGCTAAAAACGCAAGTGAGCCCCAGGTCAGCTGTTTTTGTCACAGAGATCACAAGATCCCAGCGTGAATCAGCTGAACGTCAGCTGATGCCAGGAACAAATCTGTTCTCAACAATGTCACGGTGAAAGTTTTGTGGGGCTCCTCTGCTAAAGTTAACACAACTTCTACATTGGGTCAACAATTACCTAAACGCTGCGAAAGCAGCTGTACCAACATGACCTTAAGTCTCACCCCCACTGATCAACCAATCAAGTTTTCATTTGCACAGTTAGGTTCTTTTCTCTCTTTTAAAAGGAGGGGGGGGGGAGAAAATCCTCTCTAAGACTAATTTTGACATATTAACTGGATGTGTTCTCTGTACAATGCGTGTGTGATCACAGGCCACCTCAGCTTAATAATAAAACAGGGAAAATGGCAACAGTCTTATCTTGATATATAGTAAAATTCTCATGTTCATTCCAGCCATAAATCATTTTTAACAACTCTTCTTCTTTTACTACCTTTATAAACTTCATTCAGACAGCAAAAAATGATTTTCCTGGCAAAAGGAGAGCTGAAAAGATTCATGAAAGGGACTGTCCACAAGTTGGTGTATCAAACGAAGATGGGTTTTGTTCTACTGGTGTATCATCATCATCATCACCACTCGAAAAGAAGCAACCCACAAATTCACTCATCTTATGGTATCTTTGGAGCTAAATAGTCAGAGAACCAGGCGCTGATTAAATTATTTATAATTGTGCATAAAAAGCACTACTGGAAATCACATCCTTATTCTACCTGATAGGAAAAAGGCCAAGCTCCACATCAGACCAGGCTGATGCAACCTGTACGCAGTGCAAGGTTGACGGCAGGAAACATTCCTTGCAAGGTGAGGAGGAAAAGAGATCAGGCATGTTAAGATCATTTTCCTGAATTGAGATTATGAAGGAATTGTGCTGTTGGAGAAAAAGCTCAGCCCTATTTTAAAAGCAAGGACAGATGGCTCCAACCAAGGTGGTGACACCAGACATAAAACACCTCCACAGCTAACAAAAGGTAAAGCGACTATTTATTTGCCAGACACAGGCGGCAGCAGATTTGTGGTTTGCTGCCAAATTTCAGCCACGGATTGCACCACCAAGGCTTGGAAGGAGTTATTTTTAACTGAATAATTCTGGGGTGCTTGGAGGCTACAAAAACCAGCTCAGGTTTGTTTTCATAGGACGAAATTAACAGAAGTTGCATTCTCTCAAGTAGGAGTGCAACTGCAAAGAAGCCCATGGGGGAATGCATGGGGACTGCCCCATCAACTTTCTTCATAGTACTCTGCATCCACTGAGCAAACATATACTAAGAACACTTTCCCCAAACAAATGGAAACAAACATGGTGACTCTCACAGAGGCCAATGGGAGGGGACCCTAACTCACTGGGAGATCATAGACTCAGATTCAACCTTTGCCATCTCAAGTTAAAAGGATCAAGTAGTAAGTGATGCCTGAGACCTCTTCTGTCCTATAGCACTGCTGCCAGCCAGTGCAATCAATATTGGACTAGATGAGCAAATAATCTCATCAATAAAGCAGAATTAGATTCTCCATACAGGGATCTGACTGTCTGCAATGATGACTCTCCCCCCAACTCTGTTTTGTGCACTGCACATATGCAGTATTAGAAAAATGGATGGACGCTACCCATGATGATAATAGTCACAAGCAATAGTAGGAACGATATATGGGCTGTAGCAGTGGAAAATGTAAGGAAGGGAAGAACAGATGTTCATTCATGTTAGTTTCTCATCTTCATGAATAACAAGAGGATTTTGGGCAAGATACTATAATTTTAAACTGTAGTCAATCCTACAGTCACAACTTCACTTCCTTGCAAAATGTGGAGGAGGCCAATATTGTCTAATCCAGGGGTGAAAAATCTTTGGCCCAACAGATGTTTTGGAATACAGCAGGACTGCAGTATCCGTGGGTAATTGGTTCCAAGCTCCCTATGGATTCCAAAAACCATGGATAATAGTGAACCCTATCTTTATCATTGTCTCTAAATCCCTCTAGTGGCCAGTTCTACTAATTACATCATAGAAATACATATTTTTCATTTTTTTCTTTTAATATTTTTAATATTTTCAGGCAATGGATAAGTGGAACCGTGGATACTGATCCCGTGGATACAGGAATCCTACTGCACAGCTCCATAATCCTTTTCCACTGACTATGCTGGGGTTAATGGCCACTGTAATAATAATTTAAAAAAACCACCTTAAGGGTCAACATTCACCACCCATATGTGAGAAAAATCCATGGCAATATTTTTTCTGAAAAAGCTACAGACTGTCAAGGGCCACGAAACTGAAACCAGAGTTGGTCGGAGGTGCAGACACCAGAAAGTTCAAGCTAGGATATTCATAACAGAAGCCAGACTTGTAGGAATCAGGCTAACCAAGAAAGCCAATTTCCTGACACTTCCTGCTACACAGCATTTAAGACTGCTACATTGGCCCACGTGTTGGAAGTCTCATCGGTTCTTCTCAATAAAGGGCTGACCTCTTGTCCCGTCCTATCTCCTCCTTTTCAGCCGCACAAGGCAACCGGTGCTGAGGATCCTTCTTACACCACCATCAATATCCATGAATCAGGTCCCATATAGGATTATGTCTCCAAGGGTTAGTAATAAGCTATACCAATCAGAAGTGGTTGTGATTTCATTACAAATTTCTTCTCTTTAAAAAAAAAAAAGCAATTTCAAATTACTAGAAAAATAAAACACGATGACAGTCTGTAAATGAGAGAACTGCATGGAAGAGCAGAACGCAGAGCCCTATCCATTTTCTCCACCTTTTTTCTAAAGAAAAGAAATTACTCCAGCTTATTTGATTTCTAGGATGATAAAGATTGGAGGCTGTTTTTCCTGTAGCCATTTTTTTAATTTAAATAAATCAAAAGTGACTAAACTTCTTTTTTTTTTTTATCAAGATAGGTTAGAGTCAGGAAGATTATTTCTCTGGAAACCATTATTTTCTGTTGATTGGCAGAGCAAGTGTTGAAATAGCAATATACTTCCTCTCCCACTGATCTTTGTGCTCTCAGAAGTTATGTTCCAGGGCAAAAAAAATATATTCTCAAATGTAGAGAACAATAGTGAAACCTGTGTTTCTAGCCCAAGCTGAAAAAATTCTCTAATGGGAAGAAAAGAGATGGGATTCAATGAACAAGATACTCCTTCCTTTTTGCAATTGTTTCTTATGGATGCAGGGAGAGTATATCATCTTAGCTGAATAGTGAGGCAAAGAAACAGTCTGCTGTCTCCATATTTTGCAGCCACACAAAACAGGCAATAGTTATGCCCATTGGTGTAATAGTCTATTTTGAAGAGTTAGGCCTCCATCAGAACAATCCTCCTAGCTGAAGGGAAGCCCACAAACATAGACAACTGTGTGGAACTGCTATATCAACCAAAATGACTTTAGAAGCCTTCATCTCTGCTAGGAGCAAATCTTTTGTGAAGTGAATGATTCTTCTCTAACCATTCAAAACCACCCCACCCCCAAGCTGTTGCATCGTAACTGGTATAATAACAGTAATTAAGTGCTATCAAGTTGATTCTGACTTACGGCAACCTTTTCCAGGGTTTTCTTGGCAAAAAGTACTCAAAACGTACAGACGAAGTAAAATCCATTCCTACCTCCAGTTACTATTAAGACTGAAGCACGAGAAACTGGTGGCTCCAATTTCAAAGGAATGGCGAAACCAGTCCGGATTTGCACCTGAACTTTACAGGAGCTATCCAAGCCAGGATTCAGCATACTTGAGAGCTCCTGTAAAGGTCAGACTAAAACCCAAAGCAGTGAAATCAGAGTCACCCATCTTCTCTGGAATGAAGGTTTGCTCAGAAGGGAGAAGGACGTCTTGGGGTGGGGATAGCAGATGGCAAGTCATCCTGCCACTGTAACCCTGCAAGCCTTGGCCCCACTATATCACTGGTTGTGACTGAAAGGGAACAGAGCCTCATTGATCTGTTTGTTTCAAATCAAAGGCACATTTGCTTAATCAGCACCATCATTACATTTAAGCTGCAATTCTGCAACACGCTCCCTAAGAAGGAAATCCCTGCTGAGTACAATGGTTTGGGCAGTTGAGCAGATATGCAGAGAAATGCAATCACTCTGCTCTCTCCGACATACAGTTTCCACGGCTTAATTCCACTTCCTTCAGGTTACCGAGGTGGAGTCAGGACCACACTTTATGCCACCATTCAAAAGCCAGCTCGCTAAGGATGCATGGACACAAATCCGGCAAATGGACTCATCAATCCCTTCCTGCCAGGGCAGGCTCAGAGAGGCTGCCTTTCTCTTAAGGAAGGATCCAACTGTGTTTCTCCAAGAGCCAATAGCGTCCAAGAGCGTGTCCAGCACAATGACTTTTCTTAAGGTCATTTAATATGGCTTGCAACCTTTCTTCTCGCCTTTCTACATTTTCCCTTACACACACATTAGGGGCCCAAAGGGTAGACGCGCAAGCCTAATTTAACATCTGGAGGACCTAATGAAGGAAGCACAGTTCCTGTATTAAAGTAATAGAGTCACAGAATTATGGAGTTGGAAGGGGCCTAGAAGGCCACTGAGTCCAATCTTCTGCTCAATGCTGGAATCCAGATCAAAGCAGATCAGACAGATGGTTGTCCAGTTTTCTCTTGAATGCTGTGTTGGCTTGCTCAACACCCCCTGAAATAATTGGTTCCATTGTCATACTGCTCTAACAGTTAAGAGGTTTTTCCTGAGATTGAGCCTAAATCTGGCTTTGTGTATCTTGAGCCCATTATTACATGTCCTACACTCTGGGATGATCAAGAACAGATTCTGCCCCTCTTCTGCTGTATGACTGTCTTTCAAGTATTTGAAAAGTGCTATCATACCTTTCCTCAGTCTTCTTTTCTAAAGTCTAAACTGCCTAGTTCTTTCAGTCTTTCCTCATAAGGCTTGGTTTCCAGTCCCCTGAGCATCCTTGTCGCCCTCCTCTGAACTTGCCCCAGTTTGTCTGCATCCTTCTTAAACTATGGTGTACAGAACTGGACACAATACTCTAGATGAGGCCTAACCAGAGCCAAACAGAGGAGGACTAGTACTTCACAGGAGACTATATTTCTATTAATGCATCCTAAACTAGTGTTTGCCTTTTTTGCAGCCACATCATATTGTTGGCTTATATTCAGCTTGTGATCTACAACAATTCCAAGATCCTTCTCACTCATAGTATTACGAGCCAAGTATACCCATCTTGCAACTGTATATTTAGGAAGGTCTGGAATAGACATGAGCAAGGACCACCATGTCAAGAGCCACTGTGCCATCTCTGCCTGTAGTTACCACTTGAGGTTGGGATAAGCTTGAATTCAGCCGAGCATTCCATGTTTCTGTACTGACATGGACTTACCACATTAACTAGCCCAGAGCTGTTCTTCTAGATGTTGCTCAACTATAGCTACCATCCATCCTATTCAGCGTACACAGTGAGGAAAGTTTGTGGGACACTGTAGTCCAAGACCCCTTGGAAGCCCACATATCTTCCAATGTTCTACAAGCCAATGCTCATATAGCATTAGAATACCAGTGGTATTCTTGAGCCAGTGATTTTTGGCATGCCAACATACCAATAAATGGGATGACCTTAGGGGCAAGTCCATTTAAATGTCACAGAAATGTTTAAAGATCACAGAATGCTTACGTGGGTAAGGATTTTACCTGTGGCACAGCATTGCACATTGAAATCAATCCATTGTTCTGGGTTCAAGATATGTGGCGGGAAGGGGGCTGGGAAAGAGTGACACTTTGAAATCAATACATAGTCTTGGGGGCATTATGCTTTATCATTCCATGAGACTGCAAGGGAAGAAAAAGAAACAGAAATCGACCTCATAAAAATTTCAAGACAGTGCATCTAACAATTGCAAATGAGATGCTAGAATAACCCCTAAACAACTTGGGAAAGAAACTCTACACAGGGGCGGAGAGAGAGAGAGAGAGAGAGAATTGTCTGGCAATATGACAAGGATCTGTGAAAAGATGAAAATTTTCAGTTTCCCCAAGTTTTATGTTTGGATTGTTTCTCTGTTGTCTGTAGAAAGCCACTTGAAAACAAGGGGACCAATAAGTTTGAAAGCCTTTCCCATCACTAGACATACAGGAATTTGCAATACCAAGTACGATAAGAGTACAGAGAAACAAGTGGCAGCAAAAAGACTCCAAAGGCAGGGGTAATTCATTGTAAAAGAGCAACATCTGAAAGGTAGAAATTAGGCTCTGAGTGCAGGGGCAAGTTAGGAGTGTAATCCACCACAATCCACAGCTCTCTAGGGTTTGGCTGTCCATGCAGAGATGGTTGTGTGCAGAGCTTTCTCCTGTACCAGGGAGGCTCCAACTTACATATTATGGCTTCTGCAACTACATCACAGCTGTTGGAGTGGAATGAGACCATCAAGTTCCCAGTTCACTGTTGCATCATGAGGAACAGAAACCCCACCGGTAAAATTAAAAGGGCAGGTTCAAATAAACTTTAGCACTAACCCTAGACAGGAGTGTATGGTGGGATCCAATATTATTAATTTTATTATTTTTAAGATTTTTTTTTTTTAAATAGATCTTCATATAGAGGTTTGGAGCTACAAAAATATATAAATTCAAAATACCTTGTTGATAATACTTCCATCAACAGAACGGCCACCCTGCCGCCACCCCTGCCACCGGAAAAATGAAAAGAGGAAGAAAAGAAAAGAAACCAATGCTAGTTTTGCAAACACCCCTGCCTCCTGTTGAACCAAGTGGGATTGTCACATTAACAATAGCTTCATTTGTATAAACAATACATTTAGGGAAAGCATTTAAATACAGCAGATTTGTGAACCATTGGTAAGCTGTTAAAAACGATACACACGTCCGGGTTCAGTGGTTTCCTTTTTTCCTTCCCAAGGCCTTGCTTAGAGTACTATGTCTTTTAGCCTCTTCACTCCTGGAGAGTCTTTCTCTCTACATTCATGCAGAAGAGGGTTAATCTCATGCATTATATTTTCACTGTCTGCCCCCCTCAGCTCCGTCTCCGTGGGCCGAGAAGGACCATTGTTTACAAACGGCTCCAGGTCACGGTTTGCTGGGCAGTGCATTTTGTAGGACGCTGATGGTTTACCCGACAAGGGACTCTTCAGGTGGACGGGTGAGGTGATCGGACTGACAGCTTCGCAGCCATTCCCTGCCTCCCGAACTGCGCCGTTGACCTTTGGGCTACAGATGGGCAAATCCACTGTTCTTTTACCTTTCACGTTGACCGGGCCACCTCGCTCCTCGGAGGCGGGCTCATTCCCATCTTTGCCAAAGGTGGCAAAAGTTCTCTTTGTGCTACAGTCTTCATAAAGCTCTGTATCCACAGTAGTGGCTTCTATAGAGAGGGACATGACGTTTCTTCCGTGTTCAGGGGATTTCGCTCGACTGGGGACAGGGTTCCGCGGCATCCAGCAACGGTCAGAATGGCCAAGGATTCGACACTCTTCCCGGCAATGAAATCCTTCACCTTGATCTATGGCAAGAAGACAACAACAAAAAAAGGGGGACTTATGATAGAAAGAGTGGTTGCAAATAATGAGTTGCTTACCTGTTAAGGCCAATTGCCAAAACCTGTTGCAAATGAAACAACAAGACCCATACTGTTATTTATTTTCTGCACATAGATCCAATACTGATTTTATAATTGGAAACCAAGGGACCATACATTTTGTTTGCAGACAGTTTCGTTTCTAGATACCATCAAGACCAAACCTTGCTTTGCTTCAGTCAGGGTGGCTGGTGGCATGCAATGGCCTTCAGAAATTCCCTGGAACCTGATGGGGCTTAAGAGTCATACCGGATTCACTTTATTAATAGTATAAATTAGAAGAATCTGACCGTTAACTGTAGACAGTTAAACAGAGTTGCCTTCTTTAGGCAGGTTGGAATAGTTCATCCCAGTATTTGCTTGCATGCACAGGGAGAGTATTTGTGACTGGATCTACTGGGATCCCAGTACCACCTGTTCACACAGGTCCAGAATTGCTCCTCAACATTTCATTCCAATGCAGATTGTCCTCCCACTTTGCTTATCTTCTTGGCCCACTTCACTCTCTCCTCTCTTCCCTTTTTTTTTTCCAGCCATGGGCCGAAAAATGCCCATCAGGAAACATCATCAAACGATACACACTTAAAAATGCACGGACCAGCATGGAACAATGTATTATGCGGGCCCATCCTGCACTGAAGCAAACGGGAGCAAAGCAGAACAAAAATACAGGGAGAGAGAGAGAAGAGGTATTTAAAAAACAAAACAGAAACAGAAAGCAGGTCCTTTTGATCTGCTTTTACTCTGTTGACACTAGTTTCAGTCCTGCATTGTGTGAACACTGGGATGCGGTACTGGGATCGTGTGTGTAAAAGAAGTTGAACAGATGTTCAGTGTGGATGGGCTCCTTCTTAGTATCTTATAGATATGTTGACTACAGATGACAACAACTCCTTTATGTTCCAGCCAATACAGCCAACGGTCAGACATCCAACAGTTTACAGTCTGAACCCTCCAGATGACACTGGGTTGCCTATTGCTGGCCAGCTGTATTTGCCTTTGTTATGCTTTTACACCCCAGTTTCAGCATGTGCTTCCTGAAAAGAAAACTGGTGCACCAATAAATCAATGGAGCCTGTGGGGGTTCAAGTGCCTAACCTAGTGTCATCCACTTATTTCACACTTTAAATCCCATTAGCCTTCTCAGCATGCTCAGCAGTCAGGAATGATGGGAAGTGTAGTCTGATTTAGTTGTCATTCTTTCTTCTCCCAAGTAGAATAATAGAATCATAATCCTTGGAAGTGAAGTTGTACAAGTGAAGGACAGCCCCTTCAGTTTTCAACTACAACTCCCATCAGTCCTCACAACTGGCTATAACAGCGAGGGCTGATGGCCGTTTCAGCCCAACAATACCTGGAGAGCCATGCTTTTGCCCACTCCTGGTCTCCAAAAGAAGAATGGCCAGCATCATTATCAAACTCACGATGCTTGGCAGGAAATGCCATGACAGTTCATCACCTAAAACCAGGTTTGTAGTATAGATTTTCCTGGAGAACTAAGGATTTGCTTCTTTTCAGTCCCATATAAACCTCACTGGTTTTCCATAGCAAGCAGGATACATTTGCAAAGTGACATTTTAAAAGAGCTGTTTTTATCACAACAGTTTCCCTACCGCCACTGCCACTCTGCTCCACAGACACACAAACACACTTTTATTCTTATTATTTTAACAGGCTGAAGTTCAACCTTTCGAGATATCGTTTTTGAATTTCTGCTGCTGTTGCTACTGCTGTCAGAACAAAAAGCTGAAGGGAAACAAGTTACGATGGGAAATAAATTAAAACTACATTCAGCCTGCATTGCATGGCTGCATGGAGTCAGCATTTTCTCCTCCCTGCTGCCAGTGTTAAAGGTATGGTTCTTTAAACCTTGCTCGACATGAGATATCCAAGCATAAAATCCACACTGGGCAATTAATTTTGCTGGCTCCTCTTTTTTATTTGGGCTCCACTTCCTCCCAAACCGCAGAGTTGTCTGCAGATCCCTCCGACTCAAAAAAGGGTGAAAAATATTTCTTATGTATGCAGGATGAAATAAGCTATTCACCTGTGAGGGTGTGAGGTATCACCCAGTTGACTAAGGAGCAAACAGGCACTGTCTATTTTACTAACAGCAGTTCTTAGGAAGGGTTGCTAGGTCAGCAAAATCCTACTTCCTGTGCTTTCAGGGCCAAAACCAGAAACCAGAGAGTTGGAACTTGAGATGTCACAGGGAATGGTCTTTGTGACATCACAGAACAGGCTTTTGTATAAAAACTGCAAAATAGTATGTGCAAATGCATGTCTGCTTTAGGGAGTGGTGTAATATGGATTTCCTGCACTACTATAGTAATAGGTATATAAAGCACATAGGCCAGAATCCTGCCACTTGTAACCGAAACAAAAGCATGGAAGCCACTGAGGTGCATTCTGGACACGTCTGGTTGCCTGACCAGGAGCATAACCAACATGCAGCCCGCACTTCATCCATCAGCCACGACAGTTTCCACAATGTCCCTTCCACATCTAGCTAAAAGCAACAGGATTCTAGCAATTCAAACACCTTCACACTGTGAAGAGTTAATAACATTAACCCAAGGCAAGGGAGGCGCCCCATCAGGGTTTGATATCTTGAACCCTCCCGTTCCCACCACTGTGGTGCTTGTTCTCCCACGATTTTGCATGCCGACTGCCTAAGTGCCAGCCATTTGGAAGCTCCGCTCATCTGTGTGTGCGAGTCTTTCGCTTTGCGATTTCATTTGTATTTCCATCACATTCTCGCAAAAAAAGAGGACTGATAAAAATTCGCAGCACATAACACAATGCAGCAGCAAAAAAGAGAGAGAGAGAGAGAGCAGCTTTAGCACTTGCAAGAGATCGGCTGGCAGAAAAGTCACCGGGATGGATGGGAGGGGAAGACAAAGAGAGAAAGGCACCCATTGGTTGGCATCCTGCACGTCCAGTCTTCTCCCCCTCAGTCACAGCAGCCTCCCCGTTGCCCAAGGGGCCATCACCAAGGACTAACTGGTCATTTGGGTGGCCCTGCCTGTCCCCAGCAAATGAAGGGGGAAGAGACCACTGTACAGCCCCTCTTTCTCACATACACACACATACAACTGTGCACACAAATATATCCCTCCCGCTTCTCCGCTTCTCACATGCTTCACAGGCACAGACGTACATATCCCTCTGTCCCTGACACACATACGCACACGTCTCTCACACACCTCTCTCTCTCTCTCTCTTTCTCCCTCTCTCTCTTTCAAACACACACATACAAGCCTGAACCAGAAGCTGTTTAAACACAGATGCCTCTGAAGGACTGGTGTTACTCCTCTCAACTCCCAGAGTCCTTTTTGTTTTGTTTTTAAAGGAGGATTAAGGGACACTATGTGATAAATGAGTTGCCTTGTTGCTCTCAGAGCTGGGAGCCGGAGGCTCTAGTTTCTGCAGAGCCATGAAACTCCCTGGATGACCTTGAGCCAGTCACGGTCTCTCAACCTGACCTACCTCACAGGACTGTCGCGATGATACAGGGAAGAGAAGCCCAATACAGCCTGAGCTCAGTCAGGACACAGATTAACTCATAAAATAATTTTAAGCACACATACCTTCCTTTCATTCCCATATGAAGTCAGGGCTACAAGTTTTCTCTCACTCTAAGTATCAGGATATTAATTTATGGGGGGGGGGGAGAGTTAGGAGCAAATTCCTAATTCAAGACAGATGCAAACAGGCTTGGGTGCATTTCTAAAGCCAGATGGACCATATTTTCCCACAACTCTGCCATTCTCAACACTATCAGAAGCCAAGTCAATTATATGAACACTGGTTTTTTAAAATTCATATTTATCTGCACAATTTGTGCCCTTGCAAAATTCTACATTTGGGTTCCCTCAATGTAGAACACTCACATTTTTAGTGCCTGTGGCACAACATCCAGTTGCACCAAACTGGGAGACGAAGAAGAGTCTATGTCCATGTGTTCGTTCTCACAGTCACCGTTGCATCTGGGATGGTCATCTTGCAGCCCATTGTATGTTACAAGACTACAACTCTCATCAGCCATAAGTCACACAGCCAATAGTGAGGGATGATGGGAATGACAGTCCGACACCACTGGGAGGATTATAAATTGCCCAACTCTTGTCGGTTTACACTCATCCAAAAGTAAAGCAAAATGTGCTGCTTATATATCGCCTCATGGTGCTTAAAACTCTCTCTAGGCGGTTTACTATTTAATTATGCAGGCTACACTTTACCCGCCTACCCACCCCCCAGCTAACTGGGTACTCAGTTTACCAACCTCAGAACGATAGAAGTCTGAATCAACCTCAAGCCAGCTACCTGAGCACAGGATCGAACTCAAGTCATGAGCAGAGTCTTCATTACAGTACTGCAGTTTAACCACTGTATCCCAAGGCTCCATCATGCCTAGTGAGGCATTCACTCTTTCCCACAATGCATTTAGACACAGGCAAGCACTGGTGCTCATTTCTAGTCGCACAGTGACTCACCTCTACAACACTATGGCTTTTATCCACCAAATGAATGGGAAAGTGAGCAACGGCCAATATGATAGTAGTTGTTATCCCTAAGACTTGGGAGACCCTGGGGGTTTGCATCACCCCTCAGCCATGGACTCAGAGATGTGTGGTGTCATTAGGCCAATCCCAGTCTTCATAGCCTGACCCATCCCCATAGGGGTGTGGGGGAGATAAAGTGGGGAGCTGGACAGCCACGTACACTGCCTTAAACCCATGAAAGTTGGATATAAATGCAGTTGATGAAAAAATAGTTCATGCCACTGAAAAACTGACATCATGGGAAAGGTGTCAAACACGTAGCATGAGTGCAAAACTGACCAACCAAACTCCAAATATCTGTTCCTTGTGAACACTCAACGCCTCCATGTTCCATAAAAGAACTGCGTGGGCCACACAAACCTATCTCGCCTGCTTTCAAAGCAGCCTCCTCCATCAGTTACGGTGGAGTCAGTCAACTTCTGTCCTGGGACTAGAGAAGGGACACAATCTTCTTCTTTACCTCAGGCAGCAAAAGATCTTGGGCTGACTCCGAGAAGAAAGAAAGCTGCTTACAACCCCAACCATATTAGCTCAGTGGTTTAGGTCTTTGGCTGCAGAGCCAGAGGTTGGGAGTTCGATTCCCCACTGGACCTCCTAGACAGGGGCTCTAACTCAGTGATCCATAGGGTCCCTTTCCAGCTCTGCAGTTCTATGGTATAATATGCCCTGCCTCCTTCAGGCATACTTCAGGCCACTTGTATGAATGCTGAACCACTGGCTATGTTGACCAAAGCGTTCTAGGAGCTGTAGTCCCCCCCAAAAAAAGAAGAAGAAGAAAAAGGAACTTCTTCCAGACTTAATTCAAAACACTCTCCATCCCTATCAGAAAAGGGGACTCTGAAAGATGTATCTCCTCCTCTCCAAGAAGTACAACAAACATCTCCAGGCAAGCATTGGGTTTTTGGAGCCACCTCTGTGCTTGCCTCTGGAGACCATCACAAAAGCAACTCATAATGATCGCCAACCACAGACCTGCTGTGTCTGTATTGATTTGCAAAGGTCTGGCCATGAAGCTTTCAGACAGGTGGGCTGGCTGAGGAGCAGCCCAATTGCTTCACAAATGTCTGAGGTTTAAAAAACAGAAAGAAAGAAAAAAGAAAGAAACGGGAGGGGGGGGGAAATGAGCCCAGGGCTTGCCTCCCTCTGCATAAAAATGGAAACGAAGTCCCAGTGGTTAAAAACAGGAATCAGGAACTATCAGGCAGGTGAAGGGGTGGAAGAGACGGCACCGAAGAGCCGACCGAGATGAAATTGCACAGATTCGCCAGGAAGAAGTCAAAACAGCAGCCCTAAGAGGAAGCAGAAAGCAAATGGGCCTTGGCAGGAGCAAAGGGGGGGGGGGAGTCAAGAGAGAACTGCCCACAGTAAGGCCCACAGTGTGTGGCAAACTCGGCTGCTTGACGATTTTGACTCCCTCCGGTTTCACCGCATTTACAGAAGTCTATTACAGGAACACATTACTAGCTCCCTGGGTAAGCTGTGGCAGACGTGGGGGGGGGGGGGGACAAGGCTCCTTTTCCAAACAGCCAATACACCCACCTGGGCTTTAGATATATATATATATATATTAAAAGCCTCTTATTGTCACAACCAGACATAGATTTAGACAGAGACCGAAAACAGAACCATCAAACTGTTCCTTGGACCCAGTGTTTACATCTCTTTTATCTCTCCCCCTTTTTTATCCTCAAGTTCTATGAGATGCAATCCTAGGGTTGTTTTTATTTTCAGAAACCAACATTCACTGTGGATTCCTCCTATGTCAGGGTACACAGAGTTGCTGCATGATGGTAGCAATGTATGTTTCTGCCTACTACTATTTTAGCCTCACAACAGCCCCGTGGTGTAGGTTACAACAGTAGTAGGTTACTGCTGCTATTTGACAAGCTTGAATGGATTTTTTCTTTCTTTTGTTTTTGAAGAGCTATGATTCTCATCTGGAAGGTACCCATCTACTCTCCATCTGAAATTTGAAGAGTGGGGACCCTTTTTCAGACTTGGGCCCACCTTCAACTTCACACAAGTCCCACTGGGTCACATTCCAGTGGTGGTAAGAAGAAAAGGAGGGAGCCAAAATACTGGCATATTCTAATGAAAAGCTCTTACAGCCAGTAATTGGAAAAGCAATTCAGCCTTTCAGAATGAGGGGGAATGTACAAGATCTAGCAAACCAGCAAATGATGGTGTCAAAAAAGTCTGGTTCTGGAATGGCTCTCTAGAGAATGCCAGAAGGCTAGATTAGAACATCAGGAAAGCTGGTTGTCTTGGGAACTAAGATTCCCCAGGAAGACACCGGCTTTGCTTTAGGATCCATCGTATTCTCTAAAGGGTCCAAAGGAGAAGATTAGTGACTAGTCAATTAATCCTCCACTCTGCAGCTGTTAATACAAACCAACAGTATCTTGTCCACACTCTACACATGGATTTTGCTTTACGACCTCTGTAACAAACCACTTACCCACCCTACAGCCTGGCTTGTTGCCTCTTCCTCCTTGCCCAGGACTTCTGTGGTGCACCATAATTTGAGGCTAAAGCTCCCAATGCACTTTGGGATCCCAAGACATCAGAATATAGCTCTAGAATGCCAGGCAAGTTCAGAGAAGGATGGCAACACACCTGAAGTACAAGGAAAGGGCACGACCGATGGATGAATCTATATTTAATGCATTGGCATGTGTGCCTGACATTCAAATGGCAAAGACAAGAGGAAAACCCAGCTGGGTTTCCTCTGGCATTTGGGTACGGCACGACTTTTCATTTGCCAGCCACAGGATCCCAAACCCAACATTCAGCAATACAAAAAAGCAGATCAAAAGCTTGATCCACTCAGCTCTCCAAGCAATTTTCACCCATGGAATCCCCAGCATCAGCCTCAGTGGGGAGATTGAAAGATATTGAGGGACAAGCACTTGGGGATTTAAATATCTCTGATAAATGCTCTGATGACACATATGGTTATACAGCCTAGGCAGTCAGAATACATCCACGAGCTTCTATTTCTCGCAGAGAAGAACAATTCATTTCAATCTGAGGACAGTTGGAGAGGTATATACCATATTTATCCGTGTATAAGACGCCCCGATGTATAAGACGACCCCCACTTTTCTAACCCCAAATTAGAAAATTTGATTGCTGCTTTCCCCGCCGCTTCCTAAGCGCCACGGGGCTTAGCAAGTCGAGGGGGAAAGCAGGGATCAAAGGGCTGCAGTATTCCTAACTGCCGTGGGGCTTAGGAAGCTTAGCAAGTGGTGGGGAAAGCAGTGATCAAAGCGATCTTGCAGCCCTTTGATCCCTGCTTTCCCCTTCCACTTGCAACACATAACCCCCACTTGCTCAGTTCACCTAGGCGAGCAGAAAAATGGCAGAAGCAGCAATGGTGAGGAGAAACAATATGACAGTGAACAGTAAAGGAAAAAAAGATTTATCATTTTTATTAGATGTTTTAAAGAATAATTTTCTTTTACCTAAAGGACCACTTTTGGACCCAAAAAATTAAATCAGGCAAATGATTGGTGCCATCTTATTCTGGGTATATTGAAATCCTGTCCTTGAATCACTAGAAAACCTATTTCACCAGCCATTGATCACATGATTCCAAATGCCTCTCAGCAGTCAACAGGGAACAGATGACAAATCTCAGGTCAAACTGTTCATCTCTTTAGTCCAGGGCTGCTTATCTCACAGAGTGGAGTCCAGGGACTCTGCTTTTGCAGGGGTTATGATTCCACTTCAGTTTTCAGTCTGAACATGACAAGAGCTATCCAAGGTAAGATTCAGCCCCTTAGATCAGAGGTCCCCAACCCGCCGGGTCCGCGGCCCGGTGCCGGTCTGTGGCCTGAGCCGGACCGGGCCGCGGAGACAGACCTCCCGCCCGCATGCGCACGAGAGAGAGAGAGAGAGTGCCCGCACAAGCGCTGCGCCGCCATTTGCGCATGCACACGAGCGCGCGCTCGTTCGCGCATGCACACGAGCACAGGGGGTGCCCCGCCTTCCCCAGCTGGTCCGCGGGGTGAAAAAGGTTGGGGACCCCTGCCTTAGATGGTTCCTGAAAAGTTCGGAGTAAAACATGAAGTGGATCCCACTCTCTGTCCCCCTCCCCCAAAAAAAAAAACTAGAATCAACCACTTCCATTACTTCAAGAGTTCCCAATCTTGAGCTCCACAGATACTATTCATCTGCAGTTCCCAGGGGTTCTGATATTCGGCCATAGGATCCTGGCTTAGAGTTTCTAGAATCTGTTTCCAACACGAGGGTGGGGGGCATACGTGGAAATCATTTATCTACAGCAGCATCTCAGCAGGATCTCCCTGACTTTAAAGATTTGGACTATAATTCCCAATGACCCTGGTAGCTCAGGAACTCTGGAAGCTGAAGCTCAAAAAGGAAACTCTTCCCATCCTGGCCGGCTATACACTCATTCCACTGGAGATACTAAGAATAGAACCCGGGTGTGCGGCTTGCTCAGTCTGAGCTCCAGCACTGAGCTGGGCTAGCATCTTACTTCAAACAGAAAGGAAAAAGAGGAAAAGAGCAGAGACTCTCAAGTTGCCATTAAAATTTGGTGCATCTTTGGCAACCGTATGGTGCCGTCACAATCAATACAATAGCATGCTTGGGTACGAGCAAACAGCATGATCATTACAAAATTCATTTCAAAATCTTTCTGGAAGCTAATAAATTTTACAGCAGTTTCAATCCTTTCTCATTGCAACAAAGGAAAGCTTAGTTCCAGACAAATTAAAAGTAAATTGATTGCCTTAGGGGGATGTATTCAGATATCACTTTTCCATGTTAGAAATCTCTTTCCCTAAAACACCAAGGAATGAAAAAAGCAATGGAGAATGAACCACAGAAACAATATGGAAACAGCAAATCATTAAATCCCCATTTGCAAAACTGGATAGCAATGGGGGGAAGGGGAATCAAACTTAAAATAAAATGCAAATATGTCACTGGGGTGCAGGCCTAACATTTGTGCCTGAATTTATGAATAATAAATATGAATAAACAGTAAACATAAAGGGATCAAACACAGCTTTCAGTGTTGTTTCACATTTATCCATCTCTTCCAGAGAGATGATATAGACACAAACTTTGCATTTTGCTTTGGGGGAGGCGTAAGAGAGCAAAGCAGCTATTCTATAATTTAGGAAGAATTCATACAACGCCACCTTTTCTTCGGCTGGCTGTTCCCAAGAGGTCTTTCACACCTTCGTCCTCACTTTGCAGTCATCTGGAAATGAGAGTGGGTGATATCTTTATCAGACCACCAACATCTCGTAAACAGAATCCAGGTTTTGAGTCTTGCAGGACTCTTCATCAGGTTGGGCATTACAGAGCTGAGGGAAGGAGTGCAGAAGAAAAATAAAAGTTCCCCCCAAATTGTGGCCAGATATATCACACAACCTCTCTTGTTTTAAAACAATGGAGGCTACAGCACCCGACCCTAGTTTTGTAACGGCCATGAAGTGTCCGTCAGGACTTGAAAGCTAGCAAATGTTTGTGAGATTATAGTCTGATAAAAATATGCATGGGAACTGTATGACCTGCAGCACACAAATCCTACAAAGGTGGCATTTGTAATACCAATGAGCACTCTGGACAACTTACATTTTACTCTTGTCCAAAAACAAAGCAATTGAAACAACAATCTCGTGAAGGCATCCAGTGTAACCCTCCCGAGCATGCATCTGGAGGAGTGGGTTGCAACCCACAAAACCTGAAGCCAAATAGAACTCATGACCCTTTCAGTGCCACATGATCCTTCATTTTATTTTTCACTACAACATCTGGCTGTTCGGTCTCTTGCGATAAATCATCCCATATCCTAAACCAGGTGGGTAAAACACAGACCCTGGGCAGCATGCAGCCCACCTCCTGTGCCCCCTTCCGATTTCTCTGACCCCTCCCGATGGTCCCAGACTGGATCAGGGCCTGTCAGGGGCGGGGCAATCAAAATTGCTAGGGCCAAGGGCCAAATCCCTGCCTGCCACCGAATACATGCCCCACCTGCTGGGGTCCTGATCCCGATCCGCTCTCCGGTGCTTATTTCCGAACACAAACAAGAACAAACAGAGCTGCATATGTGCCACGTATTAAAACATAAGCACCTCATTTCATGCACAGGGGCATTGGGAATACGTAACAGATAAACATTCCGGACAACCAGCATTTTACATCTGCTGAACAAAGCAACGGAAACAAGAACTTCCTTAAGCCTCAGAACTAAAAATGCTCTCAGGGATGCCGCATCTGTGTTTTTAAACTTGGAGGTAGATCTATTTTGGGGAGAGCTTTAGGGAAAGAGGGTTTCGCAGTCAATCCAGATAGAAGGAGATCCATCTACTTGGTTCACAAACAAGCCAATGCTTAGCCATCCATAGCAAAAAAATGCAAGCTGCCCTCTTCCAAAGTTCATCACTCACTCATAAATTAAGAGGCTGACTCTCTTCTTTATCTCCCCACATGGTTTAATGTCAGGAGACAAGATGAGAAGAAATTACTGTATAATATTTCTCACCTCTTGGCCTCCTCCATTGGTTAATAAAAGAATCTCAGCCTTCACTGGAATATAATCCAGCTAAAGCTTCCCTTTGGAAGATATTTAGAAGACACTAGTAACTGGAGACAGTGACAAATACCTCTCTCAGCAATTCAGATTCTTCCCCCCCCTTCTTAGAGTTCCAATGCTTGCTACCTCTGTGCTATTATCAGCAGACCAATGGGGTCTGGACAAAACGAACAGCAATTTACAGAGAATTCTTTTAACAAGGAAGGGGAGAGGAGATTGGAAGTACACGAATTTATTAAATAACTACCAAGCAGGAACAGGGTTTGAAAATCCAGTCTGGCAAAAATAATTTCCCATCGTGTTCACCCAGCTAAAGAAAAACAGGTCAAATCTACAGATGATTGAAATCAGTTGAATCCCACTGAATGGCAATGGAGCTTTGCACAGTTACACCTGATTTCTAAAATTAATTTATATTTTGAGACCAGGCAGTACTAAAGTCCTTTTTTTTTTAAGCTACACCACTGCAGCTTTTCTTTTTAAAAAAAGGACAGCTCAAAGTGATATCCCAAAAAAAGAAGCATAAAAACACTCCGATTACTGTAAAATAGTCTTGAAAACACAGAGACAGCCGCATAAGAATCTAGTGAAATTTTAGGGCAGCGAATATAAAGCCTATAACAGCAGCCATTAAAATCACACACTAAAAGGAGATAATGCTTCCTTTGCTAGTAATGTTTTAGCAGACAATAATCATGGCGTGCTGTCAAGTCAATTCTGAATTAAGGCAACCCTTTTCAGGGTTTTCTGGGTAGAGACTACTCAGAAGTGGTTTCCCCTTCCCTTCTTCTGTCCTGGGACTGTGCAGCTTGCCCAAGGCCACCCAGGCTGGCTTTTCTGGGAGGCACAATGAGGAATCAAACTCCCAGCCTCTGGCTCCGCAGCCAGATGTTTCCACCACTGAGCTATTCAGCCATCAAATGATCCCATGCAAGATAAGGTCTGCTTAGTATCTTAAAGAATCTTTAAGATTCCCCAAGTTCTCTTTAATCTTCAAAATCTTTTTTTAAAAAATCTTCCTTTTTTCCAGAATTTCAATTAGTCCAATCGGAAGGTCAAATGGAAAATGATTTCATAAATGTATCCTTACCCCACTGTGCCTCCTTGACAGGGGCTGGACTTGATGATCCATAAGGTTCCTTTCAGCTCTGAAGTTCTAAGATTATTTATTATTTCCACAGCCTCTTTAACATATTCATATTATGGGTGAGGCTTTTTTTTTCCTGGAAGATGGTAAATGATTGGCAGCCTTTTGTCTGCTGGAGAAAGACAATGAATTTTGCATTGCCTGAAGGGAAACCTCGGGCTGATTTCACAAGGATGCCTCCATTTTAAGAATTTGTTTCAAACTACAAACGCCAGGCCTTAACATCCAGCCATAACATTTTTGGGGACATTGCTGTTTCTTCCCTCACCCCCCCCCCCATAACCGCATTCATCAATGCCCAGCCTGATGAAGAATTCTGAAAGACTTGAAAGCTAGCCTGTTTTTCTGATTTTAGCTAGCTGTCTAATATAGACATTAGCTGGCTGGAACGCTCAGTGAGTTGGAGTACCTGCCAAAGGAGCCAGGGGTCGCAAATTCGATTTCCCACTGTGCCTCCCAGAAGAGTCAGCCTGGATAGCTACGGGCAAGGTGCTGAGTCCTACAGCAGCACCAGAGGAACAGCACTTCTGATACTACGTAGGAAACCCCAGCAAGGACTGCCATAAGTTGGAATCAGCCTGACAGCACATAATTATTATTCATTAATATTGGTTTTATACCCTTCATAAGCAAGCACTTACACCCATCATGAATAATTTTTAGTTGCCTTTTCACCTGGCCTCTGTAACCATGACTAATTGTATTCAATAATTTAATAATTATTAAATAATATTACATAATAATAACAACCTTGGAGGTGCCCCCCTTCACCAGAAGTGTATTTATAACATCATCATCATCATCATGACCATCTCCTTTCTTCTAGATTTTCAAGCTCCGATTTTGGATACCAGGAGAGGCTGAGTAACACGGCAAGAGGGTTCGCCCTGGTGGGCTCATGAAGAACACACCGTATCTGCCACCTGAGGCAGCTGCCTCCCTGTGCCCAACGAGAGGGCCAGATCTGATGAATCTGCTGGGGGTTTTGAGTTGCGCCTGCAGAGAGACAGCGAAACCATCTGCCTACCTAATCGGGTATTCTGCTCCAAACCCATTTTCACTGAGCCTCTTTGTATTAATACGGGAAGCCTTAAGAAGGGGGATGAACTCAATAGTCTGACTGGTGGGGTTTTTTTTTTTTTTCATCTCTATCTATTGTAGCTCTATAGTTTGCATACCCAATTCCCATTAATGCTAATGGGAGTTACTGTACTGCGTGCCACAGAAGCCGGATACAGGCCTTTTGACTTCATTACAGAAATTTAAAATTCATTACCACAGGATACTGAGGGATTGCCCTAAATACTCTCTTCTTTGTTATATATGTCCTTGTTAATGCGACTATTTGAGTGTACCATACCCTGCTGAGTAGGAAACATTTTCTAGGCTGTTTAAAACAAATTCTCCACAATTGGAAGCAACGCTTTTGTCTCCATTTATGCCTTTGACACCAGCTGCCTTCAGCTTAATGGGCCCGGAGTAGATAAAAGCAAATTAATCCAAAAGGTGACTTTTTTCCTATCCCATTGTCAAATCGCACGCAGACAAATTCAAGTATTCCTCGTCTCCCTGCGATTCAATGCAAACCGTGCATTCAAATTTGAGCCCCAACAATGAATCCAATTATGAGAACATCCTATTCAAATTATGCATTGATCAGAAAATGGTTGCTTTACTCTTCTGGGGGGGGGGCAGAATTACAAAACAGAAAAATTACTGATTTGGGGAGTTGGAGCAGGGGGAAGAGAAGGAAAAGGTGAGATTCCAAGGTGAATTGCACTGGGCCATAACTCTAAATTTTCATAAGAGTTTGTTCAGATATTTGAGTCCCAACCCATGGCACTGATTGACACTGGCTTGGCTCATGGACAGAGAAACAGGGGGCACCTCATTCGCAAAATGTTGGGAGGGGCCCCCCTGCTCCAGTCGCAAGTCTTTCATGTGTTAAAGCACTAGCCTCTCAAGAAAATAATCAGCCAATGCCGCTCATCGAGAATCAGCATAACAGGATCAGTGGGTGTAAATGCAGACTCTGAAGCACCAGCACTGATCAGGACAAGCTGCAAAGCTGCATTCAAAAGGAAAGCCCCCCCCCCCCCCAAAAAAAAGGCAGGCAGCTGCACTGATCCATATCAACAACATTCTAGCAGATTGTTAAGAATGCCTCTTCAAGCTGCTGGTTTTTTGTAAAACTAATAGAACTTAATTGCCCATCTGATAAAAGGCCAACTCAGAATGCTTTGGATTCATAAGAATATATTCTTGTTCAGAAAATCTGTTGCCTCCCTTCACCAGCTGCTGTACAGTTAGGATTGCAATGAAACTGAAAGGGGGGGGGGGGGAGCCCAGGTAGGGTGTTGTGGGCAGGTGATGTCCTCACACCTGTAATCCACTCCTCTGAGCCCAGGCTCATCTATACTACTGCACACCATTCTGGCTGGCAATACCAATTGGCTGCCACATTCTGCACCAGGGAAAGCCTCCAGGTCCACCCCGATCACTGGTGAGCAAAGTGTGTCCTGTGGGCTCCGTATGGACTCCCAAGGGCCAGTCACTTCCTGTTTCAAGGAAAGGTCTCTTCGGACCTAAAATGAACCTGCTTGGAGGGAAGTACATTTAAACAACAGACCACATGCCTAGAAGCTTCTGGGGAAGGGATTTGTATTTGGGAGAAAAAATAAATAAATCTTCAGGGGTACCAGTGGGACAGAGAAATGTGTGGTTCTCTAAGATCCATGGGAAGGCAGAAATGGCCCCTGGACCTCCAGACGTTGCCTACCTCCGAGCTAGCCCAATAGTGTCTGCTCTGATGGGCAGTACCAGAGTTTCCAGCAGAGGTCTTACCGATCACCTTCTACCCGATGGACTGGTGGCTTGATTGGTTGGTTGATTAACCAAACTGACTGACGGACTGTGTGAATTCACCAAAAATGAAGCCATGCATCACCAAAAAGGTGGACAAAAGAGGATACATCCATTTAAGATGCTGTACACTAATTCAGATGAGCAGATGCAAAACTAGAAGTGGTTTAAACAGGAACATGGTGTAATCTCTCTGAAGGAAGACTGTGACCAGGTAACCTGGCTGCTGTAAACTGTAGATGGGCAGCTTCAAGGGCCCTGATCTCTCTCCTTCTCCTTCTTAGTCTTGGAATCAGACTTAGACCGGGCAGTTCTTCAGACAAAGGACACCTTAAGAAGAAGGGTTTCCTTCTGGGAGCCCTTCAAAGGGAGTCGACACAAAGCACGTACCCTGCTATGGAGCCGTGGTTGCCTCTCCTCAGTTCTCAGAAACAAAGTACCACTGCTGTTCTATTTAATCATCAAGTCTACGAGTAAATCAAGATGGCATGTTGTACCCAAAAGAAAAACCTTCCTCATCTCTCAACAGAGCACAAGCATTAGCTTCGCAGAGGACAGAAGAAGCCAAAATTGTCCTCACGCTTCCACCCCCAACTTCCACGGCCTGCTTATTGGGAACTGAGAATCCACCATCTAACACAGCCCTCTGCTGCCCTACATGTAAATATTGTTGGGATGACAGCCAAGGCAGAAGGAAGAGAGCACCTCTCCGAGCAAGATGGGAATCTCTAGTGTCAGATACAGTCAGCCTGACTAATGAGACCTCCTGTTTGCCAAATCCTACAGCCTCGATCTGTCTACTCCAACCACCACATATGCTCTGATGCTCTATGGCACTGCTCCAGCCGTCTACAGATCCCAATCAAGTATCAATAGCATGAGCGTAAGCGATGGTGTAGAGAGGGAGAGCCAAGTGTCCCTCATCTTTCCTTTTACCTTTTTCTTTTCTTTTCTGGTTTTCAGGAACTCTGGCTGCCATTCAGGCACCAGCTTGAAAACAAGCCGAGGACTTCATTAATCCAAACACGGAAAGTACCACCAAGTAGACAATAAAAAAGAGAGAGAGAGATTGGGGGCTATGAAAGAAGGAAACACCACCCAAGAATGTAGGAGAGGTTGCAGCTGCATCAGAGTGGCTCATTGCTAAGGAGGGGAAGTCAGAGAGGGTTTCAGACAGTGTTCATAGATCTAAGGGGGCTCCTTTTGAAGAATCAGGCATCATGTAGGACAGGGAGCTTAGCTCCATGGTTAGAGCCCAGAAACTATCCAGGTTAAATATAGGCATGTATGAATATGTCACTTGTAGAATCCAGCTTGCCTTGGATTAATTTTCCATTAAATCACGTTTAGAAAACTTTAAAGTAAATTTGGTTTTCTTTTAAAACAGGCACTGGCAAGTTTGATGGGTCAAGGTAAAGATGGACACGAACCGCCAGTTCAGCTGTTCATGCCAGTTTATCAGCCAAACAGGTGTTTGGCACTTCATAGCCTTGCCTCCTCCAGCAGGCGCCCACTCGAAGGCAGAGGAGTCAGGGCAGAGCTTTGAAGTACCGGACATCTGTTCAGCCAAAAAACGAACTGGCATGAACCAGCAATCTGGTGGTTCATGCCCATCTCTAGTCAAGAGGATTCTTGGATCTAGGTACTCTCATTGAAGTATTCTCACACTGATGAAAAGGATGCTTTGTGGAGGGGGGGAAATCCCCATTCTGGGTGCAAAACTGTCTATTTTTGGTCTCCCCAACCCCAACCCCTGTGGTATGAATTGGGTGAATTGCCAGAATTAACATGACTGCTGCTTTGCTCAAGAATGTGGAACACTTACATGGGTTGTTTGCATTTTTCTTAACCATCAGCCAGTCTTTCCATGCTTGCTGCGTGTTGGAGCTTTCTATCGCCAATGGAAGGGGCAGTAAAGACAATTTATGAAAATTACAATCCTCCTGCAATCCAGGGGAAGTATCTTCACATTGCTGTTGACTAGAGGCCAGGAATTTCATGGAGCTTTAAAATTTCTCATCCATTTATCATACTGAAGCAGCTTATGTCAGTGAGAACAAGGACTTTAGCAAGTAATCTTTCCATTCCTGTCTAAAAAAGAATGATCTAACATGAAATTAACCTGAAAAATCTGGGTCCAGAATTGTGCAGTGAATCTCCACACGTACAGGAGGTCCTCAGCTTCAGACGTGTGGCCTTTGGCATCAGCAAAGCAACAAAGGCAGGCAGTGGGGCTAGCACTCTCCTTCCCTCCCCTGTTTAGTTCACCTGTATACAGAACACCTGCACAGGGCTCTAGTGTGCACACAGTTCTGTTTTCAGGGTTGGAAACTGGTCTGAGAAACTGCTTAGCTTCTCAGCTCAACTTCCATTCAGACTCCAGGAAACAGAGGACTGCCATAAAAGACATAAAATAAAAGGCAACCAGAGAGATCAAACCTGCACCTGGGAAACTTTAAATGCACTCATTTAAATGGAAAGCTAGTGTTCCTCTGTGAGTGTGAGTGTGTGCGTTTTCACTGCAGGCCTCCTTCTGGATCTTCTCATTTTCAGGGAATCAACAGGAGTTTTAACGCTGGGAGAAATTACACGACCACACCATGGGAGCAGCAGGAGTTACAATACACTCTCGGAAAGGAAAGGGGGAAAGGACCCTGGCTGGAACTGGTGCGTATTTTAAGTTGGCACCAGGGTCTTTTGTATGCAGTGCCAGCCCTGGGTTCTCCATTTGAACTTCCAAACAAACTTTCCTCTTTGGAGCAGGCAAATGCTGGCCCACCAGAGCATCTCTGCGGGGAACCCTGCCACCGCCTCCTCGCTGTCTGGTGTGCACAGATACAGTGCCGCCTCTTGTCACTATGCAGTCTAGTCATTTAGAAAACACTTAACCATGCAGCAAAGCAATGGAATTAAAAAAACATTAAACTCCGGAAGGGTACCAGGGTGGAGGAGTGGAGGGAGTCGAACTTTGACAAGCTGCATCAGATAGCAAGTATAATTAATTAAATTGGATGAGGCACAAGAGAGAGAGAGGAGGAGAGTACCATGAGCTAGAATCAGGGCGGCGGCATGCTAAGGATTTTGTGCTCGATTCCATCCAGGAAAGGATACATCTTGTCGTGCAAGAGAAAAAAGCTGGCATGGGCAAGTACAGATTTCAGAAGGATGCCTGCTGGGGGTCAGCGGAACGAAGTACTGTACATGGGCACAAAAAATGAAAAAGACAGAGGGCAGCTGAATAAAGAAAGCGAGGGGGGAATGAATAATTATTCTGGTTATAAAAGCCATTGAAAGGCTCCAGCGACCATTAAAATAAAATAAAACAAAGAGAAGCAATCTTCCAAAGCAAAAAAGCTCTGGAAACAAAGATCTCCTCCCTGCCTCAAGAGGACCAAAAGCAAAGCCGCAGGTGGACAGAAGAAGACCGAGGACAGGGCCATGTTTTCGTTCCACACGCAGCCCTCCGACAGCAGGAGCTTACCAAAGCCAATGGTTCCAGGGGGCAACATTTTAACAAGCTTGACAACTGTGTCAGTACAGATAATGAAGCAATTAGGACCGTTAGAAATTGACAGAGCACCTGTCCTGCCTGAAGGATGTCCATAAAGCCGATGGCATTAAAGTCGAGAAGACGAGAACCACCACAGCTGACTGCTGGCTGAGGGAGTGGTCTCGGGGCCACGGGATGCTGAAGAGGTGATGGTTTCCACTGCACGGACAGGAAAGGAGAAAGGGAAGGGCTGGAAAATGTGACACAGCTCGTTTGTTTTTCTAGAATGTTTACAAGCTCTGATACATTGCAAAGGGATGATCCAGGAAACAGCTCATTCTCGATGAAGTTACTAAACAGTTATGGAATGTGAATTCACTAAGGGGACTTCCTTTAGGAACTGGGAGTGGAAAAGCGTATTTGAAGTCACCCCATTCAATCATTTATGTACGGTTTCTGATATGGATGCTTTGGACACATTGTCAAATCCAGTGCCCAGGAAACACAGCAGGAGCAGGCCAAAGGCAGACCCAAAAGGCTGTTTTTGTGAGCCCCTGCAACCTCCCTCGCCTGGGCCAAACAGATGACCTGCTGGTCCTAGAAACCTCCAGCAATAGTGAAATGCTTTTTAACTAGGCCACAGGGACCGCTGGGCTGGTTAAGACCAAAAAATACCCATTTTTCAGCCACTTCCAGATTCATTTTTTATTGTTGCTTCTGGCATTCTGGGTAGAAAATTGCCATTTGGAATTGCCTAAGTTATCCACCCCAGAGATACAGGAATATAAGAAGCTGCCTTGTACAGAGTCAGACGATCAATGTATCTAGTCCCGTACTGTCAGCTCAATTGGCATCAGCAACTCTAGCCTCTACCATTCCAGGTAGGATTCTTTCCTGTCTCTGTCTGGAGATTCTTCATATCCTCTGGTAGTCTACCATCCAAGCACTAACCTCTGCAGATACCCTGGACCACCTAGAAGATAAGCAAGTGGGCCTTAGTTCCAATCAAGCCTAAACTTTCTCTGGAAGCAAAGTAAAAACGATGAAAAATCTTGGATTAATCTGGATTTTATCTTAGTTTATTTTTTATATTATATGTAAACCGCCCAGAGTATACTAGATGGGCGGTATATAAATCTAATAAATAAATAAAAGTGAGGCTGTCATAATTCAGGCACGTCATGAGAAGGCAAGACGTGCTGGAAAAGCCAATAATGCTAGGAAAAACTGAAGGCAGCAGGAAAACAGGAAGACCAAATATGAAATGGATTGACCCCAGAAAGGAAGCCACAGCCTTAAATTTACAAGAGCTGAGCAATGCTATTGAGGACAGGAAATTCCATAGGTCACTCCTTCATAAGTCTGCCCTATGTCAGAGATGAGTTGGTGGCACATAACAATAACAACCCTGTTTGGCTTGAAAAAACAGACTGGAGAGGAAGCTGAACACGTTCCATATGCGTTGTCTCCGACGGATTTTTGGTATCACCTGGCAGGACAAAGTTCCAAATAGAGTAGTCCTAGATCGAGCTGGAATTTTTAGCATGTATACATTACTGAAACAGCGACGTCTACGTTGGCTTGGGCATGTTGTGAGAATGGTTGATGGTCGGATTCCAAAAGATCTCCTGTATGGAGAATTAGTGCAGGGAAATTGCCCCAGAGGGAGACCACAGCTGCGATACAAGGATATCTGCAAGTGGGATCTGAAGGTCTTGGAAATGGACCTCAACAGATGGGAAACCCTGACATCTGAGCATTCAGCCTGGAGGCAGGCGTTGCATCACGGCCTCTCCCAATTTGAAGAGACCCTTGTCCAGCGGGCCGAGGCAAAGAGGCAGTCACGAAAGCAGCAAAATCAGGGAGCTAGACGGGGTACAGATTGTATTTTTCTTCAGTGTGAAAGGGATTGTCACTCTCGAATTGGCCTTCTCAGCCACACTAGACGCTGTTCCAAGTCCTCCATACAGAGCACGATACCATAGTCTCTCGAGACTGAAGGATGCCTAAATCTAAAAAAATCTAAAGTAGCCAGAAAAGAGAGGATCCACTTGAGTGAGTGAGAGCTTGGAACGGTGTCCTTTTTGATTAAAACTCCCAGAACCCCCAGTGAAGCAGAAGGCTTCTAGGAGATGTAGTTCAGAAATGGTTTTGGACTGAAGGGCACAAGAGAAGCAGAGAAGAGACCTTCAGGCAAACGTCTGAGGAAGGCAAAAGAAGGAATCTCGGGCAAGGTTTCACCTGCAGGAGGCAGCATACAGCAGTTCTGACTAGCTGGAAAAATCACTCACACTGGTCTCATCTATCTCATTAACAGAAAGTTCCCTGGTGCTTCCAGTCACAAGGAAGTTGTATAAAAACCTAAACAAAGGCATGTGTTCCCTAAGAAGTTATAGACGCAGGT
This sequence comes from Intellagama lesueurii, assembly GCA_037013535.1. Lineage (NCBI taxonomy): Eukaryota > Metazoa > Chordata > Lepidosauria > Squamata > Agamidae > Intellagama > Intellagama lesueurii. The sequence continues at coordinate 22,940,447 of JBAJHW010000010.1, read as the reverse complement.
GAAAGGTGGTGACAGCATCATTTTCTGGAGTCCAGAAAAATAATCAGTGTGGTTTTCTGCTCCATCACCACAAGCTGCGACAGTCCGGCCTCATGTTGATAGGGGGCCATTACTGACAACGGAGAAACAATTCCTCTGAGATAAGAAGCACAACAGCCAGATGAAGAATAATCCCAGGTAGTTATTTTTTAAGGAGGCAATTTAAAAAGAAGAAGAAGAAGAAACTCACCATAAAACAGCACAAAGGTCATCTCCAGGAATTCTTCTTTCCCCCCTCTTGCATGCAAAGGGAGTTTGACAGGAGCTTCCTTTCTAAAATGGCTACCTGCACTAATAGCAAGTTCAGTAGGGTGGCAAGATTGTAGAGCAGAGCAAACAAATCCAATTTGACAAATAGTGGAAGTTTCTGTCTGGTTAAACATATGACTCGGCAAGTTAGAGAGAGAGAGAGAGAGAGAGGGAATTCGGTTCTGAGAAAAAGGAGCCTCATAAATCAGTGAGTTGGCAGTTCGTGAAATAAGCAAAAAACGTGATTTTGAGAATTATGAAAGATTTGCGGAACTTCTCTCCCAGGTGAATTGTCTGACTGGGTCACATATTATGCAGACCTGCTTAGCCCTAACATTTTTTAGAGAAAGAAGGAGACAGCACAGCCCCCTCCATTAACTCGGCCATCCCACCTTCTGGATCTTTATTCATTCGCTTTTCACAGGGCACCCCCCTCAAAGTTGGAGTCACCACCAGCCGTCGCTGCACTTCACACACGAACACACTCTGCCCATGAGTCGGACCAACTCTAGTCCCATCCCTCCATTAGCAAGCGATGGTTTGGAGTCTCTAGATTTCTCCCACAACACACTGTCCTTGTCCAAAAGGAGCAATAAAAACAAAAGTTGCTTTCAAACTGAGGAGGATGCATGGATTCAACAATGTCCTGGGTTCAAGGCCCTCAATGCTATGCAGATCTCTTGTTCTCAGCCTCCTAAAAAAAAAAAAAGCCTTTATATTTATTGAGAACATTTTTTTTCATGCCACCACTCTCACCATCCCAAGTGGTTTAGGAAGACATAGATTAGATTTTAGATTAGATTAGGCATCCTTCAGTCTCGAGAGACGATGGTAACGTGCTCTGTATGGAGGACTTGGAACAGCGTCTAGTGTGGCTGAGAAGGCCAATTCGAGAGTGACCATCCCTTCCACACTGAAGACAAATACAATCTGAAGACATAAATAAAGAATAAAAACAACGTAATCCTTTAAAACATGCATAGTACTCTGAAAGACGCAAACCCAGCAAAAGAAGATTTCAGCAGCAGAAAACAAAATCACAGATTAAAAAAAAAAACCTGCAGGGGGAAAAGCCAACTGCGTCCATCTTGCCTTTTTCAATAACCAAAAGCTTTAACGAAACACTTTTCAAACCAATGTAAGCTAAAAATGGATAGCTTGAAAAGGAAGATTAGAACAAATCAGGGAAGCAGACTTATCGATTGTTATTAACCATTAGAATCAGGAATTGTAAGAATAAATCACAGCATAGGTTCTCACAAGTAGGGTATCATGCAGTCAGCTTATTTACTTATTTATTTAAAAGCAGAGCTTTCAGGGTAGTTGACAAAACAAAAAGAAAAAATACACAGATAAAATGGTATCAGTGACAACATGTTAAACACGAAAAATAGTACAAGTCAGAATACATTTTAAAGCTGGGTGAATTTACAAAAAAAAAAACACCCTCTGTTTTTGTGTTGAAAGAATAGCAACACTGGTACTAGCTGGATTTCTCTATCTGACAGAAGATTTGAACCTGTGTCTTCCTGGTTTTATTCCAACTCATTAAGCACTACTTCACATTGGATCTCCGGAAGAAACATACTAAAGAGGTTTTTGAATTTCTGCCTATGATACGACTCCATATCATTCTGTTCCATAAGTAAGTGTCATGCAATGTGGCTTTGAACTGATAACAGCAGCATGGATACCAAGTCTTCTGTGGAAATCTAGTGCAATAAAAGAATGTATAACCAATACCACAAACCCAGAATGTCCATAGAATCTCATTATTTTATACTGGAAGGAAAATTCACCTCTCCGTTTCTGAGATTCTTCCATACAACTACAGATCTTTCTTATCAGTCTCTCTCTCCCTCCTCCTCCTCCTCCTCTCTCCCTCCCTCTCTCCCTTCTTCTTCCTTCTTCCCCCAAGACATACAGGTAAGTCTGGAGACAATTTGGTGTTTATAGCAATTGTTTCCTTAATAAAGGGTCCGGGATTTCAGAGTACAGTAGCAGCAAGACTGATGCGGGTTGCTATGGCAAATACACACTTTCCTACTTAGCAGCATAATCAACAGTCTTGTACAATTCACTGATTTCCAAGCAAACGCATTTCTAATCCTGAAATGTACTGCTCGGGTTATGCAAGTCACCCTGTTATTAAGTTATCGTAACAATTTTAATTGGTACATTCCACTATTATTACGTTACAGGCCTGGAAACATAACACTTCAAGCCATACCATGCACTTCTTCCTCAAAGTGGAAAAGCCTACGAACTCCCTTCAAGTTCAGCCTTTTTTCCCATTTTAAGCATACCTGCATTGCAATATTAAGCACCTTTATCACAAAGCCATGCAGCCATTCATGATGGCAATTAATAAGCAAAGGCACTGTGCAAAGATAATCTGACAAGTTGGTTTATATATCTTTCTTTCTTTCCTTCTTTTGCTTTTTCAGCTCAGAGATCCATGTATTATAGTTTTATTTCAGCTGTAATTAGTGTCACAAAGGAAACACCAAAAGGTTAACAAGAGACTGTTAGTATATAACACACGCTTCCCAGTGCCAACTCTGGCGGTTCAGTCTGTTTTCAGACTCATTAGCTATGTAGACTGATTACAGTTTCAGATCAAGAACTGCTAGCGTGCTGTGTTAGCAGAAGGTTCCTTTTTATTCATACACCTACCCTACTGCTAAATATGAAACAGATGACGTTAGCTATTGGCGGGGCCCAAAACCTCCAGGAGTAAGAGGAAAGGTGGGAAGATCTTTCCTCCAAAAGAAGAAAAAAGAAAAAGGAAAGCGACCTAATTTAGCATAGCCTTGTTAACAAGAGAGAACATGACCTGAGGCCACATTGTAGGCTGACTTCTTAAATCTCAGATGCACTGAGATTCTTTCTGCAGGGTAAATGGATGCATTCACAGAATGGTTTTGTAAAATTCGGGCTGAAATCCTGTTGCTTAGCATAGTAAGTTGCACTAGAGTAGGCCCACTGAATCTGTGGGGATTTGGTGAGTCAACTGCTCGGTGGGTTCCGTTCATTTATATGGGCCCACTCTAGTTGCAACTTTAGCATAGCAAGTCACAAGTAGAGAAGGCCCATTTGAATCAATGGAACTTACAGAGGAGTTGACTCATCAAATCCCCATTGATTAAATGGGCCTACTCTAGTGTGACTTACTACACTAAGCAACAGGATTCCAGCCTTTGTGTTTCAAACAAGCAGCCAAGAGACAACAGGTAGAGTCCAGAAATAGTTTCTCTTCCTAATAGTGATTAGAAAATTCAGAAAAGAGTATGGTAGTGACTTAAGCTGCTTCTAAATGTATTGTACAATCATCCAGCATCACTAATGGAATTTTACCAAGGGGGCAGATGGCATTATCTTCATCTTGTAACAACCAGCATGTTTTCCCATTGCTTCTTCCAACTTACTGCTTTCTCCCTCCAACCACCCCCCAAAAAAGAATCTAGTACAGAAAATATGGCCACACAAGGCCATTCAGGTTTCTGCAGAACTGAAACTAATTGCAATAATGAGTCATCAAGTCAATTCTAATTTATGGCATCCACCTCCAGGGTTTTCTAGGTGTACAGTGCTCAGAATGGGTTTACCATTCCCCTTTTCCAGGAGAATTCTGGGACAGTAATTTGCTCAACACCACATAGGTTGTCTCTCCTTCTAAAAGGCACAGGGGGAACCGAACTCGAGACCCCTGGCACCAGGGTGGTCCAGCTCACTGAGCTATTTAGGCAGTGAAGTGAAACTGACTGCTTTTCAGCAGTTTCAGTGTTGAAACTGACAAGCAGCTCCTCCAAACCACTCCTGAAGATGTTTTGTCAATTTCCCCTGCTGTGATGTTCTTTTCTACAATAGGAAGATATGACTCCTAATTAATTATAAAGCTCTTAAAAAGCAATGAAAAAAAGAATCTACACAGTGGCCTCTAACCTACATGATCTCAAATGGCATTTTGGAAAAAAAAATGTTTGGAAACTGGCTTTCAATCTTACACATATGAGGATGAAAGTTTTGTATACTTCAGCTTCATTAAGGCATAAGAAATACTGCTTGTGGGGAAGGAAAATCGCATCGTTTGATGATTCAACAGTAAGAGTATCTCAAGAAATTCCAAGGAGTCAGCACAGGGCATTTGGCTTCTCCACTGCTATGACGGGAACCCTTGTCACGAAAGCAGAAACAAAAAGCTTTCCCATGTCATTCACTACCTTTCCCCATCAAATACTAGAAAGTATTCGGCATGTCAGACAGAAATAAAACCTGCAGATGTCACACACTTACACATTATATATTTCTATGCTGGTTACATTTATATATCCCATCTCCAGGGAAGAGCTAGTGTGGTGTAGTGCAGTGGTTCTCAAACTGGAGTCCCCAGACATTCTTGGACTGCAATTCCCAGAAGCCTTCACCATTTGCTGTACTGGCCTGGACTTTTGGGAGTTGCAGTCCAAGCACATCCGGGGACCCAAGTTTGAAAGCCACTGGTATAGTGGACAGAGTGTCAGTCTAGGACTCAAGATACCTGGTTCAAATCCCTGCTTTGCCATGGAAAAATCCCTGGGAGGTGGCAATGGTAAACCACTTCTTGAATATCTCACATACCATAAAATCCCATAAGGGTCACCATAAATCAGAAGCAACTTGATGGCATACAACAAATTCCCCCGGGAAGCTCAAGGTGGTATATACAGCCTTTCTACTTACTGCTTTATTTTCTAGGGATGTGCCTAATGATTTTTTTTCTCTGACTCAGATTATTCTCCAGGAATTCCCCAGGCCTACTTCCTGTTGCTAATGTACAAAAATACAAGCTGTGGTGCTTTCTGGGCATCATAATTCTTTGGGAGGTATCCTCTATAGGCCCTAATGGGCAGCTAAACTCCCAGAAAACACCATGGCAGCTTCCGTTTGTGTATATTAACAATACAAAGTAAGCCAAGACAGGTACAGCACCTCAGAGACAGGGCCTGGTCCAGGTGAGTGAAATACAGGTGTCTGTAGGTGTGAATTCTATCCTATGAATTCCCGGAGTATTCTAGGAGATGGAATCTACAAAATCCAAATAGCACATGCCTATTATTTTTCACAACAACCTTGTAAAGTAGGTGAGACTGAATGAGAGGGACTAGCTCATTGCTGACTTTCATAACTGAGTGACCATTTCAATCTGGATTTTCTAGTCCATCTTTCTAATCACAACATCATGCTGGCTCTCACGTGCTATACACACATGCATGGATTAAAGCCCCAGAAAGATGTTTTCCCCCACATTCTAAGCATCCTTGGGAAGCTTTCATTTTCATAGGAATGGCAGCACAAGGAGAGGAATACTTAGTTCCTTCTTTGTCTAACTTCCTTCTTGTTCCAAATCCAATTTACCCTACTGTCTAATCTCATTTAGTTCCAGCTTTTTTTAAAAAAATAACATTTCATTATACATATCCTTGTAAAAATGTGTAAACTCACCCGCTGATCATCAATATTTGGACGGCAGAGTTGTTATGTAGGAGTGAGAAGAGCATAAAAGAAAAACATTAAGATTTTAAGCCCAACTTGCTTTCCCCCTTTCTGGCAATTAGCTCTTGCTCCCTTGATATCTGTGCTTTCCAAAATCAAAAAACGCCCTTACTCATTCTCCTGTTGCCCTGAAGCACATGCCATGTGGCCACGGTGGCATTTTTCGCTTGCAAACAGACACAGAGGCACACAAGCAGAAAAACATACATTAAAATTGGAAACACCTCCCAGGTCTCAGACAGAAAGGCCACATGCTTGACTTTCATTTTCTTTTCCAGGTGGCCTTTAAACAGAGGGGAAATCATCAGCGCTTTCCCATCTGGAATACCACTTCCTGCAGTCGCCGGCACAGAGACGCAATTATAGCTTCAATCTCCAGCTAACTCCTGTGACCTTGGATTCATTAACTCCAATGAAAGACACATTCCAACATTATATTATTTTGAATGTAACAAGGTGTATGTGGAGGTGGGGGGAAGTAAATTAGAGAAAATCTTCCAAGCGCTTGATATTAAATAAACCTCAAAGCACAAAACAAAGGAGATTATGGCCTGGTTTCTCTGTTGGGCCTTTCCATCCAATTGGCTACAACTGATATCTACTGCTGCAGTTTTAATCTCTCCCTTTCTCTCTTTGTCTCCCTTTTCCCTCTCTTGCACTGGCAGTTGTTGGGTTTTTTTTTTGGGGGGGGGGGGTGTTGGTTTTTTTTCCCTAAAAGCAGAATGCCAAGCCACTACTCTAGCCAACAGAAAAAGTCTGCCTAGTGGTGCTAGGTGACTCTAGTGCGCTGGTTCCAACCTGGGGAAATGATTCCCAAGGGGGTGGTAAGTGTTTTCTGGGGGGTTGTCAAAGTTTTAGGAAAAAGGGGCACATTGGTATAGGGTTGCCCAGCACACCTGAGAACAGCAGGGTGACACAGGACTGGCTATGTGCTCCACCCTGGAAGCGCTGGTCTACACACTACAGCATTACATCAGTTTGATAGGACTCCATCCAGTAGAATCCTGGTCTATGCAGTTAACTTGTAGTTTGAAGGGGTACACTAGAACTCCCAAGCAGAGAATTTTACACATCTGACCAAACTGCAATTCCCAGGGCTCTGTAGGATGGAGCCATGGCACTTGGAATGGTATGGAACAGATACAAATGGCCAGCATTAGAAAAACTTCAAGACAGGTGAATGTGCAGGGAACCCAGGAGGAATGCCTGCCTGGGGAACTGCTGTTGTTGCCCCCCCCCCCCCCCCCAGTATCTGCCACCTGAGATAGCTGCCTCGCGCTGCCTAATGGTAAGGCCAATAATGCCACTGGGCCACACCCCTGGGCTCTGTATTAGTAGTAGATCCTGGTCATTGGGCTTTGGCAGCTTTATAACATCAGAAGTCCTCTCCCCATCTATCTCAGGTTTGGAGTGCAAGAAAGAAGCTAACTGTTCATTAGAAAAAGTCCAAACACACCCAGCAATTTAATCAAGTGACCAATGCAGACATCTCTTAAAATAAGGATTTTACAAGCAGCTTGAGTTTCTGGGCTGAAGAAACAAAACAACAGAGGGAATTGAGGAAAATCTTTCACTCTTTCCCCTTTCTTCTTCTCCACTGAGATGCAATGAAATAGCCCAACTTTGGGAACAGACAAGTTTGCAAGAGGCCAAAAGCGTACAGTGCTCCTATCAGTTTTTTAAAGCATCCTTCAGTGTGAGCAAAAAGAGGGGGGGACCAAAGAAGGAATAACTCAATGAATTGCAAAATAGGGTATCCAGCCTCAAAGATGCTAATTCGGGCCCTGAGGGATCTAATCAACCTCTTTGTCGAAGTAAAGATAAAACTTTCTGACAGCAAATGCTATTCTGATAAAATGGAATTTTCAATTATGCTATGAGCGTCTGGTCCATGCCATCGTTTATGGTGCATGGCGCCGCACAGCTTTACATTTTCAGGAAACTATTCCCACAGAGGCAACTCCCCCTAATGTTGAGTGGCTGAGAAGGAGACCGATTTGGGGGGCAATGGCATTGGCATTTCTGTGGCTTCCAAATTGGTTTGTGCTTTAACCAAAAGCATAGCTCGTAAACGTTGTGGTTTTGGTCTACAACCTCTAGGATCCCACCAGCCATACTGCCCGTGGGAATTCTAAGAGTTGCAGGCCAAAACCATCATGTTTGTAAGCTCTGTGCTTGCTGAGAATATGTTTTACCCCACAGTCTATCCCACAGGAATGATGAGACATGAAGGGCTAATCTAGTTGTTAGCACCAATGACATTAGACCCACTGAATCAACAGGACACAGTGTCCTATTGTTGTTGACATACAAAACTCCCATTGTCTCAGTGGATCTCACTTGGGTTAGGACTACAATTGGATTTAGGCCAAATAATGCAAGAAAAACTGGTGGTCTACATTAGGTCCTGAGACCACAATGCCAATTGTGCCTGTCAAGCTTTCTATTGCACCCTCACAGACAGCAATTCCAGGAGCCTGCACAAGCAGAGAGAGATAGAACTATTTCCATCCAGATGATCATTATAACAACTGTAAACATGACTTTTCTTTTCCTCTTCCTTCCTCTTTCCATGTTGCTTGTGTGTCAAATCTTAAATTTAGATTGCATGCTTGGAGACTGAGCCACTCATGCTATTCCTCATTGCCCTGCCCTGAGAGATGTGGCTAAAGGTAAGAGTATAAATGAACCAAAGACACACACAGAGACAGACACACACACAGAGAGAGAGAGAGAGAGAGAGAGAGAGAGAGAGAATTGGTGATTGACCAGTTTCAGTAACCTCAGGCAGGCAGTAAACCCAGAAACTGATCACATTCTAGTTTGACCACCATGTGTAGATAGTGACAATGTCAATTCTATGTTTTAGAAGACCTTGGTAAAGTTTGCCTGGGGGGAAGGGGTCTTCCTGGAGTAGGCCTGCCTCCTGTGGCTGCTGTTCCATCTACCTATCCTGTGCATTTCACAGTAACTCCAAGGAGGAAAATCAACAAGATCACCAAGTCCAGAGGTTTGGTTGTGGGCTTCAGCAGACGCCTACTGATGCTTGTCCTGGCTGCCAAACCAGGTTCAAGACTGGTAGATCACAGTCCAGCTACAGCGATCTCACCCTTTCTTTCTCAATCTCAGACCAAAAACTTGTTACGCAGTTTAGTTGTCAAACTCTGTGAACTTCCACAGGTGCAACTTTACGCTATACGAAATGCAATAGAATTTCAGCCTCCATCTCAGCCAAAGGCGTACCTTTTCACTTTTTCACACAGATGGGAGCTAAAAAAGAGTAAATTTGCTTTAAAAACAAACTCTACTGGGTGAGATTACAAGGGTCTTTTTTTTCTGCATTTTCTGTCATGCAGCACTTTTTCTGCAAGAAAAAAAGGCAGTCTATTTGTGCAACCTCCCACTGCTATATTTTTACACAGAAATCCTTTTATTTTGCACAACATACAAAGTTTTAACAGAAAATACATGGATTCCTCCCCCCCGGTAATTACTGTTGCTGATCAAAAGAAGTGCTGGCCTTTTCCCTCTTGTGTAGGAGTGAGAAATCTTACAACTGCTGTCCCTTTTTACCACAGGGAGACACCGTGTGTCAAGGCAGGAAGAAGCAAATGAGTACAGCAGTCACATGTGTTGGTTGATAAACTGGAACCATGCCTCTTCCTATCACAGTGGAAAACAGGAATCTGACTAGCCTGTCCCCACATCCAGGACGCAGCTCCAGGATGTGGAAAAGCACTCCACCACCAGCCCATCGGCGGGCCATCAAACACGGAACCAACGCAGGTTAAATGCTAGAGGATGACAGGGGTGAGCAGAGGTCGGGGGCTGCAGGATGGGGTATCATGTCATCTCTTTTTCCAGATCAGTAGTGAGTTTCCTATCACAGGAACAAGAAACCTGTACCCTCCCATATGTGGCTGGACTACAACCTCCATCATCACCAGACATGTTATCTTGGGCCGATGGAGGTTGGAAGCCAAGACCAACTGAAATGCCACTTGTTCCTCCCTCTCAGGACCAGAATAGACAAATCTTTTTACATCCATATATTTAGATACGTACCTGTAGATCTACATCTACATATATCTACACATAAATAATGAATGATACGCTTTGCATGCACAACAAACACACACAGAGAGTGATGTATTTTCACTTTGAATATCTTATATGAACACCTCTTTTGTTTAGCACAAAATTTAGGGAAACTTTCCCACAGACACGTGGGCTATTTTGAAAAGCACAAACTAGTGTTTTAGAAGTTCAAATACAATGTCAGTAATTCTGCTATAGTGATTAGAAAGTTGTATGATTGCTCAGGAGACCTGGGTTCAAATCTCCACTCAGCCATGAAACTCACTAAATGATCTTGGGTCAATCACACTCTCCACTTAATCTACCACCTTCACAGGGGTGTTGTGAGGAAAAAGTGGAGTAAGGAGAGCTATGTATGCAACCTTGAGCTTACTAGAGGAAAACTAGAAAGCAGAGAGATTGTACATAACACATTTCACAGAAAATTCCTCACGTAACATAGGTTTTGAGGGAGGCACTGGTTTTCTCAAGAGCCTTGTTCTCCTGCAAACAAACCAGTCACGTGAAAGCTCTAAATGTTGGCAGAGCCAACAAATCTATCCACTGAATAAATTCAAGTTCTGCTTCCTCAGAAACATGCAGGTTAGCAACTGACGGGCAGGTAATCTCCTGCCTGTGCAACCAAAGGAATGTGGGTTCCGGTATGTTCCATTTGGTATCAATTAGCAAGGGAAGGAAAACAATTCAGTGCGGTAATGAACTCCAAATTGGGTGCATATTAGAGCAATTAAAAGCAATCTTCCCGACCGATGGAATTATTCTAATCAATCATAAAGACCGTCAAAATGTTAAGAAGAACCAGGCACCGTTCTGACGGCTAAAATACGATGAGCTGCAAAAGTCACGGAAAGTCTTGAGAAGTGAGAGGCACCTCTCCTCCTAGGCCTCCCTCCCCATAATACCGCAAGACCGCTTCGGCTGCAGAAGAGAGGGCACTGAGCTTGGGGAGGCCTCAATAATTCAGCAGAGGGAAAAGGAACAGCCGTGGACTTCCTGTAAAGACTGATGAGAGGGGCTTGGGGTCAGGGCTGAGAGTCGCTCCATTAATGCACAGATGGTGGCAAGTTCTTTCCAGTCACCGGCCAGCTGTGGGAAGGTGGCTGGCCAGGCACAGGCTTCTCATTTTGAACCGGAGACTCCCAATTTGGGAGGGGCAGAGGACTGATCTCCCTGGGCCCCCCTCCTCTCAGCTTTCAAGCCTTGTCTTCTTATTTTCCCCACCCACCCACCACCTCCGTCCTCATGAGCCTCGCTTTCGTTGATGAATCCAAAACAACGGGATTGCCAATTAAGCCGTCCAAGAGCCCAGAAGAGGCATCAGCTTGCAGGCCGTGAGATTCCCTGTGGAGTGTGATCATGATGTCTACTGATATCATGTCTAAAATATGGATGTGCAAAACTCACAGAAGGAAATCCTTCTTTAAAATCTTCCTCGCCGCCCCCAGGATGAGGCAAACAAGGAACAATTACCACAGGGAGGGGGGTGGAGAGGAAGAGTCTGCATGATCAGAGAGTCTTCCTGTCATCCCATTTAAACATACAAAGTCTCTACGTTAAGAGTACGAAGACCCAGATGCTTCTGCGCATGTTAATTTTTCTCTCTTTTTTTGTAATGTGCATCTTTACATGCAGTAAACAGTCAGCCACACTGCATCATGGATTTTAGTACATCTCAGGGCACAATTCTAGAACTACCTATCCTCGCTGCTGTAAAAACTACAAGCAAAGTATACATGTGTGAAAATAACTCTAGCAACCTGCAAACCGCTTCCACAGCACACACCACACAGACTGGACTGTGGTAAAGCAGATCGCACTTAGGGTGCCAACGGCAAAACCCAACATTTTACCGCAACATCTGTCTTACCTGATATTGAGCAGCAAACCTACGTATGTATACACACTGGCTCACTACAGCATTCAAGACACAGTGAACTCTGTGGAACTTGAAAGATGCTGAATTGTCCTGAGTTTGAACCTGACCCCAAGGTCTTCCAAAGCATTCCTACACAGAGGTCGGAGCTCAGGCAGAAATGGCCATTTTTGCTTTGTTTGAAAACTTGTGAGAGATTTTATTCGCCACATGAAAGCTCAGGGGCTTAATGTGATGAGCTTCTTTTTAAAAAATTGTGTTATCTACTAATCATGAGGGCTTCACAGTTACAGGGCATTTGAACCCTACGCGAACGCACGAATAATGTTGGCTAGTTAGCAATCTTGATGTAAACTTCAACACATGGGAGGAGGGGTCTCCATCACAGACTAACTTGTCTCAGAGATACTTCTTCACCTTGGAAGATGTTGGGTCTCCAGGCTGGAGATCCTCCCAGCCACATGGGCTGAGGAAACAAACCTTACTTTTGCTACTTTTTCTTCTATCAACTTTAAGCCTAATGAGCGCCTGTTTCAGAAATGGACTTTAAGTGATTAAAGTACACAAAACCTTTTATACTTAAAGATCGCCTCCTGAGTCATATTTCCTAAAGTGCTAGGCTTTGGTGAGGGTGGATACCAAGAACAATTGGGTAGAAGGGGACTTCTGCAGCTAATTCTAACGTTAAGAAGCTGGCCTTCCGCTGTGCATTTTACTGGAACTTAAGCAAGTTCCAAGAACTCTCAATAAATAAACACATCAATATATTACATATAGAACTCAAAAGAGAGTTCTAGCATTAAAGGGTCATAATGGTTTCTCTCTCTCTCTCTTTGGAGTATTTGGTTTGCTTTTTAAAACTTCTGAATCATGAAAGGACTACTTTCATTCCGTAGTATGCGACTCTTTAGAAGTCAGTTCAACTCATCTCAGAACTCAAAGATTTCGCAGTCACCACCAGCAGCCGTACAAAGCTCTCCTCCTGCTCGGAGTAAGACAGGGGGCACAGAGGCAATGTGGAGAGGGCTGTGCCAGCCATATTATAAAGCAGCCAGTGCTGCACTCCACAGAGGAAACTGAGCTCAGGAGCCTGGCTCTAAGGGACCCTTCCTCAAAGTCAGGCATTGAGTCAAGCTAGCCCTTCATGGGAATGCATGTCTTCTCTGTGGTTCACCAAGTTTCCCTTCCACAGGGATTTCCTCAGAGGCATGTGCATCAGATGTCAGATTTGCCAATGAAGCCTGTGCTTACCTTTCAGTGTCCAATCACAATGCAGTGTTATGGGGGCTGGTGGGAATCAGATGCTATGGCAAACTGACGCCTTTCTCCACTGGAGGGAGCACCTTTTCTAAATACATACTAACCACACTATCTAAGTTGACCCTCTGGGTAGGAACCATTAACAACAAGGGATGATGATGATGGATTGAAGGGGAAAGAAACCTCCCAGTAGCTGTCAAAAGATGTCAGGGAAGGCTAAGCCTTAGTCACCACCATGCAAGCACATGGTTGTTGGTTGGCTTGCTGCTCAAGTTAATATCGCGCCTACATTTAAAAAAATAATAACAACATACCCACTTCCCCCAGTCGCCTCTCAATTGCAAAAATTTTCAGCGGAATCCCCAGCCCACCGCAATCCCCTTTGCAGCAGCAACCATAGCCCTAATCAGTGGCTCCTTTCAACAACAGGGCCAAATGGTGTGGCGTGATATACGTTTGTTATCCCCATGACTTCATTCACCTCAGCTTTGATTGGGATGCAACACTGAACAGATGCGCGCACACAAACATGTGCACATACACAGAGCTATTTGCCCCCGAAGGCGCTGTCTTACTGCCAGCAGCATTTTAGGAGGCGTAATAGCAGCAGGGGGATGAATGTTTAGCAAGAAACTAAGGTGGGAGGCCCTGATCCAAATCAAGAGCAACTTCCAGGACCAGGCTACTCCGAGGATTTTATTTTAAAGAAAGTACTCAGGGTTTGCCTGCTTTAATCTCAGCAAAAGGGCTCTGCCCCATTGAGAAAATGCAGTCTCAGTCTGAATAGTGAACAGGACCAATAGAGTACCTTTATGTGCACTTCACCATGACCATACTGCAGTGGAAGTATAAACTGCAGTGCACCTATAAATAAAGGCTTCATCCAGTGCCATGGCTGACGTTGCCCCACTGCACCACAGGTGAAAATGCTCTCAAATGCCTGTAGCAACATCAGGATCATTCTCAACATAACAATGTGGTACATGGATAATCCCACCTTTTTCCTCCATGGACCTCAAGGTGGAGCACTCGTAGTTCTTCTTCCCCATATTTATCCCTAGAAGAACCCTGTAAAATAAGGACTGAGAGGCAATGAATAACCCAAGGTTATCAGTTGCCTTCAGAGCTTGGTGGGATATTTCACCCTAAATCACCCTGGTCTTGGTCAAAGACCCACCTGGAAAACCAGAGTGTCCTGTCCCATTGTGTGCTTCCGCTAAGTGGACAGTCCCATCAATGCAGTGATGTGGGGTTGTGTCACTTTCACAGGGATGGCCATCATCATCATCAGCATCATCTTAGAACTGCAGACCAGGAAGGGACCCTATGGATCATTGAGTTTAGCCTGTCAAGAAGGCACAGTGGGGATTCAAACTCCCAAACTGTGGCTCTACAGCCAGATGCCTATACCACTGAGCTATCCAGCAGTGTTCCACAGGCAGTGACCTCTATTTAAAAAAAACCAAAAACCTCTTCCTGAAGAACAGCAACACCAGGACTTACTGAAGAAGCTCAACAGAATACTGGCCAGGGTCTTGTTTAATGTTGAGATACCTTTCCTGTTTACAGCTCATGCTTCCCACCTTCCTGACACAGAGCGGAGCAGCTTCCCCTCTCCAAAGCATTTAGGCATTCCCCGAGGAATCTATTGTGGTTACACACGAGTGTGGCAATGAAGACTATTTGAATATGAATCTGCCGGATTCATTACCCCTGAAGAGAAGGTGGCTGGGGCGGTGGGGATCACCACCCAGGTACCTGTTAGAAAGCTGTCAGGGCTTGCAGAACTGCAGCATATTTGCATATCTTATTCGCACCTACACATAATTTCCATAATATTTGCCTGGAATACATTAAGGCATTTTGCACTTCCTCTGTGCAGTATTAGGTGAGAGACTAGAGGTAGCAGCTTGCACTAGAAAGCTCTTGAGATCCAGCCGCCGTCTCAATTTACAGGTACTCCCGCTCCACAGTGAAATGTTTCTTCTCACATAAAAATGGCAGCGGAAAGGAAATTAGCTTTGAGCAGGATATTCTGGTAACAATTCATGTGAGGTTTGGAGGCTGAACACTTTCTGCTCTCATATCTGCAAAAGCTCCTTGCTGAATAACATCTCAAGGAATTGGCAACTTCCAAGGCTGGCCCTACCATAAGGCAGAGTTGGCAAACTTCTCCAGGTGGCCGATGCTTGGGGTGGCAGCAGCATCTCCCCTAACCGTTATTCTTGAGCCACCCGGCATTCTCCCCTCCCTTGTATGGCACTGCTCTGTGTGCAATACTTCCTAGGCTGCATATCTTAATTTCACCTACTACCTTCAACTGCAGTGGGAAACAGAGTCCCATCAATAGTGCTGAAGTATGTTTCAGCTGCCTGTCCAGTTTTTGCAGATGCAATGGAGGGGGCGCCACTTTTTCTTTGCCTCAGACAAAAAAATTATCTTGGCCTTGCCCTCTCTACTTGCACATTCTCACCCCAATCATTGTTTTCTTCTCTAAAGTCGTTTTTCCCCCTTCTTTATAGGAGAAAAATAAATGCTAGGTTGTTTCAGAAACAGTGAAGGTCTGGAAAGAATTTAAACTTCCATAACACAGATCTATAAATGTTTAATTTTTTCATCTCTGCCCATAAGAAGCTTGTCCAGAAAATACATTATTGCAAAAGATTTCACCACTCTTCCATTAAGCATGGTTCATGATGGGGAATTGGACAGTGACCGCCACTGAGTCCCACTTAGAAGGTTTTCCTGGGTTAAGTAAAAGTTGCTCCACTGAATACACCAAGAATTAAAGTTCCAATGATTTTTTTAATTCCTTTTTGGGTGGGAAAATGTTTTGCTATTTCAGTGGTAGCAGAAAGAAAGCCTGTTTTGTTTTTGTTTTTACCAGGTACAGTAAGTCTGCTATATATCAAACCTGGGGCGGCAAGGAAATGCAGAGGAAAATAAATAGAGGGGCCAGTCACCCAAGATGAGGAAATGCATGCCACAATAGAGGGCAAAGATTTGCATAACAAGGATTTATGCTAATTTTCTGCATACATGTAAATACCCACGTAATTCCAACAATTTGAAGAGAAATGCAATACATTTCCCCACTGTGGGCACACCAGTGACTAAATACTGTGCCTGTGTTACACTATGTGCAGCTGCCTCTGGAAAGTGTTCCGAAACTTCAGGAGGTCCAAAATGCAGCAGCTAGACTGCTAACTGGGGTTGGTCACAAGGATCACATAAACCCCCTATTCCAGCAGCTCTATTGGTTGCTGATCCATTTTTGGGCAAAATTCAAAGTGCTGGTTCTAACTTACAAAGCCCTGAATGGCTTGGATCCAAGCTCTCTCAAAGACCACATATCCCTTTATGAGCCTGCTCAAGTGTTACGATCATCAGGGGAGGCCTTTCTCTCAGTCCCGCCACCTTCACGGGTGCGTCTGGTGGGGACACGGGAGAGGGCCTTCTCTGTGGCTGCTCCTTTAGACTTTGGAACTCCCTCCCACAAGAGGCCAGGCTGGCCCAATCTTTGCTGTCTTTCCGCAAGCAGGCAAAGACCTTTCTTTTCAGACAATCTTTCCCTTAATGACTGGTTGCCTGAGTGGGAGTTTTAAATGGATGGTTGTGCCTGACCGCTTTGAATGTGTTGCTTTTGTTTATCGCCTTTTAGTGTGATATTTCTTTGATCTTTTTTAGTATTTGTATTCTTGGTGGTTTTAGCTTTAAATATTGTCTTTTAATTATGTAAGCTGCTTTGGGTCCATCTTAAGGCAGGGAATGAATGAATGAATGAATGAATGAATAAATAAATAAATAAATAAATGGCTTGCACACCTATTGAGTCTTCTGTCTGGTGTTACTTGGTAACTGACAGTTCCAAGAACCTTCCTGCTCTTTTTTTATCTTTATGGTTCTCTGGCTGCATCCTGTTTGCTTTTATCACGTGCACCATGGTCCACTGTGTACATGGCTGTCCTTTTCCTGGCATCTGCACACAGGAGTATTCACTAGCCTATGGTGCATGCAGAAGCCTCACAGCTTTCCAACGGGTGAATCTCTGGCTTTGGGGACTGTAAGCCAGAGATTGCATGGAATGCTACACCCACCCATAAGGTTTTATGCTCTATGTTTCCTAAGCAGAATATTGGTCTATATCTTTAAACCAGTCTTGGCCCCAATGGTCCTTTAAATGCATGACACCTTCAAGCAAAGGGCTGCCCTCTGACTGCTCTACAATTAGACTGTCATCTGTAAAGTCCAAGAGGCACCCTACTTCGAACAACAGTGGCCAGTGGGGGAAGACAGTTCTTCACTGGAAAGTTCTACAATAGAAGTGACTCCCAACCTTGTGTCCCCAGATGTTCCTGGACTACAATTCCCCGAAATCCTGGCCAGCACAGCTAGTGGTGGAATCTTCTGGGAGTTTATAGCAATATTAGAACTATAGTGCTGGAAGAGACCCTATGGATCATCAGGTCCATCCCTGTCAAGGAGGCACAGTGGGGAACTGAACTCCCAACCACTGGCTCTGCAGCCAGATACCTAAGCCGCTGAGCTGTCAAGCAGTTCTAGTCCAAGAACATCTGGGGACAAGACTGGGAACAACTGTACTATAGAATAACTCTGTCTTTGAAGGTTTCCTTCAGTTGAAGGGCTATAAAGCAATATTTAATCAAAGATAAAGAACCAGAAGGATTGTGATGAGCAGTCTTGAGATTGGCCATCCACAATTAGCACCTGGTCAACAGATCCAACAGGCACACCAGTCAGCTGTCCACTGCCTTCCCCATTAGACTGAAAGGCACCGTAATTCAGTCTACATTATTTTTTAAAAATCTGTAATTTTGCATCAGTACATACTATAAATTGCAGACACAGGATTTTATGCTCCTTGGTTTCTTTCCTTGTGTGCTCAGCTTTTTGGTGGTATCTAAGTAACTCTCCTGCTTAGCACCCTGCTAAAAGTCTATTTCCAGGATTCCATCAGATTGGGCCCCTGTGTTCCCACTCTGGGCCACAGAGTTTTGGGGACAGCAAACGACATCATCCGCCACCAATGTCAAGATACTGTAAGTATCAAAAGTCAGCCAAGTTACACTGGTACCTGCACAGCCTCACGAGCACCTCTCCCCATCCCTAGCAGTTAAAATACAAGACTAGCAAGGCAAATAACTAACCATTTCTTAACCTTTTATGCTGCCCAATATCTCTTGCCTGATGGTAGGGCCAGTTCCACTGCATGTCAGAGCCTCATATTTTTTGTTACCAAAAGCTTTTCAACTATTCCTATGCAAAGACGGGATCCAAAAATGGTTGTAGCTTGCCGATAATAAAGGCCAGCTCTTATGTGACATCCATTGGGGGTTGTTATTCTGTGGGATAAATGATTAATACATACAGAGAGCAGGAGACGATTAAAAAATTGCTTGAAGGGTTCTTGAAGGAAAAATGCAGAAGTTGGTCTGAGGCAAAGCTCTCTTTCTCTCCTTCTCAGACACCCACACCTAGTTATTTCCCTCATCTTCATACAAGTGGCCTTGTTACATTTAAGATTATAGTGGCTTTTTAATCTTTATGATCTTTTAAAGGTGAAGAACCTCCAATTTAGGGGAGACTCTAAGTTCTATTCAAAACTATTTGATTAAGCTTCTAATACATAGTGAATTTTTTTAAAAAAACAGTCAATTCTGGGAGTATAATGGAGGAAGATGGTATATTCCCTGCTCCCCTTTCCAAAATTAAACATTCTCAGGTCCTGTAATTTCAGATGACTAAAATATTGTGAAGAATATTGTATGTATTCTTTGTTCTCACTGACTCAGGCTGCTTTAATGCAAAACGGTTTGACAAGGAATCTCGAAACCCACCTGCACAATTCACATGGCACATGCGAATATTTCATCAAGATTCCAGACCTGGGTTGTTGCGTAACAGGACTTTTTGTTGCCCTTTACAAAACAATTAAGAAGCAGGAATCTGCTGCACATACAGTCCAAAACACCCGAATTGTTTGAAAAATCTCAAACTAAAAAAAATAATAATAATTGAGAAGTCTGAATTTTTAAAAAAATGTAAAAAAAATCTTTTTAAAAAAAAGCTTTTCCAACAGACAGAAATATGTATTCCCTGTGGTTATGTCTGCCTTGTGAAACATTTTCCCAATAAATACACTATGGACTCCAACCATTATTTTCATTTCAGAAGTATGTAAAAACAAGGCATTTTAAAGATGATCCTTGGTTAAAAGAGTTAATTGTCCCATGTGTGGTCATCTGACCAATTGGGCGGGATATAAATACAATAAATAAATAAAATAAATAAATGTGTATGCATGTATTTTAAACTCCCAGGCTTAATGCCTGGTCTTACTAACTGTTGTTGTCCATTAATTTGGCTTTTTGTTGTTGTTGTTCTAAATTGTGCTGGTTTTGTCTGCCCATACGCAATCAGTCCCCAGTCAGGAAAACAGGTGAGAGGTAAGGCCAGTACCATGTTGGGGATTTCCACATGCACAACTAGGGACGAGTTCTTGGGTTCAAAAGTTATTTGGAATCCAAAGTGAAGCAAGGATATTTGTCAGTTTCCAAACCAATCTGAAGCAAAGCATGGAAGCCTGAAGTAGCATCCAAATCAAATATGAAATCTCTAAAGTAGCCAATACTGTTTCGGAACTTCAGGGATTAAAAAAGATGACGGTTAAAACAAACTCACTTTGAAAATGAAAGCAATGCTGTAACAGAACCAAAGTCAAAGGAGACTGACAGCTTAAATGGCAATTAAAAGCCCAAGCTCTTCTGGAAACCCCGATCACAGAACCCCTGGGAGAGAATTTTCTTGCCCTTGCCATCAGATTTTTTTCTCCCTTAAGAGTCTTAGCTTTTCCCCATATATGATGACACTTCCTTCTTGTTTCTCAAAGTCATCATAAATCAGCACTTGAGTTCACTGTTAAGGAAATATAACGATCACACCCAGCATTCCAGAAAACACCTGAAGGAGGATTTCTTCCTCTAGCTACTTTCCCACACAGTGTGCACCCTACAGAATGAAGCAAGGCACGTGCAAAGGCCTTCCCAGTGGTGGCACCACATCTGGGGAATGCCTTCCCCCAGAGAGACATACTAAGCTCCTATGGTATCTTAGGCATCAGGTGCAGACTTTTTACTTGAATTCTTTTTAATGATTTTACATCTTTGTGTACCATTCCATTGCTATTGGTTTTCTTTTGGATGGATGAACTGTGGCTTTTTCATTCTTTGATGCTCATTTCATCTGGGCATTACAATGTGCGGTTTTGTATCACTGTTTGTCATTTGTGTTTTGTGTTTCAATATACTGTACATGCCCTAGAGATCTCTGGTTATTTGGCTGTCTAAAAGGGGAGCAAATGAATACATGAATAAAAACACAAAGCCACACATGCAATCTATCTGATGGCGTGGGAATTCTCCTTTGGCAAACCTTGATCATATTGTGATTGGAGGACAAGCAGTAGAAAATAAGGAAAACGTCCTTTAAAAATGCAAGCTATGAGTGTGGCTACACATGTCTGCTCGAGCACACACATGTGCATTCAGACGTGAACACTGCCATCAATGCACTACAATTTTGCAGACTATCCTTGAATATACATTTGTACAACACTTCCCATCTTTTATTGGCCTCTTCCAGAGGGATCTAAGGTTGCAAGTGCCAAGGGAAGAAACCCGTTTCAAAAAAGGTCCTGAGCTGAGTAGGGAAACAGCTTTGCAGTGGGCAAAACGGATCACTTGGGAATTCAGTTCCGAGAAAAACATTTTGCAACAGGTCAAGCCAACATCATTTATCAAGCGGCACAAACATGACTTTCAAAACAGCACGCCTCAATGAGAAACAGATGTGTTAACACTTCTAAAGCTCTCCTTTGTTTTTTGTTTCTTTTCCTGCTTTAATGAATGGATGTGAATTTGGGGCCAGCAACTTTGGATAAAATTCTTTGCACATACCAAAGCAATTGAGAGGACTGGATCCTAGCTACCGTGGCTCCTAGTGGATCAGCTGAAGATGTCCTGGAGGACAGATTAAATGCAGGAAAAGGAGCCATTGCTGCCCGTATATGTCCCAATGTCTCAGGTTCTTACTTGGGACGTATACAGTGGGGATATGCTTCCATTCATATAAGGAATACATTTCTTTCACCACTGAGTAATCATGACACATCTGGGTTAAAGTGGCAAGGGTTCCAGAGCAGATAGCTCTGTCATTTTAGAAATCCAAGGGCACCTGCCAGCTCTGCTGCTCCTAAAACAGACACACAGGAATGCTGCCACCACCATGTTTGCTATAGCATCAAGTTTTTAAAAAAGACATTGCTAAAGCCACCATAAATGGTCACAGGTAAACACAGCAGCAGCCTGCAGCCTAAATCTTTTGGAACAGCAGACGTCATAGGAAAGAGGTCAATCCAACCATGTCATCACATGACTATCCTTTGAAGATACAGGATCCAAGCACGGAGTTGGAACTTTCAGCCCAATGTGCAACTAATTAGTTCAAAGGATCAATGTGACATTCAGCCACAGACCTTTCACACAATTGTTCCTCCTTTTGGTTTTGCATTGCACTTTATTTAGTCCCTTGGTTTCTAGGACAGGGTTCACATTTTTGACTCCTATATTCAGCCTCACCCCAACACTATTGCCCGTATCCTCTTTGCCTGTAAGACTTACATGAGCTTTTCCAAATACCCCTCACTTTGTTCCCTGAAATGACACGGTCTCTGTCAACACTGAGTGGTTGATGTTTTCCAGAAATTGGAATGTTCATAAACATTCCATGACACCACAATCCACAGGCTGAGGAGACAGGTGAAGCATCATAGGTCCCAAACAACTCACCAATCCACTGGAAGCCCACACGCTCTACAAAATCAGATGTTTGTAAAAGCTGTTGCAACCTACCTTGTTCAGGCACCTGAGACCCCATGGAGGTTACGCTGGTATTCAAAACATCATTAACAGCCGTGTCACAGTATAAGCCACGCTGGACGTCATGTTCACTGTCTGTCTGGTCACTCTCTTCATGCCCGCTGTCCTTCAGGCTGTTCCCCTCCAAATCTTTGAATGTCGAACTGCTGGGTGGAAGAGAACAGAGTGATGTACTCAGCCTCATCAGAGAAATGAAGAGGTCTCTCCATCCAGAGAGGACCAAGAGCTCTGAGCAAGTTCTACCTCATTTGCACCCCATGGGGTGGGGGGGAGGGAGCAAGCTCTGTAGAACCAGAGGCTAATTCCTCGCTTGAAGAATTCAGTGGGGGCCACACCGAGCCCCGGAAAAATCACTAAATAGGGAAAGAAACAAAATTTGAAGTGGATAGACATCAGTTTCTGGTTCTTTTGAAAGAAAGAAAAAAGAAAGAGCTAATTTTTACTTGTAAACAATGCAGGGACTTGTTTAAGAATGGAAATTGCCACAACTGGAGGGGTCCTGGTTCTGATTCTCATTGCCTCTCTCTTTTTCCTCAGCTTTATCCCCCAAGATCCCTGGAAAGCTCCTTGCAGACTGAATATATGAAATTGCCTTATATTGTCAGACTATTATTCCACCTAGCTTAGTTTTCATTACTGTCATTATCCACTTTCTTTGAGGGCTGGAGGGCTCGGTGGTCTCACCAAACAGGGCTTCAGGCCACCTGTGGGTCCAGAGTCCATACGTGTCCCACTCTTCCCATACGGATAGAAGAGGCTATTTCAAGAGGGCAGTTTCATTCCCACACAGCAGCCAAGCCACCCGTTTGGCTCAACGCTCAGCGTACGACAAGGCCAGGCAGAACGGGAGGCCGCCCAAAGGTGTGCGATTACAGGAGCAGCTTGCTCTGATTCTCCCACAAATGTATATAACTTTATTGCTTGCGGAACAAAGCAGGGACAAGAAGAGAACTAGCGCAGAGCAGAGCAAAAGCAGCACTAGAGGCAAGATTTGCAGCGGGAGGGGGGGAGGCGCTCTCCGCCAGAGTGGAGTAATCGGAACAGACAAAGTACAACAGCAATCCAAACTGTTCAACTCGACACGACACGTACAACTCTGGAGCTCCTGCAACAACACAGAAATAAAGGTCTCCCCTGATTGCAGATGAAGTGCGGCGGGCCGAACATTACTAGGTTTGTTTTAAAGTGCAGAACTCCCCGGCTAGGTTACTAAATGGACAGGAAACACCTAACAGGACACGGCAGCTGGAAAAGGAGCCCACTGCACTGATGAAATATTTAAAAGCACACGTCCCTCTGAGGCTGCCTCGTTCGCCACAGGCAGGGAACGCGGCAGGTCTCGAGGCCACTGCAAGCGAACTAGTGGCCAAGCAAGGGTTAAGAAGGGGTTCAACCAGTTCATTACAAGCTACGTCCAGTAAAAGGGGGAACCAGAATGTGGACTCTCTTTTTTTGGAGGGAGGGACTACCCACGCCCAGAAACCCTCAGCCAACATGGTCATGCTGACTGGACGATTCTGGAACTCATCGTTCAAAAAAGTCATTATTCCCCCCCCCCCCCCCAGGCTTCCCCAGTGAAACCCAGCTACACCAATTGAGGAAACCTCATCAGGTCTAACAATAATATGGGTATGGAACTTTTGGCTTCCCAATGTTTTAATTCAGCTCCAGAAGCCCCAGCCAACCACAAGCAATATTAGGAGAACTGTCATCTAACGTCCCTGGAGAGCACAAGGTTTCCTAGCACTGTGACAAAAGCATCTGGATCAGGCCTCTTCTGGGCCAGGCTTGTGTGAAATAAAATACAGATCACCTGGCTTTAGATCACCTATACCTTGCAACTGGAGAACTGCGGCAGATGCAGTCCAAAGAAGGAAGAAAGGGAGGGAGGGAGAAAGAGAGAGAGAGAGAACTTTTCCATATCCTAATCATAGAAAGCGCCTGTTGAAGCTCCATTCCCAGCTGCTACTTTTCTTTGTGATGCTGAACATTCCTATGCATGGATGTGCACATGTGCAGTGCCATCATTAAATACCACAGCTGTTCTCAGTCTCCCAGGGGATACCAGAATTACCATATCAAAAACAATACCCCAGGTGCCACTACAAGCAGCATGTTAATAGGGGCATATTACAATTCCATAGGTCACTGGCTGGGGTGGGGGGATAGACCATGCTAGTACATGTTATAGGGCAGAGCATGACGTGCTGTGGGTGGAGCCTAATTAGTTAAGATTTTAGCTGTTGTTGCTATGTGCTTTCACTGACTTATAGCGACCCTAACAGGACTTCCAAGGTAAGTAAAATATTTAAGGAGTGGTTTTACCAGTTCCACTCCCCCAGTGAGCTTCCACAGCTGAGCGGGGATTTGAATCCTGGTCTCCAGAGTTCTAGTCCACTACAGCACACTGGGTATCTCATAATGGTCATCATGTACCATCGAGTCAATTCTGACTTAGAGCGACCCTTTCCAGGGTTTTCCAGGTAGAGAATACTCAGAAGTGGTTTCCCATTCCCTTCCTCTAGGGGGCGCCCTGGGACTGTGCAGCTTGCCCAAGGCCACCCAGGCTGGCTGTACTCACAGGAGGTGCAGGAATTGAACTCCCAACCATTGGCTCCGCAGCCAGGTACTTAACCCACTGAGTTATGCAGTCAGCCTTACATTTTTAGCTAGAGGACCCCAAACCCTAATTTTTCATAGTTAACTTTAGTAGGTAAAGTGTTTAACTCATTCTATTAAAATCACAGTCAGTATCCTGACCTACAGCATGAGCTGCTGGACTTTTCTGTGTTTACCTAAGGAGATATCTGCTATTTCTCTGTGCAAGCATAAACCTCAACTCTTTTCAACATGGCAATCCTCAGCTTGCCCCATACTAAACTAAGTGTACTAACTTCTTAGTTATGTGAAAGGATAACCATGGACACAAGAGTGCACCGTTCCTCCTAGTATCATTTTGCAGCTTGGTCCTTCAGATTGCCCCCTTTTGTAGTTTAAATCAGCTTCCCCAACCGAGCACTTTCCCCCATGCTTTGGTCTAAAGAATGCCACAATTCAGCTTGTGGCTGAAGATGGTAAGATTTCTACTCGAGCACATCTGGAAAATACCAAGTTGGGGAACGATCCTCTAACATATGGACCTAAGAACCCACTCAATAAAACTTTATTGCTGATCTACATCTATCTCCCCCTTCAATTCTCTTCCTTTCTCTCCCCTGCATATCAACATTGATCTTCTCCACTGATCTTTCAGAAGCTGTGAGATGTTTGTCTGGACTGAAAACGGTTAATAATGAATGGTGACTTTATTGCAGTTAGAGGACTCCGATCTAGTGCAATACCAAAGTATGCTACAAAAACTGATCCATCAATGTTGGAGAATTCTTAACCAAAAATACCTTGAGTGCCTCTAAGTATATGCAGAACATTTTTATGTACTACAGAGTACTTGCTTGCATGTTCTGGCTCTCCACACTCACTGAGAATCAAAAAGCATGGTTAAAAGTGGAAATAAGTGTCATCACACAATAGAAAGAAATATACTCTCATATCCTTGCATTAGCACCCCCTGCTTATGAGTGGTAACTACTTCAAATCCCCCCACCTTTATTTTTCTGACGGAATCTCCTAGCGATCCTCTGATACTTACTTCCTCTCACCCACTGTATGTCACCATAGCAAAGGTGGTTTTTCTGCCCACTCACTCATTCACAATGTCCCTCTTGCACCCTTTGTTCACCGCATACTGTTTCTGGCAACTCCAATCCGGCAGTGGAATTTCATGCTGGGGCCAAGAAGGTATTTAAAAGGAAAGAGCTCCCCACTCTGATGCTGCTGCCACAACCAGCTCCCCCTCTCCTTCTCCTGCCTGTGACTCAGCCTCTTCCTGCTTCTTTCATAGGCAGCAAAAACAGATAAACTAGAACCATTTAAATCAAGGATAAACATTAAATTGGCCTTCATTTAGTAACCATGTTAAGGTCACTTGGCCCTTAGGTAAAGGTAAAGGTTCCCCTTGACATTTAGTCCAGTCGTGTCTCACTCTAGGGCGCGGTGCTCATCCCCGTCTCCAAGCCATAGAGCCAGCGTTTGTCCGAAGACAGTTTCCGTGGTCACGTGGCCAGCGCGACTAGACACGGAACGCCGTTACCTTCCCACCGAGGTGGTACCTATTTATCTACTCGCAGTTTTACATGCTTTCGAACGGCTAGGTTGGCAGGAGCTGGGACAAGTGATGGGAGCTCACTCCATTGCGTGGATTCGATCTTACGACTGCTGGTCTTCTGACGTTGCAGCACAGAGGCTTCTGCGGTTTAACCCGCAGCGCCACCATGTCCCTCACTTGGCCCTTAGCTGGATTATTTAATAATAATCAATTTATTCCAAACTTCATTTTAGAAACAGAATTCTTTTCCAATACTAACTCATGAAACTATAGGTCTGGAAGAGTCAAATAAGATGATGGAGATTTGAACCTGGATTCCTAGTCTTGGTCTAACACTTTAATCACTGTACCCCACTCATTCACGTCCCTCCCTTCCCCACCCTATGCTTGGCCTAGCAGTATAATGACACCAGTAACAGCGCTGTCACTGCTCTGTTCATCTGCCTGTCCACTCTATGCGCAGTGGACTGGTACACATACAGAGCAGCCCATGCATCTTTCCACAGAAGAGCTGGGTCCTGGCATTTTGCATCTAGCCAGTTCCTTTTAAAGCGGTGGCCACTTTCTGGAGCCACTGCTGCTTAGCACCGAGGATAGGAAAGCTGCTGGATCACATGTGCTGCTACTGCTTTAAGGGCAACTAACCTCAACTGCTCCGGCACTGTAATTGATTTGGGTGAAAAAATTCCCATCCCTGTAGAAAATGACCGGATGAGACCTTAGTCACTGCCCTGCAAGATCCCATTAAGCCCATAAGGAAAGACTGCTAGCCAGTTAGCAGTCATGAAGACGCCAGTTAGCAACCACAGGATGCTGGTGCGAGTTACTCAGCAACCAAATAATGCTGCTGACTACCATCCTTCTGGCATCAACCAACCCCTACGGTCATTTCCTCATAAGGGGAATTCCGCTTTCCCACAGTTCCCCGGTAGAAGATAATGGTAGACCTCACAAGCAAACTAATTCTCTGGCCACTTCTGCCAATTGGCTTTTAATGAGAAGTCAGCTAGTGCTCGTGATTTTAAGACAGATCGCCGGAACGGTTACATTTTGTGCACCTGTACACTTGAAAACCGCCATCTTCCCAAAACAGGATTCAGAGTTTTGGAAGAAAAGCCCATTTCTGGCCACAACAAAAATTTAAAATCCTCTCTTTTCTTTCGGCCTGG
This sequence comes from Intellagama lesueurii, assembly GCA_037013535.1. Classification (NCBI taxonomy): domain Eukaryota; kingdom Metazoa; phylum Chordata; class Lepidosauria; order Squamata; family Agamidae; genus Intellagama; species Intellagama lesueurii. The sequence goes on along the minus strand of JBAJHW010000010.1, from coordinate 22,913,102 downwards.
ACGCTAGTCCACAGTGATGCTTTATGCAAGCAAGGCTGTGCATACAGTGTGATTAATCAGGCCGCTCTATTTCCATCAGCTTCTTGTTCTGCTGCGCAACAAACTAAATTACTTTTAAATTTATATATTTGAGGGACAAGCACACCCTGAAATGTCCTGTGCTGTACTACAGGGCTTAGAAGCACCAGAATGGCCTATTCTGTCTTATTGGAACTGTTTCGGTGTGTCCTATCTGCCATTGTTTTGGTTGCAGTGTCAATTCCTCTTCATGCCAGCTGATCAGCCTTGAGCTTTTGCAGAGCTGGCTCATCCATTAGGCAGAGAGAGGTGGCTGCTTCAGTCAGCAGGGTGCCCAGAGTGGAAAACTCCACCACCACTACCACAACCTCCACCCTTGCTTTCCCCCATGGACAGGAGGCCCTGCTGGCATCAATGATGGCTCATTTCGGCTGAATACTGGCTCACTGACTACACACCCAGGTCTCTGGGTCTTACTACCATAAATCAGTTCTGAGATAGTTCCTTGGGTTTTAATACCCACCTGAAGTTGTTATGGTATGTATTATCATGAATTGCTCTACTGATTGCATCCCACCCTGAAATCCACAGATCTACAATAGAGTGGAAATATTTTTAAATGACAAATGAACAAATACTTCAAAGCCTTGGGAATTTATAAATGTGTGCCTCTTTGCTAAATTCTTTTCCTGTCCCCGGAGAAGCAAAGCGAACCCCCCCCCCCCCCGGGATGTCCTGCTGAACCAAGAGCCACGTGCAGGCGGAAGACAGAGAAAATCTTGCACTGAGACGAACATTAAAACTGGAACATCTTCAAATGTGCCCTTTCAAAATGAAGATATCGCTGCAGAAGTCCCTTAAACCTCGGATTTAGCCAGCAAGCACACACCACCGAAGGCTAAGGAAGAAATCAATTCAGAAAGACCAAACAGATTAATTAAAGAGTACGGATCTTAAGATTCACACCACAAAGTTAAGGCAGCAATCTGGCTTCTCCAACAAGCGACGTTTTACTGGATTAAAAACACACCAGAGGATTAATAGCTGACATTTCAGTTCTCAGATGATTCCCCCAATGTTCAAGGCATTTGTGAGGGGAAGGCTGCCTCAGCCCCCCTCGGCTGGAGTCCTTATCACCTCTCTTTTCCTGAGCTTTATCTCTCAACACCCCAGGAAAGCTCTTTGCGGTTTCAACACAAGGAAGTGCTTTATATTCTCACACCTTTGGTCCACCTAGCCTGGCTTAACGGAGGTAACTCTGCTACCTGAGACTAAACCTGGTGCTTGTGTGGAAAGCCTAAAGAAACATCTTACACCAAATTGGATCACTGGACCATCTAGGACAGCATAGTCTTGTCTGCTTGGACGTAGTCCTCCAAAGTCTCAGATGCTGTGTGAGATCCTTTAACTAAGAAGCAGGCTGTGGCACAGCAATGTTTTGCACCGATTGTGTACTTCTTTGTCACATATTCCAGCTTTCCTCCAAGAAGCTCATGGCGGTACATGTGGCTCTCTTCTTTACTTCATCCTCACTACAACCCTGTGGCCTAGATCAGGTTAAGAGGGTGTGGCTCGCTTAAGGCCACACAATGAGCCTCAGGGGCTAAGTGAGGACTGGAACAGTGACTCCCATCAGCTCTCCTGTCACTGTCCATGCTGGCTTGGGTTGGTGGAAGTTGTAAGCCAAATGAATCGAGAACGCTATTTTCGTCCAGCCCTGCTTCAGCTGGAGCTTCTAGGGTCTGAACCTTACAGTTTTTACATGCAATAGGATTTTATTATTTTTCTGAACTACAGCACCCAGATGGCTATTGGGATTGCCCCAACTAGAATTCTTGGGTCTTTACCACCCCCTACCCCCCAAAACCCCTTCACGGATTGCTGCCTTGTCGTGGCAAAGGGGCTTGAGTAATTCAGAGAAGCTATGGGCTATGCCATGCAGGGACACCCAAGACGGACAGGTCATAGTGGAGAGTTCTGACTAAACACGATCCACCTGGAGCAGGAACTGGCAAGCCACTCCAGTATCTTTGCCAAGAAAACTCCATGGACAGAAACAAAAGGCTAAAAGATATGACGCTGGAAGATGAGCCCCTCAGGTCAGAAGGCGTCCAACATGCTACTGAGGAAGAGCGGAGGACAAGGACAAGTAGATCCAGAGCTAATGAAGTGGTTGGGCCAAAGCCGAAAGGACGCTCAGCTGCGGATGCGCCTGGAAGTGAAAGGAAAGTCCGATGCTGCAAAGAAAAATACTGCATAGGAACCTGGAATGTAAGATCTATGAACCTTGGTAAACTGGATGTGGTCAAACAGGAGATGGCAAGAATAAACATTGACATCCTGGGCGTCAGTGAACTAAAATGGACGAGAATGGGCGAATTCAATTCAGACAATTACCATATCTACTATTGTGGGCAAGAATCCCGTAGAAGAAATGGAGTAGCCCTCATAGCCAACAAAAGAGTGGGAAAAGCTGTACTGGGATACAATCTCAAAAATGATAGAATGATTTCAATACAAATCCAAGGCAGACCTTTCAACATCATAGTAATCCAAGTTTATGCACCAACCACCGATGCTGAAGAGGCTGAAATTGACCAGTTCTATGAAGACTTACAACACCTTGTAGCACCGACACCAAAGAAAGATATTCTTCTCATTATAGGGGATTGGAATGTTAAGGAGGGAGTCAAGAGATAAAAGGAACAACAGGTAAGTTTGGCCTTGGAGTTCAAAACGAAGCAGGGCAAAGGCTAATAGAGTTTTGTCAAGAGAACAAGCTGGTCATCACAAACACTCTTTTCCAACAACACAAGAGGCGACTCTACACATGGACATCACCTGGTGGGCAATACCGAAATCAGATTGATTATATTCTCTGCAGCCAAAGATGGAGAAGCTCTATACAGTCAGCAAAAACAAGACCTGGAGCTGATTGTGGCCTGATCATCAGCTTCTTATAGCAAAATTCAAACTTAAACTGAAGAAAGTAGGAAAAACCACTGGGCTAGTCAGGTATAATCTAAACCAAATCCCTTCCCACACAGTGGAAGTGAAGAACAGATTTAAGGAATTAGATTTGGTGGACAGAGTGCCTGAAGAACTATGGATGGAGGCTCGTAACATTGTACAAGAGGCAGCAACAAAAAGCATTCCAAAGAAAAGGAAATGCAAGAAAGCAAAGTGGCTGTCCAACGAGGCCTTAGAAATAGCAGAGAAGAGAAGGGAAACAAAATGCAAGGGAGATAGGGAAAGTTACAGAAAATTGAATGCAGACTTCCAAAGAATAGCAAGGAGAGACAAGAGGGCCTTCTTAAATGAACAGTGCAAAGAAATAGAGGAAAATAATAGAAAGGGAAAAACCAGAGATCTGTTCAAGAAAATTGGAGATATTAAAGAAACATTCTGTGCAAAGATGGACATGATAAAGGACAAAAATGGTAGGGACCTCACAGAAGCAGAAGACATCAAGAAGAGGTGGCAAGAATACACAGAGGAATTATACCAGAAAGATCTGGATGTCCCAGACAACCCAGATAGTGTGGTTGCTGACCTTGAGCTAGACAGCCTTCTGCTTCATTGACTACGCAAAAGTCTTTGACTGTGTGGACCACAGCAAACTATGGCAAGTCCTTAAAGAAATGGGAGTGCCTGACCACCTTATCTATCTCCTGAGAAATCTATATGTGGGACAGGAAGCAACAGTTAGAACTGGATATGGAACAACTGATTGGTTCAAAATTGGGAAAGGAGTACAACAAGGCTGTATATTGTCTCCCTGCTTATTTAACTTATATGCAGAATACATCATGCGAAAGGCAGGACTGGAGGAATCCCAAGCCGGAATTAAGACTGCCGGAAGAAATATCAACAACCTCAGATATGCAGATGATACCACTCTGATGGCAGAAAGTGAGGAGGAATTAAAGAACCTCTTAATGAGGGTGAAAGAGGAGAGCGCCAAAAATGGTCTGAAGCTCAACATCAAAAAAACTAAGATCATGGCCACTGGTCCCATCACCTCCTGGCAAATAGAAGGGGAAGATATGGAGGCAGTAACAGATTTTACCTTCTTGGGCTCCATGATCACTGCAGATGGTGACAGCAGCCACCAAATTAAAAGACGCCTGCTTCTTGGGAGGAAAGCGATGACAAACCTAGACAGCATCTTAAAAAGCAGAGACATCACCTTGCCGATAAAAGTCCGCATAGTCAAAGCTATGGTTTTTCCAGTAGCGATGTATGGAAGTGAGAGCTGGACCATAAAGAAGGCTGACCGCCGAAGAATTGATGTTTTTGAATTGTGGTGCTGGAGGAGACTCTTGAGAGTCCCCTGGACTGCAAGGAGAACAAACCTATCCATTCTGAAGGAAATCAACCCTGGGTGCTCACTGGAAGGACAGATCCTGAAGCTGAGGCTCCAGTACTTTGGCCATCTCATGAGAAGAGAAGACTCCCTGGAAAAGACCCTGATGTTGGGAAAGGGTGAAGGCAAGAGGAGAAGGGGACGACAGAGGACGAGATGGCTGGACAGTGTCATCGAAGTGACCAACATGAATTTGACCCAACTCCGGGAGGCAGTGGAAGACAGGAGGGCCTGGCGTGCTCTGGTCCATGGGGTCACGAAGAGTCGGACACGACTTAACGACTAAACAACAACAACAACAACCCCCCAAAAAGGCCACCTCAGGTGTTTGATACAAATTATAGCTGGTGCGTAGATCAGGCAAGGCAAAACTCAGAACTGGATGGGAAGGGTTGAGCTCCGTGGCACTGCAAAACTTTAGGGGGTATTGTAGTCTCCTTGCTCATTATCTCCAGACAGGGTGCCTCTTAGGAAACTACAATATCCCTAATACTTTTGGGGTGGGGTTAAAGCCCCCAGAATTTTTGCTGGGGCAAATCCAGCAGGCTTCTGGGTGTTGTCATTCAAAAAACGTACATAAATCCTATCCCTATGCTCTACCATGGAGTTAGAAGCCCTCCAAGCATGTACACTGTTATTTTGTGGAAGATGTTTGGCATTGTTCTAATACAGTGGTTCCCAATCTTGGGAAACCCAGATGTTAATAATAATATAATCTTAGAAATGCAAAGCTGGAAGGGATCCTATGGATCACTCAGTCCAGCCCCTGTCAAGGAGGCACCACGGGGGAATCGAACTTCCAACCTCTGGCTCCGCAGCCAGATGCCTAAACCACAGAGGCATCCAAAGTTCTGGACTGCAACTCCAGAAGCCTTCACAATTAGTTGTGCCTGGGTTACCCAAGACTGGAAACCACTGCTCTAATGCAAAAATCATCTAGTCAGTCCACCTGCTTATCCCCCTTGCACACACACGTGTGTGTACCTAAACTGGCCTGTTTCCAGGACATGAAGTGAAGACTGCTATATAACAAGTTCTACAAATCAACCATCCACATAACACATTTTAACTCACATTCACCTTTCCAGCAGTAGAAGAGCACATAATAAGGGAGATTTACTCACAGCATGCCTTTTGTTTCAATCCCATTTCCAAAGTCTGGCCAGATTTTGCTGCTGTTAAAGAATTTCCCACCCCCAAACTAGAGTCTGCTGCTGTCCACTTAAGTTTCATGATAGGTGCAAAACAGAAGATAAAAGCAGATTTCTTCTGTGGAAGGTCAAACTCCATATTGGATTGCAAGGAACAATACAATGTAGGAGACAATTTTCCCCAGCAGCCATCACATGATTGTAGTTAAATATTACAAACAATGCAGGCAAACACCTTCCTTTCCCTATTTGAAAGGAAGCTGCTCACATTATGCTCTTAGAATTGTCATAGTAGTTATTTTATATACATAATGCAGATGAAAGGGAAAATTTAATCAAGGGGATAATCAGATCTTCTGAAAGACTTGGAAAAAACCCCACAGCACCTGTTAGGCAGTCATTTAGGAATCCACAAATACAATGACTCGAGTAAATCAACAGAATCAAAGAGCTAGGACTGAAACACAGTCCCCACTCTCTCCCTCCACTTCCAAGCATGAAATGGGCATCCGAATTAATGCTCCAACTTCTAACCAAATAATCAAGCAGAATATATCCATTTCAAAAATATTTTGTTAAACTGGGGGAGCCATTTTCAAAAGTCAGTCAGACTTACGATGATGAGGAGGAGGAGGACGACTGTGACGACTAAGGTGCCTTTTTAATTTATTATGGTATGGGACAAAAGACATTTTGTTCTACCCTCCTCAAATTTCTTGTTGTTGTTGCTTTGATTTATAGACCACTCCATTGTGCTAAAGCACTCCCTGGGAGGTTTACAACACTCTGGGTACTCATTTTACAGACCTCAGAAAAATGGAAGGCTCACTCAACCTTGATCCAGCTACCTGAATCCATTTGGATTGAACTCAGGTCATGAGCAGGCTTGACTAAAGTACTGCAGTTTAATGGCTGCACCACGCAATCTGCCCTCATAGAAACAGGAGATGGTAAGCCACCTCCTCAAAGAGGCATTTCCCCTTGTGTACAGTGAATCATCTATTCAAGGAGTTCTCATCGCTTGACATACGGGTCCATCCTCTATAAATTCTCCTTTGTTTCCCATTGTTGACAGTGGTGGGGCTCATAAATAAGAACAATGAGTCTGCTTACAGAAAGGAAGTACAAGGGTTGATACTCTGGTGTAAAGAAAATAATCTTACACTTAACATCAAAAAAACTAAAGAACTCGTAATTGATTTTAGGAGGAATAGAAATGTACATTTACCACTGGTGAGGAAGTGGAGAGGGTTGGTAGTTTTAAATTTCTGGGCACTTATATCTCAGAGGACCTCTCATGGATTATAAATGCCAACATGCTAGTGAAGAAGGCACAGAAGAGGTTGTATTTCCTGAGAATGCTCGGGAAGTTAAATTTATCTCAGCATTTACTTCTGTCCTACTATCGTAGCACCATTGAGAGTGTCCTAACCTATGGCATTCTCGTATGGTTTGGGAGTAGCTCTGTAGCGGACAAAAAAGCTCTACAGAGAACCATTAAAATTGCCCAGAATATCATCGGGCTCCAGCCATCAACCCTGGATGACATCTTCACATCCCGCTGTCTGAGGAAGTCACACAACATCCTTAGAGACTTTTCCCATCCTGCTCACAACTTCTTTGAACTGTTGCCGTCTGGCAGAAGATACAGAACAATTAAGATTCGGACCACACGTTTTCTGAATAGTTTTTATCCCAGAGCTATAACTGCACTTAATAATGAACTTAAAGACCACCAGCATTGAACAGTTGGACAGTGTTACTTAGCCTGCGGTGCAGATGTTTGTGTTCTTAGTGGGGGATTTTTAGTGGGTGGGGAGTGTTTGGGGATTTTTTTATGTGTGTGCATGTGGGTCTGGTCTCTGGGAGTCTGTGTGAATTTCGTTGTATGTGTATACAGTGGTGCCTCGACTTACGAACGTCCCGACATACGACCATTTCGAGTTACGACCAGCTCTGGCCGCAAAATTTTGCTTCGACTTGCGGCCGGAGCTTCCAGTTACGAACAGAAAAAGGCAGGGGGAAAAGGTGGGGAATTCAAATTGCTAACCGTTGGTAGGCGAAGAGGCTGCTTCTTTGTAGCTCTTTCGCCCCAACGATTAGAGTGAGTGCGATCGGAGGAGGCTTCGGACTGCCTGGTAAGGTAAGGTGCTGCTTTCTGCTTTTTAAAAACTGTTCTGGGTGGGTTTTGCAGCGTGGTTTTGGGCTGGGTGGTGGGATTATGTTTCTATGCTGTGATGGGTCTTGCAGGGTTTGTTTGTTTTTTGGTTTTTTTTTACCATTTCCAATGGGTGTTGGGGAGTTTGCTTGCTTTTTTGGTTTTTTCTTTTCCAATTTCCGATGGGTCTTGCGGGGTTTGTTTGCTTTTTGCTTTGCTTTTTTTTGCATTTCCCATGGGTCTTGCACGGTTTGTTTGCTTTTTGCTTTGCTTTTTTTTGCATTTCCCATGGGTCTTGCACGGTTTGTTTGCTTTCTGCTTTGCTTTTTTTGCATTTCCGAAGGGTCTTGCACGGTTTGCTTGCTTTTCTCCCCCCCCCCCCCCCCCCCTTCGGCTGGAACGGATTAATCGCGTTTCCGATGGGTCTTGCAGTGTTTTGGTTTTTTGGGGGTGATTTTTTTTCTTCGGCTGGAACGGATTAATTGCATTTCAATGCATTCCTATGGGAAATGGTGCTTCGACTTACGACCATTTCGAGTTATGACCGGAGTTCCGGAACCAATTAAGTTCGTAAGTCGAGGCACCACTGTACTATGTATATACTTACAATGACAATAAATTTATTTGATAGTTGGGAGCAGTACACCACCTGAGATATGGGAGAGAATCCCCACCCCCTGGAATGCCCTTCTCTTAGAGACACGACTGGTGCTGATGCTGGAAACAGTCTTGTGCTGATTAGAGATGGGGGTATTCGTAGACGAATACAAATATCTCCCCACAGATGGAAATAACCACAATGGATTAGCCACTCCTGGCTGGAGGCGGGATGACAAGCCTCTCTGCCAGGTCGCACAGTGGCTAATCCATTGCGGAGCACAGCGCGATAGGAAGATGCCACTGCGCCTGCGGCAGCGGCCAAATAGTGAGTGGACGGTCCGGCTCCATGGGGCCGGACCCTCGTTATTTCCACCTGCAGGGAGATGTTCGTATTCAGCTACAAATACCCCCATCTCTGGTGCTGATTCTTACCATTGGTCTATCTAGCCCTGTACCATCAACTCTGACCGGCAGCAACGTTCCAGGGTCTTAAGCAGGATTTTTTTCCCTAGGTCTATCTCAAGATTCAAGCTGTATTCCCACAGCCAAAACAAGACCAGGCAAGAAAGCAAAAAAGACAGTTTCTGTAGTAAAAAGAAAAGAACAGTCTAGATGGATGATGGAAGAACACTTAAGATTGCAAAGGATAGACAAGAAGCAAAAGTAAAAGGTGACAGAAGTAGGATCAGAACACTGAGCGCAGTTTTTCAGCGACTGTCAAATATAGTACGTGTGGATTTGTTTAGAACTGCTTTCCTCAAATCCATGCAGATTTCCAAAATTAATTCATTGATTAATATATCAAAATGTATATGTATTTCCTATAACTTCTTCAACTGGTTAATAGCCTTCATTCTAATCCATACTGCCTACCGTACGGTGAGAGGAAGATTGCTACTTATCCCAAAGTAGAACTAAGAAGGTGCTTTAGGCGTTTTGCCCTGGAAGCATTTTTAAGCCAACACATTCTTTTCATTCATTTTATTTATATTCCACTTTTTCTCCAAGAAAGGGACTCAAGGCAGCTTACAAAATAGGTTTAAAAGGATACAGCTCAAAATAGAACATATTACAATAATAAAACACAATTAGATTTTTAGAATTAGGTAATTAAATTGAAAGATTTGTATTAATGTGAAGATTGGAATATTTTTTTAAAAAATTTCACATTTCTCCTCAATTGCTGCTAATACTCCAGATTGAGAGAGAGAGAGAAGAAACAGTATATAAAAACTTAGGTTCGACAGCTTACAAAAGTATGTGCTTTAATACAATGTGTACAACAGTGGAACACAACAATATTCAAATTAGAGTAAAATTAAATGCAAATCATGAGAACATCCATGTGTTTTTATGGATTATAGATGACGTGCACTATGTGAATTATAAGCAAGACATCCTGTGACACCAATAGAAAATCATAATTCTAGAGGATGCATATCACAGCAAAATTAACAAAGATTCTTGTACCCCTTTGAGGATGGTGACTTGGGTTCAAATCCAGACTAAGCCATAATGCTCACTAGGTGAGTTGTGTTGTTGTTTTTTTTACCCAATTACTTAATCTCTGTTTCATAATAACCGGCTTCAAAAGGTTGTTTTGAGAATAAAATGGTCAGGAAGAAAGGCACATATGCCATTCTCAGCCCGGTAAAACCGAGTCAGGGTGGCATATATAATCTTTTGCCTTCCGGGTGTTTTGGCTTATAACTCCCATCAAGTCTGAGACAACATAAAAAACGTGGAGACCATAGTTCTGGATATTTTGGGAGACCAAAGATCACCCACCCTCGTTTTCTAAAAATGGGTGTTAACAGAAGTAAGAAATTCAGGATGGTAAAGATAACCCTTCTCAAATCCTGGTCAGGTCATCCTTTTTTCCAAAAAGTACCAACCAGCTACCAATTTCATCTCAGCATTTAAGCAGGCAACTGGAAAACACCTCAAAACCACTCAAAAAAGAAAAAAAGGGAAAAAACCCACCTGCCTCCCCCCCCCCCCCCAAAAAAATTGCTAATGTTGACCATGGCAGCAGCATGGATTGACTGTTGATCAGTCTTGGGAACCAGGTTGTATTTAAAGGTTAAAAAATAATGCATTAAGCAAATCATAGTTCCTGTGATCTTCAAAGGCAACACTGAGGGATAGCTTCAAAGATGCCGCACGTATTTTGTGCTAACTTGGTCCTACTCGACCGTATCAGCCATTAGCTTACTTGGTTGCATAAAACTGTATTTTGTTAACCACATCAGGCTGCTAGAAAATGAGATATACGCCCTCCCATGCCTTAGTAACATGCGATTAAGCTGGCATGCAGTTTAGAAGGCTGTTGTTTTCCATCAAGTTCTCCAGGATATATATATGGCCATCTTTAAAGCCCTCCAGATATAACCAGGCTACAATTCCCATCAGCCATGACCAGAGACCATGGCCTCTAGGGCAGACGGGAGATGGCGTACAACAATTTCCAAAAAGCCACCGGTCCCCCACTGCTTCTTCTGTTATTAAAGGACTCGTTATTACAACTCTATTAACAAACTGGTCTTCACGGGCTCCTAAAACCCAATCAGAAGCCAAACCCGACGGTTCAATTCCCTGCTCTTGCATATGCAGCGTCTGCTACAGGGCTGGAGCGCAGATAAAAGAAGAAATAATCAGAACGTATTTTTGTCCACTGAAAAGTGCTACAGAAATGTTCGTAATTATTATCAACACATTCTCTGGGGACCAAATTCATTTCCTCGTTTATGCTTGGATGAAAGCGGGCCACAGACAGATTTATTTTAATAACAAGGGCGGGGGGAAGCAGAGGGTGGTGGATGGCAATGAACTGCAACAGAAATGTTGTGGAGGGCTGAGAAAGAAAACATCAACAAGCCAGTTACCTATGAGTCCTTTAAAAATAAAATTAAAAAAAAAAACCCTTTCATAGCAAGGAGCTCTTTCCAGCCACATCTATCATTTTATTCTCGTGCACTGAAACAGAATAAATTCCTACGAACTTTTAAGTTGTCAGGGTAACAGGGTTCTGTCTAACTCTGTGCTACTTCCCTGTATGAATGAGGCACAGCTCATCAAAGGCAGCCAGGGAGGTGGGGGGGAGAGGGTGTTCACGTTTTCTACAAGCCCAAAGAAGTGCGATCTTAATAGGATGCAAATACCTTTCCCTTTCTCGCAAGCCATATGAAAAGATTCTGCACGAAATAACCAAGCAGAATGTACGGCGCAGGACGGGGATGGCTAAACAATACAAATTTGATTAAAAATTGGAATGCTCCTCCCTCCCTCCCCCCCCCCCCCAACCACCCAACATACCTTTTTATCAAATGTGCTCTGCTGTTCACATAGTTGGAATCGAATGAGTAGTTTTCAGTCTAAAAGGAACAGAAGAAAATCCAGTTACACACCATTCGGAACAGCCAGGTGCACTGGCGCAGAAACAACTTGGCAAGGGCTAATTTAGAGCACAGTCACGTGGGCAGCTCCAGGGCGGGAACATCTCTTCATCTGCACATGGCACAGGTAGAACGAGACACACAGCAAGGGTATCTGTCACGCGACTCCAGGGGTCCAAGTTGTCCTGTTTGTAACAGTGTGCAGGAAATCAGTCTGCGCAGCTTTTCAAGTATCAGCAAAGTTCATCTATTCATCTATGGAATTTGTAATAGCCAGGATGGAAGCATCGGTCTCTAGGTGAGATAGCTTTCAAAGGAAATTCAACAAATCATGGAGGAGAAGGCTATCAATGGCAAATCAGTGCATCTCTGGTCAATGGCAGCTTCTCATGTATTCAATCATATAAGTCCCTTCCGATCCACCTTATTGATCTCCGCTTTTCATTCAATGACACACATGGCCATTGACATTTATTTTTCTATGCAACCTTCTCTAATGGACAGATTTTGTATGCATTTCTAGCCACACCATTCGCTAATACATGCACTTGGATATGCGTTCTTCCCTAATGCATGCATGTTTGTACCCATAAAATATGTCCACTATTTCTGAGCACAGAATCCCACCACAAAATTTGATAAGGTGCACAATCCAAAGGATAACTGTGTTCCACCCCACCTATTCATCTGAGACCAGAGAAATTAGGTGAATTTGCTTTAAGGACAAAAGACATTTCCCCCCATGCCCGGTCTACTAGTCACAATGGCTGTATGTGCATCTAGGTACATGTCTTGATTTAAGCTATATTTGATTGGTGAATCAGAATATGGCAGAATAGTCTCAATGCAGAAACTCACTCATCTAGTTATTTGAGCAAAAGGGAAGCATGATTAAGCACCGCTTTTTAATGTCTGGTTCCCCTTCATTAATTACGCCTACAGTAATCATACAGATTTTTTTCTATCGGATATGCACAGTAATCTTTAGCATGATGTTTGAACAGCTTATCTTCACAGTGTACATGCATTATGATTTGCCCACAAATTGTTGGTGCTTTGTTTGGAGGGGCTGTTGATTTGGATGATTCTGTGATGCAGCTGTTTATGATTTTGTTTTTCATGCATTGTTCAAAAGTAAGGGGGAGGGAAATATCTCTTAAGCATCAACGTTATCTAAACTGTGTGAAGGGGCAGCTCCCTTATCCTTTTTTCCCCCAGTCTTCTAAGCTGCTGCTTTTAGAAGACTACAGGGAATGTGGTCATTTGGCTAAACTTGTGAGGACTCAAGGATTTAATTAAGGACTCGCCTTCCATCTCCCCCAGCAGATTGGGGCAACTTCCAGGAGGGTCATTCCACTGAACCTATCTTATTCTCACTGTGATCCTACCATATTCTGGCGGTAGGAAAAGAGAAGGATTTTCCTTTAAAACAAAGCACTTTCTTCACCAGGGTGGTGAATTGGTTTTATCCCAAGATCCAGATTCGGTTTCAGAGGAGTGGGTGAGGTCAAAAACAAAAGCGAGGGACAAAATATTTCCGCATGTTTTAGCTCAACAACCACAAGAGAGGAATTTCAGCTGCTTGTGAAAGGGGGAAAGACCCTGACAAAATCTGGGAAGCTACTAAATCACAGTATCATGGAAATAGAGTATGTCCCTCAGGGAACCCCAGAAGGGCCACATCACGCTTTCCCCTCCAACCCAGGTTTGAGGGCCTCCACCCATTTTAATGGGGCATTTCTGCATTTTGCTGGAAACATACCGGCCAAATGGGTGGAGGGGAGCAAAAACCAGCACAGGCTGTGGGTGCTCCTCAGAGCTTTGTCTGGGTCCCCAGATCCAGTTCAGAGTGATCTGAGCCTTGTCCAGTTCAATATGTGCCCCAGATTCAAACAATTTTGGAAAATCTCCTATTGATTTGCACTGGAACACCCAAATAGTGGCATCTTTTGTTTTTCCCCTGATGTACATGAAATGTCCAGATGTGATAGATTTTAAAGAGGAGTATGAACCTGCTACATTTCCGACAGGTACCTTCAGGGGTTTCTATACTGTTATTGTTACGGGCAATCAAGTCAGAACCAACTTACAGAAACCCTAATAGGGCTTTAAAGGTATGTTAAATATTTAAGGAGTGGCTTTCCCAATTCCACATATCCAGTGAGTTTCCATGGCTGAGCAGGGATTCAAACCCTGGCGTCCTATTACTCTACCCCACTACATCACACTGGGTATCATTTGAGCTCAAGGTACCTTTAAAATTAGCTTTCTTCAAGGGAAAAAAACATCTGAAGCAATTAGTGCTGCATCTTACACAGTCTGTGCTCCGGTTCCGAATCAATTTGTAAATTGGCTTTGCTTAGCCTCAGAACCAGATCTGGCCATGCCATTTTGATCCAGACCTCATACAAGTCAGCTCAAATCAAGCTGATTTAGTTAATAATCTGGGCTTCAGACGAAGCTGAGGCATAGCTCTATTCAGCAGGCTGCATTCACTTCTAGGAAGTATAGCAATTTGATGCTTGACTGGCAGTCCCTCACTTACATCTCTCATGCCAAGATCATTCTGGGCGCTTTCTCTTAAAGATTCCACAGGGCAAACCACCCTCCCCCCTTTCAACCTGACAAGCCATTGCTTGACCACAGCACTTCAATTCGCCATTCCCAAGAAAGCATCTTCAGTGCTCTCAGACTCTTAATCTGTCTCTGTGTGTGAGTGCATGGGCGCACACGCCCATGTGCAAGCACATTTGTGTGTTTTCCAATGCATTTGAAATCCCCAGACCATGCTGGTCCTTCCACAACCATTTTTCAGAGAACGGCTGGCTGACAACCACAGAACTGTTTGCATCGAAAAATTAAAAATTAAACCCAGAAGAAAAGAAAAACCAAAAACAGTGACCACACTCTGTTACAAAAACTAATTGCTTTTTAATTCCCTGACAGACCTGGTTTGTGTTGTGTTGATTTGACTGAAAGTTCAAAAGGTGTTTTCTTATTAGCGTATAATTAGCTGCTAAAATATTTACAGCATAGATATGTAAATGATGAGCAAGGCAAATCCCAAACTGGAACGGGGGGGGGGGGGGGGAAAGGGGGGACAAAAATAGGAGGTGGATAATGCAGAAGGTGGTGTGTGTGTTTTTAACCCTTTTATTTATTAAACATGGTTACACAGAGAGGTCATATAGGATTTTTCACTAACGCAAAAGCAAAACTGAAAAATCTCTGCACGAAACCTGAAGGTCACAGGATGGGTGGATGGATGGGGAGAAAAGGGCAGATCGGATGCCCATGGGCCATGAAATATTCCAAGCAGCTCTAGAGCGCTATCGTTGGGCTACCACCTTTTCAGTCCTGTTTTTATGAGCAAGGCCTGTGCACTCCGAATGGCATCTCTTGGAGCTGCCCTGAAGTGAGATTTCACTGCTAAATAAGGTGAGCAGAGACATGCACCTTGTTTAAAGGACAAACTGTGCATGGGGGGGGGGGAATAATAGGGGGACCACAGCTTTGGGAGGGAATATAGCAGCAACACACCAACCGGAAATGAGGGCCACAGTGGGTTGAACAACAACAACATACCAAACTTGGGCTGGACCCAGACTTTCTCATACTTTGAGCGGACCTACTGAAATCAAAGGGGATTTAGGTAAATCAAGACTAACTGAACACCCACTGATTTCAAGGGCTTCTCTACAGAATAACATAACTTTTCTATCTCTTGCAGGCTCCAACACGAAGACATGGCAACTTTCCCCACTCCCCGGATCGTTCCTTCAATGGCTTGGGCACTCACTATGGACAACTCTAGCTCTGCAGAACAATCCCTCACAGCAACCTATTTCGGCCTAACAAGTTCTCTGGAGAGAAATTCTTGCTGCTTTTTTTTCCCCACCCCCATAGGCAGGGTAGCTCTCCAGAGAGTCCACCTGCCCTCCATCTTCCTCTGAAAGGGTCCTTGAAGTGAGGCAACTAGCAGGCCATTTCTCTGGAGAGCATGTATACCATACATTGTGCTCTAAAGAACCCCACAGAGAGCAGGGGTAAGCACTAAGCAAAGTGACAGTGGACTTTTTAATCTAAGCTGTAGAAGACTCCAGAGGATACTAGTTCTTCTTTGCTTTAAACAGCAGGAGGAGTTGAAAAACTGAACTGCTGGATAGCTCAGTGGTTTAGGCATCTGGCTGCGGAGCCAGAGTTTGAGAGTTTGATTCCCCCCCTCTGTGCCTCCTTGACAGGGGCTGGACTTGATGATCCATAAGGGTCCCTTCCAGCTCTGCAGTTCTATTAAACATTAACCACAAGCAAGCAAGAGCATTTCCACTGGCGACTATCCTTACTGCCCCTTCTTCCTCATTGGGCAGAAGGATGCAGGAACAACTTTATTTACTGGGCCATGGCATCAGATAACCCAAACCAATGGGAAGCCTGCTCCTGCACACCAGAAGGAAGACAAGGGCAGCCATGGAGTGATTAAAATGAAGAAATATAGCTGTACTGGGGGTGGAGGGAGACATGACCGCTAGAACTTGCAGCCAGAGATAGACATATCAGTGAGTGGACAACTGGCCAGCCCTGCCAAATGTTTCCCCATTGACCCACTTGGGAATTTGCTACAGCAAGAGACCAGCTCAGCAAGTCTCTGAGATGCCCACCACAGAAACATTTTGGGTCGTTTCAACCCACCTCCTAGATGGGCTGGCTCTATTCAATCCACTCCACAATAGGCTTCCCCGTTGTACCCCTTTCTCCTACCCTCCTTCCTTCCCCTTTGTTCTAAGCAAAAAAAAAACTACAAATATTGTACCCTTCCCTCATAACCAAATTGATTTAGATTTCTCTTTTCTCCACATTGCCTGGATTTACAACATCCTTTTGCATCTGGGTCGTGGCCAGTCAAGGCATTCCGTTTTTTAAGAACTGGCTGTATCCCTGGTAGCACAGAGTGGAATACTATGGTCAGTTTTGAAGTCTGGGCAGTGCTCGTCACAGTCCTCTTAGCCATATTCCAAAGGAAAATTCAAAAAGGCAACCAGCTGGGAGGATCTATATCCACAATGTTCTAGCTATTTTTATTGCTACCAGGAGAAGGTCCTTTGTACAGGAAATGTTTTTTTTTTCATTCCCCAGTCAGAACCAACCCACCCTGTAAAAACTATGTGTGACAATACAGATAGCTGACCATAATGCACTGCTGCTGAGGAAACCCATCTCTGTCCCATAGCTACTGTGAGGACTGCAAGCTAAGCACTGACAGAAAACGGGAGCAAGGGAGAGGTGGCCGACAATGTAATTGTTCCTGCCTATCCCAAACCCCTGGAAATCTGACCCTACAAACTTTAGCTCCGCTACACCAGCTCTCAACCCATGGCATTGCTACAGTTGTCCTCCTTCGCTACCGACAGCTCAAGGTCCCAACACATCATACACTCTGCCCTTGACTAAGGATGCGATTTTTGGGTTTTTCTGTACTCCAAATACCGTATTTCGCCCAGACGTCCTTCTCAAAAAAAAAAAAAAGCTAGCACCGGAGCAGGAACAGAAAATTCAAGCTGAGCTTGGCCTAGCTAAGCCTACTAATTTAGACCTTCCTCCCAGGTACATCACATTGAGGTGTTGGTAAGGTGCCTGCAAGGTTGGTAGAGCTCCCAGAAAAGAAATTTATGGTACTTGTAGTCCGGAAAATCCAAAAATCCCATTCCTGCCCCTGACAGCATGAGGCCCCAACCAACCATCTATTACACCACTAATAGCACGATGTCTCCAGTAATATCAGTATATCCCACCATCTGAAGCTTCAGCTTTGGGATATAGGAGAGCATCTGGAATCAAAGGACGTCTCTTTTACAGGCATCCCCCAGGGAAGCCCAGATACTGTGACACTCTCTCCAGTACTACACGGTGTGTGACCTCACTTCCTTTTTCTTCAGTCACTTCCACTCTTTGTCAGCTAGCACAGAATACAGGTGTCCACACTAAGGCCTGTCCACAGGGCTGCTGCATTCTCAATTTATGCTCTACCTCTGTAGTTTTTGTTTTTTCACCCCTTTCAAAATCCCATTGTTTCTGCTTTTCATAGGAACAGGTATGAAGTGCAGAACAAAGGAAAGAGAACAGCTTTGGTGTCACAGTCTATTAGGCCGTGGAAATGGTTCCCAAGGGGAAGCAACAGGCATTCAGCTTTGCCTGGCTTGTTCAAAATAGAGCTGGACAAAGCACTAAGGAATATCCAGCAAGGAACACGGTGTGTTGGCAAAAGAGATTTGACAGCTGCTCTGACTCAGAATCGGCAGTTCTTTTAGTAATACGATCTCTTCCAAAGAGAAGGGGGGAAAGCAAGAAAGAACTTCCTACAAAACCTACCACACAAATTCTGGCACAAAGGTTGTCCATGTCCTTTTAATTGAATAAGCCCAAACTAGGCTGCAGCTCCTCTGCTGCTGGTTGATGTTGCGGAGTGTTCACAAACAATTAAACTGCTCAGGGCGAAGGTATCATCAACAGCGTAACATGGATGAACATTTTCACTTACAGGATGGAAAGGTTTAGACAGGAAGAAAACAGCATAGAAGCCCTAGACATGGCATCAGCAGAGAAGCAGCAGCACTGGGCTGGAGGAAAGGTTGGCAAGGAATGGGGGAGAAGAGAGGACAAGGGATTAACAGGAGAATAGATCTGAAGAAAAACAGGCACAAAGTCTGGAAAGAAGGAGGCCATTGAGCTTGACACGAGACAGGCAATAACATGGTCGATGGGGCAGGGCAGAAGACTGGAATCTGAGGCTGAAAAAAGATTTATTAATGGGAAGGCAGATGACTTTGTTCAGTCCTTAAGTCCCACCTCACAGGCACTAGTCATTTTGCTCAGATTCCATCTACCAATTACACACATCCAGACTTTTTGAAGTCCTGAGATTCTACAAGGCACCATGGCATCCACTGTGGAATTTCAAGCCTATTTTTTTCAGTCATAAGGACTAGAAATATGATAATGTTTTTTTTTAAGGTGATGTTCCTGCAGAATCCTGTGCTAGACGTTGAGTATGGTGGAATTCAGGCAGTGAAAAGCACTTCAAGTTATAACTCTTATGAATACCCATGCCACATACTCTTGACATGGCAAAGGATCTCCTTGTCCGGAGGGTTCACCCGGTCATTTCACATCACTTCCCACTGCCCCTCCCCGCCATTAAACAGACACACAATCTTTAGGCTTGCAGAAGTCTTATGTTACCAAGCGTGCCTTTGGTCGCCAACTTTTATTCTATTGGGCTCCTACAGCCCTGTTTATATCTTATCTAAGGACCACTACAGGCTTCCAAAAGAAATAGAAGAACTCCATCAAAGGATAGGATTGTGTGAGTTCTCAGCTCTACACTTGTAGGGATAGAGTCCACCAGCTGCCCCCACCCAAAAAGACTCAAGCTTTGGTTAAGCAGGAAACAGAACACTTTATTTGCAAGGCTGAAACACACTGATAATATTCAGTACTTTTGGTACTCTTGCATCTTCTTTAACCTTTCCCTGAACACTGTCTCAATATGCTCCCTTCACAATACACCAGACTACACTCCCCCCTTTGACAAAACACTACCCATAACTCCACATTTTCTCTCCCCTCCCCACATTCAATCTCTTTGGCTGATTCTAATAGCCACTCCCCTTTCTCACCTCCCACAGCATTCCAAAGACTGTGATAGGCTGAGCCCAAAAGAGGGTGGATACCAGTGCTGTCCATCACACTTTATTTCAATGTCATCTCCAGTTTTGGGGGGGAAAGGCCTCAACAGGTTTGATTGAAGTGCCTGAAAACAACTCAGAAGTATATTGTGCCGAGAAATGGTTCCCAACCTTGGGCCCCCAGATGTTCCCGGACTGCAACTCCCAGAAATCCTAGCCAGCACAACTAGTAGTGAATGCTTCTGGGAATTTTAGTCTAAGAACATCTGGAGACACAAGTTTGGGAACCATTGCTCTTAGAGAGTCTGATTGACCATTTCAAGGCCCACATTAAAAAGGGGAGAGGGTGGGAAGTTGGGAAGTCAAGAGTGGCACATGAAGCCCATTGCTTAATACCAATGCACATCCTCACGGCTCTCCTTTCCACCCAAACCACTTTTCTATCTTTCCCTATGGCAATTATAAACAAAGCAAAAAGAACAATCTGTCAAGCCTATGCATCTTTAATGGTGTGATGCATCAGGGAAGAGGGCTGTGTCTCTCACTAGCATAATCACAGAGGCAGGACATGCAAGACTGGAACCGCACAAGCTTATGGCAGTAGAGAGGCTCTGCTCTGGTTCCAAGATAATCAAGCTTAAAGCTGTGCTGACTAGCCGTGACCTTTTTCAAAAATACAAACACAATATCTAATTTAAGAAAAACAGGAGCCTCCCAGGGAGAAACACGTTATCTGGAGAAAACTGGGGGGGAGTCGGCCTCACCAACACCGTGACTCGGTTATTGCTTTCGCTTCGTAATTACTGCTGTACAGCCAGGCTGTAGATTTAGTGCATAAAAACAGTCTCTCCAATTGCGTCCTCTTCATTCGCAAAAGATGGTTTTGAATATCAAAGCGCCCGGGGTCTCAGCAGGAAAACACAGGCACACTTTTTGTCAAATTACATGGCCTCCGATTTCTGACACAGGGTTGTTGGGACGACAGCCATTCTGATGTGGAGGATGCTGTTGCTTCAGCTCTCTTAACTCAAGGAGGGAAAGGGAGAGGGAGAGAGGAAGAGAGAGGGAGGGATGATCTACCTGGTGGCAAACATGGGATTCCGAACCTGAGCTTTGCAGGGGAAAAGCAGCAGGGGGAAGGGACGCTTACCTTGCCTCTCTCCTGCTGCTTTCCATGTGCAATGCCCCCTCGGCTGCTTTCCTGCATGTTTTGAGATGCCGTTGCCAGTCATGTGTGGAAAGGGTTGCCAGTCAAGATAGGAAAAGAGGGGAAAGAAGGTGTTATAGAAGAAGAAGAATCAGAAGGGAAAGGATGAAAATGCATTCATTTATGGAATTTGATGCCACAAGGAGTGGAGGTAAACATCAGTAAAACAGGTGGTTACATGAAAACTCTGTAAGCATTGAAAAAGGAATATTTATTTATTTATTTATTTATTTATGCTCAGGCTTGCTGAACACAACGAAGAATGTGACCAAGGGGTGTGTCGACATATGCCATCTACGTCCCCTGTGTGTTTGACAAATGTAAGAAGCTGCCAGAGCTTGGAATTTTAGAAGGAACCCACTGCTAGACTCATTACGTCTTAGAAACAAAGTTCCCGTTATCATTCATCTGATCGCAGAAGTAAATCATTGTGTTCCACATTATTAATGTGTCCCATTGTCACTGCCTGCTCAGGAAAAAAAAAATGAAGGAATACTCCCTGGTTCCCCCTAGTGGCCTATTATGATACTGTGCTTCAGAAATAGTTATAAAAAAACAAAAAATATTTCTCTCTCAAATAGGATTGAAAAGAAAATGGTTCTAACCCTGGAAAAATCCTTTCAAAATGATTCTAAAAGTAATTTTTTAAAAATAACAGCTTGTTACACACGGCAAGTACTTGTAATGTTTTGTATTAGACCAAAGTAACTTAAGCATCACTTATACCAAAAAAGTAACTTTGTGCTCACTAGCTATATTACTCATTACCAAAAAGTATGTTACTTCCAATTTGTCTGGGAGCTACACTCATCACAGACAGCAACATTATTCCAATTTCAAGCTTCTTCTTTCATTGCACCAAGAAGTACTATAAGCAGCTGCAGGGAATCACATTTTTACCAAGAACAGTACCATTCTAGAGTAGATACATACAGAGGAGTACAACTAAAACGTAAGGACTCTAGAAATCAAGCCCCAAGAGGAAGAGTTGAAAAAGTGGCCCTATTTGGCACAGAGAAAAGACAACTAAAGGCAGGCGTGCCGGCTGTCTTCAAATAGCTCTTCAAGGCTCTCATCCAGAAGATGGGAGTGGCTTGTTCATTGCAGAGTTTGGAAACAACTCTGATTCTCTGCAAGAGAAACTGCAGTCTCAAAATGTAAGACAATAAATCCTTTATTTCAATTTAAAATTGCCCACTGCATTTCAGCCTGACTTTATGGCCTCCATCAGAGGCATTAACTTTTGGTCTATATTAGATCTCTTTTCCTTTATTTGCACTGTACACAGCTCCAACGGAACTAATATAGACCAAAAATCAACCCTCATAGGCCTGTGTTTTGCATCAACACAGAGGAATGCTGGATGCAGCAATGTAGACGGGTTTTTAAAAATTGGAAACAACTAGAAAATTGCTTTTGAAACAGCAACTCAGTTACAATTACAGTTCTAAAGTCCCCAAAGTAGTCAGCTATCACTGCTCACAACTCATGGACCCAGTGACGGAAGTGAAACCAAGCGGGGGTGAGGCACCCTCTCCTTCCTCGGTCTCTTTGCTACTATTGTAGTTGCAAATTTTTTAAAGTAACTTTTAACTTTCTCATTATTCAAAAACAGCTAAAAGAAGTTTTAAAAAGAAAACTTCAGGGTGCTAGAAGTCATTCGCTTGTGGTACAAAGCACCCTTTAATTGTGAGGCCACACATCCCATGTAACTGTTGATGTAACTGAAATGCAATGACAGTTACAGAACACAAAAAGAGCCAAGTTTTCCCTTCTTAAACACAATCACGACATAACTTAATTATGTCTTAGTTACTGCAATACGAAACAAAGTTTGAAGAAGTTATTTTTCTGGATGCCAACGTCCAGAATTCCTGAACCAGCATCGTCCTAAAATAGCTCTCTTAAAGAGTGTTTGGAAAAAAAGCCGATTGCTTTTATTTTAATAAATTACAGTGTGAGGAAAAAATTCTCAGTAAACAAGCTGTGAGAGGAGATGAGCTGTGGAGGCGAGGAAGAATAGCAGCAAATTTTAATGCCCTGGCTGGTTTTACTGGAGGTTGTGGGCTGGTCTCGTGCTGTCGGACAGTTGGCTGATTCCCATCCAATTGGATGCATCCCCACCTCCTAATGCCAGCTGCTGATGTCCAACTCATTCGGTTCCCACCTGCACAAAACTGCTTGGAGGGCCAACTCTGCAAGCAAATGCGGGGAGGGAGGCACAAGCCACACACACACTCAGGTCTATCTGTCCCGGGGGAAAGGGACGTGGAACGGACAGGGAAGAGTTCCAGCACCGCTCTCTGCGTGTGCCTGGAGTCGAAGGATGAGCAGATGGAGATCTTCCAGCTAGACAAGAGGAAAATGCACCATGCCCAGCAAAGGCTATAAATAAAGGCTACACATCTTGAGAGGTGGGGAAAGCAGGAATTAACAAGATCAGGCAATGTTTACGTGACTGGAAGCAAATGGCATTGTGTATTTCAGCAAGGATCAATGCAGGGCAGGCAACTCCAGATTTATTTCCTTGCTATTTGTACATCACACCTTTCCTCCAATGAGCTCAAGGCAGTGTACATGGCTCTTCTCCTCTCTACCTTATCCTCACATCAGCCCTATGGAGTAGGTCAAGGAGAAAGAAGGTGACTGACCCAAGGACACCCAATGAGTTTCATGGCCAAGTGGGGCCTTGAAACCAGATCTCACAAGTCCTACATCAACACACTGATCAATACGACACTGTCCTACAAAAGCAAATGCAAGGACATATGTTGGTGGACTCCAATTCCCAATAAGCCCTAGACAGCATCACCACTGGCTAGGGATTCTGGGAGCTGGAGACAGTATTTTGAGCATCTATATATAGTTCCTATCAGCTCTCACCAATATAGGCAATGGTGAAGTGATGGTGGGGGCAACTGTGGTTGAACGACGCGTGGAAGAGCCACTAGTTGCCCCACACACACACACACTGACCAGCAGGAAGGATATTGACTTTGGTCTACACTGTGCAAACACTTCTTAAGTAAATTAGAAAAGGAAGACAGCAAAAAATTTTTGAAGAATCACAAAAGTACAAAAGAAACCCTGCCAGTTTTGGTAATGGAAATGTGCAGTTATAGCTATGTGAAGAATAAATGTTACCTTTTCCCTCTAAACCCTTCAATTAATATCTATCAAGTCAAATAAATGTTTTATCAACTTCATACGGATTTATTGCTCCATATATTTAATCAGAGGTCATTCTTCTCTCATTAAAAGCCATCCTTTCCCCTCCTTTCACTGTACTTTACCCTGGTTTGTTTATTAGTTTAATCCCTTGGATAAGACTCCAATAATTTTTCATTCAAATCATCCACAACAACAGTGTATCTACATTTGTGCAATTATAGCAGTTTGGTGGCACATCCTGTGGAATTCAGGGACGTGACATTTGGTGACATTCTCTAGTGCCTCCCATGGACGTAGAACAGAGAATTTTCATTCCCTCACCAAATGACATATCCAGGATTTGGAAGGAGAGAGCCACCTCAGTTAAAGTGAGATCAAATTGCTATAGCTCTGTAGTGTAGAGCTGTGTTAAGTGCCTGGATCTTCTTTCAGTGCAGGAACCCATCTAAGCTTTGTTCCCCTCAAAAAGGTCAGTGCCTAATGTGGTTCCAGCTGCTGTGAGGGTCATGAGGTCATGCGTGGGGTTCTAGGTCTCAGAGAATTGCTGGAACTCCAGGCAGGGAAACAAAGCTCAAGGTCAGTGGTGCTGGAAGAGGAGACAGATTGCTTGATTTCCCCACACCGTGTGTGCTGCCTTCAAATGTGTAAACTCATGCCTACCCATTTCCAGTGGATACTATCATCAACGTATACCCTATGACATCACAAGGGCTCACCCTCCTGTCTCAGCTTGTGCCCCTCACATGTCAGAGAATGGGAAGCTCCTGGCCTAGTAACCTTAGCCATGTGAGTGCTAGACTCCTGCTATCCTTACACACTCGCCCATCTAATTATCCTCCCTGAGTGATCAGGCGTTCTTTCAAATGGAAACGGCTCTGCTTCTGACCTGCTGCAGTAGAAGATATTATATAACCCGTCAAATGTATGTTGACATCCCATGGGAGACTCTCAAATCTCTCAGAGGATCTGTGTCTCAGATCAAGGTTTCTCTGCCCTGGGGCGGCAAAGGCAAATGCTGGATTTGCTGTTTTTTTACTGAGTAGTCTTTAAGTACCAGTGTGTGAACAGAGTGGGCTGTGTAGAAAAATAAAATATGGAAATTCAAAAGGGGCTATTTTAATTCTATTGGATTCTTCTGTTATCCAGTTGTCTTAAGAGGGGGGGAAAGGGTACACCACAGGACACTGATTTCATGAAGACAGTGGATGAAATGTAATATCGAGTTAAACTTATTTTAGGGAAGGGGGTTCAGCACCTTGGATAGTTCCTATAAAGTCTCTGGACTAAACTTATTTCCTGTATTAAGTGAAGTTATTGGAGGGCAACGGTTCTAGTTCACTTTCTGTTTGTGACAAGAAATGATGCAAAAGGTGCCTCTCCTAGTGCCAACGTGCAGAAGGAGGGTAGAGTATCAATAAGTACCTCTTTGAGCTTTTCCGATAACATATTCCTGCCAAATTTATACATATAAACCTTTTCTCCTTTCTTGAAAGATCAGGACCCACGGTTCCATCTTTCAAGTAAAAGTTCTATGTACATACAGGCAGAGCTTGGAAACAACATGTTGATGTAACACATTGAAATAATGATTTTTGCATTAGACAGGAAGACAAGCAAATTGAATCCGAAGAATAACATTTTAAAGTACAATGTTTAATGTTTTAACACTACTTTCAGAATATTATTCTCTTAAAACCAAACGTGTTCTTTCTGTGTAACGCAAAAGCAACGATTTTAATATTAATGTGTTTAATCTAACATATGATTTCCAATCTCTGTGTCCAGGTGTATCTGTGTAGTGTTCATTCTGATGTTCCACCTAAGTTTGTGGGAGGTGAACACCTGAAGGTCAGAACAAGGTCAGCTCCTGCAGTCTTCATTATACACTGATTGAGAACACAAAGAGGAAAAATGCATCAAATATTTTCTCTGCTCCACTCTCCGTATTTCTCCTTCTCATCTCCTTCTCAGATCATCTCTAGCCTACAGGCATACAGGTTTAGCGGTTACTCCATCTCTCTTGGGAACCCTGAGAATTGTAATTTGGAAGGAGGAGAAATAAGGATCTATAACACAGGCTACTTTTTGCTCACACCAAATGAGAACTCCCAGGATACTTCAGGACAAAGTCATGATGCTGAAGAACCACCAAATTCAGTATAAATGAGCCATAAAGACAAGTACTCACTCATCTTCCTTCCCTCTTCCCATTCTCCATCTTTCTACAACATCTCTTTAAGGCACCTGTTTTGGTAGTTCATATGCAACCTACAAGTGGATCCTGTCTACTAGTTAAAGCGCAATGCAAGGGTCACACCTCCTTGTCGATCAGCCACTGGGGATCACATCCTGGCAATGGGTACGTCCAAAACCAGCAGTGGGTGACTTCACATCTTTTCTCTTTCATTCTGCTTCCTATTCATAGTTGTAGAAGGGGTAGCCATGTTAGTCCATGCAAGACATTTTTTAGACATATTAATCTATCTTTATTTATTATTTTTAACCCATTGCTGCTTTCTGGGGAGAAAACAATGGTGTTAATTAAGCAAGCAAGCAAAATAAGTTTATTGCGTGGCACACAGGCCATTGCAACATACATCGGATAAAACAATATAAAACAATATAAACAATATAATATAGTCCATTAGAATATAGTACAATAAAATATTAAAAGCCATTTAGGATCAGGTTGATTTCTATTACAGCACAAAATTTTAGCATCTAAGGAGAGGACAAAGACAGATGGAAATTAAGAACAAAAGGGTCTATTAGCCATCTGCAAAATCTCTTCCAGAATCATGGATGTGTCCACGAAAGCTCACATTAAAAAACAGAAAAGTTAGTCTTTAAGGTGTTTTTTTTTACTTTTTATTTTTCCTTTGTTTTCACCTATAATTCTGCTTCCTGATTCTCTGTCGCTTTTCCCTCTTTCTCACCATGCAGTGGGATTCTGAGGAAATGCCTGCCAGACATCTGAACAGATCATTTAGGAAAAAAGGGGGTTCGAAATTAGGTTAAGGGGTAGGTCTCACTCTCAGGGCAGAGATGGTCAAGGAACAGAGAAGGTGTTAGTGGTCGCAAGAGAGATCACTAAAGAAGGCAACTCTGGAAACTTTTAGATAGGCTCCAATCAAAGTCTGTTGCCTCATTTTTGCCTAGTTGGAAACAAAAATGAAATTATGCCAGAAAAGAAAAAGGGTAACAATTGGACTGTGATACTTTGATATATACCTCTCTCTTTCTGTGTGTATTTGAAACCGAAGCTCAAAAAGCAAATTGCTCTAACGAAAGGTCAGAAATTGCACATACATGTGCGTGCGCATGCACTCACGCACACACAGAGGGAAACGTGGGGATTTTTGATTTTTTACAGACAGACATTTTAACAGCAGTTCCATCAACGAAAAAGCCTCAAGCCCCCATGCAGCTTACTAATGTATAATTTCTCAAAGTGCTCTTAGCTGTTGTCTTAGCAACACAAAACACAAATATATCAACAGAAACCTTCTGAAACAGGCATCCTGCAGAGACATTTTAGACATATTAATCTCTCTTTATTTATTTATTATTTTTAACCCATTGCTGCTTTCTGAGGAGACAACCATGGTGTTCAATAAGAACAAAAGGGCTCACGGATATCTACAAAGTCTCTTCCAGAGTTGTACGCTGTTGGATGCCCACTTGATAATTCAGTGACCCAAGAGTCACTAAGTACCAATAAAAAGTATTTAAGAGTTCCATGTTCTTATTGAAAGAGGTTACATTGGTATGTTGTGTGTTTTTAAATGATTTAAAAAAGGAGGAAACTTTCCATTAATCAAACCACATATTGTTTTTTAAAGATTTGGCTAAATTTTAATATTTTTAATGTAATGTGTATTACATGCTGTCAGGTTGGAACTGGAGACTCGAATAGAGTTTTCAAGATAAGTGAAATATTTAAGGAGTGGTTTTATCAATGACACACACACACACATCAATGAGTTTCCATGGCTGAGCAGAAACTCAAACTGAGGTCTCCTGAGTCCTAGCCCATCACTCTATCCACTACACCACACTGGGTACCAATATTTTTAATACTAACACATTGAAATTGATGATTCTGTACACTAGGCCCAATCAGACTAGAGTCCAGATTTGGAAAGCCCTTGACAAGACCCTCTCTTATGATGGTTCTCCCATCTCAGAACTAGAAAAGAGTATACAGTTTTGCTGCGTGATGCAGAGATTTGAGCAGTTGTCCGGTGATGGCCCTGGGGTGAGAAAAAGTGAGAATCTCTCTTTAAAAATAAAGTTTCTAGATCTCAAGCAATGGGGTGAACAGCCTTGAACACGGGCAGGCAGTAACTGTGGAAATCTAAAAAGTTTGGAAAGAAGATTTGCCGTGTTCCGTAAGTATGGCTTCACTGACAGATGACAGCTGGGTGGCCTCTGACTAGCCAAGGAGAGCCTGGCAAGGGGACAGTAGAGAGAGACACGGCAGAAGGAAAGAAGGAGGAAGGGTAGCCCCACCTACTTTTGGTTTCAGTCTTACCCATCCTTGCCTGCAGCACCCCGAGGCAACATGGCTCTCAAGATTAGGAATGTTCCACAAACCCTGATTTGGAGTCAAAGGGGGAAACTCACCACAGACGTTACCAACCATGGCCCAGCTGGAGATACATGGGATGGCAAATACTCTTCCCTGAACAGATGACTATAACTGTTCCCTCTGATTTACAGAGAACTGAGACACAAATCAGAGACCAACCCACACAAATGTTTGGACAGCAAAACAGCTTGGACACAGCCAAATCTCTTTGCCTAATGTGCACTCTGCAATTACAGGGGTAGCAACATCAACCTACCTTTCCAGATTGTTGTAAGAATGGCAGAAATAATATACACCAAGTGCAAAACGTATTTTAACGCTACCTAGGCTGATAAGATGGATCAGTTAAGGCATGTGTTGGCCATATGTGCTCATATGGATCACACCAGCCTATCCTCACTCCATCTTTGTTTTTAACACTTGAAAGTGACACCCCCAGAGCGGGAGGCTCTCATATATGTGTAGACTCTGCACATGAGCCACTTCCCTCTGTTTTGTGTCCAGCTGTGGTGGGGAATCTATATATATAGAAGACTCCCTCTATCCAGACTGTCATGATCATCTAGTGAAAATAACAGAGGATGAGCAGAGCTAACACACTTTGCTCATCACATGAGAAGACCACAAGCTTTGAAAACAGACGGATGTACAGAGAGACAGACAGGCAGACAGAAATGCTAAGAGCTGATACTCAAATTCCCAGATGCGGTCATAACACACATATTGGTGCTAAGCCAGTTAGTCAAGATGCCAGCAGTACAAACTGCTGGATAGCTTAGTGGTCTAGGTAGCTTGTTGCAGAGCCAGAGGTTGGGAGTTCAATTCCCCACTGTGGCTCCTTGACAAGGGCTGGACTAGATAATCCATAGGGTCCCTTCCAGCTCTGCAGCTCTAAGATTATTATTAAATGAGTGAAGTACATGCTGAGTTTTAAAGCTACGCCACAATGAAATAAATAAATAAATAGCTGTACACTTTATGGGGCAACTAACAAATCATTGCATCTACAGAACTGTGAGCCAAAGCTGACACACACAGAAATACATGGATTGTGGGTGACGTACAGCCATTGACTTCATAGAAACCCAGCTGAAGTGTGCCTTCATCACACGTCTCCCCCAGCCCTTCATTGTTCAACCGCTATTTTTATTGCATCCATAGTCTGTTTCATGTCTTTGAAGCACATTTTATGAGTACAATTTATCTCCTGTCATATAAAAATGTTGAGCATTTTCTGAGAATTAATCAGAAAAAGAAAAACGAGTTGTGGGCCACACCACTCACTGTTGGTAGCTTTACCAATAACAATGATCTCTTTGTACCTTTTTTACCTTCAACTGAGCTGAACCGTACTTCTCAAAATTTCAGAGTCAAATCTGAGAATACAAGGAGATCCCTTGTGTATCAGATGGGGAAATCCTTGTCATGTCACAGAGGCATGGCAGGCAAGGATTGGGATGGGAGAGTATCTGAGAGCCAAGTCATTGTCAAAGCATAAACAAGATACACAACTACCTGCTTCAAATGGAACAATAGCCCCAAGATCACAGACACACACACACATTGGTTCTTTCATCAATCCTCTGCCTTGCTCCTGGCTTTCTAGTGTGCAGCCACAATACACAAAGATATTTGTGCTGAGCCAGTTACTAAAGGTACCAGCTGCAAATGGGTACCTTTAGCTCAACTGGCTCAGCACAGTTGAACCTGCAACCTTTTGTCTGCCAATGGATGGAAGTGCATGTACACGTTTTAAAGCTATATCAAAATGAAAATCAGACTTACTCCTCATCAAGCAATGCTCACCCTGAGATTTGGATCCCTACTGCAGACAAAGAGAAGCATGGCAGTTATCCGGGATGTAGTCAGCACGCTCAGAACCAGTAAGCTGGTCCAGATAAGTCATGAAAGTTACCCTTAAGCAGTCAGCTCAGTCACTAGTCCCTAAATCTAACCTCCAACGTCAACATACATGTATTTGGAAAGGCCAACTGCAACAAGGTTCTCAGATGTGGCTACTCGGCTGTTTGTGGATTTGAATCATCTATGCCAGCTCAAGGTTTGAGGAGATCTTCAATGAAGTATCCTCCATGGATGGTCCTCCATATTGGTGAGACCCCTCTGGCTGAGCACTTGTCTGATAGTGGAGCACTGCTGGATAGTTCTGTGGTTTAGGTATCCGGCTACAGAGCCAGAGATTGGGGG
Organism: Intellagama lesueurii; assembly: GCA_037013535.1. Taxonomy (NCBI): domain Eukaryota; kingdom Metazoa; phylum Chordata; class Lepidosauria; order Squamata; family Agamidae; genus Intellagama; species Intellagama lesueurii. The sequence goes on along the minus strand of JBAJHW010000010.1, from coordinate 22,882,558 downwards.
TTTGATTCCCCACGGTGCCTCCCTGACAAGAGCTGGACTCAATGGTCAATAGGGTCCCACCCAGCTCTGCAGTTCTAAGACTATGATTATTATTCTTATTATTCTGGAAGTTCACTTGTTATCCCACAGCTTGAAAGTTACATTTTCTGCTACATCAGAGCAATGTTAGATTGGGAGCTCTGCACATTTTAAAATGAGCTTTTGCGGCCACCCTTTCCACGGCAAGCTGAAAGGTTCCACCAGAGTGGTAGAGCTCATGCCATGGCCCAGAAAATGTCAAATGTTGTTACAGACCAGGTATATAATTTGCACTTCACTCCTGCCACTGTTCAAGTGGGAGTTTAGGGCATAAACTCATGAAGAAGAGGGCCCAAAGCACAGCAGGATTGGGCCTGCCCAATCAGTTGGCAAGCATCACCAACTGATGAGTTGATGAGGAGCACAAGATGATTAAGTCCTGGTTCTAAAAATTTTCTAATCACACCGCCACAATTTATTTATTTATGATTTACCGTGTTTCCCCGAAAATAAGACAGGGTCTTATATTAATTTTTGCTCCAAAAAACACATTAAGGCTTATTTTCAGGGGATGTTTTATTTTACAGTCATGTCATCTTCTGGTTGCTGCCCAAGGGTGGAGGGCGGGGTTTCACTTAACTGGGGCTTATTTTGGGGGTAGGGCTTATATTACGAGCATCCTGAAAAATCATACAAGGGCTTATTTTCAGGTTAGGTCTTATTTTCAAGGAAACAGGGTATTCATTTCAAGTATTTATAGCCCGCTTTTCTCCTTGAGAGGACCCAAAATATTAAAACAATATTAGAAGCTAAAGAACAACACATCATTACTATATTTAAAAATAACTAAACAGACATGATTTTTAAAACTAATGGGTAAAAACAGTTTATAACCGTTCTAAAAATGTATTTTTAAAAAAACACATTGTGTACTTCCTGCAGGAATTACCAACATACTGCTTACTATGTAACCCAGGAAACTCCTTTCCTGCAAATAGCTGCAAACCAGACTGGGAGAATGAACGATCTTGCTTTACCCTCCCACACCGCAACCTTTTGTCCGCACGTGCCTCACGAAGAAAGCTCACAAGGCGCTCTTTATTACCAAACAAACAATACAGGCCTTTCCCCGGCGCCGAATCCCAGGTCTGCCTCCCTTGCATTAGTGCAAATCCCCCAGAAAACGAAGCAGCAAAAACCCCCATTTTCATCTCGGCACTGCCTGGATCGAGATGCATGTATTCATCACAAAACAGGTGTTCTGAGCTTACGTCAGGCCTGCAGGCATACTCGGAGACGGCACGGGGAAAAGAGTCAAACCGTTCAGCAAAAGCACGCAGGGCCTTCCCAGCGGGGGAAAAGCCAAGCAGGTAATACCATTTCAATCACTTCCTCTTCTCTCTCTCCCCTGCCCCCCCCCCCTTTCTGTTGACTCTCCACCTGGTTCTCTGTGGGGCAATCAATCACAAAATTGCAAGGCCTTGTGTGCATTCATTCCAAACTATCAAGACACTCACGCCAACCCTTAATTGCTATGATTACATGTAATGTCGAGCACATGCATTAAATCAAAACAGCTGGCCTTATTGAGGAAAACATGGTAATTTCCAAATGCAATTCAAGCCAGCTGGGGTCCCGCTTCCTGACCATAGACCAGTTCACAGGAGACAGCACTGGTGAAAAACAGACCTGCCCTTAGAAGGTAGAACTGCTCAATGCAATTCAAACATTGGGTCTTCCTACGACTTGGCAACCTATGGGACCAGCTGGATGGTGTCCTTGGGCCAACACATCCTGCATCTGTTCCCTGCAATATGTTTTTTGAAAGCCCACAAGCAACAGACTTCCTTTATACCAGGTTGCCCTGACACAGTGCCTGCGGATGCCATGGTGCCCATAGGCACGTCCCGTGTCAGTCATCAAGGTCCCCAAAAAAAAGCCACTGCTTGTATCGCTCATTGTGCACCAGTCCAGTGAGTTGGTATGTGACTGAGATACAAGCAGCAAATTGTTAACTGGCAGCAACTTCCTCCTGAGATTTACCCCACTGCATTTACACCAGCATAACTAACCAACAGGATCCTGGCCAATGTGCGTAGATGATGCTGTGGCTCTGCAGAGATCAATCCAATCACTCCTGTGTGCTCCTTCGAGCTGCCATCTGTCTTACCACAAACCTGTGCATTTCATTTTTCAACACAAAGGTGGAGGGGGCTCTCTTCTTGGAACTGAACACTCTATCCATGTGCTTTTCTGAACATGAGAAAAAGATAGGAGGGGGGGAACAGCTTGCATTTTGGACCACTTGTAGCACAATCCAGAGACCACACGATGTGCGGGCAATAGCTCTTCAGTCCAACCCCAATCAGTGCCCAAGCTGGACCTCTTTGGGCTAGTGGCAAAGCTACCCTTTTTTGGAGGCAGACTGGAGCTATTCCCAGATGGACAGGAGGATTGCTTTAAGAGAAATCGCTTCCAGCAAAGCAACCCTTCCTGGTGGGATCAGACGCAATCATCTGATTGCACCCTAAGAAGTTAAGAAGCCACAAAGGATCCAGGGTCATGATAAAGCAAGGATGCAAAAGGCCTTAGGAGGCTGAGAAATGAAGGAGTAGTTTAGAAAGAGGTCCATTCATCTTTTGCCTTTCATACTGTATCAGGAGGAGAGAGTCCATTTCATCTTTCAGTTCTTCAGTGATCAAACAGGATGTAAGTGGCTGAACCCCCAATTGCCACTTCCTCAGCTACTATATTTTAAGCAAACTGTAGTGTAAGACCAGAGCTTAGAAAAGTTCCTTTTTTCTTTAACTGGGCTGGCTAGGGGGGCTTAGGAGTTATAGTCCAAGAAAGTAACTTTTCCAGGTTCACCGCATGAGAGGTTTCCTTCATGCATCATGCCCCCATAACCTCACATTCACAGGAGGTTTCTTTGACCCAAAACATTACTTTAGTTTGATAAATGTTGGGAGTTGTTAAAGGTGCAAAGCTATGTCCCAACAGATCTATGCCAGGCAATTTTAAGGAGAGCAAGAGTGAATTTTCATGCCTTGTTCCACCCAAAACTATACAGTGGTTTTGCAAACAATGACATGTCAAAAGCTAATACAAAAGCAAACAGCTTAAGTATCAGATCTTGCCAGTTGGGCAGAAGCCCATGTGAATTCACCAGTTAAAAGGTGTTGCTTATTTAAACTCCTTTAAAACATGGCCAGAAAGAAAGCTAGGACTGTGAACTGTTATTCACAAGGCACACCTGTTGACTCATTCTGTCCAGTGTGAGTAATCATTTACCAATATGAATGGAACCTTCAGACAGTGGGCGTAGCTTTCTGGGGGAAAGACAGCTTAACAGGCAATTTAAGATACGTACATATTTATCTTCCATTAACTTGCAAGTACTCTCCATTTTTTTTTCTTCCAATCTGTTTCAGCTACACAATACCACTGCAAGATGGGTTAAGTTAAAAGTCCAACTCAAGTAGGCCAGCACATAATGTATGCCATGTGGCTATTTGAATCACAATCTCCTGTGTTCAAACCCAACTTTTTAACCTTTCCCCTGGCTCACGCCAATTATTTTTCCTCTTTAAGTCACCCAAGGGAGGGAATCTGAGTGGCCATGTGATCTAGAGCACTGGAAAGAATCCATCTTCTAGGACTGCATCAAATGCACACACAGTTCCATTTTTAAAACAAAGGTGACTTTTCAGTCAAAGAGTTTTCTCCGAAAGAACAATGAAATCACCCCAGGACAAGAGTGGATTGCATTTCAGAAGGAAACAGAGGGGCAGAGGGAATCCCTTCCCTGGCACATGTAAAGAGGAAGGAAGGTGTCTGCTGGGTTTCAGTGTGATTTCCTGCAGTTTGGAAGAGTTTGGGTTTTTTTACTACAGCTCCCAGAATACCCCTAACCAACCTGGCCGGTAACAGGCAGAGACAAAGCCTCACCCACTGGCTTACTAAGAGAGGAAGAATACCAGCACGTATCCTGGCAGCAGTCAAACTTTGGAAAAGTCATTTTTCAACTACAATTCCAGAATCTTCCAGCCCCAGCCACTCTGGTCATGATGATGGTGGGATTCTGGGAACGATCGTGCAAAAAACAACAACTGTCCCGAGCTCTGAACAACTCTCCAATAAGATCCTTTAAAGTGATCCAATGGGAGTTACAAACATGCTTGATCACCAGTGAAGTAGTCTGACAATGAGTGAATGGTTTTGCAAAAAGAAGGGCCCTATTTAAGCTCAGCCTAGCTGGGCCCTTTCTTGAGTCTATCTATTTATTATTTATTTCTTTTATTTATATCTTGCTTTCCTCCCCTCTTGCAAACCAGCACAGCTTCCAATGTAAATGACGCCATATAGTGAGAGCAAAAACCCTTCCAGGTCAGCATTGTGTAGTAAAGGAATTCCACAGTTTGGGAGTGACAGAGTTTATTGATGCTTCACAGTTGCATCAAGTTGATGCCACTTTTATCCTAATGGGTCCAATTCTAAAGAATCCTGAGATTTGTTGGTTGGTGAGATAGAGCAAACTCTGCTAGAGCTCTTGCACTCCAGTGGGCACCTACAGCCTCCTGAATTACAGCAAAGAATTTTAAGCTTCTCACCAAACTGCAAATCCCAGGACTGTGTGGGATGAGACTATGTTAGTCAAAGGGGTCTTAATCTGCTCTAACCGTGTGGTGTAGGCCAACGCCTTGTTCAAAATACCCAGAGGGCACCATACTAGGGCACCCTGAACTACCGTGTGTGTTTTGAAGGCAATGGAGCCATGGGCAAATTCTTGTCTCGCCTTACAAGCTGAACTGTCTTTCCTTGCCCCTCCTCTTTATTTTACAAACTTCTAGCTTCACCTAGCACTTGCAGCAGAGTTACGTCTCTCCACAGGGAGGTTTCTTCCGCTACCAAACGCACAAAACATATCTCATTCCCTCAGCTCCTTCTCTTCTTGTACATTTTTAGAGCCAGGTTGTCAGTCCTGAGCAAAGAAAGGTCTCTAATTATCCCCAGAGCAGACAGAAATGCCATATGCTCTCCCAACAAGCCCCAACCTTGACCAGAGCGATAGAGAGGAGATTCTACCTGCCATGACCATTTCGGACCCCGGCCTCTCTGCTGAGGCTGCCAACGAGGAAGCCAATTAGTGCCAGTCATGGTTGTGATTCACCACTGCCTGGAACCCACAGGGACCTCTACCCCATTATGCCGAGGATGCTGTGGCAGCCCTCCCAGCTGATGACTTTCCACCAGTGTCGGATTTCCACCAGCATTTATCACTACAAAAAAATGTCCTGCCCAGAATTTCCGACTCTGCATAAGCAAAGGACAGCGTCACCAGGTCCCACTGCAAAAGGCACCGCTGGGAATTTGGTCTCCCCACAGCTAGGAACGGAAAGGAACTTTGTTGGATTTGACAGTCTTTACAAAGGTACCTTTTTTTCAATATCCAGTGCCTTATCTCACCTGTCTGCAAAGCTCACAGGGCACTTGGGAGAAATAAAGTATACGCCAAAATGCACACATTTGCAAACATAAATCACTTAAAACGTGTGGAACTGAATATATATATGCTGAGATCTGCCTTAATTAATAGGGCAAAGCTGTGTGATTTCAGTAAAACATCGTGGTGAAAATTCTTTCTGCCTTTTTCTGAGCTACTTTTTTTTTGGGGGGGGGGGTTCTCCTCACTTGCACCGCAGCAAGTTTTTGCATTTGCACACATCGAGAAGCCAAACTATGCTACCTTGCTGCGTGGAAGCGTGGTGTGGTATCTCTATGTCTTTGGGTCAACCAGCCAGCCTTTCTGTGTCTTTGGACAATCGCCCTGTCTTTTCATGTGTGCTCTCTCTGTGTGTGTGTGCTCCCTTTCCCAAAGGGAGAAGTCTCCAGTTCTGTGCAAACTCATCTGGTGCAAATTACAGAGACCTTGATCAGAAAAGCATTTGTCTCATTCTTGCCCTGCAGATGACAAATCTCACACAAAATGAAAAAAACAATTCGACAATGTGTAAAAATGTGTACAGGTGTAGGCATCCTTCAGTCTCGAGAGACTATGGTAACGTGCTCTGAATAGAGATCTTGGAACTGTGTCTAGTGTGGCTGAGAAGGCCAATTCGAGAGTGACCATCCCTTCCACACTGAAGACAAATACAGTCTGTCCCGTCCAGCTCCCTGATTTTGCTGGTTTCGGGACCGCCTCTTTGCCTCGGCCTGCTGAACAAGTGTCTCTTCAAATTGGGAGAGGCCATGCTGCACTGCCTGCCTCCAGGCTGAATGCTCAGATGCCAAGGTTTCCCATCTGTTGAGGTCCATTCCTAAGGCCTTCAGATCCCGCTTGCAGATATCCTTGTATTGCAGCTGTGGTCTCCCTCTGGGGCGATTTCCCTGCACTAATTCTCCATACAGGAGATCTTTTTGAATCAGACCGTCAGCCATTCTCACGACATGCCCAAGCCAATGTAGACGCCGCTGTTTCAGTAATGTATACATGCTAAAAATTCCAGCTCAGTCTAGGTCTACTCTGGACTTCTGTACAGAGGTGTCTGTACAGAAAGGAAAACACAGACATTTCTTTTCATGGGCTAAGCTCCATACTTGCATTGCTTATTTCTAACACAAGTGTCCCTGTCATTTCTACGGTGGTTTCCATTGTGCTCACTGCTTCAATACCTGCTCCCTTTGATTGAATACTTGAGCACTGCTTTGCACAACCATGAAATGTGTGCATTTTGCTTTGAATACTTTTCAGGTCTGTGAATTTTTATATTATGATTATTGAGCATTTATTTTTAATTTAAGTTGGTCTAAGGCATGTATCAACAAGGAGGTCATCAGAGCAGAAAACTGAGACTACCTTTCCAGGAAGGACAGGTCAAGAGAAGACTGTCAGACTTCAGACTGATATTAGATTCCACATGCATGCATACCGCAGATCTTATGGGTGCAAAAAACATTCCCTGCCACTAAGCTATGCCACATCCCGGGTTTGTGTTGCCACGTTACCCTGTTTGCCTCTTCCCTCGATCTCATTTTGCTAGTTTGCCTCTTCTCTAGATCACACTCAACTGAGCTTCTTGGTCCTACAACAAAGGACATGACTGGCAGCACCAACCCTCAAAAGGAAAACGGAAAGTGTGAAGAAGTTCACTTTTAGTTTTATTTTTTAAAAAAATACATCTTAGGGAGGACTCAGACATGAGGTACTGTGCTTTATTTTAAAGGTTACTTGAAGGGAGCCGAGGGGCTACACCAGCAAGTGGGGGGAAATCACATACAACAACATCATGCCTTCCCTCATCCTGTAACTCAGGCGCCATTTTGTGCAACTGACTTCTCGAACTCCGCCTTGAGATGTCCATCTCACTCCTGAAAGTAACCACTTACAAATCAGCAGGTCGTCTACCATTAACTCCCATTTTTCAAACAACAGAGATGTTACAGTATTATGTTGCGTGTTATAATTTAGCACGGAATCACTGCACTTCTGCAGTGTAACTGTAGCGTTTTGAGTACTTCTGAAGTTACAGGGCGGTGGGGGGAGGACTTCCACACAGTCCCATGCCACCTCATGCTTTCTTATGGGGGTTGAGGTGCCAACCAGATGAACTGGAAGAGAAGGGGGGGGTGTACAAGAGGCCAGCTGCTTGTGGCATTTCTAACAAAAAAAAAGAACCATTTTACGCACCTTTGAGAAACGGGAAAGCTAGGTGTTACTTTTTAAACTGTGGTTAGTTGTAGTTAATTATGATTGCAACCAACTGCTTTGGGGGTCTTGGAAACATGACCATACCAATCTCCTCTTTATTTTTTAAAGTAACTTTTCAAGCACCAGACAGGTGACACAACCTACTTGTGCTATTTCAGTATGCCAAAACAAAATAAAAAGGTAGACAAGAGGCCGTTTGGGCAGCCATCTATTATTAAAAGCCATTTAAGTGCCAGTCATCCGAAAAGATTCAATAATGGCCAGGGGGGGATTCTGATCTCTCCATCTCCCAATAAGCCATTTTTCTACCGACCTGCTGATTGGCAGGCCCCCACCTCATAATACCCAAGATTGCAAAGCAAAGAGTAGCAATCAAGAGTCCTCCCCTTGCTCTCTCTGAAACAGTAAAATGCACGCAGCCCTTTTTTCTTGCATCGATGTTTTGTAATTACAGGGAACGCAGGAGATCATCTCGCTGCCTTTGATCGATAAAGCTGTACCCACTTTTGTTTTCACCAGACACCGCCATGCCTGATCTAGGGCTTGACTGAAGTGAAGCGGTGCGCCGAGCGTGGCAGAGGGGTGTACAAACGCGATGTCCATTTAGATTGACTGTCCAGAAATATAAACAGAATACTTATTCCTGACCTTTTAAGTCCTAATTCCAAATTTAATGAGCCACAATGAATGTTTTTCAGAGTCAGTCTCAGAGCCTGCTTAACTCCAGCAACCCTCTAATTATTGCCGCGGCTTACATAAAGGGCATCGGATTCTGATGGAGATTATTAAGGAGAGTGAGAGAACTCAGTTGAGCTTCCATTTTCTCCCAATAAAATAAAAAGCTTTGCAGAAAGTGATGGAGGGCAGAGGAAATGCACTCCCTGTAGCAAAGGGGAAGTTGATCCCTTTGCATCATTTACTGTGCCATAATGAGAAAAAAGTATCACAACAGATTATAGAGTACAGCACAAGCATATTTACTAATCTATTCTGAATTCCCATCTCCTTCCCCAAACAAATACCAGAGTTTGGTGGTAGATGGGATTCATTTTTTCCTTTTCTAGGTTTTTTTTTTTTAAATCATTTTTATCTGAAGACAGACATAAAAAGCCAAGGCAAAGAAGAGCAGCTGTGACTCAATTTTTTAAAAAGGAGCTTGGATTAGACACCTAGATCCTCAGCACTGCAGCTTACAATGAAGACGTAATTATACTCCCCGAAAGTGGCTAATAATATCTGCTATTTCCCGAGCTGGCATATAGCAAATCTGCAACGGTGCTGGTAAGAGTTGGACGTACAGCCTTCATGGAGAACGGCAGCCCTAATTCCAATATTCTACTGAATGGGTTGAGGAACTATGGCTGTGCCACTGGTCCTCCACCACAGAGATGATGCCACCCCAGCTAAACTGCAAAAAGGAAGGACAATCTATTCTGCTCCGAGGCTTAGGGCGGAAAAGGAAAAGAACAAAAGGGGGATGATGAGGGGCGAGAGGGAGGAGTGGCAGAACAAAAAGAGGGGGGTTGCAGAAACAAACCCAGGAAGAGGATGGGGAACGAGAGAGAGAGAGAGAGAGAGAGAGAGAGAGAGAGAGAGAGAGAGAGAGAGAGAGAGGTGGCAGGCAGGCAGAGAGAGGGGGTGACCGAGTGAAAAGGGGGTCGGGAGAAAGAAAAAGGGGAAAGAAAAAGTTGGAAAGAAAGAAGGGCAAGGGAGGAGCCATGGGATGGCCTAAAAGGGGGCTGAGTGGTTACTCTCTGTTCTTCTTCTAGTCCCACCCATCAACTGCCCAGTACATCCACTAGAACATTCCTGGTCTAGATTATATTGAGGTTCTAAGGCAGTGATGGTGAACCTTTTTGAGCCCGAGTGCCCAAACTGCAACACAAAATCAACTTATTTATTTCAAAATGCCAATACTGCAATTAAAACCCGAATGCTGAGGTTTTAGTTTAGAAAAAACAACTGCTCCTGCACTGCAAGGGTTAAATGCTTGTGTTGTTTTTTTTCCTATGGGCGGTATTAACAAATAAATACTTACTGGTCCTCTAATCCCCCATTGGGCTAGACCGGTAATGGTCGCCACTGCACCCCTCCACTGGACCACTGCACCAGCAGAGGGGAGTGCCAAAATCCGGGATCGGAGGATGGGTATTTCTCTATGGCGACTTATGGCTCGCGTGCCCACAGAGAGGGCTCTGTGTGCCAGCTGTGGCACGCGTGCCATAGGTTCACCATCACTGTTCTAAGGGGACAGGTTCCTGGGTAGTCCCAACGTCCACTGCATGAACATATATATGTTTTTGGTTTTATTGTTTTTAAATTTGTAAACTGCCCAGAGTAGACCCTTGGTCTAGATGGGCGGGATAGAAATCTAATAAATAAATAAACACCGATGGGAGTTTCCCTCTCTTCCAGTCCTACAGAAAATGTCAGCAACTGCTTCCTCTTGTGCCACCAATGCTGACGCCTCTTATTGGCTCAGGTTCCTGACCTAAAGAGGTCTCGAGAGAAGGACAGACACGCAATACATCGTCATCAGCAACGGCCAAGAAACAACCCTCCCAAACGTTCTTCCCTTTCAACTGTCATATTGTCCTTTGTCTAACAAATCTCTCCATTTTCTTAACATCTGTTTCCCCCTTCTTCTAATTGTTTACTCAGGTCATGCACCAACTTTACACATAATTTGTCCCACAATCACAGGCAGCATATGTTAGGGTTTGGTTTTGTTTTTTACCACAACTCCCAGAATCCCCTGGCTGTAGTAATCCCACTGATGATCCAACCAAATACATATCTGGCAACAACAAAAGAAAAATAAAAAATAAAGAAGACAAAAACATTGTGGCACCTTAAAGACTAACTGCTATATTTTAATGTAAGCTTTCGTGGACAAGTCCACTTCCTCAGACAAATACATGTTTCCGCTCTCTGCACAAAATACACCAAAGACACTTTTCAGAGGGAATGAAAACTTTTCTGCAGCTTTTTCTTTCTTTTGCAGCCAGACCTTTTGGCCGAAAAGGCCCTCATTCTGAAATAAAAAGCATTCCTTTAATTTACAAAATCACACAGTAACACCATGCATTGATATTAAATGCTCGTCAATTTCAAAGATGGCTTAAAAATTTCAAATCACTATACCAGGAAAGAAAGCCAGTGTGGTGTAGTGGATAGAGTAATGGATTAGTAGTACTTGGGAAACTTGGGTTCAAATCCCCACTCAGCCATGAACATTCACGGGGGGGGGGGGGGGGCTGGTAAAACTACATCTCTTGCAAACTTTATTAGGGTTGCACAAGTCAGATGTGACTTGTAACATCTTCCTGTGCAGAAAGTAAGTTCCCAGCTATTGCTGAGTCACGAACAGAAAGCTCGGGTGGAGCTAGGCCTAGCTAAGCCTCAAAACCTTCCAACTAAGGCCTTTCTCCCAGGTGAGCCACAGTTAGGCGTCTGACTGCCAAGCAGAACTCCTGTCCCCAGCCCAAATTAAGCCTGGAAAAGACTCTTCATTATCCGTCTTCCTTACATCATATATTATTTTATGCATCCCTGAGGTCCTCCAGAATTCAGCGGTCCCCAACCTTGGGCCTCCAGATGTTCTTGGACTACAACTCCCAGAAGCCTTCACCACCACCTCTGCTGGCCAGGATTTCTGGGAGTTGAAGTCCAAGAACATCTGGAGGCCCAAGGTTAGGGACCACTGCTCCAGACGACCGACTGCAATCCCCAGCATTCCTTTCCATTGGCTAAGCTACCTAGGGCTGATGGGAGTTGTAGTCCAACAAGATTGGGAGGGCCACACTTTATCCACCCCTATCAAGTACACCACAACCATCCTTTTCCTAAGGTCTAATGCCCTAAACAACCTCTTTTTAAAATACTTCTTACTGTCCCCTTCCACCAAGTGAAACTTAAGCTGTAAGCACAGCCTTGTTTTATTCTCCTCTGTAAACCTGTCCTGCATAAGAACTACATAAACGAAAAAGAAACTTGTCTTACAGCAGAAGAATTATCCCCCTCCGTTTTTTTTTATCACATTCTAGTAATCGCTTATTTATTTTTCTTAAAAAAAATGATAAGGGCAAAACAGCAGTTATTAATTACCCTTCATTAACCCAATTCATAAGGTCCGTTGATACAGCTGTCATGACAACTGCTTATCCCAACCTGCCAAGAATAGCTTGGCTGTCCATTCAAATCAATCCCTGATAATTACCAGCCTCCTTCACCCAGCCCAAGCGATAGCAATGCACCACTCCAGACAAAAAGGTTCAGCACTTGAGCAGTTTCCGAACTGCAGGTTGTCACAATGGCCACTGGACTGGCATCACAGAATGCGCCCAAGACAGAGACGTTTTCACCCTCTCTCACCAGTTGCGGGGTACACACAGTGATCCCCTTGCTCCGAGATGGGGCTTTCATCTTTTACGATTGACCCGAGCCAGAGTGTGAAGGCTGCTGGAGGAGGACAGCTAGAATTCCTTTTTTTAAAGTGAGAAGGAAATTGCAGGCCAATTAAAATTCAGTTGGCCACTGTTCTCTGCATCTCAGCAACTACGCCGCTCAACATCAAAGGGTCCTCATGAAGGGGAGCAAAAAGGTTACTTCAAAAGATGGCTAAATGAATGGCGGAAAAAAACAGGGCAAGGCAAATGTAAGTGGGAGGAAGTGTGTGGGAGGGGCTTTGATTCAGCCCAGGAATGAACACTTGCTGAATTCCCAGTCTTCATCCATTGAGGCTGTCTCAAATCAACAAAGCACCACAACAAAGCCCCAGGAGATTTCTTGCCCCCAGCCGAGAGCAAGGTAGAGATGTTCCTCACCATCACCACCAGCCTTATTAAGGTTATAGTTTCTGCAAAGTATGCACCAACTTGTGTCCTTTTCCCTTGGGACGCAGAGCACCTAGCCACTGTAAGCAATTAAGGAACAGCTGATTATTAAGGAAGATGTGTATAACCCATTCAAGGCTTAAAATTGTTTTATGTCCATAACTTTAAAGAGCAATCATTCCAATTTTACCCAGATCTTGTGCACAGAATTGTCTTCAGGAATCTGAAGATACAGATAGAGCTCTCAAAAATCTTGTGCAGGGGTCACAGGTGAGAACTATATTTCAATTCCTTAACTTCACTTGTGAAACAAGACAACTGAAGATTCACATCCTTGTTCAGTGCCAAGTGCACTCCTTCCAGTTAGCCGTATCCAGGGATGACAGCAAACAGATGTAGCCAAACAACAGATATTGGCTAGCGTTAGTAGCTAGCAAGATATGCTGTCACTGTGAGTCTGAAAGGGGTGGGTGGGCACGGACCTGAGCTCAGTTCGTAGTCCCAATTACAGCAGACCCATTGAATCAATGAGACTGACATTGATACACCTTTCAGCAACTAATTCAGTGGGGCTACTCTAGCTAGGACCAATCTTCTGATTTTTATGCTGAATTCAACATCCAGCACAACTGTGCCGGCAGTGTTTGTGGTTCCCTCCATAGCTGAGCAAGTGGATCACAGCTTATCCACACTCTGGTAAACCCCAGATGCTCCAAAAGCAACAAGGACTGGTTTCCAGGTCTTCAGTCTTCCTGCCTTTCTCCTGTCCCGCTGCTGCCAGCATGGCACCAGGGTTAATCAACATGAAAAAAAAAAAAGTGTGGCCCATAAGGTGAATTTTCCATGCATGAAAGAAAGAAGGGCAGGGGTTACCCCTTAAGTTGGGTTTTCATCAGACCAGAAGGATACTTGCCAGTAGCAAGTTGATAAGCCCTCTCTTGAGGACTAGAACCTTCCTTCAATTAACAATGAAAGCAGGCATTTCAGGATGTGCTGGAGTCTGCATCAGAACAACATCCACGCTGTAAACCAGGCTCTCTGTCCATGACAAACATGCTTTCCTCTCTCAGCCGCCTCTTCATTATCTTGCATCGCTCCACATCTCACAGAGACAGGATATTTCCCCGCATTTATTCTAAATCTACCCAGTTTCTACGACTTAAGCCTGTGTTTTATCCTATGCTTGGTGGGCATTAACAGTAATGTAATAAGGTTTTTTCATAAAATCAAGAATCCTCACTTACAGAACGAGACTAATGCCCCAAAGAAATTAGAAAATCCAGTTCAGATCCACCATGCATGCTGCTTATTCATTGCTGATGCTTTTCAAAGGGGAAATAACAGATTAAGCTCTTTAGCCTAGGCCCCCTCAAATCATAGCAATGCTTCAAGGAAGGCCTCCCTTTCCCTCCAACTAATCGCTAAATAGCCATTTTAATTTCCCAAGTGCTTTGCAATCTTTGTTATCGTGTGCAGCAACTCCACTGTGAGAAAATACTCCCTGTTCCTAGGTTAAGATGTTCAAGATCCCACAGTGGTGGACAGAAATGCAGGCCTCCCATATCCAGTTCTGAGCAAAACACCCATGATTACATGGGAATTTATCAAACCTTGAAAAGTTACTTCTAGTACGGTAGGTGATTCATTACAAATAAAGGCCCTAAAGTAAATTCTGACACTCATGCTGGGCCCAGCAAAAAGGCACCCAAAAAGTGTGCAAGTTTTCGAGATCACATATCTCTTCATCAGACAAGATTCTGATGTCGCAGAATTCCAGATTTGGATATGAACCCAAGGGTCATCTATTCTATCCTCTACGAAACCAGCAGCCCACAAGTAAAAAAATTCTGGAACATAGCCATCCAACCTCTGTTTCAAACACTCCAGCAAAAAGGAGTCCATCACTTTCCAACGTACTCCATTCCACTCTCAATCAGATTTTCCCTTCAAAAAGTTCTTCCTAATGTTTAGTCAAAATCTCCTTTGTTGTAATTTGAGTCCATGGATTTGGGTTCAAAAGACGTTACAAAAAGAAGGGCGGGAAGCCTGACCTTGAGGCTATTTACATCTCAAGTCACCATGGAGACCACACATCCTTCAGATCATGCCTTACTTACACTTATAGTCACAAGCTCTGATCTCTTTTCAACAGGTTAGATATGTAAGGTTACTGTTACAGTCAGTAAGAAGACATCCTTACTGTCTAGTTCCTCAAAAACAATTTCCATTGCTAGTATTTCTGTTTAAAAATGTGGATGCTGCACGCTACTGGCCCATGATGCAAATAATACTTTCATCCCATCCACCTCCTCGTGGTTTCAGCACCCAAAGTGCAGCATAGAGCAGAAACACAAGGCAAGGTACAAGCCAACACGTGAACCATGGATACACCTCCATCACCATTGTATGAGGCCATACTGTTGCAACAATGGTTGCTGTTATGTGCTGTCAAGCTACTTACACCTTATTATGATCCTAACAAGGTTTGAAAGGTATATGAGATGTTTAGAGAGTTGTGTACCACTGCCATCCGCCCATGAGGTTCCATGGCTGAGGGACCATTTGAACCTGGTCTTCTGAGTCCTAATCTGGCATTCTATCCTCTACACCAGTGGTCCCCAACCTTGGGCCTCCAGATGTTCTTGGACTACAACTCCCAGAGGCCTTCACAACCACCTCTGCTGGCCAGGATTTCTGGGCATTGAAGTCCAAGAACATCTGGAGGCCCAAGGTTGGGGACCACTGCTCTACACCACACTGGTTGTCTTGCAATTATCAAAGCAATCACTTACACTGGAAATGCAGGGGGTGGCACTGCAGCCCTCCGCCTTTACACATGATGAGTCAAAGAGATAATGACCATATAGAGCTCCTGACATAACTTTTTGCCTGAAGCTGGGTGCCTGCATGGGATGTTCACAAAGCGCTCAATCCAGTGACAGCAGACCCACTGAGTCAACATAAGCGTTGACTTACTAAAATCCTATTGAGTCAGTGAATCTACTCTTGTTTGGACTAGCAAGCTAAAGACTGCCAGATGAAGAGAGTCTGTTACCTGGGGGCTAACTATTCCTCACCTGGCTGCAGTCTTGATTAAAGCTGTGTGTCTAATGGGGGTTGCATGCCCCGCCACTCATCTCCCAGAGCGCCACCAGAAGGAGAGGCTGGCAACCCACTTCTGAGAGCTTTACACCTAGAAAACCCTGGGAGGGTCTCCATCCACCAGAAGCAAGCTGACAGCACATATTCCTTACTCTCTGGTTTAAATCCTATTGTTTAGCTATGCCTGCATAACCCGAAGTTGTGCAAGCCATTGTGAAGCTGTGGAAGCCTTATCCAGAGACCAGTTCCATAGATGGTTGTGCAGTCTGTGCACGGTCAGTGCAGGGTCAACTGCATGGTCAGTTGTGCAGTTCAGTGTGATTCGTGACACAAGCAGACATGCCGACTGTATGACTGTAACTCCCTGTGCACTTCCACAGGCATAACTTTACATTGTGCCATGTCCACCACATTTTTTTACCAATGGATAAAACTGCGACAAAGTGTATTCAAGGCCCTCAAAGCTGTGTTTCCATTCTAAAGCTTAGAGAACAATTCACAGTACTGCATTGCAATGCCACTCTGGACATCTTATGGTGATCTTTCCATCCCCATCCAAAATGCATGTGTGCGATCCTCTGTGTCGGAATTCCCAGATCAGTTGCCTATTGTGGAGATATTTTAGGATCTCTTGGGTTATTTGCGAAGCACTAGGTTTTGTACTAAATAAATTCACTGCATTAGAAGCTAATGAAGATTTATTTATTTATTTATTTAATTAATTTAACTTATATGCCGCCCACACTACCCAAAGGTCTCTGGGCAGCATATAAGTTGCCAGTTGCCAGCCTAGAAAAGCAAAAGAAGTTGGGAAGAAGTATCGTGCTTGGCAGCAGGACTTGCTGGAAGACAAACTGGAGGGTGGAGAATTGAGGTACTCTCTCTTTACTCTTGACTCCCCAAAATAGCTATTTAAGGAAATTCATGCTGCTCAAGATTTAAATACTGTTGTCATCATCATCGCCACCTCTCCCACTTTTCCTCCAAATAGCTCACGAAGGCTTAAATGACCTCCTTTTGACATTATTCTCATAAGAACCCTAAGAGGTAGGTCAGGCCTAGAGAACATGATTGGCACAAGGTCACTCAGCAAACCGTAGGACATTGTAAGGATTTGCAGCTCATATTCCAATACTCAAACCACTGTAATGTACACTGACATCATAGAAGTCTACACAGATGGTTCTGCATCAATTTTTTTCACAGCGTCACCAATCATCAGGGAGCATCACCTATACCGCCCGCCCCCCCCCCCCAAAAAAAAACCCAAAAAAAGCAGCCTGGAAAATTTGGACTGTGGATATATCATATTTTGTTTCTTCCGCTTCATTTTTCTGTGCGAGCAAATCCCCTTTGACCGTGGAATTTGATTAGGCTAGGCCAGAAGGTACTATAGGCTGCTCAAGCACGGTGAAACCACATTTAAGGCAGGAGAATGGACAGCAGAGGCTGAGTGAATTTCACGAGTAGCAGGCATGTCAATTATTTCCAATTCAGAAGAGAGTTCCAGCTCTGACGGTTCAGAATTTGCAATACTAAAACTATTTCACTTGAACAGCCTGGGCAAATAAATAAATTCGTATTTTCTTACAGATTGTTCCATTTAAATAATAAAAAAAAGACCCTCCTTCCCTCCACCCCAAAAAAACACTTTATCCAAATTTCATTTTACACTGCTTTTTAATAGCATAAAAGAAAAAGAAAAAAACTTCAGCAGCAAAGTCATTTTCTAAAAGACATCTATTATGAAACTGCACTTCTGAGCCATTTTGAGATTTGATTTGATTTTAAAAGGAGTTAATGTCAAATGGAAAGCAGATCCCATCAATGTAGAACTGATTCTGTATCGAGAAAACTTAAAAACAATTTGTCTCTGCCAGCAGTGGGGCCAATTTGTAACATGGTAGAACACCACGTGTAATACCAGGTGATCCTCATGGCTGGGAAAGGGCTGATAGGCTGAAACATTAGAAGCTGGGCTTGCTCAAGTTGTGACTTACTACTCTGAGCAACCGGATTTCAGCCACTGTGTCATTTAAGCAGACAGATTTGCGTAATATTCATGGTATGTGCCAGTTCATACATACCAACTGTAAAAGCATACCTATATTTCAAAAACATTCAGCATCTCTCGTTATCCTGGGTAAAACTGTGGCAAGAGCCCTATTCAATCATTCTCTTGTCCAGG
Source organism: Intellagama lesueurii (assembly GCA_037013535.1). Taxonomy (NCBI): domain Eukaryota; kingdom Metazoa; phylum Chordata; class Lepidosauria; order Squamata; family Agamidae; genus Intellagama; species Intellagama lesueurii. The sequence continues at coordinate 22,864,707 of JBAJHW010000010.1, read as the reverse complement.
ACCATCAGCACTGACAGAAAGGAGCAGCTATCGTCCCTACATCCTTCTTTGCTTTGTTCACATGAACAGCAGCGAGTCAAAAGAGAAGAGATTGCTGCTGACATGTGGGCTCTGCACAAGGAGTAAGAACCCTGGAAAATCTAGGTTGTCTCCATGTCAGCAAAACCCTTCTGCTCTTTAAGCTCATTCTTGTTCATGACAGCAAGCAGGGGTGAAAGAAAAAGAAAACTAAGCAAGGGCGGGGGGGGGGGGGGACCACTGATCATACTGAATTACATTGATGCCTGGCCAAACTAGAAGAAGACCCTCTGTTCTAGCAGTGGCGTGGAGAGCATATGCCTGGGCATCATCATCACCAGAGACTTGCCAAAGCCCAGATTACAGTCAAAGTTCCCACTGAGTCCAAGAGCAGCACTGATCCCAAGCACAGAGGGTGTCCTAGGAAGCGGGAGGCAGTGAGAGGCCCTCTGGCATTGCTCTTGACCTTTCTGGGCATTCAGTGTGCTGTAACATATGGTGCTTCTCCACTGTGTGAGCCAGAACATGCTACTCAAAATAGAAACTGCCCATGAGAAACCCAAGCCATTGGAAAGTCTTGCACAGAACAGGTTAAAGCCGTGCAACGTCTTACCATGTCACTTGCTCACATCGATCCTTCACTTCTACCAAGCTAAAACAAAGCAAAACCAAAACTCTCCTGCAATCAGAAAGCCCTGACATTAAAAGCCGGCATCCCCCAAAGATACTTCTCCCTGCAAACTGATTACACTTCATCTCCACCCCAAAACAAGAAAAATCAGTGCAATTTGTCCAGAATGACAAAGGAATTTCAGCCTTGGCCTATCAAGTCAAACTATAGCAGGATGGGGGATATGCAGCCTTGTAGTCACTGTCGGACTGCAACTCCCATCAGCCTTAGCCTGCATAACTAATAGAAAGGTGTTACAGATGTTGCAGTCTAACAGTATCTGGAGAGCCACACATTCTCACCCTTCTTGTATAACTTTGGTGAGCCTCGCACAATTCCAGGCCCTCCAGATGGGTGGGACTACCATTCCTATCATCCCCAGGTGGCATGGGGATGGACTGACAAATCTGGAGGGCACAAGAATAGAGAAAGCTGGCTTAGTGAAGGTAACTGAGAACGTGTCATTGTCCAAAACTCTTCTGCTAGGTCCAGCTACCAATTTGGACAGCTCGAGGTCTGCAGTTAAAGTCTGCCTCAAGGAAGTAGACGTGACGGTATGAAATCGCCTCTACAGATGCATACTTTAATGGAGAGGAACTGGTGGGACCGCTTCGCTGAAAACACAAGGTTGGCTGCAACCCAAAGATCTGCCTCTCGCCTTTCACAACTGCCATAAACGACAGATCTTTAAGTTCGACAGTCTAAAGAAATCTGGCATAAGCCTTTCTCCCCTCTCAGTGAAAAGTCAACCCGTCCCCCCCCCCCCCCCAAGTATGTCTGAAAGGAGAAAGCAAGCGACAGCTGTCCCTGGTTGGTTTGCATAAGGTTTCTGATGCTTCAGGGCTCCCTCTGCTGGATCTGCAGCAAGTGACATTCTGGATCTGACAAGCTCCACGGCCAAACCTCTTGCAGAGACTCTCTAAGGAGGGCATTTTCCTTCTTTCAGTGGACCCTGTTATGGCCATCAGCTTTGTTAAAGCAAAGGTCTTGCTACAGTATGTTCAAAGGAGAACAAAAACTAATCATTAAAGAGAACAACGGTCAAAGCTATGGCTGCTCAGATCCATCCATTCAGCCCCTTCCGCACCACTTCTGGCTTCCTAGTCCAACATGCCCCCCTTTCCTAATTTCCCTTGTTTAACTGTTCCCTTCCTATTAACAGCTCTTCCCCACTCCCACATTTCAGACAGCCTGATCTACACTGAAACTGACATTTCTTTTGTGTTCACAAACCCATCTACATGTCTCAAAATTGGTTTGCTGACACTGGGATCGGTGATGTTTATGAACATTCCATGACATCACAGCAGTTTGTACTCAGCCAATGGCCAAAAAGGTGCCTTTCAAAGGATTGTTTTCAGATCTTATTATAACAAAATGTCATGATAGTGTTGCAGAGAAGAAAACAGTACTACTACTAGGCAAAGGATTTTTGGTGAGACAGGGAGTGTTTCACTACTACTACCAGAATTCATCTGCTAGAATTCTGGTAGCTCTAGTCCAAAAATCCAAGTTCTCAGAGGAATTTCAGGATCCTCACCTGTTTGTTGTTAAGTTTCTCTTTGAGGTGATGCCCTTTAAGCATGGAGAAGGAGATAGGTGGATCTCTCTAAGTTCTATGGCAACTGCAAAGCATTAGGACATGGCAGTCTCTCTGTTTATTCATATGTAGAGAGTGCCTCTCAAGAAACTACCAGTCCCCCAATGCTTTGCAATTGCCATGGAGTGTAGAAAGCTCCACCCATGTCCTTCTCCATGCTTAATGGCCATTGCTTCAGAGAAAACCTTAGCAAGGAACAGGCGAGGATCCTGAAACTCCTCTAAGGACTTGCAATTTGATTGATTGATTGATTGATTGATTGATTGATTGATTGATTGATTGATTGATTGATTGATTGATTGATTGCAAGAATTCAATTTGGGGCAATTCCTGGTGAATTCTGATAGCTGTAGTGACAAAAATCCAAAAATCCCGTCCCTAAGTACGGCCAAGCAACTACAGAAACACAAGTTTCATCAGAAACACAGTTTCATCACAAACTATTCTGGCAACCTAATCATAAACAGACAAACGAGGCTTCTTTATTCCATAGCAAAATAATATTTGCTCTTACCTGCATAGGTGCCATGTGCAACTAACTTGTCAGGAGAGCCCCTTCAAAAGTCCATTTCCATCACACCAGTAAAAAAAAGAAAGAAAGAAAAAATCTTCCTAATTTGCCAAGAGTGGTAGAAATATTTCAGTTCAATCACTGTGTATAATTCTGTGCTCCACCACTATAGATGCTTAAGAAGTGCATTTTTAAATGTCCTACAGGGAACATCATGTGCGTTCATCAGACAAATGGTTGCGGTATTCTGGCAAAGCCTCCCTCCTACCATATGCTATTATTGTGCTGCTTTGCAGCAGAACCAGACCATTGGTCCTTGTTGTCTCGAACCACATATTCCAAATGGCAAAGGTTCAGCAAGTCCAACAGTCCAAGATAAAAGTTGCTGGACTTCAGTTCCCATCTCCATCTCCCAACCTAACCAATGGTGAGAAAAGATGAGTGTTGTAGTTCACCAACATATCTATACTGCTATGGGTTTCCCAGCATGGCTGTCTACTACTGGAAGCTTATGCATGAGTAACTGGAATAAACACAGATCTCCCTTCACCTTGTCTCCTCTCTGCTGAGTTTTTCAGTGTAAGTACTTTGCAAAGCACTCTGCACAGTAATCCTAATGCAGCTTGCACCAGTAAATCAGAGTTTATTTCCCGCACATTAATCAATTTTTTTAAAAAAATTAACTTATTAGCATTGCTTGTTATTTAAAGAGCAATATGTTAATGGGCCAATAACACATTGCTTTTAACTTGCTTTTAAAATTATTCTTTTTTAAACACTTTTCAAATCAAAAAGCAACATTTTAGGAGTAACAAAGAAATGTTGCCTGTGAATCAAATAAAGTAACAAAATTACAAGGCAATTTGCAGAAGGACTGTTGTTATGCCATTGTTATCCCAAAAGGGAATGAATTACCAGTAATACCATTAGAAAGGCTGCAATAAACCATGTTTGGGATTTGCACTTGGGCAGGAGAAAAAGGAAGGCAGGTTGCTTGAAAGTCAAGTTTAACAGATGACGGTGTTGTGGGAGCATGCAATAGCAGTTGCAATGATGGTCAGTGGAGGCCGGTGGTTGCAATTTCACGCCAGCAGTGAATCCTGTCCTTGTTTTAGTCCAAATTTTGCTGGTGGTGATCACCACACTCAGCTCCAAATTGTTCAACATCTTAGATAGCTCCTTTGAAGTCTGAACTAAAAGCTGAAGCAAATTCAATTAACTAAACTCTCCATTATTAACTCTCTCTGTTTAATGGTGTAACTGTTCATGACAAGCAGAGATGGGTAAAAGCTATTCCCTTCCTTTTTTGATAAGAACCTATCAAAACACATACATTTCTCTATCAGTGGGACAAAAAAAAACCCTTGACACTTAAAAAAAATTGACTGAAATACAAAGCAAAACTGACAATTTCACACATCCAGGCCCAAAGTTCTCAGGGCTTAACTTTTAGATGCTGGGGTTTGAACTGCTGTATGTCTAAGCACGTTTGTGGAGGTGATGTAAGGTTGTCACCTCTACACACACAGGGGGGGGGGGGGAGACCCCAGGCTCCTCAGTTTATACCAATACATGAAAACAGGGTCCTCTCTGTGCTGGGAATCATTACACATACTGAAGAGAGCTGATGCAGAAGGAAGATTTCCATTCAGGTTTTTTAAAAATAAGAACCTAGTAAAATTTGCTGGTTTCCAAATAAGAAAAATATAAAGAACACGAGATTTTTAAAACAATTGAATATGGAGATCAGCATAGTTGACAGATTTGTCTACTCTGAAATCTGGGCTTAAAGAATCTATACATTTACCCCAAAACTTATAAAGTGTTAGCATAGTTAAAACTATGACTAGAGTTTTTTCAATGTTCAGTGAACATTTGGGCCTGAATCCAAATACTAGCTCCAGTCAGAGTAAACAGAATGGCTAAAATCCCATTGCTTGGTGTAGTAAAAAGGCACTAGAGTAGGCTCACTGAGTCAATGGGCCTACTCTAACTATGACTTACTTTAGCACTGTAAATTGCAGTTAGAACAGGCCCATTTGAATCAATGGAACTTATGGAGGAACTGATTCACTAATTCTCCTTTGTTTTAATGGGCCTAATGTACACTTTGCAACAGGATTTTAGCTACTGAATCAATGGGATGTACACAATTGTTGGCTTGCTATTTAGCTATTGATTCAATGACTACTCCAGCTGAGGCTGACAATCAGATTTAGAAAACATTGAGTGGGGTGGATTGGGATGACTCTTTTACATCCCCACGCCTCAGTCCACAGAGTCACCTCACACACTGATGTAACACAGTCTGTTGTATAATCTCTATCAGTGGTCCCCAACCTTGGGTATCCCAGGCGTTCTTGGATTGCAATTCCTAGAAACCTTCATCTCCAGCTGTGCTGGCCAGGGTTTCTGGAACTTGCAGTGCAAGAACATCTGGTTTACCCAAGGTTAAAAACCACTGCTCTATACGAATGTCACCAAAATGTGAATTAGTATGGATCAGGGAGAGCAGATACAATCTCAATGCCTACCCCCACCCCAGCCTTGCAAGATCAGTGAATGTCTGAAAAGGCAGTAATATAGATGAAATTGTTCTGAGAGCTAGACATAGAAGAGAGTGCCTGTTAGCTAACAGTAGAGAATTCTGAATAGCTCAGTGGTGGACACATCTGGCTGTGGAGCCGGAGGCTGGGAGTTTGATTCCTCATTGTGCCTCCCAGAAAAGCCAGCCTGTGTGGCCTTGGGCAAGCTGCACAGTCCCAGGATGCCTCCAGAAGAAGTGAATGGGAAAGCACTTCTGAGCGTTCTCTATCTCGAAAATCCTGGAAAGAGTCACCATAAGTCAGAATTGACTTGACAGCACACAATTATTAATAGAGAATTCGAAGCACTTAGTACAAAAGGGGCTAAAGGTGACTCAGTGTTTATGTTATCCTGTTCATTTTGACTGGTCATGAGGAAAGCCATTTTCCCAAGAACATGATGTACCCACAAGGAGATATGGAATTGTTCGATCTCTTTATCTCGCGCTTATGGTTCAAGCTATCTTTTCTCTCCCCTCTTGACCTAGATTGAAGCACCATCTGCAAGGAGAGAATGAGAGAGAGGAATGGCGGGGGGGGGGGGGGACTACACCAACAGAGACAACTGCAGGTCTACATGTCAAAAACAAATGTTATCATTTTAAAACCATCATTTCCCTAATAGACACCCCCTCCCTCAATCCAATTCTCTTAGCCCGCAGATCTTTTAGCCCTGGTGAGAAAAAAAAATGCCAGAGGGGATTTAGCGTAATGGAATTTCGCCTACCTGATTGAGGGAGGGTTAATACAATCCATCAACGTGGGGATTCTGAAGCTTAACTTGTGGCATCCACCTGCCACGACAAAAGATGGTCTAATCCAATATGTTCCATACCTCCTGAAAGAATCCTGTCAGGATCCCCCATGCGCCATACAAAGCAAGCTGGTGCTGTCTCTCCTGCCCCCCAAATGGCTACTGAAAGACTGTCTTCAAGTCCGTCTTCTACAGGGTCTTTCTTTGAGGTGGATATTCTCCTCAACATCCATTTGTTTGTTTTTTACTTAGGGTTTATCCAGACAGGCAAACCTACCACAGCAAACAGGTACAGGTAAGAGCAGTTCATCCCCAAGGGGACCACAACATACCAATATTGGCATTTCTATCACATGGCAAAAGCCAGGTATTTGAAACTCATTTATCTAGGCTTTCCAGGAAACAACCCCTTATGAATTCTTTCCTTGCTACAGTCTTACCTCTGAAGTTCCCTCTCTTTTTTTAAAGCCAATTAAAGGGTTAATTAAAGCCTTCCATGTGCAAGCTCTCTTATGAAAAGGAACTCTACATAGGAACACGACAGCACTAAATTCCATCGTCACAACAAAGCCTGGCTCAAAATATTAACAGCCTCCCATGGAGATCAAAAATGGCATGAAAAGCAGAGGAAAAAGGCACGGGTCTGATCAAATTCAGCCTTGCATCATCTGGTCAGTAGGAAGAATAACCAAAAGGAGCAGCACGGCACCAGGTACTTTTCCCTCCATGTAGGCAAGCTCTTAGAATGGGCTGAGTGACCTCCATCAGAGGGAGACAATGTTAATAAGCTAGTCGGAGCTCCTCTGGATGGGGAAAAGCAGGGCCCATTCTATTTTGAACTGCTGCCTCATTAACAGTCATTGCTCTAAACACAGTCACTTTAGAGCAGACTCAAGAATTCCATGTCAGACAGAGAATCACTTTCAGGCCAAGTAATAATCACTTGTCTGGCTGACATAAGCTATTAGTTCACTCCAAAGCTCCGGCTGTTTAAAATTCTGCCAGGGCAATAACACAGTCCCTTTATACTTATTTATTTATTTAAAGATAAGGAACAGAATCCAACGGGAGGAAAATGCGCATACAATGGTAATCATGCAAATGATTCTCTCCATTGCTGGGGGTATCTCATGATGCCCCTGTCACACACACTGGTTGTGCAACTGATCTGTGCGACAGACACCCCAGCAAAGGGGAGAACTGCTCACACAGTTACCATTGCGCACACAACTGGAATCTGGTCAAGGTTTTCCCCAATGATTTCAGCACCGGCTTAGCAGAAGTGTAACTCATGGTCCATCTCTGTGTGTGTGTGCGTGCGTGCACGCGTGTGCGCATCCACATATGCAGCAAAGGGAGTCCTGAGTCACTGAATGCTGAGATGGTAAAATAAGATAGTACACCCTTGGATTACATCTGGAAGAGACTGTTTTCAAACGGTGTTTGAAAAGAACATCTTGCAAAAAACTAGGAAACCTGAGACAAACGATCCAGCCTAGTCATTTGTCTCCTGTCCTGATTTTGTATTTGCAGGCCTGCTTGTTTGCTTGAAAACACACAGAGCAACATTTAAAATGTGGGCTGCCCCTTGGTTTTCAATAACCCCACTCACTGCACCGACAGGGCATGTCTTGCACCACCATCTGTTGAATGCAATGTGTGGCCAGCTCTCCTCCCCATTTTAATTTGCAACAGGGGGTGGAGGTTCTCCAAACTGTCATTTGGGAACCTCCTCTTCCTCCACTGTTTTGCAGAGATTTTTTGCAGAGCGTTGTTTGACAGCTGTGCAACGACAGGGGCTGGAAAGGCTTGAACACACACGGTCACTCCAAACATCCTTGGGAACATCCCGGTAGCAGCACTTGATCCACCACATCTAACATTCCCTGGGGAAAGGCGTACATTTGGCGTTATTCTGTTTTTTCACCAACAGAAATCCTCCATCCTAATACCAAAGCTGCTGTTACATCTTCAATTAAATCAGTCAATGAGGGGTGCCAGCCACAGGACTACACAGAAGCTGCTCCTGCACTGGCTCTGTCACTGTGAGGAGCAATTGTGACACTAACAAGTGTATTTATTTTCAGCTGACAGGTGTCAGAGATGGGATAGAACCATCAAGGAGTGGAAAGCCGGGAGGCAGGTCCGTCCATGAATCAGAAAGCCAGCGGTTGCAAAAAGCAAAGAACGACAGGCCAAAGATAAATCGGGAATGCCAAACGCTGTCCCCCAGCTCTGCCAAAATGACCAATTACCAATGTCAATGGCTGCCTAGAGACAGACATGAAAAAGGATGGAGGCCTCCAAAACTGAAACCAATTGGACTTGTATTTTTATTTTATTTTTTAAACTGACAAGTTGATTTCAGGCTGTTAACCACCTTGAGCTTCATCCGACTGTTATAAGTCATCTTCAAAGCAAAAAGAGGTATCAGTGCCACAGTAAGAAAACAGATCAACATTATCCCCCCACTGCACCCTACTTCTTGAAGTATGGAGATGGGCAGGGGATGGAGATTCCCTACTCTGTATGAACCTGAAATACAGAGCAAAATATTCCAGATACAACTTCAGTAGCCTGAGAACCTGCATATATGGGAACCTGGCGTAGTTAGCTGCGTAGAAAACGCAAGCTATGGGGGAGAGCGACTAGCAAGCAAGCTGAAATAAGAGGTTCATGATAAGAAATTCACCATTAAGAGTGACTGACTTCCCTGATTTCATTAGGCTGACCTAAAAATGGAATCTACAAAAGATTCCAATTTCCATAATGTTGGCCTCCAAACCCTAGGAAAGGTCAAGGCAGATGCAGTGATCTAGAAGGCCACTCACAGGCTGTTAAGCACATGGGGAAGGGTCTCACCAGCTTGTGTGTTAGCAGTAATTCGATGAAATGTATTCATTAGACGTTGGAGGACAACAATAGACTGCCAGTCTGACACTTGAAGGACTCCAGTTCATCCCAAGATACCACAAAACAGAAAACAGCAGATGAATTTCAATTTTATAACATCCTAGGGCAGAACCCAGCCAGCTCTCTTCCCCTTAGCCAGGGCTCCTTGCCGTTTTGATCCTTAATGATCTTACATTTCCAAGGAGGTGGCAGGACAGGAAGCATCACCTGGGCTTTCTCTCCCTATAAACTGTCCTTCAGAGGAGGCAAATGGAAATATTCTCCACTGCAACAATCTTAACTTCACTGGGGAAAAGATGCCTCTCATGATAGCGGTAACCTGCATTTTCCCCATTAGGATATGGTCCTGAAATAAGAGGCAAGGAAGCACACATTATTAATGCTTCCTTTCACAGAGCTTTCTTGGGACGTCTGCAGTGGGTCTTAGTATATATGTAACAAGGCCTGTTGGGACCATGAATCTATCATCAACCTATGAAAAATCAGTTGAAACCGTTAACAATCTAACTATTTTATCAATTAATGTTTACTATTTGAGGGTGCCTACCAAATAGACAGAAGCTCCTTGAATCCTCTCCATCAACAACATGATGGAACACTGATCCACACTACAGATGGTCAGATTTTGACAGGCTCCTTAACAGAAGCAGCACTAGAAGCACAGGAGAAATGATGCCCACAAGATATAAAATTCAGATATTATGCAGCTGATGCACAGTCAGTCAATGGCCAGCACTGTGGATCCATCATGTGCATCTGCTCATAGGTACATCACTACGTACCTTCAGACCACAAAGCCTCCACAAATATCTCTGCTCAGCTATTGTGCTCTCTAGATGATTTTGGGCCAGTCACTCTCTTTTAATCCAGTCTACCTCACAAGCTACTGGGAGGATAAAACACACCCCAAGGAGAAACAAAATGAAAGTCCTCTTCAGACATATGAAGGGCTACCACAATAAAGATGGAGCGAGCTTGTTTTCTACTGCTCCAAAGGGTACAAACGAAATGCATGGGTTCAAAGAGATTTTGAGCAAGCAATAGGAAGAATATCTTGAGGACAAACGCTGTTTGATCATGGAATGGACGTTCCTAGAAGGTGGTGGATTCCACCCTGCCTCCAACAGTAGATGGATGGCCATCTGTCAGGGATGCTGTAACCACATACTAGACTAAATGCCGGGGGGGGGGGGGGCGGTCACTCCTCCCAGCACTACAGTTCTTCGATTCTATGGAAAAGCCTTCCAGTACACCATAAGCAATCATCTGAAGAAGAGTAAAAGATGTACAACCCACCTGCCCATTCCTGAACTTTCCCTAAACCAGCCAGTTTTCCACTTTTTTTGGAGGAGGGTGTGACGTCCTCCCAGGCAACCAAATGCTTTTCCATCACTGAAGCATGAGGCAGAATAAACGGGGGAGGGAGAGAGAGAGAGAGAGAAATCAAGCACACCTCCTGGTTATTTTTAAACCCATCACTCGTCTTTTTGAGGCTTTCAAAGGCTTACAGACACACACAGGAACTGGCGTTCGCACACGATGCAGCATAAAAGGCGGCCGCTGGAAGCAAACAAAGATGCGCTAATTAGAGAAGTGACCTGTGGACACAGGTCTCGCTCACTGTAAATCTTGAGAAACAGTGATGAGATACAGTGACCTCCCAAGGAGAAAAACAGGCTTTGGCGAGAGCGTGTGCAAAAATAAGCCTTCCAACAAGCTGCACACAGCACTGCTTATAATGATTTAATTACTAAATAGGAGGACAATCAAGCCCTTCTCCTACCAGTTCTGTCTCTGCCAAGCACAGACAACAGTATCTAAAGCAAGAGGGATGGAGCATTGTCAGCTGCTCTAATGGATCAGGATTCAATTCTTGATATCCTCCCCTCCCCACACACACAAAATATAAAGGGGGCAGGGCATTGGTCGAGTTGAAACCACTGCCCTCTCCTATCCTGCCTGCCCCAGCTGGGCTTCTACTCAGTTGCTCTCCAAGCTGTAAGCTTACCTTGTTGCAGTGGCAGCTGCTGGGAAGGAACCTGACATCTTGGTGATTGCCCCACATCGTTCCGGAGCAATACTACTTCAGGACTTTGCCAGTACTGTGGGGGAGTGTGACATCTGTACTAGGTCAACAGCAAAGCCCCTTGTGCTAAGGCTTAAAACAGCTTGCTGTACAGATATGAGAGAAAGGACATTCAATCTGAAAGTCAAATTAGAACTCAGGTCTTTCTTCTCTTGAATCTTTCATTGCAGCTTGAATGATCCATTCTTAAAAATGTGATCTTTTCCAATAGCTCAATATGCTGAAATGTGTCTGCTCCAGAGGGGTGGGATAAGTTTTTACTTCAATAACCAGCATTACTCATACCCTGTCTCTTTCCAATTATCTTCTCATGATAACTGCCTGGCATTCAGCTAATTTGGCCCCTCCTCTACTTTTAAATGGCACCGTTGGTTGTTGTTTTTAAATGTCTCTACGCCAGACGCAAGCCTATTTCCACAGAATGAGCATATTAGAGGAAGTGCACTCATTTGAGTTGGAACAGACAAAAATGTGATTCTAACAGACACATTGACAATTTTTTTAGGGCAGTCAGAGAAAAGGAGGACAACCTGGAAGGCAAAAAGAAGGCCTACGAAGTAAGAAAATGACAGAAAAATTAGCGCAAGGTTGGCTTCATAAAAATCGTCAAAAGCAACAACAGTGTTACCTTCAATGGGCTCAGTGAGATCATCAGAGAAGGAAGGGTTTGGTCAAACTATCTAAATGAAAATAGCATCACCTTGTTCAAAAAGGCAAGCGGGAATTTTCTCAGCTAAGGGAGTCCCCTGACCTATATGGATCACTGCACAATAAGCAAAAACTGGATGGCTGAATGCTCCCCACCCTAGGACAATTTCTTATCTGGTAAGGACAGGAAGGAGGCATTAGATGTTCCCAAAGACTCATTGTCAAGATAAAACCCTAGAATGCCTTTGCTAGCAAGTTAGGTAGCTTTGGCCAAAATCAAAAAGAAAAAAATGCATCACCCCTTCTCCAGAAAGAACACAGATTTGCATAAAACATGCACAAGCTAAATTATATGCACAGGAGTGCCTTGAAGAGAGTGGAGTCTGGTGATTCCAATTTGGTGGATGGGCAAGGAATCTCCTCTGGGCTCTAGTTTGAAGAGCATCTATCCAAGGTGTTGAATCCTTTCCTCTTGGTTAGCTCCTTTACTTACTAAAACCCAAAGTGGATTCACTGCCCACTGAGAAATCAGCATCACCAGCATCCATTGACCCAGGAAAGCATGACTGTCTTTATAGTGAAGAAGACTGTGATCAAGTAAGCCGTACACCTCTTCGGTGCCAATGGGTAACCTCGGGGGCCCTGCTCTTCTTTCCTGGGGTTCTTTGTCTTTAAGTCAGCCTTGAAGTGGATGGATCACCAAACTGTGTTCTGGGAGTATTTCAGATAGAGGACTGGTCACAGATTGAAACTTCCATAGAATGTCATTTTAAACTGTTCAAGAAGCACTCCGATTAATCCAGCAGTCATTTGTATATGTCTATAGAGATGTATTTTTTTAAAATAACAAGTACATATTCCCTTTGCAGTTGGCAGAGTAAAAGAGGCACTCCTCCCTTTTTCCTCAGATAGGAGGGAATGCTTCTTCTAAAAAGATGTTTGCTACAATAGATGGGTGTATGATCTGAGAAGGCATTCTCTTCCCTCAGAAATCTCACTTTTATTCATTTGCAAACAATTTTACAGTTCATCAAACAATGTCTTTAATCAGCCCTAATTTTCCCTCCATTTAGAGAGAGACATGTTATGCTCTACGCGCCATTCATGCATATCTTAGAGACCTCTGAAGCAGCAAAGAAGCAGAGCAGAATGGGCAGGCTTAATCCTTCCCCTGCCTTCCGATTCCCTTCTGAAACTTCCTACTGCTACTGCAGTGACGGAATTTATAATTTAATGACATCCTCTTAGCAATAAGGAGCTGATTGTTTGAGGTTTTGCCCTGAAGACCCACAATGGGCAGGTCGCAGAATGTATTGTCCTACAAGGAGGTTTGGAATGCTCTTCAGAACAAACTTATCGTTTATGCTACACCTCATTTCTCTAGCTCGGGATGGGCAACATGTGGCTGTCCAGATGTTGTTGGACTAAAACTCCCAACATTCCTCACCATTGGCTCTGCTCAATAGGCTGCTGAGAGCTGTGGCTGACAGCATCCGGAGGATGAGGTCTTGCTGGTTCCCTACAAATCTAGGCTCGTGAGGGTGGCTGGCTAAAACATTACAAATACCAAGTGGTGTTTATTCCTGTCAGACAGCAAGCCATCAAGGCTGTTTCTTCACTTTGTGCTTAGAGCAGAAGGTCAGTAGGGACCTGCAAAAACCATCGCCAGCCCCATTCCTTGGCTTCTGGGAGCTGGATTTTACAGACTACTTCTGTTTTTGGATCAACCCCTGCCCATCAACCCCAGTCTATTATTGACACAAGTCAGTGCAGTGACAGGGGACCCATTTTCTTGCTCCGAAGTAGGAATAGCAAGTAAGACGCAACAAGAAACAGGTTGTCAGCTGTTATGAACTCTTCACCCAGCTCACTAGCCAAATTCTAGAGAGAGGGTCATTCTCAGGCTTCAGCCTAAGAAGGCTGAGGGACCTTCAGCTATGGAATCTGTTCCCTCTTCTTAAAGCCTCAAGCTTCAAGTTCTCAGCTAAGCAGCCCTTTGTGATTCTCACTTCAATACCCTTTGCTCCTGCATCCATTTGCCACAATGAGGGAATTCCAGCAGATCACAATGCAGGTTAAGACAGGGTGAAGCATTTCCTGTACCTCCCAATGAAGGCTGGTGACTCCAGGGTCATGGGCCATCGCTCTGGGTTTCAGTCCAAACTTGAAAGAGCTATCCAAGATACTGAACTGATTTTAGGGATAGAGCCTATCATCCTGGACATCTCTTCTAAAGTTTAGATTAAAACTCAGAGTGGATTCACTGCCCCTACATCCTCAGAGTTACCAGTCCTCTCTGTTGCCCCTCTTCTGCTTTAAAAAGCCTGTGGGAAAGGGCAATTCAACATGGAAATGATGCCATCAGCATCTTGGGACGTTTGCCCTGCTACCTGGAGCAAGCAACATCTTTGACTGTGGAGATTTTCTTTGGGATTAGGAAATGCGGAGAAACCGTTTTAAAATCCCTCTTATTTCCTCCCTCCTTCTTGTTATTTTTTTAAACCACAGTAAATGTAGTACGTATATCATTTAGTTTGGCTTTAAGGAACTCATCCCATCATTATCACCATCAACGGAAGTGGAATCCACGGGACCTCACAACACAATTAAAATATGTCCAAATAAAAATTTATAAAAACCCAAGAACATCCCCTTTGTCTCACATAAAAATGGAAGATTCAGTCCAACGCTTTAAATTCCTTCAGTCCAACGCTTTAAATTTGCACTCTTTGTGGAGAACCAAGGATCCCTTTCAACTGAAATGTGAATAACACAGTGCCCTGTAATTTATTATTCTTAATTACCACAACTCACCTTTAAATGTTAATTAAAGGCACAATCAATTTTTGTTGATTCATTTTATGAGGCTTTTCAGATTTAAGCTTTTACAATAGATGCCTTGCAAACAAGATCAACAAGGCAGGGACAAAGAGGAGAGATGCCCTCATTCTAAAAAGATGCAATTAAATCCCAGCAGGAACTGAAACCTCAGATTTCCCCAATTTGTTGTTTGTTCTGTTTTTCAGGGTACCCCACTGCACCGAGGACTTCTGCAGGCATTAGAGCCCCATGGCACAAGAGCCTAGGCTTGCAAACTATCTGGCTTTGCAGAGCACTGGAGCTTAGGTTTGCAAGTACAAAAATGGGAGTTTTGCAGACTGCCAGAATTTTGTGTGATGCAGGAGCTTAAGTGTACAGACAGGACTAGGTTTTGTAGGCCACAGAAGCTCTGGTTTTCAGATTTGCACTGAAGCAAATGGGCACCACAGTTCATCCCTCATTTTCAAAGGTGACCGTCTCCGTCAGATTCACCATTCAGAGAAACAGAGAAGACGGGAGTGGTTAAGTTTGAGCAATGGTGATGAACACACAGGTGTCTAACTAGCCCAATACAAGCCTAAAAAACACGGAAGCACGGAACATTAGTGGCACCTGGGTTGGTTTGGCTATCAAGAAGTTACATCCTTGCTTTCTCACTTCCTTCTTCCTTTCTGCATTCTTTGTTCTTTTTATTTCAAATGATTTAGCCCCTCGTTGGACAACCTTTTGTCAAATGTTTCAGTCTTGAGTGAGAGCTTCACAATTGACATGGACAATACATTGGGTAAGATTTCCATCTGAGCCCATCAATTTTCCTTTGGACATATTCTCAGCGCTTTTCACGGTTGGAATGAGTGAGACCCTGAGACCCCTCCCAAACTCAGATTCTGTCCCTGTGCTACGTTGAGCTAGAACAGGGCTCCTGCCCTAGCCCTGTTCTAGATCAACACCAATCAAAGGGAGTCTGGAGATTTGAGACAGCATTCTGAGAGGGCTGTACACCACCCTAAGATTAACAGAGTCCTACAAAAAAGAGGAGGGTTTGTCTCTTAGCCTCTTCCTCTGAAGAAATGGCCCCATGCATACAACAGGCGAGGACAAGATGTGGGGCATTACGGACCCTTATCTAAACAAAACAATGAAAAGCTCCTTCATTGTTGATCTGCTGTTATCTTGATGGCATTTTCCACTGAAACCTGACTGTCCTTGATGGTATTTTCCATGAAACCGACCAGACCCTTCTTACCGGTAGTCTAAGCCTATGGTCCAGCCTATGCCACACTACCATCTGTCTAAGGTAACAGCAAGAGTCCACACAGAGAGTGAAATCTGCTATGAATGCAAGTTCCATCAGTATTACAAATAAGGTTGATCTCTCTTGAGAAATAAAGTCTATGAAGTCACAGAAGTTATTCTGTGTGTGTAAGCAAACACACATTTAGGTACACCATGGTTTCATGAAAGCAAACCAGATTGCCTAGTGCATCGCATTTGGCTTTTCCAGCATTTTCCCTTGCTTTGTTCCCCCCCCCCCCCCGAGTCACGTTTCCAGCCTTCGTGGTTCAGAGAAGGTACATGCTTCAAAAGGGTGTCCTACATGCCCAGCATAATCCCAGGCAAGAGACAAGATGCTGCAAAAGAGCATGTCCACACAGTGGTGTTGTCTCTGGTCATTCTGGGGCTGTTTTGGGTTGCTCAAGTATTTCTCATTGCAGATTTAAAACAGATCATCCCCACGTTTGCATCCATTCATGGAGAGGGTTCTTTCTGGCTGGACCTACTGGCCTGCACTAGGTCATTCCAGTACTGCCTGCCCACAGACATCCAGAATTGCTCCCTGACATCTCAACACAGCGTGCCCCACCCCTTTTGCTTATCTTCCCCGCCCTCTCCCCATTGACTTCACACTCTCCTCCTTTCCCTCCTTGTTTGACTGAGATGGGGTGGCAGAGATTGGCAAGCAGAATAAACACCCACCAAGAAGCATAATCAAAGGACACCGATCTACAGAGTGCACGGATTAGCAAAGAACAATGGAGTACAAGGGCCCACACAAGGGAGATCACTCACTGGAGCTAAGTGGAAAAAGGGTAACAAAAACATACGGCCACCCTATAAAAGCAAGGTATTTTGTCCTGCTTAGCCTCTGCGGATGCTAGTTTCTGCCCTGCATTGTGAGGAACCCAGGGTATAGCACTGGTATCATGGGTGCAAGGAAACGAGTCAATGCTCAGTGTGGACGGGCTTTAAGATGTCCCCCTGGACGAGAGGCAGAGTTGCGAGATTTTGCATCCCTACCAATACTAAGAGAATCAATCAATCAATCAATCAAGAGAATCAAGACAATAAATAGAATAAAAGAGAAAGAGGGTGACACAAATCTGCTTAATCTGCACTGTGCGTTCAAATCACAGAATTTAGTGAAGAGCTGGAGTTACAAAGGAGCAATACTAGAATACTCTCCTTATGGCATAAAAGGCATACACACTACACACATTTTTACCATCTGTAATTCTACTCCAGCCACAGGAAAGGAGTGGGGGTAACACTGGTTTGAACAGCAAGAATTAATCTTTACAAACGTCTACTCCCAGGGGGCTTTTTTTATTGTTATTTCAAGGTTAACTGTTAAAATAAAAAGGAGGCTTGAAATTTAAACGACCAACCTGGTATCAAGGCAATCCAAAGCCTTTCTACTGCTCAAAAGACAGATAGCTGTTGTGTTCTGTTATTTTCCTTCCCTTCTCATCTTCTTTTTTAACAGACACCCACTCTCTACACAAAGCATCTCACGCTAAGTGGCATATAAAGCTTATCATGTTTACCCTTGTATCGTATCTCGCATCAAGCCATGTTTTGCCTGAACGTCACAGCAATAAGGGGAAAGTCACACGTTCACCAAGAGCATTAGCAAAATCTTCCTGACACTCAAATCTATAAGTCTGTTGTTCAACAGCCTCCCCAGGGAAGCCGCAAAAGCTTGGCTGCTACAGTTGTTTAAAATGAGAATGGACAGAGCCCGGGAAAATACACCACAGGGAGGCTCTGTGATGAACCCACCGCCTGCTCGCTCTTCCTCTCTCTTTCTTTCTCTGTTACCTTTAGCAGCTCCAGTTGTATTATCTGGATTCCAGCTGAGAAGCAGCGGTAATTACCAAAACCATTCCCACCTGGCCAGCTTTTGTAATGATCCGCTTTATAAACAGATAATTGCTAATGAACAATTACTAGTATTATTATTATTATTAATGAGATAAAAGTGCTGGGATACAGGTGAAAAGCCCTTTCCTGTCATATCAAATCTCAACAGAAAAGAAAAATATGGCCCATCCAGTTAGGACAGACCTCGTTGATAGAGACGGACATGAAATGGGAAGTTCGTGATTCATCACTATTCGCGAACCACGAACGTTCCCAAACTTTCCGACAAAACAAACCTTTTTGTGGTTCGTGTGCTTCGGGACTTCCAGGAACCGCCCCCATGTGAATTAGAAATGTTAAACTCACAGCAAGTCTTCAGCTGACTCTCCTCTCCTCCTCACCCCCTCCCAGTCTGGTGAACGTTGGGTTTGGGGTGTCCGAATTATAGCCGCCCCCCCCCCCCCCAAAGCACATCCTTCCAGGAAAATGCTCTTCCTTTCGTTCTGGGCAGGCACGTTTTCCTGAAGCGCCATGAAATAGCCCAATTCATGGGGAGAAGCATTGCTTCGTGGCTCGTTTCATGCCCATCTCTACTCACTGAGGGAACTTCAGTGTTGTTCACAAAGATAGGGAAAGACTGTTTTTTTCCCCCAAGGACCAGAGACCATGCTAGTTGCAGAATTCTGGGAGTTGTAGTCCAAAAAAACACCTGTTTTTTCCCATCTCTAGAAATCCGTGGGTTTCTGCCCTCCAATTCCTGTTTTACCGCAATGATCAATCTGGCAGCATTAGCAGAAACTGTTACTTTTATAACAAGCTTAAATTCTAGTGTTGGTGTTTTTCTGAAAAGCAGTCTGAAGCATTATTTTCTTCTACTGGCAAACAACTGCAGATTTTTAATTTCCTTGTGGTCTGTTTTGAATCACAATTCAGGCTGCGATATTAAGCATGCTTATTTGGAAGTAAGAGCCAGGTTACATATGCAACTGTATTGCACAATACCACCTATACCACAAAACACCACAGGTAACTGAAATAGTATTTGAATTCTCTCCTGCTACCAGAAAAGTAAGATACAAAAGTAGTTTAGCTTAGAACGTGGGCAGGGGGAGGGGATGACACTGAAACACATGATCCCATCCATGTGTTGACTATTCAGGTGCAGACCATATATCATGGGAAACTGTACCACACAATTCTGTGGTTTGTGTAGATTCGTTTCAAACCCTATTCAAACAACAAGAGACACATTCAAATAAATATAACCACTGGATTTTCACTTTGCAAGACATTAGCACTTTGAAGTCCTGCTGTTCTAATAAGCGCACAACCTTACAGGTCTCTTATTGAGACTTAGCTCAGATGTCCACATCTTAAACCCCATCCCCAAGAATTCTACGAAATCCAAAAGCTTGCTATGTTTCCCTCCAAACATAGTTCACCTGAACCCTGAGAAACATTACCAACTAATCTTAACAGCATCTTGAGTTATTATTCACAGGTCAATGGTATTCAGGTGTAGTTGAGAAACCTGATTATAGTTTTCATATCAACACCGACAGCAAAATGGGACTTTAATTCTCTGGAACGGTGCTATATTACATCTGCTGCAGGCTCTTAATTACATTTTAGACTCTCCCTCACTCCCAGCAGCTACAGGCTGCTGCATTCACTATTGGCTCTGGGCACTTGTGCAATGATGCAGAAGCTGCTGTGGTACTGACTCCAAGCAGTTAACCTTGAAAAGACCCAACCTGTAAGAATCTGATGCTTGCAACGGTAGAACACAGTTCGGGGAAATGGAGTTGGGTTTTTCAAGGGGCAACATCTCAAGTAAGCTTAGTACAGTGGCCCCTCCTTTCATATAAAATCAGTACCTATGTCTGTAAGCACTAAGGGCTGGTGATTTCAATTTCTTAACTGAATCCACTCTGTAGGAATGGGATTTCTGATTTATTGAACTACAAATCCCATAATTCCCTCCCTCTGTGAGCTCTACCTGATGTATACACATCTTATATTTATTATTATTATTATTATTATTATTATTATTATTATTATTATTATTATTATTATTATTATTATTATAGACACCTACATGTGGCTCACCTGGAAGAAAAGTCCTAAATTGGAAGGCTTTGAGGCCTAACTAGGCCTAGTTCCACCTAGCTTCCTGTTCAGAAAGGAAGCTCCCAGCTAACACTGGGACAGGAACAGGAGGCTTGGGTAGAGCTGGGTCTAGCTGAGCCTCCAAGTCTTCCAGTTTGCATCTTTATGCCAGTTAAGATATATTTAAGTGTCTGTAAGGTATGTGTGGTATAGTGGATAGAGTGATGGACTAGGACTCTGGAGAACAGGGTTTGAATCCCCACTCAGCCATAGAAACTCACTGAGGGAGTGGAACCGGTAAAAACACTCCTTAAATATTTCACTTACCTTGAAAACCCTATTAGGGTCTCTATAAGTCAGTTCCAACTTGGTGGCATGTAACACACACACACACACACACACACAAGGGATGTGTAAGTGACGCAGAATGTCCAGTATGGAGAATTACAGATTTGCACTCCAAGAAAGCTGAAAACCCCATCCCTACACTCTGGGTTTTACTTTGAACTTTGCAGGACTTATCTAAGATCCTGCACCAATTCTGGGGACAAGGTTCAGTACCTTGGATAGCTCTTCAAATGTTTCAACTAAAACCCAAAGCGGATGCACCACATCCACAAAATTGGAGCCACTTGTACCACTCATCTATAGATCTCTGTGTGTTTGCGTGCATACACACATATAAATATGCATGTGTGTCTGTGTGCCAAGTAATATTCACTTACATTATCTTGACCAATCTTGTTAATGTTCCTATAGAGGTAGGCAGTGTGGCACAGTGATTAGAGAACTAGAATAGGACTAAGGAAGCCCAGATTCAAATCTCATATCAGCTCTGAAGCCTTGCCTGCTCACTACCTGCCATCTTCACCTCTCCTGTTGGAATGCAGTGTGGATGGAGAGAACCATATACACTGCCTTGAGCTCCTTGGAGAAAAGGTGTGATAGCAATGTAATTGATGAAAATAATAATAGGTGGATGATTTTGTCCTTAAGTTCTGGCAGGTAAGAAACAGAAACAATTCCAAATTACAGGAGGGTTCTGACAAAATCTCCACCGTAAACCTGCCCAGCCATATAAATATTGATCAATGCTCTTGACCAATATTATCCCAAGTATTCCTGGCCAGTGTGAGAACTGACCATGGAGGGTGGCTGCCCACTTTTGCTGGCAGATATGCCAGAGGGCAGACTGGGGGGGGGGGGGGGGGCTCAGGGTCTCTGGCAAACAGATTTCACAGGTGCTGTTGGAATGCAACCCCCACCAAAGTTTGTGTGATTATGAGAGCTGTAGTCCAATAGGATGTGGAGGTCCACATGGTCCCTATCTCTAGCTCAAATGGACATTTAATTTGGTCAAGCAGGCTTTGCTTAATCGCTTTTGTTCAGATATGCAAAAGCACTGTAGCTCACAGAATACTCCAGGATAATACACTGAGAGCTCAAAAAAAAAATAAAACCCCAAAAATGACTTTTTCTCTATCTTTGTTTCTTGCCCTTTTAGGATTGTGGGGGAGAGAAAATGACCAACCATGAAGGTCAAAATCTGGGATTTGTCCAACTGCATTCCATTATAAAGAAGATGAGAAGATGAGAGGACAAGTTTCATAGACGTCCTAGGGAGGAAAAGTATTGAGTTTGCTGCTTGTCACCTACAAGCAAAAAAGTTGCACCTAACAGAATGTCTACAAATGCTGTTGAAGAGGAAGGAATTTTGTCTTCCTTGAGGCATCAAATTCACAACTCTCTCTTTCTCTCTCTCTTTCCCCCACTTCTTTAAAAAGTTGCCCAAGCAGAAAACAGTGTTGGGTAACACCAGAGCAACTCACTATCCTACCTCCAGGGCAGCAGCTCAGAACAGGAATCTCCTGGGAGGCCTTTCCAGCCACAGAATTTCCAGAGCTTAAAAGTAACTAGTTAGAAATAACTGGTAACTCATGATTAACGCCTTCTCTTCAGTAATGAAGATAAGCGGGCATGTGAATAGTGACAGCAGCCAAGGAATAGCAGCATTCGGGCTAAGAGGTCTCATGAACTGGCACAAATACGAATCTTCTGCTGAGTTTTGAGCATTGGAGATGCTAATCCTGCCCACGCTGTAAGGTATCAGGACACCTCCTCTTGCTAAAGGAACCCTTGTTGACTTTCAGCTGGTTTCATAAGACTGCAAGAAGACGCACATGCAACCTCAGCCACATTCACATTGTAAAAATGCTAGCCATAAATCTGGAGTTACGCTTGAGCTGGGAAGCATTCCCTTTTTGGATTACAACTCCAACAATCCCCCCAGCTGGTTGGGGGATCCTGGAAGTTGTAATTGCAAAATGTAACATTTTCAAGCTCTGCTGAATAGCATATGGTAATATGTGGAAGAAGGATGGGGCTGCCATTGCCAGCATGGGGAACCTCAACACCTGGATTCGCCCACATTTGGGTGGGGAGATCTGCAGAGGAACTCTACGCACACTTACTTGAATGCAGGCAGAAGAGCCCAGACAGACATCAAGTCATGTCATCAGTTGCCTATCCCTAAACTCCAGTGGGTGGTAGGTCAGTGACACCACCACCAGAAACACAATGGCAAAGTAATAAATTCAAAAGTGCAGGTGCTCATAAAGATGGATAGAAGGTTCAGTGAATTAGGTAACTATGGAGTCAGAGGTTGGGAATTCAATTCCTCTCTGTGCCTCCCACAAGAACCAGCCTAAGCAGCCTTGAACAAGTTACAAGGTCCCAGAGTGCCCCCAGAAGAATGGTAATCTACTTATGACCATACCTAGAAAGCCCTGGAAAGAGTCACCATAAGTCTGACTTGATGTACAGCACATTATTATCAGTATTATTAGGTGCTCATCAAGACTGTACACAAAACCACCCCTCCCCATTAGGAGAGTCAAAAAATGAAGATAGTTGGATCAGTCCGTATGAACAAGTGAGAATCCTGTCTTTTGTAAAGTTAATGACTCTTAATTATCTCTTGGAAACTAAACCACCCTCAAATGCACCATTTATCATTCCTGGGAACAATTTTCCTGGGAAAATCCATTTCCCACAGTTACTGTGAGGATTGCAGCTCATCTCAGAGGGAACAGGGAAACCTGAAGGAGTAGCTGATGATGTCTAAATAATCCTTGAAACCCAGAAAGTCCCAGGCCTTTGAGCCTATGAACTCCAGCTCCACTATACCACTGCTGAAACAATTAAAGTCACAGCATATCAATGTTCTCATTGACAAGAAAGTAAATCTGCAGTCTTCTCCATTTACTCACTTTTTTTTTTAAGGAAGCAGCATGGAACAGGTCGTAAATATTTCAACAGCTTCTCAGTTTTGTTATTCTGTTTAAAGCAGGAAACATGACAAAACCTTTGATTGTTTTACTTAATACCAAATAATAATTCAAAGAGGAACAAACCAGCGTTAGTCAAGGTTGCCCAACAGAAGGGTTGTGTGTACACATGCCGCCTTATTTTCTTCTTCTAACACTGAAGAAAATTGCTTATCTCATGATAAAAGCTTCACTATTTCACAGCACATTTTTCTCCCCAAGAAAAAAGGATGGGAGGAAACATTTCATCATTAAAATATGAAAGAGGATAGATGCAGGGAAATCAGCCTGGAGGTATTGGCTTCATTTCATGGAAATTGGAAATCATGGAAATGAAAATCAGTATTGCTCTGAACACGGCAGTCATAGTAAAGTTTATTCCAAAGCAAGGCCCAATTGGGTGTCATGGGACCCACCCCCAGTTATGTGCATATACCAGCCATCTCCACCATGGGCCCTCCAGCTCTTTCAGGCTACAATTCCCATCATTCTCAATAAACACCATGCTGGATGGGGCTCATGGGATCTGTGTTCCCAAACATCTGGCAGACATTGAATTGGAAACGGCTGCTCTAACCATTAGAGCAATCCATCAGAGAACTTTGAGAGGAATACTTATTTGTCTCATGCAGTCCAGAACTATACATGTTCACTCAGAAGTGAGAATTACTGACTTGAGTGAAAAATGTTCCTGAGTAAATAGGCACAGGATTGCAGCTGTAACTAGTGAATTCCTGGATCTAACTTCAGTAAAGGTGCGTCTTGCCAAAAATTCAATGTAAGTGCCCTTTTGAGTTAATGCAGGAGATGTAACATAATTTACAATGTCAAGAAATGGGAGTGTGCTTGCAATGAAGGGCAACGTTTGCAGCTTGGGCATCTTCCTGGATTTGTCACTTTCTGTAGAGGTTCAAGTAGCATTTGAACCAGGAATACCTCTTACCAGTAAAGGCGGTTATGCCTGCTGCAGCCCTTCACTGCACCGATCCAACCTGATTTTGGTTTTCCAGACACAAGTTCCACCTTCAAGCTGGATTACCGTAACACAGCCTTTGAAGGTTGGCTGTAATAGGTATTCCAAAAATGGATGCAATAAGTGGATGTTGCAAGGGCCAGAAAGATGGAACATGAACACTGATATTGCACTACTCACACCAATTCTAGTGCTATTCCAAGCCCAATCCAAAGAGTCTATGCTTTGATGAAAGCCTTAAAACGGTTTGGGACTAATTCATCCAAAGGATGGCCTTCATCCATACGATCCTACCCATGCTTTAAGATTAGCTTCAGAAGTCCTTCTTGTACACCCATCAATAAGAAAAATAAGGTTGATAGGCACAGAAGAGAGGTCTATTCAATGGTGGCCCCTAGACTTATAAAACTTCCTTCCAAGTGAATTAGACTTGAGTTCTATGGTTCATGCTTTCAGTGGAACCTTTCAAATTTCTCTCTTCCAGGCTCCCTTTCCCTCCAGTGCTTTTAGTACAGCAGGGCTTTATGTGATTCCAATCTCTTGATTTTATTTATTGGAAACCATCATTTAGAGATTCAGGGACGTGCAATGGCAAAGCATACAAATCACAACAGACCTACTGAAACTATGAGAACTTGGGGAAATAAACGCTTAGGTAAATTCAGTTGATTCCATGGTCCTCCTCTATAGTTGGAACAGATAATCTGATTTTGTACTTGGCACCTTTCTTTTGAACATGGTACTTTGCAAAGCCCTGGCTCAGAGTGACATCCTATATTGTCATTGTCATACTAAACAAATCTGTTTCCCATCATTAAAAGGAAAGATAGTTTTTGTTATTTTTCTTTCTTACTCCCCTATTACACTTAACACTGTGGGATCAAAATATGTGACAGCACCCTGAACATGCACCCCAACATTTACATTTTCATTGTCTTAATTAATCTGCTGCTTACACACTGCAGTAGTATTACACAGATTTTTCCAGAGGAAAAACCTACAGATCATATGCACCAGCATTAACGCCTGCCTGCCTGCCTGCCTGCCTACCTACCTACCTACCTACCTACGCACGCAGAATGCCTTCCTTTCAAAACAAGTGGAATTTGCAGCCATATGCTACTGTGTGGAAATGTTCTAATTCAGAGTCCCAGTCAACCAGTCATAACTTTCCCTACATACCCTTCCCATTCATTTAGTAATTCTTCATTCTTCATTCCCCACCCCTCCCAGCCATCCATTCGACTTCTGTAGCCACTGAACTTGGTCAGTCCTGTTTGTGGAAGCAGAATCTCTCCATCACCACACTTTGCATTTTAACCTAGAGATTTTTGTTTTGTTTTATTTTGAGAGGATGGTATTTCTGCAAATCCACCTATTAAAAGGTGCCATTTTGAATACATAAACTGGCAGAACTCAAACCCTAGATGTTGAAAACAGAGGAAATAATCCCATGTGAAAACTGAAATCTGGCAACTCATGTTACCACAGGCCAACAATATCTATCATAGACAACTCTAGCTTCCCAATACTTATGTCACATTCGCGATGCCAACAAATTCATAAAGGCACCAAGCTTTTATTGGTCTTTATATTTCTATACACAATTTTTACAATCCAGACAAGGAAGACCTCTCTACTGCCCTCTGTGCTTGCAATGAAGATAAAAAATATTAATCCAGGACTGCCTTGTACTGAAGCAGAAAACTGAACATTTAGCCCAGTATTGCTAACTCTGACTTGCAGTAATTGGCTGTCCAGGGTCTCCAGCAACATTCTTTCCTAGCCCTACTTGGAGATCCTTGGTCTCCCCTGATGGTCTCCCACACAAGAACTAACCCTGCTTGACCCTGCTTAGCTTCTGAAATCAAACAAAATTGGACATATTCAGGGTGGAACGTTCAGGACATGAACAGAGATGGGCCATATCACCATATGGGGCCTGCCATGTTTTGTGAAATTAGAAAACAAACAAACATACACAAAAGAACCATACTTGTCAACATCTGGCCACTTCATACACACTACCAACGAATGCACCACTTCTAGACCTCCAATAGTATTTAGCATGGGTTATGAACGGAGGCTGAAATGCTACAGTTCAATCTCCATTCACAAACCATGCTAAATATTATTTCAACTGCACGGCAACGCCTAAAAAGCCTGAAGGCAGCCACTGTAACACAATCACATTGGGGCATAAAAATAGTAACAACATGAACACAATCAAACAAAAATCAATTTTGAAAACATATCTTTGCATCTATTTTTGCCTGGGAGGACTGAAACTATAATCGGTGCACCCAGAGTATGATTTAAACCAGAAACTCAGGCAAGCAGGAAGGATAGCAGTCTTGGAATGGAAATTTTCGAAGTTCAGCTGCTCATCATGACAGTCCTTATAACCTGGCTCCCAAGAAAATTCCAAAAATGCAGCCAGTCGTATTGATCCATGGCAATAAAACCAAGCACTAGTAGTTTTTATTATCAGCACGAACAGGTTGGGTGTTTTTTTTTTTCAAGCTGATGGGTTTTATTGCCCTTTTAAGCCAAGCACTCCAAAATGTTTGTATTGCAACAATGGGTAACTTTGTGTGAGAGCCAGTGTGGTGGAGTGGGTGGAGTCCTGGACTAATACTCAGGAGACCTGGTTTCAAATCCCTGCTCAGGTATGGAAACTTACCGGGGTGTGTGTGTGTGTGTGATGACAATGGTAAAACAACTCCTGAAGCATCTCACATACCTAAATCCTGTTAGGTAGCCCTAAGTCAGAAGCAACTTGGCATCTCATTACAGATTAGCACAACATGTTGTTGCTTGGAAAATCCACTCTGATGACCATTCCACCCCAACTACTATATGGGATGCAGCTAAACTCTGAAAGAAGACCTGGATGTCTGGTGGTCCTAGTAAATTATGTCTTTGCACCTGATAATCCAAAAGCCCCCCGTGTTTTGACATCGCTAGCCCTGGTTCCACAACAGCACCAAAAGCGTAACTGTCCTGGTGAGTCAAAGCATGGACCATCAAATTTGTTGTCAACAGGAGATAACCTGAGGCCCCAGGGAAGGCTACAAGATGGTACCAAGGCAACAGTGCTCCCTTGTGATCTGTCACTAAGAAGATACTTGAGGAACATAAACATGGAGGTCTTGTAGTGCCATTATGGCTGATGGCCACTGATCGCTCCCTCCTCCTCTGCAGATTTCTCTAAATCTCTCTAAAACTTATCTAATCCAACAGCCATAACCATCTCAAAAATATTCCAGGTCAGATCTCTCCTCCTCCATGGATTTGTCTAATCCTTTCTGAAAGATGTCCAGCACCTACTGTGTAAATCTTTTCCTTAGGAAAAACCTTCCTCCTTCATGCAGATGTTAAACCATTACCAGATTTTTCTCCATCACACAGATGCTGACCTTGGTTGTACCCAGCAGCCACCAATGACCTTTCAATGACTTTA
Source organism: Intellagama lesueurii (assembly GCA_037013535.1). Classification (NCBI taxonomy): domain Eukaryota; kingdom Metazoa; phylum Chordata; class Lepidosauria; order Squamata; family Agamidae; genus Intellagama; species Intellagama lesueurii. The sequence continues at coordinate 22,837,090 of JBAJHW010000010.1, read as the reverse complement.
CACAACCCCCATGAAGATCCATACTGTTGCATCTGTTCACCACCCAAATGGACCATGGATGAAGTCATCAAGGCTGAATCCTTTGCATTTAAATTCATATCCCCCTCTTCCCATGTTTGTATCAAGGCCTGTCTATTGGGGCTACTGTCCGTGCTTCTAAAGAAGCAGGCGCTGCTCCACAAAAGCTGATGCCAGATAGAATTTCAGAATCATTAAAGTGCCACCACCAACTTTGTTGGTTTTGTTACAACAGACTAAAACAGTGACATCTTTGGAAATGTCTAAAAAGCATCTAACCTAGCAGGAATAATCACCTCAAAAATTCTTAAGTGCAGTGTTTAAAGGGTTCCCCTTCTAGCACGATCCAACCACAAAACACCTAGTTTTCCTCCAAATAGGGCATGCCAGTAAAGAGCCTTCCTCTGTCAGAGGGAATGTTCCACCTCCCCTGCATCCTCACCACAGCTCACCTCTGGAAGTGGCATCCCATTGATGATGAGATCTGGCTGCTGGGCACTCTGACCGGTGAATGTGTGATGGTAGATGTGGTTGGACCCCGTGTTCCTGTTGTTTTGGTTCTCCACGTTGAGAAAGGTGCTTTCTGACCGGCGGCAACCCAGAGGCAAGGTCTGCTGATGATAGTCAAAGTAGTTGAGGGATGAGGTGAGGGAGGAACAACTCACAACATTCATTTTGTCTGTCTCCTCAACATCCCGTGGCACCAAACGGATGTCATTCTTGCTGATTTTTTTCTTCTTGTTGGATTTCTTTTGGTGCCCATAGGAATACTCTGCAATTCTGCAGGACACAAGAAAGGAAAGTGAGTATCTTACTTCATCCTCAAATTGTAATCTAGTCAACAGAGAATCCCCGAAGAACTGGTTCCTATCCACATGCAGGGTCACTGGCTTGGCTCTTGCAAAAATGGAGGGTCCTGGGTTTATCTTTCAGAGGCATAAAAAAGTTTTGTTGATCGGACACATAAAGACAACAAGTGAGGAATAAAAGCGGGGAGAAAGTTCCCCCGGGTTTTGTCTGTTGCTTAGAACTGTCGGGATCTAGTTACCAGAGATATAGTTCAGCCTGCAGAAAAGGGAAAAAGAATAATTATGTAAAAATCCATGAAGTGAAAAGGGTAGGCAAATGCATTTCCATTGGTAATAAGGATTTGAAAAGTTATTTAAATGTATTAATACAAAGATGGAACACTAAGATTAATATCAACAGGGAGAAGGACGGGTCTGTCTCCTCTTCCACAGCCTTCAGCTCTGGCACGGCTCTCCTCTCCTACTTGCCTACGGTGTGTTTTTTTCTCAAAACTAGAGAGCACAAGCTTGTGCACTGAACAGTTCACTTGTCAGCTCACCGACGGCAAGTTATAAAAAGTGGGCAGAAGGGGCAAACCTTTCAATGTGGAAAATAACTAATTCCATTTGGTCTGCTTGTAGGGAATTTCTGCAGATCGGTTATTTTTGGAAACTTATTAATAAGATTGATAGAAGCTCCAGATTTCTTTTTCCCTTTTGATTATGCTCCATTTCATAACATCTACCACATTAATTCTTGCTGTTTCTTATTTGTACTCACACTACCGTTAGATAAATTATAGAATTGTTCTCTCTTTTTTATTCTTACGGGGGGGGGGAGCCCAAAATGTTGTGTCTTGGAAGGAAAAATTATCTGTTCGACCTTCAGCCCATTTACAAAATGTACCTCTGCTTTGTCTGTTGCACCCAAAGAAGGACAGGCGGCTGTGGACTGAAGGGAGACTGGAGGAAAGTTATCAGTAAACAAGAACCAGAAAAATAATTAAAAACATGACCGCCTTTAGCGTTATCTCTGTAAGTCTAGATTGCAGTCTTGGTGATTTGGTATTACCATCGGGGACTGTGTAGCGTTATCAGTGCCACACAGATGTAGATCTGCACAGAGGATGCCGGGCGCCTCAGCCTTCCCAAAGGGAAAGGTCCAACTTTAAGTAAAGCCTGGAAGAATAGTTGTTTCCAGACACAGAGAGACCATTAGAGTCTGAAAACCACTGCATTTTGAAAATCCACTAACTGTGATGATGAAACAGCAAGATGAATAATCCAGGAGGATTTTAGCACAATAAATAAAGATATGGCCAGGAGCGTTAGGAAGGGAGGGGACATCAAGTAAAAGAGGTCTTTTTTCCTCTCTTTCATCTGATGTGTTGAGTGAAAGAGCATATACTGGTACTTCAAAGAGGCATGCAAGGAAGGAAGGACAGAAGGCCTGCTTCTACTATACTACAATCTAAATCTCAACAATGTGGAAAATAAAGCAAAAAAGAAGGAGAGGAACAAAGAAAGCTTTCTCTCTACCAAGTCAGACCATGGGTCTGGCTAGACCTGCACCATCTCCACTCGGCTTGCAGGAGCTCTCCAAAGCCCCACACAGAGAGGGGCCTGTAGTCCGTGATTTTTTTGAGCCAAAGAGAGAATGGGGCAGCGTCTGCCGGCAAAGGGGCTGTGGCTCAGTGACAGAGCATATGCGTTGTAGGCAGAGGGTCCTGGGTTCAATCCCCAGTACCACCACACAGGGCTGGAAAAACTAGCCACTGCTAAGAACACTGAGCGAAATGAAGGCATGTTCTGACTTGGTCTAAGGCAGCTTTCTGTGTTCCCCAAACACGGTTGCTACCACTGAATCAAAGAATTCTAGCCAAAAGGTGATGTTAATGGGCAAGAAAGAGAGAAAGCAATGGACTGGAAGAATACAAAAGGAACTGGGTGCCAGAAGACTTTCTCTTTTTTTATTATATTACAGAAGTATTGAACCAGAGTTCTGAAAACACATACACTGGAGATCTCAGGATCCAACACAGTAAGGGACAGCCCTCGTATTGAGCTCAAAGGGCCATATTAAGCCCACCTACCAGGAGTTATTGTACACGCCCCTCTTCTCCTGCTCAGGTTGTATAAACGGTGCTTCCCTCCACTTTCCAAGCTCTCTTGGTTATCTTTACTCACAACCCTGTCCTGCTTCAGGTCTCATCCCTCAGGTACTAGTCAAGAGTTGCTCCTCTCATCAAGCATGCAATACATTTTAGCAGATCCCCAAAACTGGGATTTTGGGATTTGCTAAAATGTATTGCGTGCACTCTGAATGAGCCATTGACATTTAAAGATTCAATCCTAGATACGGTTCTCTGTGAAGAGATCCCACTGGACTCAAGAGAGCTTACTTCCAAGTAGCCATGTATCAGGCTATTTCTGGTGGTGCCACTAAGTTTTTCAAGTTATTCCAGTTTAGAAGGCAGGCATTCGTTTTGCTGTCCTGTGTGTGAGAGGGGCTGTATGTGTGTTTTTTTTCCTTTCTATTGACCAATTATTTAATTAGAGTATACTTCATTAGTCTCTAAGCTATCACACGAAACCAACTAGTAATACAGAAGTACAAATATGCAAGGGGCGTTGACATGGACTAGAGGCTTTCCCCCCCCTTCCTTTAGTGACTATTCTTGTTTAATGGGGCGAGCTTGCAAAAAAAAAAAAAATTGGCACATTAGTGCTCATTTAAAAGCCAAATCACTCTTAAGAACGGCACAGGCAACAGCTTTATTTGCAGACGGTGGTTTTTCTTTTTTCTGTATGCAAAGACACACAGACACACCTATCATCACAGAGCGATACAGGTAACAATGAAATTAAAAAGGGGGAATGGAAAGCCCTGAATTCTCTTCTACCATTATATCAGCCAAAATAAAACTTTAAAGGCAGCACATCTTCCAGACTGTCGTAAGGGCCAGAAGCATTTTGTACATTTCAAAAGAAAGGGCAAAATTAATTTCCATCCCTTCCATCTGAAATGACAGAGGACTGAAGGAATGGGAGAAGTCACGGCTATTTCGCTCATAACAGGATTAAACCATTTATGAGCTGTTGCAGCTGCTCCTTTATGGCGCCCAATTGATATTCATGTGCGGTAAGCGTTTGTCTACTAACTTGTGCAACACAGAGAATAGCAAGAGACAGACAATAATCGCCTTGCTGTTACATATTCAAGGGGATCAAATCCGCGTCTTAAGATTTCAAAAGACTGGGGGGACCCCATACACCACCCCACGTTTTAGACTTTAAAGACCATCAAAAACAGATAAAGGCATCTAATTAAAAAAAATAAGAGGGCCGCTTTTCAAATGTCAGATCAAAACAGAAAAGAGCTGGGAACAACCTTTGGTTCTCTTAGCAGTGATTTAGATATAACACGGGGTGGAGTGGGGAGAGATGGCTTAGCTGTTCATCCCCCTTGCCAGACTTGGAGCCCAAGATCCAAATCTGGAGGGGGGGGGAAATGTCCTTTTTATTTTCCCCCCCTACAGCAAAATTTAAAAGGGCTTTCTAATAGCTTGTTCTGCCTCCCGCCCACCTTACCCAGCACTATCCTCAGTATATGTCCAGCTGAACCCTGTTTTCTTTCATCTCCCCTTTTGCAAGTGCCCGGGTTGCTTTTACAACCAACCCTCCCGGAGAAAAACGGGCAGGGTTCTAAAAAAGCATCCACAGTGACCTCATCTGGCGGGCATGAGATATTGACAGGGTTGCAGAGGCCCTGGAAAAAAAAGAAGAAGAAAGCAGGGGGCATCTAAAGCCACTGACAACAGCTATGGGTTGATTCATCACTACAGCACCTACAGCCCAGTCACCCATAGAGGTGTCTCCTCCCAGCCACTCTGCACTTCCAAAAAAGAAAAGAAAAAAGGTAGTAATTCATCACTGCATTCATGCCTGAGCAGAGCTGCTCAGAAGTGTGCATTTACACCTACATGCCAAACGTGGGTCACAAGGTTTCTCTGGTTCTTTCTTTCCCTCTCCAACACTCTTGCATTAGAATGTTTTGATGTACAGTTTTTGAAATGACTACAGAAATTTGCACACATACACATATGGGCTTTCCCCCCCCCCTCCCCAGCCAAAGACAGGGCAGATGGGAAAACGGATCCTATCAGCTGTGTATTATGGACAATTTATATCCAACCACAGAATTAAATCCACTTAACCTCAACCAGGAAACTGCATTTAAGAAACAGACAAGGCATTTATTCCAGATATGGCATTTGCCTGGAATACCCTTAGTATGCTTTGGATTATCATTTTGATTAGCAGCAGTAATAATAATAATAATAATAATAATAATAATAATAATAATAATAATAATAATAATAATAATAATAATAATAATAATAATAATAATAATAATAATAATAATAATAATATGTTTTAACCATGACACTATGCATACACTGGAACCAAGAAACAAGTAGACTTTACCTGCAATTGTAGGTCCTAATTTCTTTGTTATCCCGCTTACACTTGACTGCTACGAAGATCATGGTGACAAACAAAATGGCAGCAATAGAACCCAGGGCAATTATAAAAATGAGGGACAAGTTAACAGATCCTATGGATTCCTGGGCGTCCAGGGCTGGAGAAAGGTATATCAAAATCAAGGCAGAAGCGGAGAGAGATGTTTTCCCATGGTCATGGGCAACTACAATCAACTCATAGGTAGTCTTTGAATTCTCCCCAAATGCTCTTGTGGTCCTTATCTCGCCATTGACCTGGTCTATCTCAAAAAATCCTCTGTCTCCTTCTGCCATCTCGTAGGAGAGTCTCCCATTTTCCCCTTCATCATAATCATCTGCCTTGACTACTGTCACCAGGTATCCAACCCCAGCATTCCTAGGGATATACACCTCTGCAGTCCCATTGACTAGTGGAGGGGCGGTTATCACTGGAGTGTTGTCATTGACATCCAGGACAATAACTCGGATGGTGGCATTGCTTTGTAAGGAAGGGTTGCCTCCATCTTTGGCCAAAACCTTAAACTCAAAAGACTTGGTCTGCTCGTGGTTGAAGGACCTCAAGGCATAGATGTCGCCCGAGTTGGGATTGATGGAGACATAGGTGAAGACAGGCATGTCTCTGACTTGGGATGGCACGATCTGATAGGAGACGCTGCCATTGAGGCCGAGGTCAGGATCCCTGGCAGAAACGGAAAGGAGGTAGGCCCCAGGGGTATTGTTCTCCTGAACAATGACCTGGTAATATGGTTTGGAGAAATGGGGGTGGTTGTCGTTTTCGTCCGTAATCTTGACGGTGAAAGACTTGGTGGCTTGAAGAGAGGGGATCCCATTGTCCTTAGCCTGGATGGTGAGGTTGTATTGGTCCCTTTGTTCCCTATCCAAGCGTCCGTCCACCAAGATGGTGGAGAAGCTCTCGTATTCTTGCAGGCGGAAGGGCACATTGCCCAGCAACTTGCATTGCACCCGGCCATTGGCACCAGAGTCTCGGTCAGAAACTCTCACCAGAGCAATGACATAACCTGGCGGTGCATTCTCACTGACCTCCACCAGTTCACTGTTCACAGAGAGCAAGTTAATAAGAGGGGGGTTGTCATTAGCATCTTGCACAGTGACGGTCACTTTGCAATGAGCAGGAATAGAGTTGGGGCCAAGATCTTTGGCCTGCACGTCCAGCTCATAGGCATGACCTTCCTCATAGTCAATGGCACCAGTGACCATGATCAGGCCTGTCTGGGGGTTGATCTGGAAGAGGTCCCTGGCTTTTTCAGACACATAGCTGTGGATGGAATACAACACTTGTCCATTGGTGCCCTCGTCAGGGTCTGTGGCGTTCAGGCGGATCACCGGTGTGCCAGGAGGAGCATTTTCCGGCACGCTGACTGTGTACGATGGTTCTTCGAAGAGAGGGTTGTTGTCATTGGAGTCAATGACCCTGATGTTCAACTCCACTGTGCCAAAGTTGGGTGGATCGCCACCATCCAAAGCTGTGATCATGTAACTGTAATGAGACTGCGTTTCCCGATCCAAGCTCTTCTCAACCACCAGCTCTGCAAAACGAGAGCCGTCTCCCCGCGTCTTGGTCTCTAACCCGAAGAGGTCATTGGGTGTGATCTCATAGCTCTGCACCCCAAAGCTGCCCGAGTCTGGATCGTAGGCGCTCTCCAGTGGTACCCTGGTGCCCGGGCTAGCTGTCTCCGAGATCTCCAGGGCAATCTGGTCTGTGGGGAAGCTGGGCGCATTGTCGTTGAGATCTTTGATCTCCAGCTTGATCACACAGATCTCCATGGAGCTGGACATGACCTCCAATGAGATCACACACTTGGGGCTTTGCCTGCAGAACAGATCCCGGTCAATCTTCTGCTTAGTCACCAGTAACCCTGATCCAGGATTAATGTCCACCAAGTGTGGGGCAGAGTTGGAGATCACCCGGAAAGCAGTAGGTTGCCGGGGATCCAGCACAAAGCCTGCATCTCGGGCATCTTTGGCGATGTTGGCAATCACAGTGCCGGCTCTCTGCTCTTCCTCCACTGAGTATTTCAAGTTGATCAGGGCTCCAACTCCAGTCCACAAGAGAGCCAGAAGAAACCGGAGCAGGGGGCACAGAATATCCATAGCTCACGGCTCAATGCACCCACTGCCTCCTCCCCCTTCTCTCTTGTTGCCTGTTGATTTTGCGGCTGGGAGGGAGGGAGGGAGGGAGGAAAAGAGCTGGGTTTACTAGGTTTACTAGTTTGGGGGTTCTGTCACAGGCAGATAGGAAGAAGCGAATCAGAAGGAAAGGCTGATGGGAGGAGAAGCTGGGGAAGGAAGAGGAGCTTTGGATGCGGTTACTTTAAGAGCTAATTGCCTCTTGTTTCCTCACCACACATCTTACAGCTGTACTCCCCAGCCAAGGCAACAGACGTTTCTCTCCCCCCCCCCCCCCAACAACAAAAGAGAGAGAGAGAGAAAAGCAAAATCCCTCTTTTCCTTCACCGTGGGGCCAAGGAGAGTCCTAAGTTACAGGAAAGGCAAGTCGCTTTTAAATATGAAAAACCTCCACCCCCAAAAAGGGATTACAGACATACACACATAGGTACTAAGCACTGTCCGACTCTTGGGGAGGGGCCTTCATTTACTTGCACCTGGCATGTGCTAAATTTCTTCCTTTTTCCTTCACCCCCTACTCCCCACATACACACACACACACACACAGAATCACAGAGACTTTGATGCACAAAGTGAAGCCTGAGGGAGGGAGGAGGGAGAGAAGTGGGCAAACTCTGCTTTGCCGAGGTCTAAAAAAAAGGGGGTTAAGAAAATAAAAAAAAATAAAAATTAAAACACAGGATGAGGAGGGAAGCTAAGTAAGGCTGAGGCAGAGAAAGAAGGAAGAATCTTGTCCGATGGGAAGTCACAGAAGAATTTAAAAAAAAAAAAAGATGCTCGGGAAGAAGGAGGGGAGGCAGGATCGGGGTCGGAATGGGGAGCCTTTCGGAGGGTCTGGCCTCGGGAAATGCCGCCCAAGCACCTTCATGCGCCGGAGGAGGAAGGGCCAGAGTCATCCCAGACCACAGGCTGGACTGGGGCGGGCATTCGCCAGGCGGGCGAAGGGAAGGAAGGAAGGAAGGAAGGAAGGAAGGGGAAAAAGAAAGAAAGAAAGCAAGGCACGCCGTGATCACCGCTCCCCCCTCCCTCTCGGCGCCGGACCAGGAGTTACCGGCGTTGTGGCTGCGGGGGGGGGGGGGGTGGCTGGCAGGGGGGGGGAGGGAGAGCGAGCCGGGGGCTGGAATCCCGTAGTTTAAAGGAAGTGTGGGGGGGGGGGCTCCCTCCAAAGGAGACAGCGGAGGGGGGGTTTAAATAAAGCGGAGGGCGCCCAGGGCGCTCGGCTGGGCAGCGGGAAGCAGGTGGGGGGGGGGGAAGGTGGGGGGGAGGGGGGGGTGAAGGCAGAGGCTTGGGCGGGGGAGGAAATCAAAGGCACCGCTGTTGCAATCCTGCGCCGGGTCGCCTGGCCGCGTCCGCTGCGCCTCCTCTCTCGGCTGCCTTCATGATTATCTCGCGTTCAGCATCCTCCGAGCCGCCGGTCGCCGCCAGCCGCCGGAAAGAAGCGAGGAAAGTTTGGCGGCCAACCTCATCGTCCCTTTTCTGGGCTCCTTTCTCTCTTTCTCTTCCCTCTCTCTCAAACTGCGAAGGCAGAGCGTCTCCGACGAAGCGGGAGCAGATTCAGTGGGGGGGGGGGCCAAAAAAGGGGGAAGAGAGGAATTGCACCGCCACAACAACCTGCAGGAGATCGCGATTGCTGGCTGCTCTTTTTTTTTTTTTTTCCCCCACCCCTTTCTCTCTCTCTCTCTCTCTCTCTTAATCTCTTTTAATACGAAGTTCTCTGGAAGCCAATCGGCGGCTCCGCGGGGCGGGCTACGAAACCCTTTGCAGAGGCCAGCCAGACCGCTGCGGCTCGCATGGCTCCTCCGAGGGTCAACTCCTCCGCTGCTTTTATTTTAGATGCAATTTCGAAACCAAGCTGCCGCCTTGCCTCCGGCCCCGGTTGGCTTGGGCCAGCGCCGGGTCTCGTCCTCCTCGCTCGCCCTCCTTCCTCGCTCGCTCTCTCGCGATCCGCTTGCGCCAGCGCGCGCGCTCCAACCCCAGCCGCCGCCGCCGCCGCTGCTGCTGCAAAACTGCTGGCCACACACGAGTCGGAGAGACACAGCGGCTCCGGTCCCGAGCTACGGCAGGGCAACAGCCAATCAGAACCCCGGGAAGCGCGTTCCAAGCCAAAGGGGAGGAGCCGCCGAAGAGCAAAAGGGGCGGGGCCCGGCGGAGGAAACAGACAAAAGTGGTACCCAAGGGAGCGGGAGGTCGGAGCATCCTCGCCTTTAAATATACATACATACATATAAAATATATATATACACACACACACGCTCTAACCAAGGTTGCAGGGGAAAGGAGTCGCTTTCGGGGACAGGGCTGCTGGAAGGAGGGTGGGGTGTTTATTTTTTTCCCCTTTTCCCCTCCTCTCCACTTTTTCCGAAAGAATTCTCCAATTTAGATCTCTTCCATCCGGCAAGATTCATATTTTCAGTAGAACCGGCCCCCCCCAAACCGGGAGTAGGTAGGCTTCAGCTCTCTTGGTCCTCTTGATATTGCACAAAATATGGAGGGTGTGTGTGTGTGTGTGTGTGGAGAGAGAACGGAGGAAAGAAAGCGACGGGAGGTCTGGCTTGTTTTTATTATCTGATTCGTTATTTTCGGATCTGCCGATTGGGATCCTGCCGGTCGTGCGGTGGTGGTGGTGGTGGTTCTTGTCGGCAGTTTTTTCTCCCTCTCCCTCCCAACCTCCTTGTGAAATGCACTTGTTCAAATATCATGAGACGGCTGGCACTTTGCTTGGGGCAAAATCCTCCGACACTTTTCTCTCCCCTAAACTGCAAGGACGCACCTGTGCTGGTAAACCTGCAGGAACAACGCCTTTGCTTAAGTACAGGAAAGCAAGGAGAAAGGGAGCAACCAAACAGGGGTAGACTTGAGGTTTTGCAAGAGCAAAAGTACTGCTCGGGCACAGTCTCCTGCATTTTTCCTCAGAAGTCATAAAATGACAGCTTGCCGACAGGCAAGTAGGCAATAAGATTTGCAGCCAGAGTGGGGGGTTAGCCACACAATGACCCTGCAATGTAGGCTTCTGCCTGAGAGATACTAAATTTCCCCAGACTTCATAGCTAGGCTGAGGCATGACCCTGTTTCCTCCACAGCCACAGCAAGCGCATTAGCACTGCAGCAGGCCTGGCTTTTGTCTTTTATGTCACTTAAGCAACCTCCCTGCCACAATTTCATCTGATGATTTTGAGAATTGTAAGGAGATCCTCTCAAGGATCAGATTGCAAGAGCCGGAGAGAATTAATGCATATTCTATTGTAATCTAAGAACCAGTAAAAACTACCTGCTTCTGTCCAAGAGGAAATCTAATTAGCGAACCTTTCTTTAGTTTGCAAAAACCATCACAGACACAAAGATTCCAATCAGCATGTAAAGACGTGTCTCCTACAAATGCTTTTCTTCTTCTTTTTCCTGGCCTGATGAAGGTTTCGGTGTGATGTAAAAGTTTGCTTTTTTTTTTTAAACTACTGGTGGGTCCAAAAAATTGATGCAATAATTTCTGCTTTTGAAACCCTCGTTTTATTGCACAGGGTAGATTTGTATTGGCTTTTTTTTTTCAAACACATACACAGAGAGAGAGAGACATACAAATATTTCTGTTGCTTAAATCTGTCTTAATCCTAAACATGGGAATTTGTCTTGAATGAGGTCAACTCTCCTTAATGAATTTAGCACTATAAAAAGAAAGAGGAGAGGACACCTCCTCCTGCCCCCCCTTCCTCATTGTCTGGGCTTGTTAATTACGGTCACAGATGAATAGAAAACCAGGGTTGTAGGAGGTCTTCCACGACTTGGCTTTCAAACAAGCTGAATCCTTAAATCAATGAAACCGAAAAGTATGCTTATAAATCAATCAGGCTGCCTTGGGAATTGATTTCACTGAACAAGGGCCTTGTCTAGGTTTCTTTCTGTTTGATTTTAGTTTAGTTAGGCTCAGTATATTGCTTTCTGTCATTTGTGTATTTCAATTCTGGCCCTTTTCTTTAAGATAAAAAGAGAAAGAAAGCAGGCACTTAAAAGGAAACAACTAGGAGGGTTAACCACCAGCCATCTGCCCCATGGTGTAGGCATTTTTCCATACACTCTAAAAACTACATGGTGGTTTCGGTCTGTTTTCCCAAGATCAGGATTTTCCCTGGCAAACAACAATTTGTCTACAATTTAAAAGGCAAATACATGATCAGAGTTTAAAAGGTCCCAACAACCTGCCATATGCTTCTCTATCTGCAATAGCGATATAGCCAAATAAACTAATAATTAGATCCTGAAACAACACCAGTGGAGCCATAAAGATTTGTTGTAGCAGCACCATAAGACTGGTGAAAAATGCAATAGATTCATAACTGTCTGTCTAGTCAACTATCCATCCATCCAAACTGTTTTCCTCTTAGGGATGAGGAAATGCCTATGGATTAAAGAAAAGAAAACCAATCCACAGGGCTGTCCCAAGGAATTTTGCTACCAAGCTGGAACCGTACAAATCAAGAGGCACTGTACCCAGGACAGGCACATGAGTTTTCAGGATGAGGCAGCAAACCCCACAAGTCTCCCTGCCCTTCCCTTCCCATCAAATCACAGTCAGGACCAATTAAGTAACTAGCAACTTGCTGGCCTTTCTGGACAACCGAAGCCTCCTGCCTGGGGCCACTGTCTCACTCTGCCTTATGGTAGGGCTGGGCTGGCCAACACACCAGCTTCCTGCTGGGACTGAGAAAACATGCTTGCATACAGAGTGTCATTGCACATAAAAATGGGACAATCCTTTGTTCTTTCTTTTGAAGGAAAAGCAGGTATGGGTTTAAAGAAGATGAAGATGAAGTCTCGACATTCAGGAGTGGGAAACTCCTTACCTCAGTGGCCACAATGCAGCACACAATTAAGTGTGCATTGATTTCAGTGCACTTAACTATGCATCATGTTACAGCCATTTGCTCAGTTTACTTTAGCTCAGCCGCCTTCCTGATAACCTGTTACTTACTGTGAGCAGGCGGTTCATGCTAAGAACAAGAAAGTAATATGTGCTACATTCCTTTATCCACGTTCCTGGAAGTAAGCCCTATCAAACGCAGCAGGATTTACTTATGTGTAGGCGCACCACAGTGTGTCATCAATATAAATACAGCAGGTAAACTCCAAGAGCTAGTGTGGTGTCATAGATAGAGCATCAGAGAAGGCTTCAGAAGCCCTGAGATCCAATCCACACTCAGCCATGGGAGTTCATGAGATGGACGCAAAGAAACCACTCTTTGATCATCTCATGTAGCTCAGAAATCCTAATAGGGCTGCCATAAGTTGGAAGTGATTTGGCAATGCAGAAAAACAACAGGTAAAATGGTACAGAGGTTAAAGTAGCAAGACGCTGCCAGTGTCTTCAAAATGGCCCCATGGATGGTCCGTCTAGCTTCATAGCATGTTTGTGCGTTTCAGATGAGAATCCCTGGGGTTGCAGGCATGAGCTAGTGTTTTGTTTTTGAAGATGGCACCAGGGACTGAACAACAACCCTTCCTCCCAAGGGCTGACATTTGACTAGGTGGCTTCTTGGTGATCAGCTCTTTCAGCTGGAACTCAGAACTCTGAGCCCAGGCCGTGTTCATCCTGGGTGTCTTTAGGGTTCTAGATGTGACCAAGATCCAGCTATTCTTGAAATCTGTATTTACTACACGGTGCAAAACTTGAGGCCATTGTGGGCAATGGGGCCCTCCAGATGTTGTTGGATTGCAACTCCCTTCAGCCCTAGCAACTTTGACCACCCCTGATGAAAGTCAACAAATCATATGTAGCATAGGAGAACCAGAGCTTGCACTAGGACTATGGTGGCTTCTGCCTCCCCCTCCCCCACTCTGCAGGCAATCTTGTTCTGAGTTTAGCTTCATTCCTTACTATAGCATGGGGAGGGTAGGACGTGTATTCTTTCAGCACTATTATATCATTGTACATTGTTATTATGTGTTGTATAAAGTGCTTCCAAGTTATGGAGACCCTATGGATTATTCACTTCTGAAAGATCCTATCATTGTAAACTACCTATGTTGTAATGCAAAATAGTTATATGCTCTTACAATTCCTATGGAAGCAAGATGGTGATGGTGATGATTGCTACCTGCAGAACTATGGAAGCTGTAGTCCAAAAACACCCATCTGGACACCCCTAGTGCAAAGTGCTTGTGTGGTGGCTTGATCTTGAAATGAAAACTGGAGATAGAAACTGCTACATATGATTTGTTGACTTTCAGCAGGGGTGGTCAAAGTTGCTAGGGCTGAAGGGAGTTGCAATCCAACAACATCTGGAGGGCCCCATTGCCCACAATGGTCTCAAGCTGATCAACACAGCAGCTGCCTACATTTTTACATGCCTTTGAAGTGTGGCTATGGAGACTGTCCTCCCCTCCACACAGGCCAAAGACATCTAGACTGGAGATGGGGAATCCTCAGGACTCTGGACGGTTTGGACCTCAACTTCTTTGGCCATACTAGGTAGAGCTGGTATTGCAAACAAGCCGAGAAATTCTAATGGCACATAGACGAGATCTCCTCTTGGCCATGGACACACCAACAGGGCAATCTATGGGATCTGCTACTTTGAAGTAAATCCTGTTGAGTTATATAGGACTTATTTCCAGACCACAGTGGATAGGACTATAGCCATAAGCAAGCCACTGACATCATCTTATCTGGTCTATGGGGGTAATAATGTCAATCTATTCCAGAGGGTCATTGTAAGACCACAGATAGGAACAGTCAGTTTGGGGGAACTAGAACTCCCAGAACCTGGGAGCCCTTATTCAAAAAATAACTATCCTATCTTGGTGCCAGACCCACATTTAGCATCATTCATCTGCACTATGAGGAGGGCTCCATATTCCTTTGGTCAGCAGATGACTGCTTCACAGCCCAAGGTCCAGAATGGTTGGCTGGTGGGAATTCATGGTTAGGGAAGAGTTAGTGTTCCCTCTTGTGCTTCAAGTGGGATATTCAACAGAGCCTGGAAAAGGTGACATACACTCCCCAATAAACACACAGAGAACATTAGGTTACTACAACACCCAGAACCCCCATTCAGTATGTAGGCTAAAGTAGTCTCAGAAAAATAAATATTCTAAGTTCTAGAATGTGCATTGGTGGCTCAATAGGTCAGTGAGTTAGGTCTCTGGCTGTAGAGTCAGAGGTTGGGAGTTCAATTCCCCACTGTACATCCTAGAAGAACCAGCCTGTGTGGCCTCGGGCAAGCTGCACACTCCCAGGATGCCTCCAGAGAAAAGGAATGGTAAGCCATTTCTGAGTATTTTCTACCCGGAAAACCCTGAAAAAGGGTTGCCATAAGTCAGAATTTACCTGACAGCATACGATGATGATTATAATTGTTAGAATGTGCATACAGCAACACAGGCACACAATGATGGGTTGATTAAGATATTTGTTTCTGTCTTGCTGTTCGGGAGAAACAAAACCTGAAGCAAGGAGGGATGTGAGCTGGGGAAGGCAGATTGGCCAGAATTGGATCTCCACCCCACCCCCCCCTGCCCCTCTTGCTCTGTTTCTCAGAGTCTGGTGTAGAGGAGCAGACAAGCTGTCATCCAGGAGATCCTTCGCTTTTGTTTGCTGCCACTTTTGCTCTGTTTGTCTATTTGCAGAAAAAGCAAACATTGTCACAAACATGCCACGAGTCCCAGATGCCTTCTTATCCAAAGGAAACAAAACCTGGGCACCACTCCTGCCCCCGGGAATGTCTCATTGCCTGCAGAGAACACTCAACCGTATGCATTGTGTGCAAAAAGAATAGGGAAACCAGATTCATCCTTCTGGTTTTGCAGTGCAACTGGTGCAGTAAAGCCAATGAGCGAGCAAGCGCTGTGTGGTACAGGTCAAAATTTTAACAGCGTTATCTTATGGATGCTTCCCTGGAAATAATTCTGTATGAGGCTCATTATGCCTCAGTAAGGATGTTTAGATCTGTAGCCCCGGTTTGCTATTCAAGGACGCCTTGACAGAGGCAGAGCTATAGAGCTCAGTGGGTTGCAATGCCTGGCTGCAGGGCCAAGGGTTGGGAGTTTGATCCCCACCATGCCTCCTGAGAAAGAGGCCAGCCAAGATCACCCAGCACATGGATAGCTGAAAGGGTTACCTGCCCTGCCACCTGTGCAGCCTTGGGCAAGCTGCACAGGTCCTGAGTGCCACAAGAAGATGGAACTGGCAAACACATGCATGTCAGCTCAAGATTGCCGTCCCATGCATTTTATGAAGTAGGCTGTGGTCCAGGAAAGCTTATGCCAGGGACAGACCATGTGCAGCCCCTCAGATGTTCTTGGGCTGTCACTCCCATCACCCCACCAGCACCATTAACTATGCTGGGTGGCACTGATGGAATTAGTCCAATAATGTTTGATATCATTCACATGCAGTTCTTTCTGAATTTGGAAGCTAAGCAGAGTGTATTGATTTTGGTTGTTTATTTATTTCTATGCTACCTTTCTCCTGGTAAAGGCACTTAAGGTGGCACATTAAAGGTAAGAAGCAAAAAAACAAAATGCAACTAAAAGCACAATAAGTAAGCACATTTTTACAAGGATACATAAAATAAGATTTTAAAGACCTCTAGATTTAAAGCAGTTTAAAAACGCAAGCCTGCTTACTACTGGAAGAAGAGACCACCATGGAATACAGGGTACATCTGCAAGTAAGTTTAAGCAAGGATCCTTCCGGAAGCTTGAAGGACTACTACCAGTCAGAGTCAGTGGTACAGGGTTCAAGGAACCAGTAGCTTGAAAGAGTGGCTGAAATCCTATTGCTTAGCATAGTAGGAAGCACTAGAGCAGGCACGTTGAATTGGTGGAGATTTGGTGAGTTGACTCCTTCATACGTTCCACTGACTGAATGGGCCTACTCTAGTTGCAACTTATTAGAGTAAGCAACAGATTTTCAGCCAGTATAAGCCTCTTTCCTGTGCATCGAATATACTTTTTTTTCCCTTTTAGCCAACATACCACTTGGAACTTACCAATCTCATATGATTTCAGAAGCTAACAAGGGTTGAACATAATCAATACTTGGTTGGGAGACTCCAGAGGATGCCATGGATCTCCAGATGCAGAAATATTGCTTTGATTGTATTCCTGCATTGAGCAGGGGGTTGGAACTGATGGCCTTGTAGGCCCCTTCCAACTTCACTTTCCTATGATTCTGTGAAAGCATCCTGCCTGGCGATCGGTGAAGCTGCTGACTGCCAGAGTTGGCAATAGTGAGGTAAATGGACCAATGGCCTGATACTCTACAAGAGCAGCATCTTATGCTCTGGTATTCCCATCTGAAGGACCATAGATTTCCTCAATGGTGTCTACATTTGCTAGTGCCACCCAAGCCTTCACTGCATTTGGTGCAACCAACTCTGATCCTCTCCTGGAAATGATTTCAGGCTAATTCCAAAGCAATGCTTTTTTCAAAGTCCTCTCTCAGGAGGATAAGCACAAGCACAAGACACCTTTAAACAACAACAACAACAACAAGAGCCAGAGCCAAACCCTCCTCTTTTATAACTTTCTCCAACTTATTTACCTTTGATCAGAGAATGCCACAATTAAGTGCATTGAGCTCTAATTAAAAAGGCCTAGGAAGGGCATTAAGAAAGATTTTTACAACTGGCACATGGGCTGCTTTCTTGTGTTCTTGGCAGCCACCGAAAACACTGCTTGGATCGCTTTAGCAGAACAATTAGCAACCGGCTCCTCCAGCATTTGCAGGGACTTTTGCTTGGAAGCTTTTAAGAAGGGGGAAAAAATGAAATAAAAAGCCTCTCTCACACTTTCAGGGTATTTTAATTTTTTTAATATTTCTTTTTAAGGAGCTGATATTGCTGCTGTGTTCTTGTGGCAAATCTTGTCAGGAACCCACTGATCAATAAAAGTAAACTGGCGCCTTCAAGATTTGATTGAGCTGGAGAAAGCAAGTCTGAATAGACCCTTCCAGCCATTAGCAATCCCCACAGGTTATGAGAAATGGAAGGACTGCACAGGTATTATATTAATGGTACAGCGGCCCTTTCAAAGATGCACATACGAGGAAAAGCTCACAGGCAGCTGGCCTGAGATCCAGGAAATCTAGAGATAGAGAAGAGGGGCATTAAAAAACCGAAGCAAGCTTTAAAAAAAAACAAAAAACGCCCCTTTTTTTCCTCCCACCTTCTTATCAGATTCAGGATGCTCACCTTGGTCTCTAGAGCCTCAATCTCACATAATACTACTGGAGTGAAAAATCCCTAGTAGTGCAGTTGCACTAATCTACACAGTTGTGCAAGCCATTTCACACGAGGTTGCACAAAAACTCTTGAAAAAAAGGTTGTCCAGACTCTCGGCCAACTGTTTGTAAAGCTGATGGCCCATGAAAACCTGTCCAGGAGGCCACCCTTGAACTAACTGGACATGCACAATCGCTTATGCAAAAGACCTCGCATCAGCACAGTGATAAGACTGGATGCAGGCCTAGAAATATGATATCTGTTTTCCAGCAACTTTGCTGACTCTGAAAGAACCAGCTGCAAAAGAAGACAAGGGCCCTTCCATTTTAAACATGTGCATTAAAAAGGAGGCCTCCAGCAAGATCTAATTCTTTCATCTCTGCATTGACATTCCCTTTCCTAGTCAATGCTTAAAGGTATGGAAGCTACTTTTGGCGTCAGGTCACTGGAAGCTAGAATGATATGTTCAGATGCCAACATTTTTACTTGGCCCTGCTCTTCTGTTTTAAAGGGCAATATAGCATGCAAGCACACAAACAAACAAAAATAGTAGAAGATGCATTTGTACCACTTTTTTCTCTACAGCACAAAACTTCCTTTGCCCACCAAAGCCGAAGAGCCAAGTTAGGAGAGAAGTTGGCAATCCAGCTCACGGATGACTCCATCCCTCCTAAGTTTTTAAGCTGCTGTTTGTGCTCCAGAGGCATTGCCTAGCCCGCCCGCCCCCCCCCCCCCCGAGGCTCGGTTTAATCAAGAGAACATTGTTTACAGCAACAAAGA
Organism: Intellagama lesueurii; assembly: GCA_037013535.1. Classification (NCBI taxonomy): domain Eukaryota; kingdom Metazoa; phylum Chordata; class Lepidosauria; order Squamata; family Agamidae; genus Intellagama; species Intellagama lesueurii. Next base: position 22,818,619 of record JBAJHW010000010.1, on the reverse strand, counting down.
AAGAAATCTTCTTAAAAAAAGAAATCAGTCCAGGATGTTCCATCCTTTGTCATGGGCTCCCCCAACCCGGTAAAACACACACACACACGCACACAAATACAGCCACTGACTATGAAGCGGATAAAGCTTGTGAAGGCAACTACCGGCACGAAGATCCTATTAACACCGCACATGGAGCTGCCAAGCCTAAGTCAGATTCTCTCTCTCTCTCTCTCCTTTGTTATCTCTTGGTAATTACAGCCCTACCCTGTCATCTGTTTATATTATAATCATCATTTTAATAATTATATCGACAAAACGGTCACTGAAAGCACATCCTTGGAGTTTGAATTTATTAGGAGTGAAGAAAACCTATTATGCATTTAAGGCACCCCAAAACAAATGAAGTCTCTCTCTCTCTCTCTCTCTCTCTCTCTCTCACTCACTCACTCACTCACACACACACACACACACACACACACTTTCCATAGAAGCAAGATCAGGAGGAGGGAGGGAAAAAGGGAATCAGCCTGCCAGCGTCTTCTTTAAAGACGCAAGAGGGACATCTAGCAGCGACTGGTGGTGTTGCTTCCTTTTCTAAATTCAGCTTCAGGCTGCTTGCTCATTCATCCTCCTCCTTGGTTTCCTCTGCAACTGTCTTACTGCCCACATCTACACTTCAAGGTGATCTGCTAACTGCACTCCAACCTGGTTCTCTTCAGAGGTTTCGGACTACAGCTCCCAAGGTCCTCAGCCTGTATCTTGGCCGGGGGTGATGAGGTGTGTAACCCAACACTCCTAGAGGGCAGAGGGGAGCAGGAGGCTGTTATGGACCCAGCCTAAAGTCACAGAGTGGATGATTTCCTGACCCAATGATGAGTCAAACCCTAGGTCTCCTATATCCTGGTCCAGATCTCTAACCACTATACCTCTCTAGTCCTCCAAGCTCCCCAACTGACAGCAGAACCTCAGGATTTATTGGACGAAATCCTGTTGCTTAGCGCAGAAAAGACCAATAAAGGAAGCCCACTGAATCAGTGGGGATTTGGTAAGTCAACTCCTCCATAGGTTCCATTGATTCAAATGAGCCTACTCGAGTTCGACTTACCACATTAAAGGGAGTTGAAACTAGATTAGGCCCATTTGAATCAGTGGAAACCTATGGAGAATTTGACTCACCAAATCCTCATTGATTCAATGGGCCTACTCTAGTGCTTCTTACCACCCTAAGCAACAGGATTTCAGCCCTTGTTTGTTCAGGGCACTGAGATTTCTCTGTTACTGCTCACCTGTAGCAGACCACTCAGAATCCTTGAGAACAGCCAATCCCTATTAAGGTAATCTGTCTCTAGAATAAATGTGTCAATAGGATTGTTGGTATTGCTTAGGGTTTCTATAATGCCAGAGCAAATTATGTGCTTACTCTCCCAGATCCCTCTTGTCTGCATCTTTGGGTCAAGGTCGAGAAGGACCACTGGGCTACCTTGCAACCAGGGCTGGCTATAGGGTTCATTTTAATGGAGGAAATGCCCAGCAACCAAAAGAAAAAAGAATTAGAGGACTTGAATCAAATTGGTAGATGCTCATTGAGTGGGATAGATCCGAATTCAGAAATAACTGCTAACGTTTAAATAAAAATATGGTGCTTCTCACCATAACGGGAAGACTGCAGTGAGGTGATTTGGATGCCTGCCGAATCTTCTGAATGTTAACTCCAGGTGGTAATGCCAGCTGGTGACTTCAATTTGAGGGTGCTGAGAATCCATTCCAGGTTTCAGTCCGCACTTTACAGGAGTTACCCAAGGTGGTGCACTCATGGGGGGGGGGGTGTTCTTCAGCATGTTAGAAACTTCCTGTAAAATGCAGGCTAAACCCTAGAGTGGATTCTCAGGCCCTGCAAAGCTGAAGCCACCAGCTGCCATTGCTAGATGAGTCTGTTGGAATAGCAACCTTCATATAACGCCCTTAGGAGGTTTTGATGGGAGGGACTTTGGTTAAATGTCGATCACTTATAGTAGTCCATTGTTTCCCTCTCTGCCTCAGATTCCTTTCCCCATCTTTTTTTCCCCTCAGCCAGGGTTCTGAGTCTCTTAGCGTTTAGTAATGTCAGGGTTCTGAGATAGGTTAGGTAATGGCAGTGTCAGTGTTCTGAGTGTTTATGTAACCAGTCAGTTAGTGAAGAAGCTAATGAAGCTGGCAAATTAAGATATCACAGTATGTATCGGGTAAATATGTTTTTGTTTGTATTCAGATATGAAGATTTTGTAAGTAAAAGAGAAACATTTTAATTTTTCTCAACACCAGAGTCTCTGACTGAATATATTGAGACATTATGCCAATTAAGATCAACTGGGGTAAATCTGACTAAAATCAAACTATACAATAAGGGAAGGTATATTTGAGGGAGACTTGTAAACTATAATAATCTGCTCTGTAGATCCCTGTCTGGATTTTTCTCCACTGTGTACCTGGAGGCTTTTAAACTAGATGTTTTCCGTATACTCTGCTCAAGAGAGTCACCCATGCCTACAGTTCTTTATCTTCAGACCAGACGTGCTATGAACAGTCCTTCCAACAGTAGACCTCGTCAAAGTGAGGGTGGTTCTTTGGTACCCCTTCAAAGGGAGGGCCATCTTCTATAAAGCAGACCACATAACAAGCCAGACTGTACTTGTTTTTTTTTAAAACTGAGCTACTGACAATACCTTTTCAAACCTTGTCCCTTGTGTGTGCAGCTGGTGATGCCAAGTGTACAAGAGATGCCTGAAGTGAGGAGCAATTTGAGTAAGGAAACGGCATCTAGATCACTGTACTGGTTTTGACCCTAGATTGGCTCTTTACAGGAGACAGTGGTTGTTGTTGTTGTTTTAAATAGTATGATTTCTCAGAGTCATCCTCTCCCTCTCCAGAGCAGGACGAAGGCATCTAGACAAGACAGGCACACAAACACAAAGATTCTTGCCCTGCAGAGCTTCCCTTTTTCATAGACAGCAGAAGCAAGTGTCAATTGTTGGTGAACCCTTCTAATTATGTGGTGCTGTTTTAATTCTAATCTAATCCAGGCTATGGGGGTGGGGGTGGGATATGATATCCAAATGTTGTTGGACTCCAGCTCCCATCAATTCCACCCTGCCTGGCAGGTAGCTGATGATGATGATGATGGGAGTTGTAATCCTGGGCCATCCACATATTCCTCCTCCACTACAGGATGCACAGTATTTTTTTTTAAAAAAAATCCTCAGGTATAGAATTAGGCAACTGCAGAATAAATGCACACTGCATACAGATGATGATACAAAACCTTAAGCCATGTCGATGGGGGTGGACATGATGGAGATGTAGAAAATTGGGATGTATTTTGAGCTTGTTCCTGTTTTCATTTCTGAAATGGTGAAGGGGAAGCTCTTGTTCAAGGCAGCCTATAGTGCTTTATTTAGATTGCTTAAAGCACTGCACTTCATACACGTACAATCTCAGCAATCCTTTAAAAAAACCACTGAGGCTAATATTATTACCCACATATTACAATGGAGACTCCGAGAGCAATGGTCTGCCTAAGGCCACAGAGGGCCAAGCTAGAACATCAGGAACTGCAGGAAAGCAGTTGTTAAACCGGCATGCTTTTGTTATTTGGCTAGCAGCCAGAGGCAGAGCCGGCCCTGTCATTAGGCTGACGTGGGCAGCTGTGCCCAATTGATGTTCTTGGATTACAACTCCCATTATCACCCACTATTGGCCAAGCCAAGTTGAGCTGATGGGAACTAGAGGGTAACCACATCTGGAGAGCTATATAATTGCACCAGTGGATTAAACAGACTGGGAAAACACAACACAATTACTTAGTACAAAATAGTGTATGAACAATATACATTTGCTTCAGCCGCCTGTGAAAAGAGAGGATGCACACTGTCAGGGATCTTGGTGTTTCTGCTCATACTTTGACGCTAGAGGTGGTGCATCCAGCACCATGTTTTTGCACAGCACATCTCATAACCCCTCCCAGTTAGATGCTGGTTTGGATTGAGGTGAGGCAAAAGCTGCTATCTCCAGTGTAAATGGAGCAGCAAATATGTCCTGGTTTTCAGTTCAATGTTTTAAAAAAAAAAGATTTTGAAAATTTTGAATGGATAGGAATCAGCACTGTGGACAGTTCCTCTTCAGTTTGGACTAAAGCCCAGAACAGACTCACCACCCCACTGACGTGGGAACCACTCGTCTCCACTGGGTACAATATGAGAGCATATGGAGAGTCACATATTCCCCACCTGTTTACAGGCAAGAGTGAGGTGATGATCATCCCAGGCAACAGATGGCAGCCCTTGGTGGTTTTACACTGTCACCGAAGAGAATGGCATATGCCGCTCGGTCCTTCTTGGCCCAGCTGAGCGAGTCTGCAGCCTTTTGGCAAGGTGCAGTCATTATTCTGTTACCAGTGTTGAAAAAAGTTGGCCAAGCCCATCTGACTCCTGTATATGGAATAGCAAGGGGGCAATGACGTCCATGCCAAAATAAAAGCTGTGCTACTATATTTTGAGAAGTGAGGTAGTACAGTTGGACTGTTGAGGCAGGACTGTGAAGACCCCAGTTCAAAATCCCGCTTAGCCTTTAAGCTCCTGTAGTAGCTTTGGGCCAGTCACTGTCTCACAACATAATCTACATCCCTGAGTTCTTCTCAGGACAGAAAGCAGTACGAGAGAACCACATATGCCATCTTAAAAGGAATTTTTAAAAGCGGTGTGGTCGTTGTACAAAATGCAAAGATGGGAGAGGGTCACACCTTAACTTAAAAGTCTCAAAAAACATTGTTAAATGTATGGGCCTGGTCCCCCTGTTTAAAGCAATTTGAGGTTTACCTAGTGTGTAAACTAAAATTTACCCCAACATCTTAGATATGGGATGTGTCACATTCCTGTGTGCATCTTCTCTCAGCCAAAAAGGAATTATCATGTGTTTCAGTATAAGGCAGAACGAGGCACTGGCTCCAGAAGTAGCACCAGCCACCTGCTGGTCCCTCTGAGCCCCCGGCCCATTCCATTTAGCTAGGGAACAGAAATTGGTGCAACACAGTGTGTTCTGCACCCTCTAAATCTACCTGCTGCCTTCATGGGTAGTGGAGGGTCAGAGCTTGGAAATGAGATCCTTTATTTTTACTACAACTCCCAGAATTCCTTAATCAGCTTGGCCAATGTCAGTACCAGTTGCACATCCTCTCTCTTCTCTTTTCCCGATATTCTCTGGGCATCCTTGGGCACATATGCTAGCATCCCATAGTAGATAGATCCCATAATATATTTTTAGGGAGCTACAGTTCACAAGGTTGGAGGATACTGGAGATGTAGTCCAAAAAAAGTAGATTACAGCCATGCTGACTGGAGGATTTGGGAAATTATTTAAAAAGTAGCTTTCCCCACTCCCCAAATAACCCACCCAATACTCTCCCGCCAACAGCAAGTCGATAAGAATCAATTGGCAATCCAGTCAGCTTCTGTGTGTGGACGAGGAAGAAGACAGCCATTTTGCCCTTCAGCTGAAGTAGGAAAATATCTTGATGTGGCCCTGATTACTATAAAATTATTATTTTCCATTATAGCCTCTGGCATTTCCAATTCTCCAATTGAACCACTGCTCTACTATGAAATGGCTCCTAGTACGTATATCACATTTTCAGGAAGAAACAGCTGGTGAACCTCAGGAAAAGGAAGAGGGCAGCCGTGAAAAGGCAGCCCCTAATAGGAGGTATAACAGGAATAATTGCTACCATGTTCTGCAAAAGACTTCCGTGAAAAATTAATTCCAATCACTTGAAGAGCACCATGCGGATTGAAAACCATCTGAAGGGCCATAAACAAAAGGTAATTAGAAACTGGGGGAGGCATTTATGGGGTACTATGGGATCTGGGTTCAACTTGCTCTTATTTAATGCCTTCATTAATGCTCTGGAAGAGGGAGTAAACAACACGTTAATGAATTTGGCAGATGATAGTAAATGGGGAGGTGTTCTGGAATGCTGGACAGGCAGAGCAAATTAATAGAAAGAGGCCGAGAGAGATTAGAAACAAGGGCAGCAACTTTAGAGGCATCTCTGATAACAGCATGCACCTGGCCATCAAACGCACCGGCTACACGAGCCTCCAAGCGGCATTAATTGAAACAAAAGCTTGGGATGCAGCTCAGAAACATGTGCCAAAAGGTGCTCAGGGAAACCAGTGGGAAAAGAAGATGCAGGAGGTGCAATTAGCCCTGAGGTCACACATGAAATGCTCAGATGAAAGATGGGAGAGAGAGGATTCCCTTCCAGGACTCCACCGCACAGAACAACATTGGGCATTTATAGTTATAGTTTAATCCGGAGCTTGTGTCTATTGAAAGCGGGTGGGGGGTGGGAATAACTCTGGAAGCAGGTAATGGGAAAAAGAAAGTTACAATTTTTCCCCAGAGATCCATTCAGGATTGGATCAAAAATGAAATAATTTAGTTTATAAAAGCAACTAGTCCTGCCTTTTATGAACATTGATTGATTGATTTGATTTGATTTGATACCACCCATCAGGCTACCAAGGCCACTCTGAGCAGTTTACATGGTGTGTGTTGGCAGTCATTATGCCTTGATAGCTAGCCTCTTTCTGTCTCTTGGAAAAGAAGAAGGAAGGAAAGAGAGCCCATGAGTGGCAATCTACAACATATCAGCAAATAGTCCCAAGGGAGAAATCCCGGTGTCTACCCCACTATCTGTCAGTCTCCCCCTATTGCTGCTCTAGCTTCAAGAAAGAAAGAAAGAAAGGAAATGGGGGAGCAGCAATGAAAAAGATGGCTACAACCTGAAGTAGACAAAAATCAGGGACATATCCACACAGAATCAGATAATGAGAGCAATTAGCCTAGTGTCCTCTTGCTGTAACCAGCTGGTTCAGCAGTGCTTGCTAGCTGAGATCCTGTTTAAATGAAAAGGGCCAAATATTTTTTTTAAAGAACAAAACCAAAAATCCTATTGCTGGCATAAATGGCATAACTTTTGGTGGCCAATAGTTGCAAATTCTGAACTGTAGACAGGGTTGCGCGCTGAATGGTGTGATTCTGTACACAATAAATAATATCGACGCTGACTTTGTAACGGACAAGCTGTCTAGCATCGAAAACTACCTTGTGTTGGCAATAGGGTTTTGGCCATATGCTATCTGTGTTCCCCATCCACTGATTCTGACCCTTCGCTGGACAGTATAGTCCCAAGACTGAGGAAGCGCCTCTCTGCTGAAGGCTGCCTCTGCTGCAGTGTTTTTATACATAAACACACATACATGGAAAATACTCCTGCCTGTTGGAAGAACGCTGAAGCCAGCCGTGAGCTGCCCCATCTCAAGCTCTGTCTCCCAGGATCTCTCCCTCCCTTCCCTCTCTCTGTCTCCTGGCCATCCCTTCCTGCTCTTTCGCTCGCCTTTTCTTTATGCTTTTGCTTCTTGCACTCTCTTTTCACCATGCCTTCTGGCTCTTTCGCTTACTTTCTAACTGTTCTGTCTTGTCCTCTCTCTCTTTCTCCTTTCTGCTACGCCTCTCTGTGCCACTCCTTAAGTCAAACGCCTCCTTGGTCAATCTCTTTATCACTCTGTCTCACTTTCTAGCTGTCTTTCCTCAGCACCTTTCCATGATCACCCTCTGCCACCCTTTGGTGCCTCCCCTTTTGTGCCTCCCCTTGGATAGCTCGGTGAGTTGGGTACCTGGCGGCAGAGGTTTGGAGTTTAATTCCCCACCTATGGTCCCAGGAAAAGAGCCAGCCTATGTAGCCTTGGGCAAGCTGCACAGTCCCAGGATATCCTCAGAAGAAGGGAATAAGAAACCATTCCTGAGTATTCTATATCTAGTCAGTCCTGGAAAAGATCACTGTAAATTGGAATCAACATGGACAACATCAATTATTATTGTTCCTCACCAACACCAACTTCTCAGTCTCTCACTCACTCTGCCACACCTTCTAAGGTTTTCTGCACTCTTTCTTTGATATCCCCACCTTCTTCTTCCCCTCTGCCTCTTCACCCAGCAAGCTACTAGGAGAAGAACAGATTGGTCTTTCCAGAGACCTGAAATGATGCTTTGAAATTCGGCCACTGGCCACAGGTTACCCACCCCTGGTTTGATCAAATTGTGTGAGGTCTTACTAACCATACTGGCAAGAGGTCTCTGGCCAGTTTCACATACTATCTAAATGCGTAAGTAAATATCCCTTTCTGGCAAGATTGACAGAAAGCCAGTGACGGTATATGTAAATTTCACTCTGTCAATAAAGAGACATGTTGATTTCTCTGGTGTTTCAACATGCTGGGCTTCTTTAAGGAATTTTAAGGTTGCCTTTAAGTCCTCAAGTGGCATTTTCCAAAATACAAAATACAATACATTAACATCAAAAACATCTCAAAATGCCTCACAATCAGATAAACAACAGTATTGTTTGACAATAAAGTATCAGTAACAATAACAACGCAGCGTAATAGCGAGCTGAAAACAATTTTCAGATGCAGTTTAGAACAGCAGTGCCAAAACTGAAGGAAAACAACTCCAAATGTGTTCTAGTGCTAAATATCAATACACTAATATTCCTCTTTTGCATCAAATCCTTTTGGTTTGACATTCCTTTTGGTTCACCCCTTCCCACTGAGGGACACGGCAAGTATATATCAGTGTACAACGCAAGCCTCAATCCATACTAATCGTCTTCTTTATTGTGGACACAGCACCCACATTTGTTCAGGTGGAGTGGAGTTCCACAGGCATGGGTCCCCGACGACAAAGGCCCTATCTAGCAAGGTCAGTTAGCTCTCTGGACCCTTCGGTGCCCAATCCCCCCTAGGATACCAATTTGCATTAAAGCTGCATGTGGGGATGTACACCCACAGTCTGCCTATCAGAATACATCTAGGGCCTTGAAATACAGAACGTCAGAGTCTAGGACACTTTGGGCCTGGAGAGAAAGGTCTTGGCCTGCTTTCAGAAGGACACCAAACATGAGGCCAGCTTGGTGTCTACCCAGCTTGGCCTCATGTGGGAGGGAGTTCCAAAGTTTTGGAGCAGCAGCAGAGAAGTCCCTCTCTTGTGTACCCAACAAACGCACCTGAGAAGGTGGCAGGACTGAGAGAAAGGTCCCTCCTGATTACCTCAACACTTCAGCAGGCTCACAAAGGAAGATGCGGTCCTTGAGGTAGCTCGGGTCCAAGCCATTTAGGGCTTTATAGGTTAGAATCAACACCTTGCATTCAATGAATGCAAATGTAGTAAACACAAATGATCGGGGGGAGCTGTGGTTGGCTGCTCCTTCAGCCCTGACCAAACAAGCAAGAGGTAGAAGTTAGCACATCCTAGAACCCTAGTTGTCTACTTCTTACATTTATATTCCACTTTTCCTTCAATGAGCTGGCATAAACAGTTTTGTCTCTACCCAATTTTAACGTATGAGATAAGTCAGGCTGAGAGAAGGGAAGATTGGCTCAAGACCACCCGGCAGGTTTTATAGTTCAGGAGTGACTGGAATCTGAATGTCCCAGCCCCTGCACAACACTCTTAACAATTACACCATGCTGGGGGTTTGGGGATTTATAGTACAAAAAAGGAACTTTTCCTAGCTGTGCTGCAGAGGTATGTGCAGAAGAGCCAGTAATTCAAAGGCAATGCCTGCCACCACATTCTCTCCACTGTAAACTCAAGGTCCCTTATGTGGTTGTGCGAACAGGGCTTCCTTGTGACATGCACAGTCTAGGACAGCCCCAGGCATGCCTCCATGCAGGTATGCAAAATAGCCCTTTCGAAAGGGAAAAGGACCAGCTGTGAAATTCCCAGCAAATCCCAGCACACTGGCACATATGATTGGCGGTCTAAGTAGTTAGGGAAAAGCACTAAGAAAAATCGCCAGCATGTTCATTATTTGATATTTCCACCCCTAATAGGGATAGGTTTAACTGGAGCCATTAATACCACATCCACTTTGCTACTCAAAGTAGATTTAGCAGCTTCGGCATTAAGCTTCACCACCATTACACATCCTGCCTCATTGGATGTATGCAAACACTCCAAGCAAAATGGATTAATAATCCTATTACCATTCCAGATAAACTCAGAAAGAAGCACAAAAAAAGAAGAAAGAAAAACCATACACACACACAAACATGTACAAGCCAAATGAAGCCATACGCTCAAAAAGACAGATAACCACACGTTGAGTTTTGATCTCCAAGGGCCCCTTCCTTTCCCCTTGACATGCAATTAGCTTTGCTAAAGCCAAGACATGAAATCGTCGACGGTAGCTTTCTGAAAACTAGCCCATGATAGGGGCATGCTTTATAACTGCCCATCATTTTGCTGCTTCTGAATCAACCACAAGAAAGAAGTGCCAAAATGAAAGACGCTTGATTCTTCCTTTTCCCTCGCTCTCCCTTTCTCTCTTTTTCCCAGCCGGAGCATCTGGTTCCCTAGCAACCTTTGGAGGTTGTTGGGTCAGCAGCCAAGAAGTTGGGTCTGATGCGAGTTTAAGCTGCCTCGTCAACCTGGATGTCAAACAGATTGATGTGAGACACGAGACCAGGGCTCTAAGAGAAATTCATGAGGTCTGAGCTTTTGTGCAAACGCACCCAGTTCAGATCTGCCAGACGTACAAGCTGGGATGCACTTGCCTGCCGAAATCTGCAGCTTTTCAAAACGGCAGGGTCCGATTCGCGACCCAAGCACGGCACACAAAAAAGGGGCCCGTCTGGGAAAGGTGCACGCACGAAAAGGTGGATATGAGGAGAACGTAAAGACAAAGCAAGCGCCGAAAAGGCAAATCCATGGAAAATCCACACCATGGCCCACGGTGGGTCTGAGAGGTGGAAGAGATGAAAAATGTGGAAGTGGAACTTGGAAATGTATATATTAGAGAAAATCCACATTAAAGAGGGTACAGATTGGGGGGGAACTTTGTTATGTTCACAAACTGATATCAATGGGGGGTGTTCTAGTTGTGAAAATGAATAATTCAGCAAAAATTCTCAGTCTTCTGATTTCTTGACTGCAGTCTCCATTTGAATTGATGGATGAACCAAAGTATAAAAAACTATTTCAATTCGTCCCTACACGACACGAAAATTGTGGCGTCAGCGCCACCTAAGTGGTTCACAAATGGTTCTTTTGGGAAGTGGGGAAAGAATGGGTGTTTATCCTTAGATTAGCTACAAAATGAAAACCTGATAGAATTCCAGGAGAATCAAACTCACTTCTTAGTTGGCAGCACAGATGTAAAAATCCCTTATCTCAGATTTGTTGCATTTCTCCCAAACCCACCCACATTTTTTTTCTTATCAGGTTGTAAAATTTTGTGGACCTACTCTAGTAATAATTTCAGATTAGCCAACATGCGAAATCTTTAAGCCAGGTGTGTTTACGCAACGAGTCTTGGAAGGTGTAAGTGTTACTTCTGTTGAGATCGTCAAATCTAACTAAATGCCCTTCCACTTCTACAGGTTGGTGCTGTTTTCTTTATGCTTGCCTGTATCTGAAGCCTTCATTTCTTATAGAGGATTTCTGGGAAGTATCAAAGGGTCTTAGTGGCAATGCCACCTCATTTCTTCTTTGACATCGTGGCTTCACATGGTGGCCAATACTGCACACCCAGGTAAACATAAGTTAATGCTATGGGGCTTAGCAGTCCTGCTGGCAATAAAGGAGGGGGGAGGATTTTATAGATTTACTCTAAAATTAGTCACAAAATTAAGACCTGGTAGGTTTCCAGGATGACTCACATCTGCTTCTGGGCTGGCAGTCAACTGACTGGATGCGGCCATACGCTCAGAACTCTCAGCCAAAACCTGGCAATTCACTAGAACATCCGTTCTAAAGGAATGCCTGCTTTTAATTAGACTCCGGTGTTAACGGCTGGACTGTTTTGTATTATTTTTAATGAATAATGACTTTCCTTTCTAACCCAGCATTTAGATCTGTCTAGCCTACACCTGTCAAAAACAAAGTCTCTGGTATGGAAACATTCATATTTAAAACGTAGGAGTCCGGCAGCTGTCAACACGCTGAGTTCCTATTAAACATTCATCACCTTAAAAGGAAAGGGAGAAAATAACAACTTAGTGTGGAGTAGTGGTTAGAAGGTTGGATTAAGAGTAACTTTGAATGAGTTCATATCTTCAGGGCTGGATGAACTGCATCCAAGGATATCGAAGGAACTGGCTGAAGAACTCTCAGAATCACTGTCTGCTTTATTTTTTTTTAATCATGGAGAGGCAGGATCTGTTCTCAATCATCCCAGAATGTAGGACATGTAATAATGGGCTCAAGATCAGGAAGACAGATTTCGGCTGAATATCAGGAAAAAAAAATTCCTAACTGTTAGAGCAGTACAACAATGGAATCAATTACCTTGAGAGGCAGTGAGCACTCCAACACTGGAGGCATTCAAGAGAAATTTAGACAACCACCTGGCAGATATCCTTTGATTTGTATTCCTGCTTTGAGCAGGGGGTTGGACACGATGGCCTTATAGGCCCCTTCCAACACCATGATTCTATGATGAGACATGAGTTCAGACACCTTAACCCTGAAGCTCTGAGTCAGCCATTCTCTCTCAGCTTAACCAACATGTCTGTAAATATATTTCCTCTGGTATAGCAAAGGAACAGCCAACCTGATGCTGTTGTTGTTTTCTCAATCTGAGATGGATTCCTGCTGGGTTGGTGTCCTCTATCTTGGTGGACCCAGCTCTGCTTGCCGGGCTTTGGAAGAAACTGGAAGCACTCCAAGCAGGAGACACCACCAAGAAGGCCTTTTTCCCTTTGTCCTATTATCAGAGCTTAGAATGCTGCTTCAAAATAATCATTATTTTGGGACTGGCAGATTGTTATAATCGTTGCTATTGCTGTGCCTGAAAAAAGTAGTGTGTTGTGCATTGTTAATCAGCCCCTTGACATTGTCAGCAGGCCAGGAAAATACGGGGAAATACTCTCTGATCGAAAAGACAAGACTGAGAGAAGCCCATAATGCTGGGAAAACTGGAAGGTAGCAGGAAAAGAGGAAGACCAAACATGAAGTGGACTGATTCAATAAAGGATGCCATGGTCTTATTGAGTATACAAGTCCTGAGCAGGACTGTTAATGACAGGACCTTTCAGAGTTCATTAATTTATAATCACCCTAAATCAGAAGAAAAAAAAATCTATGTGGTCCTCCTAACTGAATTAGGAATGCATGGCACATAAAAAAAAGAGATATCTGGTTCTCTCTAGTGGCCAATCCTGATACTGCACGTTGAAAATAGTTACACAAAAGGCCAAACAAGCCAATACTTCCCTTGCCTCTTATAATTGCTAAGAAAATGTAATTAAAAATTTAAAAACTCCAGTGAAAATGCTTTTTAAAGCTAACTTTTCAAAGCAAATAGAAAATGCTACCACACCAAAAATGTAACTTTGTAACTACCCATTACATGAATTTTGAAATGCAACTCATCTTTCTTCCAGTGGATCATTTCTGCTCCATAAAGTACCTGACTCATTGCTGGTGATATCCGTAGCTCTCATGTAAGGCTTAGCTTGTTTTTCTAGTGATGAGATTTCCCCTCCTGAAGGCATAGTTTATTTTGTTTCAAGTTGTTCTGGGGGTGGAGTTTAACACGGAGGCACTTTTCATTCCATTAAGTTCATTTCCATGGTTACAGCACAGGAAACAATCAATTAGACAAGACACCACACACACACACACACACACACACACACAAGGTCTGGAAGAAGGTTTTGTTTTTCCAGATATTTTTTGAACTATTTCTACATTTCCTTCAGAGAGAAGCAGTTTTGTCGGCAGTTGCTTTTGAAAGCTTTTGAAAGTTCAATGCAGATGCAAAATTCAGTTCACCCCATGCGCCTTTGGGACTTACCTAAACAAAGAGAAGAGGAGTGAAGTCTTCAAGTCTTCCTCATGTCTAGAAGAGCCCTTAATTCCAGCCTCATTATTCAAACAGTAACTAATTACAGGTGACTATGTTGTCTACAACCAGTTTCTTCCAAGTGTTGTTCTTGCTCAACCTCCAAGAAGCTTAAGCTCAAAAGCCCCAATGATAATGAGAAGCTCCTTAAGAATGTACCTACCCTGCATAGTTATAGTACTAAAACCATCTCACTGCTGTGGCTCCATCCTATGGGATCCTGGGACCTGTAGTTTAGCAAGATAACTTTTCTGTATTCCAAGGGAGCACACTAGGGTTCTCTGGCAGAGAATTGTAAGGATTTTGGCAGACTACAAATCCCAGGGTTCTATCAGATGCACTGTGGTGTGGAATTAGTGGTTCCTTGGGTAACCCAGGTGTTCTTGGACTGGAACTCCCAGAAACCCCAGCCACCACAGCTAGTGGTGAAGGCTTCTGGGACTTGCAGTCCAAGAACACCTGGGTTAACCAAGGTTGGGAACCACTGGTGTATATGAGGTTTTCTGAGTAAAAGAGACTGATGAGCGCCATTGGGAGATATCAGATGGTCCCTTGCTCCACCATTAGGTTGGTGAACTTGTCTGGCCCTGGTGATCCGAAGGAGATGAAGACACCAAATTTTTAGGATGGCTTGGGCTCCATAACATTTGTTCAGGAAAGACTGAGGACCTTCAGCAGGATGAAAAAAAGAGAAAGCTTAGAGGGAAAGAAGTCCTGCTTCTGAATGGCCAGGATCACACCATCCATCACATGAAATACTGCCAAGAGACATTTCTGCTTTTGACTTAGATTTTGACACTGGAAAGCTCCATTTTTGTGAAGCAAGGGGTGAATTCTATCTCAGGCAAAGGAACCAGTTTTACCATCCATTTATTTCATGACAGTTAGTGAAAGTTAAAAGAAAGCTAGTGACAGTAATCACTTTCATATTTAGGCTGTATTCAACTTAGAAGAATGTTTTAATTGAGTTTTAAAATCCACCTAAACAAAAATATGCATCAAGGCGCCTAGATATTTGCCCATCTCCCCAGTTGTGTTCTCATGTCAATAACCCTGTGAAGTAGATTAGCAGAGAGACATTAGCTGGAGCAAGATTACTCAAAGGAGTTCATGTTGGAGAGACGATTCGACGTAAGACTCTCCAGTCTCTTTAACGTCAGTTCCTCCAGGGTCATCTTATACACTAACAAGTGAGCAACTTGCAATCCTCCTTGTGTTGTGGGACAACAATTCCCATGATCCTTCACCACTTGATATGCTGACTACAGCTGTTGGGAGTCGAACAGTATCTGGAGGACCACAGTTATCCATTTATCCTCTATAGTGAAAACAAACTCACTATTAGGGATAGGATTGCTGGATTTTTTTCGACTACAAATTCCATAATTCTCCATTTTGGGAGTTCCACCGGACAGACAGACAACTAAAGTTGGATCACCTGGGATGAAGGCCTAGGCTGGAAGACTTTGAGTTCTGTCTCACTTCCTGTTCAGAAAGAAAGCTCCCAGACCTCAAAGCCTTTCTAACAGAGAAAGGAGACATGTAGGTGTCTATAAGGTCTCTGATAGAACTCCCAGAAAGGAGAATTATGGGATTCATAGTCCCAAAAAAATCCAAAATCTCCATCCCTATTATCTGAGGCTTGATTCTTATGGCACCATCCACAAACAAGAGGAAATAATTAGAAGGTCTGAGCAAACACCTAGGTTTTTAGAGGTAATGATAAAACGTTGGCCTGGAGAGTGGGGGAAAACCAGGTCGATGAAAGCTGAGCATGTTCAGCAGGCCACAGAACACTAGCGATCAGTTTGTGGAAGGGATAACCAAGAGGAAGGGAGGCAAGGGGGTGGAGGGGAGTATGCGGGGAAAGGGTTCGACTGGTGGGCACACTACCGTGATGGCCTCCTTGCAGCAGTATGTGTTGCAAACCCCACTTTTAGAATTAACGGCTTTTGTCACTGTGAGGAAAACTGAGTTTCTAGCCATTGGGGGTGTAAACTATAAGCTTCAAAGTGTAAAGGTAATGCTGAGGGAAGTCTCCAAAGCTTTCACAGCTTTAATGGATTCTCAGTGATGATTTGGGGGCATGACATTGGTTCCTTTATCATCGGGCTAGCAGAATAAATGAGTGCACAGACCCAGACACAATAGAAAACAACACACGCGTACACCTGTGCTTAAAATGCATCTTTATACTGGCCACTGAAAACCAAAACCAGGTTTTCTTGGTGCCGGTCCCTTCCTGACCTTATTCAGAAACCACAAAGCAGCTTGTGTTCTCATCTCCTGCATGTCAGTTGTTGCGGATCATCACCAGTGGGAATACTCTCGTTTCCACACTTATTTTCGCTCCATATAGAACGACTAATAGCCCCAGAGATGTCCCTCTCTTAAAAGTGGGAAAAGGAAAACAACACATCACAGTGGCGGAACACGAGACGCAGCAAATGCAGGTTTCATTTCAGGGGGAACGTCATGTCAGTTCTAAGAGGCTGAACAGAGAGAAGAGGCAGCCTGATAGCTCCAAATTGGACCCATCAGCCGACTCATCCTGCTTTTAGCAAAATGATCAGAAAGTAAAACTGTAAACTCCCATAATAAAGCTTCTTGAGATAGGAAAGCTAAATAAGCCAGTCAGCGAAAGAAATGGACAGCGGAAGAGGCAGGCTGAAGCTCCATTTTCTCCAGGCTGGGGAGCCACTGGAAGCTCTGGACTGAAGCAGGAGGCCGTCTTGTTTCCACCGTTATGTGGGCCAAGGCTTGGAAAAGGTCCTTTTTTTGGGCGAGACCTCCTAGAATCCCAGGAGCCATTTTGACTGGTGGATTTGGGGCATTGCCATTTTGAAAAAGTAACTTTCCCAAACTCTGGTGTTGGTGGCCAGAATTAGGTAAAGGGCAGCTAAAGGCCAGGGTAGATAGTGCGCAGGATTGTGTTCTTTCTGAAAGCACTGATGGAAAAAACAGGCCTGAAAAGAGGGGGGTTATTTAGACAGGGGAAGAAAACATTTCCTGTTTATTTACAGTTCTGGCTCCAAATTATCCCCACACATTGTCAGGTTCCAGCTAGGATGGCTAAGCATTTTATCTAGCTATGGATATATTTTTTTTTCCTTTGTAGGGGTTTGGATTTGGGTTTTTTTTTTCTTCTTCTTCTTCTTTAAGTTCTTGTCAACATCTGCAATTTTATTCCCAAACAGAATAGGAAGAATCTGAAATTTTAAAAATTCTAATATGGGAGGAAGTTAAAACATACCTAGTTTTACAGCGAGTGTATCTTGGAAAACTGGAAGGAAGGAAGAAACAATTACAGGGCAAGGAAAAGTAATTCGAAAACAGTATGTGCTGAAAGGATGAAATATTCCTTCCTTCCCACTGTCTCTCTGTTCTGAATTACCTCCCCCTCCCACGGTTGCTTTTCTTTGAAGATGTTAAAGTAAACATTTGCATGAAAATGAAATTCCTCCCCAGTTCATCTCCCTAATCCTAACTCCAAACTCTCTCTCCTTTCCCCATACCAGCCCCATTCCTTTTTATAATTAGAATTGTATCTAAGTACTGCAGAGCCTATATCCATATATATAGTTAAACAAATAAGATTTCTTTCTACTGTTTCATCTGGCTTACACATCTTCTAAGTTTACTTTTAAATTCAAGTAGGATACATACTGATTTTCACTCCCCCGTATTTTATGTGGCAGCCAGAACCCGACTGGTGGCCGCACAAGGTTTGTGTAACTTGCTGCAATTCATTGCAGCGAACTGATAGGTTGCCAGAGTGTTTTTCTGTTCTGGACACACAACCAGGCCTGTGACTGAGATGTGTCCTGGCCTCTCATCAATAAGCTACAATTAGCTATGGCAAGTTACAAAAAGCTTAGGCAAACAAACATTCAGAGGATTCTGGCCAATGTTCTTTACTGTACTTCTGCTCACTCCTGGAAATGTGTTTTTGTTTTGTTATGATTATTGTGGTGACCGTAGAGGTTTGACTAATAAGCTATTCACATCTACCTCTCACTATACCAGCTAGTTCCAAATGTTCTGCCATACTTTGTTGTGACCAACAGAATGCAGGAGAGAGTTACGCCAGTGAAATGTGGCTTGATTTTTAATGGCTAAAGCAGTGGTTCCCAACTTTGGGTCACTCAGGTATTGTTGGACTGCAACTCCCAGAAACTCTGGTCAGCACAGCTGCTGGCGAAGGCTTCTGGGAATTGCAGTCCAAGAACACCTGGGTTACCCAGGGTTGGGAACCACTGGACTAACGTGATAGGGGGCAATGGGCAGATTTAAGCCTTTCCACGCACCCTCCCCTCCCATCCCTAATGGAGCATCCAGATATAGAGGGAGAGACAGAACCTCCATGTTTAGCCATTATAAAGGAAGTGGAATTTCAACAGATACAGCTTCTGTTCTTGCAAGCTACACCTGCAGAATTTCCCTCTTTCTACACAAGGCTAAAAGTCCAGGAATCTGCCTTCATCTGCATTTGGCCACCCTTCCTTACAGTGGAACACTCTACTCTGTCCCATAGAACCGAACGGTTGCCATCTATTTCTGCGTACAGCTGCTTTGGGAGATACCACAGCAGAGAGAAGGAAGCCTGGATTCTATGCCCCTAAAAGTGAATGGCCCAGATCCACCTGGCAGGCAACCTACAGGTCCTTCTTGCATACATGCCCACGTATCACAATGACAACCATCACATGTCGACAGGGAGGAACTTGGGGCCCATCAGATGTGGGTGAACTACAGTTTCTATCATCCCAAATCACTGACTGTGTTTGCTAAACCTGATGGGAGCTGGCATCAACAGCAACCGGACGCTCAAGATTCCCTCTCTCTGTCCTCGCATATATAACTGGAGAGAACTCGTTCTGTGAGCCCCAGTGTTGCCAAATTGGAGCAGCTGATTACAAGAAAGATCCCTTGGTTTCACTAGAAATTCAAGGAGCACATAACAGGAGCACTCAGTGATGGTTCTATGTCGAGAAGAGTCCAAATCCAGTAAACCAGAGTGAGCTACAGCAAAGCAGAATGAGAATATGGGTAAGCCACCTTCAGCACCTTGGATGGTGCCCTGCTGACATGTTACCTTATAAGGACAGAAGAATCTCAACAAGGGAGGAAACTGAGACCTTAAGAAGGGGTGCTGTGCCATGATTTTTTTAGAGCTTCCCCTACCCACTGGATGGTACTACTGGCCCTTAAAGCATTTATGAATATTTCTGTAGCCTTGTATTTCCTGGTGGATGAGCAATAAGTTGTTATGTGCCTTCAAGTTGGAACTGACTCATTTTGTTGTTGTTTAGTCGTTAAGTTGTGTCCGACTCTTCGTGACCCCATGGACCAGAGCACGCCAGGCCCTCCTGTCTTCCACTGCCTCCCGGAGTTGGATCAAATTCATGTTGGTCGCTTCGATGACACTGTCCAACCATCTCATCCTCTGTCGTCCCCTTCTCCTCTTGCCTTCACACTTTCCCAACATCAGGGTCTTTTCCAGGGAGTCTTCTCTTCTCATGAGATGGCCAAAGTATTGGAGCCTCAGCTTCAGGATCTGTCCTTCCAGTGAGCACTCAGGGTTGATTTCCTTCAGAATGGATAGGTTTGTCCTCCTTGCAGTCCAGGGGACTCTCAAGAGTCTCCTCCAGCACCACAATTCAAAAGCATCAATTCTTTGGCGGTCAGCCTTCTTTATGGTCCAGCTCTCACTTCCATACATCACTGACCTATAGCAACCCTATAATAGGGCTATCAAGGTAACTGAGATATTTAAGGAGTGGTTTTATCAGTTCCACAGCTCCAGTGATTTTCCATGGCTGAATGGGGATTTGAACCCCAGCCTCCTGAGTCCTAGTCCGTCATTCTGTCCACTACACCCACTGGATATCAGCCCTAGGAGGTATCCTCAAAGTCTGAGGTCAAAGGAAAGGCTAAGTCCTCAGGTATTGAAGGTAAAGAGGAGGTTCTTCAGGGTTTTTCCTGAAGTGGGAAAGCAGTGGTTAATCCTTCTGAAGAGGATTCAGACTCTGATTTACATATATGGGTGCAAATCATGTGCATTGTACATAAACATGTACTAATGTACAGTATATGCATGAGGGCAAATCTTGGAAATTATTCCTGCAGTTGAAGCAGAAATGCAATACCTCTCATACAGAGGTGAATCCTGACTTGATTTGTCCTTGTGCTGTAAACAGCACAACTAGAACATTTTTCAGTGCAAGTAAGATGGCAGGATCTGTTTCTTTTCTTTATTTTTTGGTCCATCATCCAGTGATTTGGCACATTACAGGGTCTTGGTTCAGATGTGACAGAAAATGCAATAATGGTTGTCTTTTCTGCATGAACAAGTAAAAGCAGTAGCATTGGTTGGGTTGCTTGTGTCTTTAAGATCAATCAGCCTACGCTTCATGCTTGCTGTGTGTGCCTACTTAGCTTTGGAAAAAGAAAAGACAAAACACATTGCATAGAGACATTTTTCACAAATTGCAAAAGCCATAGTGGTAATGAAAAGGCCTCAGTCTCACACTAGAGCCGAAGATCTCTCAGGGGGTAAGATTCTTCAATGGACTATCACAACCAAAATCTCAATGTTGGCAAGATCACATGCTTATCAGATGGGGAGAGGAGGAAATGACCCCTATGATCTATGTACCTTATCAGGATGATTTTCAAGAAATAAATGTTGATGAGCAACTTTACGGCCCCTGCTCTCCTTTCTTGGGAGTCTTTATTTGACTGGCGGGGGAGGGGTGGAGAGATGAAAGCATCATTGATTTCATTTCAGCACCAAATTAAAACAGCTATTCACTCAAGCTTTTGGAGCCAGTAATTATAGCCTAGTTTCAGCGTATTAGATTGTTGGTTTTGTCTTCTGCCTCGTTTGTTTGTTCCTTTGTTCTTTGATTACAGTGAATTGTTCTAAATTGTTTGAACTACTTGAAAATTGTTTTAAAGCTGTTTTTATTGACTATATTTTGCCCTGAAATCTTCAGATGTAGCTAGGATGGCCACACCTCCTTGCTTAAGGCAAACAATCCTCCATTTTAAGGGTTGCCAAAGTTCACATTTTTTCCAACTCTTTAAAGGGCTGCCTATTCCAAATTTAATCCAAAGATAAAGGAGAAGGAACCAGAGCAATCAAGAACACTGAAGCTGCCTACCAGCAATGAGCACCTGGACAGCAGATTCAACAGTCACACAGACCACCGGGTCATGGTCTCCCCCTCTCATTAAGATGCAATTGTAATTCTGCTGCAGTGATAAAAATCATTTCTCCTTTGAAATCTGTACATGTAAATTACTGTCTGAATAGCTCAGTAAGTTAGATATCTGGCTACAGAGCCCAAGGTTTGGAGTTTAATTCACCTCTGTGCTTCCCAAGATAAGAGCCAGCCTGTGTAGCCTTGGGCAAGCTACATAGTCCCAGGGCACTCTGCACTCCCCCCCCCCCCCCCGAAGAAGGGAATGGGAAACCACTTCTGAATACTTTATGCCTGGAAAACCCTGCAGAGGGTCACCATAAGTCAAAATCGACTTGATGGCACACTAATGATGCATAAATTAGCATGTTCACTTTTATGTTAACTCTTTTTGTCTTTTGCCTTCCTTTTTTTTTTGGTGATGTGCAAGTTGCTACCCTTGAGGTAAGATAGGCTAGACATATTTTCATAAATCAGTAATAAACAGAACATGGACAGGACAACGGAGGAGCCGCTCAAAGAAACTATCACAAAGTAGGACAGGCGGCCAACTTACCACACTCCGTAAGAAAAGGCCTACCAAAAATGGCCATCACAATTAATTTAAATGACGGAGGGGAAGGGGGAGAAAAACCAGGTCCTTCCATGAGGAAAGAAGGTTGGCATCAGCTTTGAATGGCAGAACCTGGGGTGCCTCCATTTCAAGCCAATGATTAATTGTTTGCTTGGGTTTACGTTGGCCCTGTGACAAGCACACAGAGTACATTTCTGAGAGATGCCAGGTGGACAGATCTCCTCGGCGGGCCCGGCCAGCCTCCGTTACTGGCAAGGAGTTACAGCAGGCCTGGCTGCTTACCATGCCACAACAGGTGTTTGCCTGGAGCAGCAACCTGCGTGGCTGTTTGTTTCCAGATTTGGGGGAGGCGGGAGGGGAAGAGAGAGACCTTGTGTGGGCAGCCAGGAGCTAGCGGGTTGCTGCCAGTTTCCCCCAAGGGCACTGTAGCCTCCAGAGCTAAGTGAGTAAAACAAGCATCCTGGAGAAGAGAAAGGGGGAAGATGACTCCAAGCAGGTGATTCATGAAGAATGACATACCTTAGTGAAGGAAGGGTGGTGGAGGGACAGGTTATGAAGTTGTTACTGAGCAAAGATAAAACGTCCATGGAAATGGGAGACGGCAAGCTGGAATTTGTCTCTCCCAGACGATGGCTGAAGAATATGATTCTGGAAGGGGGTGGGCGCAGGCGGGCAGCTGCTGAGACCCATGTACCTGGCAGAGAGTCCACCTCTGGGGTCTGGTTCAGTACTTGTCCTGCTCTGGTGTGAAGGATTCTTTCATATTCCATACTGAGAGGTGCAGGGCCTAATGGTGAACTTATAGCTGGGATAATCGCTTTGGAGACAGGTATTCAGCAAAAGAAAAGAAACCCATTTCAGTATGCTACAAGAAAATAAAGAGCCCTAACCTTACCTAGAGAAGCCCCTAGTGCTTCTCTACTCAAGGAAAACAGCAAGAAGAAGGAAAGAAAAGAGGAAGCCAAAGAATACTGAGCTGCAGGTAGATCTTAAAAAGACAAGAAGGGGGGGGGGGAAATCTAGGGTATCTACCTATTGCCCACCCCCATTGGTGCACATTGCTTGCTAGTGCCTTGATGTACTAGTTCAATAACCTTACAAATAGAACCAATTCACACGCTCACATGCATAAGCATGAAAAGAGTAATCAGACAGAGTTCCCCCTTCCATTGTTTTGTATCTGTTGCTGGGAGACCGGGCAGCTTGGGCCCAGTGAATGAGGTAAAGTGAATGGCCAGGGATGATGACAGTCAGGATGGGGGTGTCGGCGGGGTAAACAGAGCTCTGAGAACATCTCAAAGAAGGGTACCCAAAACATGGAGCCAATACTGCTATGTTACCTTGGGCCAATGTAGGATTGAACCAATCTCCAGCTTCCAGCACGGGTGCCGAATGCTTCAGTGCCATCTCTTTTTCCCTGCTCCCACTGCTTACTCCTCCCTAGATCTGTTACATAGGCATCGCAGTCAATCCAGAGTAACACCTTGAGTGAATGGAGATATGCTACCCAGCCATATTTGGCTTTGTAAAGATTTCTGTGTGATTACTTGAGCCATCTGCAGCCATTACATGATGGATAGGCATCACGTCACCCCCAAGGATAACTTTCACACACATTAGTGAATAGAAAAATTGTAAATTATTATCCATGGAAACTTCTTTTAACTGAAGAAAGGAATAACATGGAAGAGGCCAGTCTGTCCCATAAAGGCTTACATATTTCCATGTATAATTTAATAAATTTCTATTGTTCCCTTCTGAGGATATCTATGTCTCCTATTAAAGAGAGGATAACCTTCTCTTGTAAAACATTCTCTGTTTCAGAGGTGGACAGAAGACAGGTCCAGTTCTATTGGAAGATATCTGAGTGATTTGCAAGAGGCCACATCAGAGAAAAGAATTTTGTGTCTGATGCAATCTCATCTCAGTCTAGGCCATGTGAAGATCGGGAGTGATCGGGAGCTGTGCCTTACCTCAACAAGGGCCATGGGACAGGGTTCTCCACCTCATCTCAGGCCGACAGGCCAGTTTAGAGAGCTGCAGAAAAGGACATGTGGAATGCATCACTTTCTCCCACAAGAAGCCCACGGAGAAACTGTTGCCCCCATTACCCTCGGCCACCAGCTGCTTCATTCTGCTCAACAGTAGGGCCAGTTCTAGCAATAGATCAATTAGGATTTCTGATTCCTGATACTTTGATCATACCAACTATGCAAGGGGTCAGATCAAATGATTCATCATTCCTTGACTTAAATTCTCCTGAAGACAGTTTGGGATAACCCAGAGTGAATTTGGGTATAGAAAGACTTTGGCCACAGTTCAGTTCTAGCACAGCAAAAGCAAAAAACATTTGAGTTCAGAATTCTTTCATACTAAGCATGTGTCATTTGCACCAAACTCTCATTGTCCCATCACTAGTTTACAACTATTCCAGTTTAAAAAAAACACCTGGTGTACTTCCCACAACCCAAAGTCTTCCCCCTTTGACCTCCTGTGTTTGAAAGTGTGTCCAATCCAAGGACATAGTTACACGGCTCATTTGTATTGGTTTCAGCTCCGATGTATTTTAAATCAGTTTTTAGTAATGTGGTTTTTGTATTGCTGTGCGTGTTCACTTTGAAAAATTATTACTCCTATATAAAGTAGGGGCTTAAAACCGCTTTGGGAAACTATGTGTGAGATTTTAAATCATTTCATTAACCAGTGTGTTTGCAGACCAAGTAATTTTACAGAGCATTGTCACTGATCCTGGTGCATCGCCAATAACTGAAACCTTTTCTTTCCCATTTGTTTGCAACGTTGCACAGTATTTCTTTGGTTTTCAGGCATCCTTTGGAATGTGTGTATTTCTCTCTCTTTAAAATAAAATATTAAGTGACATAGTGACATTGCTTTGGATGGACGGGACACAGTGTCCCTGCCATCCAAAACCTGCCACCGCCCACAAAGGCAGTACTTCATACGTTCACATTGCCCAAAATAATTCATTGATTCAAGAATCAGCTTCACGGGTGTGTTATATTAAAACACCCTTGCTGGCCTCTTTTTAAAAAAACTCACTTTGCAGCCTTAAAAACGTGGACTTCACTGTGCGTCATACAGTCGGGATTTTTCAAATTTATTTTATTTACACAAAACCTGATTCAAAAGCAGTTCTTCTTGTCCGTGTAACCGCACCCTAAGTTAGGGCGAAAGCAGAAGAGCAATAAAAAGAGAGACCCAAGGCTTTCATGTTGCCCATAAACAGCATCTGAACAGTAGATTGAGTAGATGTACTGGTCACATGGCCACAGTCATCCTGGCTACAGTATGATATACTATATTTCAAGTTAAATTAGAGCTTTGGTCTTACTTAGAGTAGGCCCATTGAAATTAACTGGGCTTGTTGGCAATAATTAACATAAGTCCCATTAAGTTCACTGGGTCTACCCTAGGTAGGAGGAAGCTTAGCCCAGAAGCATGATTTCTAAAGGTACAGCTATGCATATAAATGAGCACCGGCAAATATCCTACAAATTAGCATTCTTTTGCCTTTTTTCTTTGTAATGCATTTCTTTCCTTTTTTTTAAATGAGTGGAGGCCATTTTATCATCCCAACTGCCTTATTTCTAAACCTCCCATTCCTCTTGACCACAACCATAAGAAATCAGCAACGCATAAAATTTTAAAGTTTGTTATTGTTGTTTTTTTGTATGTGGTCCTATCATATCTCTAATCTATGAAATTACTACCCAGCATCTCCTTCAGTGCGTCTGGCTTAATGGAAGACTGGGATATTATCTCTGTTGCCAATTCAAGGCCCATTCAGCTCTGATTTTCCCCTCTGACTTTGCACCCACACCTAAGAAAATGTTTCTTTTTTTTCATCAGCACTTAGCCTCTTATTGCAACCAGGCTGGGATTTTGCCCCCGCCCACCCCTTTTAATGGGAAGATGGAAACTACATTAGCAAAAAAGCAGAGAGCATCCCTGGCTGTGTAGACGGACTCAAGGTTAATGTTTTATTTCAGAAACTCTCCACTAAAATGCTTATTTGAGCTAGAGGTGAGATTGGCAGATTCATACTTCCGCACCTCAGTAATGGACATGAAAAGTGTCCAAATTTCTACGGCCTGGCACATGACACAATAAAGATTTCAGTTCCTTCAGGACGCTGGTCTAAATATTATTGTACATTAGTCTTAATTCCAAAGGGCAGCAGAGTCAAAGTCAACCGTGGTTGCTTTTATTGAATTGATTTATACTGGAGAGCACACCGTTTTGGGTTACACTGAAGTTGTCAGCAAAGAAGATGGTCTATTTCCATGCAGCCATGACATCCGTGAGCCCTGGGCTCCTGGTCTTAGTTGTCTCTTCCTTCTCCTTCTTTTTGTACATTTTATTTATCTGGTTACTTCCTATGATGCAGCAAACCATTGCTGCTGTTATACTGAAGCCAAGCAACATGGGATTTTCAGAATTTGTGGGCTGAAGTCTGCAGGAATTTCTGGGGCCTTTCATCAAGCAATCAAAGTCCACTCCTGATGGGTGTTTTCAGATTCTTGCAACTAATGAATTCAGACCCTGGCAGCCATTTTCATCCTATGGAGAAAGAAGACGGGGGAAATGGATGGGCAGGACTAAGTTCTGTGGGACGTGCAAGGGGTGATGTCTTCTCCGCAGGACAAAAATGGTGGCCCAAGTCTGAACTCATTAGTGAGAAGGAAATGAAAGCACGCGTCAGGATATTGACTGCTTGATTAAAGTCCCCAACAGTCTAGCTGGAGGAAATACTGCAGGCTCCTGGAGGCTGCAGAGTCCATGAATCCCAAAAATCTCATGCCTACAAATTATGAGTTGGCTGGATAGAGTGTTGAGTTGGAGCCCTTGGCTGGAGAACCAGCGCTGAGAAGCTTGATTCCCTGCTGTGCTTCCTGGGAAAAAAGCCAGCCTTTGTGGCCTTGGGCAAGCTGCACACTTTCAGAGTGCCCTCAGAAGGGAATGGTAAGCTACTTCTGAATATAAAAACCTGAAAAGGATCATCGTAAGTTGGAATCAACTTGAGAGCACACTATTGTTGTTGTTAATATTATTGATATTATTGTTGTTATTATTATTAACAAATTATGGCTTACGCAAAGGCCAGAGCTTTGGGAACATTACCTTTTGGAAGAACATTTCCCTGAACCCGTGCTGGCCGAAGGATTCTGGGCATTCTACTCCCAAAGCAACATTTCCAAGTTGCAACAAATCCAGATCACCAACCAGGATCGAGGTCCCTTGATCAAAATCACTTTTTGTTTTGTCATTATACTGTCAACGTAATGAGGCTATCTCCAGTTTTCTAGGCAAAAATAAAGACAACTACCAGCAAAGGCATAAAATGTATGTACAAAATATGCCAGACAAAATCAGACAACGCAGGGGTGAAACTTTTGGGTGTAATCCATCAGCCTCAGTCACGTGGATGGAATGAAACCTCCCTGCTCACCCCTTGATAATTAAAATGCAGACTGCAAACAATATGATATATAGAGCTGCTCTGTGGTTGCTGATGACTATCACAAGAAGTATGACCAGAGAGCAGCAAAACTGGTGGAAGTGTTTGGCCATGTTACACCAGCTCTAGCTATCAGAAGTATGTGTCCTGTCCAAGGGCTGTCACTCCTGAAATTTCCACTTATAACAGACAGGTGTGTTTAGGAAGCCCCAGAAGATCTTCTTAGTTTGCCACGAAATCAAACCTGGTGTTTGCAGTGCCCTGGCAGCTTGAAGAAAATGCCCGTACATCATGCTTATAAATGTTTGACATGAGATTTCCCAGTCTATATCAGATGGTATACCAAATTCTTCATGCTAAATGCAACTTGTTTTATATAGGAAAAATAGAGTGCTGATGAAGCATAAAGAATATATGCACCATATATTCAGCACAGTAGAATATGGTCAAGATCATGGTCAATATACATAAGAGAGTACTGCTGGTAGAGCAGGGCCAGTAATATTTTCTGTGTGAAAAGATTTGGGCAACTGAGTCAAATCTATCCAAAAGGGAAAAAAATCAAGAGGACATTTTGGATTGAAACTGGACACCAACAACAACAACAAAAAAAGAATGAAAACTGTTGCAGAGTTTTGAACTTCTTGTAAAATTCTCTTTTTTGCTACATGGTAGAAGTACAGAGATTCACCAAGGACAATAGCTACGAGTTCCCCATAATCCACCCCTTGCTCATTAACTGGCATTTAAAGTCTCAGTAACTCACTCTGAGACACTTGTGGGAGAAAGAATTAAAAAACATTTCTTTACTTACAGTTGCTTGAAATTACAGATGTGTGTATAGTGCTATCTTTACTCTACACATGCTAGCAACCAACCAAACAGATCAACAGCAACAAGCGACTGCCACCAACCAACAAAAGGGAGGAATAGAACACTCAACAAAGAGGCAGGGCTCTCTTTGAATGTTAAGAGCTGGAAAGAATGATTGGTTAGTGCTAGACAGATAAACAATCACCTCTACCCGGAAAAGTCCCTCCCAATCACACAAACTGCAAGACAGCAAGCGAGATTGTAAATAAAATTCCAACAATAACATGCCATGCTGTTCATTAACGGACTTTAGACGACAAGAGTTTGATCCCTCCTGATAACAACCTAGTGTTTCGTTCATTCAAGTGACTAAAGCAGCCAGATTACATTGAAATATTTGATTAAATCTTATGTACATCTGCTGATCATGGCGTTTAGGCTTTACCTCTTCCTCTTTCCATTCTGCCTCCCACTTCTTCCTCACTCTCACCTGCAAGGTGGTGTGCCTCAGCTCACCCTGACAGCCCGTTAGCCAGTACCAATGGCTGGATCCGTTCATTTCAGCTCCCCTCTGTTCTTCATTTTTGCATTCCTCAATTCCTTCCCTTCTTTGCTGCTTATTCTCCTAATATGTATATTTTTCTAAGCATTTCTACTTAATAGACACTTTTTTTGCAAACTGCTGTCCCTTACTGTAATGCTTTTGCAAGTGTGTGTGCTTCAAGAGTACACACATTCCTGAACACTGTCTCCTAACGCATAGATTTTTGTACACATTTTGCAGTATTCTGACAAGTGCTTTCTGGTTCACATCCATATTTTCAAAATGTCAGGACATTTAAGTTCTTACCGAAGTGAGAACGGAACAAAATTCTTTCCTCTTTATTTGGATATACACATATGGCGTGCATATGATCTGTTAGTTAACAACAGGAAGTATGGACAGCAAAATAATAATGTAGGTTTGGATCGATCTTGAAAAGCGGTACAAAAATATTATGCCCACCAATATCATCAAAATCAACATCAAAATTTTTAAAAGTGCACTTTAATATAAACATTTGAAAAGATCATGCACTGATAGAAAAACAGGTAAATAGTTTAAAAAATAGTTTCCATAAAACGTACACCAGCAATAGAGACATGTTACTAATGTAAAATGTGTAGTTTCCATAAAACCTTGGGGCACAGTAAAAGAAAAGCTTATAAAATATATTAAAAACAGATGCAACAGATATTCTGACAGATTGGACACATTTTGATATATAGTCTTCAATGGCCTATAATACACCAATAAAACATTGCTATATAAAAAGACAGAAAATGCCCCAATGTACCACATAGAGTATCGAATCTGTCCTATGGGGTCTTTGTATAGAAATGGGAATTGTGGGTGGAGTAACTGTGCAGTTCTGCTTCCTCTGTTCATTTCTATATGGGACAGACTATTTGCAATCAGGTTACTGCACCAAAGGTCTTACAATTCACAATAGGGCCGGCTCTAGACAGTCACCTCTGGCAGAAATTGCTAGAGGGACACAATGGTGTTGAGATGTTGGAGGACAGACCTGTATGTGCCATGAGGTCTGTACTGCACCCCCAAGCTAGATTTCTGCCCCCAGATGTAGTAGAGAGGAACCTGTCCCACCACCAGTGTTGGAGTAAGACTCCATTGCCACTTCGTATATGAATACAAATATCCCCACGCAGCTGGACTTAACGAGGGGCCGGCCTCTGCGGCCAGCCCGTCCATTCACGTGTTGCTTGGCTAGCAACTCAGCAGCCATGCAGGGAGACTCGTGGTCCCTCCCACTGCCTGGAGTGGCCAGGCAAGCAGGAAGAAAGCGGAGCTCCAGGGAGCAATTGGAAGGATCAGCGAGGCTGCCACTGCCAGCTGACGCGTGAGTGGACGGGCCAGCCACAGGGGCCGGCCCCTCGTTAAGTCCAGCTGCGTGAGAATATTCATATATGAATACGAATACCCCCATCTGTAATTGCCACTCCAAACAGTTGCTGTACCTGGAATATATCTGTGAACATTCTCAGTCATCCAAGTGAGGTTATCTGGAAGTTGAGCCATGGCAACTGGACTTCTTTCTTGTTAGGGTGAAATGTTTTGCTACTCATCCAAGTAGCTTCTTCAGTCTGAGGAGAGTTGGTAGGAGATCCCTGATCGATCCTCCACGTTGGTTTCACTTCCTCCTGATCTGAATAGGCTCCTTAGATGGACAAAGGACTGGGTGTGAGAGAAAATCCCACTTCTGCAGTCCTTCTCCACCCATTGTCATGGGTAGAGATGGGGGTATTCATATACGAATATCCCCACAGAGCTGGACATAACGAGGGTCCTGCCCCTGGGGCCGGACGGTCCACTCATGCATCCGCCGGCACCGCCGGCCATGGTTGGCCTTCCAATCGCTCCTGGAGAGCTACTCTCTCGTCTAGCCACTCGGCAGCCGTACAGGGAGACTGGAGTTGGCCAGATGAGCGGAAGGAGAGCGGCGCTCCAGAGCGATTGGAAGGCTGACCATGGCTGCTGCCGCCGCCGCCAGATGCGTGAGTGGACCGTCCAGCCCCAGGGACCGGACCCTTGTTAAGTCCAGCTGTGCGGGGGTATGCGTATATGAATACTAATACCCCCATCTCTAGTCATGGGTCATTGACAGTTGTTAACAGTGGTCTTTCTGGTGGGTGTGGTCCTGATCTTTCTGGGGATGGATGAAAGGGCAGCATGATAAATAGGAGACAGATTGCATCTAAGGCCTCCACCCCTGTTGAGTGAGGGTTTTTCTATATGCACATGTATGGCCTCCCTGACCGCTCCCTCAAACCACTTATCTTCTCGGTCCAAAATGAGTACATCTTGGTCACTCACCAGGGGTGGAGGCCTTAGATACAATCCGTCTCCTATTTATCATGCTGCCCTTTCATCCATCCCCAGAAAGATCAGGACCACACCCACCAGAAAGACCACTGTTAACAACTGTTAATGACCCATGACAATAGGTGGAGAAGGACTGCAGAAGTGGGATTATCCCTCTCCCCCAGTCCTTTGTCCATCTAAGGAGCCTGTTCAGACCAGGGGGAAGTGAAACCAACGTGGAGGGTATATCAGGGATCTCCTACCAATTCTCCTCAGACTGAAGAAGCTACTTGGATGAGGAGCGAAATGTTTCAACCTAATAAGAAAGAAGTCCAGTTGCCATCACTCAACTTCCAGCTGTACCTGGAACTGTGAAGGGGGTCCTTTTTTGTCCTTTGCCTCAGACAGGAAAATGTCTTGGGCTAGCCTTGATTCATAGCAATAGGAAGCAAGGAGATTCCTTAAATCAAAACAGATTGGATATATTGCATGCCATTCCAGTAGCCAGAAATCTGACTATGTCTCGCCTGTGCTGGCCCCGCTTGCACTGGCTGCCAGTAGGCTTCCAGGCCAGATTCAAGGTTCTGATGTTAACCTGTAAAGCCCGTTATGGTTTAAGGACCTCGTTATCTGACAGAGCGCCTCTCCTCAGGTCAACCTCTTTGTCCCGCCCACACCTCCCTACCCCGGAGGCTGAGGGTGGCAACTCCAAGAGAGGCCCAGAAATCATCAGCCAGAAACCGGGCCTTCTCAGTCGTGGCCCCCTCACTTTGGAACAGAGATGGGCACAAACTGAACTACGAACCAGAGAAACCTACAAACTGGGCTGCTTCGTGGTTCTGTTTGTGACCCAGTTCGGGGATCTTGTTTTGCCGAAACAAAACAAAGCACCAAACTTTTTTCCCCTCGGCGCTTTGTTTTGCTTCAGCAAAACGGAATCCCTGTCCATGCCCTTTTTTCTTGGGATTCGTGGTTTGTCACAAACGATCCCGATTCCTCATTTTTCCAGTTTATGCCCAGCTCTACTTTGGAATTATTTTCCCATGGAGCTCTCACCCTCTTTAGCTTTAGGGAACAAATCAAAACCTGGCTTTTTGCCCAGGCCTTTGAGAGCCTCTCTCCTTTTTAGTTTTATTTTCTTGGTATATTGTGACAGCTTTACCTTGATTGTTTATTGTTACATGTTTAATCAGCTGGTTTATTTCTACCATCTTGTGACTTAGGTATTGTTAATTATATAATGGGGTTTGTTGGGGTAGCAGTTTTCATATAACTATTGGTTTAATTTGTTTCTTGTGTTTGATTTTCTATAGCCACCCAAATAGTGGCCCGCCACTAGTTGGGTGAGGTATAAGTCAAATAAATAAATAAATAAATAAATAAAATATTGCATTTTGCTTGGACCCCAGGAAACCTCTCCCTTTTCTTTCCGACAGCCTGCAAAAACCGGGGCAAAACTAGCAGCTAGACAGCTGAAAACCACAGACTTCATGCTGCATTTTAGGCCTTGACTAAACATATATCTATTTCTGATTATCATCAACTTGACAGAGCTAAAAAAAAAAAACCATGAATCTATATTTGCAAAATCCTGCTCTTGACTACACAGCTATTTCCACTGGAAATTTGGGCTGTACTCATGAATGTCTGGCCCTCTGGAATCCTGTATTTATTTATTCGTTTTTACACACATGAGGAGACAGGCATCCAGCTGATCAAGCAAGAGGCTTAGAATGATCTTTGAGTCCACTGTTACTGGGAGACTAGCTGCTAAACCTGGATTCTCTTGCTGTTCTAGAGTAGAGCCATCCTGGGCCAGCAGGCAGTTCAGATAAATGCTACTTCTTACAATGTGACTGTTGCAGAGTTTTGAATTTCTGGTAAAATTCCTTCTGCTACACAATAGATGTGCAGAGTCTCACAGAGGACAATAGCTACCATTTCCCCAGAGTCCACCCCTTCCTCATTAATTAGCGCATAAACTCTCAATAATTTGGGGACATTTGTAGGAGAAGGACTGAAAATGTTTCTTCAGTTAAAATTGCTTGAAATTTCAGGCTTATGTATTCTGCTTTCTTTACTCCACACATACTTAACAACCAACTGAACAGATCAACAGCAAACAAAACAACTGCCACCAACAGACTAAAGAGAGGGAAAGAACACTCAGGAGAGAGGTGGGGCTCTCTTTCAATTCAAAGTCTGGAAGCAACGATTGGTTAGTGCTGGACAGATAGACATTCCCAGCTCAGAAAAGTCCCTCCTAGTCACACAAACTAGAGACAGCATGCAAGGTTGCAAATAAAACTTCAGCAGTGACAATACTGTCTCCGCAAGATGCGTGCACCTGAGAAACACAGTGAGAGGCTGTGAGTTATTCCAGTCTGGAAACAAACTCGGTAGTTTTAGAGATCCTTTTTGTTCTTGGAAGCTAGCGCTTTAATGACAATCCTACAATGCAACACGGTATTGCCATTCAATCATGGGGTATTTTGGGGGGGGATTGTAGGGAAATATGAGAATGGGGCTGTGAACTTACTTGTAGCAGCAATGAATTTCATTAGAAGGTAGATGCCTTTAGCAACCAGACAAAGAACTAAAGGCATCACCAGCCAGTGGAAAAACATGTTTCCAGTATCAAGAGCCATAACTAGGGTAGGGTGACTCAAGATGCTAAGATTTAGCAGGTGGAAAATTTGGTACTAGAAGAGTGCACATCCATCTGTTGGTATTCAGCATTGGAAGGGTGTAAGCCTGCCCATTCTGAGCATGGATACGCTGTTCAGCCTCTCCTCGTCAAAGGAAACATAAAACAGGTTGGCTTAGCATGGAACCAATATTGCCGTCACACACTGAGATCCAGTTGGCCGAGCCCATTTCCCCATCCTCTTCCCCTATATGCCAATCCCTTGGGAATCATAATTAATCAATAGGACAGCAAAGCCTTAGGTATCAAAACTGCTAATCATGATTGTGCAGGTACCAGAGCTACATGTTGGGAAACAACAGAGAAGTTGACCTGGTACAGATTTCTCACAAACTACATTACTTCTCTCAGTTGACCTAATGCCCAAGCTATAATATCTACCAGAAACATGAGACCTGTTCTTTGAAATGATCAGGGCTATTTTTCATGCACAGAATGTACAGCAGCAAAGAACATGTCAAAATTCATATAAATGCAAGAGTTCTTTTATGTTAGCCAATACAAAAAAAGCTGCTGATAATGTGAAAAGTAAACAGACATAAGGTTGGAGTTTTATTTACAACCTCGCAGGCTGTCTGTAGTTTGAGTGACTGGGAGGGACTTTTCTGGGCTCAGGTGATTGTCTGTCTATCCCACATCAATCAATCATTCCTTCCAGCTTTTGGAATTCAAAGAGTGCCCCACCTCTCTGCTGAGTGTTCCATTCTTCTCTTTCATTGTTTATTACACTTTTTTTGTTGCTGTTGATCTGTTTGGTTAGTTGATAGTTTGTGTGCAGCAAAAAAAGCAGTATACATAAATCTGCAATTTCAAGCAACTGTCAGTAAAGAAAGTTTTTAATTTTTTTTCCCCCCTACAAATCTCTCAGGATGAGTTATCGAGACTTTAACTGC
This sequence comes from Intellagama lesueurii, assembly GCA_037013535.1. Lineage (NCBI taxonomy): Eukaryota > Metazoa > Chordata > Lepidosauria > Squamata > Agamidae > Intellagama > Intellagama lesueurii. Next base: position 22,784,164 of record JBAJHW010000010.1, on the reverse strand, counting down.
CAGTTAATGAGAAAAGGTTAGACTCTGGGGAACTTTTAGCTATTCTCTTCTGTGGATCTTTGTACTTCTACTGTGTTGCAAAAGGGGATTTTACCAAAAATTCAAAACTCTGCAGCACAAACTACCCCAGAACCCCCAGCCTGATCATGCATTGTTATTGCCAGAACTTCGAAACATAACTTCTTTGAGCAACAACCAGCTACTGTGGATTCTGGAAGTTTTGATCCAAAAAAAAAAAGCAATGTTTTCATGCTTTGGCCATTTCTGTTTTGTCACGCAAACTCCACCACTATTTGCCCTACACAGCATCTGCTAGTGTTTCCATGATGAAGGAAATTATTACAGGGCAAAGGGGCCCCTTCCCTGGCAAGTCTTCTGAAATTGTCAATGTTATGATTAGGATGGAGATGCAAAAAATACCAAGTAGCCAATCCTATGTAAGGGTCATGATGTCACCAGCAGATAAGATTTTCAGTAATTAAATACTTCTTGTTTCTCTCCCAGAGCTCACCCAACTCACATGTTAATCAGTCTCACTGTGTGCTGGTCTGGTGAGCCCTGGGATGGAAGCAGGAATTCATTAATTACTGAAAAAGCTCCCCTGCCAGTAATGTCAACTGGCCGGGGGAGATCTTCTGTAATTAAAGAGTTCCTGTTTCCATTCCAGAATGTGCACAGCTCATACACAATGAGACCAATTGAGTGTGGGTTGAGAAAGACCAGGGACAGAAGGAGCAACTCTTTCCTAAAATCTTCCCCTAACAGTGATGTCATCACCGTTAAATAGGCATAATTATGGAGCAGGATTTTGGCCAATACATTTTTGTGTCCTGTCCTTGTTCATCTAAGTTTTTTCCCTTTCTTACTTTTTTCATGCCCCTCACTACATTTTTATTGAAGTTCCTTATGCCTCTTGTGTCCTAAAACAAGAGTCAGATTCCAGGATTTGAGGTTTTCCTTCTATTAAGTTTAGGCTTCTGAATGTTGTTGAATGTGATGTGAAGGATCAAAACATGTTTGTACACACATAAAGAAAATGCACAGATGTGTGGTAGCAGTGCATCCTGTGTGCACACATTTTTTTCCAAAACCACCATGCTATTCCCCTCCCAATAAAAAAAATTCCAGAAACCTTTGCTTGTATTGAGAGTTTGGCTCTGATTTCTTTGTGCCCAAGAGATCTGTGAAGCTTGAAGGCTTGCACCCTCCACCACCATCAGTTTCATAAAATAGACCATTTTACACTCCTTGTTTGCAGCTCCAGCAAACCACATTGTAATGTCAAGGTTTTAGGACAGAGATTGCTAGATAGAGGGGACCCGCTGGGGGCTAAAGAATAGGACCCTTTTCAGAAAGTGCCGGCAAAGTCAATTTCTTTCCATCACTTGACACCCCCTTCCTCTCCCCCACATTCTCTCCAGGCTGGGGCAAGTCTGTGAGAGCCACACTTTGATCTCCACAAATTTGAGCTCAGGCGGCTGCCCAGCCTTCAGTAAACAGAGATAAACAAGCTCAGAATTTGCCATAAATATGTATCTTGCGAGGCACACAAATGCCAGAGGCTCTTTCTTCTTTGGTGCCTGCTAGTTTATTTTCTCCCCACTGAGATCACTGCTCAAGCAAGCCTCTTTGAACTTGCCGATGCTTAGGAGCCCATGACGGAGGCGGCTTTCCCCCTTCCTTCCTTCCTTCCTTTCTTTTGCCACCATCCAAGTCCAGAACTGGATCTTGGTGGTCTTTTGGTCTCCCTCTTTGCTCCTCTACCCCAGCCACCTGTCCAGCCCCTTCCAGTCTTCTCCCTCCAGCGGCAGATACTTATGTAGGTGTAAAGAGAAATGAGCTCTCCAAAACCCCATGCTAAAACCCAGTGGTCCAGTTTATGCAAGAAAATCAACAAACAAGAATTCATATGCCATTTGAAATGGTCCAGTGCAAGCGATTTTCCAGCAATCAAACCTTGCACAGGAAATTGCAAACCTTGCTCTATACCCAAGCTGGAACTTTTTGTTCCAGTAGCAGAGATACTCTTTTTAGGGGGACAAACTGGAGTGATTCTTGTAGGGACCGAAGAGTCATTTTAAGAGCAATTATGTCCAGGGAAGCAACTCTTTCTAGTGTGATCAGACATGATCCTTTCTTGCCATAGGATCACACCCCTAGAAAGTTGCAACGACGACAACGAAAACTGGAGTCCAAAACAGCATGAACCCGCAATACACCATCCTTGTCATCATCATAAACAAGAATCAGAAGATCAAGTCAAGATTTTGTGGGACTTTCAGATTCAAATAGACAGATACCTTGCGCATAATACACCAGGCATGGCAGCGAGAGAATGATAAAATGTCTGGATCATTGACATTGCAATTCCAGGAGATGCCAGAGTTGAAGATAAAGAAGTAGAAAAATTATCAAAATACAGAGACCTGACAATAGAAGTAACTCTGTGTGTGAAACACACTTCAGTGGTCCCCATAGTCATCAGGGCACTGGGAATTTTATAATTTTATAAGCTGCAGATATCGGAAATAACACCATCAGAGCTGCCAAAAAACAGCAATATTAGGAATAGCATACATATTACACCAATATTTAACTGATACTTAGGGTTTGGGTTAAAACTTGCATCTGATATATAAGTCAATGATTTAATGATTTTGTCTGTTTTTGACTTTCATGTTTTTTTAAATATTTTGATAATCAAAATGATTATTTAATCTTATTGTTCCAACAAAGTCATAAACACAGTTCAAAGCATGTGTAAAGAGTCTTGCCCAGCAACATACCATGTCATGTCTTTTAAAAGGTAAATAAAAACAACAGGGATAATTTGAAGCTGCCTGTCTTGAGATGTTTTGCATTTCCAGAACTTGAAAAAAGGTATTTCTAGAGTATCGTTCCCAAAATTCCCCAGCCAGCTTGGTTGCTGGAGGGTTGTAATGAAAGTGTTGGTCAAAGAGAAGGAAAGATGTTTGTGGATCTGAACGCAAGCACTCCTCACCTTCCCATGTTGCAAACCAGTTGTTTCTGTCTTGTGGTGAATCATTGGGAGAGAAGCACAGACTTTGTTAGCAAGCCGAATTGTACAGGCATGGAGCTTTGGGGAATTCCGGGAGCTGTCGTCCAAACAAGGGACTTGTCCGTCCTTTGCTATTTACAGTTTTCTCAATGGTAAATAGTAAATATATCCTAGGTTTGTTTGGTTGTTTTTATCCCTCCCTTTGGATGCCTTCTGCACATGGAATTGCAGGATAACAAACTTGGAAAGTGCAGTGAAGACCATGTTCAGTGTAAGAATCTTGCAGCTGCAACACTCTCCACAGAAGGCTGCCCAACCTGTGTTTAAACACATCTAGTGAAGATTGAGATACAATCTCAAAAATGATAGAATGATTTCAATACGAATCCAAGGCATCACAGTAACTTTCAACATCACAGTAATCCAAGTTTATGCACCAACCACCGATGCTGAAGAGGCTGACATTGACCAATTCTATGAAGACTTACAACACCTTCTAGCACTGACACCAAAGAAAGATGTTCTTGTCATTACAGGGGATTGGAATGCTAAAGTAGGGAGTCAAGAGATAAAAGGAAAAACAAGGAAGTTTGGCCTTGGAGTTCAAAACGAAGCACGGCAAAGGCTAATAGAGTTTTGTCAAGAGAACAAGCTGGTCATCACAAACACACTTTTCCAACAACACAAGAGGCGACTCTACACATGGACATCACCAGATGGGCAATACAGAAATCAGATTGATTATGTTCTCTGCAGCCAAATATGGAGAAGCTCTATACAGTCAGCAAAAACAAGACCTGGAGCTGATTGTGGCTCTGATCATCAGCTTCTTATAGCAAAACTCAAGCGTAAACTGAAGAAAGTAGGAAAAACCACTGGGCTAGTCAGGTATAATCTAAACCAAATCCCTTATGAATACACAGTGGAAGTGAAGAACAGATTTAAGGAATTAGATTTGGTGGACAGAGTGCCTGAAGAACTATGGATGAAGGCTCGTAACATGGTACAGGAGGCAGCAACAAAAAGCATTCCAAAGAAAAGGAAATGCAAGAAAGCAAAGTGGCTGTCCAACAAGGCCTTACAAATAGCAGAGAAGAGAAGGGAAACAAAATGCAAGGGAGATCGGGAAAGTTACAGAAAATTGAATGCAGACTTCCAAAGAATAGCAAGGAGAGACAAGAGGGCCTTCTTAAATGAACAGTGCAAAGAAATAGAGGAAAATACTAGAAAGGGGAAAACCAGAGATCTGTTCAAGAAAATTGGAGCTATTAAAGGAACATTTTGTGCAAAGATGGACATGATAAAGGCCAAAAATGGTAGGGACCTAACAGAAGCAGAAGACATCAAGAAGAGGTGGCAAGAATACACAGAGGAGTTATACCAGAAAGATCTGGATGTCCCGGACAACCCAGATAGTGTGGTTGCTGACCTTGAGCCAGACATCCTGGAGAGTGAAGTCAAGTGGGCCTTAGAAAGCATGGCTAACAACAAGGCCAGTGGAGTTGATGGCATTCCAGTTGAACTATTTAAAATCTTAAAAGATGACGCTGTTAAGGTGCTACACTCAATATGCCAGCAAGTTTGGAAAACTCTGCAGTGGCCAGAGGATTGGAAAAGATCAGTCTACATCCCAATCCCAAAGAAGGGCAGTGCCAAAGAATGCTCCAACTACCGTACAATTGCACTCATTTCACACGCTAGCAAGGTTATGCTCAAAATCCTACAAGGTAGGCTTCAGCAGTATGTGGACCGAGAACTCCCAGAAGTACAAGCTGGATTTCGAAGGGGCAGAGGCACTAGAGACCAAATTGCTAACATGCGCTGGATTATGGAGAAAGCCAGGAAGTTCCAGAAAAACATCTACTTCTGCTTCATTGACTGCGCAAAAGCCTTTGACTGTGTGGACCACAGCAAACTATGGCAAGTTCTTAAAGAAATGAGAGTGCCTGACCACCTTATCTATCTCCTGAGAAATCTATATGTGGGACAGGAAGCAACAGTTAGAACTGGATATGGAACAACTGATTGGTTCAAAATTGGGAAAGGAGTACGACAAGGCTGTATATTGTCCCCCTGCTTATTTAACTTATATGCAGAATACATCATGCGAAAGGCTAGACTGGAGGAATCCCAAAACGGAATTAAGATTGCTGGAAGAAATATCAACAACCTCAGATATGCAGATGATACCACTCTGATGGCAGAAAGTGAGGAGGAATTAAAGAACCTCTTAATGAGGGTGAAAGAGGAGAGCGCAAAAAATGGTCTCAAGCTCAACATCAAAAAAACTAAGATCATGGCCACTGGTCCCATCACCTCCTGGCAAATAGAAGGGGAAGATATGGAGGCAGTGACAGATTTTACTTTCTTGGGCTCCATGATCACTGCAGATGGTGACAGCAGCCACGAAATTAAAAGACGCCTGGGAGGAAAGCCAACGCATGCATGCCCATCCATAGCCCCAGCCTCCCACCTCCCAGACAATTTGACTGTTCAGCAGACTCACAACCTGTTTCCAGCAGACTCCTGCAGACTACATTCACATAACTGCACTAGCTGCACAACTGCCAGCAGATTAAAAAGAAGGGAAAAGACACTTAAGCAGAGAAGTGTAGCTCTCTTTGGAATCAGAGGCAGGGAATGAATAATTGGTTACTGCTGGATTGATTGACAGTCACCCCAGTCTAGAAAGGTTCCTCCCAGCCAAACCCACTAGAGGCATCATACGAGGTTGCAATAACTCCAAGAGAAGAAGAGGTGCAAACCAGCCCAACCTATTGCTGACCTTGACTTCCACTGCCCTACCACTCCTCCTGGTGGCCAGGTGTCACTGCGTTCCTCGCTATGACTGATGTCTGACTTGCGACTGCCCGCTTTTGTTCGCTGGCTACTCGTGATTCACCATAGGAACCATAGGCTCCTGCAGAGTTTGCTCACAGAGAGGAGGAGAGGGACACTGGGAACACAGAACAATCCTCGATTTCCAAGACGGCCCTTAAGTCTTTCTCCCTTCTTCCAGGATTGAGGGAGAAGACATTAAGCTTAAAGAACTCTGTGGCTGACATAATAAAACCTGACCTATTATGTGATGAGTTGGAGATTTCTTGCTGATATTAACGAGTCTGTGAAACGCACTGGAGAGAAAGCAAAGTCGTTGAGAGGGAGGGCTCTTTGGATTTACAGTTCTACTTTCACGCAACCCCCCCCCCCCCAGCCCGCCTTTTATTACTGCCGTTTTTGCCAGGGCTGGTTAAAGGACATTTACAGTTTTGACATTTCAGTCGCACCCCCAGCAACACAGCTGAACTTCCCTCGACTGAGTAATCCAACGTGATGCTGTTTATGTGATGTGGAAGTGGAAACCTGCAGCCAGTACTTACGCTGCTTACTTGAAATCACTATGTGAAGTTCAGAGGTATACACCAGAGGTTGGGAAAGTTTTGTTTTTATGTGGTTTTTTTTTTTAATACAGCTCCCAGAAAGTCACCCAGTCAGCATGTTCGCTGGAGAACCATGAGGGAGCTGTAGTCCCTAAAAGTTAATGTTTCAAGCTCATGGGATCTTTTGGGCTTCCCTGAATACCATGCCCTACCTATAAGCAACAACCAGCTCTTCCTGCTTCTAAATGAGGTTGCTCCCCACTTCCTCCTGTCCTGAAGTCAAATTAAGCAACACAGCACATCATTAGAAGCAGAGCTGCTTAAGAAGTAAAAAAAAAACTCTGCTCTTCCTGGCACGAGAAGCTTCCTGTGCCTTCGCTTGCTGCCCATTAGCTTTCGTTTTGTGATTGGTCATCTGGCGGTAAAGAGAGACTTCATTTGAAAGTCTGTTGGCTTTGAAGGAACTACCTCTCTAGAGAGAAAACACTTCTAAAATCGTCTCATATAGTTTGGCACATAGTGCTCAAATGACAAGGGACAAAGTAGCAAATGCATTATGAAATTCATACCCTCCAGTCTCCGATCCCTTCCAAATTTTAATCAAATCACGTCCCGCTGTGCCATTCTAAAAACAGTTCTAAGGATGGGGACTTGAGTCGCTGGACTTGCTGTCAAGTCAGACTTAAGTCACACCAGTTCCTCGACTCAGACTCAACACAGATTTTTTTTTCAATGACTCAGATTCAACTTGTGAGTCAGAACCTACCCACCCTTCCCTTTTTCTGGGGGGAAAAGCTTGTTTTTAATTGGGACTTGAGACTCAGGACTTGGTAGCAAAGACTCAGACTCGGACCTGAGACTCAAAGACCTCCCTGAACAGTACTAAAGAGAGCCACTCTATATGTTAAACCAGTTGTTCCCAGCCTTGAATAACCCAGGTGTTCTTGGACTGCAACTCCCAGAAGCCTTCACCACTAGCTGGGGTAGCCGGAGTTTCTGGGAGATGCAGTCCAAGAACACCTGGGTGACCCAAGGTTGGGAGCCACTGTTTTTTAAAAAATAGGGAGGCTGTCCATACCAGTTGCAGGATGCTGGGAGTTGTAGTCCAAAAAAGTAACTTTTCCTACTTTTGCTTGCTAAAGCCCTATGAGGAAAGGTCAGGCTGGGATACTACATGACTGGTCAAGGTCACTCACCTAGCTTCATGACTCAAGAGATCTTGAACCTGGGTCTCCCAAGTCTCAGGTAGGGAGATGGCCGTTCTTTTGAAACTACACCCATCCACAGTAAAAACATTGACATGACTGGGACAATACAGATAATAAAAACAACAAAGAGTTTGGAGGGGGAGCCTTAAACATTAACAAGTGTTCATTTTCCACAAGCTTTTCTGGATCGCACCTTTGTCCCGTAGGTCGCTAGCTAAAGAAATGTCACCATTAGGAAAGGAGCAACCTGGAGTGAAAGCTGTTGTGTCTTTTTCCAAGGGCTCTGCCATTTGCATGAGATATTTATTGCTCTTTCCGCATAACAAGGCACTTAAAATTCCACCGCGTTCTCAACCAGCATTAGAAAGCCAAGATTTACCTCTGGCCATACATTAAGCATCAAAAGAAAAGCACTGTAAGGACAGAAAAAAACGACTTCGCATAACTCCTGTTATTATGAGTGCGCCTTCCCCCCCCCCATCCCATCATTCGCCTTGCTCCAGTAATGAGCCTTCGCACATCAGAGCTACAGCAAAACAACAAAACAAAACCCACTTCTCCTCCTGCCAGCCCAAGGAGCGGGGGGCTTATGTGCAGCTGTGCCAGAGGGATCGTGTTGCGTCGACTCCAGCCTTCAAACTACTCTAGCCAAGCCTGAGAGATTCAGATGGGGTAGAAAATATGAGGAAGAAAGGTTGCAGGGGACATCTCCCGCTTTTCAGACAAGAAAACTGTCATCCAGACAATCCAGCATCCACAAAGAGAATGGCAAACAACCCCCTCTGTCGCTCACTTGTCAACTCCGGTAGCCACCGGCCCAACACGAAGCGACACTCAAGTGCCTAATGTGAGGCATGCGCCAGCGATCACACATATAAGCACCTTCTCCATCAACATCGAGTGAAACTTTCCAGGGATTTCTGAAAGGTTTTGACAACAATAGTAACTGGTTTTCAGGGAGAGCAGGGAAGGGGAATGGCAGGAAAGCTGTCGGAATGTCTTGTCTCCTGCGTTCCCTGACTGAAGCGCTAAGAGAAATCAAAAGTCAGCTCTTTGGGGTGGCTTTGAGGGAACCTGGGCCAGCCTCAATCAGGTAGGATGGGAAAGTACTCGATCACATGCTGGACAGCTTGGCTTCTCATGCACTGAGACCTGTGGCAGGCCTGGAAAGTAATCGCTATAATACTAGCCCCATAATAAAGGAGCAGGTGGTTAGCACTCTGACACAAAGACAACTGGATATCTCACATGGAACACAAAGGAGCCGATATTCAAGGTGAAAGTATGTGTTCACCTAAGGCCAGCACTAGCTACTCCAGAATCTCAGGTATTGATCTTTCCCATCCCCTGGATCAGTGGTTCCCAACCTTGATCCACAGATGTTCTTGGATTAAGATTCCCAAAAGCCTTCACTACGAGCTGTGCTGGTCAGGATTTCTGGGAGTTGCAGTCCAAGATCATCTGGGGACCCAAACCTGGGAACCACTGCCCAAGATCACAGATGAGAAAGATGGTCCTTTTGGGTTGCAGCCGCCAGAAGCTACAGGATTTTGTCATCCAGAATGTCATTTTCCCCCTCCCTCCCTTGGATCTCTCTGTATGTCTCTCTTTCTCTCCTTCTCTGTCACACACATAAACATCAACACATACACCAGGCGTGCTCCTGGAGTCATTCTCGCAGTTCTTTCACATTTATACCTTTCGTATTTCATGACGTACAATAAAAAGAAAGAAAGTCCTCACCAAAGGCGATGCTCATTAGGACAGATGGAAGACTCAGTCCAACATTTTTTTATTTTTTATATTTATATTTATATTTTTATAAATCTACCAGAACATCCCAGGCTAGACAGCTGAGGGCATTAACCCTGAGGGAGACCCAGAGGAAGAGAACAAGGAACCGGGCCCTCCCGGCGGTGGCCCCTCGGCTTTGGAAGGAGCTGCCACCTGAAATCTGTCCGGCCCCCTCCCTGGTGACTTTTAAGTAGTCTCTCAAAGCTTTTTCTGTGGGGGGCAAGCTTTTCAAAACACACCATCTGAAGAGCCTCTGAAAGTGTCAGACTATCCTATTTAACTGCCACCTGTTTTTAAATGTTATACTACCTTATTATAATTTTAATTGCACTTTCGATCACATCTATGTCCTTTTATTTTACGTTATTTCCAGTGTTACGAACCACCCGGAATGACCACTGGTCAGATAGAAATCAAAGGAACGAAGGGATCTAGAGGGCCACACATTCCCTGTCCCTACGTTCAGCAAAGATCTGCTCTGATCCCTCACCCAGCTTTTGTCTCTCAACCTCATCCTAGCTCGACAACAGTGCCCCCGCTCCCCCTGGAGAAGAATGAAACAGAACCGACGGAGGCTACAGCACCCTTGAAGGACAACTCTGACCGAGTCAGATCATAAACGTGCAGTAATCCCTTGGAAAAAGCACAGCATGGGGGCAAAGGCCGCTGAGGGGCCCTGTGCCTCTGCCCCTGTTGCAGTTGCACACAGGAGACCCACAACACTTTTCTGAACGGTGCAAGGTTTCCTTCACTCGGGTCCTGGAAGGGCGTGCCAGAGCAGCCACGGGCTCGCTCTGAGCAGCTTGTCATGTGTTTTGCAGACAAGCGACATCAGAGTCACCTTGACTTGGACTCTTTGATATTGGGGCAGGCCATGTGGATGCAACTTTGGCAACGGCTTGTCCTTTTAGTTGGGATTCTTTTCGGCTCAAAAACCTTGAGGATGTGGATAGAATGCTTGGAATCGTGAGGGCTACTGCCTGCCCGCCTGCCCCTTCGGCCTCATCAAATTTGCCCATGTGGGAGAGATGCCATGGCGAAGGGAGATGATCAATGCTTCCTTAAAAGAAAGGCCTTGACCAGAAATTTTGAAGAACTCTATAGGACAGCTTGAAATCCACCATTTTTGGCTAAGGTGGTTGAGAAGGTGGTTATAGGCTGAAGGATGCTGAGTATCAGGACCCACTTCAGTGGGATCTTTGGACAGGATATGAGACTGAGACATCTTCCGTTGCCTTGGTTGGGGACCTACACAAGGGGCTGGATAAGGGAAGCACAACATTATTAGTTCTCCTGGACCTTTCAGCAGCATTCAGTACTTGACTCTACACTGTTGCTGGACTCCCAGGGGGGCAGCGGGGATGAGAGGCGCCATTGTACGACTCAAAGCTAGGCCCTGGTCCAGGTGATCAAAATAGAGATGTCTGTAGGTGTTCATAAGTATGGTTATGTGGACTGGAACACCCAGCATTCTGCCTGGAGAATTCTGGGAGCTGGAATCCCAAACAGTAAAACAAAACAAAAAACAAATAGCACATCCATAGTTCGTAGGCTTGTCAGCCACGGGATTCGGGGAGGTGCAGTCCCCAGAAGTCCCTTTTCCAAAGCTGCAACCTGGTATAAGGCACCTTCCTTACATTCCTAGGATCAGTTTTATGGCCAAAAATAAATACACCTGCAAGCTGTATGTCTGTGGGCCGGTTCGTTGGTCTCCCCACTATCCATCCATATCCGCGGAAGGCCTCTCAAAATGGGTCCACCCATGACCACAAAATCCATCTGTCTTCTGTTTCATCAAAGAGAAAGGGAAAACCTTGTGCAAGGCCCTGAGTGGGGCACGTCTTCTTCCCTGCAAAAATGGCTCCCAATTCATCCCCAGAAGCATACAATCATGTGAGTTTCTTTCAAAAACACACCCGCACACAAACCCTACTCTGTGTCAGGTATTAATGCAAAGTGTTCCTTCCAGGGCACTCAAGAGTACAAGTCTGGGCCATCGATGGCCCATCAGCATCCAGAATCACTTTCAGTAATTACAGCTCCACTCCTTTGCAGAGTAAATACATTGCTCATAAACCAAACAAATCATTCCCCCTCTAACTCCTTCCGATGGAAAATTTTAAAAAAATAAAACGTAGTGCCAACTCCATCTCCTTTCAAGAACAATATCCACTTGCCAGCAAGCAATCCCTCATCTTAAGAGGTCCTCTTCATAAAAAATCAAGCAACCGATTCTCAACAGGCATCCAAAAGAAGCTGACAAAAGCCAGCATCTTGCAGAGGCTTCATTATACTCAGAGGTTGCCCATTAACACCTTCAGTGCCAGGTTCCACTTTCCAATAGATGGAAGGTTCTGCCTTTATTCTTTGGATCAGAGTGCTGCAACCGTGCCATGCTTCTGGAAGCAAAGGACGAGCCGACTGTACGCCATTGCCCAGGGAATTACCTGAGTGTACAGTATGCACAGTGCTTTCCACTCTTCAGGGAGGCTCTTTCGATGTCCACCAATAGATGAAAGATGAAAGGAAAGCAAAAAGAGCAGGAAAGATCATTGGCTGAACGAGCTTTTGGCTGGACTACATTCCTGCCAGTGTTAAGAATAAATCTCAGCAAAAGGATTGTTCCTACTGTTACTTTTTATCTGTTAATCTTCATCTGCTATCATGAAAGCCTGCCTGCAGAAAAGTAGCAGCTCAAGCTTTTCCCCATGTCTCCATCACCACACCAAGAAAAAGTGTTGCCTGTTAGATTTATACACAACATGCTGCTTTTGCAAGTAAGGGCTGGGGATCCTATCATCTTGGGCCTATATTCCAAAAGCATTTGCAAATGATCCACTCAAGCTCAGGGAAACAGCAGTATATCTCTCTCTTGGATGCCCGCTCAGGAGGTAAACAAGAGGAGAAAGGGAGAGCAAGGGAAGGGAAGAGAGGAAGAGAGAGATGAAAGAGGTTGTCACATCTACTTTGGGTTACACCGCACACACACACTAGTTGGCAACCCCAGTTATTTATTACATTTAAGCAGCCCTGATGCATGCACCTAACCTCATAGGAAATTATGACTACCACAAGTGGAACTTCCAAAATTAGCTTTGGAAAGATGGTGTCTCTGGCTTCAGTATCAGAACAGTGTTGTGACGTTCATTGTCACAGCTACCTGTGGTTTCTATGTCACCAGTATGAGATCATAGGAAGCTGTCTCGTACTGAGCCAGGCCATTGGTCCATCTAATAATCATGTGCCATCAAATCAATTCTGACTTATGGCAGCCCTTTTCAGAGTTCCCCAGGAAGAAAGTATTCAAAAGTAGTTCCCCATTGCCTTTTTCTGAGAGTGCCCTTGGACTGTGCAGCTTGCCCAAGGCCACCCAGGCTGGCTCTTCTCCCTGGAGGCACAAGTGGGGAATCGAACTCCCAAATTCTGGCTCCTCAACCACTGAGCTCTCCAGACAGCTTTCATTGGTCCATCTAGCTCAGGATTATTGACTTTGATTTCCAGCAGCTCCCCAAGGTTATAGGTCAGACGTCCCCCCACCTCAATTAATCCTTTATCTGATCTGGAGATGTGATGAGGCAAAACCTGGGCCTTCTATATGTAAGCCTACACTCTGCCAACAAGCCATGGCTCTTTCCTTCTTTTTTAAAAAAAGAAGCCACAGAAACTATTTCTTGCTATAATTCTTTCATAACTTTTAATCTGCTTGATTTTTGACCTTTTGTTTTTAAATCCTCCTTTTCAATTGCCTATGTTGATGCTATTTAAGCCAATGTAAAGTGCTATTCTAGGCATTTCTACTCAGAAATAATTGCCAATGAGTTCCGTGCAACCTACTCATCTGTGAGTAAAAGCTTGCAGCAGAAGCCGGCTTCTTTTCTTTGCCACCCTTAAGCTTCATTTGGAGGGAAAAAACATAGACCTTCATTTTGGTACCTGCAAAGGAAATTTCTTTCCCCATCATTTCAAACTCCTATTTGTGACAGACATTGATCTTAATTGCTGGATGGCAGGAAGTCTGTCCACTTCTGGTTTCTAGGTGATGGCTTTGACTATCGGCCCAGCTTCCTGCTCCAGTCTGACCTGGTCCTTGTTTTAATGATGGGATCCATCCATGTTTTTTGACTGTAGCAAACCTTAGCACCAATTTTCCAGGGTTTCTCTTCACTTCTATCATCTCCGCTAACGTTAACAAGCCTCACTATTATCTCTGAATTCAGAGACACTAGTTTAGATTGGCTTTATATCATTTCAAATGCTACTCTCTTGCTTTTATTACATTTGGCTTGCAAAAGCATGTTTGGAAATTGACCCTCTGAAGATCTGAGATTCAGTAGCATACGTTTCATTCATCACGTGCTTTTGTTTAAGGACCTCTTTTTGTTTTTAGTTCCCTATAAAGCATCACTCACAAGCTATATGTCAATATTTTATAACTGCCTAGGGCCAGCCCTGCCATTGGGTAGGGTGATTTGGGTGCTAATACAGTCATTTCCGGAGTACTATTACATTAAGTGAAAAGTAGCTAATTCTCAGTGATCTGAAGACCCATCTTATCTATGTTATAAATGCCAGATGCAGGGGAGGGGGATCAGGAGACAGGTATTTAGTTGTTTCGTGTGCTCCCAGAGGCATCTGGTGGGGCCTCTGTGAGAGACAGGAAACTGGACTAGATGGGCCCTTGGCCTGATCCAGCAGGGCTCTTCTTATGTTCTTATGTTTACTGTGAAGTAAATCCATAGTAAAGTAAATTCACTTTATATAGCAAGCTTCCTGCCTAATAAATTGGTTTAGCAGTGCCTTCCCGCACAATTGGAAATATATTTATTTAGACATTAAATGCAACAGCGTTGAATGGGGCTCACTTCCAAGCCAAAATTGCTGAAATAGTTTTACTGGCCAGTATCCTGTAGAGTCTTAACCTCGTGTGGAGCAGTCTATTCAGCATGAAGCTCCTCCTTTCCTACCTCTTGCACATGGGGCAACTCACAGGTCACTGTCATGAGTTCTGGACACCAGACTTTAAGAAGGATGGCAACAAATTGGAGCAAGTTCAGAGGAGGGCAACAAGGAGGATCAGGGGAATGGAAACCAAGCTCTAGGAAAGACTGGGAGAACTGAGCATGTTTAGCCTTGAGAAAAGAAGACTGAGGGGAGATACTGTTCAAATACTTGAAAGGTAATCACACAGGAGAGAAGAGGGGCAGGATCTGTTCTTGATTATCCCAGAGTGCAGGATATGTAATAATGGGTTCAAGCTACAGGAAGTCAGATGTAGGTTGAATACCAGGAAAAACGTCTTGACTGTTAGAGCAGTACAACAATGGAACCCATGATCTCAGGAGGTGGTGAGCACTCCAATGCTGGGGGAATGTAAGAGAAAACTGGACGACCATTGGTAAGATCTGCTTTGATTTGTATTCCTGCATTGAGCAGGGGGCAGGGGCCGGTGGCCTTATAGGCCCCTTCCAACTCCATGATTCTGTGATTCTATGATTCTTTCCAAGCTGGAGATCACCAGAGCAAATAAGTTTTAGGGCTCAATGGGAACTGCAGCCTAGTTCCCCCAAGCCCACCACCACCTCTCTCTAACAACTACATTACTTATGTGGGAAGCTGCCTATACAGAGTTGAAGGGCAACTGCATGGGCATTTAGCCTGCCCTGTGGTCCAGTGCGGGGACCAGCTGGTTCACCCCAATCAGACTTCACTTGAGCAAACCAGCTTGCCCCCAGAGCATTACAACACACATTTTCCTGGCCCCTGTCAGGGGCTTCTACTTTTTTGGTCTGGGTAGGACAGCTCAGTTTTGGTTTGTTTCCAGCATGTGCAATCACTGGAAACCAACAAAAACGTGACCCTTCAGTTGTCAGCTTCCCATATTGTGAAGTGGCTTGAGAGCCACTTCCGGATATTGGCAAATGAAACACTTCCTTGGCTCCAAGGCCACAGAGGGATGTGGAGGGAATTTTTTTAATGTGAATTAAGGCAGCACAGATGTGCTATATCACTTTTTTTTTAAAGACAAATGGAAACTTCCTTCCAAAAGTGGGAGGAGCCAGGAGGGGGCAATGAGGGGAATTCTAAGAGAAAAGCAAACAAAAATTCACCTCGTTTCCCCCTCTTGTCTCCTCCTGCTTCCAGGAAGAAGTTGTCTAATTTTTTTAGTAATGAATTGCATCTGTGCTGCCCTAATACACTTTTTAAAAAAAATTCACTTCCTTGACCCCTCCATAGAGTGGAGGAAGTGTTTAATTTGCCAAAATTCTAAAGTGATTCTCTTCCTGTCCACTTCACAATACTTGCAAATTGACCATTGTTTGGTGGACCAAATACAATCTCTTGGGGTCTGTATGCCGCTGGGATGAGAGGACGCATGGTCTGCTATGGAGCATCATAAACCATTTGAACAGAACCATTTTTGTTTCCAAATCTGATACAGTACTGGAGGAGGATCTAGTGTGATGGAAATGGATGACTTTCTTTGAATCAGGATCACTACCAAACACCCATAAAGTGAGGGGAGCAATCAAATGCAAGAAATGCATACACAAAAAACATAGAATCCTAGAATCCTAGAATCATGAAGTTGGAAGGGGCCTAGAAGGCCATTAAGTCCAACCCCTTGTTCAAGGCAGGAATACAATCAAAGCATATCTGCCAGGCGATTATCTAAGTTTTTCTTGAATGCCTCCAGTGTTGGAGCACTCACCAACTCCCGAGGTAACTGGTTCCACTGCCGTACTGCTCTAACAGTTAGGAGGTTTTTCCTGATATTCAAACGAAATCTGGCTTCCTTTAACTTGAGCCCATTGTTGCATGTCCCGCACTCTGGGATGATTGAGGACAGATCTTGCCCCTCCTCTGTATGACAGCCTTTCAAATATTTGAAAAGTGCTATCATATCACCCCTCAGTCTTCCTTTCTCAAGGCTAAACATGCCCAATTCTTTCAGCCTTTCCTCATAAGGCTTGGTTTCCAGCCCCCTGATCTTCCTTGTCGCCCTCCTCTGAACCTGTTCCAATTTGTTAGCATCCTTCTTGAAGTGTGGTGTCCAGAACTGGAGACAATACTCAAAGTGAGGCCTAAACAGTGCTGAATAGAGGGGGACTAGCACCTATACTTCTATTAATGCAGCCTAAAATAGCATTTGCCTTTTTTGGAGCCACATCACACTGTTGGCTCATATTTAGCTTGTGATCTACGACAATTCCAAGATCCTTCTCGCTCGTAGTTTTGCTGAGCCAGGTATCCCCCATCTACATGATTGGAGATGGTTGAGGGACCTTTTCCCCACCACTCCTCATCCATCCTTTGCCCTGTTTTGACCATAAACAGGGACCCAGGAGAGATGAGAAATGATCAGAGGAGTTTGAGCACGTAGGATGGACCAGTCTGGACTTCCTGAACGTTTCAGAACCTTGGACAGCTCTAGAGGATGCTTCCTTTGCTTCTCTTTTTCTTTCACGCCTTCTTCATCTCCCTCATCTACTTCCGTTCTTTTTCTTTATGTAGACAAAAACATATTACTTCACAACAAAAGCAAAACAAATAGACATATATCACTAATATACAAATGCATGCAGAGAAAGGCAGGACGTTATACGTATATTGATTTAAAAAATAGAAAGCTCACTTTGCACATTAATCCACTAATCTATAACAACTTTTAAAGAAATCATCTATAAATGAATAATAAATGAATATCAAATATTATGTTGTCTTGTTTTCCTCCCCTTCTATTCATTTAAGTTTTCAAATACAATGTTCTATATTTAGATCAGATTTATAGAGCAATCGAGAAAGCATGTCCAGTTTTCTATAGCAGAGAGTGTGTGCGTGCGCGCATATGTGCGTGTGTGTGTGCGCGTGTGCGTGTGTGCGTGTGTGTTGCTTCCAATTTATGGCTACCCTAAGAATGAGCGGTATCCAAAATGTCGTGTCCTCAACAACCATGCTAATCTGTTGCAGACTCAAGCCTGTGGCTTCCTTCAGGGAGTCAGTCCATCTCATATTTAATTTTCCTCTTTTCCTGCTGCCTTCTACCTTTCCCAGCATTATTGTTTTTTACAGAGACTATTGCCTTCTCATGATGTGTGCAAAGCAGGATAGCTTCAGTTTCAACATTTTTGCCTCCAGAGATAGTTCAGGTTTATCTGATCTAGGACCCACTTGTTCATCTCTCTGGCAGTCCAGCATATCCACAAAGCAATCCTTCAGCATGAATCAATTTTTTCCTGTCAGCTTTCTTGTCCACAATACAAGCTATGCATCAGGACAATCAATTGGTGTGGCATACCCATTTCTTTCAGAAGAACCCATAATTTCTCATAATCTACAGAGTAAAAGGCCTTGCTGTAATCTATAAAGCATAGACTGATCTTCTTCTGAAATTCTTTGGGGCCCTCCAGTAGCCAGTGGATATTTGCGATATGATCTCGAGTGCCTCTTCCTTTTCAAAATCCATCATGAATTGGTGGAATTTCAGAACAAATTATTTTTTCCTGTTGTGCTGCTTAATAATTTCCAGCAATCCAAGCACTGCCTTTATGTGGACAAAAGGCTTCTGCTCATGGAAAGTGTCTCTGCTTTACTTTCCTGCCATATTCCTGTGTGCCCAATCAAAGAGAATGTCCCAGCCTTCCATACAGCGCTTCTGAAACTGAAAGAGCATTCATAGGAAGGCTGGAATCAGCATTCATAAGGCACAAGAAGCCCAGTATTAAATGACTGGAAGTTATTAATGGAGACCACCTGCAGCCCCATTCTGCAGTACTTGAATTGACTTGTAATTTCATACATTTCTAAGGAAGAGAAGTGTGTTCTAAAGCCTGGAATGATTTGGGATGAGAAAGTTAAAAGACTGTCTTCTATTGAAAGCTGGCCTACTCTCCTTATAACATCATCGAGACCATCTTCCATCGTCAGTGAATCCCAGTGTTACTTGGGATACACTTAGTTGGGGCTGAATGCATGGAGGCTCACAGGAAATGGAAGGCTGGGGTCCACACATGCTGGATCAACTTTTTGCCTTCCAAGACCCCGTCCGCCATGATTCCCTCAAGTTGGACAGGGAGGAAAGCCTTCATCCACTGAAAGCTGGTGATTCCAGTGTCATGAAAGTGGAAAAATCCACTCTAGCTTTTAGTGTGAAGTTCACTTGAACCTGAACAGAGCCATCCAGGGTCCTGAAGTTGTAATCCCAAAAGACGTTAGGCATCTTGGCTAGCTTGTGTAAAGTCCACACTAAAACTCAGACTATATTCACTACCACCACCACCCCAGTACTGGAGTGACAAGCACCCACTGCTCCCTCCACCTGCCACATTCTACTTACGTTCACATGAGTAAGAAGCAAAACACTCCTTCAGATGTCTCTGCTCAATGGAGACAGATCAGGGACTGAAAGACCCCTCATTTCTTCAGGCAAATGTTCTTGAGGAAGCAGGAGGGCTCTCAGTGGTTGCCCCTAAACACAGTTTCCTTCTAAGGGAAACCATTTCTACTCATCTCCAACGTTGGTGAAAATCTTTCTTTACAGGAAGGCATTTTACTAACATTTTACCAGTGTCTCTGGGTTTTTTTCAAATAATTTTTAACTACTGTTTTCTCTTACCCTTTGCAGCTGTTTTGATATTTTAATGCTAATATTTAACATTTAATGTCCTTATTTATTAATGTCCATGTTTCTAAGTGCCCGTTGTTATATCATAAGGGCTGTTTTAAATGGCGAAAGTATGCTTTTTCTACAGCCTAGAAAAGTGACATACTAGACTACAAGTACCAGAATCCTCCAGACAGCATAGCCATGCTACATGAAGGATTATATGTCTTGTAGTCCAAAAATTAATTCCACAAAGCTCAGGGTCTTCCTTATAAGGTTAGCCCCCTCAAGCTCTCCAGTGGGAAGGGATGATACAAATGACTGAAATAAAGAAATTCAAAACAGTGTCCACCCTTCCACACATGGTTATTGTTAAATATTGATTATACAGCCTCATACAATGCTGAAGGTGATACATTCAAAATCTTAAGATGGCCAGATTCAGAGTTAGGGAGCAATTCCTTTACCTCTCTGATATGGTTCAAGATGTGGTAACAGCAGATAATTTCCTCCGCTCTGCTGTGCCCACCACCCTCCCACCCTACAATCAAATGAAAGCTAACCTGCCCTCATTATGGTATCAGCGTGTGAACCCAAAAGAGAGACCCGTGCCTCTCCCATGCCAGCCTTCTCGTCTCCCCTCCACAGCACTCACTAACCTGTGGTTGACGCCCGCCTAGTTGCAATTGGTCCCTGCAGACCATTTATCTCCAAATGCTGATGGGGCAGAAAACAGCTTTCAACACCATTACGGGAAGCTTTAATGATCTCCAACCTGGAAAGTCTCCCACTGTTTTTTGAGCAGAAGAGTCAGCACCTGCCTCCTTAAGGCTGCAACAAAACCCCAGCCCTGTGAAGCCAGGGCCCGATGCACCCTCCTGCATGGGTGTGCAACGCACCATCAACACAAAGGCTGTCAAATGGGCAGGGATGATGGACAGGGTAGTCCATCACATTTGGAGAGCATTTGATAAGACCAGATCCACCACTGCCACCTCAGATTCCCAGAAAGACAACCTCTGCCCCTCCCACCGGGTTCTTCTAGTTTCCATTCCTCTGCTTATTCGTTCTCTGTCTCTATACCTAAAGGTAATTTTATTGAGGCTCATTTCATGGCCTGCATGGTTCCTGGCCCTGCTGGCTGTGGGATTTTAGGAGCTGTGGCTCAATGAGTCATCTTTCCCAAACTTGGCATGAAATGCATCACTTCCCAAGAACTTGGACAGGTTCCTCTTGGACTACACATCTCAGAATCCCCCAGCCAGCCTGGCTCGTGGTGAGGCTAGTTCGGAGATCCTTGGAACTGCGGTTCAAAAAAAGAGCCACATTTTCCAGTTCCTGCAGCTTGTTAAGCTACCTCTACAGTGTGCTTTCAAACATGCAAGAGGCACAACTACATTAGAGCTACCTTAACCAGCTATTTCCTCCCCACTCTCCGTTGACTCCTTTTAGTTTTCCTTTAGCTGTCTTAGCACACAAGCACTTGTTGCAAGTCCTTTAAAAATGGTTTGGACATAAGAGGTGCTCGGTTGAGGGGAATAGACACCTCTGTGTGTGGCCTTTTGCTCCCTCTCTCCCCACCTTGAACTCGGAAGCTTCCCCCTTCAGCATCGGTTGTAGCGACCACACGGCCTGAAGCAATATGAATGCATTTGACTGGGGGGGAAAGTAGAAACTCCAGTAGTGGAGCAAATAAGTATGGATTAGTGGGAGGAACTCCAGGCTGATTCACATGGACTTGTACGTCATATAGTCAATGGAAAATAATATGAATCAGACTATCCCAATCCTGGAGCATTTCCCATATTATTTGTCAATGTAGTCGTCCCCTTAGATTCCGTATTGTGTCCACATGAGATAACAAGATAACAAGCGGGGGGCGGGCTTGTTAATTAACAGCAATTTGTTGCTGTGAGTTCTGCCATTTCCCTTCCACTGGTATAACCTACCTTAAAAGGATTTTGGCCTGTCTTTCAAAAGAACATATCAAATACTGTAGCTACTGAATTGCTTTTTGGCTTCATCTGTAACATTTTCCAGTTACTTTCAAAGGTTACTTTAAAAGGCTGCTTTAAGCCATTTCTAGAGACATTCCAAAATACATTTCTCAAGCTTTGTACTCTTCTCTTATCAATTCTAGAGGGATGTGGTGGCGCTGCGGGTTAAACCGCAGAAGCCTCTGTGCTGCAAGGTCAGAAGACCAGCCGTCGTAAGATTGAATCCACTCGACGGAGTGAGCTCCCGTCGCTTGTCCCAGCTCCTGCCAACCTAGCAGTTCGAAGCATGTAAAAATGCGAGTAGATAAATAGGTACCACCTCGGTGGGAAGGTAATGGCGTTCCGTGTCTAGTCGCGCTGGCCACGTGACCACGGAAACTGTCTTCAGACAAACGCTGGCTCTACGGCTTGGAGACGGGGATGAGCACCGTGCCCTAGAGTCGGACATTGCACCACACTGGCTTTAAAATTAATTCAAATTTTTTTCAAGGTATAATATCAAGATCTGCCATGAGAAAGGCTGCACCATCTCTTCAGTTCAGGTATTGGCAGAACAAATTTCTTCGTTTCTAGAGTCTTTTTGTCCTTGTGCTTCATGCCCCATTTTTCAAGGTGCAATATTGAGATTAGCCACTAGAGGGAACCAGAAGGTGTTTGTCCTATTTTGGCACAACTGACCAGTATACTGCAATGTGTTAATAATGTCCCACATCATTTTACAAAGAAAGTTATGATGACAGAGGCAACCTGGCTGCCTCAAAGCAATGAGTAATGCAACTAGTTGATTTTAGAAAGTAGAGTTTCAAGTTTTGGTCTGATCTTCGCCAGCCAGCAAGTTAGGCAGGACCACCTTAGATCAAGAAGTATGCATTAACAATATCTGTACTAAGGAAATGTGCATAACTGTGATTGGACCAAGTAAATAGGGAGGTTGCATTTACTACAGAAACTGCTTGGAGAAGGCGATGTGACTCTACTGCCAGAGAAGATAAGGCTGATGACAGCACAGATAGACAGTCTAGTGGGAACTGATGTTGGTGGTGGTGGTGGTGGTGGCTGCACATTATTAACACATTGAATTATTATCGCCAGCTGTGCCAAAATACAGGCAAGCAGTCTATGGTTCCCTCTAGTGGCTAATCTTGATATTGCACCTTGGAAAACTTGCTGTAAAAGACATAAACAAAAGACTCCAAATACCAGGAAATTTGTTCTGTCAGTAACTGAACTGAACAAAGGAAATAGCCTTTCTACATTAGCCCAAATTGCTTCATTTCAGAAGTTCACTTTCAAATGTAATAGCATGGAGAGATGAGCAAAACAGAAGAGTTCACTGCCCCTAATTGTTTCATTGCCAGTCTCTCTTCCTGCCACTCCTCTTTCTATCATCTTCTTTCTTTGTCTGTCTGTTTGTCTCTTTTTCTGCCTGTTGAACTGACTGGATGCAACTCTGTTTACACTTGAGCAGATGCATGTCGTTACTTTGGAAAGAGTAGAGAGAACCTCCTCAGGTTTCCTAGACTGTCTTGGTGCCCGCTCTGTCCTGTGTTGACCTTCCTTCAACCTAAGATTGCTATCTTTAGGGTTGCTAACATCATTTCCTTCTCAGTCCCACTTTTTTCTTGTTCCTCCAAGGAGGAAACAGCTTGCCTTGGTTCTCTTGAGATGAAAGAGGCAGCCTTGGCTCCTGGCCTCTCCAACTGAAGGTGTGACTACACTGGGAAGCTGAATCAAAGTGAAATGGAGTGATTTGGCTTTCCTATGATCTGCTCTGCAGTCTACGTTCTAAATTGCAGTCAGTTTTCACACATGGGTTGTGGGTTGAATCAGGAGTTCACCATTCATTCTGGATGCGAATTCGCATTCTGACCCACAGCCCCCCTTCTTTCCTTCCTTCCTCTGGTCCCATCTCTCCTGATCTGATTTTACAGGGCATAAATGCAAGAAATAATAATCACAATGACCCTGTGATCAGGTGATAGGGTGATCTAGCATAATCTCATATATGTAAGATTTTTTAAAAGAAAATTGGAGGATGATTGAGTAAGAGGAAAGAATGGGGAGGGGATGTCTCCTGGCACTGAATATCATGCCCCAACTTGCCCATGTCACCAAAACGCCACCTACAGACATGCCCCCCCATATTTACAAGAACGTAGCACAACTAACGGCACAAGGGAAAGCCCATTCAGATCATTCCAGCTTGAAAAAATAGGTACCCCTCCCTCCCCCCCCCCCCCAGGAGCAGAGGGGGAGAAATCCACTTTGGGAGCAAAACAGGCTAGACCAATTTGCATCAGCCTTTGCATCATCAATCAGTAAAAAATACTTCAAATTTACTCATTTTATAAGCAGAGCAGATTCCCCAGTATTTGACTATGTAGTCACCGCCTTAGTTAGCTATAGAACTAGGACTTCTATCGCTTGGTATTAGAGAAATACTCTTGGGACTTCCTATCTCTCTAATAAACACAAGCTTTCTTACTTTCTTAGAAAGAACTGTGGGTGTGATTCCTTTACTAAGTAGGAGGTGTGTTCAGGTAATCATTCTGAGTCCCAAAAGCCTGAAATCCATAGGTTAACCTTGCTTCGGTACCACTGTGTGTGTCTTCTCCTTTCTTCTCTTTTACTCCCTCCTTCTCTCCCTTCCACCTCCTTTCCTTACTTTCTATGTTTCTGCCACCACCTTTCCTCTTTTTTGGCTGTGCCATCTACTTCTGTTTCTCCAAACCATCCCATTTGTCTTCCTCTTTCTCTCTACTTCCTTTTCTCTTTGTCTACCACTTTCTTTGCCACCTCTCTCTGCCTCCCCCCCCCCCCCCGGCCGCCACCATCTCCTTCTTCCCCGACTTCCCTTCTACCCAGTGAGCTGTCAGGAGAGGCACAGATCACCTTTGCCACAAGCCTGAACTTACCATTTGCAAACAGCTTTTCAACTTACACAAAAGGGCACAGGTTGCCATATGCTGGTCCAAGAATTTTCAAGATCAAAACCGGAAATCTGGGGTGACTACTGGTGTAACATGTGGGGCTTCTTCTTTGCACGATCATTTCTCCTTCTAAGAGCAAGGAGGAGTGAAATGATTTAAACTTCAAAAATTGCATAAAACCGTTCTGTTTTCTCGCAGGCCTGGCCTCCCTTTTGTGTGGCTGATGAGAACCAAATGAACATTCCCAGTAGGGGGGAAATTCTTTAATTCTGCCATAAAATAAAATGACTGCTCTCTGCCTATTTCTTTCTCTATGTATTTGTGTGTGCTTTGCCTCCGTGAAGAGCAGTGCCATAAAAACAGCCCATTTTTCCTCCTTACTGGGAAGCCTTGTTTGTCATTTTTATAAATCAGTGTTTATAGGTCTAATTATTGTAAATGCAGCACACAGTAAAGGTGGCTGTGATTGCAATCGCTGGTAATGAATTTTGCAGCAAGCCCGCTGAGCTGAAAACTGGCAGCAAGAAGGACATCGTGCCAGCTTGATGGCACCAAGGGAGGGGGAAAAGAAGCTCCTTCTTGTCTTGCTGAAAATAGATTGGTGCGCTTTGGCACATGCCTGGCTCCTCACGTAGGACCCCCCCATATGAAGGGTTCTTTGAACTTCCATGGTGCCCATCAGATGCATTTAGGGGCATGACGGAGGAAAATTATATTCCCTTTTGGAAAACAATCCTAATAATGCATTACTAATAAATCATGGGTAATTTGATGCCCTCTGATGCCATCAATCTGTCACTTGTGGTAGTCTCCTCTCTCTGAGCCTTGCCCCATCTTGTCTCTCCCCTCACCATCCCATCTCAACACACACACACACACCTGTGTTTGCTTCTCATGTAAGCCACTTCACCACACGCACATGGCATTGAGCAGGAGGGTTGGACCCGATGGCCTTATGGGCACCTTCCAACTCAAGTATTCTATGATTCTGTGATCTGTGATGTTATCCTACAGTGCGCCAGAGTATTAAATGCCTTTGCCTGTGTGCACTGTATATCTTGAATCACGTGCTGCTGCTTTAACGCACGATCAATGCAATCCCACAATGCTTGAGTTACAAGGGAAGGGTAGAGTGCGGAATCCATTCATGAAATCTCCAAGCCCCGTTCACCCATCTCCTGTGTCCTTCAATGCGGATAAAGCCATCCTTCATCAAAAGTCATCAGAGCCATGAACGATACAACCGTGAAAAAAAAAATTGTAAAACAATAAAAAGTAGTGAAAAAACAACAGCCATAAAACAGACAGAGCTGTTTCAGATGCCTCCCAGCAAACTGAATCGTTTTGGCCTGGCACTGATGCGGGTGTGTGGCTTCGGATCATCGCACTTCCATGGAGAGAGTCATCCATGTAATCCAGGCATCCCCCCCTCTCAAGGGAATTCTCCTTTCCTCTGCAAATGACAGAGTTTGGGATGGTAAAATGTTGAGGTGACAGCTCCCAGAATACCCTGCCCAGAATGGCCAACCTGGCTGGAGAATTCTTGGAATTAATGTCCAAAAAAGTAGCAGTTCAAGGCCTTGGAGAAAGCACCTTGAGAGGCACTTGTCCCACAGAATTTACGACATAATTTTAACCAAATCCCTCCCTCCCTCCCTCCTTCTCTCCCCTGGATACTTTGCAAAAAGGAACTAAAGGACCCGGTGCAAAAAAATGAAGCAAAAGCAAAGTGTGCTGCTTATGTACCACTTCATAGCACTTCAAGCACCCTCTGGGTGGTTTATGATTTCATTATGCAGGCAACATGTTGCCCTCTCTACCGCCAGCAAGCCGGGTACTTATTTTACTGACCTCAGAAGGATGGAAGGCTGACTCAACCCTAAGCCGGTTACCGGCTGAGTCAATCTTGAGTCAGCTCCTGAGCCCATCAGGATCAAACTCAGGTCATGAGCAGAGTCTTTGAACACGTCCCAGCAACAAGAAATCCCCAGACTCCATCATCCTTTTCATCCTTGTCAGATCACTTGCCCGCCGGCGACTTGCTCTGGCCCAGACCAGGGTGGTGGTGAATCAGGAGAAGACCAGTGTTAAGCTCTCTTAACAAGCGAGCTTAACCACAGTTAAACCACTGTAGTTTAACCACTGTACCTCAAGGGCCCCCAATTACTGCACTCCAAAGGGAGGGACCCCTTTTTCATCCCCAGGTCTGATTTGAGTTTGGGAAGCACCTCCAGAGCTGCATTCTGTGAAAGGCCAAAGCACAGAGCAAAGTTTAAAGCAAATTGGGGGCACTGGGTGCATGCTTCCACTGGGCATGCAAAGCAAAACCGAGTTCTGTGTGCATCTGCTCTGGAGGAAGCCCAAGGACAAATGATGTTCAGGTATGCAAAGCACAGTTTAAATCTGTGCAACCGTTTTTCCAGCAGCAAAACACAGCTGAGTCCCGTCTTCTTATCCCTGCCGTGCCCCCTTATTTACTATCATTGATCAGAGCTGGTGAATAGAAGAACCCCAATAGGACACACCTGGTCCACAGGTAAGAAGTTCAGTATCTGTGATTTGAATGGACAAATTGTTTAGCCTACTTCTTGCTTTGCTAAAAGCTCTTGGAGATCCTGCACCATTTCATTCCACCTCGTGCTCCAAACAACTTCCTCTTCTGCCCTCTGTTATTCAGTTCATTACAATCTGTCAATAGCTTCAGCACAGAATACACTGAAACTTGGGAAGCCCTTTCATGTCAGCTCATTCACAAGTTAATTGGCACGCCCTCCTCCTCCTGAACTGAATTACCTTGTATGCTGTTCCACAGGGAACCACAAGATGGCGGCAGCATTGCATCGCTCAGAATGATTGGGTCTTGCAACATTCCTCCAGTTGCAAATGTTACACACACACACACACACACACACAAACGGTTCCCAAGGCTCTGAAGTGATTACATTAAAAAGGCTACATCTTAGCCTTTCTTGAGATTTTTTCTTAAAGTAAGATCATTTAATTTAAATTAATTTCATTTCACTTGTCTACAATTTACATGTAAGAAAATGTCATAAAGAACTATCCCAATATATTTCTGCTGCCTGAACCAAAGGGTCATGTTGTGTCCCTTCCATTCTTTGTACAGAAGCCAGTCCGACTAGCAAATTAACCAGTCCACCTGCAGGCTACCTCTTGCTCGCTTGTTAAGAGAGCTTAACACTGGTCTTCTCCTGATTCACCACCACCCTGGTCTGGGCCAGAGCAAGTCGCCGGCGGGCAAGTGATCTGACAAGGATGAAAAGGATGATGGAGTCTGGGGATTTCTTGTTGCTGGGACGTGTTCAAGTTTTTATTTGCAACCGTGCATGCTGCCCGCAGTTTGTTTGGCTGGGAAGCACCTTTCAGGATTGTAGTGACTCTCAATCTATCCAGCAGTAACTAAATCATTCTTTCCTGGCTCTGAATTCAAAGGAAGTCCTGCCTCTCTGCTGAGTGTTTCCTTTCCTCTCTTTAGTCTGTTGGAAGCAATATGTTTGGTTTATTTGCTGTTGATCTGCTCACAACTGTAAGTAATAAAACATTTTTATTCTTTCTCCTGCAAATGTCTCCATTTAATGAAAAAGAGGTGGACTCTGAGGAACTGGAAACTATTCTCCTCTGTGGATCTCTGTACTTCTACTGTGTAGCGCAAAGGAATTTTATCAGAAATTTAAAACTCTGCAACAGCATGTGAGTCCCAAAAGCGGACCAACCATGCCTAATCTTTGTGCCCAGTCTGCCTTAAGGCTGGCACAAAGATTAGGCCCTAGGAGAAACAGTTGAAGGAGGCCGTCACATTTAAATTGGTGAAGAGAGAAGACTGAGAGGCAATGAAACAGTCATCTTCCAGGCTTTGAAAGGCAGTCCCATGGGACACGGAGCAAGCTTGTTTCCTGCAGCTGCAAAGCGTAGGGCCCAAAGTAATGGGTTTAAATTGTCTCAGCTCTGAGAGCAGCTTTCTGACAGTGAGAGCTATTTGATAAGGGAATGGGCTGCTTAGGGGGAAGAATCCTTCAACATTGGAGGTGCTTAAACCAGGCTGGATGAGCCCTGTCAGGGATGCTTTAGGTAGGGATTTTCTAGTTAGGTGGGGGAATGGCCTGATGGGCATTGGGGTCCCTTCCCGCCCTGGTCTTCGATGGTTCTGTGCTTCCACAGTAAATCAGAGCTTGGACAACAGTCTCCCATCGGCAGCATCGACACTGCCATGAAGGAACAGCCCAGGAATGTCGGTGTGGGAAAGAAAGGGGCAGCCACTGCAGAAAAGACAAAATGCCCCCTTGTTTTCATCCAGCAGGTACAGGACAGGCACGTTTGCCAGCATGGGCTCTTCAGAGCAAAATGGAGCACATGGTACCTGATACAGTGCACCTCCCTTTGCAAGCAAAAACCTACCCATCACAGGGCAGTAACAGCAACATGGGGGCGCTCTGTTTTTTTGCCCTTCCCCACAAAAGTCCCCACTTAAGAAAAGGAGGGGGAAGCATATCCAAAAAGGGAGAGGGACAATATATTTGCATCACACGAGAATATGTTGATTTCCACATACAGCTATGCAGTTAGAAATGATTACATTATCTTCACACACACCTCAGCATGGTGGAGAAGACAGTGATCAGGTGACCAGCCTGCCAGCTCTTCATTCTGCTGTCCGGGCACTGCTAACTTTCATGGGATGGCTTAATCTTTAAACCAAAACGAGGACATTGTCAAACAGGGGACTGCCATCTGAGAGCCTTATTTGTGCACTTTAACAGATTTTGGAAAAGTTACTCTTTGGCACTACACGTTCCAGAATCCTTTAGCTATCATGGGGTCCTGAAGAGTAACTGTCTTAAATGCCACTGTTTAATCATTTTATCTTAATTTACTCACCCCTATTGAACAAGATTTTGGCATCAGAGCTTGGAAGCAACTGGTTGCCTGTAATTAATTACAGTAGGACCCCCTATACACGGGATCAGTATCCACTGATTCTCTTATCTGCTGACTGAAAATTTAGATAGGTTAGGCATCCTTCAGTCTCGAGACTATGGTAACGTGCTCTGTATGGAGGACTTGGAACAGCGTCTAGTGTGGCTGAGGAGGCCAATTCGTGAGTGACAATCCCTTCCACACTGAAGACAAACACAATCTGTCCCCTGTCCAGCTCCCTGATTTTGCTGGTTTCTGGACTGCCTCTTTGCCTCGGCCCGCTGGACAAGTGTCTCTTCAAAATGGGAGAGGCCATGCTGCACCGCCTGCCCCCAGGCTGAATGCTCAGATGTCAGGGTTTCCCATCTGTTGAGGTCCATTCCTAAGGCCTTCAGATCCCGCTTGCAGATATCCTTGTATCGCAGCTGTGGTCTCCCTCTGGGGCGATTTCCCTGCACTAATTCTCCATACAGGAGATCTTTTGTAATCCGACCATCAGCCATTCTCACGACATGCCCAAGCCAACGTAGACGTCACTGTTTCAGGAATGTATACATGCTAAAAATTCCAGCTCGTTCTACGACTACTCTATTTGGAACTTTGTCCTGCCAGGTGATACCAAAAATGCGTCAGAGACAACGCATATGGAACGTGTTCAGCTTCCTCTCCTGCCGTGCACAAAGGGTCCAGGACTCACTGCAGTACAGGAGTGTACTCAGGACACAGGCTCTATAGACCTGGATCTTGGTATATGCCGTCAGCTTCTTATTAAGCCATACTCTCTTTGTGAGTCTAGAGAACATGGTAGCTGCTTTGCCAATGCGTTTATCCAGCTCGGCATCTAGGGAGAGGGTGTCAGAGATCATTGAGCCAATGTACACAAAGTCATGAACAACCTCCAATTCTTGCTTGGAGAAGGTAATAGAGGGAGGTGAGTCCACGCCCTGGCCCATGACTTGTGTTTTCTTCAGGCTGATTGTTAGTCCAAAGTCTTGGCAGGCCTTGCTAAAACGATTCATGAGTTGTTGGAAGTCTTCAGTAGAATGGGCAACAACAGCTGCATCATCGGCGAAGAGGAAGTCCCGCATGCATTTCAGCTGGACTTTGGTCTTCACTCTCAATCTAGAGAGATTAAAGAGCTTTCCATCTGATCTAGTCCGGAGATAGGCACCTTCTGTTGCAGTTCCAAAGGCATGCTTCAGCATGACAGCAAAAAAGATCCCAAACAGGGTCGGCGCGAGGACACAGCCCTGTTTCACTCCGCTTCGGATGTCAAAGGGATCTGATGTTGAGCCATCAAAAACCACAGTGCCCTTCATTTCCTCATGAAAGGACCTGATGATGTTAAGGAGTCGAGGTGAACATCCAATCTTGGGAAGGATTTTAAAGAGGCCGTCCCTGCTAACCAAATCAAAGGCCTTTGTGAGATCTATGAAGGCCACAAAGAGTGGCTGTTGTTGTTCCCTACATTTTTCCTGCAGCTGTTGGAGGGAGAATACCATGTCAGTGGTGGATCTATTAGCTCGAAATCGACACTGTGATTCTGGATAGACTCTGTCTGCAAGCACCTGTAGTCTCTTCAGCACAACATGGGCAAGCAGCTTCCCTACAACGCTGAGAAGAGACTGAAAATACAAAATAAATAAAAAAAGAAATACCTATTTTTATGTATTTCCAGGGTGCATTTACCAGAATTGACCACTAGAGAGAGCAAGAGACCATGCGATGTATAGCATTCGATACATCCTCGTTTTTCAACATCTGCAGGGGGGGACTTGGAACCAATCCCCCCTGCAGATAACTGTGATAGGGTTCCTTGTCAGAATCTGACAGTTCCTTAGTTTTGGCGGGAATCGAC
The DNA here is from genome assembly GCA_037013535.1 of Intellagama lesueurii. Taxonomy (NCBI): domain Eukaryota; kingdom Metazoa; phylum Chordata; class Lepidosauria; order Squamata; family Agamidae; genus Intellagama; species Intellagama lesueurii. The sequence goes on along the minus strand of JBAJHW010000010.1, from coordinate 22,753,442 downwards.
AAGAGAGACGATTCTTTAACAACAAACTCTTTATTAACAGAACTCTTAGGTTTCTCAACAATAACTTCTGTAGGGTCAATGTGACCAAAATCTACAGGAAAATCTGTCCACAATAACGGTAAATTTCCTCTGTAACTTTCCTTCATCAACGGGGAGAATGTCCGAATCTCTCCTGGTCGGTTGGCTCTCTCAAACATCCACTCCTCACTGCACATATCATCCCGCAGCAGGGATGATGAGACCAGTCTCCCTCGGGTGGCCTCTCGTTCGGCTGGAGAGGTCCCGGACGGATTACCTTCCTCCAAGGACCCCGTCCTCGAGGGTCCATTCTTCGGGTCCTAATCCTTCTATTGGCAATTTAACCTCACTCCCTTTCCTATCTGGTTCTATACTCTCGCGCCGTCCATCTCTTATTTCTCCCTTCTGAGGTATTTTAAACACTTCTGGTCCTCCTTCCTCCTGCCGTTCATCTTCCAAAACCACTACTTTTCTTGTTTCCCCTGACTTCTCCCCCTCCTCCGTCGTCAAGAAAACATCTACTCCCCTTCTTGTTGTCTTCTCTAACTCCTCCCCCTTTTCTCCAGCCTTCAGCTCTTTCACCTCCGTAACCTTAGCTACCTCTCTATCTCCATCCTCTCTATCTTTATCCTCCTCTATAGACGTGTGAGGGGACGGCTCACTCTCTCTCTCTTCTCGTCCTTTATACTTCAGATCACAATAACACAGTCCCAATGTAATCCCTCAGGGACGTGGTGGCACTGCGGGTTAAACCGCAGAAGCCTCTGTGCTGCAAGGTCAGAAGACCAGCCGTCGTAAGATCGAATCCACGCGACGGAGTGAGCGCCCGTCGCTTGTCCCAGCTCCTGCCAACCTAGCCATTCGAAAGCATGTAAAAATGCGAGTAGATAAATAGGTACCACCTCGGTGGGAAGGTAACGGCGTTCCGTGTCTAGTCGCGCTGGCCACGTGACCACGGAAACTGTCTACGGACAAACGCTGGCTCTACGGCTTGGAAACGGGGATGAGCACCGCGCCCTAGAGTCGGACACGACTGGTCTAAATGTCAAGGGGAACCTTTACCTTAATGTAATCCCTATTTGTCATAATTAAGGCATATCTAAGTTATATTGTGATTATAACTTGACACGGGATAGTTTCACTCCTTTTATGGTTTTACTGTTCCTTTTAATTAACTTAAACGTTTTAACTTAATTTAAATAAACTTTTAATTCATTTGACTATGGGGATTGCCCATAGTTTAGTGGCAGAAAAGGAGTAAAATTATCAAATTATAATCGTAATGTAACTTAGATATATCTTCATTACTGGGGGGGGGGGGAGAGAGAATTAACTAATTAAAGCAGCTCAAAACATTCCTATGTAAAACCTTTTGGATCCCTTCTCATTGCATCTATAAATTATAGGGTAAATAATCCCAGGAAATGGATTGTCGTATTGTTCAGGTGCCGGTGATGCTGATGCTCCGTACTGTGTTACCAGTTTTGAGTCAACAACGAGGTGGACAGGAGGACTTCACGTTTTCTGTCCTGGGCCAGCATTGTGTAGCATCGAGACAGAGCTGCAACTAGAGGGGGCCAACCAAGGCTTTGACCCAGGGTGATCACATTTAGAGCAGTGCTTCCCAACCTGGGGTCATAATAACCCCCAAGGGGGTCACAAAGGGTTTTCTGGGGGTCGCAGATAGTCTTATATGTGTTGTTGCCCTTGTCAAATAATTTCTTCCTTGACCTTTTGGAGAGGAATGTTAAAGTTGTGTGCATGTGTATGTGTGAGAAACTGGCCCTTGGGGGGAGAAAGAAGCTTCTACTTTCTGAGTAGGGATGATCAGGACTATTTTTTTCCACAAAAAAAAAGAGAGAGAGAGAGATACCAGCGTAAAGCTATAATTGCTGCCACTTCCACAAGAAAAGGATTTTAACTGTGATGCGTCACTTCCAGAGAGCTTAAAGAAGGGAGGAAAGGGGGGGAAATCCCTATACAACAAACCCCCAGGACACAAAAACAAACGGCCTGCCTCTTCTGCAGCAGGTGCACGGAGAGTTCTGCGCCAGTTTCTGAGGGGGATTCTCTCTGCGCGAAGGTTTTGCCCCTCGCTGGTCCCACCATGTCCTTCTGCCCCCTGTCCCATTGTTGAAGGCCTTTGCTTTCTCTTCTCCCTCTTTTCCATCTCTCCCAGCCTGTTCCTTCTTCCCGGTCTTGAAGTGGTGGCCATGGAGTGGGTGCTTTGAGCAGTTGGTGGGTGATCACCAGCACCCGCATCCATGGTACCTCCATGGCGGAGAACAACGGTGGCAGCCTGTTTATGCAAAGGTGGCGAGTGGGTTGCTGGTTACCTGGCTTTTATCAAAGGCGGATGGGTGACTCAAAAGAAGACTGATCCACTGATTCAGAGGGTGCAAAAAAAATGGCTGGCTGCCTGGAGTACCCAAAGCCACCCACACCCCAAGAGTACATCTATCGGGGGGGGGGGGGGCGCCACCCCCTCCTCGGACAGAAGGGAAGGCAAAACAAGTGAGCTCAGCACAGTCCGGATGGGCATCATCCTCTCAGTCATGGGCATTCTTTCCCCTTGTTCCGCCTTCTCCGAAGATGCGCCAGCCTCATGGGACCCAAGCTTAATACAATCAAGCCCTCAGTGCCAAAGTTGCTAGTTATGGGTCTGCGTTCAGATTTTTGCCTTTTAAAAGGTCACGGTTTTGATTCTAAAATCTCGGTATGTATCATGGACCTTGTTATCAATCATATCGGTAGACTATTATTATTGCAAGCCTAAAGATCATGTTGGGAAGAATTCATATGAAAAAACTAAATGCATATTCATTGATATAATATTGTCGATATGAATATAAAAATGAGCATTCATTATAGACAGTTCTGGGTGTCCTTAACTTATCGGTTATAAATAATTCATTTTTGGTTTTTGATACCTAGATCCTGAAGAAGGCCATGTGCTGAAACACATGGGAGCATTTTTAAATTAGAATAAAGATTATTTACATCTTTCTACAGCCTGAAAGACTTAGTCTCTCATTTTGATTTCTTTTAAAAAGTAACAAGAAGGTCGCTCCTGTAGGTAGTTACTTTTCAAAGATTATAACTCCAGTGGTAACTAATCACCGTCCCAGGCTTTGGAATGATAACTGAAATAAATTCTTTCTTTTTTTTTTAAAGTAACTGCCTGAGCCCTGCTCAAAAGAGGGGGCTCTGTTAAAAAGCGCGAGAGGCCGACAGAGATTCCACCCACCCATGTGGCAAAGCACCATTTGGCTCGGCCAGCCTGAGCCAGGAAAGGGGGAAACCGATCCTTCCTTGACACACTTGCAAGCCGAAGCCCTGGGAATCCACCTCCGCCCCAGCGGTCTTGGGTCTCTTCTCTTGCACACAGAAGGAATTCTTGAAACAGAGGGGAAAACCGCCATGGCCAGAGAGCCCCAGGACACCTCCCTAGATGTCTACGTGCAGGATGTAAGTGCATATTTTAATTTCTTTTGGAGGGGCCACAGATTTGTGCTCCCACGACCATTTGCTGATCACTAATTCTAATATTTCTGTATTGGTCTGCATGCCACAGCTTGGCTTGACCAACAGCCTTCTTCAATGTGTCCCTCCTTTTATCTTTTTTTTTTCCTCCCCGATTTTTAGGTGCAAGCATCTGAAAAGAAGGAACTCTGCAGAAAATACCAAATCTGTGGGGTCCTCTTCGGCACCTTCGTGCTCTCTCTCATCCTGACAGTTCTGGGGGTCTGCTATTTTTGGAAGCAATCCCCTCAAAAAGTAAGCTATACACTTTGCACTGAATTTCTTTTTAACCTCTCTGCTGTTTCAAACTGACACCTTTGCCTTTAAAAAAAGAGAGAGAGAAAGAGAAATTTTAATGGACAGTTTAAACCCTGCTATATTTTACTTTTAAATGATGAGCTCTTGCCACCAAAGCGTTCCCTTGCCTTCACAGCCTCAGCCGTACAATTAATTGTGAGGAAATGGTTTCCATTTTGTTTCAATTAGCTGGTCAGATGCTGGCGAGCAACCTTTTATGCCACCACATTAACAGAGTCAGGGCTCGAAAATGATTGATAGCCCACTCTGACAGCGCTATATACTTTTAATATGCTTGCAGCCAAAATGCACCAAGAGGGGTCTTAAGGGCGGGTGGGGAGGCTTCTGTACTGGATTCGTTTTATGAATTGGGGGGGGGGATGCTTCGTGCCCTTCACATCTTTGAAAACTATATCCACTTGGAAGGGGGGAGGATAGTAAGTCTGCAGGGCACCGGGGGGGGGGGGGGTCTCTTCCTTTACTTTCCAGAGAAATCCTCTCTCAAACATTTCCACATAGACTAGTTAGCAGAGCTTTGAGCATTTGATGGGTTTTGGGGGGGCAGGGGTGGGACTATTTCCCAGAATCCTGCTGCTGGTGTGGCCCCTGGATAATTCTGAAGCTTGTAGTCCCCCAAAAAACTTATTTTTTTTCCAAGTTGCGGTACCAACACTGCTACCTGTAACCTGTTTCCTTCCTCCATGTTGTTCAAGGCATGTGTGACCTTTGTTTTATAAAAACTTGATTTTTCATTGACCCCCTTTCTTTTTAAGCATCATAACATGGGAAGGGGAAGGAAGGGGGGGCCTGGAGTCCGGAGGGACTGAGTACGTTCCCAACAGTTCAGATGGCAAAGGGCGATTCGCAGGCCAGACGCAGAGATACAGGCCTGTCCCTTGCCACCGTTGTTACATTTACTCCATTGCCCGCAGAAAGAGTCCCCTTTTGGGCTGCAACTACACTGGCGAGGCAAATCGGAGCAATTTGGCTTTCCTGCGGCTTGATTCGCAACCTACGTATTTTATGATGCTTCTGCTCGGATTAGGTGATCCACACTGACACGGATCAAACCACAGCATTGAACAAAGCATGGAATGTGTGCCCTTGTTGACATGAAAAAAGCAGAGGGGTTTTTCTGCCATTGCAACCACTTCAATGGCAAGGAGTGTAGGTGATGTCCCCCCCCCCCCGATATTACAATACTACAGTATAAGGAACTGCTCTGACATCAAGCATTCTATGGGCCAAGAAGTTCACTGCTTTTTCAGTATTTGAACAGGCCACCTGTTTTCAATCCAAATCTCCAAAAAATATATGTATTTTCTTAAGTCCTAAAACTCTCAGATAGCTCAAAGGTCTCTGGCTGTGCAGCCAGTTGGGAGTTCGATTCCCCACTGTGCCTCCTTGATAGGGGCTGGACTTGGTGATCCATAGGCTCCCTTTGAGCTCTGCAATTCTAATGATTATCATCATCATCATCTCCCCTGCCAGCTTGGCCAGTTGGAGGATCTGTGAGGCCATCATCCAAAAAAAGATTTGTTTCCAATTTCTGCATTGAGCCCAAGGGTTGTCACTTCCATTGTCCAGCTGGATGATATGTGCAGATTTATAAGCCCGTCTTTGTCTATTTCTTGACCGGTTGACTTCCAGTTTGATGGGGTGACGGGGTGGTAAACATGCAGGGGGCAGCAAAGGAGGGAGAATATGAGAGAGGACAAACTGGGGAGGGGGGGGAGGGGACAGACAGACAGACAGAGAGAACAAAACTAACAGAATGTCTGAAAGAGAGAAGCTTGACCCTGCCCATTGCCAACGTGCAGCTTCAGACATGCTAGACAGAGAATGCAGCCCCCAGAATGTGGAATGCAGCCCTCAATGGAAGATTTGAGAAGCTCAGTTGGTTGGTGGTTTGCACAGGACTTCTCAAGGACCACCATCAAGTGAATTCTAAGCCCAAGACTCACTGAGCATTTGTCTTTTAATATGTTCTTTATATGGCGAGGTTAAGGAGACATCTAAGAGCAAGTTCTCTGAAGGCAGCCCAACTCTGATCTGGTCTGTGGAGGCAGCAGGGAAGCCGTTGCCAGCCAGGAGCTGTCTGGATACACACCCTGTCTTTGCTTTCTTCATTGTTTAAGCTGACAGCAACATCTGCTTGCAATCAGCCTCCCGCTATTCAGTAGCTAGCTCTGCAGAAGACATTATCATTCCAGGCACACCAAAAACCCCAAACCTTTATGCCACGTAATAGAGATGTATTGGTGCTTAGGGGAAGAGTCCCATTATTAGGGTCTACTACAGCCTTTTCCAACATGTAACCGTGGGCTACATGTCTCATCATCCCCAGCCAACTTGGAAAACCCACCTGGAGGATCCTAGGGTGGAAAAGGTGGCTCATGCATAAGGTGATGGAGGGCCGTACAGTGATACAGTCCTGCTTCCAGCTGGCTTCAAAGATCTTCCAAGAGCTGGATGCAGAGAAATACGTTTACACAAAGTTTGCCCATGGGTGGGCAAAGTGTAAGCTGCAGCCTGCGACTGCTCCCCCTCTCTCTCTCACACACACACACACAAGAAGCCCTCCACTCCCAGCTCCCTTTGGGAGCCTTGAGATGGGGTGGGGAGTCTTTAATATCGGCAAATCAATGCCAGATCACCCTTGGCAGTTCTGATCCAATAGCAGGACTCCCAGTGGTGATTTTGCAACATTAAAGGCTCCCCACCACCACCATCCTGAGCTTCCCAAAAGCAAAACAGATCCCAAGGGAGCCTTAGAACCTAACAGGGTGATAGCAAGTTTTTAATGGAACTAAATTAAAGATATCCATCACAAGATTATGACAGGTGGTTTGGGCAGTGCAAGTTTACACCAACAGGATTTCAGCCTATGATTCTTGGCCTAACGGCACCCGATCCTTGCTTTTGGGTGTAAGAGAGTCCAGTTTCACTTCTCAGGGAAATCTGATGCCAGTAGCTTTAGCTTTTGGGGAAGAAAGGAATATTGTTCTACAGGAAAGTGCCTGCTCTGTACATTGAGGCTCAAAAGTTCAGCTCCTGGAATTAAAAGTCCCCAAGAAGAAAGACTTAGAAATACCTCTACAGACCCTCTGCTAGGGTTAAACTAAATGTAACACCATTAGCAATTATACTGAGAGTTTTGAAAGAGTAGGCTGTAGATGCAAAGGCCTTGATCCCAGGCGGGACCTTTGAGGAAGGAAAGGAGGGCGTTCTTTGCTCCCTAGAAGAGCCCCATCCCAGAGTGGGGCACCATGACGACCGTTTGTATATTTTCAAGGGTGAGCAACTTGCATCCACACAGATATTGTTTCACTCCAGGTCCCAACATTCCTCACCACTGGCTCTGCTGGGTACAACAGGTAGGAGCTAAGGTCCAGCAATATACCGGAGGCATCCAAGGCGTACTGGCTAACTAGAGTAAATATATTATGGGACTTGCTGGTTACTGCTGATGAAATTCCAACTTATTTCAGGAGCTCTGCTCTATTTGGGATTAAAATTGGATTTAGCTCAAGGTGTGCATCACATAATTCATGCCAATTGAACTGGTTTCTTGTTTGCATGAATCGGTTTCTTGTTTTGTCTGGCCCTCAGCTTCAACCAGCCAAGCAGAAATTCCTGGGTTAGGGGAGTCAGTAGCATACTCCAGTACCATGTATATGCATGCACATATAGAGGGTGTGTGTATGTGTGTAGGTACACACATGCCTCTGTCTCCACCTGTCTCCCATAGCAATAAATAAATAAATAAAATATTGCTCATGAGGAGAAGCTAGAAAAGTTATCTTCTAGAACTACAATTCCCACCACTGCCAGTTATTGGAGATGGTGGGTCTTGGAGTCCAGCAACATCTGGAGGACCACAGGGCTTCCCACCCATCCCCCTTTTCAACAAGGACCTGATGCAGCTGGCTGTCTCCTCTCCTTCCCTCCCTCACTCCCTGTGACATGAGGAAACGATTGTTTGCCTAGCCATCCGTGGCACCTTCCAGGAAAAACAAAATGACACCAGGGTTTCACTTCTAAGGCGACGCCAGTTTCAGCAAACCCAAATAACAAAAAGAAACAAAACATCTCAGAAAGAAAACAGCTTTCATCCTTTTTTCAATAAGCAAAGATAGAGGACACAGTCTCGTTATTTTCTTGCAGAGCCATGTATTCCAAACCAGTCCGTGGCCCAGCTGCAGCATGCACAGCAGAGCACACAGACCTTCCAACCAAAAGATTCATATTGAAATTCAAGGTGATTCCACGAATCTCAACAATCCAGCCACTAGTTGATAGCCATGCGAGCTGGGGATGATGAGAATTGCAGTCCAAGACCACCCAAGAGCACCACGTTGAGAAAAGCCATCAAATCATTTTTCAAAGTTTGCTAAGACTCCATCTTAAGGCTGCACCAACTCACTGTTTTTCAAGAAATGCTTCAAATACGCCACCCTGCCAAAATCTCATGAAAAAAACACTCCTTTAGTAAAGACTAAAGACTAAACAAATTTCAGATGCCACTATAGGCTTGGTGTGAAGCACAGTTTGTTCCTGGAGCAGGTCTAACAAGGGCAGTGTGCCAGAACTTTTTGAGACTTCACTGTAAACTTTCCATACTGTAAAACACATTGGTACAAAGGTTTCCTGAGTTAGCTCTCCCGTTACAACAAATGAGCTGTGCGTGTGTGTGTATGTGTTGTGTGTGTGTTGTGCAACAACTCTCAGAAGCTGAAGGATTCTGGAAGTTGTAGTCCAAGAAGAGAACTCTTCCAAAATTCAGTTTTGGACATTATGCTTTTGGTGAAAACGATTCCAATTTGACATAAAGATCACAGTGTTTAACGGTGGCGAATGTTGCACTGAAGGGGTCGCTCACTCACCTGAACGCATCCCGGATGAATCCCTGGCAGCTTGTGTGAGGAAAAACATCATGTGTTGCTTTCGAAGGCATATAGACACAGAAGGCCAAAGAGGATATGATGTGGCAGACCTGGGATTAAAATTCCTGCCATGTCTTTTTCTTTCCATTAAAAGCAGCCTCGGCAGGTCCTGTATTTATTACTGACATGAATATCTTGCCTTCCTTCCACCATGCTCAGTGTGGCATACATGGATCTCTTCCTTCCCCCTCGATCTCCACAACCATCCCATGAAGAAGGCTACGTTGAGAGAGACGGACTGGCCCAAGGTCACCCAGCGAGTCTTGGCTCTATGAGAAGGAAAGCATGGATCTTCCAAGGTCCGAACCAACCCTCTCATCCAGGGAGGGCTGGTCCATTAAGGGCCGTTGTCCTGCCTTTGGCTCACCCTGGTTCCAACCAGGCTAGGCCTTCCTGCCTCCTCCACAAAGGTGGACGTTAGGGCCCTATCCATGTTCTCTTCCTCCTGTGGAACTGTGTGAAGGTTTCTTTAGGCACAACGGTGTTGATAGGTACCCGAGTTGGCTCCTAGCACTGCGGGTCACCCTTGGTCCCACCTACTACTGTCCGCTGTGCCCACCAACCCCACCAGCTCCCACTACGGCAGGAGGAGAGGGGCTTAGCCCGTTCGGCTTGTGCAGTTTGCCCACTTTAACCCTTCCTTCTCTCGAGGCTGTTCCCAATATGTGCCGCTTTCTTCCTCTGGGTCTCTTCCTTTCTCTCTGATACGGCAGAACAGAGCGGCCGTCTTCGATGAATACCCACGGCCGACCTCTCTTGAGGCACCCAGTGGGTTTCTGCAAATAAAGCAATTCCAAAAACATTCAGATGGCAACCCTCTCTCCTCCAAATGAAAAATAAACTTGGTCCTTCTTCTGTCCTAGAACATCTCCCCTCTGAGAGGACGTTGGGGGTGGGATCCGGGTGGCTGCACGTTACAGTTTACACGGCCAGAGCTGTTTAAGATCCTGGATTTCAGGCCGATGGGTAGAAGAGATTGATTGATTTATCTCTCTAGATCAGAGCCAGGTGGAAGCTGAGTGTGAAGAAGGTGTTTCGTTTCGTTTTGCTGTTAGTTTGTTTTTGTTGGGGGGGGAGGGGACCACTACTTCCATGGTGGCTGGGGGATTCTGGGAATTGTAGTCCAAAATGACAACAATTTCCCCCAAGCTTGGGGGGGAGGGGGGACACAGTAGACTGAAAGAGCCTCAAGCCTGCCCCTCTCTTTCCTGTGGGGAATCCTTTTAGTGCTGATGGAGGCAGACCCCGCCATTGCTTCTGGGGGATTCCTCCCTTCCCTCCCCATCTGTCATTGCAGATCTACAGCCTGGAGCACACCTTTTTCGGCAACGGGGAGATGCAGAAGATATTCATGAAGATCGACTCTCTCGCCAGGACAGAGGTCTTCCACACTGGAGAGGGAAGCAAGGAGGTCCTGGAGATACACGACTTTAAGAATGTATGGGCCGCTGTTTTCCTCCAATCGGGGCCCTTAAGGAAATGGCAGGTTGGGGAAGCGGCCTTTGGCAGCCGATGACAATGATGGTGGAGGGAGAGTTGTGCAAACCGAGCCGGCCAAACCTTTGCGGCCTTAACAGGTCTGCTTGCCTCCGGTGAGGCAGAGAAGTAGTTCTCACCCTTTAGCTTCCCGGGTGCTTTGGACTTTTGAGTTGTATCCACTAGGCATGGGCCATTTGTCTTTTTTTGTACTCCAAATCCCAGAATTCTCCAGGCTGGGGAATCCCACCTGCCAGACCTGCACCCAAATTGCGTTTCCTTGGCGAAGGGCGGGTTCCCAGCAAGCAATGGGCCACTTCCTTTTCTAAAAAGCATCTAGGGCGCAACGTGGCCTAAACTAGGCCTAGCTGCCTGTTGGACCAGGAGGTTGGCTCCAGGGCTTGCTGGGAATTCCTTTGCCCTTGCAAGCCAATAAGCTTCAGCTTAGCTACTACTGTACCTGTTAGAAATGGCAGCTGCCCCAGCCAGGAGAGGGCAGCTTCCTTTTCTTATAGGCAGCTGAGCAGGAGTTCAACCTATGGTCGGCCACGAAGCCTTCCAGTCTTGCCTTTCTCTAGTCCAGGTGAGCACAATTGGAGTGTGGGCCTGGCAGAGGGAATTCCCAGAATGGACAATTCTGGGATTTGGAGCCTCCCAAAAATGGCACTTGCCTAGACGACACTCCTTGGCCAGGGGTTACGCTCGCTGGCTGACGCTTCTGGGAGTTCAAGTCCAAACAACTGGAAGGCCAGAGGTCCAGTTCCACGGTGGCAGGAGATGCTATTCGCTGGCCACTGTTTGATTATGTATGATTAAGTTGTCAATCCGGGCAGCTTGTGTATTTGGAATGTGCGGCTGGGGTGTTCTCATGTCCTGTGCCTTAGGCCACAACGTGTCGTGAACCAGTCTTCGGATTAAGTAGGCATGGCTATAGCTCTACAAGTGAAATGGCCCCACCCAAAAATAAAGTCATGGTTTCTATAAACTTGAGGAATCCTGAAACAATGAAAAAGTAGGGTGTAAAGTAAAAGAGTCGAACGGCCGCCTAGAGTGGTCGTTCGACTAGATAGGCGGGGTATAAGTGCAATAAATAAATAAATAAAATAAAACTATTCAATAAATTAGCATGACAAGGGCCTGTGTGGTTCCACAATCTATATAATATGGAGGTGTCATGCTGAAGTTAGAAAGAAGAAGAAAATTGGAAGAAAACTAAGAAGATATGGATGGAGAATCTGTGGCCAAATATACTATATATTGTTCAGTATACAATACGCCATATTAATTGATTTCATAGAGGGGTATGTGTTTCACTTATTTGTCTGAAATCAATTATGGCCTGTTGCATACTGACCTATAAGCTGTACACATAGTTAAGTTATAACCAACATTGCTGGGGTGCCCCCTTTAACCCAACACACTCTCTTTCACCTGGTCATTTTCTGTCCCATCAGGGAATAACTGGCATCTTCTTTGTGGGGGATCCAAAATGCTTCATCAGAAGCCAGATCAAAGGGATACCTGAAACACCGACCATGGAAGTCGAAGAGACAGAGGTATGAAGAAATAAATAAGCTGCTGGACTAAATAAGAACCAAGATTGCCAGAGATTTATAACAGCATGGAAAGTACAGATTGAGATGAATCCCATTAGCTTTTAAATTGGTCACAGACGGGGCAGATACATTCGGCATTTGTTAAATGCCAGACCAAAGCCCCACTCAGGCAGCCCAGGTGGAATCAGTTTTATGGCTGAAAATGGTCCAGCTGAAGCAGGGGGAGGGGGAGAAGTGAGGGAGTACACAAAATTTTATCCAGACTCCATTCACAATTTCTAAAAGAACACACATGTCTAATTTAGAAACATCTCCTCTTTATGCTGCATTTTGTTGTCCCAAATGAGTGCTGGAGAAAAGCTTCACAGCAGGGTTTAGATTCGATCATGAGCCATGCCAGCCGAGGGATTCTGGGAACTGTGATACCGAAATGTAATTGTTCCTAGCTCTGGTTGGAATCACAGCATTGTAAGGGCCGTCAAAGACAGAGCGGCCACTTACATATTGATAAAAGAGGAAATGCATCATCCAAACAGAAGTCAGAAAAAAGCACAGATTTTGCATACAATTTACAAATGCTAATTTATATGTGTATATGCAATATTAATTAGGCTGTCCTGCAGCAACTAGAACAGGGGTGGGCAATTAATTTCTATAGGGGGCCACATGAAAAATCTGAACTGTGTTCGGGGGCCGAACCAACTTTACTTAAAAATAAAATGAAACAGTGATGTTATGGTTGTTTTTATTTTAAACTTGTTAATCTTCACAAATACTAAAGAGGTTTTTTGCAGTATGTTAAAGATAAGCAACTGGCGGCGGGCCGGACAGGAGCGGCTCGCGGGCCGTATGTGGCCTGCGCACTTTACCCAGGTCTGAACTAGAAAGATGCTTGTCCGTTTTCTCTGGAAGTTAGTCATGAAAATACACAACCATTCTTGTAAAGCAGGGTATGCTTCCTGTTTTAGCCCAGAAAACAAGAGAACTGTGCCCCAAAAATAAAAGGCTAGGGAAATACAATTCTATCAAGCTGCTTTTCTGGAGTAACAAATGAAGGATGAGACCATTTCCTGTCTTGCAGGGTGAAGAAATTGCAGCCACCTATTTCGAGCAATCTGTGGTCTGGGTTCCAGCGGAGAAGCCTGTTGAAAATAAAGACTTCCTGAAGAATTCCAAGATTTTTGACTTTTGCAAAAATGTGACTGTGTACTGGATACACCCAACCTTGCTAAGAGGTATGGCAGCATCTCGCAAAACCATGGCCTTTGTAGCCTCATGCCCTGACACCCGTGGTCATTTTCCAAGCTAGGAAAGCATCAGGCATGCCCCAAGCAAACACAGCCCCTTTTTCCATGTTAAGAGGACATCTGCATTTGCTTAGCAGCATTAAGGCATTGTTACAGAGGAAAAGCACTGAGTCTTTCACAATGAGAAACTCATCCATATGAAGTCAAAGCAGGAAATAGAGTTTATCGCTCTTCCAGCATCAGCTGCAACAGACATTAAAGCAGCATTTCCCCACCATAGCATCTAGCAATGTGCAGTTCTGTATCCAAGATCCTTCTGCAACAGTAGTGGGTACCTTCAATAAATTGAAGGGAGAGTATTTTTTCCCATCAGGGCATTCCATGGCCCACGTCCTCCTCATCATGGCTCTTATGCAACAAACTCAACCATTGAAATGCAGTGAAGGGGAACGCAGAGCAGTGATGTTTCTCAATGGGGTTTTAGCAGTATTTGGGGGGGGGGAGAGAGAGACTTTAAAACAAATACTTTATGTTTGTCTTAAAGGACTTTTAAAGATTTTCCAGCAAAAATTAACAGTCCAATTGGTCACTGAATTTTGGCAGCATATTTTTTAAAGGATTGGGAGCCACAAAATTTTACTTGTGGGCTGTATGTGGCTCACCCCATTTTATAATGTTTCCTCAGCCATCCATCAGCCATGTTCCTTTGCCCTTCAGTAAAATTCCTCACTAAGGCTGCTTAACAGCTTCTCCTTTAAACAAATAATAAAGCAGATGGTCGAAAGAGGCGGTTTCTAAAGGCACAGTCATCCCGAAAGCCCCCAAAAGTGTTTTAATATTCTATAAGAGAGACCAGTATCACAATGGGATGTAGAAAAAAAAAATCACCATTCATCAGGTGTCAGGAAAGGTGTGAGGGTAACACAAACAACAATTGATGCTTACAACATCATCTGGGCTGTCACTGAAAAGTGATTAAACGAACGATGGTGATCTCAGAATTGCTGATAACTAGTCCTTCTGTGTTCAGCAGCGCTAGCTTCTGAATTGTGGATGTCAAGAACAAATGACAGTCCAAATGTTTGTGGTTTTGCTTGCACGCTATCCAGAATTATCACTGTCTGCAGGTGGAAACAGAAATGTGAGGTAGACAGCTGTCAATGGGTTCAAACATGCAATTCTCACCTATTAGCATTCTCTTTACATTCCATGATGCTCAGCTTCCCCAAATAATTATGGGGTAAACTGGGAACACAAGGGAGTTTTTTTCACTCTAGATCTGATTACATCATCCGCCAGAACATTCAGGCAATGGACATATTTTCCTTATTCTTGCAAGTGAATGAGGTGATGACAAGGCTTTTAAGTTGTACCGCCTTCTGCGGCAGGTTAGCCACAAGATGCCCATTGACTTTCTACATACCTCCATGCAAGTTCCATCTAACCAAGGGCTGTTTAACTGGAGTGGCAGCTTCCTTTCTAAGCTCTAATACAGAGAGCTCTGCTGTCACTCTCTTTACCACCGGGCAAGTTGAACCATTAACAAAAAGCATTTGTTCTGCTAGGAAGCCAAAGCACTTTACTTAAGGAAACAGAAGAGCACGTTTCTACCACACAGTATTTCAGGTTCTTATTTGACGAAGCTTCAAGGAAAGGAAACATGACAACTAAAAAGCACAGAGAACATAGGGACACGGGAAGTTGCCTGGACTGTGTCAGACCATTGGTTCATCTAGTCCAGTATTATCAACACTACAATAGCTCTCTAGGGTTTCTAACAGGACGGCCTCCTAGAGATTTCTGGCTTTTCCTATTGGTCTTTCACCCAAGTATGAACCAGGCTTGACCCTGCTTAGCTTCTGAAATCAGACAAGAGCTGGTTATGTCCAAGACAATGTAGCAAGATGGAACCACCATCTTGTTTATGAAGCTAGGAACTGCTTCCAGCATAGCTTTCTCTATAGGAAGCTGCAGAGGCAGCTGAGCACCTTTAGATGCAACCTTGCCATGACAGCTGGAAAAGCTGTTCATGGTGGCTGTTTCCATGTCACTTTTAGAGGCAGAAGTCCTTGACTTTGAGGATGAAGGAGAGCTGGAGGGTCCGATTTCTATGAACCAACAGGATCACCAGGAAGTACATCACTTCGCCAAAGAAGCAAATCCAGGCAGAAAACGTCAGGCTCGGCAACTTACTGAGGAAGATCTCCCAGTGAACGACTATGTGAGTCTTGGGGTTAAATAAATAGCTCGTTTTCAGCACTGAGCCCTAATGCTAAGCTTCAAAAGGAAGAAGTAACGTGTCACCATGTGTGTACAGCCTTCTTCCTGGCCTACAACTCTTCTCGCTTGTCTGCCTGTCCAACCCCAAGCCCCCTTGGAAAGTGTTTTTAAGATCCTCATTTTAAGCAGTTCTCAAAGTGGATACATTGAGCTACATCATGCGTCGTCCCTAGCTAGCATGTTCATGAACCGTGCTTGGTTACAGTTGCTGACCATTGCAGCCAGAGCTTGGAAAGGTTGCTTTCTGGATTGCAGTTCCCAGAATCCCCCAGGCAGCATGGCCACTGGCCATTTTGGCAAGGGGATCCTGGGAGTTACAGTCCAGAGACATCATTTTTCCAAGCTCTGCTGGCTGTAATTTAGCAAACCTGGAAGGGTCACAATGGTTATCCTACCTTGCTCCCGTAAACAACAGCTGAGGTTTCTGTTTGATCTACCTTCTATTTCCCTTTCCCACCAGACAGAGAACGGACTTGAGTTCCACCCACTGTGGGATGAACGAGGCTACTGCTGTGCCCGTTGCCGCCGCGCTCATCGTTACTGCCAGCGAGTGTGTGAGCCTCTCCTAGGATATTACCCCTACCCTTACTGCTACCAAGGCGGAAGAGTTATCTGCCGGATCATCATGCCATGCAACTGGTGGGTAGCACGGATGCTGGGACGTGTGTAGGTGCACCCGGCCCCGAAGGCAACTCAACACACTGCAGTACTTAAGACCTTCCCTATGGGGACTCCCCCGCCCCCCTTTGGGCACTTGTGTGCTGCTAGTAGCCTAGTTGCCTTGACCAAAATCTGGTGGGAGCCTCTGCGAGAGCCACACAAAAGTGAAATGGCAGCAAGACCCTTCTTGTTCATTGCCCAGCAAGCCAGTAGCAAGGGCCTCAATTCTACACATCTATCCTCAAGCACCAGCTGGAACAACTAGCTGACAGGCCAGCTGGGGTGAGGGTGGAAAGACTTCCCAAAGATAGTACGCAAATCCCTTTATTTTAGCACTTCAGAACATTCATTGTGCCCAACATGCTTTGAATACATCACTTTTCCCTACGGTGGCAGCAGAATGCACGTTTTGCATACAGAACAGCCTACGTTCAATGCCTGCCATCTCATGTGGCTCACTTTATTTTTCTAAAGGATTAGATCACAGCTGATAAGGGAAAGCTCTACCTGAGAATCATGAAATCTTTTGCCAGTCAAATAGGCCATATCAGGCTAGACAGACAAATAATTTAAACCTGCCTTACGGGAAAGCCCGATCTTCAGAGGAAACAAGTAGTTCGGTCTCTCCTGCAAGGAAACCACCTCTCCTCCACCAGGGCTGGGAAGCATGTGCGTCCCACAGTTGTTGCTGGAATGCAAATCCCATCTGCCCATGCTAGCATAGCGGAAAACGAAGGAGGATGGGATTTGTTGTTCCAAATATGGAAGACCACATGCTGCCCATTCCTGCATTAAATGATGGCTCAACAAACAGCAATGAGACGCATTCCTATGACGTTTCTTTGACTGCTTCAGTACTAAGAGGTCTTAGCCCTTTTGGAGGCTTGACTGCTTGTTTGGTTAGCTTTATAGTTCTTTCCTGCTTTTCTTCTCCCGCCTCCCCATAAAAACTACATCAGTATGCTGTATATTCAATGTGATGCTCTCCTGCAAGAAGCTACATGCTCGGTGACTTTGATTTTGTCCAGCAGTGCAAGATCATCGTGTCATGAATATAAGATGCACGTCTGTGTATATACAGTGTCCCATCAGTCTACACTTCCTTGCAGACATTTTGATGTAGAAAGAACAACCCTGTGAAGGCTGTTGAGTGCAAAGATGAAGGCATCTTTGGCTAACAGGGCAGAAAGGCAGAAACCCTTTGTGTGTTTTTCTTTGCACAAGTCCTAAAATATGAATGGTATCTGCACAATGTAAAGAAAATGATTTCTGGGGTACATGGGTGGGTGTGCAGGTAGCCAGGTTCATTTGTTGCAGCCAGAAACAACAACAAAATGTAGAAGACCAACACATTTTATTTCCCATAAACCCTCGTAGCCTAATCCACCTCCATTTGCTCCCACTAGGGTCTCCACTGTTATTACAGAAAGATATATCAGTATATCTTGTTTTAAAATTAACTTAGAAGTTTTACAAGTTCTCTTGTCTATTCCACCCATGCACTGGCTGTGGTGAAAAGCCATCTTGAGCAGGACTTAAAAGCTCCAATAAAAAGCCACACGAGGGCAGTCTTTACCAAGAAATTCTCCATCCGTGGTTAAATAATTACCTACAAGTGTGCTCTACAAAGCAAGCCCCACTCAATTATATTTAATTCTTCCTAAAACCTTCCTACAACTTCCTCATAAGATACTGTCCTCTATATTCAGAACCATAAAGGGATGCTTTATTACAAGACAGCTTCAATGCTTTGCTTCCCTTCAGAAAAAGCCCTATATTGGTGGCACATGGTGGATCCCACCCAGTTTTTACAGTTCCTGTCTGAATCTGATGTCGTACATTGAACTTCAGCATCACTGTGGCAAAATGCCCTTGCGTGTTTGCTTCAAAATAAGATGTACAGGGGTCACAAATATTTGTTTTGAAGCAAAGCTGTGTTCCTGTGACCCTCCCAGAAGCATGATTCTCCTCTAAAACGAGGTGTTACGGTCCTTGCCTCCCTTGTTCTGAGCTGGGGTTGTGTACTTCAGCTGCTCAAGTTCAGGGGTGCACAGTGACGGCAGATGTATCTCCTGGCAGACACGAAAGGGCACCCACCTCTCCCCAGGACTGCTAAAGTTGTCCACACTTGCCATACAGTCTAACTGGCTTATTCAGCAAAGAGCTGCAAGAATCTTTGCTGACCTAAGGTGCTACAAAATTTAGCAGTTTTATTAATAACTCCTACATAATTTTGTTACTATCATGTTAAGGCTCATTTTGCTGTTTTTCCTGTGTGTCATCTATCGTTTCTTCTACTTTTGCCTAAACACTTATCAATGTGAAGTATCTTATATTTGTTATTATACATTTAGGAGTGTGATCTAAGTGAAGGCAAATATTAAAGTATTTACCCTGGCTTTGACTTTTTTTTTTTTAATTTGAAGTACTGATACATCACCTTTCCAACCATAGCCCCCTCGAGGCCGTATATAATGAAAAGAGATCCAACTGCAATACAGTACTTTCCAATGGTCAAAAAACAGAGTAATCTGGCAACACAGAGGTGGAGAACCACAATTCCTGAGGCTGAACTGGGCCTCCGTACAGCATCACAGGGGGCCATGCCTCCCCCCCCTCCCCAATGCTACTGTCATTGAGTGTAGTTTTAGAAGTGGTAGCTGTATTCGTCTGTGCTAGCACGTCAGGCAAAAACAAAACATAAATGAAAAATAAAGAAGCCAAAAACCTTGTGTCACCTTAAAGATAGGCTGCTATATTTCAATGTGCGCTTTCATGGAGAAGTCCACTTCTTCAAACACTATCAGGCCAATCACTATCATCGAGTGACTTCCCTGCTTTTGTAAAGTTTCCTCTCCCCCCCCGCCCCACTCCGCAAAACTGAAATGCATCCCCTAAAGCTTCGTTCCTATGAGTCAGCTCTTATATTAAAACAGGCTGAATTGTTTGTCCAGACCCATCACTGGAACATACAGTACTCCCCAGGAACTTCTCTGAAATTAAATTCAGCCCTAGGGCTGAACAAGGTTCCTTCCTCATACAGTGAGACAAGAAGGCACGGTATTTCAGAATCTGCAGAATGCAGAACTCTGTTAAAGAAAAGGAAAAGAGAACACAGTAGCCTTTAAGCCATGACTACAGGCCTGTAGTTGAAGGGGGCTTCTGTCGTTCCTAAATAGGAAGGGAATGCTACAGCCACGTCAGCATCACTCGCCTCGTGGCTGTACGTGCGGGAAGGTTTTCTTTTTGATTTGCAGAAGTCAGCAGGTGTGTACCCTCCCCTTGTTCCCCACTGTTTCTTTCTGTCTCTTTGACGTTGTTCAAAGAGTCCAAGACATGGCCGGGACCAAGCCGAAGAGAAGCCAGGCACCAACCAAGTGGAAATTGTTATCAAGACATCATTGAATCAAACTACAGACTTAAGCCAAAAAGTATATAATAGTTTTATTTTGTTTTCAAGACAACGAGTTTCCTATTCAACACAAAAAGGTGTTCAAAGCTTTGCATAATACTGTCAGATCAAAATCAGGTCCTACCTAGTGGGGCAATGACTGTCAAGATTAAAACAGAGCTTAGAAACATTATTTTTGGACTACCTCTCCCAGAATCCCTCAGCCAGCATCACCACTGGGAGCTAGAAGTCCAAAAGATATTTGTGCAAGCTCTGGGTTCAAAAGCCCCAGACAGAACGTCATAAAACACAAACAGAAAGATCACTACGACTCCACTAAAAAGGCCTCACTGAAACACGTTTCTTTCTTTTAAAAGCAGTATAAAAAAAGTCAGCTAGATAAAGATGGATGACTTCGGCAGGGAGAGCTAAGAATTTGCTGTGAGTTGAGACCAGCAGCCTAAGGAAATTGAGCTTATTTTTGAAGGTACATCAGGAACCCTCCCTTTTTTAATCCTTCCGAGATCTAAATTCCAGGAAAGGGGAGGTGTAACAAACGGAGATCTGCCTAACCTCATGGACGACCCTATGCTAGCACTTGGAAACCTACCTTTTGATGCTACCACCTCTCAAAGCCCCAGCCAACATGATTCTGGGGGCACTGTAGTCCAAAGCAATAACTTATCCATGCTCTGTCATGTGCCTACAATGCTAGAAAGGAACTAGTGCCATGCAGATTTAGTTATTTAGGCTTTGTCTGCATGACCAACAGCGAACAGCGCTAAATATGCTAAAAGAAGTGACACCAAGAAGACTTGTCAACAGAGACTGTCCAGGAAAGGAATAAGGTGAAGCCTTCTCTGGAGACATGCAAACCTCCACAGTATAAGGGGGTTAAGTCTGCATCTCCACTCCTCAGCTATCTGATAACACTCTGCCTGCCATATCTGCACGGTGCTGTAGCTTAAGGAACTGTATACTATGGTTCTTGAGTACAGAATTCTATGGCCCTCACCAAAGGACACATCCTCGAATTCTGCAGGATAGAGCTGTAACAGCTAAAGTGGAATCAAAGTGCTATAACTATGTAGTGTAGATGAACTGTTCTCCTCTTCCAAAGTACACTTCTTCTCCCTAAGAACACCTCAAGATGGCTTTTAAAGCACATTTCATGCATATTCTTAAGCATGTTTATTCAGAGGTTAAGTCCCCATGAGTTCAACAGGATTTATTATCCCATTAAGGGAGTTTAGAACTGCAGTCTTAAGTGTTGATTAAACTGGGGGTGGGGTGGGGGGGAGAGTGCAAATATGGTCCTTAGTGTTATCATCTGTTGCTGTATATCACAGCCGCACTCAAACAGGGATACTGGCTTATTGCTGTCAGACCCTATACTCACTATTTTAATCTAATAATTCCTTCATTGTTTGGGAGCTTATTGGATGTATAGCCCACCCTGCCCCATGAGTTCTATTACCCTATGTCTAGCCATCCACAGTCAGGGATGACTGGAGTGGAGGGTGAGTGGGGCTTCATATGCTTACCAGAAGACATACAGCATCAAGCTTTGGTAAGTCTCCAGAGCAGGGTGAGGCAACTTAAACAGGTTTGGGGAGAGATTTTGCCCCCCTCAACCCACTGTGGGCTGCAACTCATCCTCCAATACATCCTGAAATGGAGGAGAAATTCAACATACCTGTTTTAATAGGATCTTCCCAGTTTACCAAACAAATTTCAGCAGCAAACCATAAACATCAATTTAGAACAAGCATTTTCTGCTTGTTGGCTTTTTTGACTTGCTATCAAATTTCAAATAATGTGATTTGTTGATGTATTTCAGTGGATATGTTTTTTTGGTGGCCGCATGCAGCTTGAAAGCACCCCACCCCTGGTCTAGCGGGAAACAATTCAAAAGCCAGCCAGAAAGAACTCTGCTTTGCTTTCAATAGTGGTGACCTGATTTGTGGAGAACATTTCTGTCCCATCTTAAAGGTCATGGCAAACAAGGGCATAGAGGCAGCCTCTTACCTAAGCTGAGCCCTAGTTTTCAGGATATAATGCCACCAGAATCTTCTCCAAAGGCAGAAAGCAACAGGAACTCAGCACAGACACTGAAGAACTGGGTATTATGCTGAAGCCTCTGAACAACCATCAAGAGCAACTCCAAATGTCACACATGACAGCGGTCTAGTTAGAAAGACATAACTGCTGATACCACACATTGAGACCACTTTTAAAACTTTGTTTTAGAGCTCCGTTGGTTTCCTTAATATGGAATGAAAAAATATCAAGGAAGGAAAAGGCCTCTAATGACAAGTGTCAGCTATTTTCTAATTTCTAAGTTATCATCCTTACTGTTTCAATCGAAAAGTCTATTTAAGGTCTTAATAATATGAAAATATAAATAAATTGAAGGTAAATGACCAAGCTACTACACAGCCCTGTTAGAAGCCTTAATTCTCTCTCTCTCTTTTAAAGCTAGTGTGCTCAAAAATCTAATACCTGCACCGGGAGCTAAATTCCACAATTCACAGTGCAGCTGGTGATCATGCTGTAAAACTGCCCTCTCTGCCCTGAAGGAGTTATGCTAACAGCCTGCCCTACACTAACCGTCCAGCCTAGCATTCTTTCAGAATAAGATCACAACAACAACATCCCAAAGTAGAATAACATCTGTTGTTGCACTCAGTCTTTTCTACACACACAAACACAGAAAACAGGTCCAGAAGACAGAGGTCTCATCAAACAGGATTCCAGCATCTCGGGTCTGCTGAAGAAGTCATTCCCAAAAGATTCTCCTTTTTTAAAATGTAAAGAAAAATGTCCCAAAGTTCTGAAAGCAAAGAATGGAGAAGAACAATTTACAGGGTTGACATTCCATGAGGTAATCACGTTAAGCCTTTTGCAATAATAATGCAAACAAGTCTTATTCAATTTGAACTCACCCCTGCAGTTGTAAACATAAGAACAATCATCCTGGATTAGATCAGAAGTCCATCTAGCCAACCTTCCGGTTTCCCACATTGGTGAGCCAGATATTTGTACACAACCCAGAAGCAAGGCTGAAGGACAATTAGGAGTACCCTGAGTGATATTGCCTTTGGATCTGGGGATCACATATAGCCATCACATCTAATAGCCAACCTATCTGAATGCCTCGGAGAGAAGTTGGAATAGTTACTTTTTGGACTGCAGCTCCCGTAAGCCAGCAGTCAGCAGGGACACTGAACCCGAAGGATGCCAGCAGTCACAGTTCAAGGCCTAAACCCAGCTGCTAGTCCCAGTAGATTCATTGCTAAATGTATCAAAATCTTACCAAGAATATATTAACAAACGGGGGCGGGGAGAAAGACCCAGAAACATACAATGCACACTCCAATCCCAAACAAAGAGTGCAGTAACTACAGGACCATTGCATGGATTTGCCACACAAGCAAAGTGATGCTCAAGATTTCCCAACAAACATTTTTGTCATGTAAGGAATGAAAAATGTGAGACGCTCAATCTGGATCCACAAAAAGAAGCACGGGAGATCCTTATGTTGACTACTGGAGCGTACCAAAGAATTTGAGAAGAAAATCAAATTGCACGTTACAGATTACAGTGAAGCCTTTGATTTTATGGATCACAAAAAGCTATGGATTATTCTAAATGAAATGGATGTGCCACAACACTGAATTATCCTGACCTGTAACTGGACAAGAGATTGCTATCAGGACAAAATAAGGAGGAACAGAATGGTCTCCAAATAGCAAAGGAAATCAAGCATGACACAAGGGTGTTTTTCATCTCCACATCCGATAAATCTGCATGCAGGACATATTATACAGAAAGATGGATTAGATTTAGATGCAAGAAGTGAAAACTGGTGGGAAAGGCATTTAACATATGAAGACAATACCACGACGAGTATCCTATTGCCATTCCCTAGAGGAGACCCTGACTCAAATTGGGATTAGCAATTAAATTTGGGCCCCAAAAAGGAACTCATCCGGGCTCTAATTTCTGTAGACCAGTCGCTGGCAAGAACAGGCAGCAGAATGCTATTGGGTTTGTGTGCTACTTGTAGGTGGTCCTACTGGCCTTTGGTTTGCCACTAGGCCTTTGGACTAAACAGAACTTTGTTCTGATTCAGCACAGCCCATCTTATGTTTGCATCTTGCATGGCTACTCCTCTTTCAAAGCCATCAAAGCCAGTCGTTATCTCCCAATTCTAGGACATTAATTATGCAGCAAAGAAAGACAACCCACCCCAGCCATGCCCTTTTTAAGCCTGCCATGAGAGTCCCAAATGCTGTTCAGAAAGAAAACTCCTAGCTAGTGCCAGGGCAGGAACAGGAAGCTTGGGCAGAGTTAGGCCTCAAAGCCTTCCCATTTAGGCCTTCCTCCCGAGTGAGTCACATTTAGGTGTCTATCTGTCAGGTGGAGTTCCCAGAATGGAGAATTATGAGATTTATAGTCCAAAAAATCCAGAAATCTCATCCTTAATAAGCATCATAAGAGCTACTTCTCCTTTTTCGAAAGGCATGCATCCAATTCATTGTACAGCCACACAATCTACATGGATTTGATACCGTAGCAAAGGGGGAGACATACCTTGCAGCAAACTGCGAATGTCCAGGCTTGCAAGTTACACCATCTCATACTGATTATTTGTGATGGATCGAGAAAGGCAACAGGCAAGGAAGATCCCAACTAACTAAAAAGAGAGAGAAGAGACTGAGGGTTAAAAGGACAGCAAGAAGCTAAACGCTCAATCTTTCTTGCCCAAGCTCTCCAGCTCCCAGCCAAACACTGCGGCTGGGCAACAGACCAAACCATACTGAACCACCCACTGTTTATACAAGCTGTAATGTTGATCAGATTTTGAAAATAAAAGAAGTTCCCACAGCCACTTTTATTCTATCCTCGAAATAAATAAGACAAAGATCATCTTCCTTGGCTTCCAAGCGTATGAATTCTCAACATCCCCTGCCTGTCAGACTGAATTTCATAAACCAGTGACAGTTTTATGAATTTTACAGAGATTATGAGCTAATATCCTAAGCCTATTGTGTAATTGAACTTTCACAGTTGGCAAGAGTGTGGGAAGCCAGTCAAACTTCAAGCTGGTGCATATACTATGCCTGAAAGGGAGGTGAAATTCTGAATAGTATTTATTTATACCTCCCTCTTCTACCAAGACTGATTCCCAAAGGTGCTTGAAACACTTGCTGTATCTCACAAAATTACACCATAGGATATTAAGGATACTTAAGATATGACAGATAGTTGTCCAATTTTCTCTTGAATGCCTCCAGTATGGACCGTTTACCACCTCCGAGGTAACTGGCTCCATTGTTGTACTGTTAACAGTTAAGAAGTTTTTCTTGATATTCATCTGAAATCTGGCTTCCTGTAGCTTGTGCCCATTATTACATGTCCTGCACTTTGGGATGATCGAGAGCAGATCCTCTTTATGACTGTCTCTCAAGTATTTGAAAAGTGCTATTGTATCTCTCTCCTTAGTCTTCTTTTCTCAAGGCTAAACATGCCGAGTTCTTCCAGTCTTTTCTCATAAGGCTTGGTTTCCAGTCCTCAGATCATCCTTGCTGCCCTCCTCTGAACCTGTTGTAGTTCGTTGGCATCTTCAAGGTTAGGAGGACCAGTTGATGCTAAAAATGTCCTGCCATTCATCTGCTGTCTTGTCAGCTCTTCCATTTGTAAAAAGGTGTGATTGTTTGTGTGTACGCACATGCGATGTTATAGAATGCTACCCCACATTAAAAAAAACCATGCATCCACATAGTAAACAGGCATGTTAGGAAAAGCTGATCTTTCTTTCATTCCTTCCTTGGGAGAGATATTCATTCATTCAACCAACCAACCAATCAATCAATCAATAACTCTGCCTGTAGTCTGAAGTGCTACAGCCCAGAATTCAAACTTCTCACTCAGCACAATTAAACGAGCACCTCCTTCTGTGGCCGTTTGAACTGAATTGCACACACATTCTCTCTAATTAGAATACTACCCTCAGGGAAATGCAACACCCAATGGTGTCTGAGAGCTCCCAGATTCAAACGGCAATTTACTGACAGCCCAGTTTAACCCGGTGCATGGCAAAAGGGGGCTCAAGGGGGTCCTTGACGAGACACAGCACTAATTTTCCTAACAGAAGAGCGACTCTCAGGTTAGGAGATACACAAATGTCACTGCACAGAAAAGCAGCTTGTGCCTGGGACACAGATCTTCTCCAACCCCACTTGTGTCTCTCAGTAACCCTACAAAGGAATCTGGTGGGGAGGGGCGGCTTTTGGGACTGCCATTGGCAGCACTGCTAATTTCGTAGAAAGCATTAGCCCAAGAAGCTTCTAAGCAGCCTGAGACTAAAGGAGATGACCTAGGCTATGCCACAGGCCCTTGGAACATCCAAAGAGATAGGCAAATTTGTGGCCTTGGACTACAACTCCTATCATTCCCTGGGAACTGTAGACCTAAAACACAAATCTACACACCTCTAGCTATAATTATGCATGTGTGTATTACATAAACACACATACAAAGCCCGCACAATTGACAGGATTGTGATCAAAACACAGAGTCACCAAGAAACAACAGGGATGTATCAACATGTTCAAGTAAACCTCAAGGTTTACAGAAATACAAGAAATCAAAATGTTTGAACAGCTGAGTTTCTGCATCAGCAGGGACTGGACAAGAAGACACTTCCAAATCTAAAGTTCTGTGACTCTGGAAAAAAAAGTCTTAAGGAAAAATATCTAAGGGAAAAAATATACCCAGATATGCCCGCACTTGTTGAAATACATTTGGGCATTTACATAAGCATCACTAGCAACTATTCAGTCACTATCTTGTACTGAGCTACCATAAGAAAGTGGACGTGGTGGTGCTGCGGGTTAAACCGAGGAAGCCTCTGTGCTGCAAGGTCAGAAGACCAGCAGTCGATCGGATCCATGCGACGGAGTGAACTCCCGTTGCTTGTCCCAGCTTCTACCAACCTAGCCATTCGAAAGCATGTAAAAATGCGAGTAGATAAATAGGTACCACCTTGGTGGGAAGGTCACGGCGTTCCGTGTCTAGTTGCGCTGGCCACTTGACCACGGAAACTGTCTACGGACAAACGCTGGCTCTACGGCTTGGAAACGGGGATGAGCACCACCCCCTAGAGTCGGACACGACTGGACTAAATGTCAAGGGGAACCTTTACCTTTACCTACCATAAGAAAGTCAAAAATTCCTCATGGAATCTTTCTAGACTCTACTTTCTAGACCACTCTAGAATAAAGGGAAGAAGCATGGCACTGAATCATACAGGTGGACTGACGCAATCGTGTGAAGGCAGGTTAACACCCATGTAGTTTTCACAGATGCAGTTATCACACCTTAGAACACCCTCCGCTGTCGTGATAAGCTTAGTGCTTAGCAAAAGAAAGCACATTCAGCCATGGACAAGACGACCATACACAGAGGCTAAGCAGGTGCAGCTCAGACTGCGGCTGGAAAGGGAGACCACCGGAAACACCAAAAGATGCCCAGATGAAAAGCAGGGCATGAACGTAGGAAAATAAACGTAACATACAGTGCAAAAACAGCCCTGAGCATGGCTGCACATTACCAAGAGGAGGAGGAAGGCAGGGTATGCATATTTTAAATACATAAATAATAAATATTTCCTGTAATGAGAATTGTTTCCGTGGGCTTGCACTGCACCTGGTTTGCACAAATCCTGGCCTGTAGTTCCTCTAGACCAGGGGTCCCCAATCCCCGGTCCGCGACCCAGCAGCGGTCCACGGCCTAGGCAGGACCGGGCCACGGACACAGATCTCCTGCCCCCCCCGCGAGCACCCCCCGCGAGTGCGCCCCGCGCATGTGCGTGAGCGCGACACGCCCCCCCACAAGTGCTACATGCCCCCGCGCATGCACGCGAGCGCGACACACCCCGCGGTTGGGAAAAGGTTGGGGGCCACTGCTCTAGACAGCTGAGAGAACTCTAAGAATAGAACTCCCAAAAGACATTGTCGCAAATTGCTCCACTTCTGGCTGGAGTTTTGATGCTGCCAAGATGCTGAAAATAGCAGAGCAGCACCAACCACCCTATGCATCTACCCCTTCCTGCCAGCAGCAGCCTGGCCACACGCAATGGACCAGATGCCGGCTTTGCACGCCTACGAGAAAACAAGGTCTTATCAGGACAGCAGTTAACAAACAAGAAGCTGGCTACCTGCCTTCCCCATAGTTGAAGCATGCTGCAACCTTGTTACCAAATTAAGCAAGGGCCGGGAGGGTGGCAAGGTACATGCAATTAGCACAGAACACAATGAGACCCAAGAAAGAGCTTGTTACCTGGAAGCAAGCAGTCCCAAAGGAGACCCCAGCTACAATGCTCATTTTCGAATCCATCGTTTTCACCACCAAATTGAAACAACCCTGTTGGGGGCAGAGGAGGAGAGAAAAAATAATGTACACCTGAGAACTTCTGAGTTAATTCCTGCCCACAAAGAAAAGGAGGGAGGGAGGAGAGAGAGAAAGAACGAATTTGACTTTATCTCTCAAACATGGATAGAAACTAACCTTGGCTTACATTAGCCTAAGGACTTTGATCTGACCGAGAATTTGCAGTGTACCTCTGGAGGCAAGCTGCCCCAATTTCACTTATTTGACACAGCTCCTTTATTGCTGTGTACTTTCCAAAGGTCAGTTCTGACCTCCAGGGAGCACGGATCTGAAACGGTGTCCCAGTCGCCATAAAACAATCTCAGTCACTGCATCATCTTGGGCTGCTCCTTGTTGCTACATCCTCAGAGATCACAGAAATTCACCTCCAGTTTCTATTTAAGGGATGAAGCAAAGGGTTACACTGACCTAACTCCTACAGTAAGGCTCAACGAGAGTAGGCCCCACTGAATTAATGGGACTTCGCTAAACCAGCACTTATGGAAGTTCCACTGACTCGGCACGTCTCCTGTAGAGTTGGGGCTAACGACTGAATTTAGATTATTTCATGTCATCACCAGATGTATCTGCCCTTCCATGGGAGACTAAATCTCATGAGCACCCCGGCAGCCTTTGGCTGAATAAATCTCCTTCCCCCACCCCACCCACACAAGATGGTCAAACACCCTTACGTTTTCATACACCTTCCCTTTGGCTTTTTCAAGATCCTTCAGATCTGCTGTTGTGCAGTTGTTTAAGGACTTGCAGCAGCTCATGGGAATCCCATTCTGCTTGAAGTAGGCACTTGTGTTCCAGTCAGTGAAGTTGAGCACACCGCAGCAATGCAACTGTTGCAAGGGAGTAAAACAAGGGAGGGCGGATCACACAGCACGGCCAGCATACTCAACTTCTGCATACCCTGCTCAAAAATATTAACATCCTACCAATCCACCCATGTGCATCCAACACGGCTGCTGCCGACAATCCTCCAACACTCACCTGTCAAACAGACTGTTTGTAGTGGGACAACTTCAACAAATTTCAAGAATTCAAACCACACTGAAATTCTGCAGCATCAGCTCTCTACACACACGTTCACACCGTTCACTTTCCTCCTACACCAAACCATTCACCTGACATACTGTTCATAGTCCAAGAGAAAATAGTCTCTCTCTCAATTGCACAGGTGGGGAACCTTGGTTTGTCCAAATGCTTTAGACTACAAATCCCACAATCCCATACTGGTTAGGGTTTCCAGGAGTAGAAGTCAAAAGCAATCTGAAAGGCAAAAGGTTCTCTGCTCCTGTGCTGTTGAATTTTCAGCACTGAATTCACCCACAAGGGCATTCCACTGAGACTCAAAATAAGGCACTGCAGGGCTGTGACGGCTCCATGGCTTCCACACATACTGTACAGGATACATACATACAAAGAAACTGTATGTATGTATGTACGTATTTGACTTCTATCAACCCTGAGTGCTCACTGGAAGGACAGATCCTGAAGCTGAGGCTCCAATACTTTGGCCATCTCATGAGAAGAGAAGACTCCCTGGAAAAGACCCTGATGTTGGGAAAGTGTGAAGGCAAGAGGAGAAGGGGACGACAGAGGACGAGATGGTTGGTCAGTGTCACCGAAGCTACCAACATGAATTTGACCAAACTCCAGGAGGCAGTGGAAGACAGGAGGGCCTGGCGTGCTCTGGTCCATGGGGTCACGAAGAGTCGGACACGACTTAACGACTAAACAACAACAATTTGACTTCTATATCAGCCATTTGGCTGCCAAGGCCACTCTGGGCCGCTTACATATTAAACAAACATAACATCAGAAAACAATTCAAAACAATAAACATAATAGTTATAAAATCAAAATTAAACACAAGCACACCAACAAACCCAATAAGCAGTCAGTGGAGAAGTAAAAGAAATGCTTTGCAATTGTTTAAAAAGGGACCATTGCTAGGGATAAAAGTATGGAGTTTCTAGAATGTTGGGAGGAGAGCTAATTGTGTGATCATTAGATCCTTTCCCCAAAAATGAAAATCTGAGCCTCGGGTTCAATTCTTCCTTGTCTGTGCCACAGACACATAAATTGTTTAGGAACCAAGTCCTCATGAAAATAGTCCCCCACCCACCCCCCAACCAAAGATTTGGGTCTGCCAATTACATGCAGGGATGGAAGTTTTCTAATTCTAGGACTTCCAGTCACAGAAGTCACTGAGAATCCCCGGGCAGGAGAAAACAGAAGGCAAAACAGATGTCTTTCTATCTTCATATTGTGCTTCTTTCAATGTGATTTGGTTGGAAAGAAGAAGGGAACAGTTGCATTACTCAGTTGCATTACTTCCCAGGAGTCACCATGGGGAGTAGTTCAGTGAGAGGCTCCCCCATAGAGTTGAATGGGTGGTGAGATTACCCAACCCACTGACCACTGGGGCAATTTCCATCTCTTTTGTCTACTGGTTTCTCCTCCATCAGTCCCAGACATCTGCCTGAGGAATTCTAGGTGTCTTTTGGAGATGGAAGTTCAGAATTATGAAAATCCCATCCCTAACCACATGTACAGCTTTGACCTTGGGTTAATAAAGAGATTGGTGCTCACTATCAGCCCATGCACTGCTCTGCTTTAGATAGCTCCACTGCCAAAGGTCAGGTGGACAGCAATTCAGGAGGAAGTGTGTATTGTCATGTTCCCTCCTTTAATGGAATTCACTCTTTACAGAAACTCAATTAATACATATTTTACTGTCCTTCAGGTACCAAGACAAAACCCCATCTTCTCCAAGGCTACTCAAATATTTCAGTTTTCAATAATATTGCATTCTAGTTTTAATATCTATCTTGTTTTCTTTATAATCTTTTTTAAATTGCAAGTATGGTCTTTCATAAGCCAGGTTAGGCACTTTGGGTGGGTCTAGGGCAGCGATGGCGAACCTATGGCACGCATGCCACAGCTGGCACGCAGAGCCCTTTCTGCAGGCACACGAGCCATAAGTCGCAACTCCCCCCCCTGCAGCCAAACCTCAGGAGGCGGCTGCAGCCGCGGTGCTAGCACTTCAACAGGCGGCGGGCCAGGATCCGGAGCAGCTGGCAGCGGATCCGGAGTGGGGTCTCGAGGCACCTCCGTGCCCAGGATTCCCCCTTCCGCCGCCACTTCCGGTTCCGCCAATGCGGCACGTTGCCCGCTGGTTGTTTCTTTTTCCCCAGTTTGGGCACTCAGGCCCAAAAAGGTTCGCTGCCACTGGTCTAGGGGGCCAATTTTCCATAGTCCAATAAAAATGGATCAAAATATAGGGGCAAGAATCTTCCCCAGCTGCAATATCCCCTTTATGCCATGTACTTCAGGTAAGAGAGGACGTGACCTTTAGGGATGATGAACTTCCCTCTGCTATGATAACCTGCCGAGTCAGAAGTGGCACATCCTGGAGTGTTCAGCAGCACATAAAATACCCCACATAAAACAAAACATGCCAGAAATCAGTGTAACAAAGCATCGTTCATCTTACAGCAGGCTGAAATGCAAGCATTTTAATTTATGTTTCATGTTCCCCACCTGAAAGAGATCTTATTTTTATTTTTGAAATAACACCTGGCTAGAGAATTCAAGGTGAAATCCAAAAAAGTAAGTTTTCTGAGCTTTGATTTGAACAGGAGGCCTCACATGTAACTTCTAGTACAGACACAAGCTGAAGGTTGTCCAGCTTACTGAAGGAACCACAGACAGGGCAGGTATGCCAATTCTGAAGAGGAGAGAAATAGTGGCTCACCGTGGTCTGAATGGTATCAACTGCCTTGCTGCGCTCATCTTTGCTCCCGCTGTATTTCTCCACAGCAGTTTCATAGTTCTTCTTAAAACTGTCTTTAATCTGCACAGGAAGGAGAAAGAGTTATCACATGTTTAAAGTTTTAAAAGAGGAAGGCATGTTAGTCTGTGAGAGCGTATCTGGCAAAAAGAAAAGAAAAATAAAAAATAAAGAAGACAAAACCGCTGTGGCACCTTTAAAGATCAACTGCTATATTTTAATATGAGCTTTCGTGGACAAGTCCACTTCCTCTTATGCCATAGCAGTGAGTCTTTAAGGTGCCAGAACATTTTTGTCTTATTTTTAATTTTTATTTTGTTTTTGCCTGATAACACACGTTTAAAGAAACAGCTCGCTAAACAAGTCTGAAGCTGTTAACATTTTAGGGAAACAAAGCAATCAGGTTTCAATAGAAAAGAAGCACCCTGCATGGCTACATAGCAACACAAAACCCCTCCGAAGAGGCTTTCCATTATATGTGAGGGAAGCGGAGGAATGCCTTTTCTCAGGTGGCCCCAGTGACAGTTCAGCTGTTTTCAGTCCCTGTCAGTTTCATACAGGTTCATCAATCATAAACTCTGTCCCATTTCTACATTAATTTTTAACAGAATTTTTAAAGCTCATATCATTTTTTTACATGTTAATACTCTGGTTTCTCTTCCAACCGTATAAATCTTCTTGCCTTTTACAAATTTTTACATGTCATTTATAGTAAGATAAACATTTTATGCCAGTGACAATAAAACACATTTCATATACGCTTCAATGCATTTTTAAAGCTAAGAACCGTGTCACAGAGTTCAGAGAATGAAGAAAACAGTAGGAAAAGGATATTCCTTTCTAGACCGTGCCTTGGGAGTTGTGAATGACGTTAGCTTGTTTCTAAATATGGACTGAACCAAACCCTAGAACACCCCTAGTAAGGCTATCATATTATTTGGGAAACAGAAGCTGCCCGTTCCCAAACACCTTCTCTAAAGCGACTTCAGAAGCTAACATTTGTTATAAGCATAATTTTAAAGTTATTATGCAGTGCAATTCTTTCAAAGGACGTGTTTGGTTCTCTGGCTGAAGGTTTTTTACACCTGAACATTTCCGCACATCAAACATCACCCCTAAGGGTCCAACTGCTGTGCTCCCTGCCACCGAAATCCCATTGTCCCTCTCCCTGTTGTCATTTAGGAACCAGCTAAAGTCATACTTTGCTATGAAGCCTTCAGGTATAACAAGCAACTGCTACCTTTATTCTGGTGTATCTTGCATCTCTGCGCTTGCAACTATGCTTTTAGTAAGGTTTGTGTGTTAGATTGTGTTTTGGATAGGGTGCTTGCTACCGAGTTCTTCACAAGAAGGAATAATATAAATAAATAAAACACATGAATTAAAATATGTGTGGAGAATCTCTGGCCCTCTAGAAAGTTTGGACTTGATCTCTCATCAACCACAGTCATGCATGGCCAAACGTATGGCATTATAAGAGCTGGAGACTGTTCTTCACCCCTGCCTTAGTGCAGTGATACACTGAGCTCAGAAGGAAAAACCTGATTCAGTTAAAGCTGGATATGGTCCTACTGCATGCACCTGGAAGGTAGAAAGCCAACATGGTATTACAAAAGGCCGCAGCCCTATTAAAAACGTACAGAGACATGGAAAGAAACACAAACTCACCTCATGTCTGAAGACAAAACCCACAATGGCCACCACCAGCACAACAAGGAAGATAAGGGTTAAGAACATGCCATACTGTGGATGGGAACAAAAGAAAATTAAGACCAATAGACAACATCCTCACTACTGCCATACTATAGAGAATCTCCACAAAATACATCCTAAATTCAACCACCACACAAGCTGGGGGTGAATGTTCCCCATCCATGGAGAATAAGCCAAAACAGAAGTAGAGTCCAGCTGTGTCCAATGTTTCCCCCACATCTGGATTTTCCACATTAAGAACCGGGATGCACAAAGTAGTATTCTGATATGGCTGAACTTGCAGATGCTATCAGGATGATGTTATTGTCAGGGCTCCACAATGGTTTTGCAGGACTCATAGATATCCAGTATTCATTATGTCCCAACTTGGGAATGGAGAGCACCCAGCCCTTCAGATGTTCTTGGACTGCAACTAGCCACAGGAACCAACAAAGAGTTGCAATCCAATCATACTGGGAGGGCAACGTGTTCACTACCCCTGTCCTAGCTATCAAGGACAACTTTGCCACAAGAGGACTGTTATTTGCAGTAAAAGCTGAAAAGAATCAGGAAAGGATATCTGTGGTTTACTACTGTATTCCGTACTGAAAACCATTCCCTACATAAGTCCTTTAAAAGACCTAAAGTACATCATTTGTGGTTGGTTTACTTTTGCAGCATGCATTATTATGCCCTTTTACCTAAAGTTCCTATAATTACCTGTGAGCTTGGGGTGGCTTTTTTTAAAATGTAAAAAACTATGGTTGAAACAAATAAATCACCTGCCTGACATTTAGCTACTTGGCTAAACTTTAACACAGATCTTTGTCATGTGGCTGTGTTGAATCCATGCTTCCCCACCCGGAAAAAGCATATCATTTAATTCTGGCATCAGCTATGTATTAAAGGAGTCTGTCCTAGCTGAGCAGCATCCAATACTACAATAAACTCTGTTTGACACTGGAGACACAGTGATTACATGTAACCCTTAAGCTACATGAGCAAAAGGTAACAAATGAGTATATGAGGAAGCCAGGGGTCAGTCATTTTCTTGTTGCTAGATCAGAGTTTTGAAGTAGCTATTCACAAGTAACACAGATGCCTGTAACTACTTCCTTTAGGGATAACAAGGACATAAGTTACAGTTCAAAAGTAATTTAAGTAATTACTTTTTAAAACTGTGTGCAACTATTATTCAACGTTACTTTTTTAAGGGCACCTCCACATGCATTTTGACAGGAAATAATCAAGCTTTAGGCCATTCTCTTATCCCTTGTAAATGACAAGGAAAGTTTTGTTTTGTTTAATCTTTTGCATTTTTAAGTATTCTCAAGATGGAGCATCAGGTTTGGTCACCAGAAGAAATTTCCCAGTAATTTTTAGGTCTCACTAATGATAATAAAACATGTTAATAATGCACAATCAAATGAATTACTTTTGCATCCAAATGATGCAAATGATAAGGCTCAGCAACCTGTTTGTCTCAAGGTAATCAGTAACAAAACAAGTTTCTTTTAAAAAATGGCATGCCAAGCTGTGGTTAGGACTTGAATTCATACAAGCTGAATTAACTGATTGGCCACTATAAGATTTGTGGTCTGATCTTTCCTATGTTCTTACCAGAAATGGGAAAAGTTATTTTTCGGGACTACAACCCAATCACTACCTCAGCCGGTCAGCAAGTAGCCACCAGGTATTCTGGGAATCGTAGTTCCCCTCCTCCACCAAAAACTTTCATCATTTCTTGTTCATACTATATTGCATCCATTACCCAAGGAATAGATAAACATAGTACCACATTTATGACCACATCATCCCAGTCCTGGCTCTCTTCACTGGTGACCCATTGTGTCCTGGATTCAAGGTTTTGACACATGTATAAAGCCCTCTACGGTTTTGGACCATGTTATTTGTCGGAGCGTTTCTCCCCAATGTCCTCTGCCCGACCCACCAGATCTTCTGAGGCTAGGCTCCTCTGTGTAGTCACCCCAATGGAGGCTCAGAAGTCTTCTACAAGAGACAGGGCCTTCTCCACAGTGGCTCCAACCTTCTGGAACCAGCTCCTGGAAGAACTATGCCTGGCTTCCTTCCTGTTGTCATTTAGGACACAACTCAAAACATTCCTTTTCCGGGAGGCCTTTCATACTGCTATCACCAGGAAATTGTTTATGGCATCATTGGTTTTTGTCCTTTTAGGTGTTTTAATTTTACTATTTATTGTTTGTTTTATATATGTTTTAATTCGTTGTTAAACCACCCAGAATAGGGCACTAATGGGGCGGTATCTAAATTAAATAAATTAATTTATTATATAAATTATATAAATAAAATAAACATATAAATTTATTGAACACATTCTATGTGTCACTGATGCACAGAGAACTATGGACATGTTTGTTGTACATGCATTTCAAGGGAAACACAGAGGGAAAGAGCAACACTGGGGGAAAGTCAGGGTGGAAGGAGGGAAGGCGTGTGATGATCTACATTTTGCAAATGAATTGATAAAGCTTACAAAAAGGGAAGAAAGTGAGTGAGGCACAATAAACACAGGCCATTATAGCTGCAGATCTAGGAACACCACGGCAGGTCAAGAATGTCTCCTCCCCAATACTTACCAATTTTAGCATCCATGTGCTCCCCCGGCAAGTGGCAAAACAACCAAAGGTACCTAGAAGGATGACAACTGACCCAGTGGCAATCAGGATGTAGGGCACGTTGGTGGCCTTCTCATTTAACAGGGAGAAGTACACTTCCAAGCTCACCTTCCCCCAGATGCCTACAGCCAAAAGGATAATGCCAGAGAACTGGAGAAAACAGAGAGAAATCCATCATTTGAAATGTCCTACTGGGCAACGGTTTGTACGAGAACAGGACAGTAAATTGTAACTGCCGAGTCAAACAAAGCGACTGGCACTGCACACACGTCTCAGATCCACAGTTCGAAGCTGGATTAACTCATACAAATCCATAGTATTGCCTAGATTCACACACAGTCACTGATACAGAATCCTCGTTCTGTCCCAAGGGATTCATCAAAGAGCTGGAGAGTAAGGCAGCCTTATGCGGGTCAGCATAAGCAACCCGCAGGCCTAGGTCTAATACCAAAAACCAAAATCAGGCTGCCATTCTGACCTTTGGCAACAGGAGGGATAAGGAAGATTTGACCCTACAGATATTTTGGACCACGACTCCAAAAGCCCCAGCCAGCGCAGCCAATAATAAGAAGGAACTGCAGGAGTGACAGCCCAAGGAGCCTCCTAGCAGGGCCAACCTGTTCCTCTATGTAGGGGTTGCAGCTGCAGTCTACGTCCTGCATGCATCTCATCCCAACATGCTACACATCCTTTTTCAAGATCTATGCATCAGCCCATCATGTTGAAGATCGCTGGACTAGTGTGGTGGAGACTATCTAGGGGAGGGCTTTCACACTCTATGATACTTGATCCAAAAAAGTAACTGTCTGGACTACAACTCTCAGAATACTGATGGTCCAGATCGAAAACCAGGTCACTTTGTCAAGCTCTGATATTAAATGAGGGTGCTGGTGATTGAATCTAGAATCTTTCTGCACACAGCTGATCTATATGCAACCTGTGGTATCAGAAAAATAAAGTTGGAAGTACTGTACACTAAAAAGCTCTGTACCCTGGTTTATGTTTCATCTTTCATTTCACAAAGCCTTGTATGAGCAGAGATCCATTTCTTGAAGGGAGGGAGAATTAGTTTTCTCTAACAAAAGATGAGCTTCCTTACCTAATTCCTTCAAAAGCATGCAAATCCAGACTGTTCTCTGAATCCCACTCACTCCTCTCTCAGACATGTGCCTGTATACAGACGCCCACACTCATCTCTCTAAGGTGCACAAACAAGAGAAGATACACGGCATCCACACACCAGAATGGCTTCTCCCAGAGGAAACTACACTCACCCGACTCCAAAGCCTGAAGCCGCAGCGAGGAAAGGAAAGCACAGGGATTACTGATTGCATTCCATATCTTATTTGTTATTCACCAAACAGGGCCAACAAAGTCAAAGGGCACATTGATAAAATATGATTAAAACAGACAGGGCAGGCCATGTCTACACAAACTAAAATACCTGGATCTAAAATACCTGGAGGGCACCAGATAGCTTTCCCGAATCTGTAGCTTGGTGAGGCACTTAAAATTCTCCATAATTCTGGAGACTGAACTACAGCTTTCTAGCAGGTAGTTCTAACCACCTCATTAAACTACAGATCCCAGGGTTCTTTTATGAGAGCCATACCAGCATGGGATCAATCTGGTATAACTACATACTGCAGATAAATTCTGTGAATGCTGCACAAGGGATCGACTTCCTTTATAATTTTTAGGAGAGTAAGACGAGGAGGAAAGATTTACACAGAGAATTAAGAGGCAGGATCACAGCAAGAATCTGGTTATTCTCCATTAGAAGAGTATGGACAACTGACACCTACAGACCATGGGGGTGGGGGAAGTCTATGCCAAATTACTATTTATGGGGCTCAGAAACACAGAGGTGGAATGTGCACAGTCTCTCCATAAAACAGGCGTGGGCAACACTAGCCTTCAAGATGTTTCTGCCTTAGAACTCGCTTTAACCCTCTCCAACATAGCCAACAGCTAGGAATGGTGTGATTTCCAGAGCAAAAGCACTTGAAGGCCACAGTTGTCCACAACTTCCCTAAAGGATCTGCCCAAAAAAAAAGGAGGGGGAGCGCAGCACACGGCCACAATAAATATGTCTATCCAACAATATTGAATGCTCTGAAGAGGGAGGCAGAGATGGGGCACATGCAACACCCCTAACCAACAACGGCGGAAAGAGATGGGGCAGGAGCCCAGTTAGTTTCTTTATGGGAAATCTGCACCTTTGCAGTGCAGAAAGAACATATCCTATAACACCGAGCCTGAGAGCTCTTTCCATTTAGTTTGTTAACAAGTTCTTGCATAGTAAATGTTGTAGCCATTTAAAAACAACAACAACAACAACCCACAATGCAAACTACTGTTCAACCTGGGATGAGAGAAACTGAAAGGATCAAGGGGAGCGTTTGACCTACAAAAAAAATGGGACACACCCTTCTCGATGGGGTGAAGAAAGGGAACGTCCAAGGGGGTATTTGCCTCCTGTTAATTAGAGGGGTTAGGAGACCGGAAAAGGCACGGAGGAAGCTTGACTCCCACCTTTTGTTCCCTATCTGTGACGGACTACAGCTCCCATCATCCCCAGCCAGCCAGCCGGCCGGCCGGCTGGGGATGATGGGAGCTGTAGTCCATCACAGACGGAGAGCAACAGGTTGGAAAAGATCGGGGCCCTGCACAATAGTTTCTCCGGAAAAAGCACGAAGGTAGGAGGAAGAGGGACGTTGCCTGCTGCCCTACAGACCTGGTGGGGGCGAGGCACTCCGCCCTGCCCCATTGTTCTCTATGGGGCTCTGCCCACCCCCACCCCCAAGATGGAAGGCTCCCTCGCCAGCAGCTCACCCAGAAGATGAAGCTGTAGATGAGGAGGACGCTCTTGAGGCAGGTGATGACCGGCTTCGTCTGCAGCCGCCGCGAGGAGGACGCCATGCCCGCCCCAAAACCTACACGCCGACGCCACGCAAGGGATCC
This sequence comes from Intellagama lesueurii, assembly GCA_037013535.1. NCBI lineage: Eukaryota > Metazoa > Chordata > Lepidosauria > Squamata > Agamidae > Intellagama > Intellagama lesueurii. The sequence continues at coordinate 22,714,495 of JBAJHW010000010.1, read as the reverse complement.
CAGCTGGACGCCGTCTTCCTCTACCCGCTCGCCGAGCCGGAACAAGCCGAGCCCGTCCGGAAATTGCCGAACGGAAGACTCGGACACTCGCCGCCACCCCCGCCACCTATCCCGCTCCGCCGTCCACTCGGAATTCGCCGAACACCTACGGAAGTTGCCGAAAGGGAGAATCCGGGGCCCGTCGCCAGGTGTGTCCTCCCCCCCCCCGAGAAACAGGGCCGGAGGAACCCGAAAGATTCCGGAAGTTGTCGAAAGGAACCCGGACGCCTCTTCTCCGCCGTGTCTCCCTAGGCAACAAAGGCATTAGAACCGCAAAAGCCCTGCCGCCCGTATTGTTTTTTTCCGAACATTCACGGGAGAAGCCGAACGGTTCCGAACGCTCCCCCAGCCGCTTTCTTTGGTTTGGAGAGGAGAATCGAGGACGTTGGAGTTTTCTACCACCAGATGGCGCCAGCCCAGCAAAGTAGAGTTGATTCTGTATTTTCACTTGCAGGTGCAAATACACATTCCTGAAAGAAAACTGTTGGTTTGAAGCAAAAAAAAAATAATAAAAATAAATATGATTGAAACTATTACCCCTCCAGAACTTCTGGACTGAAACTTAGTCCTTGTTTCCTCCCTTCCACCCCTCAGAAAGCTAGAAGACCTTTGAGTTCTCTGCCCATAACGAGATTAAAATCCCATTATTATTATTATTATTTTCCTCTTAGGAGGTGTTCGAGGGGCTGATGGCCCGAAATATTAACCTTTCATTCGATTTATTGATTATCTGATTTTCTCAGTCACAAAACCTGCTGGCTGAGCCTTAAGCTGAAACTCCCTCATGGGCACATCCAGCCTTAGTGTATATGAAGCCAAGTCAAGCGGCGGCCTCAGGCAGCAAATGTATTTTATTTTATTTATTACCCCACCAATAAAATAAAATACATTTGCTGCCTGAGGTTCTCCAGCGTGCCTCGACTTACGAACGTCCTTACTGCCGAACGTTTCGACTTACGACCAGCTCACCAGGTGCTTCGACTTACGAACAAAAAACCCCCGAGCGGGGTAGGCGGGAAATTTAAACTTTCAGTGAACCGTTGGCCAGCAAAGAGGCTGCTTGTTTGCTACCTCGCTCGTCCCAGCGGTTAGAGAGTGTGGATACGGAGAGAGAGAGACTTCAGACTGCCTGGTGCTGTACTTGTACGTACTGTATTTTTTTTTTTTGCCCTTTTTTTGATTTTTGGATTTTTGACTTTCTTTTTTAAAACAGAGAAACTGCCTGTTCTGGGTGAGTACACTGTATTTACTGTACAGGGTTTTTTTGCAGCTTGGGTTTGGGCTTGGTGGCTGGGGGGGGTTATGTTTCTGTGCTCTGATGGGTCTTGCAGTGTGGATTTAAAATGTGAAAAGTAGACTGTAATATTAAATTAAATGTGAAAATTAGACTGTACAGTAATTTTAAAATGTAAAATTTATTTATTTATTGTTGCATTCTGTGGCTTCTAGGGTTTGTGTACTGTGACCTCTCTTTTGTTTTAAAATGTGTGGGTATTAAATGTGGCTCCAAAGTCTGTCTGTTTTAAAATCAGAAAATATTCCGTGAGGGGCTGTTGATGCAGGCAGGCTGTAAAATGCAGTTTAGACTCCAAAGTCTTTTTTTTCCTTAAAATCAGAAAATATTCTGTGAGGGGCTGTGCTGGCTGATTTGCTCTAAAATGCAGTTTAGACTCCACAGTCTTTATGTTTTAAAATCAGAAAATATTCTGTGAGGGGCTGTGCTGGCTGGTTTGTTTTAAAATGCAGTTTAGACTCCACAGTCTTTCTGTTTTAAAATCAGAAAATATTCTGTGAGAGGCTGTGCTGGCTGGTTTGCTCTAAAATGCAGTTTAGACTCCACAGTCTTTCTGTTTTAAAATCAGAAAATATTCTGTGAGAGGCTGTGCTGGCTGGTTTGCTCTAAAATGCAGTTTAGACTCCACAGTCTTTCTGTTTTAAAATCAGAAAATATTCTGTGAGGGGCTGTGCTGGCTGGTTTCCTCTAAAATGCAGTTTAGACTCCACAGTCTTTCTGTTTTAAAATCAGAAAATATTCTCCGAGGGTCTGTGCTGGCTGGTTTGCTCTAAAATGCAGCTTAGACTCAAGTCTCTTCCCCCCATTGTCTTCTCTCTCTCTCTCTCTCTCTCTCTCTCTCTCTCTCTCTCTCTCTCTCTCTGCTCTCTTTTTGTGCTGAGGGGGTCTGTTTGCTGGAATAATGGTTGCTGGATTCTGTGGCTCCTAGGGGTTTGTGTACTGTGGTGTGCTGAACAGTACTCATGGCTCCAAAGAAAGAGCAGAGCAAAGGGAAGAAGAAGATCATCTCCACTGAAATGAAAAAGGACATCATCAAAAAGCATGAAGATGGCATGCGTGTGACTGACCTGGCCGCTGAATACAAGATGGTTACAAGGTGGTTTCAAAAGTCCCAAAAGAGAAGTGGCATCCACAGCGTTGTAAGACATGGGGAGGCTGCAAGTTCTGACCATGCTGCTGCAGAAGCCTTCAAGTTGGACTTTGCCGAATTCATCAAGGAAGAAGACTACCTCCCCCAGCAAGTCTTCAACTGCAATGAGACAGGGCTGTTCTGGAAGAAGATGCCCAGGAGAACCTTCATAACTCAGGAGGAACAGAAAATGCCAGGCCACAAACCCATGAAGGACAGATTGACCCTTTTGCTCTGTGCCAATGCCACCGGCAATCTGAAGATCAAGCCTCTGCTGGTGTACCACTCCCAGACTCCTCGCCCATTCCACCGAGAGAACGTTAACAAGGCCACACTGCCTGTCATGTGGAGGGCCAACTCAAGAGCTTGGATGACAAGGCAGCTGTTTATGGAATGGCTCTATGAAGTGTTTGCACCCACTGTCAAGAAATATCTTTCGGACAACCAGCTTCCTGAAAGGTGCCTTCTGCTGATGGACAACGCCCCGGCACACCCCCCATCCTTGGTGGATGATCTCGACGAGGATTTCATCAGGGTCAAGTTCCTCCCCCCCAACACAACACCTCTTCTGCAGCCCATGGACCAGCAAGTGATCAGCAACTTCAAGAAGCTGTACACAAAGGCACTCTTCACCAGGTGCTTCAATATCACCGAGGAGACATCCTTGACCCTGAAAGAGTTCTGGAAGACACATTTCAATGTCCTCCAATGCGTCAGACTCATTGACAAGGCCTGGCAAGATGTCACAACTCGGACCTTGAACTCAGCCTGGAGGAAACTGTGGCCAGAATGTGCCACATACAGTGGCACTGAGGTGATTGATGCACAGGTGGTGAGGGACATCATCTCCATGGGTGTAGACATGGGTCTGGATGTTGACGAGGAGGATGTAGAGGAGCTGGTTGAAGACCACGAAGAGGAGTTGACGACAGAAGAACTTGCAGAACTGCAAACCGAGCAGCAGAAGGCTTTTGTGGAGGAGCTTTCCACTGAGGAAGAGGCAGTGCAGGTTAGCAGCGAGGAGATAAAATCCATTTGCAAGAAATGGAACAAGTGCCAGGACTTCTTTGAGAGGCACCACCCAAACAGGACTGTTACAGGAAGAGTTAAGGACATGGTGAACGACAACGTGGTCAGCCATTTCAGAAAGATTCTGCAGCGCAGGATGAAGCAGACGAAATTGGACAGATTTTTCGCCAGGATGGAGCCTGCAGCCAAGAAATAGCGACAGGGAGCCCCTGGAGAAGATGACCCAAAGGAGGGGACCTCTACCTCCCAATGATGACCATCTCACCACCCACCTGCCTGTCCTCCAGCCAGAAGTCACTGTGATGTCCTCCAGAAGACACCGAAAGCTAAGTGACCTCTCTTTTGTTTTAAAAGGTGTTGGTGGGTGGGTTTAAAAGGTGCTTGGTTTGGTTTAAAATGTGTTTTGTTTAAAAGTTGCTTGGTTTGTTTTAAAAGGTGTTGGTTTAAAATGTGTGGGTTTAAAATGTGTTTTAGACTCCAAACTCTCTTCTCCCCCCCCCCCCCCCAATTGTCTTCTCTCTCTGTCTTCTCTCTTTTTGTGCTTAAAAGCACAAACCTTTGTCTGAGGGGTCTGTGTGCCCCAGTGATGACCTTCTTTCTTTCTTTCCTCTTTTCCCCATTGTTCCCTCCCTCCTTTCCTGCCCTTTTTTAACCTAAGTCATCTTGTATAAAAGCAAGTAAAATCGGATTTAACGGTGAAATAAAATCCAATAAGAGCACCCCCAGCATAAAAACCATGGCTCCACAGCCAGATACCTAAACCGCTGAGCTATCCAGCCAGCTAAAATCAACTAAATGCATTCAAATTTATTAAAACCAATTCAGTGTACAGTTTAAAACAACACCACATAGCAGGGGTAAACATTCTACACCAGCCTTAAAAGGTGTGTTTTCCCACATTTTTAAAAATGAGTCAAGAGTGGGAAGTAATTGCAGTTCTGAAGGAAATGCTTTCTACCGTCTGGGAGCCACGCAGAGAAGGCCCCGTCAGATGGGCCTTTGGAACTAGTGATGGATTAAAGAGGGCCTCTGCTGAAGGTTCCTGAGAAAAGAGGCTGTTTTTGGTAGTTGGAGAGCAGCAGCAGCGAGGGCAGAGCTGTAATTTGAATTTATGTTCTAGAATTCAAAATGTTATATTTTAAAAAGAACTTGTTGCATTACTCATCCTCTCTTGGCAGCCAAGTAATTCACTGCATTGTTCATGTTCTCTGTTGCTCTTACCAACATAAAAATACTTTCTGGTTCCCTCTAGTGACCAATTCTGATATTGCACCTTTATAAAATTAGGTGTTAAGTCACATTGAACTTATATCCACCCTAACAAGGTTTTCAAGGTAGGTGAGAAATTTAAGGAGTGGTTTTACCAATAAAGAGGGACGTGGTGGCGCTGCGGGTTAAACCGCAGAAGCCTCTGTGCTGCAAGGTCAGAAGACCAGCAGCCGTAAGATCGAATCCACGCGACGGAGTGAGCTCCCGTCGCTTGTCCCAGCTCCTGCTAACCTAGCAGTTCGAAAGCATGCAAATGCGAATAGATAAATAGGTACCACCACGGTGGGAAGGTAACAGCGTTCTGTGTCTAGTCGCGCTGGCCACGTGACCACGGAAACTGTCTTCGGAGAAACGCTGGCTCTATGGCTTGGAAACGGGGATGAGCACCGCGCCCTAGAGTTGGACACGACTGGACTAAATGTCAAGGGGAACCTTTACCGATGCCCCCCACCAGTGAGTTTCCATGGTTGAGCAGGTATTCCAACCTCATTCTCCTGAGCCCAACACGCTATCCACTACATTGCACTGGCTACTAATTTGTGGAATTACAAAGGAATAACCAAAAAAAAAACCAACTTATGTCACTTTGGATTGATAGGAAAATGGGGTAAAGCTTGAAAAATTCTTGTCAGTGTCTCTGGAAATGTCTTAAAATGCTAGTTAAAAGTAATTTTTGAAAATACCTATGTAGCACTCGTCCCATATAAATAACTTAGGTATTGCCTGTTACATCTCAAAAGCAACTTACACAACTAAAAACAACTAGGCACTGTTCATTGTGTCAGTAGCAGTTTGTCACTTTGGAGCTCTGCTCTTTTTCTCCAGTGAGTGCAAGCAAGGCAGCCTGAATGGTTCTTCGTCTCCCACATTCTCTTCACAACAACCCTGTGAAGTCAATCAAAATGAGAGAGAACAAGGCTCTTCACCGAGCTTCATGGTTCATTGGGGAACAGGATCTGGATCTCTCAATCCAACATTATTGCTACAACACCATAGCTGTGTGCACCACGCTGCCTGCCCTTCATTATTCTGCTGCTACCAGACGTGGTAAGACACTACTACTGAAATAAGATGCAGTAGCCCATCTGTGGAGCTGCAGGGGAAAGGTCTTGATAGTTTCTCAAGCAGTAAAGCCTCTTGGCCCATCTTGGAATGTCGAGTGTCATGTGGGCACCATCCAAAAAATGGTGGCATGTTCATTCACAGATAATGCTCTGTGCAGGGACCTAGAGAGAAAGGAAAACCAAATAGATGCAAAGAAAGAGAGAAGACAGGCTTCCCTCCTTTGTTCTCCCCCCCCGCCCTCCTCTTCATTGCGCTCCATTTCGTCCCCTTGCCAGCTTTCCATTTAGTGTCTGCCTGACTGTTTTCGTAAACATGTTATAGGGTGCTTTCCCTCTTGGCTGCACCACTTTCTGCTCAGCTGCTGACCTCAGTCCGGAAAAATACACAGAGAACCTGAGAGAGGAAATAGGGCACAGCCACACTTTTCTCAATTTCTCTCTCACCTCTGTGCAAAAAAGGAAGGAGGGAAGACCTTCATCGATGCCATTGCCACATTTTACTGCCTCGCATAAAGAACAAGAGAGTGCCCCCTCCCATTCCAGCTATAAAAGCCATCCGCTTAATCTTTGGCACTACTGATAGAAGAGCATCCTTTACTGAACTTAAAAGGAGTAAGCTATGGGGAGGCGGGAAGTTCAAAGGAAGCTTTGTGTGCGGCGCACAATTCTGCCACCCCCAGCATCTGCAGTCTGAGGCAACCACCTTATTGAATGGTTCAGAATTATTTCAAAAAGGGTAAAGAAATGCTTTTAAAATGAAGAAGGCTAGGACAGGAAGGCTAGGACAAGAAAGAAATCTTCCAAATCTCACTATTAATTCACAAACCATATATTTTTCATACATTTAAGTTTACTGACATTTACAAATACAGGTCTTCACATTTACAAGACTGCCTTTCTTGAAAAAGCTCAGGATGGTATATACTGTATCCCAACCCACTTTAAACACACAACTATGAGGTAAGTTTAAGTTATGAGAGAATGACTCGGACCATGCTCACCCAGTGCGTGACCACACAGAAGTTTGTCCCAGGTTGTTGCAAATTTTTCTGCACCACTCCCTGAAATCACACAGAAATGTTTAATCATCCTGGGAAGCTGTGTTTCAAGTGTCAGGCAGCTCCCCGCCCCACTTCTACCTCATTCATCTCTCTTATTGCAATCCTTATACTCACTCTGTTTGGCCAACATTCAGATCCCTTCTTCTTTTTTACAATGCTTAGCAAGTTAACTAGCACTGAATTGACAAGATAGGATATACTGGTTGAATTAGTGCTGTATCAGTTTAGCACTAAAGCAACAGAAAAAAATATTTTAAAAAACACACAATTTATAAATTGCATTGCAGTTGAAGTCCTTCTTAGTGCTAGTTAAGGCAGGCAAAAGGAGTAGGTTTACTTCCACACCGGACCAGTCATTGCTTTATCAATGATATCATCCAGACATGCCCTACAACTGGATAGAGGCAAACACACTAGACAAAATAACAGGTCCGGAAACACTACATATACCCTGTTTCCCCTAAAATAAGACCTAACCAGAAAATAGGCCCTAGTATGATTTTTCAGGATGCTTGTAATATAAGCCCTGCTCCAAAAATAAGCCCCAGTTAAGTGAAACCCCGCCCTCCACCCTTGTGCAACAACCAGAAGAAGATGACAGGACTGTCTGTATTTTAATAAATGTAGATTGTTGCACATGAAAAAAATAAAACATCCCCTGAAAATAAGCCCTAATGCATTTTTGGAGCAAAAATTAATATAAGACCCTGTCTTATTTTCGGGGAAACACGGTATTTAAAAAAACCAAGCACACACTACTGAACAAATTATACGGCATACTACAAAGATTGGATCTAGTCTCAATTAACACTAGTATTGTGTAGTTATTGGAATAAATATCTGTGACTGCCACTACCTCCACCCAGGGAGGATCTCTTTGACCATAAACTGTAGACTTTAGTTGCTGCTAGAACTAGACTTTATTAGAGTAGAGGGATGGAGTACAAGAATTGGCAGGATAACCATTTCTTCCCATCCCAACAATCCACAAGAGGGCTTAGTTAACTCCACTTGTCCCGCCATTACTCTCAGTCCTCAGCTGGGTTCAAGTTCCCTTCACTGGGTCTCTGGTATTTTCTATTTGAGGCTGGAGTCAGCTTCACAACACTGGCCCCAGCCACCTAATCCCTTTCAGGCAGGGCCAGTAGGGAGGGGCCAGTTCAAGTTCCTGAGTTCCAGCCTTTCATCCTGCCTTTGGTTTTGCCACAGGCACTCATTGTGGCACTTCCTCCATCAGTGCTATTTCTGAGTTCGGTTGGGGGTAGTGGACCAGGGCTTGGACAGATGGCTATGCTGCCTACCCAATCCTCACCCTCCAAGTCAGTTGAGGATGACGAGCCATCCCCCCCCTTTCTCCTTCTCCTCGTTAAATTCCGGATCCCACCAACCTGCCCCAACCTCCATCTCCCTCCTCAGATGCAGCTCATCCGCTTCCCTGCTCCCACCTGGGGCCCCATTCTTGCCTTCTGCACCATTAGACTGCCCTGCCACTGGGGTCTCCATGAAGCTTGCCTGGGGGGTTGGGACAGGTCCAAGTCAGACAGCTCACTGGGAAAAACCAGAATGCCTCCCTCACAATATCGAAAAGAACAGGGAGAAACATGACACAAACAGTGGGTCAGACACCCTTCTGATCCCTCCCTTCGTGAGCTTCATGGCTGAAACAAGATCTTAACCTGGATCTTCCCTCTCTTGGTCCAACAGTCTAACCACTAGGCTAAAAGGGCTTCTGGTGGCTGCTCTCTAATTGTAGACATATTTTCTCCCATGGCCAGGCTGTCCCCGCAAACATCCCATGTGGTCACCAGGGGAGGCTTGTTTTAAGACTGTGGTACCCTCAGTATGAAGAGGATGAGAGAAAACCAATTCAGCAAGGAATCAGACGGTTCATTTTCCTTCCCAAGTAGCTTGCCCTTCTTAAAGGTCGGAAAGAAAACATGCTATCTGGATTTACTGACTCTGCTTTTCTTTTAACCCTGAATTTATGACTCATGATGTCTTCAGAACTGTACCACTGGGAACTCTCCGGAAGGCTGGATATATTGTTGTAAGTCTGCGAGGAGTGTTGTATGTTCTTTATTGACTCATTTGTTTAGCCAAATCTTTCTCTTTCTTACACACATGCTTTAAAAAAGCAGTCTAGCTGCTATTAGGGGCCTCTCTCATTCTTTTTTTTTTCCTCTCTACCACCGCTTGCTTTTTTCCTTCTCTCTTAAGAGACAGCTCGGCCTTAAATAAACATCTGGCAACCACCAGCTGCCCCACATCTGGGCAGCGTTAGACGAGTCTGGGTCCTGCAGAAGAACAAGCCGCTTGTTTTCAGAAAGTCAAAGAGAAGGTTTCCTGTATGGACTGAAAAAGGCCAGCAAGTGGGGAGACGTGCACAGAAACCCACAACCAGACAGGTAAGAAACAACCTGCTTTCACCCTTACCTCGCTTTGTAGAGATCAGGGGAGATGCAAAACCTTTAGTTTACTTAGTTTATTTTCAGTTTATTCATTTTTGTTTCTTTTAAGGAACATAGTCATCTCTCCTCAGCCAGGATTCTGATTCTGAGTTGTATAATACTTTTATTAGATCTCAATAAAGGAATTACCCAATCTGGAACTATGTTTTTATAGATGGGTCACACAGCTGCTTTTTCAGTTTTCTCTGATAGGCTGAAAACCCTTTATATACTTACCTGGAAGGAAGACCCATTAAATTCCATAGGGCTTGCTTCTTGAGTAGACATACATAGGATTGCACCATAAAACGCTTCTTAAAAATCAAGGGCAATTCGTGGTCCAAGCAACTGGTGTACCTCGCCCTAACATTTCAAGGTGAGATACACACATGCACACGCGCTGTCCTCAGACCACAGGCTGCCTACATTATGAATGTACATCAGTTTTGCCCAAAGGATACAAACTACCTGCTTGTGGGAATGCTGTAACTGGTTGCCCAGGTGCCTTTCAGTGCATCAGGCTATTGGGTCACCTATTGATGTTGTGGCTACTAGTCATAAAGAATATATGTTCTCTTCCATACTGAAAGCAGTACGTCTCTCTATATAAGTAAACATGAACAGGAGGGGACAGTTGAGCTCATGTCCAGCTCATGGGTTTCCTTGTGGCATTTCTTTGGTCACTGTGGCAGCAGCATGCTAGACCAGGCAACTTAGCTCTGATCTGCCACAGCTCATCTTACTTTCTTTTTATTTCTTAGATGACTTGGTACCTGGTTTTTTTCAAACTAGTTTCACAAAGTAGCTTACTTTTTTTTTAATGTAACAAGGATAAATATATGAGCATTCAAAATAAGAGAACACATCATAGCATTTCCTAAGAGCATTAGAGAACAGTACCTGAAAAAGACACAATTTACAAAATGTAATTCCCTCAGGAATTTAGGTGGAACAGTGATACAGTTTGGTAATTTTAAGCTCTGCCTTCACGGTCTTATGGAAGGACACCTTGTTTAGCTGGTAATGGGTACTACTTCTCTTGGTTCCACATGCATTAAGCCAAGCCTCTGATAAGTGAGGGCCCTAGAACTCTGCCCTAAAATCCTGCTATAATGCCAGCACTGGCATAAATGTTGTTCCGAGGTACTTTAATAGAGGAATGGCCAGCTTGAGGCCCTCCAGATAGTATTGGACTCAACTCTCATCAGCCCTAGGCAGCATCAGCAATAGTGAGGGATGATGGGAGTTGTAATCCAGCCATAGATGATAAGGATCATAGGTTCCAGTTGGGATAATGAATAATAGTACCTTGGCTTTTCTAGTCCAAAGATGTTTGTGTCATCAACCACCGTCTGATGAGCAGCCAGTGTCATTAATATAATTGCTACTGTCAAGACTTTTGCATTTGTTTCCCCTCTGACCCCTCCAAGTACTACAGTCCTACATGCTGTGGAAAATACCCCATGTCTCTGATAAAGGGGGCCACTGTCCACAAAAGGTCGTGCTGTAATGAATTTGCAAGTTTTGAAGGTGTCATAGTAGTCTTTGCTGCTTTTGCTACAATTGAATGACACAGGTGGTCCTTTGGAGGCCCTCCATACCACGGCTTTAACAGGAGATGCCAGGGTTGCAGCTGAGACCTTATCTGTGGAAAGTTGAAGCTTTAACACTATGAACTGTTATGCTTTCTTCAAACATTCACTTCCTTTCTTTCCCAGCAGGACTCTTTCCATTGAATGGCTTTAGAGCAGGCCAGAACCCAACAGGGAGAGCTACAGAACATGTAGCAATAGGAAGAAGTTGATGTTAGTCCTATAATAATTAGTTAGGTGCCACCATGTCAGAACTGATATATAGTGACTCTAACAGGGCTTCAAAGTAAGTGAGTGATTTTGAGTGTTCCACACACCTAACGGGTTCCCATGGCTGAGTGCGGAATTTGAACCTTAGTCTCCAGAGCCCTAGCCCATCGCTCTGCTCACTACATGACACTGAGTATAATATAATATATACACATGAAGAAGGTTAATGACAGGGATAGTACATCTCTCCAGTTATTCTAGGTAGCATGGTGGTCATGCTGGCAGGGGCATTTGAGGAATTGTAATCCAAAACAAAAATTGTTCACGTCCCTGATTAAAGGTAAAGACAAGCAACTCTGTAAGCCCTTAAGCCTCACTACAAATGTCCAGTAGAAGGAAGGGGAATATCACTGTTTTGAGTCAAAAGTTGCATTTTGGACTACAGCTCCCAGAATCCACTAGTCATGCTGGTAGGAGGGGCGGCGGCTCTGGGAGTTGTCATGCAAAAAGTTACTCTTCCGAATTCTGGAACCAGAATCCGAAATTCTCACTAAAGTCATAGAGTGTCTTTGTGGACAAGTTAACCTCTCTCAATTTTACAAATTCTGTAGCAAAATAATTGCTCTTGCCTTGAAGTAGGATTGGAAGAGGAGGTGGTTAACCACTAGATAAGATACTACCAGCCAGTTAGCCACAGTGGGAAGTATTTTCAGTAACAACCATGACAACATTTGAGATGTGCCTCCACGAGATCTTAGTCAGCCACCTCATTCTGTTGTGGAGGGACTCTGCCTTCTCAAAGGCTATTACCAGCAGGGTGCAAGCTCTAGTCTTTTTAACTTGCCGGTAAGGTTTCAAGAATACCCCTAAAGCAGGAATGGGTAACTCTGAACCCTATCGGGAACCTTGCACAGATTGCCAAAGATGAAAAAAAGAAAGAAAACCAGAAATGGCTCAAAGTACACCTCCAGCTTTGTCATTTGCCATGTTCATGTTTCAGTTAATTAATTCGTTTTCATTAAGCAAACAAATAACTTTTGTTGAAAAAAAGAGGAGGCTGAGGGAGGGCTGGGGGAGCACAAAACATCCTGGGAGGTGCATATGGCCCCAGAGGCACATTTTGTTCATCCTTGCCCTAGACACAGTCTGTGTGTCAGTTGTACAAAAACCACCCGATGCCCACCTAGCAATGACTCAGCCACAGCAACTAGGTATGGAATAATTTGTGATTTCCTAAGAGGAGGGACTCCCTGTATCAATGAAATCATTGATCTCCAGGGTATTCAGAGCATATGGTTTACTATTTTAGCTCCTATGGTTCTGATGTATAGGCAAGTATGGTCCCTGTACGGCTTTACGTCATGTCCATGGAGGTCTACTCTTTTTATGTTCAACCTTGTTTTATTGTGATCTTCTAATATTTTTCTCATGTTAATATTGTGTGTGTATAAGACTGTACTGTATCACACCTAGAGCAGTCATTTTTTAATTAACCATTTAATGAACACACTGGCCTAGACTGATTGCTAATCCCAACTAAAGTAGATCCATTAAATCAATTGGATTTACAGAAGTGTTGGTTTGCCATTCAGCAATTGATTCATTGGTTTATTCTCGCTGCTAGCAATATGTCGATCACAAAGTCTAATTCCCTTGTGCTCTTTGTTTCATACTAAAAAAGCTAAATGAGAATGTTTCAAATAATGGCATGCAAGATCACAATCAGACCAATTAAAAACAAACATACGGGAAGAACATTTATTGAGAAATGATTTTAAAAGCACTGCAAGAGATCTAGAAATTATGTAGTCAGACCAGCCAAAACCATCCTCCTACCAGACCACCCTATTCAGTCGAGACTTCACCATCCCAGAAGCAGAACACTTAATGCCTAGAAATGAACTGGCTACCTGGCAGGGCCCTATCTCAAGAAAGAGGTAACCCTTTAATAAAATAAATAGTCGCTGCTACCCAAGTTATTGTGGGTTTATTGTTTGGTCCTGTTTAATGCAAAGCAGACATCAAGAAAGCAGCTGGAAACTCTCATGTTCTGTTTCGATTTTTGTTTACCCCAGAACTTTTAATTTGTTTTGATATTTTCCCCTTTGCTCCCCTCTTTTGTCAGGATTCCAACCGTCAGCTTGCTTCTGTGTGTTTGTAAGACATTTCTTGATTGTTTATTTGCTAAGATTTCCTGCTAGCTAGACAGTCCTATGTACACTAACTTTAATTGCTCTACCCTTCCTGCCTCTTTTCTCTGGTTTTTCCAATTAACTGATTCTTATCCATGGTTAACTTTAAACTTAGCATGCTTTTATTGCCAGATATAGTCAATTTGAAACGGTGAGTAACCCATGCCGGTTGTTAGGAAGGAGACACTGACTTGAGTGAATTGTGTAAAACTAACACAGGCCTAGATGACATCTGTCCAACTACAGCTAAAGTTAGACCATGGCTCCCATCGTTCCTTACCACTGGCTATGATTATTAGGGCTTATGGGAGTTATAGCACCAACAGAGAGGCAATGTAGTATAGTGGTTGGAGAATGGCTGGCTAGAATTTTGGAGATCCAAGTTTTAGTCCACAGTGAACCACTGTGTGATCTTGGGGTGGCCATTTGCTGTCTGTCCTTGAAGGGTTGTTGTGAAGAGAAGGAAAGACATGTGTGGTACATTTGTAGTTATAAAAGTATCTGGGAGGACTACAAATTGCCCCGTCCTGGATTGCACAAGGTGCTTGCAAAAGTATTCAGTATGCAAGAAAGAGACAACGGTCAAAGCTTGAAAAAGTTACATTTGGATCAACATGTCCCAGAACTCCCGAGATAGCATGGCCAGTGCTGGCTGAGAGATTTGGAGATCTGTGATCCCAAAAAGTAATTTTCCCGGGCTTGTGAACTCTGTTTCCAACATCTCTTGTGCAGATGAAGCTTCATGGCCATAAAACTGGCTCTGCCTTCTTCCAGTGCAGATAAAATATGTCTTCTTAATTACAGTTGCCTATCTTAAGTCCCTCTTCCAAGAACCCTGTTCCCCTCCTCTGCCTCCAACCTGTTTTTCCCTGTAATTCACAATTCTATTTAGTTCATATAATATATACAAATAGACATTGGTGAAATACCACCTGTGTTCTTCTCATTCTTGTGTTAGTGATTACAAGGTTCAATGTAGCATATCAGCAATGAGTGAGGTTTGTCCTTTTTGATCTCTTTTGTTAACCTTGTGACTCTTCTCCTTTGTCTCAGCCTGATTTTGCTACTGTTCCACATGCCTAATATTCGGCCAGCTAGAATCATCCTCCAAGTACTTAAGATGCCTCATGGAGCATCCCCCATCCTGCTTTTTCTCTGGGCTAAAGTGGTGTCTTCCACGTGGCACGAAGGTAAGTACATCAACTGTCCAATGTAGGGAGGGAGGAGGAATTGGTTAAAAAGTTACCTTTGCAGACTACAACTCCCAAAATACCCCAAACAGCATGGCCGTTGGCATCACATGCATTTTGCTCTTTGGGTAACAAGTTGGAAACACTGCCTGCCGGGAGGAGGGCTAGACTGGGTTGAAGAACATATAGCTCTCCAAATGTTATAGGACTACAAAACTCATCGACACTAGCCAGCATAATCAATGTTGAGGGACGATTGGGATTGTAACCCAACTGCCTTGGAGGACCACACATTCCCCATTCCTCCAATCAGTGGACCAAAATAGTCTGGCTCTATTTTTGAGGCAGGTTCCTATTTGAACATTTGCTTTCTAGCCAGCCATTGTCTCCTTCTTGGTTTGTTGAGCTGCCCTCCCGACAAGACCACAGTCTGCCCATAGGATTGCTGGGTGTCTTCTCTAAGTCAGCCAGCTTTGTCAAAGAATCTTGAAGAAATAAGATCCAAAGAGAGAGAAACAAGTATGTGCCCACAAACCTCACGTCCTGCTCTTTCGAACCTAAGACCCCCTCTTGGGACCAAGGGTGGCGCCTGCCTTGCTTTGGGGTCAGAAAGAGAGAGAGGACCAACGAGAACCGATGGGGCTAGGGTCACCTCCAGAGATGGCTAAATATAACTTTTCCTTGCCCCTTCTGGCTGCAGGAGCGGGAGCTAAGTTTTTCCACATGCCCTGTCTGTGGCTGAAGGGGAGAGCATTTGGCAAGTGGAGGATTGTCTGGAGTTGTTACAGACGGTAAAAGGGAGTGGGGAGGTGCAAGGAGGAGGGGAGAGCTTCTTCCTTCCTTTCCTCCATTCGGCTGCCAAGGGACGTCTATTCCTTGGCTTGTGTGTCCTCTTAAAAAGCCATCTATGTGCTTGTCTGCTAGGGAAGCAAAAGACTTTCAAGAGACAGGGTTCTTCTTGCAACCATTTACAAGCCTCTGGGAAACCTTGCAACAGATGTGCTTGGCCAGAAGTGTTTGAGGCTTAACAGGGCCTGGCCTGTATAGGTTTGGCAGTTTTTCCTGGCCAGGCGGCTGTGACTTTTAAATAGCAGCAGGAAAGAGGAGAAACAGGAGGCATTTCTCCCATCCTCCTTCAAAATCCATGACTGTGCTCTTTAATTAATTGGGAGTTGGTTATAAAGATTCAGAGCTGACTGAGCCTGCTGATTAACCCAAAACTGAATTCCTCTACCAGGGGCATCCTGGCTAAGGAGCGATATGGCAAGCCTGTGCGGGCCTTTTTCAGCCTAAAGGCCAAATTCCATTTGGGAGAAGTTCTCCTGAAGCATGTGCACAAGCACACATACACACAATAGGACAGCCTCCCCAAGCTGGCACCTGCTCCAGGTGTGCCAAACTAGAAGACTCATAAGGCTTGACCACTATACTGGCCTAGAAGAATGAAAGTTGTGGTCTAGGTACCTGAAACAGGTCACCAGGCTAAGGAAGGATAACAGAGGTCATGCTGTAACTCAACACCAATTAGGGGACATAATTGCTTGTGTACCAACACTACAGTGGCAGAGTCCCCACTTGGTTTCCATGGACATGTTTCCCACCCAACTGTATTTTCTGCTTCTGGGCTGAGGTTGCCTTGGAAATGGCAATTTTGCCACAGGTAAAAAAGCAAAGCAAAATATACTGCTTATATACCACCCCAAAGCGCTTTTAAAGCAGTTTACAATTTAATTATGCAAGCTACATATTGCCCACCCCATAAGCTGGGTACTTAATATGCCATCCTCAGAAGGATGGAAGGCTGAGGCAATCTTGAGTCAGCTACCTGAGCCCATTGCGATTGAACTCAGGTCATGAGCAGAGTCTTGACTGCAGTACTGCAATTTAACCACTGTGCCATGCTTATGAGCAGAGCAGGGGTGCCCCATCCTGAAAATTTCAGGTCAGGCATCCTTCTTGAATCATGAGCCACCCTAAATGTACTGTATCTTGGGGGTCCTGGCCTATCCCGTAGCCCTAGAACTGGCTCCCAATGGGCTCAGGTAGCTGACTCAAGAAAGTTCAATTCAGAGAGGCCTGCCCTTCCTCTGGGCATCCTGCTACCAGTTGTAGGCAGATTGGATAGCTTCAATATGTTCATTTCATTTTCAGCACCACGGGAGCTGCGGCCACTGTGGGCCATGAAGGCTGAGTCAGCCCTTTCTCTCTTGAGAAAATGGAAAGACAGAGATTTATGGTGGCACAGGAACTTAAGGAGGGAGGCAGACAATCATATGTGGGTGGGAAGGCAGTCGACTGCAGGAAACGACTGTATGAATCAGAGGAAGCTAGCCCTTTTGATGAGCACATCACTCCACATATCATCTCTCTGGGGCAGTCGCCTTTGATGTTGTGCCTCCTGGCCAGTGTATGAAGGCCACTCCAACAGGGAGGGGGAGCCCCCAGACGCTGGCATTGATGACATCTCGTCAGCCTTGAGTCCCAACAAATCCCCTCTCAGAACTGACAGATTGCTGTCAAGGAAGAAGGAGGCTGAAATATGTGGCGATTTGCTTAGCAGAGAAGTGGTTTCAGAGCAAACGTTGTTGTTGTTTAGTCATTAAAGTCGTGTCCGACTCTTCGTGACCCCACGGACCAGAGCACGCCAGGCCCTCCTGTCTTCCACTGCCTCCCGGAGTTGGGTCAAATTCATGTTGGTCGCTTCGAGGACACTTTCCAACCATCTGTCCAACCATCTCGTCCTCTGTCCAACCAGTGGCAGAGCAAACGTATGGGGGTTTAAATGCCTCAATTCAGGCGTGAGAAACTGAAATTAGATAGAAAGTGAAGACGGGTCTATTCACAAGGGGGAGAACTAAAGTGATTCAGACAAGTAGTTCCTGGATGGCAAAGCAAATGAACTGTGCCTTCTGGAATGAGAGGGAACTCAGTGGAAAAGTGACCTCATGGGGCTGGAATTCCATCTACCAGCTCTCTCTCATTCATTCAGGATCCAAATTCATTGTGCCATTAGCCACAAAACATATTTTTGTCCCATGCATTTCCCCCATGCTCTGTTCTGTCCATCTCTGCAGAAAAAGTAAAGGGATTTTTTTTGGGGGGGGGTTCCCCCTAAGGAAAGAAAAAGCAAGTTACACAATCTCTCCTGATCCAGTGGAGGTTTTGAGCTATAATATCACTGCTTTTCCAAGGATTATAATCCTGCAATTAGAATCCCAGATTCTTCTGAGATCCTGCTCTGGAAAATTTAGGCAGACACTTCATTCCAAGGCAAGTTTTCCACGTTAGATACCCAAAAGATCACTTGAAAAAGGCATCTCATAAATGCCAAATATTACATCATAAATGAATGCAAGAAATGGTCTTTTGCAGAATTAGATTATTGATCTGTCGAACCTGGTGTTACAGGAAGACTCTGACAGGCAGTAAGACCACAGGGCCTTGGAAATTTTAAATGTATAGGATTGCATTACACAATTATTAACAAGTTTTGACTGCAGCTTCACTGGCAAACCAATTTGGAGTGATTTGGCTAGGCTGCAATTTGATTCGCAGCCTATCTTCCATTTCAATTCTCTATTAGTGATGATTACACAGAGACTGTGGATTGATTCAGAGCCAGTGCCCACCAAGGATCTGGTGCAATCCGTATTTCAGTCCACAATCCCCCTTTCTTTCTTTCTTTCTTTCCTTCCTTCCTTCCTTCTTCTGCTCCCACCTCTGCCAATCCTTTGATAGTGCATTGGCATCCTGTTTGGTTTTTAAAGGATTGTACAGCGTTATTAAGGAAAAAGTAGCAACTTTCTAAAGTCCTTCATAATTTACACATAAACACATACCACAGAAACATATTTTGTCAGAGTTGTTTCTATTTTGTAGCAATTTTTAATTTTTTTTCTGTGTCAAAGTGATTTAGCACTAAACTAGTGTATCAATACAACGACTCAGTGATAGATGAATTTATTTTTTAAGAAAATAAAAAATTCAGGGACATTCAAGAGACAGATCAGGGGGTGGACATTCCTGCAGTCCCTAAACATCACACCCCGACCGCCTACATCTCCACAACACCACCTGCAGACAGGCCCTCATCCTTTCACAGAAGGAAATAACTGATCCCACGGAGAAAAGTCCATGTGAATAACTCCAGTTTGGAAAAAAATTAGAAGCCACCAGTGGCAGAGAAAAAAAACCTCTGTGTCAAGAGCAAAATGGGCCGGACTGATTCGAATTAGTCTTTGTGTCATGCGGCCAGTGTTTTAAAAAATCAAATTCATCCACTTTATAACCGGCGTGAATCCTGCGGTATTTGGCCATGCAGTTGCTGCCTCAAACTAGCAACTGCACTCCTGCAGGAGAGTATTTATTGGGATCAAGAGCCCATCCAAAGAAGTGGTTAAAAAAAAACCCACCTCATTTACTGGCTCTGTGATCCTAACAAAATCCTCTTTACCTTCTGGCCACCACCAGTGCAACTATTTCACATGGGAAGGAGGGTGGTCGTTTACACATCATGAAAAGAGAGGATGTGTATCACTAAAAGGGAAGACAAAAGAGATCGTTGATTTGGATAAGAATGCAGATTCTAATTGCTGTACAAATGAAATATTAGGAATTATTTTCATAATTTAGAGAACTGCAATACATCATCTCCGAGTGGGGAGGACTGTGACCAGCTGACCAATGTCCCTCCCAGATTTATTGCCCAGGTACTGCTAATCGAGGAAGGACAGTTTCAAGGCCCTTGAACTCCCTCTTTGTGATTCCTTATCTTTAAATCAAACCAGGACTGGCCACCCCTTTGAACAGAGGTCACCTTCAAAGAGAGAACCGCCCTCTGCAGGCCCTTTAAATAGAGAATGATTGGCCACCCTAAAGAGAGGGAAGCTGCAAATTGGCACCCCTCATGGTTCACTCCTGTGTCAAAATATTGTTAATTTAATGCATGTCATCTCCAGACACATGTGTGAGCTAAATGCACAGTCTGAGGGATGCATAACATTTTAAGACAGAAGTGGTTGGTTTTGATTTGATTTGTTTTTTTCCCCCCTTATATTTCCCTCTCCAGGCAAAGTATGAGGGAGCGGTTAAACCTTGGCAGTAGCACATCTTAGCAGATTGGTTTCAGTAACTTATACTCACCCCAGTCCTATTTCTCAGGGCAATATTTATTCAGTACACATAAGAAGCAGAAATATACACAGCGATCACTCTGAGGTTCCGGGCTGAATTCTAATAAGGAATTAATTTAGATAGCCCTATGAGTCTGATGGTTGTTGTCGTTTAGTCGTGTCCGACTCTTCGTGACCCTATGGACCAGAGCACGCCAGGCCCTCCTGTCTTCCACTGCCTCCCGGAGTTGGGTCAGATTCATGTTCGTAGCTTCGATGACACTGTCCAACCATCTCGTCCTCTGTCGTCCCCTTCTCCTCACACTTTCCCAACATCAGGGTCTTTTCCAGGGAGTCTTCTCTTCTCATGAGATGGCCAAAGTATTGGAGCCTCAGCTTCAGGATCTGTCCTTCCAGTGAGCACTCAGGGTTGATTTCCTTTAGAATGGATAGGTTTGTTCTCCTTGCAGTCCAGGGGACTCTCAAGAGTCTCCTCCAGCACCACAATTCAAAAGCATCAATTCTTCGGCGGTCAGCCTTCTTTATGGTCCAGCTCTCACTTCCATACATCGCTACTGGAAAAACCATAGCTTTGATTCTGCGGACCTTTGTCAGCATGGTGATGTCTCTGCTTTTTAAGATGCTGTCTAGGTTTGTCATCGCTTTCCTCCCAAGAAGCAGGCGTCTTTTAAATTTCGTGGCTGCTGTCACCATCTGCAGTGATCATGGAGCCCAAGAAAGTAAAATCTGTCACTGCCTCCATATCTTCCCCTTCTATTTGCCAGGAGGTGATGGGACCAGTGGCCATGATCTTGGTTTTTTTTCATGTTGAGCTTCAGACCATTTTTTGCGCTCTCCTCTTTCACCCTCATTGAGAGGTTCTTTAATTCCTCCTCACTTTCTGCCATCAGAGTGGTATCATCTGCATATCGGAGGTTGTTGATATTTATTCCGGGAATTTTTGACTGATGAATGGACTTAACTTGAGCCCTGGTCCTCTATGTCCCCGTGGCACTTCCTCTGCTTAATGAAACTGGCATGAGAAATTCTGTTGTCTGCTAACAAACTGATGTTGTAGCTGCTGTGGGGGAGAAAATATTTACATATTTTGTGAATATTGATACTGGAGGGCTACCTACTACAATCTGCTACAATTAAAGCTTTATTTTGAGATGGGAGAGCCAATTTCATTTGGAATTTTATTTGCAACCTCACATACTGTCTGTAATATGTAGGACTGGGAGGAACATTTTTCTGGGCTGGGGTGATCAGCTCTAATAAATTATTCTTCCCAGCCTTTGATTTCAAAGAAAGCCCCATCTCTTTGCTGAGCTTCTTTTTCCCTCTCTTTAGTCTGCTGGATTCAGTCGTTTGTTTGCTATTGATCTGTTTGCAACTATAAGGAATTAAACATTTATTTTTCTCTCTCCTGCAAATGTCTCAGAGTGAGTTACTGAAGTGGACTATCTGAGGAACTTGTTGCTATTCTCCTCTTTGAGTCTCTGTACTTCTGCTGTGTAGCAAAAAGGAATTTTACCAGAAAGACTCTGCAACAATTTAAAAACATAAGCCCAGTGCTCATTTTCATAGAATAAGCTAATTTCAACACAAGTTGTTCTTTATAAATATTCACTTCTCCTATGATATATTCAGTACAGCTGATTCTAGTTTAATTCTCTAGTGTCCGGTCTCTGTCTGTTAGTCTCCTAAACCAAAGTGGCAGCAATATTGTCTTTTCTTGCATGCACCCACAGGAGGCGGGGGAGTGGGGGCGCGGACACGAGTCTCTAATCCTACCTATAAACTGTGCACGCACAGCAAGGTTATTAAAAAGCAAACGAAGGACACTTAAGATTATCAGGTACAGGTACCAAAACATCACCAAAGACCTTCCTGTCCCCCATCCCAATCAATAGGATCATTGTCCCAGATTCAAACCCATTTGGAATACTCTGGGTGTTTCTGGGGGTCGTAGTCCAAAACAGTAACTTTTCCAAGCTTTGCCCCCTAAGATCATGAGAGGAGACTATTCTGAGTTGGGTATGGATGTGATCCGTCCAATAAACTTGTTACTTCTTGTTTCTTCCCTCCTTCATACTAGGATCTGGTTACTATGCTGCACAGGGGCAAACAAATGAGGTATATGTTGAGGAAACCCCTCATGTCCCTGCTCGAGAATATCGAGGTATGTTGTTTTAAAATTGATGAGCTTAAAATCATCCTCAAGCCTTCTCTGCATCTCTTCTGTGCTTTCTGGAAAGGCTCAGACCTACTCAGATTGTACAGGTGTAACTCAAAAAGAGACTGAATTCCACAACAGGGGAAAAAAAATTGAAAAAGACAGGCCTTACAGTCCTTAACATGTAAGCTGATCTGTTACCACAAAGGAGCATAATCACTTGGGGTTTGTTTATTTCTTTTATCACACCTTTAAGTCTGTTTCAACTGGCAAGTTTTAACATTCTGCTTTAATTAAGATTTTGTTTTTACCCACACTTGTTTTTATTTTCAACTGCGTTTTATAGTTGCTAGCTCCTCTGACCTGCATTCTTAATGGAACAGTGGAAGATAAATGTGATAAATGATCAATACTGATTTGGGAATAAATAACTAGATATACAGATAGACAAGCGGAATCCACGAACAGCTTTTAAATGCACCTAGCAAATCTAAATACAAAGAGAACTCTAATTTACCTCTAAAACAGCAGAAGATTGCAATGAAGTAGTGCTTTCAATGATCTTCCCCCAGAGTAAGGGCTTGTTTGCATGGGTTCAAATGGAGCAGGCAGGTGCAGGCTAAATAGGGTCACTTTGGGTCAAGCAAAAGGGCAATGTGGCATTTGGTGGGATTCCCTCATCCAAATGGTGTACTGGAGCTCAAGCAACCCCATTTGGCTCTGTTCCTTCTATTGGGAATTTCCGATATCCTGAAGTGGCTTAAGAAGAGAGACACTTCAGGATATTCACAGATGTGCTGCATCACTTATAAAACAAATTAGAAATAAATTTTCTTTGCCTTCTCTTAAAGGGCTAGCCAAGAAACTGCACAGCCATATCCACCACTGAGTACCAAACAGCCACTTGTCTTTCCCCCTCTGGCTTGCTAGCAGGAACCTAGCAGGGTTTTAAACATGTCAGAGCGGTCCTCCAAACTCAGAGCGCTCTAGCACAATAGTAGGATGGCACGTCACTAACCTTTTAAGAAGAATACCCTATGATTTGACAACTTTGCCCCCCAACCCACCCAGTCAGGATGCCAATGAGTATAACCTCCTTCTAATATCCAAAGTTAGGCAAGGAGAACAAAATAAAACAAAGCCACACCATAAAAAACATGAAAAGCAACACACACAGAAATAATAAATTGTAGATTCAACTGGTGCCTTAAAGCTGCAGTTATCTGCCTGAACATGAAGGCATTAGATAGCCCTACTTTATTTCTGAAATGGGGGGGGGGGGGGACCTGAAATACAACAGCTGGGGGGGGAATCTCAGCTCATGGGCAGGTGTGTAGGGAGGCCTATGGCCCTCCTCACAAGGGGTTTTTATTGTATTCTTGGTAGGAAACAAATCCAGTTGTCTTTTTCTCCTTCTCTCCAGTTCCTCAGTGGTGCCACCTGTTAAACATTTACCATGGGGAGGCGACCTGCTATTCTCCCCGTGGAGGGAGCTACCGCAGCAGCCTGGGGACACGCTGTGAGCTCTCCTGTGACCGGGGATACCGTTTGATTGGGGCAAAGTCTGTGCAGTGCTTACTAAACCGGCGCTGGTCTGGGCTTGGCTACTGCAGACGTAAGTGCCGGGTTGTGAGACTTCCCCTCCCAGAGGCCCCAGCCGGCACAGCCAGTGGTCAAGGATGCTGGGAGTTGAAGTCCAAAAATCTAGACAGCCAATGGTCGCCAACTATTGGGACCCCCGTGATCCTTTCCATCTCTAAAATACCACAATTCAAGTAAAACAATCTGCATTTTTCTTACAAAATGAGGCTCTAATTTAAATCACATCTTTGCTATAAGATTTGACCCAGTTTGAGCCTAGGTTTTCTGTAGGGTGTCGGTGGGAAATATCTAGACTTCCAGGGAGTTTAAGTCCCAGTTCCAAAAACCCCTTAACCATTGAGTATGATGGGTGGGCACTGAAAACCTAAACCTCTAAAGGGGCAAATGTTCACCACCTCCTGGGGTAAAGCCTGCCCCCCACCCCCTGGCCCCCAAAAGGCACCCTGGGGTCAAGTTCCATGAAACAGCTAAAGATCATGGCAGTCATTTCCACCTGCAGAGATTCGGTGCCATACCTTGCCGGCGGTTCATCATGGTTCATACCAATGCTCAGATGGAGTGAAGGTGGACTCTCACTGTGACTATACCTGCCGACCCGGATACTCCCTGGAGGGTGATCGTAGCCGTGTGTGCATGGAAGACGGGCGCTGGAGTGGTGGCGAGCCAATTTGTGTAGGTAAATTCTCACCCTTTCTGGGCCCAGCAGTTGTCTTTTCACCCTGGCTGGCCCTGCATGCAAATCGACCCGAGGTTAGAAAAGTTACTCTGAGGACTACAACTTCCAGAATCCTTGAGCCAGCATGAGCAGTGGCAATAAACGGTTGGGAAAATTCTGGTGGGGTTTAAGCCCCTGAAGTAACTTTTGCAGGCTTTGCCTGATACAAACCTCATCCAGTTCCTCTTTTTGCAAACGCAGTGGGAAAGCAGGATGGGGGGGGGGGGGAAGCCTGCCTGCTCCAAAGCTTCCAGAACAATCTGAGCCAGGCAAAGGATGGTCCCTGGGTATGTTGCCCAAGTAGCCCCCATATCTCTTGTGAGGTCCCTCGACTGTGCAGGACCTCTTAGGTCCCCCTGGCTGGAAAAAAGCAAAGGGGAAGTGAAAAGCGTTCTTTTTCTGCCTCCTGCGACAAAATAAGGAGCAGGACCCACAATAAAACAAAACAAGCCAACCTTCACAGATCTGGGAGGGGCAAATTGCCACCTCAACCCACCCTTGTAACAAGTAGTCTATTTCAGATGCCTTGGGGAACATTGTTCTTTCACACGGGACCCGCAACAGAAGGTTTCACATTGTTCACAATGCCCGTTCATGATCTTGGCTGCAGGAAAGACTGTGCAGTGCCAGGCAGAATCAGCAACCGAGGCCACAGAGTGATGGGAAAGCGGTGGGCAGAAACAGGAGGAACAGCGGCTTGTCCTTCAGGTGGAAATTCTGTCTCTCTCTCTCTCTCTCTGTGTGTGTTTGCTTCCATGAAGTTATTTTCTGCTTCTACCCAAGCAGACATAGAGCCTCCCAAACTTCAATGTCCTGAGTCCCGAGTGCGATTGGCAGAGCCAGGCAAACTGACGGCCGTCGTCTATTGGGATCCGCCCCGGGCCAAGGACTCCGCGGACGGCATCATCCGACAGTGAGTTTGGGGAGGGGGGGAAGGGCTGCCAGAATTCAGTTCTACAACAGGGACAGCCGCGCTGGGGTTTCCTAACATGACCCGCCTGCTCACCCCTGACCAAACTCTCTGTCTTTGGAGTCCAGAGTGAGACTCCGAGGCCCTGACCCAGGATCTGAGTTTTCTGAGGGAGAGCATGTGATTCGCTACACTGTCTACGACCAGGCCTACAACCGGGCGAGCTGCAAGTTTTTTGTGAGAGTCTATGGTAAGTTACTCAATACTCCCTTTGGATCGTATTTAAGAGGCTAAATTACCCATGGTCTGAAATGCGTGGGTTGCAGTTACCTCTTGAAAAACAATAGAGGAGCCATGAGGCAAGTGGTGATGGGTAGCGAAGAAATTCCGTTCAGTATCATGGCAGGATTTGATACCGACTCGGACAGAGTGGAGAGTATTTACCCTGAGAGGCGATGTGTTCTTGGTGCCAACAGTCATTTCTAGCAGAGGCTAAGAACAGCTGGAGAAGAGAAGATCTTTCGCTGGAGCCATAGGATGAAGGAGGAAGATTAATGCCTTCTCCAGCCTTCCCATCTCAGCCTGCAGTATGAATCGGTCCCCACTGTTGCATAGTTTTGAATTTCTGGTAAAATTCTCTTTTGCTACACAGCAGAAGTACAGAGAACCACTGAGGAGAATAGCTACAAATTTCCCCAGAGTCCACATTTATTTACTTGAAATTACAAACTTGTGTATGCTGCTTTCTTTACTGCATACATAACAAGCACCTGAACAGATCAACAACAGCAACAAACAACTGCCACCAACTGGGAAAAGAGAGGGATAGCACACTCAGCAGAGAGGCAGAGCTCTCTCTGAATTTCAAAAGCTGGAAAGGAAGATTAGTTAGTGCTGGATAAATAGACAATTACCCCAGCCCAGAAAAGTTCCTCCCAGTCACTCAAACTACAGACAGCATACGAGGTTATAAATAAATCTCCAACACCCACTTGCAGTTGTTCCAGGATACATGTACAGCCACCTACACTCCTTTCAAGTAAATTAGTTATTTGACAACTGAATTCCCACACTGAGAGGTAGAGAAAGTTATTTTTTTTAGGAGTATAGTATTTGGAATATTCCTGGCATTTTAATCCCCAAAACTAACCTTTCCCATAAGTGGTTGGAACCATGACTTCCATTTCAGACCTGCCACAAACCTGGGGTATCTTTCTAAAGTGCTGCTCTTCAACTCTTTCTACCAGTGCATGTTTTAAAGGGAATGCAGTAGGACACACACTCAGGAAGCAGATTTCCAGTGTCATGAAAGAGCAGCAAATAGTTATTTA
Source organism: Intellagama lesueurii (assembly GCA_037013535.1). Taxonomy (NCBI): domain Eukaryota; kingdom Metazoa; phylum Chordata; class Lepidosauria; order Squamata; family Agamidae; genus Intellagama; species Intellagama lesueurii. Next base: position 22,688,131 of record JBAJHW010000010.1, on the reverse strand, counting down.
CTTTGCTTTTGTCATCTCTTTGCTTTCTTGGCAATATTTCTGGGATGTGGTTATGTTGACCTCTTGGGCAAAAATAACCAGGGCACTAGCCTAAAAAGCCATGGGGTGGCGTTTCCCTCTCTCTCGTGCAGCAAAATGTTTTTGACCAGCTCTGGAAGATAGACTGCTTAGAACCTGGTTTTATGAGGATATTTGTCATCTCACATGAAAAGAACGCTTTACCTAGCATTCCCCCGTAGTTTGGGTTTTTTCCAATTACGTTCCATTGCAGGATGGAATGGAATCATGAGGAAACTATAGCATGTTTACCTCGCACACGATAAGCAAAACACCTCTCAATGGTTGGACTACAATTCCCAGTATTCCTTACTGTTGTCTGTGCTTGCTGGGGATGATGAAAATTGTAGTCCCACACTATCTGGAGGACTGCTCTTTACCCACTTCCGGTTTATGGCAACTGCCCTGGGCTTTACTGTCAGCCTCCTATAATCTCAGCACCTCTCGTTGTTTGGCTAGTTTTATGAGATGTTTTCTTCTTGTTGGCTGACTTTCCCTTTGGCAGTGAGTCGGTGTCCTGTTCTGAAGGCGCCAGAGCACGGTTACGTCACCTGCGACTCAGCAGGTAACAACTACGGAGCCACGTGCGAATACCACTGCGATGGAGGTTATGAGCGACAAGGAGCACCCTTGCGGGTTTGCCAGTCCAGCCGCCAGTGGTCAGGCTCTCTGCCTATTTGCACACGTAAGTGTTTCTTGTGAGAGAAGGAAGCAGCTAATCAGCCGGACCAGAGCTGCACTACTGCACCATGTTGCTTTCACAGCAGCCAACCAGATATTTCAGGGAAGTCCACAGGCAGGCAGGACATGAGCACAAAAACACTGTCATACTGCCTTTCCAGGAGGTCTACATAGCCATCACACTTGGTGGTGGTCGTTAGATTTATGCACCACAGATTTCAAGCGGCTAAACCGATGTCCCTTCATACACCACGTGACAGCAAGGTACATATTTCGATTGTGTGCTTTGTGAAGAAGTACATGTTTTTGCCTTATCTCTTATGTCCCCCTGTTTGGCTTCATCAGATGAAGGTGAGTTCTCTGGTATTATAAGAAAGTGAGAAGACCATCTCTGTTCACCTTCTCCCCAACATGCACCATTGTATGCACCAAGCATGTCACTCCTTTACTCTTTTGTGCACCTTCAGATGACAGAGGCACTGAAGGGTTAAATTAAAATATTACATCCACCCTTTCCTGCTGCACAAACAGATGCCCTCTGAGATCCCAGTTACAGAAGAGTGTGACAGCCAGCAAAACTAATCTGGGAAAAACTGATCATTTCTTTTTTTTCCTTTCTTATAACAAAGAATAATAAGATTTATACAACGGGCAGAACACAACGACATGGGCACGACTCGACATTATGCCGGCAATAGTTATAATAGCACCGAGGTGGAAGTGCTGTCTGGGAATTAGCAATTCCTTGTTGCCAGGTGTAACACTGAGCACATTGACACAGGCACAACTCTACATTGTGCCTCTGTGAACAGGATTTGGCCTGTTGTGTGTATGTCTGAAAATAATTCTGAGAGATGGAATCCATGGTGGCTGAAAAATAACTCAAAGTGCCAATGTCATACACAATTCATGGGGGGTGGGTGGGAATGGGTTTGTTTTTAGATCATTGTTTATCTAAAATAAAATATTCCACACCCCACATCAGAGGCTTCTACTGTCATTGCTTTCAACGCTTAAAACTCTGCAAGAATTTTTGGGGAGGGAGGGGTGGCAGCTGTGATGTATGAAACCCTCTCCCCAGCCCTCGCCCTTTAAGTCTGCAGCCATGGCCCCTGGGAACTAAAAATAAGCCTGATGCTTATGTCCCCCACCGGGGGCTTAGGTCAGGCTTATTTTTAGCAGCCCCATGCCATGAGTCTCTGTGGCAGCCAGCTTCCTCATCCAGTCCAATGTCCAACAGCTGCGGTTTCTGCTTCAGCCCCTGAAAGAGGGTGCCCTCCTCCCCCCCTTCTTTTACTGTCCTTGCCATTCTGTCCCACACCTCGTCCGCCCCTTCCTAGCATTCATCACTGGGCCAGCCTGACCAAAGGCAGCAAACGTGGGATCTCACACAAGAGCAGCTGATGCTGCTGACGGCTACCTGACTGCGAGATCAAGCCTCTGAACTACCGTCCCTGCCCTGCTTTCGTGAGATCTCACATGACGAAGAGATCTGCCAGTTTGGAAAGCGTGCAAGCTATTTTGTACCTTTGGGCTGAGAGTACTACACCGATATGGATTTTGGAGTTAGTTGATGATTTAATCTATTCTTAAGAGCCTTTTACCGGCAAGGGTAGGAGAGAGGCACTTGTGGCTTATTCTCTGCCATGTGCCACCGTAACTTAACCAGCTTTGGCATTGTGACTTTAAGGAAGCATTTGCTGCTCCATCTCAGGCTGCAAAATATCTTGAGCCAGCAGCAACCCTAACAAATTCCCATCTTTCAGCCATGCAGATCAATGTTGATGTCAACTCTGCTGCGGGTCTGCTGGACCAATTCTATGAAAAGCGCCGGCTGCTCGTCATCTCTGCTCCAGATCCTTCCAACCGCTACTACAAGATGCAGAATGCCATGTTGCAGGTGACCTAGCCCAGCTCTTCCACCTTCTCCCACCCTCTCCTGCTTACACCAGGCACTGGACACCGACCAGTCCTTTTTTCTCTTTCCTGCAGCAAGCCATTTGTGGGCTAGATTTGCGTCACATCACTGTCATTGAGCTAGTGGGACAGCCGCCCCATGAGGTGGGGCGGATCCGTGAGCACCGGCTCTCCGACAACATCACTGAACAGCTCAGGTTCGTATCTGCAAGGAGGGGATAAGGGCATTTCTCAAATAGAGTCTGTGTGGTGCCGAGTCAGAGCTAGTTCTTCTGACAAAGTTCAGGTGCTGACCTTAGGCTGATGTTGACCGGGATTGTTAGGATGATAAAAGCATGTATGGTAAATGTATTGAACAGCATTCCCTAGTTCTTCACAAAATATCTATTCAAGTTATGGAATCCTTGTAGCAAGGCAGGACGATAGGAATTAGCTTACGTGAATGTTAAAGAGGTTAGACCAGTGTGTTGTGGCTTCTGCACATGTTCTTGGACTATGGTACCCATCAGCACGTGATCAATGGTCATGCACGATGGGCGTTTCAATCCACCAACATCTAGAGGATCACAGGTTCCCCTCTTTTGTAATAGGGCTTAGGGCAGGGTTGGGCAACTTGAGCCTCCCCCCCCCCCTTGCTGGACTGTAATTTCCATCAGGCCTAACCAGCATCAACTGTGGAGATGGAACAAGAGCAATACCACTCAACAACATTAGGAGGGCTACAAGCTGATCAACACTGGCTTAAGAGCTTGGGCATTCCTCAATTACACCTACAGAGTATTAGCTACTCTTTGCATGATTCCCGTCAACCACTAGTTTCATGAATGCCACAGCCATGTATTTTCTTTGCACCTCAGTGCACGTTCAGCATATGCTTGCATGTAGTTGGTGGCACAAGAGCCTTCTGGGTGGCTCTTTTCTTGGGGCAACTGTAAACTGGTAATTCTGGGATGCATTGTTACTTCCTCCCCACAGATGGGCAACTAGCTGTTCTCCAGCAAGTGCTTCTCAGCCCTGGCCAATCACTGCTAATGGTGAAGAAGCCTGGGAGTTGCAGGCCAACAGGATTTGGAGGGCCACAAATTGTCCATCCTGACATTGTAGGAAGAAGCAGGCACCTTGATGACACATTTATGCTAATCGTGAAACTTGGCACTTGCTTACTGCTCTTCAGAGTTGCTCAAAGCCCTTCATGCCTTTAACGCAGTCCTCCTCACAATATTGTTAGTTTGCAAAGATACCAGTTATGGTGGAGGGGGGGTCCCAATTGGCTGAAAGCAGCCAGGTGCACTTTTGAGCCAAGAGTTCCATCTCATGGTTCACACCACTTTTTCTGCAAAACCACACACACACACACACCCAAGCTCTTGGGCAAAACACCAGCAACAGGTGCTGTTTTGTTTCTGCAGGCAGTTCCTCCACATGAGCCGCTACCGCTTCAATATTGTGCTGCTCGACAAAGACGGCGTGGACCGTGAGCGCTACATTCAGCCCGTGACACCTGACGAACTCTTCTCCTTCATTGACACCTACTTGCTCAGCAGCCAAGAAGAACTCCAGAGGGAACAAAACAGGGATGTGTGCGAGTGACCACAGGCGGCTCCATTCCCAGAAGTCACAGAATACTTTCCACCTCTACCCCCCCCCCCCCGCCTTCTACGAGACAAGCAAGGAGTCCCCTTTCAGCATTGTAAGTCATTCGAGGTGAAGCAGAAGAGGAATGGCTGGATTAGACCTTTGGGGACAGCACAAGCTGCCACCCCAAGCTTGCAAGAGGAACTGAATTATGGCTATTGATAATTGCCTACATAAACAAAGGCAAAACAATAATAATTGTTCCTGTAGGAATTACTCAGGAAAGCAAGTCTCTTGGGTTGCCCTGCTTTTTTTTTAAAAAAAAAATTCATTTGCCAGATGAAAATTTCATTCACCAAATACCCTCTTTTTCCATAATATTTTATTTATACTTGCTAAATAAAAAATTGGGGCAATTTGAGGAAGTCCCATTTTAACCATACCTACATTGGGGGATTCAAAAAGAAGCTTGCCTGTGCAGCTGCCAAATCAAATGTCTGACTGCCAAAACAAAACAATAACTGCAGATTGCAAGCAATGTGACTGATGGAGCCACCCCTGCATGCATCTCATGTTCGTTCTTCATGAAGTGCCTTCCCTGTGAAGAGGATCGTATGGGGAGAAACACCACCAGAGGAGGGGATGGGCTAACCTCTGGCTATCCTGACGTTCAGGACTACAAACTGCCACTATGCCACCATGACTGGGGCTTCTGAGACCTCAAGCCCCAAACACGGAAAGGCCCAAAGATGGGCCCACCGCTGAATCAGAGGATAGTACAGAACCCTCCGTCTTCTTTCTTGTCATGGTCACAAGCCATTGTCACACAGGAGATCAGGGCTGGGGAACCTGCGAGACCCTTCAGAGGTTGTTGGTCAGTCTCTTGTCTCAGCCCAAGTCAGCGTGGCACAAGGTCAGGGACGATGGGAGTGGCAGTCCATCATCATCTGGAGTGCCACAGATTTCCCTATGGCCGGCACAGGCGAAGACCAGCTCTGGTTATACTTGCATTAAGCCAGCAGTAGGTATAACCTACTTTAATCTTTAAAAATGAAAAACACATTTATTCTCAGTCTTGTGTTTTTTCTCGTTTCAATGAGCAAATAAGAGGCAGAAAACAAGAATTAAACTACTCTGTGTGAGCGCATATGGCCTAGAACATGGGTTCCATTGCTCTCCACCACAGATCAGCTGCTGACATAGTATGTGAAGCAACTGAGCAGACCGCTCCCTGGCCTTTTTTCTTTCTTTTTTTTTCTTTTGGGGGGGGGGGCTATTGTAACAACATACAGTATATCACAGAAGTGAGTACACCCCGACTAAACAACAACAACAAAAAGCTGTATACTCACTGGTTTACATTGTAGCCAAGTGTCATTTCTTCAGTGTTGTCACATGAAAAGATATACTAAAATATTTATGAAATGTGAGGGGGTGTCCTCACTTCTGTGATATACTATAGACCAGGCTATGGAACAGGTGGCCTCCCAGATCTGGTTGGACTGCATCTCCCATCCGCCCCATCTACTGTGGTAAAGAATGACAGGAGCTATAGGTTAACCTTTGGAGGGCCACACCTTCTCCATGGATGAAAAGAGAAGAAAAACGTTTGCTTTAAAGCAGAATGGGGAACTGGCAGCCATTCCGAATTTTCAGGGCCAAAAGCCAATGGTCTCATTCTAGGCAATGACTTCAGAAAGAAAAGGCAGGGGATGGAAGGGAGTGTCCAAGAGGCTTCCCCTAGCCCTTTTACTGCAGCAAGCACAAATAAGATAACATGGCTGGAACATTATCAATAGGCCCATTTGGGTGTGCCCATGTCTATGGGCAGATGGAAAGGAGACATACCGCCTCCGTGGGTTTCAAAATTCCACCCTTCCACATGTCTGTGGCTCTACACCACCTCCTTATACCTCACACATAGGCACCTTTAAGTAGTGACCAGCCTGCAATGCTGAAAACCCATGAATCTATCACTATGGGGTTTTCCACATGTCAGAGATATTACCAAACAAACACAGTGGTATAATACAGATAGGCGTTTGAGGCTCTGTTTCCTATAGGGCGCATCAAAATGAAGAAAGGCATGAAGGACCTATAGAAGAGTCTGCATCACAGCTGACTTCTCAAAGATGCTTATGTTTTCCACCTAAACCTTACTCTGCTTTTCCTAGCTAAAAAGCCCCAAATACCTTTGTTCTATATGGGTGAGTTGCTCCCGCCTCCAAATAATCTCAGTCACACTCTCCCTGTGTCTTTTCTACCACCATTTCAGAGACATGGTAGACAGAGGACATTCATTCAGCAGTTTCTGGGCCTTTACGTTTGAACTTTATTTCAATGCTCCTTATGCCCAAGTGCAGAACAGAAGGCAATAATATATAAAAACATGAATAAAATGTAGGAAGGCAGTCTGGTGCAGGAGGCTTAAGATGAAAAAGATGCAAAAGACCAAAACAAGTTTTAAAAGGCACTTCGTTACACTCCTCCCCCCCAGGGGGAAAGACTGACACAGAATATAATTCCAATAAAGTTACAAAACTAGGAATCCCTTTCAATAAAACAGACTGCCAAGAAGATCCTTTTAAAGTGAGCCAGTTCCAAAGGCCATTGCAAAGCCCATCCTGTTGCTACAGGGGCCAGGAAGTCTTCCCATTTCCCTTGCATCCCATAACCTAGGATGCTCCAGAGGCATTGGAACCACAACTCCCACACACCCAGTTTATGAGAGTTGTAATTCAACACATCTGGAAGCCACTGGATTGTGAAACGCTGTCTAAAACTTCCTAGCACAGCAGCCTGAGCCCTCCTTTGCCTTCCAGGCTCTGCCTCTGAAGCAGGCTGCACCAGGGTTACGGCTTTGGCCTGGCCATGGTGGCACGAAGGGGAAGGGTCCCCTCTGCCCAGGATCCTGGGTATTTGCACATCTTCTGCCAAAGGCTTATCTCCTCGCCTGTGGAATCCATCCAGTCCACCACCTGGCCATTGCTCATTCCTATAGAGAGAAAAAAGACAGCAGGTAAGGAAGAGCCTCTGCTTCCCTGTGCTAAAGCTGAATGCAAAGAGCACAAGGAAGCTGAAATCCAGGCATGGTTGAGACCAGGTTGCTGAGCTGATTCAGGCATCTGGGCTGTCACAAGGGCAAAAGAAATTCAGATACCAACTCAGGGTGTAATCAGATAGCAATATAGGATTGTGCTGGATCACACTGGAAAGAGTTGCTTCATTGGGTGTGATCTCACTTGAAGTGACCCTTCTGTACACATGCAATGTGGTCCCAATCACTCTAGCCCAGTTCTGAAAAAAACAGTAGCCCTGCCACTGGACCAAAAAGCTCTGGACTGGGAATGGAGCAGGGTCTGGTACATGATTTCCAGTCTGTCATCTGATTGCTGGAAATTGGCTCAAACCAAACCATGCTGTAGGTGCTCCAAAATACATTAGATCACCATTGCCAGTAGATCACCAGCTTAGATGAATTATATATCCAGACCACGGGGTGGGAAGCCATGGCACTCCATGTGGCTAAACTCCAGTGCCCATCAGCCTTAGCCAGCTGTGCTTATGGTGAGCAATGAAAGGAGGATTCCATGTTATCCATCCCTCATCTCTTGCTGATTTGTTTATTTTTTCAACTGGAGACCCCAGTGATCAAGTGAGGGACTGTTCAGCAAGCAAAACAGCTGCTCTGCTTTTCCACTACAGTTCCCACCCCACCCCCAGAAGCCACAGGACACAAAGATGGTATCTTGGCAATGTTAAGGTTAGTACATATGTACTCATACACAATCACACCCATACAGAACTTGTAATGTTTTGCACTGAAGCACACAACACATTTTGATTGAGGCTACTAGGTCAACATGAGATACAGTAAAGTCACTGGTAATAATCCTGTGATTTGGCATTACTGCCCTTTCTGTCAGTCCTGAAACCACCACCATAGATTATCTCACTCAAAGGAAGCTGGTTTGATCTCAAGGATCGTAACTGACCAACTTCTTTCCTTTAAAAATTGACTATTATGATTCCTTTCCTCTCTTAATGATTGTGTTGTTTTGTTGTTCTTCCTTTTTGTTGCCTACGGTGTTCTAAAATAAACTTTGTTCCAATATAAAACATGTTTCCTTCAAAATAACATTTTCTGTTATCTCGAAGAAAAAGGAAAGACGGCCAGTGACGGTTGGTGCTCCCAAGGAAGAGGCCCATAGCATAAGGCTGGGCAGCTTGAAACAAGACAAAAACTCTAGTGCCCACCACCAGTCAAAACCAGGCACCAAACAGTAGCCTCTGAGGGTGGACGTGTGCTAATCATTTAGTGGCAAGGAGCCTTTGAGCAATGTCCATGGGTAGGAGTTAGAGGGAGGCAGGAACAGCTACCAGAACCCGTGGCAGTTGCCCATCTCCCCTTAACCCTGGTACAGGGCAGGCACCGTTGACTGCAGTTCCTCAAGCCAAAAAATAAAATAAGCCTCAGGCTAAACCCTCGTCCCCCACTTCCCTTCCTCACCATTTCCAACTCCAAGCCGGACTCCACCCAAGAAGTCGTTGCTGGAAAGCGGCTCCCGGTCCCATACCGTGAGCTCCAGGCAGATGTGGGGCAGCTGTTCTGGAATGACATTGTTGTAGACGAAGGTGTGGTTGTAGTGGGGGTTCAGACTTTTCTTCACAACGGGTGTCTTCCTTTTGGTGGCCTTGTTCCTCAGAGGCAGCAGGTAGCTGTGGACAAGGAAGGGTTACTTAAGGAAGGCTACTGGAGGGCTGGAATTCAACATCTTGAGGAGCTCTGCCTTCGGTACTACAAGTTGCCAGGCCACCTGGAAACTATGGAGGACAAATCTGGGGAAAAAGGACATTTCAAGCACCACACAAAGCTTCCCGCCATTTCTCTCCCCTAGCCAGAAAAGAGTGAATAAGCCATCCATGCATAGTTCATACAAGGTCATGGTGCTTAGTTTTTCTTGGCCATGAATACTTTCTGTCCTCCTTTGAATGCACAAGAGTTTACACAGTTCTACCTAGAGCTGCTTCCCAGAGCCAGGCACCCAAGCATACGCAAAGCCAAGAAAAGTATAAGAAAATTATTCTCATAACCTTTTCCTTTTTCTCTCTCTCTCATACACACAAACACAATCCTAGATCCTTACTAAATATGGGCAGAGCTGAGTTGATCTCCAACTCTTTTATCATCCATCACCCAATTTAAAATTTAAAAAGTCCCTGTTTCCTCACCCTTTGACAAAACTGTCAGAAGTCCCACCAGATTTCACTGCTGTCAAATTCTTGGCCTCTTTGATCCACACTTGAAGCTCACCTCCTTCTTCCTTTTTGCCTAACAAAAGAGCCTTGTGATTAATATGAATACCAGAAACTATTAAAGATTCCTTCTTAAAATTAGAACCTATTACAATTATTTTTAAAAACTCCCTTTAAACAGGACAATATCTAAGTGTCTCCAGCACCATCCCAACCAACCACACAATACAAAACCTGAAGTCTGGGAAATCTACAGATCTTTGGCTGTTAAGAAAATATAAGCCAGGTTTCTAGACCTCACAGAGTGAAAAAAGTTGGGTTCAAATAGGCAGAATCGTAGGAGTAAAGCCGAGATCCACCAGAGTTTGTGTTACATTCAGAAAAAAGCTGTAGACACCTTCAAACTCCTCACCTTTTTTCCCATTTCCTGCATTGGGAAGCTTGGCAGGCGGGATGAATTTCAAGGAAACCACCAACTCGCCTTTGTATTGAGGAGAGCTAGAAGAGTCTGCCATGTTCTGGAACCAAAATGAGGAACAGTATTTACCAGGATAAATATGGCACTTTGCAAACTGGAGGATAGTGCAACCAAACAAGTGTGTGCGGGATTTACTGACAGAAGCAAGGGGAAGAGAAGGGAATGTGCAAAATACAGAGCAGAGCAGATCGAAGTTCATTACATGTCAAACAGTTTAAGGGATACAAAGTGGTCCTTGGCATTAGTTTTGTATCAGGGCCATTCCCCAACTTTTGTCAGCACGTATGGGCTTTTAAGTGATTTCTCAGAGATGAACCACTGACCAGAGCGAAAAGATTCCATGTACCTTTACAAGATTAAACACTTGCGTTACAGTACTGGAAAAATATGTGCCCATCTCGTGCCCTTCAATGGCTCAAGGCCCTTGCAACTCTGACAATGGCTGCGGATCATACAGACTTCGTGCGGATATATTTTTAGATGTTTTGAAACCTTTTTATAGAAGTCTTTGTTGAGATATGATTATTATCCTTGTACCTTTGTGTCTATCGTGTGTTCTTTCTAGCTCTTCTTTCCTAGGTTATTCTTCCTTATGTTCTTCTGATAAAATTAATAGGCTTTTTAAAAAAAATATCCAGAGCTTGAAAGAGGTTACCTTTTGAACTGCAATCCTCAAATCCACCCATGAGCAGGGCAACTGGGATAACTCTTCCATCCTCTACTATTATGAACATTATTTCAAAATAATGAATATGTGCATGAATTAAAACCACAACCGATGAGAGAGGGTGAAGTACTAGAAACACAAGAATCATGTTGTCCACAACGACTTCCGTGGAGCATCTGCCACCCTGCGAAGCGGCAGCGAGGGCTTCAGAGAAGAAAGTGGGGACTCCAGACAGACCTTGCCGTGTAGGGGGAGGCTCTCTTCCAGGGGGTTCTCCGTGCTCCAGGAGTCCATGGGGACTTCTGCCTCTCCCAGGAATGTATTTCGCCCAAAGCGATCATGGTGCCAGACGGAGAACTGCAAGGTCCCACTCTGAAGGAGGGACCTGTTGACCTCGTACTACAAGACAACGAAAATAAACGATGAGCTCTTCGTGATGAGAGCTCCAGAAACATAAACAATGCAAGATATCCCTATGTTGTACACACCCAAGAGGGAAACAAAAAGGTTTGGTAAATGTAAAATCATCACTCTGAGAGTGCAAGTATCGTTACAAAGACCAGGGGAGGAGATGTTTTCAAAAGATCTTGCGACCCATCTGTACAAGCCGTCTGGGCTGTTAAGAGCAGCAGGCTGAGCTGCAGCAAAGTAGACTTGAGATGCAAAGGAGCTAGAAGATTGATTTTAAAAAAAATACATCCTTCTACATACTAGATTGTGCGCTGAAGTGCCATATCTGTCTGCAAAGGAACACAACAAGCAAACCTGACAATTCCCTGCCCCAAACACATGCCTCTCTCTCTCTCTCTCTCTCTCACACACACACACACTCTCTACCTTGAGGAGCTCGTGGTATAAGGGATTGACTGTGTTCCGTTTAATTGTGGTTTTCCGCTTCCCTTGGCGGGATTTGTCAGGGAGGAGATACGTCTTCACATACCTGCAGGGGGGGAAAAACCCTATATGATATTGCCCTGACTTTCTGCAGCCACATCCAGGAACACAGGCTGCTTGCCAAACCCTTTCGAAACCAGAGATGAGACCCATTGATCAGAGAGGTTGTATCAGAACAAAGCAATAACTTGGTGGATTAGAGGGCTCCACCACCTACGCCCCCCACTACCTGAAACAATCCGGACATAGGTCGCACTGGTACGTGCAGCAAGCGATTACACCTTCCAGACAAAACAAACAGGGAAAACTGTGGTGTGTAGCTGCTCACCTGTCTGTATTTTCCATATGATCAGTAATAGTCAGAGAGCTAGCTCTGAGCAATAGTTCAAGAAATAGGTTGGTTCATACCTGCATAATTCTCTTTCATCTACACAGCACCCAACAGTTCAGTAGAAAAATGTTAGAGCAGCCTAGTAAATAATCTGAACCCGGCCATACTGGCTGGGGGATTCTGGGAGATGGAGTCCCAAAAAAAGCAACTGATTGAGTTTCCAATCTGAATCAGCTCAGCCCTCCAGTCTACAGGAGTACTGCTTACAACAGAGACAATGACTGATCCCATAATTAACAGTTCACCAGTTCGGGCATCCCATCAAGCTTTATTCATCGCTCAGCATGATGTCTGAGCTGAGCCACACACAGATTCTACTATCAGATCAAGTATGTACTGAAGTCTGCCTTCAAGTCTGTCCTAAAACCAAAATGGCCAGACCTAACATTTGCCCACAAATGGATGCATCCTGCACCCCTGCCATCCCCTGCCCCAAAGGGCACTCACGGGTTGGAACGCTTCTTGGCCTCATCCGCGTATGCCAGGCTGCGGCACTCCTTGATGTGGATGAACAAGATCTGGGTCTTCTCCTCATAGGTCAGGGAGAAGGCAATCTCTCCCGTCACACAGACGCTGCCAAAGTCGCCGGCCTCACTGTAAAGGCTCATCATGCTTCCTAAAGTACTCTAAGGACATTTTTTTAAAAATGAGAGAGAGAAAGAAAGAAAGAAAAAGTAAGTTAGCCATCACCATCTGTTGATAGTGGGGAATGGACGGCCCGCCCTCCAGTTATTGACTGCAAGTCTGAGAGTCTCTAGCCACTTCAGTCAACCGTGAAGGATGATGGGAGTTGCAATCCAGCAACATCTAGAGGACTACATATTGAGAAAGAGCAGGGGCCTTTCATCCTTCCTTATCAAATTCCACCCATGTCACCATGTGATCCTGCGACCTGTTACACACAAGAAGGGTTTTACAAAGATTTTCAACCTACATTTTGTATTCCTGCCATTTAATCAACCCTTTTCTTTCCCTTCGTGAGTGGGAAGGACAATTTTTTTGTCTGATGAGTTTAGAACTAAAGTTATTTCCTTATATGAGGAAGTGACCCCCTCCGTCTCCAGACTATTCAATTAGATAAGAAAGGGTAAATTGGGATCTATTGGGAGATCTCTGGGTGATCTACAGTGGATCAGCCAAAGTTTTGGAGTCCCAATTATCTGGCAATGGTAAGAACCAAGAAGCACATATACCTTTCTCCATTAGACTGTTGAAAAATAAATTTGAGAACTAGGCATTGTGGCTTGTGTAACAGGATTCGTGAGCTTTTCTTTTGGTGCTGATTACAAATCCCTGGTTTGAGCAGAACTTGAGAAACTTACTTTTTGAGTCTACAACATCCAGAAGGACCAGGCCAAGGCTGGCTGGGTGATTCTGGGAGAATGTCAAGAGATGGTCAGATCCCGGCATCCACCCATCACTTGACTCTCCCTGTTTGACTTCAGGGTTTGCATCAAAACCAAAGCCACTCCTTACAAGCCTACTTGTATGACCACCTTTCCCATGGTCCACCCATTGAAGTTCCTGTCCTCTAAAGAGCCCAAGCCGACAGACGTCAAGACCAGAACCCACCGAGGATGTGCCACTACGGATGCTGCTTCTGGCTGTCCTTCGCCGGTGAATCTCTACCAAGCTATCTATGTCCTCTTCTTCCTCCTCCTCCTGGAAAAAAAAAATCACAGAAGAGATCCCTATAATGCCATAAAATGACTTCACTCGGATGTCCTAGACAGGGCAAGATCTCATAATCCGAGCACCACCTCTTAGATCATATTGTTTCCCATTGTATCCCATCTTCTCCTATATCACAGTGCTACAATCGTTGGTGTGTGTTAAGCATGAGTTGCATTCTTCCATTATGCTCAAGAGACCCCAAAAAAGGAGTCAATTCCATGGCTTATACTTATACCTACTGGAGTAGGACAGATAAGTTGACAAATGGTCTGTGCTAGAGATGGGGATATTTATATACGAATACGAATATCCCCATTGCAGCTGACCCTAATGAAGGTCCAACCCCCGGGACCAGACCGTCCACTCACACGTCCTGCTGCAGCGATGGTCCCGCTCGTCCTGCCAATGGCGTCTGGAGCTCCACTCTCTTCCTGTTCGACTGGCCACTCCAGGCAGGGGGCAGGAGGACGAGTCTCCCCGCACAGTAGCTGAGTGGCCAGCCGAGCGGGAAGACAGCAGAGCTCCAGGCCCCATTGGCAGGACGAGCGGGACTGTTGCCATGGCAGGACACGTGAGTGGATGGTCCGGTCCCGGTGGGACCCTAATTAGGGCCAGTTGTGATGGGGATATTTGTATTCGTATATGAATATCCTCATCTCTAGTCTGTACTGAGCTTGAGACAGAAAGGTAGGAAATGCCTTATTTACAGGAGGTCAATGTTTGACAAGTTTAACAGATATTGTCTGGCTTTTCCCCGTACTCTTGGTTGGAGACAGACTTTGCCACACTGTTTTTAAAGCACTTTACCTGGGGCCAAGGAGGCAGACCACATGACTTTCAACCTTCCACACAGGCAGTCTTCATAAGCAGGTGAGTACTTGTAACATGCAACCAAATGGTCACTTCAGTGTTAACCCCAACAACAGACAGGTTACTTACCTGTAACCATGGTTCTTCAAGTGGACCTCTGTGAATTCACACAATAGGGTTTTGACAGCGCCTGTGCTGGTCCTCTCGGAATCTTCTAGAGCTTTTGGATAAAAGTAACAAAGTTTAAGTTGCCCCTATCGCGCATGCTCCACCCGCCTCAGCCTTCAGTTCCATTTATCCGCCACAATAGCCTGAGCTCATTATAGACAGAGTCAGTGACGGACAGAGGGGAGGCTGGGCGGGATGTGTGAATTCACAGAGGTCCACTTGAAGAACCATGGTTACAGGTAAGTAACCTGTCTTTCTTCATTGTGGCCTCTGTGAATGCACACAATAGGGTGACTAGCAAGCTCACTTACCGGAAGGAGGGCCGTCACTGAAGAATGGACGTCAACACCGCTCTCCCGAAGCTCGTCTCTTTCTTAGCCCTAAGGTCCAGTTTGTAATGTGTTACAAATGTAGACACATTGGACCAGGTAGCTGCTCTACAGATGTCTGGCACATCGACACCACGCAGCAGGGCCGTAGATGTTGCCACAGCTCTGGTGGAGTGTGCTTTGAGACCTTCAGGAGGTGCTTTGCCTTGCAGTTCATAAGCAAGGGAGATAGTCGAGACAAGCCATCTGGAGAGGGTAGACGAAGAAGCAGGAGAGCCTTTGTATTGTCCATGAAAACATAAGAACAGTCTTTGAGCCGCACGAAAATCTTTAGTCCGTGACACATAATATGACAAGGCTCTTTTTACATCCAATGAGTGGAGCATGCGTTCAACATCCGATGTAGGATCCATAAACAGGGTAGGCAATATAAGGGGTTGATTAAGATGGAAATCAGAGACAACGTTAGGTAGGAAAGATATGTCCGGGTATAAGGTGACTTTATCTTTGAAAAATTGAAGATAAGGAGGATCAGATCGTAGGGCAGCCAATTCGCTTGCTCTTCTGGCAGATGTAATGGCTACTAAGAACAACGTCTTGAATGACAGTAGACGAGTGTCACAAGAGGCCATGGGCTCAAATGGGTGGCGCGTAAGCGCATGGAGGACCACTTGGAGAGACCACTGAGGTATCGGAGGTTTTGTAGGTGGTCTAATGTTAGAAAGACCTCTCAGAAAAGATTTGAGGGTAGGATGTGAGAAGAACCTTGCAGAGTCCGACGCACGGGGTTGGAAAGACACGATTGCGGAAATGTAAACTTTGAGGGTGGACAATGCCAAACCAGAGTCAAACAAGTAACGAAGGTATTGAAGTAAGGTGGATAACGATACAGGGCAAGTCTGTAAATGATTTAATTTTGCAAATTTGAGAAAATTCCTCCATTTATACTTGTAGAGGAGAGTGGTAGATGGTTTTCTTGCTTTGTCTAAAACCTCCTTGATTGATGGGATATCATCCAGGCCATCAAGTGTAGGGACTCGAGGTCTGGATGTAGGACTAGTCCTGAATCCTGGGTTAGGAGATGAGGGAGCTTCACGACATCTACCGTCATCATCCGGAGGGTTGAAAACCAAGGCTGACGAGGCCACCACGGTGCAATGAAAATTGCACTGGACTTCATCTGTCGAGCCCTGACCAGCATCCTCTGGATGAGTGGTATTGGCGGGAAAAGGTAGAGTAGATCCCTTTCCCACGGTATCATGAAAGCATCACCCAGGGAGTGTGCTCCTCTTCCCGCACGGGAGGTGTATGTCACACATTTCTTGTTGGTTTCGGAGGCAAACATGTCTATGACCGGAGTGCCCCATCTGCTGCATAGGAGATGAAAAATCTTGTTGTCCAGCTCCCATTCGTGGGTGCGAGTCGCAAGGCGGCTCAATCTGTCTGCCAGCTGGTTGTCTGTGGTGGAGACATGAAGTGCAATTGGGTATACATGGTGCTGGTAACACCATTCCCAGAGGTGTATTGAGAGAAAAAGTAGGGACATGGAGCGTGTCCCTTCCTGCTTGTTGATGTAGTACATGGTCGTGGTGTTGTCCGTTATCACTTGTACACCACGACCCCGCACTAGAGGAAGGAACGCCTTGAACGCCTTTATCACGGCAAGCATCTCCAGATGGTTGATATGTAGATGTGTTTCCCGAGTGGACCACCGTGCATGAATCTGGTGGGACCCACAGTGAGCTCCCCAACCTGTGGGGCTCGCGTCCGTGGTTACCTGAACAGTCAATTGTAGTGGACGAAAGGGTCTGCCTAGCAGGAGATTTGGGATGAATGTCCACCATCGCAGTTGCTTCACCAGTTCCACTGTAACCAACAAGCGCTTTCGAGGAGCATCTTGAATGGGGTCGAAAAGAGACAGAAACCATGCCTGGAGAGATCTCATTTTCAGGCGTGCGTGCGCCAATGCCGATGTCGTAGAGGCCATCAGGCCCAAGAGATGTTGGGCATGCCTTGCTGATACGGTGCAGTGTGGTCGAAACCGTCGAACCGCCGTTTTGATTTTCTTTATACGGTCTGGGGGTAGGAATATTCTTGCCTTGAGAGAATTTATCCTGCCTCCTATGTAGTCGACTACCTGCGATAGTCGAAGGTGGGACTTCTTGTGGTTGACCGATAGTCCTAGGCAATTCAGCGTTTGAAGAACGAACTCGGTGTCTTGGAGAGCTCTTTGCTCTGACGGAGACACTATCAACCAGTCGTCTATGTAAGGAAATATCTGTATATTGTGGAGCCGAAGGTAGGCTGCCACAGGTGCCATGCACTTTGTGAATGTTCTCGGAGCCGTTGATAGTCAGAAGGGAAGAGCACGGAACTGGAATATGGTGTTTTGAAACACGAATCTGAGGTACTTTCTGTGATGTGGGTGGATGGTGACATGAAAGTAAGCGTCTTTGAGGTCTGTAACCACAAACCAGTCCCTTTTCTTTAGCAGGTGCAGAATGGTCTCCAATGTGACCATCCGGAAGCGTCGAGGATGAAGGTACTTGTTTAGTTCCCTGAGGTCTAAAATGGGCCTTATGCCGCCATCCTTTTTTGGCACAGCGAAATATCGGGAATAGAATCCTCTTGCTAAGTCCCGCATAGGTACTGTTTGAATGGCATGTTTTCGTAGAAGGGTGAGAATCTCTTCTTCTAGAACAGGATCGAAGGATGTAAGCTTGACTTGTCCTAGAGGAGGAAATTCTGTAAATTCCAGACGGTAGCCAAATTGAATAATGTTTAAGACCCAAGCATCTTTTGTGATTTCTATCCAGTTGTGAAGAAATGGGGCGAGTCGAGTGATGGAGTCGTGATCTGGTGGGTGCAAGTCAAAGATACTGTTTGGATTTCTTTGTCGGTGGTTTGTATGACTGGCGACGCTGTGATGTAGACTGTGGTCGGAATGTGGAAGTAGAGGAAGAGGCCTGGAAGGATCTGGTCTGATTCTGGTTCTTGAATGGACGGTACGATTGTGTAGCATGTTGTTGGTATTGTTGTTGGTATTGTTGTGGGTATTGTTTACGCCATTGATATTTGTTTTTTGGTTGTTGTTGAATGGCATATGACTTTGCTGTCTTCTTTATTTTATGCAGATTCTCAAGGTTATCGTCCGTTTTTTCATTGAACAGACCCTTGGCGTCAAAGGGTAGGTCTTCCACACAGGTTTTCACGTCTTCTATGATGCCCGAAAACTGAAGCCAGGCATGTCGCCTCAACGAAACGGCAGACATCAGTGTCCTAGCAGCAGCATCTGCTGAGTGACGGGCAGCCAAACGTTGGTGCTTAGAGACTGTCAAAGCCTCTGCATAGGTGTTCAAGAAGCCCTGTCTGGTGTCATCTGGGGCTGCCTGAAGTGCAGGAAGTATTCTTGCCCAGAGCTGTCTTTGATAAGCCCCCATTGCCGTTTGATAATTGGTGACACGGAGCAAAAAGGTCGTGAGGGAATAGATTTTTCTTCCTAACACATCCAGTTTACGTCCCTCTCTGTTGGTGGGCGTGACGTGTGATCTTGTAGAGGGTCTCGAGGAACTAGATTCTACAATCAAAGAATTTGGTATAGGATGTTTAGTCAAGAAAGTCGTGTCATCGCCATGTATGCGGTACAAATTCTCTGTTCTGCGGGATACTGGAGCAGAGGTAGATGGTTTATCCCAGCACTCTTTAATAATGTCCATGAGGGCTGAAATGAATCCCAAGCTGAGTGGAGGGGTCCTCTCTTGATTAATATCTCCAAAGATGAGGTCATCTGATGGAGGGGGTGTTTCAAGTGTTTGTATTTTCAAAGTTTTTGCCATTCTCGAGATCATTTGCACATAGGAAGAGAAATATTCAGAAGGAGAGGATGGATGTGGATCCCCAGCATCTGAGTCCAATGGGTCTCCTCCCACAGGTGTTCTCCCCGATGCGTCAGAAGGAGCCTCATGTCCTTGGTACGAGTCGTCTGAGGAAAGAGACTCATCGTCATCAGTAGATAGTAGGTGTGCATCCGCCTTGCGCTTTCTGCTTTCTGATTCAGAGTTGGGAGGCATCGACGTCGAATGGGATCTTGTATGTGCAGTCTTCGACGTCGAATGTGAAGGCTTGTCAGCCTTCTCCTTGACCTTCCCTGAGCATTTGGAGACGCAAACCGTATCGACGTCGACATGTTTTCGGTGTCGACGTCGAGGAGGGGATGAAGAGGAAGAAGAAGAAGAGGTAACATATACATATTTAACCTTCTTCCTTCTGATATAGTCGCCTCCGCTCGACGTCGAGTCGGAATCCGAATCTTCCCTTCGACGTCGGCGTCAAGATCTTCCATGCTCAATATCGACATAGTCTCGTTCGTCGTATTTCGACCTATGTCGACATCGAGAAGATCGAGGCAGGACTATCACCTCTTGTCGAGCTTTTCTGCGTCGATCAGGCACGATGTGCTTAGTTTTAGAAGTCTTCTTACGGGGTGGAGAAAGTTCCCTCGATGAAGAAGACACCGGCGTCGAAGGTGCCGGAGAAGCCCGCCCGGTCGAAACAGGGCTTAGAGGGGCAATAGCCTGGCTAGTTACGGTGTGGACTAGCCAGCTCGGGGTCGGTGACCGACAAGTTCGCTCGGAGGCGACAGGGGAGGCAAGTGCCTGCCGAGATGGAAGGGAGTCGGCGACCTCCGAAAGGGATTCTCTATCCCTAGACGAGTCCTCCAGAATCGGGGAGGGTAACGACGTCGAGATCGGAGGGAGATGTTTTCGAAGGTCTTTGGTTTTCTCTTTTTTGTTTGATGATTTCGTTTGCTTTGCAGGATCTTTTGAAGACGACGTCGACGAAAGTTTCGATGTGGAGGTAAGTTTTTTTGCTGTCTTTTTAGGAGGTTTTTCCACAGCTTTAGATGGGGGTGCTGGGGTTGGTGAGGCAATGCGAACCTCAGAACGAGGGGTAGCGGATGCATTAGAAGTGGTTTCCATGTTGGAGGGTCTGGATGCTGACAACGTTTTGTCCCAGAGGAACAGGTTCAAACGTTGTTCCCGAGCCTTAAGGGCAGCCTTAGTGAAGCTTTTGCAATGTTTGCAAGAATGGGGACGATGAGATTCTCCCAAGCAAAAGAGGCAATAGTCGTGGCCGTCGGAGAATGGTAACTTGCGGGAGCACGACTTGCATCTGCTAAATGGTCCTGATCGGGACATAAAGCAGGGAATAAAAGGAAAAGACTCACAGCGAAGAAGATAGATGATTTCCGGCGATAATTGGATTAGGAAGAGATGATTAGAACACCGGAGCGGCAGTTCGCAAGAGCGGAAAGCGGCAATTAAGGAGCGCGGCCGTAGAAAGCGCGGGAAAAAAACCAATTCAAGTCCAAAGAGTATTTCAAGACAGTCCGATGATCAAGGGGCAACAGAGTAATTTCAAAGTCAGAAGGCAGTCCGAGTTTCAAGCCGATTTTACAGTCAGAATATTTGTAATAACAGAGCTCTAACCGAGAGGTTCCAGTGCGCGAAGGCGGTAAAATGGAACTGAAGGCTGAGGCGGGTGGAGCATGCGCGATAGGGGCAACTTAAACTTTGTTACTTTTATCCAAAAGCTCTAGAAGATTCCGAGAGGACCAGCGCAGGCGCTGTCAAAACCCTATTGTGTGAATTCACAGAGGTCCACTTGATGAACCATGGTAACAGGTAAGTAACCTGTCTGTTGTTGGGGTTAACACTGAAGTGACCATTTGGTTGCACGTTACAAGTACTCACCTGCTTATGAAGACTGCCTGTGTGGATAGAATACAGGGGATACCAGCTTAGCCAAGGAGCTACGGAGCTACTTCTGTGCCCTTTCTCCAACGGGGCATTCCTTTCACCAATATATTGACATTTTGTGGGAAGCCCAGATGCCTGGTCTAGTTGAGTTCTATTGACTGTGCAAACCCTACTGAAGGGGCCGCTCCCCCTCCATGTCTCTTCATTATCACTTCAGTGTGTTTAATAAACTTCCCTAATATCATCCATCCATGGCCAGGATCCTACTACTTCATCAGGCTGGTGTTACTCCAACAGCATAAATGTCAAGGTAACTACGGTAAGAAGTCAGCATGGGTACTTGCTACAGAACCTGAGTCACACAAAGAGTGTGTGATAGCAAATGCCTAACTGACGTCTCAGCTCGAGCAAGTTCACCACCCAAACTGGCAGTGATGGAATTATGCCAGTGGGAGCCAATGAGTGAGAATATTTCCATACACAGAAAAGCATTTCTCAGTATCTGCCTCACGACTCTTAATTTCCTTTCTCTTAGGGACAGGGTGGGAATTCTGCAGCCTCATGTCCTTCCTGGATCCAATCTCCTAACACAAAATGATATACATTTTTGGAGGAAAAAATAGCCATCTCCTCTAAGAGCAGTGATTCAGCCTTAAAATAAGGTATAGGTCCCTTTACACTTTGTTCTATCCTCAAAACACCACAGAAAGGAGCTTTATGTAACTGTCCACTTCTGGTTTTGCTTTTAGGGTTGGTACAATCTTTACATGAGCTTGACGGCTGAAATCTGGCCCTCAGACATCTACAGTTTGCCGATCTCTGCCTCGGAGGCTCACCATTTCAACGTTGAGACCCGGAACGGATTTGCTTCGGTCCCCCAGAGGCCCACTTTCGCCAATAGGCTCCTCTGGTCTCAAGTCAATCACTGATTTGGTGTACTCTGTGAGGGAGATGGGACATGAAATCAGAGACAAGAGCTGGGAGAAACTGAGGCAGTCATCTAAAAGACCCACAGGGTTCCATTATCTGTTTATTAGACTTGTAATAAATAGATTTTATTTCATCCCATCCCTGTTTGAACTCAATATGGCTTTCACTAACTTTGAATGAAAAAGAATGGCCAAAATTCTATGACTTAGTGTAGTAAATTGCACTAGAGTAGGCCCACAGAACGCCCACGGCGTTCCATGTCTAGTCGCGCTGGCCACATGACCACGGAAACTGTCTACGGACAAACGCTGGCTCTACGGCTTGGAGACGGGGATGAGCACCGCGCCCTAGAGTCGGACACGACTGGACTCAATGTCAAGGGGAACCTTTACCTTTACCTTAGGCCCACAGAACCCATGGGGATTTTGTGAGTCATTTCCCCCCAAGTTTCACTGATTCAGATGGGCCTCTTCCAATGGGATGTGGTGGCGCTGCGGGTTAAACCGCAGAAGCTTCTGTGCTGCAAGGTCAGAAGAGCAGCAGTCGTAAGATCGAATCCACGGGACGGAGTGAGCTCCCGTCGCTTGTCCCAGCTCCTGCCAACCTAGCAGTTCGAAAGCATGTAAAAATGCGAGTAGATAAATAGGTACCACCACGGTGGGAAGGTAACGGCGTTCCGTGTCTAGTCGCGCTGGCCACGTGACCATGGAAACTGTCTACGGACAAATGCTGGCTCTACGGCTTGGAGATGGGGATGAGCACCACACCCTAGAGTCGGACACGACTGGACTAAATGTCAAGGAGAACCTTTACCTTTAGCTTACCTTCCAATGCAATTTACTACACAAAGCAACCGGATTTGGGGCAATGACAACAAAAAGCAAGATCCACGATTAAAGTAGAATTAAATGAAAAGCACATTTAAAATCAGTTGAAATCACTGTTTTGAAATTTTCCATCAAAAAAGAAAAATGCAGCACCCAACTGGTAATAACTTCCTTGCACAACCACTGCTCAGTTGTCAGAAACATGCTTGAAGAGAAAGGTATTTGCCTGACAAGATAGAGGGGACCAACCAAAGCGAAGCAGCCACTGAGAAGGCCACCTTTTGTAAACATGCCACGGAGGGGGTGGGGGGTATTCTCCTGTACCCAAGTGGTGCTTTGAGTTGCAAACTTAATTTGTTCCGGGATGATGGTCATAACTCAAATTGGTCACAACTCAAAGCACCATTTCCCATAGGAATACATTGAAACGCCATTAATCCATTCCGGCCATTTTTTGGTTGTATCTCAAGGCACTGGTTGTATCTCAAAGCATTAGTACCCATAGGAACTAATGCAAAAGCGGTTAATCCGTCCACTAGGGGGAGACTTTTTTTTTTAACCTAAGATGACCTCTAGGGTTAAAAAAAGGGCAGGAAAGGAGGGAGCCTTTTTTCCCAGTCGTATCTCAAAGCGCCGGTCGTACGTCAAAGCAAAATTCTGCGACCGGAGCTGGTCGTAACTCAAATTGGTCGCAAGTCAAGACGTTCGTAAGTCGAGGCACCACTGTAGTACCCAAGACAGGTGCTGTGCCACACTTCCTTTCAAGAAGACCACCTAGAAGGAACGTCCACCCTGTCTTTGCCTGTGTCTTTCAACACTGAACTATGCTTGAGGTCAGGCTGAACATTGACTCTGTAGCTCTTCCATCTTTTTAAGTTACTTAAAGGAGGCCATTTTCTCAGGGCTGGGAAAACTTGTCCCCAAATTTTGCAATACTGCTGCTAATCAGAGGAGGCAAATGGAGGGCTACAGAGAGACCCAACAACTGAGTTCAGTCTGTTTACTTATTATACCATCCTCACCCTAGAGAGCCCATCAGCAGCCACCTGGTCAAGGTGAAGGTTTGTGGTGAAGTTGGGATTGGAATCCCTGTCGCTCCAGCTGAAATGCAACCATCTAACCCAAGGGTGAGCAATGGTGCCTCTAGGCTGCCACTTTCATGCTTGTTCACCATCCACCGTGCTCACTTAAGGCCGGTGGTAGCTGCAGGCTGAAAAGTATCTAGAAAGCCATGGCTGCTCATCTCTGCTTGAACCCCTTGACCCACCCCAAGATAACATACAGTACTTCAGCACCTCATCTGATAAAGGTCTCTCACCTGACGGCCTCTGAGTTCTCCTGGGAT
Organism: Intellagama lesueurii; assembly: GCA_037013535.1. NCBI lineage: Eukaryota > Metazoa > Chordata > Lepidosauria > Squamata > Agamidae > Intellagama > Intellagama lesueurii. Next base: position 22,664,373 of record JBAJHW010000010.1, on the reverse strand, counting down.
TCTTCTTAAACAAACTTTCATTCTCATCACCTGCCACTACACCAGGGCTCCCCAAACGAGATTCCTAGGAGAGAATAAGCCAATCTTTCTTTAAAAAGGACCCCAAAGACAGCCCTTCCCATCATCCCATTCCATCCAACACAGACTGCGGGCTGAAAAAGCAATTAAAACTTTATTATTATTATGCAGTCACAGACCTAAATTGAGCCAGCACAACAATTAAGAACAAAATAATAAAATAAGCATTTAAATATACCATATTTTTCTGTGTATAAGACGCCCCTCACTTTTCTAACCCCAAATTAAAAAAATCTAAGCGGGGTTTAGCAAGTGGAGGGGGAAAGGGATCAAAGCAATCCCTCGGCTGCACGATCGCTTTGATCTCTTTCCCCCTCGTGCAGCCACGGGATTGCTTTGATCCCTTTCCCCCTCCTTTTGCTAAGCCCCATGGGGCTTAGCAAGTGGAGGGGAAAGCAGGAATCAAAGCGATCCTGCAGCCCTTTGATCCCTGCTTTTCCCCTCCACTTGCTAAGACCCATGGGAAGCAGTGATCAAAGCGCGTCAGGATCGCTTTGATTCCTTTCTCCTTCCACTTCTTTTTGTTCTCTCCTCAGCTTACTTCCGTGTATAAGACGACCCTCAATTTTTTGTCTAAGGATTTTAGACAAAAGTATCGTCTTATACACAGAAAAATACGCTACGCATTTTTAGGAGAAAGCCCTTGGTTAGAATAATAGAATCTTTTTACAAAATCTTACAGTGGAAAAGAGGAATTTAGCCATAGACTCGGTGATTGTTTGGTTCACACCTGCCGAAAAATACTCCACATACCCTGTGAATGGCCTTCCAGGGTATTTCCTCAAAATAGGACAGAGAAGTCTCTTACACTCTTCTCTGTGGAGGCTACATTCAAACCAGACATGGGCCAAAGCCTCAGCTACTTCCTCTCCACAGACACACAGCCAATTTTCATGTGGAACGCGGCAGGAGCACCCTTCCAATACCGCAGAAAGGAGACAGTGAAATCTAGCCCTGGGGAAAGCATGCTGATATTTGGGAACAGTGAGTTTATCCCGATTAAATTAATGAAATTAAATCCAGCACAATTTAGCCATTTCCAGCTTTGCAAATTACAAATTATCAGTAAGTCCAAGCCCCCTGGACTCATAAGTACAGACACTCCAACTTATCCTACATGGTGTAAGTCACTGAGCTGACATCAGAGACTGATCCGTGCGGAGCATTCAGGGAGCGGAAGTGACCTGCGATAAAGAGAGAGTCCTGCCTTTCCCAAGTCACCCCTGCGGAGCGCTGGGATATCTGAAGGGTAACAAAGGATCTGTACTTTTCTCAGAGCACCCCACCGCCTTGGGAGGAACACAACAGTGGCTAAGCAAGGGTGCAGGAAACTGCTGTCGGGGCAACCCTGAAAAACAGAGAAGAGCAAACCTACCGTGTCCGAAAAGGTGGGAGGAGCCTCTCTATAGCGGACGGGAAGGGTCAGGCTGGAGGCAGTGGATCCCGAAGGGCTGATTGTTTTTGTCTTGTCCTGGTGAGGGCTGCAAAGGGAAAAGAAAAGAGGAGACCAGATCAGAGCCAAAGGTCCATGGAGGGCTGCCTCCTCCTCCTCCAGAGCAATCAAATGTTCTGGAAGACACAGGACATGAAACACAGCAATTAGCATTTGCTGACACTGTACTTCTGACAGGAAGTTTCCATTCTGGATGGATTTCTTTTCTGCGATCCTATCTCATACCCCCAATGCAAGTGTTCCCAAGAGTGACGTATATTAAAAACCCAAACAGATGTAACATGAAAGCTCAAAGCACCATCACAGTAAATCTCTGAAACAGACATATGTTGGAGAGTTGGAGAGAGTGCAGAAAAGGACAATCAAGATGATCTTAAGAGGACCTGAAACAATTCCTGTAGCAGTTAACGGTTAGAACATTTTGGGCTTTTTGGCAATAAGAGATAAGCAAGATGGAAGCATGTCCAATTAGGCGCATTGTGGAAAAATAGGACAGGAAGATGGTTTTCCCTCTCTCCCATAACACGAGGACCCAGATTATCCACTGAAGCTGAAAAGACTGGAAATCAGGGAAACAAAAGAATTTGCAGCTGTCACCTCAGTAGAGAGGGGGCTGCCAACTCAGAAGGCTTTAAAAGGAGACAGGAAAAATTCACGGAGATGGCAGTTGTCATGGTTACCAGTCATGGTGGATATATATTGCCTCCAGCACCAAAGGCACTCTACCATGCTGTGTATCATTTTCTGAGAAGTACAAGTGTAAGGTACTGTTGTCCTCTCATTGCCTTATTTATGGGCTTCCCATGGGCAACTTGTTGGCCCGTATATAAACGGAATTCCTCCCTACATCAGTCTTTAACATGGCTCTGTGCAACAGAATTAGAGCGGTATGATCACACTTTAACTGCCAGGGCCCATCCTATGGATTTCTGGGCTTGGTAGTTCAATCGGACATTTAAAATTCCCTGCTGTGTGTGTAGAGGGGGGAGGATGAGCCCAGTAGAGATTTCTAGCAAAGCATTCTAAAAAACTCACAAAACTACAAATCTCAGGATTCAACAGCAGAGAGCCATGGCAGCTAAAGGCATATCAAACTGCTATAACTATGTAATACAGATACATTTTAAGTCTGATTCAACACAGCTCTTCTTATGTTCTGCAGGAAACAAATATTTAAAACTAGAAGGAAATCCACACAGAGCAAAAGAGAAGTACTCCCCCCATTTAACTAGCAAGACTGATGGTCACTAATCATCCAATCCTCTTCCACAGATTTGCCGCAACCCCTTTTAAACCCATCTGTGTTACCTGCCATCTTAACATTCTGGGGCAGGGAAATCTGTATGGCAAAGTGGAAGGAAGGACAAAAAGGAAGGAGCTGATGATGGAAGGAAGAAAAAGACGGAAGGACGGACAGACAGAAGACTGAAGCCAACAGACTTAATTGCCAAGAACACAACTGTTGTCCAAAGTGGGTCTGCCCTCAACATCCTAGAGCAGGGGTAGCCAACAATGGACTTCAACTCTCATCAACCTAGCCAGCTCACCCAACAGTGAGGGATTATGGAAACTATGGGCCAGAAACATCTATAAGGCTACATGTTGCCAACCCCTGCTGTAAAGGTTTGAGTGCAGTCCCTTCATGGGATGGCAGGAGCCAGCCTTTCTGACCTGGACTTGGCAGCTGAGGGAGAGGAGGCAGGACGATAGCCCTCGAGGCTCATGTTCTCGGTGGATTCTGTGTCACTCTTGGCATCCCGTGGCTCTCCCTGCTCCAGGGTCAAGCTGGAAGAAAACTGTCTAGTCAGAGGAACAATGGCAAGTGGGACATGGATCAGCAGCAGCGGACTAAGGCCAGTCCTACCGTTAGACAAAATGAAACCATCATCTCAGGCGGCAGATTCTAGGAGACAGAACACTGCTTAAGCAACTTTGTGGCCTTCTGATGTGGTGAAGGATGCCATTTCATTGTCCGTGTTCAAAGAGGCCCAGAATGGGACAGGTCACCGTTTGGTACTTCACCACCCGCAGCAAAATGCAGAGCTTGGGAAACTCACTGGTTGCTAAAGCAACTCCCAGAATTGCCTCACAATCAGGGCCACTGTCTACACGGGCAGACAGCTTCTGGGAGTTCTAGTCCAACGAATCAACCTTTGCACACACTAGCAAAATATCTTGAGACTGCATGCGAGAGATCACAGGTTCAGTTCCTGACAATATGAGCTGAACAGTCAGCTAGCAGGTGTGGTGAAAGACTCTCCTGGAGACCTGTTATTAGTCAGAATACACCATGGCCTCCCACTGATGGAACTCTCTCCCAAGGAAGCTAACCCAGCCCTTGCTTTATTCATGCAACCCCATTAAGGTTCTAGGAGGGATCAGTATTCCCAACCTGGTTCTCAGTTCTAACATTCTGAGACAAAGTGGGACGCCTGTGTGGTATAAAGACAAGGGTGCCGAACTAGTGTTTGGAAAATGTGGGCTGAAATCCTCAGTTGGCCATGAAATTCACCAGTGACTTGGGCCTGTCATATTCCCTCAGCCACCTCGCAGGATTGCGGGGAGGCTAAAATGAGGAGAGGACTACGTATGTTGCCTTGAGCTAACTAGAGGAAAAGCAGGATATTAATGAAAATGAAAATAAATTCACTCAGGCTATCCCCTATAATTCCTTACTCACAGAACCATGTTCTTCTGCTAGCATAATCTGTTTCCCAAGAGTTTTTGCGACAAAAAAGAAAAATGCCGCCTTCTCCTAACGGTGGCTGCTCCCCACCTTCAAGAATCATGGACATGACCAACAACAGAATGCACATGAGCTGTGTTTAGTCTCTTTCCTTCAGGAGAGAGAGAGAGAGAGAAACTCCACAGAGAAAGCACTAGGTGGATAGGGAAGGTTTACCTTGGTTCCTTGCGTTGCTGCTGAGGGCTCTTTTGCCCGGCTCTGGGGCTGCCCTTGGGGTCACCCAGCTGGGCCTTTTGAAGAATAGTTTGCCCTGCCGTCTCCCTTTTATTAGCTGAAAAGAAAGAAAAACCCAGATGTTACCAGTGCTTTTAGTACTGGGTATTTTTAGCCACATTTTTTATTTATCTGTATGGTTTTGGCCAGACTTGTACTGCTGACTTACACTTGTGTGAGGGAAATCAAATAAATCTTGCCGACAAATTGCCACCCATTAACAAGTTGCTGGTTGTGTTCCTGATCATGCATCTGACCACATGCAAGCTCAGCAATGCAACCAGCACCTTGTTAATGGGCAGCTCTTTGTCACCAAGACTCAACGCGATTTTTCTTACAGAAGTGCAAATCAGCAACAGAATTCCAGCCTTTATGTGCTGTTTCTTTGCAGGATTTTTGTTTCTAATTTTCATTTCATTATTGTCCAGCCATCATAAATGCCTCTTTTGGTAAGAAATTGGTGGATACGTCATTCTATAGTTCTCTGAAGCAAAGCATTTAAGGCTAGCTCCTCAGATGCTTTGGAAAACGCTGGAGCAAGAAGATGCTGAGAGCTACAGTAGTGTAATGGTGAGAGACAGAGAGATTTTCTGGGATTTGAGAAATCTCAGATTAAGTCCCTACATGGCCACAAAATTCGCAGGCCCATATTTGTCCAGTTGACTCACAGGGCTGATGTGAAAGAAGGCAGGGAAGAAGAGAATCAGGTAAATTGAGTTCACTGGAAGAAAGGAAGGATGTAACCAATACTGTACACAAAATAAAACTGCCAAACAAAAACAATAGCTATCTTGTTTCTGATTTATTACAGTCACTTCATTCTTTGAAGCACATAGCAAGCAAATAACAGGAAACAGGAAACAGGAAAAATGGAGCGGTACAGTTAATGATACCAATGGAGCAAACTCTTGCAGGATGGCTGAAGTAAGCAAACCAGACCAAATGCAAGGGGGGGGCCTCTGGGGAGGAGAAGTCAAAAAGAGAGGATAGAGTCCACTGACTAAAAAAGATCCATGGTAACTTTGTTGTTGACGATTATTCCAATCAGAAAGCAGGAAAGAGATATCCTGTATGGAGATCAATGACTATAGATTCTTCTTTTACTGCCCGGCCAAAACAGAGCCGTCAAGAACCTTTACCCTGTGGTTTGCGCCGAAGAGACATCCGAACAATTTCACTGCCCAGCTTATTAGAAAAACGATTTACTCTTTGGTCATAAAACCAGTCACCCGTTGATTTCTTCAGTTCCCTGCAGAGAAGGGGGGGGGGGGGGGAGAGAGGACAATAAAGTATAATTTGTGTTAGCTCAACCACTTATTGTCAGGTCTTACCAGCCGAGGGTATACATAGGATAGGGAGACCATGCTAGCTGCAACGCGGCTATGTATCACGAAACTTGACATCCAGAGTAATGGAGCTTTTATTTAGGCTGAGACTACATGGTCAGATACGACGGGATTTGCTCGACTTATAAAATACGTGAATTTGGATTATTATTTTTAATGACCGCACGATGGACGTAGGCATTTGGGGTGTGATGTTCAGGACCAGGGGGAGACACTCCCACATTATTTCCTCCCTTTTAAAAAAAATGACATAAATGAGATTAGCACTAGATCACCCTATCACTGGGTCATCATCACTATTATTTGCTAATCTCATTATATAAAATCTCATATATATAATGAGAGACTCAAGGCAGCTCACAGTGTTAAAAAAAGTAAAATTAAAAACACAATAAATTATTAATTAAACAATAATTAAACTATAATATTAAAATATATGGAATGACTAAAAACATTACAAACTCAATTAAAAACACATATTCAGGGACACAGTAATGATGGTTAACAGCCTGCCTCCAGAGGTGGAATGTAAATTGCATTGCATCCGGTATGAAGAGTGAACTCAACCTGCCAGCCCCTGTGTGAGCCCTGACTGTGATTTCAAGTATAGTACGGGCTGTGAATCAAATCACAGCAAAGCCAAATCGCTCCAGTGTACTCAGACCCTTAGTTGAGCAACCCTAGCACTAAGTTTTTAGTCCTTGCTGGTTTGCCTAAAATGCAAACTTTATTGTGAAACCAAATCAGAGAGACAGCCCCTCCCCCCAAAAGCCCACACAGAACATGCCATATCTGGCTGGCAGGCCAGAAGATTTCCCTTCCCTGCTGTAGCCCATGTGAGTCTTGCATGAGCCTTGAGGACCAGAATCCTGCCGGTTTTCTTTCCCATCAGTGGTTCCCAGACTTAGCTGCATGTTGTGGGCCTACAGCTCCCATGATCATCTATGATCAGAGGCCATGCTGGCGAAAGACTGTGAGAGATGCAGGCCAGGAACATCAGGGAAACCAGCCTGGAAGGCAAAAACAGGGATTGCAAGCGGTATGTAAAAAAATCAGTTTGCACAGGTCGATTCAGAGGCAAGAAGCAGCCACACCAAGAGGGACAAGATCCAGACGAGAGACTAGAGGAAGGAGAACCGGGAGCAAGGCGGGCAGGGCCAGGCCGCTGGACTTACGCCTCCTTGGTGCAGACTTTGCAGCGCCAAGAGCCACTGGCGCCATAGGAGCGGCAGTCCCGGCACACCAGGTGGTTGCAGCTGCGGCAGGTGTTGGCTTTGGGGCTGACCCGGCCCAGGCTCGTCTGACAACGGGCACATGTCCGCGGGCTGTAGCGCTGGCTGCCCCGCTTGGCTCCCTTTCGGCGGATGTCCAGCAGTTCATTCTTCAGGCGCCTGTTGGGAGGAACCCCAAAGGGGGGGAAAAAATCACAAAGGACCGCCTGCGCAGGGAAGAGGGTCCAAAGTTTCATACCACACTCCGCACGCAAGTAAGGGGTACAGACAGCAATCTCACCACATGCACCCTTCCTAGATGTTTCAAACTGAGGAAGACTTCTGGGGGGAAAGCCTCTCTTGCAGCTAAACCAGCATAGGCAGGGGCCGAAACATGGTACAATTGACACCCACTCTCCTCAGAAGACATAACACCCCTTCCTGCGTGCATCTTTTAAGACTGAGGAAGGGTGGTGTTGGCCTTCCAAGGTTGGGGGGGAGGCATGAATAGCTCCCAGACCTCTTGAAGTTGCTCCTCTCTGCTCAAAGGCAAGAAGGAAGAACGTACGATCCACTCCCTCTAATAAGCATGCCACCTCTACCATGCCACCTTCATTTGACTTCCTACCTTTTGTACGTTTTCTTCCCCCTTTTAAAAAGGTTGACATTCCTCTCCGAAATCTTTGTTACTAGCAGTCAGAGCTTTAAGCTAAAACATGGTGGTACCTTTTGGTCCCACCCACCACAGGAAGGCTGCTTTTAAGAATGTCTCTGAAATAGAATCCAGGTCTCCGGCTGAAAAACAGTTCCTTTGCATTTTCTCACCTGATTCTCCTGTCTTCCACCTTCCGCAGATCTTCATCTCGCTGCAGGACCTGGAGGATCACGTCTCTCTCTGCTTCCAAAAGGAAGGAGAGGTCAACGTCTTCCATTGGGCCTTCCTCTGGCTAGAAACCAGCTCCCCTTCCCTCAAGATGCAGCTGCCACGTCTCCAAGCTAGAAGACAAAAGAAACTATGGAGGAAAGAAAACCAAAAGACGACGCTGTTCAAAGAAACACAGACTATAGCACCAAGTACAGTATTTGCTGGAACACTGAATTTCAACTGATAAAAAAGCTAAAGAATAAAAAAGCCCTGGATCCGATTCCACACTGACAGTATTTGAAAGTTTGCAAATCTGAGAAAGAACTCAGAATGCCTTAGTATAACAGCTAGACTTGAAATTAAATGTCATTCAGTTTCTTGAATACTTCTCACATACATTGCATCCAATCTACAGATTTAGTCATGCTGAGACTTCGTAGGCAAAAGGCGAAAAACACAGCAGGCCACGGATGGGAAATGTGTGGCTACAAAGCTGTTAAACTATAATTCCCATCGTATGTCACCATCCACTGTGCTAACAAATGAATGCAAGTTGTAGCTCAAAACATCTGCTGGATAGCTCAGTGGTTTACGTATCTGGCCACGGAGCCAGGGGTTGGGAGTTCGATTCCCCACTATGCCTCTTTGACAAGGGCTGGATTCAATGATCCACTGAGCCCCTTCCAGCTCTGCATTTCCAAGATGATGATAATTGCCTGGAGCACCATGTGTTGCCCATCCATTGAAATCAATGGGGCATGTGGGTCATGACTAACTTAATTCTTGCTGAATTCAGTAGGCCTACTCTAAGCATGATTAGGTTTATCATTGCCCATTTTACTCCCCTATCATTAAATTACCTAATAAGTCACTCCAATATAGAAGACTTATTTTGTTTAAGGAGAATGGCCAAGTCGGAAGTCTAATATGTTAAAATCCCTAAGTTACCTCTTCTGGGTATAAATCACACAAACCATGGATATGCTCAAAAGTGTGCAACCCTGGCATTTCAAATTATCTAGTCATCCAATGACTTGTTGTGAAGGCAAAAGTTTAAGGTATGCTTTTAAAAGATATTTCATATCTGATTTAGTTAAAGTGCCATATGTAGTAAATTAAAATAAGGAGATTTTTTTACTAGCGCCAATATGCTCTAGTATAGTGGTCAGACAGAAAGTATACTGGGTGACACTAAGCTAAATGAACATATTTTACATGAAACTACCTCAAAGGGTTAGGAGGGGCAAGAGAAGGGCCATATATGGATAAAGAGTAGGGACACAAGGGTTCAATCCCCTCTCGGCCATGAAGCTTACTAAGTAACACTAAGACAATCATTATATCTCAGCCTAACTTATGTTATAAGGTTGTTGTAAGAAGATACAAGGGGACATGCAACCAGTTGCATAGTAAGGAGGAGGAAGACCATGGTCTAAATCCAAAGTTTAGACTAGACCTATTGAGTCAATGAAACTTACACATGTGTTGATTTACTAAGTTTCCATTTATTCAATACATCTACTCACACTGGTAATTACGTTTGGATTTTGCCCTGTGTATATGCTGCCTTGACCTCTCCAGAGAAAAGGTGGCATATAAATATGGTGAATATATAGAATAAATATGATTACTCTGAGCTCCTGAAAGGAAAGACATAATTAACATGATTAATGGAGCAGCAAATTATAATGTCCTAATTGTTCCCCAAACACAAAGATGATTCTGTAAAAAAAAAAAGTTCCAAAACATCTTACTTTTTAGGGCAGGAAGTATTGAGCATTTCAAGTATTATCTATTTACAGTTTCTGTATATTTTTTGACATATGTACATTTCTAGGCTGTTTACGTTATAAAACAGACACCTAATACAGCATAAACAAAAAAGGTTAAAAAAAAACAAGGGCCAGAATCCAAGTAAATATTTACACCTGTGTAAGTGCAATGGCATAACTTAGAGCAGCAAATAGTCACCAATCAATGGATCCCAACTGAATTCCTAAACACAATCGGTGCATTACTCTTAAGCAGACATAACTCTTTGACCGATTCTCGCTATAAGTAAGAGGCTTTGAAACATTCCAACAATAAAAGTACTGAGAACTATGCAAAACACACAGAGGGGGAAACCCCCAATAACAGCACTTGATTACTCTCGGATCAACCCTGCACTTGATCCACCCGGCATCAACAGAGTCCATTTTGCCTCAGGAGGGATGTCAAGGAGCCGAGGAGAGAATGCTTGTTAGGTGACTACCCATGACAGCGAGCAAACTGACAAGGCCACAGACCGGTCAGGGCAGATGGTGAAGAGAGACAGCCCACAGAAATATGGGCCTTCGGCTAGACAGACCCACCTCAGGCTCAAGGGCCGAGAAGCTGAAGAATGAGGCTTAACCGGCTGAGGGAGCTCTTTTCTTCTGCCAGACTCCGTTAACCTCTAGTTAACAAGTAGGGCTGCTGATGGCTACTATTTTGTATCACCCCTCAAAGAGGATCACTCTAAAGTAATAACACATCAGAGGGCCTGAGTGGCACTGTGGGAGAATTTCAAATAACATGCGCTATCCTGTGACGCCCAGGCCCTTCACAAAGCAGCTTCACTGGGACTAGCTGACATTTTGGATAAGCACTAGGTCCTGCTTGGGCCCTTGGCCATGGTCCAACAATTAAACCTCCTGTTGGAATCACACACAGGATGGATAACTTCCACTTTAGGGTTGCTGTTTGATTTTGTTGCGAAACAGCTGTCAGGTTTCTCGTCCTCACGCCTGTTGAGACAAACTTGAAAGACATGCAGGCTCTTTTACATTACAGAAGTTCACAGATCACTGCGTGGGAAATCTCGCCCTGTTGTCTACCTGCTGATGTGCACAGTGGATCAAAGACCCAGAAAGTTCTTTCTAAGGAGTAAGGACTACACAAGGGGGCACACTACCAGGCACACAATTGGCAGCTGCAAATTGTCAAAAACACAGATTTGGGCCAATATTAAATCAGGAAGTTTTAAAGTTTTATTACTTTCACGGCACCCCAAATCTGCCACCCGAGGCAGCAAGTCCATACTGCCTAATGATAGGGCCAAGCACAAAGTTGACCACGAACTCATGAACTGAATCCACATTAAGGCTTGTGAAGCAAAACATTCATCAGCTGCCAGGCCCTATCTAGCAAAGCAGCTTCCTTTCTTCTTCCGATCCAGAGCTCAAATACAAAAGTTTATCTTCCCAGGCACACACGCACTTCCCTGCTCAGCTACCTTGTAACTCTCCAACTCTCCGGAGGAAGAACGTCTGAGAAAACATTCAACTATGACATCAGAAAGACAAACAGTTCTCAGAAAATCAGGAAGGGAGTCTCAAGATCAGACTAGCAGAGCCTGGGAACGTTCATGTTTTCAGACTAAAACTCTCAAAAAATCTTTTTTAAAAGCCCAGTGTCTATGGTAGCTGGGGGCTAGAGTCCAAAAAAAGTAACTTTTCTCAGCTCTAGATCACAGGACTCTCCTTTTCTTAGCATTTGTAGGCTAACTTTTTTGTTAGTTTGAATATTGTCTTTGAATGATGCAAGCCGTCTTGGGTTCTTTCAAGGAGAAAGGCAGGGTAAAAATATTTTAAATAAAATAAAATTCTAGTTCTGCCTTGTGGAGCCAATGCACGATGACACACATCAAACACACAGGTTCCAATTCAAAGGAACATGGCAGGCTGGCTTAAAGTTAAAAGGCAAAGAGCGCAGCAATTTGGATTCTACCTAAAAGTTCTCACTTTTCAAACCCACAAGACCCGTAAAACTTTGTCAGCTGCACTCTCAAATTCTTGAGCACAGAAAAGCAGGACAAGTTTAAGTGGCAGGTGCTGTTTAACTGACTCACCTGGTTAGGTCCCAAGCAGGTATAAACACACACACACACACAGTCTTCTACTTCTCAAGCAGCCAGCTAGCAATCTTTGAACGATTTATCCATAATATATTAGCTGGAAGTCTTTGCCTCAAGGAGCTGACAAAAACGGCTTGAATTTAACTAAATGGCCCATAAGGTTGCATTACCTCTGGGCAGATCCAGACTCACAAGGTACTAGTATAAATTAGAACTGGAGAAATCTATACATTGCAAGATAAAACATAATACACTAAACCTCCAAGACGGGTCAGCAGGCCTAAAATTTCTTCCCTGAGATCACCAATATTACAACAAAGGGAAAACTTTTCTACACATCCCTTGGGAGGATTTTGCTAAAGAAAGCATCCTATAAATAGGTTCAATTGATAAAATGAACAGACCATCAATAAACATAATGCATTCTCTCCAAATTGGTTTTGGAGCCCGGTCCCAGCTAAATATTATACCCTGGAACCATCATATACACCTGGTGTATACACCATGTCTGTGACTTCTCAAACATAGCCAAGTCCCACTTTTTGTCCTTCAGTCAGCAAAGCACAATTTGCAAACCAAGTCGAGGAAAAACATTGGGCTGAAGGCGCAAAAGTGGGGTAGCAAAGACCTAGGTGGTGAGGGGGATGAAAACTGGAGAGTCTAAGTCTTGCAACAATCCCACCCCCCCTTCAGTTCCTTGGGCAAGTCTCACCAGGGGGGCCTCTTAAATTTGGAACCCATGCCCAGATTCCGATTTAAATCGGAGTACCTAGAGAGTGCCTCTGAACATATGCAGAGTGCCTCGAGGGTAATCTTTGCAAGATCGGTAGGGAATAGCAGGCCAGAGAAAGTGAGGCGGACAAGAAACGCACACAACCCTCTGCTAACCAAAGTAAAATAAAATAAAAATAAGGGGCACCCTCTCCATCCCGCGCGCGGCTCGTTTGGAAAAGTTCTCCGGGTCGGTGCCGAGGCAGGCAAGAGGCGCCCGGGCGGAAGAGGCGGCGCGGGGATCCCGCCCAGCCGACGACCGGCTGGTCCCGCCGGGAAGGGAGGGCGGCTGGAATCAGGGCACAGAGGAGCCCGGAGCCAAAGCGCGAAACCCCCGGCGCGGTCCCGAGGGCTGGCCAGGCAGAAGCGCGCCGGGCTGCCCGGCCCCTGCCCAGCCCCGGGGCGCAGGAAGGCGCCGGTACCTGGAGGCGGCGCGTCCCGGAGATGCTGCTCGCCGCCGCCGGTAACCCGCTCCCAACGCCAGCGGTGGCAGGACCCGCCCGAAACTGGGCCCGCTTCGGGGCGGAGCCGGCTCCTTAAAGGCACGGCGCCCGGGGCTCAGCCAGCGCGGCCGGATGTTTCGGAGAAACGCCTGGGGCTGCCCAGAGGGGCTCGGGCCGGTTTGCCGCCGGGGGGGGGGGGAGGAGGAGGAGGAGGAGGAGGAGGACGAGCAAGGGGGGGCCCGCCTCGAGGGGCGTTTGGGCGCGAGGGCCCCTCTCCCCATCCCGTTTATTGAAAATGTTCACCCCCATCTTTCTCCTTCTAAAGCACCCCAGGTGGCTTACGCCTGGTTAAAGACAATATTAAAGCTAACAGTAGTGCGTATGCAAATACCAAAAAGGATCAACAAATTAGATTTAGATTAGGCATCCTTCAGTCTCGAGAGACTATGGCAACGTGCTCTGTATGGAGGACTTGGAACAGCGTCTGGTGTGGGTGAGGAGGCCAATTGGAGAGGGACCATCCCTTCCACACTGAAGACAAATACAATCTGTCCCCTGTCCAGCTCCCTGGTTTGGCTGGTTTCAGGACTGCCTCTTTGCCTCAGCCCGCTGGACAAGTGTCTCTTCAAAATGGGAGAGGCCGTGATGCACCGCCTGCCGCCAGGCTGAACGCTCAGATGCCAAGGTTTCCCATCTGTTGAGGTCCATTCCTAGGGCCTTCAGATCCTGCTTGCAGATCTCCTTGTATCGCAGCTGTGGTCTCCCTCTGGAAGCGCTTTCCCTGCACTAATTCTCCATACAGGAGATCTTTTGGAATCCGACCGTCAGCCATTCTCACGACATGCCTGAGCCACCGTAGACATCACTGTTTCAGGAATGTATACATGCTAAAAATTCCAGCTCGTTCTAGGACTACTCTATTTGGAACTTTGTCCTGCCAGGTGATACCAAAAATGCATTGGAGACAACGCATATGGAACGTGTTCAGCTTCCTCTCCTGCCGTGCACAAAGGGTCCAGGACTCACTGCAGTACAGGAGTGTGCTCAGGACACAGGCTCTATAGACCTGGATCTTGGTCTATGCCGTCAGCTTCTTATTGAGCCATACTCTCTTTGTGAGTCTAGACTCTAGATCAAACAAATACCACACTGAAAAATCTTAAACAAAAGTAACACCAAAAACATGTTCAAAGCAGTCAGGCACAACAATCTATTTAAAAACCCCACTTAGTCAATCAAGGAAAGCTTGTCTGAAGATAAAGGTCTTTGCCTGCTTGCGGAAGGACAGCCAAGATGAGACCAGTCTGCCCTCCAGTGGGAGGGAGTTCCAGAGTCTGGGGGCAGCCACAGAGAAGGCCCTCTGCCATGTCCCCAGCCAGACACACCTGTGAAGATGACAGGACTGAAAGAAAGGCCTCTCCTGATGATCTTAACACACACACCCGGGGGCTTCTCACCCAAACACAAGGTAATGGCCCGAGCTATTTTTCCATAAGTGTGCATGATGGCGAGCACAAGAGGGTGTCACATCATCTTGACTGCTGCCACGGGTGGTGTCAACATTCAGGCTGCCCTTTGCTATGTAAAGCTTGGCCTCCTTTTTCCTTCTGGCAACGCGGTCACAATATTTTGCAGTAATGCTGGGCCATTTCCTGACTTTTTGAATCATGGGTACAGAAGCACAATATCCCATATTCATAAACCAGAAGTTTTTAAATATGCATACGCTACGCACAAATCCAATCAGAAATTTGCCTCGTATGGAATTACCCAGCGGTAGAGGATTCCAGAAGATGAGCCTATGATCTGTACTATGGTTCCTGGGAGAAGACAGAAGAACTGCTTGGCTGTGAGTATAGTCCCTCTGGGCCAAAATATTTTGAAGGGCTGTTTTGGACTTAATGAAATGGTGAAGCAAAGGTATGAGTAGGTACAACACATATAGTGGAGAAACACACATAAAACAAGGTTCATGTCCATCTCTAATACACACCCTTTAACCTCTTGGTTAAACTAAAGTTGCCATGCCCACTCTGTCAAATACAGATCAGAAAGCTATGCTCCAATTTCATATTCCTTTCTTTCACTTAGGCAAGCTGAGGAAGAAAAGCTGTATTGGATGAAAACCTTTACAGACACGTTGTGTGCATGTTTTCCAAAAGATGTTCCTTTACTTTTTGAAATAAAAAAAGGGAAGAGGTTGGAGTTCACAAAGAATGTCACTGGACACCAAGGTCAAAATCGTCCATGTGAAAGGAAAACAGTGAAGAAAGATGGACAAAAATCAACTCATTTAAAATATGGTGTTGCTACAGATACAAAAGAGCCAGAAAAGCAGAAAAGTGAGTGCTCAATCAAGTCAAGCCTGAACTCAAGTAAAAAAGAGTAACCTGAGTCTATTATACCATGCATATATAATAGAAATGTGAACATTCTAAATCAGTGGTTCCCAAACTTTTTAGACTCACGGCTCCCTTGATTTACTGGCCATGGCTCCCCAGTACAGGAGGACTGCCATATCCATATAATATGGATATAATAATAATCTTAGAAATGCAGAGCTGGAAGGGACCCTACAGATCAATGGGGCCAGCCCCTTTCAAGGATGCTCAGTGGGAAATCTAACTCCCAACCTCTGGCTTCACAGCCAGAGATCTAAAACATGTAGCTATCATCCAACCAAGCCAAATGAGACAGAGGGCACTATCTTTCCTAGCACCTGGGATACTAGAGCAAAGCAAAGGTGGGCTGGCCAGTTCTAAAGTGTGTGAGATTACACAGGCACACGACATCCACCTGCTATGCTACACCTCCACCCCAAGAATACACACAAAGCCTCACAGAAGATAAAAGTGGGTGGAGTTGGACCAGATCAAATGGCAACATCCCCAGGCCCCAGGCAAGCCAAACAGCCATCGTCTACGAAATCTCACAAATCTCCTCCGACATCCAATGACTGAATCTTCCTCAGGAGCTTGGCTGCCCTGCAGTTTTCTAAAGTTCCCTTTGGCAGCTGTGGGTGCTTTTGCTGCTGCTGCTGCTGCTCCTTGGTCCCGGCTTTGCGATTCTGTGACGCACCTTCTGGAAAAGGGAGGTGGCTTCCAAAACAAACGAAAAGCTGGCCAAGGGTGACTCAATCTCAATTTACTCTGGGCTGTATCTTTGTGTCATGATAACAAAAAAAAAGGACAGGCCCTGAAATTGAACAGAGGCACCGCCCAGATGGAAGAGCCTGCAGCTCCCATTATTATCCTGAAGGCAAATGGAGATTTGTTTAAGCCAAAGGCCAGTGGTGCTAATCTCCAATAGAACAGATAACCTTTTTAAGAAGACCACCTACCCAGAGAAATAAATCCTGACTTACTTCATCCTTGCTCAGTAAATAAGACAATGCAACAGAAAATGTCACCTGCAAGATATTGACTTTTTTCCTATAAAATGCTCAGATCAGAACTATTGTTTTGGCAAATGGGCTGGCACAAGTTGGATGGGTTATTGGTTATCCAAGGTTCTCTTTGGGTCAAACCATATGTTACAGACAACGCACGGCATTCACACAGAACGTGAGCAGTCAGTGATGCCACTTTAAGTTGAGTGAAGCTTCAGCAGCATTATAGAGTTTATTCACAATAGTAGTTTCAGAGCAAGTCAGCCCTTTAGTATTAGCAAGCTGAGAAACAGCTATCTGACAAATCAAATAGTAAAACGAAAAGGGTGGGGAGAGAAAGAAACTAAGGCAACAAAGAATCTCTTTTTTTTAAAAGATGGAGATCTAAATGTAAAACATGTACTTAAAAATGTCCCAAGTGCCCAGAAGTCATTTCCGTTGTTTGGTTCTGCCCAGCACCTTCCATGTATGTGGATTCATTCCTGATCTTAATTAGCAGGCACTAAGTTTGAGATCACAAATGACCATTTTCCCTAGCAGCACTGCAGGCGGTCAGCTGGACGCAGAGCCTGACCCTATTAGATGCTCCCTATGCTGGTCTCCCCAAGTTCCCTGCTGGCTGCCCCAGACAGATGCTGCTCTTCTAGGCCTGCTCCTGCAGGAGAGTCTGCTTCTGATGTGCCAAAAGGTCGGCAGTCCAGATCCAGGACTAGATGGTGGACGTGTGGAGCATACGATTTTACTTGCTCGATATGCAGGATTTTTGTCCTCCACGGCTTCCCATCCAGCTCCTGAAGCAAAGTCCTGATCCGCATCCCTATGGCCTCTGCCCATCTCTGCCACTCCGACCGGGTGGAAGACGTCAAGGCTCCATCAGCAACGTCCTTGAACAGATTGGAGTCTCCCTTGACCACTTTATCCTCTTGTCCTTTAGGCATCGCTTGCTGTGTAAGTTGCTCTACAGACTGATGCCGGACTACATGGTGGGGCAGCGCAAGGACCTTTGTTGGAAAAGATTCCACATTCTGGTGGATATGAAGGATGCCTCCAAGGTCCTTTCGCAAAACCTGACAGGCTACAGGCCAGCCTTCCTCCGAGGTGGGGATCAAGCCCAGGTTCACCCTGTCGGCTGTGTCCCACAGTTGCAGCTGCGGAGGAAGAAATAAGGCACAAAATGCAGGAAGCTGCATGAAACCAGGTTCAATATTTTACCAGCAGTCCCTAGTTTGGTGCTTTAGGATCTTGGGTAGGAGAGAGCCTTTTCCAGAATGTTTCTGAGATCCTTTTTAACTGGAGGTGCCAGGGACTGTTCCTGTGAGCAAAGCTGGTGCTCCAACACTGACCTGCAGCTTCTCACTGTAAAGGAGGAGCAACCTGGCCTCTTTGCCCTCATTTCAAGCAACCCTCAGCCTCCTTTTATAAAGCCCTCTGGAAGTGGACAGTTGAGACCTTTGGGAAGACCCCCCCCCCCCCTCTAGTTGGGCTCTGGGCTCAACCGGTGGTCATTTGGTCTCACCCCCTTGTCGATACATGGGACCCAACAGATGCAGCCATCAAGAGAAAAGGGGTTCCCTACCACTCCATAAAGAATGAGTAAGAGAAAGAATGAAAGCAGAGACAAAACAAGACAGAAAAGAGAAAAGCAAGAGAAAGAAAAGTTGCCCACCATTAACCCCTAAGCAAAGACACTGACAGGGAAGTCACTGTAAATCTCATCAATCAAAAGCACAAGCTGACAATTTAAGGAGGGTCTTTGTTGGTAGAGCCTGCCTTTTATGTTCAGAAAGACCCAACTTCAGGCCAGGTTGTAACCAGACTTGGGAAAGATCCCAGCTGAATCCTGAACAACCATGCCTATTCATTTGTAGAGATGAGTGTTCCAAAGATCTGGCCCAGTATAATGCACTTTTCCACGCTGAGCAGAATGCAAGAAAAGGTAATGTATTTATAGCCTAAGAGTGTGCACTTACTACCATTAGATCTGGGAAATGTTCCTTTTCTGGGCCACTGCTGCCAGAATTCCATAGCCAGCCGCATCACTGATCATGCTAGCCAGGGGATTCTGGGCTCTGTACACACAAAAAAAATAACTTACCTTTTTTGGAAATAAGTTAATAAATAAAGGAAACGTATTTCTGAGTAAGCCTGCCTAGAGCCAGAGTGGCTTGCTGCATGGATTCTGCCCCTATTTGGCCTTTCTGCTTCAGAAGGAGAAGCTGGGATGACAATTCCCCCCTTCCACTTAACCTTTCCTTTCCATTCACCTTCTTGTTATCTCCCATGTGAACGCGGCACCGATCCTGCACACCATTCAAGTGCAAGTTCTTCTGCAGAGCTTCCACGGCATGGGGATTCCACTCACAGGCATGGACAAAGGCAGCCCCAGCATGAACCAGATAAGGTAAGGTGAAATAGCCAATCCCTGAAAAAGCAAGTAATAGCAGCTAGCTGCTAGTGTCAAGTGTCACGGTAACATAACAACATCACAGAGCCCAAGAGACCATCCAGCCCAAACCCAGTTCAAGGCTGCCTCTGCAATGCAATGAGAACTTCTCTGGTAGCCATCCAGCTTCATCTGAAAAGTGGGCTCTCATCCTGATGTTTCTCCATGCCTGGAAGTACTGATAACTCTTTGTGACCTCCTTTGAGAAAAGGCTTAATGGCTCAGAGCCCTGAGAGGGGGAGAAAAGGGAATGCAGGGAAATCTGCTGGCTAGGAATGACAAGCACTTAGTCCAATACACTTAGAGGATACCAGCTTTGGGAATGCTGCCCCCGTTCCCATGAATTTGAAGAGGTTTGTGCTTCAAATGGGATTGTAAGAAAAAGCATGCACCTCTTTGCTACTAACAGCATCAGACGGTGGTCATCTGGTAATACTTACCAGCATAAAGATCCACCACTACTTCCCCAGTGCACTGCAGAGAGGCGATACGCAGCTTTTCGGTGATGTTCCCTGGAGACAGCATGCACCGGGTCATATCAAAAACGTACCTGTGGGGGAAACGTAGATTCAGAAGACCTGAGGAAGCCAAGCATGCCCAAGGAGCAAATTCATTGTAGGTGGCTGTTCATGAAGCCTTCTTCAGATGAGAGCATTTAAAATAAAAAAACTAGTGTGAGATTTAATGGACAAATGTTGAGTATGATTTGAAACCATGGAATATTTCTTTATTATGGGACCTCTACAAAGTCCAACTCAGCTGCCTCATCATGGCATGGCCGTGACCCAAGTTCTCAAAACCATGCTTATAGAGCATAAGCTTTGGCCAGTTCTTCCAAACTGGTAAGGCTCTGAGATGGACGGCACCTCAGCCAAGAATCAGCCTAAGTTTGAAAAGACTTCTTGCCAGAGAGGTGGGTACTGAGTGATGAATGTGCTACAGCAACCATGCAAGGAACAGCTGTGATGTCCACCCCTGGGGAGAATTGCCCATGCTGATGAAATAATATATTTCCAAGCTATATATTATTGATATCTGTATCCCAAATTTTGACAAGATTCCCATTCTAGCTAATACAACCAAAATACAAAACGACATACGAGGTGAAAAAGAGAGGAACGTTACACAGCACCTCCCCCTTACCGGATTCCATTGTCCACATGTTCAACCCAGCCATCCTCCCCCAGCAAGAGTGTCACTGTAGGGGATCGAAATAAATCTGATTGCACACGCCCATGTTTTGCTAAGCGCTGAGCCCCCAAAGCACCAGCGACCACCTTCCAGAGATTTGGCCCTGAAAAAAAACACACACACACAGACAAGACTTCCAAAGGATAGTTATGACAGTGTGGCTGCCTATTCAGTCGGGTGTTGTCACCCCATAAAATCTAAGACGTTCATAATGGCATAAGATCTTGTGGAATAGAGTCTGCTCATCAGCACATACAGTGCAATTTTCAGTTGGTATGAGTATGTAGCTGACAGGATAGCTCAGAGATTTAGTGATCAGCTCAGTGATCTGGCTGCAGAGCCAGAGGTTGAGAGTTTGATTCCCCACTGGGCCTCCTGAAAGAAAAGCGAGCCTGTGTAGCTTTGGGCAAGCTGCACAGTCCCAGTGTGCCCCCAGAAGGGCAGGGGCCACCTTGGACAAGAGACAAAAGTATGTATGACAGATCAGATGAAGAAAGATGATGTCTGGAGTGGCCCAGCATACTGCTATGTTTCTGATTTACCCAACTCTTCCCATAACGCTGCTTTAAAGCAGTCCTTGCTCAGGAGAACAAGGTCCCCGTGCCTCTCCCAGGAGTGTGGCAGGTCTCTTTCCAACTCTTCAGACCAGACAGCTCCCTGCCTCAACAGCAGATGTTGGAGTCCATCACGCAGTTTCTGGATGGGTGATCGGACCTTGGTTGCTTTTGAGGGAATAGGATTCTGAGAAGAAAATCCAACTATTAGCCAGTTTCCTTTACATGCACAACACAACCTATTATGTTTTCAAACCCTGTCTAACCTCATGAACAGCAAATGTTTTACAATAAAAACCTCAGTCTCCTTTCTACAGATTAGTAGCTGAAAGATGTTCAATTTCAAGCTTAAATCATAAAGAAAGCAATCCATGAAGGCCAGCCCTATCTGCTATAAAGTCAGTTAAACAAATGGACCACAAGAACTCAGCTCACCTGGATCTGGGTCAGGGCACAGGTTCTCCCAGGTGGGATCTTTTCCTTCAGCTGCTGCAGGTGCTGTGCCGTGAAGTTTTGGCCCAGCACAGGCAACGCCAACACACCATCAGTTAGCTTCTGCATGCGGTAACGTCTGTCTAGGAGCCTCTCGTTTTGCAAATGTTTCCTACAAATCCAATAAGTCTTTGAGAATGACGATAAGGCCATTGCTTATACACAGAGGAATTTGTTGCTTTCGCAATGAGAGAGAAGATCCAAGAGTATTTTCAGCAAGGTGATGTTTAACTCAGCCTACTCTTATTCTCAGCGCTAGCAGAAAAAGTTGCTCCAATGTATTTTTTCCAAGGAATCAATGACAAATTTTCACTTATACAGCAGAAAGAAAAGGGAAATCTTCAGAGACCAATCCTTGGAATATAAACTAAATTTGCCCCTTTGCTCCTGGCAATTCTAGCCATCTTCCCATCCTCTCCAATATTTGCCAGTTTCCCCACTTCAGATCTGCACTGCACATGGGCCTCACCAAAACTCTTGAATTCTCAGGCCTGTGGCTTTTAGTATGACAACTGGGTTGGTTCATAACAGCACAACCCCTCACTTTCATCCATGCAGTATCTCCAGTTTATTGGTCACACAACAACAGCCTTTTATAAGAAGCCCACACTAGACAAGTCGGGGCTGGCAGAAGAGAAGATAAGATGAGTTCCATCCCCGCAGAGCTCAGGGAAGTTGTTTTTGCACTGCAGTACCCCAGAATCCTGCAGTGGGCCTGATGCCAAGGGAATTCTGGAGGCTATAATCTAAGAAAGTTTCATTTCCCAGCTCTGCTTCCAGCAACAGACTGCTGCATTTCAGTGTTGGCCTGGGGAAAAGGAACTATAAAGTGGTCCGTGCCTCCTCTACCTGCCTGCTGAGGTGGATACCCACAAAGCCTGGTCGTTAACATGTTGTCAGTGCCTAACTCCCAGCATCCCACAACACTGGCTTTGCTGCCTAGGACTGA
This sequence comes from Intellagama lesueurii, assembly GCA_037013535.1. Lineage (NCBI taxonomy): Eukaryota > Metazoa > Chordata > Lepidosauria > Squamata > Agamidae > Intellagama > Intellagama lesueurii. The sequence goes on along the minus strand of JBAJHW010000010.1, from coordinate 22,642,353 downwards.
TGGAAGACACAGTACAACAACATCTGAAGGGGCCTTCTTTACCGACCTCTAACCTTTGGGTCCCCTTCATGGATTGCTGCCTTGTCGTGGCAAAGGGGCTTGAGTAATTCAGAGAAGCTATGGGCGATGCCGTGCAGGGACACCCAAGACGGACAGGTCATAGTGGAGAGTTCTGACTAAACGCGATCCACCTGGAGCAGGAACTGGCAAGCCACTCCAGTATCTTTGCCAAGAAAACTCCATGAACAGAAACAAAAGGCTAAACGATATGATGCTGGAAAATGAGCCCCTCAGGTCGGAAGGCATCCAACATGCTACTGAGGAAGAGCGGAGGACAAGTACAAGTAGTTCCAGAGCTAATGAAGTGGTTGGGCCAAAGCCGAAAGGACGCTCAGCTGCGGACGCGCCTGGAAGTGAAAGGAAAGTCCAATGCTGCAAAGAAAAATACTACATAGGAACCTGGAATGTAAGATCTATGAACCTTGGTAAGCTGGATGTGGTCAAACAGGAGATGGCAAGAATAAACATTGACATCCTGGGCGTCAGTGAACTAAAATGCACGGGAATGGGCGAATTCAATTCAGACGATTATCATATCTACTATTGTGGGCAAGAATCCCGTAGAAGAAATGGAGTAGCCCTCATAGTCAACAAAAGAGTGGGAAAAGCTGTACTGGGATACAATCTCAAAAATGATAGAATGATTTCAATACGAATCCAAGGCAGACCTTTCAACATCACAGTAATCCAAGTTTATGCACCAACCACCGATGCTGAAGAGGCTGAAATTGACCAGTTCTATGAAGACTTACAACACCTTCTAGAACTGACACCAAAGAAAGATGTTCTTCTCATTATAGGGGACTGGAATGCTAAAGTAGGGAGTCAAGAGATAAAAGGAACAACAGGTAAGTTTGGCCTCGGAGTTCAAAACGAAGCAGGGCAAAGGCTAATAGAGTTTTGTCAAGAGAACAAGCTGGTCATCACAAACACTCTTTTCCAACAATACAGTAGGCACATGGACATCACCAGATGGGCAATACCGAAATCAGATTGATTATGTTCTCTGCAGCCAAATATGGAGAAGCTCTATACAGTCAGCAAAAACAAGACCTGGAGCTGATTGTGGCTCTGATCATCAGCTTCTTATAGCAAAACTCAAGCATAAACTGAAGAAAGTAGGAAAAACCACTGGGCTAGTCAGGTATAATCTAAACCAAATCCCTTATGAATACACAGTGGAAGTGAAGAACAGATTTAAAGAACTAGATTTGGTGGACAGAGTGCCTGAAGAACTATGGATGGAGGCTCGTAACATTGTACAGGAGGCAGCAACAGAAACCATCCCAAAGAAAAGGAAATGCAAGAAAGCAAAGTGGCTGTCCAACGAGGCCTTACAAATAGCAGAGAAGAGAAGGGAAACAATATGCAGGGGAGATAGGGAAAGTTACAGAAAATTGAATGCAGACTTCCAAAGAATAGCAAGGAGAGACAAGAGGGCCTCCTTAAATGAACAGTGCAAAGAAATAGAGGAAAAGAATAGAAAGGGAAAAACCAGAGATCTGTGAAAATTGGAGATATTAAAGGAACATTTTGTGCAAAGATGGACATGATAAAGGACCAAAATGGTAGGGCCTAACAGAAGCAGAAGACATCAAGAAGAGGTGGCAAGAATACACAGAGGAATTATACCAGAAAGATTTGGATGTCCTGGACAACCCAGATAGTGTGGCTGCTGACCTTGATCCAGACATCCTGGAGAGTGAAGTCAAGTGGGCCTTAGGAAGCATGGCTAACAACAAGGCCAGTGGAGGTGATGGCATTCCAGTGGAACTATTTAAAATCTTAAAAGAAGGTGCTGTTAAGGTGCTACACTCAATATCCCAGCAAGTTTGGAAAACTCAGCAGTGGCCAGAGGATTGGAAAAGATCAGTCTACATCCCAATCCCAAAGAAGGGCAGTGCCAAAGAATGCGCCAACTACCATACAATTGCACTCATTTCACACGCTAGCAAGGTCATGCTCAAAATCCTACAAGGCAGGCTTCAGCAGTATGTGGACCGAGAACTCCCAGAAGTACAAGCTGGATTTCGAAGGGGCAGAGGAACTAGAGACTCTTGAGAAGATCAAACCTATCTATTCTGAAGGAAATCAACCCTGAGTGCTCACTGGAAGGACAGATCCTGAAGCTGATGCTCCAATACTTTGGCCATCTCATGAGAAGAGAAGACTCCCTGGAAAATACTCTGATGTTGGGAAAGTGTGAGGGCAAGAGGAGAAGGGGACGACAGAGGACGAGATGGATGGACAGTGTCATCGAAGCTACCAACATGACTTTGACCAAACTCCAGGAGGCAGTGGAAGACAGGAGGGCCTGGCGTGCTCTGGTCCATGGGGTCACGAAGAGTCGGACACGACTTAACGACTAAACAACGACAACAACCTTTGGGTACCTGGTGTCATGTAGTGGATAAAGTAATGGACTAGGACTCATGAGACTTGGATTCAGTTCCCCAACTCAGTCATGGAAACTCACTGGGGTTGTGGCGCTGTAAAACCAGCCCATCAATACCTCACATACCTTGAAAACCCAATTAGGGTTGCTATAAGTCAGTTCTGGCTTGATAGCACATCACCACCACCACCTAAGACTGCTAGGCAAGTGCTCGAATAATTAGAGAAGATGTACTTTTCAGAGCATTTATTTTACTTTAGAACCCACCCACCCCGACATCTCTACAACTATACCTGAACAGTTGAGCAAATTGTGGCTCAGTAACAAGAGCTGCGGTGCCATAGGACAAATCTTCTGTATCCATCTTGAAAGAAACTGGAGGGAAGGAAAACATAAATGTTTGGGGGTCTAAAACAGAACCGGGGAGCTTCAGCCTGGAATGGCCCTGCCAACCACAGGGTTCTCTTCAGAAAACTAATCTGAAAATGAGAATATCCAAAGAATTTAATATTAGCTCTTTTTTTCACTGAGCTTGTGGCTGATCACAACACAGGAACAACGGTAAACAAGCAAATGAAGACGACTTCTTGCAGAGCAATCGTGTGTACATCTGATTGACTTCAAATTATGAGTGTGAAAACTGCAGCTCCAGCGATGATTTTTTTTAAAAAACTATTTCTATTTTTCTGAAAAGTGCTGAAAGGTTTTATAATCCTAGGTTCCAGAAATCAAGTGTTTTACCATCACTCATCACTTGTTTCGGTCTTTTATTCCGTGCATCACGTGTGAACCCTATACAGATCTTTTCAAAATAGAGGCAAGGGCTTTCTAAGGAAACATGCTCGTAGTGATTTGCAGGATAAGGCCAGGCAAAGGCAACCCACACACACAGGGATGCCCTCCTGCACAACCCACACCCCAATGCGGAGGGAGCCCCATCGGCTGAATCCCGAGTCTATTAGGCACAGAAGGGGGAAAGCAACAGTCTTGTGGCCTCTTAAAATACCAGCAACTTTTCGTTTGCCACCCGCCCCCTCCAACCTTAGGCCAAACAAAACGTGTTCGCCTTTCAGGTAACACAGGGCTCTTCGCCGTTTTTCCTACTACGTTTTTTCTGCCCACCCTTCTAGGAACCGTTGCAGAGGCTTCATCATCCCACCCTCGTCCTAGGCTGCCTCCTGGCACCCCTTTTTCTCCAAAGAATATTATTGACGGTGTCTTCAACCGCAACGCCTCCCGTACCTCAGGCCGCGCGCGCCCATCCCACCACCTTCTCCTCCTTCACTAGCGCCGTCGCCCCTCTAGCCCTTCAGACTCGTTGGTGGGTCAGTAAAGCGGCCATCTTTGTTAAGGCAGGCCCTTCAAGCCGCCATTTTGGTTTGGGGCAAAAGGGGGGGTGTCTAACATTCTGTGTGGATATTCCTGCAGCCCGCAAACTAAGTTAGCAACTCATTTCGTCAAACATCTGAAAAACGGACACATCGTGGAATATTATAACATTTACTCCCAGAAGTATGAAATAATCACTGTTTCTCCTTATATATTGAAAGAACAGGTGTCTGTTCTATAGGGCTATATCTAGATCTGCAGAGATATTATTTATGCTGCTGGGGGACGCGGGGCCCGTTTCAAGATGTAACGCACGCCATAGCGTCTCGACTTTTAATAAAGAAAGGGATGAAGGGTGACGGCAGCCAGCGGGCCGGTTGCCGTTGGGGTCCTGTTTCCGCACGTGCGGGAAAGGTGGAGGGACCTGATCAGAAAGGAAGCGGGGGAGGGACGTTTTAGGGTCCGGACCGGAAGCTCAGAGGGGCGGGTTGGGAGGCGGAGTTGCTGGAGAAGATGGCGGGGTTGTCGGTGCGGGACCCCGCGGTGGACCGGTCCCTGCGCTCCGTGTTCGGTGAGGGCGGTGGGAAGAGGGGGTGCCCGGAAGGGGACACGCCACCCCCGTTTCTCGGAGGGAGTTGCGGGAAGATCCGAGGCTCTTCCGGCGGGTCCTCTCCCCTCCTTTCGCTCCCTGGAGACCCACCGCGCGGCTCGCCCTGGGGCTCCTTCTGGGGAGCAGATGCTTACTCTTGAGGTGCCAGGGAGCGGGGAAGGGGGCCGTGTCATCCACCACGCCTGGATTTTCCTGAAGTCCTTTCAGCGTGGAGTACGTGGTCTCCCTCCTTCCGCTCCACTTTTCTCCTCACAATCATCCTGCGAGGTCGCTCTGGATGAACGGGGCGGGGGGGGGGGCTGGCCCCGGGTCCCCGGTCCCCGAGCGAGGCTCTTGGGGTTGCCTCCACGCCCAGCGGTCCAAATATCCCATCACCCCGGTGATGGGGTGACGGGTGTAGCGCCGGGGCTCTTTTCTTGTGTGAACAATGGCATTATTCCCACCCCCAAAGAGGTCTTTGCTTGTGGGATTGGGATGGTGAGGGAAAGTGCTTCTGTCCAGCACGATTGCTGTGTTGTGAGTTGTGGTTGAGCATCTCGGGAGGAGGAGGAGGAGGAGAGTTTGGTGAGAACTGAAAAAATAGGTGATGGCCTGACTTGATGGACGGTATCCTGGTGCTAGTTTCAGTCAGGGAGCTTGTTGAGGAAAGGAAGGAGTTAAAGGGTGACGGCAGTAAATCATCACTTAGATAAATTCCATTGACTCAGAGGCATACTCAAGCTGGGACCAGTAAGAAGATACTGCACCTTAGATAGTACTAGGATACTGCAGATCTTGGACTTGTATGACACCATATCTGGCTAAGAAAGAAGCATGAGTGAATAGAAGGAGGGGGATGCATATGTCTGCACTGTTGTTGTTGTTTAGTCAAGTCGTGTCCGACTCTTTGTGACCCCATGGACCAGAGCACGCCAGGCCCTCCTGTCTTCCATGGCCTCCCGGAGTTGGGTCAAATTCATGTTGGTCGCTTCAATGACACTGTCCATCCATCTCGTCCTCTGTCGTCCCCTTCTCCTCTTGCCTTCACACTTTCCCAACATCAGGGTCTTTTCCAGGGAGTCTTCTCTTCTCATGAGATGGCCAAAGTATTGGAGCCTCAGTTTCAGGATCTGTCCTTCCAGTGAGCAGTCAGGGTGGATTTCCTTCAAAATGGATAGGTTTGTTCTCTTTGGAGTCCAGGGGACTCTCAAGAGTCTCCTCCAGCACCATGTCTGCACTACAAATCTTAAATCTATTCTGCCCTAGTTTAAGTCTTTTCTACACGTTTGTAGAACTTGTAGCTTAGTGTTTGTTTTTTGCCAGCAGTTCTAAACAAAATATTTCCGATGTTGTTGGGACTGCAACACCCACCGGTGGTATCCAGCACAGCCTGTGGTGAGAAGCATTGAGTGTTGCAATCCAATAGTTCTGGAGTGCCACACTTTTGCCTATTCTTGCATGGGAGGTTTTGAGCACAGAGCACCTGGGAAAGTGTGCATACAAATAATTTCCGAGGGTTAGGGATGCATATGAGTGTTCATATATTCAAACTACCTACCAAAAGAACCTACTACAGGTTCAGAGGCAAATGTGACCTTTGGGTTATACCATGACATTGTTCCTGAAAGTGGTCCTCAAAACATGCCTAGCAGCTGTGCATTGCAGGTAAGATTATTCTGGAGACCCTCTAATTAGCTTCTAAGTAATTTCAGGCCTACATTCGATGTTGTTTTAAAACTATGGCATAGAAAGAACCAAAGGGTTCATTATCTAATTCATACCTTCTCTTTCTGTTTTCACTTCAGTGCATGTATTCCCCTATATATATTATCAGACAACATATATTGGGGGGGGGGGAGATTGAGAAGTAACCCGTCTGTGTCATTATCTGCCAGTGTGTATACATTTGTGTAAAGTCTCTGCTGTCCAAAATTAAGTGTAAACATTATTTTTTAAAAAAGCAAATGAGACAGTGGTTTAGTAGCTAGAGCTTTCTTTGTGTTTCATGCTCGTCAGTGGAGGACATGGCAACTAAATAAACAATTCTGAACTAATTGTTCTGTTATTGCCTCTGTAAGTGATGATCCAGAACAAATATCTCAGTTTAGCAGCATGTCATTGCATTTGTACTGGTTTTAATGTGAAGCACCTTAAATTTTAGTTGTAATTGTCCTTTTCGTTTAGCTTGGGTTGTGGAAATGTGTTTTTTTTAATATATTTTTCCCCTGGAATTCTCCCTAGCCATTATGCCCAATGGGACAGGGCTATGGAAACTGCAGTCCAAATGTATCCAGAGTAACAAAGTTCCAGACCTGTTTTAGATTAAATCAGACCAAGTTACAATTTGTTAATCTCCTGATTCCTTACATCAACTGCTTTGCCTTTTTGCCTCACTACTTGTGGAACCATTTCACATTGCACTGTCTTTGGGGACTTGAGCAGCAACTTATGGTGCAATCAAACAGGCAATTGTCCTGCAATTTGGTCTGGCTTGGGGATGGGCTGGTTTGTTCCCTTTTCCAGTGGCCACACAATGTATGTGGTGGCATCACAAATCAGTCTGTCCCTGATAGATGCCAATAATAACTTTTTGAGTCACTCTCAGGGCTACTGTGTTTTGTTTTGTGTTGGTAGGATTGCTCCCTTTTGGTTCAGTTCCAGCATGTGTGATTGATGGGATCAAACCAAAAGTGGCTGGGTGGCTGTCCCTTTAGTGAAGCTGTTAACAGTTTTGAAAAATGAAAAACTTCCTTTCTGCTTGCCTTTGGAGGGGAAGGAAAAGAAAGTTTTACATTTCTTTTTAATTGTTACTAACTTATTTGCAATGCTTTGAAAAGTTTTTTTAAGTGCATTCAAAGCATCACTGATGCACTGCATCAGGTAGCAGCAATTTTTAAAAATTGAGAGTTTAGTCTCTCCTTCTGCAGGAGAGCAGTGAGGAAGCTTCCCATTTCTTGAAATTATTAAGCAGTTTTAACAATCTTGAGAAATGGAAAGCTTTCTTACCACTTTCCTTTGAAAAAGGAGACAGCTGTCCATTTCTTTTTAATTGTTGCTAACTAACACAGCACATCAGCAATGTTTTGAAAGGACTTTTTAAAAAACATCCTTTCAAAGCATTGCTGATATGTTGGCGAGCAGAAAGGAAGCTTTCTATTTGTTAATATCATTAAGTGGCCTCACCAAAGGGACAGTCAGTCAGCTGCTTAATCATGAGAAATGAGAAGCTTCCTTTCCCTTTAAAGGGAAAGAAGATCTTGACAATGATAAATAGGGTCACTTGAGGTGCACATGGATGCAGGGTTCACACCAAAAGACATACCATACCTCAAAACGCCCCTGTTCAGCACAGTTGAAACTGATTGAAGGCTGGGATAATTTAGCCATCTAGTTACACCCTTAGATGGCGAAGTTTTTTTACCTAGCATGTCCAGGAATGGATTCAGATAGTAGCAGCAGGAGGTTGCGGGGCTGTTCTCTCTGACCTGTTGGCAAGCTTCCTAGAAGTATTGGCGGTACTCTTTATTTCCAGCAGTGGCACTATCATTTCCATCATTTGGTTTGGTGATCTTTTAGAAGAACTGCTCTTTCATTTGTCCTTTGATTTATGTTTGCTTCATTCATTCATTCAAATCTTTATTGCATAATCAACAGATCATTGCAATTTTTTGAAAGAAATTAATACGCTGCATTGGAGCAGCAGTACTATCATGCCATAGGGTAAAGGTAAAGGTTCCCCTTGACATTTAGTCCAGTCGTGTCCGACTCTAGGGGGCGGTGCTCATCCCCGTCTCCAAGCCGTAGAGCCAGCGTTTGTCCGAAGACAGTTTCCGTGGTCACGTGGCCAGCGCAACTAGACACAGAACGCCGTTTACCTTCCCACCGAGGTGGTGCCTATTTATCTACTCGCATTTGCATGCTTTCGAACTGCTAGGTTGGCGAGGAGCTGGGACAAAGCAACGGGAGCTCACTCCGTCGCGTGGATTCGATCTTACGACTGCTGGTCTTCTGACCCTGCAGCACAGAGGCTTCTGCGGTTTAACCCGCAGCGCCACCACGTCCCTCACGTTTCTCATGCCATAGGTATCAGTAAAAATACAGTGAATTAAAATAATGCTAATATTAATACTTTAAAATGGGGCTGTAAATATGATTATTATTTATTTAAACAATTTTAGCTAAAACCTAAAATTCAATGATAAAACTTAAATATAACATTTATATTGTATAACATGTTTACTTAAAACTGGATGTCCTCAGACTGCCCATGGAGTTTTGGTTGGCAAATGTGAAACATGGTAGGGAAATGTAATTTAGCAAACAAAATGTTCATTTAGTGAATAGGTTCATGAATCAAATTAAAAATCAGCAACTCCTGCTTTGAACACAGGATGCTGAACTAGATAGATTTTTAACTGATCAATGAGGGCTCTAAAGACATAATTCAGAACTGTGGTAGTTAGAAGGCAAATGAGAGAGAGCGCAAAGATTTGACATACTGCCAGCTTCCATTATAAACACACTTGCTTGGAAGCAAGCCAGAGATGATGAAAGGCAAATCTTGTTTTCTTCTTCACCAACATATAGTATTTCTGTTTTTATCAACAAAGACTATTGGGAGGATTGAGAGAGATTCACTGGCCAAAATCCTCTTGTGTAAATTTATGTCGGCATATAGGAAATGATGTTACCTGCAGAGGCAGATTGCCACAATTAAAGAGTTCCTGCTTTGATTCCTCATTGCTTAAACATAGTCTTATTGTTCGCAAGTTGAGTGGTTTCTCATGCCAACTGGAGTTAACGAGGGAACTCTTTAATTAATGGCAGTCTTAATCATGCAAGAATTCCAAAGGGATGTGGGCTTTTGGATTCTTCAATGAACCGGATTGCTGCTGATTAGAATCCTCACTTTGATTCTGGGTTGCATGTGAAGACACCCAACTGGTGTGCAGTGAGATTACTTTTAAGCAGTGAGCAATCAAAGTGGGCAACTCTTTAATTAGCAGCAACCTGCTGCTGCAGGTGGCATTTCAAGGCAAGATGATTTGGTCCTGTTTCCTTGATTTTTCATGAGTTTTTGAAGAGTGTTTGTTTATTATTTATTTATTTATTTATTTAAAATATTTTAATCCCACCTTTCTCCTTAAAAAGGACAAAGGACCCAAGGCGGCTTGTACTTAAGACCCCTGTGTTATAATATCTTAAAAATCCTGGTGGGAGGAGACATAATATTTGTGTCATCGATATTAAAACTAACCTTAGTTACCATCAAGTTAGGGGAGTGAAAATAGATCCAGGAGAAATAGGCACAAGAGAAAGAGGCTGTTCAAAGAAATAAAGATTTATGAAGGCTTAAAAGCCATCAGAATGAACATGTTTTAACACAGGGAATGTTCACCTTTCCAAGCAGTTCTGAAATCTGTAGCATCTTTCCCTTCATCCCTGTTATGAGCACCTGTTGGCATCAGGCTGAACAGATTCCATCTACGTTCAGTTCAGTTCATGTCACCTAGAATGTGCTGTGAGGACCTTGGACCCAACTGAAAGGGTATGTGATATATCACCTTGCTTCACTCAGGGGATCAGTTAGATGCCTCTGTGATGCTCACCAGCAGGGCCCAAAGGTACTAGTCATGTACTGTTGCTTGCTTACAGCTGACACTTAGTGGCATGTCTGCTCAGGACATAGAAAGTTCCATTTGGTCAGGAATCTTGTATTTAAGCATTAATCACAACTAGGAATCTGGGGGCGGGGGGCAAATGAACGAGAAGGTGGAAGAACAACTTGATCCTTTCTTTGTGCCTAGCATAGAAACATAGCAATGCTCTTGTAGGAGAGAACAGACTTCTAGTTCCCTCTCTCCTCTGCCATGCCAAGCAGACTGAGAAAGCAAAAGGCAGATTAGTAAATTCTCTTAGGTTATTTACAGTGCTAATAACCAGTATAGCCCACAATTATTGACTGCCTCTTCTTTTTCCAAGGAGTCATTTAATTGCTGTTGAAGACACTGATGGTTATTCATTTTGTTGTGGTGCCGGTTCTTAAAAATTAACTATAAGTTATGGTATGTGAAGACGTACTTGTTTTCATTTATCCTGAACCTACTGTCAGTCAAATTTATTGGTTGACCTTGCTCACTTCTTATGATAAAAGGAGAAAAATGTCTATCCATGATGTGCCCAAAATACAACATTCTCAGTTTAGTCATTTGTGCTTCTAGGGAGAGTCTAGGCTTGATTGGATCTAGAATCCACTTACTGTATTTGTCTTCCTAGTGTTCTTTGTTGTCTGTAAAGCACTCCTCTAACACTACATCTTTGCTCTCCTTCCGCAAGCAGGCAAAGATTTTTCTCTTCAGGCAAGCCTTTCCTCAGTAAACCAGCTACCTGTGTGTCATTTTTAGATATATTGTTATACATTATTGCTTTGACTGGATTTTTAGTACTCCTTGTGTTTTCCGTTTTTGTGTTTTCCGTTTCTCAGAGTTACTTTTTTGTATAGTTATTCATCTTTGCCTTAATACTGCCCCATAATGTTGTAAGACGCTTCCTTATTCATTGTTTGTAGTTTTAAATATTATCTTTTAATGACGTTAAACACTATTTGTATACTTGTTGTTTTCAACTTTAAATATTGTCTTTCATTGGTTGTTGTAGGTTTTTCGGGCTGTTTGGCCGTGTTCCGAAGGTTTTTCTTCCTAAGGTTTCACCAGTCTCTGTGGCCGGCATCTTCAGAGGACAGGAGTTAGAACTCTGTCGGTGTTCTGGTCACAGACAGAGTTCTAACTCCTGTCCTCTGAAGATGCTGGCCACAGAGACTGGTGAAACGTTAGGAAGAAAAACCTCCGGAACACGGCCAAACAGCCCGAAAAACCTACAACAACCATCAGATCCCAGCCATGAAAGACTTCAAGAATACATTGTCTTTCATTGTTTGTAAGCCGCTTTGGGTCCTTTTTCAAGGAGAAAGGCAGGGTAAAAATATTTTAAATAAATAAATACATTTTAAAGGAATTGATTTTTTTTTCTATCAGCTTTCTTCACTGTCCAGCTTTGACACCCGTATGCAGTCATCAGGAACAGCATAGTGGTCTTTTCATGTAGTTCTGGTCATTGCCATTTTTGCAGGGAGTTTGAACTCATCTTTCTCTTGAGGTTTCCTTTGTTTTGAATACTAAATAACATGCTTATAAGTAGTTGGTATATGGGAAATTAAATAAATCATGGCCCTTCTGGGTACCTTGAAATAATGGCTTCAAAAAAAGTATTGGTTGGTAAAGATTTCTCACTCTTTCCTTTTTTTTATCTTAATATCTCTTTCTGTGCTATCCTCTTCAGTAGTATTTCTCCATCGTATCTCAACCTAGGTTCACAAGGCAATGTCAGTACTTATTAATTCAGTCAAAACAGTGGCAAGAAGGCAGTATAAATGTTGGGAAAAAACTTTAAAAAAAGTTAAATCTGTGGTGACAAGTGTGGTAGCAAAATTGCCATCAGGAAAGCCATTTCCAAAACCTCGATGGAATCAATGCGTCTTAACATGTGTCTAGAAAAATGCAAAGCTTTTCCCCAGGTTTTTCTGCCTGGTGATGCTGATTATAAGCTTTTCTCTTTCTGTTTCCCACAGTGGGGAATATCCCATATGAAGCCACAGAGGAACAATTAAAGGATATTTTCTCAGAGGTTGGACCTGTTGTCAGTTTCCGGTGAGAAACGCCATTGTTAGGGTTTCCTAAATGGTGGGATCTTTGCTTGAAATATTGAGAAACTGGGTGAGAGTGGCCAAAGGTTTTGGGAACGATTCAGAGGATTCAAGATGTAGGCATAGCTAAGTAGTACAACATATGCTTTCCCCATGGAAGGTGCCCATTTCAATCCATGGCATCTCCGTTCCCTGAATAAGGGGAAGAACCTCTTCTGAGCACCTGAGAGTCACAGCAGAAAATACTGGGCTAGATAGACATTCAACAGGGATAAAAGACTTTGTACCTCCAGATGTTTTGGACTTCAGCTCCTGCAAATCACCCACATTTTCAGGGGTAAGAAATTGTGGGAGTTGCAATCAAAAATTTTTTTTGAGACCCTGAGATTCCCACCTTTGACCTGGAGATAAAGTGATGTACAAATGTGCTCCTCTGTATATTCTTGAAGTGCAGCTTCTGCAACCCCATAGCCATTGGTTGTGATGGCTGAAACTGTATAAGAGTGGCAGTCCAGCAGCACGTGAAGTGCCACAGTTCCCCAACACTAGTATAAAACCATTTCTGATGCAGTGTCTCCACCCCGTGTCTTAGCGCATGTGATGAGTGTGGTTTTCTGTGCTCTGCTGACCAGATTGGTATATGATCGAGAGACCGGCAAACCAAAAGGCTATGGCTTCTGTGAGTACCAAGACCAGGAAACGGCCCTCAGTGCCATGCGGAACCTGAATGGGCGCGAGTTCAGTGGGCGAGCCCTGCGTGTGGACAATGCTGCCAGTGAAAAGAATAAAGAAGAGCTAAAGAGTGAGTTAGACGCCTTGCGGAAGACAGTGGGGTGAGAGCACTGGCTGTGGTCTGGCAAAAGTTTGTAATACTAAAGGTTCTCCCATCCATTCTGCCAGGCCTAGGTACAGGTGCTCCCATCATAGAGTCACCCTATGGAGACCCTGTGAACCCTGAAGATGCTCCCGAGTCCATCAGCAGAGCTGTGGCCAGCCTTCCACCTGAGCAGATGTTTGAGCTGATGAAGCAGATGAAGGTTAGTAGACAAGCAAGGAATTCTTCAGCATGTTTTGAACACCCAGCCTGGTGATCAGGCGTGCTGTAGAGGCAAGTGAACAGCCTTAGTGAAGAAGGGGTGGATCTCTGAGGTCTTCCTCCACTGGTCCACTTCATTACCTCACTAACCACAGAGAAAACAAAAGTTTTTGTGCCAGCAGACAGGAGTTGTGGAGGAGAAATGGTGCCCCATTATCTCTATCAAGTCAGTTTGATAGAATATGGTCTTTTAGGAAGCAGCCTACTTTTTGTCCTTTGCAGGCAGCATAGAATCGTGGCCCACTAGCCCCTCAGCTGGCTAGTACTTGTTATGGCCTGGTTCACAAGGCTGGAATAGTCTGCCTTCACTTCAGTCAACCCATAAAAGCTGTTTAATGAGAGACATATCCAGGGCTAGGGGCTCAGTCCCCAGTTCTTCCCACTGAAGGATCTCATGTGGGAAGACTAGGGACAGCATGGAGTTTGCGCTGGTGCCAGGAACAGGCAAGAAGCCAGTATAGGAACATGTGGTGGGTTCTCATATAGTCAGGGCTAGGATAGATAGAGAAGCTGCAGCTGGTCTCCAACTTGGATTCAGAACAAAATCCCCTTCAGTTCGTTGAGATACTTGAGTTGGAAAGCCGGTGTCCATGGAGAAGCAGTGGGGTCAGTATGGAAGGCATTGTGTTTTTTTGTATATGCAGCTGAATATGCCAAGGGATGAAAAAGTGGCCTTCCCTCTCCCTTCTTCTCTCAAGGTAGAAGTGGTCCCTAATGACAGAATCCCCCCACCCTGGAGCCTGATTGAAGCTGATGCTGGGCTCATTTTGAGACTGACGTATTTATGCACATTTTTGTGTGACTATAGCTTAAGATTTGTTGATTTGGTAATAGGCTTTATACTTGTTTATATGAGATTACATTAAACTGTTTTTACAATCATAGCCCTGAGATCTTTTGACATAGGGCAGGTAAGAGATATCTTAATAAAGTAGAGCAGAAATAAGCAATCTGGCATCCTCCAGATGTTTTGGGTGTCCGTTTCTATAAGCACTAGCTGCTGCTCAAGCATTATGGGAGTTACACTCCCAAACATGTGAAGGGCACCCAATTTTCCCACCAAGTCTTTTTTGTTTCTGACTTTTCTTTGTGATTGAAGCATTCTTCTCTTTGAACTCTCCCTGTGTGCTTGGTCTGGGGAAATGTGCTCCAAAAGCCCCGAGGTACGTCTATTCCCAGTCTTGCTCTCTACTCTCCCATCAGCTGTGTGTCCAGAACAGCCCCCAGGAGGCCCGGAGCATGCTGCTGCAGAACCCCCAGCTGGCCTACGCCCTGCTGCAGGCCCAGGTGGTGATGCGGATTGTTGACCCGGAGATTGCGTTGGTAAGCTTCCGGCTGGGAGAAGGTTGTATCTCTTTTTTTCAGCTATAACTCTGGGAAACGGCCATGTCCCCACCTGCATGGCTAGAGTAGTGGTATAGAGTGTATGATCTTGGGATTGAACGACAGAGATCAGAGAAGCTGCCTTTTGGACTACAGCTCATAACATTCTAAGGCCAGCACAGGTGCCTGGGGGATTCTGACATGGATGGAGCAATAAAGTTACCTTCCCCAAGTTGTAGTATTTTCTCCTTTGTTCCCTCTGGGCCCATGGTTGGCAGGCATATGCCTTTTACATTCATGGGCATCGTGTGGATACGCTTACAGATTTATCTCTTCTCTTTTATTTTGCTTCCCCCAGAAAATTCTGCATCGCCAGACTACCGTCCCGTCTCTGATTCCTGGCAACCCTCAAGCAGGTCCAGGGCAAGGACCTGGGCCTGGACCAGGACCTGGGCCTGGAGGACCTGGACCTGGAGGACCTGGAGGACCTGGACCTGGTCCAAATGCACCCATGAACCAGCCAAACGTCCCCGTCTCCCAGCCACAACCAATAGTAAGAGGCAGATGCTTTCGGCAGAATTTGTTCTTTGCCCTGTGTTTTGATTTTGCTTCCGTGCTTAAAAGGTCTACTAGTTGTTGTGTGTGTCAGTGATCCTCAGCCTTTTGCTTCCAGCCACTGCAGACGTCACCTTCCGGAAGCCCAAGCCAGCATAGCCAGTCATCTTTTTTTCCTTGAATATAATAGGGTTGGGAAGGAGGTGACTCTACGTTTTTCTAGTAGTGAGCCCTGCGAAGTGACTGCTCAAGATCTGTCCTTCCAGGAAGACAATTGTATGTGCTCATGATCACCAGGTTCACTTGCTATAGATGGTTCGCCATTAGAAGGAACTGATATGTCACTGATGTCCTGATGGGGAGATAATTGAGGGTTTGTACGAGAAGGAGGAGCAGTTCTCTTCCATATGCTGAGGAAGATTTCGGCCTTTCTCTTACCAAAGTGGTAAACTAATGTGAGCCATACCACTTGAAACTGCAAACAGAAATATGCATGATCTAACATTCTCTATGCAAGAACATTGTCTGCAGGTTGAAAGCCAGCTATCAGGGAGAATGAGGGGTTAGTCCTCTGGCACTGCGTCTTTCTGAATGAGTGAATTGTATTATGTTTTGCTGTCAAGAAGCATTCTGCCATGTGAGCTCCCCAGGTGAGTTGGGGCAACTCAGATGCAGGGTGATGGCCACCTCTGTGATGTGGATAAGCTTGCCTCCTTTTTTTTCCAAACAGGCAGGCATGCATGTCAACGGAGCCCCTCCTCTGATGCAGCCACCCATGCAAGGAGGAGTACCAGCCCCAGGTCAGATGCCAACCTCCGTGCCTGGCCCTGGACCTGGACCCTTGGCTCCAGGAGGTGAGATGCTTAACGTGTATCTTGTCAAACATTTGTCCTGGATTTGTCTGCAGTAAATGTTGAACCAAGTATGTGCAGATCAGAGTATGGAAAAGTTGCTTCATGGGCTATACTGTAACTCTTGAAATTCCCCAGCCACACTGGCCAGTGATGAGTGATGGGAGTGGAGTACCATATTTTTCCGTGTATAAGATGATACTTTTGTCTAAAATCTTTAGATTAAAAATTGAGGGTCGTCTTATACACGGAAGTAAGGAGGAGGGGAAGGGATCAAAGCACTTTGATCCCTGCTTTCCCCCTCCACTTTCTTGCGAGGAAAATGCTTTCCCCCTCCACTTTCTTGCAAAGAAAGTGCTTTTCCCCTCATCAAAGCACTTTGATCTCTGCTTTCCCCCTCCACTTGCTAAGCCCCGCTTAGATTTCTTAATTTTGGGTTAGAAAAGTGGAGGGGTCTTATACATGGGGGCATCTTATACATGGAAAAATACGGTAGATTAGACTGCAATCCTTTACCCCCTTATTTGGGGGAAGCCTCCAGAATTCAGTGGGACTTACTCCCTTGTAAACCACACACCAGATTGCACTGTTATGTATTAAGGTTGTAATTCGATGCATATGTACTTTGGAGAAAGTCCCACTGAATTCTGCAGGAGCATCTGCCTGAGTCAGCCTTCCTGTGCCTCGACTTCTCCAGATGTGTTGAAATGCAGCAACAGAGAAGGCCCTCTCCTGTTTCGCCACCAAACACACCTATGAAGGTGGCAGCTATCCTACTTTGGGCACCTCATGAGAAGGCACGATTCTCTGGAAAAGACAATAGTGCTGGGAAAGGTGGAAGGTAGCTCAAAAAGAAGAGACCAAATACAAGATGGATTGACTCCGCCAAGGAACCCACAGGCTTGAGTTTATGAGAAGAGAGCAGGGTGGTGGGAGACAGGACATTTTAGAGATCTCCCATTCATAGGGTTGCCGTACGTCAGAGTCCCTAAATCAACATAGCTCAGCAAGTTAGGTATCTGACTGTGGAGCCAAAGGCGGTGACTTCAGTTCTCCACTGTGCATCCCAGAAGAGCCAGCCTGTGAGGCTTTGGGCAAGCTGCAGAGTGCCAGGATACCCCCAGAAGAAGGAAATTGTAAGCCAGTTCTGAGTATTTTCTACCTGGAAAGCCCTGAAAACTGTCACCATCAGTTAGAATTGACTTGACACGTTGTTATTGTTGTTGTTGTTGTTAACATAGGACAGCTTTACCTGTAATCATAAACCAGCAGGGTTGTTTGGTCAGCGAGTGTGTGTCTGTATGTGCATTTTTTTATGCAGCTGATGCTCAATATTCTCTGGTAAACAGTTTTTCAGTAAGTTTGCTTCTTGCTTTCCTGACCTTTTTTTCTCACCACCTAATCCATCCTGTCCCCAAGAAGGACACTCACCTGCCTGTCTTCTCCTGCAGGTGGCATGCCAGGAGGTGGCCCGATGCTCTTGGAACGTGGGCAAGGTAAGCGGCTACTTATCCGTCCTTGAGAAGGCCACCATGTCCCGAGGAGACTTCTACTTCCCAGGCTGGGAGGAGAGGGGGAGTCCCTTTTGGGGGATCCCATCCCAACTAATGAAGCAATATCCAGCTATCCCAGGCTCTCTGTAACTCTGTCCCTCCCTTTCTCTTTGCGCTTAGTGGACAATGAGAGTGATGCTTTCCCCAGTAATGCTCCATCAGGTACTTTGCATGCATTGCAGAAAAACAGGGAAAAACCCCACCCCTTGGTTGGGCTCCACAGTCCCTATTGAGTAGTGCTTGAGCCAAGTTGCGCCTGTTTTCTTTTGTTTAGCCAGTAGAGGGCGCTGCCACCCGTTGAAATGCTTTTTTTTGGAAAAACAATTTAATTTCGCACAAGGTAGTGGGGCTTGCTTTGTTCTGGTGATGAATGCCAAGAGGTGTGTGTGTGTGTGTGTGTGTGTGTGTAGATGTTCCTGCATGTTTTTCCACCTAGTCGAAGTGCAATGCATTTCTAGTTTGCTCAAAAGAAACCCAAACAACAAAAGAACTTATAAGAATTGCCTCGTTGCATTGCCCCTGATCCAGCACTTTTCTGAAGGTTTTGGAGTACAACTCCCATCTGCCTCAGCCCCAATGGGCAGTGGTCAAGAAGGACAGAAGTTGTCTAAAACATCTGGGGGACACTTGGTTAGCGAAAGTTGCTTTGCCACATAGAGCCAGAGTCCTGTTTTCCCAACAACAGGCAGCCCTGCTGTCTTTGGAAGCTCATGAGCAGAACAAGATGCTGATGTTCAGAATAAGCAGAAACACGTGGGCTGATTTTATGCCCAGTGACAAGGACAAGTTGCAGCATTGCTGCCTGTGTTTATTCTCAGAAAGATGTGGCTAAGAAAGAGACATTTGGTCCAGTTTCCTCTGAAATAAATCCCACTAAGTTCAGTACAACTTACATGCAAAGAACAGCTGTCTTAGTGAGGTTTATTGCTGAGTAAGGATACTTTATTATTGTTTTGTCTTAGCTTAGCTTCCATTATGAAAGAATAGTGCTTAATGTGGTTAGCAACCATTACTAAAACACGTTAAACAATACAGCCATTAAAATCATCATAGCAATTGATAATTGTATGTGTCTGGGTCTTTTCTCATTTCATACCTAAGTGTGTCTATTTTCTGTGTTTCTAAATTGTAACTGTTGTGTTACTGTCATTGTGTTGTGTTTTGGGAATGGATGCTTTGTTATACACCTTAAAATGGGGTGGGTGTAGCATAGATCTGGATCTACTGGTAGATCTCTGGGTGAAAATAACAGCAAGCAATTAAACCCAACCCAACCCTTATCCTGAATCAAAGGCAGACAAAATGTGACCCATTGTGCTTCACCTTCGGCTCTCCTGGGTTCATAGAAGCTGCAACACCTGGAGGGACACACTTTTCCCACCCCTGTTCACGATTTGTACTGTAAAATAAATAAAGCCTAGGGTAGCCAGCAGTGGGTTTTCTGTGGAATGAGTCTGTGTAATTAGTAATTATTACTAATTACCTGAAGTTCAGGTAACTAGTAATAATGTCACATTGAGTCAATTGTGACTTATAGTGACCCTTTCTGGAGTTCTCCAGGTACAGAGTACTCAGAGGTGGTTGACCTTTACCTTCTTCTGTGGCTGCCCTGGGACTCAGCAGCTTGCCCAGGGCCACACAGGCTGTCTCTTTTCCTGGGAGGCACAGTGGGGAATTGAACTCCCAGCCTCATAAATATATTGAATCAGGTTTTATTTGGTGGATCTAAGAGCTGAAATGGGGGGAGGGGCAATGGAGATCTTTCAGGCCTAAAATCTGCTTTTTTCTGCCTTAAAACTCCCTAAATAGAAATTGGCCACAAGAGTGATTCTAGTATTGGACCAGGACTGGAGATGCCTGGTTTCAGATTCCCCCGTGGCCATGGAGCTTCACTGGGTAGCCTTGAGCCATGTGGTGTTGGGTGACCTAACTTACTTCATAAGGTTTGGGGGAGAAATGTTGGCGAATGTGTTGAAAGAGTAGTGAGTGCCCCTCTGAGCTCTTGGGGGGGGGGGGTGGATGATTCTAGCCAAATAAATTACCGCAAAGTTCTTTTGGGCATATTCGTATTTTCTATGCTCTATATTCCAGCCCCGAGACATACACATGCACTCTGTTGTCCCAAATCAACTTGGGACAAGTATTTTAAAACACGGGTAACAAGATTGACCGTAAAACAACAATCCGCAAAAGGTAAACAAATCACAAAATTCTAAAACCATTCCAAGCAAGTGCAAACAAGAAC
This sequence comes from Intellagama lesueurii, assembly GCA_037013535.1. NCBI lineage: Eukaryota > Metazoa > Chordata > Lepidosauria > Squamata > Agamidae > Intellagama > Intellagama lesueurii. The sequence goes on along the minus strand of JBAJHW010000010.1, from coordinate 22,622,655 downwards.
CGTTCTAGTTGGCATTGAGTTTAGAGTAACCTGGCATATATTAAGTTTGGTTCTTGATGACGTTCTCCCTGTGGGGGAAAGGGTTTTCCTAAGTCTGAAGGCCACCACAATAAGACCTTGTTTTTGTTCATTCTCCAAATTGCCATCAAGAGGAGGGTGTGTTCAAAGCAGAGCTTGAGCAGACGGTCTTGATAATCAGTAGGTTCACATGGGTGCAGCTTGTCCTTCAGGGACCACAGTTCCAGACTAGTGAGGGCTTTGAAATAGTTTGAAACAGCACTCTGGATTGTGCCCATAAGCTCACTGATTACCAGTGTAGGCCTTGCAGCATGGATCTGCTCTGGTTTGCTCTGTAGGACCTAAGTAACGCCTTAACCAGGTGAAATTTGCAAACCCTTTTCAGAAGCAGCCCCTACCTGCCAGGTGTTGCCATCGTCCAATGTGAGGTGTTCAGAGCTCAGCAGGGTGATACCTGCAACTCCAATCTCATACTTAAATTGAAGAGCAAGAAGGAAGCCCTGGAAGTACCCTGCCTTTAGGGTTGACGGAATCATAATTCTGAAAGAGGCGGTCCTATTCGTTCAAAGGGAAACTTCACCCCAAAAATCTTCTAGAAGGAAAGGGTGATCCAGTCGGGTTGTGTTTGTTTATATCTGTGTGTCTGTGTGTGCACGCGTGCGTGTGAATGTACGTGCTCTTGTGTAGCCAGTGCATCTCCTGTTGATGTGACTGCTCTTTCTCCCTCTCTTCCTGCTGTTCGGCCAGGGAACCTGCAGCTCTCTCCCGTGGGACCTGCCAGGCCTGCCTCTATTGAGCGAGTTCAAGGTACCTGTAGCTGCTGTTGGCTCCTTTTACCTTTTGCACCCAGTTTGGGGTGTGCAAGACAGGAGCCCACAACTTCGGTCTGTGAGAGGCTGTGTAGAGGCTCTGCAAGCAGGGCAGAAGACCTGTTTTGAAGAGAAAAACTAAAAGGAACAGGGGTCAGAGGAGAGCCTTGTCTGTACAAGGACTACCTGTGATGAGCAGGATTGACCAGTACCACAGGAAGGAGGGCCGATGTAACTGGTCTTGTAGGTTCATTTGTGTTTTTCTGGCCCTCTTTTGACACGGTTCACAAGGTGTTTGTGCTTGGGTGCTATTAGGAAACATGAAGCTTTAGGAGCTAATATTCAGTATATGTAACTCCACTTATGCATAGTTCTTCCCTGCAAAGCAAATGTTTTGCTTTCTCTTTTTTTCTCTCCCTCTCTCCCTCTCCCTCTCCCTCTCTCTCTCTCTCTCTCTTTCACCATCTTGCTCTTTCTGCTGCCTACCTCTCCCTTTTGTCTGGGCACCCATTCTTACAGATGTTACTTCAATATCTGCAGTGTATATTGATGGTCACATATGAAAAGTACAAAAAATATAATTAAGAATCTCTGGAAGAACAGGAGGCATTTAAAAAATAACTGTATAAATGAAATAATATCTGTTCCGTTAAGAAGAGTGCCGTATCTTTCCTTCTAAAATGCGTGGAACCAGGAGTTCTGTTGTTCCTTGGTTGTTGCGTGCATTTTAAAAGGGGGATATTCATGATCACTTCAGAATTGGTGTATAAGCATGTGATGTTCTACTCAGTACCAAAGTGCAAAATATGTTTTAAGAAGCACATTTAAGCCCCCCTGTCTTCCAGGTCTGTTTTCAGTCTTTCTTGATTCTGTCTATCCCTGAGCAGGCAGCTGGTGGTATCGAAAGGAAATGAAGCACGAGAGTCAATATTATCTTTACAGAAAGCACCCCAGGGACATTGTGGCTTCACCCCAGTACATAGTGTATCTCAAGCAGACTGAGTACACAAAAGAAATACCCTTCAATCTGATGGGTACTAAGCTGTCGGACATGATATGGTGCCTGTCTCTTCTCAAAATCCTCAAAGGTCACTTTTTGCCTTCCTGGCAGTGCCCATGCCGGACCCGAGGGCCCCCATGCAGCGTGGACCGATGCCAGCTAGCGGACCGCCACCCCGAGGCCTTCTGGGAGATGCCCCAAATGACCCACGTGGGGGAACCTTGCTCTCTGTCACTGGAGATGTAGAGCCCAGGTAGGCATTACAGAATAGAACTTGTCGAGTTGGTGTCGGGGGGGGGGACAGCTATCGGCTCCTCGAGAAGACTGGGACTCTTGCAGTGATTTTAAACGTGCGGGATGGATACCAGTTTGATACCACTTTAACTATCAGGGCTTGATTTTGCGATATCCTGAGATTAGTCATTTGGTGAGCAACTTAGCGCACTCCCTTGAACTACAGCATTGGAGGGTTTTAGCAGAAAATTAAAGAGTCCCCTTTCGATGCTGTAGAAGCCGGCATGGTTCCGCGTTTGGTTTTCCACACCTTCAGCACAGAGTCCAAAAGGGAGGCATTCCTACTCATGTGTACGCTTGCTACACAGGTAAGTACCCAGATTTTCCAGGGTTCTTGCTTCTACGTGGAGCCTACATGGGAGCAGGAATGTCCCCTTTTCAGACTAAGTGGTGATCGTATGAATAAAAGGTGCGGTGGAGGGGGCAAAACTAAGCACTCCTGTCGAAGCCCATTGACGCCTCTGTATTCTGTAACAACTGAATAGGGATTAAGTCTGTAGCCCCAAACAAAGGACGTTAGGATTCCATAGGGTGGTGGGGAGACAAAATGTTATCCAACAGCTGTATCCATGAGGTAGATGTATGCAAATTCCCAGCCAAATCGGGAAAGCCTTTTTAGTCATTCCTTGCGGTCTTGGCTTGAAGCTCCTGTCTGATCGCCATAGGTGACAAGAAGTTTCATTCTAGTCAGTGACTAGGCTGGCAAAGGAGAGCTGGGGTGGTCCCAGTGCCCCCAGCACAAAGACCGGGTTGGGTTGCTGGAGGAGAGGGGAATCCTCTTTTTTTTACACCTTGAACGGAAGTGCTGCAGAGTTTTGCAAGAGGATCAGAGTTATCTGCTTTTGAAAGAAGAGACGCGTTAGACAAGCATATCAGACAAGAAACAAAAGAAAAGCTGCAAACAAAAAAGAGACAAAGACATTAAGGAAGTGGACTTGAAGTAAAAAAGCTCACGCTAAAATATAGCATTGAGATAAAAGCAGGGGAGCCGTGTGGCTGTTGCAAAATACAAATGCAAGAGTAGAACATGTTTATAGGCCACTAATGAAGTTATGGCTGAGGCAGCTGTGGGTTGGATTTCACGCCCCAGTTCTTCAAACCAAGGGCATAGGCCATGTGTGCACACATACACCCCTCCTCTCCATTTGATTCCTCTTTGAAGCAGCCACGTTTACATCTGAGAGTCACCTCCTGGCAAAATCCATCTTGCCATGAACGTTTGGACTTTCGGTACTCGCTTTGAAGAAGTGGGATTTACCCACGAAAGCTTGCATACTGTGTGATTTTTTTATTTTTTATTAGTGGCCTATAAAGGTATAGGTAAAGGTAAAGGTTCCCCTTGACAATTTGTCCAGTCGTGTCCGACTGTAGGGGGTGGTGCTCATCCCTGTTTCCAAGCCATAGAGCCAGCGTTTTTGTCTGTAGACAGTTTCCGTGGTCACGTGGCCAGCGTGACTAGACACAGAACGCCATTACCTTCCCACCGTAGTGGTACCTACCGTGCTTCCCCAAAAATAAGACAGGGTCTTATATTAATTTTTCCTCCAAAAATGCATTAGGGCTTATTTTCAGGGGATGTTTTATTTTTTCCATGTACAACAATCTACATTTATTCAAATACAGTCATGGCATCTTCTACTGGTTGCTGCACAATGCTGCACAATGGTAGAGGGCAGGGTTTCACTTAACTGGGGCTTATTTTGGGGGGTAGGGCTTATATTATGAGCATCCTGAAAAATCATACTAGGGCTTATTTTCAGGCTAGGTCTTATTTTCAGGGAAACAGGGTATTTATCTACTTGCATTTACATACTTTCGAACTGCTAGGTTGGCAGGATCTGGGACAAGCGATGGGAGCTCACTGGTCTTACGACCTTGCAGCCCAGAGGCTCTGCGGTTTAAGCCGCAGCGCCACCACGTCCCTTTATAAAGGTATAGTCTGTGCCTATTCTTGTGTTAAAATATAGCAGTTAGTCTTTTAAGGTGCCACAATGTTTTTCTCTCTTTTTTGTTTAAAGATTTGTTTAAACAGGTCTCTGTGTCTTTTTTCCACCTCCTAGCCAACTGGGAAGCATTTTTTTAAAGGTTAATTGAAGATTGGTTTGAAGGCTGCCTTCCTGCCTGTGAGAGCTCAGGAGCTGTCTGGGGTGAGCCAAGCCAGGCCAGAGTCTGAGAATACTTCAGTGCGTCAGATGAAGCTCTAAAACCTGGCTCTGGTCGCTCACCGGGCAGAGTAGCCACATAGGCAGCTGGATTATTCCAGCTGGATTTCACTTGGTTCCATGGTAGGCATGCCAGGGTAGTAACTTCTATGGTTGAATGCAGTCATGATGAATGGAACCCAACAGAAAAGGATCACACAGAGGTGTGTATGTGGCTGGGCTAGGACTCTTCCCCCTGCCATCCCGTTTGTGGTGTGTGCCAGAGTCTTGTTTCTGTCTGTTTTGTATGACATGAGCTTCCCTCTGTGACCTGGTCCAGTCCAGCCCAGAACCCGATTGCCCACCTCATTGGTGTGCAAGAGCCGAGGGACCTGGGTTTCCACCTGAAGGCTGACCTTCTTCCCCTTTTCTCTGCCCCCCTTCCCCTTCTGCAGAGGCTACCTTGGACCCCCTCACCAGGGGCCACCCATGCACCACATGCCCAGCCATGACAGCCGTGGGCTGCCCCCTCATGAGATGAGAGGCGGACCCATGGGAGAACCCAGGCCCTTGATGGGAGAGCCACGAGGGCCCTTGATGGATGGCCGAGGTGAGAGAGGGGGTCGACCCGAGTTAAAAGAGACAAAACGCTTTGAAGTGGGTGATGTCAATGGCAGCACCGTATGGAATTTCACAGTGAACTGATTTTTAATGAAAAAAATACAAGATCAATTAAGGTTGGGAAAATATAGAAATGTGTTTTTCTCCTAGTACTAAGGCACCCAAAATGAATAAGCCATATTTCATAGAATAAATTGCAACAAGAAATTTACAAAGAATATTTTTCTTAGTTAAAGAAGTTTTCTAATCAAACAGTCCATGTTATCATTGACTTGTTTAGCGATTAGAATTTGCTTTAAATTGCAATATTTGGTTTGTACTTTGCTACAAGACAGGAAGCCTGGGGGAGGGGGATTAAAGTTGAGTTAATTAGAAGTTCTTGGATAGATGGACAGGGGAGCACATGAATTCAAGGCTTCAGATAGGTTTACAGAGGCAGTTGTGGATAAGGCTAAACCCTCGTTTTTCTTTCATATCAAAGTGTTTTACAGTTTAAATTTACGGACGTATATGAAATATAGGCAAAATTAAAACAGATTAAACTGTTAAGAGAATTAGACTTTTTTTGACTAGAAGCAGACTACTTTAATAGCGATATCTTGGCCATTTGCTAGATCTTCTTTTGTGCATGTAGTTGGGCGTAAATTGCATATACATAAGTTTCATAAGTTTATGTTCCATGAAAATTAGGCTGATGTGTAGCACTACCTGGAGGTCATTTGTGTTGAGAGCTTCTGTCTGAAATGCTGAAAGCAGAGATGGACAATGTATGGATCTCTCAGTGGTCTGAACTACAGATTTCACAGTCCCTCATCATTGGCTACTCTGGCTTCGACTGATAACAGTTTTTGGCCAAAATGTTTGAAGGGCTCAAGTTTCCCCACTCTTGGTTTAAAACTCCACTTAAAGCTTTTTTGCGTAGGTGTGGTTTGTTTACATACGTGAGACAACCTAAGCAAAGTATATAGCACATGGAAGATTCTTTGATTTCTATGCATGTTTAAAGTTTCAGTGAAGCTTCTGGGATTTAAATGGGCCTAATTTTTGCTGGGTTTTCCACATTGTGTACAACAATATTCCGTAATTATTTTGCAAAGATAAAAAAGGAGATCTTTCCAAGATGAGCACCTGCTCTATCATTTTTGGGCTTCTGCCCAGAACACTTAATTTTTCCATGGCTCCAGTTCCACATAAAGAACCTCCATAGGTAGAGAAGACTCTTTTTTTAGAAAGTCTCTCCTGAAACAAGAGCAATGGTGTGAATGGGAGAAGGCTGGCATGCTCTCCTCCTGAGGTGTGTGTTGTACTCTTTTGGGGGACGTCTGGATAGGGCGAAGTCAAGCTGCTCCTTTCCGGTCATCAGGACCCTCCCAAGTGGAGGCGGGGGAGGCTGCACCAGCTGCTAAAAACAAGATGAGAATTTGCGGAAGTCCAGTTCCAATGTTAACAAACACTTTTTAGGGGAACTAAGCAAGACCTAGAAGTCTGCTATGCCTTTTTTTAAGACTAATTTTTTTTCACTCAACAAATGGGGGAAGGGATGTTCCCCACCCCCACAACAAAAAAGACCCTATGACCTCACTTTGCCTCCCCCCCCCCCGACTAAGGAAACAATAATAGCATGTTCCCAGCTTTAGATACCAAACGATTTACGGCATGTCTCATCACTTCCCTTTGCACTAGTCTTTGCCCTAAACTTTTCACGTTCTACCAAAACATTAGTTGTCCAGTGCAGTGTACTTCTGAACAAGGACAGAAGAACCTGTGGGTCTTTGGTGGGTGGAGAAAACAGCTTTTTTGGTCTGAGAGGCTGGGTTACCAGTTCAGGGCCCTGACAGACTCCTTGCATGGTCTCATTAAAGGAACTCTCTGTTTGCTTTGCCACGAGAAAAATCATCAGTATGTTCTTTCTGCCTTCCGTGCAGGCGGACGAGATCCAAGAGGGATGGAACCTCGAGGCATTGATGGCCGAGGCATGGAGCCCAGAGTGATGGATGCCAGGGGCATGGAGCCCCCTAGAGGCATGGAGCCCCCTAGAGGCATGGAACCTCCAAGAGGCATGGAGCCGCGAGGCATGGAGCCTCCAAGAGGGATGGAGCCGCGAGGCATGGAGCCTCCAAGAGGGATGGAACCAAGAGGGATGGAGCCCCCCCGAGGGATGGAACCCCGCGGCATGGAACCCCCTCGGGGGATGGACGGAAGAGGCATGGAGCCCCCTCGGGGCATGGACACAAGAGGCATGGAGCCCCCTCGGGGCATGGAGCCTAGGGGTCCTGGTCCCACCCCAAGGGGTCCAATGACAGGGGGGATTCAAGGACAAGGGCCTCTGAACATGGGAGCGACTGGCCCACAAGGGCCCCGACAGGTACACGAAACTCTCTTTTTGGCTGTTGCGTTTTCAACTCTGTTTCCTGAGCGAAACCAATAGCTGTGCTTTGAGAGCTGCCCTGGGCCACGCAGGAGGGTTGGTTTCCTAACCTTTTTTTCAAAAGGAGATGTGCTGGGAGGGAAGAATATCCTCACGCTTTCAGTGCCAGCCTGTTTGGCTCATGAAGAAGACTGACGTGGAATCAACTGGGGAAGTGGGACATTTCAGCCGGTGGGTGGACATTGGCCAACTCTGCTCTGAAACAAAGGTTGGCTGCTTCCAGCGTGGAACCCATCCAGACCATGCTGGAGTCCCAGTCCAGCTCCTCAAGAGTCTTGAGATAGCCGTGGCATATTTCCCTGCTACCGTCATTTGGTGGTTTCTCAGCTTTTTTCACAGATTTTGCCACTGCTGCAAAAAGCTGAAAATCCAGTGACTTGGTTCTTGACAGCCAGAGCGTTAAGCTCCTATAGGCTGATGTGTTTGATCCTGCCCTTCTGCTTTCGGCCCTTCCCATCATTGGAATGGAGTCCCCGAGAACCTATCTGGAATGAATGAAGCTTTTAGGCAGAAATAGGTTCTTCATCCTTGCTTTAGAACAGGGGTGCCCATGGGTGTCCCCCAAGACCGTTTTTGTGGCCCTCAAGACATCTGCTCCGTGCCGTCCAAAAATATATAGTGAAAAGATGTCACTTCTGATCCTAAAACCCTCAAGACCAGCAGTTTTACTATAAAACAGAGTGCAAGATTCCCCAAGCCCTTAAATTTAAAAACAAAAGACAAAAACTGAAATCAAAATTCAGAAAATCGGAATTGAACTTTTTTACCCACATGTTCATATTTTTGAAGGCAATTTCATCTCTTGGGGAGGGGTGTTGAAAAATGGCCTCTGGCCCTCCAAAGGCACCAACCCCACTCTAGAAGACGACAGGAAATCTGGAGGTGTTTGTGCTGCTGTGGCAGAAAATGCTTCATGGCATAAAGTTCAAAACCCACTGGCATGAGAGGTTGTTCCAACCAGGTGCTGTAAGCTCTTCAGTTGAAGATCCAACTATGAAAATAATACCTATGCTTGCATACCACCTCTTGTGCTCTTCCCCCTCTGTTCCCTGATAGTTTTTCTCCAGCTGTTAAGAGAATTCTTCTAAAGTCATGGGCTAGAAAAGCCAGAATTTGGGGCAAGCGGGTAGAAATCTGTGATCATAAATTACATTGGTTGGGGTGTTGGCCAACAGCTGCCAACACCTGGCACAAGAGGCCATATCTTCACAACAACCCCTTATCACTGGTTTCACTGGTAGTCACTGTGCATCCATACATATACCCAGTCTCTTAGCACTCGGAGCTAGTACTTTACATGGTCTTTGGAGCTGTTTAAGAGAAGGTAGGCACATTGTTGTAAGCCGCCCAGAGACCTTTGGGTAGAGTGGGCGGCATATAAGTTAAATAAATAAATAAAAATAAATAAATTATCTAGGGCATCAGCATGATATGGGAGGGTACAATATAATTGAATATCTCTATGTCTGCAGGTCCCAAACATGCCAGGGGCTGCAATGCAGTCTGCTGGCATACCAGGAGCAAGTGTGCAAGCAGCTGCCCAGCCTGGGGGGTTCAGCCCTGGCCAAAACCAGGTAACACCTCAGGACCATGAAAAGGTAAGTGAAGCATTGGTCAAATTTACATGGACATGGTTTGTTGCTTTAGCTGACTTGTCCTACAGATGACCACAATGTTCTGTTATGGCATGCCTAGTTCAAATAGAGTAGTAGTAGGGAATATGCCAGAAATATGTAGAAAATATACAGTAAGTCTGAAAAGTAAAACAAACAAACAAAGTTCAGGAGAAATTTGTTCTTTTGTGTGTTGTTTTCGGAGAGGCATTCATTTACCATGTCTTTTCTCCTCCCTGTTTTTTGAAGGGTGGATGCACCTTCACCATTTTCTTCCATTTTCCCCATAGGCAGCACTCATCATGCAGGTCCTCCAGTTGACTGCAGACCAGATAGCAATGTTGCCTCCGGAGCAAAGGCAGAGCATTCTGATCCTCAAAGAACAGATACAGAAGTCCACTGGCGCCCCTTGATCTACATTTGGGTAAGAAGGGGGGGGGGGGACTGTTGAAATTTTGCCAGATTCTACATAATGGCCTAAGACCATACAGTTCCTAGTTTGGGGAAGGGGGGGGTCACTTCTCAAAGTAGCTCATTCCTCCCCACCCACACCCCACCCCTGGAAAGATTGCTAACTGCTTCAGTTCCTGCAGTCCACAGCATCCCATATTCCATATTTAATATGCTAGACCAAAGGTGGAAGCCCCCCCCCTTTTTTTTCTTTTTTCCCCTATACAGGACTGCTTTCCCTTTGGGAGGATTATTTGTTTGTGGGGCTGTGGCTAGGAGTAAAACCAATAGTGGGCAGGACCGAAGGTTCCCTCTAAGGTGCACACCTGCACGCACGACTCTGCCCCCCTCCAGACTGCCTTCCTCCTCCTCTGCGCACCAACAGCAATTGTTTTCAGTGCCTTTGGTTCTGGTCACGACGGAACCCGGAGGGGGATCATACGCGGGCAAAGTCACGAGAGGCAGATCCCTGCCCAGCGGGGCTGAAAGTTAGAGGGAACCTTGGCGGAATCAGAATCAAAAGTCAAGGGTCACCTCTTTTCTCTCTGACAAGCATTTCCTTGCACCCCTTCTTCTCTGCCCTATGTTTTTTCTCTCTCTCTCTCTCAGGCACCCCTTCTTTTTATTCTTTACCTTGTAGTGCACTGTCAGGAGATAGTGGAATCATTCTTGCTCAAAGTTAGAACTGATCTTCCGTAGAGTTTTTTGTACGTTTGGCTGAAGGCTACAAGAAGTTCAGCATAGCTGGGGCCCCTTTTACTAACAAAGGACAAAATGCAGTCAGAGTTTCTCTTGCCCAGATCCAGCTGAAATGGACAGAAACTATACCCCTGCTCTCGTTCTGCTGATAATGTTGCAAAAGAGTGGCCCTGGCTGCCAGATGGGCGGTATATAAATCAATAATAATAATAATAATAATAATAATAATAATAATAATAATAATAATAATAATAATAATAATAATAAAGTGTCTCAGTGGGTTGCATCTTTTGAGAAATTCTGAATCCCTCTGTTCTCTCAGGATGAGGATGGGAGCCTGCAGCCCTTCAGATATTGATGTATTCGACTTCTGTCAGCCCTCTGCACTAACCACAGACTGGCTGGGATTGTAAAAACTGGAGTCCAACAATATCTGAAGAAGGTGCAGATTCCTTACTCTTTGTTACAGATTTCTGCAAATTGTCAGCAAATTAATCTTCTTTACTGAATACGTCTCTGCAACAGCAGGATGTTTGTATGGAACTTCTGAGGATGTTTTCACTCTGGAAAGGTATAAGGAAAATAGTTGATGAACAGGAGGCAAAGGCTTGTACTCAGAAATAAGCTGTTTGGCAGCTGTGGAGTTGAACAAGTCCTTTCCACTTTTCCACCAAAAACGACCTTTCAATGGGTTAGCCATCATCCTTTAGGTTGCCTCCCCACCTCCCCTTCCATAGGTTGGTACAAGGGGCATTAACTCTCTTGTTAACAATGAATGTCATTCTCTCCTCCCCCTCCTTTTTTTTAATTAGACCTGGAAACCTTCTCATAGAGTTCATCCCTTGTTGGAGACAGTCCTGGAGGCAGCTTCCATGATGCCCTTTCCTGGCCTGAGCCACAGCAGCAGCAAAGGGGAGGGGATCATTTTGTTCATTTTCACTCTCCCTTCATTTTGTTTACTTCTTTGTGTTTCCAATAAAATGCTGTCCTAAATTTGAATAAACCTCCATGGCTCGGTGTAAATATGCTTTATCCTGGTTTCCCTCTTTCCCTGTCTCTACTTCCCAGGGCAAATTCCAGTTTATTATATTGTGCTTCCTTCCTCACCAGTCAAATTGTGTTATGTGTTTATTTTTAAATGACTCTAAATCAGGCTTCTTCCATCCTTTTCTAACCACTAATGCCAGGAACTACTCCAGACAGGAAATTCATACTGGATATCTAGAAGATATGATAATTTTAGGCTTGGATGTGCTTCTGAAGAAAGGTGAAGAAACTAAGAACAGCTGTGCCGGATCACATGACCTGCCATGGCTCCATTCTGTGGAATTATGGGATTGGTAGTTTGGTGAGGTACCCAGAATTCTCTCCTGCAGTTCATGGGAGTGCTCAAGATAGCTTTCTGCCACTCTTCATTAAGCTACATGTGCTAGAATTCCATAAGATGATGTGCCATGTATGTTCAAATAATATCAGACTGTTGTAATGGTGTGGTGTTGATGACTCTCAAAGCCATTCCAGCTAGGTAGAAATTGGCACAGTGTGTGTCCTGCACAAATATTTATTTTATTCAAATTTATTTAAAATATTTTTCCCCACCTTTCTCCTTAAAATGTCCCTTGTTCACCTCTGTGCCATCACAAGACAGCAAAGGAGGAATACATGAAGGCTGTGGGATTTGAGGGTTACGTGGGCAGAACTGTCTCTTCTCTTTCCACAAACAAAGGTTTCTGAGGAAACACCCTTGTTTTATTATTATTTGACCTCTTGCTTACAAAACCTTCTCCAAGGACAGAGCTTTCTATTGCTGCAGTTGGTGGTTCACAAACAGCTAAGTAAACAATCCTCTCTTCATCAAGGGTGATGGAGAGACAAATATATCCCAGGTTGCTGAAAGTATGCAACAGCATGTGTTTATGTTCCACTGTCATGTCAGTAATCATCATCATCTGTTGTCAAGTCTATTCTGACTTATGATGACCCTTTTCAGGGTTTTCCACTTGTCAGTACCTTACATAAAACCCCAAGGTATTAGTTTTGAGTTTATTTAACAACCTCCATTGGAGTTTCTCATTGCTTCGCAAGATAACGCAGATGCCACTTGTCCATCAAATGTCCATTGGCAAAGGTCAATAAAGCACTTTCTAGGATGGAGTTTCTAAAGAAGTAGCCATGTTAGCCTGTCTCAGCATGTTGGCAAAATTCAAAGGGAAGAAGAAGGAAAAAGGAAAAATACTGGAGCACTTCAAAGGTCTACAGATTTGTTTCAGTCTGAGCTTTCATGAAGAAGGGATTTTGATCCATAAAAGCTCACACACAAATAAATCTATTATCCCTCAAAGTACCAAAACGTTTTGCCTGAGTGAATGAATGAATGAATGAATTTGAAAATTTGTTCTCCTTTGGCATGGCTAAGAATGTCATTATTGCCCTTGGCGAATGTAGTTATATAGAGGCCCCCTTCCATACTCCAGAAGTCAAGCCCATTTATTTTGATTTTGTAAATCAGTAGCACCTACCGTCTTTCTGTCATACTTGTCCACATGGGATGCTTTTAGTAGTGGGTGGGGCAGCATGTAGCCCCAAATGTTGAAAGGACAACTTGTATCCAAAACAGAAATCCAGTCACATGATGTAAAAAGGGTGACCAACCAAGTAACCTCTAACTACCGTTGTTCATCACTGGTCATGTCAATGAAGAATGGTAGTAGTTAGGCCAAAGAGCATCTGGAAAGTCACAAGTTGCTTTATTTGTTACATTATGGCCTCCTGTTATAAGATATACCATGCATGAGACAACCAGTGTAGATAGTCTCCAGTGGCCAACGTAATTTATGTAACACTTGAAAGCCATTTGGTTTTCTGAAAGCAGACAAAGCTTGCTCAGACATCATAAATGTTGAGGGTTCTGGATGTATGCTTACTATGTGCCCTTGTGTGTTAAGATGCACTGTGAGCTATAGGGAGAGAGAGAGAGAGGTATGCAATTCATGTCCTACTCCCTTGAGAGGGACTGTTCAGCTGAAAACCCTCACCAGCCCTAGCCAACAAAGCTAACTGAGGAATGGCACAATCCAACAACATGTGCATGGCCACTGATCTCTCCCTGCCCTCCCCTGCGCCCTTGGTAGCGTTGTGCAAAAGAGCTTACTCAACAGAAATGCTGAAAACAATTTCAGAAGCCTGTGTTGAAAACCTGCCCCTTCAAGGAGACTGAAATCTAAGTGCTAATTGGCTTATTGTAGTATTTATTACATTACCATATTATTATTTGTCTCTTCTGGTCTTTACTGTATACAAGTGCTAGAAAATGCATAGAGAGGGTAACAAGCATTATAATATAATAGCGTGCCATCAAGTCAGTTCTGATTTATGGTGACTCTTTTGTGGGGGGGGGGGGCGGTTTCTAGGTACTCTTAAGTGGTTTCCCATCCCCTTCTTGTGGAGGCAACCTTGGGACTGTGCAGCTTGCTCAAGGCCACACAGGGTAGCTCTTCTCCTAGGAAGCACAGTGGAGAATCAAACTCCCAACTTCTGGCTCTGCAATCAGATGCCTAATTCACTGAGCTATCCAGCCTTTATACACACATTTGTTCCTCTTTCTCCTCCTCCTTCTCCTCTTCCTTTGAAACAACCCAAAGGGATGACACAAAAGAAGCATCCCCAAAGAAAGTGAGGACTGAGAAAAACAATAGGCATCCCCTGAGCCACACCATCACCCTGACAGCCTTCAGGAGCACCAGATATCCATTAAGAAATAGGGATGAGTGAGAATTTCGTTTGGCTCATTTGTGTGAGAAAAGCTTTCCAGTATTTTCAAATTCCTTCATGAAGATGATGGAAAGAACTGAGATTTTCTAAAAATTGAGTGGACAAGAAAGCAAAACACACAGATTTACTTACCCAAAGGCAGAAGGCTCGGACTGTGGGAAACCTTTGTAAACAAACTGTTGCCATTTTGTCTTATCAGCGGTATCCTCACCTGGATATGAACCTAATTACCATGGAATAAAGATAGGGGGCATGTCTTTGCACTCCTGTGTCTTAAAAAGTGTTTTTTGATCTACGAAAGTTCCCAGCTGAAATAAAAGTGTCAACGTGCTTCAATATTTTATTTTGCCAACGCATGTAAGTCTGGTTTCCCTGTAGATGTCCAAAGACTTGCAAATGACCAAAGCATGCTGAAATGCAAAGATTTGCCAGTTGTTGAAAAGAACATGCCATGGCATACAAATATTTCTTACCTTAAGGGAAAGGCATGCCTCTAAAGACAAACTACAAGTGCAACTCCTTCTTTGACACTGTTATTCAGGCAACTGCCTGCAAGGGGTGGGGGCAGAGATGACAACGGTACAGATGACAGATGGGTGCCACACTGCCGACTTCCAAAAGACAGCTTAAGAGAGCTTTGGCTTTGTAGCTTACTCATGACACCATAAAACCAGGTTGTCATTCAATCAGGTTGCCTACAAACTACTAGAAAGCTAATTAAGTTAAATTGGGGGGGGGGATTTTGCACAGAAAAGGAGGTTGTTCTTAAGACAATACACAGCCATCTGGACTTTGTGACCATGAGACATCATGATGGCCATTGAGATGGATGGCTTTAAAATGAAAGTAGAGAAATTCATGGAGTTATCAATGGCTCCTAGTCAAGACAAACCACGGGGGTCAGAGGAACAAGGACCTTTTGGAGGCCAGCTGCTGTGGATCACAGACCAAACGATGGTGTTGTGCTCATGTCCTGCTTGCAGGTTTATTTAAATTTATTTATTTGTTACTTTTATATTCTGCTTCTCCTCCAGTTAAGCTCAAGGCACGGAGTTCATGGCCCTCTTCTGCCCTATTTTGCCCTCAGAAAAAACATTGGGTAAGTCAGGCTAGGAAAGGGCCTCAAAGGTAAGAACATGTCGCCGGAGACCAAGGCCAAAATCACCCACACGATTACATTCCCAATTACTATATGTGAATGGATGGACAGACATCCAGGCAGTATGCATATTTTTTACATGAACAACAGTGAACACTTGAAACAGATTCAAACAGTGGTGTCTTCCATAAGCAAAAAGCGAAAGGAAAAACCTTCTGAATGGCTTTTTCCTTGTGGTTAACTCACTTAATCTCAATGGAAATAATCTGCAAGTAATAAAAACAAGTTCTGACTGTCAAAGGGGTGTGAGGCTGTAATATTCTCCTTTAGCCACAAGAAAATGTGGTATTGAATTCTATCATGATGACAAAGAACACCCTGAGACTTTTGTAGCAGAAAGACTAAAACAATGTTTATTTACTTACAATTGCTTGAAATTACAGACGTGTATACTGCTTTCTCTACTGCATGCATACACATACTAGCAGTTGACTGAAAGATCAACAGCAAACAATTACTTCCAACCAATGAACCCGAGGGGAAAAACACGCAGCAGAGAAGGCAGAGCTCTCTTTGAATTCAAAGGCTGGAAGGAAAGACTGGTTAGTGCTGGATAATCACCCCAGCCCAGATAACTCTCTCCCAGTCACACGAATTATAGACAGCATGCAAGGTTGCAAATAAAATTCCAACATCAGATACCATTACACCCCTTCCAGATTAAAATCAAGGGAAGGCTTTTTCAGAACATCAGAGAATGTCAGGACTATATCAGAAAGAACTACTCACCTCTTAGATAGAAACTCAGGGAAGTCTAGCCTCTGGCCACATGTAGAACTAGGTTACTTGGAATTCGCTTAAGAAGCTACAGACTGGAGTTGGCAGAACCAAAGTGAAAATAAGAAAGGGAGACTTTCACACTAACACAGCCCTTTGTGAGTGCAGGGATGAACAGGCAACTTCATACCTATGCAGTGTGCGCTATGCCCCTTGACATGTACTGTGGAAGATGGGATGTTAGCTGCCCTCAATGCTCTTGATGCTGCCTGTTAGTGGGCAAAAACTATCTGATTTGTTTATTAATTGTATGGTGGTGCTTCTGACATGAACCAAAAAAGAGGGGTAAGAGATCACTTTTTGGACTACAACTACCAGAACATCCCAGAATGACCATGCTGTCTTGGGGCATCCTGGGAGGTGTGCAGGGGAAGTTAAAAACAACAACTGCTGGATAGTTCAGTGGTTTAGGTCCCTGGCTGCGGAGCCAGAGGTGGGGCATTTGATTCCCCACCGTGGCTCCCTGACAACGGCTGGACTTCCTGATCCATAAGGTCCCTTCCAGCTCTGCAGTTCTAAGATGATGAAGAACATCAAACATCTCTAGTTCGACTTCAGAATTCTGTTCCCCACAATGGCCAAGCTTGATGTCTGTGCCGGAGAGATCAGAATTCCACCAGTCCCCTTTAAATCATGAAATTGACTGTGTGATCCTTGGGCTACTCCATTCCTCTCATCCTAGTAGCAAGTTTGTGGTGGTGGGTAAAATGGAGAACAGAGGAGCCACTTACATGGTCTTGACATCCCTGGAGGAAAGGCAGGAGGTACCTTTAAAAGATAATAAATACACCATCCTCACTTGAGGAAATCAATTTGGAAACTTACAACATTTCACTGGCAAGAGGAACGGATGGGCATCTGCTTTTACTGTTGGGATCCAGATTCAGTCATGAGGTTTCCCACGTGCCCTGGACCAGTCACTAGCTCTCAGTCTCACGTTCCCGACAGGACAGTCAGCCGTGATGGAGTGGTGGATAGTGAAGTGCAGGCACTCTCGAAACTTCCTAGCCATGCCATCAAAAACAGTCCAAAAATTGCAGGCAAGTATGAGGATCCCATGGTTGTTTGGGAAATCCATTCCCCAGCCCTCACTACTGCGAAGACTTCAGCCGAGCTGAGATGGAAAATTGAAATGGACGGTGCTGTTGAGTGGTTGTTTTTTTTTTTAAAGGTCCTGGTTCTTTAACTCTCAGTTCTCCTACGAACAGGGGCAGTTAACCTCTGGAGGACCAGGGGCCACAGAGGGCCACTAGTGGCCTTGGAAGGCTGCTTCTTTGGCCCATCCAAATATTTTATTTTCAAATTACTTTTGTAAAAACGGACACACTGCCCTGTAGTGGCCAAACTGGAAACAAAAATGACAGAAACCTATGGGCATGTGGGCATATGTGAAGTGAAGACGGAGGTGACAATAAAAGGAGGGAGGGAGCCGTCCCCTCACACGTCTGAGGCAGGAGGAGGCGATAATGTAATAGACACCATGAGCAGAGAGATGGAAGGTCTAAATACAGGAAGAAGAGGAGCAGGAGGGGGAGAGAAGGAAGAGGCTGGAAAGAGAGGAAAAGGGGTGGAGGTTTTCTTGATGACAGAGGGGGAAGAAAGGGGGGAAAAGAAAAGCTGGGGATCAGAAGAGTGGGTTAGTCCGGAACGGGAGAAGAAGAAAGAAGAAGAGGGACCTTATGTATACAATATACCGGGAAGGGAAGAAGGAAAGAGAGAGAGAGGTGGCGGATTCGGGAGAGGACCTGGGGGTCATGGTATAGAAGTACAGCTGGGAGAACTTGACCCCTTAGTTTATGTATATCCACGGGGACAAGGTCCCTGGAGGAAGGTGGTCCATCCAGAAGCGATTCCACCAGCTCAGACGTCTCAAGAAGGAGATTGGGCCCGTCACCCTTGCTGTGGGACCATCTGCATGGTGAGGAGCGGTCCATTGAAGAAACCGAACAACAAAGAGAAATTCGGGCTGTCCCCGCGTTAAGAGATGAAGAGTTGAATTATGGACTTTTGTTATCATGGACTGAGTTTCCATTAGAAGCTGGTCCTGTTGGCTCCACTGAAGTTATTGTTGATTCCCCTCCCGCCTTTGTTAATAAAAGTTTAATTGAAAAAATATGACTCCCATGGTTATTCCCGCCAAAAAAGAGGAACTGCTCAGCTTTGCTACTGAACCCAATCACAGCATATCAGATGAAAACCAGCAACAAAAATAAAATGTGGTGGCATCTTAAAGACTTACTCTTACATTTCAATGTAAGCTTTCGTGACTCGTGTCCACCTCCTAAGGGTGTTGGGTGAAGGAAACCTGGCAAAACTGCCATGTAGGGTGTATAACATCAACAAGTATGAGGTTCCATTGAAATTAAGGAGAGCCATGTGGTCCATACAAAATAAAATACAAATGCAAGAATAGGTGATACCTTTACAGATCACTAAAAAATCATCATACAATGATGGTCTGTAAAAGTTTCACCTATTCTTGCATTTTTTTTTTATTTTGTATGGACCACACAGCTCCCCTTTATTTCAATGGAATTATGAGGAAACCAAGAAATAGCTTCCCCCTCTCATACCAACAAGAAGATACATGGACTCTCAATATCAGTGGAGCAGGACTACAACCACTAAGTAATATTACCTAGAGAGTTTACTAAATGATCACAATTCCCCGATGGAGGACTCAGGTTTTCTGTGTTTCACCCACACCCACACCCGTCGAGCAGACACATGTCCATTTCAAAGAAAGACCCAGTGGGGAGGTGCGTGCGTGTACATGGCCTGTGCTTCTTTGTTTGAAGAACTGGGGTGTGACATCCAATCCACAGCTTCCTCAGCTGTAACCTTAAAAGAGCAACCACTGTTTCCTGCACCTCTCCTGACTTCCATCTAAGAAAGACGTGCCTGGCAAGCTCCATCTTGCCAAGATCTTTTTAAGAGTACATTTCCTGGCAAAATGTATCTTGCCATAAACTTTTGGACTGTAAGGTCTTCACACGGGTACAAGCCCGATCAAGTGGGGTTGATCGATGAAAGCTCGCTTATTGTTTGATGACTTTTTTAAAGTGGTCCATAAAGAAATCTATTCTTGCATTTGTATTTTAAGCGTGAGGTTGTGGCACATCTATGATTTTTTTAAATGCAGTAGTTTGGGAGTAGCAGAGTAAATAGGCATCTCGTGTAGGCACAGTTTTGGCTATGTATATTTTCCAATATTGATTCAGCTCACCTGAATTTACCGAGTTCATTGCAATGTTTTTCCCCTGTGGCTTTTCTCGCCCAGAAAAACAGGTTGGGCAACTTATTGTTTGTGCAGGGATTATGCTGATGCTAGTCAGCTTCTGGAGCTGGGGTAAACCAGGACGAAAACTGTGTCTCAAGTCTTTGAAATAAAATTTGCTCTGAGAAATTCTCCTCAGATTCCCCACACACACTGACACCAAATACCCGTCAGAGCACCGCCATTTGGGGTTGTTTGTCAAGTATTTGAAACCCATCTATTACACATCCTATTACAACATTTTATTTCAATAGTTGATGTTTCACAGTATTTGGGTAGTTGAGGTGCAATGGTATTTCATATTCAGTATGCAATGGTTGTCATGCAATTGTTTTCAATATTTGACTGTATAGGGTTGATGACCTGGAATTATATTTGGCATCTGACAGCGTTTGATAGAGAACATGCAGTGTTGTGTAGTATTTGTTAGCTTATTATGACCTTTTGTATTTTACGCCTGCCAAAAGAATTTGAGGCACACCAATAGGTACAAAGCACTTGAGGGGTGAGGTAAAAATTTCACTGACAAAATGCAAATTTCAGTGTCATATTCAAGAGCTCACATTTCCGATGCGAGGGTCAAAACTGGTAGTTGCGGGCTATTTCCAATACAAGAATACACCACATAACGCAGCCATAGCACTGTTTTGTTACACTGCACATACTCAGATGGCCATTTTGTGGTGCTGGACGGAATCCTACCGGTTCTGTGGTGGAATCCTCTCAGAATCCTAAGAACTGGTCTACTTGCTCCATGCCAGCACTCCTAGCATAAAGTGTCCTAGGCAAATGACCTTCGTTAGCACCGATTCCGTTAGTCGTTTTCTTAGAATGCATCGTTAGCACTAAGTGGGATGCTATTGTATACATGATGATATTTTTTGGGGGGCTACACCCTTATATCACCTCCTGTAACATAATCTCTCAACTGGTAGTAACTTGGTAGCTGTTTGTAAGGCCTCTCTCCTTCTCAGAAGGAAATGCTCATTGTACCCATGTTGATGTGGGGTTCTCAAATGAAAAACATCACATTAAAATCAAACAGAAATATCTGGATGACACACCTTTTCTATCCTCGTTGATGGTTCCTGCATGACATCTTCCTAGGATCAATGACAATGAAAAGAGAACTTGTCTCAATTGCTTTCAGATGTCAAATTAAGAGAGGACGTGAGAGGCTATTTGGAATTATTCCCAAACAACCTGGCTTTCCCTTTGCGGGCATCTCCCGAAGTCGACAGCTTACTGCAAAAGAGAGGGGGGACCAGCAATGGAAAAATCCTGTTGCAGCAAGAGTGACGGGGTGCATTCTTGCAGCCACGTCCACCTGAGGGATACTCGATTCCACCACGATTCCTTTCCACTCCTAACAAATACCTGATCAGCATTCTGTGGCCATGAAACAGGTTTCCTCCTCCTCAGGCTATTTGTTTGATTTTAGATCCTCTCACCTCTTGAACACTCTGCAGGCAGCAGGCAACACCCCACCCCATGACGCAAAGGGGCCACCCAGCACACCTGCCAACATATCCTAAAATTGAAAATGAATTATTTGGTCAGTTTGTTTTAAAAAGCCCTCTTGTGTGCTCTAAGATATGTTGAGGACAATTTCACCTTTACACACACACACACACACACACTAACGCGCATGCGAGTGCACACACACACCTGTTTTTGGCTGAAGAAAGTGGTTCCCCCCCCCAAAAAAAACCCAGAAGTCATTTGGAACAGCTCAGAAGCAGTCAAGAAAAGGGGAAACGTCTCCCTGTAGTCGCTAGAGGGCAGAAGGAAACTTTTTTTAAAAAGTAAAATGAACCCTATGTTATAGGGAAGAGTCCGGGAGTAGACACAGGAGCAGGTTTGGCCCTCATGGTCCTCGGATGGCCCCATACAGGTCCCTGATCTCTGAAAATGGCCCACACCACATTATAAAAATGTTTTAGGCTGTCCTGTTCCCTGACAGACTACGTTTCAGAGTGCAGAGACCTCTTGTTGCTGGGTGTTCTAACTTCCCTTCTGCGACAGGAACCCAGCCTGAATCTTGCCGTTCTGCTCTATGAAAGGGGCAGATCTTTCTCCAAGACAATTAAAGTTCAAGGAGATGGGTTCGTTTTAAAGTGCATTTGAATGACAGACAGCTCACATTACTTCGTATGTTTCATCCCTAAGGAAAAACGGATGCAAAAAATAGTGGACTGCTGTTGCTTTCTTAGAGGATGTAATGCTTGACAGGTTGGATGATGCTTGTCTCTGTGGTTACATGGTCTCCTCCCACACTTCTGTCTCCATTAAGTACCCTCAAAATCCCTAGATCAGGAAGGACGACCTCCAGAGGTTGCTGGGCTGCAATTCAAGTACACCTCACCATTGACTACCCAGGTAGGGCTGATGGGACCAGCAGTTCAGCAACATCTGGAGGGCTACCTTTTTTCTTGTTCCTGCCCTAGATCTCTCTGTTGACTGACTTGCTCAGTTACAGACCCGTGGAAGGTTCTGCTTATGAACAAAGTAAATCCACCAGAGTCCAAAGTTATCTGATTTTAGATAGTTGGTCTGAGAGTTGGATCCAAAGACGTCGTCAAGATGAAAAACATCGGCACAGCTGGACCGGGACATTTTGCTCAACCAGGAAAAGTAGCAAAGAATATCCTTCTCAAAGAATGTAGCACAGCTGTGCCCATCTTGGCTGAGGGATTTTGGGAGTTGTTGTCCAAACAGTGACATTTCCCAGGCTCCAGTAAATATGGCCCAAAGCTAGCCAAGTTATTTTGGTCCATGGGGCAGACCATCCCACGGGCGCCTCTCTCAAAACCTAGCAGTAAAAATACAGTAAAGGATTACAGAATTATTTCCTGCTCTTTTACACCATCCAAAATCTGCTGCCTGAGGCAGCCACACACACCTGCCTGATGGTAAGGCCGGCCCTGACAAATGGAAGGTGCAATACTTTTCATGGTCAAGGCCAACGTTCCCTCTGATTTTGAGCCCCGCTGGGTGGGAATCTGCCCCTTGCACATGACTTCCCCTACGCGGGGTTCTGTCACCACCGGAACCAAAGAGGCTGAAAACAACTGCTGTTGGTGCACGGAGGAGGACGAAGGCTACAGGAAGGGGAGCAGAGTCACAGACGCACACCTTAAAGGGAACTTTGGTCAGGGCTGGTTTCCATTTTGTCTATGGCGGGACCTTTCCTACCTCTTCTTACTAAAAGCTGAGATAAGAGGTAGTGAAATTATGTCCTGGGATTCGTATCTCTAATCCCACAGAACTAACCTGCCACTTGATTGATTGAATCAGCTGGTTGAGGTGATGCTACTACACAAAGCCTATTGCTAGTGAAAGTTGGGCATTGTGTGACTGCATAGGGCAGGGGGATGGATCTGCTCTGAACTTTCAAAAAGCTATCCAAGCTGCTATCCCTGAAACAGGTTTTGGCCCCTTGGGCAGCTGCTATAAAGTTCAGACCAAGACCTGAAACGGATCACCTGCCCCCACAACATCAGCCACCAGCCTCCACTGCACGCTGCATGAGAGAGAGAGATGGCAATGGGCAGTGAAGATGGGTGAGACAGGTGTCTGGATCCTTTCCTGCAACAAGGTTTATTTACCCTGTACTCTCATTCTTAGTATATGAGAAATTTTTACACATTACTTAGGATGTGGGCAAGAGAAAACAAAGGTCATTAAAGGAGGTATACTCTACGTTTTGAGCAAAGAAGAAAAGCTTTTTAAAAGAAAAAAGAAAAAGGAAAGTGACTGTCTCTCTTCACCCCATGATGCAGTTTTGTTTCCCCCCAGTCTGGAAAAGTCCCTTTTTTGGACTACAACTCCTAGGATCCTACAGCCAGCATGGCCAGTATCCATGTTGGCTTGGGGGATTCCCTGGATCTATCTTTGTGGTTTTAAAAAAGTACATTTTCCAAACTTTGCCCATGACCCAGTTCACTGTGCATCCGTATCAAACTTAGGTGCCCCTCAATAAAAGCTTCAGCATACCACCATGAGCATCTTCCTCAGGGTAGAGTCCTTCTAAACTGGCCGTTCCTTAAACTGACTTTTCCCAGGTAATATATGAAAACACACCCAGCTTTGGAACTACAGAACTATTTGGGCGTAAGCAGAAGAAGGCACTCTTTGCCCCTGGCCTAGGATATGTCAAGTTTTCAACTGGAACAGTTGTCACAATGCTCACCCTTGACGGTATCAGCAAAACAAAAGGGTAGAATAAGTTTAAATTATTTTAAAATGCAGAATGCTTCCCAACACCCTTTGGAGTTCAACGCTGTCCAATCTCACATCAAATAAACAAATAAATAAATACTAAGGAGCAGGATAAAAAGGTCACATCCCAAAAGCTACACTTGGCAAGGTGAAGGGCTGCACATTGACTCCTTGAAAACACTAGACCACAACTCCATCCAGTCTAAAGAAGGTAGTGGTGTGATGAAGGAGGGGCCCATCCACAACACATAATGTCCATTAGCTGTTCCTCAAAAGTCTCATGTTACTATTTTCTTAAACTCATCCTGCATTCAACCATGCAGGACATCCTTCAGATAGGTCTGTTGTGTCACCACGGTAAACATGCCAGTAGACAGCCAGCGCCTGGACATTTCAGTACAGTCCCATCCATATCACACACGTTTCTCTCAGCCAAAGGCGCTCATCCTGAAACCCATGGCTGCTCCAGCTATATGAGTGCAACGTTCTGGTAAACCCTGACTATGGATGAAGATCAGTAAAGACAAAATAGTACCCTTATTGTCCACCATGATCTTGTTTGTCAGTCCACGTGATGCTCTAGGAGGCTGTCTGAGGCCACACCCAACACTAGCACCATAAAAGTAAGGCCCATCTCCTCAGGCTAAGCTGGCACGGAGGCTACATGAGGTGTGTGGTCCATCTTTCTACTATCTGCAACGTGCAGCTTATCACTGTTTAGACTCTCTTCTTTCAGACAACACTATGCCTTACGCCAGGCTCCCAGGGGGGCTCAAGAAGCACAGGTCGGACTGCCTTTGCCTGCCTGCAACAGACACACTCCAAGAAGTCAGAGATGTTGTGTGTGAAGAGGCGGCGACAAGGGTGGAGATACTGCATGAAGAAGAGCATGAAGGCGACAGCCAGGCAGTAGGCCACCATCAACTGCAGCACAACCATTGGGGTGCAGAAATACTCATAGATGTCTGTCTTAAAGAAGTACCAGCAGATGACCAGCACGCTGTTCTCCATGCCCCGGAAGACATAATACAAAACTAAGCACCCCCAGTTTTGCGACTTGGCAATCAAGTCCCTCTCGGCCAACCTCAGCTGCACAGCTGACCAGCAGAAGATGTTGATTCCCGCATAGAGCAGAGCGATGGTACACAGGACAGCGAGGGTGCCCACCCGGCTGAAGTTCTTCTCCACATTGTCAGGCAGCTGGCCACCACTTCTCCAAAACTGGACCCAGGGTAAGAAGAAGAACACCAGAAAGTTGGCCCCGCCGACAGCCATGGCGTAGTATTTAAAGACACTCCCGAAAAGAACCAAGATGGTGATGCGGGTGGAGAGTTCCAGGCAGCGCCAGAGGAGGATGCAGATGAAGGCCAGTGGGCGCAGGACAATCTTGTAGTCATCGTACTTGATCTGGATGGCCAGGACATTGCAGACTAACGCCCCATAGGTGACAGACAGCAAGCAGATGCACATCAGGACTGCTGGAAAGGGGAGAGAGAGAAAAAACAAAGAGTGAGCATAGAGAAGCAGGCGCTAGGTGCAAAATTGGGGTGGTGTTGGGTCATGTGATGCAGTGCAAGAAGCACTAGGAAACATTTACTTTTTTGACTAAAAATCCCTAAGTGTGACCACTGGGAATTCTGAGAGCTGTAGCCCAGAAAGTAACTTCTTCCAGGCCAGGATGATCACCATGTTTGAGTATTTGCCACCATTTTCTAGAAGTTAAAAAAAAAGAAAGAAGAAGCACTCTGCGTATATCAAAAATTTCTGTTTCAGAACTGCAATCAATTGTGCAAAAAAGGAAGGGGGGTGAATAACACTCAGATGCAAATTTTGGATCACTTCAGTATGCATCACAAAATTTCTTGGCACGGCAATCTGGATTTCTCTTTGCGCAGACGCTGTAACTTTGGGAGTGGCAGAGTATATGCAAAGTCTTGGTTTCAATATTCTGGACTGACTTTAAAAAATCAGCATGCCCCACCCCTACTCTCATTCTTCTTTCACTGAACAAAAAGTACAATTACAAATTCTAGAGCAAAGAAGGCAGATGAAGAAGGTGGTCAAGCCTACTTCAGTTAAAATAGTCCCTTTAACTTTCACTCAGCCCCTCCATGGACCACCTACCCTGTGTTTTCTTCTTCAGGAAATACTCTTCTATTGCAGTGTTTATTACCATCTGCTGATCTGACACGTAAGCCATTTTTGATTGGATTTA
The DNA here is from genome assembly GCA_037013535.1 of Intellagama lesueurii. Lineage (NCBI taxonomy): Eukaryota > Metazoa > Chordata > Lepidosauria > Squamata > Agamidae > Intellagama > Intellagama lesueurii. The sequence continues at coordinate 22,597,162 of JBAJHW010000010.1, read as the reverse complement.
TATCTCAAAAGTAGGTTGCAAAACTGTAATTTAAAACCTTCTTACCATTCTAGAAAACTGCATTCCAATTCCACATCCTGTAGGAAGCCTAACACATACCTATACTGCTTTATCAGACCAATTTAATATTCACTATTCCTTGAGAGGCATTTATAGCCGTGGACTCCACAAGGGCCTTTGAAAATCCTCTTTCAAATAACATGAAAGCAGTAACAGAGAGAGAGAGAAGGCTCCAGTGGGCCAAGGAGGATTGCTGGTGTCATATGGTGATTGCCTTGTGAAACAATCATGTGGATCACTCTATCAATCAGTTTATCTGTCTCTTTTAAATAATCCCTCCCAAGGCAGCCCTGGACACAATATCATCATTGCCATCACCATCAAAATATAGCATGCATATTTCATCAAAAATATTAACCATAAAACTAAATATGACAACAGAACACAACAACCTTAAAGCGGTCACAGTCCTCAACCAGATTAGACTTGTGTAAAAATATATTTTAGCTATTTAAAACTCAACAACATGGTAGCGTATCCAGAAGGACAAGTGGGGTGCTGCTCCCAGTCTCTGCCAGAGGCAGACAGTTTCTCTGTGTATGCATGTGCAAATGCTCGCCCTGTGAGTTCAAAAGAAAGAGAGAGATAATTTCTCTGCCTCTCTGTGTGAGTAGGATTACCCATTTTTGCCACAGCTCTATCCACTCTACGTTCTGCCTCACCTACCACAAGGGGCACCAGGTGCTACTGAGGCCAACCCCACTTCCCTAGGATTCCAAAATAAGGGGGCCACCAGCAGGAAGGCCCTGTTTTGAGTCATCACACCATGAAACATGACCACGGACAAAATTATGATCCCCCCCGTCAATTAGACGTAATATTGACAACAATACGCAACTGGTTTCCCACCTTTCCTTCCACTCTGTTGAAACAGGTATTGCTCAAATAGTTTGTAACAGGGACAATCAGAAACCAGACCAGAGCTTCAAAACAGGGCTTTTCTGGACTACAACTCCCAAGCCTATATAGAATAGCTAGTCCCAAATAGAGCAGACTCATTGGATCAACTGTTGAATAGCAAATCAACACTTCTGTAAATTCCATTGATCAAATGGGCCTGCTCCAACTAGGGCTCCCAACTGGATTGAGATCCCAGAATCGATATAATTCGGCCGCTGCCACTCTGGTTGGAGGATTCTAGGACAGAGTCCAAAAAAGTATTTTTTCCATGCTCTGGAGAACTGGATCTACTGGAACATCTGCAGTATTGGTGGTTTACGGCACATCCGTAGGGATCCCTGAATCCTAATATTGGTGTGGCGGACCCAGGAGACCTGGCTTCGAATCCCCACTTGGCCACGGAAACTCATGGGGTGGAGCAGAACTGGTAAAGCCACTTCTTCAATAATGCAGTTACCTTGAAAGCCCTAATGGGGTTGCTATAAGTCAGTTCCGACTTAACAACCATATTTAATATTGCTGGAAGAAAATGACTCTCTCATCCCCACCACATTATCATTGAAAAAGGTTTAGCACAACCAGAATCAAATTTAGCATAACCGGAATCAAACTATATATAAAGCCTTTAATTCTGAGTTGGAAATTTGTCCTGAGTACCAGAACTGAATAGCACGCACAGTCTTTCCTGGTTATGCTTAACTTTTTTCAGCAATAATGTGGTGGGGATGTGAGAGTCCTTTTGCTGCAGCAAGCCCCGGTCGGTACATCATCTGGTTCTACTATGAAATAAAGGAGAACCCACAAGTTTGTGGAGTCTGTTCACAGAATGTCAACAGGAGGAAAAGGCACATTTTAATGGATGGGACAGAAGGATTGCTACACAGAGACAGCCAGGGACAGGTGTCAGATTAACTGCTGCCAGAGAGGTAAGATCCTGAATACTCAGGCCTGAAATACTAGCATGTCTGCAGCATGTTAGCATAATCCATGCAGATAATGTACTCCACTCTAACACAAAATGTCTGCCTAATATACAGTAGGTAGATTAAAACAACAAATCAATTGGGGATTCCCAGGTGAGAGAAGCATTCACCTACGCTGAAATATTATAGGTAGATGCAGTGCTGAAACAGAACCCAAATGCTCTGCAGCAGAGGTTTTGCTGTCCTGAAACTGCAAGCATTGCGCTCTCTTGTCATCCGATTCCTACATCTGCTGAAAATAGCAGCCTCTTGCTGATCGCTGGAGACATCACGTACAAGAGTGGTCAGCCACTGGCAGCCCCTTAGACCAAATCTGGCCTCCAAACAACCTCCAGCTAGGCCAGCAAAGTGTACACTTCTGATGAGTAAGTATGTCTGTAGGGCTCTTTTTCATCACCTGCCGACTCACGATCGTGGGTGACTCTTGCTGGGCTTGAAGCAGGCAAGCATCAAACAAATCCAGAAGCTGAGGGACAGGTATACCTGGAATGACCTTTGGATCTTTTATGTCTTTTACGTGTTCAACTTTCATCCAAAGCCTGTTTCCTGCTGGGGACTAAGCCAACTTTCCTGCACGCATGGGTGAAATATCCGGAAGTACTCTCACCAACTAGCATCACCACAGAATATATATATATATATTTAATCTGGGGAGGAAAAAAAATAAATATAAACCAGGGATGGGTGACCTACTCTCCTGGGGATGGTGTTGAACTGAATAGCTGTGTGGCTAGGATTGATGTAGGCTGCAATCCATCAACATTTGGAGACCCCCAAGTTGCCCATCCCTGGTTTCAATCAAGGTCTTAAGATCAGAGCTACATTCGGGGACCATACTTCCAGAATTCCAGATCTAGTGGGCTGGGAGACTGGGAATTGACACCTCTCAGAATAACATTTCCAAGATCCATTCAAAACTGCGCAGACAACAACTGCTAGAAAAGGCCTCTGCTCAGCTGTGCTACACTCCTCCAGATGTTCTTGAACTCCATCCTCCACCCTCTTTGTCTCTGCTGATTGTGCTATCTAGGGCTGATGAGAGGGACAGAGTCACAACATCTGCAGGACCCAAGCTTCCCACTCATATTCTGGTTTTTGTGAGGATGGTGTTCCAATATGCTGGCTCTTTTCTAGGCCTACAATATCTCATCTGAGTTGGAGCAGAAAAAAGGGAGGGGAGGCATCATCTGGACACCTTTCTTTTCACAAATAACAAAAAGGAGATCTCAGAAGTTTGGAAGAACCCATCTGGAGCAGCCCAGTGAGTAAATTAAACTTACACACATGTTAACAAGTTCCCATTAATTCATTAATTAGTGACAACTAAGAATTGGTTTTCGGCTGGCTGATATCATTTATGTGAGAGATGTGGCTGATATCATTTATGTGAGAGATTTATGTGAGAGATTTGGTTGTCAGCGACAACCAAATACGTTTCTTCAGACTTACAGTTGAATCTTACTTCAACGCAGGCAACGGGAGAAGATTCCCCGTGTCACCTAAGGGCAACAGGGCTAGCTTAGCGGGCAGGTCCTGTGCCACCTTGCCCCGTGCCATGCTGCCACCTCAGGTGACCTATACATTCTACCTAACCGTGTGTGTCATACTGCTTTTGTAGCTCCTCTGGAGGCCAGGGTTTATCGTTGGCATTTTCCTGTCCATTTCTTAGCTTCTTAGGAAGTTTTATTTATTGACTTCTTAACAAGTTGAAAGAAATTGTTAGAAGAAGAAAGCACCAAATCCTTAGGACACCGGGAGAGGACCAGCGGATATACAGAAATGTTAAATGAACCCAAGTCTTATCTCCACATCCTGGGTGTGTGCATACATGAAAAACTGACTTCTCTGTATCTGTGGCATTTCCTCTTCCTTTTGTTTCCTCAAACTTTGATAAAAACAGCTTCTGTATGGACTACAAATCATTTTAGGCCAGGAGGAAGGTGACAGCAAGATGAAGTCATCAAGCTACACAAAAATGGCCCCTAGAGGTTACTTCCAAAGAGACTGCCTGGATATCACACCACTGAACCTGCGTGGCAGGGCAGTTGCTGTTTGCTCTGTCAAGTCTCTTCTCTTAGAAAGGAGAATATTTAAGATGCAAGGTTTCAGGGAAGCATTTATTGATGCTGGCAGCGAAATCAATACATACACACCCTAAGGTTTCAGTACGGAAGTCTGAATTCCAGAATGCACAGGGTAGCTTTTATAGAAAGTCACACAAAGTATAATAAAGAAGTAAAATAAACTAGTTTTCTTTTACGTAGTCGTTTCTTACAGGATGTACTCCAGTTGAAAGGTCCCTTTGGCATCTCGCCTATCCGCCCCACAAGACAGAGTTTATCGGGTGTCCTTGGCCTGTTTACATAAAGGATAGCACACCCGTATTCATTGTTTTATGAGACCTTGTTTACAACAAAGAAGATGCCTATGTTTTGCAGACAATGGCTGTGACCAGTGTATAGCTACATCAGGTTTAGCTACACTACAAGGTATAGAGAAAGCACATTAGCTATTTTAGCACATTAAAACAATTGCTAATGTCTAATGCATACGTTTATACATTAAGAGTTTCAATGGGAAGATTCTCCTCAGATCCATGGTGAAAGCAAGGCACGTTGCATTTGTTCTGAGGTACCCTTGTATTTCAACTTTCTCTTTATTCCACCCCAACGCTGTGAAAATCTTTCTAGTCTGACTGTGTGCCCATGACCAGAGAGACTGGGGAAGTTCCTGTTTCGAACTATAACTCTCAGAATCTTGAGACCGTAATGTAGTTGAAAAGAAAAGAACTTTTCTAAGCTTTAACCATTCCTTGAACCATTGACTTGGTTTGGGTGTGTTTCTGTTTGCAATGTCAACCCCAATATCCCATGCAGAAAGGAGATGGTACGGTGTTAAACACAGCTGTTGAAACATCCTTTGCCCTGCCATTTTATATACATTTATTACGGCAACCACGCCTCTGAGAGTTGGGCAGAAGTCTATATTAAACAGGTGCCCAAGCTGAGCCACACCCAAAAACCCTGTTATCGGTTACTAAGAGAACACAAGCTCCTGACTCAGAAGAGATTTATTCCAACAGCATTTTCTGCCCACACCATTTGCATGCCTTGGTTCATGGTATTTGGGTCCCCTCACCCAAGCCTCAGCTTGAGAAATTGCACTGATATCCATCCCAAAATCTGAGATTCCCTAGTGGCATGTTTTAACTGGAAAGGTGGCAGGGGGGGGCACACAGATCCATAGATGGAGCAACATGTAATATGGGTACAGTTTCATATCACCCTAGCACAGTGTGTCCCTTGAAATTTTGTTGGATGGCAATGTCCATCATGCCTCACCACTGCCTCAGGCTGCTGGGAGTTGTAGTCTGTGTCGGGTTTTAATTTTAGGGAACCCTCCCCACTCCACACCCCACCAATTCCTAGTGTTTAAGAGCAAGTAACTTTCCCTTTCTGTCTTCTCGTCAGGGCAAAGAATGCCAGCCCAGCCCAGCCCTTTCCCCATCGAACTGGGCTCCTCTTCAAGGAAAAGTATTCATTTCATCTCCCACTCTAACAACTGAGATGGCCCAGAAACAGCTTCATCCCTTGGCCCCCTGTTCGTGCAAAGAAGGGGCCACGGCAGCCATTTCAGGAGGCTGCCATACAGAAGCCCCAACATAAGGTTTCAGCTCAACATCCAGCTATAGGCAATTTAAAGATTCAAACACCAGCATCATTTACTTTCTGCCTCACAGGCCAGGCCTTGCTTTTTAAAAGTGCTCACACAGGAATGCATTTTTCAAGCCGCAAGCATTGGCCGTCCATTAGCTGTTCAGAAGATTGGGATGGCCTGAGGTGGTAGGGTTGCCAGATACATGGGTACCAAAAGGAGGACATAGAAAGACAAAAAAGAGGACAGAGGAGGACGTATTGAATGTTTCATTTAACAAACAGGAAGGGGGCCTACCAAGAAACAGCGGCTTCCGATTGGGAGCAAAGCAAATAAACCCGAACCCACCCCGGCCCGGCTGCGGGATCCCTGGGCCGCTCGCACTCTGCACAGGCTCAGAGGCAACCTTGCTAATCTGGACGCCCAAACAAGGCTCCAGCGCAGGCAGGGGGAAAGCGGCGCTGGGCAAAGCCAAACGAGGCAGCCTCCCCTCCCTTGAGGGTCATAAGTTCAAGGCTGGGGAGTGTGGGAGTTGGAGTCCCTGAAAGGGACTTTGAACACACACAGTCCGGGCACTCGCTTTCCCATCGATGCGCTCAGGCACTGCTTGCTCCTGCCTGGCTTGGTGGGCGGTGCTCTGCTCGCGCTGCCTTTCTGGGCTCTACGTGGGCTGGGCGGGCATGGCGGATCGCCGAGCAGCCGCCACCGCGGCAGGAGGGGGCGAGGGCTGCGCTCCGGCGCCGGTGGCAGGTAACGGGGGGGCGGACAGGCGGGTGGGGGCGGTGAAAGTCAGGGGGAGGGGGGTCCTTCCACCTCTCCCCCTCCCATCCAAAATTGTAACATAAAATACACAAAAGCCAGACATTTTAAAGGTTTTTATCTTTGCCTGCCGGACGGAGGACATTAGGCTAAAAAGGAGGACATGTCCTTCTTTTGCTGGACGTCTGGCAACCCTATGAGGTGGAAGAATTTGAAATTTTCTTTTGCTGAGGTCTATTCTGTAAGATTCACTGTGGCGTATCAACCGAAATTCGTTCTAAACCAGCAGACTTCTACTTTAAATCTACAAAGTGAGAAATCTAGAAATAAGCAGCATGGTAGATAAAAGATCTGAACCCTAGCTTGGAATGCCTTTTCATCAATGTCCTCACAAACACTGGGAAAACTTGACAAAGATAAATTTAGATTTCCAGATGCTCATCATGACAGCCTCCAGGCACACCCATAAGGAGAGCCAAACTATGTAGACAGCAATCTCAGTTCACTTTATCTCAAAGTCAACCAACCGGTTCTAGCAGTTTCTCTCTCTTTACCAGAGTGGTCTTTTGTAAAGCCAACAGATCTTGTTTGCCCATTCAAAACCAAAGCAACCCCCAAATAATCTGCATTACAACCACAATTCCAGTCCCCATAGAGTCATGAAACTCACTGGGTGACTTGGCACTAGTCAATCTTTTCATCATGTCGTACTTCACAGGGTTGTTGTGAGAAGACAGCAAGGAGGAAGAGATCCTAAGGAACCGAGTTTGGAAAAGCTGTCATTTTGAACTTAACTCTCCAAATCTGCAGCTGTATTTTGGAAGCTGTATTCCATAAACTTAATTTTTCCAGGCTCTGCACCTGAAAACAGTCCCATCAGAATGCCTCTACAATGCCGTGTCTCTTATTGCCTCCAAATCTTCACATCAAACCTTCTTCTCTGATCCCCATATCTCACCATAGTAGAGATGTTTTGGACTCCTCCTATTAGAGCCCTTGCTGGGTGAGGTTTATAGGAGTTGTAATCCCTAACATCTGGAGACCACAGCTGAGGCTAAGTAATTAATTAATTATGTGTCACCAATTCTGATTTATGGTGACCTGCCCAGCATCTTCTACGAATATAGTACTCAGAGGTGGTTTACCAGTCCCTCCTTCTGCTGGTGCTCTGGGACTGTGCAGTTTGCCCAAGGCTGTAGAGGCAGCAAAGCACATGACTCCATCAACTGCACATGTTCTGGATGACCTTGGCTGGCCCTTCTCCCAGAGGGCAAAGTGGGGGATTTGAACTCCCTGCGTCTAACTCTGCAGTCCAACTCAGTGAGCTGAACCAGCTCTTGTTATTAAAGCAAAAGCATATCCCCCTTGCTCCAATTTACACTGTCGTCTTCTCTCTCCTCGACGTAGATTAGAAAATGCACATAACACACGGGATACAAGACGGAATGCCCAGCAGTTTTGCTTACAGTTTGAAGGGCTCTCATATTGCACTTGCATTCATTTCCCCTGAAGTGAAGAAAACAGGAACAATTTAGAGGTTGCAACAGCAGGAGAAGAATTGAAAAGATCTTAAATTGTACACAGCTTGGGTCAGAGATCTGCCTTTACTGCTGTTATTGTTGTGGTTAGCTACTGTTGTTCTTGTTTACTATTACTTCTCAGCTTTGATGGTGCAGAGAGTTGGACCACAGTGTCAAGCCGAAAAATCAAGAGCCCTTAAAATATGCAAGTGAGAAGACATGTTTGCAAAATCACTGGGGTTTTTTTAAAAAAAATTGGGAAGCAAATTAGAAACTTCGGCAATCGTTTTAAATTTAACTAAAGATTTTGGAACAACTCCAGTTGCTGGAATTATTATTATTTTACTCTCCAAAGTGCTCGACACATTCGTATGCTCTGATATGAATAGTAAAGCAGGTGACAAAATGGAGCTGAGAGACAGAACGTGGTATCAGGTTGTTTTCGTCCCCTCCCCCCAGTTTCAGAATTCGGCATTCCTAAGGTTGCATGGCCAAGTTTTTCTGGCATTGCAAAAGAGAACTAGATTCCCATATAATTACTTAACATGATGAGCCATTGCCTGAAATAAGTGTTGGAGTTCAAAGCTATATGACGAAACCGGAAGGAGCAACCATGTAGCAACAGCTCCAGTTGGGTTTCAGTCAGGAGCTGCCTTCTATAAGCCTTGTGTTTTGAAAATAAATACCTTACATTTGGGGGTGAGGGGGGAGTTGGAAACTGAAGTCCCCTTTTGTTTTGCTTCCAAGATGAACCAGCCATCTTAAGGCTGCCTCCTGGCTCAGGAAAAATCAGGCAATCAAAAGTTTATATAAACTTTGAGAAAAAGCAGATAGAAACACCAGAGAGTCTTGTGATTATTACTGTCAACAACAACAGGGGCAGTGTTTAATCAAATAAGAAATGCCATGAATAGATGGCCTTAAATTAAACCAAATATCAGAAGGAAAATCAAAATTTTGGGAGAGAGGCTGTTACAATGGTTTGTGCTTCTGCAATATTTTTTTGTTCTGATTTTTGCATCGTTTTAAGTTTGGGGTTGAATATAAACAAGAGCTCTTGGGATCAAACTCAAAGGCCCCTCTAGTCCATGTGAGCCTGCCTTGAGTTTTAAGAACTCTGGGGAGGCCCTTCTCTTGGTTTTGCACCCACTGGAAGCAGGTCTGGTGGGAATGTGAGACCAGGGCCTTCTCAGTGGCTGCCCCCCAAACTCTTGAGAGGTTAGGTTGGCTCCCACTCTGCCCTTCTGCCAGACAGGCAAAGGCATTTCTATTCAAGCAGACTTTACACATATAAACTGCTGGGAATCTGAAAGGGGTTTAACTTGTTACACCTTAGCTATGTCTTTGTGCTTCTCACTTGCTTCTTTTTTTGTTACGTTTTCATCAAAAATTTGCTTTTACTACTTTATGTTTTACTAGCACTAGCTGCCTTGAGTTCCTTTCTTGGTGGAAAGGCAAGTGTTCAATCAAATAAATAAATAGATCAGCATTTGGTCATTTTTCTGCCTGAGGCAAAAGCATAAACCTACCCCAAAGTCAGTGTAGAATACCCAAAGCCAGCCCTGCTATTTTGGCACAGACGGGTGTAAATATCTCTTATGATATTCTTATGACTTCTCCTGAATATTCATTTGTTCTGCGTCTACCAAGTTCAAGCAAATCTTTTGGAGGGAGGGGGGTTCACCTTCTTGTACCTCTCCCCAAATCTTGATTGTTAAATGAAATATAGTAATAAATTAATAAAACAATAATCAGTCATTCCTTCAACAACACTTACAACCTAAGGCTGCCTCCTCACTCAGGGCTGACCCTGGGCCTCTGGAAACCCACAAGCGAAAGGTAAAGACAATAACTCTTTTCTGTTATCAGCAGAATCCAGTATATTCAGTGACTCTCTATCTATGAAGAAGCAAGTTCTGCTCAGCCTTCATGGCAGAGGTGCTGCTCAACCTCTCCTCAGCAGACCATGTCAATTCATAGTTATTTTTAATCGCATGCTTTCCTCCTTCCTCTGCATCTGCAAATGTCGCTCTGTTTTTTGCTGAGTTTTGCTTTCAAAGAGAAAGCCTTCATCTGCAATACTGAAGACATCCTAAGCAGTTTGTAAGGTCACATTTTTGGATGACAGTTCCCAGAACCCGCTGACCAGCATGATCAGTGACTTGGAACTTGACTGACAGTCAATGTGACCAGAACCAAACAGCTTTCACTGGGGCTAGAAAAGTCCCAGTTCATGGCTAATGACTATTGCTCCATGGTCAGAACATTTCATTGCTCTTGTCTCTCATGAATATCTGGTTTCATCTACACCATCTCTAAGCAAATCCTTTTGTTGAAGTCACCTTAAATTAAGATACATGCCTAACCCATGATATTATTATATATACTACCTTCCTTCCTTCCTTCCTTCCGCCTCGTGCATTTATAGTTTTAAAAATCCATTTTAAAAACTGCTCAGGTTTTATTTTGTTCTGTTTTATTGTTTTGCTTTGCTTTTGAAAGAGTAAACCTTCCTTTGCAATAATAAGGATATCGTAAGCAGAGCTTGGAAGATTAACCTCAGTTGACTACAACTCCCAGAATCGCCCAGTGACCATTGTTGGCTTGAGGATCCTGGGAGCTGTTGTATAAACAAGTGATTTTTTTCAAGGTCTAGTTCAGAGATGGCCAATCTTTGCCACTCTGGATGTTTTGGACTACAATTCCCACAGCCCTTGATCACTGGCAATGCAGGGAGGCGATTCCAGTTGGCCACCCTGACTCCAATTCAAAAGTGCCACCGACAACCCTTATATATCACCTTATCCTTGTATCACTTTTTTCTGCTCTATGTCTAAGTACTGCACATGTCTGGAGAAAGAAGGAGAAAAAAGATGGAGAGAGAATGAGAGATTTAGAATGCAGTCACTTGTTGGAGGACCACTCTCATCATCATCGCCATCATCTTAGAACTGCAGAGCTGGAAGGGACCCTTATGGATCATCGAGTCCAGCCCTTGTCAAGGAGGCCCAGTGGGGGAATCGAACTCCCAACCTCTGGCTCCACAGCCAGATGCCTAAACTACTGAGCAATCAGCTTGCCCTGGGCAAGCAAGCTGGATTCCAGCTAAAAACGGAGTCCTCATAGCCACTTCTAATCCTGTGTCTGTAGACCACCATACCGTCCTGAACACACTGATTTTGTCTGATTTCAGAACCTAAGCCAGGTAGGTCCAGGAACAAATCCTGCCTAAAACCTTGGAGAACCACTGCTGCCAGTCAGAGCTGGAAATGCTGGGCAAGAGATAGGGAGGCCCTGATTCCGCAGGAGGCACCTTCTATGTTCCCATTATCCACCCTTACCTCTGCTAGTGGGGACGTATTGCTCCACAACGCTGACATAGAGCTGAAGGGTGAGCTGTGGTGTTGAACCCAGGAAGGCCTGGATGACGGCCATGCGCTTGAAGGCATTGCGGTGCGTGAGCAACCTGCGCACGGAGTGGCCCACTTCTTGCTCCAGCTCAATCTCGGTGTTGTTTTGAATATACTTCTTGCGAGTGATGGTGACATAGGGTTCCTCCTCACGACCCAACCGGTAGAATATCACAATGGCCTCTAAACACCTGCAATACAAGAGAGCGAGAGAATGGTAGTGTAAGAGAGCGAGAGAATGGGAGTGTATGTTTTAATGAATTAATTAACGAAGCAGACCCCGGGGGTTATCCAATTGGCAAAATGCACTTGAGACGTTGCAGGATTTTAAAACTCCCAAGCAGTGAATCAAACAACAAACAAAACAAAGAGATGAACCACTGCAATATTAAAATGGTAAAATGCAAGATCTTTAAAAGCCAGCAACAGAACACTAATGAAAGTAAGAAATTAAAGATTGGAGGCCTATTGGAAGAAAAGTATCTTAGCCGCCTATATAATAAAGTTTGTTTTCAAAAACAAAAATCCTTCCATTTCTTTCTTGCCACAGTAAATCCATGAAAGTGGAAAAGACAGAATGAGTGCATATTCAGAGGCAGTTAGGTATAGTGGTCAGGATATTGAACAGAACTTTGGAGACACACACTTGCACCCCAGCCGTGAAATTCACTGGGTGACATTGAGCTACTCCCTCTGTCTCTCTCTTTCTCTGGGGAGAACTGGCAAGGGACCAATCATACTACCTTGAGCTCCCAAGGAAAGCAGGATAGAAATGGAATAAATAATATATTGATAGCTCTCAGAGTCTTTCTTCTGAAAGTATCCAACGTCCAACGTCAACTCCCTTTGTATGCACTCTGCCCAGAACTAGCCTATGATATTTGGCTGCCCAAGGCCAAAAAAGAAGTAAGACGATATGTGGACCGTATGGGCAGCTGAATCTTTCTTCACCACTGGCTATAGAGCAGCAGCTCCCACTGCATATGAAGCTGTACGCTAGCTTCGGGGGTTCAGGGAAGGCTGCAGGGGCCATAGCTTCCTCCTTCAACACTTTGCTGTTATCTGTCAGCAGCTGCCACCTGAGGGAAACAACTCCCTCTGTCTAAGGATAGGGACAGAACTCTGTCTTGAGCTTTAAAGTTCTACAGACAATCTTAAAGTGACTCTGGGGCCATTTCCAGATGATATAGAATTGGGAGCCCACCCAGGACCTAGAGATAACTCATTTGGCTTCTGAAAGTCCCCTTTGTGCAGGGTCATCTAGAGCCCAGTTCACTCTAGACTTCCGTCTCATTATCTCTAGTTGCCTAAGCAGTAACCACAACAGTCTCTTTGGATCTCAATGTTTAGCTATAAGCAAATGATGTCATAAACATACTGCTTCCTATTATAATCCCTGCTCAAGGTTTTCCCACAATCATAAATAAGGAGCAACACCCACAATTGCCTCTGAAGGCAAAGCAGGAGAATGCAAAGCACACACCCTTGAAAAGAAAATCTATGATATGACGGAGACAAGATTACACAACCAGAAAATAACCATGATATCCTTACATGTTTTTGTCCACAACCCCAAAGTTTCATTAAGTAATGGGGCAGGTGGTTTCTTCCCAAAAGAAGAGGTAAAAGTGACAGGGGAACATTAGACTGAAATGTTCTTCTACACTTCAGCTTGAAATACCACAAATTCTGAACAGTGACCCAATGCTTGAATTGGTGGGGGAAAAATTGGCAGCCCAGTGGTTTAGGTATCTGGCTATGGAGCCTGGGGTTGGGAGTTTGATTCCCCACTGTGCCTCCCATGACTAGAGCCAGCCTGGGTGGCCTTGGGCCAGCTGCACAGTCCCGGGGCACTCCCAGAAGAAAGGAATGGGAAACCACATCTGAGTATTCTCTCCCTGAAAAAAAGGTCGCCACAAGAGAGAATTGGCTCGGCAGCATATGGTTATTATTAATAATTATGAACAGCTTCTCAAAAAGAAAAAAACCAGCCTAAATAAAAGAATCACTTCTCACTACTTCTCATTTTAACTCCGACTACAGTTTGAGTCCAGCATGTTTTCTGATTGATCTCAGCATTAGAGCTTGAAAAAGCGACTTTTTGTTAGTAAAACCCTCAGAATGCTTCTCTCTCTCTCTCTCTCTCTCTCTCTCTGAGGCTGATTTTCTTCTGAACACACTTTTTCAACCATTTTGATATATAAACCTATGGCCCAGGTATTGTATATCATGTGTTTGAAGAAGGTAATTGCAATCCATGGAGGTGTACAATGACATAAATTGGTCAGTCACCGAAATGGCACATTTTTGTTCTTGTTGTTTTTCAGCACCCTAAGTCAGGTGGACGACGTTTCTTACATCGTCACTGTCATTAGAGAACTGGGAAAGTCTTGATGACCGAGTGCAAACTATCCAGAGATCCACCAGTAGATCCCAATCTCTGTTTTTTGCACCTCTGCCACAGAAGACACAAGTGCAAAGTTTGGAAAAGTTCTAGAGGAGCTAGCTGAAGCATTCTTGAGGTGGAAACCCAACCAGGGGAGCTTTTTCTAAGCTCTGCTCATCTCTGTGAGAATGTGGGAATATCCTCCCACACTACGTGGTTCAGCAGAGCCAATTAAAAGGGGAAACGGTAGGTTCGTCCTTCCAGATGGATAAAAGAGTGTTACTCACCTCCCAAAGATGGTATGATGTCATCCTCTAGGAACGAAGCCCAGGTCTGTTCCCCGGCTGTCAGCACACCCTCCCTCCTCCCAGCCAGACTCCGAGGTTACAGAGTCTACCGATGTGAGGCATGTATTCCACAGCTATAGCCACAGAGCTTGGAAAATTGCTATTTTTTAAAGAGTCAGCAGTTACAGCTATAATTCTAGGGAATGCCAGTGTGTTGCACTGGATAGAGTGATTGACAGACTAGGACTCCGGAGACCTGGTTTCAAATCCCTGCTTGGTCATGGAAACATGCTGAGGGTGACAATGGTAAAACCACTCCTTAAATATCTCACTTATCTCGAAATCCCATCAGGGTTGCTATAAGTGGGTGCAACTTGACAGCCTATAATAAAACACAACATAGTTCCAGGGCCATCACATGTAATTAATGACCATTATAAGTTAATATTGTAAAAACAATTCTACTACTTCCTTGTTTCTCAGCAGAAGTGGTATACTTGCAGCTGCTACCCATCCTTCCCTGTGTCAAAATGGCTCCTGATACTTGGAAGAGATACCCCTGCGATCCGCTTTCGAGAGCCAGCTATTTCTTCACCGTGTGGCTTTCAGGGCTCCTCAGAGCCAAAATGTTATTGGGGGGATTGGCTTGGAAAGCTGTGTGGAGCAGAGTCTGTTTCATGAAGTACATAACTGTCTGGAGGGCTTAAGTCTCTTCATGAAGATGCAGGGGCTTCAGCTAGATTGGTCTTCCATAGGTTGGTAAGCATGTAAGAACTTATCTCAGCTAGACATTAGGGTCAAGATGTTCTTTCGGGAAAATAAGTACGCAACCCGTCCCGTCCCTCTCCCCCTTTGCCAGGATGTCCACTGCATGATCCAATGCTGGTAGCAAAATTTATTGCATGATGGACACTGCAGCAAAGGAGGGAAGCACTGGCATCATCCTCATTGCCTATGTTTTTTTCCCAGATGGGTTCTGGTTACTGTCAGCTTTTGACCTTAAACTGTCCATCGAAAATGGTGGTGTTTTCAATTTCTGGACCGTAGAGGCTGGGACTCAAGGCTGATCAGAAGCCCTGCTCCCTAATTCTGGATATGGGAGGGCAGGTGGTAGAAAGGAGGAAACTCTGCCCATGTTCAAGGACCTGCTCCTCTTTACTCCAAAACTGAGCACCAGCATAGAAGCCAATTTCCAGACCAAGGGTTTGGGCTTCAGTCGAGGCCTCGCTGGACCGTCATGAATGAATGAATGAATAGCCTTGTGCGCTGCTACTTTTTTTAAAAAAACGATCAAACGGATTGGGAGGCGAGGGAGGAGCCGTCTGCAGACAGCAAACACAAAAAAGGGCTCTTTGTTGAATTCCAGATACTGAGAATAGAACAGGAGGCACAACTCAGCTCCGTTCCCTCACTAATTAGACACCAAAAAGAGGAGAGGCGGAAATGGAAGGGCAGAGCCCTTGATTGAAAGGGGCTAAAGAAAGAACAGGATGAGGGCATGGATGGCCTGTCTGCGGTCCACAGAGAGGAATGATCATCTGCGGGCAAACCTGTGGATGCCAGACATGAACAGCTGGGCAGTGTGACGTTAGCGGGGTGGGGTGGGAACGCCATGATTTAGGGAGCTTCCTGAGTCTAACACCTTTTGAGCCCTATTTTTTTCCAAAAACATTGTTAACATTTGGGGGGGGGTGGGGAGGCTCCATTTGGACCCCGGGGGCAACCTGGAGTCGACAAGCGGCCTGTTGGCCAGCCCTGTTTCTAGGTAGAGAGTTCTTATTACTCACTATGTTTTTATCTATTTTTTTTTTCAAAGATACAAAAAAAAAAGCCTTTTCATCATTGACCCCCAGGCATTCCCATTCCTCCCCAGCATTTTCCTCTTCCACCCATTCCGGGACACCAATCCTATCCCTACAATTACAACTAGATCGACACCATAAAGTTAATTCCCGCTTGCAGGCGCGTAGAGACAGGCCGGGCAAACACACCACACACCAAGACGGGAGGAGAGAGAAGAGGGGGCAGGCAGGTCAGCTGACTTTGATGCCGCAGCTTTCATAGTCCATCATCTAGTCAATCACCACACAGTTCTAGGAAGGTAACGACATTCTTTTTTTTCCTTTCTTTTTCCTTTTCCCTTCCTCACCTTCGTGCTGTTATATCCTATTTTCTTTCCAATGGCCAGTTTCAAAAGATTTTCTGCCCACTGTTCCAAAAGCATCGTGTGAACCTATTTCATCCTGTGTGCCTAATACATTTTCTCTGAAAAGAAAAAAAAGATAGAACAGTGGGAGAGCCAGGAGAGAAGATCATGTCCAGACCTCCATACGCTTCAGTAAATAGGGCATTCCATAACCACAATAAAAACGCAGTGTAGAAGCACCTATGGTTTCTCCAGGACCATGCTGGCAAAAGTTTGGCACAGTTTTGTTGTTGTTATGTGCCATCAAGTAGCATCCACCTGTTGGTGACCCTCATAGGGTTTTCCAGGTAATATGAAATATTTATGCTACACACTCCCAGTGAGTTAATTCCAACATCAGTCAGAGGTTGAGCTAAATGAGTTTTGAGGTCCCAGTTCTATGGTTCTGGGACCTGGACATTTTCCAGTTTTGAAGTCTTGATCCAGGGCCCTCACCCTCTGAAGTACAGTGGAAGATTATCCAGGGCGGGTCTTCTCTGCAGTGGCATCATGAGTGTAGCACTCTCTCCCTCCTGGTTGTTTTTAGGCAGGAAGCTAACACAGTTCTCTTCCAGAGCACTTTTAGGAAGTGTCCTGACCAGTTTAGTTTAGTTCATGTGCTGCTGCTTCTGTTTGGCTTCTGCATCCTTTGGTGTGTTTTAAAGATGTGACAGGTTTTCCATTTTTGCCGGTTAACTGGACTCTCTGAATCAACAAGTGATTGTGGAAATTATATATCGTGGGATATAGATATTTCCCCATTCTTTGATTAGTTGGGTGACTCACAAAACCCAGTGAAACAGTCTTAGCAGAAAATCTTTTACATCTTTGAAACACAAAGTGGTTTTCTTTATGAATCTGCCTCTGTGTGTGTGTGTGGATGGCCTGAGTGAACACTTCGGTCTTCACTTGTTTTCGAATGCTGAGGAGGGAAGGGGCCTGTCACACCTCTGCCGGGGGAGTTCCACAATGAGGCGGCCACCACTGAGAAGGCCCTAACAAATGCAGAAGAAGCATCTCTGCTTGGCTGTGGAGACGAGGCTGGGAGTTCGAACCCCCACTGTGCCTCTGGGAGAGGGGCTCGCTGAGTTCATCCAGAGCAGCTCTGCTTAATGGGGTGCCCTGCCCTGCTCTTAACGCAGCCTCGGATGAAGCTCATGCTTCTCAAATCACAATGCAAAAGTGCCGCAGAGAGAGAGAGAGAGAGGAAAGGAAGGGAGAGGAAGAGAGGTGTCAATGTGGGGAAGGGGTAGGCTCTTATTTGAGCAACAGGATTTGATAGAAAGAAGGAAACTCTGAACACATTCAAGGATCTGCGCCTCTTCGCTCCAAAACTGAGCTTCAGCAGAGGAGCCAATGTCCAGACTTTTATTTTATTTTGTTTTAGCAACATGATTTGGTATGGGTAGGTGAACCCACTGGGTCTTCTAAGAGAGGAGCCAGCTAAGATCATCCAAAGCCTACCAGGCTGCTGAGATCACATACCCCGCCACATGTGAGGTCTTGGGCAAGCTGCATGGTCCCGGAGCATCACCAGAAGGAAATGTTGTCAGACTCGGGGGTGGGGGTTGCCATACACCAGCACTTTGACAGCATCAAAATATTCTTACAGATACTTTAAATTAAGCACAGGAAGCCATTTTTAGATGAAGAATTTAACCAGGATATAATGCAAATGGAAAAACTGTGTCACAATACGTCATTTAATTCCCTTTCACACCTGTCCCACAATATCAACATTCACAAGAATGAAGAAAACAGGTGCTCCAAGCTGGTGGGTCTCAGCATCACAAATGCTTTTTTAAAAAAGCCAAAAACAGCACACCCTGAGCAACTGTCCCTTCATACTGCAGGAGAGAGAGAAAACACAGAAGGCCTTGACGGGAAATGTTTGGACAAGCAGAGCAAGGTGAAGAATTACAGCCCCTGTTTTTTTCCACCCCCCACCCCAGCAGTGACTCATAGTATCAATAGCCCTTGCCTTGGACGTTTGTAATTGCTCTCCTGCCTGGCTGGACATAAAGAATGCAGAAAGTTGTCTGCTAACTTGTGGAAGAAGAAAACTGGAAAACTGCAGATTCCTAACACTGCAGAAAGGACGTATCTCCCTCTCTCCCTAGATGAATGAAACAGCAGGAAGTACCACTAACCAAGTGAACAGATGAAAGCATGGCTTTCTTGCCTGTAACTTCCATCTGTGATGACTGGGGATTCTGGGAGTTGTTGTACAAAAAACTAGCAATTCCAACCTCTGCTCTGAGCTGAAGACTTAACAAGTGGCAGAAAATCATACTGTTTCTCCCATGCTCTGCAAGGCAGGTGACTCGCAGGCTAGATTCCCTGCATGGCAATCTTCGGGTACCAAAGGACTTTTGCACTGAGCAAAGCATTCTGGGAACACGGCATCTCTCCTCAGGAAGATGGCAATTCTGTTTTCCTTTGAAGGATGTTTGAAGTGTGCAGAGCAGCCCTTTTAGAATAAGGGCGGAGGAACCTGTTATGGCCTTCCAGCGTTTACTGGTCTACAACTCCCATTATTCCAAAACTGGTCATGCGATCTCAGGCTGATGTGTGGTCAGAGTCCGTCAACATTAAGGGCTGCAACAGATTTCCTTCCCTGGGCTTAAAAGCCCCAAACAAGGATCCTCTTGAATTCATCTTTTGTTTTGGACCAAGTGGGTGAAAAATTTAAAAGGGACACTTAAAAACAGGGAGGGAGACCAAACTAAAGAGGAGCTATGGCAAGGCGGGCAAAGATGTCTAAGGTGAACCACGCCTGTCTTTTCCACCCAAGCACAACTAATGGCCACGGCTTAGAACTGGTTGTTGTTTTTAGACTAGGAGTTCCAGAATCTCCCAGTCATTCCCCGGAAGGAACATTCCAAAGCCTTGGCCATGGCACCTTTGCGGGTGAGGATTTTGACTGCAATAACAAAACAAAACAAAAAGGTTAGGGAAGGGAGAAAGGAAAAACCTTCCTCCCGCACTGGTCTGCCAAGCCAGACACCTCCCTTTGAAAATGAAGCTCTGGTTACATATCCCACATGGGTGTCATTTCACCGTACGCGGGACAGCCAGAACTGCACTTTATCTGCCCTTCTGAAATCACCATGCAAAAGGGCAGCCTCGCCAGCGAGTCTCTGGATTCTCCAGCTTCTGTGTCCCACGGTGGTTCTTTTTGTTTTAGTCCTTTCTGCTTCAATAGGCGAGCATCGTGGGGAGGGGAGGGTCGTGGTTCGAGCTGGGTGTGTGTGAACAGAGCTTCCTAGTTGGGCAGCGAATTCGAGCATTCCGAATGACTCCTGGCGGGTGGCCCAGGCAGGATGTGCACAAGGGCTCCCAAACACAGCTCACCACTTCTTGATCCAGGAATTAATTCACCGTACCAATGAAAGGGGGGGGGGAGGGGCTGGGAAAAGACCACAGTGTCCAGAGTCTACAGTTACTTAATTTCATCATGTCTCTTGGCCCATCCTATCTAAATGACTTTCTTCAGCATAAGGTGATGCGAGTGACAACAGCGTTGACTTAGGGGTGCAATGCCAAGGCGCCCTATAGAGATGCAAAGTGCACTGGCACAGATTTTTGCTTGTTTCAAAAAGCTCAGTCACATCGTTCCGAGTGTATTATTCCCAATCGTGGGTCCCCTGACATTCTTGGGACTACCACTCCCAGAAATCCTGGCCAGCACAACTAGTGGTGAAGACTTCTGGGAGTTTTAGTCCAAGAACATTTTGGGGACTGAAGGTTGGGAATCCCTGGTTTAGAGGAAGCACCCTCAGCTCCCGTCGGGAAGAAGCCACAGCTTAGTTATACGGCCCCTCCTAAGTCCAATCCCACAGGAAGAGCAAGGAAACAGTTGCGGAAAACCAAGGAGAGCTGCTGCCAGCATCTACCATATTGGGCTATGTGGAGCAATGGTCTGACTCAGGAAGAGAAGGCTCCCTAAATTCTCATGCCATGAGAAGGATGGGCAAAGTGTGACCCTCCAGATGTTGGACTGGAACTGCCAGCATCCTTCACCATTGGCTATACTGGCTAGGGCAGTTGTAGTCCACATCTGGATGGATGCACTCCGCCCACCCATCTTAAGAAAGGGGCTGCAGCTCTGCGACAGAACACCTGCTTTGCATGACGTAGGTCACAGGTTCAATTCCTGGCATCTCCTGGTAGGGCTGGGAACATCGTCCAGTGGACAATACTGGACGAACAGCTCCCTACGTCTTCAGGAGAAAGCCACAGAGGTCAGTGGTAGAGCACATACTTTGCATGAAGAAGGTTCCAGGTTCGACTCCTGGAATCTCCAAGAAAGTCCAACAGGGAAAGATTCTTATCTGTTTGCCTAGAAAACCACTGCTAGTTAACATAATGGTCTGACTCAAAATAAGGTGCTTTTTCCAAGTTTCCTGATGATGGTAAATTTGATTGAGAGAGTCAGTGTGGACAGGGGGTTAGACTAGGACTTAGGAGGCCTGGGTTCAAATCCACACTCAGCTACACAAACTCACTAGCAATGTGTGACAACAGTAAACCCTACCTAGAACATCTCATGTACTTCGGAAGCAGGTCATTCTGAATCTGAAGCCACTCGACGGCACGTAATGATCATATTGAGGCAGCACTCTTGTATGTGAGATGCAGGAGGAGGAGGAGAAGGCACAGAGAAGAAAGTAGAGCTCACCTGATCAGAGGGCCCAGCAGCACCAGATGCATGAAAAGAATGAAGGGCTTGTCGCTGGTCAGGTCCCGGTGCACGAAGATAAGGGTGAGCTGGTCCATGACGGAAGGGATCAGCATCAAGAGGAGAGTCAGGGAGAGCCAGAAGAGGTCGTTGGAGCGGCTGTAGGCATAACTCACCACGCAGGCCGCCGTCAGTTCCCCACAGTACAAGAGGGTGACGAAGACAATCCCAAACGGCGGGTTCGTCTGGGTCACGACTTGGGAGGCGACTTTGCGGATCACATGGTGGGGATGGGTTCGGGGGCTCCTGGAGGGAGGCTGATGGTCGGCGGCCCATTCTCCGATGGAGGTGTCCCCCACAGAGTCCATCCTTTGGCCCACCGACCCGCCAGCGCTGGTCTCCCCCAACAGAGCCTTTAGACACCAACACCAGGTGAGGAGCGGCTTTTGCCAGAGCTTCTTAAAGAGAGAGAGAGAGAGAGAGAAGCACCTTCTGCTAGGATGGTCCTCTTCCCACAATCAAGTTCTCCTTCTGTCCCAAACAAAGCCCACGGCCACTTTCCTTTTCCGATTTCTGTCCAAGGATTAACAAACGAGGAAGGGCCATCCAGGCTTCCAGAACTGGGAACCTCTCACTGTTTCAAACCTGCCCATTTCACAGACGTAACAAGAGCCAGGCTGAATGCCCTGGCTGGTTCTTTTTCCCCCGTTTCTATAGCAACTCGGGACTTTCTCTGCCAGCGCCAGAAGCCTGGCTGGGGCTCCCATCAACAAGTGTCGGCAGCCAAGGCGATCCGACAGGGATCCAGAAACCAGAGCCCCGGAGGGAGCAAGACAAGCTCTCCACAACCACAAGCAAAAGCCTGGACGGCGTCAAGCCGATCCAAACGGAGGCGCCCGGGCCGACCGCCGACGCCTTAAGGGGCGTTTACGCAGCTTCGGAGCTTGCACCAGGGGCGACTCGGTGCTGCCCGGCTCGGTCCTCCGCGCCCAAGACGATCCGGGGCGTCCAGCAGGCGGGACTCGCGCCTCTTTCCCCCTTTCGTCGACCAGGAGCGCCCCCGGGAGCAGCCTCGACGTGTCGCCTTCGCCGGCAGCGACGCCCAGCAGCCTCCTCGGGAAGCAGCAGGAGGCGTGCCCGCGCCCGATCCGCCGAGACCGGGGCTCAGCGGCGTCCGCGGGCGCTCCGCCAGGGCGCGGAGCGCATCTTGCGCCGCGGCGACCAGGAGGGCGCAGCGCGATCCCGCTGGAAAAAGAGACGGAGAAAGAAGAGGCGAGTCAACAGGCGACGCAGGCAGGCAGGCCAGGGCCAGGGCCAGGGCCAGGGCGAGGCGCGGAAGGAGGAGCGCGCCGGGCCGCGCACGCGTTGGCACCGCCGGCGGCCGAGCCGCGCTGGGCAGCCCGAGGAACCGGCTGGCGGAGCTGGATCGCTCGCCCGGTCGCCCTGGGCTGAGCCGGGAAAGCAGGTGTGCCGGCCCCCGCCGCGGGCGCCAGCGCTGGGTCCTAGCGCGCGGCCGGTTCCCCGGGCGACTCGGGGTGTTTTCGGCCCTCCGTGGCGCCTCGGAAGCAAGCCCTCTGGAGCCGCCCCCCCTGGGGCTCCCCCAGCAGCAGCGCGGCAGGCAGAAATCCCACAGGCACAGCTGCCTTCCCCCCCCCCCCCCCCGCCTCGGCCTCGGTTTCATTTATTCACGTTCCCCCTGTTAATTTTTAAGCGTCACTGGTTTTTTGGGTTTTTTTGGAAGCATAATGTACATCTGACCTCCGGGCCGACGGTTCATGTGCATCTAGGACCGCTGTGAACAGAGAGTGAAAATTTAGAATAATTACGAAATCGATGAGCATTCCCAGCTTTCAGCCCGGAATGGGGCTTTCAAAACCTCACCTAGGAAAATTTCCCTGGGCAAGAAACAGCTGTTCCTCTGTTTTTATGGCTATCGTTTCACAAAGGACAACATCTGGTCAGAGTTCAACAACTTTAAAATACTAGTGACCCTGGGGAAACTTTAGGAAAACGTGCATCGTGTTTCTGTTGAAATGAACAGAATTTTGTAAACAGCTTACACTGAACTTTGGTTGACGGTTGTGCTTTCATGTGCCTTCCAGTTGCTTGATGAATTACAGCAGCCAGATGAATTAGTGGCCTCCAAAAGGTCTGATCATTAACTGGCCTGCCTGAGTCTTGCAAATTAAAGGCCATGGCTTCTTTTATTGACTAAATCCATCTCATGGTAGCCCTTCCTCTTTCCCTATTGCTTTCCAGGTTTTGTACTGTTATTGCCTGAGTCTTGTCTGCCCGTGATATGTCCTGCTCCAGGGTTCTGCCAATAAAATCCTTTGCATTCCAGATTCCCAAAACTATTTTGTGAGCACAAAATGTACCACACCACTGGTGGTGTGATAAACTTTGAAGTGCAGCTGGTCATCCTGACAATGCTCATAGCTGCAACACTCCCTCCTGCCCCCCCCCCAAGTGCAGAGGGCTGTGTTGATCCATATGAACAAACCAGTTCTTCCAGGCATTGTGTCTTCAAACCGCAAGGCTTTTGTAAAGCTAATGGGTCTTAATTGCCTATTCAAGAGCAAGTCAAGTCAAAATAGATTGCATTACACCAGGAGTAGATCACAATAATATATTCTTTGCTTTAGCCTGTGCAATTAAAAATATACTGACCAGGGAGTAAGACATCTTTCAGGAAGTCGGTGGGACTTTGCTTTGTAAGTCAGAATAGGCAAAAAGTGGCCCTCCATATGTTGTGGACTGTAACTGCCATCAGCCCTAGGCAGTGGGGAGTCAAACAGGAATCTGAAGGATTGCATGTTGCTGATTTAAATTATCACATGTTTAGATTTATCACAAGAAGGAGAGGAGGAAAGTTTTGCACAAACTGAGAGATAAAAAGATTCCATAGCCATTGTGTAAATCTGACCCCTGTGTTTGTCATGACTGTCTTGTGAAACAGAAGATTACTCATTCTGCTGCTTTCCCCCATTAGCAAACTCAAGCTAATGGAAAGAGCTGTGTATGCTAATAGATATATGTAAATTAGAAATCCACCCACACACACACCCCAGCGTTCTCAGGACCCTTTCAAATTATTATCAAGTTGCAGGGGGCTGGAGCTGAGCTTGAAAGAATTGCTTTCTTTCCAATATAACTCCCATCATCCTCTAACATACCTGGGCAATGTGGCCTAACAATTAAGATTAACTTATTTTTAATATTTTAATTAATTTAACTTAATTAAGCGAACTTCATGGTGGGTCCTTGGCTTAATCATTCTCCCGCACCCTACCAGGGTGGTTGTGAGGATGCAGCCGCCATGCTGGCTGGGATATTCTGGGCACTGGTGTGCTCTGGACCTACTGTAAGGCAGTCCTTATATTGCTTCCTATGGAAGAAACCAGTAGCTGCCTTTTCCCCCAAATATGGTGATCCTCTCAGTTCTTGGCCAGTTGCCTGAGCTGTGTTTATATTGCTATCAAAGCCCAGAGTTTGATCTTGATCACATAGGTTAGTGCAAGCCCCATAGCCAGAAAAAATCCTCTGAGGATAGACATTTCTGTGTCTGTTTGCAGTGGGTGTGAGAGACCTTCCAGAGCAGCCAAAACTTGATACACCTGAATTGGTCTGAAGGGTATTTAACAGTGCGATCCTACTTGGAATTCAGCCCTGTTGAGTGTCGTGGGGCAGAGATGGCCCAAGACATTTTGCCACCAGAGGCAAAATGACACCTGCATCTCCTCCTTTAATATACAGCCAATTGGACCAGCAGCTGATCTTTGTTTTTTTCTGTGCTGACAATGGAATAGATTCTCCCACCACACCAGAAGACAACAGGGCAGGCAGGACAAAACATAGGGG
This sequence comes from Intellagama lesueurii, assembly GCA_037013535.1. Lineage (NCBI taxonomy): Eukaryota > Metazoa > Chordata > Lepidosauria > Squamata > Agamidae > Intellagama > Intellagama lesueurii. The sequence continues at coordinate 22,572,476 of JBAJHW010000010.1, read as the reverse complement.
ACAGACATTCTGTCCTCAAAGGGAGGAGAAGGAGGGCAAAGATAAACTGCTGTGCGATTGCAGCTGCTGTCTTCAGAATTTGCCCCCTGAGGTGGTTGCCTTGTTCTGTCCAACCGTATAGTTGGCCCTGAAGTGATGCTTTCTCCCAAGCACATCGGAATGAAATCAACTTGTACTTAATACACACGAATTTCAATTTTTGTAAAAATGGACAAAGAAGCATATTGTGTTTGCCAATTATCTTGATATAGGGATGGGCATTTAGGAGCAGCTAACCCAAGAAGACATGCCATGTTTATTGGGGGCACTTGATAGCATTCCCCCCACTTACTCAGCAAAGGAAGCAAGTCATGAGACTTAGGGTGTGACTAGACAGGCATTTGTTCCACGGTTTAGTCCAGGCTAATTCACTCTTTGTCCCGGCAACTACATGACACGCATGCCATTGCAAACCTGCCTGCCTGGTATGTTATTTTGTCTGCAACCAGTTCTTTTGGAAAGGACATGAGCATCGGTATGGCTATAGTCCTGGTTTGAAATTCTGAGAACATCAGACTTCCTTTACAAAAAATAAGTTTCAAGTCCTTGAGGCTAAAGGAAGTTTTTGAAGCATGTCCCCCAGTTATTGGTGACTCTGTTTTCTTGCTTGAACCCTGTAGCAAATGAGCTGGCAAAAGCCCTGAAAAATGAAGTTAAAGCAAAAATTCTAGCCATATCTCAATCACTGAAAGATGTTTGCTGGCTCAAGGATGTGATCGTGTTCCAGCAGTCTCCACTGTTTGTCTCAGAAATGGTTTCATCGCTTTACAAATGAACACACACACAATGGCACCAGTATCACATCCTGTCATTTCCAAAATGACTGAGGATTCAAACCCACAACCTTGAAGAAGAAGGACAAAACCATGGTGCTGATGTCAAAGTTGCATCATGTTGTAAGATTTCTAAAAAGTTAGACTTGGCAAATTTCCCTGTGACTATCACAGAGGAGGAGTCCTTGAACCTTCTACTCAGTACAGTCTGGAACAAGACAGGAAACGAAAATGGGAGTGCAATGCCACGTGGAGAGCTGCAAGCTGCATTAGCTCTCCACAACACAATTTACAATCGATTGAATTCAGGTGCAATCAAATTTTGGGATTAAGTTAGTCTTGACTAATTTATGACCTCCTGGAAACAAAAACAAAAAAAATGATGAAACAGAGGCTTTGGGATATCATGAGAAGGGAAAAATAATAATATTAAGAAGTCAGCAGGAAAAGAGGAAGACCAAATTTGAGATAGATTGGCTACATAAAGGAAGTCACAGCCTTGTCTGTTTGTTTGTTTATAGGCCGCCTATCTCCCAATCGAAACTACCAACATGAATTTGACCAAACTCCGGGAGGCAGTGGAAGACAGGAGGGCCTGGCGTGCTCTGGTCCATGGGGCCACGAAGAGTCGGACACGACTTAACGACTAAACAACAATAACAATAGTTTGCTATGGTCCACACAGTCAAAGGCTTTTGCGTAGTCAATGAAGCAGAAGTAGATGTTTTTCTGGAACTCTCTGGCTTTCTCCATAATCCAGCGCATGTTAGCAATTTGGTCTCTAGTGCCTCTGCCCATTTGAAATCCAGCTTGTACTTCTGGGAGTTCTCGGTCCACATACTGATGAAGGAAATGAGTGCAATTGTACGGTAGTTGGAGCACTCTTTGGCACTGCCCTTCTTTGGGATTGGGATGTAGACTGATCTTTTCCAATCCTCTGGCCACTGCTGAGTTTTCCAAACTTGCTGGCATATTGAGTGTAGCACCTTAACAGCGCCATCTTTTAAGATTTTAAATAGTTCAACTGGAATGCCATCACCTCCACTGGCCTTGCTGTTAGCCATGCTTTCTAAGGCCCACTTGACTTCACTCTCCAGGATGTCTGGCTCAAGGTCAGCAACCACACTATCTGGGTTGTCCGGGACATCCAAATCTTTCTGGTATAATTCCTCTGTGTATTCTTGCCACCTCTTCTTGATGTCTTCTGCTTCTGTTAGGTCCCTACCATTTTTGTCCTTTATCATGTCCATCTTTGCACAAAATGTTCCTTTAATATCTCCAATTTTCTTGAACAGATCTCTGGTTTTTCCCTTTCTATTATTTTCCTCTATTTCTTTGCACTGTTCATTTAAGAAGGCCCTCTTGTCTCTCCTTGATATTCTTTGGAAGTCTGCATTCAATTTTCTGTAACTTTCCCTGTCTCCCCTGCATATTGTTTCCCTTCTCTTCTCTGCTATTTGTAAGGCCTCGTTGGACAGCCACTTTGCTTTCTTGCATTTCCTTTTCTTTGGGATGGTTTTTGTTGCTGCCTCCTGTACAAGGTTACGAGCCTCCATCCATAGTTCTTTAGGCACTCTGTCCACCAAATCTAATTCCTTAAATCTGTTCTTCACTTCCACTGTGTATTCATAAGGGATTTGGTTTAGATTATACCTGACTAGCCCAGTGGTTTTTCCTACTTTCTTCAGTTTAAGCTTGAGTTTTGCTATAAGAAGCTGATGATCAGAGCCACAATCAGCTCCAGGTCTTGTTTTTGCTGACTGTATAGAGCTTCTCCATCTTTGGCTGCAGAGAACATAATCAATCTGATTTCGGTATTGCCCATTTGGTGATGTCCATGTGTAGAGTCGCCTCTTGTGTTGTTGGAAAAGAGTGTTTGTGATGACCAGCTTGTTCTCTTGACAAAACTCTATTAGCCTTTGCCCTGCTTCGTTTTGAACTCCAAGGCCAAACTTACCTGTTGTTCCTTTTATCTCTTGACTCCCTACTTTAGCATTCCAATCCCCTATAATGAGAAGAACATCTTTCTTTGGTGTCAGTTCTAGAAGGTGTAAGTCTTCATAGAACTGGTCAATTTCAGCCTCTTCAGCATCGGTGGTTGGTGCATAAACTTGGATTACTGTGATGTTGAAAGGTCTGCCTTGGATTCGTATTGAAATCATTCTATCATTTTTGAGATTGTATCCCAGTACAGCTTTTCCCACTCTTTTGTTGACTATGAGGGCTACTCCATTTCTTCTACGGGATTCTTGCCCACAATAGTAGATATGATAATCGTCTGAATTGAATTCGCCCATTCCCGTCCATTTTAGTTCACTGACACCCAGGATGTCAATGTTTATTCTTGCCATCTCCTGTTTGACCACATCCAGCTTACCAAGGTTCATAGATCTTACATTCCAGGTTCCTATGCAGTATTTTTCTTTGCTGCATTGGACTTTCCTTTCACTTCCAGGCGCGTCCGCAGCTGAGCGTCCTTTCGGCTTTGGCCCAACCACTTCATTAGCTCTGGAGCTACTTGTACTTGTCCTCCGCTCTTCCTCAGTAGCATGTTGGATGCCTTCCGACCTGAGGGGCTCATTTTCCAGCGTCATATCGTTTAGCCTTTTGTTTCTGTCCATGGAGTTTTCTTGGCAAAGATACTGGAGTGGCTTGCCAGTTCCTGCTCCAGGTGGATCGCGTTTAGTCAGAACTCTCCACTATGACCTGTCCGTCTTGGGTGTCCCTGCACGGCATAGCCCATAGCTTCTCTGAATTACTCAAGCCCCTTCGCCACGACAAGGCAGCAATCCGTGAAGGGGATTAAAAGATTAGGACCTAATACATCTGCTCTGAGAATGCCTAGGTCTAGCTACAACCCAACATGTTCTTTTTCCGAGACAGAAATACCTTCTTTTGTTTTCTTTTCTTTATTTTTGGTTTGAATGACTTTCTCAAGTATAATGCAAAAGCCACATGTGCAGAAGTTGTGGCAGAGCCTAGATGTGGGACAGAGACACTCTCCATGACTGCCAGACACACAGGCAGCCGATTGTGTAAATATCTGCTTCTCTGTAGTTAACCTCTTATTTTAGCTTCTGAAAAGCATAAGAAACATTTCCTCTTCAAGAGAAGGTAGTAACTGTTCTCTTAAAGGCCCAACACAACCCGTGAATTCAAAGCATGTCAGTCCTGCTCGGAAAAGGGGTGCACTAAGACCCAGTAGCAAACACTAGTCTGGGAGGAAAGCGCTCAGTGGAAGATGCCAGGAGGCAGACTGCAATGTCCCCTTCCCAAATATAGACATGAACAAGGTCTGGAGGCAGCTGGGTGGCGGAGGAGAGATGTGGCAACAACCAGCCTTCAGTCTAAATGTAAACAACATCTGAATTAACCAGTGGTCATTCCTCTCTCACACGGACTATATCAGGGGTGGGCAGATTTCTGTTTGATTTGCAATTGATCTGCAAGGGTTTCAGATGCCCATTTATTTAGCAATAACACAGTGACTCTTCCCTGCTTTTAAACTGTACTTTCTGCAATGAAAATAGCTTGGGTGAGGCCAGAAGGGCTCAGTTCTCTTATTCTGGTCATTTTCCTCAGCTCTGAATTCTCTGCGCTTGGAAAAATACTTTTTAAAAGTAATTGGTTGCCATTGCAGTTCTAAGTTAGTGACTCTTGTAGTTGTATTTTAAAAGAAAGATTGCTTCCTAAGGTTTTAAAAAATAACTAGCAAGTTACCTTTAGTTAATTTTTCAAAAAATAATGGAGCTTAATCCAGTTTTTGTTCTAGGTAAAGCTAAATGTTGAAACTGCAGGATGCATGTAACTTTTGATTAACTACTCCCACTATTTTAATAGGTCCACTCTAGTTAAGACTAAAATTAAATTTTGCCTGTGACTGGTGGGCCTTGATACAAAACACGCTAAGTAGTGAAGCCACATCCTCCCAAAAAGTGAAAGTAATTCAAGTACAATTACACAATCAAAGGAGAGTCATCTCCTGTCATGTTCCAGTTATAATGTAGTTTCATTGTGGTTTTCTTAAAAACAACAATTAATTAATTGCAAGTTACTTGTTATTTGTAAAGAGTTTCTTTTAAGCCGTCAGACCGGAAACAATCTTTATGAATAGTCCATAATTAGAGCTGAAAGCTCTAATGTTGGAAAAAGTTGATACTGGAAAGAGGTGATTGAGGCAATTCTTCCTATCTGCAAAATCAGCCTTCAAAGGAATCCTTGGTTTCAGTCTTGAAAACTAGTCACCAAACAAAGCCTCTAATTTGCAAGCTCTAATCTAAAAGGTAAAATAAACTCCTGCTGCAACACTCTGATGCTTTCATTAGTTAAAGAAATCTCTTCTAATTGCAGGCTGTCTTTAATGTCTGTTTTTGCCCAGAGAGTATTTTATTGTAAGGATATGGCTTTTGCAATCTGATTGGTGGCTCTCATGGTTGTGGCAAATAAGCAGACGCTTCAAGTCTGTCTTCTTGCAGTATAAATCTCTAAAAGCTGGATTTTTTGAAAGGCAGACAAAATTAACTCCCAGCTGTTACATATAAAAAGGGCAGCTGTTACATATAAAAAGGAGTGGGGTCAATAAGAAGGGACACAGAACAAAGGATGGTAAAATATTTAGTGGTCTGAATAAAAATAATATACAGAGAAAAGCAAAACCAAAATGTAGTGGCACTTTAACTTTAATTGTTATATTTTCATGTGATCTTTTGTGGATCAAGTCCATTTCTTCAGACACTCTGAGGTGTCTTGGGGAAGTGCACTGAACCCACAAAAACACGCTTCGAAATGTAACAATTCACCTTTAAAGTGCTGCTACATTTTTGTTTTTCGTTTTGCATTTTTCAGTATATATTTGCACAGACTAACACAGCTACTTCTTTGAGTAAATTTCTTTCCCTTCTCATCCTTAACGTTTCAGGTGTTCCAGTGAAATTGATCGGCTTTGCCCTGCGGGGAGAACCTGTTTCAAACAACCATGGAACTCCACAAGATGCTCAGGGTCACAACTGTTGTGATCACGAGCATCTATTGCTTTTAACAGCGTGAAGCGAAATGCCATTGTCTCCTAATTCAGCACATTGAGAGACATGAAAATCCCGAGAGAAGGAGACAGGCGAAGCGGGAAACCCTGTGCCCAGCACCTCCTACTCCCGACCCACATTCTGCGTAGAAATAAAGACAAGACTTGCCAACAAATGGCCACAGTGAGTCATGGCTGCCGTGAGTCGTGGGCCAAAGTGTGCCGTGGAGGGGATGGGTTCAAGCCAAGAGAACAGATCATAAGCATTCTTGGCAGCCAGAGTTGGCTTACCTGTGGCACAATGAGAAAGCAGCCTCGGTGGCCCTCTTTGGCTGCCATCTCAAGGTCTCCGTTCATAGGAGAACACAATGTCTACTGATGTTCTTCCACCTTGGCCAACAGTTACTGCGACCTATAAATATACCAAAATACCCACAAGAACCTTCTATGGTGGCTGATCCTTCAGTCGGTGATGGACAGGGACAGCCCCGCTAGAGGCCGAGTGAGGCAACCGTCTCAGGTGTAACCGCCCGACCGTTCCGTCTGAGAAACTCTCCCAACAATTCGAGTGACAAGAAGAGCTGCAGGGGCTATGTGGAGACCCGGGGGTTAACCCTCCTTGTTAGCTGGGCCAGCCACATTCCGGACATAACATTGGGAATGCAGAGTTTGGAAATGATCTATTAGATTACAGTAAGATGTTAATGTTAAAATAATTACTTCCTGGGGCTGGTTACCAGGATCATATATAACCCACCCAGCCTTATTACAGCAGCCCCACCACTGGCTGCTGATGCATTTCTGGACACAATTCAAAAGGCTGGCTTTAACTTATAATGCCCTAAACGGCTTGGGTCCAAGTTATCTCAAAAACTGTACCTCCTTTTATGAGCCTGCCTAGCAGTTAAGATCAGCAAGGGAGGGGTTTCTCTTGATCTCATTATTCTCACAGGTATGTTTGGTGGGCACACAGGAGGGGGGGCTTTTTCTGTCGCTGCTCTCAGACTTTGGAACTCCCTCCCACTGGAGGCCAGGTTGGTCCTGCCTCTGCTGACCTCACGCAATCGGGCAAAGACCGTTCTCTTCAAGCAGGCTGTTATTTATTTATTTATTTATTTATTTATTTATTTATTTATTTATTTATTTATTTTTACCCCACCTGTCTCCTTAAAAAGGACCCAAAGCAGCTTACATCATTGAAAGACAATACTTAAAGCTGAAAACAATGAGTATAAAGAGATGACTGACTGACTAAGGGGGGGTGGGGGGTGGGTTTAAAGGGTCTGTTGTATTTCGGTTGATTTTAATGTGTTTTTAATACTGCTTATCTGCAAGTTGTTAATATATTTGTTTAGTTCTTTTTTTATATATATCGTAATAATTTATTATTTTAGCTTTTAATCCTGTTTCTTTTAATACTGTAAGCTGCCTTGTATCCTTTATAGGAGAAAGGTGACATATAAGTATTTTAAGTGAATCCTGCATTAAAAGGAGGACATGCCAAGGGATGCATCAAAAGAATAATGTTTTGAAAGCAATTTAAAAAAAACAACACTAGATGCATTCTCCTGTTTAATGGGAAAGTGAGGGTGTGACTATTAGTGCATTCAGTCTAACACATTCTAGTTTCTGGGGGAGGGGGGAATTTGTGTAGAAGACAGGGTGGGGGCAGGCCAGGAGAAGGGACCGGCTTGAAGCTTCCCCCTCACTTCCAGTAAGATCCAATATGATCCAGGTTCTCTGTCTGATCCCACCCTGAATCAATTGTTTGGCTACAGCATTGAGGACCAGCTAGAATTTTCCAGCCTTCTGCAAAGGGAATCCCATATAGAATGTATTGCAGTAATTCAAGTGTAACAAAGGCATGTGACACCACAGCTAGATCAGACAGTCAAAGGTGGCACGCTAGCTTTAAAGGTTCAGATGCCCTCCCGGCCACTGCTGAAACCTGAGCATCCAGGCTCAGGGTTGAGTCCCAGAGAACAAGAACACTCAAGCTATCAACCAGAGTTTGCAGGAGGAATGTAGACTCATTGTAGAGGAGAACCACCGTGGCTGAGGGTGCAATCTCATTGCCACTGGAACTAGGAAAATGTCATCCTGCCTTTAGACTAGAACTCCCAGAATCCCTTAACCAACAGGACTTAAACTTGTAGGGGATTGTGGGGGATGCCGTTTAAAAAAAAAAAACTTTCTCCAAGCTCAGTGGAAATCCCTTCACTTTCTATTATGTGACGGTGAGAAATCAAATGCTTAAAACTGACATTGCATCGCCCTGTTGGTTTCTGTGCCAACAGGATCTGGTCTTTCTTTGCCCATCTAAAAGGCCAAGCTAAACTTTAACTAATCCATGTTAATTGGCTCTCATCGCTTTCTGGTTTTGAGCAGGCTGGCGACAGATCTCTCTTTTCTACCACCAAGCCCTTATCAGAGCCCTCCTCCTTTTTCCAGTGAAAGGCACCACTTGTTATCTTTGTTACTAGTTCAATGCTGTTTGCTTGTAATAAGTAGCTGTCAGGGTATAAATGCAGCATTCTGCACATTATCATTAACAGCCAGATATTAGGAGGCAGAAGCAGCGGGGGGAGGAGAAATTAAAAAAATAGTGCCAGGCCCTTGTGTCTTTAACACAGCATGGAAAAGTTGCTTTTTAGACCATGGGTGTGATCACCTGAACCCAGAGCTCACATTTTGGACTGTTTGTGGCATGGTCTGGTGTGGGCTATTTTCCAGGGATCACACAACTTATGGGCAAAAGTGTGCTAACCCAAACCTAGTCTGTGCCCAAGCTGGACTTTTTTTGGTCCAGCAGCAGGACTTACTCTTTTTCTGGGGTGGGGGGCAGGCTGTAGCAATTCCCTGATGGACAAAAGGGTCGCAGTTAGGGAGATTGCTCCCAGAAAATTGTTGGAGCTGTTGCAACCTTGCATGCTGCCTTTAGTAGGTTTGGCTGGGAGGAACCTTTCTGGGGTGCGGTGACTGTCTAGCCCTAACCAAGAGTTCCTTCCCTGCCTGTGAATTCAAAGAGAGCCCACCTCTCTGCTCTGTGTCTTTTTCCCTCTCTTTAATCTGTTGAGGTCTGCTGCTGAAAGCAGTCATGTTTGTCAATTTGCTGTTAATCTGTAAGTAAATGAAACATTTTTTATTCTTCTTACTATTAATGTTTCAGAATGAGTTATTGAGACTGTAAGTTCTGGTTATTAAGTCGACTACTGTGGACCAAAAAATTCAAAACTCTGCAAAAAAAATTATGTTGTCCAGCTAGCATTGCCCCTCCAGAAGTATGCTGAGAGGTGATAGCAAGTAATGAATGAAATAAGGTAATACAGCACCAAGCCCATCGACTTCATGGATACCAACCCCCTAGACAATGGCTAAAATTGAGGAAAAGTTTTCTGCACACATCTCAAGCTCTAAATATTATTAAACCAGAAGAGGCTAGACTTAATAGACTTCAAAGCAGAGTAGGAAGATCAAAGAATAATCAAGTCAAATGGGGCTACTTAGATATAGGACACTTTTTTTGTGAATGTGGAGAAATCCAATTAATGCAGCCTTTATGTGCATGTAATTTATGCCCTACGATGTGTACAAAAGAAAATCTAGGAAATGGCCGAGATAACACTATTGAAATAAACTATTTTTGACCCAAAGAAATCTAATTAACATTTTAATTTATTTTTAATTTTATGTCATATACATCCATAATTTTAAATTGTACAGTGCTCTGATATGAAGAAAGAAAGAAAGAAAGAAAGAAAGAAAGAAAGAAAGAAAGAAAGAATTAGTGAGATTCATAACAACGATGTGTGCATGGTTTTTTGAAAGTAAATACTGTATTGCACTTTAAGTGAAATTTAATTCCTGAAATATATAAGTAGGGCCTGACATTGATATAGTTACTTTTTTGGACTTTAGATCTAAGAATCCCTCAGATGATACAGCCAGTGGCCATATTGACTGGAGAGATTTGACAGCTGCAGCTCAAAGTAATATTTCCATTCTCTAAATAAGCGAGTAATGAAAATATTTTCCTCAAGGCTGCCACTAGAATTGCAACGTTTATACCAGCTCCATCCCTGTGCCTTTCACAACAAGGGCCGCAATTAGAGCTGAAACATTTGTTTGTTTAAAATATTTTTACCCTGCCTTTCTCCTTAAAAGGAACTAAGGCAGCTTACATCATTAAAAGACAATATAAAAACTGACAGCAGGGAGTATACAAATGCTGAAAAGGATCAAACAAATACCATACAACAAACATAACACCAAAACACATTCAAAGCAGTAAGGTACAACACTCCATTTAAACCCCTCAGAGAGCCAGTCACTCAGGGAAAGCCTGCCTAAAGAGAAAAGTCTTTGCCTGCTTGTGGAAGGACAGCAAAGATGGGGCCAGCCTGACCTCCAGTGGGAGGGAGTTCCAAAGTCTGGAAGCAACAACTGTGTCTTTGCCCAGGACATCGAAATTTAGGGATTCGCAAAGTCTAAAGGTGAATCTGCCACTAGGTGTTAGGAGAATAAATGCTAACACCTCCTCTGTCCCTCTTCACTTTTCTCCCTTCCCACAACTTTTGAGACACCATCACTTGCCCAGGTACCCAAATTGCCAGTTACAACTCAGCTACTCATTTAGAGTAATCTTTTTGCTTATTTTTGTTCCCTGGTAGTTCCTACAAAGCCAAGATCAGGACGGGAGGTACTTTTTAAGAGATCTTACTCATTTCTGGTTCATACCAAAACCACCTGATAATTGGTCTTCTGCTTCTTAGGACAGCCGGTTTACTCCATTTGAGCTGTTCTTCTGTTTCACTTTTGCTGTTCTTAAAGAACTTGTGCAGGAGTAAACAATCCAGTGCATAATCTTAAAAATGATTCTGGCAGAATGATATTTGGCAAATGATATTTGGCAGATCGCCTTCTCCCACCTAGATCTACCCGAATTACTCGCCATAGCCAGGAGGGACGGCTGAGGGGCCTAACGCCGAGAGAGGTCCGGAAAGAAAGAACAAGGAACCGGGCCTTCTCGGCAGTGGCCCCTCGACTATGGAACAGCCTTCCTACAGAGATCCGCCTGGCACCCTCGCTGGGTGTTTTTAAGAGCCATTTAAAGACTTGGCTATTTAGGCAGGCCTTCCCTTCTGTCAATTCTTGAATTTTAGTTTTTTGTTTACTATTATTCCCCATCTTGAATACTCTATATTATTGATTTAATTGTTTAATGTTGATGTTTTATGATATTTATGATATTTTATGCTATTTGTAAGCCGCCCCGAGTAGATACTGTCTAGGGGGGCGGGGTAGAAATCTAATAAATAAATAAATAAATAAGATTCTTGCATGCTGATCAACAGGTACACTTCAGAACCATCCAGACATCATTCTGTTTTCTTAAATTCATCTTAGAACAGGTCACTACCAAGAAACACGAAAGGGGGACATAGAAAGATACTTTTTCTTTCACCCGATCTTTGTTAATAATTTCACCAGATCTTTGGGAATAATTTCTGCCACAGAGGGTCTCCCCTGGTAACAGTTCCTATGGAAACCTGGAATGGTCCTGCATCATCAGCAGGTGACTCAGAAGGGCCAGATGACATCCAAAGAGCCTATGGACGAGATCTGCCAGGATATTAATTTGAGAGGCAACAGAAGACGATTTTTGCTAGAGGTTTGCTGCTTCCAGGAAGCTGATAATGAATTAGAAGTGTGTAGATTTGGGAACCAGAGCTAAACAGAGATACTTATCACTGCAAGCTAAGAAGTTCAGCTGTGTAACCTGATGCACAGTCATCTTAATGTTCAAGTTAGGGTCAGAAGCAAAAGTGCCATCATTTCAGTAATCATCTGGAGAGTGGATAGAATTTGCTAAGTACTACTGGCAAGTCCTGACTGCAACGAAATCAACCAAGAGTGATAAGAGTATCAAAATGCTAATAAATCTACTATGGCATAAACTTTGGTTTAGGACAGCCCAGAAGCTGTCTTTGTAAGTTGTTTATACAACTAGAGTTTTTCAAAGTAACTGCCCAGTTAAATGTCCATGTGTGTACATGTGCAGGATCTAGCAGAGGCTTTATGGCAGCCTTCCGTGACCTGGGATCATTCAGTCCTGGGCACAATTCGAAGTACTGGCATTAACCTATAAAGCCCTAAATGGCTCAGGTCCAGGCTATCTCAAGGACTGCATCTTCCTTTATAAGCCTGCCTGGGTGTTAAGAACATAAGAGAAATGCTCTCTCCCGGTCCCACCACCCTCACAGGTGTGTTTGGTGGGCCTATTCCCAGCAGACTACTTCTTCTGTAATACAGATTGCAATGAATCAACCTCTTACCGGTTTCTGGGTACAGCCAAAATATTCACCTCCCTTCTAATGCAGGCACCATTTCCTGTGAGATGTTGTTGTTCCTGTTTCTGATTACTTCTGTTGCTGCTGCTATTGAAACCTGGTTATCTGGCACATCCGTTTGTGCAGCTCCCCTGCAACAGGTCTGTAGGTACGTCTGTGAGAAGGCGGATCATCCAGTGAATACGAACAGAGAGAGATGAACTTACAAACTGACACCTTGAACCCCGACTCCAGGAGTGAGCAGAACTACAGTATGCTGATATGCACACAGAGCACAACGGGAAGTATAGTGGCAGCAGCTTATGAGCATAGATTACAAATTTTCAGAGAAGCAATAGTATGATCAACACAGACAATCAACATTCAGAGTGTAATTAAATAAACACCACGGCTGTATGTAGACTGATTAACTATCTAGCAGATAAGCCCGTGTCTATTTTTGAAGTGCAAGGAAATTTTGTTTCAGGAAGTTTCTGGTTAGTTTGTTCTGTTGTGGTTTTCGTGTTTTGTTGTGTTGTTATAGGGACTGCCTGAACCAGCAACGTCCACCTAGATTAGGTGGCCGAAAGGGAGTTGAGGCTATAATGGAATGTTTGTGTGAAAGGATTGCCAGCTACATTCAGTGTTGGTCCTGAAAACACATTTCTGGATTCAGAAGGGGCTCAAAAGCACTCTGTGCTCTTTAGGTTTTGCATTTTGCTCTAGTTCCTAGAGCCTGAGATCCTGGTAAAAATGCAAAGTGAATTCAAAAAGCCTAAAATATTACTCACCAACGTCTGGTCTAAAACACACTGGTTTTTCTTGCACAGCTTAGATTCTATATTGTGGTGGGATTTGTTTTGATTTTGCTTTCACTGTGCTCACCCCGAACACCGGAACCTTTATCTAGGACACAGCACTAAGCTCTGGAAATCCCTCACAGTTCGCTGGTTCTCTAGCATCCTCAGCTTTGTTTCTCCCTTTTGACCTCATCTGGGGAGAAAAATGCAGCTCACAGCATTGAACCATCTGCACTTTTTGACTCACGAGGAGACTGGCCTCATCTACAACTTCACCCAGGCAACGGAAACTAGATACCAAAGATCCAGACGGGTTTACCAACCCCTTTTTCTGGGGACTTAGGGCTGTGCAGCTTGCCCAAGGACACACACAGGCTGGCTTCCAATCCCCCCCCCCCCCCGCCCGGAAGCACACTGGGGCATCAAACTCCCAACCGTTGGTTCCACAGCCTAACTCACTGGGCTGTTCAGCCAGTTTAGCTTGCTGCTTACAGAATACAAAACCGGGTGTTCAGGGAGGAAGGCCGTAGCCTATGCATCTTCATAGCATGCTCACTTTCTGCAATCACTTTCTCGTGGTGAAATGTGGAGCTGGTTAGAGGGATCACCATGTAACTTCCCGGTTACAACAGCTTCACTGGCGGGGCAGCTGTTTCTGGGCCAAGTTCCAAGTGCTGGCTTTGATATACAAAGCATTAAACAACTTGGGCCCAAGCTACCTGAAAGACTTCATCTCCCCTTATGAGCCTGACTGGATTTTAAAATCATCAGGAGAGGACTTTATTTCAGTCCCACCATCATCACAGATGCATTTTGTGAAGACACAAGACAAGGCTTTCTTTGTTGCTGCTTCTAAACTGTAGAACTTCCTCCCGCAGGTAATCAGGCTGGTCCCCTCTTGGCTTTCTCTCTGCCAGCAGACAAAGATTATTCTCTTCAGGCAGGCTTTTTCCTCAGTAAGTGGCTGCCTAAGAATTGTTGTCGTGGTGGCGCTGCGGGTTAAACCGCAGAAGCATCTGTGCTGCAAGGTCAGAAGGCCAGCCATCATAAGATCGAATCCACGCAACGGAGTGAGCTCCCGTCACTCGTCCCAGCTCCTGCCAACCTAGCCGTTCGAAAGCATGTAAAAATGCGAGTAGATAAATAGGTACCACCTCAGTGGGAAGGTCACGGCGTTCCGTGTCTAGTCGTGCTGGCCACGTGACCACGGAAACTGTCTATGGACAAACGCTGGCTCTACGGCTTGGAGACGGGGATGAGCACCACCCCCTAGAGTCGGACACGACTGGACTAAATGTCAAGGGGAACCTTTACCTTACCTAAGAATTGTTGTAATGTGCCACCTTCAACTTATGCTGACCCTGTGAATGAGTGATCTGCAGAATGGCCTGTCCTCAACAACTCTTGCAAACTCAAGCCCCTGGTTTCCTATAGAGCGTCAATCTATCTCATATTTGGTTTCTTCTTTTCCTGCTGCCTTCAACCTTTCCCAGCATTACTATCTTTTCCAGAGAATCCTGCCTTCTCATTATGTGCCCAAAGTAGGACAGCCGCAGCTTCAACAGTTTTGTCTCCTGAGATAGTTCAGGCTTGATTTGATCTAGGACCCACTTATTTGTCTTTCTGGCAGTCCAGGGTATCCGTGAAGCTCTCCTCCAGCACCAAATTTCAAACAAATTAATTTTTTTTTTCTGTCATCTTTTCTTCATGTCCAGCTCTCACACCAATACATGTTGATGGGCAATTCAAGAGCGTGGATGATCTTGATCTCTATTTTCTGCCCAAGAGGGGGTTCTTAAGAACAGGGCCACTGTGGTTTTTTTTTTTAAAAAATACACATTAATATGGTTTGTTTTAATACTGTAAGCTGCCTTGAGTCCTCTTAAGGAGAAAAGTGCCGTATAAATATTTAAAATAGATAGATAATAAATAAGTAAGTTTGATTTGTCATAAGCCATTCTGGACTGCAGCCTACTGCATCGGAAGGAACACTGTGCTACGAGATATTTATACTCATACATCAGTGGGTGGTGTCCAGGAACAGAAATATAAAAAGTATAGACATTGTTGAATATTTAACAAACATTTGTTGGAAGGTGATATCATATTATCTGGGTCCTTATGGAAGTTATAGTTCAAAGAAGTAATTTGCCACAAACTTTAGCCCAGATCAACAGATTTGCTTTTGCAATTAAATCTAATACTGATGTGCCATCAAGTCGATCCTGACTTATGTTGACCCTTTCTAGAGTTTTCTAAGTCGTGAGCACTTAGAAGTGGTTTGCCATTCTTTTGTTCAGGAAAAAAGTGAGTTAAAAAAAAAGTTAACACTGTGACAAAGGGTGACTATCAGTTTTAAGACTTAAATAGTAGAGATGTGCAGGAGGAAAATGTTCGGTCTGCTTCCCTTTTGGGTTCTTTCAGGGGGCCTTTCTTGCATTGTTGGGGTCCTTTTGAGTACTTGGTATTTAGCACAAAAAGGCCCAAATATTTTGTGTTCTTTTATTCTGGGTTTCCCCATTCAGATCTCTGCTCCTGGACCTAGTTAAGCTCTATAGGTAAAGGTAAAGGTTCCCCTTGACATTTAGTCCAGTCGTGTCCGACTCTAGGGCGCGGTGCTCATCCCCGTCTCCAAGCTGTAGAGCCAGCGTTTTGTCCAAAGACAGTTTCCGTGGTCACGTGGCCAACGCGACTACACACCGAACACTGACCTTCCCACCGTGGTGGTACCTATTTATCTCCTCGCATTTTTACATGCTTTTGAACTGCTAGGTTGGCAGGAGCTGGGACAAGCGACGGGAGCTCACTCCGTCGCGTGGATTCGATCTTACAACGGCTGGCCTTCTGACCTTGCAGCACAGAGGCTTCTGCGGTTTAACCCGCAGCGCCACCACGTCCCTAAGCTCTATAGAACCCTCAAAATTATTCCAAAAAATCAGGATCAAGACAAGAGATGATAATCTGCTGCAAAAACAGGCAACGTAACAACACAATCATAAACAGATCTAGGCAACAGGCACTTTACATCACTTCATATCCTTGACAGCATCATTAGCAGGAAACAGTACAGATGAAAAAGAGAAGCATCATTAGATTCATCCGATCTCATTATCACCACTCTTGACATTCCGAATAAAGAAATCTGAATGAAATAGGATCGTTTCATTGCCGTTTCTTTCAGAATCCCCAAGTCTGTTATATTTCTGCCATAAAGTCAAGGAAGACTCCAAAATGAAAGCAAGCACCTCTTAAATGTTTTTCTTTCTCTGTTTAAGTGGACCTGAAATTCCCATCCCTATTAAATATTTGTGAAGATCGCAAAGCAGTCTTGTTGGCAACACAGACATCCTAGCTTTCATAAGCTGATTTACACTCATGGGCCAGAATGTTTTTGGAGATTTAAATGTGCATAAGGACAATCACATAAGTCCTGGCAGAAAATTACTGCTCTTTAAGGAGCTACTGGTTTCATTCCTGGGTGCCTAAGAATATCTTGCTAATGAACAAGAATCTACACTCAAGATTTGTGCAACTTCTTTCAATGTAAGCAAAAACCAGCAACAGGGTACTGGCCTTTATTTATTTGTTTGTTTGTTTGTTTATTTATTACATTTATATAATGAGTTTTCTCCAGTAAAAGAATGGGAACCTTAGTGGGCCATTATATGGAAAATGGCTATTCAGAAAGAGATCTACAGTTTTGGACTTTGGAAGTTGTCCACACAAAGGAAATTAATGCTTAAGAAAGAATTAGACTACTGGATAATAAATCTAAACACATTGGTCCCTAAAGGGTTAAATGAAGGGATAGATTTCCATCCCTGCTTTAATTATATGTTTGGTTTTTTCCACTTCAGCGTGTTTGCAGACCAGCAGTTAAAATGTTAACAGCATGACCTTGAATAACAGCTGTGCCTGAACTTGTGTATGTACAGGCTTTTTCCCCTCTGTATTTAATGGACCAAATAAATAGAAAAACACTAATTAGAGTTTAATAAACATGGTATGTCTAGATAATATTTATGACTGTAGATTAAATGAAATATTATTTTGATGTCCACCAATCCTAATTTTAATATAGGGGTGCAATACTCCAGATAAGAGTATTATCCATTGACATAAGAATACAGTTTAAAAAAATTATGAATGTGCTGTGGAATTCTGTAGATACAAATTTATTCATGTGATGTGGTCCACTGAAAATTCTAATGGTGTAATTGTATTTCTTTTTATGTTCTGTAGCTGAAATTTTCTACATCCTGGGACTCCAGTCTTCCCCTTTTTTGACCTAATATTTTAGTGGATGTACCAGTTCCTTTTTTTTATTTCCTCCAACGGCTGTCTGCAGCTCCCTCCCAGCCACACACCCCTTAAGGGCATCCTATGCACATTGCAGTATATCCAACAAGATGTGGCCCAGAATTGCAGAATGAATTTCATGGGTGGGTGCGTGGGGATCTGAACCTCGAGACTGAGTCCTTGTCCAGCATTCTAAGCAATACACCCACCGGCACCTATTTATTTTCTGCCAACAATAAAGCTTCAGAATGGCTAGAGCAGGGCTCGTCTTACCAAACGCCCAAGTAAAATGATTTTCTTAGGCAGTAGATTGTGGTGATGTGGAAGCCTTCATGGTGACAGACCTTTGGCCATCCACCACTCCTGGAGGACAGAGCTTTGATTTCTAGAGTTGCATCTGCTCAGCTGGCTTGCTTTTTCCCCAGGAGCCGAGAACGCTATCCCGTAATCACCAGTCCTGAAATAAGATTCAACTGCCAATCTGGTTGGCTTCCATACATAGAACTGGGGGTGGGTAGGGATCATTCATTGCCTCAGGCATCCAGATACCTTGATGCAGTCCTGGACTGGAGAGTGTCTGTGCATTTCTGCAGGTACAGGCTAGTCAAATCCTAGGATTAAGTCCACACATGACTGAACAGCAAGGTGATCACTTACAAGAGATTTGCTACAGGGGCCTATTGGTGAGCTTCATTTGCTCAAGCTGTTTAAAATCAAGTGAATGATCGGATTGCTACTTCCTGCAGGCACTCAGGGTATGAGTGAAATCAGGAGAACAGGTGCATCCTTGTCTTTTGCTATCCTTGTTACACCGAGAGGCACTTTCTTCAAAATGACAGTTGTTAAAACATGCTGTTTTCCTGGCTTGAACCCACTTTGGGATTAAGAAAACTACGGAAGCAAATGCTTTAAATCCAGATTAAGTTTAGCTGAATGCAGCCAAAACACCCACCGGGAAAGGAAGATCATGAATGCCAAGAAACAGGTGAGAATGACTTTCTATTTTAACGACAACCTCTTAAAACAGGAGGAATTATTTCCAACAGCTTGGGTTGGACTGACAAATTCTTTTCCATACATGGAAACTAGATTTCCAGAACAGAGAAGTTGTTTTGGGACTACAACTCCCAGAATCATCTAGGCAGTGTTGCCACTGACACTGCTGCCTAGAGGATTATGGGAGCTGTAGTCAGAAAGTAACTTGCTCTTAAATCTATTCCAGAAATATTACCCAATACATTTTTTTTATGCTTAACTGATTTCAGAGAGATGATCTTGTCTCAAGAGGAAAGAACTGATCCAAGGGGGAAAGAACGGGTAGAGATCTAATCCATCCAGCAACCATCTCTTTTTCCTAGAGGCAAATTCTGGACTAAAATGAAGTACAGGAATAGAACATAATATGGCTTCATCTTCAAGCAGAATTTGTAGGTGCTTCAACGTATTTCATTGTAGGCAAATCTTTAATTTCGCCACTTCATTTGTTTGTTTGTTTTATTTTTAAAAGGATGGATGAAGCCTCCATCTTAGAAAATGTTTACCCTGTGTTTAAGTCTCAACTGTGTGTCAATAGAGAGAGAGAGAGGGAAACAAAACAGGGCTGACCCAAGACATTTTGCTGCCTGAGCTGAATAACATTCTGTATACCAAAGCTGAACAGGCAGCTGCATCGTCGCCTCCAGTGATGATGTGAAAATATCATCTACTGTAACTGCAGGTGGCAGGCTGGTTTAGGGGTCATGGGGCTTATTCCTTCTATTATCCTATTGCCACCTCCCAACATCTTCCACCTGAGGCAACAGCCTCCTTCTACTTATTGCAGAGGTGGGAAATCTCCAGAGGGTCTGGAGGCCTCACACGTCCATCCCTAAATCTTGGAAGACTGCTGGATAGCTCAGCAGTTTCGGTCTCCGGCTGCAGAGCCAGAGTTCAATTCCTCACTTGTGCCTCCTTGACAGGGTCTCTGGACTCCAGGATCCATAGGGTTCCTTTCCAGCTCTGCAGTTCTAAGACATTATTTATTATTATAATTATATTCCTGAAAACCTCCCTCATCCCTCCCCATTTTGTACAAATTTGTTTACAAAAATTCTTACAAATTGAGGGTGGGGGCTTTTTGCCAAAGTCAGTTTATATCCTCCCCCCCCCCCCCAATTTGAACATTTTAAAAATGTAAAGATGTGGGAGGGTCAGGCCTACTCAGAACCTCCCAGAACATAGCAAAATTGCTTCCCTACTGTCCTACAGAGCAACAGTATTTATAAAGCCCCCCCCCCCCAAGTATTAAAATGTTTGGAGGACATGAAGGATGCTGAGGCTGCATTGGCACCCTGAGGGCCAGATAAGGCCCCTGGGCTGCATGTTGCCCACCATTGACAATAGTTAGAGGCCTGTGTATAGATATCAAATGATGTTCCTGTGTGTAGGTATCCACTGCAGTGGTGCCCAACCTTGGGTCCCCAGATGTTCTTGGACTGCAACTCCCAGAAACCTTCACCACTAGCTATGCTGGCCAGGATTTCTGGGAGTTGTAGTCCAATTGCCATCTGCCAGCTTCTCAACCTAATGAAGAAAACTCTCAGCCCTCGAAATGTTTTGAGTGACAGCTCAGTCCCTTCTCTTCATATCGACCATACTGGTTGCTAGGGAATCAGAATCCCAAACATCTGGAGGGCTAATGTTTCCCCACCTTTGTCCTGAACTCTGCCCCTGCTAAGCCTTGATTAATGCTTGGCCCAGTGTCTCCTGGTGATTCTGCACTGTTGGGTTAACTGTTTCAAGGGCAGTGAGCCACTGGTATACAGGAAGGATGACTCCCAGGCCCCGTGAAAGTGGCTTCATGGGATTAACAAGCCATGCTCTAATTCTTCATCACAGCAAGCACCAAATGTGCAAATTTGTGGAGGACCAAACCAATGCTACAAAAGTAGAACTGGAATGACCACAAGTTATTATTACAAGTCCCAGGATGCTAACCAGGGCCTTCTGGGAGTTGTAGTCCCAAAAAGGGCATTTCCAAAGCTCTGATATATACAAAGAGTTACGTAACTTCATTCTTTGAGTGTAGATCCATAATAAATAATAATAATCAAGTGCCAACAAGTCAGTTCTGACTTATGGAGATCCTTTCCAGGGTTTTCTAGGTAGAAAATGTTCTAAAGTGGTTAAGCATTTCTTCCTTCTCAGGGCATCCTGAGACTGTACAGGTGTCCGAAGCCACACAGGTTGGCTCTTCTCCCAGGAGACACAGTGGGGAATCCAACTCCCAACCAGATACCTAAACCACTGAGCTATCCAGATAAAAGAGCATAATCTTTGTCCAATGTTAATGTTTATGATATATGGGAGGAGGAAGGAAACCCTATAATTTGCCGAAATGAAAAAAAGAGGCAACACATTCTTATGGGGAACCACTACTAATGAACTCCCAAATCTTGGGTGTTGCTTACTCGACAGCATGCTGTTCCCTAAGATTTCAGGTTCAAAGTTTGAGACCTGGAGAATGGGTCCCAAAACCTGCATTTCAGGGCCAACACTTTGGACCTACCAACTCTAAGTAACATATGATACTACTGAATGGACAGCTAGCAACCTTTACAAGATCTGCTGTTTGAACTTTCAGTATAATACTTGTAGCTCAGCGGGGACAATAATGGCCAGTAATTTAAGCAAGGGTGCTATACTCTCTCTCTCTCCCTCTTTCTCTCTCTTTCTCTCTCTCTCTCTCTCTCTCTGTGTGTATCTTTGGCCCCAAATCATTCGCTCAGGGAATATGCATAGCTCAGGATGTGTGCATCTGTAAAGTCCACATCCACAGATGTCATTCCTTCTTCAACATACAGTCTATGCTGATTCTCTCTGTCTCTCTCTTTTTCCCCTTTCCTTTGCTTTTTTAATGGGATGAGATTGCTCTCTTTGAAGCATGTCCCTCCAAATATTCAGGGTTTATATCTGAATGTCATATCACTCACTTTTGACTTTTCCGCACATTTGAAATGCATCCCTTTTTTCTGAGTAGAAATGTATTCTTCTTTTTTTGTGTGTGGTCCTCCTGAGTCAACAGGAGAATTCCAGAATGCAAATGGCATCTGGCCTGCAGACAGTTTGGCAAGCACAGACCCGCTGAAGTCTGTGGAGCAAAAAAAACTCAGCTAAAGCAGATTTCCCCTCATCAATTCCACGGTTGGTTCAGTGATAGAGCTCATACTTTGTATGCAGATGGATCCAAGTGCAATCCTCACCATCTCCAGGGAGGGCTGGGAAAGAATCCTGCTTGAAGTCCTGAAGAGCCACTGCCAGTGAGCCTTGGGGAAAATGGGCTAGATGGATGAATGGACTGGTTCGGGACAAGGCTGCTCCCTATATCCTTAGTTACAACTGAGAACCTAACAGGGACCTATAAGACTGTCTTGTCACAATCAAGGACACCATTTTGCTTTCCTGTTCAAGACCTGACCAGTAACTCCTGTTGCTACTTTCAAACAAAAGTACACACTGCTTTATTTATATTATATTCTCCCCCCCCCCCCCCCCGGTACACAAAAAAATGATGAAAGCTTCTCAGGACAAGTTGGAATTTATTTATCTATTCCATTTGTATGCTGCCCATTCAGCAAAAAGCCACCAGGAATCAAGAAAACCAGAAAAAGTTTTTGTTGTTATAAGAAAATCTCGTTAACAGAACTCTTGCTGTTTTCCTCTTTTGGTTTAGGGACGCAGGATAAAAAGATTCATCCCAACAACACAACTATCTCTGAGATTTTGGCATAGCATGTTTCACCTCCTTTCGTACTGTTGGTCTTGGCTTCAGGCAATCCGAGAGCCAATCAGGTAAATCAGATAATTTTTTATTCACATATAGTGTTGTCAGTTTTTAATGTTTCCCATGAACTACCATGTACACTGATGGCAATATGTACAGTATGGGATTAATTATAAACAATAATAGTGACTTTTGTGGTGACTTTAGTCACCCTGTTCTTGGGGGAGAAAATCCCCCACATTTTTCTGTGGGATATATTTTACTGAAATGTTGTTAGCATACCGAAGAGTCCAGAAAGCTCAATTTTGGAAAACATAAATTCATACACAAATGATATGACTTCTGACCATGTGCAGAATACTTGCTTCACTGTGTCTGCTATAATTTGACATATAAGAGATTAGAGATGAGGGTTCCCAGTCAAGAATGAAGAGCTTTCAGTTTTTATGTTTGTTTATTTAGCTTTTTTGGCTAAAGTCAATTAATAAAAAGAATAAACATAAGAACAATGATTAGAAGAACTGCCTATGGTTCTGGACTTTCCCTTTGGCCTTTGCGTTGGTCTTTTTCATCATCCTCAGCCAGTGGGACCAACGACCAGGGATGACAAACTTTCTGATCCAAAACAGATGGAGGTTACTTGATTGGCTGCTCCACGGGATAATAAGATGTTCCCCACAGATCTTTCCCAACCTGATGTGCTGCAGGACCTGTGGTCTATTTGCATAATGCAGAATAAAGGTTGCTAAGGCAATAAACGGAAGCCCTTGCTGGTTGCCCAGCCGTTCTCCCTGTGCTTCTGTTTCAAGGATGTCCTGCTCTTTCAGCCAGACCTGCACCCCACAAAAATCACCATAGCAACAACACAGAAAGCAATGCAAGGCCTACCTACTCTAGCCTGTTTCCTTTGAGAAAGATGGGTTCTGTTTCCACCAGACTGGTGATGCACAGCAATAGGAAAAAATGGTTCAAATTTTGCTTGCTTTTCTTGCCACACTTTGCCCAAAACAGTGATTGCTAAATAAGGGCCAAATAGCACAAACTCTGTGTCTGTGTGTTTGTTTGTTTTTTTAAAGAACATGCTTTGCATAACATCTCTTTCATAATCTGGGATAACCTGGGCAGGACTGTGGTTTAAGGAGAAAGCTTTTGTTCAAGTCTTTCTCCAAATCATTTTTTTCCCGGTGGAAAATTCTACCCCTTCCCACTGCTCTTTTGAGCGAGTAAAGGAGAGTGGTCAGTGTCAGGTTGGCGTTTCAGAGATCCATATTCAGACTCCCACTGAATCATGAAACTCACTGAGGGTATGATCACACAGGGAAATGGCTCCCTTTTTGGGTCGTGAGTAGCACAGCCAAGTGTGAGCTATTTCCCAGCAATCACACAACATACAGGCACTTGTGCTCCAGCCTGACCCTGATCTATGCCCAAGCGGGACCTTTTTGAGCCAACAGACGGAAGGGTTGCTTTAAGAGAGATTGCTCCCAGCAAAGTGACCCTTTCTGGTGCGATCACTTTTCTTGCCATCGGATCACATCCTCAGTGACATGGCACCAGTCACTCTCCCTAAGCTTAGCTTCCTTCTCAGCATTGTGAGGATAATATGGGAGCTGGAGAGCCATGTATGCCACTAGAACTCATTAAAGGAAAAGCAAAGACAGAACAATGGACGGATGGAAGAATGGCTGAAATCCTGTTAGTGTGCCGTACAACTTGGATGAGATCTTTGTCTGGCAAAAGAAGTCTTTGATTTAATTTAAAACTTCCTATCCCACCCCCCTTTTCTGGAGTTCCGAGGCTACCTAGGGATTCCTTTTACCCTGGGGAAGTGTTTGGGTGCCTTGGGGAGGGGGAAGAACTTTTAATATCAGAAATTGGCCAGCAGATTTCTGGCAGTGATCCCAATCTGCCAATGGCGATTTTGTGCTATTAAAGCCTCCCCCACAACTCAAGGCTCCCAAACAACTAATTAAAGATTTGTTGTTAGATGGTGATGTCATCTGGGTTGTCTACTTACGGCAACAGGATTTCAGCCAATGAATGAATGAATGAATGAATGAATGAATGAATGAATGGGTGGGTGGGTGGGTAGACGGATGGACAGATGGACAAACAAATGAACAGATGAATGGACGAACAAACGGATGAATATTGGACTTCCGTTTAACCCTGTCTTTCCTCTTCCCTGCCAGGAAAGTGACCATCCTGGTTCTTGGGCTAGACGGAGCAGGAAAAAGTTCCCTTATAAAAGAAATCCAGAGAGGTGAGTGATTGGGCAGAACTTAAGTTGAACTATTTATATTAGGGCTGTTTGAAAAGAAGCATGTATTCTCCATACTGTGCCTGGTTCTTTGCTGATGGTATGAATAGCTTGCCTATCATCCACATGACGTGGGGCTCATCTCAGTTCAAACAGCAACCAACATCTATAACTTTCTGGGAGGTTTTTGTCCCCTCCTGAAGCTTCCCCCCCCCACACACACACACACCGTTGTTCCTTCCAGGGAGCAGAGGTGGGATTTGGTGCCACAGCACATCCCAAAAGGACGTTAATTTCCACAATCAGAGCCTCCAGTTGGAAGATTTAAATTGTCAATTAGCTTTACAAACAAAAATCAGCTCTAGAGAAAAGACTCCAACAGAAGGTGTCCTCAAGTACCTCAGGTCTCAAATGTTTAAGCATTGCAATGTCCTGTGCATCTACTGGAAATTAAGAGGGGGAAACTATAGTGATGTACAAAATTAGCTGACACCTGGACTATGTTTGTTTTTGGCTACTGTTGCCTGCTTTCTGTCTTGCAGTTCTCTCTTGTGAGGTGCTCCCTACCACAAAGCCCAACCAGACCGAGCTTCGAGTGGACAGGTTTGAGGTGTCTCTCGTTGACTTGGATGGAGGGCAACGAACCTGGAAGGACCACTACAGCACAGCACATGGGATTATCTTTGTCCTGGACTCTGGAGACGTGGCCCGGATGGAAGAGGCCAAGAAGACCCTTTCTCGGATTCTGGGGCACTCGAAAGTGTCAGGAAAACCTCTGCTACTGTGAGAGTCTCCATCTCTTTGCCTCTTAATTTATTCTACTGTGTTCTGTGCTAAAGGGGTGGGTCTAAAATGAGGAATTTATACTCATTTCTAGCTTGTGGTCAGATCCATGTGGCAGTTTAAAGACAGAACAAAACTGAGCTTAAAAATAACTCATTGCAAATAACAAGTTACCAGCAATTAAATCCTTTTATTTGCAATGATAGACCATATTTTTCCGTGTATAAGACGCCCCCATGTATAAGACACCCCCACTTTTCTAACCCAAAATTAAGAAATCTAAGTGGGGCTCAGCAAGTGGAGGGGAAAGCAGGGATCAAAGCCCTGCAGGATCACTTTGATCCCTGCTTTCCCCTCCACTTATTTTTGTTCTTTCCTCAGCTTACTTCCGTGTATAAGACGACCCTCAATTTTTAGTCTAAAGATTTTAGACAAAAGTATAGTCTTATACACGGAAAAATACGGTAACTAAGGGAAGTTTTTGAGATGGCTTTTTTCACAACTTGGCCTTTCCTCATTCACTGAAATTTACAAAGGTTTACCTGACATAATCCTCCATCTACTCATAATCTCTTGTTTTAATACCACTGTCTTTTTTCTTACTTAAGGAAATCCTTTAAGGATAACAGGAAATAGCTGTGGAGTGCCTTCTAATTGTTAATGTAAAAAAAAAACTTCATCTGAAACCATCCAGAGTTACAAATTGTATATAGCAAGGAATAACTTTGCTCCTTTTGCAGTATAACACACTCTAGTTTAATTATTTTTTAGTTACAGATAGAATGTGACCTCACTAAATCTGATGAGTTTTGTATCACAGGTTGTAGCTTTTTGATGTTTTTCAACATAACTGAAAAGGTAAAGATTTTGAGTAACATGAAAGTGAAGAATCACTTTTAAAAAAATCATAATTATAATGCTAACTATTTTGAGAAAGTCAGAGTTGAAACCATTTTAAAAAAATATTACTTTCCAAGATCTGGGAAGTTAACCAATAGCAATATCTTAGATTCACTTGTTAGTCCCAACTAGAGAAGACATACAATACAGTATTGGATCAGCAGATCTTAGATGTTTTAATGTAATGAGTCGTATTGATTGAATGGGTCTATTCTAGTTGTGACTAAACATTTAGGTTGGATTTAGGTCATTATTTTGTTGTCATGATACACTAAACACTATGTTCACCCCATCTTTCTGAGGAGCAAGACATTTCAAGGGTGAAGTCCTTGCCCAAATTTGGCTTCTTTCCGAAAAAGGTT
Source organism: Intellagama lesueurii (assembly GCA_037013535.1). NCBI lineage: Eukaryota > Metazoa > Chordata > Lepidosauria > Squamata > Agamidae > Intellagama > Intellagama lesueurii. Next base: position 22,546,149 of record JBAJHW010000010.1, on the reverse strand, counting down.
ACCAAATACTATAAGGTACTTTGTATTTATTTGCACATATTGAGTTAAGCCCAAAGTTAGTGCTAACCAGAATAGACCCATTGAAATCAATGAAACTTAACACTACCTGTGACTGGCAAGTCCCATTCATTTCAGTGGGATTACTCTAGTTGACCCTTATATTAGATTATGTCTATTGAGCACTGGTGAAAGCACAACGTAAGGTCAACAGATAACCAATGTCTACTGCTCTCACATCAAGCATCCCTAAATTGTGTGGGCAGCTTAACTCCAGATTTGTGTGCTGTAGGGCTGGTCTTTGGAGCATGAGTCCAAACCCCTACCCAGCAGAATGAGCAGGAGGGCCCCCCTCAGATACAGCAAGGCTGACTTATAACATTTCTGAAATAACATCCATTAACAGTAAGGTTACCAGGTCAGCAGGACCCCAGTACCTGAGATGTCAGGGCCAAAATTAGAGGCCCAGGGTGAACCTCTGCGATGTCACAGGGCGTGGTCCTTGTGATGTGTCCAATGCAGAGCAGGCAAGGGTTGGTAGGACCTGGAACTGGTTGTAGAAACAGGCACAAGTGGAATCCAGAAATATGGGCTCAGAATCAACACGAATGTGGCGATATGGCAAATCAGAGCCAAGAGGGAGGGGTATCTTCCTGTCACCAACCAGCTGACAAGATGTGCTAAGAAGAAGCTGAAGAGCTTGCTGCCATTCCCGCTAGGGCTCACGTTCCACACGGCCTTACCAACTTTGCACCTGAGACAGGTGGAGATTTTCTAGGCTCCGTAAGGACTGGTGGAAAACTTACTACTAGCTCAGAGGGAATCTTTTTCCAGGCTCTGTGCCCTCGCTCCTAGGATTGGCGCAGCAAGAAGACTCACTAGTTGTGACACCGGTGCTTTGCAATCTGTTTTTCTCCAAATGATACAAGAGGACTAACCACGTAAACCCGCCAGTTTTAAGTAGAGGTGGATGCCAAGGCGCTGAAGCCACCTCACACACAAAAATCAACACCACCACCCCTTCTGATGCTGCTTGCCCTAGAATGTATGTCTCTACCTGGAGAGTTGGAAACACAAAGCAGTCCTCTGAGATTTAATCCAGTGCCCAAAGATGTGACAATCTTTATTACCAAGGATGAGAGACCTCTGTTCTATGGACTAGATATCTCCCACTGGACACACATTTCATCAGTTGTCCTTTGCATGCTTATCAAAGCTAAGAAGGTATTTCAAGTCATGAAACCCAAATGTAACTGAGCTATGTTTTAAACGTCAGGAAGCTGTTGTATGGGAGTCTTGTGCTTTTCAGATAGGAAGAAGCCTTTTTCAGTGGTGCCTCCTCTTGAGCAGCCATGCACAGAGTTGAGCTGTGCTTTATATAACTGGGTGGTGAAATATCCGCCGTTTTAAGCAGTAAAGCCTTACGAGCTGTGAGCATGCTTTTTGTTTATGGCAAGTTGCCTTTCTCTTTTCCTGGCGGTGCTGTTTCCTGTGTCGTCCTCGGATGGGTCAAGGCTGGCCAACAAACAGGACAAAGTGGATGCCCTCTTGCCTTGCGAAATCATTGAGTGCCTGTCTTTGGAGAAGCTGGCGAACGAAAACAAGTCGCTGTGTCGGATTGTAAGTATGGGAATGTCCTCTTTGCTCAAGGCAACCAGGACGTTCTGTCTTTCTTTTGGCGGGGGGGGGGGGGGAATCACCATCATGCTGCTTTCAAAAGTTTTGTGTGCAGCTTCATTCTTTGCCACACTTTGGAGTTTTTACTGGAATGAAGGAGCACTACCATTGTTTGAGATCATCAATCCATAGTGTTCTCACATTCAGTGTCCTCCAGGGGTGTAGCAGTAAATTATTAAGTCCAAGCATTTATCGTGATATATCACATAACTCTGCCCCCAAATATTCCAAAAATGTAGGGATCTTTGTTGATCCATGTCAGCAAACCAGCTCTATTGTGATGTGCCATCAAATCACTTGTTGACTTACGGTGACTCTGAGTTTTGAATAGTTTATTAGTGGTTGTTCACCCAATCTTACCATATACTAAAAGATATAAAACCTTATAGAGATATATTAGTAAAAAGATACATAATAAAACCACTTATAAATAGAGCACTATGTATGGCTTGCAGAACTAGAACCTCTGGCAATCATACATGTGTGGGTGACTCTGAGTTTTGAAGGTATGTGAGGTGTTCAAGAAGTGGCTTACTACTGCCACTCCCGGTGAGTTTCCATGGCAGAGCAGGAACTGGAATCCAGGCCTCCTGCATCCCTAGTCTGACAGTGAAACCATCACCTGGCTCTAGCTCTCAGACCAGTTCTAGTAGTTTTCATTGGTGTTAGGCACAGGTCTTTTGTAAAACGAATAGGTATTGACCACCTTTCCAAGATTAAGCTGTTCAAAAATACATATGATCACAAGAGGGAGAATGCATCACATTAATACAGGGGTGGGAATTGTGCAGTATGGATTGGAATATGGGTTTGATGCAGCCTCTGACCTTCCACAGCTGTCCACCCTCACAATACAGGATTTCTGGAAAATCCACACACATACCAGACCTGAGCTACCAAGAGGACTATAGCTAAGCTCTGAGGGCACAAGGAAGCCTGAGCTAGGTCACTGATGATATCATTGCTCCTGCTAATTAAAACATCCTGGCTCTCCAACCTTCAATGGAGCCTTGTGGTGCAGTGGTTAAACTGCAGTATCGCACTCAAGACTCTGCTCATGACCTGAGTTCAAGCCCAACAGTCTCAGGTAGTTGGCTCAAGGCTGACTCAGCCCTCTATCCTTCTGAAGTTGGTAAACTGAGTATCCGCTTGCTGGGAGCGGGCAATGTGTAGCCTGCATAATTAAATTGTGAACCGTCCAGAGAGTGCTTTAAGCATTGTGGCATGGTATATAAGCAGCACACTTTGCTTCTGAGCCCTGACTGACCACATTACTGGCTGAATCTCGATCTTCAACCCACTAACTGCCCTCATTAGTTCAATGTCAGGTTGTCTGCAGGAACAGTCCTGCTGTTACAATGGGCCTACGAGGTACAATCTCTGTGTACATTAAAATAACACAAAAATGTTGGATTCTGTGTAGGGGTGAGGGCTCCCTTGTCCACCTGCCCTCACATGCCATGTGTTCATTCTGAGCCTTCTTCATCTTCACAGGAGCCTTGTTCAGCTACCAAGAGGCTTCCCAAAATCCAGTGCTGGACCATTGTTCAAGGGCTTCACTGGCTCCTGCGCACCATTGCCAACAACTATGGTGCCCTGTGTGGCCGCATCCAGGAGGACAACCCAGAGCAAGAAGGGTCACTCAAGGAGGAGGTGTCCAGGAAAGCACAGAAATCTCGGAACAGGAGGACACAGGAAGCCAGGTTCCATTTTCTTCCTGCTACTTTACGTGGACAGAGTGGAAGGGAGGGTATTTATCTTTGGATTGACATCACATTAACACAACCAAGAGGGCCAGCTTGGTTTGAAGTGAAGCTAAGCAGAGATAAAACCCATAGTCTTGGTTATGCTTTGTAATTATACTGCAGATGAAATATGTTGTACAATTCTTATTTGATTTGCTCGAAATTATTCCCATTTTACAGATGGTAAGCCAAGGCCAACACACAGCAACTGTCTAAGGGGGCCATCAGTGGATCTGTAGCTGAGTATAGAGTTGAGACCAATCTATCAAAGAACAGGGAACTTGGTTGATGGGAATCATAAGGATGAATCTCTCTCTCTCTCTCTCTTTCTATCTATCACTAGGGAATCACTTTCCAGAAGGGAGATCAGACGAGGAGGACATATGAAGGTGGAGGAGGAAATCAAACCTTCCAATCCCTCTGAGAATATTGTCTCACAGGTAACCAGTGATGCAATGAAACATTTTCCATATTTAGAAGCACACTGCTTCCTTTCGTTAATTAGTGAGATTATGAATGATGTAATGCCAAGAAAATTGGACATGAAAAAGTGCAATATATGATGAGGGGAAAATTAATCACATTTGGGAAATCTTGAGGAAAGTAGCATTTTCCCAGTGTCCAGGAAGAAATGTGCCCTGAGAACTAGCACATTTGTGAGGCTTATGGGACATGTAAGAACATAGCTATGCATATTTTAAAAATATGTATAGTTAGAATTTGTAGGCATCCTTCAGTCTCAGGAGACTATGGTAACGACTATAGTTAGAATACATACAACAGAAATAATATGCACAAGCTGGCCTTAAACAGGGAGGAAAATATGTTAAGCATGTGAAAGTAAATGTGCATATTAGAAAAATGGTGGGAAAATATGTGTGGAGAAAAAAAAGACTCTGATACCTAATATGAAACCAGGACAGAAGGAAAATGAAGATGTGATCACAAGAAAGTTGATGAGATCAAAAGCTGAGAGATTTTACATTCCTTATACAGTATTATTGAGGTCCAAACCCAAAGCTGTAATTGACTTTATTCAGGGGATAACTCAAGGAAGTGCATGTATTTATGGAAGCTGGGCTGACCCAGTGGACAGAATCAAGTTGAGAAAAACCACAGACACAGGGCCAGCCACCTGATTTCACAACCAGTACACCATTGATTGTCTGAACGACAACGAGGTGAAACTGTGTGCATGGTTGTCCTTCCATTCTGAAATTTTTGAACAGGATTCTGACCAAGCTATTTCGCTACCTGAGGCAAATAATAAAATCATGCCTTCTCCCATTCTGTGTACAAAGACCAGCTGGGCTGGCAGCTGAACCCTTCTTCAACCCCAGCGATGGGACATGATCCTCCCTCACACCTAGAGGCAGCCAAGTGTCTTAGGTAACACACAGTTCTCTCTCTCTGCTGCCACCTCCTAGAGTTTTCCACCTGAAGCAGTTGCCTAATGGTGACTCTGGAAATATTCAGGTGCTTCTGGAGGAAACCAACACCCTCGATCTGTTCCAGTCCAGGTTCAGGCCGCGTCATGGCACGGAGATGGCATGGGTCACCCTGCAAGATGACCTTCTGAGGGAGGCCAATAGGGGCAAAATGTCCTTGTTGGTTCTCCTCAGCCTATCAGCGGCCTTTGATACCGTCGACCACGGTATCCTGCTGGGGAGGCTCTCTGGGTTGGGGATCGAAGGTCAGGCCTTGGCCTGGCTCCAGTCCTTCCTAGAGGACTGTCCCCAATGAGTTCAGCTTGGGGAGGTGTAGTCCGCTCTGTGGACTCTCAATGGTGGAGTCCCGCAGGGGTCAATCATCTCCCCAATGCTCTTTAACATCTATATGAGGCCGCTGGGGGAGGTCATCAGGAATTTTGGGGCTTCGTGTCACCAATACACAGATGACACCCAGCTCTATCTCTCCTTTTACCCTTCTGCAGAGGATGCCATCCCATCCCTTCAGCGCTGTCTGGACACTGGGCTGGGATGGATGAGGGATAATAGACTGAACCTGTACAAGATGGAAATTCTGTGAGTGGGGGCCCCTAGTGTCTGCGGTCTGAGCGCCTCCGTCTCCTTCCAGGGGGGCTACTCTTTCCGTGAAGGATGAGGTGTGCAGCTTGGGCATACTCCTGGACCCGGTGCTGTCTATGGAATCCCAGATAGTGTCAGTGGTCCGTTCCGCCTATGTCCATCTAAGGCAGATTGCTCAGCTGCACCCCTACCTTGACACCGGGTCCCTCACCACGCTAGTTCATGCATTGGTAGTCTCGAGACTAGACTACTGCAATGCCCTCTACGTGGGGCTGCTCTTGGGGCTGCTACAGAGACTTCTGCGGGTCCACAACTCGGCAGCCAGGTTGTTGAGTGGGACTGGGAAATACCAACACCTCTCCCACCTTGGCTGCCTTGCACTGGTTACCTGTTCGCTTCCGTACCAGCTTCAAGGTGATGGTGCTAACCTACAAGGCCCTAAACGGTTTAGGACCTCGATATCTGGCAGAGCGCCTCCTTCCGATTAGATCTGCCCGTCCTGTGAGATCATCACAGGCTGGGCGGTTGAGAGTTCTGATCCCGAGAGAGGCCCAAAAAGTGACCACCAGAAACCGGGCCTTCTCAGCGGTCACCACACAACTACAGAACAGTCTCCCACCTGAAATCCACCTGGCCCCTGCATTGGGAATCTTTAAAAAGCTATTAAAAACATGACTATTTAGATAGGCCTTCTCGGATATTATCACACCATGATACAATAGTATCTCAATATCTCAACATCCAACCAACCTACCCGCCATGTTTTTATTCTTACTTTAGTTTATTCTCATTTTATTTTATTCTCATGATGTTTTATGGTGTACTTTATTGTACACCATACAATAAGACAATAACGGCAGGAAAGTGGATGGCGGTAGGAAAAGAAGATCTCATTAAAAGAAGTCACAGCCTTGAGTTTGAAAGAATTGAGCTGGGCTGTTAGTGATAAAACCTTTTGGAAGTCATTAACCCATACGGTGTACTTTATTGTTATTTGTTTCGCATTTCTTACATTTTATTTGGCAATTGTTGTATACTTTTGTTTATTCTGTCATTGTTATTGCTTACCTTGTTGTAAACCGCCCAGAGTGGCCTTGGCTGCCAGATGGGCGGTATAAAAATCAAATAAATAAATAAATACTAGCATGGGCACAGTGATGGGTTTTTGTTTAAATCAATACAGTGTAAGGGAAAAAAAGTGTGCTATAATGTTGTGCCATTTTAAATTATGTACAAGTATGCCAAATGAAATATGTACAGATGTGCCAGTAAAACTATTTCCAATCCAGGCTTTCAATTTGTTTGAGTATCATGTTTCAGCTACCAGTACATTAAAACCCCTACCCAGACTGCTATTTCCTTTCCTAATAAAATATTTCAATTTAACGACTGCCAGAAAAAATATTGAGATATTTGTATAGCATTTAAACTTAAATTCTCACTAGATGCTAAAATGACCAAGCTGACTTTGGATGCAACATGAGAAGATAAGATTCACTAGAAAAGACAATAACGGTAGGAAAAGTGGATGGTGGTAGGAAAAGAAGATCTCAATAAATGAAGCCACACCCATGAGTTTGAAAGATTTGAGCTGGGCTGTTAGTGATAAAACCTTTTGGAAGTCATTAACCCATAGAGTCACCATAGACAGTACATTAACAACAACAAAATTGCAATGGCTTATTTTTAAAAGTGTTGTTTATACAAATAAAGATCTCGAATTAGATCATCACTGATTTAGGAGCATGGACAGTAATAGGCACATTTTCCAGTCCAACCGTTTCCAGGAAACCCACATCACTGCAGCTAATCTAATCCTTTTAATGCACATTGACTGTGAGACAATGACATCATCAACCATCTCTCTCTCACACAGAGAGAGAGAGAGAGAGAGAGAGAGAGAGAGGCTTCCTTGTTTCCTCTGAGTTTAGCTGCAGTCTTCACCAAGGAAAGCAGAGAAATTTCATTGTTCCAGCAACCATTTATTGTTCTAAACTCTCTGTGCCCTTATGCAGAATGTTGGGTGGCCTGGTCGTCTCAAATGGGCGATTAAGAACTAATAGCTTTACAAAAGACTTGCTCCCTTAGAGAGCAAAAACTGCTATAGCTGGTTTGTTAACGGTGATATAGAGTTGATCAATGCTGCTAGCTGCCTTTTTGGACTCTCCTGTGGGGCGTGGGTGATTCTAGTGAACTTTAGCACTTTAACACTGTGAACCATGGCTGCCCCTCTTAGAGGCCATGTCTACCCCACCCCACCAGCAAGGGTGACCATTGGAGCAGGACAGACTCTTTGAGCCATCCCTTTAAAAAAAAACTGGATTCAAGAGGGAACCGTGGTAGCAAATCAGTTCTTTTGTGCATGGCATGTAAGTAATAAATAGGGTAACCACATCACAACCCAGCCCACTGGAATGGGTCATCAATAAGGGGTGTAAAGTATTTGGAGTGGCAATCATCTGCAGGGGAGAACATTAGTGGGTGACAGACCCTCTATGAGCAGGAGCCGTTGGGGGGGGGGGGGCAAATTCTGAAACTGAACTTAAGGATAACGCTTTCACACACTTGTTTGTTTGGCTTTTTTAATAAAAAAAAAACACAGAAAGAGGAAAAACCAACGGCATCCAAGAAAAGGAAGGGGAAAGCCAAGGCTAAGGTGAAGAAGAAAAGTTTGGTGCCGCCTGAGAATGCCGTAGTTGACCCTGACAGCGGCAGGACGGCAGCAGCAGGTAGGAGCAAAGTGGGAGCCATCACGGGCCTCTTCCAAAGCAACAAGGTTGCCCAAGAGAACCCCAGAGCTCTGGAAACATCTCTGCCCCCACCAGGTAAACGTCCATTTCTTAGAAGTGGTAGAAATATATGCAGCAGTGGCAATGCTATATTGGTACCTTTTGACATGCGGGGGTTCATCATGGCATGACATCCACAAGGGAAGTCCAGAAATGTGGGTAGCTGAATGGATCCCTAAGAACAAACTGACTCTAGCTGGTTGCAGCCCTGCCCGTTCCGTTGTAGGTCTTTTATAAAGCTAATGGATCTTAATCAGTAAAAGTGGTCACTGTGATGCCTTAGGGGTGATGGATCTGCTTAATCTCAACTCCCGCAGCTGTCTGTAAAGGTTACAAAAGCAGCTAACTGCCATGGATTTGCAGAGATTAATGTTGTGTCCTAGATAAAGGTTCCCACGGTGATCAACGCATGTCGTAAGAATGAACAAACAAATAAAAGCAATAATAATATAGAAGGATGGCTTTCTGAGAAGTGCCTCGACAAGGTACAGCAGAGTTTGGGTAATACAAGCTCTTTCGACCTGCTTTGCCTTTTTATGCGAATCCCGATATTCAAGAGCTGGAGATCGCTCCGGTTGGCTGAGTGGGATTTTGAACCCAGGTCTTCCAAGTCCTACTCAAAAATTCTAACCACTATACCATACAGGCTATATGCCTATAGTGAGGCTAGCAGGAAAACCCAAAGGGAACAGGAAAGGCTGAAGGGAGGCTATGGTGGCAGACAATCTCGGTAACCCTGATAGAATATTCCAATACTCAGCTGAGCAGAGGTGATGATTTTTAAAACCATATTGTGGTTGTTTTGTAGCCACTGCATTTTTGGAACAAATGACATCTTTCGCAAAACTGTAGAGTCAGTGGGATTTGATGGATAGTGTCGAACCTCTGAGAAAATCCCATCTCTGCCATACCGTGATGAGGTTGGCTTGGCCCTTTTTCTCAGCTGTAGGTTTCAACCTCTACAGCAGTAGTAAGAGCCTGCTTTACGAGACTGTTTGTAAGGAGAAGCCAGGTTGCAAAATACACTACAAATTATATTTACTGTATCCACAGAAATCCAAGTATCTGCTGAACAAACACTGGTGATGCTTTTTAGAAGCTATCACTGATCAATGCATCTAGAAAGAAAGTAATAATAATATAACTTAGCCCGGTCTGCAACTCTGCATTATAAAGCCAACATTTAATTACGATGCATAAGTACTCTTCTTCATTAAGACCCCTCTTATATAGAATGCTAGCATATCAGTTCTTAATTTGCTATTTTGTGCTTTTAAACTAATTACCAGCTTAGAACCCAATCCTAACTAGTCAAGAGCTGAGGCAGGCCAAAGCTGTGCCATGTACCACCCTCTGTGTGTCCAGAAATGTTGGAAAACACCGGGAACAGCATCACCTTGGCCCACCATTTGGTGGCAGCACAGTATCTTGGTTGAGTGTCCTCAGTCTGAGTCCAACACTCTTAACTATCACATTGGATTCAGACTGACCGGCTCTACCATTGGGCAAAGTGAGGGGGGCAACAATGTACATACAACTATGGGCAGTTTCCACAGATGCAAACCACAATGGATGAAACCATACTTCCTCGCTGTGTAGTGGCACCCTGAAGCAACCTTGGTGGAAGATGCCTGGAGGTGGAGAATTCCTTTGAATTCTGACGGGCCTGGGAAAAGTTACCGTTTGGGTGACAACTCCTAGAATTAAACAGTTTGGGAGTTTGAATGCCAGGAATAACTTTCCCACCCCCTGACTTCAGGTCTGCAGCAGTTTCATGGGATGATGTCTGCAGTGCAAAGGGCCATTCAGAATGGGGAGGAGGAGAAAAGGGAGAAAGGGGAGGGAGGGAGGACAGGATTTTTCCAATCACTTCTCTCTTCCACCTCTCCCTGCACCTTTGCCCTTCCTGGAGGTTAGCTGCTGCTATGAGACTTTTGCAATAAATATTAAGCACCATGGCCAGATCTCACTTAAAGTTACCATAAACTGCTGACCAAATTAATCCCCCATTATTAGCAAGATAATCTAGAGTCATTGTCAGAGTGATAACTACTATCAAACTTCCAGCCAATTCTTCCTGGCCATTTCTCTGAGTAACAACATCTCTTCTACTTATTTCCTTATGGCAAAGATAAAAGTGCTTTGTAGCACTCAGTAGAAACTTACTGTTCCATCTTTCTCTCCCACCCACCCCAAGGATTTTGACATTATTTCTTTGCACCATTTTGTCTCCTTGTGTGATTCTTCTGAGTAAGAAAAATGGGTCCCTGCTTTCATTTTTCCTCAAAATAATGTTATGCAGGGTAACAAAAAATTCCACATAACTTTTTTTTTTTGCAGTGTTTTAAGAGCATATTAATTACATGAAATCTGTAATAACGTCATCATATCTGTACCATAATAGGACCCAATAAAGCTGTGTGGAGCACACATTTGGGGCTGTATAGGTTGGATCGTCTACTTTTCTAGTCTGTGTTTGATGATATTTTAACTGACTGCAATTTGTATATCCCTTTATTTGATTTTGATACATCTTCTGTCTTCTGTTCTGTGACTTCCTTTGTGGATCTTGTATATGCCTGCTGTTGTGGGCATATTTTATGGAAATGAGGGATACAAAGAAAATAAATAAATATGATTGCAAATCAAACTATGTTTTTAAAAAAGGCGGCAGTACATTGATTACAGAAATGTATTTCATTGACTCATGCTGGTGCAACATTTGCTCACCCAGATCTCACCTCCAGTGTGTTTGTCTTTTTCCAGGTCAGCAAACAATAGAAGAAAAATAAGATATTGAAAAATAAAATACAAAGCCAGAACCATTCCAGACACAACAAAATGAGACCATTTCAGGCACTTTTGGTACTTGCCTCTCCACTGGGAGAGGGTTTTTGTGGGATGGCTCACGATATATCCGTAATGGTTATTGCAATTATCAATTAAGGAGTCCTTTCTCCTAGGCACCATGGTATTTGGGGGGTGGGGGGAGAGCACAGCTTCATAGTTTTGAGGCCTTTCTTGGGACAAACTGCAGGCAAATGACAGGCAGGACTGATGAGGAAGCAGGATTGACATTTGCTGGAGCGATGCTACAAGGTCCCCAAGCCTTTAAGAGCTGTATCAATCTTTCTCTTTATGATGCTTCTAATAGGAGAGGTTGCACCTGTGTAATCTCTGCCTGCTGTGCAGAAGTCTAAGGCATAGGACTCCACCACTGTGGAGCTGATGGCAGTCCCACTTCTCTGTCTATAACATGCTGCAAGTAGGCCCTAATGACCACTCATTTAGCATCTTGTGCATCCCTGGGACAAATGGTAGGGCTTAATTTTTCTAGAAAAATAAGTGTATGCATTTGTCAAATGTACAGCCTGCCTATCAAAGGAGCTATTTTCTTTCTGCTGTACTTTTGAACTGTAAAGAAAGAATAGAAAATCACAACACAAGGGTATCAAACTCCAATTATAACAAAAAGTTATTTCATACTGTTTTGATCAAATCTATACGTAGGGAAGGAAAGAGCGATTTTGTCCTTTGTTGAATGGTCCCGTGATTATTATTTAGACATGGGTCCTTTAACTAATAAGATCTTAATAAATTAGAGCTTTTGTACTAACATTCTTAGCTTAAGGAAAGCCATTCACAATGTTCCAGAAGCAAGCTTGAATTCAGCAAAGCTGGGGAGTATGCAACATTGAATGTAGTGGGACTTAACGTCTTGGGTAAAAATATAGAGAGTTAAAAGAAATAGTAGCCAAAGAAAAAGAAATATTTTGTATAATGGTAACATCAAAAAGAACCTGGAAAGTGTGAGTTGGGGAGTTGTAATCCCCCAAAAATGTAAAGTCTTCAGGCTCTTAGGTCAGATAAGTAAATGTCAAACATTGGAAGATACCACAAATACCAGGAGGAATGTATGTAAAATTCTGTGTTAGCATTATCTCTAGTAAATTAACCTAGGGATGACAGGTGAAATGGGAAGCATGCAATAAAAACCTTTTGGAAAAAAGAACAGGGCTCTTTTGCATGATGGTGGTCATGCGGCCAAGTCCATTTCAATTGCTCCATCCAGGCTAATACCCTCCAGATGTGCTGGACCACAAACCCCATTGTCCCCATGCTAGCTGGAGATAATGAGAATTGTAGTCCCACACATCTGGAGGTCACCAGCCTGGGGAAAGACACAATGGCTGTTATTTATATATGTGTACAGATCATTTTAGTGTCTCTTTTTAAGCATTTTTATGCTTCTTAAAACTAGTGGAGCAAAGTAATACAGCATTTACCCAATGTTAATCTGGACTAGAGTAGACCCATTGAAATCAGTGGGACTTAAGAAGGTTGTGATTAGCAAGTCCCATTCACTTCAGCCCTCTTTGGGACCTACATTGGATTTAGCCCCTCCAAAAGGGGGAGGAAAACCGAGAAGGAATTCTGTCAGCCATGTCTTCTTTCTTCCTCAGATTTGTATCGGAGAGCTATGATGGCTCTCAAAATGAAGCAGCAGGAGGGGCGGAAGCCACAGCCCATAACTACTCCCTGATCAGCTACCTCTGAACCAAGAGCGGAACCGAGGCAAAGAGGCACAGCGCCAGCAAGAGGGAGGATCTGGCTCCGAGGTGCTCCAAGTGTCTCTTCCTACAAAAGGTGTCCAGGACATTTCACTGGGAAGGTGTTCAAGTGAAGCTGGTGGTCAGTTTGAAAAAAGGCCCTTTGCAGATGAAAGACCAGTCTCAGGTGGGGAAGTTCCACTTCTGTGAAACCTCTCCTGCCTTGATCTCAGGAGCATTTTCAGCGACAGTCTTTGAGAAAGAAAGAAGAAAGGAGCGTGGCTTCAGATCTGAGACTCTCTCGTAGCAGAGATTCAAAAAGGCTGTTGTCGTTGTTTTGATGACAAGCCCCAGGATTCCCCTCAGCTTGGCCCCTGGCTCCGATCAGTCGGCATCCCCTTGGCAACACCATCTCCATGTTGTGCCCACTTGTACATCAGCGGGAGTTGTTATGAGTTTGGGATTTTAATCTCCGACAGTGTCACCACACTATTAAACTGTGCACAATTTCCCGAAGTAGCATAATAATTCAGGGGCTAGGTATTTATTACTTTGTACTTGTAAATATTTTTAAAATAAAAAAAATTATTTCAGAAGCGTTGAAGGACGCTTATTTTTATTTTTTTAGAAATAAGAAAAGCCCTTTTTAAAAAAACATGTATGTACCTGCATACCTATACGCTTCAGGTGCAAAAGATCAGGACACATCCTTTTCTGCTAACCAGGTCTGAAATAAATTGATGGCCAATTGGCCATTGAAAGTCACACATTGGGTATTCCTTGTTTTCTTGTGATTGTCCTGGGGAAGATGTCCTGCCTCCTGCTTCATCTGTCTCTAGGACATACGCCATTTTTTAAAATCCCATTTTCTCTTCAGTGACCTCAAGGTGGTGTGCATAGTTCTCCTCCTCTAGATGTTACTTTCACGCCAACTCTACCAGGTAGGTCAGGCTAAGAGAGAGTCGTTGTCTCAAGGTCACCCAGTGATTTTCACAGCTTGGTGGGGAATACAATCTAAATCCTCCAAAGTCTCAGCCTAATACTCTAAGCCAGTGATTGGCAATCATGGCTTTCAGATCTTATTCAAAAGCAGCCCTGTGGCACAGTGGTTAAACTGTAGTGCTGCAGTCAAGCCTCTGCTCATGACCCGAGTTCAATCCCAATGGGTTCGAGTAGCTGGCTCAAGGCTGACACAGCCTTCCACCCTTCCAAAGTAAGTAAAATGGGGTTGAGGGTGTTTTGCAAATTGTTGTTTGTATAATTATGTTGTAAACTGCCTAGAGCAGTGATGGCAAACCCGGCAGGCGGTGGTGGAAGTGGTGGAAGTGGAAGTGGTGGAAGTGGAAGTGGTGGCGGAAAGGGGAATCCCAGGCATGGAGGTGCCTCCAGACCCCACTCCGGATCCACCTCCAGTCGTGCCCAACCTCGTCACTGCCTATAGCTTGGTCGGCCTGCCGCCACCAGCGCCAGCTGCTCCGGATCCTGGCCCACCGCCTGTCGGGTGCTAGCTCCACAGCTGCAGCCGCCTTCTCAGGTTTGGCTGCCAGGGGTACCCTGTTTCCCCAAAAATAAGACCTAACCTGAAAATAAGTCCTAGTCTGATTTTTCAGGATGCTCGTAATATAAGCCCTACCCCAAAAATAAGCCCCATTTGAGTGAAACCCCGCCCTCCACCCTTGGGCAGCAACCAGAAGATGACATGACTGTAAAATAAAACATCCCCTGAAAATAAGCCCTAATGCGTTTTTTTGGAGCAAAAATTAATATAAGACCCTGTCTTATTTTTGGGGAAACACGGTAGCAATCCAGTGACTTATGGCTCACGTGCCCACAAAGAGGGCTCTGTGTGCCAGCTGTAGCACGCATGCCATAGGTTCACCATCGCTGGCCTAGAGAAAACTCTAAGCACTAGGGGGCAGTATAGGAGTCAAAACAACAGCAACCCTAGCCAGCAGAGGCAATGGAAAAATTATTGAGGGAGCTGCAGTCTAAGAAATGTTTGTAAGGCCACTATTGCCACTAAATCACATTTTGGTCCTTCCATTTTTGTCATGTTTGGGCAAATGCCTTGCTGTAGAACAGGGTTGCCATCAAGCTCAATGGGCCCAGGACAGCTTGGCCTCCTTAGGTGGACATTGCAGGGGCAGAAAGCAGCCACTCTCTGAATAGCACCATACTCAGTGGCTGACTTTAGGTGATCCTTCAATGAGCTGCATCTTAAAATCATGATGCTAGTACCTTCCCACTATGCAAGAGCTTCCCCATTAAAAACACAGAAATCTGATTTGCAGGACTGTCTACTACACTGACTGTCTATGACAAGATGGATTTTGGTTTTGTTCTTTTGGTGTGCAGTTGGAAAGGTAATACGACATGTCGTTGTAAAAATGGGGTGCAGAAAAATTTAACTCATTATGCATTGGAAGGCTTGCCATGAGTTGGAATTGATCTGGTGACACAGAATTATTTTATTACTATTAAATATGGGATATAGGGGATTGAAATTGGTATTCTTAGTAGCATGAACATAAAGAAACAGCTGGAGAAATTTAAAAGCATTCAAGGGCTGTTGTTAACCGGGGGGGGGGGGGGATGTGAAAGTTGATCCACAATAGATACATAACGGTGTCTTGGGATCCTAACTGTATAGCAGACAAATAGTGCTTATCCTATGGAGAAACTAGTTTGCTACTGATACAGGATGTAAACAAGAAGCAAAATGTGCTTTGGGTCCAGCTTTACCAGGGGCTATCTTCTTTCCCTTTAAATTCATTTCCCACTGATTCTGCAAATGATAAATTTCATTTAAAAATTGACAATTTGGTTCTTTAACTCAACCATCGGCGCAGTTGCCAAAGTCAAACCCTAAAACGGCCTAATAACTAAAGTGGAATTGAACGGTAGCTAAAAATGCTATCACCAGTGTGAACCCTGCTCTTTCTTTCTTTCTTTCTTTCTTTCTTTCTTTCTTTCTTTCTTTCTTTCTTTCTTTCTTTCTTTCTTTCTTTCTTTCTTTCTTGTGCCCAATAGGCAGAGCTTAGAAAGTTACTTATAAGAGTGCAAATAGTAATGCACAGAAATCTTCCTTCACCTAACAGTGGTTGGATGCTGCTCTAATTTCTTTTTTACAGATAGCTTTATTCTTTTCTTTTCTTTGAGGATGGGGGTGACTTTCCAAGATCTGCTCTTAAGACACCGGAAAAGTAGGTCAACATCAATCTTAGGAAGATGCTGATCTGCTTTTTCACCAGAGAAGACCGTTCCCCCCAGCCTGCCGAACATTAAACGTGGGGATTGGAGGACGGACTCTAGTTTTTTGCTGGATACAGGTGTTCTGTTTATCTTCTTGTGCTGCAATTCCGCCACTGCTGCTGCTGCAAAAACAAAACGAAACAAAAAAAAAAACTCCAACACTTTTTAAAATAAACAGTCTTAAAAGCCTAAACATTGTGCCACGCAAAGAAAAGCCAAAGTCCTAAACTCAAAGGATCCACACAGGGAGGCAGAAGCGCACCAGATTTGACAGCTCTGAAGAGTGAAAACCACTCTGTCTCTTTAAGAAGAGAGGGGGGGGGAAACTCCAGGGCTGGTCACGTGGAAGGGGCGGTCTCAGATTTCGGAAGTAGAAAGCATAGATCTAGGACCTTCTAAGAGGTTGGTCGGGTCATGTACAATCTACCAGGAAAAGTCAGGTAACCTGAACGCAGGCAAGCGGCGAGCGTAAAAGCGCAGCGTTTTTACGCACGTAGGAAGAAAGGCTTGGTCTGTTTCTCTTGCGCCGGTCGGTGGCCTTTGTTGAAAGCCTCTCCAGTTGACATAGGGTGGCCACCGAAAAGGATGACATGAATCGCCAAAGTGGAAGATAAAAGGGATCCTGACTGGTCTTTGCTTGTACGTGCTGCTTAATATATAATAGTAAATAATAGTAAGAATTATATATAACGTTAAAAATGGGCTAAGTCTTGGGAGATCTGGGGTCGAGTCCTTGAATCCCCACTGGACCACAAAAACCCACTGGAGGGTGGCATTACTAAAACTACCCCTTAAATATCCCACATATCCCTGAAACCTGTTAGGGTCGTTCTAAGTCGATTGCAGCATGACAGCGTATAACATAAATGTGCCATCAAGTAGACTGAGATATGGCGACCCTCCCAGAGTTTTCTATGTAGGAAGTCCTCAGAAGTGGTTTCCGAGTCTGTCTGTCCAAAGCTGCACAGAGGTTTCCAGCCCCAGCAGCCACATATGCTCCACTGGCCCTTTTCTCTGGAGACACAACGGGGAATTTGAATTCACAACTGCAGGTGCTCCAACCCATGGAGTTACAATAGTTTAGTTTATATGTACAGGTGCAAAATCAGATTCAAACAGAATTGTCATGTTGTTTTCTTCCTGGGGATAAACAAAACTGAGTTTAATGGAACTGCACTTTGGAGGACATGCGTCCTGAATATGTGGCTGCTCTCTTTCGCTTTGCTTTTTCTTTGCAACAACCCTGTGAGGTAGAGCCATTTGAGAAAGGGAAAAGAAGATTGGTTTGCGATCAGCTAGTAAGTTTCTTGGCAAAGGAAAGTCTAGCATTTGGATCTCCCAAACACCCATCTAACTCTCTTAACGACTTCCCCACATGAAACATTCTGTTCTTTTGTTAAAGTAAGTCAAGCAAGATGATGTAACAGAAGGCAGTCAAAGCATTTTTTACTACCTGGAGGACAAACTGTTACTTACATGTAACATAAATGTTAAAGGGGGGGGGGGATAATGGCCGAGCATGAATGTAGATATATGGGGAGAATTCAGTGATTTTGTCTTAATAAAGGGTAAGGGGCAAAACCCATTGCAAGAGTCTATACAATTCTGGAAGGGAAATAGGGCTCCATAGGGTAAATGGTTGCTACCCCCAAATGGTCCCAGTGAGAGGAAGTAGTGTGTAATTAGATAATTGTTTATTAGAATTTTTTTTTCTGTTTGCTTTTTGTTTTCTGTATAAAAATTTCTAAAAAGTGATGCCTACATAACTTGGCCAGAGATGGAATGTCTGCCCTTGTTCTGTGGCCTAGCAAAGGTTAGGCTGGGATTAAAGAAAACTGGCCCTCCAGAGGGGATTGGATGGCAGTGCCCGTCAACCCTAGCCAGCATCCCTAGTGGTGAGCAGCACCCTCTCCCTTCTGTTCCCCTGCAACCCGTTCACAGACATAGACTCTCTCTGATACCGGACAGTACCTTTTCCTTCTTGAGTCCTCTTGCTTACAAAGGGACTTGGATGGTGGGAGCAAGGCAGGGTGAGTGGTGGTGTTTTTTTTTCAGGTTTGTTAGCCCAGTCATGGAACAGTTTCTCTAGAGGAGGCACCTTTGGTCCCCAACATAGCTAGGTTTCCCCCCCACCAATAAGCACTAAAGATGGTCTTGTTTGTGTCGTATTTTTATTTAAAGTCAACCAGCATTTGTGGTTTTCCTGCTTCTGTCTGCTTTGTGTTGTTTGAATTGCTTGCTCCTTGGTTGTACTTTAATGCTGCTTATAACATGGTGTGTTTTGGGGAGGGGGGTTTGGTATCATGCTGGCTTTTGTATCTTTCCAGGGAAAAGTCGGATGCCAATCTTGGTATAAATGAATAGGTGCCATAACCAAGTGACTATCTTTCAGCCTACTTCCCCCTAAGCCAAGCAACTACATGAGCCATTGAGCACCGTCTCAGATTGGTTGCTTTTAATCTGAATTGAGAACAAGTCACAGGTATTGTAAGGAACCTTCTCCTTAGAGAAGTCATTCCACACTAGGGGAAGGAGCCAGCTGTCATTCCGAGCATCCACCATTTTCATAACCTAGACTGGGTGAGATCTAGTAAGTGCGTGGGTGGGCAACTCTGGGCAAGCGTCTGACCCTAGATTTCCAGTTACTCCCTTATTTGAGCTTAAAACTCTTAGCTGTGTACTTTGGTCCTTTCACACCAGCCTTACCAGGTAGGACACCCAAATAACCAAAAATAGCAAATAAAGCCCTTGTGGCTCAGGCATGTTCTTTAGGCACTCTCGCCCTTGCCCCAAGAATCACGCTGGGGTAAAATATTATAGACTATTTATTCAAAAAGAGTAAAAAGTTGCAAAACAAAGGAAATATAAAAAGATACAATTGTACTGGTTAAATGTAAAGCATCTAGGTATTAAGGAAGCTCCTGTAAGACTTTCCTATAAAACAATAAAATACTTACTAACTAATCGCTTTACTACTTAGTTGCTGGCTATTCTAAGTTACCGTTGCTAAGTCTCCAATCCATCATCGAAGGCTTTAAACCTATCTTCCATCTTCTTCTCCTTCTCCAACTTACGCTCACACACCAACGACTTGCTTAACCCCCCCTTTCTTCCATAACTTAAAACAAAGTCTCTATCCCATGATGGTATCCAGTCAGCATACAGTCCCTTGTCTGCAGCTCCACGCCCAACTTGTAACTTTCCACAGCTCCTTCTCTCATCCCAGGCTGGTACGCCGTTGGTAAGGAACGTTTTGGTTATCAGTTCTGAGAAACGACCTTGGCTCATCTTCACAGGAACAAAGATTCTGCAGGCGCGATGAAACACCTACAAATCCTGGGAAATAAGTACTACAAAACCCATATCCTCACTGGTATGAAGGCAGTTTACAATTCCCTGAAGCACAAGATCTCTCATGGACTTTTCACAATATTTTCTCCAGACTCCAGAACTCATTCCGTTGTCCATTCTGGTTCTGCCAGGTGCAGCTGGTCTTTCTCTGGCTTACTCGATTCCAAAGTCATTGGTATCGAGTTGGTGGATCAAGCCGTAGAAGATGCCGGATGGAACACTGCCTTCCATGGTATGTGAGTTTTCATGCATTTAGTCAAGGAAGCCTTTGGAGAGCACATTAATGTGGAAAGGATACAACACACAGTAGCTGAAACCTAGTGGCTTAGGATAAGAAAATCAGTGACTTTCAGGCAGATCTTAGGCAGGAAATAAAGAGTCCCTCCCACAGATAGGGGCAGCTTGATGCATGTGACCCTAAGAATTGTGGTGCAGAATTTTTATTTGTTGGTTAGGAGCGGATTGAAAGTTATGTGTTTTCTTATGCTGAGCAACAGGATTTCAGCCTGTATATCCCCAAGAAGGTTTGTTTTTTTATTCAGTGTGGGCCTGTGGCTCTTTCAATTTCAGAGACTGATGAGGGATGCAAAGCATCAAAACACTTGTTACTAGGCAATCTCTGTTAATTTCAGTGAAGCTTGGGGCCGAGGGTGTATTAGATGCCCAGACTGGAAAACTTGTTCACTCTCTCCTCCCCCAGTTGTTTAGACCAGCTTTCTCCAACCTGATACATCCAAGAGCCAAAGGACTGATTTGATTTATGTAAGTCGTTTGATTTCTATTCTGCCTTCCTCCCAAGACTGGGACTTGATGCAGCTCACAGCAAAATTAAATACAGGCTAGAAATTAAATAAAATACTGTTAGAAACAATGAAAGTGAAAATGCCAAAGCACAGTAGAATAAATTGAGATAATAATTTTTGGATTAAAAAGCAATTTAAAAGCTCATTAAGGAAGTACTGCACCTTCCACCATGGGTACTGTTTCCATGCCGATTGGTGCAGACAGGAGCTCTGCTCCAACATTTCTGGAAGACACCAGTTTGGGAAAGGATGGCCTGATCCTCATATTTATTTATTTATTCAATTTATACCCTGCCCATCTAGACCAAAGTCTACTCTGGGCGGCTAACAATAAGTTCATAAAACAATTTCATAAAAACAATAGCAGTATAAGATAACAACAACAACATAATATAATTCAAGATGGCAAAATAAATTAAATAATGACAGGAGGGAAGGCCTGCCTAAAAAGCCAGGTCTTGAGCCTGCTCTTAAAAGCACCCAGCGAGGGAGCCAGACAAATTTCTGGGGGGAGATTGTTCCAGAGGTGAGGGGCCACTGCCAAGAAGGCCCGGTTTCTTGTTCTTTCTTTCCGGGCCTCCCTCGGCGTTAGGCCCCTCAGCTGCCCATCTTGACTAAAGCGAGTGATTCGGGTAGATCTAGGTGGGAGGAGGCGTTCCGCTAGATATCGAGGTCCTAAACCAGTGGTCAGGGAACAGGGGTAAATTACCCCAAATGGGGTAAAAATGAAAATCTTGGGGGTAATGAGGACGTGACCCTAACCCCCTTCCCTCCTCCTCCTCCTCTTCTGCCCGGAGGGGGGGTCCCCGGCTGCCTGATTGCCCCCTTCCCGTCCCATTCCCCCGCCCGGCTGCAACCGAGCCACGGCAGATGGCGGCCGGCGCCGTATGGCAGCCGAGGCGGCCGCAGAGGGGCCAGCCATGGCGGAAGGCGAGGCCGGGGCGAGTGGCCGGAGCGCCCCAGCCAGGAGGAGCCTCTCCTTCCAGTGCCTGGAGAGGTGGATCGTGGCGGAGGGGGGCAGGCGCGGCCATGACGATGGCCCGGGCCAGGCTCAGCCTCCCAGCGCTGGGCCGCCGCCCCATCCCCATTCCCGGAGGAGTCCGTTGGGCGGCAGAGCCTCTCGCCCTCCATGCGGCAGCTGTCACAGCGCTCGATGGCGAGGCCCGTGGGAGCCCTGACACCGAGGCCCGACGCAGCCACCCTGGCGAGCAGCCGCCGGAACCGGTGCCAGTGCCGGTGCAGGAGGCGGCCCCCAGTGGGTGAGCCACCTGCTGCTCTTCGACGGCCGCCGAGCAGCCGCCCGCCGGTGGAGAAAGGGAACCGCCCCCGTGGGGCCAAGGACTGAGCGCGGCCCCGCCAGGTGGCGGCGGAGGTGGCCCGGGCATGGGTGGCGAGGCTTCGGCGGTGGTGCTAAACTGGCCACGCGTGACCGAGACGTGCGTGACCGATATCCTTCCTTTCAAATCAAGGGGGTAATGTCGGCGTATATAAATTTTTTAGGGGGTAAAAGGTAAAAAAGTTCCCTGACCCCTGTCCTAAACCATTTAGGGCTTTATATGTCATCATTAACACTTTGAAATCAATGCGGAAACGAACGGGCAGCCAATGCAAGGCAGCCAGAGTGGGGGAAATATGCTGATATTTTCTCACCCTGGTGAGAAGTCTGGCCGCAGTGTTCTGCACCATTTGAAGCTTCCGCATCAATCTCAAAGGTAGCCTCATGTAGAGCGCATTACAGTAGTCTAATCTCGAGACTACAAGCACATGGACCAGAGTGGTGAGCGCCCCATCATCAAGATACGGACGCAGCTGGGCAATCCGCCGAAGGTGGAAATAGGCGGAACGGACCACTAACGCTGTCATGATGATGGGATATGGAGTCAGAGAAATGTAAAATGGAGTCAGTCAGGTTCTGTATGGAGATGATTTAAGGGACATTGGAATGTGTTTTTCTAAGCGCCATGCGAGTGTTTTCCTGAAGACCGTTACAGCCAGGATCCAGATATCTCGAAGGCCAAATTCAGAGGCCCGTGGAAGACTCAACATTCCAAGCTTGTTACAGAAGAGATAAACAACACCTGGACTCTCATGGGAATAAGGAGAGGAGAGAGGTGGTACAATGTCTAAAAAGTTAATTGGTTAACAGCCAGAAAGGCCATGAAGAAGGGAGGAGTTAGGAGGGTAGAAAATGAACAATGGGTTATGTGAAAGTGATGGATGGTGATGGAGGAGAGTGGAATGTGATGGTTTGTGTGTTCCATGAAGGAGAGAGGATGTAAGTAAAGGAGAAAGAAGAAGAGGGGGGCTATCCCACTATAGCCTACCCTAGTTTAGCTTTTTAGTGTTTATTATTTTAAATGGGAAATAGTTATCTTATTTAACTGCAGTGATCTTTGAATATGTTTCTTGATGCTAATGCTTATGCAATATAAACTGATTTCTAATGAAACTCTATTTTTCTAATAAAAATTAATTATAAAAATCCTTATAAAGGACTGGTCTCTTGAACAGCAGGGTCTGGCTAAATCCAGGAATGGAGAGGGCCACAAACTAGCTATCATTTAAGAGTCCTACCTAACTGAGCTGTTGTGAGTTCTAAGGAATCACAAAGCCCATGTGCCTGTACTTGCAAAGTACTGAGTAAGTACAAAGTGTTCTTTTTAGGTCAGACTTGTTCAAAGGGCTTACGCTATGCCCTGCTGAAGTCTTGGGACTTGCCCCAGCGCAAAGGTGGTAGATAAGTGCCAGTCGAACTCTCTGGCCGAATGCCCAGCGGCCCTTTAGGGGGTCCAGTGCATCACAAACGCCACCTGGGTTTCCATGGTAAGCGCCAGATCCAGATGGACCCCCAAGCTGCGAACATCACTTTTCGTGGTGAGAGTCACTCCTCCAAAAGAGAGGGAGTTTCCCAAACCACTGATGGCGGGGCCACCCACCCTCAGGACCTCCGTCTTGTCCGGGTTCAGCCTCAGTCCATTCTCCTGCATCCGTCGCAGAACGGCCTCCAGGCAGTGCTGAAGGGACGAAACGGCATCCACTGTTGTTGGGAAAAAGGAGATGTAGAGCTGGGTGTCATCAGCGTACTGATGATACGAAGCCCCACACCCCTTGATGACCCCACCCAGTGGCCTCATGTAGATATTAAACAGCATTGGGGAGATAATCGAGCCCTGCAGAACCCCACAATTGAGACTCCATGGGGCCGAGACATTCTCCCCAAGCTGTACTCTCTGGGGACGGTCCTCCAAGAAGGACCGGAGCCAGGCAAGCACCAGGCCACCAATTCCCAACTCAGAGAGCCTTCCCAGGAGGATACCATGGTCGACGCTATCGAAGGCGGCTGAGATATCGAGGAGGACCAACAGAGACGTTTTGCCCCTGTCGGCCTCCCTCAACAGGTCATCAAACAGGGCAACCAATGCCGTTTCCGTGCCATGGCGCAGCCTGAAGCCCGACTGGAACAGATCCAGGGCGTTGGTTTCATCCAAAAGGGCCTGGAGCTGGTCAGCCACCACCCTCTCTACCACTTTGCTCAGGAAGGAAACATTGGCGACGGGCCTATAATTGCCAATATTGTCGGCCGCCAAACTTAGTTTCTTCCTAATGGGCCTAATGAGTGTCTCCTTGAGAGCAAGGGGAACCTCCCTTCCTGGAGAGACCCATTAATTATTGTAGTGGCCCACTTAGCTATCCTCCGTCTTTTGTTGCATCAGTCGGAGAAGAAAGAGCTACCTATGAGCTACCCTGTACAAAGACCGGAGAGAGAAACTGAAACTCACTTTGACAGTGTAATGGGGGAGTCACTGTCTGGTAAAGGCGAGGAGGAGGAGTGTGATGTGTCCCCAGCCAAAGTCTCCTGGAGACTTGGACCATATGCTGTTATTTTAAACTTGATAACCCTGTCCCTGTTTTTGAAACATTCCACCCACTTTTTGGCTGTTCAGCAGCAGATTCTTGAATGCAAGGCACCAAATTCTTGTCATGACTCATCTGAGCTGGGAGGTACCTGCCGAGCTTGGAGAAGCTTCCTTTTTGAGTGTCAACTCCCAGAATTCCCCACCCAGTAGCACGCAGTTGCTGTCTAAAACAAGAACATTTTAAATCCTAAAGATACCTCTCTTGATCATCACACCAATATTAGTATTTTTAAATAAAGTATATTCTATGATTTCTTGAAAATCTCCAAAGGAGAAGCTTCTGCTACTTCCCTTTCTGACTTTCTTGAAGAAGGGGGTCTATGGAGAGCATATTCTTGAAAAGCAATTGTTTTTCTCCAGATTCAGAAGATGGTGGGGGAGCTGCTTTAACGCCATCTCAGAGAAATTGAATTTTTCATAGGCTGTGCAACTCCGTAACTAACTTGGCACTCTCTTGACACAGGGATCTCCAACTGTGAATTTCACAGTGGGAAGGCAGACGTTGTCTTGCCTCCATTCCTGACAGCATGGACAGATGGCAAATCTCTTGGTGCTGTTGTGAACCCATCTAGAGCTGGACTCTGTAAGATGGTGCTTTTTTTTCTTTTTTTTGTAAGAAAAAACAAACAAAATTGCAGAGAGAATAATCACCACACCTTGGAAGTAACACATTAGATTAGATGTATCAATGTTAAAATCATCACTTTTCTGTTAAACAGGAGAAATGCATCTATTCACTTAAAAATGACATAAAGGTTATGTTAAAATGCTAGAAATGTTGCTTTTGAAACCTTATTCTTTTGATGCACAAAGTGTCCAATCTTCTTGTTAATACAAAAGTAGTTATTAATACTTAAAATCTGTAGTGCTTTCTCTAGGCTCTGTGAATCCCTAAGCTTGGGTCACTCTCTTCATCACAGTTGGGTTGGTTTTGCATTAATTGATTCTTAAGGTCAAACTAGGTACTAAAAGGAAAGTTTATTTCCCTTTCCCTTGGATTATAGGGTTTCCTGATACCCTGTTTCCCCTAAAATAAGACCTAACCTGAAAATAAGCCCTAGTATGATTTTTCAGGATGCTCGTAATATAAGCCCTACTCCAAAAATAAGCCCTAGTTAAGTGAAACACCGCCCTCCACCCTTGTGCAGCAACCAGAAGATGACATGACTGCATTTGAATAAATGTAGATGGTTGCACGTGACAAAAATAAAACATCCCCTGAAAATAAGCCCTAATGCGTTTTTTGGAGCAAAAATTAATATAAGACCCTGTCTTATTTTCGGGGAAACAGGGTAGATATGTGCTTCAGATATCAGACTTGCAAATTAAATCCATATTTATCTTCCAGTGACTAATCACAAAGCAAATCACTCTAAATGCAAGATACATTGTTGAGGATGGCCATGTATTATGACAAACATATGTCTTTCAGCCTTTGGGGACGCACCTTTTCTACAAAAATCTTAAGTGTATCATTGAGTTTGACCCTCAGGTCCTCAAAACAAACTCCCTTAGATCTGTACAGCATATAATTCTAGCAAGGTAGGCTGAAAATATTGTGCCAGATGGTACTGGTAGCCGTCTGAATTGTCCTGAGTGCTGATTCTTATGTAAAGCAAACAAACAAACAAACATAAACAGTACTAGTCATGCACATAAGTGGGACAAGCCCCTGGGTCCTTCCGATCACCTCCTTTGTGCTGAACCGCGCAGAGTAGTTGATTGACTAGATGGGCGGGGTATAAATGTAATAAATAAATAAATAAATAAATAAACCTGTTTAAATGGACAGCAATTTCCTGCTTATAAAGTAGGTGTTCTACCCATGGGCTCCCTCCCAAGCACAGCCCGTGTGAGCAATCCACAGCTTCCAAGCTGAAATCCTGCTGTTCGGCATTGTAAGTCACAACTAGAGGAGGCCCATGGAATCAGTGGGGATTTGGTGAGTCCATTCCTCTCTAAATTCCAGTGATTCAGTGGGCCTCCTCCAGTTGTGACTTCCTATGGTGAACAACAGGGTTTCAGCCACGGTGTGGGAACTGTCCATAATCCCCATTCAGAAATCTTCAGAAGCTCAGACAGGCTTAACAGGGCATTCCCTTCGTAGAGTTTGACACTCTGCAGTGGCCACAACCCTACTTCATGTGTGCGCCAGTGTAATTGCAGGAGCATAAATCACAGTGCCCAATAGCGCCTAGTTAGCCGTTCACTATTTGTATTCCTCATCTTCTACAAAAATCAGAAAAGCAGAATTTGTTAACTAATTGCAATTTGCCCGTCACTTACGCTATTGCAACTCTACTGGCATGCACAAGCAATAGGATGTTGGCTCCTCTTTAAAATGTGTTCGGTTTCTCCAGGGGGACTGCAAAGGCTCTCCGCATTTCTCAAGATTTGTGTTTTTGAGGGCCAACCTATTATTTGTTTTATGTTGGAATTCTCTATAAACATCGAGGGATTTTTGTCTTGCTTTGCTTGTCTTTTGTTCTCTCCTGTTTCCTGCCCTCTCAGATCACCGTGTGGGTGAGAGCAATTCGAAACTGGGCATCCATCCACAAGCTGGTGTGTGTTTTTTTCAAACCTGAAGGAGAAGCTATGCAGAACTTCCTTGAGTGAGGCTCCTGGATATTTCTTCCCCCCCCCCTCCCCAGTTCCCATAACAAATGCTCACAGCCAACAGAGGACACATGGAGCAAATTAGTAGGATGCTTCTTGGTTGGTTAGTTGTCCTTTGTATACAGAGTTTTGGTTAGGAAAACTGCTGATAAAGGCCCCCATCATGGCTATCTAACATGCCAGTTCCTGACAGAACAGTTCTAAGGATGTTAATGCAGAAATAGGTCATACTTTCCAGGAAGTTTGGTTTGAAAACCTGCTGTTGGAATCCTAGGTAAAGGTTCCCCTTGACATTGAGTCTGGTCGTGTGCAACTCTAGGGGGCGGTGCTCATCCCCGTCTCCAAGCCGTAGAGCCAGCGTTTGTCCGAAGACAGTTTCCGTGGTCATGTGGCCAGCGCGACTAGACACGGAAAGCCGTTACCTTCCCACCGTGGTGGTCCCTATTTATCTACTCGCATTTGCATGCTTTCGAACTGCTAGGTTGGCAGGAGCTGGGACAAGCGACGGGAGCTCACTCCGTCGCGTGGATTCGATCGTACGACGGCTGGTCTTCTGACCTTGCAGCACAGAGGCTTCTGCGGTTTAACGCGCAGCGCCACCACGTCTCTATTCCCTAGGATTCCACGTTGGAATCCTACACCTGCATAAATGTCATGTCATAAATTGTGGCAATAAATTGCTTTGAATTAATGAATCGACACTTGCATTGCTGGTCATAAGCCAGTTGACACCAAGAGAAATCTACAGTACAATTCTGGCCTTTTTTTTTTTTTAAAGTTGCACGACATTTCTGATAATGTTCCGTCTTTGCTTCTTTGCTTCTAACCACAGAAAAAGCCACATATATATAAAATTATGGATATGTGTGGGTAGCGGCACAGGTGTCGGGACCAGCCCAAGACCTTTTGCTGCCTGAGGCAGAAAAGCAAACTGCTGGACATCCCTTTCCAGAATGGAGGCCCACATTAGCCTAGCCCAGCCCAGCTGTTTTGGTGCCTGGGGCTCTTCTCTCACAGGCGCTCCTCTCTCTTCTTGGCAGTAATGAAACAACGTTGTTGATACATTAAATAGGTCATAATTTGTTCCTTTTTTGAACCTCAGTATCTGCTGCCTCAAACAGTTGCTCTCCTTTGCCTAAAGGTAGAGCCACCCCTTATAGCTATAGGTGAAGAGCGCATCCCTGTATTTAGACTGCACGGACAGGAATGGGCAGAGGAGGGTGAGAAAAGAGAAGCAAAGCCAGAACCTGATTGATTTCCTTTAGTATCTGTTTTCTGCACAGGTTTTGCTGCCCATTGGACTCCAGGGAAAAAAATTAGCCTTTTACCCCTCTTTTGGCTGTCCCAGTAGACCTTTTTATAACCACTGTGAACTGGTGCTGCTTTTTGCCCGCTGCTCTGCCCTCTGTCGTGGGTGGGCTGGATAGCTCCGTGAGTCAGGTCTCTGGCCGCATAGGTTGGGAATTCGGTTCCTCGCTGTGCCTCTACCAGCCTGCGTAGCCTTGGGCAAACTGCACCGTCCCAAAGCACCTCCCACCTCAGAAGAATGGAAAGAAAAGCCACCTTGAAAACTCTGGGAAGAGTCACCATTAAATCAGGGTCAATCTGACAACACACAGCTCTTAATTATTCATCTGATGTGGGCTTTGCCCTGAAAGATGGTAATCGGAGCTCCTTGAAGGGCCGAAGTACCTCTGTGGCACAATGAAATTGCTGCAGCCAGCTTTTCACCATCATTGTAATAATCTAGAGACTTGGATGAAAAATAAAATACCTTTATTTGTTCTTCATAGATGGTAGAATATAACTTCTGTTGACGTTGCATTTTTATTTATTTATTTATTTTGCCCAAGGAAACATGTCCTTTAGAAGTAATGCCTTTATAACCTTTCTGGCACATTTGATGTCTGGGGAAAACAGACAAAACAACACACATGCTGCCATCAAGTTGGAACTTGCTTATAGCAACCCTAATAGGGGTTTCAAGGTTAGTGAAATATTTAAGGAGTGGTTTTACCAGTTCCACACCCCCAGTGAGCTTCCATGGCTGAGTGGGGATTCGAACCCAGGTCTCCCGAGTTCTAGTCCACCATTCTATCAACTGTACCACACTGGGGATCTAGTACAATGACAAGCATAAAACAATCCTGGTGCTGGCAGAGTTGGTACACTGGGCCACGCTGGCTGAAGTATTCTGAGAACTATAGTCCAATCAAGTAATTTTTCCTGTTTCTTATGGCAGAGCCTGAACTGTCCAGGTAGGTGCACTGGTGGCAAACGGTGTTGGGTTTGATCATTTACCTGGAAATGAAGCTAAACCAGGTTACATTAACTGATCAGAAGAGCTCTGGATGCAACTCAGATCTTCAGGTGGTGGCAATTTCAGGAAGCAGGGCTTACACCCATTCCTGAAGACCTAACAAAGACCTGCAAGGGGCTACTGTGTTTCCATAGAGTAGGGATGGGCAGGTTTAGTGAGTCCGGGGAACAGCCTTCTGCCCCCAGCACCCTTTGGGGGGCCACACAGCTGACCAAAAAAAAAAACCAAATGCATATCAAAACAAAAAAGTAAACTTCCAGACACTTTCTGATTGGGAAAAAAAAATGGGTATTTGGAAAATGGTTGTTTGGGTGTTAAATCGTGGAACGGAGCTCTGTGATCTATTTTACAGTGAATCTCCACCTCTGGAAGTTTTCCAGAGTTGCTATTCACCTTTTCTTGTTGGAAAAGGGAAAAAAGGCTGGGTGGGTACACAAAAAAGTACCTGAGAGCTGAGTTTTACACGTGCCTATGGTAAAACAATTGTGATTTGTATTGTGATCCACAACATTTTAAGCAAGACCTGACCTAACATTGCCGGCTTATTGGGTCGTTGAGCCCCCGTTCAGACACAATAGTGATACCTATTCGCCACATCATAGGCAGGCAAGAACAGGCTTCCTGTTTGGTTTGGCAGTCTCGTATGAAGAGCAGGGTTTGTTTTCACTGTCCCTACATGGCTATGGCAGAGCACAGACTGTGAAGTCAGATGGGGAAATCAGGCTGCGTGGGAACCCCAAGGTTTCTTGCACCCCCTCAACCTCCACATTACTTCCCAAACAATATTTTTGCAAAAAAAAAAAGAAGAAAAAGGAGGCCATGGTACCTCTGGAATCCTCCAGGGGTGTAATTCTCCTGGAAAACAAGGTGTCCCCTTATCGTGTTCTAGCCAAAACCAAAAACTGGCAGTGGTTTTCTACACACACGTGGGTAGAGAAGGAGGCATTGGCTTCAGAGGGTGGGGAATGGTCTGTTGCTGTCTCCCTCATCTTATGTCTCCAGCTAAAGAAACATGCACAACAAGGCTGAAAGAAAGAGTATGCTAGAACGGGGGTGGGTGGGTTTTTTTTGTTTTGTTTTGTTTTGTTTTGTTTTGCAAGTCCTGTGAATCCACTCTGGGTCACAATCTGCATTTTGCGGGAACTCTCCGAGGTGCTGAATGCGATCCCCAAAATAGGTTCAGCAGCACCGTAGATAACTCCTGTGAAATAGTTTTCGAAGTGGTAGCCGTGTTAGTCTGTGCAAGCATTTCAACAAGAAAGATAAAACAAGACAAACGGGGGGGGGGGGGGAGAGAGAGAAGGTGTTGTGGCATATTTAGCATATAGCAGTTAGTCTTTAAGGTGCCATGGTGCCTTTTTTTTTTTTTTTTTTTTTGGTCCTTCTGTGAAGTACAGACTAAAATGCAGATAGATTTGCAGCGCGTCTGAAATGGAAGTCACCAGCCGGAGTACACAATCCGGATAAACCAATCTTGTTCTCTGTTAGGCAACTTCATGCATTAGTGCCGCTGAGGGCGGGGAGCTGGTGTTCCAGACTTCACTGGACTGTATCTCCTCTCATCCTGGTCTGCATGGGTGAGGGTGGGGAAGGGTAGAAGTTACAGCTCAATGACATGTGAGCGTTTCTTTGTTTTGAGCTTTGTAAACGAGACTCTTTGCTGACACTGAGGGGGGTGTCCTGCACTGTTATTTTTTTCACCATCACCTTTGCTCTTCAACACATAGACCTCAAAATAGAGGCAGCCAACCTTGAACAGCTCTGATGCAAGCCCCACGGAAACCAGGGGTGTGGGGAAGAGCTGTGGCACAGCCTACATTCACTTGCGTTGCAGTCAAGCTGTTAACAAATGAATGAGAAGCACGCCCTGCCAGCTTTGAGCCTCAGTAATTTATTGGCTACAGAGAAGTGGCAGAGTTCAAATTGTGTCACTTTTCAGCCGTGGTTGGGGATTTCCTGCTATCATTGTTGTCATTATTATTAAGGTGTACACAACACTGAAGCATTCATTATCTCAGTAATTATGTAGTGGCAAGCCCTAAATAATCTGTACTACAGACAACTGGGGCTTGGTGTAGGATTCCCCTGTGCCGTGGGAGAATAAGAAGAGTGCAGCCATGAGCCGAGAGGGGGGAAGGAATGGATGAACAGACGTTTGGACCACTCCTCTGAGTCAGGGAGAGATCCTTGATCGGTGAGTGACTTCTCCTCCTACTAGAAGGTCTTCCACATTTATGCTCTACCAAGGGTCCACTAGGCTTACCTGGTCACAAGGTTACCAACCTATTCCTTACCTTTTTCTCCTGCATTGTCTGCTACGAGCCTAAGGTCGCCTGTATGAAATCTTCCTCACTCCTTTATCATTGCAATAACCCTGCAAGGTAGGCCAGGCTGGGATAAAAATAAAAGGAACTGGGCCAAGGCCACCCAGTTGCTTTCTCTCATGGCTGAGTAGGGGCTGAAACCTGGCTCTCTCCAGTTCACATCCAACAGTCTAGCCTTGAGCCAACCAACCCTCACTATGATCACAGCCATGATGACACTACTGCTACAATTCTAATTATTACTGCTGCTGCTACTACTACTATTATTATTATTATTTGAAGGGGGCTTTGGAGAACAGGCATCCATCTTGTGTCACCGTCTCCTTTCTGTAACCGGTTTAGGGGCCAAGATAATAACCCTTCTTAACCACTGCATGAGCAGAAAAAAGAAACAGCTGCAGTGAGAGAAGCTTGACTGCCATTGAAAGGGCCTGTGATAGAATTGGGAGCGGAAGGGTTGGTTTTTCCAGATTTTGTTTCCAGCCCTGGTGGATCTTGCCAACCGGCCAGCAAATAGGATTCAGGACGGCTTCCTCCATTCACCAGGCCCTGTCTTGTCCTTCCTAAAGGTATTTTTGGATGCCTGGTTTTTGGGCAGGCGGCCTCTTGAAGCTGAGTGGGGCGGGGGGGGGGTGTTAGGACCCAGAGGTGGCTGAGCCAGGGAGGCAGCTTGCCCCCCCCCCCGTCTCTCTCTCTCTCTCTCTCTCTCTTTTGTCATCCTCGTTGCCTCTGCAGCCTCCCTCTCCCGATCGCCTTCAATGGTGACTGCCCACTCCGGACCCAGACCGGGTGCCAGACCAGCGCCGTGACACCCCCGAGCCCCCCCCCCCGATGGCCTCGCCCCGGACGGTAACCATCGTGGCCCTCTCGGTAGCCTTGGGACTCTTCTTTGTCTTCATGGGGACCATCAAACTGACCCCGCGGCTCAGCAAGGATGCTTACAGCGAGATGGTGAGTCCGTCCTCCGAGCGGCTCCGGGAGACATCTTGCGGGCGCCCGCGGCGGGCAAGCGGGATCAGCCCCCGGGGAGCCCCGGGGGGGGGGGGGAGGGAGGAAGCCCTGCAGAGCGCGGACAGGCGGGAGGAGGGGAAGGGGGCCCCGGGGTGGGGGTGGGGTGGGGGGGCCCCCGGTGCAGCCGGTGCATCCCTGGCCGGATTGGACCGGGAGCAGGAAAAAAAAACCTGGATCTGCTCCGGCGGCTGCCCAAATCCTGGGAGTGCGGAGTTTACGTCCTTCTGGCATTTCTTTTGCAGGCTCCCTCTTTGCCTGCCACCCCACCGAGCAAAGCAAACAAACAATAATATGGGATGGGGGGGGGGAGAAAGGAGGCGGGAGGGGAAAAGATGGAGAGAGCCTGGCACAGCCTCCCCCCCCCCCGACTTGTCTGCTGGCAGAGCGGCCCCGCTTCCCAGGGACCCACCAGGGAGCAGCCAGGCGTGGCGCCTCGGGGGGAGCAAAGGACGCGCCCAGCCCCCCGGGAGTGGGGTGGGTGGGGGGCGAGGTGTCTCCCGCTAAACCATTCCGCTCTCTTTGCCCGGAAAACAGAGCCAGCCGGTCAGCAGGAGGGAGGCCCTGGCAGCCGGCAGATCCCCAGCCATCAAGGGCACATTGCCCGATTTGTTGTGGGGATGGTGATGACTTGGGGGTGATGGTGAGAGGAAGAGTGGGATGCTACTGTGTAGCTGGAGGTGCCGACATGCCGTGGGTTCTGCCTGCCAAAGGGCAATGGGATCTTATTCTGCCTCTCCCCCCCCCCTTTTTTTTTTTTCTTCCCAAGAGAAGGTTCTGGAAAATTGCAAGTTGTGGGTCCATCATCAGCTGGGGATTTCTAGCTGCAGGAGGAGATGCAGCCTCTTATTCCCCCAGAGAGCTTTCTGGCCTTTCCTGGTCCTTGCCCAGAGTGAGCCCCCACCTGGGGCTCACCCCACCACCACCACCACCACCACCACCGGATCGGTCCAGGCTGCCCAGCCGCCTTTTTGGTGGCCCTGCCTTCTCCAGGGTGTTTGGCTCACCCATCTGTGGCATGTTTGGCCCTTGAAATGGCTGGAGTGCCTGGGAGTCTTGAGAAACCACCGTGGAACTTTCTAGCAGGTTCTAATTTTTTGCCTCACCACAGCCGCGAATGTCGGAGGAATGAATCTCTGCCACGCTGTTTGTGCCAAGCGGCCTCCCTGGAGGGCTGGCAAAGTTTGTTAAGAAGAAAGCCGTAAAGGGCAGGCGCAGCCATGTTAAATCGCCTCAAGCTGACGGTGAAACTGCAATGAGACCTTAGGTTCACGAACACTGGTGCTCTCGTTACTGTGTCTTCGGTTGATTTGTTTATTTATTTGTGCATTTTGTCCTTCTTCCTCAGCATCACGATTAACAGCTTCTTCTTCTTTTTTGCCACAGACTTTTAAACACAGAAAGCCAGGATGATATTCTCATTTTAAAAATGGGGACACCATAGCCCAACTTTTGTTCTCTTCTTTCCACTGCTCCTCCTCTTGACACATCTCCCAATCTCCAGAGGATGATGATGATGAAGAAGCCTGGAAAATGTGCCTTCTTCCTTTAGTACTATCCCTGTTCTGTTGGGAGAGCTGGCTCATTTTTTCAGTGTGAGCTTGGAATTTCCAAATAATGGAAGCAGGAGAGTGAAAATTAGCCTGCTAAAATATCCCTCATTCTGGTGCCCTCTATTTATGTTGGATTACAATTCCAATGGTCTCCATCCATCATTCCTGCTCTAGCTCAAGGTGATAGGGGTTGTAGTCCGTTACATCTGAGGGGAACCAAGTATGGGAAGACTGGCTAACTAGTTTTTGTTGCAGTGCTCATTAACTCTACATCTAGAGAGCCTTTACATTCCAGCTATTCCTGGGTGGCCATGTTGCTTTTGGGGCCTCTCCCAAGAAAAATCCTAGCTTTCCCAAACTGAGTGTGTATATTTCTTCATAACAAATTAAACATTGAATGGAATGGACCCAATTTGGTTCCATTGTCTTTTGCTACGAAACAAGTGACAAGACCAGTGTTCCTTCTGGGTTTCACAGGGGCACCCAGAAGCCATTTTCTGATTCTTTTTTTTTTTCAGATGTCTCAAACATGCCATCATGATAAAAGCAGTCACTTCATTAGGCTGCCATTTTGCAGTGGCCACCCTTCCCCCACAGCCCCAAATGTCCTTGAGTGATACAACACCCTGGGATTTGTGATGAAAACAAAATGGCAGCCACCAGAAGGCAAATCTCAAGAACCACGAGCAGCCACTTTTTTTTTAATAACAGGAAAAACAATGACATAATTCAGTGATTCCCAACCTTGGGTCACCCAGGTGTTCTTGGACTGCAGCTCCCAGAAACCCCAACCAGCACAGCTGGTGGCAAATGCTTCTGGGAATTGCAGTTCAAGAACACCTGGGTGACCCAAGGTTGGGGACCATTGACATAGTAAACGTGATGTTCATAAATAAATACTATTAACTGGGATAGAGTGCTGATATGAACCGTAATGGAGATGTTAGTGATGTATAGAATTACTCTTGAGTGGGTAACTAGCCGGCCTAACTAGGACAAGACTTCCAACTCAAAGAAGGCTGCTATCCTGGCATGTGGGAGTTTGGCAACTTTTTTTTCCTTTTGAAAATTAACTACCGAGGATGCAATTAATAAGAAAAGAAAAATGTTCTTTCGAAATAGGGATAGCAAAAGAAGCCAATCTCTTCCAATTATGGTTTAGATAATATAGATATTAATTAGGCTAAATAATTAGCTATTAATTAGTAGTTACAGATGTTCCTCATAAAATAAGTCTAAATTTATTGGTGGTTGATTTTAAAGGATTAATCCATTTTAATCTGCATACATCTGCATAGGAGAAAACCAATTGTTCTCAAGGAAAAAAATAGTGTTTTTGTACAGTGAATACATACATGCCAGACATCATCTAAGACTAAGATAGTTTCCCTGATCCAGAGAATTACTCTTAAAATGGTGTTTGGCCTGTCTAGATTTATTTGTACTTATATTTTAAAAAATTATCTGCACCTTTAAAATATCTGTTCATAAGGGATGCCTTTTAACTAATCAAGTTTGTTTAGTTAATCAATCAATCAATTAACAAAGACTCTAATCTGGAATTTCTTCTATGTTGAAATGTATAGGATTGCACTGAAACATAACAAGCCTATCATATTTGTTCAGCACCCCTCTGGAGTGTTAATGAGAGTAATTTTGGCTGCTAAATTCCATAAAGTCTCAGTCTCTTATCTCCCACCCCTTCAGGAGGTAGACATGTGGGGACAAATTAGATGTGGCAGAAACTTCATCCTCGTATGCCTAAATCTACCATACATGGGGCTAGTCCTTACTGTGTTCCTATGACAGGAACTTATCAGCTTTTGGAAAAACAGAGACAGGATCCATGAATGATGGACGTTTGTGTGGTCAGTGGTGTTGTTTGGTCTTTGCTTATGAACTATAAGCACTGTTGTTTTAGAGGCTGCAAAAAAATGGAAAACAGTGTATCTGATAATCCAGTTCTCTGTTTTCACTCAGACGTGAGTCTCACTGCGGTGTATCAGCCTTACTGGTACATAAGTGTGCTGCATGTCCTGAAAGCTAGGTTTAAAATCTTCTGTATAAATAAATATATGAGATGTCAGGCCAGGTCACTTTAAAGATTACCTACTCTTGGATGCACTTACACTAGTAGCAGCTTCCATGTCTGTGCTCTTGGTGCTCGGAAATAAGCAAAAAAAAAAAATTGCCTTTTCTGTGGTAGCACCATGGCTTTGGGATATTTGGTGCAACAGACAAATCAGACTCTGAGCCATTTTCATCTGGTGCTTTCATTTCAGCATACTTTCAGTGTACCATATCAGGTCTTTCTGCCATTTGATTTTACTACGATTCTTGTTCCAAAAGACCACTTGTTCAGAGCTGCTTTTAATTAATTGCACAATTGTATATCGTGATTACTCTTTTTTTGTTTGTTTTTATTTGTTGCTGTGTGAATTGCCCTGAATTTCAATCCATTTCTCCGGACAGATGGAGTACAATATTGAGGCCCCTGGGGGCGTTTATACACATTGTACATGGTTGAGGAGATAAGGTCCAAATGCAGTGGGAGAAAGAAGATGGCAATTGCCTTATTAACACAAGTAATGAATGTTCAGATTGTTCATTACATAGACATCCTGGCAATAGTAATGGGCTAATGCAAAACAGCTGTTAGCTAATCCACAAGCTTAGGCCTCAGCCTTTGAAGTGCTGAAGCAATGGATTCTGTTCTGATGGGGAAAATGAGTGTTTTAAGGCCAGAATAAAATAAATTTAGTGTTGCACTTCATGTGTCTGAAGAAGTGGATTGTAATCCATGAAACCTCACTCTAATCTCAAAGGTGGCACAAGGCTATTTTTGTTATACATGCTGAAACACACTTACATGGCATTGAACATGGTTTTATGCGGCCAGCCACTTTAAATAGGTCGGTTTTGTTGTGCTTCCTCATCGCTCCTACGTGTGCGAAAGGCTTTTAGTGCTTAGCGGAAAATATTCAATGATATGGGGTAATATAAATGCAGGAAGGACCTTGCCTCAGTGCATGCTGTTTTAGTTACCTTCTGAGAACTTTGCAGGCTGTTAATGGAAACTTCTGGCCTGTAAGTCTGTCTGTGAGAGAGAAGGAAGGTATATGTCAGGTCCCAACTGATGCCGAATTCCATGTTCTTGTTCTTTTGCTTGCAGAAGCGAGCTTACAAGAGCTATGTCCGCGCACTGCCCATGCTTAAGAAGATGGGGGTCAGCTCTATAATCCTCCGCAAGAGCATCGGCGCCATCGAGGTGGCCTGCGGCATTGTCATGACACTGGTTCCTGGCCGTCCCAAGGATGTAGCTAACTTTGTGCTGCTGCTGCTCGTCCTGGCTGTGCTCTTCTTCCACCAGCTGGTGGGCGACCCGCTCAAGCGCTATGCCCATGCCTTGGTCTTTGGGATCCTGCTTACCTGCCGCCTACTCATCGCCCGCCAGCCGGAAGACCAGCTGCCGGAGAAGAGGACCCTGGCCGTGAATGGAGAGGAGCAACCCCTTCTTGCAGAAGCCGTCCCAGAGAAGGGCAAAATCAAGGTGTCCTAGTGGGGTGCCCTTGAGGGACACACGGACCCTCCATGCAGCTCTCTCCCCAAAACACCTTAAAAGATTTATGTTTCTTTTCTTTTCTGGTTTTGTAAAGGGTTACGTATTGGAGCATGGGGTAAACCTTAAGTTTGCCAGCTAAATAACAACTTGGCTTGTACACCCCAAACGTCTAGAGCTGCTCTCTGCTGTACCTTCCCCCACATGTGTAGACTTGACCTAATTTAATGGATCTAGAGGGAAATTAGTGTACCATGTGTTGAGTGTGTGTGCACATGTCTATGTGTATGTATGAATGAGAGGGAGGTAGGTGGTTTAACTGCTCAACTCAAACTGCCTCTGAATCGGTCTGTATTCTTTAGGGGTGAAAGGGGAGGGAAGGAAACTCTTAATCCTGTGCTTGCACACTGGCCCAGACTTTTCCACTCTTTACCCAGTGCCTAGCACCGGAGTGAGGAACCCCTTTTTCTTGCTTCACATGAGCCAAAAGGTGTAACCCATCCACCGCTCTCCACAGAGAATACAGAACACTGTATACCCGGTAAGGAGCCTTGGAGTTGTCAC
Source organism: Intellagama lesueurii (assembly GCA_037013535.1). Classification (NCBI taxonomy): domain Eukaryota; kingdom Metazoa; phylum Chordata; class Lepidosauria; order Squamata; family Agamidae; genus Intellagama; species Intellagama lesueurii. Next base: position 22,508,097 of record JBAJHW010000010.1, on the reverse strand, counting down.
CTCTCCCAAACCTGTCTGTGTTGCTGTCAAAAGGCCAGTGACTGCTCACTCTCTGCCTACACATAAACCTGCTTCATCTTGCCATCCGTTCACCTTGACTTTAAAGAGTGACAGGTTCCTGTGGGAGGGTGAGGGCTTGACTCTAAGAAAAGGATTCCTGTTCCATCCCACAGAAGGATCTAATGAGCTAAGACATGCTGCAGCCTCCAGTAAAAAGCTGTTTCCATTGTGTTCGTGCTGAGCTTGTTGGGGGGGAAAGGAAAAGTTAAGCTGTCATGAGAAAGAAATATAATTTTTTAAAAAGTATGTTGCCTTTCTTCGTATTGTTGTTTGCATTCTCTTCCTCCCACCCTTCTTTTTCTCCCCCTTAATTTATAAAAATAAACTTTTTGAAATTTGGAGGAAAACTGCCTTGTACGTTGTTCAATGTTATGTGTGTGATGTAACAAAGACACTTTATATCTACCTGCTGCAATTTGTTAATTTCTCGAAAGCAGAGAGGTGAACCGGAAACTCCAGAATTTATAAGGGAGGATTTGATTATTTCATCTCACCTTGGCAGCTGATATGCTTTCCTTGAACGTAGTGAAAAATATTCTACTAATTATTCTCAAATGATTAGTGGGGAAAACTTTAAAGGCAATCTTCCTAAATAAAAATGAGCACAGTGTTCTGGAAGTCTCAGACACACAATGTATTTTGAATGAAATAAAGCAAATTACTGAAAAATTTTCTACCTCAAAGCAAAACTCATTATAGAAAAGGATGGTATAGCTAGCTCCTAAGTCTCACTGTTGTTGAGGTGGAAATCTCCTCAAAGCTACAGATGTTTCCCTTTAGGAGAAACAGGCTAAACTTGGTCCCAAATCATCATAGTTTTGAAGTGATTCCTTAAAAATAACAAGTTAATTGTCAATACAATTTGTTTTCAACAATAAAGTTATTTTACTATTGCAACAGAATAAGGGATGCAGTAATTCCTTTACACATATGGGTGTATCTGTAACTGGTCTACTATAAACCTTTGACTGTGAAGGAGGAATGTGACATGGTTCAAGTAGCTGGCTCATGCTGAGATCCTCTGCTTTGTTGTGGGTGAAGTCCTGACAAGGTGGATGGGAGGAGAGTCTGGTTTTTTAAACTTTTCTTACTGCACTGGCAGAACCATGTAGTGTCAAACTGCTTGTTCTGAAGTAAGTCCATTTGCAGAAGCATTGAGGCGACACAAGCAGAGGGTGGCAATAAGCCGAATTGGGCCACTAAAAAGTCAAGAAGATTTTTTGCCTCTTATTTTGTTGACTGCCACTAGTATTTTTGTGCTGCATGCCTCTTACAGAAGTTTGAGGTGTCAGGCAGGGCAACTAGGAAATCTGTGGGAATCCAAGCTGGGCCTTCATTTTAGTAAGGTGTAGAGCCTGAAAATCCATACATTTATTACATCTGTTTCATGGAGAATCTAAAAGTCTGCTATGTCTTCCTTGGCAGTCTGCCATCACAGACCTTTTTCTTCAGCTTTTCGTAATGAACAATTCTATAGAGTATGACATTTGGTCTTCTTTTTCACTTTTTAGAAAAACAATGGTGTAATTAACCTGCACAGTTTAATGAGCTGAATTATAACTACTTGATTTTAAGAACTGAATGAGAACTAGTTGAGCCTGTATTAGATGAACCCCGGGAAAGAATCTGAGTCTCCCAACAACCAAACCGTATTGCAGGGAGTAGGAAGGGAAATAAAAAGGCTGAGTTAGGATGGGCTGCCTAAAGCTACCTAGTGAAATCCACGACAGGAGGGCACCTGACAGCTTAATTAAATTTTGCTTGGAAGGAAATTCTTCCATGTTTCATGGGACTTACTCCAAGTTGCCACTTTAGGCAGCCACTAAGCTACATCAGAAAGCCTTGTCTCCTTTCTTGGGAGTAAAGGGTGCAGGTTTCTGATCTACGATGAAACTTGGAAAATTTGAGTACAGTATTAATAGGAGCACCATTTGGCACCACATGGAAAATGCCCTGTGAAACTACGGATGAGGCTATCTTTTTGTAAGTATCTGTTCATAACGTGATTTACTCACAAATAAGGAGAAAAGCGGGATAAAATATTTTAAATAAATAAATAACAGATTTACAGAGAAATAAAAGTTTATTTATTTCTGTGACATAGCCCGTAACCGTTCCATACAGCAATATTAACACCCACTGCTAACAGCACCCGCCCATTGGCTCCCGTTCCCTGTGAGCATGCGCGCCTCTGCTCGACTCCACGCCAGAGCCCCTCCCGCTTCCACTCCCAGGTCTGCCTCGAGAGTCTCTAATGAGATCATCGTTTGGTGCCGCATCCGAGGGAAGGAGGAGGGGGGGGCAAGAGGAAGCTTTGCGCATGCCCGTACTACTGGGCGAGTTTCTGGCCCCGCCCCACTCCGGCGCCTGGAGCACGATTTGCGCATGCGTAGAGGGGAAAAAATTTAAACCGAAGGGCGGTTAAGAGGAAGGGCGTGTCGACGGGATTGTGGTGAGAAGGAAGGCCAAGGTAGGAGTCGCGGGTCGAGAAGGAAGGAGGCCAAGAGGTTCTGAATTATTTCAAAGGGGAAGCGGAGGCCTTTCCTCGGAGGGGCAGAGGGTCTGAGGCTGCCGAAAGCGGGAAGGAGGAGCCGGTGGTGTGTCAGGCCCCGCCAAGGGCTCGGAAGGAAGAGGTTGCCTGACAGGAATCAAAGATTGTGGCCCAGCAGGGCTCGCGTGGTTGTCGAGGGGCGCCTTCCCCTGGTAAAGGCCGCCCGGCGGTGGCATTTACATTTATACGTCGCTTGCTTGCTCATATACTCGGAGAGAGGGAGAAGTACAGCTTCCGATAAAGAACGCCCTGCTTTCTGCTGCCGCTCACTTCGCTTCTCTCCTTTTCTTTTTCCCTCTCTCCCCCCCCCCCAACTGGGCTAGGCGTTCAGCAGTGCGGGGGCCGTTGGGGGTCCAGCAAGATGATGCCCCTTTTTCCTTAATGGCCCCAACCTCTACTGCACCTTCCTCTGATCCTTTTTGCCTACCATCACCTTTGGGGCTCTGTGAAGAACTAACTCTGCTGCATGCAGATCTCTGGTAGGACACTTCATTTAAAAAAATAAAATAATTAAAAATGGTTTGTAGACTGTCTCGGAGGCTTATTGTCATGCATAGTTTAAATAAATTGGCAAATTTAGAATGGTTGTTATGAACAATCATTGGGTTTATCATCAGCGCAGTTATGGGAGACCAAACCTTTTGTGTTTCCTTGTGAGTTGAATCCAGTGTTTACAATTTTTCTATATTACTGTCTGTGTTTCTATAGTATGCACGTACACCTACAACTGAGCTTAATGCTTGATATGTCTGAACACAAGTTTATATAATTTGCTGTGCTTTTAACTGCTTTGTCTATTGATCATTTGTGAGCCACCTTTGGTTCTGTAAGTGAGAGAAAAGTGGCATAGAAAATAAATAAACAAACTACTGTAGAGGCATAGGTGGAGAACTTGTGGACCCCAGCGTAGGTGCTGCCTTTCTCCCCATGGGGATCCAAGATGACTCACAACAGATTAAAAAAAATCTATAAAACAAGCACAGCGTAGCCGGATCGGGGGGGGGGGGGGGGGAGAAGGAAAGTGCTTAAGCTTGTAGGGAAGCAAAACTTTTTGCCATAATGCTAAATTATGGTCTAAAGTTGTTGGCTGAAATCTTGTTTGTGCAGTTATGCCATGTAAAGAAAAGGGTGTCATCAACCTTGCATGGCATAGCTGTCTAACAGGATTTCAACAATTATTTCCCAACTAAGCTCTTTTGTGTAAATAAGATACTGTATGTTTGACAAATGACATTTCATGTATACTGTAAGAGGCCTGGAGCTTTTGTACTCTGAACAGCCTAGGTGCTTGATATCACCATCTATTATGCACCATGGAATATAGTTGGCATTACTTTGTAAAGAGAAGTTCATTAGTATGCCAGAAACCTATTCTGTGCCTTTGAAGAGCCTGCAGTCAGTCCAAAATACCACAGTGAGAATGTTGCTGGGCTTTTGCTTAAGGAGCACATTATTACTGCCTGCAAAGTCTGCAGTGGTTACCTGTTTGGTTCCAGGTACAATTCAAAGAATTGGTAATGACCTTTAAAGCCCTAATTGGCTTAGGACCAGAATATACGTATTAGAAACTGTCTGCTGCAATACTTGTCTGTCTGTACAGTATCCAAATTATGGTACTGCTGAAAAAAATGGTTGCACAAGTCTGAAATTCCCTTCCCTACAGCGGCTAAGCTGTCACCCTTTTTTCATTGCAGTTTGCTTTATGGTGACAACCTTCCTATTTAGACAGTCATAAACTTTTGCATGTTATGCAGTATATATATTTTATTATATTCGTTGTATTGCTTGCTAGTTACCCTGAGTGGTATATAAACACTAGAACATGTTGAAAAAAAGAAGCAACAGATGTATACATCTGTGTATTCTTTTGTGTATTTCAAAATGGAACTCTTACACTTTCCTAAAGATTGCTTTGTTGTGACTACTACTGTAAGCTAATTAGGTTCACAGAGGTATTTAGGACCATTTCCCTTCTCTTGCAGGTAGTTCCCCACTCAGTTTTGGCATACAGCCTGGATACTGTTGAAGAGAAAGTCAATACTGACAAATGACAATAACTGGCCTTGTCTTGCACTTCTTTCCTTGCACTTGGAAAGGATGAAGAAAGGCATAAGTGCTAAGAAGTCAAAGCAAGCTTTGCCAGTTAGTTCTAGTAAACAAACCGATCTTTCAGTTTGGACAACAAGTGTCAAAAAGACCACTGGCCACAAAAGTGCACAGAAATATGGAGAGCAACAGAGGTCTGCAAGTGAAGAGACAGACCATTACCAAGATCCTCTTGAAGAAGCTCTGAGCTATTTGGAAAAAAGTAAGAACACATGAGGACTAAATGTGCATTCCATAAGCTATGGTGGCCTCCATTTTTCCCCAGACCTCTACTTGCATCATTTGTTTATATAGCAAGAAAGATAGAAAATAACAACAGAGGGAGGAAATAGGAAAAGAAACTTAAGTCTAAATGTAAACTTTACTCAAGGTAGTCATTTTCCATTGGAAAAAGCAGGTCATGGAAAAAATATTTTCCAAAGTTCTGGGGAAAAGTTATGGGAGTTGGCATTGCAGGTCCTGCAAATTATAATCCTGTAGAGCAGGGCTGGGTCACATGATCTTTAAATTTTGAGGGCAGGGAGGAAGAAAGAATTGTCTCAAATTCCTCTTTGGGCAATTTTGTCATGTTTTCTTGGCATCTTAGGGTTCTTGGGGCCCTTTACATACCAAGAAACATAGTCATTAAAAAAAAAAGTACTGTATTTTAGACCCTGGAGAATACAAGGAAGCTGTTTCAGTTTACAAAAAAAAAGCAATTATAAAGTGTTCCCTCCCCCACATGTTGTGCAGGAGTGGACACAGTCCTTTAATGTCCACGGGTAGGTTTATGTGGCTTCCCAAATTTCTGGAGGTTGCCAACCCCTGATGTAAAGATACTGGTTTTTCCAGTAGCGATGTATGGAAGTGAGAGCTGGACCATAAAGAAGGCTGACCGCCGAAGAATTGATGCTTTTGAATTGTGGTGCTGGAGGAGACTCTTGAGAGTCCCCTGGACTGCAAGGAAAACAAACCTATCCATTCTAAAGGAAATCAACCCTGAGTGCTCACTGGAAGGACAAATCCTGAAGCTGAGGCTCCAATACTTTGGCCATCTCATGAGAAGAGAAGGCTCCCTGGAAAAGACCCTGATGTTGGGAAAGTGTGAAGGCAAGAGGAGAAGGGGACAACAGAGGACGAGATGGTTGGACAGTGTCATCGAAGCTACCAACATGAATTTGACCCAACTCCGGGAGGCAGTGGAAGACAGGAGGGCCTGGTGTGCTCTGGTCCATGGGGTCATGAAGAGTCGGACACGACTTAACGACTAAACAACAACAAAAAATTACCAACATGTAGATAAGGAGCTAAGGAAGAAAAATCCCCATTGGCTGCCATACTTTGGCACATCATGAAAAGGCAAAACTTACTGGAAGAGACAATAAAGCTGGTAAATGTTGAAGGCAGCAGGAGACAAGGAAGACCAAATATGAGATGGATTGATTCCATAAAGGAAGTTTAGTCATTCTGGAAGTCAGTCATTCATAAGGTTGCCATAAGTCAGAAGTGACTTGTAAGAGCACTAATTTTGTGTTGACAAACATTTTCCAGATTTCCTGTATAGTGCTCTGTCAAACATTTTGTTAAAAGCCACAGTTTTAGGACTTCTTTTGTTGCAAGATGCCCTCCCAAACTTGTACCTGTGATGAACACATATGAACTATTTGTCATTTTCTTGTGACCTTTTGTTTTTTTCACACTTCTCAGTTTCCTCTATAAAAGGATGATCAGGAGCAATCTTACAGGATCTGTTTTCTTGTGAGAAGCAACTGTTGCAGATGTACACTTTCTATGTTCACAGATGAAGATTGGAAGAAAACAGAGAATGCCTCAGCTTTCTCATCTCTCTGATTGTTTTTTCTTTTAGTCCTTTGCAAACAGCAAAACTTATATTTTTCACTATATTTTTGTCGAACCAGTGGAGCGGAAAGGGGTTTTATATATCAGAACGTACGAGCAAAATAGCTTATCTGAACTGAAAATTCCCATTTAAAATTAATCCCTGAATCCTTCTGGTGTTTGTATAAAGTTTGTGTAACTTGCTATGGCTAATTGATGAGATGCTGCAATATGTTTCAGCCATGTGAGCAGTCACACACCTTCCTGTGCAACTGAAATGCATCCCAGCACCTTGTCAACTAGTGACAGTAGTTTATGCAAGCTTTCCCTGAATACCATTAGGATGCTAGACACTGAGACAGACTTGACCACAGAACTGTTAATCTACAAGTAAATTGATTATTATGTAAAGTATCATTTATTCTGCACTTTTGTTTTTGCTCTCATGTCCTGCTTTACCTTCCTATATGTATTTTGTAGATTGTTCTCTTTTACTTATAGAGTGAATGTTTGGGGATTATATAAAGACTTCCCTACCACTAACACCTATTCCATTTTGTGGGGTCCTATAAAAGCCTCAGAACAAGTTCAGATGAAAACAATGAGAAATGTTTTATGGTAGGTATGCAAAATATTGCTTTGAGGAAAAAAAAGAAAATATAAGAATAGGTGAAGGAGCCTTGTGGTGCAGTGGATAAACTGCTGCACTGCAGTCAAGACTGCTCATGACCTGAGTTTGATCCTGGCAGGCTCAGGTAGCTGGCGCAAGTTAGACTCAGTCTTCCATCCTTCCAAGGTCAGTAAACTGAGTACCCAGCTTACTGAAGGGCAATGTGTAGCCTGCACATTTGGATTTTAAGCCACCCAGAGATTGCTATAAGTACTATGGGGCTTTATATAAACAGCACAATTTTGTTTTGGAATGAACAATTTTGTTTTCTCTTGAAGGTAATGTTTCCTAATGTGATTATTATAGGTCTTGCACACCAGCAACTATGTTTAATAATAACTCCCATCTTGCAGGATAACTAAGGAATTGCATAGTTGTACAAATGCTATAGCATTGTGATGGAGTTGATGGAGGGCTTTTTTCTGTAGGAGAAGATGTTTGTGGTATAAGGTGTTGGTAAGGCAAAACCATCCTGAGGGACTGCTTATAAAAATGATAGTGATTAACAGCCTCTGTTTGTTTTTACTTTTTCAGCAAAAGATCGGACACCCCTCAAGAATGAAGTTCTGCAGAAACATTTGATTACTGTGGAAAAAAATGCCCAAGAAAGAGGCTTAGCACCAGGAGAAATTGATATCTTACTAAATATAGCACTCAGTGGCAAATTTGGTAACATATTTATATTCTTGTTCCCTGCCTTCCCTTAGCACTAAACAGTCATTAAAACATTGAAATTGTCATATTTTACCTCTGCCCCATTAGCTTGTGATAGATTTTTTGTAGTGAGTATAATCTTGTGATTTAAGCAGTATATGTCCATTTCTTCCAGCTGAAGCGATAAACAGTAGACTGCTGAAGAACTTGATTCCCATGTCAGCAATAATGGAGGATTCTGTTGTTTCAGCTGTGTCTTGGCTCTGTGTTGGCAAATGTTCTCGCAGTACTCAGGTAATCAAGCATGGTTAATGTAGCACGGATCTTACTAGTGATGTTTCCTGCTTATTGGTTTATGTTAGTAATTACTAGTTCACATATTTTATATCCCTTTTGGTTGTGAACACAAGCCATAAAAAAAATTTTTTTGATGACTTTGCTCTTTCTTATGGAACAATGATTTTTTTTTTCTAGAAAGATAATCTGTTTTCTCCTGTCAGGTAACCTTTTTAAAATGGTTGATTGCCATGTTTGACTTCATTGATCAGAAGGAAAAAGTGAATGCTCTTTATGGCTGCTTCTTCAGTTTCTTGCAAGATGAAAAACTGGTAAGATAGAAATGAATAATACACTATTTTGAAAGAGTTAGACTTTGCTTCTTTGAATAGGGTGTAATTATTCATAATATTTGCCATAATAATATTGAGTAGACTCTTCAGCTGTCTAGAGATGTTCCTCTGCTTCTTATGCAGAATCATCTAATAAATTACAATTAACAAGTGGGTTATTTCTTTTTCTAAATCACTGCATTTTTCCATGAGATCTGCTGCAAAGGTCACACAGTAAAATGTCATTTTGACACTAACGTATCTTACAAAGTTCACCCATTTAAATGCCATCCGCTTGTAATTGTATTGGGGTGGGGTATGGAACCTGCCCTACTAACTACTCTTGTTTAACTTTTTTTTTCCTCCAGCTTCCCTTTGCCTGCCACGTGCTTTATTTGCTGACCAGAAGAGAGAATGGTAAGATCTTAATTGGATTCATGACACATATTAGATGCTTGCAAAATTGATCTTTTTTTTTTAAATTCCTCCCACACTTTTTGTCAAAAGAGGTAGGCATTTGGTTTTATTAATGTCAGGGGCCAATTTTGCTGGTTTAAAATGACTGCACAACTCATTAAGATTTGCTACCAAAAAGTATAGTTATAATTTTTCTGCAGTGTCCACAAGACATTGGTGTATTCCTGAGGAAGTGAATTTATTCACAAAAGGTCACGCTGAATGTTTGGGTTTTAGTGGTCTAAATAAATGTGTCACCTCTCCTATTGTGTAAAGGACCCTATAGCTCTCTCTATTCCTCCCCCCGCCCCCCAAAGTGTAATGTTGTTCCTGTGCTCTAGAGTTTGGGGAGATGGTACATGTAACATTATGGTTCTGGGTGCTGTTGTGGTTCTAAGTCTAACCTACCATTTCATTTTGAACAAAGATCCTTTATTATTTTACTTAAGAGTTGCCTGCAGGCTTACACAAAAGGCAAAATATAACTTTCTCAAATAAAAAATTATACAGACTCATTTATGTTGTGTTCCTTAGTGAAACCTTTCCGTGTGAGGAGACTCCTAGATCTGCAGACTAGAATGGTGAGTCACTTGAACTAAAGTCACAGCAAGATACAATTTAGAAGAATTTTTCAGATCGAACCTTTACTTCGTAACATATTTCTTAGTTATAAAAGCTACTTGTTAAATGGCTAACATCATCCAGGGAATTTGTATGTGTAAAATTAAGGGAGGGAAACAAATGCTTTTGTAGTTTTACTCTTCTTTGATGCCATTCCTCTCTTGGTAGTCCTTGGATAATTCTCATCTACCTTCTGAAAAAGTACTTAGCGGTCATGAGTACAGTGCTCCCCTCTATTTTATTTATTTCATATTTTCTTAGCTACTGTGTTGAGATATGACAAAAATGTAACATCTAACTCTTCTTGTTCTTATCCAGGGACCAGACCCATCTCTGCAAGCTCTGTTGTCAATATACAAGAGCTTTGCTCCTGAAATGGTGTCTGTAACTCTGCCCGCAAAAATAAAGGTGAGGAATTGGATTGAGGAGAATGAGGACTGTACTGTGCTTTCTACGTGAGAGAACTTGTTCTGGGATTCTTTAGTGGTGCAAAAATATGTGTTTGTGTAACTGACTGCACATCACTGCGATTTTGTAAGCTTTGCGTATCATGTTCCTTAACGTGAAAGTAATAAAGGTTAAGATCATGAGATCATTGCAGTTGCTGTAAGAACATTATAGCTGTAAAAACCCATATGGGTAGCTCTTGGAGAGGCATGGATGGTTTCTGTTCTTGACATGGCAAATATCTAATAACATGACCTAATACCTCTTTCTGCCTGGTCCATACCGAGCATGTATTGGAAATTATTAAACCTGCTAAGTGGCATCTCTTCCAGACAAGTGGATCCAAATGTTGATGTATCTATGAATTTGGCTTCCAGTCTTTTAGCCTCTGAAGAGATTAATATTTTTAAGTCATTTCATCCTGTCTTTTTTTGGTATTCAGAATGACTGTGTGTCAGTTAAAGCAATGCTCAGTCTACAGCTGTAATCTAAGAAAAGTTGAAAATAACAGGTTATTTATTTTAGAACAGATAGAGAAACTGAAACTAAGAAAATTTCCAAGAAAATAATAAAAATCAAGTGTAGCAACCTAAACACATCAATAAAAGTTAAATGACAAGGCCACATGCATCTTCTGTCAGATGTGTTTCCTCTCATTACTTGGTCACCATAATCAGATACATTTTCTCCTGTCGCTGGACCACAAAGTATGGTGTTGCAGCCAGTTGGATCTTCAGACAGTGGAGATATTTGCTCCTGCCAAGTCTAAGCACAAAGAAGGTGACCCTGCTGACAGAGTATCAAGACATTGGTGTATGTATAGACTGACCTCCTATCTACTGCTTCATAAAAGCAGAGTGACAGATTCTGGATGTTGCAGACAAAATGTTGAAGCTCTTATTAACTCCTGTTCTGGAAAATGTCATCTATTAATGGTTCACGCTTTTAGGAAAGTAAAGGATTGTTGCCATCCAGACGTCATAACAGCAATAATTGTCATCTAAATCCTAGTCCTTTACATCTGAATGAAAGTATCATTCTGTTTTTAATACAGATACGGTTTAGGAATTCAGAGAATCTGTGGAAGGCAGCAATCAGCAGAATAAAAAGGCGAGTTCATGGGATACTGCCTGCTTCTAAACCAGACCCCATGGGCACTGGCTGTCTTCAGTCCCAGAAGAGGGTGGGTATTGCATTTCTTTTGAAACAGTTTATATGGAGTTTCCAGGAGTCTCCCATCCAGACAGCAGTTGGATTCACAGTTACTTATAGCACCTGACAATTGCTCAAACAATTCACTTGATGATTTCTTTCATAAATGGCATGGAACTACTAAAGCTTGCAAAACTTTTAGTCATTGTGGGGGTTTTTTTTGGAAGACAGAAAACTGCAAAGTAGATTTACCACTGAAAACACTGTCATAGAAAAGGATTATTGGATAATATGGTGACTGACGTTGGGTTGACAGTTTACACTGCAGGCCAGAATGGGTGACCTCAGTGAAGCCGAGGACTCTCTTTTCAGATTTGCCGTTAACCCAAGGGCTGTACTTCTAGGGGGTGGGATTAAAGGTGGAGGGGTATAGCCAAAGAGGCTAATTTTCATAATTTACTATTACGTCTCCTGCTACTATTACTACTACATCTTTTACTACTATTATCATTATTGTTGTTGTTATTATTATTATCTGCAGTGGTTCTATATTGTAAAGGTTACTATAATGCATTTTTATTAACTGAAAATGTTTTAACTAAGAATTCCTCATGCTCTCTTGTTCCCTCACCCACCATTAAAACATTTTAAAATAAATAGCAGGTATAGGGGACCACAACACAACTGAAAACTTCATGTCATGGCCTGTAAGGGGGCAAAAATAGGGTTGTTGTTTTTCGTCAGAATCAACTTTTGCACTTAGAAATCACATACATCTTGGTGTTACATTGTTGCTTGTTACCGAGATGCTGGTTGTACACCCAGGAATGCAAACAGCACCTTATTGATAAACAGGAAGTCTGCTGCCAAGACTTAGGTAGTTTCCTTCATGCCAGAGTAAATTGGCAGCGGGATTCTTGCCTTTTTTTTTTTTTCTAAGTGAGATGAGGAGGAGCTGGGAGCTGAGGACCTAAAAAATGTAAACCTGCAAAGGTAATTTGGAGCTGTAAAGGTAAGGGGGCTTTTTTCTCTCTACAGAAATGGAATACAAAATTGACCCTGCCTGCATGTAAAACCAATTCTGGTTGCTTAGCTGAAAAGCCAAAGTCAGACTACGCAGATCTGTTAAGTAGCACTGAATTCTTTCCAGTGGAGCAGCTGCAGACCTTTCCTCAGCTTCTGCAGAACATCCATTGTTTAGAGGTAAGTGACAGATATCAAGAGTCCCAAAATGTACGTATGAGAGAATAAAGTACAAATGCTGCTTATTTGACCTTCTTATGCATATAAGAAGTATTTGACTAATCATAGAAGTCAAGTAGATCTAAATTGAACCGTATCTTTAATATATCTAGAAATTGATGGTGATGATTCCAATTTAATATGAACTTGTGTTAAGGATCAACTGAGGGCATGTTTGAGTGAAGCCTAGTCGCAGGTGTCTTGACTGCCTTATCTGAGTGCAAAGGAACAAGGTACTGTTGGTGCTGTGGAGTCTCTACTGCCTTCTGAGCAGTTTCTTCTGACTGCTTTTACAGTTTCCTTCTCGGATAGGCTCGGTGCTAGGAAATCCTCTTTTGCTCCACCACATTAATTGTGTCAAAGATGACTCCATGTACCAGAGGATGTATTACTGGATGGGCCAAACATTCAGAGAAGGTAGGGGGCTGATTTGGGGACTGCAGGGGGTGGGCTTGGTGGGTTTCTTACCATAGATTTAGGATGTGGCCAACTGGCTGTATTGTTTTTATATGATTTGATGACTGGTGGTTCGGTTTTTGTTTTATAATTTTGTTGGATTGTGTTCTATCTTGGATGTTTTTACAAAAAGGTCATCTGTTAAGGTAATAACTAGTTCTCATAGTTGTGAGTCCATGTCTGGCGTCCATCACTTCAGGTGAAGGGCTCACATGACTGTTTTCTTAACATTAAAAACCGATGATGGGAAGAACGCTTCAAACCAGTCTTCTCACTGATATGCTACTTCTCTGTGCATAGAGAATTCTTAATATACAGTGGAGCATTCCATCATGTTACCCTATATCTCACCTGTAATCAGACTTCTTACATCCCAGACAGATTACCTTCTCAGCACCAAAGCATAATGGGTGGTGTACATTTTATTTAAAGATATGGAGCATGGAGTTAGGGGAAGCTGCTTTAGGCCTATAAATGAAACAAATTTAAAAAATAAAAAGAAGGGCTCAATCTGCAAGCACTGATTTGCATCTTGCTTTTATTACGATTCAGAATGCCCTTGGTATAAGATTGAGAACCAGCAATATGAATTGGAGTTCAAGGACTTCTTGGAGAAAGTCTTGGAAGCGGAGTGTTTCTTGCAGGTTAGTTTACATGTGACTCTTTTGCCATCATTCCCTGGAAGGCATTTGTACCTTTATTTCCGTAAGTGTTTCAGTGAAGCTGCATGACATTAGGGCAGCAGCCTAGAACAGAACAAGGTACTTCAGTTCTGAATATTTTCCGCCCCTTTTACAGATTACAGTTACAAGGTAGTAGGTATACATGCTAAGGCAAAATCCTGTTGCTTAATGTACTAAATTGTACTAGACCAGGCCTGTTTGAATCAGTGGGGATTTTGCTAGCCACCTCCTCCATAGGTTCCATTGATTCAAAAAGGCCTACTCTAACTACAATTTATTATGCTAAAGTAAATTGCAGTTGTAGTAGACCCTTCTGAATTGATGGAATTTACAGAGGAGTTAATCCCAGTTCGTTCATTGACCCTATTCTAGTGCAATTTACTATGCTAAACAACAAGATTTGGGCCAGTATTTTATAGTGGTTAGAAAACTTGGTGGGAATAAAGATTTAGACTATACTTCAGAATATTTAGTATTTCTAAGCTTTGTTCCCATCTCACTCCATTGACTGGGCTTTTGTCTGACATAATCTCAGACCTTGGCTAAACTGTCAGTGTTCTGTTTATTTATTTTTATTTGATTTTTAAACTAAAATACAAATTCAGTAATACCTACATACGATACAATACAAATTGGACTAACCCCACTCGTGCCACCTTCACCCTAGGGACCAGGTGGTCAGAAATATCCATTTATATCCTTTTTCACCCCATTCTTCTCCAAAAATACATTGATTCTTCTGTTGGCCTGTAACCTTTCCCCTTTAAAAAAATGCTCCAAATATAACCATACATCTTTAAAATCATTAGACTTTACAATTCCTCTTATTTTCATTTCACATGTTAAATTATCATTAATTGCCAAGCTCCACATTTCTTTCTACCAGTCTTCAAGATTAATTTGTTTGTCGCTTTTCCAATTCTTTGCAAATATCAGTCTTGCTACTGTAACCATTATAACAATTAACTCTCTCTGTTCTTTTTAAAGATGATCATTCTTAATTATATTTAGGAGGGCTCTGATTGGTGAATATCATATCCAATAATTTCTCTAATTTTCTCTAAAAACCAGTCCCCATTCTTTCTTTCTTATTTCACATGTCCACCACATATGCATATAAGTTCCTTTTCCCTTTTTGCATCTCCAGCATTGAGATGGTATATATTCATTTATTATAGTCAATCCTATTGGAGTAAAGTACCATCTCCATGCTACCTTATAACAATTTTCTTTTACCTTTATAGACATAGTCTTCATTATTCTTTGTGACCATATCATATTCCAATCCTCTCCTTTAATCTCTTCCTTGAATTCCTCCTGCCATAATCCCTATTTAAATATATTAGATCCTTCTGAACCTTTTCCATATGTATCCCTTCCAGTTCCTTCCTTTTACCTTGTAGTTCCACCATTATCTTCTTTTCTCTAGTTATTATAACTTCTTTTTCTAACTTCTTAATATTATCTTCTAATTCTTGAATTTTTTTTCTTTTGCTGTGCCTTAATCATATGTGCCACTTTTATGGCATAACCTCTGGCAACAACTTCATGGCGTCCCAAATTATCTTAGCCTTTCTGCCTCTTTTCATATTTATTTCTCAAGTCTCTTCTAAGTTCTTTTGGAGCCCTTCTATAACATTTTGATATCGATAAATGTTTCTGTCTATCTTCCATCTGTTCACTTCTTTGTAATCATATTTTACTGACAATTCCATGTTTACCCTGGCATGGTCCGAGATTTGAATAACATCAATACTTGTATTATTTACCCTTTCAATGTTCTGTTTAAACATGTTGCTATCAAAAATAAATCACACATTTTAGGACTAAGGCATAAAAAACTGTGGTAGCCAAATCACAGCTCAGTAACAGTTCAACTGCCAGTCCTATGCTGGAAAGATAACGACAACGACGGTGCTCCTGCTGCTGCTAATAATAATAATAATAGAGTTAAAAATGGCAATATTATAAAATCACTCTCAAGTGATTAAAATTATAAATACCTTGGAATACTAGAAGCAGATAACATCGTGCACACAAAAGTTAAAGAACTGACAGAATATATCAAAAGTCTCTAAAAAAATCTTAAAATCAAAATTAAACAGTGGAATTACAGTCAAAGCCATAAACACATGGGCAGTTCCAGTGATTAACCCAGCTGCAGTAATAGATTGGACTCAAAATGAATTAGAAGATTTGGATTGAAAAACACGGAAACTAATGAACATGCATCACTCACTACATCCAAAAAGCGATGTGGACAGATAGTATTCTATCCTTCCGAGGTCGGTAAAATGAGTACCCAGCTTGCTGGGGGGGCAATGTGTAGCCTGCATAATTAACTTGTAAACCACCCAGAGAGTGCTTGAAGCACTATGGGGCGGTATATAAGCAGCACGCTTTGCTTTTAGTAGAGAAGGAAAAAAGAAGCCTAAATGATTATATCAGTACAAGCAGAGAAAGATTACTTAAGGCAGTGAAAATGGAGAATATTTTGAAAACAACAGAAACAAAGGCTCAATATAAGAAACAACAATTTGAAAATAAATTAAACAGCTGGAAAAATAAACCACTACATGAACAACACCTGAGAAATATTGATGGAAAGCATGATCATAATTCAACATGGGCATGGCTAATACTGGGGACCCTTAAGAAAGAAACCGAAGGCTTGATTTTTGCTGCACAAGAACAAGCACTCCAAATCAACGTGATGAAAGCTAAGATCCAAGGAATTAGTGCTAACAGCAAATGTTGACTCTACCAAGAAAAAGATGAAACTGTGTCACACCTCATCTGTGAATGTCCAAAGTTTGCACAAATGGATTACAGAGTTAGACATGATAGAGTGGCAAAATTAGTGCACTGGTTATTATGCAAAAAATATAACTTGCCAGCCTCCAAAAACCCCTGGGAACATCAGGTAGAGAAGATGTCAGAAAATGAGGAAGTCAAGATCTTGTGGGATTTCCAGATCCAAATGGACAGACACCTTGAACATAACACACCAGACATAGTCGTAATAGAACGAAGAAATGTCTGGATCATTGACATTGCAATTCCAGGGGGTGCCAGAATTGAAAATAAAGAATTGGAAAAACAAACAAAGTACATAGATCTGGCAATCAAAACAACTTGCTTGTGGATGAAACACACTTCAGTAGTCCCTGTAGTCATTCGGGCTTTGGGAACAATATCAAGAAACTTCACACAGTACTTTAAGCAATTGCAGATCTCAGAAATCACCCAATCAGAGCTCCAAAAAACGGCAATAATAGGAACAGCATACATACAGTGGACCCTCGACTTACGGAATTAATCCGTATTGGAACGGTGGCTGCAGGTCGAAAAGTCTGTAGGTCGAGGCTCCATTGACCTACAATGCATTGAAAACCGATTAATCCGTAACCGGCCGTTTTTGGTCCATTTTGTTTGATTTTCCAGTCTGTAGGTCGATTCTCCGGCCGCAAGTCGAACCTAAATTTTGCGGCCAGAGAAGTCTGTAACTCGAAAAGTCTGCAGGTCGAGCCGTCTGTAAGTCGAGGGTCCACTGTACTGCACTGATATTTAACAGATACAGTACTTAGGTTTTTGGTTAAAACTTGTATCTGTTATATAATACCAGTCAATGTTGTTAAAATGTTGACTGTGCCTGGAGTGGTAGTAGTAGTAGTAGTAATTAATAATAATAATAAACACATAGCTGTTCAGTATATGTTTGAAAAACCCTCATTGACAACAACTGTAACTGGTTCCATTTTCAAAATACTCTTACCATCATCACAAATTTTCTTGTAAACTTGATCTAAAATCTAGCCTCCTCTAACTTAAGCCCATTAGATCTAAAGATCTTCTCTGGGGTAGCAGAAAAAAAATTTGTCTTCTTCTTTGTGACATCCTGACAGTTATTTGGAGGGCTGTTCCCTCGTCTCACAGTGGTTTTGCCACTGCTTTCTCTGCAGATGCTGGGGAAAAATGACTGCATCTCAGCCGTTTTTGCTGACCAGAAGTAATGTTCCTATACTAGCTGAGAGATGCAAAGCAAAGATTGGCTGTAGGACGACCATTGGCA
This sequence comes from Intellagama lesueurii, assembly GCA_037013535.1. NCBI lineage: Eukaryota > Metazoa > Chordata > Lepidosauria > Squamata > Agamidae > Intellagama > Intellagama lesueurii. The sequence goes on along the minus strand of JBAJHW010000010.1, from coordinate 22,490,501 downwards.
AAATAAATGTCAGATAGGGTTACAGATCTGCTTGGGCAGGAAAAAATGATGTAATCTCTTCTTTGGCCAAAGAAAAGTATGTGGATTTTTGGACACATTTGCCATCCCTGACACAGAGCTTTCCATTTGGCAGTCTTGATAAACATCATTTTCTTCTCCCAAATAATTTGGTGAAGGCCAGGCAAATCACTTCAGTTTTCTCCTTTGTTATGCTGAAGTTGGGTGTATGAAAAGGACTGTCTTGCAGGAAGTCTTCAGCAATCTCGATTGTCCCTTTAGGAGGGCTTCTCCTCTTGTGAAGAATTCCTGTACAGGACCCTGCCCTTCTGGGATGGTTGCTGCTGTCGGTCACAGGTCCTTCGGCTGGTGAGCTGGATCCCTCTCAGCACTTTCTCAGGTATGTGATGCAGCCAGATCAACATTATTCTGTTTTCTAGTCTGGTCAGACGCACTAGCTCCAAAGTCATTGTGCCTGTCTTTCCTTCTTTCTTTTCAGAAATGAAGTCTTATCTCTGTAGGCCATTGACACAGCTTTTTATCACATCATCCCTTTATTTTAAGGTACTGTGAGGGAAAGGGTCAAAAAATATCTGCTTTGCCATTTAAAAGATACCATGTTTGAGTTTTGGTAGCATGTCTAGCATATTAAAAAGATCTCTATCTTCACAGCCATTTGTTTCAGTTGAGTTTCAGTTGAGTTCAATACCCATTGATAGCTAAGACGGGTTATTTGATTTTGTACGAGAAAAATCCATAAACATTGAGAATGCTAACAGATGGAGACAAGGAACATTTCATGCTTTCTCATTGTGTGTAACTTTTTGTTTTTCTGTGGCCATGTTAGTAGCCTCAAATCTATTTGAACTGCCTTAGGAGAGCTTTTAAGCTTATTTTTGTTTCTATCTAAGGCTTCAGTAAGCTCCTTGCTTGCAGCCTCGGAACTTTATAAAGCATTTCAGCTAGGTATGATCCAAGTCTAAATTGCAGTTGATCCATTAATGATCTGTCTCTTCCCTCATCTCTAGTGCAGTGTTCTTGAAAGCCTGAGGGAGCTGTTACTGAATTGGCTGAACTGGCACATCATGCAAGCAGACATGGCAACAGAATTGAATGCAGATGTCTTGTAAGTCTGGGCTTTAGAGGGTGTTACAGCTCTAGTACAGTGTGGTCCAGGAGACAGCCAGGTGGGCATGTTCTTTACAGGGAGTGATCTTTCCTGCCTTGTAAGATGTTGTCACTAATGTATCTTGCTCCCTGCAGGAACACCACCCTCTCTGGCTTAGTGAGCTCTGTGGCAGAGCTCATCCACTTTGTAGGATGGCTGTCAACTATTGCCCTGCGCTTGGAGAACAACTCGGCTTTCCTAATGCACTTCATCTTGGATTTCTATGATATAGTACGTTAGCTGTTCACACTGCATGTTTGTTCCCTATTTCTAGAGCAAACGTACCCATCTGCTCCTTTGCACAAGTGTTGTACTATAGTCAGCATCACCTTCGGCTGGCATGGCTAGTGCACATACTGCTGAGGGCAAACGGGGTGTTGTAATTTCAGAGCCTGCTACAAATAAAATGCCAAAATCAGAGCTTCAGTAGTGCAAGGGGATATACATGGCATAAATACGTTTTTACTGCAAATTTCCCATCTATTATAGGGCTATGTAGTCAAAACACATCTGTAAGGTGCTGAGCTGTGGGACAGTGTGTCAACAGCTCTAGGGAGCCTACTATACAGGACAAATGCAGGAACAGGTGATACCTTTGTTGGACCATTAAGAAAATAAAACAAAAATAAGAATAAAGCGAGCTTTCGATGATAATTCATCTTCCTCAGGCTGTGCACCAAGTTCTTCTGTTTATATAATTTTGGAGCTACCCATGAGAACTTGGTGCAAGCCTGAGGAAGATGAATTATCATTGAAAGCTTGCTTTATTTTATTTTTTTAATTTTCTTAATGGTCCAATAAAGGTATTGCCTGTTCCTGAATTGGTATTGTTTTGAGGACCATATGGCCTTGTCCTGATTTTTACTATACAGGAGTGGGTAAAGTGTACTCCCCAGTGTGCTCCCATTTTAAATAAATTCCCCTCAAGGGACAATCACATCTTCCAGGAGACACAACTGACTGTTTTGCCTCATTTTCAGACTTTGAATTCCAGTTTTATAAAAAGCTTCTGAGGGGCCTAAACCAGGCCGTGGGAGTGAGCACAACAGAATGACCACCCTCAACCCCAGAAAGCACAATTGTCCCTTTTGGGACAAAAATGTTGAACACATGAATAAGGACTCCTGAAGATAGTAGAGAATGAGTACGTTTTGAGGGACCATGATCCTTCAGGTATTTCACTCTCGAGTAAAATGCTTTAAAAGTCATATAGAAAACGGGTTAGAGTTTAACACAAAGGTGGTTAAGAACTAGGCAATCCTTCCATTTTTCCTTTCTAGATACTCTACTGAGAGTGAAGAGTGGAATATAAAAATTTAATCTGCCTGTCCTTCCTATTTGTAGGTATGTGATGTTTATCAGAAATATAACCTCCCTTTGCTCGTGATGCCTCCTGCTGGAATCTTCTATCCAGCTCTGCTCAGCATGGATTCTGTCACAGTTAACCATCTTTGTCACATCATGTACAGGTATTGATAGATCATGTTTTTCTGTCCCTTATGCAGAGAACACTTCCCATCTTATCCTCTTTCAAGCCATTCCTTGAAACCTTCTTTATTTACGTCTAAAATTATGGTGGGTGAGGTGGGAAAGTGTCTGTTCCTTCCTTTCCGAAAAGGCTGTAATGCTCTTGTTAGGACTTACTTCCTTTGGTCATGAATCTGAGATTCAAAGTTGGTGAACTGAGCAGTTGTAAAAATGAGCTTGAGCCTGAATCTTATTAGCTTACATGGTTGTATAAGGGCAGATGCTTAAGCATTCTCTCCCAAGAGGCTCCCCTTTGTATAACCAGTTGTGTAATCGTTGTAAATCATATATATTGTAAAATCACGTACCCAGTCATGTGAAGGACAGCTTGCTGGAGAAAAATCACTGTATGGTTGTCCTTATGCACACAGTTTTTCTCAGTTGGATTTTGGCCTGAGTTGGTAACTTAGCACTTTTAAAATTTTGTTGCTTTGATCAATGCTGAGCAGTAGGCAGGTCTGGACCTACCAGTAAATTTCTGGATAATTTGCAGTAGGTTATCAAAGACTTCTGACTCCTAGTTATTTAACAATTATATAATAGTAATAGTTGCATGCTTATGGCTTTTCCAGGGATTTCTAGGTACTCAAAGTGGTTTACTGTTCCCTGGGACTGTGCAGCTTTCAGATGGCTGCACAGACTGACTCTTCTCATGGTGGGGATTTAACTCCTACCCTCTGACTCCACAGCCAGATAGCTAACTCGTTGAGCTAGCCAGCCAGCTTTTTAAACAATAGCAGCAGCAAAATTATCTTTGTGCTTTTTCTCCCTATTCTACTTCCCCCAGTCATGCTGCTAAAAAATAAAAGGCTTGCAGAAATCAGAGGTAGGATTTTTGTGTGCAGAAAAAGGGAGAGTTTCCACAAACGCCTGGCCTCAGAATTCTTTAAATGTAAATGTGCTTCAGACTCCAGTTGATGGCTCTCAAAGCTCTAGTGAAGCACAAAGCAGATTGTCTGAACGTGAAATCTTCTGACCCTGGCACTCATGACTTGCTTTCATATAGTTTGTTTCTTTGTTTTGCTTCCTGGAAACAGTAGTGGTAGCTCTTGATATTACCACATGGGTTATTAAACAATCCTCTGGATCCAGCTCTGCAAGATAGAAAGCAATGGTTCTCAACTTTGGGTTCCCAGATGTTCTTGGACTAAAACTCTCAGAAGCCTTCACCACTAGCTGTGCTGACCAGGATTTTTGGGAGTTGTAGTCCAAGAACATCTGGAAGCCCAAGGTTGGGAATGACTGAAGTAATAGGGTTTTATTTTTTATAGCACTCCATACTTGATGGTACTGGAAAACCACAGGTACCCTCAAACTTAACATGACTTTATAGGGCAGATTACCCATATGACACTGGTCAAGCTGTTACAAATACTTCAGAGTTCAAGAGCAATCTAATGTTGAGGTATTCTATTGGGGATGTTGTTGGGATGGTGATAATGTACTGAAAAGAGCAACAAAGGTCTAAGTTTCTGAAACTGGCTTTGCATCTAGATTTTTAAAAATAATTTCTCTGCAGGACCTGCTGCTTAAGACTGTTTTTGTTCTTAGCAACATTAGCTGTTATGTCTGTTATGAGAATTAGTCTATTGCTGACATCTGGCATAGGGCTCTCTATAGCTTCCTCCCTGAGGAACCTGCATGGTAATTAATATGGAAGGATACACTCCGGGAGGTACAACAAAAGTTGTGCTTATTACACAGAACAGCTGTTGGGACCAATTACTTCTGGTGACTTTGAGTTTCTCCAGTGATGGAACAAGGCACCAGTGATGCTGCTTGCGGTCATGGTCTGCCCCTTCTTTAGATGCCCAGGGCTCCTGCACAGCCTGTTGTGCTCCACAAAACAGCAGTCTTCTTACAGGGAAGCACACTTGCGAATTGAAATGAAAATCCATTCTACTGTTCTTTTTCCTACTAACAGCTGCTTTTGAGCTGTGAAATCAGCCTCTTGAACTCCTTTATATTTAGAAATAGGTTCAGCACATTTGCTGTTAGATGATCAGGAGCTGTTTTGCACAGCTCATTCTTTGTGTTGCCTATTGTGGAAATGGCTGCTATTGCAAGAAATCATGAAAGAAAAGCACAAGCAATTTCCAGAATTCGGTGAAAGCAATGATACTAAAGGTGATAGGGTAAGGTTAGTGCTCTCTTGGTGCTCCGTACCTTTCAGAATGGGACCAGAGTGGTGCATGGGTAGCAGTCCTACGTAGGATAGCCATGGCTGCATGTGCATCATAATAATGATACCTAATATTTGTCTAGCGCATCTTATTTGCAATCCTTACAACAACACTGTGAAATCAGTATTATTACTTCCCCATCTTGCAGATCAGAAGTTTGTGGCTTAGAGAGGGTTGCTTGAGCCACTTAGTGAGATCATGGCATAAACAAGATGCAATCCAGAGACTGTGATTTATGGACCTTTTGCTACAAGCTTGTACTATGCATGTGCTGTGTGTTAGAATTCACAAATATATCTAAATCTTCCTTCCCTTTCCCTTATATCAGATATCGAACCAACTTGGTAGCTGCAAAACAAAATCAACAGGCTAAAAAGGTAACATAGATAACAAGACAAATACATCTTATGCTCCGTGTTTGGAGTTATACAAATACTCCACTGATTTTTTTCCTGTAATGTTCAAGAAAAAAGCACGAAAATTTCAGCAATGTCCCTCTTACCTGGCAAATCTCTTCTCTCATATGACATGTCAAAAAATGTATTTTCCCTGCTGAAATATAATTTATTTTTTTCCTAAATCCTAACTTGCCTTCCCCACTGCCCATTTATTTCCCCTGCCTAGTGACGTTCCAGTCTGTCATTAAAATTACACAACTATCTGTCAGATATACTTTGATTTGAATTCCTGCATTTAGCAGGGGTGGGACTTGATGGCCTTACAGGCCCCATCCTTATTCTATGAGTCTATGATTTTGCAACTATTGCTTTTTCAGCTTGGCATTTTGCACTGCATATCTGCTTAATATTAATTTTCTCCTTTACACAAACTGAAATACATTCCACTGTTCTATGAAAGTGTTATATGCGATATACCCACATGCGATATACCCACAGACACTGAAAGTAAGCAGTGATATGCATCTGTCAGGCAGATCATTATTATTTATGCCTCCCAGTGCTTGCCATGCCATAATTCAGTCTAGGGTTGTCTGAACTATAGCAAGTTTCAAAGTTTGCTCTTGTTGAACTTCAGCACTGTGGGAGGGGACAAGACATATTATTGTGGATTGGCAGTCAGTCTTGTGCTGTTCCTCCCCATCTTTACTTTGCGAGAGTAGCCAGTACCATTCCCTTGCCCTTCTCTGATAGCTACTTTGTTGTGGTCCTTTGGGCTGCTATGTTCTGTTGGTAGTGACCAAATGGTAAGTGCAGTTTATGAAAGAAGCAAAGACTATCTTATTATTTTACAGTCTCAAGTGTTACATAAGTTCTATTCAGCATCCTCCAACACATACACACTTGGTTTATATTAGGTTAGCAATGTTCGACTACAGATCTCTGTTCCAAGTAATTATCTCGTATGCTCTTTAAAATGCTTTCCTCTCACACAACAGCTCTCTCAACTGTCAGCTCTGAACTGTTCGCTTCGCCCCATCTGCCTCTGATCCTCATTCACACCACACCATTCCAAACCGTTAAGTCACCTCTCGTTCTCTTAAGCAGTCTCCATCCTTCCACAGAGTTTGTGGGAGCGTAATGGATAACTGCATAGTGCTGCAAATGGGGCACCTTTTGCCTTAGTTAAGTTTCACATTCTGAAGCTTCCTTCAGAGCTCTCTGCATTCAATTGAACTGAAGTTTGACATACACCTGCCTTCATTTTTGTCAAATAAAAATGAAAACCATTTTTTTCACCCTCCAAACCACAATATGTGGACAATGGAACTGCATTTATCTTAGAACGTCAAAAGCATATCTTGAAATCTTATATTTAAAAAGTAATGGCTGAAATCCTATTGGTGTTTATATAAGATAGTATAACTTGATGTGGCTAATTACGCCCCAGCTAATTACACCCCAGCTAATTGATAATGTGCTGGGGTGTAACTCAGTTGTGCAGTCACTCACATGAGCAGGCACACAACCAATGTGTGCCCAGCATTTCATCAATTAGCTGTAGCAAGTCATGCAAACCTTATGTGAACACCAATAGGGTTCTGGCCAAGTTGTTGCTTACTTTAGTTATTGGCTGTCTATTATTTTGAGGGGGGGAAACATGCAAAAATGACCCCAGTTTTCTTACAAAATTACCCCTAGCAGGAATATTTGATGAGTAATGAGCAAACATTACTCGTAATACTAGAGAAAATAACACTACCAGTTGTTAGGCTGCTTGTAAAACATGGTGGTGTTAGGAAAGCCATTAGCCCAGAGTAATGTGTTGCAGATAAGGTTGTTAGTTCCAAGCTTAGATAACAAGTTGTTTTTCCCTTAATTTCAGTTGATTGACCAGCTGCAGATAACAATTGTGCAGTGGTCATGTTGAAGCAATGCTGTTTGTTAACCAGAGATGAAAGAAGCCGTTACTGTTCTGAAAATACCTCATAAATTTGTCTTCCTCAATCCTTTTAGACAATGCTGCAATTCAAGTTCAGCAGTCGGACCTGCCAAGAATATAACCAATATATAACAGCCATGGTTGGGTGCCTGTGGACCTCAAATGTATTCCAAAGAGACTTTCACCCCCAGGGGATTCACATGGAACCAGAAGTGCTGGAGAAGATGAAGGTGCAGGAATACAGGAAGGGCTTGAACATAGTTTACCACCCTGCCCTCACAGGTTATGCTATGCTCTTCTTGCAGCAGGTAAGGACTTTGTTCTTTGCAGTTGCTCTTCGTAGTGTACTATCTGAAGCCTAAAGTTTCAATGGCTTTCAGATAGCATAGTACTAAAAGCAACAAGCTGATACTGGTGGAAAAATGAATGGCTAATTTACCTCAGCTGAAGCAGCTTTTGGAGAAGAGTGTATTTTTCTCATCCATCTTCTTTCCCATGAACTGTTGTTTTATAACCAGTCTTATAATCACCTGAAAACAAACTTCCAGCAATCCCTGTTGCCACACCAGCTAAACCACAAGAGTGCAGGAAGTACTGTGTTTTATTGTGTTGTATCTAGAAAACAATGTGGCAGTCTTAAACATACCTGTCCACTCTTTTGTGGGGTCACTGTCAGATCTGCTTGAATCTTGATCTGCAGCAAGATGCTCTTTTGCCTTTGCTAAATTTGGGTTTTCTTTTTTCCCCAAAAAAACAAAACACCAATAGGCTTACCATAGAAGTTCAAGTACCACAGTCCTATTTTGTTCGTGATCCAATTTCTTTTAGAAGTATATGGCTTTTGGTCTCCTAGAGTGTCTAAATATTGATCCACATCAAGATTGCAGATACAGACCTTGTGCCTTTTTGAGTCGCACTCTGGTATTTCCTTCGTTTTACCTTTGTAAAAACAAAAGCTTCACTAGATGAACATTTCCCTTCTGTGCAACTTTAAAGATATGGGAATATTTGGACTGAACATGACAACTACTTCAGTGGTAGGCAGGTATATTCACACTCAGAAAGTTAATGTCTAAGAAGCACAGAAAACGTCCTCAACTTCTACTGGCAGCCATTGGTTCATCTGGTTTAATCTTTTCTGCACTGACGGATTGGTGGTGACTCTCCAGCATTTCAGGCAAAGTCTTCTCTAGCAGCCGCTGGCAATGCTGAGGGTTGAACCTGTAAACTTCATCATGCAAAGTGGCTGCTCTTCTACTTAGCTATATCCCCTCCCAGAGGAACCTTGCTAAGGCTGCCTTCTGTCCTTGGCAGACAAACCAGACTGGAGTTTGCTGCTCAGTTCACCAGAGGGCACTGTCCTGCAGCAGATTCTCTAAGAAACTAATTATCTCCCATGCCCATTTCTCCCCAGGCAACGTTGGCATGAATTTGGGCATTAAAGCATTAAGTATGAAATCACCATGGCTTGCTTACTTATTTTATGTGGGGCTGTTTACATGATGTCTTCTGTTTGTAAGCATCTCACATTTTCCCAGTGCTGCTTCCATCTTCTTTTTCCATCCCAGAGAGTCTGACTTTTTGAGGAATGTAGAAGTTTAGCATATGTTCAGTATAACCTTTGCAGTGGGTGCCATTTTTAAAATCGGTTTTAAAAAATTCTCTCTTCAAAGCAATGTGATAACACTTTTCAGGTTTGAGAGAGGAAAACCAAAAACCACTGAAGTGAAAGAATGTGTTCAAACCTTCAGCTAAATAGGTGTTCCAGCACTGTTTGAAAGATTGATTAATTATTGTGTGATGGAAAATGGTGGCTTCTTCAAAGGTTATAGTCCACATGTGCTGAGCTGTGGTAGCTTTAGTCCAGTATGTCACCACCTGGATGAAAACCACATCTCTTAAAATTGTACTGCTCCCATCATGCCTTATAAGACTGGCAGAGGATGAAGGAAATAGAAACCCAGCAACCCATTAAGGCCACAGTCCTACCCTTTTTTTTTAAAGAAAAGAAAAAGTGCTCAGAGTGCTCATTTAGACAGAATACAGTATGATGAATTCACAGAAAATGCACAATATCTCTAAATCCTGTGAAAAGTTGAATGCAGTTCTACATGTAGCCTACCACTGAAAAGTAGTGGTTTATTAGTGCTTGGAGCAGTCGGTCTGGAAGGAGCCTAGATATTTTTTCTCTTGGTGGATTTCCAAATATTGAGCTGAAAGGAAGTTGAACTACTCTCCAAAAGCAACCCAAGCTTTGCAACCACTAAAGTCCTGCAGAAAAATGAAAATGTTGTGTTAATTTTTCTATAGATCTATGACTCAGTCATAGATTTGATTTCATGGTGCATGGAAAACCATAAACCTGACTTTGCCCAGTAAGAATCCAAAATACTTCCCTTCCAGTGCTGTTTTCTGAAGGAGCTTAATATTTCAGCAGAATCATACAGTCCCCAAAGAGAGTAGTTTCTGAATGTTTCTAGACTTACCCTATCTGCAAAATTTACTGGCTAATGGGTTGATTTGCTTTAATAACTCAATGAACCATTAATTCCTAATTTTCCTTTCCCCCTTTCCCTTCAGGTTCAACCAGAAGACAAAACTCCAAACTTCAAATTAATTCAGGTAAAGTAGCTGACTCTCACTGAAAGCTATTTGTTAGTCAGAGAAATTTTAACCCAAAAAGAAACAATTGGTCTAGAAACGGGGAGTGTAGAAGAAGATGACATGGTTGCTATAAGCTGCTTAAAAATCTGCGTCTTCTTTGTACACAAGCTGTCTCTGTGTCTGCAAGATGCTTTCTCAGGGGGGGGGGGGAAAGTGTAGAACAGAGAACAGCTGGTGGCACATCTCTGCATGAGGATTGCTTTTAGGTTGGAATTTTCTTGCCTTCAGATAAAATTCCTGAAATAGAAGCAGTACTTTCCTTTGCGGCTAGATATTATTAATGGTGTCCTTGTAGCCTTTTTTTGAGCATCGATGAGAATATAGTTTCCAAAGTAAATAGACTAGTAACTGCACTGGCATACATAAATTTTCTGCAGAACGATGAAGTGAAAATGGAAATATAACTAAAATGGTACCCTAAATGTGGCTTCTTAAGACACACACCCCGCCCCCATTGCCCTGACTGAGAAAAAAAGGGTGATAGTAGTAGAAAAAAGCCATGTTCTGTTCCTCATTTCTTCCAAGAGCAGTGTTCCAGTATAAAATTAGATGCAGGACTGCTAAATGTACACAAAGCCCTCCAAAACAGAAGGACATTTACTCCCAGTTTGGGGATGAGTGATGAGTCCTGGAGCTGAAAAATTGGCCTCCAGACCCTCTAAAGATTGTTTCTCTAAATGGACTGGAATCTGATTTAACATTTTAGGTTATGTGTTCTTATTTTAGTTTCTGTGCAAACTCTCTTTGCAAATACATATTCAGTGTATAAAAGAGAGAGAAAACATGAGGTGGGGGGAGGGCAGAAAACTGCTCACTTAGATTCTCGTTGCATCCACCCATTTATCATGCTGCTAATTTGATGAAACAGTGCCGTTTTAGAAATAGAACTTTTTCTGTCCTACATTTACTGCAGCTTGGCATTAGCAGGGCTTTTCTGCTCAGCTTCTCTCTAACTTTGCAAATGTGCCTCTTTTTTGACATAGACTTAACTAGGGTGATATGTGAAGTTCAGCCAGTAAATCAAGGTGTATATTTAGTCTTTGGATTGCACCTGAAATATGAAATGCTTGCTAGAAGTTAATTGGAGCTCAAGTGTTTAACTGATAAGTTATTCCAACACTACTCCCTGCCAGGTTTGTGCTAAAATACCATGCTATCGTGGGTAGAGTAGGCTTATGCCTTGTGGGCTGCCTTCAAGGTCTGGAGAACTGACGGGGGAAGCTCAAAGTTCCTGGCTCAGATCCTGTTCATGTAACTTCTGCAATGTAAGGCTGATGATGTCATCCACCAAGACAGTTTTTGGAAAATTAAACATTTCCCAGATCTTCCACAAAGCCCTTACAGGTCCCAAGTAATGTTTTTCATCGTTAGAAACCTGTGGGAGCTGAGGGACAGGAGGAGGGAGCCTTTAATTACCCAAAATTGACACTAATGGTGAAATCAAGATCCTTCATGATAGAGGGCAGGGAAATGTTTAATTTCCAAGGGGGAAAAAATGCTCTGGCCGATAATGTCACCAGCCTTACTCTGCGAAAGTTACACAAACATGATTTCAGCGAATGTGTGACAAAGAGATTTATATTTTCAGCCAATGTGTGACCAAGGAGAGAAGTAACCATTCTTAATGTTTTATCTTCAGGGGAGGAGGTGGGAATGGTACCTGAAGTACCTCTACTCCCAAGACCTACAAGGCCTGAAACTCTTCATTGAAAGTAGCATCAACCGTGTGTCTCAGGCTTCTCAAACAAAACCAGACAAGTGATCAAGAGCAATAGACTGATTCTTGCAGACTCTTGTGGCTACCCAAACCATAACACTGGATGCTGATAGACTCACGTTTTTCAGATGAGGGCCTTTTTTGTGGCTTTGTTATCGGCATCCTAATGGACAGCAGAAGGCTAAAGAACAGCAACGGAGCTGATGTCTTTATTCAGCAAGACAGCAAGCCTGCAAGCCCTTGCTGATCTAGTCTTTGCAACACTCAAGCGTTGTCTTTTGGAGAATGGCTTTGATGGCTATAGAATAAGATGTGCTCTTTGGACCATGGTGGTGCCCATCCAATGTCTGTGGCCTTCCTCTTTGCTGGAAAATGAGGGAAACTGTTTCAGTTCATTATTGGAAGCACTGAAGAGGCTGGAGATGTTGGGGATTTTTAGCATCCGTAGAAACAGTGTTAGCACACCTGGTGATGTTCCACAGTAGTTGAGGTTGAACTTCATGCTTTATTGAAATGACAGAGATCCTGCTCTGTAATGGCTGCAATGGCTAGTTAAAGGCAGGTTTTTCTTGTGCTCTGTACATACCTGTATAGTAGATATTTATACAACAGAACATGCCCTTTAATTTATACACTTTTGCTTTTTATCAGATTAGGACAGAAATTAGATTATGAGCAGTGTCTTTTCCAACTGTCTCCCTGCTGAGGATCCAAAGTATATCTGCAGAACCTCATTGTTGTTCTTGACTCCTTACTTTTCAAACAAGAAAGTCTTGTATGGACAATTGCATACTGTTGGCTATCATTGGGTTTCCATACCGTGGTCTAAATGCTTTACTGTGGAACCATAAATATGGGAAGCATCAAAGAAAATGGCAGCTAATTGTCCAACCCCAGCAACATCCTTGTACCTAGAACCCAGCGGTGGAAGCTTAACAAGAAATAAGAATAGCTGACTATTGTAAGCACAACTTCAGCCGTCACCTGTTGCCACATCTGGATTGCAAATACTGGAAACACTGGGAAGGTGCTCTGTTAACACTTGATCTGGTTTCATGAGCCTTTTTCATCCTTTCCTGTGTAATTGGAGCTCTTGGCTTTGTTTGTGCTGAATTATTTTGTTACAAAGTTCCCACACTAAATCTCCAATATGACTTTCAAAGGGATGCAAACAAATTAGTATATAAACTATAAGAAGCCAAAAACAGTAGGACTTGCAGTTGATAGGTGTTACACACAAAGAAAACAAAAAGTAGTAGCGTCTTGAGAATTTGAATCACACAGCCTACTCTTATTTTTTTAAGTTTTAGTCTAAATGATAGGTGAGACTGCCTGAAACACTGGTGGAGCTCAAATATGCCCACTTTATTGAGTTGTGGCTTTTATCTCCCAAAACAGCTTTTCGTGTTTTCTTCTGCTTCCCCCTAATTCACAATCTCTGCAACTGCATATTCTGTGTTTCACCAAATATTTGGTTATACTAAAGTCATCAAATGCTTTATTTCACATAACCCTGTTCACATTTGCCAAGCCTATTGATTTAACAAGAATTGTGTCTTTATTGACACACACACTGGATTTTGGCAGACTGGAAGCAAAGCTGGGCAGCCTTGAGAATTGTGTTCTGGTCTGTAGCAATGCAGGCACAACATGTAATCAAGTGCACACTTTCACCCACACACAATAGTTGCTGATCAGCTGGTGTACATCACTAAAAATTCTGCAGATGCAGTTCTCAGGTTCTTTTCCTCTTAGGATTTAATTTGAGGTGGAGGATCTATTATATTACAGCCAGGAAGATACCAGCAACTGTTCAGCTTTAAACTACAGTATGTTCTAGAAAAGAAAAGAAAAAAAACGCAAATGCTTTAATAGTTAGAGAAACAACACATTTGATCTTGAAACTGCTGTCACTCCTGAGATGGGAGTCGAGATACATCGAACTGTAGAGGCAGGATGCCTGCCAGCAAGCCATTATTCTTGCATATTTTCTACTTGTTTTACTGAGCTTCATGGAGGGTGTTGAGCATCATCAGCATTGTCTACCACATTGGACCCAAATGCTACTGTTCATAGTGCAGCTGTTTTCCAGTATTCAGTGTGTACATAGTCCAGAGAGGAAGTGGCTTAATTCTGCTTGAAGGTGTCTACAAACTAGTTCCGAAGCCATGTCAAGCTTCCCATCTGTTAATATATTTCTTTATTTCCCCTTGTGAGGAGAGGAGAAGGTACCTCTTGACATCTGCCTTTTATGGGGACGTAGCACCCATATACCTCTTGTACTGATTTTTCAAATCAGCTTAACCTAATTTAAAAGAGGAATGATCCCCTGCTTCTGCTGGAATGGTAAAACTGCTTGCTGTGTATTCTAGCTCTCTTCTCATGTTGGCCTACTTCTCGTGATTGTGTTTTGCATCCCTAATGCCATGAATAAATCAGAAGCTGCAGATTTGGAAGGGGATGCAGCTGGAGCCACTTGGAAAGCCGAACCGCTTAAACGAAGCCTGCCAGTGTGTGCATTCCTGAGGTCGCTTAATCACTTCCAAATGGGACTGAAAGAAATGATTTACACCCTTTTGCTTGAAATGTTCCCCCCAGTCAGACACATCACAGCAGTGGATCAATTTTTCTCCCCTTGTGCAGAGTGCAGTGATGGACTGGTTTTTAATGTTCTGTTTTTCTTATTGCAGCCTGTGACTGCTTCTTCAAGTCACTTTGAGTCATCTCTGTAAGCATTCTGCAAGGCACAGCTACGTCTGAAATTCAAGGCAATCCTAAGTTAAGGCTTAGTTCTTTCAAACAGCTGGTGCTCAACCTCAGCCCCTGGAGGGTGTGACATTTGGCTACAGGCTGGGAAGCGTTCTTTTCCCTCCATTTATATCCAACTTTTCTGCCAAAGTGCTCAAGGCAGCCTACATGGCTTCCTATCTCCCTACTTCATTCTCGTAACAACCCCGCAAGATAGGTCAGGCTGAAAGAGCGCTTGACATCTCCATGGCCACCCACTATTTCTCGTGGTGCAGTGACCAGCGCAACCTAGATTTCCCAGCTCCCACTCCAGCAGTGTGAATGACTGACCATTCCTTTCTGGGGCACTCTGGGACCATGTTGCTTGCTCAAAGCTACACAGGCTAGCATTACTCCTCCAAGGAATACTTAGGATTTGGAACTCCCGATTCCTGGCTTGCAACAAGGTGCTCTTGCTCAATGCGTATCAGTAGCTAATTTCACCTATTCATTTGGTAAGACAAACAGTTCGTGACTGCAGACAGGAGAAAAGGATTAGCCACTTCATTTTGCTGGGGAGTTTTAAAGGAATGTGACTACTAAGTCACAGCCTGTCACTCTGGGTCTTTTTTCTTGATAGTATTTGCCCATATCTGAAATTTGAACTGAAAATTTCAGTCACTCCATGTTTTGATTTGTTGTCCTTCTCCGTCCCTCCCTCTCATTCTTTCAGGAGTATATTTTTCTGTTTTCTCTTCATTTTCTGCCAACATTGTAAGCTTTTTTGAATCATGCACGTGAAGAAGTATTTTCCTTCCCAAGCAGATCACAAATGGAGTCCAGCTTTTGGTGCCTTGTCATCTGTTCCCTGAAAGTAGAATTCAGTGTTTCTGCCTTGGTATTCCAAAGATAAAGCCCTAAGAATTTTGGATTAGTGTACAGACACTTGATATTAGCTAATTACTCTACCTACTTATGCAATCAACGTTGTGAAGGTTCATTACCAGTGTTAATCAAGGAATTGTCATCTTCTGTATCCCATTTCATGCTGTCTCAGCATCCAGAATCGTGTACACAGTGTATATATAAATCTCTGTCATAAATATTGTATTCTGTGTGTCTACAACATAGATTGTAATCCCCAGCTGCTCACACTTAAAAAGATCTGTGAGGGCTTGTCCAGACCAGGTGATCTTAAGGGCCTTGTTGGGTGAACTCTGTGCTACTTCTATGATGCATAATGATGTCATATGGCTCATTCTTGGCATCCATGCACCCATGATCTTTTATTCCAGTGCCCCTTGTCCACACAGGACAAAAACATTTTCTTATCAAGCCCTGCCTTTCCTGTTCACCACCATCACCCGTTTCTCTGCCCTTTCACTTGCTCTTTCACCGTGTTTATCAGCCTTCTCCCCCTTTCTACCTTCTTCCCAAATTTGATCCAAATTACAGTTTTAGGAACAATCGATTCTTCTTTTTGCTATAGATCTTTGTTTGTGACCTGTCCTTAAAAAAATTACAGTGCCTGTGGTGCTAAAATGTTTCGTTCCTTGCAGTCTACTAGGTTAGCACTAAACCTACTAGGAGGGAAAGTTAGTTTGCATTCAGAAACTGAACCCCATCACTTCCATTGCATTGTTATGCAAACCTGTTTGCCATACCCCAGTTTTTTTAAAAAAGTTGTGTTTACACTGGTTTTGAAGGGAAATCCTATGTGTGATGCTGTGTGATAAAAACAGTCCAAGCATGGATGATCGGGCCTAAGATTAATCTTGCTTCATTTTTTAAAAAAATGAAAAGTGACATTTGTACCTCATAAGCTAACCTTAGTGTGAAGCATGACTGGTTAGAAACTTCTACGCCTACCATCGCTGGAGATGATATAAATTGCATGCCCACCAAAGGTTTGCGATATTTATTTAAAATATTTTTACCCCGCCTTTCTCCTTGAAGGGACTTAAGGGGGGTTTACTACATTGGAAGACAATGTTTAAAGTTGAAAACAATGAGTATACAACAGTGGTTACCATCATTAAAATATAATATTTAAAGCTAAGAACAATGAGTATGAAGAGGCATCTTACATCAATAAAAGGCAATATTAAAGCTAAGAACAAAGTATGCAAATATTTTTTTAAATGCCACTCTGAGAAATGTAAAACACAAAAATGGGGAACACAAGTAGTACTAAAAATCCAGTCAAAGCAGTAATGCATAACAATCCATCTTTCTAAAAAAATCACACACAGGTAACTAGTTACAGAGGGAAGGCTAGCCAGAAGAGAAAGGTCTTTGCCTGCTTGCGGAAGGATAGCAAAGGTGGGGCCTGCCTGGCTTCCAGTGGGAGGGAGTTCCAAAGTCTGGGAGCGGCCACAGAGAAGGCTCTCTCCTGTGTCCCCATCAGATGCACCCGTGAAGGTGGCAGGACTGAAAGAAAGGCTTCTCATGATGATCTGAACACCTGAGTCAGCTCATAATGGGAGATACGGTCTTTGAGATAGCTTGGACCCTGGCCATTTAGTGATTTATAGGCTAAAACCAGCACTTGAATTGTGCCTGGTAACTGATCGGCAGCCAGGGGAGCTGCTGTAACAGGAGGGTTATGTGATCCCTGTAACCAGCCCCAGTCAGCAACCTGCTTGCTGCATTTTGGACCTGCTGAAGTTTCCTGACGCTTTCCATCGGCAGCCCCACATAGAGCGCATTACAGTAATCCAGCCAGGAAGTAACTAAGGCGTGTATCACAGTGGCCAGATCAGATCTCTCAAGAAATGGATGTGGCTGCCCACTAGTTTTAATTGTGCAAATGCACTCCTGGCCACCACTGAGACTTGGGCATCCAGGCTCAGAGATGAATCTAGGAGCACCCCCCCCCCCCCCAATCTGTGCACCTGTTTTTTCAGTGTAATCCCATCCGGCACTGGCTGCATCCCTATTCCTTGATCTGCCTTTCAACTGATCAGAAGCACCTTTGTCTTGTCTGGATGAAGTTTCAGTTTATTCACCCTGATCCAATCCATTACTGATACCAAACACTGATCCAGAGCTGAAGCAGCTTCCTTGGCTTTAGGTGGCAAGGAAAGGTAGAGTCAAGGAGGTTACTGTGGTCGATAGTATCAAAAGTCATTGAGAGGTCCAGTAAAAACCAACAGGGAGACAGATCCCCTGCCCAGTTCCCGGCGGGCGTAGGTCATCTACCAAGGCCGTCTCTCTCCCATAACCAGGCCTGAAGCCAGACTGAAATGGCACTACCTAAACAATACCAGTGCGACACTGCATGCTGGGTACAGCAGCAACAACCCGCAGGTCGGGCTGAGCAAAAGGAACCAGCAAGTCCCAGAAAAAGATGGGCTGTAATTAATATAAACAAAACATACGTGGATGTTGGAGAAAACAGCAAAATGAGGCCTGTGGCACTTCTTCTTTAAACCAGAACAACTGTAATTTGGGACAAGTCTCTCTTTTTTTAAAGTTCCCATAAGTTTTTTTTGTGTGTTTTTTTTAATACATATACAGTATACACACACATATATATATATGCATGCTGAAATATATCTGTCTCCTTGAAAATTGGTGCCTACTGTATCCTTTTCCGTTTTTGTTTGTGCGTTCTAAGCCCCACCCAATTCATAAAGCTAAGTTGAATCAAAATATGGTGTGTAACTGTATGTTTATGTATAGCCACAATCTATTTTGGAAGCAACATGGAAAATCATCAGCTTAGAATATGAGGTATAAAAATCTCTTGAGCAATAATAAATCTTCAGATATAACAGAATTCTGTGGGATTCTGGCAGTTGTATTCTATCTTTTTCCATCTCCATAGAAGCACACGACCACAGTTGTGAGGAAGGGCAATTCTTTCCAGTTCTGCCTACAGGATTTCTACTTCTTTTCTTTTCTGTCCTCGCCTTCACTTAGTACTATATTGTTTTTTTTCATATACGGTCTACTGGAGAGTTCCAGTGGGAAGAACTGTGTTAACTGGTGCACAAAGCCATGGTCTATACAGGATTTTTCCAGGACACCAACATTTTGCTGTTCTTGTTGCATAACATGTTCTGCCTGCTGTCATGGATTTAAAAGCAGGACATTGGGCGAGCACAGCAGACAGCTGTTTGTTTTATTTGTTTTACATAATTACTTCCGTATCCTAATTTGTAAGCCATTTACCTACATCTGAGTGTCACTCAGTCAAATCTTACTCCATTAATTAGTTGCAATTGCATAAAATTTGCATGTACACACAGATGAATAAAACAACCATTGGAAGAGTAGGAAGCAGACATTAATATGCTTGATAAATGTTTTCAATTATACAAGTTAAGTGTTGTAAGAAGTGCCATCTTGGGAAAGGCATGCTTGTTTTAAGATGGTGTCTACATTTTACAATTTTTTTTACGTAATTGATTTCCAACACTTTATATATTTTTTTCTTTCCCACTGAGCTGTCTGTGCTCATTCTTCTCCATCAGGGGCAACTGCAGGTCCAATGCAGCACTTTGTACTAAGCAATATGTTTGGTGTGGCATCTTCTTCTTCATCATGTACTGTCAAATCAGTTCTAGCTTATGATGATCATTCCAGTATTTTCCAGGTAGAGAATACTCAGAAGTAGTGTTCCATTCCCTTCCTCTAGGGGGCGCCCTGGGACTGTGCAGCTGGCCCAAGGCCACCCAGGCTGGCTCTACACGTAGGAGGTGCAACAGGGGAATCAAACTCCCAACCTCTGGCTCCACAGCCAGGTACCTAAACCACGGAGCTACAGCAAGGCGAAGTGCAGCCTTTGTTGCCTAGACCTGTTGGGAGTTACAGTCCAACAATATCTGGAGTTCAATACATAGATGTAGAAAGACGGTGATAGCAGGGGAGGAATGGGGAGTGTGTCTGAATGGTGCATTTGTGCAGATTCTGCTAACTGACAGAACTCCCCCAAAAAGCATTTTCCTATCATCCTTTCTGTAGTACAGAAGCCAGCATGTATTTCGTGTTGACATGAGGTATGTGTAATTTGCTGCAGCTAACTGCAGATAGCTAACAAGATGCCAAGGGTACATCTTGGTTGTACACTTAGGCGCATGACCAGGTATGCAACCAAGACTGCCCTGGCATCTCCTCAATTAGACACAGCAAGTTACACAAATCTTATGTGAACATGAGTAGGATTCTGGCTTGTATTTCTGAATGCAACGGACCAGAGATTGCTAAGAAGTTAAAGCCTTCAGCATCTTCCTCTACAATCACCAAGCGCCCTGTTTCGTGTTTTTAATATGGTACTAACTGAAGTGACTTGATTGCCACTGCTGGTTGTGTTATTGTTCGCTATGTCATTATTGAGGCAAAATTAGAACCGACTGGTTAGGAACTATGTCTACCTGGTTAAATTAAGCATGGCAGTATGACGCCTCTAAGTGTCAATATGCTCACACTGCAGAAGTTGGCAGGGTTTGCTTGCAGCACACTCTAATCCCTGCACGACTGGAGATTAAACCACAGATCACTAGTACGTGGATGCCACAAAATAAATATTTTCCCCTGGCAACGCATTAAAATGTTTCATAAGGATGTCGGCAGCCCCGGTCCAACACATCTTTTCCTTACTGGGATAGGCCTATACCAACTATTTATTATCTATTTATTTTATTTTATTTTATTTTACCTCGCCTTTCTCCTTTAAAAGGACCCAAGGCAGTTTGGGTCTTTACAAGACAATATTAGAAGCTAAAACAGTAAGGATACAAATACTAAAAAAAAACACATTCAAAGCAGCAAGGCACAACCATCCATTTAAGAACCTTTCTCTGAGACAGCCAGTCACTAAGAGAAAGCTTGCCTGAAGAGAAAGGTCTTTATCCACTCGCTCAAGGAGAGCAAAGACGGGGCCAGGCTGGCCTCCAGTGGGAGGGGAGTTCCAAAGTCTGGGAGCAACAGCAGAGAAGACCCTCTCCCGTGTCCCCACCAAGTGCACCTGTGATGCAGGTGGAACTGAGAAAAAGAAATGAAAACAATTAAGTTTTTCTTTTTTCTCTCTCTTTCCCCTGCTGCTCAAGGCTCTTTAGCCTTTTAAGTGCCGTGGTGGCTGGAGCGCCTATTGACCTCCCATCAACTGGGGCTCAGGGCGGGAGGGGAGCGGCAGTTCAACCCGCGGTTGCCCATTCCTGCTTTTAGGAACAACCACCACCTAATTCTGCCCAAATTCCCATTTGGAAGCCAGTTTTGCTCCTGTCTTTTCTGTATTTTTGACCTTAGTGCAAAAATATCAGAATACTTAACAAGTAGGGTGGTATTTTTGAATTGTCTATTTTTTTAAAAAATCTAATCAACTCCATCCTTTCTGTTATTGAGGTTCTGTCTGTTTTACTCTGATGCTCATACACCCGTTTGTTTGTTTGTTTGTTTTCTACCCTAAACAACCGCCTGCCCATCACAATATTTCTAGACAGGGCCTTGAAAGTTGCCAACTTTTCCCCCCAGCAGGGCTCCTGTGGTTTTGGTTTCTGGGGTTTCTGGGTTGAGCTCAGCAGAAATCTGGGCAGGTGAGGTTTTTCTCCCAACGCAGCTCCCTCCCGGTGGGCTCATGGCAATCACGACCTGTTGCACTTCCGCCTGTTAAAGGTTCTGATTCGAGGCCTGGCAATGAGCTACCAGCAGATAACTTGTGGTGACTGATGGCAACGGAACACAACGCTTCTGCCCTCCTCGGTTTCGGAGCTGCGGGGGGGGGGGGGTTTATCCGCGACGCTGGGGGTCCGTCCCCTCCTCCTTCGGGTGGCCCCTCTCCCTTGCTCTCCCCCTCTTTTCCCCGGGTGATTGAAGGGCCCCCATCCCTTCCCTCTCCCCCCCCCCCTCCTCTTCTCTTCTCCTCTCCATCTGCTCCTCCCGCACCATCTTCGCGACGGCGGCTCCGGCTGCTGCTGCCGCCGCCAGGGGCCAGCCCGAGCGATCTGCTGGATCTCCTCCCGATCGGCTGGAGATGTGATCGCCTTCCAACCCTCAGCATGCTTTTTGGGCGCGGGGAGGGGGGAAGCGGCTCCTCTTGGCTGATCCAGCCGGCCAGCGTCACGCAGCAGCAGCAGCAGCAGCGGCGGCGGCGGCTCCCCGGAGCCGGAGGAAGACCAAGGTAGGCCCTTTTCGAGGGTTGGGGAGGAAGGGCAGGAGCCGAGCGCCCCGGTCCGCTCTCCCGAGGGCATCCGAGGGCCATTCTCCCGGCCGCCTCCATCCCTCGCAGCCTCTTTCCCTCGGCGTGCATCCTCCACAGCCGGGGGGGGGGGTGGAGAGCCCCCTCACCTGGCATGCCCACTCCCCAAATATGAACCACTTTTGTCCTTCAATTCCCCCCCCTTTTTTTTTTTTTTGGTTAAGGGTACCTCCCCCTCCCCTCCGCCTGATGAATTGCAGTTGCCCACCGGTTCTTTTTTCACCTTGACCCATTCCAGAGGGATAAACCCTCGTAAATCTGGGGGGGTTGGGGGAGGGCGTTGTTAGTTTTTCTGAAGGTACCACAACCCTCCCATTGAATTTCCTCCTTGGGAATCCGGTTGAGGCTATTTCCCTCTCTCTCTCTCTCTTTCTGTCTGGGACACCCCTACCCCCACCCATCCCCTGATAAAATCTATAATTTGCAAAAGTGGTGGGGGTCTGGAACTTTACTTCAAATGCAACAAGGAAAGAAATTGGAGGTCATGAGGAGGAAACATTAGGAAAAAGAATGGTTGCGAACAGATGAGTTTGGGAACTCTGGATCCTGGGATCTAGAAGCGAAGGGTGGGTCCAATGGTTCTGGAGACGGGTGGGTTTGTGTGGACATCTGACATCCCATCAAAGGGGATATTCGAGCAGGAACAGGTGTGGAGAAGAACCGGGTACTTCAGACGTATGTCAGTGGACTCTTATGTCCCTCAACAAGTACTACGGAGGAAGACTTGATCTTAGCTCCTCCAATGCTCTTGCCCATTATGAGGCTAAAATTATCTGATACATTTATAAAATCTACTGTGGTGCTTCTGGCAGAAAAAAAAAGAACAAGCAGGACTTAGTTGTTTTTTAAATGCTCGGATTTTGGAGGTGGTCAGCACAGCTCAGATGGGTGCATCAAACGGGCCCATTCTTGGGCCATTCCTGCCCTGCCACAGTGATGTGGGCTGTGGTTACTTCATTTGGGATGACTGTCATGTGTTCTGTCTTTGGAAAGTGTTCAGAAGCTTCAGCTGGTCCACTATATTACGGCACGAATACCATCAAATGATGGAGCATGTGACTCGACTGTTTACAACCGTTTGCCTGACTTAGCGGTTCATTTCCAGGACAAATCAAAATGCTATAAATTGGTGTCTATGACTTGGAACAAACTATTTGAAAGATCGCTTTCTCCCATTCACACCTGCCCTTCATCTGTGATAAACATGAGACAGAGACTTCTTGGTGGTTGCTCCCCAGCTCAGCAGAATTGCTTGGCTTTCTGTTGTCTTTCTAGCTACAAGAGGTTTTGATTCAGGCAAACACACGAGCTGACCTGCTTCTGAAAAGTGCCTTAACAGGTTGAGTGTGGGTTGTATCTTTTACTGTTCTGCTTTCATTGTGTTCTCAACCGATTCATTTTTGTGTTATGTTTTAATCAATATGAAAGGTGTATTTCTTTATTCCTGGCTGCCTTGGGTCCTGTTTCGGTGAAAAAGCAAGATATAAATTTATTAGAAAAAAGACAAAAATGTGTGGGGGGGGGGCTCCTATGTCAATGGAGGGGAGGGAGTGATAATTTAGGGGAGCCAGTCTAAGTAAAATTTAAATGTCTGCTTGTATTTTAAATGTCTTTGTTTAAAATGTAAAGTATGACTCTTTGACCTATCTTAATGTTGCTATAATTATGATGAGGGATGAAAAAGGAACTATTAAATTCTGGAATATCTCTTGCTTTTTGTTCTCTCTCTCTGTGGAATCTTGAGGGAAAACACAATAGGTATTAAATATATTTTGTTATGGTTCCTTTTTAATATCTCAGTATCTACTTCAGTGACACCCAGTGCAAATGTAGCAGATAGATTGATGGACTGGGCCTCAGGAGACCTGGGTTCAAATCCCCACTTAGCCATGGGAGCTTACAGCACGGTGGTGGACATGGGAAAGCCACTCCTGAAATATCTGGCTTACCTTGAAAGCGCTAGGGTCACTTTATGTTCGTTCTGACTTGACAGCATATGACATAAGATCATTACCGTGGGGTGAAGAGCCATTCTTCATTTTTAACAAAAGAAATCTGTGACTTTGGGATGCATACTTATACCCAGGCAGGTTTTTTATCATTTTCTAACAACACTCCTTCAGGGAACACAACTAGTAAGATGGCAAAATATGTCATATATATATGAATATATATATATTCAAACCTGTTCAAAAGAAATTATGAAGTTGCATGTCAAAGTGGATGTTGACACAATCGCATGTTGACTGTTCTTTGTTTCCAAAGAAGATCAGCATTTAACCAGAAACTGTGTTTTCAGTAGCAAAGAAAACATGTTCGAGATGTCAAAAGAGAGGGAATTTCAGCTGCAAAATAGAGGGAAACTCTTTGACAGTGGGAGAGAAATGTGCTGGTTAGAAAACACTGAACAAAGGAGTATTTCAGGCTAGTTTGCATAGGCTTGCAACAAAACAAGTGCAATTATATGGTGGCCTCAGTTTTTAAGTACCAGAAGTCAGTTCATTTCATGCTTGATATTTTACTTCATACCGAGTATTAGTAGGCAGAATAAGAGCAAGTATCAGGAATTCAGCAAGCTGATGATGAATAAAGGATCAGATGCATATCCATATAGCCCAGTAGATATGTGCTGGAGTTTTTGCAATCTTGCATGCTGCCTCTAGTAGGGGTGGCTGGCAGAAAACCTTCTGGGCTGGGATGACTGTCAGTCTATCCAGCACTAACCAATCATTCCTCCCCTGCCTCTGAATTCAAAGAGAGCCCCAGCTATCTGCTCAGTGCTTTTTCCCTCTCTGAAGTTTGTTGAAAGTCAGTGGGTATTGAGGTCTGTTGCTGAAATCAGTCATGTTTGTCAGTTTACTGTTTGATCTGTTCACAATTGGAAGTAAAGAAAATTTATTCTTTCTCCTACTAATGTCCTAGAGTGAGTTATTGAGATTGTAGGTGCCAGTTGATAAGTAAAAATGAGTGGATTGCTCTAGGGAACTTGAATGGGATGCTGAAACCCTGTATTTCTGCTGCTCAGCTAACAGAATTTAACCAAAATGTGAATACTCTGCAACAGTATCCACTCCCAAGAAAGGACTTGCTATTAATGCAGGGACCAAATTAAATGTTGGAGTTCTTGGGGGTTGCATCCTGTTGTGGCCGAAGGAGACAAAGACAAAAAAATGGGAGCAAAATTACTAGCGTACTTAAACGCAAATCTCTGACTGCCAGTAACTAAGCTGTCTGTAATGTCCCATTAAGTTAGTTCCAACTTACGGCAACCCTAGTAGGATTTCCAAGATATGTGAGATATTTAATGGGTGATTTTCCCAGTGGCACCTGCCAGTGAGTTTCCACAGCTGAGTGGGGATTTGAACCTGGTTCTGACACTCTGTCCACTGTGACGGTCTCTCGCCTAAGCCACTGTAGAGACATTCCAGCCCTTTAGAATAAAGAGAAGTCCCTGTACAAAAAAAGCTGGGGAGCCACAAAGACAAGGGTGTCCTGGGGAGAGGAAGAAGGGCATCGAAGGAACCTCAAAGGCCAGACCCAAGAAGGTCAGATTCAATCTTGGGTCTAGAAGACTTCCCATCCTGGTCGGCCGTGACCCGTGGAAGCTGTTGGAAGGGCTCAAACCGAGTAGGGTCTTTTGTGTCAGCTGCAACTTGGTCTCTTGAACTGGAGATCCCCAGAACAGAACTTAAGAACTGCCCATTCCTGTATCTCTTTCACTTCCCACCCCTCAAAAAGGATGATGGCCCAAAGGAGCCCTCACCTTTTCCGTCTGGACAAATAGGCAAGGCGAATCTTACTTTCTAACTGCTGTACAAGTTCCTTTTTCCTCCCACTGTCGTGAGATTTGGCTAGACTTTCCTGATTTGGGTTACACCTGCAGGGGTTGTGGTTGTTGATGTTGTTCTTGTCATCATTTTTATTGTCATGATTATCATTATTTCATGAAAGCATGGGAGTCTAGGATGCTGAATGCCAAGAGGGCCAATGGCTGCTTGATAGGATGTGATGGCAGCATTGTTCCGTATGAACTGATACTTATCTGTATCTAAGGCAGTATCCTTTCACATCTCTAGATAAGTACCAGCATTTTCCAGACGCATACAGACAATTGATGTACTTTCTTGGAAACTCAGTTTTGCAACATGGCATAGCAAGCTACATCTGCTGAAATTACCTCTTCCGCACCACTTTTAAAACTGTGTCTGAAGAAGTGGACTGTAGTCCCCCAGAGCTCACACCGAAATAAATGTATTCATCTCAAAAGTCCACTTATGGCCTTTGTTTCTGGGTTTTGGTTGTGTGTTTTTTTGGGTGTTTCATGTGTGTGTGTAAAAGACACCCTATTCCCCAGTTTCTTGTGATCACCCAATTTAGCACTGAAAGGTAGCAATGCTGGTATCAGTGGGGTCTCACTGAGAAAAGAGAGAACTGTTTGAGCTTTTAAAGTACACTTCCCAGAACCCCACAACCATCAGTGGTCTTGCTGGCTGTGGAATTCTGGGAGCTGTAGTCCAAGAGTGTTTCTCATCTCTGCCTGGGACATCAGTGCCCCAAAGAAAACCTTGCGAGTGCCTATCAGACAAGAAACAAAACAAAGCAAAAGCAAAATTTAAAAAAATAAAGAAGACAAAAATGTTGTGGCACCTTAAAAAACTAACTGATACATTTTAATGTGAGCTTTTGTGGATCATGTCCACTTCCTCAGCTGTAAGAGTACAACTACATGGCTAACAATTTGTACATGGACCCAAGATAAGAGACCATGGTGGATTAGTAGGAACAATTGTGTGAGTCAGTGGGGCATTTCACACCTAGGAATGACTTAAGACCCCTATTTGATATTCAGTTCTTTTCCTTTGAAGCTTTGTTCGGATAAAAGTGACAATGGCTAGTGGGTAAAGGAACCATAGGCCATAGATAACAACAGCAAAAACAACATAATCATTGTGGTATTACACATACGCTAATTAGTTAAGAATCCCTCACTTTACCTTTGAAGCTTGTTCTGTAACAGTGGCAGTGGTTACTTGGGAAGAAACCTGGGCTGTGGAAAATAGCAGCAGATAACAACATGATTGTTGTATATTTTACTTTTGGTACTAGCTTAAGAACACTTGACTAATATTTAATCTATTGAGATGGGTATCAAGCATATGTATATGTTTCATCTCAGCTGCCTCCCTTTGGATTCTTGCCCTGTAATTTTTCTCCTCCAGAATGGGAACATTAAAATCCCATGAAAAGTGTCCAGGTAAATAGAAATGATTTGAAACATGTTTCGATGTATTGCCATTCCTGATGTCCAATTTATATTCATCAATTATTTTGTGCAGAGATTGTCCTGTTAGTTCTATGTAGAAAGCAGAGGGACATTGTTGGCAAAAGATAACATAGATCACATTAGCAGAGGAAGAAGTGAAAGTGCCCTTGATGTTCTGTGTGACATTGTTGGGTCTGTAATTACGTTGTCAGAGTAAATGTGAGTGCTAAATAGGCATCTGCGTTTGTAGCCGGGTTTAGTCCTCATCTCCGTATCCATGTTGTGGTGGGCCATTGTATGTTAGTAGTTGACTGAGACTGGGGGGTTGTCTGTAAGCAAATATATCCCTGACACCAAAGGCTTGAGAGAATGAAGTATTCTTGTCGAGTGGGTGTTGTTAAATAATTATTTTACCCTCTGTGTTTAAAGGTTTCATGACCACCACCCCACCCCACTCCTCTTTAAACAGCAAAGTGCCTCATTCTTTTTACAGAAGAGCCCCCTTCAGACAATATCTGTTTAGCGAGTGAGACTAATTATGGATACTCTTCCTCTGAGTTCTTGTAATTTGCAGATACTTCCTTGCTGTGTTAAAATACTGTATTTTGGGATGAATCATGATAACCCTGAAAATACTGCTGTTCTCACCAAAAGGGGCAAGAAGCCATAATAAGAGAATAAATTATGGATCCTGGAGGCTCAGATTTCATCTGTGAGCAGGAGCACCTTTTATCAGCTTTGGTTGATTGCCCAGCTGTGCCCCTGGACAGAAAGTGCCAGAAAATATGCTTTGGTAATCTCAAAAGTACTGTAATGCTCTCTACATAGAGCTACCTTTGAAAACAATATGGAAGCTTCAGCAGGTCCAGAATGCAGTGGCCAGTCTTAGGGCTCGCTCACATTTTCCAAAAGAACCCCAGTTATACCATTTTTGCCATTATTTGGATCATTTCAAAAATTTCCATTCACATGTCACACGGTTAACATCAATTCATTTGCCCTGGCAATTGGTTTATTTCCTCCTCGCCGGGAGAATTGTTTTAAAATGTACTGATCATGTATCACTTCATTCATTATCATTTCAGTATGTGTGAATATCGCTGACAATCTATTTCCTTTGCAAAGAGGTCCAGATTTTGGGCGTTGTGGCTACTTCATGGCCACTGTGCTTGTACCCTTTTAAAAACTGTTTTTAAAAAGGGTTATTGATAAATCGCTAATAGAAACCACCACCGCCAACACAAATACAACACGAATACATTGCTCAGAAGGAGACCGCCTTCCCCCCTCCCTTGTGAGTGAAAGATGGCTTGAGCAGAGAAAGGGACCTTTCCTGCTTTGAATTGTAAAGAAAGGGGTGTGGTGTTGCATTAACATCTCCTCTCTCTCTCTCTCTCTCTTTTTTAAACCCTGCTCTTCACAATACTTTTAAAACCCACTTCTTCCTTCTGACGCTGTGCGAAAAGGAAAAGGAAAATCAAAACCAAGAACTGAGAGGGAGAGAGATTCAGAGAAATAAGGAAAAGGGGACGAGTGAGTAAAGGAGGGAAGGGAAAAGGGGAGAAGAAGAGAAGGCTCATACCGCTCTGTTGATATATCACTTTTGTAATTTTTCTTTAAAGGACAAGGGGAGGCCTATATATACAGCCTTTCAGAGTGAGCTCTTTTGAGGAAATTAGGCTTCAGTGCAGTACAAGCCTATGCCTAGTTACTGAGAAGTGGGTTCACTGAGAGTTACTTCTCATTACAAACAGCACTGTGACCTTCAGACTTTGCTTTTCTTTAGTGTCTAAGAGAGTGTTATGGAACTTCTAAGGGTTTGGGTGGGGAGGCCATTGACATCATTAGCCTGATGTCTTAGGGGGTTTTCTCTCAAAAGTTACTGGCGTTGTTAACCTTTACCTCAGAATTGTTTGGATGACAGTTTTCGAAATGCTTTTACATTTCCAGTTTTAAAGCAAGGAACGGTGACATGTCCCACGCCCACCCCCCTTGAGCCCAAATGTCACCTCTGGCTCTCTCAGAGTCTCCAGCATCCCCACCCTCCAATTTTAAAAAGTGATGGGAGGGGAATAAAGGACATTTTTTTAGTCCCCCTTTTTTTCTCAGTGTGGAGGCAATTTGCAGTGTTTTGGGGTCCTGGCATCGTAGGAGCCCTGAGACTCCTGACTTTTCAAAAACTTTTTTTTTTAATTGGGCCATTTGAGAAGACAGGGGACTTTTAAATTTAGCCCAACATCTCATATTTTTATGAGGAAAAACATGGGGTTGTAGGTTGTAGGAAGGGGGCAGGGCCATTTAAGGTCCAGAAATGAGCATGGGTGGTCCTGGCCATCTGGAGCTGGCTACCCCACTTTTAACTATTTTATGGCTTCCAAAATTGTTCTGGTATGATGGGACAAAGCAGCTTTCAAAGAATAGGATGCTAGCGTTCAGAGTTTGCTGGCAGACATGTTTGTGAGCGAGATCCAAGGTGCAGTTAGCAGGACTTGCTTTTGAAGGCGCAGGCACAACTTGGTTAGGAAGAACTGGACTTCCGTCAAGTTCAGAACAAGAACAGACTCCAGGTATTTTCTAATAGACAGAAGGCAGGAAAGATTTTCCCCTCCTCTTGTGAGTCTCAAATAATGGTTTTTGAAAGAATTTCTAGTGGGGAAAAGTCTGCTGATGTTTTTGTTTTGCCCTCAGCTTTGCAGAGCCAATGTAGTTAAACAAACAAGTTTCTAGTCAAACCACAAAACCCAAGTTTGGTGAAAAGTACAGTGAATTTCAACATGCGGCAAGAATTTTGAGGAATGCATGGTAGGCAGGATGCCAGTGTGACAACTACAAAGGCAGCTTTGTAAGCCTTGGATAACGAGGCGTAGCGGGCCAAAAGAATCCGGCCTTCTGACGCGGCCGTTTTCAGAGGTGTAAGGACAGAGCCAAATAAATCCCAAACCAATGCTGTGAAAGAGCAGCATGACAAATGTCTTGGGAGTCACGGGAGAGGAAAATGGCCATTAAACTTTGGGACAGAGAAAGACGAAAATGGGAATCCTGATTCCCTGTACATGCGTACCCATCCTCAAGCAAATTCCCTGTCCCATGTTTTCAGCTGAATGAAAGAGGAAATACAGTAGAGTAAGGGCTAGATTATCTTGGGGCTGCTACTCAGCGCTGAAGACTAGAGATAGTAGGAAGATAGTAGGAAGAAGAAGAAGGGTGAAAACCGAAGTCCTGCTTGTGGTTCTTCAACCCAACCAGTGCAACCCTGTACAGTATCTCATGTATTCCATCACAGTGATCAGAGCTATATTCATCTAATATCTTGCTCTTTTTAAAAAAATCACTTTTCAGAGTTGAATCTTGTGACTGCCATAAACTATGCAAATCGGGTGTATTGTCCTGATTTGCCTATCTCTGCCATCTTTTCCTCGTGGATGGAGGAAAAATTGTTACAGAAAGTACTGTAGCTTTACCCCTTTCTGGTCCTCTCTCTCGGCAACATGGATGTGGGTACGCTGAAAGTTTTTGTGTCCGTTTTTCATTTCCTTATTTTCTGGGACCACTGGAGGGCATGAGGAGGCCCCCCTCATTTAAAATAACAAATATTTTGGGGGGTGGGAAGGGATAGAGATGGGAAGGCCTGGGGTGGGGGGAAAGAAACATTTTGGGAAAAGCAGGGTTTTTCCCCATTTTTTCCATAGCTGTTTTTTGATTTTTTTCCCAGAAACACTGAAAAAAAAAAATGGGAGTGTGGAATATGTTCTTCTACAATGATAAATAAAATGTCTATGACATGGCATTCAAACTATATAACATGAAGTCCTTAATGAAAGACTTCTGAGACTTCATGTATTTAAGTTCTCTTAAATGAAGATGCAGCCCCCCAAGTTCTAAGGGTGTGACGTGTAACTTTGGAAGTTGTCCGCCCAGATCTGTTAGAACAGTGGCCCCCAACCTTTTTAACCCCGCGGACCAGGTGGGGAAGGCGGGGGGGGAGCCCTCGCTTGTGTGCATGCGTGAAGGAGCAGGAGGGTGCTTGTGCGGGCACGGGCAGGTGCATGCGCGAAGGGCGGCGCGGCGCGGGGGCACTTGTGCACATGTGCGAAGTGGTGGGGGAGTGCTCACGTGGACGCAGGTGCACACGCACAGGGGGGGAGTGCGTGCGGGGGTGGGGAGGTCTGTTTCCGTGGCCCAGTCTGGCACTGGGCCGCGGACCGGGGTTGGGGACCTCTGTGTTAGAATCTTGTTTCTAGGGATGGGTCCCAAAGGGCTCAGAAAGGGAGATGTAGCATTACGAGGAGTGCCATGTTGAACCAACATTTAGTTCTGGTGCCAGCTAACCGTGGAGGAGAAATCCCTCAGAGCCACAAGGGAACCAAGTTTTTCTGTTGCTTTTCTTAAAGCGACAGCAATGTAAGCACAGTTACTGCAGAGATGTATCCAAACACACACAAAAAAAAGTCTTGAAACCAGAGCAGAAATGTTGTTTAGGCTCATAGTAATTGCTTTGGTTTTGTCTGATGGCTTTCTGTCTTACTAATAGGGTTTTGGCTCCCTTTATAGTAAAAGCTGCAGCTTGCTTGGAAACCAGACAAAAAGCCTGAGTAGAATATCATTCGGGTCTTTAAAAGCTATAATAGTAACATATTTCAACAATGCTTCGTTTTTACAGAAAGGAACTGTCATAATGCTGGAGTTGATTCACTCAGCAGTACTGATTGGAATTGATTTAGGATGGTGCCCACCACTCCTCTCTCTAAACATACTGAGAATCATTGTGCTGCAGACCATGGAGGTTGTAGCTGAATACACCTGGAGGGCTGTAGGTTGGGAAGGCTGCTTTGGGGGAATCTTCCATGTTAATTTCAAAGGAGCTGGTGCAGGAGAACATCTCAGTAAATTCTGCCCCATGAGCTAGACGTTGCAGAGTTTTGAATTTTTGCAGAATTCCTCTTGCTGCACACCAGAAGTGCAAGGATTCACAGAGGAGAATTAGCTTCAAGTTCACCAGAGTAGACCACCCTGTTTTCTTCTCATTAACTGGCGCTTACAGTCTCAATAACTCATTCTGAGACATTATTAGGTGAAAGAATAGCTATAAGTTGAACAGATAAGACAGCAAGCTAAAAACACGACTGCTTTGCAGAAAGAGGCCTCAACACACTCACTTTCAACAGACTCACTGACTGTAAACAAACAACAGAGGAAAAGCACTGAGCAGAGAGGTGGGGCTCTCTTTGAATCAGAAACAGGGAAGGAACTCTTGGTTAGTGCTGGATAGATCGACAGTCACCCCAACACAGAAAGTTCCCTTCCAGTCACACCTACTAGAGGCAGCCTGTGAGGCTGCAAAATCTCCAACACTGGATGTGTGTCTGTTTCTTGTGCTTCTGCTGTTGGTGTGCCCAGGGGTTTGTTCATATCATGTCATTGTCCCTGATCATTCTGGGCTTGCTCTGCAATATCCTGGTATTTTGGGGGTGTAGATTTGAATAGATCGTCCTAGTACTCACATCCACACACAAGGGAAGGGGGTATTTGTTGCTGAATGTTCTCAGATGCCCCAGCGCTGCCTGTCAACACATCCAGAATTGCTCCCTGAGGTCTCACTGCCAAAACACAGATTGCCTCCCTCTTCAGCTGCAGGCAGGGTCTGTGCCGGACCTTGAAGACAAGCCAAAGAAAGGGGAGATGGCCCTTCATTGCGTCCTTCTAGCTCCTCCCAATTCTAGGAGGAAGTTTCTAATTTTAAAATATTTTTTTGAATAAATGATGCAGCACATCTTCACTTCTCTAATAAAGTCTTGATTTTTTTTTCACTTCCTCAAATCCTCCATGGAGTAGAGGAAGTGTTTAATTTCCCAGTATCCCAAAGTGGCTCTCTTCTTAAGCCACTTCACAATATGGCAAATGAACAGCGGAAGGAGCTGGATCAAATAGGGTCACACCAAATGAGGCACCAGATCTCTCTACAACCACTAGTGACTCTATTTAGATCTCTTCAGCCCTATGTCTAGATAAGTCCACCGTCAATTCATCCATCCCCCCCCCCCCCCCCCGTGGCACTTTCCCCGTTTGGTGTGAACTCTTAAGAACTCCCTCTTCTGCAAAAATGTTTCCCTTCTGTTTGTCAGTTTCACAGACATTTACAAAATAAGGGACAGTGAAATTGACCAGAGTTGTTAATGTATGCATCTCTATATCCTTGTATTAAAACGCTTGAAGAGGAGTGTGGGATTCAAAATAATTTAAAATAAACTATTTTTTTAAAATGCCAAAACTAACTTAACAGAGGACTCCTAAATTCCTGGTATGTTAGCAGAAGAGGGGCATTTTGCTGCTGCTTCTGTGTTGTCAGAAATGCTGTTCTGCTTTATGCAACCAACCTATGGTGTCCCAAATAGGGTTTTAGAGGTATGTGAGATCTTGGAGGAATACTTTACATTTACCATCCTCAGTGAATTTATGGCTGAGGGGGGATTTGAACCCAGCTCTCCTGAGTTCTAGAGCCATACTCTATTCACTACACCAGACTGGCTCCCACCACTAGAATGACTGTTCGTGTTCTGTGCCATCAAGTCAGAACAGACTTTTAGTGACTCTAATAGGGCTTTCAAGGTAAGTGAGATATTTAAGGAGTGGTTTTACCAATTCCACTCCCCCAATGAGTTTCCATGAGCAAGCAGGGATTCGAACCCTGTTCTCCAGAGTCCTATGCACCACACTGGGAATCCTACTAGAATGTCTACTGTATCCCTTATAATATCACTGAGAGGCCACTGTGTCTCTCCAGATGTTTTAATTGCAATTCCCACAATCTTTCTCTAGCTAGGCTTGCTAGGACTCGGGGAAAGAGTAAGCTAAAAAATAGCTGGAGGGCCACAGTTGCTGCATGTTATCAGCCTGGGAGGGAGAAAATGCATAGCTTTGGAAATTCCCAAATGCTGCAGAAATGGCAGCATCCATGGAAATTTTCAGTATTCCACGAAAACACCACCAAAGGCAGGAACTATTGAGGGCTTTGTTGGTGACGATACCCACGTATTACCCCCACACATTGATAGGCAGTGAACACATGATGGTGAAGATGTGCCCCCGATACATCTCAATGCCTTGGCCAACACAATCACAGCACCACATGAGCCACACTGTAGGAGCTCATTTTCCTCAGGCAACAAGTAGCCGGGTCGCTGTGAGTCCCCAGCTGACATTTTGGAGAAACTATGCATTTTTGGACTGCAACATGCAGAATTCACCCAGAGGATTCTGGGAGTGATAGCGCCCCCCCTCCAAAAAGTAAGCTTTCTAAGTCCCACCCAGGCCTCCTTCCAGGCAGGAGTTGAATATTCTTAGGCGGCTCGCAGCCATAGAGTTGGAGAGAAAGGATGGCTCACACAATGCATTGCTTGCCTGCCCTCCCTCGAAAAAGGTTTGAGATGAATTCTGTTCCATTCAATAGTCTTCATGAAAGTTGCTCTTTGGGCACTTCCTGAGGCTGAACTGACAAAGGAAGAAACCTTGCCTTGAGAATTCACATCTTTCAGATGGATGACAGGCACGCAAAACAAGGCGCACCTGTTCAAAGACGAACGGCTGAAATGTGTAAAGAGAGGTGAGATGCGTAAATGTGTTTTCACCAGTAGAGAAAAATGTGTACATTAGGTAAAAAGCGTAAGTAATTGTGCACACTAGGAAAAATGTGTTTAAGATGTACAGTATGTAGATATCGGTACGGAAGGGAAAAAGAAATCAGCATCACAACCCAGTAGGAAAGAAGGATGACTAGAAAATGCAGATGGGACGCTGAGGAATGCAAAAAGAAAAAAAAAAGACCTTCACATGGCGGAAAGAGGGGAATGAATAGAGCTTGGGGATGCCAGTTTTGGGGGAGGGGGTTACAACTCCTAGAAGCCCATGCCCCACCACGACCGGCTGTGGAATTCTGGAAGCCATGATCCTGAAAAGTACTGGCTGAAATCCTGTTGTTCCATTAAGCAAACAGTGTAACTTAGTCACAAATTGCCCTGAGTTAAGAAATCTCAGTAGGCATTACCTGTTGCGTGCTGAGTGGCTCTACCCGGTAGGTAACAGAAAATGTGTACGGATTTCTAACCATACAACAATTCGCTTCCAGAAGTTATGCTATTTGTGTAACTGTACAGCAGCATTTCAACCACTATTTCCATCATCTGGGAGTGAATGAAAGGGAGGGGTGCACAGACCAGACTGTTCTCCTCCTGTTTCCTGCTCAAGAACAGTCTTCCATAGTGTGGGATCGCTAGGCGAAAGTCCTGCTACCACGGCCAGATCTGAAGGTCAGAAAAATGCTGTGTCCACGAGGATTGAGGGGCTTCTGAATTGTTGCCACACAACAGACATCCTTCCCTTTGCTTTGAAGTTAATATCTATTGCCACTTCACAATATGGCAAATGAACAGTGGAAGGAGCTGAATCAAATAGGGTCACACCAAATGAGGCACCAGATCTCTCTACAACCACTAGTGACTCTATTTAGATCTCTTCAGCCCTATGTCTAGATAAGTCCACCGTCAATCCAGCCATCCCCCCCCCCCCCGTGGCACTTTCCCCATTTGGTGTGAACTCCTAACTCCCTCTTCTGCAAAAATGTTTCCCTCCTTCTGTTTGTCAATTTCATAGACATTTACAAAATAAGGGGCAGTGAAATATATATGCATCTCTATATCCTTGTCCTACAACAGCGGCCATTTTAATCCAGAGTAAGAGGCGATGTCATGTGAAACAATAGGAGTGACAGAGGATTCAGGAAGGATTAAAAGGGGAATGTAGATGTGGCCCAAGCGAATGAAAAGATTAGGTGAAATGTTGTCAAGGATTCCATTCCTGGAGTCCAAGATTTGGGAATGATCTTGAAGTTCACCTGTAGACTCTTCACAGCATAAAGGATTCATTGATCAACTAACTGTTATTCTTGTTGTTTGCTTCTCCCTCTTCCAGTTTCCAGCATTCGAAGATATCTCTGTCCTCATGAGCGTCTGTTCTAATGCAGCCAATGGTCATGCAGGGATGTTCTTTCACCCTCCCCAGATGTCATGAGTGGCATGCGCCCAGCCAGCCTCGTCGCAACAGCACTTCCCACACACAGTCTCAGGTGAGAATCCCAGCATCGCCCGGCCAGTGTGCCTTTTGTCTAAGGGCACATCCACATGGTGGTGTTGCCCCTGGGGACAAAAACACATAAATCAGCATGGAACAACAAAGGAGGGGCCGCCACATGAGCAGCCCCTTGCACTGGAGCAAATCAGGGAACAAAAATACAACACACACACACCCTTGTGATGGTTGTAAAACCAACACAGAATGCAAGGGTTTCTGTCGCACTTTGACTCTGTTGACATTCATTTTAGCCTTGTGTTGTGTAGATGCTTGGATACAGCGTCGGTATCACAGATGGAAGGAAAGTTGAGCAGATGCTCAGCATGGATGGGACCTTACTTGCTATTCAGGGCATGTCTATACTGGCTGTTTTGGTGTGGGCTAGTGCAGTCTAAATAGGGTTGTTTGAAGTCAAGGGAAACATTGCACCATTGGCATAATGACTTCAAGCGACTTTCCAGTTTCTTCCGATGTCAGTTGAACACTTCCCCTGCTTCTTTGTGGAGGGACGTAGGAAGTGAAATCATTATGTTTACCTGTGCCAGACCATTGCTGATGCACTGAATCACTTAGATTAATTTTTTTAACATTATTTGCCGTGTGTAGTGCCGATGGAGAAACAGCCCGTAGCCACAGTTTCAATCAGCACTTCACAGAAAGGAAAATAATTTTAAAAAAAAAATGTAATCTGATTCAACGCATCAGTGATGGTCTAGCACAGCCATTCTCAACCTTTTTTTCCACCATGGCCATAAACACAATGTGAAAAAAATATAGGCCAAATCAGGATTGTGTAAGTTTCATAACAAACCGTATAAGGTGGTGTGTAAAGAATTTTTTTCCATTCTGTTGTCCCCTTCAAATGTGCCAAGGCCCCCATGGGGGCCACATGGCCATGTTGGGAATGGCTGGTAGGAGATGCAAAATAATCTTTTTCACTTCCCTTGCCTCTCTGCAGAGCAGCAGGTGAAGTGTTCAATTTGCCAATATACTGATGTCACTCATTGATTAAGCCACTTCACGATCATGGAAATACAATCTGCAAGGAGCCTTGGCAGCTTTGACAGCTGCATAGTTCCATTTTAGTCCGTTTCCAGTGATCGCACAGGCTGAGGATGGACTAAATTAGTGCGCCAACCTGGACCAAAAAAGTAGAAGCCCCCGATTGGGGCTCAAAAAGGTGCAGGTTTGGCTCACCGGGGGTAAATTGGTCCACTTGTGTGGTCAGCAGAAAAAAGAGTGAATCAACCACCCCTGCAATGCACCAAACAGTGGGACAAATGCCCATCTGAATGCGCCCACAGATTTATAAATGAGAGGCCAAACAACAGTTCAGTGTCATTAAAATTATTCTTTGAAAAAACAAAGCTGAAGGGTGTTCAAAAAAGGCTCAAGGGTCCTAGCCGTGGATCCTTGAGTATGAACTGAGTACAGTCAACCCTCGACTTACGAACGGCCCTAGTTACGAACATTTCGACTTACGAACCGCTCTGATAGAAAAATATTGACTTGACTTGCGAACTTAGATTCGAGTTACGAACCGAAAAAAAAACTTTTTTTTAACCTAAGTCATCTTAGGTTAAAAGGAAAAAAAAGGAAAAAAATCTGCCCCTAGTGGTAGGAACGGATTAACCGGCTTTGCATTAGTTCCTATGGGAACTAATGATTCGAGTTACAAACCGCCCCTCGACCTAAGAACCAAAAACAGCCGGAACGGATTAATTGGTTTTCAATGCATTCCTATGGGAAATGCTGATTCGACTTACGAACTTTTCGACTTACAAACTTCCTTCTGGAACGGATTAAGTTTGTAAGTCGAGGGTTGACTGTATGTTTAGCCTGGCAAAAAGAGTATGGGAAGAAATGATTTTTGTTGTTGTTGTTTAGTCGTTAAGTCATGTCCGACTCTTCGTGACCCCATGGACCAGAGCACGCCAGGCCCTCCTGTCTTCCACTGCCTCCCAGAGTTGGGTCAAATTCATCTTGGTCGCTTCTATGACACTGTCCAACCATCTCGTCCTCTGTCGTCCCCTTCTCCTCTTGCCTTCACACTTTCCCAACATCAGGGTCTTTTCCAGGGAGTCTTCTCTTCTCATGAGATGGCCAAAGTATTGGAACCTCAGCTTCAGGATCTGTCCTTCCAGTGAGCACTCAGGGTTGATTTCCTTCAGAATGGATAGGTTTGTTCTCTTTGTAGTCCAGGGGACTCTCAAGAGTCTCCTCCAGCACCACAATTCAAAAGCATCAATTCTTCGGCGGTCAGCCTTCTTTATGGTCCAGCTCTCACTTCCATACATCGCTACTGGAAAAACCATAGCTTTGACTATGCGGACCTTTGTCGGCAAGGTGATGTCTCTGCTTTTTAAGATGCTGTCTAGGTTTGTCATCGCTTTCCTCCCAAGAAGCAGGCGTCTTTTAATTTTGTGGCTGCTGTCACCATCTGCAGTGATCATGGAACCAAAAAAGTAAAATCTGTCACTGCCTCCATATCTTCCCCTTCTATTTGCCAGGAGGTGATTGGACCAGTGGCCATGATCTTAGTTTTTTTGATGTTGAGCTTCAGACCATTTTTTGCCCTCTCCTCTTTCACCCTCATAAAGAGGTTCTTTAATTCCTCCTCACTTTCTGCCATCAGAGTGGTATCATCTGCATATCTGAGGTTGTTGATATTTCTTCCGGCAATCTTAATTCCGGTTTGGGGTTCATCCAGTCCTGCCTTTCGCATGATGTATTCTGCATATAAGTTAAATAAGCAGGGGGACAATATACAGCCTTGTCGTACTCCTTTCCCAATTTTGAACCAATCAGTTGTTCCATATCCAGTTCTAACTGTTGCTTCCTGTCCCACATATAGATTTCTCAGGAGATAGATAAGGTGGTCAGGCACTCCCATTTCTTTAAGGCCTTGCTATAGTTTGCTGTGGTCCACACAATCAAAGGCTTTTGCGTAGTCAATGAAGCAGAAGTAGATGTTTTTCTGGAACTCTCCGGCTTTCTCCATAATCCAGCGCATGTTAGCAATTTGGTCTCTAGTTCCTCTGCCCCTTCGAAATCCAGCTTGTACTTCTGGGAGTTCTCGGTCCACATACTGCTGAAGCCTACCTCGTAGGATTTTGAGCATAACCTTGCTAGCGTGTGAAATGAGTGCAATTGTACGGTAGTTGGAACATTCTTTGGCACTGCCCTTCTTTGCGATTGGGATGTAGACTGATCTTTTCCAATCCTCTGGCCACTGCTGAGTTTTCCGAAGAAATGATAGCTGTCTTCAAATATACGAACGGCCGTCACACAGGAGATAGAGCAACACGCTTGTCCTGTTTGGTTTCAGAGCTCGGCAGTAGAGCAAACAGGTGGAAATGGCAAGGAAGCTGATATTGGGCATATAGAGGGGGGAATTTCCCAATGGTGTGGCCTTGTCAACAGTGGAACAGGCTGCCTTAGGAGGCGGTGGACTCGTCTTTGCTGAATGTATTTAAGGAGACATTGGGAAGCCAGGCATTGTGGAGTGGCATCCGTGGATTGAGCAGAAGGTTAGACAAGATGTAAACTCCAGCATACCTTCTCAGTTGAAAATTTTGTGAAGATGCCATGCAGGCTGGATTTGATTTTTAAAAAATTTAATTGATTTTTTTGAAGATTTAAATTAAAAAATGGATTTTAAAAAATTTACATTGTGATTTAAATCACGTTTTAAATCAATCTGATTTTTAAAAGTCATTGATTTTTATCCACCCTGTTGCCATGCATTCTGATGGTGCAGAATTAATCCGTTAGGCCAATAAATAATAGGTTGCCTTAAGCGAGCAACCGGTCCCTCATTCTCCGCTTCCTGCCTCCAGTAATACCACTGGCCTATCGTGCAGAGCCAGCTGTCAGGATTACTGAGATAACCGTACACTTGAAATGTGCTTTTCACATGTGGATCGTTATTATTGATCCATGGCTTATTTTTCAAGGCCAAGGCTCAGTTCTAGACTGACTAATAATCATGGGAAGAGCATAAAAAGATGCCTGTTGGATCAGATCAGAGGTCTGTCAAGTCTGGCACCTTGTCCCTCAGAAGATGCCCCAAGCACGGCAGGGAGGCAACACTGGTTCCTATGGTTGTCCCTGGCAGCAAACGATGCATACCTTGGTATAAATGCATTTGTAGATGAGAGTTTTGTGTAACTGTTGTGGATAACAAATATGAGTTTTTCCAGTCCTTTTTTTAAAAGCCCTCTGGAGTTAGTGGCCCTTGCAGTGCTTGGAAAGTTACTTCTTTTTATAGCTCTCAGAATACTCCTCTGTTCTGAGTGTTGTTTGTTGTTGTTATGTGCTGTCACATCGCCTCCGACATATGGTGACCCAATGAATGAGCGATTTCCAAAATGTCCTGTCCTCAACGGCACTCCTCATCTCTAGTAAGCTCAAGCCTGTGGCTTCCTTTAGGGAGTCGATCCATCTCATATTTGGTCTTCCTCTTTTCCTGCTGCCTTTCACCTTTCCCAGCATTATTATCTTTTCCAGAGAATCTTGCCTTTAGATGCCCAAAGTAGGACAGCTTCAGTTTCCACATGTTTGCCTCCAGAGATAGTTCAGGCTTGGTTTGACCTACCTAGGACAGTCCAACAAAATAACTTTTCCAAACTCTTGTCCACTGCGGCCACATTTCTGGAGAGAAAGCTGCATCCTTCATTAAAGGTTGTGCTTCTGCGTCTGGGAAGAGGGCCTTTCCCTCAGGCCAGAAACCTTTCAGCCCTCCTGAGAGTCCCCAGAATCAAAGGGAAATGGTTTCCGTCCCCTTGCAGTTCCAATAAACTTCATAGAGGTGAACAAAGGGTGGTCCTGATTTGTAGCTTTTGGCTGTGATCCACCCCAGACATGCAGCCAGAATTTAGAGGAGTTAATTTGCAATTACCAGAATCCTGATACTGCATGGATATAGCCCTGGGGATGCTGGGAGTTGTA
This sequence comes from Intellagama lesueurii, assembly GCA_037013535.1. NCBI lineage: Eukaryota > Metazoa > Chordata > Lepidosauria > Squamata > Agamidae > Intellagama > Intellagama lesueurii. The sequence continues at coordinate 22,449,641 of JBAJHW010000010.1, read as the reverse complement.
ATTTCAAAAAATGCCCACGCTCTTGGGGTTGAGAGGCAGAAGATTTATCATGGAGCCATGTGGCTCTCAGGCTAAGCAAAGTTCCCCACCTGGCTTTAAGACCACAAAAAACATGGTGTCTATCCCTCAATGACATCCTTTTCTCTCCTCCAACATGGTTTCCCTTCAGAGATGCTGGACTACAACACCCACTGTCCCTGGATGGTGTGGACACATGACTATGAGCTGAGGAGTGTTTGCTCGGGTTAAAAAAGACAACAGGTTGAGGAAAGCCATCTTGAAGGCTCCTGCAATGGCTTCTGGGTAGTGACATTGTCAAAACCGAACCCTCGGAGAAGGGAGGGGAAGGGAAACACGGGGGGGGGGGCTGACAGGCATGCAAGAGTGCCCGAGGTTGGCTGGTAGGAACAAGTGAGGGGGGAGACAGAGAAGGAAAGAAAGAGGGTGCCTTTTCATCTCGTGCCTGTAGGTGGGGGTTGAACATGGAAACATCCTTTTGAAAAAGTAATCCGTGGGAGACTGTGTGTGATGGGAACGGAATCCTCTTGGCAAAAACAAAGCCTCCCCCCCCCCCCATTCCTTCGGTGCTAAACTGCATGCCAAGGTCCAGGAATTTCAGCTTTCCGTACACAAAATCTGGACCCCAAGGAGCCCCAGCTGTTAAGGGTAACTCTTCTCTTGTACATCTCATCCTGAACCCCATACAATCATTTTTTAATTATTTTTTAAAATTTTTAATAAAATTTAATAAGATACAGTATACAAAACCATAAAACAGTTATAAACCATCAAACCCCAGAGAGTCAACATATCAAACGGTATCACTAGGTAACCTAACACGTCTTTCCATAAATCAGCAGGAGTCACTGGGGGGTTGCTAAGAGAATCAGTATGATTATTACAATACTGAATAAAGGGAAGCTGGGTTTTATGAAACAAGTGTGTCCTGGAACTCTGGTACCTCACTTGTGAGTGGGCAGTGCAATTTTTCCATGAGAACTAATTTCCATGCCCTAGATTCCCAAACCTTCTTTGAAATTTCTGCAGCTGGTCTTCCAACATTGAGCAACGGTTTGTCTACCTGCTGCATACAAAAAAGGCAATGGGTACAGTCATCTTTCAGAATTCAGGGTCCAACGATTGGAGTGGTCTGGAAAAATGGGCTGGTATCGGGGTCCGCATTCTTGTGCACCTCCTGAGGCCCAGACCCTTGGAACAACAACAACAACAATAATAGTGTTCTATCAAGTTATTTCTGACTTACTGCGACTCTTTCCAGAGTTTTCTAGGTAGAAAATACACAAAAATGGTTTACCATTCCCTTCTTCTGGGGGTGCCCTGGGACTGTGCAACTTGCCCAAGGCTACACAGGCTGGCTCTTCTCCCTGGAGGCACAGTGGAGAATCAAACTCCCAACCTCTAGCTCTACAGCCAAACACCTAAACCACCGAGCTGCGCAGCCCGTCTCCTTGGAACAAGCCCACTTCTGTTCCCAGACATACAATGCAGTGTGGTAAGGTGTGCCCTGCTAGTGACTAGCCAGAGGTATCAAGCTATCCTATGTTGGGAACAGAAGGCTGGGCTAAATCGAAGCTTGGAAACATCAGTTTCTCAATGATGTCAATGGCCATGCCAACTAGGGGATTCTGGGAGCTGTTGTCCAAAAAATTATCCACACACATCCATGCCCCAGCTTTGGACTCAATGGCCTGCTGGATCCAATCTCTCCAGGCCATTTTTCTGATTCTAGTTCAAATGTGGCAGTTCCTCTCTCGAGTCTTCCCTCTTCCTCCTTGTTTGGAGTACCACAAAGCTGAGTGTGATGATCATAAGTCTGAACCAGGAAGGCAGTGGACTCTGCTTGTGATATTCGACCTCCCTTTCACATAAGCAGTTACTTCTCTCCCTCTCCACCACCAGTCACCAAAGCATCAAGCAGCTTGGAGGGGGCTGGAATGCCACCTAGACAAAGCTGCGATTCACAGCCCCAAAGATGCCTGTTGCTGCCACCCCCCTGCAGATTCCTAGGGGGTCAGCAGGAGAGGGCAGCAAGCAACTCCTTGTGGTCCGCCCTCCTGCCTTTCATTCCCCGCTATTTTGCTCCCCCCCCCTTCTCTCCTTTTGCAAGGGTTTGGGGAGGGCTGGTGGTCATCATCATGCTTTCCTCCATGGAGGTACTTGGCCAGCCTTGCCTGGGGTCCTTTTTTATGCACAGGTAAGGGAAACCTGGTTGGCAAAGGCCGGGTGCATCACAAAGGAATCTAAAAATAAAACCTTTCACATGGGCTTGGTCACTGCTTGGGGTGGGAGGCAAGTGCGCGCATGGGGTGGAGGAGCCAGCCAGCGTCACATCCCTGCAACAGCAAGCCGTTGGCATTCTTTAGGCTGAAGTGGAATCACTGGATTCCCCCCCACCCTTTCTTGGAATATTTGGGTCTGGAGAAAGAAGGAGGAAGACCGCATTTCACATCCACCCATTGCACAGCTACGGGATCCTGGCGGTCTTGGTGAGTGGCGGAAGCCTCGTGTAAGGCAGCAGATTCGGCTGTGAATTGTGCTGGAGTTCGGACCCCAGCAGAGTTGGCATCTGCTGTCGCTCGGTTGCAAACGGCTGCTTTTAAAAACCCCAATTCCCTTAGGGGTTCACTCTTGGCCTTGGGGTAACCACTCCTGGAGCATTGTTCCCAGCTGACAAAGTGTGGCTGTAACCCACTTTGCTGCTGTGAGAATCAGTGCATGAAAAAGCACTGGCTCTCCTGTATTGGCAGGGAGGTGCAGCAGCTGTAGTGTGAATGATTTATGATGCTCATCTTTCTAAGTTTCCTTCTGCGGCTGCCTGGCTTTTTATCTGTGTTGCTTTTGATGTTGCTTTTTGGAGATCAGCAGGGGGGAGAGGAGAGATTAGGCTGTAAAATTAAAAGCTGTCCTGAGTTTGACACCTGGAACCAACCTCTGCCGAGCCGCTTTCCCCACCAGGTAGAGAGAAGCTGACAGCGATGCTTCTGATGTGCCAGTAAAATTCTCACTAGAATACCAGTGAAACTTTCCTTTCCTTCAAAATCAGGTGGTGGTTCCCAACATTTGAATTGAACTTTGAAAATGTGCAGATATTTCTGATTCTATTGAGTTTCCCCCTTCTTCCTCTTCCTCTTTGTTTAAATCTAATGTTTCCTAATAATTGTGTGCCGTCCAGTCAACTCTGAATTCTGCTGACCCTTTTCATGGTTTTCCAAGAGGTGGTTTCTCGCTCCCTTCTTCTGGGGATATCCCGGGACTGTGCAGCTTGCCCAAGGCCACCCAGACGGGCTCTTTTCTTGGGATTTGCAGTGGGAAATTCAACTCCCAACCCCAGGCTCTGCAGCGAAATGCTTAACTCACTGAGCTATCCAGCCTGCAATGTTTCCTAAACCTGACATTATAATTCTCATCACTGGGAACGTTAACAGAGAAAAATCAACAAGAACATATACACCTGATTTAAACCTACGATGAGCAGGTCTCAGTGTTAGGAGAATTTCCTGGAGAATTCATCTACCATTGTCCCTCTGGCTCTAAATGTATTCCTTCTGTAGCAAGAATATTCTGTGTTGAAGAATCACTTTTACTGATCCCTTAAAAGTCAGAAACAAGGAGAGTTTGGTGGTTCTCTAAAATGCTGGATCAGGCAAAGATGGTATAAATTCGGCACAGAGAAGTAGAGGGTAGTCAAAAAACTGGGCCAGATGTAATACCCGTGGTTCTTGAATGCACATTGGCAAAGTGGAACTTGTAAATTCAGCTTGTAAAGGTATAGACTAAATGCAGAAACTGTGTTTATACAGATGGGTCACACCGCTAAATATTTCTTCTTTCTTTTACAGAAGTGTTTTATGTCCCCAAACTAAGGGAAGGCTGTTGCTGAGTAGCTTTTGCTGTTTCTAATCCTTCCTCGAGGTGCCTCTTTCATTACAAGCTTTAAGATGTAACAGTGTGCTATTCTTGCAGCCCTGGGGGTTGATGGCTTTTAATGGAAGGAAGAAAATTGCCTTGGAGAGTGAACAGCTAATTAGTTAGAAAGGGAAGATGGGATCCAGCACAAATAATATCACAGTTGGGTTTCTCTCCCCATTAGTGAGGATGTCGGTATGGGTTAGCAGCCAGTGGAAACTTTACTTGTGTGCTTTTAAATTACATGCAAAGGGTCACACTCATTTTACAGATGCTAAGATCCATCTACAATAGCTTTCTGCCTCCAGTGGTGGGCAGCCAGTTGCCTCTAAGAAGTTCCAAGCATGATGTGGTAAAAAAAGCCATCTCCTATTGTGTGCCCCTGACATGTCATACTAAGATACACTGCCTTTATAGGAGGAGGTTCTATTTTGTTGTCATAAACAGAAGATGGATTGTGTTGAACTATACCAACGTGGGCAGCCACAGAGGGTCTCTGGGCTTCACTCCATTTCCAGCCTTTGTGAGCTGCACACACCCATATTTCTGAAACCAAAATACTTTAGAATATTTTAAATTGCCCCGGAGCTTAATAATTAAATGAAGAATTACATTATTTGGAGGTATTGCTCTCCTTCTTGTTTTTAGCCAGCAAAAACTGCCTTGCTGTTCAATGTTAAAGTATTCTACACATGCTCAGAGACACTGCCCTTAAGTTATTTTTTGCTTGAATACAAGGTGATGTTTTGCTCAGGCAAATGCTGGTCCAATCTGTATCCAATCTGAGATGATCAGATCTTTTAACAACATCAACTGGAAATGTTAGTCAGACCCAGCAGATCCACAAAAGTGAAACAAGAAAAGGTTCCAGATTGTTGCTCACCTTGTAAGCAACAATCTTACAAGGTTGTTGATCCAGCACAAGGACAGCCTGCATTGACTTTGTGTCTTGTGAATTTAGTGGATGTAGGGCAAGAAACAAACAACAAGTAGGTAGATGGTAAAATCCTTGCTGGATTTTCCCCCTTTTCAATATTTTCTGAATTGATTTGAAATACTTGTCATCGTGGCATATTTTGAGTAAATTAGCACTGCAGGGAGTCAGTTTTGATCACGTAGTCCGCAACAATATGTATAGATTCTTAGATAATAATGCAATGATGATGGAAAGCTCTCTCTGTGTACGTGCTTTCATTTCATCACTGCTGCTTTTGTTTTTCTTAGTGCACACACACACACACACACACACTATAACAAGTAGGCAGGTACATGGAATAATTGCACAAGGCAATTTGTTTATATATATATATATATAAGACCTCCTGCCAACCTAGCAGTTCGAAAGCATGCAAATGCAAGTAGATAAATAGGTACCACCTCGGTGGGAAGGTAACAGCATTCCGTGTCTAGTCGCACTGGCCACATGACCATGGAAACTGTCTTTGGACAAACGCTGGCTCTACGGCTTGGAGACGGGGATGAGCACCGCGCCCTAGAGTGGATACGACTGGACTAAATGTCAAGGGGAACCTTTACCTTTTTATATAAAAGACATTTGTATTTACCAAGTCCCAGTGTGACAAAATGAACAGAATGTTGACTAGGACTCAAAAAACCTGGGTTGAAATCCCAATTTGACCATGGAAACTCACTGCGGGGTGGCAAATGGTAAAGCCATCTGAGTTACCTGGAAAATTCTGTTATGGTTGCTATATGTTGGAAACTTCTTGGCAGCACATAGCAATGTATTCTAAATTACTCCTCTGCCCGCCAGCGCCTCTCAAGCACTATATAATAAAATATATTTAATATTATTTTAAAGCACATTAAAAACAAGTTTACAAACCAAATATTACCTCCAGAGGCACCTCAAGGAATTATTAGAAACAGCAAAGATAGTAGTTTTGATCACTCACTGGAAGCACAACTGAAAGCAGAGCCCACCTAAAATCTCTTAGGAGGGAATGCTACAGACATGGTTCAGCTGTGGCGAGAAAGCTCTGTCTGTATTATCTCAGAGCCCAGAAGGCTTACTTTTTCCAGACTGACGCTCTCAGAATCCTCCAGCCAGCTGATTTTGGGAGTTGTGTTTCCCAACCTGTAAGGCTTCTGAACTCCGAATTGTCAGTAACCCAGTATGCAAGACGCCTTCTGCTGAAGCTTTGAAATTCTGCACTGGCTCTCGTGGGAGCAGATAGAGATTGGGGCCCTCTGGTCAGAAGCTCACAGTGTGGTATTGATTATTCCCTCCATTTTAAGTGTTAAGACCATGAGTAGAGATGGGCACAAATCAGAAAAATGGTGATTCATTTTGTTTTGTGATTCATCAAGGTCGACGAATTACAAATTACGAATTTATGGATTTTTTCTGATGAATTGTTTTTAATTGTAAAACCCTATAAAACATCCCCCCAAGCACCTAGAGGCACCAAATTCACAGAGAAGCTTTCCATGACACTCCTCTACAACCCCTCCACGTTTAGTGAAGATTGGGTTTCAGACATACAAGTTATACACCCACAAAATGGGTCCCCCCAGGAAAGTGCCCTTTAGCAGCTGGCTTGGGGAAACTCAATCTTCACCAAACTTGGAGGGATTGTAGAGGAGAGTCAGTTGAAGCTTCTCTGATTTCACTGTCTCTAGGTGCCTGGGAGGAACTTTCCTGGGGGGGGCTCTTTGTGGGTATATAACTCAGACATCTGAAACCCAATCTTCACCAAACTTGTAGGGATTTGTAAACGAGAGCCAGAGGAAGCTTCCCTACAATTTTGATTACTTTAGGTGCCGGGGGGGGGGGGGGCGTTTTATAGCCAAACAAATCAATGAATCAAAAATCACTAAAAATTCATTGATTTGTATTTGTCAGGGCCATTGATTTGTATGAATACGAATTGATGAATTAGCGATTTTTGAATGAATTTGTTGATTCATTTTTTAATTCATGCCCATCTCTAGCCATGAGCACTGAGTCCAAGAATACCAGTTGTTTGGCAGCCAACACCCCCCACCTGTAATTTGGAACTTCCTGCCACAGCCTAGAAAATTTTTGGTATAGCAGACAGAACCCTCCTGCTGATTATAGCTGTGTTGGCTGAGACCTTCTGGGAATTGTAGTAAAAAAAAAAGAGTAATGATTCCAAGTTCAGATCCCTGTCCTAAGGCTATAGACTCCTTTGACTTTGTTAATGATCTATCAGCATTTCAGTGTTTTTGAACTAGTGTTTAACTCTGTTTCTGTTTTAAGTTTTTAATTATTATTGATCAGCTGGACTTCTAAGAATTTTTTTAAAACCTTGATGTTTGTAATTATTGTTTCATTACTTGTTTTCTGATTTTAATTAGGTAGATTTTGGTTGTTTACGTCTTGTTGTTAGTTCTTTTGTTCCAACAACAAGAGTGCCTCCCTAACTGGGAGGTTAACATTTTAATATAAGTAAACAGGATAATAGCTTGGGGCCTAATCACACCTGCCAAAGAACCCCAGTTATACTGATTCTTTCCATACCTCTGTTGTGTCAATACATTTATTTTCACAGTCACATGGTACCTATAACCATGGGAGTGTTCACATTGTTTTTTAACTGTATTGATTCATTTCTGTTTATTTGAACCGTTATAGCAGGCTACATTGCTCTTTAATTTTATATCGATTCGTTTTCTCTACTGTTTCTTGGGGGAATCAGCCCCCCCGTCCTGTTTTTTTAAAATTACCAAACCTGGTCTATCGATACAGAAATAACAGTGGCACAAGGCGTCTTCCCTTCTTCCTCTTTCCCTTCCCTCCTCCCTGCATATCTTTTCCATTTTGAACAGCGTCATGAGGAATGGGTTTTGAAAGACTTGCAAAGAAAAGTAGAGAGCCGGGTTAAATCAATGCAACACCTCCTTTCTTTACAATTCAAAGCAGGAAATCTGAAGCCCTCTTTAACCTGCAAGGGAGTTGAGGGAAGGCTGTCTCCTTCTGGACAATACGTTCATCTTGGTTTTTGTGGCAGGGGCAGCAGTGGCTGTGGCGCCCGTGGATCCTAATGATGACTTCTCGATATACCTTTTAAAATAAATAAATAAGAATGCAAGAAACCTGATCCATTTGCGAAAGAAATAAATTGATAGCAATGTTCACACAGGCTCAAAACGATAAAGAATGAAGCGATTCATCATCAGTACAAAATTAAATCACACTCCCAGCGCAGGGGAAATAAACCAGAAATAAACCACTGGCTCTAGGAAAATGAGTCGATTTTGGTCATGTGTTGTGTGCTTGGAAATTTATGAAACTATCTAAAAAAACCAGCCATATTGATATTGGGTTATTTTGCCAAGTGTGATCAGGCCCTTTAATGGATTTTTAAAAAAAATGAACCTAAAAAATATTTGAGAGGGCGTTACCTCCTGCAAAAAAAGGGGAAAAAAGCAAAGGTGGGTTGAGCATGCTCAGTGGGGTGGAATGCTCCTGGACTCACTTCCATGCTTTCTCCCCTCTAGCTGTCTTCCCCACCAACCGTCAAGTAGCATTGCATCCCCACTGAGCATGCTCAATCCACCTTTGCTCTTCTTTTTTTTTTGCACCATGACAAGGTATTTATTTATTATTTATTTAAAATATTTTGCCCTGCCTTTCTCCTTAAAAGGACCCAAGGTGACATGTATCATTAAAAGGACAGTATTTAAAAGCTAAAAACAATAAGTATACAAATATTTAAAAGAATTAAACAGGTCTTATATTAAGAATGGTCAATAAAATCAATACCAAAAGCACACTTAAAAGCAACAGAGCACAGCAGTCCAGTTTGGGGGAGGAGACCCCTCTCAGGCAGCCAGTCACTAAGGAAAAGGTATCTGTCTGTTTCCAGGAGGGCAGGAAAGATAGCTTCCCATGTGAAGGAATTCCAGAGGCTGGGAGCAGCGACAAAGAAGGCCCTCTCCCGTGTCCCCACCAAATGCAGCTGTGCAGGTGGTGGGACCGAGAGAAAGGCCTCCTCTGGCAGGCGCCCACTCAGAAGCAGCTCCTGGAGGAGGCCTGGGCAGGGAAGCCGGGACGCGGCTTCTGAGTGGGCGCCTGCCAGAGGAGGCAGGGCACTGAACTGCCGAACGCCTGTGCTAAACAAACCGGCACAAATCAGCACAAACCGACAAACCGCCAGTTGATGCCCATCTCCAGTCTCCAACCCAAGGGCCAGAATACTGAAAACGCAGGCTCTGGGCTGCAACATGAAGCCCTGCTTGCTAAAATACTAATCCGCCGCAGTACAAAACCGGAAAACATTGGTAAATAGATTATTAAAAGTGGTGAATCATAAATTGAAAGGCAAATGGAACAAACTATTCTTACATACTGTATACCAGGGAGAGAAAAGAGTATAACAGGGGAATTGAACTCCCAGCCTAAACCACTGAGCCAGCCAGCCAGCTCAGTGTCACAGATATTAGCCACAAAAGCCACCTGTGCAATGTGGATGCTTTTGTAGCTGGTTGGGGCAGATTGGACAAAGATGATAACTGTGATTTTCCAGCGGCACATTTGCTCTGGGATGCTGTTTCTGGTTTGCACTGTTCCTGATGTTTGTAGTGGTTGTTGCTTCTGTATACTTGTGCTGCATATTTTATATTGTATCAACTGTGGATCATAAAAAATAAAAAATAATCTAATCCATAGATCATATAATAAATTACAAACAAATGACGCTTAGTTTATGTGACTGTCTACTATGGAACTACACCTCTGCCATTTTGCTCACATCTGAATGCAACATATTAGGAGAATGACATATAAAATAATGCATATGTTTTAAAGACATCTAATTTTTAAAATATGCTTTTAAAAATTTTGAAAATGTAGAGTTTAAATGTAGATGAAAAAGTCATGCCACCAGATCTCATGGAAGCGATTCTCTTTTTATACGTTTGCTATTACTACCCAAATTCTTCCCTTCTTATGTTCTCCATTTCTGAATGTCAGAGGTACTATTGATCATTTCCTTTAACTCAGCAGCGGAAGCTTTGGTTTGTAGCTTCCCCCCCCCCCCACTCCCCATGTGTTTAATATCTACATTGACCAACAGAAATACAGAGTCATAACGAGGGTGGGGCAACCAGGGTTTTGATCCAGGACGCCAAAATTCAGAAGGCGCAAAGATGTAAACCCATCACTGCTGGTAGAATGGGGGAAACCTGCCAGTCCCAAGCTCAAATATTGTCTCTAACCATTCCTCCCCAAGTAGAAGGGAACACAGAAGAGGCAAGAGTTAGCAGGGAACCCGGGCATTTCTCCCCTCTTCTTCCTGCATATTTCAATCTCATATGACTTAAGCTTTACCCATAGGACAGTGAAGCCTCAAGCCACTTATGGCCTTGCAGAAATAGAACTTGCCATAACACTGCAGTGAAGGAGAAGTAGTTTACAGTCATTTGTAGCCATTAGGGAAAATCTATAGTAGGGTCATGCTTCATTCAGTGTAATAATAAGTCAGCTCAGAATGATGGTGAGTCTTTTCATGGTTTTCTCACTATAGAAAAACAGAAGAGTTAAGTTGTTAACCATTCCTTTCTCCAGGGGTGGCCGGTGCTCTGGGACTGTGCAGGCAGGCCAGGGCCACACAGGCTGGCTCCTCTCCTGGGACTCATATTAAGGAACGGAATTCCTAACCACAGCCAGATACCTAAAGTCATGGAGCTATCCAGATGGTACTAGGATCAATAAAATGGTCACGGAACAGAAAGCAAGCATTTGGATTCCCCAAAACTCCTTCCCAAGGCAACAGTTAAGCAAAGTGTTGTGGAGTGAAGTGCAGGAAATGAGCTCAGCCAAACACTGAAACTACAAATCTATGAGAGGTATTAAATAGACTTACAGTACATGCTTTATGTAGAAGGATTGTGCGAGTTTTTTTTATGGAAGACAGTCTTCTGTTTGAGGAGTGATTGGAGAATAGCTCTTTATTTTAAAGGTGTCCCTCTGTCCAAAGGACTGTTCAGTGCAGGTCTTTAAACATAAAGCATCTTAAGACAGAGATGAGGTCCTCAAACAGTCTCCTTAGACAGGAGGAGGAGGGCACACAGCCACCTGGGCACAATAATTACTGCTATGGTGAAATATACTATATTTATGCACTGTAGTATTTCTCCCCTGTGTTTTCATTTATAAATATAAGATGGCACATGGAAATTGGATGCAATAGATGTCATCTTTCCCATTTTTAAGGCACTATCTAAACGGGGGGCCCCAGCTGTACGTGTCTACTCAAAAATGTTGATTTCAGTGGTCTTTTCTGTGAATATAGCGTTGCTTTGTTAAAGAGGTTCGTCTCTGCTGAGCACCAGACAGATGACAGGGATGTACCAAGGACTCTGATGACAGATGACTTTTATTTTGGAAAAGGCTATAAAATTGAACTTTTACTCAGATCTGTCTCCAGGCATAGATCAGAACCGAGTGTCCCCTCTCCTTCCTGATGGAAGTGCAGGCATACTCAGGCAGAAAGAGATCCATGGCAGTCTTTCTAATTAACTAAGGTGGAAATTAATTTCAGTAGTGTGTTAGATTAAAAAAGAGTGAATAGCAACCTCTTGATTAGCATTACCTGTTATCTGGGTAATGTTAACCATTACTCCCATCCGCCCCAAAAGTTATAAAGGAAATTTATCTCTTGGCTTTCACTGTTATCCAGTAGCTGAAGCAGAGATGGGTAACAGGACAGGATAAAAGTGTGCTTGATACCCTCTAGATATATTGTACTATTAAGTCCCAGAAATCTCCAGTCAGAGCTAATATGGTTGCAAAGACTAGACTGGGTTCTGGTTTGATTCAGTATGGCACTTCACACTTCTTTACGCAATTTATGTGCTTTGGATTAGGGATGTAAATCTGACAGCCTCTCACTCTTGGAAATGTGGAGTGAAGCACCAAGTCCATTTGTCTCTTTAGAGAAAATATTGCTGCTCAGGCATTGTCTTCCCAGTTTTCAGAAAGAAGGAAAGTGTCTAGTTCGTTGTTGTTGTTTAGTCGTTAAGTCGTGTCCGACTCTTCATGACCTCATGGACCAGAGCACACCAGGCCCTCCTGTCTTCCACTGCTTGGTCAAAATTCCAGGTTCCTATGCAGTATTTATGCAGTATTTGGTCTAGTTTACCGAATATTAATTATTGAATTGAGAACATCTATCCTCTTGAGGTCTGTCTAAATATTACTGTCCGGTTTGTTGCAATTCAGTTCTGTGACGATGAACTCATATTGTACTACCATTTCAAAATATAAACGTGTCCTTCTAGACAAAGTTAGGATTAGAAGTTCTTCTCGCTGAACTTTCTTCACCTTTTTATACCAGTAGCATATATGCATCCTCACAGGTTGAGGATGTATATAGGTATTCCGCCTTCTCTTGGAGGACATACACACATGAAAGTTATTCTCTGTGCTCACCCAGCCGAACCAGTTTGAATCTATGGAGAAAGACCCATGATGATTGTTCTTGCTGTGCTGCTACATGATTGTTGTTGATATCTGGTGTGTGTGTAGTCTAGCATGAAGCCTTGCTCTGTTGATGTGTTGAATGCCTGTATACTGTATGTGTCTTATCTCCCTATATTTATAATTCTTTCACACTTCCCTCCCAATCTGTAAACAGCCTCTTTTTCAATACCCTGGAGCAGCAATAAAAAAAATTTCAATAGGAAATTCTATTATTCCTGCACATATTGTAACTCCAGAGGTTTGTAATTTAAAATCTGGCAAGCTGCCACTGAAACAATAACATCATCATTTTGACTAAATTTTTTGCAAAGCTTGAAGGAATCAGGCGTTGTCACACCAGGATCCTGGAACACCAGAACATTATAGCTCCAAGGTATTGGATCTACAAAGAGTGTAAGATACGAGAGCTGCAAATGCCACCTCCATATTTACATATTGCAATATACAGTAAACATGTTCAGCTGTCAAGATGTTACGATACAGCAACCATTTTTGCCTTGGGGAGCCAGCTAATTGTTTTATCATAACTATAGTAAACTATTGTTCAAGTCTCAATTTTAAAAGCACTTTCATTTTTAGGGCTACTTTTTCTATACCCCTTTAATTATTTTTACACTCTATTGACACTGAGATTTTGGTTTTTAAAAAAAGAGTTAACCCCCATGCGACTGGTAAGATCACCTTTTTACTCAAATTCAGGAACTGGACCAGAACTGAAATAACCACCTGTGGAGGAGGGAGTCCAGCCAAATGCCACCCTCCAGTGTTTTATAACATCTCCGATGATAACCTTTATACTTCTCATTCCTTCTCACTATATGTGTGGGAAAATGGCTTTGTAGACTATTTGTTAATTTAGTCCTACTTATTCAGGGTATCAGACAAATATGGGTGTCTCCCATCACCTGATCCTTTTAGCTCATAATGATACCTTGGATTGAACGCAGGACATTCTGTATCAAAGGTAGTGTAGTGGTTTAAGAGCGTTGGCCTGGAAATTGGAAAACCCAGGTTCTAGTCCCTACTGAGCCAGAAAATTTTCTGGGTGATCCAGGGCCAGTCTCTCTCTCAGCCTGACCTACCTCATAGAATTGATGTGAAGGTGATATAGGAGGAGAACAACACACATCACATCACCAGAGAAAAGGGAGGATATAAAAGTAATTGATAAATAGAGAAAAGGAATTCTGTGTATAAACCGTTGTGTGTATGAGCTCCTTCCTTCCAATTTCTACGTAATTGATTTATATACTGCTCACCTCATCTTAGATACATTCTGTTTGTAGATTTAGAAGAGTTAGCCATGTTAGTCTGTGCAAGCATATCTGGCAAAATCCAAAGAAACAAAATAAAACAAAACAAGACAAAAACATGTGGCACCTTAAAGACTAACTAGTATAATTTAATGTGAGCTTTCATGGACAAGTCCACTTCGTCAGACCTATGGGGGGGAAAATGAAAGGTTGAATGAAATGCTGATATCAACTAATGTTGTAGCTCTTTGTTTCACTGAGGTTTTTAATTGCTTAATGTTTAAAAACAAAGATATGCTTATAATTGATGTTGAAATGTTTTTCATCAGAAATCTTGGGTTTTTTGCACGTGCAAACAAAGAGAGAAAGATTTTAAAAGAGTCTTTTCCCAGTGATGCCCCGTGTAATAATTTTTACAGCGCTTTTCTACAATACTTCTCAGTTCCGATTCCCACTTTGTGTTCCCTCCTACGAGAAAGACAGAAGGATTTGAACACAATTCACAATGTCTGCCCCACTGCTCTGTAGCTTCCAGTTCTTCTGTTGAGTTACAAGGTTGTTTCTTGTGTTCACATTTAGGTTTTTTGTGTCTGTGTTTAGGTTTGGTGTGGTTTTAAAAAGTAGGGTTTTTTTAAAAGATAAAGAAAATATGTTGGGCCCTCCCAACGATAGAGATTTTACTGCATGTGGAAATACCAGCTAAACTCAATGGGCTAATCAGCTAAAATATCTTTTATGCCATCTTTAATCGTAAGATTTTAAAAACTCTTCCAGTAAGCCCTGTTCTAAGGGAAGACTGAAGCCCTCATGCAAAATTGGCTGGGTCCTCGTTGCCTGATGGCTCCTTTCCCTAGATAACGTTGTCTCTTCTTTTGATGCTCAGGTTAGAATAACCCAGGATGCTGCTGCACCAGCCTGTGTGAGCCAAAAACCTCCAAACGGCGCCATTGGGCCTCCGATGCCTCTGGAGATGAATCTGTGCTGGAATGAGATTAAAAAGAAGTCGCATAACCTTCGGTGAGATGCATGGTTTTGTTTTCAGCTGGCAGGCGGAAGCTAGTCTGGCGGTGCTAAAGTAGAAGCTAAATTTCTCCATGCAGGGGGTAACATTTAGAGCTTTAAAAAGTTACTCTTTTAGATTACAATTCATGCAGTTCTGAACCAGCATGGCCATGTTGTTGTTGTCGTTGTTGTCGTTATCCTAATCCTCATCCTCTCACCAAAGAGTGAACATCATCACTACTATTTCAACTGGAGGTGCAGCTGCTCATAACAGTGTTCTTGTGTCAACATGGCCCTCCCTCCCTTCCTTCCTTTCTGTAAAATATATATATCGCTGATTTTAAAAATTTGGACACAAAAATGAGAGAAAAACAAAGGGTGGTAGAAAAACATAACATTCTTAGGATATGATCGTGGTTGAGTGATATACATTAATATAAACTGACTATGAGCCTATAAAAAGTTTGCTTGAACTTAGATTCTGTAAAATACTTGTCCTTGCATAGAGAAAGCAGAACGATCCTTTGGTCATTGATCAATGAATGATGAGCGGTTGTTTTCCCCAACTTTTGGCTAGAGCAAGGATACATAAGATTCAACCACACTGTTGGTTATGTTCCAAGTCAAAGGAAAACTGCTTGAAAGTACCTCAGAAGTATGGCCATGCTGTTTTTGTGGTGGTGGTGGGGATTCTGAAGTTTTAAGACCACAAGAAGTAAACTTTACAAGTCCTGGCATGTCCCACTTAGGGTGCCAAATGCAAAGAATTCTTCCCTATTTCTTGCTTAAGGGAGAATTTTTGGCAGGTGGGCAAAGCTGCTGCGATGCTAAACCCATGCCTAACCTGGCCCACATTCCAAAACACTACATTCAGGTCTGGTCTGGTTCAGGAAACTCAAACTTCAAAAGCCTCAAGGCAGAAGGTGTGGACAAGGACAGTTTGGGGGTCAAGTTCCAAAGCAAGAAGGCAAGGCAAGAGGCCAGGTTGCTTGAGCTTTGGAGTTGGGGAAAAGGGAGGCACCTGCTTCTTAAGGATATAACTCATTTTTTGCACAGAAAAGGTCCTGGGTTCAGTCATCTTCTGGAAGGGCTGGTGGGCAACCAAATGGAATCATGGAGAGATGCTTCCAGTTGATATATGAACCAAGGGTTTCCCAGAATTTGGTCCCCAGATGTTCCTAGGCTGCGACTCTTACAAAACCACAGCAGGGTCAGTAGTTGGGAATTCTGGGTGATGTACTCCAGTCTGAGATCAAGATGTAGGTAATACAGCACTAGACAAGCCAATGGATATAAAGGATTTGGGAGTCAATGGATTTGGAACAATGTGTTCTTCCGACCTTCTTGGCGTTGAGCTTTGTAACCTCTGGTCGCCCTCTAGTGGCTCCTTCCCCTTCGCCTCCTTTCCTGTAACTCTCCTCTGTTCCCTCAGAGCTCGTCTGGAGGCCTTTTCGGACCACAGTGGCAAGTTGCAGGTTCCCTTGCAAGAAATCATAGACTGGCTCAGCCAGAAAGATGAGGAACTCTCTGCTCAGCTGCCGCTCCGTGGAGACGTCCTCCTGGTGCAGCAGGAGAAGGAGAGGCATGCGGTAGGTCACCTTTCTAACAGCTGGGCAGGGCAAGGCAGCCGCCTGAGCTGGCCAGTTTTGAGCATCGTGAAAAGGCACCAAAATATCAGTCATGAATTCATTGGGCAGAATCCCACTGGGTTTGTGCCACATAAGCCCGCACTCTCAAGACATTATAGTCATGCACTTGGTTCTATGTTGGGCACGTGATAGACAACCAGAAAACTGTGAATATTGTTCACACACTTTCCCTGATGTGCATGTTTTGTTGTGGGAAGATCCTGGCCACCCTTTTCATGCATTTTCTGCCTCTGATGCCAGAGTAAATTAAGAAACCTTGAATACTATGCATTTGGATTCTGTCAGGACAAAAAAATTTGGTCTGGATGTGAATTGATTAGAACTTTGGGAACTGTGCGTTTTTTTGTGGGTTTTTTTGCAACAGCTCCTATCATTCGGCAACTGGGGGTTGTGCTGGTTGGAGGAATTCTGGGAGCCACCGTTCACCGAAGTAACTTTTCAAAGCTGTGTAGCCTAACCATAATTTCCAGAGAGACTCCCTTGCTGGGTATCTCTGGATGGGAATTCTAGAGTCTCTGTGCATGGCTATGTGGAAGGCCTTTTCCTTTCACAAGTGTTCTCCTCACAGTCCCTGGGATGGTAGTTTTGCTCTCATTCCAACTCCCCTGGTTCTCTCTCACCACCCAGGCATTCATGGAAGAAGTGAAGTCCCGAGGTCCGTATATTTACTCAGTTTTGGAGTCAGCGCAAGCCTTTTTGACTCAGCACCCATTTGAAGAAGTGGAAGACTCAAATCCTGACAGCAAAGGTTTGCAGTTCTGAACAATTTTGAATCTGTGCTTTGCTTTCCAACAGTCTTTTCACTTCCCACTCAGTTACAACCACAAAGGGCTTCCAGGGCAATTGAATTAATGTGTTAATTTGCTTAATTTGTTCCTGGTTAGCTGTCCAACCTCCTCTATCACCTTGGCAAGATCCTATAATCTCTCCATCCCTTGAATTCTCCATGAGCTTATTAGAGGATAATGTGAGTATGACCTTCAAAGGGATATAATATTGTTTTAATTAAGAGCACATCGGTGCTGACCCAGGACATTGTGCTGTATGAGGCAAAGAACATTCCATGTACAACATCTTACTGGAACGTGTCCAGGGGAGGGCAACCTTGAGAGTGAAGGGTCTGGAAACCAAGCCCTGTGAGGAACCATTAAGGCAGTTATGTGTGCTTAGTCTTGAGAAGAAAGTATGAGATTCTGGAAGCTTTCGGCTCAAAAGGTGTTGTTTCCAAGCACAGTTCATTCTGCTCTTCATTTTCTCTTGTTCTATCAAAGCTGTCCCTCCTGCGGCTGCTGAAATTTCATCTCCTGGGTGTTTCACTCAGTTGTGGTGATCCCTCATCCTGCTCGCTTCTTCCTTTCCAGATGTCTCCCCAAGACACCGTATTCAGAACATCAGTCGATTTGTGTGGAAACAGGCCACTGTGGCTAGTGAGCTCTGGGAAAAACTCACTGCCCGTTGTGTTGACCAACACCGCCATATTGAGAGGACCTTGGAGCAGCTGCTGGAGATCAAGGGCGCCATGGAGGACCTCAGCACCACCCTCCACCAAGCTGAAAGTGTGCGAGAGACATGGGAACCGATTGGAGATCTTTTCATTGACTCTTTGCCAGATCACATCCAGGCCACCAAGGTAGCTTTCCTCCACAGCTTCATCCTGGACATATTTATGGCCTGGAAGGTTACAGTACGGAAACAAAGGCAATGTCCATTTGTTACATATAGTCAGAGCAACCTTGCATCCCCATGAGTTAATGCAACATATTCAAATGCACAAAGTTGGAGAAATAATCCCATTAATTGGTCCAGTCAGTGTTCCTACTTTTGTGAGCAACCTTTTCAGTTAATATAGAATTATTCCTCAGGTTAGAAATTCAAGTGTCAGGGAAAAGGAGGTACAGAGTGAAACACAGTGTCAGCCTTTGTTTCCAGCTTAGTGTGGTGAAAAAGAACAGTCCTGTGGATTTAATAGGAATTGAAAACCTTTCTGCTTTCTTGGAGCATGATAGAAAAAGTTGACCAGTCCCAGTCAAACAGACTGAATTGGCTCAAAAAGATTCACAGGTTAAGCTTTCAAGTAAAAACTTTAATAAAACTATAAAAGATCAAGCTTTCAACAGGAAAACACGTCCTGTCATCTTCAAGATTACAAATGGCAGACTAACCACATTGCATACAGTGATATATACTCAATGTGATTACATCACAAAACATTCCAGGTGTACTAAACGCTTAATCAACTTTCTGCTGTCCTGATGAGATCAGTTATAGGAAGCCACAAGTCACGAAGTCTTTGCCCTTCCTCCCGGTTTCCTACATTATTTCTCACACGTATCACATTGAATGTATATCACCTTATGCAATGTGATCCAGTGCCTAGGGTGTAAAAGTCCAAAATACACACTTTTCCCTCTCTTGCTCCACCCGTTCTAACAGAAGCAGTTACTGGTCTCTATCCAAGTTGTGTGTCTATGATGAAGGTGGAGTAAGGAACCGTGTTCCATCCAAATGTTTGGTATTGGAATTCCCACAAAGCATGACCTGTGGTCTGGGATTATATGCATTATAGTCCAGAACATCTGGAGGATGGCAGATTGCCTGCACATGAGAAGGTCATAATTTATGGTTTCTCTCTCTCTCTCTCATCCTCTCATTCTCTCATTCTCTCTTCCTGCTTCCATCCCTCTGCTGCTTTTCTTTTGACGGGGGTGGCGGCTCTCCAGTTGTTCAAGGAGGAACTGTCCCCCCTGAAAGATGGAGTGAAGGTCATGAACGATCTTGCGCATCAGTTAGCAATCTCTGATGTACACTTGACCATGGAGAACTCACGGGCACTGGAGCAGATCAACACACGCTGGAAACAGCTGCAGGTAAGCAACAGCTCCAAAGCAGCTTGGCTAGGCTGGTATTGACACCAAACATCCTGGTAGAGTCCTCTGCTGATATGGGTCACCACAGTATTCCCAAATATAGAAGCAAATTGGGGATTTCCTGTTCGCCTTCAGTGGTGAAACAGCAGAGTTCAGTGGTAGTTTTAAACCTAAACAACTATAATAATAATAATAATAATAATAATAATAATAATAATAATAATAATAATAATAATAATAATAATTCACACAGTACTATAAGCAGTTGCAGATCTCAGAAATCACACCATCAGAGCTACAAAACCCGGCAATATTAGGAACAGCATACATACTGCGCCGATATTTAACATAAGAAGAAAGCCATGAGCATCTGCAGGGAGCCTAGCCCTCCCTAGCTGCTGCTTCTCCTGTGCTAGTCTGGCTATTTATGTCTGGCGCATGGGATGGGATGGGTGATGTCTGATTTGCAGGTTATGCTATCACGTAATGGGGAGACATTTGAGAGATGATGATGCAAGCTGTTTGCCAATGGAGCAGACTACGTCACAAAGTTGTGGTCTCTCTGATGTGGAGTGTCTGTCCAGCTTGTATTTAAAACTTCTCATCAGAGATGCTGTAGCAGTGGGCTGATGTAGATAATCTCAGAGTCACCCCTTCCAGCTCTGTACTTCTACTGTTCTAGAAATGTGAGGCTAGCCAGTGAAAACCAACAGCCTGACGCATGCTAAGGGTGGCATCGAATCAAATTCTGAGTCTTTCCACTACATCTATGTGCAGCTACCTGCCCTTTTTAACTACTGGTGTTGGAAATATATATGCTTATATACTTAGCCTTCATTTAATTTCTTTTTTAAAAGAATCTTTTAAAAACCGGTGCAGCATTATTGTTGAGATTGTGGCAGGGGTTATATCAGTAACGTCATGGATGCTAACCAGTCGATGCTGTCTGCGTCTGGCTTCAGTGTAAACCTTGCTTCTTTCAGAGCTCATTGTGGAAAGGAAAAGTTACATTTGTACCAAATGCAGTAAGAGTGCTTTCAAACCATAGCCAGCAATGCAGAACTACTGTGGCTGTGTTCACTTTAAATCTTGTATATGGTGGGATTCAGTGCAGCCAATAAAGTCTCTTGCATTCTGTGACGTGCGTGTATGCATGGACACCTGGCATAAAATGCTGTATAAGCTAACATATAACACACTTCCCCTGCTTTTCCCCCCTCCTCCTGTGTAGGTCTCTGTCAACGACCGGCTGAAACACCTTCAGGATGCCCACCGTGACTTTGGGCCAGGATCACAGCACTTCCTTTCAAGTAAGTGAATGACCTATCCAGCATAAGTAGTTATCATTGTGGGGGGAAATGCACTATTCTCTCTTGGACCTCCTACCATTCTCCTAGTGTGTTGCAGGCTTTCTTGAAGTCTGTAGTGATGAGACCACAGGATCCCAAGAAAGAAGAGTGGAAAACGCAATTTTGAATGCAAAGAAAGCATGCCATCTTGAACATGTAGCTGCATTTAAAAGAAATTTGCCTACAAGTCACAATAGTGACCGGAATCGAATTGTTGCTTTATGCTTGCTTTATGATGTACATGCAGCCTTGTACACAGAAGTCTGTTAGAGTGAAATCTGTTGCATCTGAACTCTGAACCATCTAGACACTTGACTTCTGCAGCACGAAAAAGCAATCTGTATTGCTCCAAGTGATGCTGGACTACAATTTCCATCACCCTTTATCACTGGCCATTCTAGTCAGGGCTGATGGGAGTTGTTGTCCAATAACATTTGGAGGACCACAGGTTCCACCTCACTTCTCTAGAGCTGAACCCTGGAGAATGAGAACTTGCCCTAAGGAAGGATTGACAAGACATTCCCCAAAAGACAAAAAGTGGGGCAACACAGGAATATTTTTCCCCCATGGACAGCATTGAGAGTGTGTGTGTGTGTGTGTGTGAGAGAGAGAGAGTTTCCCTAGTAAACAGCAGTAGTTGGATGGTTTGTTAGCTGGATACTATTATTTCTGGTATTTCATCCAGCATTTCATTTTTCTCCCCCCATATGTCTGACGAAGTGGACGTGTCCATGAAAGCTCACATTAAAATGTAATAGTTAGTCTTTAAAGTGCCACCTGTTTTTGTCTTGTTTTGTTTTGTTTTGTTCCTTTGGATTTTCCCTGATATTCTTTCTCCGCATAATTTCTTTTTGCTTTTTTCTTCTAGCCTCAGTCCAGGTCCCTTGGGAACGAGCAATTTCTCCAAATAAAGTCCCGTACTACATCAAGTGAGTGTCCAGCTGTGTCTGAAGGGACTTCCTCTCGTCTCTTGCCCCTTGTGACTGTTTGCAGTCTTGATTTCTCATAACATGTTTTGTATGCTACCCTGGACCATTTTTGTACCCTTTTTTTCCCCTGTCAAAATCAGAAAGATCTGCCAGTCTCTCAGTGGGATATTTTAAAAGCCCGGGGTCTCTCAAGACATTTGCATTTTCAAGCTTGACATGGCTTCGTTTCTTAGCAGGCCTTGCACAAGGGTAAATGTGAGCATTTATCCCTTCCCATGCTCTCTGTCTGCACATCATGGTGCCTGTGGAATTCTCTCCAGGTGCAGTCAGATGGAGAGACAGGAGTCTATCTGACCACAATGGAAAAGGGTCACTGGGCTAGGAGTGATCTCCCTTAAAGCAACTCTTTTATTTGTGTGGGAATTGCTCCAGCCTGGCCCCCCAAAAAAGTAGCCCTGCTACTGGACCAGAAAGGTCCAGCTTGACCCTGGATCAAGGTTGGGTTGGGTTGCTATTGCCCATACATCGTGTGATCTCCAGGAAAGGACTAGCACCGTATCATGCCAGAAGCATTTGAAAAAGAAAGCCATTTCCCTGTCTGATCACGTCCTAAGACCTCCTTTCTCCCAGCACCAGATCTCATGAGACAGGCATAGTTTCACCTTCACACAAGTCTTTGAAACAGATCGTATGTAGTGATCCCTTGATTAACTTCATCTCTTGCTCTTTTTCCAGCCACCAGGCACAAACCACGTGCTGGGATCATCCCAAGATGACCGAGTTATATCAAACACTGGGTAAGAAGAATATAGATATATATACTGCCTCTGGGAGGGCTAGCTTAGCAGTAAAGTGCATGTGTTGGGTGCAGAAGGCCCCAAATTCATTCTCTAGCATCTCCCAATAAGGCTGGAAGAATTCCTTCTGAAGTCCTGGAGAGCCAGAGTTGTACCAAAGGCCAGATTCGGTGTAAGTCTTCTTCCTATGTTCTGTTGTTCCCTCAGAGTTTCTAAAATGAAAGCAGAGCTATAGAACAAAGGATCAACGTATGGAAAGGGAGACGTTCCTGCACTATGGAGACTCCTTTATCCATTTGATCTCTGGAAGGGACAGGTTGCTTCCCATGGAGTGTGGGACGAGGATGGGATTCGCAAGGTTCCCTCCCACTCCTGTTATAAAGAAAGGGGCAGGGAAGGGGATCATGGAGAGCTTCTCTCTGCAACATTTTTCAAGTTTTCTTTCCTTGGTCCTTCACATCTCAACCGATCAAACATGGCTGATGAACCATATTTGCCTCCATAGGTTATTTATCTATTTTTATGAATTTCAGCCATTTATATTCCACTTTTAATTTATTTCCCCTTGAATCAAATCCAGAATAACAATCAAAACAATCGATTAAGTATCAGTGAAATATCAAAAATGTCGACAGTGTAAAAAGCCAGCGTAAAACAGTAGAAAGCATCACTAAAAGCAAAAAACAAACAAACAAACAAAACCCAACAGGGGCCCATCTGGAAAAAAAAAAAAGAACCAGGAAGGGAGGTCCATCCCCAACAGATTTCTCTGGATGCTGAATTCCAGAACTGGAGAGTCACCACCAGTTGCATTACTCAGGCTGCAGGGTAAAGCTGGGAAGCCTTTTGGCCTTACAGAAATAGTTGGTGGGGATCTCGTGGCCTTATAGTCCCATCAGCCACAGTTGGCCACAGGTTCCCTACCTCTGCAGTGTTGGATGTAAAGTCTGTGGCTTCATCTCTCTCTCTCTCTCTCTCTCTCTCTCTCTCTTCCTTAGCTGATCTAAACAACATCAAATTTTCTGCTTATCGTACTGCCATGAAATTACGCCGCGTGCAGAAAGCCCTACGATGTAAGTCATAAATAATTCTTGTCTTTTTTTTTTTTTATAATTTTTTTATTATTATTATAACTCAAACAGACATACAAAACAAACACAGACATATACGCGGGGAGATAATTTCCATATATCCATCTGGTATATAATTCTGACTACATAAACCATATTACCCTACTAACATATTTAGGCCTTATCCATCTGGTATATAATTCTGACTACATAAACCATATTACCCTACTAAACATATTTAAACCATTATTAAGATCAAAAAATGACTTCCTAGCTTTATAATAATTAACATACATACATTATCTAATATATAAACTTAGATCTATATTGATCTTATATTCAAACCATTCTTAACTGCATAGACAGACTATGATTCATATATTACTTGGTGTCTTTATGTTTCTAACTTATCATCAATAACTTCTAAACAATTATAATCAAAATATGTATTCTAATTTAAGCGTTATATGTACTTATCAACCATTTGAGACATTCAGCAAGTAACTTTCCAATTTTTGTTATATTTCTCAGCTCCATGTATAGACCAGGGATTTCTGATTACTTATAGCCTTGAAAATCTAGAATTCATTTCCTGCATTCTTTTTACCAGCTTTGAAGTGCCATCTATGAAATCTCTATAAATTCTTTCACCTGCATACCCCTCTATCCAATACTCATCATAAGCATTCCTAATTTCATCTTAAAGATTGCTTGTCCACCAAAAAACTCCAAGCCAGGTCAAACATTTCTCAGAGATCTCCACTTTTGCAGATAAAAAGATATTGTATACCTAATCTTGTCTATATAATCACCATAATAATTCACACATATTTAATCTCTATATATGTACCATGGACACAAAAACATCTAATATTATTATTCTTCATCGACCTTTCTAAAATTCATAATTACATATGCTTGTCTACCATTGAGATTCCCACCTGGCCAAAATTGCTCATAATATAATTACTCATATTGCTTTATGTGTGACTATATATCTCTCAAACCAAAATTTTTTATCATTTAATCAACAGGTTACTTTCTCCCTTTTTTTTTTAATCATTTAATCAGCAGGTTACTTTCTCCCTTTTCTGCATACCCCTCTATCCAATACTCATCATAAGCATTCCTAATTTCATCTTAAAGATTGCTTGTCCACCAAAAAACTCCAAGCCAGGTCAAACATTTCTCAGAGATCTCCACTTTTGCAGATAAAAAGATATTGTATACCTAATCTTGTCTATATAATCACCATAATAATTCACACATATTTAATCTCTATATATGTACCATGGACACAAAAACATCTAATATTATTATTCTTCATCGACCTTTCTAAAATTCATAATTACATATGCTTGTCTACCATTGAGATTCCCACCTGGCCAAAATTGCTCATAATATAATTACTCATATTGCTTTATGTGTGACTATATATCTCTCAAACCAAAATTTTTTATCATTTAATCAACAGGTTACTTTCTCCCTTTTTTTTTTAATCATTTAATCAGCAGGTTACTTTCTCCCTTTTTATTTTTGCTTCTCAGCTCCAGTATCATATTTCCAAGATTCGTCTCTTGCTCCCTTTTTGCCAGTTTTAAAATGCCATCTATGAAATCTCTTTAAGGCATTTTCTATCCGATTTACTAATTTCCTCCCCATATAATCGATGTCTTGATTTTGAAGCAACGCAGATCTATCCGATCTCTGATCATAAATTTCTGCCCCTAAATTCACCCATGCCTTCCCTTTTACATTATTTTCAATCGAAATAATGTCAACATGCTTTCCCCCCTTATCTCCACCCCTCCTTTTCCCATCTTTAAAGATGTCATCAAGGAAAACAGTCTTTCTCTCCCTCTCTGGCGATAGCGGTCGTTCAGTGAATTCGATGTAATCAGTCGGTTTGTCTCCCATCTCCTGCTTCCCAAGAACAATAGTCTGTCCATCTGTCTCCGATGACAGCAGTTCAGTAAGTTCAGTGAAATTGGTCGGTTTGTCTCCTATCTCTGTCTTAATATCCAAGCCAAGAAATGTTGTCTGAATTTCTGCTTTCATTTCTAAAATCTGAGTCCTGAGATGATTGATGAGATTGGATTGAAATTCCTGAAGACAGGCCTCCATTGTAAATTCCAATAATGAGTCTCACCCTCAATCTCCCATCCGTAACCATAAAAGTCAAACAGACTAATTGCTCAGATTCCCCTCATGGATCCTTGGTCAGCCCGAAATTCACAGTCTTGCGGAGGACACTCTGGTCATAAAAATGACTATTTGATTTATAATCCACCTTTATGGCTCAGAGCAAAGTTCCATAGATTAAATTATTCAGAGATATTCATGGTTCTCAAGCTTCTAATTTATAAAAAGCCAAATTCTTAGGGAGGGAGGGTTAAGGTGGAAAAGTTAGTTTCACTTTCTCAAGTCTCTCAGTTGTGACGCAGTAAAAAAAAACTCCAACATTGCCAAAGATTCTCTGCTGCTTAGAGATCTATCTTCACAATTAGCTTCCAAGAAAAAAAAACAACATCTGATCTGTTACTTGCCATAAAAAATAGCCGTTCAACTTCTGTTCATGTAGTCGGATCATAAATCTTTATATCTCCCCCTTCTCCGGGCAGCTACTCACCAATTCATCATGGCGACTTCATGAGTCAGTTGCAATGAGGAAAGGAAACTCCCGAAAAAAGCAGATTGCAAGTCTGAATTCTCCGGCGTCTCCAGCTTCCCTGCTGCAAGCCCACTTCTCCTGTGGAAAACTTGCCCTCCCTTTCTCGGGGGGTCCGCTGACTCAGAATAAAACCCAGGGGTTCTCAGAGCCCTGAGAATTCCCCTGTTCTCGCTGCCCGTTGCTCCGCCCTCCCTTCATAAATAATTCTTGTCTGATCATGCTCTTTTCTCTGCCTAGAGTTAACTCGGGGTAGTTTACCCACTTGCCTAAACTGGTAATACTGCACACCTAGATGAGCTCATACACAGCACTCGTACGATTCCTTTGATTTACAACCTGCCACTCCTCTTGAGAGCCTTGGATAGTTAACAAGGATGGTCAAAACCAGAAATGCCAAAGAGCTGAAATCACAAATTTCTAGAAGCATGAATTGTTCAGACTAAAATATAAGAAAATCAACATAAACAAGCAGCAGTAAATCAAATGCACGATCCATTATTTGAATAGGGTTATTTTAGAAGATGTAGCCATGTTCGTTTTTAAACTTTAAAAAAAAGGTAAAAAAAGAAGACCAAAACGTTGTGGCACCTTAAAGACTAACTGCTATATTTTAATGTGAGCTTTTGTGGACACATCCACAAAAGAAGTAGTCTGAAAAAGTGGACTTTTTGTGGATTTGTCCATGAAAGAAGTCTGAAAAAGTGGAGTTGTCCACAAAAGCTCACATTAAAATATGGCAGTTAGTCTTTAAGGTGCCACAACATTTTGGTTTTTTTTTTTTTTTTGGTTTTGCTTGATTAGGGTACACACCTCTGCACCAGATTACTGTAATTCTGGGACTTTAAAGAAGGAGAAGAAGATCACAGAACTCTGACTCATCATCACACATTTGGACTGTGTTCATGTATACATCTTACACATTGGGTCAAATCTGATTAGTGATGCCTGCGAGCATTTACACAAACAGCATAACTTTTGGCAGCAAATGGCCATAAGTGAAGAAGTCAGTGGAGACATTATTCATGACCTGGTGGGTCACATGACTTGATGCACAACAGATAATGTATATGGTGACTTTTTCACGGGTAGGGATTCACTGCCAAGAATTACACCATTTACGTTATTCCTGCATAAAACGACTGTAGTTAAAATTAGCTGCTTCGTCATGCATATAATGCCTTCGAGGTTGTGTGTCATTTAATGGTGATCCAAAAATGGAGGGCATTGGTTTTTCCCGTTTACCTCTTGTGACACTTCTATATTGACTTCTCTTCTGTAGCGTTTGCCTTCAACCTCCTTGTGATGACCTGGATGACATTCCTTTCTTTGTTTCATCTCCCACAATGACACATGTCCTATTTCTGTACTTCTTTGTTTCTTGACCATAGTGGACATGGTGATGCTGCCAACAGCCTTGGAAGTCTTCAATGAGCATGAACTGCAACCCAGTGACCATGTGATGGATGTGGTGGAGGTGATCCATTGCCTGACCGCCCTCTATGAGCGGCTTGAGGAAGAAAGGGGTATTCTAGTAAACGTCCCGCTCTGCGTTGACATGACCCTGAATTGGCTGCTCAACGTTTTTGACAGGTACCTGTACCAATTACAGTACAGGTTAATTCAGTCACTCCAGTCCAGCACTAAGTCTGTAACAAGAGGTGTCCCTTCACAAGTAAGGCATGGTGGTCATTCTTGGTTTGTCCTTAACATCTGAAAGTTTCAGGTAGACACCTTCAAAATATTCCTTAAAGCCCATCCTTTTCTAGAGGTGAAAGAATTTGTACTGTCCGTCCAGGATTGTCTGTTACTTCCGGGCTTCCCATTTGTTGCCCCAGAGATCTGGGCTAGAGCCAGTGAGTAAAAGTGAGAAAGAAACCAATTTCTGCTAGACATGGGAGAAATTTCCTCAGGGCAAGAGCTGTTCAACAGCGAGTCATCTCGTCTTGGGAGATGGTGGGCCTTTCTTTGCTGTGGAAGTATTTAAGTAGAGGTATCTGCCATTGACAAATTATCACAATGTCAGAATTGTTGTGTGTGCAAGACAATGACACTGAACAGGGGGTTGGACTAGATTGCATCTGATTCTGTCTTCTTTGGAGACTCTTGGTGAAGAAGACTTGTAAGTGACCTGTAGGGATTGCATTTTAGGGTTTTTTGAACTACAGACCCCGCAATTCCCCATTCTGGAAGTTCTACCTGACAGACTGACCCCATAGAGACATATATAGAATATGGCTGGCTGATCTGGAGGAAAGACCTAAATTGAAAGGCTTTGAGACCTAGGTAGGCCTAGTTCTGTCCAAGCTTCCAGTTCCTGCCCTGGTGTTAGCTGGGAGCTTTCTTTCTCTACCTAGCTAGGTGGGAGCTAGGCCTAGCTGAACCTCAAAGCTCTCCATCTGAAGCCCTTCTCCCAGGTGAGCCAAATTTAGATCTCTGTAAGGTGTCTGTCAGGTAGAATTCCTAGAGTGGAGAATTATGGAATTTGTGGTCCATAAAATCCAAAAGAAAACACATCCTCAGTGATCTGTCTGTTGCTGTAATGGCTTTTTCAAGGAAAAAGCCTCTTGTTTAAGGAGTGGTTGTGTCTCTTCAACCCCATCTCTGTTTTTGCAACTGCAGGCAGCAAAAGTAAGATTAGCAAATCCACAGTGGGCTATCACACGGCTAATGGTCTGCATTCAGTTTGGATGCCAGTTGTGTAGGTCTCATCTACAGCATGATTTGGATTTATTTCGTCATTTGTTTCGTTGAAGGAAACTAATTACAAACTGCCCAGCAGGGCAAAAGCAGGGCATTTGTAAACCAAGCAAAGTTGGGGGGCAGTTTTTCAACCTACACCTTTTTCCTTCCAGCGGACGCAGTGGGAAGATGCGGGCCCTCTCCTTCAAAACAGGGATCGCATGCCTGTGTGGTACGGAGGTGAAGGAAAAATTCCAGTGTGAGTCTCCCTGGGGAGAGGGTTAACAAAATAGGAACAGGCAGCTTCCAAATTTGATGATGGTGAAGCGAGACGGGCCCAGAAAGAGCTACCACTGCAACCCAGCCAATCTGTGTATGTCCTGCCTGGCTTCTAGTATTTTGCAGGAGGAAATATGGGCCATCTTGTGCACCAACAACCGTCTTGGTGGGGGGTGGCTGTAGTTCAGCGGTAAAACAGAGGATTGCGCATGCATACGGTTGCAGAGGAATTCTGACTGAAACCTGGACCAGCACTGCTGATCAGAATTTTGATAAGGAAGGGCTAGGTGGACCCGTGGGCTGAGTCAGTGTGAGATAGATT
The DNA here is from genome assembly GCA_037013535.1 of Intellagama lesueurii. NCBI lineage: Eukaryota > Metazoa > Chordata > Lepidosauria > Squamata > Agamidae > Intellagama > Intellagama lesueurii. The sequence continues at coordinate 22,420,377 of JBAJHW010000010.1, read as the reverse complement.
CCAGTGTCTTCCTACACTGGGAGAAAACGTCTTTGTATGAGTGGCTCCCTCTCCTTATGTTTGCACCAGTAGCATGGCCTATGTAAAGCATCCCTCTGCAAGCCATTTTGTGTGAGGGAGAAACAACCATCCACTGAGTTTTAGGACAGACAGTCTCTTTTCTTCTCATCAGCTACGAGATTAGTCAGTCAGGGTGAGAAGGGAATCTGTAGTTTATTGGCATGCTACTACTCATAACTGCATACTTTCAAGTTGATTCCAACTTACAGCAATCCTTTCCAGGATTTTCAAAGCAGAAAGTACTCAGAAGTGATTTCCCATTCCCTTCTTCTGGGGTTGCCCTGGGACTCTACAGCTTGCCCAAGGCTACACAGGTTGCCTCTTCTGGGAGGCCCAGTGGAGAATCGAACTCCCAACCTCCGGCTCTGCAGCCAGATACCTAAACCACTGAGCTATCCAGCCAGCTCTTGGCATACTAGTTGAAGTGAAAAGGTTCACTGAAGGTGGAACATTTTGCAAGCCACTGCCTAACAAAGATATGATGCTTGGCTATTAGTGTAGCTCTCATGGCTTTCCCCAATTCTCTATTAGGTTTCCTAATCCCCTTCACAGCACTTAATGTGAAATTTCCTAGCCCTGCTCTAAGAGAGAGAAAGAGTATGATTTAAAGGCCCATGCCTGATTGCATCAGAGAGGGTCCCTTTAAGAGGAGCCATCTCTTGTAAAGCGACCCTTCCATCTGCTAGAGAATCACACCAGTCTGGCCCCCATATTAGACGCTGTACCAAAAATGTCCAGCTTGGGCATGGATCGAGGTCCAGCTGGAGCGCATTTCCCCATGTGTCATGTGATTGCCAGGAAACAGATCATGGTGACTGCTCCACAAGTGTTCCAAACTGCAATCTATTTCCCTGTGCAATCACATCCAGAGTCTACTAAACCAGTTAAATCTGTTTTTAAAGCTGCGTTGGTTAAGAATTTTCTAGAGCAGGTAGCCATATTAGTTTTTTCCCAGAAAAAAAGAACCAAGAAGTGACATCCAAAAGTCTTAAAAGTTTTATTTGGCAAAAACATTCATGGGCTTTTGCTCACTTCCTGCCTCTGAAGAAGTGGTCAAGTGTCCACCCAAGCTAAGGCCGATAACACTTGTTAGTCTTAAGGGGCCCCAAGACCTCATCTTGTTTTGGTTTAAGAATGACAAAATGACTTGTTCCCCACCCATGGCTGCCTTTCCCCGTGTTTTGATCATTCCCGCTTGAGCCTTTTTCATTTGTCTCCCTTCTCTATGGATTTTGCCATGCCTCATGGGCTTCCTCCATGTCCTTCAGATCTCTTCAGCCAAGTGGCAAATGCCAATGGATTCTGTGACCAGCGGCACCTCGGCCTCTTGCTTCACGAAGCCATCCAGGTTCCGCGTCAGCTGGGGGAAGTGGCCGCCTTTGGTGGCAGCAACGTGGAGCCCAGCGTCCGCAGCTGCTTTCGCTTTGTGAGTTGACTGCGTCGAGGGTGCTTGAACCATGTTGTTGACCGTGCAGGAAAAAATTCCTCGGCAAGGGAATTGCACCAGTTGGGCAAAGCAAATAGAGCACCTTGCTAGGTTTGTAGGTTATGGTGACTTAGGAGCAGCTTATCTAGGACTCCAGCCTGAATGACTACCGTAGCGTTTATAAGGGCCTGTTGCCGAGGACTGGAGTCAGTCAGACCAGGATCAAAGGAAAGAGAAGATGGGAAGCACCTTTTGCCTGGCCATTGTCTGCCTAGCCTTCCATGTTATGTCATTAAAGCCCTGGATATTTGACTGGCACCTCATCAGCATCACCTAAGAAAGATACTTCTTGTATCAGACCTGTCACCCGCCCCACCTCTTCACCCAGAAATTACTCAGCATCTATTTCTGCACTGTCATAGGTCCATAAATTTAAGTGGCTGAATGTGATATGGGGCAGATATCTTAAATCAACTTGTTGTAATGCCCATGCAAAAGTATCATGATATTAATAAAGTTTAGATGCAGGATATATGTACAATCAGCTATCACTTACCTGTGCAGCAAGATCTTAGATCTGGGGTGAGTGAAGTGGAGGTCAGGGTTCCTGTACCTTTAATAGGTGTGTAGAAGAGGAAATTATAACAAGTTTAGCGTATATGAAATGCTACACCTCTCGTATCTCTTGAAGTTACCACACCACTGCTTTTGTTCTGTGTGATCATGCTACTCCAGAGGTCCAGAGGCTGCATATACTCATTTCTGGACTTTGGAGGGTTGGATCCCCTCCTACGCCTCCCTCTCCCCCAAATCCCAAACCGATATAGATAAAGGACTTCCTAGGGTTGACCCCAGGAAAAGAGCCTTTTCGCTGGTGACCTGCTAGCTGTGGAATTTCTTCCACCCATGTTGTCTTTCGGGCCCCAGGCAAAAATATTTTCAGTTTAATAAACTTTTTATTCTTAATCTTGATTTCAGTTGTTGCTTTCATGCTGTGTTGAGATCTCCTGCCTTTTTTAATTTTTGCAAAAGCTGCTGTTTTCTTGGATTAGTGATATTAATCCTGTTGTTTCTGCATTTTCTTTTTGTATAAAACCACCCTGGGAAGTTAATTGAAGTGCGTTATAAAAAGGGCTACAATGAATCATTAAGTACATCATGTTTAATCTAAAAAAATTTGAGTATGCTAAGTCATTTCAATCGCAATTTCTCTAGTTTGGGAAGCTATAGTCAGTTTGGAAGAAAGGAGTCACAAAACTCATGAGCAGCCCTGTGATTTGCTCTTATGGGTCAGCCTTCTCCACCCCCAGTCTGGTACCCTTCTGAAGTGTTGGCTAGACATGGGCTTTTCACATCTAAACAATAGACCCCAAACACAAAAGAATTACAATAATATGTAATTCATAGTATTTGAGGAATTGCCACAAAAGAGACTCTAAAACACAAATGATTCATATTTATGAATGGAGGTGGTGGTTTCATGTCTCTTTTGTGTTCCCTCTTTCATGTAACCTTTTGCTTTGGCTGAAAAAAAATCACCTGATAAATTTTTCATCCAATAGCATTGTGAGGTACGTCAGCAGCCAATCAGAACATCCAGGGGAGTGGGAATTTCGAATCTGTAAAAAGACCTGGAACCTAGTAAGGAGTGCTCTTTGCTTCAGTTACTCATTGTGGGATTGCTGTGTGCTAAGCAGATAGTGCCCTCCATCTTAGATTGCTGCCTACCTGCCTGTCTACTGTGCATCCAACTTGGATCCATTCCTTTTTTGCTTTTTTTTTTTGAAGGAGAAGAGAAGGCATCAAATGGTAGAAGGGAAGGTAGTTTCCCATATTCTAGTAGTTTTGATTTGATCGTCTTTTTTCACCTTTATTTGCCATTTTCTTGGTTTTTGGGAGAAGGACTGTGTGGTGTTTGTTGTTGTTTTAATTTTGCTATCTTTCCCATGTGTGTTGGAGGAGATGCTTTCCCAGTTTGATTCATTTTTTTAAATTCTTATTTGGTAATTGTTATAAGTGGGGAAAGATGAATGGGTAACCTGAAAAAAGCTTCTGCTTTTGTATGAAGCAAAAGGATTGGTACACTAAAAATATGAAAATGAAAAATATACGTACCTCCTGAAAAAAAAACCCAAATGAAAGAAACATGAAAAATTTGTTGCTGCTCACATCTGTAGTGTTGGCTACTCAAGTGACGAATCATGGGAGCCATCATCCAAATGCATTGGGAGGGCACCAGGTTGGGAAAGGCTGTTATGGACAGTGTTGAGTTCCTTCCCTTCCTTATCTTCCTCTAGGGAAATGGGAAGCCAACCATTGAGGCTGCCCAGTTCTTGGAATGGGCTAACCTGGAGCCACAGTCGATGGTGTGGATGGCAGTCCTTCACCGAGTGACCCTTGCCGAGCAAGTAAAACACCAGACTAAGTGCTCTGTCTGCCGGCAGTGCCCGATCAAAGGCTTCAGGTATGGAGAGTGTCTGAGTGGACAATTCTGCTGGAGAGCTGCCCTGGGGAAACGGCATAATTCAAGCAATATATTCATCACCATCACCACCACCACCATTCCTAAATCCAATAAAAATAGCACAACAGGCAGAAGGCTCTTCTGGAATCCTTCTGGCTAAAATGCTTATTTTCTGTGTGACGGATTTTTTCATCCTTTAGTGAACCTTCCTGTTAGAGCTTGGAAAAGTTTTGAAGGGATTCTTCAGACAACAGCACACAGAATTCCCTAGCCCACATGTCTGCTGGAACTATAGTATTAAAAAGTAACTTTTCCAAGTTCTGCCTGAAATGCATGCATGCCCAATCTTGAGCTGGTGCAGTCTATTGAAAACGGTGTCAGCTGATTCAGCCACGGGTTGCCAGAACCAACCTTGGCTGTCATCTCTTGTTCTAGATACCGCAGCTTGAAGCAATTCAATGTGGACATCTGCCAGACCTGTTTCTTGACGGGGCGAGCCAGCAAAGGGAACAAGCTTCATTATCCCATTATGGAGTACTACACACCAGTAAGACAGATGGAGTTACCTGGGAAGAGTGGGTTGCGAATACTAACTTGAGCTATGTTATACCAGTGGTCCTTGACCTTCAGGTCCTCCAAATGATTTGGTCTTCACCTCCCACAGCCTCTCAACCTTGTCCATACTGGCTGGGGCTTCTGGGAGAGGAAATCCATCAACATCTGGAGAGCCAAATGCTGAGAATTGGGGCATGAAGCTATCTCTGTCATTACTACAGAGCTTTTTAGGAGCCTGGCTCTGAAGCTGTTTTCTGTGTCCAGGCACATCATCTTAGAACTGCAGAGCTGGAAGGGACCCTCTGGATCATCAAGTCCAGCCTCTGTCAAGGAGGCCCAGTGGGGGAATCGAACTCCCAACCTCTGGCTCCACAGCTAGAGACCTCAATGGCTGAGCGATCCAGCACACAGAACTATGGGTTAAGAAGCTAATTTAAAAGATGACGACGATGCTTTAGACATGTTTAGTGGAGGAGAAACTAGGGGGACACAGGGACACGGCTGTAGGACATTTCTCAGAACAGGTAGCCAAAGTTTTAGAAATTTTTATAACAAATTAGCATACAGGAGGTTGGAGGACAAGGGAAATGATCAAACAAAAGCTATTTACTACTTTTCTTTGAGGGGGGGGGTTTCCTACCAATGCAAGAAGTATAAATAGTAGCCCTGCTTTGCATGGTTGATGGCATGATTATTTAGAAGCTTGCCTCTAATCCACTGGGCTCTCTTTTTACCCTCCTCTCCATCTCGCTGCAGACCACCTCTAGTGAAAACATGCGGGACTTTGCCACCACTCTGAAAAACAAGTTCCGGTCCAAGCAGTATTTCAGTAAGCATCCCCAGCGAGGTTACCTCCCAGTGCAGTCTGTCCTGGAGGCCGACTTCATTGAAACGTAAGTAGCAGGTTCACTGGTAATCGCTTTTCCTTGTGTGCAGTGCGGTGGAAGAAACTGGCTAAATGGGTTTGAGCCAAGCAGAGAATTCTGGGAAGCAAAGAATTCTCCATTCATGGTGGGTGGGTCATCACCTAAAGTAGATCACGCAAATGGAATAAAATAAGTGCTTTCCTCCTATCATGGATACAAATTCTAAAGCTCGTTTGCAGAAGTGTCACCTGTTGAAGAAGCAAAGGCGTATAATTACTGCTTACTGTACATGCCAGCCGCTTGCTGAGGAAAAGGAGGATTCAGGTTCAGTATTCCATGCACTTTATACCAGATCTTGGAAAAGTTACTCTTTTTTTGACCATCGTTCTCAGGTTTCCCAAGCCAGGATGACCATGATCTCCAAAAGAAATTTTTCCCAACCCCTGTTTGGGAGTGGAGCAACTGGTTTACATGTAGAAAGTCCCACATTTAACCCTGGCATCTCCAGTTAACAAAGGATCAGTAGATGATGGGGAAAACTCCTTTCTATCTTTCTGAGACCCTAGATACCCGGGTGCTGGCCAGAGTAAAAAACGTTGGCTACGGTGAAATAGTCTGATCTGATAGAAGGAAGCTTCTTGGGCCCTGATGCTGTAATAATAATATGGTCCTATCAGGGCAATTCTGACTCATCTGTTATATAATACCAGTCAATGTTTTTACAATTTCAATTGACTGTGCCTGGTATTTTTGAATAATAACTGCATGCCATCAAGTCCATTCTGACCCATGGTGACTCTTTGCGGGGTTTTCCAGGTAGAGAGTACTCGGAAGTGGTTTCCCATTCCCTTCTTTGGGGGAGGGGGGTCACGCTGGGACTGTGCAGCTTGCCCAAGGCCACACAGGCTGGCTCTTCTGGGAGGCCCAGTGGGGAATCGAACTCCCAACCTCTGGCTCCTCAGCCAGAGATTTAAACCACTGAGCGATCCAGCCAGCTTGATGCTGCAAACCATGAAGAAATCACGTTGCACGTCTCTGCTGTGGACACATTGCGTACCATGTATGGAAAGTGAAAGCACAGAAGGGATTGACTATGAAATACACAGATGCTATCTGTAAGGGGAAACAGTAAAATACTCCATAGTTCCGGCTTGAGGAATCTGGTTTTTATTAGAACCCCAAGATCTCATCCCCAGAGCCTGGTGCAAAAGACATGAACTTAAAATTAAAGATCTATGAACATAGGAGTCTGTCCTGAGCACCAGAGGTGAACGGCACTCACAATCTGCCTGCACAATGATGTGCTTCTGGTTCCCTCAAGCTTTCTTCCTTTCCACATTGTGATTTAAGATATAAACAGAGTTGTCTTGTTGCTATTCCTGTGGGTATTAAACATCTGACAATCAAAAAACCCTTGCCTGTATACTGCAAGTCGCTCAGAGACCTCCCAGTGGCTCCCAGCCTCTCTGAAGTCACTTTGTGTAGCAGCTGAGAATCTCACCCTTGAATTCTTCCTGTCACCTTTATGTCTCTTCTAGGCCAGCTTCCTCTCCGATGTTACCTCATGCGGACACCCACTCTCGGATTGAACACTTCGCCAGCAGGTACCCTTAAGTGACAAGAAGAATGGATTTTGTTGGGCGAGTGGCAACAGCAGATATGGAGAGAAAGAACAGGCCGCTATAGCAGCAGAAGCCTGGATTCTGTGGATTCCTTTCATTGCTTGCTGTAGCTCAGTGTCAGAGCCCTTGCTGTGAATGTACAGGGTCCTCCAGGGGTAGACATTTCGGGTTAAAAGAAGGTGCTGTGAAAGACTTCTGTCTGAGAATCCAGAGAGCTACTGCCAATCCAGATAGTCACTTCTGGCTTAGATGGGCAAGGGTTTGGGTAACCATGCAATCAGACGGTGATATCGGATTGTGTTGAATCGCGCTGGAAAGAGTCACTTCATTGGGTGTGGTCTCCCTTAAAGTGATCTTTCTGGGCACATGAGATAAGGTCCCCATCACTCCAGTCCTGCACCAAAAGAAGGGTAGCCCAGCCACTGGACCAGAAAGGTCTGGACGGGGCATGGGACAGAGTCAGGTTGAGTCATGATTTCCAGTACATTGTCTGGTCACTGGAAGACAGCTTGAACTGGACCACAAGTGGTCCAAAATGTAAGTTGTAGTGCTGTTTGATCACATCCCAAGGATGGTTAATGTCTTCATGCGTGTCATCATCACCATCATGTACCATTTAGTTAATTCTGACTCTTGGGGACCCTTTTCAGGGTTTTCCAGGTAGAGAATACTCAGAAGTGCTTTACCCTTCCCTTCCTCTAGGGGCACCCTTGGGACTGTGCAGCTGGCCCAAGGCCACCCAGGCTGGCTCTTCTCCTGGGAGGCACAAAGGGAAATAAAACTGCCAACCTCTGGCTCTGAGCTATTGATGCCTGTCTTACGAAGGCCCATAACCCAGTGGGTAGGACACATGCTGTGTACACTAAAGGTCTCTTGTTCACTCTCCTGGATAGGGCTTGGAAAGACCTCTGGCTGTTCCCCTGGAGAACTGCTGCCGGGCATTGTAGACAATGCTGAAGATGATGGTAGAGGTGGCACCATTTCCTGTGTTGCCCTGCAGTTGCATTAAGACTGACGGGAGAGTTCAGTGGGATTCCACCAAGCCGGCAATATGCTGGGTGGGCGATAGAAAGCCAAAACCTGGGTGGGGCAGATGGAAGGCATGTCTGGGAGCCAGGGGTGCTCTTTTCCTACTTGAAAACAAGAGACTGGCTTCCTAGACTAGGACAGGTTCATCTTGGCTGCTAATGTCACGGCAACAAAATAGAGCCCCTTTGTTCAGGAACAGTATACCCCTGAAGGTTAGCTGTGGCGGATCTTGGAGAGGCATTTTGCCAGTTGGTTACTAGAACCAGAAAGCTGGACCAGATGGGCCTTTTTTTGTCTGATCCAACAAGAGGCTATTTTATACTCCCAATTTGGAGGAAACCACTTAGGGTTTCTAACCACAGGAGATGTGCCCCTCCTGCCCCTGCCGGGGCATTTCTTAAGGTTCTCCTGACCTTGTACATCTGTCCCTTCTGTTCATTGGTCTTATTCTCTCCTCTGTAGGCTTGCAGAGATGGAAAGCCAAAATTCTTCCTTTTACAATGACAGCCTTTCTCCGGATGATAGCCTGTGAGTTGCTATTTCCTTTTTGTTGTTGTTGTTGTTGTTGTTGCTTCTGTTTTTGCCTACTCTGTAAGAAGTGGGACACCTCCTGCTGTTGAGCTGAAGGGAGGGAGATGCCTCTACCCCAGCCCAGCCTTCCCCAAACTGCTGCCTTCTGAATGTGTTGACAGTGATGTAGTGAAGAACATGGTAAATTTGGAAGTACGGGGCCTCATTCTGACAGCCCCCATTGCAACCCCACCCCAGAATGAGAGTCCAAACAGGCAGGCTGCGCATGAACAATTAAGGGGCAGGTCTTTTTGTAAAGATAATGCCTCTTAATTTCCCCTTCAAGAACAGATCACCCTCAAACACTTTGCACTAACTACTACAGGGGTCCTTTACAACAATATATTGTTCCCGAGAAAATCTGTTTCTCTCCCAGCTACTGGAAAGATTGCATCTAGATTCAGAGGGGACCCTGAACCTTGAGAGGGGTGGCAAACAATGTCATCATCCCTGCTAATTTAAAAAAAAAAGCTTGGGACTCTAACCCTAAGAGACCTGGCTCCACTACACCACTGGATGTTGACTACAACTCCTATCAGCACAGATTGGCCAGGATGTCTGGAGATTATGGGATTTATATTGCTTTGGAAAGCATCATGTTGGGCAAGACGGTCCTAGTACACAATTAGTGATCCTATTACTTTGGGTAACCTATGGTGCTATGTTATGAATGTATCTTCTCTGCTATCACCGCCTCACTACAGCTGTGTCCCCAACAGAGACGAGGACCAGTATCTCTTGCGCCATTCCAGCCCCATCACGGACCGAGAACCCATCAGCGCTCAGCAGGCCCAGGACGGCACCCAAACAGACGACAAAGGCGAACTGGAGAGAATCTTGGCTCACCTTGAGGATGAAAACAGGTAAGGGGGTGTGGCCAAAAGAGTTCTTATCAGGCTTCTTGTTATCCCCCTGGAGATGTAAAGGGCTAGGAAGGCATCTTTGAGATAAGCAAGCATAAATGGAACAGAAGTCCAGTGTTAGCATGGTTAAATAACATTGGGAAACTGTCCACTAGATAGGGGGGAAATGGAACTAATTGTTATTATGGAACTGCCACTAGTTTGATATTTGCAAGGAATTGGAAAAATAATAATCAATTGATGTTGGAAGAATGGTATGATGAGATGTGAAACCAAGCTATTAACGATAAATTAACTTGTGAATTGAAAGTTAGAAAAGGGTGATTGAAGGAAAATAGTTTCAATGGGATTTGGAACTCTTATATAGAATACATATTTACAAAACATAAAGACATATTTACCCCAACACAAGAATCATTCTATTTTTGGAAAGAGACGGAGCATATGATATAAATTAAGATGAAACATGTTGATGAGAATATATATGTATACCTTTATATTCCCGATGGCAGTGGGTTACACTGTATATTTGAGTTGTGATTCTATTTGTCATTTTTGTTTTTGTTATTTTTGTTATACGGTATTTTTTAAAAAATTAATTTTTTTTTTAAAATGGAACAGAAGTACTTAAAGTACAGTAGAACCCCTGTATCTGTGAGAAATTGGTTCTAATTCTCCACCACCCCACAGATGCTGAAAAACAGATTACAGCAAACACTATTTTAATAGCGAACGCTGTACATGGTCTCTGGCTCTCTAGTGGCCAGTTCTGGTAACTTCATCTTTTGAAACATATTTCTAGGGTTTTTCTTTTAATATTTTTAATATTTTCAGACCGTGGATAAGTGAATCAGTGGATACTGATTCTGTGGATAAGGGGGCCTACTATACAAGATGCTTAGACACAAAGCATTTGCTCCCAACTGACGTGAGCTAATGTTGTCCTTTCTGGGTGAAACACCGACACGACAAGATATTTGATAAGTGTTTAGTGCTGGCAAGTTCCCTGTTTCTTCCTCAGCAGTATTTTATTTTATTTTTTTACCACAGAGTTCTCCAAGGAGAGCTGAGGCGCCTGAAATGGCAGCATGAGGAGGCGGCAGCCACGGCAGAAGGAACTCCGGAAATGGCCCAGGATCCACATAACGAGGAACTGCTGGCGGAGGCCCGGATCCTTCGACAGCACAAGAGCCGTTTGGAGACACGGATGCAGATCCTGGAAGACCACAACAAGCAGCTTGAATCTCAGTTGCAGCGCTTGAGAGAGCTGCTGCTGCAGGTGAGGGTCGCACGCTGAGCCAGAGGAATGTTTTCCGCCTGCTTTGAACATTCACCTTAAATTGACTTTGCTAGCTGGTGTCTCAGAACAGCCTCTAAAACTTAGTTCATCATCCAAGCATTTCGGTGAACTGCTTGACTAGAAAAAAAAAAAAGACACACTAGAGTAAGTCCTATAGAAATATCAGCTTGAGTGGTTATCAACAAATCTGTTGATAATATCTCGAGTCATAGACAAACATCATGAGATGTTTCCAGAGGACTTAAGTACGTTTCACCAGACTGTCAAACCTAATGCACCTAGAATAGCATGCACCACAGATGCACTTACATGCCAAAAACAACCAGAACAAAACACACAGAGAGAGATAAACATTTGAAAAACTCTGAAAGTTACAGTTACAGGAAGCCAGAATATCAGGGAAAACTTCCTTAACTGTTAGAGCAGTACAACAATGGAACCCATGACCTCAGGAGGTGGTGAGCAGTCCGACACTGGAGGCATTCCAGAGAAATTTAGACCACCACCTGGCAGATATCCTTTGATTTATATTCCTGCCTTGAGCAGGGGTTGGACCCGATGGCCTTATAGGCCCCTTCCAACTTTATGATTCTATGAAAATCCTCAGTGGATGCATCCCTGAGGCAGAGAAATGAATGAAGGAGGAGTTTAACACCAGATTTTGTTGCAGGAAAAAGTGGTGGGAGAAGGGTAGCAGTGACTTCCATTGTTTAACTGTGTTTCCTGTGTGCAGGACAACATCCTTCCGTCTGTCTGCCACCGTTCACCTTCATGGGGTGACACCATGTTCTAGTATTATTAGTGGGTATATGATGCATGATTTTGTACACCTCTATTGTGTTTTCCCCAATCCACCAGGTCACTCTTTTTTTTCCCCTCAGGTAAGGCAACCCAGATGTTGTAACCCTTTCCTCATAGGGAGTCTCCAGCCCCATCATCATTTTGCCCTCTGTCCTGCAGGGAAGATGAACACGCACCAGGTGAGAAGCTGCTGAGAACTTTCCTTTATCTCTGTCTTCTCTTCCCAGCCAACAGCAGATGCCAAAGGAGACACCTCTGCAGCCTCATCCTTGGCCTCTTCTCCTCATCCGTCAGAGGGGAGTCAGCTCAAAGAGAAAGACTCCAGCACTCCAAACACAGAAACAGCAGGTGGGGCTCTTTGGTTCTGTTGCCTCTCCCCCATCACCACTCTAAGGCTGGAGAGGTGGCAGCTGAGTTTCCTCCTGAGATGTTTTGTTTTCATTCCTGATAAGAACAGACAAATGTTTCCCTGTTGCTATAGATGGTTTTTAGAATCTGTCTATTCTCTTCTTGAGACTGGAGGATAGCCCGTTTTCATTCTTTCTCTCCTAGAGCCCAGACAGGAGACCAATTAGCAGAGGATGCTTCCAGATGAGGCTTTTCTTGTCCAGCCATGGAGAAAAATGTATGCTCGAGCCAGATTGTGCCTTGGCCTTATGGCAGGGGTTCCAAATAGAGATGGGCACGAATCTGATTTGTTTTGATTCATTATTCATCAAGGTCAACAAATCACGAATTCCAAATTTACAATTTTTTTCTGACAAATCAACAAATCGATTTGTCAATTCATTTTTTATTTTAAAGCCCTATAGACACTCCACCCCAGGCACCTGGAGACACAAAATTCACAGGGCAGCTTCCTCTGGCTCCCCTCCAGAAGCCCTGTACGTTTGGTGATGTTTGAGTTTCAAACACCCAAATTACACACCCATAAGGAGGGTCCCCCAGGAAAATTTCCCCCAGGCATCTAGAGACATCAAAATCACAGAGAAGCTTTCTATGACTCTCCTCCACAATCCGTCCAGGTTTGGTGAAGATTAAGTTTCAGACATCCTAGTTATACACCCACAAATTGGGTCCCCCCAGGAAAGTGCCCCTTAGCAGCTGGCTTGGGGAAACCCAATCTTCACCAAACTTGGAAGGCTTGTAGAGGAGAGTCATGGGAAGCTTCACTGTGATTTTGGTGTCTCTAGGTGCCTGGGGGAAATGTTCCTGGGGGGGCCTCTTTGTGGGTGTATAATTCAGACATCTGAAACCCAGTCTTCACCAATGTTGGAGGGACTGTAGAGGAGAGGCAGAGGAAGCTTCCCTGACATTTTGGTATCTCTAGGTGCCTGGGAGGGCATTTTATAGCCAAACAAATTGATAGATCAAAAATCAATAAAAAATCATTGATTCATATTTGTCAGGGGCATTGATTTGTAAGAATATGAATCGATGAATTAGCAATGTTTAAAACACATTTGGTGATTAATTTTTTAATTCATGCCTATCTCTAGCCATAAGCACCGAGTCCAAGAATACCAGTTGTGTGGTAGCCGCCGCCACCACCCTGCAATTTGGAACTTCCTGCCACAGCTTAGAAAATTTTTGAAATTGTGCTAAAATTCTCTTTTTGCTACATAGTAGAAATACAGAGACTCAGAGAAGAGTCCACCAATTTCTCTTTAACTGGCACTTAAGGTCTCAATAATTCACTCTGAGATATTTGTAGAAGAAGGAATAAAAACATTTCATTACTTACAATTGTGAACAGATCAACAGCAAACAAAACACCTCTGCTTCTAACAAAGAAAAGAGAGGGAAAGAGAACATTCAGCAGAGAAGCGGGGCTCTTTTTTAATTCAGAGGCGGGAAGGAATGATTGGTTAGTGTTGGATAGATTGATAGTCACCCCATCCTAGAAAGGTCCCTCCCAGCCACACAAACCATGGACAGCATGCAAAGTTGCAAATAAAACTGCAACACCCCCAGCCAGCATGGTCCAGGGTCAGGAATTCTAAAGCTGAAGTCTGAAATATCTGGAGGGTCAGATGTTGAGGAACACTAACTTATGGGGCCCCACTGCCTGTTTCCTAAACTAATATCTCCCAATGAACAGAAGATTTTATCCTTTGATGCTACCATGTCCTAGCACTTGTCGGCAATGATAGTTCAAATCTTGAAAGCATACTCTCTCTCTCTCCTTCCTCAATTTCCTTCTTCATAGATGAAGGGGAGGTGAGTACTCAAGACGTCAGTCTGTGTCTGGAGGATATCATGGAGAAGCTACGGAATGCTTTTCCCAACTCTGGAGGTACAGTGTGTGAAATTGTTTGGGTCTAGCAGCAGGGGTGGAGAAATTGCTTCCTCTCGAAGTCCATATTACCTTGGCCAGCATCTCTTGTGGGGCAGTTTTGTCTTCCACTAGTGGTCAGGGCTGGAGGAAAATGTGGGTTCATCCAGCAGGTCCTATTGCATATATAGTACATGAAATAAAGACATACAGATGCACAAAATTCCACGTGTACTATAAATATTAGCTTTACAGATAACAGTTTATGTCACTGTCCAAAGCCGTGGTTCCCAACCTTGGGTCCCCAGATGTTCTTGGACTACAACTCCCAGAAATCCTGGGCAGCACTGCTAGGGGTGAAGGCTTCTGGGAGTTTGAGCCCAAGAACATCTGGGGACCCAAGGTGGGGACCCATTGACGCAGGGGGTTCTGGGAACTGCAGTTCTGCAAGGGTTCTAAGATTTCTTTGTTCCCTTGGCCACAGGGGAATGGGCTTTTAGGTTCCTTTAACAAAAAGCCACGGGCAATTAACAAGGCTTGGTTTGTGATTTAGACCTGTCCTGAGTCTTGATCCCCTTTTCTTCTCACAGGAGAGAGGCCACATCCCTTGGCTTTCCTGAAGAAATCTCTCAAGTTCTCCTAGATGCCTTTCACATCTAAGAATGGGCAGCAGCTGGTATTAGCCTCTGTGTTAAGACTTGCTCCTGGCCTGTCTGCTTCTGATGTTGGCGTCTAGCATCCCAAATCTCTAACTTTGTCCTATTGCTTAACAGCTTGTTGGTCTTAATCTGATGGTGTAGTGATGACCTTCCTTTCACCTTGCAATGGAATCAACATGAAATGTTCTTTTCACATCTCTTGGGCAAAATCCTAATGAAAATACATGGGGGAAATATGTGACTGAGCGTTTTATTGGTATTTTGAAATATTTTGCTAGGAGTAAATGTCCTCCAGGATACCAAGTGTGGTGTAGTGGTGAGTGATGGACCAGGATTCAGGAGATCTGGATTCTAATCCTCACTCAACCATGGAAGCTCACTGGGGGTGCATAACTGGTAAAATCACTTCTTAAACACCTCACTTACCTTGAAAGCCTTATTAGGGTAGCTATAAGTAAGTTTCAGCTTGAAGACACGTAACAACAAATCTCCTTGCCACCACTATCATATTTGTTGTCTGCGTCTACAGGACCTTGTAAGTGAGCAAAGGTAGTACTTTATTTAATTCACATGACTAATATAGCCAAGAATAACTCTCATACTGAGCCAAATGAACCAGTGATTTATTGGAGGGATTTTGGTTAATTCCCTTTTGATTAGCAGAGCATAAAGTACAAAAACATAAAGAACTGCACCATAAAGAAAATATGAAGGAGAATAGCTGTAAATCCCATTTTCCACCCAGCCCCCCTGTTCACACAGAAACTAACTCTTTGCATATCAAAATCACTCTACAAGTAGCTTAGGTAGAAAAAGGAAAACGTCTTTACTTACAGGTGATCTTCAGTTACAACCAGAAGAATAAAAGCATAAAATGGGGGTGGATCTCACAACTATCTGGACGAGGAACAAATCCATGCAACTGTATGGTCTGGAGGTCAGGAACCAGAGGGAGCAAAAGCAAAGCAACTGGAAGCAAACACATAGGAAGCAGGAGCAGGATCTTGCCTCAAGCTTGGCGAGGGGGGGGGGAAATACTTTGATAATTGGTTAGTGGCAGAATACAGTCACCTTAGTTTGTGCAAAAACTCTCTTCTACTGAAACGAAGCACCAAACTGCATGCAAGAGTGATAATTTCTGCAACATAATCTGACATAGGATAAGGCATTTTCCTATGGCTCCAAAAGACTGTTTTGTCTTTAAGATTAAATTTGGAAGGAAAATGCCTCTCTGAAGTTCTAGCAAACATTGACTGTGCACAGAATTAATTAATTGTTGCCTGGAGCATCAGAAATCACGCCCCCCTCCCATTCTGGGAGCAGTTTTTACAGAACATAAATGGATGAAAGAATGCAATGCAGTAAATGCTCTGAAAATATTGCCTGTTGAATCACTATTCAGTGTTTTGGTGTATCCACATGTCTGTTTGCTGTGAAGGCAGGAGGTAGGTGAGCTCACGCCTCAAGAGACAGCTCCAGTGCAACTCCTGTTTGAAACAGAGGCTGCATATGTGCCTGTCCTAGCACAGCAGTCTCAAGCTGGATAAATATTACAAGCTGGCAAGTAAGATTGCCTGTGTCGTGTTCTCAAAGGATCTCATCACCACCAGACCTGCCCTCTAGCTGGAGATTCCAGTCACTGAAAAGCAGATTTTCCACACATTTTATCCCAGGAGCTGCCCAGACAATGTTCTGAATGCTCTCTTTGAACCAGGAAACTCCATGTAGTACAGCTTAATAGCTTTCCACATAACGCTTATTCATCGTTCATAATGAGAGGAATGTGCTGTCATGTTGATTCCATCTTGTGGCAATTGTTCCAAGTGTTTTCTAGGTATAAAGCTTTCAAACCTGGTTTACCACTCCATCTTTTGGGACTGTACAACTTGCCCAAGGCTGCACAAGCTGGCTTATCTCCCAAGGGGCAAATTGAACTCCTGACCTTTGGTTCCACCTCACATGCTCAAAACCAGCTGAACTATCCAGTTAGCTAATCTAGTTCTTAGTTTGTTATGTGCAGTCAAGTCGGAACTGAGTCGCAGCAACCCTAATAGGGCTTTCAAGGGAAGTGAGATATTTAAGGAGTGCTTTTACTAATGGCACACCCCCCCAGTGAGTTTCCACGACTGAGCAGGGGATTTGAACCCAGGTCTCTTGAATCCTCGTCTGCCACTCTGTCCTCTAGACCAAAATGATGCATACAGTTCATACCACTTCATTAACGACCCCACAATAATAATGATAATACCTTGCTAAGGACTAGCAGAAGAGAGCTGGACAGCGCCATCTCTCTCCTTCAGCAGGCCCTCCATTTCTGTGCGAAACACAAAGGAGGGGGACCTGACTTCCCTGGCAGCCCGGCTGATGTTTAGGCTGGGTGCACCATCTGCCCACTTCTGCCAGCCCACACGCTTCCTTCACTGGATTCAAGGCAGGCATCTACATGCAGTTCCTGGCTGCCTGTGGTTAGGGCTTAAATGTCGTTCCTGCCCTCTCTGAATTCTATGGATTCATGACCGCAGAATTAAGAAAAACTATTATTTTCGTCCCCCAGAATTCCAAGCCCGAATAGCCACTAATTTAGGCCATGGGAAAAGCTCCTTTTGGAATATTATCTTTATGTGGCACGATAAGATAGATGGAGCTATGGAAACCTGGGGTCAAGAGGAGAAGGAGGTTGATCAAGTGCCCCCCCCCCCAAAAGTCACCATTTTGAAGATAAATGGAAAGCAGCACAAACTGGTTTAACTTTTTTTCCCCTCTGCACTTTCTGCTATTAGAAATGGACGGCTTGCTTGTTGCCTGTTAACGTCTTTCGTATGTGCTATTAATTTTACTGTCAAAATGAAGGAGGATGGCAAACAGGGCGAGGGGAGGGCATCAGTAATGGCAGATATTAATATCATCGGACAAAAAGGGCCCAATACAGATGATATCAATAATCATGTGACATCAAGACAGTTCTGACTTATGGCAACCCTTTTCGGGGATTTCTAGATAGAGTGTACTCAGACGTGGTTTCCCGTTCCCTTTTTCTGGGGTGCTCTGGGACTGTGCAGCTGGCCCAAGGCCACCCAGGCTGGCTCTACCTGCAGGAAGCACAGTGGGGAATTGAACTCCCAACCACTCACGGAGCTATCCAGCCAGCTCCCTACATGTATGTGCCGATCCTTAAGATATTTGCACAACCTCTTACAACTCTTAAGTATCTCAATACAAAAGCAAAGGTGGAAAACATTTCTTTTCTTTTCTTTTCTTTGGACTTCAGACCCTTCAGACCCCAACAATGCCACAGGATTGTAGGTGTTTCAGCCCCAAAAGCATCCCCCCCCCCCGCTGCCAATCTCTGTCCATGAGGTGCCACCAGCCATCCCATTGGCTCAGCCCTGTTTTGTTTTCTCTTTCAGGTCCGACTTCTCTTATCTAATCTCCTCCTGCAAGCAAGAAGCTTTGTCTAACCTTGGCAGCTGCTCTTCTCACACACACACCATCCTCCCCTCATGTGGTGGGCTTTACTCAGATCCTTAAAGGGGGGGGGACCCTCCGCAGAAGGAATCCTTATGGGCTCCAGAAAAAAAAAAGCACTACTTATTTCCTGCAGCGCATTGTTAAGGGAAACCCAGAGCCACCCAGCATCTGGAGGAAGTGAAAATGTGGTGCTGTTTTAGAGGCTTGGATTCGAGGAACTCTGAAAAAATAGAGACAAAAAAAGGGCACATGGAAATGCCTTTGCGTGCGAACCACAAACTGTCACCAATAATGTTTTCCTCTCTACAGTTTGTGAACTGTTGCCTTTCATGGCCCCAGTTTTGGGCAGAGTCAGGAAGTGACTATTTTCCCCAAGTGAACCGTCTCCAGCCTCCACCAAGGTAGTTGTGGTTCAAGAAGGCAGGCGCAGGAATGGGCCCACAGTAACTGGCTGACTACTAAGTCTCTTTGAAGGGAGAATCCAAACTTTTTTTTTTTAAAGAAGAGAAAGAAAATTCTGCATAGAATTGGGTATGTTGCAAAAGGAAGTGGTGACTAGGTGTCTCCATGTCTACTAAACCCAGTGGCAAGTGTGAAATAGCTCCGAGGATGTCTCGTGGTGATGGAAAAACAGGGAGAGTGCAGGTTGTAAAATGGTGGTTCCAATGGCAGTAGCAGCCTTAAGGGAGAGAAACTTTATAACAGAGAGCCTTACTGTTTTAATTTGAATATTTATATATAGATATAAATATATACTATATATACTGTATTTAAGTGCTGTTATGGACTCCCTCATGCATTAAATTCTAATTCCTTGTTAAGTGTTTACTTTGGCTCTGCTGTTTTGATCTGTTCCAAACTCTGTTATTGTTTTTGATTTTAATGATGAAGAGCAACTCTCTTGTCTCCCGAACATTTCCCCCACAGTGAATCTGGATTTTTATGCCCATCTGTGTGCTTTTCTGAGAATAGGGTGAACTGGGAATCTCATTTTTTTGGCATCTGCAAGGTTTATTTACATGGGATGAAGCACAATCCTTCATCACTTAATTGTTCTTACATGAGAAAATTTGGGAAGCAATGTCTTGCCATCTTGTGCATAATGTCATAAACTGGTGTATATCATCTACGCTTTAAGGTGGCTGAGGGAAGCCCTATCCAGAACTTTCCATTGGTTTCACCTGAAAAACCTAACACCTTAGTATTTGGGCAAAGAAAACCCTCAGTATAAGACCTCTCCCTTCAAGTTGCAAAAAAAAGTCCTGGCCGTACAACCCTCTTACACTGGAAAATCTTCCCCCTGCCACCTACCTTTCTGTTTGGACAAGCTGTGTCTAAGACTGAGAAAGGTTTGTCCAAACACACACACAAAATATGCTGAGTTGATTCTTTCTTTTTATCTCTGCTGGGTTTTCAAGTTATGCTGGTATGCTCCCACTGGAATTACAATACATGGATTTAGTCTGCTCTGGAAGAATCCAAATTTGACGTAGGTGAACCACTATGGAATAGGCAGCTGCAGATCCTTGATTTTGTGTGGCAATGTTATTTCGTAGGCATTATGGCAAATGGCACTACCCCACCCCACCCCATTTCTCCAGCAAAGGAAAGGGATGGAATGTGGGTAAAAGCAAGGAAGGCAGACCTTGATCTACCTGTCTAGGTGATGGGCTACAAGCTGAAAGAAAGGGGAAAGAAACCCAGTATTTAAAAAGAAGGAGAAAAGAAACCATGGCCTGTTAAAGTCAGCTCCCAATTATATTAGCACGACATACAGCCTGGTACAGTTACTCGAGTTCTATGCTCATCTAAGCACACTGGCCTTCCACAAAGCAATAGTGAGCAAACCTCTATCTGCCTTTCAGCCTGTGCCTGGTCCTCCTCAGGAATCTGGAAGATCCAGATCACAATCACTGCCCAAAGAATCTGTCAAGATTTCTCCCGCAGATTGTCACAAAATATGCCCTAGGCCAGCCAGTTTTGCAGTCTGCTCGTGAATCCTCTTAAGCGGGCATCCATAATGGGAAAGCAGATTAGAGTAAGGGTTAAAAATACTCTAGGGCTGGAATAAAACATATACGTATGATTGTAGAGTAAAGGTGCTAGTAAAAAAATCTAGTAGTTAGCTGTGGATTATAAGAGCCACAAACACTGTAGAGGCAGGTTGACAGTCAGGGTCTATTGCAGTTGTGCCCATTGTTGGATGTTGCTTAATGTATTGTGTTGGTAGCTGCCTCTGTGTGGATGTCGTATAATTTTTAAAGCACATGGTAAAGGGCTACCAGTCCAAAATATTTTTGAAAGCCGCTTGCAGACTGGAAGCTGGCCTCTGCTGTAGAGTTGGAATACGTATCATAAAAATAACGGCAACCTTCTAAAAAAGCAAGTTTGCCTAGCACATTTTGCTTGTGTCCATGGTTGTTGGACCACATACTCATGATGTGGCACACTAGCTCTTTGTAGCAGCATTGTGGATTGTCAGGAATGGAACAAAAGTTGAAAGCAGTGTAGGTGGGAGGGTTGATGTAGCATGTTGCACTGTAAGTGTTGTGAGTTGTGTTACTAGACTGCTGCAGCGTGTTTGTTGCGCGTTTTGTAGGATCCCAAGAAAGAAACAAGCCAGGGGGATGATTGGTCTCAGAATAACTGGAAAAAGATTGGATTTTTAAGCTATTGGGAACGCATATGCAACCAAGTGAGCTCAAGGGAGTATGAAGCATGTAAAGAATGTCCTGTTAAGAATTCTGTTAATGTGTCCTTTCCGATACCATTATACAGTATATGACAGTTTCTCCTGGCTAGGAATGAACCTGTTCTGCTTGATATCTGAGTTTTAAACATATCTGCTCAACTCACTCCTGCAATTATTTCTGAACTGCATTTTTGTTTTAACTTAGTCTTGGAAGAGAACGAAATTCCAGTTTGGAATTGGTACCACACAGAGCTGATTTCCTATTTCCACTTCATCTAAGCTATTGGTCCTTTCCAAAACTGGCAGAGGATCCCATCCCATCATCCTTGTCTGATTTGGGAAGCTAAACAGGATCTGGCCTGGTTAGTACTTGGGTGGGAACCACCAAGAAATCCCAGCGATCTCCAGCTAGGGCTAGGAGAGAACTCTGCCTGAAATTGTGGACGAGTCGCGGCGGGTCAGAACTGGTGAAACTGGACCAGATGGAACAAGCATATGGTTCAGCATAAGGCATCTGCCTAAGTTCCTGCGACATGCTTTGCTGTCAGGGAAGGGATGAACTGTGGCCAAACTGGTTGCCTCTTGCAGCTTCTTATACACTACAGCCTTTAATCCAAGTAGCATGTAAATTAGGTGGAAAGAAAGTATGTAATCAAGCTAGGGGCTGTTCCAGATGGAGCATAAGTTGTGTTTTGTTTTTATTATTCAACCCAGTTGTGCACTGATGATACTGGTATTTTTTCCACTGTCCAGACAACACAAGTCTTATGCTGGTACCAACAGTGACAAGGTATGACCAACCAACCAAAATATCCACCCACCCCATCCCCCACCCCCAGTTTTCCATGATTTACAAAACCAGTTCTTGTAGGTGGCTGTTTTTGTTTGCTTCTTTCACTTGTACCAGGAGCAAAGCTTGGAGGCACAAGCTTCCTGGGGTGGAAAGCTTTCAATTTTAATATTAATCCACAGACGACCAAAAAAAAAAGGCACAGGCAAGTAGCTAAACGTCAAAGGATTTCTTCTGGATTGTTTAAAGAGGTGTTGTTTTTACTGACACAGCAGATTTTCAAGCTCGATGAGCAGCAGATGAGCAGTGGATGCCAAAGGTTTGGAAGCATTTAATGTCAGTGCTAATCCACCAAAACAGAGCAAAAAAAGAGAGATCCAGCAGAGAAGATCATTTTTAAAGGATTTCTTCAAGTTGTCAAAAAGACAGCTGATTTCCAAAGTGGATTAGAAGATGCCTGCTGCCAAGGACTCCCATCAGAAGCTTTCAATTTAGTTTTTTGTTGTTTAGTTGTTAAGTCGTGTCCTACCACGCCAGGCCCTCCTGTCTTCCACTGCCTCCCGGAGTTTGGTCAAATCAATTTAGTACTAATCTACAAAAGCAAGGGGGGAAAAAGATCCAGGACAGAAGATCATTTTAATGGGTTCCTCCATCCTTTTGGAAATAATTTGGAACGATTGCTTGAAGATATGCTGATTTCTTAAAAGAGAAGTGTTTTAAAAATAGTGGCAGAAAGAAATCCCCATAGGATCTGCAATCAAGCGGCACCAACCAATGCAAAGCGGGAAGGAGCAAATTGTTTGTCTTGGGTGAGCTGTTAGCTGGTGAGCACTAGAAAATCAAGACACAGAAAGAGGGTTGGTAGATGCAAAGGAGTAACACAGGTTTTTATAGTATTTGTATAAAATGGGTGAGGATCTGTGGTTTTCCAGATGGGGCTCAGATCCCATCTGGACTTTAATTTCCCATCAGTGCCAGTCAGTGTAGTCAATGATCAGGCATGACGGAAGTTGTCATCCCAGATTTCTCGTATCTACTGTGTGGAATAAGGAATTTTGCCTGGGGCAGCTTGTCTTGTAGGTATGAGGAGAACAGTACTCGCCGAACATCCCCTTTTAAAAAATACAATTCTTTAAAGGACAGGAACCACTACCAGCCTTGTGTCTACCAACTGCTAGATACAGTCCACAGTTCAAACCCTGTTTAATATGAATGGCTTTCCACAACACAATATTGGGACTTCTAGTAAAGTTGGAGTAATAAGAATTCTTTCTCATTGCTCCTAGCCTTCTTTTCAGAACTCTGGTCCCCAGAAGTCCCTGTCTAGAAGCTTTGCCAGTTAAACAGGTTTAAAACTGAATTAATTTCACAGTGTAGACTTCTCTTTCCTTAGATTTACTAATGTCTCAGACAAGTTGCTGTGAAACAGAGGTTCTTCTAGCTGCAGGTCATCTTGGAGTTGTGCCTGAGGGAGCAATATACCGTAGTCTTCCTACGTCTTATCTTTAATGGTTGAAGACCAAATGAAGGCAATATTGCCAGAAGAGCTTTTAAGGAACAGTATAACAGGGAAGTCTGTAATTTTTCTTATGGGGGCAGTGTGCCCTGTAACACATACTTAAAATATTTCAGATAAGTCCATTTATTATCATTGCTATCCTCCATGGGGCTAAAATACGGTAAAGGGGTGCTCTAACTAAATGTTATTTGCATTAAATATGCTCTACTGACAATATTGTCTTCAGCTGGTCTTCCTTCTTGTTCGTTTTCAATTTAATTAGTGTTTCTGCTGAGCAGCATCTAAACCGGCTTACAATTTAACATCCAGGACAGCTTCTTGATGAAATAAAAAAGTAAAATCTTCAGCCCTATGCACTTCCTCCCTATGCCCTATTGAGAATCTGTCGTGCTCAGCAGAATTTGTGGTTTTTGACTATATATAATTTTCTTTTTCCTATATGTTTAAAACTATAACCAGATGATAAAATGTGTCCCACAGCTACCTTTTTAGATCCCTTGGGCTTGACGTAAATTGTGGGGATGACTAACAGCCCTTGTCCAGCTTTCTCTAAATTCCTGAATGATCCCACATACCCCGACACTCCTTTCTGGTCATCCCTTTTGTGGCCCGTCCTGCCAGAAGGTAAAGCCAAGAACAAGGTTTTTAAAAGATCGGGTTTAAAAAAGAACTAGATCTGAGAATCTCGGTCTTGATACAATGGGTTGGGGTTAGGGTGAGCCAAGCATTGAAGACTGGGAGGGAGATTAATATTGACCGGTTACAATGCCCTGTCCTTACTTGGATCTTTTCTATTTCTGGTCTGTAGGGGGAAAAGAATAAATTTGTAATTTATATTGTTCTGTTTGGTTCCATTCTTGGTGCTGTGCGAATTTTGGGGGGAACAGACCTGAATTTCTTTGTCTTGTTCTTCTCCATGCAACTTGAAAAGAAACTTTTCTTCTTTCTCTGTAAGATTATAAAATTAAACGATAGGGAGTAAATTGTTTATCATATTTGTGTCTTGGCCTTCTTTTGAAACTTCCAGTAAGGCCTCCCCATCTTGTCCCCGACCCCTGATGCTCACAACAACCTTCTGAGGAAAGGTAGGGTCTGTGAGAGAAAATGAGCATTCTTAAACCACCTTGTAAGCAATATCCCATCTTTTCCCCCTCTTTTCCTGGTAGTGGCACTCGGCACACCCTTAGGCAACTGTTGAGGCCAACGTGTGGCCCACTGGAGTGGCATGGATGCCATCGCCTCTGCTGGGGAGAATCAGGGAAGGCACCATCCTAAAATTTCCCACAACACTTCAGAGCAATATAACAATGTATTGGGTGAAATTTTAAAAGAGCAAGTTTCATGTTCATAGCTTAAGGAGGCCACCTATAAAGGAGGTAGCCTGCCTCCTATAGCTAGTTTTGATAGAAATACAGGAACAGGTGATACCTTTAATCAACCATTAAGAAAATAAGACAAAACAAAACAAACCAGAAAACAAAAACAAACAGCAAACATTCGATGATAAAACACCTTCTTCAAGTTCTTGTGGGTAGTTCCAACTTATAGGCTGTTATTAATGTCCCAGATCCACATGGCTGATGATGCTGAAGCTAGGTTCACTTCTTAGATGGTGATAATGCAGTATGCAAGTTTATTTATTTATTTATTTATTGAATTTATATCCCGCACCATCTGGCAACCAGGCCACTCTGGGCGGCTAACAACAATATCAGCAACAATATTAAAACACAATAAAAAATAAATTAATACAAAACCAAATAGGGTAAATTAAAACAGATGGTAATGAAGGTGGTAAAAAGGGGTGATGGAGAGGATGGCAAAAAGGATGGTAAAAGGGAAGCCGAGATCTTAATGCTCTGGGAAATCCTGGCGGAAGAGCCAGGTCTTCAATGCTCTTTTGAACCCATCCAGCGAGGGTGCCAAGCGGATCTCAATGGGCAGGTTGTTCCATAGGCGGCGGGGGGGGGGGAACCACCGAGAAGCCCCAGTTTCTTGTTCTTTCCCTCTGGGCCTCCTTTGGGTCAAGGCCCTCAACCGCCCTGCCTGTGAAGAAGGAGTATTACGGACAGATCTGGCTGGGAGCAGGCGTTCTGAACCGTTTAGGGCTTTGAATGTTATCATCATAACCTTGAAGTCGATGGGGAAGCGAACCGGTAGCCAATGAGGGGCAGCCAGAGTGGGGGAGATGTGCTGGAATTTCTTCACCCCAGTTATTAATCTGGCTGCCGAATTCTGGACCAGTTGAAGTCTCCGCATAAGCCTCAAGGGTAGCCCCACTGCAGTCGTTTTTGTTGTTGTTTTCAAGCTCCTTCCCAGCTTCCCAAAGAATTCCCAGTTTGGAATTCTTTGACCTCTTAAAACAGAGGTCAGGCAATTGGCTGCCCCCCCCCCCCCACGACTTCTCTGCCTTTTTAAACTCAAAGAATTTCTAGAAGAGGTAGCCGTGTTAGTCTGTGCAAGCATATCAGGCAAAATCCAAAGAAACAATACAATACAAAAAATGACAAAAACATGTGGTACCTTAAAGACTAGCCATTATATTTTAACGTAAGCTTTCGTGGACACATCCACTTTGTCAGACATTAAGAGACAGAATAAAAATTCTGAAATTCAGAATGAAATTCTGTCTCTTAATGTCTGACGAAGTCGACATGTCCATGAAAGCTTAATATAATGGCTAGTCTTTAAGGTGCCACAACGTTTTTGTCTTTTGTTTTTTTGTGGGGGTGGGGTTGTATTGTTTTGTTTCTTTGGTTGTTGTCAAAGAATTTCTGTTTGGCTAAAAGAGTTAAGAATGCCCAAGAACATGACCTGCCTCTAAAAAAGTTGGGATTAGGAATTTAGTTAAACCACCAGGAACAGTCAATTAAAGCCAAATTGAAGTCAAATCAGTGGTTTTACCTGGTGGATTCTTTCTTTAGTATGGCTTGTTTGGCATCAA
This sequence comes from Intellagama lesueurii, assembly GCA_037013535.1. Classification (NCBI taxonomy): domain Eukaryota; kingdom Metazoa; phylum Chordata; class Lepidosauria; order Squamata; family Agamidae; genus Intellagama; species Intellagama lesueurii. The sequence goes on along the minus strand of JBAJHW010000010.1, from coordinate 22,394,474 downwards.
GAGTCCATGATGTTCAAGAACTCATGTTGGTCTTCAGTTGATGCCCTATCAGTCATTCTGTGGAATTTTACAATTCAGGAAAAATCAGGAATAGGCCGTATGGTTGGGGTTTGATAGGTTTCTTATATTTCTACTATCCCCTTTAGTCAAATATGAAACATATTTATCAGAGGCGAGAATGGAATTAATGTACACCAAATAACACTCATTGCTTTCTCAATACACCTTTAACTTTCTAGAGAGAGAGAGAAATAACTATCCTTCTCCAGCCTCCTTTGGGAAATCTGGATACAGGATGAACTCAGGTTGCATCGTGTCAAACAGCTCCCTTTCCCCCCAAAGGCAAAGGTAGATGATACCTTTATTAGAACAATAAAAGTCACCAACATGACCTAGCTTTCAACCTTGCATGGATCTTCATCAGTCTGAATACCGCACAGCCGATGGTGGTGCAGGGTTGAAATCTAATTTCTGTTTGTAATATCTTAGTAGCTTAATAAAAGTATGATCTGTCAGACTGTGTACAAGGACCACATGGATTTTCTTCTTACTCGTTTTTTCAAAGTACAAGGTGAACAGCTGAAAAAGAGGCCTGGCAACTCAGCAACATGTGAGGGAGCTGAAAAGTGTGTTACTGGAACAAAAAAAGGGTGGGATCCTACCATTACACACACACACACACACACAAAAGAAATTGATTGGGCCATCTTGACAAAGGTCATCATTAGCCAACATATTTAGGAGTCACTGTAGACTTTGACAACAGTCTCTCGTGCACAGGATTTTGCATAACTCACTCTCCCCTCTCCCTCCTCACTGGGGATCCTCCTGCACCAAGCTGGGCTCTCTCAAAACATAAACATTCTGCTCACTTATGGCTCCAGTCCCAGCCATCTCTCCCAAACAATACATTTGAATTTGGTCACTGCCATTTTTAGAGTCTTGGGACACAATAACATTCTCAGTTCCTCTTCCTGACACCTCACCCTCCCTCTGGAGATGTTCTTCTCCCAAATTCCATTCCACTTCCCTTCTTGCTTTCTCAGGCCCTTCCCAACTAATGGGCAAGTCTGCCTGATCTGTATCCAGGTTCTCAACCTTTATTTCCATCTCCAGATTCTTCACTTTGAAGCTTGTCTCTGACTCAAAACTCTCTTGCCTTATCTCATCTCCATGTATATCTTCCGGTGGCACAAAACCAGATCCAGCCTTGATTCCTTCCTTTCCACATCCCATTCCTTTGCTGTGATTATGTTTATCTTCCTTGGAATTCTCTGCCCTGAATCTGGCCTTTGCCTCATCTCTGTCATCTCCTGCTTCTTTCCCACCATCTCTAGCCGCCAATGCACTGTCTTCTGTGTTTGCTTCACAGTGTCCTTGTTCTGCTTCAGACTCATTCTTAGAATAATGGTCAGATTCTTTTTTATTCTTTTGCAGTTCCCTTCCTTCCATTTGTTCCTTCATCTCTCTAGGGGCACTTTCTCTCCATGACCATCCACAGTTCTTCTGTTCAGACCTTACCTCTCCCGGAAAATTGAACTCTGTGGCCACCCTTGCTTTCCCTTTTGACTCATTATTCTGGACCTGGAAACAATTTCCTTCACTGTCTTCTATGTAACTTTGTCTGTCCTCTTCTTTGAAATTTTGTGTTCCAAAATGTACATCATTCTGCACCCTCTGGTCCCCTGCAGTGACTTCTCGTGTTCCACACTTTGCTTCCTCATTTTCCCTCTCTCCGGTGGAATTCACTTCTCCCTCACAGCATCCTTTGACAAGTCCCTCTCCAATGTGGATTATGGTGCTTTCTGTAGCTTGCCCTGGTTTCTTTCCAGAATCCCCGTGGATAACTCCCCTTTCTTGCTCTTCTCTTGGTGTTACCAAACCTCTCTCTCTCTTTTGATCCCACTCCACTCCTGCGTTTTCTGTTTCTACTTTTGGCTGCCATGGCTCAAGTCCTAACTGTTTGCTCCCAGATGTTTTACAATCAGTGACATCATCTCCAGAGTAACTATCCTCCTTTCCTTGGCCTTGTTCTTCTTCCTCTTTATTTCCTATTTCAATCTTAATCTTTTCTCCCTCTTTCTGAGAAAAATAGTCCTCTTTATCCATTTTCTTTCCTTCCTTCTCCATAAGCTCTTTCTTTTCCTCTCCTTCATTTCCTCGTCCCGTTTCTCCATTCATCACATCTGCCTCCATCCCTTCTGGTCTCCTCTCACTCCTCCATAAGTTTTCTCTATTGTTTTCCTCAATCTCTGTCCTCTGCCCGGTGAAGCCAGGCCATTCTTCTTTTTCCTCAGAGGGGTCTTCCTCTGTTGTCCTCCCCGCAGTTTCCCCTTTAGAAGGCTGCTGAAAGAGGCCTTGATATCTCTTGCGGTCTTCCACATGTTTCTGCCTCATCCTCTCCCCCAGCAGCTTCAATTCTTTCCTCACAGCAGCCGCCAAAGATGGATCCAGCTGGGCCACGCTCATGAAGTCTGCCCGAGCCTCCTTTTCATTCCAGACGGCACTGTGGGCTTTTGCTCGCTTGAAATAAGCCTTGACATTTTCTAGAAAAGAGCAAAGACAGTGGAATGCTCACAAATGAACTTCATAAATTCAGGTCTTTCCTCGCAAATCTGCTGAAGTCTCTCTGTATAACATTCAGCTTTCACAGACCATTACCCGGTTCTCAGATTAGATGACCACACAAGATTGACATCAAACCACTGCAAAAGCACATTATCTTTCTCTCTCAGGCACCATTTGAATGTTGCTGAGTCCTAGCGCACACAGAAAGAAACAGCCAAATAAATTGGCAGTTGAGGCAAAGCAGGTGGTGGATCTCCTCAGATAGAACAGCCCTCAGACAGCTTCTTGACTAGGTCCTTGCCTCTATCCCAGATCCTGAAACCTTCACCCACAAGGCAGTTTCCTTCATTCACCCTCAGGGCAGAATTGCAGAATAAGGTGTAATTTTAAACAAAACTCCATTTCTAGGCCATAAGCCTGCAAAACAAGAAGCTTGAGGTGTTTGTCTCGTTCTTCTGGGAGGACAAAGAACCCAAAGAAATCTCTGTTTGTATCAGAAGCACCACAGTACAATTAATAAATATATCAGAAAGAATTCTTCCCAATAGCAGGCAACATCAACAGCATTTGGGGCAGCTAACATCAAATGTTCCATGGCACATGTTGAGGGGCACAGAATACGTTGGCATAGATGTGAGGTTACCTGTTCTCCACATTCATGAAAGACTGTGTCAGTTGAAAACCCTCATTGTTTTTAAGTACTCTTTGGTTCTACCAACTTCAATCTGTAGCCTAGTAAGGGACTTCCAAGTGACCCAGTTCTCTGTGTGTGACTGGGGGCTAGACTTTCCAAACCCAAAGAAATAGAGAGGTGGGCTTAGGGACAGCCAAGCTTCACCAACTATAATACGCTATTGTGTAAATCACTGGTTCCTAACTTTGGGTCCCCAGATGTTCTTGGACTACAGCACCCAGAAATCCTGGACAGCACAGTTAGTGGTGAAGGCTTCTGGGAGTTCTAGTCCAAGAACATCTGGGGACCCAAGGTGGGGAACCACTGGTGTAGATCACAGCAATGTTTTCACAAGATTGTTAGGAAAGCATATTGGGATCTTATAGGTATGCTTCCTCAGTGCTCTCCACAGCATAGGGAAAGATATAGGGGCACCTGCATTTTAATATGCACTTGGATCACCCCAAGGGCAAGGCTGGACTGGGCCGCAAATCTCTAGTTGGTAGGGCCACTCACTATTGTTCTTCTGGAGAAGGTCAGTGGTGTGTTCCAGCACCTCGTAATACTCCCCCAGCTCCAGCTGACATTGACAATAGTTGAGCACCAGAGGTGTGATGAGCTTCTCCAGCTTCAGCCAGTCCTCCTCCCATGGCTTCTCCTGCCAAGAGACCCAGCAAGAAAGAGAAAAGGTGGGGGTGAAACCGCGCTTGGCATAATCACCAGTGCTCTGAGGCAGGAAACAGAGGCTAGCAAACATATCGTCATGTGAAAAAGAAAGTACACCCTCTTTGAATTCTATGGCTTTATGTATCAGGACATAATAAAAATCATTTGGTCCTTAGCAGGTCTGAAAATTAGGTAAATACAACCTCAGATGAACAACACATGGCACTTTACACACCATGTCATAATTCATTTAACAAAAATAAGGCCACAATGGAGAAGCCATGTGTGGAAAAACTGAGCACATTCTTACTGCTTCCATAGGAATTAAGACGCTAAGTAGCAGCCAAGGGCTGCTAACCAAATGCCCTTGAGTAACTGATCATCAGCAAGTGTGGCCACCTCTATAAAAGCCAAAGTTTTAGCAGTTTGCTGGTCTGGAACATTTAAGGTGTGTGTTAATGCCAAGGAGGAAACACATCAGCAATGATCATAGAGAAGCAACTGTTGCGGCCACCCAACCTGGGAAGGGCTATAAGGCCATTTACAAACAATTTAAAGTCTACACTGAGGAAGATTATTCACAAGCGGAAAACGTTCAAGACAGTTGCTAATCTTCCCAGGAGTGGACATCCAAGCAAATTCACCCCAAGGTCAAACCATACAATGCTAAGAGAAATTGGGGGAGGGGGGGAAGAGTTATATCTCAGACTCTACAGACCTCAGTTAGCATGTGAAATGTTAAAATTCATGACAGTACAATTAGAAAAAGACTGAACAAGTATGGTTGGTTTGGAAGGGTTGCCAGGAGAAAGCCTCTTCTCTCTAAAAAGAACATGGCAGCACGGCTTAGGTTTGCGCAAAGTTGCATCTGGACAAACCACAAAACTTCTGGAACAATGTCCTTTTGACAGATGAGACTGAAGTGGAGATGTTTGGCCATAATACACAGTGCCACATTTGGTGAAAACCAAACACAGCATATCAGCACAAACACCTCCTGTCAAGCATGGTGGTGGAAGGGTGATGATTCGGGCTTGTTTTGCAGTCACAGAACCTGGGCACCTTGCAGTCATTAATTTGATCATGAATTCCTCTGTATACCAAAGTATTCTAGAGTCAAATGTGAGGCCATCTGTCTGACAGCTAAAGCTTGACCAGAATTGGGTCATGCAACAGGAAACCAGCAAATCTACAACAGAAAAAGAAAAGAATCAGGGTGTTGCAGTGGCCCAATCAAAGCCCAGAGCTCTACTCTATTGAAAGGCTGTGGTGGGACCTTATGAGAGCTGTACATAAATAAAGGCCCGCAAACCTCAATGAACTGAAGCAACGCCGTAAAGAACAGTGGGCCAGAATTCCTCAACAACAATGTGAGAGACTGATAAAAGTCATACAGAAAATGGATTATTTCAAGTAATTGCTGCTAAGGGTGGTTCTACAAGTTATTGAATCATAAGGTATACTTAGTTTTTTACACACATGGCTTCTCCATTTTGGCTTTATGTTGTTAAATAAATCATGACATGGTGTAATATGTCATGTGTTATTGTTCATCTGAGGTTATACTTATCTAATTTTCAGACCCGCTAAGGACCAGGTGATTTTTACCATGTCCTGATACATAAAACCATAGAATTCAAAGAGGGTGTACTTTCTTTTTCACACGACTGTACTTTTACTGGATGACAATCCCAGGATCTTGCAGCCAGCACAGGGCCACTAGACCCTGGGAGTTTTTCAACAAGGTTGTTTTGTCACTCTGTTTCAGCATGCATAGCAAAAATCAAAAAAGAAGTTATGTGTCTGAGAGAGTGCATTGTAACCCATAAAATCTGACAATGAAATAAATCTGTTAGTCTTTAAGATGTCGCTTTGTTGTTGTTGTTTAGTCGTTAAGTTGTGTCCGACTCTTCGTGACCCCATGGACCAGAGCACACCAGGCCCTCCTGTCTTCCACTGCCTCCCGGAGTTGGGTCAAGTTCATGTTGGTAGCTTCGGTGACACTGTCCAACCATCTCGTCCTCTGTCATCCCCTTCTCCTCTTGCCTTCACACTTTCCCAACATCAGGGTCTTTTCCAGGGAGCCTTCTCTTCTCATGAGATGGCCAAAGTATTGGAGCCTCAGCTTCAGGATCTGTCCTTCCAGTGAGCACTCAGGGTTGATTTCCTTCAGAATGGATAGGTTTGTTCTCCTTGCAGTCCAGGGGACTCTCAAGAGTCTCCTCCAGCACCACAATTCAAAAGCATCAATTCTTCGGCGGTCAGCCTTCTTGATGGTCCAGCTCTCACTGGACCATAAAGAAGGTCGCTACCCTTTCTAAAACAGAGTCTGAGAGCTGTCGTACAAAGAAAGTAAAAGATAATTCTGCCAAGCTAGGGTGGGGATGGCTGTCAAAGCAGGAGACACCTAAGAAAGAAGCAACCGCCTCATAAGGAACCTCATGAGGGAAGATCTCCAAGCAAGTGGAGAGAATAGATTTTCCTTTGATTTAAAAAAATCCCGTGGCAGTTTTTGTAAGGACTACAAAAATAGCAAACCATTTTTTCTGCCATCCAAGGACTACTCTAGGTATTATGGCGAGATTTTTCAATAAAAAATTAGCTATCAAGTGACAAATTGGCCCTAACGAGTCTGACCTAAGATCTGACAGAAGCTTCTGATGAAGTGAGCTGCAGTCCACGGAAGCTCCCACCAAATAAATGTACGACCATTTTTTAGACTCTTGGGTACAGTTTTTCTGCACTATCCATGAAGGAGTTGTACTAAGCCTGAAGAAGTGGAATGTGCTCCATGAAAGCTTGCAATTTGTTTGATTGTAGTGGTCCAATAAAAAGTATCACCTACTCTTACATCTATGTAATCTTGGGGACCACACAGACTTTTCCTTGTTCCAAATAAACCTTATTTAGTCTTTAAGGTGCCAAAAAAGGCTTGCTGTTGTTTCTTTAGCAACAGACCATCATAGCAACCCCCTCCACCTGGAAATATAGACATACACACCAATGTTTCAGTCTGCATTGGAGAGGGATTGCTCCTACAGATCTTCACCTGGCTCTCACCTTGGCCTGAACATTGCGCAAACAGATGATGGCTTCCTGATATTTCTCAGCGGCTTCCTTGAATTTCCTGGCCAGGACTAACCGGTTGCCCTCAGTGTGCAACTTTGGCACTGCCACCAGCTTCTCATCATTGCTCATGGCCCACGTATCCCGTTTGTAGGAAGAGGGGTCTTCCACCTGGACAGGACAGAACAAGAAGAGTTAATATTTTAGATATAAATTCTATGCATTTATAAAATTTAAAAACCAACTCTAATAGCCATTGCCTATAATAATAATAATAATAATAAATATGCTGTTAAGTAAATTCTGACTTATGGCGACCCTTTGCAGGGTTTTCCAAGTAGAGAATACTCAGAAGTGGTTTCCCATTCCATTCCTCTGGGACTGTGCAGCTGGCCCAAAGCCACACAGGCTGGCTCTACTTTTGCAGGAGGCACAGTGAGAAATCGAACTCCCACCCGCTGACTCCGCAGCCAGATACCTAAACCACTGAGCTACAAAAACAAATTAAACTGACCCTACTGCCACATACTCCAGCTGACAGTAGTGAAGGGAGATGAGATAGGGCTAGTTCACCAGGGCTGCTGAAGAACTATCCTCCATCATGGTCCTTCCTTGGCTGTCACCTCTAATAGCAGCCATTGCTTGTAACCCATGGATGGGGAATGCTTGGACTTCCAGTTGCTTTGGCCTGCTACTCCCTATCAACCACCTCCAGCACAACTAATGATAAGGGACTTGTGGATACTGCGATTCTTAATATCTAGAGGACTACCTTTGCTGGAGCAGAAGACAGGACAAGAAACGGAGTCATTCCAACAAATTGACTGAAAGACTGCATCCCTTTCCTCCCCTTCACTGTTCCTTTTGTGTCGTGTCTTTTTAGGCTAAAATTTTCATTTAAACATTGAGGTGGTGGGTTTAAAAAAGTTTGTTCAGTTTGCTGGTCGGAAAAGTTTTGTATGTTGTTATTATGTACACCATCCTGGAATCCCTTGTGCATGAACGATGGTTAACATTAGTTACTAATGCTACCAACGACAGCCACCACTACCACCGCTGGTGGGCAAAATGGCTGTACACACCAGTGTGGTGCAACAGTTAGAGAGCTGGATTGGGATGTAGGAGATCCAGATTCGAGTCTCCATTGAGCCACAAAGCTCCCTCCATTACACTGTGACAGTCATTTCCTCATAGCCTGGCTCATTTTCCTGGTTTGTCAAGAAATGCATGCAACAGGCAGTCATGGATGCCACCTTGAGCTCACTGGAGGAAAGGTGGAATAAAGGTAACAGTACATTAGAACACCAGACCACCCTGAACACACCACTTTTAGAGGCCAGACGGAGTCAAGCTTGGTTCTGACTTGCATGGGAGGTCACTTGGGATTACTGGGTGCTGTACTCAGGGAGGGAGGCATAGCTCACAGGTAGAGCACAAGCTGGTTTCCATGCAGAATGTCCCAGGTTCAAACTTCAGCATTTCAAGGGAGAGCAAGGAAAAAATTCTGCTTGAAAGGACACTGAGCCATTGCTGCCAGTCAGTGACAATACTGTGATCAAAGGTCTGGTGGGCTAATTAACAATATTGAGCAAATGGCCTGATTTAGTTTAAGACAGTAGGAATGGGATTTTCAGAGGTTGTTGTTTTTTTTTTACTACAAATCCCATATTTCCCATTCTGTGAGATCTAACTGACAGACCCCTACATGTGGCTCACCTGGGAGAAAGGCCTAAACAGGAAGCCTTTGAGGCTTAGCTAGGCCTAGCTCTGCCTCACTTCCTGTTCAGAAAGAAAACTCCCAGCTAGCACCAAGGCAGGAACAGGAAGCTGGGGTGGTGCTAGGCTCACCCAAGCCTCCAAGCTTCCCAGTTTAGACATTTTCCCCCCTGGTGATCCACATTTAAGTGTCTGTATGGTGTCTCTCTGTGAAATATAAATGCCTGGATGGAGAATTATGGGGTTTGCAGTCTAAACAATCTGAGAATCCCATCCCTGTCAAGCAGCTTCCTATACCTCTGTGCAATCAGTCAGTACATAATAAGGTGTGCACATGTGTGCTATTCATTCTCTGACTCACTTTAAACAGCTCCATGATAAAAATGAGAGGCTGTGGCGTCCTTTGCAGTTCATCCAGGTCTGCGTAACCCGTGCTGTGGTAGTCGAACATGTTGCCCATCCCACAGCGGTGCTTCTGGCCCTCCAAAGGGTCCTTGCCCTCAGCAATTTTCCTCATTCCCTTGGAAACTAAGGCGTACATCCCTGTGTGCTGAAACACGCAAGGGAGAGAAGACTGGGACACAAGAAGACAGAAAGGCTGTGCCTACGTTGCCATAGACACAACAGGCTCTCGGATCAGCTAAAGAGAAAAAGGCAATAAATATCGGGCAGCCAGCAGCACAGAGAATAACTCTTGTCTGCTAGAGCTACATTACCTCAATTCTTGTCACGGCTAGACGATTGCCTCGCAGGACGAGGAAATCGCTAGACGATGGCTTTTTGCGATCGCTACTGCGCTTCGCAAAACAATGGTCTCCTATGGGGAATTTTCGCTAGACGACGAGGTTTCCCCATAGGAATGTGCCGACTAGTGGTCAAAAGCTGTCAGTACATTCCGACGGGGACCCGCGCTCGCTAGACGATGTTTCCCTATGGGAGATTTTCGCAAGACGACTGAGTTTTCCCTTGGAACGCATTGAAGAGATTTCAATGCATTCCAATGGGAAAACGTGCTTCACTAGACGATGTTTTCGCAAGACAGCGATCTTCGTGGAACGGATTAACATCGTCTAGCGAGGCACCACTGTATTTTCTTATACCAAGGGTCATAGGGAGACCTGAGTTTATCTGAGTCACTCAGCCATGTAATTAACTAATTATCTTTGAGCAATTATATTCTCTCATTCAATTAATAATAATAATTGCAAGATCATTCTGACTTATGGCCACCCTCTCCCAGGGTTTTCTAAAGAGGGAATACTCCAAAGTGGTTTCACATTCCCTTCTTCTGGGGTTTACAGGGGACTGTGCAGCTCACCCATGGCTACAGAGGGTGGCTCTTCCTCTACGGTAGGAGGCACAACGGGGAGCCAAACAGCCAGTCTCTGGTTCCTTGGACTGGATGGCAACGCAAGAAATGGGAGGTGGTGAGCCTTTGCAGTTACAAAAGATGTGAAATATCAAGTGCTGAGAGAGGCTTCTAGTTAAGTAGGCAGTGCTACTCTAGATAGACCAGGGTTTGGGAATGTGTGACCTCCCAGATGTGAATAAACTGCAACCCCATAGCCACTGGCTGAGCTCAATGGGAGCAGCACTTTGAAAACATCTGAACGGCCACGCATTCCTTTCTCCAGAGCTTTTCAGGATTCTGGGCACTGTGGTCCAAAAAGTCACTTTTCTAAGCTCTGTGTTAGACCAACCGTCTGATTCAAAATAGGAAATTTGAGAACAGCTCTGCTGGATCAGACCAATCCTTTCTGCACTGGACACGAGGGCAATCACTCCCACTCCTGCTGTTCTGAGACCCGCTCCCTCCGACCCTGGAGAGAGCATCGATCCATCACGACCTGTCACCCTCAACAGCTTTATCCTTCAGTATCAAAGCCAGATTTATGTGTTCAAGGCAAGTCTGTGCCAATTATACACTTACAACAGCATCACACCAGAACTCTGCCACCTCGCCAATCCTCATGGAAGTCAGCAGGGTCTCCCACACTTCGATCTTGAACATCTTCCCCACAATAATCTCCATGGGAATGCCACCCACCCGGCTGTCATCGATCACTGTTCGCTCAAAATTATCCTTCAGCGTCTGGAAGTGGAACGTGACCTGCATCAAAGGCAGATTAAGGTTAAGGCTAGCTAGGCTCCAGCCGGCCCAGATCTACACCACAAGAAGCTCAGAACCTTTGTCTGCTTCCCCCAGGATTCAGTTGTTGGCCCCGCACTGGTTCAGCTTCATCCCCCTTGGTGGAATTTCCAGTCTGAATTATTCTTTTCTAGCTGCCGATGGGTATCGTTTGCAAAACTGAAAGACACATCAGAGTCTGAAAAAATAGTCTTTCTCACTTTGACCATGGGACTCTGTGTGTGTGTGTTCTGTGCTGTCATGTCAGAACTGACTTATAGCAACCCTAATAGGGCTTTCCAGGTAAGTGAGACATTTAAGGAGTGTTTTTTATCAGTTCCTCTCCCCCAGTGAGTTTCCATGGCCAAGTGGGGATTCAAACCCTGTTCTCCAGAGTCCTGGTCCACCCCTATCCTACTCCATCCACCTCTCCACACTGAAACCATATATGATCCAAATGAACTGGACTATCCAACTTAAGCGTAAGCACATTTAAACAACGCAGAGTCTTGTGGCACTTTGAAAACTATCAATATTTGTATTTAGTACAAGCTTTGGTGAAAACGTCATGAAGTGGGCTGTAATTCATGAGAGCCTGTGCTGTGTAAAACATGTTAAACCTCAAGGTGCCACATGACTCTTGGCTGGATATCCTGCAAACAAGCTACCCCACAGCAAATGTGAACATACTTAGCTTTGTAATGTAAAGAATTGGGAAAAGGCTGTGTGGTTTTGAAGATTACACAGATGTAAGAGTAGGGTGATACCTTTATTGGATCACTTGCAAGCTTTCGTGGAGAAAATCTCACTTCATCAGGCTGGACACCATCCTTTCATGGAGAGCGCGCAAAAATTGTAGATAAAGAGTGATAGCATATGTCCGTGCCATGTCTGCTTGTATGAGGTGAATTCAGATTTAGGCTGCAAATGTCAGCTGGGGCGCGCAGTTTTAAGCTCAGCATGGTTGGAATTTTCCACCCCAAACTTCAAAGGCTTTGCTGAAAGGGTCTGTGACTGCCCCCCCTCCCCCCCCTGCATCGACATATTGCCTGCTTCTGAAACATAAGCTTTCTTTTGGGCTGTGGGTGAAATCTAAGAAGCATCTGATAAGGAGAGCCAGAACACAGGAAAGGGGATTTTAAAAGTAACGTCGCAGATTTATCTGCCACATCACCGGAGCCTCTGTTATTGTTGCTCTCCCTCTGCCTACTTTCATGAAAGCCCTGCTTGATCAAAGCAAGGACCGTCCTGTTTCTAAATCAACTGATCCAATGTACCCAAGGACCACATAAGCGAAGTGCAGATGTGACCCTTTAAGCTTTTGATTTCCCCACAACTCGTAACTCCTTGAAGTCTTCACTGATCATAGCCGGTTTACATTCAACCTCTATGGGCAATTTCGTTGCCTGCAGTCACATACCTTGCTCCCATCTTTGAAATCTGGCAATTCTCCACAGCCTCCATGTAAAATCTTTTTCTTGACTCCTTCCACGTTAAGTAGGTACATTTCTTCCATGGCCAACTTGCTAGCAGATCTCTTTTCCCCACAACTCTTGTGGCTTCTGTTCTTCCCTTTTTGGACCAGACACACCCAACTTCAATCCACCTTCCCCTCTTGAGCTATTTCCCCAATGTCTTCTCTTAATATTAGATGTGCATATTCCAAACCAATTCTGAACTGCACAGACTCAATACTATATCAAATCACACAACGGAATTAATCAGGAGTCCTACAGCCCCCTTTCAGAGGCTAGATATCTCTTGCACCCTGATGGGTTCTGATATGTTGAGGAAACTATACACAATTCACTTTGCCTTCCTTGGCTAATCCTCTCCCTGTTCTGCCAGGTTAATCCAGGATTTGCCTTCTCCTTATGTTTGAAATTAGATTAGTCTATTTGGTAAACAGATGCTGCCCTTCCCCCCGCCCCCCATCCTTCTAGATTGTGAGAGTGGTTTCTTAAGACTTCCAACTGAGGTCATACATTTTGATCTAGACAGGACCACTTCAGACAAAAAAAATAATTCCTTAAAAATTATCTGTTAATCCAGGTTCATTAAAGCATTCAACAACTACTTAAAAGTGTTGTTTAAATTGTTATATAGAAATTGCTGTTCTTCTCATTACTCTCATTCATTACTTGTGGCTATAGTTTTTGGTGGCAATGGGTATTTTTAGTCATTTTAAACTGTTTGTTTGAGGTTTACCAATTTACCAAACAGACGTTATTAATTTTCTTAATGAATAGACTTTATTAAGTTTCTTAATGTCTTAATGTAACCATTTTTTTGTGAATGATAAGGCATTAACATTTCCAAATTCTGCTTTAGGGTATAAGTAGGGCTGATTTTTAAAAGTCCATGCAACAAGGGAAGAGCTATTGTAGTTTTGTGTAATTTGCATTATTTGTAAAAAAAATTGTTCTTGCAAACGGAGAATAGTCAAGACCAAGAGAAAATACCTTGTCTTTCTAAAAGGGGAGGAAAAAATGTTGTTTCTAATTCTCACTCTAGCATTTACATCTCTACCCCAGAGGAGAAACATTATTTTAATTCTGCACACTCTTCTGTTGCATTTCTAGCCCATTTCATGGCTTTGATGCATGCTTTGCTTCAATGGCATACTACAATTTGCCTTAACATGAAAGGAAATGTGGCATAGTTTGTTTCTCGTCATGCTCCAGATGCCAGGGCTGAACAGTTTTGTTCAGCGTATTTCCCCTGTAAGGCATATATGAGTCACCCAAAGAGGGTATCTGAACTCAAAAGACACTAGTTTACTGCAAATTCAAAGATCAAATTCCACAGCAGAAGAAAGCCAAGTTGTTCAATGCTGAAGTACACATTAAGTTTTGAGATGGGTACCGTTTAGTTTAATTGTCCTAAAGCTATTTTCTCCCAATATGCTTTATCTAAACACCTTTCGGAAATTGTAATTTTTTTTGGCTTTAAAAAGGAGGCACAGTTCATTCTCAGCACCAGTAATAAGAATAGATTTTTTGAGTAAATGATACATATATTATTTAACCTAAACAAAACACTAATGTCCCTTTAGTAGCAACAAAAGTGGTATCAGTTTATTCTGCTCCCACTACATCAAAGTCCTCTGCAAACTCAAAAATACTGCTGTTCATAGAGAATCCTGGAAAGAGAGGTACACAGGTAGAAGAAGGGTGCGATACTTAGGGACTGAGATTCCTGGAGTGAAGCAGGAAATTGTCTATCCTTTTGCAGCTATACTGTACTCTCTTTTTCCTCTTTCAAACTCATGGCTTATAACTCAGACTACTATTGTCTGTTGAAATGATAGCCAAAGCCCTAAGAATCAGAGAGCCCGTCGCTCTGGAGGAAGAAAGCCTGCTTGCTCTGAAATATATGCAACAACCTTCAGCAAAGGGAAAACTGAATGATACTAAGAACAAAGATCACACTGATACACGGAAAAAGACACATCAAGTAATTATATGCTTTATTTCTTAAAAGAAACCTCTCAGACAAGCCAACAACAGAACTAAAGTATGTCAATATGTAAAAACAAGTTAGGACAGGGAACTGACTCCTCTTCCTTTACCCAAACAAAAGTTCAGGTGTTAAGTATTTCAAACTATTTTTGCCTACAGTTCCCATCTGCTGTGCCCAGCATGGCCAATGATAAAGGACTGTGGGTGTTAGTTCAAAACATCTGGAGGGCCAAAGATTTGCATGTCAACCCTTTGGCTGACAGATGACAGGAAGATGTGGCCTCTGGACACGGTGTAACTTTTCTAGGCAAATTTCAGAGCAGAACCCACCCCGGGGGGGGGGGGGTTGGGGTTGGAGGAACCCAACAGTGTTGCATACAGGCTTGTAATGAAGCAAAAAGATGCAGGGACCAAGACTGTCACAGAGACATGTTTGCCCTCGAAAAGGAACACAGACCTTGTGGATGTGCTCTGGGGAACCTCCGTCTTTTTCGTATGTGTGCACATTGGGTCTGTTACCTGTAAGACACAAGTCTTTAGACAAGATAAAATGCCTGATAAGAGACTTGTTTGCAAGTCTCAGCACCCAATGAGTCTTCATCAATGAATTAAAGGTCCAGGCCACAAAAGGAACACTCCAGAACACTCCCAGTTGACATGACAGCTGTGCTGCCTGGAGGTTCAGAGGCAGACGGTCACTTCTCCATAAGGGTTTCCAGCTGTTCTTGGAGGGAGGCCAACTGCACAGAACAAGAAGAAAAGTGGGGGAGACAAAAATGCTCCTGTTACTTCTTATAATTTAAGGTCCTCACTCTTATCCTTCCAAGTCAGTATCCCCAGACCCTTAAACCCATGGCTTGTACCATCCAAGGAGGAATCTCCACCACTATTCTCAAGCACTATTAGTGCTTTCCCCCACATATGCCCTAACTTCTCAATAACTCTAGACATGATATGGTAAATTGGGGTTAGGAGGTCTTAACAGTTTTTAAAGTGTTGATTGCAGGCATGAGGTTGAAGGACAGATGACTGGGACTGGCACCCCGACAATTCTTCCTCTCCGGAATTATTCCACACCTGTTGCAATTCTCTTTTTCCTTAAAAAATTGCTACCTGCTCAAAGGCAGGGGTGGCTGAATCCCTCTCATGGCCTGAGCAGGGAAGTGACATGCCATCCCAAGCAGACACACTCTGTGTGTGTGTGCGTGTGCATGTGTGCATGCACATACACCAGCACAAACAGCCTCCCTGGCCACCCAGCACAAGAGGGAAGCATTCCCCTGCTTTACGCCACATACATGGAGCACCACTGTCCTCTCCCCCCTCCCCCTTCAGTGCAGGAGGTGGAGAAGGCAGAACTCCCTCCTCCACCACTGCCACCCTCCTGCCTGAAGACAAACAGAAGGTGAGGATGGGTGCAGCGGTAGGGGGAAAAAACCCTCCCCCCCCCCCCCGAGGAGAGGAGAGAGAAGAAAAGAATGAGGCTGCTCCACCTCACAAGGCTCCTGTCAGAGCTATTTCTTGCATCAGTGCCTGGGGCGGTGGCCTAGAAAAGGACATCCTGCCGTGTTTCGGCTCCAGTCTCTCCTAGGAGGCACAGACGACCTAACAGCTGCCTCCCTCTCCTCTCCTCTCCTCCTTTGAGAAGTGCTGGTCCTTGTCCCTGCTGTCGCCATAGAACACATCCCCACTTTCTGCTCCTCTTTCCCCTCCCGTCTCGGTCCGAGGGCACGAGAGCAGAAGAGGCCTGTTCTTCTACTGCCAAATCCCCAGCTCTGGAGAGCCAGCCTGGAGCAGGCAGAGGAGGAGGCGGCAGAGGAGGAACCAAGTCTGTTCCCTTTTGGGGGAACTTTGTCCCACCAAAATCCTATGTTTTTTTAAATTATTATTATTATTATTGCCAGAGACATTCCAGTGCATTGGACAGGAATGAAGCAAATTATATGCTTCATTCCCACACACCATCACTCCAAGCACAAAAGGCAGGATCCTTCCGTATTCCCACTTCTTCCCCCGACCTTTTTTTTAAACATCTCTCATGTGTTGGCTTTATAGAAAGACAGACACTTTACCTGTTGTTTCTCTCGCTCCTCCTGCTGTTTGAACTCATCCAGGACAGCCTGGAGGCGAGTCTGAAAAATGACATTAAGAAAGAAAGAGAGAGAGAGAGAGAGTTACCACCAGAATATTCCATCAAAGGACATACCTATATAATATTTTTCATGGTGGATGGCTGTACATGCAGCTGGGTCGTTGGTCTGTACTGCTGAAAATTATTACCAGACCACAAATAAGGTACGGGTTATATTGCCTTGAGCTTCTATAAAGTTCCACAAGCTAAAATGTCACAGAATAAAATTAATGTAATGAATTAAAACAAAACAAATGAAATGAAAACCACACAGTACTGCCTCACACCCTTTATATAAATCATAACCATAATCACTGTATGCTGTCAAGTCAATTCTGACTTACGGCGACCCTTTCCAGGGTCTTCCAGATAGAGATAGTCAGAAGTGGTTTCCCATTCACTTCCTCTAGGGGCAACCTTGGGACTGTGCAGCTGGACCAAGGCCACCCAGGCTGGCTCTTCTCCCTGGAGGCACAAGCGGGGAATTGAAATCCCAGCCTCTGGCTCTGCAGAGACCTAAACCATTCAGCTACCCAGGAAAGCTCAGTAAGTTACAGATCTAGCTGTGGAGCCAGAGGCTGGCCTTGGCCAAGCGGCACAGTCCCAGCATGCTCTCAGAAGACAGCAATGGCAAACCACTTCTGTGTATTCTCTGCCTGAAAAAACTCTGAAAAGGGTTGCCATAAGTCAGAATTGACTTTACGTAGAAGTTATTGAATCACGTTCTTTCCCTGATTTACTGGATTGGCAGCAATGCAAGATTAACTAAGACTTCCTGGCTATCCAGGAAATAGAAATTTCTTGTTAACCGTGTTCTTTTTTTCTAGCTATATGGGTTGTCTGTTCGGACTAACAGAATCTCTCCTTATGCCCAGGAAGAGGTCTTTCTCATCCTTTTCAGATGGAGAGGCAAGGGATTGATTCTAGGACCTTGATTCTGCTGAACCACCAAGTTATGATCTTTCTCCGTAAGAACAACCACTTTTATTGAACATGAGGCCTCCTTAGAGATATACTTTCTCCACTCTCAGTTGAACTCAGCAGGCCCCTGTCTAAAGAATGCAGGAGGAAGATGATGCTGGAGTCACCTTGAGTGCCAGGTTTTCCACTTTCATGATGAGATCTTCTTGGCGCTTCCTGCGCTCCTGGGTCTCCTGCAGCTTGCCTTTCAGGTTGTCGATCTGCTTCTGGATTCCCATCGCTGGAAGACCGAGCAAATTATTTGGTATCCCCAGTAATTAAGGATTTCTCTTCATACAATCCCAATTCAAGTTGATCCCCCTATCTGCAACATCCATTTGCTGCAAGTTAAGACTGAATTTGGCTTCAACTGCCTTTATCTCCAGTTTTGTTAATATAAACGCTATCTAGCTTCTATTTTCCATTGTTAAGGAAGTCATGTGCTTCACTCAGGAAAGACCCTGTTCTGAATTAACACAAACATTTTACATCTTCAAAAATGGAGGATTAAGCTTTTCTGCCTCTCTTATTCCCAGGAGTCCATGAATCCTGAAACCAACCCATTGCCTGCTAGAGTCTTCCTTGAAAGTCTGCAGACTCTTCTTTTTCTATTCTGTCTTAAGATACAGATCCTGAAGACCCCTTGACTTCAACCTTATGCCAACCTTTTCCCCAATTCCAGCCCACCATTTTTTTATAATCTTTTCCCTGATGGAGAGATCTGAAAAGCAAGAATAAAAGCATTACACAAACATGGATTCTGGAATCTTTCCCCCACAGGCTCCAAGCAACTAACCTATCTGATTGGCCCCTTCATTCTCTTGCTGTGGTCCATCTGATTCATTCAGCTTGCCCTGCAGCCTCCTATCCAGGTCTTCTTCTGTGTCCATGATGTTCAGGTCTTCATCATCATGACGATCCCTCTCATCTTCATCACTGCTGGTGCTGCTGATGTCCTTGAACAGTTCTCGGAGTTCATCGTGTTCTGTTGGATTGAAGCAACGGAGGAAAGTGGAGGAGGGGGGGCTGTAGCTGGCATATTCTCAATGCATCCTTTAAAATTTCTCCCTGACAACTAGCTTTGACAGTGTTATTTCAGCCTAGAAAAACAGCTACAAGTAGCACATGAATATCAGCAAACTGGACATTAAAGCTGCTCTATACTATTTATCAATCGAGTTTAGTATAATCTATTCTGCAGCAGCTTTCCAGGGTCTCCCATAGCGAGATGCCCTTTCCACCAGATAGTAACTTATCTCTTTTTCCTGCAGATGCCATTGACTGAATCTAGTACTTCTGCATGGAAAGTACACAGTCCACCCGCCAACCTATGGGCTCTTTCCCAACATGGAGGTCTATTGCAACAATGAAAGTACCTAACGAGCCATGGCCTTGCTTGTGCCCAGACATCCTTGGAGAAGAAATATCCAGACCCGTGAGCGAACCATGGTTGTCAGCTTCTTTTGTTTCATCTTCAGCAATAACTTCCCAGCCTCGAACAAGCATGAAAGTGTCAAGAGAAAACAGGAAAAAAATAGTATCTGCACCCCTAACAGGCATTTATAAGAGTTAGTAACCACATTGTAGTTTTCTACAGAAAAATGTTTTATCTGATGTCTACACACGTTCCTTTTGCACATCCCTCTCTCATAAGCCTTTTTTTCCCCTCCTATAAAAGAAGTTCAGCACAAAAGCCTTATGTACATTTTTTGGGCATAACCAGATCTTCATTGGAGTACAAACTGCACTGAAGAGAGGGATTTTCTGACATCTTTTTTTATAAGTTTAAGAGGCTGAAGAAATATGCAAGCATCTGCACCTGCAAATATATTATAGCCTGCCCTAGAATTTTTAAAAGGCTGCCTTCCTCACACAGAATCCACTGTATGATTTTCAGCATATTATCGAGAAGCCGGGAAGTACACAGATCTAGCCTAGAAAATGCTCAGAGGATCAAGAGGTTTGGAATTGTTTGTGTGACACATCAGCTCTTCTCTCACAGTTATGTCAACCTGACACTAAACATCATTATGGTAAGACCCCCCCATATCTGCAGGGGGTTGGTTCCAAGCCCCAACCCGTGGATGCTGAAAACCGCGGAATAGAGTGAACCCTATAACAAAATGGTAAAAGTGTTTCCCAAAGTGTATGCCACCGAACCTACTGGGGGATGCTGTAAGAAAAGGAAGGGAACAGAGAGCAAGGTGGCTGCTGCAGCTCCTCCCCAGTGCCTGGCGGTCCTGATCTGGGCCGCCTCCTCGGGCTGCGCTGTTCTCGCCTGGCCGCGCTAGCTGGCGCTGCTGGTGCTGGTGCTGGCGTGGCTGCTTGCTTGTGGGCAGGCAGGCTGGGCCGTCTCCCAGGCTGCCAGCTGCCTTGCTCGGCTGCCCCCAGAGCTGCCTATCCCTGTCCCCAGTCCCCACCCTCAGGAGAGGGGGCTCGGGCCAATCCCACACCCCCTCCACCTACCTCCTGCAGCAGCAGCAGCGGGCGAAGAGGCTGAGTGCCAGGGGTGGGGATGAGAGCTGCCCTTTCTGGCTCTGCTTCCTCGTGAGGTGCTGTGGCCCAGAGGTGGCTCCGCAGCAGCGCTGGTGATGGAAGGATCCTGCCTGCCTGAGACCGAAGGCCCAGGTGAGCAGACCCAGGGAGGAAGATGAGCTGCACGCGAGGGACGGGCACCCCACGCCCAGGATCGGGGAGGGCAGGGCAGGCACTCCATGCTGGGTCACTCTCCACTCCTCTTGGGAACCCATTGGACAAAGTTGGCCAAGGAGGCAACTGGGCAGGCACACGGGCTGCGCGCCACGGGAAACCTCCGTACAAGTTCAGAGGTTTTCCCACGTCTTTCCTTTTTTTTAACCTCTGACTAAGGCAGCAGCAGGGCAAGGTTGCAAGAGGAGCAGCCCTGAAGCAGCCCGAGACGGTGCTATGCATTCGTCATGGCACAGCTCCCTCTAGCGGCCAGTTCTGGTGATACATGTGTACATATTCTTTTCCCCTGGATTTCTCTCTTTCGATATTTTCAATACAGTATTTTCAAGCCGTGGGTAAGTGAATCTCTTTAGACTAACTGAACAAGATATGGAAAATCCTTAACAGGTTCCATTTCTTTACTGTCAATAAATATTCTTCATTATTTTTCTCTTCTTAATGTTCAACTATAATCTTGCTTATATATATATAAAACAGCAATCACTTTAAACCACTGCTGGTGAAGGTTAAAGAAGTGCAAAAGCAAGATTATAGTTGAACATTAAGAAGAGAAAAATAATGAAGAATATTTCTATATATATATAGAGAGAGAGAGCATTTTCAGTTAAGAGCCATTGTTTTATTTTCCTTATTTGCTGACATATAATTCTTAGGACTGTAAGGTAAAGGTTCCCCTTGACATTTAGCCCAGTCGTGTCCGACTCTAGGGCACGGTGCTCATCCCTGTCTCCAAGCCGTAGAGCCAGCATTTGTCCGAAGACCGTTTCCGTGGTCACGTGGCCAGCACGACTAGACACGGAACGCCATTACCTTCCCACCGAGGTGGTACCTATTTATCTACTCGCATTTTAACATGCTTTCGAACGGCTAGGTTGGCGGGAGCTGGGACAAGCGATGGGAGCTCCCTCCGTGGCGTGGATTCGATCTTACAATGGCTGGTCTTCTGACGTTGCAGCACAGAGGCTTCTGCGGTTTAACCCACAGCGCCACCACGTCCCATTTTTAAGACTGTAGGACAAAGCAAATATATTCATGAAAAGTGTGATATTGAAAAGGTATAACTGTAGATAAAATTTGCATAATTTGGGGGTGGGTGAGCTAAGATTAGATTCATGGGCCATTATTCAAATGAGACAAAAGGATGAGAAAGAGTCTAGGTGAAATGCAAATACTATAAAGAAAGGATACGGACACTGACAGCTTCAGCATCTGTGCTCAACAGACGTTTCACTTCCTTTTCAACATCTGGAGACTCGATATACTGGGCCAGAGAGAAGAAAAGCAGGGTGGGGGGAGGAGGACAATATTACATAACCACAAGCCGACTGCTACCTCATTCCAAAGTGAGTTCTATCGGCTACTTCAAACAAAATATTCTGTGCTGTATGGTTTTGGAGACCGTAGTCTACTTCATCAGATGCATGACATAATATCTCTCTGCTATTAAAAGGTTCACACTGCATGAATTACATCAGAATCTCATGTGGAAAACTAGAAGAGGCAGAAAACTTGTCCTATTTTTCTGCTAATCTTCTCTGCATTCATTCAAATGCGCGAGTCTTCATGGAAAGGTTAAAATAAAATACAGCCTTTCCTCAGCAATTTCTCATTCTCTCAGGGATGGTTTTAAAACATCCGCAGAACCTTAAAGGGTAGAATTTCAAGAATTACAGTGAAGCAAATCTTAGAATACAAGGCACCCCTTCGCTTCAACCTGTGAACAACGGAAAATTTCATCCCTAAAATTTGTAAGCAACAGATAGAAGGTACTGCTATGAAAGCAGATACAACTCACCTTCTTCTTAGCTGTTTTCCTGAACCTCCTCTTCCTCACATTCTTCAGTGGGAGAGTTACTTAAAGAAACCAGTAACATTAATTTGATGAAACAAAAGGGAGAATTAAAGGACACGTGAAACACCAAAGAAGCAAGGCAACGAAGAAGAAAACAGGCACCCCATCCTCCCTGGTTTGTTTTTTTTTTAACTAAGAATATAAATGGGTTTTGAAAGTATTGACAAACAATGCCAAAATCAGACAAATCTGTGGAAGGGATTGATTGCTCAGCGGCAAAGAGCCGGGCAGAGAAACCTTCTACTTACTGCCATGATTCCAGATGAACTTCTTCTCTCGATCCTTGTCCTTCTTCTTATTAGCTTTCGCATCAGTACCCACAGCTGGCTCTTCCATGGCAGGATAGAGTTCCCCATCCACAGTGCATACAAGCATCTGAAGTGCCCAAAATATTTAAAAGGAAAAAAAAAAGGTGGAATTATTATACATGAAAGCACTGGAGGAGGAGGGAGCTGACCATTTTCTCAACAGGGAAAGAAATTAAGAAGACCCGTACTAGATTACCAGTTGGCTGGATGGCTCAGTGGTTTAGGTATCTGGTTATGGAGCCATAGGTTGGGGGTTCAATTCCCCATAGTGCCTCCTACATGGAGAGCCAGCCTGTGCGGCCTTGGGCCAGCTGCACAGTCCCAGGGCACCCCCGAGAAAAAGGGAATGGTAAACTACTTCCGAGTATTCTCTATCTGGATAACCCAGAAAAGGGTCTCCGTAAGTCAGAATTAACTTGACAGCACATGATTATTATTGTGCTGGGTTACATCAAAGGCTCATCTAGTCCAATGTTCTGCATCCAGAGGGACCAAAAGAGATGTTTTTGGGAAGCCCACAAGCAGGATATGACTACAATACCGTGTTTCCCCGAAAATAAGACAGGGTCTTATATTAATCTTTGCTCCAAAAAACGCATTAGGGCTTATTTTCAGGGGATGTTTTGTTTTTTTCATGTACAACAATCTACATCTATTCAAAGACAGTCATGTCCTCTTCTTCCGGTTGCTGCACAAGGGTGGAGGGCGGGGTTTCACTTAACTAGGGCTTATTTTTGGGGTAGGGCTTATATTACGAACACCCTGAAAAATCATACTAGGGCTTATTTTCAGGTTAGGTCTTATTTTTGGGGAAACGAGGTAGTACCCTCCCATGCATGATCCCCAAAAGCTGGTATTGGCAGGCCTTTGATACTGAAATCAAAATAAACCATCATGATTAACAACCTAACAGTATAACCAATATCTGCAAGTATGTCCCAAAGACCAGTTGGGTTTTGTGCACCAGAGAGGCAACTTGTTATACACAAGGTTGGGATTAAAAGTCTTCTGTCAGAGATAAGTATGCTTTCAGAGCCTAGAGAGGTTCCTTTTTGGCTTGGAGCTGCCCAAATGCCCACTGGCCATGCAGGTGAGGAGTTCCGAGAGCTGTAGATCCAAGTTTTGCTTCCAGCAGAAGGGAAAGGGCAACAGAAGGTAGGTTCAAGGAAGACATCAAAACCGTAATTATGTACAAACAGAATCATAATGGATTGGCTTTAGACTGCTGGACAGCACCTACCTGACAAATATCTGCAGTCTTATAGAAAGTTTTTTTATCAATGGTTTTTAAACTCTCAAGGACGCAGGGTAAGTCCACCAACTTGGCAGCTAATGGAACACGGTCAACTCGGACAATCCCATGCCGACCGTCGGCTGCAATGACAGAATGACAGGGTAATTGGTGAATATTTTGTTGATCATTCAATGCCAGATGCCAGCTGGTTCACACATGCTATTACATCTCTCAGCCTACTGCAACATCCAGTGATTTTCAAGAGAAAATTGAACAACCATCTGTCAGATCTGCTTTGATTTGCCTTCCTGCACTGAGCAGGGAGTTGGACTTGATGGCCTTAGAGGCCCCTTCCAACTCAATTATTCTATAATTCTATGAACCTATATTCATAAATGGACCACTGTGGGTAGAAGCCCCAACCCCCACATTACCTCAAACACAAGGTTTTCTTCAAGGGTCTGCACATCGTACTGAGAGTCTGCAAGTGCACAGCAAATAATACGATGCACTGTATATGCATGCATGAATGAGCCTTAGGAGTAAGAAGAGACACAGATGGATGTACAAGACCCTTTGTGCAACTTCCATTTCTCAAAATGCCCATTTATTTTCCTTCTCCACAGCCTCAAATGGAGTGAGCAACCTGTGACCCCCCCCCCAGATGTTGTTGGACTGCAACTTCCCTTAGCCCCAAACTGGTGATGGTGAGGAATAACAGGATCTGGAGTCAAATAACTGGTGGAGGACCATGCGTGGCCCATTCCTGTCTTAGAGAGCACAGAGAAGTAAAATGTTAAATACAGTGGTGCCTCGCTAGACGATGTTAATCCGTTCCACGAGGATCGCTGTCTAGCGAAAACATCGTCTAGCGAAGCACGTTTTCCCATTGGAATGCATTGAAATCGCTTCAATGCGTTCCAAGGGAAAACGCAGTCGTCTAGCGAAAATTTCCCATAGGGAAACCTCGTCTAGCGAGTGCGGGTCCCCATAGGAATGCACTGACAGCTGCACTGACAGCTTTTCACCACTAGTCGGCGCACTCCTATGGGGAAACCTCATCGTCTAGCGAAAATCGCCATAGGGAAACATCGTTTTGCGAAGCGCAGTAGCGATCGCAAAAAGGCATCGTCTAGCGATTTCCTCGTCCTGCGAGGCAATCGTCTAGCGAGGCACCACTGTAATCCATGTGTACCTGCTGCAATAACCTATTATTGGCAAGGAACAATATCTTCCCAGTGAGTTTGAGCCTTCTAAGTTCAGGATTTGCTGCACCGTCCCAAGCCAATAAGATATAATAACAAAGACCAAGACATTCAAACTAGAGAATCTTGTCCTCTTACCATGTAATTCAATGTTGAGCCTGTCCTTCAGGTTGACACTTCCAGATTGAACTGCTCTCCGCACAATAGCAGCATATTCCTGAAGGGAAAAGGAGGATGAAGCAGGGACAATGTGGGAAAGGGAGAGGCAAAGTCAGACAACAGCGGTCATATGCACGCCTCCATCAGCCCACAAACGCTAAAAACTTTATAGTTCGTTGTTACAAAGGGATACTTACGGGAGGCAGTCGCAATACAAACTGGCTCTCCAACTCATGGGGAATATCGTCCTTGTTCTTGCTCATCTTTTGTTCTTGTGTGTACAGAAAACAAGAAAATATCAGACGTCGTTACACAACAGTTTTGCAGTAGCTTCCCTTAACCTTTTGCTATCCAGCCTGCTGCATGGCTAGGAGTTGCAAAAATAGCAGGACGCACAAAGACATGCTGCTCATAAGCACCTTATTTGAGGGAACTAGAACTTTAGCTATATATGAGAGCACATTCCAATCCTACAGCCAGAAATGCATTTGAAGGCATAAAAGAATAAAAGCTGTGATACAAAAGCAGCAATGCTTGCCCAAACAGTAAGTACATTCTCTCGCCCCCGCCCATAGCTTATTCTGAGCAGCAATTTCCAACACAAGCCATAGGAAAACTTTTCCAGCTTTGACGTAGGAAGAGACTCCAGCTCGCACAAAAGCCCTCCTCGTCTTCCCCCACCTGTATTTCGCAAAAGCCATCCATAGCTCTTTCAAATAAGGTGTGATCAGCAGCATAGAAAATCAGGTTTGCTCACAGATAGGAGCCATTACAAAGGAATAGAGGTACCACACAACAGAACATTACTATTGGAAGCACACAGAGAATGCAGTCGCTGGAGCAGAGGGCTTATTATTATGGGAAACCATGTAATCTGGTTCTGATCTGGTGGCAAGAAAATCTAGCAATCCACCTTCACCAAATTTGTGACGGACAGGCATTGTTCAACCAGTAAAAGAGAACAAGGTACAACTGGCTGTATCTATTCTGCTGTCTCCTGTCAAGGCAGCTCATCATGTTTTAGGCCCTGTCCCTCCTCGCCCTCTACCCCAAGGTTTGCCATTCCCTTTGGAACATTTTCAGAAAGGCAGGAATAATCTTTGCACTTAGATCAGCATATTCTTTCTTCTAGAAAGAGCTACAGAACCCAGCACCAGAGAGAAAAGAAACAAAGGTATTACTTGTAGATGCCATCATTCCTCTTCTTGCTTCACGCAAACGTTTACAAAAACTTGTACCATTCAAAAAAACTAAACATAAATGCAGAAAGAAAAACAGTTAAAAAAAGAGACTGACCATAGATCTAGCATTCCTTGCTACTCAAAGGAGACTAAACAGAGCAAACTGCTCTTTCTCTGTTCCCCGAAACAAGATAATGACTCTATAACTGGGTGGATTAAAATCGATGATTTTAATTAAAAAATTAAAAATCGGATTTTTTAAAATTTAAATCAAATTTATTTTAATGAAATGCTTTTGGGGGAACAAGCTATCTAAATATAGTTACATTATAGTTCAAAGGTTATTCAGCATGAAATAGAACTTAGTTATGTAGCATGAAGCTGTATATTCATGCAATATTTACATTTATAGTAAACTAATTCAATTAATCCAAGTTATCCAAGCTGAGATAACATGCACTTTTTTCCACAGTAAAAATGGTATAAAATGAACAAAGTTCAGGAAAAGACCTTAATCCCATTGTTGTTCTACAAATCTATGTACAATGAACACACTGATGTTTAAGCAAATACAAGAATATGTATACTATATAATACAGTATTATTGTTTTCGTTAAATAAAACAATTTAAGTAGTTCGCCAAATATGAGTGATTAACCTATTAAACTAAAATCTGTTCTGAGATAGCTGTTTTACTAATCTGACAGGTTATTACTTTAAATATGAAATCTTGATCTGGTTGCAAATATTAAAGATTATAACTAACAGCAAGAATGAGTCTTTATATTTAAAAATCATGATTTAAATGAAGTCTTACTGACTAGTGATTTAAATCTTTATTTATATTGAATTGATTTAAATCAAATCCGCCCTGCTCTATAATGAGCAATATTTGTCTAGATCGGGGGAAATAGTTCCCTACAAATCAGATGAACCTCAGCTATTTTACTAGTTGTCAATATGAAAATTACATGTAGCAATAGAAAACTCAAGGTGCTACAAAGCCCTAAACGGTTTGAAGTCAGGATATCCGAAGAACAGTAGGACCCATATCTGCAGGATCGGTATCCACAGATTCAGTTATCCGCAGTTTGCGCACCCCTATATTACAAAATACAAGGGGATGGGCTTTGTAGTCTTTGTCCTGCCTCCTTGTATGTTGTCTATAGGGTTTGCTACTATCCAAGGTTTGAGGCATTCACGGTATTTTCTGGAACGGAACCCCCACAGATATGGGGGTCCTACTGTACTGCCTACCTATAACTTGATGATCATCACTGTGGACCATTTCATATGCTACATGTCCTTTCACCTACAGAGGAAATGGACAGGTTCCTGGAGAAGAGCAGTCGTTTATTAGGAGAACACATATTTTCCATGCAGAAGTTGCAGATTCAGTCCCTGGTTATCTTCAAGTCGGGTGAGAGAGAGAATCCAGGGCGAACCCCTGGACACCTGAGAGAACCTCCTTGATAAAAATTTCCTAACTGTGGATTTCACAGAAGTGTTAAGATTGGTTTCCTCGTTATTTTGGTTTAGACAGGCAATAAAGATCCTTCTGTCTTCTTCAGTTTTTGAACTTTATGTTATACATTCTTCCAGATATTAAGAAATGACTTCTCCTACCATACTTCACTCCTAGTTACAGACTCCCCATGATGGTCCCTGTGTTCAAAATGGGGGGGGGGGGGGGAGAGATCTGATGCTGAGCAGCAGCTGGAGTCCAACTGCACACTGGAATACTCAAATTCACTCAGCCCACTCCCTCACCTATATGGAGGAGATAATAAAGCTGTCTTTCTTTCCACACTTATTGTAAGGATCACAGCAAGACAACCTACCTCACAGGGTTATTCCAGGGATGCAGACGAGGACCAGAGCTAGGTACAGTGCACTGAGCTCTTCAGAAGAAACGCAAGGCATAAACACAACAAACAAAAATGTAAATATGTGACATGCTGTGAACAATCAAATATTTTTTATTTTTCTCAATATTAATACTCATCACTATTTAATATAGTTCTAGAATTGCTGCCTCTTTGACAGTACTCTATCTTTTGTGGCTAATTTTTAAAACGCATAGAAGTTAGCCTTTAAGGTGGCACATCTTCCTCTTTTTTAAGTTTTTATTTGCTTTTGTATTGTTAGTTACTCATTACCCTTACTAACTGCACCCTGTGCCTGCCAGGAATAATACAACGAATAATATAACCTCTACAAACTGTGCAAGAAGATCTCAGAGAATTAAGAAGAAAAAAAGAGGGAACTGAGTTAAAAATCTCAGATTTTTTTTTTAAAAAAACCTTGCAATTATACATATTATAAATGTTACAAATTAGAACCCATGTAATTAAATTTAAAAAAATTAACCTTGCTATCTCATTTCAAAAAATTATCAAAAAAATACATTACAACCCCCCCAGTATATGACATAATTACATAATACATGGATAAATAAATAAATGGGTAAACCAGAAAGAATTACATCACGAACTTATTGTAATGTTCCACAAGAAATGTAACATATGTATTATGATAATGTAATGATGCATCACAATTGCCTGCTGCAAAGCTTGGTGACCCAACTGTGCCTTCTGGGAAAAGAGCCAGTCTGGGTAGCTTTGGGCAAGCTGCAGAGTCCCCAGAGGGAAGGAATGATAAACCACTAGAAAACTCTAAGAAAGGCTGCCATCAGTCAGAATCGACTTGATAGCATACAGTTATTATTATTATTTATATCATAACTGACACTGCATTTCTGTGTTTTTACAAACCACTTTGAGCACAGTGCCCTGCTGAAAATGCAGCATACAAATAAAATCAATAAGAAGAGCAACAATAATAGGGAGGGAGGCATTTCTTCAGTATTTGAGTCAAGGAAGAGGATGAAAAGGTCCATTTTAATTAGACATGAGGATGAATAAAAAAACTAATTGCGATGTTCATAAGAAATTGCTGATTTGTCCAATATTCGTCCCTTCGTATTTGTCAGTTCCGGAGATCCCGGGATGTCTTCGTCCCCATAGGCAGAGAGGGACGACTAGGCTGCCAGAACGGCCGGTTTCTGTTCCGGCAGCCTAGCCGTCCCTCTCTGTCTATAGGCCTGCCTAACAGCTGGACTGGCAGGCCCATAGGCAGAGGGAAGGGGGTAGCCTAGCTTTCCCTGTCCCCCTATGGGCCCACTGAGCAGCTGTTTGGCAGGCCATAGGCAGGATCATAGGGCAGGATCCGCTGCTCTAAGGGAAGTATTCTAAAGTGGCAGAGGCCATAGCAGCCTCGGCAGGTGTGTGTGTGTATGTGTGTGGGTGTGTGGAGGTGGACAACGCAGAGTCAATGGGGCAGTGGGCAGGCTGTGGGGGCGGGGCGGGGCGGGGCTTCACCTCTTTGAAGAGAGACCCAACGAACTGATTTGTGGTTCGTGGCAAAACCCTGTGGAAATGTGTGGTTCGTCAACCTTGAAGAGCCAAGAGGAGAGCCGCCCTTTGGGCAGTTCGACCCCATCTCCAAATTCAATTCATTCCGACGAGGACTGTTGGAGTCCTCTACCTTTTGCAACCCAGGAGGGGGAAGCTGCTCCCTGTGCCTTCTTTGGGGGCACTCTCTAGAAACGCCACACAAACGCAAGAGCGGGCGACACCCTTTTCAGAGGGCTAAAATAAATAAATAAAGAAGCCAATCCTCATCCAACATGCAAGCTTTGGCGGAATGAAACGAAAGGCCGCTTTGTCCCAGAGGGGGAACCGCGGGGAAGGCAGGCCGGCAGTCTTGGGGGGGGGGGGGGGTTAAGGCGAGGAAGACGCCTTGGGGTGACCTGGGAGGGGGGGGCTCTCTAGGGTTGGCCAGGGGCTCGCTTGGATGGGGGGGGTGGCGGGGAGAGGAGGGAAGGACCTGAACTCGGGGCAGGGGGGGGGGACCCAAGCGGCGGCGGGGGGGAGAGAGGCCTGGAGGCGAGGTGTGGGGAAGCCCTGGGGGGGGGCAGCGACCCCGTGTGCTGGTCCAGCCCCCCCCCCCACACACACACCCTTTAACGAGGCCTAGCTCGGGCTGCCCGCCCGGCCCTTTTCCGGCTCTCGGGTGACTCACCAGCCGCCGCGCCGGGCGCTCCCCGCCGTCACTCTCAGCCTCCGACGCTGCGGAAGCGGAACGGGCGGCGGCTCGCGAAGGAAGCCGGCCAGCGAGAGGCCGTCCAGGCAGCCGCCAGCAGGACGAGCGCCGCCGGACAAGGACAGGTAGCGACGGCCCGGCCCGGCCGTTTCCGTCTCCCGGGCGCCTCCGGGAACAGCCAGGGAGGCGGAGGCGGCGGCGGCGGCGGGCCTTCCTTCTTTCCTTCTTCCTTCCTCCCTCCCTTCCCTCCTCTTGGTTGGAGGGGGCCCGGCTCTTCCCACGCCCGCCCTTCGGAAAGGGACCCCGAAGGGGGAAAGCTCTCTCCCTCCCCCTTGGCCATGGGCATTAAGACACACACACACACACACACACACACACACACACACACCCCGGTTCCCTTCCCGCGCCCCAAAGGTGTTGGAGGGTTAGGGCGGGCTGTCGCGGTGGGCACCTCCCGGCATCTGGGGCGAAGGGCCGCCGCCGCAAAAGCTGGGGGAAAGAGGGGTTTGTTTGTTTTTCCCCCAGCCGGATCCCCTCCACCCAGTTTGAAACGGAGCCCGGGGGCTGGATCGCCGCCCTTTTAAAGTTATTTGCATTTCAGACTCCATCGTCGATGCCACTTTGCCGTCAACAAACAAGGCTAAAGTGCCGCGATGGTGTTCAGCTATTTGCATAGGAAAAGACATATAATTTGCATTAATTTAGAAGGCATTGGGGGGGGGGGGGCTCAGTCACTTCTCCGAGGACTGAGATGGTCCAATGGTACAGTGCTTGAAGAGATTTATTAAAAGGCTTTTGGAAGAGATAGATTTCGAGCATGTAAAGGTGATGGACCAAATATGCTTCCTTCGCTTCTCTTGTCAAAAATAGTTGGGGGCAGAGCTGGGTAACAAAATGGGTCCTAAATGTGTGTGGGGATGCCTTATATGTCTAGGAAATGGCATGGACCTCCTTTTTACAATGGCTAAGACCTACTTCCAAACTAGTATATGAAGGCATGGATAGGTGTATAATTTTCCACGGTTGTTTATGCCGAGCCATGTTTAAGATCAGCCTGCCAAGGTTGTACCATAGTTGCTTGGCGGCTCTTTGGGAACAGATCTCTAAATGTCTGTGCAATCTCTCTCAAAATTCTAGGTGAATGTGATGGAGGACTCAACGGGACGTTCAGACTTCTATATTGGATTGGGTTTGGCGCTCAGCTCCAGCTTGTTCATTGGAGGAAGTTTTATCCTGAAAAAGAAGGGGCTTCTCAGGTTGAATAGCAGAGGTGGTGTCAGAGCAGGTACTGGCAGAAAATCCTGGACGATTAGAAACCCCAATGTCTGGGCGTTGGACATATTTGGTGAGGCTAGGTTTTGGGGTCAGTTGAACCTTACCTTTGGCTTTTCTTGCTGTTTTCTTCCCAGGGCTCGGCGGTCATGCCTACCTGAGGGAATGGCTGTGGTGGGGAGGCCTGTTGTCTAGTAAGTACTTCCATGTAAGCTTTGACAGCTTTTCCTACACCTAGGCAATTGTATGCATTTTTCATCCCTGAAAGTTCCCAGGCCTTCAGTGACTTGTCCATGAAAGCTCACATTCAAATCTAGCCGTTAGTCTTTAAGGTACCGTAATGTTTTTGACTTCATTACTCTTTATTTTTCTTTTGTTTTTGGCATGATATGTTACCATGGACTAACACGGCTACCCCTTTTAAAACCCTATCTTAGCCTTCAGTAGTTCCAATTATATTTCTTGATGAAGGGGAATTTCCCTTCTCATACGTAAAACAACCATGCAAAGAGGCTTGCAGGAAGGAAGGTGACTGCCCTGCCCAGCTGAGTCACTGGTGGTGGCAAACTGGTTAGATTAGGCATCCTTCGGTCTCGAGAGACTATGGTCACGTGCTCTGAATGGAGGACTTGGAACAGCGTCTTGTGTGGCTGAGGAGGCCAATTTGAGTGTGACAATCCCTTCCACACTGAAGACAAATACAATCTCTCCCCTGTCCAGCTCCCTGGTTTGGCTGGTTTCGGGACTGCCTCTTTGCCTCGGCCTGCTGGGCAAGGGCCTCTTCAAAATGGGAGAGGCCATGATGCACCACCTGCCTCCAGGCTGAATGCTCAGAGGTCAAGGTTTCCCATCTGTTGAGGTCCATTCCTAAGGCCTTCAGATCCCACTTGCAGATATCCTTGTATCGCAGCTGTGGTCTCCCTCTGAGGCGATTTCCCTGCACTAATTCTCCATGCAGGAGAATGGCAAACTGACAGCCTGGAAAAAAAAAAAAGGGGGGGGGGAAGGATAAATGTTCCCAGCTGAACCATCCTGTCTTGCTGGCCACCAGGTTTGTACCCACCGAAGGAGGAGAGGTCAGAATTTGCCCTGTGTTAACTGTTTTCCATTTCTGGTTGCTTCTTTCTTGCAGTGGGAATTGGAGAAGCTGCCAACTTTGCAGCCTATGTTTTTGCCCCAGCAACACTAGTCACTCCTTTGGGAGCTTTGAGTGTTTTAGTCAGGTAAGCAAACTGTAATGTCCTACTTTGTATAGATTTCTGAGCATCCCCTCCCCCCAAAAAGCCAGTTTCTGATGTGCCTTGAACATTGCATTTTCCCCCCTCTAGTGCAATCTTAGCCTCGTACTTCCTGAATGAGCACCTCAATCTCCATGGGAAGATAGGCTGTCTCCTGAGTATCTTAGGTTCCACTGTGATGGTGATCCATGCACCACAGGAAGAAGAGATCACCAGTCTGGAGTCAATGGCAGAGAAACTGAAAGATCCAGGTACTAAATCTGTCTCTTATTTTTCATGTTGTAAACATATTAGGTTTGGGAAGGAAAACCTATCTGGACTGAAAAAACAGAAGTCTAACATTCTTTTGATTTCATTTAAGAGAATGAAATCACTTGTCCACCTATAAGCAGTTATCCATCAATGAAAAAGTGTGATAGCATCTTTTCACCCCATCATGCTTTCTCTTACCACTGCTGAAGGTTATCCACATTTATGGCATATTTATTTGAATTTGTATCACAGTAATGACTTTTAAATCACATGTGCTGAAAAATTAATATTGTTTTTTTGCCAAACTCAGTGTAAGAGTTTATATCTTACACAGTAACTTCTTTATGTCTGATTCTGTGAGCCACTCTCCCAGCTTAGCAATGTGGAAACACAAGATATTAGAAAGACTCTGTCTCCCAGTCTATTTTCCCAAGCAGAGTTTACTAATTATGTCCAGCTTGTGTTATTGGTAATCTAGAAGAGTAGTTTGTAGCCTTTGGCCCTGCAAACATTTCAGATGTCAACTTATAGAATCTCTAAACACTGGCAACTGAACTAAATATTGACAGCCCCAGTTCTATAAATCCAAAAATGTATTCAGCTCATATGTTTCTCCTTGAGCAACATTGTCAAAACCAGCTCTGTATTATAAATAACACTGTCCAAAGGTGAGGCTGGTGGAGGGATCCCTTTGAATGATCCTTTGCCAGGGATAAATGAGTTGGATGCGCCAGTGCTGCATCTGAAAACTACCAGCGTTAGACAAGTTTTTAGCCTATTTTGATCATCTGGCCCTGGTCTTGATGACCGTAATCAGAAAAAGGAAATCAAGCACAGAGGCAAATGCAAAGATCTTATAGCATTCCAGAGCCTTTCTACAGATCACTGAATGGAACTTAAAGAGACTGTTAGTGAACATAGTTTGGGAACTCCTGATGTTAACAGAATGAAACACCAGTGATTTGGTTGTTAAGTGCTGTCAAACTGTTCCCAGTTTATGCCAGTCCTAACAGAGTTTTCATGGTGAGAAAGTTCTAAGGAGTGATTTACCAACACCACCCCCAGTGAGTTTCCATGGGCAAGTGTTCGATTTGAACTCCGATGTCCTGAGTCCACGTTTGAAATTCTGCTCACCACACCACATTGACTCAACAGCGCTGGCTAAACAGTGTTAAAATCAGCCATGTCTAAAATGCTTTGATGACCTTTTCCATTTTCCTCCTAGGATTCATAGTGTTTGCCATGTGTATGCTGATGAGCGTAATCCTTCTCATCTTTGTGGCTGGACCTCGCTACGGGCAGAGCAATGTCCTGGTGTACGTTCTGGTCTGCTCGGCCATTGGTTCGCTCTCCGTCTCCTGCGTCAAAGGCTTGGGCATTGCCCTGAAAGAGCTGTTTGCTGGGAAACCTGTCTGGAAAGAACCCTTGGGCTGGGTGCTTTTGGTTGGCCTTGTGATTTGCATCAGCATCCAGATTAACTACCTCAACAAGGCCTTGGATATCTTCAATACCTCTCTGGTCACACCCATCTATTATGTCCTCTTCACCACAGCAGTTATGACATGCTCTGCCATTCTGTTCAAGGAGTGGCAGCATCTGGTCTTAATGAACATCATTGGCACCCTGAGTGGTTTTCTCACCATAGTTCTTGGCATCTTCCTCTTGCATGCTTTCAAAGACGTCCCTTTCACGGCAGACTTGCTGCCTGTCTTCCTGAAGCATGACCGAACAAATGTGCACACCGCTTCTTGGAGAAAAAGGGACAGGCACCCATCCTGTCTTCACCAGCCCCTTTTGGACTCAGAGCATGTCCTCAAAGAGAGAACGGAGAAAGGGGAGGAACAGAATGGCCAAAGTGTATGAAAACTGACCTATCACACAATCACATGACAACCAGCGAATGAACACTTCCAAGACCTACTGCTGCTTTCCTGAGAATTTGAATCAGACGCCATTTATAAACACTGGAATATTTGGGACCTTTTTTTTTTTCTTTCCATATACAAAGCTCTTCCTAAGAACATTTATGATAATATATTTGATGCAAGTAAGAGGGCCAATGTGGTCAAACTAGAGTTGAGCCAGTAGCAGCTCTAGCGCTGAATTTGGTCTTTGTCAGTATTGCTAGCCGTCTTCCCCCTTTTCCTTTCAGTCATGCAAAAATATCCTGTTCTACCAATCCAAGAGGGATTGGAAGACCAAGATGATAGGTCTGCATGCTAAACTGATTGGAAGACCCATTTATTTTATTTATTGAGAGGAACTGCATATGGAAAACCACTCTTGAACCTGCATAGCATCTCCTGATGATAGGATGTTTAAGGGAGAGGGAGGTTTATATTGTTGGGAGAATTTTATGGAGTGCCTACCAGTGAGGTACCTCTAGGAGTGGTCCATCTCTAGGAGAAAAAGATAAAGCAAGGCACAACAAACTATACAGTACCAATAAGGAAACAAAATTGCCAAAGGGAAAATGAAGCATTTTATTTCTCTCTTGGCATTGTTGTGTATCAGAGCTGATAAACGTGGACAGATAGGAAAGCATGGGTTCTCTTGGTGGGGTTTGGATCGTTTTAAGAAACACAGATGAACAGCAGCCGGAATAAGTGGCTGGCCATTTAGTCAACGGGCAAGTTTGGTTCTACACTTTAAAATAATCCAACAAGATAACTGGATGGTAGGAAGGAGTTCAGTTCACCAACATAGGAATGAGATCCGAGCTGACTTTAAGCACACATGTCCAGAAGAATGCACAGCAGTTTTGCTGGAATCACAAGGACTTCCCCTGAAATAACCATTAAGGCACAAGATGCAAGTTTGCCATACGGGAACAAAGCTATTGTTCTGTCTGCACACCTGATTTTGGCAACAACAGTGTCCTACTGGTCTCTGAATGTAAGGGCACTGCATTTAAATGGCCTTAAGGTTAATGTTTTTAAATATGTTAAGGTTTACATGTTATCTAAGATAAATATTACTTTTTGTATATGCTTATACAGAACCTACAGCCATAACTGTGTTGCAGATGTAATATATTATTTAAAATATGCTTGAGATTAAGTAGTTCCTTATAGGTCAGACTACTTATCTTTTGTTAGCTGTTTGGAACGCCTGCTCTTCCTTGTAGGGATCAGCTATTGGTTTTGGTTCAACAGGTGACGTACGCTTATTGCAATTTTCATCTGCAGTGGTTTTCATCTGCCTTATTCCCTGCTGCTCAACTGTAAGCATAGCTGTAGCTCACATTCCCAGACTCCTTGTCCATGCCCATAGAGCGGTGTTCTGTCATGGAGAGACCCCCTTGTTTTAGAAGCAGCTTTCTCACCCCTACCTGTGGGCAGCATACCCTGATCTGGGATAGATGTGTATTATTACCTCACAGCAGAACGGGCCTCCTTGGCCTCTTTGTCCTTTCTACCTTTAGAAGGATCAGGCCGGAGTACGCATAACACACTTGTAGTGGAAAGTCTAGCCCATAGCTGGAAGACCACACATTTTCTGGTTTTGGGACTCCCTCCGCTTTTGAACCCAGAGTGGAGACCTGTCGTTCAAATACCTAGAAATCCGCAGGTTCCACCTCCAAGCCTTGTTCTCTAACGTTATACAGGTGGCAGCAACTTTTATGGACTCTTTTCATCTTCCTGTCTGCCTTTATTTTTTTTTATGGGTGGAGGGATTAGGGCTGTTATTTTTCACCATGGGTAGTTAAATTAAGCCCTGTGATTCTCCTGTACCCCTTTCCAGAGACACTAGAAGTCTGCAGAACAGCATTTGCAATATAATCTAGAGGCACCATTTCCTTCATATATCGCCAGTACTGCAGAACACTTGAGTGTTTTTGACACTGAATTCACAAGTTTCCCAGCTAAGATTTTGCCCTAATTAGTTTGCTTTTGGTTCCACAATGTGGCTCAAAAAGAGTTGATGTATCTACTGTGCTGAAGCAAGCAGGGCTGGGTCTGATCGCTGTCTGGAGAGAAGGGCAGCTGACTGCTTGAGTTCCATGACAGAAGACAGTAAAATTAATAACTAGGTAACTTTTCCATGTACCAAATACCTTGATGAAGGATTGGGATCTGACCTAAAGGAGCCCACAGTTATTTATAAGAATCAACCTATTACTTCTGTAGACAATTTTAAACATATGTACAGTCATATGTAATCATATAGATCACGGTGAACTTGGCAAGATTAAGTTCCAAGCCTACAGTTAGGCTGTTAAAGTGTCTGCAATGTTTCTTAACTTCCTTTTACTTATTTTTATTACTCTGGTAAAGGATAAGATATTCCTGTGTTCTACTGACTATTCTTATTGCTATGAACTTAGCAAGTTAAAAAGCAAACTATTTTTCTTTTTGTTTTGAGAGCCCTAATCAAAATAGGAAAAGTGACCCAACTCCACTGGCATATCACTAGGATGAAAAATAGGGACAGAAGAACAATTTGTACCTACTCAGATCCTACACAAAAGACTATTGTTGAAAAGAATATAGCCAGGCACTAGCATGGGTGAAGGTAGGCACAACATAAAGGAATATACAAGATTAAATTATTTACTATTAAATAATATAGTGCCATGTATAGACAAGATGCTTTCCAAATAAGAGATGTGACAGGTTCTTGACCCAGTGAGCTTACAATCTAGGCACTGGAGAATCAACAGGGGAAGAAGAATAAACAGAACCAAGTGCAACCAGTATAAGAATCTGATTATTGCACAGAATGTTTACACACACTGCTTGGCCTTTAGACTCACTAGGGAAAGGAGGGACTGAATAATAATCTCTTTTCTCCATACTTGTGTGTATGCATACATATATAACACTTATGTGGCGCTTCCAGTATTTCAAAGGCTACTTTGACCTATGAAAGCATAAGCTACATAGTGCTTGTTATACCACAAGGGATTAATGGATTTTATTACAGGGAAACAATAAGGAAACTCTTGTGAGACAAGCCTAGAGTCAGTGCTTCATGGTTACTCCACTGGACTTTACCAGCACTGGAGCAATTGTTTTACTGACTTTTACTTTAATGAAACAGCAGTAGTAACAGAGATACCTTAAGTTCACATTGTGATTTCACAATCAGTCCTTTACGGATTAAATGTTACTGATCAAATGTTTTGGCTACTTTTACTGTAACAGCTCACTCTCTGCCCATGGCATATAAGAGTCACCAGTAGGGCTGGGACACTTTAACAAAGTTTCCTTGGGGCTACACATCACTAGTACATGTCTGAAGAGACAGTTTGCCACTAAAACACTGTTTGAGGACTGGTACTTTGTGCGGATTTACTTGACTCGCAGTATACTGGTTTGGGGTGACTCTCATGTGATTCATTAATTCACAGACAATCGCTTGGGCAAAAACAAAGGACAGGAGTGCCAACTAACACCATAGCACTGTAGACCTATAAGGTATAGGAGATGCTGCTTCTTCTAGAATACTATCTGCCACCTACCGCATACACACACTGTATTTAATCGCCTGGCAATCCTAGTGGAAGAAACCACCATCAAGAGGCAATTTAAAATGGATTCAGCTGATGTTTATTCCACTGATCAAGAGGAAAGGAGTAAATAGAGAAATTGAGGATTAACTTCTGGACTTGGTGAGTGAAACATTTACATGACCATGTAAATGATATTCCTTCCCAGCAGCCACACCCCTTGAATTTGTCTTCCTAGCAGTGATAAGGAGGGTCAGAATAAGCACCTCATTAAAAAATGGATGAGTCTCTACTGGCATATACCCAGCAAACTATGTCTGCCTTCCTCTGTTCATCTGCTACCACCTATTCACAGCTTACAAAGGTCAACTCAGTTGCATGTTCAGATAAGTAGCAGGTAAGAGATTCATACTGTTTAAATGACTCATGCTAATAAAGCACAGTACCATTTCTAAAGGCACATTTACACCCCCTGCCCTTTCCTGGATTCACACTGGTGTCTGACGCTTCCCTGATCCCTTATATCATGAAGAAGGAGGAAGTCCTCAAGCATTGACAGGTGTGCTTCTCTGGTTACACCATTGGGAAAGCAAGCTGTTCAAGTCAAAATTCTGATGTGAGGCTCCCATTATCCAAAATAGAATCTTTTTTTTTTAAAGGCAGCACAAGCCCATGTTAAGAAGCAAGGGTGTGATGTTAGATGGCCTCATTTGTCTGACTGCTGACGTCTGTAAGAGTTGGATTTAAAACCAGAATCAGTCAAGGTGGTCAGGAAGCTCAGGAGTCCATCACAAAGGTGGAGGTTGACCCCCTGCACAGCTTATCCCTAGCGATCCTCTGTTCTCTTTTTGCCACCTCCTCCATTCCCATATAATAGATTGCTTCCCCTTTAACAAAGAAAACAGTGACATTGCAGCTTCCAGTTCAGTCAGAGAGATTTTCGGAAAAGGCCGACTTGGATTTCTGCGTCTGCTCCAAACGGTTAAGAATAAACTGACTGGTGTCAATGAAGCGCTCCACACAGTTCACAAAACAGGTCTCTGCTCGGCTGTCCAGCTTGGGCCCAGGTTTGTCCATGCATTTCTCCTATTCAGGATAAAGGAGAGAAAGAGAAAATTAACCTAGGGCAGGAATGGTAGAAGGTAAACCTGAATCTACACAGATTTCTCACTCTCAATTATTTTGAGTAGCAGTAAAAAAAAAAATCCTCCTCCATTGCCTTAAATACTGCTGAAATGAACTGTGGTAACAAAGTGTGTGTGTGTGGGGGGGGTGTTATGTGTGGAAAGAATGAGAATCAATTTGAATGGCAGAAGTAAACACAGCTCACAGTCTCCCCATATAGAATTCTGAGTTCAGATTTACGATCTCAGGATTCTACTAATAATAGTAAAGTAGCTACTATAAACCTGAAGCTTGCCTGAGGATAATCTAGGGCTGTAGTTCCCAACCTCGGATCCCCTGGTGTTCTTGGACTAAAACTCCCAGTAGCCTTCACCACTAGCTGTGCTGACCAGGATTTTTGGGAGTTGTAGTCCAAGAACATCTGGACATCTAAAGTTGGGAACCACTGATCTAGGGGTTCAAGGCTATGCAAAAGACAGCAGCAGCAGAGATTCTGAACAGTAAAACCATACTGAAACACACAGGTATCTCATGCAGGATTTCTTTTTTCCCTTCTCTTTTCTTCCCCTTTCTTCTCTCTGCTACGTGACTGACAATGCTTGGATTTTGTGTCCAGCTTCACATCCTTCCATAATGTATGCCCAAGACAGCTAACCGTAAAATCCACACCTGAAAGGTACGAAAGCTATGTAAAACCATGGAACCATCAAATAATTGTAATCAAATAATAAATTTGGTTCTTAATTTATTTGAATTAATTTTACTTGAATTAACTTGATTCAAAAAGAATTTCTTAGATTCAAATAATGTGAAACTAAGAATCAAGAGTGTGTAACAACAGCAGCAAGTTAAAACAACATTAAGCTAAATACATCTTTAAATATATAGCAAGAGAATAGGGAAATGAGCTTTATAAATAATGCACCTGC
The DNA here is from genome assembly GCA_037013535.1 of Intellagama lesueurii. Classification (NCBI taxonomy): domain Eukaryota; kingdom Metazoa; phylum Chordata; class Lepidosauria; order Squamata; family Agamidae; genus Intellagama; species Intellagama lesueurii. The sequence goes on along the minus strand of JBAJHW010000010.1, from coordinate 22,354,085 downwards.
TGTCTTTATCATTGCATCAGAATACACATGCCTGCATCACCATCCTTACTATTCACAGTGCCACCACTTCCACATTTATTCTTCCTGTGAGATGACTACTATTTGTTTATTTAAAATATTTCAATGCTGCCTTTCTCCCCAAAAGGACCCAAGGTGACTTACAGCACTAAAACTATTTAAAAGCCAGAAGAGTATACAAATTTAAAAAAAGAATTAAACAAGTGCTATATTACAATGGGAACTAAAATCAATATTAAACACATTTAAAACAGAGCACAAGAAACCCCTTTCGGACCACCTGTCATTAAGGAAAACCCTGCCTGAAGAGAAAGGTCTTAAATTACCTAGATTACAATTTCCATCCAACCTGGTTGCAAACTACACTCCTAGGAGCCTTAGCAGCAAACAATCCATTTCTGTGCAGAAAATGCTACATACAATCTCAAGCAGCAAAGCTGGGAAAGACACTCACTGCCAGAGTGTAAGCATTTAATGGACTATGCAGTAACCATCTGATTCTGTAAAAGCAAGGCTCCAATATTTAACAACTGGCTGATAGAAAGCGATAAGCTCACCAGGAGAGCCAAGCCCAACATCTCAGTAGCTCTGAAACTCCCAGTTCTTCACAACTTAGTTCTCCAAAGAGATCAACACAATAGCTTAATTAATAGTTAAACCAACCAACGGATGCAACTGAAATTAGGTTAGGAAGCAAGGGTTTTGTTTTTCTCTCCAGATGACCACCAAACCGGCCATTCCACTTTCTATCAATGACAACTGACAGTGGCCAAGAGGAAACTTTAAAAAATAACTCTGAAAGGTTCCATCAATAACAACTCCCCATGTTAACGGCTCCAGATGTGCTTTGACAAAAACGCCCACAAGCCCTAGCCTGAGCTAACGATAAGGGATTTCCAGTAGCTGGAATTCAAAGACTACCTGGAGCACCAAATTTGAGAAGCGCTGTTCTGTATGAGGACTCCTAACATTCTCTATCAACTTATCTTTTTCTCATTTGTGCCGGGATGATTCCCTTGGCAGCCGCGATCACCCATGAACAGCAACAGGACGAGCAAATGCTATGAGAGGTACCTTGGATATTCCTTAACACGCCTTTTAATTGTTATGAAAGGGGTCAGGGAGGGCTGTCGCTGCGGTGGATGGCAAACTGGCATTTGTTCTCGGCCAACGACCATTTTGCAAGGACAGAAAGCGCTTTCGTGGGATGAAGCCCTAGGTTTATTTAATGCAGCGTCCAGGTTCTAATAGTGACCAGCCAGGTGCTTCCAGGAAGCCCCCCGCACACCGAGTGCGAAGCCAACTACAGCCCTCCCACGGGTTGTGTCCAGGAGCCCCGAGAATTCAGGTTGACTGCCCCTGCACGGGCAGGCTCTAGTTACCCTGTAGGACTAACAGCCATCAACAGACCTCCCCCCCCCCAGGCTTTGCCACATCTTGTGGCGGGGAGTTCCAAAGCCTCCTCCGTGCACATACCCAGCAGAGCTCCGTCATTTGGTGCACGAGCTGCTGGAAGCGCTGCTTCTGCGTCTCCACCTCAATGAAGTGCTGCAGTTGCGGGTCGTTGACCGCCGCTCCCAAGTCCCCCGCGGCGGACGACGGGTCCATGCCGGGCCGACGAACCGGAGGGGAGAGACGGAAAGAACGCGGCGTGCCGGTATGTGTGAATGGAGAAGGCTCCCCGCGACCTTCACGTGCCTCCCCCGGGCCAGCCCTCCACGCATGCGCGCAAAGCCGCCGGCGCCGCCTCACTACGCATGTCCGGCAGTGGAAGCGCTTCCCGTTTCCGGCCCAGTCAAGGAGGGCGCTCGGTCCTCCTCGCTCACCATAGACACAGAAAGAGGGGAGGGGTGTTGTTTTTTTAGCGCTCCAGAGTGGACTACACCTCCCACACTCCCTTATCATTGGTAATATATGCTGGGGATTGTGGGAGTTTTAATCCCAAAAAAAAATCTGACTTGCCAAAAGTTCGCTCCCTGTGGGTCAGAGTGAAGAGTGTTGCTTTAAAATCTATTTTAGCAGTGCTTTTGACCTAACATTTAAAATTTAACGTTTATTTAATTCTTTTTTTCAATATTTGCACAATTTGCTGTTTTTTAGCTTTTGATACTGTGTTTTTAATTATGCAAGCCGCCTTGGATCCTTTTTTAGGAGAAAGGCGGGGTGAAGATATTTTAGATAAATAAACAAACATATATTTGGCTAGAGTTGTCCGCTGTGCAGTGCCGTCGCTGTACGTGGGAAGTGACCAGGAAGCTACCTGGAGTGTAATGGCAGGTCCTCCCACAAGTGATTGATGGCACTCCCTGAGTAGTTGAACTCAGTGGGACTTACTTCTGTGTTGTTGTAGGATTGCATTGACATATTAGTTAGATCATAGATCTTGGCCAAACAACAACAACACAGTGGCACCTTAAATTTTAGACTGTTGTATTTAAATTTGAGTTTTTATGGATCCACATCCCTTCTATAGACTTCTTTTACAAGACAACCAGAGCTCAAGTGTCCGTATACAGTTTTTTGGGACAGGATTGCTATCCTTAAGGCTCTCAGCCCCCTTTCCGTAGTGTAGGGCAATCCTTGTAGGATTGGTGTAACAGGCACTCAGCGATCTTCAGAGCACTCTGCAATCGCTAGAAATAGTACAGAGATTACAGGAATATTGTACGCTGTTCTCAGTCTCAGATCTCCTCCATACAACCGGGGGGGAGGGGGGCACAGCTTGGAAACTTTACTTTTGGAACCACAACTCCCATGCTGTCTACAGACTCTTGTGCAAAGCGACCCTTTTCCTAGTTATTGCTCCACCTCCCAAATTTTCTATCAGAAAAGTTAGTATCATTTAAAAGGATGCAGATTTAGCAGCTACTAATCTGACGTTGTGTTTTGCTCTTCCCCATTCTGGATTATATTAAAATCTACTACATGTTTTAAGCAGAAGCTGTTTATTATCCTAGAATTTATACTTACAATCCTATGTAAAGTTTTCCCCTTCCCTTTCTGGGGTGGTATTTCTCAACATCCTGAATCTAATTTAGGAGGTGAAGGGAAGTGTGTGGATGCATGAATGCAGTCGTGTAGATTCAACCTTTAAAAATGCTGAAAAATAAAAAGCAATTCTGCACTTTGGGTAGTAGAAAGCACATATGAAGAGGGAATTTGTGACAGTAAGATGAGCATAGGAAGCTGCTTTATACTGTGTAAGACCCTTGAAACACTTAGTCCAATACTTAATCAACTGTGATGGGCAACAGTTCTGTAGGGCCCTGAGCCGGGATTCTTTCCAAGCCCTACCTTGGAAAGAGATGGCCATCACTTGGTGTTCTCCCATCCAAGTATTAACCAGGCTTGACCCTACTTAGCAGCCAAGATCACAAGAGACCGATGTCAGCACAGCTCATGGTCAGGGCAGAATGGTGCCTCCTCAAAATGTGGGGTGAACTGCCCTCCTTCACAGTCCACAAGCAAGGTGGTGCCAAGAGAGGACAAAAGGACAGGAAACGGCCTTATCTTAGGTCAGATCATTCTCTGATTCATCAAGCCCACGACGGTGCCCTGGCAGCCCCGCCATCCAGGAAAGACGACAAAGCAGTCGGTGAGAGGGTCTCTGGAGTGACCCCAGCAGGCCAATTGGCCCCACCCCATAACGCCAGGGGAGCCCAGGAGCACGTCTCCGGGGCCCCTAGCCTGCAGGGACGGTCTGCCGCAGGTGGGAGGAAGGGCCGCTGCCTGATGTGGGACAGCTGGAGGAAAGCAAAACAGCAGGAATAAGCGAGCGGGAGTCGCTGAGCTCAGGGTTATGGGCAACCACGCCAGATGAAGAGGAGACCTGGGAGGAGGCCCTCGAAGACCAGGCCCTGCCTTCTGCACCTCCACAGAGGGGCAAAGAGGGATAGAGGAGAAGGAGGGGAGCCCCCACCTCCTGCCCAGCCCATTCAGCGAGGGAAGCGGCCAGGGGCCTCAGGCTCTGGCAGCGCAGCCCCAGAGGATCCAGCCCCACCCTCCCCAGTCTTGGTGTTCTCGCTGCCCGACCGTCGCCGCAGAGCTGACCCCAACCCAGTGTTGGCCCTGGAGTCACAAGCAGCACTGGGTGTGGCAAAGGAAGCCCTGGGAGGTGGAGTGCCACATGAGCCCTGTTCCCCCATCACCCACCTGGACCAGCCCACCTTTAAAGGGCTGTGCCCCAGATGGGGACTCATCCTTCCCACCCGCTTCTCCAGACCTGGATTTTCATGACTCCACTGAAGTTAACTGGGGCCCCAGCTGGACTGACTGTGTCCCAAGGGGTTAGTGCCCGAAACTCAACCTCCTAGGAAGTCAGGGGACGGGACAGTAGGCGCTGACTCGTGCTTTTAATAAAAGCTTCCTTGAGTGACCAAACCAAGCTGGAACCCATGGAATTTTTGCCAGGAGGGGGGGGGGGGCAGCAGCTCACACAATGAGAAGTATCTCCTTTTGGTGAGACATCTTTCATTTTCGTATTATTTCTTGTAACTCTTATTCCATCATTGCACATCGAGTTTCTGAATGACTGTATCCTTGAGAACTTGTTTAAGTCCCATCATGCCATCTGGAGCGAGGGAGAGAGAAATCCTTGCCTTGAAAGGGATCTTTGCCATTTTAAAGAGGAAGTGGTCTCCTTCAGATACAAGCCAGTTATTATGGAACCAAAGATAAAGAATCCTCTTTTTCGTATGGATCCAATTACTTCTGTCATAATGGGTTCCTTGGAGATTCTTCCCTCCTGGAACCCTTCAGAACTTCCCGAGCAAACATTCAAAGATGGCAAAAACAAACAATAAAAGAGCAGTTGATGGTGGTGATTCAGGGGTCTTCATTTGCTAAATCCATGATGTGTCCCAGAAGAACCTGGAAGGTGGGGCGTTCCTCTGCTTTCTAGAGCAAAAGAATACAAGAGGGGAGAAAGTTTATCTGGATGAGCCTTTTTAAAAAGAGAACACATTGGTTAAGAATTTAAATATAAGCCCTCTCTCAACAGGATGGGCCAACAAAAAGAGGAAAATGTCAGATACTTATTCTACACTGAACTGGAGTAAAACAAATGTTGTATCCCTACATTAGCCATTGATCCTGAATGCCATTCAGTCTTTCAGGGAAAGGACTATGGCTCAGTGACAGGAATGGTGGCTTACCTCATGCCAGCAACTGTACATGATAGCGTAGACTCTCTCAGAGGCAAGCTGGGGACGATAGAGACGCAGCCCTTTGGTCACATGTTCGGTCGTCTCACTATTGCTAAACCTCTCGTAGGGCATCTTTCCCAAACTGTAGACCTCCCACATCAGAACACCTGACATGCAGAAAGACATCACAATGAAAGATGGAAACATGGGTAGCCCCAAAAGGGCATTCAACGCTTTCTTCTGAGACGCCTCTGTGCCACGGGAAACTCTGGCAGGAGGTGTTCTGGGCTCTTGCTGGGAACATGTCTGTAGACAGTGTGTTACTTATGAAGGTGGTGGTGATGCTATTCTTTTCCATGGTGGCCTCATGCCAACGGGTGCTTTCTGTACATGGGAAATGAAGGGCTGCCGCCAATGTGTAGCCCTGCATTTTGTGAGCACAGCATCACTGTAGGATTGCCATAACAAAGCAATAAAAGACATACAGGTACATATCCACCACAAAATGATTTACAGAGATCCCTCTGTAAATGCAAAATATACAAACCACAACCAGGGCTTATATCCAGTTTTTACATTAGCAAGGATATGTAGATGCTCCTTGCAAATGAAGAACGTGATTACACGGGGAAATAGATCACAATTTAGAAACACTTGTGGCATAGTACAGTGTGATCTATTTCCTAGCAATCACAAAAGTACAATAGGGAAATTCACTCCAGCATGATCCCAATCCCCTGGCAGACAGAAGGTTCGCTTTAAGGGGGATTGCTCCTGTTAAAGTGACCCTTTCCAGTGTGATCAGGGCCATGCTTTTGCAGCCCTTTGATTGCACCCTGGGCCAGCAAAATAAAACTAATCCAGCTATCCTTGCTTGTAATTATTGTATCCGTGTGAACTTGTGATACAGGCCTGCTCTTTCCTGCACTTCCACTCCACTTGTGTGTTCTCAAACCCTGAAGCACTGGTTGAGATCATTCACTTTCCTTCATGATCTGATTAAGATGCTTATCTTACTGGCTGCTTGATTTACATTTATAACAAGATGAGGCAGCAGGGCACAAGCATGTGTTAAAATATGAACAAACGCCCTTTAGACCAAGTGGTCCTCCAGATAATATTTGTCTGTGACTCCCAGTATTCCTCACCACTGGTTAGCAGTGCAGCAAGTTGTGATCTAACAACATCTGGAGAATCACAAGTTGGCTTTGTCTGCTCTAGGCATTTTTCTCTGTTTCAAGATCTAATGCTGGTTTCCTGCGGAAAGGCAGGAGGCCAGGCAGAACAAACAGGGGAAGGAGAAGAAATGAAGAGAGGATTTGCCACCTCACCCATGGTCCTGTTGGGTCACATAGCTACAAAAGAAATGGAGGGGTGAATTTTTCCAAGATTACTCTGGCCAAGTGGTGTCCTCCCCGTTACAAGGGGAAGGAACATTCTTATGCCACCTGTAGGATGACATAATATGGGAACGCTTCTTGGAGGAATGGAACAACCTGAGGGCCAAAGCATGCTGTTGGAATGCCCCACTTGGGGGGCCTACCTGTCCTACTGCTAGTGCTTGTCTTCTGCAGAGGCAATAGACACATCCCTGCGTGAATACACCAAGCCTGTCTATGGAGCCTTTTCTTATGGCTCGAGGCCAGTGGGAGGTCCCTTTAACAGATCCCAGATCCATGCAATGGGCAGCACGGAAGAGGCAGATATGAGATGGGAGAAGTGATTCTTCCAAGAACAGAACAAAAGCAACGCCCACAATCGGCAAGCAAGCATAGTTCACTGGTTATTCTGGGAGCAGGTCGTCTGAATCCTTCCCATCTCTGCTCTCTATCGGTTTGCTCCCCTTCTCTTTGGTCCCACAAATCGTACCAGCAGCACTACGATGGCAACGTAATTCTCATAGAATAACTTTGGTATGTCTAGTTTTATATTCACTGGCCCAGAAATCCCACACACACACCCCAGCTTTACTATTTTGGGTTTTCCATTGCCTCCATGTCCTTTTAGCTCACCAAAAGCCCAGACATCTGATTTGCTGCTGAACTTGCTGTAGAGAAGAACCTCTGGAGGAGACCACCGGACTGGGAACTTGGACCCCATGGAGCTGATGTAGTCATCGTCCAAGACGTACCTGGAGACAGATTGTTGTGGTGCCAGTTTTACGTTTTGTGGCATCTTGAGAAACCAACACATTTACTGAGGCATGCACTTTTCCAGCATAAAGCCCCCTTCGCATGTCTGACAAAGAGCATTCTTCAGGACCAACAGCATTCCTGGCATAAAATATATATTAGTATTTTCGGTGGAACAAAACGCTTTGTTGATCTGCTGCAATGGACTGACACAGTTTCCACCCACCTCTATTGCAGAAGCTGTCAACAGAATTGTTCCCCCGAGCTGAACAAGAATCTTGTGCCTTCCAGAAGTTCATCACAGTCAGTGAAGAAGTGACTTTCACACGTGGCTACATTTTTTGTGATGCTGGTCAAAATAGTTAGAACAATTTATGGGCCTTCCTCCTCCAAATGCAGTTTTATGTAATGAATTAAACAGTTTGCCTTCATAGGATTTAAGTTTCAGTGGAATCAAGAATTCGAAGAGTGGGTGGGTGGCATTGAAATGACAAACGGTCTGCCATTTCCAGACCCTTTCAGCTCATATCATCAAGGGGGAAAGGCCTGATGGATCTGTGCTGATTTTAATGCCCTCCACACACATTACCAAAGAAATAATGGAATTATTGATGACTCCAATCCTCCATCTTCCTGGAGAAGGCCACTGGAGTTTGGATCCATCAACTCCAGCCTTCCTCCACCATGCTGTGTTTGACTGAAAACATATCAGACAAAATGAGTGCTAGTAGCAGAGTTTCTACAGTTATAACTGGAGACTGTGCTGTGGATACATTGCGCCTGCTAAGCAGAGCTCAAAACCTTTCATACCACCTGCCGGTAGGCCTGATGATCAGAATTTGTCTAATTAGGGCAAAGCCTTCAACCGACAGTTTTTAAAAGTAGCACAAAATAGCAGGAGGGTGAGTGAAATGACAGAAAGAAGTGCAAACAAAGTAGTAAATAAGAAAGTCAAGGATGGAGCTCAGGAAGGAAAAGCAAGCAGAGGGAAATTTTGAAAAGCAAATGAGAAAAAGGAAAATCAAAGCAACTCAGTCCCCTCCAAACACAGAGGCAAAAAAACTGACCTGGAGAGACCAAAATCAGAGACTTTGATGACACCTTGCTCATTCACTAAACAGTTGCGAGCAGCCTGCAGTAGAGAGATAAAAAGAGGGGGTCTCAAAGGAACAGCATTATAGCCTAAAAACCATAGACTCACTTTTGCCTTTTGATATCAGGATGTCCTTGGAGCCTATCAATGTGACTATGCAGCCAGTGACATGCAAATTCATTCACATTCACTCATGGCAAAGTCACACTGGGGAGTTCAGGTCTCTTTGCATTAAGTGGCCACAGAGATACAGAGGAAAGCCTTGTTTGGAGCTTGTTTGCAGCCCTATTGTCGTTCTGCAGGTGCCACCCTTACAAAGGAACTACTTAATAAGCTGTAAACAAGGGTTTCCTCCTCATTTCCTTCTCTCTTTATCTGATACCAAGCTGTAAAAAAGAAAAAAGAAAAACCATAGGCTTTGCTTGCCATTCCTATGTGTTTGTAGGTACAGGAGCTTTTCTGCATGAGTTGAAGAGATCGCACTGCCTGAACCAATGTGAACGGAATTTTTAACAAAAGTAGTAGACCCTCCAGGAGAGGCAAAAAATACAGACATTACCATCTTGTACCCCCAAATTAAACAGCAGGTAATGGATATTAAGCAGAAGCAAGGGGGCAATGCCAGCCAACTTTCCATCACATGCAACAGTTAGTGAAAAAGGTCTGATTAGCACTGAGGGATTATCCAGAGCAAGAAGAAACTAGCAACGTTAATAGCATCCCAAATAGCAGTACCAGCAGTTGTAGTCTAGAGTCCAAATCCTTCACCCTTACAACGGCAGGGCAAGCTTTCTGGGACACTGTCTTGACTATTTTCCTTTCTTACAGAACAACAAACACACAAAGGGGAAGCATGGCAGAGATGGGAGATCAGCCTTCCTCAACCTAGCAAGTTCCTCCAGATGTTCTGCATAACAACTCCCAACATCCTTGACTATTACCACAGCCAGATGGGGCCAACGGGAGCCACAGTTCAACACATTTGGAGGGCGTACGATTGGGAAAAGCAAACACAACATAGAAAAAGTAGTATCTGTTCTGCCTTTTAGGAACCCTTATTTTCTGTAAATGGCGGTGGTGGTAAGATTCTACCCCAGTTTGGCATTCTAAAAGCCTTGACCAGAGTTTGTGTTCTTGTGTTTGTAAATGGAAGAAGCCCTGTTTTTTCAAGTGTAGAATCAGCCTATAATTCTATGCACATTTACTTGGGTGTAAGATAAGTTCATCCCCCACCCATTTGAAGTGGCACAGCCCAGACAGATGTTGACTTGCATCCTTGCGCAAACTAAGCTAGAGGCAAACAGCTGTCCCTACCAGGTCCCTGTGCAGGAACTGCTTGGATTCCAGGTACTCCATGGCTTCACAGACATCCTTACACATCTCCAGGAGCTCAGTGGCCTGGAAGGCGCTCCGATTGTCCCGCAAGTAGTTCAAGAGGCAACCTTTAGACAGATACTCTGTGACAATCAAGATAGGCCTCTCTTTGGTGCAGACTCCAAACAGCTGTACAAGCTTCTCATGGGAGAGGTTCCTGAAGGGCAGCCAAATGAGAAACAGGGTGAGTTTCTTTTTTCACATTACCATAGTGCCAAGATGCCTCTTGTAAGGCTTACATACTGGCCATGCAAGCCAAAATACACGGGCAAATTGGGTGCCTTGAGTTGCAAGACAGCTCCGAGAGCTGAGTTAGGCTCTCGGACTGAAAGAGACGCCCCACCCTGGACCTTATGAGAAAAGGCCCATTCGCTGTCACTTACATCATGACTTTGGCTTCATCAATAAAGGCGTCCTCCGACATGCAACCTTCCTTGATCATTTTGACGGCCACGTCGTGCTGGCCCCTCCATTTCCCGTGCTTCACCACTCCAAACTGGCCCACCCCCAGCTCCTTCAGGAAGGTCAGGTCCTTCGGATCAATCTCCCAGGCTCCTAGAAGCAGCACAAAGCACCGGCCAGGCGTAAACCATGGTGCAGAGCAAGGAAAGGGTCATTGGGAGGGGGAGGAGAGGCTGAGGGAACCATCCACCATTGAACTTGTGTTTCCCACAGGGACTGAGAACCTCCAGCACTGGGCAATCCACAGCGTTGTTGGAAATTAAAATACTCAGCTTCCCAAATCCTCCTGCCGCTGCCACTGTGAAATTTGGATCACGTTTCTTAAACCTAATTTCCATGGCAGGAGGGAAAAAACAGGAGAATAGCAAGGGTATGGGTATACCACACAGAGCCACCCAAAATTTAAGGACACGTAGCTGTTACCATATCCAAGTCCTGCTGTGGAAGGAGCTGTTTTTTGTTGTGACGACACCGGGTACTTTAATCTGGATATAAGCCCTGGAATGGTTTTAAATAATTTAAATTATGGGGAATGAATTCATAATAATGCAGTAACTATGACAAAAAAAGCATATAGCCTGTATTCATCTAATGCAGAAGTATATACATTAAACACAGAACATACGGCCAAATTCAGTTTGTTCATGTACACAAACGTGTTTGGGCTGAAAACATCAAAATTCAACATAATATAACCAATCCACATTCTGAGACGTGTGTATTCCGTATTGAGCAAAGGAGCTCTTGTTTCACATAATTATTCTGCAACCATTATAACTGTTACGGTTCGCCTGCTGACCAAGTCTTTAGAGCATGAAAGCTCCATGCCTAATATTTATCTGTTTTTTAAATATATGTCTCAATCACTTTTCAAAACTGATCTTCCCAAGGCAGCTGGTGACTTATTAAGATAAAATTTTGCAGCAGATCTTTTCATTTAAATATAAGTCTATTTTTAAAACATAAAAAAAAAACCACCAACAGACATTGGCGGAATCAGCCATCTCTCTAAATGGAAAATTCAACAGAAGACTCACTGGTATGTGCTTGTGATCAGTCCATCTGTCTGCCCAACTACTGCTCTGCCAACTTTATTGAACTTAAGAGCAGACCAGTTAGTACTGGGCAATCCATACTAGTGTAACTAGTCCTCCTTGAGGCAAACTGTTTAGGACTTTAAAGGCCAACATTGGCATTTTGACTAGGGCTGAAAATGCACTGGCAATCTTACGATCTGTGCCTCCCAATGCAGTGCTTCTCACACCCTTTTATGCTTATCTGCACAGACCTGAGAGACTGGAAATCCACTTTTTAATAAACAGGAAAGCTGAAGCCAGAACCAGATGTTAGAACTAGCCCTTGATTAGCAATGAAGGCAACATTAATATTGCAGAGAGGTAGCCAAGGCAGTCTTGTCATGTTTGGGGAAATATTAAAAGGAACCCCAAGCTTAAACTCTGCCGACCAATCCCCAAACGAAGAAAGCTCATTTGGATACTCCAGTTCTGTTGGCTAGAGATCAGACCATGCACTTTTCTTTATGCCTCCTTGGAGAACTTTAGCGTGCACGCACACCCTCCTGGTGCAGGTCCGTATGCCTGAAGGTTTTGAGTTCAGGTTTTCTCACATCTCACACAAAAAGACAGCTTGTCTTTGAATGATCATATAAGTTTGGCCAAAGGACAGGCTCCATTTCCCATGGACCGCTGGGTGGACGATTCCATGCATGGACTTGGACTGCCAGTTTTGGAACACCTCACACAAATAATGTTAGTGTCATTTAATTTATTTTAGGACAGGAGCAGCTTTTCTCTTCCATGGAACTCAACGTGATGTACTGAGCATCCCACAAGCAAATTCTCAACCAGGCACTCCTCCGATCCAGCCCCTGTTTCGTTTCTTCCTCTCTCCCTCCATTTTTCTAATGAAAGTCCTTCATTCTCTTTCACCCTAAACATATATCATCCTCACCTGCTGAGTTGTGCTGATGGTAATGGATGAGCTCTGGGATGGTGTTGAAGACATGCTTCTCTGCCAGGAAATACTGGTTCTGGGATGTGGAGCAAACCACGTAATGGCGGATCGTCCCTTGGGGGTCCCTGTGAAAGTAACCCTGCATCAATTATACAAAGGAATGGGGCAGGCCTAGACCGGAGCTTGGAGAATTTACTTGGGAACTAACACTCCCACAGTCTCCCAGGCCACCATGGCCAGCTCTGATCTCTGGAAGTTAAAAACTGCTACTGTCTCTATAATTGGGATTGCTGGTGATAAAAACAGTAATTCCAGATAAGGCTATTGACGGGCATCAACCATCACCTCAGAAAATTTGGGGATAGTAACCTGAGGCTATGAGGTATAAGATGGCTGGATAGCTTATTGAGTTAGGTATCTGTCTGCATAGCCAGAGGTTGGGAGTTTGATTCCCCACTGGGTCTCCAGGGAGAGGAGCTGGCCTGTGTAGCCTTGGGCAAGCTGCACAGTCCCAGAGCACCTGCAGAAGAAGAGGATGGTCAACCACTTCTGAGTATTCTCTACCTGGAAAACCCTGAAAAGGGTTGCCATAAGTCAGAACTAACTTGACACCACATTATTATTATTATTATTATTATTATTATTAGTAGTAGTAGTAGTAGTAGTAGTAGCTGTTGTTGTTGTTGATAAGCAGGTTGTAAGAGGAGCGATCCAAACAAAACAAAACTCAACAAATCAGCCATTTCGCACTTTTAAGACCGGAAGAAGGAAGATATACTCTGAGGTCTATAAATCATCATCATGCTATTGGTTCTGCAGGTGACACTTTTAACTGAGAATGAGCTTAAGTGGAGGATGAAGGGATACCACCTCAATTTCTGCATCAGCAGGCCATACTCACGCAGAGGACTTGGCAAACACAGAGACAGTGTATTTTCCTGTCTTGCTGATGGAATCCCGGACAATGAACCCACCATCTTTGCCCTGAAATTTGGAAACAGAGGACAACACTAACATGAAATAAAGTTACTGTGGGGGGGGGGGGGGGCGTAGGGGGGGCACAGAGCAGTCTTCGGATATACCATAACCCCTGTGGCTATAAAGACATGAAACCGGGATGAAACACAGCATACCTAGTGCTGACTCAACCAAAAAAGCTCTGATCATGTCCCTACCTCTGCAGAAGCCATGGCCAGCACACGGGGCCGGCACGGTCATTAGGTGAACTGGGGCAACTGCCCTAAGCAACAGATTTTGGAGAGTCATGAATTTTGGGCAGCATAATATTGTTAGTTATTTATGAAAACAGTGGCTGAAATCCAGGAGTTGGTTGCAACTAGAGTAGGCCCACTGATTCAAAAGAACTCACATAGGTGTGGACTCACCAAATCCCCCGATTCAATGGGCCTACTCTAGTTGCAACTTGCTATTAGGTTTCAGCTAATATCTAGAAACAATGGCTTGTACCATAAGCAGAGTAAGCAGTTAGAAGCCTCTACAAGTGTATTTTCTCGTTCCCTCTGTCCATGAGTTGGATGCTCAGTTCATCATCTGGAGCAGCTTTCCATGGAGTGTAGACAGTGTTGGGAGTTTTATTTGCCACTTCACGAGCTGTCCATGGTTAGAATAACTGGGTGGGACTTTTCTGGGCTAGGGTGACTGTCTATCTGTCCAGTACTAACCAAGCATTCCTTCCAGCCTTTGAATTCCAAGAGAGCCCTGTCTCTCTGTTGAGTGCTTTCCCCCTCTCTTTATATTGGCAGCAGTTGTTTGTTTGCTGTTGATCTGTTCATTTCGTTGCCAATATATATGCAGTAAAGAAAGCAGCATGCACCAGTCTGGAATTTCAAGCAACTACAAGTAAAGAAATGTTTTGTATTCTTTAAGTGCCCATTAATGAGAAAGGGGTGGGCTCTGAGGAACTTGTATCTATTCTCCTCTGTGGATCTCTGTACTTCTAGTGCATAGCAAAAATATTTTAAGTAGAAATTCAAAACTCTGCAACAGACAGGATGGAGTGGAAAGATTAGGAGGAATTTGAGAGAGGGCCCCTTTTCAAAAATGACTTCACTATGGAAGGAACGATGGGTGTTTTTATTTGAAAACTCACCTCTTTCTTCAGAAGCTCCTCTGCTTGCCTTCTGGTTATATTTTTCAAGTACCATCTGAAACGCAACATATAGTTTGTTGGGGATAAATTCTAAGGAGGGAGAGCAGGTAGGAGGGTGAACTACAGTAGGGGAATAAAAAGTTGCTATAAACAGTCCAAATGAAACCCACATTTTCCCCTGTGAGTTAAGAAAGAACTGTTAATTATCCTGGCAGATGAATATTACATTCTGTTCTTAGCTTTGCTCTTTTTTCTTAATTGTTTTAATTGTTTAAACTTGGGGCAGCCAAACTGATTTGAATGTGTATTGGAACTGGGTTGATTGGCAGCCTCCCGCAGTCTTTATGCCACTGTTACCATCCAAGCTGAAACATTTGTTGGGAGTTTTTACAACCTTGCATGCTGCACTCATTAAACCACTCTCAATTCCTGTGAACAAACCCACTCCCCATCCAGATTTCAAGTGGGGAGATGACTCATGACTGAGGAGAGGGTAATTTTGGGGACTAGAATTCCCAGAATGCCCTTCATCATGAGCAAATGACCATGTTTTCTACTTAGTTGTTGACGTCTGCCTAGAGGTCCCTGAAGTATCAAGGATACTCACTCAAAGATCTCAAGAGAATCACTTGTTTCAGTAACATAATTGCTGGGAATATAACCTTGTTTCCTATAGGGAGAAAGAAAAGGGAAGAAACTCAATAAACCATGCTGTTGAGAAGGAAGAAGCCAAAAGGATGAGGCTGTTCAGCGTCACAGCATCAAGAGCTTGGAAACAGTTGCTTTTCTGGACTACAACTCCTAGAATCCTGCAGCCAGCCTTGGAGAATTTTCAGGCAGTGTATGTGAAACTTCTCTTGCCTTTTTCGCTCACATCTCCCCTCTCTAACTTGCTGGAATAAGTGCTCCTTCTGACCTCTCCTCTGCCGTCTTTAATCTTCCCCTCTTACCGCACCAGTCAGAACGGTCATAAAAGTATGTTTTGGATGTGGGGGTGGGTTGGGTGTTTTTAAGCAGAGATTGGAATGCTTAAAAGGGTGGGCTCGGAAGTTTTGCTTTTTAAATGAATGTCTTCTGCATTATGTGGCTCTCAGATTTCTAGCAAAACTCATACACATATGGAGAGAGAAAGAGAGAGAGAGAGAGAGAGGTCTTGGTGATGGGGCATGTAGTTTAACTGGCGTGCATAGTGCAGACTGCTACAACACGTTGCATCTGTCTCTTTACTAATAAAGAACCTGGGATGTGGGATGAGAGCGCTCCCTGTAAATGCCCCCTCAACCTCCAGACACCCATGGCTGTTTTAGATCAGTGGGTGCTCCTTTCTCCTGCATCATCCACAGCATTATAGAAGGTCCAAACGAAACCATCCGCCGTTGGTAACCACTGCCTCTTCTGTCTTTTCCTTCACACAAGAAATTCGGTTTAATTCGGGGCAACCGCTTCTGGATGCCTTGAAAGGGCTTCCACCTCTAAGAGTGTGATCAGACAGTGAGAAAGGATCACATTGGGTTGGACCAGAAAGATGTCCCTTAAAATGACTCTTCCATCCATCTGGGAATCACTCCAGCCTTAAACCCCGCCCCAAAAAAGCAGCCTTGGTACTAGACCAAAAAAGGTCCAGCCTGGGCTAACCAACTAACTAGCTAGCTAAACGAGCGAACGAACCAACGAACAAATAAACAACCGGCATGATTTGCTCCACTTTCCCATTGCTCACTCTCTGCCCTGGCCCTCTTACCCATCTTGGTTCTGGGCTCTCCACCAGGACTCGTTACTCTCCTCCAGCACCAGGTACTCTTCACCTTTCTGGAGCTGCAAGTCCTGTTCGTTCATCGGGTTGTAGTCATACAAGGCCACGACCTTCCTTGTCTTAGAGGAGATGCTCTCCATTGGCATCGGGGGCAACTGCTTCTTCATCATCTTGGAGAAGGTTTGAGACGAAGTGGAAAAAGCAAAGAGGTATTTCAAGGGGCTTCTCTCAGGCCTTTCCCTCCACATCCTCCCCACGTCCTTGGCAAGGACCGCCAATGCCCAAAGCTCGGAAAAGTTCTCATTTTGGATGGCAGCTTCCCCAAAAAATGTAACCCAAAAAGGGAATTTTTCCAAGCTCTCTCAATGCCTGGTGTTGTTCGCTACCTCAGTCTCCTCTGGCGTTGGAGGTAGAGGTTTGTCAGGCTTTTGAGAACGGCCACTTCTGAAACCTTCAAAAAGAAAGAAACCAGAAATTCAAGGTACATAACAAAGTTGTGTGACTAGTCGTTAGGGCCCCTGATGCAAGCAACACGGACTCCCACCCAGTGGGCCAGGAGGGGTGGGTGCAAGCAGGAGGAGAAGGTAAGTGGCCTACCAAAAACAAAAGGAAAAAAAAAAGGAATAGAGATGGGAGATGTTGCTGTTAATTCTTCTCAGTATTAGATTCACATCTCAAACTTGGTGCCCCTATCGATCCACCCTAGTTACAGCTCTGGGTACAAAGAGTAGACCTTTGGTCTAGATGGGCGGGATAGAAATCCAATAAATAAATAAAATAAATACATGAGCTAGTGCTGTTACAAAGGTCTTTCTCCCCTTCTCTTTTTGCATCAGCCCACCATCATGAATTCCTACGATGGGGGAAGACCAAAGCTTGCAAAAGTGACATCCTGGGCTAAAAACCCCAGAATCTCCCAGGTACCAAGAAGGAAATGCATGCAGACTCTGGGAGTTGAAGTTCAACCATGATAAAGAAATGTTTGGGGAAGGAGGACCACCTAATATATGCCCCATTAAAAAAAAAAACGGAGGAAAACAGAGACTGAAGTCCAGGGAAGTTAAGAGAAAGAGAAGCTGGAAGTGGTGGGCTTACTTCTATTCTTGCCTCCCAGGATTTGGCATCCCATGGCCATCTTAGCCGTCTGGTAGCAACAGAGGTACTGCCCATCGGTCCAGAAGCAGGGGTGGTACTTCTGCACCACATTGCTGTTGTAGCGGATCACTGCAGTGGGAGGGAAAGGAGGGCTGTGTTTTGTGTGGCACTCGCTCTCTTAAGAGCACGCCTAACCCATTCCTCCCCACCCCGCAACGCCATGATCCTCCATTCCCTACTGCTTTCTAGAGAGGTTGTCTTCTAGAAAGACCATTTTTAAAAGACTTCAAGGAATTGTATACAAGTTCCATGAAATCAGACTGAACAAGGAAAAACAGCTCTTCCCCTTCAGCTCATCCACTGGCCTCAGCTTAGAAAGGAAAGAATCCTATGAAGAGACGAAAAAGATTACCTTTTTAAAAATAACAGTTCCTAGAATCCCCCCAGGTGGCATGATCCGTAGCCTGCAGTGTGCATGCAATCTTAGAACTACACGCTGGAATGGACCCTACAAGGCTTTCTTCTGGGATACAGGATTACCCTGGCATAAGATAGCCCACCAAATGACAGGGTGCCTCTCTGTCTTTCTGTCTGTCCATTTTTGCTCATTTCCAACACTCCTATTCAGTCAAATCAACAAGAAGAAATGGAGGACGTGCCAGCAAATTTCTTTCACCTAGGCAGACTCACAGAACACCTTACCACTTTTTAGCTGCTGAATCCATCGGCTTCGTAACTCCTCTGTGGGAGAGAAGACGTAAAGGGGTCCTTCATCATATACCACCTAGGAGAAAGAGGGGAAAAGGCATACAAGAATATGGAATGCATAGAATATGCATAGAACATGGCATCTTTTTCCCATGCTAGAAGGGGCTTGTCCTCCAAAGAGATTGGATAATGTAAGGGTGGTTGTTCTACGGGAATTAGAACAACCAGCTAGTCCAGGGGTGGTGAAGCTTTGGCATGCCAGATATTTTGGACTTCAACTCCCAGAACTCCCAGTGTGTATTGCCAGTGATAAAGAACTATGGGAGTTGTAGTCTAAAATAACTGGCATGATGGCTTCACCACTCCTGATGAAGTCCAAGCCACAGCTTGGAAAATTACTTTTGAGAAGCAATTTGTTTCCATTATAGTTCCAAGATCATCACAACGACTGCAGTAGTGAGTTGCTGTCATCGTTTCAATTTTTGAAAGCTATATTTCCTGTTTCACAAATGTAACTAAAATGGTTGCTTTTTAGTTATTTTTTTAAAAAATCTGAATGCTAGAAGCTGTTGAGAGAAGGTCAAAATCCTGTTGCTTAGTGTAGTCAATCAGACTAAAGTAGGCCCATTGAATCAGTGGGGATTTGGTGAGTCAATTCCCGTGTAATTGGTTCAAATTGCTTACTTAAAGTAAGTGACAGTTAGAGAAGGTCCATTTGAATCAATGAAACCTATGGAAGATGGACTTGCCAAACCCCACTGGTCCATTATGATCCATCTTTCTGGGATGAGATGAAGTGAGGATGGCAATAGCTCACCTGGAAAGGGTAGGGAAACCGCTCGATAATGGAGATTTGTTCTGGCTCATTTAAATCCTCTCCTTTTCTCTGTAGGTGGAAAAGATGGGCAATAAATTCAGCAAGTATTTAATGCAATAGATTACAGACAGCACAACATTCGAGGCACAAAATGTTCTCTGTAGAAAAGTTCTGTGTGACTCTCAAAACTCATTTACCGATTGTTATGACTATTCTGCCTTTCCTTCTGTGAGCTCAAGGCCACTTAAGTGACCCTCTTCCCCATGTTATTCCCTCAACAACCTCATGAGGTAGGTCAGGCTTCCTCAGGGTCACCCACTGAGTTTAACTGTTCTGTGGGGATTAGAAGGATTAGAAACTGGCACCCACAAGGCCCAGAACTAACGACGGCACCATACTGCCTCTCCCACATGCGAAATACTAATTATTTAAGGCAGTGGTTCCCAACCTTGGGTCCCCAGATGTTCTTGAACTACAACGCCCAGAAATCCTGGCCAGCACAGCTAGTGGTGAAGGCTTCTGGGAGTTTTAGTTCAAGAACATCTGGAGACCCAAGGTTGGGAACCACTGTTTTAAGGTATTGTTCCATTGAGGCTGAGCCAAGAATTCTTCACAAGTAGTTAGGACTGAGGAGAAATCATTGTACTCTGGACAGGGCAACCATCTGGTCCAACAGCAGCCCTAGGCCAAGGTTTCTACACTGCAGGATGGGCCAAGTATGGTCTTCCTCGTGTTGCTGGACTAAAACTCCCAGCATTCCTCACACTAGCGCAGGAGTTGCAGTCTAACAGCATCTGGAAGATGACAAACTGCTCCCTCTTCATCCTTTTGTAATGCTACAATGCAATGTCGTCCAAAAATGGGACACAGAAGCTTAGCAGCAAATATTCAGTTGCAGATGAGTGGAAGTCTAGTCAAAGGAAATGAAGATGCATAAATGTCTTACCACCAAGATCTGCCGTTCCGGGGGAGGGTTCTTCTCTGGAATCACAGTCTCCACACAAGTAATCTTCTCAGTATCCACTGACCCTTTCTTACTTCCTCGGCGCTGCAAGGTGGAAACAATAATGTTCTAAACCAGTCTTCCCCCTCTAAATCTAGTATTCCTCCAGGTGTGTTCGACTACAAGTCCCTTCATTTAACCTAACCAGCTACTCTTGAGTTATTGTCAACAGATACCAGGTCCTTTCAATATGAACCTGTTAGCTTTCTCTTCCATGGGACTCACCCCACGTTCAAAGTCATACTCATAATATGAGAGTTTGCTGTCAGTCAGCACGAAGAGGCGCTTCTTGAAGTTCAGAGGAGACGTCTTTTTCTTCTGCTGGGAGCGCTTCAGAAATATGCTCTCCAAGATAACATTCGACATGGCTTTCTCCTCCTCCTCCTCCAATTTTTTAGTGTACTTGGTGGATTGCCGCTGCCAACAAAAGAACAATCTGGATTGCAAACACACTTATGAGGGACTAAACCCCACATAACTGTGGGGATTACTTCTGAATAAACATGCCTAGACAATAGGCCTGGCATATTTTTAGAACAGGTGCTATCTCAAAGGCTGAAAAAAATCTGTTTGTCACAGCATATGATTTTCCTTACCCACTTATTTTGCATTTAGCGTGCTTTGTTCTGTGATTGGTCATTGGCAGGTAAACATGGGTTTAATTTCCAAATCTCATATCTGGAGCATGTTATCTCTGCTGAAATCTCATTATGACAGGGCAGGTTAATTAACTGTTAGTGAATACACATTCCTCCTAATCTCTAGTTTGACCCTTGGAAATTATCCTTGGCTTAGTATCCCTCTCTCCCTTCCTTCCTTTCTTCTGAAATCAAAGATTTTTTCAGATGCTAAATTCTCCTGAGCACTGCTAAAATTTTACACCCATGGACTCATGAGAATACCGGCTGTCTTGTATCATTTATCTTTGTTCCTGAAATGAGACACGGTCTCTGTGGGTTTGAGCTTCCCCTTCATGTTGATGGGGACAGGCAGTCCAAGCAGATTGATTCCGTTGTCTCTTTCAGAATACGTGTTCCCAGTGTCCGAAGAAGCATGTGTGCAAAGCCAGGAATATGTATACAAACAGGACTCAGGGCTAAGCTGTGTTCCATTTTTGCCACACTGATATAGACAGTAATACACAAAGAATTCAGAATCCTGGGTTTAATAATAAAAAAAGTGAGCATTTAGCGTCTAAGACTACACTGATTCAAGAAGTGGGGTGGTTTGACTTCCTTCCTCCTTCTTCCTCCTTCTCTGTAACTAACAAATGCTGAATAAGCGAATCCAGGCATATCAACTTGTCTTATGCTATATCAGGCCATCTAGACTAGCGCTGTTGACGTCGAGGATAGGCCACTTGAGGGGTGGGGTGGGACTCCATGCTTTCCCCCTGCTGCAATGGTTCCAGGGTGCAGGAGTATTTGCCACTGCCCACAGGGGAGCAAGGACCTCGGAGTTCTGTCGCCAAAAACAGACGGGTTGCAGAAGAAGGCCCAGAGCGTTCTCCACAGTGTTGGCGTTCTGGATTCCTGGCAGCTGCCAGGCGTACTTGAGGAGGGTGCTTGTGTTACAACAAAAAGATTTGAAGGAAGACACACGGCCCACAGGCAGGCTACGTCGGGTACGCCCTGGTCTACTCTGACCCCAGCTTTGCTCGGCCCCCTCCAGCCACGGGGCTTTCTGTCTTTTCCCATGTCGGGGGTGGAGACTGGGATCTCTTGTGGGGCAAAGCAGCTGATCTTCCACTAACCTGTGATCGTCCCACAAAAGAGACACTGCGTGGAGTAAATGTGGGACATGATTCGAAGGAGGCAGAGCAACCGCACCTCCCTCCATATTTTCCACACAAAAAAAATATTATTTCACCTTGTTCTATCCTTCGAGTATTAAACCTATGACTTGATGCTCTTAGAACAGGACAACAGTGGAACCGATGATCTCAGGAGGTGGCGAGCACTTCAAGAGAAAATGGGACCACCCTCTGCCAGATCTGCTTGGATTTGGATTCCCGCCACATTGAGCAGGGGGTTGGGCTGGATGGCCTTAGAGGCCCCTTCCCACTCAGCGATTCCTCCTCTTTCAACATGTTGGCCGGGTGTGGCATCCCAGCCTTGCCCCCAAGCACCCATTCAGCCAAGTGACCACAAAGGGATTTAGCGTAGAGAGGGCAGGGAAGTTGCCTGTCCTTTTGGCTTTCTGACCTCTACTTCCTCCTGCCCTTAGACTGAGGCTCTTCAGAGTCCGTCCTGTTTCACCAAGGAAGAGACAGGAGCTTGTTCCTCTCCTGAGGGCTCTCTAGGGCACTTGCTTATCTCGATAGGATCAGAGTTTAGGTTTTTCTGTCTGGAATGCAACTTTCCAAATAAAGCCAAGTCGTCTCCTCCTTCGTTAGGGTGGGTCTTTTGTGGGACAAGACCTCCCAAACGGCTGTTGCAACACAACTTTGCTACAGAAAGAGAAACCTTGACACCTGATTTGCTATACCTTTTAGAGAAGAAAATGTAAACATCGAAAGCTTCCTCCTGGAAGCAGGAGGAGACACTAGGAGACAAGGAGGAAGATGTGTTTTCTTTCTTTCTTTCTTCCTTTCCTGTAACTACATGCAACCTCGAGTGACCTTATTTAGCCCGATCGAGCCCGTTTCAATTTGGCTGTCTAGCCAAGCCCTAAGAGCCAGTGTGACAAAGGATCTGCTCCTCCTTTGTTCATACAGACCAATCCAGCAGTCTGCCTTTTAAAAATCCCTCCTTGGGATGGAGGGCTGGCTATAGGACCTGCCAATGGCAGAGTTCCTACAACACCACTGCACAGGAACCAAGGAGTCCAAGGAGTTAGCAGAGATACAGTCAAGAGTCTGGCCCTAAATCTAGGCCTTCCCGGGTCAATGCGACTGGCACAGAACCACCAGAGGAAGAGTCAGGGAAGCAGTCTGGGTCAGAAACACCAAGAGCTGGGAGCAAAGGGTCAAAGATAGCCAGGAACAGACATTTGAGGTTAAAAAGGTCCTTGGATTCCAACGTCCAGAACCCATTCAGCACCGCTAATGGTCAGGAGGCCAGAGCGTCAAGAAGTTGTAAACTGGGAGTTTTCTCACATGGGCTTATAATAGGGTTAAAGTGAATGTGATGACTTTAACTGTTGTAGACTTAAATGCTTTTTCAAGGTTTTAAGTGCCATGTTTTGTTTTACTTGATTCCAATTATTCCCTCGCTTAACTTGTTGTTGCTTTCAGTAGTGTTTTGGGATGACTGTAAAACATCTTGGCCATGATGTAGCCATGGGAGCAGGTAAAAGCAACAACAGGAGTGGAAATAGGCCAAGAACATCTGTGGTCCCTACTCTTATAATTATATCTCATTTGATCAGGGCTTACAGTGGGCCACTCTGGTCAGCTGGCTTATAGGTAGTCTTTGCCTGCTTCCCCCTCTCTTTTCCAGGGAGGCATTGCTAAAATGGGAGCTCATCCACCACGATTTCACTCCAGTGAAGCAGAGCCAAAGTCATCAAAAGAGGATACTAGCAGCAGGATTGTTTGTCTTATCTAGAGTTTTGATAACATTCTTCAGTTCTTCGTTGGAAGGAAATGTGATGCTTTGAGAGAAGATGAGGCCTTATCAGCAAGAGAAATTGACCAGATGGAGTCAATTTAAAATTAGCTCATGAACAAACATCCTCAGAATCTGAAAAAGAAGCACTTTTTTAGGTCCCACCACTGTTCCAAAAGCAACACGTGAGCTTTCTAGTTACACAGGACTCTTCCTCAGGCTGTTCAAGAAGAATCAACTGGCTTGCCCAACTGTGGATTTTGGAGCTTTTTCTCATGAACAAATACAGTCATCTTTGCTTTTCTTTGCTTGTCAAACTCCACATGAAGCCTTACAACATGTCAGAAAGTCATGGACAACCTTTTGAGTTCTCCAGATCTCACCTTTCAGCAGATGTAGAACAGCTTGGTACTGAATTTAGGAATTTGAGGTATGGTTGTTATTTCGCTAGAAGTGGAATAAAACTCAGAACTTCTGATCTATCCTGAGAGGTAGCAAAGTGTTGTGGCTAAGAGAATAGAGACGTGGATCAGGTAAAATCTTGGATCTGAATCCCACGCCTGCTATGAGTTCACTAGGAGGCCTTTGGCAAGCCAGCCACTAACTCTCAGCCTCACTCTCATCACGAGGGCAGTAATAACACCAACTTATGCTTACAGAACTGCAAGTATTCAATAATGCATGTGAAACACTTTGAAAAACTGAAATGCCATTATTTCAGCTAGCTTGGAAATTGAATATTCGACGGCTGTGTCCTCCTCTACGAGCCGGCCCAAAATTGGCCCTCTCCAGTGGAGATGCTCACGGGAAAGCTAGTCAGCACTTCGGCTCTGGGACAGCCTTCCAGAGGGAAGTCTAGCTGGCTCCGTCCTTACTGAGCTTCCAACAGGTAGCCAAAGCTCTGTGATCTTGTCCGGCCTTTAAAATTATTCTAAACTTGTTTTTAAAGAATGTTCTTGTTTTCGTATTGTGATTTTACTGTCGATTGCTTCGTAAATCTTGGTGGTGGTGGGGGGAAATCTATGAATACTTTGAAAGAAAGTAGAAATAAACAAACATGGAAATAAAACAATTATAATCAGTAATCATCTTACTGATTTGCCTGCGTATTTTTGGCACTCCTTTAAGCCATTCGTAGAAAGAAGGGTTAAGTAGAGTCCAGTGATGTAATCTTTTGCTTTTAAATGCTAAGAAGAAGAAAGGAAGGAAGACAAAAAGCAAAGAAAGGAAGAATACCCACTGAAAGATTTCGACCGGGTGGGCAAAGTTGTTCTGTCCAATCCAGATGGAGTCGGACTACAACTCCCAGCATTCTTTACCACTGGCTGTGCTGCCTAAGGCTGATGGGAACTGTAGTCCAACACTATTTGGAGGGCCACCTTTTGCCACCTTGCCTTATGACGATGACGGGCACTCCAACTCTGACACCTTCATTCTCTTGATTTTCAACATTCAGTCTAAGAGTCCCGATGTGTATGTGGCCCAAAAAGGCATCCCGGCGCAGGAGGGGAGGTATTGGCCACCCAGGGAGGATCAGCGAGGTCGACTCAGTGACCATGGAAAGCCAGCTGGGAAAACTGAATTGACAGGCATATCCTAGAGAAGGCCCTGCCTGCCTGGAGCATCACGCTGCAACATTTTGTCGCTGTGCTTACTTGTGTCACTTTCAGTCTGGCCTCTGTGCCCAAAATAGAGGATATTTCTCAAATAAACATCCAGAATTAGGTACCAGCAGCCACCACAAGCTGCAGGCGTGTGGGTCAGGAGGCCACATGCCTGAAAACACTGCAGTGCTCCGAAACACTCCTTTTTTTTAAACCACAAATCCCAGAATCCCCCAGTAACCTTGCCTTTAAAGTAACATTTCCAAACGCTGGGACCAGCAGAGAATGGTCTGTTCGGCCTAAAAGGTCATGGCACAATGCTAAGCTAGGATGATACTGGTATAACTGCGAGGAAAGTGGTTCTGCTGAGAGGGGTTGCTCCCTTCCCGAAGGGGACCTCGGCCGTTTTGGCTTGCACTGCTTCCCCCCCCCCCCCCCAATACTTGCTTTTCCCTCCTCCTCCATTTCTAAAACAGTCTTGTTATTTCTCGGCTAGCCCCAAAGCCAAAAGGAAGCAAGACTCACTGGTTCTCTCTCCTTCCTCTTTTCCCACGCACGGCCGTCCACTCCAGTTGGCTTCTGGTCACCGAGTGTCTTTGAGATGCTCCCCCAGGCTGGAATCACGGGCGCATCTACGGATGGGTGGGCGATACAGGAATGGCTCGCGATCGGAAAGGCAGCGACGGCAGCAGCAGCCTTGCTAAAGGAGCGACCGGGCAGGCACAGAGTGAACTGCAGGGCAGATTGTCAACCGGAGCTAACCCCACCCTTTCAGTTCCCCTTTTCTTAGTTTCTGACCAAACTGTCTTTAGTTTCCTTTCAGCCATGGTGCCACCTTTCTAGCTGCGGGGAGGGGGGGGGGCAGGGCATTGCCTGGTGAAAGCCAGGAGAGCAGGGCCGGGAAGGAGAAGAGGCCCGGGAAAAGCAGAATTGGGGTGCAAAGGGCACTGCGGGGAGGGGTGTGTGTGTGGATCAGAGCAACCAAAGAGTAGACCGGTGGAAGGAAATGCAAGCTTGAAGCCAGCATTGCTGGCTTCTTGAGACCCTTTTTGGCTGACGTGTGAGAGTTTCACAGAACTCTTCCTCCAGACAGGTCAGGCAGCTGAAGCATCCTGTGAAACTGAAAAGCACGTTACAGAAAAGGACACTGACAGCACAGAAAGGGGGCTAAGGATAACAGCGACAGCAGCTGCTAGGAGAAGTCAGAAGTCAGAACAAGCTGGAGAAGGAGGAGGCCCAGGACAGACCTCCCCGTGAGGGGGAAACCAGGCTTGGGCAGGGCACCCTTGGAAACTGGGCTTAACCCCCGTTTTGCTTTTGAACACCATTTAGAATGCGCTGTGAATCAGTGCATCTGAGCATAGACAGATTGCATGTCCTTCCCTGTGTGTTGGGTTTTAAGGACCACCTATCTCCAGACCGCTGAGGTTAGCTGCCTGTTAGAAAGCAGGGTCATTCCATGAATTATGCTTGAGAAAACACACGCTTGGATTGAGGCAAACAGAACCAAAATGAGGAGGTTGAGGAGAAACCGCAGGGTTGGAAAAGTTACTGTTTAGGGCGACAGCTTTCAGACTATCCTGACCCGGGTGGCCAGTGGCCACGGTGGCTGCAGCCGGCTGAGAAGAGTCATCCAAAAGGGAACTCATCTGAGCTCAGGGTCCAAGGCAGGCCTTACAAGTGTGAGTCTCAAATTCTTCTGTAATCTGCAAAATAAAAGTTCCAAGAATTGCACTCAAAGGCTTCCCCTTTCTGAGCGACGTGCTGTGTGAAAGATGATGATACAGGAACGTATGTTTTCTGTTTGAGAAAAACAGAAAGATGGGATGGAGAGAGAAAAAAGGTTGGGCTTTTTTATATATTTGAAGGGGTTTTTGTTTTTTGTCTTGGTCTACTTGATTCTTTCCTTTATCTTCCTTCAAATTACATTTATTTGAACATACAGCCTTAAAGCCATAGGAAGCAACATGAACACCGATGTTTGCTTTGACAAAGGCCAGCCAGCAAGCTATATAATTGTTGGTAAACAAACATCTTGATTCAGAAGACATTTTTATAATTGGCAACCTGTACTGGTAATAAACAAAGGGAGTCAAATGTGAGACAGTAAAAGACATAAAGATACAAAGAGAGGTATAACAAGGATGTATACTCTTGCCACTGCCCTTCAGTTTACACTCTGAGAACATATTTAGAAAAGCACTTGCTGACTGAAATGATGTCATCATTGTCAATGGAGATGTTATCAAGAACATCTGATATGTAGATAACACAGTAGTACTAGCTGACAGAGATGGCCTGCAAGGTTATTCAGTAAAGTCAATGAAGTAGGCAATGAACACAGACTAAAAATAAGTGTTAAGGAAAAAGCTCTTAGTAATTACTGAAAAGGAAGCAACCCAAGAAAAGTAGTTAAAGATCCAAAAGCAAAGTGTGGGGTGTATGTTGACAAATTTAAGTATCTTAAAATTTGGTGGAATGCACAATGAGACCATAGCCAGGCAATGAAAGTCTGAATAGAGATGGTCTGAAGCAGCTTCCTTAAGAAGAATATGCAACAAAAACTTAAAATTGTCTTTGCAAAAATGCATGTACAATGCTGTGTGTCCTCGGTTCTGCTAAACATAGAATTTAACACAAGATTACTGTATATAAAAAAAGATTTGAAATGTAGATATACTTTTTTCTGTTGGATACTAAGCATTTTTTGGATTGAGAATGTGACCATACTGAGACAAATGAATAAAGATCAAGAAACGATGACATGCAGTAAGGTAAAATGAAGAAAAGTATAGTAGATGGTTACAATTGATCTTTCACAGCAAGGTAAAAGGGGAGAAAAAATGAAGGAAGCAGAAGGATGTACAGTATTAAATTAAGATTGGTTTGAGCAGGATTTATACAACATGGTACAAAATCATTTTTTAGAGGTGCTGTATCCAACGTTAATATATAGCCATGATGATGCTCAACCTCTGATAAAGAGGAAAAAAGAATAAATGAAGTCTTGCTCCAGCTACTATTAGTGGTGCAGTGGATTCATGACTTGCAGAGTCAAAAACCTGGTTAGCAGGAACAATAGGATCCACCCACCCCATCTCCCTGTTTCTTTTAAGCTTAAGTGCAATCCTCACCGTACCGGAGAGAGAAATGGATTTTCACAAGAACTATTGTTGCAAGCTATCCATGCTATAAAGCAAGATATCTGGGTGGAATTTGCTCTCGGGTGGCAGTTAAGAGCCATTACTTTTACAAAAGACCCGCTCTTCATTGGTTGAGATGGACTGATCCAGCTGTCGGCATTTCTGAACGTTGGCTAAGGGGGACTGGTTGCCAATCTTAAGAATAATGTGAAAGGGATCTATTCCTTCTGTTGGGAGATGAGGACGGTTGCATTCGGCAGACCATCCTCATTTAACTCGAGCAACAATAGATTGCTCTGTCCAAACAGAAATAAAGTCATCCGACGTTATTTCCCTCACTCCGGTATTTTAAAAAAAGGCATCGGACGCCTCCAGCGTCCCCATTTCCGCCCGCTTCCTCGCCTTTCCAGCAGGGGGCAGACACGAACTGCTTTCGCTCACGACCTCCACGGAACGGGACGACGACCACGAATGCAACCTTCTAGGCGGCAGCCTTCCCTTTTCTCGTCTGCTCTTGATTATTCAACTTCCGTTTTCCGGGAAAAGGTCTTCTTTTCGGCGTCGCCGAAGTGGCAAGATGGTGAGTTATAGGGATCCGGTGCCATCCGTTGCGGGGCTGGGCGGTGGGAGCCCCGGTTGGCCGCTGACCGGAGCAGTGGGGTCTTGGCGACGCGGTTGTGGGCATTTGGGAGGGGAGAAGGGAGCCTGGCAGGGCCGGAGCGATACGAACTAAGGCGGGTCGGGCAGGCGCCTTCCCTCTTGAAGGCCGGTTCCTTGAGCTCCCAGTGAGCGGGGCTGCCGGGGCTGAGGCCTAGTTCTCACTGCAACCCCAGGGTTGCAGATAAAAGCACTGTGTGGACTAGAACCAACGAAGTGAAAGGGAGTCAGGCAGAGGAGGGGCAGGATCTGTTCTCAATCCTCCCAGAGGGCAGGCAGGACACGCAACCATGGGCACAAGTTACAGGAAGCCAGGTTTCGGTGGAATATTAGGGAAAACTTCCTCACTGTTAGAGCAGTACGACGATCGAGCCAAGGACCTCGGGAGGCAGTGAGCACCCCAATGCTGGAGGTACTCAACATGAAACTGGACCACCCCCTCTCAGATCTGCTTTGCTTCCGATTCCTTCGTTGAGCAGCCTTATCGTAGGCCCCTTTCCAATTCCATGATTCTGTTTCAGATGAAAACTTGCCTGATAAAATTCTTCTCTGTCCCAAAACAAATCAGATATTTGCACATGAGAGAAAGAAGGCTTGTGATCCGTCGCTAGGTTTTGCTTGTATTTTTGTTTTTATTATTTGGAAGAGCATCCCACCGCTGGAGCCTACATCCCCACTTTTGAATCTTAAGTTAGTGTGTTTTCTGTGAGCCGCCTTTTCATTTTCTCTTCGCAGTTCCACTCAAAAATAAGAATTAAATACTACTGTTTACTAGTAAGGTGCCTTAAAGTATTAAGGTCGGCTGAATTACATGAGTACAAAAGTTTTCTCCCTCTTGTCATGTTTTAATGGGCTTGATAGGATAGCTTATCTGAAAAATACACACACACACACGTACGTGCCAAAGAAGGGAATGGTAAACCACTTTTGAGTATACCTAGGGAATTCTGGAAAGGGTTGCCATAAGTTGGAATCAATTTAGTAGCGTGCAGTTACTATGAGAATGGGTGTACTTGGCCTGATGGCTAAATGGAAAATCTGCATAGCCTTATCCTAGGTTTTCTTGTTGTTATTGTCATGCAAACTGCTGAAATGTTGCAAACTGGCTTTAAAGATAGATGACTGCATCTAAGACAAAATGAAGACTCATGAAAAAAATGCTATTTGGCATCAGCCCCGAAGCACTTTGAACGCTTGAAGACATAAAAAGTGTTGATGGTGATGTTGGTGTTACTGTGGATCACAGAAGATTGTCTTTCTCCATGCAATCCAATCCTCCTTTTTCTAATTGGAACTGTCTGCCTGGGTCTGGGGTCTATCCTAACCTGATGCTTGAGAGATCTTTTCAACTATGATGCCCCAGGATTGAAGCTGGGCATTCTGCATGCTTTGTTAAAGAGCTTTGGGTGACTTTTCTCAAGCGGTCTTAGCCCTGTGAAAGTCCAGTGTTACCTTGTCCATCCATGTTCTGATTATCAAGGAACAAGGATCTAGGCAGGTTTTTGCCAGGAAAACCAAGGCAATATTCTCTCCGTTGAAAAACTGACTCACTCTTTCTTGGCAGGTGAACGTCCCCAAAACCCGCAGGACCTACTGCAAGAAGTGTGGCAAGCACCAGCCCCATAAAGTAACCCAGTACAAGAAGGGCAAAGAATCTCTGTATGCGCAAGGTAAGTTGCACAGCTGGGCACCTTCCTCCTTTGGATTCCCAAGAACCTCCCTGCAAGAGGGTAGGAAGCCCTGCCAAACTGAGTCAGTGAAAATGTGTCTGATGTCCATTGCCAACAAGCATGGCTGGGGGAGCCAGAGACCATGCAATGTATAGTGTTCCATACTTGCATGTTTTTCAGCATCTAGGAGGGGGAGCTTGGAACCGAGGCTCTGTAGGTACTGCAGCCCTACAGTACTCATACTGCTGTTGTCCCTCTAGTTAATGTCGCTCATTAACTAGAGGGACAACAGCAGTAATTATAGAACACTACAGTTGCACTCTGCAGTTGTAGAATACTGCATTTCCTTTCTTCCTTTCTTTTACTTAAAAATACACTTCTGTGTATTACTGTCCTATAAAATGAAGCATCCCTTCAAGGATGGGTGACTGCATCTTAGCACAAAAACACCAAGATTGTACATATAGCCACCTGCAGTATTCCAGCACAGTGCCACTTCGGTTTTAATAAGGAGAATTAGGTGTGAGAACTTTTCCAGAGGATAGAAATGACAGAAGAACGAAATGCCTCTTGGAAGTGAATGCACCTTCTCCAAAATGGAGCTCTCTTGTGGCTTTGGATTGTTAACTGCTGCCCATGCTGTCGAGGGTTTGTGGAATCTGTAGTCTAAAGCCAAGAGGTATAAGCTTGTGGAAAACTAAATTAACATACAGAACTATGGAATCTGAAAACCATCATGGTGGGGGTGGGGGCATAAAAGGCAAGCTGTTTCTTGAATGGATAGCCGTGGCATTGCCTAACCTGGGAGAGACTCCCCCCTCGTTAACCACAGATTATCCATAGAGATAGCCATCCAAACACATGGGAGATATGGGGAAGCCTTGGGTGTGTTATGTGTCATGACGTTGCTTCTGACTTAGAGCAACCCTATGAATTAATGACTTTCAAAAAGGCCCTGTCATTAAAAGCCTCTTCAGGCCTTGCAGATATAGGTTGGGTTTCCAAGCAGACTTTGCTTTTTATATAAAGGGTTTACTTTCTTTCCTTTAGGAAAGCGTCGATATGATCGCAAACAGAGTGGATATGGTGGCCAGACGAAGCCTATCTTTCGCAAGAAGGTAAGCTTGCCCTGGAGGGTTATAGAAACACAGCAGTACCACTCAGCGCTACCGTATTTTGTCCACCGGTTAATTTCAGTATAGGGTAAGTAAGAAGCGACATCGGTTGAAGTCTGTCCTACTCAGGGCATCTGGCATCCTTTCCTTTCTGCTGTAGGCAAAGACCACAAAAAAGATTGTCCTGAGGCTGGAGTGTGTGGAGCCCAACTGCAGGTCCAAAAGGATGCTGGCCATTAAGAGGTGCAAGCACTTTGAGCTGGGAGGAGACAAGAAGAGAAAGGTACAGTCTGAGTTGGCTCATCGAGCGTGCAGGGGCTAGGGCAGTGACGGCAAACCTTTTTGGGCCCAAGTGCCCAAACTGGAGGGGGGGGGGGAACCGGCGGGCAGAAGGGGGAATCCTGGACACAGAGGTGCCTCGAGACCCCACTCTGGATCCACCACCTGCACCAGCTGCTCCGGATCCTGGCCCGCCGCCTGTCGAAGCGCCAGCACTGTGGCTGCAGCCGCCTCCTGAGGTTTGGCTGCCGGGGGGGGGGGGGGAGTAGCGATCCTGCGACTTATGGCTCTCTTGCCCGCAGAAAGGGCTCTGCGTGCCAGCTGTGGCACGTGTGCCATAGGTTCACCATCGCTGGGCTAGGGTGTTCTAAATGCTGCACCTGGTGGCTGCTTTAAACACGTGTGTGTTTAGCAACTGATAGAGTCGGACCTTTGGCACAGTAGATTAATGGCAAATGTAATTGGTACCAAGAGATGACGGCAGTGTTGGAAAGATAGAGACATAGACCAGAATCCCAAACGTTTCCATAGCACTGTTCAGTTCTACTTTTGTAGGTTCAAGACAGCAAAAAGCCCTGCCTTTGTGAATTTCTCTAGGGCTGTCCTTTGTCAGAGCAAAATGTTGAAAGATTCTCCCTTTAGTTTTTGTAGGGGTACTGTGCAGTCAGAGATCCGACAGCACATAAAAAACATGTGTTCCTCAGAAGCCTTATTTTCAGTCTTCTTGGATTGGGACCCTTTGAAAAATGCAAAACAACAAAAACAAAACCCATCATGTTTATACTTTCTCAGTTTCTGTGACATATACTTAGCTTGTATTTTGTTTTTTCCCCCCACAGGGCCAGGTCATCCAGTTCTAGATATCCATCTTTGTTCTTTGGTATGCAACCCATTAAAATACTATCAGAACACCCACTTATTGGAGAGTCGTGTTTGTGATTGCTGTTGGGCTCATCTGACATGGGTAAAAGATTGCCATTTAAATATGTCTTGGTCTCCAAAGCAAACAATCACCCCATTGACAAACAGCTCCAGATGATTTGAACGCTTGAGTGTGGTATGGACTTCCTGATAAAAGGAGGTCAGACAGTAGCTTCTTTTTCTAGTTACACGCATGTTCATTAAATGCAAGCAATGAATGAATGAATCTCAGTTGAAGTGAATCTTTAGTTTCAAGAAATCCTACTTAATATTTGGTATCCTGTTTTCTGGTAGTGCCTCAAAACAAGTGACGTGTTTCATCTCAGATTTATTTTCATCTAATCAACAGGAACCACTGGCTTACCCCAACTTGTGAACTCTGCTGAGTTGAGTCACATGAACATTTTTGCTCCTTTAGACCCGTATTCTGTTCCGTATTTACATGTGCAGAACTCCGGCTAAAGCTGCGGTGGTGATTTGACGGGATGCACACAACCAGCACTTTAAAGACTGCTGTGACAGCTTTCATAGTTGGGAGTTCCTTCCACATGTAAATACTTAACAAGGTCCTGGGCTTAGTGTTCTTTGCCAGCAATGTACATAGTTGGATAATGGTATGGAGAAAATGCAACAACTGCAGACATTTAGGAGGTATTTATCCTTTTGGTAGTGGGTGTGTACAAAAATCAGGCGTGCCTTTCAAGGTTAACCGGTGTCTCCTAGAAATAGCCTTTTATACAAGTGTTTAAAACTGTAGACAATGGTACAGTCTGGATGGGCTCTAAACTCAAGAGAGCCCCACAATTCTCACATAAACTGGGTGTGAGATTTTCCTCCTCTGTGGCAGATAGGTTTGGGGGATTAAACCCCTTCCAAGCCCTGTGCAAGAAGGGCATCTGTCTACGTGCTATTTTACTTTAAACAGTTGCCCATCAAAGCACTTGTTTTAGCCTTTAAGCTGTCAGACATAAGAGACTGACAGGTATACTTAATCCTGTTTCAGGTGTGTGGAAAGTTTATGGCCACTGTCCAGCCCAAACATTAATTAGATGATAATCCAGTTTGAAATAATCCAATATGTTTTTTCCTTCAGACTGGTGGGACGAACCAACCCTACAAAATCCTCCAGGATTATGGTTAGTCTCATTTTGAGATTTCCCTGGGCTCTGCTTTAATTGAAGGGTGTCTTTTTTTAACAAGACGGTTTACAGAATAGTTGCATCCTGTAGTTCAATAAAATACATGGATTTAATTTGTATCTGGCTCTGGTATCTCAAGACAGAGGCCGAAGAGATGGGTCTCCAGCGGAGGTTTTGAGGGGGTACCCCTGTCTGTTTCTTGAACAAGAGCTACAGTCCCGTTGTCCTCTTCCTCAAGGAGGTAGCAGCAGAAGGCAAAAGGTTTGGCAAGACTGATTGCATCACAGTTGATGATCTCCAGCTCCTCCTCCAGAAAGGCAGGGGAGGTCTTTCTTTGTGTGATCAGGCCATCCTTCAATAACTGGTCCTGGTGATTACTGTCACATGAAGGCAAGGAGATCCTCTCAGTAACCCTTCTTAGTATTTAGGAAGGCCACGGGAAAAGAGTCTGCTGTGTTACAAAACATCCAGGGAGTGGCCATTGCTGTGGTCTGTGAGTAGTCTCTCCTCAATCACCACCGTCTTCAGCAGCACAGTGCCTGTGGGATTCACCACCACCTTCAAGAATGAAACCCAGTTGTGTAACCCCAAATCCTTGCTGGCGGGAAGGATCCGCTGGATGGAACACATGGGGTTGCAAGCCAAGCCATTACCAAGGATGGCGGTAGAAAAGGCATACGCCTGGGGCCCGCCCATCTCCTGCCGATTTATCACAGCAATGGCAAAGGCTCCATCCGAAAGAGGCCGCTCCCACAATTCAAAGTTGCTGTCCTGGGGAATCGCATGGCACATGAATTAGAGCAATAGATATTTCAGACTTTTTATAACCTGTTTTTCCACTAACATACAAATCTGCTTACAACCTAATAACAAATGGCCATGAGAACAATCAATAATTAACATCCTATTAAACTTATCGAGATGGTGAAAGCCATAAAAACTTCAGTTGAAACAACAAAAAGCCTCTGTCAATAACCTGTCTTATATTAAAATGAGCAGTGACTTTCACCTGCTGGAGAAATGTGTACCACAAATAGCTTTTTCTTCATTCATTATCCATCTAACTTCAACTGTCAGAAAGAGGTCTGTGGAACTGATTTAGTTTTCAGCAGGATCATATAGGTGAGCAATCCTTTAAAGCTGTAAATGGCTTAAAATCTATATATGTAAAGGTTCAGACCGTCACTTTGAATAGAATCTGAAAATGAACTGGAAGTTCAATGCCCCTCTTTTAAACATGTTTCAGAATGAAACCTTGAGTCCAAACTCTGGTGATTTTTTTATACCCATTGAACTTGCTCTACCAACATAATGCCTCCCGCTACCAGTATGGATGCTTTCCTTTACATCTGGGGATCACCCTCAATATTCCAAGAATAAATGTACCAGATTAATCAGGGCATAGTTCAAAAGCTGCTGTTCTAATTCTTAAAACTGTTCTAGCTCCCAAGTTGCTTTATACCTTACTGCAAATTGCAGGGCAAAATAATTAGATTCAAAGGGTAAAATCCTCTTGTGCTGCTATGCAAAAGACAAACCTTGGGGAGGCAAATAGTCTCCAGTTAAGAAATTATCACCGCCATTTATCAGTTGCGCGCTGAGCTACAGAACTTGGTATGCAACTGATACTACCTGAAGGCAAACTGTCTCCAAAGGTTACACTGTTCATGTTAACTCCAGTTTAACGACACAAGAGGATTTGGGCCAGAGTGTTTTAGGTACATTACAAGTAACTTAAAACACAGACAGAGTTCTAACTCCTGTCCTCTGAAGATGCCGGCCACAGAGACTGGCAAAACGTTAGGAAGAAAAACCTCCAGAACACGGCCAAACAGCCCGAAAGACCTACAACCACCATCGGATCCCGGCTGTGAAAGCCTTCGAGAATACATTTAACTTAAAACCACCCCTGAGCTGGTCAGTATTATCCTCATCGCTGACTGGGAAATGGAAACTACAGTGGATACAAACAGGTGACGACAAAGTGAAAATTCTGTGGTGCTTTTTAAAAAAGTTCTGGGATCAGCAGCAGCTTTAAAATGAAACCTCTTTAGTGGGGTTGCACTGCACACTTCCTCTTTTGCATGCCATCACATGTAGAGTCAGAGGCTGTTTTTTCCTTGGCTTTGTTTAATGGAAATTTCCTTCCTTAGAAGAGCACAAAAGACTGCAGCTCCACTTTCAAGTTGGTACCTTAATCTCTTTGTATGCATGCAGGGAAAGGAAGCTAAATCTTTCCAAATGCGTCTAGTTGTGCAGTGAAAAAGGCATGCAGGCTGCACAGCCCAAAGTTTCAGTTTATATGCCGACAGGTTACATAAAATCTGTACACTTAATTGTAGCCCAGTGTATTTTTAAGTGTTACATCACGTAGTCCAAGCAGGAAAGCTTGCTCTGGAACTGCATGTACAATAGGACCACCGTATGCTCAAGAAATGGGTTCTAAGCCCCCGCCCCATAGATGCTGAAAAAGATGGAAGTATTGGACACTATACATTGAATAGTCCCTGGCTCCCTCTAATGGCCAGTTCTGGTAAATGCAACCTGGAAATATGTATACAGTGGTGCCTCGCTAGACGATGTTAATCCGTTCCACGAGGAAATGTTGTCTAGCGAAAACATTGTCTAGCGAAGCACGTTTCCCCATTGGAATGCATTGAAATCGCTTCAATGCGTTCCAAGGGAAAATGCAGTCGTCTAGCGAAAATTTCCCATAGGGAAACCTCGTCTAGCGAGTGCGGGTCCCCATAGGAATGCACTGACAGCTGCACTGACAGCTTTTCACCACTAGTCGGCGCACTCCTATGGGGAAACCTCATCGTCTAGCGAAAATCGCCATAGGGAAACATCGTTTTGCGAAGCGCAGTAGCGCTCGCAAAAAGGCATCGTCTAGCGATTTCCTCGTCCTGCGAGGCAATCGTCTAGCGAGGCACCACTGTAAATACATATTTCTGGGGGAGGTTCATATTCTCAGGCAGCGGATAAATGAATCAGCAGATACTGATCCTGCAGATAGGGGGATCCTACTGTATTTCAAAAAGATGGCCAGAATCCTGTTTCCAGTTTCCACTTCCATAAAGAGAAATCATATTGGTGTTGGTGGTTGGATACCCAGAAACTCATCCAGCACATTAACCAGCTGCAGTTTCCCTTATACAAGCATCAACTGGCAGTAGTATTCTGGCCAAGGAATCGAATTTAAAACCACTCCACATCTAAAATTATTTTTTAAAAATGACTTGCTTAAAGCAGCCATCCAGTAAGTTCATTTCTGAGATAGCGCTGACAGAAAATCTCCCAGCAAGGAGCTTCTGCCATAAGTTGGCAACTCTGACTTACTAAGATGTTTCAGCTGATTGGAATGACTCTTTAACTATGAAGCTAACTTCATTTTGATGTATTGTTTGGAAAAGGTTATTGGTCCACACCCAAGAAAACCAGTTTTACCTTCGTAATTCGATACCCTTGCTTGCCCAGTGGATCCTGGTTGATGGCGATCACGTCTTTGTTCTGGAGCAGAGCCTTGGCCTGTGGGCTGATCCGGCGCAGGTCATTGGACATGAGGAGCGGAGCTGCCATGATGGCCCAGAGCGCCAACTGAGTTACCTGCTGATCCCAGCTCAGCCCAAAGTCTCCAATCACCAGCTGTGAGGAGGAGGAGGAGGAGGAGGAGAAAATCACATGGGGGAAGGGTTAACTGGTCATGCATACTAGGGTGCTCTCATGAAATGGAAATATGCCAGGAGTTCACCCGCTACAACCTCCATACTTCTGTGGAGAGCACCTGCTTAGCTTATAAAAGGTCTCAGATTCAATTCCTGGCATTTCTAGTTAAAAGGAACGGAAGTGGATGATGGGAATATCTCTTACTCTTTTGAGATGCTATCAGCCGTAACAGATAATACATGGAAAAGTCTGAGCTGCTATAAAGCTGTATCCTATATCTGTCCACTACATTCTTGTCAAGTGAGAGACAGAAAGGAGGCATAGAATGGCAAATGGCCTCACTAGCTATTTTAAAGCAGGCTAGCCCTCCCTCTTTTCCTTAAAAGCAGTAATATTTAAAAATGAATTGCCCTGGAATGAGGCACTCAGACTGGCCTCTTCCTAAAAGCTTTATTGTTGCCATCCAAATCAACCAGTTAGAAACACACCAGTATGATTTCCTTGCACTTAATCATGTGTTCCAACCAAACTCATTTTTAGTGTCTTTGAGGGGTGTCTCCTTTGCTTATGATGATGGCAAACCTGTTTCTCAGTCTGCAAGGTCTTAAAGGCAAGAAAACGAGGCTAATGCTTATACATGTGCAGAATGCAAACTCAATGTATTCCTCTAGAAACATCATTATTAGTCATTTTCCCACCAGTGAGGCTCAATGGCTCCCCCTTCCAACAACCCCCCCCCCAAACTGGCCAGGGTAAGAGTGACTGCCCTCGTCACGCACCAAGGGTCACTGCAGAGTGCAGACTATAACATTGCCCAAGTGTGATTCCAGCGCTAACCACTACACCACACTCTTATTGCCAAGAAGGGAACCATTCAAAACAGGTATTGGAGCTTGTAGAAAAGGCAGGGGAACATTTAGAAAGCACACAACATTCTCAGGGACAAGGTACACTAAGGAGCGGGGGGGGGGGGGGCGCAGTTATCAGTGAGTGTGAACAGTTGTGGCAGATCGGGGATGGAGTTCTTGTTAGCATTTGCTTCATCAAGGCAATGTCTTTTTGGCAACTTTGCAAGCTGAGAAAGGAGTGGATGCAGAAGATTCTCTCACCATGTCTGGGTCGTTCCAGCCTCCTGGCCCGGCGACGTCCACAATACTATCCTGGTTATAAGCAGTCCAGTCCAAGACATTTTTGATGCTGTTCCAAGCATCGTAGATGTCAGCATAATTCCTCCAGTAATTACAGTATTGTTTGATTTCCGTGTAGTTAGGCTTCCAAGGGAACCGTGGGAGATAAAAACAGAGGCCACAAGGATTTCCTTATTTTTTATTTTGTTTAAGGTATCTATTCCTTCTTCTTTTCCCCAAAAAGAGGAGGGCCAAAGGGCCATGCCTCCTTCCCCATAACACCTTGGTTTGGTCATTTCCCAGCTCCTGTAGAGTTTTCCCTCAGTTTTAAAACGTTGAAATGCCTTTCCTTAAGAAAGCTAGCTGGGTGGAGTGCTTGGCCAGGCAGCTGGGGTCACACGCGCCCCGCCCCCAGTGCCTTGTAGAAGAAGAGCCACCCTGTGTAGTCTTGGGTAAGCTACACAACCCCAGAAGGAAAGGATAAACCATTTCTGAGTACTGGAAATCGTTGCCATGAATTGCAATCAACAGCACATAAATATTTTCAATACTTTTGTAAGACCCATCAACGTGTTGGGAACCTGGCTGCAGAATCAGAGGTTGGGAATTCGATTCCCCCTCGGTGCCTCCTGGGAGAAGAGCCAGCCTGTGTGGCCTTGGGCCGGCTGCACAGTACCAGGATGCCTCCAGAAGGAGGGAATGGGAAACCACTTCCTAATACTCTGTTTCTAGACCTAGTCTGAAGAAAATGAACTGGTTTGATTTCATGGGATGAAAGTGAAAAACCTCCACAAATAACTACTACTCTTGCCTCTTCAAAACACTCCAGAAATTCACAGAGGCTTACAATTTCAATTATGCAGGCAACACACTGCCCCCTCCCCCAGCAAGCTGGGTACTCAATTTATCGATCTTGGAAGGATGAAAGGCTGAGTCAACCTCGAGCTGCCCACCTGAACCCAGGATCGAATTCAGGTCATGAGCAGAGTCTTGACTGCAG
The DNA here is from genome assembly GCA_037013535.1 of Intellagama lesueurii. Taxonomy (NCBI): domain Eukaryota; kingdom Metazoa; phylum Chordata; class Lepidosauria; order Squamata; family Agamidae; genus Intellagama; species Intellagama lesueurii. The sequence goes on along the minus strand of JBAJHW010000010.1, from coordinate 22,314,533 downwards.
TGTTAGGAAACATGGAGTAGCAGAACAAAACATCTGGAGGGCCACTGAACCACAACCTTTGGCCAATGAAATGTAGCATTTGGCCTCAGAAGACCAGGAAGGACAACCATCTGACTGAATTCGGAAACACATACTTAATGTATTGTGGGTTTTTAAAATTCAGCAAGACCTGCAAGAAAGATGCTTCCCTGTCTTTGGGCAGTCTTAAAAAAAAATTCAGCTCCCTGAAGTTTTGGGAAGTGCCATGCCTTAGCAAAGGGAACAAGGAGTTTGCAAAGCAACCCACCGTACCTTCTGTATGGGTCTTTGGTAAAGCGGCCACTCACACGAATAGACAATGCTTCTGCCAGTTTTATTCAAAGCCCAAGACATGGTCTTGTAACCTGGTGGCAAAGACAAAAACCCACAGAAATATTTTAGAAAGAACGATCGTTTCAGGATACGCCCTTTTAATAAGAAATCAAAATTCTAAAGGCATACAGGTTCAGAGAAGTGACAGATTCTCCTGCAAGCAGTTTAGAACAGGACAGGAACATGTGGCTCACTGAATGTCGGACTACAACTCCCATCAGCCCTCGCCAGCATCGGCAGTGGAAAGGGATGATGGGACTTGCAGAGTGGGACCTATTTCCCACTCCCAGCTTCCAAAATTTACTAGGAAAGCTAGGCTGTTTGGAGAAGAGACGGAAAGGTAAAAAGGGTTCACCCATTAGCCCAGTCTGATCTCCCATTTCTGGACTAGCCAGCTCAGCAAAGCTGCCCAGACTGAAACAAAGAATAAGTTCCATCTCAGGCTAATTCTTCCTTTTGACTTCACAGAAAGCCCTCGTTTGGCAAACACAAGCATGCACGTACACGCACACGCACACAGACCTTCTGCCAGCAGCTCCAGTGTGCTAAAGTTACAGCCGTCAAACTTCAGCAGATCCACCCCCCAGCCGGCAAAGGTTTCGGCATCCAACTCATAGTAACCATAACTGCCAGGAAAGCCGGCGCATGTTTTGTTCCCAACATCTGCGTAGATGCCCAGCTTCAGCCCTTTAGAGTGGACCTGAATCACAAGGGAAAGATGCAAAATCACAGGAGTGGAAAACACTGTAATTTTTTTTTAAGCAAAGATCAAGTGAATTTGACCTGCAGAGTTTCTAGGCAGAGAAGCAGACTAAGAAAGGGTAGGAATTCTCTACAAAAAGGTAGGGTTGCACTCTGCAAAGGTGGTGAACATACACACAAGAAGAGAAAGGCTAGTGAAGGGGTGAGGAACATGTGGCCTCCAGATGTGATTGAACTGCAGCTTCACTCATCCCTAACCACTGGACATGCTGGCTAGGACTGTCAGAGGCTGCAATCCCCCAACATCCCAAGTGCCACTCAGAGTCCAAATTTCAACGGCTGCTAGACAGAATAGTGAAGTCTCCCTCTTCAGTGGGCATTTTACTTTTAAACAACAGATACTGGGGGCAAAGAAGGGGAGATGAGCTGTTTCCATCTTGCTTTTGAGATTCCAAAAGCTGCTTGGGAACCAGATGCTGGATCCAATCAAAGTTCAGGCTGATCCAGAAGAGCAATTCTCAGCAGTTCTAGATAAACACACTCGGAGTGGAGGGTGCTGGTCTTTGCCACTTTCAACCAGAGCCAAAAAGAGTTACTTCTTTTGAAAGAAATAAATTAACCCTTTAGCTCTGGTTGAAAGTGACAAAGATTACATCCAGAGGCAAGAGGTTGGGAGTTCAGTCTCCTACTGCAGTGGTCCCCAACCTTGGGCCTCCAGTTGTTCTTGGACTACAACTCCCAGAAGTCTTCACCACTACCTCTGCTGGCCAGGCTTTCTGGGAGTTGAAGTCCAAGAACATCTGGAGGCCCAAAGTTGGGGACCACTGTCCTACTGTACCTCCAGTGAGTAGAGCCAGCCTGGGTGGCCTTGGGCCAGCTGCACAGTCCCAGGGCACCCCCTAGAGGAAGGGAATGGGAAACCACTTCTGAGTACCCTCTACCTGGAAAACTCTGAAAAGGGCTGCCATAAGTCAGAACTTGACGGCTCATTTTTTGATGCTCAGCTCCCAGAATCCCCCAACCATGCTGCGTGGGAGTTGTCACCCAAAAAGAATAATTTTTCCACACTCTGCTTTTAACTCAGTCATTTTAAAAGCCAGCAGCTCAAGATAGACAGAGACAAGCCAAACTATGAAACTGCAGCTGGCCATGACAACTTTCTCACCTCCTTTAAAGGGAAATAAGATGTGAACACTGCCTTTACTGCACAGTTAAATTTGTTGTCAGCTGCCTTGAGTTGGAAAAAATCTCCAGGAAGAAAGGCAGCCAGCATCCACTCACATAGTCTGCCAATTTGCCGATCCCACTAGGGAAACGTTTTGGGTCTGGCTGCAGCCTGCCTTGCCCATCGCGGATTGGAGCCATCCAGCAGTCGTCAATACACAGGTATTGGTATCCGACATCTCTCCATCCCTCTGACACCATCAGATCAGCCATCTGCATAAACAGCTGCTCACTGCAGGAATGAGAACAGAAGGCCAGCATCTAACAGGGGATACAGAAGTCGGGGGGGGGGGGGGGAAGGAAAGGAACTCCACACCAGACAGGAAAAAAATTGATTCACTTGAAATGTGGTGCTGGAGGAGGGCCCGGATGGCCAGAAAGACAAACAAGTAGGTCCTAGATCAAATCAAGACTAAACTATCTCTGAAGGCAATAATGCTGAAGCTGAGGCTGGCCTACTTTGGGCACATCATGAGAAGGCAGGATTCTCTGGGGGGAAAAATAATAATGTTGGGAAAAGTGGGAGGCAGCAGGAAAAGAGGAAGATCACAAACGAGATGGATTGACTCCCTAAAGGAATCCACAGGCTTGAGTCTGAAAGAGCTGAGCGAAGCAGTTGAGGACAGGGCATTTTGAAAATCTCTCGTTCATAGGGTCACCGTAATTTGGAGGTGACTTGTCTGCACATAACAACACACAGTATCGGAGTGGTTAACTATATGTTTATTCTGAGTGGGAGCTGCTCTCCAGGGTATTAGAGAAAGCTATTTTTTGTTACCTGCTACCTCATTCTTTTAACCAGAAACCCCACGTGTTGAACCTGGAGCTTTCCACATGGAAAACAGGTGCCCTACTTCTGTGTTATGGTCCCTGCACGAAGTTAGAGGGTCAGCAACGAGGTCTGTACTTGGACACTGAACCAGCACATAGAAGTCAAGACCCTTTGACCAAGTGCTTTATGTCTGACCGTCTCTGTAGTTGCACCTGCCAACTTTATACAAAACACATCTATCTAGATCCAACTGTCTTGTTCATCAGACAGCCGCTGCAGTTTAATTGCAAGATTGCTGGATTATTAGCCGAGAGATCCAGGTTCAAGTCCCCTCAACTCTGCGGAGGGTCTTGACCCAGCCAACGGCTCTCAGACAGACCACTGGCAATCCCAACCCTCCTTCCTCAGATAAACACTGAAGAACTATATACAGTAGGACCGCCGTATCCGCTGGGGATGGGTTCCAAGCACCCTGCGTATAATGAAAACCACGGATAATAGCAAATGCTGTATATATAATAGTAAAAGGGGGGGAAATAGTTTTTCTGGATTTTTTTTCTTTTAATTATTTGTAATATTTTCAGACTGTCGATAAGTGAATCTGTGGATATTGATCCGTGGATAAGGGGGGGGGGTCCTACTGTAAAATTACCTCTACTTGCTCAGAAAGCATTCTGTGACTAGAAACACCCACCCCGCCTCCAAGCTGGAAGTGTGTTCCTGTTTCTGTAGAAAGATCACCACCCACAATGCTGGGAGAAAATAATCAACAGTCGACAAAGCGAAGATTAGCCTGAAACCTGCTGGGTTGCAAATACCGGTCCTCTGCGGGCACCGGATTCGGCGCAATGCTGCTTTTGGACTACAACTCCCAGTCAACGGCAACCCTCCTGAGGGCAGGATCGGTAGTTCCTATTCTAAATTCTGGCTGGCACTTTTCAGAACCTTTTCTCTTTCCTCGAGAGCCCGGCCGCTTGTCCCATCCTGAGGCTGAGGAAGGCGCTGGGCTGAAGGAGGACCGATCCCAGAGCCCATTCCCCTGCCGGGGAGGGCCCAGGCGGGGGAATCGAACTCGCGGCCTCTGAGCCCAGGGGGGGCTCTTCTTCGGGAGCAAGCCCCCTCCCACGCCCCCCCCCGGCCAGGTTCTACAGACGCGCCCCCCCCCCCACGCCCCGGGCAGCGGCCTCCACCTGCAGCCATCAACCCACCCCCCCTTTTTTTTTAAGGGCAGGGAAGCCGAGGGGGGTGCGCGCGTGTTATTCCAAGGGGGCCTCTGAGCGCGCCAAGAGGGCCAGCCACCGCCGTGAAGGCCCCGTCCCGTCCCGTCCCGACCTGATGCACCGCCGGGGCTCCTCGCCGCAGTCGGTCTGGCAGAGGAAGCGCTCCCAGTGCAGCCAGCCCATGGGCGGCGTCCGCGCCAGCCCGTTCTCCAGCGCCCGAGCCGGGCAAGCCGCCAGCCACACGGCCAGGGCCATGGGCCAGGGCGAGGGCGGCGGCCAGGCTCAGCGGCCCGCTCGGCTCCCTTCTCCCCCGCGGCATTCCCGCCTCTCGTCTTTCTCGCTCGGTCTTTGCCGCGGAATACGAGAGCCACCCATGGAGCTTCCCGGAAGAACGCCGCCGCAGCCCCTTCTAGCCTATGGCGCCCCCGCCGCTCCGCCCTCAGCCAATCGCAGGACCAGGCGAAGGCCCCGCCTGCGAGAGATTATCCAATCCCATCGTCTGGAAGCGCGCGGAGGGAGGGCGCTTCGAAGACCAGCGAAGAGGGCACTAAAACAGGAACAGGTTCCCTTACTGTAGGTGAAGGAAACGGGACCTCGTGACAGGGCGTGTCACGTGACAGGGCTGGGGAGGGAAACGATTAATCCTTCTGGCGCTGCAGCCCAGCTGTAATAAAAATATATACGTGTCTAATCTTCGTTTGTCAGGTTTTTGTCCAGCAAAAGACACTATCCTTAGTTTTATCGTCAAAAGAATAATTAGGAAAGTATATCAAAATTGTTACCAACACAACAATATCACGACTGCTAACAATGTCCTGTGTTTAACATTTGTATTAGCAACTTCTTTTTCTTTTTAAACTTAAGTACAAGGCAGACTTACGTTGTGGGACTTGGGAGATTCCAATTCCTGTCCCCCCTGAGCCCTGAAATTCTCTCTCTTACTAAGGAAGGAAAGTGATACTGATACAACACCTGTGAGCTCTGCTAGATCATGTTTCCTTCTTGAGGGCCGAGATGCTTGCTAGATGATCAGGACATCCTGAAAGCAAGTGCTTTTCTGTTTTTTGTCCTGAGCGTTTGGGTAGGTCTCTAAATCCAGAAACTCCATCTAGTTGCTGTGGTCCTCTACCACCATTCCTAGCTGGCTGGATGGCACCGTAGGTCAGTCGCTGGATTCTCCACTGCCACTTGTAGAAGAAGAGACAACCTGGATGAACTTTGGCAACGTACACAGACCCAGGGAAGAAGGGAACAGAAACCACTTCTGAGTATTCTATACATAGGAAACTCTGGATGGGGTTACTATAAGTCAGCATCAACCCGATGGCACCTTATTATAGCCACTGACAGATCCAATTTCCATGCATTTGTGACTGCTTCTTCAAAAGGCATCAGTTATGAGTAGGCATCACCACCTCTTGTCACAGTGAATTGTGATCAATTGTTAGCTTAAGAGAGCACAAGTGAGCTACAACCCATAGTAGTTTATGCTGAATAAAATTTGTCAGCTTTTTAAGGTGTCATCAGACTGCTGTTTTTACTGCAAAGGACTAATACAGCTACCCTACTGGAAGTTTTTTGTGGTTTTTTTTTTGGCTTGGCTTGGCTTCAGTGCACTCTGCACTAAAAATTATTAAGAGTTTGTAGACTTTACTCTGCACAACTTCTGCAATTTAGTTCCTTCCTGTTTCTTGGCTACAATATTTTCCCACATCTTGTTCACATTTTCAGGCTTCTAATCGGTAGACTCTAGTCTAGCCCACAAAACTTTACGGCAGGACAAATGTGTTTGTCTTTAAAATCAACAATACCCTTGGAGGGGGATGTGGCTTTTGTTGTTGCAACAAACTAACACACTATGTTAGTCTGTTGGATGATATTTTCAAATAGATTTGTTCAGGAAGAATTGTTGCACCTTGACCTTCAGAAAAACAAACACAGTTGTAATAGTTCCTGTTTAAAACAAAAGGGAAATAAATGTTTAAAGTACGCTTTCAATATTACTAACAGAATTGCCATGATGTATCATTTTAGATCCCCAGAACAAAGCACGAAACCTAACTTCTTGCACTTTGAACTTCAGTTGGAAACAAGCACTGGATTGTTATGTATTGGTGCTTTTTAGCAACTGCACTGCATTTTTAAAGCTTTGTACAGTCTACCCAGAGAACTTCTGTTAGTGGGTGGTTTAAAACTAGAATAAATAAGAATATAAATAAAAATGGTTTGACTAGGAAATGACTCACAAAGCACATCATCAAATGGGCAGAATACTTTTCTTGAGTTCTCTTAATTCTCCTACCTCTGCTTAACCCTCACTGTTAAAAATCAGGCCACAAAAGATCACATTCCACCTCTAATGGCAGAGATGGTTAAACAAAGTCACAAACAGCATCTTGACAGCAGTTTCACATCAAATGTAGCTATCGCTGTAGAGTCATATGTCAGGTAAGCAAGCATATCTGGCTTGTGTTCTGCCACTAACAGGGCAATATATTCCGAAGACATGTGTAAAAGACTAAAAAGAGGGGTCAACTAAACACACATTTACAGACAAAGCTCACCAAGTCTATTCAGAAGTGCAACTGAGTTCAGCAAGATTAACTCACAAACATATGGGTATGGAATTGGAGCCCTAAGATATTCCACTTTTATTTATGCAGTTACTTTGAATTATTTTGAAAATTGCACCAATGTAATTTTTATAGTTCAGGCTTTGGCCTTATTCCAACTGTTCATCACAACCAAATAGAACCAATGCATCAATGGAACTTACGTGTTGACATTAATGAGTTCCACTGATTCAAGAGGTCTACTCTCCATGGGACCAGAGTACTTTTTGCCAGCTTGTGCACAAGCCAGAAGACCCTAAGCTATCTCCTCCTTTATCTGGGATTCAATTAAGATCCTCTGGTATGTTTTCCTAGATAACCTTCCCTGACCTTGGGCTCTCCAGATGTGTTCATAGAAAATCCCCAGAACGTCTCCCACAACCTATGGGCCAGGTTTACATATCTGCTCTTTTGTCCTAGGCAGAACTTCTCCAAGTCACATGACAGCCTTGCTGGACCCAGATCTGGAAACAGTATGGCTACCAGATGGTGTTACCCTTTTCTCCTCCAAGTCCACTGCGGAATTCATCAGAAGATAAGAACCTCACAGCACATTATAAGAAGACGTTTATTTTCGCCCTTCCACCATGATGATGTGATAGCCAAACTTGGTCTTGACAGGAGGGTCTGTATATACTGGCTTATCCATGCTGCTGACAGGCAAGGCAAAGGCTGCATCCTGGAAGGGTCCCACCATAGAACCTCTGCTCATCCAGCCCAGGTCTCCCTGCAAAAGAAGCACATTCTGAGTCTGTCTGAGCTCTGCAAACCAGGCAGAGCGCCGACACCCGGATCTTCAGAATGACCTTTGTGTGACCAGAACACCAAGGGCCCAGATCCAAAGGAACAGATGTAGGGGAAGGAAGCAAATAGTTGCTTTAATGCATAGGTCAATACACTTGAGATTACCCTGCCCAAGAAAATTCTCTCTCAAGTTCTGACAAATACACATCTACATTTCAATCGCAGTAGATCAGAGATTGTAACAGGTAGGGCAAGAGATGGCTTCTAGGGAACCCATGAGTGTCAAAATGGTGAGAGAACCAGTGGCATGTATTGGCGAAAATGATGGGCAAGCAGCTCTGGAAATCTAGTTTGAAAGCTCCAATTGAGGAATGAAAAATTCCTGGCCCAGTCACTCTCACAGCTGGCCCCCCTATCTCTTTTTTTTTTAAATATATTTTTTTATTTTTCAACATAAAATTTACAAATATATAAAGACAGCATCATATATAAAATAAGAAACATATTATAAAGCTTAGCCTACAAGCATTCTTATTTACTGATATACTTCTTCCGGCGAGATCTTCTCCATATTGTTCATTTTAGTTCTATTTATTACGGGACTTTTGCTTTCCACCATTCATAAAATAAATTCCAGCTTAGGTAGAAAGTTGATTTTTCTTGTCCTTTTAATCTCTTTGTTAGTCTATCCATTTCTGCGCATTCTAATATTTTTTTAATAATCAGGTCGTCCTTTGGTGGATTTCCCTCTTTCCAGGCTTGTGCCCATAGTAATCTAGCTGCTGTCAGAACATGTGATATTAGGTAGTAGCTTTGCGTATTTATATTATTTGGTAATAATCCCAATAAGAATATTTCTGGTTTAAATTCTATTTCTTGCTTGGACATTTGCTTAATCCACATATGAATTTTGATCCAATATTTTCTTGCTATGTCACATGTCCACCATGCATGGTAGTAAGTTCCTTCCTGATTTTTACATTTCCAACATTTATTTGACATATTTGGAGAGATTTTTGCAAGTTTGGATGGAGGGAGGTGCCATCTATAGAACATTTTATATAAATTTTCTTTATAGGAGGTTACTAATGTTAGCTTATAGTTTTTTGACCACATTTGTTGCCATTTTTCTAGTTCTATACTATATCCAAAATTTTTAGACCATTTTAACATTGTCTCCTTAACTTCTTCGTCTTGTGTGTCCCATTGCAATAAAAATTTATACAATTTTTGAATTTGTTGTTTTTCTGTGGTGAGTAATATTCTATCAAATGTTGTATATTCTTTGGCCCCCCTATCTCAACGCCCTGTTTTAAGGAGAAGGTGGGAAGGAGAGGCTTTGAGCTTACTGGCAGAAAAGTGAGATGTAAATGCATCTGATAACGACAAATAAAAACTCTTCCTGATCTACCACAAATTGTTCAACAATCTACCAGTAAATACGATCTACCTTCTGCCCATCCCTTATTCTTAAAAAATATCTGTTCTTACAGTTATTATTATTATTATTATTATTATTATTATTATTATTATTATTATTATTATTATTATTATTATTATTATTATTATTATTATTATTAGTTTTATTTATCTGCTGCATTTCTCCCAACAAGGGACCCAAAGCGGCTCACAACATTAAAATTCACACAATTAAAAACATAATAAGTTAAATATTAAAAGATAAATTAAACAATATATGATTTAAAATACAATTAAAAGATTAACACATGAAAACATAAAAATATTAAAATTATCTGCTAAAATGGGGTTCAGGGACTCAGTTATAATTGTTAAAAGCCTGCCTGAAGAGATGGGTCTTTAGCTTTTATACAGTTATACCTCACAGGTCCAATCCTCATTCTAAAATGCTGAAATCTGCTTGCTTCTACCACCAGATCCTTAACGAAGCTTGAAAAAGTTACCCTTTTGGACTATAAACTTTGATCCCGACACAGTTTTGCTCTTCTCGTAGGAGAGACTACCAAGAAATCAAAACTAATTTCTGTACTCTGAAGGTTATTCTACAAAACTGTATGTACAGCAATGGTAATGTATATCAGTACATATCCCTGGGCACATATTTTATCTGGCTCAGTTACTTTGCTATCAGCAAAGAGCTTTGCTCCAGACTAGAGATGGGGGTATTCGTATACGAGTATCCCCCCACAGGTGCAGATAACAAGGGTCCGGCCCCCTGGGACCAGACCGACCACTCACGATTCTGCCGTTGCCGCGGGCTCCGTACTCCCTTCCTATCACTCCGGAGCTCACAGTGGATTAGCCACTCCTGGCAGAAGGCGGGATGATGAGCCTCTCTGACAGGTTGAAGAGTGGCTAATCCATCACGAGCAACAGAGAGATAGGAAGGGACTGCGGAGCCCGCGGCAGCGGCAAAATGGTGACTGGTCGGTCTGGCCCCAGGGGGCCGGACCCTCGTTATCTGCACCTGTGGGGGGATATTCGTATACGAATACCCCCATCTCTACTCCTGACCATTGACACCCACATCTCAATTCACTCAGCAGTTCAAAATCGGGCAGTGGATGCCCTCACAATCTCTCACCCAGAGAGTGGGAAATGGCAGCTGTATGTGGCGCATGCTAGCTGCTGCCCTCATTCTATTCCAGTTCAAGAAAACAGAAAGAGGCACATACCCCTTGCCTGGCTTTGTCTTCACTATACTGGGAGGCTACTTCACTAAAGCGCACTCCTGCCTTTAGTTTCTCCAAAGCCTCCAGGGCTCTGCTGTGCTTCTCACACAGAATATGCCTCACCTGAAAAAGCACAATAACAGTTAGATACAACACAAAAACAGAGAGAGAGATGCTTCTAGCATATCAAATCAACAAGGTTTATATTTTTGTTTTCTTTACTGATTGCAAGTCAAACAGGTTAAATCAGATTCCCATCACTCTGCAGCATGAAAACATTCTCTGGAAACATCTCCAATTCAACTTGTTCTAGAAAACCTAAAGCAATGCTGCTTTGTTTCCTGCCTCTTCCCTTCTCTTAATATTTTCAACAATACTGATAGGCGGTAATCACAATATTTCCTTCTACCATGACACTTTTTTTTGGACAAAAGTGCATTCTCTGGAAACTATCCAAGAGGACTAAAACACCCACCTTCACAGAACTGCCACCTCCTTTGGGACCTTGAGCCTTCTTATCAGCAGCACTGCTATCAGAAGATGCTCCACCTTTGAAAACATAACAGTGAGTTGCTCTGGATCAGCAAGACTATCTTCCCACTATTTGTGCTCACATAATGTGCGTGATCAGTGCTGAGCTCAGTATCAAGCACAACCCCAACTTGAAGAGATTCGTCCTGACCTGACCTGACCGACTCTATCTGGTGCAAAGCCAGGCCTGTGCCCCTACCTCATCTTAAGCAATAAGTGGGAACATACAGAAACATGACAAAGTGGAGGCCTTGAGCCTGCCTCCTATCCTATTCACTCACCCAACACTTTTTAAACATGTGCTTATTATCCAGCCTGAAGACTTCTGCGAAGAACACAAAAAGGATGTTCCTTATTTTATGACATTTTTGTTGGTGCCAGTAATAGTGTTCTAATTGCAGCCGACAAAAGCCCTATGCATCCCAGCGGCTAGTTTGTATTATCTATAGCCAACCTTCTCCTCCAACCCTCAGCATCCCTGGCTAGCACAAACCTGGGAAAAGACCGATGTATACTGTAAACAAGAACTAGTTCAGAATTACGGAACTGTTTTACTGCTCAAAACAAGCAAAGTTGCAGAACCCGGCATTTCACGCACAGCATCAGAATTCTCTGCAACCCATCCTAACGTTTAACCCTCTCTCGAAGTGTTTTAAAATGTTAACAGCAACCTGGCAATTTCTCCCACAGGAGTGGGCAAGGATGACTCTCCAGGTAATGTTGAGACAACCACTCCCATCCTCCCCCACCGTGGGCAACAGCTAATAGGAACGGCAGTACAACGACGTCGAAAGAGCTCTAAAAGGTGTGTGTGTGGGGGGGGGGGGGCTATCAGTCTATTTATTCTTTTCTGGGAGGGGGAAGAATGGAGGAAATGCAGGATAGCTCAGTGGGTTAGAGAGAGGTTGGGAGATCGATTCCCCACTGTGCGTCCTTGATGGAGGCTGGACTCGATGATCCATAAGGGTCCCTTGCAGTTCTAAGATCAAGATCATCATCATCATCATCATCATATTACTAGAGACCCGGACTCCTAGGTTCCTTCGTCTCAGCGAAACCAGGGGTCGAAAAAGAAGCGAGGCAACCCGGGTTCTCAGCCTCTGGCTGGCATTTATTTCTACCCCTTTTCCTGCTCACCTTTCCCTCCTTTGCCGCCGCTTTTCCCTTTTGGGGGCATGTTTACCACTCCTTCCTCCTTGCGGCAGGCGGCAGAGGCGCTCCCAGGTGTCGTCATCGAACGCGACGGGAGCAGGGAGGCCCCCGTTTCCTTGGTGAGGGCAACCGAGGCGGTGCCTGCAGTCGAGGCTGACCTGTGCGTTTGCACATACAGTATACGCAATTCTGCCGGCCGCTTGATTGTCTCGGGGTTAGGATCTGGGGATTCATTTGTCCGCTAAGGCGAAACAGTCGCCCCATTTCATTTCAGGGCTCCGTTCCCTTCGGCAGCACTTTCACGGGTCTTTCCACCCCAGAGACTGGGCGCTAAAGAGGTTGCTGGGTGGTTATTGCAAAATACAAATGCAAGAGTAGTCGGATCGCTTTATAGACCACTAAAAAATTTTATATATTCATATAGTTTGCGAGCTTTCGTGGATCAGGAAGGATCATCCATTTCGTCAGGCGTGTACGAGTGTACATTGTTCACACTGGTGCACGCCTGACGAAGTGGATGATCCTGATCCACGAAACCTTGCAGATTGTATGATTTTATTTTTATTTTTTATTTAGTGGTCTATAAAGGTATCGCCTAAGAGAGTCCTAATAATAGCTTCCTCCATACTTGAGGCCCACTGGCAGGACCTCAAGTTGAAATTTCTCAAATTAGTAAGTGCAGCTCAACTTACCACCTTCATATCTTGAGCCTAGCAGTTTTTCAGCGTTATTATTTTAAACCACTATTCTCTGTTATGGGAAATGAATGTTCTTCCTGATTTTCATCTCCCTCACAGAAAAACCAGGGACATCCACCTCAAACATGCTCCTCTCACTATTGTTATTTTCCTCAGCCACACTGCAAGACCAGTCATTCCAAGCCAGCAGAAATACATACAAGAAGTGCATGCAAGAAAGATTACTTCCAAGAAAATATGGGCTAAGTGACTTAAAAAACTCAAATGACCTTTAAAAATCATAGCAGAGAAGCATTGCCCACACAGAGCAAAACTCAACAAACCATCTGGGAGATTAGCAACAAGAGTTCAGTTAAAAAGTATGCATCAACATACTAAGCAAGCAAGCAGCACACGCAGAGTAAAATGGGATATTGTACAGGCTTTGTATTACCAGAGTGAAATAGTATGGTTGAAAACTTTAGTATTTGATGTTTGATGTCTAAAGGAAGAAATGGCAAAAAGACAGATGATAAGGTGCTTGAAATGCTTTCAAAACTGGTCAAAGCGCCCATGCCAGGAGATGCCTCCTGGGCTACTGGCCATCGGCTCCTTTGGCTAGTGATTCCAGTCCCAAAGAGAACTCCATACTCCCATAGACGGGCTGGGATTTTTAAACCACCCACTCATGGCTTACCAGGAAAAAATAATTATCCTGCTGCTCGTTAGGTGAGACAGGGAAGAGCAAAGGCTGTTGAGGGCTGCTTGTTCCCTTATTTCTGGCAGAAAGAAAATGTCCTGGAGCAGGAGGGACAAAATGGCCTCCACTTTCCCACACTTGTCCGTGGGCAGAAATGCCTTAATCCAAAGCCATAGCGATCCATGGGGATACTCTCTGCACATCCACGTCCTTAGAAGGAGCCCGAGTCCGGGACAGGTGCAGGGGACCCAAATAGTGCCAATAAGATAGGGAGAGGGGAAGTTGACCCTCTTCTCCCACTGTTTCTGCCTGACCTAGTGGGGAGTGACTTGAGATACCCCAGTGCAATGCGGCAGAGCTTCTTCCAGACCTTTAGGGCAGGAAAACGGATGAGGACGACGAGGTCTGCTCAGGTCCCTCGTCTCCTCAAACAAGCATCCAAAGAAGAGGGAGGAGAAGGAAAAAGATCCACTCCCCCCCAACTAACCCCCCAGGACCCAATTTCTTTAGACACTCATGGACAGGTACAGGAGCTTGGAAAGAGTCCACCTGGGTCAGTTCAGAGTTCAGTCCATCCTGATCTCTTGGCAGTGGTCCAGGCATGGGGCTAACCCCACCCAAACATCTCTGCTTCTTACAACGTTAACCTTTGGCTCTTCTTTCTTCCAGCGGGAGAGGAGGTGGTGCACCTGTTTGTGCTGTGCAGGCACCCCAACAGTGGAAGAGCTGGCTCCTGAACCTCCCAGGTAGGACCGCAAACAGATGACATACTGCCATTCCAAACATTTCCTATAGGCCAGAAGACCCGTCCAGACTATAGACCAGTCCAGATTTGGACTGGATTCCCCGCCTCCAAGGGGAATCCAGTCCAAATCCACATAATTTGTAACCAGCAGAGAAAAGGGAAGGAGAGGACATAAAGCTTGGAAGTGAGGAATGGAAAGAAAAAACAGGATTGTTCTCACTTCCTTACCCTTGGGGGAGATGAGAAAGACTTGGACATGAGGAAGGAGGGGAGGGTCAGGTACATGGAGATCTTTGTGACTGACATCTAGGCAGATCTTAGGTGGCCCTGCTCTCCTTGGGATGCTGGCAATTCTCTCCCCTGAAAATAACTTCTCCCAGCTCTGCAACTAAATATGTTTTGGCTCAGGGGGTCTCTTCTTATCAGCTCTTCGGTGATATGGACCACTGGCTCCTTTGGCCCCTGGTTCCAGGAGAGACCTCATCATCACCAAATTGTGGTCAGTCAACTGTGGCTTCTTCTAGCAATCCAATGAAGTTCTTACGACTTCGGTTTCTGACCTGTTTTCTTCGCATCTCAGCATTTCTAAGGAACAAGAGGAGCAGCAGAAGCAGAAAGAAGAGGAACAATCACCTGAGCAGAAGGAGCAAGACCAAGGGGAATAGCCACCACTAGGGGCCTCAGCCTCCTGGGTAAGAAATGCAAGGATGTATTTTCTCCCAGTGGGATGTCCCCTTTCCCTCCCGCTCCACAGCTTGCTGCAGAAAGGCCAGCACTGTGCTTAGTGAGATTGGCTTAGATTCAGGGCACACAAACAATGTAGACAGAAACAGGCAAGAGAATTCCTGCTCCTGGACTGGAGGAAAGCATTGAGAGCCAGAATGTTGCCACAGAGAGGTACCTGTGATTTGCTGCTTCTCCCTTGCAATGTTGCTTCTGTCCAACACTGCAGGGTTCTTAAGCCTCTTTCAAGTCGGAAACATGCACATGGAGGAGAGAAACTGGGCAGTCCGTGGTTTTGTAGTGGGAAACAAGGCTGTTGGGGGCAGATGAGAGCCCCTTTCCTTTGTTCCTGTGGGTTAGCCACCCCATTTGCCCCCATCACCTTTAGTTAGAGCAGGGGTCACCTTTTGGACTAGGAGAACAGGGGGGATTCAGGGTGAGTGTCCGCAATTCTAATTTATTCTTCTTTTTAATCTACAGGATTTGTTGTTGGTTGAAGTGCCAGAGAGCAGCAGGAGCAGCCTGGATATCTCCCTGGCTGACCTTCCCTCTGGTGGTTTGGAAAGGTCCTCGTTTCCAAGCTCAGGGGGATAGGCAGGGATGCCCTGGTTTGGCCCATGCACCGGCCAAACTGCCCCCCGACTTCCCCTTAACATTAGAGCTAGGGCAGCAATAGGGATTGTCAGGAAAATGTAGGGGCGTAGTAATGCTTTCTGTAGGCTGGTTCCTGTTGAGCAAAGAATGGGAGGTACTGGTTCACTTCCTGATCTACTTCCAGCTTTTTGGGACAACAGCTGGAACCAGGATTCAGGAGTGATTGCTGGAGCCCTGGATTCATCCAGTGGGGCTCTTATGGCTTCAGTTTCTGACCTGTTGTTTCATCTTCTCACAGTATCTACAGTGCTCTCCAAGAACCCAAGCCAGAGAACTTTAGGCATATGTATATACTGTATGCATATACTTTTTGGATATTGTGTATTTTATGTAAATATATATTTTTATATCGGTCAATGACCATAATAAAGTTTATCTATCTACTTCATGCTAGGCATATGCTACACTTCTGAGCTAATGTCACCTCTCATTTCATCAGCACCTTGCAGATTATGTGAGAGATTTCTAGATACTGTGCCTGTGAAGATGTCATCCAGTTGAAGAAATGATGCAGGCCACTTCTAGCTGCATTTACTCAGGAGAACTTCCTACTGATTTCAATGGGACTAATAACCCTCTGTATATTGTCTCCCTGCTTATTTAACTTATATGCAGAATACATCATGCGAAAGGCTGGACTGGATGAATCCCAAGCCGGAATTAAGATTGCCGGAAGAAATATCAACAACCTCAGATATGCAGATGATACCACTCTGATGGCAGAAAGTGAGGAGGAATTAAAGAACCTCTTAATGAGGGTGAAAGAGGAGAGCGCCAAAAATGGTCTGAAGCTCAACATCAAAAAAAACTAAGATCATGGCCACTGGTCCCATCACCTCCTGGCAAATAGAAGGGGATGATATGGAGGCAGTGACAGATTTTACCTTCTTGGGCTCCATGATCACTGCAGATGGGGACAGCAGCCATGAAATTAAAAGACACCTGCTTCTTGGGAGGAAAGTGATGACAAACCTAGACAGCATCTTAAAAAGCAGAGACCTCACCTTGCCGACAAAGGTCTGCATAGTCAAAACTATGGTTTTTCCAGTAGTGATGTATGGAAGTGAGAGCTGGACCATAAAGAAGGCTGACCGCCGAAGAATTGATGCTTTTGAATTGTGGTGCTGGAGGAGACTCTTGAGAGTCCCCTGGACTGCAAGGAGAACAACCCTATCCATCTTGAAGGAAATCAACCCTGAGTGTTCACTGGAAGGACAGATCCTGAAGCTGAGGCTCCAATACTTTGGCCATCTCATGAGAAGAGAAGACTCCCTGGAAAAGACCCTGATGTTGGGAAAGTGTGAAGGCAAGAGGAGAAGGGGACGACAGAGGACGAGATGGCTGGACAGCGTCATCGAAGCTACCAACATGACTTTGACCAAACTCTGGGAGGCAGTGGAAGACAGGAGGGCCTGGTGTGCTCTGGTCCATGGGGTCACGAAGAGTCGGACATGACTTAACGACAAAACAACAATAACCCTCTGTGTGCACTGGGTTGCAGCCTGCATTGTTTGACCATGAGTTCACGGCACAGAACACACACACACAAGATCAGGTAAGGTTGCATAGAAATGGGTGGTGCAATCTTGCATCCACATGCAAAGATTGGGTAGTTTCAGGTCAGGAAATTATACCTCACCTCAAGTGACTCTGGCTGCAGTCACAGCAGGGAAATGTCATCCATTTCTAACTATACTATCCATACCTTTGTTGTAATTCATCACGGTCACATGGTGTATATATATATATATATACCTGGGTGAACATCCCAATGTATTTTAAGGTTACCAATTCATTTTCTTCCATTTGAATCATTATGACTGTGTTACCAATTTATTTTCTCTCTTGTTTTATGGGGTACCGCAGCCCCTTAACTTTAATGAAAAATAAATGATACATCAGTATGTTGGGTAGTGTCTCCTGATGGGTAGAATTTCCTCTGTTGCGCCAGTGCCTCTGGAAGCAATGCATTGCGCTCAATGGACCCAGTACCCCCACCCAGGGCTGTGTCACTTACCAGACAGTAGGTGGAGTGATGCAACACCCACCAATGCCTTTAAAGCTGTTGACATAAGTTTACCAACGTATTGATACTCCAGCCGTGGGGGGGGGGGGGAATAGAGAGAGGGGCTTTTTAAAAAGTATTTATAGGACATGTGCCATACCACTAAGGAATATATCATAATGCCACCAGAACAAAAACAAAAACCCAGAAGCCTCCCAGCGAGTGGGAATTGAATTTCAGTTATACTGCTGCTGGTAAAATGAACTGCTAATGGCTATGAATTGTGTGATTGCAAAATTAAGCTACGGTCTAACTTGGGCACAAGTAGGGAACAATTCCATTGTGTGATCACACCCTCTGTTTAGCCCAATCAAGATTTTTCCCCCTTTGAAAAGAAAGAATTCTCAAGAACATTAAGTGGCTGACGGGTTGTCCCTTTGGGGAAGTTTCTTAACTATCTCGAACTTCTTAATGGTTTTGAGAAATGCTGATACATTAGCCATAATTAAAAAGAAATGCAAAACTTTCTCTCCTCTGCCCTCCAAAAGAGAGTCAAGCAGAAGTTTTCAATTTTTCCGAGACTGTTAAGACTGTCTCCAAAAGGACAGCCTGTTTGCCACTTGGTTTGATCCCAGTGACTACACACACTGCAATTGAATTAAAATGGAGCACTCCTACTGCACCTAAAAACTGTAGCCCCTGGGCAGTCAGTCAGAAAGGTGTCAGCAGAAATGCTCTGGATTGGCATTGGCGTTGTCCAGTTGCCGGCAAAACGAATGAACCAGCCCATCCCCAGTGCAAACCTAACAGTGGGACAAATGCTGGCTGTCTTGCGGGCTCTCTGCCCCTTTATTGCTTTCCCATTCTAATCCCGCCATATCTGCAGTTTCCTTACTGGGATAAGGAGCATCTTGAGGCAGCCGGAGATTTAGTCCAGGAAACAGCAGCAGGGAAAGAGAGCTTAAAAGCCCCCCACCAGCAACACAGCCCCAACCAAATCCTCCTTTCCTTACAGCTGCCTTGAAATGAAATGTAAAGAGACAAGATATGACCACTATTCTCACACAGTCTGGAAAAATAATGGTCTTTCTGGACTACAACGCCAAAAATCTCCCAACCAGCATGGCTGTGGATATATTCTGGGCGCTGTAATCAAAACCAAATATATTCTAAGCTTTGAGTTCTCTAGTATTTTATTTATTCTGACGGTTACAATCGTCTGCCAGGACCACAGCTCCCGCATTTCAAGATGGAGAGGCAGGAATCCCATCTTTATGCAAATCAACAAAGGCGCCAAAGGAAGCCTGAGAGGAAGTTGCTCAAAGAAGTCCTGCACAGGTCTCCACAGAAAGTAGCCACATCGAACTCTCAGAAACAGACCGCCATAATAGGGCTGATCCTGCCCAACTGGAGGTGAAGGATTCAGGAAACAGAGCAATCTCCGCACTGGCATGAAATATCAGATATTATTACTTTCTCTCTTTTGACATGGAAAAGTCAGGGTCCCTCTGGTATACACTCACCCAAGAAACCAATTCTGCTGCAAAGACCTTAGTTTCTACTTGTAAACATGTCTCTTTTATTATCAAGTGATGCTTGGAGTTTTAAAAAAGTGTCATCCGGTTGCTCAATATTCTATTTTAGCACTGCTCTCAAAAAGTCAAATCTTTCTGAGGACAAACAGAGACTTGAGAATGCCATGTACAAACAAGCTATGAAAATGTGTTTTGTTGTTGTTGTTTTTGTGTGTGTGTTTTTAAGCCAACAGTATTTGTAAAAAGTATCAAAGATCCAAATAACAGTGTTTGGACTGATCCCAGAATGAACCGTTGCAAATGGGCTCAGTTTGTTATGAACAAACAATCTCAAAAGAGAAACAAACAAAAGACAACTGGAATATTTGCACAGCCCTTAAGAATTGGCCCCACGTTTTCCTGATGCTGTTCAAGGACTGCAAGGCAAGCGGCTGCTGTGGCAGCAAAGAACCCAGATCTGTGCAACATGCGGGCTTTTCATTCCCGCCCCCCCCAGCAACCTGCACATCTTGGGGAATGGCAGGCGTCCCAAAGTCCTAACTTGGCTTCAAGGTCATGTCGTCATCTTCAACCCCTCAAAGCCACAGAACTTCCATCTTTTTTCTAGGCTTGCACCAACTCCACTCAGCTCCTGCTTGAAGGTGTGCTGGAGCCGTGTCATGAGAGCTTCCACTTCACTAGCGCAAATCTACAAAAGAGAAGCAAGGCGCATCACAGCAAATAGCATTGCTCAAAATAAAAGGGATTGAACCTGCCATCTTTCTAAAAAGGTTCTATGTTAGACACCTTGTGTGATGTTAAGAATTCCAGGCTCCAAACACACACACAACCACCAGCCAGTCATGGCTAGTTTGAATGACAATAGATTCCTGGACTCCCTTAGCCACATATAACAGTCCTATACTTTGTCAGTCATTTATTCTAGCTTACTATACGCCATCTCCTTGTCACTTTCTTTCCTTCTGTCCATTGCCAGCTGCTCTTCTGGTGGACAATGGAACTGAGGGAGGACAGGAGCCTGCCGTGGATCGTGCACAGATCGTGTGCGGGCAGGGCTCTCACCAAAACAGAATAACTCATTTGTGTGTTACAGAGACTACAAATAAGAAACGTAGCATGTGATTAGACAGTTAAGCTATCCCAGGCTGGATCAGGCCAAACGGAGTCTGTTACCCGCCCCCCCCCCCTTGCAGGGAGCAGGGGAATGCTCCAATTCTTTTCATTTATAATATATCACTTCATTGTCTTGCTATTTAAGTGATATAGCACTGAACTGTTGGGTGAAACGGCTGCTTTGATTCAGTATCGGTGATCACACATGCCAGAAACCAAAGTAAAACAGAGCAATCCCACCCACACTAAAAAAAACAACAAAAAAAAAACAGTAGCCCCTGCCAGCGATCCAAAAGAGGTGGGTAGAGTCGGGCTGGTTCACGACTGCCCACATCTCATGCGGTCACCAAGAAATGGAGTGGTCATTTCCAAAGTGGTCCAAAGGCAAGAGCCGTCTCATACTCCTTGCCCCCCACAATATAACATGGAAAATGGAGGTGGACCCGTCAGCCCTTGGAAAGTCAGGTGAGGCACCTTGACTGCCTCTAGTTTGAGGTGCCTTTAAATGTGCCACAGATGGTCTGGAGCGCACCCTTAAATCTGCCCAACAGACGGCGGTGCCAGCACTTACCTTACTATCAAGGCGCTGGAGGTAGGAACAGATATATTCAATGCTTGCTCCAAACGGGTGGACGTGCAGAAAGGTTGAGATTATCCCTAGAGAAACGTTTCCAGAGTTACTTCCAGAACTCAGAGGTCAGCAGAGCACAAACTCATCTCCGACAAGACTGCTTCTAAACCCCCGGAGAGAAACCTCAGAACGCCCACACAACAGAGTAAAGCACATCGGAGGGGGTTTCCCTCAGGAGGCTCCAACCACTGCTCATCCACATCAAGACCACTTGCTGTTCTTATTATGTGCCTTCAAGCTGCTTATGGCTTAGGGCAGCCCTAAGAATGAGTGACCTCCCAAAACCCCTGTCATCAGCCGCCCTGCTCAGCTCTTGCAAACCCCAAGCCCCATATGGCTTCTTGACAGGATGCACATTTGAAGGAAGCAGAGGAACTTTGCTTCTAGAGCTGTGAGAAAGGCTGGTTGGCAGGGTTTTTTCACAGCCTAGTATGTTACAGTGGGACTCAACCTGGGTGAGGCTGTGCCTTTGGATCAGAAGCCACAGATGCTAACACCTGCTTTTGCTTCAGGACCATGTCATTGTTTCTCCTCAATGGAATGGCTTTTCTTTGGATGGTACCTTCAGTCTTTTGAAGAAAAAGGCCAATTTGCTTTACAAGAATGTTTGGAATCAG
Source organism: Intellagama lesueurii (assembly GCA_037013535.1). Taxonomy (NCBI): domain Eukaryota; kingdom Metazoa; phylum Chordata; class Lepidosauria; order Squamata; family Agamidae; genus Intellagama; species Intellagama lesueurii. Next base: position 22,293,174 of record JBAJHW010000010.1, on the reverse strand, counting down.
TCTTGTAAATAACTATCCAGAAATTACTACCCTGCCAAAAATTGTACTAGGTCTTTGAGGGGGAAGCAAATGGAGAGTTTCAGTTTAATGTTTGGCTTTAGGGCTTGGTTTTTAGGTGCTGAGGAGAGATGGGTTTGGCTTATTCACTTTTAGGTTTGTAGGCTCGTGCTCAAATACGAGGAAGCTTTAAATACAAAAATAAATTAGACTGTGTACAGTATATTTCAAAACGTATTCAGGAGGTCTTGTCATCTTCAGTTTATAAAGCTGGTACCTTTTTACCTCATGTCCACATAGCTAGGTGGCAATCTATGCTTTGCACAAAAGAGAGCCCAGGTTCAGCCGAGGGATAGTCTGTACTTCTCACAAAATAGGTCCCAGGTTCAACTCCTGGGTTCAACTTCAAGTTAGACAAGTATTTGGGGGAGAAACACATCTCACACCCTGGAAGGCCACTGCCAGTCAGAGTACCTCAACATGGCTGCCTGGAGGCAATTTCATGTTTTCATGGCTTTTCTAGGAAGGTTCATAGTTCAGTGGTGGAGCAAATGTTTTGCATGCAGAAGATCCCAAGTTCATTTTCCGGGATCTCCAACCACAACTGAGAAAGACCCTGTCTGAAATCAAGGAAGGCTTCTGAAGCTAGAAAGAACAAGATAGGACAGTTTCCCCTACTGAAGTCTGGCAGGCCTTAACCATATTGTGGCATAGTCTCTTTACCTACTAATAATGCTTCCCTTTCCGACTTGATAGGGTTGGTGCTAAATCCTCTTTCAAGCACGCTCTCCTTCTCCTGGCTCACTGAGCACATCGGCGACAAAGTGTTAGTCTGAAGATAATTATGGACAATTAATTTCTCACACAGAGCTTCTGTCGTAGCCACCTGCCAATTAACACATCCATTGCTTCTTGTACAGTGCAAAAATAAGTATCTGGTAACAGACAGTTAACTGTTAAAAACTACAGGATGAACACAGTGCAGGTAAGGAAGGGAAGATGAGAAATATCTCAGATCTCATTCCCAAGTAAAACAACAGACTCTGCCTGCCACCCTCCCCAATACTAACTTGCTTACACTTCACAATGGCTACTAAATCCAACTGCTCGTCCCAACCAAAGTAGATCCATGGAAATAATTCCCAGTGTTATATCAGCATTGATATAAACACCATTCATTCAATGGATCAAATCTAGCTGGGCGTATCAATTGGATTTCAGCCTATGAATTTTTCACACATGTTTCATGGAAAACAAAAGGATATATCTATTTGTCCAACAATAAGTCACATCTCTGTTAACAACAGAAAGCCAAAATCACCCACTGAAGGCCAGGGCTGAGTAATGGGTGCATTTTTCTCCACAACGTGTCATTAATGAGTAGAAATCATTAATCATAAGCCTCTAGAGCAGTGGTTCCCAGTCATGGGTCCCCAGGTGTGCTTGGACTAAAACCTCCAAAAGTATTACCACTTGTGCTGGCCAGGATTTCTGGGAGTCTTACTCCAAGCACACCTGGACATCCTAGAGGCATTCTGAATACAAAATGCTGGACTGGGCAGACGTAGGTGCAACCCAGCAAAATACTTCTTATGTTCTATTCTTAAGCAGCAATGAACAAAAACATAGCTAAATATAAACTGCCCCTTCACTCAATTTCAATTTTTTTCTGGTCCTAATAGATCTGGTAAGAAGAAGGGTGAAAACTGATTACGTTTGAGATATGTAGTGATTACAGACCAATATGTTGTCATCATACTGACTGGAACTGTGTGCCACCAAAGAAAGGAACTCCACGTTTCCATTGAAGAAGTAGAAAAGGCACAAGCCTGACAACCCAAAGCTATGGGCCGTGGTTCTTGATTTAACCTCAAGTCTAGGGCTTTTGGCAAAGTAAGGAAACATTGCCTGCTGCAAAGTAAAGAGTCTGGGCTAATATATAAATTCACTAGGCTAGAACTTCAGCTTATAAAGGCTATACAGAAACCTTATCATTCAAAAGCATTCAGAGAGAAATCCATATACTCACATGGTCTTGTTGATCAGCAGAGTCTTTCCTCCACTCTGGAGCAGCTGTTGCCTCTTGCTATATTCAGTTGGAGAAAGGAAACTTCATCATCCCAGCAATATACTACCCTTGGTATCAGACAGAAACAGCCCATAATACTTCATTGCCTATGGCTTAGCAACAAACAGTGCTCCCCATCCAATCTAAGTCAATGTGCACAGTATTCTAGTTTGGCCAAATTCTTTTATCACATCTGGCAAAAAAAAAATCCATGAATATATTCCTTCTAGTTAAGTGCTTCTTCAAGTCCTTCTTTGGACACAAGGACGCTAGTTTTGGAAACTTCACTTCATCCATTTGTTTTCTCCTTGGCAGATGTGTACAAAATCGTGTTCTTTGATATACTGAGGGACAGGAGTGTGCTTTTCCCAATCTCTTTGCTGTTGTTTTTCAACTGCAGTGGCAGACACAAATACTTCCCCCAGCCTCTTGAAATGAATGTTGTCGAGCCAACATTCTACATAGCACTTAAGAGAAAAGCCCACCTGTGTACACAAGCGCCCGGGTAACTATTATGGAAGAAGTGTCTCAGAAAAACTCCTACCTTTTCTTTTAGGCTTTCCAGCAATTTGTTTAGCTGGGCTTTTTCTTCCTTTATCTTTTCTAGCTCAGCCTCTCTTCTTTCACATTCATCTTGTAGTTTTCGGAGATTCTGGAAAACAGGAGCAGAAACACTCCATTTTATTTAGTTCAATTCTAACCCTTCTAATCCGAGATAGAAAATGAGGAAGTTACAAAAGACCAAGTTGCATACACCCAAACTGTGTGTTCCCCAAGGCCTCAACTTCTTCACAATGGTTGTTATAATTCATGGGCTGCACTCTGCAGATGCTTATACCTAATCGAACATGTCAGTCTTCAAGCTATCACAGGGTTGCAAGTTTTACTCCAGCAGCTATCCCTGTGGAATGGTTTGTCTAGTACACAAGGATCTAAAAAAGTACACTGGACCCGTACTACACATTACGACATTAAAACTTACAATACTTGAACACTATCAAATAATATTAGTAAAACTCAATTAAAACCAACTTGAAAGTACATCCATAAGTAATGTAGCCATATGTTAAAAGTCCATTCATCAGCAACAAGTCAATTGTTAAGGGCCTATCTCAATAAGAGATTTCTTATCTGGTAAGGTAAGGGATTGGCTTCCCTTGAAAGAGAGGTCCACAGTGTTGCAGCAGCTGCCAAGAAGGTTCTTGTATCTATTATATAATCTTTAGACCCAGACCTTTACAAGCATGGAGCAGATGCTCATCTATTTCTGCGCATATAACTTTGTTTCTTAAAGATTATTGGTGAAGAGGATGTGCTGGAAATCGACCTGAAGATCATTTTCTCAAAGAGTAAAGTATCTACAATTGTGACCTCAAGGGAGCACCTGCCCTCCCTCTTGCATGCGTTGTATTGAAAGGTATGAATAACATTCCTGAAAGAGCTTTTTGAAAAACGTAACATTTCATGTATTCTTTAGTGATACGGATATCAATTGGGGAGACCCAAACTGATCACCTCCTCCAGGTCCACATGATTAGATCATTTTAAATTCAGAGCTGGGGATTTCTGTGAGTCCCGGTGGCAAATTTCTGTCCCCCTGAGCCCTCCAGGAACTTATCAGGTTGCCAAAAAATGCAAGAGACAAAACCAAAAGACAATAACAAAGAAAAACAACAACAACAAAAATCCATGAAAATCCAAAACTGGATATTAGATATCCATCTCCACTTTTGGAAAAAAAACAAACACGTTTATTGTTGTCAAATGGTACAGTGGGTAACTGCAATCTTTCTGAAAGGTGAATGACTACTCTTGGAGGGTTCAAGAAGTGGCTAGTCACTTTTCCTCCCCCAGAAAAACAGGGACTGCAGAGTGAGGGTTGCAAATGGTCCTAGGACCCTATTTTGCCATGCCAACCTCTGCATTAAATGCTTCTCTAGCTGTCTGTTGATAAACTGCTGCCACACAGCTGAAAGGACAGAGAAGAGACTCACTGGGTGCTATATCTTTCAAGTGGCTTCAGAGTAAAGCTCCCTGACTTCTGTGTATTTCCAAAGTCACAAGAGCCTCACTCTACCATCAGTTTTATTTTTTTTAGGAGCAGAACTTCCATATGTTGCAATTCTGGGAAATGACTTCAGGTCTCTGGAAACTTCCCAGTGACATTGCTTTATTGCCTTTTGCCTTTTGTTACAAAAGAAGGACTTAAAGACGAATTTCAGTGATGTTTTCCTTTCACGGGAAAAAGGGAACGCCTTACCTGCTGCATGCCTTGCAAAGCCTGCTGGAGGATCACCAATTGCTGGTCCTTCCTTACGTCTTCATCTTGGCCCATTTTGCCCTGCTCCTGCTTTAAAAGCTCCACCTCATTCCTGTAGGCGTCTAGCTGACACCGTAGGCTCTCATTTTCCTCTTTCAGAGCTTCTGTCTGTAATAGTAGTGCTTGGGGGTGTGGGAAGAGAGAGGAGAGAAAGAAATGGAACCACTGATTGTCTTGCGTCAATTTTTTAACATTCAGACTGCAAGCTGTTTTGGGTGACAAACCCTACATTTCCCCAGCTAGCATGGCCCCTAGAAGATTTCGTTCAAAAAGTAACTCTTGCAGGCTCCCTCCCTTTGTAAAAGGGGTACTTATTTTCTAGAATGTCTCCTTCTAACTATACTCTTAACACTTGAATTATTTCTTGGATATCTTTGTGTTATTATATGTGCCTGGTGTTTTACTTCTTTATTTCTTTGATTTTCATCCTCTCTTTCCACTAAACAGGGATCAAGACAGCTAATAATACAGAGAAAAGAACAAAATAATAATTTAAACATCACAAGACATATCCAATAAAAAATTAATCCCATAAAACAAAGCAGTAAGAGCATCCATCAGATTAAGGATGCAACTACACTAGAAAGTGCAATTCAGTTTTGCTGCAATTTGATTTGTAGTCGTATTATATTTGAAATCGCAGTCAGTGTTCATACAGGGGCTGTGGGTTGATTCAGTTCATCCTTCATACTGGATGTTTTTGGCATTCCAGCCCAAAGCCTCTCCTTCTTTCCTTCCTTCCTTCCTTCCTCTGGTCCTGCCTCTGCCAATCCTTTTATGGGGCATACATAATAATTAGGACCTGGCAATAACAGGACAGGGTGATCTACCGCTAATCTCATATATGTAAGAATTTATAAAATATATATATTAAAAATTTTGGAAGATGATCGGGGGAGAGAAAAGAATGTGGGAGCACGTACCCCCATCCTGAACATCACACCAAACTGTCTAACTCACCGAGCCATCACGTACAGAAACACTACCTCCAGAGCATATCACAACTAACCACACAAGAAAAATCTGACTCAACTAGTTCTGGCTTGAAATATTAGAAGCACCCCCCGCACCCCGCCCCATGGCAGAGAGAAAAAAGCCACTTTGGGTGCAAAAAAAAAAGGCTGGACCAATTTGACTCAGCTGTTGCATAATGTGGCCAGTACAATTACTTCAAATCCATCCATTTAATAAGTGGAGCAAATTGCCCAGTGTTTGAGCATGGAGTTGCAGCCTTAAACAATCCATAGCTCAGTGGCGGAGCTCATATTCCGTATGCAGAGAGTTGCAGATTCAGTCCCTGGGATTTCTGGGCAAGGTTAGGAAATAGCCTCCCCTGAAGCCCCAGAGAGTTGCTGCCTGTCAGTGGAAACAGTCCTGGGCTGGATGGACCAACTGTTAGGCTCAGCATAAGACAGTTTCTCAGACTTCTACCTGTCTACTTCATGAGCAAATTAGCTTAGAGGTCCAAAGCCTGCCTGAATAAAATTCTTGTTGCTTGCTGGAAGAAGAACAGCAGCCATGGAGCGAGCCTGGCTTCCCTTTCTTTATCCTTATGGCACACCTATAAATTGAATAAAGGGGAGCTGCGGGGTCCAAACCCATTAAAATACCAATGCAAGAATGGCTGATACTTTTACAGACCACTAAAAGTCATCATACAATATGTGAACAGCTTTCGTGGATAAAAGCTCCACTTCACTGGGCTTGTCCTGTAAACTGGAGAGCTAAGACTCATCTGTGTTGGCATGTGAACATGCATGCCTTGGGGAGCTGGAACTTCAACCACACGCAACTGCTGTCCACCAGAAGAACAAAGCCTTTCCTACTAGCTCCATCTCCTGCAGTAATTTGTGCCAGTGGATAGCTTCTGTGTAGTGCTCCCAGTGTGTTTTAGACTGCCCCAAATTTACTCCATAGGCAGGTCACTCTGGTTTACAGGTTAGGAGGGGGTTGTACTGTAGCAAGTCATTACAGCTAGCTTTACCATCCACACCGTTGCAATTTTGTGGCTGTCTCTGGTTGGTTGCAGGAATGTTAGTAAGTCTTCGGGACCGAGTCCCAAGACGGAGTGCAAGTCTTGGGGCTCAAGTCCCAAGTCCCAAGCCTCAAGTCTGAGTCTCTGAGTCTTCAGCACTGCCCCTCCAAGGGGACTCAGACAGCGCATGTGCCAGCCAGTGGATAGGGACTCGATAACGTGACTCTGATAAATGGGTTCGAGTCGTGAGTCAAGGCCAAAATCCCCCCCAGAAGCCCCCAAGCCGAGTCCGAGTCAAGTTGCTGGTGTCTCTTGAGTCAAACGCAAGAGCGAGTTGTGACTTGCAACTCACGTGTCCCCATCCCTGGTTGGTTGGTTGGTTGTTCCTGGGGCTACGTTTTGTTTTGTTTTTGTTCAATCAGAACACACGAGCCTGATTTTTGTTTGCCCCTTATCTTGGAATACGTGGCTGCCTTTTTCACATTGCCCCAGTTCCTTTGGCTGACTTTTCTGTATCTTACCTGACTCTTCTGTTTCTTTGGTCTCTGGTGGCTCTATGTCTTCATCTGACATTTCCATTTCCTCCTCCCGTCGAATGCCCATCAGCTCGTCATTGTGTATGTTACGAATTTCCTACAATTTAAAGAGCATTTTTGAAAAGAGATGCTACTTTTTGCCTCTGAATGCTAAGAAACAGAAGAGGGGAAACAAATTTAGAGGGGAGAGGACAAATGAGTGCATTAGACATAACTGTCGAGAACGTTACACTATCAGGCAAGTTACCAATTTGCAGAATCAATGTGTCATTCATTTACAGGTGTGGAACATTTTTAGGACTGGATTCTTTATACACAGAGAGAGTTGTTGTTATGTGCTGTCAAGTCAGCACTGACTTATAGTGACCCTAACAGGGCTTTCAAGGTGAGAAATTTAAGGAGTGGATTTACCAGTTCCACACTCCCAGCCAGGGAATTGAACCCAGGTTTCCGGAGTCCTAATCCATTACTCTTATCTACTACACCACACTGGATACCCAAGAAAAAGAGAGAAAGACATTGTAAGTCATATGGCACTTCCAATATGCTTTTGTGCTCCCTGTCATTTTTCATCATTGAACAAATCCTGTGGCTGTTTTGTTGTTGCTGCTGCTGTAATTTATTGGTGGAGGGACAGAGAGTCCAAGAGTAACTCAAATGTGTGATTGAGCTCATGTATAAACCAAGACCTTTACATTCAAACCTTGACCTACAGATCACTAGCCCAGAATAAGAAAGATAATGGACTATCTGTCTGAAGAGCTGGGACATCAGGGATCAGATGCAAGAAGGATGAAATCAAGAGATCTGGGTCCATGATCTTGCTTGTTCTCCGTAAATTAGAATAAGAAACCCCATTAACCTTCAGCTCTTACTACAGATAAAGATAGCTCCATTTATCATTTTTACAAGAGAGGCAAGTGAATAACTGCTAGAGACTGCAAGGAAAAACTATATGGCAGGTAAGTAGAAATGACAACCTGAACAGTGGCTGTCTCACAGAATAGCTTCCTCCTAGGCAATAGGGATTCACAGAAAACCAGTGCCTTATACCATTTATATTGCCCACTACTGTCTACCTTGATTAAGGATGTCAGGGAAACAAAACTCTTCCTCATTACTGGCCACCTGATTTTTTTCCAAATAGAAGTTCCAATACCTTTGGGAGACTGGTCTGCTTCTCCCCCTACATGTTCCCAAGCAACACCTTCCTCTCCATCCTTCTATTAGTTATGTTCCATGTTCCCACTTCCTACAGCCCCAGGCTTACTCACCCACAAATCTGGCACGATATGGAAATGTGGAACGGGAAAATTTTTGTTATAAAAATGAAAAGTAGTATATTTTTATACTGCTTTTCATTTTAAAAAAAAACAAACCAAAATGGCTGATGTTGAACTTATAATGCTGCTGATTTTGCCTCACTGGCCCTGTTCTATATGAATTTTGTAACAAGTTGCTTTTTCTGATACTGTAATTTGATATGCAGTATTTATTCTAAACTGCTTCTGGTCCATTATGGACAAGTGCCCCATATATATATATATAAAATATAAAATATAAAATATATATAATATATATATATAAAATAAGCCCCAGTTCAGTTTCACTGAACTGGGGCTTATTTTTGGGGTAGGGCTTATATTAGGAGCATCCTGAAAAATCATACTAGGGCTTATTTTCAGGTTAGGTCTTATTTTCAGGAAAACAGGGTATATATTTTGTAAAATTACATATATATATATATATATATATATATCTCATTTTACAAAATATATACCCTGTTTTCCTGAAAATAAGACCTAACCTGAAAATAAGCCCTAGTAGGATTTTTCAGGATGCTCCTAATATAAGCCCTACCCCAAAAATAAGCCCCAGTTCAGTGAAACCCCGCCCTCCACCCTTGGGCAGAAGAAGATGACATGACTGTATTTGAATCAATGTAGATTGTTGTACATGAAAAAAAAATCCCCTGAAAATAAGCCCTAATGCATTTTTTGGAGCAAAAATTAATATAAGACCCTGTCTTATTTTTGGGGAAACACGGTATATTGAACTAGCCAAAACTAACCCAAAGTAAATTTAGACTTTTATTATTGCAAGTGCTCTGTTCCCAAAACCAGCATATTTTATTCTGCTATAACCAAGCCAACCTGCAAGTGACACAAACACACTGCTTCTCTATTGTCTACATATATAGTTGGCTTTTAAGAGAACTTCATTTGATTCTCACTAGATATGCTTTTAGATCGATACAGATAATGCCACTAGATATATGCATATACATCATTCCAGAGTAAGTATGTCACATTTGGAATTTATGAACATGTTAATACAAATAGTATATAAGCCCTTTTTCCTCTCTGAACTCAGAGTCATCTTCAGCAAAGTCATACAAAGGTCTGTCAGAATTGTTTAATATTCTACTTTTTGAAGTCACGACAGCATACAAGTTACTCTGCAGGCTAGGCAGGGGCCGTTTTGCCTTTCGTTTCGTCCCCTTAGTCCTATCCCAGAGAAGAAAGTGCCAATAAAATGAAGCACCAAAATACTTGCTCTCTGTCACCAGTTCCTGTCAAAAGAACTTACCTGAAGTTGCCAAAATCGGCATGAACCACAGCTTTTGTAAAATTTGCTGTAAATGACACATGCCCAGCTGCTTTCCCCTCCTGATGACAGACCTAAGAGTTGGCTGATTTGCCACTGTGAAATTCAGAACGTTAGAAAGCACAGGCATTAAATGGCTTTCATTCCAGCAATGTTGGTTATGGCTTTTTTTTAGCAAAAGGGTATATCATAAGTCTCTGACAGAATCCCATTGCGTAGGATCAAGGGCCGTAACTTGAAATTTCTGGGTGAAGAAGAAGAGGGACTCCACCATGCTATATCTTTGTTGTTCTTCTCTTCAGTTTGATGTGCCTCCCAACAAAGCACATGGCTGAAACTTTCCAGTTTCTTCAGATCTTCTCACACAATCTGAGCTTACCTAAAGCTCTAAGAAATTTAGTCTACCCATAGCTGTTCACAATATCTTCCCTAGCCCTAACATGTTGGACTACAGCTCCCATCCTGATCAAGGGTGGATGAAGGTAATGGGATTTGTAGTCTAGTGCCTCTCTAGGTGCTGAGCTGGGGAAGTCTGCCTTGACTTCCCATCACCACTTTGAAACACTAGGCACACTAACGTTTCTGCTGCAGATTTCTCAAACCACAGAATTTCTTGAAACCATACCTGCAAAAGATCCCTTCCTGTTGGCTCCGCAGAAGTGCCATGTGGAGAAACCTTTAACAAACCTTTCTTCTTAAAAAAGAACCCAAGACTGCTTACAACAACATTCTACAGTATTGTACAGGTGATTTGTAGCTTGCGAACCACACAGCTAATTCCAATCTCTGCAGCAGCTGACCGGACCAAGGGTGGGCAAAATGTACCATGTGGGATGCATGTGACCCCCCCCCCCCAATGCTATTTTTGCAGCCCCCAGGCGCTGCTACTCCAGGAGAAGAACCTTGTTCTAGAAAGCCTCTAGGGGGCATAACTAGCCAATCCGTGCACTTTCCTCTCCCCACTCACACCTCTTCTAGACCCTAAGGGGCCTTTGCTCAAGACCAGAAGTAATGAAAATCGGAAGAGGGGTGGTCTGAAAAGAGCAAGACTGTAGGCAGTTGGAACGCCACCCTGGTTTAAATTATTGGAAACTAAAAATACCAGCCTTTCCATTATTTGAAAAGGTGTCATGAATGTCTGGCTCCATCCTGGTAACAAACAAAACAGGACTACCTTTGTATACAGGTCTAATCCTGGTCCAAACGTTCATTTATATCACAGCGTTATTATACACTGTTCTATGACCTGCTGTTACGTCATGCGTCACAACAGTGACCATTGCTGGCTGTTCTCAGTTTCCTCATCTTGTAACTGCATTACGGACTGTAAGCTCCATCTGTGCAACTACTTACCTTCTGGAGCAGAGTTAAGAAAAATCCATCCTTTTTTTAAACCTAAGCCTGCTGGCCAGAAAAGGAGCTTTAAAGATGTTAAAAAGAAGATACCAACCTCAGCTTGCTTGCACCACACGCTGATGTTCTTACGTTGCGCTTTCGTGAAATGGTCCCAGGCCTTTTGTTTGGAAGCAGAATGGTACACAGCAACTATCTGCTCGACTGCAGTGTCAAAATCAGCAGGCAAAACCAGGCCACAATAGCATCCAGAGGAGGGCAAGAGAAAGGAGCAAAGGAGTAAGAGAGCGGGGTCAGGCAGGAGTCCAGCGAATCTTTCTATAATGACTCTTTAGGAGCAGGCCAGAGCTGAGAATCTGATGCCCAGGGAGATGCCAGATCCCCAGAACAGGGAGCGTTGTTAGCATAACAGAAAAACTGCACTGGACAGAGATTTTTCTTTTCCCAGCCAAACAGAGAAAGGTGTTTCAATGAGAAGGATGGTAATGCTGACATGTTAGGAAAAAAATGAGGTTCGACAGAAACGCAAGAGGAAGAAAGATATTCAAATACAAAATAGATGTTGGAATATAGAGACATTATTTTTCCATTTCACAAATACAGAATCACAATAATCAGGGCTGTGTGTACTCCACAAGTGTTTATCTGTAAATGGATACTAGACTCAGAATCCAGGAGGTGTTGGGCTCTCGTGCCGCCTGACCATCTAACCTTTCATTATTGAAGTTCGTTTCTAGTCCTTTAATGCCGAGACAGATCTGAAAGTAGACATTCAGAGCCTACTAAAGTCTCAAAAGACAACAGGAAAAGGAATGAGATTTTTTTTAAAAAAAGTTCAATACTGCACACGACGGCTAAAAAGATTATACACCTATGTATATTTTCATAGTATATACTACATTTAAAACACATGGCTCTTCCTGGACAGAAGTTTATTCTTCAAAAAATACAAACAGCCCCAATTATTATAGATGTGGTCATTAATTATAGAGTGCCCCCCTCTTTGCAGGCCAACAGAGGCTCTTTTCCACTCTCTCCAACACACAATTCTTTTCCTACAAACGTCTGAGCAAAGAGTTAGGTGAGGGGCACCAGCTCTCGAGAAGGACACACAGGTTTGCATAACAGAGAGATGGCTGCAGGAAGAAGTGCTCTTATTCTGCCCAAAGACGGGTAAGAGCAAGATCAGAAAGTGATGCAAGTTGAGATTACCCCCGCACCCCCATTACTACTTACTCTGCAACATGTACAGTACCTTCTTCTGGATTTGAGGGCCAATATTTGTTCCAAAGATTACACAAATGACACCATTTAAAAATCAAAACCAAGCAGGCCTTACAAATTTACAACTTTGGAATTCCTTGGTCTCTATCAGGATGTGGAAGGGCAGGCTCTGCAAGGCCGACCTCTCACACTGCCTGCCAAGTGGCTGCCAAAGTGTCAGCTCTCCAACCTGTGAGCCACGGCAGTGTGGCCCTCTGCTAGGAACTTGGCTGGCTACCATGTAATCCAAAGTGGAGGTGGGGGGGGGGAGGAAATCAGCAGACACACTACTTCATCCAAAGCTCTGCCACCTGGGACCATGGGGGGTAAATAGTCTTCTCTGCAGTGGTGGAGAATTTTTAAAAGTTTCTCTGTTACTGCTAAAGGAGGTGGGGAAGAAAATTGTTACACCACCTCCTGGCCAATACTGTATGTGTGTGTGTGTTCTGTGCTATCAAGTCGGAAATGACTTATGGTGTCCCTAATAGGGCTTTTAAGGTAAGGGAGTGGTTTTACCAGTCCCATTCCCTAGTCAGTTTCCATGGCCAAGTGGGGATTTGAACCCTGTTCTTCAGAGTCCTGGTCCGTCACTCTATCCACAACTCCATGCTGGGAACCAGGCCAATACAAGTGGGGAAACTAATCCTCCTAAGAGCAGAAGGGTTTTGGATTGAGCAGATCCAAGGTCACCTTTGTCCCCAGAATGCCTGGGTCAGGACCCAATCCTGGCAGTAGCTTCCCATCTGTGGATGGAGCTGATCTGCTGGGTAGACAAAGTACCATCTCCCCACCACCACCGCCAGTCGAGGCTTCTGAAGGAACACTTGAAACTCAATCTAATCCCTTTGGCAAAACTAGATTTTAGGGAGTTGGGAACATTTAAAATGGGATGAAAGAGGAAAATATAGCAATCGTACATTACCTTGAAGCTTAAATTTCCCAGTTAGTAAGATGACCTGCAGATTCTCAAATGAACAGAAAGAGGAGGGATTCATCTAGAAACCTACCTTTGTCGCCTACGCCACTCTTTAGAAAGCATAAGAGCAGCGTGCAGGAAGCAACGTGATTGTGGCAGAACTAGGCAGAGAACATTACTGAGAAAGAAGTAAGAATGCCCCACAGCCAAACCCAAAAGACAGAAACTCACAAAAAATTGAGACTGTCCCCAGCTAATGTTCAAAATGTTTCATATGGTTCAGAAATAGCAGTCTGTCTTCTGACTAGACCAACTGTTATAAGAACGTTACATCTGTTCAAACTCCCTGCATGACAACCTAAACCATCTCAGATCTCTGTAGCTTTGAAACCAGGTCCTCTTCTGTCTCCCATTGCACTGTACTCCCAACTGCACCATTAGCGTGCCAAATTAATCAAAAGACAATGTATGTGCACAGCAACTTGTGGGCTGGGGTGAGGAAGATCGTGGCTGTCACACTTTCTCCAATAACTCACCTACAAATAAAATTCTGATACTTTTCCAGAAGTTGTTAAGCCTTTCTAATTTGTACTGAAGATTAATGGCTACAAAGCTTGGGTTCTTTCTAAAATTTCTTTGTTGTTGTTATGTGCCATCAAATTGGAACCGACTTTTAGCGACAATAGGGGTTTCAAGGTTAGTGAAATATTTAAGGAATGGTTTTATCAGTTCCACACCCCAGTGAGCTTCCATGGCTGAGTGGGGATTCGAACCCATGCCTCCTAAGTCCTAGTCCACCATTCTGTCCACGACACCCCAGGTAGAGGTATCCAAAATTTCTTTAATATATCCAATTTTATGTTAATTGCTACTGGTAACAAAAGAGGTTGAGTTTTTATTGCTGTTTTTGGTAGCTTCTTCCTGGTTTTCTTGGACATCTTATCATATTGTGGGTTAGAGATTAGTAAGAAAGAAGCCCAAACATATTTCCAAATAAGAAGATTCCTGGATCTACATTTCTCGCTAACAGACTTTCACCATAACAGGGGGAAAAATAAAACAGAAAAGATACCATTCCATCAAACAAGACATTGAAACCGTGGCTGAACGCCTTCCAAACTTACACTGAGCAAGAATTCCTGACAGTGCAAGTTTGAATTTCTCCTTTGCTTCCTCCATTTCCTTTTCATGAGCTGCTTTTTCATTCGTAAGTCGGCGGATATGGCTATTGACGGACTGGATCATGGAGTAGAAGCTGTTGGCACTCCGTCGGTTCACTTCCCCTCGCTCTATCCAGGTCAGCAATGTCTGCACGGCTTCCATAAACTTGGAATCATCTGTTCCAAGAAGGAAAAACACAGTTCAGACACGAGCACCGGTGCTTGTTTAAATCGTATCTCCTCCGGTGTGCTTATAATGGCCAAAAGGGAAGACTGGTTTCATGAGAAGCAAGACAAAAATACTGGAAGGCTGTGGTTGGGGAAAGCCAAGCCCACGACCACTCCTGTCCTCATGTATGTCTATGTGGAGAGGGATCAATGTTTAGTGGTGCCATCTGGCATGCAGAAGGTATCAGGTTCAATTACTGAAACTCCCAGTTAAAAAGATCAAATAGCACATAAAAGGACAATGAAATGCCTGCTATCCAGAGCTTAGAAAAATCGCTTTTTTGGACAACAACTCCAAGAAGCCTTCCCCAAAAGTAATTTTTCTACGTTCTTAAGAGACAGTGGGGTGCCCCCACTAGTCCAAGTAGATACTATTAGGCTACACAGACAAATAGGAAGGGAAGCATGCAAGGGGTCAGGTGTCCCTGTGCTGGGCCAACTGTCATCCCAAGGTGAGAGGACGTCCCCATTTCAGGACACAAAATGAACGTCTCACCGTGAATGCCAATGTTTTTCCGTGCAGTGGAGGAGAACAGCCTGCAAGCCAGGACTGACCAAAGCTAGCTAAGTGGGCTACAAAGAAGGAACACCTACTCTGCATTTTAGTTTTGGGGAGCAGGGGGAGAAAGCAAACAAACAGGTTGCTTGGGGAGCAGGGAGGAAGGCACTCCGTGACGGGTGGGTGGTTAGGGCCGTGGCATCCGGCCACCCCTGGAACCCCGGAGTGGACGCGGCATGCTCCTTCAACAAGGACAACTCTCTGGTCTCCTTGGTTGCCTTAGTGGCCCGGTTTGAAAATGTCTGGGGCAGAGGCGATGTTTTCCACTGAGGAGGAAGAGTCCCTAGATAGAGCTGCACTCTCTTTTCACCCCCTCGGCCTCAGCCACAGACCCGATCCATTAGGGCAGGTGGGTGAGGGAAAAGAGCCAAGCAGAAAACGCAGCAGAGTTGTATATACGTTGTACAGGATAAAGGGTTTTTTTTTTTTAAAAAAAGATACAGAATAGAAATAGGAATCTATGTGAAGGATCTATGGCAAGCAACCTGCCGGAAGCAAAGGCAGAATCAAGAACGGACTGAGCAGGGGTTTCCTCCTCCCTACGGGGGAGCCCTGGAGACATGTGATTGGTTAAATGTTCCTACCTGCAGAAGCAAGTAGGAGACCCAACGGGATCTGCAGGGTGTCCTTCTTAACCATACAAAAATTCTGTGTATAAAGCAGCTCCCTACGATTCCATCAAGCTAAGTGTATTTTGCTGCCACGCCAGTACCTTTTAGTTTTTCAGCAACAATAATACATTCGTGATCTGAATAGTGGACGACAGGGGGCGGAGAGGGAGGGTGGAACTGATCTTCTGCCATCCTCCTACGATGGCGCTCTTCTCGGGCCAGCAGACGTTGCTTGCATTCCCACTCATACCGATCGTCCCGAGCTTGAGCGAAATCCACATGGAGCCGGCCGGTGTCCTTTTTGTCAGTACTGGAACCCAGCCTGATACGATAACCTAGCAGTGACCATTAGAGAAATAATATTTACTGTTTACCCTGGGATTTAATTTTATCTCTTCCCCCCAACATTTGAGGATCAGGTCTACTTACTCTCCGGTATTGTCAAACGCATCTACCGGTTGGGCCGACGTTTTGAATTGACTTATTGATTCATTCACATGTATAACTCATACCTTGAGCTAACAGGGCATACATGGCTTTCTCCCGCTTTATCTTCACCCTGAGAGGTATATGAGACTGAGAGAAAGCGGGTAGCTCAAGGCCATTCAGTTGGCCCCATGGCTCAGTAGGGACTTGAACCTGGATCTCCCAAGTTCACATCCAGCATTACACTTCTGGACACCACCGTTTAAGAAGGAGATCATAAAATTGGAGTGTGTCTAGAAGAGGGCAACCAGAACGATAAAAATTTTTTTTTAAACCAAGGTCTTTAAGGAACGGTTGAGGGTATGTTTAGTTGAGCATGTTTAGTCTAAAGAATGAGAGGATATAAGATAGCAATCTTCAAATGTTTGAAGGGCCATCACATTGAAGATGGGGCGAGCTTGTTTAATACAGCTCCAGTGGATAGGACTCAAAGTAATAATTTAAATTACAGGAAAGAAGATTTTGACTCAACATTAGGAACAAGTTCATAACAGTGAGAGCTGTTCAATGAAGGAACCTCGTAAGGTACTGGATTCTCCAGCACTGGAGGCGTTTAAATAGAGGTTGGATGACCTGCCTCTCAGGTATGCTTTAGGTAAGGATTTCCTGATTTGGAAGGGGGGTTGACTTGATGACCTCTGTGGTCTCTTCCAGCTCTAATCTATGCTTCTATAAGTACACCACACTGGTTCAGAAAACTGGCTTTCTGGGTGTCCCTTTCAAAAGCTATGACCCATAGCTTGCTACGTGAGTCTTTTTCTAGCCTTCTTTTGTGTGAGAAGGCCAGAGGAACAGAGAAGCTCCTTACTCCTTAGTGAAACAAATATTTTTTAAAATTTTATTTTATGTATGAAACAAATCTTGAAATATTTCTGTGTTTATATGTCCTGTTTGTCAGAGAAAGCTGGAATATGAATGAATTAAATAAATGAAAACATGTCAACATCTTGCATGTATGGCTTTTTCAAAAGTTGAACTTGGCCATTTTTCTCTTCATATTAGTGAAATATATGCAGCCTATTCTCAATGGCTATTTATCATCTATATCACTACAGTATGTAAAGCGTAAAGGCTTCTTTACTCGGATAACTCGAACAGGAGGAAAAGGATTGTGCAACTGGGGAAACAGTATGGGAGGTGAAACCCATAGCTGCACGTGGTCCACACAAATCTATAGAATTATCTCTTAGTATTAGCTATGGACGTTACTTACCAGACAGATAAATAGCCTTGTCGACCATGTACTCCTCAGCAAAACGGATGTGGCAAAAATGTTTTTTACTCTTCCGAAGGGCTTTGATCTCTCCACACTGTTCAAAAATCTCCACAATGGTCTCTTCTGTGCTATTTTCTGGCAGTCCTCCAACAAACACTGTCTTGCACCCTGGAGGTCTTTCCCTTGTAGTGGGAGGAAGGAGATCTAAGAGGAACAAGAAATATGATCCAGAAGCTTGCCCAAGCAAAAGACATCTGGCACTCATCTGCAATTTGACAAGAAATGCTCTGCATTCATACTGAAGTGTCAGAAGGCTTGGCCAATTCTACCCTGCCAGGCAAGGCGAGGTTATATGTCCTGCTTGCCTCCAAGTATCAAAAGTCAAGATCTTTCCAGCATGGCATCATTCCCAAAGCATTAAAAAAATATATCTTTTGTTCATATGATGACCGTCCACTGATGGATTATTACTAAAAGTAAACTGCATGGACAACTATGACTCCCCAACCCTGGCAGCCGCCACCAGCACCCCCAACTTCTCCATCACTCATATTCATTTCCATGGTGTGAAGAGGGTTTCATGCAAACAAACATCCTTTACTAAACTATTGATCAACTCCGTAGGAGAAGCAACATTTAACGACTTTCGTTCCACTTTACAACGCTCAGGTCTCATTATTTGTTCTGAATCTCCCAGGTGCTCTAATAGGCTTCATGGACTTAACATCCGGGTCTCTGATCTCTGTCCGACCACAGGAGGGGGTCTTACACAGGCTAGACACGGGGTACCACAGAAGGGTTGGTTTATACAACCCTATTGGGAATAAGTGGGTGATTCCTCCCTCTTTTTGCCTGCCAACTCTTGGGGCAGGGGAGTTTGACCAGCTCTTTCAAGGGTTCTGGGCCAAGGTGCCATTGCAGGTGAAGAGATCCTTGGCAGGTGAAGCTCTTGTGGCTGGTGTCACCTTTCCTGCCTTTCTCTCTCCCCCGTTAGAGGATTTGCATGGAGACTGAAGGTTATGATGTTTGGCTGCCTCAACTTTTGGCACCCTGAAGGTCACTCTCTCCCCTGTTCAGGGGTCTTCCTTCAGTATCTCTTTCCTCTCCTTCTGGAGTTCCTCTTTCCCATGTTCTACTACCTATACAAGCTGAGCCTCCATGCCTTCTTCTTCCACCCCATCTCCTCACCTCTCTTCTTCCTCCATTCCACCTTCTCCGGACTCCCTCTTTCTCACATCCTCTACACGGTTACCTCTACCTCCCCTTCTAGATCCTATTCCCTCCCCTCCCCTTACTCTCCTCCTCCTCTAGAAGCTCTTTCTTTTCCCAGGTTTTTGTCTTCTCCCAGCCTTTCTCAGATTTCCAAGTTTTTTGTCTCAACTATGTTCTCGTGGGTGATCCCTGTCTCCCCTCAGTCGACTGGAGAGCTTGGTATTTGACATTCTGTTGATCCTGGGGAGAAGCGAGATGGCCAGTCAACCGGAGCTTGTTGCCCCAGTGACCCTCTTCACAACATCAAACAAATGCAGACACCCACCTCCGAGAACACTGGGAGCAACACCAGCAGCATTACAAAAATGGGAGGTAAAGGTTTATACAGTAAGTTTACTTCGGTTTCTTTTCCCTGCAGCTTGCAGATTATTTGCCTGCTGTAACATGTGATACAAAACTAAGTTCTCATTAGGAAAATTTCTGATAAGCTTGTTGGTTTATTCTGATGCATACGTACTTAGCATTGTTACTGTGTTTCTTTGTTCTTCGGGATGCTGAAAGGGTAGCCTTTGAAAAACACTCCTATGTATAGTTTAATTATTCTCTGTAATAATTATAGTTTAATTATTCTTTGTTTCTACAGATTCTCCAAAACCTGAGAACATTTTAAAACAGAGACGTCTCAATCAAATGGGCAGGGCAGTACAGAAACACTAGACCTGAATTCCACAAACAGCAATTCATTCATGTGCTTTCATGAAGTGACATTCCAGTACAGGGATCAGGAGCCTCAGCAAGCTTAAGGGTCAAATGTTTGCCTCCATAACCAACAGGCAGAGAAAGATGTGTTTTCAACCATTAAAACAGAAGCAAACTTGGAATGGAGGACCCAAGGCACCAAGGCCAGAACGACAGCTCCTGGAGGCTTCCAAGAACAGAAATGGGGGTGGGATTGAGCCAAAAACAAGGTTTTAGATTTTTTAAGATGTGCAATCCTTATAGTAGCTTTGGGGGCAGGAAAAGTGTCCCCGAGGGGCACAAGGTGTGCATCCTTGATCTAGGTTGTGGCTTTAACTACTGATATTTAAGGTCACAAACAAGAACAACATCCACTCTTCTTTCTAGTCAGTGATGCTGAGAGGGACTGTCCCTTTCTCCAAAGAGAAAGAAGCAGGAACAACCACTCAGTTTCCCCCTGTGCACAGAAGGGCATGGAAGCATCCATCTGGGTCTTTTTCCGCATGGAGAACAGTCGAGTCTCGTTTTCCATTCTCAAAGAATCATAGAGCAATTTGTGCTTCTCTCTGTATAGGCAGGGACTCCCATGATGTTAGAGGTGGAATTCCAAGGGCTCAGACCCTGCCTCCAACATTATCTCGCCCCTTGGCGAGTGACTCAGAAAGCAATCAAGACTTGGCTCTAGAACCATTCCTGCCCTAAATTCTTCCCACCTTCTCTCAGGAGAACGTCAAGTATTACAGCAAGACTCACTTGGATTAGGGGGGAAGAGTGTGCAACTTTTGCAATGGATTATCTCCTTAACCACAGGCATATCGGCAGGGATCGGAGGCAGCACCATTCCCAAGCCAGGCATCAGGGGATTGATCGGGGGAATCCCTGTCATTATTCCAAGCGAAGGATCAAAGTCTGAAAGACAGAAAAACCAATGAGTGAGATGATTTTAACTGCAACAGCTCAAGAATTAGAAAGC
This sequence comes from Intellagama lesueurii, assembly GCA_037013535.1. Taxonomy (NCBI): domain Eukaryota; kingdom Metazoa; phylum Chordata; class Lepidosauria; order Squamata; family Agamidae; genus Intellagama; species Intellagama lesueurii. The sequence goes on along the minus strand of JBAJHW010000010.1, from coordinate 22,272,956 downwards.
AAAATGAAAGTCATACATGTAAGCAAAATGTCTGTCGTGCATGTTAACAAACTAAATGCTGAAGCAGGCATCACTCTTCACTCTCCCACCGCCGTACTTCGGACATGCAGCTTTTTCTTTCATTTTTGTTCAATGTGGCTCGTCATATTCTCCAAGCCTGACAAGCTGTGATTAATCTTAACCATGTTCTGTTTGAAATAATCCACTTTCAAACCATAATTTATGAATGTGGCTTGGTTCCAAAAAATGTAGTTAGGATTAACGGCCACTTAGGATTCCAACAATGGTGAAACAAAAGCTTCCAATCTTCTCCTTGCAGCCACACAGGACAAAAAGAGAGGGAGGCAGCATATGATGTCGGAGACGGAGGCCATTCCCACCACCATAAAACAGAGATAGGAATAAAGGCACACATGGGCTCAATGTGGATGACCCCAGCTGTTTTAGTGATGTCTTAGAGACCCCCACCAACTCCCAGGAGAAATAAAAAAGCCAAAAAAAGATGATAGTCTCTGAAAGCCTTCAGGAAAAGCAATTCTCAGCTAAAGCAGGAGGGTTTATAAATAAATAACGTGTGCTTCCAGGAGTTTTTTCAAACCAATAGTGAACTTCTGGTCACTTTCAGTTTTTAAAAATCCAAAATAAATATAAAAATCAACCCCCAGACCCTTAGAACTTGCGTACCCCGCTATCAAACATTGTGTACCGTGACATCTGAACTCAACTGTTGTGCCCCTCCCCCAATTTTATTATAGAAGTGCAGAATTTGGAAATGGTAATTTCTGGACTACAGTAGCCAAAACTGCCTTTCCTGTAAGGGAACTGTAATAAAAAAGTAATTTTCCCAAAATATGGCTGAAATCCAATAGTAAGTCATATCTGGAGGAAGCCCATTAAATCAATGGGATTTGGTGAGTGAAAACCTATGTATGTTCCATTGATTCAACAGGCCTAAAAGTGGGCAGAGAATTCTTTCACCAAGAAAGCAATGCTACATCCTTCAGGCCATGGGTCCCAGGTGTTCTGTGGATGCTTAATCCCTGCTCAATACAATTCAAGAAGCGTTAAGCTTGCTCTATCTATAGTGAAGACTCTGATCCAAGAGCATCACTTACCAGGCAAAAGAGGGTCTCCTGTTATCCCCATTGGCGTCATCCCCAAGTTATTCATAGCAGTGGCCCATGCTGTAGGATCAGACATGCCCAAATCCATGGGAGGAGATTCAAGGCTCAGAGTCTGGATATTGTCTGGAAAGAGCATGGTTATTACAGTAAGAGTTTTAAAAAACCAAACATCACAAACCAAACATCTGGGAGAGATGTTTCAAATTTGTCTTCAATGGTGTACAAGATGGTGATAAAGTTTGTTTGTTTTTCTGGTAAAGGACAGGGGCAGGATCAAAGTGCAGGAGGGACCGCAATAAAATGTTTTAAACCCACAAAACCTGCTACAAAACACACTGGCTTGCCTTTTTCTCTCCTTTTTCTCTCTCATCAGAGTACTATCCCACTCCCATCTACTGAAGTTGTCTTTCTACAACTGGACCTCTAGGTGTGAAGAAAGGGGCCTCAAAATAGAACCTTACTAGTACTTATCATGGCTCGAGCGTGATCCCCTGACGGCCAATGCGTAACTCCTGGAATACACAGGCCGTGATGCAGGGGAGACCCTCTGTGTTATTTCCATGTCCAAAGGCATCTGACAGAATTCCTTTAAGGCTCTCTCACTACCAAATGCCTGACCTGATTTTCTCCCCTGCTCCCCACCCCCACCAGAGATTTCAAAATCACTGGAGCAATCTGATCTAACAGCAACTTAAACTGAAATGTAGGCGCAGAGTCAAAATCAGCCTGTGACCCAAGACAGGTCCCCACAGCCCTGACGGTCAATGCTCAAACTGCTAATAGGTTGAAGGTTCTGTGGTAAAACCTGCTTTTAGTGAATATCCCTATAAATCGTAACCACAACAGTTCTGTCCCCCACAGCCACTGTCCCTTCCCCTTTTAAGTTGCAATTGATGGACACAACCCTAACGTAAAAGCAGTGACTGGTTACCGAGGTAATAGCTGAAGCCCTTTGTGTACCCCTGATCTGAAAGATATCACACCTACATAGATCCTCTGACCCATTACTTTCATGGGCAGAGACAGCTGTAAACTGGAGATGGGGAACCTATAGCCCCCCCCCCCCCAAATCACTAAAGTCCTGCACCCATCAGATTCTAGTGGCACCAGGGCCATTTACTAAAAAGTTGGGAAATTAATTACTTTCTCAAGAGTGTCTGAAGGGTCACTAATTTCCCATCCCTTCTGTAAATTATTCCTTGGGGGTTCTCCTCATATGCATGCATCTTTTTTCGCTTCACAAAGTATTATCATTTTGGGACATTCGTCAACCCTGACGTGCAACATGGAACCTAACTTCCTTCACTGATGGCTTTCCCATTCTCATCAGGATTCTTGCGGTTATCTTATCAAAATAAGATCAGCCCCACTTCACTTATCTTTGTGTTACCAATGAAAATTAAATAATATCAATATTGGGCTAAGGGGAAAAGGTGAAGGAAGAGGTAAGCTATTGAGTTTCACAGATATCTTCTTCCGAAATGTGATCTAGTCCGCTCAGCAATTCTGGGGAGGACAAAACACACTCCTCTACCAATCTTTGCCAAGTCAGTAAAGGCTATCATTACAGTTATGCTGCTCTTCATGTACTTTCAGACCAACCTGACAAGCACCATGTTGGCAGGGATGGTCACTTGGGATCTAATGGTGATTGCAGTAGGTCAGCAATTATTTCTAACTCCCAATGGTTTAATTACGGGAATAAGCAAACTCCTATTTTCATCCTAAATTTTACACGGCCAAAATCAAGAAAGCCTAGGAGAAAACAGGAATAGATTTGTTCATATATAATTTTGTGCGAAAGCTCCAGTTTACTAAAAACAAATTCCAGGGCTAAGCATGTGATCAGAGACCCACTTTGGTCCACAATTCAATGTGGGCCTTCCAAGGCCACTATTCTGCACTTTGTTCTGGTCAGTTGATCCTATTATACTAAAAATCAAAAGAGATGCTTCAAACCTAGAATCGATCCAACCCTGTAGTGTGGCAACTCAGACCACCTTCCGAGCCTGAGATTTCAGTTGGTCACCGCAGGTCCAACCTGACCAACAAAAATAAACTCACGGTGCAGAATCATCCTGACTCAAGCATGTACACAGCTGTGACACGCTGACTTGGAGCTATCGGGTGTCAAGTAACAGAAATCCCAGAACTCAGGATTCCTGGCATGGAATGAGATGGAAGAAATAGAGCTTAACAACAGCTCTTCTCTATTCTGAGTAAGAGCTTCTGCTCTGTTCCTTAGATCCCAGTTAAAGCAAGCTCCCAGAGACAAAGCATTCTCCTCAAGGCCCATGCATCCCAACCTACCTGAAGGCATATTTATCCTCTTTCGTTTCTGGCTTGCCTCCCCTCCATTTTCTGTAGGTTCAAGTCTGCTGTTGAATGGCGGGAGTTTGTTGTTCCCGGGGTCAAAGGACAGCTGCTTCAGTCCTAGGAGAAAGAGAAAAAAGGAGAAACCATTATTTGTGAAATTTCACAGATTCTCTGCCCAGTCTACTTAAAATTCATACATTAAAGAAAGAGAGTGTGCCAGTGTGGTGTAGTGCTTAAAGTGCCAGTCTGGGACTCAGGAAATCTCTGTTCCAATCTCCGCTGAACCATGGCACTCACTGAGTATCCTGGGGTGAGTCATTCTCTTTTTTACTGACCCACTCCACAGGACTGGAGTGGGAGGTAATTAGAGAAGAGACCTATCTATACCATGTTGAGTTCATTGGATGAAAAGTACATTCTACTTTTCCACCAAAAATAAGATCCAAAAAGGCTCACAATAGTAAAATACAAGATAAAATTAACAATTCTAATTTAAAAAGCACCACCCATTAAAACCTACCTATTCATTTCAACCAACACATCAGCTTCAAAGCTAACATCCTGCTTTATTAAAAATGTCTTTAACTTTCAGCAAAAGGACGAAGCTAGTGTGGCCTCTTTAGGTAGAAAGTTCCAGGTACCGAGAAGACTCTTCCTTCCCTTCCCAATGTACCTTTCGCAGTGACCGTTCAGAAAGAAAGTCTACTCCAGAAGATCTTAAAACCCAAATAGGACAATACAGCAGAAGGCAAGCCTTCAATTTTTCTCCTTTTAAATTTTTCTTCCTTTTCAATGAGGATAGGATTTGGGGTGAGGGGATTTAGGGGTGGGGGAATAAGTAGGGATATGGAAAAGGTAAAATTCCAGAGAGTGAGAGAGTACATTTATATCCACTTATACAATTATACTAGAAGAAGAAGATAAAAAAAGAAAACCTTAACAGGTTTTACCAGAATTACTATAGCTACTACTCTCATTACTCTCATCCTATTTGGACCTTCACATTCTTCTTTTGTCTATGCTTTCCAAGCCATATTTCGAGTCCAGCTGTAAAATCATTCCCAATTTTTGAGTCCTTTTTGAGATGACCTGTCATTTAGTGCTCAATATCTTTTCTGTCAGCTCTTCTAGGGACGTATTTCTGCTTTCCCCCCAATATTTCCCATATAGTATCCTAGCTGCAGTGATTAGATGTATTATCAAATATCTAATTTCTTTATCTACAATCTCAGGCATTATATTTAGTAAAAACAATTTGGTTTAAATGGTATTGTACAGGATACAATTTTTTTTCAAACTTTCATGCACTAACCTCCAGTAATATTTTGCTTCCCTACATGTCCACCAAACATGATAAAAAGTACCCTCCTGTATTTTACATTTCCAACACTTGTTAGAAACATTTTCATACATTTTGGAAAGTTTTGTTGGAGTCATATGCCATCTATAAAACATCTTTTATATATTTTCTTTGAAATTTACTGATTTTATAAGCTTAATATTATTCTGGCAAATTTGTGTCCAATCAATATTATGTTCAATCTTTTCCACCCATTTTATCATACAGTCTTTAACTACTTCATCTTCCATTTTCATATTTAAGAGATATTCATACTTTCTTTTAATTAATTTATCATTTGTCCCTAGAAATAGTTTATCAAATGTCGTTTGTTCTTCATCAAAGCCCATTCGTTTATCCTTTACGTATCTTGAGTCTAACTGTGATCTCGTCCACCAATCTAGAAAAACTTTATGTTCCTCTAGCAACTCTCTAGTCTTTAACACACCGTCTTTCTTGAGCAAGACTCAATATCTAAGCAGCTTTGTCGGGTCCATTAAAGTTGGCTGCATAAATGCTTCTAATGGCGACACCCACCCCGGAATTTTGTGATACATTTGCTTTTGTATCTTATTCCCAATCCATAACAAAGATTTTCTTATCATATGGTTATTGAAGACTTTATGATCTTTAGCTTTTTGATACCATACAAAAGCATGCCACCCCAGCCTAAGATCATGCCCTTCCAGTTTAAGTAATCTCTCATTGTCCAGAGTAATCCATTCCCTGGTCTGGTTTCAAACAGCCTCATCTTAAGTCCTAGAGAGCAGAGGTCCCCAACCCCCAGTCCGCGGCCCGGTGCCAGTCCGTGGCCTGAGCCGGACTGGGCCGTGGAGACAGACCTCCCACCCCACCCCCGCACGCGAATGCTCCCCCACCCCTTTGTGCATGCGCACGAGTGCCCCCCCGAGCGCCGCGCTGCCCTTTGCGCATGCGCACGAGTGTGCGTGCACGAGAGAGTGTCCGCTCCTTCGTGCATGCGCATGGGCGCGGGGAGTGCCCCGCCTTCCCCAGCCAGTCCGTGGGGTTAAAAAGGTTGGGGACCACTGCTAAGAGCCTTACAGGTACCAATGCTTTGAATTGTGCCCAGGAAAGGAGAGGTAACAAGTAAAACTGTTTTAAGAAGTGAGGCACATGCCGCTGACATTCGACTCTAGTCAATAGTCTGATTGCAGCTGACTGGAACAGCTGACATTTCTGAATATTTTGAAATGCAGACCCTCACAGAATGCATTACAGTAGTCCAAATTAGATGCAATTAAGGCATATGTTATTGGCTTACTAATCTATACTTGTCTCCCGATGCCAAAAGATATACTATTTAACTTTAAATATTTTATTCCTTTAAATTTGCCATATGAAAGAACTCCGTGGCTTTATAAATGTGAGTGAAGGATTCGGAGGACATTTTAGAATCAATCATTGTAACAAACCAAAACATACTTATTGTGCACCACTGCTGCACCCCAGGACTGATTAATTTCACAAACATCTGAAGTCCAGCTTTGTGTTGTGGTGCTGTGGAGATTACAGCCTTCACCAACCTATCGCTCTACAAAAAATTTCACAAAATCATAAAAGTGCAAAATTCACATGGACCCCAAGATTCAACCACTTTAAAATACAGTAACCCACACCTAGAGCACCCTTTTCCAGCTGGTAATCAAACTCTGTCTAGTAAACCCAAATAAAGGAGACTCCACTTTCTGTAGTAGCCCGTTTCATTGCCGAGCGCTGTTACCATCAGAATATGCTTTCGAATGTTCAAGGTTTTACCACAGCTCTCATCCTTCCTGCTCACTGGCCATTTTGGCTAAGCTGATGAGAAAATGTAGTCCAAACATCTAGAGCAGTGGTTCCCAACCTTGGGCAACTCAGGTGTTCCTGAACGACAACTCCCAGAAACCCTGGCCAGCACAGCTGGTGGTGAAGGCTTCTGGGAATTGCAGTCCAAGAACACCTGGTTTCCCAAGGTTGGGAACCACTGATGTAGAGCGCAAGACACCAAGTTATTTGTTAGTGACATTTATATCCCGTCTCTCCTTTAATAAGCTTAAGGCTCTCCCCCTTTTCACTTAATCCTCACAAGAGTCCTACCAGGTAGATGAGATGACAAAACAAAGGACATCTAGCAAGGTTCAGGCCTCAGTGGTGACCCGAATCTGAATCTCACAAGCTCTACACCAACAATCTCACCACTTCACCAGACTAGCTCTCAGAACTGGGAAGGTTAGTTTTGAAATACAAGCTTGGAACCCTTGGTTATAATTTAACCCAGGCAAACACAACCCTCAGTTCAGTTCTCATCCTAGCAAATGCACAATATAAACACTAGGCTTGTCTAGAACTGCATAACTGTAGAAGCTATGGGAAAGTGTCACTGAACTGAACACTCTGACCGAATCTTTCACTGTACAGTATGTACACTGGATAGGAAGAACCTGGAAAAGAATACCATTTTTGACAGTGTCTTTTCAAGAATAAACACTGAAATTAGCTTTTGTGTCATATATCAAGCAAACCTGGCTCTCGATGACAGGACTTTATTTGATGGTGTCAGGTGTTAAACCCTACACTAATCCCAAAGCCCTAACGAGAGGAAGAAGAACGAGCCTCAGCCATCCCTGGGATGGCTGGAAAGGCTTTGGCACGTCAGAATGATAAACATTTATGATGAGAGAATTCCCTATGGAGTTGAGTTTGCACTTCCTGCACCTGGAACCAAGGCTGCAATAGCTGTGCTGGTCTTCTGCCTTGCCTCCATCCTGGTACAAACGTGACCAAAAAACTGGGTAGGAAAGGCATTTCAAGTGAACTTACAAGTTTGCGGTGCGTGACACTCCTTAACCAAACCCCTCCAGTTTTGTAGATACCAGCCTTTGTATTCCAACCAAACCAAATACAGACCATCAGCCAGGGAGTCTTCCTACTGTTATTGCTACCTGCCTCAGACTGTGAGTGACAAATGTTTGACAGACCATAAGTCTTAACCAATGAGATGATTTAGTTCAGTAAACTCTGTGTACAAGCTTGGTAGATACTAATAAGGGTTACGAGTTGTACAGACAGGCTTTATAAACACATTTAGTTGATACTTACATGACAAAAAAGATAGATATCATGCAAGTAGGTAGGTGAGTAAAAAAAAGTGCTATGCCTGACATACCACCTGCTGGCAGCATAAAAACCTATCATCATATCAGCTCTCATTTATTCATCTAGCAAAGCCAACTTTAGTCCATGGGAATTTATGTGAAAAAAACAAGAGTATTTCGTATTTTCTATACTACAAGATATGTGATTTTTGCAACAAGAGATTAACACAACCACCCCCCGGGTGTTTTGACAATAAAATAGGGAAACATAATAGATACGCACAAAGAATAAACAAAGTATGCACAGCCAGGGAAAATCTGCTGAATAATGTTTAGTAAAGTCTAGGAAATGCCATATGATCTGAAAGAGCAAGGCCAGGAAAAAGAAGCAAGAAACAAAGTTCTCAGAAATACACTGACAATGGTTTTGTGTGTGCGCGCGCGTGCGTGCGCGTGCATTCTCCTCCCACCCAAAACAAAACAAAAACCAGAAAGGAATCCCAGTCCCATGCAGAAGACCACACATTTACCAAGCCTGATATTTAACCTTGCTTAATAATGCTCCAAATCCGTCTTAATTCCATTTGACTTCTATCAGACATTTTCTGAATTTCCTTAATATGATTTGTGCAGTTATAAGAGTTCAACAAACTTTAGGAGTCATGTTTGTGTTCTTTAGTGACTCCCATCTGCTAAGCAGTGGAGGAAAAGAATGCAAAGCCCCTGGAATACGATCGCTGGATTTAGAGCCCTTAATCCAATGCAAGTACGCTCCCAAAACCTGGCAGCTAATTTAAAATGAATGGTGAAAGGACCAGCCATTGGGAAACAGAATCCTCAAACAGAAATGTGAGTATGGCCATGTGATTGAAGGGTGTGTCTGCATGAATGTGGAAAGAAAATAATCCCAATGCACCTAGCTAGATCATCTGTTCAGAGCTCTCCCTAGATGTACCTACACTACCCAAACCTACACTGCTTTCATATGAGTTTAAGTACTTCATATTTACACTGGACAAATCCAATCATCCAATAGTTTGCAAGGCCAATGAGGGCTCTGGGTTAGAGATCCTCACCACAGCTTTCCCCAACCAAGCATCCACCAGATATGGATGGGGCTGATGGGAGCTACAGCTAGTGGGTGATATGTTGGGGAAGAGTGCTCCGATACCCTTCAAGGGGGTGCAGGTCCCTGAATATAGAACAAGGAGTGTAATATGTGACCCTCCAGATGTTGCTGGACTGTAGCTTCCATCAGCTCCAGCCAGCATGGCCAAAAGTGGGGGTCCCTTTTGCAGCCACTTCTTATTTGCCTGATGCTCCTATGCCCCAACTTATTTTCTCTACTCCACAACCCATCAAAGGGCTCCTAAAGGAAACTGATGAGTTCTCCTAAAAGACAGGGTTGTGTGTGTGTTTAAGCTCTACGTACCAATGTGTGGCTTGAATCCAGCCACTCCCCTCACCAAACAGACACAGGTAGCAATTAAAACACAAAATAGTCTCAAGTCATTTTCTGGGCTTGAACATAGCATCAACAATGCTGGGCTCAGTGACTATCAAATATTCTACCAAACCTCTCCATGAACATCACATCACTGGACTCCCCATTTTCTCCCTCTCTCTCCTTCCCAACCCTCAACAAACATCACCACTTCTCCCTTTGCCCCCCCCCACCAATAATTCTAATTCTATTATTCCTTAGGGTGGTGGACAGGAGTGGCGCCCATGCCCTCTTGGGTTCAGGCTGTCACAGCCCCCCTCAGAATTCTAAGGAATAACAGGATCCTCTCAAAGCAAAAACAAAAAACATGCCTATCTTTCTTCAGAAAATTTATCTTTACTCTTCATATGCAGAGTTGATCAAATTAATCAATTTACTAGAAAGGATATGATTAGTCAGCTAAGATTTCTTAACCTAGGAACTGTCTTCATTCAAACGCAACTGCATGATATACAATTTACGAGTATTACATTTATTATGCACACACACACACACACGTCTGGTAGCAGTTCTCCTTTTTATTCATAAGCAGATTTACAACCGCAGCAATTTTATGGTTTCCATTACAATCATCAAAAAACAGCTAAACAAGCAGGTGGAAAGGGATAAAAATAATTATTTCAGACTGATGAGAAAAGAGAATCAGGGTGGATATACTGTAAATTATCTTTCAAAAAAGAAATCAGTATTACCCACATTTCAACAAACTAATTCACCAAGATGTGATTTTTCCTACTGTGACTATAAATCAGTGTTAGCATAGTAGCAATATCTCAATTTTTTTTTAAAGCTGGCAAAGACAGCACAATATTTCCTCCCAATAAGCAGCTTTTGAGATTTCTGCAGCAGTAAATACCTTGGTATGCATTTCTATACCATAATCTTATACATAGTCTTTCAGACAGCGGCTGAAAGCCAGTAGTAAGTCACAAACAGTGTTAGGTCCACTGAATTTGCAGAGGAGCTGACTCATCAAATTCCCACCGACGGGGCTGCTCTAGTCATGACTTACTATTGGATTTCAGCCTATGAGTTTTCACTATGCTCTCAGTGGACCAGTTGATATTGTATACCCTATAATCTGTTTCTGTAACCCAGTAATCTGCTCATAGGGATTCCCAGTGCAATGCAGTGGACAGAGTGATGAACTAGGACTCTGGAGACCAGGGTTCGAATCCCTGCTCAGCTATGGAAACTCACTGTGGGAATGGAATGGGTAAAACCACTCCTTAAATATCTCATTTACCTTGAAAGCCCTATTAGGGTCACTATGAATCGGTTATGATTTGACAGCAAAGAACATAATCTGTTCATAACAGAATACTATGCCACTACAATTTGATTTTTCCACAACACTAGAACTGATAAAATAGATGACTTGTTCCTTGTTGTCAACACCTGCAGCATTTTTAATCTATGCATCTAATTTTTCCTTGAGTACTATTCATGCTGTGGTTTCAACACTATTTATTTATTTATTTATTTATTTATTTATTTATTTATTTATTTATTTATTTATTTATTTATTACATTTATAGCCCGCCCATCTAGTCATATACACTACTCTGGGCGGCTAACAACATATCATATAACAATTTAAAATCACAAACAATATATTACTAAGTAAACAATGATCCAAGATGGAAAAAAGAAACAAGGTAACGAAAATTCAGACGGTGGGTGGAGGGAAGGCTTGCTTCAACAGCCAGGTTTTCAATTGGCATTTAAAGATACCCAGTGAAGGGGCCATGCGAATCTCAGGAGGGAGGTTGTTCCAAAGACGAGGAGCCACTGCCGAGAAGGCCCGGTTTCTTGTTTTTTCTTTCCGGGCCTCCCTCGGCGTTAGGCTCCTCAGCCACTAGTTCTCCTTACAGGGAAATTTCTGTGCTGCTCCCTTTGCATTCCCACTCCTCTTGGTTTTTTTTAAAGGTTGGGTGATGGGCATTTCCCTACAAGAGCAGAGGAAGCTTGTGGGCTCTCAGGTGGCTGGTGGGGAATAAAACCAAAGGCAACATCTGCAGAATCTTCCCATTACTTTAATCTTAGCAGCAAGTTCAATTACGCCCCAGGAGACACACAACCAGCAGTATGATCACACTCTCCCCAGTAAGAGTTCCCCATGCGTCCTCTCCCTTTGGATGCTATCTCCATCAAATCTATTTAGTACAGCTAGTGGTGTGGGAGACTGGAAAGTGCCATCCAGCATCATCGGGAGAACCGTAGGTTCCTGATGCAAACCTAATAACAAAAATATGAAAAAAAATGAAGGGTAAAAGGTACATCATATCTAAAGAAGAGACTATTTTAAAACATGCTACCTGTTATTTATTTTAAAAAAAAACTATTCAGAGGGGTAGGGTGCTAAAAAGGGAGTGTGAGGGGTGGGGGGAAGGTGAAAAAAGAGAAGCAGCCAAAGTCATAAAACATCTAGTTAGACAACTTGAGAGTAACATGACATTCTCTCTCTGGAAGGCTGTTTTAAAAAAAAGAGGAGGAGATTAATTAAACTGCAGATTAATGTTATAAAACCCACAAAGACCAAACTGGAAAGTTACGCCCTTTAAGACAAAATCAAAATATGGTAGAAGGCTATCTTCCCTCCATAGCTAAATCCAGTATTCTCCAAAGAAGATAAAAACATTGCAATCAATAACAGACATAGATTGGAATACTGCTTCTCCATCCTATAATATTTTGATGCAGTTTGATTATACATTCTATCCTTGGCACAAACTAAGGCTGTACCCACCAAGCATAAAGGAATTTACAGCTGAGTAGGCGTATACAGGACTGTGATGTAATTTTATTAAGACTAAAAAGAGCCACTTAAAACAGAGGTCTATCATGCCTTATTCCCACAACATTTCTCCCTTCTCCATTTTTATTTTATATGTTGTTTAATGTTGTATCTGAAGAAGAGTTCTGTGCAACATGAAAGCAAGCTTTGTGATGTTCAGGTGGTCCTACGAAACATATTGATGCTACTGCTGCTGCATTAATTTGCTGTTACAAGTGATGCCAGGGTATTTCCTGGTATCAACAATATTCAACTGAAAGGCCACACAACAAACATAACAGGACAAATTATTAGTCTAAAGATTACTGAATGACAGTCACCCACACAATCAGCTGCGTTCTTCATGCAGCAGAGATACTTTGACTTATATATTAAAACATATAAACACTGAAGAGACTGCAAGCCACAAGTTTTCTTTATCAACTGCATGCCATACACATTAAAGAAATAAATGGTAAGAACTACACGACGGAACTCGGTTAAAACGTTCGGACAGTGTAAGAAGTTGTACCGACAAAGAACAACACACAGGTTTCAAACTTTGGCCCTCACAGAATAATTTTAACCTTCAATATGGAGTAGCCCCTTTTTGTCAGTGACCATCTGTATAAGAAGCAGAATTTAATTTCCAAATAGAAATTATATCAATTAAGCGTTGGGTATTTCCGTTACACAGAAACCCCAGAGGTGACCTATTTTCCACAGCCTCCTTGCATGCAGGAGTGGTGTTTGTGTCTCAAATCACAGCTAGATGTGGAGAAGAGAAATGTTATCCATCTATTTAAATAGCTTCAGCTGCAGCATCTGTAACAGAACAGCAACTCGGTACCATTAACTCTTTCCCAAACCCCGTTTTAGCTCACAAAGAAAGGAGAAATAGAGATTAAGGAGATGCTAAACACTCATGAACGTCTTCTCACAAATACAGAACTTTATGCAACTAGAGAACAGACTTAAAACATTAAAAGCAGGAATACAGCATTAAGAGTGCGCTGAGATTACCAATTCAGTAGGGTACAGCATGGATTTAATCCAAGCACTCCACATTTAAACTGTGCTCTCATTGAATTTATACAATCCAGAAGATCCGGGAACTCATACTCAGAGTTACATTTGTTTGCTGACATTCTGGCTGGAGTGCTGATCTCAATTGGCTGTGGATGTTCCTTAGATTTAAATCTGTTTCCTTCCATGGATACTGCTCATAGCAAACATATTGGAGGGGTAAGCCTCCTGGGGTGAAGCTCAAGACTCTAGACTTCACACCACCTACCTGTGAACGGCAGCAAAAACATAGTGAGCTGAATGCTCTTCTGTCCCAGTGTGTGTTATCTTGCTATCAACTCTTCCCCAACACATGTAAAGAAGCACCACGGTTCATGTGTGACTTATGTACTGCACTGGATCTCCCAAACAAACCAACTGCCAGCAACAACAGTAACAAGAGGAGAGCTTAACCGTCAATAAAACTACCTTAGCGGGTAACTGGAAACGCTGCAATGCTAAAGAGGAAAGGCATGGGACCTTTAAAAAGAAAAGAAAAGAAAGGCTGCCAACTAGCGCATCTGTTCCTGTCAGCCACTAGCAGTGACACTCAGAAAGTGAATCCTGGATGGGAGGCGGAGAGGGCCAGTGGGCAGGTGGTGAGGAGGCAATGAATGCTGTGCTCATCTGTGAATTTGTAAAGGGTCTCAGTCCTGAGAAGCGGCATGCAGTTGGCAAAGCCTGATCTTACTGGCGGCATGCCTTGCGAGCAGTCGTCTTAGCACTTAAGCCACACCATCGTTCAACTCCTTTGAGGACCAAGTCCTCCTCTGCTTTGAAAAATTCACACGGAAAACCAGCACTTTCAGGCTCCCTCCAAAGCTGTTGCTCTTACGTAACGACATGTCAGAAGTTACTTATATGGTGACCTTAATAGTGTTTTTTCAAGGTCGTAGCGTTCATTTCTCTATCTAGTCTATCCACTACACCACACTGGGCACCCTCCCGCAAACTGCAACATGGAATGGGTTGTGGGAAGCAGGGACCCCAAGTCTGTTGCCCAACAGACACTCTGATATAAACATAAACTAGAAAAACATTTAGGAGCCCAGGAAATTCATACTGTTTCACAGCTAACCACTTTTCTGAAAGACAGGTTACCGCTACACAGTATCCTCAACAGAAGGACCTCCATACACGATGCCCTATGTCAGGAATTGGAAAGCTTTGTAGCACCAGATATTTTAGATTATACAATAGATTATTTAGATTTTAGATTATTTCAACATTGCTGCATTGAAGTTTACACAGATGATTATTAGTCAAGCAATAGGTTCTACATGCACAGTTAACATATGTTAAATGCTGATTAATCAACAGAAAAGAGAAAGCGATCTATCAGTTAATGGACAGTCACCAGCTGCCTTTCAGTGGTGCTTCAGTCTACTGGCACCAAACACAGATGATTATACAAAGGTTTTCTCCCTATTTATTTTTTATTTTTTTAGATAATAGCAATCTTGCATGCTCTAACACTGGGTATCAGTAGGAGGGGTTTTTACAGCCTAACGTGATTGTCCTTTGCCATTAACCTGGCTGGTAGAGTTCTTTTTCCACCACTGGCATGTGAGGCACGCCCCCACCCACTCTTCCTGTTGGTTTGCTTTCCTTCCACTGACTTTGTTATTGATTACCGGGTTCTTCCTCTGACCTCAGACCAAGCAACAAGCGTGGAAGGCTTTCCCATATGGTAGAGACTCTATTCCCCCCCTTTTTATTCTACTGACTGTAACCACAAATTGTAATTGTAAGTAAATATACCTTTTTCTTTAAATGCTTCTAGAGTACTTGTATCATAGCAAAGTGCTAGTTTGTGTGGAAAAGAAACCAAAGGGGCAGGCAGAGCTGAGATTGAGCCAATCTCTCCATGTTTTTTTCTGTGTCGCTGTTGTTGTTTTTCTGCCTCATACTCTGCTAACTAAAAGGAATAACCAAAATCCTCCAATATTTTTAATGGAGAAGGGCATGAAGGTCAAAAACCTAGGCTCCACCAGCCTCAGAAGTCACATTACTGTCTCTTTAAATTTTTAAAATTTACCACTACCAAAGGAAAAACAAATGAGAACACATCCTTAGAAGAATCAAACCATCAGAAGAAATAATTAAGCAGACAAAATGAACAACTGCCTCTTATCAGATTCTAATCATACTAAATGTGTTAGCTATCTTATCTATCACCAGCGTTCTCAGCAACAGTTTGGTCAGTGGGCAAACTTAATAATGTAATGGTCACAATCAGTTCTTATTGCATATAATTTCCCTCTGACCTGACTATTTGCAGTATTGATTAATTATTTAATTTACTTATATGCCAGCTTTCTCCTGGAACTGAGACTCAAAGTGGTGCACCAACATAGTGAAAAACAACTGAAATTAAAATAGAATGGCCACAATCCAAGCACGTATTATCTGTACAATGACCTGTATAGGTCATTGGCATAGTTCAGGGTGACAAATAACTGTAAATTAAGTCCCCAATCAAATTCCTAGTAACCTGGTGAGTCACACAACTGGCACACTACTAAGAATTCAATCAAGGACTCTAGTAGTTATTTGCTGCTCCAAGTTATATCAATGCACCTATGCAGGTTTAAATTATCACTTGGATCCTGGCCAGGAAACAAAAAATATTAAAATACAAATAAAATCATTCTATCATTAGAATACAATTAAAATGTAATTTAAAAATACTAATGACAGTTTACCTAAAAAAGTGAGAATGAAAAAAAAAGTGTATCAGCAAAACTGTGATTAAGACTGCCTAAAAAAAGGCCTTTGTCCACCAGTGGAAGGACAAACAGGGAGCAAAACTAGCCTCTGCTAACAAAGACAGACTTTCAGAGGTGGGGAGCAGCCACATAATACTCCTCTGCCAACCACGTGTATCTATATGAAGTGTGCTATAATCCACAAAAGCACGCTATTATAAATTTCCTACTCTCCAGAGTTAATATTCATCAAGAGGCTCCACTCTACTAAGGTGCATTAAACTACAACTGGTTTCCTTAATGTCAATATGTCTGTGTTATCAGCATATGTAAATGTTTTATCAGTATATGTAAATAGCCTGTGCCATTAATGGAAAAGTCCCTCTGACTTGCCTACAACCCTACTTTCACGCACACCATTCATGCACACTACTGACTTTACACCTCCCAAAGGAAGTCAGCCTGGCTCCATCCCTGTTCAGCACTTAGCGGACAAAACTATATTCATTTATATTGCCTTTGATCTTTAAATTATTTATTTATTTATTCTTACTCTGTTTTTCTCCTTAAAAAGACCCAAAGCGGCTTACATAATTAAAAGACAATATAAAAGCTAACAGTGAGTATACAAATATTAAAAAGGATCAAACAAACACTGCACAAAAAACATAAGCAACACCAAAACACATTCAAAGCATCAGTCAGCCAGTCAGTCAGGGAAGGCTTGCCTGAAGATAAAGGTCTTTGCCTGCTTGGGGAAAGACAACAAAGATGGGACCAGTCTGGCCTCCTGTGGGAGGGAGTTCCAAAGTCTAGGAGCAGCCACAGAGAAGGCCCTCTGCCGTGTCCCCACCAGACACACCTGTGAAGGTGGTGGGACTGAAAGAAAGGCTTCTCTTGATAATAACAGTTGAGCAGGGAGATAGCTTGGGCCCAAGCCATGTAGAGGCTTTATAGGTTAGAACTAGAGATGGGCACAGTTTGGCGATTTGTGCCAGTTTGGACAATGGTCCAACAGGGTGCCCACTCAGAGGCAGCACCACAGCTTCCCTGCCCCGAATCTTCTGGGTGCTGCCCCTGAGTGGGTGCCCGCCAGAGGGGGTGAAGTGCCGAACTGTGGAACACTTGCTGGGCTGTCGTCCAAACCAGTAGTTTGTGGCTAGCTCTAGTTAAGAACCAACACCTTGAATTCGGCCAGGAAACAGATTGGCAGCCACACACCCACAATTACAGTAATCCAGCCCAGATGTAACTAAGACATGTCACTGTGGTCAGATCAGACATCTCCAGGAACGGGCACAGCTGGCACACTGGTTTTAATTGTGCAAAGGCACTCCTGGCCATCACTGAAACCTGGGCTTCCAGGCTCAAAGATGAATCCAGGAGCACCCCCA
Organism: Intellagama lesueurii; assembly: GCA_037013535.1. Lineage (NCBI taxonomy): Eukaryota > Metazoa > Chordata > Lepidosauria > Squamata > Agamidae > Intellagama > Intellagama lesueurii. The sequence continues at coordinate 22,255,635 of JBAJHW010000010.1, read as the reverse complement.
AGCTGCGCACTTGCATTTTCAAATAGAGGGTAACCCCATGCAGTTTAAAACCAATTTTAAAATTCATTCAAATCAAATCAAAACATTTATTAAGCAGTCACAGACCCAAGTTAAACAATACAACAATAAGAACAAAATACAGATAATTATTAAAACATTCTCATATTTAGAAAAGTAGTCAGTTGATTCAAAAGGCCTTTTTATGAGATCTTACAACAGAAAACAGGAACTTGGCTACAGACGGTGTAACTTGTTTGGTTTGTACCTGCCAACAAATACTCCAAATACGATGTGAACGGCCTCCCAGGGCATTTTTTTCCCATAATAGGACAGAGAAATCTGTTACAATCCTATCTGTGTAGGCTACAAACAAGTCATGTGACAAAGACTCAACTACTTCATCTCCACAGGCACACAGCCGATCCTCATAGGGGATGCTGCGATAATCATTCATTAATTATATTTCTCTCCCACTTTTCCATTACCAAATCCTACGCCAGGTGGCTTTAAAACATCACCAAAAGCAACTTAAAAACAAAATATAAAACAATTGCAAAGTAGAGTTCGAGCATTTAAAAATCTGTCTGGCCTTTTACGGTGGGTATTTGTGTGGATTTTTTTTTTTTACAAAACAATTTCAGAACCTGATGGTAAAGACTTGCTTTATCTTTTTCCTCTTAATCAAAAAAAAAAAAAAAAAAAAAAAAAGCAAAAAAAGTAAGATAAACACTTTCAGTAAATATTGCATGAAAATCATGCTTTTTTAAGGTGTCAGCTTTTAAGGAGCCGGGAAGGAAGCCTCTGGGCTGTTTTTATAGCAACCTGCTTCCCAGCCGGGTGACCCCTTTTTTTGGAGCAGTCCCAGCCCCGACACAAAACACTGCCTGATGATACAAAAGGTACCACAAACAGGGCCACAAAGAAGAGTAAAAAAAAAGAACCAGCCCCGACCACAACGTGTGGCAGGATCGGTGGACCGGCCCTCTTTACAAGCGTGTAGGCCACTAAGAGTCGGACACGACTTAACGACTAAACAACAAGAAGGCCACTAAGGGTTCCCATGACAACGCGGATGAGGAACGCTCAAGAGGCCCCGCCCGCCCGCCCGCGAGGAGGAAGCACTCTGCCCCGCCCTCACCCCGTTGCCCGGCAACGGCCCACCTGCTGGGCCCGTGGCCCTTCGACGCCCAAACTCTTGAAACATCCGGAGCGATCTGTCCGGCTTCGCCCTCGCCTCTTCTCGCCCCGCCTCTCCGTCGGGCCTTCGCAAGCCCCGCCCCCAAGCATCCTGCGGAACGTCCCATTGATCGGCGGTTTCTAGGGGGCGCGGCTGGAAGCTCCAGGGCATGATGGGAATCGTAGTTTCCGGCGGAGAACCCCCGCGGGGAATTGCTTTTAACAACGATAGAGAATAGAACTATAGAATAGATATACGATAGAGGAGAGGGTTCTACGCCCGTTTTGATTGACTGCTCGAGATGTGGGCGTTGCAGTGGCTAAAGTAGATAACCGGTGTGGTATCGGATATGAGTGACAGACTAGGACTTAAAAGACTTGCTTAGCCATGGAAAGTTGCTGGATGGGGTGGAACTGGTAAAAGCACTCTTTAAATATCTCACTTGCCTTCAGAGCTCCATTAGGGTCGCTATAAGTTGGTTCTGACTTAAAAGCTATTAAATATCTCACTCAGGGTCAATATGAACGAAAGAATTAAAAGAGACCATCAAGTGTTAGGATGTGGGACTGGAAGCCGGGACCAAGATCATCCCCACGCTTGTATTTCTGCTCACCATCTGTGGGTCTGAAAGCTGGACACTGAAGAAAGCTAACAGGAAAAAAAAATGGATTTGATTGACCTGTGGTGCTGGAGGACAGCCTTGCAGATACCCTGGACTGCCAGAAAGACAAACAAGTGGGTCCCTGATCAAATCAAGACTGAACTATCTCTGGAGGCAAAAATGTTGAAACTGAAGGCACATAATGAGAAGGCAGAATTCTCTGGAAAAGACAATAAAAAGGAAAGCAAGCAAGCTGGGAAACGTGGAAGGCAGCAGGAAAAGAGGAGGACTAAATATGAGATGGAGTAACTCCCATCAGCTTGAGTCTACAAGAGCTGAGCAGGGCGGCTGAGGACAGGACATTTTGGAGATTGCTCCTTCATAGGGTCCCCATAAGTTGGAAGCGACTTGACGGCACATAACAGCAACAACAACAGGGTCACTTTAACTCTGATGCCGTTTGACAGCACATAGCACACAGGTTTCTGGGCAATATAATTTAGTCAGGTTTTAAAGGCGGATTTTGGATCTGAGAAAAGAGGTTTCCATGGTAGCAAATGGACATGGTGTGGGCGACACCTGGAAAAAGGGAAGGGGGTGGCACCCAACGGATAATCCATGTCATTGTGTCCATTGGTAATGTCACTCATTAAAATAAAATTTATTCTCCTGTAGGTTAATTTGTTTGGGTGATTTTGTAAGGTAGGTGGTCCTGTTCCACCCTGGGTGAGGCAAGTGAAGCTGCTGAATAGTAAAGCCCCAAACCAAGGAAAGGCTTCCATAAAGTAGACTCTAGACGCTTGGAATCCAAGGAGCCTCAACTCTAGAGAGACTGCTGCAGGCTCAGGTTCCTGGCTCACTGGAGGTCCAGGTTCAAGCAGGTCCACCACCTCATAAGGATTTGGACTGTCTCGTTCCTCAGCGTTTGGCATGACCAGAGGATTCTTCTGCTGAGATCATGACAGTATGCCATTGGCTTTGGGGTAGAAACGGATGTAGTGTTACTCTTTCAATTGTTTTACCATTGCTCTCGGTGATCAAGCTGGAAAATTTAAAATACAAATGTTAAGAGTCACTAGCCAGTCATTCAGGGGACAACCCCCCCCCCCCCCAATATGGAATAATACATACTTTTACTTCAATCAGAGGCCGAGATAGAGTTCAAGAAGACAGGATTCTCCAGCGAAATGTAATACAAACCTTTTTCAGTGAATGCAAAACAGGACAAAGGCTCCTGGCCCTTTGTGAATTGTGTACGGGATCGCTTTAGTTTAGCGGGTTTAGTCTTAATTCTATTCCAGTTGAAATTCCCCTTCCTACACAGCCGTTAGAAAGGGAGGAGGCAACGTCTAGGCATATTTTGTTTTACTACCATTCCAGAACTGTCCACGCAGAATGCTCACTGAGAGTCGTAGAAACAGAGATCAGCAGTATAGGGTTGGGATTACTTTGCTGACACACAGCTTGCCTTAAGCACAGTATGCCAACATCTCCCTCTATGAGCCTACCCAGATATTAAAATCATCAGGAAAGGTCTTTCTTTCGGTCCCACCACCTTCACAGGTACGTCTGATGGGGACATAGGAGAGGGCCTTCTCTGTAGCTGCCCCCAGACTCTGGAACTCCCTCCCACTGGAGGCCAGGCTGGCCCCCTCTTGGCTGTCCTTCCGCAAGCAGGCGAAGACCTTTCTCTTCACGCAGGCTTTTCCTTAGTGACTGTCTGCCCGAGTGGGATGTTTAAAATGGACTGTTGTACCTTACTGCTTTGAATGTGCTTTGGTGTTCCTTATGTTTTTTTGTGTGTGGTATTTGTTTGATCCTTTTTAGTATTTGTATACTCTCTGTTGTTAACTTTTATGTTGTATTTTAATTATACAATCTGCTTTGGGTCCTTTTAAGGAGAAAGGCGGGATAACAAAATATTTTAAATTAATAAATAAACATCTTGCCTTGAGGTGGAGAATGCTGTGCTGTTGCCCTGGTCAGTGTCACTTAGTTCAAAATGCGACAAATGAGCCCGGCTGCTGTGTTGGGGACCTTCCTGCAGGGCCCTTTTACCTGGAAGACATGTTCAAGTGCAACAAAGCGCCAGAGGCCAGGGGCGTTCAGTGTGCGCAGCAAAGTTCCAGGAAGTATCTCCCCTCTCCACTCCCAGGTTGTCTGGAAACTGGGGGAGGGACTAGGGCTGAAGCCACTTTAGCAGAGACGGCCAGCATTTAAACTCTGGAAGGCAAGAGAGCCGAAGGGGGCAGATTGTGCTGGCTGGTTAGCTTCCAAGGAAGACAGGACACATACCCGGTAGCACACCATCTCCTGTGCTTTGCATCCCGCCCCACCCCCCCAAAAAAATAAGTCGGAATTTCTTCCAAACGAGGTAATCTGCTATTGGAAAACTTTTTGTCTGGGAAGAAGTTGAGAGTCTCCACTGTTGTTCTGTTCCAGTAAAGAAGAACCATCATGGGAAATATTAGTTTTGGGGTGATCCTTGCTATTCTGGCCTCAGTCATCATGGCTATCAATGCTTTTGTGATTACTACACTGGTTCGGCCGATCTGGAAGACTGGATATTTGGGGCTGTGTTTTGTTTTAAATCTTGCCGTCGCTGATGCCTTGGTTGGCTTCAGCATAACAGGTCTTGTCACTGAAGAGCTGTATGGTCCTGAGCACAAGACCCCCCAAAAGTACTGTCTCCTACGCATGGCCTGTATTACTTGCCCCTCGGCTGCCTCCATCTTCACGGTCATCCTGATCTCCTTTGACAGATACCTGGCAATTGAGCATCCTTTCCAATACCTGAAAATTATGTGCGCTCCAGTCGTTGGGGCTTGTGTTGGAGGGCTCTGGCTTTTGGCCAGCTTGATTGGCTTCCTCCCTGTGATGGTTCGCCGCTTCCAGCAGAACAACTATCAAGGGCAGTGCACCTTCTTTGCAGTCTTCCAGCCCACATACATGCTCACTGTCTTCTGTGTTGGATTCTTCCCAGTTTGCTTTGTTTTCATCTACTTTCACTGCCATCTGCTGAAGGTTGCCTCTCTGCACGCTCAGCAGATCAGAGAGCAAGAACCCCCTGGGTCAGCAGCAACCTGCCTACCTCCTCCAATCTCCAGTGCCACAAAGGCTGTGCGCACCGTGGCCATCCTCGTGGGGTGTTTTGTAATATCCTGGTCTCCCTTCTTTATTGGGAGCCTCATACAGATCGTATGTCAGCACTGCACCCTGCATTACGTTCTTGAGCGTTACCTCTGGGTGCTAGGCATGTGCAACTCTTTGGTGAATCCTTTGGTTTATGCCTTCTGGCAGAAGGAGGTGCGTCTGCAGATCCATCAGATGTGCTTGTGCATGAAGATGAAAGTCTTCCCCCTGTTCTGTGTTGACAGCCACCCTCATGCTCCCAGCAGAACTGTGGTCTTGGTGCATGCGATCTCACTGGCCCAACCTGTGGAGTGACATGGTAAGAGCAGTGCAAGCGAAAGAACATTGTTTTTCATGTGCAATCCTTAACATGGGCCAAAAAGAAGCTGCACTATCTCAGAGCAGCAAAATAGGACTCTCTCCTCTTCCTCCAAAGGCAAGAAGGAAACTTAGAGCGTCCCTGTGGATCAGCCTTTTCTGACCCACCACCTCCCTGCTATGTCAGACTACAAATCCTGTATGCCATTAAGTATGTTCCTAGAGACAATCAAAGCTGCCATCCAGTGCATCTGGATGGCACCAGTTTAGAAAAAGCTGTTTTTAGTTTCTGTTGATGGTAAAGCAGCTTCAGCCGGCAGTGTGTGACAGGTTTTGTGCCAAAATTCCTCCTTGTTCTTCTATCCCATCTACTCTTTTTCTCTTTCTCTTTCTCCTGTCTCCCCATGTGGGAGGTCTGAAAGAATTTTAAAAAAGTAAGTCTTCTTGTTGTTCATGTTCTACTGGAGCCTGGATGTCCTCACAGCTATAACAGCTTGGGATGTGGGAATGTTAAATAATTATGTTGTGCTGCACTGAAACCAGTCCCTGGCGTTCTTCAGCCAAAATTTTATTCTCCTTCTGAGAATACTTCTTTTTGCACTTATTTTTTCCTTGAATGATCAACTGTAATAATCTGTACTTTTCATTTCTAATTCTACTATGATGTATTTCAGCTTTCTACATTTTATTTGATTTATGATTCTAAATCATAAATAATTTTGAATCATTCATTAGCTTTATTGTTTGTAAGTCACTCTTGATTTGGAAAATTCTTAGCATCCCAGTAATAAATTGGCATTTCAAGTGCTTCTTTTTCAGTGTCTAGGTCCACAATTCCATAATCCACAACAAAACTAAGAATACATTGTGCCATATAATGCACATGCTCAGTACCTATCTTTATTTAATTTTTTGCATGTGACATTCTTCATTATGAGGGTGCTACTCCTGGCTATTGTTATTCTCACTTTTGTTGCATGGCTATGATCCAGTTGTTCTTTCAATCAAAGGTACTCATGTTTGTCAACACACTTCACATTTCCTTTTGGATCTTTAACTCTATTTCTCAGGCTGCTTGCTTTTTTGTGCCACAAGCTTGACTTTTTTTAACGTTCATTTTTACACCATGTTGATTACCTGTTTCATTGACTTAATGGAACAACTTGGGCCAACCAGCTACATTGTCAGCTAATAATATTGATCTGTCATCTGCATATTGTATTGTATGTTGTTGATAGCCTCTCTATTGCCAGTGAAATTGCCATTTTGAATCCTCAGATGCTCCTCTAAAGCTGGCCTCGGTGTGCAAATTGAAAAGTCAAAGTCAATAAAGAAAACATAAATATCCATGTTCGTTGTCACAGCATTTATCCCCAAGTATTTCTGGGCATAATAGCACTTCTTAGACTCTGAATACCTCTCTGAATCTTAACTGTGTCTCTCCCACTCATTCTTCACACATCTTATACTGTCACATACAAAACTGCTGGATAGCTCAGTAGTTTAGATATCTGGTTGAGAGTCAGATTCCCCACTGCACCTCCTTGACAAGGGGTGGACTTGATGATCCATAGTGTCCGTTACAGCTCTACAGTTCTAAGATTATTATTACATATTATCTTTAATACAACCTTAAGCATATGGCATATTAAGCTTATTGTTCTGTAATCACTATAAATTTTGGCATTTTTCTTTTGGAATTATAATAGCATACAAATAGCTAGAAAACTGGTTCTGGCTTTGGGAATATTGGTACAAGTATTTGGGGGTGAGGGTTGCTTGTGAGCAGAGCAGAAGAACATTTACCAAATTTGGGGTGGGCCACCCATCTGAGGGTCTTGAAAGGTGGTGGTGGGCCTTTGACCTACTTGAGGCATAAATCAACACACTCCTGGAGTCTCTTAACTGCTGCAGTTCCCCCCCCCCCCCCAAAAAAAATTATAGGTCTGGTGGGTGAGCTGAGGAGCTGTATGCAATCACGGAGCTATAATGTGCCCATCCCTGAACTAGGATATACTGTAAGCTAGTTGATTCCTTAATATTGGTTTGTGTGAGTGTATGCATGTTTCAAGGTATAGACTCTCTTGAAAACTTTGTTGGTGACTACAATTTTTTATTTTCCGAGTGGTGTCATTTCTGCTCCATGGTCATTCAGTATTCCCGTTAATATTTTGTGACAAAATCTCTGCAGGCTTTCCTGCCTATCTTAGCATTAAAATCCTCCATCAAGAAATTTAGATATTGCTTCTTTGTATGTTCTACAAGAGCTTGGAGTTCTTCATAGACTGTTTCCATCTGCAGCAGTTTGGGGCATTTCCTTGAAGATCTTGGGGGGAGGGAAAGGCAAAAGATTTATATGCTCTGAAGAGCAATTCTGGGACGGAGGCACTTATGCTTTCCTTACTCTTGCTGTGCCTGCCCTTGTTGATTGAGCAAGGTTGAAATGGTTGTGTATGTTTAATATCCTTCTCATATTATAAGGACTCTGGGTCTTCGTGTATTATGAGTAATGTTAACAAACTTTCCAGATTAGCCTGGCAAAATTAATACCTTTCTTCTCTCAGACCCGTGAAACAAATTTGCTCTTAAGGTGGCAAAATATGATTGGCATGTTCTTCAAGGAAGCAGCTGGTCAGATCACTCCATTAATCAGATTAAGAACATTAATTACAACATTAGATACGTTTGTAGTAGGATTATGACTCTGTTACTGTGTGTATATATGTAAATTCTTTTTGGCATCTGTAAATTGCATCTATATATCCTTTCTTAGTACGATCATAAAAAAAAAGACATGATGTCTGTGACATTTCCAGTTAATTGCAATACTTTATCTCCCAGCATCTGCTACTCTAGATGCCCACCTTTTTTTGCAGAATAGTAGGGCTTGTCCTGGCTCTGTGTTTACAACAGAATACTCACTGATATCTGGAATGGATTCCTGATGCATCCACATCCTCATTAACGCACGTGTTGTGTTAGAGGAGAAAGAGCAGCCTATGAGGATAAGACTGGGCTCTCAAGGTGGTGCCTACCAAGCGAGCAGACAGAAAGCAGAAATACAGCTTTGCTCATGATCAATGAAGTGTGAGGCTGTTTGTATGAGGAAGGAAGCCAAACAAATCAACCATCTTGCTTTGACGCAAGTGTGGACTACATGAGATAAGAGGTCATAGCAAGACCTGTGCTCACTTCCAAATAATCTCCCACATCCTGTCTGCTGTGTATTAAATATAAAAAATTAACTATGAAAAGTGATAGCTAAACATCAGCATAACCACCATCCTGTATATGTGTTTGTGTTCTGTGCTATCAATTCAGAACCAACTTACAGTGACCCTAACAGGGCTTTTAAGGTAAGAGATATTTAAGGAGTGGTTTTACCAGTTCCACTCCCCCAGTGAGTTTACACGGCCAAGTCGGAATTCAAAACCTGGTCTCCAGAGTCCTAGTCTGTCACTCTATCCACTACACCATGCTGGGAATCCATATAAAGCATCTTAAATTTTCTAAGCACTGTATAGGGACTGAAAGCTAAGACAGCTGCCAGCCGTGGGCATGTAGAATAAAAGAAGACCAAAGCAAATGTGAGAAGAACAGCTTCTTTTCAGGCTGATAGAGAGGTCTCTTTTATGGAGAGGTCTCAGTTATAGTAGGTGTTCTTTCTGGAAGGGAAAAACAATTCTAGTTACACCCTTTAAAGCTTCTAACAAATGTGCTTCTGATGTTGGTTGACGTGTGCGACAGAACCCTAGCCAATATTTCATAGTAGCAGGAGAAACAAGGCGATTAGCTGGGGGAATGCAGGAGGTCAGCCTATCCTGGAAAGCCTGAAAGAGGATGGGCCAGAAGAGCTGGACAGGAGAAGTAACCGAGGAAGGAAGTTGTGTATTTTGGCCGTTGGGCTGTAATTCAAGAGAAGCTTATACTGAATTCTGTTTTCCTTACCAATAATAAAGAACGCATCATATTCCCCCCTCCCATTCTTTAACCTCTTGGTCTAGTATATGTTTACGACTGGAGTCAAGCCCATAAAAGGAAGGTTATTTTAGAAGTGGCAAGCCTAGGTAGAGGCTGGTCACAGCATGAAAGACACCTAAGATCCAGGCAAGTTTCTATGGGTTGCCTCCAAAAAGACACACAGAAAGTCACGCTCCTATCCTGCAGCCTGAGTTCCCTTATGCTCTTCCTTTCTACTGGCTAGAACCTCTGTATCGTACGATCCTAGTTGTTCTCCAAACCCCTGCTCCTGATAGAAACTCTTGGCTCCAATTTTCTGATTAAGTTTAGATTATTGTTTAGATGCATGTTCAAAAACAGAAGATGTGTGTTGAAAAACAGACCTGTTTATTTAAGCCTTCACTCTTCAGTCCAACCTACCACCCATTTCATGAAGAATATAAATAGTTTGGCGGTTCTGTTTATTGGATGTTTTTCTTATATTTATATAACACTATGAAATTATTAGATCTCCATGGTTTATAAATACTTCCAGATAAATAAATTGACAGTTTATCTGGGAGTGGCAAACAGAAGGGAAGTGCATCTGGTCCACATCTATCAGCAAGGGGATTAAGAGCAGCTGGATTAAGTATCAATGTGTGTGTTTTCTTTTCATTATCTATTGCTTATAAGCAACTTGAGAATGATTAAACTGAAAGGCAGGGGATCACATTCACAACCTTCCTAACGGCCAAATAATTCTCAGAGCTGTTTAAAAGCAGCAGGCACCAATACAATCTCCCATACTCTTAGCAAAAATAAAACCCTGAAACTGCTCCCCACTAACCTTCAAAAGGAACAGGTTATCTGTCAGATGCCCTGGGACTAAAGAGACTGCAGAAAGGACGGTCCAGTCTTGAACTCTGTATCGGAAGCAGGCAAGTGTTGGCTTTCCAAATGGAGAGCTATGACTCTCAAAACCCTTTCTCATTGACGAGGCTGGAAGAGGCTTAAAATGTCTGGAGACAGCAAGGTTGCCGGCCCCAGTGGTGGAAGATCAAATTCCTGAGAATTATGTATCATTTCACTTTGCAGCAAGAACTGCCTCATGACACTATGGTTCAGCTGGCCAAAATGCATTTGCTGTTTGGGAGGAAGGCAGAGAATCATTCATAAAATACACCTCCACTCAGTTTTTGGATCTGCAAGAAGGGAGCAAATGCCAAAGAAGAGGAAGTGCTTTGTAAGGAAGATTCAACATTCCTTAGAGATAAGCTGCTCTGCGCATGGGTAACTAACTGCTTTGCTGAGATGCGAGAAATTGTAACCAATGCATATATTCCTCAAGGACAAATGAACTGCTGCATACTTTTATTTTTTAGAACTGTATAAAAACTTTAACCCTGTTGATCTTGGGGTCCCCACCCTGCTGGGCACCCAAGTGCACACTTGCTTTATCTAAATAAACCTGTTGCCCTTTCCTCCAAGAAACTGTCCGCTTATTATTATTGCTTGAGACTTGGCTTAATAGAATTAGCTGAGACACGGAGCTCCGGGAGTAACAGATCCAACTGCTTCCAAGAAAAATAAGTTAATAAAAATAGCCAAAATCTCATCAGGGCAGAAAGAAATTCTGTTTGATTATTAGAATTCTAATAATTTGGACAATCCAATAATTCTAGCCATCCCCTTTGTTGAAATGAACAGTTTAAGATTTCCAGCCACTGACTGCACGCATGCATTCTGCTCAGAATAACATACTATAGCCATTGCTGGTGAATGCACCTTTTCCATCTCCACCTTCACATCAGGAAATGCGGGAGTAAAGTGGCCATATACTGCTGCTTTATCTTGCCTCTGTGCATTAGGGAACAGAAACTAGAATGGAAAATATAGAGGAGAAACCAAGCTAGTATTGCAGGTCTACAACTTTATGCATTACTAATGTGAGGAAGAGTTTGCTGGGTATTAGGCTGTACATTCTATTCAATTGTGAAAATATTTTTCAAGCTTTCTGCAGTACATGGAGAAATCATGTACCAATGATTTCATGTTTGGCAATACTAATAGAGAGACAGAGTGTTTTTAAACCAATCAACCATTAATAGTTGAATTAGGGAAAAGCTCAGAAGAGATCCTTCCCGTGAAGGGGTCGCCTCTGGCGGGCCATCAGTCCTCACCCCGAATATGCCAGCAGGGTCTGTGGATCTGGCGGCTGCTGAGTCCAAGACAGAGACAGGACAAGAGCGGCCACCACAGGAGGAGGGGGAGGAGGCAGTGGCCAGAGCAGATGAGAGGCACTGAGCAAAGGGCAAGGACGATGGATGAAACAGCCCTGCAGCTGGAGGCCATGAAAGGGTGTGTGTGGAAGGGCAAGAGGGACACTTGCATCCAGTGGGGGAATCTTCTGACCTAGAGGAAGCTGTGTGGGGTGATGCCAGGGAGGAGTGGGGAGATTCCCCGAGGGCAGAGGGGGTGTGAGGCTCAGGTGAGAACTGAGACTACCTCTGCCATGAGGCCCCCTGGAACAAGGTTCCTCCTCCAGTTCAGGGTCCCCAGAGGACAGGCCATTCAACCCAAGGAAGCTTGCTTTTCTCACTGCTTTCTGCCTTGATGCCAAGCCAGCCTCCAACAGCCTCAGCTGGGCCAAGCCAGCCCCCCACCCCACCCCCACCCAGAGGCAATGCTGGAGATGGAAAAGATAAAAAGAATGGCAGCAGCACTTCCAGAAGCAACAACCACGATCACCACAGCCGCCACCACCAGTTTCCACAAGCCTTAAGCCTTGCCCAGGCTGTGGGCTTATCCTGTTTTGCTGAAACACCAAACTTTTTTCCACTTGGGGTTTCCTTTTTGGAAAAAGGGATGCCCTGCCCCCTTCCTGCTGTCCCTGTCGCCTCCCTGCCTGGTCCTGCCACCTGAGCTCACGTGCAGAGGCAGCAGGCCTGGCTCCTGGAAGGGAAGCCGGTCAAGGTCTCTAAAGGTTGCATCGGCGGAAGACGAAGAGGAGGCGGCGGCAAGACCAGGCAGGGAGGTGACGGGCGCAGTGGGAAGGGCATCTGTTTTGCTGAAAGTGAAGCATCAAGTGGGGAAAAAATCGACACTTCATTTTGCCAAAATGGGATCCCCGAACCAAACCATGAACTAGCCTGATTAATGGGGGGTTTTTCGGTTCGCAGTTCGGTTCATGCCCATTTCTAGTCATGATCTTCCTTGAAGGGTAGATTTTCTTTGCTTTCAAGTAGGCCTCTGACTTGCAGGGCTGTCCTCACTTTGCTAGAAGCATGCAAGATGTCAGATTTATCCACAAACTGAAATATTACCTTGGATGCTGGAACCCAGTTTCAAAGAGTAGTGTGAATTTACTAATTGGGAAGTATAATAAATAAATAAATAAATAGATTAGATTAGGCATCCTTCAGTCTCGAGAGACTAGGGTCACGTGCTCTGAATGGAGGACTTGGAACAGCGTCTAGTGTGGCTGAGAAGGCCAATTCGAGAGTGACAATCCCTTCCACACTGAAGACAAATACAGTCTGTCCCCTGTCCAGCTCCCTGATTTTGCTGGTTTCGGGACTGCCTCTCTATCTATCTATCTATCTATCTATCTATCTATCTATCTATCTATCTATCTATCTATCTATCTATCTATCTATCTATCTATCTATCTATCTATCTATCATAAACAAACAAACAAACAACTCTTTGTATACCTCTTGGTGTCTAATTTGTCACTTAATAAATGTTAATACTCTTAAATATGCAAACAGAGAAGTTGCAAGCTATTTCCCTTGTGCTGGCTCTATTGCCCTTTGATTGTGTTTGTACATACAAAAAGACAAACAAATAAATGAATGTAATTGAAGAAGCCCTGAAGAAACAGTAACAGATAATACATAGGGTTAGCAGAGCAGAAGTGTCATTTGCCAGTCCCCACCAGCAGCTATTCGGAATGCTGCCCATCAAAAACATGGGGACAAAGAAGGAAACTGTAAGCCCATCTGGACAGTGAGGGGGCGGAAAAGAGGAGGATGGAAATCTTCCACTGACAACCACATAAAATACTCTACAGGGATTGAGAAAGACGAGTCTGTCTCCTGGTTTTCTGCAGGTACGGTCCCAGTTACATCATTATAGCGCACACTGTGCAGGTTCAAAGGCTATGACAGAGTATTAGTGTTATCTTTAATCTCCCATTTCTATCAATCTATAGCTGAAGCTATCCAGCAATAAGCTAAGCATAAAGGCATCACAGACACCTACTGCATGGTTATTTTTATTACTTCCTTGCCCTGCCCTCCACCTGTTCTTCAATCTATAATTGAATTTCATCAGCAGGATAACTTTTCTGTCTCAATGGGCATCCCCATTCCTATCATGTCTTAAATGTCTACAACCTTAAAAAGCAACTCATTCAACACTTGCCTGCAATAAAACTTTATTCCTTCTCCCACTTCAGCAACATCACATATAGAGAATTCCTTTGACGCAATATTATTCATCTTTCAGAAGGGGAAAATTACACACATATCAATCATTTTCAATACCTTTCCAAGAATGTCTACCAGCTTTTGGTTAAAATTGTCAAGGTGTTTCTTTCTGGCATCAACAAACCCCAAAGCATCTGTGACGCCAAATATATTGGCCAGTGTCCTATTGAGCTTTCAATGAGATGAAAGGGCCTCCAGCACAGCAGCGCAGAATCACATCACTCACGGAAGCGCTACTGTTGCACAGGGTTTGATCCCCATGCACAAATCTGCACTTTGCTTGTTTGCCTAGGGAGGCATGATTCCCTATGCTGATGGGACCTTTCACTCCCAGAAGCTCAACTGAATACTGGCCAGTTTCTAGTAATACACAGCCAAATATTTTGCTGCACATAAAAACACAGATAACTGTGTTGATTCATAAATGAAAGCATTTACTGATTCCAACTGTGCTATGTTACCCAGCACTAACTTAGGAACTTGGATATTTCACCTAAGATAATGGTCAAATCCATGAGTTCCAGCTACCCTATTGTCTTAGAAATGCCAAGCAACTTTTTTTTCTTTATACGAGGGTAGGTGTGATATAAATCCAATAGTCTAAACTGTGCTTAATTCAATGTTACACCCATTTTGAGATTAACTTTAGCTGCAGACCTCAAAGCCAGAACAATCTGACTTAATTTTTTGACATCTCTTTCTTCTCCCTTCTCTAATGCTCTCTTCACCTTATCTGATGAAGAATTCTGTGGGACTTGAAAGCAGACACACTTTTGGTGTTGTATGAATGCCCTAACAAAAATTATTGCCTAACTCTGGATTAAGTTGGTTTATTACATCAAATCAATATAAGCTCCTCTCCAATGCCCTGCTTTTCCAAATGATCGAGTCTTCCTCCTGTCAAAAATATATACTCTTCTGATTGTTAAGTCTGCATTATGATCATAGTCCAACTGACTATATTTCCATCAAGGTAGCAGCACTTTGAATATTGTACAACTAAGTCTTTCTCCACTGTTTCCACACTTCACAAACATTCTCTTTCATCACGGCAGCTCATCTCTAGGGCTTTGTATTCTGTGACATCACAGCAGTTTGAACATGGCATCTGGACGGGCAACTCTACCTTTCTTGGAGGAACCTGTTAACCACATGGCCTGTGTGTAACAATATTAAAGAGACATATAAAACAGCACAACATTCCAATAAATAATTTAATAAGGTCACATGATAATGGAGAGACTGCAGCATCCTCCTTAAAATTCCCCCTTGCCTGAGACACTGGATCGGGAAAGGCATAGCTTGCTGCAAATCTCACCTTGCAAGAAGCTGCACCAGGAAGGACCTCTGAAACTCACGTGGCTCTTCACAGAAGATACAGACTTGGACCCATCCACTCTCCCCCCTTATGCTCCACCCCAGCTCTTTTGGGAAAGCACATACAACAGGATCTGAAGAGATCTTTCCCCCTTTCACCCAAGGCACACTCCCAAGACTGAGTGTTCAGACAGGCAAAGAAGGCATGAAGATGCAGGGATTAGGGGGAGGTGAGCGGGAAGGTCAGCTGGATCGCCAATCCAAACGGATCCCTACAAATGGAGCCTCTTCAGCTGCTCATAGGTGATAAAAAACTGACACAGAGTTAAGGAAAATCCTTCAGAGGAGTCTCGGTTTTCCATTCTACCCCAGCCCACATTTAATTTTCAGCTAAAAAAGCATTTCAGTGATTCAACTAACCAAGTAGAGGGCAAAAGGTACAAAGCAAGCAGCCTATAAAATTCAAGCAGCCTATAAAATCAGTGTATTTGGAGCAGAGAAGAGGCAATGCACAGAAGAAGTCTGCAGAGTGTAACTTGAGCCCATTATTATGCATCCTGCATTCTGGAATGATTGAAAACAGATCCTGTCAGATCTGTCTCGTGGTTTACAATGTCCTTCTTCTGCACGGTACTAATGAAAGTTAGCTTACGTGTCACCACTGTTATCTGTGAAAGATCCTCCGCCAGCATCACTTTCAGGTACCATTGCTGTACAATAGCTGCCTTCCCAAGGTTTCTCCAACTCACCACCATTGCAATTATCCATTTTCTGCTGCTGATGAAACTGTTACTCCTGAAGAGGGTGGATGCATCTTAGTCTGGTGCCGCAACTGTGAACCTTCTGCCTTGGGCGACTCTGCTCTCGGCTTCTCTGACAAACTCAAATTCTCTCACAACATTAAGGATGACCACATTAATGCAGCCTTTGTTAGGCTGTGAAGCCTAAAATAGCATTTTCTTTTTTTTGCAGCCACACTGCACTGTTAACTCATATTTAGCTTCTGATCTACAACAATCCCAAGATCTTTCTTGAATGCAGTACTGGTGAGCCAAATACCTCCCATTTTGTAACTGTTTCTTTCTTCTTCCTAGGTGTAGAACTTTGCATTTATCTCTGTTACATGTCATGCTGTTGTTTTTAGCCCAATGGCCAAGCCTATCAAGATCTTTTTGAATTTTGTTTCTATCTTCCAGGGTATTAGCTATTCTACCCAATTCTGTGTCATCCACAAATTTGATAAGCATAATCCTTGTACCTCCTCATCCAAATCATTAATAAAAATGTTGAAGAGCACTGGGCCCAGGACTAAGCCTTGTGGTACCTACTTGTTACTTCTTCCCATTTGAGAAGGAGCCATTGATAAGCACTCTCCAAGAACAATCCTATAAGCAACTGTGTATCCACTTGACACTTGATCTATCCAGCCCACAGTTAGTTAGCTTGCTAATCAGAATATCATGGGGCACTTTGAGAAAAGCTTTGCTGAAGTCAAGCATCCCCACTGTCTATCAAGGGGGGGGGCACCCGATCAAAAACTAAGACAAGAGTAAGTGCTTCAAAATTTCTCAAGCCTCCTTTCCCACATGTAGAAGGATACAATGATATTCCAGGGGCCAAGCCTCAACCAATTTGGCCAGAATCCTTTATAAAGTGCGAAGAAGCCTTCACTTTTCCATGTCTGAGAAGGAAATAGAAAGAATTATTATACAGTCATAAGTGCTTTCAATATGGTTATATGGCAGAGGGCAAAGCAACTTGTTTTCTGATGGGTCAGATTTGGTCCCATCTCTGCCCTGCAAGTGTTTTAACATCAACAAGATTTAATAAAAGAAGGGGGGCAGGAAACTATTAAAACACACACACTTGCTTGTGTGCAAATCTCATTCTTCAGAATGGGGGCTTATGATACCATATGTTCCTTCAGAGGTATTATATGACTGGCTCACCTCCCAAATTGATCTGCATATTAGAAGTTCAAAAGGGACAGTTTCCAAATTTTTACCTTTATCAGACCATCCAGTGTACCCCTGTAGAGGTCCACACTCCCCACTATGGCCCGCTGATTCATCATACGGGTCCGCACCACATCCACTGGATTTGAAGCAATGGCACCTGCTAGTCCACATGTAAAACTGGATCTAGACAAACAAGCACACAAGAGGCTGTTATGAATGCTGCACTCTAGACAAAGCAATTCCTTGCAAGTTGTGAATTCCTTGCAGTTCTCTCACAGTGTGGATGGAGTACAACTCATGCACAGAAATCCAGAGATTTCAGCTGGACTAAGTTATTATTTGCAGTCATTGCCAGCTCTCTCCTTCAAGTCTTCCACTGCACATAGAAAAGTCAATGGAAGGATTGGGTATTAAGATACAGTGGTGCCTCGACTTACGAATTTAATCTGTTCCAGAAGATGGTCGTAACTCGAAATGGTCGTAAGTTGAAGCACCATTTCCCATAGGAATGCACTGAAACGCGATTAATCCGTTCCGGCTAGAAAAAAAAAATCACAAAAAAAAAAAAAAAAAAAAACCACACCCAAAAACCAAACCAAACCAAACCAAACAAAAAAACCACCACTGCAAGACCCATCAGAAACACGATTAATCTGTTCCGGCCGAAGGAAAAAAAAAAAAAGCAAACAGAGACTGCAAGACCCATCGGAAATGCAAAAAAACAATACGAAATAGAATAGAACAATAGAAACATAACCCCACCACCCAGCTCAAACCCACGCTGCAAAACCCACCCAGAACAGCCAGTTTTTAAAAAGCAAAAAGCAGCACCTTACCAGGCAGTCCGAAGCCTCCTCCGAACACACACTCTCTAACCGCTGGGGTGAAAGAGCTACAAAGAAGCAGCCTCTTCGCCACCAACGGTTAGTACATTTGAATTCCCCACCTTTTTCCCCACCTTTTTTCTTGTTGTAACTCGAAGCTCTGGTCGCAAATCGAAGCAAAATTTTGCGGCCGGAGCTGGTCGTAACTTGAAATGGTCGTAAGTCGGGACGTTCATAAGTCGAGGCACCACTTTACAATATTTCTGGAAATCCTGATGCTCCTAGAGACCAATGTTTGTTTTCCCTTTTTTGCCAGGGGGATTAAAATTTGCAGAAAACTAAAATGCAAGTTATATTTACCTTCATGTCAAACGTACACTTCTTTTACTGCATTAGTTGCATAAAATGTTTCATTCATGACTTAATGCACATCTGAAAGTTTAGTATTTGCCATATTTATATTTAAAAGCATTAAAGCCTTAGTTCTTAAACACAAAATTGTCAATAGACTCTATAATAAAAAGAGAGCTGGAAGTTGCTGCATCCTATGCACTGCAATCCCTAAGAAATGAAATTTCCTATACAAGACTCATAAAGATGGCAGCACCCACTATGTGCAGAAAAGCAGCTTGGATCTGAGTGTTGGACAAGCGCACAGTATGCATGGAAATTAATGTTGCCTGTTATTACATGTAAATCTTGATACAATGAAGTTCCTGGTATTTGAGTGAATAGATTTTATTATAAAAAGCATTTCACTCATATCAAAAGATGAAGTAATTCATCTGGGTGTTGTAGATTCCACAAATTTATAATTGTTCTAGTTTGGGGAGGAGGGGAGAGGAAAAAACTGGATTTTTTTCTGAAAGGTTCTGTCCCCACCCCCAAGTGGGGGTGCCAGATACTCACATAAAGTGTGTGAGGACTGTGTCTCCAACAAGTCCAGAAAGGATTAAGTGCTTCTTGGTGATGTCATAGACGGGCAGCTCCACTCCCACCACAATGGCAGCTCTCTGAGCTGTGGGGACCACACCCTGTCAAGGGAAAAGACTGGACATTTTAGTGTGCTTGGGCAGAGTGCTTCCCCTCTTAACTCAACATGATGCTTACAAGTTGCACAGTTTTCTGGAGCAGAAAAACCAACTAGTCACCAAGCTCTATGTCTTTGTCTGGGGAGCGAAGGAATTCCTGCTATTCTTAGACAACATACCTGCTCTCTCTCTCACTCTCTCTAGTCAAATTCTCAGTTCTATAGCTGATATCCATACAACTTGCAGTGCCCTGATGACAATACATTGTGATGATTTGCTCATGTTACTTTATTTTCTTTCCTCTCAGTCCACCTCATGCTTAAATTATATATTTTATTTATTGTTTGGTGAATTGACCACATCAAGACCTGGCAAAGATGTCCTTCCCTGGACCAGCATCCACCAGGGTGACAGAGAGAGGAAGAAAAAGTGTTATTGAGAGGAAAACCTGGCTCCAAGTCAAGCGCATCTTCTTCTCATTCCAATGCTTTGCTGGCATGCAACCACGATGAGAGGAATTTAAGCCTCTAACCAGGTGACAGAATAAGTGTGCTTTGATAAGTGAAGACAACATTTGAAGCAACCTGATTTAAGGGTTCCAGGACAAGACCCAACAGACTGCCCTTTTGAGTGCCTAAGATACAGCTGAGGTTAGAAAGCTCAGCTGTATCTTATGCATTCAGGGATTTATTTATGAGCCGTGGAGAGGACAACTGCATCAGTCACCAGAGCCTGAAATTCTTAAAATTCTAGCAGCATGTTTTAAAAAATGATCAGACGCCATGTCAGAAGGGAACATCTTGAAAAGGAAAGCACTCAAGATAGAGAAAAGAAAGATATGGCGACAATTTGAAGTCAGGAGTCCCACTACATAACTCTTAAATTCTATCCTGTATCACTACTGCCCTCTGCTCCTTGCTTCTCTTACTGCGACCATCTGCTCTACTGCGAAAATACTCTTACATCACACTGGTTTTTGTG
Organism: Intellagama lesueurii; assembly: GCA_037013535.1. Lineage (NCBI taxonomy): Eukaryota > Metazoa > Chordata > Lepidosauria > Squamata > Agamidae > Intellagama > Intellagama lesueurii. Next base: position 22,235,864 of record JBAJHW010000010.1, on the reverse strand, counting down.
TTTGTTTTTTGTACTATCCACAAATCTTGCATTTATGAAGAGTTGGGCTAATTTGACCTGATTCAAACTACAGAAAAAAGTGCTCACAAATATTAAAAATGTGATCTTAGGGAAGGGTCCCTAGCAGGATCCCAGCTCGTGGGGAATTCCAATGGTTGATCCATCACGACTATAGTAGTACAATTAGTGAGCCCAAAGAGCAAATGGCCTCAGTACAAGTACTCAAGCTAGAATGGTTATGTTTATAGACCATTGGATCAATGAGGAGAACATGGATTCTTAACCATGCGGTCTGCTTGTGACATTCTGCCAAAATACTGTCTCACACCTCAATTTATCTCACATTGGTGTTTCAGAGAGAAAAAATGGAAGCCACCATATAAACAGTTCTGAATTACTTTGGAGGAAGACAAGAATAACAAGAAAAACTGATTTTTGAAAGATTTCCCTTGGTAGCTGGCTTGACACCCACTTCTGTAACCTTTTGCCCCTCAATTCTTGCCCAATCTAAGCACAGTCACCTTTGGATTCTAGTAACTTTTACTAACATGATAGCCAAGGCAATCTCGCCTACGTCAGTAGGAAACAGCAGAGAGGCAAACTTTATCTTTCCTTTACTATGCTGTTCCATTCTCTCTAAACAGCAGGCATACACTTACTATTAGCAGCTGAGCTGAAACTGGCATATGGAGGAACTCCTGCTGTGCTAGAATCTAAACATAACCGTGTGTTGTTTGTACTATATAATTCAGCATCTAGGTAACATGAATTCTGCAACATACAGAAATGATGGGGAAAAACTCCACCTCTTCTTTTGATTTGTTTTTTTCCCCATACAATATTTACTTCTGGACATAAGTTCTGAATTTGCTAGTCCTTGGATGGACAAACGCTACCGCTGGCAGGGTGTCCATGGAGCCTCTCTGAATGTCAGGGGGGGCATCTTCCACTGCTGTGGCACCACCACAGACAAGGCATTTCCCCTGTTGCTGGCTGCCATGCTCCCTCTTGAGGCTCTTTCTCATCTGGTAGAAGAATGCAAAGCCCTTCTTTAATGAAGATCATGTTTGCAAAGAGAATTCTTGCCAGCACTTCCAAGCCAATCTGCTCTCTAGACTGGAGCAGCCCAAAACAAGAAGACCTTATTCTGAAACTGTAACAAAATGCGGATGAGGTGGTAAAACCTTTTTTGGACTGGAACGCATCAGACTGCAGGTGGGGGATAACATGAGTGAAAGCTCCTCTATAATACATTGGTCAAAATCCTATTAGTTACACAACTGGCATAAATCTTGATGGCAAAATGCCACAAACAAGTTAACATAGGCATTTGCTGTTGTACACCAAGTAATGAGATTAATGCTGCTTTCATTATGCCAGTGTAAAAACTCATTTCTCTCTCTCTGTGTATATATATAAATATATATATGGAACACATCATTGAATATATACCGTTTCCCCGAAAATAAGCCCTAACCTGAAAATAAGCCCTAGTATGATTTTTCAGGATGCTCGTAATATAACCTCTACCCCAAAAATAAGCCCCCAGTTAAGTGAAACCCCGCCCTCCACCCTTGTGCAGCAACCAGAAGATGACATGACTGTATCTGAATAAACGTAGATTGTTGTACATGAAAAAAATAAAACATCCCCTGAAAATAAGCCCTAATGCATTTTTTGAAGCAAAAATTAGTATAAGACCCCTTTCTTATTTTCAGGGAAACACGGTATATACGTATTTATCTATATTTACATTTAACACATAATGGAAAATGCTAGGCAAGAACACTTCTCTCCGATATCTAGATTTCCAATTACAAAGTTTTCTGAAAAATGATGACACATTAATATGGGAATGCACAGGAGAGTTTCCAAGGTTGTCTTAGAATTGGGCCAGGCTCCATTAGATAACAGATCACTATTTTTTCGAAAATCCTGGTCTCGGAAATGCATCCAGGTGATCAGAGAAGTAAAGCCAGCAGTTTTGTTTTACTCATGAAGATTTCACCATTTCACCCCTTTGCATTTCAAAGGCAATGCCCTGCCACAAAAGCACTACTACATCAAGTGGCTTCCTTATCTGCACATCTACCTGCACATAGGAGTTCAAGATCTTCTGGGTGCAGGAACCAGATGGAAAGCACCTCAAGAGGAAGTATAGCTGTTGGCAACAGGTGAAAACACCTTGTCAGTGTTGGTGGCACAGTTACAGAATATGTCCTTTGACATCCAGAGAGGTTCCTCAGACACCCTACCTTGATGTCATTTGAGACTGGGGGAAACTGTTCTGTTTTCCCAGGCTTTTAAATTTGCTCAATCTTTCCCACCTTAAACATTTTGCCATTGCACCAAGTTGGTGTTTTTTTTCCTTTTGGGATGCCTTGAGAAATTTATCACAGGGTGGCACCAGGGAGGCTCAAAATAAATTTTAGTAAACTGCGCTAAAGCAAGAACATTTTTATTTAACAGAAAGGGAAATACACTCTATTCCCTTTTGCATTAATGTGACGTTCAGCATAGAGGCAGGCTTAATATAATAAACTACAGAGAGAATCTTAAGGATTAAAAATTAAGAAATCCATGGGTGAAAAGACAGGAGAGACCATAATGAAATCCAAATGTTCCACTCTCCACCTCCCTATAACTTTCGACAAATCAAGCCTTCTTCAATAGCTGCTAGGAACAGGATCGGGGGGGGGGGGCATTAAAACAGGGACATGTGCTAGGTTATGCTGGTATTAAAACAAACAAACAAAAAAGAATACGAGTCTGCTCCCTGTATACACAATCACTATACCAAGAAACCAAAGTGCAGAACCTCCTACTGTCTTTGGTGACTCGAAGAGTTTATTCACTTCATAAACAAAACTGGAAAAAATAAATAGATGGATGGAGGCAGTACAATGAAAAGTCAGCTGGGTGGGGGAGCAGAAAGACTGTAGGCCGAAGCAGTCCTTACCCTCCAAAGCCCTCGTGTGCCTTCTTGCTGGTAGATGTCTATGAAGCTCCCAATCATTCCTCCCTGGAACAGACTGCCCTGAGCCTGCATTCGGATCTAGAAAGAAAGAGCATGCAAGCCCTCTGTCAGGGAAGTGAATAAATAACTCTCCTGGGAATTAAAAAACAAACAAACTGTGACTCAAAAGAAGTACTTTGGGGATCAAGGTACAAAGAACTAATAGATCGAGCATAAGCTGCAAGCTGTCTCACACTCTCAAAATCACTTGCCCTATGTAACTGGTCTTCGGTGGTGGGATGAGACTTGTAGTATGTCATGCTTTAGCCCAAAACTACAGAAACTTTTTTGGATTGTGTGTGACAGCACCTCAAATCAGTGGTGGCTGAGACTTCTTTCTCCCATATTATCTAGTAGGCTCCCAGGGGATCAAAAGATAGCTCTTGCAAGAGATCTAAACTGAACTCCTGCTGGGCCTTTTGAACTTGAAGGCTGAGGACTTAAGAATGCCCATCCTTGCATTAATCTAAAACCATATCACACCAGAACCTTTTGTTTATAAGGCTAGGATTTTCAGAGATAAGGGAGGGGGGAAAACAGAGATAAAGGTGACCAGATGCAAAGAGGACAGGCCTTCTACACCTTTAAACAATGGTAAAGAAGAATGAATTTTGATAGGCATAGCTTTGTTTCATCTCTGAATGACAAGCTGCACCTGCAGAAATCCCCTCTTTTGCACGGCTCTTAAAAGGTACAGGAATCCCCACTGTTTTGCTTTGCTTTTGGTCACTCGAAAGAGAGAAGCAGGAAAATGGCACCCATAGCTAATCAAACAAGAGGTAACAGAGGTGGATTTCATTCAGGCTACAATTAAAAGAGGATATTGATCCAGGAAGACTGATGACTACTGCTTTACATTCTCTTAACCATTGTAAGATGGAGTCTAAATCATACTAATGCAACAAATGAGCAACCCTATATTTGGTTTCCTCTTGCCCATGTAACAAAGAGTGGGACATACACAGAGTAGCATTTGTAGCAGTGCTGTGAAATTTGGAGGGGGAAAACAAGAGTACCCGTTGGTAAGGAGCAGGAGGAGAGAGCATGTGGCGGGAGGAGACATTCAAGCAAAGCAGGCCCCTCTTACCTTCAGCACATCTGTTGGATTTGCCAGCGCAGAGGAGATCACCCCTGATACCACCCCACATATGACATTGATCAGCAACGTTTCATCTGCAATCATGAAGAAGGAGTTTTAACCCAAAGCTGTGCCCAAAAAAGGAGACCAACAGAATAGATTTTTAAGAAAGAAAAGTGAAAGCAGCAAAGTTATAATACTTTAGAGAAACCAAGAACTCCAATTTTCCTGCTTCTTCTCTCCTGGGCCTATGTCACAAAGGGCAGCATTTTGTAACTTTTGGATCCTGATTAAAGTACTTCTAGAACTGTTATGAATGAGAGCAAGGAAGCAGGTTCCCAATTAACATGATGTTCTTTGCAGCTGTCAGATTTTAAAGGAGTGCCACCCAACCCCATTGGCCTTTCATGAAGGCCCTGTTCAAAGAACTCTGGCATGCGCTGGAATGGAAGAACCCAGCAGAAAAGATTAGGCAGTTAGTTTAGAAAGGAAAAGTCAACAGTTAGAGCAGAGTTATGCTGGGAAGGGCAGATGTACTGACCGCAGCATTCTCCAAAGGAGACCGGGTCACTGGCTGCCCTGGGCCTGCATGGAAACAAACATTTAGGACATAGTATCCATAAGCAGAAAGACCACCACAACACAGCACATGTGAGAAGGAATAAGCAGAGGCAACTTTCTTGGGCAGTGAACAGGTAAGCATGGAAGCATAACTGCTAGGTTCCAGTCAAGGCAGGAAAGTCACTGTTGTGAGTTCTAGAGGAAGTCTTTCCTCAAACTATATCACAGTTCCACTTTTGGCAACTTGGATATGGTTATCAACTTAACACGATGTTTAGGAACAATAGCACACCTTCTTGGAGGACCGACCTCAGAGAGTACAGCTTGGGGAGAGTGTTTCGGCCCCGTGGAGTCTCAATTGTGGGGTTCCGCAGGGCTCGATTATCTCCCCAATGCTGTTTAATATCTACATGAGGCCACTGGGTGGGGTCATCAGGGGGTGTGGGGCTTCGTGCCATCAGTACGCTGATGACACCCAGCTCTACATCTCCTTTTCTCCAACCACAGTGGATGCCGTTCCGTCCCTTCAGCGCTGCCTGGAGGCTGTACTGCAGTGGATGCAGGAGAATGGACTGAGGCTGAACCCGGACAAGACGGAGGTCCTGAGGGTGGGTGGCCCCTCCATCGGTGGCTTGGGAAACTCCCTCTCCTTTGGGGGAGTGACTCTCACCGCAAAGAGTGAGATTCGCAGCTTGGGGGTCCATCTGGATCCGGCGCTCACCATGGAAACCCAGGTGGCGTCAGTGGTCCACTCTGCCTATTTCCATCTGTGGTGGATTGCCCAGCTGCGTCCCTATCTTGATGTTGGGGCACTCACCACTCTGGTCCATGCGCTTGTAGTCTCGAGATTAGACTACTGTAATGCGCTTTATGTGGGGCTACCTTTGAGATTGATGCGGAAGCTTCAAATGGTGCAGAATGCGGCGGCCAGACTTCTGTGGGACGAGAAAATATCAGCATATTTCCCCCACTCTGGCTGCCTTGCATTGGCTGCCTGTTCGTTTCCACATTGATTTCAAGTGTTAATGATGACATATAAAGCCCTAAACGGTTTAGGACCTCGATATCTAGCGGAACGCCTCCTCCCACCTAGATCTACCCGAATCACTTGTTCTAGCCAGGAAGGGCGGCTGAGAGGCCTAATGCCGAGGGAGGCCCGGAGGGAAAGAACAAGAAACTGGGCCTTCTCGGCAGTGGCCCCTTGCCTTTGGAACAGTCTGCCCCCAGAGATCTGTCTGGCTCCCTCGCTGGGTGTTTTTAAGAGCAAACTTAAGACCTGGCTCTTTAGGCAGGCTTTCCCTCCCGTCATCACTTGAATATTTTTTTTTCCTATCTTGAACCATATTACTATTATTTTTTATTTTATTATATGTTTTTATTATATCTATTATTGTTAGCCGCCCAGAGTAGACTTCGGTCTAGATGGGCGCGGTATAAATTTAATAAATAAATAAATAAATAGCACTGACCTCCAAGCTTCTAAAAGAAAGGAAAAGGATGGAGCAGCTCAGAGACTTGGATCCTGATGTACAGGAGAGAGGATGCCAGGAAACAGACCAAGCCGAAGTTATGTAAGCCACCAGCTTGAATTAAGACCAGACCTTTGCTGACTGCAAAACTCCCCTACCTCCACAAAGAAAACAATTCCCAAATCCCCTCTCCAGTTCTGTATAAAATAGCATGCATTCTGTTTTTGGTAAAAAAATAAATAAATCCAGCACCAAAGAATTCAGTCAAGTGGTGTTTTGGTTCGGCTTTTTGTTTGTTTGTTTTGTCCTGAATCATGCCAAAGAAAGAGCAATCACACCTAAAGATGCTGTAGAAAGTAGCAAAGAGAATAATTAAGTAGACAAGCAGGCAGTTCTCTCTCCCTTGAAGCACTGAAAAGAGAAAATATTCCTAAAGAAAAAGGTTTGTCCTTTGAAATACATGATATTTTAAGAATACTAAATGACTTTTTATAGTACCTTTGGATATCAGGGTAGCTCTTGTATTTAACCCTGGGCAAAGGAAAGTCCAAGTAGGTCATAGGAGGCAGAGTCAAATAAATAATAATTTACCATGAACATACATAGGACCACATCACACTAGCAATATATATAGCACTCTATAGATTATGGGGAAAAAAGCCCTGCAACTTTTTTCTGACATACTGACCTTCTAAACGATCTACAAATAGCCGCTTCAAACTCTGGTATATACCAATCTTTATGGTGCCATAAGATGCTTGTCTTAACAAGGCTGGAGCAATTCTACAATAGGAGAGATAGAGAGCTTAGATCCACTTAGGAGAGCGACAGCAGTAGTACAACTTTTTTGATGGTGGGAGTGGGGGCTGTCCTGCATTTTGAACTACCCAGTTTGACACATGGTATGCGAGTAGATAAATAGGTACCACCACGGTGGGAAGGTAACGGCGTTCCGTGTCTAGTCGTGCTGGCCACGTGACCATGGAAACTGTCTATGGACAAACGCTGGCACTACGGCTTGGAGACGGGGATGAGCACTGCGCCCTAGAGTCGGACACGACTGGACTAAATGTCAAGGGGAACCTTTACCCCAAACTTGGGAACTATAGGTTCCCAAACTTCAACCCCATGAAGAAAATATCTGATGCATAGGGACTAGTAGTGAGGAAGCTCTATGTAAAGGAAATGGTCAGAGTGTTACCCAGAGTAGAGTGCTAGAATGCCTTCCTCCTTAGAGATGCAAAACAATGCATGGAACATGCCTCGGTACTTGATTTCTCGGAAACGAGCATCAATACTTTGGCCTTGGACCTGAAGTCTTGTTTTGGTGAGATCTACAGGGAAGGTCCCTACAAGAGAAAGAGAAAAGAGATAACCAGACAACACAGCCATAATTGAGAATGGAGAAGACTGGATGATCCTGCCCAGCATACAGGTAAAAACACTACAGAATGTCTTACACTATATAATAACTTACAAATTTTCCCAGGGTGCAGAGAGACTCACAGATCTGCCATTTTTCCTATGCAGCCCAAGAACAGTCTGAGCTAATTCAAGCTATCCGATGGATCCATTAAGGTGAACATATTCCATCTCTTTCTAGCCTCCTTCAAGTACCATCTGTAAGATTTTCTGACATTGTTCTATGCAACTGTAGGCCAGACACAGATGTACTTAACTTCAGAGAGAGAGCTACATAATGACTACCACACACTGCTTTATTGTAAGATGAGCACCTTTCCAGTGTAAAACTTTCAAAACAGGTGGTCACATTCAGTTGCTACAAAATATTAGTTTTATTTAGAAAGAAACAGCTTGCTGGATAGCTCAGTAGTTTAAATATCTGGCTCCAGAGATAGTGGTTGGGAGTTCAATTCCCCACTGTGCCTCCTGCAAGCAGAGCCAGCCTGTGCAGCCTTGGGCAAGCTGCAGAGTCCCAGGCTGACCCCAAAAGAAGGGAATGGTAAACTACTTCCAAGTACTCTCTACCTTGAAAACCCTGAAAAGGATCACCATAAGTCAGAATTGACAGCACATGATGATGATTGTTTACAAAGACCCTCAATCTCACCATTGTCTCACCAAATTAAGTAATTCTGCATGAGCACTAGATGTAAAAATTGTACTACTGTTACTGCTATGTCACCACGGTAGACATTCTTAGTCTGAGCATACTGTCATTATTGTGGGGTGCAATTAATAATGTTGCTGTAAATTAGGATCTACCCCAGTGTGCTAGGTAGTTCAAGGAATGCTTATTAATGTCTGTGTCAGCACTTCAACTGTGGTTATCATATTTTGGGCACATCATGAGTCACTGGGAAAGGCAATAATGGTAGGAAAATTTTAAGGCAGCAGGAAAAGAGGAATACCAAATATGAGATGGATTGACTCCATAAAGGAAGCCCCGAGTCTGCAAGAGCTGAACAGGGCTGTTGAGGACAGGACGTTTGCAAAAGCTGAGCAGGACTGTTGAGGTTACTCATTCACAGGTTTGCCATAAGTTGGAGGTGACTTAAGGGCATGTAACAATAATAACAGCACTTCATTCTGCAATAATACTGACCTATCTAAGTGAGTTACTGGAAGGATTACTGGAAAGTATGAAAAGCACTTTGAATACCCTATATTAGTGTATATTTATTGCTGTTTTTCTATCAACCCAGAAAAAGACGATGGACAAGAGAAAACAGCAGATTCAGGTACCACCACTATCATTATGTTATAATAAGAAAACAATCTGGTAGCCAGGTGGAGCTGTCATTGCAAGAGACAACCACAAACATATAAACAGGAGTTGGCATCTTTCAGAGGCCACACACCCCAAATTTGACCTTGGATGGCTGTACCTGCTCCTTGCTTGTCCCCCAAAATATTGTTCTTCTAAAATGTCTTTTCTTTAAGCACTGAAAAAGTTTCCCATATCCTCTGGTAGCCAAAAATGCCTTAAACAACCCCCCCCCCTCTTTTTTTAGTGGTGTAGTGGGCCCAAGGTCTTGAAAGCTCCTAGACATAGTAGTCTCCTGCACCCCCAAGAGGGCACAAGAGCACTTTCTGACCAAAAACTTTGCTTAATTTAAATTTTTTTTAAGAGTTAGGAGAGCTTAGGTGATGGGGGCTGTGCTTTTCCATGCTTGATTGCCAATTTTCACTTAAGAAAAAAATTCAGGGAGGTCAGGGCACTTATATAACCGAAAGACAAATTGCAAATAGCTTGTTACAGTGAAGAAAAAAAGAATTAAAAATAACCATGTGACACCTTGTGGACAAATTGCAGTATAATCTTTTCATGGACTAAAGTCTACTTTTTTCTTTCTCTCCAGACGAACGGGGGGGGGGGGGGGGGGGAGAAAGAGAAAATGCATATAACATATATTTTGCCTGACTTTGTTTCAGCAAAGATCTACTGAATCAGCTCAGCTTCTCAATATTTGGTCTCCCCTACCCCAGAAATGTCTCCTTCAATAGCCATTTCACCTGGCCATGAAACAATTATGTAGTCATTAAGAATGTATTAATAATCATGTGTCATCAAGTTAATTCTGACTTATGGTAATCCTTTTCAGGGTTTCCTAGGTAGAGAGTACTCAGAACATAATTGACCAGATAGGCGGGATATAAATGAAATAAATAAATAAATAAAATAAATAAATAAACTGGTTTCCCAGTCCCTTCTTCTGGAAGTGCCCTGGGACTGTGCAGCTGGCCCAAGGCCACGCAGGCTAGCTCTTCTCCCGGGAGGCACAGAGGGGAATCAGATTCCCAACCTTGGGCTCTGCAGCCACATACCTAACTCACTGAGCTATCCAAACAGCAAGAATGTATTGCTTTTATATAAAAATTTCTATCAAACACTCCAAGTGTCCTTCCGCTCATTTGAGAAGCTTGCTACCATTCCAAAGCACAATACAATGGAAAAAGATACTGTAAAAATTGGAAGACAACAAAAATACAGAAACAGAGTTTACAGATAAACAAATACTTATCAGGGGATCATTTGTCAGGATAGAAATGTTTTCTGTGGCTGACAAAAGACACATAGAGAAGAGAAACCTATTTTTAATGAGGAAAGATCTTCCACAATATTGATGCAACCTTTGAGACAATCCCAGCCTCATGTACTTCCATCGTAGATGGGAAACTGAGAAAGGTGTCATTTTTTAATTCAAAGAAACAGCAGGTTTATATGAGAGAGCATAATCTAGCAGGCAGTCTGCACACAAGCCATTTAGAGTTTCAAGGGTAATAACTAACATTTTGAAGTGTGTCTGGGAGCAAATAGGTTCCCAGTGCAAATGCTGCACACGGGTTGTTACCAGATGCTATTGGTCTGTCCCCAATAACATCCTTGCTTCATTCTGGACCAACTGACAATTTTGAGGCCTCTTTAAAAGTGCCTCTGTGTAAACCAGAGTACAGTAATCCAATCTGCATGCAACTAGATAATGTGTTATCATAGCCAGTGCCTAATTTGCTTCTTTTGCTGTTCTATTCCTATCCCTCTTCCTCTTCCATTATTATTGTTATCTATGTTAGACTGGAAGGCTGCAGATGGGAGCGGTTTACCTAGAAAAAACTCTAGGCACTTTATTCACTATTATTAAAAACACACACTGAGAGAGATGTATTGCACATAGTGGATAACATCTCCAGCAACCAACAAAATCCAGAAAAGCTCGTGCCACAATTTTTCTGCTCAGGCAGGAAGGGGACAAAACAGGCTCCTCCAGATGTTTATGGAGTGCAACTCCCACCATTCCTCACCCTTGGCTGTGTTGCTCCCTCTATGTTATGGAGGATTCGTATTTGCTTTTGGAAAGAGAGGTTTCACAACATGTGGCATCTGGGCTTTACACTTTGCTCAAGGGGCCCTCAAATTAGGAATGGGGAAATCAGAAAAGAGTTTCTGGACAACCCTCTGGATTCAACCCTCTGGCATTCTCCTCTTATTGAATGTATTTATTATGGTTGCACCTCACTCTTTCTATATGGAACAAATGTGTTTCCTATGACGTGATCCATCCCATTTTGTCCACCGACGAAAGAAGCCTGCCAGGAAATGTCTGGATCTCCTCTGTTCCAGGATGGCAAGGTAACCACGACAAAACCTAGCCTTCCCCTTCATGATATCCCCACGTTTCTCTCACGCAGCCCAAAGCTTTGTGCCCTCCCTCTCCCCACCCCCGCCACTTTGGGCCCTTTAAAGGAGAAAGGCAAGGTAAAAACATTTTAAATAAGTCCAATTATTCTGGAAAATAGGGTCGGGCCTCAAGAGAAGGGCTCGCCCAAGAAAGAACCAGTGAAGCTCAGGGCTGAGTCCCGATTTGGGCCAAGGGCGTTTCCTCTGTCCTCGTTTGATAAGCCAAATGCACCCGTGGAGAGCCGGGCCCTTTTTGCAGCACAACCTCCCATCACCCCTGACGGCACGGCACTATGGCCGGGGATTATGGGAGTTGGGATCCAGCACGCCTAAAGGGCGCTCGGTTGCCGGCTTCCGCTCTCACCACTACGCCTCACTGCAACGGCTGTGGGACCCCCACGCACAAAGCAAGGGCTTCCACTGACAGGGAAGAAGAGATGCCGCGAAATGCTTACGAAGGGACTCCGGTCTTCAGAGCAGCCCTGAAATGGGGAGGAGGGGGGGGGGCTAGGTCGTTGCTAGGCAACAGGACAGGGCGCGGCCTGTAAAAACAGGGGCTAAGGACGCCTGCGCAGAGTGAAGCCTTCCACCGCCCCCCACTCACCAAACTCGGCCACGAGCGAGGCCAACCCGCCGTAAACGAACGGCTTCCAGCTCAAGGCGGACATCGCGGAGGCGGGGGGGGGGGCTGTAGGGAGGGCCCCCTCCTGCCCAGAGGCGGCTCTTGCTTGCCTTCTCCGGCCCTCCGGGGCGCTCCTTTTTCTTCAGCTGAGGAAAAGCCTGCGCGCAGGGCAGCCGCCGGTGAAGCCCTCAGAATATTTAAAGTATTAGAAGGTTGGGGGGGGGGGGGAAAGGGGAGGGTGTTTCTGCCGGCTTCCTCGGTAATGCGCCGGCGTGCTCCGAAGTTTGTGATTGGAGGAGCCAGTGGCGTCTGAAGAGGGGACGGGGACGGGGCCCCGTCTAGCGAATGGCCAAGAGGGGGAAGCGGCCAAGTGCCGCCCTTGTCCCGCCCTCGCGTTACGTCGCAGGCGCAAGCCCCGCCCCCCGTGGATGACCCGAAAGGAGGAGGGCTCGGGAGCTCCTGCCGGCCAGGTGCTCGGCACGTGCCAAGGGCGGCCCGACCCCGGCCCCGCCCACTCCGATTTCAGTTGCAGACTTAGTAGGTTGGAGTGCCAGCAACCGGAGGGACTCCCTCGGCTTCCTTTAGGCTTTGTGGTTATGAGAGGTCAAGTCGCTTCCGAGTCATGGGAATGCGCGATCTCCCAAAAGGTCCTGCTCAGCTCTTGCAGACTCAAGCCGGTGGCTTCCTTAAGGGAGTCAAGCCATCTTATATTGCCTCTTCCTCCTTTCCTGCTGGCTTCTACTTTCCCCCTTATTACTGTCTTTTCCAGACAATCCGGTCTTCTCAAAGTAGGACAGACTCCGCTCCAACATCTTTGCCCCGGGAGATAGTTCATAGAAGGATGTTTGTTCTATACTGGCTGGATAGCTCAGTGAGTTAGGTATCTGGCTGCAGAACCTGATGATGGGAGTCCAATTCTCCCAGAACAACCAGCCTATGTAGCCTTGGGCAAGCTGCATGGTCCCAGGGTGACCCCAGAAGAAGGGAATGGAAAACCCCTTCTGAGTAGCCAATAACTGGAGAACCCTGGAAAGGGTTGCCAGAAGTTGGAATTGACATGGTGGCACATCATTATTGTCTGTTGCCTGGCAGAGCTGACAGGGTGATGGGAGTAGGGCTCAGGAAATCTAGGCTCAAATTCAGCCATGGGAACTCGTAGGGTATGTGTGGATCTGATAAAACCACTCCTTAAACATCTCACTTACCTTGAAAGCCCCCCCCCCCTTAGGCTTGTTCTAATAGTTCAAACAAGAGAGGTGCTTAGCACACACGTGTAGCTATCCAGATTGCAACACCTCCATATTCACCCCTGGCTATACTGGCTAGGTCTGATGGGAGCTGCCTCCCAATGGTATCTGGAGGAACAGCCCTTCATTATAACGGAAAACTGTCACTTGCTCAATTTCTGCTTGTTGTCATACACAGTTGTCCTATAAGAAACTTGGTATGAGCTGTGCAATTGGGGGTAATAAACTGGAGTGAGATGGCATTTAAATAGTCTTAGCCACATTTTAAGCCAGACTTCTAGTGTGATCCAGCAGGTCCCTGTTAGGTGCTAGAAAGGCAGGCCATGGGTTTCTTAATGTTTCTTGCCACACAGGTCTTGGGAAGTTGTGGCTGTGTTGATGATTGCAACTGCAAGCCGTGTTGATGATTGCAACTGCAAGTATTCCAAGCCAGAAGAGCCAATTGTGAGGAATGATGAGAAGTGCAGACTCGGCATCTGAGGGCTTGAACCTTCCTCAGTATTGCCATAAAGACACAGATACTCTCTTCCACAGGCAGAGATCTTGTCTTGCAAAGCCACTTTCTTTGCAGGTGCTTTTCCGAAAACAGGCAACTTGTGGATTTCCAGATATTGTTTCTCTGCTGCTCCTGGAGGGCCCCAACTTACGTAGCTATCCCTGAACTACAATTGCCAAGTTTAACAATAGTGCAGCAAGCAGAAATTATGCAGGTATACTTCCTCCCTTCATGCTGAGGAAAATTGCTCTTGTTGACTTATGTCAGGCAGCTTTTGTTGGCACTGAGCTTTTCTGTGCCCATAAAACCCTGGCTACTTCCATTCACCAAATAATCAGCCTGTATTTTAATACATGAATATAAATAAAATTCAAGTCTTATGTTGGTGGAAGTGGTTTTTCGTACATGATTGGCCACAGCTATTTCAATAATCCCTCTGATTAGCACAACATGTATGTCTTAATGATAAATATAATTAAGATAGCTCAGTGGTTTTTGGTATCTGGCTGAGGAGCCACACGATAGGGGTTTGAGTCCCCACTGTCCTGCCTTGATAAGGGCTGGACTTGATCATCCATAATGCGAATATTTTTTAAGTAGGGTCCTTTACCCCCTCTGTAGTTCTAAGATGACTATTATTATTCTAATATTACATATAAATAGCATGATAATTTGTTCCTGCTTTTGCTTGGAGCGAGGCTTGTCCTCCAAAAACTGGTTTCCAAAATAGGAAATACCTAGCAGAAGGAGCTTTACAATACTGGGTAGGGAAACCATACAGAACAAAGGTGTATACAAAAACTTCCCGTTAAGTAGGCAACACTCCTCTGGCCATTACCACAGGAGGTGGTGGTTCGGGTTGTTCTGCCATTTTCCCAAGTTCTGAAATGCATGTCACTTTTGACCTAGGCTCTGGTGTTTACATTGCTTGAATCAACAAGAAGTATCCAAACACACACACACAAAACCATGCATCAGGCATGTGAGCGTTGTGTACAGTGGCCTCTCTGGGAATAAACTCATGCGTGTAATGACATTTCAAATTAATTTATTGTCTCTGGCCTTGAAGGCAAACATTCATCTATAAGCGCTCTTTTCTGTTTAAAAAAAACCCGACAAGATGAAAACAGGCTTTCAGCTGCATGCACCTTAATACTTGGCTCTGCTCCTTCCGCCCCTCTGTCCAGAAGAGTCCAGTAGAACAGACCAACCATTTGCTCCTGCCTCCAAGACTCCAGGCGGGTCTGCTGGGGCACCTCCTTCCCTCCCACCCCCCAATGTTGGTGGTCTGGCAATTAAGGCCACCATGTTCTTTGTGTCTCTTTTCATTTATAAGGGTGGAATAGGCCAGGCGGCTTAGTAGCGGCTGGAGGACTTCTTCTCCCAGGAAGGCTTGTCTCTCGTCTCCCACTGGTCTCGTGACTTTCTGCTTTCAGCTTCATGGATCCTCTCTTTAGAAGAATCTGCCTTCTTGTGCTTCTCCTCACTGTGTGATGTTCTTAGTTCTTGCCTTGCCCTCTCTGGACCCCCTTCTCGAAACCTGTCTGTCACATGCGCACGCTTGGGCTCGAGGTCTTGGTGCCTCCAGCTTGCATGTTTGTGCCCAGATGTGCTGCTCCAGGCTGTCTGACTTGCGCTCGCATACCGCTCATAGCCTGGATCATCCTTTTCTACTTTGATCTTGGTTTTAGAAGGTGGTGCCTCTGTAAGTGGTCCTACTTTTATGCATTTCTGATGCTCTCTCTTTTCTTTCTTTTTCTTCTTGCGTTTCTCTTTAAATAAATCAAAAACAGAGAGATCAGGTGGGACTCTATAAATCCCTTCATTATCTCTGATCTTTAATGGCTAGCTAATGTATTCCTCAGTCTTTCAGCTGATCACAAGACTCTTCTTCCTAGCATGATATTTCCGTTTTGAGCTACATGGACAGAATCTTAATCCAATGAGTTTTTTCAACATTATTTTATCCCCCCTCCCTTATTTATTGAGCAGATACTATTGCCTTTTTTGCCTACAAAAATATTTCTTCCACCTCCTCAAATAACTTTAAATAACAAATTAGCAAACTGCAAAGAATAACTGCTCATCTATTTCACATTATATTGAAGTCAGTCTTTTTTTAAAAAAATTAAAAGCCTGATTTTTCTTCTCTCTACTTCCTTCACCCACACAATCCCCAAGCACTTTGATTAATCCAGATCCAAACCTGTCATAGGATAGCTACTTTATAGCCAACACTAATCAAGTAAAAGGTTCCAAAACCAAGAATAACAGAAAAAGTGATATGACTTCAGACTTTCCCAGATGGTTTACCACTGTCTTGCGCCATTCCTCTCTAGGAAACAGGAGGTCACTTGTATCCAGCACTGAAAAACCTGGGCTCTTCTAATAGGTGACACACAGAATGAATGGTCTCACCCTTTTTATGCTTCTTCACTTCCACCTCATTATCTTCAGAAGATTCAGATGAACTTGGAGGAGGAGTTTTCAAACCACATCCTTTTTCCCGGAGTGTTTTTGTAACTTCATCAATGTCCTCAGAGTCTTTTGGTGGGCGATAGTTAGCTACATGGTCCACACGAATAGTCCTTCCCTTTATCTGTAAATGCAGAATCATTACAGTTATGGAACAAACATGTTTTATAACTCTCAACCTTCCTCTCTCCATTCTTTGGTGCTATACAGAAGGGAAACTCAAACAGCAAAATAGGAGTCTACCTTGAAAGACATTAAGAAGCCAGAGAAAATAGTTTGATAAATCCTTTTGAGTGCTATTGAAAAAACTTGATTTCAGCAGCTACAAGGTGAGAAACTGAGGTTTAAAATCACTGGGGAAGGCATAACTTTCTTACTTGTGACTCCACAAGAATGGAATATACTTCCTGTGTTCGTTCTAAAACATAAAAATAATCCTGCAGAATTTATGAAGGCAGCAGCTACCACAGCAATTACAGGAAGCCACTAACCTGAAGATCACTTGGTGATTTCTGCTTTAAACAACTTTACTGATGAAGTTTTGCCCCTAAAATATTGGGGGTGGGGTAAGGGCTGCTAATACAAATATAGAAATCTTACAAAGTATGTTCCTATTTTTAGCCTCACAATAGGAATTCTTCTGCTTTCTTCAAAACCCAACCTGGTCCATCTTCAGTTGCAGCCAGAATGGACTTAATCTACTTGAAACACTGGTGAAGAGGCAATAGAGGACACTTCCCTTAATAAAGATTGCCTAGCTGGAGCACCTAAGAGTTGATGGCAGGGCACAAAAATGCTTAAAAACTCAGAAGAGTTATGATCTAGGAGTTGCACATTTTCTGGCAACTAACTGAGAAAACAAGATTTTTGATCACGAGACGGGTTTATACCACAGTTAGTAAAATATATGCAATTTTCTTGATGGTGTCCCATGATTAAAGATCATAATATGTAAGCTTGTGTTCTATCATTGAATTTCCCCCAGGTATAGAGTTTTTAAATGAACATTTCAGGTCATACATACATTTTGAAGGAAAATATCTTGATATCCCACAGGAGGTGAAAAACTTCCCTTTGGGATGTACTCAAGCAGTAACCCATTAACAACTATTCTCTTGTAGTTTATTGTCTAATTATAGATAAAAACAATCTTATTGCTGTTGGGTTTTATTTTAGCGTGCTGTAAGCTGCTCAGAAAAGTGTGTTCCACTAAGGGAGCGTGCCACAATTATAGATTTTAAAAAAAATCACAGGCTATTATAGTACTAGTTCTGTATTATTTAGAGGGTGACGGCACAGTTGATAGAAAACTGACTACTCTTATCAAAATCTACAGATGTTTCTATTTCATTTCCTTTACTTATATCAAACCATTGTTTTAGATGTTTAATGGATGTACTAATTTTTACTTCTGTGTTTACATCCAACAAACTGAGCCCCTCTTTTACAGATTTTGTAGCTATGGGAAGGCCCATGACCACCTACAATACAGTTCTCTCAACCCACTGCATCTGTTCTGATTCCTGCTGAAGAGTCTCTTCTGCTAGCAGGGCCATTTTAATGGGCAGATCTGATACGTTTTATCAGCTTTCTACTTCTTAGTTTCAATGACATGTTCCAGGGTTTCTACTTCTGAATTATATCTTATTGTTTTGTACATTCTCCTGTTATCCATTAGGATGAAGGGAGGTTTAACTATGTGTTAAATAAACAGGCGTTTAAAACTGATGTTCCTTTTCTGCCCCAACTCTAAGAGTTTTGCTAGAAACTCAATTGCTGTATCTGTCAACACCTTTAGGACCCCTACACTTCATTTTCAGCAAGAAGGCATACACCATCCCAACCTTAGTAGCCAAACAAAGGAAAGAGAATGCCCAGATCCTTGTATGCTACCAGTTATTACACTGACCTTTATCCCATTGAAATTATCAACTGCAAGAATGGTGCTTCGCTGGTCTTCATAGCAAATGAAGCAAAAACCTTTGGATTTACCAGTCTTCTTGTCACGGACCAGGTTTATATTCACAATTTCCCCGTATCTGAAGGGGGGGGGGGGGGGAGACATTACAAGAGTTTTGCTTTCTTGCTTGAAAAATGTTTAAAGCCAAGGGCACAGCTAAAGCAAGAAAATGCAAGTGCTGATGTATATGATTTCAAGCCATGCAAATGTAAGACAGGGAGGTATGTGAAAAGAGCACAATCCATTCCCTAGATTGGGAATTTAAAAGATGTTACCTTTTTGGTCTCCAATTCCCAGACTGCCCCAGCCAGCATAGGCCCTGCACCGAGAGCCACATTCAACCCATGGACTGCAATGTGCCCACCACAGGTTTTAGATTCAAAAACATACCCTGTTCAATTAAGATTGTAGATGAAACTACAATAGAAGCTTTCAGGATACTTTCCTCATTCTTAGTTTCATAACATGAACTGCTTTGAGAATTTATGAGAAAACAAATATATCTCTATACACATTGAGACTTATTCAAAATCATATATAAATACATTATTTAAAAAAAACAAAAAAGATCAGAGCTATTGCCACATATTGGGAAGGAACCCCAGATAATTATGTCAGTCTAAACTAAAAGTAATCTCTCAGTGGTGATCTATAGGGAATATGTATGAGCAACTTAGATAGTGACCATTCTGTGTCTGTGGAATTCTCTTCTTTAAGAAGTCATGCAAAGCCTAAACATGGATGCCTTCCATTTAGGATATATATAGATACTTCAAACATAGAATCCAAATGTGTGTGTGTATAAATATATATAAGTCTATATAAGCCTATCTTGTTTAACTCACTGGATGTTATCTCTGAACAGACACATACAGAATTGCATTAGGAATGTTTTTAAGTTATTTTGCAATAAAAATGTTTTTTAAATCTTTTGTTTTCTGCTTTGGAATTTAATTTTAATTGAAAAGTAGCATTAAAAAAACTTAAATAAGGAGACCCCCCCCCCCCAACTTTTTCTACTTACTGTGAAAATACACAGATAATGTCACCCTCTGTCAGCTCATAGGGCAGGCCTCCTGGGGGGAAAAGAGGAGTTAATAAGTGCTTGTGTGTGTTTTTAAGGCAAAGATAATTAGTCACATACTACCATAGGCATTCAAGGTTGTCCCCATGCTGGACACCCACCCAGAAATATCCAGGCGCTGTCACTGTACTCTGCATGCCAAGAGACTTTATCCTGGACACCCAGCTGTGCCTCACGTTCATTCAGTTCGTTGATAAGCTTCACCTTGGTCAGTGGGCTGGGAAAGAAGAAAAAGAAACAAACCATTAGTTTCAGGAAAGTCTAATACTGGGGGGAGGAACTCAATATTTACTATTTCTTTGACCCAGGCTTCTTCCATGGAGTGTATATACCGTAGTACTCTCCCCTTCAACAATGCTAACAACACTGTGGGGGTGCGTGGGTAGGCTAAGATAGTACAGTAACTGGATCAGGGTCACCTAGTGAATGTCTTCACTAATTGGGGATTTGAATTTGGGCTGCCACATTCCTAATCTGAGGCTACCTCAACCATTAGCCCACGCTATACCACTCTAGTCTATATCTAAATCATACCCTCAGTCCTAGAAACCCGGAACTCTAACCCTTAGGATGCGAAAGTTGACTGTGGTCCTTGCATTTCGGACAAGGCACTCTGTATAAGCTCAGAAACACTCTTCCGTAGTAGTATTTCACTTGTTGGAGGCTAAACTATGGCTGAAAAATATGAATCCAAGGGCTGGGCGTTGATTCAGCAGAAATCCCTGTTCCCGCTCCAGCCACCCTACCTACATAGTCACCTCTCCCCCATCCGGCCTGCCCCACACCCATCAATCACCCCTTCAACCTACTTCATCTTGAGACCTTCGTTTATCAATAGGCGCATGCGCCTGAGTCCCAGCAGGCTGCGCAAGCGTAATCCCATCTTCCCGGCACGGATAAGCCACGCCTTCTACAAAACTAACCAATCCGAGCCGGGTTCCCTCCCCACACCGCGGTTCGTCCGCTTTCCACGCTCTCGGTGCTAGAACCATAGAGACAAAAATAAATAGAGTGATACAAAGGGTGAGGTTCGAACCCAAAGTGAAAGCAAATTCTATCATGATTGTTTGTGGTTGCAGAATGGTGGCGCTCCAACCATTCGCAACATCTTTCCGAAAATTCTGTAGCCCTCCAGTCAGTTCCCTTCTATGCGATCGGAAGTAGTAAGAATGGCTCCTGCGCTTTGCGTCTCCAGTTTTTGGTTCTGAATTTAGGAAATACTGTATACGTGTATACATTTAAATTTGAAAAATACCTGTCTGTCTATTTAAATATAGTTGCATACATTTAATAACCTCAAATATTATAAACGTATTTAATACATTTAAATATACTATTTTAAAATGCACCTTGATAGTGCAACGGGAACAAAATGAACATCCTAAAGGCTAAGATTTATTTCAGTGTGAGCTACAATCGTTTGCCTTTTTCTTTTCTTTTGCCAACATGTTCAGACAAACCAACATGGCTATTTCCTTGGAAATACCGAAAGACTAGCAAGTTTTACCTTTTCATGGATTACAGCCCATTCACCATGCTCCTGGACTGTTGCTTCAGCTGGCTAGGAAAAAAATAAGCAGCTGTGTGTGCCTTGTACACATTCCAAAAACGAGGCTTGGTGACTAAAATCTTAACAAGTAGTACACAATATGGTATGGTGTATGAAATGATGGACCAGGACTCAAGAGGACATGAGTTCCAATCCCCACTCAGGTGTGGAAACTCACTGTAGGAGTGGAACCAGTAAAACCACTCCTTAAGATATACGTTGTGTCTTACAAAGTTCAGAAGAAATCAGGACAAGGCCGCATGGTCCTCAGAACAATACAAATGCAGGAATAGGCGATACCTTTATTGAACCATTAAGAAAATAAAACAAAAAATAGAGTGGGCTTTGATGATAATCCACCTTCCTCACACTCTGCTCCAAGTTCTTGTGGGTAGCTCCAAAATAATATGTTTAAAACACTATTAGTATTGCTAGTGGCTTGACGGCACATAACACACACAACATCTTTACATGCCAGCTAGTGTTCAAGTCCTGTGTAGGACTCTTAATTAGGTTGGGCACAGCAGAGCTTAAGGGATGGGAGAAGAAACAGAAAAATCTCAGAAGAGTTTAATTCTCTCGAGTTCTTTCAAATGTGTCCAACACATCCTGATGCTTTTGATGTCACATTTTGTTATAAAGGGTCCATGTTGACCTGTGCTTTTCCTTTCCCTTCAGGCTTTTTGGGGGTGACACAAAAATAGTTGCTTCATTCCAGATGCTGCTGAGTTTCAACTGAAGCCCCAAAATCTCCCGGGGCCTTCTTTATTTTCCTTTGCCAACACCCAATAATGTACGGGAGCCAGGGCTGGCCAGGTCTTGACCAGGTAATTAAGATCTGTTAACTTTACACAAGACCTGATGTTCCTGTAGTCATATAGACCAATGTAGCTGCCTAGATTTTTGACTTTTTGTATGGCAGAGGGCTGACTTTGGGAATGATATAATGAACACCCTCACTTCCAATACACCACTTGGCATGCCTGTATATAGTGAGTGACTGTCCAGAATTATATGCTGCAACATGAAAAGAATAAAAGTGGCTTTCTGGGTTTCTTTGGTTGTGACAGATCTGGAATAGCAGAAAAGAGAGAGCACATTTAGAGAGCATGCCCTGGCTCCCACCACACTTAATTGCATGCTGTCAAGTCAATTATGTCTAATGGTGACCCTTTCCATTTTTTTTTAAGGTAGTGAATATTCAGAAATGCTTTCCACTCCCTTCTGCTGGGGACATCTTAGGACTGTGCAAGTTGCCCAAAGCTACACAGGTTGGTTCTTCTCCAGGGAGGCCCAGTGGGGGAATCAAACTCCTAGCCTCTGGCTCTGTAGCCAGGTAACACACTGAGCTGTCCAGCCAGTTCTCACTATACTTACTGGCTGTTAAAAACTCCCAAGCTCACCCTGCAATAGTAAGGGAAATTATTCTGTTTCAATTAAAAAAAAAAATTTGTAATGCTCATGTAATTACATCAGAGAAGGAAAGAGGCACAATTGCATAGATCACCAGACTTAGATCTTAATTTCCTTTCTCTCCGCTCCCAAGAACTACCCCCCTAAACACATAAATCAATCTCCATCTGATTTTCGAAACTAAGGAGGGTTCAACCTGGTCAGTTCTTGGATAGCAACCAAGCGCATTTGGACTGGGTTGTTGCTGTTCTGGTTATGTGCAAAAAAACAGTGTGTGATCCCAGAGAGCCATTGCTGGTCAGAGATGACAATAAGGCAGCTTTCTGTGTGCTTAATATTGTTGGACTCCTATTACGCCTTGTCAGCAAAGCCAGTAGTTAGGTCTATGGGAGAATCCTCCTAAACATTGAAGTGTTGTGTATTCAAAGGACATGAACTAATTAGTCCAAATGTGAGCAGGTGGAGGGAACCCAGCACTAAACCCCCAAAAGCTCAGAGTTGTAGCAAACCAAAGAAGAGAAGAGAGAGAAGTAAACCTGGGAGGGTTACCAATGGATGAGGATGGCATCTTGATCCCCACCCCTGTAAAATTCCATGGACCAGGCACGTCAATTGTACCATGAAAACCTCATCTGGCAGCCTCATTCTGCTACCCTGTAATGTCCCCAGCTGATTTGAAGAGGAGGAGGTGGTCGCCGCAAGCTGGGAGCAGGCTGCTGCACAAAGGCGGCGCTGGTTGCTATTTTAGCAGGCAGTGACATCATCATGATGAACCATTTCTAAGCTTTTACTTAGAAATGTTAGGATAATTGTGTTTGACTTATTCAGAGAGAAAAGAACTGGCCCCGTAAAAGCGGGCCCGACCCCTCCCTTCCTTTTTGCTTTTCTTCTTGACTCAAGGACTAATGTTTCTTGAAAAACAAAAGATCCGTTTACTGAGAAACAACGCTGGTAGTAGATAGAAACAACATGCTTGTAGTAGATAAGAATGGAATGCAGGGGCCCAGGGAGAGAAGAAGATCCGTTTACCTGTTCTGCGCATGTTTAAAAGGTGTTTTTACTAATCCAATGAATTTTCGCCAGCTAACTTTCTGACCTTTTTAGGAGATTGTGCGCCCACCCCAAATCGCCCGGAAGGGACAGGCTATAAGAGGTTGTACCATTCCCTTTGTTCTTTGGAGAAAAGCCTTTGCCCCGCGTGGTAAATTGTTTTTCTCCCCGCTTTCTGCAGCAGGCGTTTTTCTTTGCAATAAACTAACCTCACAAGAAGCCTTCGTGTCTCAGTCTCTCATTTTGGGAGCTTTCCTTCCTGGGAAAACCGGATAACAGTTTTGGGGGCTCGTCCGGGATTTCCTAACAGCCCCGGTTGGGGCCGGGCAGCAGCCCAGTTGAGGTCAGGCAGAACGAGGGCGGCGGTGAAGTGAACCGGAGGGTACCCCTGTCTCCTTTTTGGCAGCCGCTTCCTTCCCGACGCTTCGGCTGCTCGGCATCAAGAACTCGGAAAGAGGCACGAACGCAAGAGGTCCTCCAAGCCGGCCGGCCAACGGACATTGGTAAGTTAAGGTGGGGAAACTCCGAATGGGTTGGTTGTTGTTGAATGAGTGAAGGATTGAGTGGGCCTGCAGTTCCCTACGGTAGCCGTTGTGTGATCCGGTACCCTGGGTCAGGTCGAGAGAGTGGTTGTTGCAATCCTATTGTGTCTGCGTTCAAGAGACCCCTTACTCTTGTCGCAAAACCCCTTTCCCTTTTGTATGTGTCTCCCGCGGGATGGGAAACCAGATGTCTAGGAAGGAAAAGAGGTCCAGTGGGGACCAAAAGAAAAGGAGGAATTTCGAGGGGGACGCCCCGGCACCAACTCCGAGAGGCGGAGAGGAGCTAGGAATTCCTAGCAATAGCCCGTTGGGGAAGCTGTTGCTACATTGGGAATCAGTGAAAGTACAGGAGTTTCAGTCAGAGCAGGAAATGGTCCGTATGTGCACAGAGGTCTGGACCAATTTAGAAATCAGTCCAAGATGGCCAAAACTCGGATCCAATAATTTCGATGATATTAAAAGGGTGGACAACTTCTATGTTGCTCATCCGCCCCGTACTGCCTATGTCGACTCCTGGATGTGGTACATTATAAAGTTTGGACCAGGAGTTAAATTGGCAGTAAGCAGAACCCTATTAGATACTAAGCTGAAGGGTGAGGAAATGTCTAAATTTGACCCCTTAGAGTTTGTTAATTATCAGCAGCCCATAGCACCGCCAACAGCACCACCAGAGGCTGCTGAGCAGTTAGCAGCGCCTCCTTCTTACGAAGAGGCAGGGCGGGAGGGTAGAAATTTGGGCCCAACCCAGGCCAGTCCCTTAAGCGCTGCCTCCACCATAGAGTATTCCCCTTCTGTAGACCCAATCAGAAAACAAGTTAATATACTGAAGACGGTCATAGAACAGATGGAGCAGACCCCATCTCGACCAAACACCAGGTCCAGGACACGGGCAACAGAGGCAGCTGAAGTAACAGATGAATGCCCCAGCGCATCAGCCCAGTACCCATTAAGGGAAGTCCCAATGGGAACTAGGGTTGGATATGTAGAAGTCCCTCTAACTAATTCCGATATTCGGGTAATAAAACAACAACTGCCTAATCTTCCAGAAGACCCCATTGGGTTCGTGACAGGACTCAGGGACGCTCTAGGGACTATGGTTTATAAGCCCACTGAATTGTTACATATTTGCAAACAATTAGCAGGAGTAACGTATACCAACCAAGTGTTGGGTCATGCTAGAAGGCTTTGGCAGGCGCAGGATGGCGCCCGAACAGAACAGATGGCCAGGGAGAGATTCCCTGAGATAACCCCGGGGAACTGGGACTTTCAGGCTGATAATATTAGGGAGCAGTGTGGGGAAATGAAAGATTTCTTATTAAAGGGACTAGAAGCAACAGTCCCTAAAACCGTTAGCATGAAATTAGCCTTTGGACAGCCCCAAGGAAAAGATGAGAGTCCAGTCGAGTATTTAGAAAGGCTAAAACGAAATATGCGACGGTATACCGGACTAGACCCAGAGGATCAAGCAAATGCAAATATTCTGAGGTTGGAGTTTGTGTCGGGGTGTTACCCGGACATAAAGTTCAAACTACAGAAGATTGATGACTTGACAACTAAACCTATAGGAGATTTGTTGACGGAAGCCCAGAAGGTAGTGGTAAGGAGGGAAGAGGAAAAGGAGAAGAGACAGTTGAAACTGATGGCACAGATGGTGGAAAAAGTTGTAGATAAAAGGATCCCCGGAAATAACCCTCCATGGGTCGGGACTCGTGGACGGGGCCGAGGGAGAGGAGTGTACAGCAACCAGGCAGGTAGAGGAAAGTTTGTGGAAGGTAGAAAGGATGAAGGGGGACAAGGGCAGGTGAGGGGCTGCCTGGTAAAAAGTCCTGCCTGCGCAGAGCCCTTGTTAACTTTGCAGGTGGGCAAAGAGGGAAAAGAAATTGAATTTTTGGTAGACTCAGGAGCCACGAGATCTAGCCTGAGCCAACCTACCTGGGAAGGACAACTTCCTCTTTCTGGGGGACATTGTAACATAGTAGGAATAGAAAACCTAACGCAACGGGTTCCTGTTCTAAAACCCCTAGAGGTGCTAAAACCCGGGTCACATGAAAAGCTGTGGCATGATTTCGTGTGGACCCCAAATTCAGGAGTGAACCTACTAGGTCGAGATTTAATGGCCAAATTAGGAATCCTTATATGCTATAAGGACCAAGCCGCATAGCACTACAGGACTCTCGCCCTTTGAGAGTCTATATGGAATGGGAATTTGGGATGTTAGCACACAGAGAATTAGCCCCAACCTAGAACTTTTCAAAGATGCCTTTATAAGAAAATATCTGCTGGCCCTGTTCTCTATTCTCTCCGATAATGGGGAGCGAGGCATCGCGGTGCAGCGAACGCCATTGGAGGTAGCAGTACATTCCTTCCACCCCGGGGATTGGGCTTACATCAAGGCATGGAAGAGTGAACCGCTCGCCCCAAGGTGGCTTGGCCCGTTCCAGATCTTGTTGACAACAGAAACTGCCGTCAGGACCAAAGAACTAGGCTGGACTCACCACACTCGCGCCAAACACTCAACTAATCCTGAAGGACGGTGGGAAGCTGTGCATGTGTCTGAGGACGGACTAAAGACTATTTTTAGGCGACAAAAGTAATGTCCAGCAGGCAATTGGCGCATAAGTGTTGCCCTTCTTTAGTGTGTTCCTGGAAGCAAGGAAGGTCAATAATCTGGTTCAAATTTGGAAGGTATCCTTAAAAATTAGCAGGAGTCGGTGGGGGTTCTATTTCTTTAAAGGGTATTCAATTGGAGATCAAGTGGTATTGGAAGACGAGGAGACAATCGATAGGGAGGAGGAAAGAAGAATTTTTAACAGGGTTTTTACAGAATTGTGGGATTCTCAGTGGTGGCACAATCAGTACTGTAAGGTCTGCCCTATTACGAAGAATCAAGAACTGTGCGAAATTACCGATACTGAGAGTAGTTCTGAAGAAGAATCAGAGGAGGAGTGTGTGATTTCATTATCTGATGACGAGGAGTTAGATGAGGATTGTCGAATTACATTATTTGGACGAATATTGTAGAGTAATGTCCATAGTTCCCTATATAACAGGTAGTGTTTGCCCCTGGTTTTCCTGTTCAATCAGTCGAACACCAAAGGGAGAGGTAGAGGCGTGGATAGTGCGAATACAAACTACCTCCTATTGGGACACTGAATACGAGGGGTTGGCCTGGGGCAACCAGTTGATGGTATACAAAAGAGTAAAAGGCAAGGGCCGTGGGACCTTGTATACTAGTACTAAGTTGGCCTCAAGCTTAGAGTTTTGGCATAATCGAGACTGCAAGCGGTGCCCCCTTATCAAAATTAGGGATAGCAACATCGACTCTGGATCAGAGTCAGACTCCGATTAGGTCGTTCCCCGAAGGGAGTGACCTTTCCGCTCTCACACTTTCACCTCCCGGCAGCTTGTTCGGAACTCCAGGCGATATCCGGAACTTTAAAGATCCCTTGCTAGGGATAGATCCCTTTGAGCCCCATTGTCTACTATATTGCCACTTTTGCCCTCACCATTGGTGTGCCAGAATAACCAAATTTGACGAAAACCCGACATTGAGGTGGTATGTGCTGAAGGTGGGATATTCCGAGAAGTTGTGGGCCGAAAGTCTGTGGGCTGTGGAAACACCAGTTGCAAGCTATCAGTGGAGGGTTTGACCCGATAGCTCGACGCAGGCAAAAGCCATTCCTAAGGGATAGCTCCGCTACGCATCTTCGGTACACCACGAGACGTGTTGGAAGTGCAGGAGCGAAAGCCCTTGGTCCGTGCCCAGCCCAGACTTAGAGGACGAGGAATGGAACTCCCACTGCCAGTGGCGGTAAAGCCTACCCCTCTGATGTCTTGGAAGAATATCAGGCAGATGCTTATTGGTAGACCAAGGGTAGATGGCAAAGTGATTACAGTATTAGGGATCTTTCTGAGCTTTATTCTGCAAGCGACAGGGTCTACTTGTCCTTGTGTGATAACTACCAGGAAAGGGAATCAGGAACATCAAACATTGCTCTACAAGTCCGTCTATAAATGCATGGGCAATACCTCTGTATGTCGATTCAACAATGTAGAATATACTGTCTGCAGTAAAGGGAGTCAGGAGCCAGTTTGTTTTGATCCTAAGGAAGATCCTGAAAGGATCTGGGTGGAGGTCTACGCCCTGGCAACCCTTCAACGAACGTTGGTAGCTAGAGCTGAACGAAGAGAAAACCACCCTATATCTCTCATCTTTGATGCATGCGTTGCAATTAGTCATGGAGCCTTTCAGTTCACTAAGTGTGGGGGAATGGAATGGGTAAAATACTATAAGGCACAGCACAAATATATGGGATCCACTAGAAAATGCGGCCCCATGGGGGACCATGGATTCGGATTCTACACTAGTCCGACTTGTACAGTATGGGCTACCTGGTCCACTGCAGATAAAACTGCAACTTTGGAATCGATACCTGCAAAACCCGACTGCACTTGGGGTACCTGTAACTTTGTTAACTTTACCATATTACAACCAAAGATGTGGGATGAGAAGAACAAATGGGGAACTTCCATGTGGGATCAGATGTTCAGTATACTCATAGAGGGAAAAGGAAGCAAACCTAAAGCGTTCCTTAAAATTGTCCAGACTAAGGAATATAAAATAGGGGAAGATTTGAGGAGATACCAGACCTTCTGGAGAGAGATGGAAACGGATCCTTGGGAACAATCTTTGACTCCCAGGACAACTAATCTGTTTGTTGAACTGGCACAAACAATAGCTACCACTATGAATGTTTCAAATTGCTACATTTGTGGCGGTACTCTTAAGGGGGATCAGTGGCCTTGGGAGGTACTTGAGTGGAGTCATACTGTACCGTACAATCTCTCAGGGATACCCGAGCACACTATCAAAACCAGGTGGGAATTGTCTAATAATCTTTTAGGAATGTTTTGTATCCAGCGTACTCCCGACAGAATAAAGCGCCCTGTTAAGTTGGGAGATTCCAATTGTCGAAACATTCGCATCATCAATGGTACACAGCTACTTACTTGGGGAAACGTATCTATTAACCCTTGGATCAATTTAACAAAGGAGGCTGCAACCCTCTGGCATAATGGTAGCTTAATGGGAGATGGGCACGCTCCTGCGGGGTTGTATTGGATATGCGGGAAGATAGCATATTCTCATCTAGTGCCTAATTGGATCGGGACATGTTTCTTAGGACACTTAAAACCATATTTCTTCATGATTCCACTGGAAAGGGGAGTAGACTTGGGATATGTTGAGCAGTCCCTGGCTAGAAAGAAACGAGAGCTACAGATAGGACAGTGGAAAGATGACGAATGGCCCCCTGAACGGATAATTGCTTACTACGATCCTGCAAGTTGGGCCCAAGATGGTTCATATGGATACAGGACCCCAATCTATATGCTCAATAGAATTATAAGACTCCAAGCTGTAGTAGAGTTGCTCACTAGGGAAAATGAACAAGCTTTATTATTGCTAGCTAAACAGAACACGCAAATTAGGAATGCTATATATCAGAATAGATTAGCTCTAGATTACTTATTAGCTTCGGAAGGGGGTGTGTGTGGAAAGTTTAATTTGACAAATTGTTGCCTTGAAATTGGAGATACACAGGACACAATTGCAGAAATTACCGGTCAAATGTGGAAATTGGCTCATGTCCCTATTCAAAAATGGGCTGGAATTATGGATGACACTGGGTGGTTAGGAGGGATCTTCAACAACTGGAAACAAGCACTATTCTTCCTAGGTATGATTATGTTTGGACTAATGCTGTTACCCTGTATTATACCTCTTCTTAGAAGCATGATTAATTCAGCAGTTCAGGCGACAATGCCAAAAACGCAGATGACTGTAAGAGAATCTGAAATAAGCTACAAAATCATCCCAGCCCAGGACGAAATTTATAATTGTGAATAAGTCAAAGTGTGTAGAAAAAGAAAAGGAGGGATTTGTTAGGATAATTGTGTTTGACTTATTCAGAGAGAAAAGAACTGGCCCCGTAAAAGCGGGCCCGACCCCTCCCTTCCTTTTTGCTTTTCTTCTTGACTCAAGGACTAATGTTTCTTGAAAAACAAAAGATCCGTTTACTGAGAAACAACGCTGGTAGTAGATAGAAACAACATGCTTGTAGTAGATAAGAATGGAATGCAGGGACCCAGGGAGAGAAGAAGATCCGTTTACCTGTTCTGCGCATGTTTAAAAGGTGTTTTTACTAATCCAATGAATTTTCGCCAGCTAACTTTCTGACCTTTTTAGGAGATTGTGCGCCCACCCCAAATCGCCCGGAAGGGACAGGCTATAAGAGATTGTACCATTCCCTTTGTTCTTTGGAGAAAAGCCTTTGCCCCGCGTGGTAAATTGTTTTTCTCCCCGCTTTCTGCAGCAGGCGTTTTTCTTTGCAATAAACTAACCTCACAAGAAGCCTTCGTGTCTCAGTCTCTCATTTTGGGAGCTTTCCTTCCTGGGAAAACCGGATAACAGAAACAATCAACACGCTGAGCTTATCTTGTCTCTGGCTCAACAACGGATAAGTGTAAAGTTCTACACCTAGGGAAAAGAAAACCTAAATGCACCGTTACAAGATGGGGGATAGATGGGCTTAGTAACACTATGAGTCAGAAGGATCTTGGAATTGTAGACCACCAGCTGAGTATGAGCCAACAGTGCAATGTGGCTGCAAAAAAGGCAAATGCTATTTTAGATGGTTGGACAGTGTCATCGAAGCGACCAACATGAATTTGACCCAACTCTGGGAGGCAGTGGAAGACAGGAGGGCCTGGCGTGCTCTGGTCCATGGGGTCACGAAGAGTCGGACACGACTAAACGACTAAACAACAACAACATTTTAGCATTAACAGAAGTGTAGTCTCGAAACCCATGAGGTAATAGTCCTCCTCTACTCGGTCCTGGTTAGGCCTCATTGAGAGTACTGTATCCAGTTCTGGACATGGCCTTTTAAGAAGGATGCTGACAAACTGAGGCAAGTTCACAGGAGGGCAACCAGGATGATCAGGGGACTGGAAACCAAGCCCTAAGAAGGAATCCTGAAAGAACTGGGCATGTTTAGCTGTGAGAAAAGAGGACTGAGAGGAGATGTCATAGCACTATTCAAATACTTGAAAGATAGTCATACAGAGAAGGGGGGCAGGGTCTGTTCTCAATCATCCCAGAGTGTGGGACATGTAATAATAGTCTCAAGCGACAGGAAGCCAGATTTCAGCTCAATATCAGAAAAAACTTCTTAATTGTTAGAGCAGTATGACAATGGAACCAATTACCTCAGGAAGTGGTGAGTGGTCCAATGCTGGAGGCATTCAAGAAAAAAATTGACAATCATCTGTCAGATCTGTTTTGATTTAGATTCCTTCATTGAGCAGGGGTAGGACTCAATGGCCATATAGGCTCCTTCCAACTCAATTATTCTATGACCCTGTGATTCTAATGCAACTAGGTAGTTCTTATAGAGACCATACACTGAATGGTCTTATTGAATAGTCCTTTTAATGATGATATATATTATTTCAGTTGCACTGAACCAACAGGCGCAGGACTACATTTTAACCTAATGCAGTGTCTTTGTTCACCATAACTACATGGATAAAGTGTAGTTTGTTTCTTTTTAACTGATTCCATTGCTTGAAAAAAGTACTTCTTTGACCTATGAGCTCAGAACATAGGCAGCATAGCCACTGGGCATGTTAACTGGGGGATTCTGGGAAATGTAGTCCAAAAAAACAACTATTCCAAGCTCACCTTTTGTCCCAATGATAAACATGTTTGCTTGGGAATAAGCATATTTTGTAATAGAAAATAATATATTTTTAAAAGTGAAAAGAAATAAAAAGAGCATCTCAAATCCACTTGCTGAGCCAGCTATCACCAGGTTGGATCCTGGCATGCTCATAGCAGCCCAATTTTTGATGCTGGTCAGCCCAGGTTTGCTTCCATCACCTGCCATTCTTCCAGTGGCCCTTTGGGGTCCTGGGTATTGATCCTGAAGTCCACACCCCTTCTTTTCCCTATTACAATTGGTGGTCGGAGCTAGAGCTTGTAGGGCAACCTTGGGGCTCCTCAGATATTTTAGACTTCAACTCCCATCAGCCTAATCAGCATGGCCAATTCTTAGGAATGTTGGGAGTTGTAATTCAAAACATCTGGAAGTTAAAATGTTCAGGGAGGCTGTTGAAGAGGTTGTATAAATGCCTCTGGTGCTTAGTCTTTGGACTTCACGGCCTTATCTACACACCCTCTGACTCTCCAAACAACCATGTTCCCTATTTGGCTCATTTCAAAATGTTGAGGATAAGTCATAGAATTGTAGAACTGGAGGGAATGCCAAAGGTCATACAGTTCAGCCCCTGACATGGGGAGATTTTTAGATCCGTGAAATCCAGAACCACAACTGAATGGCAGATACACCTGATCTGAAAGGGGAAAAAAAGTCTGTTTGCTGCAAATGGAGGGTGACCAAGATGGACAATAGGAAGGAGCCACGTACTCTGTCTCAATCTCTCAATTCCACCCCCTGCCCTTTGTAGATTTATGATGATGCTTTTCCGTTTTTAAAAGGCCTGGTGCATAACAGGACTGCTCAGTGGACCTTATTCTACAATGCACACAGCGCTGGAATTAATTTTGGCAGGGAGCGGTAGTAGAACATCAAACAGAGACACTGTTTGTGGTCAGGGTTTTTTTAGATGACCCACCTTCAGAGAGAAAGCTACACCCAAACCACTCACCAGTGATACAAATTTTATTATTAATTTAACATTAAGTTAGAATGAGACAAGCAGGTCTGGATTCAGTTTATTGAGGCACAAAAACCACCAGCTCCCTCTCCCGTGCCGCATGAAATGGTCAGGAAGGGCAAAACTCCTCAGTTCAACAAGGACAGGGATTTTTGTTGCTTGCCTCGGGCATCAGCTGCGTTTTCTGCCCCCTCCCTTGCTGCCTCTCCATGTCCCGATAGAGCAGAGATTTCTGGGCCTTCAGCCGGCAAGCCAAACACATGAAAATAGACTCCACGTTTTGGCTCTCTTTAGGGTCCTTGGCCGAGGTTTCAAACAAAAGCATGTTGTGAGCATCAGCAAACTTCAGGGCCATGCTGGATGGCACCTGGATCTGGTCCCGCAAGTCACACTTGTTCCCCACAAGCACCTTTGGGACGAGGGTGGGAACTGCATGGCCATTGCACTCCTCAATCCAGGTTTTGAGGTTGAGGAAGGACGCCATCTTGGTGACATCATAGACGAAGACAACGGCGTGCACGTTGCGGTAGTAGTGCTCCACCATGCTCTTCCGGAACCTCTCCTGGCCCGCTGTGTCCCAGACCTGCACCTGTGATAGAAGAGCAGAATTCCTGAACAGCCGACAAACCAGGCAGAGAATGTATTGATTATTATTATACTTCTACAAGGACAGTTCTGGGATTTGGAACACCCTTGGGATGTGATTTCTAATACAATCCTCCTGTACTAGTGAATTCTTAGCAATGGGTTTATTGCAGTGGTTCCTCTTCGACTGCAATTCCCAGAAGTCTTCACCACTGGCTGGTGTTTCTGGGACTTGCAGTCTAACAACACCTGGGTTACCTAAGGTTGGGAGCCAATGGTTTACTGGAAATAAAAAGAAAGCGACAAGTCATTCTTTTTGCATTTCTCACAATGCTACTGGGTTGCTTGGCAGCACTATGGGAAATTTAAAATGGCAAGCTTGCAAACTCAGCCACCTGGTGCAGAGGAGCCACCAAGAATCCTGAATGATGCCAAGCTGGCATTTATATCCTGCTTTTCCTCCCAAAAGCTTAGTGGGTGGTTTTGTTTTGTTTTGTTGTTTTGTTTGGTTTGGTGCTGAAGATTCGTCTCCTTCCATTTTTATCCTTGTACTAACTCTGTTATGGCTGAGAGAGAAAGACTGATGGAAAGATACCTAGCAAGATTTGAACCCTGGTCTCTCCATCCCAGCCCTACACTGGTAGCACCAGCCCTTTCCAAAACTTCCAGAGGAAGAGATGAACAAGGATCTCCAAGCCGGAGCTTGGAAAAAAAAATCTCTTTGGGGACTAAATTCCCAACACCAGGAGCCAGTATGGTGTGTGGGAAGATTAGGTAAAGGTTCTCCTTGACATTTAGTCCAGTCGTGTCCGACTCTAGGGCGCGGTGCTCATCCCCGTCTCCAAGCCGTAGAGCCAGCGTTTGTCCGTAGACAGTTTCCATGGTCACGTGGCCAGCGTGACTAGACACGGAACGCCGTTACCTTCCCACCGAGGTGGTACCTATTTATCTACTTGCATTTTTACATGCTTTCGAACGGCTAGGTTGGCAGGAGCTGGGACAAGCAATGGGAGCTCACTCCGTCGCGTGGATTCGATCTTACGACTGCTGTTCTTCTAACCTTGCAGCACAGAGGCTTCTGCAGTTTAACCCGCAGCGCCACCACGTCCCTTGCGTGGGAAGATTACTCGGAGAGAGAGAGAGAGAGAGAGAGAGAGAGATATTGCTGGGGTGTGGTCTGTGGCTACACATTTAACAGGGAGGTGACAGAAGACACTGTAAACCTTCATACTGTGAAGGGAGGAGCAGTTTTAAACTATCCCTTCCAAAAGCAAACCCAAAAATAAACAAATGAAAACCACAGAAACAGACAAATCAAAATACTGAAAGAAAAAGGGAGGGGGCGTTAATAAAAACAACATCGGGGGCGGGGGGAAGGTCCAACTATTTGCTTCTTGTGCTGGTTGGCTCTCTGGATAGTTTTTGCCAACACAGTGGCACACTCAGTAATGTTATTTCCTCCTCTGCTGACTAAAATGGTAGGATCCATTCTCTCACTAGGTTTTGAGGGGAACCCTCAAGCCATAACTTTTACATCAGGAAAGTTATAAGAATGGGAAATTGAATGATACCCCTGGCAAAATACTGTGTTTTTATTTATAGTAACGAGATTATTGAGAATTACAAGGGAAGAACACCTCAAACTGACTTGTATGGAGGTTTGGCAATATTGGGAAATTTAAGCATCTGCAGCTGGGCAGGAAATCCAAGAGAATCACTGTGCGAACATTGTAAGAGAACCCAGAATCACTCGAGTGTTTTCATCTCTTGGTTACAGCACTGGAGCGGGACACTGAGAGATGCAGGTTTCAGTTCCCACTGAATTATGACATGATTGGTCAACTCACTGTCTATCAGCTTGACCTACCTCACAGAATCATTATGAGCTCACTGGAGGAAGGTGGGAAACAAATAACGAATGAATAAATAAACATACGTATAAGGAGAAATAGGATGGAGAGGAGCTCATTCATGAGATAGCTTTCAATTGAGATATCACAAAGCCAAGGTCATCCTAAGACTAAAAAGCAGCTTTAAATATAATGGATGACAATGTGGTAACCTACAGGCATTTTGGACTACAAATCCCACAGTTCCTCAGCATTGGCCATGCTGGCTGGAGAATTCCGGGAATTCTACCCCCCAATGAGTCACATATCCAAGTTCTTGACTCTGGAGAGTGTTCATACAATAAGATATGCGTGGTTTGTCTCAGAATGCAGGGTAACACTTGAAACATGAATACTGTATACACTGTATCGATATGATGATTACTACCCTGGATTTATATTCTTCTTCTCCCCTGGATTCAACCCGAACAGCATCAGAGTTCTTGGCTGATCAGCACAGCAAACATTGAGCAAAGAGGATCAAACTGTCACTTTTCTGCAGACAAGCCTTCCTCCTCAATATGAAAGAGCAGCCAAAAATAAAAATGTACAGGCCAAATGCCAGCTTTAAAAAAAACGAGGCACAAAACCTGCTCAGTCTTTTGCATAACCCCACAGACAATGCAACAGAAGGATGCACAATAGTTTCTGGAAAGAGGTGGGATGAGACCACCGCAATCAGCTCAAGTTTTGGTCCTCCAATCCACCACACACTGTCTCCTCACCTTGTCACCCCACCTTCCTAGTTTCTGCGGTGCCTTTGCTGAACAGAATGTGTGACATTCTCATAAAGGACAGTATCCATCCAGTCAGAATTGTTTGATCGCAGCACAGTAGCGAGCTATTTGTGCAGCATCACAAATTTGACCACACAAGTAAGAACTTTCATCGCAAGTGCAATGTTTTCCAATGGCAACGGTGATGAGGAGGCAGCTGCGAGTCATCAAATGCTGAGTAATCAGAGATGTCAATGCAAATGCATCCACTGACCAGCCCTGTTTTTCTTTTCTTTTTTGGTTTCTAACACTCCTGGGAAATCACAATCAACTCTAACACATTAGGAGCAGTGGGAAGTGGGCAAAGGGTAGCAACACCCGGAAGTCTCAACTTCCAGATGTGGTGGAGCCTTAAACACCTCCCATTTCAGAAATTAACCACCATGTTTATACACACAAACACACACACACTTTGCAGGAAGAGCTTACTGTCTCTGTGGATAGTATGATACAGCAGCTAGTACAGCTTCCCTTCATCCATCACCCTCCAGATGGTTTGAACAACTCACATCATTCCCAGCAGCAATACTAGCTAGAGATTATCATAGTTGTTCAACACCTGGGGGTGCCAGGTTAGGGAGCACCGGATCATGACCAGAGCAGCCCAGCTTCATGTCTCCATCTTTAGCCATGCAGTTCACTGGATGACTTCATTCTAGTCACACTGTTCACACAGACTCTGTCTCACCCACCTCAGGGAGGAGTTGTTGGGAGAATAAGGGAGGGATAAAAACACCATGATTTAATTCTGATGAAATGTACACAGCCTTTATATCAATGCTGGCTGAATAACTGTGGTTTAAGGATTCGGTTGCAGTGCCAGAGGTTGGGAGTTTGATTCTCCACTTGTGCCTCCAGGGAGAAGAGCCAGCCTGGGTGGCCTTGGGCCAGCTGCACAGTCCCAAGGTTGCCCCTAGAGGAAGGGAAGGGTAAAGCACTTTTGAGTATTCTCTACCTGGAAATCCCCAAAAAGGGTTGCCATAAGTCAGAACTGACTTGACGGCACATTATTATTTATATCAACACACTAGG
Organism: Intellagama lesueurii; assembly: GCA_037013535.1. Classification (NCBI taxonomy): domain Eukaryota; kingdom Metazoa; phylum Chordata; class Lepidosauria; order Squamata; family Agamidae; genus Intellagama; species Intellagama lesueurii. Next base: position 22,199,141 of record JBAJHW010000010.1, on the reverse strand, counting down.
TTTCCCTCGTTTGAGATCCTCCACAGATTTGGGAAATGGTCTGGGTGTTGCACCCAAACACATCTCCTTGTTATAAGGCCAGAATGGGCAAGCTGCTGGCCTCCAGATGTTGCTGGACAGTCACTCCAAGAAAGCCAGCTTCTACAGGCAATAGTGAGCCATGCTGGCAGCTGCCACTCAACATCTACAAGTGTATAGTATCTTGCTGCTCTTGATCTAAAGGGTTTTCTGGCACCTGTCAAAAGCAAATGTGGTTTCACATCCTCCCTCTCTAGGAGTCCACCCATTTTAGCTCAGTCCCTTTCTGTTTTCCCCAGCCTTCCTCATTTCAATGGACTCCCCACCAGTTCTCAGACAAAACCAGATAAAGCATGTTGCATGGTACCATCACGTAGGAATATCAGCCAATTCAATATAAGGGCTTAATTAACTGAACACAGACTGGCCATCACTAACAGTCAGGACGTGGGGGAAGGGTTTTTTATTTCTTTCCTTTCAGATCGGGGACATAATTTATGGCCATCCAAATTACGATGGCTTGCAACCGCCATCATCCATGATCATCCATCCGCCCCGCTGGCTGGGGCGGATGGGAGCCGGAGTGCTACAACAGCCAGCCGTGGAAGAATGGGCCTGTCGGAGGCCACCGCTTCGATGATGGCTGCAGGAGAGCCAAGTCCCTCAAAAAGCATGTTATTGGGAAAGAAGCGCCGTGCCCCCGGGCTGCGGTCCCGGAGCGGGGGAGGCGGGGGAGGCTGCGAGGCACCAGCCAGGCCCGGGGAACCAGGCTCCTTTCTCTCCCCCCCTCCACCCCCCCACCCCCCCCCCCCGCCGGCCTGCCAGCCCTACCTTGATGTGCTCGCCCTCGATCTCCACCGCCTTCTCCCTGAAATCCACGCCGATGGTGGCTTCGGTGCTGGTCGGGAAGGCTCCGCCGCAGAAGCGCACCGTCAGGCAGGTCTTGCCCACGTTGGAGTCGCCAATGACGATGATCTTGAAGATGCGCGTCTGCACCGACTGCTCCAGAGAGGCCTCCAGGTCCATCGCGGGCCGTGCTCTCAGCCGGGCCGAGGCGGAGAAGCGAAAGCCGAGGCGGAGGCCAAGGAGGCTCCGCTGGAACGCCCCGAGGCGCGGCGAGGCGGCGAGGCGAGGCGCGGCGGAGCAGAGCGCACAGCGCCCGAGCGCCCGAGCGCAGCGGCCACGAGGCGCTCCCGGCGGAGGCAGGCGCAGGGGCCGGAGCTCAGCACCGCCTCGGCGCGGCCGGCGTGATCCACGGGGCCCCCGCCGCCGCTCCAGCTGCCAGCCGCTCGCCGCCGCCCCCGGAGGAACGCTTGGGCTTCGCCGCCCGGGAGCCGCCCCTCGGGCCGCGGTGCCATTGGCCGACCAGCCGGCAGCCGGGGCCCGGCGCCGCCCACCGGGGGCGGAGCCCGAGGAGGACCGAGAGCCCCCCCGCCGCCGCCCGTCTGCCGTGCCTTGCCTCGCCCGGCTGGCCCCGATCGCGGGCGGCGCCGCAGGCAGGCCGGTTTCTCGCCGCGCGCCCTCCCCCGCCGCCCGGGCGCTCCTCCGGGCCCGGAGCCCCTCGGTCGCTGGAAAGGAGAGAGGAGGAGCAGGCAGGGCCGGAACAGAGACGCTCCCTCGCCGAGCAAGGCGCTCCTCTGGGCTTTTGTAGAGGGGCGCACGTATAAGAACGAGGAAGAAGAAACCGTCCTGTGCGCGGTATGTACCTTATGGCGACCGTATGTGAGCTGTTTAAGGGGGTGGTTCAAGAGTGGCAGGCTGGCTGGCTAGCTCAGTGGTTAGGTATCTGGCCGCAGAGCCAGAGGTTGGGAGGTTCGATTCCCCAGCTGTGCCTCCCGGGAAAAGAGCCAGCCTGTGTGGCCTTGGGCCAGCTGCACAGTCCCAGGGTGTATCGAGAATAAAGGAATGGTAAGGCACTTCTGTGTTATCTCTACCTCGAAGACCCTGGAAAGGGTTGCCATAAATCAGAATTGGCTTGATGGCACATCATCATAATAATAATTATTATCATGATGATGATTTACCAGTGTCAGCACAAGGGAGTTTCCATGGATGAATGGGGATTTGAACCCAGGTCTCTTGGGGTCCTAGCCCCACACTCCATTAAATCACACTGGCTGTGAGACTACTCCTTTTTGATGTTCAACGCTAAAGAGTTGTACTCCAGTGTTACTGCAACATTGAACAAAACCAGAATTAGTTATCTCTACGTTCTGTTTTTAGTTTGCAAAAGCTAAGTATAGGGACTTTAGGAAGTAACGGATTCATGGGGTGACCATCATGGGGGGACTTGACAGCACATAACACCATGGACAGTTGACTCTGACTTCCTTTTTTCCACTGGAAATCTTGCCCTCCTAGTGCCAATGGGCAGCAGCTGCCACTGGTCTTTGGAGATTGTCTTCCATGGGACTTGATCTGGAGGCAGAGGCTGCACATTTAGGCAAGAAGTGGTAGTGATTACACATTGTTTTAGATGCAGATTTCCTGGAAGACCAATGAGACTTTAAAATGGATTAGGGGCTTGATTGCATATACTGTACTGTACGCCATGTAGGCTTGATTGCAAGGCCTGCTAGGAAATCTAAACATGACCCGCTTCAAAATTTCCAGGGGCAGGTACTGTAAGGCTGGATTAAGAGTTGCCAAAACCCTAAACCATGGGTGGGCAGAGTGCAATTTTTACAGCCCACAACTATCCCTCAGCTCCCTTTCCCCCCCCCCTGCAAAAATGGTTAATTGCTGCTCTTGAAAGCTTCCAGAAGTGGGAGTTCATCCATTAAATAGGGGTTTATGCCCCCTGCATTGAGACATATCATTTTCAAATCTTAAATGGATTTCCTGTGCCATCCAGATTTTTTGTAATCTGTGTAGCTCCTGGAGGATCCAGGAAATAGGGACCACAAGACCTGCTAAGGTTGTCCATTTCTGCCCTAAACTAATTCAGTTTTAACACATCCCACACACACTTTAAGAGTACACAGCCCTTGCCCAAATCCCAGGCCATCTATGTCATTATCCAAATATATGCTGGGGGAGTATTTTAGGGTTACCCAGTGTGTACTGGAGAGACTGATGGACGAGGACTCAGATCTGGATTTGTCCCCCCCCCCCCTGGCAGCCATGGAAACTCACAGGGGTGGGGGGGGGTGGAACTGGTCTAAACCATTCCTTAAACATCTCACTTAGTTTGAAAGTCCTACAAGGGTCACTATCAGTTGGTTCTGACTTGATAGCTCATAATACACACGATAGGAGCAAAATTTAGCAGACACCATCCACACATCATGTTGACACTCTTCAATCAGCTCGGTGGCCTTCCTGGGCAGGGAGCTCTTCAGATGTGTTGGGAGTCTACACCTCTGACCATTCCCAGACCGGATTGCAGTGTGTGTGTGTGGGGGGGGGGGGATGTATAGTCTACACATTGCGGGCACCAGGTAGGAGAAGTGAGTTGTTTGGTAAGTGCCTTTTAAAAAGGTTTTAACACAAAAACTGGTGGCTGGTAAAGAACATCTTAAAGAAGTTGCCTTTCCAATTATATTTTATATAATTGCAATTTTTAACATTATCTTGTACAGCATACTGGAAAACACTGTTGTAAAATGGTTTAGGAATTCAACTATAATGATCATATTAATTAGAGGTAAGGTAATTCAATGTAGAATTTATCTTGTACACTTAGGTTTTTAATTACATTAGTCGCCACTACTGACTAGATTGCCAATGACCCCATTCGAGGTTCATCTCCAACACTCCACTTCTGGCTAAATTGTTTCCTCCCCGGTAGCTTCCAGGATTGAGCGAGCGAGCGACTTTTATAACATCCATAAATTGAATGTGCATACACAGAAGTGACATTTCATCAGTCAGTGAGCAATTGCCCTCTTACTGTTTGCTGCTGTAGCAGCCTCTGTAATCTTCTCCAGCCGTTTGAAGGCCTCAAAAGGAAATCACTGAAGAGGCACTTCTATAATCTGTTGCCTTTCCTCTTCAGAAGCTTCCAAGAAATTAAGCCATGAAGAGTTGGAATGTCACTCCTGAAGGAAAACACAATTGTGTGGAATGGACACAGGGCGCGGTCAGAGTTGGAATGGTTCACACATCCCATGTTCCACTGCTTGAGGACTATCAGAATCATGCCTCGGTATATCTGAATGGGCCACTCTGGTTGAAAAACCAGAGAGAACTTCCATTTTACCTCAAACACAGTGCTGCCCATTAGTTTTTATATGTTACACTGGAAGATGTCAAGCAATAGAGATGCCTATGTGAAAACAACTCACGTAGCTCTGAAGTTTTAGTCTTTCTAGGTGCCACAAGACTTGTGCATTCTACAGGGGGTTAGACTAGATAACCCCCACCATCCCATCCAACTCGAAAATGTTGATTATAAGATTTTGCGTTGCTTCAGAGCAGTGGTTCCCAACCTTGGGGTCCCCAGATGATTTGGACTAAAATTCCCAGAAGCCTTCACCACTAGCTGTGCTGGCCAGGATTTCTAGTTGTAGTCCAAGAACATCTGGGGACCCAAGGCTAGGAACCACTGCTTTAGAGGCTAAACTCAATGGCCGTTCCAATTAGTCCACCGAAATGAAAGGGATTTGTTAATCACTGCCATTTCAATACATCTACCCTACTTGAGGCTAGCATTTGATTTTGTCGTTTGCTAACATGACCATCTCTTTGGAGCTGGTAATACTTCAGTCCAGACTAATGACTCAGAAAAAAGACATTTGCTTGGAGAAACTGTGTATATGGAATCCTGAGCTGCATTTACTTGTACATGGGTGAGGAAGAGAGATGAAGGATGGCTGTTTTACCTGGCTCTCCATTGGCAGTGCACTAAGGAAGAATCACAACACATTCCATTTTGAATTCTGATTTCTTCTCCGCTTCCTTACGTCGATCCTTATGTGGTGGAGTCAACACACCAGGAAAAGGGAGCATGGAGCCCTCCAGATGCTATGGGTCTACAACTCCCACCATCCCATGGCTTTAGCTATACTGACTACTAGGGAAGAACTGTTGTGCCATGAAATCTGGCGGGCCTTGCATTTCCCCCTTCCCCTTTTTACTCTCTGAGGAGGCAGCATTCTTTCTACAGACGCTTTGACAACCATCCTTCTTCCTCTTTTCTTGGGATCTGTACAAGGGAGAATTCATCCACTGTCGAGGAATCAGGCCACTGTACAGCTTTGCAAACCTATTCTCTGCTCAAATGCTGTGCTCTTTTGCCCTCACATGAAATCAGGTAATGAAAGTGACACTGTATCAAAAAACAGAGACGAGGGCATTGTTGTCTTGAGTGGACTCCAGCAGCTCCTGAACTATCCCTTGTTTTGGTACCTCTGAGGACCCAACAGGACTGCTATGCGGTGTGTGTATGCACAGAGCGTGTTGCTTTTCTTTATGAAGGAGCAGCACTGGGATGAAAGATATCAGCAAAGACAGGATTGTAACCCACCTCCCAAGGTTGCAGCCAAAATCCACCATCCATGGCCCTGTAGTTGAGCAGAGTAACTCTTTTCAGCTTCCAACTCACAGACTCTTCCCCTAGACCGAACCACCCTCTAGCCAGTAGAAGCTATTATGGATGCAACAAGCTGAAGAGCAACAGGGGTGGTGAGAGAACTGTATTTGTCAAGTTTGGAAGTAGATGGGAAGATCATTTTGGCACCTCCTCCTTTGTCTGGACCATCCCAATCCCATGGTTACGCAGAAAAAATGGGGAGTAGAGAAATGCATTGTGTGTTTTAATATATGGACAAATTTTGTTTCTGGATTGTGGTTGTCAGGGAACCCAAGCAGGAGTGGCTACTGCATGCACATACCAAGTGTAGGCTTCTCATGGCGCGTCTGGTGGGCCACTATCGGAAGAGAAGGCTGGATTAGATGAACCTCTGGTCTGAGCCAGCGTGACTCTTCTCATCTTCTCAAGAACGTAAGCGCCATTTTGAATCCACAGAGCAGCTTAGGAGCTGTATTATTCATGACAAAAGGGGTGTGTAGGTGTGTGTACATACACGTACATTAACAGAGATACACTTTAACAGAGATTAGTGTTCTCAGTGGTACCACCAGAGAAGTAGGCACCCAACGATCTAGATGGATTTTTCCTTCAAGCATCTGGAACGGCTGTCATCGCCAGGACACTCGCCTGAATTGAAGGAGCGAGAACACACACATACACACTTCTGCTAGCCCACACTTCCCAAAACACTGCATAACATATCAATTGCCAGTAACTCTTGAAAGACTAAGCGTATTCCGACACCACATCTCCTCCCCACAAGTGTTATTAGGGACGGCAGCTTAAAAAAAATGAATAAACAAATCACGTCTCCCCACAGCTTCTGTCTTGAGGTTTCTCCAGCCTAGGAAATAAGAGCCCCACGTCAGGCCCAAGTCTCCTCCCTTCAAAGGGACATTTCTCCCCGTAGTAGCGAGGCAGGAAGTTCAAATCTTTGAAAGATCGTTCTGTGGCCCTGACAGCCAGCCTGGTGAGGATTTTATCAGCAATGGTTGGGATCACTGGTTGCAGGAGGACCCCATAAACCCGAAGGCATTCCAGAGCGACGTGAAGGATGGTATCCCGCCGACGCCTCTGCTCTGGCTCCTTGAGTTGGAGTTTCCAAGGAGTGTGCCTTTGGACGAAGCCGTTGGTCTGCCTCACGCAATCCGAGATGGCTTCTAAAGCCCTGTAGATGTGAAATTGTTCAAAAGAATGGCTGACTTTTAGGGGCAAGTCTTTCACCGAGGACACCAGCTCGTAATCTTCTGCTGAGGTCCACACAGATCCTCCTGCACCTCCTGCCCCCGTGCCTCTGGGGAAGCACACCTCTGAAAAGCAAGGGTAGGTCCCATTGGGGTTCAGACCGGGGGCTGTACAACGGTTGAGGAGCCCCCCGAGGGCATCCGCCAGCTCCGAATTGATCAGGTTGACGGCCTTCCTGGGGTAGTAGTCATTGTCCCATTCAGGGACGCCCTGCCTCAACAGGAAATACCGAAAGCCGTCCACGGAGTATTGCTGGAAGCAGGCGGCTGGGTCCACCACGTTGCCAAGGCTCTTGGACATCTTCTGCCCCTGCACCGTCCAATGTGAGTGCACCAAGATCTGTTCCGGGGGTTCCAATCCTGTCGCCATCAGCAAGGCAGGCCAATAGATGGCATGGAACTTGAGAATATCTTTGCCCACCATGTGGCACGCCATGGGCCATGAGACATGGTGGGCATCAGGATAACCGAGAACGGTTAGGTAGTTCACAAGGGCGTCCACCCAGACGTAGATGGTTTGCGATGAGTCGCCCGGGACAGGGATTCCCCACTGCAGGCGGTTTCTGTTGCGGGATACGGAGAGGTCAGGCAGGTCCCGTTCCAGCCAGAGGAGCACCTGCTGGCGGAAGAGTTCGGGGGTTATGGCTGCCTTCTTGTCCTGGAGCCATCTCAGCAATGGCTCCCGGAACGCCGACAGCTTGAAAATGTAATTCTCCTCCTTGGTCCAGTGTGCCTGAGATGCAAGAGAAAAAGGGGGTCACCACCTTACTCCTTGCCCAGTTTTTCTCTTCCTTTAGTGCCTCTCCAAACAGCATCTCCTCTACCTTTCCCCAGCAAAGCCTAACGAGGCTCCAGTCCACCGAGTTCAAGTGAGACGGCAGCACCCAGTGCTCTCCGACTATGAAGTAGAACCCAAGTAATTACTTACTCATTTACAATTTCCATTCCAAGCTTCTATCTTCCCTTTCTCTAATAAATCTGACTTCTTGTTGTAGAGCAGAGGTGGCCCACCTGTGGGTCACGAGGATGCTTTTTTTTAGCCCGCTACACAGGTACCCTGCCATTCTGCCCTGCACGGTCACTGACACCATTTGAACCCTGGGCACACAAGAGGAGTCAGCCCACTGTGCTCCTTGTTTCCCAGCAAAAAAAAATAGCCTTCTGCCAACTTCCCCAAAGAGAGGTCTCATCGTCTGGAAAGAGTTTGATTCTTCTGGGAAATAAGATTCAAAAGGATGATTCTCAACAGAATCAAGTTCCTGCAGGACCAAACAGCTGTTTTGGGGAATCCAATTATGTTGGAAAACTGAGTGTCTTGAGAGGAACACTCTCTGCAAGGGGATGTAGATCAGAGCAGGCAACTGTGGCTCGCCAGATTTTGTTGGGCTGTCATTCCCAGCAGCCCTCATGACTACAGCGAAGGGTGAGGAATCATGGGAACTGCAGTCTAAAAACAAACCAACCAACCCTAGAGCCGTGGTTCCCAGCCTTGGGCCCTCAAGATGTTCTTGGACTGCCACTCCCAGAAACCTTCACCACTCGCTGTGCTGGCCAGGATTTCTGGATATCTGTCCAAGAACATCTGGTGACCCACGGCTGGGAACTACTGCCCTAGAGAGTTACATTGGCCCACTGCTATTTTAGATGCAATGGAATTGCTGGTGGCCGTACGTGGCCACCCTGTGACTGCCAGAACTGCAGCCAGCCAAGCCATGAAGCCACTCTGTCTGTCTTACAGCAATATTTAGTGAAGAGGAGGGCAAAGCATAGCCTCTGGGTCACAAAGGGCTTCTGGAGCGTTTTTGCAGTCTCTCCACAGAGGCCCCTAGGCAAAGCCCCATCCAGTGCCTGTTTGAACCAAAACAAGGTCTGAAGACCAGTAGTTTTCTGCTCCAGGGCCCACCCTCAAAAACAGAGTTGCCCATGTGGACACTTCCTGTTTTTTTTTTTTTTAAATGCCATTTTCAGTATTTCTGGGGATGGTATAACCTGGCAGGGGGAAGAGGGGCTTGTATTTGACTCTCTCCAGCCCTGATATCTTGCCCACTCCTGGTTAACATAATGAAAAGACCAAAGACTTTTAGATAAGAATTGGAGGAATTTAAAAGGCTTTCAAAAAGATCAAAAGGAAAGGGAAAATGATTAAGCAACACCTAGGTTCTTTAGACCCTACATTATCCTGTTTGGGTATCAGGATTATCACTGAAAACCCTTCTCTGAGTCGCCTCAATGTCAGACATAATCTGGGAGGTGACCAGAAAGATGGTCTTCTCTATGGGGGCACCTCATTGATAAAATTCCCTCCATGGGAAGGCTTGACTGGCGCCTCCTTAGCTATCTTTTCAATGCTAGACAAAAATAAAACAGCAGCAGCAATAAAAACAATGGTGCCATGTATCTAAATTGAAAAACCAGTCCCTGTCTTCATTTTTTTTTAAATGTTTTACTGTGTGAGCTATTCTGTGAATTTGTATTGGAGAGTAGCATAGATATTTCCCAGGTCAAGAAAGGGTCAGATGTTCCACTGAAGCTGTTCTTAACTGAAGCCAAAGCAGGGGGCAGAACAAAGAGCTTTTTAAATATAAAAGCTTTTGAGTGTCTCCTAAATAACCCAAAATCTAGACACAACTGGCTTTTCCTGAGTAGGGAGTCCCATAAGCTTGAGCCCACCATGGAGAAGGCTTGGCTCCAAACCATGAGAGACACTTCCTGGAAGGAAGTCACGCCAAGAGAGCTCTGAGGCTTCCCTGTGGAGCTGACAAGACACCATGAGGAGTTATACAATCCAGCTGCATGGTACCTGGTGGCCGCTCTCCAGTGAAACCATGCACCTGTGGCCATGGGCATCAAGATGCTCCGTGACCTGGGAAGCTGTCAGGAAGCTTTCCTCGGCTGTGCAGTACCAGCCTTCATAAACCGCTTGATAGAGCCAGCCCCGGTCGCGTAGAGTGACCCAAAAGTGCTCCACAGCCTGTTTGTGCCGTGGCTCCGTAGTGCGGATGAAATCGGTGTAGGAGATGCCGGCCGTCGTGAAAAGCTCCCGGAACTCGGCCGAGACACGGTCACAGAACTGTTCTGGGGGGACGCCTGCCGCCGCCGCTGCCGCCTGGATCTTCAGCCCGTGCTCATCAGTTCCTGGATAGGGAAACAGGAGAGCACACGAGACGGTGGGTCCAGCAGATGTGATCCTCCGACCTCAGCATTTTGAGGATCTGGAGAACTATTGTGTACGAAAGACACCAAGTTCCTGGGCTCCATTTCTTGGAAAATTCCACATGGCAACAAGACTATAGGCCCCCCATCCCACGCCGAATGTAATATATCTGCCTTGGGTCCTTTTAAAGAGAAAGACAGGGTAAAAATATTTTAAAATAAATCTCTCTCTCTCTCTCTGTGTCTGTATGCACCCACACACAGAGAGACTTTTTACTTACATTTATATCCTGTCTTTTCTTCAGGGGGCTCAAAGTGGCAGGTGGTACACATAATAATCCTCCCTGTTTTCCTTCTCCTACCAGCCCTGTGACATGAGGCAGGCTGAACTGGGCTGGGCCGAGCGGCAGTGACTAGCCAAACATCACTTTGTGAGCTTCATGGGGATTTGAATCTCAGTCTTAGTCTGACACCCCAGCCGCTTCTCCCACACTGGCTCTCTAAGAAGTAGAGGATTCAAAATGGGTTGGCAGCAGATCCGTTTCTGTCAGTTGAACTGGATGGGACTGGACTGGGGAGACCCTGATTCAAAGGCCATTCTGCACGGATGGGGTGGGATCATTTTAGACCCGTTATCATCTGTCACCCTATAAAATCTAACTGATATGAAGAAAAAAATGGGGGGAGGAAGAACCAAGTACTCCCTTGCAGTTAAAACAGGATATACCCGAAATATTGTTGAGTTGTTGGGATGGTTACACCTAATTTATTTCGCCATCTTCAATTGTATTAATATTATTGTTTTAGTTTATTTATTTGGAGTGTTGTTAGCTGCCCAGAGTAGACTTCGGTCTAGATGGGCGGGGTATAAATTAATTAAATAAATAAAATAAATGGTTACTTTCCTAGATGGCTGGGGGAGGCAAGGAGGAAAGAGGGTTAGAAAAACATACAGAGGATAGCTCTATCAGTGGGGCTAACAAGATGGAAATACCACATTAAGGGGCAGTTTATTGACATCACCAGACATCCAGGGCAAATTAAGATGGCTGGCCATCTCCACTGTGGTGTGACTTTGAGATTCCTATCCCAGTTCACTGTTTGTGAAAACTATATTAAACTAGTGTGACCTCTGCTCTAATCCAACACAGCATTTCTGAAGGGCAGAAGAAATCACCTCTTTTCCAGCTTCCTTCAACCTGGTCCTCTCTCCAGTGGTGCTGGACAACAACTGCTGGGGGGGGGGCAGTTCAAGCGACTCAGCGGGCCAACAAGTCTGGAGGGGTGCCAGGCTGTGGAGACCCACCGTTCTCCTCTTGTAAGTCCCCTCTCAAAACATCGTAAACTCTGCCACAACCCCCAGGTTTTGCAAGATGAATTATGATCCCAGGAGAGTTTCACTTTTGCTTCTGCACAATACCCTATTCAGCCTTAGAAGGAAACGGCCATTTCCCTGTGAACCTCTTCCTTCCTTGCACCCCCGTGCAGTTAGCCCTTGGTCCAGTAATTTCTTTCTCAACCTTTCAGAATGGGATATCAAAGTTAGCATGTATGAGAAACAAGCCTCTGCTTTCTGGGAAGGGATGACTTTGCTGCCTTAAAAATGGCTTTTTATGCAAACGGGGTGGAAGTTGCAGGTTACTTGGCTATTATAAAAGGGGGCTGTGACTTGGAAAAACCACTGACTTAATGGCCGAAGAGGGCATTTGAAGCCTGGTCTCCCCCTAGTCTTAATCTAACAATCCAAACACTAGGATATACTGGCTCTCATCGAAGCTCTTTATTTTCCATATAAGTTGGAAACATATACATCAGGCTTCCTAAAACTACTGTAGTGTTCTTGTGCTGTGTTTTTCTAGACCTGCAATCTCCAGCTGGAATCATCGCCCTTTGCCAAATCAGTAATGCATAAGCTGTGGCCTCGCTGATACTCCACGGCTTCTCCCATTATCCTTCAACACTGGCCAAATGGAACTGAAGTCCAAAATTATCTATAGGGTCACAAGTTTCCCACTCTATCTAAACTGTTCCAATCATGCAACACAAGTCCCTAAACTACGACGGAGAAAACAAGCTAGAATAAATACAAGAAAAAGTCTCTCCACACCTGACGTTCACACATTACTGGACACACGTTAAATGCGTGTTCACTCTGTATAGACACGCGATCACACGGCTATAAGAATCCATTTCCACATGCTCATGCATTGTTTATACGGCACTACTAGAACCGCCGTCGTTTAGGTTGGGAGCGGGGGAGACCAAGTGCGCCGCTGAACTGTTACGAACGCATATACACGGGTCGAATGTTAGTAACGTGTGAACGCCCCACTCAGAAAGATAACCAAAACGCGAGACCCTTCTAATCTGAAACGCTCCGGCACATGCCTACAGCCCTGTTCCCTCCATTCCCGCCTCGCCCACTGACCGGTGGAGAAGCAGCCGCCTCCCTGGCCCTGCAGTTCCCGGTACCGGTGCAAGGCATCCGCCAGCACCGCCGAGTAGAGATGCCCGATGTGCGGCGAGCCGTTCACATAGAAGATGGGCGTGGAGAGCAGCTTCCTCCCGGGAGAGATCCCGCCGCCGCTCAGGGTACGGCAGCGTCCCCACCACCGGTGCTGCCAGGAGGACGCAGCAACCCGGAGCCAGCCGCGCGCCGCGGGGGAGCCGCCCAGAGCCATGATTCCCGCGGGCGGACCGACAGCACGCGCCGCCCCCGCACCCCCGAGGCATAGAAAGGCGCCTTCCTAGAACGTCGCTCGCGCCGGCCGAGACCACGCGTGCGCCGGGCCGGGCTCGTGGCGCGCCTGCGCAGAGGTTGGGGGCGTCCCTCTCCGGCCGTAGAGGGGGCGACACGAGACCGGTGAGCGAGGGCGGCCGGCGGAGCGGGTCGGTTGCTCCCCGCGGCTGCCGCCATCATGTTCCGGTGCCGGCTGGCCACCCCCCTGGCGCGAGCGCTGGGCCCGAGTTCCCGGGGCCGTGCGGGGAGAGGTGAGCGGGAGCCTTGGTGTCAGGGTGACCCGGGAGCGGTGGGGGGCCGGGGGGGGGCAGCCTCCGCCTCCGCCTCTCTTTTCCCGTCCGGGAAATGGGTCCAGAGGTCCCTGCAGCGCCGGATCAGCGCCTTTCAGAGGACTTGGGTGGGGTGGGGGGAAGAATATGCATCCCAGAATATGCATCCCAACGCACGGTGTTGCCTGAAGAGTCAAGCAGGGGGTTTCGGGGTCACGAAGGGCTCCCCTGCTTTGCCTTGACAACCTCTTGGGGGGTCTTGGAAGTGCCCTTTAAAGCGCTGGCTCTTCTGGGCAGGGGGACGCTGGTTTTTTTTTTGGAAGCCACGTGTTTCAAGGTGTTTGGGGACTTTGATCCTATAGTATATAGTATATAGGGGTTGCTCAACATGCTAGCCAGGAGCTGTGCCTACAGTTGGACTGCTGCTCATTTTATCTACCCTGAGCTCTGAAAGCTCATTATGGTGGGCGAGGGTGATGGGAGGTGTAGTGCGACCCATGCGAAGGAAGTGGATGGCGGGGGGGGGGGGAGGGAGGCTGTTTCAAAGGGAACACTGAGGGTTAGCAGGTCATTTTTTAAAAAACAAGTTCAGTTGGAAATTAGTCCTCTTGAGTTCAGTGAAATTCACTAGATGTTTAGGTATGGATAAGTAGTTCACTCATAGAGCTTCTACATGTCTTGACTTTCCAAGTGAAGAGAACACAAAGGTTGTCAACTCTAAACAGCAGAATGGTTTTTAAGGATTAAATATTGGAGCCATGTACAACGCTGGTGTTCATGGTTTTTTTAAAAAAAACATCTCTTTGCTCTGAACGCTCTCCCAATATCCATACATGAGGCTTTTTGCAACTTAAAAACATTTTTTCTTAAAAATCAGATTGATTTTAATTGCAGATAGGGTGGCGGTACTAGGTTTTTAGTATTAGAAGAAGAGGCCTGTGAGGAGAGAATTCAGCATCACTGAATTGTCAGATATCAAAGTACTTTATACAGAATCAGGATGTCCTGTGATATTGGCCAACCAAGTGAAGGTGGAGAGCCCTCGATCATATCTGAAGCACTGCCAGACTCTTGTTGACATCATTAGACACCGTTCCTCCTCTGGGGGCCTTTCCCCCCTCATTTTCTCTCATGTCTGCCAACTACATTGATCATAGTGACTGGCTTAAAAGCTGGTCCCTTTGAGGCAGGTCTCAGTGTAAAGGAAGACACGTATCATGCATTCTTTAGATAACCTGTGTCTAAACAGTTTGGATTTCTAAGACCAAAGCCAGAATCTTGCCCAGCACAACCGACAGGCAAGTTTGGCTAACCAAGGTGGAAATGAGGAAAGGCTATCCTATGGGCTGCCATGATAATGTATTTATTTAATTTCATTGTTTTCTGCTCTATTAGTCTGAAGCAGAATCTTAACATGCACACACAGATACACACAGAATAAGACTACTATTGCAAATTATAAAATACTAGGTTATAACTGCATATCCACAATGAAACATAAAAACTAGGGATTGGCAAAGTGCAGCCCGCCAGATGTTGGACTGCAACTTCCAGCACTCTTTATCACTGGTTGTGCTGGCTAAGCCTGATGGGAACTGCAGTCTTCAGCCACCACCATGCTGACTCTAAATTGAAGTGAGTTGCAGCAAGCTGGCTTCATGCTGTCCGAGCTAAGGCAGTCTGTCTTCCAGCTTATTGTTCCTCATTGGGTGGCTGTGAGCATAACATGGTGGAAACCCCTAGTACTGTATAGCTACCTTGAGATACAAAAGTAAGAAACAAATAGATTGTGGATATTCTGAATGCAAATATACTTTCCAAAATGATATGGAGATTGAAAAGTTCTGATTTTATAGAACTCTGGTTAGGACATCCTGGTGAAAACATAGCAGTCTTGAGGTCTATTGCCAGACTCTTGAGCTAGTCAGATGTTTCCATGTAATTTTCTGTCTCTCCCAGCATCTCAGAGATGCTGGACTACATTTCCCATTATTCCCCGACAGCATGCTGATGTGGGGGGGGGATGAGGTTTATAATCTAGACATCTGGTGGGCACATCGTTGTGGGAAGCTGGTTTAGTAAATGCAGTGATGTGTTCTAGTACCTTGTTGATGATTCTCGCTCCTAACTCATTGTGCTTCCAGGCAACACGTTTCAGCGGTGGAAGGTTCCCATAGGCGTTCAGCTGAGCAGACAGATGGCTAGCTCTGGTGCTCCAGAGGACAAAAGCAAAAGAGTCTTAATGTATGCCCTCTGTCTGGGCTTGCCTATGTTAGGAGCAGGGGCCCATGTAAGTAGAAAGGTTTGAGGGAGCAACACAAGGGTGACTGACCATAACTTTGGCTCTCTGGTGGCTGTTCTTGTTTGAAAATTTATGCTCTTCCTTCGCATCTCTGGTTTTGCCCCTTCTCTTCAGAAACCATGTACATTGATACCATCAAGGAACAAAGCTGATCCCTGCTCTGAGTTAACCATTTCTTCTCTCACTGTTTTGGTTAGCTTCTTAGAACAAACATAAAAATTAACTGCCATTTTTCTTATCTGGAATTGGCATGTAAACCAACTCAGAATTCTGTGTTCACTGCTTCCAGTTAAGAGGTAATGACACAGATGGAGAGAGCAAGAGAGCGGTTAATTGTGGAGCTCTTACACCATAAGTTGGGTGTGCCTCTGACATAGAGTAGTGGCTGATCCCACATAGAGATGCCAGACAAGGGTGAGGGATCAGAAGGGGCTCTGGGAAGCATTTCCAACTCTCAAGTAATGTTGGTAACTTCTCCTATTCCGTCTTTATTTCCCAAAGAAGAGGGCATGAAGGCATTCCAAAGTGGACATGGGGAAGTGAAAGAAAAGGTTGGGGGGGGGGGGGATAGCCACTTGAAATGAATCAGCTTTGGCATCAAAACAGGAGAGGGAGGCCTGTGCTTCTCTGGTGCTGGTCTGTGTGTGTGTGTGCGTGTGTGTACACAACGGATGGCCATGGCTACCTGTCAGGGTGGATTTGATTTAAATCACAATTTAAATTTTAAAAACTGCATTTTTTTGACAATTTACATTTTGAAAATAAATTTTTAAAATCTAAATCATGATTTAAATTGTCATTTTAATCAGTTGATTTTAATAAGTCGTTGATTTTTATCCATCCTAATGCCCTCCCCACTGCCACTGCTTGTCTTCCCCATTACCCAAAAGTAGCTCAGTTCCTTAGGGAATGATCTGTAATCTATAGGATGCTGCCAAAGAAAACTTGGAAGAAGTTTGAAGATTTGGTAGGCGAGCAAAGACCTGATCAATTTTGAGAGAAGGAATAGAAATCTTTCTTTGAAATGTATTTATTTATTACCTTTTATATTTTACTTCTTCCTCCGCTGAGTTCAAGAAGCATATGTGACTGTACTTCCCTACACAGCCCTGCAAGGGTAGGTCAGGCCAAGTGAGAGAGTGACTGGCCCATATTCACTCACTGGGTTATGCAGCTCAACGAGGACTCGGGTTGGATCTCCCAAGTCCCAGCTCAGTAACACTAAAGCATTGCTTGCCCACTTCAGGGTGGCCAAAATCCAACTAATGATGTTAATTTATGTTTGCATAAGTGAAGAAAGTTGCAGCACGATTTAGCACACTTTCACTTATGCAAGCATAAATAGGTGGATTCTGGCCAATGATTTCCCCAGATTAATCGGGCAGATCAAGCTGGAAACAGGAGAAGCGCCATCCAGCGAAGCACTCAAATAATGGAATCATTCGGGAGCAGCTGCATCCCTCCCACTTCCTGGTTGACGAGGCATTCAGAGGGTCCTGCTCCATCTCTTGACCCATATACATTGGTCCTAATAACAAAAACAGGGAGCGCAGAGGAAGCAATGTGCAAAATCCACTCGGGGCAATATTTATAGGGGTAGCCACAGTTGCGTGATGTTTTGTTTTGCCATCTAGCCCGATAAAGAATTTGAGAGAATTCATAAGCTTGCACAGTGATGTGGAAATATAGTTCGTCTTAATAGTGATGGCTTACTGAGGCAGGAGGAAACATTTATCTATACGTTAGAAGAACTACTGGCTGAATAGCTCAGTGGCTTAGGTATCTGTCTGCAGAGTCAAAGGCTGGGAGTTCGATTCTCCACTGTGCTTCCTGGGAGAAGAGACAACCTGTATGGCCTTGGGCCGCCTGCACAGTCCCAGGATTCCCCCAGAAAAAGGCAATGGGAAACCACTTCTGAGTACTCTCTACCTGGAAAACCCTGAAAAGGATTGCTTTAAGTCAGAATTGACTTGACAGCACATGATGATGATGATGATGATGAAAGAAGCAAATAAACATTCACACTAATTTATTTTATTTGCTAATCAGGAAAATTATGTTGATATAGGTGCAATTAAGAGGGTAAAGTGAAGTGAGTACAATTTTATTAAATTTTGCGGCAATAGAAACTATTTGTAGTTTTTAAAAAACTATTGATACCTTCTTGCCTTCCCTTCCCCTTATCCCCTGCAGCAGAGTAATAACAAAAATCTGTATAATGAAGCTTTCCCAGGAAAAAGATAGTCCTATTCCAAGTATGTTATAAAGACCAATAAATCCTATTTGCTTCAGGAAGTCCCTTATTACCTGTTCCATTCATGTAAAGATTAAAAGGGTGCTAGTTCGTTACAGAAGAATCCAAATGTTTTCTCCCTGTAGTTTGGTGGTTATTGTGCTTATTTTTAATTTAATATTTTTACTATGTCATGTTTATTTTATATTCTAAATTGGTTGTTTAATTGTATAAATTCAAATACAAATTAAAATTGTAATTGGTGGTGTTGAAATGGATGATGAAAAGTAGGTGGGGGTGAGGGTTTCTCAGACATGGAGTATGGTGCCAGCATATTGGCATTTATACACCTGCTCGAGTGGGAATGAGATGAAGGGGAATCAGAAGGCACAGGACACAGTGTGGTCAGGCTAGCTGGGGGATTTTGGGAGTTGTAGTCCAAAAACAAACCTTTCCAGGCTGTGAAACACAAAGCCAGAGAGATGGGAGAGCCCACAAGTCACTGTTGAGTGGATAGCATGAAATTAGAGGATCTGGGGCAGGTTAATTGGTAGTTTTAATTCTTGCACGAGGAGAGATGGAATCTCATGGTGTAACGAATTAAGCCATTAAATTAAGCTATTTTATACATTGAAAGAGCTCCCAAGAGAGAGGCAAGGGGCTGCATCTAAACTAGCCATCCTCTCTCTATGGATAAAATTGAATCTGCAATAAGTCGAGGATGAAGAGAGAGTCTCTTTATGGTGCGGTAAAGGAACAAAGAAGGACGTGGTGGCGCTGCGGGTTAAACCGCAGAAGCCTCTGTGCTGCAAGGTCAGAAGACCAGCCGTCGTAAGATCGAATCCACGCGACGGAGTGAGCTCCGGTCGCTTATCCCAGCTCCTGCCAGCCTAGCAGTTCGAAAGCATGTAAATGCGAGTAGATAAATAGGTACCACCTCGGTGGGAAGGTCACGGCGTTCCGTGTCTAGTCGCGCCGGCCACGTGACCACGGAAACGGTTTTCGGACAAACGCTGGCTCTACGGCTTGGAGACGGGGATGAGCACCACGCCCTAGAGTCGGACACGACTGGACTAAATGTCAAGGGGAACCTTTACCTTTAAAGGAACAAAGCTTAAACGTGTCCCCTCTGTCAATCTTCTAGGCAAACTGGTTTTGACGAAAGTGTAACCAAAACAGCGGGGAGCCCCTTGCGTCCCTCAGATCTGTGTAATCCGGTGTCCTCATTTAATTCTCAGACCTTTTGCTTCCCCTCTCTCTGTCTTCCTCTCTCTCTCTCCCTGCATCTTCTTTCCCTCGCCTGTCTCCTCCTGCAGTTTTGCAGCAGCCACGTTCCCAGCCCCCTTGTCGGTCGCTCACGTCTCCAGGCGCTCCTGGCAAGAGCAGCAGCAAACTAGTGTACTTAATAATAGGAGGCGCGGCCATGGGGACAGGCGCATGGGTAAGAAACTTATCGTTGCATGTGATGATTGTGGGGTCGGGGAGGATGGGCTCAAGGGTTGTTTTTTTCATGTGAGCTGAATCAACAAAGCCCCTCTCATGAAATCCTGTTATAAAATAGCCTGTTGTTTTAAAGTGAGCTTATAGGCAACTGTCTGCAAAGGGCTGCTGTTCTAGTCCATTGTGGCAAAAGCAGTGAAGTGTTCTGTGGCACCCTAAGGACTAACACATTTATTACAGTGTAGCTTTTTGGGCACAGCAGCCCATTTCATCAGGTACGTTATGTAAACCTTCAGACACATAGACTTACGATGCATGTGGTTGCAGGTGAGTGGAATGGTAGGCAGTGAAGACAGAAAGAAATGTAGAAAGAACTGATAGTGATGATTATCTTACTCGTCCTCTCATGGTTGGAGCAGTTCAACAGATGCAAGTGTTCCTCTGCTCTCTAAACACAGTAAAGCCAGTGTGGTGGTGTTACTAGGAAGGCTGGAGGGTGATTTGGGAAGTCCACGTTCAGGTTCTGTTGATCCATGAAACTCATGGGTGACTTTGGGCCAGTCATTCTCCCTGTCTGACCTACCTTGCAGGGTTGTTAGGGGGATGAATTTGGGGTGTGTGTGTGTGCAAAGAGCCATGAATGCTGCCCTAGAGCTCACTGGAGGAACGGTGGAACATAAATAGTGGAAGTAAGTAAATGAATAAACAAATGAATTTAAATGTCCACCCACCAATAGCCCAGACTGTTGCATATAGTATATGCCCCTAAAATATGTAGGCTGCCTTATCCTGAGTCAGACCTTTGCTCTCTGTTTCAACCCGCAGTGGCTCCCAGAGGGAAGTTTCCCCCCAACCTGGCCAGTCACAATTCTTAATAACTGCAGGATCTGGGACGTTCTGTTCTTTGAAAATTCCTTAACCCCCCCCCCCCCCCATCCTTTTGGATTTACTGAGCATCAGAAAACCCAGACAGAGTTTGGAGGAGGGACCCTTTTTTGTTTTGTTTTAGAGCCCCTAGAATCTCCCCAGCCAGTATGCTGACTGGAGTATTCTGGGAGTTCTGTGCCACCAAAATTACTTTTCCAAACCCCTCTAAGTGAAAATCATGGCCAGAAGCCTCCCCCCCCCCCCCTTGCTCCAGGGAGCCATGGCCTCTCAGAATTCAGCACACCTCTTTCTGTGGCCAGCAAAGCCGTAACAAAAGGTATAGCTGGGCCGGTATCTTTGGCAGTGCCTCTCCAGCAGGTATGAGAGCAGACGGGCGGCGTTGGGTCTTAGAGCCAACGCCACCTGCATGCATTTGGGCTCCCAGTGGATCAGCCGTTGGCTGCTAAGCAAAGGTGTGCTCTCTCATCATACATACATGCGTGCACAGGCATTGAGAGATGGGAAAAGTTACTTTTTTTTAGACCACAGCTCCCGGTGGCCATGCTGGCTGGATAATCCTGGGAGTTGTAGTGACAAAAAGTTGCTTTCTCCATCTCTGCTCACACTTTCCCTTCCATATCACTTTTTGCCTGCTTTAGAAAAAAGAGGAGCGGGTGCTGTCTTTGTTAGCATTTTCTGGAAGTTGCTGCTCTTTCTTGTCCCACGTCTGTCACTTTCTGTGCTTTTGCAAAAAAAAAAAAAAAAAAAAAAAAAAAAAAAAACCACACAAAAACACACATGCTTTTTACTTGCCTTTTGCATGGGGGTGGGCTGTCTAATTACGGGGGTGCTCTCATTTTTCCTTTCTCAGATTCTTTCTTGAGATTTTACATGGATTTGCTTTATTGTATGTATGTCGGAATATGGGTGAATGGCTTAGACCCCAGGAAAAAATTGAATGCTGTGCATTGCTAAGGAATAAAATGACTTCCACTCACTAGTCAGCTTTATTGGAGGTGAGCGACGTAGAGGAGGGATCAGAAGAGGTCTTGTCTTGACCCTGCTACGACCCCCACATGGCCAGCTGACATGCCCCCAAGTGCTAGCCCCCCACTTCTTTATAACCCACTGGTCTCTGCCTTGGGGTTATTTTCAAAATGTCTGTAGCCGACCACTGCTAAACTCTCGTTCAGATTTCTCAGTAACTGGCACCCTTAAATGCTTGCTGAGATGCGTGCCCCAACCTCTTCAGACCTCCCTTGGAGCTGTAGAATTTATCTCCTGGCTCAGTGAGGTGGAGTGTGTGGGGAAACCCGTGCCCCCCCTCACCGGTGTTGGACTCCGTAACCCATGTCCACTTGCTAACATGGCCAGTTTCTGGGGATCATAGACCATGAGAGTTGAAAAGGACCCTACGGATCTTCTAATCTAGCCTGCTGCCAAGGCAGGAAAGCCATGTTTAAAGCCTCCCTGAGGGGTGGCCATCCAACCTCTGGAAACCTCCAGCAAGGAAAATCCTGCCGCTTTGTGAGGCAGTCCTTTCTGCTACCAGAGAGCAGCTTTCACCACCAGGAAGTTCTTCCTAATGTTTACACAAGATCTCCTCTCTTTTCCTTTGAATCCTTTGGCTCAGTTTTTACCCTCTGGAGCAGCAAAAGACAAGCTTCCTCTTCCTTCTGCTTGATATACTGAGGCTTCTGCTCCAGCAGTTTCTGAGGAGGGGGCACAGCATCCCCCCCCCCCCCCCTGCTTTAGTGCCTTAGCAAGGCATCTGCAGGATGCAAAACTCTCCGGTTGTTTCTGGCCCTTCAGGCCTGTGATAAAACATAGGCCCCTTCCTGATTCCTCCCACCCCCACCGTGCAAATACCGCCCCCCTCCCCCTTTGAAAGCCCCTTGAAAGGAAGCCGTATTCCCCAGTGTGCAGGGTGGCCCAAACCGTGCTGCTGAGCAGCTGCAGAAGACGTCCGTAAGATGTCCCCTCTTTGGTTGTCTAGTTGTACAAGATGGCGAAGGAAGACAGAAAGCGGTACTTTGACACCATTGCCACCGTGAATCAGCACCAGCAGGAGGCTGCGACGCCCCCGCCAAGTAAGTGCCTGGAAGAGGCAGGGTGGTTTTGCGTAGGCTTCAGGATCGGGGCCAGGGGATCGGGGCCTTTCCAGGGGACTCCCACTCCCATCAGTCCAGCTGTCCCGGAGAGTAGCTGGGGATGATGGAAGCTGTGTTCTAACACCCTCCAGAGGAGCCATTCTTTCCTTCCTGAAGCTTTGACACCTTTGGCTGTGGTTGGGGGTTCTCAATGGAGAGAATGACGTTGGGGCACACAGAAACCTCGGAAAACATCTTAGGGTCCCACCCAGCCCAGTTTTGCTAGCTCAGACCCACAGCAACGGTTCTCTGGAATTTCAGGAAGGATTCTACCCAAGCCCTACCTGGAGATGCCTGGCCTTCCCGGGCCGTCTCCCATCCAAATGCAAAAGCTTCCTGACCCCGCTTAGCTTCCGAAATCAGAGATGGGCAAGGGGGTTCAGGGCATAAGGGTGGTTCCAGTGCCACAGCGTTGTTCTCCATTAAAAGGCAGTTCCTCCTAATGTGAGGAAACCGTGTTGGAGGCCGGGGGGGGGGGGGGGGTGAGGCTGGCAAAGGAGCTTTTGGTCGTTGTTGGGCTGGGAGCGTGTCTGCCTCATTAGCACGTCCCCAGGATCTGTGCGATGCGAAATGCCTCCCCTTTACCTGTGCTGGGCATCTTGCCAATGTGCCTATTCTCTCGTTCCAGAAACAGATGCTGCCTCCCAGAGCACAGCAGGTGAGTGAGAGCGCTCGAAGAGGGAGAGAAGCCGGCCCACGGAAGCGGCTGAGCTTCGTATTCTTCCTGCAATTGCGTGCTGAGAAAGAGGCTGTCCATCTGCTGGTGTGAAAAGCAGAACGCCTACTCCAGGGGCAGCCGATCGGGTCGGTCTCCATTTTGGGTTCTGAGGCAGGAATGGGACGCATTGAAAGAACGGCAGGAAAGCTGCTACTGCTCTTACAGAGCGGTGGATTTTTACCCCAGAATGGTTTGGATCGGGCTGTGAATAGCCGAAGCGGACATATGTGAAGTCAGACCATTGGGCCTCCTGGCTGAAATCTGGTTTGCACTGAGTGACAGCAGCTCACCCGGGTTTCTGGCGCAGGCCTTTCTTCGCCCTGCCTGGAGACTTATTTGGAGTGGTCCCCACTTTTTATTTCCGGGGTGGGGGGCTGGAAACAGGCGGGCTTCTGTGTGTGCTCCACGCCTGTTTTTTGCAGCTTCTAACCCTCTGTTGATGGGGATCCCTCACACACACATGCTTAAAAACAGGGCAGATCACACCCCTGGAAGCCACCGTAGTGTGAGACTCTTCTAAACAGAGATGCACAGCCTTGCCTTACTGAAAATAGGTGTTCTGAAAGTTTCTGCTTTGTTTTTAACAAAGTGGATGTAAACTGGCCATTTCTAGTTCGGGGGAGAAAAATGGAAGAAAGTGCATTATTGCAGGCTTGGAGTCTGCAGTGGATCCTGGTTTACGTTTATAAAGCAGGAGAGGGCGACTGTGACATTTATCCCCCCCCCCCCCCGCTGCCGTAAGGCTGGGCCCTCTCCCACCCAAACCCTGTACCCCTTGGGAGTAGAGGGAGATTAGTTGTGTCAAGAGCGCTTGAGAAGCCACTGCTTACCTGCCTGGTATTTTACTGTTTTTTTCCCCAGCACTGGGAGATTGAAATGAGCCAGTTCTTCATGTTTTCTTGGTTCACGCCTTTGTCCTTGCTTGCAGCCCCAGAGACGGAGGCCATCGCTCCCTCGGAAATCCCATCCCACGTTCCTTTCCTGCTCATCGGCGGAGGCACGGCTGCTTTTGCTGCTGCCCGGTCCATCCGGGCCCGGGATCCTGCCGCGAGGGTGAGCGAGGGCCGCCGACGGGGGGGCTACTGCTCTGGGGCGAGTTCTGTCGGTGCGGCTTTTGAGGCCGGAAAGATCCATCTTTCTGTCTTTTTCCTCTTCAAGGTTCTGATTGTTTCAGAAGATCCCGAGCTGCCTTACATGCGGCCTCCGCTTTCCAAAGAACTGTGGTTTTCAGAAGACCCCGACATCACCGAAACGCTGCGGTTCAAACAGTGGAACGGCAAAGAACGGAGGTTGGTTTCCTGGTTCTTCCCCCTGAAAAGGAGCCTTGAGGAGAGTCTGTGTCTGAGGCTCCAGAGGACATAGAAGCTGGGTAAACAGGAGAGAAAAGAGGGAGAGAGGTGTGGGAGGGAGGGATGTGGCCCCATCGCACGCTTCAGCCTTTCCTCCTGTCAAGAGAGGAGGCCCTTGACTGTTGACCCAGGAATGTGATCCTTGTCAGAAAACCGATTACTCCCACCTGCCTTAAGATAACAGCTGCTCACACTGGAGGATCTCTTACTCTCTTCCTTTTTTTTTTGCCTCCCCCGTGTCTACCTATCCCTGCAGTATTTATTTCCAGCCACCTTCATTCTATGTGCCTCCTCATGAACTGTCTCATATCGAGAATGGTGGAGTGGCCGTCCTCACTGGAAAGAAGGTTCGTATAACATGGATCACGATGATTGCGCCAGCCCTGCAGGTCTTTGATATTACAAGCCAGACGGTGTCTTCTTTTCAGTCTGTCTTTAAAACCCCTTTCACACAACATTTTCTGAGGTGCCTCCACAGTGTACTGCTACCGAAAATACAGAAGTCTGAATAAGAAAGCGGGGGGAGCAGCCACTGAAAAAGCCCTCTCTGGAGTCTTCAGCAAATTTGCTTGTGAGGACGACGGGACAGAAAGAAAGGCTTGCTTTAAAGATCTTAAAAGGCAGAAAGGGTCTCCCAGTCATCCAGGCCTGTATAGGTCATGACCAGAAACAGGATGGCAGCCAGTGGAGCTGTTTTAACAGGGAGTTATACACTCCTTGTCATCCTCCCCGAGGCAGCAGTGTTGCTTCAGCATTTGGGACCCATCCACGTTTCCAGATCGTGCCTGCATTGCACGTGGAAGGCCTGAGGCCTGAGATACCCGGCTAGGTCTGGGAAAGACTTGTCAGAAGCCTGGGGCTGTAGGCCAGGGATGTATGGACACGTGCAGGAGAGGCCGACTGATCTGGCGAGATCCACTTTGTTGAACTTTGAGGTCAGCCAGTTGGAACCTGGTTCACTGCCGGAATGAAGAATGCCGAAGGGTAACAGCCGACGGGCCGAGGGCCTCTAGGACCCTTCTTCAGTCATCTGAAGAATGGGTGACAACAGTGGGGAAACTTTTTAGGGTATTGCTGCTGCCAGACTGCCAAGAACCAGCTGCCTTTTGCAGTTAACGGCAAATGAAACAGAAATGGTTGCCTGCTTTCTCCCCACCCCGGGTATAGAGAAGTCCAAGTTTAGATGGCAGAGCTTGGAAGAGTTCTTCTTGTCAATTGCCAGCTCTCAGCGTCAGCCTGGCCACCCGTGCCAGCTGGACGATGCTGGGAGGGGCACTCCGAAGAAGCAACTTTCCCAAGCTAGATGGGATTGTTGGGTCTGGATCGATTCTCCTATCAGTCTAGATAGTCAGTGGTTCTCAGCCTTGGGCCCCCAGATGCTCTTGGACTACAACCCCCAGAAGCCTTCACCACTCGCTGGGCTGGCCAGGATTTCTGGGAGTTGTAGTCCAAGAACATCTGGGGAGCCAAGGTTGGGAACCACTGGAAGGGGTGGCCGGCAACCTCCAGAGGTTTTGGGCTTGGACATGCCCATCCCTTGACTTCAGAGGACGGCATTTGCTCCCATGACATCCCCTTGATGGCTTGCAAAAAAAATTTTTTAACCAGTAAAAGCCCATTAAGTACCCTCTAGTGGCCTGCTTTTTTTTTTTTAAAGTTTGGGGGCCGCATGGGGGCACAATTGCTCCTGCGCTCCCTAGAGGACCCATGGGGACCTTTTTGGTTTTCCTCCCCCCAAACAGTTCAAACCTTTGGTTGCGTCTGGCTGTGAGTGTTGGGCGTGTTGTGTGCTGCCAACATCTGACCTAAAGACTAGAAACATGAAAAGGCTTAGAAAAAAACAATGTTTTTTTTAGTTTCAGAGAGGTTGAGTTTCACCATCTTTCCAAGGTTGCAACTCCATAGGAGACATGAGCATGTGCTTGACTTGCAGGTGGTCCAAATGGACGTCAGGGGCAATGTAGTGAAACTCAATGATGGGACACAGATCTCCTATGACAAATGCTTAATCGCCACAGGTGAGGGGGTTGAGCCCATTCCTTTTTCTCCTTGGTCTCTGGGGTTGGTGGTTTTATTCCCTCGAGACTTCATCTCCCAGAACCCCTTGTGCTTGACCGTGGTTTCTTGATATTGCTCTCCAAAACATCTGGAACACCAAGGGTAAGAACTAGGCTCCTACGGGCGGGGGGGGGGGGAATAGGTGAGTCTTGGCCACCTCTAGGTGGCCAAGATGACAGAAGGAGCTGTTTGGCTCTGAACATGATCTCAACTCCCTATTTTCTGTCCTCAGGTGGTTCACCAAGGAGTCTTCCTGTGCTTGAGAGAGCAGGCAAAGAGGTTCAGCAGCGACTCACCCTGTTCCGGAAGGTAAACCTCCATGGTGGGGCATCTCCCTTGTCAGGGCTTCTATTTATTACGAGAACTGTGAATGAAACAGAATAAAAATAAAACATTGGCATAAAATTGAAAGTTGACTGATTTTTTAAAAAAATCAGTAACTTCTTACATTGTTTGGTTTAAACATGGGCTCTTTCAGCACCACTCCAAAACTGTAATAAAAGTGTTGTTTGCATGATTATGTTGTAAACTGCCCAGTGAGTGTTTTAACACTATGGGGTGGTAGATGTCAAAACAACAACAACAATATATCTGTGAAGATTCTCAGTCATCGAGGTGAGGTTATCTGGAAGTTGAGTCATGGCAACTGGACTTCTTTCTTCTTGAGTCGAAATGTTTTGCTACTTATCCAAGTAGCTTCTTCAGTCTGAAGAATTCCAGTTGCCACGACTCAACTTCCAAACAACAATAATACTTTGTGCACCCCCCCCAGACCTCTGAGGGTGGTCCACCTGGGTTTAATCTTTGGATGTAAGTGAGTATATTTGGGGCATGTTCAGCTTTCTCTGGCACAAACTAAGGTTGAGATTAAAAGACAGGATGTTGAGGGAACCTGTCACTGCTTCTGTGTTTTAGCTCTGCAGTCCAAACTTAAGGTGGCTGGCAGATGCTTTAGAGGTCTGTGGGCCAAAACAATACAAAGTGAGAATTGGCTTCTCTCTCCTGTGCATATCCTTTGATACCTTTCTTGTCCTGGTGTCATATGTGAACTTGTCCTAAATGTCTCCCAGTCCCTCCCTGTCACCACCATTCTAGCTGCCGGCAGGAGAGGGGGGTGAGTTGGAAGCAGTGCATTGCACTAGCCTGGCTGAAGGGCCATTTGATGTTTTCCTCCTCCCTCCTCCTCTCCCTTTCCTTTTGTGCTGTATCTTGACATTAAAAAAAAAAAGGATTGTCTGGAAGCTTCTCAAAAGACTTTGTGGTTGAAGAATGGAAAAACCGTGCCATTGAACAAACAAATAACCCCCCCTCCCTTGCCTGGTCTCCTTGTAGATTGAAGATTTCCGTTCACTGGAGAAAATTTCCAGGGAAGTCAAGTCAGTCACTATCATCGGTGGTGGTTTCCTGGGTAGTGAGCTGGCCTGTGCCTTGGGGCGGAGAGGTGAGTGTGAGGACGCACCAGGACGCAGCAGGAGTCGGGACCCTGCAAGGCCTGAGCGTGGTCACCCAGTCCACTTAGTGGCATTTCCCCTTTGGCTCTAGCCTGGGGCCGGACCCTTGGCTGGGAGTAAATCTTAAAGCCAGGCCAGGGAATGTGTGGCCCTCCAGAGGTTCCTGCACTCTGGGTCCCTTCACGCCTAGCCAGCAAGGCCAGGGGTGGGGCACGATGGGGGAGTGGTCGTTTATTAGCAGCCGAAAGTTCCTCACCCCATCTTAAAAATGTGGCCAGGTTTACGAGGGGAACATGTGGCCATTGGGAGGCCATCATCTTAGGCTGCTGAGGGCTTGCTGGTTATAGGTTGCTCTCACAAGCTCTCTGCTTCCCTTTGCAGCGCAGTTGAGGGGCCTAGAGGTGATCCAGATGTTCCCTGAGAATGGCAACATGGGCAGGGTTCTCCCTGAGTACCTGAGCAACTGGACCACCAGCAAAGTGAGGAGAGGTAAGTAAGCAAGCAGCAGACCTCGGGTGTGTTCCCGTTTGGGATGACAACGGCCAGAACTCCCTGGGCTGACTGGGGGATCCTAGGAGCCATAGACCAACGAACGAGACTCTCGTCCCTCTTTTTCCCCCTGCCAGCTGCACAGTGGGGCCGCTTGAGGCCTATCCTTGAGCGGGGTTTTTAGTGGTCTGTGTGGAAGTGGAGGTGCTCAGCACGATAGTTCTCATAGCCAGCCTCACAAAGGAGCGTCCAAAACCACCGACAGCAAGACGGGTCCATCTCAGCAAATACAACGCAGGTCTTCTGCAGCCTTACAGTTGCATTCAATCTGGTTGTAGTTTTAGAAGAGGTAGCCGTGTTCGTCTGCATATCAGGCAGAATCCAAAGAAACAAAACCAAACCAGAGAAAACCACGTGACACCTTAAAGACTAACTATTATATTTTAATGTGAGCTTTTATGGACAAGTTTTTGTCTTTTGTTTTGTTTTGTTTCTTTGGATTTTGTCGATACTAAGTCTGGCTGTTACAGGTTCTTACTGCAGCTAAAGACTCATGCTCTGTCGCTAGAGAGGTAAATGCTCACCATCCATTGCACAGCGATCAGAAGATCTAGCAGCTTTACGAGCACAATCTAAAACATCAGTCCTACCAACACCAACTCCAAACCGTTTTTTAAAATTTTTCAGATATGGTCAGCTTACATCAGTATATGAGACCGTTATGAATTATCTGATGTATCCTTGGTATCCCCTTTTCCTCTCGCCCCCTGCTTTCTCTCTCTCTCTCTCCTGGTCAACCTAAAAATATTAAAAAATTGTATCTACATCTTCTTGTTTTTCCTCCTTTTCTTCCCCTTCCCCCTTTCCTTTTGTGTTCTGTCTGCCCTGAGGACAGGGACCGTTTGCTTTCGTTTTATTGAAAGATAAAGCAAATAGATATTGAATAAATACAGTAACCCGCCCCAGACGTTACCTGTTACAGACTAAAATAAGAAGGTGTGGATCCAACTGTGTGGTGGGTTTTTATTGTCCGGCGGGGAGGTGAGAGTAGCCAAGAACTGGACAATGCCTATTCCTGTATTCCTTCTCTTCTTAGCTCCATGTTAACCTTCTTCCCCAGCCGAATAGAAACTTGTAGTTTCAGAGGAAGGCCCCATGGGAAGGTTTCAGCATAATGCCTGGCCTCCTTTGTTTGAAGAGCTGGGGGGGGGGGGCTGATATCCGACCAACAGCTTCCTCAGCTGCAACTTTAAAACCACACCTCCAATGCCAGCTTCACCTTTCCTCACTCACATCTAAGAAACACGCCTGGCAAAATCCACCTGCCATGAGCTTTTGGGACTCTTAAATTCTTTGCACTAGTGACAAGACACTGGTGCAAGCCTGGTGAAGTGAGCCGACCCACGAAAGCTAGCAGATGGTTTAATTTTTGTTAGTGGTCTGTGAAGGTATCACCCACTCCTGTATTCGCACTGTGTGAGGACCACACAGCTCTCTTTTATTTCAGCTTCTCTAATTTGGTATCCTCTGGGCGAGTTGGACTCGAACTCCTATGAGTCTTAGCCATCAGTGATGATAGTTCTCCCCAAGGTTGCTTGGCAGACCAGGGATAATGAAGATGGTGGCCCACAGGCTCACTCTGTAAGGGAGGCTGGGCTTGCCGGCCACCTCTCCTCTCTTGCGATTGTAAGCAGCATCTTCTTTTTAAAAAAACTTTCAGAGGGAGTGGACGTGATGACCAATGCCGTTGTGAAGTCTGTGTCTGTTGCTGGGGACCGGCTGCTGATAAAACTGAAGGATGGAAGGAAAGTGAGTACCGTGGAGACGGGGAGCTTTCCTCGGCCATGGTGTGATGGAAGGGCAGGAGGAGGAAGGCAATATCAGAAGATCTCTTAACTCCCTGGTCTCTTCAGACCCTCTAAGATTGTGATTTGGGGTCAAGTCATTTGGGGGACTGTATTCTCCCATCTGAACCTGTCTAGGTTCTGAGATTCTGGGGAAGGCCCTTCTCTGGGCTTGCCCCCCTCGGAGGCACATTTGGTGGGGTTGAAGGGAGAGCGCTGGCAAGCTTCAGAACTCGGTTCTGTAGGCGGCTAGGTCACATTCTTGTTTTCCAGCCACTGACCTTTTGGTAAAAGGCTTGTTGTCAAAGAAGGGGACTTTTCTGAGCGATGCTATACTTTCTTTCTTGCTGTGCTTTTAATTTGCTTTTGGCCCATTTACATTTCCAGATCACATTTTGTGTGTGCTTTTCTCTGTGCCTTCTCCCCCCTCCCCCAACCTGTTCTGAGCCATCTTTGAGTCACAGTTTGGGGAGAAATGTGGTTTATAAAGTAAACAAACCAAAAAGTGTGCTGCTTATATACCGCCTATAATGCTTAGAACACTCTCTGGGTGTTTAAAACATAATATATGCAGCCCCACCCACACCCACACCCCGGAAGGATGGATGGCAAAGTCATCCTCTAGCCAGCTACCTGAGCCCTGGATCAAACTCAGGTCATGTGCAGAGTCTTCACTGCAGTTTAATGGGGAGAAAAGTCATGTTCTTCCTCTGTTAACCCTACTTCTGTTTGCTTCCACTTCTCCTCTATCCCCCCATGTCAGATTTTAGATTGGAAGTCCTCTCGGGCAAGCCTGTCATCTTACTCTTTGTACATCAACCATGCATAGTGATGGTGGCGCCCTAGAAATAAATGCCAATGCAACGTGTTCTTATTCTGGCATACAGGTGGAGACAGATCACATTGTAGCAGCCGTGGGCCTGGAGCCCAACGTGGAGCTGGCAAAGTCCGCAGGCATGGAGGTGGACTCAGACTTTGGCGGTTTCCGAGTCAATGCAGAACTGCAAGCCCGCTCCAATATCTGGGTGGTAAGGAGGAACTGGCGAGGGAAATGAATGGGGGTCCAGCTGCTCCTTGGCTGCTTGCATTGCTGGAGAGGAGACAGATACCTGATACAAACAGAAGCAACCTCTAAGGAAGTTATTTGTTGTGGGGAGGGGGAGAGAGGAGGTAGTCTTTGAATATGTGGGACCCTAACCTGAGATTCCGAGAGTGAGATCTTCTTTGCAGGGGAGAAATGTAAGCTTCCGGTTCTCCTTGGGTGTCTGCTGCATATCACTGTGCTCTCCTTTCCCAAGTCAAGAGTATCTTAGGCGGACAGATCTTACGGCCCTTGGCTGTGGCTTGCAGTGAGCCTATAGAGAAGCTTCAGGCCTCCCAGTTGTAGTCCTTGGCCAAGATCTATTTCCTTTCTTTACTCCTGGACCTCCTGCCACAAATGTGACTTCCTACCCCACCTTCCAGGTAGTGAATACTCAGAAGTGGTTTCCCATTCCCTTCTTCTGAGGGTTCCCTAGGACTGTGCAGCTGGCCCAAGGCCACCCAGGCTGGCTCTTCTCCTGGGAGGCACCGTGGGGAAATCAAACTCCCAGCCTCTGACTTTGCAGCCAGAAACCCAACTCTCTAAGCTATCCAGCCAGCTGGCTGTGTTTTTTTTTTTGTCACTAATGTTTCCTTTCCCTTTTTAGTTCTCACTCCTGGTTTTTCAATTTTCTCTGCTCAGGCAGGGGATGCAGCCTGCTTCTATGACATCAAGCTGGGTCGGCGGCGTGTGGAGCACCACGATCACGCTGTTGTGAGTGGGAGGCTGGCAGGAGAAAACATGACGGGAGCAGCCAAGCCATACTGGCACCAGTCCATGTTCTGGTACTGTGGATTCTCTCATTCTGCTTGGCTTTGCTCAGTTTGTGGCTTCATCGCTCAATCTTTACTGCCGCCTCTTCTCATGCTCTTCATGAGGGCAGTTTGGAAGCGCCCTGATGTACAATCGTACTGCTTCTCCATGTAGCTTGGGAGGAAACAAAAGCCCTCCAGAGGTTGGACTGCAATTCCCAACTGCTCTAACCGGCATGGCAAGCGATGAGAAGTGCTGGGGGCTGCAGTCTAACCTCTGGAGGGCAGTACCTTCCCCACCCCTGCTGCAACTCTTCTGTTCTCTACTCCGACCAGCTGCAGTTCTTCAAAGTGCTGAGCAGAGAGGTCTTCCCCGTGTTTTAATAATGCAGGCATGAAAGCTGCCAGCCCACGTTATCTCATCTGTTCCTCAGAAAGGCAAAGCTAGGCACCTCCGCTGAAAAAAGGGACCATCGCATGACAATAAACCATATGAGTTCCATGCTGAAAGCCCTGGTACAACTTGGAAAAGTTCCTGTTTTTGAACTTGTAGAATCCCCCAGGTTGCCTGGTCTTCTGATGGTCTGAAACTAGTTGAAGGAGACAATGCTAGTGTGTGTGAACGGATAAATCTTGTGCCCTGGGATAAAGGCAGCTGTGTTCCTAAGAAAGAGATGGCTTTTTAAATGTGTATAATTAATTTCTGGAGACAGAGGGGCACCCAGTTGGGTTCTCTTTCAGTAGACTGCTTTTTGCACCCTCCCCCTTCTTTCCAGGATGAGCAGAAATGGAACAGATGCCCCTGAAATGATCTAAGGTGTGCTGTTCTGTGCAGTTTGTAGCTGCGGCATTTCTCAGCATGACAAGAGCTATATTCCAGACAGAGATGGGAAATTTTACTTTTTCCGACTACAGCTCCTAGACTACTCCAACCAAGGTGATATATAAGCCATACTGGCTGTTGACTCTGGGGAGCTGTAGTCCAAAATAGGATTTCCAGAAGCCTGCATGATGATAAGATGGAGGTGTGATTCAATTACCTCCCTGGGTGACAACAAGGTACAGAGCATTAGGATAGAAAATGCTTCTGTGTTTGATCCTCAGTTTTCCTATACATTAAGAGAAACAGCGAACTGTCTTTGGATTTCTCGACTTAAGTGGCTGGATTATGCTTGTCTGACCATTTCAGGAGTGACCTGGGCCCAGACGTTGGCTATGAAGCCATTGGCCTTGTCGACAGCAGCTTGCCCACGGTGGGAGTGTTTGCTAAAGCAACGGCGAAGGACACTCCAAAATCGGCCACAGAAGAGTCAGGTAAGGAAGTCTTTGCTCTTCAGCTGTTCTGTGACTCAGGAGAAGAGCTGCATAGCTGGAAGTGTCTGTCTTGCACGTCACAACCCCTTGACGTTTCCCTTGGAGTCACCCTGCGAGAACAACGCACAGAGTCTTGCGGCACCTTAGTTTTACTTGGCATGAGTTTACATGGACTGTAGACCCCTGTGTCTGATGCCCAAATGGGATGCTGTCAGTGCCACAAGATTCACTGCTGCTTTTGCGGCAACAAATACAGCTGGGCCCCTAACCGATAGTTACTCCGCCTGGCTAAACGTCCGCCTCTGCCCTGGGGGAAAAGGAGGGCCCTTCTGAACATTCTCCGTCTGGGTTCAGAGATGGGGAGCCTTTGGCCTTCCAGATGTTGAACTACTGCCCTTGTCTTCACCACTGGCCTGGTTGTCTGTGCTGAAGGGAATGACGAAGAATCCAGCAACCTCTAGAGAGAGGTGTGGCTTGCAGATGTACAGCTGTAAACTTTGCCTGCCTGCTCAAGCTGGATCCTGCAGAAGGCATTGTGGTGTGATCTGGCAAGTCACAATCTCTCCTGGCCTACCTCACAGGGTTGTTGAGAGGATAAAATGAGACCTCTGGCACAGGGGGACTTCGGATGCCTTTGTCTTACCACTCTCCTTAGCCCCAGACAGCCTGGCCAGTTCTGTAAAAGACCCCGGGGGGAGTTGTGCTGCACAACATCTGCAGGGCCAAAACACTCCCTCCTCTGCCTGATATGGGGCAGGGCGGGGGGGGGGGGTTTCCTACAGGCTCCGCTTTGGACTTTGACCGTTTATTGTGCGCACGCCTAGGAACTGGAATCCGCTCGGAGAGCGAAACAGAAACAGAAGCCTCTGAGCTCAAGGTCTCGGCAGCGTCGCCTTCCAGCCCGCAGGCCCCACAGCAAGGGGATGATTATGGGAAAGGAGTCGTTTTCTACCTCAGGGATAAAGTGGTGGTGGGAATCGTCTTGTGGAACATTTTCAACCGGATGCCAATCGCTCGAAAGGTGGGTCTGCGTCCCGGGGCTTTGCCGGCCAGACTCAAGCATGACCTGAAGGAATTGGGGATGGTAGAAGGGTTCGACGTGTGTGCTAAGCTGTCAAGTCAGAACCTACTTAGAGTGACCCTAATAAGGCTTTCAAGGTAATTAAGATATTCAGGGAATGGTTTTACCAGTTCCATGCCCCCTAGTGAGTTTCTCTGGCTGCATGGGGATTCACACCCAAGTCTCCTGAACCCGGGTCTGTCAGTTTTTCAACTACACCACGCTGGGTCCACACACTGAACACGCAAAGCTAACACTATTTAGAAGGGGCAGTGAACCTGTTGCCCTCCTGCTGCTGGAAAAACTCTCCCATCAGATCTAGCTGGTGCAGCCAATGGTTTGGGATTACGGAAGCTGTTGTCTACCCTGACCTGGAAGGCCACCCATTCCCAAGCAGAATCCTGTGGGGCTGCTTCACACTTCT
This sequence comes from Intellagama lesueurii, assembly GCA_037013535.1. Classification (NCBI taxonomy): domain Eukaryota; kingdom Metazoa; phylum Chordata; class Lepidosauria; order Squamata; family Agamidae; genus Intellagama; species Intellagama lesueurii. The sequence continues at coordinate 22,164,652 of JBAJHW010000010.1, read as the reverse complement.
ACACTGTAGTACGAGGAGCTGGCCTGCAGGACAGAAGCTTAAGTTGAGCCCAAAGAGTACATCCTGCTGTGCACATGGCGAACACCAAGGGAGCCTTTTTGCCAGTCCCAGGAAGGCGATACAATGCCGCCAGCACAGTATTTTAGCTATGATGCACAGAAAAGGAAGTGCCGTCAGGGCCATACTCTGGGTCCTGTTAGCAGATTGACACGTGTCTTTCCAGCCATCTCATCTGTTGCTCAGTGGAGTATCTGGGGGATTGTAACCAACAAGGCAATGCGAGTGAAAATCTAAAAAGTGTGTCGTGCCAATGTGCTGCCTCCTGCAACCAGAACATCTTGGTTTCTGGCCTGTGCCTCTTATAATAATTCTAGTGCACCAGCATCTTTGCCATTCCACTTTCCTTCCCGGTTTCCCCACAGTTGCAGTTAGTCACTAAAACCTGCAGGGGGTGAAAAAAGGCAAGCCGTTCCCAAGGGACTGGAACATTGCAGAAGCAAAATGCTTACCACCCGGGCAGATCCCAAGGATGGAACCGAGATGTACTCAAGAGGCTCCTGGGAGAACAGATTACAGGACACGCTTCCCTTACTTTTTTCTCCTGCCTTGCCACCTAAAGAGGTTGGGCTGAATAGGGATGCTGAAGCTTATAAAGGGACGTCTTCGTACTTTCTGGTTTTGACCACACCTTGCCTGTTTCATGGGACAGCGTTAAGTGACCCATTGTGGCTCTGTGTGTACAAGCCAAGCCCAATAGCTTCATGGCAGCAGATGGTTCAAAAGGAATGGCAACCCTCCCCGCGTTTTGGTAGTAAGACATGTCAACCTGAAGCTTTCCTCTTTTGTTTTACAGATTATTAAGGACGGGGAAGAGCATGCAGACCTTAATGAAGTTGCCAAGCTGTTTAACATTCACGAAGACTGAGCACACCGCCACTGCCTCAGGATGGGAGTGCATTTGGAAATCAAGAGAGGCCGTGGAGGCCCCTTGTGCTGACTGTGTGAGCTCGTTCAGTTGTGCGTGTGTGTCTCCCTCCACCCTCCGCAACAATGTGTGTCTCTCTATGAATGTTTGGAACGGCTCTGAGCTCTCTTTGCACCACAAATTAAACCAGATTTAATTACTAAATTTCAGTCGAGGTGTGCTAGTACCTCTCCTCTCGACCTTTGTGAACGTGAAGCCTGGTTAAGTTAAACCATCAGTGTTTGGAAACAATAAACCTCCTTCTAATGTTAGTTTCTCAGATCGGGATGATCTCAGTGCAGCTCCCTTGAGCCCCCCCACCCCCACCCCCGCCTAGTCATGGTTAAGGGGAGTTGCAGTCCAATAATATCTGGAGGACAACATTGTGCCTACTCCCATTTTAGAGGTAAAGGAAGCCTATGTAAGAAAATGTGTGAACAAATAGCTTCAGGAATGAGCTTATAGGCTCGGTGGCTTTTAAACGTCCACCCACCCTCTGCCCTTCATTTGCAGCATGGAGAAAATACTACAAGAAAATGGTTCTAGATCATGCCTCCCACAGTTGGGGGGGAATGGGGAGGAAATGTCCTGAAAGCTTTCGGCTCCCCGCTCCCCACCTCCTGTTGTGGCTCCATTAAGAGAAGCTGTGCACTCCCTAGGAGCAAAGGTTCAGCAGCTTCCCCCTCAGAAATGGAGGCGGCCAAGAATTCTTGGGGCAAAACCAAAGGGATTGTTTTCAAGCCGCTTCCCTGCTCTTTTCTTGAAAAGTAGTGACGTGAATAGAAGCAGCGGGTTCTGGTTTGCTCGTCCCCCAAGGACCCGCACCCGTCAAGGGCCGCCCAGAGGAGTCGTTGCCAGCTATTCCTAGAGATGTCGGGAACAGAATAACTTCTGCCGGCAAATGATGTGCTTCCTCGCCAAGTTGTGCTGCTTCTCTCACACAGATCTCGCCTCCCACAAGCCAGAATCAATTTTTTGCCCTTTTGACGAAAAAAAACGGATGGTGAGGGTGGTCGAGGGTTTGGCGAATGGTGCTAGGCCAAGCAACCCTGTGCACACACACACACACACACACCCCGCCTGTTTCGGACCACACCTTTCAGAAGCCCCAGCCAGCCTGGCCATTTTTGGGGGATGACAAGTGGTATCCGCCATTTGAGGGTCTCAGCCGAACCCCAGGAGTGGCAACACAAACGCGTCTCTCACACACCCAGTTCCACACCAGCTGAGGCGGATCGGTGCTTGATCCAACAATTTTCAGCTGTCTTTACGGGACTGTGAACAGTGCAGTCCAAATCTTGCACAACAGAGACTGTACCTTCTTCCTGTTCCAGAAGACTCTCAGGAATGCTCTCTCCCGGTTGACCTGCAGGCATGTTTTGCCTCTCATGGGGGTCGCTGAGTGTAAGAGATCTTGCAGCAGGTCTCTCAGTTCACCAATTTGAGCCAGAAGCAGCAAAGCAAAGAACTCCACTGGGGTGAGAGATCAAATTGACCTTAGCTTGTCAGCACCTGGTCCCACATCTCCAGTGAAATTGCAGGGCACAATGGAATGAGCTTGCTTGCCGGAAAGAGTAGAAAGCAGGCATGGCTTGGAGGAGCAGGATGGTCCAGAAATTCACCTGCCGTACATGTCCTCCCTCCCATTGCCAGCCAAGCCACTTGCAATGCCAGGAAAGATGCTGCTCGGAGAACAGCCATCACCCATCCATCCTGCTTGGTGGAAGGAAAGGCGATTTTGCAAAGAAACCAAAGCAGAGCAGGGACAAGTGGCTCCTGCATGCAGCTGCTACTGCCTGTAAATGCCCAGCAGAAATGCCTTATTTCAACAGCAAAGAGGTATTTTGCAAAGTTGCTCTGGGATTTCTGGCACAGGCAGAGGCTGCAACCACTACTGCACATTTTGCGTACTGAAACTAGCACGTCAGTACCCTCCCTCTTGTCTGCACGTATCAGCCGCCTTAAGAAGAGGTCTGCAGCCACACTTGGAAGTGGTGCTCCCATGCGGAGCTCCCTGCCGAGTAATCCCTCTTTGGATTAGACAAACTGGGAAAGAGGCAAAGCTTGGAAGAACGCAGATCCTTCAAATGTATAGGACAGGAGGCATAGATTTCAATCTTGTTAAGCCTGATATTTTGGGCTTCAGAACTGCCGCGGGGTCCCTTGATGGTGGGCCCACTAGCTCTGAATGATTTGGGGGGGGGGGGGGCGTTTGCAAGGCCAAAGATCTGGAGGCAACCTTCCCTTCCAACCGTCTCCTGAGGCATCATTCTCCCATCATTCCCACCAAACATAGCTGATAATCACAGCCGCAGGACCGAAGGCTGCCTTTCTCTCTCTTTTTTTTAATGAAAGTACTCCGGGCTCTCTCTGCAGCAGCTTCTTCCCTTCCTGGAGAACCAGACTGCTTTCTAGGTGCTAATAATTGGCACTGGAAGCTGCTGCCCGCCGTGATCAGACACCTGGGATTTTGTCACAAAATACGATCCTCTGCCATGACTTTAAAAATGTAGGAAGGAGGGAAAGGAGCACAAGCCATCCCAGGCAGCGTCTCCCTAGACGGTTTGGCCTGTGCTCATTCCTTTAACCAATTGCCATGCTGGGTAGGGCTGATGAAGAGCTGTAGTTCGAGGCTTAAATCGCCATGCCTTTTAAAAACAAACAAACATAGGAGGATTAGGCACATCGTGCTAAAGGAAGGACTTCCCCCACCCCACCCCTTTTTCTCAGCCAGCCTTTTCCCAACTGAAAAATTATCCCGTTGCTCTTCATCCTGCTGGAAAAGGGGAAGAGGAGATAAATGCAACGCAAGGGCTTGTCCTTTTGTCCCCGTTGGCTTAATGGCAGCTGGGGTGGGGGCGGGGCGAAGGATGGATTTCCGTCAGAAAAACAGCCCTCCTGTTCTCTGGGGCTCTTGAATTGACAAGCGACAGCCGAAGACCCGACAACGCAGTCGCCCTCTCTCTCTTTGGACCACGGCTGTTCGGCAACTGAGAGGACGGACCCACTTCAAAAGGGGACGTCATGCCTCCTCTTCCAGCCCCTTTTCGCCCTTTCCAGCGGAGTGGCAGCGACTTCCACGGTGCCAGCCTGCTTTGTCCCACGAAGGATACGCGGCCCGCACCGGCTTCTGACGGCTCCGGCTCCCCCTTTTTAAGGGGCCGGTGGCAGTGTCCGCAGGCACCACCTCTCCGCACAGTCCCAACGTCCACCTTCCGGATCCTTAACCAAAGGGTGAAAGGGATCGCTGTTGCCCCCCCCCCCAACCCCAGCCAAGGCTCTTGAGTGAAAACGCCCAAAAGAACGAGACAGGAGACGGGGACCCTGATGCAGGTTTTTCTGTACATAAGTGTTTTTGACACCAAAGCGTTGCTTAAGAATAAAACAAATCAGAAGTGTGGGGAAATAAAACAGCAGCTGGAACACACACCCCCAAGGCCCAAAGCCTTGGCATAAAAAGAGAGAGAGAGAGAGAGGGGAAAAAAAGAGCATGGTTTGTTTTCTTGGAAGGCAGGAGGAGGGCCAGAAGGAGGCAGCCTGCTTAGAAATTTCTTGGAGGGGGGGGGGAGGCAGGGGTTCAGCGTGGGAAAAGAGGTGCAAAGAAATGCATCTCCTGAAGTGGGGAGGGGTGGGGGAACACAACACAAAATAACAAAAAAGTTAACACCAAAACACTGCACCCCCCCCCGCACCCTCCCTCCCCCCCAGTGCAGGGGAGGGCCAGAAAACAGATTGTCCAGTCTTTGTTAGCACCTGTACAATAAAACTGTACCATCTATGCCAGCGCCAGCCCTCCGCCCTGGGTAGGCCTCCGCTGCCCACGCTGTACGGGAACGACTGGGTTGCCACCTGAACTGATTGACAAAGGGGAACTTTTTCAAATAATGTGGGGCGGGAGGAGGAGAGAGATGGGGGGAGCAGGAAGAGGGCTGTGGGGGAAAAACCAGTTGGCCTTTGGCTCTCTCTCCTGATTCAGTCTCTGTCTGCCCCTCTCCAAACCAGTAGGCTGAATTTCAGAGATGAAATAACGTTAACAGAAAGGGGGGGGGGGGGAGAGAAGGGAAAGGAAAATGCCTCAACAGAAGCTGGGTCGCCTTCAACGTCAGGGGGAGACACGATGGGGCCCCTCTCACCTCTCTCACCCCATTTCATGAAAACGGGGTTAAGGGAAGGGGCGCTTGGTCCTTCACAGCAGACCAGCAAGGGTGGGTGGCTGAAGGAAGGTGGCCCCCTTCCCCATCACCCGCCCCACAAATCACAGTGATACAGACTCTGCAAAAGGAGGGGGTGGGGGAGAGAACACCACAAATTAAATATACTAATTAAATAAATACTCTGGAAGAGCTTGGGGCGGGGAGGAGGAAAGAGATGCAGTTCCACAGAGAGGCTTCAAGACCACCGAGGGCTGCGAGCGGGCCAGCGAGAGTTCGGAATCCGGGACGAGTGCGCGGGCCACGTCCGGCCCCCTCAACCGATGCCCACGGCAGAGCGGGCCAGCGAGCACCTGCTGCTATGGGTCAGCGAGGTCCCCGCGGGTGGCACCCCTGCACCCCAGCCCGCCGAAGGCTGCTTTCTCCTTGGTCCATACGACGGCCTCGCCGTGCAGTCCGACGGCCACAGAGGGAGGGAGGGAGGGGGTTCTCCGGGGTCCGTCCGTCCCCCCTCCCCCGTCAGCTGCTCCAGGCCTCAAACGCCACCTCTGAACCCAGCAGTCGAACCAGCTCCGGCTCGTAGCGCACCAACTCCACCGTCTCTGCGGCGCCCAGAGCCGAGGGGGACACGGTGTGCGCCTGGATGTCTTCCTGGGCCAGCACCTGGCTCAGGGACACCTGGCGCTGGAACTCGGCCTTTGGAAGGGCCGTCACCTCAAAGTGCGGGAAGCGGGCCTGGAAGATGCGGGACGACAGCTTCAGCCGCTTCAGCACGTCTGAGAAGAGGAACCAGTTGCAGGGCCTAGCGGTGGGGAGAGGGAAAAGCAGGGCGTCCGTCAGGAGCGGAACCTGGTCCCTGGGCATCACGCCTCATTCCTCTCCCCTCCCGCCTCATGATGTCCGAAAGGGGAAGAATCAAGGCTGCAAGCAAACAGCCTCCCGTTTTTCCTACCAATTCAAAATGTGGAAAAACCCAGCAAGAGAAGCCCTTGGCACACCTAGGGCTGCCATCTTTCTTATACTGCTTCATATAATGACCACTTGCCCGCTGATCCATCCCTCAGTCTCCCACTCCCATACAGGCATCAGACGTCAGCACCCGCCTGTCACCTCCCACAGCCACAACTACGCAGAGCACAGGCTGAAAATTTCAGTTCTCTTTTGTTTCCTTTTTATGTCCAGTTTCTGGCTCTCAAAAGACACGTGCTAATCTTGGAACACATTTCAATCTTTCCCTAATAGTGATCTCCGAAACCAGGGTCTGACAATACTTGATTTGATCAATCAGGTGATGAGGCGGGCTACAGTCTTCCACGCTGCCGGCTTGGCTGGCTGCGTGTGCCCTTTCTCCCGTTTCTCCTGCAGCCTCTGTCTAGCAAAAGTGGAATAAATGATGCAAAACAGACAAATGCATTTTGAGCTCTGCTCACGTTGCATCACTTATTCGGGTCACAAATTTGCATCTGCAACAGCACAGTTCAAGAAGAACCCTGGCCCTTATCTTATCTTCACTTCTCTTGAAATGGGTCCGTCTCTCCCTTAACAAGCAGCACAGGCCTCCCATGCCATAAAGCCTGCTCGTTCACATCGTCGCTTTTGTCTCCCTCTGCCTTCCTGTCATCGGCCATAGCAGATTGTCCCAATGCCCCTCCCTTCTCAGAGCAGCTGGCAAGAACCCACCGCCCAGTGCAAGCCCAGGAAGGTTGGGAAAAGGGGGGAGGACGTGGGTTGTTGACTTGGTCAGCATACACACGTCTGCACCATCCCTTCCCCAAAGCGCTGAAAAGCTGCTCCCGGCGCCTTTGTTTCCAACCAGCGGCGGGTCCTCCTGCCCCTGGTGGTAACTGTCAGGGCTGCCATGCAATTACGCCGGCCCTTCCCCGTAGGCCTTTTGCTCCGCACGGCTCTCCTCCTCCCAAGAGAGCCAGAAGAGGGGGCCACTGGCACCGTTCCCAAAGGCCTCAACAATGCCCGTCAGGACACAGCACCGAATACACACCCTCGGGAAACAGAGACTTGCAGGTTGTAGCAGGGCAGCAGCTGCTTGTCGGAGAACTCGAACATGAGGCGGTCTGAGTCCTGCTCATCATCCTCTTCCTCGTGATCTGAGCTCCCGGGAGGGTTGAGCAGAAGGTCGCAGCCAATCTCATCTTTTCCCTCTGAAATGCGGGAAACGGAGAGGGGGAGATCAAAGGAGGGGTAAAAGACTGCTCCCCCCCCCCCCCGTGCTCTGTAGTCACACGTTGCTTTACTCCCCAAGCCTCTCAGGTAGCTGGTTCACTCGCGGGAAAGCCAGCAATCACCATAGCAACCCCCCAAGACCGGCTGCAGCAGACACCCAGCCTGGAGCAAGAGCGGTGGCCCAAAACGCACCGTCCAGACCCAGAGACCACACACAGCGCTGTGGCATGTGCCAATTAAGCAAAGAACAGATGCAGAAATCAATTCTACACACACCCATTACAGGTTCGGGTTTAGCTCGTTGGTTGGTGTTTAAAAGCCCACTTTCCTAGCCCCGCTGACTGAAGAGGTGTCCAAGAAGCATCTCCCAAAATTTCAAAAGCCCAAAAGTGAAGTATCCAACAGCTGGAATAAACAGCTCCTCTGCCTTCTACAAAACTAGTAAAATCAGAAAACACTGATACAGAAGTTCACAAACTTCAGAAATTATGCAGGAAGAGAGAAACTATGAAAATGTACTCAGTCTGCACCCCCTCTATAGGGCAGAGAATTCAACTCTCTTTTTATTGTCCCGAATTTTTTTTTTTAAGGCAGATTTTAAAAATTCACTGTCTTATCACAGAATTCACAGCACTGGCTGGCTGCAGGCTAGATTCCCATACCAGGTGCAGGGGAAAGCCAGCTGTTCAGCCAGCTTTCTGCTCCCCTCTTTGTTCATCTCCTTATTTCTTTGGACAGAGAAGAAACCAGCTCCTGTTGCTCCCATGAGATGAACTGAATTCTGGAGCAAGACAGACCTAAACTTGCCCATCGGAAGGGTCCTGTAGCTTGCCTTTAATGGCTGCAGGCTCACCTTAGGCTGGGGTAGCAGCCACCCAAAGGCAGTTCGAAGCCCAAGGTGTTCTGAGTCAGAAGGCTTCCCTTCAGTGGCACAACCAAGCCAGGGCCAGCTTGCACTTAAAGAATCCTTGCTTGTCAGGAGGAAACACACTGTCTGGTCAACCTGACTCCTTCTAGAGTCAACGTCTTTCTAGGTGATCCATTTCCCCTTACCCGTGACAGATTTTAGTGCTTAAAAAGTAATTTGTCATTGTGTGTAACTATGTTCAGAAAGTAAACTGTGCTCCTTGTTATGCTGGAAATTCAGAACTGACAAGAGAATGGGATAAAATTTGAAAAAAAATATATCCTGTCAAACTGGCTCTAAAAACGTCTTTAAAAAGTAGCTGTACCAGTAAGTTCATGTCACCGCTGTTTGTTACATATAACGTCACTATCTCAAGCATTATCACAAAAAGGAACTTGTCGTAGCTAAATTGTGTTTCCTGCAAGATGCTATGGCCCAGCCTACTTTTCAGGTTCTCTCCCTCCTTTGTTTGCTTGGCTGGGGGGCTTGGAACCGAGTGGTTTCCAATAAGGAATCCTCAGACTGTTGGTTTCACGTTAAAAGAAGAGGACCCAGTAAGAAAAACTATTGCTTCCTCTCAGCTTGCTGCAAGCCCACTGCTCCCAGATTGGAGGAAAACAATCCACTCCTGATCAATCTGAAGAGTTGGACTCTACTCACCCAGAACGGTGCTGCTGTAGAAGTCCCAAGCTGTTCGGGGATCCCCATCGGCTCGCCCCTGCAGATCCAAGAGGTAATCTTCAAGAAGACAAAAAGAAACAAATAAGCTTAAGACCACTGTGCCCTGGAGTGCAAACTTCAGAAAGTTTTCCAAAGAATATAATTAAAAAGAAAAAATGGGGGATGAGAAGGCTTTACTGCTTTTGCAGTCCAGGTTGACAAGCAAGTGTCCAGGGATCCTTCCTGCACAATCTACTGGACAGATGGGGGGAATAATTATGTTGGACTGTAGCTCTCATGATCCTACATAACCCCTGGCTATGCTGTCTGAGAAGGTAGGTCAAGAGTTGCAGGCCAACAACTCCAAAATGCAAAATGTGTCCCACCTGATGGCACCATTTCTTAGGTAAAAACCCTTCTCCACAAACAGACTCAAAGGCCTCTTTCAGTGGAAATACCAACCAGCACTGATTACGAATCTGCTCATGACCAGAGTTCCATCCCGATGGACTCAGGTAGCCAGCTCAAGGTTGACTCAACCTTCCATTCTTCCAAGGTCGGTAAATTGAGTATCCACCTGATGGGTGGATGGGGGCAATGTGTAGCATGCATAATTAAATTGTAAATTGCCCAGAGAGTGCTTTAAGTGCTATGGGGCAAGTATATAAGCAGCATACTTTGCTTTTGCTTTTTGCAGAAATTCATTGCGTCCTGTGAATCAGGCAACTTTCCTGCAAAATTGATGTGGATTTTCTATTCCAGTTTGAAATTCATCTCACTTTTAATAAAAGAGGAAAAAAAAAAACTGCCATTCAAACTAGTTGCTTGCTGTTTGCAGAAAGGAAGCTTACCACTAAGGAAGGTTTTCATCCCCTCACTGCTGGCCAGCTTCAAGGCTGTCTGTCCTGAATATGTGGCCAGGGTGGGGTCGGCACCATAAGAGAGGAGGAGCCACATGATCTCCAGGTTGTCGTTTGCCGCCGCGTCATGGACGGGTCTGCCGGACAAGGAGAAGCCATTAAGTCTATCCCTGCAGCATCAAAAGCTTGGAGGATATCAAAGGCCATCCGGACTCCCCATATTCCCTAGGACATAGTGAGGAAATATATGGGAACAGATTTCCAAGGACCTTGCATCAACTTGCAAGCTGAACTGTTCCACCTGCTTGTGTTTCCACCACATTCAGTACCCTGCATTATTCTCTTCTGCTTTCCCCAGCTGACCAGACTGTCTCCCTCCCCCCCCCCCCCCCCAAATTATTTCAAGCATTTTTAAACGTGGAAAAATCACTACTACTCTCCTGGTCTTCCTAAAACACAGGGGCCATTAAGGGAAAAGAGGGAAACTGTCTCTCAGGGGCAAAGCACACATCTTTCATCTGTACTGAAAGCAAGAGATCTTAGGTCTTCGGGCTCCTATCTGGCTTTTCTAGGGGTTCCCAAGTGGCTACACCCCTTTCCCCAGGACAGCCACGCTTGGCAGTTTGCCAGCTGATGTACCCCCACATCCCCCAAATTCTAGAACGCTAAAAAGCTGTTCCTAGGGCTTAGCTGCTGGTAGCAAAAGAATCTCATTCCACTGTTGGAATGGGATCCCTGGAGAACTTTCTCAGGCAGAATGAGGCTCCCCCACCTCGGATGTACACACCGTCGGTGGCTCAGCCCCTAGAATCCTGTGCCTGGCAGATCTCAAAGATAGCTGGGAAAGATTTCTGACAGATACCATGCAGAGTACTTGCCAGTCTAGGCAGAGTTCTGTACTAAAGTATTCATTTCCCCTGTTCAGCTACACCTTCAAAGGAGCCAAGCCGCACCAACGGCTACTGGATTATACCATCTGAGACTGCAGGCTGCACATTGCTTTAGTTTTTGCTTTCAAATGGGATTTTATTTCAGTAGGAAATCTCACCACCTGCCATTTCACATCGTCCAGTTTGCTGTTAAATGGTGTGTATGCTCTGAGAAAGGAAACGTTGACTCATTTCACCTTTTATAATTCTCTCCCACCTTTCCTTCAAGGATTCTCGAGGAAACATGCATATTCTTCTCCTCAGTTTCATGTTAACAACAATTCTATGAGTTAAGCTAGACCGAGAAGATGTGACAGGCTGGTGCTGTTACAAACCTAAATACCAACTGTATCCCCACATGTATTCTAGCAGCACCGCCATGGGTCCCAATAATGTCACTGAGAACATTACAGGCTTGTTTACTTGTTCCTCTACTGACGTGATCTATGCCAGCAGCGCCCCTCTGCCTTCTACATATGACAGTCTTCGTGCTAGAGAATAAATGCGCACAAATCTAGCATCACAAAAGGCAGGAACACAAAAGCCAGCTTCAGGACACCTCCACCTTCTCATATAGCCTGTCACTGATCTCAAAGTGGCTCTTGCAGAAAAAAGGAAGTTATAAAGGGAGATTTAAGAGCTTCCTAAAACGAAATTCCCGGGTACCAGTGCACCACCTCTAAAGACTTAAATAAAATCTAAGGCATTTTAGCTAGCTATAAATACAACAAGCTAGCTTTCTCCATCATCTTCTGTGTGGGCAAAAGCTATTTTCTTTGGCAAAACTCTAGCTTCAAAATCTGATCTTGATTCAAGGAGGACTAACTCCCCTGAAAGCAAAATTCACTGCACTTTTAAGACAATCATTATATTGGCATGTGGACCATTTACACTAGTCAGTCACTCTACCCACTGTAAGGATGGAGTAAACACTCTGAAAATTCCTTTGTGTTAACAATGACATCGTCACTCTGAAAGTTCATTCCTAGAAAATGTTTTTTTTTTAAAATTCCAGCTCCCAGAATTCCCCAAGGCAGAATTCTGGGAGTTTCAGCCCACAGACTCACACCTCCAGGCATTTTCATTTCACTCCTTGGGGAAATGGCCTCTCCTCCAAAGCTCCATCGGCTGTCACTCTTTCATTTCCTGCCACCATGCTTCCTCAGTGTGGTAGTCTTGCTGCCTTTTAAGCTGTATAGAAGGTGCTTCTCAAAGAACTACCACGCTTCGAAAGCACAGCAGCAGCTTCCTCCCAGACAGAACTGTGGCAGGAAATGAAAGCCTAGATTATGATGGAGCGGGGGGGGGGGGGGACTAGGCCTTTTCCGAGGTGAGTGAAATGAAGGTGTCTGCAGGAGTAGGTCTGTGGTCTCAAACTCCCAGAATCTGCTTCAGGAATTCTTGGGAGAATTCTGGGAGTTGAAATCAAAACAAAACCAGCCCCCCCCAAACAAAAACAAAAAAAGGATGCCACATCCCTCACTGTCACCTAGGCCTGTACCCCTCTTCACTTGGTCCTCATTCCCACTTGAGAAGAATGTACATTGTGCATACAAACAATGGCTATACATGGCACTCCTCCGCCAGAATTCTATTACCTCTCCTTGCCTGTGTAAATCAACTGACATAAATTCTCAGTGATGAATGACTCCTAGTTAAGTCAGGAGAGGCATTTGGTGCTGCACCCCAGTCACACATCTTGAGATGTGACAATGAATACCTACACCGACTTCATAAATAGCAGTATTTTGCCACAGAGTATTATGCCGCCCTATTTCTTCGATTAGATTCTGACTTGTGTGTCTGAAAAACTGGACTGTAATCAACAAAAGCTTCCACTGAAGTAAATCTGTTAGTTTTAGATTGTCACAATGCCATTTTGTTCTCTCCCCACCCCCTGCCATATCTCATGAAACAAACTACTACAGCTACTCTTCAAAAAATGTCCCGAAGTAAGTCAATGGCCTTTGACTGGGTGGTTAGGGTGGGAAGTCCTCCGCAGAATACCTAGCCCTCTGGGAAATGTGCCGCTGTGCTTTTGTCCAGCCCCCCCCCACCATCACCACCCGCCCCATTTGCTTAGCTCCCCATGAACAGTACACTTGCCTGGTACCGTCCTGTGCGCTGCAGTTGACATTTGCCCCGTGCTCCAACAAGATCTGGAGGATGTCTACCCATCCATGGGCACAAGCCTCGTGAAGGGCTGTGTAGCCGGCATTGTCCTGGTGGTTGACATCATTGTTTTCCTTCTGCAGGCAATACATCACCACATCCTGGAGAAAGAACACAGCTCTGTCTCAACATAAGCTAACAAGGGTCACCCGCTCAACACTTGCCCTCCTAATCCTTCCCAGAGCTAGAAAACCTGGTTTGTTTGTTGCTGTTGTTTTTGGGCTACAACTCCCAGATTCTCCCATGCTGTTTTAGGATTTCTGGGAATTCTAATCCAAAGAAAAGAGAAACTTTGGATCTTTCTCCCTCAGAACTAACAGCCACCTTGTAGCCAAGCCGGGCAGCTCTCTGCAGCAGCGTCTCCCCGGCATTTTTGTTCACGATCAAACGTCGAGCTTCCGGGGGCACCGGTGGGGCGGCTGGGGGCTCGGAGGCTCTCTCGGAGCTGTGCTGCCGGGACTTGCCGTACGAGCCTGCCTCCCGGGACTTCTTTGGAGAACGCGTCGTCTTGGACGGATTCCACCGTGCCTTGGCCTGGAAAAAGAAAGACGGAGGAACTTGGTCAGAGGAGTGGCAAGGCAGAACCAGGTTAATTTGTGCAGAATTATATTCCGAAACACTTCCAAGTTCCAAAATTCTGCAAGCTGGAGGCACTCTGGACACAACACAAATGTATACATCCCTGCAGACTCAATTCTGCTTCTGCTGAAGTTGTACCGAAGGCAAGAGAACTACAAGCTACAACGAAACCCAACACCAAAATGTATCAGTGGAAACTGTGTTTGCCACACCCAACACCAACAACCTCCTCTGGCCTTCAGTCTCTGGGAATCTCATGGGTGCTTTCAAATCTTAAGGGCTGCAAACCTATTGTAAGAAAAGAAAACCAAGACTCCTGAGGATGCGAACTTATACATCCAAGACTCAGTCCTAATTCTGCATTTGTGTAAATGAATATTTTCCTTCCTTCCTTCCTTCCTTCCTTCCTTCCTTCCTTCCTTCCTTCCTTCCTTCCTTCCTTCCTTCCTTCCTTCCTTCCTTCCTTCCTTCCTCCCTCCCTCCCTCCCTCCCTTTCTCCACTTTCTGGGCAGTACACAACATAATCATACTAAATCACATAAAAGAAAGTATTACACCACCAATCCATGGTTTGATTTTTTACAGTTTGCCTTCTCTAGTCTAAAAGCTGCTGTTGTGGTACTATGGCCTATTTGACCAGCATGGTCTCCCAGTGTGTGTTTGTTTAATCTCTCTCTTGCACAGCTTCCATACACTCCTCCCAGCATTTGTGCTCTGACCAAACTCAGAACTTGTGTCATTTCTTTAAAATGAAAGTTAAAAAGCAGCCCCACGAGGAGATCCATTCACAGAAAAACAAGAAGCTGCTTTATACGCAGCCAGACAAACGGTTCCTCTAGTCCAGCACTGCCTGCTCTGATGACCAGTTGCCCTCCAGGGTCTCTGCTAGAGATGGCTCCCCTTGAATCCCTTAGCACCAGTCCCTTCAACTGAAGAGGCCAAACATTTGACACAGAACTGCGTGCAAAACAGGTGATCCACCAGAGATCTAAAGCCCCCACTTTTCACTTGGGATGGGCCTTTTATGTCTGAAAAATAAAGTCACAGAAGACGTGAGGCTGGGGGTGGACTTGGGACTTGTCCTCTTCTCCCCCAGTGGGCTCTGTGATGGGTGGTTGCTGCTGGTTTGGTACAGCTTGGGGCTGTCCTCCCTTGCTGTTCTTGGTGCTTTGTTGGTGGTGGTTGGTTGGGTGAATGAATGTGTCTGGATGCCAGCCAGCCAGCCAAACAAACACACACAGTGCCTGGCTGGCTGGCTCCTTCCTTGCCTTTTTCCTAAGGGGGGAAAAAAGTGCCACCACGTTTTTGTTCTATTTATTTGTTCTTTTATTTTTCTTCTTTACTTTAATTTTGTTTCTACCTATAATGCTCGCAACAGATTAACACGGCTACCTCTTCTACAACTACTTCCTAAGAATCTGAGAGTGTGGGTGGCGGCGTGAGCGTCAGGCACTGGCAGCACGGCCTATGCGCCAATGTACAGGGCATGACAGGTTGCAGAGAGCGGGAGGTGAGCGATCAACGCCAAACAAGCCAAGCTCAAGGCCTTTTAGGATCACTGAGAAGGGTGAATTTAGGGTACTGATGCGATTATGATGATGATAAATGTGATAATATAAACTCTTCTTTCCTGATGTTGATGATATAACATACAAACTACCGAAAATAAGACCTAACCTGAAAAATAAGCCTTAGTATGATTTTTCAGGATGCTCGTAATATAAGCCCTACCCCAAAAATAAGCCCCAGTTAAGTGAAACCCCGCCCTCCACCCTTGTGCAGCAACCAGAAGAAGATGACAGGACTGTATTTGAATAAATGTAGATTGTTGTACATGAAAATAAATAAATAAATAAAACATCCCCATAAAATAAGTCCTAATGCCTTTTTTGGAGCAAAAATTAATATAAGACCATGTCTTATTTTCGGGGAAACACGGTAGTGCCTGCTTAGTCTAATAACTTCTCTTTTTCATCTGTTGTCCAATGATTATGATTATGATAAATGTGACAATATAAACTAGTGCCTGCATAGGTCTATGATCTTTTTTTCTTTTGGAGTAGATCGATTCTCTGTTGCCTTGCCTTTACTTTCTCTGAGCAGTTTTTAAGGTTCTTTAGAGCTTTTGAAGTGCTACAAAGCACAAAAGGGGAAACATGAAGGAGAAACCCAGAAGTTTCCCAGAACAAAAAATATACAAAACTTTTTACCATGCACATCCCTGCTTGTCACCAACCTTGTTATCTAGCTCTTATTTAGTCCCAATCTACCCTTCTCCACCCTTGAAACGTTTAGCCACCCACCACCTTGCTAATATTGTACCTTCCCCTCTTCGCAGATGCCTGACAAGTGTTTGGTTTTGCATTTGCGTTTCCCAGAGGGTTTCTCTAGCACCTCCTGAAGGGGAGACGAGTTGGGGTGATCCAAGAGGAATCCGTTGTGGAAGTCCAGGTGCCCCTGGAGGGGTGGAGAAAGCCGACTTCTCAGGTGCAGCTCGGGGCCCTTCCCCAGGGCTGAGCCCTTGTGCTTCCGGTACTTAAAGTCTGCCAAGTGAATCCACAAAGAGAAAAAAAAGGGATTAGAGGGCCAAGGAAGCTAAATGAACTGCAGTTTCCACTCTCACATCCCTGTGTTGTTGTTGTTTAATTACTGCATCATCACTATACGTGGGCATTGCCAAGTAAGAGCCCCCTGTCAGCCAAGAAACTGGCAATCGAGGTTTACAGAATGCACTGCAAAAGACTACTTCCTTTGCATAATGTTTAATCAGGAATATAAGACTCAAGCATGGCTTTAACTAGCCACTTGCTTAGGGCTACACTTAGGGCTTGAACTCACAGACCTTTAGCAATAAAGAAGGCTTAGGAAGCTAATGATGTCCAGAAACGACAGGTTACCCACCTGTAATTGTAGTTCTTCGAGTGGACCTCTGTGATTCACACCGTGGGTGATCCGCGCCTGCGCGGAGCCTCATTGGAAAGTTCTAGAGCTTCTGCGGTGGCAAAAAACACATTAGAATAAGGCCCCTCCCCCCTCGTATAAGTACCTTGGCGCCAAGGCTCCCCCTTTCAGTTGTGTCAACCGCCGCTACATTAAGCAGAATGGCGTGATAGTGGGGAGGACGGGCGGGATGTGTGAATCACAGAGGTCCACTTGAAGAACTACAGTTACAGGTGGGTAACCTGTCGTTCCTCTTCGTGGCCTCTGTGAATCACACCGTGGGTGACTGTCTTACCCGGAGGCAGAGTGTCACGCCAAGGTAGAGGCTAGAACAGCACGTCCAAAGGCTGCATCAGACTTCTGCCGGAGATCAAGTCTATAATGCCCGATGAAAGTGGACGGCTGTGCCCAGGTGGCAGAGGCGCAGACGTCTGGAAGAGGTACGCCGTGTAAGAATGCCGTAGAGGTCGCCACCGCTCTGGTGGAGTGAGGGCGAATCACCTTCGGGACTGGCTTGCGTGCCAGCTGATACGTGAGGTGAATGGCTGAAGCGACCCATCTGGATATAGTTTGAGACATCACCTGTCGACCTTTAGTAGGTGGTTGGTGACTTATGAAAAGTCGAGGTGAACGCCTGAAAGGTTGGGTGCGCTGGACGTAAAAGGCAAGGGCTCGCCTAACGTCTAAAGTATGGAGGAGTCATTCTTGAGTTGTGGACGGTGACGGGAAGAAGGAAGGAAGGATAAATGGCTGAGAGAGATGGAATTGAGATACGACTTTGGGGAGGAAAGAAATATCCATGGATAGTTTGACTTTGTCCGGAAAAAACTGTAAATAAGGATAGTCGTGACGTAAGGCCGCTAAATCACTAACTCGTCGAGCTGAAGTGATGGCAACGAGGAAAACTGTTTTAAAAGTAAGTAGCCGTAGATCAGTTGAAGCTAAAGGCTCGAAAGGAGCTTTAGTAAGTTGTTGCAGTACTAGTGTTAGTGACCATTGTGGGGAAGGCGGGCGGGTATCTGGATAGATATGAGATAGACCTTTAAGAAAACGTTTCAATGTTGGATGCTTGAAGAAATCAGCTGCCGGAGAGTTAGGGGGCTGATAGGAAACTATGGCGGAGAGGTAAACTCTCACGGAAGAGAGGGAAAGGCCGCTAGACTTGAGATGAAGTAAAAAACGTATAACAGTAGCAAGTGATGGGTTGATAGAAGGCAATGAAGAAGCTTCAGTGAAAGATTTGAATCTGTTCCATTTATACAGGTAAGTCTTTCTAGTGGAGGGCTTCTTTGATTGACGGAGGATGTTCATTAGCGAGGCAGAATCCTCCACGCTGCCAGGTGCAGAACAGGTAAGTCTGGGTGGAGTACTTGGGCATTGTTCTGCGTGAAGAGGTGGGGCAGGCGAGGGAGGTGGTGAATGTCTGATAAGAGATTGTGAAGGACTGGAAACCAGGGTTGTCTCGGCCACCAAGGGGCTATAACGATGGCATCGGATTTGTCTTGTTGTAGGCGAACCACGACCTTGTGGAGAAGCGGGAACGGCGGAAAAAGGTAAGTGAGGGTCTTGGGCCATCGGCCAACGAACGCATCTCCTTGGGAGTGTTTGCCAATGCCGGCTCGGGAGCAGTACCATTTGCACTTCCGAGTCACACGGGAGGTGAAGAGGTCAAGAATTGGTTTGCCCCATCATTCGCATAGGCGAAGAAAAACTGATTGATCTAACTCCCATTCGTGAGCTTGAGAGTTTGTGCGGCTGAGTAGATCGGCCAAGTCATTGTCGTGGCCGGCAATGTGTAAAGCCGTGAGGCAGATATGATGTGCTAGGCACCACTCCCAGAGGTCGACCGCTAAATAGAGAAGACTTGGAGAGTGGGTGCCACCTTGTTTCAGAATATAGTACATCGCCGTGGTGTTGTCGGTGGCAATTTGTACCATCTTGCCAGCGAGGAGATTTCTGAAAGCTTTGCAAGCTTTTATAACCGCCAACAGCTCTAATTCATTGATGTGAAGCAATTTCTCTCTGGAAGACCACTTGGCGTGGATTTTGAGAGATTTGCAATGAGCTCCCCAGCCTGTGAGGCTGGCATTGGTGGTGACCTGTATTTGTGGTCGTGGTTGTCGGAACGGCCGCCCGATGGATAGGTTGGGGGGAAAACGCCACCACTGAAGTTGGGAGGCGAGTTCTGGGGTGACCCTTAAAAGAGTGTGAGGAGGGTCTGTGAGAGGGTCGAAGAGGGCAAGAAACTACGACTGAAGAGATCTCATCTTGAGACGTACATGCTGCACTACTGAAGTCATAGAGGCCATGGTTCCTTGCACGCGTTGCACAGTCAAGGTTACCATATCATGAGGGGTGAAAACTTGAAGTAATGCGATGAGATTTTCTCTCTTGTCTGGAGGAAGAAAGGTTCGAGCTTGTGTGGAATCTATGCATGCGCCTATATAATGAACAATCTTTGTAGGTTTCAATTTTGATTTCTGTTCGTTGACAGCGATACCGAGATCGCGAAGGAGGGTAAGGGTGAAGTGAGTGTCTCGTTGGGCCTTGCGACGGGGATGAGCTACGAGGAGCCAATTGTCAATATATGGAAATATGAGGATTTTTTGCAACCTGAGGTAAGCAGCTACCGGTGCCATGCACTTGGTGAATACTCTTGGAGCTGTTGCAAGGCCGAAAGGAAGCCTTTTGAATTGGTAGGCTTGTGATCCCAGCTGAAATTGAAGGAATTTTCTGTGCGAGGGATGTATGGAAATATGGAAGTATGTGACTTTGAGATCTATGACAGTGAACCAGTCGTTTTTGCGGAGTAAAGGGAGAACTGATTCAAGGGTAACCATACGGAACTTCGTGGTAATGATGTATTTGTTTAACTCTCGTAGGTCTGAGATAGGGCGAAGACCTCCGTCCTTTTTGGGTACGGTGAAATAGTGAGAGAAAAACCCTTTGTTGTGTTGTGAGACAGGTTGTATGGCGTCTTTGAGGAGTAAATTTTTTATTTCCTCTTGTAGGGTTGGAGATGGTGGAGTTTGACGTGCGTTGCCGGAGGAAGTTGGAAGAAATGGATGCGGTAGCCGTCGTGGATGATGGACAGTACCCAGGCATCTGTAGTGATGGATTCCCAGACAGGTAGGTGTTTCCAGAGGGCAGGATGGGTGGAGTGGTGTGCGATCTCGGTCATGGGAGCGTCAAACGTGATGTTTGGGCTTGCGGTCGTTGGGCCTAGTAATGGGTTGTTGGCAGGGTTTATTTCTTTGATTTCTGAAATAGGGTGTATAAGATGTTTGTTTTGGAGGATCACGTTGGAATTTTTGATATGAGTTGTACGGTCGTCTCCACTGATTTTGTTGGGGGCGTTGTTGGTAAGATGGATAAACTCCCCAACGTCTAGCTGCTGATCTTTTCTTTTGCACGTTTTCCAAAATATCATCAGTTTCAGCATTAAAGAGGCCTGCCCCATCGAATGGAAGGTCTTTGATACGTGCGCGGGCATCCTCAGCCAGGCCAGCTGTCCTTAGCCAAGAGAAACGACGTAAGGCTACTGAAGTGGCCATTGACTTTGCTGTGGCGTCTACCGTGTGCCTAGCAGACAGCATCTGTTGTTTGGCAACGGAAACACCTTCTTGTTGAAAGATATGGGCGAGTACTTTTTTATCTTCTGGTAAAGATTCGATAAAAGTTGACATATTGTCCCAAAGGAAACATTGATATGCACCCATGGATCCCTGGTAGTTAGCGACACGCATGGTGAACGCTGCTGATGAATAAAGCCATCTTCCCATTGAGTCAATCCTTCTACTGTCTTTATTTGGTGGTATGAGGGTTTGTCGATGTCGAGATCTGGATTGTGAGGCTTCTGCAAATATAGAGTTTAGGGCTGGTTGTTTTTGAAGAAATAGAGCTCCAGGATCATGGACTCTGTAGAGGTTATCGATTCGTTTAGACATGGTATGGGAAGAGGCTGGTTTTGTCCAGGATTGTTGAGCAGTGCTGAGTAGAGACGGAAGCATTGAGATGTGTACTGGAGTAGTTGAATCTTTAGAGATTGGGTCATATAGATGATCGGCCGGTTCTGTCGAAGGCCGGTGGATTTGGAGATTGAGAGACTTAGCCATACGGATCGTAAGTTGGGTGTAAGTTTGGAAGTCTTCCGCCGGTGATGGTGGGTCGACATTGACAAGGTCGGATTCCGGTGAGGTAAGTAATACTGACGGCGTCTGAGGTCTGGATCCGTGATCGGAATAATCGGGATTGCGTTGGGAGTTGACAGATTGACTATCGACTTAGGTGTCGATAGGCTGAATGTCATAGTATTGACGTTTTTGGCTTGATGTCGATGGAGCCGGCATGTCCATGGACATTTGTTGGTGTCGAGGATTTTTGATACCGAGAGATGTCATCCGAGTGTCCATGGATGTTGTTTGATATGGTTGCACGTCGGTGTCGAACTCGGGGTCATAGTGATGTCGAGTTCGATGGCTTGGTTCCATCAGGAGACGGAAATTGTGCATCGACAGAGGGACAGAACGAGTGTCCATGGACCAGGATGGATATAGAGGATCATCGATATCAGAGCCTGTGTCTCAGTGATGTCGAAACGGAGGTTGTTGATGAGCTGGTAAAGCAGTGGAATATATAGACGCTGGAGATGCCGAGTGAGAGGAATGATTTCCCTCATCTGGATTAACGGGAAAATATTGGGAGGCTGGAGCTGTAAAAGCCTCGCATATAGAAGAGAATTGCTCAACCGGATCTTTTAGGTGCCAGGTAGGGAGCAGGTTGGAGTCCATGTGGGTCATGGTGATATGGCCGTTTCGACACTGATGGCTGTCGAGATCGAGGCCCGCCATGAGAAGGTATGGCCGAGTTGGATAGAGCAACTGGCTGATTGGCGGTTGCGGTTTGTCCGGTCGAGCACTGGTCGGGGCAAATGGCAACCCGATGAGAGTCTGAACGCGGGTCTGAGCCACGCGTGATGAGAAAGACGGCTCCAGGGACTGTTGGGGCCGATGTCTCTGAGGCGGCCGTGGTGGACGATCAGATGTTACTGAATAAGGTATGGTCTCTAGTTGTTGTTCGGAGTCGACCCTGTCAGGAGAAGCAACTACGGAAAGGTTGCTCGAAAGAAGAGTGTTGAGGACTGGGAGGAGAAGATGTTAATCGATCGGCTCTGTCATCCCATTCCGGTGATTGGGAGCAGGGTTGATGAGAGGGGATTCCGTCATCGTCAGAAGGCGAACCAACAGAGATTGATTCGGTGGTTTGTTGAGGCTGCTGAGATATGACTGCAGCTTTAGATTTATGCTGTTTAGGTCTTTTAGGCGGAGAAGGCTCCGGAACCAAAGAGGCTTCGGTGGACACTTGACGTTTAGTGGAGGGCATTGATATCGAGGATTTCGGTATCAAGTGCTTTGATTTATGGATTTTTGAAGTCTTAGACGAAGTGGATGGAGCGTCGGAGTGGGATGGTGTGGTCGATGGACGTTGTTTTAAGGTTTCAGAAAGAGCTTTCTCCATTGCTTTGGTTTGTGAGGTGGCCTTACAAGGAGGTTGGGCCATTTTGGTTGGTTGAAGGGATTGTTCCCAAAGATGGAGTTTTAACCTGGATAAGCGAGAACGGAGGACTCCGCACTTGAAGTTTTTACAATGCTGGCAGGAGGACGTCTGGTGTGCCTCTCCCAAGCAAAAAAGACACTTGGTGTGGCCGTCGGAGAGTGGTATTTTATTATCACAGACCACGCAGTGTTTAAACGGGCCCAAAGGGGCCATGTAATAGGAGAAAAATAATTTGAGGAGAAAAAGCGATGATGGGGGGGGTGTTGCTGCGGCCGGGGGCCAAGCGAAGCAGAAAGGAAAAAATCTCTGATGATAATGACTTTGAACTAAAAACTTAAAGGAAAAAAGATTGATAAAGGGAAGGAATCAAGAATAAACTCTCTTTCTCTTTTACTCACAGAAGCAGAAACTATGAGGCTCTCAACGCGGCGGTTGAAAGAAACTGAAAGGGGAGCCTTGGTGCCAAGGTACTTATACGAGGGGGGAGGGACTTTATTCTAATGTGTTTTTTGCTACCGCAGAAGCTCTAGAACTTTCCGATGAGGCTCCGCGCAGGCGCGGATCACCCAGGGTGTGATTCACAGAGGCCACGAAGAAGAACAATGGATTCTAAAAAACAGGGACCTGTGCCTTTGGCCAGGGATCCAGGAGCAAAGGATTCACTTGCAAAAACTGCATGAATTGCTGGATAGCTCAGTGGTTTAGGCACCTGACTGCAGAGCCAGGGGTTGGGAGTTTGATTCCCCCGCGGTGCCTCCCTGACAGAGGCTGGACTTGGTGATCCAGAGGGTCCCTTCCAGCTCTGCAGTTCTAAGATTATTATCAGGGAAATCATAAGAATTCCTTCAATATTTCTCCCAAGACAAGCTGCCTTTCCAACTCCACTTACACATTCCCACACAATGCACTCCCCACAGCCTTCCTTCCGTTTCCTCTCTATTTTTAGGCTTTTAAGGTGCCTCACGGAATCTCCCACAGCACTTTCAGCCTGCTGCTAGCCTACTGCAGGAGAACTCTGCCCCCTGCTGGCTGCTGTAGCCCCGTTCTGTGAAGCGACTGAGGTTTCACCAGAGGTTGGCTTGCCTGCAGCCAAATGCAGGAGACAGGTGGTAAGCCACCCGAAGAGAAACTGACTTTCATTTCCAAAAGCCCTGACACTTTTGTCCGAATCACAAGATTTAGCCTCATCAATTTGGGGTTGACTGTATATCCCAGATCGCCAGGGATCGATAGGGACTTGCGTCGCAGGACTTGCTGTCAAGTCGGTCAAGTCCCACCAGCAACTCAACTCAGACTCAACTTGGGTTTTCTTTTCAATGACTAGGACTTGGCTCACGACTCGGAACCCACCCACCGCATCCCACTTTCTGGGGGGAAATGCTTGTTTTTAATAGAGACTTGGACTTGGGACTCAGTACCAAAAATTCGGACTTCGGACTTGGTGCCAAGACTTGGACTCGGACCAAAAAGACTTGCCAACACCCCTGCAAATGACTGAAAACTAATAGTAAGATGCAACTGGAATAAGCCCACTGAATCAGTGGGGATTTGGTGAGTCAATTCTTCTGCATGTTCCAGTGTTTCAATGGGCCCACTCTAGTTGCGACTTACTTACTTACTTGCTACTAGATTTCGGCCAATATATTTCTTCTTGGGAAAGAGTTGGTTTAGAAGGTTAATGGGTATCTTCTCATCTCTCTGCAATATATCCCATAAACCAAAATTGCTAAGGAAGACGGATACCCTGCTTATCTGTTGTGGCACCTTAAAGGCCATTAAATTTTATTTGGCATGGGCTTTCAACGGACTGCAGCCCACTCACATAAAGCCATTAAGTTCACTGGATGCAGTCCACAAATGCTTAAACTAAATGAAATCTATCAGGCAAAAACAAAAGAAAAATAGAAAATAAAGAAGACAAAAACATTGTGGCACCTTAAAGACTAACTGCTATATTTTAATGTGAGCTTTCGTGGACAGGTCTGCTGAATATCTGCAGAAATTCCCGGCTATCCAATATATGCCACTGAACTATCCAACAGTTCATGTGCGATTTCCTTACTATCTACCAGTGCTATCCTCACAAGCCTCATTGGTGATTAGAGATACTAGTCGTTACCACATTGTTCCTACTAGTTATCTATAGCCTGGGATTAATTTCGCCACCAATCATTGTCATTGTTTACAGAACAATGCTTCCTGGGAGGGGAACTGAATATCAACAAGGGTTTTAAAAGCCATTGCCAGCTCAACCACTAAATACAGTCTCTGTTTTGAGGCCATGCATAAATGTATAAATCTTGGCCATGTAATCCCACCCTTATGTCTGAGGAAGTGGACTGGTTCACAAAAGCTCACATTAAAACATAGCAGCTACTTTTTCAAGATGCCACAACATTTTTGTCTTCTTTATTTTCTATTTTCCTTTCGTTTTTGCATGATATGCTAGCACAGACTAACACGGCCACCTCTTCTAAAACTACTAAAGGAAACCTGCTGGTCTTCTAGGAGCCACAGAAGACTTAATAGCCGGACTTTGGGGCAGGAGTACAAGGATCTAAACAAGAGAAGGACCGTAACCAAAATATGGTTTACCATATTTTGAATGCACTTCATCATCCATGCATGTTAAGACCATGAAATCTACAGTTGCCTCAGTGGAACTCCATCACCCTTTCAGCAGGCAAATTCTATTTTAGCTCGTTAGTATACGAACTTTGTTTTAGGTAAGGAACGAAGCTTGCAACTGGCTCCCCTCCCCCACTTTACACTTTTGCGTCCAATCTTATTCGGACTGTAATTCTCAGGGCACGGGCCGTCTTGTTTCAATATTGATCTGCAGGCTGCTCTGGGACCCGGGGTTTGGCTGAACAGCCAGGCTAAAAAAATAATAATCTGTAAATGAATAAATGAGCAGAATCCTCACACACAGCTGCGTGCTCAGAGCTACAGATTCTAACATGCTACAATTAATCAAACATCAACAGGAGAAGAAGACAAATTAGGGGGGAAAAGGCATCTCACACTGTCTTCTAGAACTAGTCAAGCAGATAAATTGATGGTGGGATGAATCCTGTCATCATATGCTCTCTCCTTTTTTCATGCTTCCACAGTTAAAATACCAGCAGTGGCCCTGTAATGCCAAGCCCTCACCACTCAGAAAGAGTAGGCACTTCCAGATCAGCCTAATATGAGACCCCAAAACCCTTCTTGCCTTTATGTAAGTAAGTAGAGGCTACATTGTGCAAAATACATATAACTGAAGAGTTCCATGTTTTGGGATTCTTAAATAAATGTATTCATGTATTGTCTTTCATTAGAACACAGTCAAGCCAACATAGGTCAGCCCCTGTACATAAATAAATGTCAGCTTCTAGCACGCTGGTATGTGTCTCTTTTATACATGGTTTCCAGCTGGATGCACTTCACCTTTGACTAACCACTGCAAGTGGCAAGCGCATGGGAACAAAACCTTTCTCCCTCCCCTTGTCCGCTCCACCTATAGGTTGTGGGCGTGGGTGCCCTCAAACAATTATAAATGTGTGGCTATTTCGCTTTACGTTATGTTGTCGAGTGGCGGCATGGCAAGTATGTTAGTGAAGAGCACTTCTAGCAAAGAAGCGCTCGTAGTACCATAAAAAGCACTGCTAGCCTTCATTAGCTTTTAAATATGACAAAAGCACCTTGCAGAGAAAAACCTGGCTTTCTGATGCCTTCCTGCTCACTCGCCTGTAGTGGGTGTCCTTGTCGCCCAAGGAGAGCAGGAAGTTGCTAAACAGAGAAGGCTGTCAGATGGACAAGTGGCACCTGCAACTGGTCTTCGAATAACCCAGAACACGGGGGCACAGCTGAAGGCTGTTGCCCTGAGACTCTTCCCACAACCCACAGCTCTGTGGCCCCTCCGCCGCCATTACCTGCTTTTGATTTCCGCCGCTTGTGGCAACAGCTTGTGTGCTCTTCTTTCTCTCGCTCTATCAAGTACTCTCCTGTTGGATATTTCCAGCTTTTCTGCCGCCTTCTTTTCTTCCGCTTGACGTGGCCGCTTTCTTCCTCGGCCTCCTTACGGCCCCACAGCTGCCCGGTGGCCTCCACTGGCCAAGACAGACCCCTGCTCTTGCTCAGGTATAAAGTGCCCTTTTCAGACCGAGACCAGTCTCGCTCTCTGTCTCTGCAGCGCAAGTGAGGGGCAAGGTGGTGGGATTTTCTCAGCCGGCGATGCTTCAGGGACAGTTCGTCTTCTTCCTCGTCACTGTTACTGTCGTCATCTTCCTCCTCCTCTTCTTCATCCAACATTGGTACAATATCCTGTCCGGCTCCATCGCATTCCCCAAGCACACCAGCCGAAGAGCCCCCCATGCTGCCTGAAAGGAGGAAAACACACCCAATGAGAAGGAAGAGCTACATCAGGACCTCAGACCCAGATAAAACTTTTTCTCTCTTTTTGGGCGCCTTTAATTGTCCCACTCAGAAATCCTGCACAATGTGTCCACCACCAAAACAAAAAGAAATGTTAAGTCTACACACTGATCTTAATTTAGACTCCAGCCTGAGAAAGGGACTGGTGTTATTCAAAATCTTACCTATAGTGGTAAAAATCCTGTTCCCTAGTTACACCAGCAGAAGTGAAATGGCATAATTCCCAGTGGGTCACTGCTGTTCACTGAAGTCCCCATTTGGCTTCCTCACTGCACACCAGCTGGGTGGCCTGGGGTGTGACGAAGAATCCAAGCAGGGGCTCATCCATGAGCAGCAATTAGTTGCTGTGAATGATGCCATTTCCCTTCTACCTGTGTAACTAATGGAACAGCATTTCGGTCTCTGTTTCAAACTATATTTGCCCCAAATACAGTCGTAGTGTATCTTGCTCTACAGTAACTGGTGTTTTGCACTTGAGGAGGCTCAAAACAACAACTAAAATGCCATCACACATGGTTTCTGTCTGACCACCCATGCATCCCGCATGAGAGAAAGCCAGGCACTTGTTCCCAGCCCCCAGTCCCACCAGGTCTGAGGGATCCCTTGGCCCAGCCACCCACCTGACTGGCTGCGCGTCCGGCTGCTTAGCACCACTGGGATGAAGTCCCGGAAATTGTTCTTTGCTTTCTTCTCAACATAGGCTTGTGGGGCAGGGAGGAGGGTTAATAAAAGAGAGAGAGAAATCTGAAAACTAACCACCAAATGGAGAGACACAACTATTGGTGCTAGGAAGTCCCCCATACCCCCTTCTTCAGCTCACATGGATCTTAGCTATGCCAGCTGTGTAGAACCAAAAGAGACCTCACCAATGAAAGAACCATCCTCAAACGCTTTGCCGTGACCGAGGAGTACCTGACCATTCTTGGCAGTTCACTGAACAGATTTGTCTACCAAGCAAAGGATATGAACTGGTATTCTAATAACACTTTCCCCCTCTTTAATGACAATATTATTTTTACAACCAGCACTGTATTATGGAACTCAGGAGACCTTCTCAGCCTTTTCTATAGTGTGGAGCAAAATGGCCTCCCTCTCAGTTGTCAAATATTTTTGCCAGTTCTACAGCTTTTCTGTAGACTGTCTGAATGGAACTTGTGGACCACCGTTTAAAAAGGAGCACGTGTGTGGGCCTGGGGCAGCAGGAGAGACTCCTGAAGCCGGTCACTTTACTACTGGGGAGACTGAAAACCAATGCAAGAGTGACCAATCTAAATATCGTATAATATGCTTGACAAACAGTTGGGTTTTAAACAAAGGCATAACAACTACAAGGAAACTGAGAAGCCAGAATCAATGCTTCAGTTTCACTTTTCATGTGTGTAATAAACAAATAAACAGACAGACAAACAAAAGGGATTAGATACTTATTTGTTTATAAAACGCAAACCAAACATTCAGGGAGGCTGTCCACAGAATCCCTGAGAAGGTGAGACACCCACATCATGGCTAGAACCCATAATGTAGACAGGACCCCTTGGTTCCTTGCCCCTCCGTCAAAAGCAGACTTTGTCCAGTTATGTAAAGATGACGGCTGAGACCTACTGAAGACAGATACCCAAAGGCCAGTGTGAACCACGCTCTTTTGTCAGGGCATCAGCCCATGATTAGATTTCAATACCTTCTTCGCAGCTGTGCCCACGGTGTCCTGGAGACGCCTTCCGCCGCTTGCGTTTAGCACGGAGGTTCCCCCGGTCCTTTGTGGAGCCCAAGCGACCCTCTCGCTTGCTGATCTCATGGAGGTCGCCATGATGCTTTCGCCACTGGAGGTGTAGGAAAGAGAGGTCACCGGTCAGCTTAACTGCACTTTATCAGATCTAAAAAAAATTATATTTACTACGGTTCTGTCCCACGCTTTCAACTACCACGTCCCCAATGCAAATGAACATTTAAAAATACACAACAAAATACAACATATCCAAGCAGATAAACCCACAGAAAATCTAGCAGTAAAAAGAAGAAGAAGAAAACTCAGGGAGGCGCAACAGTGTGAAAACTTTACTCCTTCTCCAGAAATAAACATACACACAAGCACAGCTCCTCCTTAACCCAGCCTTCCTGGTGCCCTCCAGGATGTTTTGGACTACATATTCCATCAACCACAGCCTACACTAAAATTTCAAAATAACAGCAAAATAGGAACAAAATAAGCCTGCCAAAGCCTGAAGGAGGAGGAAGGACACTCTAAAAATGGTTTTTCCTAACTGTTACTCAATGAACCTCAGAAGACAGAGATTGCCCACAGAAGGGCCTCAGCGAAAAACCTGAGAAAAGAGGACAGACCAGCATGGGGAAAGACAGCCCAAGAGACGTCCCGCTCAAATCTTCCTAGGCCTTTAAAGACTGGGCATTCTGTACTGCATTTATACACATACAAGTGATTGCTTATAGGCAGTTCCTTAATCCAGCAACCACTGGAGCCAGCCTCAAAAGCCAAGTCCCAGTACCCTCCAGTTTACAACATGGGAGCAAGAAAATCTGTGCCCCACAAGCATTAAGTAGCTGCTTACGAGATTGGCTGCAAAGCAGATAGGGGCAAGATACCAGAAGTGACATTTGATATTGTTTAGCATTTAAAAAAACCCAAAATTAAATTTTCAATGTAAGTAAAGTCAATCCTGGGGAAAACCAAGGCCATCCCATTAACACAATAAAAGCTGTTAGAATTTCAGAACAACCACACTACCCTCACAGTCTGCAGAAGCATGTCAGACAAAAACACAAACAAACAAACAAAACAGAATAGAAAGGCAAAAACACTGTGGTGCCTTAAGACTAACTTTTGCAAGTGGAGTCTCGTGGGACAGTGGTTAAACTGCAGTACTGCAGTAAAGACTCTGCTTACAATTTGAGTTCAATCCCGGACTCAGATAGCCAGCGTGAGGTTAACTCAGCCTTCCCTCCTTCCGAGGTTGGCAAACTGAGTACCCAGCTTGCTGGGTGGTGGTGGAATGCGTACAAATTAAAATTCTAAACTGTCCAGATAGAGCTTTAAGCACTATGGGGCAGCGTATATATAAGCAGCACACTTTGCAAGTGGACTCGATCCATGAAAGCTCACACTGAAGTAGAACAGTCTTTAAGATGTCACAATGCTTTTGCTTTTCTATTCTGTTTACTTTGTCCCATATCCTTGTGTTCTGCCACTTCAGTGTTCCAGAGAAGTACAACTTGGCTGCCCTGGAAACTGTAAAGACATCACATTCACTTCTTCACAGAATTATGTTCCCTGTATCAGCTTTATAAATTAAGCGGAGAAGCACAGGTTGTCTATGGGAAGCAAAAACAACCAACCTCCCACTCCAAAAATTAAAAAACTCAAAAAACAAACAAACCAAACAAACCATCTGAATCCATCCTGAATCAGTCTAAAACACAATAATATCCACAACTAGCTGTTAATGGGTTGTACTCTCATGCATTACACAAACATCTGTCACAGGAGGTTTTCATGGCAGAATCACTGGAGTTAAGACTGGCAGGTACATCCCCAAAACACAGAGCATAGCAAAGTTACTGCTACTGATCACGCCATAAATCCATTTTTAAAAAAAACCCTCCAAACCTTCCCTGTCTGCAATATTTGAAGCACCTCCAAGAAATGCCATCAGGCTTTCCAGGTGGTTTCTTTGTTAACTGTTATGAGGACTTGTCAACTTCTACAGCCCAATCAGGCCAACCATCACTGGGTGCCGGGAGTTGGCCACGTCCACTCACCTTGCGGGTGTGCAGATTGGGACTGTTTGACTTGCAGGTGGCTGTAGACTCCTCGCTGATTCGGCACTTGGATTTCTTGTGGGCTGGCCGGTCTGATCCGTCATGCTGCCGCTTGGCCTTGCAGGGAAATTCTCCCTCCACCTTGATGTGGGCCATCCCCTTGAACTTAGCCTTGGAAAGATCCCTGGAGGCAGACGCGGCATGCAAGCAAACTGTGGCCAAAGGTGCCTCCGGATCCACCCGCTCCTTCTTCACCCGGCTGAGGTCCACCTGATGCACTGGGTGGGAAGCGACCTCGGTGCTGGACTGGTTCTGGGGCAGGTCACACTGTTGTGAAGGGTCCTTGCATTGGCTCTCAGTGGGAGGCGCGGACTCCGAGCCCGTCTGCACACTTGGCTGGCTAGCTAAGGGCAGGCCGTGGGCTAGGTAGGCCGTTAAGAATTGATTTTTAGGCTTTGGGTCCCCAGGGCGCTTGTGCCTGCAGCCGTCTGTGGGCGTTTCAGGCTGTGGGGTGATCTCCGCTGCTGGGTCAGTCTCTCTCCTGTCTGAGCCACAGTTCGGGGGGAGCCCCTTGGAGCCCCTCACATCTGGGAGATTGGTTTGAAGAGCTGGTGAGACACACAGAGGGCTGGCGGCATTGGGCAAGGCTGTCTTGCCACCTTTGCCCTGGGAAGGGGCTTCTGGTGCCTTCTGGGATGCCACGGCAGGCTCCATGGGCTGCACGGCAGGGAAGATGGCTGGTTCACCCACACCAGCTGGCTTAGATAGTCCACCTGCAGAGATGCCTACGGAGAGCAAAGGCCCCTGGGGATAGTGGGGCCACCCCACTGGCAGAAGCTGAGAGCCAGCGGGTTTCCCATTGACCGAACACCGAGGGTAAACAGTTCCCTGGCTGGGATTCCAAAGCGAAAGCTCCTTGGATGGGCGTAGAGGAGGGCCGGGGGTGCCTCTCCCATGGAGGAGCGGCTTTGGGGCATCTGCCTGCCCTTCGACATGACCCTTCTTCCCAGAAGAAGGGGGCCCAGCACTTCGGGGCTCCCCCTGGTCAATAATAGAAATGGGCTCCTGCTTGGCAAGGTGGTGGGAGTCCCTGTTAAATCCAACGCTGGAATCTTTGCCCAACAAGACAGAGGCTGGCACGGGATTGGCCACTCCGACGTAGGTGCCTGGGATGGTGCTGATGAGGGCATTGGAGTTCTTCACC
Source organism: Intellagama lesueurii (assembly GCA_037013535.1). Taxonomy (NCBI): domain Eukaryota; kingdom Metazoa; phylum Chordata; class Lepidosauria; order Squamata; family Agamidae; genus Intellagama; species Intellagama lesueurii. The sequence continues at coordinate 22,133,359 of JBAJHW010000010.1, read as the reverse complement.
CAGGAGCCCTGCTCCCCGTTACGCAAGAACTCCGGGAAGATGACGAAGGGGGCGGCCGGAGCGGCCGCTGGGTTCCCCATGGCTTGAGCAACCCGCTGAGACTTGGAGAGGGCGGCCGTTGTCAGCAGCGCCTTGCCACTCGTGTGCACGGGAGTCAGCACCGGCATCGGGGGCGTCTTGCGCTGGCTGGGCGGAGGCAGCTTCTGGCGGTTCGACTTCGAGGAGAGGTCCAGGGGCATCTCGCTGCATTCCAGGGAAGAGACCATCTCGCGCTCCAGCTGCGGGGGAGATTTCAGGGGCGAGATGGTCAGCACGCCCGGGGTCAGCGGTTCGGGAGCCGCCGGAGCTCTGGCAAGCACACTGCCACTGCTTGACAAAGGGATGGCGCTGGCACATGACGCCACCACGGCAGGAGTGCTGGGCGAACGGTCTGAGCTGCTGGTGGGAGGGGAAGGACCCGGGGCAGCAGGAGTGCTGTTCTCACCTGGCGGGGGCCCCCCGCTCAGTTGGCTCGCCTCCACAGAGACCGTTTTGGAGTCCACCGCCAAAGGCCTGGCCACAGAAAAGGCATAGGGATAAGAGCGCAGTTCGGAGGGGGCCAGGAGACCAGGCAGGCAAGAGTCCTGCTGGAAAGGGGGCAAGACAGGCAGGGTGAGCGTCGATGAGACCCCAAGCGGGCTTGGAAGAGGCGGGAGGTAAACCAAAGGCTGGCTGGGAGTTAGGACTGCTCCTGGAGGGAAGGAGAGGGCCATTTTTTGCATAGCGGGGGCCTGAGATGCTGGGAAACAGACACTTTTCAAGGTGAACGTGGCTGGGGCAGAGGCCATGGGGCTGCAGGTGCTGGTGGTGGCAGTCGTGGCCGCGGTGGATGAAGTCAGGGCTGCACCAGCTGCTGGGGTGCTCCTCTCTCTCCCCATCTGCTCGCTTTCCTGAACCTTTGGGCAAGCAGGGCTAACCTCTGCCACCGCCTCCTTAGCAGAGGGCCATGTACAGTCCGGGCCGCTGCTCTCGGATGTTGTGGGTTCAGCCTCCTGAGCTTTGTCTGGGCTGGCATCGCCACCCTTCAAGGCCTTCCCAGAACAGGCTGGCTCATAGGGCTGCTCCTCAAGCTTAGGCCCAAGTTCCTCCTCCACGATGCCTTCTGTCTCTAACCCTTGGGCACTGCTGCCACTACTCGAGACGGCTGTGAGCTCCACCTACAACAATGGGGAGAAAGAATTAAGATTAAAATTAACGTTACCACCCTGAATATACCCAAGCTCATAGATTTCAGAGGGCAAGAGCACATGCTTTGCAGATGACAAGTTCCAGATTCCATCTCTGGCATCTCAAGGGAGGGCTTGCAAAGAATCCTGCTTGGCACCATGCAGAGCCGACAATGCCAGGCTAAATGGATCAAAGGTTCTGTATATGGCAGCTTCCTATGTTGCTCGGATAACAGAACTCATCACTTGTAAGTTTCTAGCATTTTCTCCACATGTAGGAGGGCGGGGAAACTAGGGCTCTCTGAATGTTTTGAACCTCTACCGCCAGGGGTCCCAGCCAGCAAAAGAAGTAATTATGGGAGTTGGAGTCCAAAATATATGGAAGGTCAAAGCTTCCCTAACTGCCATGTGCACTGTCTCATGAAACCCAAGATGAGTGAATAAGAAGTAGGACTCCCACAGAGTGAGAAGCAAAGGCTGAGTGACTTCTAGTGAATTGGTGACAATGGTGAGATTCGAACAGAGGACCACCTGATTTGGAATTCTGTCTCTGAGCTGCTCTGCAACACTAATTCAAGGCAAGACAATAAAAACCCGTGTCTTGTAGGATTAGATCAAGGGCTGCAGTCTGACTTCAACATCTGGCAATCAGAGATAAACTATGGTGCTACAGGGAGGTTCCACTGAATCAGCATGGTTCGAAAAATGCCTTGTGCCAGGGAAGACCATCTATGACATCATTTTCCCAGGGTCCCAAAGAAAGATCTTCACCATCACTTGGTACACAAGCTTATTAAATTGCTGATGCCACAGGTGAAACAGATGCCCTTCTACATGCAAAGTGTTGCCGTTCTGCCATTGATAAGACTCACTGACCAGAGCTGTCAAAAACTTTTTAAAAACACATCTATCAAAACTGCACAGCCAGCATTTCTACAGTAAAAAAAAGCAACTTCTCCAAGCTCTGCTACTGACAGACATGGTCTTCCACTGCAATTTGCCCATGATTTCTTTCAAGGAACCTGAAGCCTATGGCTTCAGTTGCCTCTTGTAACAGTAAATGCCACACATATTGGAAGAGCATTGTTGATTTGGGATGACGTCTCTCTGGGTGGAAACAAGAAGCCAGACAATTGGACCTCAGGCACCGTCACACCTCTCACACCACTCTCCCTTTCCTCACCTTGGAAAAGCTGCTGCCAACGCAGAACTCAGAGGAACCCAGACGCTGGGAGTTGCTGGTACTAGATCCTTCATCAGAAAGTGGCGCTCTCCTGTTGCAGGAAGAAAAAAAGCCCTGTGAATTTAGAAACTTTCATCCTGAACCAGAAAAACCCAAAGCTGGGAAAAGCCAACTCAAAGCACTCACACATCCCCACTTCCATCTTCCACTGCCCTTCACTGCTCTTCTGCCAGCAGGTGTAAATCCAAGCTTGCTGGCAAAAGATGGCTCACAGGTTATATGTTACCAATCCTTGTGCTATACATTGGTTCTCAAGCTTCGGTCCTCCAGCTGCTTAGGACTTCAACTTGCACAAGCCCCAGCCAGTATGGCCCATGGGCAAGGAGGCCAGGAGTTGAAGGTAACAACAACTAGAGCAGCGGTCCCCAACCTTTTTGGGACCGCGGATCGGCTAAGCCTCTAAGGAAGGCGGGGCACCCACCCACCCCCGCGCTCGTGCACTCTCTCGGGCGCATGCGTGAAGGGGTGGGGGAGCCCTCACGCTGGCGCTTGCACGCACATGTGCGCATGCGCAAAGCAGCTGTGGGGAGGGGAGTGCGTGCGGGGGGGCAGGAGGTCTGTCTCCGTGGCCTGGTCTGGCTCAGGCCATGGACCGGCACCAGGCTGCGGACTGGGGGTTGACGACCTCTGATCTAGAGGACCAAAGGCTGAGAACCACTATCTGAAAAATCACACAAACCAGGCTGGGCTAGCAAGTAAACAAACCTGGAAGTGACTACCTCTGTGTTGTGTCTGAACCTGGAATGACAGGCAAGTGTATCCAAACACGCCATGCTCAGAGGCCAAGTTCATACCAGAGTTGGACTCTACATTAGTTATGAACACAGAAAGCTGTTTTGTACCAAGCCAGACCTTTGGTCTCTCCAGCCCAGCACTTTTCTCACTGACCAGCACCACCAACAATTCCGGGTTTCAGGCAGGAGCTTTTTCAGCCCTACCTGAAGATGCCAGGGAACTACCCATCTGGGAACTACCCATGCAGTTCAACTTCCCAGTCAGCCATAAAACTCACTAGGTGATCATGGTCTGATCCCTCACTCTAAGCTTAGCCTACAACAAAAGGCTGTTGTGACAATAAGTGGGGGAACAGCAGAACCACAGACCACCCCACAAAACCTATGCTCCTTTGAGAAAGAGTAGAACAGAAAGATCATGATTAACGAATGTTCTTATTATCAACAGCAATGCAATTCACATCTATCAAAGAATGTAATAAAAATCATTCAAGCAGAAGAACAAATGAAAACCAAATGCAAACTTTAGAAGGCTCACAGGTACCTCCTCTTAATTGTCACCAAACAATGTCAGATGGAGTGGAGCTGCAAGTAAGTATTCTTGCAAACTGTTATGTGCTCCTTTCCAACCTCCACTTCAGTTCTATGAGAAATCTAACAATTATTTTAGAACTATTTCTACAGTTTCTCATTCGTACAAATCCGGAAACAGTTACAACAACAGTAATCCGCTCAGTTGTGGCACCCCTGAACGACTGGCAACACTAACACCACTTTTCTCTCACTGTCAAAAACAGAGTGTTGCTTATAAAATGTGTTCTCACACCTATGACCATCTGAAAATTAGGGAGATCAAGCCTTGGTCATCACTCCTTCAGTTTGCTTTTTCCATCATTATCCTTAATCAGTTCTGTAATATTATTGCTTCGACATGTTTTAACTTTTTAATGTACTTAAACTGTATTAGTTTCTTTTAATGTCACTTAAACTGACATTAATTGTGCCCTGCCGGTTAGAAAGATTTTAATCCAACAAATTACAAATACAAATAAGCACCATAAAATGGTAAAGTAATCTGATGTGTACAGAACAACGACCCTACAAGAGAGTAGTAGAGTGACGAGATCTTGCAATAGCTGCTGCCCAAGTCCTCCCCTTCCTGACCTGCTGAGGCCATTCACGCACCTCACCTCTCTTCGTTGAGGCCGCACATGCGAATCCGCTCAGTGCCTGCCCAGTTGTGCACCCCGCTGTAGAGAGGTGCTGCAGAGATCATGACAGCCACTCAGCGCCAACCAGACCCTGTCCTGTCAGGGGCTCCGCCTGTAAAAAGCCAAATCACACGGCATTAGAACCAGATTCCACCACTGATGTTTCCTTTGACAGGACTTTTAAAGGGGCAAATCGGAAAGATCTAAGGCAAAAGGGGGGAAGCAACCACAGTCACTTAGCCTAAGTCGAAATGAGGCTACACCTAAAGAACAGTCAGGAGGCTGAATGAGCCTGGAAATGTTGTACCTCCCTGGCCATGTTGTTGTTTTTTCTCTATTCACTAAAGCATTTGCCAGGCAGCTAAAATGGTAAGTGGCTCCTAGGATAGCTATGTAAGACATCAGCTGTCAAATTTCCAGTCTTCTTTGGGAAGAGCAGAAGGGCGGCATGATTTCTCGTGAGGAATAAGCACTGGTCTGGGAAGCAATTCATTGTCGGTGTGGTCAAGTGGTTAGATTAGAACATCAGATTAGCTCTACCAAAGCAGAGTGTCTCAAATCCCCTCTTCAACCACCACAACGTTCACCAGGTGACCTTGAGCCAGCTGTGTCACTCAGCCCAGCCCACCTTACAATCCTGTCACAAAGATAAACGGAGGAAGAATGGGTGCAATGTTGCTGGACTGCGACAGCCATCAGCCCCAGCCAACACAGCCAATGGTGACCCATGATGGGAGTTGCTGCCCAACAGTACTGGGAGGGCTACATTTTCCCCATCCTTGGAAAAGGGGAAGGAGAGAGGAACCACACACGAGAAGCAATGTGATGCAGCAGACAAACACGGGCTTAAAATTTGTGAGATGTGGGATCTAATCCTATCTGGCCATGAAACACACTGCACAACCTTGGTCAGTTAAGTTCCCTCGGCCTGACCTACCTCACTGGACTGTTGTGGGGATCAAGTAGGGGGAGGGGGGAAGCAGGTACATTGCCTAGAAATCACTGGATGAAAGGAGGAATGTAAACCAATGAATAATAATAGATTGATATGTCACTTTGAGCATCTGAGGAAGAAAGACGGCGATAATTGAAATAAAGCCCAAGAAAAGAGTCATGGGTCAGGTAACCCAAGCATGCACATCCTCCAACTGCTGAGCACGCTCTCTCTCATGCAAGACGTTCAGTGTCAGAGGGGCCTTAGAGAAAGGGGAAGGCGGCTCACAGAGCTCAGGAGAACCACATGCAAAATGGGAGGGGCTGCTGGAGGAGGAGCAGGAGTGTAACGGAGGAGGGCAGGATCCCTCGGATCGAAACGGGAGATGCCGAGAGCAGAGGTCAGGCAAGTGCGCAAGCGGACACGCGCTCTGCCAAATGCGCAAGCAAAGACAGGGATCAGCAGCAGAGGCCGAGGGAAGGCCTCTCGAAGGATGCAGCGAGAGGAACGGACATTGCTGAACTCATTCTTGTTTTTCCCCCTTCCTCCCAGGGAGGATATGGGAAGTCAGCCAGACAAAGGCATTCCCAAGGAAGAGGGACAAGAACAGGGAGAGAACAAGGCCCCTACCGAGCAGCAGGAGAACGCGATCTAGGGATTCAGGGATGGTGCAGGGAGAACACAGACCCCAGCCAGCACAAGAGCAAGTTCCCGAAGGGAGAGGACGAAGAGGAGTTTCCTTCTGGGGGCAGGCGGTGGATGGGGGAGGTTCCTGAGAGCAGAGAAGAATTCCAAAAAGGAATTTGCTGAAGTGCCCTCTGGCCCAGCGTTTTGGAGGCCATGCCCTCCCCGCTTGGCACCAACTCCGACTCCCTGTTGGGACCCCAGGGGGTTCAGCCTTCAGAAATGGCAGGCACCTCTTTTACCCTCTGTCCCAATGTCCCCACCACCACCCTCCTAAACAGGAACGTACAAGCACACCCAGCTGCTTTCTGTACTGGCCTTAAGTGAAGTTTGAGCCTTTAAGGAGGAAACTTGGGGAATGGTCTCCAAAGTCAACCAACTGATCAACCGATCAATTGGTAAAATGAGTGGCAGCCATCTCTGTAGAACAAGCACTGGCACCATGCTTTCTACAGAGAAAGCCACATATGAAGAAGCATTCTTTAAAAAAAAAACAACTCTTGTGGTCACCATCTAATCCCTCGGATTATATTCCACATTGCATGTCTCCATAAAACAAAACTCCATTTTTGATGGCCACGCAGCTCGAGCCTTATTTTTTTTTTAAAAAAAAAACATTTCCCCAATTTCAACAGGGATGATTTGGGAGTAAACATGCAGACAATTGCACTCTAAGCAGGATGCCACAATGGCAGGGTCTTCAGATTTAGTGAACACTAGTGATGTGGTAATTCACTCACTGCAAAGAGGACTGATAGGAAGGAGGGGAAGGTTAGATTCAGATCAAACACCTAACACCTTCCCCGTTTCTCTCTCGTTTCTTGCTTTTTCTGAAAGCTGTTCCGGTACTTTGTGAAATACATCTTTTGGTCTGCAAAGTACCACAATGCTTTTTAAAAAACACACACCAATCACAGATGCTTTCCTTCTTTCTAACCTAAAGGACTCACATGCGGCAGTGCCAGCTGAAGTCTCCAGCACCTTCTTGTGCCTCATTTTTTCCCCAAAGTTAGGCAAAAAGCAATCCACTTGGTGACATCAGTAACATCATCACCTGAAGTTCTGCCTTTGGCTCTTGATACCAAAGGCCATAGAGTGGGGGACACTGGTGGCACGAAAGGGATGCCAGCAACCGATCTGGAGAATCTATCCAAAAAGTGCCCGTGTGTGTCCTTTAAATCACTGGCAAGGCAGAAGCAGCAGCCCAGCACCCAATCCTTAGTATGCCCAGACAGGGTTGGGGGAGACTCCTCTTTGAAATCTGCTGTCAGTTAGGATAGACAATCCAGAGCAAGATGGTGTGGTTTAGACATTGGACTTCAACTCCCAGAATTCCACAGCCAAACTCTGGCTAAAGCAGGCTACTTTCAAGACAGCATCTGGAGAACCACCTTGCCTGTTTCACCACTTCAGACAGTCTCTCCTGCACACACCCCACCACCAAGAGGTCTCAAGGCAGGGTCTGAAGGGCAGAGAGTAGGACTGGAATGGGGAGGGGAGAAGAAGCAGGGAAAGAATGCTGAAACTGACAAACTAACACCTTTCCTATTAAAATTATTCTAATTCTAGAGATGGGCAAGTTACTTTTTTTGGAGAACAACTGGTACAGCAGTCCAGCTTACACGGCTAATTTACCACACAGGCTGGACCCCTCGTAAGAGTTGCAGTACGAAAAAAGTAACTTCCCTGTCTCTCTCGTTTTCAGGCCATCCCTTGCAGATCAAAGTGCAGGCTGTGTAGGTTGTACCTAATTGGTGATTATATGGTTATCAACCTACTGCTGTTATTCAGAATCAACCATATTTTTCTGTTTTCGTCTAGCATGGTAAAGCCAAAAAGGCTGTGGCAAGTTGACAGAGGATGATGGGAGGTGTTGCCCAACGTATCTGGGGTGGGCGGGCATCAGCTTGGGAAATGTCCCTGGTACTCACAAGACCACATTTCAAATGGCACTCAAAAATAGCATGGATGCCCCCCCCAACTCACCCAACTGGGGGGAGGATTTCACATTCCACAACAACAACAAACAAACAAACAACATGTAACTATCCAAGAGTTTGGGGTGGTGTGGGGGAGATGCCATGGCCTTCCAATACAGAAGCATACATCATCAAGCAGAAGATGCCCAGACAGGGTGGATTTTATTTAAATCATGATTTAAATTTTAAAAATCAGATTTTGCCCATTTAGATTTTTAAAAAAATCATTTTTATTTAATTGTGATTTAAATCAATTTGATTTTTTTAAAACATTGGTTTTCATTTACCCTGTGCCAAGATTCTTTTCAACAGGTTTTCTCCGTATTGTAAACTAAATACAAGAGCTGTTGGGATAAAGATAAAGCAGACTGTTATATACTGCCCTGGGTTCTTTCAACTAAGGGAAGGACACAAAGGCAACGTTCTCCCTTGGGGACCCATTCAGTCATTGAAGTCATCTCTGATTTCGAGTAGGGCATTTTGTGTGGTAGAACTCACTCACTCACTGCTTTAGATCAATGGCTCCCAACTTTGGATCCCCAGATGTTCTACTAAACATTTATTAGCCCAGATGGCTACTAAATCCAACTGCTAGTCACAACTAGAATCGATCCAATGTCAAATCAACATTGATATAAATACTATTCATTCAACGGATCTATTCCCCAGTGTTAAATCAACATTGATATAAATACTATTCATTCCACGGATCTAATCTAGCTGGGAACAACCAGCAAATGGATTTCAGCCTATGCACTCTTCACACATTTTGCACATGTTTTATGGAAAACAAACAGCTATATATCAATCTATCCGATAATAAGTAACATCTCTGTTAACAACTGAAAGCAAAAAACACCTACTGAAGGCCAGGACTGAGCAATGGATGTATTTTTTCATACAACACACAATTAACCAATAGAATTCACTGTCATAAGCCTCTAAAGCAGTGCTTCCCAACCTTGGGTAACTCAGATGTTTCTGGACTAAAACTCCCAGAAGCCTCCACCACTCGCTGTGTTGGCCAGGATTTCTGGGCGTTGTAGTCCAAGAACATCTGGGGACAGAAGGTTGGGATCCACTGCTTTGGATGTATGTTGAAACCATATCGACTTTTGCAAGTCTTCAACACAGCCTCTATTTTCATGGATAATGTAAGTACTGTGTATGAGGTTTAGCTTTTCAAAAACGCACATATTGTACACCACTTGGAAATGCACAGATCTAAGTGACTTGTAAGTACCTGCAAACAAATATGTAGCAACTCCTGTGATGGAACAAAATAACCTAAATCATGTATGTCGAAAAAATTGCCTAAATCATATATGTACTTCCATTGCAAAACTGCTCTCAAAAGTTCTCAAATCATGTTTTGTCTACAGTTGCTCTGTAAGTAAGTTCACTCCAAAGCCAGGAAAATGACAAAATAGAAGTTCTAGTATATAATCAAGTGAAATGGAGCAATACTGTTTGGTTTTTAAAACACCAGTCAATTAAGAATTTTAGATCTCTTCTGTGGTCTAGTTCAGTGGTTCTCAAACTTGGGCCCCCAGATGTTCTCGGACTGCAACTCCCAGAAATCCTAGCCAGCACAGAAAGTGGCGAAGGCTCCTGGGAACTGCAGTCCAAGAACATCTGGGGACCCCAGTTTGAGAACTACTGGTCTAGTTTAAACCCACTAAAGCTGCAAAGGGATGCCAGCAACTGACTGCCAAGCCAGCAGCATTCCCCTTGAACTAAAAGTGCTCTCTTCTGCCAGGGAGCACATAAAACAGAATTTCTATCAGGTCTGCAAGTTACTGTAGTCCTCCACTCCACCAGTTTACATGATCATTACCCACACCTCCACCTGGGCTGTTCAAATGAAAGACAAAGTGCACTGATTTGGAGAACACCAGGATTTGAACTGGGGACTTCTTCCTTCATACTGCGGTCTCTCAACACTACAAGTCTAAACTAATCTCTCACAAAGAGTCTACAGTGCGAAAAAGCCGATGTCTGGACACAGCATTAGCTCTGCTACTGCAAGTTTTACTCAGATGCATGCTGAAGGAAGAAATACCAACACACACACACACACAAACAGTACCTAACTGAAAAGACTTCAGCCCTAAGCCAAACAGTCTAACACAGCCTTTGCCACCCAGTGTTGTGCAGATATTAGGGACTACAACTCTCATTACATCTGACCACTGGCTATGCTGGAGAGGGCTGGCAGGAATTGCCGTCCAAAACATCTGGAGGATACTAAGCTGGGGAAAGCTATCCTAACTTGCAACGGCACTGGCACTGACAGCTTCCGTGGCTACCACAAAAAAAGTTGACACTGGTGTCTCTGCTTCCTCTGCCAGCAAAAGGAAAGGCCAAACAGAAAACAAGTTCTGTCAACAGTTAACACTGGAAAGCTTAAAGGCACTTCTAAGAGTTTCCAAGAAGAAGAAGAAAAAAGTTTATTCCTGCTTACATTCTGACACTGCAAATAAACAAGTGCACCCCCTCCAAGAACTGCACTGTGCTTGTGCAGCAAAGACTGTTGAAAACACTTGCTGTCACCCCGCAAACCACTCCCCGTGTTGTGCTTTCGCAAATCAACTACGAAGAGCTCCCAAAACATGTGGAAAAAGACACTGTCATCGTACTCGGCTAAGCTCTTTCCATTCACAAAGATGCATGTTTTAAAAGTGAAACGGAGCAAACCTTCACATTGGCAACCAGGGACTCAGCAGAGTACTGTTCAGTATACGCAAAGCACCTCTGTCACATCTCAAAAATATGTGCATTCAAGAGACACAGGGAGAGAGGCCAGCCAACCCCTTCCACAACCAAGGCTGCAAACCCAAATTCCTAGGTCAAAGCTGGGAACTGCTCAAACAGCAGTAACTCTCTCGTTTTTGGAAACAAACCACGATACCAAAGGGAGGCCTTTATCACTGCCATGTCAGCTTTGGTCTCGAAATAACTCTGGTGACAACTTCCAACTGGCTTCAATGGCAGGCAGGCATCGGAAAGCACAAGGCCTCGGCGGCGTGAAGGATTCCCCACCGAAACACTGCCCCTCTTCCTCCTCTCCCGTTCCCAGCTACACAAGACAAGCGCTGCACGCTTGACCAGAGCGAGAGCGGGAATGATCTCTCTCTCTCATTCCCAGTTTCAGGAGAGACACAGTGCACACCAAGCAAGGGCGCAAAGGCAAGAACTCATCCCCACCAGAAACTGTCTCTGGCGCAAACTTTCCAATAACCTCCCGGTCACACCCCCACCCTGCCCCGACCCTCTGTGCAATGGACACTGTAAGCCCCCCTCACTCGCTTTCTTTGCTCACTGCAGCCTTGCAGGGAAACCTCAACGTGGAAACCTGTCGCAGCTGCAGATTAGCATCATGTTTTTAGAAGACACAGACAGCTCTACTTGTCCGCCAGATCTCTTTGAAGAAAGGGAGAGGCAGAAAGAGAAGGGGGGGGGCCCTACGTCTGGTTGCCCCAAACAAAGGGACCGTCCAGGCAATGACTGCGGCGCAGCACATCACCCCCTTCCACTCCATCCCCATTTCAGCACCTATTCCCACCCCCCTTCCCTACACAAAATGTTCCGTCCCTCCACCCTCTCTTGCTGCCGCGGCCAGGCTCTGATTTTTCTTGGCAAGATGAAACTGCACAGTAAACACGCACGAGAGACCCAATGCCTGCTGGCTCCGGAGCTGCTGCCATTTGCGCCAGGGGCAAACCTGGAGGCCCGGAGGGGACGGCAACCCACCCTCCACCTGGATTTCACAAGGCAGCTGGGCTCCAGCTTGCAAAACTCCAAGCCCAGCACCCGACCCTTCTTCTCCAGGTAGCTCTCTGCACACACCTTGGAACTAGCTCACCTCCCGATCCTTGCACAGAGAAACGCACACACCTCAAGACGGCGGACTGATTGCGGGGGCACCTCAGCTCCATGCTTAGCCCAAGCGAGGCTCATCCCTGCCCTTTCCCCTGGCCCTCAATGGAGCCAAAGTTGCCCACTCCTCCCCGAAAAGCGGCCACCTTCCTTTCTCTGTGGAGGCTCGGAGGAATCGGCCTCCAGGCGGGGTGGAGACCTCCGGTTCCGCCTCCCCCAGCCGTCCCCCGCCCGCCTCCTGCCCCCCCCTCTCTCTCTCTCTCTCTCTCTCTCTCGCCCTCGAGCTCTTCCGAGCGAGCGGCCGTCTAACGGGGGGCTCCTTCTTTTTCGATCTTGCCCAGCGCTGCGCCCTCGCCATCCCCCGGCCCCCCGCGTCACCATGACTGAGGCTGCCCTCTCCCCTCGGGCCCGGCACGGGCATCGCCCTGGCCTCTCTCGCTCTCGCCCGCTCGCTCTCTGGTGGAGGGGAAAGCCGGGCGGCGGCGGGGGGGGGGGGGGGAGAGATGGAGAAGAAGGGAAAGAAAATGGGGGGGGGGGGAGAGAGAGAGAGAGAGAGAGAAGAGAAAGCAGGGGCAGCAAAGCGACCCAGACGGGGAAGGGGCCGAGCTGCAGCCTTCGCAACGGGCTGTTTTTCTCTCTTTCGGAGGCTCCTCCTGTCGGCGGATCGACCCACACAGAGGCAAAATGGGGAGAGGGAGGGAGGGAGGGGGGGGGGGCGGCTGTCCACCGATCCCCAAGCTGGAAATTGAAGGCGGGGGAATGGGGGGGGGCAGAATGAAAGCCCGGACTTCTTCCCACGCATAAAGCGCCTCTCTCCCTCGCGCGCAAGCCCCCCCCCCACCTCAACGGATCTAAAACCCCACAAACAGGCCACCTTTTCCTCTCCAAAGGCCGCGAGGGAGGAAGACCGGGGGGGGGGGGTCGAAAAGAGGAACACGGAAGATCCCCGGGCCGTCGATCAACCCCCGTCCGCCCCGTCGATGGAGGCACTGGAGGAGGGGGGGGGGTCGGCGGGAGACCGGGGGGGGGCGGGGAACACGGGGGTCTGCCAGGCACCCCAACAAGTACCTCCTGGGGAGCGGGGGGGGGGAGAGGAAGAGAAAGTGAATCCCCGTCTTCCTGCTGGACGGAGGGGGCTCCTGGTCCTCGGCCGGCGCCGCCAGGCCGTCCGGGCTCCCTCCTGTCCCAGACGGGACCTTCCCGCGACGGAAGGGGGCCAGTGGCGGCTGCCCGGGGGGGGGGGGGCAGCGAAGGGGCAGCGCGAGGAAAGGGCCGCGGTCCAAGGCCCGCTCCCTGTTTCCATGGAAACCTCCCTCACACGCCGCGCCCCCCTCCCCGATGGCGGCGGAGGCCGGTGGGGGGGGGGGCCGGGAGGGGAGGGGAGGCGAGGCGCGGGAGGGCGAGCCGGGCAAGGAAAGCGGGTCGCGGGTGAGCCTTCTCACCGCCCCACACGCACCTGCTCCCGGCGGGCCCCCGGCTAGGGGACGAGAGCGGGGCCTGGCGTCGGCGGCCCCGGCCGGGGAAGGAAGGCGAGTCCCGGCGAGCAGAGTCCGGGGGCGCAGCAGGGCCGGTCCGCGAGGTCCTCCGCCGAGGAGCAGCGCAAGCGGCGGCGGCGGCGGCGGCACTGGCAAGCCGGAGTGCGAGGACGAGAGCAAGCGAGCCAAGCAGTCAGCCAGCCGACTGCTGCCGCCGCCGCCGCCGCTGCTGCTGCCTTGGGCTGCGGGGCCTGCCGGGAAGTGTAGTCCGACCGCCCGGAGGACCCCACGCCCACACCGGGCCAGGCCCTGCCCGGAGGACTACGGCTCCCAGGCGGCACCGCGGCCAGCCCTGCCCGTCATGGGAGAAGGGGGGGGGAATGGAGGGTAGGAGGGGGCATTGCTCTGAGCCAGCCGAGTCCGGCAAAGGGGAAAAAAAAAAAAAAAAAGAAGGGAGGTGGAAAGGCGGTGGGGGGGGGAGATGAGAAGAGGAGGGGAGGGGCTTTGCACCCTGCCCGAGGAGGGGGAGGGGCTGGGCCAGGGCGGGGGGCAAGGGCGGGGACCGTCCTCCACCCCGAGGGGAGGGAGAGATAAGAAGGGGAGGGGAGGACGGAGAAGAAGAAGAAGAAGAAGAAGAAGAGGCAGCTGCTTCGGCGCCGGGGCTCTATTGCCCCTCGTCAGCACCACTTTCTTTGCCCGCGGTGGCCCGTTCACACGTACCTAGGAAAAGACCAAAAACAAACAAAAAAACACCCACCCCACCTAACAACAACAACAACAAAAAAAGACCCTCTCGGGAGGGCACCCATCCCACGGCTCTGCCCTCGCTGTCCCCACGGATGAGGTCACGGGACTGGTGGGGGGAGGCGAAGGAGGGGGCCGGGGGGGGGCCCTGCAAGCTCCCGAGCGGCCGGAGGAAGGGGGGGGGCACCGGTGGAGAATTTTGTTGGGGGGGGGTGCCCTTCTCTTTTCGGGCGGGGGCTGCGGGGAAGCCTCGTGCCACGCAGGAAAAGGAAGAGGAAATCCCGGCTCTCCGCACGGAGCCGAGGCGCGAGCGAGTCCCGCGGCGCCTTGGGCCGAAGGGTCGGCGGGGCGCGGGCGGCCGAGCAACCGCGCGCAGTGCCCCCCCTTTTTTTTTCTTTTTTTGGCGCAGGGAGGGGGGGAACGGAAAAGCGAAACCCGGCCGGCGTGTCGCCCCGCTGCCGCCGCGACGCCCGACGACAGGAAAAGGGCGCCTGCGAACCCGCCCCGGGGGGGGGGGGGAAGGAGTTGGCGAGCAGGGCTGCGGGCAGTGGGCGGAGGGGGAGCCCGGCGCCGGTACCTGGGGCGGGCACCCCCCGGGTGCGCGCGCCTGGGCCGCGGCACTGCGCGCCTTCCACGCTCCGCACCTGCGCTGGGTGGGCGCCCCCTCGGGGCCGTGGCGCAGCGTCCCGGAGTGGCGGCCGTGCCTCCCTCTCGCTCCGCTGCCTTGCCTGCCTGCCTGGCTCTCTCTCGCTCGCTCGCTCGCTGGCTCTCTCTCCCTGGGCGGCGCAAGCCGTGATCAGCACCGGCGCGCCCCGGGGAGCGGTTGGCTGCTTGGCCTGCCTACCTCCTTCCGTCGCCTGCTGCTCGGCTCCTTTCGGGGATGCGGCCGGAGGGAGGCGCCCCAGCTGCGGCCGGAGGATCGGAGGCTGGGGCTTGACCCCCCCCCCGTCGTCCGGCAGCGTCCCCTCGCCGGCCGGCCGGCCGGGCGGGTGGGTGGGTGGCGGGATCGCCCAGCGGCCGCGCGCGTGTGCGGGATCGCGCCCGCCTCCTGGGCCCCCCCTTCCCGGCCGGCTGCCCCTCGGTCCCTCCGTCCGTCCGGGGTGGCAAGGTCTGCCCGAGAAGTTGCCGGAGCTTCGAAGGCCGCAACCGCCGGCCAGGCCCGCCGCCAGCCCCCCCCTCCTCGCGGCAGCCGCGCCCCCCCCCCCCCCGCGCCACGCCGCGCCGCCCAGGCGGAGTCCGGCCCCCCGGTGGGCCGTCTCGGCGACGGTCGAGCGCGGGTGGCTTGCCTCCTCCTGGGCCCGTCTTCCTCGCTGCTGGCCAAGGCCCTCCCCCTCGGCTTGGCCGGGACCCTCC
Organism: Intellagama lesueurii; assembly: GCA_037013535.1. Classification (NCBI taxonomy): domain Eukaryota; kingdom Metazoa; phylum Chordata; class Lepidosauria; order Squamata; family Agamidae; genus Intellagama; species Intellagama lesueurii. Next base: position 22,117,918 of record JBAJHW010000010.1, on the reverse strand, counting down.
CCTCGCCTCTCCCCGGCCGACCCCTCCCCACGCCGCCCGCGGCGCCTTTGCCCCCCCCCCCCCGGGCCGCGCTGGGCGCCCTGCCTGACCGCGATCGCCGCCCGTCTAAGATGGGTGCCGCTGAGCCCCGGTCTCCCCCGATCCCCCGGCCGGCCGGCCGGCCCGTCTCGCGTCTCCTCACCCGCGTGTGCACGCAAGCCGCTCCGCTCGAGGAGCCCACGCAGCCCGGGCGCCCCGATCGCTGAGCCGCACTTCCGATTGCTCGGGGTTTTCAACCCCTCCGGGGCAGCTCCGCGCCGGCCTCGCGGTCTCTTCCTCAGCCCGTCCGTCTTCCTGCCTCCTCTGAGGCTGGAAGCCCTCGCTCTTCCTCTCACGTTCCGGGCAACCGCCACAACGAGCTGTAGGACCGCAATCTATCCAATGGCAGCCTCTGGAAACGGTGCGACTTATTGGAGGCGACGAGGTGCCGGTGCTTGACTCTCGAGTAGGGGCCCCGACGACCCCGGCCTCGAATTCGGGAGGGGGCGATCCTTGGCCGCGTGCTTCCCAGAAGACCCTAAAAACCAAGACGAATGGGTCAGGCACGCACACGCACACGTCGGCATGTTAAGATGCAGCGCTGGGCTTTTGCCAGTCACTTACCAGTAACTTTTTCTGGAGACGGATGAAACTAGAATAATCAAAAACCTTTAACACTATAGGCAGATAAGTGGCATCCACGTGCTTTGGAAAACCACATCAGCTGCCCTATTAATTCTGTTCTTCTTTCCCTTGTTACTAGATCTCCTTTCTTGCTTTTCCTCAAACCTCTACAAGGAAGGCCTACAGAGGATTAGATTTGTTGTTGACCCCCATCAGGTTAAAGATTCTGTCTGAAATCTGTTGAAAGGCTACAAGGTGGTAAAACTTTAAGGAGCTATTTTAGTGTCCCGCCTTAAAACTGCATGTCAGGTCAGACCACAATGTAATCTGGCAACAGCTCCCCGTGACTGTCATTTTACTTGTGCTCCCCTGAACCTGGAACCTTCTGTACACAAAACATGTGCTCTACCTGGGACCTAGAGTTCTTCCCTGATCACAGGAAGCTGCCTTAGACAAAATCAAACCTCACATTTAACTAGCCCAGCTGTGCCTTCACTGGCTGGCAGGAGCGACTCTCCAGGTGTTTTGCCAGCCTTGCCTAGAGATCCCAGGTATTGAACCTGGGAGGTTCTGCACACCAAGCAGGTGTTCTGCTACAAAGCTATCATATTTCTATCAAGCGCATCACCTCTTTTCAGAGGAGGTCTACTCCTCAGAAGACTGCCCTGGTGTTTCTCTCTCCGCTAGCATCCCTCCAGATGCTGTTGGCCTGTTACTTGCCTCATCTCTTACTAATTAGTTCCAGACCAACAATATTTGACAGCCAATGAATTGCATCTCTTTGTGCCTGTATTAGGGCGCTGTTAAGTCACATCTGACTACTAGCGGCCCTAATGGGGCTTTCAAGGTGAGTGAGGTATTTAAGGAGCAGTTTTAGCAGTGGCCGTCCCCCCAGTGATTTTCCACGGCTGAGTAAGGGATTCGAACCCAGGCCTCCTGAATCCTAGGCCATCACTCTATCCACTATACCCCACTGGGTGGGTATCTCATGTCCCTTTATGTCTTGCTAATTCTTCCTCCCCAAAATGCCTCTGCACATGCTCAGATGCTGCTGAGAGAGGAAATTATCTTGGGGATACAGGGGTTAAAAGAGGGTGGTTTGGAAGATGGCCTCCTGGGTATAATAACTGCTGTCTTTCATCTTCCCCACATCCAGTAACCACTTCTAAATGACTAAGGCTTGATTACCTGAATAACATTTAAGGAGTACTTGCCTTACTATCGGACAAAATAGTTAGCACACAACACTTCAAACTCTTCCATCCAGAACCATCAACGGCTGTGAATTCAAAAGCAATAAGCTTTAAAAGTGAGGGGGTGAGGGTCCTTAAATTGTAATGCACCTGGGAGCTGCCGCTTATTTCCCGAGGCACAGTTCATTGAACTACAGCTTAAGATTCTTGAATTCTGAAACAAATCTCCCAATCATTTATTGCAAACCCACGGGGAGGAGAATGGGGGGGAAATGGGCCTAAAGCGACTCGGGACTTCGAAATTTTTCTCCCCTGGGGAGAAAAAGGGAGACACTTTTTCCAAAGGCATACATTGCCCTGGAAGAGAGGTGGGCAGGCCATCTGTGGCCATCTAGCTATCCTTGAATTGCAGCTCCGAGCATTCCTCATCGTTGGCTGTTTTAGCAGAGGCGAAAAGGAGTTGCACACATTGCCTGTCTATGGTTTTCCTATAATATATGGATAGTGGGTCCGAATAACTCTTTTGAGATACAGTGCTAGTTGAAGAATTTCTGCTCTCCATCTCTAGAATGCTCATTTCATGCTGATTAAAGCATAAATGATTACAATAGGGAGGGAAGGAAAAAAACAACAAACTATGGTTTTGAACTAACTAAGTTTTAGAACCCAGACTATGGTTTGAACCCACCATGGTTTCAGAATTCCTTTAGTTTCCCCCACTGCTTACCCACACACACACACTTTTATAGTGCAGGTGCTTTTCCAAGGGGCAACGGCAACAGGATGGCTTTGCCAAATTTCAGGCAACAAACCAAACAGTGGTTTGGAAACCAACTTCAAACCTTGGTCTCCACGTATGGTTTGCTAGCTGATTAACAAACTATAGTTTGCCAGTTCAGACATCACACCAATTCATAGTTAGGTTCCTTAAACAGAAGTTGGTGTAACGAGAGGGTAAGCTGAGAAGTTCCCAGTTCTGAACTTACCCCAAACTGTTTATGTTTATGTAGTTAAGTAGTTATTGGCAAGCTACTGTTCTCTTAATTAATTAATTAATTAAATTTATTGTCATTATAAGTATATACATAGTATACACATACAACGAAATTCACACAGGCACCCAGAGACCAGACCCACATGCACACACATAAAAAATCCCCAAACACTCCCCACCCACTAAAAATCCCCCACTAAGAACTTGGTCTCCATGTTTCTTCTTCCCCGTTTGGAGTGTGGTGGTATCATGTTGGCCTACTTCACACAGTTGTTGTGAAGTAGGCCGACATGAAGTACTGAAATCAGGGGTGGAAAATGTTCTTTCAATTGCTATAGCAGTGCTTATTAATAGTTGCAGTACTAGCAGTGATGCAGAATTCTCTCCTAAACTGATTCAAGCTGATTCCACGGTGCTTGATTTCCTATGGATTCCTAGTGCAAAGAATGCCCACTGGGTTTTCACTGCATTTCAGCAGAAATCCTTGCAGTTCAGAACACAGCTTGATAAAGATAACATTAAGGGATATGTTGCATGTGTGAATGGAGTATGACCAATCTAATATACCAGCAGAGCTCTGGTCTCATGTTCTCTCACACGCAACATGGTGTGCCCCCCGGCACAAGGATACAACAGTACTGCATGGACCAAAACCACTGTAATCACAGTATATGAACTGCCCCGCAATAAGAGAGTGATAAATGTGTGAAACTGCTTAAACCCTTGTCTTTCATTTATCGCTTAACACCTAATAAGCTCATATGAATGTGCTGTGTTTCCAATACGCAGCTATTTATGAATCAATATTTGATCTTTTACAGAGAATGAAAAAGACAAGGCCTGAGACAATAGCAGGAAGCTGTTTTATGCTGGGTGAGATTTTAGGACTATTTAGCCCAATAAAGACAATTTCTACCCTGACTAATGACAGCGTTCTAAGATCTCGGGTAAGGGTCTTCCTGGTGATACAAGGTCATTTCAAACCCCAGACAGCAGGGACTGAACATGGGGCCAAGCAAAGCAGGACTCAGAGATGGAAGCCCTATATTTGAGGTTATCTTCATCATAATCTGCCGTTTAGCTGTGCAAATTGAACGTGATGTGCTATAAGTAAAGAAGGGATGTACTAACTGATAAGCCAGCTCCTCCTCTATGAGATCTGACCAAGTGGGCAGGTCTTCCAGACACTGGACTTTGGAGACACTGAATATCTCTCTCTTTAAGGCAGGAAGGCATAAACCCTGCAGGACAACAAAGCGGGAGACCCTTGAGATCAGGGGCGGCGGGTGCGGGGGGGGGGTTGTCACTGAAATTAGGAGGCTGCAGGGAGAATGTTGGGGACAAAAGCTCTCTGTTAGAGTGGCCATAAACATTATTAGCAGCAGGGTCTAGAATCAAGCAGCCTCCATATTTCAAATGCTGTCCGGACAGGACACCAGATGACTGTTTTTAAAGACAGGCACCATCAGGAGAAAACACTTAACAAACAAGCTGCCAAAATTCAAAACCACAATCCAGAACTTCACGTTTACTGTACCACAGCACTTTTAAGCATTAACTGTAGTGTTTAGGTTAGTATGAAGTTACGTTTCTGTACGGTGCCCCGGTTCTCAGGTTCTGGTGAAGAGTCGATTTCCCTGATCTTGGAAGGAGTGGTTGGTGAAAGCATACAACAGCGATTGAGCCGAGGAGGTGGCTGAAACATCAGGATCACAAGGAGGACGGGATCGTTCCGTTCACTAACATCACAACGTTTTTTTTATGAAATTACGATGTGACCACACTCGGGAAATTGTGTTCAGTTCTGATCGCCGAACCTTGCAAACATTTTGCAGAGCTTTCCGGCTTATGGAAAGGCAAACGAGGTGTGGGAAGGCATAAGGAAAGTCTATCCAGATACAGGCTCTGGAGAAAAGTTGGAAAAAATAAGCTCCCCCCCCCCCCCCCGCCTCTCTCAATACTAGGCTCCATCATCACCTGATGAAGCCAAATGGTGGGACAGTCAGGATAGAGATGAGGAAAATATCTTCACACAGTGCGTGGTGAAACTATGGAATTCACTGCCGTAAGAGACAGTGGTGGCTGCCAACTTCAAAAGCTTTCAGAGATGACTGGGCTAATTCACGGAGAACAAAACGGCCAGTGGTTACTAGAGGCTGTGCCATGTTCCAGTATCAGAGGCAATACAACTCTGCACATTAATTGTGTTCTTATATGTTGTCTAGTTGCTTCTGACTTAACAATGATCTAAAAGGGTTTTTTTTAGGTATACACAATGATCAAGGAGTAGTTTACTACAGCTACTTCCCCCACCTGGAGTTTCCATGGGCAAGCAGAGATTTGAACACAGGTCTCGTTGGTCTTAGCCCGACACTCTATCTACTACACCACACTGGCTCTCACATAGATCACTGACTTGGGAGACATAACTGAGAGGCAGCTGTACTCCTTACTTATTTGTACACTTCCCATAGGCAACTGATTGGTCAACAAGGAAACCGAATGTTGGACTCGATCCAGCACATTTCTTCCTCTGCTCACAAGGCTGCTGCTTCGTGGGAAACAAGTGAGTATCGTCCACGTTGCCCCACTGCCTTGGGGACATGAGCTCACTGTTGCCTCCTTTGGAGGCGTTCACTTCACCCTGTGTCTTTTCAGCATCTATGGGGAAACCTTGCAGTAACCGTGTTTCCCCGAAAATAAGACAGGGTCTTATATTAATTTTTGCTCCAGAAAATGCATTAGGGCTTATTTTCAGGGGATGTTTTTTCTCTCTCCATGTACAACAATTTACATTTATTAAAATACAGTCATGTCATCTTCTGGTTGCTGCACAAGGGTGGAGGGCGGGGGTTTCACTTAACTAGGGCTTATTTTTTGGGTAGGGCTTATATTACGAGCATCCTGAAAAATCACACTAGGGCTTATTTTCAAGTTAAGTCTTTTTTTTCCGGGGAAACAGGGAAAGAAACCTCAGCATATACTGTATATGCAGAGGGGAAAGCTAGGGCAGAGAGAAAGGGGGACAGTGAGAAAAGCCTTAGGTGGAAAGCCAGATTTACAAAGGCGAGCTGCTGAAGCCGACTCTTTGCAGGCTGTGAATGAAGAAGTTAAAAATGTTGGATGTATTTATTTAGTTATTTTTTTTTTCACAAAAGAGGGAGGAGACGGTTGGGAATAAAGACTAAATGAGCTTTTTCGGTGGCGAGTGTGGTAGAGGCTGGCATTGCCTTGCCTCCCCCCCCCCCCCCGTGACAGTTCTGAAATAGACGAGTCAGATATGAGCCGAGACTCACCTGGAGTATTTGAAGATTTTGAGTCACTCTGAACCTGGGCAAAGGCACTTCTCCCACATGACTATGTGGACACAGTTAAGACATCTGGTGGTGAGATTGCGGCTGGGCAACTGTGCCTCTGGAGATTCTTGGAATACAACTCCCGACGTTCCTCACCATTTGCTGTGCTTGCTAGGGCTGACAGGAGCTGGAGTCGAACCGCTATCTGGAAAGATCCCCTTGCCCGCCTTTAAGTTAGATTTGGAGCAGAGAGGCTGCATTTCAGTTCCCTGTGTGGTCTTACAGCTCACAGAAAGCCCGTGATTTAGTAACTATATTCCAGCCGAATGTACCTTGCAGGCTGATGAGAACAGGATAGAAGAGAAGAGAACCATAGGCTCAGATCTGCACCCGTAAGAAAAAAAGGAGGGTAAAAATGTAAAATAAATAAATCACCTCAGCCATGAAGATAGTCTTCCCTCCAGAAGGTGGAACTTCAAGCAAACTCTGGTCATGCTTGTTTAGTAAATCTAGTTTACCTTTGTTGCACCAGGCTGGTGCAAACGCCACAATGTGTGTGCCACCTGGCCTAGGAAAGGAAACCACTTAACCTCAAGTGTATTGTTGCTATCATGATTTTGTATGTTGTCCTATCAATTTTTATGTTGGGTACCTGTTTGTGCTTTAATTTTATATTTTTTATGTAATTTTATTTTAAGTTGCTTTGAGTTCCGTTTTGTGGGAAAGTGTGTATTGATCTAATACTAACAAAAAGAAATAAATAATAAGAGCAGAGATTTGTAGGCAAGTTGCAATGTTAGTCTGTTGTAGCAAAACTGTAGTCCCAAAAATGTAATGTTTCCAAGCTCTGAGAAAACCACAGTGCTGATGTTCCTTTCCTCTGCTAAAACCCAAAGGCTGGACTTGACCCTCTGAACCAGCAAACCGATCCTTATTCTGCACAATAGTCTGGGGTAACATTGGATCTTTCCAGTATGGAAACAGGAATGAGCACAACCCACCCACCCACCCCTCAAATACGGAAGGGGTGGCTGACCACGCTTGGAAGCCAAGTGAAAAATGCTATTATATCAAAGACATTTTTGGATCACAGCTCTCATAATATGTCACCACCAGCTTCGCTTAGGACTTGTGGAAGCTGTAAGACAAAGACATCCACAGGACCCTAATAGCGCACCTTGATCTTTAAGGAAGAGGAGGGTGCGTGTGCCCTGGCAAACCAGACTAGCCACAGAAATTTTGCTTCCAGAGGCAAATGGAAAAATGCCATACACAGACCATTCTGAATACAAACATGGACCAGAGTGATGATTAAATTCTTTTTTTAACATTTCCCATGCAACAGTGCCCTATACTATAGTACATCTAAGGACATTAAGATGGCTTAAGTGATGCTGGGCAGGTGATAACAGCATCCAAAAATCTCTCCTCTAACAGTATGGTGTTGCTTCAACCCATCCTTACAGCTCAAAGCTTAGGCTGGTAATATTTGGGGCCCACTGGCACCTTTTGGGGCCCAAATATAGCCGTGGCAAAAAAGAGGGACAGTTAAGGGTTCCTTTCAGCCAAGAGAGATTTTGATGCTTGTTTACACAGGAGGTACCACCTCAAATGCGATCTTGAATCCTTCTGGCATGAAAACAAGATTGGGATCCCCCAGAGTTTTCTCCAGGGCCCAGAAAATGTGGGGCAAAGACCTAGGAACATCAGGAAGACGGTTGTATTCGGAGGGCCATAGGCTGTGCATGGGCTGGGGGAGGGGAGAAACAGCTCCCTGTGGAAACGGACAGCATGTCCCCGAGGACATCTTCTGGTTTTGTGCCCTGGCTCTTCCATGTGTCCTCTCGCCCTCCCCTTGCAAAATTTAACACTTAACACCAAAATTCTAACATTGAACTGTTTTCCACACTTAATAGGGAAAGAAGATGGCAACGTCAGCTCAGAGCAGGCCCTTTATGTTTGCGTTTTGCTAAAGTCCAACACTTTAAAGCCCTGTGAATTTTTAGTGAATCAAAACAGCTTAAAATGCCCCCACTGAGACTCGTTCCAGCCACTGGCAATCACATTTTAATGCCGTGGAAAATTAAGAGTTTCTTTTGTTTGTGGTGTGCGTCTTAAGGGGAAGGAACTTTGCCAGTTGAGAGGTATCCATTGGGAAAGCCGATGCGGGGACCGGGTCACAAGTGAAAGAAAGGGGCTGTTGACGTTCCCTCAGGCAAGGGAATTTCAAAGGAAAGGGATCTGGTTGAGCAGATTTTTAAAACAGCCTTTCCCAGATGGGAGACCCTCCAGACCCGGAAGACGGCAAACCCCACTGTCCGCAGGGATCAATGGCTGTTGGCTGGGGTAACGGGAGTTGTAATCCAAAATATCCAGAGGACCCCAAGCTGGAAGACGACTCATCTGGCTGGGGGTGGGCAAAGTGCTGTCCTTCAGATATAATTGGTCTCCGACTCCCGGCACGGCTCATCACCCATTAGGCTGGCTAGCAGTGATGGGAATTGTAATCCAATAACATCTAGAAGGTGGTATGTTGCCAACCCCATGTCTAACTGATGGGAGTTGACTGAGAGCCAGGGTAAAGTGTGAGCAGAACGCGGAAAAACTATGACTCGTATCCCTCTGTAACTATGAAACCCACCAAGTGACACTGGAACAGCCATTATCCCTCAGCCTACCCCTACCCCACAAGGTGAATTTAGAAAACAGGAAGGAACAACTACTTCATTCAGCAGAAAGGGCGTGATAAAAATATCACCAATAAAACAATCATTAGTCTGTCACTAGTGCCTCTATTATCCATGGTCAGGAAGGGCATTGTTCCTTAAGCAGATCAAACAACACCCTCTATGCAAAAAGAGAGATCTCAGAAGGGGTTGGGAATCCCAATGTTTGCAAAAGTAGAGCAACTATTCAGAGAAACAAAGGTCTGTAAAAGTGGGGAACCCCTAAAATACCCCAGGAGGACTAAGCTTGCTGAGAGGCTACAGAATGCTGACTGATTTTGGAGGCGGGGGGGGGGGGGGGAGGAAACTGGGATAAAAGATTGGGAAGAATGGAACAGGGTTTTATAGATGGGGGCATTCTGACTGACTGAAATAGCAAACAGCAGCAGTATCCTGAACTGCAGCTTTTTTTGTGTGGGGGGGGTGAAGTTCCATTCGTAGCAACACCATGAAAACATGAAAAACCAGTAGAGGGTTATAAACGGGATCAAGCATTACATGTCAAAGGCTATGCCAATGATTAGGGCTTATTTATTAATTAAAACATTTACAGCCTGTCTTTCCTTCCCTAATGGGGCTTTCCAGGCAACTAACAACCAGCATCAAAGACACAGACAGAGAAAACCGAGTATGACAAAAACCACTAAAAGCACACCTTTAAATAAACAACAATCCTGCTGGAACAAAGGCAACAGCCAGGACCATTTCCAATGGCTTCAATGAACGCTCTGATCAAATGCCTACCGGAACAGTGCTCATTTAACTTGTCGCCTAAAAGTGATATTTAGGTTGGTGGGGGGTGATGCTTCCTCTGGGGGAACGATGTCCCATTTGGATCTTCTTTCTAAATCTACAACTGATTTTGAAATCCAAGATCTGAAAATAAGTTTAAAAAAATTGACAAAAGACAATATCAACCTCTGCTGCGGCTCAGAAATGCAGAAGGCAGAAGGAAGGATTCAAACAACAGTTAAGACCATCCTAGTTGGGCAACACTGCTATCAAGACCAGGCACAATGGCACCAAAGTGTGTGCAGAGCTCTCCAGAACTCTTCATCTGCTAGATGTTTTCTTTTTTTTTTGGCATCATGTGGCCTCGTGAAGACGTCTACAGAATTCAAAAATGTGCATATTTTGGCACCATTGTGGTTGGTCCTATTGTCTTACAATGCATCCTCCCCACTCCCACTTTGCTGGGGAAGTCCCACTGCAGACTTGACAAAGTCCAAGACTGAGCATTTCAAGAGGAGCTGGTCTTCCCATTAGGCAGAGTGAGGCAATGGCTGGAAAGCGGCAGGAACAGCTTTCTATGTGATTCTCCCAAACGCTGCAGTTGTTGCCTTATGTTATGAAGACAAAGGTATGTATCCCATACACGACCTGTCCTGAGTTCCTGATGGTGTCCTGCTCCCAAGTGTGATGTGTGACACCATTTCTCTGACAGTGCTGAAGAAAGATTCAACTGCCAATTCAGTTGACGTAGCCACATGGATTGGGAAAAGTCTACCATCTTGTCATTTAGGAACACAGAACATAGATAGTTGCCTCACACTGGCCAAAATCCTGTTGCCTAAGCATAGTAAATTGCACTAGAGTTGGCCCATTGAATCAATGGGGAATTTGCTGAATCAACTCCTCCATACATTCCACAGATTAATGAATTATGGAACTTAAGGAGGACTGGACTCACTAAATCCCCATTGATTCTATGGGTCTACTCTAGTGTGGTTTACTACGGTATGCTAAGCAATAGGATTTTGGACACTGAGTCGCATAATCAGTCCATCTAGCCTGATTTTATCAATACTGACAGGCAGGAATGGCTCTCGAGGGTTCCAGGTGAGATTCTCCTTTCGAGGATTTAGCTTGGAACCTTCTGTACGCACACCATGTGCTCAACCACTAAGTTATGGTCCTTCCCTGATACAACATCCTCTAAATGTTGGTAGTCTCTCATCCAAGTACTAACAAGGCCCAACACATCTTACCTTCCAAAATCCAACAAGATTGGTGTGTTCAGGATGGTGTTGTCTCCCTCAGGCAGCAAAACCATGTTGGGCGCAATTCTAAGGGCTGGTTATAACCTACAAAGCACAGCATGGCATATGTCTAAGCTATCTGAAGGACCATTTTCTCCCACACAAGCTTGCCGTAGCTTTGACATCTTCAGAGCAGGACCTTCTCTTGGTCCAGCCTCCTTCAGAGGTACATCTGATGGGAGCACATAAGAGAAGTTTCTGGACAGCCACTCCTCAGCTCTGGAAATCCCTAGCAAAGTACTGCCAACTGTCAAGACCTTCTTATTTCAGTGGGGCTTTGGGCACTCAACCAGTCCCTGAAGAAAAGGCTTTTACCACGTGGTTGTTTTCTTTACTAATATGTTTTAAATTGTGATTTGATTTGAACTGTTTTAACGTTTGAACTTGATTTCATTTATTTATTTATTTATTTACTCTCATTGGGATCAGACTTGAGTCCCACTTTGGGGAGACAGGCGAGATATAAAAAGTTGGACCAACGGTGGTTCTAAGATCTTCTAGCACCAGGGATGTTGGCAAAGTCTTTGAGTCTGAGTCCACGTCTTTGGTGCCCAAGTCCGACGCCCGAGTCCCTATTAAAAACAAGCTTCCCTACCCCCAAAAAGGAGGGGGTGAGTGGGTTCCGTTGTGAGTCAAGTCTGAGTCACTCAAAAAAATCCGAGTCAAGTCCAACTTGAGTCATGAGTGTGACTTGACAGCAAGTCCCACAACTTAAGTCCCTATCTCTGCCTAGTAGGGGCTTGACGTTATCTCTAAGCTGGAGAAGAGAACTTTTATGTTGATATAATAAAGTTTCAAAATGTCGTGGGCATTTATAGTTGTCGGAAGAGCAGCATGCTCAAGCTTGGAGATAACAGAAGCCAGAGATTCTAAATTCACCAGTCAAGTAACAGAGCTACCACTCAGCTGAAGAAAACTTCAGTAGATAAATATGATACCTGTCATTATTGTTGATGAGGAAGATGTGGTCAAATGATTAAATTTTCCTCAGAATAGAACAAGACTATTGAAAAAGATGGGAAATACTCTGATGGTACAGCACTAGGCATATTATATTTAAAAATACTGTAAATTAGCTATGAAGTAAGTGCCATGAAGTAAGGGACGTGGTGGCGCTGCGGGTTAAACCGCAGAAGCCTCTGTGCTGCAAGGTCAGAAGAACAGCAGTCGTAAGATCGAATCCACACCACGGAGTGAGCTCCCGTCGCTTGTCCCAGCTCCTGCCCACCTAGCAGTTCGAAAGCATGTAAAAATGCGAGTAGATAAATAAGTACCACCTCGGTGGGAAGGTAACGGTGTTCCGTGTCTAGTTGCGCTGGCCACATGACCACGGAAACTTGTCTACGGACAAACGCTGGCTCTACGGCTTGGAGACGGGGATGAGCACCGCGCCCTAGAGTTGGACACGACTGGACTAAATGTCAAGGGGAACCTTTACCTTTGTGCCATTGAGTTCAGTAGGACTACCACCTTATCTCTGATATTGGTGTGGAGAATGTTCTCCAGATATTGTTGGAGATATTGTTCAATCACCCCTAACCAACATAGTTAATGGCAAGGGGTGATAGGAGTTCTAGTCCAACATCTGGACAGCCACATTTTCCCAGTCTGTGTTGAAGACAGTGGTTCTCAACCTTCAGTCTCCAGATGTTCTTGGACTAAAACTCCCAGAAATCCTAGCCAGCACAGCTAGTGGTGAAGGCTTCTGGGAGTTTTAGTCCAAAAACATCTGGGGACCCAAGTTTGGGAACCATTGGTTTAAGATGATATACACATAGGTAATAGCAGGCACGACCTGAAAATACATATTTTCCTCCTATGTGACAGAAGATACACAATGACCCTTCTCATATGGTGGCTTCTGCTTGGTTGGTTTGTGTGTGTGTGTGTGTGTGTAATTACTTGAATTAACATTTGAAATAAAAATTCTGTCAATTAATCCCGAAGGAGGGGACTTTTTAAATTGATAATGAGATTTTTAGACAGATACGGCAAAACAACTGGCAGTCTCTCAGTAAACAAATGATCTTTGTAATAAAATATTGCTGTTTTGTGTGGTTTTAAAACACTTTCTTGTATAATAGAAAATAAATTCCTGAACTGTGGGTAAAGGCACTCTGTTTACTTCTTTGTAAAGAAATATGATATTTTAACTGATTCCCCCCCACTTCTAAATATATAAACACAACGACGTGACAGGCATAAAAATAAGTCCAGCGTTCTGCCCTGCACAATGAATAGTGCTGTAAAATTTTACAAGTGGCAGAGAAATAAGTAGGAAAAGTCACTTGGGAAAAAGCAACACATACGTTTCATACATTTCCAGTGACTGCCAGGTGGGAAGGTGCAAGAAAACGTTTTAGGAACAGAGGAAAGGAATGGAAACCATGTTTTAGGTTGAGGGAGTAACAACTGATAACAACTATAGCCAGTGAGCTACATGGCTTTTAAACACTCTATTCGGAAAGGGCACTGTGCCATATTTATGAAAGCCACACTTTGACAGAAAAGAACGGAAAAAAACCCAAAAACAATTATTTAACCCAAATAGGCCCACAGTACTTGTTCCATCCTCATTTCAAGGATTTCAGGGTCCCATACATCGATGGTAGGGAATACGGCCCTCCAGCTGTACTTAGAAGGCAACACCCAAAATTTTTGGCTGGAATAATCAATTGCGAGGCACAAAAATTGGACGGGCCATATGTTCCTCATTCCTGCCATAACCCCACACACACATTTTTATTGTCACCAAGCCCTTCTTGACTGAGGGGGGATTTTAACCCAGATCTCTCCAATCTGACACACCAGTCTGTTCACCACACTGGCCTCACCGGATCATAGAGGGTTTGTTGCTGCATAATATAGTGGGTTGCTTCTGTACTCCTATTTTTGCAATGGATATGACTGGAGCTTTCCAGAAAGCAGGAGGATCTACCCTCCGAAGAATCAACCAGTTGTATCTCTTGGGCGTTAACTTCTCATCAACTTCTCCAGTTCTCGCTATCATTAAGCAGAGTGAGATGTGCTTCAGGTGATTGGTACTATGGGGCTGCTGTGACAATCCCCTAGTTGTTGCTTGTGAACCCCGATGCCCTTCCCAAAGCTGTGTTGACCACACAACCTGCCCTGCGCTCCCTAAACCAACCTGTGGCCCTCAGGTGTAGTAGCAGACCCTCTGCTGAAGCAGGCTTCCCATGCCATCCCCGTCACTTTTCACATCCAGAAACAAAGAAAGGGCCCCCCTTGACCTCAGTGGGGCTTGAGCTGGCCCTGCGGCCAGAGGCATAACATGGGCACTCCTGAAACTGGACCTGCAGCAGTCGCTTGTGTTGTCCATCCCTAAATTTTGCTTGGGAAGTAACTCCAGGTTAAAAACAGAAAGAGAGGGAAGGCGCTCAAGGGCGGGCACGGTCTCATCAGCTGAAGACATACAGCAAGAGTACCCTTGTCCATTTCCACATTCTGAGGAACCAGAAAAAGGGGAGAAAATATATCTCTTTTTAACTTCACCTCTTAGAATTCCCTCGCCAAGGCGGCTATTGAGGAATGTTGCAAATTCCATACACACCCCTGTTACCTTTTCATCTCTGTAGGGAAGCAGGTAACCGCTGTAAACCTGCTGTCAGTACATGACCTCCTTGGAGGAATGCCAGATCCCCCATATCCTGTCAGGGCCCGATGCTTATCCTGAGCCCATGCTTTTCCTTCCCACCCCATCCCCACATCCTACCACTGTATGGTTTAGTTTGGCCTTGGATTTAATTTTCCCACAACACCTCTGACGGGCAGCATCTTCCAGAGCATGTAGGAAGGTCAGAGGGCAGTGAGAGCCAGTGACCTCTGGCTTCTGGGTCTGGTACCTTATGCCACCGCCACCAGGTATACCAACCTGAGCCCCAGTGACCGAGGAGCAGAATAACCAAATGCGTCCCGAATCCCCTCAAACCTGGTGCCGGCTTTTCTTCCCAGCAAAGGAGGCCCTCTGAGCTAAGGGTGGGCGAATCTGTTTTGCTATCTCCTACATTCAGTACAACAACAACAACAACAACACCTTCGTGTTCCTTCCGTTTAGTTCAGAAAGCAATGAGTGGGTGCTGGCAGGTTCTTTTAAAAACACACAAATAGAACAAAACTATCAACCATCTGCACTGGTTTCATTCAACAGGTAATAGGTATTCCCAGTAGGAGGGGATTCATATTATACTTGCCTGCCATTTATACAGGGCAGACCTGGAGGTTGTCAGGAAAAAAAAAAAAGCAAGCAAGCCTTGGCCACAAGCACAGGACCACAAATAGTGTTGAATTCAGAAGGGTTGAGAGGCAGACCTTTTAAAAGCCAAGCTCTCGAAGCCCTCTCACGGGATGGGCAACCCTGTCTGTTTTGCTTTCTCTGACACTCCACTTTTTGTAATCTCACGTTCTTTCCACTGAATGCATGAAGAAATGTGAAACATTTCAAAAGATCTTTGAAGAAAAATTATCCTCCTTTTCCGAACTCGCCCGTGATCTATGTTTGGGCTTTTTTTAGCCCTGTCCCATCCCCTTTTTTTTCTCCGTCTGTCAACAGCAGGGCCGAGAGATGGGATCTTTTTGGCTGTGGCCCCCAAATGCCGGATTGGCTCTCCAGGGAAGGATTTTCCCTCTGGCACCCTTTTTGTCTCATTTCAGATGAGCTCTTTAAACCACTCTATTCTGGCAGAAAGATTTTTAAAATGAAAAGCCCTGGCACTGTTTCACTAGGCTCCCTGCTGACCTGTCACTTATAATGCAATAGGTGTTGCATATGGTGAGTCCATTTTCAGGTGTTTCAGCTGTCATGAGGGTGGAGTCGGCGGGGGGGGGGGGGCTGAGAGGTCTGCTCCCCACAAAGCCCTGAAACTCGGGGCCAGCGGCTCTCTCCCAGGCTGATCTACCTCACTGGGTGGTCATGAGGATGCCAACCAGGTACACTGCTTTGAGCTTGTGGGGAGAAAGCTGAGCTGCAAGTGCAATAGAGACACAAACGCCACACGCGATTCCGTAAGCGTGCTTATCATCCAAACACAGGATGTAAGTGTTCAAAATAAAGAAAACAAGAATGCTCACGGCTGCACCCGGAATTTTATGAGTCCTATCGGTACCTCGAAAGAAGTCCCGGGGCACAGACTGGACTCTACTTACGAGTAAACCGACAGAGCATTGCTCTGTAAACATGCAACGGCTCACTCACTTCAAACCCCGGCCCGACAGAAGGGGCGAAGGAAGCCACTCTTCCTTCCTAAACCCCCAGCCCTACGCTTGCTGCTGAGCGACCCATTCCGACGAGCAACCAGAAACTTTCCCCCCCCCCCGCAAAGTTGCGTGGGCGCCCCACCACCACATCAACAACAATTACAGTTCCTCGGGAGACTCTCGCAGACCCGAGGGGGGATCGGGTTCATAAGAAGGGGCTGCTCCCGGAATTCTGCAGACCGATTACCTGGGGCGGCGGCCAGGCGAGGCGACGACACGCGTGTTTTCACGCTCGCCCTCCAGCGACGTCTGAACGCGTCCCCCGGGCGGCGGGGTCTCCTCCTTCGCACAGCGGCATCCCGGGCGCAGGACTCGCTCGGAGCACCGGGAGAGAGCGGGAGGGGGAAGGAGGCGGAGTTTGTGGCGGCGTGTAACGCGAGCAAGCTCCGTGCGATTGGCTTCCCGAGCGAGGATTGTGGGAGATCGGGGGCCGAAGGAGAGGCGGCCCGGGAGGGGGGTCTGCAGTCCGAGGGAACGTGTGAAAGGAGGGCGAAACGTGGGGATCCGCCGGAGAGTCGGGCTAGGGCAGAAAAAAGGGGACAGGGGGTCGGCGGGGAGTCCCGCCCGCGCACCACTAAACGGGGAGGCTCCGCCTGTGCCAAGGCGGATCGGGGCCGGGAAGCGGCAGAAGCCCCGCGAGCCTTCCTTGGAGGGAGGAAGTGGTCAAGCCCAGCAAGTCCTTGAGCTGCCGAGTTGAGGGGTTGCTGTGGAGCGTCTGGACATGCCTGCCAGGGCGGGGAACAAAGGGAGGTTGGGGGAATTAGGAGGACCCGCGGACTGGCCCTTTGGAGCACGTCGTAAGAAAGCGAGGCGAAGCGGAAAAGGCAAACCACGCTAGGAAAAGTGGAGGGCAGTAGGAAGCGAGGGGGACCCAACGCGAGATGGATCGACCCAAGAGAGGAAGCCATGGCCTAAAACCGGGGGTGCCAACCTTTTGGGGGTCATTAACCCCGAATTGGCTCGACTGCAAACAACAAGGGCGACGTCGAACTATACGGCTCTAAAGAGGGACTTTATGGGTTTAAAATCAGTCCTTTTACCACCTTCACTCTGTGGTGTTTTGTTTACCTCATTTGTTTACCCTCCTGTTGGCCTCATAAATGCCCCTTATTATCGATGGTCTTTCTTTCTCTTTTTAAAGCTACATTTATATTCCATCTCCAGGCTATCACCATATTGTCATGTGGGGTCTCTTTTAAGTTTTAACTTGTAGTGCATGCAGTAATGGAGTGGTAGATAAATCTAAGATAGATGGATAGCTCTTTTTTCTCCCACTTTCTCCTCACTACAACGCTGTGAGGTAGCTCAGGCTGAAGGACTGGTATGAAGTCCTGACCCAGGCCATTTCATGACTCGGTGAGGACTAAAACGTGGCTCTCCCATCTTCCACAGGGGTTCTCTAACCCTGCCTCCACAATGGATTTCCTTCCATCACAATCATCATCAGCAGCAGCAGCATAGTTTTTTTGTGTAACTGTTTCTACAGGGAACCTATATTGCAAGAAAATCAATACAGAATTTTGTATCATCTTAAAGAACAATTTTATTTGGCATAAATTTCCATGGATTGCAGGTACTATTTGCACACTGCTTTTCTGGGGTAAAACCATGCTTAAAGCCATTTACACCGACATCATAAAATGGCCCATAGCAATTGCAGCAATACTGTGCTAAAGAACACCGAATCTCCACATTTCCTCGTTTTGGAATATTTAAATAAGGAATTTTTATTTGACTTGAACTTGACAGGATCCTTGTTGTTACTTAGGTGTTTTAAGATATTTGCATCCCAATCCTTACCAAGAGTTCAAGGCAATTAACGAAATAAGAAATTCAAATAAAGATCATTTCTTTAAAAATAGGATCACAATACACTAAAAAATACTAAAGCACATTCACATGAAGAGACAGGGCAGCCAAACAGAAATCCAAAGGAACCACCAAAATGTGGTCGAGCGAAATTCACAAAATGCACCAACAACCCAAGGGACATTTTTGCACTGTGGTGGAAGACCAGCAGGCCAGCTGCATGATCTGTGTCCCACCATTTTTACCCCCTGGTTCTATGACAGTTATGTATGTGAGGCTGTCAAGCAGCAGGAACTGAAGATGGGAATTTCTTAACGAAATACAGTTTCACTGTTGGAGAGGGGATAAAAGCAGGTGATGTTCTTACTGTACAGACACTAAATTTGCTGTGAATATTTATGTAACTGCATACATGGACATACACATATATGCATATATATGGTTGCCAGCTTTTTCTTTCCCCTTGGTAGGGCTCTTTCTGTGCCTTTTGCTGCTAAGTGACAGGCAGATATTCTGCAAATGAAGCCCCTCTGTCCCAGCAGGTGCCATGAAAAATTAACTAAAGTAGAAGTTCTGGCTACCTGGCAGTTGTTAAAGGACCACAGGAAGGCTGGGGGGGGGGGGAAGTATTTTTCTATCCCATTAATAGATATTCTGATATTAGCCTCCATTCTGCATACATGAGGTGAAGGTGTGCTGTGAGTCTCTTAACTAGACTTTCTTTTTTTTAAAAGATGGATCGTGATGCATTACTGCTTTGACTGGATTTTTAGTACTACTCGTGTTTCCCATTTCTGCATTTTCCAGTTCTCATTTTCCATTTGTTTTTAAATTGTATACTTATATATTGCTTTTTAATGATGGAAGATGCCTCTTTACACATTGTTCTTAGCTTTAAGTATTATCTTTTAATGATGTTAACCACTGTTTGTATACTCATTGTTTCCAACTTCAAATATTGTCTTTCAATGTTGTAAGCCTTCTTGGGTGCTTTTCAAAGAGAAAGGCGGAGTAGAAATATTTTAAATAAATAAATACACAGAAGTTTAAGCAGGCTGGCTCCCTGAAAAGTTATGAGAACCTTTTTATCTCCTTAGCTGCAGATACACTTTCAGTCCCCTCCTGATAGCGCCTGCTATCAGCGGCCTTAGTCAAGTCATATATCTAATCCTCTGGTCCTTATTTCCACAACTGGAATAAATTGGACCATCCCAAGAGACTTGCTGCATGAGAGAAAGGACAAGCTATCCTGTCCCCATCCAGAGGAAGCAGCCCTCTATGGAATCAGAACACAGGTCTGTTTTTCTTTCAGTATTGCCAGCTCTGAACAGCAGCAGCTGTCCAAAGTTTTGTGCAGATTTCCACTCTCTCTCTCTGGAGATCCCTAATATTCTCTGATCGTCTTCTACCCAACTCATCAAGCTCATCTCTACTAAACTACTGAACTCACATGTGATCGGATGTGTTCACTGTAGTCTGTAGGTACAGAAGACAACCAGACCAGCAGCTGAATCTTTCCTCCAAGTGATCTGCCTCTATCCCATGCGAGGGCAGCAGACTACCTGAGGGGACCCAGGATGGGCTGTGAGCTCAGAGATAGGAAGCGTTGCTTTTTTGGACTACAGCTCCCAGAATCCCAGCGTGGCTGTAGTTGTAAAAAGAGAGAGCCATTTTTCCATCCCTCTGTGTTGTACAGCACATCTCTGCTGTCCAACTCCTCATGATGACTTAAGATCCGCTGCCCAAGGTGGATGCCTGCCTCTGCCTAACGGTAGGGCCAGCCCGAGGAATAAAAGTGATGTACTGCAAGGGCCCCTGGAGATGACATCCACAAGAAAATAACATGATTACCTACAAACCCACTTGGGCGCTCCTCTCCTTTCAAAATATTTCTGTCTTAGCATTAAGAAGGCAATAGGTCATGAAAAGCAGGAATGTATTTTGACAGACGAGTCACCAAAGGTAGTTTGGTTCCACAGAATCATGAAGGGCTGACTCCCACCATCAGAGAAGTTGCTGGAGGGGCCACATTCCAGTGGTGGGCAGAGCCAAAGGCAAATGGATGAAACTGGGGAAAATCCCTCCACATATTTTAGCTTAAAGCTCTTACCGTCAATAATTCAGCCTCAATGAAGACATTTCAGCCTTTTAGAATGGGAGCAGGAAGCTAGCAAAAAAGCTGGAAACCACCAGGTCATGGTTGAACTGGGACCCCAGAAAGGCCAGATTGGGAGTCCAGAGTCTGAAGTTCCTCAGTCCTTTTTGATTATCTCAAAAACAAGCAAACAAACAAACAAGCAAGCAAGCAAGCCTGCTTTGTGTAGGAAATTGAAAGCATCCACCATAGCAACAGCTGCCCAGCCTCTGCTTCACGGAGATCACCATCACCCTGACTCCGTATAATTGGTTCCATTGCCAGACTGTTTCTCACCCCATCCGACAAACCTCTCCTCTTGTAAATTAAGCCCACTGGATTTAATCCAGTCCTCTGCTCTCAGGCAGCAGAGATGAAGGGCGAGATCCTCTGGATCCTGCCGATTTCTCTAAAATCAACAAGTCCACTCTGCCACACAATTGAGGTATCTACTCCACCTGTTTGGGAAATCCACTGGAACAGAGCTTAGCAAAATGACTTTTTGACTGCAGTTCCCAGAAACCCGAGCCGGCGTGGCCAGTGGTCATGCCAGGAGGGGGATTCTGGGAATCCCTACCCTTGTCCCCAGAGCCTTGGGAATTACAGTCCAAGAGATACTATCCTGGGCTATTTTTTTAGTGCAGGAGAGGGGAGGAAAATCCTGCTTCCGTTGATGTTGGATAACAAAGTATGCGTTCAGTCTTGGCTGAACTCTTGTCTTTGAGAACATGACAGCCCTTCTCTTATTTGAGTCCAGCTGTCATTCCACACACACACACACACCTTTATTGAGGCAAATATATCTACCTCTTTCCATCTCACTCTGCTTCCCAGAACATGTTTATGCTTTTGACCATCTTAATTGCTCCTCTTCCAAACGTTCTCCATTCTCTCTCCATCCTTCTTAAATGGCAGCACCCTGACATGGACACTGTCTAGGAAACTTTGTGGGTTTTTTTGGACTATAACCTCCAGAATCCCTCACCTGACAGGGCCACTGGTCCTGCCAGCTGGGGTGTCTGGGAGTTGTAGTCCAGATGAAGTCTCACACACACCTTCCTTAAAAAGAGTCTGGAGGGTGTACAGGAAACTGCCTTACGTCAATCAGTTTCATTAAGGAGTGCTTCCAAATGGCTGGCTCCCTTCTCACTCTACAATCATTGTGTGGGTACTTATTTTCTTAGTTCATTCATTGTTTAATTTCCTTTCTTCCATTACGTTCAAGACGGCTCCTCTCCTCTCCATTTTGCCCTCAGAGCTCCTGCATGGTAGGGTCAGGCTGAGAGACAATGGGAATCACCCAGTGAGTGTCATGGCTCATTTTCATCCATGGCCTGGATCTTTCAAACCTCGCTCCAGACATGCTAACCACTACACTGCCCGGCTTTTCCCATCCCTTCCCCCTTGCTGGATTTGTTTGCAGAAAGAAAAAAAAGCTGGAAGAAGTGGTGGGGAAATATGTAAGGCTTCCGAATGGAGGATGGCAGTGGGTCCTCCCATAAAATTCAGTGTTTGAGACATAGCAAAAATCTCTATCCAGTAACAAAACTGTAGGATGTTATACGCCAGATTGTATATACTTTTCAATATTTGTTGTTTTTCTTACGTGTCGTCAAATGGTTTCTGCCTTAAGAGTAGCTCTATGAAACAGTGACCTATAAAAGGTTCTGTCATTTACAGTCCTGCTCAAGTCTTGCAAACTCATGTCTGTGGCTTCCTTCACTGTGTACATCTGTCTCATGTTAGATCTTCTTTTACTACTGCAAGTAGTATTTTACTTTTAAAAATTAAAAATGGCATTTAAAAAAAAAAAGGTACGCTACTCAAAAGGATCTGATTTTTGTTGGTTGATTTGGTTTATGCTACTCTGTCCAAGTTGCGCGCCCCCCTTTCAACCTGGAACCTTTCCAGACATGCCCTGCAACCCCCTCTTCCAACCTGGTGCCCTGAAGGACTATGATCGCCTGACGAAGGATGAGGACTGGGAATTGTAGACCCAAGACGTCTGCCGGGCACCAGATTGGGAGGGGCAGGCAGCAACATAAAAGAGACACACACACACATACACACCCCTCTGGCAAGGTTTCCCATTACCTTCCAAAGCACAACCCAGTGGCTATGGAGAAAAGAGGGAAAGCTCCCACCAGGTTTCCCCAACAGTAATGGTTAACCCTTCAAATTCAGTTTCCTGGTCCAGAGCCTTGGAGCAGCCAAGATTCCCTGCAGCTAAATCTGGACTATCCTCTATAAATATGTTGCAAACTGCATTTTTCCCCCTTCAGTCATAATAGCTAGCTGAAACAAGCGGATCCTTTAAAAAAAAAAAGCAGCCATGGCCATAAAGGAAAAAAAGCCCTTTTTTTTCTGAGGCTGCTTCTTGGCAGCCCAAGGCCTTTTGATCACGAGAAGCAACCTTTTCTGGCAGGTACAGCAAAGAAATCCAGCAAAACGCAGAAGGCAGAATCCACTGGGGTAAATTCTCCTGTGTAAGACTCATCAGGATGAATGGGAGGAGTGCAAGCAAATGGAATGATGAGGGCTTAACATGCCCCGCCCATTTCTACCTGTTCAGCCAGCCTGGACTTCTACATAACCTGTTTTTTTCCTTTCTTGCCCTGTTTCCTAGACCCATTCTGCTGAAATTCAGTGACACGATTTCTGTTCACTTAGGACAGCCAGAACACCAGCACTGGGAAATGCTACCTTTGCTACACTACAACTCTCGGAGTCCCCCTGCCAGAGTTCTGGGAGTTGTACCATAAAACCACTACAGTTTCCAGTTTTTCCAGAAAAGACCTAGCAAAACCATGCATTACTAGCCATAGTGATAATGATGATTTATTAGATTTGCATTTGCAATGCATGCATCTTTCTTCTCTCAAACACAGGACGCAAGGCCGCAAAATAAAAAATCAAACAAAACAGACACAGGTAAAACACAAAATGGGTGAATTAAATTTGCAGACTTAATTTATAGTCCACCTTTTGCCTAAAAGTTGGACTCACGGTGGTTCACGGTGAGATTAAAAATACATGAATAAAAAGACCCCCAAAAGTTACAATGTTAAAACACAAGTAAACAAATTCTAATCATATTAAAACTCTGTTGAATCCAAAAAATAATTTTAAAACACATTAATAAAAAATATAGCACCCTTCCCAACTATTACAAATCCTTCTTCTGTTGCTGAAAACCAGTGGGCCAATAACAGGGAGGCAGCCCTATAAGCTCCTTTTGCAGGAAGTTATCGGGCCAAAGAGCAAGCTTGGGAAAAAATCCTGTCCGAAGGCGGTGCGGTAAAGGAAGACCATCTTCCTTAGGTCTCAGCTCTCGCTCAGCTTCAAACCATGGTTTTGGCTTGGCCCGAGTTGTCAGGGAGGAGGAACATGTATTCTTATTGCTTAAAGACCTGGACTTAAGGCCTAAGCAAGGTATCGAATAGCTGAGCCCTCTGGGTATGAGCACAATGTTTTCTTCCACCTCTGCATGGCTTTATTCTCTTAAGTTTACACCTTTCCTTTCCGGGCAATAACAGAGAAGGCTTTTACAAAAAGCAGTCTGAATCTTCACGGCTTCCAGAAAGAAAATGGGCCTTTTCCAAAGAAAACGGATTTCTTAGATGATTATCATCAGCGACAGTCTGGGCCTTCATAGGGAGCAACTGAGCCACAGAACCACGCAGGTGGGGACGATCCCATCTGCCATAACGGTAGCCACGCGCAGCCACTCAGAGGGCAACCAGAGAGAGTGAGTTTGGCTATCAGGCGTCCTGCACTTGCTCCTCACAACATGGTCTCCAAATAGTCCAATCCAGGCCCACATCAAGTCGTCTTCTCAGCGTTCCTCACATGCAATAAAATACCCGCGCCAGGTCTGTCTTCCAGCCGGTTCAGACATTACCGGAGCCAGCGGGAAACCTCCGAGGGCTCTACCGACCAGAAACGCTCGTTGGGACTCGGAGAAGATGCGCAGTTTCTGTCGGAGGGAGAAGCTGCGGAATTAGGTGGGAGCCCCGCCATAACCTGTCTAGTAAAGGTAAAGGTTCCCCTTGACATGTAGTCCAGTCGTGTGCGACTCTAAGGCGTGGTGCTCATCCCCGTCTCCAAGCCGTAGAGCCAGCGTTTTGTCCGTAGACAGTTTCCGTGGTCACGTGGCCGGTGCGACTAGACACGGAACGCCGTTACCTTCCTACCGTGGTGGTACCTATTTATCTACTTGCATTCTTACATGCTTTCGAACGGCTAGGTTGGCAGGAGCTGGGACAAGCGACGGGAGCTCACTCCGTCGCGTGGATACGACGGCTGTTCTTCTGACCTTGCAGCCCAGAGGCTTCTGCGGTTTAACCCGCAGCGCCACCACGTCCCTCTAACCTGGCAGGGGAGATACCTTGATCATGAACCTGTCTAGTATCTCCCCCCAATTCACACGTTCACCTAGGACGCCGTGACTATGCTGGAGGCGAGCCGATCAAGGGGGAGAACTGTTTCCCTATCTAACGTCGCCCCCAAGCACCAGGTTGGACTGACGCGACCGGCTGCGCAAGGCAGCGCTTTCCGTGGACAAGACAGACGCGTGTGTGCCTGCATGTGTGAACCCACGGCCCACCCTTTCCGGAAAAGGGGGGGAAGGGTGGGAGGGAAGGAGGGAGGTTGATTTGGGACCCGCTTCCCCCACAAGGGTGGGAGGCGTCCCCACGTGGGCCTAGCAAGGCAGGAGGAGGAAGCGGGGGAGAAAGGTCTTCCGAACGGGCCACTCCTGCGGGAACCCGAGGTCGCAGCTGCCTCGAGCGCGGCCGGGCGTCGGAAGAGCGTCCCTCGGCGGGCCGGGAGGGCGGGAAAAGGGCCGCCCTGTTGCCGATCCCCGCAAACTGGAGCCCGGGAGGCGTCCGGGGCGGGAGCGAGCGAGCGAGAGGCCGGGCGGCGGCGCCGCCTTCGCCTTTGCACCCAGTCGGCGCTTTCTCTCCCACCCCGCCCCGATCGGCTCCGCAAAGCGGGCTGGCCACACGCGCCGCCCCGGCTGGTGGAAAATAGGCCAGGCGGAGGGAGAGGGAGAGGGAGAGGGAGAGGAGGGGAGGCGAGGACTTCTTCTTCCTGCGGCCGATCGCCTTTGCAGCAACAGCCCCCCCCCACGCCGAGGGGGCGTGTGTGTGTGTGTGTGTGTGTGTGTGTGTGTGTGTGTGTTGGCGGGGGAGAAGGCGGGAGTGGGCCCGTGCCTCCAGGCAGGCAACCAGGAAGGCACGGGAGGGCAGAGAAAGCCAGGCGGTCCGGGGCGCCCCGGGGGAAGAACCGCGCAGCAGCGCCGGCCACAGCAACCACCGGAGGGCGGGGGGGGGGGAGTGGGGGCTGCACCGCCGCCGTCCCTCGCGTCCGCCACCACCGGCCTCGACGCCGACCGGGGAGCAGCCCTTTTGTGCCCCGCGAAAGAGCCCCGGGTGCCGCTCCCGGGGCGCTTTCACACGTGACGCCGAAGAACAGCAGCGCCCTGCCTGAGCTCGCCCTCGTAGGTAGAGGAGAGGGACCGACGAGGATGGGCTGTGGCGCGAGAGAAAGAAAGAGAAAGAGAGAAAGAAAGAAAGAAAAGCCTGCTTTGAGCAGGGGGTCGGACTCGATGGCCTCAGAGGCCCCTTCCCAGGCCATGAGTCTAAGATCCGACGTTGTGCGCACAGCATCCCCGACCCCCGCCCGTGCCCAACACAAGACAGAACGATAAGTGCAAGAAAGCCCACCGTTGGGCGAGAACCCTCCGTTTTGACCAACCCCGGGGCACAAACGTGCAAGCTTTTCCGTTCCTCAAAACACCGCCGCAAGGCGACTCAGCAACCTTTGCGGGGTTTTTGTTTTTTTAAAGTAACACCGTGGGCGCTGCTGCCGCTCGCCCCCGGAAACCCTCCATCCTCCCGTGTGGGTGGCGGCCAGAGACGCCGCGGTCGTTAGACGGAGAGCAGAGGCGCGGCCTGAGCTCGGGGACACGCGCCGGCCCTTTCCAGGGGGGGCCCCGCGAACGGCGCCATGGCTTCCGAGAGATCGCAGCTACTACAAGATGTACTCTGGAGGTTCACAGTGCAAGGCGTTATGTGCCTGTTCACGAGTATGCCCCTCTTGAGTTCCATTGGCGTTACTCCCTGGTAAATGGGATCAGGTGCAGCATTAGAAGGTTTGTAGTGAAGGCAACCTGCGTTGGTGCGAAGCTAAATTGGACCTCCAGGTTCAGAAGCACTCTATCTGTCTACACTCCAGCTGTGAAGAAGCAACCCTATGGAAAATTTGTTTGCTTCAGGGGTGGGCAATAGACAGCGTCCCAAGCCCTGTCCAGCGGTGTCTCCAGTCAGCACTACCCAGCGTGGCTGAGGCTCAGCCAGTGCTCATACCGTCCCTCTTCCCAACGACAGCTCCATAGAATTGGCATTGGGTTCTCAGGCGTTCAGAGCTCAGCTTACTTAACTTCCATCACACCTGCTGCCTTGTGTACTAGCAGACTGTGGTTGGAGAATGTGTAGCCCTCCAGGTCTTGTTATAACGACGGTGATGTGCTGTCAAGTCAGTTCTGATTTACGGCAACCCTTTTCAGAGTTTTCCAGGTAGACGAGGACACTCGGAAGTGCTTTACCCTTCCCTTCCTCTAGGGGCGCCCTGGGACTGTGCAGCTGGCCCAAGGCCACCCAGGCTGGCTCAACTAGTAGGGGGCACAGTGGGGGAATCGAACTCCTAGCTTCTGGCTCTGCAGCCAGATACCTGCATCATGGCCCCAATCTCATTCATCTTTGGTTATGATCACTGCAGATGGTGACAGCAGCCACAAAATTAAAAGACGCCTGCTTCTTGGGAGGAAAGCGATGACGAACCTAGACAGCATCTTAAAAAGCAGAGACATCACCTTGCCGACAAAGGTCCGCATAGTCAAAGCTATGGTTTTTCCAGTAGCGATGTATGGAAGTGAGAGCTGGACCATAAAGAAGGCCGATCGCCGAAGAATTGATGCCTTTGAATGGTGGTGCTGGAGGAGACTCTTGAGAGTCCCCTGGACTGCAAGGAGAACAAACCTATCCATTTTGATGGAATTCAACCCTGAGTGTTCACTGGAAGGACAGATCCTGAAGCTGAGGCTCCAATACTTTGGCCGTCTGATGAGAAGAGAAGACTCCCTGGAAAAGACCCTGATGTTGGGAAAGTGTGAAGGCAAGAGGAGAAGGGGACGACAGAGGACGAGATGGTTGGATAGTGTCACTGAAGCTACCAACATGAATTTCACCCAACTCCAGGAGGCAGTGGAAGACAGGAGGGCCTGGCGTGCTCTGGTCCATGGGGTCACGAAGAGTCGGACACGACTTAACAACTAAACAACAACAACAAAGGCCCTAAAACTAACAAAGGACTAAAACGCACTGAGTTTCATGGAACAAAGTACAGTATATTCGTCTGGCATTCTGAGGTTTCTCCCCTCTGTTTTTGGCTTTTGGGGAATGCCTGGTGGTTTTAGTTAACTTTTGAGCTGGAATAAGAGGGCTCTCTGTGTCATGGTGGAATCACTAAATATGCAATAGCTGGATACTGAACGTGTGAATTAATGGTGTAAGAATCTAAGGTCAGAACAAAGGCCTGCCTGTTTGCACAGGAACCAGCCAGACGTCCCAGCAAGAGGGCAAAGAATAAGAAATGGCTTCTCTAGCACGTTCCCATTCCTGCTCTCCAGTAACTCAAACTGCCCCCAGTAGCGGAAATGATAGGCACTTCTCCCTTGAACTGCACAGGTCTGAACAGCATGGTTTTGATGATACATGGATATTTTTTTTCAATAAATAAATATTCAATAAATAAATAAACATTCAATAAACACTGTGCCCTTGACCACCCAGAAGGCCACCAACCCTCCTGGTCACTCACTCAACACTCTCTTTATCCTTCGCAGTGCCGTGATGCACTGGTGCTGGAGAGCTCAGTTGAAGTTAAAAGCTTGCCCAACCAAGAGCCACAGGCAGGAGGGACCTCAAGATGGTCCTCACACCAACCCAGTCCAGAGCGCAAATGGCCAGTAGCCCTGGGCTGGGTCAGAACCACGTTGCTGCAGCAACCACGTCAACAAACCAGGCTGTGGAATCCAGAAGAGCAACTGCCAGGTTTTGAAGGAAAACAAGTCTGAGTTTTCCCAGGGCTAAGCAGTGGTTCTGGAGGCTGGGTTGCCAACTGCTCTCCTGGTCTGGCTCCTGTGCCTGGAAGCAGCCATCTGACTAGCAGCAAGCCTTCTTTTGAGACCACCTGCAAAGCTGCCAAAGGATCATGTTCACTTCTCACAAACACCTGCTCCTCTCTGCTTCCTCAGCCTCATGGACCACTTTGCTCTCCTTTTTCACCTTTACTATGAATCTCTTTTGCAAAGTGAATCCCCAGCATCTCCCTGGAATGAAGGTTCCTGAGTCAGAAGGGGTTAGTCCTGGATAGCTGGGATGGGCTGAAGGGGTCTCCCTTTCTTTTTCCCACCCTGAGTGCCAAGGACTTGAGATGCTCTCCAGGGTTTGGGGGAGGCAGGTCAATCATCCCAGTTAGCCAGCCAGCCTCCAGAAGCCCCCAGCTCTCTCGTCCCTGTGTGATGGACGGAGCCTTCTAGTCCCCTTTCACATCACAGGTCTGGATCTGTCCCACATCCCATACCCTACATTGGGGGATACCCATTATTGGAGGGAGTGCAACTGGTTTCTGAAAAGGAGTCTTCTTTCTGAGGCCAATGGTGAACAGCCTTGACCCACCTCGTTGTCTACTCTGGAAGAAAGATTCAGCCGTCTGCCCAATCAGCCTGTTGTTCTCCACAGCCCTAGTCCATCACGATCCACCAAACCACACTGGGAATCAAAGTACTTGCCCCCAAACAAAACATATCTAATTCAGCTTCTAGATCAGGGGCTCATAAAGACCTTTAAGGCTCATTACACACCATACGGTATGGAAAGGATTGTCAATGCTATGGAAGAGAACCCTGTAGAGAACTGGTCTCTGTGTGTGTGTGTGCATGAATGTGAATCCACTGTTTATGCATTGCAATTATGTTTGGGGAGGTAGTTGTATTTTTATACATGGATTTTGCACTACACAGGAGTCCAGCACCCTTAAACCCAGCATTGTTGAAGGAAGAAGAATGTAGCCATCATGACCGTGGCCTCCTCCATGAATTTCTCCCTAGTCCCTTTTTGATGCCTTCCAAGTTCATGGCCTTCCTTTTGTGGAGCAGTGGCTGGAAACCATTGCTTGAACAGCAAATGGTATGAACAGTCCCATCTGTGCAGGCAGAATCCTTATTTGAAGAGCTGAAGAGGCGCCCCCTTGGATCAGGTGGAAAGTGGGTCTCATCCAGTTTTGTGTTTCCCACTGTGGTCAAGCTGGTGCTTCCAACAGCTCACAAACTGCACATGGAACCTACAGGGGGAATATTTGGGCTCTCTTTTGGATGGCAACCTGACCGTCTCTCACCCGTAGCTCTGCTGGTCGGTGCTCCTGGGCTTTGAAGCCTGCAATGTAATGGAGGGTCAGAGACCCCTGGTCTACAGCAGGAAGAAGGAATGTGCGACTCTCCAGATATTTTTGTTGTTATTTAGTCGTTAAGTCGTGTCCGACTCTTCGTGACCCCATGGACCAGAGCACGCCAGGCCCTCCTGTCTTCCACTGCCTCCCGGAGTTGGGTCAAATTCATGTTGGTAGCTTCGAGGACACTGTCCATCCATCTCGTCCTCTGTCGGCCCCTTCTCCTCTTGCCTTCACATTTTCCCAACATCAGGGTCTTTTCCAGGGAGTCTTCTCTTCTCATGAGATGGCCAAAGTATTGGAGCCTCAGCTTCAGGATCTGTCCTTCCAGTGAGCACTCAGGGTTGATTTCTTTTTAAATGATATTGAGCTTCAGACCATTTTTTGCGCTCTCTTCTTTCACCCTCATTAATTCCTCCTCGCTTTCTGCCATCAGAGTGGTATCATCTGCATATCTGAGGTTGTTGATATTTCTTCCGGCAATCTTAATTCCGGTTTGGGATTCCTCCAGTCCAGCCTTTCGCATGATGTATTCTGCATATAAGTTAAATAAGCAGGGGGACAATATACAGCCTTGTACTCCTTTCCCAATTTTGAACCAATCAGTTGTTCCATATCCAGTTCTAACTGTTGCTTCCTGTCCCACATATAGATTTCTCAGGAGATAGATAAGGTGGTCAAGGCACTCCCATTTCTTTAAGGACTTGCCATAGTTTGCTGTGGTCCACACAGTCAAAGGTTTTGCGTAGTCAATGAAGCAGAAGTAGATATTTTTCTGGAACTCTCTGGCTTTCTCCATCATCCAGCGCATGTTAGCAATTTGGTCTCTAGTGCCTCTGCCCCTTCGAAATCCAGCTTGTACTTCTGGGAGTTCTCGGTCCACATACTGCTGAAGCCTGCCTTGGAAGATTTTGAGCATAACCTTGCTAGCGTGTGAAATGAGTGCAATTGTACGGTAGTTGGAGCATTCTTTGGCACTGCCCTTCTTTGGGATTGGGATGTAGACTGATATTTTCCAATCCTCTGGCCACTGCTGAGTTTTCCAAACTTGCTAGCATATTGAGTGTAGCACCTTAACAGCGTCATCTTTTAAGATTTTAAATAGTTCAACTGGAATGGCATCACCTCCACTGGCCTTGTTGTTAGCTATGCTTTCTAAGGCCCACTTGACTTCACTCTCCAGGATGTCTGGCTCAAGGTCAGCAACCACACTATCTGGGACATCCAGATCTTTCTGGTATAATTCCTCTGTGTATTCTTGCTACCTCTTCTTGATGTCTTCTGCTTCTGTGAGGTCCCTACCATTTTTGTCCGGTGTCAGTTCTAGAAGGTGTTGTAAGTCTTCATAGGATTGGTCAATTTCAGCCTCTTCAGCATCGGTGGTTGGTGCATAAACTTGGATTACTGTGATGTTGAAAGGTCTGCCTTGGATTCGTATTGAAATCATTCTATCATTTTTGAGATTGTATCTCAGTACAGCTTTTCCCACTCTTTTGTTGACTATGAGGGCTACGCCATTTCTTCTACAGGATTCTTGCCCACAATAGTAGATATGAGAATCGTCTGAATTGAATTCGCCCATTCCCGTCCATTTTAGTACACTGACGCCCAGGATGTCAATGTTTATTCTTGCCATCTCCTGTTTGACCACATCCAGCTTCCCAAGGTTCATAGATCTTACATTCCAGGTTCCTATGCAGTATTTTTCTTTGCAGCGTCAGACTTTCCTTTCACTTCCAGGCGCGTCCGCAGCTGAGCGTCCTTTCGGCTTTGGCCCAACCACTTCATTAGCTCTGGAGCTGCTTGTACTTGTCCTCCGCTCTTCCTCAGTAGCATGTTGGACGCCTTCCGACCTGAGGGGCTCATCTTCCAGCGTCATATCGTTTAGCCTTTTGTTTCTGTCCATGGAGTTTTCTTGGCAAAGATACTGGAGTGGCTTGCCAGTTCCTGCTCCAGGTGGATCGCGTTTAGTCAGAACTCTCCACTATGACCTGTCCGTCTTGGGTGTCCCTGCACGGCATCACCCATAGCTTCTCTGAATTACTCAAGCCCCTTCGCCACAACAAGGCAGCAATCCGTGAAGGGGCCTTAGTGGAGTTTAAATCCAGTACGATGTGTGCAACAAATGACCAAGGATCCCAAACTGTTCCAACAGCAGACTGAAACATGGGGATTCATAGCATATTTATTTGGCGTTCTTAGATTTCTTATTATTGGTTAGGCTGTTTGTCCATCTTGCCCATTATTGATAGTCAGCTGCTCTCCAGGGTCCCGAAACACGTTCACAGCACCTGATACCTCACCCTTGTAACAGGAAGTGACAAAGAGTTTGAAGGTGGGATAACTTTTTAAATTTGTACAATTATAATCCTAGTTTTTAAATAGGGAGCCTTTGTAGATTGAATCTGGGACGTTCTTCACCAAAGCACATGCTCTGCCACTGAGCTATGTTCCTTTTCACGTGGCAGCTAGTTGTTTTTTTTGCCCTGGTATGTGCAAACTGACTCCCATATGGCCGAATTCATAAGGATCCTGCAGTACTTCCTACATCTGGGCTGGTGAATATGGGGCTCTTCAGAAGTTGTTGGACTTCAAATTCCATCTGCCCTAAATAGCGTAGCTAGCAAAGGAAGCTAGGGATTCCACTCCCAACAAAATTGGAAGAGCCGTACATGTCCCCAGCCCTGCGTTACCGAAAGTGCTTTCCATAGACTTAAATAGGCAGTGGCCAAAGTCCTGTTCGGTAAATTATATTTGCATAAGGTTGATGACATCACCAGCAGGGGGAGATTGCTGGTAATGAAAGTTTCTCATTTGGTCCTGGAGCCTGCCTGACTCACACACAATGAGACTGATTGCAAATGACTCATAAGAGCTCCAGAATCTAAAGCTTTGGTAACCATTGAGAGATTGGGACCTTTTTTTTTTTTAATTATGTATGCTGCCCCTTCCAGTAATAATTCAAAGTAATGGTTTCTAAAAAGTTGTTGGCACTATAGCAAGGTGTGGTCCACACATCTTTATAATGAAGAAAAAAAAAAAAAAAAAGAGCAACCTCTATGAGCTTCCAGAGGCATGAACCTTCCATTTTTATTATTTTGCGGTGGGGGCTCCAAAAATAGCCTTTGGGTTCACATACACCCCACGAGCGACTTCTAAATAAAGCCCTGCATCTCCGATTCCATTTGTGTGCTCATTTTAAAAACAGATAAGTTTTGAATGAGCAAGCATTTTTTATTTAATTGACAGCTCTTCACAAAAGTGGATTTAAGTTTCACCCTCCCCAGTCTTTCTGAGTCATCTGCGTACAGCGGGTACTGCAGTGTGATTAGTGGCTATCATGTTAGTCTGGGATGAGGAGATACAGGTTCAGTCAGTCGGTTTATTGTTACGTTCCTTAGACCAATCATAGGAGATACAGGTGGTGGTTTCTACTGAGTAGACGTAAACGCACTGGCTGAAATCCTGTTGGCACACTTTATGTAACATAAGGCTTATATAACATGTCATTGGTTGCAAGGATTTTTTTAAAAAAATTAAACATTTTTAACTTGGCCAAAGTTCCCAAGGCTTCTGTGTAGTCCCTTTTATTCTAAGGAAGCTGTGAGAGCCACGGGACAGAAAAAGGAAGTCTTTAATTACCGAAAATCACTAACACCGGGAGGTCTTTACTACTGGCAACAATTTTTGGTAATTAAAGACACCACCTTCTTGTCCTGCAGTCTCCGTGACTTCCTGACAATGAAAAGGGATTACATGGGAGCCTCATGAGCTTTGGAAGATTAATCAGAAATATTAAATTCCCACAAATCATTGCGGCTACTGACACCAACAAGATTTCAGCTACTGTGTGACCTTGGTTCATAACGTTCCAACCCACCTGAAAGGTTAATTGACCAGCAGACAAGAGGACAGCCATGCACACTACCTTTATCTCATTGGAGAAAAAGCTGAATATAAATTTAATTAATAAACCAATAACAGATGCACAGCCTTGACTTGCCATCTGTCACTATTATCATGGTGCTTCAGCCAGGCAAAAAGGGAACTGAGAAGTTGTAAGCACCACCACACTGACTAAAAATCAGTGTGGCAACCTACATAGTGGCACTAAGCACTTTATGTTACGTACAATGCAAAATAAAACCATTCTGCTGACATTCATTGCTTGATTTGGTTTTAGAGGGAGTTGGTGTGCCCCTCATCTCCATTTATGCCTCATGGGGTACAACAGGAATCAACCCCCTGCTGAATGAAGGAATCCAAATCAAAGCAGATCTGAGATGGTTTCCCAATTTTCTCCTGAATGCCTCCAGTGTTGGTAATTAGATCCGTTGTCGCACTGCTCTAACAGTTAAGAGGTTTTTCCTGATATTCAGCCTAAATCTGGCTTCCTGCAGTTTGAGCCCATTATTATGTGTCCTGCACTCTGGGATGATTGAGAACAGATCCTGCCCCTCCTCTGTATGACTGCCTTTCAAGGTAACTCACTTAATTTGCCCCTCACCACCTAATTTATTTTGCACAGGGCTGCAAGTGCTGATTCCATAAGGCTGATGTTTACCTCGTACTGCTCTCTCTCTCTGTACGTATGTACGTACGTGTGTGTGTGTACACACACACACACACCATAACACAGGCACAAAGAAGACGAGGAAAGCCCTTCTAAAACTGAAGGACCACTTTTTTACGGATCCCCATTACTCAAGTCAGGACAGTGTTAAAAACAATTGCTACATCAAGGGAAGTAGAATTGTGGAACTACTATAACATGATGCAATTAAGGGTATTGCAAAACTGATCCTGTTCCTGCTCGTCAGAGGGAAAGGGGAGGCAGTTAAATCTATAGACCAGCCTTACCTGGTGACCACTGACAACCTGTGCCAGCCTTGCCCAGCCTTCTGAAACACCACCACACTACCTACTCTATCCAAGTTTCAGAGGACATTCCAACCAGAAACTTGGAAAACAAACCAGATATTCTCAAGAGGCTAACCTGCACTCTGTACCTGGTTTTGTATATCCTAACACAAACGAACGACAACAGCTACCAGTAACTCACGTTAAGTGAACATCCATCCTTTTCTGACATTCATCAAGCCTTGGGCAAAACCCCATGTTTTTCCCTGGGGCAGGGGGTCTGAATGGGTTGGAGTGTAGCCCCCATAATGTCCCAGCTGTGCTGGTTGGGACAGAGATTAGAAAAGGTACTTTTTCTTTTCTTTTTTGGACCACTGCCCCCAGAATCTACTAGCCACTTTGGTTACAGCCTGGGGCCTTCTGGCAGATTATGGTCCAAAAAAGGTTAGAGGAGACACCAAATAAAACTTCACACCAGGCGGGTGAGGCTGTAAGCTTGCTACATACATTTAAAATCAGAAATCAGAATACCTGTATGCCTCTCCACTTGTTCTTAAGAGTGCCAGTGCTATTTATAATACCAAGGAGAAGGGAAGGAAATGGAAGCACTCATAGGGAAACCAAACACACTCCTCTTAACTGAAGGAAGAATTAAAAAAAAAAACCACACACACACACAAACTACAAGATACTTTTTGGAAGTGTACATTTTTTATTACTTGTTTCTCATTTGCTGCTGGCTGGAGTTGGAGAATTTTAAACTAGAGATGGGATACTTCTATTTGTCTCCCGGGGGGGGGGGGGGGCAAATACGAACATGGCCGCCACCGGTGGCCCTTTAGACCCAATCCTGAGAACCCGCTGGTCCCCTTACTCCTTGCAGCGCGGGGCACACAGCCATCCTACCTCCAGGACTGTGGCAGTGTGAACGCCCACGGCTGTGCACACTGCGAAGGTGAAGTGGACCGGCCATTTCTGGAGGGTGGATCCAAAGGGCCTGACCACGCGTGGTGGCGATATTGGTTATTTGTTTCCCTCTATTTTAAATTAAAAAGGGGCTAAGGGCGAGGAAACGCCCTAGAGGGAAAAGACTTCCTTATAGTAAATATTCCCTCAACGCTCCTGCCATGGAGAGTTCATCGGGATGGCAATGCCGCCTGGGTGCTGACCATCCTCTCGGAGGCATCTCGAAAACTGGGTGTTTTTTTTTTTTTACAGAATGGCCATTCCCTTTCAGGATTTACTGCATGGTGGTTAGTAGGCCGTCCTCTTGATTTGCCCTAAAGAAGGAAGTTGCCCCCAGAAACCACCCAAGTTTAAAACCTAGCCTGGAATTAAAAGTACTTGTCTATAAATCTGGTACTTTTGCACTCATTCCCTCCATGGGACTTGCAGTGAGAAAGCCCACATGCCCGGGAGGGATACTCTCTGCCTCCACCCCTTCCACCCAAGTCTAAAGAGGAATTGTCTGGAAGGGCAGTCAAGCCAGTTTTCTCCTGTTTAAAAAACCAACCAACCAACCAACCAACCTGGAGATCTGAAGTTGGTGGGAAGGCTTGAGAGCACCCCAAGTCCTTTCTAAGCACCATCCCCTTGCAACTTTGAGACACTCAGAAAAGGAAACCAGCAACAGAGAATGAAAACAGCTTTAGAACAGCTTCCCCCAGTGCCCTCCGCAGGTATTGAGACGACTCTCCCTAGGCAACGTCACTAGAGAATATCCAGCTGATTGGGTTTGAGGCAGAAGCCTTAACAAGACCCCAGCCTGGCTCAGGTAGCCTTTCTTTCTCCGATGTTTTGGGATACAATTTCCAGCACGCCTACCTATTTTTATGGCTATGCTGTCTGGGAGTAGAGGTTCAAAACATCTGGAAGGCATGAGGTGTGTGAGCATGGAGAGGCCGAGTTAAGGAGTGGGGCTCATAACAGCACAGCCAGAGTAGACCTAAGTCTACCTGGCCTTCTTCTTCTTCTTCTTCTCTGAAATGCTGTGAGGTTGATGCTTCTGGGGAGAGACAGTCAGCTCCAAATCTGGTTTCTGTCCTGTGTCATTTGTCTGATCCACCTTAGGGGGCAGGTTGGCATCCTCAGCACTGATGGGGTGGATGATGTGACCAGGATGTGTGATTATTGAGGGAGCTGTCAGCTTCTGAAAAGCACGCCGGGTGTTCCAAGTGGAACCCACAGGTGCATGGAGGCTGCGTTCAAACTGCTGGGTGTTCTCAAAGGGGAAAGGGAGGTGGTTGACCTACAAGGAAGAGAAGATTCACTGTCAAACCAAAAGCAAGAAGGTAAAGGTAAAGGTTCCCCTTGACATTTAGTCCAGTCGTGTCCGACTCTAGGGCGTGGTGCTCATCCCCGTCTCCAAGCCGTAGAGCCAGCGTTTATCCGTAGACAGTTTCCGTAGTCACGTGGCCAGCGTGACTAGACATGGAACGCCGTGACCTTCCCACCGAGGTGGTACCTATTTATCTACTCGCATTTTTACATGCTTTCGAACTGCTAGGTTGACAGGAGCTGGGACAAGCGATGGGAGCTCACTCCGTCACGTGGATTCGATCTTATGAGGGCTGGTCTTCTGACCTTGCAGCACAGAGGCTTCTGCGGTTTAACCCGCAGCGCCACCATGTGCTGTGGTGCAAGGAAGCGGACCACAAAAAGTCCTCTGACAGCTTTTCTCCTACATAGGTCACGATCACTTAAGAGTGAGATGCTTCCTGGGCACAAGGAGGTAAACTGCTCGGTTCTACTACTACTCAGTTTCAAAGGTTCAGGGAAGGCAAAAACCATCGTCAGAAAAAGCTAAAATGAGAAAAAACACATAGTACAGGATGGGAAAGAATGTTCTTGGATGTGAAGCTCTGAAGGAAGGGAGCATTTTAAATACTTAATTCTAGGAAATGCACCTTGTTTTGAGAATTTGAACATTTGTAAGGCTTACAGCTGCTCCAGGGAAATAAAGAGTACACAAGGTTATATTCACACTTTAAAATGCAAATGGCTGAAATGCATATGATTTAAAAATGGCTTTAGTCAGTGGGAGATAGGTACCAATGAGATAAAATGTGTAAATAAATGTGCACATTAGGAAAAAACACATGTAACACGTATGAATTTCAATGTGGGAAGGAAAAAAACCAAGTCTCACAACCCAGTAAGAAACAAGGATGGGAGGAAAATGGGATTCAGAGACAGGCAACAAAATCAAGGCTGAGACATTTTTACACCCCTGCTCTGGATGTAAGGGACCTACAACATCCAAAATGATAGTAAAAGGCACAAGATCAGGACAAGCTTCTTCCTCCCTCCCTCCCTCTCTTTTTGGTAAATATGGCTGTCAGGTTGGATGGCAGAAATTTTGCTTTTTGTGACTGAACAGATAACCTAGTGCACAGGCTTCTGGAAACAGTGCACATTTAACACTTCCTTGAAGGTCAGCGCGGAATTGCTCTCATTTCAAAAGCCTGCTGCCTGCTGGGAAGGACAGCCAGCCGCCAGTTCCAGAGGTGGATCCCTCTCTACTAGGAGAAAAGTCTGAACGCAGCATGAATGCCCCCCCCCTTGTTTTTATAGGAGAGTCAGACAACTAACAAGACAAGCAAGAGGAGGATAAAAATAAACCTACACCATGTTATAATTAAAGCGTCATTATGTAGCACACAGCAAATAAAGGGACAATGATATTTCATGGGAAGAAAAATGAACATATGTGTTGAATGAGTAACATAAAAAAGAAGGATTGGGTGGATCTTAGAACTATAAATGTAACTAATTTATTAGATTTGTATCTTTGGTTTTTGTATTTTGTGTAAACCGCCCAGAGTAGACATGTTCTAGATGGGCGGTATATAAGTCTAATAAAATAAATAAATAAATAAAATAAATAAAATGCCTGCTGGGGCGTCTGAGAAAGAAACCCAAAACAAACGAAGGGCCAAAGACTCCTTTTCGCTGTCATAAGTTCACAGGAATGCACTTTGCACCATGTCCATTTAACACAGCATTACCAATTTGACAACTCTTCTCGTCCTAGGGTCCTTTCAAATATAACTACCTCCCGGCACTACACATTTGGGATCTTCTGGAACTAAACTAGGGACTCAATCCCACAGATACGTTTCCTCCCCCA
Source organism: Intellagama lesueurii (assembly GCA_037013535.1). Classification (NCBI taxonomy): domain Eukaryota; kingdom Metazoa; phylum Chordata; class Lepidosauria; order Squamata; family Agamidae; genus Intellagama; species Intellagama lesueurii. The sequence continues at coordinate 22,079,312 of JBAJHW010000010.1, read as the reverse complement.
TCGTAATTAAAACCCAGAGACCTTTGGGTGAAGAGCAGAGCCTCCTGGCTCAGAGGAAAATTCTCACCTGATGAGCTGCCGCTAAAATATTGCGCTGTTCACTCAGGATCACATGAGGCAGATGCTTGTCTTTCCTTGGCGGTGTGGGTGCTGGCTTGACAAGGAACCTAAAGGAAGAAGGAAAAGGACACAGAAGATCAGCCACAGGGTGGGGGCAGTGAGGGAAGAAAGCCTCACCCACAAACGTACCTCTTCTTCTTCTTCATGCTTGGCCTCAGCCCTGTGCCTCCCCACTCGCCCCATCCTGGGAGGACGAGATCGACAGCCTTGGGTTTACCGGCCTCTTCCACCCGGCGCTTCTCTTTCATGAAGTCTGCCACAACGTTGTCGGTGGCAAAGGCTTCTTGGATGACCTGTCGTTGGTCGGTGCCTGTCTCCAGCTGTAGGGGACAGGATCCGGGGAGGGTCACTCAGAGAAGCAAGAAAACGGAGGGGGCTTTCGGACCAAAAAGGGGAATGAGCATGCGAAACGGACAACTCGGCTATGCTTTTGATGCTTCCCTATTGATCGATCGATTTACATTTTTTATCACTCCCAACTCCTGAAAGAGCCACTACTCTGGGCGACTGACAAAACAAAATGAAATCACGGAATATAATAATAAAAACATCAATGGAAATACAAATAAGGCACCATATAGAATACGATAACTTTCTCTATATAATCTTAAAAGCAAATGTTTGAAAAAACAACAACAGTTTTTCAAAACAGTAAGGGAAAGTCAGGGTGGTGTCTTGGTTAGCATGACAACGTAGGGCTTGGGAGAGATGGGTTTCAGTCCCTGTTGAGCCACAAGAGCCACTGGGAGTGGCCGGCGTGCAATTAAATAAAATAAATGTTGTTCTGGCATTTTTGAGATGTAACACTTCACTTTCTCATTATTCAAAAGTACCAAAAAGAAAGGTTATTTTCCAAAAACACCAGAATGTTATGTGCTGCTGCCCAATAGTATAAATGGATTTAAATAATGAGACCTCGTGGCACAGTGGTTAAACTGCTGTACTGGAGCCAAAACTGTGCTCACGACCTGGGGTTCAATCCCAGGTAGCCGGCTCGAGGTTCACTCAGCCTTCCATCCTTCTGAGGTCAGTCAAATGAGTACCCAGCTCGCGGGGGGGGGGGGGGGAGGCAGTGTGTAGCCTGCATAATTAACTTGTAAACCACCCAGAGACCGCTTTAAGCACTATGGGCGGTATATAAGGAGCACACTTTGCTTTGACTATAAAAGTAAATTAAAAATAATTACATTATAGAAGAAATGAAGTGATCCCTCATTATGCTTTATTCATAATGCAGCTTAACAATGCTTCGAATTATTGTAAAAAAAGAGAATTGATTACATGTACCAAGCTCTGCAAATGCCTGCATCGAGGAATGCGAGCTCCCCACTTCTCCCCACACATGTGTGAAGGGAGAAAACCGAAAACTTTGGGGAACATGGATCGGAATACAAGGAACTGTGATTTGTTCTAGCTATGAACAATGAGAGCAAATGTTTATTAAATCATGCTCCATTTCCACAGCTGGAAGAAACCACCGTTCTTCAAGTTTAGAGACAGCCAAGAGCCCTGGTTAAAAGCACAAGTAGACCGTTTTCACGAGGATTTGGACGACTTCAGCCTAGCCTTCTTCAGGAAACTCTAGGTCTTTTTCTCCCCCAAGGGAGTCTGCTTCCCACATGTGTGGATTCCAAGCCTCCTCACTTGCCCGTAGATCAAAATGGTACAGTCCAAAGAAAGCTGCACTACGGTGGACTCTCTCACGAGCAGCCACCTCTCTTCGTGGTCCTTCCCCCTCCTGATCTCACCTCATCCTGTACAGCAGTCGGCACCAGTGGGCACTGCGCGGACGGAGGCACCTCCGCCAGGATGGCCTTCAGGTCAATCAGGGCCTTGCGCTTGGTTGTCTTTTTGCTGGGGGTCGGTGACGGGCCACCCTCCGTCTGCGGTGGCGGCTCGGCTTTCTCAGGCCGCTGCAGTTTGGGCTCCTGGACCGGGGGCTCATCTTCTGCGTGGGAGACGTCCTCTGACACCAGCGCGTCCACATCCTCCAAAGTGCGAAGGCGCTCTAACTTCTCGCTCAGGAGGGGTCCCTCTGATACAGGGGATGGAGGTGCTGGTCCAGACACAGGACGCCCTATGGGCACCATTGCCTCTCTGCTGGGACCTGCAGCAAGAGCCACACAGTTATGATCACTAAAAATGCGAAGGTTGTTCTGTTGATCGGTAACAGCAAAACAGAAGCCCAAATCCAAAGGTATCTTTGGGGACAATTAAGACAAATGCGTTCTAGCACACATGATTTCAAGTTCTCCGAAAGTGTCCCTTAGGCTGCACGGAAAAGAACAGGATAGGGGCACAGGGGGAAATCATAGAAGTCCAAACATCTGACTAGCTATTTTAGCCATGAGATTTACAATTAAAACTCAGTTTTGGAGACCGAGCTAAAATATTTATCTAAATTAATAGCTCCCATGCTTCTCACTCACACCAGTTCCTATTTTTTACTATCTATCCCAAGGAAGTGCTCTTGAAACTCAAAAAAGCATACACTCTGTTCTGGAAACATCCCCAAATGGTTAACATCTACTTGTGGAGAATTAAGACTGCCTGAGGAGAATCCTGAAAAAAGGCTAACAAAGGCCCATTTAGGCTAGCATCTGGCTTCCAACCATGTGGAAGTCGATGACTCCGGGGCACCCATGAGTAGGACATGGAGGCAACAATCCACTCCCATGGTGGCTTGCCAGTCAGGAGCCAGAGACCCACTGCCTCTAAGCCTGGAGGCTTCCAGGCCAGCCCGCATCAACATCTTGTCCCTTTCTCAATGAACCTGCTTAATCCCTGTTTAAATCATCAAGGTCTGTGACCACCACCACATTATATGGCAGCAAATCCCACAGATTATATGCGTCATACGAAGGACCTTCTCTCTTCTGTCCTGAGTCAGCTGTCATTGGGTGCCCCCGAAACCTAATGGTAGGAAAGGGAAAAAAAAAACTGCACCCATTTTCTCCACAGTTGGTGTAATCGACCAGTGGTCTGCCAGATATGCTGCATCACAACTCCCTCATTCTGCTGTATTGGCTTGAAGGAGATGGGAGTTGAACCTCAACCCATCTAAAGAGCCCAATCTTGGGGAAAGCTAAATAAGTCATATGTTTGTTTTGACTGGTATACAATTTACTTCACTTTAACTGGCAACATTTTGACTTTGATTTTCTTTCTTTTTCTACCCCCCCCCCCCCCCCCGGCTGCTAATTTCAATTATCTGTTTAAAGCTTATTAGCCAATGGGACATTTTAAAAACATCTTTACCGTTCTTATCTGTGGCATTATTTTTTCACATGTTTCATGAAATTCAATTCTATCGTTTTCATGGCTTCACAAACGTGTGTATTGACATTCAGATGTTTACATGGCTTTTTCTGTTGTACTTGTATGTGGATACCTTGTGACTCGGGTGAGCCACTTGAAAAATATTTGGAAATGGGGTGTATACACAAACACACTGATAACACAAATGTCATGCTTTTTTTAAAAAACCCAACAACCTGAAATGTCTACAGTTCTGGGACAGCTGACCCGTTGCAGGCGTTCTTGGAAGAAATTGCTAGGCTGTATCCATTTCAATTGAGGTTTAGGCCACAACATGGTACTGAACAGCCCTGGGTGCCTTGCAAAGGGATCTCCTATGGGAAGCAACCCTGCTGATCCTCTTGGATCTTTCTGCAGCCTTTGAGAGCCTCGACCACAGCTCTCGGGTTTAGTGATCGGGGGCTTTGTGCTTAGCGGCTCAAGTCCTTTCTTGATGGCCGACCCCAGATGATACAGCTTGGGGATGCTATGTTCACCCCTTTGGATCTCTGTTATGAGGTCGCCATCAGTCAGAACTGACTTGGTGGCACCTTGAGCATCTTCCCAATACTCTTTAACATCGTTATGAAGTTGCTGGGAGAAGTCATACGGAGATTTGGAGTTTGCTGTCACCAGTATGCTGATGACACGGTCTCGCCTTTTCTTCCTCTGCAGGTGATGCCGTACAGGGTCTTGAGCACGGCTATCATCTTAGAACTGCAGAGTTGGAAGGGACCCTATGGATCACCGAGTCCAGCCCTTGTCAAAGAGGCACAGTGGGGAATTGAACTCCCAACCTCTGGCCCCACAGCCAGATACTTAAACCACTGAGCTATCCAGCAGTCGTCAAGAATGGTCTGGACAAGGGCCAATAAACTGAAACTGAATCCAGATAAGAGAGGGATCCTACGGTTAGGAGGATCATCAGACCAGTTGAAGGGAAATTTCCCTGGCCTCAGTGGGGACATACTCCCCCTGAAGGATCAGGCCCACAGCCTGGGGATACTCTTGGACCAAGGACTCTCTATGGAGGCTCAAATATCTGTCGTGGCCAAGAGTGCCTTCTGTTGACTCTGGCTGATTGCCCAGTTGTCCCCCTATGTGGTAAGAATTGGCAAGCAACAGTGGTTCACAAATCTTGGTGCACCTCCCTCTTAGTTTCCATGCTCTATTCAAGGTGTTGGTTATGACTTATAAAGCCCTTAAGAGTTTTTAGGACCTTGATATCTGACAGAACATCTCTCCCAGAAATCAGTTATCTGTCCCACCCACTTCTCTCAATCCATGTTGTTAAAAGCTGCTACACTAAGGGAGGCCAAAAAAGGTGAATGATCGTCTGTCGTACTGCTGTACGATTTTTGAATTGTATTTTTTTGTTATTGTGGGGTACTGAGGGTTGTGAGTTTTAATTTTGTGTGAACTGCTCAGTTGCACTAATGGAATGGTATATAAATCGGACAGATAAAGAAATATTTGAAGATGTACTTATGTAATGTCATGAATCTTCTGTAAAGTCAATTTCATAAAAGTTTCTCTATTATAAAATGGGATAAAAATCAATTTTATTTGGTACGAATTATTTTTATTCTATTTGTTTTATGGCAACTCTTTCTCATTATTAAGTTTTTAATTACTAGCCCATATATGATGGCATTTGTCATTTAATATGCCTGCTTATAAATGAGTTTAAAAATATAAAATATTTATACAAAATTCTGCAGAAGAGAAAAACAGCTCAGCAAACCTACATGCAGATCTGGATCATCTCTTTAATTTGCATTATTAATTTTGAAATTCGTATTACTGTCATGCATCGTATTCAAGGGGTGATGCAGAAGACACAGAAAATCACACAGGTGAGATAAGCCTTCACGGATCTGACGCAAGCTGTTTTGTGCCATTCCCAAATCTTAACAGGCATCAACCACATGTATGTTCAAGTTCATCTTCACAGCCATAAGGCTTAGATATGTTTTCATTTGGCTATTAATTTTAAACCTGAAGATTCAATAGGCAGGTGGTGATATTATGGTGCAATAGAATGACTAGATTATATTCCCTATATTGAAGTACCTCTAACAAATATTGGAAATGCAAATTAAAAGAAGGTAGTTTTTATCATATGTGGTGGACTTGTAGGGAAGCTAAGAGCTTTAGGAAACTAGTCCATGAGTTTTTACAAAAAATGTTATCCTCTATAATTCCATATGAACCTGAACTGTTTTTGTTGAATATAATACCAGATTTGATAGAAAAAGAAAAAAGATACTTGATCATACGTGTAATTACGGCAGCAAGAATTTTATATGCCAAATACTGGGGGGGAAAGAGGAGACTCCAACAATCCAGGAGTTAATAGAAATATTTTTTGAATCAGCAGAGATGGATATTTTAACTGAAGTATTAAAACACAAAGAAATTGTTGAGGCTAGAAAAAAGTGGGAACCTTTGTATAATTGGATGAGAGATGAGAACATGAATGGGTTAAAATTACAAGAAAGAAAATTTAAGATACCATTTTAGAATTAAAAGACTTAGAAAAAAAATGGTAAGTGTGAAATAAGTTTAGTTAGAAAACATACCGGCAAAAGTAATAATGATATATATTGTTCTCTATCACATTCTGTATTTTTAATTTACCCCAGTACCCTGTTCCAAATCCCCTTTCCTACGATTTTCCCCTACCCAATGGAAAATGAATAATAAAAAAAGAATGAGTAGATTATATCCCCCCCCCCCAATTCTTTTGAGTTTCTTTTCACTGGCCTAAATCTATTCTTAAAAAAAAAAAAAAATCTTTACCCCATACTGATGGCTGACGTTCCCTCTGATTTTCTGTCCTCCTGCGTGAGAGCCTCCCTCCGTGCGCACGGGGTGGGCGGGGCTTCATTTGAAAAGAGAAGGAAAGAAACTGGCTGCCCCTGCGCAGCCCTGATGGAGCTCTGGGCGAGTGCACGCACGCACAACTTAGAGGGAACGTTGCTGATGGCCATTCAGACTCCTTTCCATTCATACAGATCTCATAGGAACCTTCTCTATATTATTGTCATAATTCTCAGAACTCAACAAAAAGCAGAACTTCTAGATGGGGTTAAGTCACACTGCCTACAATTTCAGAGTTTTGAATTTTTACTTAAAATTCTCCTTTTGATACACAGAAGTAGAAAGAGACTCACAGAGGAAAACAGTTTCAAGTTCCCCAGACAGTCCACCTCCCCCTTTTTTTTTCATTAGCTGGTGCTTACAGTCTCAGTAACTCACTCAGAGACATTAGTAGTATAAAGAATAAAAATGTTTCATTACTCACAATTGGGAACAGCAAACAGCAAATAAACATCTGACAAACTGACTTCAGCAGATGAGAGGGAAAAAGAACACTCAGCAGAGAGGTGGGGTGCTCTCTGAATTCAGAGACGGGAAGGAATGCTTGGTTTGTGCTGGATAGATTGATAGGCACCCCAGCTCAGAAAGGTCTCTTCCAGCCAAACAAACTACAGTCAGCATGCAAGGTTGTAAAACTCCAACACCGACTGCCTACACCCAGCCATCCAAGCTTACCTTGCGGCTGAACATTGTCTTGTAGGTCCCGCCGGCGTTCAGCAAAACTTTGCAGCAATGCTTCCTCCTCCATCACGGCTGGTTCATCCTCTGCCTCACTCTTTGCGCTGTCTTGGGATGGAGCTAGCCGGTTCTCCTTGGACTCTGTGCGACTCTTCCCCAACATCCAGGGGTTGTCTGGATCCATCCCACCATCATTCACAACGTCTGGGACAAGACCGTCCTCAGCTTCAGAATCATTGCCCCCTTCCTCACTCTCTGACCCCGGGGGCACTTTCTGTGTCAGTTCTTTGTTTCGGGCCAGCTGCTCTTGCATGGCCTGTCTGGCCTGGGAAAGAGAGATGGAGTTAAGAGTGGTTTGTTTACAGGATATGAAGAGCTCAGAAAAGGTGTGTGGGGGGGATGCCTTTACTTATCACACCCACCCACCCTAAATACGAATGTTAAAGTGGTTTAAAGGCACTTCTATGGGAACAGCCCAACCTCTGGGGTGGATGGTTGCCTAGTCTGCTTTATTCCACTCTGGATGTTTCTGGAGCACAAACGTGTTCTACTCAATTTCTACTCATCGGTTTGTGAACATTTCTGGTGAAATGTCTTGCATTTCTCCAAGTAAGAACTTTTTGTATGCAATATGCTCTAGCGTATGCATTTTTTAAAAAAAATCTTGAGAACTAAATTTCAAAATGCAAAAATAATAAATATAAAAAAATGCAAAACCCACAAGGACCTTTGGGCTTCAGCTTGTGTACGACGCTACGGAGTGTCAATCTGGTTAGCTTGGAGTAAAATGCAAACCAACTAGATTCCTCTCTGATCCCTACCGAAATATGAAAGAAACCTTTCTTTAAAATCTCCACCTCCACTTGAAATTTTCTTGGGCACCTGCCTTAGTTCAATAACGTTAGGAGAGTTGGAGGGCCGACGACCGTACCCCTTCGGAGGCCACTTACCTCTAAGTTATATTTCGCCATGACCACGGTTGATCTGGCCCACTTGCCCTTGTTCTGGTGTTTCAGGCTCATTCTCTCCTGTTCAGAGAAATAAGGATGATGTCAACAGAGGGGAATGCATGCCCTGCGAAGCCAAGGAACCTCATTTCCACATCACAGGAAGAGGACAACCACTGACCGCTATCCGTGCTTTCTCCATCTTCTCCAGCTCCTCCAGAGCAGCTTGTGGGTTGGTTTTCTGCAGCATCTCAAACTCCTGAAGCACCTTGCGTCTCTTCCCTTTCCTAAGCACTTTGTGGTACCTTTAGGGAGAGAAGAATGGCAATCTCACAGGCTCGGCTGAACCAGCACGGAAAAAGAGGTTCAAGTGACCTGCAAGGGTTCCTGATTAAAGGAAGATTAAAAAAATAAAAATTAGAAAGCCAGGAGAGTGCAGCGGTCACAGCAGTGCCACAAACCCCATGGCTCTCCAGATGCTGCTAGACACCCACAGGCAACTTCCTTGATCACTGGGAGGTTGTCTAGGCTGGTAGGGACTAGAACCCCACAATATAACTGGAGAGCCACAGATTCACCATCCCAGGACCGAAATGTCAGTCAACGATTTAAGGACTTTGCATTCAAATCTCTACAGAGGGTGAAGCTTACCAAATAACTTTGGACCAGCCCCTCCCAGAACTGCATCAAGGAAAATGAAGACGGACCCTCCCAGCATTCTCCCAGGTGTTGCTGTCCCACCCGCAAGGGTGGTGGGCTCCTTGGGGGCAGAGGACGCTGGGAGTCTCACTGCCTGCTGGGCTCTACAGAAGGCCCCTCCCGAAGAACTAAACTCCCAAACAGCGCCACAGCAGCTTCTTTGTTTTTGAAAGTAGACGTACGGCGACGGACGTAAATGAATCAGAAAGCTGCAAACTTAGGTTTCTGGGCCACACCTCCCAGAATTCTGCCTGGGGAACGCCTTAAGGATTCTGGGGACTGCAGTAAAAAAATACTAAGCAGCACACCTCTAATAGGTACATGCGTCTCCTGCATGGAGAGAGAGGATCACGCTGCACCTCCCCATCATGCAAGCGTTGAAGATGGGGAGCTTGGGGGAAAAAAGAGTCAGAAATTCTAATTCAGCCCGAACTATTGAATAAGCAGGGATTCACACCCAAACGTTTAAGGATTAAGCTGTGAAAGTGTAGCTGTGCATGGAGAATCCATTTTATTTCCTTCCCCATTTGAGTTTATGGCCTATTTCATGCCCCTCTCCAAATGCAAAGACATGTGCAAATTTTGTCAAATCTTTCTTGAAAACAAACTGAAACCAAGTTCTTTCTGATCCCTACATCCCACAGGTCCATGAGGCACCCAACTCCTTCTGTAAGCCCTTACTTTTTACTCTTGATCTTCCGCGCACGCCGTGCTTTAGCCTCATAGTAGGACTGCAGGGCCCGAGCCCTCTGGAGTTCCATCCGGCGCAGCTGAGCCTGAAACGCACACCAACAGAGTGGAGGAGGGCTGGACAGAAAGCTGGACAGGACAAGGCAGAGCCAAGCCCAGGAGGGTGGGCCAAGCGCGGAAGGGGACAGGGTTGGGTGGGCGGGGACTCACCTCTTCTAGGCTCATGGCCTGCAGAGAGGCCTTCTCCTGGGGCGTCAGAAGGGGATCCTTCACCGGCTGTTTCGCTTTGTGGAGGAGGCTGAAGATCTCCTGCTCGAGGGGCGTACGTGCCTTAGGAGTGGCCATGGAAGGAAAGACAAGTGTAAGATCAAGACAACGGATCGCACAGATTTGCTGTCTTTGAGAAGCAGGGATCCAACAGATCACGGTCCCAATAAAAATGATAATGAGGTGCCCTCAAATCAGTTCTGACTTATGGCAACCCTCCCAGGTTTTCTAAGGTATTAAAAAGCCGCTTACCGGTTGCTCCTTAGGATGGTGCTCTGGAACCACGCGCCTCGCCCAAGGAGGCACAGGGAACGTGAGCCCTTCCACCCACGCACCCTCCGTGGGATCTCAGGTGCTCTCTCTGCACAGGAGGCACCGCGAGAATTCACTACCATTGGCTCTCCCTTTAATTTGGCTGAACATCACCATCAAAAAATGGCAGCCCTGTTTATTCATTCGTCTAGTCGCCCCAAGCACGCCTTATTCAGAAGGTTTCTATCTGCCCCTCCTCCCTCTTAGGGGAAGCAGGGCTCTTTTCACATTTATTTGCTACAATTATATTTTGCCTCTCCACCTGTGAACTCACGGTGGCCGACAGGGCCCTCCCTCCCTCCCTCTTCATCTTCACCCTAGCACAGCAAGGTAAGGTAGGTCAGACTGTGAATCAATCTTTGGTTGGTTAGGCGGCGATGACTTGTTCTTGGCTCCAACTCAACCCTCACGTAGGGGTACCCATTCCACCAGCCTCTCTGAACTATTTCCACCCCAAACCATCGCTGTGGGTACTTTACACCTTCAGAAAGGGGCACCTAAGCTTGCTTCTTCTTTCCTTTTTTCCTATGCTGGGGAAAAGGTTTTCAATAACGAATGGTTACACTTACATTACAACCTTGCTGAGGATGGCTCACAAATGTTTCTAATGCAGCCTTCTAACTAGTCAGCTTACAGGACCAGACTGAAAATGAGAAAAACTAGGGTGTTTTTTTTAAAAAACTGCAATTCTCAGAACACTATGTTGGATGGTGGTATTCCAAAAATTATAGTCCAAAAAACTAACTTTCCCAATCTCTGAGGCAGACTTATTTCATTTCAACAGAACAACATCATCATCAATTGAGGATGACTAGTTCCTGGAAATTTTTGGCTTGGCAAGGTATTACACTATATGAATGAGCTGGTCCTGCCCAGAGGATTTTTAATATACTCCAACTCACACACTGCTATTTCCAGATACAGCATGTTGATCACTGTTAGAGCAGACCCACTGAAATCAATGGGATTCACCCTGAGGAATGACTGACTTAAAACCTTTCATTTTCAAAAACTTTAAATGAATTCATCTCTGCCTGGATCCTTCCTAATATTCATTGGGCTGTATGCCATCCACATTTTTCTGTGGCACATCAGAAGAGTCACCTCTTTTTAAAAAAACAGAAAGATGACGTTCCTCGGAATTCCCAACAAAGGTAACACAGTTCTTCCACCTCCCAATACCAAGAGAAACATGACAAGTTCTAAGAAGAATTGGCACTCCACAGATGCAGCCAGAGGGTGGCTGCCTTGGTACAAAGGAAGACGTACACAATAGAGGCTCATGGGAAGCAAAACAGTACAACATACAGGAAGGGTGGTGAAAGAGAAAGCTGTCGAATGGGCACAGTAATTGGAGGAAGTGGTTTGTTACCATCTTGTTCTTCCACTCAGCACTACCAACTAGCAGTGTCACATAATGTAAACAACAGTTAAAGAATTATAAAAAATGTAACAATGAAAACCACACATTCTTGCATCAATCTTAAGCCTTCTACTCTAAAAAAATCTTGAAGGCAAGAGTGGGAAACATGTTTGCAGACTGCAAATCCCACTGTCCCTTGCTAATGCCTATGTTAGCTACAGCTACGTAATCAAATTTGCAGTAACAGCTCACCAATCTATGGAGGGTCATGCATTCCCCAACCCCTCCCGTCAGCAACCTCCTGACTCCTCTGAAGTTGAACGTAAGTAGCATGAACTACATCTTTTCTTGGAAGTAGGCCTTGATATATTCAATGTGGCATGTTCCCAAATAAACATACATGATTGTGGCATCCTGCATCCAATATCCTACGAAAGCTGGCGGGATGTGGAGCCAGAGGTTGGGAGTCTGATTTTCCACTGTGCCTCCAGGGAGATGAGCCAGCCTGGGTGGCCTTGGGCCAGCTGCACAGCTCCAGGGTAGCCTCAGAAGAAGAGAATGTTAAACCACTTCTGAGTATTCTCTACCTGGAAAACCCTGAAAAGGGTCACCATATGTCACAATTGACTTGACAGCACATTATTATTATTCAAAAATGCCAGACAAAGTCAATCAAAATTATAAAAACATTGACTGGTATTATCTAACAGATACAAGCTTTAACAAAAAACCTAAGTATCTGTTAAATATTGGTGCAGTATATCTGCTGTTCCTAATATTGCCGGTTTTTTTGTAGCTCTGATGGTGTTATTTCTGAGATCTGCAACTGCTTATAATACTGCGTGAAATTTCTTGATATTGTTCTCAAAGCCCCAATGACTACGGGGACCACTGATATCTATGGGATCACTGATGAGACTGTCTCATCGACAAGCAAGATGTTTCACTTGCCAGATCTCTGGATATTGTTAGTTTTCCAATTCTTTATTATTAGTAGTATTATTGATAATTTAAGCAAGACGTCAGAAGTCCAAATCAAACCCTCCAGCCATTGGATGATGAATGACAAAAGCTGCAATAAAACTGGCAATCCAGTTTACCCTAAACACCAAGGCAAGAGCACAGTGTTGCAGCTGGATCTAGAAGGGGCGCCATCTTGAAAGACCAACCTGCCAACTGCTGATCACTTCCTCAATAGGTGCAACGGTCACACTTTCCTGTTGCAGTGGGAAGATCAACTGCTCAGCACGCCTGTTTTCCTGCACCACGGGGTCCCATTTGGCCAGCGCTTGGGATGTTTGTGTGTAGGCAGCTTCCCTCACCACCTGCAGAAAAGACAGCCTGTCACTCTACAACTGTACAACTATACCGGATGGTGCCTTTACTCCCTTAAAGAGATACGGGAGCGGTCTGAATTTGGAAACACTGCTTTCGGAATCTGCCCTGCAGAGGGCTTCTTGGGTTGTAGTTTTTTTAAAAAAGCAACTTCTTGGAATCATTCTCTTTCCTCAACTATGTGCTCCAGCATGAACTACAAGTACCCACGCCTGGTAGTAATCAAAGCCCCTGGAACTATGCATACATAAATTCATAGAGAATAAAGCTACCAGTGGCAACTACTTAGAATGGATATGCTCTAGTCCAAGTAGCAAACTTATTCTGCATGCTAGATAGCAGTATCACATGCCACTAAATGCCTTTAAATTGGTCCAGTAAAATTATTTTTTGATCTTGTGAACGGGAACGTTTTGTGCATGGGGTCATACCTTGGATAACATGGATAGATAATTCTGTTTTTAAAAAGTACATAGGAATGGTATCTGGTTTTATTATCATCCCTTGCTACAAAAGGATGCATGATATTCAGAGTCCAGCTATAGAATTGTGTCATTTTATGCGTAAGGCGATGCCTTCCTGGATTAAACACAGAAAGACCTTGATCTGGATCCGACCAATAACCTGTCTCTACCAGCACCCCCTTCCTCACAACAGACAACCAGGTGCCTCCGTGGGAAGCCTTGCAGAAGGACAGGAGTGCAAGAGCTATCACCCTCATTACTTACTGCTTTTTATTGCGATACATAATTTATAAGGACAGTAGTGATCTTGGGAAATCCACCCTGAGCCAAGTAGTGAGGGAAAACAGTAGCAAACTGCCCCCTCAAAAAAACTATTGCACCCCTGTATGTTAAAAGGACCTTTCGCCACTCTCTCGTTTCTCATGGTAACTCCTCCCAAACATTCTAAGGCCAGCTTCTCCTCCAACCAAAACTACTCCCCCCCAATGTTTACCATTCAATCCCTGAACTCACCCGCTCACTCTCCTCCTTGCTCAATGGGAGTTCAACAGCCTTCTTCTGCTGGGCTTTGTTCAACTGTTTCCGGATGGGACGCAGAGCTGACAAGGCAGAGGCCGGCTGCAGCAACTCCGAGAGGAGCACTTTGTCATCAGCACCTATGACAAACGGTAGCATTTAATAACATAGGAACACAGCAAGCTGCCTGGCATCAGAAGAAATTTTACTTACCCTAATGTTCTTTGCTCTGACTGGTAGCAGCTTTCAAAGATTTCCAGCAGAACGTGCAATGATTTTTTAAGACTACAACTGCCAGAAACCTATAGTAAACATGGGGAGTTGTACTCCAAAAAAATAAGTTATGAGTTCTGCTTTTCCATCACCTGCTGCCTGATCCTTTTACTTGGAAAAGGTGGGAAGAGAGCTGGAAATGTTTACATCTGAAGAAGGCACTTCACTATTGAGTTATGTTACTCAGGATTTTAAAGAGGCAGATGGGTGGTGTCCTGGCCTCCCTCCTAGCCATGTTGATAGGCAGCAACGACTCTTATCCATCCCAGAGATGACCACGGAATGAAACATCAGGTGAAAATCTCTCACCTCCACCAACATCGAATTCAGAGATATGCCTGCTTGCCTCGGACCTCTCAGCTGCTCGTCGCCTGGAAGAAAAGGACCAATCAAGTCAGGAATGGAAAGGGATGGCTGGCTAAATTCATTCTTCCAGTTCTCCTCACTATGATGCCAACTGGCCCTTTACCTCTTCCCTCCAGATAAAGCACTGAGCGTGTCCACAAGCTGACGGTGCTTCTTTGCTGTCCCTTCATCATTGGCCTGGAGAATAAAACATGGTCAGCTTAAGAGTTTTTAATATAACCCACCATCTAACTCTAATTTAATATAATACTTCACTGCACTTAATGGCATGAACTTTTAAAATTAAGTTATAGACTACCTTACATCCCTTATTGGAGGAAAGTGGGATACAGAAGGAGAGCGAGCATGACCCAAATTCATCAATGGCTGAGCCCAAGAACACATGAAGATTTGGACCAGTGGTTTTCAGTCTTTTGTTCTACAGCTGTTTTGGATTTCCACTCCCAGAAACCTCAGTCAGCACATCCAACGATAAGGATTCAGGGAGCAAAATAACTGGAGGGTCAAAGCTTGAAAACCACTGATTTGGATAAAAAATAACTAATACAGGAAGATCATCTCTGAACATATCATGTGCATGCTATCACAGTCTTAATATATAAAAACAAGGAACTGACAGTAAATAAAAGCTGATTTGCTATCTGATCAGAACACAAATACTAGACCTGGAACAGGAACCAGTCTCAGAAGAGGACCAAAACAAAATAACCAAAAGCAGAGGAAAAAGAAGCAAAAGAGAAGTCATGATGCAGAGATCCATAGCGTGGAATTAAGAAATGAATTTCAAGTTTCGCTTCATAGGCTTAAGACAAAATCTGCTTTTTTATTCTTCCAGTGTTTGCATCTTTATCTATTTTATCACGTCGGCTGTCCATTCTTTATTAAATGCTGCACAGCAGCTATTTTCATAAGACAATTAAGGCAATAATTTAACAATAGCCATCTTCCAGGGATGATCAACGGAAGGCCCCAGTCCTGGGCTCACAGAAAGAGGCATTCCCCGGGTTGATGAGCGCAAGGGGCTCATCCCTTGGCCCCGGGAGGGAACGGGACGAGCCCTCAAGGAACCCCTAAACACCTTTTCGTTAAGAAACACAAGGGTTACGCGTTCACCTCCTGCTCCTCTTCATAATCGCTAATGGGCGCCTCGTTCTTCGATGGCTCGTCCTCTTCCACAGCCGCCATCGAGAGGAAGAACTCGCCTCACACCACCCACGAACCCTTTTCCTGCTTGTCCCAGACGCCACGGAGCCCCCACGTGCGGATCCCCAGTCTGGCAGAACGCCGTAAATCCCCCCCGCGCCGTAAAGTGAGACAGTACTTCCGCTTTCGAAGCGAGAGACTTTTGCGGCCTTTCCTTTTCCTAACTCATCACCCAGCCATAGGGGGGCGCTGTTGAGCTGCTTGGAGATAATTCTCTCAAATATATGCAGATTTATAATAGCTCTCAGTCTTTGCCTTTTGGCTTATATTTAAATAAATAAATAAAAAGAATTGCAAGCTGTTTCCACACCGAGTATTACTTAGCCTCTGGTCTAGTGCTACTAGCAATTTAAATCAGAAGGCGTGGTTTGCCAAAGACCACGCCCCCTAGATGGGCGCGGCTTATCAGAGCCAATGACGTGCCTGCTTTCTTCGGAAGACCCCTCCTTTCTCGTTTTAATCTATTGACGTAAGAAATCCGGACTACTACCTATATTCAGGTAGCGGAGATGGAGTGGCGCCCCGCCCTCCATGAACTTTTCGACTGACGGTGAGACGGACCAATAAGACGCCAGGACAGGATCTTAAGAGGCGGGCCTGGAATGTGAGAGAGCCAATGGGAAATAAAGTTTATTTTCTCTTCCAAAAAAAAAAAAAAGAAAGGAAGGCAGAGTTTTCCTTTTGTAAGGTACCCTCAGGTGATTCACCTACGGTCACTGGAAGAGGCGGGCCAGCCACTTCCAGGGAACCGGTGCTCCTTTCTTCTCGCCTCAGACTCCCCACGAAGAAGGAGGAGAGGAAAAAAATAACCCCCGGCGCCGCCGAGCCTCGCCCTCTTTCCCTCTCCCCGCTCCTCGCCCGGGTGTGAAGGAAAGGCCGCCCAGCCTATCAAGCCGCTCCCTTGTGGGTTAAGGCGGCGCTTAAACACAGGCTGGCCAATAGGAAGCCAGGCTCCTCCCGCCCTCAGCGCTGCTCTCTCAAGAAAGCGAGGGGGGGGGGAAGGCCTTGGGAGAAACCCGGCCTCGGCCCCGGCGGCGCTGAGCGGCAGGTGAGCCCCAGAGGCCAGCCGACGGGGGCGGGGTGGAAGGGAAGGGAAGGAAGACCCTCCCACGAGCCACCCATCCCTTCTTGGACCAGGGGGTGTGGAGGGGGCGGTCTCCTCGCCCTCCCCAAGCGGCTTCCCTCGAGGGAGGGGCGCGCGCGAGAGACCTGGCATCGCTCTTTCCTTCCCTCAGCCGGGTGGTGCATGGGCGTACGAACCCGTGCGAACCGCTCCCCCTTTTCCCTTCTCCTTTCCGACACCCTTCCCCCCCCCCCCCCCGGGAAGCCGTCTGGGCTCGCGGGAGAGCCTTCCGCCGCCTGGCCCGGTGCTGCTTGGGTGCGTTCCTTGAGCGGTGGCTTCTCCACTTCTTCGTTTCTCCTTCCCCCGTCCTTTCTGGCGCACGTGAGAATCCGGAAGACGCGTGTCAGGTGCGCCTGATTTCCGTGTGTGTGTGTGTGTGTTGGCGGGGGGGATCCTTTCGTGGGTGGGGCGCAAGGTCAAGGAGCGCCCAGCGAGAAACAATAGGCTGCAGCCGCGCTTGGCTTAGGCGAGGGCTTGGCAGCCATCGGGTTGTAAAAAAGGGGTGGGTGGGACCTGGCTGTCTTTATTAAATCTTCCTTATTGATATTGTTGTTTTGGAGCGGAAAATGGGTTGGATCGGGAGGCATAAGGGAGTGAGTGATGAAAAGAGGTCTTCGTCTTATAAAGGCATGCCTTTAAATAACAATAATCGGCCACGTAGCAATTGTTCTTGTTTTACTGCTCTTATTTATTTGCCTGGGTAGAAATGTAAACATAAAGCAGTCCGTGTGGGAGAGAGGCGAAGGGAAGGATCTAAATCTGGCAATTGAACCAAAATAAACAAAGCAGGCCTCTTGGGCGGGTGCTTTTTAATCGGAAAGAAAGGCAGGGACTCTCAAGTGTCTTCACAGATGTGGATGCCAGGACGAGTGATAGACTGGCTTCCCTGCTCCTGCATCCAACCCTAAACATGCCACCTGCTCTCCAAGGAGAGAAAAAAGAAGGAAATGGCACATGATGAGGATCTCCTGCTTGCTCTGACTGAAGCAGCCCTCTTAGGAGTCTTCTGTCCCCAAGTCATTACAGGCTAGAATTTTTACTCTATGTAATAAACATGCTTTAGGGGGAGTGGCAGAAATTGGATGGTGGTTTTCTTGAATGACTGCTGATGAGGTTGCAAAAGGTGGTTAGAATACTGTTTTTATAAATCGTTTCTGACGTGACAACACTTGAGTTATTTCTGAGCCTTTTGGCCAGAGTCCTGGGGAGGTCTCTTTCATTTCCACTACAATAATGGACTAGCTTTCATGTTACGTTGTTAGATCTACTCAAAGGAACTTTAGACGATATAAAAGAACAAAGAAAGAAGGAAAATGGGAAAAGCTGGCTTTAATTTTAGCAGCTGTCGGTTCTTCTGTAGAGGTTGGGCGGGGTTTGTCATTCTGGAATAAAGCACTGAGAAAATATTTTTTTATTTGCTTTGATAGAAGGTCTGGGTTTGGTCCTGGGGCTTCTTGCTACAGAGTTCTGTGCCTTGTAGGATGCAGACTATTAATATAATCAAAGATGTGTATTTTGTTCTGGAAATCTATATGGCATTGTATGATGGTTCCAGAGATACAAGGCATATAAACTATTCTTTCCTTTACTCTGTCTAGTTCACATTAACATGCCATGTCTTCATGCTGCTTCAGTTTTCAGAGCCTGCATGTTAGTTATACTTGTTGGAGAGCTTTTCCCCAGGAACGTTGACATGTACCTTCAGATCTTGACAGGTCATACTCCTTTAGGTTGCCACACCAAGGGAAGCCAGAAAACTTCCACCAGAAATCAAGCCTTCTTGGCTGTGGCACCAGCCCTTTAAAATGAGCTTCCAGTTGAGCTGTGCCTGGCTCCCTCCCTCCCAACCTTTAAGAGGTTGCTTAAGACAATGCTCTTCACAGAGGCTTTCCTCGCATGAATTAACCACTTTGTGCTGCCTGTCCAATTATGGTTTGATGCTGTTGGTCTGTTTCTCTTATGATGTTTAGACTTGATTTGATTAGTGTACTGTCATTTATTTCTGTTACTGTATTTGTTTTTATTTGTCTGTTAACTGCCTAGAGTAGTGTCTGTCGCTTATCAGTGGTATAAAAGTTTAATAAATAAATAAGTAAATAAATAACTTGGTGAAGGGGAAGAATCATAAGGAATACAGCCATCGACAGATGTGTCTTGGGGCCCTTTAATCTCATTTGACAAAAGCCAGATGCTGATCAACTGCAAAACACTGGTGCTACATAGATTTTACTGCCATTGGAGGTTATGACACATCATATTGTTTGCTTCCTGTTGGGCAAGCGTGGTGCTTTTGTCACTCATGAAGGTGATATGTAGTGAGTGGTTAAAACTACTAGGATGTGGGTGTGCCAAGAAGGATATGTTCCATGTCATTATAGCTTGGGTATTTTTTTTAATGTAGCTCTAATTTAGTAGCTGTGCTGATTGATTTTTCTGTTTCTGATCTCTCCAGGGGTTGAGGCTGGATTTCTGAGGATGGTGTGTGCATCTTGGTGGCTTGTGTGGAGACTGGCCATTGCTCACCTACCGTGTCTTCTGTGAAGATTGCAGCCATGTCTGTGATGATAGCAAGGAAGAAGGTGACACGGAAATGGGAGAAGCTGCCGGGAAGGAATACATTTTGCTGCGATGGGCGTATCATGATGGCCCGACAAAAAGGCATCTTCTATCTGACCCTTTTCCTCATTGTAGGAACTTGTGCCCTCTTTTTTGCTTTTGAGTAAGTTCACTGTGATAAAAAGGAAAAAAAAAACTTCTTTGTGGGGATGTTTCCATTCATGGGGTTAGTTGGTTGTTGGATCTCCAGTCCATATTCTAAATGGGTTGGAATGGATGTTTTTGTTCTTGTAGAGATCTTATGGCTTTTAGAGAGTCTGTAGAGATGAGCACTTGCCCTGAGTGGTAATCTTGCCTCTTTTGGATGATTTGGTGAAATATGTTTCCTTTCTGGAATGCCATTGTCTTCAGAAACATAGATCTGGTGTCTGCTATTGTAGGGGATGAAAGGAAGCAGTGATTGGTTTCAGTAATTTAATCCTGAAAAGTATTTTTGATGTTGCGCCTATAATACTTAATTTCATATTCATCAGTTTTTAAATTTTGACACAAGCTAGGTTATCCTGTCAATTTTACACAGTGCCATTTTGCCTCAGTCTCATGTGAGGTGTGAAGGATTGAAACACTTTGGAATTTACAGGGCCCTGTTCTAAAGTGCAATGTTTGCCCATTACTGTGATTGACAGAAAGGATATGAGGTCGGTCTTAGAGGTATGCAGTTCTCGTTATGGAACAATCATGAATTGCTATTAATTGGATGCTTCTCTTCACACACAGTATGAGTCACATTTGAAAAGATACTCTGTTATGGGCTATAAACTAGAAAATAGTGTAAGAAAAGATGGCACTGCAGTTTGCTCTCTGCCAGTTATGCTTACTGCATCATTTCTGAGAACTGCTGGCTTGCTCTTGAAATGAATTGTTCATTTAGTGAGTGGACTGTTTGGCAACACAGCTGTTCTGAAGCTCATCCACTCATCTCGGTGAACCTTGTCGCTTACTCAGGGCAGTGGCACCTTGCTGAAAGTTGAAATTAGGATTGCCCCTTTGGAATTTTGCTTTATAGTGTTACAGTTTAAATGGTGGTGGTATATACAAAAAGTGCATAAAGTTAGTGAGGCTGGAAGTTAATTTCTTCTCATGTGAATGCACATGAAGACGTCTAACTTTAATATGAATGTTTTACTTAGTTGGTATGAAGTCTGTCTAGGAAATGTTTAGTACCTTATTTCAGGAGAGGACGACATCTAAGTCGATCATTGGTATACACAGATTTAGAAAGCACTTCATATCATTAGCAAGCTTGTTCTAAATTGGAGCTTAAACTTGGTCCAGTGTACTTTCTGTTCTGAATGAGCTCTCTAAAGCCACTCCTACAGTACGTTCATGTGTGCGTTTACAGTATTTGAAAGTTTGACTGCTTTATTATGATAAATAAATCATTGTAGAAGAAGTGGTTAACATGGAACCATGGTGTAGATTATAACCATGTGGTTTCATAATCCACATATATGTCGAAAAAGCCATACTATAGGCATGATACTGTCAGTCAATAATCCTGGACCATCGGTGGCCCAAGTTACCTTTCTGCATTCCTTTATTGGCCTGTGTTACCTCAAGTATATAATGGGCTCCTTAGGGCATTCATGAGGGTGACATTCATGAGGGTAATTGAATGATTCATCTGGCTTCTACTCAGTAGCTGTTGAGCAAAACTGGTTTGTGTATTCACAGCTTTCTTCCTGCCAGCTCACCTTGTGCTCAGGCAGCTGCTATAAAGAGAGGTGGATGAATTGGTCTGTGTTTGTATTTCTGATCTGTGTTGATTTTCAAAATCTGTCAACAGCTTGCTTTGACTGTAGTTCTAAATGTAGTATAAACAAGATTGACACAAGTATCCTAAAAAATTTACCTGTGAAAATAATGCTTCAGCTTTGAGGTATAGTGTAGATTTTGTTATTAAATATTACAGTGGTTATAGACTGCTTTCCCCCTAAGCAGATGCAGGCATACAGACAGTTTTCTTCCTGTTTCCCCTAATCCTCACAGCAGTCTATGTCAAGGTAAGAGATGGTGACCTGCTCAGGATCACTTGGTGAGCCTCATGGCTGGGCAAGGACTGGAATGTGGTTTTCCTGAGTCTTATTCAGACATTTTAACCACAACAATTTGGTTGTACTATCTTTAAAATACAGTGAGAAGCGGTTCTCCAGTCCTGAGCTAGGAGTGACAGTTGTCAGACCTGGCATAACAACAACGAGCTAGAATATATTGTGATAAAACAGAAGGTATATAGGACCCCTAATTTTCTCATTGAGGTGATACTTATCTCAGTTTTCTAATAGGTGTTTGGTATGTGAAGGGTAGATTCCTGGTTGAACATTATCAACATTTTTCAAGCTGGTAAAACATTTTTTTGTGTGTGAATTGGTTTTCCATAGTCCAGGAATAACCTTGTACGTGTGATTATGTAGAAGGCAGTCATTCATTTGATGCTTCCCTTGTGTGTGTTCTGCTGCTCCTTGTCATCTGTTCTACACCACTACCTGGAAAGTGAAAGATAAGAATGGGCTTGCTTTTCTGTTTTCCATCCAGACATTCAAAACAGAATTATGCTGGTTACTCCAGCACTACCTATGTACACACACTGGACATTTTGCCTTAAAGGGCTAGTAATTCTTGAAATTAATAAAAGAGAATGCAACCTCATGCCATATGTGTATTTGCCTAGTTGGTGATTCAAGAGTCTAAAAACATTTGCTGGTGTATGAAAGAATATGCTGAAAAGGGGGCTTCTGATAGCACAACAGAAAAATGATTGAAAGGTGATTGTGTGTATAGTCTCCCTCTTTTTCTTTTTTGATATTATAAACTTCATAGTTGTGGAATCAGACCTCCAAGCCTTCCTTTTTTTCTCTTCTACTTGTCCTTTGGTTACTCCTTGAAAAGCGGCTCTTGTTTGTTGTTAGTTCAAGGTCTGTTCTCTCTTCCACTCTCTAACATCATTGGTTTCCTATTGCACTTCTCAAAGCAGCCTATTCTGTTCTGATCACCTGTAGTGTAGGGGAGTGTTTCTAAATAGGGAAACAGAAATTTGAATCCTGTTGCCCCTTGATACTTCTCTTGTATTTGCCCAAAGCACTGCTGAATAAAATCTTGGCAGGCACCTCTTTACAGAGATACAACAGTTGAGGTAAGAACATGACATTGTGAAGGAGAAAATCAAGAGCTAGTGTACATAATTATTTAGCAACCGAGTGTTGATTTTGTTACAGCTATCTAACTTATGGGTGAGGGGTATTATGATAGTGACTCTTCTTCTGGTGGAAACAAATGAAAAATGAAAAACAATATGAGCTTTATTCCCAATTTAAGTGGAGTTATGAATAAAAGTCTAGAATGTTCAATGCTTGAGCCTTGCTTCTAAAGAAAACCAAAGCAATGCCAACAGATTGGCAGAAATCTTAACAAGATTCATTCAAGGTGTTGTTGAAGGACTCTTTGGGTAGAGTGGTGTTTACTGAATGTTCTCCTAATCACAGTTATATTGTGTTTGCATATTTAGAATTGAACTGGGGCTAGAGAGCCATGAAAGAGGTCATTTTTAGTCAAATATTAAATTTGTCTGTAAAAGGAAATTTCTTGGCGAGTGGGGCATTTTTTGATGTGTGTTCTCCTGACAAACAAGAGCAATGGGATGTAAGACTTATTTACCTACAATATTTGAATGCCTCCCCATAATTTGAAGGTCTCCAGGCAGTTTACAGTAAATAGGTATACACTTAGGTATTTCCTGACCTTTGGTTTTGGACTTCATCTCTCAGACCCTTTAAATAAGATGGTCATGGATTGTGGGAGGTGAAATCCAAAATATTGGGAGAATTAATGTTTGATTATGATTTAGATATAAAAATGAATATAGGAACAAAAGCAGCTAAAATACAACAAAAAAGAAAACATGTAGCAACTTCAGATTTAAAAGATAAGAGTTTAAAGCTGTGAGGCCAGAGAAGGTGAGTTATTTAAAAAGTCTGGGTGAACATGAAGGTTTTTCATCTGGCACCGTCATGCAGGCATGGCATCTCTCTGGGAAGCTCTTCCTTAAGTGGAACTGTTGAGAAAGTTTTCTCTCTACTAATATTTCTCAGTGGACCACTTAAGAATAGGGCCTCTGGCAAAGATCTTAAGGTTCAGGTGAAGCAAAGGTGGCCTTTCAAGGTAACCTACCCTCAGGGCTTAAAATATTTAAATGGTTACATTAAATTAGCCTAGAAATGAATTTTGATGAAACATAGGTATATTATGGTCAAACCATCCATTAGGGATCTGATCTGGCAGCTCTGTTTTAGATTAGAGCAGTTTGTGCTTAAAAGACATTCTTCGATCTGGATTCGATCTTACAACTGCTGGTCTTTGACCTTGCAGCACAGAGGCTTCTGCGGTTTAACCCGCAGCGCCACCACGTCCCTAAAAGACACTGAGGTCATCTCAATAGGAACGTAACTAGAGCATGGGTAATTGTGATCAACCTATCTCTGTCCAAGAGAGGAGCTAAAGGAGTAGCTGAAGCTGCTATGAGGCACAAAGCTCTCCTTGGCCTCTAAGGACCAACATGTACCTCTTTACAGCAAATCTGATATTTTAGAGCAGGGGGGAAACTACCAGAAAATGGATGGTGGCAGTGGTGGCTCAGAACTGCCAATGGATCTTGGAAGGCCATATCCTATCATCCCTGAAGTACTTTTCTTTAAACATTTTCTAAATTTAAACAGGTTACTTATGACTTCTAGTGGCCCCAAAGAGGGGAGTGCTGGTGGGGCAAATTATGGTAAAATTATCCCCCTGCTTCCTAGAGGGCACAGAGGGATTTTTCTGGGCAAAACATTAAAAAAAAATAAGTTTAGTTGGTGAGGCCAGACGTGCTGATGGCTTGTGTGGCCCCATGGGATACTCTTTGCCCACCCTCTCTTTGAGAAGTACAATCCTACCTAGAACAAGCTGGATGCTGTTCACTTCAGTCAATGAACAACCAACTGGCCATACTTTTTTGTCTAGATTTAGGCTGTTCACTCTTGTCTAGTCCATTACCAGGCTTAAGACACTGGTGATACAATCTTCCAGAAGAATTTCTGGAACAATTCTACTATCTTATCTGATTTAGCATGCTTATATAAAGCATTTAAATGTCCCAACAGCCCATTGGTATTTGAATGATAACATTTGATTAGGAAGAATAATAAAGCACACTTAAGATGCTTTAATATGTTGAAGCAAACACATAGCTTTATGTCAAAATTATTTGTATTAGAGAGTATCATTGATTTTTTGAAATATATTTTCCCTGCATCACTTTTATGAGAAAACTGAAAACTGTTTGCACACTAACTCTGGCTAACTATACCTAGTTTGCATGATATGCTGAGGTTGTCCACTCATCTTCCAAAAGAATTTAACTCTCTTTCATGGAAATCACTGGGCTACTTCAGTTTCACCATTATTTTTAATTGCACTACTATGGTATTACCTGCCTAATTTTGTTTTGCCACTCATTCTTTGTTACAGATGCATTTCGTTTCATTCACAAATGCGCATTTTTAAGAAATGGAATTTTTTCTATGAGTACAGTAACTTGAAGAAAAAAGCTGTTTGGCCTTTGTACATAATCCAAATACAAGAGTGGGTAATACACTTTTAGATAACTAAAATATCACCAACAGAACCTAGCCTTGGATTCTTGCAGGAATCTTCATTAACATTTCAGAGCTGAGAGTGGTGCAGAAGAAAGTTCCAAAACTCTTGGCTTGATACATGTGCCAGGTTCCTCTGTTTAAAGCACAGGGTGGATAAAAATCAGTGATTAAAAAAAATCTAATTTAAATCACAATTTAAACAAAAAAGTCAAATTTTTAAAATGTAAACTGATTTAAATCAAATCTACCCTGTTAAAGCAGGTTGCAGAGTCAGTTCAGAGGTTGCAAGTTTCAGATTTTCCCCTCTGAGGATGTAGCTTAGAATGTCCTTCCCAATCTTGTTAGACAAAGAACTGCTAGTCAAACTGCTGCGGTGAGCAGTCTTGAGTGATTGGCAGCTTTATGTCTAACAAGATTGGGAGAAATATTCTAATCTGCATCCTCAGGTGTGAAATCTGAAACGTGCCACCTCTGAACTGACTCTGCATGCCCCCCCCCCCTTTTGGAACTTGATTTTTGGAACCTGTTTTAAACAGAAGAACCTGGCATGTAGATCGAGCCATGATTTTGGGAACTTCTGTGTTTCTACAGCACCAGTCTGACTCCTGCAGTAGTCTAAAGCTAGCTTCTGTTTGTGATATTTTAATGGTCTGATAAATGTATCACCTACTCTTGTCTTCAGTGTGGAAGATTAAGCATAGGGAAGTTTTCTGCCTCAGTACTGGTTCAGAATGGCCATAGCCTCTCCTGTGTGCGATGCAAAAGAGGAATACAGCTAGGTGTCATTTTCTTGCTAGTGACACCTCAGAGCAAATCTCTGTAGGATTCCTCAATAATTTCCTGTAGATATTAAACAGAACGAGCAGAAAAGTTGGAACCTGGTGATTTTAATGAGTCAAGCAATAATCCTTCAATCACACCTTCTCAAAATGGTTGTTCAAATTGGGGTGAAACGCCACAAAACTGTACCCCCCATCTCTCGTCCAGGCAGCCTGTTCAGAAGGATGCATAGCTGATGGTAGCAAAAGCTGCTTAAAGGTTGAGGAGAATCAGCCAGCTTGCACTTGCCCTGTTTTTCCTTTGAGGGAAGGAACCTAGGCAGTTTCTGATCCAAAACAAGGGCTGGAAGTTGATGAAATGGATCCAGATGAACTGTCTCCTTTAAGACTGATTGGAGCCCCCAGCTATCAGTCTTTCAGTGAGCTTACAGAGGAAGGAAATGTAGGCCACAAGCCTATAAACAGTTAATATTCCAGCAGACCAAGATAGGTTTATTTGGTAATAATTGAATTATGGTTTCACTTAAAGAAGATGAGACCACTCTTGGGTATTAAAAACCTCTCAGAGCCAGGTGGACATTCCCTTCCTGCCAGCTTTAATAAGCCAGAGGGGAAAGTCAAGTGTACAAGGGTCCGCCAAGCACCTTGTCCTCATGTTCCAGCTGAAAATCACGTGATAAAGCTGTAGCAAACAGTACTCAGTATACCTCCACTCATTTTTAGTGAAATACTCTTGGATTTCAGTTTAGGCAATTTAGCATTTGCTGTTTTCTTGCAGATTGACTTTAGGAACCAAATTAACATTTGGCAAATAAATTGCCATTTGGTGAATGGATTGGCAGAAGAAATAATTCTTGTCATCACTAATGGCTTTGCTTTAATTGTGAAGTCCAAATTTTAATGGTTTTACCCTTAAGTGTCTTCAAATCCATCTGTGGCTCCAAGGATTCTACTATGTTTTCATAAGGCCCAGGCTTTGCTGGAGATGATGCAATGGAGAGAACAATCTCTGTTTTTAATTTTTTTTTAATTTTTATTTTACTTTATTTCCACTTCTATACTGCCCTATTAGTGTTATCACTGTCTAGGTGGTTCACAATATATAATAAAAACATATGTAATGAGTACAATAAACATACAGTAAAGTACAATAAACCCTGTTGCTGGCTAAAACAACAAGGTAAGGTAAAGGTTCCCCTTGACATTTAGTCCAGTCGTGTCCGACTCTAGGGCGTGGTGCTCATCCCCGTTTCCAAGCCATAGAGCCAACGTTTTGTCCGAAGACAGTTTAGAAATACACAAATGAAAACCCGTTTGAACATCTCAATACAATATTCAAACTAGTACAAGGCAGCTTTATATGATTTTGTCTTAATTAGCTTCCTAAAAACAGAGAGGAATAGCGCCTGGCGGACCTCTGCAAGGAGCTTGTTTCAGAGGAAAGGGGCCATGACCAAGGAAGCTCTGTTCCTAATGTTGGCTTTTTTGGTCTCCTTGGATGTTATAATTCTTAACATCAAGGACTGCGAGTAGTGTGTGGGATGGGTAGCTGTTTTATAGAAGAGACGTTCCGCCAGATCTCTTATCTATCACTGCCATGGAGTAGTCACAGTAGTGGCGTCCCACTTGTGTGTGATCTGTCTTGAATTTTCTTCAACTCTGCTTCTACTATCACTGCTTTATTCTTTTCAACACCAGTGTGTGCCAAAGACTTGCAGGAAATTGGCTTGGGACAACAGGGTTCTTGGGAGAAATTGTGTCAACCACCAAATTCTTTTTCTGTTCTAAAGAGCTAGTAGGGCTTTGACAGGAGCGCAACCATACCAGCTGGAAAACTGTATTTCTATTTGGCATGTATTCCTAGATTTGGTGTCTATTACTGTTGTCACTTGTCAGTTTGACTTTGCCCTGAGCAAGGTGCAGTCATGCTGCATGTCATTGACTTCTGAGCCATCTGTACTTATGCTCTTATTCTTTCAGGCAAGGTGCACCCAGATAAGTGAAAAACCGATGCAAAAAATTAGCGCTGTGGATGGGTGTCTTTCCTGGGAGGATGCTTACAAGAGGGGGGAAAAACCACGATGTGTTAAATTTCATCTTAGTGGAAGAATGCTTACTTGGGCCATGTAGCCCTGGTGAACAAAGCCATGACGACTTGCAGTCTGGTCAGCTTGCATCCTTCCTGCCGGTGATTACCTGCTGCAACACTTGTCTGCCTCATCTAGCTGAAGTTGGAAGAGACCATTGAGTAGCTTGGTGCTTTTGCTTTCAACTGTGGAAGCTACAGCTAAGAACTTGGCCTATCTGCTCACACGTTTTTCTGGTTTTAAATTTCTCCTGCTCCTTCGTGCAATAGTGTGGAGAGGGGGAGCCCTACAGGATGGGCATGGCTGTGTTTTGCATTTCTGAAGGGCAAATGCTAGAAATGCAGGCCTCCTAACAGGTCGGTGGAATAGCAACACAGACAAGTAGAGCAGGAGATGAATGATAATCCCCAACACTACGTATTATTTATAAGACTGTGCAAGTGAGTGTGCTGTTTATTGCTCACTGAGCGTTACTTCAGAGTTGAATTGTGCTGCAGCCTCACTGCTTCCAGCAATGTTTTGCGCTCCATTGCAAGTACGATGTGAATGCGTCTAGAGGTAGTTGCTTCTAAGTCATGTGCTCTGTAATTTGCTTATAACCCTTTCAATCTTGTCTATTGCCATAACAGTGATGCCTGCTTGCTGTTTTTGCCAGTGCTGTCTAGCTGGGTGGTGCTTATAGTTTTCAGGGAGAGCTGGAACATGCTTAAGTCAGTTATACGAATAACTCTTGAATATAGAGGACCAATATCAAAGTTTGAGACAGTAAGATACATGTTGAAGACAGCCTATGGGCCACTAAGAGTCACAGACATTTGTTGATTAGCATGTAATATTACATATTTCGCTCAGAGGTCAGGTCTCCTTCACCAGATGGGATAATATTGTCGAGGGACACGTACTGTATACCCATCTGGATATGTGTGTGTTTTCTGACAAGCGATAATAGGTAACAGGCTATTTTTACACTTCACAGCAAAATCAGCAGTCCCTATTTCAAGGTGGTAAAGATACAAAGACCTTTCTCTTTAGGCAAGCTTTCCCTCGGTGACTGGTTGCCTGAGCGGGGTTTTTAAGTGGATTGTTGTGCCTTACTGCTTTGCATATGGTTATGGTGTTGCTTTTGTTTACCGATTCTTAGTTTGGTATTTGATCCTTTTTAGTTATTTGTATACTTACTGTTATTAGCTGAATATTGTCTTCTAATTATGTAAGCTGCCTTTTGTCCTTTTTAAGGAGAAAGGCGGGGTAAAAATATTTTAAATAAATGAAATAAACAGAGCAAACCTGTAAGTATAGCCAGATGGATATCAAAAGCTGTGGTATGTTTCACTAAAAAGAAGTCTTGCCAGAGCACCAAGCTTTTGCATCAAAGCTATAGCTCTAGAAGGGGTTTTTCCTAGTCTTGTCATATATTTCCATTAAAAATCTTGTTGTAATTCAAAGACTAACAAGTTTTATTTAGCATCACCTTTCATGGACTCCAGCCCACGTCATCCGAGGCATGCTGATGCATTTCCACTCTGTATGGCTAAATGTGGTGCCTTCCATTGTAGACATTTCCAGAAGGTAGCTGCATCATTACCTGTTGCAGAAAAGAAAAAAAGTATTGAGCAGGGATGAGGACTCAAGTTGTGGGGCTCACTGTCAAGTCCAACTTAAGTTGCACTGGTGACTTGACTGTTTTTTTTCTCCAATGACTCAGACTTTACTTGTGACTCCGAACCCACCCACCCCTCCCTTTTTTTCTGGGGAAAAAAACTTGTTTTTAATAGGAAATTGGATTTGGGACTTGGTACCAAGGACTCAGATTTGGGACTTGGACCCAAAGATTTGCTAACATCCTTGGTCTTGAGCTACCCACCTTGTAAGATTCCAAGCCAAATAAAACCTGTTAAAGCTTAAGGAAGTGGCTTGTAGTTCACTAAATACCAGCTAATGCCTGTTAGTTCTTAAAATGCACAAGAGTCTGTTTTTGTTGCAACAAACACACACGTCTATCCCAGAAGTCATTTATTCCATTAATGGTGAAAGTGCTCTTTATATCTGAACATAGCTGTCTGCCAAAGTTTGTGGTGCAGCCAAATCAAAATGCCCCTGCATTTAGTTAATCAGATGATCTCAAAGGTTGAGGACAGGCTTTCTAACAGAGAAATGTGGTTATTAAACTCAATGACTAGGAATGTGGATGTTACGTGGCGTGTGGGTTATTGCACTGTAGAGTAGAGATGGGCACAAACCCCTGGTATGTCAGTTCATATCCCCGCCGAACACCTGATTTGCAGTTTGGCACCCTGCCCCCCTCCAGCGGGCGCCCATGCAGCTGAATGGGCGCCTGGTGCAGAGGCAGGGTGCTGAACCATGGGTTAGGTTGGTGATGAACCACCAAACCAACAGTTCATGCCTGGCTCTACTGCAGAGTGTTTTACTGTCAGCTGTGTGTTCATGTCAGGATTCTGAAGAACTCCTATAAGGGACAAAGATCATGACCTGTTCTTTGGTAGCTCTGTTTAAATTGTGCTACTGTTTAGCTAAGTGCCTGTCCTATTTGCCATAAATTTTTGTCACTCAGATCTCCATTCTCCTTGTTTTTTTAGACTACAGACAGAAATCTTCCTTGTCCATTCTACCTGGTAGTTTTGAGGGGAATGTGAATTCAGGTGGTAGGTGCAGCTGCCCCCACCCTTTCTAGTAAGATGGTGTTTCTATTTCAAAAGATTAGTTTTAGTCAGTCAGGAAGAGCATTACAGATGTGTATGTATGGAATGGATCTTTTGTGCCTGGATTTTCCCTCCCCTGTAGAAATCTACATGCAGAATAAGAATGTTCATAATTTATAATTACATACATATTCATAATTCATTTTGATTTCCAAATGTAGAATTTGGGAGTATTTACACAGCAAAGCAGTTGTGAAATTGAGCAGTGGCATTTTCTGCTAGGCATTATTATTTATTTATTTATTTGTTTGTCTGTCTTATTCATAGACCGCCTTTCTCCTGATAAGGAGACTCAAGGCATGCGTTAGGGGACTAGTCCAGTACAGGAGTGAGTGAAAAAGAGGAAACAAGATGGGGAAGAGATTATAGCAACACATGGATTTCTTGAATTGTGCTCCACGGGGAGGTTGTTCTTTCCTGGCACCACCAGCAGGGTAAAGTCCGCAGAGCAACTGTTGGTGTGCCATTTCCTGCTCTTGCAGCAGGGGAGGGGTTGCTTTAGCTGGCAGCTCATGACAGGATTGATCATCTTCTTTCGTTTTTTTGTGCTTGATGTCAGATGCTGCTGTTCTTGTTTTCCTCACACCTTGGTGTGCAGTTTATGTCCCCTGCCCATCATAATGATTTTGGTTTTGTGTGCAACAATACTGTTGAAGTGAAGTTAAGTAGACATGGTAGTGGGCCGCATCTCCGCTTCCTCCCCCACCTTTTTTTTTTTTTAAAGGCCTGGGCAGTAGTCTGAAGGCACAGGATGGAGCAGCCTTTCCGCAGCTGAGCAGGCCTGGGCTTGAGTCCTTCGCATACAGAAGATCCCAGGTTCAACCCTTGTTGTCTGTAGATACAGCTGGGGAAGACTCTGGTTTGAAACCCTGGAGAGCCTCTAAAAGCAGTGAAGCTGGGGAACTGGTA
The DNA here is from genome assembly GCA_037013535.1 of Intellagama lesueurii. Lineage (NCBI taxonomy): Eukaryota > Metazoa > Chordata > Lepidosauria > Squamata > Agamidae > Intellagama > Intellagama lesueurii. Next base: position 22,048,035 of record JBAJHW010000010.1, on the reverse strand, counting down.
GCCCTCTAGATGTGGTTGGGACTCCCGTTTGCCACCTAGCATGTCCAGTGATGAGTGATTATGGGAGTGATTGTTTGTCAACTTCTGGATGGCTGCAGGTTTAGGGAACAGTAGTCTGACCCTATGTAAGTCAGCACCTTATAATCTTGGAACTTGTACAGTGGTGCCTCGCTAGACGATGTTAATCCGTTCCATGAGGATCGCTGTCTAGCGAAAACATCGTCTAGCGAAGCACGTTTTCCCATTGGAATGCATTGAAATCGCTTCAATGCGTTCCAAGGGAAAATGCAGTCGTCTTGCGAAATTTCCCATAGGGAAACCTCGTCTAGCGAGTGAGAGTCCCCATAGGAATGCACTGACAGCTGCACTGACAGCTTTTGACCACTAGTCGGCGCACTCCTATGGGGAAACCTCATCGTCTAGCGAAATTCCCCATAGGGAAACATCGTTTTGCGAAGCGCAGTAGCGCTCGCAAAAAGGCATCGTCTAGCGATTTCCTCGTCCTGCGAGGCAATAGTCTAGCGAGGCACCACTGTATATCCCCTAGGATCTAATGTGGAAAAATGGTGGGATATAAGCAAAATCAATGTAACTAAAATCTCAGCTGGTGGTTGGGAGTGGGTGTTGACAGCTGGCAGAGAAAGGTAGCATGCCTTCTTTCCCCCCTCACACCTTTGGAGCACTGGACAGAATAGTGATGTGGGACCCAACCCGTGTACGTTGCCGTCCATACTGTAATGCTGCAAAGCCAAGAAAGAGCCCAGCACGTTTGTTTGCCATAAGTATATTATACTTTAGACTTGCATCAAACATTGACCAGGTATGAAAATATTGGGTAAATGAATAGTTTGTTATCAGTGCTGTGCCTTTAAAAGACTGTTGTTTGATCTCAGTGCTCTCTGGGATAAACATGTCTCAACATAATGTTTTAACAGTAGCCATGTGAGAGGACCAGAACTGTACTTGCTTGCAGAGGTTGTTCAAGGATTTTTAGGCTCTTCTTAGCAACCAGTGCTAGAATTGAAACATGGACTTTGAAAAAACAAGCAGACATAAGTTTTTGAAAAAGTTTTTAGTGTGCAAAACTATGTGGCAAAGACTTCCTATACTCCCGTAATGAGATTTTGGAAATCCATGGTATTTGGTTTGTGCAGTTGTGATTGTTTTGATTTGTGTGTTGTATGCTATCAAGTCAGAACTTACAGTGACCCTAATAGGGCTTTCAAGGTAAGTTTAGGGACTGTTTTTACCAGTTCCACCCACCACCCCGTGAGTTTCTATGGCTGAGCAGTGATTCAGAACCAGGTCACTTGAGTTTTAGTCCATCACTTTATCTAGTATACCACACTGGCTTAGGGTCTTATTATTCCTGTCCCCATGGCTTGGAACATCAAGGGGGAGAGGCATTCAGAAGGAGACATTTTAAAACAATGACGCTTTTTAAATTCTTCATGAAGTCTGTTTCGGCACACAGCAGGCTTGTCTCTAATTGCAGTCCCTGTGGGCTTCTCTTTTGTTATAGGTGTCGCTATCTTGCTGTCCATCTCTCCCCAGCCATCCCTGTCTTTGCGGTCATCCTCTTCCTGTTTGCGATGGCTACACTCCTGCGGACAAGCTTCAGTGATCCAGGGGTGATCCCACGAGCCCTGCCAGATGAGGCCGCTTTCATTGAAATGGAAATTGGTAAGTGGGCAGTAGCTTCTTCAGGCCTTTGCAATCGTAGTTCTGCTCAAGCAGCCTGTGGATGTGGTGTGCTTTCCTCCGCTGCTTCTGGGTGACTGTGTATGTGTATATATTTATTCTTGGGAACAGGGAAGACTTTCTGCCCAGAGAGATAAGCATTGTATGAACACATGGCTTCCATTTTCAGAGGCAACCAATGGAACTGTGCCTCCAGGTCAGCGGCCACCCCCACGCATTAAGAACTTCCAGATCAATAACCAGATAGTGAAGTTGAAGTACTGCTATACCTGCAAGATCTTCCGTCCACCCCGTGCCTCACACTGCAGCATCTGTGACAACTGTGTGGGTGAGTGATGGGGCTGGAGTTCAGAACCCTGTAATGTCTGTGTTTGCAGCTAGAAAATAAAATTTGTAATGGGGTTCTTCTGATAGGCAGTGACAGAAGCCATGAAGTTTCCTGCCATGGATCATTAAATCCTGTAGTCATGGCACAGGCAAGGAACTGGTGGATAGTAAATCTTTGCCCCTTTGCCTGAAATTTTGCCAGGCATGGTCCTCTCTTTACCTGGAAAGGCTCAGAACTTGTGGGCTTCCCCCCCCCCCTTGTTTTTTGGTGGGTTTTTTTTGTGTGTGTGAGATGAAAGGTATGATTCTCAGTTCCTAATTTGGTGTCTAGGAGGTAGTCAAAGTATGCTGTTATGTGCAACCTCCACACAGCACAATTAGGGCAGTTCTTCCTGAAAGTAGAGCATCAGCAGTTGCGTTCATGGCCGTGACTGATTCAGATGAGAGGCATTGCCCCAGCACTGATCTTTCTCTCCTGTCACCCAGATAACCATGCAGTAACATAAATAGTTATGTGGTTTATAAAAATATGCAAAAAATAAGCTCCCCAATTGCCCCCGGCAACAGGAAGTGACATCTTATGATGTCTTGGAGGGGCTCTTCCAAGGCCAGATGTGTAGGAATTGAAGGGAAAACTTGTTGTTTGATATCTCTTCTCCCTCAAAATGGTGTGTGTGAACCAGTTTCCTAGGTAGCCTAGAGGGTGGACTCATAATACATGTCTGGCGTGTTAGTGGAGTTCTGATACACTTATGTTGGCCTCTGGTTAGAACTGAGCAGCCAGCACAGAAATAGGTAGCTGATTTTCCTGTCTCTCTCATGCTTGCAGAGCGATTTGATCATCATTGCCCCTGGGTGGGGAACTGTGTGGGGAAGAGGAACTACCGTTACTTCTACCTCTTCATCCTTTCCTTGTCTCTTCTCACCATCTATATCTTCTCCTTCAACATTGTCTACGTGGCCCTGAGTGAGTTCCAGCTGGGGTGAGGGAGGGAGAAGGACCCTGTTGCACAAGAGCGAGTAGGCACCTGAGGGGGGGGTGACATTGGTGGAAAAGTGCTGCTGCTCTGGTTGATGACCTGTAAACTAATTACCTTTCTCCTGTCACCCAGAATCCCTGAAGATTGGCTTTCTGAATACTCTGAAGGAAACCCCAGGGACATATCCTTTCCATTTCAACCGCAGCTTCTTTTAATCTACCTGTTTCAGTCAGGAAATGGGAAAGACTGTCTCCTCCTTCTTTAATGGAGGGACAGCAGGGTAGGATGTCTGTAGTGCGGGGAAAGGCTAAGCAGTCTGCAGTGCATGTCATATTCCTTAACTTAGCTGCTCACGGCCCTGGAGGTTTTGATCTGTTTCTTCACACTTTGGTCTGTGGTGGGTTTGACCGGCTTCCACACATTCTTGGTAGCACTGAACCAGACAACTAATGAAGATGTAAGTGGTAATATGCAGATATGCACACTCTGTGGACTCTAATGTAACTAATTCCCCCCCTGCCAAATACGCTCACTGTGAATGCACTCCGCTGGGAACACTACTTAGGGATTCCCATGACAATCTTGAGTTTTGCTGTCTCCTTAGGCAGGAATGGTTCTGTTTCTTTGAAACCGTTTTCAGTTCCCTTGTGTGGACTCAAACCCATCAGGTCTTTGTCTAGTAAACCTAGTAAGTTTTATTCAAATTATATAGTGGATAGTTTCTGTTTTTTAAAACCTTCTGCTCTTTGAATGCATTTGTGGTGAGGAGAAGGTGTACTTCTGTCTTCTTCACTTCTGTTTGCCATTTGGGAGGTTCTCTTTTCCCACTTCCGAGAGCATTTTTTGGGGGGGACAGGACCTTTGATAAATTGCATCTTTCTGGAAAGCAGTTTACTAGGCAAACCAAAGCTCAGCCTATATGTTCATTCAAGCAACAGCATTTGTTAGGTTGTTAGAAGTAAAGAGGCCTTGGCTGAGGTACCAGTTTCTATAGGAGCAAAACTGTTCTGGGAGTAAGGAAGTGATTCTGTGAAGACCAAAGTAATTAGAAAAGCAACAGGTGGCTGGTGCTAAGCGAAATACAGCAGTGGAAACCATTTCCTAAAAACTGTAACATGGTGGATGTTTTTCATTGTTTTTGTGCATGTCATTATACAGAGCATTGCTGCCCTGGCTCAGGGTTCTTTCGGGGGCCCTCCTGTCTCTTCTTGTTCTTTCAGATCAAGGGGTCCTGGACTGGGAAGAACCGTGTGCAGAATCCGTATAGCCACGGCAACATTGTGAAGAACTGCTGTGAGGTTCTGTGTGGACCTCTGCCTCCCAGGTACTGATCTATTCTAAACCTGGATGTCGCACTGCATGTCTAAAACAGGGCTGAGCATCGCAGGGGAGGGAGCTTCAGTGGAAAGTCCCGTGTTTGCATTTAAGGTATTTTCAGCATCTTCTAGGATGGGACAAACCTACTTTCACAGACTAGCATCTCCATTATATTGCTTCTTTTCCCTACCCAGCCTTGCTTCTGATCAGGTTGTAAGGAGATAAGACACAGACTTTGCTGGGCCAGCCCTCTTCCCAACAGAAGGGGTTCTTCAGGGTTGTTGCTTTTTTTTCTTCCAAACTGCCCCCTCCCTTTTTCCTTACAGTGTGCTGGACAGACGGGGCATCGTGCAGCAGGAAAGTGCTAATCAAGATAGCACTGTTGGGTCCGAGCCCAGAACGCAAGAGAAAAGCACAGGAGAAGCTAGTGCCCAGGAAGCCAGTGGTGCCTCAGAGGGTGGCAGTGCCTTTCCAGAGGAGAGTTTGGTAAATATGATAGATGCAGTCATTTTTGTAGCATAATTAGTGTGTGCCTTCTCCCTCGCCCCCAATCAGCACTAGTTCTGTCTTTTTCTAGTGCCCAAGGGTCAAGTGAAGTGGTTGGGGATTTCTCTAGGGAATGGCTTCTATAATGCCACGTGCAAACTCCCAAGGAAATAGGAAGTGGTGGCTTTTCTTTAGCGGTCTTCTGTTGGGACAGTGTTGTGAGTCATCCTTCCTTCTCTTCTTTTTTTTCTCGCCCATGTCAGCAGCCTGTGCCAACATGCAAGGTGCCACTGGAGAAGGTGCCGCTACCTGCTGCTGCAGAACTGTCTGTTCCATCCCTGGATCATGAGCAGACGACACATTAGCCTCCAAAGTGGCCATGGACACTCTTTCTGCTCAGCTTACTCCTGTGAAGCTGCAGAGTTGACAAGGGGGCAGGGACAGCTGGCTGGACAGCAACCTCAAGGTGTTCTCTTCAGTTGTTTGTTCACCAGTGGTTGTGACTCGTGTTTGCCAATGGAGGGATGCCAGCACCCCCCTTCTCATGGATGCTGAGCACCCACTATGCTGCTGAGGGACTCTTCTGTTCAAGAGGCAACCACTGCTGCTGGCTGGGGCAGGCCCTCTTTGCCTGTCTTTAGTCTCAAACACTACAAAGGGTGTGTGCCTCTCTGGCCCAGCCCCAACATCACTGAGGTGTGCTGGGAAGAAGAAAACAGAGCTGGGGACAGTGTTCTGTGCCATCTTCTACCTGTGATTGCAGTGTTGTGTATTTGCCTGAAGTTGGTGGCCAGTGGAGCAAGTTGCTAATGGAGCCACGGCCAACTAGCTTTACATGTAGTATCCTTCCTAAATGTTCCCTGTCAAACCGTGCCATATGGCAGCTTGGAGCCCCAAGCAGTCCATAATCATAAAATAACCAGCCAGGAGAGCACTGATCCTTCTTGATCCCAGGCCCCTGTCATCTTCATATTGAAACTTTACAGTGTAGTATCATTTCCTACTTGGCCTCACTTCCAGCTCTTACATCTTCCTGCCTCCCCAGTCTTCTTTCTGCAGCATTAATGCTTGAATTGGGCATAGTAATGTCTGGTTTGCCCTTTTTCAATAACAGTTCTGTTGGGACAGCTGGGGATTGAGCCACAAGGGAGCAGAACACCTGATAGCACTTGACTGGAAAGGTGATTGGTGCATAGGTCTAGGAGTCAGGCAGCCATTTGGTGACTTTTGTGTGATTCCCAAATATTGTTGTATTCTGAGCTCACTGCTGAGTGATGCTATGGATATTATTTGCCTGTATAGTAACTGCTGTTTCTAGCCCATTTTGTGTCTCCCAGGCCCCTCCATGTAAAAGAGTGGAGAGAAGCTGTCAAAGAATAAGACTGACAGGGGAACTGTGGCTGCCATGAATGAATGGGCCCTGACATGGGTGGGGGCAGCTGACCTGTGGCATTTGGGCAGACTCTTCATTCATAGAACTCGCCTGCACATCCGCAGAAGTCTACGTCTTATGACTCCATTGTAATTGTGCCAATCAGATTAAGGTTGGAGAGTATATATATTTTTAATGCTCCCCTGTAAAAACATCCACCCCGCACATGGAAAATGTTTGCATGGGGAAGAAGAGTAGCTAAAATCCTTCTCCCTGTAATGTTTTCTTCATGTAGGGAACTCTTCTTTTGTGCACAAAGCTGGGGTGCATTAAGAAAATACTTCTTGCACCATGCCGAGTCAAGATGTGTTTTCCTGTCACAGTGTCAGACGTATGATAAGTGCAACAGTTCCTCCTCACTTGAAGGGGGATTAAAAATGGCTAACATTTTCTCCCTCACCTTCAACCTTTCCTGCCTCTTTGGGTGTGGAGATAATCAGAGAAAGAAGAGAAGGTGGGGAGAAAAAGTAAGAATCCCCCCCCCCCGGTTATCTTGACCAGGTTTGGATGTATGAAGTCTTTGTATCCTTGGTTGTCTTGCATTTGCCAAATCGCTCTGTGGGCTGCAGGGACTTTGGGAGATTCTGGCAAGGCACCCGTTGTTGTTTTTTGGGTAGCCAAATGTCCTGACTAAATTTATGATCTCTTCCTCAGCAGAGGTGGGATGGGGGCCAGTATCCTATTGAGCTTCCGCTGAGTGCACCGTCATGCCAGCATTCTCTTATGCTTTGCTGTGGATAGTAACACGTGGGGTTGTACCACTTGCACACTTGTTACCATTGCACAAGCAGTGATCTTCATGAAAAAGAGACTCCGTCCTCCGCTGGCACAACAGCAACATTTGCACATGCAGCCTGATCCTGCATCACTTACGCTGGCAGACGTTTCTGCACAGCAGAGCTCTATAGGATGCTAGCCAGAGTGTTCTTGAGCACATCCTCTTTGCTTGACTAGAATGCCTGTTTCCCCTTGTCACTCGGTCTGTGTGGCTTCTTTCTTTCCAACTGCACATAACGGGAGGCAAGAACAGGAAAACGCGCCTCTGACACTCCTTGCCAGTGTTGCAACCTTTCTCCCCGGGACAAGGTTGAAAACTACTGCCACTCTCACTGTCAATCAACTCTCAACAGCATTGCAACCATCTTGTCTGGGTTGTATTTTCTAATGTACTGTGTCAAATGGCCCTGGGGAGCAGGATGATCCTGGTTGCCTTGAGGCTTCAGTGTTCCCCTCTGATCTCAACAATGAAGGCATTGGAATTTGTTTGGAGTGTGTCGTGTGTGTTGCCTTTGCAGTAGCCTGCCTCTGCCACTAAACTCCTGTTCTCAGTATTGGGCTCATACCACAGCGAGGCCTTTTCTCTCTCCTGCTTCTATATGTGGTTCAGTGTTTCCTTGAACTGCCTCTTTTGCAGTAAAACAAAAGATAGTTTACCTACTTGAGGTATAGATTTTCCAGGGCATTGCCCTTTCAGTACAAACAGAAACCAAACCAAAGGCCATTGATTGTGCCATATCAGCAAAATGGCAGGGATATGCACTGCTGGCCGAGATCAGGCTTTGTTTACAGCATCTCCTTCTTGTGATTTGGTGTATTATTAAAGCCTGCGTAACAAAATTGGGGTAAAGGATTCATCGCACCCTTAAAACGAACAGATATATTTCAGTGCAAGCTTTTGCAGATTTTAATCTAGAAGAAATAAAATCTGTTAGTCTTAAAGATGCCACAAGGCTCTCTGCTTTTGGTACGTATGCTGGGGTAAACCAACACATCTTCCTCTCAAAACCTTTTGAGGAGGGGTTAGGTCGATGAATGCCTAAAATGAACTGGCAGTAATATATTGGCGGAAATCACAGTAGAATAAGTGTCTGCTGTTGGGGCTGAGAAAAGTGCCTGACGTTCTGTAGAAGGTGTTTCTGTATTCCGAGCCATAACATAGAGGAGGCCAGACTTTTGCTATGGGGATAAATGTTTTATTGACACTCTGGATCTGATGTCTAAGACCTTCACTCATTTTGCCAGGCAAAGCATGACATCCCTGGCAGCAATGCTATCCTGATCCAAGTGATGCTTGTTCTTCATAGGCAGCTCTGCTCGTTCAGGAATTGCACACCTCTGCTGGTGACTGGGAAGAGAAAAACAGAGTCCATTCTCTTCCTGGAGGCCGCTGCCTTGAAATACTCTTTGCTAGTGCGAAAGGGGGGGGGGGCATATTTCCAGTTCTCCAGCGCAGGGGGAAGTGGGAGGGCATACGTAGTTGCATTCAATATGGATTGCTGTGTGCCTTGCCGAATAGGCCCTGTTCAGGATTATTTTGCATCAGGAGGACCTGTGAGAAACGAGGCCAATCCTGATTCACCCACATGTTCAGTTGCTCTCAGTTCCTGAGTGGTTGTGCAGCAAGTGCCCCATTATATGTGAGAAGACTGGAAGGTGGCATTACCTAAATATAAAAACCCATGTCTGAGGGTTCTCTGGCCCAGCGAACAGCAGGGGCTGGGCTATAGGAATTGTATTGATCCAGCCCATCAGCCAGGAGCAGTAGGACTGGAGTGGTGATTTTACTCCATCCAAAGTGGAAGCTTATGCTGCTGCACAGCTGTGGCTTCGGGCCTTGAGGCGGGTGGCCCACCGAGAACAGCAGCTTGTGTTCGCATTGAGTGGGTGGGCTTTAGCGGGCGTCAGCCAGGGAGAGAGACTGCAGGCCTTCTTCCAGTTTAGAGTCCTCCCGCCCACTGTCCAGCGCCTCCATCCCTTCAAAACAGCCAGAATCTCGAGGAATGTCCCCCTTTGGCTCTCCAAGGGCAAGTTGTGCCTCCACGCTTCCTCCGTCATCATCGGCATCACTGCTTGCTGCGGGGGGGGAAAAGAAGACACCAGCTGTCACAGGATGGCCTTGTGAACTCTTGTTTGCTGCCTTGGCAGGGATGGGGGTTCAGTGTCCTGACACAGATTTCGTTTGGCCCTCACTGCTCCCCTTGCGGAAGGGTGAGAAACAGTGGCTACAACCCCCTGTGACAGAGTTGAGGCAGGAGGATGCCCGTCATCAAGTACAGCCTCTGTGCAAGCTCCTCCCAGAGCCATATTTGTGAGGATTCTAGCACTGTCTACTCCAGGGAGGTCTAGAAATCCACAAACATCTGGAGGGGGGGTCTCCCAGGCTTGGAGACTATTGGTCTCTAACTGGCAGCAGCTGCTCAGAGTTACACGCAGCATGGATTTCCTCTTCTCCCCTACCGCTTGATCCTATCTTATGGGAGAGAGACAAGGATTGAACCTGCTCCCCTTTGCATCTAAAGCAGCCCAAGAGAGGAGACAATCAGCTGTTTCTGGAGCACTTACTGTCATAATCCAGCAGTAGATCGGCTGCTGTAAGCAGTTTGGCACGGTGCTGTGGGTCAGTGATATTCAGTTCATTCAGGTGGGTCTCCTGCAGTTCTTTGAAGTCTTCCAAGGTTTGGTAGCCATTCAGGAGCAATGTGGAGGTGTGCTCCTGCGGCCGGGGGCAGAAGGTAGAAAGGAGTTAACTCAGTATGCTGGTTAGAATCAGTCAGTTGGACTTATCTGACAATAGGGTGTGGGTTTCGTGTGCTTCCATTATTACCAAAGAAGCAATGACACTTCTCCCCCCATATAGGCATACAATCTATATGAAAGAGATTGGACGAGGCAGGCAGTTTGAGTTATGAAGGTGATAGAGGTTCCATCTGTTGAGGGCTTGCTGAATTGGATCTTGTGGACTTCCTCCTAAACCAAGGGGCCTTGGAAAGCTTTCCTAGTACTAAGAACAACAACAACAGTTTGCAGGGTGTGGAAGGCACTACATAGATCTCCCACAACAAACCAGAGTGACACTACTGCAAGGTGCTTAGGGAAATGTATGCCGTGGCTTGTAGAGCCACTCACCTCATTGTGAGTGGAGTGTTGGGCAGGGGAACTTCCCCCCCCCCCAAATTAATGTGGAACTCCACACAAGGGTGGTGCCTTCTGATACCAGACAGGCCTGTGCAAAAGGTTTTGTTGAAGACCTGAGACGATGCCTTAAAGGAGGAGGGAGAGACAATGGCCCTTTGGGGAAAATGGACAGCCTCAAAAGTGGGTCATAAAGAGGGAGAGGATTTCAGAGTACTAAATGGCAACTTCCTGGATAAATTGTGCCCTTCTACACTTTGGGAATAGACTCTGATCCACTGGAGCACAGCAGCACCACCTCTTTTTGAACATACACAGAGAGGTTCAAACTTACACTTGCCATGCACTTGTGCAAAATGCAGTAGCTTTCTTGGAATACTAGTTAGAAGGCAAATTGCCACATGAATCATACATAAATGAATCCAAAGCCATTAAAATTCAGACTTGGCTCCTGTACCCAAAAACATCCAACTCTCTCAGCAGTAGAAAGCCAATTAATTAGCAAAGCTACTGTGGATCCTTCAGAAGCTTCAAATACTCAATTTTATCGTACATATACATTAGCTTAGACTGCCAGGCTCCTATTGGCACGGTGCAGGGTTGGAAGACCTTTTGCCTCCTGGTTGCTGATGAACTACTGCTCCCATCATCCTTCATCTCCTGTGAATAGGAACTGCAGTCTCTGGAAAAGCAGAGGTTTGCCAGCACTTCCGTGGTGCAAATGAGGTTGGGGGTTAATCCTGCTTGCTAGCATTAGGTCTTCAGTTTCTTAATACATGCAGGGGTGGGTTCTACAAAATAGCCCTGAGTTTTATGGCGAGACAAAAGTCCACAGGGACTGGAAGCAAATCCAACAGTATCTTGTGGCATCTTAATTACCATTTGGTTTTGCATACTTTTGTTTTCATGGGTTTGTCCCAGGTCATAACATATTGTATCTCAAAGCTCTTTGACCCCAACATTCTCCCATCTTTTGTTTGCTACACAACATAACGCACGCCTGCCAAATGAGGATACCATTTCAAGGATCTGATGAAGCGAGCTCAGTGCAACCGAAGCTTAGACTCTTAACAACTGAAAAACTTAAGAGAAACCTGCCTGGTCAAGATCAAAGATAATGCTTTGTCCCCCAGAAAGCTCACAAGAAGCATGTGGACTGGACAGTGAAAATGATAAACCTTTGATCCTCCCACAATTCCTCACATTAACTATGCTGTCTGGAATTTCTGTGTATTAAGTCCAAAATATTTGGAGGGTTAAAGAGGGAGAATCTCTTCTCTACGGTATATAGACCATATATTGCTCTCCAGAGTCTGAAAAGGGGTGTCTTTTCCGGGCTTCCGAGGAAATGCTGAGGGATTGAAATTTGGACCGTCTGTACGTAAAAGGTGCTCGGCTGCTGAACGGAAGCAGCTTTCTTGTTTCACACAGCTGTGTTGCAGGCCTCAGCTGGCAGGGAAACGTCCTTACCTCCAGATTGATGCGCTCCAGCAGTTCATGCAAGGTCTTAGGTTTGGGCCTCTTACTCCTGCTGCGTGAACAGCTCTTCGCTACCAGCACTGGCTCTTCTGGGATGACATTCACGTAGATGAACTTGAAGGAGCCTACTTTGTTGTTCAAGAGGCCCGTCCAGGTGCCCACAGGAGGCTTTGCAATGATGTGGATGACGTCCCCTTTCTAGGCCAAACAAGAAGTGATTACACCTTTCAGTAGCATCCTTCTCAGGCTTTGCCTTTCCATACAAGGCGGCTGGAATATGTGGTCCAACAGCCAGGGTAGCAGGAATAGAAAGCTAACCTCCACCTAATGTACTCTTTCTACTCTGGGTGAAAGGAGCCCACAGGTTTGTTATTGCCCTGTTGTGACTTTTAATCATAGATTAGCCTTTGGCCTGGATGTGTCTTGCCTTGTTCTTAGCACTAACACTTCCTGGTTTGAGATGCAAATTCAAGGCCTTGGGGAGGCAAAAGGCCTGTGATTTCAAGCAGCTCAGTCTTTGAAACACAGAGCTTGAACATCTTATTTCTAAAACTACAATTCCCAGCAATCACAACTGAGGGACGTAGTCCAAAAATCTAAGAATTTTGGGCATTAGAGATGGAGGGTTACATGGCCTGTGGTAGGGGGTTTCCACAATGTAATGTAGGATTATGGGCCTTGTAGTCCAAATCGTCTGGAGAGCCATGTGCATCTTGTTGTTATGTGCTGTCAAGTCTAAACTGACTTGGTATAGCAACCCTAATAGGGTTTTCAAGGTAGGTGAAGTATTTAAGGAGTGGTTTTACCAGTTCCACCCCTCCAGTGAGTTTCCATGGCAGGGCTGGGGAATCAAGCCCTGGTCTCCTGAGTCCTAGTCCATTCCTCTATCCACTACACCACACTGGGTACCATGTGCATCTTAGTGCTGGTCTACATCTACAGTGGTCCAGCATTTTTCATCCTTTGGCAGAATGGATTTGCCTTCAAATACCACAAGGGCTGGTAAATATTTGGACATGAAAGACATATTTGCATAGTAGTGAGAGAAGTCTCTTGTGTTGGAGAGAGCCAGCCATAGCATCATTCACATAATTTTATGGGAAGTGCAAATATTGCCATTGCCATCCATATCTAACCACTATTTCTGCTGGCTCTCCTCCACGCCGTGGCACAAAAATCCATTAATCAGGGAATGATAGGGTGGCTCCGCAAGCCATTGTAACTGGTCGCCCTAACAGATGCCCATCTCGGAGCAGCAACACCAAAATGTTCCAGAATTACCCACCTGAAGTTTGAGAGAGTCTTTGTCGTATGGACTGGGAACAAAATCTGTGTGGACCCTAGCTTTTCCACAGAAAGGGCCGCTGTATGGTGTGGGGCTAGGTTCTTCTGCTTTCTTGCTGTTGTGGTTGCTCCCCATCAATCTGGGACTAGACAGGTCATCTCCTATGATTACAGAGAACAAATTCAAAGAGGGTTCCATTTTCCTTCCAGCCACTAGACACCACTGCTAATTTGGCTTCAACTGACTACCCCCCCCCTCCCCACTTAGCACAACGTCTATTTTTAATTGCCAGCTTTGCTAAGAAAAGGGCTGCCCTTTTACTCTGTGCTTGTGCTCTAAATTAATTCAGGAGCCTGTGTGCTTTAGTGAAGGCAAAGAACAGCTGACTGAGGTTTGCAAGGAGCCATTTGCCTCCAGCAGAGGAGAGCAAAGTGACCTTGTAGAGCAGTGGTTCCCAACCTGGGGTAACCCAGGAGTTCTTGGACTTCAGCTCCCAGAAATGCCGGCCAGCATAGCTAGTGGTGAGGGCTTCTGGGAGTTGCAGTCCAAGAACACCTGGGTTAACCAAGGTTGGAAACCACTGTTCAAGAGGTTCTCGGACCATAGTGCACTGGCCATGTTTGTTAGGGCTGATGGAGGTTGCAGTCAGACAACATTTGCCCACCCTGGTATCTCATTACCTTTTGTCACTGAAACTATATCTTGTGAGTCAGTCAACCCACCTTTTGAGACATTATCACTAACTCTGGGCAGCTCTGTAGACTGCTTGGCCTGTATCCTATTGCTTAAATCCAAAGTGGAAGGGCAGTTGCACAAACCTCTCCCTGTTGTCATGCTGTTTGTAAGATTGGGCCCATGACGGGAAGCCTGCCAAACTGGGAAGGACGCTTATGCTGCTGCATTTAGGGAATTGGATACTGGCCTTCATTTCCTCCCCCGTCTCCTAAAATGTGTACCATCTTGCCTAATGAGACATTCTGAAGAACTGAAAAGCTTTCCATCTTTGTGACGACTTTAGTAATCTAATTTGAATGCAATACAGGACCCTGAATTTGGAAACTGCCTCATGGAAATCCCACACACTTTTTCTTCTGCATCTGACAAATATTGTTCAGGACATTTTGCTGGGTTGCAGTCCTCATTTGCCTCTGCCAGCACATCCAGTAGCGAAGGATTGTGGAAGATGTAGTCCAAACACACCTGGAGAGCCACAGGTAATCCCAACCCTTTGGTTTGGCCCTGAGAAAGTAGAAGATGCTGATTTCTCCCTAGATTACCAAATGCCATACTTGTGGGGCCTGGAAGGAGAACTCCTTGGATATGTTAAGGAAAACAGATTCCTTTTTCATTTCTGTTTTATCTCAAATCTCCCACGATGGGAGTGAAGGCAACAGTGCACCTTTCAGCTGTTGCTGGACTCCAGCAATCATCACATCCAGACACAAGAGCCATGGATGATGGGAGCTGTAATCCAGCAATATCAGGAAAGCCACACACTCTGCTTTAAATACATACATTGGTACCTAAAATGTTTTTGCTGAGGCACTAAATCAGGATTGGATCGTACTGCTTTGGATTCTGTGTTAACAACTGAATACCCTTCCTTTCTCAAATTCCTGTCCATAGGCCACTAGTGTATCAGGGAGAGTGTCCATATGAAACCCTTTCCCATTACATTTCACTATTTGTATTGGAGGAACTGGTTTTCGATATTGGGTGAAGCCTTCTATGAGGCCCTGCCTGAAGTACGAAGCCCAGAACCATGTTGGTCACCTCTGGGTAGAGCTTAGAAGAATTCATTTTTGGATCAGAATTCCCGGGACTACCATGGCCAGCCTGGTCCGAAAGGTAACTTTTCCAAACACTGCCTCTGGGAACACTTGGGCTTAGCTAGCCTTCCGGCTGGGAATGATGGAGAAGGAAGACCCACACACCAGTTGGGGTCTGAGGGCTGTCAGTCTCCTCTGCTGCTTCTGGAAATGTGGGGGCTTCACCCTCGGTAGGGCTGGTGAGAGGAGATGCCACTGCCTTGCTGTCAGAATCTCCCTGCAATTAGAAAAATATGACACAGTGATGAGCGGTGCCCATTTTTTTCTCAGAGCAAAAGCAGCAGCCTGCTTTGTGATTGTTTGGACTCATTTCCTTGCCCCTGTTTCTGAGATTGGAAAAATTACTTTTTTGAATTACAACATCCCGTATCTTCCAGTCGTCAGGGCCAATAGCTTTCTGATGGAAATCTTTTCCAGCTGAGCAACTTTTTAAGGTGGGGTGTTGAGTGGAATTGAACCTGGGTCTGTGAGCATGCAGAGGACTGGCACCAAAATAGCAGGGGATACAGCAGGCATTGTGTCAGAATAAATGTGTCAGAAGCAACAGGGTCTGTTTTTCGAAAGCAGGAGCAAGAAGTAAAAGTAAAATGGCATCCCCTAAGCTGCCATCAGTACCAGAAGGGAAAGCAAGAGTTTTCTTTTTAAGGTTGCTATCAGAACTTAGAAGAGTTACTTTTGGCCATGCTGGTTGGGGTTTCTGGGACTTGTGGTAAAAAAAAAAAAAATCCCCCCTCAGCTTTTGCTAAAATTGGATTGAAGGAACCCATTGTAGCAGGTGACATGGTCCAATCTTATTTCCTCTTACAACATTATGCTTTCAGGCCCAGAAATATTTCTGTGCTTCATGCCTGTGACATCAGACATGCAAAACATAGCTGTGCTATTTCCCAACGGACTAATTACAAAGCAAAAGCAATTTGGCAAATGCAGAGGAGGCTGGCGGGCACCTCTGGCCACAATTTCAGGAACTTTTAATGTTTTTATTTCTCCACCATCTATTCTACAGCTCCATGGTGCCCAGCCTGATGAAGACCTGTACAGGGCTGAAAGCTAACTTATGTTTACTGTTTTTAAGTGGCCTCTGTGAGGGGAACATCAGCGAGGATGCCTCTGGTGGGCCGTTGAGCCCCAGCCCAGGCCCCGAAGAAAACTGTGTGCCCGTCTTGAAAGGGAAATAGAGCAGAAGGAGCCACAAGTCTGAGGGACTGTGAAACACAAACCCACAAACCGAGGCATTAGCGGCTGGAACAACAGGGGAAGCCTTGTGGGTGTGCGCAGCTTGGCCAACGTAGAGCACCCCCTGGAGGCGGGAAAGGACACGGGCGCTCCCTAGGAGGTGGAAGATCTCAAAAGAGGTGGAGGAGAATTTGGTGGGAGTGAAGGAAGAGGCAGGACAACTGCTCTTTGGAAGAAGGAGCCTGGAGAGATGTCCAGGAGGGACTAGGGGGTGGGTTCCAGTGGACGAGGCCGAGGAGGAAAGACCAGAACACCCCCCCCCAGGCAGTTGTGAATGAGGATCCCTGGACAGAGTTCCTTGTAGAGTTAGGGGTGCCTAAAGGAGAGGGTGTGAAACCTTGACCACAGGCAGGGAGAACCGACCCCAATTCAGCTGGACCTTGGAGGCGGAGACAGCAGAAGGAACGGCCTCCAGCAAGAACAGCCTCGGACGGCAACCCCGACCCACACTGCCTATGGTCCCCAAGTACACCATGTGCCCTGCGCCCATTGTGGCCCTCACTTTTGTGGGCCTCACGTTTCGGCTGCACCCACTTGGAAGGAGAACTGTGGACTCTGACCCAGTGCTGTCAGCTTGGAGGAAAGAACAGGCAGGACTAAGTCAGGGCTCATGCATTTAAGAAGACAACCGGCTGCTGGAGAACACGTACGTTGAAAGCCCTACCCAAGTTGTAATGACTCCCGTTTCGTTTGCTACACCTTGTGTCGAGTCCGTGGATCTGGAAATGGAAGAGGGAGTCCCCTGCCAACCTGGAGAGGGCCGGCTGGGCTCACAGCCTCATAAAGGTATCACCCACCCCTGCCTTCAGGTTGTATATCAGGACTACACAGCTTTTGTCTCTTTTCTATTAACAGTATAAAAACAAGAGAGAACTCGGATATGTTGCCGAAAGCTTCTTTCAATAATGGGTCACTCTATCTCACACTTGAAGAAACCAGACAGCTGGGCAAGAATGAGCTTTTGGCAAGTATAGAAGGAGCTTCTGACCCAAAGTCTTCCAATGATTACTGTTCTGGATAAGAAGTCCCAGAATCCAGTGGCTATAGAAGTTGTAGTCCAAAAAAGTAACTCTTCCAAACTGTGAGCCAGTCTCAGTAGTCAACACCACCTACACATATGGAGGTTCACTTCCCATAAGAGCAGTGTTGACCCTAGAATCAGCTTGGCCTGGCCTTCCTCCTTCCAGATGATCTCCAAATGTAGGCAGAGATCAGATCAAAGAGAAGGCACAGCACTCTCTGGACAATGATGCCGGCTGGGACTACAGTTAGAGGGTGAGACACATGAGGATTATATCTTGCCTAACCCCCCCCCCCCCCCCGCCTTTGGAAATGTAGACCAGACACTTACCTCCCCTGCCAGTGCTTTGGCTGCTGCCTTGCCCATCTTCCGGTTCATAGTGCGAGAGATGGCAGCTCGCCATCTTTTGCCCAGTTTCGAGTTGCTGCTTCGGCCTGTGTCATCAGGGCTGGGCAGTGAGTTTGTCTGGTTGCTTTCAGGGATCTGGAGAGAAAAGCAACGAGTTTGGACCCTTTAGGGGGGAAAGTGGGTGATTCTCCATTTGAGGCGTGGGGCTGGTGTGAAACATGCTCAGACGGGTGGCCCTTTTGTAGCCTGGGTGGGTGGGCACTCAGCATCTGAACATGGAAAAGTTACTTTGTGGACGGCAGCATCCAGAATCCCCCAACCAGCATGACCAGGGGCTAATACAGGCTGGGGAATTCTGGGATTTGTGATCAAAAAGTCATTTTCCTAAGATCTGCTCAATATCACATGAAAAGAGCTGCCATTCTGCCAGGTTAAGAAAGGTTGGGCCAGATCAGGAATACCTAGCAGCATGATTCTGATGCCCGGCCGTAATATGTGGTGAAGCACGGTGGCTCATGACACTAGTTGCCATGGCCAGGACCCCAAGCAGAGTCCAAAAATGCAGGCACCCATATTGATCTATGTCAGCCGGAGAAAGCGCAGAACCCAGGGTCATTTTTGTAGCCCCTAAGTGTTCCCCCACACACTAAAAAAAATATCTGCAAAATAAAATTTTTGGGTTCTAGAAGCTAGAGGCAATAAAACTGGGTTCAGGACATGCCAAACGTCCTTCTCAAACCCCCCAAATTAAGACTGGAAGTGAACTTTTAGCAACATTGCTGTTATTATTGTTGTTATGCTTATTTATTTGGGTGTGGGTGTGTTGGGAAGGATGATCTTCTGTGGGTCCCAGGGTCGGAAACCTGGTCCCAGGCCTTCCTAAGGTGCCCACCCAGATATGTATCAACACATCAGTTTTAGCCGTTTCATCTCCACCAAGGCTGTACGAAAGTGCTTTGTATTACAACCTGGAGTGCTTGCAGCAATATATAGTAGCAATAAGAGAGAGAGAGAGAGAGATGATGATGCCATTGTTCTGATAACACAAACGTCAGACTCTCCAGTTCTCCCAAGCCCTGGTTCAACTGTACCATCATCGCTCAGGAATATCTCTTGAGACAGGGTGTGTGTGAACACAGAGGACTCCCTGTGAGGGAGGGGGGTGCTGGCAGGGCCCCTGGCAGGGCATTGGCTCCCACCCCAGACACCAAGCAAGGCAGGTGAGGAACGGGAGCACCTGGTCTGGGCCAGGAAGGAGGACCGCCACCAAGGAGAAGCCCCTGCGGAGGGACGAGGAAGAGGGAGCTTCCCTACCGCTGGGGGGGTGGCAAGAGGAGGCATGCAATTCATGCGCCAGTGCTGCCATCTGTGACTCCCCTGTGGAGGCCGCCCCCTCTGAAAGATGTCAGAGACTTATGGGCCCCCGTGGGATGAACGCAGGGCCCAGAACTGCCCTGGCCTGCTCAGGGACGAGTCGCATTGACTTCGGCTCAGGACATCCTGCAGGAGGGAAGCAAACTCCTGCTGTTGTTGTTTTCCCACCCTCTGTTAGAATGAATCTTGTTGAAGCCGAGATGGGCTGTGTGGAGTTCATGGATGTGGTTTGCTTGCTGACCCCACTAGGGGTGGTGGTGGGGCTCAAACCCCCCCCCCCAAAAAAAAAGAGAGTATTCCTGTTGCTGAGCCAGAAAGGGTCCAGCTTGGACACAGGCTGGTTTGTGATCTCATATACCTTGTATCATTGCTAGGAAATAGTTTGCACCGGATCATGCTGTAAGCAGTCCAAAATGGAAGCTATTTTCCTGTCTGATGGCACCCAGAATTGGACTGGCTCCTAAGGGGGTTTCGGATGGTGTAGGAATCAGAGCAACTAGACTGGAGAGGGTGGCAAGAGAGAAAAGTGAAAAGACATCAGGAAAGTGAGAGGCTGGCAAGCAAATGCACTGGTTGACGTGACAGACGTAAGTCGCTAGAGGAGCCCAAGGTGCAATATGGGCTTCCCCACTGTGGCAGGAGCCAGAAGCCTGAGTGCTCACCTCCTCTTCCAGATTGAATTCCTTCTCGATGGCCAGAGGTGAGCTGGGTTTGGATTTGGCAAAGTCCTTGAAACTGCTGGACCGCTGCAGTGACAGCTAATGGGGGGGGGGGGGGGAGGAGAAGACAAATGTGAATTGCAGAGCAATAGAGATTAACAGATAACACATCATTTAAACTTACACTGAGAAGATGTGAATGGGAAAGAGAGAATCTTTTTCTTATTGGGGGGCAACAACCCATGGGGAAAATAATTTAGGTCTGCAGTTACAGGTATATGGAGCCACTGACAAAAATAGGTAGGACCAGAGTCAAATGTCACAGAGTTTAGACAGATGGAAGACTGCATAGCTGTTTTGATCTCTGTCACACCATCCTTTCTCTGCTTTTCTGTTGCAGTCAGATACATACAGCTGAAGTCATTTCCAGAAAGACAGTAAAATGTCTGTGTTACTCAAAGAAAAAAATGCAAATTGATCCATTGTGAATGAGCACCCAGGAAGTCAGATTTCTGTGAGTGAATTCACTTTAGCCAGCCACATAGGAGTCATCAACAGAGAGAGAAGGAAATTGGCAATCGCCCCCTTGTTTGCAGTTTATTAAGGCAACTTCTGCTGTAACTGTCCAGATTTGCCGGAGGCAAGGCTACAGCTGTCTTAAGGAGCTGCAAACAAGGGCTGATCCCCATTTCCTCTTCATTCTCTCCTAGCTTCTGTCTGGTTGGTGAAAGGAAATGGACTTCCACCTGCTGGTCCTTGTAAACAAGGGCTGATCTCCAGTTTTATCCTCACAATCTCGGTCTCTCTCTTTCCTGTTTTGTTTTGATTTGTTTTGTTTTGTTTTATTACCAAGCCTTTAAATAAATCATAAATTGTTTGGAGACAAGGGATGCTCTGAGGAGACCTGACATCCTGTGAGTGCCCCTTTGCTTTTTCTCTCCCTACCTTGAACTAGGAGACAGAGAGAGCCAGCTCTGTGAATGGTTGCCCATTCAGCTATGAAGCTGAATCAGCACAAGTGATCGCACCACCTCCACCAATGTGAATTCATTTGATTGGGGGGGGGGGGGGGAAGTAGAAGCCCCAACAATGGTGAAATAAAATACAGATCGGGAGGGGAACCTCTGGGCTGATTCACATTCAGTTATGTAGTCATTGGAAAATAATACAAATGCAACCGTCTTAATCCTGGAGCATTTTCTGTATTATTTGTTCATGTAGTCACCCCCTCAGACAGCAAGAGTGGCCTGCTGGGGACCTCAGAATTCCCCACCCCAATCCTACTGCAACTAAATCTGTAGCCGAAGCAGAAGCAGAAGGTAAATCAGGATCTACTGGTAGATGCATACATGCAGGGTAAATCAGGGTCTACTGGTAGATGCATACATGCAGTAAATTAGGAAGGGTTTCTAACTGTCAGTAATTATAATGTCAATGACAAAAAGCTGGGGGAGGAGGAGCACAGAAAGATTTGTGTTCCAGCTCCAGTAATAGAACTGGGTGAAAAAATAAATAAATCCAGAGGCATCTTATTCTACAACTGTTGATCTGGTATTTGACATGCATCTCTCTGAGAGTTTTTCTTGCAAAAACAAGGTAGATCTATCTCATTAAGTCTGAAATCTGCCCACTTGGGTGCTGTTCTGTTTCAACGCTTCTGCTCCTTGAAGGAATGCCCAGTCCCCATCTTCTTCAAGGATTGGGACCATATAGAACAGGAGCAGGGTCCTTCTATTTCTACTGGAAACGTGAGTCATTTGTTTCTAAATTTATACCTATAAGCAGCGGAATAGTGGGGCCAGGTCTCATATTTTCAAAGCCCTGGGATTTTCTGGGACTATGTCACCCCAGTCAGACTTCCTTGTTTCCTTTAGCTAAGCCTAAATTTTGAGGAACAGTATATTGTTGCAAGTTCTTATTGCACTGCAAAGCATCTTAGGATGGTCTCGCCTTCGAAGGACAATTAAGATCCATTGACTTTATAAAAGATCTGCTGCTCAGTTGTTGATAGGGGCCAGTTCACTAGGCAGTACTTTTGCATAATCCTTGGTAAGGGAACTGGTTATGGTGATTGCCAAAACGAGTACTTGTACTTCCAAATTTGCTAGTATAGCACATGCAATTTGGATGCAAATGGGTATTCTTTTTTGGTGGTGGATCAGTGGACAAACCAAGGATGAGATTAAACAGGAAAATAACTCACATTTTGGACTGCTTGAGGAGTAATCCGATGTGAGCTATTTTCTGGTGATCACACAACATACAGGAAATAGTGCTCCAGCCTGACCCCAATCCATGTCCAAGTTGGGGGTCAGCCCGAGTGATTCCTTGACAGACGGAAGGGATTAAGGGAGCGCTCTCCCTGCAAAGCAACCCTTTCTGGTGCAATCAGACATGCACCTTTCCAGGAATAAAACGGACACTTCACAACTTAGAAGCAGAAATGGGCTTTAGCAGTATGTGTGATCTGTTTTTACAAACACAGCAGTTTTGAAACTGTGCATCTGTTGTGGCTCTGAGTCACAGATGGGCAATCCTGGGCCATGAGCTGCATAGCACACCCCCACCCTGACTCGCAACTGTATTTGTGGCCTCTGCAGCCCCTACCTCTTAGCTATCCCTCCCCATCCTCAGGAACCATGTCTTATCTGCCCTGCATCTCGCTCACTCCTTTTGTCAGGTTGCTCAAGTCAACACTCGAGATCAGCAATAAAGGGAGGAAGTGGGTTAGCACCTCCAGAAACTGAAACACCTGGGAGAGCAACAAGGGCCCTTGTGTGTTGGGGGGGGGGGGGATGGGGCACTTCCTGGCTTCTCAGCAGTTGACGTGTATAGAGCAGAGGGTGCACACATTTGAGGTCTGAAAATGCAAATGTATATGGACCCGTTAGTAGGCAGATGAGAGAGGCGGCATTTATAACCTCCCTTTGTTGTCTTCACACGGTCTCCTCCCCTGTCCTAGAACAGTGGTTCTCAAACCAGGGTCCCCAGGTGTCCTTGGACTGCAATTCCCAGAAGCCTTCACCACTTGCTGTGCTGGCCAAGTTTTCTGGGAGTTGTAGTCCAAGAACATCTGGGGACCCAAGTTTGAGAGCCACTGTCTAGAAGGCACACCAGAAGCTGTTCTACCACTATGACCAAGTCTGCAGCATCTCTTCCTTGGCGGAAAACAGGACCCATAGGCCTGTCACCCAAGTACGCTCATCTTGTTTGCAGCAGGCATTGGTCACACTTCCAAAAAGTGGTTTGAATTCAGGCAGGCAGATTACAGTTTTTTGTTGGCACCATGAAAGCTTGCAAGCCTGGTTCTTCCAAAGGGTAGCACAAGCAGAACTCAAGTATTAAGCCATGACAGCTCTTCTCTGACAAAGCTAGTTGTCTTGCTCACAGGGTATGTGGTCTAACACTGCACAAATCCACACAGGCTACAACTCATATCATCAAACGCTAAGTAAGTGGTTCAAAATAAATGCATTGGTTAAATTGGGCGGTTGCCTAGCAAAGCTAAGAGCACAGGCGCTGATGCTTTGAGGGTTTCTTTCCTTTCATCTGCTCATCAACCTCACCCTGTTTTAAAAAAATGAAAAAATATATATATGCAAACTTCCATCTTTGCTAATACAAGACTGTCATGTTTCTCTTCACTCTTCTGCTCTGCTTAAGGTTGTGCCTTACACTGGAAGAGACATCACATCTGGATTACATCCTTTTGGCAACAAGGGAATTGGTATTATTGGCATACTTATTCCAACAGTGTTTGAAATCTGCATAACACTTGGTAGATCTAAATCCAGTGAAGTCTCCCCGTTTGCTCCCCCTCCATAATAAAACACTGACCATGCACGAGTTATTGGCTTTTAACATCATCAGCCATTTTCACCTTCCTCTCTCTTGTATTTCCTTTCTTGGATTCCCCTTTTTGTAACCTTCTTCCTGAATAAAAGATCCAGAGATTTCAAAAACCTGCTCACCGATTTATATATGTCTAGTTGGATGTCATTCACGTGTTGTCAGAGTGTAAATGCTATATTGGGGGTGGGTGGGTTTGTTGTTGTTGTTGTTTTTTTTACGTGACCAAGATAGCCTTGTCTTGCTGGAGTCAACATGTATTTTAGATATTAAG
Source organism: Intellagama lesueurii (assembly GCA_037013535.1). Taxonomy (NCBI): domain Eukaryota; kingdom Metazoa; phylum Chordata; class Lepidosauria; order Squamata; family Agamidae; genus Intellagama; species Intellagama lesueurii. The sequence continues at coordinate 22,024,526 of JBAJHW010000010.1, read as the reverse complement.
TCGGACCTCTGGGTGATTTGGCCTGTAACTCCCATAGTCTCTTGCCACTGGCCATGGTGGTTGGGACTGAGAGAAGCTATAATCTAGAACGTCTGAAAAGTAGTCTAAAGGGATGATGTTCTTCTGGAATTTGCACTGCATAGCTGGATAGCTCAGTGCTTTAGGTATCTGGATCCAGAGGTTGGGAGTTTGATTCCCCATTGTGCCTCCTGGGAGAAGAGCCAGCCTGTGTAGCCATGGGCAAACTGCACAGAAGGGAAGAAGGGAATAGTCATCCACTTCTGTGTATTCGCTACCTAGAAAACCCTGAAAAAGGATTGCCATAAGTCAGAATTGACTTGGCGGTGCATGGTTATTATTATGTGGTCCTGGAAGACAGTTTTAGAAGTGAAAAGAGTATGTAAAGAAAGGGTGATGCAAGAGGATGGCAGAAGGGAACTACTGTATATTTCCCCCCAAATACAAGGGCAATAAATGGAAGCTACAACACTAATGATATCCTCAGTGGGGTAGTGGATGTGACAACAACATTTTTTAAAAATTGCAATTGTCCAAGAAAAACGAGGGTCTCAAATGCCATCTTAGGGTAGGGAGGAAATCAATGTTATTGCTAAACTATTGGAAGCCAGAAATCCTTGCTGATCTATTGCAAATTGCTAAGAGATTTATCCACAGAAGTTGGAGGTGAATCTACTTGCAACCTGCTTAAAAGCACGACCTCACAGCCTGATTCGTTGCTGTCACTGTCCTACAGGCGCTGTTCTTGCTTGCACCAGATGCATCTGAATTTGCCAGTTTGCTTTGTGAATCCAAGAGCATCTGCCCAAGAAAGGCGACTGTTCGAGGAAGCTTTGATGCACCTTCTGTGGCATGGCGTTTTGATGCCCTCTTGCAAAGTTTGTGAAGTGTCCTAGAACATATCTCCCAGCTTGCATTCGGCTTCGTGGGGTGACCCTAAAGCAATCTCGGTGCCCCTGTGAACCTGACTCAGGGCTGGTTGGATGCAGTGGCAGCTAGTTCATTGCAGTTGGTGGGGGAGGTAGAGGTGGCCGCCCACGGTGGGCAGAGCCAAGAGGTCATAGGCAAAGCCAAGCCCGCCATGTTTACACATCCAAGGCAAAAATGTTGTTGGAAGTGTAAGCAAGCATTTGTGTATACACACACATACACAGGAAGAGAGGCAGGCAAGAAGGAATTAGCAAGAAAAAGAGGTTAGAGATATTCCCTGGCTGGAAGGGGGAAAAGTTTAAAGATGTAAGCATCTGCATGTCAAAGCAGGAGCTTCTCTCACCTCTGGGATGATGCAAGAAAGCTTGCTTTGTTTGGTGGTTGATCTTCAGAACTGAATCATCAGAAGTTCCTTTGAAGTTTGATTTCACAAACACAGAAGAGCTTCTTCAATGACCTCTGTGTCACAGTGTGTTTCAGGGCTATCTCTAATGTCTGTTTCTGGCCTCAGATACAGCCTTATTCCCCCGCTTTATTCAGCCCACAACTCTGGTGAGAAGCAAAAAAAAAAATACACCTTCTCCTCAAATCAGAGATGCATCTACCTTTCTCTGCTTTCAAAAATGTGGTGAAGCACAAAAGGTGTGTGAGGCAACTTTAGGGACTGCCAGCCCAGAGAGTTTGGATCATGAAGAGAAAGGCAGAGATGCTAAGCCAAATCAGAGGCTTCCGTCTCCTAAAACTACAGCTGTGGGTCCAACGGGTGGTTAGAGGGTCAACGCATTGTTCCTAGTATCTTGAACACCTTCTTGGCTGTGATAACCAATTGTGTCCAGCAGGCCCAAACGTGAGACATCTCACGATCAAGATGGCAACCTGCCCTCTTTTCTCCCACCTCTAGAAGCCAACCAGAGTGGCAGCTACCTCTGTCTGTCACCCTGAGGAAGGCACAGCCTCCTCTACACACCTGGGGTCAGCAGACTAGCTTCAAAAGTTGCAAGGCAGGCTGGTGACCCAGGGCTTCATGGCTCAGCAGAGGACCGGCAAGACTGCTGCCCTCTCAACAACAGCTGGAGCCTGAGGGGACAGCCTCACCCTGCCTCACGCCAGGACCAGCTCTGCTCCGGGTGGTGGTGCTGCTAGAAAACATGGTGAGGTGGTCCTGGCCCAAGTCTCCCATACTCACTTTCTTCTTTTGTGGCGGGTCCTTCTCGCTCGCGTTGGAGGGCTTCCGACGCAGCATGGCGGTTCTACCTCTGGACAAAATCCAGGAACGGATTGATGGGGTGAAGCAAGAGAGCCCCGGAGAGGGCAACAAGCAGGCAAGCACCAGCCGAGCCACTCACCAGCCGAGGCCAGGAAATGTGCAGGAAATCACTGCATCACATGGGGGCCCTTTTCCCAGCAACAGGGCCTCCACCAGCAGCCGAAGTGGGGCCCAGCCCTCTGCTTGCACATTTGACACAGGAAGGAAGTGGTGACTTTAACATGTTCTTGAAGGCTTCATCTGAGACGTTGGGAGGGAGAGATGGCGGAGGGGAGAGAGAAGAGGCTTGTCGGTCATGTCTTGACCCTCGAAAAGAAAGCTATTTGAGATAGGGCCGTCGCTTTACTGTGGGTCAAGGGCACAGGGTTGATTTGGGGATCAAGAGGGGGAGAGTCACAGGTGTTGCGGTTGGAGTGTTTGGAAATCCAGCTGTGAGTCTTCACTGAGCCACCAAACTCCAGACCCCTTTGGTCAAAATAACCACTCCAGCTGATGGAAAACGGAGAAGGACGTTAACTCCATTGTACTTCTGATTCAACTGGGCATGCATAAATTTAAAGTATTTGAATGTGTGTGCGCGTGTGTGTACATATGTATATGTATAACAATTAGGATTGACTTTTCCCTGTGCGATCAGTTGATTCGTTCTTGTAAAGACAGGGGCATGTTTGTGGTAGTGTTTCAGTTATATAGGCAGTTGGAGGATGATGTTCAGGACTGGGAGCATCCACCTTGATGTTCTTTCTCTCCAATCATCCTCTTAAATTTTTACATATATATATGAGATTAGTGTTAGATTACCTTATCATCTTTTACCAGTATTGATATATTTAGATATTTAGATCTAGATCACCTCTTGATGATATATTTTTTTAAATTATGACTAAAACAAAATCAACCCAGATAAATAAAAGACATTCCTGTGGTATACAGTATTTCTGTACGTGTTAAAAAGAACTTTTGAATGCTTCCAGCTTTTCCAAAACACTGTTGCAACCCTTTCAAAATCAAGCAGCTTGACAGACCCATAAAAAGATCAGCAGAGGTGGGACCAGAGGAAGGAAGGAAAGAAGGGGGCGGCTGTGAGCAGAAGTGCGAATGGCATTGCATCGAATGTGAACACGAAGCTCCTGAATCAATCCGAAGCCCTTGTGTGTTCACTAACTGCTAATTCAACCATAATACAGGCTGCAAATTAAATTGCAGTGTAGCTGCAACCTTAGCTGGATTTACCAAGCTTGGGGTGCAAAACCTGTCACTCTGTGGACTACAGAACCTATTACTCCTGACTATTGACTGGGTTTGAAAGGAGTTGGAGCCCCACATCTGGAGAGTTGGGGGAACATATCCCCTACCCTAGCATTAAACCACAAGGGAAGCGTTCGGATTGGGCTCACTTGCTGTTTTTCGACTGTAACTCCCCTCGCTCCTCACCTTTGGCTATGCTGGCTGGGGTTGATGGGATTTGAAAACATCTGGAGAGACGCAGTTGCCCAGCCTAGCGGTGGATCAGCCTGACAGGTAGAAACAAGTAGGAATCCGAGGGCCTGAGCACATTGCCGGAATAAACCGGCAGAGGGATCTTTTTCCTTTCTTTCTTTTTAAAAATTGGGCTCAAATCAGGTGGACTTTAGCCCGAATCTAAAACGTTTGGGTCTATAGGTTTGTTCTCACCACCTCGGTCGCCTCCTCCTCCTCCTCCTTGCTGCCGGAGTCAGTGTCACCTGCGCCCCATGGGAGGGGATGGCCCCAGGCGAGAGAGCAAGCCGGGCAGGTGAATAAGGCAGGGAGTGAGCAGAGGGGCAGGTAAGGGGGGGGGGCAAGGCAAGTGGACCACGATGCTTTTTTAAAAAATGCCTGCTATCTGGTATAGCACTGCATCAGAGAGTGAGAAAAATAATAATTAAAAAAGCAGATGGGGCGTTCACATGTATGGAATCGATTCTACACACACACACACAAATAAACTGAGCTGTGATGGAGGAGTAAAATAACTGTCACACACATAAAAATACGTAATCGCCTTCAAAATTAATTGGTCCGTGCATGTGCCTTGTATAAACACTCAACTTTAAATTGACGTATAACATGCCAAACTCATTTTAAATAAGAGGGTTTTTTTAAGTCGTGGGATTGGGCTCTGGGTCTCCACAGGGGAAAAAAATCTTGGTTTGATATTGGCCTCCATACATCTTGTAGAAGAGATCCATAACCCTCTGAGGGAATTCTTTCTTGAAATCCGTTTCTTAAATCCACTTCCTTCTAGATTTTTGAGCAGGCCTTTTGCAGCTGTGGCATTTCTCACCTTACTTTTTTTTGCGGCCTTGAATATTTTCAGCTGTGCATGTTTTAGCCACAGTCACACAACGCCACCTTCATCGGCTTTGCGGTCTTTGTACACAGGACGGCCGCCCACATTGTGTCCAAAGAGAAAAAGTGCTTTGGTAAAAGAGCGGATAAAGGAGAATCAAAGCTGTGCACACCCTTGGCATGCATTCCTGTCATATAACCCAATTTAGGTGGAATTGCTGTCATTTAGATAGAAATACAGTCTGCCGTCTCCTTGCAGTGGTGAAGACGGTGATCAGGTGACCTGTGTGACTGCCTGTGTAACCCCTACACAATTTGTCGTCCAGGTGCTAACTGTGGATGGGCAACTTCAAGGTCCCTGCTCTCTCCTCATAGGGTCCATCATCTTTAAAGCTTGGTCAGTGGTCCAAATGAACTTACTTGACACAAATTATATTTTAACGAGAATCTGTGAGACGTGTTTGCTGTCATTGTCCTTCACAGTAATATCCACAGTCCTGTAATGTGCGTAGGGGTGTGTGTGTGTTTGGGGGCCCCTCTGTGAGTCTGCCGGATGCGCTTTGTCTCAGCTACCACTCCAGCCACCTTCATGTTGCCCACAATCAATCCCTCCTGCAGAAGATTAGCATGGCCGTGGCAATCTGAAGCACTGAGCTGAAAACAATTAAAAAATGAAACCCGACAAAGCGGATAAGGAGTACAGTATTGTCATGCTGAAAGCAAGAGAGGACAGTTGACGTGCAAACAGAATTGAACAACGAACTGGCGACAGGCCAAGCCTGGCTAAGGAGATGATCCAGGTGTGCATTGTTCATAAAGGGCTGTCAGCTCATCATCTGGAGGTACCTACCTACCATCAAGGTCTTCCAGGCAGTGGGGTTGTATTGCCTTGTTCAAGTCCCTTTTTTCTTGCTTCGTTCCAAAAGTTGTGGGGTTTGCAAACTGCCTGTAGATTGTTTGGTTGGTAGAGACCTTTCTGGGCTCGGGTAGCTGTCAATATACCCAGCACTAACCAATCGTTCCTTCCCTGTCTCTGAATTCAAAGAGAGTCATGCCTCTATGCCAAGAGCTTTTTCCCTCTCCTTAGTCTGTTGAAGTCTGTTGTTGAAGGCAGTCATGTTTGTCAGCTTGCTGTTTGATCTGTTCAATTGTAAGTAATGAAACTTTTTATTCTTTCTCCTACTATTGTCTTAGAGTGAGTTACTGAGACTATAAGTGTCAGATAATGAGAAAAGGGGTGGACTAATCTGGGGAACTCGAAGCTATTCTGTGCTGTGAATCCCTGCGCTTTTGTTGCGCAGCTAGAGAAATTTAACCAAAAATCCAGAACTCCGCAACAGATTTATGTCCAAACTCTTTCCACATCCCCAAAGTGAGGAATAGGGAGCTCTGCCACTGAGTTGGAGGCATAGCACCAGGACCCCTGAAGTTTCCTTTTCTCTCATCATGACCCTCATCTTCTCACCAACTGGCCTCTCGAACGGTGAGTTCTGCACCAGCTCCAGCTTCCAGGTGCTGCTATCGCTCTGTCACCTTGTGTCTTGTTTTGGCTCCACTTCCTCTCATTTTGGTCAGTGCTAACTATTGTAGATCGGAAAGTGCCACCGCGCAAACCCCCTCCTGTTTTTGGATCCAGGCAGCATGTGGCTAGGATCCTTGCAAAAGAAGGAAAGTTTTGAACTGGGAAATACGAACAAAAGAAGCATTGTGAAAAAAACTCACCCCAGGTAGTACTCACCTGGACAAAATAAATCAAAGGGTTCCAAAAGAAAGTGTGAAAAAACATGGGGGGGGGAGGGGTACATCCCTGTACATAAAGAAACATTTTTAGGATGTGGTGTGGGAGGGGATTTCCATTAAAGTCAGTGTTTAGGAAGAAAGTTAAAGGGGTACACATTCCCCCTCTGGAAACACCCGTGTCCCATGACATTTTTAACCCAGCTCCTCCAGAGTTATGCTGCCATGATCCCTAAAGACATTTGAACTGCCATTGAAAAAAGAGCAAAGGATTTCCTCCAGAGCTTGCTCTGATTCCTTGTATAATTTGGCAAGCCACTGCCCGACTATAGGAGGCAATTCATAACAAGGCAGCATGTTTACATGCAATGCGTATGGAAGTTGACACAATTATCTGCATTCACTTTTTTTTTTTAAGCCAGAAATCCTGGCTTGTTAAACCAGCATGTGCTGCCCCCAATATGGAGAGGGCATTTGCATATTTTTCATTCCATTACTTATTTATTTGCTAGTCTTTAAACACTGTCCTTGATTCTTAATGGGATGCTTAGGGTCATGTCTTATTTTGGTCTGGAAATGGCATTGCCTGTATGACAGAAATGCTTTCTCTGTAATATTTTTGGCTCTTTCTCACATTGATCCTTGATGACGGTCAAACGTGTTCAGCCTTCCTTCTTGCTTTGCTACTCCCAATCGCTTTGTGAGCCCCCGCATACAAGAGAGGGCAATCACAGAGAATCCATCCTGTTGGAAAGGGTCTCAACGGTCATCTAATCTACCCCCTTGACAACACACCAGTGTTAATAACAAGTACTGTGGTTTAGATAATCAAATCCTTTCTTCTTCTCAAGCCAGGGAACTTGATTCAAATTTTACTTTTTTTGAATGACAGCTCGCAGAATCCCAGAATCCGCCATGCTGAGTTGTAGCCCCCAAATGCTAAAGTTTCCAAGCTCTGGTTAGTAGAAATGGCAATCTAGAACGGAGGGTAATTTTGGGTCAATGAACCATTCAGAATTTCAGCTCCTAGAGGCCCCGCCATCCATAACTCATGGCAAGAGGGGGTAGGAGCTGTATCCCAGCCATCTGGATGGCAAAGATTTCACACGACTGTTCTAACTAGTCTTCATAAATGCTGCCCCAAATTAGCCCTTTTTTGAAGAAGCTGAATGTTCTTCTTCATTTCCACTGCCAGTGCCAGTATCCATGTCCTTTGTCGTGGGGGCGGGGGCGGACCATAGCTTGTTATGCACATCATCTCTTCTCCCACCCCCACGGCCCCAATTCTCTGTTGTCACTGTCAGGATTTGCAGGAGCAATATGTCATGATGGCTCAGAAACTGAAATGGTGGAAGGGAAGACCCTACAGGATTCACTTACAAAACCAACACTCCTTCTGCACATGGAATACTCATGTTTATGTTGTATCAGATAAGATAAGCATCAGCTACAAAATTAAATCCATTGTGGAGTCGATAAGCCAAGCTATGAGTCTTTTGTGGAGTGACGAAGAGGGAGGGCCTCGGTAGCCTCTTAATGGTGATTAAATCAGGTGAAATGGCCAAGAGGGCAAATCTCTGCACTGAAATTGCTGGTCCAGCACGCAGAGCTTTGGGCATAAGTCCAAAGAATCACAGCTTCCAGTGTGGTCTAGTGGATAGGTCTCAGGAGACGTGGGTTGGAATTCCCACCTGGCCATAGTAACTCACTGAAGAGTGGATGGCAGGGGTAAACCAACCCTTGAGTATCTCACAAACCTTGAAAATCCTATGAGTGTTGCTGCAAGTGGAGTGTAACTTGACAGCCCATAACCAGAACCACAAAGCTTCCATATCCTGGCTTTACATAAACAATAATTATATGCCATCGCAAAAAGCAGAGCAAAATATGCTGCTTATATACTGTCCCATCGCCCTCCAAGCACTCTCTGGGCAGTTTACAATTTAATTATGCCAGCTAAACATTGCCCCCCACCCTAGCAAGCTGGGCACTCAATTTACTGACCTCAGAAGGATGGAAGGTTGAATCAACCTTGAGATGGCTACCTTAGCCTGGAATCAAACTCAGGTCATGAGCTGAGTCTTCACTGTAGTACTGCAGTTTAACCACTGCACCAGAAGATGCCATCAAATCAATTCTGACTTATGACAACTCTTTTCTAGAATTGCCTAGGTACAGAGTAGTCAGAAGTGGTTTTCCATTTGTTTCCTTTGTGGGTATCCTGGGACTGTGCAGCTTGCACAAGGCTACACAGGCTGGCCCTTCTGGGATGCACCGTGGGGAACTGAACTCCCAGCTTCTGGGTCCGCAGCCAGATACCTATATCACTGAGCTATACAGCCAGCTGGGTTTAGATTTGGTGCAAGAAAGGATGAGCCGCTATGGTTGCCAGTTCAGCAGCTTTGCAGCGTGGATTTCTTACACACCTCCTGAAGAAGCACTAAGTGAGCCACCTGTGAGCACACAGTGCTGGTTCCTTAGTGCTGAGTCAGCTGGCAGTGGCGGTGAGACAGAAAGGAAGAGAAACTGATTCTTAATGCTAGAGTCGCCATATTGAAAGGCAGGCAAGGCTCCTGTAGCTTCTCCTGCTGAAATGCCTTCTCATCCTACAACTATTGTGTAGGAAAATAATAACAAAGTGAAAGGGATCCTCGTCAGAACTTGGATATATTAAGATTTTGGACCACAGCCCCGAGAACGCCACCATTGGAGTATTTGGGGACTGATCGTCCAGAAACGCACAAACAAACACCATCTCTAGTTTCAGCCCAACCGAGGCCTTCCTCAGGGAATTAAAAGTCTGCAAACATCTCATAAACATCAAGCAAAGGGCTAGTAAACCTGGTTGAAGTTTGCTGTTTGTGAAAGGCTGGAAGACATTTGTTTGAAATTTACTATATAAGAGATATATGCATGCTTTTTATTTCCCTGAGGAAGGCCCCAAGATGGGTTGGCTTAAATTTAAAACGTCCCTTTGGGATTTGAAGTGTGATCTCTTTGCTTGTTTCCTATCTTTAGAGCACAGTAGGCAACCTGTCTGGGTCTAAAGGTCAAGCTTCTACCACCGACACCTGCTACAGGACACGGCAGGGTCCAGAAATGATGGGGAAAAACATATCAACCTATGGAGGGAAACAGCTCAGGGAGGTCACTTGGAGCTTTGGAGAAGCTTCAAAATGTGCTAGGGGCTACATATGGCCCACAGACCCATATTCTGCCCACCCCAGATGGAGGATACAGGTGAAAAACAAAACGAAACTCCAAACACACAACCCTGAGGAATCAGCAAGGAGAGGTAGGCATAGGTGCCGGGACTAAGTGCACCGAAGTGGCCTTGTGTCTCTGCCTCAATTCTGTGCCCCAGGCAGGAGGGTAGAGGCCAAGGTGCCCACCGCTAGCGTACTCAGGGAGGCGGCCAGAAAGGATGAGCAGGAAAGGGGCTGCGTGTTCCGCTGCAGCCACTGGGACTCCTCCTGCATGTGCCGTCTTTGTAGTTCGGGGCCAATGTGCTGGCGGATCAACTTGTGGTAGTTGTTGATGTACTGGATCTGCAGAGAGAAAAGAGGAAGAGTGAAGCTGTGTCTAGCAGCGGGTTCTCCCTCTGTGTCCCCCTGACCTCCTTCCACCCAGCCCCCAGCTCCCGCCCACCTGCTTCTGGGACAGGAGGCTGACGTCGATGAGATTCCGGGCGTAGGGCACCAGGGACACCACCTCGAAAGTCAGGTAGGGGTCTCCGGCCTCCTGGTACTGTGGCCGACAAAGAGAGAGAGAGAATAGTCAGGGCTGGCCCCACGGTGAGGCAGGCAGCTGCCTTGAGCAGAAGGCGATGTTGGATTTCAGGAACAAGCAGCACATTGTTAGTTTTTCTGAAGCCAGGGATGGAGTGAGAAGTGCTGGTAGGAAACCCGCCTTATATGCCAGAACAATTTGGCCAGTTTTGGATACCCTGCTCCTTGAGTGGCGGACCCCACTTGCTACTCTGCCTCGGGTAGCAAAATACCTTGGGATGGCACCGATAAGGACCTGTTCTCTTGCTTGCCAGCGGAATTGATGTCTCCATCTCGGAGGTCATGCATTAGCACACTTTCCATTCCATTTTTTATTTGCTAATCTTTAGACACTGTTCTTGATTCTCAATGGCATGGTTAGGGTCATGTCTTATTTTGGCCCTCAAATGGCATGGCTTGCGTGAAATGATGACTGCCAAACGGTTGCATATGGGAATGAACCACACTACAGAGAAGAGCAATTACATTTGTTGGTGTTTCTTTTAATCAACAGCAAACAGGACGGTAACGTGGGAACCACAGCTCACAGTCCTTCTGCACTACAACCTATTCCTGATTTGGACTGAATATTTTTTTTTTAAATTTCCCCAATATAATTTAAGGCAGCCAGGGTGGAGGTGGTCACGGACTCTGTGGACAAAGGCTGCCCAGAGATTTATCCGTTGATCCATATCTACCTTCCACTCACTTCTGCAGTAGGCCACATTGACCATTCAACGGATATTGAATGGACAATACCCATCTCTGGATATTGTCTTATCCAAATTCTCTTCTTCTCAATGTTGCTGCTATTGGAAAATGTCCTCTGAGCTTGACTTTGTTGCTACTGCCCCTGGATCGGAGACTACAGATGTATCATGCAGACAACAGCCTGCATGCTTCATTTGATTGTGCACAGAAGACCCGTAGAAAGGTAAGGGGGAACCTCAGCCAAAATACCAAATCCCCCAAAACCTGCCCCATATGTTTCTAGCTGGTACCAAGAGTGATCAGCTGTGTGTGCAAGGCACCCCACCACCCACTGACGGACAGGACCTTGTGGCTGGATCAAAGATAGGCAGGGAAAGGGCATCACCTTGGTTTGTGCTTCTACCACCAATGCAATATCCTCCAAGCGGATCCCAAATTCACCGTCCTTGTAATACCCAGGCTCTGGAAAGACAGAGAGCGTGTGTGTGTGAAGGGGGAGAGACAAGAGATGAGGATAGGTCGGGAGTACTTCTGTGCTTCCGTTGCTCAGCAAGTCCTCTGGGTGGCCTGACTGAATCAGCGAGATAATCAAAATCACTTGGTAGCTTTTGTTAAAAGGATAACAGAAGCATTTGCTTAAGAAACCTCTCAGCCTTAGATTGCCAGCAGCCCCAGACAGCACCGTCAATACTTTGGAATGGTGTGTGTAAATATCATACGTTTCGGTTCTGTCAGAACTGAGGGCTTGATCAAACTATTTTTGTCCACTGCTGGGACAGGTTGGTTTGCTCCTTCTTTCAGTGATCACATAACATAATCACGGGAGCAAACCAAACTGTCCCCAGAGTGTTCCTACTATATCTTTCTGAACCCCTATCAGGTATATAATTTTTTGATGGGGGTAGGATCGCTTTGGTTTGATTCATTTCCTGTGCATGTGGTAGCTGGAAATGGACCAAAAAAGAAGCCTTCCCGGCCATCAAGGTTCCTTCTGATTGGAAATTCCAACATTGTGAAGTGGCTTAATAAGTGAACCATTTCAAGGCATCTGCAAAGTGAAAAGTGAATACTCTGTGGAAGGGCAGAGAAAGTGGAATTTCGTTTAAGACTCTGCTAGACTATTGCTGAGGCTTTGCATCACTTAAAAAAAAATTATTTGATTTATCTGAAGAAACTGCCACAGCATGTTTTAAGGTACTTGTACACATTTGTATTTGTCCAAATAGTGAAAAAAGCTGTATATTGTATGCATGTATTTGTCCAAATAGTGAAAAAACATATAAAATGGGGGAAATAAAGGGTTCTGATCTGGAGCTAGGAATGAATCTAGTGCCATCTACTAATGCTCAACTTACAGTGTGGAGGCAAGGCACCTACCAGTTCCTTCCTTCCTTCCTTCCTTCCTTCCTTCCTTCCTTCCTTCCTTCCTTCCTTCCTTCCTTCCTTCCTTCCTTCCTTCCTTCCTTCCTTCCTTCCTTCTTTTCCAAGGAAAAGTTGCTTAATGTCTCCTAAGATGTGTATTCAGGATGGCTACTGCAAACTAAGGGGGTTACCATGCACTAGTATACTATGGGAGACGTCTTGTGGTTCCTGTACTCAAGGTGAAGGTGGAGAAGAAGAGGAAGATGAGAAGGAGGGGAAGGAAAGAAGAGGAAGCAGCATCAGCAACAAACGAAGCTTGGTGGTGTAAGGGCTTGGGAAAATAAGGTGGCACTTACCAATGGAAGTAAACATGCCCTTTTCCAAGGGGACATTGTTCGACTGGAAGCCCACTGGCCCTAGAAGTGAGAGAATAAGTTATTGCTGTTGCCAGAACACGCCACAACAGGTGTGGATTGCCAAAGGAGCTGTTCTGCAAGACCTGAATATAAGAACCCAGACTCCTTGGTCGCTTCAACTGGGATCGTGTGGCATACACAGGACCCCTGGTACACCTGAAGAAGCACACCACAAGTGGCTCACACAAAATACAGAAGACATTGTCTTATCGTTGGTCCACCTAACTCAGTAATTAGAATGCTCTTTCTTTGTTTCTCTCTCTCTCTCCCTTTCTTTCTGGATGGCTGCCAGTCTTCTTTTCAAAGGTTTCTTTTATTTTATTTTGTGGGCTGCCTGGTCCAAGCCTGATTTGAAGACAAAGAACCAATAAGAACTAAGACCAGAGACCCTGAAGTTGTGAATCCCCAGTTAAATGCACCTGGACCGTAGATTCAGCAGGCACACAAGAGAGGTATGGTAATTATTTCCAAAAGATGTATGGTAATTCTTTCCAAAATTATACAAAGGATTTCTGATTTCACAGTTGTAGATATAAAGCTGCAAGTGTTATACAGTTTGGCGTCTTCTTTCATCTTTTCTTCTGACGATGCATGTGCTTCTTTGTGGTATGTCTAACTGGCGACCCTGTAGATCCCTCGAGGTGGAATCTGGGCCCTTTTACGTACAAAGCATGCCCTTTCCTAATAAAATATGACTGTTACCCCCAACTCCTTGGTAAAATGGCTTTAATGCTGCTTTGAGAGACAGGCAGTACTTTTCAGGCTGTGTGGCAGGCAGAAATTCAACAGGTGAAGCTTCCCCCATTATTCTATCACCATATACATCAGGTCATACTCTTGGTGAACCTACCCAGTATTGCCTGCCTTGACGGCCTGATGTTCTTTGGGGTTTAAGGCAGGGAAGGATCAATATCATCCTTATTATTTGCTACCTGATCCTTTTAATTGGTGGTACCAGGGATTGAACCTGGGATGTTTGGCATGCAAAGCAAGTGCTCCACGGCTTCATACCATTGAACTCCTTCCACTCTATCTCACAGGGATCTGGTGGCTTTCCAGTCATTGCCGAAGTGCAGCTCCCAGAAATCCAGGCCAGCATGGGGAGTGGTGAGAGATCATGGGAACTGCATTTTAACAAACATATGGCATGCTGTATGTCCCCTAGCACTACCTTAAATAATAATAATAATAATAATAATAATAATAATAATAATAATAATAATAATAATAATAATAATAATAATAATAATAATAATAATGCTGTCAAGTCAACGCTGACTTATGGCAACCCTTTCCAGGGTTTTCTAGGTAAAGAATATATAGTAGTAGTTTGCCATTCTCTTCTTCTGGGGAATATCCTAAGACTGAGTAGCTGATAATAATAATCTCAGAAATGCAGCGAGGAAGGGACCCTGTAGTAGATCAAGTCCAGCCCCAGTCAAGGAGGCACCACGGGGGAATCGAACTCCCAACCTCTGGCTCTGCAGCCAGAGACCTCAACCACGAGCTGCTGGGAATCCAGTTCTTAGCTGTTTGAACAAGTAGGTCATAATCTGAGACTAATCTGGTACTGGATACAGAAGGAGCTTTGTGAAAATATCAGGGTTCTTTGTTCCTTTAAAAACCCACAAAGCTCTCGTCCTGTTGTAAAGCTAAACCTGAAAGAAAGTAGCCCAATGATTGAGGAAGGCAGAATCCTTGATGTGGCGGCCAGAGTTTCAATGTCTTGCTCAGATTATTGCCTTTGCTACCATGGATAGTTATCTTTAAGCAAATGTGCACAGTTTACAGAGGAGGCAGATAGGCCCAAAGTGCCAAGGATTTCTGGCTCTCAGTGGTTTAACACAGGCAACACACATCCCTCCCAATCCATCTGTTGAAACACAGAAAGATTCAGGTGGAACCAGACTTTCTGCGTAAAAGGATTGTGAGTTTAGTTAGTGGTGCAGTTACTAAACATTATTCAACTATATGGAAGCATTATATCCTCTAGCCGCTAAGATAGGATAGACGTATTTTATTAATGTTCTGATTTATTTTTAAAAAAATGTTCTTTGCAATTAAATTGAAAGGGCAGTTGACATATCTGCTGTGTGGACAGTGAGTTCCAAAGGTGTTAAAAGAAGACTATATGTCATTTTATCTTATCTATTATGGATTTTTTTTTTAACATTGGCTACTCCATTGTACTGGCCTTTGGTAAAACTATAATAAAGAACGTCAATCAATTTTGGCTCTAAAATCCATTTCTGGAACTGAGTTGCATTTTTTTTTTAATTCTAAATGCATGTCTCCCACTTTTTCTAAGAATCAAACTCATTGTTACGAGGAATGCTTACACCCAACAAATTGTCCTGTTTTCCGTCTCACCATAGGATTTCCTCCGAGATACAAGTTTCAGCAATTGGACTTGCAAATTGAACCCAAGTTTACTTTCCAAGGACCTATCAGGTCACTGGACTGAACTAAAGCACACTAAATGCAAGATGCACAAGTGAAGTGAGAAACAGATGTGTTTCACCACTTGTGGCATG
This sequence comes from Intellagama lesueurii, assembly GCA_037013535.1. Taxonomy (NCBI): domain Eukaryota; kingdom Metazoa; phylum Chordata; class Lepidosauria; order Squamata; family Agamidae; genus Intellagama; species Intellagama lesueurii. Next base: position 22,009,474 of record JBAJHW010000010.1, on the reverse strand, counting down.
GCGTCTTCCAAAGACTCCCTAAAGCGTACCACCTAGTGTGACCCTGGGTGACTATACCACAGAGCTTCAGCTGGTGGACTTTGAACTTCGAGATAAAAAACAACGTAGATCCCACAAGCATGTATTTTGGCCATTCCCAATTTGCAGGGGCTACAGAATTTAGCTTCTACCAGAAGTTGGGTTCTCACAGCAGAGATTCATCCCATAAACACTGAAGAGCAGAGCAGATGCAGTTTGATGCGCCACCCTTCGTGTCACGTACATTCGTGGACAGACAAGAAGTTGCCAATGCCGTGTCCTGTGCCATGGCCGTAATTGAGCCCAACTTCCCACAAAGGCCGGCGAGCGAGGGCCTCCACCATTCTCCCTGAAAAATAAGAGGCAGATTGTGTGGAGAATCAGAACTGAGAATATTTACGTTTCCTACACATTTCTTTCTTTCTTTGGGCCAAACGTGATAAGAGTCTACCTTTGCAATGACAAGGGGATGAGTTGTCTCTGCAAAATCAATTTATCTCTAATGAGCAGTTTTTTAAATAGGTTCTAAGCTATAAAGCTCTAAATGACTTGGGTCCAAGCTGTCTCAAGGACCACAACTCCTTTTATGAGCTTGCCCGGGTGTCAAGATCATCAGGGGAGGCCTTTCTCTCAGTCCCAACATCTTCACAGGTGCACTTGGTGGGGACACAAGAGAAGGGCCTTCTCTGTGGCTGCTCCCAGACTTTGGAACTCCCTCCCACCAGAAGCTAAGACTGGCCCCACCTTTGCTCTCCTTCTGCAGGCAGGTGAAGACCTTTCTCTTCAAGCAAGCTTTCCCTCAGCGACTGGCTGCCTGAGTGGGGGTTGTTAAATGGATTGTTGTGTCTTAGTATTTTATTTTAATTGTTTTACTTTGTGTTCTGTGAGCCGCCCAGAGTAGACTATGTCTAGATGGGCGGCATACAAGTTCAAGAAATAAATAAATAAAATAAATAGTACTTTGAATGTGTTTTGGTTTTTGTTTGCTGTGCTGTAGTGTGGAATTTGGCTATTCCTAGTATTTGTATACTTACTGTTTTTAGCTTTAAATATTGTATTTTAATGATGTAAGCTGCCTTGGGTCCTTCTAAAGGAGAAAGGTGAGGTAAGAACGAATGAGCGAGCAAACAAACAAACAAATGAACGAACGAACGAACAAAAAACACAAATAAATAATCTTACACTGGGTTAAACAAACAAGTTTAACATCTTGAGGGAGCTTGGCTTCTAGTGATGGTCTCAGTGTAATGTCAGTTCGTTCGTTCCTTCATTTTTTCCACCTCTCCCTCCCTTTCCTATAAGGCCACAGCAGTTGAATTCCAGTCAGTTGTTATTGCCACAAATAGGTGTCAGCAAATTTGGAGAATCCGGTAGTCAATATTTGTTTGTTTGTTTGTTTGTTTGTTTATTTATTTTTACCCCCGCCTTTCTCCTTAAAAGGATCTAATATCATTCTCTTGGGACCTATTGCGGGTCTCATCCTGCCATCATAGGATGCCATCATATTGCCATTGGCAATAACTGAGGGCAGACCAACTAAATGCCATTTAAAGGAAGCATGCAGTTTGTTTTAAAAGAGGGTCTTGCAGTTGGGCACCAGAATATAGAAGTAAATCACTATACACCATTTGAAACAGGCAAAATGCTTTCTTTGGATATGGTTTCACTGGTCACATCCCCACAAATAATCTGTCACAGGCTATATGTCTTTCCCTTCTCTCTTGGTCAACACACACACACACGTTTGTACACAAACATACACTCACCTGATGTTCTGGATGGAAAGACAAGTCTGAAGAGGTCAATGTTTCCCATCAACACACGTGTGTAGGCTTCCTAAGGGGTGGGGAAGGGGGTGTGGGTGGGGAGAACAGTGAAATAAAAGAAGGATTAACCTAACTGACAGAAGAGCGCTGGAGGGGTCTCCAGCCCTCTCCTCAAGACCGGAAATCTGTAGCTCCTGAATATTCAGCAAAGGACACATGCATGTTTCTTACCTACACACAAGGTGAGTTGCAAGACACACTCAAAACGCAAAATGACTTGTATAACTAACAAGCCACACAGAAATAGGTGGCTGGACTATAAGAGTACATTCAGACAGGCATATAGCTCATTATTTGGATCACTTTGCATGCCATTTGGTTTAAATCAAATTACGGTGTCCACATGCATGGATAACTCAGTGGCTCAGATTTCTGGAGCCAGAGGTTGGGAGTTCGATTCTCCACTTGTGCCTCCTGTGAGTAGAGCCAACCTGGGTGGCCTTGGGCCAGCTGCACAGTCCCAAGATTGCCCCTAGAGGAAGGTAAAGGTAAAGCACTTCTGAGTATTCTCTACCTGGAAGACCTGGAAAAGGGTTGCCATAGATCAGAATTTGACTTGATGGCACACCGATCTTGACTCAAGAGTGATCCATCCCGCCCCTTTTTAGAGCTGCCCTGCTCCTTTTTGGCATAGCAGTAGGGCTACAAGGGTTTGGGGCTTTTTTGGTTACTTAGCCGTTCAGAGCACTCCTAATTAGCCTGTACTGTAGCCCACGTGGATGGTTAGTCTGCATCAAAATAGGGCTGTGGGTGGTGTCATCTGAGGTTACAACTCTGTGACACATTTGGTGGATGGTGGCATTGAAAGGGATGACAGAGAACTCCTTCTCCTCTATTTTCGTCTACTCTGCCGCTTGAAAGTTTTAAATGTATTTTCCTATTGATTCAGTGCTCTTCGAGACAAAAGAGATGCCCACTAGGTAGACTCATTGCTGTTTCACCGTGTCACTTACTTAATTTAACAAACAAACAAAAAAGGAAAGTCGTTGCGGTCACTGAACAATGGCTCCGAGAAAAGGCAGTGAAGGGGTACAACAGGGAGTGTCATTAATCAAAAGGGGGACACACTGGGGTGACCGAAAGACCGGTCTGGATTCTTCTCATGGGAGAAAAAGCATTGATCAGTGTGATCAGGGTGTGTCTCTTGCTCAAGTGAAAGATAAAATAGATCACACTGAATCCTTTAAGCATGAACCAGACTGCTCAACTTCCTCCATCAGAAGGTGCCCTTAATTCCCATCAACCTTGGACGGCCTGGTCAATGATGAGGCACAAGGAGAATAGCAGGACATCAACATCTGTAGGGCTGAAGGTTCCTCACCCTTGAGCGAAATTATGGAAGGAGAACTTTTGACCCTCTAGATATTTTGGACTTCAGCTTCCAGAATCCCCGGTCAGCATGGCTGAGGTCAAATGGACTGTGAGGGATGTAGTTCCAAACATCTGAAGGGCAAAAGTTGTTGGAGTTTTTGCAACCTTGCATGTTGCCTGGAGTAGGTTTGTCTGGGAGGGACCTTCCTGGGTTTGGGTAACTGTCAATCTATCCAGCACTAACCAATCATTCATTCCCTGCTTCTGAATTCAAAGAGAGCCCTGCCTCTCTGCTTAGTGCTCTTTTCCCTCTCTAGAGTCTGTCGAGGTCTGTTGGTGAAAAGACTCGTGCTTGTCAGTTTGCCGTCTAATCTTTTCAACTGTAAGTAAATGAAATGTTTTTATTCTTTCTACTAAAAATGTCTCAGAGCAAGTTATTGAGACTGTAAGTGCTGGTTGATAAGAAAGGGGTGGTCTACTTTGAGGAACTTGAAGTTATTCTGCTCTGTGATTCCCTGCACTTCTGCTGCACAGCTAAAGGAATTTAACCAAACCTTTAAAACTCTGCAACAGAAGTTTCCCTATCCCTGATTTAAATAAAACAAATTTGTGGGGTGAAGACTAGGGAGGAGTAATTCTCCTAACAACTCTTCACTTTCACCTCAAGGGCTTAATTTACCCAGAATTCCCCATCTTTCGTACATGCTACCTGAAATCCTGTTGCTTTGCTTAGTAAGTTGCAACTAGAGTAGTCCCACTGAATCAGTTGGGAATTGGTGAGTCAAGGCCCACTGATTCAATGGACCTACTCTAGTTGTGTCTTACTACCCTGAACAACAAGGTCTCAGCCGCTCTATTTTATTATACTGCATGGTAGAGTACATAGAGTGACAGACCAGGACTCAGGAGACCTGGGTTCAAATCCCCACTTGGCCACGGAAACTCACTGGGCTGAGGGCAGTGGAACTGCAAAACCACTTCTTAAATGTCTCCTTTACCTTGAAAGCCGAATTAAGGTGGCTATAAGCCAGCTCTGACTTGAAGGCACACAACACACAGACACACACACATCTCTTACGCAATTTTTAAAAAAGTTTGTTCCCTGGCTGTTGATAAAAGTTCACACATGTTTCACTAAACTTTGTGAGACAAGACCGACAGTGTGGGGCAAGCCAGCTGAGAGAGGGTGCGGAAGGGGAGCCGATGCCCTTGGGGACCACCTGCTATGGCCAAGGGCATCTGGACAGCAGTGAAATAAAGAAGAGCAAGACAACTCAGAGCCAGCCGAGGAAAACAGAGCAGCTCCAATGCAAAACTGTTGGGTCTCTCTCTGCAGCTGAGCCTCACGTGCACAATCGAGGTGTGAGCAGACGGGGCGAAGGGATACCTTCTGGAAATCTGTGGGCTCCCCCCAGTGGACCGTCCGAGTAATGTCTGTTGTTCCGTCTCTGCCAAAAGAAAATCGAGAGCGCAAGAGTTGTACAACTTTTTTTTTACCTTTTTAATGCTCAAAGCGTAACATTTGATGTGTCTAAAATGGCATTTTCTTTTGATAATCTATGTCTTCTTCTGTTTTGTCCTACTCATCTTTTCTAAGTGAGGATAAGTGGATCTATAAACTTTTGGGTCCTCTCGTTTCTCATTTCACCCTATCCGTTTCTGCCATCAGTCTGCATTTAAAAAAAATTAATATGACCATTTGCATGTCAAATTGACTTTTTTCTACTGTGCCTATTTTGCATGCATTTACAAATAAACCCAGGTGCCAAACAGATTTAACAATCAATCTAGGAACTGAACAATGTTCTTCCCCAGCTTTATATGTAAGCTGCTTACAAAATACAAAATGCTTGAGAAAGTGGCTCATAAGTTGAGCCCAACCAACCCTACAGTATGACACACGGTCAGCTGGGGGTCAATGCTTCTCCCAGATCTGCCGAATGCAGACACCTAACTCTGACCAAACGGAAATGCTGCTGGGTTCCCCATACATACAAATATTGGCCTCCAGAGTCCACCAGGTACATTTCATCTGCTGTCAGGGTTCGGCTGGTAGTGCTGGACGGGCTGAAATAAAAAAGAAAAGGCTAAGGGAATTGGGCAATAATAATCATGTGCCATCAAGACAATTCTGACTTATGGCGGCCCTTTCCAGGGTTTTCCAGAGAGTACTCAGAAGTGCTTGACCCTTCCCTTCCTCTAGGGGCAACCTTGGGACCGTGCAGCTGGCCCAGGGTCACCCAGGCTGGCTCTTCAACCCAGGAGGCACAGAGGGGGAATCCAACTCTCAACCTCTGGCTCCACAGCCAGAGACCTAACTCACTGAGCTATCCAGCAAGCTTGTGAAAAGTTACTTTATTGGGCTACAGCTTTCACGATAACAACATCAAAGATCCTGCTCTCCCTGCTTGTCATGGGATTGTAGAGTTGGAAGGGATTCCAAGGTTTATGCGGTCCAATTCCAGCAAACGTAGGAATCTGGTGGTCTTTAAAGCGGGCTCGGCCTTTCAAACCGAGGGTGCCTTGAAACAGAAAACTGCCCTCTGCAATGAAAGATGCATGGCTGATGTATCCCAAGGCCTGTTTTTCATAGTGGCCAGTCAGATCCCTCTGCAAAAGCTGTAAGCAAAAGACAAGGGTACCAGCTCCTGCTATGGTTCCCCAGAATACTGCCTTTGATGCCAGAGGTAATATATAGCCATCATGGCCAACCGTGCATTTATTGGCCAGTCTCCTGTTCAATAGGTATGCATGCAGAACTATAAAAGCTGCCGTGGTCATCTGGTGAGGCACCGGTCCTGCACAGTCCTGTGGCATTTTTCCCCAGAGGGCGCCCTGTGCATGCCAATATTGAACAGGAGACTGGCTTTGAATGAGTCTCCTCCTTTTAAAACCACCCACATTGGTGGATAATTCCATTTCTTGTACTGGGGAGCTCCATCATGGGGACTTGTGTTCCAAGACAGGCGGCCTCTGAATGCCAGTCGTTGGGGAAGACGTTGCACAGCAATGCTTTCTATCACTGTCGTTGGCTTCTTGGCAATCGTATAGATGTAAAATTCCCAGAAATTTGGGGAAACAATTGGGAAAAAATGGAAAAAACAAACAAACCTGTTCCCCCCCCCCCCAATTTTCCCATTCCCCCCCCCCCCCCCAGGCCTGCCTGTCTCTACCCACTTGCTGTGCTTGAATCTTGCTGGCTCGCTTAGAGGGCCCAAAGCAGGCCATACGGCACACCAGGTCTTTCCTTAACACTCTCCTGCTGTCTCCCTCCATTTGCCCCCTTCCCTGCAAGGCTCCTGCCTCACTCTGCCTAATGGCAGAGCTCGTGAAGCCAGCCCTGCTTCTTTGAAACATCTGTTTGGCCAGTGTGTAAAACAAGACCTTGGCTCTTGAAAGACTCTTCTTCCTATGCCGTCTGCAGAGATATCTGCAAGATGCTTACTCAGGCATCCAGATGCACAAACCACAGGCTATATTTGGGCACAGAATTTGTAGCCCCCTCTGACCATCTGCTCTGCACAGAGACTGTCCAGCTGTGTGCGCTTTCTTCTTCACACATTCAGAGGTTTTAAAGGCCCTTTTTAAACATGAGTTTATGAAGCCACATTCCCACCGGCAGTAGCTTTAGTTTTAAGAACCTCCGTTTTTTAAACTGCTATTGTGAAAAATTCAAGGAGGCGATTGGCTCTTTCTTGAAGAGGGACGGGCACTCTGGCTTTCACAACCAACAACCGGGCTGTTCCTTCCCACCGTCTTGCGGGTTTGCTGCAGAAAGTGTGAATATTCTCTGTCTAGAAAGGAAGCAAAGTCGCCAGGAATTCTTCCCGATGCTGTCCCGCAGATCCACGGCTTCCGATCACGTACCTGTAATGGGCCAGAGCTGCATTCAGACCACTGGCGGAGATGGTTTCAAAGCTGGGGCCATGGCAGTACAGTTCTTCCCTGGTAGAGGGGGAAAAAGGGCACTCTTAGATCTGTGGACCCTGTACAGGGCAAGAGGTGGTAGCTGAATTAAGGCCTCCCAACAGTGTTCCGGGATCGGGGATTGCAAGCTCCAAATGACTGATTTTTTATTTTTATTTTTCATCTGACACCATCACCACCTGTCTACAGGCTTCCTTTGCCAAGTTAAGTACAAACCTCACAACAGCAGGGCATGGTTTAGGGGAAGGGAAGGAATGTTCCCACAATTGTAATGAGGTGGCTCGCTCTTTAACGGTCAAATATGGGTGTCATCACATGAGGAACTAGCTCACATTTTTGACCGCTTGTGGGTTGGTTTGGTGCAGGCTATCTCCTGGCGATCACAAGATGCAGGGCGATAGGGCTCCAACCTGAACCTGATCCATGTCCAAGCTGCACTTTTTTGGTCCGGCACGAGGATTCCTGCTTTTGGAGGTTTGGCTGGAACAATTTCCTGATGGGTGGAAGGGTGGCTTTAAGGGAGATTACTCCCGGCAAACTGACCCTTTCCCGTGGGATGAGACATGCATCTTTCTCGCTGTCTGATCACACCCTAAGATCCATTACCAAAACCCCAACAACAACCACAATCTTGAATGGGCAGTTAAGATCTATTAGCTTTACAAAAGACCTAGCAGAGATAAAATCTGCTAGAACTGTTTGTTAAGATGAAACAATGCATTTCTGGACTTTCCTTGGGTGCTTGGCTTAGGAAACCGTCTGATAAGTAGCTGCACTTCAACAGTTACCATTATATTCCCAATACCACCTGAATAGAAGAAAGATCCAGAACAAAATCTCTCTGTTTGCACTGTTTTCTGCTGCCAGGTGACACCATCTCAGATCTAGTATACAATTTCTTACATGGCGTCTTCACCTTCATTTCCTTTTCAGTTGCTTACGATTCTTTTAAACACAGCTCAGGGGGGCTGCTCTGTTTCAACTGACCCACGTAATTGATCCACGTAACGTGCACCAGACAGCTCATTGACGGAGCCGTTTCCAACCGCCTTCTCCAACCAGACCAGGTAGCGGATCACGGCAACGGCATCTCGTATCTAGGAGAGAACCCAAAGCAAAGAAGGGAGAAGGCTGAAGTTATTCCCCTCTGAGCTGCTCACGGCGTGAAGACAATGTGGTGGTAGAGATCCTGGTGAAGAAAGAGATGCATTGCACAGTCTTGTGCTGGCACCAGAATTCAACTGAAGCCTCCCCATTGCCCTGCCTGTTTTTAAAGGGCAGAATTTGAACCAAGACCTAACAAAGTTTAGTCCAAGAATCTCCTTTTGCTGCCAGAGTTTCTCCTTGGAAACTCTGACACCTGTAATTAGCCATGTAAACACAGATCGGGAACATTGTGGGGGGTGGCAGGATGTGCGAAGCAGTGGGGTTTGTTTGTGTCTTAAAAGGTTCAGGCAATCCAGCTTCTTTCCCTCTCTCCGTTGTTTATCCTCCAGCCTGCTGACCGATTCTGATGGAACCGAGAAGCCAGCTTATGACTTGTCGCTACGTTTTGAACTGGTTCCTTTTAAGTTCAGGGCCAATGAAATTGTGCTCTTCCAGATGTTGCCAGACTCCTATATTCCTATCAGAGCTTGAGACCTATAGTCCAGCAACATCTGGAGGGCCTGAGGTTCCTCACCTGTATTTTTGTTGGTCCTTACTGTTGCTTACTCTTCTAAACTCACAAGCTCACGTTTGTCAACAGTCCTTTTCAGAGTTTAGAAAAGTTGTTGTTGTTGTTGTTTTTGAAGATGACACCTCCCACGACCCTTCTGCCAGCCCATGGCCACCCGGAAGGTGTCTGGGAGCAGTCTTTGGGCAGAATAATTTTCCCAAGCAGCATTGCTCTGGTGTTCTCCTACTCTCAGTAAGGCTACGTACGTGGGCAGCCCGCATCATCTGCTGCTCCTTCAGGTTCTTGACGGCCTTGGTGATCATGACAGGAGAGTAATCCTCTGTGAGAAGCTTTTCCTGTGAGATAGGAAAGAGGGAGGGAGGGAGGCACGTCAACAGAATGTTCCCAGGCCTCCTGAGGGATGCACCTGTTTCCCATGCCCCAACAACAGCCCAGCTGGGGACTGCCCTTAGCCACCCCTCTCTCTGGGAGCTGCTCATATGGTTTCTTTTCAGTTTCGCAGCTTCCTGGATGTGGCGATTCTCACCCATGTGGCTCCTGTTCCCCTACGGCCTCGGCCCCTCTCTGCCACCGGATCCTCAAAGACGTCCCACAGGGCAAGCCCTGTCCTGAAAGAATGTTCTCATCTCTTTCCTCTTACCGAAGGAATTTCTTTGTAGAGCCCCAGGGTGGTGTACTCGGTCCCAATCCAGATACGAACCCTGTCCTGTTGGGCGTACCTTCTCAGGCTGGCACTCACTTGCTCATACTCCTCCATAGTCACGCACAGCTGTCCTGGGCACCCAGCAGTGAGAGACAGAGAGGCCGCCTCAGTCAGACGACTCTGATTCACAAACAAGCTGAGGACAAATTGAAGGAGGTCAATGGGAGGAGAGACTTTTATTCCCCCTAATATTTGTTCTATCCTCCTTCTGAGTGGCTCCAGGCCATCTTCAATTTGCCCTGTGAGGCAGTAAAGCTAAGAGCTGAAGATTGGCCCAAGTTCACCTACATGCTTTGCATTTGAGGAGGGATTTGAGCCCAGCTTTGCCCTCGTTTTCCCTAACCTGGCACCCTTCATGTTTGTTGAACTGCTGGGAGTTGTAGTTTAATAAATCTGAAGGGACCAAGTTGGGAAGACTGCTTTGGCCAGGACATGAGACTCTGTCTAGGATTACGGTGGAAATACAGTATCATGGCATGGGAAAGCTACTTCTTTGGACCAAAACTCAGCATCCCTCAGCCTGCATGACCATGGGATTGTAGAGGAGGTAATCTCAGAAACTAGCTTTTCCAAACTCTGCATGGATCTGCCAAATTAAATGCTTTTCGCAAGCGAATGACTTCTTCCTCCTGGCTGTAATTTGAACACAAGGTGAACATTGGCTACAAAGTACATTCTAAACAGAAATGTCTTGCTCTGTACTCTTCCCTGATTCCCAGCCACCTTCCTTTAGCTGTTCTACAAGCGACCCATTTCCTTGCTGAGAGCAGAGGAGCTGCTTCCCTGGTCAGATCAAAGTTCTATCTTGTTTCAAAGTCCCAACGGCTTTCTGTTGTGTTTTAGTGGCAGCTGGCCAAAAGCCACTGGATACTCTTGAACAAACCATGTAGTGCCTGGCCTGCACACGTCCATTTCCAGCTGGCAATCACAAACATGCTGCCTCTGAACATGGAGGCCTGATGTAGCTGTAGCTTGGTGTCACTGTTGTGACCAATAGCCCCTGATGCACTTCTAATAATCCATGGGTTCATGACATTCTAAAATCAGTGTTTTATGTAACAAGGAGGCATGGAGGGACCCGGAGGCTTTTGGAAGTACAAAAAAAATTGTGGGGAGTGAATACGAAGGGGAAACTTCATACAAACGGCTCAGTGAGTACTGGGCACAGACAGGGGCCACAGAACGCTGACTTCTGGTTGGGGATGGAAATTAGCGGAATGGTAGATGGAACAGAGTATCCTTAGGAAGGGCCTGATGGCACGCCAGGAGCTCTGAATAGATTTCGTGAGCTGCAACATTTTGTTACAGATCTCATCAGATGATGGTTTGAGGTGGTGTGGAGAAGTCAGGTACCTGATGGTCGTCTTGGTGAGAAGTGTGTAAGCGTAGAAGACAGGCGTGTATGGGATGTCATCTCCTCGAAGATTGAAAAGCCCTGTGGAAAGGCAGAGGTTCTTACCTTTTCCTTCTTTGTGCCAGTGGCTTAAGGGGGGAAAACGGCAGAAAGGAAGCCAGAAGGGGGAACCCAGACAAAGGAAATGCTCGATGGTTTAGGCCTCTGGCTGCAGGACCAGAGGTTGGGAATTCGGTTCCCCACTGTGCCTCCTTGACAAGGGCTGGAGGTGATGATCCATAGGGGCCCTTCCAGCTCTACAGTTCTAAGATGATGATGGCAGGCCTGAGACAGAAGTGGCAGGAAGAGACATATAGGGCCTGCCACAGATAATTTCTTGTGCAGAACAAAACATGAGAAGAACAAGGAGAAATGAAATGAGCTCATATTTTGAATATTGTGCCATTGAAAGCAATTGAACGATTGGAGTCAACAGAAAAGGATTCAGTTTTTGCGAATTCCTAGTGTTCAGGGTTATAAATACAGACTTAGAATCATAGAATCGTTGAGCTGGAAGGGGCCTCTAAGGCCACTGAGTCCAACCCCTGCTCAGTGCAGGAGTCCAAAGCAAAGCAGATCTGACAGATGGTTGTCCAATTTTCTCTTGAATGCCTTCAGCCTTGGACCACTCAACACCTCCCAAGGTCATGGGTTCCGTTGTTGTACTGCTCTAACAGTTACATTTTCCCTGATATTCAGCCTAAATTTGACTTCCTGTAACTTGAGCCCATTGCTGCGTGTCCTGCACTCTGGAAGGATTGAGAACAGACCCCCCCCCCCTTCCTTTGAAGCATTTCAAAAGTACGGTCATCTCTCCCCTCAGACTTGGAAATATATACTCAGCACCTCGTATTAACCTGAAAGAGGGGGGCCTAGGGATTAAGTAGAATTTCTACAAGCGAATACGGCTATGGTATGAATGTGTATCTAGACCACATACAAACTATCCAGCCACTCTGACTGGCACATCTAGTCAAGGTTTCAGGCAGAGGGTTTTCTTAACCAAACATATCCCTCAAATGTATTTATATAGAGTCTTGGTACATGCTTGGCCCTGGGATATGCAGATTGGGTAAATCCATATGAACAGGCCTGGATGGAGCAAACTCCAGACACAAACCTATAGAGGAGGAAGGAGTGATGGTGGGGGCAGGGGTGGCTTCAAGAAAAGACCGTGTAAAAGTATCGGGGAGATGGAGAGGCAAGAATGGATGGTGGCAGAGCACTTACAGGCTGTTTCCTCGAGATTGGAGAGCAACACTGCTGTGGGCTTTTTCGTGTGATCCTCCATCTGGGTCCGGATTTGGGAAACTTTTGCCTGCCAGGTGCTCCCTAAAGAAAGAAAAGCAGAGAATGATTTGTGGTAAGTGTAAACCCTAAGACAACCTTGGGTGATTTATCTCAGCTTGCCCTGCAGAATCTTCGTGGGTGGTATGGTGACCCGAAAGAACAGAAGATAATGACAAACCTTGGGAAGTTCCCAAAAAAAAAAGAAGAAGAAGAAAAAAGAAAGACTATTATGATGATCCTCTAAAGCCATCAAGAACTAGTAGGATAAAAATAACTTCTAGAATGAAGAACCTTGTGAAGTAGTTTGCTGGCAATAAGTGGCAATCAGATAGCTCACTATTTGGTTCACTTTTGGTGTGGTTTGGTTCAGCCTGTTTTCTGGCAGTCACATGTATTTTAAATAAAAGTGATCCATCCTGCCCTTGTTGGGAGCTGTTCCACTCCTTTCAGGCACAGGGTTAGGGATTCAGGTTATTTGGTGGGACTGCAAGCGCTCCTGCTTATCCCATTCTGCAGTCTGTGTGGTTGCTTAACTCATTCTCAAATAAAGCCGTGGGCGGTGTTCTCTTTGGTGACAACACTGTGACGTATGCAGTAGGCTGTTATAGTAGAAAGGATGGAAAAGAAACCATCTCCTCTATTTTCCTCTTCTCACTATTTTAAAAGTATTTTTCTAAGTGACACAGCGCTATGTCAGATATTACTGATCGATGCTAGGTTGATGTATTTTTGCAGCACTACGCTGTTTACTAAATTAAACAACAAAAAGCCCTGATGATTTCTGGCCTGCTGTAGCAAAGTGAAAGGAAGAAGAGGAAGAGGAAAAGGAAGCTTCAAACAAGTTATTTGCATCATCATCATCATTTATCAGCAATGCTGGTACGTGGGTGGAGCAAAGAGTCAAGCCTAAACATGAAGAGTCAAGTCCTAAACATCTCCACGTGAGAGAACATGTTTGCAGAATCACCCATTTTTTAATTTCAAGAAGCAAATTAGCAGCTATTGGCAATTCTTTTAAACTAGCAACCAAAGATTTTGGAACAACTCCAGTTGCTGAAAATTAATATGGGGGCGGGGGAGATGATGCTCTGATTTTGTTTTCTTTTAATTTCTTGCCTTAATGTTTGGTACTTTGCAATTTCCTTCCTCCCTTCCTCCTTCCCTCCTTGATCTAATGGAGCTCCTGCTTGAAGCCTTACTATATTGTAAAGTTCCTTTCCACAGCCCCCATTTTCTGCCTCTGTGTTACAAGAAGGTGGCCTGCCAAGTTCATTCATGACACAAGAACGTACCAGTGAAGTTGTCTGGGAGGGGGTAGATCATGCTGGTAGATGGAAGAGGCCTCTGTGAACCCCAAACACGGTCCACTAGGTTGTCCTCAATGGGAACGAGGGTTCTGTTCGAACTGACCAAGACCTGTTGGTAGCTGCCCCAATCATCTGAAGAAACAACACAGCAAGCAGATACAAACTGAGAAGCACACCAGTGTGGTCAGCCCTTGTAAATGCAGCTGCTATTCAGGGACCGTGAGAGGGAGCATACAGCCGTTATCCAGCTATGCAGGTATTCCCATGGGACCTTCTGTGGCCAAAGCTTGGATAAATTACATTACTGAACTACACCTCCCAGAAATCTCCAGCCAATATGGCCAGTGGGAGCTGCAGTGCCAGAACCCAATTTTTTTTAAAGCTCTGGTTATGACTGCAGCTGGAAACAGAAGGAAAGGGATGGTGGGCCATTTCAAATCCAAGGTAGGTCTGCATTTACTACAGCCACCCCATGGTGGCTTGAGTACCCCCTTCCCCTGCCCACTACTGCTGGGTCTCTGTCATTCAGTGCAAGGATACCAATGGAGAAGAGGAAGGGGTCCAAGCCTATGCTTCCTCCAAAGGGAACTTCATCAAGGATCCACTGCCCGATAGAGGAAATCCAAACTGCAAGAGAAAGAAGCATGTTAAGTTCTTGCTCAGTGCCTTCCTGAAGGATGCACAATGGCTGCATGTCGGACCTCTGCAGAATAGGGCGGCCCCATGAAGAAAACAACAGGGTTTCTGCAGTTCGATAGTTATATGTTAGCAGGAATTACAACAGCTATCGCTTATCACGTTAGGAGAGAATAAATGGAGAGGGAGCCATGTGGTCCTTATGGGAAATAGAAAAACAAAAGTGGGAAATATATTTATTTATTTATTGGACCACTAAAATATCAAAAATAGGCAAGCTTCTGAGGCTGGCAAAACTCATCATTTGCCTAGGTGTAGCTTTTATGGGGGGGGGGCGGGGGAGGAGGAGAGGAGCTGTAAGAGAAAAAGAGTAGTCTAAAAATCGTTCTGTCTAGATGCTGAAGCTTTGAACTTCATCTTAACTGCACACACTGAAGCTTCACCAGGTTGTTCTGGGCCTGCAGATCGCTTCTGATGTATGGCAATCCTAACGACCAAGATTTTGAAACCAAGGCTTTTACCACACACAATGAATGGAGTGATCATGTCCCTGGGCAGAGTATAAAACTGTTGGAAGTTTAAAACTGTTGGTAACAGTTCTCCTTGCCAAGAGTTTAAACATCATTTAACAGACAAGGAGAAGTTATTAATTCCATCATAATATTGGTGATTAGGATTTGACTGCATGACAAAGGTTCAAATGATTAGATTAGTATATGTATATGTACCCTGTTTTCCCGAAATTAAGTCCTAACCTGAAAATAAGCCCTAGTATGACTTTTCAGGAGGGTCGTAATATTATTATTATTAGTAGTAGTTTTATTTGTATGCCGCATTTCTCCCAACAAGGGACCCAAAGCAGCTCACAACATTAAAATTCACACAATTTAAAAACACAATAAGTTAAATATTAAAAGATAAATAAAACAATATATGATTTAAAATACAATTAAATAATAATATAAGCCCTACCCCCCAAATAAGCCCCAGTTAAGTGAAACCCTGCCCTCCACCTTGTGCAGCAACCAGAAGAAGAGGTAAAGGTAAAAGGTAAAGGTTCCCCTTGACATTTAGTCCAGTCGTGTCTGACTCTAGGGCGCGGTGCTCATCCCCGTTTCCAAGCCGTAGAGCAAGCGTTTTGTCCGAAGACAGTTTCCGTGGTCACATGGCCAGCGTGACTAGACACGGAACGCTGTTACCTTCCCACCGAGGTGGTACCTATTTATCTACTTGCATTTGCATGCTTTCGAACTGCTAGGTTGGCAGGAGTTGGGACAAGCGACGGGAGCTCACTCCATCGCGTGGATTCGATCTTACGACGGCTGGTCTTCTGACCTTGCAGCACAGAGGCTTCTGCGGTTTAACCCACAGCGCCACCACGTCCCTGATAGAAGAGGACATGACTGTATTTGAATAAATGTAGATTGTTGTACATGAAAACAATAAACATCCCCTGAAAATAAGCCCTAATGCGTTTTTTGGAGCAAAAATTAATATAAGACCCTGTCTTATTTTCGTGGAAACACGGTATATAGATGAGTATACTGTGTGTATAAAGACGAGAAAATCTTTATTCTTTTGAGGGGAAGCCTGCCGCCTCAAACTGATTCTAAAAAGCTGCAATCTCCATTTTGGAATCAACTTTAAACAAGAAGAGCCTGGGTTCAACATCTGGCTAACATGATTAATTTGAGACTTTTCTATTTCTCCTCTTCTCCCGCCAGGTCTGTTGAAGAACCCAGCAGGACTCAGATCTAGACCGTGAGATTATAGCACTCTAGTAAGGGTTCCATCCACTTGGCTTTGGGCTTTCGCTTTCAGCCAGAAGAGCTCGCCAGCTGGTGTGCAGCCCTGAGGCCAGAAGGAAAAGATGGTGAATAGAAAACTACAGTCAACCAACCTAACTTCTGCAGTTTCCAGTTACAATCCATCTGGCGCTCAGCTTGAGTCCAGTACCGACTGTCTGTGAAGAGGACTGCTTTCTGCAGAGTGATCACCCCAGTCCCTAAGGCAAAAAAGGGCAGGAAGATAACAGGAAGGTTAATTTCTAAAATCAGAGGAATTATGGCAAGAGTCTTCTCATCCTTCCACGCAGAAGTTAAAAAGTTACTTTCTTGAACTTCCTGACTCTATCAGCTGGCATAGCCACACTGCTTGTCACATTGTGGGAACTACAGTCCAGGAAAAATAACTTTTTATATAGCTTTCCATGTTCTGTAGAGATCCCTGGTCTCAGTTTTGTTTGGCTGGATGTAATGAGGGAAAAAGATTTCACACATACCGAGAAGCATGTGGTTCTTTATTATAGCTTGAGTTTCTGAGTGAATTCTAATTCAAACAAAATCCAGCTTTGAACCCAGATGCATGTTTGTTTGTTTTTAAATCTGGAATACATCTCTCATAAATAATGTTAATGTCAAGTTAGAGAGTGGATGGTGGCCATTTTTAGACCAAATACAGATGCAAGTTTCATTTCACCCTCAAGTTATAGATGCTGAAAATCAGATGTGGGAGATTCATGTCTCCTGTATGTTCATTGTTATAACAATTCTCTAAGATGCATACAGAGACTTCATTTATCTGACAATTGCTAACATCTTGAACACATTAAATACATTTATTGCAAAACAAATTGTGTTCTTCCAAAACTCAATAAAGAAGCACAGTTTATTTCTTGCAAATTTATTTCTTCACTATCTCTTTCCTTTACAAATTCATACGTAATCAATGAACACATAAATCTTACACTACAATTATATGCAGTGGATCGGTTGGACTTATGCCAGTGCTATCCAAACGTTACACCAGTGGAATGTGTCCAAACCGGCTCAGCCCATGACGAGAGGGGGAAACGCTGCAGAAAGAACCCCACCCACCCACAGCGTCCTCGACAAAGCTTAGAAAAGTTATTTTTCAGATTGCAACTCCCAGAATTCCATAGGCAGCACGGGCAGGTCTGTGGGATTCTGGGAGTTGTAGTCCCAAAAATTTACTCTCCCAAACTCTGTCCTTGACAGCACTGTCACTGCCCAATAGTCCCATGACACAGCAAAGACATTTCCCCTACATGGCCCAGATGTGTGTGTGTGTTTGTGTGTGGATGTGTGTGAAACTAACCCATACCATCTCAATGCAGGAATGTGATTATGATGACGCCCTGCCCTTCTCCATGTGCAAACACCACACAGTGAGGCTACAAGTCTCTTGACAAATGAGCATCGGTAGCACAAGCAGCAAGTGAGATATTACCGAAAGAGGAATACCCCACTCTGCACAGAAGCCCTTCAACGTCCACTTATCAATCCTCAAGGCCAGGGTGAACTAATTTGCTTGATAGCGAGTACTATTGGGGAGCATCTCATTGGATCCAACAAAGGTTTCCAGGTAGATTTATCTAAATAGCTAAAGATCTGTATGTATAAACGGGGCTCCCACTTTTTGTGCTGGTTGCAAGGAACACCAGGGAATGCCCATCCACATACAGGAAGTTGTTTGATGCAAAAACTATGGGACAGCTTTGTGCCGTTCCTTGAAGCCAAATCTTTTGACTGTAGAGGTCATGCCATTATGAGCTTTGGACATGAAAAGAGGTTACCCGCTGGTAAAATATAGAGACAATCTTGTTTTTCCTTCCCCACCCATTCTGGTGCTGGTACTTGACATGAGTCAATGCAAATTTTGATTTGTGGTGTGTAACATTAACAGCCCATAATAAGTCTTGGGTCCATGGGGTTGGGGTTGTTGGCAAAGCAGAACAGGCAAGGTAGACAACAATAGCTCAGTAGTTTAGGTCTCTGAGGTTGAGAGTTCGATTCCCCCCCCCCCCCGTGGTGCCTCCTTGACTCTATGATCCATAGCATCCTTTCCAGCTCTGCAGTTCTAAGATTATGATTATTATAAGTCTAAAAAACATACTTGCCTGATGATCCCGTAAAGCCGGTCATCCAAGCTAGCCTCTTATCCCGTTCTCCAATGTACTCACTCTGAGAAACAGAAAAATGCTGAGACCAAGGAAACATGTTTCACCCTAGAGACAGATATGATTTTATGGGAGGAAGAGCATTCTGTTCTAACAAGAAATCTGGCTATACAGACTCCCCATCGAAAACAACAACAGTAGGCCCCCCAGGTAGTTCACATTTCCTCACAAACAACTCGGATAGATGCTAGAAAAGGAAAAGCAAGGTAACCCTACAGTCAACTGGGTTTGGTTTGGTTTTATTTTTTAAAAACAGAGTTGGGTAGGTGTCTTTTGTTAGAATCCCTGAAATGCCATCGATTTGGTGCATGAGTGGTACAATCCTTTGGTTCTTGTCAGGCAAGATATTGCCTGCATCAGGGCAGTAGAAAGGCACAAAAAAGTTTTTATAAGGATTAATCTCTTGAGTCTAGATGCCCAGGTTTCGGAAGTGGCCAGGACTGCCTTTGCACAATTAAAACTAGTGCGCCAATTAAGCCTGTTCCTAGAGAGGTCTGATCTGGCCACAGTGAGGCATGCCTTAGTTACATCCTGTCGGGATTACTGTAATGCTCTTTATGTGGGGCTGCCTTTGGAAAGTGTCAGGAAACTTCAGTGGGTCCAAAATGCAGCAGCCAGATTGTTAACTGGGGCTGGTTGCAGGGATCACAGAACCCGCCTCTCATAGCAGTTCCATTGGCTGCTGAACCATTTCTGGTCACAAAGTGTTGGTTCTGTCTAAACTATAAAGCCTTAAATGGCTTGGGCTCTAGCTATCTCAAGGACTTTTTATGAGCCTGCTCAGGTGTTAAGATAATCAGGGGAGCCCTTACTCTTGGTCCCACCACCTTCATAGGTGTGTTTGGTGGGGACACGGCAGAGGGCCTTCTCTCTTGTTGCTCCCAGAGACTCTGGAACTCCCTCCCACTGGAGGCCAGGCTGGCCCCATCTTTGCTCTCCTTCCACAGGCAGGCCAAGACCTCTCTCTTCAGGCAAGCTTTCCTTGAGCGACTGGCTGCCTAAGTGGGGTTTTTAAATGAATAGTTGTGCCTGGCTGCTTTGAACATGTTTTTGGTGTTGCTTTTGTTTATGATTTTTAAGTGTGGTGTTTGTTGTTAGCTTTAATATTGTCTTTAATGATGTATAAGCCACCTTGGGTCCTTTTAAAGGAAAAAGGCAGAGTAAAATATTTTAAATAAATAAATAATAAATACAATCTCACCATGCCTGCAACTACACTGCTGGCAAATAGTACAGGACTTGTTGTGTAAGTAAAATGAATGGATTTGGACATTTTTAAAACTGAGCACGCGGTGCAAAGGCCAATGCAAATCACTACCACGTTTAGCGCTAGATCACTTCTGCACAGACAAGAAAGAGAGAGAGAGAGAAAAGGAAGGAAGGAAGGAAGGAATCAATATGAAATAGAAACAACTCTGACAAACTACAGCATACTAGTATGATTTCACAGCATGTTTATATGTATTTGTGCATTATGAAAAACTTTGGAAAATTGTCCCTTTTTCCTAGCACAGTGCAACACTTTAAACATGCCACTAGCTTTACAATGAACCATAAAAGAAGAGCTGAGATTGGCAGAGGGCAGGATTAAAAGAAGGGAGGCTGTGAGCTGTGACACAGATTGAACCACATCAGATTCTGGCCACGGACACTATGTAGACTCTGTGTGATCACCTAATCTGAACAGACTCTGTGTGATCACCTAATCTGAACAGAAGCATAAAATAGGATGTGAATCAAGCTGAAACAAAGCCAAATCGGAGCAATTTGGTTTTCCAGTGTAATAGCAGCCTGTACTGGGTTTTGTATGTCCTTGTAAGCTGCAGGACAGAGACTGCAAGCTCAGTAAAGAGAAGAAGTGTTAAAGTATTTATTCTGACCTTGCTGGGATGCATAGTTAATAGTTTCTCAGCCTCCATACTAGCCAGAGGGCTGCTGGATTTTCTGACAATTTCTTGTTAGTTATTTTATGCAAAGATATATAAATGGCTTATTTTGCACAATCTACCTGAAATCTTAAATTGCGCCACAAGTATATACAGCAGGACCCCCTTATCTGCGGGATTGGTATCCATTATACACTTATCCATGGTCTGAAAATATAAAAATACTGTACTAATAGAAAAATCCTAGAAATACATATTTCTAAAGATGAAGTTACCAGAATTGGCCACTAGATGGATCCAGAGACTATGCTATATACTGTATAGTGTTCCCTATTTAAACAGTGTATGCTATAATCTGCATTTTTCAGCATCCATCAGGGGCCTGGAGCCAATCCTCCCTGGATGGGGGTGGGGTTTTTCCTACTGTACAGACTCATCTTGCTATCAGGTTTGCAGTTTCACCAGCCCATGACAAACAGTCTCTAACTGATTACTGCCGTCTTAAGGACTAAAAGGATTTTGATTTAAGAAACAAATATATTAATGAGCTTCTCAGGAAGAGGAATTCTGCATGAAAATGTGCACAGACTTGCCATCGCCTAGTCTTTCCAGCCTATGGTAAGTAAATGGTAGCTAAGGGTGATGGGGTTGAGTCAAGAGAAACAATCCTGGCCAGGTGTTCCTGAAATGCCTGCCCTATTGTTGCCCACCACTCTCCAGTTGTATTGCACTGCAAGAGCCATCATCCCCAGCCAGCATAGGGATGATGGGATTTGTAAAGCAGCACACTTGGAGAGCAGCTGGTGGGAGGAAGCTGCCCTTGTTCAACATGGCAAAGCTACATCGCATGGCAATCCAGCAACTCTCCACTCGCCCTCTCCCACTCTCTTCCAGGTGACCCATCCTTACCATGTGTGCATCTGTGGCAGGGACAATGTAGGCTGAGAGGTTGTAAGACTGCATGCGCAGCCGCAGGGCGCTCAATCGCTCGCTCGTGTCGACTGCCGTAGGTGGCAAGTACTGCCGTCGTAGAGAAAAACAGGATGAATGTAAGAGGAAGACAAAGAGGGAGAATTGAGGGGACAAATCAGCCATTCATAGTTACTATCTTAATGCAGAGCTCAAAGAAGTTACCTTTGGGACTGCACGACCCAGAATCCTCCTGGCTAGGCAAATGGGAATGAAAACTGAAGAACAACAACAGCTACTACGTACTACAACTACTCCAAGCTGTGTCTCAGTTTATGGTCTCAACGTAGGACTGGCACTTGGGTTGGCATGTGAAGTTGCTGTGTTCGATTCGAAGGCATTCTGGAAATGGCTGCCCCAGCTCATCAGCGGAACAGAGATAACTGCACACCACTGCAGAGGGTAAACTGAGGCAGCTGTCTCGGGCAACTGATTCTGGGAGGCAAAGGAGTCGCGGCAAAGAACTCTGGAAGCCAGAACTCTGTGTGTACCTTGCGACTGGTGCCCCTCTGTGCTCCCTAAGCTACTGTACTTTTCTCTTCCCTTGGGCATCATAGTGTCTTGGATCAGCCCTGCCCACATACATATATATGTACAGATATCATAAACATGTCTCTTTCCAGCAGTGTTAAGAACCTCACCGGAGGAACAGTCGTGCAATTTCTAACATCTTCAGACGATCCAGATGTATCTTGCCTGGGATAACCTGTTGTGTAACCTAGGAGGAAAAGGGGAAAAAAACTCTCTTATTCAAGGTCTCTCCAGGGCTTGGAGAAGTTCCATTTTTCAAACTAAAATTCCCAGCATCCCCCCCATCAACATATTGACTTGGTAAGGACCCCTTACCAAGCTCTGGTTATTATCTGTGGCCTAGTTTATACATGTTGGTGGTCCTCTTGGAAGACAAGGTCTGGCAGCTGGAGACCTGTGTTCTAATCTCCGCACTATCAGGGAGCAGGCCGGGTAGGTGGGGCTCGTCAGCCTTAGAAGGCAGCCCATCTAGGAGAAGGAAAACTCCGATTTCAAACCTCCACTGCCTTGTGGCTATATCCACTGATGGAAAAGGCTTCAGGAGTTAACCTCGAGGCAAAATCCGGAGCCGGAGTCCCGGAGGCAGTTTGTGTCATACTGGCAACTCCTGCAACGTCGCTGGAACCAGTTGTATTGGCTCTTGCCTTTCCATTGGACTATTTCAGCAACGGGGAGAGGGGGGATTTGCTGCTTTGGTAACAGCCTATCCTCCATATTATTTTAACCAGGCTTCGTGCTCTGGAGAGGACACTCCAGCTTCGCATACAGCGTCGAAACAACACAGGAAGTAGCAGTTACCGGTTATAAGTCTTTGCTCAATTGGCGTAGAGCATGACGCCAGGGGCTACTTCTGACGGTGGGAGAGGTCATTGCACCTCACTAGGTAGCTACCGCCCGCCTTAAGCTGGGCAGTCCCCAGCTAGTAAGGTGCTACCTCGCCATGGTCTGTTAACCTCACGGGGTGTGTGGGGTTTAGGGTGAAAGCCGACAAGCAGAGACAGCTGGCCGAGGCAAAAAGGCAGTCCCGAAACCAGCCAAACCAGGGAGCTGGACAGGGGACAGATTGTATTTGTCTTCAGTGTGGAAGGGATGGTCACTCACGAATTGGCCTCCTCAGCCACACTAGACGCTGTTCCAAGTCCTCCATACAGAGCACGTTACCATAGTCTCTCGAGACTGAAGGATGCCTAATCCAGTTTATACATGGGGCCAGTCCTACCATTAGGCAGAGTGAGACAAAATCGCCCCAGGCAGCAGATACAGGGGTAGACTTGGCCCCCCTCCCCACGTCTTCCTTAAGTCCTCTGGCCATTTCTTCTGCTGGAGGAAACAGCAGTATGTGTCAAATGTTCAGTCGTGCCCCTCTTAAACCACCCTGCTTACTCCCAGGGGCAGAGGGGAACTCTGTCCCAGTGGTAGCATTCTAGATCCGTTCTAGATCCAGTATTGGCTTGGGGATGGGCAGCAGCAGAATGAGGTGGTACAGTCCAGTGCCTGTATAGAATGGATCTTACCACTTCAGGCAGCAGGTGGAGGGAATTCCCACCTCTGCGTTAAACACAAGCACAAAAATGTATCCTCTGTGCGGTCTATCTACAAGGGTCATGCCACCTGGGAATCTTTCTGTCTGATAGGATCTGGCTCGGTATAGTTTTAACATGGCATCCCTTCGTGTTCTCTGAAGTAGGACTTTCCATTCAGGTTCCCTGCACCTTTTCTACAGCCTGCATAGAGGAGGCCTCCGATGCTGGCCTTGTGATGCCTCATTCATTCTCTGTTTCCATATGTCTAAGTGGACGTGTCCACAAAAGCTTAGATTAAAATATGTTACTCTTTAAGATGCCACATGTTTCTGTCTTGTTTTGTTTTGTTTCTTTGGATTTTGCCTGATATGCTTGCACGGACTAACATGGCTGCCTCCTTCAAAACTTCATTCATTCATTGATTCATTCATTCATGCAATTCTTTGATGAATGTGGCAATGATAAACATACACGTGCAACCCAGCCCAAACCTCCCGCAAAAATATACCCGGCTTTTTTAGTCTGGGGTTGAGTCCTGATGTTGATTTGCTTAGCAGCTTTGGTGACAGGAATGGGTGTGCCCCGATCAAGGATGTAGAAGAGTAAGCCTCTTTTTTGAGTGACAGGTCATCGGATCCCCCAGCCAGATCTGGCTGCTGGCCACTTTGTTTGGGGGACTGTGGGAGTTGTGCCCCCCCCTCAAAAAAGAGGAACTTTAAAAATGCTGCCTTGATCTCAGTCCAAATGCCTGAAACAAACATGATCTCAAATTATGTTTAGAGAGGAAGGAAGGGGGGGGCGAGCGGGGTTTTTAGCCACATGGAGCTGATTCTGTTGGATAAATAGCTCATCCCCAGTGCCTCTTGATTTGGCTTCCAGTGAAAAGAGTGCAGTTTTATGTGGGAGTGTGTGGGCCCTTCCAGCAGCAAAGATGGCAAGAAACTCATCTGCTATAGAATTTGGCACTGGATGCGCCACGTTCTTCCGGTTGGCAGCAGGAGAGGTTTGACGTAATCTGAACAATGAAAAACTCTGCTTTCCCCACTGTACGTGCATTGCAGCCTTAGGAATGTAGCTAGTCATACCCACCACTGAAAGCATATTTGGGGAAAGCTAATGGGGGTGGGCGGGTGGGCAGGAAAACGCGTGGTGTCTGCTTTTATTTTTACAGGCTCTGCTGCTCGGCATTTAACCGCTGTCAGGTGACAGGCAGAAATTAAACAGGGGAAACCTTTTAATGCCATGCCAGGAAAAAAAAGTTATGTTTTCCATGCTTAACTTTCTGCATGCCATCCTGCAACGGAAGACACATGTGAAAACAGCGGGCCTTGTAGGAGAACTCCAACTTGCTGCTTAGCAGAAGAAAGGAAACCGTTTCTGGCAACTAGAGCCATCAATATAAATATAGATACAGGCAGACAGATTTTTGGAGGTAAGTCTTGTATTTCGGCAGTTCCACTAGCAGGCCCCTTGGATAGCAAAAAGAGTATTTCCAGGTCAAGCCAGCTACTTTTTTGATTAGAGGAGTCGGGGACCAGCCATCATATTTGTCCAGGGGAGGGGAAAGATACAATGGCTTCAACATTATGTAAGAGGAAAGGGCAAGGGGGTATTGGTTGCCCCTAAGCTGTCCCCAAATTTAAATGGTTTGGATATCCGTGGTGACGGGAGCCCTGGGCCGAAAGTACTGCGGCTCCATGCCAGGTCAGTAGATAGGAAAACAACAGCCATTCAAGACTTGATCCTGCCTATGCTGACCTAGCTTGCATGACGAAGCCTTGGTTGGATGCGGCTGTGTATGTTAATCTCACTCAGCATCAGAGTTTTCTGTGCAGCAGCGGGCAAGACCAGGCATGGGCAGGGAGGTGGAGTTGTCGTGGTCTATCCTGATTCCATCGCTCTCACCAGATGTCGCATTCCCCAGTTCCCGGAGTCTGAATGTGTGCTTCTGAAAATGGGAGCCCAGGACACAATACCAATCCTGTCGGTGTACTGCCCACCCCGTGGTGGCTCAAGAGCCTCCCTTCCTGAGCTAGCTGAGCTGGTATTGGGAGTCGTGTAGGAGTCCCCTTGGCTTGCTGAGACGGCGGCATTCAATGCCCATGCTGAGGCAGCTCTGTCAGGAGGGGCCCAGGACTTCATGACCTCCATGACCATCTTAGGTCTGTCCCAAATGGTATTTGCCCCCACCTATGCTGCAGGACACACTTGAGACCTGGTCTTCTGTCCTGGGGTAGATGTTGGTGACCTGGATGTGGAGGAACTATCTGTAGTTCCATTGTCATGGATGGGCCATTATCTGGTGAGATTTGGACTCAGAGCCTTTGGAGGGATGGGGGAACAGACTAAGATGGTCTGCCCCAGATGGATCCCAATGGTTTCCTGATAGCTCTTGGGGAGTTCCCTGTCACCTTGGCAGGTGATTCTGTTGAAACCCTGGTTGATTTCTGGAATGGAGAAATGGCAAAAGTCATTGATAGGATGGCTCCTAAAATCTCCTCCCACAAAGTAGAGGCAAACTGGCTGCCTGGTTTACCGGGGAGCGGGAGGAGATGAAACGAGCAGGATGTAAACTTGAGCGATGATGGCGGAAAACTCAGAGTGTCTCTGACTGAACACAAGCTAGGGCCCATTGGAGGGCCTATTCTGTGGCAATGGTGGTGGCGAAGAAGTCATTCTTCTTTGCCACCATTGTGTCTGCACAGAGTCATCTGGCAGAGCTCTTTCAAGTGGCCAAGGGCCTATGGCATCATGGCCTCAAGGGAGAGAACGCAGACCACCCTGTAGCTTGCTGTGAAGAATCTGCATGGCACTTTGCAGGCAGAATCGCTCGGATCCGCTGTGACTTGGATGCAATAATTGGTACGGGTCCTGGGGAATGTAACTAGGCCTGTGTTAATGGATCCGTTTCAGTTTCTGCAGCCTGATGATGTGGACCAGATCCTTGGAGAGGAGAAGGTGACCACAGGTCTGCTGGACCCTTCCCTTCCTGGCTCAGAAAAGCTGCCAGCAAGAGACTGGGTCCAAGAGGTGGCGAATGCCTCCTTGCAACAAGGTAAGATCCCAGGATACATAAAGGAGGCAATAGTAAGACAATGATGAAAAAGTCCTCCTTGGATCCCACAATACTGATTAATTAGTGACCAGGCTTTAATATTCCATTCTTGGGCAAGCTGCTAGAGTGGGTTGTAGCTTCTCAGCTCCAGGGGTTCCTGGATAAAATGGATTATCTTGGTGGATGATCTATGCTGGGAACTGGACAGGGGAGTGTGTTGTTGTTGATTCTGTTGAACCTGTCAGCGATCATGGTATTGTCTCTCTGGGAAGGGATCTGGAGATACTGTTTTATGGTGGCTCCAGTCCTTCCTGGAGGACAGAACTCAGAAGGTGGTGCTGGGGGATTCCTGTTCAACATCCTGGCCACTGGCCCTTAGGGTTCTGTTTTGTCTCCTGTGTTATTTAACATCTCCATGAAAACACTGGGAGAGGTTGTCCGGAGCTTTGGAGTTTGGTGTCACCAGTATGTGGATGATACCCAACTCTATCTCTCCTTTCCACCTAAATCCAAGGAGGGTGTTTCGGCTCTAGATCAGTGTCTGGGATCCGTAATGGACTGGATGAGGGTGAACAAATTAAAACTTAATCCAGTCAAGACAGAGGTGCTCCTGATCAGTCAAAAGGTAGATCAAGGAACAGGGATGCAGCTTGTGCTGGATGGGGTTACACTCCCTCTGAAAATGCAGGTGCGCAGCTTGGGGGTGTTCCTGTATCCATCTCTAAGTCTGGATGCCTTGGTTTCAGTCATGGCCAGGAGTGCCTTTGCACAGTTAGAACTAGTGAACCAGCTGCAGCCATTTCTTGAGAGGTCTGATCTGGCCATGGTGACACATGCCGTCGTTACATCTCAGCTGGATTACCGTAACTAACACGCTTTGGAAAGTGTTTGGAAACTCCAAAGGGTCCAAAATGCTGTAGCCAGAGTGTTAACTGGGGCTGGTCACAGGGAACACATAACACCCCTATTGCAGCAGGTCCACTGGCTGCTGATCTGTTTCCAGACACAATTCAGAGTACTAGTTCTAACCTATAAAGCCCTAAACAACTTTGGTCCAAGGTACCTCAAGGACTGTGTCTCCCTTTATAAGCTCACTTGGGTGTTAAGATCATCAGGAGAGGCCTTTCTCTCAGTCCCACCACCTTCACAGGTGTGATTGGTGAGGACACGGCAGAGGGCCTTCTCTGTGGCTGCTCCCAGTCTTTGGAACTCCCTCCCGCAGCAGACCAGACTGGCCCCATCTTGGCTGTCCTTCTGCAATCAGGCAAAGTTATTTCTCTTCAGGCAAGTTTTCTCTCAGTTGTTGGCTGCCCGAGTGGGGGGTTTAAACGGATGGTTGTGCCTGACTGCTTCGAATGTGTTTTTAGGGTTGCCTTTGTTTATCATTTTTTTTAGTGTGGTATTTTCTTGATCCATTTTAGTATCTGTGTACTTACAGTTTTATTATCTTTTAATGATATAAGCCATCTTGAGTTCTTTTTAAGAAGAAAGGAGGGTAAAAAAAGTACATAATATAAATACATAATAGTCTCTCTGAAGTGATATAGTTTAGGTTTTACCTGACTGGGTTAGTACCTTGACTGAGCCCAGACATTTGCTACCTGAGGTGGAACAGCAAACACACCTAGATCCAAGACAAGCCGGGTCGGAGTGACCACTAGGCGAACTAGGCGACTGCCTAGAGCGCAGATCTGAGAGGGGCGTAGAACTGACCTCAGAGGGTCGCAGAACTGACCTGAGAGGGGCACCTTTTTGTACAGACTAGTTTCTTGAAAAAAATGCAACTGAAAATTTATATTTTAAAATTTTAAGATAAATACCACAACAGCGCTATGGAATATAATTATTTATAAAGTCTTATAATTTTTTTCTATATACTGCAATCCAGGGGTCATTTCATAGAAAAAGGGCTGCTGGTACTCTCATTAGCATATCTAATTTTTGCATATATCACCCCTGACATCAATGGAAGTAAGCAAAAAACCACTGGGTAAGTAAAAATAAATAAATAAGCACTTTCAGAGTTGCCAGTACTGCGTACCCTTGAGTCCCCCCCCCAGGTGACCCCTGCTGCAACCCCTATTTCTTACAAATGTCCTATTGACACCAGCCACTGTGATCTACTTCCTGGGGTTATAAGTCATCAAACAGGGCGAATGGACAGGCAGCAGTGGGGGAGAACATTTTGGTGAAGATCCTGCAGCTTCCTGAGTCAAACGAGATGGGAGAGTCGGATCGATGCTTTAAAACTCCTGAGATATCATCTTGGTAGTATATATGATGCTTTAATAGAGATCTTTGATGACACAAGCCTAAAGAATTTATCTGGAAATTTATCTGGAAATACTTCTCAAATTGAAACTAAGGCCCTTGCTGATGCAATTTGTAAGTTCAAATTTGTGGTATCCCTTGTTACATGGCACATTCTTTTTGAAATTAATCTTACAAGCAAACTATGACAAAATAAGGAAAATGATTTAAATTCAGCTACAAGCGAATTGCAAGTGACTAAGAATTACCTTGTGGATAGTGTGCTTAATGTTTCTGTTGCTCTGAGGATCCTTCTCACACTTCCAGTGTCAGTGGCTAGTGGTGAACGCAATTTCTCAAAGCTCAAGCTTATAAAAACCTATTTACGCTCAACAATGCTGCAAAGTAGACTAGTTGGTTTGGCAACTATATCAATTGAACATGCCGAAGCATCAGCCATTGACCCGAAGGAATCAGTGACAAAATTTGCAAAAGAAAAGGCATGCAAAATGAGATTCTGATGTGGCAAAAATAGAAACATTTAAGAGACATTACAGTTCATAGGATTATTCAACATGATTTGTGTGCTAAAACTGTTTTGTATTTGAGAAAGAAAACTGAAGACTGTTCTATTACTTGTTCTCTCAGTTTTTTAAAATAAAATTTTCACAATTTCAACTTTTGTACTTTCTGTTTTTCCTACAATTTGTTTGTTTTTGAAAATTGGTTGGGGGGGGGGCGCAAGTAGTTAGTCTTGCCTAGGGCGCCCTGAACACAAGAGTCATATATGTAGTACCCAAAGCTAACCAAGCTGTTTTGTCAAGGGGGGCAGAAAATCTCCCAAGCACCTTTTCCCATTCCTGACAGGGAAGAAACCCAGTAACAACAAAATAAATCACTAATTTTCTGCTGCTTGTTCAGTGGTCTCCCTCTGCTCAACAGTAAGATAGTCCTGCTGTTTGCTTATTGCACTGCCTCTTCATATTGCCTTCTGATGTCTAGTCAGCTTTCAACTATGGCTCAGACCTTGGACAGTTACTTTTTAAAATATTTTTTCCCTGTGTTGAAAAAACAACGTACAGTGGCTGTATGTTACAGTGTTTAAAAGCACTTACTTGTAACTCATATCAAAGTTTTGTTTCAGCTACAATAATAATTCCATCTTAAGAAGCAGCCTTATGTTCCAGGTCAAACCACAGCTTGGAAAAGTTACCTTTTGGGACTACAATCCTCAGAATCCCCAGCCAATACAGCTTCTGCTCTTGTGTTTCAAATCACAGGGCCGTTTCAGGGGCTGGGATACCTCGGAACTACACACCTTGATTTACTGTTGGAGGTGACACCATTTTCTGTTTGGCCTCAAGCAGTGTAATGTCATGGGTTGGCTCGGGGTCCTATGTACGTACCTCCCCTCCTGACCCTATAAACCAGCATAAGCAAGGCTGTTCCCATGGTTATCCGTGAGTGACGCAGCTCCGTTGAAATTCTGAGGAAAAGTAGATTGACTTGATGAAAGCAGAGACTGGAAAATCAGAGTAGCCAGTCTGGCTGGGGAATTCTATGAGTTATAGTCCAAAATAAGTAACGTTCCCAACACTTTTTTGCAAGTGTTGCATCCTGTGCCAAATGCACCCAGATGGGTCCATTCCTTTCTTCTCTACTCACCCCACTGACATGATCCTGTGAACTGTGGCCTGGCCTTTAGGCAGTATGAAGGGAAATCCCTTCCTTCCTGTGTCCACACTTTGGGGAAGAAGAGCATTTCCATTTCCCACACCAGCATACATACCAGTGAGAAGAAAGGAGAGGAAGATCCAGAGCCAGCCAACCCCAGAGGAACACGCCATAACCTTTTCAGACTGGAACCTTCCTTGAGTTCAGATCAGCGAAGAAAGACGGAACCCTCAGCCAGAAAACCAGACTCTCTGCCAAGGCCTGGGGCTTGGTAAGGTGGCGGAGCAGCGTGAGAAAGACCGAGTCACCTCCCAGAGTCTCTGTGCCCCAGAGATCACATTCTATGCCCCAGATAAAACAAATAGATAACAGGCCACATGATGGAGACCTAAAGTCCAAACGTCAGGCAGCTGAAAGTCCATTGTCTCAGGGAAATTCTGCTGGTGATTTCACTTCTATGTGTAAAGCAAGTCAGCCAGCTCAAATGTTCGTGGGAAGAATGGCACATTATCTCAGAAAAATGTGTTCCCAACCCTGTTCTTGTTGAGGTAATGCGAAAGCAACTGGGAGTGTTTATAAAGTGATTATTAGCAAACAGAGGCATGGGTTCCTACCCCCCCCCCATATAACAAGTAGTTACAATGTTACTTTTTAGGTATAATAAGTGACCCTTAAATTACTCAGATCTAATGACTTGGAGGAGAGCTTTGGGGACGCGCTAGACGGCCAGAAAAACAAACCAGTGGGTCCTAGATCAAATCAATCCTGAACTATCTCTGGAGGCAAAAATGCTGAAATTGAGGCTGTCCTACTTTGGGCCCATCCTGAGAAGGCAGACTTTCTTGGGAAAGGCAATAATGCTGGGAAAGGTGGAAGGCAGCAGGAAAAGAGGAAGACCAAATACGAGATGGACTGACTCCCAAAAGGCTTGAAGTGACAAGAGCTGAGAAGGGCAGTTGAGGACAGATGACATTTGGGAGATCGCTCATTCATAGGGTCATCATAAGCCAGAGGCAACTTGACAGCACATAACAACAACAATGACTTGACAGCACATGATTATGATTATTAATGAATAATATCTAGTTACTTACAAAAGTTACTTTAAAGCTGCATTTGAAGTATTTTTAGAGACACTTTGACAGGAATTTTATTTTGGCTTTTATGCTATTCTCATATTAATCCTATGGAGCAAGGGAAATATATGATTTTATTTTGTCCCTTTGTATTTTTATAAGCATTTCTAAGGCACTGTACGAGAGCTGGCTAAGAGAGACAATCAAATAATATTTCCCTGTATTTTTCTGGTCTGTGGGTAAGTTCAGTGTAATGTTGCAAAAAATTACTTGCGTGTCATCGGAGCAAAGATAATGAAACCTGGTTGTTGAGAAGTAATGGGTAATGCAACTCCTTTTCAAATATAATATTTCAAGCTCTGGGTGAAAATAAATATTTTGCTTAATATCCCCCTGACTGTTTCCACACTCCTTCTGAGATTTATTTATGTCATAAAACTTATAGTCTTCAGGGCTGGCCTGAGACGTTTTGCTCCCTCAGGCGAAGGATAAGATACACCCCTCCTCAAAATATAGAAGTAAACTGTTCTGGCATTTGAATTTAGGCAGCGGCAAAGAGACAGTGGCTGAAATCCTGCTGCTTAGCATCGTAATCACATGGGAAATACGTAGGTCACAGTTTGGATTGCCTGTGGAGCCGTCTGGTGCGATCTGTATTCTGGTGATTACGTGGTGCATAGAAAAATGTGCTCCCTGGACCTTTTTGGTCCAGCTGTAAGGTTCCTGCTTTTGGGGGTCTGGGCTGGAGCAATTTCTCAGCAGATGGAAGGGTCACTTTAAGGGAGGTTGCTCCTGTTGAAGCAACTCTTCCTCTTGTGATCAGGCATGCGCTTTTGCAGCCATCTGATCACTCCCTGCATTGCAACAAAAGTAGGTCCATTGAATCCATAGGGATCTGGTGAGTCAACGGCTGTGTCAGGTCTGCTGAGTCAATGGGCCTACTCTAGTTGTGGCCTATTGTACTCAATAACAAGATTTCAACCTTGCTCTCCACTATCCCGAGGGCGGTAGGTTAATTTTGGGGTACAGCTTTTGTCTTCCAAGAGTGGCGAATGGCCAGAGACTCACAAACAGTGGTTGCCACCTTCCAGCATCGGCTGCCTGAATGGGCTGCCTTGCACTGCTTAATTGATGGTGTGGCTGATCCAGGAGCTCTGGGAGGCCAGAGTGGCATTGCCAGCTCGCTGCAATTTCCTGTCTGAGGCCAAACAGAAGATGGCAAAAAAACAAACAAACAAACAAACAAAAAACCCCATTACAAATGCAAATGCTGACCAGGCTGGTAATGGCACATTTTTCAGCGCAGGCGATGAGAACATTTCTTTAGGAAGAGAGGCATATGTTGAAGCTGTCCCTTCTCTCCTCTGTTATTTAGCTTCTGTACAGAACCATAGCTGTTTGCAAGCAAGCAAACAAAGAATCAGCCCTGGTCTCTTGCAGACGGAGACCGAGTACAAAATGATTTTGTATGCAGGAGATAAGTTACTGGTTCTCTATCCATGTGAGACCTCCGTCCTTGAACGGATACAATTGCTTGTATGACAGGGGCTTGATTCAATGATCCATAGGGTCTCTTCCAGCTTCGCAGTTCTATGATGATGATGATATCTGAACTCAACGGCTAGCAGGTGAAGAGCCATCTCTGCAGTTTCCACTCATTTGTAGAATGCCTGCCCCAGAAACAGCAGCTTGGTATCTTTGTTATACTAATTGAGATATTGGTCTAAGACCTTTCTCTTCTGGCAGGCATTTAATCTTTAGTTTGTTGCTGTTTTTTTTTAACCGCTTCTACCAACCAAGTGTTTTCAGTAAAACTGCAATAATGTGGAAGGTGCTGAAGAAAGGAAGCAAAGGAAGTGTAACCTCTGATGCATCTGAAGAGAGAAAGAGGAAGTTTGTGGTGTTCTCTTGAAATCCGTCATCCTGAAGTCTGGTAAATTTTAAAAAGAAGCAAAAAGAGGAAATGCATTACAACAGGTTATTATGATAAGTGAACTTACAGTAGATCATGTGAACTTACTGTTGAATAAAATAAGTTTGGAATAGGAATCCTGGATACACTCAGGTGATATGAGGAGAATGGATTTATGACCTCAAAAGAAAAAGAGTTTAGTTTAATGACGACTTTGGCATGAGGACATGAAGGAATTGTAACAAAATCTAAAATAGTAAACTCCACTCAAAACAAATACTGTATAGAATCTACACCATGCTTTTCTTATTGTGCTAAGTGTTGTACTGAGCTGTTGGTTCATGCATTTAATGTAATGGCCCTTAACCATGTGGGATCACTTCTGCCTTTGATTAAGACTTTGGGATATATAAATGCCAAGCTTATGTAAGTAGACTGCTTCAAAGGAGATTTGACAGATCCAAAAAAGGCCTGAAACTGCCTGACAGAACATTTTCAAAGCAGAACTAGCAATGCTGCTGCCAATGCTGGTAATAATGGAAAGGCTGTCCCTTACATCTCTGTGGATGAAGGGGAATCGCCTTGCTCAGAGCATCCTCGGGGATGCTGTTACCATGGGAACTGCACCAGCAGCCTGCCATTGGCTGCTCGGGCTGGTACATTTTGCTCCATTGCTGCCTCCTTCTTTGCACACGCAGAAGAAGCACGGAGAGACAGAGAAAGAGAGAGCCTGGCTCTGCTCCCATCCCTTCCTCAGCTTTCTACACCAGGGGATTTCGCCCTTGCTCCAACTCTGCTGCTCAAGAAAGCAACTGTCGGAGAGAGCAAGAGCCAAGGCTCGCCTTGGTTATGTAAGTGTCTGTGTAAGAAATGCTCATCAAATTACAGCATAGCCGGCTGTGGCTGCACAGCCTATGGCCACAAACTGTCGTCCCTCTAGGAAATCAGTTGCTGTCCTTTCCGTAGGCAGTGCCAAGGTATTTGCACTCAGAGGGCAACTGGTGTGCTGTTTCTCTTCCTTCTCGACATGGCGGAGCAAGAGATGCTTCATCACACACCCTCCCTCCCTCCCTCCCTCCCTCCCTCCCTGCTCCTTGTGGCAAGCCTCCCATGAGTTTGCTAACGTGCAAAACTGCATGCACTATATTCCCAGAAGAGCTTCCACCAGCCCCTCCCTGCCCTTAGCAATAGCTTTGCTGCCTGAAGAGCATCATCAGCTGGCTTTCTTTGGCTGCTGCCTTCCCTGCTGATGCAAAGTAAAGGATGCCTGACTGTGGGGGAGGGGAGTTAACCAAATTCAACAGGCAATGCTCAGTGTTGCTGTCCGAACCAAAGTCAAGAGAAATGCTGTTTCAAGACCAAGAGTGACTTTTTGAGAGGGCTTTCAGTTACAACCCTCACAGGTCATTCAAGGCTCACCGTGTTTTCTAGGGAACAATGAGCAGCATCTGCTGGAAATAAGACAAGTAAATTGGGCTGGTTGTACCTCTTCCCCTGTTTGGTGGTTTCCTTAGCTTTTGTACAGATATTTTCTGCCATGGCTGCCCATCCTTTTTTGAGAAGGTGGCTCTCCACTCTGAAGAGTCATCACAGATGCTTGGAAGGTGTTCTCTGTTTGAAGGGCAGTCCACGACAACTCTGAAAGGCCAGGGTCAGGATCCCCTTGTGTTCTGCTGAGGAGAAAGCCCCACCGACAGGGAAAAGCAGGATCATACCACTTAGTCAAGCATTGCCATTGTGTAAGCACTGCTTCTGACTGAGAAAACGTGCGTGCTGAGGTGCTGAACAAGTGGTGTAAACAACAAGTTGGTTTTGCTATGGCCTGTTGTGCAGTAGTTTGACTGCATAAGATCATGACCAAGGAAGCGTAAAGGAAATCGGGGACCTTGACATTTCCCATCAGTAGTTAACTCCTGGAAAGAAAACCTAGCAGGTAGAGAAATCACCTGATCACACTCCTTCCTGTTGGAGTGAGATATTTTGCTATTTTCTATAAATTATACAAGCCATTTCTAATTTTTCATCTCTGCCTATAAAGTAGTTTCTGCAGTTTTTTTTTTTTTTTGTAAACCTGTTTCTTCATTTGACCTACTTTTTGGTGATATGTAAGTTGCTGCCCTACTATTTTCTCATTCTAAAAATGTGCAATGCCTCTCTTTTAAGGCATAGAAACTGGAGATAAGACAATTCAACCAAAACATGCAAATATTTTGGGTTCCGCACTTTCGCCTAGGACATTACTGGACTTTGCGCTTGAATTTGGCCTCAGCCGCTCCCTGTTCCCCTGTGGTTGGCCTACAAGTCTTTATGGACCAGAGCAGGGATATACAATCTGTGGGTTACATTCATGATGTGGAGCACAAGCCCTCTCCCCCACTGCCAAATCTCCCCTTTGGCATGGATGATTCCTTCCTCTAAATGCTGGCATAAAAGCAGCAATGAGGTTCCAGAGAGGAGAAGGAGGGCTTGGCCTCTTCTCTGTAACTAACTCCAGACTAGAGGCTACTGCTCCCTCAGGGTTGCCGGATAAAGGAGCCTTTAGACTGCCCATCACCACCATCACCAGTGAGCCTTACAGCTTTCCTCCACCTCTATGATCCTGTTCAGGGTTGCTGGGGTGGGGCAGAGGTTAACGCCTCCCACGGTGTGTGGGTGTGGGTATTTTCACCGTCACCTACACTGAAAGGGCTGCTCAGTCCTAGACTGAATGTTATTAGCTAGCAACACCTTATTCTAGCTCATGACTGACTAAACTCCTTTTTTGTCTGCCAGTACAATCCCTTATGTGTCACATTTGGCAACCTCCTGTACATTTTTAGATGCTTCCACCTGTTCATAGTTTCTTTCTCAGACACGGCCCACCCCTTCGATAATGGCATTGCCCATCACCTTCTTTCATGCCTAGATGAGCAATATCTTTTTAAAGGCCTGCTAAAATCCCATAGACATCTGCATGCTTTTGAATTCTCCAGAATTCTTTAGCAGGTTACATGGTATTAAAAAAAAAAAAAAAAAAAAAGAGGTGGGAGGAAGAAGCAGTAAGGTCCCAGAGAAATGTCGTTGTGGTCATGTTATCTGCTGTTAAATTCAGTCAAAAGTATCAGATTATACCTGTACTGGAACAGAAAGGAAATGATGGGTCTTCATTTTGGAAAATATAAGGCTGCAAATTCAGACATCTGCTTCTCTCTTTGGAAAAGACATACATAGTCACCTTTGTTAGCCTAAACAGACAGCAGTATCTGCCTTAGAGGAAAATTGCATACCTGGAGGTTTCCAGAAGTCCCCTTTATTAAAATAAATAATTAGACAGAAAATAAAAATAAATTTAAAAGGGAGGTAGTGGGATCACTCTGGGAATTCCAGGGATCACAAAAAGAGTCCAACAAGACATAGGCCTTCCATGAACCATGCAATCCCTACCCTTGATCTAAATTATAATAATTATTTCCAGGTCTGCATCTATGCTTATAAATTGGCATAACATGAACTGCTGGATCGGAAAGTGGTTTAGGCATCTGGCTGCAGAGTCAGAGGTTTGGAGTTTGATTCCCCCCGCTGTGCCTCCTTGACAGGGGCTGAACTTGATGATCCAGAGGGTTCCTTCCAGCTCCGCAGTTCTAAGATGATGGTGACGATGAACTAATTTATGTCCTTTTCCTAATGTGTGTGTGAGAGCAATGCACACCCTCAGCCCCTGTGCCTCAGCTCATATCCTCTACTGACCCTTGCACCCACAAGGATATTCATCCAGTAAAAAGCAAATTCCAAGGGAAACCGATCCCTGACATTGCAATTTACCCAGGCAGCTACCTTTGTGACTGCCAAGTCAGAGAAGCCAGCCTGCTTGCCTTATTCACCCTTTCCCTGAGCTTGCTTTTACCAATTAGAGGCATACAGCCAAGGTAACAGATCTGTCTATATGCATTTCGACGCACCAAGTGGTATTTATGCCCTCAGGCAGCACAGAAAGGGATCAAACATAATGGTTGGGAGTAACCTGTATGTAAGGTGGCTTTAGTACATGTTGCCTTAAGTGTGATTAGGGTAGCAGACTGCATGCAGACCACACAAGACACAAATACAGGCTACTGTGCCTTTAACAGTAGCTCAAACTGTAGAAGCCCCATCTTCTGTCCAGTCCTGAAATAAATATAATCATCCATCAGTGCCTTTTCTAGCAGCAAACAGAAGCAGCTGTGGGAAGTTCTGGTAGACAGAACTACATTCAGAGCCACATTCAAACTGACAACTTGACACCTTTGTCTCATACTGCGTCTGAGAATTCAATCTTGTTTTGCTTTTTAAGGGTGTGCTCTTTCATATTTTTGGACTGCAATTCCCAGAATTTTCTACAGCATTCCTGGGATTCGCTGCCCATAAAACCAAACCAGCACACCTGCAGGTTTCACCCTCTAGAGATGATCTTTGGGTTTATCTGAGCCCTCAGCATCCCTGGTCTTTACTTCCTGTTGTTGATTTATAAAATAATAATATGAATAAAAAGAAACCTGCCCTGATTCTTCATAGTCTCACTGTCCATAGGCTCTATAGAGGACGCTTCCCAAAGAACTACAACTTTCAGGAAGCAAAGAGGCAGCTTTCTTTCCTTTTTTCTTTCTGCAGATCCATGGGAAGCAAATCTCAGGGAAGCTGATGGTGCAAGTAAAAAAACCATAAAAAGCTTTTTCTAGAGGGCTGAAGCCTACAGGTGTGCTAATTTTGGTTTGTGAGCTGCAATTCACAGACTTCTTGGAGACTTCCGGGAATTGTGGTCATAAAACAGAAAAGAGGTGTGGTTTTTTTTGCTTTTAAATAATTTATTAATTTCCTCCATTGACTAAAGTGAGTTTGTGCATATTTTTCAGTCATATTCATTTGCATTTCCGTGAACTTTGTTTCTTAAGAACACCCTGTAAGCTTTAGAAATGTACTAATTCACCAAGAATCTCCTGCTTTCAGTAAATCCTCTTTCAGTAAGTCTCAGGAAGTAACTCCCGTGATTCTTCTCCCTGTTTCTAGTTGCAAAGCTCTGTGCTACAGGGAAGCAGACAGTGTACAAAGGTTCTCCTCCTCAAGGTTTCACAAGGGCATTCTCAGGCTTTTTCCTTGGAGCTGACATTGGGCCACCTGCTTTCAAGCTTGACAGAGAAAGACAAGTCCAGCTGCCGTTCACACAGCTTGACGTCCTCCCACAAGAATGGTGGCTGGCCTCTCGCAGGGTGCTGCAGCAAAAACCGGGCCATCAGATACTCTCTCTCTCTGTGTGTCTCTCTGTCTCTCTCTTGTTATGCTGGAAACATGCAGGCCTCAATTGCTCTTTGCTGAGCAAAACGGAGCCTTGGCCAGTGAGGTTGTGTCGTGCCTTGTTTAGCATTTGTTTTCCTGGAATCCCCAAAGTAGTAGGCAGGCTGGCCAGGATTGATCATTAGCCAAACATCTGCAGTTCCTGGAAAACGCTACCATTTATTCAAATAATTGACTTGAATAGAAAGAGAGCAACCGCTGGATGATACTTAACGGATTACTAGAAAAGTAAAAGAATGGCTTTTGAAGGTTGCTGGTTTTAAATATGCTACAAAGAAGGTCACAGAGATGTGTGAACAGTGAAAGGACTGAGATCTTACTGGGCAGGAATTTCTACTGTCCTCAGCAGGTCCACCGGACAGGATCTATGGGGTATGTGCGTAAGGGTGGGATGGACAAGTACAGTGCTTGTCTAAGATGTCAAAAGTCAGTAGAAGAATCATGTCAAAGATCATGATGGAACACAGAGAAGAAGGGTATTGAGGTATGTGTGGAAGGTTAGGCCCAAGTCTCAAGCCGTAACTGGCTTAGATGTGAAACATGCCTAACAATCATATGGTGTCATTTGTAGTGAACACAGTGAAGAAGCAGACATTGCAAGTCGTCACCGGAAGAGATGGCCAAATGTGCTACTCTTTGCTTTAGGATGGGCTGGCCAGGTTTCATCCACCACCATCGGTTGTTAAAACTGCCATTGCCAGCAGCCAATGATGAGAGATGATGGGAGTGAACTGCATCTGGAAGGCCACAGATTGCCCACCTCTGCTTTGGACGAAATCAAGTTTCGCACTGATGCTGCACTTATTTTATCTACGACGAATGGCATAAGAAAATTGCCAGAGATACTTACTTTATCAGCCAGTGCAGAAAAGTGTGTCAGCACAAGCAAGTCTTCTGTGAGGTCCTCCTGGAATAGGAAGCCTGTCTTTGTAATCTAAGGAAAAGTCTCTGTATACTAATAAAATGACATGGGAGCAACACCTTGGATACATCACTAGGTGGCACTCCTGTCGCACTGTGCTTGGGACACTGGCTACTCTCAGGAGGTGGCTGTTGAGACCCTTTGCAAAAAGGAAAAGTGAGGGTTTTAGCTTGCTGGAGACATACAGTATCATCAGGTTCTGATGATGCACAGTATTTTGGCACTCCCTGTTTCCATGAAGACCCTTGAGAGCACAGAGAACCATTTAGTGCAAAATGTGGCCGGCTAGATGTTGTTGTGTTGCAGTTCTTGGCATTCCCCATCATTGGCAGTGCTGGCTTCTTCTCATGAGGACTGCAGACCAACAACATCTGAAGACCACGGTTAAGCCACACCTGCTCCAGTAACTGTTATGAATACAAAAAAGCATCTGATACTGGATCAAGATACTAGTCCTTGGGAAACTACTCTGGTTGTTGGTTAGTGATGCTTGACAGCTTCAGGGCAGAGAGTCTCCACCCAGGTCTGATGTTATATTATGTGCCATCAAGTTGAAACCATAATAGAATCATAGAAAAGTGAAGTTGGAAGGGGCCTACAAGGCCATCAAGTCCAACCCCCTGCTCAATGCAGGAATACCATCAAAGTATATCTGCCAGGTGATTATCTAAGTTTTTCTTGAATACCTCCAGTGTTGGAGCACTCACCAGCTCCCGAGGTAATTGGTTCCATTGTCATACTGCTCTAACAGTTAGGAAGTTTTTCCTGATATTCAACTGAAATCTGGCTTCCTTTAACTTGAGCCCATTACTGCGTGTCCTCATAAAGCAACTCCAATAAGACTTTTAAGGTAAGAGTAGTTTTACCAATTCTATACCCCTGTGAGTTTCTGTGGCCAAGTGGGGATTTGAACCTAGGTTTTCTGAATTACTCTGTCTACTAAACCACACTGTGTACCCCTCAGACGTGAAACCTGGGGTCATTTTGGCTAGAAATAAATAGACAACAACAACAACAGACACCTTGAACATAACACACCAGACATAGTAGTAATATAATGAAGAAATGTCTGGATCATTGACATTGTAATTCCAGAGGATGCTAGAGTTGAAAATAAAGAACTGGAAAAACTAACAAAATCTAGAGCTCTGGCATTCAAAACATCTCGCTTGTGGATAAAACACACTTCAGTGGTCCCCATAATCATCAGGGCTTTGGTAACAATATCAAGAAATTTAACACAGTATTATAAGCAGTTGCAGATATCAGAAATAACACAGAGCCACAAAAAACAGGATGGGCGGGATATAAATACAATAAATAAATAAATAAATAAATAAATACTGTGCCAATATTTAACAGATACTTAGGTTTTTGGTTAAAACTTGTATCTGTTATATAATACAACTGATGTTTTCATAATTTCAATTGACTGTTTCTGGTATATTTGAATAATGATGATGATGTGCCGTCAAGTCAATTCTGACTTATGGCAACCCTTTTTGGGGATTTCCAGGTAGAGAATACTCAGAAGTGCTTTACCCTTCCCTTCCTCTAGGGGCAACCTTGGGACTGTGAAGCCTGCCCAAGGCTACACAGGCTGGCTCTACTCATGGAAGACAAAGTGGGGAATTAAACTCCCAACCTCTGGCTCCACTGTCAAAAATCAAACTCACTGAGCTGTCCAACCAGTGAATAGGCCATGCATCTATAGAAAATTAATTCTCGTTTTTCCCACCCCCTCATGTTGTGGACTTCAAATTCTAGGGTCCCCATAACTGGCCACTCAGACTAGGACCTCTGAGAGTTGTGATCTAAAACATTTGGAAACAAAAGGTTGAGAGTCATTGATGCAGACAACATTTGAGCACTGTACGTGTTGTCTGGGTGTGTGGCAGGAAACATGTGCTGCTCTGCCTCAGGCCACAAAATGTCTTGGGATAGCCTTTGAAGGCAGGCTTTTTAAAGCTCAGCTTATTTGTAATATCATGTGATATTATTTGTAATATCATACAAAGTCATTGAAGAAACAGGAGGTGCATATAAATTAGTCAATATCAGCCAGAATATGTGTGTGTGTGTGTGTGTGTGTGTGTGTGTGTGTGTGTGTGTGTGAGAAACTCCACCAAAAGTGTTTCTGAGTGTGGGCAAAGATGTCTTATAATTTCTCCACACACCAGGAATGATGGAAGGAGAAGGGAGGAGGCTGAATAGTAATTCTGCAGCCTGTTTGATGAATTTTGGAGGCAACTATAAAATCCCAGTTTTATAGGATTTGAGCGTGTGTGCAGAGTGTTGAATGAAGAAACAAATCTAATGAGGTGGCTTTTCAAAGGAGGACTGGTTGCAATTTTTTAAGAAAATGTGTCTGACTCAGGAGATCAAGAGATGCTGTATGAAATATTGCTTTTTTGCTCAGATTAGATTAGATAGTTCCAACTAACCTCAGTTCAAGGCAAGGGAACACATTAAACTGTACATAGATATTAATTAGCTTCTAATAATAAGTGGTTGTTTGTTTGTTTGTTGCCTCCTTCTCTGTAGAGGTAATAATGAAGATAAAGCCAAGTTGATAGCCCCAACTAGAGGTGTGAAAAATGTCCAGTTTTAATTACAGGAGCCATCTTGATTCCTCTAGAATGGAGGTGGGTGGGTAGCTCATGTCGCTATGGCAACTTGAGATTCAGGTTGGTGGGACGGAATGTTGCCAGGACAACAAGGAGGGAGGTTCTTCTTTCCACTGCTGTTGTAATTAAAAATAGCACTAACTGGCCATTTCTCCAGCCTAGCCTCCCATTGTCCTGCAGCTAGCCTTCATTTTGAGGATTTGAATTTCCTTTGTGGCAGGCTGAATACTCCATCCACCACCACCTTTCCCATCCCATACTAAATTATGGGGGTGGAGGCCCAGAGGGGAAAGGATACCACATTTGACCTTTTGATGTCAGTGAAAGAGATTGTGTTATGCTAAATATTTAATTTTGCATGAATATAAAAACAGGAGGAGAGAGACAGGCTAGTTTGCTTAAGACTTTTGTCTCTAAAAATGTTTATAATTGAAATGATGAAGGAGGAGTGCCTTGGCAGGCATTTATTTGTTCCAAATCGCACCCAAATTATGTTACCTTTAATTTTTGTTATGCATTTTAAAACCACGGTGTGGAGTCTTTCAAGCCACAACGTTACCACAGCTTTGCCAGATAAAATATTGAAGGCAAACACACACACAGAGACGTTTCGATCAACTCAGCCTCAGAAAACAACCCTCTTAAGTAGGCCTCTTTGTAATTTCTGTTTCTCACTGCACCGATGGTGTCTCATCGGCTGGTCAGATGCAAAAGAGGAGACAGAGCCCTGCACCTTGAACAGTGGCACAAAATAGGGGATTTCAGCTGCTTTATCATGCAAACCGCACCTGCAGAAAATGCTTCCTACCCAACGGATAAAGGCACAGGAGTCCTGACTTCTTTTGCATGTGGTCACGCCAGGCAGAAAATGACAGCTTGAGGCATATAGAAAAAAGAGCAAACAGTGTAAGCCTTTAGTAGGGGGTGGGAAACGTGTCTCTCTCTAGATTTTTATTTTTTACTTAACAACATCCATCAGTCCCAGCCAGCATTACAGTACTGATGGATTATGGGAGTTGTACTCTGAAAACGTCTGGGTTGTGCAATTGCCCACTTCTGGCGTATAGTGACATCACACCCACAAGGGGACTTCACTAGGGTTGCCAATTTTTACACCAGTCCCTGTGGTTCTGCAAAGCAATTGTATCTCCCCTCTGTGTAGAAGTCACCTCTGCCTACTCTTCTGCATGACAAACTTCTGTGAAAAGGACAATCACAGACGAAGTTGGGTTTTTTCTTTCTTTCTTGGAAGCTGGCAGTGAGAGACACAAACCCTGAACTCTGTCAGTATTTCAATAAACCTCAGTTTTTCCTTTTCATCCTTCCTATGCCACACAGACACCCACTAACCACACCAGAAAGCAAAAATAAAAGCAACAACTACCAAACTGTCTCCAAGACATAACAAAGAGGGAGGATTTCTTCACGACAGCATTTGGAAACCAACGTTTTACTTTCCTCACAGAGATCTGTGTCGCTTTTAGGTCTGTTTCTGGGGGCAGCAGTAAATGCTTTTTATCAGTTCTTACCTGCCTGGTAAAGCTGTGAGCCATGAACAGACAC
Organism: Intellagama lesueurii; assembly: GCA_037013535.1. Lineage (NCBI taxonomy): Eukaryota > Metazoa > Chordata > Lepidosauria > Squamata > Agamidae > Intellagama > Intellagama lesueurii. Next base: position 21,966,111 of record JBAJHW010000010.1, on the reverse strand, counting down.
TGCTTGGGTTGAACATAAACACATGGCCTCATGAGAAGACTGAAACCAACATAAATCGACTCAGGGTTGGCAGCGTCAGTGCCAGTTTCATTATGAGCTCGTATCAAGGGAATGTTATCAGATTTTCCAGTTTGAAACCCTTGGAGGATTACAAAAAAAGGGTTTCCCTGGGCAGCTCACATGATGCCACCATTCAGAAGCAGTTGATGTGAGGCACCGTAGGGATAAGGAGAAGCCTTTGCAGGCAGCTCAGCGTCACTGAGCCAAACCATGGGGGTGTGTATATGTGTTTCCTCGGCTCCTCGGGAAAGCCTGTGAAGTATCACCCTTTACAGCCAGGTCAGAGGTTATGGCCTGCTGGGGCACAGAGCAGGTCCTGCAACCCGCAGCCACAGTGAGGGAATCGTAGCCTGCATTCCAATAAGCTTCCCCTAGCAGCTGGTTAATGTCTTTATATCCCAGGGCTTCAGATGGAGCCTCTGAGGTGGAAGTGAGGGGGTCCAAAGAGGAAGATCATCAAATGGTTGGTTGGTTGTTGTAGGTTTTTTTGGGCTGCTTGGCCGTGTTCTGGAGGTTTTTCTTCCTAACGTTTCTCCAGTCTCTGTGGCCGGCATCTTCAGAGGACAGGAGTCAGAACTCTGTCTGTGCTCTGGTGCAGTTTTGTGGGATGGTTGAGTATTTATATCTGCGGGATCAGCTTTTTGTTCTTTTCAGGAGATTGGGTGATTATGGTGATCAGCGTGTTTTTTGTTGTGTGTGTATTGTTGTGATAAGGGGGAGAGATGATCTGTCACTGTGATTGATGGGTGTCGTTAGCTGGTCTTTTGTGTGCAGTGATCACTGGTCCTTGTGGCTGGTCCCACAAAACTGCACCAGAGCACAGACAGAGTTCTGACTCCTGTCCTCTGAAGATGCCGGCCACAGAGACTGGCGAAACGTTAGGAAGAAAAACCTCAAGAACACAGCCAGACAGCCCAAAAAACCTACAACATCCATCGGATCCCGGCCGTGAAAGCCTTCGAGAATACAAATGGTTGGTTGTTCCCAAAAGACTACTGATATACATGTTGCAAGCAGACCCTGAGGCATTTTGCTGCCTGAGGTTCCTAGACAGGATCCTATATGGCAAACAAGGTGAACATAAGTACCCTTTGGGATTGACATGAATATTGATGTACCGCTCAACACTAGATTTGATGCATCTTCTAATTTAGACTAGGAATTGGATTACTGTTGGTTTATTTTGCAAGACAGTATTCTGCCTCCCGTTGCAATAAATACTGTGCACTGTGTCTATACCTGACCATATCAGATGATATTCTATGTAGACCACAAACCTTATGCTATAACAAATCTGTTATTCTTCATGGTGTCAGATGACGCTTTGTATTGTTTTTCCTGTAATGGACTCTCATGGCTACCACTTGGGAAAGTACAGATGTTGTCAGCTAACATTATTAAAGCCTTCTGGAACAAAGAAATTCAGTGGGTAGTTGTGTTAGTCTATTGCACCATAGTCAACAAGAGTGGCACCGTGAAGACAAGCAGGTTTTCTTTAGCATATGCGAAAGGATGGTTGTAGCTTCTCTAAAATCTCAAACTCCTTCTAGCTTCTGCCCTCAAATGAAAGGGTTCCTATCTATTTGTCCCAGAAGGCCTGCTGGTACCGATGCTTTCCTTGCTTGCCTCTCCAAAAAAGACTATGCAACAGGGTGTTCCTTGATCCCACCTACAGAAGCTGACTGGGCTGAATGTTGACTCTGGCTTCAGCATGGGCTATGGGATGGATCTATCAAATTACAAAAAGAAACAGGGTTTATGTGTTGAGCATCTTTTCTGCAAACAGAATAAGCCCATGACTCTTTGCTTCCTGTGGATCATGGGCTTCCCTCTGCAGCAGAAATGCCAGGTAAAACTGGGAATTATTAAATATTTCTTCAGCACTGGCAATGGGACACAGCCTTCTCCATCACACATGCAGCCAGCAACCTAGTTTATGAGGTGCAGAGTAAGCCACGCGGGGCACAGCTCTCTTTCCAACTTCCTTCTGCCGCCACTCAATATCATCTGCGTACAGCAACTGCCTCATTCTACCTAATGGTAGGGCTGGCCCTGTCTATAGAGCTTCGAAGATGGGGAAAGTTGGCCATGCTAGCTGTGGGATTCTGGGAGACGTTGCCGTATCCATCGAGAGATACCTGCAATTTATTTTCAGCTTATTTTCATTTCAAGCGGCAATGTGAGTTGGAAAATGGGCACCCATGCCAAACACCTGCTTTGGAATGTTGCTCCATCATCCTCACCAATTCCATCTCCAAACAAAACATTCTTTTGCAAACAGGAAAAGGAATCTCCTTGGAAAAAGCATGTCTGTTGAGCGGCCAAGCTCATCTGGGCTGCTGTCCTTCTTCAGAAGGAATTTCCTCGAAGGCCCATGGCAGGATGCTTTCCAGGTTGGCCTGGCGGAGCGTGCGCAAGGGAGACATCCTCCCTTTGTTGGCTATTGTTAGCCTTCCGTCACCTGCAGAAGCCATCGGTAGTGTGACTCAGGCCCTTGCTATGTCTCAAGGAAGCAGGATGTATGGTGCTCGGGTGGCCTGGGGTTGCGGCCAAGGAACGCAGGAATGCGGAAACCGGGTGGAAGCAGGGAAGGAGCATTCCCTAGAATGTTGGGAATTGAATTATGATGGGTTGGTGCAGGGGGCAAAATTATAAGAGGAATAGCTGAAACAAGAGACTGCCATAGATAATAAGAATCAAATGTAGAAAAGTTACCTTTTTTGACCATGATTTCCTACATCCCTTAATTGGCATGAACACTGGGGAATGCCAAGCTGATTGGTTTCATTTCCCATCATTTTAAAAGGGCCAAGAATATCATATGAGAGCAGAATGAGTTTGGTCATGGATACAGAATATATTCTGCAGGGTGTGTGTATGGCGTGTAGCCATATCCCTTATGACTGGGTTGTATATGGGATTTGCACTATGCTTTGTTCAGAATCCTGCTGATAAATTCATACTTGCTTAAGGGAAAGCTGCAGCAGCAAACTGCTACTCAGTAATGAATTGGTGGTTGTGTTCCTGGTTGTGTCTCTGTATGTGCCTAAGAACACAACCAGCACCTCATTAATTATGACTTGGGTCCAAGCTATCTCAAGGACCATATCTCCCTTTATGAGCCTGCCCAGGTGTTAAGATCATCAGGGGAAGTCTTTCTCGCCATCCCATCCCACCATTCCTCACAGGTGCATTTGGTGGGGACATCTGAGAGGGACTTTTCTATCACTGCTCCCAGATTCTGGAGCTCCTTCCCATGGGAGGCCAGGCGGGCCTCATCTTTGCTGTCCTTCTACAAGCAGGCAAAGACCTTTCTCTTCAGACAGGCTTTTCCTTTAATGACTGACTGTCTAACAGGGGTTTTTTAATGAGATGGTTTGCATTTTTATTGTTTTAAAATATATTTTAGTAATGTTTTTATCTAACATTTTAAATATATTTATTTAATTCTTTTTAGATATCTGTATAGCTTACTGTTTTCAGCTTTAAGATATTGTCTTTTTAATGATGTAAGCCTCCTTGGATTCTTTTTTAGGATAAGGTAGGGTAAAAATGTTTTACGAACGAACGAACGAACCAGCCAGCCAAGCAACCAAGCAACCAACAGTGGCAACGTACCACCATAATGTATGCAATTTCCTGTATGCGAGTAGGATCCTGGCCTTTGTGTTTTTCTATTCACAATGCTTCCTCCCATATACAGTTTTTGCTTCAGAGTTTGTAAAGGTTCCTTTTTTTGAACTACAAAATCCCCCAGGAAAAGAAAAGATTTTTTATGAACTCTGATTTCATTGTGTCAAGGAGTAGGGAAGATGCTTGAGTGGCGTACACGACACTTTTGTATTTGCATGGCTTTTTAAACAGATAGTCCCCTCTTTGGTGGCATCCTCAGCTGGAAGGGCTGGGCAACCCAACTCCTGTTTAAAGAGCAAGAAACAGAGAAATTGGGAAAACAGAGGTCTTGGAAATCCCTATAAGTGCTTGCCATGTGGGCAGCAGCCTGAGGAGAGAGATGGCTTACCTAGTCACAGTCTTTCCCAGTATGGTGAGCTCTCTTGCATTTGTGCAACCACAAATTGCAGTAAATCTTGGTATCTATGCATGGAAGCATATGCGAGTCTACATTCTCTTTGGTCGTCTTTTTGTTGTTGATAACACAGAATTATGCATCACTTTACTTTTTTTAGTGATGCGTAAGTGGCCACCCAGATGGGTTCTGTTTTTGACCTGGGTTATCCTGTTTGGTCCTACCGTTAGGCACAGTGAGATAGCCACCCCCAACAGAATATTTTGAGTGTGCCATCAAATGTATTATGATTGTATTCTTTCTGCTTGGAAAGGAGAGAGGTAATGGTGAGATTTTTCTGCCCAATGCCAAACTGGTCACTGGGCCTTAACATTGGAAGTGGGCAGGTACTTGGACACTACAGAGGGCAGAAACAGCACCTCTCTTTGGAGTGCAAAATTTGTTGTTTTATATTTCTGGTAGAATTCTCTTTTTTGCTATGCAGTAGAAGTACAGAGATCCACAGAGGAGAACAGCTACATGTTCCCAAGAGTCCACCCCTTTCTTATTAACTGGCGCTTAAAAGTCTTTCTTGAAGTCATTTTGAAGGAGAAAGAATAAAATAGTCTATACTTTTGGTTGCCCAAAATTACAGACTTGTGTATACTGCTTTCTTTACTGTACACATACTAACAATCAACCAAAAAACCTCCAACAGCAACAATAACTGCCATGAACCAATGAAAGAGAGGGATAGAACACTCAGCAGAGAGGCAGGGCTCTCTTTGAATTTTAAAAGGTGGAAGGAATGATTGGTTAGTGCTGAATAGACAAACCATCACTCCAGCCCAGAAAAGCCCCTACTAGTCACTCAAATTACAGATAGCATGCAAGGTTGTAAATAAAACTCCATCAAAACTAACGGTGCAATCCTAAAGCTATTTACTCAAAGAGAATTGGTTTCTGTAAAAAAATTTTGTGGTATTGGGTGTTAGGATATGTTTTTTTTTCTTTATTGTCAATTGCTCAGAGTAGCGCATGTCACTAAGTTGAGTAGTATACAAGGATCTGAAATAAATACATAAATAAGCCTGCTGTGCTCAGAGGACCTTGCCACCCACTCCGTATATAGAGAAACAAGTACCACCTAGGCAGCATTTGTGCCTGCCATCTGTGTTTGTGGCACAATGTGGTGCAAAGCAAAATGTCCTTTCCCACCCCCTGCCTCCCCATTTTTCAACATTTAAGGAGGAAAATCATCCAAAACAGCACCACACGTATTGGGGGAGATCAGCATTTCTTAATGCCTGCCAGGAAATTTCACTGTCTGAAGCGGAAGAGGATGTAGGCATGCGATATAGCATTCTTCCCTCTGTTCCCATCAGCAGAGCCAGATGGGCAGCTGGCATTTTGGCCATAACTGGGGGGGGGGGGGGGGGAGAGAAAGAAAGAAAAGGAAAGGAAAAAGAGAGCGAAAGAAAAACCCTAGCACAAACCTAATGTTCGGCTGTGTGATTTGGGGAAGGGCCAACTGGTTAGGTGGGCTCCACGTTCCCAGATTTCAGAGTGGCTGCAGAAGGGGGTGGCTGAGAATGGTGGGTTTGCCTGCTATAATTGATGTCTACTGATGACTCGCTCTTTGTGTGGTTAAACAGAGTAGATCAGAATGCTTTTAAGTGGCTACTGTGTGCAGTGGCAGGGGCTAGACTTCTGAATCCACCCGAGGAGGCTGGCATGCAAAATAAGCCTGCAAAGCAACCAAAGGGGGCATTTGGGTGGCACAATCCTTGGGGACGTTCATTTTACGCAGAGGCATAATTTGTCAAGAGAGGAGAAGACTGGGGGCGAAAGAAATCTTAGGTCTGCTGCATTGCTGTCCAAATTTGGCACCAAGAAAAGTTTTATTCTGTAAATTCTATGGTTATCCTGAAGTGTTTAGGATGGTTATTTCTTATTTGAGCTAATATATTCTGGAGCAAATGTTCTGCAAAATTTATTTTGGACCTGAAAAAAACCAAAGGACAAACACAAGGTCTAGCAGCAGTTTAATGTTAATGTCTTAAATTTACTGAGTTTTTAAACACAGGTATTTTTTTTAGTTGTTTGCTGCCTTGTGTCTTTTCTTGGGAGGATATAAGTTAAGTAAATAAATAGTAAATAAGCCACCAGAGGCGGCTGATCACTTCCCACCCCCAATTTTTTATTCAGCTTTTTATGACTTTTGATGTTTTAGTAGGCATTGGTTACATGGTTTCAAGCATTTTTCCTCTCTGCTTGAAGGTCTAGAAATTGACTCTCTCTTTCTCTTTCTCTCATAAAAGGTACTTGAGATTCCTTAGGGGCTGAATCCTGGGCCTTTGACCACATTGCCGATGGTGGAGTTTCTTCTGGAGAACCGTACCCTGCACACAGTCCCAGACATGAGATGAGTGGGTGAAGAAGGAAGAAGCTGGAAAATATGTTGGTGGTACCTCTGCTTCAGTTCTTTTGCAGAGAACATGGGCCAGGTAACTTAGTCTTTTGTGCTAGAGACATCATAAATCCAGTTATTATAGTCAATGTTTGTTTGTTTGTTTATTACACTTGTATACTGCACGTATTAGTACAGGACACTACTCTGAGTGGTTTACATCCAAAGTAACATAGACATAAAATAAATCTCAAATAATATACTAAGAAATAAACTCCACATATAAACAAATGAAGCAACAGTCATCTAATAAATCAAAACAGAACTCACAATGGCAAATGGGAATCATCAAGATTTTCAATTCCTGAGTCATTAAGAGAGGATGCTCTCAAAGGCTTCAGTAAATGGTCTTGTTTTGAGCATCCTCTTAAAGGCTGTGAAGGAGGAAGCCAGGCGCAGGTCCACTAGGAGCAGATTCCTTTTTTTAAAAAACTTTTAATCTTTATTGCATTTAAAAAAGAAATTATAAAAATAAGTAAATAATTATCACAATATTAGCACATAACCAAAATAACTTTCTATTATCTCTTTTGCAAAACAGTAAGTCTTTAACATTTTTACTTCCTTATTTTCCACCAAACATTTATTTTCTTCGCAATCTTAATAATACCTTTCTTAATTCTTATTTTATATCCATATTAACAATCTGCTTTACTTTGTTTTTGCTTCTGTTGAGAGCACTTCTGCTTCTAAATTGTTTTGCCACTTGAATTCTGGCTGCGCCTAATATGTATAAACAAATTTTTGTCTCTTGTCTTGAGTTTAGCTTTACCATATTGAACAAATAAGTTTCAAGTTTCATCTCCATTTTTATTTTTAAATATATGGTGATTATTTTTTCTATTTCTTTCCAAAATTTCCTAATAAATTTGCAACCCCACCACATATGATATAGTGTTCCTTTTACTGTCTTACATCTCCAACATTTATCTTTCTCATTTTTCTTCACCTTTGCCAATTTCTCTGGTGTCATATACCATCTATATAATATTTTCATATAATTTTCTTTCAAATCTGTACTTATTAATAGTTTTTGGTTATCATTCCATGCTCTAAACCAATCCTTTTGTTTGAATTGTTCTACCTAATTCTTGCATCCATTTTATCATATTTTCTTTAATTACTTCCTGTTCCATATTTCTTTCCAATAATAGTTTATACAACTTTGCAATTTGATGATTTTCTTTTCCCCATATTATCTTGTCTAGTTCTGTAGGTTCTTTAACTAATCCTATTAATTTATTATCCATTTTCATTCTTTCTGATAGCTGTCTGTGTGGAAACCACTGGCATATTATTCCTACTTGATTCATTTCTTGTCTTGTTCTTAATCTTAGTTGTCCATCATCTTCCTCTATGAGTAGATCTTTATATGTTAACCATTTATCACTCTTTATGTCAATTTCCTTTGAGAGAGCTTCATGAGGGGACATCCACATTGGAATCCCACGATAAAATTTCCCTTTATATTTTTCCCATACTCTTATTAATGCTTTTCTTATTACATTATTATCAAAAGCTTTGTTCACTTTCTTTTTTCCATACCATAAGTATGCGTGAAGTCCATATTTTAAATCTTTGCTTTCTAGTATTAATATTTTTTCATCCTCCAGTCTTATCCACTCTCTTAACCATTGTAGTGCTGCCGCCTCATAATATAATTGGAGGTTTGGGAGACCCCATCCTCCTCTCTTCCTGTCATCTTGCAAGTATTTCAATTTTATTCTTGGTTTTCTCCCCTGCCAAATAAAATTTGAGAGTTGTTTTCTCCACAAATGAAATGGTTTGTTATTTATTATTATCGGGATATTCTGAAATAGGAATATGAATATAGGTAATATCATCATTTTGATAATTGCCATTCTGCCCACTAGGAGCAGATTCCAAAGGGAAGGGGCCACTACCAAGAAGGCCCTGTTTCTAGTAGATGACTTCCTGGCCTCTCTCGGGGTGGCAACCTGGAGAAGTGCGGCCCGAGGAGATTGGGTGGTGTGGGTAGCTGCTTTTAGGGAAAGATGCTGCAACAAGTAGTGAGACTTGTGTATACTGCTTTCTTTACTGTACAGCTTTATAAGTAAGCTTTATAGGTAAGAACGAACACCTTGAATCTGGCCTGGACAATATGGGTAGCCATTGCACGTGGGCCAAGACTGGGGAAGTGTGATTGAACTTCAAGGATTTTAGAGATTATTGGAGTTGCATTCCAAAGTAGCTGCAGGTTGTCTGCCCCAGGTAGCAAAAAAGAACAGAATACTCTGCTCAGCAGCTTCTTTTGAGTTAGCAGAATTTCTAAATCCTGAAACCCCATTCCAGCTCATACAACTGTGCCTGTTCTAATACTGTGACAGCCACCTTTTATCTTGCAAAAAAGCAACCCTGACATTCTTTTATGACACATCCTAGAGAAGGTGCCATTTTATCTGCACTGTATTCTGGTGGAAACATGAGCAGAGTAGCCGTACGTTTCTTCCTTCCAATTTCTCTGGGTGCTGGTTGACCATGCAGGTATGGAGACCCTGATCTGGATCAGGACCATGATGGGTTATGTCAAATAATTAACCTCCTTTCTCTACCAAGGTCCAGTCCAGCCAACCCCCAATATATTATTCATTTTTTACATGTCACTACATATTTAGTTTTGTCCTTCATAATGTGTGCAAGGATGGTTGCTCTATATACTCATTTTAAAAACATCTGCAAATTTAGAAACATTTAAACAGAACCTTCAGCCTCTCTCCCCATGGCAGGGAAGGCTATGCTCAGTCTGCTGTCGAGGGACTGATGGCCAACATCAACTCCCCTGCTATCTTACAGATCTTTATTGTCTCCTTGGACTGGGCGGCTCTTCAAACAGGGGTGAGGAATGTGTGACCTCCTACATGTTGTCAAGTGGTAACTCCCCACAGCCCTCACCAGCATAACCGATAGGGAGGAATGATTGAATTTGTAGACTAACAACCTCTGGAGGGGCAGCTATTCTTCACCTCTGCAAGAAAAGATACCTTCCAAAGATGAGAAAAGTTACTTAATAGGACTACAACTCCTTGTCTATGCCAGCCAGCATGGCTACATGGACTCAGAATTCTAAGAGTTGTCATACTACTCCTACGTTTTGTTTGTTTGCTTGCTTATTTTATTTTATTATTCATTAATGTTTTTTTCTGGAGAAGGGACTCAAGGTAGCTCACAGACCATTAAAATGAACAAAAAAAAAACACGAAATGCACAACCCATTAAAAAGTTATTAAACATGGAAATATTAAAATCATCGTCTAAAAAAACAGTTTTTAAAGAAAGTCATAGTCTCGTCTCTACTTCAAACTGAGATGTGACAGTCCTTCAAATTGAGAACTGTCCCCTGTAAAATGCGATACCTGGCCAACATATTTCGGTGGAAGGAAAAATGACCAGTGGGTCATACAGTGGCATTAAGTTCTTTCCAAAGGATGTCCCCCAAGGTGCCATTGCAGAAGACTCTCAGTACCTCATGGCTCTAGGTCCAGAGTAGGGGCATTTTTATGATATTGCAGACATCTTGATCAACATATGTTAAGACGCACAATGAGTCGTTCACGAACTGCCAGAATAGCCATGGGTCAACAAGGCAGATGTGGTTTTGGCAACGTTTTCTACCTCCCCCAAATTTCCATCCAGGTCCTTTTCCTCAATATTGACATTCCAAGAGGGTGATCTGTCTTGAGGCCAAGCCCGCCACTGCGATCTTCCTGCAGAAGCATTTCCTCGGCTGCTTCCTGTTTATTCCCCAGACTCTGAGTCATTTGCAGAGACACCTTGAGGCACTTAATGGCTTGTTTTCTCCCCCCGCCCCACAACTTCTGTCATGTTGACTCTGGCTATACTGCAGATGTTCATATTGCAGGAACCACTTGGCAAACGATGCCCATTAAGGCTGGAAAAATGCTTCCACCACAATCACGCTTTTCCTCTTCTTGTTTCTGTCAGGTGTCTCGAGAGTAAAAATAACAGCCTTGCAAACTTTGCTCTCAACACAAGAAGAATATCAGAATAATAAAAGAATAATGGTCCAAGATATACAATAGCAAGCAGTTTTAAAGAAGATGCAGGCATTTGTTTAGCAATAATCCTATGTCCACCATATTTTAAGATAGTTCTCAATAGGCATATGGGCTTTCAGCAGAGCTTGGAAAAAAGTCACTTATTGGGATGATAAATCCCAGAATCCCCTAAACATGATAGCCACTAGTCATGCTGGCTACAGGATTCTGTGAGTGGTATCCCAAATAAATAACTTTCTCAAGCTTTGGATTTAGGAAGCAGCAGCATTAGTGACTCCATTAGAAAGTGACTCCCTTAGCAATTATCTGTGTAGAACTGCTATTTTGCACTTTGGAATTAAAACTTTTATCATTAGAACATCAATATTTGATTGATAGAGCACTTGATTAATTGAAATGTTCTCCTTGCCATGAGCCAGTGTGAAGTGACATTCTTATTTGTGGCCTGGTCTCAGTGAAAATGCAAGTATTTTCACGTATGGTTTTAACCATTGCTGTATTGCATGAATTTGTAAAAAGAAAAAAAAAAGGAAAGAAAAAAAAAGCTTGGGATGGGTTGTTTGTGTCTTTGTGGTCGATCAGCCACCCAATCCTTTTGTGCCTGTTCTTTCTGTGTGTGCTGAGCTGAGCTTCAGAACAGGAAAAGGGCACTCATTCTGCACCAAGGAAGGTGTCTTATGCAAACTATATCTTGCACAAGTTGCAAAAACCACAACAACTCCCTGAACCCCACAACTTATCTTCTTACTAAAGCCAAGATCTCTTGAGGGAGTTAGGGAAGCCTCACAGTGCTGTCTGGCTGTAACAAGAGTTTCCATGAAGAAATCTCACCACATATCAGTAAGATTTCTTCATATTCCTAATTCTTGGGAAATATGCTTCTGATGATGACAGAAGGAAGATAAGGGCCTTGAATATTATATTTATACTTAGTTATTGTCCCTTTCACATATGTGAAGTTAAAGTCTGAAAAGGACAGAGTTTTGAGATTTTCTGTTATCATTACTAGCAAGGGCATTGACATCACCTTCCACTTCCCTTAGGCTTTTCTGTTCCCTCTGAGCTTAGTGGCAATCTTCATAGGAGCTGGAGGGAAAATCTGCCGTGTATTATTGTGAGCTGTGCCAGCTGTGATGCTGAATATTTTGGAGTGTCTTGAATTGGCAGTTAAGATCTATTAACTTTACAAAAGTCCTTCTCTCCTGGTGGAGAGGAAAAGTACTAAAAATTGGTTTGCTGATTGGGGTGCCCTCCTTCGGGGAGGGAGGGATATGGCTACATGGGGCCTGTTATGGTGATTTCCTGAACTTCAGCATTTCCCCCTACACCACTGTCTTGTTGAAATTGGTCCGAATTCCCTGTTTCATATCCATCTCGATGCTGCAGGAGCAGCTTGAATTGGGAACTGAAGCTGAACCGTCCCTCCCCCAGAGTCAGCTTAAGGGTATCCTATATAATAACTGAGAGGCTCTGAGACTCTTCCCTTCAGCAAGGACTGGCATACACTTCTTGTTTGCTGATCCCTGTTCTCCGCCTTCTCCACCCAATACAAAAAGAGAAATCTCATATAAACTCTTGGATGGAGATATTTAACACCAGATTGGCTGCATCAGTGATGAAAAGGCCAAATGGAAGGAATGTGGTTTCACTGTGCATATTTACATGCTTTCTGGTGATGAAAGAGTACTCAGAGGTTTTGGATATATCATAGACCTTTTTTAAAAAAAGCAACAGCTCATGGTTACACAATGCCTTTTATTCCAGCATTTCCAACTACTTTGAAGGAGAGTCCGTTCTTTCAAAAAGATCAAATCTTACCAATGTCACAGCTGTCAAGATGCAAATTACACAACACGTGGAAGCAGAAATGCTCCAGAAATATCAGGAGTCCATGGATTGTAACAGTTTTCTAAATTAGCTCCTAGTCAAACGGGGCTAACCAATCCTGATTGCAAGGATATTTTGACAGTGAGAAATGCTTTCAGACTTAAAAACCAGCACCTAAATGAGTAACCAGTAAGCATTAGGCCCCTTTATATAGCCTTCAATAATATTTCCTCCAATCAACGCTGTTTCCTCCACAAGGCACCCATTTCCCAAACCCTGCTGTAATCTACCATCTTTGGAGGTTCTGATACATACTTCTCTAGGAGAGAGCATGATCAAAAAGTGGAATTGACTTCAGGGTAAAATATCTATAGGGCATGCTGTTTTGTCTTTTCTCTTATTGTAAAGAAGGCCTGTGTGACAACGCAGAACCAAATATATATATTTTTTTTGTGTGTATGTGCATGTGTTATTTTGCTTTAGGCAATCTCTTAGTTGGAGTGATTCGGTCATGCAACAAAGAATGATACGCCAGTGAGGCCTAAAAAGGAGAGAGGGGTGAAGGCTGAGGAGAAAGATGTGATGGGTCTTTATGTGCAAAGCTTGGAAACAACTCCCAGAATTCCCACCCTTGCCTGCAGAGCCACTCCTTCTAGGATCGTAGAATTGTGGTTCAAAAAAAGTAACTTGCCAAGCTCTGCTCTGGAGAGATATTTGGGGAACACAGCTACCAGAGAATGAGAAGATTAAAAATAGGACCTTGCACTGCAGTGATGCTCAAAGGAGGAACTGTGGTCCAGAGGGATGAATGGAGCAGAGTTTCCTCCTTAGCTGTACCTTGGAGGACCCAGGATTTACCCCACAGCTTGACCTCTTAGGCAAAGTCATACCAAAAGCAGAGATACCCACATTGGCTATTAAAATATCAATATCAATATGAGTGTAGTACTTTCATAGCTGGCTGGAGCCTGTGTAGCCTTGGGCCAGCTGCACAATCCCAGGGCAACCCCCACCCCCAGCAAGAGGGAATGGTAACCCCTTCTGAGTACTCTCTACCTAGAAAACCATGGAAAGGTTGCTATAAGGAGCTAAATAATAATTGCTTATTTATACTTAGCTATTGTCCCCATGGCCACTTTTGCACCACTTCTGCTGGCCCTCTCACAAAAGTTTAGTCCAACCAAAAGGGGACAAAATGTGTGAACCCTTCCCATGAAGAAATATTTGTGCAAAATCTGTGTGCCAATTAACGTTGTGGACCCAGGCCCTCTGCAGTCCTGCTGGACAGAGTGCTCTCCCACTAGGCAAGTAACAAGAGTTACCGGGAGTCTGCAGCCCCTTGTCTGCCAGAAAGAACATAATGGCTGGAGTTGAATGTTCAGAGATCAGCTTGGCTTTATCTGTTAAGAGCAGCTTCCTTCTCCCTCCCTCTCAGAAAAAGCAACCAGCCAGCCGAGTAAGAGCTGTGCTGTGTACTGTGCCTAACCCCAAGGCAATCACTTTAGGTGGGAGATGCTGGGAGGTGCCAGTGTTAAGGTCACATATATGACACTCAATGTCCTCAGAGCACTATGGGATTTATAATACTCTTTGATGGCTTAAGCTGTGGGGTTCCATGCAGCTGACATTTTTCCCTGTTAAGGGTTCCTTCTCAGTGTGAGACCAGATAATTATTGTTTGCTTTCAAATGTAAAAGTCACCCAGGTATCAACTGTATAAATGTTTCCTTGCATAGATACTTGGTTTCTCTTCCTTGCATGGAATAAGCTGTTATTTCACTCATTGTGAAATAGTTCTTTCTGCAGATGTTCACGTCATCCTCATTCCACTATTTCTGAGCAGAAAAATGATTCATGCAGCATCAGCCTGACTTTTTATAACTTTTATTGATCTGTATTGCTTCTATATTCCATATGCATACAAGTAAAGCCCAACAATCCAAAACGGGTAACTATGAGAAGTTACAAACACAAATACTTAATCTTATAAAAATCCAATAAAGTTGCAACTGTAAAAGTTTACAGGCATTTTGCTTGAATCATATCAAAACTCAATAACATGCAACTGTAAAAACTGACAAGCAAATTGTATAAAAGTCAAAATTGCCAGGCAGAAATGCTTAATGTATGCAAAGATTCAATAACTTGTAACAATAAGACTTACAGGCAAAAATTTAAATGATGTTCCAAAAATGCAGGAGCATAAAAGCAAAATATGTTTCAGTTGTAGTATATTTCAGTCAGAAAGCACAGAAAGTACATCTCTAAAATATATCATTCAAAATAAAATATATTTTGAAAAGGAAAGAAAGCATTGTATGCTTAAGCAGTTATTTGTAGCTTTAGCATATCTGTACACACGAACAGCCAGCCAGCCTGATTTCATGGAGGGAAATCCATGATCTCCTTGCCTCACAGCCTTGTGTGTGTGTGTGTTGCCTGCTTGTTCAGCTTTGTGCCCTAACTCATATTGTGTGTGCTTAAAAACCTTCTGCTTTATTTACATTTGAGATCATTATTTACATTTCCTTACTAACTGGCAAGTCTCCTGATGTAGTGATTTGTATGTAAAATCCAATCAGCTGTGCTTGAGTAGTGATCCGCTACTGTAGCCATGAGCCAAGAAGACAGTGTGCTAATTAAGCCAGAATAATGTATTTTTCTATTTGCTCTGCTAGGTAAGAAAGCTACGTGTGTTCCTCCATGAATATCACTGGTTAAGGAACTTGGCTTGCATCCCTTATATACTCCACGAATCAGGCAAAGTTTAACGTCTTTATGCTGCACTAGATAAGGAAGTTACATACTGTACATGTATTCCTCTATGAACATTGCTGGTTAAAGAAGTTGGAATGATTTCCTTATACATTCCACTAATCAAGCAAAGCCAATGTATTTTCTTCATGCTGTACTAATTGTCTGACCGATTAATGTGCTGATTAATGTAGGGTGGTGGCGGCTTGCTACCGATTCTAACTCCTAGATTACTGCCCTTCCATAGTGCAATAAAGAGGAATTAAAGATATGCCTACTACTACAAAACCCACGAATAAACAAATTACATACATTTTTCAACAGAGTCCACTTACTATGCAGGACTGTATTGACACATCACAAACGTGAATTGTTCTGTTCACAGTTTTCTGTCTAACCTATATACCCCCTTAATTATCCTAACACTTTATTCATATGAAATGTAGAACCTTGACAGCATGGTGGGGGGGGGGGGGAAAAGGGAGATGGCCTGTGCCCCTTCAGATAGCTTCCTACCTCCAGTGGTATAACAGGATGCTTTGTCCTTTTTACTGCAGAAATATTGACTGCCAGTCCAGCTGGGTTTTGTATATAGAGTGGGCACCAGCCTGTTCTTTGCCTCAGGTAGCAAAGTATCTTGGCCCCTGCCTGTGTATGCACTGTATGAATGCATGGGTTTGTCTGCATGGGGTGTGTGGGTATTACTACACATCATTCCTTGTAAGCCCCCCTGGAGAAAAATTCCAGTGAAAGGTGGGATAGAGATCTTTGAAACAGTAAATGATCTGGGATGCCTATGAGGAAAGTTATTTTGAGGACTCTCTTAGCCACCCGGTCCAGCTGAAGGATTCTGGGAGTTGTTGACCAAACATAAGAGCTTTCCCCGTCTCTTCGTGTCATGGAAAACCTGTTTGCCTGAAGCCATCTTTTTGTGCAGAAGGGTATCTGCAAACCCAGGGGGCTCCTATAACCAGTGATGTGGCAATGGAATATGAGATTCAGGACTTAACAGTCCATTAATGGGGAGCTATGAATGAGATCTACTGCAGTGTCTTGGGCAGAGCATCAGCCCAGGACTCAGGAGACCTGAGTTCAAATCCTTGCTTGGCTGGGAAACTCACTGGTGAGCGGCGGCTCCGGGAGACTGTGGCTTGAACATCTTATATATACCTTGAAAACTCAGTTAATTGGAGACTACTTAGCGGCAGGGAACGGATGGAAAGGCCTTGTAAGGCAAGGATCAGAGCCCCTGGCTTCCCATGCAGAAGGTGGCAGGCTCACTCTGCAGCAGCAGCATCCCCAACTCAGGTTGGAAAACCGCCTGCCTGGCACTCAAGGCAAGGGCCGCTGCCTGTCAGTGTGGGCAATGCTGGGTGAGATGGAACAAAGGTCTGCCTTAACAGAGGGCAGTTCCCGACCTCTCCATGGGGAAGGGGGGGGCCCGATTCTTCTTCTTCTGCTCCCCCCCAAAACGGCACCCTATAGGGAAGACTGGGAAAGAGCCGGAGGGGGGGGGGGTGGCAGGCCATCCCTGGCTAGGGGGCGAGAGGCGC
This sequence comes from Intellagama lesueurii, assembly GCA_037013535.1. Taxonomy (NCBI): domain Eukaryota; kingdom Metazoa; phylum Chordata; class Lepidosauria; order Squamata; family Agamidae; genus Intellagama; species Intellagama lesueurii. Next base: position 21,949,405 of record JBAJHW010000010.1, on the reverse strand, counting down.
CCTCTCCACGCGGCGTGCGCGGACGGGGGGTGGGTGTGCCCGCAGCCCCCAGATGGGCGGGGGGGGGGGCCGGGCAGGCGTTTGGCGGCCGTCCTTCCCGAGCGGGGGCGTCCTTCCCCTGCGCAGGCGGCGGGAGGGGGGCGGGAGGGGGAGGCGGCCACATGACCGGGCGGGCGGCGAGCCAAGGCGGCCGGTCCGGGTCTCCCCCGCCGCCCGCCTACAAATGCAGCCGGGCCGCGGCGGGGGAGCGGAGGGGGATCGGCTGCTGCAGCGCCTGCCGCGCTCGCGTCTCTCGGCAGCCGGCTGGCGTGGCTCGGCCCTCGGCGGCGGCGGAAGGGGGCGCGATGGGCGGGGCGGCGCTGGCTGCTGGCGCTGCTGCTGCTGCTCTGGCTGGCTCTCAGCCCCGGCTCCGGAGGTGGGTGCCTGGGCTCGCTCGGCGCCCCTCGGCCCGCGCGGGGAGGGAGGGCGGGCGGGCAGGCAGGCAGGCAGGCGAGGGGACGGGCGCCGGCCGCCCGCCTCACTTGTTGCCCGCCCGGCTCCAGGGCCAGCGGGTGGGTGGGTGTGCGGGCGCGGGCGCGGGCGCGGCGCTGGGTCCCCCTCTCTCCTGCTGACCGGTGCCCGGCCGCCTGCCCGCCTTCTCCCCTTGCCCTTGGGCTCGCCGGGCGCTCGGCCCACGACTGCGCCGGCGGCCGTGCCAGGCGGAGCTTCCCCGCCCCCCCCGCCCCCCAGGACGGGAAGGTAGCAGGGGATCGGCCTGGCCGGGGCGGCAGGGAGAGGAGCCCCCACGCCTGGCTGCGCCCCTGGGTGGCAGCGCCTGCTGCTGTGTTTCTCTCTCTCTCTCTCTCTCCAGCTGGGTCCTCTAGGAGTGGGAAGGCTGGGGGCGAGTGGAGGGACCTGGGGCGCCCTCGCTGCCCCACTGAGCAAAGTGCCAATCAAGGGGCCTGCCCTTGAAATTGGGGTTGATTGAGGCACGCGTGGTCGCCCCCTTCTGATTTTTACCTGGAGGGCCACGTCGGGTGGAGTGAGCGGGGAGGGAGGGGGAGCATCTGTAGGACTTCATCCAACCGGATTCTGTCCTTGTCGGCAGTCGCTCGGCTTGCAGAAGTTCAACAGGTGAAGCGCATCCCTCTTTCTTTCCTTCTTCCATTTTGCGCGAGAAGGCTCGTCTTCTTGGGTCCCTGCCCCGCTGTAGGTGGAAAAGATACAGGCATCGGGAGCAGGGGTGTGGGTGTGTGGGTGTGTGTGAGTGAGTGAGTGTGAGGCCTGTGCAGCGCCTTTTTGCCAGCCAAAGGCTTGACCTGTGGGATGCCTGCCTTGTTGCCACTGGCAGGTATGGCGAGCATGGTATGGACATGATTTGTGACTTGAGAAGTGTTTGGAAAAAGAGCTGCAGGTCTGGCTGGTGGGTGAAAAGGAAGGGTGCTGTGTGCGAGGGAGGGTCCCCGGGGGACATCTCGCACCTGTGGCAGAAGGCAGCAGAGAAGCAAGAATAGCCTCCCACAGTGGAAACAACCAGGGTCTTCCTGCACCTGAAAGGGGAAGGAACACATTTCCATTGACACCTGCTCAGGTGGACTCCTGCCTGCTCCGTGTCCTGCACGTGTCTGAGGCATGCCTCGGATGAAGTGGGCTGCACTCTGCAGAAGCTTCTGCCAAGACAAACTTGTTAGTCTTTCGGGTGTCACAGGGTTCTTAATTTTGCCGCAAAAGGCTGGCACGGCTTCCCTCCAAAAATGTGAAGTGTGTGTGTGTGTGTGTATGTGTGTTGGGGGGGGGGCTCTAGAAAGCAACAAGGATGAGGCTGTGCGCTGCCCTTGGGGGAGTTTAAGAGCAGCAGCTGACAGGAGGGGAATGAACACCTGACCCGCCTCTCCGTGTCAGCAGATGCCAGAGGGTTGCCGCCAACCCACGAGCAGAGCACGTCTCCCTCTTGGCACGGCCAGCCTGCGTCTCAGCCCAGCGTGGCGCTTTCCAGGGCCACTTGGTGGCCAGGCTGGGGTGGAAGGAGGCGGACACCAGCCAGCCCGATCCCTCTTGAGTCCAAAGCCCGACATGTCTGGATTCTGCTGTGGGCGACAGGGACGCAGATTAATTTCGATGCAGGCTTTGATTATCCTGAAACCCATGTCGGCGGCTGGAACCTAGCCTGGGGACCAGTGTGGAAGCCTGAGCATGTGCAGAGGGCTCGAATGTTGAACCGAAGCTAGCTTTGCAACTTCTGGCGACGGGGAGGCAGCCTCCCAGAGCAAGGCATATGGTCAGAACTTGGGATCTTTTTAAGCATGCAGAATTTCCCAAATAGCATGAGCGGTGGTTAGCTAGAGGATGCTGGCAGCTGCATGACCAAAAAGAAAAAAAAAAGAAGAAAAAGGGGGGTACTTTTTGAAAGCCATTCTCTTTTCCCACAACCCAGCATCTTCTTTTCTTGTGACCTTCCTGTGGTGGCTGGGATGGGGTGTTCGGTGGGGCATAGAGGGAGTGAGCATTCAGAGGGATGGAGAGGCAGAAGAGAGGCACCAGGTAAGACCCAGGTAAATTTCAGGGGGCTACGGTGGATCTCCCTTTCAAAGCAATGTATATTGTATCCCCTTTCTTTTTGCTGGCCAATCACACAAGCTTAGCAATTTCCAAGCTGAAGTCCCTGGTATTTTAACCCTTGCTGAATATCAAGGTGTGTCGTATTTCAAATATGCTATATAAATGTGTCCTTTGAAAGTAAGATGTAAGGACAAACATGGGTTGTGGTTATTGTTCCAATTTGCATGCTCTTCTCCTGGCTTAATGATCTAAGATATGGAAAAGCCATGTGCCTGTATAAACTCTCTCCCCCCTTCTTTTCTTGGCATAAGTCAGTTAAAGGCAAAAATCTGTGGTTTAGTGGTATTAATTAGTTAACTCTAGCAATGACGCTCAGGACAAGTCAGAATTTTAAAGCACACGTTGAGGTTGGTTTAGGACTGTGGCTTGTACTGAACTTGCAAAATCGTAGTTTTCCCGGTTAGGCTAGAAAAGGAAACTGAACTTTGTTGGATTCCAAGTATAATTCCCAGCAGATGAAGAGGGAAGAGGGGAAGGCCAGAAAACGCTGCTACAAGACTCATCCATAGGCCAAGATAGGATGATCCAAACCAGGCTGTGTACAGAGATAGCCAAACAGTGCCCCCACAAGCTGTTTTACTATTGCTTCTCATTAGAATTAAATACTACTGCTCGTTATTTGTGTGGCTCTTGGTTGTTCCAGGTACTTGAGATACAAAATGTCAGTATCCTTTACAAAACCGGTCTTGTGAGGTAGGCTGGTATTGCCATTCCTCTCTCATAGATAGAGAAGCAGAGGTGGCGAGATGGCAGTGTTTGAACTCGGAATCGCCTTATTCACTGCAGTCACATATGTATCCCCTCAGTGGTATACTGTATTTTGAAGTGCAGGAGGAGCTCATTGTGGTAGTTCTCACAGTCATGCCCTTGAGGAGGGATGCAAAATATAGGCACTTCTAGTGATTCATGTTAACCAGCCGGTTGGAACAGTTTTTGTCTCTAGCAGGAACGGGCCTTTTGTCAAAGCCAACGGGCCTTATTGTCTTATCAAGACCATGCTGAGATTTGCAGCTCAGCTCAGACATTAACAGGGAAATGGAAGGGGATGGAAAAGAATGGGATGGTTTCTGATGATTCAGTAATCCTGTTGCTGTGATGGTGTGAGTCCTGATCCCACTACATCTCTGTATTTACTTTGGTGTGATTTTCCACATACCCTCGTTCTGGGTATTCTGTTTTGGGTTAGCAGCCTTCTACTCACTTTATGCCATATTCGTTCTTTACCACTGTGGCCTAGCTTGGGGGAAAGTTACATTTTTCAGAGGATTTGTTGTTGTTTAGTCGTTAAGTCGTGTCCGACTCTTCGTGACCCCATGGACCAGAGCACGCCAGGCCCTCCTGTCTTCCATGGCCTCCCGGAGTTTGGTCAAATTCATGTTGGTCACTTCGATGACACTGTCCAGCCATCTCGTCCTCTGTCGTCCCCTTCTCCTCTTGCCCTCACACTTTCCCAACATCAGGGTCTTTTCCAGGGGAGTCTTCTCTTCTCATGAGATGGCCAAAAGTATTGGAGCCTCAGCTTCAGGATCTGTCCTTCCAGTGAGCACTCAGGGGTTGATTTCCTTCAAAATGGGATAGGTTTGTTCTCTTTACAGTCCAGGGGACTCTCAAGAGTCTCCTCCAGCACCACAATTCAAAAGCATCAATTCTTCGGCGGTCAGCCTTCTTTATGGTCCAGCTCTCACTTCCATACATAGCTACTGGAAAAAACCATCGCATTGACTATGCGGACCTTTGTCGGCAAGGTGATGTCTCTGCTTTTTAAGATGCTGTCTAGGTTTGTCATCGCTTTCCTCCCAAGAAGCCGGCGTCTTTTAATTTCGTGGCTGCTGTCCCCATCTGCAGTGATCATGGAGCCCAAGAAAGTAAAATCTGTCACTGCCTCCATATCTTCCCCTTCTCCTTCTATTTGCCAGGATTTCAGAGGAGAGCCACCCCAAAAAGTGTCTTCTCTGAGCTCTGGAATAGTGCCACCCTTGCCGGGTTTGTGCACAGGAGATACTTCTTGTCATCTGTGAAGAAGCCGCTCTCAGGAGCAACATGTGGATGGGAGGCCTGGAGGCACAGCTGTCTGTGATTAGGAAAGAAAGTTAGAAAGCAGCAAAGCATTTTTGGGAGGAGAGCATTTTGGGAGAAGGTGAAATACGGAGGATAAACAAGGGTGGAAGGTGACGTGATGGTGTCACTTAAAAGGAAAAGACACAGATGCCTTCATGAACAGTGGGTCAGGCAGAGGTGGCCGTCCCTTGCCCTGGGCCCCCTGAAATCCTGCAGGCCAGAGGCAGAGATAAGTCGGCCAGCTTTGTGTAAATATACACGCCCCTCGAGATGTGCCATACCTTTCGGTAAAGCCAGCCTGCTGTAGTATTTGAACAGGGGAGGGCCTGCCGTGAGGAGGAGTGGCCAAGGTCTCCCAGGACTTGATTGCTTAGACCTGCTGCTGCCAAGACAGCAAGGTGATCTAAGGTCTCCTGTTCAGCCCCTGGCAAAATGGGGTGGGTGGGTGGGGGGGGAGCTTTTTGGATGGATGGGTAAGAGGATCGCTGCCAGTGCAACAGCTTGGGGAGGTCGGGCAGGTGCTGTTCCTTCCTCTGGTGGGTCAGAAGCATGCAAAGGGAATTGGTGTTAAGGAAGGAACATGTGATGGTCGATTTTGCAACACATTGTGATGGTTTCCATAGCATGCCCCTCAAGGAGAGACCAAAAATGCAGGGTCCGCGGTGCTGATTCATATCAACAAAACCAGTTTTATTTTTGCTAGGAGCAGGGTTTTTTCTTTTGTAAAATGAAAGGGTATTAATTATCTATGCAGGACAGGTCATCCCTAATTTGTTTCATGATACCATAGTTTGTTCACTGCAATATATTAGTGCTGCGAAAATGCATCTCTCCCCCACACCAGCCATCTGCTGAATTAAGAGGGAATGGGAAGCTTGAGGAGGATCTCCTGATTTGTGCCAATCAAGAAATCCAAGGCTTCAGTGCTGTGAGTGTTGGCTCCTCTACAAAGTTTCCCCCCTTTGATTATAACTTCATAAGCAAGTCTGTGGGCATCTCTTTGCCTTCGTAAGACGACAGTGTTTTGAGGGTGCATCCACAAGACCAGCGTCGCCAATCTGTGTGAGATGGATCTACTTGATCTACTCTAGCAAACCTTCCAGAGAGATAGCCATGTTACCCCAATGTAGCCAAAAACAGCCAAGGGTCTTCCAACTCTTTAAGACTCACAAGTTTATTTTAACTTACTCTTTTTATAGATCAGAGTCTGTTTTTCACTGGCTAGGGCTGGTTGCCGTTTCAGTCAGACAGCCGCTGGAGGGCACAGGCTCCCGATCCCGCCCTGGGACCTATGGAGGTTTATACCTTTGCAAACCTTGTTAGGCTGTAGATACCGTGAGTCTCTCTGTTGTTTATTGTCAAGCTTATTATCAAGATAGCTGGCTGGAGGGGGTGGGAGTTCAGTTCCCCACTGTGCCTCTCGGGAGAGGATCCAGCCTGTGTGGGCTTGGGCAAGGATGGGAGGAACTGGTAAAATATACGGTGAAAACCCTGGGAAGGTAACCATAAGTCAGAATCAGTTTGTCAGTACATAATTATTGATTATTATGATCAAGACGGTTCAAAGATGCTAGAAGGATGGATTGTTAAGCCAAGTATATGTTAGAAAGAGTAGATTTTGATGCAGGTAAATACAGAGCCAGAGTGACTGTAATTCTGTGTGATTTCAGATGTCATAGTAAGGAGTGCAGATCACGGTCATGTAATATCAGATGTGCATTTTCTTGTCTCCTCATTCAAAACAATGGCGGACACAGGAGAAACAGAAGAATGTGGGAGGGAGTCTTATATGATGATTGCAATTATTCACAACTCTTTTTCATTGTAGAAACTCTATTAAGGTTCCTAAAAATGTTGTGACATTTAGGGTCAAGCATAGACATCATTAAATGCATAATGATGTGAGGCAGTCCAGACTGGGAGCATAGTACATGGTTAATTCCCCCCACTTCCAGATGTTTTCAGTCCATCCCTTTCCCCAACTGCTATTATATCTAAAAGGGCAGTTTTTCACTGCAACTGCTCTGAAAGCACAAGGGTGTTTTCACGTAAAATGTGTGCATTGCAATGTAGTTGCTAGAAAAGATAAATGTAAAGAGAGGGTTCAATAAATTTCCTTAGAAGTAGGTCTGCTCAGTCTATTGGTGGCTACTATATCATCATCATCATCATAATTATGATGTCCTGTCAAGTCAATTCTGACTTATGATAACACCTTTCAGGGTTTTCCAGGTAGAGCATACTCAGAAGTTTTTTTTACCAAATCCTCTTCTAGGGGCACCCGGGAATTGTGCCAGCTTGCCCAAGGCCACCCAGGCTGGCTCTACTCACAGGAGGCATGGGAGGGAATCAAACACCCAGCTTCTGGCTCTGCAGTCAGATACGTAAACCACTGAGCTATCCAGCCAGCAGCTACTATAAGCAGGAGCAAAAAGCGATTTGGGGGGGGGGGGGAATGGTGCATCAGTGGTCCAAATCCTCTTACCTAATTATGCTGTTGTGGCACAAACAGCAGAACCTTTGGAGGCAGATTTCTTCAAAGTTAACAGATCCCTGTAGACATTATGAGTTGCATACCAAGTCATGGGACTTGGCATGGAACTGATAATGTCTACGATTATTTCTTAACTTGGGTAATTTGACTCCAAAAGTTGTGCCATTTGCGTAGCTGTGCAAGAAGATTTGGGCCATTGTTTACCAGGGGCTGAATTTTAAACAGGGAGTGAGTCTTCACTGGGCATACAGAGAGTTCCACTATTGAATTCCTTCAGTGTTTATGGAGGTTTATCTCTGGAATCATTCTACTGGAAATTAAAATTTTCCTTCTTTTAGTCCTGCCAGTTATTTGTTTACTATCCCACCTTTCTCTCGGGTACTGGCACCTAAACTAGCTAGAAATTAAGAAAACAAGTACAATTAAAGGACCACGATATTATATTTGAACACAGTGAAACAGCTTATTGCATTAAGAAATGATTTAAAACCACCTCCGAGGGAAAGAGAAAAAAGAAGTACAGCAGTCGTCCTTAAAAATCCCTTCCATTTCTGGGAAAGGGAACTTGTTATGTAATCCACTGACAACATATAGTATTTTTTCAAGGCGAGGGGGAGGCAATACCCTGTTTCCCCCGAAAATAAGACCTAACCTGAAAATAAGCCCTAGTATGATTTTTCAGGATGCTCCTAATACAAGCCCTACCCCAAAAATAAGCCCCAGTTGAGTGAACCCCCCCGCCCTCCACCCTTGTGCAGCAACCAGAAGAAGATGACATGACTGTCTTTGAATCGATGTAGATGGTTGTACATGAAAAAAAAAATAAAACATCCCCTGAAAATAAGCCCTAATGCGTTTTTGGAGCAAAAATTAATATAAGACCCTCTGTCTTATTTTTGGGGAAACGGTATCATCCAGGCAGCATCCTTGCCGTTCTCTCCCCCCCCCCCCCCCGTGCAGTGACTTGGCCCATTGCCTTGGGCCCTAAGGTGAAAAAAAAGAGAGAGCGTCTGATGCTGCCACCCGCAGCGGGTCTGGTTCTGGTGTGTGTCAGGCGGGCGCCTGCCGCCATGCAGGCCTTGCCGATGGGTCTTTGTTGACAAGGATTTGATGCTCTTCCTCCCCTACCCCCCACCCCACCCCCAAGAACAGCCCGGACAAAGCGCTTTTCATAGCAATAACAAACCCCATCCTGTCCAAGCTGCTCAGTCTGGGAAGCAGGATTAAGAAAACAACACCAGGCAGGTCCAGAAAGTGGAAAGCGCCTTCGTCACCCCAGCCAGCCAGCATTCTTTATTTATTTTGTTGGTTTTTTGGCCCCGCTGGCAATATATGGGCAAACCCAGTTGCTTGCCCAATCCGTGGGGCCTTGCGTCAACCTGGGTCTCGGCTCCAGTTGGCCATGAAGTCCATGGACTTCGGGCCTGCCCAACCCACTTCACAAGGTCGTTGTGAAGTGAAAGTAGACAGAAGCCCTGGGAAGAAAACGGCTTTGTTAATTCCAGCTGTTTGAAAAGCTCCTTCCCCTACTTAGGTCACTGTAGAAAGGTTCATGCGTAGTGAAGGTGCTGCTCCAGTTTTCATTTCAGCGTACAGTGTGGACCATGCGCCGCGTGAAAGCAGAGAGCGGGAGCTGAGCTTGTGATCCCGAAGGAATCCTCTCCCTGTATGGCACAACGGCCAGGAAGCATTTTGTGACTGAATGGCTCCTGTTTGGGGCGGTTCCGGAAATGAGGCCTTAAGGTTTGGGCTCATTGCCACAGCTATCGGGCAATTTGCTTGAAGGAACCAGGCCTGACTCTTAATGGGGGAGCGAGAGAACAACCTTGAATGTTCACTGGTTTGGATGGGTAGAAGGCAGAGACCGTGTCCGCACCAGTAAACGACACACGTTTTTCCCCGGCACATTCTTCTCTTCTCGATGGATCCACTCAGCCAGGGCTGGAGAAGGTGTGCTGTCTGGGGAGCCAGTGTAATGTATCCGTTTGATCAGAGCTTGGAATATTTCTTCGGACTACCATTTCCAGAATCCCCAGCCAGCCTGCCACGCTGGCTGGATATTTTGGGAGTTGTGATCCCGAAACAGGGGACATCTAAGCTCTCGGTTTGAGTCTATGTCACAGCAGAACTGGAATTGCACACAGTCTTATTAGTTCTCACATTGGGTTGGCCTAGACCAGACACTCTCTCTCAGCTTAGCCTACCTCATAGGGGGTGTGAGATAATAGAACGGGCAAAATGGCAGGAGTGGGTTCTTCTGAGCCTTTTGTAAGACGAATATAATAGAAGGTAACACACAGCAGTAAGGATGGGGACCCCCTCATCTTATTTATTTATCAGTTACATCACTTACACCTTTCTCCTACTGAGCTCATAGTTCTCCTTTTCCTTACTTTTTCCATACTTTGGAAGGTATGCCAGGTAGAGAAAACTGGTCACCCAGTTAGCTTCATTGCCAAATGAGGATTTAACCCCCAACCTCTTACTACTAGAGTTTTGGTTCTAAATAAGGAATTTAGGGCCAGCGATCACCTTGACCTTTTTCCAGATGCATGATTAAAACTACCATGGGCTACTCTTTAGCCTTCAAACCCCATTGATGACTAGGATGCTTTAAAAGGGATAGGTGGGGTTTCCATCGCTTTCCTTTGCCTGTTTTACGAGTGGCAAATTGTAACTTGTGCCATCAAGTCAAATTCGACTTATAGCAACCCAAACGGGGTTGTCAAGGCATGTGAGATATTTAAGGAGTAGCTTTCCCATTGCTACCTCCCAGTGAGTTTCCATGGGTAAGTAGAAATTTGAACCTAAGTCTCCTTACTCCCAGGATGCTACTCTTGACCCAGATTTAACAGGGCTTAATTTAAGCCAAGCTTTGTGGCTGGGATCTTGTATGTGAATGACAGAGTTTCTTCTAAGGATGTTGAAAGTGGAACTCAACAGATGACTACATCTAGCCCTTTATCTCTGAACAGATATGGGTACATGGCCTCTAGATTAATAATTGTAAGTTCTTTGAATCTCATCCCCAGAAAAAAATGAACTGTTCTCTGCTGGTGACGGTTCTTGGTGCTCACCGCTGATGAACAAGCATGATGTACGAAGCCTGTTTGTGCCTGTATTGTGTTAGAAGCTGAAGGTGTGGACTGTTGGCACCATTTGAACTCTTCTGTGCTCTGTGTAAGGAGGATATGAGGAGCTGCCTTCTGCCAAGTTAGGGCATTGCTCCTATCTCACCATAGGGTTGCCAGTATTTATTATTTTGCAGTCAGGACTTGTGCAAGCATCAATTAATTCTGTGCCATCAAGTCAATTCTGACTTATGGCAACCCTTTTCTAGGTAGAGAATACTCCGAAGTACTTTTCCATTCCCTTCCTCTGGGGGTGCTCTGGGATCATTGTGCAGCTTGCCCAAGGCTACACAGGCTGGGTCTTCTCCCGGGAGGCACAGTGGGGAATAGAACTCCCAACCTCTGTTCTATATATTTAAAATGTTTATACCCATTTAAAAACAATCAAAAGTGTATAGAGGCAATAAAACCACTAGCTAAAAATAGTAAAATAATGACAACAAAAGCTGTTTTAAACACTGACCGCCATAACTCAGCTGATCCCATCTAATTTTGGAAGCTAAGCAGGGTCAGGAGTGGTTAATATTTGAATGGGAGATACCCAGGTAGGCTTGGAAGGAATCTTTCCTTGAACCCCTGGAGAGTCATCAGGGGGTTGATAGTATGGGGTTAGATAGGCCAGTGATCTAACCTGGCACAAGGCAGCTTCCTAAATTCCAAATAACTCATGAAAAAAAAACCACGAGTGTCAACAATGAGGAAAATAATCAGGAGAATCCCTAATTGAATTGGCTAAAGCCAAGCGTAAAATGCTCAATGATTGCAGGTCAAAATTGTATCACCATGAGTTCAGAAACAGAACCTGCAGTCTCCTGGGTGGGAAGCATTTGCTCTAACACTGACACCCACTTCCATCGACAGGAAGGGATACACGGTGTTTGCAATAAAGATGTACAGGATTTGACCTTGCCCCTGTGAAAGCTGCATCAAGTGGCAAGACAAGGGAAGTACAGAGGTTTAACGTACAAGGAAGGGGGATGTGCGTGTGCGTGCGTGCGCAGGTGGGGTGAACAGTGAGGAGAGGGGCTGGTTTGACCACAGGAGGTCAAGAGACCCCCCCCACCCCACCTTTGGGGAGATTCCAGAAATAGCTCCTCTTTCCCTTTGCCCCGCCGGGTGCACCCACCTTGAAAGGAAGAAAATGTACCATGTGAACTCTTGAGCGAGAGGCCCTTCCTTCCTTCCTAGAGACACGATGCATTTTCTCTGGGGACCTGAGAGTTTGCCCTATCACTAAAATGGCCTCCTCTTCTTCCTCACTCATTTTTGCCCTTGGCATGCCAGCTTCTCTCAAGGGAAATCAAATTTAGTCAGTCAAGGCTTTTTAGAGCATAGCAGCGCCAGAGTCGAACGAGGAAGCCATGCATGGACTCTAGAGATGTGCCCTTCTGAAGAGCGTGCAAAACCCCTCTTTTTAGTATTAAGTGCACTGCCTAACAGAAGAATTTGCACGCTCATGTGCATAGATATTTTTACAGCCATAGATGCTTTTACAATCAAACCCACAACTTGGAAAAAAAACTGCCTTTTGGGACCACAGTTCCCAGCCAGCAGGGTCAATGGCTAAGAGGTGTCATTGAAAAATAACTTTTCCCAGCTTTGCCTTGCTCCCTAGCAAAAACAACTAAACCCAGCCACAGACCCACACATCCCATTCCATTGTGATGGCACGCATTTCAGCTCCTTGAGAATCCACCTCCTTTAAAAAGAAAAAAAGCAGGTTTCTAGTCCATAAGCTGTGATGGCAGTTGAGGTAAAGTGGTATTTTCAGTAGTACAAAACCAGGCATTCTCTGCAGCTCTTTGCCCTTCTGCATAAATGATAGATGCCGAATGGTACACTTATACGCCCAGCTGGAGATCTGTGAGGGGTTTTGGTGTGCAACTTTATATTGTGCTGGTTGCATGCTCACTTGGTTTCCAACCGTATGTTAGCCATCTATGCTGGAAACCAAAATACGGTGTTTGATACGGTGCTGGGGAATATAAAAGCGCTTTGCTCTGCAGGCTGTTTCACACATGCAACAAGCCTTCAGTAGATGATGCTGTTCCAGACTGACAGAATGGGCACAGGCGAACTTAACACTTAGCAGTGCTAAGTTCCCATGCAAGGCAGTTAAGTATGTTTGTTAGACAAATTCCTGTCCTCTTTGAGGTATAGATTACTGATGTGTTGTACACACAGTGGAGGTAAACTTTGGATTTGCCTCGTTCAGTACAGTTTAAGTGCACTAAATTGCAGTAGAAGGGTTCTTCTGTGGCGTTTGTGGCTTTGCTTCAATGAAACGTTTTGTTTTGTTTTTAAATCTCTTCTCAGGGCCTCTGTCAGAAGCATCTGATGGGAAGGAACCTGGAGAAGGAGAGATTTTGAACCTGGTGCATCCCAAGGCCGTTCGGAGCGCTGCGAGACGTCGTCAGAACGGCATGCGGAGATACCGGCGTCCTCGCCCCAGCCTCTCGCACAAGGGGCCCATGCCTTTCTAGCACAGGTAGAGAATTTGAGTGCTCTGCAGGTGCTCCTGACAATGTAAAGAGAAGCGGTGGATGGGCAGCAAAGCACTGGGGGAAAACGAACCACATGTGGAGTATCTGGGGCCTTTAGCAGGGGCTAGGACAGAAATGGGCATTTTATTGTCACCGCCCCCAATGCAAGGTGATAACTTTTTTTTTTGGAATGGTAGTCCCATTTTGTGCCTCAGTAGTAGGATCGCCAATGGTTATATTCAAGGGCGGGGCTGAACGCAAGGGACTACAGGGTTTGGTTCCTCAGGCAGCTGGTCCGTGGATCAGTGCGCAAAAGCAAACGCAGGCCCAGATTTATTCATACGAGTTGCCTCTTGAACGGAACAGATTTGTCCCCTAAACAATCGAGGGAAAGGAACAAATGCTCACGTTTGGAGCTTCCTAGCTTAGGACGTCAGGGAAAACACAACGGTGGTGTCGAAAACAGTGTCTGGTGTGGAGAAAGCAGATACAGGAAAAAACGACTCCCTCTCTTGTAATGCTAGAACCTGGGGTCATCCCCTGAAGATGAATGCTCGGAAAGTTAGGACAGATAAAAGAATTCCTTTACACTAGCGGTTTCAAAACTTTTCATCCATTTCTTTAGGCTTTCTAGAATTGAGACATCATAGTTCAAATCCCTTTCTGGTGGAAGTGGCAGCAATTATATATTTATGCTGGCATTTCTTTTTGTGTGTGTAAAAAAATAGTCTCGGCCATCCCTTCTCAGAAAGCAGAGCCTCTTTCTCCCCCAAAGGGCCCGCTTCCTCATACAAACACATACACTCTAATGTTAATATCCCACTCCGAAAAGTTGAGGAAGAAATTATTTGACAAGGGCTGCAGCACCTATAAGGCAACCCAAGACTCCCCAGAAAATGCTTTTGTGACCCTCCCCCCCCCCCCAAGTTGGGAAACACTGCTCTACTCTGTGCATAGTTAAACTGTGAAACTTAGTGTTGCAAGATCTAGTTACGACAGCCAACTTTTGGACAGCTTGAATAGATTGACAGAGGCTAGGTCATAACTAGCTGCAAATCAGGATGGCTATAGATCACCTCCAGCAGAAGAGGTAATGCTACTTCTGTATATCAATTGACAGAGAACACGAGAGGACCATTGCTTTCATCTCCTGCTAGTGACTGGTTAGCCAGTTTGGAACAAGAATGCTGAAATTTATGAACCTTGGGTTTGACCCAACTTGGCTCTCCATGTGCCTGGAGCTGCCTTTGAGAAAATAATAGGTAGCTACTGTTAATCTCAAACAAAATAAAGCGCAGCCACCCAGAGAAAACAGAACAAACAGAAGGGGATCGGAAACAGGACGACCTGCTGTAACATGTGATGGGTTCAGACATGGGCAGGCATACAATGCTAATGTCGCGTGGAGAGATGTGTTCCCCCTGGCTGACCGGCTCTCTTCTCTTTTCCCTTCAGGATGACGCCCCGCCCTGCAAAGGCTTGTTCCGTGTGTCTTCTCTGCTTGATAAAGCTCTCTGCGCATGCAGGACCTCCACCTATGGCCTTCCCTGCCTGCGCGGAACGGGAGGATGTGGGAGCACCCCATCCGGTGCTCTCATCATCTTTTAGTGTCTCCTACTCGGGCTGGTTTGGGCTGGTGGTGCCTCTCCTTGTCTGTCTCCGTCTCCCCCCAACTCGATCTCACATAGGCTTAGAGGATGCTGGGGGGTCCCAGAAGGAGGAGGAGGCGGCTGGGGGGAGAGAGAGAGAGAGAGGAAGGAACAGGTAGCAGTGCAAGGAACCTTTCGACCTTGCCTTCCATCCCTCAGGGAAGACGACGCCTCGCTCACCATTATTGGAAGGATATAGCAAGGGATGGCTTAGAGCCAAACCACTCTTGTCTCTCACCCTGGCTGCTAGGTTGCTGCTGTTGCAGTTGCAGGGGAAGACACACACGGGTGGAAGCCAAGGCCCTTGTGGGCCTACAAGAAGCACTTTGTCAGATAGAGAATCTCCACCCAGGTGTCTCTGGCATCCCACTTTACATCCGTCCCGTCCCACCATGTTCTCAGAGGCAGGGTTAGGGAACCTGAGCGTCCCTCACCCCTTCAGCCTGGATGTGGATGAGCTCCACCTCCCATCGATCTTGGCCAAGGAACTGACGGGAGTTGTGGTCCATCAACAACTGCAGGGCCAGAGGTTTCTCATCCCTGCTCAATGGGGTAGCCGTCTTTCGCCCCTGCCTCCCCCCCCCCTTTCAAAAAGTGGAACATGTTGCGTATTTTTGGACTCCAGTTTCCGTCATAATCACAAAGTATTCGTCCAACTGATAAATTTCCCCCCGTCTTGCAAGGAGGCTCCTGTCGCTTGGGCCACAGCATGGGAAATCCCAAAGCATCAGCCAAAGGTCTCCCAAGGCTCAACCAGCTGGGTTTCCTCCCCTTCTAGCTCACTTCTGTAGAGGAGCCCAGTTAGGGAAGGTGGTGAGGAAGTGGTAAACCCATTCTGGGAGCTCAAGTCTTGTAACTGCTTTTGGCTGGGTCTCTTTCAACACACAAGTCTCGGCCTTTGTGTGTGCCTGCTGAGTCTGAGTTTATTTTGGCACCCACCACCTTGCCTCTAAACATAGGAAAGTCTCGGATCCCCTAGGCCAAAGATCTTCTTTTATGGCTTTTCCAAAAGCACGTTTTGACCCACCTGGGCAGGTGTGTCTCTGCCTTTTTTTGCTCTCCCTCCCTCCCCTCCTCTAGTGCTCTCTCCAGGGAGCTGTGGCAGGTCCTAGAGCTTGGCGGCTCGATCGCCTGTTCAAAGCAGCCGCAGCTGCAGTGGGAGATTCTGAAGTTATAGCAACCACCGTCTTGAGCCTCAGGCCGAGAGCGAGACAAGCCGTAAGCGCAATTAGCGGAGGACTTTGCAAGAGCTGATGGAGCAGAGCGGTGTACTCGGGTGGGAAGACTTTGTTCCAGTTATAAAACCCTTAAGTCACAGCGTGGCTCTGTATAAGGCGAGGAGTTAACGATACAGGCTTACCCTACCGAGATGCTGTTAAGGATTGCTGAGATACACATGTAAATGCTCTTTGAACACCTGAAATATGCTATGTGTTAACTGGTCTTGTTATGGGCTGATTTTGTTTAGAGCAACCTTTTTTGGGGGGGCGGGGGCGGAAAGAGACGGTTTCATTCACTTTTGCTCGTGGCTTCAGCACATGTTAACCACTCGGGGAGGGTGCCCACTTTGCTTTGCACTTGAGGGGTTTCTCCAGAGACAAGACTTACTGCAAGCAGCATGGGATGGTGTGTGGAAGCCTGTGGTGGAAGCTCGTATCTGTGTAACTTTTTCAGGTGGCTGTCAACTTTCTATGTAATAAAAACACTAATTTATAGCAGCTAGGATCTTGATCTTGTGTAAAGCCCTGACTGGTAACTGGGTTGTGTTTCCCCCCCCCTGTGTCTGTAAAGATTTGTCTTATGTAAATAGCTTTATAATAAAGAAATATGAAAATAGTAACTCCCTCTTTCAAGCTGCACACAGTGTGTTTTCTTTACTCCATTCTCGTGGGGTGGGGGCACGGATGCGTTAAATGAGAGCTTGGTTACTTTTAATCAACCACCCAGTTGGGGGATTCTGGCAGCTGTAGTTCAAAAACATAACTTTTCCAAGCTACAAGCCGTTGCAATGTCTCCCCCCCGTCCCCATACACACAACTAGGGCTTGCCTTTTTATGTGCCGTCAAGTTGAAACTAACTTATAGTGACCCTAACAGGGCTTTCAAGGTAACTGAGATATTAATGGAGTAGGTTTACCAGTTCCACACACCCCAGTGAATTTCCAAAGCTGAGTGAAGATTTGAACCCAGGCTTCCTGAATCACAGTCCGTCACTCGTATCCATTACACCACACTGGGTATTTAGAGCTTTCCTTAGGAACATAATATTCATCCTTTTACATATTCAGACTCTTCTCCATTGATCCAGCCATTTATTCTGGAAACAACTGTCAGACTCTTCAGGCGCAAGTGTTTCCCGTCACTTGCCACGCGGTCCTTGGTGGGCAACCTGCAGAGGTGTGAGCTGCATCCACCCATCTCTTGGATGGCAAGATCCCAAAAATATTTTCCTTACAAAGTTATTTCGGGGTGCCCTTCCTCCAAAATGGCAAAGTTGCCTGTTATGCTGACAGGGTGGCACAAAGGAAGTTCCTGATGTTTCTTCATGGTGGTTTGTTGTCCGGGTGACAGAAAGCCAAAGCCCAGAATCGTAGGTGGAGGTGACCCACTAGCTCGGACCATGGGCTGCTTATCCCTGTCTCCAGAGGTTTCTACATGTTGGTGATAATACCATCAGCTACAGCTTACATGAAGGAAATACATGCAAAACAACTAATTTATAATTACTCTGTGCAAATGGACATTTCCTTCACCTTTGTAAACCCACTTTGGGGAAGATGCTCAAAACCCAAGAAAGGGAGATGAATAGACAACCTGCAAATTATTTCCACCTTCAGATGGTCTACAAAAGTTCAAGTATGAGCAGATTTATCCTCTTCCCAACCCGCCACAGTACTGTCATTGTTTGATACTGTTAGATTTAGGAGATTCCCCACCTCCTGCAAAAATGTTACTGGATTTGGCAAAGTGACACCTACCATTTATTGCCTTCTAAAATTCATCAAGATCTGAAACTCTGCTGATTCTAATGTTCTCTTGAGGGACCCCCCCTCCTGCCTAACCACTCCTTTCTGCCAAAGCAAGTGACTGATGCTGGCAGTACATGCATGCGGATTTAGAACTTTTTCTGGTTTCATCATCATCGTCTTGATTTGAAGGCTCAGAATTAAGATTACAGCAGGGGGGCTAGCTTGAGAACAGGGGGTGTGGAAAGATATGATCTGTTCAGAATTTGGGAAATAAGAGAGCAGCTGCTCTAGAACTAGAGGCTTTTAATCAAATTCTGGAATGGGCACATCTTTGGCTCTCCAGACCTTTTGAACCACAACCTGCACCGTCTGTTGCCATTGTCCATGCTGGCTGGGGCTTCTGGAGGTAGGAAACCCAAAGCAAACATTCAGTCCAAAAGCTTCCCTGCCCCCTAAGTTACTTTGTCATTAGTTTCCTTCTGGCCCTTTGCCCCTATTCCAATTAAGAATGAGCAGTCTCCTGTTTTCTTCAAATGTTTCTAATTCAAAGAAAGTAAGTAAGATGTTCAAATGTCTCTCGAGCATCCTCTAGCTGCAGTAAGGAACTGAATTCTGTCTGGGAGCTGGAATAGATTTTTGTCTCATTTGGAAATGGTGACTGGGAGGGAGCTGTAGTCTTACAGACCAGGCTTTTATCATGTAATGGCTCTGCCTCGTTCACAGAATTTTACAGGGAGGTCTGTTTATTGACGCCTTTTCTGTTTGTAACCTTGCCATGACATCCCTCTACCTCTTCCACATTTTTTTTACCATCCCCTCAAAGAGGAAAAAACTGCAGTGTTTTGAAACTGGTGGCCAGAACACTTCCCTAGCTAGAAGCCCCCTAAGAATGAGAAAAATCTGATACGTGTGTAGTCACTTCTCTAAAAGAAAAATACAAAACGAGGTGTCTCCCACGTCGTGGCTGACAGCTGTTTTGGGCTGCAACTCCCGTCAGATCCAGTTAACCTGACAAAGGGTGAGGAATCCTGGGATCTGAAGCCCAGACATCTGGAGGATGCATAAGTTGGGGAAGGCTGACATGGAGACATCTCTGCTGCACTATTTAAGGGGGATATACATGGAACAGCTTTGGTGAAGTTTAATGCATGTTAAATATTGAAAGGAGAGGGGGAAAAATCCATGTGGCTCGAGATTTCTTCCTAGAGTGGGAAAGATACTCTAAAGACCTGATCACAGTTCAGCTCTTCAGATGGGGTGGCATCTTTTGCTGCTGCTTGAACACATCTGAAGTGCTTTGAATACCTCTGAAGACTGCTTAAGAAACCAGTGGCTTGTACATTGAACTCCTCGCATCTGACAAAAGCAGATTCTAATCCACTAGAATAACTCTGACGGTCTTTAAAAGCTACAAGACTACTTTCCCCCTGTTGTTTGACTTCAGTAAGACCCATCTCCCCTGCCCCGGTTACTGGAGGGTCTCGAGCAGCCGCTCCTGCACCAGAGAAAACCCTGAAATTCAAAGTCTACATGGCAGGCTGAGCGGATGGGAAGAACAGCTCAGAAGCGCGACCATGGCAACTACGCCATGCCATTTCTCCCCAATTTTTCTGAGGCAGCATCGCTCCCCTTTTGCTGCCAATCAGCCACCGACTAGGCTCACAAAGAGGGGAACATGGACAAGAAGGTGGCTGGTAAAACACAGGTGGCAAAATGGAGGCAGGGACCCCTATTTTTGAAAGCTTCTCAATGTAGAGGGAGCTAAACAAGCAAAAATTTACCCCATCCTGGAAAGTAGAAAAGTACACCAATAGGTAGCAATCTTGACTAAAACTACAATTCTTGATGGACAAGCTTTTTTCCCCCCAGAGGTGGCTTGTTTCCCAAACAAAGAACACTAAGGGCCACCCCTACCCCCGGTGTAATTCTGTCCCATATGTCAGAGAATTCCCACTGGACCACAAAAGAGCTGGAATGATCTCCTTGTTCAGCTACAAAGCCCATCACATTAGCTTGTGCACGCATCTCTCTTTCCCCCTCCCTCTCCCTTTTCCTTGTGTAAACTACCTCACAGGGCTGTCCTGAGGATAAAATGAGGTATTCCGCTTTGCAAAGGTGGGGGGGATGCCAAGGTAATGGGAAAGCTGCTGCTGCGGATGCAGGAAAAACAATAATCAGTACACACAGAAGAGGAAAGCAGAACAACACACGTAAAAGGGTGGAGTCCTGAAGCACCCTCACTAAATCAGAAGCAACCAACGTTGCCAATCCAGCCATTTCATAGTTTTTATTATATATACAGAGATACCCAGTGTGGTGTAGTGGATAGAGTGACAGACTAGGACTCAGGGGGTCTGGGTTCAATTCCCCATTCACTGGGGAGTGGAACTGGTAAAATCACTCCTTCAATACTTCACTTACCTTGAAAGCCCTGTTAGGGTTACTAAAAGCCATTTCCAACATGCAAGCACACACCAAACAAATTACCCATCCATACATCCAGCCTTTCTTTCATCCGTGAGACCTGGGCTGACCCCTGCCACAACCACACTGAACATGACTAGTTGGCTATCCCTGTTCGAACCAAGACAATGCACGAGCCGGTATGAAAGCAGAAGGGGGAGGCGTTTGCTCACATTGCTCGTCCTTGAACCATGATCTCTCACTGGCCTGTGAAAGCTGGCAACCTATCAAAGCACTAAGAGGGTAGGGTCTCCAGTCATTACCAGTGTTACTATGTGGCCTCCGTCCGATAGATCATCATTATTGTGTGCCGGGTGGATTTGAGTTAAATCAGGGTGGATAAAAAAAAATCAATGATTTAATTTTTTAAAAAATCTGATGTAAATTAAAAAAAAAACACATTTGATTTTTTTTGTAAAAAATTGTTGATTTATTCACCCTGCAGTGATTTAAATTGATTTGATTTAAATCCAATCCACCCTGATTGTGGGACTGCAGCATGTTTCGTATCCTTGGTAAAAGGATTGCAGTGCTTCTTTTTTTCAAAGAGCACTTTGCCACTGAAGTGGCTCGAAACAGGGTGGGGATACAGGAATATCAAATCCACAAAAAAAACCACACCCCAAAATTGGACCTCCTCCAAGTGAGGACAGTGGGTCTCCCGAAGGTGTGGGCAGGATTCTTCCCTAGCCCTACCTGAGGAAGCTGGGACTGAACGGGGATTGTACTCTGCTACTGTGCAACAGCCTCCCTTAATGCAGCACATGCTACTCCTTGGAGGTCTCCAACGCAAGGATTAAAAGGGGCTTGAGCTCACTTAGCTCCTGCAATGAGAGATCGACGTGTCTGGAGCAATTTGGTGGTGCTATAATGGCCACATGTCTCCTCCTGCCTGAGCAAAAAATGCAACTCAAAATACAACTATTTAAATTAGCATCAATTTGTGCTAAGCAAAGAAGGAGAGCTCTAAATATAGGTCTAGAAGCTAAATATAGATGCTCCATCTATCAGGAACCCATGAAATCCAACAGCACAGAGGCCTACCAGCTTATGAACACTCAAATGTCCTATACCAACCTGTGAAGCGAGACAGGTCAATGGGGCACTTATCTTCACACCAACATGGATTGCAAACTCTGCAGCACACAAGCCAGAGCACGAGAAGATCCTGATGAAACAACCAAGCAAGGCAGGCAGGCTGCGGTGACGGATCCCGCTGGGTCCATGAAAGATCAAAACAACTCATGCCAAATGGTTCTGAACAGAGTGGGAAGAAAGAGCCAGCTGCCTGAAGTAGGTTAATTATGGGATTGAAGGATGAGATCCCAAAAGACCAAAGCAGACTGTTCAAAGACTTTAAACGGAACTAGGATCTTAAAAGGAATATCTAAGGAATGAATCCAGAGACGACGGCGGATGTTCTTCCAGTCCCTTATCTTCTTCTCTAGCACTAACAGAATCCTTATCCTCTTAGCTGACATCCTGGCCCTGTAAAAGAAGCAGGCTGTACGGGGGGCATGCAGCCCCACTCGCCCAGGCCAGGAAGAGATGCCAAAGCACACCTCGCCCGCTTCCTTGGGATCTGAAGCTATACTCTTTCTTCCAGTTCTCTGCTGCCTGTTCTAGGCTAAGAGAAGGCGGTTCACCCAAGAACCACATCACTCCCAGAGATCTCTTGGTTTCTCCACTGCAGCACTAGCCCGAAGACACGAGTCACAGGGTGTGTGCAGTTCATGCCTCTCCTGGGGTCCTTTGGCCGGGCAAAATGAGGGGCAGCCTTTTCAGGAAGCCCTCAAAACAACGCCAAGATCCTCTTCGCCAAGCTGTGATCGGAGAAGCAGAACTTAGGGAAGAAAGTCATACCCTGAATAAGAAGATAGGTGCAACACATCCCACACACCAAGGTTTTGCCTGCCCAGTCCTCCTACAGCAGCAGTGTGGTCCCCTAGGGCCATGGTTCTCAACCTCTGGCCCTCCAGGTGTGCTGGACTTCTATTCCCGGAACCCCTGGCCACAGCATCTGGAGTCTAAAGTCCAAAAAAGCTGGCAGGACCACACATATTTAGCACTTGATCAGGCCAGTCCTCTCCAGTCTGGTGCCCCACCTAGGCGCTGGACTACAACTGGCTACCCCACGCATCCCAAGACGGGTTCTCTCAAGGCCCGAACAAAAGGCATTACGTTGCAAGGCACCAAACAGCATCACCTGGAATGAATCAAATGCCAAGACAGAACAGCTTTTTTATGTTCAGGAAGCTCGCATGGTGCTCAAGCACTGCCTGGGCAATTCCGGGCTACGGCAGCTGTAACAGATTTGGCAGGTCTGCGTCCAGGCAGAACAAATTCTGCACAATGACCAGTTTACCCCAAAAGAGGAGCATTTATCTTAATATTCCCCACAGCCATGCTGGCCTGGATTAAAGGCGCTGTCTAATCCAGTGGTGAGAATCCTGCAGCTCAGGAACTACTTCACGGGTGGCTCTAAAGGGTTCTTTTATGACACACACAAATACACCCTGAGCCCATTGTGTTTTCAGTTCACAATTAATATTTCCACTCCCGGAAGACCTTAGTTGTGGCAATTTTACTTTTCATGAAGCGCACCAGACCTTGTTGGCTCCAAAAAGGGGTTTTACAACAGCGGAAGTGGATCTCTGTCCGTCTGTCCTTTCAGTTTTTGGAAGTGGGGCTCAGAAAATTGGCCCCTCTCAAACCTCCAGAGCCAGCCTGTCTCCATCTAATTGAGTGTCTTGTTTTCCTACAGGGGCCGACCAGATTCTTCCAGGAATCCCAGAAGGATGTTATGAAATCAAGAGGTTTCTGGAACTCCGCTCCCCAACAAAGAGTACTGAGAAATCTCCTGCAGGGATGATTGCAGTGGTAGCCCAGAACATGTGCAGAGACCAAGTTTCCTGGCCTTTTTGTCCCTCAGCCACGCAACTATCATCAAAGGTAAGGAGGCACGCTTGTTTTTTTTTGCTTCAAGAAAGCAACCAAGGTCTCTGGCTCCATCTGCAGGCCCTGTTGTTAAAAAAACCCATCTAAACAGGTTCAAGAAGCCAGCCTGTTTCCTTTATCTGTGCAGCCTCCGGCAGCAAACCACTCCCCTCACTTCCTCATGAATGGGCTGTGTGGCCCTCAGTGAAGCCTTGCGTTCAGATGGGCACCCACCAAACAGGAGGCGCTGCACCCCACCCCACCCCCAACACCAGGGCTGTCTTTGCACAATGGATATTTATTTTGAAACAACAGTCTCCCAATAAATTATACTGTTTAAAAAAAAAAACAGAAAGAGGGAAGGAGGAAGAGAAGGGGAGAGAGAGAGAGAGAGGGAGAGGAAAGGGGGGAAAGGAAGGGAGAGTAAAGAGTACAGGAACCCAGAACAGACCACCAGAAAGACAAAAATTACAGAACAATGAAGGGGACGGAGTTGGGGCAGCCCCACACAGGGCTGTCCAGGGCTCCACTCCGAGATATGGCTCCTCTTGCTCCTCCTCCTCCTCCTCCTCAGCTGCCCCCCCTCCCCGTTTCCTCCACCCTCTTTAGACAGTGCTTAGTGTTTCCTGAAGAACCCATGCCCCACAGAAGAGAAAGACGAGAGGAGCCACACCTTCTCCTTGGCAGAACAGAGAGAGGGGAGCTGAAAATTGCACGGAGGGGGCTAAGAGAGCATCCCTCTTCTCAATGAGTAACCAAGGACCTAAAGTCCAAGAAAGGCCCGGCAGGCAGCAAACCATCTGGAGTTTCTTCCGCTTCATCTCTCCCAGGCGGCTCAAACGAACGCTCAGCGGAGGCACAAGAGGGAGGGCATCGCTACGGCCGCTGGACGGCGGGAGAACGGCCAGCAAGTCCCTGGTGATGTCCAGCAAACCGCTTGCCCCACCCCTGGCTCTGGAGCGACTCGGGAGTATAGAGCAGGTGAGGAGCCAGTTGCACCAAGGGGGGAAACTGGCACAGAGGAAGCTCAGGAAAGGGGCTGGCACGAGACGAGACGCCGACCGCTCTCCTGCAGGAAAGAGCGGTGGGTAAAGGGGAAGAGACCACCTCCTCTCTGCAGCAAACGTGCCAGAGAACAGAGACCCGGTCCGCCCCGTCGTCTTCTCTCAATCCTCCTCCTCCACCGCCCAGGGCTTGCGCAGAGCCCAGGTTCTGGCCTCTTAGTAGTCCTCTGCTCCCAGCAGGAAGCCTAGGAGGAAGCCGATGGCATGCTGGCGATCCTGTGGGGTTTGCTTCACCTGAACGTTTGGCGGCGGCCGCAAGAGAAGGCTGGCGAAGAGGGTGGCTGCAGGGGAGCAGACGTCAGTATGTGAGAGACGCAGGAGACGGCAACAGGGAAGGAGGGGGAAATGGGGAGAGGGGGGGCTGCCGGTCAGCCGGGCTAGCGCTTACCTAGCATGTTGGCACTGACGTTGTTGCTCTCGGAGTATTTCAGCAGTTCGCGCAGGAAGGCCATCACGTAGCGGAACACGTTCCGATGGGATCGTGGCAATTGGCAAATCACCTGCAGAGCAGGGAGGGATCATTACAGAGCCTCTATGTACGAATGTGAGAAGTGGTCTTATGTTGCGTTACACCTGTAGCCTGTCTAGTGGAGTGCTTTCCAATGGCAGCAAGTCTTCCAAATTTCAGGAGGTTTTTGTAGCCCTTCCTGGGGATGCGGAGAACTGAACCCGGGACCTTCAGCTTACAAAACAGGGGCTCTACCACTGACCCCCATGAAGCTTTACAGAGGGAAAGGAAGCACTGCTCACTTGTAGAGCAATGACCTTGCACGCACGTAAGTTCTAGCTTTGGCCCCCCCAAATAATAACCAGGTTATTAAGTAATAACCAGGTTTTAAGTAAAAATCAGGTTGTAAGTAATAGCCAAGTAATAACCAGGTTGGAAGCCAGCTCTACTTGGGAAGCTGCCGCCAGCTGAGGTTAACCTGAAACAGGTAAGAGAGGTCATTGTTACCCCTACATGTGAAACAACAGAACAATAACAATAACCAACTAAAGAGGGAGGAAAAGGAGTTAATTGCTATTATGGTCACTGTGGCAAGGCTGTTATTTGCAAAGAACTGGAAAAACAATCACCAACTGAAGATGGAGGAATGGGATAAAGAAATGTGGAATTAACCTGTGAAACCAAGATTAGAAAAGGAACATTGACATGTAATGATTTTAAAGAAATATGGAATTCATTTTTGATATACGTGTTTCAGAAAGGAAAAGGGTATACACCTGGAGAAGAATCCATGTATTTTGGAGAGAAATGGGGCGGTATGAAATATAATGAAAAATAAAAAATGCAAACTAGTCCCCGGGAGGGGGGGCAGTACAGGTTTAATAACTGTGGTTTTGTTTATTTTAAAGTTCATTTTTAGTAGTGCTTTGTATATTTGTTGTTGTTTTCTATTGTTTGAAAATTAATAGAAACGTTTAAAAAACAACAACACAACAGAACGTTTAGGCGGCCTTCTTCAAAGGAGGAGAGGGCAGTCTTTCTGGCCTGCAAGCTATAAAGATACGATAACGGAGCTGAGTAACAGACCTACACAGTACATAATGGAACCAAGACATTTACGACCACTTGCGGGCCATCACTTTGGGCTGGTTTAAAAGAGGTTTGGACATATTCACGGAGGAAAACGGTAGTAATCATGATGGGCTATCATGTTAGCTCCAAGACTGGAGGACGCCTGTCTCCAAATAGTAGTTTCTGGGCAACCCAACAGGGAGAGAGGACTTTTTGCACTCCTGGGCTTTCCCTTAGGGATAGCTGGTTAGTAACTGGGGAAATAGAATGCTGGACCAGACCTTTGGTCTGGAACCAGTCTGGTTCTCCTTAATGCTCTTCTCCATACACACTCAGCCCTCCTGGATGGCAGGGGAAGCAGGCAGCAGCTGAACACAGCAGGAATCATGCAAATGGGGGGGATCCCAACAGCAGCTCACTTTGCGGAGCGCTCCTGGCACCCTTCCCCTTACTGCCTCTCCCTCTCCCTCCCAGCTTTAGGACAATTCTCTGTGGCCTGTGCCATCTGTACACCGAGAACAGAGTAACTCTGGGCTTTGATATTTTCAAAACAAGAGCAAAGGTAACTCTAGTGTTTTCAAAATTCACCTTCTTGGATTTAATTAGGTAGCCTTTGATGAGACCTCTGATCTTATCATGTTAAGCACGGGGCTAAACTAATTGAGCTGCCTAACCCTCTCCCATTCTGTTTTAAATCCATTGCTATTTAATACTAGAGGGTTTTTTTCTTCATCTGATCCAGCAATGTCTTTTCCCCTCTAAATTCCTTTCAATAATGTTTTTGTTGTGACTCTTAAAATAACATTTAGCCTGACAAAGAATTCTGACACCTTTCCCGGTGACCCTTTTGCGCATCTCAATAGATACACTGTCCTCCTGTTAATACACATGCTCCTTGTGATCTGTTTTCAATCTCCATCTAGCTACTTACTGGATTTTATGCTGCCCGACAGCTGAAGCTTTCTTTATTCCCTCAAAATAACAGTTGCAACAAAGGACAATCTAATCCACATTAAAACAACCATAGAATAAAAATCAGACTACAACCAACAGCCAAGGGCAACAGCGGCAAGTTGTTCTTGTTATATGCTGTCACGTTGCCTCCGGCCCATGCCAACCCTATGAATGATGTCCTATGGTCAGGTCTGGCGTGCTGAAGGCTGTGGCTTCCTTTATAGAGCCAATCCATCTCATATGTGGCCCTCCTCTTTTCCTGCTGTCTTCAACTTTTCTCAGCATTCTTATCTTTTCCAGAGACTCTTATCTTCTCATGATGTGCTCAAAGTACAACCTCAGCCTCGTGGCGCAGTGGTTCAACTGCTGTACTGCAGCCAAAACTGTGCTCACGGCCCAGGGTCCAATCCCAGGTAGCCGGCTCAAGGTTGACCCAGAAGGTTCAGCCTTCCATCCTTCTCACATTAATAAAATGAGTACCCAGCTCACTGGCATGGGAGCAATGTGTAGCCCGCATAATTAAATTATAAACCGCCCAGAGAGTGCTTTAAGTGCTAGGGGGAGGTATATAAGCAGCACGCTTTGCTTTTGCCCTTTCTGCATCTGGAGAGAGTTCAGGCTTGCCGTGATCTAGGTCCCACTGGTTTGTCCTTCTGGCAGGCCATGGCATCTGCCAGGCATAAGACTTTTTGGTTCCTTGAACTTCCACTTCCACAATTCGCCAAGTAGTTCCCAAGCAAAGTTTCAGGAGCTGCAGCCGGCCCAAAACAGACGCCTACAGGATAGCGTGCTCAACCTCCATGGGTGCCTCCAGTGGTCTGGTTGTCATGTTTTTTGTTTTTTTTTAAACAAAAGGAAACTGCCCCAGGGCTCCTTAGGAGAGACACAAGACTGCCTGGGAGGGGTACATCTTTGGGGTGTGTGTGTGCGCCCTCTGCAGAGCCTAACGGACAGCAAGCCCACACCTTCCTGGGAGGCAGGGCACCCTGAAAACTAAAAATAAGGGCAACTGTGCTAAGGAAATACAATGCCTCTGTAAAATAGGGTCACTCTGCTTTGTAGCTTATTTTTTGCAAAAAGCCAGAAAAATGTGTTGTCGTTTTTTTTAAAAAAACAACAACACCTGGAACTAATTCCCAGTCATTTCTGGCTTTTAATTTTGAATGCATTTTGCCTCCAGTGAGGTTGGTGTGTCCTGGCAGAAAGTGGCAGAGATTTACGTTGCCCTCCCCTATACGCTGCGACCCATACAGAGCTCAACGCCTTGCTACGAAGTCAGCGCTGGAGAGAGCCTTTGCTGTCATCAGGGCTGCTCTTAAGAGTCAGACTTTCCACCTGAAAATGCATTTTTTTTCTACCCATTTCTGGAAGCAGGAGAGCGACCCAGGCTGATCCAGGCGCGGTGCTGCTCTGGGGCTTACCTGCCGGCAGAGACGACTGTCGTGTGAGCAGTCAAGGCAGCGCTGATACAGCTCATAGCAGATGACCGGTTCTGGCAGTGCCTCCAAGAAGATGAGCAGAGCTTCGGCCACAGAGTGGTTGCTGCCGGCTAAGAGGCCCTGGTTAAGGAGGGTCGATTTGCTGCCAAGCGGCCCCTTTGCTTCTTCTTCCCAGGCTGGTTCCACACAGGAAGCTCTTTTTAAAACCCTTCCGGCCCATTTCAAAGGCTCCACCCTTAGCTCGCCGGTGCCTTCTGAGCAGAGGAAACTGGGCGCTTCACGCATTCTGCTCAGAAGCACTTGGGAAGCTGGAAGCAGGACAAGAGAGCCAAAGAGGCAGTCTGTTTGTTTCACCCATTCCCCTGGCTCTGTCCGCTCTTATTGCTTGGCTCAATCAGTAGGAAAACAAATAAGCCAGCTTCCCAAGGAGCTACCAGCCCACCCGCTTGACCTACCAATTGGTGAAAGATTTTCATTCTGGTTCTTAGTGAGACAAAATTTACAGGAAAGTGCCTTAGATGAGGGCTGGGGAAGTAGCTGTCCATTCGCTCAGAATCGGCTATATTGGTTGGGACCAACACGAGCGGCAGTCCAACTGGGAGGGCCGAAGGATCCCCACCTTAGCCTTAGTTATTTCGGAAAAGCCTGCAAGGGCAGGCAGAGACATATTGTCAATGTCTGCTCACAGCTCTGGCCTCTCCAGAGGACCACCTTGACCATAAAGGCAGCCACTGCAAACTGCAAGAGTTCCCTCTTTTAAACGAAGGCACGCTGTCCGCACACATCTCTGAGCTTAGCTGTTCGCATTTTACAATACGGGGTTCATCCTGTAACCTGCTCCAAAGCCTAAAGGACAGAGTGGCCACAGAGCCTCAGCCACCAGGGAAAGACAAGGGAGGCTGGTTTTCGTTTCACTCAAAGGATACGGATCGTCTCAGGAATGCTGGTGTCGAGACACTCAATGATTTCCTGCAGCTCCTCCTGCATGCCAGGCGTCTGGAAGAGGTCTTCCTACGAAGGAGATGCACAAGGAAACATAAGAAGTGAAGCTTGTTCTGGGCAAAGGCAGGAAAAGAAAAAACTGGGAAGAGATTGTGGAGGAGGATGGTTAAGCCTTTTCAAGTTCACACCTCCTGCTTGGACTGGGCAGAGGAAGGAATTAACTCCTTCCTGGGTGGCTCCTTCCCGCAGACTGAGAAAGTAATCTCTGCCCCAGCCCAGTCAGCATGCAGAGTGGGGCACATACAGTGTACAGCGTATGCTCATAAACACGTGCATAACATACAAAGTGAGAAATTCAGATATCTGCATGTGGTCAAACACATTTTTCTCTCTTTCATGGAATGCACTGCAAGCTAAGGAACAGACGGATTTTTGATTGCAGATCAATGATATCTGGGAGTTGCAAATTGGATAAATCTATTTTTTTCATCAAATACCAGATACCATTGATTTGCAATCAAAAATCCGTCTGTTCCTTAGCTTGCAATGCATTCCCTGAAAGAGAGAAAAATGTGTTAGACCAAACGCAGATACCCTGTTTCCCCGAAAATAAGACAGGGTCTTATATTAATTTTTGCTCCAAAAAACACATTAGGCCTTATTTTCAGGGGATTTTTTATTTTACAGTCATGTCATCTTCTGGTTGCTGCACAATGGTGGAGGGCGGGGTTTCACTTAACTAGGGCTTATTTTTGGGGTAGGGCTTATATGACGAGCATCCTGAAAAATCATACTAGGGCTTATTTTCAGGTTAGGTCTTATTTTCGGGGAAACAGGGTATCTGAAAAAGTGCAAAGAAAGGTGCAACAAATTGCAGCTGCTTGCAAACATACCTTGGTGAAAGGGCGTGTGCAGTAAGCTCTGGACACTTTAGAACCACACAAAAATGCATAGATTAGGCACACATGCAAAAAAAAAGTCCCTAAATTTATCTCCAGGGACTGGGAGAAAGCTCATGTGGTCCTAGGATGAAATGGGCTTTGTGGTCAAGACTGGAGAATCTCAGCATGCTGGAGTTTAATACCCACACGTCACCCCACCCTGCCTGCTCTACTGCCTATGTAAGTGCCAGCCCAGGGCGGCTCTTAGCCAAAAGGGCCTGCAAGGATGGAGGATTCACTCCCACCCAATTTTCTACAAGAAAATGTAGGGCACTGCAGAGATGGCCATGCATCACAAGCCATCCGCTGCTCCCTCCTCCCATGACGATCCCTACATCATGGTTATCTTGAGTTTTGGGAGATGCAAGCCCTTCCTCTGATCAGAGCGGGAACAGAAACGGACAGATCTAGTCCCAGGGATGGATGTGGTTTTAAATGTGCCGTTTTTCCTTAAGACGTGGCTGGATATCTCTGGAGGTCTTCTAAGGAGGTGCCCATGCAAGCCCTCTCCGCATCTTCTCTTTAAGGCCAAGAGTAATTTGCAAAAGCCAGTCAGCGCAGAAAAACGGTGAGGTTGGGAGTGCCTCCCGAGAACGCACAAGTCCCAAAGAGGGTGCTCTTCTCTTGCCCAACCCGTCTTGCTTCGGGCACTACTTGTCCTCTGTCTGGAGCGGCCCTGGCTTCCTCTCCCCCTCCCCACTCACCTGATGGCAAGCATTCTTGAAGAGGTGGTCCACCAAGAGCCAGATCTCCTTAGGGACGTGTAAAGGTCGCTCCCCGGAGTCTTCGCTGTCCTGGGGCACCATGTCCAAGAGGGACTTCTCCTGCCATCCAAAGACAAAGGAGGTTGGCCTCGGAGCCCGGGGGTCTTGCTCAGAACACGGTCAGCTTGCTGTGTTCATTTCCGGTCTTCCCTCAGAGAGCCAACAGGGGCCTTAGAAAAGATCAGAGCCTCCCCGTGCACCTTCACCCACTATTACAGGAATGGGGAATGTGTAGCCCTCCATAGCGTGCTGCACTGCCTCTCCCATTATCCCTCTGCAAGGTGAGGGTGATGGGAGTTGCAGTCCAATATGATCTCTAAGGCAACATATGACTCACTTCACGTTAATATTCATCTGGTGTCTCTGTTTCATTCCCTCGCCCACCTACAATCTTCTCTTCCCCTGGGATATATTCATTCCTTCTCTTCGTTAGTTTAGGAAAGAAGCCATTTTGGACGTGGGGGTCCATCTTCAACAGGCTGCCACAGAGGCCATGGTGCAAAACTGAGCCTAGATCAGTGGCAGGCCATGCAGCCGGCAGAAAGCAGGGTTGGTCTTTTATACATAAAAGGCATTTATATATTGCCTTTTGGGCCTGGCAAGGGCCTCTAAGGATTTTTACAATGTGAGATGGGCTCTTTCATGCCCCTTCGACACAAGTTGACTGTGTGGCAGCTTTGTGTTCCCTGCCCCCACCCCTCCCCGACACCTCCACTCACCAGCTGGCACGCGTTGCTCCTTCCCCTCCCCATCGCATGATCTTCCAATCCAGGCAGGAGCCTGGACTCCCCTTCTCCGCCTCCGCCAGCAGCTGGCCACTCAGACAATGAGGTGGGCAGGGATTCCTGCAGCGCTGCCTTTGAGTGGCCAGTTGCTGGAGGAGGCGGAGAAGGGAAGTCCAGGCTCCTGCCCAGACTGGAAGATCACATGACAGGGGGCGGGGGAGAAGGAGTAACACGGGCTGGCTGGTGAGTGGAGGTGTTGGTGAGGGGGGGCCAGGGAATGCACGGCAGCACAGCTGCCACGCAGTCAACTTATGACGAAGAAGCATGAAACACTTTGTGCCCATCTCTATTTTGCCCTTAAACATACAAAATGGAATTAAGGCATATCAGTACCCTTGAACAAAAACTGTCCTTCTCCTTTTCCTCACTGTTATTTGGAGCAATCAGCTCTATCTCAAGCAAGAGTATTCAAATAATGAGTGAAAACAAAGAAGAGGAGAGAAGGGAAAGAGGAAGGAAGAGAATTATTCTCGCCGTCAAGGATGGAGAAGGTGCAGCCCTCCACGTGCTGGTGGAGTTCCCATCATGCCCCACCACTGCTAGGCTGGCTAGAGCTATGGGGAGCTACAGCCCAACAACGTCTCTCTGTCGGGCCCGACACTCCCCTCGCCAACGCTGTCTAAGGACTCGTCCTGTGCAAAGAAAGACTGCTGGGCACGGGGGCAGAGAAACAAAGAGGAAAACAGGCTCCTGCAGCACCTGCTTGCTGTTAAACTGGGCTGCCAACTACCTGGCAGAAAAGTCTTCCGCGAACCATGACAGAAAACACTGCATGGCCTGTTACCTTTTCTAGGAAGCTGTCCTCTCCCTGAGACCAGAGTGGGAAGGCAGAAGCAAAAGAGAAAGAGAGGGAAAAAGAAACATTGAAGGTGTGTCACTGGCCAAGACTCCAAGGAGCTAAAAGAAACACCTCATGCGCTGGGAAGGAAGCCACCAGAGGGCGGAAAAGATGCATCTAAGCACATACAGAGTTTAGTGGTCATTTCAGGCGAAATGGTTTGCTGAAAGGGCAGAAGAGAACCGAATACTGGATAACTCAATGGAGGGGAACCGCCAGCCGCCAGACAAGGGTCTGGAATCGGGCCAGTGCAGAACTGCAGAAGCCGATTTGGAGGACAAGGGCCTTGCGGAAGAGGCCGAGAGGAAAAGGCAGCTGCTCCCTAAACCGGCCGGTTAAACCTGGGGTGAGTTCAGGTGCCGCACCAACCCCAGGGAACTCCTTCCCCTTCCTACCAGATCGATCAGCCGGGTGACGGGGGACTTCACGGATTGGCCGCCTCATCCGGCACAGCGCCTCCAAGGAGGTCCCGAAGCAGCTGGGCAGGTAGCTGCCCGTGATGGTGAGGAAGTAATCCTTGCCACGGTCCAGGTGAAGAACGAGGATGTCCTCAATCTTATCCTCCCCAGAATTGAGCAGCGTCACCGAGTCCTTGCTGACGTACACGTCGAGGGAGATGTCTATCGTCTCGTCTGAAACGGGAGGAGAGCACGGAGACTTTGAAACGGACAAGATGGCTCTGAGGAGAAGCCTCTCCCCAAATCTCTTGGGAACACTTCATTTTATGAAGAACGGCATTACTGAATCACTTCAAGAACTGGACAGACAGAAGAAGGGTGCCTCCTTCACCCCAGTATCTCCAAAGCAGGAGCCATTCAGAAGCCATGCTAAGAAACAGAATACACACTATCCAATGCCCAGAGTTTGGAGAAGTTACTTCGTGGACTACAATTCCCAGAATCCCAAGCCAACATGACTCGTGAGGAGCTCCAGCCGTGGTAGCCTTAAAATGCAACCTTACCAAGCTCTGCCTCTGGCTGAGTCTCAAGAAGGACTTGCCTTAAAAAATGAAACATCTTTAGGATTGCAAGCCGCAGGCATTTAACACCAGATGGCCCTGGGGAAAAGGGGTCATGGACGGTTACAGGAGCACAAGAGTACATTTAGATGAGTGGAAGGCTCCTTGTTCTTCTAGAAATTTGGAGCCACGCTTTTAAGATACTAGATTCCCAGTCAAATACAAAGAGTGAACACCAGAAGGAGAGACGGATTCCAAAAGACTCACTTGGCTCTAAGTAGCCCTCGCAGGGTTCCGCACGAAGCCAGGGCTTGCAGTACTGGCTGTCGTTGAGCTTGGGGATGAAGGAGAAATGGCAAGTCACTTGTCCGTTGTTGGTGATCTGGAACTTCTCCTTCTGCAGCTGCCGGAACTTCATATTCTCGAATGAAAACTGCAGGCCAAAAGGAGACGAAGAGAGAGGCTTTTGAGCAGTTGATAAGGAGATGTGTTGGGTTTGGGGGATCAAGATTTTGTCCCCCACCCACACAGTTCTTGTTGACTACAACTCCCAGAATTCCCCAACAGCCATACCGTTGGGAGATTCTGGGAGCTAGACTCCCAAGAGAAGAACTTTTCTAAACTCTGCTCCAACAGCATGGAGGTACAGCACACACGTGATGTACAGTAAGACCCCCGTATCTGTAGGATACTGATCTGCGGTTTCACTTATCCATGGTCTGAAAATATTAAAAATATGAAAGGAAAAAAAATCCAAAATATGTATTCTTCCCCAACAAGAATACATAGTATGGTCTCTGGTTCCCTCTGGCAGCCAGGTCTTGGTAGTACATGGAGAGAATGCTTTTTTTTTCCTGGATTTTTTTCTTTTCCCATGCTATGTATAGTGTTTGCGATTATCCACAGTTTTCAGCAATCCCCCATGGATATGAGGGTCCTGCTGTATTCAAATTACTGGGACTTTCAAGCACTGGGATTCAGAGCATGTAAGTGCTGTCTTTCTGGCAATTCAGAAGAAGTGGAAGAAGAATCTGTGACTCTTACCTCTCTTCTGCTCAGCTCCAGTGATGGGAGGAAGTCATTCTCCATCCTGTCCATCATCCGTACAATATCCTCAAACACTTTCCGATATCGCCGTTCATCCACAACCTTCACCTATGGGGGAAAAGGTTACAATTTTTAGCTCAAAAAAACAAAAACAAAAAAAACCAGGACTGGCAGCAAGAACCAAGACGTTTGAGGACTCCCCGTTTGCAACTCTGAAGGAGGCAAATAGTTCTTTTGGGTTTGCCAGGTGCTGCCCAGCAGCAGCTAAGAGCACAATGTTGGCTTGCCGATATGTTTGGCAAAAGCCAGCTGCTCCACACTAAGCAACCCACTTTCTAGGGAAGAATTCAGGCAACCTAAACAGGTCTCTTTTGCCAAAACGGTTAAAAAAAATGGATGTCATGAAAACACATAGAGGGTAATGGAGCCAAGATTTGCCTGCTGCTTGCATGGACATCTCTGATGAGAAATACTGCATAAAGAAGGGTGGCTGCTTGTGATGGATGCCTTCTTGATACCGAGGTCCACTCAGCTTCAAAAAGATGCCATCCACTAACACCAAAGAGTGCTCCTAGGCTCTGGCATTTCCTACCAAGAGGGACCAGCAAAGTAGGCCAGGTGGATTCCCTCTCTGCTCTCCCTCTATCGGCAAGTAAACCCCTTTTCACTCAGAAAGCTCCTGCCAACTGACCAGCTGCCAAGCTCTAGGCTTGATGCCAGTTGGGTGCCTGGTTTTCATTACAGTCGTGCCTTTAGATGGACGCTTGCTTTGAGCAAGCTGCATGGTCCCAGAGCACCCCAGAAGGACAGACGAGTCAACCACTCCATACCCTACTTTTAGAAAGACCT
Organism: Intellagama lesueurii; assembly: GCA_037013535.1. NCBI lineage: Eukaryota > Metazoa > Chordata > Lepidosauria > Squamata > Agamidae > Intellagama > Intellagama lesueurii. The sequence continues at coordinate 21,914,524 of JBAJHW010000010.1, read as the reverse complement.
GGGAGGCTTGTCATCAAGTTGGAAGTGACTTGATGGCACATAATATAATTTAGTTTTTAAAATGATAGTTCAAGTTGGGATTTTAAGTTAATTCTGTTTTCATAACTGATTTTGCTTTGCATTTTAACTGATATTACTGAGAGCCACCCCGAGCCTGATTTTTGGGAGAAATGTAAGAGATCCATCAATTATAAATACAGCAAGACTGCTGTATCTACAGGACCAATACCCATGGTTTCATTTATCCACTGCCTGAAAATATTAAATAAACTTGCCCTCCCAGAAATGCACATTTACAAGGTGTATTGCCAGAACCCGTCACTAGGGGGAGCCAAAGACATAGCATTTCTATACCCACACTTTTCAGCATCCACGGGGGTGGGGGCTTGGAACTGATCCCCCCCCCCCTGGATACTATAGTCCTACTGTAAACAGCTCAACAAGATAATTGACAGCAGCCCTGGGCACAAAGAGAGTTACCCCTATGAGGAAGAGGCTGCTGACGGGCTTGTGGTCGCTTGTTTTTAACTCCATGTGGCTGCGGTAGTAGAGCTGGTTGATGCTGCCTCCCCTCCAAAGGATTCGGTCACACCAGGCAGGCACCCGGCACTTCCCACTGCAAGGAGACACGAGAGAAACCGGAGTGGCTAGATGGTCTGAAACATTTACTGCCTTGCGCCACATCGCCTCTTCTCTCAATATGTTCTAGGAACCTGGAAAAGTTAACTTTTTTTTCAGCTACTAGTCTCACCATCTCACACACAGCATACTAACTAGCCCCTCAAGACAACATTTCTGTGCTCTGGCTGTTCTCCCTCACGGGATTCCTCCTTTTCAATTCACCACACAGGCAGATTTCTCCAAACTGGTGCCTTCCAGGCATGACGTACTATGACATCCATCTGATGGAAGGCGCCAGGATGCAGATGGCTAACCTAGGTGAAGGGCCAGGAAAAAAAATCCTCTCTCTTTTTTTTTTTTTTTTTTGGACTTCAGCTCCTAGAGACTAGCTTTTCCAAGCTCCGGGCAGAACTAGTTTTGCTGGTTACTTTGCTCAAAAATAACAAATACCAGCTTCTTAACCAAGATTGACAAAATCTGCATGTTGCACAAATCCTATTTATTCACAAAGCTGACCTTTTAGGGAGCTGCTTACCTGGAATCCCAGCGATCTGTTTTCGAGTCATATTTGTACGTGGGGATGAACCTGATCTCTCCTTCCGTAAAATCGGCAAAAGCTGTTTTTTGAGTACGCTGAATGTTCAGCTGGAGGCAAAAAGCAACAACCTATCAGCACAGCAGCAGAGGCCCCGAAACCGTCAAGACAGGAGAGAACTTGGAACGGTTTTCTTTTTAATGACAACTCCTTGTATTTTTCCATCAGTATAGCCCCTGGCCATGCTGACTGAGGGATTCTGGGAGTTTGCAGTCCAAGCAACTCATTTTTCCACGTTCCTGGCACACTCGTGGGCACTGGCATGCTAGACACCAAAGCAAAGTACTAATATCTGGATCACATGACTGGCTGGCCAGCATGCATGCGCACGCACACACCCCACAGCCGGCACCTGCATCAGACTGCCCCTGCAAGTAGGGAGTCCAAACCATTTCAGCTAACCTCAGCTGGGGGCAGAGCAGGTAAGGTGGGCACAAAAAGCACTAAATTGTCAGCTTTGGGGAGAACTCTGAAAGAAACACTCGAGCACGGTACGCTTTCAAGGAGCCTCTTGCAACTCCTTTCCAGATGTTCCCTGCAGGTTTTGAAGAACCCTGTTCTAAAAGCCGGCAGGTTTACAGAAGGTGGTATGCACAAATGTCATGATCGACAAGAGGTTCAGTTGGAAATTATACTTTGAGACAGAGAAATGGGGGGAGAGACACTTAATGTCAAAGAACGTGCAAATATTTATTGAAAATGTAAATGTAAAGAGGATCTGATCTATCAATTATCACTACATCAGAGATGACATCCTGAAACAATGAACAACAATAAAATTTTCACCTTCCTTTGCTTTCTCATCGTACATGAGCTAGCTACTCTTCTCTAACTGGCTTACTTTCCCATCTGACCCCGTGGAGCCTCGTGGCGCAGTGGTTAAGTTGCTGTACTGCAGCCAAAACTGTGCTCACGATCAAGGGTTCAATCCCAGGTAGCCGACTCAAGGTTGACTCAGCCTTCTATCCTTCCAAGGTCTGCAAAAAGGGGAACCCAGCTCGCCGGGGGGGGGGGGGGGCAATGTGTAGCCTGCATAATTAACTTGTAAACTGCCCAGAGAATGCTTGAAGCGCTATGGGGCAGTATATAAGCAGCACACTTTGCTTTTGCTTTGACCCTCTGATGTCTGCCCAGCTTTTGGCCGCTTATCTTGTTTCGATCCTCACCAAAATGGCAGAGATCTTCAAACAAGTGTCCTGCATCAAAGCTGAGAATATTTTTATCTAGCCCTTTAGTTAACTCTGCACAGACAGATGTTGTTTCAACCAAGGCTGGCTTATTAAACGGACTAATAACACCCTGGTCTGAAGCCCATATCTTTCATAATAAGGTGGTAATTTTGATAACAATGTGGATTCTTAAGAAATGAGCAAAGTTATTAGATCATGAATTAAATGTATGCTTTGATATGTGCATCGCAAAAGGTTTATGGTCTGATGAGACGCTTGGGACCCTTTTGTACGCTCTGCGGGGATTAAAAAAGTTCAACACTGGCTGGCCTAAGGCATTATGCATGTGGCCAAAAGGCATAAATCCAGCCTGAGTTTCAGCATGAGTTTCAGTCATCCTTAGTCCTTGTTTCCTAGCAACAGCTAGGGGAGAGAATGTTCTGAACGCACATACACTGGAGTACCAACAAAAGCAGGAGGGAAGTGTTGCAGGCAAATGGTAACAAAACAAGCAAGTAAGGCACACTGAACCAATTGCTGGAAAATCAAGGTGTTTACTACGCTAGAAGAGCTTGATAACTGATACAGTGTCTTACTATGCATAAATATATAACAGTCAACCCTCGACTTACGAACTTAATCCGTTCCGGAAGGACGTTCTTAAGTCGAAAAGTTCGTAAGTCGAATCAGCATTTCCCATAGGAATGCATTGAAAACCAATTAATCCGTTCCGGCTGTTTTTGGTTCTTAGGTCGAGGGGCAGTTTGTAAGTCGAAGCATTAGTTTCCATAGGAACTAATGCAAAGCCGGTTAATCCGTTCCTACCACTAGGGGCAGAATTTTTTTCTTTTTTTTCCCTTTTAACCTAAGATGACTTTTCCTAAGGTTCCTTTTAACCTAAGATGAGGTTTTCGGTTCGTAACTCGAAGCAAAGTTCGCAAGTCGAGGCTATATTTTTCTATCAGAGCGGTTCGTAAGTCGAAATGTTCGTAACTAGGGCCATTCGTAAGTCGAGGGTTGACTGTACTCATAAGCACGTTGAGTTTAAAGGGCTAACTCCTAGTTAAAATGCACACACAGCAGCAGCCCCAACAAGTAATCCCGGATGCCCGTCATCTCAAGAGAGGTGTGCCCTTGCTAATTGACTCTCTGAAGGCGACGTGACACTTCCTTCGGATGGAATATCCCAAAGGGGAAGAGCAACATCCCCAGAAATGCAGGGGATGCCTCTCTCACCTGGTCATACATCAGCAGTTTCTGAAGCTCATTTTTACTGATCAGAGTTTTCACTTCATTGGCATCAGGAAGGCACAGCCTGTAGTTCAAATCTCCCAACCAGATGACAACACTGAAGGAAAGAAAGAAAGAAAGATCAGAGGAACTGTACCCTTGGTTAAACTGCTGTACTGCAGCCAAAAACTGTGCTCACAACCTGGGGTTCAATCCCAGGTAGCTGGCTCAAGGTTGACTCAGCCTTCTATCCTTCCGAGGTCGGTAAAATGAGTACCCAGCTTGCTGGGGGGTGGGGGGGGGCAATGTGTAGCCTGTATGATTAACTTGGAAACTGCCCAGAGAGTGCTTGAAGCGCTATGGGGCGGTATCTAAGCAGCACACTTTGCTTTAAAAAACAACAACCCACTAGCAGGGGAGCCAGGGAAAAAGAATCTCCTGATATAAAGCTTCAGCTGTCCCAGTTTCTGGTCTGTTTGCAACCACTACTTAGTCTACTGACTCAGGAAATGGGTATAAAGCATAGTGTTTGAATAGTGTTTGTTTATTTTTTAAAAATAAATAAATAAATAAATAAGAAAGATGGTAACCTTAAAAGGTCTTCAAGGCTTGGGACCAGGCTATAAGAACAAGCATCTGACTCTACATATCACTGCCCCTATACCTAAAACAGAAACAGAGAACCTGTGGTCTATTAGATGTTGATGAATGACTAGGACCCATCATCCTTCACTACAAACTAGTGAGGAACACAGCTTCCCCAGTTGCCCACTGTTGTTTCGGATCTGTCTACCTCGAGCAAAGCTAAGATCATTTTACTGAAGGCCCCGTGCCTGAAGCTGGGTAGCTGCTGAACTCAAAACCTCAGCAGCAAAGCTCCCTGCACCGGAAGGCCACCGGAACACGATTCAGCTTGTCTCTTCAGATTGCGAAGACATCAACAGGAGAGCCCAGCCCCTCCTTCCCTAACCTGGCACCTTCTATACGTTTCGAACTTCAGTTTCCATCACTGCCGACCCACATGGCCAATGATCAGGAACGCAGGTGGGTTGCAGTCCACCTCACTTCGAGGGCACTGGGTGTGTGTGTGTGTGTGTGTGTGAAGCTTATCCAGGACGCCCGGCCCTCCCTTCTCTTCAACGCCCGGGAACATACTCATGTTTCATGATGGTGAGCTGCGGCAGACCCTGGTCAGGAGGCTGGAAGCTCATCCGGGCACAGATGTCCTTGTAATCTTGATTGCGGCGTTCAAAGTCTTCCACGTGGGCAGCCAGGTGGGAGTTGACGATGCAGAAGCTGGTATTGTGAAAGACAAAGCGCACAGCCACGCCCCCCTTGTTACCCTGCCAAGGAGGAGAAAAAAGGCAGTTACCCGGCAAGCAGGAAAGGGAAGGGAAGTCTGGTCCACGGAGATAGCCACACAGAGACCTTGTTGGTCGGGGTGGCACTCACCATTTTCCCCATGATGCCGGTGCCCACGGTCTCTGCCATCACTTCCTTGATGTATCCATAGTGATCTTTCCTGGCAAAGACGAGCAACATCATGCCAACCAAGCGCACCAGCTGCACCTGCAAGACGCAAGACACCGGCATGACAGCCCGTTTTGTGCTCAGTGGTTTTACTTAAGCCAAATTCAGGGGGAAGCAGGTGGGTGAGTGGGTGGGTGGGAGCCCAGCTTGCCTTCTTGTATTTGGCCTTGGGATGCAGAGCCTTTTCCACGCCATTCAGCCACTCTTGTTCCTTGGTCGACTCAAAGTAGAAGAAAGCCTCTGTGCTCAGGTCCAGCTCTTGGAACCTAAAGCCAAAGCTCATCAGGTGCGGTCCATGGTCTCCAACCACGGTGCCACCCCAAGCCTCCAGAACAGGAGTTATGTTGTATGTCCCTGAGGCTCCCCCCACCCCCACCCCCCAATGTTCTGTTTCTGCAGGGTTTTTTTTTTTAAAAAAATAGGAATTCTCCCCCCTCCAAATTTGGAACTCCCTCCAGAACAACTTGCACTTCAAGGAGATGATTCTTCTACACATTGTTTTAGCAAAAATAAAAACAAGCCGCACAAAAAAGGAGGGCTGTGCCAAACTGGATGCAATTTTTCCCTAGCTAGCTGTGGCTAAGAAGCAGCCAACGGACACACAAGCTTGTCCCGTTCCTCCATTACAAACAGTTAGGCCCCTGTCTTATCCTTGAAATGACAGCAACCCATTGCTCACGGGATGCAAGTCTGTCCTTCTCGCCTTCCATAGAACAGGACAGTGCTTTCTGGCTGAAACAAACCACAGACAACCCTAAGACATAAAGCTCAGTGGGTTGGAACGCCTGGCTGAGGGGCCAGAGGTTCAAATCCCCTCTGTACTTCCAAGGGGAGGAGTCCGCTTAGATCAGCTACAACATGTGTGGCTGATGGGGTTTAAAAGTTCCAACCGCTGTGTAGCCCTTGCGCAAGTTAGGTGGTCCAAGAATGCCAGAAGGAGGGACTGGGGAAACATTTCTGAGTACATTATACCTAAAAAAAAACCCTTGGGAGGGTTGTCGTAGATCTTGATTGACGATGATGCACAATGATCCCCATCAAGCCTAATATCCAGCAAAGGGCAACAGGATCTCCATTTAATCATCATTGTCATCATCTTAGCAATCAAATGCTGGAGGGGACCTATGGATCACAGAGTCCAGCCCTTGTCCAGGAGGCCCAGTGGAGAATCGAACTCCCAACCTCTGGCTCCACAGCCAAATATCTAAACCCCTGAGCTATCCAGCAGTTTTAAAGCACTACAGCCACTGTGGGCTCCACAAAGCCCTTGGTCCCTGCAAATCTTTGGGGCTCACTCACCCAATGCAGTAGATATCGGGGGGTTCTGGGTCACAGCCAAGCCAAGGTTCCAATCCACTGTCCGGAGACTGGCCGTTCACATTCCATGTCCCTACAAAAAACCTGCAAATGTATGGAAGGGTACTGAGCTGTGGCAACAAGACTGCAACCCGAACAGACCCGCACATTAACAGGCACACCCAAAGAGATTTAGGTTCCCGACAGGCTCCTAGCTACAAAGGCAGGCAAGACTAGTCCCAGGCACCATAAAACACCTGCAGCAAATGCTTACTCATGTTTGGCCACCTGGGGCCCTGAATGGGCTTTGTAAGCCAAAGACAAACACGGATTTCTTTCTTTGCAATGTGTAAAGAAACCCCCCCTCAACCCAGAGAGTGGGATTTATGCCTCTTAAGAGCATGTCACTCAAAGCATCGAAGTAGCAAAACTTTTAAAAAAGAACAAATGCTATGCAAGTAATAAGGATTGTTCTTATCTTAAGGATTGCAAACAAAACAGAAAAACGTACGCAACTGTTGAAACCCATGGCCTTGGTTGAACTGAATGTTAAATCAGGGTTTAACATTAAGAACACAAGCTGCATTAAGTCTCAGGCTGGAGCGCTCAACTCTCCTGGCGCAGCTATAGTCCGGAAACTTTGCTTCCATTTCAGATTTGCTGCAAATTGTGGCAACATTTGGAACTGGTCAAACTGAGGTTGAAATCCTGTTGTTCAGTGTAGTAAGTCACAAGTAAAACAGTCCCACTGAATCAGTGGAACTGAATCAACTGGATCCTTTAGGAGAAAGGTAGCACATACATTTTTAAATAAATGGAACCTTCAGAGGAATCGACTCGCCAAAGCCCCACTGATTCAATAGATCTACTCTCGCTGCAATTTACGACACTAAGCAATAGGATTTCAGCCAGAAAGTAATGTTCACTCCTGGAAATAAGACATCATCACATTTTAGGGCTCGGAGGCATCACAAATCCATGGCAGAAGAAGCAGCTGAACTTGGTCTCTGTGTGGAGGAGGGCGCGAGAGCTAACGGCTTACTGAGGCACACACACTCACAAACAAACACACACACACACACTCTCTCTCACACACACAGAGGGGGAGAGACCGAGCGAGGTCTAAATGAACAGGACAGGTTTTGCCTGCCAAGGGAATCTCATTTGCTCCTAACCTCCCAAGAAAGATTTCCCGTCACATTTTCATGACATTTAGAGCATTGGAAGTTGGCCGAGGTGTGCTACACATGCCAAAACTCAACTCTACCTTTGTGATAATTCCGCAAGAGCACTCACCTGAAGTTCTGGATGTTGACATACTCCTTCTCTCTCTTGGCGATAGCATGCTTAATGAGCCCTTCCCGCTGTCCAGACTGCGTATGTGTGGAAGGGGTGAAGAACATGCGCATGGTGTTGCTGACTTTGGGCTGATCCTTGCTGACGCCCTCCTTCTCGCGGAGCCCTCTGGAAGGGAAGGAAAGGCAGACTCAAAGAGAGCCCCCTCGGCCGGAACAACTGCAGGGCAGGCTCAAGGCAACTTACAGCTTGTTTTGTGGCAAAGGAGGGGGTGGAGGCTCCCGACGGGCACTCATTTGCTGGTTCTGAAGGTTTCTTTTCTTCTCCAAACTCAGAGCATTGAAGTTATCTTCAAATCCTAGAATCCCTGAGATTAAAAAAACGAGCTGTCTGGGGTTATGACTTCAAAATCCTCTAGGGGAGACTTAAGGAAGGCACGTAGGAAATGAAGACACCAGGAACAGCAGGCGTCTTGATATTTGAAAGAGGATTCCTCCCCAGATACACCTTGCTGGCTGTCAAGATCTGATCGGGGCCTGCCTTCATCTCCCACCATTGAAAGTAGCACACTAAAGAGGAGATGTCAGACGTAGCACTCCAGCCGTGCAACATCTTCTCCTTGGAGGCCCAACTGGGGCTCACATGGCCTTCATCTCAGTGCCAAGTTAAAATCGAGCTGTCCAACTGACTATTCAGCAAATAGGAAGAGTCAGAAATCCATAAATGGGCGCAAATACCCTGTTTCCCCCGAAAATAAGACCTAACCTGAAAATAAGCCCTGAAAATAACCTGAACATAATTTTTCAGGATGCTCATAATATAAGCCCTACCCTAAAAATAAGCCCTCCACCCTTGTGCAGCAACCAAAAGAAGAGGACATGACTGCATTTGAATAAATATAGATTGTTGTACATGAAAAAAATAAAACATCCCCTGAAAATAAGCCCTAATGCATTTTTTTGGAGCAAAAATTAATATAAGACCCTGTCTTATTTTCGGGGAAACACGGTACTATTTATTTCCCAACTTAAATACCTGGATTACTTATATCTCCCAAAAGGTTTTCCCAGAACCACCAACTGGCACACAAATAGCTTTTAGTAGTGCTTGGTCAGAAGCGTTTGGTGGATTCTTCTGTTTGCATCATAAAAATTGCAGCTATGAAACCCTCTTGCGCTGGCTATGAACTTAGTAGTTAATCTGTTGTCCACTAGGCTTGTTTCTCTTCCTTTCACCTCATCACACAACAATGTGTATTGAAATAAATATTTCAAACGGTTAGAAAGTGAGTACTGGAGCGGAGGGAGAAACAAGCCCAGTGTGTGGGGGGAAATGCTGGCATGAAAAGAGAAGACACCAGGTGGGTGGACTTGCTACTGGGTTTCTAACTCAGGTGAAACTCTGTAGGTTCAGTAAGTAAATAAATAAAGCAAAAGGTGACTTCTTTTTCCAGCCCCTTGTTCCTCTGTTAGCATCTTTTTTGGTTTATGCACCTTTGCATGCTAGCAAGGAAGTACGTGTTCAAATTTCAGCAAGTCTGCTAAGCAGGAATGACACAGGACAAGAGATGCCTGTTAGATCAGGCCATGTACCTGCAGAAAGGGGATCTGCTGGACCCGACAGGCCTTTCACTTGGTGCCAGGAGGGATGGTCCGTAAGATCAGAGAAGGAAGCCTTTGACAGGTCTGGGGAAATAAAAAAGAAGGTCAAAAAAGTGAGGGAAATACCCACGTCAGGCAGCAGACATCGTCCTAAACCACTCAGCAGGGCAGGAGTGAGTAGAGACGGTTACCTTTCTGAATCCTCAGTACCTCGGAAAGAAAGCTCAAGCAGAGCTCTTCATCCGGGACCTCAAAGAGCCGTTCTGCGGTCCCGTTGCCCTGCACTCGAATCTTGCAGCCAGCTGGAAGGACAAGGAAGAAGAGCAGACGCTCGGGAAACAGGGCAGGAGGACTGATAAGCAAAACAGCCCACACCACGAAACGGGTCTGGCTTTAAAAGGAGAGAACGGTGGATCGAATGAAGAACAAAACCCACAATGAAGCACTCGCTGATTTGAAGTTGAGGTTGCTTTGCTGTTTATGCCATCTAAGGGCCCCAATGAATTTCTTTGTAGACACAACATTAACAAGCACAACATTTTTGCTCTGATAAGCTTGGATGTGAACTATGCCTCAATAGGAAGAGATGCCTTTACAAAATGCTACAGAGAGACGGAACTGTAATCAGAGTGGACTTTGAGCTGAGAAGCAGCCACACCCAGAGATCCATGAACAGAGATCAGGTTGCTGGCAATCATCTGATATGATTTGACATGTATTGTGGAATGTTTATTATGTCAAAAGCAAAGGAAACTACGTTAAATAAATAACATCACCACAATGAAAATAAAACATGGAAATAACAAAGAAGAGCTAGCTGGCTCTCTGTTAAAAACATTATTAACACACTGAAGATGATGACTATATAGAACAGAACCAGATACGTATTTCTTAGAGATAAATGCAAAATACCCGAAATGTCTGTTATTTTCGAACGGACCGCAGTACTGACTGGCCTTCTTTCAAACAAATATATCTTGGCTTAATAACATTTTGGCATGCAGCCCCCTTTCAAGATGGGCAGAGCCTTCTAAAATATCATAATTTCCTGTTTCATCCAAATGAAGAAATTAGGGTTACTAGCTTCAGAACAAGCCAGGATTTTAACTCAAGCTCAAACCATGGTTTAACATCCTGGTTTGTTTCAAAGCTGCTAGGCCCAGTTCTCTGGTTTGAGGAATTAAGGTTAATTAGTGCCTTCCTGTCTTCTTTTGCTGAAAAAGAAGGAGCAAGAGGGCGAAAACCAAGTTTGTCTCTTGCCTTATTAAGCAGAAATGTGATCACCAGAATGTAGCTTCGAGTAAACATTACATGAGGCAGCTTATTGGTTCAGCACAGTAATGAGAAAAAGAAGAAAATCTACTGATACGAAGCACCAGCTTGAACAGCTAAAACCAAGCACAATTCTCTCTTGATGATCCAGGAAGCTATGAAACAGGCCTAAAGAGCAAATTTTCTTTTTTGTCTTGGTTCCTCACAGAATTATTTAAGGCCTCAAGGAACAGGGACATTTCCGAAGCTCTGAAGCTGGACAAACGGCAATCCGATAGGCTATTAGTTTCTACCACCCATCTCCTTCTGCAGCATTGGTAGCTTTAAGCATAGCTTCCCACCTTACACACTTCTGCCTGAATGATAATGATCCTTGAACAGACACTTATCTTCAAAGGGATCAGATACGTTTTTCTACAGTGCCGTTTGGACATCAAACACTCCAGCCTTCCTGTCCCACCCCATGGTCAATAAACAGGCACCCTTTTTCTATGGTAGCAAAAAGGAGGCAGCCACCAGCCACACAGATGACAAGCTTTTGAGAATTCAAAAGTGGGAAACGGCCAAGGCTTGTTTCTTATAACAGCAAAGCCTTTTTGCAAGTCATGTAGATAGAATTATCATGCAAAACCCTCAGTCTATCTTGCCATACAGAGAAAATCAATACCTTCCGTGTCCTGGATTCCTCGCATTTAGACATCCATCACAATTTCTCTTTTTCATGTGCATCCCTAGGCTGACATCCCATTTTATGAAAGTAACCCTTTATACGACACTGGCTAAATGGGCTAGTGAGCTGTAGTCTCTGGCTGTAGAGCCAGGGGTCAGGAGTGTGCCTCCCAGTAAAAGAGCCAGCCTGTGTAGCCTTGGGCAAGCTGCACAGTCCCAGGGCACACCCTCAGAAGAAGGGATTATGCACGTTGTGCCCAGGACATCCAGGCAAGGGCTGCCATAAACTGGAATCAACTTGATGGCACACAAGCATTGGTTTTGTATCTTTGTATGATGCCACTGAACCAGCAGAGTTGAACCACCACGGTTGGATGTTCAGTTCTGATTCTCGTTCAGGTCAATAAAGAAGTTCAGGGCTAAATCCAAATTTAATTATAAACATAGCAGTCCCACAAGGTGAACAAAGTGTTGATATTCAAGGGGTACTCAGTATGGTGTAGTGGATACACTGAGGGTCTAGGACGATGGAGGCCTGGGTTCAAATTCCCCCTCAGCCATGCAAACTCACTGGGGGAAGAGAGGGAACTGGTAGAATCACTCCTTAAATATCTCCCTTACCTTGAAAGCCCTATGAGGATTGCTATAAGTTGGTTCTGACTTGACGGCACATAACAGAACAACTCTCCTTGAGACTAATAAGTGGCTATAGCTCTCCCAGGAACCGGTTTGAGGTACACCCACCTGTTCAGTTGTGCTTCTTCCAGGCCAGTATTATCAACATGGAGCCACAGGAGCAACCTCAGGTTCCAGGCAGGATTCTACTCTAATCTAAATGGGAGCTACTGGGGATTGAACCTGCGATCCACTGAAGGCAAAAAGTGTGCACTGAGCCACAGCTTCTCCCACATTACTTGTAATAATCAGTTACCCCACGTTAGCCGGGGATTCCTCTCTAATACGGTGGAACGAGCCACCTCACAGCCCAGTGATCTAGCAGGTCATGGCACCATCCTTACTCTATGATCTTAATGGCCTGTACTTCCAGACAGGACTGATTTATATTATCTAGCTCAGTGGTTCTCAACCCTAGGTAACCCAAACGTTCTTGGACTGCAGTTCCCAGAAGTCTTCACCACCAGGTGCGCTGGCCAGAGTTTCTGGGAGCTGAAGTTCAAGAACACCTGGGTGACCCGAAGTTGGGGACTACTGAGCTAGCTGGTGTTAACACTAACGATAAGCAAAACGTCCTTAATACCTTGGTAAATGTGAAGCCCCAGAGAGCACCCAAAGTGGAAACAGGGCTCTCCAACGGAGTTGCCCTGCCTGGAGCTACCCTCTGTCTGCACTGAGAACTCCTTCAGAACTGCCAGGCTATAGAAAGCCTGGTCGCTCATCCCTCCAATGTTCAGGATGTGGCCTTGGGTAGTGGAGGCTTTGCACGACACACAAAGTGCTTGCCCTGTGGAGCAGGAAGGCTGCTGCCCACGGGCATGTGAGCACCACACCCACCACTTATAGAAGCTGTCTGAGCATTACAGCACAGGAGAGGCGCGTTCTCCCCCCTCCCTCCTTTAGGTTTATCACCTCCTGCCTGATCAAGAAGTGTGCTCACATCTATTCATTTCAAACAGGCCCTGCCTGCTTCTTATCTCTGCTCCACCTATGTTTCTACCCTGTTTCCCTGAAAATAAGACCTAACCTGAAAATAAGCCCTGGTATGATTTTTTCAGGATGCTCATAAGCCCTACCCCAAAAATAAGCCCCAGTTGAGTGAAACCCCGCCCTCCACCCTTGTGCAGCAACCAGAAGATGATGACATGACTGTATTTGAATAAATGTAGATGGTTGTACATGAAGAAAACAAAACATCCCCTGAAAATAAGCCCTAATGTGCTTTTTGGAGCAAAATATATAAGATCCTGTCTTATTTTTGGGGAAACACAGTAGTAGATGGTTATTTCCTATTTCTCTGTCCCAGTCTTGAGCTCAAAGAGGCACCCCCCCTTTTATTTACATATATGTTCTTACTGTACATGAACATCCTGAACTCCAGCCCAAGCTTTCAAAGAGGGCAAGGTCCCAAGTACAAAAATCCTCCTAGCTATCAGGTTGTATGTGCTCATTCTGATCTCCATTCAGCAAAAGAGCGAATGAGTTTTAACAGGCCAAGCTTCTGTGTTTTTTGTTTGGTCATTTGGCTGAACACCTTTTCTGAACTACCAGCATAATTTCCCTCTCATTCTCTTCCATTTCAGTTTCAGATCGCGGTTTATCTTCTGTTCTAGTTCAGGAATAAACTATTATTTATCCTTGTTCAGCTTCATTTCCTTATCTAAAATAATATCCAAATACAAAGCCAAGGGCTAGACAGACTGGCTGCAGTACATCAATTCATTTTTCAACGCACTGTGGCCTTTTCCATCCCTTTATCTCCTGGGTCTTACATCCTACCTTCCCCAACCTGCACATTCCAGATGTACTGAACTACAACTCCCCTCCCCTCCCCTCCCAGCATGGTTACTATGATCGCTAAGGATCATGGGAACTGCCAATGATCCTATCTAGAGAGTTCTGGGTTCGAGAGGGCTGAATTAATCCGTATCTCCTCTGCAATCAAGGCAGCAAAGTGCAACCTTCCAGATGTTGCTTCGCTACAACTCCCATAAATCCTAGCCCTGAAGGTCAAAGATGAGGGATGATGGGAGGACCACACAATCTCCATCTCTGCTCTGTTAAAACAGAGCTCAAGTACAATGTGGTAACACAGAACGCATGCACTTCTTTCTCTTCCTTCCTGTTTCCAAACCCCTAACGGAACCCAACTGCAAGCGCCTACAGGCAGAGACCTATCTTCCATAAAGCACCACACAGACTAATGGTGCAATAGTAAATTCTTTAAACCCCAGCAGCAGCTTCTCTAGGAAAAAATCAGCTACAAACAGCACAGTCTGGAAGAGGAGATGAGCAGCAACAGGGATGATGAGTCAAGTGGGAAAGAGGACACATCAATGACAAGCAAAAATCTATTTCTGACAAAACTCCAGCAGAGAAGACTCACTGTTTGTCGCTATGTCGATCAACAAAGTTTCTTCAGCCTCTAGAAGAGAAGAGAAAGGATCAGAAAACTGAGATGGGCCCAGCAGTTCAAAAGAGTTACTGGGACACTTCTCCCTTTTTCGGATTTTGGCACAGGATCCTGGTCCTTCCCAACTTACTGCCAGGAAGCAGTGAATCACCAAGAAGAACCGACACAAATGAAGGGGTGAAGAAGTTTGCATACCTTGCACACATTTAAAATGACGGTTGATAGGAATGTTTTCTTGAACAGGAGGGTCTTTTTCCCAGGAATGGATCACCAAACTGGAACAAAATAGGAAGGACATTGTCAGATCATTAGTTATAGAACTGAAAGATTATGAAGTCTGGGAAACGGGGGGCAGGGGCAACTACCAAAATTTGCTCAAAAATAATCAGATGCATAATAATTTGATAATTTGCACGTAAACTTGGGCAGTTAATACCCTCCAGTCTTTGGCTAAAACCTTTTATGATCTTCACTACTGGTTCTTTCAACTCAGAGCCCACTTAAACATTTACATGACTGTGATCCAGAATGGAAGCAGCTACGAAAAGGCTCATCTATCTTGTCGCTTTCAGGACAAAATTCTAGGCTGGGTTTTATTCCTCCTTCATCCACAAAGGAGAGGTCTTAAGGAAGCCTGGCCCTACAAAGGATACATCAGCAGCTTTCCCTTCTGCACCATAAGACAGGATTAGAATGAACAGGTGGATATTATGCAGAAGATGTCAGCCGAACCTTGTGAAAAGCTTCATGAAAATAAATGCTGTCTGACAGTGGAATGACAGGCTTTTTTGCTGCAGATGTTTAAGGAGAGGCTAAATGGTCATTTAGATGCACTTTGTATCCTACACTGAGCAAGGATGAACTAGATGACCTCCAAAGTTCTTTCATCCTGTCACTCTGGAGAATTATTCTGGCCGTATGACAGTAGTGCATCACCTCTGAACCTGAAGAAGGGAATACAGCACACCTTTCAGCACCATGAAAGGCCATGCATGCTCTAATGTCTGCTCAGCTAACAAATCTCACAAGGAATCAGAATGAGGTCTTACAGAATTGCTTCCAGCATCTATGAGTATTCGGGGTAAGTAGTATAAAAATTGCCAATGTTTAAAATGACTTATCAATACTTATACATTTTGAAAGCAATTCTGCAAGACAGCCTTATGGAGAGAAGCTGCTGAACAAGCTACATGTCTGAGCAGGATCTGAGCCAAACTTTTCTCAGATCTGAACCAAATACATAGTCCACTACAGGCTCCAATTAATAAGGTGATACCGTAACCCCAGAAATAGAGACAGAAACCAACCAAACCAATTCTAACAGTCCAACAGAATGAAATATTTCTGCACTGATGGCCAGATATTACCATCTTCAACACTGACAAGTAACAACTGATGCAGGCTAATGCTGTGGCCAGCTTCCCTCTGGAATACAGGACACCTTTCAGTGCCCTGAAAGGCTGAGCAGACATATAAATGTGTGTGAAATCTGATATGGACTGGACTTCTGGTCAAACAGGAGTCACATAACACACAGCTGACAGAGAGCTGTCCAGCAGCCTGATCCCCAAACCAGTGTGAGTTATCCCCCTCGCCTAATAAAAAGTTTTTACAAGGGCATGAAAATATGGCTCAACTCACTCATACTCTGCACCACGCTGGGCCAAGTCCAGCTCACATGGTACTCGCCTGCCAGCAGTCACCTCCAGACCCTAGAAAACTGCTAAGGAAAAGGGGAGGGAGAGCAAGCCACTCACATTCTGGCTCCTACTAACTAGCATCACCCCACTTTGAAACCTTTCCCTGTTACTCTCCTCCACCATCCCAACACCTTAATTAATGACACCCCCCCCACACACACACACTTCACAAAACTAACTTCTAGACAAAATACCAGGGGGGAAAAAGCAGAAACTGAAGCCTGCAAACCAGACTCAGATCCCTTGAGCTGCCTGGCAAAACCTTTCCAAGATTCCAGGTCAACTACAAGGAGCCAAAGCTACAGCTCCTCAGCAGCCGAGCACCTCCCTGGCTGTCATTATAACCTGCTGTGCACCATCACCAATTCTGAAAACAAATTCCAGAGCACAGTCAGGGGAAAAATAAACACACGCACGCACACACATGCCTTGCCTGCTTCTGTTCCTTTAAGGAAGAGTTTTGATGTGCAGAAATTAGCAATGATATTCCCATAAGACCAGTTGTTGCTGTTTTTCCTACATAAGGCCCAAAATTCATCTTGCTCGATATCCTGTTTTAAAGCAAGGGTCTCCCCCAGAGGCTTTCAAGAAGCTCTCCGAGAAGGGCAAAACTAGACACCCAACTGTGTCGGGCGTCCAGATACACAGGACTCCTAAGACAGGGTCCTCTTCCATCCCGGGGGGAGTTTCCAACCCTGCTAAGACCGCTGCCCAACTCTGTGGTCTTCCCAAGTCACTTAAGGCTACCGCTGTGAAACACACTTCTTAGAGAGTAATCCCCCCCCCCCCCCCGGGAGCAGCACAGTGCGATTTATTTCCATGGAAACAGGCCCAGGACTGCGCTGCAAACCTACAAAGTTTGGAATGCCTTCCCTTTACCGACGACTCGGCCCATATCAACCAAGCAAAAATCTGCCAGGAAAGGCTGGATTTGGGGGGGGGGGGGGCAGCTGGTAACCCTTACCCCCCTCCCAGCAAAACCCATCATCCATTCATTGCACCAACCTGACTCTTCCCCCCCCCCCCCAAGGGCCCCATCCTTTGAAATACTAGAACCACCCCCCCCAAGCCAGGCGTTTCTAACTGGAATTCACAAACTCCCCCCCCCCCACTCAATAACTTGCTTCCCCCCCCCCCCCAAGCCTCACACTGAGGACAAACCTTCCAACCCACTCACCCACCCACCCCGGCCCCAATTAAAGGATACAGAAAGACTCCTCTTCGCAGCCTGGGAGAAAGCAAGAGGCTCCATCGGTGCGGGTGGCGGGCAAGCCAAGGGGGGTGCGGGTGGGGAGGGGGGGGAAGGAGGAGGAGGAAGGAAGGAAGGAAGGAAGGCGTCGCTCGCTCCTGTCCGGGCAGAACGGCAGCACCCCCCCCCCCCCCGGCGGCCCACTTCCTGTCCTCGCGCGCGCTCCCGGGGTCAGCCCGGCCACACTCGGGGGCGCGCGCGCACTAGCCGCCGCCGCCGCCCGGGTAGGGAGCAAGAGAGGGGCGCGAGGACGGGACCGGCAAGAGCGGCAACGCTTCCGGGTTTGAGACGGCACGCGGGGGCCCCCTGGAGGCCGGGAGGAACGCGGGCGGCTTCGCGGGGGTGGTGGTGGTGGACTCCAAGGGAAGAGTCGTCGTCGTTGTCGGCTGGGAGGGGGGGGGGGGGTTGCCGAGTGGTGAGTTTCGTGCCTCTTCCTTCCAAGGAAACGGGGCGGAAAGGCCCCCGCCTGGTAGGAAAGCGGGGCCCCTTTCCTGGAAGTCGTGCATCCCTGAAGTCGACGTGGCTGAAGAGGTGTCCGGGTCTGAAATCTTGGATGGACGGACAGGGTGCTGAAATCATTAGGGGTGGGGGTGGGGGGTGGGGGTGAACCAGCGACCCTGGAAGTGCCCATTGCGCTTTAAAAAGGAGGCTTGAGCCACAGGATATGGAAAAGCACTGGGAAACCCTTCCTCAGCTCTCCAGCCATGTGTGGAAGAAAGCTCAGTGCAAAATAATAACATTAAAATAGCCTTACAAAAGTATCTTTCCCCTAACTAGCTGGCAGTTGAACGTGTGAACAGCGGGTAAGGAACTGCAAAACACTGAGGGGGGGAAAAAAACAACTCCTAGCCATGAAACTCCAGGTGCACCAAAATGCGAATGGAGCAAATCGATACCTGACCCAATTTTTTTTCGCCAGCACTTTTATTGGTCCTGTCGTTTTGCTCACCTGAGTAATATACGATGGAACCCCTCCTGGGGTTACAACCGGTGGAAGGGAACAAGTCAAAATGTAAACAAAAGATTTGCTTCCTTATGAGGGTGATACCATAGCAAAAGCCATCGAAATTCCAACTGAAAATATATTGGTCATTTAGGGCAGAATTTTGACCCAACTCCGGGAGGCCGTGGAAGACAGGAGGGCCCGGCGTGCTCTGGTCCGTGGGGTCACGAAGAGTCGGACACGACTTAACGACTAAACAACAACAACACCGGAAAAATTTAGTTGTTTACAGCTGAAATACAAACAATTGACGGAACTATAAATACAGGGAAGCAAGAAGCACACTACACACCGCATATGCCGGATACCAACAACATAGATACCAGGCACAAGATGACTAGAAGCAGGTGGGAGCAGCAAAGACCTACTACAGTAATGGATTTCCCTCTACAGATGCAAATAGCAATAGTTTGGGTGAGAATAGGGTTTGATCATTGTTCTTGTGTGTCAGAAAATGCTACAAGGCTACAAAATGTATTTCCTCTTTTATAGATTTTTACTTTTTTTAACAGATGTGCCTTTTGGCACAGCTGTTAAAAATATAAGGTCCTATATTTCTGGATTGAAGTGATTTAAGTTCTTATTAAACGTTTCCTGAAAGCTGTGTGTGCGCACACACATGCAGTGCTGGATCAGGGCCGCGCAGCTGAGCCGGTCTTGGTGCCTGCCCATTTGCTTCCGGTCCAGCTTGAAGCCAACGCGCTCCTTCCCAGCCCTCCAGAAAATTGGAGGGAATGTTCTTACCTATAACTTTTGCAGGTAAAAATTTGTAATTGAAATATATTTCAATTTTTTTTCTGACTTAAACAGTTGCCCTTAAGTTAAGGTCCATCTTCATATTTTTTTCATATTTTTTAAAGTATTTGTGCCTGTAGCTTTTTTCTCATAGCTGTAAGAAGGTTTTCAATACATTTTGAATTGTTACTTTTGGAGTTTTGTCTTGTGTATATGAAACATAGAAGCAATGGAGGTGAATAAAACTTATAGAATTAGACAAGCTGATAATGCCTGCAATGATAGCAACAATGAAGCAACTTATACCTTGATACTTAGATAAATTTTGATATGATTGGAAAAGGTTATCTGATTTTATAATGGAATTAACTCTTTGAGGGATAAATGGCAGCTGTGATAAATAGGAGGGCTTCTGATTTTTCCTAGAGGTCCTATAAAGGAGTATAGGTCTCATAGGAAGCTGTTCAAGTATCATACTTTCAGACGTGACCTAGGCATTTATAGGGTTGCATTAGAAGTTTGCAAACTTTTTTGACCCAGACTGTGCAGCAGGTAGGTTTGTATCTACTGACAGATCTAATCTTGGGGTAATTTACATTAGATCAGAATGTCTGACTTCCAATGATACAACTATGGCAACAACTGTTGAAGAGTGTGTAAATGTTAGCTTTTTAAAAAAAACTAGAGTTCTCAAAATCCACAATCATTATGACAAGTGGCCATGGTGGCGTGGGAATTTGTAGAGTTGTCATCCAAATAGCAATGTGTACAAAATCTGAACTAATGTTACTACTATGTTGTACTTTCCAAAATCCTATTGCTTAGTGTAGAGAACTTCACTAAAGTAGGCCCATTAAAATCAATTGGGACTTCAGTGAGTCAACTCTTTTATAAGATCTGTTGATACAAATGGGCCTGCTCTAAACTGTGACATACTTTGCAACTAGAGAAGACCCATTTGAATCAATGGAATATATGAAGGAACTGACTCACCTAATCCCGATTTATTCAGTGAGCCTACTCTAGTGTGATTTACTCCACTAAGCAACAGGGTTTGAGCCACTGTGTTATCATATTGTTGTTAAAATGGAAAATGAGATTGATAATTATACTGTAATGTAATATGTACTGGAGCAAAAAATTTACAGCTTTGCATAAACATTGGGTGAGGTTGAGCTGTTGTGTGAAATTCTAATAAAGGGATTTGGCAATTGTGGTAGAGAATGAATAAAAAATGTTGACCCCAGTGTGAGATAGCTGTAAAAAAATGCAAAATCACTTTTGGGTATACATAGAAAAAAGAATCAAAAATTAAAATGACATGACAGATCATGACATGGCTTTGTCTAGAACTTTGTGTATGGTTCTGGTCACCTGCAGCAGAAGAAGGATATTGTTGAGCTGGAGAAGTTACCAAAAAAAAAGGGGAACCCAAATGAACAAGGAGTTGGAGGAGCTCTCTGACAAGGAAAAATTACAGTGTTTAGGACTTAGCTTAGAAAAAAAGGCAAGTGACAGGAGGTACAACAGAGGTGCATAATTATGCATGTTGTGGACAAAATAGGTAGGGAGAGACCTTTTCTCCTTTTACAATCCTAGAATCCCCAGCCATCCACTGGAGTTGAATAGTGGGCAGTTCAAGGTAGTTAAACAAGGTACTTGTAGTGGGCAGTTCAAGGTAGTTAAACAAGGTACTTGTTCACACAGTGCATAATTGTCTGTGGGATTCCTTGCCACAAGATTACAGTACTGGCTGCCCACTGGGATGGTTTAAAAAAGCAGATCAGACAGATGCAAGGAGGGTAAGATTATGGATACAGTAGTTATTATTCAGAACCATGATTAATATATTCTTCCTCTCATACCAAAGGCATTAGGCTTCAGTGTATCAGTGGCTGGAGAGAGGTGCAGTTGCTCCGGTTTCCTGCATGTGGCATTCCCATAGATACCTGGTTGGCCAATGTGGGAAGCCTATGTTGGACTAGACAGGCCTCTGGTTTGACCAGCAGGGCTCTTAAGTCTTCTTATTCTGCTAAATGGAAGAAAGCCTGGGATAGCCAGGAATAGATGGTTTGCCTGAGGAAAACTGGGCGCTCCATTTAGCCCTAACAATGGGTTAAGAATTCTTTAATTGTAATGGTAAGTGGTGCATTTTGCTCTGAGTTGTAGTTAATGTATCATGGGTATTCTAACAAAACAACAACAAAGACGATCCCATAGACCTGAAGTCTGCCCACCTTGACAATGCTGAGTTACTTGGGAGGAAGGAAGCCCTGTTGAAATCAATAGGGTTAAACCAGGAGTAGACATGTGCACAGCCACACAGTTCATATACAGAAGAATAAAAAGTGATGGTCTTCTCATACGTTAGTAACCATAAATCCTGTAGCACCTTTGGGACTAACTGTTTTTTATTTAGTAAGCTTTCGTGTGGCCAAGCACAGCGTTCTTTGTCAATGGGCCTAGTCTAGTGGGACTTACTACACTACGCAACAGGATTGCAGCCATTAAAAGCAGTCCTTAGATGCAAATGTCTTCAGGAAGAATCACAGTTGGAAAAATTTAAAGTTCAGTACAAAAATAATCCATTAGAGAACATTGTCCGGGTGACAACACACATAAACAAACAGTATGCTTGGATATACAAAAACGTATGAAAAATAAAAACGACTTAGTCTTAAAGCTGTAACAAGACACGTGGCTACTTTAGTGCTGACCAGATAACATGGCTACCAGCTAGATTACCTTTTCATACGTGAGTTTACTTTGCACACAGTGGTTTTTGTTTGTCAAGTCAATTCTGAATTATGCTGGACCCTTTTCATGGTTTTACAGTTAGAGAGTATTCAGAAGTGGTTTAACATCCCCTTCTTCTGGGGGGTGCCGTAGGACTGTGCAGCCGGCCCAAGGCCACCCAGGCTGGCTGTACTTGTACGAGGCACAATGGGGAATCAACTTCTCAACCTCTGACTCCGTCACCAGATACGTAAACCACTGAGCTATCCAGCCAGCTAGAGATGGCTAATTACTAGTTCCTTGTTCGACAACTGTGTGCAATGTTGCTGCTGTGTGTCCTTTGTGTTTTGTTGATTTTATTCGGCAGCAGAAAGGTATAAATTATATGTTGGATTTATGGTGGTCTGAACTTCTGCGGTATGTTTATGAAAGAATTCGTTACTTTAGTGTCCTAGTTGCTGTGTGTTGTCCTTGGGCAGGAGATACATGTCTCTTTGTTTTAATGTTTAAAAACCAAAAGAATTGGAAACAAGGAACCAATCTCATCATTTTATTCCAGTGTTTCCCAACCTTTTTTGAGTCATGCCCCCTTTTATAATAGCTAAGTAACCTGCACCCCCCTACATTCACATAAAAAGGCATTTTAACGGGGTAAAGAAAACACATTAAAAGGACATTTTTCTGAATATAATTCTATCCTGATATTTAATATGATGCTTCTGTTTGCATCTGGGCAACCAGCTTCAAAATTCGCGGCTGAGTGTTTGCTAAAGCCACTTGTGCCCCTGTCCCACCCTGACAGTCGGGTTAACGGGTTCTGGGAGATGGAGATAATGAGGGTAGGTTAAAATTGGGTTTCATGGTGGGAGAACCGTCACCCTTTTCACCTCCCTTCCAGTGGTGGCTCCTCCTCCTTAGCTATCCTACCTAAGATGGTGGCAGCCTGGGATGTGAGCCTGAGGCAAGGAGGGGGGTAAAATGGCAGCAGTGGCCTTTTTTTCTTTTCCACTATCATTTCTTCCACTCCCTATCTAGCCTGCCCGCTGCCTCCTTGCCTCTCGAACCCTGCCACAGCTGTCCTGGCTGGCAGGGGCCGTGACTGGGTCCCGCCTCTTGCTCCTTCCTGTCCCAGTCTTCTACCTTGGCCAGCCGGCCAGCCACCAGAGCTGAGGAGCATCCACCGATGGTGGAGAAGGGGAGCACACAGCCAGGGTGCCCCGGGGAACCTGGAAGCCCCCCCAGCAGGGAGTAAAAATTGAGTACAAGTGATGGAGGTGCAGGGTATGTGCAGAAGGGAAGTGAGGAGCGGGGTGTGAGTCGAGGATAACTTCCCCCCCCTTCCGAAAACCAATGGCGACCCTCAGAAAACACATTGCAACTTCTCTTGGGGGTCACGACCCACAGGTTGGGATGCCATGATTTATCCAATGGAACAGGCACAGAATTGCTATATTCTCTACCTGACTGGGAAAAAAAAATGATGACAGCCTTCATGCAATTAGCTATACAGTGGATTGTGGTTTTCTTTTCTGTAAATCACAATTAGAGGTAGGCCCATTTGTGAGTCAATAGAAATTACAGAGAGGTTGACTCACTAAATTTCCACTGGGCCTCCTCTAGTGTGATTTATTACACTGAGTAACAGGATTTTTAAAAGTAATCCTTACATACAGATGTCTTCAGGAAGGATCACGGCTGGAAAAAAAATTAGAAGATCAGCATAAAAACAATCCATTAGAGAACACAGCCTAGCTGACAGCATTGTATAAACAAATAAGAAACCAAAAGGTATGGGAACAACTAGTTCAGAAAAAAGCGGAACTTAGTTAGTAATTGATAAGATACAAAGAGCTATAGTTTAGTTTAAAAGTATTATGAATATGGAAGCAAACATTCAAGGTTATTAGCCAGAGTCATGTCAAAAAAGGAAAGCAAAAAAGGTGTGATACTTGTAATAATTAACAAAGCGGGGGTGGGGTGGGGTGGAAACGTTATCTAAAAGAATAGACAATGTGGTGTAGTGGATAAAGTGGCAGACAAGGACTCTGGAGACCAGGGTTCGAATCCCCACTTGGCCATGGAAACTCACTGGCAGGGTGGAACTCTTAAAACCACTCCTTAAATACCTCACTTATCTTGAAAGTCCTATTAGGGTCTCTATAATTTAGTTTCGACTTGACAGCACATAACTAAAGAAATAAGTCTGGAATTTCTTAAGTTCTGTGTGAAAGTATATACTTGAAGCACGGATGCCAAGACTGATGTTGTACAGCGTGTTGATTCTCTGCCAAGTCAGTAAATTAAAGAGGGTCATAAGAGAGTCTGAGAAGCCCCAGTAATGGAGAAAGAAATCAAAGCCATAAGGAATGTTAAGAAAGGAAACCCTGCTGGTCTGTAATGATTTCCCTGAAGAATTTTACAAGGAATTAGAATAAATTATAATGCCTCACCTGATAATTCTCTTCAATACAATTCTAGGAGGAGGAGATATTCCACAGAGTTGGTACCAATCCAGAAGAACAGCAATACCTAAACCCTATTGCATTCCTCAACTAGACCATGATACTATTTAACTGTAATCACTTGTGGTTTCTACATTAGTGTGGCCAAAATTGTCGTTGTCTACACCTGCTGCATTCATGTATTTATGGAAGGTTTGGTCACATTGTCTCTCACATTGTCTGTCTTGCTATCTCTGTTATGCTGGAGAGGAGGCAAAGCCAAAGGCACTCTGGCTCAATGGTATAGAAGTACAGTAGGAACCCCATATCTGCAGGATCAGTAACTACTGATTCACTTATTCTCTGGCTGAAAATACTAAATCAAAAACCCTAGAAATACCTTTTTGTATGTATTTCCAGGGTGTATTTACCAGACCTGGCCACTGGAGGGAACCAGAGACCATGCAGTGTATAGCATTTAATCTGTGTTTTTCAGCATCCATGGGGGAGGGAGTTTGGATCCCCTATGGGTAATGTGGTGCTACTGTATTGTCAAGATGTAACAAATCAAATTAATGAAACAATAGGTCAGTCAATAGAGTATAGAGGTGAATCATTTCTATCTTCAGCTGATTCACACACAACTGATTATCTTTTTAGCAACAACGAATATACATTCTGAGAGACTGGAAGTGTTTGATCAAACCATCCTTATATATGTGGTCGCAACAGGTGTAGAGAATGGCAACTTTGGGCAAACTAAGAATACAGGACAGAAAAAGAGAGACAATTTATAGAACATCGGTATCCTTGAATATGGCATCAAATGAACAGAGTAGGTACCCACAAATATAATATAGAAAATTCTCAACAAATGTATTATTGAGATATATGTCAATGTATAGGCGAAAAGCTCTCTCACAAACAGTTTGAGAATATTAATGTTTTACTAGAAAGTCTTTTTTGTGTGAAATATTTGTTAAAATTCATAAACACGTGTAAGGAAAGAGGTACATTGTAAAATTTAAATCTTCTGTTACTAGTAAAACTTAGTTTTACACCACAGGGGAAGAATTAATCATACCTCTTTCAGTGGCGTTGCTGAGATAATATTTGCATCTCTCCATCTCACACATTTCACTTTTAAAATAAGATCAGGAAATGGATCAAAATAGCATTTTACAAAGTTCCCTCCCTCTCTCATACACACACACACATACTTGTCAAAAGGAACAAATCTCAAGGGATCACTAAATATGTTGAAAAGACACATTTCATCCACCGTACAGCAGAGTTGTAATGGTTTCCTTTTTTGCCTTCTTTAAACTTAATAGGAGATACAATTTATGCCTGAAGAAGACCCAGAGGCAGCTGCCAGGGTTAACATTTTTAATTTCCTGTTTAATTAGAGCTGGTGATGGGTAAACCAGGCACTCCATCATCAGCGGCAGCCTGTGTTGTAAATTTCGGCTTCATCTACTCAGTTGAGTGACCCTGGAGATTACAACTCCATGAATATGAATGAAGTTTCTTTATGTGCCATCAAACAGAGAAGCTATCTCTTAACCCAAGACTGTAAGAATTTGTTTCTTCAGCCTGTACTTGGTCTGCCCTGGAACCTCTGTGTGCTGCACATGATTTTCAGGGGAGGTTACACACCAGACAACTGCCCAAGACTATCGGACTTCATCAGTGCCCTGTGAACTAAGAAAATATCGTAGGCACCTACTCGTGGCTTGCAGGTGTATAGTGAGTCACCTTGGTTGTAAGGGTTATAGTTTGGGGTCAAGGACTCGAATTTCTACTTGGCCATCAGGCTTATTGGGTGACCTTGGTCCAGCCAAAATCTCTCTTGAGTGCAACCTGCCTCACCTGGGTTGTTCAGAGGATAAAGTAGCGGGGACAAGAGCTGTGTGCACTACCTTGAGCTTCGTGATGGAAGGAGGAATGAAAATGTAAGAAATAGACTGCAAATTAATAAATATATGAGGGATTAAGAGCTGTAATGGAGTTGCTGTACGTATGTGAGTCCACCTGTGGCTCTTTCTGTTTTCTCCCTTTGGAAGAGAAAGCTTAGAACAGTTTAGAAACCTGTGGGTCTTTCAATCAGTGCTTCTCAACCTTTAGCTCAGATATTTTGGGGCTTTAACTCCCAGAATCTCTAACTATTGGTCATGCTGGCTGGAGCTTCAGGGAGTTGAAGTCCAAAATGATCTGAGGACCCAAATTTGAGATGGAGGTTTTACGACCTTGCAGGCTGCCTCTAGTAGTTGTGGCTGGGGTGATTGTCAGTTAGCAAAAGCACTAGCCAAGAGTTCCATCGTACCTCTGAACGCAAAGAGAGCCCTGCTTCTCTGCAGAGTGCCTTTTCCCTCTTTAGAGTCTGCTGAAATTTATTGCAGAAAGCAGTCGTGTTTCTCAGTTTGCTGTCTGTTCAATTAAGTAATAAAACCTTTTATCCTTTCTCTTACTAATGACTGAGAGTGAGTTATGGAGACTGTAAGTGCCAGTTGATGAGAAAAGGGGTGGACTACTTGAAGCTATTCTGCTCTGTGAATCCCTGCACTTCTGCTGCACAGATAGAGGAATTTAACTAAAATTTAAAACTCTGAAACAGTTTGAGAATCATTGCAGTAGATGTCAGACTACCATTTCCAGCACCTTTAGTCAGCATGGGCAGTGGTGAGGGACGATGGGAACTGCAGTCCAACAACATTTGGAGGGGTGCCCATTCCCGATGTTGGACTGAGAATAAACCTGGTCTTTGACCACTTCAGTAGTTCCCAGGGACTGAAAGAGACCGCCATACACAGAGGCATGAATAACCTCTACTATCGTGCTCTGGGTTTGGGGGCTGATCTGAATGGCTTTGGAGATACTTGACACAGTGGGGGGGTTAGATTTGAGGTTAGGTGCCTCCACAAGCTGTTCTTCTGACTACATTCAAGCTCCCTTCCAGCCACAGCTGTGGAAAAAAAAAGTTTTGGATGATGTCTCCCAGTGGCTGTGCTGGTGGCCATATTCTGGAAGCTGTCGTCCCCAGAAGTAATATGAGTAACTCTGCTTCTAACCCTGAACATTTGCTGTTAACATTTTGGTGAGTAATGTACTGTGGATGACTTGAGGTGATGCTTTTTAATAAGCCGTCAAAGGGCAGTTGAGACCCAGTAACGTTTGGGCAATGCGTCTCAGTGGTGAGTGTCAGCTGCCAACTCCTTTATGATGATGATGATGATTATTATTATTTCTGTGCATTTGTGAAAGGACAATATCCCGGTCCACTTGCAAGGTGCCAGATTGTCATTACAGCTTGCATGCAGAAGGTGGCAACATTTTCCTATCCATCCCAATTGCTATGGGAAGTAAAAACTCAGGAGCAGCTCATGATCAGAGTTCTGGAAGCCCTGGTCTGTTCTGAAATTCTGCACAGCAACATGTCAAGAGGGCCAAAAAAAAAAAAAAAAAAAAGACAGAAGGGCTGTGATTTGTGACTGGATCTCTCTAGAGAACTTTAATTCCCAGCCACCCCCTTTGTGTTTTTTAAAGCACGCACCAAAACCTTTCATTCCAATAGAGTCAATGAAACCAGGAGCAGGAGATACCTGGAGTAATCACACGTTTGTGGTTTCTGTTGGACTCTTTGCAACCTCACATGCTGCCTCTAGTAGGTGTGACTGGGAGGAATCTTTCTGAGCTGGGGTGAGCTAGTCTGTCTAGCACTAACCAAGAGTTCCCTCCTGCGTCTGAATTCTAAGAGAGCCCCACCTCTCTGCTTGGTGGACCTCTTTCCCTCTCTATAGTCTGTTGGCAGTCGCTAGTTTGTTCAGGTCTGTTGCAGAGAACAGTCATAGTTGTTGTTTTTTCTGTTGGTCTGTTTACTGTAAGTAAATGAAACCTTTTATTATTTCACCTGCTAATATCGGAGTCAGTTACTGAGACTGTAAGTGCCTGTTAATGAGAAAACAGGATGGACTAATCTGGGAATTTGAAGCCATTCTGCTTCAGTGAGTCCCTGCACTTCTGCTGCACGGCTAGAGGAGTTTAAATAAAAATTCAAAACTCTGCAACCGTTTCCAGCTAACATCCCAACCCTGCTACTGTACCCCAACAACAGCAAAGGAGTGGACCAAGGTCACCCCTTTCACATATATTTTCTCTTTACAGGGCACAGAATGACTTTGTTGTTACTTTTATGTGCGGTCAGGTCACTTCCAACTTAAGGTGACCCTAAGAATTTGTGACCTTCAAATGCCCTCTCATTATCCATCCTGCTCAGGTCTTGCAAACTCAACCCTGTGATTTCCTTCATTGAATCAATCTATCTCACATTTGGTCTTCTGCTTTTCCTGCTACCTCCAACTATTCTTAGCCTTATTGTCTTTTCCAGTGACACTTTTTTTTTCTCACAATGCAGCCAAATATGATAATCTCAGCTTAGTCATTTTTGCTTCTAGAGAGTTCAGTGCAGCCCTGCATGTATGCAGCAGTAGAGCTTTGAAAAGTTACTTCGTTGGACTTTGGTGATCAGAATCCCCCAACTAGCCATGCTTGTGGAATATTCTGGGTATTGTGATCCAAAAAAAATAACATTTCTAAGCCCTGTGCAGGAAGGAGGTTGCAACTTGTACCTGTCCGAGCAATTGACCTTAGCAAGTCTGTCTACCTTGGCACCCCGGTTCTCAGAAAGCACCTTTTCTGAGTTTGGCTCTTTACTGGCTGGTTCTCGCTACGTGTTTTCCTCTTTCTTTTCCACTCAGCATCTTTTTGTCTTTTAATTACATCTCCCTAAAACGCCTGCTTCGGATACTTAAAAGAGGTGGGATCCAATTAACTTTATGGAGCTTTAACACGCCTTTTTTTATTTGTCGGCTGATGGCTCAAGCTGGACGGGGAGTTGACTTCTGTGGATGTGCTTTGGGATTTTTATGGCAAGTGTCTAGACACGGCCTTGGCTCGTAAATGCCTCCGGGACTGAAGAGGATGGAAGCATCTGCTGAGACATTTTGGAGCAGGTGCTCTGCATACTTCCAAGTCGGAGCAAAATAAGAATTCGTTTTAACACCCCCACCCTCCAGCCATAGAAACGAGTCAACAAAGTCTCAGGACATTTCTCCAAAGCCTGCTCGGATATGCAGAACAGAATGATCTTATTTAATTTGCACACTTTATGCACATTCCAGAATCCAGTTGTTTTGGGGTAGGATTGGGGACAGAGTCTGGATCCCTGCCCCCTCCCTCAGAAAGTACAGATTCTTAAGCACAATCTCTTGGTAAAAGATTTGGAAATTGAACGGAACTCATTCCTGCCTGAATGATTGCTTCTCTTCCCGAGAACTCCTTCGTTTCAGCTACTGCAAGAAATAAATAAAAATAATAATAAACGAGATGCATGGTGTGCCACAGAGAAGTAAGAAAGAGAGCTGTTTACAAATAATAATGTAGTGACTCAAGGTCATCACAGCTTTTCATGTATGGATACAAACAGGTAAGCAAGGACGGACAATTTGAATTGGAATGGTTTGGAGCATCATAGAAATGAAACATTTGCAGAGAGAAAACCGATTCTGATGCAGAAGAGAATAAACTGAATACTCTGGTGTATTCAGTATGACAAGCACTCCTGCTATGAAAAGTTCTTGTGTGAGAGCAGAGTGGAGGGATGGGGAGGGGCTTGGCAAAATACCCAAGAATGGTTTATAAGTAATGCTTTCTGAAGAAAAGAATCAACCTGAGATTTTAGTAAACTTTGGAAAAAAATGTTTTTTTTTGTGTGTTTTTTTGGGATTATGACTTCCAGAATATCCTAACCAGCCTGGTGGTAGGATGACATGGAATTTGGGGGGCTGTAGCCCATAAAGCCTCCTTCACGGATTGCTGCCTTGTCATGGCAAAGGGGCTTGAGTCATTCAGAGAAGCTGTGCAGGGACACCCAAGACGGACAGGTCATAGTGGAGAGTTCTGACTAAACGCGATCCACCTGGAGCAGGAACTGGCAAGCCACTCCAGTATCTTTGCCAAGAAAACTCCATGGACAGAAACAAAAGGTTAAAAGATATGACGCTGGAAGATGAGCCCCTCAGGTCGGAAGGTGTCCAACATGTTACTGAGGAAGAGCGGAGGACAAGGACAAGTAGCTCCAGAGCTAATGAAGTGGTTGGGTCAAAGCCGAAAGGACGCTCAGCTGCGGACGCGCCTGGAAGTGAAAGGAAAGTCCGATGCTGCAAAGAAAAATACTGCATAGGATCCTGGAATGTAAGATCTATGAACTTTGGTAAGTTGGATGTGGTCAAACAGGAGATGGCAAGAATAAACATATCCTGAAGCCGAGGCTCCAATACTTTGGCCATCTCATGAGAAGAGAAGACTCCCTGGAAAAGACCCTGATGTTGGGAAAGTGTGAAGGCAAGAGGAGAAGGGGACGACAGAGGACGAGATGGTTGGACAGGGTCACCGAAGCGACCAACATGAATTTGACCCTACTCCGGGAGGCAGTGGAAGACAGGAGGGCCTGGCGTGCTCTGGTCCATGGGGTCACGAAGAGTCGGACACGACTAAACGACTAAACAACAACAAGCCCATAAGGCAGTGGTTCCCAAGCTTGTGTAACTCAGTGTTCTCGGAAGGCAACTCCCAGAAACCTTGGCCGGCACAGCTAGTGGTGAAGGTTTCTGGGAGTTGTAGTCCAAGAACACCTGGGATACACAAGCTTGGGAACCACTACCATAAAGGGTGCTTTCTCAAGCTTCGATATTTGGATCAGGGCTCATGAAAACTTGAGAAGAAATTCACATTTGGCTCCCAACATGTGTGGACCGAGGGACTTCAAGGCAGCCTTCCTGCACCTGGCATCCTTTAGATAGGTTAGATGACAGCTTCCACCATCCCCAACAAAAGAGATTACATCTGGGGATGGTAGACCTGTTAGTCTTTTGCAGCAAAAACAACAAAGGTTCCATCAAAACTAGCAGCCAGAATCCGATTAGCGTTCTCTTGAGATTTGTGCCATTCTTGGTCATGTGCCTTGGTATGTGCCCAGTTGCATAACAAAGGTGTGCCCTGGGACCTTTTGAATTAGCTGCAATTGCTCGTGCGAGCTTACACAAACTTCTACAAAAACAAAACAAAACAAAACAAAAAAACGACCCTATAGAACTGTAGCCAGCATAATATATTTGTCATAAACCTTCACTCACTGTAAGCAAAAATGATGAAACTGGGGCTATCATGAGGAGGCAAGACTTGCTGGAAAAGACAGTAATGCTGGGAAAAAATGAAGGCAGCAGGAAAAGAAAAAGAGCAAACATGAGATGGATTGACTCCCTAAAGGAACCATGAGTTTGCAACACCTGAGCAGGGTTGAGGACATGACATTTTAGAGATCACTCATTCATAGGGTCATCATGAATTGGAGGTGACTTGGCAGCATGTAGTAGTAATAACAGTCCCTTCCTTCCTTTGAATACTGTGATTCAAAACACGTTGCTTTTAATGTATAGTTGGACCCGTCATCACGGGGGGGGGGGGGGGGATAGATTTCCTGCTGCCCTCCAGGAGCTGGTTCACAAAAGGCAACTGTAAGAGTTTCTACTCCTTGTCCTCAAATATAGATTCAGAGTTAAAAGGGAGACGAGACAGAAGAAGAGACAACTCTTCCTTCATTAATTAATAGAGTCTATGGGATACAGAACATCTACTAGTGCATCACCCAGATGCTACCATTATACACTGCTTGAAAAACTTCCATTTTGACATTTGTCTATGCAGTTAAAAGCAGCTTTAATTGCCATGGCTCCATCCTGCAAAATTATGAGACTTATAGTTTGATAAGGCACATTGGCTGAAAACCTGTTGCTTAGCATAGTAATCACACTTGTTGTTGTTGTTTAGTCGTTTAGTCGTGTCCGACTCTTCGTGACCCCATGGACCAGAGCACGCCAGGCCCTCCTGTCTTCCACTGCCTCCCGAAGTTGGGTCAAATTCATGTTGGTTGCTTCGATGACACTGTCCAACCATCTCATCTTCTGTCGTCCCCTTCTCACACTAGAGTTGCCCATTGAATCAATGGGGATTTGGCAAGTCAACTCCTTCATAAGTTCCATTGATTCAAATGGGCTTATTCTAGTTGTGACTTACTAGGAAAAATAAGTCACAACTAGAGCAGGTTAAACTGGTACCAAACTACGGGAATCAAGTAGTGTAGATACACTCTTCTGGGCTACAACTTCACAAATACCCCAGCTAGCATGGCCACTGGTGTTTATTATTATTATTATTTTAAAAAACTACTTCCAGGTTTTGCTATCATCTGATAGAATCTAGCTGGGTTACTCTAGAAAAACATATTGATTCAGCCAGTATCTTTCATTGACTGGCTTCGGTCTAATCTGAACTTTGCATCAGAGGTTCAGTTTAGCTGAAACTTGATCAGAGAAAGTTATGGTACAACTGATCGATTATTTCTTGTAAACTCCATACTCAAGGCCCTTTAGGAATAGCAACTGCATTTCGTTCCATAGCAACCTCCTTAGGGCTTCAGTGCTTTCTTTCAGAGTTTATCCTGATGTGCCTCTGCTGGATGGATGCTTGTGCAATGTGTGGAAGTAATTATGTGTTGTGCGTTACATTTGTGCATGCACTAGGGGATTGGGGGTTAAGGAAGGAGTTGGGTAATTGTTTCTCAGACAAAACCAATGGGTGGGAATTGATGGAAAGAAAGTAAACACAAAGATACATACTGGCTACAATCCTGTTGTTTAGTGTAGTAAACCACACTAGAGTAGGCCCATTGAATGAGTGGGGATTGGTGAGTCAATCTCTTTGCAAATTTCATGGATTCAAGTGGGTCTACTTTAGTTACTTCAATAAGTCATAAGTTGAGTAAACCATATGAATCAATGGGATCTATGGAGGGGTTGACTCATCAAATCCCCTTGATTCAGTGGGCCTACTCTAGTGCGACTTACAGTACTGAGCAACAGGATTTTAGCCACTGTTTCCTTTCAAGCTTCATGGTGAATAGCATAATTAGTAAACAGGAGGTAAATCTCACACTATTCCCCCCAATACTGTTTTTCTTCAGTCTCTTTTTCTTTCCTTCTTGGGATAGGGCAGTGGGTTGGAGGTTCGATTCCCCGCTGTGACTCCTGCCAGTAGAGCCAGCCTGAGTGGCCTTGGGCAAGCTGCACAGTCCCAGAAATACCCCCAGAAGAAGAGAGTGGTAGACTTCTTCTTAGTCCTCTATACCTAGAAAACCCTGGAAAGGGTTGTCATAAGTCTTTATCAATTTCATGTCACCTGATATTGACTCATTTAGGCCTGCTTCCAGCTTGTGCCAGGAATTGCTGGCTCAGTGCAAAGGTAGTTGTATGTGCATTGCACATGTGCAACATTGGCATGTTGAAAAGCAAGGAAGGAGGGGAGGGTGAATATACTTAGACCTCGAGTGCTCTTGTTGACAAGGCAGACCATGGAGTGCCCATGTCATGACTCATGAGCCTGGTTGCACCATCCCTGTTCCCAGTGGTGCAGGGCCTGCAATGTGCAGCTGAGGGGGGGCCCTCCCTGTGGGCTTGCAGTGAGCCTCCAAAAAGTTCCAGTAGTAGCATAAGTTTTGGAAAAAGGCAGGGGGGTTACCCAAATTCTGGGCTCATTTACCTGGAATTCTGTAATCAGCTGTCCCGCAAGCGGTTCCAGATGCCCTCATAATATTTGCCTGCCGCAACCGTGTGACATCACAAGATCCCACCTAGTGACATCCCATGATTTGTCCCCTCCTTTCTGGTTTCGGCTCTGACATGTCAGGGAATAGGACGTTGGTCATCAGCCTATCAAAGCCACTTTCCGGCATGAGCAGCAACCTGCATTGACGTTCATTTCACCACGTAGGCCTTCCTTTTATCAAGCTTCTCTTGTTGTTGTTGTTTAGTCGTTAAATCGTGTCCGATTCTTCGTGACCCCATGGACCAGAGCATGCCAGGCCCTCCTGTCTTCCACTGCCTAAGCTTCTCTTAGATTTACACTTTTGTTTTGCCAACCAGCTGGGATAATTTTGTAGCACTAGGGGCAACACAACCCTTTCTCTTCTTGGGGTCCCTGCCCTTGATCCTCAAGGCTCACCTGGAGTTCTCAGGTATTGAAAAGGAGGTCTCCAAGCTAGTAAAGGTTCCCCTTGACATTTAGTCCAGTCGTGTCCGACTCTAGGGGGCGGTGCTCATCCCCGTCTCCAAGCCATAGAGCCAGCGTTTTGTCCGAAGACAGTTTCCGTGGTCACGTGGCCAGTGCGACTAGACGCGGAACGCCATTACCTTCCTACCGAGGTGATACCTATTTATCTACTCGCATTTACATTCTTTCGAACTGCTAGGTTGGCAGGAGCTGGGACGAGCGACGGGAGCTCACTCCGTCGCGTGGATTCGATCTTACGACTGCTGGTCTTCTGACCCTGCAGCACAGAGGCTTCTGTGGTTTAACCCGCAGCGCCACCAAGGTCTCCAAGCTAGGAGCAGCTTATTGAGCAGGGGTCAGCTCTGCTAGCCCAAGCTGTCCACGGTCTCTCTCCCAGAGCTGCTCCCCCACTGCAAAACCTTATTACTGTGGTAAGCTGAGATGGCCACTTAATTTTCTCTTTCCCAGTGTTGAGGGTCCCAGTACTATTCTAGTCAGCTTCTGTGCACAGGAAGGGAAGGGGAGAATCCTGGCTCTGTTGTATTACTCAGCTCTGACCCCTCGGCTCGGTGTCTTGGCTTTGACCCCCGGCATGTATTCTGACTCCTAGTTCCTCTATCTCTAAAGCCAAACCTCGGCAGCTGCTGGCAGTTTGATTACAGACGATACTTGCATCCCAATGACTCTTTATCCTGAAAGAAAGAACAAAGCCATACAAGATTTCTCAACCCTTGAACCCAAAGCCCTTTTGCCGCTGTCCTGAGATGCCCAGGCCTCTCTCCTTTCACCTGCTTGCCTTCTTGTTTCTGCCTGCTCTCGTCTACCCGGCGTCAGCATCTCTTATATGCTCCATTTAACCTTTGCTCAGCGGCCTCAAGCCACACAGGCAGCAAAGGTCTCTCAAATGCCAGTCCCGGGCCCATGAGAGAGGCTGTCACCTGTCTTGGAAGGACAAAAAAGGATGTCAAACCTCACTCTGAAAAAAAAGAGGCAATATTTTGTGAAGAGGAATCTGGCTGTGTGGTTAGATCTCTTCACAAGACAGCCTCCTCTGTCATTACTTTTCTTCCTCTCTCTGCCACATCCTTCTCTTCATCTCCTCTCCTCTCTTTCTCTCTCCGCCATGCCCTTTTCTTCTTTCTCTCGTCCCCTCTTTCCCAGCACGGGCGCCTGTCCCATGTTTTCACTAACAGCGTAAGTGACGTGCTGTTTGGGACGACTGTTTTGACGGAGAAAGCCAGAAGGATTTCCATCTTCCTTCTTCTACTCCTGTTCTTTCATTCCAACCATGTCAGTTCCATTTTAACTATATACCTCTGGAATTTATTTATGAGCGCACAATTTGTCACGGTAAAGCCGCAAGCTGGATCTGCAGTCGGGTTTTAAATTGGAGGGCTGGGTGTTTTGTTGTCTCTCTCCCCCCCCCCCCCCCCCATGGTATATGCAGACTTTATGAAGACCGCTAACAGTCTTCTCCTCCCCCCCTCATCACTGTTCTTTCAAGACTGCATTCTCCAGCTGAATGGTTGGGGATGGTGTTGCCTGCATTTGTGAGAATTTCACAGAAATCCTTTGAAGGAGCCATGACACCAATTAGGGCTTACAGTGACTTTGGAGAAGTCTATAAATAACATTTCTGATGAGCCAGTTTGCTAATACATTGACACATTTTACTTGGGTATATGTTGCTGGAGGCTGCTAACATATATTTCCTTTTTTTTAAAAAAATCAAGTTCTTTCCATCAAATTTATGAAGAAATGTGTGGATTTTGATAAGTTCTTATTAAAACCAACTCAAATAAAATTCTCATCCATCACTTTCAAAAGATACAGCTCTTCTTGGAGCTGAGAAATTCCTGTGCCATTTGCCACCCATGTAGTTATTAAAGATCAAGATGTAGCTGTCAGAAACAAAAGTAAGCCACCTCAATTTGGCATAACAAACATGGTTGAATAAAGAGGGGTAAAAATTTGACTTTTAAGAGTAAGCACTCAAAGCCCCAGGCCCGGGTGAACAAATCTATCAGCTTCATGTCTTCCCATATTATTTGAAGTTATTTCAGTCAGATTTGAAATAAAATTACAAAACGGAATTTTTAATATTACAAAATATACCAGTTCTGATCCAACTTTAATTTGGGTAGAAACAAGCAGGTAAAGAGAACGTGGCACTTTTCATTAGACATTATTAGAGTTTTTTAATGGTCCAAAACAGCGTACCACATTGCACCTTATTTGTATTTATTTATTTAAAATATTTTTAATATTCAGCTTTTTCCTTAAGGAGGACCCAAGGTGGCTTACATCATTAAAAGATAATGTTTAATGACTAAAAAACATACATATACAATATTTAAAAGGATGAAAATAAATATCACACTAAAAAAATTGTAAACAGAATCAACACCAAAACACACATTCAAAGCATCAAGGTACAACAATCCATTTAAAAACCTCTCTCAGACAGACAGCTACTGAAGGAAAGGTTGCCAGAAGAGAAAGGTCTTCGCCTGCTTGCGGAAGGACAGCAAAGATGGGGCCCAGCCTGGCCTCCAGTGGGAGGGAGTTCCAAAGTCTAAAGGAGCAGCCACAGAGAAGGCCCTCTCCCGTGTCCCCACCAAGTGCACTTGTGAGGTTGGTGAGACTGAGAGAAAGGCCTGATGATCTTAACGCTCAGGCAGGCTCATAATTTGGGACTACGTACATCCCTCAGAATCCTACACCTATTATGGCCAGCAGCCATGCCAGTGGTAGGATTTTCGGAATTGCAGGCCACCCAAATCAAATCAAATCAAAATCCTTTATTCTCTAACAAGGATTAATGCATTTCCCCCTCATTCTGAAGCACAAATGCAAGCAGTAGGTGGCTTTTGTCTTTACCTTATATAGCTGGCTCTAGCCTGCCTGCCTTCCACCCTATACCCACTTTGGGGATAGGGGAGCCTCAGTGGCCAGGATCAAGCCAGAGCTTGTTGCCCATTAACATGCTGACTCACCCTGTTCTAGCCAGATAGTCCCTGATAGTCTTAGGTGCTCCCTGTATTCCAGAGACTTCCACCCATATGAAATTTAGTGTCGCTATCTTTTGTTTTGGCAAATGGTGGACAGTACATCCATTCATAGTATCAGCAGCAGACAACTCTCAATTCAGGACAGTCACATATGACTGTGACCTGTGACGGGTCTCTTTTCTGTGTCAGGAAGCAAGCATCGGGGCTGTGTTGTCCTAAGCCAGTCCGTGCTCACAGAAGAGGAGGTTGGTGCTGTCTGTCGGTCAAGCGGATAGTCCAGTCTGAATCGGTCAGTTGCCTTCACAACAGGGAGCAGGCAGAGGCAAGGGCCCTTGTCGGTCTGTTTGCCAAAGGCTTCCAGAATCCGGACAGGCAGCATGGAACGGTGGGCAAGAGGTGACCTTCTACCTTGTCTCCCACAAAGTCGTTGCTGGTAGCACCCACAAATTTTACAGCTCTCGGCCAGCCTCTCTCTGATATCCAGCTTTTTCTAATTAGCACTCAAAAAGCCTTGAAATGCTGCCTGCACATTTGCTCTGATCTCTCCAACCTGCATATCTCTCCGGGACAAATTGGCCTCACATCTATGGCCCTCTCTTCTTTTTGCTGATACTTCTCTGTTGACTATGCAGCTTTCAAGAGCTTCTGGAACAATACTGACCATTGAGCACTGAATTGCCCTTCAAAACCTAGCTTTCTCTGGTTGCATGAGGCCTTCCTCCTCTTAGCTAATTAGCTAAGGAATACTTTATGATTATTCCCAAGTAACCTTCCGAATTCATCGGCATTTATTGGCTGAGGAGCCAGAGGTTGGGAATTCAATTCCCCACCGTGCCTCCAGGGAAAAGAGCCAGCCTGTGTAGCCTTGGGCAAACTGTACAGTCCCAGGCAGTTCCCAGAAGGAGGGAATGGGGAACCACTTCTGAGTAATGTATACCTATAAAACCATGGAAAGAATAATCATAAGTCAGAATTAACTTTATGACACATTATGATTATGATGTGTGCTTAATATTGCCTTCATGGTTAAATACAGAAAGGAAGTTTCTGTACAGATCACAGAATAGCAAGAGACATCATATTAATTACTTCAGTCTTTCATAGGAATGACTCCATCATCTATGATTCATCATTTGTGCATTTTACAGTTAACCATTGAAATTTCACTTCTCATGAGAATTAGCTCACAGCTACAAAATATATAGTCAGTCTCTGTCAGTAATCAGATGTCTATTAATTATGGTCAGACCTCCCAAAACAGCAACAATAAAAATTATGAATGTTTGTCAGGCCTAGTCATGTTTTTGCAGGATTTTATCCTGAGGTAAGTGTCTTTTGCTTCCCGTTTCTGGGTGAAACTGGGTGTAGTTTCTTTGCAGGTTCTCTTGCTCACTTGTTATGATTTATTAATAGGCAGGGATGGGTGTGTAGAGCTATCCAGAAATAAATGGCTTCTGAGAAGGGTAAGGATGCTCTTCCCACATTACCAACTAACTCCCATGCGATTCTCACAGATCTGTGGAGAGGGGAAGGGGAGAAAGGGCTTGGAGCCAGAGGTCACCCTTGTCTTGCCATGCCAGCCCTTGGATTTTTCAGGATGAAGAACAAGACTGAGGCAAAAGAGATTCAAATGGCTCTCTCAGGGGCGAAATCCCACAGTTTAGCTCTTCCTCCCATCCAGCCAGAGAATATGGCCTTGGGATAAGACTAATAGTCTTAGAACGGTGAAGTTGGAAAGGACCCTGTGGATAATTCAGCCCAGCCTCTGTCAATGAGACACACAGTGAGGAACCCTTAAGAGCGATGTTGAGAAGTTGGAGTGTGACTACAGAAGGGTAAACAAAGAAGGGTAAACAAGATGATCAAGAGTTTGAGAATCCGAGACCTGCGAGGAGCCGTGGAGGGGGACCTGGGTAAGTTGGGCCTTGAGAAGAGCAGGCTGAGAAGTTATCTGATAAACATCTTGATATATCTGAACGGCTGCCACCTTGAGGGATGGAGCAAATTTGTTTTCTGGGGTTCCAGAAGGTAGGATGTCAACAAATGGATTCAATTACCGGAATGGAGATTTTGACAATGTTGGGAAGTATCAACAGTGTCAACGTGCATGTGAGACTGTTAGCAGAGTAACCTGCAGCAAGCAGCCGTGAAATTAACTTGTAGATTCAGCCCATAGATGGTTAGCAAAATGCACTTTCCCCTTTTGAAGGAGATCGCATTCACATGTTTCTAGGAAAGTAGGAAAGGTTCATTAGAGAAAGACACAGAGATAGGAAAGATAATCATCATCATGTGCCATCAAGTCATTTCTGACATGCTGACCCTTTTTCAGGGTTTTCCAGGTAGAGAATACTCAGAAGTGCTTTACCTTTCCCTTCCTCTAGGGGCGCCCTGGGACTGTGCAGCTTGCCCAAGGCCACCCAGGCTGGCTGTACTCATAGGAGCCACAATGGGGAATCGAATTCCTAAACTCTGACCTTGCAGTCAGATACCTGAACCACTGAGCTATCAAGCCAGAAAAGATAAAAGGAATCTCAATTCTAGCTCACTTAGGTGGAGATGCAGGGAGCCATGGCCACACGCTCATTTCTCAAAAATCAAGGCAAGAGATGGTTAAGAAGGCAATGGAAGAAAAAAGAAGTGTAATGAGCAATCCTAAGAACATCAGTCTAAGTGGAAGGAAGATCAGCAGAAGTCAGAGGTCGTAAAAAAATGGTACAGGACAGTGGTTCCCAACCTTGAGTCCCCAAAATAAATAAATAAATGTTCTTGGACTACAACTCCCAGAAATCCTGGCCAGCATAACTAGTGGTGAAGGCTTCTGGGTGTTTGAGTCCAGGAACAACTGGGGACTCAAGGTTGCTTTACCTTTTCCCTTCTGTTGTCATTTCCTCCTTGTGAGCTCAGCAGCAACAAATTTGCAGAAATTTCCACTCACATTTAGGCTCCAGTGTACTGCTTCCCAACTTTGGGTCCCCAGATGTTCCTGGGCTAAAACTCCCAGAAGCCTTTACCCCTAGTTGTGTTGGCAAGGCCTTCTGGGACTTGCAGTCCAAGAACGT
Organism: Intellagama lesueurii; assembly: GCA_037013535.1. Taxonomy (NCBI): domain Eukaryota; kingdom Metazoa; phylum Chordata; class Lepidosauria; order Squamata; family Agamidae; genus Intellagama; species Intellagama lesueurii. The sequence goes on along the minus strand of JBAJHW010000010.1, from coordinate 21,874,056 downwards.
CTGGGGACCCAAGGTTGGAAACCATTGCTCTGGGTTCTTGATCACAGGATGAACTATGTGTGAGCAGGAACCCTACTTCTTCAGACCTGTGGAGAAAACAGCGATGGAAGGTGTAGGGTTACACACTCCTCTCTAACAGTTTTGATATTGTTGGATATAATGACAGCTAAATAACGCTGTAGCTTTGCTGTACCTATTTGGGTTGGATTCTGCTTGCTTGAGATCACCTTTCCTGCCTAGACTGGACTGACTGGAGTGTGCTACCTGGATTGAACTTTCTTTGCTCAGATCTGTCCCTGTCAGATGCCGTCAGCTTCCCATGCAAGCCTCAGGGACCTGCGAAGTAGGTCAGTTGTGCTAAGGCAGAGTTAAACTCCAGGATTTAGTGGTGTCATTAGGAGAGAGTCTGGGGACAGATGTCCTGGGCCTGATTCCGAAAAGGGCACCTGAGCACAGGTGTACTGCATTTTGAAATGGGCAAAGTAATATGCATTCACATCTAAAAAGCCCACTGCTCTAAGGCTGCTCAGCCCAGATTCTAAAATTATCTAATTGTACCCTAACTGCACCTTTTATGGAATGTAGTCCTACTGAGGCCCAAACTGCACATTATGTTTATTGCCTAGCATGGCTTGGTTTTTATAAAAAAAAAACAACAACAATTACAGTTGAGCAAGCAAGGGGATCCTAACTTTAAATGAAGTGAAGTGTTCACTCCTTGGCTTGAATTTCAATGGTTGCCTTGGAGCATAACGAGCCCTTTGTGCAGTGACTGCAGAGGTCTGTAGCAGTGGAACACCTTTACCGAGATCCTGGGATCAGGAACTGGGCCCTGTCAGGATCTGCGGTCGCAAGAGCTTTGTAACTGCATTAAACTGAGCACTCTTACAGGACTAGTGCACATCTTAGTTTGCCTCAGTGGGCACATACTGCTAAATCTCATTGTTACCCCCAGCTAGAACAGAGCCATTAAAAGTCCCATTGGGCGTTGGGATGAACAATTGGGTTTAGATGGTGCTGTCTGGATAGTAAAGGTGCTACTGGAGGTAGGGAAAGTTACTTTTTTTTTTAAAGGACATCTCCCAGAATCCCCCAGCTGTAGCACTTCTTTCTTTGTTTTCTTTAAACTACTGTTGTTGTGGGCAGGGCACAACATCACACGTTGGAAACATTAGGCCTTGCCCCACCCCACCCCATCCTGCCCCCTTTTTTTCCTATTTTTTTTCTAGAAAAGTGTTCTATGCATATCTTCGGATGTGTGATTTTAATGATAGATTAAAGAAAAAATAACCATACATCCACATGTGTGAGCAGAGATACAAAGGAGAGGGGAAAAAAATCAAAGCAAATGTTGTTGGAGGGACGAGAGAAGGATAGGTGAATAGGGGAGGTGTGGGAAGAGGCAAGCAGATGGCAGGTGGGGAAAAAAAGGGGTAGTCCTCTACCATCCAAAGCTATGATGTTTCTGGAAAAAACAGAGCAACAAGACTTCAATTGGGTGCCATTTTGAACCTCAGTAGGGCTTGGCATCATGTGCTATGAAAGGAGTCACTGAGGATTCAATCTGTTTTTTTCCTGGAGCATTTAGTTTTGGCCCTGGAGAATTATGTCCAGTTCCAGAATGGGCAAAGGGCAACCTTTGGCATATGCATATATTTCTTGTATTGTGATGCACTGTGAGTGAACTAGGTTTTTATTGGCAATGGGAAGTTGAATGCATACCAGGAATTGGAGTTTTTACAACCTCACATGCTGCCTGTGGTTTGAGACTGACTGGCAGGGATTTTTCTGGGCTGGGGTGACTGTCAATCTATCCAGCACTGACCAATCGTTCCTTCCTGTCCCTTAATTCAAAGAAACCTCCACCTCTCTGCTAAGTGTTCCTTTCCCTCTCTTCAATTTGTTGGAAACTGTTTTTGTTCACTATTGATCTGTTCACAACTGTAAGTAATGAAATGTTTTGTTCTTTCTCTTACAAATGTCTCAGAGTGAGTTACTCAGACTGGATGTGCCAGTTAATGAGAAAGGAGTGGATTATTGGGTAACTTGTAGCTGTTCTCAGCTGTGAGTCTTTGCGCTTCTACTGCATTGCACAAGAATCTTTCCAGAAATTCAAATCTCTGCAACAGAAAGCCTGCTAAAACTAGTTGGGATGGCGTGTTTGTGTGGGAATGTGGCTGGTTAGTTCTCCACTTCCTCTTTACTTGCTTGTGCAGCTTGAGTGGCTGTGAGTCCAGCTTTGGAGGGGGCTGTCTTTGAAGGGCGATTGGATGACTGCCCCCTTTTTGGAGGGTATCTTCTCTTGAAAGGGCAGTCCGTTTAAAGAGGACGAACCTCAAGGAGGCGGGGCAGAAAGTTTAATCTTGCGCCTCCACTGATCACATCTTGGACAACAGATTGAACAGCAGGCGCACAAGTAATGAAATCATCCTCTTCCCCATTCATGGTATGAACTATTTGTATTTCTGTTTGAATTACACTGATTGCATCAAAATATGGATCTATACATATAAATTAGCACATGCAAATTTTATGCAAATTGGCACACTCTTTTGTTCTTTATTTAGTGATACATCCTCCCTTCTTTGTCGTCATGAAGTGCTGTCAAGTCACTTCCGAAACACACTGTAACCGCTACACAACAGCGACTCTCACTCTTCTTTCTTTGACAAGGCGTTAAGTGGCTGCTCTTTGTTACTATACAGCTTTCCTCTCTCTGCCCATTCTTTTTTCTCATTTCCCTTCCTCCCTAGACTTCTACTTTTGGTCTTTTCATAGAATCACAGAATCTTTGAGTAGGAAGGGGCTTATAAGCCCATTGAGTCCAAAACCCTGCTCAATGCAGGAATCTAAATAAAAGGATATCTGCCAGGTGGTTATCTAAATTTCTCTTGAATACCTCCGGTGTTGGAGCACTCACCACCTCTTGAGGTGATGGGTTCCACTGCTGTACTGCTCTAACAGTTAAGAAGTTTTTTCTGATATTCAACTGAAATCTGGCTTCCTGTAACTGGAACCCATTGTTGCTTGTCCTGCCCTCTGGGGTGATCGAGAACAGATCCTGCCCCTCCTATGTCTGAAAGCCTTTCAAGTATTTGAAAAGTGCTATCAAATCTCCCCCCAGTCTTCTTTTCTCAAGGCTAAACCTGCCCAGTTCTTTCAGTCTTTCCTCCTAGGTCTTGCTTTCCAGCCCCCTGATCATCCTTGTTGCCCTCCTCTGAACCTGCTCCAGTTTGTTGGCATTCTTTTTAAAGTGTGGTGTCCAGAACTGGACACAGTACTCAAGATGAGGCCTAAGCAGTGCTGAATAGAGGGGGATTAGTACCTCACAGGATTTGGAGACTGTACTTCTGTTAACGCATCCTAAAATAGCAGTACATTTCCCTTTATTTATTCTAGACAACTCCTTCTTCACCCTTCGCTGTCATATTGGCTGACGGAATTTTGAGAGATGTAATTAAAAAACAAACAAACGTTTCTGTGCGTTGAGAGGGATGGATAAAAATCAAGCTTGTGCAAGCTAGAATGTTGTCCCCCTTGACAAAGCCAACATTGGCTACTACCTACTTTTCTTCTTCAACTTACATATTTCTGATGCTAATAATTTGTAGCTGCTAAATTACACATAGACACTTGGGGTTAGCAAGAAGTTTTCTTCCAAATATGACAGAATCACCCTTCTTCTACACTTCTCTCTTCAACAACACTGGGGTTAGGGCCACCGGATTCCTGTGCAGTTCAAAATCTGTGTGTAACTCTTATGCTCCTAGAAACTAAAGCCTCTATTTGAGGGGGGAAATGAAGGCAAGGTCTCTCCTCATCCCCCTCAATGGAGCAGTATGTGCTGTGACCTCCCCCGACCCTGCGTCAGCCTCCCTGCATGTCCCAGAACCCTTCCCAGCCTCCATGTGGAGCTGCCATGCCAGGAGAGGGGGGCTTGGCTGGGCCACCACCATCAGAACTGGGGCCATCACACCACCACCAAGAGGGGACTTGGTATGTCTGAGACCCACCTTTCTCAAGCCACTTACTGGAGATGAATAGTAGCACTGTATTGGTTGGTTGGTTGGTTGGTTGGTTGGTTGGTTGGTTGGTTGGTTGGTTGGTTGGTTAGTTGGTTGGTTGGTTGGTTGGTTGGTTGGTTGGTTGGTTGGTTGGGAAATCTGTGTATAACCCAAACCATGCTGGTCGAAACTGTGCAATTCAAGGGAGACGTGTATTCTTTGAACCCCTGCCTGGTAATGGGACAGGACTGTCCCAACAAGGAGAGACACATCTTGCCCTGCCTTTATGTCAAAATTTGTGCAGCTGGCTGAACGTTATCTAAGAACTTGTCACACCACCTTAATTCAGTCCCATGAGAGATAAAATGTGAAAGTAAGAGTTCATGTATGGATTTGCAGGACAGAGCTCAAGACGAAAGCATGCCTTGCTTTGGAAATATGTGAAGCTTGTGGCGCATTTCAGAGGCCAGTTCAGTTTTGAAATGTGAACAGCTAAGAATGCTTACAGTTGAAAAATGCATTTTAGTCAGTGCTTCGAAATGGGTGCCTTAGGAAAAAACTGTATATGAAAAGTACACATGGAATGCAAAAATCCAAGTCTTGCAGCCTGACACAGGGAAGGGGAAGAGAAAACAACTGAAATTCATATAAAAGCAGCTAAAGGGCTCTGGCACATGGACCATTTGTTTGATTTTCTTACAGTACCAGCTTCTTCACCGATACAGTTGGTATCTTCCCATGACATCCATACAAGATGACCCTTACTTTGACCGAGACAGAGGCCAATATCTGCTTGCAAGTTTCCCCTAGAGAGGAGACCCGCTTGTTGAAACACTTGCAGAAATCCCACCCAGACAAACAGGTCTACTCTAGTTAAGACTAGGAACTGGAGACCAGCCAAGGGTTTTCATATCTTCCATTACTTCTCCTAAAGGTAGCAGGTAAATTTGGACTGGGGATGGGGGGAACGTCAAGCCCTGCAGCTGAATCTCGCTCTCCGGGGCTTCTGCTTCATCCTTCTCAGCTTCAGTCAAGGAACAGGTCTCTGCTCAATGCTTCTCTTTCATGCATTGGATAACAATTAACAGGTCTCTCCCTGTGATAAACAGCACTTTTACTGCCTGTTAGGGACGATCTCCTGGAACGAGGGAGTTCTATTAATGTTGCTCAGCCTATTCTTTGGTCAGTAATAGCAATTGTTTCATTCCCCTTATCAGGTATACTCAGAAACAGTGTGGCAGATTGACTGGACAGTTGGTCCATCGGCCATGAAAATGGACAGGAACCTAATATAAACATGCATGAATCTTTCATCACAAGAGCTTTCCTCTCTTTGCCCTAAATCTGCAAGAGGTCTCTGCAGCACCTTGCTGCTCTGGTTTCTAATGCATTGGACAAGATATTTTATTCCTTGGCCTGTTGGTTCTATTTCATGGGTTTGTTATGGAAGCAGATTACACATGTTGCCTATACTCTTAAGCTTCCTGATGAATGAATGAATGAATGAATGAATGAATGAATGAATGAATGAATGAAATGCTTTTCCTATAACTCCATCATGTTTTGTCAATCCTATGTTATCACTTGGCCCTGAATCCTGCTCTTCTTGAGAAAACAGCTGGTGAGGGAGCAGGAAAAAGGGAAAAGTGGTCCATGTGGCACACACATCTTGCAGAATCGCTCAGTGTATCTCTTGATTTTCTCCCCTGATGCTCAGGCAAAGAACTCAAGTAAAAGCCGTCCACAACCCCCCTCCAGCCAGTCTTCCCATGGGCTATATTTGGAAATCTGATTGCTCAGGCATGAAGCCTTGAAGAAACTGCGTGCCAGGAAGGAGGATGTTGTAATAGGAAAAATGCATTTCCCTAAGGGGTGATTTGATCCTAAAATATAGCTGACAACATAGTTGGCCTTCAACTGCAGCACCTGAAGGAAAGTGCTAAAATATTGGGAAGAGAAGACAGATACAAGAATGGTGTTAAGTATTCGAGTGAAGTACAGTGGTTTGTGTGCTGTTTTGTGACTACAGTATTTTGAGTTGTCCTAATAAATATTTTGCCCTGAGATCTTCTTTTGAAAGAGGGCTCCCTGGCTTGCTACCTTTAAAACGGAATTTTGATTAAATAGCAAGGAATTAGCTCTCCCTCCTGTGGGCTCCTGCAGGAAATACGCACGTCTTGCCTTGATGGTAGGAATTCATCTCCCAAGTCTGCATTAACTGCCAAGACCTGAGTAGACATGGCAACGCGTTGAGAATACGTCTTCGTGTTGCTCCATTGTGCATGCTGTACATTTAGTGGACCAGTAACAGAGGGCAGGGAGTGTAGATGTGAACAATCTGTCAGTCTCGTTTGCATTGCATTTCTTAAAATCCCACTCACATTCTTGCTTCGTCTGAGTTCCATTGCAGGTGGTGAAACTTTCCCAACCCCCTTTGCTTCTGGGCAAAACTAGTGTACAATTTTTGTATGTCTTTTTTCAACTCCATCCATTTCTGTAATTATCACTGTGTGTCATCTTTTTTTAGGGTTTTCCAAGTAGAAAATACACAAAAACGGTTTCCAATTCGCTTCTTCTGGGGGGCATCCTGGGACTGTGCAGCTTACCCAAAGCTACACAGGCTGGCTCTTTTCCCTGGAGGCACAGTGAGGAATTGAACTCCCAACCTCTCCGCAGCCAGATACCTAACCACTAATCTATCCAACCAGAACGAGTGTGGCATCAAGTCAATTCTGGCTTAGTGAGACCCTTTTCAGGGTTTTCCAGGTAGAGAATAGAAGTGGTTTCCCATTCCCCCTTCTGGGGGCATCCTGGGACTGTACAGCTGGCCCAAGGCCACATAGGCTAGCTCTTCTCCCAGGAGGCACAGTAGGATATTGAACTTCCAACCTCTGGCTTCACAGCCAAATACCAAGCTCACTGAGCTATGCAGCTAGCTACATCCACTTCTAGTCTCATATATATTTCAAACATGCACGTGGTTTTATCCACATTTCTTCCTTTGCCATAAAACATCAAAAGCCTTAGAAATGTGTGAATTTTCAGCTATAGATATAAGCTGTCTCATTGCTAGTTGCAGGAGGTATCAAATGAATACCTCCATGGGCAAATAAGAAATGAATAGATTTCTTTTCCTTCCCTAGCAACGAGAAATTTGGTGCAAGCAAGCTTCCTCTTGTGTTTAGACTTTGGAAAAGTGCCTTTAGGAGGCTACACCACCCAGAATCCCCTGCACTGCCCGGGGATTATGGATGTGTAAGTAACCTTCCTGAGTTCCAAACGCGTTTTTCAGAACACCATGCAGTCTACAGGGTGGCCCCCTTCTGAAGCTGACAGAGGCTGATAACTGTTCTCCAGTGTCTTTGTTCCTTTAATCCAAAGTGAAAAGGTTGAGCATTCCCTGAGTTTGGCATAAGCTGGTTTTGACTGCTTCATTTTTCATACCACCCTGTTCGTGGCCTTGTGGGAGCCTTTATTAAGAGCACATTTCTGAGCACTTGCTGCGAGACACGGAGGGTCAGTGTTCCATCAGCGCCAGCCTGCTCACGGCCGCAGTGCATGAGAATGCAATATTAAATACATTACTTGCCCGAATCTGAAATGCCGATGCTGATTAGCAGACTGGATGGAAGGTTCAAAAAAGGGGGGCAATGTTCTCCGCAGTGACTGTGTTTCTGCTCATGTAACATCCGTCGCCTCTGAACTCTCCACCTGAGTGTTTGCATCAGACGGGCGGCCAGAGTTAAGGCAAAATGCTACCCTTCCTGGAAGATTTTGCATGCTGGCAAGGGCAGTACAGCAGGAGATGTAAGGAAGAGCAAACCAAAGAACTGTCTAGTCCTCAACAACCCACAAAATATATTTTTGGACTACAATTTCCAAAATTCAGAAATTCTGTTTTCTGAGCTCTGGTCTGCTCCAGCATCCACAAGGACCAAATGGATGCATCTGAAAAGCCTACAAGCCGCAAAATCGGTGGCATAATCAAGGCAAAACTCACATGCTCAAAGACCAGGGACCTTCTGAGCCCCAGCGACAATGGCTTCATCCATCCCTCTTCCTCAGCACCCCTGCTTTCCTCCAATGAGCCCAAGGCGGCAGCATCATCCATGCCTTCCTTTGCCATCACGGCAGCCCTGCAAAGGAGATCAGACTCAGAGAAAACAGTTGGACCAAGGAAAGAGAGAGAAATGTGTGGTTTGGTGGGGAACAGAACCTAGACCTCACAAGCCTCCAGTGACAACAACACAGTCGCTTTTTAGGGTGGAGTCCTCTCAAGGCAGCCCACAAAGAGAGAAACAATACAACAAGGAGCATTAGAAGCAAGGAAAGCAACCACAACCACAAAAGAGACATTACAAACACATAGAGTCACAAAGACAGATGGGCCAAGTGAAATGAAATGTTAAAAAATTACAGTGAAATCCCAAACATGGAAAAGTTATGGTTTAGGATTACAACTGTCACCATCCCCTTACACTTGTGGATTCTGGGAGTTTTACTCAAAAAAAAAAAAAAAAGTGGCTTTTCCAAGCTTCAAACCCATAAGGGCAAACTTGTAAAACATAACTCAAAAGGCTGTGGAAAAATAGATGAGTCTTGAGGGATTGCCTGAAAGCCTCTATTAATGGGGCCTGATGGACTTCAGCTGATAATGCATCCGGAGATAAGATAATTGTTTCCTCTTTGGCTGTGTAAACTGGATAGCTTTGGATGTGTTTGCACACAGTGTGCCCTGGAGAAAATATTCTAGTATCAGTGTACAAGAAAGGCGCTCTCTTACTTTTAGAAATGTGGAGTTTTGCAAAAATTGTGTTTATAATTTGTGCAAATTACAAAAAACACAAACTCAGTTTTGCACCTTTGCTGAGATCTTGTAATGGGGCAAACAAATGCTCACTGTGTAGGTTTGTCACCTAGATTTGAGAACACATTAAGAAAAATCTTGGAAGCAGTGAGATACTTTGAAATCCATATTGCTTCCTGGCACACTAGACCAGCGCTGGAATGTACAAAGGATCTATTGGCTTTAACTGGAGGAAGTTTATACATTATTTGAGTAATTGGTACTTGGACAATTATTACCAAATCAGAGGCCAGAAGCCTATTGCTGTCTGCACAAGGTGTGTGCAATTTGCCATGACTAATTGCAGCTAATTGACAAGGTGTTAGGGTGTCTTGGTTGACAATCAGGCATATGATCAGGCATTTGACTGAGATGTGCCTTGACACCTCATTGATTAGCCACAATTACATTTAGTTCTGCAAACACCAATAGGATTCTGGTCAGAACTTGGAAACAACACATTAGATTTAACATCCTAATGTTAAATTGTTATTTCCATGTTAACAGGAAGAAAAGCCAATTGATGCAGTTAAAGAGTAAAATGAAGTTTAAACATAACATTTTAAACATTCTAATGTTACTTTCAAAATGTTATTTCTAAAAAGCTGGGCACACTTTTTTCTAGTTAGTCCCAAAGAAATGATTTTGTTTTAACATTAACATGTTAAATCTAATGAGTTATTTCCAAGCTCTGCACCAAGTAGTAGATCAAACATCCACTGATGGGGATACTGATGTGCGCGACTCAACCAAGATATTTTGGAAACAAAGATGAAGGCCAAGATGCCCCCAGCCATTCCGCATACACAAGTCACAAGACTTATGTCAAATGGTAACCGGTGATGGGAGAGCATTTTCTGCTGTATCTGAGTCTAGCAGGCTAGCTTAGTGGGCGTAGGCAATCCCCATGGCAAACATCTTGACTTTAATAGATAGAAATATTATCAAAGATGGCAGAAATGAAGTTCTTCAACAAACTGGATGTGTCAGCAGTGCCTTTGCTGAACTCCCTGAAGAAAGACACGGCAGAAAATCTGCACCCCCCTCATCTGCGTGCTGACCATCTTTTTCTGCTGACCAGCACTACTGCCCAAGATGGCTTTCTGAAATGCAGGGCTTCCAAAATTTGCCACCATATAACCAAATTAGGTGCTAAACAGCCCAAGAGGTTTGACAACAGGTGATAGTTTAGAGAAATGACCTGATTTTATGGGGCAGCTAGAACCTCTGGTTATCCAGAAATGTCTGAGGGTTGGGACTGAAGAGAATAAATCCATCTTGAAACCCAGTAGGGATAAACGTCAACGGTAAGTAACAAAAATAAACTCACTGGGGAGAGATGAGGTGACCTCTAAGAGGGTTTTAACTGACAACTCCGAGACTCCATTGAGGCTGAGTGTGTCAAGGTCTGAAGATGAAAAGAAACCTCAAAGGAGACCAGGCTGGAAGGAATGCATGAAGTTGATGCAAAGCATTTCTATAAACATACCAGGCTGAATTATTTTTCCAGGGTTCACAGGCTGGCTTCCACTGCAGAGATGAAGAAATGTTTGCTTCTGTTCGGCCTCCTTGAAGAAAAGAATAAGATATACCAGGGAAAAGATCTACAGAACAACCATCCAGATTAACTCTGCTGAAACCCATTCTCAGAAGATACAGAAGGAAGAGAAAGGCTGCACACACGTGTCCCACACCCAAAGTCAGATATCCAGTTGCAGCCTAGTGGTTAGAGCATGGGACTATGCTTCGGGAGGTCCAGGTTCTAATCCCCATTGAGCCATGAATATGAAGAAGGTGATGATCACAGGCCAGTTGTCATCTCCAAGGGTTGCTGTGACATCAAAATGGGCAGAAAGGTAGGATTTCACTGTGAGGTCATTGGAAGAAAGATGGGACAAAAATGTAGCATATATGAGTTTCAAACAGCAACATCCCTGTCTTTGCTGTCTGCAGCCACAGACCTTAAGGTACCTAACAGGCCCAGAAGAATCGTCCTGCACAACTTGAGTTCTCAGTTCCAACTTGAGGATTCCATATGTGCTCACCTGTAAAGACTGAGGATGTTGGGGTTACAGTCAGCAAGTGCAGCCCTGCTCCTCCTTCCATGCACACTTGGCAGACACCCGAACAGGACTGTTGTCTGTCTCCAGCAGTGGATAACTGCTGAGCTCTTAAGGACTTTGCATGGCAACAGACATATGAGTGCTGATGTAATCCCAGTAGAGGCAGTGTGTTGTAGTGGATAGGGGTTCACACTTGGACTCAAGAGACTTGGGTTCAAATAGTGCTCATCCATGGAAACTCAGGGGTATGTGTTTGTGTTGATGATATACCTTCCCTTCAACCTCTCATATACCTCAAAAATCCTATTGAGGGTCACCGTATGTTGGGAATAACTTGACAATGTGTAACAACAAATGTTATCTTAGGGGTCATGGAAATGGAACCTGCAAGCCGGTAAGCAATGGCCTATGTCCATCCGCACTCAATGAGAGCTCTCCATGTGATCTGCTTACCTCAACCAACGTGTTATGTGAACCTGTGAGTTACCTATTCCTGCAATAAAGGTGGGCCACTGTCCAACTCTTTGGCACAATTATGCTGAAGAATTCCAGGAGTCGCAGTCCAAAAATGTCTATAGAGCCACCATTGCCCATGCTGACCTACTGTGACTCCATCTGATGTGAACTGTACCTACTATGTCTATCCTCATAACCCAGATTCCTCTGGAGCATGTCCTAGATACTCACAAAATGGAATGCTGTGGCTTGACCCTAGAAGCTTCTGAAGTCCTGGAGCTGATCTTGTCTAACTCAGGAATGCTACACAAAGAAGTCCAGCTGAAGTGTCTAAATAGACTTAGTCCTGAATGCTAAACATGCTTGTTTTATTGTTTGTATTTCAGTAAATAGCAAAGTGGGAGGCATTTTCCCCCCTTGATCATGGATGGCCTCACCAAATGAAAGAGTGTTGAGTTGTGCATAGTCTTTGGCTCAGCCTCTGCCTTCCACAGGAGCTCTCCCAGGTCCTGAAGTACAGGTTGCTCAAGGCCTTTGCCTTAACACCCTTTTAGAGCTTGGGCATTTTACTTTGTGCCTCTTGCTCCCAGCATCCAGGGATCAGCGCCGCTACAGGAAGAGGTTGGAAAAATGACTTCCCAACTGTGGGACCTCAGATATCCTCAGACTACAACTCCCAGAAGCCCTAGTTGGAACAGACAATGATCAGGGAATGGTAATCCAACAACACTGGAACCCCCCCCCCCCAAGTTTAGGAACCTGTGCTTTGCAACAGAGAGGTCATTGCTTTACCAGTTTGAAGGTTGCATGCTTGCTGTTGCTTTTTAAAGTTTTTGACTTTAGTTTTTAGGTCCTATTCCACTGAGAACCATATATTGGTATGTGTAGCTAGATAGGTCTACAGCTTTTTGCTTTCTGCCTGTTGTATTTCTCTCTACATTATTCTGGTTCTTCATCTATTTTATTTCCTATCCCCTGACGCCTTGTAAATAAACCTGCCTCCTAACAGTTCCTGTGAGTGCATGTTTTTTCAAACAGATCTAACATTTTGCCTCTTGATTCTTTGCTGTTATTTGAAGATTTCTGGCCTGTGTCACAGGGAATACAAGATTTGACCCTTGCTTCCTCAAACTCTCCGAGACATTCTGAAAGCTCTTGGGGTCTCCTGGCCCAGGCTGGAATAGAACTAGGTTGGCAATGATCTACTTTGAAGGTGTGGTATTTGATGCCAGGATCAGGAGGGGTTGGTGACTTGGATATTGGGTGTTATTGTTGAATCCACACTTTAAAGGAGCTGACTAAGGTGCTGAACCCATTTTGCAGATAGGGTTGAGCAACTTGTATGGCTTCTATAAAGTTGGGGCTAAAAACCAGAATGGATACACCTGCCCACCACATAATCTATGTCATTGGCCTCCATTGCCAGGAAATATCTTCTCATCACCCTTGATCCTTTTAATTTGTTTCCTAGGTTAAAAAAACAAAACAAAACAAAAAGAATAACCAGCCTGTCTTTTACTCCTGCAAATCCCAGCTTGCACAGGAAGTCGGAGGCTGTAGCAGAGCAGGCTTATTCCCTGCAGCCCCTGCCAAACTCTCTATGGTGTTAAAGAAGCAGAAATGCCAGCTGAGTAGAAGACAGTCTGCTGATTGAATATTTGCATATGGTAAGGAGAAAGGAAAAAAGATAGCTTTTCCCCAAGAATGATCATCAAGAGGAGAGGCGGGGAGGGAATGAGTGTGGGAGAGAAGTTGGAAGATAAAAAAAATCAAACTGGAACAAGAGGAAATGTCCGCTGGACAGGGCTTTTTGCTTCTTCTCCAAAAGAGCACAAGGGGAAGGATCTGGCACTGTTCAGTCTTTCCACTATCCATGGCTGAGCAGAGTCATAGGCCAGAACCAGGAAACTTTGGCAAGGAAGATGCATTTCTGTGCAAGGAAATCTGGAAGAGCACCTTGCTAATCAACCCTAGATTCTGAAGTAAAGCCTAGAGGACAGTGGAAAGTTCAGGGAGGGCAAAGCAATACTTAAAACAACAACACAGCAGAATATTAATGCAACCAAAAAGTTTCAGAGCATACCCTGGAAGAAAAGTGGAAATGATGCAATGAGGGTGCTGAAGATTGAAAGATTTTGTTTTTTAAATGCTGGAGGTTTAGAATCAAATATACAAAGAGGCTGAAAAGATGAGCTACACTATCTTAACCAGCATCAATTGCAAAAACCTTGCCCATCTCTGGAGAACAACGCAGTTTATCCAGGTGAATAATCACAGTCATGCAAGTTTCTTGGCAACTGGTGCTTAGGTTGTCCAGATGCAGAGAAATAGGGGGGCTTGGTGTGCTCAGAGATGGCGTTTGTCAAAATTGGTACACCTGCTGAAATACCAGTGCTTAACTGGCCATGATGGCTGGAGAATTCTGGGAGTTGTAGTCCAAAAAAAAAAAAAGTCTATGCTGTGTGAAATCACTTGTACTATGCACAACGAAACAACAGGCATGGAAGTCTTCTCCCCCCATCTGTCCACTAGGGGGCATTGTGTCCAGCCTGACTCTCTGCCTCCCATTCATTTCCAAGTTCAGGAAGAATGCTTATCTGAAGGATGAACAACAAATGGAAAGGATCTGATTGTCGTGAGTTCCAAGAGATGAGCTGATCATTCTATCAGAGAGGTATAGCTTGGTAGGACATGGGTTTTGCATGCAGAAGGTCCTATTACTGGATGAGATTGTTTGCTTTCCCCCAATCTTAACTTAGGTTTATGTATCCGGCTGCCAGAGGTTGGGAGTTCAATTCCCCACTGCGCCTCTTGGGAGAACAGCCAGCCTGTGCAGCCTTGGGCAGTCCCAGGGCACCCTCAGAAGAGGGAATGGTACACCACTTCTGAGTATTCTCTACGTGGAAAATGCAGGAAAGGGTCACCATAAGTCAGAATTGACTTGACGGCACATGATCAAAGACGCTACCAACATAGTGCCCCCTTCCATCTCATGCATAATGTTCTCAGAAATTAGGAGGATGTCTAGATTTTACTTCATTTTTTCATTATGCGATTATAATGTTGGTACTCCAAGGATCATCTAGTCTGAACCCCAACTCACGTAGGAAAACTATGGACTACAGCATCTCTAACTGGATATTCAACCTCTTTTCCAAAACTCCAGCAAAGAAGGATCCACCACTTTTGAGGCAGGCTGCTTTCTTGTCTCACCATCAGGAAGTTCTTTCTAAAGTTTAGTCAAAAGCTTCTTTCTTGTAATTTGAGTCTATTTGTTCTGCTCTTTCACTTTAGAGTAGCTTCAAGTACACTTGCTCCATCTTCTACATGACACCCTCTGAAATATTTGAAGATGGCTATAATATAATTTTGCAATCTTCTCTTCTCCAGGCTAAGCACATCCAGCTTCTTCAACTCTTCCTCATAGAGCTTGATTCTGAAACCCTTTATTGTCCTCTGGATGCATTCCTGCTTCTCAATATCCTTCTTAAATTGTGGCGGTGCCCAGACAGGATTGCCGGTGAGGTCTGATCAGAGCAAGACAGAACAACACCATTAACGTCCTTGAACTGAACATTATACTTCTCTAGACACACACTAGAATAACATTAAGTTTGTACACCAGAGTACAACAAACCATTTGCCATGTTGAGCAAAGCTATGAACACCTTTTATTCTTCCCTAGTCTGGGGTGGGCAATTTGTGATTCTCCATGTGCTGGACCACAGCTTCCATCATCCCTCACTGTTAGTCATGCTGATGGGAGTTGCAATCCAACAACTTTGGAAAGACCATGCAAATTGCTTGCCCATTCTAGACATCAATTCCAGCCAAAGGCAGCCACAACATGGAACAGCCAGGTGGAGGAGAAGCAGAGCCAGGAGGACCTCTCCTGTCCACCACATGGCTCTGTTCCATGTTTCATCCTAGGGAAAAGAAAAGGAGATTGTCTTTTGGATTTTTCTGGAGGCATCTTGGAAATGGAAGAGGGAAGGATGCTACCATAGGCAAAAATAGCCAAGGCACAAAAGAAGGCAGCAAAGATTTAGACAGAAGAGTGTGTTTTTGCTTTTTTTGTATGGATATCATCACCACCATCATCATCTTAGAGCTGCAGAGCTGGAAGGGACCCTGTGGACCATTAAGCCCAGCTCCTGTTAAGGAAGCTCAGTGGGGAATTGAACTCCCAACCTCTGGTTCTGCAGCCAGAGATCTAAGCCACTGAGCTATCCAGCATGTGCTAATACACGGTACTATTTAAGACTAGATCCTCTTTGGAACGTAGAAAAGTTGTGTTCTGTAAGTACACTTACCAGAGCCCCTTTCCCAGCCAGCATTTCCTGTTAAGGTCATAGGGGATTCCGGAGGCCGTTGTCCAAAAGCATCATCATTCCTATTTTTGGTCAAGAATCATTCTGGCTGGGGGAAAAAGAGAGAGAACAATTTCATCTAATACTTCTCTTTCCTCTGGGCCTCTAAAAATTGCTAATCTGGACTGGTTGGTATTGGAAATCATTGTGCACTTGAAAAAAATGGTTGAGTTAGAAGAGAGTGGACTGCTGGGATGAGGCTGATGTCTTTCCCCCTCGATTGCTCCCGGTGGACTGATGCAGCTGGTAGGAATGAATCCTACCTGCTAAGAAGCTCTAATTCCTGTACATCATGAAACAAAATTACAATAATCAAGTCACTCCGGAATAGACTTATACCGGCAATAAATCTTCCGGCTAAGGCAAGGCGATAGCCCGTTCCAGGCATCTCATGAACAGCTTCCGACTTGCAAGCCCACGAGAGGCGTGTAGGCTAATAAAAGGTTTGTCATAATTATACAGGCAGGCGAACGTGAATTTCATCCTCCTCGTGATAAGGCAGGCCTTGCTGTGCAAGCCATTCAGGATGCCGAGCGAGCGAGCGCAGGGCCCCGAATCCCAGCTGTCATTGTCTGGCAGAGAGGGGAGTGGAACAGCCTTGGCCCCAGGCAAAACCCGCCAGTCAGAGTCAGCGGAAAACATTTTGCCAGGCTCCAGATTAGCTCGCTTTCAGAAAAAAAAAAGGAGAAGGAGTCATGCAGTCACAGCACCAGGAAAAGCACGGAAGGAGGCGGAAATGAGCATAATTATTCCAAGACTATTATGCAGATTACTTCAGAGAGCACAAGAGAGAGAGAGAAAGAGAGAGAGCCGGAGAGATTATTTGCTCCCTTGCTCTCTGCTTTGACATTTGTAGAGCAGGAGAAGCCCAACTGCTGGTACTGCTTTTCCTCCTTTAGTTTTCTCCGGTTGGTATCTGTGCCTTTCCTGTAAGACTGCCAGCAAAGTGGTTTGGTTGACGGGGCCGCTTTAGATGGGGAGGAGTTGGGAACAGCAGGGCAAAACAAGCATCAAGGATGGGCTGACTGGCTGAAGATGTTTGGCTTCCTGAAGTGAAAGACAAAACCATATCATATACAGATACTGGTTGGACTGTTTGATTATACCAGCAATGGAGTAGCATCATTCTGCCACACTAGAGAGCAGCAGACCCATTTGAGGGAATAGCACAGAGCATTATGGGTATTATGTGTCACTGGCATGTAGCAAAGTGATATGAGCATGGATGGGAGCTGGACAGGGATAAGGCAGAAAAATCACGTTGCCTTCCTTCTTGTTCCCTTTCTTTTCCAGGTCTATATGTGGATCACTATTCTTAGGCTTCCTTCCTTCCTCCTTCTTTCTCTGAGTCAGTTCCTGTTTCTTTTTCTCCTCGCTAGAATGTGCTAGGCTGCACATGGCTTTTCCGTATGGGTTGTTGAGCACACCTGCACATATGGAAAACAGCTTTAGAGAGTTCAGTAAAGAAGTTTAGCAAATCTGTCCTCTTGTCCTGTCTCTCAAAATTTCCTTTCCACCCCCAAATTCCAGTTTCCAGAAGCATGATACTTTGACTGTATTTCCTCGAATCTGGTGGAAACACTGGAATTATGTATTGCGTCATTTGGGGATACAGGTGTTCGTCATGACAACCATGACCCCCTCTTCTAGGAATATTTAAAAAACAGTTGATTCATATCAACAGATCACTCAAAACTAGGAGAGAAGCAAAGGGAGGTTTATAACAACAACAACAACAAAAAAACCACAATGAATTCAGACTAACAGTGTATAAGACTGAAGAATTCCCCCAAGCCATGTTTACGTTTAGCTCCTGGCCAATCAGAATGAAAGGCTGAAAACCACCTGAGGTGGTTGTCAGAAGAATAAAAGGAAGCTTGAGGTTATAGATTTTTTTTAGGGTTATAGCTTTGTGAGGGGCTGTCTGGATAGCTCAGTGAGTTGGATGTATGGCTGTGGAGCCAGAGTCTGGGAGTTCAGTTCTTACTGTGCATCCCAGAAGAGCCAGCCTGCGTGGCCTTGGGCAAGCTGCACAGTCCTGGGGCGCCCCTAGAGGAAGGGAATGGTAAAGCACTTCTGTCTATCTAGAAAACGCTTGAAAGGAAATGTTGACAGACAGGGCAAGAGGATAGGTTGGCTAAACCTCTTTACTGAACTCCCTAAAGCTGGTTTCCATATGTACAAGTGTGCTCAGCAACCCATATGGAGAATAGATTTAATGGCACACTATTATTATTATTCAGAAATATCAGGCACGGTCAATTCAAATTATTAAAACATTGACTGGTAATATAAAACAGATACAAGTTTTAACCCAAACCCTAAGTATCTGTTAAATATCAGCACAGTATGTATTCTGTTCCTAATATTGCAGGGTTTTTTGGGGTTTGTTTTTTTGTAGCTCTGATGGTATTATTTCTGAGATCTGCAACAGCTTATAATGCTGTGTGAAATTTCTTGATATTGTTTCCAAAGCCCCAATGACTGTGGGAACTACTGAAGTGTGTTTCATCCACAAATGCGATGTTTTGATTGCCAGGTCTATGTATTTGGTTAGTTTTTCCAGTTCTTTATTTTCAACTCTGGCATCTCTTGGATTTGCAATGTCAATGATCCAGACATTTCTTAATTCTATTACTACTAAGTCTGGTGTGTTATGTTCAAGGTGTCTACCAGATGGGATCCAGAAATCCTACCAGACTTCGGGAAGTGACTTCAGAGGTAGGAGATAAGCCAAAGAGTACTAAACTATATATAAGCTAAAAGAAAAGGATAGGGACACATTTGAGTTGCCTGTTGCCCCCCCCCCCACACACACACACACGTGCTGTGTTCCAGAAGTAATGAGATGGGGATTTGAGCTGTTTGACTTCAGAGCCTCTTTCTAGCTCTGTCAGTCTATGCTTGCAAGGCCACAGGAGACAAAGAAGGACAGAAACCTAGAGAAGGCCTGTTGCTGAGCAGCAAAACTCCTCCAGGCAGTTCTGGTTTTCTGCCACAATTCAGTAATCAGGTACCTTTTCTTTCTGTACTAGATGCTTTGACCTTTTTAGAGCTTGGCTTTTCTGCCCTTGTAGAGCTGTCTGGAGACTGAAAACATTGTCTTCTTGGAGTACAGCTTCCAGAATCTCTCACTTACCATGGGCACTGTTGTCTGTGGGAGGAGTATATTCCAAAAAAGTAACTTTTTTCAAGCATTGGGTCTTACCCTGCCATTGGGCACAGAAAGATGGTGGCTATTATCCTGTTGTGTAGCTCTGCCTGTACAACAGGAGTGGTATCACTGGCACCAGAAGATTGCCACTAATTAGAGATTCCTTTTTCAGCTTCAGAGTGTGCATGACTTTGTACCATTGTGTGTGAATCACCTACAAGCCCAAATCAAAAAGGAACTCTTCAGTTAGTGGCAGTCGACTGCAGCAGGGCATGTCTCTCTCACTGTGCAGGTGGAACTGCACCAAAGGATACTACTGGCCATGATCGTAAAAGCACAGCATAATGGTTAGTTATTTTTATGACATTCTGGAGAGAGCAAGAGATGTTGACAGGAGTTCTGGAAGTATCTTTCAGGTATCTCCAGTGGAGAAGCAGCATTGCTGAGTATCAACCCCTTTCTTTTTCTGTATCAATAGCTCTGTATCAGGGTCACATATGCTTGTACGAAAGGAACACAACGTGTTGTACTGTACAAAATTCTCTTCCCTCCATGCAGTATTAACAATCATAAGAAGAAGAGCATGCCTGAACTTTACTAGCCCTCACCTCTGACATTCACAAGCCAGATGCTGCTTTGATTCTAAAGGACAAAACAAACAGGAGCGGGGAAGAACTTTCCCGTATGGTCAGGAGAGGCTCTCCTGGAAAGATCTCAGACTCTTGGTCCATCTTCGAGGAAAGTCACCCATGGATTCCCAGTGGTCCTTTGAAGGATCATAGAATGCAAAACAAGGCATCGTTCTTCTCCAAGACGGGACTTTTTAATGTATTGGACTACAACTCCCATCTCCCCACCCTGTTTATCTAGGTGGTTGGGGATCAGGGGAGCTGCAATCAGACACATCCGGGGTCCTGTAATGTGGCAGGCTGTTATAAACATTCATATTTCATACCGATCCAATATCTTGGCTGCTCCAGTTTTCTGACCGAGAAGGTTGAAAGTGGAAAAAGGATGAAAGGACTTAACGAAACTGGGGCAGTGCAGTTTTGTCCGTTGAGCAAGAGGGAGAGCGTCAAGGCAGAGCAACTGCAATGATTCTGACTGGCTGTGTGGGGCCGTTTTGGCCTCGGGCCTCTCGATCCACCTGCTCCAAAACTCCCTATGGAGCCGTGATCGGGTGTGTGCAGCTGTCACATGGTGCTGAGTTGGTTAACTGCAAGATGGGTGAGATGCAGGGGGGGGGGGGGATGCAGCAACCGATCCACTGGCACAACGTGCCTGGTAGGCGTGACACCGGTGGATTCTCAAACTGGTTTGCTGAATTTAGAAGCGGCTTTCTTGCAGCAGTGGAACCATAAATCGATGGAAATAAAATAAAATAAATTTATTCATGTATTTATTTAAAATGTTTTTACCCTGCCTTTCTCCTTAAAGAAGGAGACTTACATCACTAAAAAGACAACATTTAAAAGGTAAAAACATGCAGGAATCACTCGTATGTCCCAGTTTCAAAGAGAGAAAGAGAGAGGGTAGCCCAGGCACTGGACCAAAAAGGTCCAGCTTGGGGCGCAGGGCAGGGCTGGGCTGGTTTGTGATCTCCTGGGCATCGTCTGATCAGTGGGAAATCGCTCGCACGAGGTTGTGCAGTAAGTGGTCTGAAAGCTGTGCCTCCGTCTGATCGCCCTCGACTTCTCTGCCCTTTTCCCCACCCAGACGAGAGTGCTCCCAGTCTTTGCAGCAGCCCCCCTCCCCGACACCGTAGGATCTGAAGCAAAGGGCAAGGCAGCCCCTTCTCGTGAGCAAGATCCCACGGGCCGCAAAAAAACATGGACAAACCAGTCCATGCAAACACGTGGCTAACATTTTACAAGTTGATTCTTTGCTCTGAAACATGCATATTTCTTTCCACAGACCTGCGCAAACATTTCTAAAACAGACTGTTTAGAAATTTAAGACACACACACACACACACACACACAGAGGCACATCATAATTAGGCACATCAATAACTAGAACAAAGGGTTCTTCTAAGACATATGAGCTGATCACATTTTCTACAGCTCCTAAGAATGCACATACTGGATGATACAGGAAGTCCTTCCCGCTGGCAGAATTAAAATGGATTTGCTGGGGAGATGAGTGCCAAACGTTCAGGGCTGACCGGAAATATTCTACATTCCTTTTGCATTTTAAAAATGTTCTTTAAAAATTGATTTCTCCTTCGCCTGTCCACAGTTTACAATTTGCATTTCAAGCCATTTGAAATATTTAAATATATTATGAAATGTAGTTCAATTATTTAGAAGATCATTAAAATGTGCATAAAAATTATGTCAGGCCAGGGAAATAGGTCCCCCTCCAAAGGAAAAATCTTTCCCTCAAATCAGGGGGAGGTGGGAAGTTAACCCGAATGCTGATATTTTAATGGCTGTCATTTGCCTCTGAAAACATACTGGTTCACAGACAGCTGGAGAACATATGTTGTCTTAAGACCAGCAGCTACGTGTGATTTCATGGATTGTTTTCAAGAAGAGGAGAAACTTCTATCACTAAAGGCTCATTTATACATGCAAGATATTGGTCCTCATTAAATGATGAGCTGGTCTGATGAGGTGGCAATTATCATGGGTAGAAGGCTCTTGGGTTTCTCCTGTGAACTAAAAAGCAGCATGCTAGTACATCCAACGGGGCCTAAGAAGACTCAATCTCACCTGAGGCATGGCTCACTTGATGACCTCGGGCAAGCCATCGGTTCTCAGCCAAATTTACCTTACAAGGGGCTTATGAGGATAAAATTGGAGCAGAGGAGCATGTGGAAAGAAACATGGGGCAAAATAAATCTAAGACAAGAGATAAAAACACAAAAATCCAGATCTTTTCCCATTGCTCTTTGGAAATGAAGACAGAACTGTTCTTAGGTTTCTGCAGAAGCTTAGAAATACATGGTTATGATTGCTGGTCAGCCATTCTATTGCTAAGCAGATTTACCAGACAACAACCCACAGTGGGAGTTAATTTTTTTAATATATATTTTTATTAGAGTAAACACAAAGATTAGAAACTCACCAAAACAAAAATCAAGAAGTAACATACATAAAAACCAAATCTAAACATCCTAGATCTTGCACATACCATTCAGTGTGTTCGTCCCCCCCCCCTTCCCTTTACGGAGCCCTGTTCCCCTTCCAAAAATACATTGACTCTTGTGGAGGTACACAACCCTTAATTGAAGGACACAAATGGAACCTGCAACAAAATGGTGCAGTGGGAAGTGCTTCTATTCAGGTTAGTTCAGTCCATTCCCTCCCCTCCCCAGTTCTGATGGCTGAGTGCCTGGTTCTACCCATTCTATAGTTAACTCCACTAGCCACCTGCTGCTTCCAGTCCCAAACTGGGCCCAAGTTCCTGTCACTGGGCTACAGGCTGTAGTTGCGATCTAGTTTTTCCCACTGACACCCTTAGAGAAGGGCCAGTATTGCGGAGCCATTGAAGGCTCCCGTGCCCCCCGAGCTTGTCCTGATTCCAGCGCTCCTTCTGCCACTTCCGTTGCCAGTGCCTCCCCTGCATCAGGGTTGGGCTGGGGTGCCCAGCAAGTCATCACAGTTTCCAGGGGTTTGGCAGAGTTGGTGAAGAGCAGCATGCCTGCCTTTTGTCTATGCAGGCCGGAACTGCACCCGTTCTCCACGCCAGGAGACCTCCAGTGGCTGGACTTCCCCAAGTGGGCACAAAAGATGGGCACCAGTTCTTTTGCAGCCTCTGAGCCTGTTTCCCCCCCTCCTCCTCCTTCCTCCTCCTTTAAGCCTGGGTCCCACCAACCTGGCCCGGCCCATGCCCCATCCTGCAGTAGCAGACCACCAGCTTCGGCTGTCTTCTTCTCACCCAGGATTCCCTCGCACCTTGGCCTTCTTCGGGTCTCCGTGAAGTCTGCTTGGGTGCGTGGGGCCAGAGCAGACCACCCACCAGGGACAGCTGGAAAATCCCCTTCACAGTTGCCTCTGGCCTGCATTTTTAAAAATCACCTTTTAAAATGTGTAGTTTTGGAAGAAGTAGCCGTGTTCGTCTGTGCAAGCATGTCGGGCAAAATCCAAAGAAGCAAAACAAAACAAAACAAAGACAAAAATGTTGTGGCACCTTAAAGACTAACCATTCTGTTTTAATATACGCTTCCACAAGACACGCCCACTTCATCAGACATGAAGAGACGGAATGAAATCAGTTATTAAACCATTAAATCTATGTATATACATTTCATTGCACATGACTTTGTGGGCTCTGTGGACAGATACACCATGTGTAAATCATTGTAATAAATAAATAAACTGTCTGCAAAAACTTATGTTTGGACCCCTGGCAAGAATGATCTGTGCCTTACCTAAGCAGAATAAGAAAGTATCAGTGAAGGGGGTGGCAGAATCAGAGAAAAGGGTAGCTGCTACCCACCACGGGCATTGCTCCTTGTCCTCAACAAATCCCCCTCTGGATGCTCAACATGCGTATCATTGAAGAAATTTGCTGGCACATTTCTTTTAACAAGAAAGCCGAATGGGCTATTAATCTGGTTATCTTCTGATTAAAAGAACCCTTTTCTTTGCCCACAAAGGCTCACGATGACTTGAGAAGAAGCCATTGGCACTTTGCTATGTGTGTCAAGCAAAAAACTTTGAAAACGAGAGCCCTGAAGCCTTTTATTATTCATCGCTGCAGCGTAGGTGAGAAGGTATGAGTGGCAATTCCGTTTCTTTCGCAATAAGCCTATCAGAAATAAGATGAGATTATATTTTAACTTCCCAAAGTGGAAAAATTCTGCACAGTTTAATCCATTGCAGCAAAGCTATTGGATAAATTTGGGGCACTGCCATGATTGGTATTTGACATGTATCTTTATTTAAGGGAATCAAACTCAAAAGCAAGCAAGAGGGAAATGGAATAAAAGCTGAAATCACATCTTCCCATCAACCATGACTGGAGCCAAGAGATGTTTTCAGGGCAGCCCAGGCCAGATTGTGGATGAGAACATACTAGAAACGAATACGCCAGTTTGCTTGCCTTATTTACACTTTCAAATCTAGGAAATAAGAAAACTAGAGGGTAGAATTCGTTTGAAGATTTATGCAGGCAGCAATTTAAATGCATATGCCCTGGCAAATTGCCACCAACTAATGAGATGCTGGTCACATTATAAGACATGCATGACTGCTCAGGTGTGCACCTAGTACTGTAACTGCCGAGTTGTTCTGCGTTCTGCGTTGTCAAGTCAGAACCGACTTATGGTGACCCTAATAGGGCTTTCAAGGTAAGTAGGATATTTTAAGGAGTGGTTTTACCAGTTCCACTCCCCCAGCCAGTTTCCATGGCCCAGCAGGGATTCGAACCCTGTTCTCCAGAGTCCTAATCTGTCACTTTATCCACTACACCACTGGGAATGCCATGAGTTGTAAGTTATCAGCAGTTTGTTGCAGTCAGTTTTAAGTCACACACATGTAAACCACCAGCACAATTTGGGGTAGTATTTATTAGAGAAATACAGAGAAAAGGTTCTGGCTAACTAAGTGGGAGATTCAGGGAGACAGTGGTTGCCCTCTCACTGTTCACAAACCAAGAGAAGATGTTTCTCAGCCCTCTCTCAGAGCGGATCAAGAAGGAAATGTGAGAAGGAAATGTTGCAGGCAACCCTAGGTTGAAGGACGTTTAGCACAGGCCAAAGCAGGCAAAAGAAAGTCCAGGAAACTTGAGAGGGTCTCTGCCCCAAACCCTTGCAAAGACATGCATCTTTTTCAGTATCAGCTGCGTTGCACCCTCTCATTTCCGATACAAATAATCTTGGTGCTTTGACCCTCAGGGCTCAGGTTCCACTACATCACTAACTTCAAGATCACGTGTTCTCCATCCTTGCCTTAAGATTAGAGTTCAGAAACCGTACTTGTTTGGTCTACCACTTGCAGAATTGTCCAGCCATCATGCCAGTTGTTTTGCTACTTCTTCCTTCCTTAACCATGTGGACATATAGTCCCACTGATAGGAAAATTCTGGGAGTTGTGGTCCCAAAAGAAAGACTTCCAAGCTCTGTTTAAGATGCATCTGTAAAAAAAGTCCCTGCTTCAGAAATCTAGCTAACGACTCACGGGTTGTTCTTGCTTCCTTCAAAGATTAACCATTCTTTTGATGGTTCAATACCTGAGAAAACAGGAACAACACCATTTTCAACTACCTACAGTTCCAAGAAACAGGTGCACAATTTGTACACATGTGATTGTTTCATTCTCTACCCATTGTATCCTGAAAACTAATTTTCCATGCCACATGGATAGTTTGGTGTGTTGCCCATTTGTGTCCTCATTCTTATGCTTATGATTGGAGCACCGAGAAAGAATGAAGGAAAATAGCAAGGCAGTCAAACAAGGGGGAAAGATTTATTCCAAGCTTTTCTTCACTGTGGATTTCTCAGGCTGTCCTCAGAGTCCTTTGTAATTAAAGAGCAGCCAATGGCTCCGTTTATTGTTAATAATAAAGTAAGATTTTAGACTCAAAGTTTTTTTTAAAATTACTATGCAGTATCTTCCTCAAACCCTCAGACCAAGTTTTATGCAGGCATTTTGCTGTGATAGTGCATATACTAATAGGACAGTAAGTAAGTAAGTAAGTAAGTAAAAGTGGCTCATAAATCTGCCACATTGTGACTGGACTGGGGTTTGTTTAGATTTACTTTTGCTTAGGGTGGCAAGGGATGTTTGGATGCTACTTGAGGATGTGCGCAGAGATAAATTAGCTCATTGCTTGCTGATCTTTGCTTTTCATTATTGGAATAGTAAACTTTACAAGGGACTGACTGCAGCAGTCAGAACTGGGAACTTTACGATGGCCCTTAAGGTGCTGCTTAACTTCGGCTCTCATTAGCTCCAGTGATGAACAGCTGCATCATTTGTAAATCACCATTTGCAACTGGAATAGGGAATGTGTGAGCATGCAGTTGTGGTCGGACTGCAGTTCCTGCATACTATTCCTGAATAGTAAGTTAGCCAGGGGGTGATAGAGATTGTAGTCCAAAAACATATGACAAGCCACATGCTTCCCATCCTGATTTAATGACTTACTGTGCAACTTATACATGTCCATGTTATTGTAAAGTGTTTCATGGTGGTTTGGTCCTGAAAGGGCATCAAGATGCTTTGGCTTTACAAAAGACCTCCTCCTGGTTGGACACTGCTCAAACCTATTTGGATCAACACAGTGGCCTTCATTTTGGGACTGACCTTAATGCTATTGGGACTATGATGATGAGTGCCTGCATCTCTGTATGTCTACCATTATGCTACTGCTCAGTGCTGAGCCCTACACAGCAGAGTCTAATTAGGAAGGTTGGGTCAAGAATTGCTGAGTGATCATATCAGAATTCAAAAAAGAACTTGGCCACTATTGCCAAGGGCTGGAGGCCAGAAGAGGTTGCAGAGTTTCTGCCAAGATTTTCTTCTTCTATAGTTTGGTATTGCTGTCATCTGCTAGCTTGAGTTCACCTGAAGGATGGATTGATTATCTATCTATCTATCTATCTATCTATCTATCTATCTATCTATCTATCTATCTATCTATCTATCTATCTATCTATCTATCTATCTATCTATCTATCTAATATACTGCCCCATAGTGCTTGGAGCACTCTTTGTGTGGCTTACAATATAATTAGACAAGCAAACTGGGTACTCATTTTACTGAACTCGGAAGGATGGAAGGCTGCATGAACCTTGAGCCGGTTACCTATTTAATGATGGGAAAAGTTACTCCCAAAGGCCAGACCAACACTCTTAACTGCACACCATCCTGAAAGCACCAATCTTATCTGATTTCAGAAGGGAAAAAAAAGTTTGTGCTTGGATGGATGACCCCCCCCCCCCCAGGGAATCCCAGGAAAGAGTCCTGCTGGAAAGAGCCCTGGAGAATTGCTGCCAGTCAGAGTTTATAATACTGGAATGAATAGATCACCGTCCTGATTGGATAGAAGGCTGCTCCCTATGTTTTTATGTCCTGTGGGAGAAGAGTCGAATTAGATGAGGTTGGCAATACCTCCTGCTGCTTCTGCTGGGGGCGGGATGGCTTTCTGCACCCAAGTTCTACCCAAACAAGATGACTGCCTGCCTATCATTGGAAATATCTGCATGAAAGCGGCAGGAATCTCATGGGAGACCGATGAGATCTATGGATCTGTTACCTAGTGTGACCTAAGCCCCACTCACATGAGACCTACGTTCCCAGCTCAGTGTGGCTGTTATGCAGACTTCTAAGTGTGGCTTGAATGACAGACTTCTAATTATGTGCCATCAAGTCAATGGATGGCACATGCAACCCCTTCCACAGTTTTCCAGGTAGTGAGTACTCAGAAGGAGTTTACCATTCCTTTCTCCCTGAGACTCCCTGGGGCTGCCCAGCTTGCCCAGGGCCACACAGGCTGGCTCTACTCATAGGAGACCCAGCGGGGAATTGAACTCCCAAGATCCAGGGCTCGCGTGTCTTTTTCTCACGGAAGTTTATGTGACCAATTTATTTGGCACCAGGCGAGTTTGCATAAGAGTCTTCCAGCTGCCACGACGCGTCTTTTCTGGAGATCGTAAGGATGAGGGCGGCGTCGGCGGCGTCTTCTTCTTCTTCCTCCTCTTCCTTCCCCGCCTCCGAAGCCGCGCCGAGTCAAGGGCCGCCCTTTTCCACGCCGAAGTCTCCCGCTCCGCTCCGGCTCCGGGGCGGGCTCTGGCGGCCCACCGCGGCCGCAGCGGCCTCCTCTTCTCCCGCCGCCTCGCGAGGGCCCTCTGGCGGCGGCGGCTCGCCCTCGCTCCTCCGCCCCAGCACGTGGAGGGCGGCCCCTCGGCCGGCCCCGCGCTTGCCATTGTCCGCCGGCCCGTCGGTGCGCGCCGTGCGCTTTTCCGCCCGGAGGACGCCCCGGGCCAAGAGGCGGCAGAAGAGGCGTGCGCGGCGCTGGCTCCGGCTGGCTGGCTGGCTGGCTTCCTGGAGCTTTCCCCGCCTGCCTCCTCCCCTCTCCCGGGCCGGCCTCGCCTCCCTCCCTCCCTCTCGCCCGCCCGCCCGCCCGCTCGCTTCCCTCCCCGGCCGAGAGCTCCGCCGCGCTCTCCGCCGCGTCCGGCGCCGGCTCCTCCTCCTCCTCCTCCTCTCCGCGCCTCCAGCCAAGATGACAGCCGGGCGGCGGCGGCGGCGGCGGGCGGGCGGGCGGCGGAGGCGCGGCGCTTCCTCGCACCGGCTGGTACGTAGCGCCCGGCCAGGCCGGCCCACCGACCGAGCGAGCGACCCGCCGGGACGGGCTCGGGGAAGGCGGCGGGCGCGGCCGGAGCCACCGCCCCGACGAGAGGGCCCGCGCCGTGCCGGCGGGAGAGGCGGCCTCTGCGCTCCCGCCGCCGCCGCCGCCGCCGCGTCCCCCCTTGGGGCTCCCGCCGGTGGCCGCTCGGCGCACGGACGGGGCTGGGAGGGTGGGTGGGTGGGTGGGGGTCCTATGGCAGGGATGGGAGGGGCTTTGAGCGCTTCTGCCCGGGCTGGAAGGGGTTAATGCCAGGAGGGAGGGAGGGAAGGAAGGAAGGAAGGAAGGGGGGGCGATCAACTCTCAGAAGGGCTGAGTGAGAGTACCTAATTTCGGATGGGCAGAGGTGGGGGGACCGAAGGGGTTAACGGCGGGGGCGGCTGTTTCAAGGAAGTGTGTGTGTGTGTGTGTGTGTGTTTTAGGGGACTGCTGCTTTTCCCATGCCCAAGAATGTGGGGTTGGAGGGCTCGCAGGTCCCTCCCTCCCTCCCATCTTTGGCAAGGGGGAGCTCTTTTACACCCACCCACCCCCTCTCGCTCTCCAAGCCTGGCACGTTTCCTTCTTGTTTTGCTGGCAAGGACCTCAGGTGGAAGGCAGCCTCTTCCCTGGGCCAGGGCAGATCTTTTGCAGGGGCGAACATGTATACCCGTGTGTGAGGCGAGGGGACAGAGGCTGGACATGCGGCATAGTTGACCCAGGGATCCTCTCAAGGGATCCTCTCTCTCTCCCCCCCCCCCCCCGCCCCCATCATTCTTCCACTTCTCCATGCCCAGGTGTTCCTCCCAGCTGCAGGTTTGAGTCTTGTGAGTGCCATGGTATTCAGGGATCAGCTTGCTGGAAGTGGTGGTGGGGGATTTTGTTGAGTTGCCAGCGGGAGGTGAGCAGGGAGGGTACGCCTGTGTGCAAACCAGGTAAGGCCAGTAGGGACAAGTTTTCCTCTCCCAGGCGTTACCACTGACTTTGAGTGCTGTAGTGGGAAGGAGTGGGTGGGAGGGAAATAGTTTACCTTCCCTGGGTTTGTGAGCATCATGGTAGGGTTAAAGCTCATGTCACCTGCTTAAATCATAGCTCCCTTCGCCCAGTGGCAGAGCTGTCTTTGGAGGAATGCCACGGTGCCTTGCCATCTTTCTCTTTTCAGGAAATGTGTGATTGCAGCAGCGCATGGAACCTGCATCTGGTTGCAGGTTCCAACTTTGCACCAACCGAGGTGCTGAGGTGATACATGGAGTCTCCCTTGTTTCCCAGATCTAGTAAAGAAAATGGATCTTGTGCCCGTTCGGTAGATGTGCATTTTTTTCAACTGGCCAGGAAAGAGACAATAAGTTTCTTTGTTTTAGAAGTGAGTTTCCTTACGAAGTCCAAAGCAGGGCAGCAGAATTTGCAGTGGACGGCTTGGGATTTATCGATTTTCTGCTGGGACAGGAGTCTTGAGGTCGATGAAGATTTTGTTGTGATGTTCTGAGGATCTTGCTTTATGTTGGCAGCACTGCTGGCTTTGATGCCCGTTATTTTTTCTCTAGCTAAAGCCAAAAGCTGATGAGGTTGGGGGAATTTTCTAGGTTTAACCTAACATACAGAAATCCTTAAAGCTGCCCGGCTTGGAACAAGCTGTTAACACATGATGTGTTTTCTGATTGCTTCACATTTTATTTTTCTCTCCATTGACGGCATCCCCAGAACCATTTTTGCAGCTCAGATACCCTTGGCTGCTGGATTCTTTTGACGGGGCAATCCTGGTGAATGGTTTGGGATGTGGTACTATCTTGCTGCATGGTCTGTTCTGACATCAGCAGGTAAGGGGGAGAGCATTGGTGCATGGAAAGTAGCCCCTCCTCTCTCTTTTTGGTGGTCTGCTGCTGGACACGCTGTGGCCACATCTTTACATCCAGTGTCTTCAAAGCCTTCAGTGCACTGTGGTTGAAGAGGCATCTTATGATCCAGAGTAACGGCTACAGCCTTACATTAATCTGGATTTGATAGGAGCTTGCATGACCCTCACATTTCTTTGCTGTTCTTGGTAGCCTTTCTTACACGGAGCTGTTGGCAGGCAGTATTTCATTATTGAGAGTTGGCTCATGTGTTATCAGATGGTGCTTGTGTGAAGAAGTTTCAGCTTCTCCAGTGGCTTAATGAGAAACTCCCCCCCCCTTTTTTTAGCTCCCTTTCTCTGCAACGTGGCTTACCAACACACCTTCTGTTACCTTTCCAAACCCTGAGGGGTGCAAATTTCTCTGGGAGTTTTGTTTTTCCAACAACTTCTGGCTTGTTAGAACAACAGTGCAAGCTGTGTTGTGCTGTGATGCGCGTGTGTGTCTGTATGGAGAGAGCAGGGTTGTGTCTTCAAGAGTGGGTAGAAGGCAGATCAGGATTTCTTGGTAGGCTTCGGGGTCATGCATAGCAGAATGGCAGATGTTTCTGACTTTTTTTTAAAAAAAGCAGTAACAAAATGGTTTTTTTCATAAGTTAAATTAAGCTGCTGAAATAAAGAGCTTAAGCCAGCTTTCCTCATTAGCTGCCTTTCAGATGTTATAGGACCACAACTCCCATTATCCCCAGCCAGGTACTTGGAATAATAGGTGGTGTAGTCCAATGACATCTGGCAAGATCCTGAACAGGGGAAGTTTGGCTTTGTGTAAACAGGAGTGGACTTCTGTATGAAAGGTGAGCTCTGTTCCATCCCATTGCTGAAAACAAAAAATGGGGTTCAGAAGTTCCTAGTCTCCTATGCTTTGGTGTTTTTAGCTTCTGCGGCTGTAGTTGATGAATCTTGGGATTTGAGCTTTTAAAAAAAGTTAGAGTTGTCAATCTGGGTGCCTGGTGTTTTGCAGTTTTCTGTGACTGTCTTTACAGGGTGCCTTTCAAAGGCAGATGGGCTCCAAATATGGTAAGGAGGAAGATGATGGCCACCTTCAACATATCGCTTGAGAAGATGTTACTTGTTAGACTTGGGTTCAAACTATATGTTATAAATGACTTGCCATCAGATAAAGGAATTTCTTAAGTGCTGAGAAGAACTGATTCTTGCAGCAGGAGTTTTTCTCCATTCCTGTGCTTTACAAATTAGCATACTTTGTTTTGCGATTGATCACTGGCTGCAGACTTTATTTGCAGATCTGATGGTCTTCTCATTAGTTACTGCCTGAATCCCATCTTTGAAATCTTCCAGTGAAGAGCTATCTGTCACGTACTGTCTGGACCTTATTCAATTTACTGCTGCCTTTTTTTTTCATTTGTTATTCTTTTGAAAATGAAATAATGGAGAGGTAAGGGGAAGTTAATCTCTTTGTTGCACAAATTTTTATGATGTAAAACAACCATGAAGAATCATATGGCACCATGAAGGCTGACACATTTGTTATACCTCAAGTTTTTACGAACTATAACCTGCAGCATCAGATGCATGGAGTATAATCATAAAAAGTTTAGCCACGCACAGGGTCATGAGCAGTTTTGGATAAAACGATGAATGCCAAACTTTGAGGCATCAGTTGAGAATCAGGTGTTTGTTTTTTATTTCTTGATTTGTGCCTTCTGCTTTTTTTAAATAACTGAACAAGGCCTTTAGGAAGAGAGCTGTCTTTCTGGGAAGAAGGCATTGAGTAAGAAAATGAGACCACCCTAAACCCTTGGAACAAATCCGTTGGCTCCCTTCTTGTAGAAATGCACTTCCCTGGCTAACAGAAGCTCCGTTCTTCAGGAGGTGGCATGTTGTTACAGTGTCTTGGGAACAGAGATGCACGTGCTTTGGCGCTCTTGTGGTTGACCCTTGGCTATTTAAAGACCGGGACTGTCGTGTCAGTGGCAGATGGTGTAACTCGCCTGTTTTGGCCCGGCCGTTGCACGCAGCCAGCTCGAGGGCAAATGATTTGCTCAATCAGGCGGGATTGTAAGAAATGTTTCCGGTCCCTAGTGGCATCTTTTACCCAGTTCCGAACGTGGAGAATGATTTGAATTATTCCAGGAGTGGAGCCTAATATTGGTAGGCCTAAGGCAAGATTTGCTGCCAGTTCTTTCTCTCTCTGCTGTGATTTCGAAGACCTAAATTTTTCAGGAGAGACTGGAATGACATTGATGGCGAGTGCTTTGCGTATGTGTGTGTGTCCGTGTCCTGAAATGTGTGGGCTTTAATTTCTTGCTAAGACTGAAAGTGTTGAAATGCAGCCATGGGGGAATTCCTGCTTGTACTTGGTGGGTGAGGGGAGGATTTCCTCGAGCAGAGCTTTCCTGGGTCGAAGATCTTCAGCTAGTTCAAGGAAGCATAGATGCCTTGACCTTTTGCTTTCTAATAATTGCTCAGACTTAGCTCCGTGGCTGCTGACTTTGAATTCGTTGCTCAAAATCTGTATTGGCGTGGAAAACCTTTCGGCTTCCAGATGTTTTGGCTTGCCTTTCCCACCTTTACCTTTGGCTTTGTTGCCTTCGTCTAAATCATCTTGAGGGCCAAAGCGTCCCCATTCCTGATCTCCATGTGGCAACGCCCAGCAGCCAGAGCTTGGAGAAGTTAGGTGTTTGAACTTCAGCTCCCAGAATCTCTCCTGCTGGCCATGGTCTCTGTGGTGATTCAGAGAGCTATAGTCTTAAAAAGGAAAGCTTCCTGAGCCCCTCTTACAGGCCCATGTCTAGCTCTTTGAATCCACTGTTGTTTTTTTCTCCATGCCCCCCTCCCCCTTTCTTTGCCTTCATGATCTCACATAAGGCTTAGTGAGAGGTGTAAAATTCTGGAATAATCTCCCCCTATAGCTCAGTGGTTTAAGTATCCAGCTGGGAGCCAGAGGCTGGGAGTTCAATCTACTACAGTGCTTCCAGTGAGTAGAGCCAGCCTGGGTGGCCTTGGGCCAGCTGCACAGTCCCAGGGCACCCCCTAGAGGAAGGGAACGGGAAACCACTTCTGAGTACAGTGGTGCCTCGCTAGACGATTGCCTCGCAGGACGAGGAAATCGCTAGACGATGGCTTTTTGCGATCGCTACTGCGCTTCGCAAAACGATGTTTCCCTATGGCGATTTTCGCTAGACGACGAGGTTTCCCCATTGCAATGCATTGACTAGTGGTCAATAGCTGTCAGTGCATTCCAACGGGGACCCGCGCTCGCTAGACGATGTTTCCCTATGGGAGATTTTCGCTAGACGACGGGTTTTCCCTTGGAATGCATTGAAGAGATTTCAATGCATTCCAATGGGGAAACGTGCTTCGCTAGACGATGTTTTCGCAAGACAGCGATTTCCGCGGAACGGATTAACATCGTCTAGCGAGGCACCACTGTATTCTCTACTTGGAGAACTCTGAAAAAGGTCATCGTAAGTCAGAATTGACTTGATGGCACATGATGATGATGATGATGACAATTTTAGAAGGAAAGAAATTACCTTGAATGTTTCCAGATAGGTTTGGCTGGGATTTTTTAGAGGCATGTACTTTTATTTCAGTGCAAATCTTTAAGCTGGGCTCTCGTCTCACTACCACTGACATTGAGCATCAGCAAACAGACCATAAAAAAACCCTACTTTTGGGGTGTGTGTGCAATTTCTAGTTTCCTTCCATCATCATGGCTGGGGGAAATTTAAGAGCTGTGGTCCCAAAAAGTAACTTTCCCAAGCTTTGTCTGGAACTCCTATAGCCTGCGTTGTGGAACCGTTTCAGTGCACATAAGATTGCCACAGAGTTCAAGATGACGATAAAAGCGGATGACCTTCTCATAAAAAAATTAATTTTCTGCCCTCTTCCGTGTCTTTTCCATAATGCTCATTATCTTGTTTAAAAATGTGAATATAAGAACTATGAATGCAAAATATTTAATCTGAGTTCATCAAAACAAACAAGTTTTGTTGAACAGAAATATTCCATGTTTACATTTCTTATTTGCACATTAGCTTACAGGGTAATAGGTATTATGGAAGAAATAGGCCCTCTAGCCTGTTGCTTCCCTGATACCCATTAATAGGCCCCGACTGGTACAGCTAATGCTCAGGAATTGTGGGAACTGTAGTCTGAAGCATCTTTTTGGACCCTTATAGCCTGTTGTCTTTATTTCTGTACCACCTTTCTCCTGGGTGGCTCACAAATGGTTAAAAACAGAAGCCGCTAAAACCACAATAAATTGCAACATTTAGGAGCCATTAAACCTATAATAATATTTAGAAGGCTAGTAATTTAGAAGCAGTTTAAAAATGCACCATAAACATTATTTATGTTCAGAATTCCACAAAAAGAACAATAAATCTACAGCATTCCATTCTGTTCCATGTAATTGCTGGTAATTCTCTGACGTCGCCTCCTGAAGGAGGGCATTTCATAGCCTTGGAGCAGCCACTGGGAAGGCCCTCAAGTGCATCCTCACCAAACATGTCTGTGAAGGGGCCAGGACTGAGTGAGGGGTGTCCCTCAAAGGTCTTAAAAGCCAGGCTTATATAGGGAGATAAGGAGAGGGGACCTGAAGTAGAGATGGGAAGGCCTGGAAAAAAAAACCACAGAAAAATTGGGGGGAAAACTTTTTTTTTTCTGGTTTCTTCCACCCCCGCCCCCAAATTTCTGGAAATTTTACATCTATACCCAGAGGTCGTGGTTTGTCTGTGTCCCGGAGGAGAACACAACTTCTTTGCCATTGTTTTTATTTTATCTATACCCATCTTTGTTGTGGGACAGACTCAGTGGTGGAGCACACTCTTCTGCATAGAGGCTGTAGGGGTTAGTTTCTCTCTGGCCACATGACCTTTATTTTCTGCCTGAGACCCTGGAGCGCTTCGGCCAGTCAGAAGAGGCAGTTCAAAGTGGGCAAGATAGACTGGTAGTCATGTTCTGATCTTCTTTCACCACTGAACACAAGGCACAAGGAGCCACCGAATGCCAGCTTGTTAAGTGCATCAATCTTCTGAATGATGACCACCTTAGGAGGTTTTTGAGGTATGTAGGATTTTCCAGGAGAGTTAGCTGGTGAGGTTCCTTGGCTAAGCGAGGATCTGAACACAGGTCTCCTGTGTTTTAATCTGAGGTGCTATCTACTATACCCCACTGGCTGTCCTCAAGTCATTATAGAAGTACTGTGTAAGAGTGGGGAACTTTTGCCCCTCCAAATTATTTTGGGACTCCCTGTCAGAAGACCCAATTATCATGCTTGATGATGCAGGATTACGGGTGTTGTAATCCAAAACTTGACACCTGGTGTGGTTTAGTGGATAGAGTGATGGACTAGGAGTCTGGAAACCAGGGTTTGAATCCCTACTCAACCATGGAACCTCACTGGTGGAGTGAAACTGGTGAAATCCCCCCGTGTTAGAGATGGGGATATTCGTATTTCTTTATGAATGTGAATATCCCCGTCACAGTTGGCCCTAATGAAGGTCTGACCCCCTGGAACCGGACTGTCCACTCACATGTCCTGCCGTGGCAATGGTCCCACTCTCTTCCTGCTTGGCTGGCCACTCAGCAGCCGTGCAGGGAGACTCGTCCTCCTGCCCCCTACCTGGAGTGGCCAGCGGAGCTCTGGGAGCCATCAGAAGGACAAGCGGGACCGGCGCCATGGCAAGACGCATGAATGGACGGTCCGGACCCTCATTAGGGCCAACTGTGATGGGGATATTCGTATATGAATATGCATATCCCCCATCTCTAGTCCTTATTTATCTCACTTACCTTGAAAGCCCTATTAGGGTCGCTATAAGTCGGGTTCAACTTGGTGGCACATAGCAACAATCCGAAGTTCATAGAAGGCCAAAGATTCCCCACCTGTTTTTTGTATTAACTGGTACCATCTCTCCAGAGCATCAGGCAGCAGTCTTCCTCATCACTGGTTAACTTTTCCTTTCAGATCAGAGATGGAAAATCTATGGTACCTCCAGACATTGCTTGACTACATTTCCCATCATTCCTGACTATTGGCTGTGCTGGTTGGAACTGATGGAAGTTGGTGTTCCACATCATCTATAGCAGGGGTCCCCAACCCCTGGTCCGTGGCCCGTGCCGGTCTGTGGCCTTGGTAGGACCGGGCCGTGGAGACAGATCTCCCACCCACCCTGCACACACACACCCCCATGCATGCATGGCCCGCCCACCCGCCTGCACAGGTGCCCCGCCCTCTACGAGCGCCCCCCGCCCCCACGAGCACGCCCTGCACCATCCACACATGCGCACGAGCGTGCCGCACCATCCGCGAGCACGCCCCATGCCATCCGCGCATGCGTGTGAGCACGCACGCCCCCCGCAAGCGTGGGGCCCACCCACAGACCCCGCACCCCAAACTGGTCCGCGGGTTGGAAAAGGTTGGGAACCACTGATCTATAGGGTTGCTGGATCCTCAGTTCTCTTTTTAAATTGAGATATAAGAGGTAGAATTAGAGACCTTCTGTGAGAGCGAAACCTCTGGCTGCGGAGCCGGAGGTTGGGAGTTCGATTCCCCCATGGTGCCTCCTTGAGAGGGGCTGGACGCCATGGTTCATAGGTTCCCTTCCAGCTCTGCAGTTCTGAGATGATTATTTTCCTGATCTGTTGTCTTCCCCAAAGCCTTCCTGGATTTTGTCTAGATACGTGCCTTCACAGCTCAGGGGGGTAGAGTCTTTAGCTGAGTTCAGTTGATTCCCCCATTCTCTTTTTGAAGTCAGTGTGTGTTTGAATTGGATGAACTTTGTGCTCTTGGCTGTTCCTTGAATAAAACAACACAGGAGGAGTTCTTAGGCTTACCAGATGTTTTGGGTTGCAGGTGTTTCATACTGCAACTCCCATAATTTCCGATACAGAAGCTGGGTTGGAGACCACAGCTGGCACTTCTTTCTTCTGGATTTACAGCGCTAACTGTGGCAGTTTTTTGAATTTTGTTCCTGAAAGTACACATACACGTTTTCTTCTTAATGAGGGTTCTGGTTTATTCTGTTTGAACGAACAGCTCTCCATTAAGCTGTGTTGATTAATGAGCAGGAAAGCTGGTAGGGGAGAGAAAGGTCTGAACTTTTCCTTGTGTGGCGTTCACAAAGTGGCTGCATCTTGTGTGCACAGCATGAAAATGTAGGTTTGGTATTTGAAGCCCATAGACTGCGGGGGAAAATAGAGGCATGTCAGTTTGGGGAAGAAAATCTGGCATTGATGTAATCAGGATTTACCAGCAATAGGGGGTAAAGGTACCTTTGAAAGACCCCCTAGTGCAATGTTGTTGCATGGTGGCTTTGGGGGAAGGTGACCCCCGCCTTGACTCCCCAACAGCTCTGATTCCTGGTGACTGCATTACGCACATCTTCTGCCTCTAAAAACTTCACTGCTAATTCTTTCTTTGTGTAGTGATCGGTCGTGAACCATGCTGTTCTGTACACAGTTTGGGTGCACAGCTGGCTTGCTGAAGGCTGGAGCCTCTGGGAGCCACTATGGACTAGCCTTTTCTCACTTCACCCATTCTTGCTGCAGCTAAACAGAAATGTTGATGTGGAAGATGTGCTGTGGACTGACTGAGTCTTGGCAGTGGAACATCAGCTTTATATTATTATCTTGTGAGTGTTGCAAAAGTTGACTTATTGCCCTTCTTGTTTCTGCAGCTCCAGATGCAAACTCCTGCCTAGATCCTCAGAGGGCTACTGCTGCTGACCAGTGTTGATAACACTGGGTCAGTGGCTGGCTCGGTATATAGAATCATAGAATCGCTGAGTTGGAAGGGACCTATAAGGCCATCCAATCCAACCCCCTGCTCTATGCAGGAATCCAAATGAAAGCAGATCTGACAGAGGGTTGTCCAGTTTTCTCTTGAATGCCTCCAGCGCTGGAGTGCTCACCCCTATCACGGTCATTGGTTCCATTGTCGTACTGCTCTTAACAGTTAAGAAGCCAGCTTCTTTACTCCTATGCAAATGGAGCAATATACATAGTTCCTTGTTTTCAGCAATTCTGGTTAAAGTAGTTATTTGCTGGAGCAAAGCATTGTTTGTGATGCATTCCTCCTATTTTTATATGGCCACCCAGCGGCACATTGCTCAGACAAAGGAAATGCAATATTGAAGTGCAAAGCAATAATGAAAGACATTAAAAACCAATAAGGCACAGCATAAAACTTCCCTCTTTTGCAAAAAAGTAATTTTTATTTTTGCATCTTAAAACACCCAACACTGTTTGCACACACAAACAGTTTTATTTGTTTCAGGTTGTTTAAATGGCCAGGAACACCTTTTGTTTTAGTGCCCAAAGATGACAAAGGAGGAGACGGGTGAGCCTCTCTGTGGAGGTTGGCCCATAGCTTTTCCAAGAAGGTCATTCTGCCTCCATCAATAGGAAAGTTAACATCAAATTGTACGTTATATTGACTCTGTGCTTACAATTATCTGCTTCCTTTCATAAAAGCTGCAGCTGCATTTCCTGATCAGGGCCCCGGCTGGGGAATTTAACCACTTCTCTTCCATGCTGTTTTCCTTGCTAAAATCATGCCCGCTTCCCTGGCTACTCTTTCCTGCATATAATGGCTCAAATCCTGTTGCTTCGTGTAGTAAATCACACTAGAGCAGGCTCATTGAATCGATGGGGATTGCCTAAGTCAGGATCCATCCAGAGCCTTCCTTGCAGAATTGATGTCGTTGCCTTTTATATTTCGTATGTGTTTCTGCCCCACGGAAGTTCTTTTGTTGGTGCCTCAGGTGTCGACAGTGAAGCAGCCCCTGCTGGTAATTAACTTTGTTTTATCTCCTTCCATTTTTGCAGAGGGATTAAACATACCTGTCTGGCTTTTGTAGGCTTGTGAGCTGTTCTAACAGCTGAAATTCATTTTTAATGGCAAATTTAATTGCAGAGTCCACTCATTGATTCTCTGTTTTACAGCTATATTAGCTAGGCTGTGGAAGTGTTAATGGTCTAGAAAATCTTCTTTAATAAAGCAAAGCCACTTTTGAGTTAGGGAGGCGGATGGCAGAGGAAGAAAGATGTAACTGTAAAATATGAGGTCTGTTACCTGACATGAGAATAGTTCAGAAATAGCAGCATAAATAGAGGCTGGCGACAATGGGCCACAGTAAATGGAAAACATTCAGAGGCTGTTTTCTCACAGAGAGGTTTATTGCCCGATGACGGCAACACCAAGAGACAACTTTTGCTAATAGTTTTGCATTTCCATTTTTTTTGGCTTGCACTATTGCGGTGGAGAATGAGTTTGCCATATGGTTGTGCAAAGTACTTTGTACCACTTATTTGCTCCCGGAATGCTTTCCTTGCACTCTAATGCATGGAAACAGGAGACAAGGGAATGGAGAGGTTTTTCACACTGTATTCCCAGATAGTTTGCATTCCTAGAATGCTTATTTTGTGTTAAAACAAAGCACCCTCATAGTTTCAGTTTGCTGCTCTTTGCGTATGTGATGAGGTGATCGTGCGACTTGTTGTGTGCATTCAGCTTTTGCCCTTCGGCTCCGCAATTATGTTTCTCTGCAACTGTTTGGCATATTTTTCATAGCTTTGGCCGTTGCTGCCATAAATCTGTACCTGAGAAGTGAAAAATAATAATTGCAAAACAGTTTTGCCCTATGTACAAAGGAGACCTGAATCATGGTCCATGCAGTTGATGTTGGACAACCATTTTTAGGTGGTGAGAATTGGGTTGAGTCTTTTCTTCCTTACCGTTAATCAAAAGATAACATTTATATTTCTTAACACGAACAGAACAATGGTTGTATTTTCACAGTAAGAAGCTTGTGCAGATGAAAGACAGTGTGGTGCTAAAAGCAAGAAAAGCCATTTTGGATTAAGTCAGTAAGGATAGTTTTTTTTCCCCTTGTGTGATAAGTTTTCTTTCTTTCCACAGTAATATTTCTCTGAATAAAGCACTTCTCTTTCCTGCACCAGGGCTAGAAAATCCTGTCATACTCTCTAATCCCATTAGAACCAATTTAGCGGGATAGCTGGTGCTTCCCAGGCTAGCTTCCAGTGAGACCAATTGCAACCAGCCATATCCTGAGTGACTGCTGGATCCAGCTGTAACTGGATCTTCTCTGTGTTTCTAGTTTTAATGTTATTAGTAGTAATATATCCCACCTTCCTTCCAGTAAGCAAAAGGCACCATACATCACTCTGTTCTCTCTCACTTTAACCTCACCACACTCCTGTAAGGTAAT
This sequence comes from Intellagama lesueurii, assembly GCA_037013535.1. Classification (NCBI taxonomy): domain Eukaryota; kingdom Metazoa; phylum Chordata; class Lepidosauria; order Squamata; family Agamidae; genus Intellagama; species Intellagama lesueurii. The sequence goes on along the minus strand of JBAJHW010000010.1, from coordinate 21,833,802 downwards.
GTCAGGCTGAGAGAGGAAATGACAGACCCAAGGTCACCCGGTGAATTTTATAGCTTGCATGGGGACTTGAACCTGGATCTCCCAAGTCCCACCAGGCTGGCACTCTTAATGACTACACCGCACTGGTTCTTTATGTGGACTGTAGCTACAGTGTTGTGCTTAGCGGGGCTGAAATACTTCAGACGGTCAGAAGTGGCACTTGAGAGAAAATATTTCCGATGGAATCTTAGCAGCATTGAGTAGAAAAGCTTGTTACTATTATTTCCCAGGCCTTTTGAATAAAACATCTGATAGGATAACCTCAAACGGCATTGACTTTCAGTTCCCGTGGTCACCTTTTGATAACCAAAAACTCCTTGCTAGACTTGTTCACGGACATTTAGCAGGATAACAACAGTATTGAATATTCCTGCAGCGGGTTATTAATTACACCAAGTATTTCCTCCTGCATTGATGGTACCTTTTATAAATAGATAGATAGGGAGTTCATGATAGATACAAATCTCCTGCTTTATTCAAGGGTATGTGTGGAAAGCCTAGACTTCTGTTGTGTGTATGTTGTGTGAGTGCCCATTTATTTATTTATTTTGGGAGTGGGCAAATCCTGCAGGGCCATGTGAAACTTGAAGGGGGGAAGGGAAAAGTAGCTATTTATTGGTATTAAATTGTGTCCAGGAGCCCAGTGGTGAACTGTAGCTCCTGGTGGCTTCCAAAATCAGCAGTATAAAGCAATTTTTTTCGTTCGTGAAACGATGACGGGACCCCGGGGTGGAATGGGAGATGCAGAAATTGGGCTTGCAGAGCCCAGCTATGATTGATTGATTGATTGATTATATTTCTATTCCACCTTTCTTCCAATGAGCTCAAGGCAGTATGCATGCTATTTTCCTCCCTACTTGTGAGGTAGATCAGGCTGACGGAGAGCAACCAGCCAGTGAATTTCATTGCCAAATGGGGATTTGAACCCATGTCTCCTGAGTCCTAAATCAGCTCTCCAGCTATCACATATTTTATTTATTTATTTATTGCACTTATATGCCACCCATCTAGACATTGTCTACTCTGGGCGGCTCACAACAGGCAAGATAAAACAGTTAATATATAATAGCAGTTTTACAACAATATACAAAGACAACAATAGTTCAAGATGGGATAGCACTGCTTCTCTATGGCTCCTTACTCTACAAGGCTACTTTCTCCCATAGCCTCGTTTATTGGCTGAGCTGAAAAATATAAAGCCCAACCCATAGATTGTGGCTCTTTTTGTCACTGATTTGGTTCTGCTAATAGAAAGAAAATAGCAGATTCCATAGATGGATGAAACAGGATTTCCTTCTCCCCCCCCCCCCCCCCGCCCCCGAGCCCTGCTCAGGCAGGAACAGGAGGTTTAAACCTCTGATCTTTGCATGCTGAGATCTGTATCAGAGGTTGGGAACTGCTTTTTAGACTACAGCTCCCAGAATCCACCCACCAGAATGACCTACGCCCATGTTCTCTGGAAGATTCTAAAAGCTGTGATCTAAAAAATGTAGTAAGTTTGTAAGCTGTAGTCTGTATGCAAAAGTGTCTGTATTCATTTGAATGTGTATCTGGGCCCAGCGCTCACCGACACTGGATGCAGCCCCTCGGGTTTAATAAGAATATGTATCCTGGCCTGTGATGAGTGAGGGTGGAGTCGATTCCCAGGGACATTCTCAGTGGCTCTATGTTCTCCAAAGAGATGCAGTGGGACTGAATTCACTCTTGCTTGGTTTATATCACTATCATCATCATTATGAAATCCACATGGAAATGTCAGATACATAAATTGTTAGAGACTACAGCCTTTCTCTAGCAGAGGTTGGAATGACAGGAGGCTGCCGGCTATGTGCAGAAGTGGTGGGTGGGGGTTTGCGAGCTGCGAAGGGAGATTTACAGCCTCCATCTGCATGGGAGCATTTGGTTTATGCTCAGGAATCTGGCACGTACTGGAAGCTTCCACTTTTAAAGTCTTTGGACTTCTTTTTGGCACACGAAACAACGCTCCCGGGAGTAGCGGTGGCTGTCCATTGTCTGTCTCCTAAAACTTGTATCCATAAACACTGGAAGCTCGTGTAGGCCAAGGCTGTGAAATGCTTTCTTCCACTTCGTGGGTTTCCTTAGGGTCTGGCTAGTTTGGTTTCCCCCCCGTCTCTTACACACGCTTGCACCTAGAATTCCAAATGCCAAAAAAACCTGAGGGGAAAGTTTCAGCATTTGGGGATGTTTGTGCCATAATCTCTCCCCCCCCCCCCCCCCCAAAAAAACATGGTTGGCAGAAGAAGGCACTTGAGGTGGTGTGGTGCCCCATACGAATCATGCATTGCTCAGAAACTAAGTTTCTGCCTCTTGCTTTCGACACGCCGGGGCCTGCCCTGCATGAAAGTCTGGGAGGACAAGCTGTGAGGAGTAATTCCGTTTGCCGAGCCAACTTGGCCCCGTGTTGGAGGGAGGGAATGAATGCCTGGCAAGCAGGTTTGGCTCCGTTGCTAGCAAAGCCTGTCTTTGGCTCCCTTGTTTTTCTCCAGAAAAATGTCTCCCGGCTTCTCTTGCAGAGTTGTTGTTTCCCCCGCCTTACTGAAATTTGCCTTGCTTTCTGGTTCCCCACTGAATCGGGTACGTTCTCTTGGAACGTCTTTCCTTTCTCCCATCCTGAGCTCCTTCAAAAATAAAAAAACCTGAAATTCTGTTTATGCGATGTATAAAGGATGCTTGGAATACTTCATGAAAGGCCTCATTTTGTGAGACCTCTAGAGGTAGCTTTTGATGTTTCCCTTCGTGCTTTTTAAATCATTCTGAGTATGATATCAGAAATGTTTCTTCCGGGAGGATGTTTTTAATGTTTACAAGACTGGTATTTTATAAGGCTGCTATTTCTTTATCACCAGGGAAAAAGTTTCGAATAATTGTTAGAATAACTTGACTGGGAGTTGAGGGTCCTGTGTTTAAATCCCTATTTGTTCATAAAACTTACAGGGTGACCTTGAAGCGACTCAGCCTTGTCTTATCTCACCATGTTGGTGTGAGGGTAAAGTGAGGAGGAGGAGAGCCATGGAAGCTGCCCTGAATTCACACAAATTGTGTTCCAGCAGCTGTTTATCTCAGCTAAAGTCCTTTTTGAAAAAAAAAATTATTTAAATTAGAGTGGATTCGATTTAAATCAAATGGATTTAAATTTTTAAAAAATGAGATTTCTTTGATGATTTAAATCAAAAAATGATTTTTTAAATTTAAATCGTGATTCAGATCAATTCAATTGTTTTTAAAAAATCATGGATTTTAACCACCCTGATTTAAACCAATAAAGAAAAAAAAGGATACAAAACAAAGAAAATATACTACAACAGAAAAAAAAAATTACAAACAAGTAAAAAAAGAGAGAACACGCAGGAAACAAAAAAAAACAACTTAAAACATCCCCTCCTCCGGGACCATTTGAGATACATTTTTTCCATTTAGGAAGCCCCATTCCCCTTCCAGAATGGCATTGAGTCTTGCGATGGTGCACAACCCTTCCCTGTTTAACTCAGGGCTTGGCCGATCTTTTTCAGCAGAATAAGGTTTAGTTTCCTTCTCTGGCTTGCGCCTGTTGTGTGTGCCTTCTCTGGCCGTTTTTGATAGTGAAGTGTTCTTGTGAGAAAGGTCTGTTGACTAGCAATTCAGTTAGCCTCGTGCCCTGATGCATGAGGTTTACTTCCTTGCCTGCCCCTGGTTTTCTGCTCTCCGCTGGGCCCCACTTGGGTCTGCACAAATGAAGAGATGGAAGAAGTCGTGACAGGTCTCTGAGATGGGGTCTGTGGAGCAAAATGCTCCCAGGTCACCGCTCCCCCGGTCTTCTCTTTGGCTTCTGTTGGCGCTGCTGATTTGATTACATTTCCCCTTGGACCTGATCCGTAAAACCGTCCAAAGGGAGAGAGCAAGGCACTGGAGGTTGCTGCTTTTTGACCTTGTTCCTCTTCCTTCGTGCTTTCTCTGGGAGATCAAGTAAACAGGCTGCTAAAAAGAGACTTAGCAGGGCAACGTTGATTTTGTAATTGGAAGTGGCTCTTCTAGTGGGACGTGGCCCTTGGCAGGTTTGTGACAGGCTTCCCAGAGCCTGTGAAGGGGTGCCATCAAGCCTCGGGTTGCATGGCTTGGTTGGTTCCTGGTTGTGCAGGTCTGCCAGCATTACTTTTTCAGTTTCCATTATTCATGATATTATCACCGAAATGAACCGTGAAAGCTGGTCGTGTAATTTTTGAGAGAAGCCATTAACCATTTTCTCACAAAACAAATGATCTCGTGAATAAACCAAGTTTCGGAATTGTGTGAGCAGCAGAGCAGAAACAAGAAAGTATGGGAAAAGGAAGGAATGTTTTCCTATTCTCTGCCGTTTCCCCTAGATTTATGGCAAAATAATAGCTCAGATTTGGCCGCAGTGTCAGTTGCCAAAGATCTGTCTTCCTTGTGGATCAAAGAAATTATAGATTCCTTTACTTATTCCTTTACCCATTCTTACCTAAGAGGTTATAGATTCCTTTAACTTTTATTGTCAAGATACGTGGTATAATTTTTAAGAACGAGTAAGCCCTCCTCAGCCGCGGTACCAACTCTCCTGCTCTCTTTTTTGACATATCAAAGTACTCAGAGTGGATATGAGGTTTAGGTTCTAAGCTGTTGCAAGAGTTACCACTTTTTCTTGATTAGTTGGCACAAGATAGATTATTTTCTACATGTTTATTCTTGTTTGTTACATATGAATCCCATCTTCTTTCCAAGGAACACTTGATTTCATAACAAACCCGATGTGGCCGGTTGGGTTCCAGAGTGGTGACCTGCCTGCGTGAATTAGATGGTCTTAATTGCTGACTCTTTGGTTCAGGTGGAGTGAGGGTGAGGATCCAGCGCTCTCCTCAAAGGCTCATGGCCTTTCCATGAGACACTGTTCTTTGGTGGCTTCCCACCTTCTCTGAAATTCACTTTGGCCCCTGAGTTTAAAGAGCCTTCCTGTCTTTTGAAGTAGGGCATTCACTTTGCCACTCTGCATAGGCCTTTAAAGTTGTTGTTGTTGTTATGTGCTGTCAAGTCACCTCTGACCTATGGTGACCCTATGAATAAGTGACCTTCAAAACGCCCTGTTCTCAACAGCCCTGCTCAGCTCTTGTAAACGCAGGCTTGTAGCTTCCCTTATGGACTCAATCCATCTCTATTTGGTTTTCCTCTTTTCCTGCTGCCAGTTTTTCCTTACAAATCTTATGCCTGGAATTCAGAGGTACACTGCTATTGAACCTGGACGTTGTACTTAATCATTATGGATAATAATAATAATAATAATAATAATAATAATGTGCTAAATCAATTCTGACTTATAGTGACCCTTTTCAAGGTTTTCTAGGTAGAGAGTACTCAGAAGTGGTTTACCATTTGCTTCTTCTGGGGGCATCCCTAGGACTGTGCAGTTGGCCCAAAGCCACACGGGTTGGCTCTTCTCTCGGGAGCCCAGTGGGGAATCGAACTCCCAATCTCTGGCTCCACAGCCAGATACCTAAATTACTGAATTATCTAGCCAGCTCATTAATGCCAATAGGCATAGCTAGATAGACACCCCCAGCTAAGTTGCTCTGTTCCTTGAAAAAATATTAAAATGAGGCTTTATGTGCATTTCTTGAAGCAATGAGCAGAGATGCAGCCACATGAAATAGCACTGTCCCAATGTGACATCACTACAGAACTTGATACCAAAACGTTACATGATCTGAGTTCTAAATTTCTGGGTCATCTTTCTGGGTTGGGTCTTGAAGGTATTGTTTTACAACAGTTCCATTCCTTCCTGGAGGGCCAAGCTCAGAAGGTGGTGTCAGGAGAATCCTGTTTGACAGTCTGACCATTGACTTGAGGGGTCCCCCAAGGTCCAGTTCTGTCCACCATGCCATGTAATGGCTGAAACTGCTGGGAGAGGTTTTCTAGAGTTTGGGGTTGAGTGCCAGCAGTATGCTGATGGCACCCAACTCTGTCTTTCCTCTCCGTCTTATTCTAAGGAAGTTGTTTTGGTCCTAGATTAGTGTCTGTTGTCAGTAATGGACTGGATGAGGACAAGCAAATGGAAACTTAGTTAAGACAGGGGGCCATCTGGTCAGTCAAAAGGCAGATCGAGGAATGAGGATTCTGCTTGTACAGTCTTGCCACCACCACTGGCTCACTTGGTGAGGACACAAGTGGGGGCCTTCTCAGTGGCAGCTCCCAGGCTATGAAATGCATTGTCCCCGAGAAGCCAGGTTGGCCCTCTTCCTCTTGTGCTTCCACAGTCAGGCAGAGACTTCCTTTTTCCCATGGGCTTTTAAGTGGAATTTGTAGGAATGCTGCATTTTAATAGACTTAGGAATTGCAGAAGTGCTTTTAGAAGTGCAGTGGTACCTCGGTTTGCGAACGCCTCGGTTTACGTAGTTTTTGGTTTACGAATCAAAATCCATAAGAAATAATGCCTCGGTTTACGTTGTTTTCCTCCCCCCCCCCCGGAGTATGAAAGGGTTTTCCCAGGGCGCATTGCGCCTATAGCGCCGCCCCTTTTGTAGCGCAATTGGCGTTTCGGTTTACGAAATTTCCGCATTACGCAACGTCGCGTCGAACAGATCAATTTCGTAAACCGAGGTACGCCTGTGTTTTCAATGATATTTTAGAGTTATGTGTCTAATTTTTAAAATTGTATATCTTATGGTGTTTTTAATTGTGATTATTGATTGTGAGCTGCCTTGAGTTTCCTATGGGGAGAGAGGTGGCATGTAAATCTATCAGTCAATCACAACGAATCATCCTCCAGGACTACAGATTCACACACAGTGAGTCTTCCTACATCCTAAAGAGATTTGTCGTTTGGTGGGATTCGTAGATTTCTATGCTGTAGTTCAGGAAAGTGTACTTGAATTCTCTAGCGCAGAATCTTGGGAGGAGGGCATAGTTTCTTGTAGGACAGAGAATTTATTTATTTATTTAAATAAAGAGAACCATGAACACTAGGAGGTACGTGTGACCTCTATATTTGTTTATTGACAGGCTTTACTTTATAGCCCTTTAGGCTCTTTTTCTCTCATTTCCTTTCCTTTCCTTTCCCCCTCTTCTGTTACTCCTAAACCTGGACCAGGCTAGCTACTCTTGAATCATTTAGCAACATAGGAAATTAAGACAGGAAACAGCTTGCATTCCTTCTTCTTGTTGGGGAGAGTTATTCCCAAAGCTTTGGGGTGGCATGCATTGCAGCTCTCTTTTTTTAAGCCCCAGGGTCGTGCCGCTGTCTTGGCCACTGAAATCACAGAGCAGACTGCTTCTATAGCATAGGGAACCCACAAGACACTCCGCTTTATGGTCTCCCTGGATCCTGTGGTAAGGGAAGATGCTCTGGCCCTGTCCTGCTCCAGCAGGGCATTCAACAGCAACAAAAAGGATAGACTTAGCAGCAGTTGTGATCCTTATGGGTTTAGAGTGGTGTGTTTCGCTGCAGCTCCCCAACCCTGGAACGTCACTTATTCATGCTATAGGGCAGTGGTCCCCAACCTTGGACCTCCAGATGTTCTTGGACTACAACTCCCAGAAGCCTTCACCACCACCTCTGCTGGCTAGGATTTCTGGGAGTTGAAGTCCAAGAACATATGGAGGCCCAAGGTTGGGGACCACTGCTATAGGGGAAGAAGATTCTTCTGCTGCCATCTCTGTTGCTACCTATTCTCTGGAGCACTTTGGCAATGCAAAAGGTCTTTTTCTCTCCTGCGCCCTCACATCCTGGCTTTGCCTCTGTATGGTAACATTTTTACGATAGAGCTTCTAATCCATTTCCACCTCCAACGGCCAAGCACACAGCCGGATGATTTACAGGTCTGTTTATAAAGCCGCTCTCCCTTTTGGCAGAAAAGGGTTTTGAGAGCAGCTATTTGTTTCTGTTGCTTTCATGTCCGGGAGATAAACGACTGATGTAAAAACGATGAGGAAGACAATAATAAAAACTTGTGCTTTCCCAGCCAGCTGGATGCAACACAGTGTTCATGGAGGGGGGGGGGACTCACCTACAAGCTTGAGTATCGTGAAATGCAGGCTGTCTGTTGCTCCACGTTGTGCAAGTGTGGACTGGGGTGGGCAGAATGCAGCCCTCCAGAGGTTGTGTGACTGTTAATCCCATCAGCCCTCGCCAGCATAGGCGTGGAGCTCTAGTGAGGAACAGTTTGCACAACCCAGTCAGCTCACAACGTTGCCCTAAATTAACTGTAGTTGGACACATCCAGCATCTGGGACAGCTTCTCTGAGTGGGAGGGTAGGATCCTGACACATTTAGAGATAAGCAGGTTGGAGAAGTCTCCCCTAAAGACGTGTTTGTCTCTTAGAGTGTAGCATACTGTCTTGCTTTAGAAAATACCGTTTTTTGTCAAATGCAAATTATGCAAATTAATAGGTTAATTGGTTAATTGATAAAAGCTTCTGTGATTAATTTGTTAAAATTTATTTTCCGTGACTTGTGGATCTCCTTATTTTTGTGTATTACTCTCTCTCTCTCTCATGAGCTAGAAGCAGCTGAGGTAAAGGTTTCTAGGCATTCTGCAATCCAGTCACTGTGTAGACAGGATATTATGTTTTTCTGACTTTGGGTTGGTTTCTGGGCACAGTTCAAGTGACTGGTTATGTCATTTGTAAGGCCTCCAAACAGCCCAGCAGGATTCCTTAGGGAGAAGCTTTTCCCTCTTACGAGTGGCGACAAATCTCTGCCTTCTGGATGTTTTGGAATGGTCCTCAAGTGTAACCCTCTGCCAAAGGAGAAAATCCTCAGCCAGTGCACAAGTACCGATTCAGCCTGTGTGTAAAAACCTCCCGTGAAGGAGTGTCCACCACTCCTCTGAGGCAGTCCCATTCCGTTTTCAAAGAGTTCTTAATGTCAAGGAGTTCTTCCTAATGTTTAGATGCAATCTTCTTTCTTGTAATTTGAATCCACTACTTCAGGTCCTACCTTCTGGACTTAAAAAACAAGCTTGCTTCCTTCTCCACCTCTACCTGCCATGCCTTTCAGACATTTCACCTCTCCGCCTTCTGTCTTCCAGGCTGAACACTCTCAGCTCCCTCCATTGTTCCTCAGTAGACTTGGTTTCTAAGTCTTTTACCATCCTAGTTGAGGTGACTCCACATTGCATCTGCCTTGTATGTAGGTCTGTGTTGGTATGCGTGGTGAGTGGCTGGGTTTTTTTTTGGCAGTGATAAGTTGGACAGGTGTCAGGAGAGTCTGCTAAAACAAGTTGGAAGGGGGAATGGAATGTGTGCTGATGGAACGGTGCTCCGATTGGCTGGGGTATCGCCTGGTTTTAAGGATGCTGTAATACAGCGTGGGTGGTTGTGATACAGCCGTTCGGTGGGTTTTGTTGGAGGCAGTTTGATGAGGGAGATGGGAGTGAGAGCCATGAGTTAGTTAAGATCTCTGCTGAGGGCCTTTGTGAAGAAGCAGTGGAAATAAAGTGTGTTTTTATGGAACCTGTGTAAAAGCAACCATCTGCCCATGGATCTATCCATAGATATAAAGAACTCTTCTGAAGCTGTAAGAAAAATGAGATGTAAAGTAAAAGCTTTCAGTTGTACGATAAGAACTTGAAAGCTTGTAATATTGAACCTAAGGGTGTGCCATTCATTTTTAGTTTTTGTTTATTTACTTCTACTCCCAGAATTCCCCAGAAAGAATTTTGTGAGTTCCAGTCCATAGACACATACTTGCAGACACCTTCATTTTACTCATCTGGACAAGGCTGAAGCCTCCTGTCAGGCTTTCATTTCCTGCTGCAGTGATTTCGGGGTGGGGTGGGGTGGGGAACTGCTTCAATGCTTCCTGGGGATGGCAGCCTCATTGCCCTTTGTGCTCTATAGAGGGCGCATCCTCAAGATCACGCCCCCTCAAAAAGCATTTTGGTAACCTCCCACCAGGAAGCACTGCAGCAGGAAATAAGGCCTAGAAAGAGTTCTTAACCTTGTCCAGGCGGGTGAAATGAAAGTGTCTGCTGGTATGTGTTTGTGGGCTGGAACTCCCAGAATTTTGCCTGGGAGAATTTTGGGAGTTAAAGTAAATAGACAAAAACAAAATGGGAGTAGGAGTCCAAAAAACAAAAACAGCAACAAATGGCACATCCCGAATTGAACCTCCTTATTCTTTTTTTTTTAAACAAACTTTTTTTTCATTTATAAATCCTATTTATGGTTTTTTTTTTTTAAATTAGGAGTCATAAAATAAAAATATTATACCACACATACCACTGGTCAGTGCTGGAACACATAGTCAAAAGTTGTGTCACCAAAATAACAGGCTGTGGTCCACCAGAAGTGTGCTGATCGTTTTGAAAGGGCTCCTGTAAATTCAGCCTTTAGCTCTGGTGGCCTTTAGGCACCACTGAAAAGGCAATACAAGCTGTTTGTCTGCTTTTGGTAAAAGTGGTATTCCAGAGAAGGAGCCCCGTTACAAGTTGAATGGCAACCTCAAATTTAGATAAGTTTTTTTGGTAGGTTTGTCATTTAGTGGTGGCACAAATTGGGTAGAGAAAGTTGAGATGAATGCCTCGCTAGTCAGCCTCTTCTGGATGTGGTCCAGACTGTTGACATCCTTTTTAAACTCTGGTGCCAGGTGAGGTCTGACCAAAGCAGAATAGAGCGGTGCTGCTCTCTTGATCTGGGCACCAGACGTCCGTTGTTGCCATTTGGTCTTATATTAGGCTCTTTTGCTGCAATATCACTCTGTCAACTCACACTTAGCTTGTAGTCTGTTTGGGCCCCCTTGGTCCTTTTCACATGTACTACTGCCAAATCAGGAGTCACCTGTTCTCACGTACAGAATTTTCCCTGCCTATATAGCAGACTTTATACTTATTCCTGTTGAAGCTCGTTTTGATTGTTTTGGACTAGTTCATAGAATCATAGAATAACCGAGTTGGACCTCTGAGGCCATTGAGTCCAAGCCCCCTGCTCAAGGCAGGAATCCAAATCAAAGCAGATCTGACAGATGGCAGTCCGGTTTTCTCTTGAATGTCTCCAACGTTGGGGCGCTCACTTCCAGAGTCATTGGTTCCATTGTCGTACTGCTCTAACAGTTAAGACGTTTCCATCTGTTAAGGTTTTTTTGAATCCTGATTGTGGCTTGGGAAGAATTAGTTGCCCCTCCAGGTTTGGTGTCATCTGCAAATTCATTGAGCGATCTCACCCAAGTTGTTTATAAAGATCTTGAACAACATGGGGCTTAGGACAGAACCCAGTGGAGCCCCACTGTCACTTCTCTCCAATGGCAAGGAGCCCCGGGCGAGCGCCTTTTAGTTACAGCCTGTCAGCCAGCCCCAAGTCAACCTAATAGTAGCATTGTCTGGCACATTTCCTTTGCCTGCATTTGTGAGCGTTTGAAGGTGGAGTGAGCCCATGATTTCCTTTCACCATTCCTCATAAAACTTTCAGGTACAGGTACCTGCTGTCGGGTGCCATTGTGTTCTCCGTCTGTCTGAGCGCTGCTGCTTGTGGATGTTGCTCCATCTGGACATTTACAGCTTTTTCTGGGAATCCTAACAAATGTACTGTGAGTCTTACCACCTAACACGGTGGAAGATTTCCCCCCCTCCCCCTGCTTATTCCTTGCCTCCACTGAACATGGAGGGCTTTTTAAGTGGCTCGCCTTGTAGGCTGAGTGGTGTGACCTAGTTAAAAATAAATATATGCTAAAGTTTTTGCTTCCCGGCAAGTGCTAAAGTAACCAATCAGACAGCACAGAGCATTAGCAGCCGTTCTTCAACATTAGCCAAAATATTTTATTGACAGGAGCCACTCCCTCACAAGGAAATTTTCACACCAGAGGAGGATTTCATTTCACGCTGGGCTATATGTCACAGATGAGAAGACTTGACAAAAACACTTGATTGTTGTCAAAACAAACAGCTTTATCAATTGCTTTAATTTTTGGACTGTGACAAATCTATTTCTTTCCTCTCTCTGTGTATAAAATACAGTGGTGATAGACATACAGACATATATAACATTTTCTCCCTATGAGTCCCTCACAAGGTAGAAGACTAGAAATCAAGCAAATAAATGCATAGATACATATGTTGATACAGTGGTACCTCGGTTTACGAATTCAATGCGTTCTCCGGGACGTTTCGTATTGCGAAAAATTCTTAAACTGAAACACGGTTTCCCATAGGAACGCATTGAAAACCAATTAATCCGTTCCGGAGGTCAGAAAAAAGTTTTTTAAAAAAAGTCTTTTATCTGTTCAAAACTCTTTATAAAGTGCACTTTAAAGGCATAAATACTATACAGGGACATAATTAATGAGCTGGCATGGAAATCACCCCACAATGCAGAACACACGGTAACAGGCATGCAAATGACGAAGCTCAGCTCCCTTACCTTTCCACCGCTTGAGAAATGCACCAAAAAAGTTCCAAAAAGTCCCAAAACCACTGCAAAAAATTTCCAGAATGGCTCCAAAATTCGATGCAAAAACCGCTCCAACACCTCCACACTCGACGCCACGAGCTACCCACAGACTCCAGCATGCACGCTATAAACCTCTCAGGTGCAATGCATCCTGGGGAAACTTGCTTTGTATTGCGGGAAAAATTTGTAAACCGAGGTATTATTTTCAATGGATTTTCATTCGTAAACTGAAAATTACGTAAACCGAGGCATTCGTAAACCGAGGTACCATGGTACATAAATACTGTACATCAAATTTTAGAAAAGTTTCTGTGCAGGATTTGGATTCTGAAAGACGATTGTCCAAGAAAGGCGGATTTTTATGTGTCATAGGTACTAAAAATTAGATATCTAGGGGTGCTTGCTCTAATGGAGTGATATATAATTGAATGAATGAATTTTCAGCCCAAGTTCCAAATTAACTCTTATTATTATTATTATTATTTATTGTATTTATATCCCGCCCAATTGGTCAGATGACCACTCTGGGCGGCTAACAACATTTAAAAACAAAACAATTTCAATATAAAATCAATATAAAATCAATGTATAACATCAAAATCAATTATTCAAGATGGAAAAAAAAAAGAAAAAAAAAAAAGAAAAAAATCAAATAGTGACTGGAGGGAAGGCCTGCTTAAACATCCAAGTTTTTAGTTGGGTTTTAAAAATGCCCAGCGAAGGGGCCATACGAATCTCAGGAGGGAGCTTATTCCAGAGGCGAGGAATATGTGGAAAACTCTGTGCTTATCTGTTATGGTCTGTATACCAGCAGTGAGTGGAGCCATTGCCTAATGCAGTTGGAGTTAGTGCTGGCCTACTCCTATAAATGGAAGGCGTTCTGTAGATTTGCGTCAACACGCCACTTACCTTTCAGCCCAACATCTCTAGATGTTCTTCTTCACTTTCTCTTCCACCTGTTCCAACAAGGGCTTTCGCACTCGACCTTAAAAGTCTACACGGCTGCCATTGTAGCCCACCAGCCTCCATCTTCTCAAGAAGCCATGCTCTTTATACATCCTACCTTGAAGCAGTTCCTACGAGGGCTGAAAAATATGCGCCCCCCCCCTACAAACCCCTAACGCCACAATGGTCACTCCAGCTAGTTCTTTGACGACTCATGCGGCCTCCCTTTGAACCCTTGGCTTCTGCTGCGCTCCGCTTGTTGTCCTTCAAGACTGCATTCCTCCTGGCAATAACCTCAGCGCGGAGGGCTGGAGAACTAGCTGCGTTGAGGGCAGACCCTCCATTCCTGCAGTTTCACCCAGATAAAGTGACTCTGCATCCAGACCTTACCTTTCTACCCAAGGTTTCATCTTCTTTCCATTTGAATCAGCCAATTGTACTTCTTGCTTTCTTTCCCTCACCAACCTCACCACTCGAGAAGGCTCTACACTCTCTTGATGTCAAGCGAGCTCTCTCATATTATACTCACCGCACGGCCACTTTCCGTACGTCGCAACGACTCTTTGTCACCTTTGCTGGCCCCTCTATGGGAGCACCAGCTTCCTCTCAGACCATCTCTAGATGGATTGTCCAGACGATCCGTCTTGCCTATGATTTAGCTGAGACTCCTCTTCCAGGCCCAGTCAGAGCTCACTCTACAAGAGCTGTAGCGTCTTCGACAGCCTTCCTTCGCTTGATAGACATTGCAGACATCTGCCGAGCTGCCACATGGGCTACTCCGTCTACCTTCGTCTCCCATTACCGCCTAGATATCTGGGCTAAGGCTGAGGCTGCGGTGGATCGAGCTGTCCTGGCTTCTGCACTTTCATGACGACCCACCACCTGGCAAGTCAGCATGCTAATCACCCATTAGTGTGCATTCACAGAGACCATGAAGAAGAAAAAGAGGTTACTTACTTGTAACTCTGGTTCTTCAAGTGGTCATCTGTGAATTCACACTCCCCGCCCTTCCTCCCCACTGTCCGTCACGTATGCCATTGCATGCTGTGCAACGGTGGTTGGTTCCGAGGAACTGAGGCACTCGGTGCCGGGCGCAGAGTTATAGCCAACGTGGGGGAGGTCCTGGCACCATGTGCTCGAGCTAGAAAGTTCCGAGGCTGCTCCACGCAAGCGCGGATTAACCCATTAGTGTGAATTCACAGATGACTACTCGAAGAACCAGAGTTACAGGTAGGTAACCTCTTTTTGTTGTTGTTGGACAATAGAAAAAGGCCTGTGTTGGTAATAATGAAAATGATGATGGTGATAAGGATTTTAATAGCACTTTAGAGTGTTCAGCAGGGTGGATAAAAATCAATGATTTTTTAAAAATCAGAATAATTCAAATCACAATTTTAATCACAATTCAAATAAAAAAATGGATTTTTTGATTTAAATTCTCAAACAAATTGGATTTTTTTTATTTAAATCAAATCCGCCCCGATTGCTTGATTTTTAGTTCCATAATCCTTAAAAGAAACAATAAAGATGTAATGCCTTCATTATGGAGCTCTGTTTTCAAGGACATTTGGTTGCATTAGTGCGTTCATAGCGGAGGTAATCTCAGAGTACAAGGCAGGAAGTATTTTGTGTTTTTGCCCAGGTAGAAGCAGTGTGTGCTTGTGTGAGAGAGAATCCACTTATTTTTGCAAAGAGATGCAAATGAGGAAAGAGGCAGAGTGAGCCAAACAAATAAAATAAATAATAAATCTGATCATCTGCTGATGTAGAGCTCCGAAGCGTCTAACAGTTTATGATGGGTCCCTTGGGGACGGCCGAATCGAACGGGAAAATCTGGAGTCAGCAACACAGCCTTGGTAGCAGATGCCGTGTTGCTCGGCCGTTGCCCTGGCACGCAGTCTGTCTTCTGTAATGGCATCTATTGATAAGCATGTATTCTTTCATGTGACTGTGTTTGTGTGTGTTTGGCAAGATTCCCTGAGAGAAAACCGCACTGTTTGTGTGTTGGGAGAAAACAGTGTTGGTACTCATGGGCTTTCTCTGAACCATGTCTGTCGTACTTTCCTGGCCTGGAGGTTTAGTTGGTGGTGAGGTCAGAGAAGAAGCCTTGGTTGACAAAAAGATAGGGAGGAAAATAGCCCCTGTGTGGAAAGTCAGGTCCACCAGCTGCAGTGTCAGAAACCCTGCATTAGTTAAGCTCATACAAGAAAGTTTGGGAATGATGCATAAACTTACTGATATAGCCTGCTCTAACCTGGTGGAGTGCAACATCCAACTTTAACTGGTCTAGTTGAAGATGATGTGGTCAGGCCCTGTTTGGTTTATAGTTCATTATGAACTTAGCATGATTTGCACCTCCTGAACCAGAAAGCAGTTATCCTTTTGGCATTCGCCCTGCTTGTCACATTGCAGTGCTGTACTCCCAACAAAATATGTATGCAAAAAATGTGGATATTAGAAGAAAGAGTCCAGAGTACTCTGTGGATATTACTGAAGATAGCATATCCCAAAGCATTATGTCAGGCAAAACTGCTTGCAAAAATCAGCATAGTAGGCAAAACGGCATGCAGAAATGCATATATTAAGAGAAATATGAATAGCAATGTGTATGAGTATTTGTGCCGATTTCTAAAAGAAGCCTCAAATTAGTTTGCAAATGGAATAGAACAAACTTAAGATTGGAAATTGAAAAGTTGAAGGAAGCTGAAGCAGAAAGCTTCATGTAGCTGTGATGATAAATCCCCTTATCACTAGCCAACATAGCCAGTGATGGATGTTGTAGTTTGGCAGATTTTGAAAGTGTCTGGCTGAGGATACGTGACGTATGTAGACAGAGTGCATTAAACTCCCAGGTTCCGTCCCTGCCATTTTGTTGAAAAGGATTGACGTCAGAAGTGCTAGGCATGGCTAAAAGAGAAGCCTTTCATGATCTGGGGCATCAGTATGTATGCTATTAAGCTCTAGGGACCAGTGGTTTGACTCAGTGTAGAGAATGACATGCTTTGAAATGCATGGTACCCTCATGTGGTTTGTTAAGATCTGCTTAGTCCACTCTTCAGATTTAATGGCCTATTGTGGGCTCTTACTTGGAGTATTTCCGCTTGAAGGAAGATGGTGGTGGTGGTTCTGTGATGACATCCATGATATTTTGGTAATTCTCTGTTCCCCTCCCTTCCTACCTGATGCTCACCCAGTTGCGTGGCAGCTGTTCTAGAAAATGCTTTTCTTTGGGATGACTTGGTGCAGGGTTTTTTGCCGCAGTTGATCTATGAGTGCCTTGCCTCTCACTGCCTTGTAAGCCTTGTTAATATTTTATCGTTCTGATACATGGGGAATTAATTACTGTCAACAGAGCAGATTTTAATCTGATCAGCTATTCCGTGCAGCACATCAATTGCAGACATCAAAGACCTGGCATCAAAGTGCTCAGAATGAAAACGTGCAGTGTGCTTTCCAAGCAGAAAGCTGTGGATGTGTGAGGGTGCCTTCTACGGCTTCTCTCCCTTGGCGTGCCTTCCTTCTGTGTGCTCTTCTCTGGTTACCAGTTCTTTTGAGGCCTTTCCAGTGCTAATAGGGAACACAGCGACTGCCAATCTTAGCAGTTTCACAGGAAAAACTGGTGTGGAAGGTTGCTTCAGTAGATACTAGAACATTCAAAGTTATATAAGCAGTACTGAGTTACATTTCCCCTCAAAGTAATTCATTGTCATTATAGTTACAATTTTTAAAGAAATAAGTCTTTGGTGTTTTGCAAAAATAACAAAATTGTCCCTCTTTAGTTTACTTATAAGGTTCTGACTGCTATTGGCCTCTGGCCTGTGGCACAAAAAACACTCCTGTCCACCTTGGTGCCGCCCATAACAGAGAACACTTTGCAGCCTGTGATATTCTCCCTCCACATTCAGTAAGGCTACACGTTACTATAAAGTGACTAAAAGTTACTGTTACACCAGAAAAGGAATGAAGTTATCCCTGATTATGTTATCATTGCAGTGTAACTCGGTTACGCCAGTTATTGAAAAATGTAATTAGTTTCATGCAATGAGCTATTTGTAGCTGGTTACTTCTAGCTGATGGTCGGATACCAAAAGATATCCTGTATGGAGAATTAGTGCAGGGAAATCGCCCCAGAGGGAGACCACAGCTGCGATACAAGGAGATCTGCAAGCGGGATCTGAAGGCCTTAGGAATGGACCTCAACAGATGGGAAACCTTGACATCTGAGCGTTCAGCCTGGAGGCAGGCAGTGCATCATGGCCTCTCCCATTTTGAAGAGACCCTTGTCCAGCAGGACGAGGCAAAGAGGCAGTCCCGAAACCAGCCAAATCAGGGAGCTGGACAGGGGAGAGATTGTACTTGTCTTTGGGGTGGAAGGAATGGTCACTCTCGAATTGGCCTCCTCAACCACACTAGACGGTGTTCCAAGTCCTCCATTCAGAGCACGTTACCATAGTCTCTTGAGACTGAAGGATGCCTACTACTTCTAGCTAGATGTCTGTTGTTGGGGTCATCCTTGGCCATCTTCAAGCACCTAAAAAGTATGTGGGGTCTACATGTGAGGATAGAGAATAGGAACAAGCAACACTACCTCTGCCCCTCTCCACCACCGCCTTCTGCATATGGAGTGACACAGTCTTCTGCATTTTTGGATGCTTTCTGAGGGACTTAGGACCCCGATTTTCCATTAAAAATCATTAAACTGGAACATTCACTTTGGAACCAGGTTTTCTGGGGATTACTTGTGCCTTCTTTCCGGTTCTGCCTGTATGTTATGATGAGCCTCTGAAGCCTTGCTCATTGTTGGTCTGCAAGATCAGTTTTTGGATGATGGCCCCGAAACATCTACAGTATAGATATTTTGGCCTCTATAGATGTTTTGGCCAAGGAATCTACTTGTGATGCCACCTACACTGCTTTGTAAGCTAGCCTTGAAAGGCTTTTTGTTTCAAACTGTGCTCCACCAAGATGCCCAATACTACTACACGATACAAGTTGATTTTCTGTATAATTGTTAACATTGCCTTTATATGGGTGTTGTGCTCGGCTCAGAATGTTTTTATTCTGCTGCTGTAGTGTTCTGCTTTTATTGGAGTGAGCTATTTCTCTTCGCCTCTTTTTCTTTTTCTAAGTAAACCTGCCCTGAGAGGCCTTTTCCTTGACAGAAGTCACCGAAATATTTGAAACAAATACACAGTTAATCTGCTGTCATTTCTATTGAGCTGTCAAAACTCTAATTTCTGCATTGTAAAAATCTGCTCTGCATCTGTCAGTGCCAAGGGGTTGCGTTGTCAAATGAACTGGAGTTACGCACAGCCGTTTTCAGGGGAGATGAGATGAAGCTTCATGCATCCAACAGCATCCAGGGCTCAATAAAAGTCTCTGGCCCTGTTCAGTAAAATAAGCAGGGAGACCCCCCCAAGCACATCAGAGCTGTTCTTACTCTTTTTGAAGTGGAAGGAAAGCCACTGCTATTCCCAACACTATTAAGTTAAACATTTATATTATCTGACTTCACCATTGTTTGGGAAGGAACTACATCTTCTCAACCACTTTGTATCATGTTTTCCTTCCTTCCTTCCTTCCTTCCTTCCTTCCTTCCTTCCTTCCTTCCTTCCTTCCTTCCTTCCTTCCTTCCTTCCTTCCTTCCTTCCTTCCTTCCTTCCTTCCTTCCTCCCTCCCTCCCTCCCTCCCTCCCAAAAACTCTGGGTAGTAGGTCAGGCAGAGAGAGAGAGAGACTGGCCCTTGGTCACCTAATGAGTTTCATGGCTGAATGTGATTTTGGGTCTGGATTTCCAAAGTCCCAGTGCAACAAACTTCGGTCACATGGCGAACTAGGTTCCTTGCAATTCCCTTGAGAGGCCATGAACTGGAGTTGGCAGAACCAAGCTGAACCTGAGCACATTGAGCTTTCATCCTGAGACCGTTGTTCATAAGCATGGAGAAGAACAGACAACTTTACACCTGTGTCAATGTACTCTATATCTCACAACATGTACCATGAAAGATTTTTATATTAGCTGCTCCAAATGCTCCTGATGTTTCCTGTTGTTGGGGGGAAATTACTTGGTATCTTTATTTATATTTATTTAATTGTATGGTGGTGCTTCTGACATGAACCAAAAAAGTTGAACAAAGTTAACCACTGCGTGCCTATTTCTTGAGAGGTGGTTTCCTCTTACATCCTTGGGGGGAAAAAAGAAAGAACCAAAGCATTTATTTGTTTTGTGGCTCATTTTCTTCTAGAGTTGCTGGGAATGCAAAAGGGTTTCTTTTCTCTCTCTCTTTCTTTTCCACTTTAGGCTCGGAGGTGTGCATACATGTGTTTGTCTCCTATAATCCTTTGCTTGTATTGATAGGAAGCCAGGCGTGGAGCCTTTAAGGCTACTGTTCAGTTTGCTTAGCAACAAGGCCTGGAGAGAAAGGGCCATTGGTTTACATGACAGGTTGGATTCTTTTTTTCCTTGCATGCTCAGCCATCTTATATCTGTGGTTAGAGCTGTAAAGAAAACTTCAAGACTGGCCATCATGGCACTGTTAGGTAAGACCTCAAGGATCTGAGAGTTCTTTATTCCAGTGTAAGATCAGGATCCACCTTCTTGAAAATGTACATATTTTCTTGCAGAAGAAAAGTCCTTGCCTATTCCGGAAGGTGAGAATAACATTACTACTGGGATCTTAATGTCTAGTTTAACTGAGGCGTTGTCACCAGGTAAACAGCTGGAGGCAAATGCGGCAATGGGAGCTGTCACAGTGTCACAAACAGACAGCTCTACAGCAGCACTCTTGCTGATTTTAGTTGTCATGTGCGCACATGCACAGTTTTGCAAGGAAGTACATAAACTGGGTCTGCTTCCACAGAATTTTTAGATGAAGGGTGGACGGGTTGTGGCCGTCAAGATGTTGGATCACAACTCCCATCTCTCTGAGGATAGCCCATGGTGGATGTTGCAGCCTAATAGTCTGGAAAATCATCCTCTGCCTGCTCCTGTCCTAGAAAACAGTTTGGACAAAGCAGAAGGTGGATTCAGCTGCATGTCTGATACACTACATATGTGATGTTTGGCACTCATGACATTTTCAGTCCAGTTTAGATACCATAGTCTTGGATCAGTAATTTGGGGGGGGGGGTAGGTAGGAGGTAAATCTGTATCTGTTGGCATCTGGATGATTTGCATGAGGTTGACAAGGGTTTTTGACTGACAGATGGTTAACAACACCAGGAAGAGAAATGCCCTCCACCCACTATACTTTTGAAATTATGTAGGATTTTCTGTGTGGAAGAATCATAAATTCTAGCATTCAAAACAAGCTCCCTGAATTCAGAATTCTTGAATTCCATTTGTCTGTTTTTCGGAACTTGGAGGTTAATTTTTTTTGGACTGCAGGTTTTATAGCTTCCAGCCAGCATGTCCCCTAGTTGGTAAATTCCACAAAATATATATATAAAAAATTCACCTCATGATGCATTTTGTACCAGCCTTCGGTGCCTGGTGGGTGCATTTCAGGGTTTGAAATAAAAACTAAGTAGGTAACGGAAAAATAGAAGTCAGCTTTACCTCTGCACCTAAACTATGCTTGATGAGACACAGAATCCTCACATACCGCCTCTTTCTCTTGTGTGCTTGGCTTTGAGAAGGGTATTTTAGCTAATAAAGCATAGATTAATGTGAGTCTTTATGGGGAAATAGTTCCACGATCACCATTTACAAATCAGGATATGGAACTAGATGTGATCCTGTCAAGAATACAAAATTGGACTACTTAACAACTGCGAAAATCTACAAACAAGGCATCCCCGCATTCACCTGTTGAGGGGAACTGTCAAAGTTTGATATTTTGTATAAATAAAGTATTAAATGATAAGGGTTATAAGAACTGTAACCCTGGTAATGTGAAATGTAATTACGGCATGGATGTTTGAACAGTAATGAGTTGCCTGGTAGAGGTTGCTTCAGGACAAAAAGATGTAGCCTTGAAAATCATCATCATCATCATCATCATCCTGACTGTTTAAATAGCAGTGTACTGAATGTCCTTTGGAAGTCACTGCAGAGCGCTTGATGAAATCTTAGCTAGTCCCATGTTATCTGTGTGAATAGCAAAGCCTATGGAAAAGTCCTTTGGGTTTGTGACTCCCATAGAGAACGCATAGTGTTTGCTACTTGAAGCAGACTCAATGGGAAAATGCATCGAATCTGCTAGCTTAGGATAGAATGAAGATAAGGAGGAATGTTATTGTTTCCTCTTATCAGAGAAAGTTTGCTTGAGTAGCAGAATCTGTGAGATTTTGCATTAACCTCCTACTAGTGGAATCTGCAGGTGGAGCAAAAATGTATAAAGGAAATATAAACTTCCATGTCTATAAAAAAGCTGGTTTGATGTTAGTAAGCCACCAGCCAGCCAGCTAGGAGGCAGCATAGTCAGCTGAGCCACAAGGAGCAATGCCAAGCTGAGCCAAGAAGCCAAAGGTTGTGGGGGAAGGAAAACGATAATGGCAGCTATACTGTAGAAACAACTACACAGAGGCAAAACACATAAATAATGGATTTTCCTCCATAGATTTGAACTGGCAGATGGCCAGGTGAGCATGTAGACTTAGTCTTTTTGACATTTGTGTCTAAATATGCTAAAAGGCTAAGAAATGTATTTCTACTACAGTGGATTTATACTTCTTTTCCAATATGTGCTTTTTAAGGCTATAAGCTCTTGTATTTTTGGATTGAAATAAGATTAAAATCCTTGTACATAACTTTTTAAGCTGAAAGAACAAGGAATAGGCAAGAGTGGGTGACACCTTTTATTGGATCACTAGAAGTTACTGTATTTTTTCCATGTATAAGACGCCCCCATGTATAAAATGCCCCCCACTTTTCTAAATCAAAATTTCTTTCTTTGCAAGAAAGTGGAGGGGGAAAGCTTCTGCTTTCTCCCTACATTTTCGTTGCAAAAAGCAGCTTTCCCCCTTTACGTTCTGCAAAGAAAATGCAGGGGAAAGTGATTACTGCTTTCCCCCTACATTTTCGTTCCAAACGTTTTGCAATGAAACTGTAGGGGGAAAGCAGAGATCGCTTTCCCCCTGCATTTTCTTTTGCAAAACCTGGAGGGAAAGCTGCTTTTTGCAACGAAAATGTAAGGGGAAAGCAGAAATCACTTTCCCCCTGCATTTTCTTTGCAAAACCTGGAGGGAAAGCTGCTTTTTGCAACGAAAATGTAAGGGGAAAGCAGAAATCGCTCCCCCCCTGCATTTTCTTTGCAAAACCTGGAGGGAAAGCTGCTTTTTGCAACGAAAATGTAAGGGGAAAGCAGAAATCACGTTCCCCCTGCATTTTCTTTGCAAAACGTGGAGGGAAAGCTGCTTTTTGCAACGAAAATGTAGGGGGAAAGCAGAAATCACGTTCCCCCTGCATTTTCTTTGCAAAACCTGGAGGGAAAGCTGCTTTTTGCAACGAAAATGTAAGGGGAAAGCAGAAATCACGTTCCCCCTGCATTTTCTTTGCAAAACGTGGAGGGAAAGCTGCTTTTTGCAACGAAAATGTAGGGGGAAAGCAGAAATCACGTTCCCCCTGCATTTTCTTTGCAAAACCTGGAGGGAAAGCTGCTTTTTGCAACGAAAATGTAGGGGGAAAGCAGAAATCACTTTCCCCCTCCATTTTCTTTGCAAAACGTGGAGGGGGAAACAGGGATCAAAGCACTTTGATCCCTCCCCCCTCCTTACTTCCGAGTATAAAACGACCCTCAATTTTTCCTTTAATTATTTTAGGAAAAAGTGTCGTTTTATACACGGAAAAATACGGTAAGTAGCAAGCTTTCATGGATGAAATCCACTTCCTCAGGCTAAGCGCACCGGCTTCGTGGATAGTCCAGAAAACATTGTGGACAGAAGTCCAAAAATGGATGATACACATCTGCAAGAGGTGACCCAAGTTCTTCTTGAGGCTGGGCCGGTAGTGTCTGTACAGTAAGGCCTGGGATTTTTACACTTCTGTAAAAATTACCCTGCCAATTACCCTGTATATTTGTCTGACTTAACTATTTGTCTACAAATCTGGCCTCACAAGGAGATGAGCCAGAAGGGAGACTGTTGGCATGTGGTTCATTCTGACAGACCAGTTTATTGCCTTGGAATAGTGGTGTCTAAAGCAGTTGTTGTTTTATCAGCATTATTATGTATTTTATCATTTCTCCATTTTATATAAGCTCTGCCTTTCTTCCAGTACTGAGATTAAGACAGTATGCCACATGATTAAATAGCAGATACAATTAATTGTATCTGATTCTTATTTATTTCTTTAAAACATTTAATTTGTTTTCTGCCTAGCAGGGCTCTGGAACTATGTGCTTTGTGATAAGAAAAACATTGTTTAAAACACCCATTAAAAATGTTATTTAAGAACATGTCTAAAACATTCTTTAAAGGCAAATTTGAACACCAATTTTAAGCACCCAGACCAATATAAAATGAGACCGTTTTGATTGCTTACTGAAAACTCATTTTACAGCCCAGAACCCACTGGGTCTTTGCTGAAGATTTTAAATTTTAGCCAGTTACATGCTGAATTGTATATATCTTGGATGAATGAGTGGATGGGGTCCCTAACCAATGGGGTTTTGTAATTATATACAGTATATATATTTAATAATAATTAACTTTGAACTGCAGAGCTGGAAGGGACCCTATGGATCATCGGGTCCAGCCCTTATATAATACCATGCATCAGTATAGGTCCTGGATGAAGCAAGATTCACAGAGGGGTGAATTTGGGGCTTTAGTTGTCTTTATTACAAAAACAAACAAACTTTATTTCTTGTATCAGAGCCACAAAACTGGGCTGTAAAATGTACGTCCAGATTTGTTTCTGGAATTGGCTTTAAGCCAGCGTGTGGCTGAGGAGTTTTATCTTCCGCTCAACGTCTTTCATGTATCCTCACCTGAGGGAGAGGCTTGGCTGTGAACCAGAGCGGAGTTGTGTCTGGGCCTTATGTCACATGCACACTTTGCTGTGAAAGAAATGTCAGACTTTCCCCCCCTATTGGGACACCTGACATAAAGCTTGTTTATCAAGCACAGCTTGATTTAGGCTTATTTTCTGTTGGCTGCGTGTGGGACGTCATACTAAACCATAGTTAGTGTGATGTTACTGAGCCTCATTCTGTGCTGGGAAAAGTTACTTTTTGAAGTACCGCTCTCAGAATCCGCTGCTATCTGGGATGTTCTGAGAGTTATGGTCTCTGTGAGCCCTGGTAGTAGGCACTCCCTTCCCTCGAGTCTGGCTTTAGGGAGAGCTTCTGTTTTGGCTCAGTCAGAACTTGTCATGCCATCCAAAGTGTCGAACTGTGGTTATTGTTCAATATGACTTATTTGAAACAAACTAGCACTGAAATCAAAGTAGGTTGGTCTGAAATAAATCATGGTTAACATTAACCATGGTCTGCCAGTGCAGATAACATGAAATGTGGCTCTTGGGTGGAGCAAGCCAGTTTGAAACCATGGTTGACTTGTTTTCAAAGAAACCATAGTTGTGGATAACTACAGTTTATTGGCATAGGCCAGCGGTTCTTAACCTTTTCTTTACCATGGACCCCCTTTAAATATCTTTTGTTGCCACGGAACTCCAAGACTTAGCTCAAGATTTAAAACCCTAAAGTCAAATATTTATTTAGTTTCTCATGAAGGGCCTCATTGACAGATATTCCTTGCTATAACACCCACACTTTTTAAGATGACTGGAAGAAGCATCATTTTGCTTTGAACAGGATGTGCCCTCATCAATCAGTTCTTTTATGTTTCAAATTCAACTGGCAGTCTATTCTGAGGCTCAGCCAAAATGTATTGTTACCAAATTCACTGCAATGATATCGAAAGTTACTTTACCCAACAATAATCAAACAGTTTTATTAGCGGTAATCAAAGAAGAAACACAATCACAAACACCATCTGAACACTCACTCACACTGACACTGACTGACTCCGACTCTCTTTTCCCGAGACTTCTGACTGTCTGCGCAGTAGCAAGAAATGTCACATGCTGTTGCTCAGCCACTCAACATCATTCACTTGCATGTTCTCACCCTGTGCAGAAATATCCAACAGTTATTTGCTATCAAACAATTATTTTCATAACCGATTTTTTACTTTTGTTTGTTTTTAATGGAGGCGGTAGGTTAAAAAAGCCAAGTTTTATACAAGCAAGCAAGCAAGGGAAATTAAGATTTTGCTCTACATTTCCTTTGCTTGCTTGCTTGCTTATTTTAACAGCAAAAGATCATAACATTTCTGAAAGCCTTCACGGACCACTTGTGGGGCTACAGGTTAAGAACCTATGGCACAGGTGACATGAGATGTGGTTATTGGTGAGTATGGTCTGTTTAGAATAACCCAGCATTAAACAGTGGTGGACTTGAGTGAAACACATCATAGTTATCACTGGCTTGAAACAAGACACAGTTAACATTAACTGTGGTCTGTTGATTCAGACAACATGACAAACTGTGGCAAAGCAGTTGCTTCCAAATTCTCCTTTGTGTCTATGTTGGAGGAAGAAAGGGGAGAGTGGATGTAGAAATTTGAGGCTTGCTGCAGGATGTCCACGTTCTGCTGACATGTGCTTTGGTATCATGTTGGAATGTAGTCGGTATCAGCAGAAAAAATAGTGGCTCCTGTTTCTAGATTGCATCATTTCAGATTGCAGGTGGGAGCTCATGTGATACCGTCCTTCTTCACACAGAAGCAAACATTTAGGATCCCTGCATTTGGGAAAGCAGCCTCCTGTGGAGAAAGATCAGGCTGAAATTATTTTTGTGGTGGAGAGAAAAGGGCTTTTATTTCTCTCCACTGTGGGTAAGGCTTGGTGTGAATTCAGCATTGCCTGTTTAGGCCCAAGTGCTGATAACAGAGCTGGAGAACCTGTGTCACTTTAGATACTGTTGAACTCTATTTCCCAACATCTCAGATAATAGGCCACGTTGTCTGGGAATGATGGGAATTGAAACTGAAGAACATATTTAGAACCACAGGATCCTGATTCTGTGTTTATAGGTTTTGATTGGATCAACCTATTTGATTTATAGGTTCCTGAGAGGGAATATCCACCCTCCACAGAGAAATGCCACCTCCCAGGGCTGCTTATTTCTGTAGTGGAACAGTGTCTCCTTGCCACAGATCAGCCAGTTTTGTCATTGGCAAGTGTCTGAACCACCCCTTGAAACAAGGATGGAGAACCTTCGGAACCTCCAGATGTTTTGGACTTTTTTATGCAGCTCTGTTACCCGCCCTAAGATCCTGTGATATGGGACGGGCTATAAACGTTTAAACAAACTCCTAACCTCCGAGCTAATATGAGATTGTGAAAGCTGTTCTCTGGAACACCTGGAAGGCTGAACCCAGTTCAGCAGGTTCCGGTTCAAGCAGGGCTAAGGGCGTGCCCAGTTGATGGCTTCCTGCACTCTTGATTGCGCAATCTTGTCCTTGGCTTGAAGGATGGTAAGTGGTTCTTGGAAAAGAAAGAAGCTGGGGGAGGTACAAGGTTGTGAGACTAGTTAGACTAGCAGAGATGGTTGCTGAGCCTTTGTGAGTGTGTAGGTAGACTAAATAGGTGCTTCCCATCAACAAGCATGTCTCTGCTTGGGAGTACTCTAATATCATTTGCCTTTTGGTTCATAGTGTACAAGATCTTCTCTCAGACTCTACCCCCACCCAACTACTGCCTCTCTGTATCAGAGGTATCAATTGTGAAGAAGTATTTGCCACTAGCTGTGCTGGCCAGGATGTCTGGCAGCTGTAGTCCAAGGAACCATTGGGTTGGATGTATGGTCTGGAACTTAAGAAGTGCAGGTTCAAATGCAGGCATAAGCCTTCCTGAATGACCTTGGGCTAGTCACTCTTTCAGCCTGACCTACCTCACAGAGTTGTTTGGAAGATAAAATGGGGACGATAAGACGCATGTATGGTGCCTTGAGTTCATTGCAGGAAGGGCAGGATATAAATGGAACTGGTAAATAGATATATTATGAGATTCTTCCAGCTTGGAGGTACCTGACACTTTAGAGGAAAGGACTTAGTGTAGCTATTCTGCCTTCATCTCCTTCCTTCTTCTTAGTTGTGAGATGGTGTTGTTTAGATAGCTAACCGAGGGAGGGCACCCATGGAGACTTGGAGAAGGGCCATCCCTTCCAGAGCTTGGAAATGTTCTGTTTTTGGACAACATCTCTCAGAATCCCCCAGGACCATGCTTGCTGGCTGGCTGAGGAATTCCAGTTGTTGTTATCCAAGAAAAAGGAATATTTTATTCTTTGACTACCAGGCATTCAGAAAACAATATTTGGATTCTCGCAACTGGAATTTGATCTCTCTTAGATTATGGGTTTTGCCTTTTGCTTTGTTCTATCGTGTTGAATTGCTTTCAGTAGTTTTTTAGTGGCTTTTATCCTCTGTACCATGACCAGAGATCTCCGCATATAGGGCAGGGTATAAATATTTTACTAAAATAACACACATAAAATGAATAAATAGTGGGATACTTGCTTTGCATGCAAATGGCCCAATTCAGTTCAGTCTCTGTTATTTCCGCTTAAAAGATGAGGCAGCAGGTGCTTTTCAAGGTCCTCTGTCCTGGACTCTGGAAAGCTACAGCTAGTGAAAGTTGATCGTACTGGGCTGAACATACTAACTAACTCCCTGATGCGACATAAATCAAAATCAGTGAACACAGTATTTTATCTTCCACTTCTCTGTCTTGCTTGTTGGCGCCCCCCCCCCCTCAACTCTTCTTGGGAAAACAGCCTAGTTTGGCCCATAAATCCTGTTACCAAAAATGAGGGAAACGGAGAAAATCATCCCCATGTCTTTGTGTAGCTCCTTGCTCTGCTGTCTTGTCTTCCTTCCTCAGCCAGAGAAACAGCTTTGTTGCTGCTTTCTGTGATTTCCCTCTCTCCTCCTACCCCGCCCTCCGAATTCTGCTGTTTGAACATATTCATCGCACTCTTGTCTCAGCTGAGGGACAAGCATTATCCTGCTGTGCTGTGCGATGGGAGATTTGAAGAGCCTCCCTATTCTATTGCTGTTTTCTTGATAGATGTCCCTGATTATCCTTGATTGCATGTCTTTTTTGGTTCTTGTCGGAATATATAATATTGTGACAGTCTGGGAACAGACGATCGAACCACCTCTTCAACTGACTGTATAAAAGTACAGTTTGGATTGGCTCGTAGATTTCTCTTATTGGTGTGGAATCCGAGTGCATGGCAAAGAGTTAACCTAGACCAGGGATCACAGGAAGATGCAAACCCCCGTGAGAAACAGGACTGCTTTCGAGTGGGAGGTTGAAAGAGTGGTCTCTATCTGCCTATCCATATATGAATCTGTCTTATCACAATGAGATACTGGTCCATCTAGCATAGCAGTGAGCAACAGGTTGTTCTCCAGATATTTTTGGATTATAATTCCCATTAGCTATGCTGGTCTGTGGAGTTTAATGCTGCTTGTAGGCAAAATATCTGGAGGCTCACAGTGATACTAGCAGGCCTGTACCATCTGGGAGCAGTTTTACTGGATTTTTAGGCAGTAATCTTTCTTTCCATTGCCTGAAGATGGTGGGGATTGAACCTAGGACTTTTCGCCTGCAAGGTGTACACTGTGCCATTTAACCACGCCGTTGAGAGGTGGTCCCTTCCAGGGGTCAGATTTCTGTATCCCATCTCTTTGGCCCTTGAGTTCTGCATGCCTCTTTTGCCTTCATCTTGGGTCAGCAAGTAAGAGATGGTGCCATCAGAAGTGAACTCTGGTGGCACTTCCGTTGCTGATTTCTGCTGCTGAAAGAGAAATAACTCTTGGTTATTTGGGAGAAAGCTGCTCAGGGACGTTGTAAGGAGAGGTCGAAGCTTTGAAACATTAGTTTTCTGGACCTGAATATAACGGCAAATGTCACCTAGAGTGGAACCATTTAATCAGTTGCTGGAAATGCTAGGTAGCTTTATATTAACACTGCTGTCATGTGAAAAAGAAAATACACCCCCTGTGAATTCTATGGTTTTTTGTATCAGGACTTAATAAAAATCATCTGGTCCTTAGCAGGTCTGAAAATTAGGTAAATACAACCTCAGATGAACAACAACACATAACATATTACACTGTGTTGTGATTTATTTAACAAAAATAAAGCCAAAATGGAGAAGCCATGTGTGAAAAGCTATATACTTGTATTACTTCCATAGGAGTTAAGAGGCTAAGTAGCAGCCAATTGCTGCTAACCACATGCCCTTGAGTAAAGTGTGGCCAGCTCTATAAAAGCTGAAGTTTTAGCAATTTGCTGGTCTGGAGCATTCAGGTTTGTGCTAACACAGTGCCAAGGAGGAAATGCAGCAGTGATTGTAGAGAAGCAGTTGTTGCTGTCTGTCAATCTGGGAAGGGTTATAAGGCCATTTCCAAACAATCTAAAGTCCCTCATTCTAGAGTGAGGAAGATTATTTACAAGTGGAAAACATTCAAGACAGTTGCCAGTCTTCCAAGGATTGGACGTTCAAGCCAGTTCACACAGTCACACCGTGCAGTGCTCAGAGAAATTGCAAAAAACTCGAAGAGTTACATCTCAGACTTTACGGACCTCAGTTAGCATGTGAAATGTTAAAAGTTTGTGACAGTATAATTAGAAAAAGACTGAACAAGTATGGTTGGTTTGGAGGGGTTGCCAGGACAAAGCCTCTTCTCTCTAAAAAGAACATGGCAGCACGGCTTAGGTTTGCAAAGTTGCATCTGGACAAACCACAAGATTTCTGGAACAATGTCTTTTGGACAGACAAGATCAAAGTGGAGATGTTTGGTGCTCAGCAGCGGTGTCCAACAGTGCTATGTTGGACAAAAACCAAACACAGTGTATCAGCACACACACCTCATACCAACTGTCAAGCATGATGATTATTTGGGCTTGTTTTGCAACCACAGGACCTGGGCAGCTTGCAGTCATTGAGTTTTGACCATGAACTCCTCTGGATACCAAAGTATTCTAGAGTCAAATGTGAGCCATCTGTCTGACAGCTAAAGCTTGGCCGAAATTGGGCCATGCAACAGAACAATGATTTGAAGCACACCAGCAAATCTACAACAGAATGGCTGAAAAGAACAGAATCAAGGTGTTGCAATGGTCTAGTCAAAGTCCAGACCTCAACGCAACTGAAATGCTGTGGAGGGACCTTAAGAGAGCTGTGCATAAACAAATGCCTGTGAACCACAATGAACTGAAGCGATGTTGTAAAGAAGAGTGGGCCAAACTTCCTCAACAGCAATGTGAGAGACTGATAAAGTCATACAGAAAATGATTTTTCCAAGGGTGGTTGAATCATAAGGTGTATTTAGTTTTTCACCCATGGCTTCTCCATTTTGGCTTTATTTTTGTTAAATAAACCACAACACAGTGTAATACGTCATATGTTGTTATTCATCTGAGGTTGTGTTTACCTAATTTTCAGACCTGCTAAGGACCAGATGATTTTTACTATTCTTGATATGTAAAACCATAGAATTCAAAGAGAGTGTACTTTCTTTTTCACATGACTGTATGTAAAATCCATTGCTCTGTTGCTTCAGTGAGTGTACTGTAGTTTAGATTAGCAGTTGGCTTTGGGTGTTGGACTGCAGCTGCTAGAATCTCCCAGCTAGCATTGCTGGTGGGAAATTCTAGCAGTTGTAGTTAAAAAACAACAACAAAAAAACCCAACAAAAATATTTTTCCCCCAAGCTGTGCTGAGGTCTTTGAGACTCAGCTATATTTATCTGTACGTGTTCACATAGCTGAAAAGTTTATAGATGGCCAGTTGCGTGTTTTCACGGGCATTGGGGGGGGGTAGAGGGCTGCGTGAAATGGAGGACAGGGCTCTTGTTATGTTTAACAGTTGTTTACAAGAGACCGTTTATATATTTAAACATACGTTTGTAGAAATATAGATAAATAAATAGTCTCAGTGGGTGTAACTTGCATGACAAGCTATACCTACTGAAATGTCCTCATCTGTGTGCTTAGTAAAGCGACAGGCACCCTGTCCTCCATTTCATATGATCACCTCCCGGCTTAGTTTGGGGAAATGCTGGTTCAGACCATGCTCAGCTATGAGGCTTGCTAGGCAGCGTTATGTTAATCTTTCTCTTTCTCGTCGGGGGCTGTTGTTGAGATGCTAACAATGCCTCTCTGAGCACCTTCAGATGATTCTTTCTTGGATGTTCTTTTTCAGGTGGCTGACCTGCCTCCCTCCTTCTTAATGCCGAAGCCAGCTTCTTTCAACTAAAGATGGAAACACTGGAGTCCGAACTGACTTGCCCAATCTGTTTAGAGTTGTTTGAAGACCCCCTCCTCCTGCCCTGTGCTCACAGCCTCTGCTTCAGCTGCGCACACCGGATCCTAGTCTCCAGCTGCTCTTCCAGCGAGTCCCTAGAGCCTCTGCCTGCCTTCCAGTGCCCCACCTGCCGATATGTCATCTCCCTCAACCATCGGGGCCTGGAGGGCCTCAAGCGCAATGTGACGCTGCAGAACATCATCGACCGCTTCCAGAAGGCTTCCCTGAGTGGGCCCAACTCCCCTGGCGAGAACTGCCGCAAGCGGCCGCCCTACCGTCAGAGCCCCACCATGTCGACGGCGGGAGACCGCATCGCCTGCCAGTTCTGCGAGCAGGACCCGCCCCGTGACGCCGTCAAGACCTGCATTACCTGCGAGGTCTCCTATTGCGACCGCTGCCTGCGGGCCACGCACCCCAACAAGAAACCTTTCACCAGCCACCGGTTGGTGGAGCCCGTGCCAGATGCCCACTTCCGGGGGCTGACATGCCTTGAGCATGAAAACGAGAAGGTGAACATGTACTGTGTGGCTGATGACCAGCTCATCTGTGCCTTATGCAAACTGGTGGGGCGGCACCGGGATCACCAGGTGGCATCGCTGAGTGATCGCTTTGAGAAGCTCAAGGTAAGAAGAGAGGTGGGTAATGGATGCAGGGGTGCAGAAGGGTCTGTTGAGGTTCTGTTTTTCTAAGAGTTTGGGAAAGTTAACTTTTCGAGCAGGCAGCCAACTCAACGGGGCCCAGAAGTCATCATATTTTATTTCTGCAAGCTGTACACATCCAGAAGTAATATTCCTGAGTTTTCTCCCCCCCCCCCCCCCTCTTTCTTATATGGTCATAAGTAAGGGTTTGAAATGATCTGAAGAGAATGAGGTTGGCCAGATTGTGGGCTGCATTTGGTCTTTCTTTACAGTTGTGCTTTGTTTCAAAATGATTTTTTGGGGAACTCCATTTTTCAGAATTCTCCAGCAGATATGGGGGATTCTGGAAATTGTAATTCACCAAAGGTAATTTTCCCAATTTGTATCTTTATTTTCTCTTTCTTGCTTGTTTTAGATAATGGCTTCAAATCTAATGTTGCATGAGATATGTGGGTTGATGAGATCTTGGACTTCTTTTTAGCTAGAGGGTTATAGTGTACGAAAGAACTTTGTCCAGCAGTAAAGTTGACCCCAATTTACTGTCTTATCATGCAACTCTGCTTTGTTGCCTTTTATGCTGCAAGGTTAGGAAGCCATTTTATCTATCAGATCAGAATATTTGGGTGCTTCTAGATGAGGCTTTTAGTGAAGAGGACTTCTGCTTTGTTCGCAGATTTTTTTTTATGGGACATCCAGACTGTGGTCAAAAACTTGTTGCTTAGTGTAGTGAATTGCACTAGAGTAGGCCCACTGAATCAATAGGGATTTGGTAAATCAATTCCTCTCTGGTTTCATTGATTCAAATGGGCCTACTCTAACTGACTTAGTTTAGCGTAGTAAGTTGCAATTAGAGTAGAGCCATTTGAATCAGTGGAACTGACAGGGGAGCTGACTCATCAAATCTCCATTGATTCAAATGGGCTTCGCTCTAGTGTAGCCACTGTCATCATCATCTGTTTGTGTGTTCTCCAGTATTCTCCCACTGGCTTTTTTTCTTACCACAGTAAATCTTTTATGGAGGGCAGGATAGATTCGATACCTGTCTTTGTATTGGGAGTGCTGTGAGTGCCTCTGGATAGAAATGTCTCTTGCTTGCAAAAACTACTTCTACCCACCTCAATTGGCAGAGGTTGTCAGGAGTGTCTGGCGACAAGAAGTCATTTCTCTCACTTGCTACCTTTTAATCACCATCTGCTAGAGATTATATTAATTGGCGATCTACGGAATTGGACCTGCTGCCAGCAAAGCAGGTGCTCTGACCGTCGCCTTATGGTAACCATAGAAGTGGGGGTAATTAAGATACCTTAGTTAGGTTTTGTGCTGAAGGAGCAAGGAGTTCTTGAACTAACACTCCTGCCCTGCCAGTTTGGGACTATGAATTGCATCTGCTCTCTTAACTTAGGTTAGGGTAAGGGAGATGTCTGAAGGGACTTTGGTTATGGAGGTCTGCTGCCCAAGACATTCAGTGTCTGAGACAGCAGACCAGATGGCAGTAAGCAAGGGACTTCCGTTTCTTTCAGACTGCAGCTCCCAGAATAATCCAGAAATCCCAGTAGCCAGAATTCTGGGAGTTAAAGTCTGAAAACAGTAAAGGAAAGTTTTCTCGCCTCCATGTGGCCCTTTATCACCATTAATACTGGCCTTTCCAAAGGAAGGAAACTGCTCTCGATCAGTTCTGGGACTGGTGCAAAGATTCCTGGGAGTCTCAAGGGAGCTTCTCAATGGCCTTCCTCTCCCATTCTCCCTTGAGGCTCTGATGAACTCTTGCACCACTCCCAGGCACCCCCATTTTTTCTTTCTCGAATATCCAATTGGGTGGAGCCCACATAGTAAAAGTAAAGGTTCCCCTTGACATTTAGTCCAGTCGTGTCCGACTCTAGGGCGCGGTGCTCATCCCCGTTTCCAAGCCATAGAGCCAGCGTTTTGTCCGAAGACAGTTTCCGTGGTCACGTGGCCAGCGCGACTAGACACGGAACGCCGTTACCTTCCCACTGAGGTGGTACCTATTTATCTACTCGCATTTGCATGCTTTCGAACTGCTAGGTTGGCAGGAGCTGGGACAAGCGACGGGAGCTCACTCCGTCGCGTGGATTCGATCTTACGATGGCTGGTCTTCTGACCTTGCAGCACAGAGGCTTCTGCGGTTTAACCCGCAGCGCCACCACATCCCACAGGAGCCCACATAGGGGTGAGAAAATCTCCTCCTTACACTACTGTTTTTGGACTGCAGCTCCCAGGATTCTGCCTCCTGGCAGATTCTGTGAGTTGCAATCCAAGTCCCATCTCTAGACAGTCTCTCTTCCTCCATCCATGATCAGAGACCAGCTGGACGGGAAGTGAATGTACCACCATCCTTGGCCTGCATGAGTCTTCCTCTACACATGAAACATCAGACTCGATGAGGTGGCCAAGAACTACCTGGAGGCTGGTACCCCTTGTCCCTTGAAATCGGTTGCTGAGGCAAATCCTTACTGTACTGATGGTAGGGCCAACTCTTAGGCTGGCTGGCTGGGTATTTATTTCTTGGGGATGAATCTGTACTATTTGGGGAGTATGGAAATCTTGGTAGAGCTGAATGTTGCTGAAAAGGAAGCTCTGTGGGCACTTAAAGGTTCAGATTGTTATGCCCTGTGGGAGTAAAAATAGCACTGCAAGAGAAGCAGCAGAATGGCTCAGAGCTTAGTCATCTCCACATCATCTGATCTGCCTGCCCTGCCCTTGACCATTTTTATATGATCTGATGGTAAAATGTACAGAAAGGACGCACAGACACAAAATCTGTGTGTGTGCAAGAGAGAGATCGAGAGATCATTATCTACAGTATCAAGGGTATTTATGGGTCAAAGATGGGTAGTGTGTGTGTGTGTGTTTTGGAGGGGGGGGGGACTTCAGCTTCCAGAATCTCACCACCGGTACAAGCTTGCCCCCTGAGAGATTTTGGAGTTTTATTTTTAAAAAAGGAAACCTTTCCCATCCCTGGTGTAGATTGCATGGATGAAACGGCTCTGCCAGTAAGCGCTTTCGGAAAGGTGGTGAAGTGACTGGAGCACCCTGTCTTCTCAGAGAAAATGGGGCTGAATGGAAACTGATTGAGCTTTAAAGGGTTGTAAATACAGATTGGGCCTCCTTTGTAGGGCAGGGAAAAGGAGGACCGAGAAAAGAGAGCTCTGATGGAGGTTTCTGAAATCAACCTTTTGTAGAGTCTGGATGGTGGTAGACGGTAGGACAGGAAAAAAAAAATCCTCATCTCTGTCAACGTTAGAACAGAGGTGGACAAAGTGTGGTCTTTTGGTATTTTCGGACGGCAGCTCTCATTAGCCTTAACCAGTGTAGCCAGAGGTGCGGACTGAAGTCCAACAGCATTTGAAGGGCTGCAGTTTGCCCCCGCCCCTGCTTCAAAACGTGATCCTTTCGTTGAAACCAACTGGCAACCATTCCAGAATGAAGCAAAAAGATATGTCAGGACCCACTTCTTCATCTCTTGTCGTTTGCAGTATGATTTGCAAAGGTTGTTCATTAGAGATGGGCGCAAACCGAACCAGGAACCAGAAAAACCTGACGAATTGGTCTGGTTCACAGTTTGGTCTGTGACCCAAGTTTGGGGATCCTGTTTTGTTGAAGCAGAACAAAGCACCAAACTTCTCCCCCCCCCCCCTTGGCGCTTCCTTTTGCTTCGGCAAAACAGATGCCCGCCCACCGACTGCCCCTGTCAGCTCCCTGCTTGGTCTTGCTGCCTCGGCCACTGCCGTCATTCTCAGAGGTGACAGGCTGGCTTCCCCAGGCCCACTGCCTCTGCGCATGAGCCCGCTTTCAGCTGAGAGGTGGGCGCATGCACAGAAGCCGTGGGCCCAGCTCCTGGAAGGGAAGCTGACCTGCTGTCCCTGAGGATGGTGGTGGCAGCAGAGGTGGAAGCAGCAGTGGAAGGGGACAGGAGGTTGGCCCCTCCCTCGGCATGAATCTGACAAATGAACCAGCTCATTTTTCAGGGCGTTCGTGATGGTTCATGGCTACCTACGAACCATCACGAACTACCAGTTTTCCAGTTTGTGTGCATCTCTATTGTCCATTCCTAGTCCTTTAATCAGAATAAGTTGGAATGCAGAAAAAAAATTAAGGACTTCCTGTTGTGGCTGGTCTTATGGCTCTAATTTATCTCCCATGCTCAGTGCTCTTCACCTGTCAAGGAGTTGTCTTTTATCACAGTTCTGCTGAGCAGTTTTAGAGTCATGTTACAATCCCTGATCTTCATTAACTCAGATGTGGATAGATGTACAAGTCATCCTGCCCTGTGGTTCTCTTGTTGCGGCAGATAAGGGCTGGGGAAGATCTAGCCCTCTAGACATCAAGGGATTCCATTTCCCATCAGCCTTTGCCAACCTGACTAGTACTGCAGGATGATGGAAGTAGTACTTCATGAATAGGTTCTTTTTCCTAGCAATAGATAAATGGCTCCCCACACTTAACTGGATGTTGCATTTAGTGTCTCCCATTTGCTGCCACTGGCTCAGGTTGCTGGGCTTTGGGTTCTACCATAAAACAAGGTAGACCTCAAAAGGTTGAGATATGCCCATTTCTGACCTGTAGACGTCTTTGTTACCAGATGTTTTAAAAAAGATGGAAGTAGGGTGGGCAAAGTGCAGGTCTCTAGAGCAGTAGTTCCCAACCTTGAGTTCCCAGTTGTTCTTCAACTAAAACTCCCAGAAGCCTTCAACACTAGCTGTGCTGGCCAGGATTTCTGAGAGTTGTAGTCTAAGAACATCTGGGGACCCAAAGTTGGGAACCACTGCTCTAGATGGTGTTGGAGTACAACAATAGTGAGCAATAGCCAATGTTGGAGAATGCTGGGTGTTTCAATATAGCAATGGCAAACAATCCACTTTCACCACCCCTGGTTTATAAGAGAGTTCTTTCAGAGGCTGGAATCCTATTGTCAGTTAATGCTTGCCTAACGGAAACTGTGTAAGCCTTGGCAGCAGTTCAGTTACAGCTTTCCTCAACTTGGCACCCACCACATGCTTTGGATGGCAACTGCTGTCATACTTGCCTGTTGGTAGTGTGGTTGTGGCTGATGCATGTTTTAGCCTTAAACACTGAAGAGAGGCAGCTCTAAACCATCCTGTAGTTCTTGACATGGATCAACCAGAACTCTGTCCATATTTCCCGTTTGGAATGCTTTCAGACACAGCTTTTACATAGTTATGAGTACAGATGGGCACAGACTGCCCTGGCTGCCCTGCTCCACCTCTTCCAGGTACTGCTGTTGAGTGGATGCCTGCCAGAGGAGGCAGGGCTGGGAAGTGCCGAACACCTATTTGTCTGAAAAACGAACCAGCACGAACCACCTGCTCGGTGGTTTGTGCCCATCTCTAGTTATGAGGGGTCTGGCTAGAACTGGAATACCTGGTTCTTGACCTCTATCGAGCAAATAATTCATCTCCTTTGTGCCAAAAAAACCCTGCAAAATAATTGCTTGTTTTCGTTAGTCACAAAATAATTTGTCTTTTCAAAATAGAAAATCAAAGTTTATGCATTTTACTGCTTTTCATGTTTGCAGTAAGCCCAGGGGCCGCTCAAGGTGAAAGGTTTAGTATCTGATGAGCCCAGCTTGAAAGTCTGAAGACTCTTATTCAATGTGCCCCCTGAAGACGACATCCGGACCACATATATTTAAGATCAAATCCGTGTGCCACTCCTGCTTTCTGTAACATGCTGATGGAGAGCTCTGGAAATCTCAGAGGCTTGCACAAATTGTTATACCTTTTTGGTTGGGATAGTTCAGTGGGTTATCTGGTTGCAGAGCCAGAGATTGGGAGTTCAAATTCCCCACTGTGTCTCCTGCAAGTAGAGCCAGTCTGTGTTGCTTTGGGCCAGCTGCACAGTCCCAGGACCGCCCCCAGAAGAAAGGGATGACAAACTATTTCTGAGTACTCTCTATTAGAAAACTCTGAAAGGTGGGGTAAAAATATTTTGAATAAAACATAAAATGAATAAATAAGGGTTGCCATAAGTCAGAATTGATTTGAAGGCACACAGTTATTATGAAAAAAAAAGGTACAATCCAAACAAAGATTTTGGAATTTGTCTTGAGGCCAGCTTTGCTCTTGGCAAAATAATATAAAGCCGGGGGGGGGGGGGGGAATCTTAAAAGTGTCTTCCATTCAATTGAGATGATGGGGTTGATGTCTGTGACTCAGAAAGTTAGCCTGTCCTGTGGCTTGGATTTTTTTAATATGAAGCAGCCTGCTTGTATTGTGGAGAAGACAGGCGGTCTGTTGTGAAGAAGCCGCTGGAACCGAGCTGCCTTGGAAAGAAACCATTTGCTAAGGAGTGGCTTTATATTAACATGCGGAACTGGTGCTGCAAAAATCTGCATGGCTTTATTTCAGCGCCTTGGGAATGTTTGCAAGTCAGATTTTGTGCTGTGCAGCATAAGAATTTGAGCCGTTTTCCTTGAGGAATGTTGACAGCCTGATG
This sequence comes from Intellagama lesueurii, assembly GCA_037013535.1. Lineage (NCBI taxonomy): Eukaryota > Metazoa > Chordata > Lepidosauria > Squamata > Agamidae > Intellagama > Intellagama lesueurii. The sequence goes on along the minus strand of JBAJHW010000010.1, from coordinate 21,794,995 downwards.
CCAGTTTAAATGGGCAAAGCTTTTTCCAAGCTGGTTTCGAGCTTTATGGCAGGGCTTGAATCATTTTGATGGTTGGTGCCTGTAGCCAGTGCTTTAGCCTTAAGCAGACCCAGATCTCTGCAGACATTCTTCGTCTATTAACCTTTGGAGCTGCACCTGCTTGTTTTGTGAGCTCTCCGTATTTAATTTCCAACATGAAAGGTGCTGGCACTCAAAAACCTTCCTTCGCTATTATTGCATGACAAAGGGAAGGCAGGTGGCAAATGTTTATTCATAAAATTAGGAGTCATGGCCTGACCCAAACAGATCCTCCATGGAAACCTTGTAGTTAAATGTTCAGAAACATTGGCCACATTCTCGTGAAATGATAAGCCAGAACTGTAGCAGGTGCTGCCTTACCATTCACAAACAAGCACAGATTTGGCTTGCTCAGCCTGTTACCATGTCAAGAGTGGCTAAACCAACAGGGGGTGAGATGTAGCCTTTCCAGTACTGTTGGGTTGCCATTTCCAGCATTCCTTACCACTGGCTGTGTTGGCTGTGGCAGATGGGACTTGCAGTCCAGCAACCTTGGTTTGATAGTTAATTTCCCCAGCTTGCTTGGGAGCAGCAAACCAGTTTGGGCAGTAAATTTTTGCAGAGCGAAGCTTTTGCTTTACATCAGAACTGGTCCCATCCATTGGTTGAGCTCCTCATAATTCCACTTGCAAGCATGCCCAGTCAAGTTCTCCCTCTCACTAAGAGGAGAAGTCTCACAGAGACAAGTGGACACCATCCACACCTGGTTCGTAGAATGGTCATTCATGCAACCACCTTCCTCCCTTCAGATGGCTCACCAGATTTCTCTCTGCACCACTGCTGCTTCTTTGTGGTAGACGACTGGGAGTGAAAGAAAAGGAGGAGCCCGCCTTATTTATCCCTGTGAGGGCGTGAGCTCCTGCCAAAATGCTTCCACTTTACCTCTAGAAGATTAGATATAGTGTGCATGCGCAGAACTAGCTGTAACCTATGTGTGTGTGTGCACAGAAGACTGCTTGAAGAACCACAGTCACAGGTAAACAACCTGCTAAATGTCTTCATATTGGAGATAGGAAAAAAATTATTATTTTTTAATAGTAAAGGTAGCAGAAACCAAAATTGACTCATTTGGTGCCGTGTGTGCTCAGTTTTTAAAACTCTGGCTTTCAGTCCCTGCAGATTGATTGATTGGTTGGTTGGTTGGTTGGTTGGTTGGGTCAGCCATCTCATCCTGCCCCTCGAAAGGCTCCTCATCCTGAACTCTTGAAAGATGGAGAGGCACTGCATGGTTCTCAACATGCTGGGAGTAACTGTACTATTGAGTTGGGGGGAATTTGATTCCATTCATCTTTGAAGTATTTATCAGAATTCACATTTCCCCCATGTTTCTCATGTGCAAAAACTTGAGGTTTTCAAATGGTGGAATGGGAGAGAAAGTGAAACCGCACGGTTTTTCCCCTCTGAAGTATGCTTGGTCCAAAACCTAAACAGAGAATTCTTTTGCTTCCCAACTGTTGTTTTCACCGGCAAATAAATTTAATCAAGTAAATGACTAAAATTCATAGGATTAACCAGCTAGGAATGCTTTAATTAGGTGAGAGTGAATTAACATGATTCAGGCTGGCTGCAGCTTGTGGTTTTTCTTGTGACACTTTTTTCATTAAATATTCAATGCAAGCCTATCTCTGATACTCTTAAGGGAAGCAGGAACAGAAATAGACCCACACTTCTCCCATGGTTTGCTTTTCAACATTTTCCAATTATTACAAATTTAAAAGATTTTTTATTCAGTGTCACCTTTAAGTGGTGAAATGCATTGCAATATTCATGTTGGGATTTTAGATTGACAAGTATGTGATTTTAAGCATAAAGAATTGCCTTTTGAGCTCTGAATTTTCATCTCACATGGCAGGGAAGGAAATGAGAGCAGGAAAGAAATGCATAGCTTGTCCTATTTTCAGATAAAACAGAATTCCCATTGCTTAGCTTGTGTGTTAAATTGTGCTAGCAAAATGTGAGCTTGGGAAAGGAACCTTGCACAGCACTTAGGAGAGGCTTTTAAGGCTAAGAAAAAAAATCTTGTTGGTTCTGAAGGAACTTGTTTACCACCCTGGTTGTACCGGATGACATTCAGCTGATACTCCTCAAACTGAGATGGGAAACGCCAACCCCAAAAGTCAGCTTTGGAAAGTGAATGTGTGATCAAGGATATTGGCAAGTCTTTGGTCCGAAGTCCGAAATCCAAGTCTGAGTCTTTGCTACCAAGTTCCGAATCCCAAGCCCCAAGTCCAAGCCCCTATTAAGAACAAGATGCTCCCCACCCCCAAATATGGGGTGAGTGGGTTCTGAGTCATAAGTCAAGTCTGTGTCATTGAAAAAAACCCACAAACTCTAGTTGAATCCAAGTCAACTCTAGTTGAGTCCAAGTGCGACTTAAGTCTGACTTGACTGCCAATCTGCAACTTGAGTCCTCATTCTTGTGTTTGATCACTTCTGGTCTTGATTCCTGCCCCCCACCCCCATTTTTTACTACTTGCCTGTTGGTAACCACTCTTCAGGGGGGCTGGACATGCAGATGTGGCCTTCAACCTCCTCAGACTTGCAGCTTGAAAGAGTGATGCGCTCAAATCCACAGTCCAGAATGGACAAGTTGGTCCGTTTTTGGTTTCTCCCACTTAACAGTTTTTTAAAGCCTCACGTTTCTTTTCTTCTTAAATATGAGGAAATGTGTGGCTTTGGGTACCTTTTTATCAGAAACATCCTGAAGCAAAGTTTTCACCCATCCATATCCACAAATACGTACATTAGGGATAAAGATGGTATGCTGAGTTGAATTCAGCAGAAGAGCTGTGTCTTCCTCTCAGTTCAACAACGCCGCTTTTCAACTTCTGTCGGATTCAGTGTTGCACAAAAGCATTGTGTGAATCAGAAGCCATGTTGCATCTTTGTTGGAATTTAAGAAACTCTATAGCCAACTGTATCCTCTGAAGATGGTATATCAATTGTAGACTGAAAAGTGATGCATTTTGAGTGAGTGCCTCTGCAGGATCTTCTCACATTGCATTCACTGCACCTTCAGCCCTTATACTGTACATGTGTACATTGGAGCCCTGTTCAGGCATTATTAATTACATGTATTTGCATGTAACATTCATCTCAAATGCATTCAGTGTGCAGTCCTTGTAGAGTGATGATCTGCAAGCATGGATGGTGTGTGCGCACATGTTCATACTGGGAGTTCTAGAGGATCATTCACACATTCTATTAAACATGTTTATAAACTGCCAGTGCATGCTGTCAAATCCTTGCAAGAAAACATCTGATCTCTTAAGGCATGGTGCTTATATACCACCCCAAAGTCCTTAAAGCACTCTTTGGGCAGTTTACAGTTTAATTATGCATAAAACACATTGTCCCCCTCCCAGCTGGGTACTCAGTTTACTGACCTCAGAAGGATGGAAGATTGAGTGAACCTCAAGCCTACCTGGGATTGAGCATAGGTTGTGAGCAGAGTTTTGGCTGCAGTACTGCAGTTTGGGACGTGGTGGTGCTGCGGGTTAAACAGCAGAAGCCTCTGTGCTGCAAGGTCAGAAGACCACTAGTTGTAAGATCGAATCCATGCGACGGAGTGAGCTCCTGTCGCTTGTCCCAGCTCCTGCCAACCTAGCAGTTCGAAAGCATGCAAATGCGAGTAGATAAATAGGTACCACCACGGTGGGAAGGTAACAGCGTTCCGTGTCTATTCGCGCTGGCCACGTGACCACGGAAACTGTCTTCGGACAAAATGCTAGCTCTACGGCTTGGAGACTGGGATGAGCACCGCGCCCTAGAGTCGGACACGACTGGACTAAATGTCAAGGGGAACCTTTACCTTTACCTTACTGCAGTTTGACCACTGCGTCACAAGGCTCCTCTTAAATGAAGTGGCTAGAATTGAGAGAGATGCCTTCAGGACCTCCAACAGCTCTCTCTCTCTCTCTCTCTCTGTGGTGTACCATCAAATCACTTCCGACTTATGGCAACCCTAACATGCCACACAACATGTCTTGCCTGAGAGTTAATTTACCATTGCCTCTCCCCCAGAGAATTTCCATGACTGAGCATGTGGAAATCATGTATATGTCTTTGTGTGGGGGTGAGAGAGAAAGGTTATGTTACAGTGAGCGAGAGAGCAGTTCTATATGTGTGTGAGAGAGAGCATGTGTTGAATACTACATGGGTTGTCTGAATGAGTCACCTGAATCATTGTGAGGCTGAGTGAGAATGTGAATGTATGAGTGAGCAGGTGAGTTTGGTCTCTCTTTCCAACAGCCCATGTGGCTTAGCTGATACTGACAAAACAGTCCTGGCTTATTCCTTGTTGCTTTACATGCCCTTTGGGAACACTGTGTGTTTTCCACCCCCTCTCCTCTGATTTACTGTCTGTCCCACTGAGGGCATTTTTGTAATGTGAATGTTTCCAGTAGAGTCTCTTTGTAATCTAATTAGCAGTGCTTGCATTAACTCAGTTCCTGTTTCTCTGAGCTTTTGAGGTGGCAAGCGTAGTTGGGTAAACATCAGCTTAACAATGAAATGTGATCTTTTTCTTTTGCCTGCTTTGAACATTTCAGCCTAAGGATGAGTTCTGACGAGGTGTTGCGCCTTCTCTCCAAGGGGACTGGCTTGGCAACACGATGTGATATCTTAATTTGTATTTATAGCCAGCTCGGTTTCTGAGGCCTCGGGGTGGGTAGCATTAATGAAAACGCCGTGATTTAATCAAAGAGAATTATTTAAAAATGTAAAATGTACCTGTGCAATTAAAGTCACATCATACGTAGACTATTCTAAGGCTTCATGAATAAAAGTCTTACCACTGGTTGTCAATGCTGTCCAGGTTTTTGCTGCCTTGTGTGTATTTTGTGATTTCATAGTGCCAGCATAGAAATGGCTTCTGAAGAATTCATTATCCTGAGGATCTCAGCTTTCTAGCTCTTAAGCCTGTAAAGATACACTTGAAAGTGGGTGCCTATTGAATTCTCTAGTCTTGTCATGTGTTGGCTGGTGGTCGTGGGCAGATATGATGCCAGTGATCAATATGCAAAGTCTGTCCCTTCTCCATAACTGAAGCTTTGGTTGCATCAATATAAGAACCAGGGGATTCCAACATTTGCATTTATTTGGTTCAGAACTTTGGCTTTAGTGGTTGGCTTTAGCTGTGGGACCATCTGATAAAGATAGTCCATGGATATGGAATATCTAACAATCACTTCTGTCCAGAATTTGGAATGTTGATTTGTAATAGCAATTTGTGGCTTGTTGCTCGGTCATTTTTCAGTGTAACTCATCAGTGTTATTTGAGCAGTAACATGTTGTTGCTGTTGTTATGTACTATCAAATGCCTCCAACCCATGGCAACCCCATGATTAAGTGACCTCCATTATAATATCCTATCATAATATCCTGTCATTAACAGCCCTTCTAGGTTCTTGTAAACTCAAAGCTGTGGCTTCCATTTCATATTTGGTCTTCATCCTTCTCTGCCATATTCCACTTTTCGTAGCATTATTGTCTTAACCTTCATCTCGAGTCTTGTCTTTTCATGGTATGTCTGTCATGATGATGGGATATGTAGTCAGAGAAATGTAAGATGGAGTCAGACAGGTTCTGTGTGAAGATGATTTGAGAGATATTGGAATGTGTTTTTCTAAGTGCTTTGAGAATGTTTTTCTGAAGACCGTTACAGCCTGGTTCGAGATAGCGCTGAAGGTCGGACAAAGAGGCCCGTGGAAGACTCAACATTCCCAGCTAATTGGAGAAGAGATAAACAACACCTGGACTCTCATGGGAATTAAGGGAGGAGGAAGGTGTTAACAGCTTAACACACCATCACAACTGTGGCCTTCACTTGGGTGACCAGTGGGAGGGCATTTCACACCCAGAATGGCAAAGACGGGAAGGCTCCCCCTGCCCCACCTGTGATTCTACATAGTTTTCCAATTCTGGGAGGACTCACATGCACACCGCAACTATGACATGTCTTAATAATTAGGTAGGTATGTGTAGACATACCTTGAGGAGCACACTCTCAAATATAGAGGTTCTAAGCCATTTAGGGCTGCCTATTTCTCCCCTGTGACTGCTGCCTATTTCATTTCTTCCTCACCCTTTCCATCTCTCCGACTCTAGCTCTTCCCTTCCCCCCCTTTTTTTTTTGCACTCTCAGCAAATTGTCCCAGAGTTCAGAACGGTTCCTCTCCCAGCAGCCAGGAAGAAAAGCTAGTTGCTGTTAAGAGTTCCTAAGAATTAGGACTAAAGATCCAATTAAATATTGATGTAGATTATGAGTAACGGTAATAGCTTGACCTAGATGAAAGAAATGTAGGGGAACCACGGAGGCAGAAGGGGGAAAAAAAAAAACCCATATCCACAAGGCCAAGCAATTGGGGAATTTGAAACTCTTGCTACCTTTTCCTTCTGTGGAACCGTCATGCTGGCTCTGAATACCCCAGGTGGAGTCCTGCTGGTGCCTTTAACAACCTTTTTTTCTCCCGCTGTTCTCCCCCTTTGTCAGGTTTTTCAGCCTGTAAACTTTCGGAAGCAGAGATTTGCCATACTGGGTCTTGTGATCCGTATGGATGAAAGAGCTTCTGAAAAAAATAACCAAAACATTTGGAGTAAATAAATAAACAGCGACATTTTTATAAATGCTGTTTCTAGGCCTGGTTCAGGATTTTTCGGCGTCTCAGCAGGAAATCCACAGGTCTCCCTATTTCTCTGTATCACTGATGTGGAATTTCTGACATGGGAGCTACCGGTGGGCCTCTAGATCTCCCAGCCTGGAACTCCAGGCTCACCCCAGGCCATTTATTTCCCCACAGCCCTCCTTTCAGGTTATTAATTCCTCTGTCATTACAAAAACATTAACATTATTTATCAGCTGAAATCCAGTACTCAGTCACATCTGCAGTAGTCCAGTTCAATCAGTGGAAGGAGTTGACTCACCAAATCCCCACTGATTCTGTGGGCCTACTCTAGATGTGACTTATTACTGGATTTCAGCCACTTAGTCATAAAGCTAATAGAGGGAACCGGCTACCTTCTTTCTCTTCTCAGCTATTTGGCAGCAGGCCTTGAAATATGTGACCTATCTCTGTGGATCACATCTTGCATTTCAAGTGATTTTTCATGATCTGAAAGTGGTGCCTTCGTAAATAATCTGGAGTGGCTTGTTTCCCTGTACAAATTGCCACTTGATGGGTATGGATGGACGAACCATCCCAGGCCAGTTACGGATGTAATGCTGCCATAATTCTCCTTTCGTCCCGTTGTCAGCCCTCATCACCCATTGGGCTTTAATCATCATTCCACGTTAGGTCCATTCCACACTAATACTGACAGTGGCTAATGCTGATCAAGTTCTTTCACAAAGAGACTTTGCAAAGTTTATATAAATCCTGGTTACAAGGCAGCCTGTTAAATGTTGCGCAGTTTTAGCATGGTGAACCATGGTTATAAACAACAGAGGAAAGCAGCAAGGCAGTTCATGAGACAGAGGCTGGAGAGGGCACACGATCCTCTTACTGACACTGGCCGTTCAAACCGTGGTTTACAGGCAGCTCGTTTTGCCATGAAAACTGCAGAGCGAGGGATCTCCAGAACCACCAGTCTTGCGCACCATGTGCACGGAACGGGCGGGTGGGTGAGAGAGAATGAAAGAACATGCGGACCAATTACTGTAAATTTTGCAGCATGAGATTTCAGCATGCTTAAGCTTCATTCTTTCTGAAGGCTTGGCAGTGGTTTTCTGATTACAACCCCCCCTCCCATAGCCAGTGGGTTAGTGTGGCGCAGCGCTGCCTCTAAAGAACATAGACAATCTGGCCTTTGAAGCTCTGACATTAAGCAACAAAAGCTGGAAAACTTGTTGGCGAGGACACCCATCGGCTTTAATTTATTTAACATTATGAGTCATATTCAAATTAGAATTTTGCTGGCCTAGATAGCTTGGAGGGGCAAAGAGAATAAATAAATCTGGGACGTGACTTCATATGTCCTCAGTCTGTGAAAAACCTTCCTTTCTTGGGCTACTGCTTCATCTTGAATTTCATTCAGTAGATTGCAAGGGACATGGGCCTGGTGACCCCTTAAGATGTCAAGCAGGGACAGACCACCGTGTTTGGGTGTACATTTTAATGGGGACATCCCTGACTTGGCACTTTTAAATTTGAGACAGTTATCTTTATAATGCCCTACTTCTCTGAACAAAGTTTTCGGATAAAATATATGTGCACGATGCTTTAGGGGAAAGTGCACACAAAAATGTGTAAGAACATTAAAAATGTATTACTTGCTCAAGTTTCTGTTTTTGGCCAAATTATATGCAAAAATATGTTTGTTAGGGGAAAATGCACAGAAAACTGTCTACTTATTTTCATATATGTTTTTAAAAGAATTTCAAATGTTGGGACATGGCAAATTTAGAATTGGAAACATTTTTTGATGCTTCAGATGACCTGAAAGTAAGATTTAGAAAATGAGAGACACCCAAACTGACATATCTGTCCCTCCTTAATGCTAGAAATATTTTTTTCACATTAAGGAAGGAATAGATGGAGATCAGTTAAGGAAGCTGGCAGGAAAAGAAAAGAATAGTCTGAAATATGGTGCTGGAGGAGGAAAACTCAACAAGTGGATCTTAGATCAAATCAAGCCTGAACTCTGAAGGCAAAAATGTTGAAACTGAGCTTGTCCTACTTTGGGCCCATCCTGAGAAGGCAGGATTCTCTGGAACAGACAATAATGCTGGGAAAGGTAGAAGCCAGCAGGAAAAGAGGAAGACCAAATACGAGATGGATTGACTCCCTAAAGGAAGCCACAGGCTTGAGTTTACAAGAGCTGAGCAGGGCTGTTGAGGGCAGGACATTTTGGAGATCGCTTAGTCGTAAGGTTGTCATGAGTCAGAGGCAATTTGGTTGCACATCACAACAACAGCAGAGAAGGTGGGGAGGAGGGGGTGACCGTCACACAACAGGTGTTGTTGGACTGCAACTCCCATCATCCCTTCCCTTTTACTATGCTGGCCAAGGAAACTGTACATCAAATATATCTGAAGGGCCACCATTGCCTACTCTGGTTTGACTGGTTGATGTGGAAGGTTCTCCCAGTGATGGCTCTCCTGAAAAAAAAAGGGGGGAAAAAAAGCAAAGCTAGAATCACTATGCATAGAAGACCCCAACAGGCCTGTAGTTTCAGAAGTGGCGCGTGTTGCCATAGACCGGAGCCCCCATTTGAAATGTCCTTTGTGGGGCGAGAGCCTGTTTCCACCCCCCCCCCCCCCGTTATTCTTTGCTAACGTTGATTGTTCAAGTTTAGCAGTATTAGGGCCAAAGTATGTTACAGTGAACACGTCATTAGAAGTGGGAAGTCCTTAACTGCTGGAAACATCTGATTGCTACAACAGGAACCTTTCACACCTCCTGTATTGCATAAATTTGCCTGCACAGGTGTGATTTCAAAGTGTACCAAGTCAATCGTGAAGACCTGCCAGAATCACAGCTCTGGAGCACTAATGGTTTTCCTCTTCCAGTGCTGGCTGGACTCTGTGTAATGCACAGTTTGGCCTTTGATCCTAGCCAGCCTGTCTGACTAACAAGGATCAAGGGAGACGCAGTGCAAAAACAGGTGGAGTAGGCCTGGTGTAAGAACGGCGGCTGCTGCTGTTCCTCCTCTTTCTTTCTTTTGTGTCTTGTGTGTGTGTTTCCACCTATTAAACTCCGCACAAAGTTTTTCAAAGTCAAACACAGCCGCACAGCAGAAAAAGAGCTGTGCCAAGCGGAATAGCTGGGTCAGGCGCTTCGAGCGATAACAGCCAGTTGTCCTGCTCCAGGGCAGAAGCCGCAGAGAGGCAGGGAAAATATGTTAGCTTGGAAGGATGTAAAATGGCTTCTACCTTTATGTCTCCAGGCCTTTTGTCCCTAATCAGAAGCCCTGGGTGATTGCTGTTACCTGCTGGGCAGGGGCTGGGCCAGTAGTTTCTTAGTTCGAGATAGCGCTGAAGGTTGAATCAAGGGACCCCGTGGAAGACTCAACATTCCCAGCTAATTGGAGAAGAGATAAAACACCTGGACTTTCATGGGAATTAAGGGAGGAGGAAGGTGTTACGGCCCCTTGAGGCTAATTGGTTAACAGCCAGAATTGTCAAGAAGAAGGGAGGAGTTAGAGAGTGTAGAAAATGGACGATGGGTTATGTGAGTTGTATGGAGATCCAGTCTTGTTCTGGGATTCGATTCCATGATGATGGGAGAGAAAGGAACTTGAAGGAGAGAGGATGTAAGTAAAGAGAAAGAAGGAGGTGGGGCTAGCCCACTGTAGCCCACCTTAGCCCACCTTAGTAGTGTTTATTATTTTAATGGGAAATAGTTATTTTATTTAACTGTAATGATCTTTGAATATGTTCTTTATGCTAAAGCTTGAGCAATATAAACTGATTCTATGAAACTCTATTTTTCTAATAAAAATTAATTATAAAAATTCTTACAAAAGGACTGGTCTCTTAAACAGCAGGGTCTGGCTAAATCCAGGAGGTGGAGAGGGCCACAAACTAGCTATCTTTAAGAGTCCTACCTAACTGAGCTGCTGTGAGTTCTAAGGAATCACAAAGCTCATGTGTCTGTTACTTGCAAAGTACTGGGTAAAAGAAAAGTGTTCTTTTAAAGTCAGACTTGTTCAAGGGGCTTACGCTACGCCCTGCTGAGGTCTTGGGACTTACCCCAGCGCAAAGGTGGTAGGTAAGCGGCCTGACGAACTATCTGACCGAGTGCTAGGCGCTCCTTAGGGGGCCCTGAGCATCACAGTGTCCATGTGTGTTTGGCCTTGTTTTATTCCATACTCAACAGGCCGTTGACAGAGTTCTTTGGAAAGTAAACCAGCTGTTTATCTTTCATTGTTATTATTTTTTTATGTGCAATATTGATTTCATTGAACGGAACATTCCTGGCTGTGTTAAAAGATGCATGCATGTACCTGTGTATGTGCCATGCACACTCTTCTTTAAAACCTGAAGGAGTGTGCTAGAAAGGTGAAAAGCTTTGTGGTGTTACAGGGCACCGGCCAGTTGACACAGCGCATAGCAGACATGGGCTGCAAACAGGAAGAATGCTCGACTTTGTCTTTAACAGAGGGACAGTTCAGATGTACAGAAGTGGGTGAGCTTCCACGTTGAGCTCACTGCTCAGATATGTGACCACACCCTTCAAGGACTTGCTTACCTCTCTTTGGCACAAGAGGTCCCTTCATTTCTTCATTTTTTTGGGGGGGATGATCTAAACTCTGAGTGGGTTTTGATAATCCTTTCCCAGCTGGCTGTCTTACCGTTGAAAGTCTCCTCTGAGTTGCATTTTCTCCTGGTCTTCCGTATCTTTAGCATACTATTTTAAATGCACATGTGGAACTACAGAGCAGGCTGGTTTGCTTCCTAATGAAAACTGTGCCCCCTCTAGTCTTTGGTTCATCTAACAACTAAATGTTGGGAGTTTCACCTGTTTTGTGTGTAATGTGTAGTTTTACTCTTTCCATGTCCTTCATGGTAAATTAAAACTGTATTGCCTACAACGCAGTTTTGATTTTAAGTATAAACAAGGTGCTCAGAAAAAGGTGGATCTGAATGTGTGAGCAGGGTCCATCGCTGCTTCCTGCCTGTTGCTGGGTCTTCATAGGAAGGGCAGTCTGGAGGAGGGAGTCTGCTACAGGTGGAGATTTTTCACCTGACTGGGAACCCTGGTTTTTCTGGGACCCCAGTCTTACGGAGAGGCCCCACATGTTCCAGAGGCCTTCCTCTTCAAACAGTTGCTCCATCCCGAGAAACAGCAACAGGCCAGGCCAGAACTTTCTCCCTCCTCCTGTTTTCAAAGGACAGCTTTCTGAACCAAAATTAAAGCTTTCTGAACCACCAGAACAGGGCCCTGCACGCCCTCCTTATGTCTTTGATGCAGTGGTTGCACTGGTTTGCCTGCACAAATACTTTGAGAGAGGTGAACAGGCAAGTTTGCTTGACTTGTGGGAAAACAGTGTACGAGCCGTGGAGTAAACTTTGTGTCTCCGTGGCACAAGCACTGGCTCTTGTCAGGACTTGGCCACGGCATTTTGCTGCCTGAAAAGGGGGGAATCCTGGTTCAGCAGCATGCACCTGGGAGCACAAGGCAGGTAGCGTAGTCCACCCAGCTCTGTTTTCGAGCAACTCAGTGTTTTCCTCCAACCTTTGCAACCTGAGATGGCTGCTTCATTCTGTCTAATGGCAGGGTCAGTTCTGGCCGTTCCGCCAAGATGTTCTCCACCAAGACGTTCTCCCTCAAAGGACAGCAATGAGGAACCGACCGATATCAGGGCGAGGGCTTGTACGCTCTCGGCTGGCCTCCCCTTCTGTCCCACGCCAGTGTGTGCAACGGCTGGAACTGTCACTCCTGGCACAGACAGCATGATTGATTCGGGCCACGTCTTCCCAGCTGCCCTGTCCTGCTTTCACATCTGTCGAGTGTCCTACAGTTTTGATTCAGCCTTTAGGGGCTCCTTGGTCTCCTCCAGGCTGAGTTCCCTTCAGATAATCTGGAACTCAGTCTGCTAGGAAGGTAGTCTTTTGAAGCCACAAAACTGGCGTAAACCTCAAAATCTGGCCTCTCATCTCCCCACTCAAGGGCATCGTCTGTCTCACTCGCCTCCTCGTCTTGTCCGCTGGCGGCCCACATCTCATTCTCAGGTTTCCTTATATCTCCAGCTTGGCAAGTACCTTCCTTGGCAGGGCTCTTCCCCGCCTTTTCCCATTCCCTGCCCTTCTGGGTTCCTCCTGCCTTTTCTCTCTACTGGGGTGTCCACCCCTGAATAATGTCCAGTGGAAAGTACCAGTCTGTGCCCACCACGTGGACCTGATAGGGACGCTGGGAGGGCTGGTGGGCTGTGGAGGCAGACCCTCCCTAAATGCCTGCATTCACATCCCCATTTCAAATTCCTAGGTAGGGTTATCAATATTGGTTTTTTTTGTTGCCATCTCCAAATATTTAAGAATCAGACCTGCACAATCCTGAATATGTATTATCTATGTATTTGTAGTTACCTAACTCAGTTTGTTCTGGTTCTTGGGCTCTTGGGAATATTTTTAACCCTAGTTTCTGGCAAGCTACCAAAAGTGTGTTCTGCTGGGAAATATTTGGACAGCCAATTGAGTTATTTATTTTAAAATAGTGTATGAATGCAGCCAACTTGCTGCTTGGTACGTTGTTGATTTTCTTTGGATGTAATAATGTTATACCCGGTTATATTTTCCCAGCCCCTTGCAGTGTTTGTATACTAAATTGTAATTGAACCAGCTTTTCCTGGAAGAAATTCTATGCTGAAGTCTGTTCCTAGTTCATGCTTGCTTAAAAGCTGAATCTCGCTCTCCTCCCATCTCTGGAAAAGGATTATTTCTGGGTGGAATTTCAGGGCCCATTTGTGGGGGTCACGGTAGCAGCAATCTTTTGGAGGGGGGAGACATGAGAGGGAGAAACTTGTGTTACTTGTTCTTGGAACAGAAAATGAGAGCCACCCCCCTACCCTCAGGAATGTGGGGCTGGTGTTTGAAGGCTAAGAACAGAAGCAGCCAGGTTTAACTGGGAAGGGTTTGGTAGAATATGTTGTTCTGTGAAATTAGGGGAAAAAAACACACAACCCAATATGGAAATATTTTGAATGTAAGTAAGCAGCATTTCCCCTGAGATTAGACACTTGACAAAACATTTGTGTCTCCTCATGGTTGTGTTCTGCAAACGGTGTTTTTTTTTAAAAAAGATATGTTTAGGAAATAACTTGTGTGCAAATTGCAAATTGCAAATCCCTCTTCTCGTTACCTCCCTTTGGTCCTTCAGCTCTTGGCAGGCTTGGGTGGGCCTGGAGATCTGCTTGCCGTTTTGGAGCAAGTATAGAAACAGGGATTAGAGGTATATTTGCAGTAAAAAATGAGGGCAAGGTCATGTGCTCACACGGTGACATGGCTGTGATTATGCCATAAATGTCTACCTGCCTGTCTACCTCTTCTACTGGGTTAGATGAATGCGAACGGGGCTGAGCTGATCCATTTTGCTGCCTGAGGTGGAAGACTAGCTGTCAATGGAAGTAAACTGAATTGGCTGTTGAATCTTATTTCACCACTGATGGCGGGAGGGTGTTCCACACTGTATCTGATGGCAGACGTCTGATGCAGGGGTGCAGGGCTGGTTGTGTGGCACAAACAACTTTGTCCTCCAACAGAAGGAAATGGAGTGTCTGTTAGTCAGGGACAATGAAGTATGTCCCATTGGCTCAGTGCTTCCTGTAGTTTGCACACCCATTAAACACTGTCTCAATGAACTTACCTTGGTATCTCCTCATTTTTTGGGTCACATTTATATTCCACTTTTTCACCGGGGAGCTCAAGGTCGTGTGCATGATCTTCCTCTCCGTTTGGATCAACGCAACAACGCTCTGAGGTATGTTGAGAGACCATGTCTAGCGTCAACTCATTGATTTTCATGACAGGGGCTTGAACTCACACTTCTTGGCTCCTAATCCGACACTCAAAGACAGGGCACAGTCACCTATGTTGTTGGATTGTGATTTTCTGGCATAAGCAAACCTAGCCATGGAATAGCTAGTTCTGTGACCACCTAGGCTGTGCCTGGAGTGTGTAAAGAATGGACCAGGAGTTGCATCCCAAGAAGACTTGGAAGGCTGTGTTCTGCCCGCCCCTTCTGGAGCTGCTACCCCCCCACACAGACTCCAGATTTACATCCAGGATGAGCACCCAACCTGCCCTCCATTAAGGCTTGGTCCCTCCTGCAACAACTCCACAATTAACTGTGTTGCTTTATATCTTTATCCTAGCATGGAAATGTGTTCTCCTGTGGTGCTGTGTTTCTTAAGCTGAAACGCAAGGGCACCAGGTGTCCCGGCCTGCCTCCTAACTCTCAGCTTTTGATAATGTATTTAATGTTCCTGCCATAAATAGAATAAATTTGATATTCAAGATGCTCCTTTGCTGGTGTGATGAATATTCAGGCTATGAATTAGCATACCACAGTTAATTTTGCATGGGGTACGAGACTCGGGGTTCTGAGGGCACTGCACTCTCAAGAACCAGGGCATGGAGTGACGAAGACTGCTGTGCACATGGTGTGTGTGTGTGTGTGTGTGTAGCTCATTTCCATGCCACCCCTCCCCCGCCACTTGTTATTACAACCAAGTTTTCATGTTCAGGCTCTGAGAGGTTGGCGAAGGCTCAGATTCTGCTGTCACAGGTTTTGCAGGTGTCGTTGAGGGATTTGTCTGACAATGACATGCGTCTTTAAAAAGAGTAATTTGAATGTCATTCCAACGGCACGTTTGACATGCTTTTAAAATGAATTTCCTCAGCGGCACGTGAGAAGGTAAAACCTCTGCTTCCTGCTCGCCCACGCATCCCTTCGCCTCCACACTTGGATTCTAAATTCACCCTTGATTTCACCGTTTGAGATGGGGATGCCTGGGTTTGCTCCCAATGTGATTTATTTGGGGCCTTTCCCCACCTCATCGTTACACTGGAGGCATATGGTTTTGTCTCTTGACTTGAGTTCACCTAGTCCCAACGATTCAGAAATGCTCAGCAGGAATCTCTCTCCTGTTAGAATTAACTCAATTGCTTTCATGGAATTGGGAAGGAGGAGTGGGGGGACAGAACATGGGAAAATAAGTTAAGGGTGCTTCCGGGAGAGCTTGGCAAAGTTACTTTTTGGACCACAGCTCCAGAATCCCTCAACCAGTGTAGTTGTGTGTGTCAGTTGTTAGCCAGTTTAATTATCTCCTTACCTGGTGTGAAGATTGTTACTGATGGTCAGCACCTTGAAGACATACCAGAATCTGAATTTGAGCATCTGCTGGATAACCCAGTGGTTTAGGCATCTGGCTACGGACCCAGAGTTTGGGAGCTCGAGTCCCCACTGTGCCTCCTTGAGAGAAACTAGACTCAATGAGCCATAAGGTCCCTTCCAGCTCTGCAGTTCTAAGATGATGATGATGATGAACTCCGTAAGTTCTTTCCACTCAGAGTGGCTTCGGTGGCCAGGGATAGAGAGGGTAACAATATAATACTTAGTCTGCTTCTACCCATGACAGGATCTTGTGATGGAGTGGGCTTCCAATCAAAGAGAAAAAGAATGTGCTTTTTCTAGATAGGTGGTTGGGTGGATCTGGAATTTGTCACCCCAAAAAGTAATGTTTCTAAGGTCTGGTACCTATCTGATGGCTTTTATGCTACCGGTCAAAAGCAGCTCCTGCCTCGTTATCCATCTCTCATTCCTAAATGGATGTACTGTGGTGATGAAAAAGATGCAAGAAAGGGTGGGTAAAAGCAGAATAGTTGCAACTGGAGACCCTTGTAATGTCCTGTATGATTGTGTGACTGCCTAAGAAGATCCCTGCTGAAAACATTTCCGGGGCGAAATGGCGTTTTCATTCCACCTCCACTCCCGTGGGATTTATTAATGCACAAGTATTTGAGACTCGCGTAGCCAGAGTGGGCCACGTATGGCTGCCTGTATGTTGTTGGACCTCAACTTGCATCAGCCATAACTAGTGTAGTCTGTGGTGAAGAGGATGTGAATGGCAGCCCAACAACATCTAGACAGTCGCACCTTCCCCATCACTGTTGTGCAGGAGAATCACTAGATGGGGTGGTTTGACAAAGACTCACAGAGATTGGTATCAGACTGAGGTGAGTTGTGAGGTTGAGAAAGGGGCAAAGTGATGAATGTAGAAGTGAATCAAGAGAACATGGAACAGGGTAAAGGAATGATGAAACTTTCAGAGCAGACGTGACATGGACCTATCAAAGATAGGAATGATTCTGTCACAGACTGCTCCTGTGGAATGCTCATAGGTTTTTCTTTAATGGTTAACACACAAGGGTTCCATCGTTTTGTAGTACAGATACTCAAAACGACGGTTCTGCTAACCAGCCCCCCAAAGAGATCTTTGAAATGCAGGGAGCTATATTGATCCGTATCAATAGGCTATGCTTAAAAATGTCCATTTCTAGAAGTAGGCCTTTTGTGGAGCCAATGAGTCTCAATCGGCATTCAAGAGTGTGTTTCAGCAGTATACTTTACATTCAGTTAGGGGTGATAGATGATGATATTGACCCTGCTAATAGAGAAGCACCAGCTTTTAGATTCCGTGAGCCATGGCTTCACTACACTGCTGTTTATGTTATGTGTGTTTCAGCCTGGTGCAGTTATCCCAGTCTATACCATCTGGCAGTTCAAGGGCTTTGTGGACCAGTATCTGCATTTCCTCGTTTTATATATCTTTCTGTTTTTGTCTCTTCCTCTGTGTGAGTATGTGTATGTGAGAAACACGCAGACAGAAGTAGCTTTTCACGCCACTGATGGCAGTCGGCACCATGCCACAAAAGCATATACCACAATAAATCTCTTTGATTAACCTTCCCCAATCTAGCGTGCTGTATATGTGCTGGACTACAAATATACTGGTATGGTAGGGATTGCAGTCTGGCAAACCTGGAGTGTGCCGGTTTGCAGAAAGCTGTTTTTAAGTTGCCATGAGATGCTTTCTGTGTTTGTGTTGAATACTCTTCAGGGTGCGTTCCTCTGTTCTTTGTGATGTAGGATGCTTGGCCTGGCTTCTTGTTGTTGCATCCCGCTGGTTCTGAAATATCAATCAGAGCCTAGACCAGCTTATTTTGATCTGGTTAGGATGCTGTGGTTGTCCAGGAAAAAGTGGATGGAGATTACCAGGCCAACTTGATCCTTGTTGCATAAAGGGGGAAGAAAAATGGTAATGAGGATCCTTCTACTAACGATCAGTATACTTGGGTTTGTTGTCAGTATATGGGCATCATCAGTGGTAGAGCGTAGAGTTTGCATTCAAAAAGCCCTGGTTTTATTTCTTAGTAGATGTGTACAGATATGTGTTTTTGGACTACAACCTCCGGAAGTCTTTGCACAGTTATACATAGTGATGCATAGCATCTCTTATAGAGCTGTAAAAGACCCTCCTTTGAAATTCTAGAGAGTTACTGCCTGTCATTGTTTATCGCTATATACTCTTCAACAGAACTTACATCATCTGATTTGGGAGATTAAGCAGGAACAGGCCTCATTAATACTAGAATGGGAGACCATCAGGGAAGGCCGAAGTTCTCCAGCTATGTCTTAGGAAAGAATTCTACCCAAAATCGTGTCAAGCCATCACTGCCAGTTGGAGTTGGTTGCACTGGGCTATATGGATCAATCGTCAGCTTGTGATGTTGTTGTGTTCAGACCAGAAATGGGGAGCATGTGGTCTTCCAGATGTTGCCTGGCCTCAGCTGTCAACCACTATTAGACAGAGAGCTGATGGATTCAAAATTGCTCTTTCTGCTTCTTGATGCTCTTCCACCTCAGCTTATGTCTGGAATAGAAATGGACTGCAGGAAGGGGGAGAAAATGTAAGGAACGAGAGAAGTACAAGGAGATGAGACAGGGGCAGGTCTGGCTCCGCCCCCCCCCCCCCCCCCACTTTATCTGGTGATAAAAATAGAGCTGCCCTTCCCATGTCTACTTTATAGCCAACTGTCAGGCTTCTGTTTAGTGTGTTTGCCTACCCACAAATCTTGCTTAGCCCTTAGATCCATCACTTTCCCAGCCCTAAGCCCTCCAGATGTGTCGGACTACTCTCATAATGGGAACTGATAATGGCTGGGGATGATGGGAGTTATACTCCAATACATCTGGAAGGCACCAGGTTGGGAAGGCTGTCTTAAGTATACTTTTTTTATATACTTACTCGGGTGTTTACTGATTCTCTCTCTGTTTTCCTGTCTCGCACACACAAATATATGTGTGTTGTGTGTTTAGCTAGGGATGTGGGTGTCTGTACTAGAGTGACTACCACTAGATTTAAAAAATTTCCTATTTGAAAGTGAACATGTTTTCTGTTTAATTTATTGCATCCTTCTGGTATCTAAAACAAACTTCTGGATTCTGTTGGATGCTTTAAAAACCATCTGTTCTCACATGCATGCATATATACATACATATATTGATGTATGTATGCTTGTCAGTATATGCACAAATTGCTTACTGAATGATAGCCATGCTTCCAGAATGGCTTATATTAGAAATAAGCAAGTCGCCATGACTCACACTCTGTGCTGTCCTGTCTCTATTTCTAGACATTTACCAGGCCTGTGAAGGATTATTGCCACAGTTTCTGACATTTTACACGTTTATTCTCTCTGCATACATACCCATATGAACCACTGGCTATGTTGGCCATTCTTACATGGTCCATTAGTGCTCTTATGCACAGAGAAGAGCCAGGGCTTTATAGCAGCTGCAGCCTAGTTCATGGATGGAAGCTGTCTGTGAGATTCATGTGTTCTGACTTCTCCCTCTGCCCACCTCTCGGCAGGCAAGGGGCCTGGAATATGTCAGCTGCTTGTAGCAGTTGCAGACGGGAGGGTTGGAAGTTTTGTCTCTACAGAACAGCAGTCGCACTGAGATAGGTGATCTTTGGCTGAAGCTGTATATTTCCTGACACACTGTGTTGCTTCCCGCGCATGGCTGATGTGTGGATGAGCATGTGAGGAAGCTGTGTGCACATGCATGTGCCAACACTCTGTTTGTGTGCGTTTTCTCTCATAAGGACAGAATCGCCAACCTTTTTGCCAGTGGAGAGAATGATCAAGATAATTGGTTGCTCTCTGCTGTACGTCTCCTTTCAAGTGGCGCAATTAGCAAACACCCTTGGGAGCTGCTCTGTGCACATATGGAGTGTGCCAGAATGACTTGCAGGTTTCGTTTACTCAACCAAGCTCCACCATCATTCATCAATAAATCTTGCTCACCTTTTGCAGAGTCTGTGGGGGAAATGAGAGTGGAGAATCTTTATGTAGGGGTTGGGGGCCCAAGCCCGATTAAGGCAAGTATAATGATGTGTTTTAGAATAATCATGTCATGAAAAAAAGACTACCTTACCGTGTAATTTTATGCATGTTTACCTAGAAGAACATCTCACTGTGTTCAGTGGCACTACTTCCAATTAAGTGGATATATGGCTTCAAGTTCTAGCCTTCTTCCCATTATTCCAGTTTTTCTGGGGACAATTCAGGAGTGTTTAATAACTCTCTGCAATATACAGTACCATAGTCCAGTACCAAATATATTACAGGAACTTACTGATTGCCTACATTAGCACTTTGCGCAAAAGGTTAAGTCTGAAACCACTGGTAGGTAGCAGGGAAACTTGGAGTAAACAAGCAGTGATTTCTGACTCCCAGTTATTTAGCAAATACAGCAACAGTATGCGGGAGTGCCCAACCAGTACACTGGTGAAGAAAGGTTGAAGTAAGCAGAAGCTGACGGGTATGTGTAAGGATTATGAGCTCCATTGAGTTCTTCTGGTGCAGTGAATAAATTCCTAGGCTCAGAACTCTGGAAATCTAAGTAGGTCGGTTTTGTGATCACCTCTAGTTAGTGAATCTCAGAGTTCAGATTTGCAGAATCTCCTTTTTTAAAATCTAGAAGTCCTTCCATCACTAGTGGTAGAGAAAGTGACTGCATTTCGTGGTAAGGACATGTCATGGTAGAGACAGTGACTGCATTGGCACAAAATGCTAAGCCAGAATTGTTCAGAATCTTGGCTTATTATTTATGAGGAAATGGGCTTCTGCACACTTGCTGTTTGTTCCCAGTTGGTTCTTCCTGCCGGTGGAAAGAGTTAAAGAAATTAAGAGCATGTCCAGACAGGGGAAGTTGGAGCAATCAAGTTTGTACTTGAAAGGTTCTTATATTTAGTGTGATCTGTTTTATCTCTCATTTGGGCAGTCCTTCTGTTCACACTGATTTACATTTTTTTTCTCCCACGAGAAGGGTCCAGACAGGTTTTTAGATTGCCCCAATTTGTTTACCTTTCACATTCCTTTTCCTAACCTCTTCTCCATCTTTTTCTACACCTGTCATTCAGCAGGCTGTGGCAACTTTTTTCCCCTTTATATTAAAGTAAGTGACATAGCGAAACGGCAATGCATCTACCTAGCAGGGTACACATAATACCGCCAATGTGTCTTGTTTATCTAGAATAGTGCTCCATCAATTGAAAAATATATAAATCATTAAAAAAGGTAGATGAAAAGAGAGGACCGGGGGGGGGGGTTCCCTGTCCTCTCTTTAAATGCCACAACCCACCAAATGCCTCATAGGGTTGTAGCCTCAGATAACACCAGCCACAGTTCTATTTTGGTGTGGACTAACCATCTGCATGGGTTACAGAACGGGCTAATTAGGAATGCTCCGCATTGTGCCAAAAATGCCTATAGCTCTAGTGCTGTGTCAAGAAGGAGTGGGATAGCTCTAAAAAGTGGTGGGTGGATTGCTGTGAGTCGACATGTGTGGATGCCATAAACTAAACAGCATCAAAAGTGATCCAGATAGCGAGCTATTATGCCAGTGTGGATATGCCCTAAGAGTATACTTTGGTAGTAGAGACTTGCATTGTGTTGAACTCAAGACTCTGGTTTGCTTTTTTTTTCTTAACAAGCCAGAGTCTGAAGCCAGCATTTCAGGTTGTTTTCTGGATCTGGGTTTGTTTGTGGACCAACAAAACAGAGTCCAGGTTTGAATGTAAACTTTCCCCCTCACCTTTATTTATCTGTCTATTTATTCATTACATTTATTTCCCTCTTATGCTCTAATAACTGGCTGTATAACTCAGTAGTTTAGGTATCGGGCTGCGTAGCCAGAGGTTGGGAGTTCAATTCACCACTGTGCCTCCTAGGGCAAGCTTTTCTATCAAGAAAACCCTGATAAAAGGTTCTGCATAAGTCAGAACTGAGTTGATGGCACGTGATGATGATGATGATGATCATGATGCTGATCATGATGCTCATGCTCTAGTGAGCTCAAGGCTGGACAGCAGTCTCCCCCCCCCCCCCCCTTATCTTCACAGCAACCTTGAGAAGCAGATCAGACTGAAAGAGGGGGCTTGGTCCAAAACCACCCAGTGAGTTTCTTGGCTCTCTGGGAGACTTGAATCTGGATCTCCTGAGTTTCTGCCAAACGTTCTAACCACAACACCACACTAACCCTGGTGGATTCATCGTTCAGGCGCTCATGTTTGCAGGAACAGCCAAGTGGGAGCAACTGATCACTTCTGAAGTTTTCTGTCTTAGGGTGTTTGCAATGACAGCCAGTCTCCTTAGACGTTGCATGCATGCTGTTGAGAAGTAGCCCTCCTCCACCCTGGAGGATGGACTTTCACATGGCTAGTAAGGTTCAGTGCTTTGCTCGTGTCTGGTAAACTTTGCAAGTATAGTTTATCCAGTTT
The DNA here is from genome assembly GCA_037013535.1 of Intellagama lesueurii. NCBI lineage: Eukaryota > Metazoa > Chordata > Lepidosauria > Squamata > Agamidae > Intellagama > Intellagama lesueurii. The sequence goes on along the minus strand of JBAJHW010000010.1, from coordinate 21,772,630 downwards.
CTTCTGCAGCCTGCTAGCCTTCCTTGCCGATCTTTGTTGGCCTTAACACAGGCTGCTTCATTATGGTTTACGGTGCTGGGAATCAGCAGCCTTTGAAAATTTGCAGCCTTGATTATTGTTACTTTGTAAACATCCCACAGGCCTTTCTTCTTACTACTACTACTTCTTAGTCAGTTGCATACTTTTTTTTTTAATGAGAAGGGAGAAAAGGAACATTTTCCTGGCAGTACTTTGTTCAGATCCCGAATACGTAAGAAAGTTGGGAACTGTCTTCCAGGCACTGTTTTGAGGGATTGGCCTTCTCCTGACTAGCTCTTATTTGGAACACTCTCCCCCCCCCCCCCCCAGTAGCTTAGAATAAATAATGCAATTAAAATATTTCTGTAGTAAATGGAAGTTGACATAGAATCCCACGGAGGCTTATTGTGGCTTCATTAGTGCTTGTTTTTCCCTTTTGCTTCCTTTCATGCTGCTGCTGTCATCTCCATTGTTGTTAGCTCAGCAGGGTCCTAGGGAACTGTATGGTTAAGTCTGTCTGTAACATTTCCCCATCCAGCCCTGTGGCCTCCAGATGTGTTGGACTACAACTCCCACAATCCCCAGCCAGTATGAGCCCTCTACTGAGCTATACAGCCAGAGCGTCGAAAAATTAATTTTTATGGCAACAGATACCAGAATCCGTACTCCAAAAAAGTAATGTTTCAAGCCCTGGGTTAAACTTACTTTTATTGGATTTTCCCATTAACTGTAATATTCATGTGCTCTATTTTTTAAAAACTTTTTAATTTCCGGAGAAAGTGTCAAGGATTCATGGTTCTGGATTTTTTTTCTGATAAGATGTGACCAATCTTCTTAGAACAGATTAAACAGATATTTCAGAAAACTCAAATTATTGGGGAGAAAAGGAGAGTCTTTTGTGTGAACAATCATAGAAGTTTGGTTAGCTGAAGTTTGTGGATGTGGACCTCATGCAATTGTAGGTGGCTATTTCTGTTCTGGCAGCTGCACAACAACATGAAAAATACTTTGATTCACAGACTATGGATTGTGTTTTACAATGCTTACCACTGAGAATTGCTTATTGTTGGACTGTGATTGCTCTGTGGGATTCCTTTGTGTCTGTTTCTTTGTTTCCTGCATGATCAGTTTATTTTATTCTTTACGGAATGCTTGTTTTTATGTTTTATTGGGACCAGTGGCCGGAACAAATAATCTGAACTCAATATGAACTCCAAACTATACAGGAGTGTGTTTTCCCTGTACTCTGAGACCGTAGACTCTAGGCAAGATCAACTCAGAAAACTCATACTTCAATTGCAAGAAAGTTTCTGGAAAGCAGAGGTGCACAACCTGTGGCTCTTAGTGTAGCTTTTTGTGGCTTTTGTTGAAATCACAAATTTCGTCTACGGGTGACTAGTGCTGACATCTAGCAAGAGTGATGTGTTCCACCCCAACAGCTGGATGGAAGGGAAGGAATATGGAGGGGTGGAAGGAAAAGGGGTGGCCTCACCTACTTTGGGCTTGCTTAAATGTTACTTCAGAAAAAAGATACATAGCTTTGCCATAAAGCCCTGTGTTCCTTACCTTTTTCTTTCCTTAAACAGAGCAGATCTCTGTCCAGTCTGTCCCATTTAATAACTTGGTTGCTCAGCTTTTTAGGGCAATTTTGAGAACCTTATATGAATACCAGTAGGTGGAAGGCAGCAGGAAAAGTGGAAGACCAAATACGAGATGGACTGACTCCTTAAAGGAAGCAATAAGTCTGAATTTACAAGAGCTGAGCAGAGCAGTTGAGGACAAGACATTTTGGAGATCACTTCTTCATAGGGTTACCATGAGTTGGAGGCAACGTGACGGCACATAGCAACAGGAGGAAAAAATATGGTGTGGCTTCTTAATATACATGTCATTAAAATGCTTTAAGTGCTCATTTCTATTCTTGCTACAGTCTGTTTTACTGAACTTTGTGTGTTAAGCTTGGCTGAACAAGGATTCTTTTTTAAAAAAAAGATCTATTAGATAACAAAAGTTTGGACCTCTGAGAGACATTTGAAAAGATCTCGGAACACTGAGTGGACCGCTCTTAAGGACGCTTGTGAGCAATGAAAAGCTATCCAGGGAGCTATTTAAATTCAGCATGGCTAATGGCTAAGATTGGATTTTGAGAGTTTCTGTTTCAAGGCCAATCTTTTTACTGCATCATTCATTTCCTAATGAGTTTGCTCTTGTTGGTTTTTAATGAGTCCTTTCAGCTGGGGTTTAGCACTGAAGGAAAATCTATATTTTGAAGTTTGACAGTCCTGGAATTTAAGAACACTTCAATTAGAGATGCCAAGGCAGTGCCAGCGTCCAGAGAATTAGCATTGATGTACGCCTGCCAAGATACCTGTATGTGTGCTATTGAATCTCCAGGTTTTCTTCCCCTTGTTTTTGCTGTCTGTCCCCTTGGCATCTCCTAACAGTGGCAGGTGTACCCTGTCCTCTTCTTTTCTCCAATGGTCCAGTTTGAAGCCAGGGGTGAATGACAAGCGTATGGGCGTTGATGAAAGTGATGCTTCTGAGGGAGGTGGCTCAAGACCTCTTGCCGATGGAGCCTTGAGTAAAGAACATGACAATAGGGAGGGATAAATTTGTCTGCCCATTTACTATGTCAGCTACACAGAAATTCAGTCCCAACAGTCCAACCTTGCCAATTTCTGTTCTCAGTCTGTGAACAGGCACGTGTAAGAAACTTAGCATTTGTTTTTGTATGCAGGTTTTCCTAACAGATGCTATGCTGTGCATAATTTCCCCTAAAGCAGCACGTTTGTACACACCATTCCCCTAACACACACATTTTTGCACACCAAGAACCATAATATATGTACCATCCATGCAATTTCGGAGTGGAGAACTGCACCGCAACATTTGGAGCAGTGTGCCATCTGAAGGGGATGAATGTAGTCCAGACTATAAATCTGAAAAGTGCAAATTAGATCAGTTCACTTAAAACCGTGGACCAGACAAAATTCTCGCCTACAAAGTTGGGTGTCTACCAATATAATTTTTAACTCAGGGAGCTGAAAGTGGCGTGGAAGAAGAGTCACTGTTCCTGCCAAACCCAGGAGCTTCCGTTACAAATACTAGTACTAATTGTTCCCTGAAATAGAGTGAAGTCACCTCATTGCATTGGTTGAAGCTAGAGATCATATTCTCAGTAGTGGGTGCAGTGCATGGGAGCTCTTAGCATATCTGAGCACTTTTGATGCAAAGTCCCCACAGAGCTGTTCAGCATTTGCTGCTGCTCCAGAACACATCCTGTTAGGATGGTAAGAATTGCTTATGCTTGGGTGGAAAAGTAGCAGCTGCCCCCAAGACATTCAATGAACTTTTATAACTGAGGGAAATGTCAACCTCTCTCTTGCCCTAGATAGATACTGTCTCACCCCTGCACCACCGTTGTTTCTGTGTCCATTTGCTGTACTGGCTGAGCATTATATGATGATGATAATGATGATGATGATGTAGTTTTACCCCACTTTTCTCCTTGAAAAGGACCCATGGTGGCTTATAACAACGAAAGACAATATTTAAAGTTGAAAACAATGTGTACACATCATGGTTAATGTCATTAAAAGATGATATTTAAAATTACAAACAATGAATAAGCAGGCATCTTACATCATTAACAGGCAATATTAAGGCAAAGATCAATAAGTATACAATTTTTTTAAAAAAAGTCACTCTGAGAAATGGAAAACACAAAAATGGAAAACACAAGTAGTATTAAAAAGCAGTCAAAGCAGTAACGTGTAACAATCTATCTAAAAACCATGCTCAGGTAGCTGAAAGCAGTTGGCATGATAGCAGCTGGCAGTCACAACACATTTGAGTGGGCACCAGCATGGGATAGGTTGCTCTAGAACAGGGGTCTCCAAACTTTTCAGTATGAGGGCCACATCATATATTTAACATATTTTTGAGGGCCGAAGGAGGGAAGAGCGACCCAAGTGATCCCCCACCCCCGCTGTCTTTGCAAAGACAGTGGGGGTGGGGGATTGCTAGATCAGGCTTCACTCCTCTTCCTATCCCTGCCCGGGCATAGGAAGAGGGGGGAAGGGGGACCCAAGCGCTTGGGTCCCCCTTCCCTCCTCTTCCTATGCCCGGGCTGGATAAAAAGGCAAGGCGGGGTGGATGTGGCCCACGAGCCGTAGTTTGGAGACCCCTGCTCTAGAACAAAGGTGAGGTGCTCGGCAGCCTCTTACGGTTTGTTGGGCTCCAGTTGCCATCAGCGTCAGCTAGCTTGACTAGTGGTTGAAAATGCTGGAAGTCACCCTTGGACAACATCTGGAAAGCTATCTCTTCCCTAGTCTTCTTGCTGTTGAATCTTGCAAGCAAGGAACAGATGTGCTGATCAACAGCTCTTTCCCAGGATGTATTCTATCACGTACTGTGAGCTTCAGAGTGGCGTTTGGCACACCCGGTATCAGGGCAGAAGTATTTCCTGCCTCTCATTTTAGAGCAGCCATTCTCACCCCTCCCCCTTTTTTGGCCACACGGCCATAAACAACATATGAAAGAAATATCAGCCGAATCAGGATTGTTTACATCATGATCCTTATAAGGTGACGTGTGAAGACTTGTTTCCAGTCTGTGGCCCCCTTCAAATGTGCCAGCCCCCCCGGGGGGGCATATGGCCCCCTGTTGAGAATGGCTGTTCTAGAGAATTGAAACTCTGGCCAAGGTAGGCCTATCTTTGAGTAACAAGAAATGACATCTTGCTTTAGATATAATTATGTATTCATCTATCTAAAATATTTATATACCACCTTTCATCTTACAATAGCAACATGTACTTTAATTACAAAATATAATTATAAATCTTGATGCTGTTAAAACAACATCTGGAAAAGCACTGGCAACTGGGAAATAAAATAAACTTAAGAGCCTGCTAGCAATGTTTCCTTCCAGTGTGCAAGTCCGTGGTGCTGACGGATTCCCCAAGAGAGACAGTGTGGTGTAATGGCTGGAGGGTTGGACTAGGAAGACTCAGGTTCAAATCTGTGCTTAGCTGTGAACCTCACAAGATGACCTTGGGCCAATCATTGCCTCTCTGCGGAAGGTACCTCAAAGAACTTTTAGTCCAAAAATAAAGGGGAGAGTGGACTCTGAAGTCCTTGGAGGACGATTGCTCTCTATATTTAAAAAATCCCATCTCAATTCCACTCTCTAACCTTGGCTTGCTTCCCTGTCTTGGATTAGAATTGATTCATGGAGGTCCATATTCCTTGGAAGAAGGCTAGTTTGTTAATCTATCTGGTGGTCCATTGGGGGTGAGGGAGAAGGCTGTCCATGTCTATTACTCATGATGGCGGTATGTTTTCTCTGGGGCAATATCCATGGGGCAACACTTGGGGAACACAAGCAAAAGACTGGTGTGGCCCTCCTGTCTTTCTTGTGGGCTTCCCAGAAGCATCTTCTTGGCCATGGTAGAACAAAAGTGCTGGATCAGACTGGCCTATGGTTTGATTCAGCATGTCTCTTTTAACGTACGCTGTCTGCCCCTCTTCCCCCCCAAGCTATGAATATTCTTTTTTGAAAGTTCCATTTTTCAAATTGTGGATGCTGCATCCAGATCTATATCCAGTTGTGATAGTGTGTGTGTGTGTGTATTTGTGCAAGCACTTGTACTTTTTACTACTGCTTGCAAAGAGAGACACAGTAGCTCCCAGCGCAAGTAGTTTCATGCTTGTGCAGAGGTGTAATCCTGCTGTTGCACAAGCAAAATAACATGGTATCATTGTGCAAGCATGTAACCAGCACTCTCACAAAACTGTGCAGTCCTGCATTTCCACAGCAGTACAGGAGAGACAAGGTCTCAGGATGTTGAAAAAATGGCTTGTTAACTTTAAAAAGTTGTTTCCAACTTTGTTTAACTTTCACAATGGTGCAGTCATACGATTGCATGATCTACAGAGCAACACTGGCTGAATTTTCACTGTTCCAGCATTCAGCTGGATTTAGTCCCCTGTGTTTTGTGAGAGCCTGCTTTACCTGTGTGCATCTTGCTATCATCTGTCTGAGCAGCAGTGGCATGGAAGTCACCGTAGCAGTTCAGTGTTTGTGTTTTGGGGGCAGGCTTTCCACATACCGCTGGCATAGGCACATCCGTTGGGTCGGATTGTTTGTTCCGCTTAGCAGAGGGATGTTTAGTTCTGGGCAGGATGTGATGCTGTTTAGGAGGTCATATATGTGTGTGTTGCTTCCTTCCCTTCAGTAATGTTTAGATCCTCTGGTGCTCTCCGCTGGAGGATATAGCAGTGTTTGTTGGATTACACAGGATCAAAATTGTCCCTTCGTTCATATTCATCTGCCTCTCTTTCTGTTAACTTCCATGTTTTGAAATGTGCATGTTCTACATCAGCACTTTTCAGCCTTTGGTCAACTCCCAGTAGTCCCCGTCAGCATGACCAATGATCCAGACATCTGGGAGATGAGGTCTGAAACATCTGGACAGCCAAAGTGTTAGAAGCACTCATCTACATAACAGGGATTCTGCATGACTGAAATGGCACTAATGATAGACAAATCTCCTGTCTATTTCTACTCCTTCCTTCCTTCCTTCCTTCCTTCCTTCCTTCCTTCCTTCCTTCCTTCCTTCCTTCCTTCCTTCCTTCCTTCCTTCCTTCCTTCCTTCCTTCCTTCCTTCCTTCCTTCCTTCCTTCCTTCCTTCCTTCCTTCCTTCCTTTCCTTTCCTTTCCTTTCCTTTCCTTTCCTTTCCTTTCCTTTCCTTTCCTTTCCTTTCCTTTCCTCATAGCCATTTTCAAAGCCTATGTAAAAGAAAGAAGACCAGTGACTTGCACACAATGCCTGTTTAAGCCTTCCATTTTCTTTGGTTTGAGCAGAGCTTAGAAAAATCACTCCTTTGGACTATCACTTCACAGAACCTCCCCCAACCAACCAATGGTCATGCTGGCTGGGGAGTAAGAAGTTCTTCCTCAAGCTGTGGATTTGTGAAATCCTCAGTTTTATGAGATCAGTATCTGTCCGGGTATGCATAAACCCCTGCTTAATCCCAGCCAGCCAAAACAAAACTTGCCTAGATTTTCAAAAGGGGAAGGAAGGAAGGAAGGAAGGAAGGAAGGGAGGGAGGGAGGGAGGGAGGGAGGGAAAGGAAAGAAGGAAAGGAAAGGAAGAATTCTTGTGATTCAGACCAAACAGGGAACTTTAACTAGCAGTACTGCAAACTGAGGTCAACATCTAACCATAGTGAATTCGGCAGCAGTTGGCTCAGTTAGTTTGTAGACTAAATTTTATCACAACGTCTCTGATAAAGGGGTTCTGTGTACCTTCATCTCCAGCCAAAAAGGAACTATGTGTTTCCATAAAGGGCAGTGGAAGGTGCAGAGGTGGAGGGGGGAATGTTGAATGAATGGCAGCTTTTTGTCTTAAGAGGACTGGGAAAGACATTCTGATTCACACCACCAGAGGTGGGATCGGAAACCTACATCTCTGACGTGAGATTGCAGCCTCCATTTTGAAATGTGCTTTGAGCAGAGAAGCCTAGCCTGCACATGTTGCCATGATTTCTGGAGCTTTTATGTGTTTTTTCTGCACCGTACATGCAGACCTCTGGTGCCCAACCTGATGAAGGCCTCTACAGCTCAAAAGGTAGCTTCTGTGTAGGAATTTTTAGTAGTTCAATAAAAGTATCATCTGGCTGCAGGTAGCTCAGTGGTTTAGGTTTCTGGCTGCAGAGCCAGAGATTGGGAGTTTGATTCCCCACTGTGCCTCCTGGGATAAAAGCCAGCCCTTGGGCAAGCTGCACAGTCCCAGGGCGCCCCCAGAAGAAGGGAATGGGAAACCATTTCTGAGTATTGTCTACCTGGAAAACCCTGAAAAGGATTGCCATAAGTCAGCATTGACTTGACGGCACATTATTCATTCATTCAATCAAGCTATTGCCCACTCTTGCATTTGGATTGTGTATAAGGACCACGGGGCTTTCCCTCTCCTTTTCTTCTTGAGAGAAGGATTGTAACTAGATCATGAGAAGCAATGTTACTGCTCTCTTTTGTGCTGATAAGGCCGCATCTGCAGTATCAGAGACTGCATTTCAAGAAGAGCTTAAGTAAACTGGAGACATGTCCAAAAGAGGATGATCAGGATGGCGAGAGACCTGGGACAAGGCGATGGAAACGGAATCCTGTGAATAATGATTGAGAGAGGTGAGGATGTTTAGTCTGGAGGTGATTAAGGAGAGACATGCTTGGTGGCTTCCTTGGCCTGAAGACTGTGGCACAGAAAAGGGAAGGATGCGACCTTGCAGCAGAGGGCAGGGCTGGACGAAGCAGAAAAGAATAGTAAGAGCAGGATGGATTTGATTTGCATCCAAATTTGAATCCCAATTTTATTTTTTTTTAAATTAAAATAAAAGAATTTTTCATGATTTATTAAAAAATAGATCTTTAAATCATGATTTAAATCAATTTGATTAAAAAAAAAAACTCATTGGTTTTTGTTCACCCTAAATGGGAGGCAGGTTTTGATTAACACTGGAAGAAACTTCCCAACCGTAAGATCTTTTCAGTGGTGGATCAGACTCCTTCTGGAGGCTGCTGGCTTTCCTTTGGCAATGTTTTTTAAGTAGAAGCTGAGCACTCATCCGTCCAAGAGGAGGCCATGGCTTCCTGCGCTGTGAAGAGAGTGGGGGTTGGACTAGATTGTGTTGAAGATCCCATTTGCCTTCAGATTCCTATCTACTTACCCTTTTCTCCCTCTTTAAAATAGAGATGGTGATGCTGGGTAGACTGTGGGTTCTTCCATTCTGCTATTTTTATTTGGGAAGATGACACATTTGAAAGGGACACTCCCTCACTCTCGTCCCTAGCACCCGGTCCTCACAGAGATGCTGTCTGTGTTCATGGAGGATGTGTTGAGTTGTTACAGCTAAACCTTGATTAGTTTGTCTGATCCTTTTAAAAAGCCGCTTACACCAGCGGTCTTTGCCACACCTTTCTATGGTGAGTCCAGACATACAGAGTGTGGAAAAGTTGTTTTTGCCCTTGGGAAAACAGAAGGGAGAATGACTTTTTTCACAGATTTCTTTAAGCGGATTGGGGGAGTTTTCAAATGTCTATCTCCATCCCTGCTGTTTGCTGTGGAATTTTTGCTGCACAGAAATCTGTTGTGTAATATTAGTAGCTGGAATGGATGATGGGGTAAGAGGATGAGTGAGTTACTGCGTTTATCCACAAGGGGAGATTTCTTTGTCCCCTCCAGTGGATCCATGCCATTAATGAGTCTGCAGGCATTAGGATCTGGCTCCCCAGTAGATAGGTGGTTGCCCCTGGGAAGCTGAAATCACATATTTTTTCCTTCTCTCCTCTGCTGATTTGTGTTCTGTCCCTTCAGAAAGTGAGGTCCAGGAATTCCTCTGGCGATTTGTCCAAATGCATCAGGTTATCCCCGTGTGATGTGAACTGCTTGATAACGCAGAACTGCAAATAAAGTCATTTTGTTCTGATGACTCCTGTCTTCTGCCATCAAAGGGCAGGGAGAGGGTGAGCATGGAGATGTGTCGTGACATCACCGCTAGGCTACAAGCTCTGTAAGGTTTGGGGCAGCTGTGAACTGAAATGAACCCTGCTGCTTCTTTTGCTTGGATTGGCTTGGCTTGGGCCAGAACAGGCTCTGTGGCACCTTATACCTGGATTGGGAAGAAGGTAGCGCTGAGCTGCAGCTAGGAAAAATTGCTTTATCTTGGACCAGAGCTCTCAGAACACTCAGCCAAAATGATTGTTGCCCTGGCTCGTGGTGAGATCCAGAGAGCTGAAGTGCAAAAAACTTTCAAAGATTTGATCTAGAGCCATAGTTCCCAACCTTTGGTCCCAATAGGTTCTCTTGGCAGAATATGAGATTTTATTAGTCTACAGATCTCTAACTATACAGCAAAAAAAAAGTTGGAGGACCTACAGAACAGGATTAGCTTCAAGTCTCCGCACAGTAGATCACACCTTACTGGCTTGTTAATTCTCATCACCTGGCACTTATTTTCTCAATAACTCACTCAGAGATACTGGTAAGAGAAAGAATGTAAAAAATCCATTTACTCACAGTTCTAAAGAGATAAAAAAAAACCCAACATATTGTTGAAAAAGAATGACTGGTTACATGAACAGAGCTTGACTGACTTTAACTGGCTAATACATACTGAAAAAGAACAAAGAACTCTTGAATAGGGAAGTGTGGCTCTCTTTAAAAACTGAGGCAGAAAGGGAACAATTGGTTGCTGTTGGATTGATTGACAGTCACCCCAGCCTGGAAAGGCCCCTCCCAGCCAAAACCTCTTAAAGGTACCATACAAAAGTTGCAATAATTCCAACATTTTCTTGGACTAAATCTCCCAGAAGCCTTCATCCCTAGCTGTGCTGGCCAGGATTTCTGGGAGTTATCGTCCAAGAACATCTGGGGATCCAAGGTGGGGAACCTCTGGTCTAGAAGCAATCTGTGGTTCGGGGATATGCAACTTTGGATTTCCAGTTCTTGTGGGACTGCACCTCCTATCTACTTTAATCATCCTAGCGAAGTAAAGGGCCATGGGAATTGCAGTCAGCTAGCTTACCCTGATCAGGATCTTCTAGTAGATCTCTGGGTGAGCTGCAACTGATTGGCAAAGATTTTAGATTCCCCAAATGAGTAACAACAGCAATATTACCCGCTACTTATACTGCCAAAATGAAGAAAGGTTTGAGCAGCCAGAAACTGGGAGTTTTGTGCAGAATGTGAGCAACATTCAGTTCTGGGACTCATCATTCTTTGGTTTTTAAGGTATTTTGCATCGAAACCAAGTAGAACCTGGAGGCCTAACATCTGTGCACCCCAGGTGTAAGAGATCCAGTCTTGCTTGAGACTATAAAAATGGCCTTGCAGGACCACAGTAGTTTCCTGAGCCCCTTTCCTTTCCCTCGGTGCTTATGTTTGCCACGAGGGGATTACGTCTTCTCAAACAAGTGAGGGCAGGAAGTAATTCTCTTTCATGTCCTTGTGAAGCTTTGCTTCTTGGATTTTTGAAAATTGAGATTTCTTCAAAACAGAACATTGTTTCAAGTGATGCTTTGTAGACTTGAAACTATGCATTCATTGTGGTGTTTGATACATTTTTATAAAAAGTAAGAAACAACACAAGGAGAAGTGTGAGATCCTTTATAAAACATGGCAATGAGTCATGGCAAGGATTTATTGTAACTAGTGACAAGAATCCGTTATTTTGAAAAAAGTAACTTTCCAAGCTCTGTTCTCCAGCAGCTTCTTGCAAAGGGAAATCAAACCTGGCTAAGCACTATTATGGTATAACATCTCGTAGTTTGAGGAGTGGAGAGTGTTTAACCATTACATTGTGGCCATGTGTGGAATAACTGATTTAAGAATCCTTTTGTAGGAAGGGTTCCCATCTTCCCCCTCCATGAGCCCCTTCTCCCACAACCCTATCTGACTTAAAATCTATCATCTTTATGGTGCATTATCGCAGCCTTCTCTAATCTGGTACTCTCTGGATGATTTGCACTATAGCTCCTATCAGCCCCAACCAGAATGGCCAGTGGTCAGAGATAATGGAGTTTGTAGTCCAGAACATCTCAGCAGCATCAGCTGGGGAAGATTGTTGTATCCTCTTTAAAACCTGCATTCTCTGAAAAGCCAGGATTTTGGGGAGCTGCACGCTGTATACTCAGTTATTGTTTCAGTTCTGGACCAACTGGGGGATGCAGGGTAAACGTCCCCTGGAGACACATACTGTGTAGGGCTTTGATCTCTGTTTGCGTTCTGAGCAGCACAGGTACCATGGAGCCTGTGTGTTCTTGTGGTGCTTTGGCTCCCCACCTCTGGCGGAGAACACCTGCCAAAGGAAAGCACAGCACAGAGACGTTTAATCAAATATTTCTCTTTTCCTCATCTGTCACTCTGATCGCCGCTCTGAAAGCGAGCAAATGAGAATTCATTTGTTTTGTGCAGGCTTTTCTCTGCCAACTGGTTGTTTTTCCTGCGAGTTGCAAGGATGCTGTCGTGTAGCTGAAGGAAACCTTTGTGTGTGTCTGCTCCCCCCCTCCCCCCCTCCCAGGCATGCGACAATGGTCTAGTTGTGTTACCACCTTCTTTGAAAGCAAGCTAGAAATTGCCTTTCAGTGCAAGGTCTGCCTTCAGTTTCAGGAAAAGTCCTTGGGGGGCCACATTCATGTGGTGGGTAGAGCCCAAAGGCAGAAGGATAGGGTCAAAAACACCAGCTTTTTTTTAGTTTAAAGCACTTACTGCCAATTCCTTAGCTGTTGAAGACCTGTTTCAGTGTTCTGCAACAAGACAAAACAGACATTATTATACAGGGATTGGTCATGGGAAATAGGGCATGGCTACTGGAGAGCCCCATATTCAGACCCAAGACCTGAGGTTCTCCACTCCTGTATCAATGTGTTGAACTCGCAGCCTCCATATGGTATGTCTGCCTACAAACTGAGCAGTTAGGGAGATAAAACACACCTTTGTCTGACACTTGCTTATGGGTAACCATTCTGTTTCTCCATATTCTATCCTAACAGTACCTTCTTGTCCAGAGTGTAGGTTAGAACATTCAAATTTTGAGGCATGCCCACTTTTTAAATGTAACATTCCGTAACTCTTCATGAGCAATATACAGTAGTTAAGTGCTTTGCTGGAATCTGTGAAGCACAGAGTGATTTTCTTTTGACATTCTTCAATACGCTATTGCAATATGATCTCTAGGGCTGCTTTCTTTTTTAGAATCCAGCATGAATACTGGGCATTTCTCGCTTTATATAGGGTAAAAGTCTTGGTTGCAATACCTTGAGCATCATTTAGCTTGCATGGGAATTTAATGCAGAGGTTCTGTAAGTGCTACACTATTTGGTGTCTTGTTTCCTGGGTATTGGAATGTATATCAAACGTTTCTAGTCTTTGGGCCATTGTTTGGTATTTCATAGTTGGTGGCATATTCTTGTTACAGTTTTGACAGAATCAGTCTCTGTAGCGTGAAATAATTTTATTAGTATCCCTTCTACTCCTGGTGATTTATTCCATCCAAGTGCTTTGAGAGCAGCTTTCACTTCACTTTCTGAATTGCAGATGCTTCCTCACAGGTCTCTTCAAAGGAATTTGTCATCCTTACTTGTCTTTTATATAGTTCCTTGGTTTACTGTTCCCACCTTCTCTTTATTTTATCCTGATCAGAGGTATATCCACCTGTTGATCTTTCAGCATCCCTAGCCTCAGTTTAAACTTCTTTTTGATTTCTTCCATCTTCTGGAAGAGATACTGTATCTTGTTTTTCTTTATTTGTTGTTATCTTCTATTTCTTTGCACCAGTTATTGTAATAGTTGTCTAACTGTGCCTGCCAGGATTTCTTGGAGTTGTAGTCCAAGAACATCTGGGGACCCAAGGTTTGGAGCCACTACTCTCGAACAAGAAGTCTGGAGCTGTTCTGGAGGAGCCCTCACTTTGGCTTCTACCCGTGCCAGGATTATTCCAGGAACTGCAACTGATTGGGGAACTTCAGGAGTTTTGGACTTCAGCTTTTGCTGTTGGCCGTGGCCAACAGCAAGAGATTATAGGAGACTGTATACTCCAAAAACTTCCAGTTATTATATACTCCAAAAACCCCAAATCTACAATAGGTTGCTATGCACCAGCTTGCCCATTTCTTAAAAGGAAGGGTCTTCTGGAGTGGTATAGGCTGTCTAGAATAGTGAAACCATGTTCTGAGCTATTGATCTTAGCACTGTGAAAGACTGCTACTACCTACATTCTTGCCCTGGCCATGAAAAGCAGAGGGAAGAGAGATAACCAGTGCCAGATATCTTAAAATAGGTTTCCAGTCCTCTATAGAAATAGATATGAGAGGGACAAGGCACTGGCTTTCTTCACACTGCTTAATCTGCTAAAACCTCTGATAACCATGTGCTGTAATTCAAGTTCCTCCCTTTCATATCTACTCCACCGAATCTAATAAATTGCTCCTTGTATGTCCTCCTGGCTTGCTCCCAAATGCACGTGGCTTGCCACTTGACTTTCAGCCTGCCTCTTGCTGTGGATTCATTCTTTGCTGCCCTCGGTGTGTTTGGAAAAGCAGCTGGCTGTCGTGAGTTAAAACATCCTAGTGGGCCTCTTAAAAACAACAACAACAACAAACAAGTCCTAGAGACTTTAGACTCTGAATTGTTGGGACAGCAAATCAATAACCAGAAGTGCTCTGCTTTGCCTTTCCTTGCTTATTATTGTTTTTCCTCCCCATTTGCTCCGGCTAAAAAGAGAGATCAGCCTAAATTCCACCAACTTAGCTCCAGAGCCAGGGGAGAGGAAAGACTGGTGTCCGCCTGTTGAGAGGACAGGCGATACCCTGAGATTTCAGAGGATCGTGGTTGGTACAATAAAGAATTTATTGTGGCACCGTCTTTGAAAAGTTCCTTTCCTTGGCCTACAGTTCCCAGAACTCTCCAGCTGAAAGAACCTTGGTATTGTAGTCTAGTAATAATAACTTTTCCAAGCTCCGTGACAAAGCACGCGTGGTCTTCTGTGCGATGGAAGTGGTGGTTTCTGATTCCCTCTTTCAGTGAGTGCAAAATGGTGGGCATGCCTTCCTCCCCATTTTTCTTCATAACAATCCTCTGATGTCGATCAGACTGGGAGAGAGAGTGACTTTGCCCAAGGTCAGTCAGCTGGCTTCCTGGCTCCGTGGGGATGATAACCTAGATACCCAGATTCCAGTCCTGTAGTTTAACTGCTGCGCCACACTTGTTCTTTCTGTTCTTTTGACACAGAATATGTTTAAAAAGAGAGAGAGCCCTTTTCTAGATTCCAGATTTGTGTTGCGGTGCAGAATGATCAGAGAACAAAGTATTGTCTTCCCCAGACATGTTCCAAAAGAATTTTGGCTGGTTTTTTTCTTGCTTCTTTGCTACACTGAGCCCTGACTTCAATGATTGCTTAGGTGAAAAGAGCGTGTTTCTTGCATCCGTTGCTATTGCATCTCCTGCGTGCCTCATAGACCATGTAGCTGCCTGTGATGGGTACTGACAGCCCAGGAGGACCTGGTGCCCTCTAACTCACTCTCATGCATCTGCCAGCACAGGTGATCTGGGAGGCATCGTCTCGCCTTAGCAATGCGTGGCTCCTCCAGTATTAGCTCAGGTTCAGCTGAATTGGCATGTGAAAGAATGCACTCTCCAGAAGGGAAACACCTCTGGATCTGAACCTGAGTGGCATGGAGACCTGTTGCTTCTGGAACTGAGTTACAAGCCCGTTGGCACCTGTTGCATTTGGTACCTAATATCAGCAATGGGATTTGGGGGTCTATTTTATCCTGCTGGTTTTTGGAGGCTCATCAGCTACGGGGGAGGATTTCTGTGACATTTCACATTTTCTCTGCAACCTACATTTGAACCCATCAGCAAGTTCAGACATGTTTATGAGCAATCTGGCCTTTCTCGCCAACGTCATTGTCGTCCTAGAAAGTTATAGCAAAACTGGAGTCTATCCTGGAGTTTTGGGTGGAGCATTGGAAGCAGACCTTGGAAAAGTAATTTTTTTGGGGGGGGTGGTGGTGGAAAGGAACATTTTCCACAGTCCTGTGCTGGCTGGTGAACTCTGGCAGTTTGTGATCCTGCCCATCCTCCTTAAAAGTAATGTTTCCAACTCATGTTCTGAAGAATGTTCTGTGCATGTCTTGAAATGTGCTGTACTCCACAAAAAAGCTCATGGTATGAAAGACTTGTTAGTCTTTCAGGAACTGCAGGCCCCATTGTCTTTTCCTCTGTTCATGTAATTTTAGTTTTTCATAGAATACAGCAGAGCCATTGTGGATTTTGCCCGACCCCTCCTGCCTGGGTTGTCTGTGGCTGATGCTTGGGCATCAAAGGCATGCATTTAATAAAATTCTCTGCAATTCAGAGCTGCCCTGGATGATGGTACTGCCAAGACTGCTCTAGATTGCTCTTGCCTTGGCTTGTTGGTAAGAAATAATGAAAGTCCGTATTTCACGTCTGGAAGTTTTTCTTTACAAAGGAGCTCGCCACTGTGAAATAATAATAATTTAAAAAATCAAAGCAGAAGTGTTGCGACACTTTAAAGAATGACAGATTTTTTTCAGTGTGAGATTTTGTGGATTGCAGTCGACTTCTCGGACCCAGGACACAGATGGGCCTGCCAAGAGCGTTGCCATCGGTTCTTGCTGTTGGTGTGGGGTTGTTCCAGAAACTCAAAGAGTTCAGCTCTGCTACTTTCTGAAGAACTAAAGAATCTGAAGGAAAAAAAAAAAACCAAGGTTCCGCTTTTAGGCAGTCTGCTCCCTTGACTGTGTCAAAAATGACCCTTTCTGTCCCACAGTCGGAAGCCTGCTTTGATTTCCCTCCTGTTCTCCACAGCATGTTCTGCTGTCTTTCCAGAAATTCTTCACTGAACGATTTTCTTTGACTTTGTTCAAAGTTCTTCATGAGGATGGCTGAGTCTCTATCTGGCCTTCCCACCCCACCCCACCCATCAGGATACCTGATTTCTAAACTAGGCAATGTGAGTGGTGGGGCGGAGGGCTCCTTCAAGGACTAACTCCTGTCCTGTCCATTTAAAAATCGCCCACCCCCAAACTAGTCAAAAACAGCTCTCAGCTCACCATCAGTAAAAAAACAGTGAGCCTGGCGGGTTTCTGCCGTGAGTGAGACTTTCATTCATCATTTTTCTATCCTAGGCCTGATGAAGTGAATTTTATTCACAAAAGCTTGCATTGAATGTTTGATTTTTAGTGGTCTAAATAAAGGTGTCACCTCTTCTACTTTTGGATTGTATTGTCCCCCCACCCCACCCTGAGTTGTTTGTGTTGGTTAACGGTAGGGCTCTGTTTTCCATTGTGTCAGATTTATTTCCAACATCCATAGAAATGATACATCTACTGAAAATACTCCAGAATATGCATACAAAAACCCTTTGGTCTTATGAGGGGCAAAAAATCACCAAATTTTAGGGGCAAAAACGCATGGGAAATATCTGGCATGATGTGAGATAAGAAGAATCCATTATACTGAAGCATCCTGGCTTCTTGGGTTTGTCGAGAAGTATAATCTCTTCACACATTTGGTTGCATTCTGCAAGTTCTCTAATTTATTGGGGAAGAATGCTGAAAAAAGAGACAGCAGACACAGAGCAGGGGAGGTGAAAAGGATGGAGAGTAAGGGAGGAGCAATGGGCTGAAGAGACAGAGGGCGGATGGAGTATAAATGGGGAAATGTTGCATTTTGCATGTGTGAATAGGTGGTACTGGAATGTTCTGGAACATCTAGGAGCAAAAGACATCCTATGGATGAATACTTAGAGCACTAAATACAGTGTAGTGTGTTAGGAGCACAGAGCAACACAATTCATGTCAGAATACCTGGAGGAGCCCATTGTCACATCTTCCTTTGTTGCCAAAATGCAAAGCAAGAGGTCCTTTCGAGGGCTACTGTGTGATGTGAACTGGTTTAACATCGCGCTGCTTCTTCTTCTGATATTCTAATGCTGGCAGGGGGATAGATTTCTCTCTCGGGAACTCTAAATCCTCTGAGCAGCGCAGCCAAGTTTTTTTTGTAGTCGTAATAAACTTACTCTCATTGATCAAATTGAAAGTGTTTTTATTGCTCTCGATTAATTGGTGAATTATGAGGCTATCTTCAGTTTGAATCCATCACATCGAGGATGTTCACGTGACCTGGGAGCTATTAGGACTCTCATCTGCTATGGTCTGGTTGTTGCTTGTGTGTTTTTCATGTCTTCTAAGTGCTATCGTAGAGGTTTTCGGTGGCTGAAGGCGTTCAGAGTTTGTTGTTCAGCACATCTGGAGAGAATGGGTTTTGGGAAGACTGGTTTATCTGGCTGTGTGACTTTTTACTTGTTGATAAATTCTCTGCTGTAATTTTTTTCCTCAGCTTTTTCATGTTGTTGCTACTGCTTGTGCTTCATTGTTTTGTTTTAGGCCCTATTTAATTGGGTGAAAGGGTTGTGTATATTTTTAAAATGAAACACATACAATTCATCAGCTAAGACTTGTTTACTGAGTGTGTGGGGCAGTGGTTGGTTGAAAAAGAATTTTTCCTCTGGCATGCCCTCCTTTCCCCTGGCTAGGAACTGCAGCATTGGTAGGCAGAGACGGGTTCCTCCAAGAGAGAGTATTTAGGTATAATACATGCAGTGTTGGACTTTTTTCCACCTTCTTGCTTCCTTGGTGTGGATGACTACGGTGATTTCAGTAGTGGAAACGGCCAGGTACCTGGTTTAAAAAAGCAAACTGGGTTTTCCTTCTTGTGCAACTGCATCCTGTGTGAGGCTGCAACTGCCCAGTGAGGGAAATGCAGATTCACTTGCTGTGAAGTTGCATCAGGGAATTTGGGTTTCCTCAGGTCTGCTTGTGTTAACTGGCCACCCAAAGAGAGAGTTTGCCTTGTTTGCAGTTTGTTCATACAGCTCTCTTGTAACTCTGCAGGAGATGTGGTTACAGGGGGACTACCTAACAATCTGTAAACAAGAATTGTGTGGTAGTTCCTCCTCTCGTTATCTTTTTTTGAGGGGGTGGCTACTTGCTTTGGTTCAACAACAAGATGTTAAAAAAGATGTGTCTGTATGTGTGTGCATGAGAGAGATCTTACCGATAGAGGGGGGAGTGTCTTATTTTTTATCACAGTCACAACCAACACACATGCTTTCTGAGCAACTTTGTTCGTCTGTGTTTTACTTTTGCAAAATTAATAGCTTCTTTGATGGGGTGGTTAGCTTTGCTTGCTGTTCCTTTGATTTTATTTGTAAAGTATGCACTGCAGCAGTGGCTTCTTTTCTGCGTTGGTTCAAGCAATTGCACTGGCTGAGTGGGTACGAATGGATCAATTTTTTTAAAAAGTATAAACTCCAGCAGTTGAGGCAAAAACTGTGGATGGGAGGTGGGATTCTGAGCGGATTCTCATTTCCTTTTGTATCATGTGGTCAGTGGAAAAATGCAAATCAGCCCGTTCCAATCCTGTAGCATTTACCAACATTTTTTACCACTGTGGTTGCACACTGAAATAATCCAGCTGCTGTTAAAGATAGGTGAGAATTCTTCTTCAGCTTCAGCTTCAGCTTCAACTTCGACTTCTGATATTTCTTTAAGTCTGTAGATTTCTACTTAAATTCCTTCGGAAGAACTTGAGTCTGTTGTGGTTTTTTTTTTGGGGGGGGGGGAAATCATATGTAGAAAAAAACAAATGAAAAAGTTGACCTATTCAGGTAGATGGCTTTAAGTGCTTAAGTCTTAAGAATCTAGCTTTGAATGATTCAGTATTCAACCATATCCCCTTAATATTCAACCATGAATGTCATGTCAAATTATGGTTGCCACCCTCCTTTTTTTACAACAAGCTCCTCTTACCATTTACACAATGGGCAGGTTATAACATAGTTTTTCTCTATGCTGGGAATGGCTATTAGGCATATCAAATTTGGCCATCACAGTTGATCAAGTGTTTTATTTGGTTGGTTTCTGATAAGACCCCCCCCCCCAAATTTCACACATATAAGTTTGATGAAAAGTTGAATGTAAGAAAATCTGAATGCGAGAGAAAGCAACCAGCCTTAGCTGCTGTTCAGTCACTATGTTTCTTTAAAGACATTGAGAAGAGGCCATAGTTCAGTAGCAGAATACTTGCTTTGCATGCAAAAGGTCCTAGCTTCAACCCCCAGCATCTCACGTAGGGTTAGAAAAACTCCTGCTTAGAACCTGCCATGCCACTTCAATTCAAGAGTGATGATACTGAGCTAGAGGTATCAGTGGCCTGAAACAACCTGGCATGGTTTCTGGTTTGGGCCACAAATCCCAAATAAGGAACTTCCCAAACTCTGTTCAAAGCTGATATTGTCCAGTTGTTTCATTTAAGCAACTGCAACCGTCTGTTCTGATTTTAACACATAAAATGAACAGAGATCCTTTCCCTTGGCCACTTGTGTTGTCTTTGCAGCAGTATTTATATTTTATTCATAAAAAAAATACCCTCTGCTGTGGTTTTGTACCTCAGGCTTGGCGCATTTCTTCTTGCTGATAGCGGAATCCTCTGTGAGGTCTTGCAGTCAAGCGCATCATTGGAATAAATTGCCTCATAAATTATCAACCAAGCCGGCACTTTTGCCTTCCTTTCCTCCATTCCTTCCACCTGTTTTCTCAGTGTCAGTGGTCTGGGGAGCAAAGCAGGGAGAAGATTCAAAATAACAACCTGCATGGGTTGGTGAACTGGCCTGTGTAGACAGCCAGGCGGAAAGAGCGAGTGTGGTGTAGTGGGTCGAATGTTGGACTATCAGCCACAAGGTTCACTGGATAACTCTGGGTAGTCAGTTTTAAGGATGTAATTAGTTGAGTTTGCTAAAGACATATTGCACCCCTGAGTTTGGCAGCAAGACAGAATACATTTGACATCGGAAGTCTGTATATTCATAAAGTTTACTTTACAACATGTTTCAGTGAAGAAAAAATGTGTGCATGCATATGTTTGCAAAAAAAAAAGCATGGTTAAAAATAGTGCACACAAACTCATTGATCAGCAGGAAAATGAGTAAAATACGTTTGTGTTTGAAAATATAATAATAATTGTTTGCCGTCAAGTTGATTCTGACTTATGGTGACTCTTTTCAGGGTTTTCTAGGTAGAGAGTACTCAGAGGTGGTTTACCATTGTCAGGATCACTTGTCCCTAAAGAGATAATGATCTCGGGCGATGAATCACTTTGGACGCAAAACCACCACTTTTATTACCTGAGGTGGGTCCTTTAGGCCTCAGAAGTGCGTAGTTCTTGGTCCATGGACAGACTCGACCTTAAAAAAACTCTTGCTTACTTTCAAAGCAATCAGCCTTTGACTGTGTGCTTCCTTAGACAGCACAACAGACTGGCCAGGTAGGACCTCTCTATTTTACAGTAGCAGTTTCTCCACTGGATTTAGGTGTAACTGCTGTTCAAGAGACAAGTCCTTCAGTTAAGAATAACTGTTTTATTAAGAAAATAAAGTAGTTTCATTAGAATACAGTTGTATCATTAAAAGGCATATAGCATTAAGCATATCCAGCAGTTACCATGATTAAATAAGCTTACTATTCCTAGGTAAAATGAGAACTAGAACTAAGCTAAGTAATCATCTTTGATCTCTCTACATATTAGCATCCAAAGAAGCTGGACTATTTCTCCCCCCTCTTCTCCTGCAAAAGACAAACCTCTCATATTCCACAACATCCACCATTAATCTGTCACATACATGAAACAACCATTTTTCTACATGTCTCTGGACCTCCTTCTTTCTGACACTTCCAAACTGTTAACCAATTAGGATTATGAGGGCGTGACACAGTTCACCGCCCATATTTCACATGAGATCTGCAGGTGGCTTATCTCGTCCCAATTAGGAGGAATGTGGTGTTTGGTCTTCCCCTTGATCTTCTCAAACCTTGCTCCTTATCTTGGTGCCAGGCAGAGCAAACTTGGAACAACCATATCCCATGAGAACATTCAGTGGCCTAAATCCAAACTACACAGAAAACTTAACAGCCTCCATCTTTGTATGACTACAAGTCCCATTTGCCTTCTAATTCCTTACAATCATTCCCTTCTTCTGGGACCATGTTGGGACTGGGCAGTTTGCCCAAAGTCACACAGGCTGGCTCTTCTGGGATGTGCTGTGAGGAATGGAACTCCCAACCTCTGGTTCTGCAGCCAGATACCTAAGTCACTGAGCTATCCAGCCAGTTACATGTTTAAAAATGAGCGTGTGAAAAACATGGTCAAAAATAGGGCTTGCATCTTGACACACGAGTGGAGTTGTGTGGGAAGGTTAGTGAGAAACTCAATGGCCAAAATTAAGTCGCTTAGCATAGTAAGTAAGTCACATGGAGGGTATTTGAATCAGTGGAACCTACAGAGGAGTTGACTGACCACATCCCCATTGATTCAGCGGGCCATATTCATAGTCACGGTTTCCTTAGAGTTTGATAGAAGGGTAATAAATAAAGTCCAGACTTTTCAGCTCTGCTCTTAGTATTTTTTAAGAGCACTCTTTCTGTCCAAATCTAATGTCCTCCATCTGGGTAGGACAACAACCCCCATCATTGACGCCACTGCCTGGAGATGGAAGGAATTGTAGTCCAGCACACAGGGGGGCACCAGGTTGGAGAAAACTGCTTTACAGTGCGATATCAGTTTTAAGCTTCCTGTTTACATTTTTTCAGATTGCTGGCCTTGGTTATTGTGATCTTCTACTCATGGTGTTTCAGGAGTTTGCCCAGTCCTGTTTGTTAAAAGATATCATCTCCATATCAATCTGTAACAGAATTGTCAAAGGAAAACATACTGTGTTATGAAGCTCTGAAACCAAATGATTTAACATAACAAGAGAATTTGCCGTCTCTGCTCAGAAACTGGGAGGAAAGCTTGTTGAGTATAGAAATGCATGGTTCAGACTGTTTAAAGCATGCGTTTGTAACCGGATTCCCTTTGGATATGCCAGGCAGTCTTTTGTCCCTGCTGATTTTGTTTTTCTAGTGTTACAGGGATCTTTCAGCTAACAGTTACTGACAGGTTGCCAGAGATGAGACACCGGGTGTCCTCCTGCAGTGTTAGAAACATGTGAACACTGTTGTAATAAGCTACAGAATAGGCAAGCCACCTCTGTCTGGAATGCAAAGAGGGACATGGCCCAACTCAGCCCATCTCAGCAGGTCTCCTAACAGGCGACTGTCTCCAGCGCTGTTTTATTAGCACTGTGAGCAATCCGCTGAATGCATAGGAATTAGTTGCATAGCCTATATTCTTCTCACTGTATTCAAAAGCATGGATGTTGGTGGAAGGGGGTGATTTGGCTCCTAGGGGCCCTGAGGTGGAAAAACTGGTTTTGTTAGCGGTGCTTCTTTTCTGCAAGCATTGAGTCCCTCCAAGTTGATCACAAACGGCATCGGGAGGAGATTGAAAGAATGGGTGCCGAAAGACTGCACCTAGAGTTGTCCACCTGAGTTCCCTTTAGCTTTTAGCGAAGTGAAGGAAGCCTGTCTAGAAATTCTCAGCTGAATCAAAGGTGGCAGTGCTTGTGGCTGTGATTTCATGGTTAACTTGGTGTCGTGTTGTAGAATAGAAAAGTTACAGGAAGGTAGGTCGCCCTTACAGAAGGGTTGGGTGGCCATGTGGATCTCACCTAGGAAGAGAATAGGCACTGCCATAAAAAATAGAGAGGACAACAGATAATATTAATTTGCATATATTACACATGCTAACCTATATGGACAGATGCAAAGTGAGAAATAATTTTGGCAATTTCAACAGAATTAAAATACACCTCATCCCGCTGAGGAATGTTGTGCCTATGTGAACTGTGTTCCTGCTGGGTGTGCTGCTTACGCTGGATGGGAACATTCAAGGCTCCTGATTCTGGTTCTTTTATCTTTAAATCTGGCTTGGACTGAGCTAGCCCTTCCGGTGGAGAACAAACACCTTCAAAAACGGGACTATATGCCAGCAGCCTTTTAACTAGAGAACTGCTAGATAGCTCAGCTGCAGAGCCAGAGGTTGGGAGTTCGATTCCCCATTGTGCCTCCTAGATGGGGCTGGACGTGATGATCCCTGAGGTCCCTTCTAGCTCTGCAGTTCCATGATTATATTATATGGAGGACTGACCTCTGTAAAAGTGGGCACATAGCCACCCTAGGGAAGAAGGAGAGCACATCTGAGGGTGTACATACCCCAGTTTCACTACTGAAATGATGGATTCTAGATAATTCATCTGTTGAGTATAAAATTTCAGATTCCTTGAATGGGATGCTTTTGGAACTGGACTCCTTCCTTCCTGTCCACTCTCTTTGTGCCAGAAACTACAGATACGAGCCAACCAGTAACATTTCATGGACTTAACTTGCTATGTGCGGGTGGTGGTAAGCAATCTGGAGCTGCTGAGATGTTTGGGGCTAAAATACTGATAATCCTGGACCATTGACCACCCTGGTTGGAGCGGATGGGAGTTGGAGGCTAACATCTTGAGAGGCAAAATGATGATGATGATGATGCAAAATATCAATTATAAATACTGGATTACAGCCAGAGTTTTTTAAAGTTACCAGTAAGAACCATCAAAGGGTAATCATCTGATGTTTCAGATCCTTATGATACACCACATAAATTCAATTAATCTAAATAAAGACGAAGTAAAATGTGCTGCCTTAAGCACAGTTGGATAGTTTTGTCCATTCAAGTCACATAAATAAATAGCTTACAGGATTGTACCAGGAAGAAAGTGCTTCAGCAGAGAAAGAAGTAAGAAGGAGACCCATTCTCTTGGCTTTTCTGAAATATCAGTTCCATCAGGCCTCCCCCAACTGGTCGAGCAACTATCTGGCTTTTCTTCTGCCTGACTGTTTCCATTCTGGTTGTTCATTATATGAAAAACTGGTAAAATAGTAGGAGTTCTGTGGTGCCTTTAAGACTAACAGATTTATCATTGCATGAGCTTTTGTGATCTCAAAGCCTATGTTTCTGAGATACTGTACATAGAGTGCAAATTTTGTGAGTGATCAGTTTCGTGCACACAGTTTGAGGCTAGTACATAGACAGTGGAGTGAGCTGTTTTTGTCAACTCTGTGAATAACTGACCTCCAGAAAGTCTTGTCCTCAACAGCCTTGCTCAGCTCTTGTAAACCTTGACCTCCTTTATTAAGATGATGAATCTCATATTTGGTCTTCTTTTCCTGCTGCCTTTTCCAGTGAGTCTTGTCGTCCTGTGATATGCCCACATTATGACAGCCTCAGTTTCATCATTTTTGCTTCTATGGAGAGTTCAGGCTTGATTTGATCTAGCAGTTGTGTTATTTGTGTTTCTGGTGGTCTTTGACATCTGTAAAGCTCTCCTTCAACACTGTATTTCTAATGAATAATTCCCCCCTCCATTTTCTTTACTGTCCCGTTTTCACATCCATACCTAGTAACTGGGAAATCTTGACCTTGGTCTCTAGTGACACATCCTTACACCTGATGGTCTTTTCTAATTCCTTTCTTGCTGCCCTTCTGAGCCTCAGTCCTCTTCTCATTTCTGGTTTATAGTTTCCATTTGAATTGATGATTGAACCAAGGTATATAAACAAGTTCAGTTTCTACATACAGGTTGAATAGCTAGGGAGATAAAATACACCCTCATCTGACACTTTGGCTTATGGGAAATCATTCTGTTTCTCTATATTCTGTTTTAACAGTAGCTCCTTGTTCAGACTGTAAGTTATCACATGTTGAAGTATACCAACTTCTTTCAGAACAGTCCATGGATTTTCATGATCCACACAGTCAAAGGCTTTGCTGTAGTCCGGATAGACTGATCTTCTGAAATTATTTGGCATGCTCCATAGCCAACATATATTTTCAATATGATCTCTAGTGCCTCTTTCTTTTTGGAACCAACTTGAAGACTGAGCATTTCTCGTTCCATATAGGGTAAAGTTGTTGTCCCCCCCCCCCCAAAAAAAAAAACCTTGAGCATCCATGGAAAATTAGTGCAGTGGCCCTATAGTAACGACACTACTGCATTCTAGTCACTATGCTGTATTGGCCCTCATTCAGATTCTCTAATGATGGAACAGCCTTTTGGTTTCAGTACAAGTCTAGTACTTATTGGACTTCGAATTCATCAGAAAAAAAATATCAGAAATGTTATTTAAACACAGAGTTAAATGTTATTTAAATGTTTAAATATGGAGTGAATGTGAAATTAAATGCAGAATTATTAGCAGTGTCAATTACATTAACTTAAGCATAATATTAAACTTAAACATTCTGGCTCTAAGTGGTATGGTGAGAATCTGCTACCTCGGTGGCTTAAGTTAAGTGGAGTACCTGGCTATGGAGTCAAGGTTCAGGAGCTCAGTTCTCCACTGTGTCTCCACAAGTCAAACCATGGAGAATCCCGGAATCCCGGAGGACCCCCAGAAGGAGGAGCTGATGAACCCCTTCTGAGTGCTTTACACCAAGAAATCCTGGCAAGGTTCACCATACGTCAGAAACTACTGGACAGGACATAATTATTTTAAAGAATTTATGATGCATGGCTAGAGCTGCCTAGTAGAAGTGTTCTCACCTTTTTTCTGATTTGAAATTACTGCACATTTATTATAACTTGTCTTCTTTTAGTAAGTCCAAGGTGTCATACAGGGTTCTTCTCCTCTCTGGTTTATTGTTCCCACACCTAGGCTGTGAAGTGGCTTAGGCAGAGAACGTATGGCTGGCCCCAGATCACTCCATGAGTTTCACAAGGAGCCTTCTGGGATCTTTTGAGCCCTAGACCAACATCCGCGTCACTATGCCATGCTGACCCTCATTCAGATTCTCTAGAGGTAGAATATCCTTTTGGTTTGGGTCCCATTTCCTAAAATACATTTGACTTGGATGAACGCTGTTCTCAATGATTATTTGGAAGATCACTTTTCTGGCGGGGGGGGGGGGTTAGAGCAGGAAAGAAAATCACAGCAATCTCTTTGATCTCGTTTCTTGTTCTCTTAAGCCACCCTGGAGCAACCTGCCTTCAGAAATGCCTGTTTCCTTTTAATGAAGGGCGCTCAAGGACAGCTAGTGTGCCTCGCACACAACTGAGAAATCTCAACTACTACAGCTTTAACACTTTAGATGAGGGAGTGTCAATTTTTTTTTCTAGAATACATGCTCGTGGAAAAGCAAAAAGCAAATGTTCTGATGAGCAAACATCCACCTCTGTGTCCCAGCTGTTATAATTCCCAGGATTTGTTAAGACAGGGCACAACAGTAAAACAGATACAAATTTGTGCTGTGTATGCCGGATAGAAGAGCTGTGTTATGCATTGCTTTATCTGTTTGAAATATATCTGTTTGCTTTGTGTTCTTTTTATTTATTTATTATTTTATTTCATTATATTGTATCTGGCCCAGCTAGTGGCAAGACCAATACTCTTGGCAGCAAACAAATCAAAATAACATAGTATAAACATACAATAAAGCAGTAGTAAAATTCAAATGAAACAGCATACAAAAAGCATAATCTCTAAAAATAAAATAGCTAATACCAAAACAAAAATGAAAAAAAATTAAGGAGAAAATCAGGGTTACAAATACTTTGTTGCTGTTATGTGCCGTCAAGTCAGAACTGACTAATAGGGTTTTGAACGGAAATGTAAATTTAATATATATTAAATATATATAATATTTAATATATATATAAAATGACATGAAGATAACTTCTGAATAGACAGTTTTGTAAAATCTCATTGGGCTTAAATTTAAGAGAGAATGGCAGACCTGTTTGCCGATACAGATGTTACTGTTGTCTGTGAGAACACAGAAAGTCCCTGTTAGCAAAGATTAACTCCAAACAAATGAAGAGACGCTGAGACATCCATGAAAGGGAGTTTCAGACAGAGTCACTGCCGTGATCTGAGTTCCCTGCCAGGGAGAATGAAGTGTGCCCATTGTGTGGCAGCAGCAGATCAGTTGAGTGGAGATTACTTCTGAAATGATGTTCCCTCTGTGTTCCTGGAAGATGGACTGACGGCTTGATGCCAGGTTGCCTTGTGTCAGTGCTCATGTGTGCTATTCAGTGGCTAGAGGGAAAGGAAGTAAAACTTTTAGCACCAGAACATTTGGATTAGCAGGGGAGACCATGAATCTCCCACCCACCCCTCAACATTCCTTATTCCTTGTCAGAGTATTGTTGGAATTTAATGGAGCCATGGGGAAAGTAGGTTTCCCCAATGACAGTCCATCATTGCAAGCTTTTGCTGTTCCAGCACAGAATATTTTGGAGGGGCTTACTATAATCGCAACAGAGTCATTAAGAACTGTTAACTTTACAAAATACCTGCTCTAGGTGGTGAGGAAACCTTGTAAACTGGTTTGTTGATCCAAGTCAACACCATTACCTGCATTTATGTCCTCTGCTATGGGGACGGTATGATGAGGGCCTGAACTTCAGAATTTGTCACCCTAGGGCTGTTGATCATGCAAAGCTGCTGTATGTGTAGTCAGAATATTGGTCCATCCGGGTTAGGGACTGACTGACTGCAGTTCTCTGAGGTGGAAATCTCTGCCTGATCTGCTTCTTGGAAGGTCTGTGAATTTAGCCGGACACCTTTTAAGTTCAAAGCAATCCAACCTTCTGTATTCCCTGCAATTCTTCTAGCAGGTGAAAGATGCTCACCATGACCAATCCATTCTTATTGGCTTGGTTTCTGTTTCTGGCTTCATTGTCCATGACAGCCTGTGAGTAAAATTACCGTCCCATTCATTTATGGTGAATTTAGTTGCTCCTCCTTGTAGGAGGAACCAAGTGGGGAGTGAGAGGGTAGCATTCTGCTTCCTGGATAGGGATAGATAAGAGCTGGTTTCCCAGAAACATTCTGTCTTTCAGGGCATATAGGGTTGATCTACATCAGAGTTCTGGTGACCTGGAAATCACTCAAGCAATCCTCTGGTGGATGTTGCCCTTCCTTTCCTCCCTTGGTGTTGCTTTACGCACCAGCAGTTCATTACATCAGTTCGGGTAATGCAGAGGGATGCCACATCCGTAAATGAGAGGGCGTAAGTGCACACAGCTGCTTTCAGGGAAGCGCAGTCAAGATAAATGGTTGCAGACTAGGGAGCGGCTGGCTAAAGAGCCATCTTTGCCACAGAGGTGGCCTTCCAGTGTCCCATCTACATCCTTTTTTTAACCTGTGTGTATTGAGTTATCCTGCTTAGTGTTGCAGGGAGCTGACAATACAGATAATACAGGAAAAGCTATAAGTTAGCCCTTAAGAATAATTGACTAAAAGAGCATCCAGTGAATAACACCTCAGATAGAAACGTATGGATGATGATGATAACAGTGATAATAATAGCTAGATTTCACGTTTGTCTTACCTAGATTAGGAACACTGAATTGAGTGGGGCTTCTTGATCACAGACAAGGTGTTGACAGAGGTTTGGGATCTGCCAGTGGGGGCCCCTTCTGCACCCCAGGGGTGGCATCTGGGTGATGTGAAGACACATGATAGGCCCTGGTGCTCCTGGTTGTGGAATGATCTTCCCTTGAAAGTCTGATTGATGCTGATGTTGACTTCATTTAGAGGTCAAGCTAAAATGGGACTCTTCAGCAAAGATGTCAGGGTTTAAAGTTCTTGAGTAAGTTGTAGAGCTGTCAGTATATGGTATTAAATTATTTAAATTGCTTTACATGTTTTAAATTGCTTTAAGTTGCTTTTTGCCCTACATTGCCCTGGGAACTTATGATATATAAATATTTTAAATTTAAAAAAAAAACCTTGTATCCTTGTGATTTTCATGGGTCTGTTCTAGGGTAGGACTAATGTTAGATTTTACATAAGTATTATTACTGCTGATGATGTGGAAAAAAGATCATCTTTTTCCGCATACTAATTATCTTTCTCCCCCATACTAATTTCGGTAACTGAAGTCATTCCAAAATTGTTGGCTAATGATTTCAAACAATTGCGAATAGCTGTTAATTTGTTTCTTCAGATTCAAACATCAGTGATTGAGCAAGCGCGTCACCTCGTCCGTAACATTTTAGGACTTGGCACTTAATTTTTAGCTTTGACCCTTGGGTCCGCCCCCTGTACCAGAAGAAGTATATTTATAATTATAATAATAGACTAGCAGCACCCTATAAATAAATAAATAAATAAAAACTTTCAGCAGCAAATGGAGTGGAGAGAGACAATTCTTTACCAACGTACCCTGTGAATTGGCACTGAAATGTGTGCATTTTGAAAAATTAAAATGCATGCACCAACCTGCCTAGAGTTCTTTTCAGGAAGAAAAGAAAAAGAGATGATTGCAACCCTGTAATACAACCAGGATTGAGCAAGAGGGCTGGTGGGATTTTGAGAAAAGGAACAAGTATGAATCTAATAAGGGACGTGGTGGCGCTGCGGGTTAAACCGCAGAAGCCTCTGTGCTGCAAGGTCAGAAGACCAGCTGTCGTAAGATCGAATCCACGTGACAGAGTGAGCTCCCGTCGCTTGTCCCAGCTCCTGCCAACCTAGCAGTTCGAAAGCATGTAAATGCGAGTAGATAAATAGGTACCACCACGGTGGGAAGGTAATGGCGTTCTGTGTCTAGTTGCGCTGGCCACGTGACCACGGAAACTGTCTACGGACAAATGCTGGCTCTACGGCTTGGAGACGGGGATGAGCACCGCGCCCTAGAGTCGGACACGACTGGACTAAATGTCAAGGGGAACCTTTACCTTTACCTATGAATCTAACAGATTATTTTTTTTTGCATCTTTCCTCACCCCCTGACATGAGCAGCCTAACAGAGGGAGGTGCAGGATGCAGGCAGGGTTTAAGTCTCCGTCCCTCTGTCTACCCTTGTCTCTGGCAGCCACAGCCTAATGAGAAGGGGTTGCCTGAAGACGGTGTCCAAGTTATTCTGTGTTACTCTGCTGTGCTGTGTGGTTTGTCAAAGATACTTTCTCAAGGGTGCGAGGAGATTTTGCCAACTGGGCCCTTACTTGTTTTGGACTGAAAAGCTTGCAGCGCTAAAGTAACTTTCAATCTGGAGCCAGGTAGGTGTGTTAGTAGAGGTGTGACAGAGTGAAAGTGAGATTACTGTGTAGCAGAAAAGTCTTTTTTAAAATTCTTTTTGGCCCGAAGTACCTCTTCCATGCACAGCTCTGCCAACAAAAAATAAATATGTGATTGATGGAGGGAGGGAAGGAAGGAAGGAAGGACATTCTCCTTTAAGTAATGCTGTGCTTGCTTATTTTCCATGTTCTTGCTTCTACTGATTACTAGAGAACTTGGAGGAAGGACCGTGGAAGCTGTCTTGGGCACAAGTATCTTGTCACCAACCCCTGCTTTTCTCCACACTTGACCTCTTTGTTGCAAATGCTGGCTTCCTTCTTTGCCACCCTAAAAGCCAGAATTGTGCTCTTCCTAACTGCTGCTGCTGGGATTGTTTAGATGCATTCATGTTTATTTGTCTAATATTTAATTAGAAAAATTAAATGAGTTCTAACCGCATCTACTCTTAAATTCTAATTGTTTCCTGTCTGATTGTGAAATGGTTAAGTATGGGGCTGTCCAGACAGGTACATAAATCTCAGTTTGGATCACTGTTGGTACAATTTGGTGCAAACCAAATAACGGCATCCCCACATGTTTCTACTTAGATCGATCCATCCTGCCCCTTTAAGAGCTGTTGCATTCCTTTCTCGTACAGTGCTAGGGACCTCTGTCTTTTGGGTGTGATTTAGCACGCTCCTAATTATCACATTGTGTAGCCCAAGCAGATGGCTAGTTCACACCCAAATGGAGCTGTGGGTGGCGTTAACTGAGGAGACAGTCCTGTGGTGTATTATATGGGTTGTGACGTTAAAAGGGAGGATGGAGAAACCTCCTCATCTTTTCTTGTCTTTTTTTTAAAAATCTAATACCATGCTTGGTTGATGCTTTGCTCTTTTGATGTGCCATTAACTTTATTTAACAACCCCCCCCCCCCAAAAAAAAAAAACCCCAAGGAAAATCAGCAGGCTGAATGATGGCCGCTAGAAAAGGTGAGGAAGGGGGCTATGTTGACTCCATGGGTTCTGCCCCCCCCCCAAGGCTGTGCAGCCCCAGGAGGAGAAAGGTGGGGAAAGGGGTATATATATGTGTGTGTATACATATATATATATATGTAATACAATAAAATTGAGTAAACTTGGTACACCTTGCTCATGAGCAAACCAGGTAAACCTGCTTGTGAGTAAACTGGTGAAACTTGTGCTCCAGAGACCTGTATGGACCCTTCTCACGGAAGAATAAACATCTCCATTGTGAACGGAAGAATCACTCACGTGAGAGATAAAATGGATTGGACTGATGAAGAGAAGAACCTTATAAGCAGGAACCAGACCTTTTCGAAAAGTGGTTGATCGTAGTGGCAGCCGAGAGAGAGGGAGTCAGGAAAAAGCCTGTGTTTGCTTTCCTTTGAGGCCTGCCTCTCTTCTGTGCAATCTTGCAAAGGGTTGCTGTGTGCTTGGTGGGCAGTTTTCTGGAAGGCAAGGCAGCTCACTTATTGGGACAGACGTGGCCCAGAGGGGTTGCATCTTATTCACCAGTGGCAGGGCGCGACAGTTTGTCTCTCAGCTTCACTGCGCTGTCTGGCAGGATTCCTGTTGCACATTAGCTTCAGATCACATCAGGTCATTATCTACCTCATTACAGCTTTGGAGATAAGCAACGGGAAAGAAAGCCCAGCAAGGCGCAAGCACCATTTTTTCTTCTTCTTCTTTTTTGGTGCTGCTATGATATTGAACTGGAACAGCATGTGCCAAGGCTGTATAGCCCGCAGGGCATCATTCTTGCCTCTTGTCTCGCTAGCCCTGGTGATTGCTTTGTTTCCTGATGCTCACTAGGAGCGTATGCTGCACTTGCAAGCTCCTGGAGTCATCCTGCATCAAGGTGAAGCAGAAAGCAAATACAGGTTGGAAGCCTTTCCTCTTCCTTCGTCCCCAGATAAGCTGGGCTGGGTGTGGCTATTTATATCTCCTCACTTAGCTCTGCTAATAATCTGGTCCAAGCACCCTCATTGTAATTATACATCTGCTTAGCATGTGCTCTCAGTGATGTTTAGAATCCAGGGCAAGTTTGCTCACCATCATCCCTCTCATTAGCTTTATAAACTGTTTGCTAGAGAGGGGAATACTTGGTCTTCCAGAGAGCTCTGGTTTTTAGGCAGGAACAACTGGCCTTACAGATGTTTCTGAGATTGAACCTTTCATCTGCTCCCGCCAGTGGATCATGGGAGATGCAGCCTACGGACATCTGGATAGCCCCACGTCTCCCATCCCTGCATTTAGGCAACCTAGGAGGCTGCTTGCCTGCTAGCATGCCACGCTGCTTGCCTGTGAAGACTAGCATTTTATGCTCTGACTAGCAACAGCTTCCCATGTGCTGAAGGAGAAATGCTTTCCCACGGATGCAACCTGATTTGTTTTTAAAAAATCCCTGATCCTAGAATAAAACATTGTTTGAACTGGGGAATTGTTTCCCATCCTAGTGAACTGTGGCAGTCTTTTTTTTTTTTTTTTAATGACAAGTGGTGTTCTCTGGCCACATGTGTTGTGTGTGTGCGCACACATAGCCACATACAGAAATAATCTCTTTTTGCCTCTGGGCTTCCCCACCAAACATGATGAGCACCAGCTGCCTTTTCTAATGGGAATACCATTGTGAGGTATAAAAATATTTCCCTGTCCAGGAGGAGTGCTTGTGTGCCTGGGGTCATAGGGGTTCCACCCAAATATTCAGAGCCAGAAAATGGAAAGTAAAATTAAAGTAAAATGTAGTCAGATAGGATAAAATGTACATTTCTTGAGATAGAATCATAGAATAGTGGAGTCGGGAAGGGGCCTCTAAGGCCATCCAGTCCAACCCCCTGCTCAATGCAGGAATACAAATCAAAGGATATCTGCCAGGTGGTGATCTACGTTTCTCTTGGGTGTCTTCAGTATTGGAGCACTCACCACCTTTCGAGGTAGTTGGTGCAGCTATCCAGATGTTCTTAGCCTGGGTTGTAGGGTTTTTTTCTGACTCTGATGAATTCTAGGGTTTTCCCCCCATAAAATAAATGTAACTTCCCACCTATGGGGCTCACTTATTGACAGCCGGAGCCACCTTCTGTATGGTTTGCCCAAACAATGCCATGAGACATTATTTTTCTCTGGCCCCAATATTGAACACATTACAAGACCAAAAACCAAAGCAAAACAAACCTCTCATGGCAGATCACTAGATCAGTTGGGACTTCTTCTTTTTTAATCTCAACAACTTTTTTGGTTTATATATTTAGCAAAATGATGCAAAAACCTGTATGTACAAGGCAAGTATCCTGAGATGTGGGGGCATTGTAAATAGGCAGGTAAGGTTGTCATAGAAGGCCTACTTTCTCCTCTGCTGTGGTGTGGACTGAGCAAAAATGCATGATTTTGGGAGGCTGAAATTTTCTATCATAATATACGAAAGCTAAAAACAGTCACTGGACAGGTTAGGGATTGAACTTGGCATTAGACATGAGAAAAAAGCAGCTGTATGATCCTTCTTGGAGGACCGTCCCCAGAGAGCACAGCTTGGGGAGAGTGTATAGGCTCCGTGGAATCTTAATTGTGGGGTTCCGCAGGGCTTGATTATCTCCCCAATGCTGTTTAATATCTACATGAGGCCACTGGGTGGGGTCATCAGGGGGTGTGGGGCTTCGTGTCATCAGTACGCTGATGACACCCAGCTCTACATCTCCTTTTCTCCAACAACAGTGGATGATGCCGTTTCGTCCCTTCAGCGCTGCCTGGAGGCCGTATTGAAATGGATGCAGGGGAATGGTCTGAGGCTGAACCCCGGACAAGACGGAGGTCCTGAGGGTGGGTGGCCCCAACATTGGTGGTTTGGGAAACTCCCTCTCCTTTGGGGGGGTGACTCTCACCACGAAGAGTGAGGTTCACAGCTTGGGGGTCCACCTGGATCCGGTGCTTACCATGGAAACCCAGGTAGCGTCAGTGGTCCGCACCGCCTAATTCCACCTTTGGCGGATTGCCCAGCTGCGTTCCTATCTTGATGTGGGGGCCCTCGCTACTCTAGTCCATGCGCTTGTAGTCTCGAGATTAGACTACTGTAATGCGCTCTGCGTGGGGCTACCTTTGAGACTGATGTGGAAGCTTCAAATGGTGCAGAATGCGGCTGCCAGACTTCTTACTGGGGTGAGAAAACATCAACATATCTCCCCTACTCTGGATGCCTTGCATTGGCTGCCCATTCGTTTCCGCATTGATTTCAAAGTACTAATGATGACATATAAAGCCCTAAATGGTTTAGGACCTCAATATCTGGCGGAACGCCTCCTCCCACCTAGATCTACCCGAATCACTCCCTTTTGTCAAGATGGGCAGCTGAGGGGCCTAACGCCGAGGGATGCCCGAAGAGAAAGAACAAGAAAGCGGGCCTTCTCGGCAGTGACCCCTCTCCTTTGGAACAATCTCCCCCCCCCCCCCGAAATTCATCTGGCTCCCTCAGTGGGTGTTTTTTAGAGCCAACTCAAGACCTGGCTCTTTAGACAGGCCTTCCCTCCTGTCAATACCTAATTTATTTTGCCATCTTCAATTGTATTAATATTGTGGTATTATTTTATTTTATTATTCTTGAGTGTTGTTAGCCGCCCAGAGTAGACTTTGGTCTAGATGGGCGGGATATTAAGCAAATAAATAAATAAATAATTCTGGTGTGGTGTACCACCTTTCGCTAGATCAGGAAGAACTTAGAAGCAAGGCATATGTTTGAGTCTCTAGGTCTTCAGACACAGTACGAAATCTATAGCTGAAGAAGACTTCTTGAGGATTTGAAAGCTCACCTTGTTTGTAAATTTTTAGTGAAATAATAATATTGCTTAACTCAGAATTTCTTTAGAGTCTTTGTGATTCTAAAAAAAAGGCCCAATTTAAATGGGGAGACAGGAATTTGCCTTATGCCAAAACTGATTGTTAGTCCATCTAGCAGACACATTTCTGCGGTCTTTCCCAGCCTTTAACTGGAGATTTGAACCTGAGAACCTTCTGAGTGCAAAGCATCTGCTCTATCAGTGAGCTGTGGTTAACTCCCATTTAAGCAAGGCCTCTCCCTATGTGCATAAGCTTTATTACAGGATGCCACCTAGTGGGCAGACTTTCCCCGTGGACACTTGGTGCCACCCGACTCCACCGTTTCTGGTGCAGGAGAGCCTGAGGCAGTATTACTCAGCTAGGATTGTTGGCAAGTTGATACACTCATTTTTGTTGGAGTCTGGGGGACATCCCCTGTGGGATATACTTGCCACAATGTCAACTAATGCCCCACTTTTGCAACCACTATGCAACACATATGCCAGTTGGGCATTCTAACCACAACACCACCTTGGCTGTTAAGGCTCGGAGAGTCATTAAGGGACTCTGTAGGCTGAATGTTTCCCATCAGGTGCTGGTTATAGAATGGAATAACACAGTCTTTCAGCCTCCCTCCCCTGTTCATATTCAGGAATAAGTCCAGAGGAATTAAGCTGGTTTTTGAGGGGTTGAAGACAATTTCAGAAATGCTTTCCATCCAGCAATTTGCATGTACCTTTGATCCAGATGTCACTACTGGACAAACAGGTTTTTAAAAGAACAGGATAAACCTTGCACAGCCTGTGTACCAAGGAACAAAAAGTACAGTGTTTTGACCCTGTGTAGCAGGCCCTCTAATAAATGGAAGAACCTAAGAAGAATCCTGCTGGATAAGAGCAAAGATTTGTCCTACAACACCCATCTAACTGGCTCTAGAATCCCACAAGCTGGACATGAAAACAGTAATTCTCCCATCACTGCTGTCTGTTAGCAAGTCATATTCAGGCATATTGCTTTGGGGCTTAGAGACTGTATAAATCTAATCGGGCAAGCTTATTCACCTCTATGAATTTGTCTCATTTTCTTTTAAAGCCCATGAAAAACCAGTGACCATCACCATATATTGTGGCAGTGAGTTCCATAGATTAACAAAGCCTGTTTCAAAGGCTCCAGGTTCTGTGGGGGAGTCAACTCCAATTAAGGAAACAGAAGACAAACATTGGTACTGAAAATGCGTGGGGCCAGCAGAACTTGTTATTGCTGTAGTGAATGCCTGTTTTACCAGGATGAAAACGAGCAGAATCCAGAATCCCTTGCTTAGTTTAGCTCCTTCAGTTTTAAAAAAGAGAAAGTAGGAGAGCAAGGAGAGGGGGCACTCGCAGTATGAAGAGACACCTTCCTGCTTTGGACTTGTTCTTCTGGCAGAGCGGTCATCTTGACCTCCATTCTTGCTTCGCTCATACGTTTTTGCTTTGGAGGCTCTGACAAGAGAAAGTGCCAAGGCAGTTTATTTATATGAAGAAAGAGGGGAAAGGAAGGAATTACAGAAGAAGATATACATTGGCATTCCTTAATGAGTACTTGGATAATTTTCAGAAGAAATTAAAACAAGCACCTGCCAAAGAGCAAGGGTTGTGGGGTCATCCCATGTCTCCCCAAAAAAATACATGTGCCCCCGGTGGCTAATGAAAACCATGGAAGTGGGTGTTTTTATATTGGGAAACTGCCAAAAGAGATAGGAGGATCTTCCAGTTGAATTTTCTCCTGCATTGGGTTCTTTCAATCCTCAATATTGAAAAAAAAAAGTGAATTTTTGATACATATTTTTTTCAACAACAAACTGAAATAATTTTCCAACCTCCTGCCTGTTTACATCCACCAGTTGAATAGATATGGCTCTGCACAGCGAGAAGGGCCCATGTTGTATCTGCTTGACATGTATGCATTAAAGACAAGGAAGATTTCTGAAAAATGAAAGGTGGCAACTCTTAATTCAGCAGTAAGATAGTGGATTACACTGGGAGTCAACTCCTACTTGGGCATTGAGTGTTCAAAACCATGATAGATTAATTTGTCATTTGCACATTCATTTGAAAAATATATATTTCTGTCCTGAGTATAAAGAAATCTGCAAGTTTTAGTACATTCTAACAAAAAAAATATGAATAGAAACACAAATTCTCATCCATCTCTAACTGGCAGAGAGAAGAACTGACTCCTTTAATTATTGATTTAAAATATGTATACCTTGCCTTTCTCTTCAACAGGATCCAGGCTGGCTTTCAGTATTTTAAAAAAAGCCTATAAAAACTGGAAGGGGAAGGGGCAAACAATCAAACAAAACATAGCTGCTTTTAGAAACAAGATGCTGAGAGACCAGTTAGGTTGTCCGTTCTGTGCTCTCCTAACTCATGATTGAGATGTTACAGGAAGCACAGCTGGCTTGGATGATATACTGAGGCACTCAGATGTTTCCAGCTATGAAGTGGCACATTTTATTAGTAGAGATAACTATGTGACTGCCATCCTGCCTACCCCTCATTCCCCATCTGAGTAATAATGAGTAATATGAATTCAATTCTTTAAAAAAAACACCCTCTGGTTTATGAATATGGGATATTGTACTTCTGTACCCATGATTCAGAAAGTCAGGAAATGGCCCAGTATTACTGCAAAATATCATGCCCGTGTTGCCAGCAGGAAAAAGGAGGCCAAGCTTTACATAGCAAAAAGGCGGCCTGAATGTTGACCACACCCATGGCAGCAGTCAGGAGGGTCTACAGGATCCCCTCTTGTGCTCACTACCATTCACAAAGAGACACCACACAAGGGAAAATCCCAGAAGGTGACTCCTTTGTTCATCAGTTGACCACTTCTCACCCAAACACAAAGCAATGATCAGGGCTGCTTTTTGACAAATGTGAATGGTACTGAGCACAGATTTAGTTTTTAAAAATGGTTAGTTGAAAACCTTTTGCCCAAATTTACCCAAATTGGGCACAGCGCAACATCAGACTGCTTGCTACGTCTGTGCCGACTTTGGTGTAGATCTGAAGTTTGGTTTCAAAGTTATAATTTTTTGTTTGAGTTCTCCCTCTCCCCCCCCCTTTTTTTTTTTAAGAATTGCCTTGTAAAATGATGATTTGCTCTGCTCCACCGTAATGTTAGACAGGAGCTATCATAGTGCTATTGGTTGCTAATTAGTCTGTAAAAAGCCCGAATTCAAGGCATGTGATGCTAAGTCTGAAAAAGGTCCATGTATTTTCCCTGGATCCAGCTTCCCCTGGTGAACACGCTTTCTTTTAAAGTGTTTGGTATTGAGACGTAAAAAAAGGGCAGTTTTTTAAGTTCATTGTCAATTGGCACAACCTACTTAACATGCACAAAGAATAATGTTTCTTCCATGCAAAGTCTGTGCATTTCATTCAGACTGACTTCTTATTGTTTATAAGAGGATTCTGCTTTCTGAGTCATCTGGATATTTTTTAAAAAAATTATTTTTGGAGATTTTAGGAAAAGCACTGTCAGTGAATGTTGACAAGCAAGATACATGAGCTCAGCTCCATTCATGAAAATTTATCTTCGGAGGGGTGCGTGTGTGTGCGTGCGTGCGTGTGTTGTACATGCATGTATGTGTGCAGTGGGGTGTATGCTGCTAGAGCAAATACAGCTTGTAGTTTGAGAG
This sequence comes from Intellagama lesueurii, assembly GCA_037013535.1. NCBI lineage: Eukaryota > Metazoa > Chordata > Lepidosauria > Squamata > Agamidae > Intellagama > Intellagama lesueurii. The sequence continues at coordinate 21,733,538 of JBAJHW010000010.1, read as the reverse complement.
AGATCTGCTGATCCATTTTTCCAGGACATGATATGGATTTTGAAAAGCAGGCCTCAGCCAACAAATAAACCATATTGGGGGAATTTACTACTGGTCTGTGTTATGATGGCCGATGGCATACGTGATAGAGGTGAGCATGTATGTGTTTTTGAATTCTTAGAATCGCATAGGAAGTGGGACTACTGGCGATACTGACTGGGAAATTTTTGGAATTGAAATCCAAAAACACAAATATACACACACCTCTGATGCATAAGTTTTAACAGCATAAAGGACAGCCCTGCTGGACCAGACCAAAGAAAGACACATCTTTTCCAATATTCTGTCCTCTGTGGTGGCCATCCAGAGGCTCCAAAGCAAAACATAAATATTGTTAATCTATCAACCATGTGATCTCTAAGTAAAAACAAATATTAGTTGGATAATAGCTTTCACTAGGACCAGTAAAATGTTGTTAAAATGGTGGGGCTTGAGTTACATGAGCTTTCAATTTCTCCAAAACTCTTCATCAGGCAAGATCATACAAAAAAAGAGCCCCGTGGCACAGTGGTTAAACTGCAGTACTGCAGTCGAGACTCTGTTCACAATCCGAGTTTGATCCTGATGGGCTCAGGTAGCTGGATCAAGGTTAACTCAGCCTTCCATCCTTTTGAGGTGGGCAAAATGCTGGGAGGCAAAGTTGTTTGCATAGTTACATTGTAAACTGCCCAGAGATTTCTTTAGTACTATGGGGCAATATAAAGCTGAAACAACAACTGCAAAAATCAGAGAATGGGGAAGAAGTAAATGGTCTAAAAATGTTGGCCGTTCCATGTTTGTGCTTCATAATGAAGACGTCAGGCCTAATGGGGAGAAGAGGTGTTTACGAGTAAACGGTCAGTTTCAACCCTGTTGGAATGGTTTCTTTTGCTTTTCCTGCTCCGTGTAGAGAGACTCAGTCCCTATTCCGCACTTGGAAGCTGTGGACTGGCATTTGAAATGTCTCTCAACATCTGAAAAGGTTCACTAAGGGGGCCAAGGCAGATCGTGTGGGGTCCTCAGGTTGGTTGAGGCCTTGGGAGCAGTTTGGAAGTTGAAGCAACATCTATGACACGAGGCAGTCACCTTGCCTTGCCTGATGGTAGGGCCGGCTTTAGAGTCCTTGCTCTCTCGGCTAGAGACTATGCTTTTTCTAAGAGATGGCATTTGTATGACTGGTCTTTTCAGGTTATTCATGTTTGAAGCCATAAGGCCATCCCATTAAAATATTATTAAATGAAGGAGATGCCAATTTAGAAGCAATAATGTGTGAATTAAATTCAGCAAAACCAGAAAAGGCAGGAATGGTGCCAAAAATAAATGTAAAAACCAGCTGACAGTATCCTGCTATAAATCCGCGTTTTAAAGGCAAATTGTAACTGTAAAAATACCACTCTAGATCTGAATGGTCCAAGAATGATTGATCTGCAGAATCTTCTTTTAGCATAAATTTGTCGAAAAATTTAACATCCGCAGTAGCACTGTGTGTTTTTTTAAAGTCCCCTTGGATATAATTGTAACTGCCAGTCAGTTGGTAACTACTCAAAACTTGTAACCCCCCAGGCAGGAAATATCCATTACAGGCCAAAATGTCAGGTCACAATCTTTAACTGATCAAGTTAATGCAGAGTGGACGGGTGGTGATTTCTAGAGGAGAAACCATCAGTGGGGTGGAGGTGCTTTAAATATCTTCCCACTTGTGGTCCTCCCCCCCCCCCCCCCGCAACCCAGAAAATAATGTGCATTTGCTGCAGGGATTTGGAATTTGAATAGTCTCTTAGCATGAAGAGATCTGCTCATTCTTACCTTTTCCCTTGAAAAATGGGGGGGGGGGGGAGAGAAATTAATCTGGGTTAATAGAGTAGACCTAGAGTAGACCTTTGGTCTAGATGGGCGGGATAGAAATCCAATAAATAAATAAATTAATCTGGATCAGATTAATCTGGTTAATTTGCCAAAGAATGCTCCAACTACCGTACAATTGCACTCATTTCACACGCTAGCAAGGTTATGCTCAAAATCCTACAAGGTAGGCTTTAGCAGTATGTGGACCGAGAACTCCCAGAAGTACAACCTGGATTTCGAAGGAGCAGAGGAACTAGAGAAGACTCCCTGGAAAAGACCCTGATGTTGGGAAAGTGTGAAGGCAAGAGGAGAAGGGGACGTCAGAGGATGAGATGGTTGGACAGTGTCATCGAAGCAACCAACATGAATCTGACCCAACTCCGGGAGGCAGTGGAAGACAGGAGGGCCTGGCGTGCTCTGGTCCATGGGGTCACGAAGAGTCGGACACGACTTAACGACTAAACAACAACAACAACAATCTGGATCAATCTTGGTTAAAAGAAATAAAAATTGGTGGGTTTGGGATGGGGTTGTGGGAATGTATATTTGCCAAGTTAATGGTTTCAGCGCCAGCTCTACCATTAGATAGAGTAACGTTTTGGATGCTGGAAAAGAGGTGCAGTTATTTAACCACTACAAGTTATTTCGTGTTGGTTCTTTACTTTGCCGGTGATAGGCAGTGTGGTGTAGTGGATAGAGTGATCGACAAGGACTCAGGAGGCCTGGGTTCAAATTTCTGCCCAGCCATAGAAACTCACTGGGACTTTGGAATGGGTAAAACCACTCCTTAAATACCTCACATACTTTGAAAGCCCTATTAGGGTTGCTATAAGTCGGTTCCGACTTGACAGCACACAACATAACATTTACTTGCCATTGTTATGCTTTGACAAGTGGTCCTTGTGGGCTTTTCCACCTATTGCAAAATATTTGGTTTGGGTTTAGATGCTGTGCACCTTGCCTTCAATGAGTGGGGGCCACCATTAGCTGCCCTCTCCTGCTTTAGCGCTGGGGAAAGGAAGGGAGAAGTTCCTGCTACCCAAAACACCAGGACCTTCGTAGTTTTACCTCTCCGAGCTGGGAATTCCATGACCCTACCAATACTGTTGGGACCCATCTCCCCTCAGCCCCAACCAGTGTGGCCTATGGCTGTGGGGCAGTGGGAGTTACAGTCCAACAAAATATGGAGGGCGACAGGTGCCCTGGCCCCATTTTGGATGAACGGTGGAACTCTCTTCCAAATCTTTATATTTGGGGTTTTTTTTGCTTATACGCACACGCTTCTGTCACACATTGTTCTTAAATTAACTGCTCTCCACCAGATAATACAGCATAGCATCAGAATGAAGTGTCGTGCAGCATATTTTTTTTGAGGGGATTATGACTGCGGTTTCTGGTGGCAGTGCTTCTATTATTTTATGAGTTGTCATGCTCCAGTTTCCCTCTGTCAATGTAAGCATCTGCTCAAAATATTTTCTGTACAGGAAAAATAAGTCAGCTGTTTAGTTTATTGTAGTGCTCGAACACTGAAAATATTGCTTGTACCTGAGTAGCTTTTCCAGAGAGAGAGAGAGAGAGAAATGCAGTAGTAATCAAAAGCAGCTAATTCAGGAGAGTCTGTTTCTTTCTCTCTTTGCTTAAATTTGTCACAGAATCTTCCAGTTACCCGAGTAGATCTCTAAGCTTTTCCTGAAGGAAAGCGATCATCTTGGACTCTTGAAACTTCGTGACTGTTGTTGTTGTTGTTTAGTCGTTAAGTCGTGTCCGACTCTTCGTGACCCCATGGACCAGAGCACGCCAGGCCCTCCTGTCTTCCATTGCCTCCCGGAGTTGGGTCAAATTCATGTTGATAGCTTCGATGACACTGTCCAACCATCTCGTCCTCTGTCGTCCCCTTCTCCTCTTGCCTTCAAACTTTCCCAACATCAGGGTCTTTTCGTGACTGTAGAGGTTGTTAATGACAAGGTGTGATGACATTTCTGAAGCAGAAATGATAGCATAGCACATGCACATGCAAGCACACAAATTCCCTGATTTAACCCACCAAGATGATTTTCACTGTCATTACCAAAACCATTTCATCAATGGCTAGGCTCCTGACAGCTGTCTTACTCCTATTTTTGATTCTACACTCTCCCATTTGTTTGGTGCATTTTAAACTACACATATGTGGTTTTGATCTCCTTTATTAAGTTCCTGGGCCTTTCTTTTTCAAAAGTTCCAGAATTTTGAAGGCTCTGAACCTATTTAGGCCTGCTTAAATGAAATAGGGGGAGTACAACACCACCACAATTCACCCACTTCCGAAATTTCTCAGACTTCTCTGTAGTCCTAGTAGAGCAAGTCATGTGTTACTGAAAGTAGATACACTTGTCTTGTGGTACTCTTTTGTGGTCAACTATCCTTGTTACTCCAAGGTTCTCCTGCCTTCAAGGTGTTGAGCAGAGACATGCAGGTCCAAATCCCTAATCAGGTTGGGAATCTTAGAAGCCTAGGAGCACCCTTCCAGTCCAGACCAATGTGTTACATGCTCTAGGAGGCCATGGCAAGATGATGTTTGCAACAAGACCGTGGCTCCTGCTTGCTCCTGTTGCTGCTCACATGATTAAAGGATGCAGCTTCACAGAATTCAAGCAGTTCGAAGGGATTTCGGTGACCAGAGCCTGCTGATCCGATTTTCTTGGCCCTGCTCTGCCTCAGAGCTGTTCGTGACTATGTGCTAAAAGCTAAGAACCAGCGCTGAATTTTCAGCTTCTTGGAATATCTGACAGTATCCTCTCTGCCAGTTGGCCTGTGGGTCATCTTTTCTTCACACTTCGGCCCTGACATATGGGCACACAAAATGTTCAGAAGAAGATCTGCAGAGTTTGTTCAATAAATGGAGCAGTGCCTCTGTATTTGCCCATTCTGAGAAAAGACAAGCCCAGCAGCGCTTGTAGATTGAACCGACAGGCTCTCTTAGGGTCAGACTAGACATTAAGGGAAACGTGTATTCCTTTGTGATTGAAATGTTTTCACTCCTGTGGTGGGATCTTATCAGACATGCATTCCTCAGTAATCAGACTTACAGAACAACCTCTTTCAGTGACCAGTCACACAACAAAGCATGATATAATACAAGATACAGAGGTGAGCAAAAGTTGTGTGCTATGTCAAACAGCTCTCTGTTACCGAGTTTGAACCTTAGACTTCTTGTGGGAAGACTGGCAAAATGAAGTCTATTGCACCATGCTTGGAATTGGATTAAGCAACCCAGAAGGATCCTCTCTGTTCTGTTTGGGATGCATGTAACAGCATTTGTCTATAATAAATTGTATGGATGTACATTAGCAGTGGGCATTGTCTTGGTCTTTCAGAGAAGCTCAAACACTTTGTCAAGTTCTGCAGAACCTCTGGAGGTTTTGCAATGGTGGCTCGGTGTTCCAGATTCTGCTTATCACGGCTCAACAGACCCTTTCCCCCCCCACGCCGTCCCCTGCTAAACATGTAGCTAAATTAGGACGTGGTTTTTCATACTTATGGGATTTTCTGGGGGTAAAAACAGCAACACTGCTTAACAAACTCAAACTGGAAGGTTAGCTTTGTGACATTCCGGAACACAAAAGAGAAGACAACCGTCTGAGGGAAAGGAAGGCAGAGGTCTGGGCTACCCGAAACACCAGGCTTTGGTTAATGAGATTCTGCTCAGCATCCCTTGGGTCTTCCTGGTCTTGGAGTGTCGCCCAATAAACCAAAGCATGAGCAGACTTGAAGAGACATCTAATTGGTCCCCATGTGCTGTAGCCAGCCAGCAGGCGCTGGCTCTCTCCTTTCTCTCAAGCTGATTGATGAAGTATACTCTTCGCCCGGGATACTTCATTTACTGCCAAGGGGGTGCAGCTGTTGAGAGAAAGCTGTGCTCCTCTTTTCAGGTGCTTAGCCCAGGTCCTTGGGCTAAGTTGTAGGGTAACTGTGCAGCCGGAATTTTGCCAAAGTGGATTTTAGCTGGTATTGTTCTGTTTACTTGCAACATTTGGAGGTGGAAAAGGCAGGGCAGCCGCCTACAGGCATGTTGTCTCTTTTTAAAAAATTATTTTGGTTTACAGCTGGCTTTTGATCATTTCAGCAGGCCTTGAAGCAGGAGGAAGGATTAAATGGCCTCTTTGTTTGCCTTTATGCTTGCTTGCTTGAAAGTAGAATATCTAGCTGGCCACGCATCAAGTCTTCGTAAAAAGATGAGGCTTCCAGAGAGATGCTAAGGGACTTGGGGCACTGCCTGTAGCTGTTTCCAGCTCTGGTTCCTCTGAGGTGTAAATCTGTTCATTTGCTACCATGTGCTTTGGAAGCATTAATAAATCTGTCCACAAAGGGCCTGGCAGAGTTATGGGTCTGGCTGAGCTGGGGGAAAAAGAGGTGTGTAGTGTGCCATCAAACTGAAGCAACTTCTTGTTTCAGTGATCTTTGCTACCTTACGAATCTTGTAAGAGTGGATGATACCTTTTATTGGAATTTGGAACACTAAAAAATCAAATTGCAAGCTTTTGTGGAGGAATTCCACTTCATCAGGCTAAGCACCTGCAGAGACACTGTAGACAAGAGTCCAAAAATTGATGGTAGATGTCTGTAAGAGACTCAGGTTTTGAAAATCCTCTTGGGAGTGCAGTCCCAAACACCATTCCTTGCAGCATGGTTGGAAAATGTCTTTGACATATTTCGCTCAAACGAGACCAAAACCGCCTCACAAAATGCAGCTGGAATTACTGTATTTCTTGGCACTCACGTATTTCTCCAGCTCTTCTTATTGCATCATTCTTGGTTTTGCAGCAGGGGTGAGAAATCTAGCCACTCCCCACAGCTATTGCTGGACTTGGGGCCAGCCCCATCATTTGGCTAAGGGAGGCAATCTGTTTCTGTCCTAAGGTAAATCGGATTCTGAAGTATCAGCAGTGTCAACTCCCCAACCATTTCTTTCTGAAGGACAAAGCTCTATGTGTCCAGTTGACTGTGTTGATTTAAGATTATATTGCCAGGCCCATCAGCTTCCGTGTGTGAAATGGGAAGAACACAGTTGTGTCCTTTAGTTAGTCTCCAACTCCCATCAGCTCCGCTGAAGATGCCCAGTGCAGCAGGGATGATGGTATTTGTAGTCCAGTAACATTTGAAGGGCCACAGGTTCCCTAGCCCTGCCTTAGATATTAGTAAATATATGGGGGAAATAACATGTTGACAAGATTGGTGTGTAAGAGAAACTTGAATGGGGATTCAAACTGTGTTGCTGACTTTTTGGAAAAGCCAGACACCCATGTGTCTGGCTTTTCTCATACAGAGATAGGAAGGTGGCTCATACCAGCTCCTGGTCTGGCCCAGCACCATCTAGTCTATGTGTGGGCCAAGGGAGCCCTGCAGATGCTGGGCTAATAAAACTCCCATTAGCCCTTGTCAGTATACTCAGGCTTGCTGGGGTTGCAGTCCAACAATATCTGGAAGGCTGCACTTTCCCCTTTGTCTTCTTTGCCTGCCAGCAGGTTTCCCAGATCTCAGGCAGAAGTCTTTCATATTTCCAGCTATTTGAACTGGAGGTGTTGAGGACTGAACCCAGAATCTTCTGCATGCAATGAATGTCTTGTGCCCCAAGCTATTCTTTCCCATCTCGGCTTCCCTGGTAGCGCATTTCTGCACAAATGATTGAGTCAGCCAGTCATCTCAGTGTATCAAATACTGAAACCCAGGAGAGCTGCCAGCTTTAAGACAGACAATCAATCGATCATATTCCAGGCAAGCAAAGATTGTCTAATTTATTTAATAGCAAATAGGCCCTCTCAGCATCCCATTGATGAGATTGCTTGTTGAAGAAAAGCATCTACTCAAGACTCTTCACAGCCTTTGTGTGACAGTGGCAGGGGCACCTTCTGACCTGGGTGAGTTCCCCCCAGTGTTTAAATTAGGGGTTGGCAACTTATATCACCCCGCCTTAGCACAGTATTCAGTGGTGAGAATGACGCTGCTTTGAAACAAGAATGTTCATTTTCAAACAAGGCACTTGGAGAGTGCTCATCTTGTTTTGAAGCTGAACTGTGCTTCCAAGACAGCAATTTGGCTTCGAAACATGCAGTTTCTGGGAACGTGAGCACAAGGGAGTAGAACATGCCTTGTTTGAAAGTGAAGCTGCTTAAACAAGAGGTTCTTATTAACACAGGACTGAGTATTTAGTGAAACTGTGGGCCTCCATTGTTTCGTTTGCATCAAAAAACAAAACAAAACAAAAGGTCTTGGGCAATTTAAAGGCTAACACAAAAAAGTGTGTGACATATAAAATTTGTTAGTCTTTAAGGAGCCATAAGACTCTTCCTGTTTTTTTTTTTTTTTAATGGACTTCCAGGATTGTAAAAGATAGAGATGGCCACCAACTTGGATGGCTTTCAAGGATTAGACTCATAGAGAAAAAGACTTATCAATGCCTGTGAGTGATGAGCCAAAACCTTGTTGTCATTTTACTACAGCGTAATGCGTAATGCACTTCTGGCGATGAATTTGCTGCAAGTTACAAAGTCAACATAGACATTATTCATTGCGTGCTGAGTTGTGTGACTCATCAAAAAGCAGATCTATCTACACAGACTTTGTAACTTACAGTAATTCACCTTCAAAGTTGCACCATTTGCATTATGCTTGTGGACACAACTGATAGGATTCTGGCCATTGGTGCTTATGTATTACCTCCAATATCATGGATAGTTGCACCTCTGATTTCCATTTGCTGGGGAGCAGGAGCAAGAGGATCCTATTGCCTTCGTGCTTCCTTGAGCTGTTGTCAGAGCAGAGTATGGACAGACCTTTGATCCATCATTCTTCTTTTCATGTTTCAATGACTGCTGTTGAGTTTCTGCATGTTGCATAGTTTCATACATGAGCAGGGGCTCGGCATGGAGAGGAGCAGAAGTGGGAGGGTGGTTCTTTCTTATTGTTGCATATATCAGGCTTAATGCAGATAGTCAGGTAGAGTAGTAGACCAGGCCCATTGAAATGAATAGGACTTCTGAGCCAAATTAATCTAAGTTCCATTGATTCCTCTGAGAATACAGTAGAATTCCTACTGTACTTGAGACTGAGGCTGGGTTTAGTCTATAGTGTCAGGAAAACTGGTGGTCACTCTCCCTTTTTTCTTTCTTTTTTTGTGTTACCTTTGTCCTGCTTTGTGTGATTTGCATGTTGCAAGCAGCTGTTTAGGAGTGATCATCCAAACAGAGGTGTTTGTCATGAGGCTCGTCCCTCTTGTTCTTTCCTTGCATTTTAAGCTCTTTCCCAGTTTTTGTGTTTTGTGTGTGCTCCGTACAGCACCAGTCATGCAGCCAAGCAGCAACCTGTTGCCTAGCATTAAGCTTTAACTAGGAAAGAGGCAAGATTATTGCCACTGTACTTTATCCGTGTTTGACTTTCTTCTGAGCCGTTTGGGAATCTTGACAGGGTGGGATGGGGGTGCAAATAAGTGCACATCAGATTGACCCCTCCTTCTGCGAAGCTCTGATGGAGCCGGGATCAATATGTCATTTTCTCCGCTGGTAATTTGAGTGGGTGGAAACAACCAAGGCACAGCCTTACATTGAAAACTGGGCTGAGCTGGGGAGGGTGAAGGAGAGACCAAGGAAATAAGGTCGAAGAGGATGACTTAGTTTGCTGCCATATGGGGAGGAAGATAAACCGTGCGTTGCACTTGGGGTGATGTTTTGTCTGGTTCTGTCAGCCCCTTTACTTTTGTTGTCACTCTTTGGGCCCTTTGCAGTTAACGAACCAATTGCCATGGGGGTGTGTGTGTGCTGCATTGTGTTACTGTCATTTGAGCAGTGGGCAAGTGTTCCTCTGTGCTTTGCAGAACGGTTGTGACTGGCTTCTTCTTGGTGGTGCATGTGAATGCACACCAGTGGGTTTTCCTGCACACCTGCACAGAGCATTCTGGAACTTTCTAGAGTTGATCTGTTAGCATTTTGATACGAGCCCCGCCCACCCAGCTGCCCAGGTATCTCCCACTTCCCTCCAAATCTTCAGTTCTTTTTTTGTCTGCTGTTGTAGCAGCAGCATCTTGCAACATCCCGTCTGTCCTTCTCTTTTTTTCACTGAGCACTCAGCTATCAATAGTTTTTACCTTTCTCTTATTCTTTTGTTCACTTATACATTTAAAAAAATGTTGTTATCAGTTAGGTTATTCCCTGTTATTTTCCCTCTGGCTTACTGTGGGTCATTTTTTTAATGACACCACAGCCTTTATTTAAAATGCAATGTATGTGAGGTTAAAATCCCCCTTAGAGCCGCATACCCTACGTGGTCACTGTATTTGGGACAAAGCTCCACACCTAGTCTTGCAGGCAGAGTCTTGCCCTCATCCCCCAAAAATGGAAATATTGGAAGCAAGGAGCTTTCCACTTCCAAACTGGGAGACATAATGAGCATCCCAACTTACCTTAAATAGTCAGATTTAATGAACCCAAGGCAGTTTTTCTGATTTTGAAGGTGAGATTGCAGAGGGATCATCCTACTTACCACAAGAGGATCCATATTGGCACCAGGCACGTTGCCGTCAAGGCCTCCCTGTCAGGAGGAAAGGTTGTGGTGGCCTTCTGTTCTCTCACCTCAGTACTAGTCCAGATCAAAATCAAGACTAAGAGAATTGTCTCCTAGTTCTTACTACACGAGGTGATCTCCTGCCAAATACTCCTCTTGGGAACATGGCTATGCAACTTCACACCACTGTTGTGGATCCTGGTCTCCCTCATACATCCCCCTTGATATTCCAGATTACCGTACCAATTTTGCAACACAGAGGGGCACTGGCATCATCCAGGATGCTGCCACCATCCCAAAGGCTCCCTCAACACATCTTCCTGATATGTAAATCAGCAATACGATGACTGGGCAGAGACAGTTTTGAACCCCAGGACTCTTCCAACCATTACAAAACCCACCATGGTTTCATGTAGCCGCCCAATACCCACAGTCCATTCTGCCTCTCCTCTGCAGACTATATAGCTTCAGCCTCTGGCACTTAAGACTGCCTGCCTCAGTATCAGTAACTCAACAGCCGATCTCACCAATGGCCACTTCCATGATTCTGCAGTTGATGCCTTCCACAGTGTTACCACTCCATGCCATGACTCCCGCCTCTCAAGACCCTCAGATCATGGCACTTATGGAACTGATTCTTTTTCAGACCTCAGTATTGTATAAGGAAATTTTCCTGGTGCATAGTTCGAGTTTAGGAGGCTAGCCACTGTGGCCGGTGAGGCGGTGTGCTCTCTCTGCTCTAAGGTTCCCCTTGACATTTAGTCCAGTCGTGTCCGACTCTAGGGTGCGGTGCTCATCCCCGTTTCCAAGCCGTAGAGCCAGCGTTTGTCCATAGACAAATCCCTGGTCACGTGGCCAGCGCAACTAGACACGGAATGCCGTTACCTTCCCACCGAGGTGGTACCTATTTATCTACTCTCATTTTTACATGCTCTGCTGGCTTGTATTTTGTTATTTCTCCCAAGAATCAGCAAAGGGCATGCGTTTTTCCCTCTCTGTCTTTCAGTCTTTTAGTAGGATGACTTATGGAAATGTTGGCTAACTGTCAGGCAGAAACAGTGTGGTAAGCACTAATGGGATTGTAAATCCAATACCTGCTAATTAGCCAATAGCCCAATGAGGTTCTCCATATGATGATGCTATTCTGCTGAATGCGTTGGCCTCTGGTTCTTTGTCTGTCTTATTAAAATCAATTTAAATCTAATGGTGCTTTGTTGATATGACAAGGCACACAAGTGTTTGCAAGGGGTGGTGATGGGCGAATGTTCAGTGCTTGGATTAAAAGAGAAGGACTTGGGAACTCCTTGATACCAGGGTTTCTGGGATGAGAATAAAGTGGTGTATAAATTCAGAATCATTCACTTGAGTCTGCTGAGCTACCATGCCACCCTGAGTATATATCACATCTGATTTCAGAAGCTAAGCAGAGTCAGGCCTGATTTGGGCTTAGATGGGAGACCATAGGAGAATACAAAGGACTATCTAGGCAAGGCTAGGAAATGCTACAGCCAGAAACTCCAAGTGGTTTCCCTTGATCCCCATGTTTCAGTATAAAGGGAGAATTTTGAATGCCAACTGGAGGCGATTTAATATTCTGCAAAGCTCTCACATGCTCCCTATAAACAAGATGCAGAATACATTATGCATCCCCCCTAAAAAAAACCAAACCGAAACCTATATTTGTTTTAATTTGTCTACACATTTTACAACTTGGTGCAACCTTTTTCTCAGATATGCGTGGCTACACATGAAGAGGAGACAATACGTTTGGTTTCCTTGTTGCATTCCCTTCTGATTTTTGTGCATTTAGCCTTTTTCTAATGGGTTTTAGGATGACCCATGAAGCCTTCTCCTCTTTAAATTATGAGTCAGAGATTTATTGAGGGGCTGCTTCTGTGAAATAATCGGTCTTGCTTACTGGAGTGTCGCATGGACTGTGCCACTGCATTTATTAAAGTCAGAGATGTTGCAGAAATGGCTCTGAGATTCCCCTTGGAGCCTTGTCCGTATTAGCTTTGGCATGTCTCTTTAACCACTGCCACTATTGTTGCTGGCAGCTTGTTAATGTCGACCTCTTTTTTTTTAGTCTACTGCTTGAAATGTAGACAGTATCCTTGTGCAGATGCTGACCTTCTTCATAAGTGGCAAAGACTGATACATATTCTTGGAGTGGCTCAGAACACTAGATCAATAGTCCCCAGATGTTCTTGGACAAAAACTCCCAGAAACCTTCACCCCTAGCTGTGCTGGCCAGGATTTCTGGGAGTGGCAGTCCCAAGAACATCTGTGAATCCTAGGTTGGTAAGCAGTGCTCTAGATGAATCCACAGATTGTCAGGAGCTGATGCTCTTCATGGGAATGCCTATTAAAATTTGCATTGTTTTCAGCTATAAATGCCTTCACACTACCTACTTATAGCAGGTTAATGCCATTTAACTCCCCTAGTTCTGTTCTGCACAATGCTAGGATTTATAGTATGCTGGGATACTTAGCTATCCTGTAGGATAGAGCTGTGATAGTTGAAAGTGGTGTAAAACGAGTAGATGCTGGTAAAAGCACTCTAACATTCCATGATCAACTGCACTTAAAGAGAAAGTTGGGGCTGAATTATGGGGCGTTCATGAGTCTCTGAGGATTCCTTGGGTGCGCACACACTCAAGGGCTGTCTTCCTGCTTCCTCTGAACACCAGTTGCTGAGAAACATGAACACCAGTTGGGAAACTAATGCTGTGCTTGTAGATTTCCTATAGACATCTGGCTGGTCACAGGAGGAATAGAATGCTGGACTGGGTAGGTCTTTGTTCTGATCCAGCATTGATCGACTTCTCTACTCTACTTTCTTTGTGGGAAACTATAGCTTGCAGTTTCATTCATACTGGTCAGCTGGGATTGTATTTACCCATCATGCTGGGATTGAATGGAAACCACAACTTGATTCCAGTTGTTGGAGCACATAAGTCCACATATTTTGGCGAATGCACTTTCCAACATATTTCTTCAAAGAGATACTTTTTTCCAAGCAGTTTTGATGCTGTGGATGGTGGCAGTTGTAGAGGACTTTGTACCAAGTCTTCCTGTAGGTACGACATCCCCCAAAGTGTTTGGGGTCCTGATGGGGAACTCCTTCTCCTCCAGATGTTGTTGGACTGTGATTTCCGTTATTCTTGACTTTTGGCCATGCTGCCTGAGTCTGATTAAGCAGCTGTGATTCCCAACTGGGGTCCCCACTTGTTCTTGGAGCACAACTCCCAGAAATCCTCGCCAGCACAGCTATTGGTGAAGGCTTCTGGGAGTTGCAGTCCAAGAACATCTGGGGACCCAAGGTTGGGAACCACTGATCTAGAGGGTCAGATTTCTCAGCACTGGTTTAGATCTAGAAAAGCAATTTTCAGCGGATTGAACTGAGCCTGAAAATGGATTAATAGTCAGCCCACTGGAGAGCTTTAGAATAATATTTAGCCCTAGCACGGGTGCTGTAGCTCTTTCTTTCTTTTTTACATCTTGAGTGTAGTCTCAAGGATTTCAATGTGTTTTTCCTCATCTCTTTGCCTCCCCTGAGCATGTAGAGGAGTCTTTTGCTACTATCGTTTCTGAATGCTGAAAAACCCTCAGGCAGACTCCCACGCCCTGCCCAAAGTAATGAGATTTCAGAGACAGATATCGGCCTTTTTTCTTTCTTTTTGCCTTCGGGGGGCTTGGTACTGGAACCATGCATTTGAGCTTTTATCTGCAATCAAGAGAACAGGGATCATATTTTAAGAACTAAAAGTTGATTCTTGTTATTAGAGAGTCTGGAACTCTCTCTCTCCCCCCCCCCCTCCGGTTTTTAATGTTACAAAAAAGAAGTACCTGGAAAAAGGACAAAAAGCAGTAAAAGAATAGTCATTGATCATTCAGATTCGGAGGGCTAATGGAATTCAGTGTTTGTGAATTGCAATGCAAGCTGACCTCTTCTTACCTCTCTCTGACTGATGTGCAGATAAAAAATATAATTACCTTTGGGTTTCACATTTCTTCAAATGTTGCAATGCGTTTGGCTCAGAGACATGTTCATGCATGCACACACCCATCCACCCACTCCAAAATGTATTTTTAAAATGCATACATGTGGATAAAATACATTTGTAAATGCACATTCTTTGAGAAAATATAGGAAGCTTTAAAAGGGCAAGCATGTTTAAGAGAAAACATAATTGAAATAATATTTATCTACAAGCTTTATGCAGGTTTTTTTTTTTAAAAAGTGTACATTAATGTAAAAATGGGGCATAACAAACTTAGTTGAAATTGACACAAACTGGAAGCGAATTGATCCATTTTGCCCCTAGTTTTGAGGCAGAAGAAACAGTGTTCTTGTAACTTCAGTCACTGTAGAATGCTGCCTTTTACCAAGTTAGACTATTAGTTCATCTTTTCCAGTATTATCTATGAGCTCCAGGCAGTGGGAGATTTGTTGTTCATTTTTCATTTCTTTCTGAGCCTCAAATCAACTCAGAGGAGTGTCTTTAGTTTAAATGGCTGTTGGCTCTCTGTGAATTGACATTCAGCATAAAACAGACAGTTTTACAAACAGAAACATGCATTAAATCATCTGGGAAGAAAAGCAGGTTCTTCACAGAGCCATCTTGCAAAATTTTGTGTGTCTGGTATCTTGCCTCTTGGAGAATTCTCCCTGCTAATTTTCCTTCATTAGCTGCATTAGAACTTTAAAGAAGATCTGTTCCCGTTTCAAAGCTGAAGCTTCAGAGCTGCCAAGCTGGCGATGAGAGAGATAATTAGCAAGTGAAATGTTCAGTGTTCTTAGTCAAATTATGCTCCTAATAGCATTGAGCTGTTAAAAAAACATGATAGCAAAGGACTTTAACCAGCTGGCTTAAAAAAGAGCAAGATCAATATTGGTTAGTTTACAGTAGCAGATTCAACTCAGCAAAAATCAAACATTCAGTGTACATTTTTGCTTGCATGAGACATGTTTAAAAGCCACTTTCCCCAAATTGGTGTCGTCCAGGTTGTGTGTCAGACTACAACTCCCATCATCCTCTGGCAACAAATTGGGGAGTGCTATTTTAAACGAATGAACTTTGTTAAACATTGCCAAGTAACTGTGAAGTCATTTAAGTTACTAATTACAGACATTTTCACTGCCTTCCAAAAGCAATGATGTAATGGTAACGTGGATGTGCAAGTGCTCATCTTGACAGATGCACAACCACACCATTGAGGAGGGACCAGAATGCAAGCAGCTGTGTTGGTGTATATCAAGAAATCAGTTCAAGTGAAAAGTCACATCTACCAGGACAGGCTTTTGCAAAACAAGTGTCCCAAATCCTGTTCACACTAATGAGAATCACAGAAGTTGTTGCAGTTCATTGTTGCTAATTGACAGGGTGCTGGGTGCATTATCAGGCACTTGACCAGGCTGCAAACATCACCTGGCCAATTAGTTGTGACAACATCTGGGATACATGTGCATAAATACCCAACAGGATAGATAACACACTCCTTGACCATTAGGCGCCCCTTCCTGTTCTCTCTCTCTCTCTCTCTCTTTCACACACACACACAAACACACACACACACACACACACACACACACACACACACACACACACACAGAGTTTCATGTTAACCTGGAAGACTCTGCAGAGGGGGTGTGCAGGGAATTCTTCTGTGCCTCTGGACATTGCAGTATTAATGGGAGATCATTTTCACAACATGTTGCGCATCAAGTTGCAAGTGGTTTGTATAAAATGCTTTTCCCCCCCTCAGAGTGGGCTGATGTAATTCTTTTTAATGGAAATGCAGTGTCATTTTAATTATTGATAGCCAGAAATACTCATCCACCATGTGTCCAGAGATATCTTAAATTGTTTCAAGTGGGTTCTTTTTGTGCCAAGCTGTTTTGCATCTTATTTCATAAATGCTGAAACTGCGAACTGTTCATTAGAGAAGCAAAACCAGGTTAATTAATTAACGGTGTGCCGTCAAGTTGATTCCAACTGATAGCAACCTTTTCAGGGTTTTCTAGGCAGTGAGTGCTCAGAAGTGGTTTACCTTTCCCTTCTCCAGGGGATGCCCTGAGACGGCTTGCCCAAGGCTGCACAGGCTGGCTCTTCTCCCTGGAGGCACAGTGGGGGAATCGAACTCCTAACCTCTGGCTCTGCAACCAGATACCTGAACCATTGAGCTATCCAACTAGCTAAAACCAAGTTGGGGGCAGGGGATTAGGAATAATTAATATAAGAGATAGGGACCTGGTGATGTCAGATTTTGAGGGGTTATGATAAATGTTGTCTTTTCACTTTAAAAAATTAGTTTTATTGTGTCAGTCAATCATATGTTGCTGAAATAAGATTAGAATGACACACTGCAGAAATATTGGCGACCATTTAGTGGTGTTTCCCCATTGTTCTTTTCTTTTCTCTTTGCCTTTCCCTTCTTCTGCCCTTTTCTTTTCTGTACATTTGATTATCTCTTTTATTGTGTGTGTTGTCAATGTACATGAGTGAAGGACATATATGATGGATGTGTGATGCTCAGGGCCCCCTAAGGAGCGCCTAGCACTCGGTCAGAGAGTTCGTCAGGCCGCTTACCTACCACCTTTGCGCTGGGGCAAGTCCCAGAACCTCAGCAGGGCGTAGCGTAAGCCCCTTGAACAAGTCTGACCTTAAAAGAACACTTTACTTTTACCCAGTACTTTGTAAGTACAGACACATGGGCTTTGTGATTCCTTAGAACTCACAACAGCTCAGTTAGCTAGGACTCTTAAAGATAGCTAGTTTGTGGCCCTCTCCCCCTCCTGGATTTAGCCAGACCCTGCTGTTTAAGAGACCAGTCCTTTTGTAAGAATTTTTATAATTAATTTTTATTAGAAAAATAGAGTTTCATAGAATCAGTTTATATTGCTCAAGCTTTAGCATAAAGAACATATTCAAAGATCATTACAGTTAAATAAAATAACTATTTCCCATTAAAATAATAAACACTACTAAGGTGGGCTACAGTGGGCTAGCCCCACCTCCTTCTTTCTCTTTACTTACATCCTCTCTCCTTCAAGTCACATACTCAAAACCATCATCATGGAATCGAATCCCAGAACAAGACTGGATCTCCATACAACTCACATAACCCATCGTCCATTTTTTACACTCTCTAACTCCTCCCTTCTTCTTGACAGTTCTGGCTGTTAACCAATTAGCCTCAAGGGGCCATAACACCTTCCTCCTCCCTTAATTCCCATGAGAGTCCAGGTGTTTTATCTCTTCCCCAATTAGCTGGGAATGTTGAGTCTTCCACGGGGCCCCTTGATTCGACCTTCAGCGCTATCTCGAACCAGGCTGTAACGGTCTTCAGAAAAACATTCTCAAAGCACTTAGAAAAACACATTCCAATGTCTCTCAAATCATCTTCACACAGAACCTGTCTGACTCCATCTTACATTTCTCTGACTACATATCCCATCATCATGACAGGATGTGTCAAAGGTTTGCAACGGGCTCTGAAGTATTTAATAGAGAGGATCATTTACAGAGAACGATTGAAGTAGCAAAGCCAAAATTAAAAAGATGTTGGAAAAAACTATACATGATTAAAATGGTTTCCAAACAACTTTCTGTTGATCTATTTAAAATGAAAACAGTGTAAATTAGAAAGAAGTTGATAATATCTAAGTTCTCTAGTCTGTAGTATCAAATAGAACTCTAGTAGTCTTAACTTCACACTTTTGGGTTCTGCTTTATACCTCAAGGACCAACCATCAGAAGCAAAATGTCATCTTGCATCATGTAGAATTAATGAAAGAGTGGGTTTGAGCATAAAGCACTGACCAAATTTTTATTTTCAGATATGAACATTTTTCATAGAAGAATCCACTCACTCTCCTCTCCATACACCTTCCTTGTTTCACCAGCTGGCAGAGGAATGGGGTGTCATTTTGTTGGTGCTGTTGTTTAGCAGTTACAAGCCACACATCTTTGTATATGTATTTCAGACCACCACAAGATCCATAGGTAGATCAGAATCATACCACTGAACATTACAGCTTAAAAGAAACTTGATGGCTGATATCCTGTTGCATAGTGTAGTAAGTTGCAACTAGAGCAACCTCATTGAATTAGTGGAATTTACAGACTCACCAGATTCCCCACTGATTCAGCTGCGACTTAATACGCTAAGCAACGAGATTTCAGCCACTGTATTACTCATTATTTCTCAGCAGGCGGGTTTCCATTATTGTAATTGCTGCTTCAATCACACAGTTTGTTCCGTTGTGCATTACTGTGTATTAAAGTATCATTATTCATGCAATAGGAGAGAAATACTCTCCAGTTTCCTCTAGTGGTCAATTATAATAGTGTACCTTGCATATATTTAAAAAAATAATAATAATCGTCTGCCATCAAGTCAATTTTGACTTACGGCAACCTGTTTCAGGCTTTTCCAGGTAGAATATACTCAGAAATAGTTTACTATTTCCTTCTTCTGGGGGCATCCTGGGACTGTGCAGCTTGCCCAGGGCCACATAGGCTAACTCTACTCAAAGGAGGCACAGTTGCGAATCGAACATACAACCTCTGGCTCTGCAGCCAGATACACTGAGCTATCCAGCCAGCTATTTAGAACAATAAAAGTTCATAAGGCAAAAATTAAGAATACTTCTTTGCCACTTAGGATTGATAAGTGCCATGAAAACAAATAAATTTCTACTTAAATGCTTTTAAAAGTAATTTTGAAATTAGCTGCTTATTACTTGTTACATATAAATAATTTAGCTGTTCGTTTTGTGCCTAAAAAGTAATTTTAGTAACATAGCTACAGTAGTTATCCTAAAGTAACTAGCTAAAGGTACCTGTTACTATATTACATGGAAGTAGTTACTTCCAAACTTTGGTCCAGATCATAATATGCATAATGTTGAATTCTGAAGGTGGTGAGTATTCTGTTAGATTCTATTCAATATTGTGTGGATTATTATTATTTTTCTATGTTAGTAAGAGAGCTAAACACCTTTGGAGAAGTATCTGCTATTTTTTCTTTAAATCCATGGGAAATTATTTAGATTCCTTGAGTTTATTTATTTTATTTATATGCCGCCCACACTACCCAAAGGTCTCTGGTTAACCTGCTCCCTAGCCTCCTGCATTTCTTAATTAAATGGGGGGGGGGAGCTTTTCGGGTTCCCCCTAAAATTCAGGGGGGGAAAAGGCTAAAAGGGAAGGAATCCAAGATGGAGACACAGCAGGCAGGCAAGCAGGCAGCAGTGCAAGATGGAGAGCACTAGGCGCTCAGCACGCAGCAGTTCCACAAGGCGTGACTGAAGCAAAGAACACTCCTCATTGGGGTTCCACGTCCTAGTACAGGTTCAGAATTCCTGCTCCTTCCATAAATTCTGATTGGCTGCTGACAGCCCTTGTGACAATATCAGGTTTAAAAAAATTCTCAGGTGATTTCACAGAAAAGGGGTGAAATAAAAAAACACCGAAAGGTTAAATGAAAGAGGGAGCACAAAAGAAATGCAAAAGAAAGAGCACAAAAGTTACACTCTTTCCCCCCCATAAACGCAAATTGTTTATGTTTTAGAGGCTGTCTTTTGACAGTCACAAATACTTGTGCTTCCTGGAACTTGTAGGGGATGAAATCTTGAATTTGCAGAAGGCCAACATTGCCCAAATTGGTTTAGTGGAAGATAAATCAAGCTAACAAGGTGAATGTTTTGCCTTGGAAAAGCATTTATTCATTTTCTTTCTTAGCATGCCGTGTATACATCCCTGAATGTATGGGATACAAAGACCACGTTTCTAGGAGCTGGGGGGCAAACGAGAATAAAACTCATCATGTGAATATTTATGGTGCGACAAAGCATGAATGCGAAGCAATTTCTTCAGCAAGAGACGGGAGACAATTATTTCTTGTAGCAATAGAACCACATATAATCCCTTATTTAAACATGGGAAGCACAGTCGGATGAGTTAATGAACTCCCAAGTTCTCCTGCCTTTGGCTTTCAATCTTTCTGATTGTGATATGTGTCAGACAGGATGCCTAGAACTATAAGCATTTTTCTCCCCCAGTATAAAACATTTATACTAGGAGAGTAGATAGCCGCCTTGGGTCCTTCTAAGGAGAAAGGTGGGGTAAAAATATTTTAAATAAATAAATGCATTTGTAATATGGATTTAGATTCACTCTGCTGCAGATTGTCCCTCCCTTCCCCGGTATATGAAATGTCCTACCAGTGACAGCAAATATTGTAGTCCTGCAGCCAATCGTTAGTTTCTTCTCTGACTTCACTCTGACCTCATAAAATCCTTAGGTTTTCTGACCCGCTCTCCCCCTAGGCACTGGCCAATGGATATTGTGGAGTTGAGAGAAATGCAGAAAGGGGCAACTAAATGACTTCAACATCAGTGAAAGGCTACAAATTTTAGGCTATTTGGATTAGGAAAAGAGACAACTAAAGAGAGACATGGTGTTGCAATCTGCTGTCAGGTTGCTTCCCCTTGAATTAGTGACGTGCAGAAGCTGCTGTCATTAACAGACCTGCTTAGGTCTTGCAAATGCATGGTCATGGCTTCTTTTATCAAGTCGATTCATCTCACATTCTGTCTTCTTTTCCTACTTCCTCTACTTTCCCTAGTAATACTGTCTTTTCTCATGAGTATTTTCTTCCTAAAGTGTGCCCAAACTATGATAGCCTCAGTTTAGTCAAATGGCTACCTAGCTAAACTGAGATACGATAATGCCATAAAGTCAATTCTGACTTATGGCGACCCTTTTCAGGGTTTTTCAGGTAGAGATTACTCAGAAGTAGTTTCCCATTCCCCTCTTCTAGGGGGCAACCTTGGGACTGTGCAGCTTGCCCAAGGCCACCCAGGCTGGGTCTTCTCCCTGGAGGCCAAGTGGGGAATCAAACTCCCAACTTCTGGCTCTGCAGCTAGGGGCCGAAACCACTAAGCTATTCAGCCAAGATATGATAAAGACATATAAAATTAAGCATGCTGTTTAGGGAAGGTCAACGGGGGAAGTGTTTCTCTTTTAATGCTAGAACCCTACGTCATCCACTGAAGCCAAATGGAAAAAGATTTAGGATAGATTTTTTTCGGACAGTGCAGGTATACTTAAATTGTGGAATTTGGTGCCAGATGATGTAACTTTAGACGAGAACCAGGCAACGTCACACAGGTGAAAGCTGTGGATGGCTACCCGTCGTGATGGATGTATGGAGACAATATACCTCTGTGTATTGGTTACAGGGCACCACAAGCAGGAAAGTAGTATGACCCGCATGGCCCACCTGTGATAACTGATTAGGAAACAAAAGGCTAGACAATATAGGCCTTGGTCTGATCCATCATGGTTCTTTTTATGTTCTCCAGGTCTGAAATTTTGGTTTCCTCCCATGCCAAGTTTTACTCTTCTTTTCCCTCATAGAATACAATGTTCACGTATAAAGCCAAGTCTCTTGACAGCTTGGAAGTTAGTGTGTTTGTGAACATTCCGGTACATCATGCTGCAGGAGCTCAACCAATGACAGGGAAATCTGCAGCTCAGAAGAGACATACATTTTTTAAAAAAAATATTTATATGAAAATATGGTGCCATGCCCAAGGAATGAAAGTCATCTTGCTTGTTCTTTGGAATGGCTACAAAACCATTCTTTCCATTCAGCTCTGTGGTATAAGTGTCCGTCCTGGGAGCTGTTTAGACTGTCCAAATTTTTGTACCCTACTTTGAAGAGGCTTGGGCCCCTGCGTTGCTGATATGGGTTTCTGTGGTTTATTGATGTTTACTCTTCTTTTTTCGTTTTTCTTTTCGTCTCCTTCCCCCTTCCTGTGCTGCAGCAAACTCTGGAGATCAACCTCACCAACCTGGTTAAGCGCAACAGCGAGCTAGAAAACCAGATGGCCAAACTGATACAGATCTGCCAGCAAGTGGAGGTATGTCTTGGCAGTGGCGAGAGCATGTTGGTGGGGTGGGGTGTTGTTGCTGTGGGACGGATGGAAGCAGAAGGAAATTTCACCATAGACCAATTACCAAGCTCCGCAATGCAATGTGGGGCCTAGAAGCATCCTCCTTCCAAGGTGAGCTGTGTTTTCCACTCATTATAAAACACATGCTTCAGCATTCTGGAACTGCACTTCTCTAAGGCTGGAGTGGAGGTACTGTGTAGAAATTGCACATGCCAATGTTTTTCAGGGGAAAAGTCCCTGCATATAGAAAAGTAATACATAAAGGAGTGCTGAGCTTCCATCTTTGCATATTCTCCCAGACGTGTTAGTTTTCTTCAAAGGTTCACATGGAGGAGGGTTTGGATGTATTAGGAGCAGGGAACATCTGGCCCTCCAGATATTTTGGACTATGACTCCCATCATCCTTTGCCATTGGCCCTGCTGGCTGGAGCTTCTGGGAGTAGAATTCCAAAACATCTAGAGGACCATGAATTCCACACCGCTGAAATGAATGGTTACGCCATCTGCCTTTTGAAATGACCACTCAGAATCTCCAGCTCATGTTGATCTGACGATCTCAACAATCTCACTGTGATGAGATGTTAGGGGAAATGAGCCAGCTCAGTGATGGCTTGAAATGCAAAGAAGAAGAAGCATGTCATTCTGGTTTTCTTTTTTTTAAAGGTGGTTGGCCTTTAGAAACTTTTTTTTTTATTACACATATGTTTCATGTTTTCGCAAGACAGTCTAGATAGTTCTTTCCACCCCAACTGCATGGAAACACCTGGCTTGTTATCCTCTCCATAACCTTCTGAGATGGGTTAGGCTCAAAGACAGGGATTGTATCTAAGACCACCCACCGAGCTTTATGGCTGAGCAGGGCTTTGAACCTGGATCAGTTTAGCGATCTTTTTATTAAATGTCTCCCAGGAAGGAGGATCAAAACCAGTCCCTCCACTCTTTTTTAATCAGAAGCACTTGATTTTACCAGGTTGTTGCAATCGTAGAACAGGGAAGAAGAAATATCTTCTTCAATAGTAATAATGGTCATAATTCACACAGTGCTCAGTCACAATCTCTGCTTGCATTCTAGCCGGCTGCCGTGGTAAATTTAGAGGTGCAGGTGTTCATGATGATACTTCCCATAGCAAGTTCTGCCACATGGATCATCCAGAAATCGGATCATCCAGAAATGCAGGATGGCAACAAATGGGAAGCAGATCTTTTATAAGTTAATGGCTCTTAACTGCACATTCAAAAACAAGTGCCTTGCAAATAATTTGCATTAGAACAGGGATGGATTGCCAGCAGTATTCTTCTCCTGCTGGTTGTGGGGAATCAATAGAGGGAATAGGAAGGTCTGAGTGGAGTCTCAGGAAGTCCCAGGGCTTCAACCCTAAGAGCCCTGACTCCACTGTACCACAGGCTGACTGCTCTCTAGAACTGTCCACTCACTAAACCCAAGAGACATCGGCACCTGGGAAAGACAGGCAAGGAAGACTGGGAGAAACTGCATGGCCAGTATCACAGGCCCACCTGCCTCAGTTGTCCCAGCCACTGCTACCAGTTAAGGAAAGGGATCACAGTCCTCCCTCCCCAAACCCCCTCACAGTCCCATAACAGCGTGGCCATTTCCCATACTGTATTTACTGATGAATCTATATATTTAAAATGTTTTCTCTCCTGCTCTTCAGCTGGAAGCACTGTCAGAGTGGCTTACCTGTTAATAAAAGGCAGGCGAGACAGTCCCTGATCTCTGGCTTATGTTTGGAAAAGACATAGCATGCAAGGAAATAGGGGGGAGGAGGGAAAAGGAAAACAAGCAACGTTGGACACAGGCTTTCAGTTTTAGATTCCAACACACCTGAGGTTGAGTTGATGGTTCAGAGGAGCACAGTTCTCCCGGGGTGGAGATTTCTCCCTCTGTATGTGCTTCTGTCCTTCAGGAGAAATGGAATCCCATCAGGGCCTACTCTCAGGTTACCAGGTGTGGCACTGCAGCCTTCATCCCTCGCCCCCTCCCCATTTAGTTCAAAGGTTCATTCTATCCCTCTCCGAAATCCTCTCGCTTTTTTGTCTCACCCCCTACTGTCTTTATATTATTCATCTGCAGCCAGACTATTTTGTGTAGCATGTAGCATAATTTTAGTGCTTATATAAATAATGAACTATTTCTTTTGAAGTTTTCTTGCCGTGCTCTTAGACCAAATGGGTTCTTAAGACAGCTGAATGCCGATGTTTGTAAACCCTGCAGCCTTCAAAATGCACAGGATTTCAGGCCCCGTCATTTCCAACCAGGATGGGCCTCGACAGCAGTTGTCTGCCATACCTCAAAATCCCTGAGCTGGGGAAGAGTGGCTTTAAAAACATAATTTTTTTTAAAAAAGCAATACCAACATCATCCCAAAATTTAGGAAAAGCCTGTAAAGTAGAGCACCATCAGAAAGAGTGAACAAACAAGAGCAAGAAAAACAAATGAATTCAACTGAACACTGCAGAGTGCATAGGAGAATAGAACTGTTTTTAATCTGACGCTGGAACACTGGCAGCATGAGTGCCTGATAGGCAGATAGGCGGCGGGGGTTCCTGTTTTATTTCTGTTGTGTTTAAAGATTTTCTTTCTTTTGCTTGCCGGTTTTTGTTTTTTTTTTTGAGGCGGCTTTAATGTTTTTCTGTATTATTTGTAAGCTACCACGAGAGCCCATTTTGGTGTGCACGTGAAAGGACGGCTTTGTTGTCATTATGCGCTGTCAGGTTGCTTCCAACGTATGGCAGTCCTAAAAGGATTTTTTGACATGTGTGAGATGTTTAAAGAGTCATTTATGATTGCTACCACTACCCTACCACCCTGCAGTGAGTTTCCAGGGCAGTGTGTCATTCCAGTGAGCAGTCAGGGTTGATTTCCTTCAAAACGGATAGGTTTGTTCTCCTTGCAGTCCAGGGGACTCTCAAGAGTCTCCTCCAGCACCACAATTCAAAAGCATCAATTCTTCGGCGGTCAGCCTTCTTGATGGTCCAGCTCTCACTTCCATACATCACTACTGGAAAAACCATAGCTTTGACTATGCGGACCTTTGTCGGCAAGGTGATGTCTCTGCTTTTTAAGATGCTGTCTAGGTTTGTCATCGCTTTCCTCCCAAGAAGCAGGTGTCTTTTAATTTCGTGGCTGCTGTCCCCATCTGCAGTGATCATGGAGCCTAAGAAAGTAAAATCTGTCACTGCCTCCATATCTTCCCCTCCTATTTGCCAGGAGGTGATGGGACCAGTGGCCATGATCTTAGTTTTTTTGATGTTGAGCTTCAGACCATTTTTGGCGCTCTCCTCTATCACCCTCATTAAGAGGTTCTTTAATTCCTCCTCACTTTCTGCCATCAGAGTGGTATCATCTGCATATCTGAGGCTGTTGATATTTCTTCTGGCCATCTTAATTCCGGCTTGGGATTCATCCAGTCCAGCCTTTTGCATGATGTACGAGTGATTCTGCATATAAGTTAAATAAACCGGGGGACAATATACAGCCTTGTCGTACTCCTTTCCCAATTTTGAACCAATCAGTTGTTCCATATCCAGTTCTAACTGTTGCTTCCTGTCCCACATATAGATTTCTCAGGAGGTAGATAAGGTGGTCAGGCACTCCCATTTCTTTAAGGACTTGCCATAGTTTGCTGTGGTCCACACAGTCAAAGGCTTTTGCGTAGTCAATGAAGCAGAAGTAGATGTTTTTCTGGAACTCTCTGGCTTTCTCCATAATCCAGCGCATGTTAGCAATTTGGTCTCTAGTTCCTCTGCCCCTTCGAAATCCAGCTTGTACTTCTGTACCTCTTCTCATTACACCCAGTCAAAATTAGTAGTCAAGAAATTAACGGTTCCCTTTCGCTATTAAGCAGCAGGAGTTGTGACTTCATCAACAGTGCCACTTCACCCAGCCCATTTGAAGGCAGGAAGGCACTCTGAATGCCTCTTTTCTTCCAAAGACAGAACAATTAGTTGTGAATTTGCCGCTGCTTTGTTTACTGAGCTAATGCAAAGGGAGAAGCCGTTGCAACTAGTTTCTTCTTAATGGGCTATTGATTTTCAGTTACCAAATTCAGAAGTGTTCCTTGAACGAGCTGCTTCTTCTGTCTTAATTATGAACGTGGTGCCACTGATCTATGGCAGTGGTATCCAAGTGGTTATTTAGTTTGTCTGATTTACAGTGGCTCATCTCTGCCATTTTTTCTTCTCCATTGATGTTACTGCCTCTGTGACACATTTCCCTCTGGAAGACTAACTTCTGGGTTCAGATTAGCTACTGAGAATAGAGGGCTGGGGAGGCCCAGCAATGGCACTCAGTACCCTTGCCCAGTTGCCAGCACTCTGGTGTCCTTATGGGGGGGTGGTCACAAGTGCTGATGCTTGCCCTAGACCTGCAGTTCTGTAGTTTCCCATGGAAGATACTCTGATATATAGCAGAGATTTCTGGCTGTAGTCTCAGTGACTCCTGCCACAAGCTAGTGTGTCTTGGACGATGAACGACGATTCACCCATGGCCATGTGGCTGAGCAAATATTTCAACATTGATTTCTCCCTTTCACGTTTACCTGCTCTTGACCCTGAAACTCTCTGGCTCTTCTGATCTCTTGGTCCCCCTTGTTCTGTGCCTCATCTCCCAACCCCTCAGTCTCGGCTACTTTCAAAGCTGCCTGCAAGGTTAATCTTCCTCCTGCTGAGACATCATCTTCCAGCTGTTCAAAAGTCCAGGGCCAGGAAATGCTGCTAGAAGGAGCATTGTGTTTTTCTCCTTATCTAGCATGATGATGAAAAGCCAGGCAGATGAAAAGAAGTCAAGAAGTCTTTCTCCTTGTTAGCCGTGCTAAAAGGGCAGCCTAGCTAAAAGGGAACCCTTTCTCTTTCTCACTATGTGGAAATTCTTCCCATGCTTCTGAAGTCATTTTACTCTTAGTGAGGAAACTAACCTTTGCTTTTCTGTTGCAGAAACAAAGAAAGAAACGATAGAAGCTAAACTTAATTCATTGGAGTTTTTTAAAAAAATGTAATTACTATATGGTTGTCTCAGATAAGTTGTAGCTGGAAAAGGAGATTTAGGGTGTGACTACACTGGGTTTGATTCACTGCCTGTATTGTATTTGAAATCGTAGTGAGTGCTACACAGAGGCTGCAGATTGATTCAGAAGTGCACTGTTCATGCTGGATGCAATGTGAATTGCATTCCAGCCCACAGCCCCTCCCTCTTTGTTCCCTCCTCTGGTCCCATCTCTGCCAATCCTTCCTTCCTCTGGTCCCACCTCTGCGGATCCTTTTATAGGATGTAAATATGGGAAATAATAATAACGATGACCCAGCAATACGGTGATAGGGTGATCTAGCACTAATCTCATATATGCAAGATTTTGTAAAAAATAAAATAAAATAAAAATGGAGTATGAACAATGGAGAGGAAAGAACGTCAAGGGATGTTATCCTGTTCCTGAACATCATGCCCCAATTGCCTATATCACCAAAATACCACCTACAGACACCTCCTCCCTCATCTTTATGAGAATGTATCACACTAACCGCATGAGAAAAAGCCTGTTCAAATCATTCCGGCTTGAAAAAGTAGAAGCCCCCCAGCGGCAGAGGTAAAAAAAAAACATTTTGGGAGCAAAAAGGGCTGAACTGAGTCAAATCAATCTTTGTGTCATGTAGTCAGTAAAAATACTTTGAATTCACCTGTTTTATAAGAGGAGCAAATCCTGCAGTATTTGACCATGTAGTCTCAGTTTCACCTTCCATTAAAGGTAAATCCCGCTATGTCTCATTTACATGGGAAATCACTTTTTTACCTTTGTGTGTGTGACGACCTCATGATGTTAGGGAGTTTAGCCACACCCTTCCTATCATCTAGCTAATGGAGAGTTGCAGATGCAGGGAGCTGCTTCCCCCAATCTAGATAGAAAAGTCTACCCTTTCCAGCACAAACTTCTCTGAGGGATGAGAATACCTCCCAAAGCCCATCGGAACTGAGTTGGGTAATGAGAAGGAAAATTAACTTCTCTGGTGGCATCCCATTTCTGGAATTCTTGTCCCTGAATCTGGAAGTTGAGTCATGGCAACTGGACTTATTTCTTACTAGGTTGAAACATTTCGCTCCTCATCCAAGTAGCTTGAGAGTTGATAGGAGACCCCTGATATATCCTCCAGTTGGTTTCACTTCCCCCTGGTCTATATGTGCATATGGAAAATCCCTCACTCAACAGGCGTGGAGGCCTTAGATACAATCCATCTCCTATTTATCATGCTGCCCTTTCATCCGTCCCCAGAAAGATCAGAACCACACCCATGACAATGGGTGGAGAAGGACTGCAGAAGTGGGATCATCCCTCACCCCCAGTCCTTTGTCCATCTAAGGAGCCTATTCAGACCAGGGGGAAGTGAAACCAACGTGGAGGATCGATCAGGGGTCTCTTACCCACTCTCCTCAGACTGAAGAAGCTACTTGGATGAGGAGTGAAATGTTTCACCCTAATAAGAAAGAAGTCCAGTTGGCATGGCTCAACTTCCAGATAACCTCACCTGGATGACTGAGAATCTTCACAGATATCTTGACCCTGAAATGCTCACAGGGTACTGATGGTATACCTTTCTGGGATGAAGGCCAAACTTTCTAATGCACCCAGGCCTTTTAACACATCACAAGTTTTCTTTAAAAAATTGTTGTCTCCCTCTTTTGATTTTGTATTCACGTTGCCTTCTAATGATAAATTGTAAGGTGGTTTGAGAAGCAGGAAAAACAAACACATAAAGAAGCAAAAAAAAGAAGAAGAACAAAAAAAAAAACGGAAGCAAATCTTCAGAGTGATGGTGGAAAATAGAATTTTATTGAAACAGTAAATGTCCAATGCATAAAATCCTTTGACGTGCGCAGGACGTTTACTGTGTACATCCATTATGCTGTTGAATTTCTGGTTGCTTGTTTGATTATGTGCATTATAAATCATAAGCCATCCAGGAAATGTTGAACACAGAAGGGTAGGATATTAAAATATTTCAATTAAATAGTAAGCATCGTCTATGTAAAGTTCTGCATCTCCTTTATGCTACAGCTTATCTGGGTTTACTTCAGGTAAGTCGGATGTGGGAAATCCAGAGCTAAGAGTCCAGGAGTAGTCACATCAGTCCAATAATCACTGAAGCAAACATGGAAATTCCAAGGAGTGTAGTCAGACTGGTCCAGAACATCATACAAGGAGCTATAAGAAACATTGTCTTCATTAAACCTCCCAGTCTAAGCCTATGTTTTATATAGCTGAGCAGCTAGAACTCATCTGGAGGCAGGCACCCAGCTAGGAAAGAACTCAGTCACAGGATTTTATCTGCTGGTCTTGCTGGAAGGAAAGGTATTCTTTCAAGGAGATGACTACTCTCAAGGTGGTGTCTCCAGAGTAGTCTTTCCCTGTACCCAAGCACTTTGTCTTGGTGCTTCAAGCTAGGTTCATGCCTTTACTCTCCAGCATTTTCATGGGGAGGTGGTCCAGTCTCCTCTGACTCAGGCATCGAATTGGCTTCTCCCAGGAGTACATTTTATGGACCTCTGTGAGCTCACAATCAGCAGGATATGACAGTTCTTCCCTCCTTTTAGATACAGGGGGTTCCAGCTCATCCTTGTTGGAGAGCTTGTCCAGCAAGACGGTGAAATGAGGTGCCACTCAGTCTAAGTAACTGAAATGTTCTTGATTAAACTATAAAGTAGCTTTGTAACTATGGGTTAGGTTCCATAGTGCCGCAGAAGTAACCAATTAAAAGTAATTTACTTATGACTAGTTACTTCCAAGTTCTCCAGATCCCACATAACTTATTTCTGTTCTTATTTTGTACTGATTTTAGACTTTTCTTCTCACATTTATACATAGTTTGGTGCACACTTTGCCTAACATAATGCTTTTCGTAAGGTGCATGCTTTTCTATACATTTTTCCTATTGACTAATGCATGCTTATATGATTTTTCAGAAGTACACTGTTTGAGTTAGGCTCATTTGTTTACATTTAATTTGAAAAAAGGAGGAGGAAGAAAGAAGGTCTGCTGTTTGTGGATTCTTCCAAATGATAAGAAGGCAAAAGATACATACACAATTTTCTTCATAGTTTGAGAGGCTACGAATGGAATACATTCATTTCAAAATTAATTTAATGTGAATTCTTTTTCTACCTAATGTATAAATTCCAGGCCAAAGGATTAAAACTGAATAGCTTTTTCTTCCCAGTAGCTAGGGATGGTCTGTGAATTCCATGTAACTTCCAGATGCTGCTAGACAGTCCTTCCACCTCTCCTCACCATGTCCCATGTTTTGAAATTTGATCTTTCAGCTAGGCCTTAATTGTGGTCAGTGCTACTTCTGCTTTTCTGATGTTATGATTGGCAATTAAGGCTCATCTGTGAGCTGAGCCCTTTAGATCAAAGCAGAACCTTCTTTCATCATGGCTTTGGCCCCTTGTGCCAACTTCATTTTAGTGCAGCATTGCTCAGCCCCTCTGTATGCTTTGCAGCTCACCTCCACCCCCTCAAAAGAACCCACCCTTGACTGATATCTCATTGCACTTTGCTTTGATCCAGAAGATCCACTCTTAAGGTTTATTAAGCTTCAGAGAACCTGCTGTGGTCAGATCAAAGCTGAGCCCTTTACAAAATAGTGACTGCATTTCAGGATGTTGACTGTTTCACAAGTTTGTTAAGATGAACTGCTTAGTAGGAGCTGCAAGGTAGCTCAAATCCAAGGTCTTTCAAGAGTAACTTGTATACGCTGTAGGTCTGATTCTGCTGGTGCTCAGCCTGTGCTCACTTCAGAAAGAAGCATACTCACATCCCTGCCTTGACCTGCATTTAGAAATAAAATCCTTACCAATGCATTTGTTATGGCCCTTTCTATAGTTGCCTTGAATTAGGATGGGGGACTTTCCCCTCTCCGGACCTTTTGGACTACAGGTCACAGAAGCCCTTGCGAGCATGGCCAGGGGAATAATATAGTCCATAACATCTGGAGGAATGTCAGTTCCCTGGCACTGACTTAAATAATGAAGATGGGCTTACGTTTACAGGCATATATCCAAATGCTTTTTACTTTACTCGTTTAGTTGAAGGGGGAGAGGGGGCCAAGAATAACCTGCTTTTCAGTATAAATTTTTTTTTTCAGAGCTTAGGAATGTAATATAATCAATAAAATAATGATAGCATAAGATTAAAATCCAAAGAAACTGTGAAAATGACTAAATAACCATTTCAAACAACTACAGAAAGCAGCAATTGAAGCTTTGATATTCTGCAAATTAAAATTAATCTCTTTTTAAAATTTAAAAAAATAACTTTTCTGGATTGGTATAAAGAGACCATGAGTGGTCTCCATTTTGGACTGGAGGGGCAGATTGCCCCCACCTTTGCATCCCTCCATTGGCCAGAAGACACCAGGGAACATGGCAGTATCCTCTGACTTCACTGGCCTTTATTAAGCCACCAGATAGCTGTTGAAGATGAGAAACAGCAGGGATGGGAAAGACTTGGCCGTCCATGTGTTTTTGAAACTATCATGCTGGATAGCTCAGTGGTTTGGCTCTGTCGTTCTAAGATGATGATGATGACCCCTCACCATTGGCTCTGTTGGCAAGAGGCAATGGGAGTTACAGGCCAGCTACATCTGGAGGGACACCTAACACACAGCCCTGCATTAAGCCGCTGTGTTCATGTCCTCCTGTGGTTGTCCCATAAACATCTGTCTGGCTGCTCTAGGGATAAAATACTGTACTGGCCTAACATACTTTTTTCCTGCAGTTCATTTGTCTTATATCACACCTTTGTCCCAGTGCTGAAACTCAAAGCAGTTCAGTTTCAGCTAAAAACAGGCATAAATAAGAAAAGGTGAAAAGTTATATAATGTGGCAACAGTTCAAAGAATTAGAATATTCAAGCGACTGAATTAACAAACAATAATCAAACTATTGAATTAAGAGATGTATCATTATGAAAAAGTACAGCACCAATCCATTAAAAGCCATCCATTTTTCAGCAGGTACTCAGTTGCTGAAAATCTGTCTAACTAAAAGAATCTTTGTGGAAGTGGAAGGAGAAGAGGGAGGATGCAAGCTTAACCCTCCTTAGACAAGGATTGTACAAATATGGAGCCTGTCCACACTGGCATATAGTTATGGTCTATGGTTCTCTGATGACACTCTTTGGCATGGGAAAAAAAGACCTCATCTGCTTGTGTTTCTACTGAAACGATCCATCCTTCCCCTTTGAGAGCTGGCCCGTATCTTTCTGGCTAAGGGCTAGGGCATGCAATCTTTTTGGAGTGATTCATTGAGATGCAAAGTGGATCTTTTTCTTTACTTTACTTTACTTTATTGGATTTTTACCCCGCCCCCCTAGACAAAGTCTACTCGGGGTGGCTTACAAATATCATAAAAACATCATTATATAACAAAATCATAAAACATCATAATTTTTAAACAATTAGATTAGATTAATACCAAGATGGGAGTGATTATAAAACAAAGAATATATATCAATTATTGACTGAAGGGAAGGCCTGCCTAAAGTGCCAAGTTTTTAAATGGCTTTTAAAAACACCCAGCGAGGGTGCCAGTCGGATCTCTGTTGGGAGACTATTCCATAGCCGAGGGGCCACTGCCGAGAAGGCCCGGTTTCTGCTTTTGGTACTTGAATTAAAATAGATTGCACTGAAAATAAGGACCTTTTAAGCACCGACTGGATCGCACCAAATTTCACAGTGCGGACAGACCCTTAGTTCTTGTCCTCTGATGCTTCCCTATAAGTACATGTGTATATGTGTTCTGTGCATCGAGCTCTCCCTCTGCTGCACCAAGTGCTGTGTCTTGCCTCAAAATCTATAGGAGGACACATCAAATCGGATTTGCCCTTTTCTTTCAATTGGGAAGTCTCTGAATCCCCCTTAAGTGCTGCAGTTTTCCGCTTCATTTAGAAGTTCTAAGCTCTGTCAATTGCTCCTTCTAGCGCAGCTGAGGAAATGCCTCCCTTTTTTCCCATCGTGATATGCTTTCATCGTGTGTCTTTGGAGGAAAAAGCTCTTAGAGCGAGCATGAAACGAAGCATCAAGAAAGGGCTTTGAAACTGGGGAGATCCCCTTCGTGTCTGTTGCTGATCCAGCAACCCTCAGAAACAATTCAACCTTGGTGCACCTAAGAAATATCCTTCAACCTTACCTGCATCCAGCTGGGGATCTCTTTGCCGAGAAGCTTACATGTTTTGGCAATTATAGAATGGAAGGGGTTAATATCCATTTTGTTCCGTCTGTGTTTTGTATTACCTTCTGCCAGGGCATCTAATTTTCTTTCTCCTGAAATGCAAATTAAACACAATGTATATGGGCCAATCAGAGATTTTCTGCTAGTGTAAAAGCAGCTTCAGGGGACCTCCTTTTATCAGAAACACAGCAGGATTGAAAAGAGTAACAAAAGCTTTTTGCCTGTTGGAATCCTGGCAGTTACTGTTCCAGTTTACCTGTTGGTTCAATAAAATTCAAGCCAAATGAACATCTGCCTTCTACTACACTACATATTTACTTTGACCCTGGGTTGTGGTGGCAAGAGAACCATTCATAAGCTTAAACCAAAGTTTAAAAAAAATGGCTATGCTGCTTAAGGGAATGTGAGAAGAGTAGCTGTCTAAAAAAAAGTTTTCCAAATCTTGGCTTCCACGTAGCTAAACAAAAAATGAGGAATACGTGGCTGCCCCAAAGATACTGCAGTCTGACATCCCAGCACAAACCAAGCCAAGTTGGTTTGTCCTGGGGTGTTGACCTGCAGTATCTCTGGCCTGAAACATAGGATTCAGACCTACTCATGAAAAGGACCTTGATTATGAGGAGTCTTTGACTGAGTTTGGCCTGCAAGCAATTGCTGGTTATACACACATGGAGTCAGTTGATGTACTATAGAGCAGTGGTCCCCAACCTTTGGCCCCCAGATGTTCTTGGACTACAACTCTCAGAAGCCTTCACTACCACCTCTGCTGGCCAGAATTTCTGGGAGTTGAAGTCCAAGAACATCTGAAGGCCCAAGGTTGGGAAGCACTGCTATAGAGCACTTGATTCCATGGGTCTGTTCAGGATGGGAATTGGATTTAAGAGGGAAGGGGGTACGCTGGAAGCAGGTTCTCCTTTGCATGGCCACCAGCCTTCCTTGTGACTCTAGAGGCTGTGTGAAGAGCTGAGAAGTGTCTCAGCCTCCTCTTCCCACTCCAAAACAGGGCTTCCACTTACTCCTTCCTTCCTTCCTTCCTTCCTTCCTTCCTTCCTTCCTTCCTTCCTTCCTTCCTTCCTTCCTTCCTTCCTTCCTTCCTTCCTTCCTTCCTTCCTTCCTTCCTTCCTTCCTTCCTTCCTTCCTTCCTTCCTTCCTTCCTTCCTATGCTGCCTTACAACAGATAAAACAGCAGACTTAAAAACCCTATAAAATTATCATATTTTAAAAAACCAATAAAACATATATTAAGATTAAAAATCAATTTTAAAAACCATTCAAAAACATTTTAAAACCTGAAAGTTAAACACCAACATTGCCTGAGAGAACTTACTACTTAAAAGCCTGCCTAAAGAGAGAGGTCTTTGCCAGACGACGGAAAGACAAGAGGGAGGAGGCCAACCTCTTGAGGCAGTGCCTTCCAAAGCTGGGGAGCAGCCACTGAGAAGGCCTTCTCTCGTGTCCTCACCAAATGAGATGATCAGAGGGTGACACCCCCAAAACCCATTCCTGAGATCCAGAATCTTGTATACTTGTCTTTAAGTCCCTTCGTGCAGCTTTGTTTTTCAAGCTCTATGTTTTGAGAAGCTCCAGATGGTTATTCAAAGAGGACCTCTACTGCAGAGGACATGACATGTAACTTTACTCAGACCACCCCTGACAGTAGGAGTATCCCACCTTGAAGCTCCATTCTTATAGCTTCCCTTGGTTTTGATTTTGTTTTGGCTAGGTAAACACCGCCATGCATGAGGCCAAGCTGATGGAAGAGTGTGACGAGCTGATGGAGATCATCCGTCAGCGCAAGCAAGTGATTGCTGTCAAGATCAAAGAGACAAAGGTAGGATCCCAGTGCTCACTGGGAGATACGTATGGCCCAAAAAGGTCACTTTTCCAAGCTCTGCCCTTTCCAGTATTGTGGTAGGACTTTTCTGTTTCTGTGTCATGAGTGAAAACTGGTCGTCCATGTAATTATTTCAGCATGTGGGTGTTTTTAATGGTTATCCATCCCTTGGAGACATGCCACAATCTGAGCCTGAGTGTCTTGTGTTGTAATCTGAGTAAGACATCATCATCCAGACTGGCTTGGTAGCTAGAGACAGAGAAGGTAAGGCTGGAATAATTAGCATATTGGTACCTGTGCTAGGCTCTTGTGATAGAGTGGGCTGCAATTCAGAGAGAGAGAGAGAGCATATACATATTGGGTAGATAGTCACTATGGCTGCCGAGCTGGGAAAAGTTCACATTTTTGGACCAGAGCTCCCACAGTGTCCACAAAGCTGAGAAATTCTTAGTCCTGAGAAGCAGCTTTTCCAGACTCGGTGTAGCATGCTGCCTCATCATGGAGGGCTCAGAACTCTGTGTACCTTTGCTTAGATTATATGTTCCCAGTTTCCTTAGACTAGACTAGGTGTCCCCCTCTGGAAGGTGAGAGAACTAGTGATGTGTTTTGCAGGATTGTCATGAGGTCAAACGGCATAAGAATGACAAAGTATGGGTTCAGATAGCACCATTGGAATCATGCATGCCATTGAGGTGATCTGGGAGTGAAGAATGCTGGCCAAAGCCACCCAAACACCACCACCCCCTTATAGAAAGCTGTGATTGTAAAGTGCGGTTGGAAAATATATCAGACATAGTTTGTAATCCTAAACGTATTTTAGGAGGAGCAGAGGCCCCCTGAATAAAGTGGGATTTGCTACCAAGTAGATATGCATAAGACTGCATGGTTGGACAACATGAGGAACTCTTCCTGAACATGGTAGAACTTACTTGTGAGTTTTTTAAAAAAAATCAAGCTGTATACGTTCCAAATGCAAAATTGGAACAAATTCTAACTTGAACCTTGGATATTTGGACCTGCATTGATGAAGACTGAAGCTAGGGATATGGATATAACAAGAGTGAGTCTCCTTCAGTGGATTGTGTGATACAGCCAAATTGGTTTTGCAGGCAGAAGTGAATGTAAGAAGTCCCAGTGCCATATACAAAAATCCGATTGTTTCATAAGTAAAGAATTTAGTTTCCTGAGCACCTCCACTTTCATTTTATATAACGGCATAACAGAAAGTCCCCCCTATACTAAGGACAGTGTGCATAACAATTTATTCAGGTTGCAAAATTCATTTTCCCCTTTCCTCTCCTGCTTGGTGCAGAATCATTTTTCCCCTGGCTGGGAACACCTAAATAGCATTTGTGCTTAAGCTCAGTCATGCGGTGGTGGTAAAAAAAAAGAGGAAATGTAGGAGCTGGAGAGGAGGAGCAAACTGTTGCTTGGCTCTGAGATGGGACTGGCAGCTGCTGATTGAGCCTCTAAGCATGGCATGGATTCCTTTATTGGCCGAACATCATTCAGATGTCAATTGCTATGATTTGTAGACACCCACATTGGCTTCAGCAATGGCAAAACAGAGCTGTTTTCTTAGGCACCACCCTGCCTGAGTTGTAGTCCTTGCAGGGCCTTGTTTGGTGAGCAGCAACCGCTGGGTGGCCCACCCCTCGCCTCTTTGCTGTGCCAGGTGTTCGCAGCTCCCACTTTTCCCTTCCTCTAATCACTTTCTAGATAAGTGTAGGCTGAACAAACCATCCATCAGCCCATTAAGTCCCAGCAGGAGAGTCATTTCCTTGTGCAAACGGCCATTTGAAGTTTGGTCTGCCTGCTACTAACTGGAACTAACCTCTCTCTTGCTTGCTTCTTTGGCTTTAGTTTTCATATTTCCCCATAATGACGAGTGAGGCTGGGCAGGGAAAGATTGGCAGGGTCCACTCCAGTGAGCAGAGTTGCCAGCCGGTAGGAGAGAAGGGTGCAAATTGCTTTTCACAGCTGCATTTGACTTGCTTTCATTTCTGTCCCCTGCTCCCTCCGCCTGTTTGTTCTTAGTTACAGAGTGCTGGAATAATCCTTCTGCTCCAGAGATGCCCTTTTCCCTTCCCTTCCTGGGGTTTGTACCCTAAACGCCTACTGAGATGTAAAGGGACAGGTTGTCGCATGCAAAAGATTCCAAATCCAAGCTATAAAATCTGTGTTAGCTATGAGACAAATCCCCAAATCGTGTTGCGGTGGTACTTTATTAAGGCCAAATAAACAGAATGGTCCAAAAACCAGTCTCTCTCTCTCTGTCTGTCTCTCTGTGTGTGTATAAAAAGGCTTGGTTGTTAAAGCACAGTGTTCTGCAGGATCTCTCAAGAAGGAATGAAGAAATTAGCCATGTTCAGATGTTACACAAACAGGTGCTATGAACAAGCTTAGAGGGCTGTGCCTAGTCTGGCCCCATCTGTCATTAACATTCTTCACA
Organism: Intellagama lesueurii; assembly: GCA_037013535.1. Classification (NCBI taxonomy): domain Eukaryota; kingdom Metazoa; phylum Chordata; class Lepidosauria; order Squamata; family Agamidae; genus Intellagama; species Intellagama lesueurii. The sequence continues at coordinate 21,695,650 of JBAJHW010000010.1, read as the reverse complement.
GCTTCAGCACTGGGGCTGAAGTGGATAAAGATCTTGCTTTATAGATGAGCGAGATCCCACATTTTCCAAGTTTCTTCCTCATGTGTACGGCCTGCACAAGAGCAGAAATCTCTTCAGATTCCATGTGGAAGCCATGAATAACACAGCAGTGGAGAAGCGGTGCAGCAAAGCGCTCCCTTCTAAGCATGTTCATAGCGCTGGATTTGGTAATGTCTGAATAGGGCTGAAGTTGCCGATAGTGTGAAGCTGTCCCTGGGACCAGAGCAAAGAGGGAGATTTTGGTTTTAAGACAATACCAGAATTCCTGGCTTTTAAAAAAAAATATTCAGGATGGAAAGAACTTGCAGTTATTTTTAAAAGACTGAATGCTAGAAAAAGCAAAACAAACAGATTTTTATAATCTCGCCTCCCTGTCCCATTTTAGGTCGTAAGCTGCTAGACACCAAAACATGAGCGTTAATCTTCCCAAAAACATACGAATATACCTTAGGTCACTTTGTCCATAGATGCCGGGGTTACCTGTGAGGCATGGGCAGAGCTCTTTCCGACATGTTTATAATTAGGTCCCTTTTTAACTGGGACTGACTGATTAGGGTCCCCCTGCAAGGAGAGCAGATGCTTTGTCCCTATGCCACTGAGAAACCCATCCTCACAGCTGCTGTTTCTGAGCTGGAATGCACAGAGGTGTAGCGATGGTGGTGGTGGCGGCAGGTGCTCCGGCAGCTGGCAGGTGTACTCGGGGAGCCCCTTGTCATGCCGCTTCCTCAGGGGGTGTTGCAGTGAGAGGCTAGAAGTTCACGTCTCATTTGACATCTGTATTTTGTTCAAATTTTGGATGAGGCTGCTCTGACTTAAGGTCAGTGGCATGCATGCAAGTGTTCTGTGAATGTTTTGTCCATCGTGGCTGGTGGGAACATTACCTGGTAGCATTGTCTGTCTCCACCCCAGCCAAAGTATAAGTATCAGTCGAACATCAAGCTGTCATTGGATGCCTCTCTCCCAGAGTGCGTCTCCCGTCATCACGGCTGAAGCCGGCTTACTCTGAAAGAAACAGGGTCCAGCAGTGCGTCAGCTTTAGGCCGAGAGCGGTCGCTTGGAAATCTCTTGTGTCCTGCTTCTTCAGTTTATTGCTGATTGCAGTAGAGCTTGGAAAAGTTACCTTTCAACTTCCAGGATCTCCTTCTGCCTTCCTATCTGATTGAAGGCTTTGGCATTTGCATTGCATGTATTCTTTCTGTATTTGCAACTTCACTTCTTCATCGTTTATAACCGTCATTTACATAATTCTAACTGTGTTGTGACAATACCTGACAAGGTTTTTCTTTCCTTTCCTTTATTTTATTTCTGACATTTCAGTTCTTTGCTTCCTACTGTTTTCTTTTTCAGGAATGTGTTTCAGGGGGGCTCCGTTTCTAACTTCCTTACTGACATCTAGCTGTGCGTGAGCAGCAGGGGTCCTTTTTCCGAGACCTTTAAGGCAACGAATTGGTGAAATACTCATTGGGAGGGACAGAGCCATTTGATTCGTGTGGATTAAGAACCGGGGTGGCCACCTGAGCTCACATAACCCAGAAACAGGAGTGTGCTGCGGAGAACATGGAATGGGTGGTGGAGGAGGCCTGGCCCAAGGGTGTTGGATCCTAGGAAAGGTGGCAGTGATGATGCCGAGGGCTTCACTGGGGTGAGGCTTCACTGCGCCTTCTTTCGTGGACGTGACAGCCACTGAGACAGAGGAACGCTGTAGTATCTCTGCCCATTGCTGGTGCTGCCATCTCTCTGTCACTTGTCAGAAGCGGGCTTCAACCTGACAGGCTGCCCCAAGGCAGCTGTTCCAGCTCTTAATTTAGAAGCTGACAAGGAAGAGTGCAGAAAGCTGCTGTCATGCCTGCTCAACGGGACTCTTCCCATAGCACGGAAGTATCCCCTCTCCCTCCCCCCAGAAATAGAGGGACAGCAATTGAATGCTCTGTGCTGTTGCAGGAAGGCGAGAGACAAGTGGTGCATGCCATTAGAGAGAGTCGTTCTGCTGATGGCATTCTTAGCAAATCCTGTCAGGAACATAGGACGTTGCCCTGTACTGAGTGGGACCCTTAGTTCTGTCTAGCCCAGTATTATGGACACTCACTGGCAGCCGTGACTCTTCAGGGTTCCAGCAGGATTTTCTCCCTAGCTTTTCTTAGAGGTGCCTAGAGATTGAACCTTGGGACCATCTGCACAGAGAGCATCTGTGCTGCCCCTCAGCTGTGGTCCCCTCCCAGTACAAGCATGTGGCATTCCTCCATGGTCACCCATTGTCATACCGACTAACCCCTGCTTGCTGTTGTGTGCCATCAAGTCAGAACTGACTTATTGAGACCCTAATAGAGTTTTTAAGGTAAGTGAGGTATGTAAGGAGTGACTTTCCCAGTTCCGCACTCCCAGCGAGTTTCCATGGCAGAGCCAAGGAATCAAACTCAGGTCCCCTGAGCCCTAGTCCATGATTCACCACACTCCTAAAATCAGGAAAAGCTGATTTCTGTGTGGTGGTTTGGTTTTGGATGCTGATGCCAACAGAGTTGAAGGGCCAGATTGCCATTCAGTGAGTGGGTTGGCAAATGAAGAAACACAACCCAACAGAGTGTAACCTCTGTGTCAGGTGGCGGCAGTGGCAAAACCAAAACATGTATCCCTGCCTTCGTTTGTGCTAATTGTCTATGGCTGGTGTTAATGAGAGAAATGCCATGTTTTTTGCTGTCAATTTGGTTCTAATCCCTTCTCCCTACCCCAGCTATGTACACCCTCTGTATAGGCCCCCGAAGCTATGTGAATCTGAACAAGTTGATTGGAATCCAGGAAAGCTTAGGCTAAAATGGGTATATTAAGTCTTCTAGCTACCCCAGATCCTTTATTGCTTTGCTGGAATATTCAAATACAGCTGCCCCTTTGAAAATCCTTGCCTTTGGCTTTCAGGCTCTGTAGTTGCTGTGAAACTCTGGATAACAAGTAGTATTAGACTGGGCTTATTGAGTTTCCACCTGAGCTGAAGGCTATGCTGGCATAACAGAACAAGATAATGCGTTGCCTTAAGCACATTTCAGAAATAGGCAAAAGGGTGATGTACAAATGCTCTGTGATAGAATTAAATACTTCTTTAAAGTGTGCATAATGCTTAATATGGGTTTTCTCAGTAATTCGAACAACAGCTATGTAAGATAGTCAGCAAGGTGCTCATTCTGCTCTCTTTTGCACTGGTCAAACAGCCTTTGGAGTGCTTTGTCCAGTTACGGAACCCACATTTTTAAAATGAAATGTTACGAGCTGAATGGCAAAGCAAAAAAAAAGCGAAGCATTCTGCTTATATACCGCCCCATTTATTTCTTTATTTCTTATTTTATTAGATTTATACCCCGCCCATCTAGACCAAAGGTCTACCCATAGTGCTTCAAGCATTGTCTGGGTGGTTTACAAGCTAATTATGCAGGCTACACATTGCCCCCCCCCCCCGCGAGCTGGGTACTCATTTTACCAGCCGCGGAAGGATAGAAGGCTGAGTGAACCTTGAGCCGGCTACCTGGGATTGAACCCCGGGTCGTGAGCACAGTTTTGGCTGCAGTACAGCAGCTTAACCACTGCGCCACGAGGCATTGTGGAACATGTTACCTCGACAGTTGGTAGGCTTTCTCTGCTGGAACCATTTAGCAGCTGAGCCCAGTGTGTTGTAGTGGATTGTTTGGAGACCAGGGTTTGAATCCCTGCTCAGCCATGGAATCTAACCGGGGGAGTGGAACTGGTAAAACCACTCCTTAAATATCCCACTTACCTTTAAAGTCCTGTTAGGGTGGCTATAAGTCGGTTCTGACTTCATAGCATATAACACAACAATTTAAGCAGATAGCTGGGCAGCTGTTTATCAGGGATACTGTAGTTGCCTTTTGAACTGCAGAGTGTACTTTGAGTAGGATGGGTTGAACTGGGTGACCCTCAAGGAACCTCCCATGCTCCCTCCATGAGTTTAGAGTTGCCGATTATTGCAGGTGTTGGGAGACTGTGGTTCAGTGCTCTGTGCTTTAAAGCCACAGCCAAAGCAAATGGTTTATGCAACTGCTTAATAGCATGAATAACGTTACCTGCTTTGGACTTAGGTGGCATGGCACTGGCAAGAGAAGCCATTTTATGAAGCAACAGTTGGATGTTGTTTCCTGCTTGTTGATTTCTCATGTGCTGCTTAATTATTGATTTCTAATGGTGGAGTGAATCTGTCCCACACAGACACACACACACACAGAGAGAGAGAATATGTAGCCTTCCAGATCTTGTTGAATTACACATGTCGGTGTGCTTCACTGGTGGCTGTGCTGGTTGGGGCTGATGGGCATTGTACTCTAACATGGTATATGGAGCACCACACATCTCTGCTGTACTTGGTGCCCTGCCTGCATTTCTAATTTGAGGAGGCGATTAGCAGGTCCATTCCAAGATAGTGTTCTGCCCCTAGTATCATCCTGGTTCTCCTTATATAGGGGTAGGTAAACCAGCCTACTATGCATGGCCATTTGGGAGGTTCTTTGAAGGCTCCCCTATAAAAAAAAATCTGGCCACCTAAAATGTTTCCATGAGCAACAGTTTGGTGCTCAGCCCTGACCCCTGTAAAACCAAAAGCACACATCCAGCCTATTACAATTATTGCCCCACTTTTTATTTCTCTTTTTGGAACTGGTGCGGCCCATAGCATACTTTTGGGCGTCAAACTGGTCCTTTGACCACTGAGACATGCCCACCTCTGCCTTACACCAAGGTGGGGGGAACCTGTGGCCCTCCGAGTGTCACCAGCTACAATTCCCATCAGCCCCAGGCAGCGCAACCAATTGTGCAGATGATGATGCAAAATGTAGCTTTGGAGGGCCCTTTTAGCTCTGTACTCAGGGAGAGTGACCAAGCCTCTCTCACACACAGCCTTTTAGTCCTTCTCCTCAACTCCCCCACCCCCCAGGGCAGAGAACACATGGGGCCCTCTAAATATTGGCGTGGTGCACTTCCCAGAAGCCCTAGCCAGCACAGCCAGTTGTGAGGGATCGTGGGAGTTGCAGTCTGACAACTTGCTCCCCATTGCTGAAATGGGGAAGGTGTTGCTTGTCAAAACAGGACTCCCAGGGCCTATGACATGAAGTTACTTTTGCTTACATGTTGTAGATGAGTAGCTGTTGTAGTCGGTCATGCCCAGTGGAAATTTTTCAGTAGTTAGCACAATAGGACACTGGAATGCATTACCAAGAGGGGTGGTGGACTCCTGTGGGCTATGGATTTCTTGCCTCAAGCAGCGGGTGGGTTGGGCCTTTCCTAAGCCCCTTCCAAATTTTGGATTCTATGTGCATCTCTCTTACATACCACTCACCCTTCCTTTCACCAACTAAGAACATTGTAATGAGCTGTTCAATTCCTTGTTTGGCTTCATGGCCAACAGCCAAATAGATGGACCACCTCCTTCTCCCTCAGGTCCACAGGGAGCATTCCAGATCATTTGCAATCTCAATCTAATGAATGGAAGTTAAGGGAGAAGAGGAGCATGGGAAGATCTTGATGCCTTGCTGATAGATTTCATTCATTTTTCTTTCATCTTGGTTCATTTCTTTTCCACTGAATAATAACACTCAAGAAAGCCATTTAAAAAAATCACTTAAAAAAAATCAAAACCGGGTTCAAAACACGCCATGAAAGAACTAGGCAATGAAAACATTCTTCTTCTCATTTCAGTCGCATTAGAGTTTGAGTATCATCAAGGCTGTATTGACTCTGGGTTGTGAAACAGCCATTACGATATCATAATAACCGAAGCCGTCCAAACCATCACAAAACCCCCTGAGAAGAGCCTTTTTTATAACACTCCCTATGAGACATCAGCCCTTTGTCATTTCTGAAATTGACAAAACACCAGATATATTGGGCAAGTGGTGGTGGGCTGAGAACTTTCCAAATTCCAAGCATGTATATGCTTGTGGTCCATTGAGCTGCTAAGAACTGTTCTTTCCTGTGGGGCGTTCAGAGTCCAACTCCCCATGGAAAAAGACCCTGTCATTTTCCCTTTCCAACATCTGTTTGCTAAGGAGGATTGGGGGGCGGCGGCAATACAAATACAAGAGCAGGCGATACCTTTATTGGACCCCTTTAAAAAAATCAAACAGACAGTTAGCTTTCAATGATAATTCATCTTCCTCAGGCTATGCACCAAGATCGTTTGGGTAGTTCATAAAATTATATATTAGAGTCACAAAGTTACGTGGCTGCTGTTTGTGCCAGGCGTTGTTTCTTAAGGTGAGTTCAGAGGCAGGTTGCAGATGGTTTGTGGGGTGTGTGTGGTTTCCCCAGGCAGCAGTTTGGAATTTATCTCCCAACTCTTCAAATAAAGCACGGCTAAGCTCTTTGCTTTTTAGCATAGCTGAACTCTTCCCCCAGCTCCCTGGGGTCTTTTTATGCACTTGTTCATTCTGTGACCACCCCACACCATAAGGGAGGTTTCACTTTCCCACTTCCTTTTGTGTTTTTAAAGATGTCTCTTAGATGTGCTGGCTTGCTCTTTAGTGGTACCAGCTGTTTGCTCTGAATAATACATTCATGGGCACTTAATGAGCAGAGCTTGGTAACATTAGTATTGGTACTGATGTGGTAATGTTGAAGCCGTAAAGAAAATGGCTTCATTAACGTTAAACCAGCCGGAGCCATTTATAAAACTGACTGATCTGCTAATGAATTTGTTAAATCAAAACCATTTAAAATGACCCAAACCAGCCAACCTCCCTAAAAACTGACTGCATATAGTGACAGTTTTAAGTAACAAGAAATGGTAATGGTTACTCAGAATCGATGGCCTTGGTGTTTAAAAATTAAAATGAGAACATTTTAACTTGTCAGCATTAAAAATGTGGGTGAATTAGGAGTAAGGAATTAATTTCTAACAAATCACATCCGAGCTAATTAGGTGCGTTAGGCACCTTCTATCCGGCTGGATAGCTCAGTGAGATAGGTATCTGGTTGGGAGTTCGATTCCCCACTGTGTATCCCAAAAGAGCCAGCCTGGGTGGCCTTGGGCCAGCTGCACAGTCCGAGGGTGCCCTCCAGAAGAAGGGAATGGGAAACCACCTCTGAGTACTCTCTACCTAGAAACCCCTAAAAAAGGGGTCACCATAAGTCAGAATTGACTGAATGGCACACAAGTATTGTTATTAAGCATGATGTTCTTTTCCCCCTCCTTCTTCAAGGTGATGAAGCTGAGGAAGCTGGCCCAGCAGGTAGCCAACTGCCGGCAGTGCCTGGAACGTTCAACCGTCCTCATCAACCAAGCCGAGCACATCCTGAAGGAGAATGACCATGCGCGGTTCCTACAGACGGCAAAGAATGTGGCAGAGAGGTACTGTCTGATAGGACCCCTTTCCTCCGTTTTAAGGGTGGGCAGTACTCTTTGGCCCATGACCAAAACACGGAAAAGTTGGTTTGTTTGTTTTCTAAATGTAGGTCCAGGAATCCCCTCTCAAGCATGGCCCAGATTTGTAATCCCCAGAAAAGGGAGATTTCTCCAGTCTGGTTCCTGCATGGCCCTCACCCCATGCTGAGAGAGGGGAATCTTGTGTACACACAGAGGAAGCCTGTATCATGTTGAACCCTTGGTCTGTGCTGCTCAGTATTATTGGAACTGTTTGCCCTCTCCTTCCCTGTGCATAGGAAACTGCCTAATGCAGTACTACCCAGCTGAGCACTCAGCATGGGTTTCAAAAAACCAGGATGCTAATTAAATTAGCACTAAATGGGTGCTAATTTAATATTATGCTTTATGCCAGGAAATCTAGAGGCCTGGCCTCCCAGAGGCCCAGTCTACCTCCTTTAGGTAGACAAAATTCCCACTGAAGCACCACAAAAGGGACACCTTGAACATGCATGCTGTAATAAATCAGCACTAAATGGGGCAGTGGTATATACGCGGGGTTACTGTCTCTTAGATGGACCCTGGTTCATCCTAGCCCCAAACGGTCAGTCATGAAACAGTGGTTTTCTCGGTTGGAGGCAGAATTATTTCCTAGCTCTCCCAGGTGATCCTTGGCCTTCCTTGTGATCTTCCATCCAAATATAAGCCAAGTCTGGACCTGCTTTGCTGTCAAAATCAAAACGAAGTCAGGTATGTGCAGGTTTGTACGGTGGCATCATCCAGCTACTGTCTTGACTCCCCTTTTTTTCTGTAACCGCCATGAGCAACCTTGAATCTTTGCAAGCTACCCAATTAGGTCTCTTGGTTCTGCTGTGTTTTTTTCCCCCCCAGCATAGCTCACCCAACACTCTCAGGAAGGGAGGGAAGGAGAATTCTTTGGTTTTGTTGCTCTCAATTATTTACTGATTTAATCAAAATTCTCCTTAAGGACACAAAAGTGCCTCTAGCTCAGCCAAATTAACAGCTGGGAGTCAGAGCAACTGTCAAACCACCAGAAGAGATCAAAGAGAATGCAAAATTGTGCCATCCCCCATCAGACCCGGGGAGAAAGCAAAGTGAAGAGACATGTAGTTGAATCCTTGCACCAAATGCTGATCAGAAGCAATGTAGACTATGATAACCAGACCTCGTTTCTGGAAACTAGAATGTGCCGTCCTTCTGATGTAGGAAACCTGCTTTCTAGCATTGGTGGTATTTGATTGCTTTGTAGTTTTTCTGTAACTTGGGAAGGTTTTAGGCCTCCATCATCATCATCATCATTATTGAATGTGGGAATGACTGGATCGTACTCCTGAATACATGGTGGGAACATGGCCATGCGTCAGAGCCCAGGTTTTGCTCATTGTCCTGTTTTAGAGAGCAGACCTCATTGAAGAAAAGATACAACCCAACTGGGGCTTTGCCAGGGTCTCAGGTGAGGTTGAGAGAAGGTCTGGGGTAAGTAGTAGCAGCAGCCATAGTAGAAGTAAAGACTGCTATGAGTAGCTCTAAAGAGAGGACCTTTTGCAGGTGTAGATCAGGTGTCAGATAGTCAGAAGAAGAGAGCAGCATGATCAGGAGCTTCAAAGAGGGAACATTTCAGATGTGAAGTTCAGGTAACTCTGGCAGCAGATCTTGGATAGGCAGGAGTTGAGTAGCACTACCGAGAGCTCCCGAGAGGGGAGAGAACAGAGCAGAATGAGACATATCCAAAGGGGAAAAAATGACTTGTTCCATAGAGGGCACCAGACCGAGGTGGAGACGACACACGCTTGGTCTGTATCTTATTCAGACATGCAAATAAGCATTCTGTAGGGGCCTTGAGTAAGATATGGTTAATGGCTTCCTTTAACTGATGAGTTCCAACACCACCCTAAATGAGCTCTGTTTCATTAAAGAGACTTTGCTTGCTTAAAAAGCCCTTGACTGTGATGGCATGAGGTGACTTCGTTGTGGTGATGGCTTGGAAGATAGACCTCTGAATACAGGGCATGTGTGGACCTTTTTTTTTGTTTGTTTCTTTGGAGAAAAGCAACTTAAGATGTGTTTCTAGAGCCCAACCCACTTCCTGGCACAACAGTACTGTCTCTCTGAGGAGAGGAGCCTGGAGCCCTGGATCCTGATACTTACTTCCAGGTTTAGTCTCCCAACATCTTCAAATAGGGCTGGAAAGGACCTCTGTCTGGAACATCTGCAATCACTGTAGACTTGCATTTCCAAGGCTGATGCTTGCCTGATGATCTGGACTACAATTCCCATCTGCTTTCCACCATTATGGTCAGAAGTTAGTTTCTTTGTGAGTTGTAATCCCAGATATCTGGATTGTGGGGAGGCTGGTGAAGGCAAGAATTTTGAGTATGGTGGTCTGCTCACAGCTTCCTGTTTTCCCACTGAAACAAGGTCCTTAGCTCAGCTGTGGATACAGTAGGCTTGGTTCCAGCAATTCCAGGTGAAAGAAGTGTACGGTATTGAGAAACATGCCCACCGAAGAGGGCAGACACAACTAGGATAGAGTGAGCCCATGGCCTGAACCAGTGTAAGGCGACCTCTTGTGAAATCATGCATGAATGGAAGGAGCAGTTTGGTTCAATAGCAAAGCACCTGCTTCGCGTGCAGGCGGTGTCAGGTTCCCTTGTTGAGAGATCCAGTTAAAAGGTGTTTTGGGTGTTGCAAGAGGTCTACGCTCAGCTCCCTGGGGAGCTGCTGCCTAGCTGAGTAAATGGAAGTGGGGCTTGATGGCCTGACAGTCTAAGTGTCATACATGCTTTGCATGCAAACTTGGGAGCTGAATCAAGAGTGAAGCAGTTCTGAAAGTAAGTTCTGCATAAAGGAAGAACTGCTTTCCAATGTTCTCCAGCCAACAGCATGAATCTGACACATTAGCTAACCCTAAATGAATGGTTTCATGTAACCCTATGTGTGTAATTTATGTGTAATTGGAAAACAAATTTATGTGTAATGGAAAAATAATAATAATAATAATAGGAAAAGTGGAAGGCAACAGGAAAAGAGGAAGAACTGCCACGAGGTAGAGTGATTTAATAAAGGAAGCCACAGCCTGTCATTTGCTAGGCCTGCTAAGGATACAGTCTTTTGGAGGTCATACATTCATAGGGAGGGTCACCATAAGTATGAAGCACCTAACATGCAAAATGAGTAATTTGGCTGATGGGCAGTAATCCACAGCTACAGAACCACAGTGTCTGTCTCTTCTTTTGGCTTCGGGGATGTTAAACGAGATGCGTCATCTGAAAAGTTTAAAGCTGCTGGAAGGCTTAAGACTCTAGGTCAGTGGCGGCGAACCTTTTTGGGCCCGAGTGCCCAAACTGGGGAAAAACAAAACAGTGGGCGGCGGTGGAAGTGGCAGCAGAAGGGGGAATCCCAGGCACAGAGGTGCCTCGAGACCTCACTCCAGATCCGCCGCCAGCGCCAGCTGCTCCGGATCCTGGCCCACCACCTGTCGGGGCGCCAGCACCATGACTGCAGCCACCTCCTCAGGTCTGGCTGCGGGGGGGGGGGGGGAGTAGCGATCCGTCGACTTATGGCTTGCGTGCCTGCAGAGAGAACTCTGCGTGCCAGCTGTGGCACGCATGCCATAGGTTTGCCATCGCTGCTCTAGGTGTTTTCGGGCAAAGCTTTTGTCCCGTAATTTCCCTGCCTTGTCCACTGCATTTTACAGGGGACTCCACATCGTGGTGTCTCCATCTTATAATCATCCTTGCTCCCTCATCATTTCTTTCATATTCCACTCCCACAAAAAAATTAATAAATCTTATCCCAATATCCTAGTAACATTCGGAGTCATGGAAGCCAACTCTGTAGTTTCCAAAGATTTGTGATTTCCCCAGCCATCAGACGTGGATGGGCTATATTGTGGATCTGTATCTAATTGCTGTGGATATCAACAACAGATGTGGGAATTGGTTGTCGGCATAGGTCAGGCTCCACCATGGCTACTCTTGCATAAGCCGTTGAGACCCCGCATGCGCATCTCAAGTGCCACCCCGAGATTCCATCACTGCAAGACTGTTTGCAGTTCTTTAATCAAAAATCAAAGTGCCGCCTGGGAGTTGCAAGCACTTCCTAACGTATATTGATGTTCTCTTCTGTCTTTCAGGGTCGCCATGGCAACTGCATCCTCTCAAGTTTTGATACCCGATATCAATTTTAACGATGCCTTTGAAAACTTTGCTTTAGATTTTTCCAGAGAGAAGAAACTGCTGGAGGGGCTGGATTATCTCACAGGTTTGTGAAATTCCGAGACACCCCCCCCCCCCCTTTCCTTGTCTCCATCCTTTTCCCTGCTTTGGTCTGTTTGTCATTTCTTCAGTACTGCACACTCAAGATGGGAACCTTTTGAGTTTTGGACTACAACTTACATAATGTGTGGTTCTGGGAGCTGTAGTGCAAAAACACTCCAGAAACTTTCCATCTTTGCTGTAAATGCCTGTAAACAAGGACAGGCAGAAGTAATTTTCTTACTGTTTCTGAGGTTCTTTAAAGTCAAAAGTTACAGTCTCTTTGGTCTTTCGGTGGTTCTCGTTCTCATCCCTCAGAGCAAAAAAAGGGTAATCACATGAAGGGCCTGGCTAGTGATGCCTCATTTCGGATCCTGTGAGTGGATCCACAGAGGTGGGCCCAGATATTCACATGTGTGTCTCATACCAGTTCATCAAAATCCTGGTGCCCGTCTAGGGAAGGCTGGAGCTCTTAAAGCAGTGATTCCCAACTTTTGGGTCACCCAGGTGTTCTTGGACTGCAATTCCCAGAAGCCTTCACCACCAGCTGTGCTAGCCAGAGTTTCTGGGAGTTGGGAACCACTGTACTAAAAGGATGGCAAGTGTGTGGCCCTCCAGATGTTGCTGAACTAAAATTCCTGTGATTTTTCACCACTGACTGTTCTGGCTAAGACTGATAGGGATCTCAGTTGGGTTTATGAAAATCTTTCTGACTTGATTTCCCCTAATCCTATCAGCATTTTATTTATTTATTTATTTATTTATTTATTTATTTATTTATTTTATTGGATTTCTACCCCGCCCATCTAGACCAAAGGTTTGTTTGTTTGTATCAGGTTGTGAGACTGTTTTCTTTTTTGTGTGCATGGAAGCTCCTGTATATTTTTTGTATTTTCCCTAATTGATTAAAGTTGGGGTAGGAAATGTGCTCAAAATCTCATAGTCTTTTGCCCAGGCCTACACTCTGAGAAGTTCTCTTTTGTATGGCAAAGTCAAACTTTCCTGCATAATTTGGTTTTCTAGTGGTGTCACCCGTTTGAGGAAGAGCAGGACCCAAATGGACTTGTTTCCTGGATGCACTATCGGTGGAGGTTGCCAGAGAGTTCTTGTCCCTTAACCCAAACCGGAGCTTTGAAAAGTCTCTCATTAGTTCTTGTCTTAGCCAGAGGTTTGACCCACTCAAGACCGTATTTGAGAGTAGTAAAGAAGAGAGCAAGCCATTTGTGTGAAAGAGTAATAGAGCTTTTATTGAGTGTGGTTAATGGCTGCAGAAGACAAACGAAAGCAAGGAAAAGATTACAATCTTCTTCCTGTCATAGAAGCTTCCAAATTGTGGTAAACACAGTCCCAGGTGAATGTCCTGAGGCACCGGCATGCTCTTGGCCCTGAGAGGAAAGCACTTTCCTGATTCTTCTAGAAGGAACCAAAAGGAAAATATTTCCCACACTTCCACATGTTGTTTGTTCCACATATAACAAAGAGTCTTGTAGGACGTATTTCTTCAGATGAGTTACAGTCCACAGTCGCTTACACCAAAATGAAACCTCATAACCTTTAGGGCGCCAGAGTATTCTTTGTGGTTTTTGCTGACCCCTTGGAAATTTCCCTTGTGACAATCCCCTGTATTGGTCTCTAATAGTTTGAAAACCGGATGGAAGAAGAATCAAATAAAGTGCCCAGCTAGTTCGTGCAAACTGCAAATCTTTGGGAAGCAGTTCAGCCCTAGTCTCTGTGCTCTGTCTGCTTCTCTTGACTTCCCTGCATGTGACAATGCGTCTCGTTCATGGCAGTGGCATGACACTGCAAAAGGTTCATGTCCCTCTCTCCTTGTGAAAAGGTCTTTTGGGGTGGCCGCTATGGCTTCCTAAGATGGTAGATCTCAAACTTTCATCCTCCTGAGATTTGGGTGTTTATTTCAAGGAGCCCCAACCAGCGTGGCCAGTGATCAGGGATTCTGGATATTGGAAGTTCTGGAGACCAAAAGATGGGAATCACTGCTCTAAAAATTATGTACCTTTTAATGACATTTGCTGGAAGCTCTTTGGTTGTTCAGCTTGTAAATCTGGCTGATTTCCAGAGTAGGGCATATAGATGTTGACACTGAACAGTGGAATGCAACATGCTCTGAGGATTTCAAATTAAAATAACATCTCAGGCTTCCCCACCCTTCCCTTTTATCAAAACACACAGACACACACAAACATTTTGACATGGCAACTTGGTTTTAATTAGTTTGTTAACCTGATTATGTCTAAATGCATGCATCAGATTTCATCATTACAACCTTAATGCCACGTTTCTCTGTCTTCTGTGGATGGCTGCCCTTCCCAGCCATCTGTTGCTTTACACAAGGGGCCTCCAGATTGCTCCGGCAAAATCTCCTGATGGGCATAAGCTGCAGAGAGGGGGAGAATTCAGCGGCATGGAATTAGCCTGAGTACTGCAGAGAGAGAGAGGTGTATCAATGCCATCAAGTTATATAAGTTTGACGTTGCTTAACTGCCACAGCTCCATCCTACATGATCTTGAGATTTATTTTCTAGTGGGAAATGTAGAATTCTCTGCAGTATTTCAAGGGAGGACAGTAGAGAATTCTGACCAAAAAAATTCTAAGTACATCAGAAGGCTACAAATCCTAGGATTCTATAGGATGGAGCCACGATAGTTAAAGTGGTGTTAAACTGTTGTTAACTGTTAGTGTGAATACACCCCTGGTCTTCAAAAGAGCAGATAGGAAGTGAAGTCAGTGGCTGAAAGACCCTTCCCATTGTAATTGAGATTAATTAGTGAGACATACACGATGTCATTCAACCTCCTTTATCTGTCCCCCAGTTTCCTGGATTTTCTCTGTATCAGATAGGTAGCAGTGGCATCATACAAGGTTTTTGGAAAACCTGTCGGGTTGCCCATCATCTGGTTACAGATCTTTAAGCAAATTAGATGCCTTGCTTTTAAGCAGCGAACCTATTAATTAACTGATTAAAGCAGCATGTAATTATATACTACAGCAAGATGGCTTTAAAGGTGCTTCTCCGACAGTTCTCAACAGACTTAATGTTGCCGACGAATGTCAGGCTTCCTCTTACTGCAGTCTTCCAGAGAGCTGTGGAGAGGGTGGCCCTCGTCTGCTGGCTCTCCCTAACCTGCTTGCAGACACACAAGCAATGGCTTTTGCTTCCTTGCTGATGGCTATTTGTGACTGGAGGAGGCAGGATACCAGGAGAGCAGCCTCTTCCAACCCAGCTCCACGTTGCTGAACCCAAGTCCAGCCCAAGTTCCCTGGACTAATTTGAATTCTCTGTCTAGAACAGGGACTAGCAACTCGATGCTGTCCAATTGCCCTCCGACTACATCTCCCATCAGCCCAGCCAGTCTGTTCAGGGGTCGTGGATTGTGGTGGTTGTAGTCCAGAACAACCAGAGAGCATCAGATTGACTACCCCTGATGTAGGAAACGGGGAAAAGTCATTGCAGTCCGGTGGAGTTTGTTTCTGTTTTGAAGGGCTTTAAAAGTGCGCAAACCAAGCGCAGAACGGCTTTCTCTGATGCACTTATCTGGAGACTGCAAACTTGCTCCTCAAAATACATCAGTCATGGGCAAGAAATATATGTGTCTGCAGTGGGAGGGTGGCCTATTTTCTTTTATCTTTTACATGGAGTGAAATCACCTGAGGAAAGAATCCCATGCGGTTTAGAAATCTGCAACTCCAGAGCAGCCAGCAAGGCTGGTAAAAGGAGCTACACAGGCCTGTCTTTCAAAGAGGATTTTCCTCTGCTTTTCCTCCCACAGAACAAGCCTAGTTTCCCCCACCTCCACAAAGCATTTGGCTGACATACTTCTTCTCAAGTTGCATGCATCATATTTCCTTCACGTGTGCCGTGTGGGCTGTTCAGCTTTTAATTTTTAAAAAAAAAATAGTATACACCTCTCTGTGTTTAGATAGCAGCTCATTCTTTGCTTGACTTTTTAAGGAAAGTGGAAGAGTTGCAGAACTAGAATGAGGGGAGAGGTGTTGCCAGGGTGAAGCTGCTAGCTTATTAATGCTGTTGGTAGAGATGCCAATCGTTGGGCCCAGCATTGGGCCCACTGAGCTTTTTCAGCAGCCTTGCAGAACTGGTTTTTCCTGCATTCTGTCCTGAAGAAAAAGTTACTCATTTGCTCTTGACTCTACATGCACACTTCACCAGGGGCTGGTCCATGTAAATAATGTTATTGCTTGAAATTACCACCTTAGACCTATTCTAAAGGGTTTCTTTATTATCAGTGGAGCTCATGTGACCGCAAGAGCCTCATATTTTTTTTAAGCCACCTCATTTTCGTTCTTCTTCTGCAAAGCACTTCAGAGTCACAACTGGAAAGCGGCTGATGGCCTGTGTCTTGTGTCCCCTGTTGTCCCACAGCCCCCAACCCACCGTTGGTCCGTGAAGAGCTTTGCACAGCCTCCCATGACACCATCACCGTCCACTGGATCTCCGACGATGAGTTCTGTGTCAGCTCCTATGAGCTGCAGTACACCATCTTCACCGGCCAAGCCAATTTCATAAGTAAGTACCTGTCGGCCAGGCAGTTTCAACCCTGAAAGTGTGTATGCTATAGCTTATGCCCTGTTCGCTCCAAGAGTGGGTGTTTTGTAAAGCGAATGGGCCTTAATTGCCTGTTCCAGGCTAAGCCATCCCAAAGGGCTTTGCCTTCTAGCGGAGGTTCAGAAGAATATGTTGCTACGGAGAAAAAACATTCCCCCACCAGCTGCTGTGAGGATTGCAGTTAAGCTGAGTTAAAAGAGGAGCCCAAGGGGCATGTCTGCATCATCATCCCTGCCAATCAGAAAATCCTGGTCACACTGCGGAGAGAGAACAAGATGCTGACAGATTTCCATGTTGGCATTTAGGTTGTGGCTTTGCCGATGGCCGTGGTGATTCACCCGTCAGTGTCAGTCCTGTTTTGTACTTGGGTTTGTTTTCTAGGTCTTTATAGCAAGCCGCTCTGTGGAGCTCAGTCCCACACTCCCCCATCCTGCAAAACACTGGCACGGGAAGGACAAAAGTGTGTGTGTGTGTGTGTGTGAGAGAGAGAGAGAGAGAACAAACAAGTGTTCTAAAAGCTCTGGGAGAATTCTGACTGCTGAAAACATGACTTGTAATTTCTGAAATTAGAATTCTTTGTAGGTTGAGACTGTATCTCTTTAGGTATATCTCTGTGTCTTTTAGTCTGTCTGTCTGTCTCTCTTGTCACTGGCCAAAATCCTGTTGCTTAGTATAATAAATTCCGCTAGAATAGGTCCATTGAATCAATGGGAATTTGGTGAGTCAACTCTTCTGTAGGTTCCATTGATTTAAATGGGCCTACTCTACCTGCAATGTCCTCTAGCATAGCAGGTCATAGTTAGACTTACAGAGAAGTTGGCTCGCTAAATCCCCAGGGAGCCTAACCTACTGCAATTGACTACACTAATCAACAGGATTTTGGCCACTGTTGTATAAACTTCAAATAAAGGAAACAATTCTGGTCTAAAAATAAGTGCAGTTATTTGAAAACCGTTTTGATTTAGAGGGTTGGAACTATCAACTCTAAAAATCATGTTATGAATGAAATCTTAATTTGGCGATTGGGTAGGTGGATAGATCAAAATGGCCCCCTCCACCTCTTCCTCTCTTCCTTGGAGCAGGACGTGCAATCCCTTGAGCTTTGGGCCCTCGGAATCCTCCTCCCCAGCAACGTTGCAGGGGTTTCCTCCGTCCCCCTTTCCACAAGCACGTTGAAGCTTGCCCACAGCCAGAGCCACGAACAGCACTGAGGAATGCTGTGCGGGAGGCACTGCTGAGGATACTCAGGTGTCCTGGAAGAACTGGAAAGGTCTCCCCTCCGTGACCACCTCCTCCCTGTGTCACTTGGCCGGGGGAGTAGCTGCCTTCCACCTGTTTCCTAGGCAGCTTGTCGCCAAGACTAATCTCTTCATCCAGGTTCTCCTGATAAGCTTTCTGAGCCTCCCCTGGGGCTCTCAGGAAGACAATTTGGAAATGGCTGTCTTAGAGTTTTATTGGCTTATTGTCATAAATAACAGCTTTATTGACTGGTTTTTTAAAAGATGGGTCTTCTGTAGAGAAATAGAAGAGCTGTGTTGTCTAGTCCGACGTTCTGTTCCCATAGTTGCCAGCTAGATGCCTCTGGGAAGCACAGAAGCAGAACACACAGCCTCCCGTTCATGTTTTCAAGCAATTGGTATTAAAAACCCTACTGCCACCTATCAGGGCTTGGAAATGTTACTTTCTGGATTACAGCTCCCAGAATCCCCCCAACCAAGGTGGTCACACGGGCTGAAGATTCTGGGAGTGATAGTCCAAGGTATAAATCCAATTTGTAGTCCCAACTAGCATGGATCTGTGGAATTAATTGCTGATATACATCCCACTGATTCTATGGGTCTACTATAGTTGGGACCACCCATTGGTTCCAAAGCTGAAAAGGTAACTTTTCCAAGCTCTGCCTCCAATACTAGAGGCAATATATAGCAGTCATAACTAGCAGCCATTTTGTAGCCTTCTCCTCTGTGAGATAAAAAAAGATCCTGAGCGGACCCAGAGTCTGTTTTCCAATGAGTAACCACAGATAATTAAGGAGAAGGATTATCAGATTAGAGGGACCATATTTCCAGAACTCTGTCATCTCTCTGGTGTGTGTGTGTTTGTCTGTCTGCCTGAGAGAGACTGAAAGAGAGAGAAGCACTGGATTTATGGCAGGCAGAAATACAACTTATGAATCATTCCAGTTCACAACCTCTTCATGCTGGGCATAGAGTCTTGCCTATTGAATTTCTGCTTGTCACACAGAGACCTGTAAAGGAACAGGGGGCATGTGAAAACATGCAGTCTTACCTAGAATGTATAGCACAGTGATGGGTACAAGATGTTCTTTGAGTCCCTTCACCGGGAGAAAGGTGGCCTACAAACGATACTAACTAACTAACTACCTAACTAACTAACTAACTTTCCCAGAATCCCTCAACCTTGGCTATGCTGGTCAGAGTTTCTGGGGGTTGAAGGCCAATAACGTCTGAGGACCGACAGTCAAATATCACTTTGTTGTATTGAGTCTGTGCATGTGTGTGTGAGAGAGAGAGGGGGGGGGGCACCATAAGAAGAATCACAATGGATCAGACCAAAGGTCTACCTTGTCCATCATCCTCTGTCCAGATACCCCTGTGGGAAACCTACACGGGGGACATGAGTAGAGCAACATATATATTCATGTTTCCCAGTGATGCCTATTAAGAGGCTTATAGGCTGAGATCAGTGCAAAGTGTAAATCAGCGCAGACACACCAGCAAAACTGGCAGATTTGGGAATGGATTCAGTAGGTCCAGGCAGAGGAGCTCAACACATGGCAAAACAGGTGTGGGCTGTAGAGACGAGTAGGACTTTCTGTCCTGCCACCAAGTTGCTGAAAATTCAACCGGGCTCCTGCAAACAGGGCTCGAGTTCTGCTTGGAGAAACTGGCATCAAACCGCCGCTTTGGCCCTCCACCCAGCCTGTCCGTTTGACCGTTTGATTGTGAATGGGCCCTTGGCAACACTGGAAAATGACGGTGTAGTGCTGAGTGGGAAGAAGAGGGAATCGTCTGTAAGTATTTTAACGTGATCATGTAAAGACTGATCTCCTAAGTGGCTTGCTGATTTCTGTATTAGCCAGTTGGCAACAGAAACCGTTGGAAAGGTAATGGGGTTAAGCTGCAGATAACAGAGAAGGGTAGCGGCCAGATGTTAACCTGATGTGATAGAAAAAGGCAGGAAAGCTGTCTTCCCAAAACAGTTCTTGAGAAGTAACAAACTACCTCTGCAAACACAATACCAGCTTCAAACTCAGTTCTTGCCTTTCCCGATTATGCCTCCCTCCCCCACCAAACTCTGACCACCCTAAATCCTTTTTTTTTTACAAGAACGAATTTCAGTCATTTTGTTCTCTAGCTGAAATCCAGCTCAGCTTTTCAGGAAAAAAGCACCCAGTGAGTCCTTTTGTATTATTTTAGGATGCACAGCATAGCCCTCCAGCATTGCTTCAGAAAATAGGCAAGGAACTCTCATAGACGAGTCCCTTTTCTGCAAGTGAAAAGCTAGCAGTTCAGGGAGAAGGTCCCTAGCCTCATCTTGATATTCTAAATTTCTATGTGAAAGGAGATATTTTTTTTTTTTTACAGAGAACACACATAATTACCTGTTCTCTGGTGTCATTCTTGAGATATTGGTACCATTTTTTTTATCAATGTCTGAATGGAATTACTATGTTGAGTCTGTTGTTACTAACAGAAGAGTTCAGGAGAGGTGGGAGGCAGCAGTAGCTAGGAGATCCAGAATGTGATCTCTCAGTTTACGGCTGGGCAATTTCCAAGGTCCATAGACCTCTACCCTGGATTCTGGAGGGTTATACCTACCTCCAGGCTGCTGATACCCCTCTCATTTTTAAAGGCCCTTCTAGGGGCTCGAGGGAAAATATTGGTACCTATTTATGTTTTCTGACCTAGTTTAGGCCCCTGGGGGCTTTTTTTTTCTTCCCCAAAATTCAAAGTGGCCCCTCCCAGGCCCCAGAAAGACAGAGGAGAACGTTGTAGAATTGGTCCCCACATACACTAGTGGGCACTTTTTGTGAGAAGAACTAAACATTTTTCATACACGGAATAGCACCGTGAAGTGTTATTAGGTGGCAGATGGCCTGTGGCTACCCCTGCTGTAGGTCGTAATGGAGACTCATGGGGAGTGGGTGATGTCTTCCAGATTCTTCCCTCTCTGCCTCTCCTTGTTCTTTCCTTCTCTCTGCCAAAGAATAGGGAGGACCGACGTGCCTTTCTCTTCTACTGGGGGTTTGGCCATTCCCAGGACAATGCTGGCAGAGATGGGACTGCATTAGTGTGCAAGAGCCCAGAAGGGACGGTATGAGGAATGGTGGAGGGTAGCCGGCCAAAGAACCCAGGGGGGGTGGGGAGGATGAGAGAGAAATTGATGATCTCGTTGCTCGGTGCTCTTTTGAAGAATGGAGGGCCTAATTGAGTCGTTGGGCACGGAGGCGGGTGGTCCACTGAATGAATCACTTTGAAATAAAACCCAGTCCGTTGGTCAGCCGGTCTCTCTTTCTCTCTCTCCTGGCTATTGCAGAGAGCTCCATTAGCCAATGTGTGCCACACTGCTTTTTGTGTGCATGCATGCACACAGATAGGAGAGGAGCTGGCATGGCCCAGTGGGCTCGTAACAAAAGGATTGATCCACCTCCTTCTCCTGCTTACCTCCAAACAATATTGCAGAAGGCCTCCAGGTACTTTTTTTAAAAAGACAGCCTGTCTTGTCTAATCACTCCTTTAACACAGTAGAAACTTCCTTTGGCAGTCAGGAAATTAAGTGGAAGCCGAGGGGCCCTTGTGAGTGGCAGCTGCCTGTGCTTCCTTACTTAGCATTCTGTGAGGTCTGTAAGTGAAGGCATTAGCAGCTGCTTACGGGTCTCGTTCTTTGCCGCATGCATTGGCCATGGTGAGGGGCCATTTACACGGAGGTTTCATTTCTACTGACGATAAGGGGGCAGCTTCATCGGTTGAATGTGATCCACTTCCTTTGAGTGCCAGACACCTTCCCAAAGGAGTCTTTAAGCTCTTTCGGCCTTCAGCCTCCCACTGCAAGTGGGGAACCCCCCCCCCAATGTGCAACCCTGTCTTGAGCTTTACCTGGAGGTAAGCTCTACCTTATTCAGTAGGTTTTACTTCCATAGAACGATCGCTCGGACCAGAGACTGGGAACTTTTGTTTGGCTAGACTCCATCTCCGAGACGATCTCCCTATCCAAGATAGGCTGTCTCTTTAAGACCTCCCAGTTCATGCTGGAATGAATATATATCTCTTTTTGCAGGTACTGTGTTTATTCCGAGCACTAAATAGATTTCTTGAGGTTTCTACAAATTCTGCAATTTTAGTTGAGTGCTATTTAGCATGGTTAGTCGATGGAAAAAGCAGATCTCTTAACAAAATTTGGCACCTGCCCATATATTATGTTTTCCTAATCAAACTTAGTCAGAGAGCGCCCAACCAGGCTAATTACAAGAAGGGTTGCTGTTCATTTCAGTCAATTTAAAAACAAAAACGTTTGAATTGACTTAAAAAAGAGAATGAGTTGACTAAATTAATCAAGTAGTTTATGTATTTGAAAAAAACGTTTAGAAGGACAGCAAGCCAATTCTGCTGTAAAAAGGGGATTCTCACAAATGGAATAGCTCTTCACAGTCCGGTACCCTCTGGGTGAATTGAACTGTATCTCCCATAATCCCCAGACAGCACAGTTGAGGAAAATTGGATATGCAGGCAGTACTTCTTCTAAGATAATGGCTGTATTCTCACATAATGTGAAAAAACATTTTTTTTAATATAATATGGACAGGTGTCTCTGAGCATCAGTGAAACTTCAAGTTTGTGCAGTTCCTTTTTTACTTGTCTTCCAGTTAGAGATGGGCACGGACTGGTTTGGCGAGTTTGTCTCTCGGATGAACAAGTATTTGGTGCTTCCCGGTCCCATCCCCTCTGCCAGGCGTCCACTCAGAGGCAGCTTCCAGAGGGAGAGGGGCAGGGAAGCCCGGGTGCTGCCTCTGAGTGAATGCCCACCGGGGGGCTGGGAAGCGCTGGACATCTGTTTGGCCAAAAAACAAACTAGCAGGACCCACGGTTTGGTGGTTCGTGCCCATCTCTACTTCCTGTTACATAGCTGGGAGGAGGAATAAACCTGTAATAAACTTCCCAATTCAAAGCCTTGCCAATTTGTGTACGCATGTGTACTCAGGTGTTTTGCAAGTTGGTGGCTCTAAAAACCAGCAGTTTGTCAAAATGATTGCTTCCTGCCTGTAAGTCGCTTTCTGGAGCTTTGCAGGATTTCCGGGGCAGGGGGAGAAGACACATGTAATCTTGGGCTTACTGACCTTGGCGGTTAAGAGCAGGCCTTATCTCCCACTGCTGCAGCTGCCAAGACGCTTTGATGAGCGTGGGCTTGTAAGCAGAGCCCAAATAATCTACTTGCTGCGATTAGTTCATCTTATCTCATTCTCAGATTTGTTATCTGCTTGCTGTTTTAATGCAGTAAACCACCTATATGTGAAGGGCTGCCCCATTCAATCAGGCAAATAGTCCACCTGGTAAACCAGCTCCCTGATTCCAGAAGTGGCCGGTAGATTGCCTCAGGGACCCTCCTCATGTGGGTTAGCAG
Source organism: Intellagama lesueurii (assembly GCA_037013535.1). Lineage (NCBI taxonomy): Eukaryota > Metazoa > Chordata > Lepidosauria > Squamata > Agamidae > Intellagama > Intellagama lesueurii. The sequence goes on along the minus strand of JBAJHW010000010.1, from coordinate 21,672,755 downwards.
TACCCCCCTCCCTGAGCCCAATGTCTTTTTGGTTTCTCTCCAAGGCTCTGGTCTTGGGTGTTTCCCCAACGTTTAAAAGGCACAATAGAAAGCAGTGTGGCCTGCAAATGGTTATCCCAACTTTTGTCAGCCTGCAGCTTCCATCCATTTGGCCCTGCAGGCAAGGACAGATGGGAGTTGTGTCCCAACATAGCTGGAAGACCCTTAGTTTGTGAAAGGCTAAACTAGCTTGTGGCTCTCTGGATAGCTCAGTCATTTAGATATCTGGCTGCAGAGCCAAAGGTTGGGAGTTTGATTCTCCACTTGTGCCTCCAAGGAGAAGAGCCAGTCTGGGTGGCCTTGGGCCAGCTGCACAGTCCCAAGGTTGCCCCTAGAGGAACGGAAGGGTAAAACACTTCTGAGTATTCTCTACCTGGAAATCCCCAAAAAGGGTTGCCATAAGTCAGAATTGACCTGATGACACGTATGTTGTTCTTGTCATTGTTACTATTATGTTAGCTTGTGGCTGGACCAACTTTGGCTTAATGGGTCTCTGTGGCACAATAAATAAAGCCACTCTCTGTGGCTTCTTTTGCTTCATGCCCCCCTCTCTCAGGCTTCCTTTGAACCTGCCAAATAGGCAATTAAATCAATTGCAAAAGATGTGATTCTCCCAGCCTAGGCTGCACTTTGCTTCTTCTGTTGCTTTCTCGTTCCATTACCAAATGACCAGTCATCTCTCTGGATTAGCCAGATGCACTGAGGGGTGTGTGTGTGTGCATGTTTTTCCCTAATACCTGTATTTTTGCATGCACTTTTCCTTAATAAACAGATTGTGTGCATTCTTTGAGTTGCACACCGAATTACAGCATTTTGACATGTGAATGTTTGAGCACACAGATGCACTTTGGTCTGCTTGCTTGATTGGAAGGGCCAAATTTGACAAGATTGCACCACCAACACTACCACCCCCAAGACCTTTATGAATTTCTTCTCCATACCTAGTTCTTCATTGGAAGAAACTGCACTAGATGCAGAGTTTGGAAAGTTCTAAAAAGTAACTAGTTACTTTTATAGTTACAAAGCTCAAAGAAGTAGAGAACTTTTCCAAGTAACTGTGCTTTCCTGTTTCTCAAAAGTACATAAAATAGCCACTTTTCAGTTACTTCAACAATAACATTTGAATGCTACAAGCCAGTACCTCAAGCTACAAGGCTTGAGGTACAAAACACAACTCTCCTTTCCCAATTGTTGATGCCACCCAGAACCCACAACAGAACATGAGACAGAGCAAAACCAAACCCTTGAACCATATTTTATTTTATTTATTTATTTAACTTATATGCCGCCCACACTACCCAAAGGTCTCTGGGCTTGATATAAAAATCACACGCAGTAGCTGGTTATTGAGGGAAGGCTTGCCTGAAGAGAAAGGTCTTTGCCTGCTTGCGGAAGAAGAGCAAAGATGGGGCCCGTTGGGCCTCCTGTAGGAGGGAGTTCCAAAGATCAGGGTCTGGCTAGACCTCATTTCCCTGTGCGTCATGTGATCGCCAAGAAATAGATAGCACTGAATCGCTCAAGTGATCCAAATTGTGATCTATTTTCCTGTGTGACCACATTCTTAGTTCAGTCATTGTTATTGAAGAAGGGAGTTAATGTAAAGCTACTAATCATGTGTAACTAATTACTTCCATGCTCCTACTAGGTGGTACTGTTGCTTGGAGGTGGTAGCCTTGACCTCTGATCCTCTGTGCTCTCTCCCTCTCTTCTACAGGCTTGTACAACTCAATGGACAGCTGGATGATTGTCCCCAACATCAAGCAGAATCACTACACAGTGCATGGGCTACAGAGTGGCACGCGGTACATCTTCCTCGTCAAAGCAATAAACCAGGCTGGCAGCAGGAACAGTGAGCCCGCCAGGCTGAAGACAAATAGTACGTTTCACCATGCCCAGGCTTTCATTTTTTTCCAAAACTTCCACAGGGTCGGATAGGTTAGTCTGTAGCAGCCAAAATAATAAGGAGTTTTGTGTCACCTTAAAGATGACCATGTTCTAGTCAGCATAAACTTTCATGGACCACTTTTCCGCTCACTTCTTCAGATGCCACAGTGGCAAAATACACAGGCTACTGATACAATGGAAGGATCTAAAAAAAAAAGTGAGCTATATTCCACAAAAGCTTGTACTAAGTAAGTTTTGTTAGTCTTTCAGGCACTGCAAGGTCTGAGGAAGTGGACTTGAACCTTTTTCCTCAGGTTGCTGGGGGTGGGAGAAAGGGGAGACTTCGATATGAATGGCTGAGTTATCAAAACTGCTTTCAATAGGCCGTGGTGTAGTGTACGTTTTGAAGTGCAAGTACTCCTTGTGGCAGTTCCCTCACGCAGAGCACCAAAATGCATCGACCCTTCACAACAAAGGAGTTCTTGCAGTTTTCTTCTCTACCAGGAGTCGTTTTTTTGTAAATCCGACGAGTCTTGATTGCCTGTTCAGGACCAAACCACTGCAAAATTGCAACAGAGATTTTAAAAAAATAAAAACCATCTCACGCTCCCTCACCTTGTGCGAGCACTGTAGCAAAGCTTGGAGGGGACAAGGTAGCTTGAATTGAGTAGCAGATGATGTAAAGGATGTGAATCCTTACTTTTCTCGTTTTCGTGTGCAAGAATGAGAAACTGCAACATTTTTCTTCTTGACTACAAGGAGGCATGGGTATTTTCTTTTATTCCCTGGCAGAGTCCTGAATTTTTTGAGCATTTTAAAAATTAGAAACATTGGAGGGATTGTTTGTGTCATTCTGAAACGTCACCCACTTCTGCTGTGCTTGAAAGGTCATGGGTTTTGTGCAGAAACACGCTGCACAAGTTCCAGCAACATTGATGGGGGGAAAAGAAAGAGAGCTTCTTCTCTGGCATACATTGCTGCAGGTGAACAATCTCAAGGAGCCTAGGAATTCTTTATCATGGCATCCCATCATTTTGAGCCTAAATCAATGAGCAGAAGGAATTTGTGTTGTCCATGTTCCTAGGAGGAAAGCAAGCTATGCAGGAGACCCAAAACTCAAGTGTATGCATCTGGAAGTTGAGTCATGGCAACTGGACTTATTTCTTACTAGGTTGAAACGTTTCGCTCCTCATCCAAGTAGCTTCTTCAGTCTGAGGAGAGTGGGTAGGAGATTCCTGATCGATCCTCCACGTTGGTTTCACTTCCCCCTGGTCTGAACAGGCTCGTTAGATGGACAAAGGACTGGGGGTGAGGGATGATCCCACTTCTGCAGTCCTTCTCCACCCATTGTCATGGGTCTGGTCCTGATCTTTCTGGGGACGGATGAAAGGGCAGCATGATAAATAGCAGACAGATTGTATCTAAGACCTCCACCCCTGCTGAGTGAAGGATTTTCTATATTTAAAAAAAAACCCATCCATTGTCCATCTAGCAAGCCTATTCAGACCAGGGGGAAGATATCAGAGTGCATATTCTCAAGCCCCAAACCTACTGTTTGGAACAACCTGGCCTCAGCATCTCTTGGCCCAGAGAAGTTAGATTTCTTCTTGGTCTAGGATCCTTCTCAGTACTGCAGGGGCTCTGCTTTGATATTTCTATCCTGTTCTGTGCATTTCACAGAGTATAATTTATTGACTCTGCCACCCACATCATGCACAGAAAAGCAGAGTGTGTGTGTATGAAAAAAAAAAACTAATTGGATGCCACTGGTGGGCATGAAGGGGGATCAACTTTGAGGAAAACCAAGCCACAGAGCCCTTCAGGTTTTGTTTGGTTTGGGGTTGTTTTTTCATGATTAGTGTGCATGATTATGGTTATCTGTGTGGGCTTCAAAAATATGGAATTGTTAGCTTGATAGAAAAGTCAAGTGCTTAACAGACCACCTGCTTTGGAAAGGAGTTGACTCATGTCAATAAATTGCTAAGAACAAGGTGTTTGGGGGGCAGGGGAATGGGGTGCTGAGCTGGCTGCCTCTGCTGTCAGTCAGCAGAACAGTTAAGAGTGCCGCTAAGTGCTCCACATCACAGGGAGACTCCATTTCCACCCAGCCTCCAATCAAAGACTTTGGGAATAATTGCTATGGATTCGTCAGCTTTTGGCTTCCTACGCTTGTCAAACACAGAGGGAGGGGTTTTAGGAAAGTGCTGCAGAAATCCCACGTCCAAGGATTACGTTGCCGAGTTGTAGTAGAGCCTGTTAATCACAGCAGTTCCCACTTTTGGAAGACAACCAGACTGTGGAACCCACAAATGCCTTCCAGAAACCCAGGGGGAAAGCAGTGAAATAAAAGGCCATTCAAATAGTAGGAGTCACGGTGAGTCTTACTGGGCTGAGATGTAATCCGGCTACTTAATTAAAATGGCCTGTGGGGCTGCTTTGGGAAAGAGTGGTACAAGATGGTCCAAAACCTAGGTTTCTTTGCCACTTGCTGGATTCTTGATAGGGTCTCTTGCCAAGTGGATGCATTCTAGTCTGGTGTCTCAGCTGTGGCTATTCTCCCTTGGGCAACCCTGTTAGAAGTTCAGATTCATAATGGTGTTGCTCTCAGCTTCCCTAGAACACTTAGACCTCCTCACCACATTAAGATGTGCATGTGAGAGAGGGGAGTAGCCCTTTACTCCTAAGGATATCTTCACTGGGCAGGCACTTCTACGGTGGACGACTGGCCCTATACTTTCAGGCATCTGTAGCCCTTGGGTTTAAGTGGCCACCCAGTGTCTTCCTCCCGTGGAGACGGGGGGCTATCCAGATCTTGATGAGAAAGCACTGCTGGCATCTTCTCCAGCCTCCCCCTAACCCCCGTTCTGCTGACCTACATCAAGGTCCCATGACAAGGATTGCTCCTTCGTGCTGTTTGACTTTGAGGGGCTCCAGGTCATCCTCCAGTGAGGATTCATCCGGAAGGGACTGCTTTGACAGACCTGAATGCCTGCTGAAGTGGATCATCCTTCTCATTCTTCAGAGGAATCTCCCCTCCTTGGTGCACATACGTATATTCTCCTGTCATAGATGGTTCAGGGATTTCTTGAACCTCCCTGACATCTAAGTTAGTCATGCTGCCAAGCTGAAGAACACCCTGAAGGAAAGCTGGTTCGCTGCAGTGGCAACCGGGCCCAGGGAGCTGCCTGTTATTGTCAGTTGTGCATTGAGTGGAATAGGTTCTGAGCAACTTCTGAGCTGCGCTATTGCACGTGCCCAGAAACAGACTGGTTTGAAGCTTCAGAATAGCTTTGGCACGTTCACTCACCAGACGGCGCTGCCTTTCCAAATGTAGCTGCAGCATCTGGGTGGCTGCAAGGGAGATTGTCCTAAATCCCTTGGCTAATCACAGACCAATCGTAGGTGAAGGGTTACAACGTGGTGGTCCTTAGCCTTTGGACCTTCAGATATTTTGGACTCCAGCCCCTGGAATTTCCTTACCATTGGCCACTCTGGCTGGGGCTTCCAGGCACTGAAATCCAAAGCATCCAAAACAGGGCCAAAACAGGTTGGGATCCATTAGTCTGGGTGACCTCGTGAGATCCCGTCCAACTCAAGGGTGCCATGACAGGTCTATCTCACTCTGTCTTCTTTCTCCAGCAGTGGCTGTTCAGTCACCCTAGGCTAATTCACAGGTAGAACATTATGGTTGGTTGAAATCCAGTAGTAAGTTGCAACTAGAGTAGGCCCATGGATCTTAAATAGAAGTTGACTCACCAAATTCAGCAACTTACTACTGGATTTCAGCCAATGTTGAGGCTTGCACTTCTTGATTCTTCCCTGGGATTTACTTGCTCAAAAGATTTCTGCATCTCTGTATGGAGGACTCCATGAAGTAATGGCAACATAGAGTCATAAGCACTCATTGTAGATCACACTTGCAATCTAAAAAGCTTGGCTGAAATCCTGTTGCGCAATTACACAAAGAGCACAAGCTTTTGGAAGCAAACTGTTGTGTGTTTTTAAAAATATCCATTGGTATTATCTATTTTATTTATTTATTTATTGGATTTCTATCCCGCCCATCTAGACCAAAGGTCTACTCTACTCTATTGCATGATGAGACCTCTGCCTCAGCATGTAACAGATGATGCCTACAGAGATTTCTTAACTTGCGTCAATTTGTGTCTAAAATTTACAGGATTTGCATAACAGTGCAACAGGATTTCAGCTATTGATTGACTGTCTAGAATGGTAAATCCTACCCACCCCCCACCCGCGCAAGACCGCACTTTGGGGACCACGTTTTGCCACTTTTTTCCAGTGGGTTCCCAAAGACCTCATTTTCTCCCTTTGATTGGTTTCTGCAGCCTAAGCCGTATATTGAGGAAAAGGCTGCTGAAACCCGGACTTCCTGTCGGCACTGGAGAAATTACTGTGAAACCACGAGGGCATGCTTTTCCCGTGGTGTAATAACCGAGTGTCTGTTGTGGGGGGAGGAAAGAAGACTAAATGGTGCACTGATGGACTCGGAGCCTCTGAGAGACTATTATACCACCACTTAAAGGGGCTGCTCTTTCTCCTGCAATGTGCTTGAATAACTCCCGTTAATACCAATAGAGAACAAAGCCTTGGAGGGATCCAGGCCCATTTAGGCTGGATTTTCCCCACCGTACTGGGTATTCAGCTCCATTTCAGCCCCTCCTGGAAATGCCTTCCAGCTGGCCGTTCGCAATCCTGAAGCAGATGGAGCTGTTCCTAAAGTGTGAAAATGGGAGTTTGTGTCCATTCAGAGCCATTCCATTTAAAACCTGCCGAAGGACTCTTGCTTAAGTCATTTTTCTTCTTCTTAATGCCTTTTGAAGGCATTCAGAAAATGTGCAACAATGATTTTCATATGAAACAGCTCGAAGCCTCTCACCTGCCCAGTAGAATCATGCGGCACCCTTTCTATCTATGTAAACAGCAGGATCCCATGGGGCTGTTCTTTGTGGCCTCTCTCATGATTTTTTTTATTGTGTGATAGCTACGTATCTCATCTTTGGGATAAAAATCCTCCCATCCGTGGCTAACAGTACAGAAGTCTTAAACAATAAAATGTTAAAAAGATATCAGTAAATGGGAACAGTAGCAACTAATCTATGAAAGCCAGCATGGCACCATTGTTCATGTGCCAGATGGGACTGCCATGTTTTCAAAAGTCTAAGTTTTCAAAAGTTTTCAAAAGACCTTGAGTCCCCAGATCTTCTTGGACGACAACTCCCAGAAACCCTGGCCAGCACAGCTAGTGGTGAAGGATTCTGGGAATTGCAGTCCAAGAACACCTGGGGACCCCAAGGTTGGGAAAACCACTGAGCTAGTTCAAAGCCATCACTGAAGGAACCCATGGTTGTTTACCAGAGTTCCAAAGATGTAAGGCTATTGAGAACTGAGAAACGTGTGCTGTTCTGGACTGCAGCTTCCAAAATCCTGTAGCCAGCCTGTCCGTGCAGGCTGGGAGATTTCTGGGTCTAAAAAAGGAAGTTTTTAGGCTCTTGGGCTACCTCTAAAGAGCATCTGGTCCCACATTGCCCGACTTCAGGCAGTCCTTCAAACAATCTGATCCCAGACCTTTTGGGTCTTTAATGGTCAAAAATGCACTAAGAAGGAACCAGAAGCTAATAGGCAATCGGTATGCGTGCCCCCCCCCCCATCTGCTGGTGTTTGCAACATCGTCATAGTGCAGAAGTGGGCAGCTCTTTCTGGGTCAGCGGTGCATTGATGATAGGGAATCCTTCAGAAGCTGTACAGGTCAGTGGTAGATGGAGAAGGGTGGGCCAAGCCAGAGCAGTCAAGGACACACAAATTCACTGGCCACCACTCAAAAGAGTAGCCTACCTCGCAGGAGTCTACTGAGGATGAAAGGCTGAAGAGAAGACCCATAAGAACAAGGAGAGGGAGCTTCGTCCCCCTAGTAGGCCACCTCCATGCCACTGCTACACCTAGGCCACAACCGGCTGCTTGCTTTCAGCTCCAGTAAGGGACTGCTTACCGCTGGGGAAGGTGTTGCATGGAAGTGAGCTCCAGTTTGCAGCTGGAGAAACCATTGAATAGGGCGCTAGAATAAAGCACAGAATAAAGAGGTAATAAAAGTCATTTCCCATTGCTTTACTCCTTATCGTGCACTTAACAGATGATGGGAGCCGTTTCCTTGTTTTAATGGGAAGCATGGTCTTTTATCTGCTTGTTCTTCCCAGGCAGCAAGTTGGTGTTGTTCTGCCTTTAAGAATGTGAGGCTTTTGATATGATGAAGCCGTTCATAAAAGAATGGAAGACTTTTAACAGGCAAACTAGTGACAAGTAACAGCATGTGGGGACAATTTGGGGAAGGGGAGCGGAATCAGACTCTGGCATCTCCCTTTAATGGAATCCTGTAGCAGGGGATGGGAAAGAAATCTGCCAGAGACCCCTGCCATTATCTGGACTAGACAAGACTGGCCTACATCGGGGTGGGCACCTACAGTACTCCAGATGTTGGACTGCAAGCCCTGGCGGCCCTAGCTAGTACAACCAGTGGTTGGTGGATCATGAGAATCACCTATCAAAAACATCTGGAAGGCCACAGTTGCCCTCTCCTGGCTTAGACAGATGTAACCTGGTAGAAGGCAGTTTTCCTATATTCTGAGAATTTGCATTCCTTTACACCAGAGATGGGCAAAATTCAGCCTCCAGATGTTGTTGAACTGCAGTTCCCATCATTCCTCACTATAGGTCATGGTGCCGATGATGGGAATGGCAGTCTAATAATACCGGGAGAACAACACTCTGCCTCTCCTTGCTTTACACAACGCTGAGCCTGACTGTTCTCAGGAAACAAGCTCTGGAACTCCCTGCCTCAAGAATCTCATTAACTCCTTCCACTACAGGCATTCGTCAGCTTTCCAAAATATTGCTTTCAAATGATTTTATTTACGTGTGCTTTTCTGCAGTCTGATCCTCAGAGTTTTATTTATGATGCTCCTTTTTTAAAAAAGAAATTTCATTTTAGGTGCTGCTACTGTTTCTTGCATTAGGGGGCCCATTGGGGGGGGTGGAATCACAAAATAGTACATAAATAAGCAAGCAAGCTGCTCAGGAAGAGAGAGACTCTAACTCTCTACATTGCCTTTAATTTCTTTCTAATTCTTCCAGGTCAGCCTTTCAAGCTGGACCCCAAAATGGCTCACAAGAAACTGAAAATCTCCAATGATGGGCTTCAAATGGAGAAGGACGAGAGTTCCCTGAAAAAGAGCCACACGCCCGAAAGGTTTAGCGGGACAGGATGTTATGGTGCAGCGAGCAATGTTTTCATTGATAGTGGCTGCCATTACTGGGAGGTGACCGTGGGCTCCTCCACCTGGTGAGTGGTTTTCCTGGAGCTGCGGAGCAGAGCTTTGAAAGATTATCTTTATGGACTGCAAACCCCCAATTTCCCTGACGGACAGCATGTGCCCTGGCAAAACTTGCTGAGGACTGGGAACTGTGGGCCAAAATCCCAACTTTTCCATTCTCTGGGTTCAACTGTATGGAAAAACATGAATGCTGGGGGCCAAACTGTAATATTATAGATAACCTATCATTAGAAGAAGGAATTCCCTAAGTAACAATATCTGGTGGTCACAACAGAAGGGTTTCACACCTCCTGTAGTTTGCAAATGAGTTCGTCTTGTTTTCTGATTGGTCCTGAGGAGAGTCGGCATAGGTTTCATTTGCAAATAGGATGGTCTGCCTGAGTGAGATTGCTGGAAGGCTAATGGGTTTCATCTCCGGATGGTGGACTATCTCTAAGGTGTGGTCTAGCCCTTCAGATGACCTGGTCCTGAGCTTTATACGGCCTTAAAACCGAAGAATCACACCTGGAACGTGGCTGTAGACCCGGATTTATTTCGCTGATTAATGAGGAGGCTCTCTTGTAGGAGTTGGCCACACAGGATCTTTAATTGGGAATAGAGATGAGCATGAACCAGAAGACCGGAGGTTCGTGGTTATTTGTGCTTACCAGTGAACCACAAACTATGACAGATGCCCCGAAAAAAACAAACCGCACAGGCCGCAGGCCTGGCTTCCGTGCAAGGAGCCAGGGCCTGCTGCCTCTCAGGAGGGCAGCGGTGGTGGAGGCGGCAATAGCGGCTTCAAGACAAGGTTGGGAGTTGGCAGGGGGCAGGGGAAGGATAGGCATCCTGTTTTGCTGAAGCAAAAGTAAGCACCAAGGGGAAAGAAGTTCAGTGCTTCGTTACAGCGAAACAGGATCCGCCAACCAGGAACCAGCCGAGTTTGTGTTTCTTTTTTTTTCTGGTTCGTGGTTTGGTTCATGCCCATCTCTACTTGGGAATAAAGTTCAGTCACATGTATGTAGGTTCCCTTTGGAGTTTACAGCAGTGGCACAGACTCTTGCCGGGCCTGGTGCCATGAGCCAGGGCACCACACGGTCAGCGCAGAAGCTTTTCAGATTTCTTTTGTGAGTCGTTTTGCAGGGAGCTGCTCTTTATCCGGAAATGTGCCTCTCACAGTCTGTGAGCCTTTTTCATTCGGTGCCTTTGACTAAAGAGTTTCGGTTCCAAATCAGTGTCAGCAGCAGGAGCTGCAGAAAGCTTGTGTGTTTTCTTGCAGATACGTGAACGATGCGCTGCTCACTCTGTGCTGCAGGGAGAAAGGGTGCAGATAATTGAGTAAAATTACAGCTGCAATTCTCAGTCAGCCTCAGGCATGTGTCAAACAGAAATACATTGATCAGAGCCATGCTGGAGGACGAGCTACTGAAACATTCCCAGGGCCGCCCCCCTTTCCCAATCCGGTTTCTTTTGTCTCCCTCCCTACAAAACTCAGGGTCCACTACAGAGGGGGACATGTACCTGGTAGCTCTGGAGCCCGAATGTCTCTCCAAACCCTGAACGTGCCTCTTCAGTTACATTTTGTGGACTTTTTAACCAACCAAAGTATCATTATGGTGCTGTCGGTCAGGCTTGGTGTGGCCACTGAGTGATGTGCTTGGTTCCTATGCATCCCCAAAGGCTTACTGTGGGTCACCGTACATTTCATTCTTCAGACTTCTAGGAATCTTAAAACTCAACCCTTCTGCTAACATTCCCCGACTTTCAGCTCCTAACAACAGCAATAGCAGCAAAGATCTTTTGGGCTGAAACTCACAGTGCTTTGTGGAGCCTGGGTGGGGTTGTCCAAAAAAGTAACATGTCCAAGTAATGGTAGTGACAGCAGTGACGATGATGATGGAGGCTCACAGCTGTCGTCTCCTGGCTTAGACAGATGTGACCTGATATAAGGCAGTTTTCCTATATTCTGAGCCTAAGGATTTGCATTCCTTTACACCAGAGTTGGGCAGAGTTCAGCCCTCCAGATGTTGTTGGGCTGCAGTCCCCACCATTCCAAAAACTTGATAAGTATTGATAATAATATTAACTGTGCACCGTCACATCAATTTCAACCTACGGTGCCCCTTTTCAGGGTTTTCCAAATACTGTACAGATTACTCAGGAGGGGTTTACCCTTCCCTTCCTCTAGGGGCGCTGTGGGACTGTGCCGCTTGCCCAAGGCTACCCAGGCTGGCTCTTCTCCCTGGGACATGAAACTCCTGGCCCCTGGCTCTGCAGTTGGGTGTTCTGATTCAGTGAGCTATCCAGTTAGCTGTATTAATAGTATTAGTATTTAATAAAAGCTGTCACATTTATAACAAAAGTAATACAAAAAGAAAAACCTTTAAAGACTAGTTTTAGAAGAGGTAGTCTGTCCCAGCATGTCAGACCAAAACGAAACGAAACAAAAATAAAGAAGACGAAGTCCCACTTGCATGTCTGAAGAAGTGGACTTCTTCACGAAAGCTCACATTAAAATACAGCAGTTAGTCTTTAAGATGCCACAATGTTTTTGTCATCTTTATTTTTTGTTTTGTCTCGTTTTTTACCTTAAAGACCAGTAGATTTGTTTCAATGTTGGGGATTCATTGATTCCAATCTACTTCCTCGGATGTTCCTGTTAGATGGATCGCAGACAGCTTCTCTTCTCAATAAAAGAATTTGCAAATCCAGGGATGTTAACGGGAGGATGCTTTGGAGGTCCTTAATTCAGAAGGGTCACCTTAAAGCATATTATTAATAAAAGTTTAGCAAATGTAAAAAAAAAATTGAAGTTGGTTGTCTGCAAAATATATTTTTGTGCATAGATAAAGCAGTTAAGATCTCCCAGTCCAGTGGATGATAGATGGTAAATATTTGTGTTCTTAGTCTTGGAGTATTTTTACTATGTTGTGGTAGGCAGTAGCCAAGGTCACGTAGATTTACTCTCCATTCCTATTTATACATCCTGGTGAAGTAAATTAGGATTAAAGAGAGAAGTTAGGTATAACTACATTACTTGCAGCTCATTTCTTCCAAGCTCTAGGGATTTGAACCTTGGTCTCCTTAGGAAATCCAGCACTTAGCTACCACTCCACGCTGACTAAATTAAATTTGAGTCAGGTTCCGGTTTTTGTCCCCTCTTCCAAATGTTCTCTTGGTTTTTTCCCCCCTCTCTCTCCATCTCCAGGTATGCGATTGGCATTGCCTACAAATCAGCCCCAAAGAATGAGTGGATTGGCAAGAACTCCTCCTCCTGGGTTTTCTCGCGCTGCAACAACAACTTTGTGGTGCGACATAACAACAAGGAGATGCTGGTGGACGTCCATCCGCAGATGAAGCGTCTAGGCGTTCTCCTGGACTACGACAACAACATCCTCTCCTTCTATGACCCGGCCAACTCCCTCCACCTCCATACCTTTGAGATTTCTTTCGTCCTGCCTGTCTGCCCCACGTTCACCATATGGAACAAATCTTTAATGATTGTCTCTGGTCTGCCTGCCCCAGACTTTATAGACTACCCCGAACAGCAAGAATGCAACTGCCGGCCACAGGAGTCCCCGTATGTATCAGGGGTGAAAACCCTTCATTGAGGAGTCAGGGAATTCTCCTTTGCATCCTCAGGAACTTCTGTGCAATGAGACTGGAAGGTGGACCTCTGGATCCTGTAGTGTTTGGCAGCGACTCCCCACGTCTAGCTTGCCGATTGTCCAGAGGAAAACCCACCTTACGTGGCACAACATGTCGAGGAATGAGGATGGATATTTCAAGGACTTTAAAATATATATATTTTATATTTTGGGGGTAGCACTACTGAATTTTCTCTGACAGAGTTGGCATGTCTTGTTTATCTCCTGGTGGGAGAAATAGTGTCGAAGCAGGAAGAGGGGGCGGGGTGGTCCTTCTGAGCTTCCAGAGAGTTGACTAGTGAGTGTTTCCTCCTACTAAGTGAGGAGAGAGACGGTGTGTATGTGTGAATTCTAAGGATACCTAGCAGTTCTCCAGTTCGCCATTTGGCGAGAGCCAAACATAATTGGAAGCCATTATCTTGAAAACACGGGACTGTCTCACGTCATACACAAGGGTTGCTTCTTTTCATATTCTGTAGACTCTGTGAGTGTGAGATGGGTCTCGGCTTTGAAAACATCCTTTACCTTACTTATTCTGGAGGGAAAACCTTAGGAAATGCATATGAGTGCAGAAAACTAAAGAAAAACCTAGCGGTCTTTCCCCTGAAACATCCACGCGTCTCAAATGCTTTTAGACTTGGAAGTCTAGGATAGCCTTGATGTTGACGTACAGTGGTCCTTTTATCTCCTGCAGTTCCCAGCATCCATGGTGCACAGATATTTTGGCATAAATGTCAGAATCTTCACTTTTGTTGAAACAAAAGCCCAAATCACTTCTTTCCTTCAGCGGTTGGACGGAATACTTACAAATGTATAAAAGGACCCACTGTTTTCCCATGCCCTTTATGGCTTTCTTTTCTGGACCATCTTTCATCATTCATGTCTTTTCTCAAGACCTTTGCCTGCTTCTTCTAGAAACCTGACATTTTTCTGCAGCTTTCCTGATAGCTTAGGTTGAGCTCTAAAACATGCAGGCGTTTGGGATGGGGTAGTGGCTGTAGTGATGGGCTCTGCCAGCTCCTTACTGTGGAAGATGGAGAGATGCCATCATGAGCTCGCTCACCCTGGACCTGCAGGAAGATGGATCACTCCCCAGCAGGAAAGCTGTACTTGGGCCATACCATGTTAGAGTGAGGGACACTCATGTAGGCATATGCACAGACACACCCCATCAGGAAGAAGGGTTCTAGCTTGTTCTTCTTAACTTTCTAAACTTCTTCACAAAGGACAATCTGGAGTTGTATGGAAGAACATCTGATTCTCTCCCCACCACCTTGCAATCTGAACAGGTACTTCTAGTGCCAGCTAAGAGGCTGACTGCATGGACTGTTTGGGCCAATGCACTCTTAAATACAGCAATCAGACAACATCTTTCTGGAGCAAATTAGCCTGTCCCCAGAGTGTCCCTACCAGTGCTTCTCTAGCCTCTGTCAAGGGGCTTCTACTTTTTTGGTGCAAGTAGAACTGCTCTGGTTTGGATTGGTTCCAGCGTGTGTGATTGCTGGAACCAACCCAAAGTAAGCCTGCCAGTTTGAATATGCCAATATCATGAAGCAGCTTAGTAAGCAAGCCACTTCACAATATTGGCAAATGAATCACTTCCCCTGCTCACAAGAGGGCAGAGGAAGTCAATTTTTTTTTACTGTATGTAGACGATCGCTGATGCGCTACATCAGTTATTACACAAATTTAACAAATCCATGGTGGTGGATTCGGCTGCAGGTAATGTCTCATCCAGCCCTTTAAGAAAAGGCAAAGAAACGTTTAAAAAAATACTGATGCAGCACATCAGCAATAGTCTATATGCAGTATTAAAAAAAACATTTTTTCCCCCACTTTGCCCTCTGCCAAGCAGGGAAAGTGTTTAATTTGTCAATATCCTGAAGTGGCTCACTTATTAAGCCACTTCAAGATATTGGCAGGATCCATTTCCTTGTTGAACAGTCAGGTTTGATTAGATCATTCTGATCAAGTCTGACCGTTCCCAGGTGACCCACACTAGCTCGTTCCCTGCTGCTAGTATAATAATCGTGTGCCGTCAATTCAGTTCTGACTTATGGCAACCCTTTTTGGCAACACATGCTGGTTCTTCTCCTGAGATACACAGTGGGGAATTGGACTCCCAACCACAGCCAGAGACCTAACTCACTGAGCTCATTGTTAACACATCAAGACATCCCTTTTTTAAAAAACCATGGTGAGATTTCCGATAGGAGCAAATGGCTAGCAATACTGGGATCAGCAGTAGCTCCCCCACCCCAGTATTGTCTGTGCAAAAGCATATTTTGTGTAAAAAAAAAACACCTTGCATTTTGTACAAAATACTAAGGTTGTTTTCTCCCAAAAGACAAGGTGTATTTGCACAATATACAAGCTTTTTGCAAAAGGGTTTTGCACAAAAGCTACTGGCATGATTTTTTTTTCCTGGGAAAGTGGTGAAAATATAGACAAACAAACAAAAACTTTTTTCCTGGTGGAGGGAAACTTGGAAACTCTCACCTGCAGAAGTAAAATAAGTGAACATTTATACCCCTAGTTATAATTTAACAACAACAAAAAATTGGGTTTACAGGATTTTGTTTTTGAAAATGCCATTAAGTGCAGCTTTGACAGATTTGAAGGGAGGACGAGATTCTTTGATAAGGAGTGACCAAGCCTTAGAAAAGCTTCCTCTTCGGGATTACAAGTCCAGAGTCAGTGTCCATGCTGGTCGGAGGATGCTTGACATTATAGTCTTCCTAAGTAAATTTTCCAAGCCTTGACTGATGTACCATTAGATCTGATGTTGAAAGTATAGCTACAGAAAGTGTCACATACAGCTCTAGATTGTCATCGTGAAAGGATGTGGTGCTTACTTGAGAAAGGGGGGGGTGTTTTACAACAGAGGTGAGACATATTAGGCCCTGCAGATATTTTGGATGGTCAACCGACAGAGACCCCAAGCCAGCAAGGCCAGTGTTACAGGGTGGTGGGAGTTGTTGTGTAAAACCCCTGGAGGGCCAAAGATTCCCCAACCCATCTTCCACTTGGCAGGGCTGCTGCAGGTGTCTCAGATGGTGCTGTGAAGTCCGAGACGGTGCCCTAGTCTCACCTTTCATGACTTAGCTCTATGCTGCCTGTCCTTCCTCCGTTGCTGTCAGAGCAGCTCCCATTTCCACCATCAGCTGCTTGCTTGGGGCCCCTATTTGTTCACGGGCTGTCCTCCCACTTCCTTTGCCTGTCACATCAATGCAGCGCACGCCACGACTCTCAGGCCTCACCTCGCCCTCCACAGTTGTGAAAGAGTTCAAGCGCCTTCGGGCCTCCGCTTATTCCAGCTGACGTAAACGGGGGAAATGTGTTCCAGAGCAGTCAGCCAGCTGGGGGCTGCCACTAGGGTGAATGATGCTTTTTCATCAACTTAGAATTGCTTGTGCTAATAGCAGGAAGGTGATGATAGCTTCTCACAGGGGCAGTGGATCAGAAGAAAACCTAAACCTTTTCCCCCAGTGTTATTATTCCTCTCCCTCTTTTTTATGCACTGTAGCAGTTTCAGAAGCAGGCAGTTTTCCATGGAAGCACAGTAGACCCCTGCAGCTGGAGGCAAATGACACCTCCTTTTGTCACCGGCTGGAAAATTCTCTCTCTGTCCATATCAGCATCTTGGGGAAGGAACCACTGGTGAGAAGGAACAAACTGGATATCTGAGATAACATGGGCTGTTGCCTTCCTCTGTAGCCAGATAAGGTACAGATAAATTGTCGCTTGTTTCTGTGTCCGCTTCTGTTTCTCTCCTGATCCTTTCCCGTCCACCCTGGCCCAGCCACAAAATCACAGCTCAGATGCCTTGCTGGCTAGGGTTGCAGAAGAGTCGTTGCCTCATTCCCTGACCCCTTAAGCAGCACTAATCAGAACTGCTTTGTGAGCCATGCAGTGTTCATTCATTAGCCCAGCCTGACTCCAGGGAGCCAGTTGTGCCAGTAACCCAGTCATAGAATCATAGCTGGTGGGAATTCTGGAACTAGGAGTCCTATACCTCTGGCAGACACCAGGTTGAGGAGGGATGAATTTGCTCTTTGAGCACAAGGGCCGTTTAGGGTGAGGCTTACTGGGTTTATGTTGATCATGGTAGCACTGATGAACATTATCCCCCGCTGAAAGTAAGAGGCAACAGCTGGCGATAGCTGGATGGTTGCGCTTGCAGCTGGGATCCACTTACTGCTCAATGCTTGTTTCATTGCTGGGGTGCAAGCTGCTCTCGTGTTCCGTCCATGGTACAGAGCTACCCATATTAGAGCTCTCCTACAGTTGAACACTGCGGTCCGGTTTACTGAACATAATTTCTGCTGCTGCTTTGCCTTTAAACTCTGTCCTAAACAACCAGACTACAAGTTACATTCCTCCATCAGGAAGGCTGCAGCTGTGCTTTACTACAGCTCCCATCATTTCCAGAGAACATATCCCATGCTTGCTGGGGATTATGAAAATGTCAGTGTCAACGTAAATGGAGGACACCCATGTAAGGGAAACAACATTGTCTGATTCAGGTCTTAGACCATTTTCCTACAGTTATCTCTCTACTTGCTGGTGTGTATTCCCCTTAATATGGAAGCCTCCAAGAAAGGAAACTCCCTGTGTAAAAATGGGCAGAAACCAGCAATTCATGTCGGTTCGGGGTGTGTGGTTTTTTTTGGCTGAATAGGTATTCAGCACTTCCCATCCCTGCCTCCTTTGGGCACTGTCTCAGAATGGGCACCTGCCAGAGGAGGCAGGGTTGGGAAGCGCCAAACACGTGTTCGGCAAAAAAAAAAAACCCAGTACGAACCTCTGGTTCAGTGGTTCATGCCCATCTCTGTGCTCCTGTGCATGGATAGAGCCTGTGTCTCAGAAATCCCCAAAACAAGGGTGGACAGTGCCTCTATTAAAATATTAAAAGGCAAACTTTTAAAACCAATGGAGCACTTCATCAGAGTAGGTACTGACTAAGAATCCTGCTGGACCTGAAAATTCCCCTGTTTACAATATTTTAGTGTTCCAATGATAGTATTACTCACCCTTGTTTCTAGAATGTGTACGAGGAGCATATAGCTTTTTTTCTTTTGTGTCTTAGAAAGAGGGTCCTGTGAGCCAGCTGGTGTTTACATAGAAACTCTTCCATGTTATGTTACACTTCCATGTGCCAAAGAAAATTGTACATTAATGGAAATGACTCTCTCTCTCACACACACACACACACACACACACACATCCCAGAGATCAAGTAATTGGCAGCCCAGTCTTTATTGCACGATTCATTTGGTGGAAACAGTCCAGCGTTAGATGTGAGACTTTGACACTCTCACCCAATTAAGTTCTCAGCATTCCTGCAGTCATAAGATGACAGCACTTCCTGTGTCTTCCTGTCTATTTTGGTGGGATCAAGCTGGGGAAAGCGCTTGGAATCTTAAAGCTGAAACATCTGTGGAGCTCCCTTTCTCAGGATAGATGTATTGGCTCTACACGACCCCCCTCCAATGCCATGCCTGACTACTTGTATCATATTAGCTGCATTGTATCTGATTTGGGGGATGTGGTGAAATTTTGGTTATGTGAAACCTGTCAGATTTTCTTTTTCTATGTAATATAATCAGGGTTTTGCAATGTCAATGTGTATATATAAATATAAATATATATATATATATACATAAAAATATAATATATATGTATACATTCCAGATGTGTCTTTGTGTGAAGCCAAACAACTGATAGCTGGCTAAGCCATGCGGTCGTTGTTCTGCACAGTTTTCCTCTGCGTTATGTCAGAGGTCATCCATCTCCCAAGACCAGACAGTGTCAAAAGTGAACCTTACTGCCTTCTTCCTTAGGCAGTAAGTTCTCAACCTTTTTTGAGATCCCATATGGTTGCGCTTTTTGCACTTCTTCTCCCAGCCTCCATTTAGGTGGGATCATGGAGGTAACCAAGGATGGGCAGGAACAGGAGCTCACTGGTGCGGCAGCTATTTGCATGGAGACGGTCCCGGGTCAGTCCAATGGTAAGCTTCAGATAGCAGGTGATGGAAGAGACCGTGTTCTACCTGAGATCTTGTAGAGCTCCTGCCAGTTACAGTAGGTAGTAGTGGGCTAGATCCTAGTCCTAGGGACTGTGGGAGTTGTAGTCCAGAACATTGGGGGCAACAAAGACTCTCCCTTGGCTAGCACAGCCCCTCTAACCAAAACCCCACCCACACAGGGAAGCTCTACATGCATGCGTTGTTATCCACCTAAAGATGCTTCTGATGTACTTGCAGGGGCATGGTGATTGAGTTCACATAACCTCCACACATTATTTTTCATGGCAGACACTGTTAGGCTCCACTAAAGATTCCATTGTCTTCTCTAGCCAGTGGTTTGAGCAGGGGGGCAGGACATGAGGCAGTCAACAGGAGTTGTGGCTACACTGATTCAGGACCTTGGACAGTGCTTCCCTAGCTTCATTCAGGACCACCGAAAGCAACTCACCAAGAGCAAGACAAAGCATGTGCCCCAGCGCTGGCCAGATGCAAGGGAGAAGGTTTTATAGCTGGGACAGAAGTGTCTTTCTGGAAATTACACACACACACACACACACACCCTGGTTGTTAAAAAGAACTTTTGCTCTTCAGTTCGACAAATGCCAATCTGACAGCCATGTCAGAATTAAGAAAAGCAGGCAGTCCCAGCCTCATAGTGTGGATGGTTCTTTCCAAAACATCCACGCTTTGTTTGGACATTGGCTGTCCTAGCAAACCCCTCACCCTCTGTCCATGCTCCCCTCCTCTCGAGCAGTGAGTCTTTGGCTGCTGGAGAAGGGAAAGTGGCACCTGTACCATCATGGGGAAATGAAGTGCTTGGATGCAGCTTGAGCCTGGTTGAACATAAGTCTGTAAAATATTTATAAGCCAGAGAACATATGGTGCAAAGCAACACTGTAAAATTAAATACTTCTTTTTTTTTTCTTCCTTCACCCGGGGCTCTCTTTTGCTATGAAACATTCATCTCCGAGACAGAGCAAAGGATTAGTACAGCAGCTGCTCTTTTTGGGAGGAATCCATAGCTTTTTCAAAGGCTTCGTGTAGGACTAAGCTCAAAATGAGCGCAATGGTGGTCTGGAGCCCCCATTTTTATCTTGGGAATGGAAGCGGAGGGAGACATTTCAGTCTTGCCAGTGTTGCTGGGAGGGGATAGGAAAGGAATGACACAGGCTGTGGATGGAATATTTATCAATCTTCTCCAAAGCTGTCTTCCTACAAATCAAGAGGTAGCACAGTGGTTCATTTCCTTTGACTTTGCAGCCCTTCCCTCTTCCTCTGTTCAAAAGACCCTCTTTCCATCCAAGAGCTCAGTTCAATTTCACAGAGGTTCTAGCTTCAGGCACCCATCGTTGTAAACAGTGTCATTAAGAATATAATAATTATGCACTGTCAGTTCTGACTTTTGGCGAACCTTCCCAAGGTTTCCTAGGAATAAAGTATTCAGATATGGTTTACAAGTCCCTTCTAGAAATTGTGCACCTTGCCCAAGACTGCCAAAGCTGGCTGTTCTTTTGGGAGGCATAGTGGAAAACTGAACTCCCATCCTAACTCACTGAGCTATCCAGCCAGCTAATCAGTATCATTATACTGACAGAAGTCACCAGCTTAATTTGGGGAAGGGTTATAGTGAAGTCTATACTTTTCATGTAGAACACATCTGTCAAACTCAAGGCCCGCGGGCCGAATCCTGCCTGCTGGGCCATTTCATATGGCTCTCACAGTGTTGCCTGCTACTGTACAGTATACAATACGCAGGCGCTTACTCGGTCACCCATAATGCTCCACAAAGATGCTGGGCATCCGCCCAGCGGAACTTTTAATCCCAGCATTCCAAGCGGCGAAGAGTCAGAAAGTGATGATTGAATGAGGAGGATTATATTTAATCTTACAGATACAACCGGCCCTTTGAGGGCAACCATAATGCCGATGTGGCCCAAGATAAAATTGAGTTTTCCACCTCTGAAGGTTGAAGATTCGGTCCTTAGCATCTCCAGGAACAGCTGCAAACAAACAAACAAACAAAAACCAGCTCAAACCCTAGAGATCCAGGCCTGCCGGGCTGAGTCAACAAAACTGAGCTAGATCATTCAGCATTCAGATTCAAGGGTTTCTCATGCTCCCATCTATGGGATGGGAGTTTTGTTCACTTCCTTACCAAAAAAAAAAAAAAAAGCCATAACAAATTTGCAAAGTTCTTCAAAACAAGACAGAAGGAAATGAGATTGGAAACTTGGAAATGGGAGAAAGCAAAATTATTTCCACACTGAGGGCCACACTGAGCTAGTTCTGCCCAGGCCGAGGAAATTTTTCTTTTCAAACAACATTTCCCAGAATCCTTCTGCCAGCATTCGTGTCCATGCTGGCCAGGGGATTCTGGGAACTGTAGGCAAAAAAAAAAAAATAAAAAAAAAAAAAAAAGGAAGGAAGCCTATCCAAATCCAGAGCATCTTCATTATAACCGTCCCTGGGCTGCTAATTAAGTACTCTCTGCTTCAGCTTTGGAAGCAGCTTCTCAGCAACGCGCTTACCCTTCTTTGGCAAGCTCTGTGCTCAAGGCAGCCCCGCCATCCCGCATGAATGATTCAGCTCCTGCAATCTGTCCAGGTTCAGCTCTGGGATCAGAGTGCCTGTTCTTGTCATGCCTTTGACATCCTAAAACAACACGTCTTCGCAATTAGCAGCCGTTGTGCTGTGCCAAAGGCCCAGTAGGTCACGACTCTCCAGCGACCGTATTGCGGTATATCAGAAAACGGCCTCTGTGGCTTATGAGCAGCACCTGGTGCATCTTGGATGCAGGCAAAATGTCAAATGACTGGTGTGGTGAAACAGCACACGGATGGCGTCAGCTGTGGAGAAAAGGCTTGGCTTTCATTAGCACTTGGGTTCAGTTCCTCCTGATCTCTCTACTGAAAATGGGGTGTGTGTTTTTTTGTCTTTTTCCAACTTAAAGGCTCCATTCCAGAAGTGGGTGGGGCTACAGACAGTGGGCAAGGCCAAATGTCATTCTGACTCATTCAAATATTTACCCACCAAGCACGTGAAGTACACCTCAGCTCTACAACAAGCAGAGTAAGCATTTGCTTTAGACAGGGTTTGCAAAAAAGCAGTGCCGCTTATATACCATCCCATAGCACTAAAAGCACTCTCTGGGTAGGTTTCAATGTAATTATGCAGGCTACACATTGCCCCCTCCCAGCTTTGGGTACTCAATTTAGTAACCTCAGCAGGATGGAAGGCTGAGTGAATCTCGAGCTGGCTACCTAGGACTGAACCTGGGTTGTGAGCAGAGTTTTGGCTGCAATACTGCAGTTTAGCCACTGTGCAAATTTTCTGGTGTACAAATACCACAGTTCTCCGTTCCAAGAGTTCTGCCTACCTGACAACCACCTAAATGTGATGCACCTGGGAGAAAAGGCCTAAATTGGAAGGCTTTGAGGCTCAGCTGGGGTTAGTTCTGCCCAAGCTTCCTTTTTCCTGCCCCTGTGCTAGCTGGGAGCTTTCTTTCTGAACAGGAAGCTTAGGGAGAGCAAGGTCTCAAAGCCTTCCAGTTTAGGCCTTTCCCCCTAGGTGCCTCATGTTTAGGTGTTTGTAAGGCCAGTGGAACTCCAGGATGGATAATGATGATATTTATAGTCCAGAAAATAAAATTAAAAAACCACATCCCACCCACCTGAAAAGCTCAGCCCCATGCAGGTGCTGTCTTCAAAGCTAAACTCATGGGTCTTTGTTGTAAAGAACCACATGACTTACCACTATTCACATCCAAATTGTACTGTTATGGACTAGAACTTCCTGACTAAGTGTGTGGGAGAGTAGGGTTCCTCCCAGTTCTGCTCAGAGAGGCAGTTCTGTAAGAAAGCAAGTAAAAAGAAGAAGATGTAGGTTGGCAGGCAGCAGAAGCAGCAGAGTGCAGTGCCAACATCACTGAAGAGTTGGCAGTGGGGCCAAGGAAGCTGCACCACAATTGCCCCTCACGTCAGCAGTGCATTCAGGCTGCATGGACCCCAAGAGGGGCTGAGAGATGGGTGAGTAGCTGCCTGGGGTCTCAAACACGGGAGAGCGGAGGAAGGGTATCTGGATGGCCTTCAAAAATGCATTATAAAATAATCCATGGCCATAGTGTTAACCTCCAATGCCCAGAATAAAATTCAACAAAAACTATGTTTTCTGGAGCGGGCAGGGGGGAAAAACCCATATACAAAAGCTACAAAGTCATGGTTTCCACAGTGAGACAAGTTCTTACATCGTGTGTGTGGTGGTGCGGAAATGCCAATAGCGTAAATGATGAAGAAGTACAATGCAGAGACTAAATGCTCTCCCTGGAACAGCCCTTCATATGCTTAAATAGGCTCTTAGCTCTCATTACTGACTGGAGGCAGCAGAAGAAGAAGCAGCTGCTGACCCATTGGGGCAGAGGTTGCCTCACCCGGACTTAAAAGATTTCCAGCAGCAAAGCCAGGATCCTCTAAAAAGGCTCATTGTCTGATGGCTGAGAGTCTTGAAGCAACTCCATGCATTTTCAAGTCTATCTGGAGGATCTTTAGCGCTAAGCTAGTGAGAAGGATGTGGCCCTGGCCCTCTCCGACCTGGGAAGGTCTCAGGCAGAGAAGTAGCACCAGACGGTGGAAATGTTACTCTCCTCTCTCACAGCTCCCAGTATGGTGGCCTCTGGGAGTTGTAACCGAAGACAGGCGCCCATGAAACATCCAGGAGAGCTGTCCTCAGACCAACAGAGCCCACCGTTTCCCCCCAAAGTGGCTCACCCGGTGTCTCTAAAAAGCCCACAAGTGCAACATAGGGTCTTCTTTGCCTCCCTGCTTTGAAACATCTTTCCACATGGCTTGTTCCACTGGCCTCCCAAGATGCCCCCCACCATGCTCCTCTTTTTGCGGGCTGGAAAATTCTAAGAACGGTGGTCCAAAACAATAAATTAAACCAAAAAAAAAAAAAAAAAAAAGCAACAGCAGCAGTGATGATAGCAAGTTACCTCAGCTGGCCTTAAAGGAATGACAGGAAGTACAGTACATGTTTTTCCCATTAGGGATCTTTGCAGGACTTTTCAAAGGGTTGGAGATTTGTGTGGTGGTGCCCTTGCTCTTTAATTCACATTTCTGAAACCGGTACTTCAGTGCTTCTAGCTGCAGGACAAGAGTCCCTTGAGAGACACAATCCCCAGCAACCACCCAACCAGATGACCCAGCTTGACAGCAGGAAGAAGCCGGGCTGATTCTCGTTCACAGCGATGAGACCTCACCCGAGGTACAAGTGGGCTACCAAACGCCCCACCAGCCGAAGGAGCAGGACCTGTCTTGCAAAACCAAGAGGAATTGTAATTGTAATTAAATTGCCATTAGATGGGTAGCAGATTGTTTGGCAGCTGACAGTGAGTGAAAATGTTCCGTTCTGTCATGTTTTATCAGCATGTAGAACCATTTGCAAGTTGGTGTAATTACAGCCCTAATTGCCACTGTGATTAGGGGGCCCTGCAGCTGTTCATCAAATGCACCAGCACCTTCTACCAGCAGGCTGTGAGGGGAATATTTACTTGATGTAATCACATACAAGGTGAGGGCAATGGGAGTCAAGCTGAAAAGCCATCTTTGTTTTTGGTTTAAAGAGCAGCCGGGTTTTTTGACAGAACACTTTCCAGAGGTTCTTGGAAATGTCTCGGCAAGGTAGGAGCCACACAACCAGTGCTGGTTCTAGGAAAGGATAGGGCCAGATACTTTATTTTATTTTATTTAAAATATTTTTTTTATCCTGTCTTCTTAAAAAGGACACAAGGTGGCTTACATCATTAAAATATTTAAAGCTAAAAACAGTGAGCATACAAATAACTAAAAAGGATCAAAGAAATAGCACACTAAGAAACGGTAAACAAAAGCAACATCAAAAACACATTCAAAGCAGTAAGGTATAATCATCCATTTTTTTAAAAACCCACTCAAGGTATAATCATCCATTTTTTAAAAAACCCACTCAAGCGGCCAGTTGCTGAGAGAAAGCCTGCCTGAACAGAAAGGTCTTCACCTGCTTGCGGAAGGATAGCAAAGGTGGGGCCAGCCTGGCCTCCAGTGGGAGGGAGTTCCAAAGTCTGGGAGCGGCCACAGAGAAGGCTCTCTCCTGTGTCCCCATCAGATGCACCCGTGAAGGTGGTGGGACTGAGAGAAAGGCCTCCCCTGATGATCTTAGTGCCCGGGCAGGCTCATAATTGGAGATATGGTCTTTGAGATAGCTTGGACCTCAGCCATTTAGGGCTTTACAGGTCAGAACCAGCACTTTGAATTGTGCTCAGAAACAGTATGTAAGCTACAGATTGTGAAGGGCTTCTAAACACAGACAAACTAATTAAGAAATTACTGGCCAGAGTCTTGTTACTTATGTACAGAGGGGTTAAGTCAAAAGGCATAAACTGCAATGGCAAATTGCTACTATTTAAGAAACTGAGGCTCATGTTTCTCGTTGTCTTCCAAGGAATACAGACATTGACCTTAACTGGTGGCCATTTGCCTCTGCGATTAATGCTATTTGATTTACCCTGGAAAGCAGTACCTTTCAAATTTTCATGACTGGCTAAAAAATAAGCAAGGAAAGCAAATTTTAAAACAGGCGTTCTTGTTCTGACATGACGAATATCTACACAAAGTCATTGTCACAAATCGGTGCAAAAATGACTAATCTATATTGAGCTTTCGGTAGGCTAAGTGCCCAGACTTGGTTCCAGTTGTTTGGTTTTTGTTGACGATGCCAGCCTTCTTCCAGAAAAGCTCAAAGAGGTAGCAGGTCCATGATTATTAGCCTGCAGGATAGAGATGTTTTTGCTTTTTCATGGAGTTACCTGCCAGATATATTTGGAATTATGTTGGGAATATTAAAAAGAAGAAGAAGAAGTCATTAATGACAGGCCTTGATCAAAGTACGCTGGTGGTAGAAGCAACATATTTGGGATGCAGGAATGCTACTGTCGACCTTGGGGATGTGCATGACACAGAGAATGCAGAAAGACTTTGACGTATTATTGAGTAGGCGATAGACCATCCAGATGCTTCCAGCTTCTAGCCTGTAGGCTTTTGCAGAGGAGGGGGAGAGACATGAGCAACCGATATTCTGACTTTGTTCCCAATAGTAGTCAAAGGTATCATTCCATTGCAATACACACAACCCTTTTGTTACCGGTCAATTCGGGTTCACTAATTTTCCGGCGAGGACACAGGCTAAGACGGACGCATGCGACTCCCCCTCTATCACTTTCAATGTACAAAATATAGACCACCGTAGCTCATTAAGCACATGTGACTGAATGTGATTTTGGAACCTTCGCAGGATTGAACCTGGTTGGTACTTGGATGGGAAATTTTGAGAGAAGAAACAGAGCTCAGCTCTAAGATCCGTTCAGTTGTGAGGATGACAAGGTGTTTTGGGGAAATGGGCACACAAAACAGTGAACGTATTTTTAAAGGCAAACAGTTAAAATGTGTAAGTGAGAAACTATGTGTAAACATATTTTAGACGGTGGAGGAAATGTACGGGGAAAGTAAAAAGCCTAAAGGAGTGGGCACCTCAATAACAACGCAGCATGTGTACACAAATTTCTAATGAGGGAGGGAGCACCCCTAGGTCTTGTCACCCAAGTGCAAAAGAAGGGCAGGAGGGGGGAAGCATGTCTATTGTCCTTATGGCCTCCTCGTGGGGTTCCCAGGAGAACGTCTTGTGCACTTAGGAAACCGGATCTCGGGGCACCAGTGAAGCTTAGGTTTGATCTAGAGATATGAAGATTTGTCTCACTTGCTCAAGAGGTGTGAAGAGGGTACGTTCTTTGAGACTGTCAAACCCAATGCATTTCTGTTCCTAATTGGATCTATAATATTAACTGTGTTCCATTCCTAGTTTGTTTACTATCAAAATACCGTAGGTGCACCTTTATCGCCGATGTTAACTTTAAGAATCGATTTAACCAACTAGGGAAGTGGCCTAAATTCTGCAGAATCTAGGATTCTCATCAATTTCAAACACGTCCTTGGATCTATAACTCTCCTTCAGGGGAACATTTTTAATAGCAGATGTAGAAATTGATGGTAGGGCAGGGCTGCCTGTCCATTGTGGATTATTTTTTTTGGAAGTTGCCTTGCCATCTCTCATTTAAAATTTCAGCCAGTTGTTTACCATACACCAATTGTGAGGTGATGAAGGAGCCTTGTAAACAAATCAAGAAATAATCCAGCTATTGTCTCAGGTCTTAAACTACTTTAACACAGATGCATAAATATATTTTGTATTTCACAGGTCTCCACTGTAACACCACGCTGCCTGAAATTATGTATGTTCCAATATTTTGTATGTGCCTCAGAAGGTTACATCTAATGTATTAAACGGGTGGGTGGGATGAAGGTTAAGAAACATAAGACAGAACCAGGACACATCTGAGGAAAGCCATGGGATTGGGGGGGGGGGTTGTACAAGAAGTAATTAAATGTTCTGGGAACACCCTCTCTCACAGTGTTTGCCTCGAAAGCAAGGGTGATCAACCTGGAAGCCTGTGTAAGAACTTAATTAAGCCAAGTCAAGGAAAGGTGCTAATTGCCCAAATAGCAAGCTGCAAAATACATGGCTCACTTAATTGGAAAAGGAATTACTCATAATACAAAAGACATGACTCAATTATCACAGGACACTGTACTGTGTGCTAATGATGCTGTCGCCAATATTCTTCCATCATGCGTTTGATTCTAGAAACACTGGAGGTCATGACTGAAACTCCAGGAAGGCCGCTGTCATGTTCAGAGAGAGTCGCATTGTTCTGAGGTCTTCGGGTGGGCCTAGATGGGCTGTGTTGTCACGGTGACACGTCAGTGAAGTAGGATTGTGCAGCGAGAAGGGCCTTGTGCAGTGCTGGCCTAGAAAATACCAGCGATCTGCTGCAGGGGTCCTGCCCATGAACTTCTTTCCCCATGCAGCTGCCCTGTGCCATTTCCCAGTAGAACTGGGCTCCTCTTAACTGGCCAAATGCCTATTTTGAAGACTAGCGCGAGGCCATTCCTGCATGCCTCCTTTCTCAGGACTGGGCTTGCACTACCCCACCCAGAGAGTACTCTGCCCAAGGGCTTTTCTCATCAGCCTTCTGTGGCAGCTGCTTGTGGGGCAGGCTGAGAGGGTTGAGCAGGGCAGTTCAGGGATCCGTAGCCAGCCCACCTAGGCTCCGCTAAGACCGCGTTCCTCGTGGGTTGCGCCCAAGATTCATTAGCCCAAGAAGAGGCCATATGGAATTTTTGCCATAACAAGAAATCCACCTACTAACAAAAACTTCTCTGAGCATGTGCAGTAGGCACGACAAATGTTTTCCTGAGGACCACACAACTTCAGCCAAAGGCTGTTGGGCAGAGGTACAGCAGATGGGTGGAGAGGGAACTAGCCTTTTGGGGGGAAAGGTATGAGCAGGGTTTTGCTGCAAAGCAGGTCATGCAAGGAGATTTATTCCTGCATGCCCTATTTTCAGTGGCATCACTAATAATGTCATCAGACATTGTGTAGTTTCAGCATAGAGACCAGTGCTTTCTGTCTTTTCTTGCTCTCACACTTCCTCAGGGCAACTCCTCTGGGTGAAATGTAGTACTATAATAACCTGTCGATCCCTGTTTGAGAGTCTGAAGGCCTTTCCTCTCCGTTATATCTTAGCAGAATGTGTAGAAGACATGATTTTTAAGAGCACGTTTTCTTCCATGTCTTAACCTTCCCTACCTGTCTGGTATTTTGGTTATATCTTGACCGATGAAGATCTCAAAAGTTTGCAGGCATTTGTATGCCTTCGGGGCTCTGTTTGCATTGGAGCAATGTGGAAATTCATGCCCTGCCCACATGCATGGTCCTGAAGACCTGGTGTCATAGAATCCCAAATGTTTGCCTACCTTTGTGAAGAGACTGAGAACTTGAGGTGTATGAAATACAGAATTCAGTTGCTGGACTCTTCTAGGCTTCTGTGGTCCTGGGAAGCTGACCTCCCAGGCGGAGCTCAGTGTGGAAACAGAGAGTTCACACCTTCGACTCATCTCCTACTATTGAGGAGAACAATGTTTTGCTCCCCTGCTGCTTGGGGACTTAGCCTGATTTGCAAGGAGAATCTGTGTCCTTTTGTTGTGTCTTATCAAGCTGTGCCAGAGGATGCACTCTGTGTATGCCCCAGAACTACACCATCTCTCTCCTAAGGTATGAGTATTATATAGAATAGTATAGCTTTTACTATTTTCTGTTGTGTTTTCTTCTTGAATGCTTGAATGTCCGTCTCCACTTTGCTTCTGTATTTTGAAAAAAAAAGTTTCTTATAACCAGTTGGAACTTATAATCTTTTATTCCTTTTAATTGTTTTTTTTTAATTCCCCACCTCCCTTTGATTAAACTACAAAAATCCTTTCTTGCAGCTATCTGGATTTTGAAAGGAGAAGGTTTCCGGTACTGAAACCAGTCCTTGTCTCAACCAGCTACTGGGATTTTTGCAGTATTTGTGTGTGGGAGCAGTGGCACCTACTTTGCAAGGTTGGTGCACTGGTTCTCAGTGCCTAGTCTTGGGAATTTATTTTTTGTGTTAAACTCCTTGGAGCACCTCCACATCTGGGAGACTAGGCAGGTGTTGGGAGTGAGACAGTTGTACTCAAATTTCCAGGATGAGCAAACTTCCAGGTGTGTCTGAGTGACTATAAGATTTCACTGAAACAATTTCTATATGGATTTTGGAAGTAAGCAGTTCAATGTAACATAGTTACCTATAGGATATTTCAGTTGACTGGATAACTTAGTGAGTTAGATTTCTGGCTGCAGAGATTGGGAGTTCGATTCCCCCCTGTGCCTCCTGTGAGTCGATCCAGCCTGGGTGGCCTTGGGCCAGCTGCGCAGTTCCAGGGCGCCCCTAGAGAAATGAAATGGGAAACCACTTCTAGGTATTCTCTACGTACTTGGAAAACCATGAAAAGAGTTGCCATAAGTCAGAATTGACTTGACAACATATTTTTTGTTGTTGTTGCATGTTTAAGGTGGCCACTAATATCAACAGTATGTACCTAAATACACTAAAAGTAATGTAACAGTGCCTACAAGATCATTTGCAGGTGTAACTAGTAATGTTTTACAGTTATTTCAAAAGTTACTTTAAGAGGGCATGTTCAGAGTCATTTTGACATAGATTTTTGTCTTATTGATCCTCAGTGGCAAGGGACGCGTTGCTTGGTTTTGTCTTCTTCATTTCTGTAAATCTTCCCAGCACAAATACATGAGCATTTCCTTGCATTTGTCCCGCCTGCTGGTAACTGCGGTGCAACATTTTCCCAATGCAATAGCAACAGCTTAAAAAACAAAGGAGATGAAGAAAGATTCAGGGACTAGAACAGTAGATTATTGGTAGTTATTATGTTTAAAGGTACAGTATTCATTTTACAATAGGTGTACGAATCCAGTCATTATCAACATGAATCCCGCACAGGATTTCAGCCATTCAAATGTTCATTAAAAAGCCATTCCCTCCTAGAAGGGTTATCTGTGTTGTTGTTGTTGTTTGTTTTTTTGAAAACAGTTACAGCCCTTTCCTCAGTCTAAAACTCTCTAAGGGATCACGGTGTGTGTGTGTGTGTGTGTGTATTATTTGTTCTGCGTTGATCTGATCCCCCCCCCCCCCTGTATTATTTGCTTCATGGATTTCATTTTCTTATGCAAGTGTCACTTTGCTATGTAGTAGAAGAGATGACAGAGAGGAGACCTGGA
Organism: Intellagama lesueurii; assembly: GCA_037013535.1. Lineage (NCBI taxonomy): Eukaryota > Metazoa > Chordata > Lepidosauria > Squamata > Agamidae > Intellagama > Intellagama lesueurii. Next base: position 21,642,083 of record JBAJHW010000010.1, on the reverse strand, counting down.
AACCTGGTAAGTGCTTTCCCTTTGTGGCCATCAACAATGATGACTGGAGTATCTGTTCCCTTCCAGCTCTGCATTTCTAAGATGATGGTGATGATCTATCAAATGTTAGGCTGTTCAACATAGAGCATCCCCCTAACCAGAGGAACGAATGGTTTATTTTTGATCTACACCTCCCAGAATCAGAATCATCATAATTTTTAATTATTATTATTATTATAGTTTGATGGCTTTTTGATTGTATCATTTATTGTGTGTCTAATTTTGCTTGTTTTAACGTTGTGAGCCACCTTGAGTCCCCTCACCAGGAGAAAGGCTGCCTACAAACGACACTCAACGAATAAGAACAAATCAATAAACAAGAATCATCATGCCAGCGCCCCCCGGGGCTCTTCCAGCAAGAGCCGTCAGGTGTGGCTAACTTTTGAGGTGCTTAGGCGCTTCTCCTCCACCCTCCTTTCCCTTCTGCCTGCAAAAGTTGGCGAGGAAAGAGATGCAAGGCTTAATCACAGAGGAAGAAGGCGCTTCTGTTTCCCCTTCATTGCCTTCGCTGGGTTGAGGTTAATTAGATAATTACTCACGTTGCCAGCTTGTCAGGCGCTAACAACGGGCCTGATTGCCCATGATGAAAGCGGGGCTTCTGTCGTTGTGTCTTCTTTCCCAGACCCCTTGTTTGGGACGGTGCCATGAGGAGCGGATCTGAGCCCTTTTGTTATGCAGATGGTGGTGCTGCTTTCCCACAGTGGAGAGCCGGGTGGTGAACACACGAGCAGGGGATGAATGATCACCAGATGAAGCTGGTTATCATTGACGGCCGGTTTTGGTTTTCTCTCTCTCTCTCTCTCTCTCTTTGCCTGCTTTTCATCCTGACCAGCTAACTGCATGATTCAATTAGGATCCCTTTGGCAGCCGGACCTCGGAAGAATATCTGAGGTGCTTGGGAATTCTGCTCTCGTTCTTCTCCTCTCTCCCACCTAGATAGCCCCCCCTGCGCCCACCTTGGCAGACTCTATGAGCATCTGTGGGAAGGGCTGCTTGACAAACTCTGTTACAAGGACCCCCGTCTGACCTGCAGGCTTTTCCAAGCTGATCTCCTCCAGAGAGTCAGGTCTGCTCTTCCAAACCAGCTCTGACTACTTGTCCAGGCTGGATGAGGTGATGGGGTTTGTAGTGTCCCTCATCTGGATGAGACCAGGCTGGGCTGCATGATCAGGCCAGGATCAAACAGCAACAGGATGAGGAACTCTGCTTTCTGGCATTTGTTCAGCTTTCGAGGACCTTGTGTGTTCTTTTAAAACTGCATTTATCATTCCTCCTGTATCTTTGAGGCATGGCTTGACAGGAGGTTCATTCCTACTTCATGTGACCGCGGTGAGCAGTGTCCCGTGGGTGGAAGGCTGCCTTGCCAGCCAGAGACACCAATTCTGTCCAATAAAGCAGTGTGTTCTTCCAGATTCCTTTTGTGACCATTTTGATTTTAAAACTAGGTGTTGAAAGGGTCACGCATCTTGTGTTAGTGCAATGGGGCTTCTAGGAGTGCAATTCAGGTCTAAAGCAAGAGGCATGCCTTCTGCCTATCTTGGTTTTCAAAGGGAAAAGTGGCTTTCTGTGTAGGTGCCATCAAAATTCAGCAGCATGGCAGTAATTCGTGAGGAGAATTATGGACTTGGAGGGGCCTTTCTGTGTCACACGTGGCATTTATAATGTAAGATAATAAGATATAAGAACCATTTTCTTTTAAGACTGCAGTTCTCAGTGTCCCTCTGGCAACATGTTCACTGTTGAGGCCACCTGTGGTCTCCTGGGAGTTGTAGGCTTTTAAAAAAGTACACGTAGATCTGGGCACTGGGCTAACTGCTAATCAGCTACCACTGTGCTACATTTCCACAAATTAGAAACAGCAACTCCAAGTATTCACATAATGCTGATCATGCAAGCAAATGTTTTAGCTGTCTTTGCCACTGAATATTAATTTCTGGTGAAATTTGCCTTACCTGTGGAGTGGATTTGTTCTCTCTGTAAAAGTTGTGCTTCCCTACATTTGGTGATCTTTGACAGGTAAATCATACAAAATTGCTCCCTTTCAGAATCTGCTAATAAATAAATAGGTAAGGCACACTACGAATGGAAACAAGTCAAGACAATTGTGACAATAGAGATTAAGGAAAGATGCTGAGAAAGTATTACACAGCGGAGTCAGGATGATCAGAGCAGTTAGAATTAGAGATGGGCACGGATCACTGTTTTATTGGTTCGTGCTAGTTTGTTTATTGCCCAAAACAGGTCTTCGGCACTTCTGAGCCCCGCCTCCTCTGGCAGGCACCCACCACTCAGAGGCAGCGCATAGAGGAGGCGGGGCAGGGAAGCCAGGGTGCTGCTTCTGAGTGGGCTCCCACCGGAGGAGGCGGGGCTCGGAAGCGCCAAACACCTGACTGGCTGATAAATGAGCCAGCAGTCCATGTCCATCTGTAGTTAAAATATTCCTGTCCTTGGGCTCAGTCTTTCCTCCAGCCAGGCCAGGCCTGTTTGCCTCCTTAACAATGGAGGATCTACACCTCACCAGTGTTCTGTGTGTGCTGAACTCCTGGCCCCACCACGCCTGACCACTGTGGCTCTGTCCACATTTTGATGTTATGCCACCTGCCCTGGTATCCAACCACCCCTGAATTCAACATTGGCTGGTTTCAGCATTTGGGATCCTTTGTAACAGTGGTTCCCAACCTTGGGTCCCCAGATGTTCTTGGACTGCAATTCCTAGAAGCCATCATCACTAGCTGTGCTGGCCAGGATTTCTGGGAGTTGTCGTCCAAGAACATCTGGGGACCCAAGGTTAGGAACCACTGCATAGGAAGAAATCATGCCTCCTCCAGGCCCAAGACCTCTCAGCAACACTGCCTTCTTGTCATTTCCAGCTTTAGGACAAAATCTCCCACCTGCCAGTCTGGAATTCCAGCTCTCTCAGAACACATCAGATCTTGTCGGAAACTCTGTTAACAGTGACATGGGAACACAGCTGTGAGATTTAGTAGCATAGTACCTAATGATAAATCCCCATGATACTATGCTAACAGTACCCAGAGTGGGGGGAGGGTGGCAGTGGGATGCTGGGTTGTCACTCAGCATTAACCTAATTGTGCAAGACAGGTGGGAGAAGTGATATTATTTAACTGACTCTTTTTCCCAAATTGCCAAGTGGAAAAGCTGATGCAGCTGGAGAATGACATCTGCTGGTGTTCTCTGATGTTTTGTCCCCCTCTGGAAGGTCTTTCTAGGGGCAGAGATGCAGTGGAATAAGCAAGGCAATAAAATGCTAGAATTACCCGGTCAATGTTTTTCCCCATCTTATGAGCTGATTAAGGAATTCGAAGTACTGTATCAAGGAAATGGTTTACAGCATCAGTACCTGGGGAGGTATGACCTGCAACTTTACTGTCTGGAAGCTTTGGAAAAGTTCCTCCACTGGCCATTCTGTCTGGGGACGATTTTGGGAAGTGTGATCCAGAAAAAGAAGGAAAAACCAATCATGTGTCCTATATACCATGAATTTTGATGATCCCCCCCCCCCCCCCGGTTGAGTGTCACTTTGTGTGGGTAATCTTTCAGGGCCAATTTCCTTCAGAATCTTTGCAGGGGGAAATCAGGGATGACTGAAGGCATAACCAAAATAGCCACGTTCTTTCTGGCTGCTTTTCTTCCACCTTCTGCTGTTAAGGACCAGCAAGTGGCCTCCGACTCATGGTGACCCTATGAATGAGCAACCTCCGAAAAGTCCTGTCCTCAACTACCCTGTTCAGCTCTTGTAAACTTACACCTGTTGGCTTCTTTTAGGGAGGCAGTCTATCTTACATTTGGTCTTCCTCTTTTCCTGCTGCCTTCTACCTTTCCCAGCATGATTGTCTATTCCAGAGAAACCTGCCTTCTCATGATGGGCCCAAAGCAGGACAGCTTCAGCTTCAACATGTTTGCCTCCAGAGGTAGTTCAAGCTTGATTTGCTCTAGGGCCCACTTGTTTGTCTTTCTGGGGATATCTGCAAATCTCCACAACCATATTTTAAATGAATCTTTTTTTTTCCTCTCAGCTTTCTTAATTGTCCAGCTTTCACACCCATATGTGGTGACTGGGAATATAAGCGTGTGGATGATCTTGATTTTGGGCTCTGGTGACACGTTCTTGCACTTAATGATCTTTTCTGGTTCCTTCATTGCTTCTCTTCTGAGCCTCAGTCTTCTGATTTTTTGGCTGCCGTCTCCATTCAGATGGAGGACTGAACCAAGGTCTACAAAACCTTTCATTACTTCAGTTTCTTCGTTGTCAAGGCTAAAGTTGTCAAGTTCTGTAGTCGTGATTTTTGTCTGCTTAACATTCATCTGCAGTCCTGCTTTGGCACTTTCTTCTTTCACCTTCCCTCACAGTCATTTCAAGTCACTGCTGCTTTCTGCCAGTATGTTTAGGGCCAACCTATGGATTACAGATAAATTACGACTTATAATTAGAAAGTTTAATTATTTAAGTGCTAAGAAGGCCTGATGGTCACAGCATGGGCCTTTCCCACTTGCAATATTTTGCAAATTAGGACTTAGTTTTGCATCTTCAGGCTGCAAACATAGGCTTTGTTCACAAGCTTGGTGGCTCAGACGCAAAATTCTGCCTGAATCACAATTCTGGAAGAGGAGCAGAGTTCAGCTTTTAATGAAAAGGAGTGGCAGAAAGAAAGATAATCGGCCCAATTGTACATTACAGGAGATGTTTTAATGAAAGAAGCCAAAGGGGCTTCCCACCCTTGCTGTAATGATACAGGGGGACTATGGCTCTCAAGGTCAAAATTCTGGCGTTTAGTAGCAGTAGAAACAGTGGCGTAACTGCCCTCCAACCCCCACCCCACCCCGCATCAGTCCTGGTTTCCCTGCTGCCTCTGAGCTTAGCTGCCATCTTTACTTTGTAAGTAAATGGATTCTCTCTAGAAAATGAAAAGAGTTGGGAGCTTTCCCTTGTGGTTTACTCCTGCCAGTCCTTGTACTGCCAGATTTCAATTCAATGCTGGAGCACATTATTGCTAGGCTAAATAAAATGAGAGGTGGACTTCGTTAATTATTACCTCGTTATCACCTTCAGGCAGCTTCTACTGGTTGGACCGCTGTGCATAATAAGGTCTCTGTTGCAGAGTTTTGAATTTCTGGTGAAATTCCTTTTCCTACACGGAAGAAGTACAGAGATCCACAGAGGAGAATAGCTTCATGTTCCCCAGAGTCTGTCCCTTTCTCATTAACTGGCACTCAAAGTCTCAATAACTTACTCTGAGACATTTGTAGAAGAAAGAATAAAAAAACATTTCTTTACTTATGCTCCAATGCTGGAGGCATTAAAGAGAAAATTGTACAACCCTCTGTCAGATCTGCTTTGATCTGGATTCCTGCATTGAGTAAGGGGTTGGACTCGATGGCCTTATAGGCTCCTTCCAACTAAATTATTCTGTGATTCTAAGATTCTATACTTACAGTTGCTTGAAATTAATGACTTGTGCATGCTGCCAACTGAACAAATCAACAGCAAACAAACAATTGCCAACAACCAATGAAAAAGAGGGAAAGAGCCCTCAGCAGAGAGGCAGGGCAAAGGCAAGAAGGAACGATTGCTTGATAGATAATCAACCCTGCCCAGAAAAGTCCCTCCCAGTCAAACAAACTATAGGCAGCATGCAAGATTGCAAATACATCTCCAACACATTCTGCCTCTGCTCCAGCTGGCACCTGCAAATTGCTGTCTGGATGGCTACAGAAATTCACCTGATTTGATCAACTGCAAATACACTGTGGATCTAATCATATTTTCCCTGCTATGTACTCACACCCACCAGGATTCAACCCATTGACTCCTGCAAGCATTCTTCCACTGAGCTATGGGCCCTTTCCACAACAGACATGGATGGAGGGTGGTATCAGTCTTCTTCTTCCTTCTCTGTCCACCCTTCAGGATCTGCCCATTGGTTGCTCTCATTGCCTCCAGAGGTACCCATTGCATCATCGCCTTGAGCGCTTACTTTCTTTGTCCTGTACACATTTTCCTCCCTAACTGACTTGGCACTGAAATGTGGCCGGCATTGTTTGCCTGACAAAGCCCACCACTGCTATGCCTGGCCTGTAAAAATCGTGGTGACTTTTGAGAAAGGCTGGTTGGACAGAAACAGGAATAATGTGCTGTTTGGCCACTTTCCAGCCACGGCCGTGGCCAGCGTCACCTTCATCATTGTGGCAAACCCTCACATTGCTTGTTCAGTAGCAGGAAGAAAAAGAATAATTTCATGCCAAGGTTGGTGATGGAAAGGATTCCACTCAGGATAATGGGAAATTATCATTTGGCAGGAGTTTTTGCTCTGCCTACCTGTCGTATCCTCCGTTCAAGTACTTGAATTATGCCAAGCAGATCTCGGAAAGTCAGGAAGCAGTGTGTCTTGCATGAGAGAAAGCAACCCTTTTTCTGAAGAGCTGTTAAAGAGCAGCTCTGTCTTGGATGTGATCCTCTATTTCAAGGATGTGCAAAAAGTTTCAGTCAAGGGAGAGGTTACCACAAAAGGATGAGGTCAATCCCTCTCACCCCAAAATTGAACACCTGCTTTCGTGGCAGTTTGCTACTACTTGTCAGATACTAATAAATGTGTAACTCCATTGGGTGAGCTGCACACAAGAGCATGCACATCTTACATGCACAAAATGCGCATTATGTTAATCTGACACAACCTTCGTTTAGAGAGAGCACCACAATACAGAGCTTTCTCACTCATGTTCTCTTCTTCTCTCGGCAAAGCAAATGGATTTTTCTTCTTTCTTCTTCACATCTTCCATTGGGTCTGTTCTTTCTATTCCAACTGCCTTCTGGCGAGTGATGTCATGCAAAGGTCAAACAGACTGCCAGGAGAAAACATATGGGAGCCGAGCTGCAATGGGAACGCTCTTTCCATCCTTATGCTGCTTCCCATTGATTGACGCATGCTTGTGTGCATTTTTCAGAGATACTTATTTTTAGTTGTGTGCATTTCTTTGCATAATATTTAAAAAGGGAAAATAAAACAAAACAGGAACCTGATGTTCACAGTTTAGTCCTGCTTTCAGGAAATCAAAGAGTCTCCACCTGCTTCTCACAGGTTACAGATAAGACTACTTATTTTTAATTCTTTTAAGCTCTTATCGGTCATTATTAAAACCACCACCACCTTGTATTGTGTGAGCTGCAGGAGATTTTTGAACCGCAGCCAAATTTCAATGTACTGAGAGTATAAACCAGGTTTTTGGTTAATGTACACATCTTGTACACCAATGGGCCTCTGCACTGAATAGCTGCCAAATCTCTGGTTTTCAGTAGTTCTGTGTCTTGGCATCATGCCCTAATATGTTGCATTGGTGGGTGAACATCCTAATGGCAGTGTCTGATAAGATTTGGTGGGGTAATATTTACTCCAGTATTCAGTTTGGAAGTACAGGAAGTTCATGATGGTAGCCTGCTGATTTCCCAATAAGGTCAAAGTAAGCAGACATCGGAACTGGTTTGTATCAACTGATTAAGAGCTGGTCTTTTGTAAAGTTAAAAGCTTTAAGAGCAAACTACTCTCAGATACTTTGCATGTCAACAGGGATAGCTTGGACCAATATACAGTTTCTGAAGAAATCCCTTTCTTTCCCAGTTGCTGTAAGGAGTACATGCTATGTTTAGTTGGTTATATGCCGTAAAGTTGGAGCAAACGTATAACGACCCTAAGATATCTGGCTGCAGAGCCAGAGGTTCAGAGTTCGATTCCCCACTGGACTTCCAAGGAAAAGAGCCAGCCTATGTGGTCTTGGGTGAGCTGCACAGTCCAAGGATGTCACCAGAAGAAGAGGATCATAAACCACGTCTGATTACACTCTACCTAGAAAACCTTGAAAAGGGTCACCGTAAGTCAGAACTGCCTTGATAGCACACAACTATTATAATTGGGCTTTCAAGGTAAGTGAGATATTTAAGGAGTGGCTTTACCAGTCCCATCCCACCCCCATGAATTTCCATGGCCAAGTGAAAATTTGAACCCTGTTCTTCAGCCTCCTAGTCCATGACTCTATCCACTACACCACACTGGGGACCCATGCTTAGAAGGGACAAATTTCTTCTCAACTGTAATGTCTGCTAGATGTTCCGTCTGCATCTCCCACTCCCAGAGATTCTGCAGGCCCTTGTTACGCCAGTGGAGTTACTAGGGTTGTGGGGGTCGGTGGGTGGGTGGCATTTGCAAGTACCAGAGATAGACTGAAGGAGTCATTTCTCTGGTGGTTCTGAGATTTCCCCCCTCCAAGAAATAGATAAGAAAATGAAAAGATAATATACCACCTCTTCACCACAGTATACTTCTGAGGCACAAGATATCAATAATCTTTATATATTTACCAAAATCATTTTTAAAATGAATGACGCTGCTCGGTCCCATAAGGAAGTAGGAATTATGTCAGCCTTTTCAGTTTTCTAGGGCTGTTCCATCAGCAAATACTTTACATCCCCACCACGATTATTGATGAAGCATTGATTTGTGCAGATGACGTGCATGAATCCAAACTGCAGTGGCTGAGCCAGAAAAAGGGTGAGCAAGAATAGACAAGGCAGAAGTGTATAAAATTGGGCCTCCTGCAGATAAAGTGGAAGATTCAGCAGATAAAAGGAAGTATTTCTCCATGCAGTGGACAAGTCAACCCTGGGATTCTCTGCCACAATAGGTAGGGCTGGTTGCAATCTCGAAGGGGAGTTGGTATCCTTTGTTCCATTCATGGAAGATGCTCTAAGACAGGATGAACAAAATGAGGCACATAGGTCACACGCCATAATGCAAGAAGACTCAAAAAATCTCCCAAGCTCAGAACACCCACCTGTATTTCTCTCTCTCTTTTTTTGCACAATTTGCTCTGTTTTGCCAGGGGAAAATACTCTAGGAGTAGTGCTTTTCCTAGTCCTGCAAGACTCACTCCAGCTGCTCAAGAGAAACTTGGAGGTGCCTCTGTGTGTGTGTGTGTGTGTGTGTGTGTGGACACTTGTGTTTTTAACTGACCTCCTTTCAGTTGCTACAAGAATGTGTCATCTTTGTGATTTCAAAGACTTCTTTTCACAGGAGGGGAGGCAGTCAAATGATAGGTGTGTCTTAGAGCAGGTTGAATGAAGAACAAATGGAACGTCCTTATGCTGCTGGCAAAGTGCTATTTTACAAAGTGGGAAGCATTTGTCCCACTGATAATGATATATTTGCAAATCTAGATTGCAGGTTAGTGACTGCAAGCATTTGATGTGTCGGCTAATAGATATTTTATGAAGCATTTGGTATTTATGGCTCAGTTATAAGAGAGAACTGCAGCGATCCAGAAATCCTTGGTCTTGTTTAAGCTGCTATCTATGATATTGCCTGAATAGAGAATTTTTATTCCCCCCGTATATGTCTTTGGCAGTGTCATGTAGCTTTCTTATTGACTGTATTATCTTATAATACACTTCTCAGCATTAAGTAATTCTTGTTTGTGTTCATTTTGCAAGATCAGGTGTTGTTGGTTGTTGTTTTTTTGTAATATCAGCAGTTTTCAAAGAAGTAGCCATGTTAGGGTGCGGTTACACTATAGACATGCATCGGAAACTTGCTCAAGGGTTTTGAAGTCGGTTTACAGTCACATGGTAGTCATGAGGTTTTTGGGCTGGTGTGCGAGTCCTCTTGGGAAAACTTTTAAGCCATTTGTAAGTTGTGTTGTATATCAGACTACATGGGCTTTTAAAATCATTACATTTCTAAGTGAATTGACACCACAAGAGCTTCGGCCTCCTAAGGCTATGCATTCCCAGAGTGAAATGTCTGCACCAAAAAAAGAGCTAAAATAAAAATCTCGTGCTGCCTTTATTATGGGGAGATGCTCTGGCTGCTGACACATCATCCTGGAACTGCTTTTGAGGTTTTTGCCCTGTGACGGCCCACCTTCCTTCTGACAGCTTCTCACAACCGTTGGCTGTTGCCCCCACAAGCTCACTTCCTGCATTGAGGCGACATGGAGAGCTGGGACAAAAGTCATGTTCTTCTGCTGTTGTGTTACTTATAATATTTCTTTTATTTTTCCCCCAAACTGGAATAGTGTTACAGTAGTATTACAGATAAGAAAAAATATATATAACAGATCGAACTGCAAAATTTCCTTGCAGCCCAAAACCTGTAATCCTGATATCTAAGACTTGACATACCCCGTAGACAAAATGTACTCTTGACACAGGTGAGTACGCATGCCAAAAGGATTCAAAATAAATTGTGTCCACAATCTGTTTAAAATAAACAACCCCCTTGTGGCTGTTCAAAATAACAAAATTCCTGACCAAAACAAGGAGGTGCTTGGCTGTACTTCATGTAGGCAGAAGTTTTAAAAACAATTTCAAGCATGCTAAAACTGACAAAAACATTCTGGCACCTTAAAGACTGGAGAGGGCCTTCTCTGTTGCTGCTCAAAGACTCTGGAACTCCCTCCCACTAGAGCCCCATCTTTGCTGTCCTTCCGCAAGCAGCCGAAGACCTTTCCTTTCAAACAAGCTTTCTTTTAGTGACTGGCTGTCTCAGAGAGGTTTTTAAAATGGATTGTTGTGACTTGTTGCTTTTAAATTTGCTTTCAGTATTGATTTTTAAAACATTTTTAATATAATCCTTGTCAAATTCTTTTTAAATATTTGTACATTTACCTTTTTTTTCTTTTACATATTGTCTTTTTAATGATGTAAGCAACTAAGGACCTTTTAAGGAGAAAAATAATAAAATAAGATAGCTCAGTGGTTTAGGTCTCTGACTGCGGAGCCAGAGATTGGGAGTTCGATTCCCCCGTAGTGCCTCCTTGACAGAGGCTGGACTCGGTGATCCATAGGGTCCCTTCCGGCTCTGCAGTTCTAAGATGATGATGATGATTAGAATGAAACTTCATGTATGTTCATGAATATATCTATGAAAGCTCAGACTGAAACACAGCAGTCTTTCGTGAGCCACAATATTTTTGTTTTGTTTTGTTTTCATTTTTTTTATTTATTTTTTTGATATCAGCGAATGAATATATTCAATTAAGCTGGATTTCTTTCTCTTTCTTTCTCCTGGGTGACCAAATGCAGAGCAAGGAATTCTCATAGGGGTAGCTTGTGTGGAAACGGGTGAGATAAGTTTAGCTTCATGGTGGTGCACATGTCTTACATACTTGACATCCCTGGGTGGGTCCGTACAATCTCCAGTAAAAAGGATCAGTTATCAAATGAGTAGTTCCTCTGCTTGAGATTTGAAAAAGCTGCTGCCAGTAAAAGGAAGGAACAATAGTGAGGCAGACTGTTGATATTGATTCAGTAATAACATAGCTTGTACAAGGAACATGTGACTTAATGAAATTCTTCCTTTCCTGCAATGCGTAAAATGACACAACATGAATTATTAAGAGGCCATCAATTTCCCTCTGATATTGGATAAGTTCCAACCATTCTTTTTAGGCACCTGTTGAAAATTTACCTATTTTTGCAAGTTCTCCCACTGTACTTCAGTCTTGTTGTTGTTGTTTAGTCGTTTAGTCGTGTCCGACTCTTCATGACCCCATGGACCAGAGCACGCCAGGCCCTCCTGTCTTCCACTGCCTCCCGGAGTTGGGTCAGATTCATGTTGGTAGCTTCGTTGACACTGTCCATCCATCTCGTCCTCGGTCGTCCCCTTCTCCTCTTGCCTTCACACTTTCCCAACATCAGGGTCTTTTCCAGGGAGTCTTCTCTTCTCATGAGATGGCCAAAGTATTGGAGCCTCAGCTTCAGCATCTGTCCTTCCAGTGAGCACTCAGGGTACTTCAGTCTACCATCTATATAATGGATACTGAGCCTGCATTTTAATTTTGTATACTGTTTTAATATTATATACTTTACTATTCTTGTACATCACTTAGTAATCTCAGATGTAAATGGATTATAATAACTGTAAATAAAAATAAAACTGAACTGTCTTCTTCATCTAATCACCCTCTTTTTCCTTTTTTTTTCTTCCCACCAGAAAGGAAGAAAAAGAAAATAAATTAAAATACACCACTGGTGCCACTCATTTATAGCCAGGATGTGGTCATCTTTTAGATTTCTGTCCACCAGCTGAGGTCATGAACTGGCGTATTAAACCAGATGGTTCCGTCTCTACTTCACCAAACGTATGAAGCAGGTAAAAAAAAAAAGTCCGCTTTCTATATTTATTTCTGTTTTCAAAACACCTTTGCATTTCAGATGCATCGAGAGAAGTGGACACTCATCTCTGAAACTTAACACCAACAAATCTTGTCAGCCTTTTAGATTCATCCCTTCTTTCCAGCATCCAGAAATTGACTAAATTGGTCAATTTTATGTTGCTCTTGGTATATAGAACATTTGTAGTATTAATTATTTCCGTCCTCCTCTGGCTCATAACCCGCCACCCCCCCACCCCGATGTCTTTGGGGTGTGGAATTAGTGTGTGCGCCCTCGGTAGTTGTGTTGACAACATTCACAAGCCTTTTACAAGTGTTATTTATTCCATAATTGGGCTGCCAGAACCACTTTTCAAAGTAGCATCTTCTTCTTCCGTTTAAAGACTCAGATCCCTTGCCAGTGTGATGTAATTATAAACTTTGGAGGCATCTTGCCACAAATACTCATCTCAAGGCATTGTTCTTGCGCTTTGAGGCCTCACCTCTGTGACAAAGTTCAGAGAGCAGGAAACAAGTGGGGGGGGGGGGAGGAAACGGCTGCTTTATCAGAAAAAAGAGCTTCATTTAGTGCTTCCAAGTCGCAGCAGCAACTACCAAGTTACAGCATATCGGACAAGAAACAAAACAAAAAACGAAAGCAGAAACAAAAAATACAGTAAAGGAGACAAAAACATGGTGCCACTTTAAAGACAAACTGCTATATTTTAATGTGAGCTTTTGTGGCGCAAGACCCCTTAGGCATAAGAGTGAGACTACATGGCTAACATTTATATAGCTAAAGAGACCTTCGTTACTTAATAGAGAAAAGTTGCAAATAGTGTGAGTCAATGTGGCATTTCACACCTGGTAATGACTTAAGACCCCTGTTTGGCATTCATCTCTTTTTCTTTGAAGCTCATCTCTATAAAAAGCAACAATGGTTTGTACAGGATCTCCAGGCAATAGATAACAAAAGCACAATCATTGTGACATTACACATATGGAAATATAAAGAATTCCTGACTTTACCTTTGAAGCTTGTTCTGTAAAAGTGGCAGTGGTTAACTGGGAAGGAACCTGGGCCATGGAAAATAACAGCAGCATATTGTAGTATTTTACATTTGGTAATGGCTTAAGAACACTTGACCAATATTTAATTTGTTGAGATGGGTATCAAGCATATGTATATATTTTATCTCATCTCCTTCTGGATCCTTGTTCTGTAATATTTCTTCTCCAGGATAGCAACTTTCAAATCCTACAAAGAGTGTCCAAGTAGATCGAAATGATTTGGAACAGGTTTCTGTGTATTGCCATTCCTGATGTCTGATTTATGCCCATTAATTTTTTGCACAGAGATTGTCCCGTTGGTCCTATGTAGAGTGCAGATGGACATTGTTGGCAAAAGATGGCATAGATCATATTAGCAGAGGATCAAGTATTTTACAGTTGTCCTCCCCAAAATGTTCTAGTAAGACAAGGTGTAGAGGGCATCTTGTTGCAGAGAACTGCATCTCCTGGAAACTTCCAACAGCAACACTTTTAATGTTTAACCTCCCCAAATATTTGCTGAAATCCTGTTCCTTAGTGTAGTAAATCACACTAGAGTAGGTCTATTGAATCAGTGGAGGTTTGGTGAGTCAGCTACTCCCTACGTTCCATGGATTCAAATGGCCTCCACTCTAGTTATTACTGTGATGGAATCAGGGAGGCTTAGTGGGGATGCGTCCCTCTAAGCTTGCTCCAGCAGGCTTCTTGTGTCAGCGCTCTTCAGCCGGGGGAAATTCTAGCTGGCGTCTCAGCATGTCGAAGGCACGCCTCTGTAGAAATCATTTAAAAAGGAAGTTTCTATTTGTACTCTGTATGTGCTCTAGGGAAACACCAAGGAGCTGTGCTTGGCCTGGCTGGTGGATTTAGTTTTACCGGGTGCTCTGCAAAGGACATCAACCAGACAAGGTGTCTATTCTAAAAGAAAACTTAAAGGAAACCTAGAAAGTACAAAAGGCAAAGATAGTTTTGCTATAAACTTGCAACCAAACTAAAATGGATAAAAACACAGAACAAGTGATCACGCAAATAACAACAAGCTAAGATGCTGGTTTTCTAACTATTCTAATTGCCATGATCTCTCATGACAGCCCTAAAACTTAACGTGAGGCTCGGGATTGGTCTTTGTTCCAAGTCGGGAGCAGCATCCCAGCCACCGTGGTGGAGAGAGCTGGCTCCCTTTCTTCTCAGCCTCCTTCTCTTCCAAAGACTTCCCCCTTTTAAACCTCTGGGAACCTGTCTTTGAGAACTCTGCAACATGCATCTTCAAAGGAAACCCTTTGAAGTGTGGTTAGGTGTGAAATGCCTGAAATGAAACTCTGGCCTTTGAAATGCCTTTCGCCTCACTTTGCCAAGGTGTGAAGCAGGATGTGTCTTGTGAACATAGTCAGAGAGATGGGCATTTGGTCCTTTGGTTCAACTCCTTTGATCTGCCAAATGGATTCACCTTGCTTTCTTGTGGGAAAGCATATAGATTGATCCTTGGTTGATCTTGGTTTCCAACAATAAACCAAGACCAACCCTGCGGCGCATTTCTTGACAATGACTTACTATACTAAAGTAGTAAGTAACATACTAATGTAACAACTAGAGTAGACCCATTTGAATCAGTGGAACTTATGGAGGAAGTTCCTCAAATCCCCTCTAATTCAATAGGCCTACTCTAGTGTGACTTATTGTTGTTAATACTGCAGCCTACATACGGTGGCTTTGAGAGGCTGCATACGTTGAGTTATTATTTTGGGACACTAACCCGTATTTCCTAGCAGCTCAGTGATACGGGCCTCTTTGCAAAGTTGGCCTGGCAGTTTATAGTTCTGTTCCCTCCCATCCCCACAATTTCACAGCTTCTCACTGTTTGTTTCTCTTATTTGCTACTTGTTGTTGTTGTAACAAATCAAATCAATATATAGAGGCACTGGTGCATCCCAGCAAAGCAACGTAGTACGCCATTCATCTCAAGATACTCCAGATGCAGTTCATTTATTAAATGAGTTTCAAAAGGGTATTGGGGCTGTGAGCAAATGAGAGGACGAATGCCACGGTGAAAAATAGTCCCGTTTCTCTATCTCCCCCTTCCCCTGCTTTACGGATGTTGGACGTCCGTGAGCTTTCTCACTGTCCCTCTCTGATTTTGATGCAAAACAAATGTAAAAAACTGTTTTGAGTTGGAGGCCTGGCAGAAGTGGTGAAAGGGAGATGGAGATTTTGCAACCTCGCATGCTGCCCATAGTAGGTGTGGCTGGGAGGAGTTTTCTGGGCCGAGGTGACTGTCAATCCATCCAGCGCTAACCAATCGTTCCTTCCTGCCTCTGAACTCAAAGAGAGCCCCACCTCTCTGCTGAGTGATCTTTTCCCTCTCTTTAGTCTGCCGAAATCAGTTGTTAGTTTGCTGTTCCCAACTGTAAGTAATGAAACAATTTTATTCTTTCTCCTACAAGTGTCTCAGTCAATTATTGAGAATGTAGGTGCAAGTTAATGAAAAAGGGGTGGACCATCTGGGGAACTTGAATATATTGTCAGCTGTGAGTCTGTACTTCTATGAATGAGAATTTTACTAGAAATTCAAAACTCTGCAACAAAGATTGCACTTTTTTTTGCTGCCTTTCCCCACTTAAGGTCCCCAAACAGGTCTTTTTTTTTTTACCATGCATAACCTTTACAGTTATCTGGAGTGCTTTGACAGAAGAAAGCAAAGTAAGTCCAAAGATGTGCATTTTTAAAAAAGTGGTAGGAACTCAAAACAGCAACATTCAGAAGCTTCTTTTCACTTGTAAAAGACGGGGCTTCATTACATACATTTATATCTAGTTTGCCCATTTATCAATATTTGCCTTTCCACAAAAGTATGACTAGAAGGACGGTCACTGGAAAAGCAATGGCTCAATACTGTGATATTTTGAAAGTTGCTTAATTCTTCTTCCCCATCTGGTTTGATCTGGGTAATTCCAAGGAGTCTCCAGGAGCTGGTATTTGCATTTTTAAAGCATTGCACAATGAATGCAAAGGGATATTAATAGAATGCCAGAGCAAAGAGAAAGTAGAGCCCATTTCATGGTAAAGACTATCTGTTTTCTTGTTACATGTCCCATGATGTGGGGAAGCTGGTTTGCAGGATTGAAACATTTGAATATTTTGTTAATTAGTATTGTCCCAGAGTGCCAGCATTTAAAGACCACTGAAATCTAGTCTACTGGGGTGTTAGGAAATTATAGAGCAATACTTCTTGGTCCTCTTCATTTCCTTTCTTTCCTTTCCTTTCCTTTCCTTTCTTTCTTTCTTTCTTTCTTTCTTTCTTTCTTTCTTTCTTTCTTTCTTTCTTTCTTTCTTTCTTTCTTTCTTTCTTCCTTTTCCTTCCTTCCTTCCTTCCTTCCTTCCTTCCTTCCTTCCTTCCTTCCTTCCTTCCTTCCTTCCTTCCTTCCTTCCTTCCTTCCTTCCTTCCTTCCTTCCTTCCTTCCATCCATCCATCATTTCTTTCTTTCCTTCCTTCCTTCCATCGTTTCCTTCCTTCCTTCCTTCTATTCATTATCAGTTCCTTCCTTCCTTCCTTCCTTCCTTCCTTCCTTCCTTCCTTCCTTCCTTCCTTCCTTCCTTCCTTCCTTCCTTCCTTCCTTCCTTTGCTGGGGAACGGGGCCAGTTCGCTCTCCCTTTCTCCCATTGCTGGGCCCCCACCCTTGATTCAGGATGGAACTGGTGAGTTACAGCTCTAATAAGCAGGGGCGATGACATCATTGTGTCACCAAGAGGCAATGTGACAGCCATGCTCCTCTGTCAGGAGTTGTCACACAGACGACGAGACAAGCTTCTTTTCTCTTGAAGGTAGCATCTGAACTAATGGATCCATGAGAAATTAACTGCCTTGAAAGGCAGTGGGCTCTTCTTTGGATGTTCTCGAGCAGGGATTTGAAGGCTTTGTGCTCAGAGTGGTTGAGCAGTGGATTTCCTGAGCTAGCAAGAGGTTAGTCTAGATGAGAGAATTTTTCCAGCAAACATTATTGAATAGCTAAGCATGAATTATTATTGATTATTATATTGCTGTGGGATATATCCATGTAGTAATGCAAAGTATTCTTGGGGCAGCGACTTGATCCATTAAGAGCCGTTAAGGTTAGGACAAACCTGCTCCTGCTGGAGATAAAAATGGCTAGAACTGATTTATTGCGGTGGATTGTGACAGCTGTCCAAATTTTTGAACCCTCCCTTGAGAAAACCACAGGACCGCCTGTATTTCAAATATTATTTTTGGAAAAGCTACATTCCATATTTAAACATGCATATTCAAGAATCCATATTTTCTCAGATAATACAGTTGCTGAGGGCAGAAGGGGAAGGACCTGCAGTGAAGAACTAAATGAGGAGGGACGGGGAGGTGAGAGAAAAATCCAATAATTGGGTGAAAGAACTCATCTTCCTTCCTTCCTTCCTTCCTTCCTTCCTTCCTTCCTTCCTTCCTTCCTTCCTTCCTTCCTTCCTTCCTTCCTTCCTTCCTTCCTTCCTTCCTTCCTTCCTTCCTTCCTTCCTTCCTTCCTTCCTCTTCCATCTTCTCCTTCCTTCCTTCCTTCCTTCCTTCTTTCCTTCCTTCCTTCCTTCCTTCCTTCCATCCATCCATCCATCCATCCATCCATCATCAGCTCCTTCCTTCCTTCCTTCCTTCCTTCCTTCCTTCCTTCCTTCCTTCCTTCCTTCCTTCCATCCATCCATCCATCCATCATCAGCTCCTTCCTTCCTTCCTTCCTTCCTCTTCAATCTTTTCCTTCCTTCCTTCCTTCCTTCCTTCCTTCCTTCCTTCCTTCCTTCCTTCCTTCCTTCCATCCATCCATCCATCCATCCATCATCAGCTCCTTCCTTCCTTCCTCTTCCATCTTTTCCTTCCTTCCTTCCTTCCTTCCTTCCTTCCTTCCTTCCTTCCATCCATCCATCCATCACCAGCTCCTTCCTTCCTTCCTTCCTTCCTTCCTTCCTTCCTTCCTTCCTTCCTTCCTTCCTTCCTTCCTTCCTTCCATCCATCCATCCATCCATCATCATCTCCTTCCTTCCTTCCTTCCTTCCTTCCTCTTCCATCTTCTCCTTCCTTCCTTCCTTCCTTCCTTCCTTCCATCCATCCATCATCAGCTCCTTCCTTCCTTCCTTCCTTCCTTCCTCTTCCATCTTTTCCTTCCTTCCTTCCTTCCTTCCTTCCTTCCTTCCTTCCTTCCTTCCTTCCTTCCTTCCTTCCTTCCTTCCTTCCTTCCATCCATCCATCCATCCATCATCAACTCCTTCCTTCCTTCCTTCCTTCCTTCCTCTTCCATCTTCTCCTTCCTTCCTTCCTTCCTTCCTTCCTTCCATCCATCCATCATCAGCTCCTTCCTTCCTTCCTTCCTTCCTTCCTCTTCCATCTTTTCCTTCCTTCCTTCCTTCCTTCCTTCCTTCCTTCCTTCCTTCCTTCCTTCCTTCCTTCCTTCCTTCCTTCCTTCCTTCCTTCCATCCATCATCAGCTCCTTCCTTCCTCCCTCCCTCCCTCCTTCCCTCTTCCATCTTCTCCTTCCTTCCTTCCTCTGCTGACACCAGTCTGGCATTGTGCCACAGTTATCCCTTCCTTGTTGGACTTTCAAAGAAATAAGGATCAAACTGACAAGAGCCTTGGTTTTGAGATGGCGGTAAACGACTGATCTCTTTTGTGACAGTTAATCCCTTCAGAGGCTGTCAAGCAAGCAGGGTGTTCTCTGAGAAAAAAGTTTTGTTGTTGTTTAAATGAGTCCCAAGGAAAAATAAAATAATATTCTTCAAAAGAAATGTCCTCTCACACACAGTGATTTTAATGCTGGAGCTGATTCTAGGCCACTGTTGCCTTTCTTAAAAAAAAGAAAGAAAGTCAAAATGCTGTTCTAAATAAGAGACGGAAGATGCCACCGTTGTTTGTGCCCCTCCCACGGCGTTTCATCTGGACCACTCCTCCGTTTCCCTGGACAGCCACACTTCCTTCCACTGTGTTTGGCAATTTCCCAACTTTTGTGCAGGGTTTTCTTCCTCTCAGGAAGCCTAGCAACTGGCAGAGAGAGCTGTAGCTTAAATTTTTGCTGTTGCTTTGTCCTCACCCTTTAGCCACGCCTACCCCTAGGAGTTTGAAGGAAATCAACCCTGAGTGCTCACTGGAAGGACAGATGCTGAAGCTGAGGCTCCAATACTTTGGCCATCTCATGAGAAGAGAAGACTCCCTGGAAAAGACCCTGATGTTGGGAAAGTGTGAAGGCAAGAGGAGAAGGGGACGACAGAGGATGAGATGGTTGGACAGTGTCATCGAAGCTACCAACATGAATTTGACCCAACTTCAGGAGGCAGTGGAAGACAGGAGGGCCTGGCGTGCTCTGGTCCATGGGGTCACGAAGAGTCGGACACGACTAAACGACTAAACAACAACAACAACCCCTAGGAGGCGGCCCCTAAGAACCTCTCTGAAATTGATGTGGGGTGTTAGACCAGGACTTGAGAGAGTATGAAATCCAGGTTCCAACTTACATGAAACTCACAGCGTAAGCTCAGGCCACTCACTCTTTCCCTTCCTCACCTACCTTATAAGGCTGTTGTGAGGCTGAAATGGGAAGAAAGAAAGTCGTGTCTAGAACATTCATTTCATCAGAAGAAAAGTTAAATGTAAAGATTCCTAATTAAAAAAAAACTATGATATTCTGAAATGTGTTACTATGTTGGACTGTATTCAGTCCCTCAAAGACTTAGTAGCTGTTATGTAGGAGAGGACTGGAGTGTTGCTATAAATATATATTATTTCCTTCCTTGGACAGAGTTGAAAGACCTCTTCATAAATTATTTTGCAGAGAAATGGACTAGCACAATCATTTCCAAGCTTTTCAGAATCATAACCACCGTAATCTGATTTTTAATTAAACCCTCTGTCCTTCTCGGCTCTACCTTATAATCATCCAGACCTCTATTATAAAAAGAGACTTATCATTTAAAAATAAATACAAAAAGTTAACTTCATATCATTTTTCATTAAAAATAAGTAGAAGTAAAGTTGTTTGTGTTGCAGGGTTCTGAAGTTCTGGTAAAATTCTCTTTTGCTATGCAGTAGAACTATGGAGATCCACAGAGGCGAATAGCTTCAAGTTCCCCAGAGTCCCATTCCCCCCCCCCCCCCCATTAACCGGTACTTAAAGTCTATATAACTCACTCTGAGAAATTTGTAGTGGAAACAATAAAAATTGTTTCTTGGCTTACAGCTGCTTGAAATTATAGACATGTTTATTGCTGCTTTCTTTAGTGCATTCATATTAGCAACCAACTGAACAGATCAGCAGCAAACAAACAACTGCACCAACAGATGAAATAGTGAGGAAAGAGCACTCAGTAGAGAGGCAGGGCTTTCTTTGAATTCAAAGGCTTGGAAGGAAGGAGTGGTTAATGCTGAATAAGCAAACAATCACCCCAACCCAGAAAAGTCCCTCCCAATCATACAAACTACAGACAGCATGCAAGGTTCAAATAAAACTCCAACAATTTTCAGACAAACACACCAGTTTGGGAACCAATGCCATTATGTAAATGTATGCACACATACAGTATATGTGTGCCAAAAGCAGTGGAATGGTAAGGACGATGGTGGAAATTAAGGAACATACGATAAATCCTTGAAAGAGAAGGAATGTGAGCTCTTATCAGTTCTCATACTCCATCAGAATGTGTGGGTTCAGAAGTCTTGAATTCTAATTGCACGCCATTTGATCCAGGCTATTACATCTTGACTTTTTAATGAGGAAGCCAACCATCTCTTGCAAGCCTGAAATCTGCCAGGATTAAAAGTACCACCGTGGGACCATAGACTCCAATCGCCCTCAAATGCCAGCTGCAAAACTCTTGGACCATTCACTCTCTCTCTCATAAATTTATCCTACTTCACAGAATGCTTGTAAGGAAGAAGCAGGGCGGTGGAGAAGAGGAAACCAAAGCCATCAGTTAATAGAAAGAGGACCTTCTAGATGTGTGATGCTCATCTATAGGCATGACCGCAGAGAGAGAGAGAGAGAGATGGAGAAAAAGGGGGTAGGAAAGAAAAGAGAGAGAGAGGAAGAATGGGGGTAGGAAAGAAAAAGGGAGAAGGGTGAAGCTGAGGGGGAGAAAAAGAGAGATGGGTGGCATGGGAGGAGAAAGAGAGGAGGGATCAGAGGGATCGGAGGCTTAAAGAATGGCATCTCCAAGGGGGTCTGATTTGGGGGTCTTTTGCTTTCCTTAAGTCTAGGGCTCGGGTGGAATTCATGACATCTGCAGGCAATGCCGTGCCGAATCTATTTAAACCTCGCAAATGATCAATGCTGGGAAGATAATGAGCACCCAATAATAGTATAAGAGATTCTGGAAACAATAACACGTTGCAGTTCATTGCCAGGAATAAGAATGATGGGGGGGGGGGGGGAGGCTGGTGATGCGGAATAGAAAAGAAAAGGAAGAAGAACAAGAAGCCCGAAAAGGGAAGAGGGGAAGGGCAGGATTTTTCTTTCTCTTTGGTTGAAGTCAAGAGTTTGCATAATCTCTCATTACTGAACGTTAATGAGGATTGACAGAGTCCTATTTAATTCTGGAGATGAGCATCACATGCTTTTGTATCAGGGGAACTCTCCCGCCCCCCCCCTTCCCTCACATCAACCTTGCATGAGAGTTCAGACAACATCACTGCTGCCTGAGAAAGAGGAAAGGAACTCCATTTCATTTCCTCCCTCCTCCTCCTCCTCCTCCTCCTCCTCCTCTCCTCGGAGCTGCCGTCTGTTCTGCAGCCTCGCCTTCCCCATCACGACAGAAATGGCTCAGTCAGAGACAGGAGAGGGGAGAGGCCTTTCTTCAGAAGGCTGAGAAATGTCTTTTCTCATCCTGGGGGAAATTTGTCAGCAGAGAATATGCAAACCGTGTATTCAAAGCCGGAGCTGCAAGCCTGCCTCGATGAACCAAGGGTGCTTTAAGATGGGTGGCCTCCCGGTGGTGCTAGCGATCTTTCCCTCCTGAGCAGATTTTCCGCAGGAAGAAAAATGATGGGGGAATGACACTGGGGGGAAATGCAGAAGGGTGGCAAGGGGGAGATGCTCTTGTGTGGGCCCCCTTCTTCCATTCTGGGAACAAGGTCAGGAAACGGCATGATCTGTGGCAGTCGTTCCCCATCTTGGTTCTCCAGATGGTCTTGGACTACAACTCCACGAAATCTTCACTGGTGAGTCCAGGTTTGTGGGGGGAGTATATCTGCTCCCAAGTTTTTGTCTGAAATTTACAGGAACTCGCTAAAAAAGGGATTCAGTACCTTGGATAGATCCAGTATAAAACCCAGAATGGATTCACCTGCCTCTGAATCTGGACTTGCCAATCACCCCTGCATGGAGCCGGAGTCACAGTTTATGTTAATGTGCTCCAGCTAAATTTTATGACCCTTGGCACCCCCATTGTTGTTGAATTTTAATGGTGCAGGTGTTATGAAATCCCTAAATGTTGGCACTGGAACACAGCACATAAAGAACACACACCTTGTTTTACAGAACAACCAACACTTGGAAGCCTCTCAGATGTGTCATCCTCCTCTAACTGAGACACATGGTCTCCTCATTTTATGACAGAACAGGAATGAAATTCTCAGAAACCAAAAATGGCAGGTTTTGTTGTTGTATTGTGAAATTTCGATAGTGGGGTAAATATAGTCCGCATTGAGATCCAAGGGGATGATAGTGGTCCTGGGACCCATTTAATACTTCTTGATGACACAGTGGCCAAAAGCATGTTGCTTAGCATAGAAAAGGGCACTAGAAGAGGCCCACTGAGTCAATGGGGAGTCAACTCCTCTGTACATTCCATTGATTCAAATGGGCCTACTCTAACTTATTATGCTGAAGTAAGTTGCAACTAAGATAGGCCAATCTGAAGCAATGAAACTTACAAAGTTGACTCACCAAATCCCCATTTGTTCAATGGGCCTACTCAAGTGTATTTTACTATGCTAAGCATTAGGAAGTTGGCCAATTGCTGAAATCCAGAAGTAAGTTGAAGCTTGAGTAGGCCCAGTTAATCCGTGGGGATTTGGTGAATCAGCTACTTTGCAAGGTTCATTGCATCAGCAGGCTTTCTCTACTTGCAATGTAGCACTGGATTTCAGCCCAAGTCTATGTGATAATAATCATCATCTTAGAACTGCAGAGCTGGAAGGGACCCTATGAATCATTGAGTCCAGCCTCTGTCAGAGGGAGCTGAACATCTGGCTCTGTAGCCAAATGCCTAAACCACTGAGCTATCCAGCAGTTCCATCTTGAGAGCTTGCCATGCTGGCACTTGTGAGATTGTTTGCATTTCTAATTAAAAGCTCAAGATTGCATGTGTGTTGCCTGCAGATTGATTGTTAAAACTTATTGTCTTAACAGTCAGACTAAAACCTGGAAACATACCTTTTTCGCTTCCGATTCAAGAGGCTTGTGAACCCTTATTCTCTCTCCCCTAACTGAGGCTCTAGAGATCATCTGGTAATAACAAAGGACATGAGATTCAGGCTGGACAAATGGACAAGCAGTGTATTGTCCAGTGATGCGGATGGAATTCATTCCCATGAACACATGGTGAGTAATTAAGGCTAACATTAGACAATGTGGTTTTTTTCTGGAAAGCTGAGCCAAGGTGAGTCTACTGGAAGGTGTTAGGAAATACATAGCAGCTAGCTGTGGCTGTTGGCTGTGAAACCAATGAGAGGAACCTCCCTATTCAGGAAGAGTATATCTCAGAATACCAAGTGCTGGAGATAAATAACAGGGGGTAGCTGTCTTCATCATGCACAGGGTGGCATTAATTTGGCTGGCCACTGGAAAGACAATGTACTGTACTAATTGGATCAAAAACCTGCTCCTGCCTAGGCAGTTCATGCAAAAGTTTTGAAATGTTCATCCTTGGATGATGGAAAAACAGCTCTGCTGCTAAAAAAGGTCATAACCTATTGTCAAGGAAGGAAGACAGGTTACCCCAAAGAAAGAGACAGAAAGCCTCTAGTGTAGTGGGAAGGCATACATGAAGGAAACTGGCTGGGAGGATTCAACCATCATGTTTTGGAACAGGACAACTATGGAATTTTTTTATGGTGGACAGTAGCAAAATGAGGGTCTTTTCCCAATCTGCCCCCTTCTGCAGCAAAGCTGTCATCTCCACCAAGGGTGTGATCACATGGGGAACCAGACTGCACTTTGGACCACTTGGGCGAGCTATTTCTCGGAGATCACACGACACACAGGGAAATGCGCTCCAGCCCAACTCCGATGGGTGCCCAAGCTGGACCTTTTTGTTTCAGCTGTTGGGCTACTGCCTTTGGAACAATTCCCAGGCAGATGGAAGGGTTGCTTTAAGGGAGCTGGCTCCCTGGGTAGGAACTTCCTTTCTGACATACGCCTTCACTTTCTGATGGTACTCCAAGATTGCTTATAGGGACCAATGCAATTTCAAGAATGGGTGTCCTCTGCCATCTCCTGGACACGGTGAGAATAGTGAAAGAACCACTCTCTGCTAGTTTATGACAGCTGTCGCAAAAAATGGTTAAACCGAATTGGAGTCTCAGCAGTGAATTAGTGGTGAGGCTTGAAATGCAGGCAGGCACTCATCATTCTAAGCGACTTTTTAATTAATTATGATTGATGACCCTTTCGAGGGTTTTCTAGGTATAGACTGCTCAGAAGTGACTTACCACTCTCCCCTCCTGGGAAGCACTCTGGAACTGTGCAACTTGTCTAAGGCAGGTGGGCTATGTCTTCTCTGAGATGCCCATTCGGGGAATTAAATGGGTTGTTCTGCGCTGTCCATTTGCTTCTTTCTGACTTATTGGGATCTTATGAATTAGTGACCTCCAAAATGTCCTGTCGTCAGCTCTTGCAAACTCAAGAAGCCAGGCTGTCCATCCACCTCTTGTTTGGTTTTCCTCTTTTCTCATTGCCTCAAACTTTCCCCAGAAATGCTGTCTTTTCCACTAACATGACTTCGTAGGAGGTGTTCAAAGTACGACAGCCTCAGTGTAGTCATTTTTACTTCTAGGGAGTGTCTAGGTTGGGTTTGACTCCACTTATTTGTCTTTCTACTGGCCCACTGTACTTATAAAGCTCAAATTAATCATTTTTGGTCCTGTCCACTTTCTTCACTGCCAGCTTTCACATCTGTACACAGTCATGAGGATTGCCCAGGACCAATGTTCCCTCTAATTTTCAGCCCTGCTGGGCAGGGCTCTGCCCCTCTCGCATACAACTCCGCTCCCCCCATATGCACGACGCCACCCCCTGCACAGGGTTCTGTTGTGATCAGAACCAAAAGGGCTGGAAACTATTGCTATGGCTACATGGAGGAGGAGGAGCCCTGCGTGGAAGGGGGGCAGAATCCGTGCGCTTGCACAGCTGCGCACCTTAGAATAAACCTTCCCATCCATCATTCTATGTATTACGCCACTCAGAATCCTGTTATTTACTTACATTAGCATAAGTCTAATGGCTTAAATCTCAGCTGCAAATTGCTACTAGTTAAGAAGTCAGTGTTTGTATTTCTTTTTTATTATTATTATTTTTAAACATTAGTTTTTCACTATATCTACATTCAATTCGTGCTTGTTAAACATTGTGTTACATGGGTTTGCTTGTAATCTCTTTTTGCGTGCAGTGTTTGTATTTCTGGTGGTGCACCCGTTTCATGGCTTGGCATACAGCAGAAAATGCAAGCTTCAGCTTCTTAACTGGATGCAGTTTGCCGTTGAGATTTACAGCACTGGACTTCTGCCAGCAGAAGTCATAGGATTCTGGCCATTATTTCCTTCCTAGGTTAACCAGACTCAGTCTGATGCCCTTCTTTAAATAGCTGGCATTTGGTGCCCTGATGGGGAAGATGGCATTAGCAGTCAGGCTTCTACATTCTGCATCAGTCGAGGCTTGACAACAGTCATCAAGGGCAGTCCCAAATGGCATAAACTTTTCACACCAGTACTCCAGCAGCTCAGCCTTTTAACTAAAGAGTTTTAAAATACAGCAATTCTTAACTCAAGGCTTTTCAAACACCTGCAGGACCCGGGTGCTTTAATGGCTCGGTGTACCTGATCAATGTGGGAAAAGACATTCCTCATGGCAAACAGAAGTGACATTGATTGAGCACCACAAAGTGACATGCTTCTTCCTTCTGCATGGTAATGATAGAAAATCAAAGGAGTGCTCAAGACCAGCTGTAGCAGAATGCAGTGTTCTGGGTCAGGCCCCAGCAGATGCCACAGCACTGATTGCATTTCAGAGGGGCTTGGTTGTTCTACTCTGGAAGAAAGAGAAGGTTTGGGTGGGTTTTTTTTTAGTAATATATGTATGCTTTTTTAAATTTTTGTGGAACAGGGGCAATGGCCTCATACACACACAAGGCAAAGTGGAGTAAACATGAAAGCCTTTACACCATATTGCTAACCAAAGACAAACCCCATTTCCCAAACCTTTCCTAAATAACAGTGAAAACAGCAGGACAGCTATATCAGTCAACAAAATCTGGATGTGATCTTGACTTTCCTGCTTTTGCAGTGGCAACACTGATTGCACACCCCAGGGTAACTGCACATTGTCCCATGCAGATTGTGTTAATTTGCAGTTTTGCACATGAAAGGTTCTGCACTGAATTCAGTTTTTGCAGGTGGTTAATGAAGTGTCAGAAAAACATCACCACGGACACGTTCCAGAGTTTTTGATGGACACAAAGGGTGAAGAGTTTTCCTCTAGAGTATTTTTTTAAAAAATTTATTTTAAGATGTGCCTCTGTCCATCTATAGCTATCCAAATGGTCAGGAGCCACGACTCCCCACGTAGTTTTATCCTCTTTCACCCTGCAGACCCTTCTTCCAGGTTTCCATCAGTTACAGCTGCAAAAGGGGAACCCTTTATCAGGGACCGGCCAATGTCTTGCTGACTGTGACAAGATCATCATCATCACCTTAGAACTGCAGAGCTGGAAAGGATCCTATGGATCTTTGAGTCTAGCCCGTCAACGAGGCACAGTGGAGGAATCAAACTCCCAACCTCTGGCTCCACAACCAGAGACCTAAACCTCTGAGCTATCCAGCAGTATAAAAGTACTGTCTCTGCAGTAAAAGTTTACTTTGTGTTCCAAAAACTCCTCCACAGCCAGTCATGCTTAGATGGGGGAATTTTGGCAGCTGTTGGCCTTTCCTAGACCTGACTTTGCCCTATTCCATGTTCATGTCACAGCTTTATACAGTGACTACTTGTGTTTCGTATCCTGTAACATTATATTTGTATGCACAACAAAAAATGAACAAACAAACAACAGGGCATCTAGTTAGAGCACCTATGTCAGCTACCATGTGGCCACAGTGAGTTGTTTTATTGTCTGGGGAACTGTACTATAAGGATGCGTCATTTGCATTTCACCTTGGAAAAATGGAGAGGCAAAGCTAACAGGGGAAAAACTGATTTGTTTGAAATGTGGTGCTGGAGGAGCGCTCTGTGGCTACCGTGGACTGTCAAAAAGATGGACAAGTGGGTGCTAGAGCAAATCAAGCCTGAACTATCTCTGGAGGCAAAAATGTTGAAACTGAGGCTGTCCTAGTTTGGGCACCTCATGAGAAGGCAGGATTCTCTTTAAAAGACCATCATGCTAGAAAAGGTGGGAGGCAATAGGAAAAGAGGAAGACCAAATATGAGATGGACTGACTCCCTGAAGAAAGCCACAGGCTTGAGTCTACAAAAGCTGAGCAGGGCAGTTGAGGACTGGGCATTTTGGAGATCGCTCACTCATAAGGTCACCCTAAATTGGAAGTGAACTGATTGCACACAACAGCAGCAGCAGCAAAAAGCAAAGGATGAACCCCCATAGAATCATAAAGTTGGAAGGGAGCTATAAGGTCATTGAGTCCAACCCCCTGCAAGAATACCTTGTAGCCATGATGACAGCATGAGTCACCCAGTGGCAGTTAGAGCACATCCTCATGAGGGGATCCCAAGAGGAAGACCCAGGAAAGGTTTGGGGAAGGCAACTGCAGGTCCCAAAGGGAAGAGGAACGCTACCCCCATACTGTGGGAGGTATCCATGTTATACTGGGTGGACCAGGGCGGCTTGTGTACCTTTTTCTCACTCCAGATGTTCACCAAATCAATCATCTCACTGGGCTATTGGAAAAACCCTTTGGTTATCTTTGCTAATTCTGGCGCCATCAGCCATCACTCACAAAAACAAAACAGGAAGACGAGGGCAAAGATTGGGAGAAGCACAGATGTGCAGATGCACAGTCCAGGCAGGACGAAAGAAGGGAAAAGGACAGCCGGCCATGGAAGCCACCGTGGAAATAGTGGGCCATGGGTCATTTGAAGGGTCCGTGGCGAATGCAAAGCAACCAAGTATGTCCCTGATGCAGATCCAGCCAAAATGTCTGCTCATGTCCTCCGTATGTATCGATAAGACAGTGCAGTGTAGCAGTTAGAGCACCGGACTTACGTCAGAGACGTTGGGCCAAATCCTTTCTACCCATACAATCTTCTGGGTGATCTTGGGACTGACTATGTCCGTCTGTCTGTCTTCCTCTTAACCTACTTCACAGAGTTGTTGTTGTAGGGAAAATATGTGAGCAGGGAGAGCCTGAGCTTCAAGGAGGAAGAGAAGATAGAAATAAATGCCCTCGGTTGGATGAATCCTTGTCTGAGGGTTATTGGGACTTCCCTGAACCAAACTCATGGATAAACAAACCATCGTCAGGAGAACTTGGAGGCAGATGAAGCCAAGGGAGAGGCAGTAACTGAACCTTCCCTTCAAGAAGCAGGTGGAACCTATTTGGAATGGGAAGATGGCTGCGCAGCCAAAAGAGCCAGGGCTTAAATATGTATGTCGTCCAGCCACCAGGTATAGGAGAGCCCTTCTAACTAATAAGCTTTCCTTCCGAGTAAAAGATTATGAGCCGACGGGTGCTAGCCAGGGTGCTGATGGTCTGAAGCTGCCCTGTGGGAGGGGCTCGGAAGGTTTTGGCTTAAAAGCCTCCAGTAGCAGGTAGAGGGTTTGAGAAGGGCCTCTTGGCACCCAGGAGTCAATGAAAATGGGTTGTGTTTGAACTGGAAAGGGCCCATGTCCTAGGGACACCCTGGATTAGGCCAGGGCATAAAGGAAAGGTTTGGGGAAGGATGATGATAGGCTTCAGGTGTCCCCAGAGGTTAGGACAACTCTGGCACAAAAAGATGACCCAGCTACCATTCCTGAAATATGCAGCTCAAAGCTAGGGTGAGAGCCAGCCATTAGGCTCATTTTAGAATAATGAGGCTTAATTATGTGGTGTCAACATGATCATGGAGGAGGATCAAAGCAGGATTAAAAAGGTGGACTAGGATGGATGCTGCCTTCAGTTTAGGGCACCTTTTGAGAACTGATGGCCACCCATTCGCTTTCTCTTGTAAGGTTCTTGGTGTGAACATTCATCCTCTCTTTCTTTGATGCCTTATCTTATTTCCATCAAAATTGGGGGTGGGGGGTAGCCCCAGCACTCAGAGTGGGTT
Organism: Intellagama lesueurii; assembly: GCA_037013535.1. Taxonomy (NCBI): domain Eukaryota; kingdom Metazoa; phylum Chordata; class Lepidosauria; order Squamata; family Agamidae; genus Intellagama; species Intellagama lesueurii. Next base: position 21,612,324 of record JBAJHW010000010.1, on the reverse strand, counting down.
GTCTGAACTTGCACAACATCTCCTGGAAGGTGAGTCAGACTTGGAGGCTGCTGGATCTCAGGCAGGGGGCACTGGGACTGGTCAGCCTGCCCAGGAGAAGATAGTTGGAGAGGATGAGGGTGAACATTTGGGGAAGGAGGTAGAGCTGAGCTCTGTGGATAGCTGAAGACTAGAGGAGATGGAGATGGACAGGGGAACCGAGATGGGGTCAGAGGAGGGAAGGCAAAGCAGAGGGAGTCATGGTGTGACACAATGGAAAAGCCCATACCTCCCTTCCTGGTGAAAGACTTAGAACTGCAGAGCTGGAAGGGACCCTATGGAGCATCGAATCCAGCCTGTCAGAGAGGCACAGAGGGGAATCAAACTCCAAACCTCTGACATCTTTGAGTACGTCCTGCAGAAACCACCTGGAAGGGGTCTTAGCGGATCTGCAGATTCCTAGAGGGACGGCAGGCATCCACAGGTTAGTCCAGAACCATCGGCAGCCACCCTGATGCCAGGGCAGTCCCTGAAGGCTACCTCCATCGGTAACAGATCACAACCGTGATGCAGAAAAGGCACTGGAGACACCGGTGACCTCATGAAGAGGAGAGGCTTAGGGGTGGCAAGGCACTGCAAACCCTCTTTTTGGGGTGCACACAGGTAGGGACAGCTGTGGGGGGCTGTAGAGCCACCCCATGTTTCTGTTCACCCTGGCCTCCGTGAAGGCAACTCTTGGGGCACTGAACCAGCAGGGGAACTAGTGATTGGAACTCTGTCCCGTGGGGCACAGACATGCAGGGTGGGGGTTGAGGTGGTAGGAAGCCGTGTGGAACCCCCTGACTCCAGTCCAATAAAAACAGAGTCGCTTCACTCTTCTAGTCTGGAGTCCCTGGATATACGGGCTGAGGAGAGGTGGGCCACCACCCTGCAGAGCTCAGAGATGGTTCTTTGAAAACAGTGGTTCCCAACCTTGGGTCCCCAGATATTCTTGGATTAAAACTCCCACAAGCCTTCACCACGAGCTGGGCTGGCCAGGATTTCTGGGGGCTACACTCCAAGAACATCTGGGGAACCAAGGTTGGGAACCACTGCTTTAAATAGGCATCTTTCATTTGACTGGACTCTTGGCTATGTCTGAAAAGTTATCACTGGGTGGATGGATGGATGATCCAGACCTATCATGGGTGGAAGGCATGTAGCAACACCTCCTTTTACAGAGCCAGTGATTCAGGTAAGGCTGGTCGGGAATCTGGTTCCAAAATATTCTTACATGATCCGGCATTACCAATGGCAAGAGATGGTGGGATGTGCCATTTTACAGCATCTGTTCTGTCCACCTATTCCACATGGCTGGACCAGGCTGATGATACCCTCCAGCACTGATTTTATGACCGTGGACTTCAGGAAAAGCTGCTTTCTGCACTCCAGCTCCCAGAATCCTTGAAAAAGCATGGCTATATTTGCTGGGCATTGTAGTCCAAAAAAAAAAAAAAAGGACCTCAACCAGGATCTAGTTTAGCATTCAACTCTATAGTTTAAAGTATTCCTAGGTTTTGATGCTGACCAGAGAGAACATTTCAGACATGACTCAAATCAAAATTACAAGGCAATCCGACATTTAAGATAATGAGTTCTATTCTGAACGCAAGCACCAAATTTTTAAAATTGTGGCAATGTACTCTGTCCAGCTCAAGCTTGTTTCAGATGAAACGTTCTACTCCACGGCCAGCAGATGTCAATCTAAAACTACTGTAAAGGAGGTACCCAACCCTTTCTGGCTGAATGACATTTCTGGTATTGATGGCAATTGCTGTTGTTGGTCCTTACACAACAGTCTAAGGTATAGCCAGGAATACGTCTCATCAGAATCAGTAGAATTTATTCCCAGTGGCAGCCTTAATGCCAAGCCAGGGATGATGGGAGCTGGAGTCTAATGTATCTGAAGGAAAAGGAAGCCACACTGGATGAGACCGGAAGAAAGGATAGCCGAGGCTGGGAAATTTCAGCACCTGCAGCCACCTGGCAGGGAAAGTGTTGCACCCGCAAGGATCTTGCACCCTCGAGCAGCGGGTGGACGAACGGACCCCGGAGGGACCTTCCCAGCGGTCACCAAGTCCAGTGGTTCTATAAACACACTGAGCATCCGGGTGGGCAGGGAACGCTCTCTAGCTGCCTGCAGATGTCTGGAATGAATCCACCCGTAGGGTTGGCTCCCCCGTTCGCCTGGGACTCTAAGATCTAGAGTGGAAAAACCTCTTCTAAGCGGGAAAGGCCTCCCCCCCCCCGTCCTCCCCGTTGGCAGCTGGGCAAAACGAAAACAGCTGCTCAGCCAGAGGACGAGGATCCAGAATAGGGGATGCAGGTGGGGTAAGGCTGGAGTGTGACATGGAAACTTAGGTCATCCGTTTTCTAGTCCTCAACGAGTCATGAAAGTTCAATGGGGGACAAGGGGCCTCTCCCCCGCCCGCAGACTGGCCTACCTCACAAGGTTGTGGTAGGGTGAAATGGGGTGGGGGAGCGTATACGCCAGCAGTGAGATCAGTGGAGAAACAGGCAGGCTAGAAAGGGACCCGGGCAGTCAATGAGCACCTCCGTCTCCCTCCCCGCTTGCCATCTCTGGAAGGCGCCAGGCGCGGACCGGGGTTCTTCGCCGTCTTCCGAGGACCGACCCAGGCAGGCGCCTTCACACACACACACACACACACACTCCCGCCTCCCTCAAGACTCCCGTTTGGCGTTCGTGCGAGAGGGTTCTTTAAAAGTCGGCGGGAGGCCCGTCTCGTAGCCCTTCAGTCCGATGTTCCACAGGTGACTCCCCGCTCGACTCGCGGGGCAACGCGCGCCAGGTTGCGCCGCCTCTGAGCAAAGAGGCAGGACGTCCCGCGGCCGGGGGCGAGCGAGGGGCCGAAGCGCGCCCGGGAGCGGTGCCCTCGGCGCCCCGTCGCCTGCTGCGCTCCGCGGCCGCCGGTTCGAGGCCACCCATTCCTCCGCCCGGGCGCGGCGAGCGGAGACGAAGAGCGACGCCCCGCCGGCTCCCCCGGGATTCGCATCTCCAGAGCGCCCGCCTCGTTCTCCTCCTCCTCCTCCTCGGGAACTCCCCGTCCAGGCCAGGCGAGGCGCCCGCCGGGCTTGTTCCCTCGCGCGGGGAGAGCGCAGCCCCGGCCTCAGCGGGAGAGGGGCCGGGGCCGGGGCCGGAGCCGGGGCCAACCCCCGAAGGGGCGGACGGCGGGCCGCCCGAGCCCTTCTGCCTCGGCCCGTCCAGGAGGCGGGCGGGCGGGCGGGCGCCATGCCCTTCTGGAAGCGGACGGTGGAGCCCCGCCGGCTGCTGCCCTCGGCGGCCGCGGCCCCGCGCTTGGCGGCGCTGCCGCTGGCCGGGCTCCACGACGTGTGCGGGCTGGCGACGCTGGCGCTGCTCCGGCAGCTGGCCGACCTGTGCGGCCACTCGGCGGCGCTGCTGGCCGACCTGGAGGGCCGCCTGCGGGAGCTCGCCCGCCGCGCCCGCCGCCTGCGAGGCCGCCTCCGCCGCGTGCGCCGCCGCCTCCGGCCGGGAGCGCCGCCGGCCGCAGGTAAGCCACGGGCGAGGCCGCCCGCCCCGTCGAGGGTTTGGGGAGGAGCCCTGCCACCGGCGGCCGCGGGCGGGCGGGAGGCGGGTTGGCTAGGGCGCCGCGCAGGCGAGGGTCTGCCTTTGGAGCCCGAGGAGAGGAAAGGGTGAAAACGCTGACAGCATGCCGACCTGTGCCTTTGAGGAACCGCAGGGGTTAATGGATCGGAAGGGTCAGGGGTCCGAACTTCTCCAGAAAGCCCCGTCCGGGATGCCCGACCCCATCCCCGTCCATTTATTAGCGATGTTCTAGTTATCATCCTCGTACAAGGATGTCGGAGAAAATTCTGTTCATGTTCTGAGACTTTTTTTTTTTTAAAAAAAAGAGGTGATTTCCTATTTTTGGCAAAGGGATTCTGCAAAACAGCTTTCCTCCCCATCTGCAAAAACATAGAAGCGTCCAGCAGTGGTTTTGGCCAGATGTTCTTGGACTACAACTCCGAGGAAATGCTGGCCAGCATCGCCGCTGGCGAAGCTTCTGGGAGTTTTAGTCCAAGAACATCTGGAAACCCCAGGTCGGGAATCACTAAATGGGTGTGTTGCCACACCTGGGCTGAGAAGGCCAGTGCATGACTCGTGTGCTATCAAGTCACTTCTGAGGGACAGCAGGTCCTCCTAAGAGTTTTATGGTATTCATGATGTTCAAGGAGTGGTTTATTCACTTCCACCCCACAGCTCTGGGGAGTTTCCATGGCCAAAAGTGGGGTGGGGTGGGGATTCAAACCCCACTCTGTTGAGTCCTCTATCCAGGATGCCACAGCAGCTCTCAAGAAGGCTACAGAGGAGAACTATCCCAGTTGAACCGCAGCCTGCCTTGTGGCTGCAAGCAAAATGTGAAAGAATGGTATGGTAATGTGACTAGCATGTGTCCTTTTGCATACTGTGATGTCGTGGCTGCGAAGGATGGACCATGGCATGCCAACAAGACAAAGCTGCGGAAAGTTATTTCTGGAGGACTAAATTCAGAAAAGTTCTAGCCAATAAGGACTTGGTCCCCTAACTTTAGTTGGGTTTGGGTGCCATCCATCTTAATTTAGAGGGGTGGGTCCTTTTTACTACTCTGCCTCAGACAGCTAAAGGTTTGAAGCTCTGGCTCTGTTACGAGAGGAGAACTTCATTAAACCTTACAAGGCATTTTGGAAGGAGGCTTTCCTGCATTGAGCGGAGGGTTGGACTTGACAGCCTAGAAGTCCTGCTCAAAGTGTGCAGCTTGGTTTTCCAAAAATTGCTGAGAATTTATCTCTTCCAATCGGCTCTTGGTGTCTGGCATGCTTCCGACTGAGTTTTCTGCCCAGCCGCATTTAAAAAGAGCTTGAAGATTTCTCAGTGAAGATTTCATTTCGGGGACAGGGTGGAAAAAAAGATTTCTTCTTGGAAGAGCTGAGAAATGTTGCTCTTTTTTCTTTCTTTTTCTTTTTGCTTGTCTGTTTGGACTACCTCTTCCAGGGTCCCCAGCTAGTGTGACTTTTGGCATAGCTCTGCTTTAAAGCTCCACAGGTATCTTGGATTGTTTTGACAGGGATCTGTGAGCAATCCTGCTGTCACGGTTTGCTCCTCCATCTGCTCAAGGCTGTCCTTCTGCTCACCCCTCATGGGGGCGAAGAGTGTGCCAAAGGCATCTTCCTGGGAGGCAGGGTTCTGCAGGAGGACAGATGGAGGGAGCTGAAGCCATGTGATCAACTCTCCTGTCTCTTTAGGCTTGCTCACCTTTGGGGCTTGCTTTCTTTGATTTGTCAAAATGAAGGTCTTTTTAAAATGCTATCTGTCTGTCTGTCTGTCTGTGTGTTTGTGTTTTGTTTGTTCGTTTGTTTGTTTACAATCTTTTTACCCTGCTTTTTTCCTTAAGAAGGACCCAAGGCGGGTTACATCGTTAAAATTTAAAGCTAACAACAGTGAGTATACAAATACTAAAGAGGATCGAATAAATACCACTCTTAGAAATGGTAAACAAAATCAGCACCAACAACACATTCAAAGCAGTAAGGTTTATCAACCTACATAAAAGTCCAACTCAGGCATCCGGTCACTGAGGGAAAGATTGCCTGAAGAGAAAGGTCTTTGACTGCTTTTGGAAGGACAGCCAAAACGGGGCCAAGCTGGCCTCCTGTGGGAGGGAGTTCCAAAGTCTGGGAGCAGCCACGGAGAAGGCTGTCTCCCATTTTCCCACCAAACGCACCTGTGATGGTGGAGAATCAAGAGAAGGGCCTCTCCTGATGATCCTAATCCTCCAGCAGGCTCATAAAAGGAGATGGAGTCCTTCGGATGTTAGAGAGCAGAAAAAGTTGCTCTTCTCAAGTTAAACTCCAAGGCAGCATCAGCTAAGCTCCCAGGGCGGCTGGTGGCTGGGGAATTCTGAGAGTTGAAGACTAAAAAAAGTAACTTTCCCAAGCTATGGGTAATATTGTGAGCATGCTTTGGATTACAAGTCCCATGAGCCCCACCTAGCTTGATCAGTGACCTGAAATGACAGGAGAATAGCTTTAATATAAATTAAATACCTTAACATTAAATTGGATTAAATTAATTTAAATACTTAAGAGCTGGGTTTTTCCTTTGTTTGTTCATTCCCCCCCCTCCTTCTAGCTTTTATAGTGTTTGTTTTTAATATTGTAACCTGTCCTGGGTCCTCTTGAAGAAAAAGGCAAGAGGAGGGAGGGAGGAAGGGAGGGAGGGATGGTAAACGAAAGTGGCCGTAGCCCTTTTGGCACAAACCGAATTCCAAAACTAAGCAAATGAGGGGAAAACAAGGGAAATGGAAGAGTGTCTCTGTGTGGGACGAAGGCTGATATTTCTTGTCACCTGTATGTTGCTCAGGATGAAATGGGGAGGGGGGGTGTCTCTTGCCAACCAAGAGCTATAATCCCCTCAAATGATACATCAGTGTTAGATTTCGCCTGGGATAGATCACGCACTCACTGAAAAGCAGAATTACAGATTCATGGAAAGATATTTAAGCAGAGTTTTCTGGTTCAGCAGGGTTGCTGGAAAGACTAGATTGTTAGCCATTTTTAGGCTATAAGCCTCTGATTTTTTACAATGTAATTAAAACTTTCTTTTTGACATTTTTATTGTACCTTTTACACTCCTGTATTTTAGTTTGAAATCTGACTTAAATATTTGCCTGTGATTTAAGTTTAGTTTTCATGTATTTTTAAGCATTCGTGCCTACAATTTTTTATACCTGTAAGACTGATTTCTGTCTAATTGAAACATAGGATAAATGCCAGCTATGACAAACACAGACTTCTGAATCCCCCATCCCCCCCCCCGAGATCTACAAAGGTCTATAGGACTATTAGGGGAGGTGTTCAAATGTCACAAGTGTGTATGTGTGTTTTCACAACAGCCCTGTAAGCGGAGAGGAGAGGGCTGGCCTATGATCACCTATCAGAAGGGGAATCTGGTTGTCATTCCCCTCAAACTTTTACATGCACCAAACTTCTTGGCTGATACTGTGCAGTACTTGCCACAGCGATAGGCCGTGTGTTGTGTGCTTGCTCAGGGCAAGTGTGTGTAAGTCACAAGTTTTACCCACCGTAACTGGATCTTCCTTTGTATTGGTACTGTTTTGGAATGCAAGCGCTCTGGCCCGATTCATAGCCAGGGGTTTTCAAATTCAAGGAATTAAGATGTGGAGGGCAAATGAAATCTAAAGTGAAAACCAGAACTCAGAAGGATTTTTCTATTGGACTACAACTCCCAGAGTCCTCCGAGCAAGCTTGCAGGGGGCTCCGGGATTTGTAGTAAAAACAACAACAACACAGTAACGTTTCTCCACTTTGGTGAGAATACCATTGACAACCGGATTCTACACACAAGAAGGAGCTGCTCTTCCACCCGCACAGGGTGGAGCCCAAATGCTTTCCAGTTTCTGGACGCCAGCCTTCATGAGGGATCTTGCCAAGCTGGAGGAGATTTGAAACCTTACAAGCGCCGGAGGCTGGGAACGAACGGCAGGAAATGGGAGTGAATGAACCCCTTATTCCCCTGAGCCTGCAGCATACATGTCCCAACTGTGAAGCTGGCAGTGCAGAGACAGGAAGCAGGATTGGGAAGGGTTCCTCACAGAAGGGGAATAATGGCAAGCAGCTTCCTAGGGCCATAAAAAGACTCCAAAGTACAAGGGGTACGATCCAGTTAAAGTTTTAGCACTTTAGAGGTTTGTTGGTTCTGGCTGGAGAATGAAATACATCGGCAATTTGGGGTGGATGTGGGAGCCAATTTAGATTCCTACGGATCCACAGCTTGAACTCCTGCCCTGCAAAAATGCTGCTGCTGTTTTCTTTGAAACCAGAAGTTCACTTCCAGTATTTACGAATGCAAAAGGGGGAAGTACCCTTTGGCTAAAGCCAGTCCCTTCATTTTCAGGAATACGATGTGGCCCACACCTGCCGTATCGGCTGAAATCTTTCTTTCTTTATAAATAAGTAAGACTTCTTTTCTTTCTTTTTTAAAAAGTGTTTCTTTTTTTCCTGACTGGTTACCGCATTCTAAAATGTAAGGTTGTGTGTGTGTGCAAGTGCAATAGAGAGAGAGAGAGATTTCACTTTTCCTGCCACACAAACACACCTCCCGCTGGCTGACAACTGAGATAATATAACAGAGGCACATGAGATCCTCTCTTCTTTTCCTTTTGTTTTAGCAAAAGAAACACAAAGACAGAACATCTATAAACCAATGATTTAAAACTTCTGGTCTTGAAAAAGGGAGGGAGGGAGTCTTGTTTTAGCCTGGATGAGAAAAATGAGCCAATGTGAAGCTCTGCCAACCATGCAGGGGGAGAAAAGCCTGCTTTGGTTAAACCCACGCCCCCCCTTGTTTTCTGTTCTGACCGTGGCCAGCCGGGTGCTCCCAGGGGGAAGCTCCTTGGGCAGGACATGTGGACAAGAGCTTTCTTCTCCTGATGGCCAGAGGTACAGCCAGTGGCAGCTGGTGCTTGGTGGGATTGGTGGAGTGAAGGCACAGTAACCAGTGATTGGCAGAGTGAGGGACAAAATTGGGTACTCACACATATACACCCAGACTGGCACACTCGCATGATCACTCACAAAAGCAAAAGGCAGGGAAGCATTCACACACTGATATATACAGAGCCTTCTGTTTGTGTTACAGAGGAAGGCCAGAGTGGAATGCTTGCAGGCAGGACCGATACCATACTATATGTCCAGATGGGCATATAGATTTCTGTATGAATCACTCTTGGTACGGTTTTGTTTGAACCCAATGATGTCATCCACCCCTGTTTCCACTTAGATTGACCCATCCTTCCCCTTTAAGAGCTGTTGTGCACCTTTCTGGCACGGCAGTAAGGCATGCCTTCTTTGGGGTATGATTCAGTGCGATCCCAATTAGCTTGTTGTGTAGCCTAACTCGAACCAAAATGGAGCTGTGGGTGGCATTTTCTGAGGTGGCAACCCTGTGATGGGGTTTGTAGCCAGACCTTTTTTGAGGGCAACTCCCAAAATCCCCCCTGCCAAAAAAAGTAACTTTCTCCAACCTCTACCCTAGAGCTTCTGCGTAGAATTGAAAAGCATCTTGATTGACCCTGATGTCAGTACAACGAAAAGCCTTGGCCTGTTGCTTAGCAGAAGGGGCACCTGCCTCAGGCAGCCAATCATGGTGGGTGGGTGGTTTCATCCCAAACAGTATCTTTTCCAGGACCTGCTATATAGAGTATTGACTGTACGAGTTCTCACGATTTTTATTGGCCTTTGCTTTTTGTAGACTGTGATTCCCGCTAGCCATGCTGGGTTGCAACTCCATGAACAGCAACCTCAAACAATAGCTGGGGAAGACCACCAGATACTTGTTTGCCGAGTGGATCCTCAAATTTGGAGCTGGGATTCTTTCCACCTTGGGCGCACAGAGCAAACAGTGGCAGTTTGCAGGGTATAGAAGAGGTTGTTCCATTCTGGGGCTTTCCTCTATTGCTTCACAGATGTGCAGCCCTAACCCTTGACCCACTGTGGGAAGGAGAATGACATACTAAAACTGGAGACATGGAGGTGGGGGGGGGGGGAAATGGCTGTTCTCCTCACAAGGATCATCCGCCCGTCCTGAAGGCTGGAACAAAAACATTGTTACAGGATGAGTATCTCTGCCTCCTGCTGAAAGGCCTTTGGCAGGGCCAGGCTGTTTGCAAAGCCAAAAAGGATGACTGACTCTGTGGATTACATGATTTCTCTCCTTCTTCTTCTTCTTCTTATTTTTCCTTTCTCTGTGTAATCCTTAAATCAGAGCAGAAACTTTTGGCACTGCCTCTCGGATGATCTCAGCAGGGCTTTTGCACGGATGCTTATTCTGGAGGGATAAGCCCGCTTCCCAACGGACGAGGGTGTGGATAAGTTGCCTGGATGGGTGTGTGTGTGTGAGGATGGTGAACCTCTCTTGAAGATCGAAGGGCCCCCTGACTCTGAAGAAATTTGCTTTTTGAAGTACAGCCCTCCAAAATCCTGCAAGCAACGTGCCAGACCTTGAACATTTTATTCTGTGGATGGTCAGTCCCAGAACCTTTTAGTCTGGTTTGAGGATTCTGGGTGCTGTCGTCTGTAAGGTCACTTCTCTAAGCTCTGCCCCAGCAAAGGGACAGTCTGTGCCCTCTCTATTAAGCTGGAAAGAGCAGCCGTGTGGCATACATGGTGATATGCCCTGGAGTTCTCTAAGATGCCTTTCTTCATTGAGGGTGAGATGTAAGGTCCCATCGTGAGGGCCGCAGGTCAGTGGTAGAGCACATGCTTTTGTGTGAAGCAGGTCCTGTGTTCCATCCCTAGTTCCTTTTAAAAGGACCCTTGCCCAAAATCCTCGAGGAGAGCATTCAGTCAGTGCTGGATTAGGCGAGACAATAATCTGACTCAACATAAAGTAATTTTGTGTGTTCCTCATTGTTCCAGGAAGGGTTGTAGCTCAGCAGCTCTGATCCTTATAATGTGAGGTCCCTGCTCACATGCCTGCCATCTCCTGTGAAATGGATCAGATAACAGGTGGAGGGAAGCCCCGAAGGGGTGGAAAGCATCAGTCAGTCAAAGTGGTAAACGAGACTGGGCTTGGATAGGTCCATAATATCCATGGTGTTAAGTCTCCTCCTAGGAGCAACCTTGGGTGGCTGAGCATTAATCCCAGAACTGTAGAATTGGAAGGAACTCTAAAGGTCATGGAGTCCAACTGCCGAAACGAAGCAGAAAATCTACCACGAAAGCATCCTTGAGGGATAGGGATCCAACTTCTATTTGAAAACCTCCAAAGAAGGGGGACCACCATCTTCCATGATGGTCCGTTCTACTCTCAAGTAGCTCTTACAAACAGGAAGCTCTGTTCAATGTTTACTTGAAATCTTCTTCTAATTTGAACCCTAACCACTTCAGAGATGCAGACAGCAAGTTTCTTCCATCATCCGTGTGAAGATGAGCACCAAAACACCTCTCAGTCTTCTTTAAGGTGAACAACTCTCTGAGCTATTCCTCACGGTTGGATTCAAGATACTTTACCAAATGGGTCACTCTTCTTTGGGCACAGGCTGGTTTGTTCAAAACCTTCTATTACTTCCCTTAATCTGCTCATGATACTTCTATTGATGCAGCCCAGAATTATTTAGGGTTTCTGTTTTGTCGTCTCCTCAGGATGCTGATTGTTTCTCCTATGTACAACTGTCAAGCCCGGTGTCACCTGTCACATATTTGTGCATCTGATTTTTCCTGCCTAAATATGGAGCTTCCCATTTATTGCTATGGAAACTCAGTTTGTCTATTTTGGCTCCTGTCTGTTAAGCTCATCTTGAATCCCAACCCTGTCTTCTGAAGTATGAGCCACCCTCCTGCTTTTGTTTAATCTGCAGATTTCTGCACCCTCAGCCAAATCATTTATAAAGATGTTGAGCAAGATTGGACCCAAGACAGATTCCCGTTTCAAAATTAAACAGGGCCTCTCAGTCTTGAGATAATATAGAATCCTGTTGTTTAAACATGGGCCAGAAGTGAAACTGTGCTCCAGCAGATTCCCCATCTTGTGACTATGACTGATCTCACAAGAAGCAGTGCAAGAATGGGCACACAACAAGGACTTCTTCCCCAAGTGGGTGGTTGGGGGGATGTTTACATGATTTATCTTCTGCTTTGCATTTAGGGAACAGAATACTAGTCATAGTGTTTTCTGTAGATGCAGGGGATTTGAAAGATGGAAAAAAAGGGGGAAATACTAATGCCAAATGGTCTGACATCATGAGCGTTCATGATTTGTGGGATGTTAAGGTCCCAGTGGGAAGAGGGAGTAAATTCCCAGTGCAGTGGCAGAAGAAGAGAAGTTTAAAACAAGGGAGTTGGGTGCTGATGCTTGTTATACATTACAGTCACGGCTTGACTAGTCAGTTCAATTGAAGCAGGCTGGAGTGGGCTAAATAGAGTCACAAGGTAATGTGGAGGTCTGGTATGCAATTTAATGCCATCCTTGGATCCATCTTGTGTGATGCTTGAGGATGTATCCCAAAGAAAAGGAAGAAAACAAAGAAAGTAAACAACCCCCCTCCTTGTCCTCTCTTCTCTCTTCCTCCTCCTGGGAGGAAGCTTTCAATTCTTAATTGCCACTCCCAAAAGGTACAGTGCATTAATGCTGCCCTAATAGGCTTTAAAAATCCTTCCTTTCTCTGACTCTTCATGGAGGAGCAGAGGAAGTTTTTAATTTCCCAATATCATGAAGTGGCTAAGCTATCTGTTTAAGCCACTTAATGCGATTGGAAAACTGAAAGAGAAATTTAAAGCAGCAAGCTCCATTTTGGTTTGATTCCACCTATCACACAGGCTGGAATCAAACCAAATTGAGTAATCCTACCCATATCTTTAAAAGTGTAGCCCCAACGGGAGCCAGAGAGATGTAGGTAGGAACTCTTTGGGTACAGGTTGCTGGTTCACACCGGCACTTACGTTGCTTGCTCACTGGCAAAATGACATCCCCACAGTGGGGATCCCCAAATCCTCGTGCAATCACCCCTTCCAGTATCCTGGATGGGAGGAGCTAGGTTTGACAGGGCAGGATTGGGGATGCATGTCATAGCATTAAAATAAGAAGTAAAGCTGCCCTCTCTGCATCACAAGTGATATATATCAGGAAGAAAAGAGGTGGGGAAAGAACAAAACGACAAGAGGGGATTTTTTCCTCCTTCCCTCTATGCAGACTACAGATGGCCAATGTTTGGCATTTCCCTTCCCAGATAATAATAATTATGTGTGCCGCATCAATTCAGACATACAATTGTGCCTTACAGCAGCGGTCCCCAACCTTTTTAGCCCCGCGGACCGGCTGGGAAAGGCGGGGCACCCCCCTGCGCACGTGCGCACGTGCGCACGTGCGAAGGGTGGCGCAGCGCTCGTGCGGGCGCTCGTGCGCTTGTACGCATGTGCAAAGGGTGGTGCAGCGGTCGTGCGGGTGCACGGGCGCTTGTGTGCATGCACAAAGGGTGGCGCAGCACTCGTGCGGGCACGCAGGGGCTTGTGCGCATGCGCAAAGGGCAGTGTGGCACTCGTGCGGGTGCACGCACGCACGCAGGCGCAAACAGACTGTGTGGGGGGAGTGTGTGCGGGGGTGGGGGGGAGGTCTCTCTCTGCGGCCCGGTCGGGCTCAGGCCACGGACCGGCACGGACCGGCTCCCCAGGGGTTGGAGACCTCTGCCTTACAGAGTTTCCTAGGTATTGATTACCGAGAAGTAGTTGACTTGTCCCTCCTCCTCAGGTGCCCAAGACTCTGCCACTTACCTAAGGCTACCCAAATTGGTTTTTCTCCCAGGAGGCATAGTGGAGAATGGAACTCCAGAGCTCTGCCTGATTCACTGATCGATCCAGCCGGGATCTATAACTTCCACCACTACGGACCACGGCAGGCAGCGCTGATAGACCTCAGGAGTCCAGGAACATCTGGCGGGAGAGAGCTTTCCTACTCTAGGCCCCAGACCCACTTCTTCGGATGGGTACTGTACTTCGAAAACTGGGTCAGGTTTTCCTTTCCCTGCTCCTCGTGTCCCTCCATTCTTGCAAGCCCTGGTGCGCCAGGCTTTCTCTGAAAAAGTTGGCTGGGGCTCTTCCAAGAGAGAGATAATGCATTTATTATATGCCTGTCCCATCTGCGAGAGGAGACTCCCACGGCATCCCAAACAGGGTTGAGCAAAAGAAAGGATACTTTTCTCCCTTACGCCACCAAAAGGAACAGCTCGTTTTGAATCATTAGACCCCACGCTTCGCTCCCACCGTAAGATTTGGAATGATTTCTGGGAGCAGAGCCTGTCTCAGGCCTGGGAGAAAGACACTGTTTACTGTTTCTTGAATTGTGGAGTTGTGTGTCTTCCCCCCCCACACACACACACACTGCAAAGTTGTGGCGTGAGCCACTTTCTGACCTTGCAGATGGAGGCTTGGAACAGGCGAGGAAAGGGCGGGAGCTGGACCAGGTTTCCCATCCATGGTTTGCAGATAGGCTTGGAGGCTGGCGCTTTTCCCAGTGCGAGGCATGCTATGTTGCTCTGTGAACTGCAAAGGTGCCAAGATGGAAGGCTTTTGGAGTGCAGTTACTGCGGGGTAAATTCTGTCCTGCATATCTCCCCCAAAGTTCTGCCCACAAGTGCTTGAGATCTAGCTGCTTAGCAGCTCAGCTTGGCCACAAGAGTGGCAGGCAGTGACAGCTGAGCCCCTGCTCACATAGCCAAAGTGCGGAGAATTTTTAATTACCAGGGACAGCAAGATTATCTGCCATATGTATATCCCTCAGGCCAGCAAGGTTTGCTCTAAGCTTGGCTGCTGCCCTTCCAATAGCTTAGGAGCAGAGAGGATTTTACAGGCAACAGTAGATAGTAATGAGCTTCCCTCTTATGCTGTAAAATATTTTCGGGTAGGTTGGTCTTGAACAGGCCATGAAGACCCATTAGCATTACAAAAGACCAGCTCCTGATTGAGATGAAAACTACTAGAACTGGTTTGTTGCTGTGGATCGATTCAGCTGCATGGATTTCAGACTCTCCTGCAGGCATTGTCTGTGAGATGATCACGATGGGTGGCTGCTCCTCAAACGTTGCCACAGCATCCGCACTCTTGATTAGGTACGCTTGAACAACGTTGTCTGATCCACATACAAGGCTACCCACTGACCTCCCCTTTTCCTGGGTGTTTTCAGGGAGCTTGGACTCACTTGTTTCTAAACCCATATTGAGGAAGCAATTTGCCAAGGAGTGTGGAAAGGAAACAGAAAGAATTTAAGGGCTGGAGGCAAAAGTGTTATGAGCCAGAAATGGGCTGTTTCACCCTTTCCAGGGCCTGGCCCTGCTTTGAACAGAAGGGTACTTCCAGATGAGACTTTTGATTGTACAATCCTGCAGTCTTTGTTCATGGTATTTTAGAGGAGAGCAGACATTTTTGTCTTCTGCTTATAACCCTTTTTTTTTCCATTGCTTCATCGGTGTCTTTAAAATTTCCACCAAAAAAAAAAAAAAAAATCTGTTAAGGAAGAAAAGGCTGTTGCTTTTGACAGCTAGAACTCCCCGGATGAAAGTTTTGAAGGATTTATTTGGAAGCAACAAAAAACGAATCCACCCTCTGTGTTCTTAGCAATTTTATGGCATTTTCTTTGCAAGCCGTAAAACCCTGTGCCAACATGGAGAGCTTGGAAAAGTTACTGTCAGGCCTTAAAACTGAATAATTCCCTAGCTGGTTGTGGGCCAGGGGTGCTGTGGGAGTTTCAGTGGGTTGTTGTTTTTGTTTGTTTGTTTGTTTTAAAGGAACGTTTCTGTGTTCTGTACTGGACAGACATGGGGGTAGGAGTCTGGGTTGAATCAGGAGGGGAAACAGGCCAGGGGCCAACAAAGTTGAGTGGGAAAACAAGAGTCCAGTTTCGAGGCATCCTCTGTCCAAGTAGAATTTGCACGGCCAGCATTACACGGGGAAATGACTTCCAGACTGCAGGCTCTGATCCAACAGGCAATAGAGAGTGTCGGTTTTGGCAGAGGGGAAGCTGAGGCAACAAACACAGAGTTCTGGTTTACTGTGTGTGGGCGGTTGCTTGCCTCGGGAGGAAGAGCCTCCAGTGGGTCCTTTTGGGCTTTGGGCTGAAGGTCTCGCCCCCACATGCCACATTCCCAGCCTTCGTACTCTGTCCTGTAAGAGGCATTGGTGAGCACAGTGATCGGGGAAGGCCAGGGTCGGTCCCTAGAAATGTTGGCTTTATCTTAACCTGACAGAAATTGATCCACTCCATTGCCACTCTAGCCTGCTCACACCTGTTTGTACATAGCACAGATGATGATTTTGTTTCTTTCCATGAGGGCTAGAAACTTGAAACAAGTCCAACGTTCTATTGCTCTGTTGCATGTGTTTCTAGCCAAGCACTCTTTCAAGATACTCCTGTTTCCTCTTCTAGTTTTTTACATCCTTCTCTCCTGTGACTGCCTGATACTCTGATTCCTTCCATGTTCATTCCTCGGAATGGGGGTGAGTGGGGAGAGACTCTCCTTTAGATTTTTTTCCCCCCAAAAGATTTTATGTACTTCTGCCAGCCCTAATGTTTCTCCAGGCATGCTGTTGCCTACCTCTTGTTTCTCAGTGGCCATGTGGATGCTCCGTTTTTGTCAGCCAGAGTTTGGGCAAGTTACTTTTCTAGATCACAGTTCCCAGAATCCTTCAGCCAGCCTAGTGAGTAGTCATTCTGGCTGGGTACCTTGCAAAGTCATCCCAGAAGTACTTCGGGTGTAATCACATAGGGAACTGGTTCACATTCTGGACCGCTGACAGAGCAGTCCAGTGTGATCTATTTCCTGGTGATCACACAACAGATGAGCACTTGTGTGCCAGCCCGACCCGGATCTGTGCCCAAGCTGGGCCTTTTTGGTTCAGCTGTAGAGCGTCTACGATTTGGAATGAGGCTGGAGTAATTCCCTGACATGCAGAAGGGTCGTGTTAATTGCTCCTGTTAAAATGACCCTTTCTGGTGCAATTGGGCACCCATCTTCTGAAGATCTAAGAAAGTTTCTAAGTTCCACTGTTAGCACTCACCACCTACATTTGCTATTGAGGAAGTGACAAGTTGGACTTTCAACAAAATGTTGCAGTGTCTTCTCCCTGATGCATGGAGTCACCCTGTCTGGGGTTATGTCTGACCACTCAGTGCAAACAACGTGTTTGATACGTCGGTCTTTCCCGCTCTTTGTCTCTATCACATTGCAGACCTTGGCTACCGAATGTATGAGGTTCCTAACCAAGCTAGCTTTCTGGCATGTGGTTAAATAAGATCTTTTTTCTTACTTCGGCCAAACATGGGATTCCCCCGAGTTTGCCTCTACCTCCCTCTTGTTGCTTGATGGTCCCATTTTCTGTTACAACTCTGGCAGAGGGCTGAGTGGTTTGGGTCTCTGAGGTTGGGAGTTCGATTCCCCACTGTGCCTCCTTGGCAAGAGGTGGAGTTGATGATCCATAGGGTCCCTTTCAGTTCTAAGATGATGATGAAGATGAAGAAGCACTGATTGCTTGAGGCTACTATCAGAAGGAAAGATGCAGGAATGAAGTCAAATTTTAGTTTATGTCATTAAACACACAGGCATGCAATTTGCAAGATGGGAGATGGCAAACATTAAAGAACACAAGCCTTAAAAACACTCCAACAACTTTTAAAGTTCCTGTCCTTCAGCCTAACTCTGCCCATAAACCCCTCACCACCAGCCAGAGGTTGGAACTGCCCCCACTGGTCTTTCCTGGACATCCTCCTCCCTCTGCCTCAATCCCCCTCCAGTCTCTCTCTGTGTGTACGTGCCTTGGGAACAGTGTGTGCTCCTCCGTTAGTTACCTCCTCCTGCCCTCCTTTCTTGCCATCCTCATAGCTTTTCTCACATCTGAGTGGGGGACCGCATCTCATCCAGGCGTCAGGCGGTATAGGCTGCTGGAGGAGAATCTGGGTGATGTGGATGCACACAATGGAACAGAGGTCAATCTGCAGGTAAAGAAGAGAGCTTCCCTCTGATGGGTGGGTTAAGTGTGTAAAGGTAGAGTTTATACTTCCGTGGCATGCCTTTAATATTCAGGTATCGCTAATTTGAAGATTTGCCCTGAAGCAGTTTGGGGGGAAGTTGCTGAAAGGCCTAAACCTTCTGTGGAAAGCCTTGAAGACCCTTTAGATTCGAGCAGTTTTCAAAAGAGGAGCCTTATTAATCTGCTCCAGAAAACCATCAGAGAATCTTCGGACATCTTTAAGACTAGTTTCGTCTCCACCTGGAAGAATGTGCCATGCTGTCAGCTACATGCCAGTGCCTTACTTTGTGTCTCCTCTCTTTCTGTTGGGATGTTTAGATTGTAGGCTTCCTGGGGCAGAGGCCTGGCCTCCATGCATTCTGATGGAACTGAATGAGTCATGAATGGACTGGGGCAAGCTCTAGAGTACTTTTGTAGAAAGAAAATGATCTTTGTGATGTTGTGGATGTGTGATCTGAACTGGTCTGCATGCAGATTAGAACCACGGGCAAACAGGAGGAAGGATCGCATCACTTCCTCCACTGTTTGGGAGGCAGGTATAATTTTCTTGTGGTCCTTAAGTAGTCCTGCTGTTGCAAAGGGAAGGGAGACAGGGAAGAAGAATCAACAAAGCTGCCAAAGGAGATGAAAGGAGGGAGCATTAAGGCACAGAACAGTTGCTTGTTTGGGGCATAAACAGTGCCGGGAGTCGAGGGCTTTGCTAGATTCTTTCTGCAAATCCCACTTAATGGGTGGTCTCTCTTGTGGTGTTTCTATTTGAGCTGTGCCGTATTCCAGTCTCCCATGTAAAAAGTTTACACAACAGCTCTGCGTGAGAATTCAGAGGTAATCTGTTAACTTATTCATCTTTCTAATAATGGAAGTAAAACCATGTTACGTTGCAAACCTGGGTGCAATTATAACATTTTCTTGTGGCTTTTTGATGTGGCCTTTTGAGCAGAATTTTTCAAGTCTCGTGGTAATTCTGTTCATCTAGTGTGTGGGGGATTTTTTGCTAATGAAAAAGTAACAAAGAAACGAATGAGTTACTCCCACCAATCGCAGTGCAAATGGCAAAGTTATATTTTATTGGCCTTGCAACAAGTGACACAACAAACTGCTTTTGAAAAGTAACTTTCCAAACCCTGTGGTTGACTGAGACTGCAGAATGTCTAGGGGTGAAGAATGAGGGGAGCAGTGTCCGCTCTGGGGTTGAGGAATTGCTCAGGAAAGTATCTTCTGGTGGCCTTCCTCCTCTGTCTTGAAGAACAAATGAAGGAAAAAAATAGGGAAACTGCCAGGGGGCTACCAAGGTGTTTGCCTGATTGTACCATAAAGGGTCATTTTAATGGGAGCGATCTTCCTTAAAGTGAACCGTCTGTCTGCTGGGAAATTGCTCCCAGCCTGACCCCAAAGGCTAGAAGCTCTGCTGGACCAAAAATGATCAGCTTTGGGCTAGAGCGCGTTTCACTGTATCTGATTGTGATCACCAGGAAACAGATACCACTGGATCACTCCAAAAGCAGTCCAAGGTGGATTTTGCCAGGAGGCAAAAGGGAGGTTTCCCATTGCCACCCCCCTGGTGAGTCTCCATGGCTGAGCAGGCACTTGAACCTGAAAGTCCTCATATGTAGCTCAGTGGTTTAGAGACATCTGGTTGTGGAGCCAGAGGTTGGGAGTTCAGTTCCCCACTTGTGCTTCCTTGACAGGGGCTGGACTTGATGATCCTTAGGGTCCCTTCCAGCTCTGCAGTTCGATGATGATGATGATGATGATTCATTTGACATTATCCACCACACCCTGCTGGGTCTGAGTTTGGCCTTTTTTTTGTTTTTTAACCTTGGTTGTAAATTCAGGCTCTTCATGGAGTCACACCCACATTGCTTGGCCTTCCAGGGGCACACACAGATGGGCAGAAACATCACATTCTTTAATTATTAAAGAATGTTTAATTGATGAAATTTCCTCTCTGCTGCGCTCTTAATTAATAGGTTCTTTTAGAACCACTCCGCTCCTTGGTACCCACAGAGAAAAGGCTGCCCGGCTCATGCCCTCTCTGGAACCAATTAGTCAACAGTTCAATTGAGCTCCCAGGTTTCCAAGCCGAGTTGTCTTTGGGGGCCTCTTTTTTTCCTCCTGGCTCTTCCTGGCAACCTTTCCCCTAAAGTACCAAGCACGTCGTGCCCGTTAGTGGCGCACCAGGCAGCCGGCAAGGGCTATGAGTTTGTGCGACACACACACACAGAGGGCAAATGCTGTTGGCACCAAGTGCGGCTTCAGTTGTGATTCTAGAGCTGGCTGGGAGGCTCCTCCCCCCCCCCCCCCTGTGGCCGGCTGAATGAGCCAAGTGTGCTTGCCCAGAGAATCAGCATTTTGTGTATCTGTGTGCGTGTGTGCGCGCACACGCACGCGCCTTCATGAATTAAAAGAGAGCCGCACATGATGCTCCTTGTCTTCCGAGGTTCCCCCCTCTCTGAGGGGGGTCAGACTGGAACAGATCTTTCTCTGACTGAAGGCACACCCCGGTTGGGAGCCAGGAACTGGCTGTGGGAGAGCTCCCAGGCAGAACCGAGCAGCCGTTGGGCAGTGGGGGTCAGAAGCAGCAGGTGCTTTGGCCGCTCTGAAGAGGGGTTGGCGCACCTGAGGCTGCAGGTAGAGGGTCCTGCTAGAGGTATGTGTTTCTGTGTGTGTGTGAGAGAGAGGGAGGCAAAGAGGGGAGGAAAGGGGGGGGAGAGATGCTCAGACCCTTGTTTCTTGGAACTTTTCCCCATCAGGCAGAGGCTCAGCTCGTAAAAGCATCACCCCTTGCGCAGCCAAGTGGGGAGGGGAAGAAAAAAAATCAGCTACTGAATTTGAACATGGGATGAAGCCGTGAAAGACACAGGAGGTCTGTGGAGAAGGTGGGGGCCAATCTTTAAAAAAAAATCCTGTTCTGCCAAATCGCACACGTCAGGGCTCTTGTGTCATTTTCGCCCCCCCCCCCAAGCTGGCCATCCTGTGCGCCCTTGCATGTCCTGCCTGTCATGTACCTGCTGCAGGCTAGGGTTAGGTACACGGCAGACCGCCTGGGAGACCCCTTCCACCACTTCTATGAATACCTTTACAAGGCTGTGTAAGTCCATGGGTTACGAGCCTTTCAGTCTGTCTCCTGGTGCACCCTTATGGGAAAGGCTACCAGTTAATTGCTTATATGGGCTTTGTGGTTTTGATTTTTTTTTCCTGCAAAGTTCTTTCGGCTTGTCTGTTTGTGGTTGTTGTTGTTTTGGTCAGGGAATAAAGGATATGTGCGGATCCATGTAGATCAGGACTGGAAACCTTTAACCTTGGTCTCACAATCCTTTACACTATTGGCTCTCCTGGATCATCCTTCTGAGACCTGAAGTTCATGCTTTCTGGAGGATCAAAACGCAGAAGAGGGGGAGAGAAAAGGGAGAATGCAGCCAGGTCTTAACACTTCGACCTGGGCAGGAACCCTTTATTTGTATGTAAATTCAATACAGTTCTGAATTCAGAAGCCTAAGCTTGCTTTTGATGCTTGGAAGGGAGGAAGGGGGAAACAATCTTGCTTTGCTTTCAAGGGGAGCCCTTCCCGTGACAACCTGGAGGTGGCAGCAATGAATTAAGCCTGGCTCCTTGGAGGGGTGATGCAGGTTTGCTGTCACTGTTCATTTTGTGACTAATATTTCACATAATTCTGTGGTCTATTCTAGTATTTCTCTATACCAGGAGTGGGAAGCTAACTGGTGAAGCTATAGCTAACTCAGAATCATTGCAATGGCACCAGTTAGTGCTGTTTAGAATGGTCCCAAGGCTTGTGTGTTCGAATGGAATGGTCATAGACCGAACATTTGGCATTTCTTTGATCCCATTGCTTTGTACTTTTCTCTGTGTTTGATTACATATTTAGATTTATAGTGTGTACTGTGCATGTATTTGCTCTCTGAGAAGAAAGCTCTGGGCATCCAGAGCCCATGAAAGTGTTAAGGCCTCCCAGAATTCTCCAGCCAGCACAGTCAGAGAACTGTCGTCCAAAAACCTGAATCTTGGATGGCCTATAACCCCATCCGAGTCATGTTTCCACCCCGTCAGTCAGGCCAGGTGTGGTTTGAACTGGCGGGGGTGCCTTTGTCTTGAGGCAGCTCTCTGCCCCCCCCCCCTCTTTCATCATCAGGCATTGAAAATTCCACTTCAAGTCTTGAAGGATCCCTCTTGAAAGGGGCCAGCTGCAAGGTCAAGGCAGAACACTCGCTTTTTGAAAAAAATGACATTGCGTAAGGTGGTTGTGGGAAATCTCTTGCTTCAGTGTCTTTCTGGTGTGATGGGGTTGAAGGCTGGCAAGAAAAGACTCCGTGATAGGAGGACGAAGGGAGAAGTTCTGGATGTAGAAATGTTGCCAGTATGCACGGCCCTCGGCAGTCTACATGGGCTATTTTGGCTGATGTGGGCTAAATAGGGTCTCTGGAGGTCTGGTGGAGGTGTGGGATATGCCATTTGGTGTGATTATTGCTTTGGGAGCTACCAGACTCTATAGTGGAGGCAGGAGGGAGGCACTGGCAGTTCCCGGTGCCTCTTGGCTGCTGCTTAGGTTTTGGGGACACTGTTGACCAGCCTTCTCTCTGGGCATGGAAGCCTGAAGAAGGGTGAGATCACAGGGTGTTCTTCTGTCCCGACAGCCTTACACTGGATGATTCTGGAGACTGGATCCAGGGAGAGCTGTCACAAGGAATGGCTTGATGGTAGCTAAGGAGAAGGGGCTGATCTCTCTCTGGAAGGAAGGAGGGAGACCCATGTGTCCCCTGCTTCAATGAGCATGAGGGACCCAACTCAACCCTTGGGCTAAGTGGCTCTTCTTTTTGCCCTACAGCGAGCAGAGCTCCCGTGCTTGTGGGGGAATCTTGGGAGGTGTAATCTAAGAAGATAACGGTCCCAGGCTATGGCCTCATGATGAAGGCAGCCAGGCGTTGCCTGGGCCTCTACATGGCAAATGGCATTGTGTGCGATGGGGAATTGGAGCAACTGATTTCTTTTGTTTTGTTACATTTCTATCCTGCTTTTCCCCCAGGGAGCTCCAGGCATCTTATGTGGCTCAGCTCCTCTCCTGTTTTTCCTCGTAATGACCTTATGAGGCTGAGAGGGAGCCTCTGGAACCTCTGGCCAAGGATGGCTCCATGGGGATGATTAAAACCTCCCAAGTCCCAGACCAGGACTCTAACCGCCACAGCATGCTGTCTTTCTGCTGAGTCTTCTCCAGTTTCCCCCTTGTCTTGTCTCGCCTGGGTGAGCCCAAACCTTGAGCGTACAGAATGGCTTACACATCTTGAATCGAGGGTACCACTGGCCAAGTCAAAAACACCAACAGATTAGGCGGTCCCCGAGCATTTTGCCGACTGAGGCAAAGGACAAGGCAAAGCTGAAGCCAACTGGGCTAGCCGTTGAATTTCACTCCCACACGGGCTCCGAGGCAGTGTCTTCCCCCCCCCCACCTGAGAACAAGAGATTACTTTGGGTGTGTAAAGGGCAGAATGTGTGGCAACCCAGATGTGTGCTCCCACACCTTACTCCCAGCTCCATCTCATGGTGGGGATGGTCTTGAAGACACGTAAGAAGTCACGG
The DNA here is from genome assembly GCA_037013535.1 of Intellagama lesueurii. NCBI lineage: Eukaryota > Metazoa > Chordata > Lepidosauria > Squamata > Agamidae > Intellagama > Intellagama lesueurii. The sequence goes on along the minus strand of JBAJHW010000010.1, from coordinate 21,589,161 downwards.
GACGGCCTGGTGGCAGGTAAGGAGGAACCCCTGACCCACAACACCCCCAAGTCCCAGGTGTGGGATCATTTGTAGTCTGGAGCCGCGTTATCTCCCAAGCCCTGAAGGTGGCAGTGCAGGAGAGCGGCTCTTCCCACCTCTCCACCTGTGCTGTTTTAGCAGCCATGGGAGAACTTGGGGCAATTGCTCCCAAATGACTTTCTGCTGCCAAAGAGACAGCAGTACTCCATGTTTGGTGTTGCTCCCACCGTGCGCCCACAAGGAACTGGTCAGCAGCCAATTTCTAGGCAACTCGGGAGACACGGCCAGCAGTCTCTAGCTGCCGTCTTCTGGATGAGCTGCTCTTGCAAGCCCCCGAGGGTGGAGGGGCCAGAGTGGCTTGGCAGCCCCAATCGGATGCCCACCTCGAGGCCTGATCCTGTTACCCCCCCCTCAGCCACCTCAGGGACCTGCTCCCATCAGGCACCAAGGACAGGGGCCTGAATTCACCATTCCTTCCCAGCTGGATGGTCCCGTTCCTGCAACCTTCCACAGCTGGCTCGGGCTCTGATGCCAGTGCTCCTTACCCACCAACGAGTCTGGGCCCTGCAGATAACAGGGATGGAGGGACACGAAGCCGGCTGGGGCAGGAGTCTGAAGGCTGGGACTTGACCCCCGGGGTGTTGGATCTGTTGTGTGTGTTGTGAGTGGCTGAAGCTGTGACCGCAGGGCTGTTGTGACATCCCTCTGTCAAGGAATGTGGGAGAGGGCGGCACAAGAACCCACAGGCATTTTGGTGGGATCCTTGTGTCCTTTCTCTCTCACACACACACACCCTGTTTTTCTGAAGGGCTCTTGTCTTCCACCTGGGCTTTTATCTTTCTTGTAGCAAAACAGCCATCAAACAGTTTATTGGCCCAAGGAGTGGCCCCCTGGTTACGAAAGAAAGGAATGCTTCTTTAAAAGTCTAGGTGACTGCCATTCATCTCTGCTTTCCCAGACAATCCTCCTGCATAGTGGGATGGGCCACACCTATTGGCACAAGAGCTTTTACTCTTTGGAAAGCATCTGTCCCCCGGGCCTTTGTGTTCTCCACAGCCCTCTGAAATGCATTTTTGATCTATGTGGTGTTAACATTGTAATAATGTACCACTTCCTCCTCCTCCTCCTCTTTGTGTGTGTGTGTTTGTGTATAAATTGGTCACTTTTACAGACTTGGTCACTTTTACAGGCTATAACCTTCAGGATTTTCCCAGATTCTGGCTGGGCAGTTCTTGGGATCATAGTCCAAAAGACAACTTTTCCAAGCTCTGCCAAGTAGAAATAACTCTGTGTAGCCGAAGAATTAGATTCTAGGTAAAGGTTCCCCTTGACATTTAGTCCAGTCGTGTCTGACTCTAGGGCGCGGTGTTCATCCCCGTTTCCAAGCCGTAGAGCCAGCGTTTGTCCGTAGACAGTTTCCGTGGTCACGTGGCCAGCGCGACTAGACACGGAATGCCGTTACCTTCCCACCGAGGTGGTACCTATTTATCTACTCGCATTTGCATGCTTTCGAACTGCTAGGTTGGCAAGAGAATTAGATTCTAGCTGATGGGAAATAATGCCACCATTCCTTTGGGGGTCTTTAAGAGGCTGCCTGCCATGGCTGGTACCTCGATGTCCTTTTGAAAGTTTCTAGCAGAGAGTTTGGGGTAAAGCTCAAGAAATAAATGCAAATGAGAATGTATAGGTTGGAAATGGAACTGGCAGTTATAACTCATCTCGGGTCCCTGGCCAGTGTAGCTGGCAGGGCTGGCTCAAGGCAGATGATGGATTGGCAATGGGACCTAATGTCCACACTGATTTCCTGCCACCCCTGGGAGGGAGTGGTTACACCGATGTAGGCCAGGCTGTGTGCTGCAGTGCCCTTCTTTTAAAAGAGGGGGAGAGAACTGCTCTCTTTCTCCGTGTGGATTGTAGGAACATAGCAAGACTCTTGATCCATCTAGCCCAGTACTGGCAACACTAACCAGCACCAACTCTCCTGGGTTTCAGGCAGAAGACTCTCCTTGCCCTATCACTGGTACTCCCTTGGGGTCTCTCGTCCAAGTTCCAACCACAGCTGACCCTGCTGAGCTTCCCAAATGGTCAGTGATCAGGCATGTTCTGTTGCAGAGTTTTGAATTTCTTGTAAAGATCCTTTGTGCTATGCACTAGAAGTGCAGAGTTTTGCAGAGGAGAATAGCTACAAGTTCCCCAGATAGTCCACCCCTTTCTCATTAACTTGCACTTAATGTCTCAGTAACTCACTCTGAAACCTTTGTAGGAAAAAAAGAATTAAAAAAACATTATTTTACTTACAGCTGCAAACAAATCAACAGCAAACTAACAAACTGCTTCCAACAGACTAAAGAGAGGAAAAGAGAACACTCAACAGACAGGTGGGAAGGATGATTGTTTAATGTTAAGATAGATTGGCAGTCAGCCCTACCCAGAAAAGTCCCTCTTAGTCACTCAAACAACAGGCAGCATGCGAGGTTGTAGATAGAACTCCAACATGTTCAGGGTGGTATGATGCTAAGTACCGATAAGCAACAGAGCTCCAGACCAGAGTTTTGGGCAGGGACAGGACCTTTGGTAGCTCTGCTTAGAGGTCCTGGAAATTGAACTGGGAATCATCTGCATGCAAAGTGTATGCTGGAGTACTACGTTTCGGTCCCTATCCAATTCAGAACCTGGTAGTCTCCTGTTGACCAGCAACCAGTATTGACCCTACTTATCTTCTAAGATCAGAGAAAATCCGTATATTTATGGTGGTGCAGAAAGATTCCACTGCTGCCCTCTGGCAGCAGCTGCCCCTTGAGAACATTGCTTCACTCTCCCTCCTGGTAGGGCCGGCCCTGGTAGCTGTACTATAAGATTTTGTTTTGCCAACAGGTGAGATTGCTGAGGTGTGTGCATTCTACTTCCATGCTTATGCATTTAAAAACATCAAGCCCCCTCCAATTAATACATGACGCAGCCTGCAAACGTTTTGCACTGTACAGCTTGAGAGACAGCTGGCAGATACTGTAATAGAAAACTAGTTGCTTCCCATCCCTGTTGTCTTTGGATGTTCTTGGTACTTTGTCTCTTGCCTGGCCTTAGCAGGCTGCTTGTGTGTTTGCTGTTCAGATGTAAGTTTCCACAGTTTAAATACAAGAGAAGAGGCCAGTGTCACACCCTGGAATATGCAGAGATGCTGAAGCAAGCAGAGCAGTGCAGGAAGGGTTCAGTTTAAGGGTTGCATGGGGAGCCAAGCAGCTGAAGGTGGATTTCATAGAGTGGAGATAAGGGGCTGATAAACCCTGTAGCCGACTTGCTTTTTCTGATCAAGATCTGGTGGGGTTTCAGCTCAGCTGCTCTCTGTCCTTTGAAGCTTCTAGGGCTTCTTACAAAACCTTTGTTGCAAGTGAGAGGGCGGGATCAATATTTGGAAGGGATACACAGATGGTTCGCTTGGCTTTTGCCATATTTTGTAGAGAACAGGAAGGACCTACAGGGTTGCTAACTTGCTGCTGACTTCGTGGGAGCAGAAGAGACCCCGAAGGAGGTATGTCTAGATCAGCGTTTTCCATCTAGTTTTGTTTTGTTGTGCTCGCTGTCTCATTATTCAAGGCCCTGCCTTGGCGATTCAGTCTGGTGCTTCTTGAGGGCTGGAGTTGCTGACTCTGGTGTTGTGAGGCAGCTGCTGGCGCTTGTGCTAAGACAAGTTGGCCGAGGGAACTGGCAGAGTTCACGGCAGTTGCGTCCAAAGGAACTTGCTCATCGTGGAAGGATGGGATAAGGATGATGTAATGAGGATAATGCAAGACCCTCTGTTCATGGCTTCCTAAAGTTACAGCACCTCCACTGACTGCTGATGCATTTCCAGGCACAATTCAAAGGGCTAGTTCTAACCTATAAAGTGCTAAACAGCTTAGGTTCAAGCCGTCTAAAAGACCGCATCTCCCCGTATGAGCCTGCTTGGGTGTTAAGATCTTCACGAGGGGCTTTTTCTCAGCCCCACCACCTTCACGGGTGTGTTTCACGGGGACAAAGGAGAGGGTCTTCTCGGTGGCTGCTCCCAGACTTTGGAACTCCCTCCCACAGGAAGCCAGCCTGGCCCCATCATTACTGCTCTTCCACAAGCAGATGAAGACCTTTCTCTTCAGGCCAGCTTTCCCTCAATGACTGGTTGGCAGAGTGGGATTTTGAAATGGATGGTTGTGCCTTTTCTGCTCTGAATGTGTTTTTGGTGTTACTTTTGTTTACTGTTTTTAGTGTGGCATTTGCTTTATCCTTTTTAGTATTTGTAGACTTTCTGTATTTTGCATTAATATTGTCTTCTTAAAAAAAGCGGGGTAAAAACATTTTAAATTAATTAATTAAATTAAGTTTCTTTTTCTTTTCTTTTCTTTCTTTTTTTTTTTTTTTTTTTTGGCCTATAACTCCCAGAATTCTCCAGCCAGCAAGGCTGCCTGGGCGGTTCTTAGACCTGTTATCCAAAAAGTAACTTTTTCAAGGTTTTACCTACGTTTAGATATCTGCCTTCATGAAGAAGGTCTCAGGTTGAGCCCCTGGCATTTCTGGGCCAGGGTTGTTGTCTGAAAGCTGGCAAAGCCTCTGACAAGTCAATGTCATCCATTTCCTTCAACTCGCTTCCCTCCAGGTGTGTTGGCTTTCAAGTCCCAACATCTGCTGTCAGCAGGACCATTATAAAGTGGAATCCTAACCCTTCCTAGAGATGCCTCCAAACTTTTGCATTCAAGGTGTGTGGCTTACCTCTGTGTTGTGCGGTTTCCATTGACGTGCCTAGATGTTGTTTTTAAGTAGGGGGTGGCATGTGTGCCTGGAAACCACAGACAAACTGTATCTGGCTGCCATCTCAATCAGCACATTATGCAGCTGGCTGGTGTATTTCCAGAAACAGTGCTTAGTCACACAGCCTGGGGGAGGCAGGCAGGCAGGGTGTCTTGTGTTCTCCAGTATGCCTGGTCCTGTCCGCCCATGAGGCAAAGGCCAGTTGCTTTTGGAAGCAGCTGCAGGCTGCAGCAGAGAAGCCATGGATGTATTCTGAGGTGTCCTTTGCAGGAAGAGAATAGAAATGTCAGAGTTTGGAAGAGTTATGGCTGGGGATTCTGGGAGTTGTGGTTCAAAAACATGTCCACGCCGTGAGCAAAATTAAAGAGCCACACAGAGGAATCTCTGAAATGAGGGTGCTTGGAAATAGCAAACTGAGTGCTGCAGACAGTAATATCCTTTCAGCCCCTTTCAGATCCTTTTTGGATCTACATTGGCTGGATTCACACTTTTGTTGCTGCTAAGGTTGCCAACTTTTTAAATGGTCTGGCTCCTATGCTTTTTACACAGTAACATGGTAAGCAAAAAAAAAAAAGGCAGCAAAAGGAACCGTCCCCAGTCGCTTTATTCTTGGCCTCAGAGCAAGGTTTACTTATTGCCTTTGTTTTTTTCTCTGTCAAAAATACAAAAGCACAAGGGGGGGGGTGTTTGTTTAAAGCAGGAACCCCTAGACTGGCTGGATAGCTCTGTGGTTTAGATATCTGGCTGCAGAACCAGAGGTTGGGAGTTTGATTCCCTGCGGTGCCTCCTGTGAGAACAGCCAGCCTGGGTGGCCTTGGGCCAGCTGCACAGTCCCAAGGATGCCCCTAGAGGAAGGGAATGGGAGACCACTTCCGAGTGTTCTCTACTTAAAAACCTCTGAAAAAGTTTGCCCTAAATCAGAATTCATTTGACGGCATGTGATTATTATTTCTTTAACCCTAGACTGGGCATGAAAGGGTTCTGGAATCTGTTGGTAAGCCAACTTGACATGGTGCAATCCTTGGTGAGATGTAGGGACTATGATTAGATGGATGGATGGATGGATGGATACTACAAACCACATAATCCACTACAGTGTGGGCCTGATGGGAATTGAAGTCCATAAACATCTCACATTACCACCGTTACTCTATAGAGCAGGTGTCAGAGTCTGGAGCGAGTGGAAACAGACAGAAGAATAATCAGTCTGTGTTTTGATTTCTGGGCAACATGGCCATGTATCTTGGGACCCTGGAACTGATAGGAGTTTAGTCCCCCTCACCTGAAAGGTCCCAGCTTGGGGGTAGCTGGTGTAGAGAACTGGTCAGTTGTTGGTTTACCTTCTTGGCCTTGAATTATACTGGGGGGGGTGGGGGGTGGGAGAGACAATAAAAAGCGAGCGACGTGTGTCATGTGTCAGAATCCCACCACCCAGCAAATGAAGGGTCTGTGCCTTTAAGGAGGGCCTGCTCGGTGGAATCAATTGCAGAAGGGCTGCTTTGCCTGAAGCGAATCTGTCTTTAGTTAGGGGGAAACCATCCAGGGCGGGGGGGGGGGAAGCCGCTCCAGCCCCCCTCCAAGGAGGTGGCTGGTGGGAAGGCAGAGGGGAGGACCGCTGGTTGCGGGCAGGCAAAGAGCCCGAGACGCGCCCCGACCTCCAACTGGACGGTTGTGACCCCGTCGAGAGAGGGCTGGACAGCAGGCAGCACCGCCCCACCCCGTCCCACAGCCGTGCCCGGGGGGGGGGGGGGAGAGCTCTTTGGAAGCGGCCCGAGCCGCGAGCTGCAGCGCCCCAGGAGGTACCCCACGTGCGCGCGCCGGCGTCTGGCGATTCGCAGTGAGCGGGTTTTCCTCCGCGAAGCGCCAGAGTTTGTTTATTTATTTATTTTTAGCAAAGGTGAAACTCCAAGGGGAGGGGGGGGAAGAGGCAGAGAGGGCCCTGCTCAGTGGCACTCGGGGTGCCGGAGGGGGAGCAGGGGGGGGGGCTGCAGGACCCGTCTCAGCCCCCAGGGTGAAGTCCTGGGCGTGTCCGGTGGGGTTTCGTCCATATCAAAACTGGCAGGGATTGGCATCTCTTTTGAGCTGGTGGGGCGACTTCTTCCTCCTGGATCCTTCAGGCGGATGGGCAAAAGATGTGTGTGTGAGAGAGATGGAGAAAGCATTCGCATGTGTGAATCCCGGAGGGGAGAGAAAAAGCTGCACTCTGCACATGTTTAGAGACTTTATTGTTCTTATAGCTTCAAATGTTCCAGCATTGGAGCTAGGTTTGCTGTTTCCACCACCACCCCCACCACCCCCAGTTTTGTATTGCATTTGAGCCTCCAAGCACTTGTAGCCCTGCAGGGTCATCTTGCGGGGAGGGGGGGGGGAAAGAGTGCATGCCCCCCTATGTCTTAAATACATTTATTTTAATGTACACAGATTGGCCCACTAGTTTCTAGTGGTGCGTGCTGCGCATGTAAACTATGCTGCTAGCCTACCACTAAATAGCTTTGCTCTTCCCCTGAAAAAATTCCTGCACCCATTTTCTTAAATATTTAAGCAAGCAAAATGAAATACACAACTTCAGCCTGATTTGTAAATGTATTTTACCTTGTGCTCTCCATCCAATCCCCACGCTGTTAATTTGTTTAAGAAGGGATCCAGTGAGGAGTCTTGGGTGCAGCCTGATCCTGATGCTGTGAATAAGGACCTGGATTTAGAGCAAGGGTAATCCTCGAGAAGGAACAGAGGTCGAATGGGGTCTCTGAAAATTAGGCTGTTTGCCTAACAGGATTTTGGCCGCCGATTGGTGATGGTATGAGGCAGCTTGCAAAGTAAGTGGCAGTGGTGGCACTGTGGCTGGATTAGTTCCTCTGAGCACATGTACGTAAGCTTTATTTTTGGCCTTGAGTTTCTTTCCATTCTTGACAAATATTTAGTCATTGCAATACTTCCTCTCCAGGAATGCAGGGGTGAAATATTGAGGGTGGACAGGGTCACATCCTCAAAGAGGGTCCAAAATAGAAGCAGGTATACTGTTCTATGTCTGCAAAAGGATTCTGTTTTTATCTTCTTCTATCTACTATTGTTGGGTTTTCTTCTTCTTCTGATATCTGCTGTTATAGTTGTTGTTACACGCCATCAAATTTCCTCCGACTCATGACAACCCTATGAATGAGTTCTGTCCAAAATGTTCTGTCCTCACCAGCCCTGCTCAGCTGTTGCAGGCGCAAGCCTGTGGCTTCCTTTAGGGAGTCAGTCCATTTTGCATTTGGTCTTCCTCTTTTCCTGCTGGCTTCAATCTTTCCCAGCATTATTGTCTTTTCCAGAGAAACCTGCCTTTCATGATGTGCTCAAAGTAGGACAAGCTTGGCTTCACCATAGGCTTGTAATAGAGTCTAGCCTCCTGGTGGCATCGCTCTTGGCTTCTCTGACACACTCAAAGCCCCTCCCCACATTACAGTGTGTATACATAGAACCATTATTATTAGTTGTATCCTGCCTTTCCTTCAGTGAACTCAAGATGGCGTGTGTGGTTCTCTTCCTCCCTATTTAATCTTTATCTTTACAACAACCTTATGAGGTAGGATCAGGCTGAGAGACTCAAGAGTTACTTAGTAAGTTCTGTGAGTGAGCTGGGATTTGAATGTAGGTTTTTGGTCCAACACCCTAACTTCTGAAGCACAGTGGCTGTCCTACCAAAAAGGGCACTAGGTTGGCCCTTTTCCCCATAGCATTTCTGTCGTGGAGGATAAAAGCTGCCACAGGGAGCACAGTCTACAGCTGTGGCTCCCAACCTTGGGTCCCCAGATGTTCTTGGACCACAACTCCCAGAAATCCTGGCCGGCACAGCAAGTGGTGAAGGCTTCTGGGAGTGGCAGTCCAAGAATACTTTATCTATTTATTTATTGGATTTTTACCCCGCCCCCCTAGACAAAGTCTACTCGGGGCGGCTTACAAATATTATAAAAACATCATTGTACAATAAATATAAAAAATCATTAAAACATCATAATTTTAAACAATTAAATTAAATCGATACCAAGATGGGAATAATTGAAATCAGTTATTGACTGAAGGGAAGGCCTGCCTAAAGAGCCAGACGGATCTCTGTTGGGAGACTATTCCATAGCCGAGGGGCCACTGCTGAGAAGGCCCGGTTTCTTGTTCTTTCTTTCCGGGCCTCTCTCGGCGTTAGGCCCCTCAGCCGTCCCTCCTGGCTATGCCGAGTGATTCGGGTAGATCTAGGTGGGAGAAGACGATCTGCCAAGTATCGAGGGTTACTTACTTGGGTTACCCCAGGTTGGGAAGCACTGCCCTATCCCAACCTTGTGTCTGCCAGATGTTCTGGACCACAGTTCCCATCAGCCCCAGCTAATGTGGCCCAGGGTGAAAGGTCAGAGGAGCTGGAGGTGGAAAACATCTGGTTGAGGAAAGGCTCTGTCTCGCTGAGAAAGTTCACATAGCGTGGTTTAAAGGACTGGGAGAACTCAGAAAAGCAGAGCGGGGGGAGACCAGCAGATTGGAGGCTGTGGTTATGACTTATCTCGATTGAACAAGATGTCCTGGTTGCAAGAGGGGGTGGGAGGAGAAAGGAAGAGCGGGGAAACCTCTGCGTAATGGTGCATGGAAGGGTACCGTTCCCCCCCTAATGATTAGGAGAGTAGGGTAAAAGAAGGCAGGATCAGATCAGTCCTTTGCCTGCAAACCTGCACATTCAACAGGCGAGGAAGGTGTTAATAAGTACAAGCTATAAAATATGGCTTGGCCCCTTCTATTTTTCCCCCTGGTTTCTTTCTCTGAAACCATCTGTTTCCAGTCCTTCTCCCTGCTTCTATTTGAATCCAAGGCCTTGACAAATAAAAGCCTGTTTGGATGGACAGTAAAAATGTTCCCGAGTGCCTGTTGTATCCCAGAGAAGGGGAGAGGTCATGCTGAACGGAGGTCGTGCAGTCACATGGGATGAAGGAGGGCAGGCAGGGGAGTGAAAAATCTTCCTTGCAAAGACAACTGGAGTTCCTTTGTTTTATTTTTGGACTCCGTATCCCAGAATGTCCCAGCCAGCAAGACGAATGGCCATGCTTGCTACAATGTCCTGGGAGCTACAGTCCAAGAAAAAATATTTTTTTTCCCCACCTTGAAACAAAGGAAGGTCAGGAGGGAGAGGGAGTGTATTCAGAGTCTTGGTTTGTTCTCTTTTTTTGGAGTTCTGCAACCTTGCGGGGTTGCCTGGAATAGGTTTGGCTGGGAGGGAACTTTTTTGGGCTTGGGGTGATGGTTAGTCTATCCAGCACTGACCAATTGTTTCCTCCTGCCTCTGATTTCAGAGAGAGCCCTGCCTCTCTGCTGAGAGCTTCTCCCCCTCTCACTAGTCTGTTGGAAGCAGTGAAGTCTGTTTACTGAAAAGCAGTCATGTTTGTCAGCTTGCTGTTTGATCTATTCAATTGTAAGTGACGAAACCTTTTATTCTTTTTTCTATTAATGTCTCAGAGTGGTTTATTGAGACTGTAAGTGCCAGTTGATGAGAAAAAGGGGCAGACTAATCTGGGGAAATTGAAGCTATTTTGCTCTGTGAATCCCTGCATGCCTGCTGTGCAGCTAGAGGAATTTAACCAAAATTTAAAACTCTGCAACAGGCCCTACCATTAGGCAAGGTGAGGCTACTGCCTCAAGGGGCAGATTCTCTGGAGTCTAGAGCAGGACCAAGATGTTGCAAGACAGAGAGGTGTGTGCCACACAAGTTGTATTTTACCCATCATACTAGGATTGGGACGTGGCACCCAGGGACCTCCAGATCTTTTGAACTACAACTCCTATCACCCCGATCATTATGTATATTGGTAATTGTGAGCCCCCCATCTTTTGTAAGCACAGTAGCTAGCAGGGGTTCTCCAAGGTTTCAGGCATTTTTAGCTTTTTGGGGGGATGCTGGCAACTGAATCCAGAACCTTTTGTATGCAATGCAGGTATCCTGCTATGAAGCTTCCCCACTACTGCTGCTTCACAGGCAGGTAGCCATTAGGAGAAATCTGGCTGGTTACCATGAAGTGGGAAAGCAGCATGGGCTGAGTTTCTACCTGCTGTGCGAAAACATGAACAAATCTCTCTCCCAAAGAGAGAGAAAAGCAGCAAGTCAAGTCTGTGTGCAAGTCTGGAAAACCCCATGGGATTTTCCATCTCCACAAGGTCCCAAATATTTGGTACTGAATTTGCAGACCAAATAGAGAAAAACAACATCAGCATTGGATGGATGCTACATCAGTTTCGTACATCGCGATACGGCCATGATAATAGGGGGAGTCCATTGATATACCTGTTTGTTGCGTGCATCTCTTGCCTTTATGTCTGGAGCTATAGATGAGTTCAAGGCAGGTGCCTGTGGCTGTCTTCCTCAAGGCTTCGTCCTCGGAACAGCCCTGTGAGGCCGGTCAGACTTTTGAAAGAGTGCGCTTGGTCCTCAGTCACCCAAAGAACTTTTAAGGCCAAATGAGCTTTTGCACCCAGGTTTCTAATTTAGCATTCTATCCATTCTGACACCCATTCACTCTCTTATCCATTGGCTTGAATGGAGCCGAGGTTCAATGGCTCTGGAGTTTGCATGCCGCCTGTCTCGCTTTCAGATTTCCAGTGGCAGTTTCTCAACTGGGCAGGAGTGTTGCCAGCATGCCTCAGTGGCGCCCATCTAGGCGATGGGGTCTCCACCCAGATGCCCCGAGAAATGGACTCTCTTAGCCGTTGATGAGGACGCTTGGCTGCCAAGGGATGCTGAGTACCGATCCAATTGGCTTCTGTTTCCATAGCAACTTCCCAGTGCTTTTTCGTACTCCATCTTCTTAACACAGAGGATGGGGAGGGGAGAGACTTGGCTGCTGCAAGGGAGGCATTGAAGCTTTGTGTCCCCATGACTACTGCTTTCTTTTTTGCGATGGACAGCCAGGCTCAAAAAGTGGCTTTCTCAAAAAGCCAGCCCAGGCATCTCCAGGTGTACCATCCAGAGAGCCTTTTGCTATCCTCCTCTCTCCATTCTTCACCAGCCGTTACATGCTAGCATCTACTCTGCCTCCCACATGCAGCCAGTTATTCTCCCTACCACCATCATTGTCAAGGAGAGGATTTGGTGGATTTTAGGAAATGGCAAAATGGAGAACAAACCATGGTGTTTGAAGCCAAACAGAATAAAAACAGGTGGCTTTGGAAAGTCTGTGTTTCCTTCTCATTTTGCAGTGTGGGCCCTGCAGTTCCATCTTGGAAGTCCTGTATTGCTGTCTCCCCTCCTTGATCTCACAGCTTTCTCTAGGAACATAGCTTCTAACAGTTGCTTTTTTTGGACTATTGCTATTCCCAGAATATACACTCTTTCTGTGGCCATGGTGGCTGGGTTTGTTTTTTTTTGGGGGGGGGGGGGGGTAGTTCCAAAAAAAAAATTCTTTTCTAAGCTTGGCTTGCATTTCCGATCACTATGTATGGGTGTGAAAAGCCGGATGGTTAAGAAAGCTGGCAGGAAAAAAAAATATTTTGTTTGAAATGTGGTGCTGGAGGAGAGCTTTGCAGATACCCTGAACTGCCAGAAAGACAAACCAGTGGGTCCTAGATCAAATCAAGCCTGAACTATTTCTGGAGGCAAACATGTTGAAACTGAGGCTGTCCTACTTTGGGCCCATCCTGAAAAGGCAAAATTCTCCAGAAAAGACAATAATGCTGAAAAAGTTGGAAGGAAGCAGGAAAAGAGGAAGACCCAATATGAGATGGACTGACTCCCTAAAGGAAGCCACAGCCTTGAGTTTACACAAGCAGAACAAGAGTTGAGGACAGGACATTTTGGAGATTGCTCCTTCATAGGGTCGCCAAAGATCAGACGCAACTTCAAGGCACATAACAACGAAAGAGCAAAACTTGGGTTGAATAAACAGGAGGTTTTATTTCACCTGATTGGTTTTTTTTTTCTTTCAATTTTGGTCCTTCTAGCTGACTGTCCTCATACCAACACCATCTTAACAGGGTTATAGGTTCTGCCTTGCATTTTTTGCATTAATCCAAGATGCCATGGAGTTGAATCTCATGGCTATCTGTATGCAAAGTAGGGGCTCAACTCTGGAGTAGGAGGCCAGGGATGGAGGAGTCAATTTTAAAGCAGAGGCATTCCTCACCCCAGAGCCCCAAGGCAAGCTCCCGTGGGGAAAAACCAGCAAGGCAGGCCTCTGGGTTGATCCATATCAGTAAACTAGTCCTTGCAGTTTTCACCTCCACCTTGGAGGGTCTTACATATCTATTGATAAAGCTGCATTAAAATACTTCGCATGGCAACAGAGTTCGAGGTACCCCAGCAACACTATGGTTATGGCTGGGAAAAATTTAGCCTCCCCCCCACCCCTGCTTCTGTGAAGATTGCAGCTAAGCTCTGAAAGAATCAAGAAGCCTGAGTGTCGGGTTGTGGATTGTGCCATCATCCCTGATAAGGAAAAGGTCTCAGAGGTGCGTCAACCTTCTGAGCCCTGCCTCTCCTATGCCACTGCTAGTGGTTTCTTGCCGATATCCTACCCATTGTGGCTGAGCTAACTGTTTGGCTCTGTGCGTGGCTTGTTTGCTCGCTTGAAATTAATTTATTTTATTTAAAATATTTTTACCCTGCCTTTCTCCTTCAATAAGGACCCAAGGCAGCTTACAATGCTCAAAGATAGTATGTAAAGCTAACATCAGTGAGTATACAATACTGAAGGATCAAACAAATACCACAGTAAAAAAAATGGGGTAAAGAAAAGGAACACCAAATCACATTCAAAGCAGTAAAGTGCAACCATCCATTTAAAAACCCCACTCAGGCAACCAGTCATTAAGGGAAAGCTTGTCTGAAGAGAAAGTTCTTTGCCTGCTCGTCGAAGGACAGCAAAGATGGGGCCAGTCTGGTCTCCAGTGGGAGGGAGTTCCAGAGTCTGGGAGCAGCGACAGAGAAGGCCCACTCCTGGGTCTCCACCAAATGTACCTGTGAAGCTGGCGGGACCGAGAGAAAGGCCTCCCCTGATGCTTCTGGGCCAGAGGAGCATCCCTCAGTCACCCTGGTGTTGAGTCACTTCCTGCAAGCCCCATAGCCTGCACAGATGGACAACCAGGGAATTTGTGGTTTTGCAATAATTTGTAAAGACTAAACAAGAAAAAAGCCATGTAGGTCTTTCTAGACTCTCAGATTTATTCCCTTGTTTGTGTACATAGCAGCCTGCTGCTCCGAGCCTTGGAGGAGGCCAGCTGGGGTGGCTCGTCAGATGAGGGAGCTCACCCCAAAATGAGGCTTTAGCCCCTAGAGCAGAGGGGGATGGTTGTCCAGCGTTCTGTTACATGGCTTCGCTTCATCTTCCTTGCTGGTAGTGCATAGACATCAAGTCTGATCTAGTCTCCAGCACATGCTGCGTAGAAGAATATGAGGCAACTGTTAGCCGGACATCCGTATGAGATCTGGTCATGTTGTTTTCTGTCCAGGCAGACAGTCTTGGGCTAAGCGGATTCTATATAAGACACGTGCATGTAAGTGGAAAGGGACGGCGGGAGCAGCTAGAACGGCCTGTAGCTTGGGTGGCACAGCCGTTGTTTAGCATGGAGAAGGTTGTTAGTTCAATCCTCAGCACCTTCAGTTAAGAGTGTGACTATGGCCTTACAAATGTTAGTGCTCTGATCAGCCCTAGGTAGCATTGCCAGTAGTCAAGGATGATGGAAGTGGCCTTCCTTTTGGAGAAGCACAAGTTGCTTACACCTCAGTTAGTAGCTCTGGGAAAGATGCCCTGCAGAAATCACACCCACACCCAGATGTACCACAGGAAGGGGGTCATAGTGGCTCTATCTCGATGCGAGTGCAAAATCAGCCTCTCAGATAGTTTGATAGCTGTTTCAAAATGATGCTACAAAGATGTCATGTTCTCTTGCCTGCAGGCTTGGCATATCTTGCAGAGTAGAGCTATTATTCATTCATTCATTCACTCATTCACTTCTTATTTAAAATATGTACACCCCACTTTTCTCCTTAAGAGGATACAGGGGGGCACACAAAAATTATGGCTTCTGATTAACCCAGTTTGTGCAGCCTGGCAAAGGTAAGCAGGTCTAGGCTACAGGGCTTTGTCCATTTGTAGGGGTGTCGAGCCAGACAGAAGCCCCTGAGACTTTGGGGCTGTGCTGCATTCGGTGGCTTTGATAGCCACTAGCTGATGCACATGGTGCTGTTTTAGACCAGCAGTTCCAAACTTGGGTCCCCAGATGGTCTTGGACTATGCATCCCAGAAGGCCCAGCTAGTTGCAGCCATTGGTCAGGGCTTCTGGGATTTGTAGTTCAGGAACCCCTGGCGATCCAAATTTGCAGAGGGCAAGTCTTTCTTGTACAGGGGGTGGCAATGTGGGGAGATGGGCAGATGAGACACCAAACATGCATTGCCTGTCTGACCCTCGCTTTCTAGCCCTCTGGGCTTTGTGAGAATCTGTGCCTTCCAGTTCCTACCTGCTGCAAAGCAACTCCATCTATGCCATCTCCATGTCCTCCTCCTTCGTCTTTTATTCTTTTTTACAGAAG
The DNA here is from genome assembly GCA_037013535.1 of Intellagama lesueurii. NCBI lineage: Eukaryota > Metazoa > Chordata > Lepidosauria > Squamata > Agamidae > Intellagama > Intellagama lesueurii. The sequence goes on along the minus strand of JBAJHW010000010.1, from coordinate 21,573,827 downwards.
CACTCTGCATATGTTTTGGAAGACTCTTCCTTTTGGAATAGGACAGCTGGAGGGGGGGGCGAGGGTCCCGGGGGGGGGTTATCGCCGGTGTGCTAGCCGTGCCTGCACGCGCAGGGGTGGAGATGCGAGTTCACCTCTCGAGCTCCTCAGCATCGCGGTGGGGGGCTGGGGAAGGGAGGGAAGAGCCACTTCCATTCGGGCCCCCCTCCCCATCTCGCTCGCTCGCTCGCTCTTCTCCTCTCCCCCCCTCCCTCTCGTTCGCAGCCCGCCCGCGGGCGGGGGCAGGTGGCGACGACGATGCGTTTGCTGCGGCGGCTGCAGCTGATGCAAAGGCGGCGGCGGCGGCGGCGGCGGCTCCTTGGACGCGAAGCGGGGTCTCGCCTTAGCCAGCTCCGAGCAGAACCGGTGCCGCCGCCGCGGCCGGCTCCGAGGCTCCTTCCCGGGCGGCTCCGAGGCCCGAGTCTAGGCGATGCTGTCCTGCGCTCCCTCGACAGCCGCTCCAGCCACCGGGCGCCGAGATGGGCAACTCCCCGCCGGGGATGCTGGGCAAAGCGCCGCGCGGCAAACGGAGCGCGCGCACGGCCGCCGTCTCGCCCTCGCCGGCTTCCTCCTCGGCCGCCCTCGCGCCGCCGGCAACAGGTAGGATCGGGGCCCCCGGCGGGCGCCTTGGCTTGAACCCCCCACCCCCACCCCCACCCCGGGGGCTGGCTCCCTTTGTGAAAGGGACAGGGGCGTCGCAAGGGCCCGCGTGCAGCCCGGGGCCCCCCTGCGCACGACCAGGAACTCCCGGGTCAGAGCAGCCCGGGCTTGGCTTCCCCTCCTGGAGAGGAAGGAGAAGGATCGCGCAGCGCCTCTTCGGAATCCCTCGCCCACCGAGGAGGAGCTGCAGGAGCGGGTCAAGGCGGCACCCTAAGATGGAAGCTAGAGTCGGTCCCACTCGTGGAGACTCACCTGAAAGGGAGGCAGGGTCTCAATTGATGGCGGCTTTTCTCGAAGTCGCGTGGTTTCTATATCTAGCTAGCCGGAGAGCTCCGTGGTTTAGGTTGGTTGCCAGTTCGATTCCCGGCTGTGCCTCTCAAGAGAAGAGCCAGCCTGGGTGGCCTTGGGCCAGCTGCCCAGTCCCAGAGCTGGCCCCAAAGGAAAGGAAGGGTGAACCACTTCTGAATCCTCTCCTCCCAGAAAACCCTGAAAAGGGTCACCCGAAGTCTGACGGCACAGGATGATTTTCTGTGACTGTGATGAGGTCCAATCCATTGATGATGGCAGCAGCACTGAGTTCTGAGTAAACATGCAGAGGATTATGTTTTGCTGTGTCTCTGTTTAGGATCGTCCTGTAATTGAGCATGTAACAGAGCTTCATAGAGGTGGCTTGTGAGTGGTACAAAATGCGGCTGATGTGGGATGATGGTTAGTTCCCCCCCCCGTGCACCCCCACCTCCCCCCCCCCCCATCTCACTTGGTGTCCATTCCTCCCTAAGGCATTCCTTCTTCGTACCATTAATTACCTAGCAATAATGTCCCATTGGAAACTGGAATTACTTGCACAGAATCAGGGTGAAAAAAATCCAAGATACTCCAGGCTAGCAATGCTCTGCACATCTGATATCTCAGAGGACCTGTTTGGACTGACTTTTGAGTAGACCTGGAGAGGCAGATACAGTAGGGCTGCAGCCCCTTAGCACACTTACCAGGGAGTAAACTCCAGGAAGCACAGTGGAAGCTGCTTCTAAAGAGGCGAGCGGAATTGCCCCAACGTGTCCATCATCCCATTTTTTTTTTCACTCCTACACTCTTGTTTTCCAGCTGTACATCCTTTGCCTGGTGTTCTCTGAGCTGAGGTTGCTGCATGCAACCTCAGATCCCGCATCCATCCATTTGCCTTGACAGTGTTTTCTTCCCTTGGTATTACAGTAAGCCTTAAAGTGAAAGAGGTACCACTCGTTGCATGCTTCGGCTAAAGCGTGCGTATAAGTTAGAGACGAGGGTGCAGGACAACAAGACTCAAGAAGGACTTTCTCCGCAGTAAATGGGAGAATGCCCTGATCTGTCAGAGACAGAATATGATGGGGCCTTAGATGTTTCTTGTGAGAGCCAGTGTGGTTTATTGGTTTAAGCACAGGGAGATCAAATTCCCAGTTGGCTGGGTGGCAGGGGGCCAACAGCTATTCGTCAGCCTAAACTGCTTCATAGAGTTTAATTTAATTAATTAATTTAAAATATTTTAACCCTGCCTTCCTTCTCAAAAGGACCCAAGGTGGCTTACATCATTAAAAGACACTGTTTAACAAATAAAAGCCGCAAATATACAATATTTAAAAAGGATCAAACAAATACCACACTAAAAAAAAAAGAAGGGGGGGGGGGGTAAACAAGCAACACCAAAACCACATGCAAAGCAGTAAGGCACAATCCTTAAAAAAAAAAAAAAAAGCCCACTCAGGCAGACAGTAGGAAAGCTGGCCTTGTTATGAACATTAAAAAGTGTAGGGATTTAGTCCTGTATGCCCCCTTGAGCTCTTTTGGAACAAAGGCAAGGGTGTAAATGTAATAAATACCCACATTTTTGGATTTCTGACATATCCCAGAACAGTGACTTGGGGTGCAAGGTTGCAGGAAGGTTTTTTATTCTGTCCCTGTAGATAAAAACTCTCTTAGAATCATCCTCCCGGTGAGCCAGGAGGAGACTCTTTTTTCTAAACTGAAGTTAATTTGATTCTCAGTGTGGCAGGCCAATTCTTAACCAGAGATAAATGAATTCTGGGTCATTATATCTCTTAGAAGTATCTTGACGCATTTCTCTCAAGCAGCACAGTAAGGATGTGGCAAACTATACAGCCTTGACGTGTCTTATTTAAACTAGGGGCCAAAATCCTGTTGCTTAGTGTAGTAAAACAGAATACAGTAGGCCTATTGAATCAATGGGGATTTAGTGAGTTGACTCCTCCTTAAGTCCCATTGATTCAAATGAGACTACTCTCTCTGTGATTTACTGTAGTCCAGGCAATTGCTTTTAAAAGTAGGTCCATTCAAATCAGTGGAACTTAAGGAGAGGTTGACTGACTAAAGTGCCCATTGATAAAATGGGCCCACTCTAGTGTGCTTTACGATACTAAGCAACAGGATTTTGGCCAGCAGGTCCCACTGAGTTGGCTGCAGCACAACGCTATACAGCTTTGTTCAGAAGTAGGTATGCCTACTATTCTTTGTGGGTCTTATTCCTTAGTAAGTGTGTTCAGGATCACAAACTTCGGCTACAGTCCTCAAGCTCTCAGCGTGTGGTAAGGAAGTCCCAAAAGTGATGGTAGGTATACTTCCTCTGAGTAGGCAGGCATAGGACTGTGATATAAAACTGCCATCATTGCAGACATGTGGTCATTTAAAGCAAGCTGCCTTAAACTCAGCAGGATTTGCTTCTGAGTAACAGCACATAAGACGGAACTGCTGGAGCTGTAAATCAATGAAACAATTTGGTATGGTTTGGTGAAAGGCGTCTGTGCAGGTCAGATCGTTAGAATAAAACAGCTGGGGTCAGTTGCTGTGAATCATTACAGTGCCTTAACTTAGCACCATTTCCCTTCTAATCTTGTACTAACGTCGTGAATATTTTTATATTGCTGTGTGGTTACGGTGGCTGCTTGTTCTATTGGAAAAACCTTGAGTCTCAGCATGAATTAATAGCTGGGGTGCCAAAGAGGATCCATGCCCTGTGTGTGCACCTGTGCCTTTGTATACAGGTGCATAAATAGGTGCATACCTGCAAGGCTGGTCCTATCACAACTACCTTGAGACAGCAGGTGTTGGGGGTGGGGAGCAGTAATGGCAATCTGCTGGCTGTTCCTTCTGAGTCTCTTCCCCCCCCCCCCCATCCCCTTTTCTTAGAGGACAGAGCTGAGCCCTGCAACTTTTTCTGAATCAATGAACTGCTTTCTGGCCTCAGACCTGTGGTGGAAGGAAAAGAAAAGAAAAAAATGTGCTGCTTATATACTGTCCCATATTGCTTAAAGCACTCTCTAGGCAGTTTACAATTGAATTATGCAGGCGACACATTGCCCATTCACCACCCCAAGTCTCAGCAAGTTGGGGAAGCCGGAGTCAGCCTTGAGCCGGCTACCTGAGCCTGTCAGGATCAAACTCAAGTCATGAGCAGAATCTTGACTGCAGTACTGCAGTTTGACCACTGCCCCACGAGGCTCTTTAAGACTCAGTCCCATTGCTAATGTTGGAAATACGATTCTGTTACCAATCTATACCCATTGTGTTGTAACGGACAGAGTGATGGACTCAGATTTAGGAGGCCTGAGTTCGATTCCCCACTCAGCCATGAAAACTCACTTGGGGAGTGGAAGTGGTAAAACCACTCTTATGCTACCTATCTTGTGATGCCAAAGTGCTATTTTTGAGATTAACATTAAAATGGAGTTGCTTTCCAAACATTTCCAGTTTCAAATACTTTGAAAGTCCTATTATGGCTGCTGTAAGTTGGTTCCAGCTTGGCAGCACGTTAGAACAACTAACCCATTTAGCTTCTCTACATGGAATAGAGCGATGGAGTGGGAAGTGATCTTGTTTGTGAAGTTTGGGGAAGTTACTTTTTTCCTGGATGACAACTTCCAACATCTCCAGCCATCCTGGCTGCTGGGGAAGCATTTAATCGAGGAATAGCCATGCTAGCTAGGAATTTTGGGAGTTGTAGTCCAGAAAAAAAGTAAGTTCTCTGAGTGGAGAGTCTCTGCATGCACAGCAGTAAGGATGCAGGTGTGTACACACACAAAACGCCCTGTGTGTTTTTTTTGCACAAGCTGGTGAGAGCAGAGAACAGAAGGTGGAAACTTGCGACGGTTTTTATGTTCTGTTCCTGGCATTTCTCATTAGAAGCGGGAGCCAGTAACAGGCGATGGGGAGGAAAAGGTGGCTCTGTTCATTTCACTTTTCTCCTCCATTCATTTTAAAACAGAACAAAAACCTAGAGTCCCATCCATCAAATTTATGAAGTATCTTGCAAATTTTGGTCTGTTCCTTCCAGGGTGGATTTGCTTTCAATCAAATTTTTAAAAAATCTGATTTTTTTGACGATGATTTAAATCAATTTGATTTTTAAAACATCACTGATTTTTATCTATCCTACTTGCCTCCCTAGCGTTCTTCCCACATCACTCAGAGAGACAGACAAGTAGTGCATGTAAAAAACTATCTTGGGGGGGGGGGAACAAGTTGCTGTTGCCATGGCACCCAGGTGACTGCTTTTAAGCTCTCTGACTGGCAGGCAGAGGCAGCAATGGCAGGAGGCAGGATGGGAGAGGCCAGGCCTGAGCTGATTCGCTGAGGGAACAAGGTGAGGCCATGAGCCTTTTTTGCTTGTGTTGCCTCCTCCTGCAGGGTAGGTGGCCCGCATCAGTTCAGAGGTCATTGCAGAAGGCATGAGAGTTAGCAACTGCAACGATGGCTGCTATTGACTGTGGGAAAATCTGCATCATTGGGATGAGAGCAAAAACAGAATGAAAGCAGACAGAAGGCTTTCTCCAGCCGGAGCCCTCCAGGGATGCAGAATCACAAGTCCCATCGTCCAGCATTCACAGGCGGTGGATGATGGGGTTTGCAGTCAATCAACTTTGAATGGAGCTGGGCCAGGGAAAGTTCAAATAAGGCATGGCCACACCTAGGATTGCTAGATAGGATGACTGGAAGTTTTCAGAAAGTAATTCCACGTTAACATTAAGCTCAAAAATAGTGCTTTGGCACCACAATGTAGGTAGCGTGAGGCTGGAAGAATCCCGAGAGCATTCTGAAGATCTGGTGCTAATGCCAATGAGTTTTCACCTTCCTATGCGTGCTACAGACAGAAAGGAGATGACCTTTTAAAAATTTATTTATTTATTTATTTTTACTCTTGTTCTGGTTTCATTGCCAAGGAATCTGGAATATTTTCCCCAAGTCATACAGTGCAGCAAAATGCCCTGTTTTCTCAGAGTTGTCCCTGGTAGCAAACTGGGGAGAACATTTCAGTAATGCTTCATGATAGTGATTGCAGTTTGGAAGATCCAGGTTCTAGTCTCCACTGGGCTATGAAACTCACTGGATGGGCTTATGCCAAATGCTCTTCTCCTCTGCCTGATCTACCTCGCAGGGATCTTGTGAGGATACAGTGTGGGGAGAAGATGAGAATCTCTGTGAGTCTCTTGGAAGAAAAGTTGGAGGTAAATGGAACAAGGTCTGCTTGAGGAACATGGTGTGGTAGAGCAATCAATCACACCAGCAGATTCAGCCCCCCTCTGTCGGGCTGCGCTTCATACAACCCATCACATACTGGTTGTGAAACAGCATGCACATGGAATTGATAGTGTTGCAGAGTTTTGGATTTTTGGTTAAAATTCTCCTTTTGATACACAGCAGAATTTCACTGATCCAGAGAGAAGAATAGCTTCAAGATCCTCAGAGAGTCTACCCCTTTTCTCATTAACTTGCCCTTACAGTCTCAGTAACTAACTCTGAGACATTAGTAATAGAAAGAAAGTGTTTCAGTTACTTACTGTTTGGGAACAGATAATAGCAAACGAACGAAACAACCCACAGATAACTGACTACTGACTGATTTCAACAGACAAAAGAGAGGGGGGGGGGGAAAGAACTTTCAGCAGAGAGGCAGAGCTGATTCTGGGACAGGAAGGAATGCTTGGTCAATATTGGATAGATTGACAGGCACCCCATCCCAGAAAAGTCCCTCACAGTCACTCAAACTAGAGCAGCATTGAGGTTATAAAAACTCTTGACAGATAGTGCAGACGGCTACCTGATGGGGGGTTGTATGGGTGATAGCCCTTTGCACATGTCGAAATTCTCAAGAGAAGAGAGGCCAAGATTAGTAGTTAGAGGGAATTAATGGGTAGCAGCACTTTTTTTTTCCTTTTATAAACATTGTTTTGCTACACACATATGCCCTCTTGGGTGACATAGTATCATCATAATGCTTTGTGGTTCCAGGGGCCTTGTGGGAAGGTGGTTGCCCGCATACCTCTCTCTCTGTGCCCCTAGAAAAAGACGACATCATCAGATAACATAATTCAAGGAGGCAAAGAGGTTGACAAATAAAGAGGTGTCAGGAGGAAGCCCCTGGCATCGGATGCTCTGCCACTTGCAGTGGCAGGGAAACAAACCCTTAAAAAAAATCCATACTGTGGATCCATCCATCCATAAAGCTTGTCAAAATAAGTGTGCAAACTCTCAGGATTCCTATATCTTTCAACAAGATGCTACATAAGACACTTGCAGGAAGTGACTTGATCTTAAAAATCATGTGACTTACAGGTTGTTTTGAACTCTTAATGAAAGGTTTGCAGGAGTCTTTTTTTTTAAAAGCTTCTACTGGCATTGCCCCATGGATCCAGCGGATCCAAACGGTTCTAATGACTGAAATCCTGTTGTGAATTTACACCAAAAAAAAAGTAACTTTTAGCAGCAAATTGTTGTAAGTTAAGAAATTTCTATAGGCATGATTTGTTGCACCAAGAGTCGTCCTACTCAGGTAATGCCTGTGGAGATTTGATAACATTCGGCAGTTCAGCCAATTAAAAAAAAAACAGTGAGCCCACAGACTATGGAAACAAAACTCCCAAAGAACTACTTGGTTTTGCTGTCCTCCCCTCCCCTTATTTGTCCCCAATTTTCCATTCCCAAATGAAAACTTTTGTAACAGCCTTATTAAAAAGAGATGCATATATCATAGTATTCTCAGTGCAAAATCTGCCTCTTGAGAGCAGCATTCAGTGCCAGAATCGTCTGTTTAATTTTCTTTTCTTTTCGAATCATGTTACTAGTCCTCATGGGTGTGAAGATGAGCCTGAAAGCATATGAACCACTCTTGAGGAAAGCTCAGACACCAAGGCTAAGTGGCGGAGGAGGCAGCTAAGAAGGGTACAATAGGTTGGAAGGAGGGCCTCAGCAGGAAAAGGAAGCAGGGAGCAATGCAGAGAGAAACAGAAAGCCGCGCTTCTGTGTTTCGCCCATTTATCCTGCTACTGTTTTACTGGATATCTACAGGCTTGGTCTGTCTACATTCATATCTACAAGGGGAGGGGGCGAGTGATAAACATTCTTTTAAACAAGAGCGCCTGGGGGCTTTTTGCAATTGCTATGCAGGTATGAAGAGCCTGGCTTTGCTCCAGCATGGTTCTTTCTGAAATGCTTAAATTTTATTGCAAGAAAGGAATTTGAAGGATTGAGTCACATAAGCAGGAAGATCGCTCCCTCCCTCCACCCATCCAAGCAAATGCGCTCAGGCTAACAAGAAGTCCCATGGCTAAAATCTAGCAAGTGAAGAAGGCCAGACCAGCGCATCAGCGGCTAGCCTTAATTCCCCCTCTTGTTGTTGTTGTTGTTGTTTTTCCTGGCCTGGCGGGGATTCTTAAAATTAGAGTCCAGAAAATAAACTTTCCCCCAGCTATGGCCTGTATGGTTTCAAATGTGGAACATGAGAAATAGAAGTTAGAAAGGTGACTTCTTTGGCTCACAACTCCCATTGGCCATGGGGCATGCTGGGAGTTATGGTCCAGAAAAATAACTTTTCTACACTCTGACAAGAGATGCTTTACCCAGAGTCAAACCATTGGTCCCTCCCACGTGGTATTTTTTGTCCTGCTTGGCCACAGCTGACTGCAATCTCTCCCACCAGCTGTTACCTCAAAGGCAAGAGGGACCCATGACAATCTTTTTGTATGCAGAGAGAGAAGTGACCGTAAATGAATAGCTTGATACTTCAGACTCCAACTCGCTGTGCTGAGAGTTTGTTTTCAAGAGCCATTGGGCATCACATCTGGCCCACTTTTTGGACTTGAGATGGGCACAGTTTGTGCCGGTTTCTTTACTGGTGCCACAGGTGTCTGGTGCTTTGGCGCCCTGTCCCACCTGGTGGGCACCCACTCAGAAGCGGCGTCTGGAGGAGGCCGGGCAGGGAAGCCAGGACGCTGTTTCCAACTGGGTGCCCAGTGGAGTGGGGCAGGGCACTGACCTGCCAAACACCTGTTGCAGTGGTAAACGAACCGGCACGAACCGCCAAACCAGAAGTTCGTGCCCATCTCTATTTTGGACTGTTTGCTTTAACACCAAATTTTAGACCATCTTTGCTTGATACAAAGTTCTGGAGGACTCAAAAGCTCACCTTGTTTGTAACTGTAGTGATCCAATGAAGTTATTATCCAACCGAGAACTTTGATACCTAACCCTTGTGACAGGAGGTGCTCAGAAATAAACTGAGGAACTGCCTCACCTCAGTACAGCCTGGAGGGCGAGACCTTAGTATGGAAATCAAGATAGAAATCATACTCAGAAGCAATCTCTTCTTGATGCTGGGAAAAGCAACAAGAAATGCTTATCGCCACCATAGATTATTTTATGTCTAGAGAAAAGATAGATATCCGGTCCTTCTAGTGTTCATGTAGCATGCAAGATGACAGAGCTCAATTAAAACCAATCTGAAAGTGCAGCAAAATCGAATGCCCAGCTGCAATCTAATAAAAACAGTAACAATGGCTAGAATCCTACTGGGAGTTTATTCAAGATGTAAGAGAAAGTGGGAGAGGGCGGGTGGGTCACAGCAGTTAATTTGGGCTAATTAACAATGTGCTAGTGGTGGATGTGCTTCCATACCCAGTTGCCTGACTAGCCCATGGCCAGGCCTACAAGTAATATCTCATTTATTAGACCGCCATAAGTTATTGTTAGAGATGGGCGTGAAGTGCTGGTTTGGCGGTTTATGCTGGTTTGTTAGTTCGATGAGCAGGTGTTCAGCGGTTCCCAGCCCTGCTGCCTCTGGCGGACGCCCTCTCAGAGGCAGTGCCTGGAGGAGGAAGGGCAGGGAAGCTGGTAACCTAGGTTCGTGCCCACCTCCAGTTATGGTGTGTTCACTGGATAGAGTGATGGACTAGGACTCTGGAGACCAGGGTTCGAATCCACACTTGGCCATGGAAACTCACTGGCCAATAAAAACTACAGGGTGGAACTCGTAAAGCCACTCCTTAAATATCTCACTTACCTTGAAAGCCCTATTAGGGTCGCTATAAGTCAGTTCCGACTTGACGGCACAGAACAACAAAATCTTGATAGGATTCTTGCTTTTATAGTACAAATAGCACATGGATGCAAAATATATATATATATAATTAATCTCATAAAGTAAATACCCACCTGAACATACAGTGGAATACCAGAAAAAGGGGTGGGTTGAGGCTTTTGGACTACAATTCCCAGAATCTGTCAACCAGCATGGCCAATGGATTATGGGACCTGTAGTCCAAAAGTTGCTCGTCAGGCGATATGAAATATTATCTAAAGACGATGCCAAACTGAGTTCCTAAGGAAAAGAATTCACAATTTAAGTATGGCCACTTCTGGGGTCCTTTCTCTTGGTCACATAAATCATATCTCTTCCCTAATTGGGATATGGGAAGGGGGCTCTCCCTCATATTTTAGGACATGAGCAGGCTGGCATGGGATGCGATTGTGCTCACTAGGCGTCTTTGGCTGGCAGTTGCTGGAGTTGTGACCTTACTGGATTAATCCAAAGGAATGACTGATGAAACTGACACATTATAGAAGAAGGCTCAGCAACCAACATCCTTCCAGAGGTAGTTGAACTTCATTGCCATCAGCCATGATCATTGGCCATGCTGGCTGGAGTCCAAAAACATCTAGAAGACTGTAGGCTAGCCCCTCTCTCCCATGTTTTGTTGCAGAGTTATGAATTTTGGCTAAACTCCTCCAGCTAGGCAGCAGAAGTGCAAGGACTTACAGAACAAAATTAGCTTCAAGTCTTCCCAGTAGACCACCCCTTTGTTCTTATCAACTGGCACTTACAGTCTCCATAATTCTAAGGCATTGGTAAGAGAAAGAATAAAAAAGTTCCATTTAGTCACAGCTGAAAAGATAAAAAACAGCACGCTGTACAAAAATGTAAAGCAACAGGCCTCAACAGACTCATTGCTGACTGGTTCCAGTGGACTCCTGCAGACTACATTCTCACTGCACTAACTGTGTAACTACTAACTGCCGGCAGACTAAAAAGAGAGGGAAAAAGACACTTAAGCAGAGAGGTATGGCTCTGTTCAAAATCAGAGGCAGGAAAGGAACAATTGGTAACTGCTGAATTGATTGACAGTCACCCCAACCCAGAAAGGTATCTCCCGGCCAAGCTCACCAGAGGGCTTGGCTAGTGGTTGGGAGTTTATCTGATATATGATGTTTTCCAAATATAGCATGAACGTTTTTTTCTTTTGGTGCAATTCACAGTATCCTTTTGGAGCTGCCCTGTAAGAGATTACTGTATATGCAATTATGCATTTGTTTTTCATTTGGTGGGTGGCAGTGAGCTACAGCTTGTATGCAAAATGTATGTACCTTTAGTTTTAGTTTATAAAAAAGCATCTGGGTGAATGGAAGGTGGAAGAAAATTTTGAATAGGGTAGAGTCAGGATAAGAGGTACTCAACCCTTTCCCCTCCCATCTCTTTTCATTTTCCCAAATCACATCTCTAGTAATGTTTGCCTTTCTCTGGGAGTTAAATGCACAGCTAGAATCCCCAGGAAATGTGTGAAAGATACTCATGGATGGGCAGGGTAAGGCATTGAGTAATAGTGGTTGGGGAGAGGGCCAGACTAGCCTTCCACACTTTGGCACCCTCTGTAAGTTTGGGTCTGTATCTCCTATTATGTATCATCTTTAACCGTGCTGACTGGGTTGATGGAATTTGTCGTTTGACACAGAGGGGCCACCAGGTAGCAGAAACCTGGATTAAGTATCTCTTCCTTCTTCCAGCATCTTTCTTTAAAAACCTTTCCCCCAAAAAACCCACAATTTTTGTGGCACATAGTTCCATTTACAATGCATATGGACTACAGTTCCCAGAATCCTGCACCCAGTGTGCAACATGCATTTAATTTTTCCTGATCCCCTGTCTTAAAGGAGGAGGCCTGGTTGCAATGCTTTGGAAAACAAAACTAGTGTTCTTTTAAAAACCCACTTTTACCTGGAAAAAGAGGTTTAGGTAAGTTCAGCAGTCCAAAGTTTTGCAGTACGACTTCTGCAAAATGCTCCAGCTTCAACCGGTTTCTAGAGATTCCATAAAAGGCGCAATCAGCTTCAGAATAGCTTTTCATGTATCCATGCTTTCGTCACATAGGTGATATGGCCAAGGAAGTGAAGCACATTAGGTACTGTTTGGCAGCTGGCAGCCCTTGGGACCAAACCTGCCTTCTGAAGGAGAGCTTCTGGGCCCCCAGCTGCCAATATAAAGGGGTGCAAATGTATTTGGTACTAGTCAATGTACCTGGCTTTGTACCGGTTAAAAACCCATTAGTTCTACCCTGCATCCCCGTGCTCTCTCTCTCTTTCTCTCTCTCTCACAATTTTTTTCCACCTGGTATTTTTTGATCCCTCCACTCACGCCAGTACTCACTTCCATTCACTGGGAAGTGGTGCCCCCTATTTAGAAGCTTGGGGATATCAATTTCCTAATTGCATTCATTCCTCAGGTGGAAAAGATCTTGTAGATGCAGTTTATATGAACAGGAGAGTCCAGCAAATATTTATGATCAGGCACCACTAAAAGCAAATAATTAGTGTTCCCAGTGGGGGTTCTGGGGGGAACCAGCTGGGAGAGACCTCTAATCCAGCTATTTACGGTGCGGAATCAGTTTCATCTTTGTAAATGTATGTGCTGTGTCTTCTGGAACAAACACACCTCTCAGAGTATTTATAACTACCTGGTTCATGACCAGAGGAAAGGGATGTTGAAGTTTATCTGAGTTGCTTTGCAGAAGGTTCTTGTAAATACTTATAACCAGACACTGTTGAAAGTCAATGATTCTAGCTGGGGCTCTGGGACAGTGATTCCCAAACGTTTTGATACCAAAAGTGTGTTGCTTAGCGCTTGCAGCACTCTCTGGGTGTCTGGAAGTTGAGTCACTCTCTGGGCGGTTTACAAGTTAATTATGCAGGCTACATATGTCTCCCCCCCCCCCCCCCGTGGTTTTGGGTATTCCTTTAGCCTTAGAGGGATGGAAGGATGAGTCAACTTTGAGTCAGCTACCTGAGCCCATGAGGATCGAACTCAGGTCATGAGAAGAGTCTTGGCTGCAGTACTGCAGTTTTAACTACTGCACCACTAGGGTCCTTTTTAGCATCATCCAATCCCTTTTTTACAAAAAAATTTAGTGTATAAATTAAAATTGTAAGATAAACACACTTAGTAAAATCATGTAAAATTAATGTAGTATGTTATGAACATTAAATATTGTTTAAGCTGATAAAAATCTTTTTAAATTATTATGAACCTTTGACCATTTCTCTTACACATACTTTTGGAATTTCTTTCACATGCGCACAGTTTAGGTGTCAGTGCCCTGGGGGAAATGATTTTGAGGTATAATTAGATCAGCATTGCTGAGTTCCAAAGATGAGAGTTCAGTAGCATCCATGCAAAATTTCATGAGCTGAGCACTTACTATTTCAGAGATCTTTTGCAGTAAACAAACTTTCAAAAATATTTGTCAGATTTATTGGCATTTTGCAGCACCTTAATGCTAGAGAGGGAATAATCATTCTCAGGATTAGTGGTAAGGCAAAGGAAAATGTCCTGTTTATTTAAGTAGGTGATCCATCGCTTAGAGCTGGTTTCTATGAATGCAGGTTTACTAGTAGCCATTTTTCTAACCAAGGCGAAGTGACTACAGAGAGAGCAAGAAGAAAGAAGATTCTGAGAGTAGCAATCTGTATATAGATCTAGAAAAGACAAGGGGAGAATAAAAAACAGGTGTGCTATCTGCCTGTTTCTTGCAGTGCAGATTACTTGGTACATGCTCGGAAGATCCATTTTTGGTAGTATGCAGGGTATGTGAACTGTGTGTGTGGGTCACAGCTCCCAGTTGTGAGGTAGGAGAGAGCTTTGTTTACCGTGCCCCATCACCTCCTAAATGCAGCATCCTTTTGAACCAAGATCTGCCCAAGCTTGGAGCTGTTTTCCTAATGTTTCTAACGTGGAATGTGGGCAAGCACCACCATTTTTTTCAGTCTTTTCAATGGTGCTTTGCTGAGATCTGCAAATGCATAGGCTCATTCTTTCTGTTCTCAGCACCTTCTAGATAGGAAGGAAGAAGGGGGACCGGCTAGTGACAATGGGCCAGCAGGGGTTGACTTAAACAGCCAATTCCTGGTGATTTCCTCTCCCTGTTGAGGGGGGCAGGAGAAAGTGGGAGAGGAAGTTGAGTTCCAGGAGGGCTGGAGGCCAGAGTAACGACTCAGAACAAAAGGGGCAACTCCCTCTCCGATTCTCAGTTCTGAGATGGCCAGGCAACCCACCGAGAACAGCGGTTGCTCTGCAGATATTTTGCGCCTGCATTTGGTGCTGGGATAGATTAAAAAACACAGCAGGATCCTCTCCTCCCAGCATAGGGTGCTGCGAAGGGATCTGTGTGCTGGAGTTCCTAGCGCCGAGGCGGGTGAGGACACTTTGAGGTCATCAGTGCCCCCATGCGAGGGCCAGCCGCGGCGGATGGAGAGGGTAGGGTCCTTGCTTATGCCGTGGCACAAGACAGGTAAGGAGCACTCGTGTGGCAGAAGGGTGGGTCACAACGTGGTTGCAAGGCATGAGAAGGGGGTTGACGATAGGAGCGCATGAGGCCGTGGGGACGTGGCTGCTCCCAGGAGATGCTAGGGTGGAAATTGCCAAAGATCCTGTTGCGCCCCGTTCTTGCCTTCTTCAGCCTGGTGCATTTCCTAGGGTTACGGCCCTAACGGATTGCTTCGGGGCCCCAAGCAGAAGTGTGTGGGAGGAGGATTTGCCGGCCTGGGGAATGTGTGCCCCTCCAGATGTCTTTATTTATTTATGTAATTGGTACCTCGGCATTATTTTGGATTATCACTTTGTTGATGCTAGGATATTTTGGCGGTTTCTAAGTCACAAGACCACCCTAAGTCAGGGGCAACTTGACAACACATCGAAATAACGAAAACAGCAGTACCCTTCCTTTCTTCCAGTGAACTCAAGGTGGCCGTCTTCTTCCTGGCTTTATCCTCACCCTTCACCCTGTGAGGGAGGTCAGGCTGAGAGAGGCCAAAGCTGCTCCAAGGTGACCCAGCCGCTCCCTCCCGTCGCTCAGGGTGGAGGTGAGCCTGAATTGCCCCAGTCCTAGTATGACATTTAACCACAACACCAGTGTTTCTTGAGCTGCAGTTCCCATCATGCCTCACCTTTGCCCACTCTGGCTGTGGAAGATGGGACTTGTAATGGCACAGCCACGTATTTCTGATTGACAGCCTGGTCTTGCATATGGCAGGAAAGCTCTGAGCGAGGCACACAGGAAACAACAGTATATCCAAGCAGACACTAGCTTATGACTGTATCTCATCTCACCCTGAGCGGGTGCCCTGTAGATGTGCAGGACTACAACTCCCATCATCCCAGCACCAGGACCCAATGGAGCTACCAGTTTGGAGAAGACCAGTCTACTTTGGTTGGGAATGGCTCTCTGCAGTTTGAGAAAGAAGTCTTTCCCAGTCTTACCTGGACGGGACAGGACAGGTAGAGATTGAACCCCGGGGGCCTTCTGCATGTGGTGGAAGAGCTCTACTCTTTAGAAAAGGAAGAAGGTTCCTCTTACCCTTGGGTAGGGCAGTTGGGAGTCATAGGACAACATATCTGGAGGGCCAAAGGCTCCCAGCAGTTACCTGCCCACATGAGTAAGTAAGAATAGACTGTAGCCCTGAAGCAAGAAAACCAATCCCACTGTTTCCCCTTTGCTTCTAGACAATGCATATGTGGGGCAGGAAGATGCATTCCATAGGCAGCTCATGCAAAGGGAGGGAAGGGGGGAACCAGTCCCCTCCCAGTCCATGAGTCCATGATTAATTCCTTCTTATGTAAAAAGAGAGCGAGCAAAAGCCTCCTCAGTCAGGTTTTCTTCCATCTGCAGCTTTCATAACAAGTGATTTTAAAGAGGCTTCCAAAAAGGCTTTTAAAAAATAATTAATGTAGGTAAACACAAATGTTTATTCAGAAGTGCCTTTATAATCATGCAAAAAGTTGTGGTTTTTGAAATCAGCTTGCACACCTAGGTGTTTGAGGTAAGGGCTAGCCAGATGGGCCAGTAGTGGCTGTTACGGAAACACATATTGTTTACTAAGAAGCAGGAGGTTAAAAGAGGCAAATTAGGCCTAGGGGAGAGAGTGACTCTTTGCTCCCCTCAAAAGCTTCAGATTTGGATTTTTCTGTCCTTGTAGATCACTGAGTGACATTATGAGTGTGTGTGTGTATACATGTGTTTCACGTATAAAGCTGAAAATAAGTTTGACTTCAGCTAGGTTTCTAATTTAGTTTACAAGACCTCAGCAATAATTCATAGGGATGCTATAAATCAGAAGCAACCTGACAGCATGTAATGACAATAATAGTGATCTCAGAACTGCAGAGCTGGAAGGGACCCTCTGGATCATCAAATTCAGCCCCTGTCAAGGAGGCACCGCGGGGGAATTGAACTCCCAACCACCTGGCTCTGCAGCCAGAGATCTAAACGACTGAGCTATCAACAGCAGTTCAACAAAGATTTTTGATGCAGCACCTGAGTTTAAAAACATCTTCCACACTTTCTTTTCCTTTGTGATCATAGTTCGCCCCACATGGTAAAATATCCTGAGGTGACTCTTGTATCCATAATGGTTGAGCCTTCTTCATCTGACTAAAGCTGTTTAGATTTGTTCTGCCCCTTCCTTCTACTCTGCCAGTTGGTGAGGGAGGCAAGGCGATTAAACAGTTGACGGCATGTCCCAGTCTGAGACATGTTGGACTATAAGTCCCATCACCTCACCAT
The DNA here is from genome assembly GCA_037013535.1 of Intellagama lesueurii. NCBI lineage: Eukaryota > Metazoa > Chordata > Lepidosauria > Squamata > Agamidae > Intellagama > Intellagama lesueurii. Next base: position 21,556,977 of record JBAJHW010000010.1, on the reverse strand, counting down.
GATGTCAAGGGATGGGATGTGTGATCTCCATCGGGCTTGGGACTGGCTGAGGCAGCTGAACTGTACTACCATTGCTATTCCGTATATGAATTGTATCCCACTGCGAAATGTGAAAGAAAATTCATTATGTTGTATGCAGACAGGGCAGTTTTCCCTGTGGGTTCCTCTTCCCTTAAACCCTCTCTTCCTATGTGACCTTTTCCCCGCAGCAACCATGCACAAGCCTGTGTGATCCTGTCCTGGGTTGGTGGAGGGCTATGGCTTGTTGCTGTTTTCTAAGCTTGCATCTCGGTGGTATAGATTCGATTTGCACCACTGAGGTCATTATGGCAGAACCTCCAACCTCAAGAATTGTCTTTGAGCGTCTGACCTCACCTCCCAAACTCAGCCACTGGGCTCCGTCCTCCAACTCTGACTTCTAGGCAATTTCCTTGAATTGTGTTTGGCGCTTTGAAACAAAGGTGTCTGGATTGGGGGAGGGTGGGAGGGGTAGGAGAGCAGCAGTAAAGTCTAATGGTTGCAGTCAAATGTTCACATAGCACTTCCTGTGTCCTCCTGTCAGCACCCCCTGATAGCTTTTCTGCTTACCTCCGGAAAATGCATTGCAGCCTCTTTAAAAGAATCCCTACTGTTTCTTAAGACTTATTTTCTTTTGCCAGCTGTGCCATGTGATTTTTAGAGAGGTTGCTTAAAAAAAATAAAAAATTCTGGAGGTCGTTGAAGTCATAGGATTAGCAGGATTTCTCTGAATAAAGTGAGCTCCTAGACACCCATGCTGTTGCTAGGAGGGTGGTTTAATACGGATAGCTGAAAGTCTCGCATGGTGATGCTTGTATTTGAGAGCATCAGGACAGGTGTGAGATAGACTGTGATGGGGAGATAGGAAGTAATTGGTACAATTGGTGTTCTGTTCAGCAATACAAGGCATGTCAATCAAAGGGTTTAGGTTTAGATAAGATAAAAACAGATATCTTTTCTTTAGTATCTGGGAGATAAATGGTGTAAAGCTTACTGAATAAAAGAGTATAGATTGGATGTTGCCCTAGGAAAATACAAATATTTTTCCAGTGTTCAAAGCATCCTGGAGATGATGGTACTTGTAATCCTGCTAATCTAGATTTTTAAGATACACTTGAATGAAAACCATAACTGTTGAATGTGGATAAAAGCAAAGGAGGCAGAAAGCAGCTCTTTCAGTGCACTGTTTCAGTGCATGGGCGCATAGATGGACACATACTTGTATGTTCCTGTGGCTAATGAACTGGACAATCTAATGTAACTAACAGGGGGAAGCATTTAAAATCATAATAAATTCACAGGGGGCAATATCTTTATTTGGACCAAACTCAGGCACACAAGCTTATAAATGTTTTGAGTTCTGCAAAATTATTCATTAAGATAGGTGGTAAATAAATAAGCTAACAGGGGAAAAAAATTCAGATGTGGTGCTGGAGGAGAGCTTTGCCAATATCCTGAACTGGCAGAAAGACAAACAAGTGGGCCCTAGATCAAACCAAACCTGAACTATCTGTGAATGCTGAAAAAAAATGTTGAAACTGAGGCTGCCCTAATTTAGGTGTATCACGAGAAGGCAGGATTCTCTTTAAAAGACAATAATGCTAGAAAAGGTGGGAGGCAGTAGGAAAAGAGGAAGACCAAATATGAGATGGACTGACTCCCTGAAGAAAACCACAGGCTTGAGTCTACAAAAGCTGAGCAGGGCAGTTGAGGACAGGGCATTTTGGAGATCGCTCATTCATAAGTTGGGAGCGACTTGATGACACATAACAACAGCAGCAGCAAAAAGCAAAGGATGGACCCAGCGGCAATATGGTGCCATGAGGTCTACAGTTAAATTCTGTCAGAAAAACTTTGTTGTTGTTGTTGTTGTTGTTGTTGTTGGCCACATTCCTTTGGGGATAAGTTGTCCGGAGTGGTAGGCCATTTGTGGCTCAGGCCACCTGCTTTTATCTTTCTCTCTTTCTGCGGCCCTCTTTTCTTCTGGGCTGTTTTGAAGTGGGGGTGAAGGAAAAGAGATCCATGTTGGCAGAAGGGAAAATGGTTTGTGGAATTAATCCGAGGCCACCCACCCTGATTTAAAGCCACCAGGATAAGTTTCTGAGGAAACCTTCAGAAAATGTGGAAAAACAAAAGTCGAACCTTTAATTGGCAGGTCTGTCATCAAGATGGGGTGGGGTGGGGTCCAAGAGGACTGGGGAGCAGGTGACCGATGCGCTGACCGGAGGCCAAAGCAAAGCTGACCCAGCACTGTGTTTTTTTTCCAAAAGGCATTCAGGAGTCAGACAATTCTACACAGTGGCCGTTGGTGTTTCTTTTTTTAATTATTTTTTTGAGTTGTGTTTTACTTAACCTTGCCAAGAAAATTCAGCCAGGCACAGAGCACCTCCTTCCCCTCACCCCAATAAGACCATGATGAAGGTTTGTGATGTAATGGGGACAGGCCTTCATGGGAAGCACAGAGATCCCGAGGGCAGGAGGATGGGTTGCTTAGCAACTGCCGGGAAGAACAGTCTTCACCCTTGTGTGGGTGCCACAGGCAAGGCCCTGTTCTGCAGGAACAAGCGGGTGCAAGGCAGGCGGCTGGCACCGTTCTGTGATTCCCAGTCTGCCCTGCTTCACACCTCCGGGTTGTGTGCACCTAAGCCATAACGCATCATGCTGCGACTCAGTGGCTACTTGGCCTTTCCCACTGGGTCTCACTGCAGATGTGGCTCACAGCTGCACCCAGCAGACTGACCTTCTTGGCCTCCAGCCATGTTTTTTCCCCCAGAGCCCTTGGCCTGCTATTCCAATAGAGTTCTATGAAGCTATCCACCCTCTGTGTTACGGGTGTCAAAAGTGCTCTTTAAATTCTTCACCCTCATTGATTGAGGCTGTTGCAACGTGTCAGTTTTCACGGGGAAAAAATCTCTCATAGGTCTCCTATAAAGTTCCTAATCAACAGGCTCCTTATGGATGACCCATAGATTTGTGTCCTTTACACATCTGACAAGGAATTTATTTATGGCCTCAGAAGGTATTGTATCTTGTTATGTTTGTTTTAAATCTTCATTCCTGGATACCTTGTAATAATTTTGTCTTAAAAGTTCAAAAATGAATCCTTTTCTTCTTTAAAAGGTTTATTTAGGAAGCAAGCAACTAACTAAAAGCCAAAAATATAAAATATACTTGGAAGAGATGTAAAAATTACATGAGTATATACTTTCAAAATTACAGCCTTCTATTACATATTTCTCTAGTTCCTATGTGTAAATAAGACTTCTGTGTTAGAAAAGAAACTTTAGTTCTATTAAAATAAGAGCTTCTGTTTAGGCATCATATAGGTGAAGCTTATGACTCAAAAATACTAAGCAAACAAGTTCTCTCTAGTAAAAGGCTACTTTCATAGATAACCCTTGTTCAGTCACTTAAAAACAAACTCGATTGCAGTACAAATTATTATTAAAACAATTCTATCAAAGCATAAGCAAGAACATTTGCAAATAAGTCACACAGTATTAGATACTTCTCACCCAGTATTTTCCCGGCAGAGATGTCTCCCCAGTTTGTAAAAACCAGGTGGCTGTGCGTTTTGGAGATGTCCACCTAAACATGATGGAAATCTGTTTTTATACACTTGGTGTTTCTTAAACAAAACATATGTGACGCTGAACTTTGGCATTCCCATGGATAAGCAATGCTGACTTGTCTAGACAGCTGTGATTCGAATCAGCTACCTGCCAAGATAGCTTGTAGCCAAGAAAATGCCCCCCTTGGAGTAACTTCCTTAATAACATATTTGGGCAGTATAATACATTGTGAATTCCAGCTTCTTGCATTTTACATGTTCTATATTTCCCAATCAAACTCCATATTTAATTTTTCCTGCCATATAATTTTCCCAAAACCTATTATTGACAAACTTGATGAGACAGGGTTTCTGTTCCTGAAAGATCCCTACAACAAAGCAGCAGGTATTGTTATTTAGTACAATTAGCATTAAAACATTACTTCCATTATTTGCACGATATTGCTGCCCCTGTCCTTTTGTTGAGAAAGAAACAAAATTCCTCATCAGGGATACAATGAAGAAATTGCAGCTCTTCATCCGAGTCTTTAATGGGGATTGTCATCCTTAATATATGCACATGATAGTCCATTCATAGCTGTGCATCTTTTCTGCTAGCAAGCTGTTGGGTACCCATTCTGGTTTTTCCTCATATTTTGGTGGAAAGTATGGTAACATCTACCAAAGGAAGCTATTCCTTGGATGGAAAGGGGAGAATGTTCATTCTCTCAGTGTGGCTGCTTTCCTTGGCTATTTCAGGCGAGAGAAGGAGAGAATGGAAGCTGTTTATTCAGGAAGTGCTGATAAGTTTGGTCTTCCCTTGCTTTTGCCCTCCCAGCACTTCCTCCGTGTGTTGCTTCAAAGCTTAGCTATTTATTTTTTTTAAAAAAAATGATTCTGCTTTGCACTTCTGGTAGAAGAATAATCTTCCAGGTTTCAGGGCAGGGGTTTGGACACTGTCTATGGAATCCTACCAAGAGCTTGGAAAATTTATCTTTTGGACAACAACTCCCAGAATGCCCTAGGCTGGCTGAGGGGTTCTGGGAATTGTAGTCCAAAATATATATATAAACTTTTCCAAGCTCTGCCCCTTTGTTGAGTATGCTAACTCTTTGCCAGTGTTGCTGGCTGCTGTTCCTTATCCCTTTTACCCTCTCGACCCCAATGCACTGTTGAAGTTTTTACAACCTCGCATGCTGCCTAGAGAAGGTGTGGCTGGGAGGGACATTTCTGGGCTAGAGTGACTGTCAATCTATCCAGCACTTATTGTCCCCTAAAGATAAAGTTTCCCCTTGACATTTAGTCCAGTCGAGTCCGACTCTAGGGCACGGTGCTCCTCCCCGTTTCCAAGCCGTAGAGCCAGCGTTTGTCCGAAGACAGTTTCTGTGGTCACATGGCCAACGCAACTAGACACGGAACGCCGTTACCTTCCCACCGAGGTGGTACCTATTTATCTACTTGCATTTGCATGCTTTCGAACTGCTAGGTTGGCAGGAGCTGGGACAAGCGACAGGAGCTCACACCGTCACGTGGATTCGATCTTACGACTGCTGGTCTTCTGACCTTGTAGCACAGAGGCTTCTGCGGTTTAACCCGCAGCGCCACCACATCCCTGAATATTGTCCCCTACTCCCTTTGAATTCGAAGAGAGCCCCGCCTCTCTGCTCTGTGTTTCCCACATCTCCTGAGTCTGCTAGAAGCAAGGAATATGTTGAAGTCTATGAGTTTGGTGTGTGATCTGTTCAATTGTAAGTAATGATTACAATGATTTTATTCTTTCTCCTACTAATGTCTCAGAATGAGTCATTGACTGTAAGTGCCAGTTGGTGAGAAAAAAAAGGGTGGGGACTAATCTGGGGGACTTGAATCTATTTTGCCCTGTGTATTCCTGTACTTCTGCTGCTCAGCTAGAAGAATTTAACAAAAAATTCAGAACTCTGCAACATGCACAGCACCTCCACGGGAGAGTACAATTCATGAAGAGGTTAAGATTCTTCCTAGGTCCTCTTGCTAGTGAGTGGAAGTGCACAGCAAAAAAGTGAAAGTGGAGCCCACCCATTCTAGCCAGGACCATGGTACATGTCCAGTGATGCTGACCACAATGGCGCCCTCAGTACAGTCTTGACAGTGGCTTTTCAGAGTTTTGCACGAGGCAGATGTTTCACAAGGGCCAGGTTTCTCAGTGTTTGCATTTCCAGCCCAAGGATCATCTGATGACCTTTGTCGATGGAAATGTGACAGCAAGAAAAGACCACCTCTGTCCCATTGGGGACTTGGATGAAAGAGTTGCCACCCCACCGCCGCTTGCTTTTCTCCCCGTCTGTTGGTCAGAATGGTTCCCCGTCCCTCCCAGTTCCCGTTTCACAAGCTATATTTGCAACACTGCGGTTTCCTTGCAATGGGGAAAGATCTGCCAGAGGGTGGAGTTCCTTGGTACCATCAGCTACGCCAACCAGAAGTTTTCTGGAATGGGATCAAGTTGCTGCTGTTCCTTTTGGCACCAGGTGAAACCCTTTGTCTTTTCCCAAGCATTCTAGGAATGGCGTCTGCTTCCCAGAGATCTATGTGCTGTGTTATACCTCCTGCTGGTTATATAATGTGCTGCTGGTGGTTTTATCTTGGTTTGGGGGGCGGGTTGTGCAGCTTGTTTTATTCTCGTTTGGCTTGCTCTTTTGTTCATGTTTTTAATCTGACTCCTTTCATTGCTCCTGTCAGTTGTATTTTTTAAAAATGTGTATACCTCCCAGAGAACTTTGGTGATTACATGATTTAAAAATACATTAAATGACAGGTTCTGAAAACTTGCAGAGAAACTGACTTCTTTTGCACCTTTGGAAAGAGGGGAAGCTGACAGCACCTTAGTCTTCTAAGATCTGAAGTTGTCTTATACAAGATTAGACTCTCAGTCAACCGGACCAGCAGCTCTGAATGACAGCTGCTTTCCAGAGTTTTAGGCTGAACTCATCCTCAGCACTTTCCAGCTGAACCTTTTTCTCCCCCACCAAAGTGGAAAGGCAGGTTAAGGAGAAGGCTCTGGACTTGGAGCCTTCTGTATGTACAATTGTTATAAACAGAAAGACGGGGCCTTCTAGGTATCTGCTCCCACTTAGACTCTGGAAATCCCCGCCATTGTGGTGGGACAAACGTTTTCTGCCTTTCACTGGAAAACAATGACTACGGTTGTTGATCTGTTTGTTGATCTTTGCAATGATTTGTTAGTTTTTGAAATAGGTTTAGGCTGTTTATTTTAAAAAATAATTTTAGCTTTTCTTTTCTAATACCTTTAACTTATTTTAGCTGCTGCTGCTGTAGTTATTTTCATTATTAATTCACTCGGTGATGTTTTTAATGCTTTGCACTTTACATTTTGAACATAATTTTGTACTTCATCTTATATATTTATTTATTTATTTATTTTATTATTATTTTTGGCTGTCTTGAGTGCCATTTATAGCAGATAGTCAAGATACAGAATTGCTACATTTCTAGATACGTGATTGATGAACCCATCACCAGGGCTGAAACCCGAGCTTGGAAGAGTTCTCCTCCTCCTACCCCACCCCATCCTACCCCATTTTTTACTGCAACCTCTAGCCCCCAACTAATATGGCTACTGGCCATGCTGGCTAGGGAATTTTGGGAGCTGTAGGAAGAGAAACAGAAGATTCCAAAGCTTTGGGAACAAATATGACCATGCTGATTCAGGGATTTTGGGAAATGTAGTCTTTAAGAATATGTTTGCATTGTTGAGTTGTGCTGGCTGGACAGCTCAGTGGGTTAGTAGAGGTTGGGAATTCAATTCCCCACTGGATATCCCAGAAGTGCCAGCCTTAGTGGCATTGGGCAAGCTGCACAGTCCCAGGATGCCCCCACAAGAAGGCGATGATCAGTGGCAGACCTATATTTTTGGGGCCCTGAAGTTTGAACTGTTATGGGGGGCCCTTCGCAACCAGCAACAAGGTCTGGGTAACCACTGTTATCTTGTTCAATGGGGTTGTTCGATGACAGATCACCACAGTTTTTAAAAAAATGTATACTAAAGTAGCTTCTGGGGCCCTTCCAGGATTAAGGGCCCCGAAACTTCAGCTTCATTAATTTCGTAATAGATCTGCCCCTGGGAATGGTTAACCACTTCTGAGTACTACCTACCCAGAAAATCCTGAAAACAATCGCCTTAAGTCAGATTGACTGGATGGCACACAATTATTGTTATAATTGTGTACCATCCAGTGAGACAGTTATTGGAGTGCTGCTCCAGACGAGGCCCTGGCCACCTATTGGTTGCCTCTCTGATGGAGATCTGTAACAGGGATTGTTTATAATAAAAAAAAAGGAGCAGATGAGAAGGTGGTGGTCTTTTAGACATCCTGGACTCAAATTATTTAAGGTTTTGTGGATAGGAATCAGCACTTTGAATTCGGTCCAGAAACAAAATGGGAGGTGGCATAGTTGATATAAGAGTGGTGTTGTAAAATGGTCTGCAGAAGTGTCCACCAAAATGCAGTCTCGCGGCAACATATGTATGGTCTGCAAGGCTGGACTCTTATAGAGTCTCTTCCCTCCATAAGCAGATGAGTGTACATGCAAGACCGGGAAGCTCTGTGAAAAAAGTGAGCATCTTGATCATATGACTCGGGGTGCTTTCACAGGAACATTTTCTACTTTAGAAGGCTTGTCCCACCTCCTTCACAGGCGCGCTCGGTGGGGTCACAGGAGAGGGTCTTCTCTGTGGCTGCCCCCAGACTCTGGAACTCCCTCCCACAGGAAGCCAGGCTGGCCCCGATCTTTGCTGTCCTTCCACAAGCAGGCGAAGACCTTTCTCTTCAGGCAAACTTTCCCTTAATGACTGCCTAAGTAGGTTTCTCTTTTTTTAAAGGATTGTGTAGGATTTACTGGTTTGAATGTGTTTTGGTGTTGATTTTGTTTACCCTTCTTTTAGTGTGGTATTTATTTGATCCTTTTAAAATGTTGTATATTTACTGTTTTTATTTTTTAAATAGTGTCTTAATTATGTAAGCCACCTTGGGTCCTTTTTAAGGAGAAAGGCGCAGGGTAAACATGTTTAAGGAGAGGCAGTGGGAAATCAAACTCCCAACCTCTGGTTCTGCAGCCAGAGATCTAAACCAATGAGCTATCCACATTGTTTAATATGCTATCAATTGTTCTTTAATATTTGGATAATTTTTAGCTTTTAATATTGTGCTTTTAATTATGTAAGCCACTTTGGGTCCTTTCTTTAGTTGAAAGGCAGGGTAAAATGTTTTAAATAAATACATAATTTAAAAATCGTTAAAGCCGTTAGCATGGTTTACAAATGGAATCAAGAGAAATTACTTTTTGGAACTATTTAACTTGCAGAATGTCCCAGCTATATAACTGGGGAGTCAAAAAGTGACTCCAAAAAAAGTAAATTTTATAAGCTCAGAATTGAAAGACTTGGTGGAGGGCATTTTATGTACATCATTCTAATCCGTTTCAGTCTTAACATTTGAACCACAGGCCAGAGAAATATAGAAAAACAGATTAAGTAAAGCTTACAGTTTTCATTCTGATTTGAGGCCTCCCTTCTTTCTCTGCCTACAATACTGAGGTGCAGCATGCACCAAGAAGGGGGAAAGGGCCCACCTTTTGGCTCTTGCACAATCCATTGTGCGATCCCAGAGGAAAAGAAGTAGGAAAGAAGCCGTGAGGTTTATTCCTTGAGGCCATTTAGTAAAACACACACATAAGCTTATCAATAATCAGTGCTGCCGGGCAGATTTCCTCTTAAAGCAAATGCAAGAGAGAAATCTCAGTGCCATATTTTTCCTAGCATGTCCAGAATGCCCCACTAAAACAGAACAGCAGTAACACAGAGTGTTAACTCAGGGTACGTTGTGCAAAAATGCTTAGAAAAGCTCTGTAGCAGAACTACAAAAGGGAATTCTAAGCATTGCCTTGAACTACAAACCCCAGAGTTCCATTGGATGGAACCATAGCAGCTAAAGTGGCATCAAACTCCTGTACCTGTTTGTGTGTAGATGCAGTCTGAGTTTGTTGAGGGACAAATGGAAAGTGGATGAATGAGCGGGTTGAGTTCCCTGGAAGTCACTTGTGTTGTAATCTAAATTGGGATAGGCCACTTGTGACCCTCTAGATTCTGTTGCAACGGAGCTTCCATGATGCCTCATCACTGGCTGTGCTGATTAATGGTGCCACCCAAGCATCTGGAGAGACACTGGTTGCCCACCGTTGATGTAGCACTCAAAACACTCTGAGACCTGAATGGCTACCATAAGCCATTGCCCATCATTTTTGCATTACCACTCAGGGCTCTCAATATCAACCTAAGGTTCCCTTTCCTCAAAACGGTGTAACTGGCCAGATGTCAAAACTATGTTAATTTTGTGGGGATGGGGAGATAATTCAAGGACTTATTCATTTATTTCTTTAAAATATTTTTACTTGGCGTTTCCTCTTGAAAAGGACCCAAGGCGGCTTACCTCATTAAAAGACAATATTTAAACTTTGAAACAGTGAATATACAAATAACTAAAAAGCATCAAAGACTTGCCACACTAAAAGATGGTAAACAAAAGTAATAGCAAAAACACATTCAAAGCAGTAAGCTACAATAATCCAGTTAAGAACCCCCCTCATGCAGCCAGTCACTAAGGTAATGTTTCTCAACTTGGGGGTGGGTGGGTGGGTGTCACACGGGTTTTTTTTTGGGGGGGGGGGAGCCAAAGGTTGCCTTAGACCCGTTGTTGCCCTTCTTAAATAATTTCTTCCTTGACCTTTCAGAGCCAGATATTAAGGTTTGTGCATATATGTATGTATGAGAAACAGGCCCTTTGAGAGGAGAAAGAAGCCTCTGCTTTCTAAGGAGGGATGACTTTACCTATTAAAAATGCCTTTTTATGCAAACGTAGTGGTGGTGGGTGTCACAAGTTACTTGGCTATTATAGAAGGGGGTCATGAATCAAAAAAGGTTGGGAACCAGAGCACTAAAGGAAAGCTTGCCTGAAGAGAAAAGTCGTCGTCTGCTTGCAGAAGGACAGCAAAGATAACTTACTCATGGGTAACTGCAGGTAAGCCCCAATAGAACTGCCACTGAATTTTCCCTTCCATGGGATGTCTGCATTTTTGACAGCTGTCTGACAGATGAACAAACTGAGAAAGGGGAGATTTTCCCCCACCAGTGTGGAACTGCAATGGTGAGAAGAGCTTCATGGATAGGATTTTTGCTTGTTGTGTAGAGAAGTCTTGCCAGAGAGGAGGTGGCATCCCATAGCCTCACGCCAGGTTGGTTTTGCTTCTTTCTCTCTGCTGTGCCACCCTAATTAAATCTCCATTTATGCTGATATCTCCTAAGCAACTCTTCCCAATCTTTGCTGCCATCTGCCCTTCCAGAATGAACTTGATGCCTTTCATGTTGTACTTTTCGAGATTGTTCACACCAGGTGTGGACCAGACATTCTGTATCCATGGATACAGCAATGTTCTCCCCTTCTTACAGGAACAGGAATATCCATCTTGACTTGACAGCTTTTGCATCGTTGTTTGCCAAAGCAGAGTTCCTCTGTTTGCGAGGGGTGCTGGGTTGTGTAGCTCCCAATCTCTAGGTGGTGTCTCTGTTTCCATAAGCAAGGAGGATGCTGTGGAAAACTCAGCTCATCCTGGTGTTATCATCCCCACCCATGTGTCAGGTGGTAACATCTCTCATCCCGCCCCTGAAGGTGACCAAAAGGAATATCTGAGTATGAGGCTGAATTTATAGCATACTTTGTAATGTGTGACTGTTACTCTTAGGAGACATAGGAAGCTGGTCCATTTAGCCAAGTATGGTTACCTCGGGCTGGCAGCTGGGGCTGTCTAGGATTTCAGCTGGGGTTCTTTCTTAGCCCTGCTTGGAGAGCCCGGGCATTTCTTGGTGGTCTCCCATCCAATTGTTAATGGGACCTGACTCTGCTTAGCTTCTTAAATCAGAGATGATCATTGTGTTCAGGATGGCATGGTGGTGATTAGATGACTTTGAGACTTTGTGGTGGTCCCTGAAATTTGAAACATGCACATTATGTCCCACATATCAGGGGTTGGTGATGGCTGATATGTACCAAGTGTTCAAGCAAAATATTTCCAACTGTTATAGGACTCCCGCTTTGGAAACGTTATTTTTTTTTGAACTGGTATTTACAGAACTCTCCAGCCAGCATGAAAACTGGCTGTGCTGATGGACGATTCTTGGGCCTATTGGCCAAGAAAATGCATACGACTATAGATAGCTGACTTGGATGTTTGTCCATCTAGCACAGCGTTGGCTGTCCTGGAGTGGGCAAAGTGCAGCCCTTCAGACGGACTGTGACTCCCAGCATTCCTTACCACAGACTGTGCAGCCAAGGGCTGATGAGAGTTGGTGGACCAACCATATTTGGAGGGTTATATTTTACTTACCCCTGGATAAAACTTGACTGGCAGCTAGGGATGTGCCATTTGCAATTTTTGGGTTCCAACTCCCAGAACCCTCCAAGAAACCCCCAGGCAGAATTCTGGGATTTCCAGGCCACAGATTCACACCTACAGACATTTTCAGACACCTATATTTTGCTCACCTGGATCAGGGCCTGTCTTGTGGATGCCATGCCTGTCTCAGGCCTACCTCCTGTTGTTAATGTACAAGAAGGAAGCTACCCTTGTGGTTTCTGAGCCTTGTAGGTTTTTGGGAGTCACCTTCTATAGAGCCTAAAGGACAGAGACACTGCAACTCCCAGAAAGTATCCTGGCAGTGTCCTTTTTGTACAACAACGGGAAATCAGCTTGAGATGGGGTGGAGCTCCCCAGACAGGCCGTGCGCCAGGCGGATGAAATGTAGGTCTCTGGGTGAAAGGTGGTATCGAAAATAAATAAACAAATAAATAAAGGCTATGTCTCCTTGCTCTTTTTATTCGTTGCATGTGGTGTTTAGCAGTTTAGCAGCAGACAGACAGACTTTGCTTGGAGGAAGTTTGTCTGCCTTTTTTAAGTCCCTTTCCCTCAAGGAGCAGCTAGAACAGTTTGTAGAGGGAACCAGTCATTATTAGCAACATCGTTGGGAAGATGCTTCTGTTCATGACTCACCAAGTAGAGCAACCTTCCCCAGCCAGGGCCCTTCCATTTGAGTTGCATTGCAAGACCTATCATCCCCAGATAGCATGCTCATCTGGGGATGATCCTAGTTGGAGACTGAGGCATCTGGAGGACCCAAGCCAGAGGTCACGAAGTGTGTGAGGGTGCGTGGATTGCCTGTTAAGAGCTGCAGGTGGACTCTCAACATCCTGGAGGGAAAATGGGTGAAAATGGTTTGTTCACCTGTGCTCTGTGCAGCCAGAGTAGGGCACAAACACACACAGGCAGGACCTCTGTGCTTTGGATGTTTCAAAACAGGCCAGGCTTCAGGCAATCCGGAAGGGTCCATCAAGAACATCCCTGTGGATCCTCATCCCGGTCCAGCCTTTCCTTCTACTTGGGTGGAACTGAGGCTGGGCTTCCTTTTGGGCCTGCCAGTTTGTATGTGGGAGGGGGGGGGATGGGATGCCAGAGCATCTCTCCTGCTGCATCCCTCCCTCTGTTGGCATGGCAACAAGTCAGATTATTTAAAGTGTGGGGGGGGGGAGAGAGAGAAAGTCTCCCATTATGTCAGGTTGCCATGGTAACCTGAATTCAAACAGCAAGTGGGCGCAGGAGGTATAAGAACATTTCCTTCTGGACAGCAAGGTGGTGCAAACCTCATCGTTCCAGTAGCCTTGCTCCGTGTGGGGGCAGCCAGTCCCAAGACCTTCCTGTAATGGGAGACAAATGGATCTGGAACTGAAGTTGGGGGTGGGATGTCAGCCTGTAAGAGAAATAGGAGAGATCATAGTTCCCACATCTAAACCTCCCCCCATCACCTCCTATTGACTGTCTCTCTTCTGGCATTCTTGGGTGCAGAGCAGAACAAATGCTCACTTAGCTGCTCACTAGCACTGGGTCACTAAGCAGGGGATGCTTTGATGCATTTAACCCATAGCATGGCTTACCCAACAGCGGTGGCTTCCCTGTATCTCTGCGCTGGGGAAGGCTCTCCCAGGCAGTGGGGTTGAAATGGATAAAAGGCTAGCAAGAGGGCCAAAACTTTAAAAACAAACAAACAAATGAGCAGGACCTTGACATTAGAGATCATGCCTGCTGAAGCTCTTTCCAGCAGGTCTGAGCTTAGCTGCAGTCCTAACAGTAATGTAGGTGTGTGTGGACGGAGTATCCCAGGAATGGTACAGCATTGTCAACTCCCTTTTCCAGTGCAATGTACTTTAGGGTGGTTCATCCTGGGATATGCAGTTAAGAGTCATTAGCTTGACAAAAGACCTGCTCTTGCTGGGGATGAAGACTGCTGGAAATTGTCTAACCCTAATAAAGGGCAACAATTTGTCACACATTTTTAAAAGTTGTCTTGTGATCATGGCTTTGCACTCTGTTCTCCAGTATATAAATAGATTTGAACACTAACTTTTTGACTGCTTGCACCAGAGAAAGGCAGTAAGAAGTAGAGATGGGGAAAAGTTGTTTTTTAAATACAACTTCCAAAATCCTTTGCCATGGGGACTGTGGGATTCAGGGGTGGCAGCCTATAGTGGCGCGGGGGGGGGGGGGATGTTTCTTGTATCTGGACAGAAGGCAGAGGAGGTGTGCTGGTGAAACCTCAGGCAACTTGTGGCCAGCCCCTAAATTGATCCTGAGACCCAAGATTCTTAATGACCGCACTGCGAAGATTGAGCTTATTTTGTTTGTAAAGTGGAAGCATGGCTTGGTGGGTACCTTGGTAGTTGCTTGTCTTTGCCCAGGTTTTTGTGAAGCTCTGTTGTGTCTAGTTTTAGAACAGGGAGGTTGGTCCTGAGGTTTTGGGCATCTTCTCCCGGAACCTCAGCCAGGATGGCAAACGATAAGAGGTAGCTGTCCTCCAAAGCACCTGGATGATCGAAGGTTCCCCATCCCTGTTTTAGAATTTTGTGTTAAGCTCTTTGGTCTGTACTAGCCCACATATAGATGAATACCAGATGTGCAGAGATTTGTGGTTCGGGATGACAGTTTGTGGTTCGGGATGACTCCACCTCCCACTCAATCAATATTCTGCATCTGGCTTCTTTGTAACAACAACAACAACAATAATAATCATGTGCTGTCGAATCAATTCTGACTTCTAGCTACCCTTTTCAGGGTTTTCCACATCGAGAACACTCAGAAGTGGTTTACCATTCCCTTCCTCTAGGGGGTGCCCTGCGACTGTGCAGCTTGCCCAAGGCTACCCAGGCTGGTTCTTCTCCCGGGAGGCCCAGTGGGCAATTGAACCCCCAGCCTCTAGCTCTGCAGCCAGGTGCCTAAACCACTGAGCTATCCAGCCAGCTGGTTCCTCTATAGTGTCATTATTTTTGCATTTGTCTCTGGCTGGTGGATCTTTTGAGTTCTCATTTAAAAAAAAAAAAAAAAAAGCCTCTCTCTCAAAATCTTCTGCTGACTCCTGTGCTAAGATCAGGGTCAGCCCTACCCCATCCGGCAGAATGGTCGTATTTTTGCTGTCAGGGGAAGGCGGGGCACTGAGAAGTCTTTCTTATATGATAACTTGGCTAGCCTATGCAGATTGACTTCGAGAGGGTGTCATTTGCCCCTAAGCCTCTGGCAGGGAAGCATTTTGGGGACAGCCCTGGCTAAGTTGCTGGAGGGGGAGTGGTTTGTAAAGAAAAATCTCTAATGCTGCATTTTTGTCACACATCAGGAATGGTTTGTGCATGACCAGTCTGAGGTGTGTAATGTGATCCCACATGCCCATAGCTCTCCAGCTAGTTCGGAACGACTTGTGGGTGGAAGGGAATTGCCCAGGGGTTCACCCTCCCCAAACTGCACAAAAGTGCATGTTAACTGTTGTCTTGTCCCTCTAGTCCCATGTCCTGAACCTCTGTTCCTCCAGATGTTTTGGACTTCAGCTCCCATAATCCTTGGCCACCGGTCTAGGATTCTGGGAGGTGAAGTCCAAAACATCTGGAATAGCAAAGACTGAGAACCATGGCTCACAGTCTCCGATGTGGTGCACGTCTGTGAGGCACAGGGTGGTTTCACAAAACTCTTCCTGCTTTATTAAAAAAAAATAACATTAAATGTTGACATGTTCTTTACACATGAGCCACAGATATTGGGATTTTTGTTGGTACTCCATGGTGTCCAAAATCACTCTCGACTCCTGTAGACTGAAGCTTGACTGACTTCATTCCAGGAACTGGACCGTGTCCCGTGCGGGGTGTCAGCCTCTGCTCTCCACCCCCATCCCATTCCTGTGCCATTATCTTTACGGAGAGAAAAACAGGCAGGAAACTGTTAGCAACCGGAAATCCTCTTTTTGCCTGCAGAGTGGTTTTCGATCAAGCAAAATGGCTAGGCTTTATTTGTGCTACAAAACAGCCAGAGGTAGGAGGGGTAGGCGAGGCAAAGCAGGACGATCTGTAAAGGTTCTGCTCCTCCAGAATCACACCTGGGAGGGGTTGCGGCAGAACGACCAAACGTAAACCTTGCAAACAGAAAGATTCCTGGCTGACTCCCCAACCAGTGAAAGCTCTTAGATAGGTACTGGGTCCACAGGACTGGTGCCAGCCCCAGTTCCCCCTCTTAATGATCATATGGACCCATTAAATACCCAGTGTGGTGTAGTGGATACAATGACAGGATAGGACTCTGGAGAACAGAGTTCGATTCCTCGGTCAGCCATGGAAACTTACTGGAGGAGTGGAACTGGTAAAATTACTCCTTAAATATTTCACTTACCTTGAAAGCCGTATTAGGATCGCTGTGAGTTGGTTCTTTGATGACACTTAACAACAACAAGAACAACAACAACAACAACAACTGACTTATTCCTGGTGCTTAGAGAAGTTCCTTCTTTGGCTCAGAACTCCCAGAATCCTCAAGCTTCAGGAACTGGGATTTGTAATCCAGGAAAGTAATTTTTCCAAACTCTGGATATATTTGTTTTGCACCTAGCATAATACTTGCACTGGTGTTTTTGGAAAAGAGATGAATAAGAGGAAAATAAGCACCTGTGACTGTGCTGAGTCAGATCTCGAGTCTTAGTACTCTGAGTGACACAGTATCACCATATCCCAAGAAGCCATGGCTCAGTTCTTGATGGTTCCCCGTGCATTCTAAGGAGAGATGGGCACTTATCACAGTTGAGCGCTGTCCAGATTGGGCCCGCAGGTGTTGTGCGGGCGATCTGGATTCCACGGCCCACCTCCTCCTGTGGGTGCCTACTCAGAGAACGGGCCACCCATAGGAGGAGACGGGGTGCAGAATCTGGATCGCCCGTGCAACACCTGCCGGCCTGATCTGCCGAGTCGTGCCGAAGCACTGAACTGCAGTAAATGCCCCTCTCTGGTTCTAAGTAATCAAGTGCAACCTGGGGATTAGCTGAAGAGCAGTAAGTCTGATTCGGGCACCTGGGTCACAGTTCCCTTCCAGGACATTCCAGGTATAATATTCAGAAGTGGTTTACTAGTAGTCCCTTCTTCTAAAATGGCTCTCTGGGACCACTGGGCAGCTTGCCCAAGGCTGTACAGGTGACAGGCTTGTAACCCCAACAACACACATGATCCAGGTGATTTCAGCTGGCCCTTTTCCAGGGGGCACTATGGGCATTCATATGCCCAGCCCCAGGTTTTGTGGCCGGGTGCTCCAAACCACTGAGTTATACAAGGTCCTCGGCCACGTGACTCTTCCCAATGTTTTTTTAAGTTGGGTCACTAAAAGGTACAAGAGGGCTTTTTCAGTTAAAAATCCAGGTTTTTTCCCTATAGTTTTCAGTTAACAAAAACCCACTGTACTTTACAGTAAATGACGGCTGCTTTAATTAAAGAAATATGCAAATTAACCCCATTCCTTTGGAAGTGTTGCTCCAGGGCTGCCAGCCGATCTGGAAAATCGTCCTTGGCTTTGTTGAGCATGCCCACCCTTGAGGCACCCATATACAGACACGCACACCCCGAAAGTTAATGATAACTACATAAATATTATCAATGAAGAAAATTTAAAACCAAATCGTAGTTGAATTTAAAAAAACAAGAAAAAGAGAGGAATGGCTCTGTACATGTGCAGAATTCCTGTTCCTGCTCCTTAACTATGAAAAAAATATCATCTCTTTAGGCGTAAAGCATTTCAGAGCAAGGCAGTCGGAGAAAGAGGTGGGGGAGATGGGAGATTCTCACTAATTTTACTTTATGCGTTTCTTTTATTTATGGGATCGTAATGATCCTGTGCTTTTTTTTGTTCACTGTAAATATTTTTATTTTGCTCTTTGCAGAAATTAAAACCCCTCCTGGTTTTGAAAGGGATCCAGGTTTGTGCTTTTTAATTCACAACCGAATACACCGAGGTAGGGCTTGTTATCCCTTTTATGCTGGGATTTTTCAACTTGATAAGCCAGCCGTGGTCACAGGACTAAATGAAGAGCTGTCTGTCAGCAAGTGAAGCTCAGCTTCTGCCAGCTCACCCCACCTTCTGGTGGCTCTGGGAAAACAATGCAAAGCTGCTGGCTGTGAACCTGAAATCTAGTGAGATGGAGAACCACTGCCTGGTTGCAAGTTTGTCTTGCAAGTTTATCCACTCAGAGGGAGAGCAGCCATATGCTTTGTCTCTGAAGAGCCAGGCACTGGGCGACTGTCCTGGTGATTCAGAACCAGCAGGGTGAATTGGGTTTCAGCAGAGGCACTGATAGTTTGGGTGGGCGGGTGGGAATCAATATAATCATGTACATTTTATTTGGAAAACTAAGGAAAACAGTTGCACCCTCTTTGTGCAAAGCTTTATTGTGTTATGGCATGAGATACTTTACCTCTTATCTAACCTGTAGATGTTGTGTCCGGTCTCCACAACACAGCAGCTCGATGGTTAGCTGAGGCTGATCACAGGGATCATAGAAACCACGTGACTGCAGTTCTGCTGGCTGCCAATCCGTTTCCCTGCACAATTCAAAGTGCTGGCTCTAACTTACAAAGTGCTAAGCGGCTTGGGTCCAAGCTGTCTCAAGGCCTGTCTCTCCCCTGTATGACCCTGCCCAGGTGTTAAGATCATCAGGGGAGGCCTTTCTCTCAGTCCCACCACCTTCACGGGTGCATTTGGTGGGGACACGGGAGAGGGCCTTCTCTGCGGCTGCTCCCAGACTTTGGAACTCCCCCCCACTGGAGACCAGGGTTTCTCTTCAAGAATGCTTTCCCTTCGCAACTGGCTGCCTGAGTGGTTTTTTTTTTTTTTTAAAGTCTTACTGCTTTGAATGTGTTTTTGGTGTTGCTTTTATTTAGTGTGGTATTTGCTTGATTCTTTTTAGTATTTGTATACTTGCTGTTTTAAACTTTAAATATTGTCTTATAATGATGAAAGCCATGTTTTGCTATGTTTGGAGGGAAGGACTAACCTCCACCCTATCCTTCTGAAACAATTCTGTTAATTTGAAGGGAGGGAAAATAGCCAGTTTGGCATATAAAGCAACCTTTTCAGAAAAAAAAGAGGAAGAGGAAGGAAGGAAGGAGCTTTTCAAAAGAAAAATGTTTTTAGAATGGGTGGGGTGTGTTGCAGAGTTTTGAATTTATGTGGTTTGGTTTTGTTTTGTTTTTTTGCTACCCAGTAGAAGTACAAAGATCCACAGAGGAGAATAGCTTCAAGTTCCCCAAAGCCCACTCCTTCCTCATTAACTGGCACTTAAAATCAATAACTCACTCTGAGACATTTGTAGGAGAAAGAATAAAAAACATTTATTTCCTTACAGTTACTTGAAGTTACAGACTTGCGCTTGCTGCTTTCTTTACTACACATACCCTTAGCAACCAACTGAACAGATCAACAGCAAGCAAACAACTGCAACTGTCCCAGGAAAGAGAGGGAAAGAGCACTTAACAGAGAAGAGGCAAAGCTGTCTTTGAATTCAAAGGCTGGAAAGAATGATTGGTTAGTGCTGGATAGATGTATAATCACCACAGCCCAGAAAAATCCCTCACAGTTGCACAAACTACAGGCAGCAATACAAGGTTCTAAACAAAACTCTCAACAGGGTGTGGAGATAGGTGTCACTCTCCAACATCCAGTGCTTGGCATGTGTAGTTTTGAGAGTTCTGCAGGCTGCCCACCCTTCTGCTAAACTAAAGGAGGGCAATGGCCGCCACCCCCCCACTTTGTCTCCTCCAGTCCAAAATGATCATCACCCCAGGCCCCTTGTTAAAATCAGTAAGTAAGTACAATATGTCTCCTAACATCCACCAGCTGCTTCTTTTCCCATTTTCTCCCATGTGTTGCAGATTGGCTGCACTCACATTTATTTATCTTTATTTATTAAAATATTCCTGACCCAGCCCTATATCTACAGATCTTGGGGGAGGGGGTAATAATCATGAAAATCACATTAAAGGAAAAGTCATACAATTGAAATGCTTCCAAGCAATTAATATATATCAGCTGAAAGTCTGTTGCTTTTGCATAGTAAATCACTCTAGAATAGGCCCATTGAATCAGTAGGGATTTGATGAGTCAACTCCTTCCTTCCTTCATTTATGCATTTATTTAAAATATTTATATGCCGCCTTTTTCTTAAAGGATCCAAGGCGGCGTACAGTATTAAAAGAAACAGTTAAAAGCTAAACAATAAATTATTACAATATTTAAAAAGCCTTAAACAGACATCATATTAAAGTTCATAAAAAGAGCAATATTAAAAACACAAGCAAAATAACAGAATAAAATAATCTCTTAGAAAAATCCCTTTGGTCAACCAGTCCTTTAAAGGAAAACCAGCCTGAAGAAAAAGGGTATCCGTCTGTTTGCAGGAGGAAAGCAAAGATGGGGCCAGTCTGGCCTCCTGTGGAAGGGAGTTCCAAAATCGGGGAGCAGCCACAGAGAAGGCCCTCCGCCATGTTCCCACCCCTGTGAGGGTCATGGGACCGATAGAAAGGCCTCTCCCGATGATCTTAACATCTGGGTAGGCTCATAAAGTTTCATCAAATATACATTTTAAAACACCTTAACAATTAAAACAAGTATAAATGGATGGAAGGATTAAACACTAAACCATAATCTCTGGGATTACCAAATGCTTAGGTGAACTGTCACATTTTAAAGTAGTACCAAAATAAAGGCAGTGCAGTACAGGTGGATTTGACGTAGGGCGGGGGAGACAGTTGAGGAGGCCTCTGTGCATCTCTGCACAACATACTGCTTTTAACGGTGAGCTGTGGAGGAAGGCTGCCTTAAAAAAATCTTCATAATCAGGCTGAGATATGTGGGAAAAGACAGTCCCTCAAATATTTAGGTCCCAAGCTGTTTAGGACTCTAAAATTATTATCAGCACTTTGAAACCGGACTAGAAATCTATATGCAGCCAGTGCAAGTCTTCCAAATTATGCATTATTTGGATTGTAGAAGGGGTTTCTGTCAGCAGTTTTAACAGCTGCATACTGCAACTTGTCACAGTATTGATGTCATCTTCAAGGGTGGTCCCACACAGAGTACATTTCAGTAGTCTAATGAGAAATTGATATCTGTTTTATGCACTCAAGTTGGTACTAACTTATAGCAACCTAATAGGGTTTTCAAGATAAGTGAGGTATTTAAGGAGTGGTTTTACCAGCCTCCCACCCCCTGTGACTTCTATGGCTGAGCTCGGACTCAACACCAGATCTCTTGAGTTTGTCACTCTTATTGCCAGTGTGCGCATTAATATGGCCAAGTTATACCTGTACATGAATTGTCATAGCTGGCCCAGGCACACTGAACCACAAGAGTCCACCTGCAGAGACCCACGCTATTTATGCACCTGTTCCTTTGGACCAAGGGACGTGCGTGCAACCCCCATTCAAAACAGGTTGCCTACCCAACTCCTGGGCATGAGAACCATCAAACCACAGAGCCTCTGTCCTAGGGAATTCTGCTTTGGTTTATCGGTCCTCATCCAGCACCTGCACAGAATCGCCAGTGACAAGGAGAATAGAACTAGGTGGCATCAGCATATGGATAGCATCTAATTCCAAAACTGCTGATTATATCATTCAGCATGATCAGAGGGATTTCCAGTCCGGTAATGTGGGTTTGAAGTGGGGTATGCTTTCTCCCTCCGTGTTGCTGCTGACATTCCACAACAAGGATTATGTTGAGCTATCCCTGGGGTTTCTGTGAGTTGGTCTTTTGTACACGTGTCAGATAGATTATCTCACCCACTTTCCGCATCTCACCCTCTGAGTTCTTTGGAAACATGTACAAAAGCTCACTCCCACCATCGTGACGAGACGCAATAGGGCCAATTCATACTGCTGTTTGCTTGGTTGTTGAAGGATCTGGCAGGCAATGAAGTCTGTTAACCAAGTATTGGGGGGGGGGGGGAGATAAGTGTGCCTTTGATGTCCAGAGATCGGAGAATATGAACAAACAGTGGCAGGAGAAGGGGACAGGTTGGAGCAAAGAAAGGCTGCACCGTTCTTGTATTACAGCTGTATTTGACCAGCTTGGGGGTAACAACTAAGGATGATAAAATAAGTCAACACTTCTGGCTGCATTTGAATTTTGTGAAAGCAAAACGAAACACAAAGCAACCAACCGCACCATGTTCTTTCTGTATCCCATATGTGATCTCAGAATTTTGTTAAATTCTTCAATAATGAAATGACGTGACATTTTTATTCATGCACAAAATTCATTTGGCACGTCTGTTCCCAAGATGGAGAAGACTATGATGCCCCTATGTTCCATATATGTTAAAAAACAAAAAACAAAACAGGAACCTCTTGGGAAGAACAATGCTGGCAACCCTAATTCATCACTAAGATGCTTCTATGCCTAGGGCTTCAAATTCAAGCTTTCACGTTAAGAGTTAAATACTGAAAGATGTGGGTTTTGATAAGTTAATCTCTCTGTTTGGTTTCTCCCACGCTGGAGTTATTCTCCTAAGTTATTTCCATTCTGAATATGAAGAAATTTGTAGAAAACAAACTGAAATGAAAATTTCCCCTGTCTCTAGTTAACAGAAGGGTTTCATTCATTCTTTACATCTGCACAACTTTAAAGCCATCATATGGTTTGGGACTCATGTGAAATCATAGGATGTCCAGTATTTTGGTTTTAATGTCTCCTTTGCAATACTTAAAGCCGAGGTCATCCAGCATGGCTGAATGGTGGAAATTCAGCACAAATAAGAGGAGGTACTTTGTTACACAAGCTGTTTTTAAACGTTTGGATTCCCTTTCACAAGACCTGGTGAAGATCAGCCAGCTTGGATGGCTTCAAAGGGGATAGAATCGTAGCGCATATGATTATCAATGACTGCGAGACATGACTGGCTGTATATGAGCTTCACGATGAGAGGTAGTTTGTCTGTGAATGCCACTTGTTGGGAACATGAGCAAAATGGTGGTACTGCCCTCAGCTCCTGCTTATGGGCTTCCCATTGGGATCTCCTGTGGACCACTGTGGGAACAGAGAATGCTGGACTTGACAGGCCTTTGGTCTGATCCAGCAGAGGTCTCCAGAGTCTAACACTTGGCATCTCTCTTTTTAATTCCCCCTGTCTAGCCCAATGGAATAAACGGTGCATAGATTATGATTTGCATGATGCATGCAGGCCAATGAATTGTTTTCTTGGCACAGATGTTTGGTTTCCTTGTTCAGATACACCCTCAACCTCTGGGAAAGGGGGGACAGTGTAACTGATGGAATTCTTTCCTCCAAATGAATGGGGACCATTTTCTTAGGATGGAATTGGCCTGCCACTCCCATTAAGAATTTTACACCAGTTTAAACCACAGGAAAAAAAAGGTTGGGTGTCCAACTTCTTCATGGTTTTGCCGGGGGGGGGGGAGTTGAGGACACTGAGATGCTTTGATTGGAGGTCTTTAGCTCACTTCCCTAACCTGATGCTCTCTGGATGAACTGAACTACAGCTTCCATCATCCATTTCGAGCGTGGCTACGCTGTTGGGCATGTGTGTCACATGTCTAGAGAGCACTGCCTTTAGATTTTCAGCAGGTGTGATTTAAAATAAATGGGAAGCTGCTTTGTAATGTTGATGTGTAGATATAAGTTGGATAGTTTTCCAATGAAAAATGTTTCTGCTACTGGTACATTTTTCTGTGTGTGTTTTTTTTTTTTAAAGGATGAGCATTGTTTCATCAAACCAGTTTGTGACTGAATAGAAGGAATGCAATAGAAATCAGATTGAACTGCTGGAATTGATACATATAAAATCAGAGTTGTGATTAACTTGCCTCTGGTTCCTGCCCCTAAGAAGCATGCATATCTATGTGAACCTCTTTTCAGGTTTGCTGAAATTAGGATGTCAACATTTTTCAATCCCTGAATCGGCAGGTCTGATTAATACCAGGGAAATGAAAGATACTGAATTGTCATGTCTTCAGATATTTACATAATTCGTATGACTGGGATTTTTCCAATACAGATAATGTCCAAGTAAGGTATTTAAGTTATTTGGATTTTTTAAAAACATGTGGGCACCGGAATCCTAACCCCATCAGATGGTAGTTCAACTGGCAACATCATCTGGGAAAGACTGAGCATTGTGGCTGACAAATGTAACTTTTCTAACCAATATCTCCCGTGGCACAGAGAAACCCCACTGAGGAATCTTCTCTGGAGAACCTGTTTGGTTACACTGGTAGATAGCTCTACAATCTTGTATCTGCCCTGCTGCTTGTGCTGCTTTTAGTAATCAGTGGTAGCCCCTGGACAGGAAAAAACAAGTGAATCTGCCAGTTTCAAAACCTCTCCACTGCCGGGGGAGCCCATGCATTAAAAAAAGAGCGGTTGATGGATGCATTTCTTCCGCGGCTGATGGTGACATTTCAAGGTTGCCGTTCTAAGCAGGCTCTGTCCAGGATATTATGCTGTCTGTGGCAGATTGGCAAATGAAACCCCCGCCCCAACTGTCAAAGTTAAAGGCGCAAAGTCCTCGAGGAGAATCAAGGAAGTTATTTTGACATCTGAGGCAGGAACCGCTCACAAGCGCCGCCATCTGGCAGTAAAAATACAATAATAAAAAAAGCAAACAGTGAAGAAGTTGCTGTCATGTCATGAGCGACATCCCAAATCTGCTGCCTGAATGGGTCATGTATTACTCGTGAGATTATGAGCTATGTTTTCAAACATTTTAGTCTTGCTGCCCCCGTTCTTGGCACATACAAGGCAAACAGGACTCAAGACCTCTCAAGAGTTCCCTTCACCCAGCCGTCTGCCACCTGATGACCTCTAGATATGCCAGTTGAGAGTAATGGGATTTGTAGTCTAGCTTATCTAGAAGGTGCCTGGTGGGGGAAAGATGCCCTAACTCCACCCAGCCTGGTTGTGGGGTGTGTTTTGATTCTGGCTGTGTCTTTTCTTTCCAGCCACCTCTAACTTAGACCCCGAGGTCAAGAAACCCACTCCCCCGAAGCTCCTATGGCATCAGCCTACAAACATCTTCTTGGCCAAGCCTGTGGGTGTGGAGGAGCTGCACCATGAAGCTGAACTCAATCTTCAGAGCTTGCTTCAAGGTACGTGTGGGGAATCTGTCAGGCAGGGAAGGGAAGATGAGATCCCACCCCACCCCCCACCCACCCACCCCGGGCTTGGTTCTCTGCTGGGAGGCACAGGATGTGTTATCCCTAGGGAATGTCTGGCTGAGCTCCGAGGTCAGGGTTTTTTCTCTGAGAACTTGAAAAAGTTACTGCTTGGGATTACAAGTTACTTTCCACAGGAAGGACCTGTCTTATTTGGTCATAAAAGGGAAGAGTGTTGGCCTTTGTGACTGCTAATAGTATGAAGACTTCAGATTGACCAGCCCTGGGGTACTTTACACTTTCTTCACTTCAAGCTCTGATTCCCCACTTCATGGAGTGAGCTTCAAGAAACATTGACTGGGAGAAAACGCCTCTCTAGATCTAGATTCCAGGAATGGCCAACACATTTTGCTGCTTATGGTAAAGAAGAAGATACGCCTTGCCCAAGAGCAGGTTGGCCTAGTGATTCAAACTTCCTTGAACCTTACTTACTAGGATTACTATGTTCTACCCGATTCACCGACCAAGCTTGGGCCTTTCAACACAGGCAGAAGGCTAGGGAACTCAGGTGGAACACCCAGGAGGGTTGCTGCTGGTACTGCCTACCCCATCAGCCACCTAAAGCAGTTACCTAATGGTAGGGCCAGCTCTGGAGCCAGCAGAAGTTTATTGAGAAGAAGGGAATGTGATGGCTACAGGCTGGCACTTGGGAACAGCTGCCTCATTATCTGAGTCTAGCACTATGTCAGAGTTAGAAAAGTTATGTTTTGGGTTGTGGCTTCCAGAATCCCCCGAACTGGTACAGTATGTAGTCCAAAATACTATCTTTTCCTAGCTCTGCATGAGGAGGTAAGTGCTGTATTGATCAGTCTGTTTTCTTTTCCTTCTTTGCCTTTCAGAGGAGTATGAAGAACCGTACTCTGAAGCCCGAGTCAGTGGCCAAACCTTTCGGTACGCCAGCCCCGTCTCTCCAGACAGGCCTCTGGGTTGCAGCCCCCGGCCCCCATCAGCCAAACGGCTGGAGTTTGTGTTCATGGTGAGTGTGGATCAGATGATTTCCCAGCTTGTGGGAAATCCCTGGTTTTTAAAATGTGATACTGGTCGGGAATCTAAGCTCCAGACCACCTCCTTTGATCTGAGATGTTGCAGGTGGTGGAACATAGGAAGCAACTGATGGTCAAGTCTTATTGAGAGCTTGGGGGGGGAAAAACACTTTTTGGAATGACAGCCTCCAGAATCCTACACCCAGCATGCCGGCTGGGGATTCTGGGAGCTGTAGTCTGAAAAGACAGTGTTTTCAAGCTTTCGCCCAATTCGTCAAAACCATTACCAGCAGGCCTCAAAACTACTCACGCTGCAGAGAAGGCTCTGCCATGTGGCTCTGATCTTGAACTAGGATTCTGAGGCCAAGCCCAGTTCCTTACTCCTTGCACAAACTGGTCATTAGAAGAGCCAGCTCAGGTACCCCATCCCTCCTAACAGCCTACAGGATCCTGCACCCAGTCTCCAGGAACACACACACACACACACACACACACACACACACACACACACACACACACACACACACACACACACACACACACACACACACACACACACACACACACACACACACTCAAAGACCCCAAAACAAAAGAAAACAAAGCCACCCAAACCCACAAGTGACTAGTAAGGTAGTTAAGTATAGGTAGCTATTTTGTGGGTAATAAGGGTGTAATAAAGTTACATTTCAAAGGTGAGTTAGCAGGTAGGAACTTCTTTATTTGTGAAATGAATAACTTTTTCTAGTTAGTTTGAAGAGTTACTTTTCAAAGGACATTTTAACCCGTTTTGAAAGGCATTTTGTGTGTGTGGGGAAACCCCTCATTTTTATATGAGTCTCTTTCCAATCTTAAGGTTTTGGGGTCTCCACCAAAAGAAAGGTGTAACAAAAAGGAACAGAGAAGTAACAAGCTGTATGTGACAAGCAGTGTAACCAGCTGATTTTTCAACAAGTGTAGTACAAGTTAACTATAGCAGGCTACATTTCAAACACTATAATGGGAACAATGTATTTTTTAAAAAGAACAACTTTCCAAATGTTATGATTATTGCATAAATTGAGGGGGTGGGAATGCCCACAATGGAGGGGGTTTGCTGTGGTGGTGGTGGGGAAACTCCTAACTTAAAACAAAAAGGCACAGCTGGGAGATTTTGCTTTCGGGAGATTACAGCTGCAGCCTGTAACTGTTCTGGCTGGGGAAATATCGGACCTGTAGTCCCAAAACGTAACATTTCCAAGCTGTTTAAAATGCTGACTTGAAACGCACAAGCTTGCTGCTGATTTCATGATTCTCTCCCCCTCGCCCCGCTGCACAGCCCTCAAGCCAGCAAGTGAATGAGAAGGAGAGCACGACGTTGGGGGTCAGAGCCCTGGAGCCATCGCTCAGCTTACCCCCCACTCCGGACAGGAACACGGCCTGGGCCCAAGCCGGTCTGTTGCCGTCTCTGGATGAGAAGCAGGCGCACCAACCCTGTTCAACGCAAGCCAACATTGTTCCCATCAACGTCTCTGGTACGGTTGACGGTGGGACGGGGGTGGGATATGTGAGATGGACAGGGAGTTTAAGTGGGGGGGGGCACTGTTTAAATTAGACTACATAGCAAGATGTAGGAGAGGTCACAAAGACAAAGAGACTTGAGCCAGCAAGATCGGCAGAGAGGGATCGGCGCACAAGATGCCCGGGGAGGCCGAACACGGCAGGAGCTTTGGTGAAGGAGTTCGCATTGCACATTGACACATGTGTAACAGATTCAGTTGGGCAAGGTCTTCGAAGTCCTGCCTCCATAACGTGGCTGACTTTACTTCATACTGACGTCTGCGTATATGCTCTCCTATTCATGTTATTCAGTGATTCTCGTTTCCTCCTCGTCTTCTAACCACTGCAAGCCTGCCCCAGGTCCTAGAGAGCGCATGTGCTGCCTATCTCTGTCGTCTTTCAGGGTCTAACAGGAAGGAAGCTTGTGGTCTGCATTCAGACATAAGGCTGTACTGTGGATTGTCATGCCAAGTTGTGAATTGCAAAGCCAGCCGTGGTCTGCAAAGGGGTTGTCAGTTTTCAGCAGGAAATCCACAGCCGTGAAATTGTGGTCCAGTCAAGTAACTGTTCAAAGCTGTGATCCACATATGTACGTACACACGTGCTGC
The DNA here is from genome assembly GCA_037013535.1 of Intellagama lesueurii. Lineage (NCBI taxonomy): Eukaryota > Metazoa > Chordata > Lepidosauria > Squamata > Agamidae > Intellagama > Intellagama lesueurii. The sequence continues at coordinate 21,528,659 of JBAJHW010000010.1, read as the reverse complement.
GCTTTGCTCCAGGAATCTTACATTCTTGCCTGTGATCACTTGTGCATCTCTTTCTGCCACTGCTTCTAGTCGAGGCTTTTAACGTTGTTTAGTTACGTTGGCTTTCTTTGTGGAGCCTTATGGGGACAGGGGTCCAGAATTCCTCATCTTCCTTTTGACATCCTGCTGTGTTTTCCCACATGGGGTGCATCTGTGTGAGAGATCACTTCAATCATGGCCTGGCAACCCTCTGAGTTCATCATCCTTTTCAGGGTGCTGCAAAGACTGCATTTACTCATCACCCTAAACTTTTCCTATATGCTTATAGGGGGCTTGAGCCTCATATTCTATTCAAGACACCTCTCACCCGTGCCCCATCCCTTTCAAATTCACCCATGTTCCCGTCTTTATTGACGTACGCATTTACTGTCTTCCACCTTGCCCATGTTTCTGGCAATGCTAGAATTGTCAGATGTTCTAACTGGTAGAAGTAAAGAAGACAGGCTTTCTACACATGCATGTTAAAGACTGAGAAGTTTTTTTATCTGGCATAAGGTTTCACAGGCTGTAGTGCCTTTCTTCAGAGGTATAGAGCAAAACTACTAATAGTGAGACATTGGTATAGTAATGAAGAGGGTGAGGCTATGTCATGTCATGTAAAGCCAAACGGTCTAGTATGGTGATGGTCAGTCTGCATGGTTGAAAGTCCTTTCGATGCAGGATGTATTTATTTATTTATATGCTCGCTCGCTTGCTTGCTTATATATTTCATTGAATTTGTGGATGACAAATAGGGATACAGTAGGACCGTCGTATCTTCTGGGGGGTGGGCGGGGATACATTCTAAAGCCTATTGCACATGTAAGAAACTGCAGATAATAGCAACCATATACTGTATATATGGTTGGGGACGTGGTGGCGCTGCGGGTTAAACCGCAGAAGCCTCTGTGCTGTAAGGTCTATAGATCTGCAGCTGTAAGATCGAATCCACGTGACGGAGTGAGCGCCCGTCGCTTGTCCCAGCTCCCGCCAACCTAGCGGTTCGAAAGCATGCAAATGTGAGTAGATAAATAGGGACCACCTCGGTGGGAAGGTAACAGCGTTCCGTGTCTAAGTCGCACTGGCCATGTGACCACGGAAGATTGTCTTCAGACAAACGCTGGCTATATGGCTTGGAAACGGGGATGAGCACCGCCCCCTAGAGTCGAACACGACTGGACAAATTGTCAAGGGGAACCTTTACCTTTACCTTTACTGTATATAGCATAGTCTCTGGTTTCCTCTAGTGGCCAGTTTTGGTAATACATATTGAAAACATGAGTTTCTGGGGTTTTTTTATTTTTTATTTTTAGGCAGTGGATAAGTGAAATTACAGATACTGATCCCACGGATATGGCAGCCTTCGTACTGTGTTTTCCCCTTTAAAGTAGAAGGATGGTATCTGTTTTGATCTCAGATGGTTTCTTAGTGAGTCTGATGGATATCTACGCCACCCAACAAAACATGGTGTCTTTCATGACAGAAACAGCTGAGGGGTGTGTGGGTGTGTGTCGGAGAGGCGTGTCAGTCTGTTCCAGCAAAAAGCGCGACCAGGCTTGTAGTACCACAAAGACTCAGAAGTTTTATTCTAAGCTTTCATGGGCTTTAGCCCTCCTTTTTTTCAGTTGCACAGAGCATCACCTCCATGGATAGGCAACACTTGGTTCAGAATCACATGCACAGCCTCGGCTTCTAAAGGAGACTTTCCATCTCAGGCGATATTGGAGAAGGGAAGGAGAATGCCTCAGTCGGTCCTTTTTTTTTTTTCCCCTGGCTCTAAAACTAATCCACTTCCTTTTAAGCCCCTAATCGGTGCTGCCTTCCTGTCTAGGTGAAGGAGAATGTAGAAATGTTACTTTTTTGAGAGAGAGCAAGCGTTTCCCAGAGTGCCCTCGCCAAAAAGACCACTGCCAACCATCCTCCAGGTTTCCCCATTGCTTACCTGGACTATCATGTGTCTTTCTTTGTCTTGGCTACAGGACAGCCCTTTGCAAGGCACGCAAGTGCACGCCATTCCCTCTTTAACACTGAGACAGCCATGAACCCCAAATCTTTGCTGCGGCGGAGACGGACAGTCATTGGTTTCCCTCACCTGTCTTTGTGGGACCAAGGTAAAAACCACAGCGGGATGGTACTGCTCTCTTGTCAGCGGAGTCCAGAGGGCATGGCTTGAGAGCTGAGGGGTGGATGGAGAACCAAGATTGGTTCCCGCATGACTCCGATGTGCCTACACTGCACAGTTTAATTCGGCCTCAAATCTCCATTGAAGGAATCGTGGGACGTGTAATTAGGTGACGTACTCACGGTGTGGCCAAATTACAGCACCAAGCAGTAGGATCCCTAACTGGGAGTATGGAAATTCACTTGGTTTGGTAGAACATACATTTTCATAATCAAATACAGAATTGGAAGAATTTGTGTTGTAGATTTGGTCCCGTAAGGCCGATCCGAAAGGTTACTTTTTAAAACAATAATTTATAATGTATGTTGTATCTTTAAATATTTATTTTTCAAAATATATTTATTTAAAGTATTAGTGGTTCTCCAACTGGAGTGCCACCTAATGGCTTAGAAATGTGTGTTGTTGTTTTTAAAATTAGTATTAAAACACAGCTCCTAAAACCAGCCAGTGGCCATGCTGGTAGGTATTGTCCGCTTCATTCTCCTCTTTCCGTTTCTCCTCCAGGCAACAGCAACGGCTCTGTTCTCAACCCTCCAGCAACCGTGGCAGAGTCTGTTTCTTGCCATTTCGTTTCTGACGTGGCCAACGGGAGGAGCACTGCCCACCCGACTCGGTCTCCTCATCCGCGTCCCCAGCTGAGAAAGACTTTCAGTGACCTGGGAGGAGTCCTTCAGGGACGGTGTTGCCTGGCGCCCACGGGGCACCTGGAGAATCCCAGGGTCGTGTACGCTAGTCCATCGTGCAACGGCCCCAAGGAAGACTCGGTCTTCTCCCCTGCTTGGAGCGCATCCTCTTTCGGCTACGTGAGCCCCTCAGCCAGCCAAGGCGAGCTGACAGGGGAGAACAAAGCCCAGCTGGCTCCTTGCAGCCCTAGGGGAACGCCAGACTCCGACCGACCCGCCTCCTTCTTCATTGACAATGAACAGGTGGTCGGAAACCATGGGAATGGGATGTTTTGTGCTTCACCCAAGTCACCCACGGAGGCTGAAGAAGGCTCAAAAGGTGGGGCAAAAGAAGTCAAGGCAAGTCTGGTCTTCATCCGCGCAGGCGAAGGAGGCGGTCCACCACCAGAGAAGGACCGGGTGGCGTGCAGGTTCCGCGAGAGGTCTCTCTCTGTCCCCACGGACACGGTGTCTCTGTGTTCCATAGACATTGGTGGCAGCGAGACCTGTGGCCTGAGCTACCCCAGCGCCAGCTCGGAGGGCAGCACCAGCACAGACAACGTCTCCCTGGCGGTGGAGCAGGATGCTCAAACCAAGCAACGTCGGCAGCGCCTCAAGAGCATCTCTCTCAAGAAGGCGAGGAAGAAGCCGTGCCCGCCCATTCGCAGTGTCTCGTTGATCAAAGAAGAGCAAGGGAGCAAGGCAGAGCCCGGCAGCGAGGCGCTGTCTCAAGACCAGAGGCCCAAAAGCCTGTGCCTGCTGCCTGAAGCGCAGGTCCACAGCCAAGACCACGGAGATGCGCCTCAGGAGCTGGAAGGCGTGCCGTATGCTCAGCAGTGGTATATGCCAGAGTGGGCATCCGGCGACCCCTATTGCTCCCTGTCGGGCTCTAGCACAGCGACAGGGACCACCGTGATCGAGCTGTCCAAGGCTCCGCGCGGGAGCTCTGAGTCCCTGCCTTCTCCCTCCATCTCCCGGGCTACCACGCCATCCCAGGTTTCAGCGGAGGTGTACTTGAAAACCTCCTCCCCAGGGAGGCCAACGGGAGTCATGTCCCCCTCCAGCGGCTACTCCAGTCAGTCGGAAACTCCAACGCCAACTGTCCCGACGTCCGTGGTCCTTGGGCACACCCCGCACCAGAGTGGGCGGATGAGGCCCCTTGTCCCCGAGCGCAAGTCCTCGCTGCCCCCGCTCTCGCCCATGGAGCGGAGCCCCAAATCACGGCTCTCGTTCGACTTGCCGTTCGCGCCCCAGACTCACCTGGATCTCTCAGGCTTGAAAATCTCCCGCAAGGGCAAAGCCAAAGTGAGCCGGCACCATTCGGACTCCACCTTTGGAGTCAAGCTGGGCCCCAAGCTCAGCCCGGTGCAGCCTGTTATGCCCATGGTGACGCAGCTGGACCTGCGCTCCGTCCGCCTGCGCTCTGTCAGCCGCTCTGAGACGGAGGATAACCCAGAGAGCCCCGAACCCATGGAAGAGCCCGGGAAGAAGGTCCGGCCGCCGGTGGCCGAGAAGCCCCCCCTCTCACGGAGGCCTCCCATGCTCTTGCATAAGACCCCGCCAGTACAGGAGGAGTCCCCCACGAGCTCTCCCACCTCTCCCCTGACACCACAAGGCGGCATCCCTGTGGAGAACATTTATATGGTGGCCCGGAGGCCTGAGCCTCGGTGGGACGCGGAGGCCTGGAGCCCCGTGGAGTCCCCTTCTCCAGTGGGAGTGGTCTCCCCCGCCCAGCCCTCCCCAGGGGCGTTTTTCTGTCCCGTGCGACGTCTCTCTGAAGACAGCTTGGAGGAAGAGGAGGAGCCGATGAAGCCAACGCTTCCGGCAGAGAGAACCCCCGGGAGGGAGAGCCGTAAAGCCAAAGTCCCACCCCCCGTCCCCAAGAAGCCGAGTGTGCTTTATCTGCCCCTGGCAGCCTCCCCACTTCACCCAGCGGCCTGTCACGGAGATTCGAGATTGGCCGCCAGCCCTGTTGTTCTGCTGGACGAGGACTCTGTCTATCCTGAGCTGACCGCTTGCAAGGTACCGTCTCCGGGGGCCCGTGAGGTGAACGTCAGCCCGCCTCCTGCGGACGTGTCTTGGGGAGACATTTCAGGTGAGCGGCTGTGCCTCCAGGATCTTGCATTCTCTCTTGGTTTAAGATGATGGAGGAAGCCGGTCATTCGTTCTGGGGTAAATTGCTCTTTGGGATGCTCAATGGTTCTGGGTTCAATCCCTATTAAAAGGGATTGAACTCAGAACCAAGTAGCACAGAACAGGAAAGATCTTTCCCTACCAGAGTTACTTTTTTAAAAAATAGTTACTTTTTTTAAAAAGTAATTTGTTCTCCTTACTTGTTGCATGGTTTGAAAAGTAACCCCACTGTTATTATCCTGTACAATATTTAAAAAGTAACTTGTTGCATTACTCGATGGACTAGTTATTACTCCTTTTGTTGTTGTTGTTGTTGTTGATTTTCATTCTTTTTTGGAGCAGAGGGAGTTTGGACTGGTAAGAGAAATGCATATAATTTTTTATAAAAAAAACTACTGTCAGAATGCTGCTAAAATGCCTTCAAATGCCCTTCGAATCTTTTGAAAGTAGCTAGAAAACATTGCTCTTTACACCAGGAAAGTAACTTAGACCCTGCACATCGTGTTGCTTTTGAAATGTAACTTTGGCATACCCTCCTTACCTCAAAAATATATATTTGCAGCAAACTAGATGACTTGTAACTCATAAATTTCAAGCTCTCCTCCCTCCCTGGAGAGCTGCTGGTCTGTCTGAGTAGACAACCCTGCAATCAGTAAACCAGGGGGTCTGACTCAATGAAAAAGACCCTCACTCATGCTTGAGGAAGTCAGTGCTTGGAAACATTTAAGGATCAGACTTTCAGATATTTTGGGCTGCAACTCCCAGAATTCTCCCAAGCAGAATTCTGGGAGAAGCAACCAAAAAAACCCCCAAAACTTCACAGAGTAACTTCCATTACTACACAAGGGCTTCCGTCACCATTATTTGCCTTTCAAAAAGAAGGAAATTACTCAATTGGTGCTTGGAAATAGCAAAGCTCCAGTTGCAAAGGGTTATGAGGTAGGTAGTCTTGCTGAGCATTAAGCTCAGCATTAAAGGGAGATTCTCAAAGAAGTCCCAGGAACCCTTGCATGAAAAACAGCAGAGGGCACCTTTCCCATCTTGAGATCAGACCCTCTGTTTTCTTAAACATAACCTGCTGGCCACGTGGAAATATGTACAAAAGAGGTTGGTGTTCATTAAGACTCACTTTCCTCTCTGCCCTTACAACAGTGCTGTGAAGTAGATTATAAGGAGAAATGAAGTTGCTGAGCCAGAGTCAGCTCCTGAATCGGTGGAAGCCTGTGGCTCTGAAGCATGGCCCATCTGCTCTGGGGTTTAGTCCAAACTTTACAGAAACTATTCAAGGTCCTGGTGCTATTTCCAAAACAAGTTCAGCACCATAGACAGCTGCTTTAATGTTCAGATGGAACCCCCGAATGCATTTGCTGCCCCCCTCCCCAAGTTCAAAGATATCATCCTCTGCACCACAGAGAGTTTCACAGCCAAGTGGGGATTTGAACCCGGGTCTCCCCAATCTTAACCCAACACTCTGAGAGTTAGAGGGTGAGATGTAACCACAGCACTGTACTGTCTCTCATGTGCCGTGTGATGTACCCAGTATTCATTTGCAGGCAAAGAGAGATAGACTAACATTCAGTCATCGTCTGATGGATGGGTAGAACAATCATGCTTTTTGTTAGAAATTAAAACATTTAGCATCAGTCAAATGAACCATGCATCCTTTGATTGTGACACTGGTGTCTATTACATGTCAGTTAGATGAGGCGTTTGCTGTGCAATTGCCCTGCCTCATTCATAGAATTTTGCAAAGAGTGTAGCCAAGTGGCCATGCTGGCTGCGGTATACTGTGGGGATTACAGTTCAGGGGGGGGGGGATCCTCTTTTCTGGTCTAGACATTGACATCTTCCATGTATTACTTGTCCATACAAGCCATGATGGGGATGTATAATCTCCAGGCTTCAAAGGAAGGTACCTCAAAATGCCAAATGCAGGGGAGGGGGATCAGGAGACCGGTCTCTCGTGGTCTCGTCTGCTCCCAGAGGCATCTGGTGGGGCCACCATGAGATACAGGAAGCTGGACTAGGTGGGCCCTTGGCCTGATCCAGCAAGGCTCTTCTTATGTTCTTATATTTCCACATCTCTTCCTCCTCTCTTTTTGCTTTCCACAAAAAAAACTATTAAGGATGGGAAAGTGAAAGAACAGCATAACTGGTTTTGATCGATGGTGCTAGGAACTGTGGGGCTGGAAGGACGCTTGGTCTATTAATCCCAAAACGTTTTTCAGATCTGCTGCTTCTACATCCGTCCTTCCTCTTCTTTCCAGTGTTATTTTCCCGCTTTTCCCTCTAAGATGTCCCTAGCTTTTCCTCAACCATTTCCAACCACCTGTTTTCCCATCTTTTCTCAACAATTTACATCCCACTTTTCATTAGTTTTGCATTCTGGAACTTTTTTGCTATTACTTATGCCTATAGAAGGAACAGGCAGAGCTTGGAAGTAACTAGTTACAAGTAGGTTAATTGTGTTAACTAGTTACTTTGGGATAAAAAGTATCAGAACTGGTAGTTACAACATTACTTTTTAGCTGTAATAAGTAACAGCTCTATTACTTGGATAAATAATGCCTAGTTACTTTCAAAAGTTACATTTAAAGGGCATTTTATGGCATCCTTAGACAAAATTTGAAAGCAATTTTACAGGTTTTTGTGCCATTCACTTATAACTCCTAAGTGGCAAGAGAAGTATTTTGTTTTGTCTTTAGTAATTTTACAAATATTTCCAATGGTTATGGAACTGGCCACTAGAGGGAACCAGAAAGTATTTCTCTGTATTTTTCCGGCCACTTGGTAATAACAACACAATAACATGAACTAGGTGAAGTAATGACAGCAGCAACTTGGCAGCTGAGAAGCCATGGCTAATGCAAAGAGTTCTTTTTAAAATGTATACATCCTGAGCTTGGCAAGAAGAGGCCCACTGTGTGATTCTCAGAGCCCTGTTCATCCAACACCCTGCTCCTTTTTCCTGCTGCAGTCTGCCGACTGAAGCCACCGGCTCAGTCTGTCTCATGATAGGGCTGGTTCTGGGCAATAACAGCACAATAGAGTTTGTGAATGAATGAAGATGCTCAGGAAGCGAAGGAGGGCTCTATTCACATATCCTATTCACAGTACATTATGTTTGTTTTAGCTCCAAACATAATGTGCTGCGAGGACTAAAATTAGGACTTCTCACTTACATGGTGGAGGGATGTAGTTACCAGCTGCTTTGAACATGAGAAGGGGTGCAACCAAGGTGGGTGGTGAAGGATTGTTCTAATCCAACCTTCCCCAACACAGTGGCCTCAAGGTGAGTTTTACTTCCGTTTCCATCCATAAGTGGCTTGATGACTCAGGATTCTCGGAGCTTTGACCTGATCAAATTAGACTATTAAGAAGGAGATGCTCCATAGAATAAATACTTTTGAAATATGGGCGTACAAATGTATCCTTTGCATCCCATGGCCTGACAGAATAGTGAGTTCCTTCATTGGATAAGGAAAACAAGAAACAGAATTGATTATTAAGAAATGCAAAGTCTTGTATCTCGGACACCTAATGTATCATGATAAATAATAATATACTGAAAAGTGTGATGGAAGGGGAGATTGGGTGCAAACATGGAACATGTGGAAGGCAGATTTCATGGACAAACAACATCAAAGACTGGCTGGATCTTGATAAGAATAATTAATCCACACAGCGAGAGAGAGGTGGAGATAGGCCATGATGGCAACCGACCCCTGTAACTGAGACAGCGCCAAGAGAGAGCACATGAAAAATCTATGACCACTGGGCAAGGTGCAGTTTATGGGTTTTCTCCAGCACCCGCAGGGGTCCAAGTGCACACCCTAGTATTCCATCTCCTCCAATTTATTGATATTTTTCACTCAGAAAGGCCCTTCATGATCCCTAGAGAGTGTGTGAGACATTTTGGTACAGTTTAGAAAGATGAGCTATTATAATGCAAAGGAGGTAATAGCCAAAAATGGCCATGATTTATCAGAAGCATGTGGATGCTGTGGCCTGAGGCATGTGTGCGTGCACATGTCTTATTCCTACTTTGTTGCATCTGTTTTTCCTGCAAAGGCCTACACACACACACACACACACACAACATATCAGAGCTTAGAAGAGTGGCTTTTTGGATTTCAGCTCTTGTTCTCTTCCATCCTGGCTGGGGACTTCTGGAGGTTTTGGTCCAAAAAGCCAAACTCTACTCCATACATCTGGTTTCTTACGTAGCTTGGTATTTTGGGAAGTCTCCCAACCCTACTAAGTTTTACTTCCTACTACTTGAATCTCACTGGCAGAAACCGGTGGCTGTTTTGTCCAGATTCTCTCTTTGTTTCCTTCAGGGAACTCTGTGGACTTGAGAGCCAATGAGAAAAACGTTGTCAATGTCAAAACAGCCGAGTCAATAACTGAGGAGGATGACGATGTTTTTGTGACTTCCAGAACTACAGAGGATTTATTTACTGTCATTCACAGGTGGGAGATCTTCCTGGCACACCTCATTTCAGGGCGTGATGCGCTCTTGGCACCTTTCTAGTTTGCCTGCCCCTTCCTACCTCGAATGGGGCAAGGGCACCCCTTGGCCCGCTCTCTCTTCCTGCTCCTTTGCTTCATCCCCGTTGAGTATCTATAGAAGTATTACAAGTCAAGTTCAATAGAGTTTTTATTGCACTCAATAGTTTAGTGTTGATTTGTTGGCTTGTTTATAAGCATGTTCATCCAGAAAAGATTTCCAGATTGACTGACAATTCAATCAAAATAAAACAGTTCCTACCTTTTAAGTTTATGGTTCTAAAAAGTACTGTCACAGAAGGAGAGAAAAAGAGGGAAAAGAAAAGAAAAATAACTTATACTCCAGTTCTTAGCATTATAAAGTTTTTTTTAATGGCCAGCATGATTGCAGTTGGATTGACTGTAATGTCACTGGATATTGTTCTTCTTGTCGTAACCAGCTGGGACAGATACAGTTAGCATAGAAGAAGACCCACCAAATGGTTGATTTCGTAACTGAAGCAATGGAATGGTCCAGCTTCTTGTCCCTCTACCTCTCTCTTTCTGCAGCAGCTGAATGGAGTGGCTGCCGGATGACAGCTGGGAAGGGAGCAAGGCCCGATGGAGCTGGTTGCTCAAGAGGGATGATGGCAGCCCTGCTTTGATTCTCTGCCTCCCATGACAGCCAGATGAAATGGAAGAGAGCACTGGGCATTAAGGGGTTTAGCTCTAGCGTGGAATTGGGGGACGGACCTGGTGTGCCAGCTAGGCCATCCCCAGTTTTTATGAGATTTCAGGTAGTGGAAGTGTCATGTTTTTGGATAGCAGTGGGGGGTGTTGAGAACTGTTGTCCAAAAATGAATTTTTTCCAGTTGCTAGACTTTTATATGTTTTCATGCCAATCCCTCCAGCTTTGTAACAAGGTCCAGAAATTGGAAATGATACTTCCTTGGACTACATACAGCCCCTAGAAACCCCAGCAGCATTGACCACTGACTGAAAGATTCTGGGAACTGTAGTCCAAAGAAGTAACTTTCCCAAGCGCTAATAAAGGCAACAGGTAAGTGTTTTGAAAATGAAATTTAGGGATCTCAGAAGTCTGCACCACTGCTTGGGTTCTGTGGTGTATCACCTAACCAGCACTAACTCTGAAGCCAGGGGATCATGCAGCACCATCGGGGGAGAAAGCCAACTCTTAGCTTTCTGTGCATCTTGAAAGTAATCTGGAAAGCGTACTTAATGTACAGAAAGTGTGCTGCTTCTATAAATATCTATTAAGGCATTGATAATGAATGTTGTGATGTTTTGTGAAGCTGCTGAGATGCCTTGTCCTTTCTCCATCTACATAATTATGTTGCACCCAATAGTATAATGTACACATGGGGGAAATCATGATACAGGGTGATGTGAAAAGTCTATTGCAATTCTGCTTTCTTCTTGATTGATTCATGGATTAATAACTTGACCCAGTAGAATCACAAATAACACCCTCTCTCCCATAGTTTCCTCTTGGGTTCCATTGAGCCAGCTGTGTCTTGCTAAGGCTAGGACCCCCTTCTCTCATTCTGCATGGTTCTATATACCTATATCTGTTTGTGTATGTATATATTTACAGGTCCAAGCGGAAGTTACTGGGGTGGAAGGAACCCAGCGATGCCTTTGGCAACCGGCAGAATTCCCAGGTGCCCTCAAAGAATACAACGGGCCCCCTGAGCAATGAGTGTCCTCCGGGCAACACAAGAACCGCCAGCCGGAATGAAGACTTTAAGGCTCTTCTTCAGAAAAAAGGGGGTAAGGGTGCCACTGGCATCCGAACCTCAGCAGCCGAACTTCTCAAGACAACCAACCCTTTGGCTCGGAGGGTCATGACTGAGTTTACTGTAGACGGGGCAATCCAAGGCCCGAAGGCTCAGCCATGAGCACATTTTGGGATTTCTTTGTCTCTTCTTCACACTAGGCCCTGTATCCCTCCCTCCAGGCTGACGGTCAGGATGAGCTTCTCTCTTGGGTTCTCAGCATCGTCATTGAACTTGTCAGCATCCGCCAAACCTTTCACGGTTTTTAATTGGGACAATGAATTGGGCAGGGTGTGGGGGAAGAGACTCCTATTTCAAGAAAAGTGTCTTAAATGTTGAGCACACCCATCTTCCTGTGGGATCAGCCCTGCATCTTTGCTTTTAAGGAACGAAGCTTTATTTTTGCTTTTCTGTGTTGGAAGAGGAGCCCAAGACATGGATGTGTCTTAACCAGGGCTATTACGGGTTGGTGTCATATGTGGCCTCGCACCTTCCCCCAGTCGCATGAGGAGTGAAATACTTCTCTCTCCCTCTCTCTCCCCCCCCTCTCTCTCTTTTCTCTTCCTACTTTCCAGGTGTACAGATTAGAGACCCACCTCTTTTGATTTCCTCTGTGCAGCAAAGCTAGCTTAGTTAGAACTGTTCAGAATTTTTGGCATGTAGTAATTTCAGTCTTTCTAGGATACAATACATGTCTGTTGTGGCTTATGTTTTTGTTTTTGTTTTTAATTTTCCCCTCAGAATTTGCTTAGCCCTTCTTCCCTTGATTCTTTCTTTTCAAACTGTAAACCTTTTAAGAAGTTGCAAGCTAGTCACTTAGGAAGAAGAGAGTAAAAGGCAGAGAAGGTGTTGTTCAGGTTGTCATGCACAAAGCTCACTATTCAAGATGGCACCTTAGAGTCTCCACAGAAAAGGGTTACCATTTTACTACTTGAGGTGTCTGCCTCCCTGTTAGCAGGATGGGAAATCTTAGACCAACAAAATGGAACCAACAAAAATTTAAATGTCCAGGAATCCTCATAATTCCACAAGGAATCAAAGCACATGGTACTGTAGTTCTTGCAGAATTCCTGAGTGAAAGACGTGTTCTATAAAGAATGGATTTTGAGTAGATGCTCCTATTCAAAGGTGTATCTTTGGAACTCTTCACAGACCTAAGACTTAGACTAAGAGGCTGATGGCTGGGCACCATCTTGAATTCTGAACCTGGGCTTGAACTCTACCTGTCCTAAAATCAGTGGTGGTTGAATCTTATGGGAAAAAGAAAGCAAAGCTTGAAGCTAAATGTGATGACTGGAACAGGTGAACTTTGTCAGGATTCTTCCCCTCTGTGAAGTTGTATTCCAAATATTTCTAGAATGCCTTTAATCCTTCAGGTCCTGGGCTGTCTCTGGCCATTTTAAGTTCTCTTTAAGCTACATCCTCATCCTTACGATACCACCACTAGGTGGTTTTCTAACTTGTATGTTTTGGAGGATTTAAAAAAAAACATTCTAAAAGGTTGAAATTGTCTCTCTTAAGACTTAGTTGTTAGCACTGAGAGTTTTAAGCTAAAATATACTGGTAATTTTTGTTGGGCAATGCAACCACTCAGAACTTCTCTTAAATTTATTTTAGCCCTCAAGCTAAAAGGGGTGCCATATCTCTTCCCTAGGTGTTCCTAATTAAGTTAGTGGAAGCTACAACTGTACAAATGTTCTGGACATGGTATTTTAGCCCCATGCACTCTGCCTTGGTCCAGTACCCTGTCCTGTGTTCCTGAGTTGTTATGATGACACCCACACTCATCTGTGTCTATGAATGATCCATAGATGCCCGCCCACCCCCCTCCTTGCAAAAGAAATCCTGAAACTTGCTTGCTGCCCACAAAGATAAATGCAAAATGATGCAAGCTGCAGAATAGTCATCACATTTTAATTCTGGTACATTCTGGCAGCTTGTTAATACATCAGTAACAACAATAAACCCACCCCCTTTCCTGAAAGTTCTTTTATTGCCAGTGCAGAATGTTGAAATGCAAGGGGACTGGCTGCCTCTGTTTAATGCAGTGGTTCCCAACCTTGGGTCTCCGGGTGTTCTTAAAACTAAAACTCCCAGAAGCCTTCACCACTAGTTGTGCTGGCCAGGATTTCTGGGAGCTGTAGTCCAGGAACACCTGGGAACCCAAGGTTGGGAACCACTGGTTTAATGGCATGAGTCCTTACTTATTCCATACTGGAATCTTGGCCCTCCCAGAATTCCATTTTTTTAATGTTCAGTATGTTATGTTAGAAGAAAAATAGTTTTTTAAAGTAGAGCATATGCCTTTAGGATTTTATGTAATTTTGGAGCTGCTGGAATAAGATTCTTAGGGGCGGGGGCAGCAGCAGGAGGTTTTCACTCAGACTGGAGCAGAAATCACAATGGGGTAGATCCAGACTGTGGATCATGGTTAGAACAGACCCATTGAAATCACTGAGACTTGATCACAAGTAACTTGTGAGGAGGAAGAATTAAAGAACCTCTTAATGAGGGTGAAAGAGGAGAGCACAAAAAATGGTCTGAAGCTCAACATCAAAAAAACTAAGGTCATGGCCACTGGTCCCATCACCTCCTGGCAAATAGAAGGGGAAGACATGGATGCAGTGACAGATTTTACTTTCTTTGGCTCCATGATCACTGCAGACGGTGACAGTAGCCACGAAATTAAAAGACGCCTGCTTCTTGGGAGGAAAGCGATGACAAACCTAGACAGCATCTTAAAAAGCAGAGACATCACCTTGCAGACAAAGGTCCGCATAGTCAAAGCTATGGTTTTTCCAGTAGTGAAGTATGGAAGTGAGAGCTGGACCATAAAGAAGGCTGACTGCCGAAGAATTGATGCTTTTGAATTGTGGTGCTGGAGGAGACTCTTGAGAGTCCCCTGGACTGCAAGGAGAACAAACCTATCCATTCTGAAGGAAATCAACCCTGAGTGCTCACTGGAAGGACAGATCCTGAAGCTGAGGCTCCAATACTTTGGCCATCTCATGAGAAGAGAAGACTCCCTGGAAAAGACCCTGATGTTGGGAAAATGTGAAGGCAAGAGGAGAAGGGGACGACAGAGGACGAGATGGCTGGACAGTGTCACCAAAGCTACCAACATGAATTTGACCCAACTCCGGGAGGCAGTGGAAGACAGGAGGGCCTGGCATGCTCTGGTCCATGGGGTCACGAAGAGTTGGACACGACTTAACGACTAAACAACAACAACAATTTGTCCTACTGATGCCGATGGGGCTGTTCACACCGTGACTAAGTCCAGATCCATCTTCTGGGATCATTTGTGGCACAAGCTTTCATGGACCAAAGCTCAACAGGTTCGGCGCAGAAAGCATTTTCTTCACTCAGTATGAGATGTGGGCAATGTGGTACCAACCAAGGGCCAGATGACATGAAATGCAAGTGATACAGCCTGATAATTCTATGAAAAGCTTACATGTGCCCAAGATAACCGCAACAACTATTCACAAGATGAATCAGGGATGACACAATTTTCATTTTGGCTTGCGAATACTTGTGCGTTGGACAAGGCAAAATACATGAATCCACCCAACCGAGATGGTGTTTCAGGTATCTGATTAAGTGGAGTCCACGAAATCTTGTATCGTAAAGAATGCATTAGTCTTTTAAGGGACCACAAGATTATTAAGGCTTCAGCTACAGTAGACTAAGATGTTGTCTGTAACAGAGCAGGGGCAGCTAATTGTAACCCTCCAGATATTATCGGACTAAAAATCTGAGCGTACCTGTCTGTAGTGTCTATGGAGGCAAGGCATGGTAAGAGTTGCAGTCATACATTATCTGGAGGGCGGCACATTCCCCAGACCAGGTTGGTTGTTTAACTTTTCCCCTTCAGAGGGAATAGAACCCATTACCAGAAGGAAACGAATGAATATGAACCTTCTTGCTGCTACAGATCCTGCCCTCCGCTCTTCTAGCTAGGGATCTGGCAGTGGTGGTGACCATGGTAGGGTGTCCCTCGGCCAGAATTTGGAAACGTCCCTGTGGTGGGCCACAATTTCTTAAGCCAGCATGACCGCTGACTGGGGTATTCTGGGAGTTTTAGTCCAGAAAAGGAACTTCTCAAAGCTCTGGCATTTATAGTGTGTGTCAGTGTGCACAGTCCCATTGAGCATGGGTGCTCAGAGGCCAAGGACTCCTACGGTAGAAGAACCCCTTCCTTTACACACACATCCTGTCCATAACAAGGATCTTGCTGGACCTGAACTTTAACTCTTTTTGTGCATTTTTTCTTCCACAGTTCCATTTCTGTGGCTGATGGATGTGGTTCTTTTTCTTTCTTTTTCTTTTTTTTTTTTCATTGTTTTATCTGTTTCCAGTCCCTGGAACCCCTCTCCTGTTTGCACAACTTCATGGCCTTGTGATGAGAGAGAGAGATGTGTCCCGTTTCTGCCTCCCTTCTGCTCTGCACTTCGTCCCTTGGCAGTTCATTATGGTCTCTATTCTCTGCTCATTGCCTCCCACCAACACGACAGGTCTGCTACATTTTGCTGAATGGGCATAAGGCAATGAAACCAGAAAAAAAAGATATATGTTTGTTTGTTTTTAACGCAAAGACAATCCTGCCACGAAGCACTGCTCCTGATCTGACCTGCTTTAGCGGCTGCTCTCTAATTGACAAAGCTGATAGCAACAGGAGCCGAAAGGAGCCACACATTCTTTATGGATTCTGGGGTGGGGCAAAGTTAGGTGTTTGATAATATGCAACAGGATAGATAGTTTTTTGTTTGTTTGTTTTGAAACAAGCATCTCCTGTTTTTCCCACCCCCTTTTGTTTTCTTCTCCAGATATTCTGAATACTTGCAGGTTCTTTCTATGTTCACAGCTGACCTGCTGTAGAAATTGGGAGGTTCTTTTCCTTTAAAAGGGGGGGGGGGGGAAGTATGGTCCTCATACACAACCTGAAAGGCAGGTGGGTGATACTTTTATTAGATCACTAAAATCTCACAAACTGGGAAGCTTTAGAGTCTTGCAGGAGTCCTAATCAGACCAGGAATGACAGAGCAGTGAGGACGCAGAAGGAACATAAATCCTTTTTTTGCAACCCCGGAGCTCTATAAAACACAGCCCGTTGAGAAATCCTGCAGGGCTCCAGAAGCTTGCCTCTTTGTGAGTAAAAGTATCACCTACCCTTCTTTTCAGATTCTTCTTTTTTTAAACTCAGTGATCTTTAAATCTCATCAGTAAAATATCCACCGTCATAGCCCACTCATGAACATGGGGAAGTCAATGCAGCCCTCTTGCAACACAAAATTTTTCTCATGCTATAAATACCGGAATAGAATCAGGGCTCAATTTAGTGAAGAAAGGGGCCTATTGAATCCTGCAAGCCTCTGCTCCTGACCGCTTCCTTCAATTGTACTGAAGTTATAATATATTCCACCACACAGTTACTTAATTTCATTACAACAACAACACTAGCCTTGCTCCTTCCACATAACCTTGTGGCTAAAAGGGAGCATCAGAAAATTAAGGGGTCCCTCTTTCTTTGCTCACACACCCTCCATGATTTTAGGGCTGTAAAGGAAGGATGATCTGTTTTTGTAAAAAGCCTATCTTTTTTTCTTTCTTTTACAAATGTTTGAATGAAAACAGGAAGTGCAACTCATTCTTCCTGTTTTTTGTTTGTGAAAACATCTGAGAGGTGCATTCATCACAAAGGAAGCTGGGAACAATTATTTCTTACTGTGATTATTAAAGGAGTTTTGATTGGGGAAGAGCTGAAAAAGCATCCTTTCATTATGGATTTTAGCCAGCTTGTTATTCCAGCCACAGCCACAAAACAATCGAGGGAACTGTCGTTGTGTGGAATTGCTGAAAATATTTGGTTTGTTTTTGTTTTTCTTGCTTGCTTGCTTCATCTTTAATTGCCACACAAAACTACAGTTTCCATGTTTGTTGATATGGAGTTATGCCAATAAAACAGGCCTGAAACATGTACTTCAATAGATATTTTTGCTTTACTGGCCCTGGAGATTTTGTGCCTTGATAGAGATGAGCCTCTTCAGCACCCATAGACCGCCCCCCCCAGTACCCCCACACAATAAAATAAAATAAAATGTGTATTATTGACAAATTGTGACTCAGAAAGTCCATTTGTGCCCTTTAGAGAATATGAGGGAAATTTTGTCACATTTTGTGACACCACCCCCAGCACCTGCCCCACATTTTTAACCTAAGAAAATTGACCTTTGGAGGTTCAAAGGGACTGTTTTTAGTTTTTATTTTTTTAAAAAAAAAATCATGAACTAATATTTCTTTTTGTATTTTCCTCCTTACCACATGCATCAGTTTAGGATTAAAATGGCATGACGTCTCCCAAGAACCCTGGGAATTGTAGTTTCCTGATTTTTCCCCTCACAGGGTTACAGTTTGATGAGAAAAGGAAGAGGCTATGAAACTGTAGTGCGCACTGCTTACAGACAAACATTTCAAGGCTCCCTTTCCGCTTTTGCCTTATTTTTGTGGAAATGGATCTCCCCTTATGTGGCTAGCCACTGAAACTCAGGTTCTCTCTCAATATTTATCTCCTTTTGGGAAACCAAGGTCTCACAGCAAAGTGATTCAGATATAACACCAAACCACAGTCTAGCATTACAAGAACAAGCCACAGAAAACTTCAGACCTTTGCAATCTCCCATCCCCTTTCCATGCAAAAAAGAAGGGTGGTAGTGATCCCCATCATTTTAGATTGACCACAGTTTGCCACACTCTCTGTATTCCGTCCGACTGTGGTTAATCTTTTCTACAGTTAGTGGAAACAAGCCAACTTCAAACTGTGAATCTGGCTTGTTTCAACAGAGTATACTTAAGATTAACCATGCAAAAATTAGATGTAAAGCAGAGTGTGAGGAATTAGATTTTCAGATTTCTTGGACTACAGATGCCATCATTGTCCTTTCTGGGAGTTCTATCTGACAGGCAGACATTCTGCAGACACCTAAATATGGCGTATCGGAGAAAGGCCTCAACTTGGGTGGCTTTGAATCTCAACTAGCTCTGCCTAGCTTCCTGTTCAGAAAGAAAGCTTCCAACTAACATAGCTTTGGGGCAGGACCAGGAAGCTTGGGCAGTGATGGGGTATAAAGGCAAGGAATATACAAGCCAGACATTCATTCATTTGTGCCAAAGTTTAGGAATTTGTCGTTTTGACTGTAACTCTCAGATACCCTCAAACTAACTTGGGGTTTGGTGGTTTGTAATTCCAAAACATCATATATATATTTTTCAGTTTCTGACTTTTGCTCAATCTGGATTGAATTTCTGCTCAAGGTGTATTAATCCTGGATGACATGACCCAACCTCATGTCATCCAGATCTACTGGACTACAGTCCCATCACTTCCAGCCAACTTTGCCATTGACTGAGGATGATGGGAACTGGAGAGAGCCAGGTTGCTTAAAGATGTTCTAGACTATGGTTTAGAGTTGTCTCTGAACAGCCCAGCCCTTGTGCATCTCAGGACATGTCACACACAGCGGCTAGCTATGATGGGTGGAGAATCATGTTGCTCAATTTATTAGTCTGACTTTTATGATTACCAAAAAGTGCCCCAAATGGAACCAGAGTTTGGAGAAGTACCAGTTTTGAATCACAGTCCTCCATCCAGCTCGGGCTGTGGTATTCTGGGGATTGTAGTCCAAAGAAATAACCTTCCCAAGCTCTCAGTGAAACAGGGTAGTACCTATCGTAGCCTGCTAACAAGGGACAGTGGCCAACTTACCATTTATGAATTGCGAAACAGGGTGTGTATGTATGTATGTGTGTGTTTTCTGAAAATATATCTATAAATAATATATATGTATGCAGGGCTTAGTTTTGTATGAATCTTATTATATCTAATCAAATTGTATGAAATTCAGTGTATTCGGTCCCACTATATCCAATCTCATGGATGGTTGGCATAGGGCTTATTTCGCTGTTTCTGGCTTTACAGAGGGCTGATGTGTTTGAATGTACAACATTAGCATTAAAATATTTCTGAATCTTGCGTAGTTTCCAGAAATAACCGTGCCTCAAGGATCTTATTAGTTTTCCTTCTGCAAAACTCTTGGTTTCCAACCACTAACACAAACCTTGCTATAAAGCACTTTTCTCCAGGATAGCATCTACCAGAATCATTGGACTCCAGCTCTCGTAATCCACACTAATGATGGGAGTTGTGGTCTCATCACCTCTGGAAGACACCAGGTCAGGACAGGCTGTTTTAAAGGGAACATGAGGGAAAGCAGGAATGTGAGTTGGTTTTGCTATACTGCTGTTTTATAGCTTTTTAAAAGCATGACTCCTTGAATAACACTTTAGTTCTCAGTATGCTGGAAAACAGAAATGACACATTATCCTGTAAATAGCCATAGAAAAATATAGTAATCATCTCTGTAAAGTGCTGGTATTCTTCAATCTTTCTCAAATGCTAAATACCTAAATAATTTTTTTACTCAGTACAAGTGAGCATAAGTAGTAACCACAGACAGAGCAGATTTGTAAAATATTCTGCTGTATGCTTTTGGGGTACAGCTGATTTGTTCCCTGAAAACGATGATCCTAGGATTCTCTAAACTTGAAAGCAAGTCCCATGCAATTGAGTTAGTTTGCTTCAAAGTCAAAAACCATTCAAACACAGAGAAAAGGGTTCCTTTGGTCGGACCCAATTGCATCAGAAATGCTTGTGTATGATTTTTTTTTTTTTTGCACTGCTTTACTGTTGAAAGAAGAGATGGAATAGCCACCAGTTTGCACCCTGATGTTTATGAATCACACACATGCACTGAAGAGCGGACTCCCTTTGGGCTCCCAACTCAAAACCAAAGACAACCATCACCTTGAGATCTGAATAGTTGTGGAAGCTTATTCTCCAAAAGAGGAAAATTAGCAAGCTCTTATCCAAGCTCCTTCTGTCTTTCATAGCAGCCTGGAAAAAATTGGCTTTGGGATGCCCACTTTTCTTTTAATGGTCTAAGAAAGTCTTCCTGATGTTTGCACATGTTGGCTGAAATCCTGTTGTGTAGCTAGGCCTGCATAACTTGAAGTTGCTCAAGCAATTGTGAAATTTATGCCAAGATGGAAGTCTTATTTAGAAAACAGTTCCACGAACACAGCTGTGCAGTCAGCGTGTGGCTGGTTGTGCAGTTGGTTACACGGTCAACTGCAAGGTTGACTGTGCTGTCAATTGCACGATGTGTTGCACAATTAGACATAGAGACTACCTAGGCGTTATACCTTGTGAATTTCTGCAGGCGTAACTTTATGCTATGCCAACTGCAACAGGATTTCAGTGAGCAATTTTCTCCAAAATGGGCCTTCATCTGTCAGTTGGGTCAGCAGAGTGGCAGCTGCGCTTGAGAAAACTCTGCCGATCCTTTGGAAGAACTAGGCTGATACAAAACCCAACAGAGAGACAACGATGGGTGAAACGCACTTTAGGAAATTAAATGTGGTTCCAAAACTGGCCGGGAAGGTTGTTTCTCATGTTCTGTCCAAAGGAATTCCAGGATTTCCACACAATCCATCTTTCCCTTTTACAAGTCAGGCAGGAAGACAGTATAGGATTTGAAAATGCGTCTCCCCTTCGCTTCGGAATGTCAGCAGCACTGGGAGTGATGTACCAGAGATAGCGCTTTATAAATTGTCATCATTCTCCTTGGGTTGTTGCGAGAGACTGAGCATGGTGCCCTGCAGAAATTAACCAGGAGTGTGTCTATACTGCACAGCCATCTCAGTTTCATACTGTTTTAACTGTCATGCCTCCATCCTATAGAATCCTGGCATTCAGAATTTAGTAAAGTACCTAGAATTCTTTGCTCAAGAATCCCAGTGGGCTTCCTTGATCTATAACAGTTCAAGTGGCACCAAACCAGTTTAACTGTGGAGAACCTCTGTGTGTGTGTGTGTGAGAGAGACAGAATATACTTTGAATTATTTGCAAGGAACCTCATGGGCCGGTGACCACTTTTGAAGAGGTCAAGGAGTTAAATACTTGTCTTTTACCAATTACCGGGGTGAGAATGGTGTTTGCTTTTTTCAAATAAGAACTTTCCTAAAGTTGCCAAGGTCTTCACAAAAAGAATGGAAAGAACTTGAAATAGAAAATATTTGAATGTGGCAGAAAGCGACTCTGGAGGAATGCTGTGAATGGAAGGCCAATCAACAACAAAACCTACATCTTGCAACAGTTTGTTCTATATTCAACTGCAGTCAATCTTTCAAATGGTATGATGTAAATTCCCAGCAAAAAGCACCATTCCAACCATTAGTGTCTCCTTTATATGACACAAGTCACTCCACTGAAGAAGACAACTAGGCTGTATTAGCGCCATTAATTCTTGATTATGATTATTTATTTTACCTGTGAAACCTCACAATCCATAATCAAACATCTCTCCGGATCTTGATGTCAGATCGATTTTGTCCATAGATCCTTAGGCGGCTCTCCGTCTTTGCTTGGGAAAAGTCACTGTATATCTTGAAGATGGTCAACTTTGTACCTTCCCAGGTAGTTTGGCCTGAAGCATCCATAAGCCTCCAGCCAGGGTGGCCAACGATCAGGAAGCATAGGTGTAGCCCCAAACACCGGCTGAGCTCCATTTTGCTCAATCATGAATGATCAAGACCTGTCATTTAGGTTATTATTTATATATAGCATCAGGAGTGCCTGTAATGATGTGCACCAACTCTGTGCGGTAAATCATCAAAATGCAGGTGGCAGCTTCTTCTTAGTGAAGTTACTTTCAGGTCGTGGATGACTCTTCCACCCTGAACAGGAAGGTATGGTAGATGGCTTCCTTTTCTATTCTTTCTTTGCCCAACAAGTTTCCTTTGAGTTCTGGTGTCTTCTAATATCCTTGATTATTCTTTCATCCTGGCTCGCTTGTTTGTGTTCTGGTAGTGATGTACCTTTTGGTCCTGACTGTTGGCTGGCCCCATGATTTTTGGTTGCAAACTACGGGCTTACTCGAGCCTGCTGCTTACATTCCAGCCTGATCACTGTAAGTGGTTTAAACACTTGTGCACACCCGCATTTTGACAATCATAACACCCAGCGTGTGAAGGAGCCATCACAGGTAGAAGCTTCAAGTCACCTCACAGACAGTGTCTTCCAGTTACCAATTCACATGTTCAGTTTCCAATCAACAAGCCATGGACTTGGGTACATAAACAGCTCTCTCCAAAAAGTTCTGATATATTTCACCAGCAAACATCTTGATCTCCTGCATTTATTAATTCAGTCAACCAGTCAGTAACAACTGGGTGCCCCTTAGAAACCTGACAGAATTAAGATTATTTCTCAAGTGTGCCTGACAGAGAGCTTGGAAGATACAGCTGTCATGTTGCTTGCTAATGGGTTGTTTGGTTTTTTAAAACACAACTACTTCATGGCTTAAATTCCATTGTTTAACATAATAAGTTGCACTAGAGTAGGCCCATTTGAATCAGTGGGACTTAGGGAGGAATTGACTCACCAAATCGTCACTGATTGAATGGGCCTATTCCAGTGTGTTTTATTACATTAAAGCAACAGGATTTCAGCCCTTGCTTCTTAAAGCAAGAAACTGTTTGGGAAGGATGCTGAAGTAAAATGTTTCCTAGATTTTGTCACAGAAGCTTCTACAGTTCATTTCTGTGATTGCTTGTAGGACTGATGCTCTGTCTCACTGGTTCACTAACTTTTTCAAGTTGCAACCCCCTTTTATTATAGGCAATTAATCTGTGACACCCCCCCGCCACATTTGCACAAAAAGGCATTTTTAATGGGGTAAAGTCATCCCTTCTCTGAAAATACAAGCTTCTTTTCTTCCTAAAGGGCCTATTCTTCTTACATACACACACATACTGACTTTACATCCCACTCGGAAAGGTTAAGGAAGAAATTATTTAACAAGGGCCATGACACAGATAAGCAGACCTGTGACCCCCTCTGGAAGATACTTTGCGACCCCCCCCCTTGGGGGTCATGACCCCCAGATTGGGAAACACTGCTCTAGACAAGATGGGGGAACAAAAAGAGAATGAAAATGACATCCGCAAAAAGAAGAAAGGGTGCCTAAGAGTACCAATCTGCTTGTATCTCTAGAAAAGACAAGAGAAAAATGTCTGTCTGCCTAGTCCATTCTGCACACACTGATGCAGCTTATTCACTACATGTATTGATGCTTCGTTCTAAAAAGAAGTAATAGTGGATTGTCTTGCACTGGTTCTCCTGGGCATGGCTGGCATAGAATCTACTTTTGTGGTACTGGCAAATATTACTGGAGTTCTTCATTATAAAGTCTTCCATTTAGTCTTTTGGGCCAGTCACTTTCTTCTTCTTTTTATTAACATGTTTCCAGAAATGCCCTCATGGCCCTGGAGGAGGCTGAAGCTGATCCTGGCAGGAGGTCTTTCCATTTTCTTTTTTACCTTTGCCGAGCATCTCTTCTGACTGTGTAGAACGCTTCAAAGGCCATGTCATCCTCCGAAACAGCCCAGCTCCTTTCTATTAATAGTCCTTTGTCTCTTGGGGGGGGGGGGGGAGGTGTTACCTGCTTAGATGAACTGGATTTTGTTCTAAAATGCATTTGGCTCTAGTTGACTCCATCGCTTACTTGGCTTTAATTACATATTCCTCCATCCGTTGCCATGGATTTGAACAATTAGGGCTGTAATTAACATCCTGGCTGAGACGTGAAGAGAAAATGTATCATAAAAATGTCCACACTTCATTGATTTTGGGATGAATCCCCTCCCCCACACGTCTGCTCCCGCTCCCTTGCTTTTCCAAAGAGATTAGAAATGTACAAAATGGTACCTATAAAAGACCTGCTTCTTTGGGTGTATCTTTTCTGCTGCTCCTCTACAGAGAAGGCCAGCAGTGTGGGTGAAGTGGAAAGGACCTGCCAGCTTCCCCTTTTCCCTCATCGTGACATGATCACTTCCAGAAGGAGGCTTTGCACAGGTCGGTCTTGGGGTGTCCGTATCAAGGGCAATGGCAGGTAACAGAAGGACAAGCCTATGAAAGACACAGTGGCTGGATCCCGTTGTGTAGTTACACAAACAGCATAACTTTTGGAACTGAATTGCCATGAAGTGAAGAAATCTTAGACATTATCTGTTGCATATTGAGTTATACAACCGAGCATGCCACAGATAAGGTCTGTGGAGATTTCTTATAGCATTTCACCTCTAAAAGTTACATCTTTTGCATAATTCCACAACAGCATTTCAGCTAGCAAAAAGAAAGGGGTGTGTGTGCATGAGGAGCCACAGTTCTGCACTAGTGCAAGTTGCCTCTTGCTGCCTGTCACGTTACAGTGAAGTAGATTACTTCATGCCCAGAAATTGCTCTAAACAAAATCTGTGCTGCATAATTGCAAGACTGGAGCGTGCACATCCACAAATGTAGGTTGCCTTCTCTAATCTCCGGATTTCCGCCCTGGGAAATGCTGGGGAGATGTACACAGATGTATATTCTCAACATCCCCCAGGACTGAAACCTGGAGATTCTGGAGGCTTAAAACGATGAATGATTAATTCATTTCTGCAAAAAACAAAACAACAACAATCATTAGAGCCATGAATGAACAAACTTTTAGCCATTTATTTCAGAGCCATGATCCAGATTCAATATAACAAGTTGAGGACAGAACCTACAGTTGACATGTGCCTACAAATATTTATTTAAAAGAATGGGCAGAGGGAGGGACATCGAAGCTATTAGATCAGTAGGTGGCACCGCCAGATTTCCTAAGAAGGTGACCTTCTTCTGCTCATTATCTTAGCCGTGCACCAGAGTGGGAAACCAATTAACCTCCCAGACGTAGCTGGATTGTAAACTCAGTCATTCCTTCCCCTGAGCTACACCAAGCAAGTCTAACCCTGGAGATTCATAGGATGAAAACATAGGAGATGTCTGAGCTATGGGCCACCCTCACTGATTTCACATACAACTTCTTGGCTGTTCTTTTCCTCATAAAAAAGTTTAGGATTATGAGTGGTGTAATTCAGTTTTACTGTATATTTACAGCCTGGGAAGGAGATACGTGCTTCTGGGACTTTCAGCCTCATGGGCCAAAATAGCTTGGTTTATGTTAGGCGCCACATGCCTTGGCTCACACGGGTGGACACCACTTTCTGCTCTGCCTCAGGCAGCGAAATGCCTTGGGTCGGCTCTGAACTGGCACCATCCTCTTCCACTGCTCCTTTTTTTTCTGGCCTTCTCCCACCAAACAGCCCTCTGGCCAGTGCAGTTTATGTGACCCTTTCCCTTTTTTTATCTGGTGGGTCGGCCAAAAAGAATTTCTGCTAGAAAGATGTTTGGAGTAGAGGGGGAAGCTTGGTCAAGTTACGGGTTTTAAGACTACAGCACCCAGGATCCACTGGTCATGTTGGATGGCAGGTTCTAGACGTTGTAGGCCAAAACACAGAAAAACTTTTTCAGCTCTGGTAGGAAGTGGTTCTAAATAACCGATATCCTGATCCCAGCTTCCTAATAACTAGTAAAGTAACAAAAGAAACTGACACCTTATATTATTCTAGTTGGGGTTTGAGTGCATGCAATCCTAGTAGGCACCAGGCAAGCCACTGGCTGGTTTTTCAATGAAAAGGGCTCTTGAGGGAGGAAGGGTAGATAATTTTAAAAAAAAAAATTGGGGGGAGGTTTTCAGGTGGCCCTGTGGGCTACAGAAATGTCCCATGAGCCTCATGTGGACCACTATGATTTAGATCTATTCTTACTCGGTATGTTGTGCCTAAGGGGGTAGGGTGAGCCATAACAGAATATCTGCAGTACACCGTTGTATCAGTTTAAGGCCACTGGAATGGTCACTGCGTGGTCCTCAAGGGATCCTGCGATCGGCCGTTTGTTTAGGAGCTTAGAACTGCACTAGAGCGCCCTAGCAGAGAAGTCTTAAGTACCTCACCAAGTGATAAGTCCTGGCATTCCTCAGCATTTCAAAATGCTGGTAGAGCTCAGTGTGTTTATTAATGATCACTAAAGTAACTAAAACGGTGTAGTACAGAAACACTGTAGTTCTGAAAAAAAATTTTCCTTCTTTGTCTCTCAGGAACGGGGTAGGAAATACAAGAGCAGGTGGAGCTGTTGTCCTGGTTGGACCCTTGCTTTGTATTGTCTGCCTTTACAAAACTCAGGAGTCCATGGGAAGTACCGACGACTTATAAACCTGAACCATGTGGGTGGGTTCCAAAATTCCACACACACCCCAAGAACAAGTGTTAACAATCCTGCTGCCCTGCCAACCCAAAAGGAATTTGATGTTGTTGGCGGAGAATCTTTATGTCCTGAATTTTCTTGAATGTATATCTGCATTCCTCTTTATGAATGCTGTTAAATTTAAGGGGAATGCATGGGGGTTGGATTCGAAGCCCTGGGGTTGGTAGACTAATCCCTAACATGATGGATGTAAGATTGCAGCCTAAATCTTTCTAAGGGATTATTATGAGTCTTAGGACTTCTGTCTTGGTGGACAGGTTTATCAGGCAAAATCCAAAGAAACAAAACAAAACAAAAAGACAAAAATGTTGTGGCCCCTTAAAGACTAACCATTCTATTTTAATGTAAGCTTTCTTGGACACGTCCACTTCGTCAGCCACGAAGAGACAGAATTAAACAAAAGGAAAGGCAGACGAAATATCAGTTTCACATTCTAAATGTTCATGGGTTACATGCAGTAATTGAACCCATGCTTGTTTTGCCGTCCCCTTGTAAAACCACTTCAGGAAGATAGAAAAGAGACACCAGGTCTGAGCGGAGATGAGAGGTGGGGGGGGGGGGAGAGAAGAGAGAGAGAAGAAAGAGCGGGGTTGAAGATGCAGTAAAGCTCAAAAGGGGGAAAGAAAGAATGAAAGAAGTTAGCAGAGGAATCATGTGTGTTCATGTAGGGGATGTAGACAGTTTTTACCCTAGACTGCCTTGTGGTGAGAGATGGCCATGCACAGACTCACACGGCTACCTCTTCCAAAGATATATGGTTGTGTTCTTAGAGGCTGTTGTTTTCATATGCTGCTCAGTGCTGAGTGTGACACTCACCCACCCCAAATTTCCAAACCTGCCATTTGAAATATGAGTATATTCTGAAACTTTGCGTGATAGTTTAATGTCTGCTTTTTCGATTGATCTTTGTCCCTTGGCTGCCGTGTTTCCTTTTGATCCCGCTGAGAGTGTAGGTGCATATATCAGGATAAGACAAGCAATATGGGTGCAAATCTGGCTTGTTCTTTGGGGCTGTGCATGTTCTCTCAGGCTTAGTGTTGAACAGGATTTCTTTATTTCAATTAAAAAAAAGTTTTATTCGTTCATTTCATTTCCCCCGCAAAGATTCTGGCAGCTTTTGACAGCCATGTTTGTGGCTAGACTTACCAACCTCCTCCTGCTCTCAACCCTACCAGATTTTTAGTGTGGTTTGCCCACTTAAGACTCTGCCAAGCCATAAGGGGGACAACAGCCGTTCCAGAAAGTGGAAAACGGGTGGGATGTGCAATCCAGTAGCCTTGCTAGGTATTTCTGAAGAAACATGAATGTATCATTTGTTCCTTAGGGGGCCAAAATAATGAATGTGAAGGGTTTTTCTTTTTCCAGTGGGAGAGAAGGAAGGAAGGAAGGAAGGAAGGAAGGAAGGAAGGAAGGAAGGAAGGAAGGAAGGAAGGAAGGAAGGAAGGAAGGAAGGAAGGAAGGAAGGAAGGAAGGAAGGAAGGAAAAGATGGAAGAGGAAGGAAGGAAGGAAGGAGCTGATGATGGATGGATGGATGGATGGATGGATGGATGGATGGATGGATGGAAGGAAGGAAGGAAGGAAGGAAGGAAGGAAGGAAGGAAGGAAGGAAGGAAGGAAGGAAGGAAAAGATGGAAGAGGAAGGAAGGAAGGAGCTGATGATGGATGGATGGATGGATGGATGGATGGATGGAAGGAAGGAAGGAAGGAAGGAAGGAAGGAAGGAAGGAAGGAAGGAAGGAAGGAAGGAAGGAAGGAAGGAAGGAAGGAAGGAAGGAAGGAAGGAAAAGATGGAAGAGGAAGGAAGGAAGGAAGGAAGGAAGGAAGGAAGGAGCTGATGATGGATGGATGGATGGATGGATGGAAGGAAGGAAGGAAGGAAGGAAGGGAGGGAAGGAAGGAGGGAGGGAAACTGTTGACTGGTCTCAATGTACTTTCCAGCCGGTTGGTGTCTTTGTCACAGATGAGTCGTCAAGGAAGGGAGTGTCACTGAGTGAGGGGGGGGCAGTCCTGTGATTGAACAAATATGTATAATTTTCCCCCTATCCACCTCCAAAGAGCTTTAAGCAAAGCACTTACCCCCCCCCCTCCGGTTAATGTATTCTGACACATACCTTGGGATGCATATCAAAGAAACCTGCTTTTTGTAGAGGCTTAGCATACAAGCTGTAGTGAGTTTGGAAAGGTGTGGTAGAAATACATCAAAAAGAAATCATTCCTTGTATGTGTGGCCAGAAAACAAAATGATATGCAACAAAATGCCTTTTAAACATCTGGAGTTGTGGTTCCCAACCTTGGGTCTCCAGATGTTCTTGGACTGCCCGTTCCCAGAAGCCTTCACCACTCGCTGTGCTGGTCAGGGTTTCTGAGAGTTGTTGCCCAAGACCATCCGGGGACCCAAAGTTAGGAACCACTGATCCAGAGCGTTGCCTAGAGCTCAGGAAAGGAAAAAAAGAAAGAGCCACAAGAAGAGGGAAGGGAGAGAAACTTGAGAAGTTAGTTGCGGTTAAACTTTTATTAGATTGCTCAACAGGGTCATTCCAATTGCTAGGTTCACGGCCTTCAAGAGATTTGAACCCTTGCTTTTGGCTTTCCCTACCGAGAGCTGCCTCAAAACTCCCCTCTTTGCTTTTTCTTCATAGCAGAACATTATTCTTTAGGCTCTGATCCTGAATATGTTTACTAGAGAAGAAGTCTTACTGAACCCCATTGGGCTTATTTCTAAATAAATGTGTTTAGGATTGCACTGTACAATAGAAAGCGATCCTGCATCCTAAAAGAATCAAGACCCGTTTTGGTTGTTTAGGCTCTTTTTCCCCTTCCTAATATGATTTTAAAAAAAAACAACAACAACCTCGCACAGGAATGAACAGGGTTTTTGGTGCACGGGTTCTTTCTTTGTTTGCAAGCCGACATCTCTTGAGAACCCATTTTCTTTGTTCTGTGCCTAGGGGGATTAAACAAACTCCCCTCCTCACCAAGGCATTTCTGTACAGCCCAGGTAACCTGTATCCCCAACTACGTACCTATACTTAGGTTGCTTCCAGTTGGATAGCTCTAAGCCTGGCCAAACAAGAGATATGATGCATCTATTCTATGTTAAACAGATGATTCTTAGTAAAAAAAAAAAAAAAGAAAAGAAAAAAAAAGAAAGAAAGAAAGAAAGAAAGAAGAAGCAGTAATAGGAGGTCCAAGTGGAAGATGATGGTGGCTGCCCCCCTCTCCCCCTCTGAGTTTCTGCAAATCAGGCCAAGCAATTGCATGGTAGAAGGATCCTCCGGAAGCACCCTTAATCCAGCTGCCTCTGTATTTTATTGGTCTTATCGTGAGCTGGGTACAAGAAAAAACAGAAGTGTTTTTTGAAATTGTGTATACGCTGATGGAAATTTGAGATTTGGGGTGCACTTCCTCTCTTGAGTTCCCATTTCTTGCCACTGTACGATATCTGGACATGCATAGAGAGATTGTTTTATATATATATATTTCTGAATGTTGTACTTTTTAACTCCTTCTGAGCTTGGTAATACACTCTTCTAAATGTCTTTACAAAACCCCAAATGGCTTTGAGTGTGATGGCATTTCTTGGGATCGGGGGATTGCAGAGGGGAAGAGGTGCCCCACTGGGCAATGAGTTACACACTGGGCAATGAGTGGGCGGACGTCCTGCCAGACCATCTGAAGGCTTGAACCCCAGCATTTCTTAGGTTGCTTTGTACGGTACCCTCTGGTGACCTGTTGCCATTGGTTTCCTTCCTGTTCAGTTCCAAGGTTGCCAGCCAGTTTTAATAATTTATTGTATGAGTTTGAGTGAGTTAATTAATCAGTTAAGCGACTGAATGCATATAGACACATACAGGTAAAACAATACATCTGGGGGGGAAAGCGTATGTTCCTTATTTTTAAGTGATGCGTGCTATGTGACACCAGATACAGCGTGAGGCAGAAGTGGGAGACTAGAGAGGTTTCTCCTCCTCCCCTCCTCTGCTGTTCACCTGCTACCGCTCTCACTGCTTTTATCCCTGATAGTGACAAGAGATGAATAAACCCAGGCTGGAGAGAGGGAGTGAATTTTAGCCAATCTCCTCTCCCCTTCCCCCTCCCCATATTGGTCTCCTTCAGATTACAACCTCAGTAACCATGCTGTATGCATCCTTTTAAAAGGAACCTGGGGCAGAAATAAATATTATAGATAACCCTTAATGCTGGGTTATCTATAATGTTTGTTTCTGCTCCAGGTTCCTTTTAAGAACTGGAGAAATAGATCCCGTTGTTTGTTGACATTCTCTCCCCTTCAGTCTTCTCTCGGCTATGCCACCTTAGTAACATCTACTGAGTTTCCCTTCCACCACTACTCCTCTCCAGCTGCTGGCCGCCCTATGGGGATAAAAATACCAGGATTCCATATATTTGCTTCTCGGAGTGGCAACCTATTGGTAGAGAGGAGAGGAATGGATTTTGAACACATTTCAGAAAGGGAGAGGGTTGAGCCTCCTGCCTTCCACCGCTCCTTCCTCCTAACCGCAGCCTCTCGGGGTGCTTTTTCGAAAAAGACCAGTCACGTCTCTCAGGCAGTCATGGGGAATTGTTGGCTTCCAGCTGTTTTGGACTTCAGTTCCCAAGCCAGAAAGGTCAACGTGACAGGATCATTGGATTACAGCCCCAATCATCTGGAAGGCCAGACGTTCCCAGCTCCTAGTACAAGGTCTAGTTTGGTTTTTACAGACTTGAAAATGGTGTGATATAATTGCTTGCAGTTCACATACAAAATTGTCTTTCCTGTCTCTTTGTGGTGTGGCCAAAATGGGTTTTGAAGCACTTGAAAAGAAATTAGAGCAGAGACCATCGTAGAAGGGGCAAGAGAACATGAATGGATCAGGCTTCTGAAAAGCTACAGTCTATACATAGCATGAATGTACTAGTTGAAAGCAGAAAGCGAGAGGCCTCTGGTTGTTGCTTTTAAATGGGGTATATTTTGATCAGAACTTGGGGAAAAAGATTTTTGTTCTTGTTCTCTTAAAACTGCCAGAATCCTTCAGCCGTGCCGGCTGGAGGTCCCCAGGCGCTGTAGTCCACCAAAAAAAAATTTAAAAAAATTCTAAGTTCTGACTCACGCACTGTAGCTCTTGGTCAGTTGACTCCTGCAATTCAATTCTGGTGCAAGCGTCGCTCATGGAATCTTCCACGGTGGTGCAGACACTGCATGCAGGCATCTAAACACCTGAAGGATTCATTATTTCAAATAGTTGACCAGTGGGTACTATTAAGATAGGGCTCGGGGGCAGATGCCAAGCCCCCTGGACCATGGGTGTAGCAGATCCCAGGGCTCAGAAAGTCTCAAGTAGTGGGGACCATTCCACCATCTACCATCCCTTCAGGCTTCCCTTTCTCTCTGAGCCTCACTGCAGTCCTCACAGTATCTCGGAGAGAAAAGGATTTCCCCTGGAAGAGTATACTGTTGCAAGCTATCCCTGTTGTAATGCGAAGCTTAGGTCTTGAACAAGCAATTAAGAGCAACGAATTTTACAACGTGGTGGGTGGACAGAGTGACGGGGCAGGACTCAGGAGAGGTTTGCCTGGCTCTCCCAACAATAGTGTTTTCCTTCTTCTAATAAGGCACTAAAGTGTCGTGTCTGCATTGGACCCAAGGGTGGCCTATGCTCTGCCACCTCTTGAAGTGGGAAGCAATGTGCCAAGGTTTGGCCACATGACTTCCAGGATTGGGGGGGTGGGGGCTTTTCCATTCCCCTGCTGTTGAAAGAGACAGCAGTGGCAGCAACTGAAAGGCAGACCACGTACCACCACCACCCCATCCCCTTTAGTGTGGGACATTTTAGGAGAAGAATGAATCACTATCATCCCAGGACAAAGATGGGGAGGGCTATCAGGAGAACCCCTTCACGGATTGCTGCCTTGTTGTGGCGAAGGGGGTTGAGTAATTCAGAGAAGCTATGGGCTATGCCGTGCAGGGACACCCAAGACGGACAGGTCATAGTGGAGAGTTCTGACTAAACGCGATCCACCTGGAGCAGGAACTGGCAAGCCACCCCAGTATCTTTGCCAAGAAAACTCTATGGACAGAAACAAAAGACTAAAAGATATGACGCCGGAAGATGAGCCCCTCAGGTCGGAAGGCGTCCAACATGCTACTGAGGAAGAGCGGAGGACAAGGACAAATAGCTCCAGAGCTAATGAAGTGGTTGGGCCAAAGCCGAAAGGACGCTCAGCTGCGGACGCGCCTGGAGGTGAAAGGAAAGTCCGATGCTGCAAAGAAAAATACTGCATAGGAACCTGGAATGTAAGATCTATGAACCTTGGTAAGTTGGATGTGGTCAAACAGGAGATGGCAAGAATAAACATTGACATCCTGGGTGTCAGTGAACTAAAATGGACGGGAATGGGCGAATTCAATTCAGACGATTATCATATCTACTATTGTGGGCAAGAATCCCGTAGAAGAAATGGAGTAGCCCTCCTAGTCAACAAAAGAGTGGGAAAAGCTGTACTGGGATACAATCTCAAAAATGATAGAATGATTTCAATACGAATCCAAGGCAGACCTTTCAACATCACAGTAATCCAAGTTTATGCACCAACCACCTGATGCTGAAGAGGCTGACATTGACCAATTCTATGAAGACTTACAACACCTTGTAGAACTGACACCAAAGAAAGATGTTCTTGTCATTATAGGGGACTGGAATGCTAAAGTAGGGAGTCAAGAGATAAAAGGAACAACAGGTAAGTTTGGCCTTGGAGTTCAAAACGAAGCAGGGCAAAGGCTAATAGAGTTTTGTCAAGAGAACAAGCTGGTCATCACAAACACTCTTTTCCAACAACACAAGAGGCGACTCTACACATGGACATCACCAGATGGGCAATACCGAAATCAGATTGATTATGTTCTCTGCAGTCAAAGATGGAGAAGCTCTATACAGTCAGCAAAAACGAGACCTGGAGCTGATGGTGGCTCTGATCATCAGCTTCTTATAGGAAAACTCAAGCTTAAACTGAAGAAAGTAGGAAAAACCACTGGGCTAGTCAGGTGTAATCTAAACCAAATCCCTTATGAATACACAGTGGAAGTGAAGAACAGATTTAAGGAACTAGATTTGGTGGACAGAGTGCCTGAAGAACTATGGATGGAGGCTCGTAACAATGTACAGGAGGCAGCAACAAAAACCATCCCAAAGAAAAGGAAATGCAAGAAAGCAAAGTGGCTGTCCAGCGAGGCCTTACAAATAGCAGAGAAGAGAAGGGAAACCAAATGCAAGGGAGATAGGGAAAGTTACAGAAAATTGAATGCAGACTTCCAAAGAATAGCAAGGAGAGACAAGAGGGCCTTCTTAAATGAACAGTGCAAATAAATAGAGGAAAAGAATAGAAAGGGAAAAACCAGAGATCTGTTCAAGAAAATTGGAGATATTAAAGGAACATTTTGTGCAAAGATGGACATGATAAAGGACAAAAATGGTAGGGACCTCACAGAAGCAGAAGACATCAAGAAGAGGTGGCAAGAATACACAGAGGAACTATACCAGAAAGATCTGGATGTCCCGGACAACCCAGATAGTGTGGTTGCTGAGCTTGAGCCTCACATCCTGGAGAGTGAAGTCAAGTGGGCCTTAGAAAGCATGGCTAACAACAAGGCCAGTGGAGGTGATGGCATTCCAGTCGAACTATTTAAAATCTTAAAAGATGACGCTGTTAAGGTGCTACACTCAATATGCCAGCAAGTTTGGAAAACTCAGCAGTGGCCAGAGGATTGGAAAAGATCAGTCTACATCCCAATCCCAAAGAAGGGCAGCACCAAAGAATGCTCCAACTACCATACAATTGCACTCATTTCACACGCTAGCAAGGTTATGCTCAAAATCCTACAAGGTAGGCTTCCGCAGTATGTGGACCGAGAACTCCCAGAAGTACAAGCTGGATTTCGAAGGGGCAGAGGAACTAGAGACCAAATTGCTAACATGCACTGGATTATGGAGAAAGCCAGAGAGTTCCAGAAAAACGTCTACTTCTGCTTCATTGACTACGCAAAAGTCTTTGACTGTGTGGACCACAGTATGGCAAGTCCTTAAAGAAATGGGAGTGCCCGACCACCTTATCTATCTCCTGAGAAATCTATATGTGAGACAGGAAGCAACAGTTAGAACTGGATATGGAACAACTGATTGGTTCAAAATTGGGAAAGGAGTATGACAAGGCTGTATATTGTCTCCCTGCTTATTTAACTTATATTTAACTTATATGCAGAATACATCATGCGAAAGGCTGGACTGGAGGAATCCCAAACCGGAATTAAGATTGCCGGAAGAAATATCAACAACCTCAGATATGCAGATGATACCACTCTGATGGTAGAAAGTGAGGAGGAATTAAAGAACCTCTTAATGAGGGTGAAAGAGGAGAGCGCCAAAAATGGTCTGAAGCTCAACATTAGAAAAACTAAGATCATGACCACTGGTCCCATCACCTCCTGGCAAATAGGAGGGGAAGATATGGAGGCAGTGACAGATTTTACTTTCTTGGGCTCCATGATCACTGCAGATGGTGACAGCAGCCACAAAATTAAAAGACACCTGCTTCTTGGGAGGAAAGCGATGACAAACCTAGACAGCATCTTAAAAAGCAGAGACATCACCTTGCTGACAAAGGTCCGCATAGTCAAAGCTATGGTTTTTCCGGTGGAAAAAGAGCTGGACCATAAAGAGAGAGCTGGACCATAAAGAAGGCTGACCGCCGAAGAATTGATGCTTTTGAACTGTGGTGCTGGAGGAGACTCTTGAGAGTCCCCTGGACTGCAAAGAGAACAAACCTATCCATTCTGAAGGAAATCAACCCTGAGTGCTCACTGGAAGGACAGATCCTGAAGCCGAGGCTGCAATCCTTTGGCCATCTCATGAGAAGAGAAGACTCCCTGGAAAAGACCCTGATGTTGGGAAAGTGTGAAGGCAAGAGGAGAAGGGGACGACAGAGGACGAGATGGCTGGACAGTGTCATCGAAGCGACCAATATGAATTTGACCAAACTCCGGGAGGCGGTGGAGGACAGGAGGGCCTGGCGTGCTCTGGTCCATGGGGTCACGAAGAGTCGGACACGACTTAACGACTAAAGAACAAAAAATCAGGAGAAGGTTGCTTTGTTTTTGCCGTGTGCCATCCAGTCATTTCTGGTGACTCTGAGAATTCATGGCAAGAATCCTATTGGCTCTTGTGTGAGGTTTGTGTAAGTTCCTACAGCTAATTGTGGCTAATTGATGAGGTGCCAGGTGTATCTTAGTCGTGTGCCTGGTTATAAACGACTGTGCGTTCCAGATGAACCTCAGCAACTTGTCAATTATGCAAATGCAAGGTTATGCAAATGTTACGTGTATACCAATAGAAATCTAGCCCAGGACCTCCCATAAGTGCTATTGTTAACAAGCTCCTGCTCAGCTGCAGGAGGCCATTTACGCTGAAGGAAAGGACCCATGGTGGCCAAAGCCAGCAGTCTAGAGAGCAGCCCATTTGTTCAGTGGAGTCAAATCACAAAGGGGTAGGGGGGTATGACTGGGAAGACTGGGTTGCTGCTGGGAAGTGTACAAGCCCCTCAGCCTCCTTTTCTGGCAGCCAAAACTGGTGATGCCATGAGGTGGCGGCCAAGGCAATGCCTGGTACCCTTCGCTTTTGCTGCCACCGCCACCCCCACTCTCCTTTTCTTCAAAGTTGGCCACCTTCTCCAGTTCTCCTCCTCAGATTTTGTTGGCCGTGAGGATCTGAGCAGACCTAGAGGCAAAGAAGTAACTAGCAATTTTGGCACACAGGGAGCGGCCTCATCTTCCGCCCACCGAGCCCCGGTGCTTGGGCACCAGCTGCCCTGCAAACGGAGGAGGAGAATGTGGTGCCCTCCCAAATTCATCACCCCAGGCCTCCGCTGCCTGTGGCAACCGCCTCTCCTGGATTAATGGCAGGGTCAGCCCTGCTTGGACTACAACTCCCAGAATTCCTGAGTGCCGTGCTGTCTAGCTTACTCTGGGCATTGTAGTCCAAACACAATTAACATTGCCCCGTCTCTGGCTTTTTGGGAGCAAGTTACTGATCTCCATCTTTATAGACCACTGAGTCTCCGTCTGTTTACAAGAGGCTGATCTATCAGACACCATTCCCAGGGTCCTCCTTCTCTCACTTGGTGGCAGACTTAATTTTGTGGATGGCATAGGGGCTGGATTCTTTGGGGATCCAGATCTCCTCTCCCTCACCGTGGATCCTCTGGTCGGCGGCTCCCTCCAGGGCCGCCGTCAGCTCTGGTCCAAAGATGTTGTTTGAGTTATGGTAGGTGCAGGTGAGGTGGCGGAAAGAGGAATCGGAGGAGCTGTCGTCATGGTTCTCTTCATCCCGTTCGTCCTGCAACTTGGTTCTCTCCAGCTCCAAGCTCTCGCTCAGCTCGGTGGCTTTGAAGGTCTCCTTCAAGTCCCGCCAGAAGGCCATTTTGGGGGCAAAGAGGAGGAGGAGAAACAGCAGCCCTGCTGAAACCCCACACAGGAAATAAAAGCCCACTTTCTCAGGAACACCTGCAAAGAGGAAGGGTCACTGTCAGGAGATACACAGATGCACTAACACAGACCCACCACCCTCCCTTGCACTGGGTGGGACGGGAGAAAATGACCACCACCAAGGTCTGGCTCATTTGTTCTTCTCTCTCTAGCTAAGAAAAACCTTTCTGCCCCTTCCAATAAGCCTATGGAGGTTGCTGGTAGTTCCTCAGTTTGAATCACAGACAAGTAGCCAGTTCCTGAGAATCTTAGGATGCAATCAGACCACTCCAAAGGTACGCGCCTGATTGTACCAGAAAGGGTCCCTTTAATGGGAGATGCATCTCTTAAAGCAACTCTTCTATCTGTTGACGAATCACTCCAGCCTGGCCCCTAAAAGTGGAAGCCGTAAAGCTGGACCAAAAAGGTTCATCTTGGGCATGGGTTGGGGTCAGGCTGGAACACATTTCTCTGTGCATCGTGTGATCACCAGGGAATAGATTACATTGGACTGCTCCCACGTGATACCTTTGTTTTGTGGGAGGTGGACATTAAGCAAGTTTCTAGTCCTTAAGACTCCATGAAAAACTATAGGAGCAATGGCTCCCTAAATCTGTAATATGGGAGAGGAGAGGCAGACGCCCTATGTAGCTCTTTATCCTGCCTTGGAACTAGCAGAAGCTGAAGATATCCTGATACGATATGAAAATGCATACAAAATTAAGAAATGTTTCTCCTCACAATATTTAGTTTAATATATTTTTCAGCAGGACTGAATATTCAGCCCTGTTCTCTACTACCACTGACCCACAGACATATGGCTTCTCATCTGTTTTCCTTCCTGCACACAGAGAGAATTTCATTTTCCCACTTCGTGTGTGCGCGCGCGCACACCATGCATACATATTTTTCACCTCTGCCCTGGATGGTTTTTCAAGGGAAAGAATATGCTTGCTCAATATATTATAAAAACTGCACACTGTCAAGTTAATTCTGACATAGCAATCCTTTCCTAGGTAGAAAATATTCAGAAGTGGTTTACCATTCTCTTCTGGGAGTGCCCTGGGACTGTGCAGCTGGCCCAAGGCCACCCAGGCTGGCTCTTCTCCCAGGAGGCCCCGTGGGGAATCAAACTCCCAACCTCTGGCTCCACAGCCAGATAGCTAAACCACTGAGCTATCCAGCCAGCTCTTGCTGGATATAGTGGCCACTTACACATCACCAGAAGGAAGAGCTCTCTCACCACAGGAGAGGAGAGCAATTTGTAAATTTTGCATATGATACTTTATATGTTCAGACAAAAAATTATAAACAATTCTAGAATTTCAAAGGAATTAGAGCACATCTTATCCAAGGGGGAAATTGTTACCAGGTGGCTTTTGTTCATGTTGAATCTACTGTCCAGGTGCTCACTGTGGATGGGTAACTTCAAGGTCCCAGATCTCTCTCTCTCTCTCTCTCTCTCTCTCTCTCTCTCTCTCTCTCTCTCTCTCTCACACACACACACACACACACACACACACACACACACACACACACACACACACACACACACAATTCTGCTGGACAGCCCTTCCAATAGACACCACCATCCAAAAGGGGACTGCTTTCTGAAATTCTGTCAAACAGAGGACTACCTTTTGTAAAACAGGTTATGTTGCCACCCAAAACTTGGGTTGATTCAACCCTTGGGCCTCCTTTTTGAAGATCTACAGCAGCATCTCCTATCCTATGTCAAGCTACCATTGCCATCTTCCACCACGAGAAGTCAGGGTGGGGAGACACAGGAACTGCCGGAAAATACAACCGAAAGGCTGAAAGTTGGGCTGGGCTGCTCTTGAGTAGGGAAGGAAAGGGAAGAAGCATCCATCCTAAGGGCTAAAACAAATTAGATCCAAAACTCCATTTCTGGATTACATTTAAAAAACCAACTGTTGAGCATCTTCTGAAGGCTCTAATTTTGATTAGATCGGGATATGTAGGGGACAGCTCACCCACTTTGGGATGTAGCCTCATCTGTTCCCACAGATTTTGGAAGAGTTAGCTGTTGGACTACATCTCCCAGCATCCGTCACCCAGCGTGGCCACACTGGGAAGGGCTTCTGGGCGTCGTAGTCCGACACCAAAAAGGACCTTTTTCCAGGCTCTGGGATCTCAATGTGGTTGTCCAGAACCCCTTCAGCCCTTGGGCCCAAAGTGGTCCTTTTCCACTCAACTACAGGTAGAATCCTGTGGAATAGTCCTGTGGAAGACCGAAAGCACCTTCTACACAAGCATGTGAATGACACAAGGAACCCTGACCAGGTGGCCATCTTAGCGACAGGCCTCCCTCTCCCAGCACCCACCACTGTCTGTCTTGCACAGCCCGGGAAGTCACACGTACCCCAGATGTGGGCAAAAGTCTCCAGGGAGCTAGTAAATATCATCAGATTTTCTTGGAGCCTGGACTGCGTCGGCCCAGTGTACCAGCCACCTGCAGCAAACAAGGGGACAGCAGCGCCATCTTACTGACAAGGGTTCAAGAGTCAAAGTGTCCCTCTTTTCAGGGATTTTAAGGTGGATCGTTTAGGGATGGGAACACAGCTCGGAGGCAAGGCTAAAGGGGGTGGGTGGGTGGATGTACTCCAGCAAACGTCCTACTCTTCTTGAGCACATCAGTACCTCCTGCGTGATTCTCAGAGGTTCCCCCAGACTACTTTCCTGTTGGCACTCGGCCCCTGAGCCTGCTGTGGAGAGGGATGAACTGCCCTCTTTACCCTGTGTGTTGAAAGGACGTGTGTGGGAGGAGCTCATCAATTAATCTAGAATGTTGCCTACAAGGAAGGATAAAAACAGAGAATTAATTACCATGTGTGTAGTCGGAGATGGAGAACGGGTCTGCCTGCGAGTCACGACCCACCTCTTCCAGCAGTTGCCTTGGCACTAAAAAGGAGAGAAAGGTGGAGTTGCTGGTGACATGTAGGTGACAATCATCAAAGTCTTGCTGCTGTCTTCCATGGGGGTCACTGCCTGCTCTATGGTCACAGCATAAAGGCTGATATAAATACCACGATACAGCCACGGCCACCTCCACCTCCACCTCTTCCATGCAGGAAGCTGTTTATGGGCGGCGACCTGCCTCGTTGATCAGTTTGTGCTGTCAAATGGCTAATGCCTGTTGCAGTTGAATGGGAACCAGTAATTGTTAGCTCTCCTTTTTAAAAAAAAAAAAACTGAAAAGCACCTTGCGTCTACGTGGTGATCCGTTTCAGGAAGCTAGCTAGCGCTTGCCCAGAATTCTGTTTGCTTGGAAAGATAAGTGGAGACTTAGGATATTTCTGTGACAGCATAAATCAGTTTAATCTGGCTATGCAAGAAGGGTTCACAACATTAAGATATCTGGCTGCAGAGCCAGGGGTTGGGAGTTCGATTCCCCACTGGGCCTCCTGGACAGAGGCTGGACTCAATGATCCATCGGGTTATTATTAGTATTATTATTAGTTTTATTTGTATGCCACATTTCTCCCAACAAAGGGACCCAAGGCAGCTCGCAGCATTAAAATTCACACAATTAAAACACCATAAGTTAAATATTAAAAGACAAATTAAACAATATGTGATTTAAAATAAAATTAAAAGATTAAAAAATGGGTTCTTTCCCGTTCTGCAGTTCTAAGATGATGATGATTAATAGCCTAGGAGATTTTTTCACTATCAAATGGCAAAGAATGGATTTTGAAAGTTAGTTAGTTAGTTAGTTAGTTAGTTGTGCTTAGTTGTATTTAGTTAGAAATAGTTCTGCTTTTGAATGACAACTCTGAGAATGCCTTGACCAAAGTATCAATGCCATTTGGGGGATTCTGGGAATTGTAGTCCAAAAATGTAGCTTTACCAGGCTGTGAATCCCCAGTTCCATTAGATTTCCTGCAGAAAGAGCCAGTTCCCACACAGATGGGCATACACACACAGAGAGGTACCAATTTGATTCTCTTATTGAGCCCATTGATATCAGGCTGGAGGTTTTGATGGGAGATGTAGTCCAACACCTTCAGGGGGTCCCAAGAATGCCCCTGGATGCAAGCTACTAAGGAGCAGAAATACCAAATTCATTCAAAAATTGCTAATTCGTCAATTCGTATTCATACGAATCAATTAATTTTTAGTGATTTTTGATTCATTGATTTCTTTGGCTATAAAACAGTCCCCCAGGCACCTAGATACACCTAAATTGCAGGGAAGCTTCCGCTGACTCTTCTCTACAATTCCTCCATATTTGGTGAAGATGGGGTTTCAGATGTGCAAGCCATATACACACAAAGAAGGCCCCCCCAGGAATGTTTCCCCCCAAGGACCTAGAGACACCAAAATCACAGAGAAACTTCTATTGACTCTCTTCTAATATCCAAGTTTGGTGAAGATTGGGCTTCCCCAAGCCAGCTGCTAAAGGGCACTTTCCTGGGGAAAGTATCAGAAACCCAAACTTCAACAAACTTGCAGGGCTTGTAGAGGAGAATCAGGGGAAGCTTCCCTGAAAAATTGGTGTTTCTAGGA
The DNA here is from genome assembly GCA_037013535.1 of Intellagama lesueurii. Classification (NCBI taxonomy): domain Eukaryota; kingdom Metazoa; phylum Chordata; class Lepidosauria; order Squamata; family Agamidae; genus Intellagama; species Intellagama lesueurii. Next base: position 21,487,092 of record JBAJHW010000010.1, on the reverse strand, counting down.
GCTGGGGGGGGGGGGGGCATTTCATAGGGTTGTAAAGACAAAAATGAATTGACAAATTGATTCTTCGATTCATCAGAAAAAAATCATAAATTTGTAATTTGTGATTCGTCAACCGTGACAAATCACAAATAAAAATGAATCACCATTTTTCTGATTCGTGCCCATCTCTACTGAGGAGTAACAATGGGTTGGAGTAGCAAAGGCTATTGCTTTCATGCTTTAGAGGAGATTTCTGCCCACTATCAGTGGAAACAGGAGCAGCTTCTCTGATATAGCATGGATTTTCCTTTTTTTTTGTAGGCAGGTGGAAGCATTAACCCATCTATGTAGGCTTTTAGAGCAAGATTTTGCCCGTTCTCCTGGCCAGCGTGAGAGAGGATCCAAGGCTGACCTTTGATCAGCAAAGTCAACCCCTGTTGAGTAAACACAGTCTTGCATGCTTTTCCTCTCATGGTAGGTGTCTGTGGGGAGCCTGCTTGGTATCTGCCACTAAATTTGGAGGGTTTTTCAGAGTCCTTGAATCTGCCTCTTCCTGCCTGTTCTTTCCTTAGTTGGCTGCCCTTCCTCCCTCACATTTTTCTGCTCCCCAAAGATAAGATGTGTGGAGATGCAGGTCCAAACGCCAAAGAACGAAGAAAGCCATGAACTACAGCATCCAAGCTGATCGCTTGTCCTTTTTCAAGCAAGCAGGTGAGACTGGGTAGCTCTCTCCACACTTTTCTCTGCTTTAAGAGGAAATAACTAAATTCCAGATGCCTCCAACCACGTCCTCTATCCCCACCACCACCACACCAGCTTCTCCGTTCCCTCTGTAGGGCAGATAGAGCTCAAACGAATTATCTGAATTATTGGGCTCTCTTTGGGGTCTGGCTATGAGGACGGTCACAATCAATATCTGCTCTCCTCCCGCCCTGCCTCCTGTTCTTTTCTCAGTGCCAGCATTCAAGACAAACAAAAATCCCACTGGGCTCCAAGGCGACTCACCACAGGTGTAGGAAACTCTCAGTTGCTTCTTGACGCCAGGGAAGCAGGGATTGCCAAAAGTGGCTTTATTAGCCACAACAGTGCAGTTTTCCTTCCTGTGGCATCTCCGGGAGACTCTCCTCAAGGCATCGGGAGCTAGACATTCTATAATGCAGAAAGAAGCAGGGTCAGCCCCCCGTAAGGAGCAGGGTGGAAATGCCTGCAAGCAAATCTGGGCCTCCGTTTAGCGGTGAAGATATCAAACAGGCAGCAATTCTGCATTGTGTATTTCTTGGTGCCGGTTCATGGATGGCCTGTGAAATGGGACGAAGGGCGAACCTCGAAGAAGCATTAGGAGGTTGGATCTGCAATCTCGAAAGTGTTTTTTTTTTAAATCCATTTTGTTAAATTTTCAAGCTCAAAACTATCACCCAAGCAAACAAAAATAACAGAGACAAACATTTGAAAAGACAAGCACAAGAGGGCAACACAAACAAATACATGAGGAAAGGTCTTCAGCACATTTTCACCTGTGGTTTTCTAAACCCCTCGACAACCCTTAAATGTAACAACAATGGCACTATCACAGTGTGGTGATTTTTAAATTTATTTATTTGGATCACAGCTCCAAGGACTGTGGCCGTGCTGGCTGCCTGGGAGTATTTTGCAGCTGCAGGTTTTTTAGAATAAAATTTCCAAGCATTATGAAGATTCACGGGGCAAACCTTTGCATTCCCACGAGGGCCCCTGATCTTCCTTGAGGCCTGTCTAGCTTTTTGACCAGATATTTTAAAAAAGTGCTTCCTCTAAGGGGAATCCTCGGGGCTAAAGCATTGTGAGAGGGTGGCCAGGCATTTTTACTTTTTTTTTTTTGGCTAGCTCCCCACAATGCCCTGGGCCTGAGGATCCCCCTTCAGAGCCACGGATTTTTTGAATAGGTGGCTGAAAAGCAGCTGAGCTAAAGAGGAAGATGGGGAAGGAAGGACAACCCTGGGGCAGCTGCTCCCACTCTGCTTCAGTCATGGTGCAACCCCCATGTCTGTCATCACCCCTGCTGTGTTCATCGCCTCCTCTTCCTTCTCTGGGTAAGCACTCAAGGGGAATTGGGGAGACAGTCGACGACCCCTGTACAATTGGGGCGGGAGAGAGATGGAGACTTCTCTCCCTGGCTCCGTCAGCAGGAGAGCTTGCCACCACCCTTAGTTTTTCCATCATCGGTAACAGTTCTAAGTCCCCTTTTCCCAAACCGTGGCTGTCCAACTGGACTGGCCCAAACAGCAGGAACCACAAACAGCGGCAGGCAAGAAAAAGAGGCCAAATGTTTGAAAAGGACAGCGGGCAAACCAGAAAAAGGCAGTGGTGGTTCAAGCCCCAGCATCCCTTCAGATGGGGAACACCAGTCCCTCTCCCCCTCCTTCATACCTATGTTGGGTTCTGTCCCGTTCACAGGACTGCACTCCGGCTTCCCCCTCAAAGGTCTCCCATAGATTGCAGAGTAAATAGCAAGGACAGACTTGTTTCGACACTGCAGCCTGAGTTTCTCATTCTCGCACACAGTCTTGAGGCGGTGGTTGGCTGGGAATGAACACAAGTCAGGTCAACTCACTCAAGTTTTCTAGCCATTTGCAGTCCCCCGACCACCAACCCAGGTTAGGTTCCACTTCTGTAACGCATCTCTGAGTCAACTTTTGAAGCAAACTCTCCCAAGGCAGCATACAATAATGGTGAAAGTCACAACAAATAATGTTTGTTTGTTGATTGATTGATTTGATTTGATTGATTGATTGATTGGTTGATTGATTGATTAGTTACCTCATCTTTCTCCTTAAAGAGAACAGCTTAAATCATAAAAATATAATTTTTAAAGCTAACAACCGTTAAGTATAAACATATCAAGCAAATACCACACTAAAAAACAAAAGTAACACCAAAAAGACATTCAAAGCAGTAAGACACAACAATCCATTTTGTGGCAGACAGCCAGTGACTAAGGAACAATTACAAGAAGACAAGCAATTAAAGCCAGATAGTTCCATATACACAATGGCTGTACGAAGTGTCATAGTTATAATAATAATAATTAGGTGCCATCAAGTCAATTCTGACTTAGGGTGACCCTCTTCAGTGTTTTCTAGGTACAGAGAACTCAGAAGTGGTTTACTGTTTCCTTCCTCTAAGGATGCTCTGGGACTATACAGCTTGCCCAAGGCCACACAGGCTGGCTCTTCTGTGATGCACAGTGGAGAATTAGCTATCCAGCCAGCACATCCTAGTTATAGGCATGTGAAATAGAGAGGTCATTGGGTCCCATTTTAGGGCCTGCAAGAATGGGGCTTGGGAAACCTGAATTATATAATTTCACAAGCAGGGAGCCACTAGGTAGAAAGCCCTGTTCCTCCAGTCTACCAGCCCACTTGCTTTCTGCAGACTGGCACACAAGGAGACAGAGCGTGAAATGTTACTTTCAAGGATGACAGCTTGCAGGCTGGCCAGGTAATTCTGGAGGAGGTCATCCCCCAAAGTAACTTTTTCAAGCTCTCCAAGTAGGGCATCAGCAGGACTATCAGCAACAGCTCCTGGCAGTCAGGAATTAGAGTCTTATTAACACCTTGAGCTCACTCACCTGGCCTGCATTTGTATGAAACCACCAGGTACTTGTGCGTCCCTGGACATGGATCAGGCCCAAACACCCGGCTGTGGACAGAGAAATGACACCATCGCTGATCCTGACACTCGTCCACCATTTTCTGCAGGAGGAGAACAGGCTTTCAGTTCAAGCAGACTTAGATCCTCTATCTGGTGCTTAGGTAGACTATAATCAGAATGTTTAATAATGTCTACTCTTTAAAGGGGAAGGGGCCGGATGTTGTAGAATTTAGAATTTTTGGTTAAATTCCTCTAGCTGTGAAGTGCAGGAATTCACAGAGCAGAAAAGCTTCAGTTTCCCTAGATTAGTCCACCCCTCCTTTCTCACTAACTGGCACTTACAGTCTCAATAACTCACTCTGAGTAACTAGTAGAAGAAAGAATAAAATGTTTCATTACTTACAATCAAACATATCAAACAGCAAACTGACAAACATGACCGCTTTCAACAACAGACGTCAACAGACTAACTCCCAGCAGACAACACGGGGGGGGGGGGCAGGGGAAAGCACTGAACACAGAGGAGGAGCTCTCTTTGATTTGAGAGGCAGGAAAGAAATTATTGGTTCGATTGACAGTCATCCTAGCTCAGAAAGATCCTTTCCAGCCAAACCTATGAGAGGCAGCATACGAGACTGCAAAAACTCCCAACAGCTGAAAGTTTAGGAGATATGCGTCCACTCTGTAGAACAGTGTGGTCAACAGGTTGGTGAGAACCTAGTACTAGACACAGAGCTTGGAAATGTTATTTTTTGGGACTACAGTTCCCAGAACCCCCCAGCCAGCTATGCGTTGAGTGACTTGCAGGGATTTGCAAGAGTTTCTGCTATTCTTTAACAAGAAAGCCATCAGAATTCTCCCTCTCTCTGACACACACATGCATACGCCACTGAAATAAAGAAAAGTTTTGGAAAATTAGGAATAGATTTTGTGTGTGTGTGTGTGTAAAAAGGCCAAGAGTTCTGTTCTACTAAATACAAGTCCCTGATCTTGAGATAAGCTGGAGCCTTACCCTTCCTTAATTCCAAGTGTCTGTCTGCCCCCCTGAGCCAGTAGACGAACACTGGCCTCGGGGCCAGTGGATCGCACAGATGTCGTGGAGAAAAAACAACCACAGAAAAGTGAGGAACCCACAAACCTAATGGGCCTTAGGAACCCAAGCAAGGCCATTTCAAGCCTCTCAGGATGCAAAATGCCTTGCAGGAAACGGTAGATGTGAGGGCAACTGCACAAGCTGTGTTTATTGCCCCTGCAGCTGGCCGCTGTGTGCCCAGTTATGCACAACCCATCACACAATCTATTGCACCATCAGGGAGAACTGGGCATGCAATGGAGAATACCTTCCACCACTTGTGCAGTTAGTACCCAGTGTGGTGCAGTGGACAGAGTGACTGATTAGAACTCTAGAGACCAGGGTTCAAATCCTCAGGCTTCCTAAATCCTACTTAATCACTCTATCCATTATGCCACCCTGGTCACATTGATACTGATAGGGGAGTCCTTTAAGTTTAAAACCAGTGCCCAAGTGCATCTCTTCAGCTAGAGACTAGGTGAAGCCGTGTGTCTTCCAAAGGCCATTGGGTCGCTCCCTTCATTTCCTTGGCCCACTACGCCTGGGGTCGCAGTGGGCAAAGGACATGGCCGTTCACAAGGGAGGGCGTTTACCACCAGCAGCATTTATTTATTTTGCCATCCAGCTTTTTCTGTCCAAATAGACATTTGAACAGTTCTAAGGCAAGATACACAAATGTTCTATGGCCTGTAACTGATCCCAATGTGAAAAATAAAATGAACAAATCAAGTTCTTCTTGAACTCTCAACCCTGATCAAGGGTCACCGTTTCTCCCCCATCCCATCAAAGATGCTCCACGGTGATGCTCCCTAAAATAGTCACCAGTGTTTCAAAGATGAAGGCAGTGGTTCTACAACATGTAAAACTTTTTTTTTTCTGGAAAATCCTGATAAATTGTTGATGTTATAATGGTGATGGCAGTGCCAACCAAAAAATAATACCCAGCACAGTCTTAACTACTGCGTTCCACCTCCTACACTTTTTCTTTCTAATCTCCCTCGTCCCTTTAGTGTCTCTTGTGTTCTATATTAATGCCACCAAGTTCTGAGTTCTGAAGATGTTCCTCCCACTCTTTGTACATATTTAAATGTCATTGAATGTGAGGTTAAGGCTCAAAGCACACATCCAGATAAAACACACAGGTGTGTTGTAGCAAGACATGCTGTGTGCGTGCAGGATGGTGAAAGATCCGGAAACCCACCCTGTAAGGAACAGATGAAGGAGCTGGATATGTTTGGCCTGGAGAAAAGAAGACTGAGGAGTGACGTGGAAGCCATTTTCAAATATATGAATTGCTGTCACCTTGTTTTCCATAGTCCAGAGGGCAGGACAAGTAATGAATTCAGATTACAAGACAGGTTTTCATCAGAATGTTAGAAGGAATTTTTTTGATTGTAAGGGCAGTGGAATAGATTAGGGTGACCTCTCCTTCACTGGGGGATTTCAAACAGAGGGTGATCTTCTGCTTCAGCCGAGTGTTGGTTCAGTTATCCGTGGGGTTCCTTCCAGCTCTGCAAGTCTGTGTTTATGCTCCTAAATGACATTGCTTTGATCCTCCTTAGAAGAAAAATCGTGCAGACACCCTGGGCAAAGTGTGGTCCTCCAGATGTGTTAGGCCCATCATCCTCAGCCAGAAAATTAGCCCAGAAGAACAGAGTCTGAGGTTCATACAGTCCCCAACTTCTAGAATAAATGCAAGTTCTTGTTTATCTCAGTGGTTCCAAGTCTTGGCTATCCAGCAATTCCCAGGAGCCTTCACCACCAGCTGTGCTGGTCGGGATTTCTGGGAGTTGCAGTCCAAGAACATCTGGGGGCCCAAGGTTGGGAGCCACTGGTTTATCTAGACTTGATAAAACTATGATTAACATTAACATCAGTTTGTTTAAAAGGAAACACTTTCAAAGCAGGGTTCTCATGCTAGTTGGTTCCATTAGTTTAGCCAACATCAGTTGGTTCAGTTGTAAAGCGAGATCCAGTGTGGTTTAGTGGACAGGGTATCAAACTGGGATTCAGAAGACTTGGATTTAAAAATGCACATGGCCATGGAATCTCACTGAAGATAAAGATAAAGGCAAAGATGAACAACTCCCCAAACCTCTCTCAGGGAGAGAACTTGTTAGGATCACCATAGGTTGGAAGTCAATAGGTAGCACATAGTGACAACTGCAGCGCCTCCACCCAACATCCTGAACCAGAGGTTGGAAAAGTTACTTTCTGGACGACAGCTTCCAGAATTCATTTCTTAGGTGGAGAGATTCTAAGAATTTGACTCCCCCGAAGTCATTGCCACAAGTTCTGCCCTGTACTTCATGAGAGGCTTCTTACCTGATGCGCTGTGGCAGACATACAATTCGTGCTCTCCGAGGAGACGTCTCCTGAGGTGGGGCAGAGATTTTGACTGGGCACCCGACGCCCATAGAATGCGGAGAGAACCGCAACAGTGGTCTTCTGGGGGCAGAGGATCGTCAGCTGCTCCCCATCACAAGCGTGGGCCGTGTGGTTCTTCAAGACCTTTTGTAAGTAACCTGAGGAGCAGGGAGGAGAATATGAAGAGATTTCAGGAATTTGAGCAGACCATTGTGCTAAGGATTAGAAACGTAACCAAATCCAAAACAGGACAACAGTGATATACAACAGTAACAACAGTTGTGCTTATATAAGCACACACACTTGTACTGAGCATGGTATATGGTATGAAAGTTCTTGTTTATCTCAGTGGTTCCAAGTCTTGGCTATCCAGAAATTCCCAGGAACCTTCACCACCAGCTGTGCTTTACTGATCAGGCTTAACTGATGGAGGATTCCAGCCAGATAATATTTGATCTTATTTATTGCTATCTGTCTAGTTGTCTTCATGTTCCTTCCCTTCCTGGAATTCATTTTGTGTTTTGGAATATCTTGTGCTACCAGTATCAAGAATCTGGTGCATCCTGGGTGTGCCTGGAGACTTTTTATGGTGCAGGAGAACTTTATATCTTCCCAAGAAGTCCTAAGTAGGAAGAAAAGCCCCCAGGCTAATAGCAGAAGCACACTGGATCCCTGCAAGTTCCTGATCTGTTCTAGCAGAGTTTCATCTTGAATGGTGCCACCAGTAGAGGAGTTTGATGTATCATATAACCTAAAGCACAGTCTCCTATTGAGTTTCTGCGGAGCAGAGGGTCTTATTGCTGTAATAACTGCACCACTTGTGCAGATGTTCTTGTTGGCAAGCAGAGGGTGGGGTTTCTTTATGAACATCCCTGCTTGCACAGTGGCAACAGCTGCAGGAACTGCGTGGCCCCATTTAATGTTACTGATGGGGCTATCCACTCAGTGGAAACCAGTACTGTCCAATATCATTACACTTAACAATATCCACAATTGAGAAAAGGAGTATGGCAGCCAGAGGCTGCTTCGGCTAATACGCAACTTGATAATCAAGAGAGGAGCTGAGAAAGCTTAGCAATTATCATTGTGGGGAGGTAGTACTTTTTAAATCACAGCTGCCTTTCTCTCTGGAGATTGAGCTTCAGAGCATTGCAGTCCAGGGAGCAGCTTGAATTCTGGCACACTTTGTGTGGTCTAAAACCCTTAAATCTGATGTGCTGCAGCGGTTAAACTGCACTATAGCAATCAAGACTCTGCTCATCATGACCTGATTTTGGTCTTGGTGGGCTCAGGTAGGGTTTGAGATTGATTCAGCCTTCCATCCTTCCAAGGTCAATAAACTGAATACCCAGCTTGCTCTCTCTCTCTCTCTCTCTCTCTCTCTCTCTCTCTCTCTCTCTCTCTGTGTGTGTGTGTGTGTGTGTGTGTGTGTGTGTGTGTGTGTAGCCTGCATAATTAAATTATAAACCACCCAGAGTGTGCTTTAAGCACTATGGGACGGCATATAAGCAGCACATTTTGCTTTGCTTTTGGTTTTGACAATAAGGAGCTTGGAGCAGGAAAACATGGACATGAAAATTAAGAGAATCTGATTTCCTTCAAAGATCCACATCAGCTCTGCATTAGTTTTGTTCTTAAAATAATAACAACAAAATCATCCCGAACTTTTAGAGGTGTGGAGCCATGGGTGAAAATGAACACACAACGAAAGATCCTGAGCTGCCATTCCTGCCTTAGCGAGTTTGCTTTGCCTCTTTGTGCAAAACAGAAAGATCAACGCTCTTGGCTGGACAGTTTGTGGAAGTCCTTTCCCATCCTTGGCCACCACTTTGTCCAGAGACAGCGGTTGCAACAAGACAAGATCTGGTGAAAGACACCTTCCTCCTCCCTGTTTGGGTTCATCTTCCCCACTCACCTGAAAACTCCGGAGCTGCCTCCAGGAAAGCTGAAAAGCATAAGAAGCCCAGAGTTATCCGGACAATCTGAAGCCAACTCATCCACCGAGATCCAGGCATTGCATCTTACGCTTAATCCTAATATTTCTGTTAGTATTTTGGTTCCAGTCCTGTTCTAACTCCAGCTCGGTTGCTAATTTTCCTCCCTTTCTGCTGCTGGAACTCAAATGCTCCTATTGTTCATTAACAATGAGTTGGTTCTTTGCACTGCCAGCACGTAGAGGGGAAGAGAGGGTGTGCATGCGTGTGCGGTTAGTTAACCAAAGAAGGACCAACAACTCCACTTGGTGCTGACCTTAGACTTCTTCATGCCTGGACTTAACAATATCAAAACAATTCCCACCCACCTAGGAAAGTGGGACTGCTTATGGAATCTTCCACCTGGAGTGAATCAGTGTGTTGGTGACGAAATTGCATTTTGGATGGGAGATGCAACATCTCTTTATGTGGACCGAATGGGGCACAGCACTGGGAAAAGTGGGTTGTTGGTTTTTTCTACTGGAACTTCCAGATGCCTTTAGCTAGCATGAACATACGCCATAGTTGCTGGAGGATTCTGGGAGATGTAGTTCAAAAATCTTTTCTGAACTACAGCTCCCAGAATCTTCTGGCCAGCATGGGAAAATAGCTGTGCTGACCAGGGGGCTTTGACAGTTGTTACTATTGGGGGTTTTGCAACCTTGCATGCTGCCTTGTGTAGGTTTGACTAGGAGGGACCTTTCTGGGGTGGGGTGACTGTCTATCTATCCAGCACTAACCAATTGTTCCTTCCCCAACTTTGAATTCAAAGAGAGACCCGCCTCTTTGCTCTGCGTCTTTTTTCTCTTTTATTCTGTCTGCTGAAGTACTCATCAGTCTGTTGAAGTCTGTCGTTGAAAGCAGCCATGTTTGTCAGTTTGCTGTTTGATCTGTTCAACTGTAAGTAATGAAAATTTTTAATTTTTTCTCTTACAAATGTCTCAGAGCAAGTTATTAAGATTGTAAGTACCACCTAAGAAGAAAAAAGGGTAGACTACTCTAGGGAACTTGAAGTCATTCTACTTAGTGAATCCCTGCCGTTCTGCTGCGCAGATAGAGGAATTTAACCAAAAATTCAAAACTCTACAACAGTAGCCTGCTGTTTGCCACCATGGATGTAGAACTTATTTGTAAGGGAATAAAAACCACCAAAAAATCTCCAGTGTTCTCTTGTCCACAGGAAACAAAACAGAGGTCTGACTACCCCTGAACTTCTAACCAACTGGAAAGGGCCCAATAATATCCTTATAGAACATCTTAGTCAATCAGATTCATTACTTAAGGTAGTAAACTGTTCTTTGTATGTAGCAGGTTGTCACCAACTTTTTCCTGATATAGAGTATTCACACTTCAAGAGGACTCCTTGCAGACTTTTCATAGATCTGACAGACGACAGACAGAAGTGTAACCTGTGCAGAGGGTCCCCACGTGTGTCAGTGAAGCCTCACCGATTACAATATTACACTATTACATTTTGAACAGCTGTCTAGCACATAGCTGTGAAAAGCACAGCCCCCATGCCCGGATCTAGGGTAACTCATAAATTACCTGCCTCACAAAATGTACTAGGTCCAATTATTGGAATTTCTGGCTAAGTCTGGAAAGGGTCCTTGCTTGAAATGCTGCAGAGTTACTGCCAGTTGGCATAGAAACCCCACTGAGCTAGACATATCAGCCATCTGGTTCTGTTTAAGGCAGCTTCTTGTGAGTCTAGGCTCTTCCTGTTTCGAGTAAGGGCCATAGTTCAAGGGAGGGCTGAACACATGCTTTCCATGCAGAAGGTTGGGACTTGATCGATAGTGCCTTGAAGCGGGACTTGGAAAAAAATGTACTTGAAATTGAAGAGGGTCCCTGCCAGCCAAGAAACACAAGACAATACCCAAGCAAGATGAATCAATTATAATCTGTTAATATAGAACCAACTCCTGCGTTATTTTTAAAAGGAGGCAGTTTCCGATGAGCCTTTTCTTAACCTGGCTTTCTCCAGATGTCTAGGACTGTAACCCCAAATGTACGACTATAAACCATTCCCAGCCAGCATGGTGGGAGTTATAACCCAGTGCATTTGGAGGGCATGAGGCTGGAGAAGCCTCTTCCAGATCACGGGTTCTCCATCTTCCTTCACTTGCCTACCCCTTGGCATCCCATGCCCACAAATTGTACCATTCCTATTAGCAAAATGTTTGTAACGAATATGGCTGCTGTTATTTCAAATGTGCATGTTGTAACTGTAAATAAATAGCCCAATAATGGGGTTAAAAAGCAATGGGATAATAAGGTGAACAGACTGTGATTATATATTTGCATTAAAAACTTGAGAGATACATTGAATTCAAGTAAATACATCAGAGAAGACCCAGAACTTGGTCACTGGATGCTTCTGAGTCTGAGTCTTTGGTACCAAGTCCCAAGTCCGTCTTAAAAGTAAGCATTTTTCCCCAGAAAAAAGAGAGGGGTGGGTTCCAACTCATGAGTTTAATCCAAGTCATTGAAAAAAAAAACCAAATCAGGTCCGAGTTGAGTGATCAATGCGACTTAAGTCTGACTTGATAGCAAGTCCCACGAGTTGAGTCCCCAGCCTTGTTTGGGGAGAGATTCCCCACCATTTGCCAAAATAACAGAGAGAGGGAACTGGGCTTTTCTGAAGGTTAACTAACAAAGAATACCCACTCTGCCACTCGTCATAACGTTCAATTAATCTGACAACTACTGTTGACATATGTCTCTCCGTTATTCAAAAATATTTTTGCACACCCCTAAATGTCCTCGTTCATACCCCAAGTTGCAAATCCCTGTTCTAGAGCCATCCGCCTAACCAGAGCCTGAAAGGATTCTGCTGTTGATAGCATCTCCCAGACAACATAGCCAAGAGTTTCTGGGAACTGTAGTTGAAAAGCAGAACTTTTCACAAGCGGCACTTCTGGCTAGCAAACTTTGAAAGACAAAACTAAATGCGCTTGACTGAATGTACTGCATTCTTATTATTTGCCACTGTTCACAGAATCTGTTGATTAGAAAATCTGAGGTCAGCAAGGACAAAAACGACAAGACAAAAGTGTCTCAGAGGGAGAACTAAGACAACTCTTTAAACAGAACTGTGAAAGGCAGCTATTATGGCCAGCAGAACACAATCTGCAGACTTACACATTGCCTGTTTTTCTTCTTGAGGGCTTGTTCTAAAGCGAAGCAGGAGGGTTTCCACCCATGTTTGCTTGATTCAATTTTATAGGTAGGAAAACATCGCTCCTTCAAATCAAGGAGAAATAACATGTTGCATTCATTTCAGAGAAGGTGTAAAAAAAATGTAATCTTTTGAGTTTAGTAAACTGACAAGTGAGACCTGGAAGAAAATGTTCTAGCATGGTTTTTTGGTTTGGCATTCTACTTCTTGCGTGAAAGTCAGCATTCTGTGCCCTTTCACCCTGCCCAAGTCTTCACTTGAGTCCTCACAAGACTTCACTTTGGAAGTCTCTAGCTTCTTTCCCCTCTCTTTTTTTTTAATTTCTGCAAAACATTGGGGTTCTCCCAAGTCCCCCTTTCCCCCTACACCACTGTGCTGTACTGTTCTGCCTAGATAAAAGAATAATGGAATCATACAATAATTGAATTGGAAGGGCTTTAAGGCCATCGGGTCCAACCCCCTGCTGAATACAAGAATCCAGATCAAACTAGATCTGACAGATGGTTGCCTAACTTTCTCTTGAATACCTCCAGTGTTGGAACAGGCACCACCTCCTGAGGTAATTGGTTCCATTGCCATACTACTCTAATAGTTAAGAAGTTTTTCCTGATATTCGACTGAAATCTGGCTGCCTGTAACTTGAGCCCATTTTTATGTGTCCTGCACTTTGGGGTGATCAAGAACAGATCCTGCCCCTCCTCTGTATGACAATCATTCAAGTATTTGAAAAGTACTATCATATCTCCCCTCAGTCTTCTTTTCTCAAGGCTAAGCATGCCCAGTTCTTTCAGTCTTTCCTCATAAGGCTTGGTTTCCCGTTCCGTGATCAACCTTGGTGCCCTCCTCTAAACTTGTTCCAGTTAGTTCATCCAAGTCATTAATAAAATGTTGAAGACCACCACACCTAAGACTGAGCCTTGTGGTACCTCACTTGTTACCTCCTCCCAGTTTGAGGAGCCATTGATAAACGCTCTCTGAGTATAATTCTGTAACTAACTGCATATCCACCTGATAGTTGCTCTACTCAGCCCACACCTAGTTAGTTTGCTAATCACGGAGCACGTTGTGAAAAGCTTTGCTGAAGTCAAGGTATATTATGTCTACAGCATTCCCACATCTATGAGAGAGATTACTTGATCAAAAAATGGGATAAAATTAGTCTGGCAGGACTTGCTCTTGACAAATCCATGTTGGCTTCTGGTTGTTACTTCATGGTTTTCAAAGTGCCCACTTTATAATCTGCTCCAGAGTTTTCCCTGGGATTGATGTCAGGCTGACTGGTCTGTAATTCCCAGATTCCTCCGTTTTGCCTCTTTTCAGGATAGGGACAATGTTAGACCTCCTCCCATCATCTGACCCTTTACCCATCCTCTATGATTTCAAGAAAACAACAGACAGTGATTCTGAGAGTTCTTCAGTCAGTTCCTTGAATACTCTTGGATGCAGCTCATCGGGCCCTGGAGATTTGAATTCATTCAAAGTAACGAGGTATTCCTTTGACTAGTTGTTTATCAATCTCGAGCTGTAATCCTGTCCTCTCAACTTGGACTTCCCGTTTGCCTGGAGAGTCATAGACTGCCTTTTCAGGGGGGCAATGGGGCTAAAATAAGAACTGAGCTATCTTTTCTTGGTCATCTCTTACCAAAACCTGGAGACTGCTTTTTTTCATACTATAGAGAAAGGGAACCTATTTCAGCCTAAGAGTCAAATTCAATTTCAGAAGAGGCCTTGGGGTTATATTCCCTTGGCAGGTGAGGCCAGGGGCAAAACCGGAGGAGCAGAAAATACCATCGCACTTTATCTTAAAGTGCTTTCTCCCATAGGAGAAGCTGCCGGATGAACTACAACGGAATCAAGGAAACCATAGGAGAAGCATTTCAACATTTTTCAATGGGGATAAAAAAAAATGCAGGAAAATACTTCCAAAAGACGGTGTCATAAAGAGAAGTGTGTGGCTACCCAAAAAACCCCAAAAGGTCAGATTCATCTCCTAGGTTTGAGGCTGCCCCAAGTATCTGGTCTATGGGATAGACTGGGAGGAACATCCTTACCTGTCCCCATTGGCAACGAAGTTAACAGAGATATATTAAATAAACAACTTGTCAAACCACTATCGTAAGGGATACTTCCCAGCTTGCTTCCTGTGATAGAAACTCTAACAATAAGAATTATACACTGTCAAGTTGATTCCGACTCTTTTCTAGGTAGATGTTCAGAAGTGGTTTCCCATTCCCTTCTTCTGGGAGCATCCTGGGACTGTGCAGCTGGCCCAAGGCTACATGGGCTAGCATTTCTCCTGGGAGGCACCATGGGGACTTGAACTCCCAACCTCTGGGTCCTCACACAACTGACTGAATTATCCAGCCAGCCAGATAGAAACTCTAGCAGCTGTCGGATTACAGTGGGAGGGCAGACCAACCTATTCTGGGATACTTCTTAGAGAGTCGGGACACCATCTGGGCTCTTTGATAAAGGAGGGAAGAGGGTGGTGTGTGACCCGCTGATAACCCAACGCTGCTGACTCATGGCATGCAGCAGGTCGATCAGCACACCTCGACGCCACTGCTGGCTTCCACTTCTGGAGGAAGGAAGGGAAAGGAAACTGACAGGGCAGCTCACAGTGGTGTGACGCTCAGCCTCACAGCGGGATGCCTCTTCTTCACTAGAGAGCAGCTGCCAGACAAACCACCACTGACTCAAGCGCTGGACTCCCAATCGGCTTCATTAACGGGACTAGTTGAGACGTGGCCTTCATCAGCCACAGACGTCCTGGAGGATGGCAACTCGGCTCTATAACCCCCGGAAGGAACCGGAGATCGAGCTGTTTGTCAAGGTGGGGGTCACTTTGTACAACAGGGCAAATGTCTAGGGCCCTGTTCAGCCGAAAGAGCAGGAGGAGGGCTCCACAAATGCATCAGGGCTGGCTGCCCACATTTGGAAGTTGCATTTGAAAAGTGCAGGAAAGGGGATAAAACCTGGGCATTAATATACCGTGCTAGTACTCATGGAGTACATAATATACTACAGCCTACCAAAGCTTTGATGAAATGCTTGGGTGTGGTCATTGTCAGACATTGTGCAAGATTTTGGCGTTGCTTGGGTTTTATCAACCCTACAGTGGTAGAGCAGATTGTCTGTGAGCATTCAAGTCTGTTGAGTGGACACATAGGGAATGGGCAGGGAAGTGGGTCAGATTTCAGTGTGTCCCTCTCTGAAGTGTGGATCCCACAGAACTCACTTGCTTCTTGGTGTTCTAGCAGCTTGGAATCGCTCTGTGGTTAGATGGAGGGCTCTTGTTAAACATTTATTGTGGTTGTCACATGTTAGTTATCACGGCTGTCACTGTGATAGGGACATCACAGAAAACATGGATGTTTTTGCAAGATAAGAGATGCACGGTGCTCATTTTCCTTCTATTTTACTTTTCAAGATACATTTCAGCCTCAGTCTGCTCCAGTGATGGGAATTCTGTGTCCTGCCAGATGTAGCTGGACTAAAACTCCCATCATACTGCATCACTGGCTTTATTTTCTGGGGCTGATGGTTATTGTAGCTCAACAACATCTAAGGGGCTGCTGGTGTCCCACCTCTGCTGTAATTGTAATTATAGGTTGTAGGGACTGAGACCTGCCATTAAATATTTCAATGTATCCGCATCTCTTAGCACAAGGTTTCTGTTCATTGTTCCAGCGATGCCCCCTGAGAGCTTAGAAAAGTTACTTATTTGGATTTTAACTCTTAGAATCACCCAGCCAGCATAGATAGAGGTCAAACTGGCTGTTAGTTTGTGGAAGCAATAGCCCCAAAAAGTAATTTTTCCAAGTTATTTCCCCTCTCTAGGATACTGCTGTGACAATCAGCTGTCTTTCAGCAATCAACAAATTCCTTCTTCTAATGATAGAAGGTCTGAGTGCAGTGTATCGTCTGACCCTAAATCAGCCTTTTCTATGGTTAGTGCTTGGAGTGGGGGGGACTGTCAGAGGTCACCATGTGTACCCCTGTGAGTTTGTGATGGAAGAACGGTAGGCTATTAAATAAATAAAGGCAGTCTTTGAATGTAGATTAATCCCAATAGCCAGGAGCAGGTTGTTCTACCTTGATACAGATAGATCACTTTTTTGGATGACAGAATATTCTAGCCAGTATGGCCACTAGCCCTGGTGGGTGCAGGATTGTGGGACTTAGGGTGCAACCATGTACATTTTCCAAACTCTGAGCCCAATTCATTGCATGGCAGTGATGATGCAGGAGGAGGAGGAGAAAGAAGGAAAAGGACATACAACAAGCAAAAAAGACCTTTCTCTTCGGACAAGCTTTCCCTTAGTGACTGGCTACCTGAGTGGGGTTTTTAAATGACTGCTTTGAATGTGTTTTGGTGTTGCGTATGTTTGTTGTATGGCATTGGTTTGATCCTTTTTAGTATTTGTATACTCCCTGTCGTCAGCTTTGCATGCTGTCTTTTAATGACGTAAGCTTGGGTCTTTTTAAAGGAGAGAGATGGGATAAAAATATTTTAAATACGTAAATAAAATAAATATCTCCAAAAAGACAGTAAAGTCTGGGAATGAACAATGTTCTTTTAACTCAGTTCTTTTAGTAAAACTTTATTTGTGGTGTTCAAGCTGCGTGGTGCTGAGTTCAATATCTGAGGGCTGGCCAAGTAAACGGTGTTTATAAGGGGCTGAATAAAAGGTCAAACACACATACATAGGTGCAGATAAAGATTGGTGGCAGCAAAAGAGAGGGGTAAATAAGATAATTTATGAAAATATGTTTATTCCTGGGGTGATTGAGAGAGACCATTACCTAAATAGTCAAGTGACAAGACAGAGGGAGCTGTGACATCGGTATCAGAGGGAAGGGTGTGGCAGGGTGATATTTGTCTCTTCTCATTCATGTGTGCAGAAATCCTGGGCACAGCTCTGGTTTTCCCATTGCATTTCCTTATTTTTATGGAGAGAGAATGCTTATTTAAACCACCATCTCCCAGTACAAATCACCATAGTTACCACAACAAAACAAACAGTTATATTTTCCAAGTCCTGCCTAATCTGTCACAGTCAGAAGGCAGATGGAAAATGACTGGGGCAAAGTGATTTACCGGAGATCCAGCAAGAGTTTCAGACTTCTTGGTTTTTATTGATAGAAACAGCAAAGAAGAATTTTTCTTATCTGAACCGGGCCTTTAAATTCATTGATGTACAGGAAATGGGGTGTAGATGCTGGCCAGAATCCCATAGGTATTTTACGTTTGTGTAAGTGAGACTGTTCAAGTCGTGGCATCTAACTGCTGTTAATTAACAACGTGCTGGTTTCGTTTACTGATCACGCACCTGGTGGTATGAGAGACCTAGAAATAGGAACACAACCAGCATTTCATTAATTGGTGGCCATTTGTTACCACAACTTCATCATCTTAGAACTGCAGAGCTGGGAAGGGCCCTAACGATCATTGAGCCCAGGCCCCTGTCAACGAGGCATAGTGAGGGATCGAACTGATACTTAAACACTGAGCCATCTAGCAGTTCACTTATGTATGCATAAATTACCAACAGAAGTATAGCCAATCTATTTTATTATAACCAATAATAAATTAATTAATCAATATCATTGATTGATTAGATTTATTTACCATCTATCTTTCAAGGTGCCCTGTTATTTCTTTGTGCCTATAAATAAAATGGTTCTCAGGGTGTGACTAAGAATGTGGGAAATGCTCTGGGATTAGAACTGTCTGATTCACATTGTTTTCTGTTGACTGCATGACATAAAAGTCAATGTGAATCAGCCTGGAATTCCCTCTACACCTGTCATTTTTCCTCCACGCCTGGGGCTTCTACTATTTTGGAATCAAATGCATTAGAATTGGTTCAGGCACTATGACCACTTGAGCAGATGCAGAGATGTTTGTAGCCATTGTATTTCAATCTTTCTTTCTTTCTTTCTTTCTTTCTTCCTTTCTGGAGGGTCAAGGAGGGTAATGGTGAGCAAGGAATTGGAGAGAGAGGAGGAGGAAGTTTCAAGACAGCTTTGCTCTGGCTGTCCAGATTTGCAGTAAGATAGTTAAATCAGAGCTATCTTAAAACTTCCTCCTCTCTCTTCAGACTCCTTGCCCATTTTTCCTTGGGTCTTTCAGCTGCCCTAGCATTAGGACAGCAAGTGGAAGGAAGGAGGGAAGGAAATGGAACTGGGAAGGGAAGATGATAGCAGACCCAGGCACCAGTTGTGTGAGAAGAGGATTCAAACAGTTAACAAGCTGCAAAGAAGGCTGATTCCCTCCCGTCTCTCTGCTGACTTCTGTGTGGTTGGCTGAAGTGAATTTACCTGGGGATTTCCTCACAGTAGATCCATTCACATCTTTCCTGCTGTGTGGTTGCACCCTCCGTCTTTCCTTCCTCATGGTATCCTCACTACAACACTTGAAGTGGGTGAGGCTGAGAGAGAAAGAAACAGACTGGCCCACGGGCATACTGTGAATTTCACAGTTCAGAGGGGACCTGCACATAAGTCTCCCAAGATCCAGGAGAATGCTTCAAACACTCCACCGAAAGGTCATCACTGTGTAAGGCAGAAGAGTGCAACCAACCATCGATTCTATCCTTGGTTCACTATTTTAGACCTTGAAATCCTTGTCAACATTACATCCCATCCCACATGTCTGACATCTGTTTATGCCTGGTATACTGACACTATACTGTTGAGGACAGGACATTCTGGGGATTGTTCATTCATGGGATTGCCTTCGGTCGAGGGGGACGTGATGGCCTATCGCAAGAGCAACAACAACAACAAACACTATAAACAGAGACGTTTCAAGGCAAGAATCTCATTGGTTTTCTTTGGCCAAAATCCTTTTGTGGTTTTACACTGATGTAAAACACAGTCAGCCCACAACAGGAAATACCTAGGCCAACTTTTAAACTTAGCTATTTCACCACCTAACACTGATTCCAGTGTTGCAGTAATAACACAATACAAATTTTGGGCTGTATTTTCCTTTGCCCCTTAAAACAAGGTCCTGTCAAACTGAGTGCAGAGAGAAGAAAACAAGCAATAATGTGGAATAGATAAAAGCAAAATAGAAATAAAAAGTAAAAAAAAAAAAAGGCAAAAATGTGGTGGCCCCTTAAAAACTAACTTCTATATTTTTTGATGTGAGCTTTCATGGACACGTCCACTTCATCAGACTAACACAGCTACCCCTTCTATTACTAGAAACATGTGGAAGTTTCTTTCCGCATCATGATCCAGATTCCAAGAGGAAGTCAGACCAACCCTAGCGTTAGAGCAGAGTGAGGCAAATACCTTAGGCAGCAGGCTTTAGATATCCTGAAAGGGACATTAAATTCTTCATTTAATTGGTTATTATTCCACTTCTTCTGCAAGGGGTTGATTGGAAAGAAGTGCTTTCAGTAGAGGTTTTCAGCCTCGTGTGCCAACATGGCTCAACTAGTTTTTGAGAACTATGCTGCTAAATTTGGAGTTGGGGTGGATGGGCTTTGTTGCGGATCTGCTGGTATTTGGCTGCGGAGTCAGAGGTTGAGAGTTCGATTCCCCCCTCTGTCCCTCCCTGACAGGGACTGGACTCCACGATTCATAGGGTCCCTTCCAGCTCTTCAGTTCTAAGATTATTATTATTATTATTATTATTATTATTATTATTATTATTATTATTATTATTATTATTATTATTATTATTATTATTATTATTATTATTATTATTAATGTAGTGAAAATGTGTCTTGGGCAAACTCTAGAGAGTATTCAGGGAAAGCACAGGTTTGATTTCTGGGAAAAGTGGAGTCCCTAAGGAGAAATCTTCTTTGGTTCTTGAACTAATCGAAAGAAACAGAAAGGAAAGATAAAACCCTCTGTTGGTGACTATTATGGAAAACTTGAGCCTATATCCCTTCCACACCTTCCCTCTTGAGTCCACCACCCCCGCTTCTGCCGGATGACACGCAAACCTCCTTTCCTGCTGGCTCAGAGCCCTGCCGTTCTTCTCTCCTGCCCACCCCTCCGTCTTTCCAACTAGAGGCACTGGGTGTTCTTAAATATCTTTTATCTCACTTCCCGAGACTCTCACAATCACACACAACAAACATAAAGATCACCACAATGGGCTGGCAAAGCACACAGAGGACTTTCATTATTGCTTTCACCCCTGATCTGGCTCCCGCCTAAGGAAACAGAAACAATGTGCTATTTCATTTGGACATAAACAGAAAAACAAAATAGTGATGATGATGTTAGGTTTCCAGAGCGGTTGCATCTCTCAGGATTTGATGTAAGACAGGCTGAGTCAAACCCCAGCTCCACCCTGGGCCTGTTTATAAGCACAATATACTGGCTAAGAGGCTACAGCCCTCATTAAAATCTCAACTTCCTTCTATAGCATCTCTCTCGTACACTCACCTCTCTCGAACATTGACACCGATGTGGAAAGAGGTATGCTAGCCTACCTTGTAAGATTGTCGTAAGAACTGTAATAAAAGAATGGATGCAAACTACGGGAATGCATGTCTGATTTCACTGGAAAAGGTTACTTTGAAGGGAGTAATCTTCCGTAAAGGGACCCTTCTGTCTGCCCAGGAATTGCTGTTTTTTTGCAACCTCGCATGCTGCCTATAGAAGGCGTGGCTGGAAGGGACCTTTCTGAGCTGGGATGACTGTCAATCTATCCAGCACTAACCAATTGTTCCCTACTCCCTCTGAATTCAGTGAGAGCCCTGCCTTTCTGCTCTGCTCTTCTTTCCCTTTCCTTAGTCTGCGGGAAGCAGTCAGTGAGCCTCTTGAGGCCTGTTGTTGAAAGTCATGTCTGTTAGTTTTGCTGTAGATCTGTTCAATTGTAAGTAACATTTTTTCTCTCTCTCCCACTAATATCTCAGAGTGAGTTATTGAGACTGTTAGTGCCAGTTAATGAGAAAAGTCTAATCTGGGGAATTTGAAGCTATTCGGCTCTGTGAGTCCCCTGCACTTCTGTTGCACAGCTAGAGGAATTTAACCAGAAATTCAAAACACTGCAACAGGAATCACTCCAGCTCAGCCCCAAAAAGTAGCAGCCCTGGAGCTAGACCGAAAAGGTCCACCTTGGGCACAAATCAGAGTCAGGCTGGAATGCATTTCCCTGCATGTCATGTGATTGCCAGGAAACGGCTTACACTGGACCAAATTGCAAGGTGTGATCACACCCTGAGAATCAGGAATGAGGACGCTAGTCTTGGGATTCGATGTCAGGTCAGACTTAAGTCTCACCAGTGACTCAACTTGGACTCAACTCAGTTCTTCAATGAAATGGACTCGACTCGCAACCCGGAACCACACCTACCCCTCCCTCTCTCTTTTTTTTTCCGAGAAAAAAGCTGGGTTTTAATAGGAACTTGGACTCAGGACTTGGTATCAAAGACTTGCCAGCCTCCTTGCTCAGAATCGGCTTGGCAGCATGCAGTCATTATAGCTGCATCTTGCATTGCAGATCCTACACTGGGGTGGGGAGGGGAGAGATGACAATTCCACCCCCCAACTCTAAGAATGTCACAGAGAGGTGTCAGAATTACCTGGGATTTTCTCTGTGACGTGAATGTGAGCATCTCCAGAGCGCATTTCCTGTGTTACATAAGAGGGCTGCCATTTAGATTTGCTGCGGTGGTTTCAAGTCAGGGTTTGACCTCTTCCTGGATCAATGATCTGTGTCCCTTCCGGTGTCTCTTGCAGGCTGCCTTGGACGGAGAAAACGTTGGAAATTGCCCCTTCTGTCAAAGCCTTTTCATGGTCCTGTGGCTGAAAGGTGTCCGATTCAATGTGACAACGGTGGATATGACAAGGTAAAGGAAGGAGCCACCTTCTGCATCTTGGTGGCCTTAAAATGCCAGGATAAGAGAGGTGCAGAGCTTGGAAAAATGACTTCTCATATCTCAAATCCCCCAGAGACCATATCTAGTGGCCAACCTGTCTGCGGGATTCTGGGTTATGAAATTAGTCAGAGCCTAACCGTACATCGAGAGCCACTCATTCTAAATCCTTGCTCTGGAAGGAGGTCCTTCTCTATGTGAATACAGTGTTCGGTTAAGACTTGAGACAGTCCTGTTCAAACCCCTATCAAACCATGAAATTCGCCAACTGATTTGGGACCTGAAATGTTCTCTTGGGCTGACCTACCTCACAGGGTGGTTGTGAGGCCCAAGGAGGGAGGAAGAATGCTATTTTGGTGCCTTGAGCTCTCTGGAGCAAAGGTGGGGCAAGCTTTTCACTTTTAATGCTCACCTAGTCAGTATATATATAATATATGGGCCTCTCCATGCTAGGAACAGTTGTAGCTGGTGATTTCGGACAGAGCAGACAGATGGCTATCTTGTTTCAGTCCAGTTTTGAATAATTTATCCAGATTTTCAGACTGGAAAGAAATTTAGGCTGAAACCAAGCTAAGGCAGGAAGGAGCAAAACTGACCTGTTTCTCCAACCCTAATTGATGCCACAGGAAACCGGACGAGCTAAAAGATCTTGCCCCTGGAATTAATCCTCCATTCCTGGTCTTCAACAAGGAGCTGAAAACAGACTTCCTGAAGATTGAAGACTTTCTGGAGCAGACCCTCACACCACCCAAGTATCTTATATCTTATACTCTTTTCACTTCCTTCCAACTTGAGATTGCTTTCAAAAAAAATTTTCACTTCTGTCTGCTCCTGAATACAGGAGGTACGTTGGTCCAGAGGCTGGCTGTGTTGCAAGAACAAAGCACTTTGTACATGTACGTACAGAGGCACTTCCTTCTTAAAATTACTGAGCTCTGTCTATTTAGTAGCGAAGAGCTATACAGACTAGGTAGGTGTTGGAATGGGACTTAAGAGAGTTGGGTTTAAGTCCCAGCTGAGTCATAAAAATCATCTGGGCCATGAAATTCACTTCCTTTTAACCGGAGCTACCTGTCAGGGCTGTTGTGAAGATACAGTGGGGGAGGGAGAGCCATGTGCACTACCTTGAACTTATTGGGAAAAAAGGTAAGACGTAAATAAAACAAAAGAAGTCCTGCCAATGATTGAGGCAATTCAAGCTGATGAATTTCTTAGCATTGTAACACACTAATGAGGAAAGCTACATCTGTGGAATTTCTGCCTGCTTTGCCACTCTTAAAGATACAGGAGGCATGCTACCTGTCTGTTAAGGCCAAATAATGTGAATTGCTGGCACTCAGCAAGAGACAAAAAGTGTCTGTCATTGTCTGCAAAGATGTGAGTTTTGAATAGCAGTTGTTGTTTATTTACTGTTGATCTGTTTGCAACAGTAAGTAATGAAATTTTTTTCTCCTACAAATGTCTCAGAGTGAGTTACTGAGATCTTAAGTGCCAGTTAATGAGAAAGGGGTGGACTATCTGGGGAACTTGTAGCTATTCTCCTCTATCGATCTCTCCTCTATCGAACTTCTATTGTGTAGCAAAAGGAATTTTACCAGCAATTCAAACTCTGCAACAGAAATAGGTGGTGGTGTGTGTGGTAGGGGTAGCAAGGTTTGTCCACATGCTCAGGCACTCCGTAGCAGCATAAATTGAGAGATGAAGTGTGCGCATGAACCATAACCTCTTATTGGGAAAGGTGGAGGATCCATCCGTCCTTTGGCTTCCCAGCGAGAACGGGACAGCTTGTAAGAACCATCTGTTTCCCCACCAGGATCAGGGAGGAAGCATATCTGGGCTGAAAGTTTAAAGAAACAATCAGAGGAAACTCTCGGTCAAGGTAGGGAACAGATGGAGGGGGAGGGAAAGAGAGAAAAGCCTGATTTCGAGAGGGGGGCAGCATCAGACAAAGATGTGGCAAGCAGGGTTGCCCGATGTGGCTACAGGCATCCCAGTATTTGCCAGGAATGTCCAGGAATTCCAAAATAAAGTACACACTTGTTAAATATCTCTCTTTTTTAGAGGCCACAGCTGAGCCAAGAGGCCCACAGTGTTAAAAGAGCCAAGATGTGCTCATAAATTGGCAGCCTGTCTCTGAATTATCTGGATGCAGCTGCAGTAAACATGAGGCCGTTTAAAAGGCTTGGAAAAGAGCCACCGTTGCAGGAAATCTCTAGCTCAGGGGGGACAACACCAACGTTTTGCACCAGAAGGATCAGTAAAGAAAGCTGGCTGTGTTAATTAACTGTCCAAGGGTTTTTAGGTCCTTTAGAAATAAGATTCCAGCAATGGAAAAAATGGCATGGAAGGGAGACCTATATCGGAAGTACTGCTTCTCCCCCTACCAGTGAATGGGCGCAGTGGCTCAATGACAGATCACTGACGGCATGTTTTCAATTCAAAGGACAGAGTGGCCCACAATATGAAAGACAAAGTCTGAAAGAAGTACCTTTTGGACTATAATTCCCCAAACCCCAGCATGGTCAGAGGAGAGTGTGTTGGAGTAAACAAACACATGACTTATCTTATTAGTTTTATTCACCTGTTTAAAGAAAAAAAAATCTTCTTTGGGTCAACTTCTATAGTACGTCATCCCACTTTCTCTTGCAGAGTTTTGAATTTCTGGTTAAATTTCTCAAGCTGTGCAGCAGAAGTGCAGGGATTCACAGAGCAGAATTAGCTTCAAGTTCCCCCGATTACTCCACCCTTTCCTCCCCTCATAATTAACTGACTGAGTGGGGAAAAAGCAGAGCAGAGAGGTGGGGCTCTCTTTGAATCAGAGGCAAGGAAGGAACGATTGGTTACTTCTGGGTAGATTGACAGTCACCCCAGCCTAGAGGTCCCTCCCAGCCAGACCCACTAGAGCCCGCATGCGAGGTTGCAAAAACTCCAACTCCTTACAATCCTTCTGTTAGAAAGTAAGTTAGGGGACAGAGTGTGAGTAGCTAAGGGTTCTTAGCAGTCATGGCTATCTATTTACTTGGTTTTTAATATTTCTGTTCTTTCTTTCCTATGAAAAGCAAAGGTTGTCCTCCTCCATTTTATTGTCATAACACCCCCGTGGGATAATAGTTCAGGCTGAAAGATTGTGATTCACCCCAGTTTCTCCCAGTGAATTTCCAAGTCAAGGAGAGAGTTGAACCCAAGACTCCCAGGTCCCAATCTAGCACTCAACCACTACATCACAGTGTTTCTGATTAAATATGGATTTGACTTCTCCCAGTTTACTCTAACTGCTGCAGCTTACTGCATTTCCACTCACTGTGTGGCTTCATTTGTAAACCACCCCAGATGGAACTGCCCTCCGGTGTAGATTGATTGGCAAACCATGGCTCAGCCCTCTTGGCTCGTAGCCTGTGCCACCGGTTTTTGCTGTTCTGGGATGATTAAAAAAGCCAGTCCCTCTTAGCATGTGCAAACAGGGTGGTACATCTTTTCAACAGGCCAAGCAACTTGTGCCTTTCTAAATAGCTTGCTGAGACTTTCCAGAGGGTTGCCCATCTCTGGGTGCCGCCTGAAGTCTCAGGGAATAGCATCGGTTCCCCAGGTTTCCAGGCCAATGGACAAATATCAGACCAAATGGTGCCGGAGGAGGCGAAAGCTTGATTTTATTGTGTGGAGATGGATTTAAAGCTGAGCAACATCAATGCACCAAAGCTGGGTTTCACCTGTATTTGGCGCACCTTTCTCTGGATTCCCTTGGTCCCTGATTCCATAGCCAGCCGGCCCAGAAGCAGGTCTGGCCCTCCTGCCACGGCCTTGGCCTCACCCTGCACTTGTGGCTTCCTAACGGACTGACTTCTTAGTCTCAGGTCTGGGCTCTGAAAACTCGGGGACTGCGATGCTGCTGATATAGAAACACTACTTCCAGGACTCCAGCTTATGCTCAGAAAACCGTGGGTTTTTTAATCCTGTGGTATGGCATGCAGTCAGGTCTGCTAGCTCTATTATGAAAAGAACACATTTTTAAGACACTCCGATGATGCCCGTGTCAAGAGCTTCATACCAGCACCCCCTGATGGTCAGTAATTTAATTGCTTGTTATCTACATATTTGCCTCTTCCTACTTTGTTTCTTCCTTCAAGTTCTGGATGGGGTGATCAGAGGTATTTGCAATGCACTAGCCCTCCAAATACGTTGGACTACATTTTTTATCATCCCCAGGCAACATGGCCAATAGATTCCCCAGATGTTTGATTAGTTACCTTCATATCTGGCCTTTTTTCCTGTACATCCAAGGTGGCATAGAAATGACTCTCCTCTACCTGTATTATCCTCACAACATCCAGGCAGGTTGTGAGAGGTCACAACGCTCAAAAAGGAAAGCTCGAGAGCTCACCCAGTGAGCTCAGCATGGTTCAGCAGAGACTAAAACTGGCATCTCTCAAATCCCAGTCCAACATGATACAACTGGAAGTTGTAATTCAACAACATCTGGTGTTAAAAAGCTGGGAAAGGTTACTTAGAGCCTGAGTTAGAATATGTCATCCTCTGGACATTTTTGGACT
Organism: Intellagama lesueurii; assembly: GCA_037013535.1. NCBI lineage: Eukaryota > Metazoa > Chordata > Lepidosauria > Squamata > Agamidae > Intellagama > Intellagama lesueurii. Next base: position 21,460,492 of record JBAJHW010000010.1, on the reverse strand, counting down.
AGAACTCCCATCGCCCAGGATAAAGACTGATGAGAGCTGCAATCCAGTCACATCAAGGTAGATGCACAGTGTTTAGAGAGCACATGTTTGCCACAGAGCTTGGGAACATTATGTTTCTTGACTACAACTCCCATAATGCCTTAATTGCTAGCAGGGGAGTTTGGGGGTTGTAGTCCAAAACATAGTACTTCCAAGTTCTGCTTATCCACCCTTCCTCTCTAGATGGCTTGGCATCCCAGAAGGAATAGGGACTTACATGTTCTTATTCCTTATCTGTCTGGATTCCTGAATTTTAAAGTTGTAAATCGTGTTGTAGTAATAAAGTTGGAAATGCAGGTGCTCATCGTGATAACCCTCCATAACCCGGTCCAAAAATGCAATCAGCTAGAGCAATACATATCTTTAAAAAAAGGAGGAGGGGGTCTTTTGTAAACTCTGAATTGCCCATTCTGAAACAGACCACCCTCAAATATTTTGCATTTACAACATTAGAACGTCTACCCGGAAAGCCTTGGTTCCACTACACTCACTAGTTTTAAATCTTCCTTGAATTATCATAATGTTCATCGTGCTACAATCTTTTCCCTGTGCTCTATGTTTCATGAGACCTTTTGGCAATAAACCAAAAAAAAAAAAAAAAAAAAAAAGCTGGCACCAGAAGGGTGAACACATTCTCTTCCTTCATATTAACTTAACTTTGGATTTCTTCTCCAGGCACCGACAGCTTGCCCCCCAAAACAGAGAGTCCATGGAGGTGGGCAGAAACATCTTTGCCAAGTTCTCTGCGTACATCAAGAACCCCCACAAGGAAGCAAGCAAGAGTAAGGACAAATGATAGCCTTATATTCTAGATATTTTAAGGCACATTCTGGATTATTATATGAAAGTCCGTCAGAACATTTGGTAGGGCACTGTGCAGAAAGCAAGCAAAGGGGGGAGGGTTCACTTATTTTTTTTCCAACAGTCTTTGGGTTACCTATCATCATATTAATTCCATAACAAGGCCCTGTGTTCCAAGGCTAACTGGCTGGATAGTTCATTGGTTGGAGCATCTGACTGGAGATCTGGGAGTCAGGAGTTCAATGCCCCACTGTGCCTACCAGGAGAAAAGCCAGCCTGTGTGGCTGCAGACAAACTGCAAAGTCTCAGAGAAACCCCACAAGAATATCCTGGGAAAGATCTCCATGAGTCAGAATCAACTTGACAGCACATAATTATTAGTAATTATGTTCCAGGACTACTTGAGGAAGCTACAGACATCACAGGAGGGGTGGGAGGAATACATAGGCAAATAATAATTGCATGCCATCAAGTCAATTTCAATTTATGCCAACCCTTTCCAGGGTTTTCTAGGTAGAGAATACTCAAAAGTGCTTTACCCTTCCCTTCCTCTAGGGGCAACCTTGGGACTGTGCAGCTGGCCCAAGGCCACCCAGGCTGGCTCTTCTCCCTGGAGGCATAGTGGGGAATTGAACCCCCAACTTTTGGCTCTGAAGTCAGAAACCAAAACCACTGAGCTATCCAGCCAGCTAATAGAATGGGAAGGACACCATGTAAACACTGTGAGGTTGTTCATGTAACTGTTCATACAAGAGAGAGCCTTACTGGAACTGGGGGGATGCTTACATGATCCCCATCTGCTCCATGTATAGGCAACAAAATATTGGCCATAATGTGCATTGGAAAGAGCTGCATGAGAGATAGATGGCCCTGCATCCTATTTTGCATGGTACCGTCTTCTGCCTTGAGAACGGGGAATGTGTGTAACCTTCCAGATTTTGCTAGGTTATAATTTCTGTCATTTGCTGCTATTGGCTATGCTGGTTAGGGCTGAGGGGAGCTGCAGTCCCACAACATCAGAAGAACAGCATGTTCCCTATCCCCTCCCCCCACTGCATGTCCAAAAGAGAGGTGTCATGAGGTTTGGAAGAACCCTAAAGTTTGAAGGAATTTAAAAAAGGTTTTGGGGGACATAGAACCTAAGATGGAGAGACCTTCCCACCTCCAAAACAGCTCAGAATGCTCCCATGGAATGTTGAGGGACTTTTGGGTGACATTTCTACCCATAGCACTTAAGCACATTGGTTGGTTGGTTGGTTGGTTGGTTGGTTGGTTGGTTGGTTGGTTGGTTGGTTGGTTGGTTGGTTGGTTGGTTGGTTGGTTCGTTCGTTCGTTCGTTCATTTGTAGCCTGCCCCGTATCACAGGATCTCAGGGTGGGTTACAGAGCTCTATAAAACAATTTTAAAACATGAGATACTTAAAATGATAGTCTGTATCTCAACATAGCACAGAGCAGTAAATTGTTTAGTACTTCCTGAGTGTATCAATTCAAGTGGTTTCCCCCTGGGCAGAGAACTCACTTCAATTTTCTCACACACATGAACTGACACATGGTCCATACCTATGAATAAATAGCATGATAAAAGTTTGAAGCTGCCACTGATTTTGTATGTAAATGCCATAAGTTGTTTCCTCAAAGGAGAAAGAAAATTCACACTCTTTTAGTTAAGGATTACATTGGCTATATAGAATAAAAATAACTTTGCTGCTCTGTAGATTGTTTTCAAGTCAGCCAAGAGATTTCTGCTTTTTTATTAAGAGGTGAAGCTGCCCATATAAAACAAAAATACTAGTGTTGACCTCTTGTGCATTTTATTACAAGCAGTTAAGTCAATCATTAGATCTCTGCAATTTCATGGAAAGATTAGGTCGTCCACCTAGAATGAAAACAGTTGTATTGCTCACCAGTACATTCTGGAATGGCCGATCAGTCCTCCGGGACATGAAACGTGTAGACACTTCCCCCTTCAACAATGCTGGGGTTAGGGGTGTCAGATCCCTGTGTAGTTTAACATCCGTGTATAATTTTTATGACCTCCCCAAACATAACTACAAAGCATAAACAGTTGATTCTGCCTTAAAGATCCTTATGAGCCCCTGATCTGGAGGCTGAATTTGAGATGTTGTGTTTGGGGACAGGAAGACCACTTGGATGCCTTCAGGGTTGAACTCATGGGGTTCTGGGTGGCCCAAGGGCACTATTTACTCAATAGTTATTTATCGAAACAAAAACTGTGTAGAACCAAAACCATGCTGCTCAGATCCATGCAATTCAAGGGAGAAATGTATCTATCTTGAGCAAATGGCAAGATAAATGATGGGAGTGAAAACTGGCCAGGTATGTAACACCTGTGTTGGGTTCCTGTGATTCAGATCTGGAGAAAGCTCTGCTGAAGGAGTTCCAGCGCCTGGATGATTATTTAAGCACTCCGCTCCCAGAGGAAATTGACCATAACTGCACAGAGGAAATACTGGTCTCTCAAAGGAAGTTCCTGGATGGAGACAGGATGACCTTAGCCGATTGCAATCTACTGCCCAAGCTCAACATCATCAAGGTGAGATGGTTCCCTGGGTTTGTGAGTTGGGGTGCAGCTTAGGGGCAGATCACATGCATGGCCTGGACAGAGTCCCGGGTTCAGGTCAGGCTAGGAAATATTCCAACCTGATTCTTGAGGAGCTGCGATTTGTGTTAATACTGGGCTAAATGGATGGAACAATGAATAGCCTGAACCGATCTAAGGCAGCTTTTTATGAGCCTGTGGCCTCTATTCAAGGCAGACCTTGGAAAAGTTACTCTTTCGGACTACAACTCCAAGAATCCATTCAGACCTGAGGGGACTAGACCAGTTTAGGTAAATAGAGGGGGCAGTGCAGAATGAGGATACCCCATATAGCGTTGTGGGTAGAGTGATGGACTAGGACTCAGGAGACCTGGGTTCAAATCCTTGCTCAGCCATGGAAATTCACCTGGGGATGTGTGGAACTTGTAAAACCAACCCTTAAATATTTCACTTACCTAAAAAAACCAATTAGGGTTCCCTTATAAGGTTGTGACTTGATGGCACAGAACAAACACACATATACAGGCAGAAGAACTCTCTGTCTTCTGAGAAGGGAGAAGGGCCAGACGGGGCAAGCGGTCCTGCTGGAGGCTGCTGTGACCACGGGTGCGCCCTTCCTCCATCTCTGCTGGCTCAGGTTACTGACAAACCTTCGCTTCAGACCTACGAATGTGTGTAGTTCCCCCCCAAATCAGCTTCGTTGCGTTCTAGATAATTTTTTGTAACTTGGTATTTATTCTTATTCGTTACTTTTATTTGCATCCTATCGTTTGTTCAATGAGCCCAAGATGAGAGGCAGAGGTGCTCCCTCTTCATTTCACCCTCACAGCCAGTGTTTGGCAACTGAAGCCTTTCTGCCTTAAAACTGGCACACACGGGGAGAGGATGGAGGAACAGGGAGGAACACTAAGGTCTAAATGCACAAATGGCCCCCTGTAGGTAACTGCTGGATAGCTCAGTGGTTTAGGCATCAGGCTGTGGAGCCAGAGGTTGAGAGTTCGATTCCCCCGCAGTGCCTCCTTGACGGGGGCTGGACTCGATGATCCATAAGGGTCCCTTCCAGCTCTGAAGTGCTAAGATTATCAGTTCCACACTCAGTCTCCCTGTTTTGGGTTTCCATCAACCAAGAGGAGGAGCAACTGGAGACAGTAGCTGTACACGAGATGGGAGGTTTATGCTCTCCAGCAGGAAATACCATAAACTGGCTTAATGCCTTCCCAGAAGCATTTCATCCTCTCTAAATTTTGGCACCCTAGGTCAAAGCCCCCATCATCCAACCGAGTTACAGTTCTGTTCACAGCAAGCCAGCGAGGTGGACCAGGTGAGGAGACCGTGATCGGCCAAGGTCCCCCGTGTTTTTTACAGCTGAATGGGCTTGAACCTGGATATTTCCAAGTTCCAGTTCAAATCTCTAACCCATGACTCTGTCCTTCACAGCATCCCCCTGACCTTCTCCTGTGTACCTTTTGTGTGTTTTTCATCATCTTACGACGGCAGAGCTAGAAGGGACCCTCTGGATCATCAAGTCCGGCCCCTGTCAAGGAGGCCCCGTGGGGAATTGAACTCCCAACCTCTGGCTCCACAGTGACTTCAGTCACTGTGGGCGAGGAGACTCCATGAAGTCGTCTCCTGCTGGGAACTGCTATCAGGGCTGTCAGTGAGGATAGAAGACAAAAGATACATTTCAAAAATTAAGCAGAGGTGAGCCAAGTGTGAGCCTGCAGATGTGGCTGGACTGCAACTCCCAGCATTCTTCAGTGTTATGCTAATGAAAACTGATGGGAGTTGTAATCCAATAGCATCTGAAGGAGTGCACTTTGACACTTCTAGGCTAGAGAAGTCACACCCATTATCTTAACAATTATCTTAACACATGACTGTGTTAATGCACGGCACCCTCAGACAGCAACTGCCGGATCCCACTCTCCCCAACACCACCATTCGATCTGATGTTGTCCCCGACCTTTAAATTTAGACTGCAGTTTTAAATTTCCCACAATCCCCCAGAGCGTCCAAAGTGGAATTGCTGTACTGGGAGGGGGCATACCCAGTCAAAACCAGCCAACTGCTCACTTCACACCAGGATGCCGCCACCAGCTGAGACCACATGTGTGTGGTGTGCATGTGTGCTGAAGGACCACGTGATAAAGCTTCATAGTAGCTTAACGACTTGCAGTTCAGGCTGTTCATTTAAAAACGAATTAATCTCCATTTCTTATATTTCTTGTCTCCACTCCCATCCTTCCCCCCCTACACACCCCACCCAAGGTGGCTGCAAAGAAATATCGCAACTTTGAGATCCCCCGTGAAATGGCGGCCGTGTGGCGCTATCTCCACCATGTGTACACCTGCGATGAGTTTAGCCACACCTGTCCGGCCGATGAGGAGATTGAGCGCACATACGCCAGCGTGGCCAAGAAGATGAGTTAAGGCCAGAATCTCAAGGATGCATTGCTTCCATTCAAGATGGCCCTTTCGAACTCTTCCCTTATGCTTGTGGTCTTTACGAGGAAGCAGGTCTTACCACATCACGGGCTTCAAGAAAGCTCTGCTGCCCTGGATACCTCATCACGCTAGACCTCAAGGGCTCCTTCAAATGCTTTCAGGGGGTGGGGGGTCTCTCTCTCCAGAAGCCTGTTCTCTCACGTCTGTCTTCTTTCCACCATGAGTTAACTGTATGTGTTGGACTGATATACTCCACATGGATCTCCTTGTGACTTCTGGGCACCCACCCACTCCAGCTTGCCCTCGGTCTTCAACCCCATGGCTTGGGGACTCTGGCTGGAAAGCTGTGTGTTACTTCCGAACACTAACTTCCAAAGACTTCTACTGCATGTTTTCTCTGCTTTAAAGCCTGCTGTAAGATGAGCGGTGGGGTGGGTGGGTGGGAGTAACTCTTTCAGGCTTGCTTAAAGTGGGGGCACTAAGGGGATGGACGCCCAAATCCAGCTTGTGGCTCTCAAAGCAATTTATAGCACTTTCAGCCAGACTGGCCGCGTGACACTTAAATCTCTCATTTTCCACCCTGGTTGGAATGTTCTCCCTCTCTTAGTCAGAAAGGAAGGCATGTCCCTGTGCATAGGCAGAGTGCTTATCTTTCTAGACTACTAAGGAAAGGGGTAAGCAGAGTAAGGTTGAACCCCCACCCACCCCTTCCAGGGCTGGCCGTACCATGAAGCAGAGCAAGACAGTCTCCTTGGGTAGCAGATGCTGAGGGAGGGAGGGACCTACTGCCTGGAGAGAGCTTTGGGTCGCCTAAGCTCACCTCCTGCCTTCTGGCATGGTGTAAAATGCTCTCCCATCCCCAGTGTTGGAGAAACACTTCAACTGCTGGTCAAGCCAACTTTTGTACGTGGAATTGAAGAGATATCGGAGATACGTCTATTATGTAGACATAATATCCTGGGATGGCCCTGATCCATCCCTCTTAAGCACAACCCTACTTATCTCTGACCAAGACAGGATAGCTCGGAACACATTCAGAAGAAGCAACTGATTCTTGACCTGTGACCTTTTTTGGACCGCAACTGTCAAGATCTCCTAAATAGCATGGCAGTGGTCTTGTTGTCTGGGGGATTCTGAGCACTGCAGTCCAAAAAGAAACTTATCCGACTCTGGGAGGCAAGCACACCGTGCTGTTCTGAGCTTCAGCAGCTGGGACCCTCCCAGTGTTTCTTAGTAGCTACTTTCCCATACCTGAAACCTTTCTGAGCTCTTTGGCAAAAGACCAGCAGGAAAAGCAAACAGAAAGCTACCTGGTTCAAGGTGCCAAACACATCAAGGCAAACATGTGTGCATTAATCCTTTGTCCTCCTGTTACTGCCACAGAAAAGAGGGCTGGGCTTTGCCTGCTTAGGTATGTGAAAGTAGGAGGGTGGGTTTGTATGCTTAGAAAATAAGAATCATAGGGTGAACTAGGATGGAGGGCAGATTGGTGAAAGGGGCGGGGAAGTCCCAAAACAAGAGGGAGAGCGTTTTGCTGAAGGTCATCATGGCAGAGCTGAGATCAAACCTATTCAGTGTTTCTTCTGCTTTGAGTGGCTCTCTCCTTGAGCCACACCTGCGTTGAGAGCCAGCTGAGTTTCACACAGCTATGTTTAGATATGCAAAGAGTGGTTGGTGACTCCTGTGCTACTTTCTCTCAGCCTAGTAGGGTCAAATCACTATCAAAAATCCTCACCAGTGAACATGGTTTTGCAAGAGGTGAACAGATCTTAACATAAACTGTTTCACCAACATTTTCTTTTAAAAAAGGGAGAGGCGGACAGGGATTCAGCTTTGCAAATAGTATAAAGTCAACAGTCTGAGATGTGTTTGGTGGCCAGCTTCTACTGCTTTCATTGATACATCACTGAGCTGAGCACAAATTCAGCCGGGGAAAATTCCTTCCTCTCAGTCTAAAGATAGGGAAAATTACATCTCTTGATGAATTATTTGGTGTCTGTAAAGACAGTAATAATCTAATTCTGTCACTTTATAACCCACCAGGTTGCACAGTCACTCCAACGTGATTGATTAAGTTCTGCTCTAACTGTGACTTCTTTTGGGTCCTTCTTTCTATTCCTATTAACTTTGCCCACTTATAGTTCGTGTGAGTTAAATGCCGTATGAGGGAAGCTGAAATACAAATACATAAAATAACCTGGAGAAAAAAATGTAGATCGCTTTTGTAAGGATAAATTCTGGAGCTGGAGCTGTGTTTAAAGTCTGTGTTTAAAGCAAAAGCAACGGGGTGCCTCCTGTTATCTTTAGTAGACGTATCAGGGCATGATTCGTTGATCCCAGCTTCCTTCATCGCTTAAATGCTTCCGGGCCCACAAAAGCATTGGAAACAGAAAAGTTTAGTGGTAGTGCAATTGTCTGTGCTTTGTGAGCAGAAGTGGCATCTCCAGCTAAAGAAATCAAGTCGCAGGGCAGCCTTGTCGGGATGGGCCCTATCATTAGACAGTGAGGCAGTTGACTTGGGCTGCAGCTACTGGGAAGGTGGGGGAAGAGTGGTGGACTAAGCCATCTTCTCATGGCCTCTGAAGTTAGAATGTTGCCTTCAGTTGCTGCAAACATTGCTCAGGAAAAGGGGGGATTGGATTACAACTCCCAGAATCTCCCAGTAGGCATAGTCAGTGGCCGCACAGGCTGGGAAATTCTGGCAGTTGTTGCTGAGACACTTTTTCAAAGCTCCAAAATGGGTGGAAGATCCCTGTTTTTTTTTCTGCACAGAAGAACGGTGTGTCACCACAGTCTTCGTCTCAGGCAGCAAAATATAGGAAGTCAGCTCGGAGCCCTGCCATGCATCAGATTGAAGGAATTTGCCGTTAGGCAAGAAGGGATGAGAGAGATGGACACTAGAACTGATGTATAAAAGGGGAAGCTAAACCTTTTGAATCCTGGATGGAGCAACCAAAGTCTTCCAGATGTTGGACTCATCCCTCCTATTACCCTTGGCCACAGGCCATACTGGCTCAGGCTAATGGGACTTGGAGGCTCCTCCATTGGGAAGGTCACAGGTCTCACACCATTGTTGCCTGAGGAGTTCTGGGAACCATCATCCAAAATGCCACATTTCCAAGCTCTGCTTACACAGCAATAGACATGTTTATCTTTAGCCCTGCTACAAGACACTTTATTGTTTTTTCTATAGAAGAGCTTTTAACCCTTCTTTGTTGCACTAATAGCTAGGTCAATTCTGTCTTTTGAATATAGCGTTGCCAGTTTATCTTTACTGTAAAGATAATAAATTTTATTTTGTATACAACATCCACGTCTTAACCTTTGTGCATGTACAGAATTTCATGCAACCATTGCTTGGGTGTGAGGATCTCTGTTAATGACTATGGGTGTACTTTTTTTTTACATTTCCTGCCCCATGGTATCCTCCTTGGAAAACCAACATAAATGGGATCCCAAGCTTGGAAACTGAGACAACATTGCAAAAGAGAGAGAGAGAGAGAGAGATTTTCACCCCCAACAAATATGAAATCTTTTATTCAGGACACAGAGGAATAGCAAGACAGACTTCCCATTGCAGGGAAAGCAAAATTGGATATGTTTATGCCAAGGAATGGGGAACACCTACCCCCCCTCAACCAAAAAAGGGTTCATGAGGCTTTTCATTTTACTGTGGATGGTCACCAGTAACAGAAACAATTTTAGAGATCGTGTAAGCCTTAGCCATAACAGTGACTAAGTATTACGGCCAAAGCTATGCGAGTATTTCACTTTGTGAAATGGTGGGCCCTGCCCTAGCAAATGACATTCTTGCCCAGAATAGGCCAGTGGGCTGGACTGGGGCTTGGCATGTTCCCAGCACATGAGCAAATCCATGATGGCACCTAAAGAACCAGGGTGACAACAAGCCTTTAAGCTGTGACCTTTATTGTACTGAATCAGTTGGCTTTGAAGAGAAGGGTTTCATGCTTAACTATGTATGTATGTATGTATGTATGTATGTATGTATGTATGTATGTATGTATGTATGTATGTATGTATGTATGTATTTACTTACATTCGTACCTCTCCTTTCTACTAAAATATAGTACTCAAGGCAGCTTATCGACTTCTTAAAAGAATAAAAGCAAGTAAAACCAAGTCTAACTATAAAATCAAGTAAACCAATCCCACCATAAAAAACATTAAATGCATAACTCAGCGAGTGAGGACTGTGGAACCAGAGATTGGGAGTTCAATTCCCCGCTGTGCCTCCAGGGAGAAGAGCCAGCCTGGGTGGCCTTGGGCCAGCTGCACAGTCCCAGGACATCCCCAGAAGAAGGGAAGGATAAACCACTTCTGAGTACTCTCTACCTGGAAAACTCTGGAAAGAGTCACCTTAAATCAGAATTGATCTGATGGCCCACAATTATTGTTATTAAATACATTAAAACCATTAAAAATAACAAAGGGGGCATATTTGTTTAAACAGATGTGCCAGAGTTTGAAGAACTTACTGTGGGTGCAAAGAGCCAGCTAGAAAGGGTTGCCTTGCCAGGGGTAATCTCCTGTAAAGCAACCCTTCTGCCTGCCAAGGAGTTGCTCCAGCCCAGCCCCAAAAACAGGAACCCTACAGCTGGGCCAAAAGGATCCTGCTTGGGCTCAGTTTCGGGGTTGGGCTGGAGCACATATGCTCTGTGATCCCTGGGAAACAGATTGCCCTGGACTGCTCCACACGTTCCCTGTAGAATCACACCCTAATACTTGCAGAATGTTCCAACCAAGATGGTCTCTGAGGGTTGTTTTCCAAAAAAAGGACCTTCTCCAAGGTCTTCCACTCTCACACCCATTAGTAGTTTGGAAAGAGATGGCTGTCCAATGGTCAGCAGCAGGAGGGATGGAAGGCAAAGAAGATATTGTGAAAGGACTCACAGAAACGGACTTGCGATGGCCATGTTGCCAAGGGTGAGTCAGACCTGGCACAGGCAAAGAACAATGGAATGGACTCCACCTTTTGCATTTTTTACCTTGGCGACGAAACATGTTCGTTGCAGAATCAATCCTTGGAAAAACTGGGCTACATCTCCCGGAATTCTTCATCCCACAAGCCCACTGGCCATGCTAGCTGGGGGTGAGGGGTTCTGAGACCGTGGTTCAAGAAAGGAGCTTTCCCAAGATCTGGTAGAGTTTCATTTTACAACAGCTGGCTAGATAGCTCAGTGGTTTAGGTATCTTACTGCAGAGACAGAGGTTGGGAGTTTGATTCCCCACTGTGTCTCCTGCGAGTACAGCCAGCCTGGGTGGCCTTGGGCCAGCTGCACAGTCCCAGAGCAGCCCCAGAAGAATTAAATGGCAACCACTTCTGAGTATTCTCTACCTGGAAAACCCAGGAAAGGGTCACCATAAGACTTGACGACACATGATTATTATTATGAAGGGACCAATTTAATTCACGTGCTCATTCAATGATCAACCTTGGCATGTTTATTCTGAGCCTCAATCCATGAAAGAACAGATTTAAGGGGTCCTCCACCCAGTTTGCAAATTCAGAGAGATTATTGGAAGTGGGGCAGAGTGGAAGGCTTTGGACTTGCAAGCTCCTGGCTTGGGACCTCACTGAGACATGGACGTTGCCAGGTGACTTTGGGCCAGTTACTCTCTTTCAGCCTGACCTACTTCACCGGGTGGTTGTAAAAAATAAAGTGGGGAGGAAGAAGGCTACTTAGGCTGCCTTGAGGTTCATGAAGGAAAAGTGGGACATTAATGTAAAAATACATGAATACTACCGGACTCTCCCTCACTCTGTCAGGTGTGGAGTGGACAAAGTTCCCTTCTGTGTGACAAAGGCTTTCTCCTTTCTACCTGAAGGGTCCACCACAATCATCTGAAAAATGTTAAATATGTTGCAGTGAATGATGATGTGAACCAAAACGTTGTGGCTTACTGGAGCTGCTACAATGAAGTGCGGCTGGAAACTGCCAATGCACCTTCTGGGCAGGCTGCATTTGGAGGGGGGAAAACACACACCACACACCAATAAGAGAAAGCCAAGCGGTTCCTTGAGTTCAGTTGGTGACACAGTATTTCCAGAAACAAGCTGTAAAAGAAAAGAAAGGCAAGATAAAAAGGAGAGTCCTTAATGGCATTAAAGTGGAGCAAAGAGAACTTTTTTTAAAAAATTCTAGGTTCTGAAGTCATGATGGCTGGAGAGATTCTGGGAGCTTTAAACAAATAAACGAAAATACCCTTTTCCAACTGGTGCAGAGGATCAAAGAAAGCTAACTTGTACTAGATGAAGTGGTAGACGTTGGTGTTCAGAACAGTTCAGATATTTGCCCAAAAAACTCCTGAGATTTAATGTATGACACAATTGGTGTAAATCTTGTTGGTAAATTGCTGCAAGTTAAGAAGTTAGCGTAGGCATTCGCTGTTATGTGCCAAGTTGCATGATCTGGTATGCTGTAGCAAATGCCTGCACTAACTTCTTGTAGTAAGGCACCAATGAGATTTACTCCAGTGGTGCTGAGTGCAATGAACAGGATCTTGGCCTGCCCTGTCTGCCTAAAGAGGGCAGGGAAAACACTGGGTTACTTATGGTGACCAGAACTTGAAAAAGTTATTTGTTTGGACCAGTAGTTGAGTTTGCTAGCCATTCCAGTGTTGGATTCTAGGAACTGGAATGTAAAAATCAAGCTCTTAAAGAAACCGTGTGCAATTCTGACATTTAAGGATTCTCTTTGCTGTTTTGTGTTGTTATGTGCCAGCAAGTTGGAACCAACTTACAGCAACCTTAATAGGCCTTTCAAGGTAAGTGAGATATTTAAAGAGTGATTTTACCTGTTCTACTCCCCCAGTGAGTTTCCATGGCTGAGCAGGGATTCGAACCCTGGTCTCCAGAGCCCTTTACTTACTTATTGATAGTGACAAGACATAGTAGGGCTGAGATGTGGGGCATATATGGGTAAAAACACGTCCATTGTCAAAAAATGAGAAAGCATACTCGTATAGACTCGTTTTATAAAACCTGGCTTCCTTTTGTTCAGTATTGTAATAATCATACTGATTCTCTTAGCAAACCCCACCCCCCAGCCACTCATGCTGATTTATGGAAAGATGAGGTATATTCATGAGTAATACCATATAATATGTTTACTATGTGGGGGTCTGATGGTTTATAACTGTTTTATGCTTTTGTATATTGTATCTTACTCAATTTTATTATTTAAAAAAATGAGAAAGCATATCAGCCCTAAAAAGGGAATGACAGAAAATACAGATTTGCATAAGAAGTGCCTATGCTGTAGGCACAAATACAAGTTTATAAACAATTAATTGCATTTAAATAGAAATATAACCCATCTCTTTAGGATGTGAAAAATGTGAGTAGGTAATCTGTGTGCCTACTCAGTCTGTTTTGGAAGGCATTATCTCTGGGCTAGGGCAGTTGGGTCCAAAGCCTCTGCTCTTGAGGGGGAAGAGAGACATCAACAAACTAACAAAGGACACCTTTGAAGAAGTGGATGGGAATTGTAGTTCACCAAAGTAACATTTCCAAGCTCTGGACAAGAACCAACATGTCCTTTGACTCAAGGTTAATAGACACACCGTTAAAAAAGCAATTCCATAATTTGAGAGCGTCTACCTCTCAAATTATGGAATTCAGTTTGGTCTTGAAGTCTACCCTCTCCATCTGTGTAATGCAAGCCACAAATGTTCATCCCCATTGCTGAGATCCAGAGGCATCTCACCTCTCTTGCTAGGTTTCTGGGGAGAAGATTGGTCTGCTTTGAGAAACACTTGGCTTCGGAACTTGTCGGCTGCCGCCAGCTTCCACAGAATGGTCTTGACATCATTCACCTGAAAAACAACATTGCCATGAGAGCCATGGGTTTGTCTGCTGCAGCATGGCCTTGTCTCACTGAGGGTGCAACTACACTGGGATGCTGAATCATTCTGATTTGATTTGCAGCCTGTATTATGTTTGAAATCGCAATCAGTGCTCACCCAGATGCTACGGATCGATTCAGGAGTTCACCATTCATACTGGATGTGATGCAAGTCATATTCCAGTCTACAGCCCTGCTTCTTTCCTTCCTCTGGTTCAGTCTCTGCTGATCCTTTTATGGTTCACTGTGAAGTTGCTTTCTCATTTAAAGCTTCAGACTACTACACTTCTCAAAAACCTTTCTACAGAAAAATAATATGGAAAAGTACTTCACAGTCTAAGAGTACTGGACGTTTGAACAGTTAGGTTGCAAAATACATCGTAATTCACATGTCAGAATGATTCCATAATAGGGATCACCACCTCCCTCTTCCTATCTATTACTCTTTTCCCTTACTTTTAAGTAATGCATGAAGGGCTTACCTTATCTCGAGTCACAGTTTATCACAGTTTATAGTTTAAAACCATATATGAACACACTGCATACATTACTTGAAAGTAAGGGAAAAGAGTAACGGATGGGAAAGGGAAGGGAATTTCAATTAGACTTTCAGACCTGTCAATTAAGTAGTTAATTAAATAGTTAACAGCACGAAGCTTTTGCTTCACAACAAAAGGGACTTCCCACACAATCTGACAGGATTCAGGACTAGCACCCGATCCCCCACATTAAAACCACAGTGCTTCGCTTCGCATGGGGTTGTGAGAAGGAGATGCAGGACACACAGCCTTAAGCTAGATGGTTGCTCATTCCGAGTGGTGAAGAAAGATTCTTCGGCCAGTCATAAAATCCATGGACAACACATTACCTTTTTTTCCTCAGGCAGAAAAATGTCTCTGGTTAACTCAGATCAACACATCAGACCTTGGAAAAGTAATTTTTGAACTATTTTCCCCGGAATTCCAATGGGCAATTACCATACTGTTGAGGGATTCTGTGAGTTTTAGTTTAAAACAAAACCTTTTCCAAGCTCTGCAAAACTCATTGCATTTAATTCTGTGGCCTGTACCCGCCGGCTCTTGGGCTGGCTGCCCTTCACAGCCACTTGCCACTGCCAGTGTTATTTTTAATATTTGTTTTTTTTAAAAAAAAATCTTTCAAACAAGCATAGCGCTAGTTCAGTATTACAGATAAAATATATATATATAACAGATTGGACTGCAAGGTTTCCTTGTAGCCCCAACTCTGTGATCTTGATGTGATACTTGACAAACCTCACAGACACAATTTACTCCAGCATAGGTGAGCACACGTGCCAAAATGATTCCAAACAAACCGTGCCTGCAATCGAGTTAAAACAAACAACCCCCTCAAGGTTGTTTGAAATACTTTGCTTTCTGAACAAAAATAAAACAAAACAAAAATAATAGCTGCCCATCTTTTAAAAAATATGCACTTAGTTTTATGTTGTGTAAACGGATATTTTTAAATTTATTTCAAGTATGCTAAACCCAACACAAACCCAGGAGTATTTCAAGATGTAATTGCAACCTTAGATAAACAAGCACCAGGCAGTCACTGCCTTCAGGCTTACTATTGTGAAGAACTGAGGAGGACAGAAAGTAGATAAGGATCCATTAGCAAATTTGTAGTTGATTTACAAGAGATGATTTCTGATCACTAGCTGTCTAATAACTAAAACAATTTCAAAGTATCTCCCTCTCTGTGTTGGAAAAATACACTCACTGATAAACCCAGGAGTTGATTTTTGATTTTGATTGCTAAAGAACTTCTGAGCTCAGTTCTGCTATGAGCCACAAATTCTCAGACCAAGCATTTGCTCAGAAGCAACCTGTTCCTTATGTTTTAGCCTATGACTTCTCACCTGACCTCACTGGGTGAATCTTTAGGATTCTAGTGGTGGAAAACCCCTCTTCAACCATCAAAATTGATCTTGCAAGCCTGCAGGTTGTTCTCCGCTGTTTGAAAGGAAGAGATGAAGCAAAAGAAGGAAGGGATGAGGAAGAAAGAGGGAAGGAATGACAGCTGTCGGATGAGAGAGAGATGGAGCCTGAGGGAGTTAATATCTCAACAGAAGTGATAGGGTAAGGAGATAAGGCAGTGTTATTATTCCCCATGGAAAAGGAAAGCTCCCGGGAACAGTTAATCAAACTCAGTTCATAAAACTCACCATCCCAGGTGTGTTCCAAAGTAGATCCCATTGTGACAGACAGTTCAAAGGGCAAATCAGAAAACATTAATCACAACTTCCAGGTCAAGGAGAAGCTAGGCTGAGTTTGCAATTCATAACTGCCCGTCATCCACAACGGCGGGAAAGGGACAGAAAACCAGGGCTACCGTTCTTTATCCGGAGAAGCTAGCGCTGTTGCAGTTTATCTCTCCTGCAGTGGTCACCCAGAAGGCATCCCAGCTAGACTGAAAGATCTATCAGAACTTGTGCCCCAATGAACCTACTTTTCATTCCCCTCCCCATTCTGTTTTCCTTTTGTGTCTTTTTTCTTTTTTTTTTTGGAAACCTTGATGGGGAATCAATCTCGCAGTCTCTGGCTCAGCCACCAAATCCCTAAGCCACTGCGGTATCTAGCAGTTTAGCAGATGTATAAACTGGTCTGAAGCTGGCTGGATAGCTCAGTGAGCCTCTGTGCTGCAAGGTCGGAAGACCAGCAGTCGTAAGATCGAATCCACGCGACGGAGTGAGCTCCCATCGCTTGTCCCAGCTCCTGCCAACCTAGCAATTCGAAAGCATGCAAATGCGAGTAGATAAATAGGTACCACCACGGTGGGAAGGTAACAGCGTTCTGTGTCTAGTCGCGCTGGCCACGTGACCACGGAAACTGTCTTTGGACAAACGCTGGCTCTACGGCTTGGAGACGGGGATGAGCACCGCCCCCTAGAGTCGGCCACGACTGGACTAAATGTCAAGGGGAACCTTTACCTTTACCTAATGAGTACTTATTAACTACTCTGAGAGCCTCTCTAGCAGAAGAGCAGGGTCCACAGGCAGTATGTGAACAAATCAGATTACTTTTTTTAAAGTTTCAAGAGCTGTTGCAGTACCACTCTGTAATTACTTTCCAAGCTCCGTTTGAGCATTCAGACAATGCGTCTTGATCCACTTGCAGGGGTGTCATGCACAGCGTTTGGAAAAAATTACAAGTCGTAGAATCTTGTAGCCAGCATTGGCTGGAGCATTCTGGAAGTTATAGTCCACAAAGTAACTTTTCCAGTCTCTATTAGTACATAAACAGGAAAACATAGGAGGCTTAAGGTTGTACTCACCAGATTATCAGGGGCATCATCCTGAAGTGACTCTTTGCCTCCTGCAACGAATACAAAAAAAAGTACATCTGGAAATGTGGCCATGGAAAAGAAGAAAGCTGAGGGCAAGAGGGACGCTATATTTTGTCCTCTTGAAATTCTAGTTTGTCATTTTGCAAATAAAGGTAAAAATTGCTATCCCCAATGGTGGGTACAGCTTGTAAACAACAGAGCCACACTAACCATTCCACCGGCTGCTTTTCTGGATCTGATTCATTCCCTCCTCCAGGGCTGAGAGTGCCGAGTTCAGATTCCTGGATTGATGAAGTCCAGTAAGAGGCACATCATCAGGTATGAAGCCTACTGTGTTGTCCACAAAGTTAAAATCTGTAGGTACAAAATCTGTATGGAACACAGATGAGGGAAAAGGTTTGCAATCGCAAGAGTCCCCCTGGAAGGAGGAGACAGAAGTTGTTATATAATAGCAGTGCCATGTAAAAGAGAAAAAATCTGAACTCGGAACACTCTTTCGCCTTTGCCCCTTGGTATAAGATCAAGAGGCAAGTCAAGGCAAAAAACCAGTGTCATACCACTATACCATCTGGAACGTGCCAATCTGGGCTGATTTTGAAGTTAAGCAGAGTCAGGCCCTTTAAGTATTTCCTTGGGAGAAAGGACCGTTTTGTCAGGAGTGTCCAGGCAACAGTTACGTGTGTGTTTGAGTAGTGGGTGGCTACGGGACGTTGGTGGTGCCACTGCATTGCCTGTTTCTCCCCCCCACCCTCTGCTTTGCTGAAAGAAGCAACAACAGCTGGAAGAAAAACATGGGCCCCATTTGAATGCCCGCTTCTGTCTGCTCCCCGCCTGTTTGCTCTTTGGGGTGGGTGCTGTCCTCCCCCCTTCACCTCAGGTTCCCAATCTCTATGTTGTCGCTGGGGATTTCCCCCGACTCCATTTACAGAGCTCCGATGAGTGAGATTCTGGAAGAATGGCCATGAGCGCGGCAATGCCAGAGTTGATGTGGCCCCCTTCATACACAGCCTCGCTCTGTATCTTTTGAAAAAGACAGCTGTTTTCTGGCAGTTCCGGTCCTGGACTCTCCTCTGTGCAAAAGCACAGATGGCCATCCTCTCTTACAACCAGGTTGCCTGAAATAACCCCCTCTAGAGCCCCTTTCGATCGCTAGGGTCTTCATGGGACTGGGGCAGTGTGGACAAGCAGGCTGTCTTCGAGAGAAAAGGGCTTGTGGGCAACTGAGTCAACCAGACTCCTTACCTTGCATGTCGTCGATATCTGGGTGAACAGGAAAGGCCTCCGAGGAGAAGGTTGCTGACAGAGCTATGATGGCACACATCAATGTCTGGGAAGAGATGGCCATTGATGCTCTTCCTTTGCCTCTTGGTCAAGCTGTGAGGATCTTGGCCGTGCCTTGAGCACCTGAGAGGGAAATGACCCTCCTTTATACCTTCTCCTCCCATCGATTTCAGCAAGATCAATACATTATCATCACCCTGGAAAGGATCCATCCATCCACAGCAGTGACAGAATGACCAAGTGTTGATCATAGGTTCGTCACCCCAACGATGCACCCTTATCACTTTATGCTTCTGTTCTATCGTTGTTTGAACAGGTAGCCCTTAATGAATGTTTGAAGTGGAGCAGAGATGTAATTCCTGTTTGTTCTGGCCTAGAGAAATTGGGGAACAGTTGTGATGTCAGACTTCACAATAAGTTTGGCTCAGGCTGAATAGAACTGACAGCAAAATAGGTAGGAGTTTTTGAGCAAGCAAAATGCAGATCAGCAATTCGTTTTCTGAGGATATTTCTCTGTAAACAGGAACCACCAAAGCAGACTCCTGCTCTGAATGAAGCTGAGCAAGGGATTCAAGACTAATGAGAGACGGAAGTCCAAGAAAATGACTACTAATACTAGTACTACTAGTATTACTACTAGTAGGAACAGAGATTGGAAAAGTTCTTCACACCCCAGAGTTAAACTCTGGATTTTGCTACTACAAACGGTTGTGAAGGCTATAACGGCTTTCAAAAAAGGCTAGAAAAAAATTCCTGATACCTAGGGGCTAAAAGGGTGCCAGTGGTGCTGCAATCATGTCAATCATAAAGTCAGCAGTTCGAATCTGCATGACGGGGAGAGCTCGTGTTACTTGCCCCAGCTCCTGACAACCTAGCAGTTCAAAAGCATGCAAATGCGAGTAGATGAAGAGGTACCACCTCGGTGGGAAGGTAACAGCGTTCCATGTCTAGTCATGCCAGCCAGATGACCGCAGAAAGTGTCTATAGAAAAACACCGACTCTTTGGCTTGCAAATGGGGACGAGCACTGGCCCCTAGAGTTGGACACGACTGGACTTAATGGTCAAGGGGAACTTCTACCTTTATCTTTGGGGGCTAATATGTTTGGCAGTCACTGCGACTCTCTATTGCCCTCTAGTAAGAAATATAATCTGTCTGTAGTTCCACAGCAATGACACTCATATGAGAAGACAATTAGCAAGTTTCAGGCGACTCATTTGTTAACACATTTGGAAGGTTTATTTACAACGTGTGCCAGTGTTCATTTTTGTCTCTTGATGGTGTAACAAGCGTGGCAGGGAGAACTTCACTACCGAGACAGAACCCATTTAAAATACTGATATGTTACAGAGGACCTTTTAGACATAATAAAGGTTTGTGTGTGTGTGTTTTAAAACAACAATGTTATTTTATTTTAACAAGAAAAAGAGATGTTAGAACTTTTAACTAACCCACAAATAACTGTGGTTTAGTTAAAAGTTACGTGCTGACAAAGGTGTTGTGTTCTTTTCTTTTTCATATTTTGAAATATTATGCTGTTGAACTATGGATGATTTTACGCAGCATGGTTACTTTTTCCTGGGCATGATTCGATAACTCTGTGATTCTATAGTCTTTCACTTGGCGGTCGGGGGAATTCTCAGAGTTGTATTCCAAAAGAAGGAACATTTGCAAGCTCTGTTATTTCTTAACGGGACACTGTTGTATGTGCAGGTGTTTCTGCAACCTTGCATGCTGCCTCTAGTAGGTTTTGGCTGAGAGGTAATTTTTTGGGCAGGGGTGACTGTCAATCACTAACAATACTAACCAATTCTTCCTTCCCTGCTTCTGATTTCATGCCTTTCTAAGAGCTTTTCCCCCTCTCGTAGTTAATTGGAAGCAGGTTGTGTGTTAAAGCCTGCTGCTTAAACCAGTCATGTTTATTCTCAGTTTGCTGTTATCTGTTCAACCGTAAGTAAATGAAACCTTTTATTCCTTCTCATTCTAATGTCAGAATGAGTGATTGAGACTGTAAGTGTCAGTTGATGAAGAAAAAGAGGTGGGGAATGTGGGAGAATGTGAGGAATGTGAAGCTAATTCTGTTCTGTGAGTCCCTGCACTTCTGTTGTGCAGCTAGAGGTGTATAACCAAAAATTCAAGAACTCTGCAACTGTAGAGAATCAGACAAATGGTCTCCCTGCATCTTTTTAGAGAAGACACAGTACCTGCTTATTAACTCATTTGTCACCTTCAGCACTGACAGACTCATTTCCCCTCAACAGCACCTCTCTTCCCAATCAGTGAAGGATGGAGGTGAGATGGATGAAGCTGAGCACCCATCCATTTTTCCCTGGACGCCATCATTTATTTTGGGATTTGATTCTCACAACAACTTTTCCTGCCCCCGTGTTCAATTTTCGGCTGTTTACTGGATGTCAGAAATTTTCAGATGAAAAATATTTGACGGGATCTGACTGCTCTGGCTGCCATGCGGCAAAAGAAATGCTTGGGAAAGTTATTAATTATTTTTTTTTTGGACTACAATTCCCAGAGTCCTCCAGCCAGCATGGGTAGCAGTGCCCTTGCTGGCTGAGGGGTTCTAGTAGTCCAAAGTAATAACTTTTCCAGGTTCTTAGAGAAGAAGCTCCTGCAAACAGGCTGTAGCCTGTTAGGAGATAGAGAATTAATTGCACGTGGTGGCCGGACTAGGCCAGGAGCCAGTGTGGTGCAGTGATCAGAGTGCTGGACCCATATCTGGCTAGTTCTAGGTTCTAGTCCCCTGCCGAGTCAAACAGTATAAAGGTAAAAACAGTGAGTATACAAATACTAAAATGGATCAAACAAATGCCACACTAAAAAAAACAGATAATCCTTTCAAAACTACGTTCAGTGGGTCTGGTCCTCTACCCATTGGTAAAGATGAGTTACCATTTTGGTGGTGGCCCCACAGCTGTGTGAAGAGCTGCTGCCTTCCAACTGGCCCACGCCTTGCTCCTTTAGTACAGATGTTCAAACAAGCTGTGAAGAACCTCCTTCATCCCTCCTGCCTTTAATTCTAGGTCAAGTATATGTCACAAGTAACCCACAAACATTGAGAAAGCTTCATGTTGACAGCAGTAGCTTTTCATTCCTCCTGTTAGTTAACAAATTAGCTTGCTTTGTTTTGTTTTGTGGTTGCTCAATGAGAGGTAAGCATCGCTGACTCACAAAGGTCCGTGTGACTCACACTGCTGGAGCACTAACAGCTTCTAATAATGAACTATCTATAACATATAGCTTGGGCCTGAAGGCAGTGAATGGCACACACAGAGCATCTCTCTTTGTAGTATACACCTTACGGATGTGCCTAGAAATCTATCACTAGTGTTTCTTTTAAGGCGCATCAGTCTCAAAAGTGGCTAAGAACCAATACTTGGGACTAAATAAATAAAATAAATTCAGAACGTCAGTTTTCAGAAAAGGATGGGTGGGCGGGATTCATAGCCAGGGAACCTCCTTGTCTTTGCCTCTCTGCCTTCCAGGAGTCTGGAGTCATGAGGGCCTTCCCTGTCTTTGGAGATGCCACATTCTTCCTGGCATGCAAGGGATTCCGTGGCCTGTTGGACCTGGGTCCCTGAGTAAGCAAGACAGCCTTCGAGTGGAAGATAAGGGCCTGGATCCCGTGCGAGCCCTTGTAGATCCAGAACGTTTTGCAGTTTTAAAGAGTCAAGGGGAACATCAGCCCTGGGCAAAGAGGTCCACCTCACTTGCCCGCTTTGGCTGCCCATTTCACATGCCCGTTCCCTGGATCCTTTCCCCCTGCCATGAGGATGAAGTCCTCCTGTTGCAGGAGATGAGTGGAGGGATGATTCGAAGCGCTCTGGAGCCGTTCTAGAATTCACCTCTGTCAGGTATTCCTCTCCCAGGGACTCTCTGGAGGAGGAAGTGTCTCCAAAGGCCCCCGGCCATAGAGTGGAGTCCCTGTCACCCAGGGCATCCTGGCGCAGACCGTGGGCACAGTAGATGTTCAGTCGCTGGGTGTTGCAGCCCTCTGGAACGAACTGGATCTGGCCTCTTTCCTGCTGTTTCAGGATGCGGTGATGAGAAAAGAAGCACACGGCTGAGAGGGAAGGGGGGTCCTCGTCCACAGGAAGGGCAGCTCTCAAAGCCGACCGATTTGTGTTCAGAAACATCTGTGAACAGTGTGCAAACCATTAGTCCAGTGTCAATCCTAACCCCCGTCTCCTTGAGACACACACCCTTCCCGTTCCAGCATGTTTTTTGACCCTTGCGTTCTTGGATGCCCTCGGGAGAAACACCCAAGTCATGCCTCCAACAGAGCTACCTCAAGGCACCAGAGCCAGCCTCAAGACATTCTACTGCCTGAGGCGGAGAACAAGATGAGGAGTGGGGCACCCTCCCCATTCCATGCGCAATAGCCAACTGGACAACATTTGTATCAATGTTCAGCTGCAGTGATGGGCAAACCACCTCTGCCACACATGGAGATGGTGGGCTAGCCTCAAAGACTGCATGGCAAGCTGTCTTGACACCTCCCAGCATCTACCGTCTAAGGGAGCCACCACACTCTGCCTTGTGGTGGGACCTGCCCTGCAAGATAATCCCAGAGATCTCATCCAATAGGGTGCGCATGGGTCTATGCATGTGCCAAGGAGAACCGCAGCCCTTCCACTCACCAGTGACTGGGGGAGGACAATTTCTGAAGTTTGCATGTGGTGCTTAGAGACAGCCCTGCCAACCGCACCCAAAAGGATGAACCCTCCCAGGGTGAGAGATGCTATAACAAAAGGAGTCCAGACATAATCTGAAAAGAGCAGGAACAACGGGAGGTGAGTGGTTAGGAATGATCTTTCTCCAGTTAATCTAATTATATTCTGGCATTCTTCTATGCTTTTTTCCTTGGATGCCCTCTGAGATTCCAGGCTACGTTAACAAAAAAGTGACTAGCTGTACTTACTACGAGCTGGGAGTTGTAAACCAATATAGTAGTTTTCCACGCTGTGTCTGATGCACAGGAGAACAGCCGGGACTGTCAGCTGTTGTTCTTTTTGGCTGTTGCCCTTTTCTCAGCCCCCTGGGGGTTTCTGGGACTTGTAGTCCAAAAAACTAAGATTCCCAAGGTCTGGAGGAGCAGAGAACCTCACCTGTCCAAGGGCATTTTTACCAGCCACAGAGGACTTTTGCTCATCGACTCACTGGGCCTGCAATACGGCATGGGAAGTGGGTGAGCAATTGTGGGATTGTGATTAGAGTACTAGGGTGGAGAACAGACTCACTAGGTGATTTTTGGGACAATCGTTCTTTCATCTTGGCCTCCCTTGTAGAGATGTTGAGAGAATAAACAAGGGAAGGAATGGCAGGATAAAAATAGGAACTGCTGGATAGGTCAGTGGTTTAAAGCCTCTGGCTATGGAGCCAGAGGTTGGGAGTTCAGTTCCCCACTATGCTTCCTTGACAGGGGTGGGACTTGATGATCCTTAGGGTCCCTTCCAACTCTGCAGTTCTGAAATTATTATTATAAACATACTGAATTAAAATGAACACGTGTAACAAAATTAAGCCACCATAGTAAGGACCTCAGTCGCTCTTACCTGGGCACTTGATACACTGCACAGCCTCCTTGGCTGGCTGGTG
The DNA here is from genome assembly GCA_037013535.1 of Intellagama lesueurii. NCBI lineage: Eukaryota > Metazoa > Chordata > Lepidosauria > Squamata > Agamidae > Intellagama > Intellagama lesueurii. The sequence goes on along the minus strand of JBAJHW010000010.1, from coordinate 21,436,575 downwards.
GACCACTGTTGCTTTGACGCAGTAGTTTACATTTGGTTTTATATTCTCAAATGTGTGGTTCATTCTGCCAAGTTTGTAACCCATCTTGGGGAGAAAAATGGATAGGAGGTCAACACGGTCTTCCGCATACTTGGAAACAACAGAGGGAGAGGCACTGCTCGACAGGGTAGAAACTGTGTCCAGTGTTCATGTATAACAAGCCCAATGCATTTCCAGTGATAATACCAGTGGACAGAAAATGCCAAATCATCATCATGTTAGAATAGCGGAGCTGGAAGGGACCCTATGGATCACTGAGTCCAGCCCAAGGAGGCACAGTGGGGGAATCGAACTTCCAACCTCTGGCTCCTCAGCCAGAGGCTTAAACCACTGAGAATACATTGTACAGACTATCACAATGTCCATTGAAGAATAACTTAGAACATACTTTTTAATAAATAAACCCTGGATACGGTTTCTCTCATTCTGGAAATGGTAGAATCTTCAAATGTGATTTTTCCTTTTGCTTATACAAAGAGAGGTACATGTTTCCTGTGTTTCTGCTCTCAGCCAACTCAGAGGGCCTCTTTGCTTCTGACAGAGCTATGGACAGATTTCAGGTTCAGGTTTGCTGTCTTTTTGGTCTGCAAAGGAGAGTGCTTGGGAGAGCTGCCTAGTCTTAGATTTTGGCCCAAGGGTTAGGTTTTAGAGTCCATTCTCCAGAACCCAGACTCTGGCCCACTTTCACTGTTGATTTCGTCCTGGAAATCTTCATGTATGGCTATGCAATAACCTTAATTATATCATTCTGGTGCAACCTCACTGCTAAAACCTGAACCATGATTTTGGGAATTCCTGGTTCCAATTTCACCTCCACCATAAAATCCCTAACAGCAAGGATAAAATAATCAAACGGGGGAGGTCGAAATTGAGTTCAACCATAACAGAAAGAAGAAAAGAAAAACCTCACACCAGCTGATGTCTTGACGCACCGTTACTTCCTGGATGGTTTTGTTATCTCTATGAAGGGCAACCAGGATGCGCAGAACTTTCATGACCTTGAAGTTCTCACTTCTCTTCAGGGGAGTCTGAGGCATAGACACAGACACAGTAAGATCATGGTCTGCTACAACCAGAGATAGATTAAGGGGACCAATAACTGCTAAGAAGAAAAAAGAAAAGAGGCACTATTAGCCAGTCCCCTTTTGCCCATCAGAATTTTGGTGGACTCAACTCTATCTTCAGTGGCTTGAAAAGGGACAAAGGCTTTTTATCACACTACATTCATTAAGCACCTCATAAGTGCAAGGACGTCTGCCTTACTACTCATGGTTGTTCATCACCACCGTTATCAGAATGATCACTGTGGCTGTGACCACATGGTCAAATATTGCAGGATCTGTTAACAGGTGTAAAATGGATGAATTCACCTTCGTTTTACATGATGCAAAAGCCAACCTGAATCAGTCTGGCTCTTTTTGCTCCCAATGCAGAGTAGAACCTAGGTCTTCTACTTTTTTCAAGCTGAAACAAGTTGAATGGACTTTCCTCCCTGTGATAAGTAATTTTGTTCTCCCAAAAGATGGAGGGCATGGCTGTGGGTGGTATTCTGGTGATACACTAAGCTGGGTGTGATGTTTTGGACATAGGGAACACTCACCCCCATGATCTTCCTCGTAGTCACTCCAAAGTGTTTTTTAATTTTATTTTATTTTACAGAAACTATCAAGTTTAGCGCTAGATCACCTTATCACTACATTGATATACTAGTTTACGAGTTCTAGATCTTAAAACAAAAAAGACAAAAACTGATGTGAAATAGAAACCACTCTGACAAACTAAAGCTGACTACCATGTCTCCACTGTACGTGTGAATGTGTTTGTATGTTAAAGAGAACTTTTGAAAACTGTCCCCCCCCCCAAGTGTTGTACAACAGCCCACCAGCTTTACAATGAACCATAAAAGGAAAGCCCCGGATCAGTAGAGCAGGATCAAAGGAAGGGGGCTGTGGTGTGGATTAAACCACATTAGATTGAGGGGTCTTGCTTGCACTCGCCAGCTGTTCCCCTTCTTCAAAATCAGAGCAGAAAACTTTTCCTTACTGTCTTTATACAGCTGCAGTGTATTCGAATTGGCCCAATCAGACCACCTAGATCCATCCTGGGCTCTCACCCTGGCATAGTAGTGGGTGTATAAATCTGGCAGATGCAGCTGACAGCTCTGGATCACTTTCAGATTGTTCCCTCGGCAGGATGTCTCTTTGACCCATCCAGGAGAAGATCTGTTACTTAAAAACAGAAAACGCAGCCCTCCAATGAAGTCTTGTCTATTCAAGTGCTCACTTAGCCCTCCCTACAGAGCATAAGTCTCTGGTTTTAGGATTCTGTAGCAGGATAGAAACAACATGTTTAGAAGGGTCGTGACAAAGCAGCAAAAAGTTCCATTTTTGCCCTGTAATTCTTGGACTCATAGATGGCTGGATAGCTCAGTGGTTTAAGTATCTGGCTGCTGAGCCACAGGTTGGGAGTTCGATTCCCCACTGGGCCTCCTTGACAGGGGCTGGACTCGATGATCCATAGGGTCCCTTTCTAGCAGTTCTAAGATTATTATTGGTTTGGCTGTGCTTGTCGGGGCTGTAACTATGGTGGAGCTAACTGAGTTAGAATCAGAGGTTGGGAGTTCAATTCCCCACTATGCCTCTTGTGAGTACAGCCAGCCTGTGTTGCCTTGGGCAAGCTGCACAGTCCCAAGGTTGCCCCCAGAAGAAGGAAATGGGAAACCACTTCTGAGTATTCTCTACATGGAACACCCTGAAAAGGGTTGCCATAAGTCAGACTTGACTTGATGGCACATAATTATTTATTATTACTAATTCTCAGATTCACCTGTCATGTTTGCTGAGGGCATCCTTTGACTTGTGACATCTGAAGGGCCGTATACCGTGTTTCCCCGAAAATAAGACAGGGTCTTATATTAATTTTTGCTCCAAAAACTGCATTAGGGCTTATTTTCAGGGGATTTTTTTTTTCACATACAACAATCTACATTTATTCAAATACAATCATGTCATCTTCTTCTGGTTGCTGCACAAGGGTGGAGGGCGGGGTTTTACTTAACTGGTGTTTATTTTTGAGGTAGGGCTTATATTACGAACCTCCTGAAAAATCATACTAGGGCTTATTTTCAGGTTAGGTCTTATTTTAGGGGAAACAGGGTATTTCCAGTCATAAAGTAAATAAACACTTCTCCATTCTCAAAGCAAAAAGACTAAGGTTCCAACATACCCATTATGTCTCTCCACTTCATACTGAGTGTTGCTGGTTGAGCCTGGAGCTGGATGCCATATCAACAACGTGTAAAAATTCTCAGAGATTAGTGTCACATTCTGTGGTGGAAGAAGCAACATTCCTTAGATAAGGAGAAAGAAAAGAAACCAGACTGAGCACGTCAATCAATGTGAGCTTTCGTGGCTCAACATCCATTTCTTCAGATACTGGGGTGCAGTGTATTTATATAAATCTCCGTGGCCAGGTGAGGTTACAATAACAAAGTGTCAGTGCCTGATATTATAGCCCACAGAGTTGGAACACCAGGCTTTTGGGGAGTTCGATTCCTCACTGTGCCTCCTGGGGGCAGAGCCAGCCTGGGTGGCCTTGGGCAAGCTGCAGCGTCCCAGAGCACCCCAGGAAAAAGTCACTGGTAAACCAATTCTGAGTACTCTATACCTATGATTGTATGTGTTATTAGAAACAGGATCCCCCTGCAAAAGGCAAACAAAACATAAACAAAAGGCCAACTTTAGTGGGACCTTCTCTGCTCCAAGACCTGAGTTTTCTTTCATTTGCATGCACACATATTGTCATGCGAAAAAAGAAAGTACACCTTCCTTGAATTCTATAGTTTTACATATCAGGACATAATAAAAATTCATCTGGTCCTTAGCAGGTCTAAAAATTAGGTAAATACAACCTCAGATGAACAACAACACATGACATATTACACTGTGTCGTTATTTATTCATCAAAAATAAAGCCAAAATGAAGAAGCCATGTGTGAAAAACTAAGTACATCTTATGATTCAAGAACTTGTAGCAGCAATGACTTGAAGTAATCATTTTCTGTATGACTTTATCAGTCTCTCACATCATGGTGGAGGAAGTTTGGCCCACTCTTCTTTACAACATCGCTTCGGTTCATTGTGGTTCACAGGCATTTGTTCATGCACGGCTCTCTTAAGGTCCCGTCACAACATTTCAGTTGGGTTGAGGTCTGGACTTTGACTAGACCGTCGCAACACCTTGATTCTGTTCTTTTCAGCCATTCTGTTGTAGATTTGCTGGTGTGCTTCAAATCATTGTTCTGTTGCATGACCCAATTTCGGCCAAGCTTTAGCTGTCAGACAGATGGCTCACATTTGACTCTAGAATACTTTGGTATCCAGAGGAGTTCATGGTCAACTCAATGACTGCAAGGTGCCCAGGTCCTGTGGTTGCAAAACAAGCCCAAATCATAATCCTTCCATCACCATGCTTGACAGTTGGTATGAGGTGTGTGTGCTGATACACTGTGTTTGGTTTTTGTCCAACATAGCACTGTGTATTATGACCAAACATCTCCACTTTGATCTTGTCTGTCCAAAAGACATTGTTCCAGAAGTCTTGTGGCTTGTCCAGATGCAACTTTGCAAACCTAAGCCATGCTGCCATGTTCTTTTTAGAGAGAAGAGGCTTTCTCCTGGCAACCCTTCCAAACCAACCATACTTGTTCAGTATTTCTAATTGTACTTTCATTAACTTTAACTTTTAACATGCTAACCGAGACCTGCAGAGTCTGAGATGCAACTCTTGGGTTTTTGGCAATTTCTCTGAGCATTGCATAGTCTGACCTTGGGGTGAATTTGCTTGGACATCCACTCCTGGGAAGATTGGCAACTGTTTTAAAAGTTTTCCACTTGTGAATAATTTTCCTCACTGTAGAATAATGGATTTTAGATTGTTTGCAAATGGCCTTATAACCCTTCCCAGATTGGTGGGCAGCAACAATTGCTTCTTCATTGCTGATGTGTTTCCTCCTTGGCAATGTGTTAACACACACCTGAATGCTCTAGACCAGCATACTGCTAAAACTTCAGCTTTTATAGAGGTGGTCACACTTGCTGATGATCAATTATTCAAGGGCATTTGGTTAGCAGCAATTGGCTGCTACTTAGCCTCTTAATTCCTATGGAAGTAATACGGGTATACTTAGTTCTTCATACATGGCTTCTCCATTTTGGCTTTATTTTTGTTAAATAAATCACAACACTGTGTAATATGTTATGTGTTGTTGTTCATGTGAGGTTGTATTTACCTAATTTTCAGACCCGCTATGTAAAACTGTAGAATTCAAAGATGGTTTCTTTTTCACATGACTGTACACATGCATGCAATCTTCAGAAGGAAGCACTATTTCTATACATTAGTTTGAGAGCAACTGGGAGAGTCTGGGAGCCAGTTTTCCATTCCCAGCATTCACTACAGGCTACAACAGGCCCCGCATGTGAGGAAAACCCCCACAAAAATTAAAACAGGAAGTAGTCAGAAATCAACTTAAAGTTGCATGCAGGGGGTGTCTGAGTGAAGAAACATGACACAGGGTGCTCTAATGCAGGGGTCCCCAACCCCCGGTCTGTGGCCCAGTGCCAGTCCGTGGCCTGGGCCGGACCGGGCCATGGAGACAGATCTCCCACCCCCCCCACACACGCGCTTCCCCCCCCCCGCACAGCCCCTTTGCGTGCCCACGCGAGCGCCCCCGACTCTTCACACATGCATGCGAGTGCCCCCCCCGAGCGCCCCCTCTGTACATGCACGTGAGTGCATGCACGCCCACGTAAGCGCCACCTGCCCTGTGCGTGTGAGCGCAGGGGGGTGCCCCACCTTCCCCAACCGGTCCACGGTGTTCAAACGGTTGGGGACCACTGCTCTAATGCACCTTTCAGAGGGAACTGTGGCTTCACTTTTGGAAGACTGAAGCAGAGATACAATATTTAGGCTTGTGCAATTACTTATTGGATCACTGAAAGTCACAAGTGTGACAAAGTGCAGCTTTCTCCAGACTGATGATTCTTCCAGATGAGGAAAAGTTACACCTTCCTTCGTGCCCATTCATTGGGAAGGACAATAAACTTTTCTAGGATTCATGTCCAGCCTGCACTTTTAGAAACAACCTCTTGAAAATTGCTTCTCTCCTTTAAAAAAATCTAGAATCCCTTTTTAAATATGTGAATAAAGTAATATCTGCTAGAGCTTCTCTTCTGGGACTCTTTTCTCTGGTAGGTGTTTCTGTCCTGAGAGACCGTAAACAGAAAGCTTTCAGTTGTGAAGCTTTGGCCATGGAAATGAACTTTAAATGGAAAATGCTATAGTAATAAACTCTCCCCTAGAACAAACCAAACCAAAAAACAAACCATGCATACAGGAGGACATAACAAGCACACAAAGCCATAAATTTTGTCACTGAACATACCAAGACAATCTTTACATGATACGGATGGCAGGAAAAATATCAATATTATCAGTGATGAATCAGGTGCATTGCAGAAAGCAAATAGAGTAGGACCCCTGTATCCAAGGGAGATCAGTTCCAACCCCAACCTCTTGTGGATGCTGAAAAACGCAGATAATAGTGAACACTATTATAATAACCAATGCTACACGGTTTCTGGCTCCCTCTAGTGGCCAGTTCTCAGAACATCACTACAAATATATGTCTGGGGGATTTTTCTTTTAGTATTTTTAGTATTTTCAGACCATGCATGAGTGAATCAGTGGATCCTGATCCCGCAGAAAAAAGGATCCTACTGGGAGAGTCCTTAGATTTGGGAAAGAAGCAAAAACCTTTTTCAAAAAGTCTAACAAATATATTGGCCCTTGTTCCTGCAGGCAGCCTGACTCACAAGACAGAGTCAGTGCTTGAAGAAAAGTCTTAGGGATCCATTGACAGTTGCTCTTTGCTCTGTAAATGAAACCCAGGTCGTCGTAACCCCTAGCAATGTGTCCATCACCTAGAGAAACTCCAAAAAGACTTAACTGACCTTTTCCTTGCCAACTTAAGAAATCAAAGACTTACCTTGTTGAAAGGAGCAATCCATAAGGAGCAAAAGGGTCGCCCAAAATGCAACAGTCATGGTTTTTCACTTGAGCCCACCAGGTCTACGTCCATATGTCTTAATCCCCATATTTAAATTACAGAGCCTGACAACAAGGAAGAAACTAGCAAGAAGAGTGAGCAAAATAACTCCACCTTAGATCATTCTTCTTGGTATGCACTGGTTGATACGGAAGTGCAGGATGAATTACTGCTTTTATTTTTCCAAACTAGAGACTGAGTATTAAGAGGTTGCTCAGCCCCTTTGTGGTTAGGCCATCTGGTCTCAGAATGTTACCTGGCAGCCAACTTGCTGGGATTATTAGCAGATGACTCACAAAGAACATCACCACAAGTCAGCTGACTCCAGGTGAATACGGAGCCTCATACCTGCCTCTTAAAATCATAGCCACCAACGACATCTAGGCTGGGAACAGAGCTCCTTTCTCAAAAGACTGTGGAGAACAGCAGAGTTCCGAAAGACAATAGCCAGAATCCCCCAGCCCATCTGACCACTGCAAGCCTGCTGGTGGAAGAATTCTGGGTGTTATTGTCTACGTAAGGGAACTTTTCCAGTCTTTACTAGCAGTCATGTGCCAAGACTACTATTTTTTTACTTAATGCCTTTAGGAGATCTACCTTATAGATAGCAGCACAAATCACTTTGCTTAGGATGCAGCGAGATGGGCTGGTGTGGGCTAAATATGGTTGCTTGGGGTCGGGTGAAGGTGTGATATACCATTTGGTGGAATCCTCACATCTAAATAGCCAATCAGAGCAAGCAACCTTTCTGGTCTGGCTCCTTCCGGTTGGAATTTCCAATACTGTGAAGCGGCTTAATAAGCAAGCCACTTCAGGATATTGGCAAATCGAACATTTCCTCTGCTCCTTAGAATGATCTAAGGTGGAGTTGTTTTATTCATCTTCGTAGTTTCTTTGTTCTCAGACTCTGTGATTTCAATATGGGGACTGAGATCTATGGAAGCTGCAGCAGAGGAAGTGATTTTTTTTTAAAGCAGTAGACCATTGCTGATGTGCTGCATCAGTTATATATATATGCCTGCAGCCAAATCCATGGATTCAGCTGCAGGCAGTTTCTCAACCAGCCTTTCAAAACAATTTTTAAAAAAGGAATTATAACTGAGCAATCTGCTGCAATCTAAAACAAAATAAAAAACAATTGTGTCTACCCCCTCTGCCAAAGAGCAGAGGAAGTGTTCAATTTGCCAGTATCCTGAAGTGGCTTGCTTATTAAGCCACTTCACTATATTGGAAATTCTAACCGGAAGGAGCCTTGACAGCAAGAAGGCTCACTTTTGATCTGTTCCCAACGATCCTACCTACAGAAGTATCCTACAGAAGTAGAAGCCCTTGAGAGAAGCTCAGAAAGGTGTGGGTAGGCACACTCTTGGGCCATTTTGGTTTGCTCCAGCTATCACATCATCATGTCATTGCTGGAAAAAGGAGTCAACCAATCCATTCCCTCTCAGCAGAATGAACAGTGGGCTAAAGGCCTGTCTGATTGCATTCTTACTTCACAAGTAAGTAGTAAGCCAGGCCTGCTGTAAATGGAGGCCCCTCCTTCTCATTCTGCTAAAAGGGGCCCCCCTCAACCTTTGGCCCGAAGTCCTAGCCTAATGGAGAGATCTCAGGATATCTTCTTTATATGCCTATTCAATTGTGAAGCTGTCTGGGTGACCTTGAGCCGCTAGTTATCTCAAACAATACCGTCTCACTGGGAGAGGATTACATTTCAAGTGAAATCTCTTCATATTACCTTGAACTCTGGAAGTCAAGTAAGACATAAATGCAACCTTTTTAAAGTGTCCTTCTTCATTTCCAAATGCAACCAGGGATGGGGTATTGTCACACAGCTTTTCCTTTACCGTTATTTCAAGGTTTCATCTCCTACCTCTGGACATGTTCCCAGAACAGGTTATATAACACAGTAAAACAATAAGATAATGCATGTATTGATGAAACCAAACAAACCTCTCAGTGCAATGTCAGGACAGCATAAAAAGCTGGTGAGATAAAACTTGTTTTTAACATCTTGGAAGATGTTGACTGGTATTAAAAAGGCAGCAAAATACATGTTGTGAGCCTTTCTAGGCAGAATATTCCCAAAATGTCGGGTCTTGGACTGTTCTCCATTGACTGTTGCAGTGAGGAGGTGCAGGCTGGCTGAAAAACTCAGCTGAGTTAGGTATCAGGCTCTGGAGCCAGGGGTTGGGAGTTCGATTCCCCCCTGTTCCTCCTTGGAGAACAGCCAGCCTGTGTGGCCTTGGGCAACCTGCACAGTCCCAGGACGGTCCACAGAAGAAGGGAATGGGAAACCACTTCTGAGTACTCTTAATATAAAGCCCTAAACAGTTTAGGACCTCGATACTTGGCGGAACGCCTTCTCCCACCTAGATCTAGTCGTATCACTCGTTTTAGCTAGGAGGGGCGGTTGAGGAGCCTAACGCCGAGGAAGGCCCGGAAAGAAAAAACAAGAAACCGGGCCTTCTCGGCAGTGGCCCCCCGTTTGTGGAATAATCTCCTCTCCGAGATCCGCTTGGCCCCTTCGCTGGGTATTTTCAAAAGCCAACTCAAAACCTGGCTATTTAGGCAGGCCTTCCCTCCCGGCACCATCTGATTTACCGTATCTCTTATCTCCCATCTTGAATGATATGCTTATTATTGTGAAATTGTTGTTGATATTTTAAATTGTTTTTTATTCTATTTTGTTGTGAGCCGCCCAGAGTAGACGCAGTCTAGATGGGCGGGATACAAGTTTAATAAATAAATAAATAAAATAAAAATTAATCTGGAAAACCCTGAAAAGGGCTGCCATAAGACAGAACTGGCTTGACTGCTACTGCAACGTGATTGTTACTACTAAGGAGGTGCAGGGAAGGGGCCCCAAAAATTATCTCAGCAAACTGGAGCAACTTTATGTCATTGGGGTTATATATATATATATAAAGGGACAACCCTCTATTTAAAAGGCTGTCAGAGGGGCAGGTTGCCAGGTCAACAAAACTCCACCCTCCAAGATTTCAGGGCCATAACCCAAGACCAAGGGCGGGCTTCTGTGACCCAAGGGCGGGCTTCTGTGATGTCACAGAGGCAACACAGACAAGGATTGGGAGTGGGGAAGAACCAGCTGGTTGTGAAAATCAGGGATTCTGGACATGAGAAAAATACAAATAAATGGAGTCTACCAACTGGGTAAAACTCTGCTAACCAAGTAATTCGGAGCATAGCCGTTCCTTGAGACTTCAGCTGGCACTTGGGAGGCCTGGCAACCCTACCAGAGGATGCTCCTTTACTGCATGGCATGTGTGCCACTCCAGACATTGTTGGAGAGTAACTCCCATAATCCACCATTCCCAACTCTAGTGGCTGGGGGTAATGGGGACTGCCATCCAAGAATTGTTGTTATGTGCCTTCAAGTCGAAACTGATTTATAGCAACCCTAATGGGGGTTTCAGATACTCCGTGTGGTGTAGTGGATTGACTGACGGACTAGGACTCTGGAGACTAGGGTTCGAATCCCCACTTGGCCATGGAACCTGACCGGGAGAGTGGAACAGGTAAAACCATTCTTTAAATATCTCACTTTCTTTGAAATCCTGTTAGGGTTTAAGTCAGTTCTGACTTGACAGCACGTTAACAACAGTAGGGGTTACAAGGTTATCAATTCCACTTGCCCAATGAGTTTCAATGAGCAGGGATTCGAACCTAGGCCTTCTGAATCCTAGTCTGTCACTCTATCCACTACATCACACTTGAGTGTCTCACCATTCAAGAATATTGAATTGCTCACAATGCCCTCCCTCTTAGTTTGGTCAACTCAAGGTCAAATGGGTTGACCCCTTCTCGGCTCACAAACCTTTGGTCACTGTTCCAGCTCATATTTGTGAAGTGGTTGATTGCAGCTGGGAGAGCCTGTGGACCTCTGGATATTGTTGGACTACAACCCCCATCAGCCCTAGCTAGACCAATGGAGGGTGAAGGATGATGACAGAGGAGGCATCGGGGAGCCACAAGCTGCCAACCTCTGATAAAGGTGTTCAATCAAGGAATTATGCACCCTGCATTTTCTCTTGCAGGGTTTCAGCTGAAATGCCAGCGAGTCCTTGAACAGTGCTTTGCAGGATAAGTGCAAACAGAATGCCTAATCCACATGCTATGAAAAGTATTCTTTGTTGATTTTCATATGTCCAGCTGTTGTTGTAGCAGGGTGGGAACCACCAGTCTTTGCAAAGAAATCCAGTCCTCCCGGGGACTTAGCTTGGCTTCACCAGATGACCAGGTTCCCTTTCATGTAACACCATCACCCAGTGACTTCATAGCTTTGATCTCTACTCAAAATGTTTGAAATACCTCTCCTCGGACTGCATTGCTGGCAAGAGTTTTAACCTGAACTAAGGATGCTATAAATGAGGTATTGGATTGGGGTTTTTGAAGTTGGTTTAAAATCACATGGTAGACACGAGGTTTTTGGGTTGGTGTGTGCATCTGTTTGGGACAACTTTTCGTCCATTTTTAAGCTATGTTGCATATCGGTTGAGGGGACTAGGTGGGCTTTTAAAATCTTTGCATTTGACGCTTTGTCCCGTGGCTGTGTGCCCTTGTGCCTGCATGTGTGCTCACCTGTTTGGAGTTTGTCAAGTAATGAGTGCCAGGACCACGAGTTTTGGGATGCAGGGAAACCTTGCAGTTGGATCTGTTACTTTTTTCTTTGTAACACTGAAATAGCACTATCCCACTTTGAAAGAAATAAAAGAAATTAAAAGAAATATTAAAAGCAACACTGGCGGCAGCAGTGGCGAGTGGCTCTGAGCGACAGTCAGTGGAAAGGTGGGCAGGCAAGTGTAGGACAAAGTCTCAGATGCAACAGGTTTGTGGCACCCATCAGCTCTCACACTGGCTGCCTCCCACAGCCACTCGCCGCTACTGCCACCAGTGTTATTTTTAATATTTGTTATATTTTAATGTGTTTTTTTCAAAGAGGAACAGTGCTATTTCAGTATTACAGATAGAAATATATATATTTCTATCTATGTATCTATATATAACAGATCAAACTGCAAGGTCTACCTGCATCCAGAAACTCATGATACTAGCATCCATTACTTAAAAAACCCCACAGACACAATTTACATCAACACAGGCATTCACATATGCAGAAGCAATTCAAACTAAACTGATTTCACAAGTGATTTAAATTAAACAACCCTCTCGGGGCCAAGTAAAATACCTCGCTTTCCAACCAAAAACACACGCTTCCCAGGCAAAAAAAAAAAAAAAAAAGGCTGCACATTCTATGTGTCGTATAGTTAGAATTTTTTAAATCGATTTCAAATATGTGAAAGCTGATTCAAAAAACAGGTTCCCCCCGACATGGAACCACACCCTAAGCTGGTATTTGTGCTCCCGCCCTGTTGTCTCAGGGGTAGGTTAGGTCTGCATGTGCCCCTCCCCTCCAGGCTCACCCTGCTAATCCAAGTACTTTTTGTTTCAAACCCTGCCACATCCTCTTGGCCAAGTGCCTCCTTTGGCTGGGTGAGCTTGCACACCAACTTAAACCAGGGCACACTTGCAGTTTGGGGGCATGTCTGGATTTGGAGGCAAACGCCAAGTAGCTGCTGATGTGCACCATTCCCTTCTTTGGGTTGGCACACCAACACTTGCTCAGCACCAGCAGTCCCGGGAGGGCTGCTGGCACCATGAAGCAGAGTAAGTACAAACTTTCTCCGCCTCCCAAGTCAAGAACAGAAGCATCATCTGTGCTACCCTTGTCCCCCTCGTTGCACCCGTGCCCCACGAATACCAAGTTTGGGAGGAAGCCAGTCGCCAGTCCGTTTTCTTCCAGCCGCCATCACTTCCTGAACCTGTCCATAGCACAACGGCTTCTTGACTCGTTCTATGTGAATAATACCCGGCTCCCGAGGGTCCCTGAGCTCATTATGGTGGCCCAAAGAGTGCCTGTTAACACACCTCTTCTTTTTCTATTCTACCCCTTCCTATAATGCCTTGATTCCGAAGATCCTCAGAGGTAGGCATTCATCCCATATATGTCAAGCAAGTGTCCACACTATAGGGAGGGCAGCTGCCAGCAGTTGGAAGAGGGGTGGTGGAAACCAGCTCCAGTGGCAGCGAGTGGGTGGTAGCAGCAGCTCCCCCGCCACCTTTGGCAGCTGCCTCACTCTGGCTCATAGCCGGGCCAGCCTTGACTACAGGGCCAATGTGGCACCAAGTTACAGAATGTCTCTTAAACACAGATTGTGAAGGATGTGCCCCAATGGGGAACTGAGGTTGTGTAACTGTTGGTTAGGGACTTGAGAGATTTCAGTTCACTTCCCCGGACAAACATTAACCCCACCAGTGTTGACCCTTATGCGGGAAATAAAATCCCAAATCCACAGATGGGCAATATTTCTATTAGGACTACCCTTCTGCCATAGTGTGCAAGCTTTGGAGTCCCACAATAATCTCTTCACAAGGCTAGGTCATTTTTAAAATAACAGCACAGGAGAGAGGGGAGTTTCAACCAGCCTTGTGCTTCTAGAGATGGTGGCTTGGCATTCACTCTCCATCCCAGCCGGTATTCCTGGATATCATCTGAAACCTTTACATCCGTGCCTGTGTCCTCCATCTTGGACCTCAAGGAGGACCTGCTGACATCATGGCTAAAGCACCGAGTCAAGCTTTTGGACCTGCAGGCTCCTTCCCCAAAGCCTTCATGCTTGATCACTTGGATAAGGAGCGTTTAGAACCTGAAAGGTTGCAAACGACGGCAGAACTACGACGGCGGAACTGTAGTTGGTCCTAGGAAAGATATGGCCCAGCTGTTGGTTTTGTTCTGCCACCTGTCCCACCTGCCCCCCCCCCCCCCAATCCCTGATGCCACAGACGGCCACCTGGAAGGAGACCCAGAAGCCTATAACTAGGAACTGGGCCTTCTCAGTGGCCACCATAGAACACATCCCATTGCTCTTCAGCCACACTTTCGAGAATCTTCTATTTAAGTCTTTAACTCTTTAATATTGTCACTCCCAATTTTGTTTGTTCTATGTGGGTGGGTTATAGGGATGTGTTTTTTTTCTTTTGTCATTTTTCTTTTTTGTTTGTATTTTGCTGTACGCTGCCCAGAGTAATAGCCCAGAAATTTAACAAACACTACATCTTTCTTCTGTTCTCACAGCCGTCATCTCAATGACAATGATGATATGGAATTAGACAGACCCCAATATCTGACTCCTTTTAAGGTCCTTCTCCTAAAAAGCCTCTGTATGTGCTTACCTCTTAAGAGGAATGTGCTGCTTGTTCAGGATTCTGAGCTGCCATGTTCTCCACTGGGATAACCTAAGCTGTAAAGTGATCAAGCCAGGTCACTTGCTCCCCACCCCCGCCATTGCTTCTATATTCCAACGACGTCTTTACATTCTGCCCAGAAGGCTGACATGGATACTCAGTCTTCTTTGAGAAGTTTAAACAAAAAAGAGAATAGCCACCCGATTCTTGCACAAAGGTGAGAAATAGCTTTATTCAGCCACTGAAAAGCTCAAAAAAACAGGCCATTGCAAACTCCTTCATCAAGCTGGGCATTGCAGAGCTTTTGAGGAGGGGGGCGGGGAACTGGAGTAGAATAGTCCAAGAATCATCCTGCACAGATGTTGGGGCTTCAGGTTCTGAAGCCCATCATGTTATTTCTGAATTATGACAGACCTAAGAGGCTGTCTGAGGTTCAAGCCGGAATTTGAACCCGAGTTTTGCGAGTCCCAGTCTGACATTCTAGTCACCACACCACGCTGGCTGTCTTGCGTCTGTTGCTCAAAGACACACCTCAGGCTAGTGGCTAAAAACCTGTAGAACCAGCTTGAGACTTTACCTTTCTGGGAAAGGAGAATCAATTGCCTTACTATCACTGTGTAGTGAAAGGGTTGTCAATCACTCAAGCCTTAATTAATTTCAAAGTGTCCACAGCTATTGCTCTTTTCAGGTGACACTTCCTTTCCTCTGTAGACAGCTATAGCCAAGGGGATGGGCTAGAGGTGTCCCTCGTTACTCATGCTTTTAAATTAACACACACAGACCTTTTTTTCTGAATGCCTGAACATTCAAGTGTTCAAGCTTCACTGTCTTCTCCATTGCCCTTATTCAAAGAATAGCCATCCTGGACTTTATCTACCACTAGAGCAGGTAAGTCTACCATTGCTCAAGGACTACACAGCAGTGCCCATTGAGCCATTCCTGTAACCATTAGGTGATACTGTGAATTTGGATCCCATTGGCTGCAACTCCGCAAACAGTGCCAAGCAGGCGTCACATTCAACTCTTCTGATATCGGAATCATCATGTTCTAGCTGTTTTGAACAAATCGAGTTTTAAAAATGTTTCAGGCCAGCAATGATGTGTGAAGACACAAGACAACAGGGACTTCCATAACTAAACAGCTACCACCAAGGAATACAATATGTTCTAATGATTAACACTTTGCCCCCTTATAGATTTTTTTTTAAACTGCATTTTTGCAAACCTTGGAGAGTTTCTCTGAAAATGGCAGGTTATGATAAATCATGAAGTTGGAAGGGGCCTATAAGGCCATTGAGCCCGACCCACCTGCTCAATGCAGAAATTGAAGTTAAAGGACAGCTGACAGATGGTTGTCCAACTTTCTCTTCAACACCTCCAGTGTCTGTGTGCTCACCACCTCCTGGTTCCATTGTTCTACTGCTTTAACAGTTAAGACTTTCTTCCTGATCTTCTCTCTAGTTATTCTGGACCTGCATTGGTCAGCTGTGAGGTTAGGAGGCAGAGCGCAGTTTAGAAGGAGTGATGTTTTATGATTTTTCTCCATCGATCGCCATCCAGATACACGGCAGCCCCATTGTTCCAAACCAGCACATCCACTGGAAAAGTCTTCTGTGTAACCACCTGTTTTCTATCATCAGTGGAAAATTAGTGCTTGATGTCCAGGACTCCCAACAATATCCAGGTGTTTGATGTAACCCTTTACACTTTTGACCGGGATCATTTAACCTGTTATGTTTAGTGTTCTTTGGCAGGTGGTTGTGAGGGCACGCCCATCCTGTAATTCCTCTGTAAATAAACTTCTCTGTTCACTGTCTTCACCATGCAAATTAAAGGGTGGGTGAGGACTGGAAAAGGGTACTCACAAACCAAAAAACCCAACTAACCAGGCAGGTTCATGGCTCATTTCATGATCCCATTTGGCCAAAGCAAAACAAAATGTTGAACTTTTTTCCCCCTTTGGCATTTCATTTGTTTTGGCAAAAGGGGATGCCCGCCCCCTTCCCCCCGTCGCCTCTGCTGCTGCCTACTGCAGGTACCATCCTCAAAGGCAGCGGGCTCGACTTTCCTGCCAAGAGCCTGCCACTGCCTCTGAGCATGTGCCCGTGGCTGAGGCGGAAGGAGCAGATATGGACGCCCCCCCAGGCACTAACCGGAAAAACAAACTGCAAACCAGTTCATTTCTCCAGGGGTTCATGGTGGTTCATAGTTAGTCACGAACCACAAACCATGGGTTTTCTGGTTCATGCCCATCTCTAGTACTCACATACCATGCCTTGAGCCATTCAGCATCATTGCAATCTCTCTCACCCCCTTTTTAAAAAACAGTTCCTTATCTACATGGTGGTGAAGACATGCTAGAATAATGATAATGCTGGCGAAGCAGGGCCTAGTAATACACTATTCACACATTCATTTATATTCTACCTTTCTCCCAATTAAGAGACTCAAGTCACAGGTTGAACCTTCCACCTTCCAGCACCTTTCTGTCCCATGAAAACCAAAAAACCCAAAGAACTGAAGACTCCGGCTGCAAAACAATGCACCCCAGTAATCTGGACCTTGCCCCCTGCTATTCTCACTATGGGGCTTCAGGCACAGTGACTCTCCCTGCCTCCCCATATCAGGGTGACTCTGGTCTCTACTGCAAATTATCCACAAAGTGCTGAATACACTTTATATTTTTGTAGTTAGACTACAGTATTTTAGAAGCATTTTTAATATATACATATTTTGTGGAGAGCCAATTTAGCTGAAAGGGTTCTGTAATCGTTTCCTCTATCTTTCCTTTATGTCTGACACTTTGAGAAGAGGATGACCTATTTACATAATTAGTGGTCCCATCAAGTCTGGAGTCCAAGAACATGCTGGCTCCCATCTTCGTGATAATTAGAAGTGTTAAGATTCTGGTCAAAGATGCTTAGTGTTAGAATTGAAGACTACAAACCACAAGTGCACATAATCTATAATGTTCTTTTTACACAGCAGCACAAGAACATACATTTCATTTTAATTAGCTCATGAGACATGGCTGATGCTCCCCATGTTTCCGTGCACCTGATCAAATGGGTGATTATAGAATGTAGTAAGGATTAATGAGCAGCAGTAAAGGGTAAAAGGCCTTCCCCTCGCAGAGACTGGGCCTCACAGCTCAAGAGAAACCTGTCCCTCATCTACCTAGGGCAGAGGAAGAAGGTATATAGGTGGAAATACTTGATTCATCCTTCCTTATGAACTGCTGTCCCTGATTTTCCCAATGTGCCATCTGCTAAGAAAAATGAGAATCTACCCCAGTGGTTCTCGATCTGTGGTCCTCCAATGTTTGAAACCTCCACAAGTGGTCAGATTATGAGAGCTGAAGTCCAGAACATCTAAGAAAACCACAGGTTGTGAACAAGTGGGCTACGAATCTCACACCATCAGCCAAACCAAATGTCAGAGCATGGAAAGACCAAGCCCAGCTATAACAGGAGTCCATGAAAGGGTGAGATTGCAAGATGGAGCGCTCTCTCTTTCTCTCTCTCGTACTGTTCTCAGTATTCTGCCCAAGTGGTGAGATGCCAGGGAAAGCCTCCCAGAAAACAACTGAGCAAGGAATAAGTCTCTGTCTGCTGTCCTTGGATCTGGTGTGGTATTAAAAGCTAAATAATGGCAGCAAGGTTCTTAAGAAGAAGTCTGTCCAACCAAGGCCCTTCGTCAAGACTAAAAACATACACATTCTCTTTCCCCAGTTCACAATCCGATTGTCCTGAGTCAAAAAAGCAATGATTGCCCAAGTCAAATTTCCCTGAGAGAAAAAAAAGACAGTATCGTCCCGGCCAAGCTTCTCATGGTTACTGTCTAATATGAAAGAGGGCGGGGAGAATAAAAGTGCAACTAAACACACACACTCCCCACTGGCCGCCTGCTTAAGAGGAGGGAACATATAACATGGAGGGTAGGTTCATGGTATTATTTAAGCCTCCTCAGATTGCAAGGAAAGCCAAATCAGAGCTCTTGCCCACTTGAGATGCCGTCGCAAGCAGGAGGGTCTTCAGGTTCTGGCAGTCGCCGATCCCAAGGAAGACGCGCTAAGAGGCGCCCGGGCAAACCCAGCCTCCGAAGGCCTTCTCCAAGTATCGTGCCACCGCCAGCGTCAAGCGGTCGTTGTGAGGTCCAGCCACCACCTGGATGCCCAGCGGGAGGCCATCCTTGTTCAAGCCCAGTGGACACTGGGTCACAGGTAAACCCAGAATGTTGAAGATGGCTGAAATGAGAACCAAGCACAGGAAAGAGGCTCAAAGGGCTTACGGGCCTGGGAATTTTCATTCCACGTTTACCTGGAACTCTACCACAAGGCCAGGCAGTTTGTCACTGCTAGCGATCAACAAGGTTATGAGGTGGTTCTTGACTTCCTTGGTCACAGAAAGGTAGCATGTGGGGCTACCAGCACCCATCATCAGGCCTTTTGTAACAGACCTCTGGCAGCAGTAAGTTCCATTTTCTATTCTGACATCATTACAAACATTTATAGTACTTACTTCTGTTTTAATAGTCATAGGCTTGAGAGTGGACATCGTGCTCTGCTAGCCGAAATGCCAAAGAGTCTTATAGTTTAGAAGTTGCAGCATGGTGAGATTGGATTTTGTTGTGACATACATGTGAAAGCCCTGCTCCACTATATGATTCAGTCATGCAAGAGACAGACCAAGCCCTGGTCCTTAGGAGTATTTGTAAAGAGTACTACAATATGTGACTTCTTTTAAGACGCTGGCACTGAGGACAGCAAGAACACAGCTAAAACGGCTCATTTGAAAGCAAAATTAACCATACTGTCAAAGTTCTCTGCCCTGCTGTAACTCATTCTATGCCTGAAGACACCCAGCTGAAACAGCAGCCTTGGGCAACTAAAATAACAGCTTATTACTCCCCTAGAGTCTACTAATTCCACCTCTAATTCCTTCCCTTTCTCCTATCTTTCCTGTGCCAAATTTCAGATTGTAACTTATCTGGGACAGGAACCTGTCCTTCTCTATATGCATATGCTCTGTAAACTACTATGTACACAGAGTTTTACTGCTACTACTGAAAATGATCATGATAACTTACCTGTGTAGGCAAAATTAAAAGGCATTGCCAAGGGAGTATGATGCTTTGGAGCTACTACAGGATGAGAAGGGTATAAGAGAACACCATCATTCCCCAGTAAATTCACCATCTCATCCTGAAGCTTCTGTGCCTTGGCTGCTAGCTTCGCATTCTGTTTTGGAGTATATTTCAGAAACTTCTCAGCTATTCCTAGAGCTGGGGGGGGGGGGAAGCAACACAGAGACAAAGACTGATTAGAGACAAGCAGCAGTTTCAGGAGTAAGCTGCAGTATTTATTAAATTATCTTTTAATGCGCACTTGATACGTAATAGTTTTGCACACAACTTTGAGTGGGTATCTGATCTAGCCCGTGCACGTTCAGTGGTGAAACCACAGTTTCCCATTTCCAGACAAGTTTCCCACAACACAAAGAGGCAGCAAAAACTAGAATTCTCTCCACAACCCGTTAATTCTTAGCATCCTCTGAGCTAGTCCTGAACGTTAGTGCCACCTTCCGGTTCCAAGCAGGATTACATCCAAAATTCCTCTCAACCCACTCAAAAGGCAAAACACCAGAGCATCCTTGTCAGAACTAGTGTTTTTCAAAAACGGCACTCGATAACAACAGAGAAGCACAACTGTCAGAAAGTTCGGAAATAAGGGGTTACCAATGGCTGGAAGGGTGTGTGAAGACATTCCCAGTGTCCATTTCACCAGCTCCCATGATGGCCACACAGGCTTTCCGTGGTCCCCCAGCAAGTCTGTGAATGCCTGTGTTTCCTACAAAATGATATGCATTAGAAAGCAGTGATGCAAACAAGCCCGAAATATTTCCTGCTTCTGCTCATGATTAGCATTTAATGTCAAGTGACCATTTATTCCCAAACTCTTTCCTTATTTACTTTAATAACAGTGAGGTGCATTTGGCTTACTGAGGACATTCCTTCAGCATCCCCAACCCCACGTTCTTGAGCCGTGTTTTTTAAATTCCTGTGAAAAATGGAGAAATAGGTCTCCAGGCAGAGGGATTCTTGGCTAGAACAACTTATTTCAGCGGCGAAAACGAGCAGGGACCTTTTGCTTACTACCAGCTTTACTGGAAACTGGACATGCAGCCTGTAGAGGTCTAGAGAAGGGGAAATGGAGCAGGTGCCACCTCTAGATCCTCTCTAGAGCTGGCCACCACAACTATACAGGAACAATGGCCCATCTTCCAGAGAGGCCTTCCTCTCAGTCCCACCCCCCCCCCTTCACAGGAGCGTCTGTTGGGGACCCAGGAGAGGGCCTTCTGTGTTTGCTCCCAGAGACTGTGGAACTCCCTCCCACTGGAGGCCAGGCTGGCCCCATCTTTGCTGTCCTTCTGCAAGCAGGCAAAGACCTTTCTCTTCAGGCAAGCTTTCCCTCAGTGATTGTCTGCCCAAGTGAGGGTTTTTTTAATGGACTGTTGTACCTTACTGCTTTGAATGTGTTTTTAGCATCGCTTGTGTTTACCATTTCTCAGAATGGTATTTGTTTGTTCTTTTTAAATATTTATATACTTCTTGTTTTTAGCTTTAAACATTGTCTTTTTATTCCTGTAAGCCACCTTTGTATGCTCATTGTTTTTAACCTTAAATATTGTCTTTTAATGTAATGTAAACCACCTTGGGTCCTTTTTAATGAGAAAGGCGGAGTAAAAATATTTTAAATAAATAATAAATTCTCAGTGGGGGCCATATGACCTCCTTGGAGGCCCTGGTGCATTCGAAGGGGGCAACAGACCGGAAAAAGTTATTCACACACCGTCTTATAAGGTTCGTTTTGCGATTTACACAATCCTGATTTGGGCTATGTTTCTTTCATATTGTGTTTATGGCCGTGGCTAAAAAAAAAAAAGGTTGAGAATGGCTGGTGAATTATGGAAGGAGACACTGACAGTCCAAGCTACTGTGGAGGGAAAAATCACCGTTTGCAAAGCTAACTGTTGCTGATCACCATTTAACAAGTCCGCATACTGCATGTCGCAAGAAAGAGATAAGGAAGTAGCCAGAGAGGGAAGCCTTCCAGCATTGCTTGTGGCTTCTTAGATTTTCAAGGCTACCTCATTTGATAAGCCAAGCAGGGCGATAGCTTTGTTATTGCAGGGACTTTGCAACTAAGGTATTAAATCACGGGGAACATGTGGTGCTCGGGAGAACTTTCAGGCTAAGAACTTTCGCCAAAGAACTTTCTCAGTGTTGCCTTGAAAGTCAGCAAATGAAGAGCCTTCACTGCAGCCTTTTTGAGATATTTATTTTTTCTTGCTGAAGCATTACTTTGTTGGAGTTGTGTTTTTTTTTCCTATTTGGAATTATTTAGACACTTTTTTTACACACACACACACAGAGTGTAGTATTCTCCCCCCCCCCCCCCCCCCGTGACTTTGGCTGTCATTCATGCTGTTCCCCTGGCACTGTGCATTTACAGAATTGTGCTGCATTGGCAGGGCACACTCTGGGTTCATGTGAGATAAAGGGGAGGCCCAAGAATCCCACCTGATATTCTGTAGAATATCAACCCAAGATGCCCCTGGCACTTGGCCTTTTCCATACCTGGCCATCACTGGTTTGGGCAGACATCATGACAGACCAAATCTGAAAGGAATACTTCATATTGTGAATTGTGATGTTCTGCACTTGTGCTGCCAGGTCTGTCTCCAGGTGCTTCACTACCTTGAGCACAAGACAGAAAAAAAAAAGAGAAAGAGAAAGAGAAAGAGAAAGAGAAAGAGAGAGAGAGAGAGAGAAAGAGAAAGAGAGAGAGAGAGTGTGAGCCTCAGGTCATCTCCTGCCATTTTGTTATAGTAAACCAGCAGTGAGTACCGCCCTTCAGATGTTTCTGCACTGCTCTTCCACAATGGCTGGAGCCGATGGGAGTTGTCATCCAGTAAACTGTGGAGGGCTGCCTTTAGCTATGCCTTTTAGAAAGAGCTGTTAAAGGATGAGTGGGAAGGCTGCTGGCCAAAGACTACCCAAGGACCTGCAATGCTCTGGGGAGGAATGGGAAGTTTTAAAGATTTCCTACTAGCAACCAGCTAAATAGTATTCATACAGTTCTGATGACATTACAAGAAGCTGGTACCTCACTTCCTGCTAGTTGGTTGCAGAAAGCTGGGAAGTCACTCAGATGTTCAGCTATGAATCACCAAGGAAGGGGGGGTGTCATGTGATATACATGCAGTTTCACAGGGCGTCTTGCTTGGTGGTCCCAGCTGAACATCTGGATGACTTTTGTAAAGCACGGATGCTTCACGTAACAGGATATGCTTGCTTGTGGAGTCCCCTTCCATTGAATAACAGAGAGCAATGCTCTATATTCTCCAGGGATTCCTCTGTGACAACCAACCACACAAAGTTGTTCCGTGTCCCCATTAACAAGAGCATCACAGTTCAGAAGAATAATGAGTAAATGTCCTTTAGTTTAGGTATCAAAGATCTATAGAAGCCTTCAGTTTGTCATTTTAATCTTTTGAAGAATGTGCTTCGTGGACACATGAAAGCTTATGAAAAATATAAACAATTTAGTCTCAAAGGGTCGACAAGACATCAGGTTCTCTTTTGCTAAACAGAGAAACACATCTACCAGCTAGATTATCCTTTTGATGAACCCTATGATTGACCAGATACCAGTCTGGACAAAGACAGAGCCAATGTAACCCAGTAATGTTAACTATTTTTCCCAGCACATACTTCCTCTATGTTCCTTAAATATAGTCAGACTGCTTCATTTACAGACAGTCCGTTAAAATAATACCAAGCTAAAGTATATCAACAGGTCTTTCCCAACCCTACATGGAGATTAACCTGGGACTTTCCATAGATAAAGCCTCTCCCTCAGTGAGCTACAGCCCCTTTTATGTTTCTGGATAACATGGCGCTCAGATACGCTGTGACACACAAGGGCTCACAGAGGTTAATCTACCACTTAGCCAAACTCCTACCTAAGCAGACCGGGGCCTGGCCAGCTGAAAGACCACCCCTTCCCATCAGGCTCCTATCAGAGAGACCATGCCTGGAATTTGACGTCTTTGCCCCAAGTCCTACTGTATGTATGCCCCACCACTCTGATGTCTCACTCGGAGAGGATAAAAGACAGGGCGTTCTTCTACATCAGCATTTCCCATTACAGAATTCTTCCCAAGCAAAGTTAGGCTGGCTCCATCCTTGCTAAACTATTTCCATTTGAAACTGTGTTGCCTTTTTAAAAAAAAACAAATCAATTTCAATAAATTGTTTTTGTATTTCTTTTTAAATAAAGCTTTTTATGTACTCTTCCTTATTGTTGCTTCCGAAGCCTTGGTGTGCAGAATAGGGGTGAACAAATGCCTGTAATAAGTAACAATAAGTCAACATAATATTGTTGTAATAATATTTCAAGTTTTTCTGAACAAAGATGCAACAACTTCTGACCTTCCGATGTGCCTGAAGAAGCTCCTGATCCACTGGGGAGACAAAAATACTACCTCCATCATGCTCCATAGAATAGAATTTTATATCGCCCAGGGGTACCTCCTCGCCCAGATTCAACCTGGGGAAGAAGGAAGAAGACAGTCAAAAGTGAGAATTGGGGAACCGTTTGTACAAAGGGTTGCGAGCCTGGGGCAGTGGTTTGACTCACAAATAGTTACCTGTTCTGTACAGAATGCCATGGCAAGAAAGGACTCAAAACTAGGTGGATCACTGTTCTTGCCTTTAAGAGTTCTACAATATAGTGAAAAGGCACTTAACATGGGTAAGAGGAATAAAACAAAAAATATTTATTTCAGTGTGAGCCTTTCTGGTTCTTAAAAAAACCCAAAAAGAACACACCTCTCCTGTCTCCATTTTTTTCTTGCTTTCTCTGTTATGAGGGCAGAGCAAGCCTGTGTTGGTGTGTTTCAAAGTCTGCCCGATTCAGTGGCTATCTTTATCTAATTACCAAATCCTAATATATATGGTTGTATTTCAAAGTTGCAAGCAACTCATTGCAACTTTGAAATACAACCATATATATATATATTAGGACTTGGTAGTTATATAAAGATAGCCGGTGTAATGTTCCCAAGGAATTGGGGGAAGACCACCATTGACTGAAAGGCAAAAGAGCAGCTCCTTCTTTTAGCAAAGGTATTTTAAAGACAATAAAGTACTTAAGGGTCTTTCCTGAAGGAAGACCAACAGGAGCTTCCTGAGAATATCAAAGGAACTTCCTTGGAAAAACAGTTCAAAGGAACCTACCAATTCAAATTACTTATTTTATGGCCCTTCGTGTGTTTCCTAAATAGCTCCGTACTACCTTTGGCTCTGTAGACTGTGTTTTGGGCTTTCTCTCCTGGCTAATATTGAATAAAAAGCTTTCCTAAACCTATAGAACATGCCTTCTTACATATTCTTAAGAGAAAAGTTCTCCACATTTTTCCCCATTGTAAACTGGGTGTACTTGAATTTTTAAATGTCGGTTTTAAAAAGCCAGGAAATTCAGTCCTTCAAAAAAAAAAACTTCTGGTATATGAATATGGGATATTGCTTCTGTGTTCACAATTCAAAACATCAGGAAATAGTCCGACATCGCCTTGCGATATCGTACTTGCGTTGCCAGCAGGAAAAAGAATACCAAGTTTTATGTAGCAAAGGGCAGACTGAATGTTGATGACACCAACATGATCAGTCAGGATGGTCTACAGCATCCCCTCTCTTGTGCTCATTAATATTCACAAACAGACACAAAGAAAGGAAAATCCCAGAACCTGGCATCTTTTTTCATCACTTAAGCATCTCATACTAAAAGAAGGCCATGGCTGTTTTTGTTAAGTTCAATCTCTAGGTATTTATTGCCCGTCTAGAAGAAATCTCCTGTTCAAGTACTGGCATCTGACTTACCATCAGGTGCTGTGATAGAACATCCACTTGTAGTCACTAAATCATAGTGGCTAATTCACCTAAGGTGATCAATTGACCATACATGTGTGTCATCTGGCCCTTGATCTGACCTGACCTTTGGAGTGAGGTGGCTTTGACCTCAGATTTCAATTTTTGGACTTTGCAGCTTCAGAGAATGGAGGCCTTAATCCTTTCTCTCCATCTGCATGAAGAACACTCCTTCTCTCAGCTGACCGCCAAAAGCACAGACTTTGACTCTGGTAGCTGCTGCTTGTTAGCTGTTGCTGCTGCTCTCAGTTTTTAGACCTGAAATGTCATCGATGTTCCAAACACAAGGCAATGATGCAAAAAATTCTGTATTAGGGAGGAAGCCAAGGAAATAGTTGACATGATTTGCTGTCCTATAAGATGTTTCATTGAACTGCAAATGATAATTCAGGAAGAGAGGGGATGCACCACTAACATCTACATAGATTCTGTAATGCCGAAATCTGAGAAAATCTGACACCCAATGATGATCGTCCAAAAACGAAACAAGAGATAGTGCTGGAATATGAGAGTCCCAGGTCAGAAAGCACTCAACCAGCTATTGGAGAAAAACAAAGGACAAGGACTAATATCACTGTCACTAATGATGCAACTAGATTAAAGCTGAAAGGATGTGTAGTTGCTGACATGCACAGAATAAAGGGAAAGCCCTATGCTGTAGAACACATACAACTGGAACATGAAATGTGAGAAGTATCAATCAAAGTATCAATGAAAAAGTGGACTGGAACACAATATTTTCAATCAGACAACTACAAAGTTATCTACTCTGGAAATGAGAAACACAGAAGAAACGGAGTGGCTCTAATACTGAGGCAAGACATAGCAGTTAAGTGCTACAATGCAAGGTCTGACTGAAAAACAGCAGTCAGACTCTGTGGAAAATCTATTAATCTAGCCATCATTCAAGTCTATGCTCCAACTACAGATGTTGAAGATGAAGAAATTGCAAGCTTTTATGGAAGCATCTAGGCAGAAATTGAGCACACACAAAAACAAGGCATGCTTATAATCACTGGTGAATGGAAGACAAACGTAGGAAACAAAGCAGAATCAAATACTGTTGGAAAATATGGCCTAGGAAAATGAAACGAAGTGGGAGAATGACTTAGAATTCTGCAGAGCCAACCATCTGTTTGTTGTAAATATTTGCTTCTAAACAGATGACTATACATATCGACATCACCAGATGGTCAATACAGAAATCAAACAGACTATGTAACTGGAAGCAGGATATGGAGAAGCTTTAGTCTCTCTGATCACACACTGTTAATATTAGAGATGTGCACTAGCACCAGAATTCAGATTCAGAATTTATATTCCAACTTACAGTCCTTTGAATTCAGAATATGGAATTTTAAAAATTCAGAATTTCCAGATATCTAGAACTCTGTTAGGGTCAATATAAATACTATGTATATAGTCATTATTTCCCCCTTTAAAATATACACACAGGCAAAATATTTTTAAAAGGCTTTCTTTGTGTCCTCTGCCACCTTCCCAGGGATTGTGCCAGACAAAAAGAGTGCACACCAACAGCCAGCAGTGCCTAGATTTACGGAAATGACTGTAACGGGCTTACATATCAAACCCTGTACAGTGGGGATGCCAGCGGGAAATGCCAGCAGCATTGGGCAAACAGAAGACAGGCTGCCCTGGGGAGTGACCAGACGCCCTGGGCAGCACTGGCAGGCCGGCGGGAGCAGCAGACAGCCGGTGGTGGGTGGGAACTGTGCCAACAGCACAGGGCACAGAGCAGTCAAGTGCGTGAGGACCATCCTGGAGTAGCCGTTTTGAGGAATGAAAGAGGCAGAAGGAGGGGCGGCCGACGGAAGCCATGGCATAGCTAGTCCTGTGAGCAGAGGGTGCCGTTCTCTCTGACTTCTTAAAGAGGACTTTGGGGGAGCCCAGCAATGGCAGGTTGACCTTAAGGAAAACACGTTTCTCTACAGGTTCAGGTTCCAGTTGTGAGTGGTGTGGACGGACAGTGTCAACAGCACAGAGCCTGAGAGGACTCTTTCTCTCACTGAACACCTGAGTTGGTAGGCAAGACAGTTAGTGCCAAATGTCAACCACTCTTTGAACGTTGTACACAGATCAAAAACAAACTTGTTAGGGTTACCATGAGACAGAAGCGACCTGATGGCCCATGACAACAAGACCAGTTACTCCTTCAGGGGACGGCAATCCAATACGTTACAGCTCAAAAGGCAGAAACCTGAGTGCACACATTCCACTGAAAGTCACATTTCTCCTGGGCATGCAGACTAGTTTATGCCCCAAGCAATAAGTATCTAGAGAACTTGTTGAAAAACAGCCATGACAATTGCTTTGTGTTTGGGTGAGATGTGGTTCACTGGTGCAAAAAGGGGATCAGGTCGCGGGATTTGGCCTGATTTAGGATTTATCTGTGAACAGCGGTGAACACCTCTTGGTCTACATGGGTATGACCCACATTCAGGCTGGCCTTTGCTATGTAAAGCTATTATCCTTTTTCTTCCCTTCCATGCAAGCATGACCTTGGAAGGCCAGGTCAGGCCATTTCCTGGTCTTTTGAATCGTGGGCACAGAAGGAATATCCCACATTCATGTAACAAAGGGCTTTCTGAAGGACAGAAGGTAGACCTGTGACTAAACAGCATGTTTGTGTTGCACATGCTGAGAGAGGCTCAGGTGGCAGAACCAGTGATTCCAAGACTAAACACCAAAAGCGTTTGTGCTTCCCAGTCAGTCAGGATTTATTATGCCCTCCAAAACAACAAGAAGCACCTACTTGGCGACATTTGGTCCAGCCATGACCCTCAACATGGGTTCTAGGTCTTCTGCATAACGACACATCGGACCAGTGCACAGGAAGCTTTTCCGAATGCCCACAGCATTAGGGAATTGGCCTTCACAGGGAACCACACCTACACAAACACGCCAAAGCACTAAGTTTAACTTGCTTGTTAGCTTCATTTATTTAGTTATCTACTTATTTAATTTCTAGCCCATCGTTCTCCCTGTAGAGGGACTCGAGATGGCTTTGAGCTGAAGGAGAAGTCATGTATTTCTGGTCTGGTGATGGTGGCAACAGGGTAAGATTCATGTGTCATGTCATACTATGCACATATTTCAAATTCATAATCCTAAATCATTTTTTCATAAATAATTACCCCTCCATCTGCCCGTTATTGTGGGACTGTAGAGTTTCATGGAGGAACACATTCACCAGCCACCAGGAGACCAAAGGTGACTAAAAGATTGTATTCCAGCCAAGGTTTCCTCGAAGCTGTGCGTGCGTGCCCCCACCTCCCTCAGTGCAGCTTTCTTCCTCCTCTGTGCAGCAATCACGTCCAACCCATTTTGGTTCTGGTCACGACGGAACCCTGGGTGAAGTTGTGCACAAGAGAAGTGGAGCCCAGCCCAACCTTCCAGAAAAAACAACATGCCATGATGGAGACCAACCCGTCCCAGTCTACCGGCCAGAGAATCAGCAGCTGCAAGGAATGACAGGTTACCTACCTGTAATTGTAGTTCTTCGAGTGGACCTCTGTGATTCACACTATGGGTAATCCGTGCATGCGCGGAGCCTCGTTGGAATATTCTAGAGCTTCTGCGGTAGCAAAGGAAAATACATTAGCATAGACCCCTCCCCCCTGGTATATGTACCTTGGTGCCAAGGCTCTCCCTTCAGTTAGGTCAACCGCCGCATAAAGAAAAAGGCGTGACAGTGGGGAGGCCGGGTTGGGACATGTGAATCACAGAGGTCCACTCGAAGAACTACAATTACAGGTAGGTAACCTGTCATTCTTCTTCGTGGCCTCTGTGAATCACACTATGGGTGACTAAAAAGCTACCGTACCCGGAGGAGGGTGTCACGCCAAGGTAGATGATAACACAGCATGCCGAAAAGCAGCATCAGATTACTGCCGAACGTCCAATGTGTAGTGATTGATAAACGTGGACGGCTGTGACCATGTGGCAGAGGCGCAGATGTCTGGTACGGGGACGCCCCGAAGAAACGCCGTAGATGTCGCCAATGCCCTAGAGTGAGGATGGATACTCTGTGGCGCTGGAACTCGAGCGAGCTGATAAGCAAGCTGGATGGTAGACGCAACCCAGTTAGATATTCTCTGCGAGGTAACTTGAAGACCGTTGGCAGGAAGTTGGTAGCTGACAAAAAGTCTAGCTGAGCATCTGAAGGATTGAGTGCGGGCTATGTAAAAGCCAAAGCCTGTCTTACATCCAGAGCATGGAGGATCCTTTGTTGACGAGTAGAAGGAGACGGAAAATAGAAGGAAGAACTAAAGGTTGGAATAGGTGGAACTGGGAGACAACCTTGGGTAGAAAAGAAATATCTACAAAAAGTTTAACCTTATCTGGGTAAAACTGGAGATAAGGGTAGTCAGACGTTAAGGCCACAAGTTCACTAGGACGTCGAGTTGACGTGATGGCCACAAGAAATATCGTTTTGAAGGTAAGTAACCTGAGGTCAGTTGACGCCAGGGGCTCAAACAGGGCCCTTGTAAGTTGTCGAAGGACCAATGTCAGTGACCACTGAGGTGGTGGAAGGTGGACATCTGTGGTACAGGTATGATAGTCCCTTGAGGAAACGTTTCAGAGTAGGGTGTCTGAAAAAGTTAGCTGCCTGAGAGGTTAGTGGTTGATAAGCCACAATTGCAGAAATGTAGACCTTGAGGGATGAGAGAGAAAGACCCTTAGTTTCTAACTGCAATAAAAAAACATAAGACAGTGGTAAGAGAGGAGTTGGTTGAGGAAAAAGATGACGCTGCAGTAAAAGCTTGAAATTTTAGGCCTTCCTGGTTGAAGGTTTCTTTGCATGATGAATGACATACATCAGTGAGGCCGAATCCTCCACGCTGCGAGATGAAGAGCAGGGAGATCTGGGTGGAGAATTTGATTTTTGGGAACCATGGCTGTCACAGCTACCATGGAGCTATCAGGATAGCATTGGGCCTGTCCTGCTGAAGCCAGACTACAACTTTGTGGAGGAACGGGAACAGTGGAAACAGGTAAATGAGTGACTTGGGCCAATGGCCGATGAATGCATCTCTGCAGGAGTTCTTGCCTACTCCCGCGTGGGAGCAGTAACGCTTGTATTTCCAGTTTACCCGGGAGGCAAAGAGGTCGATGGTGGGTGTGCCCCATCGTTTGCACAGGGAGAGAAAAACAGATTGATCTAGCTCCCATTCTTGGGCTTGAGATTTTTTTCGACTGAGGAAATCTGCCAGATTGTTGTCTTGACTGGCTATATGTATTGCCGTGACACAAATGTGATGAGAGAGGCACCATTCCCACAGGTCGACAGCAAGGTATAAAAGACTTGGGGAGTGAGTGTCCCCTGATTTGAGAATATAATATATCATGGTGGCGTTGTCTGTGGCTATTTGAGCCATTTTGCTGACGAGATGGTTTTTGGAAGCTTTGCAAACTTTTATTACTGCTAAGAGTTCTAGCTCGTTGATATCGAGCAGTCTCTCTCTTTGTGACCACCGGGATCTGCAATGGGCACCCCAGCCGGTAAGGCTGGCATCCGTAGTAACCTGGATTTGTGGGCGGGGTTGTTGAAAAGGCCGTCCCATCATCAGGTTCTGAGCGGAGTGCCACCATGTAAGCTGGGAGGCGAGTTCTGGAGTGATTTGCAGCAACATATGTGGTGAGTCTTTCAATGGGTTGAACAAGGCTAGGAACCATGCCTGGAGTTATCTTATTTTGAGGCGAACATGGACACCACAGTGCTTAAAACACATTGGATGGTTAAAGCAGATACGAGCGCATGAGGAGTGAAGGAACGTAGTAAGGAGATTAGACTGAGGCGTTTGTCTGTTGGAAGAAACGCCCGAGCATGTTTGGAGTCTATAATTGCTCCTATATAATGAACCAGCCTTGTGGGTTTTAACTTGGATTTGTGTAGATTTACTGCAAGGCCAAGATCCTGGAGAAGAGACAAAGTGAAGCGAATGTCTTGTTGTGCTTTGTGATGGGAGCGTGCTACGAGCAGCCAGTCATCGATGTACGGGGAGATGTGAATTTTGTGAAGTGTGAGGTAAGCTGCCACAGGGGCCATGCATTTGGTGAATACTCGGGGAGCTGTTGCGAGTCTGAATGGAAGTCCTTTGAATTGGTAGGCCTGAGTTCGAGTTGGAATCATAGGTAGGGCCCGTGAGAAGGATGAATGGAGACATGAAAAATAGGCGTCTCTTAGGTCTGTGACTGCGAACCAGTCTTTTCTGCGGAGTAGAGGACAGACTCGAGGGTAACCATGCAGATCTTGGTGGTAGTGATGTATTGATTTAACTCCCTGAGGTCGAGGATGGGGTGAAGGCCTCCATCTTTTTGGGGGATGGTGAAATAGCGAGAGAGAAAACCTATGACTGTGTGTCGTAGTGGTATTGGTTCTTTGAGTAGTAACGACTGTATTTCTTCTTGCAGAGTTTGCGACGGAGGTGTGACGGTGGGGGAAGCTGGTGGAATTCAACGTGGTACCCGTTTCTTATGATGGAGAGCACCGAGGCATCTGTAGTGATGTCTTTCAATGTAGATAAGTGCTTCTAAAGGGCAGGAGGAGAGGTGGGAGGTGGTATTGGAATCTCGGCTGGTTGGATGTCAAACATGATGTGCTGTTTGTAGTAAGGCACATAAGATGTTTGTCTTTGAGGTTCTTGTTGAAATTTTTGATAGGAGGTGTAAGGGCTGCGTCACTGATTGCGCTGAGGGCGTTGCTGGTATGTAGGGTAGACTCCCGAATGCCTGGCAGCTGTCCTCCTTTTCTGAACATTCTCAAGAATGTCATCAGTGTTGGCATTGAAGAGACCAACTCCATCGAATGCGAGATCTTTAATGCACGCACGCCCGTCCTCGGCTAGACCCAGGGTTCTAGGTCAAGAGAAACGTCGAAGCGCTACAGAGGTAGCCATTGATTTAGGTGCAGCATCAACTGTGTGTCTAGCGGGTCGCATCTGTTGTTTCGCCATCGAAAGACCCTCTTGTTGAAAAGTTTGTGCTAAGACCCTTTTATCTTCGGGGAGAGCATCCATAAAGGTAGACATATTGTCCGGAGAAAACGTTGGTAGGTGCCCTTAGTTCCCTGATAGTTAGCAACTCTTATGGTGAAAGCGGCAGAAGAGTATAGCCATCTGCCCATGGAGTCAATGCACCTGCTGTCTTTATAGGTGGTACTAGTATTTGTCTGTGTCGAGAGCGAGATTGTGAAGCTTTGACGAATATGGAATTGGGAGCTGGTTGTTTCCGTAAAAAGACTGCACCCAGGTCATGTACTCGATAAAGGTTGTCTATGCGTTTTGACTCCTCATCTGAACGAGAACCGATGCAGATGAGGTTCCCAGACTGCGGTGGTTGTGGAGTCGGGGAAATTGTTGTGGAAGGCTTCGATTTCGAAGACTTAGCCTTCTTCGGAGGTGACGGTTCCGGTGCCGAGGAAGCGTCCAAAGGATCGTCAATATTGAAAGGGTTGGTATCGAGGTGTTTCGATGTCGAATGTTTGGTTTTGTGCACTCGCGTGACCGTCGATATCGAGAGCAGAGCAGAACGAGATGGAGTAGCTGACAGGCGCTGTTTTGTCGCTTCGGAAACAGCTTCATCCATGGCTTAGAGATTGCTCCCAGAGCTGAAGCTTGAGTCTAGAGAGGTGACTGCGGAGAACTCCGCGTTTAAAGTTTTTGCAGTGAGGGGAAGAGGAAGTTTGATGGCCTCACTGAGGCAAAAAAAGGCATTTAGCGTGGACGTCAGAGAGCGGGATCTCGTTATCACAGGCTACGCAGCTTTTAAATGGGCCTGAAAAGGCCATGAACTGAGAACCAGTTTAGAAAAGAAAACAACGGAAAGGTGGGGGGGGGGGGGGATGCTTCGGCCTTAAGGCCGGAGCATATCTTTTAAAAATAATAAGGATAATAATAATAAATAAAGTTCAATAACTTTCCTTCTTTCGTTTTCAGATTTCTCACAGAAGCAACGATTGAGGCTCTCAACGCGGAAACTGAAAGAAACTGAAGGGAGAGCCTTGGCGCCAAGGTACATATACCAGGGGGGAGGGGTCTATGCTAATGTATTTTCCTTTGCTACCGCAGAAGCTCTAGAATATTCCAACGAGGCTCTGCGCATGCGCGGATTACCCATAGTGTGATTCACAGAGGCCACGAAGAAGAACTAGCTTCTACTTTTCCTTCCAGAAGGAACTATGTGTCTACTGCCAGTTATCTTGGGACGGCAGGTCTGAAGGGAGAAAGAGGCTGGACACTAGGCGGGGGCCATTAGGTGGCTGCATTTTCTTCCTTTTTTCTAAGGAGAAATCAACTTAAATCCTATTCAATGGCCAATGAATGTACAGCTAACTCTCCTATTTGCTTTCCCCTTTCCCTCTCATTCTCTCTTTCTCATCTTTATTTGACTGTGAGCCTACCGGCAAGGGCTGAAATCCTACTGCTTAGTGCAGCAAGTTGCAAGTAGTGCAGGTGCACTGAACCAATGGAACATATACAGGAACGGACTTAAATCTCCACTAATTCAGTGAGCCTTCTCTAGTTATGACTTACTATGCTAAGCAACAGGATTTCAGCCACTATTTTCATCTATGGGCATCACTTACACAATTCCAGCACCTTTGATTACAGGCAAAAACAAAATAAAAATAAAAGAACAAATGATAAAAAGACAAAAACATGGTGGCACCTTAAAGACTCTTATATTTTAATGTGGGGTTTCATGGACAAAATCCACTTCCTCAGACATAAGAGAGAAATATAACATGGCAAATATTTATACATGCCATCAAAATACAGAGATCGTAGTAGGTTAGTAAGAAAGTCAATGTGGTATTTAACTGTGGGGTGATGGCCTGTTTGGTATTAAAATCTATTCCACTGAAGCTTGTGTTGTAAGAACCTCTGTCATAGAATAACAATGGTAGAAATAATATGAATGTTAATTATACAAAGGACACTGGGCTTTCTACGGTTGTTAGTGACCTTTAAGATCTCTGTTAAAGGATATTCAGTTCCTTTATAGGTTTTGTAAGTACCTTATCAGTGACGAACAAAAATAGTTTTCGAAAGGACACAATTACAAAATTTTCACTTATACACACAAGGCATGGTTGTTGTGGTTGTTGTTTTTAGGATTAAAACAAAACAAAATCCATCAAGTGGAACCAGACACAAAACATATTGGGAGTGGATAGCCATGTTAGCCAGTAAAAACTAACAGCTTTCATTTGGCATTAACTCAGGTGGAATGGGCTACAGTCTATGTATGGTTAAACATGTTAATCTTTCAGGTGCCATAAGACTCTATTGTTTGGGCACAGCCAGATGCAAACAGGTAACAGGAGGTGGAACCAACAGCCTCCTCCACTCCACAAGCCATGCAATAGTGCACATGCATATAGGAGAATAAATCAACATAATCGTATAGATCTAGAATTTTAAAAGCCTATTTTAAGGGGGTAGCGGAGTCCATTTGTTCTGTGATTGCAGAACAACTGGGCGTCAGTAACCCTCAACAATCTGCAGGAAATCATTCAATAAACGGACCAGTAAATCCCAATCTTCATTCTACCCCATCCTAAACCTAAATTAGAGAAATCTTAGTGTGCACCAGAAGTTAGACAAGTCTCGACACTTCTTCTGAACGAGGCGCCTGAATTCCAAGGAGCTGTCCGTGAGGTCCAGCTCACAGATGCAAGGGGATGTCCTCTCCCTCTTCTCACTAAGGTGCTGAGAACTAGAAGCACAGCCAGTACCTGTGGTGGGTTTATGTCCAAAGATTCCATTGAAGAAAGCAGGCATGCGGATGCTGCCCCCAACGTCTGAGCCTACCCCGATCACAGAGCCCGCCGCTCCCAGAACAGAGCCTTCTCCTCCTGGGTGAACACAAAGGCCAGACTGGCATCGTCCCAAAGACATGTACAATTCCCATTCACAACATCTGTTATACGGTAACTTAAAATACACAAACAGGCATCTTCTTAAGTATTTTTTTAAAAAAATATGTGTATACTTATTGTTCTTAGCTTTAATATTGCCTTTTAATGATGTAAGATGCCTCTTTATACTCATTGTTCTTAGTTTTAAATAGGGTCCTTTAATTATGATGTTAACCACCGTTGTATAGTCATTGTTTTCAACTTTAAATATTGTCTTTCAATGTTGTAAGCCGCCTTGGGTCCTTTTCCAAGGAGAAGGGCGGAGTAAAAATATTTTAAATAAATAAATTACCCCTGAGTAAGGATTACAATGTCACTAGCAAGGGTGAGACTGTTGGCAATTAAAGAGTTCATCCTTCCATCTCAGGAGTTATTCATTTATTATTTATTTCTGTCATTTACACACTGCCCCATTACTGCACAGCACTACTCTGGGCAGTGTACATATAAAAACAGCGAAGTGACTCAAATCCAATAGAATAAAAAACAACCCACCCCAACAGCAAAATAAGCCATCCTCAAAGCCTGATGGCTCCATGAATCAGAGCGGCCATGCAGGGGTGGATCACTTCAAAGGAGGCTGTCTTTGAAAACCT
The DNA here is from genome assembly GCA_037013535.1 of Intellagama lesueurii. Taxonomy (NCBI): domain Eukaryota; kingdom Metazoa; phylum Chordata; class Lepidosauria; order Squamata; family Agamidae; genus Intellagama; species Intellagama lesueurii. The sequence goes on along the minus strand of JBAJHW010000010.1, from coordinate 21,400,634 downwards.
CTCGAAAGGGAAGCCTTGAGATGAGTTGACCTCAATTCGTTGAGTCCCCGGACCAAAGCAAAAAACAAATGAAGTAGTGGCACTCTACTCAGTGACGCAGGGTTGCTATTTATTCAGCAGGATTTAGGCCAAAGTAAATGAACTCCAGTGTTCACTGGAAGGACAGATCCTGAAGCTGAGGCTCCAATACTTTGGCCATCTCATGAAAAGAGAAGACTCCCTGGAAAAGACCCTGATGTTGGGAAAGTGTGAAGGCAAGAGGAGAAGGGGACGACAGAGGACGAGAGGGTTGGACAGTGTCATCGAAGCGACCAACATGAATTTGACCAAACTCCGGGAGGCAGTGGAGGACAGGAGGGCCTGGCGTGCTCTGGTCCATGGGGTCACGAAGAGTCGGACACGACTTAACGACTAAAGAACAAAAAATCAGGAGAAGGTTGCTTTTTTTTTGCCGTGTGCCATCCAGTCATTTCTGGTGACTCTGAGAATTCATGGCAAGAATCCTATTGGCTCTTGTGTGAGGTTTGTGTAAGTTCCTACAGCTAATTGTGGCTAATTGATGAGGTGCCAGGTGTATCTTAGTCGACTAAACAACAACAAATGAACTCCACAGACTTCCACAAGGGCACCAGCACTCACCCGAGCTGCCTCCTACGATGCACTGAAGGTCATATGGGTTGTTGCTTCGGCCATAGACACGATTGCTTGACTCAAACCACATGCACAGCTCACTGCAGTTGGTCACCCCCAGTGGAATAGCTCCGGCTTGCTTTAAGCGCGAGACAACAACAGCGTCTGACCTGGAGATTATGTTGCGGCGGTTTACCAGGCCAGAGGTATTGGGCAGCCCTGACGCAGCGAGGGAAACAAAAACGAAACCAAGTCAGAGATTTTCGCACTAGTCAAGATACCTTAATAAGGAAGTTGATGAGGCCAGGATGCTGGGGATCAATCGCTCACTCCACAGCATCCCAATTACACACTCAAATTCCAGCACAGTCCCAAAACGGCTGTAATGCAGCAGGAATAAGAAGGCACAGACTGGGTTCCTCTGCATCAAGCAAGGACGTGGGTTCTGTTTTACAGCACTTTCCACTTTCAGGAAACTATTTCTGGCCTGTAATAAATAAGACAACTTCCTCCTCATAGTTCAAGTATTCCAGCAAATGGAAGCAACTCGCCACCACTCTACTGCTCACCCAAACAAAAGGGAATTAATGAAAGCACATTTTAAAAGAACAAAACAGATTTTGCTCATCGTGTGATTTATTATTTGCCTCCTCTTTTCAGCCAGTTTCTTGATGTTCCAAAGCTCTCGCCCTCCTTCATCTGTACAGTTTGTGTACTCTACAGCACAGAGGAAGGGAGGGCAATGTGGCGCCTTTGAAATATTGTGGGGACTCCAATTCCCATTAGTCCTAGCTAACAGCATCAATGGAGAGAAGGATGCTGGCAGTTGTAGTACACATCTGGGGAACCACAGATCTCTCCTCAAATCATCTCTGTCTCTGCAAACACACCCTCTTTCTACATCCATGCATGCATGGGTGCATATATGTTTGCACAAAGGGATACAGTTTAGACAAGCAGTAGGGCCTGAGGAGTAACTGCACAAACAGATAATGTTGTGGCTGAATCTTGCTTGCCCACTCCCCACCCCTACCTATATTCTCTTGACTCAGCCTAGTAATGCAGAAGCCGGCTTGACTGATGAGGTGAGGGGCTGCTGCTTGGTTAGCCATGCTACCTTTTCCATCAAACGCTCTGAACTGCAATAAAGGACTTGGGGAGAAAAGAGGTCTGGAGAAGATAAATGGCTTTAATCACAGGCCTGAAGCCATCTTAGGAACAGGGAACATAAACACAATAAGGAAAGCACGAAGAGCCATAACTCAGATCACCATTGCAGAAAAGCAATATGGAGTGAATTTAATACTGAAACCATCATGGCTACAAGGTTCACATGCAATTTGCACTGCACCCGACTGCACGATTACCTGTCTCTTTTCAATTAAAAAACAACAACACACCTTTATATCTGGAAATATTATTCATGCATTTGCCACCAGCCTGTCATGAAGATCAGGATTCTATTTTATCTCCGCAACAACTCTGTGAGGTAAGTTCAGTGGAGCAGGTTTGACTGGTCCAAAGTCAGCCAGTGAAATTCATGGCTCTAGGAGAACATAAACCTGGATTTCTCCAGTCCTAGTCTGGCAGTCTACCTACTGCACGGCTTCTCCTTTGCCGAAGTGCTGAAGAACACACTCAATAATTACAAGTTGTTATGTGAATACTCATAGGGGCATCTGCAGGAAACACGGCTCAGATGAGCGAGTCTTCATCAACCTAGAGCCATCTAGACATGTTGGACTGTACTTCTCCTCATTCCCAGACAGCATAAGCAGTGGGGAGGGGGGGGGGGTAGCTGTTCCTACGATTTTTGCCTAAAATGCCCCTCTTTCTGCATCAATGTTGTCTATGAGGAGTAAATGGGGACAAAATCTAAGAGCCACACACACCGTCTCGCTTCACCTTCTAAGCTCATACTCTATACTGGGGGAGACTGAAAACACGTGGCCTCCAAATGCCAGACTGCAGCATCCATCTATTCTTACCACTAGCTAAGAGTAATGGGAGCTGTAGTCCAAAATATATATTGATGTGACATATATAAGGCTGGAGAGAGAAATGGTGACAGGAATTTGGAAACACCCAGAAAACCACTGATTAAGAACTGGAAGTATCTGTGTAAAGGTTATGCAGAAGTACAAAAGACATTTTGTTCATTATTTAAATGATAATTATATATATCTCATGTGTTACATGTTCTGAATAGAGATCAGAGTGCCTATGCCGCCTGGGAAATGCTGCAAGCAATGGTTCAGAAACACAAAAATGTACACACCTAGCGGAAACCATTGGTTTACCACTCCTGGGCATAACTGACTCATGGTAACTGACCTTACTTTTGCCAGGATGTTCATGCTAACCAGCTCTTTTGACAGTGTTAATGGCTAATTAACAGAACGGTCACTTTCTGTATCTCGTTTCATTCTGCCCCAACCCCACGAGTGCACAGATCACCCTGTGCTTCTGAAGAAGTGGGCTACTTTTGTGAAAAGCAGGCCGTTCCCTGTGAATAAAACTCCCAGATGCTAGGAGAAGAAAATCGCAGAAAACCTTGAGCTGGCCGTCCTCCACCGTTTGGGAACGCATTGCGCCTCTCTTTCTCAGGCCACCTCAGGACTCTCCTGTCAAAGCCCCACAAGACTGCCCTTTCCTATCTCATTGTTCCAAAATTTTCTGCTGATTCGAATTAACCGGGCAGTGCGCTACATCATGCCTACTCTCTGGAGGAGGCCTGGGGAGATGAACACAATGGCCTGCATTTTGGACTTTCTTGTGGGGGTGCCTGCCCTTCAAAACTACACAATTACACTGGAGTTCTTATGGGCTGTTCAGTCGTTTTGCCGTTTATGGCAACCCTAACAGGGTTTCCAAGGTGTGTGCGCCATGTTTAAGGAGTGGTTTCCCATGGCCACCCCCTGCTGAGTTTCCATGGCCCAGCAGAGATTCAAACCCAGGTGTCCTGAATCCTAGCCTGGCATTTTATCCCTAACATGACACTGTCTCTACTACCGCACAGCAGACATGAAAACAACCACCACCACTTGTTAATTTAAGTCAGTATGGTTTATGACTGAATTAAGAGTGATCAGTGGTGCTTCTAATTAATAATGATATAATTATTGCAATTATATAATTAACATAATACAGTGGCTGGTTATTTTTTTAAAAAAATGCAACCTAATTTATCATTAGTCAGTTTCGGTATTTTACCTATATATACAAATGTGAGTTCAGTAATAAAACAAGGCACTGCTGGACAGCTCAGAGGTTTAGGTATGCAAAGGTTGGGAGTTCGAATCCCCCTTGTAGCCTCCCTGACGGGCTGGACATGATGATCCAGAGGGTCCCTTCCAGCTCTGCAATTCTAAGGTTATATTATATTATTTTCTTTCCCCCACAATACTACATATTAGGAACCTATAGTTCCTAGGTTTCGTTTATTTCAGGAGGTATCCAATGAATTTCTCTTTATTTCTCTTTATGCCCCGTCATGTTTTCCAAGCATACAAACATACCTCTCATGGAAACAAACTGACAGGTATATGTTAGGGAACTGAGAAGCGAGGACAAGGTACTTAAAGCAACCCTGCCTATTTGTTACTTCTACCCCAGGGCCAGACAACCGACGCGGATAACATGCGCTCTAATTGAAACAGACAGGGTAGGGTGCCAGTTTAGAAGAAAGGGGTGGTGGAAATACACCATCATTTCACTTTCCTTGTATTTAAGATTTAACGCAACTTTTGCTCTGTCCCAGTAAGTTGTTCTGGAAATATTTACAATGAAGAGTAAGGTGGAAACAAATAAATGAGATACAATAAATTAATGAAAGCAAAGAAAGGAAAGCAGGCAATAACTTGTTATCTCCTGTACTGAACACATGGAAGAAGATTCAAGGGAACATCGCTGTCAGATATCAACAGAAAACATCACTAAAATGAAAAGCGGCAACAAATGGGTGGGTGGGAATCACCAGACTATTTAAATAGTTAAGTTCTACGATGCCATAGATGCCATTAAAAATGTAAGGAGTTCTCTCTCTCTCTCTCTGATTTTAAGAATCCTTTAAATGTTTAGTGAAAAATCACATTTATTTCCCTTGGGATGGTTGTGGAATTTTGCCACTCAACGAAAGGGGTGCATGCTGTAAAGGTGGTGAGTGCATTGCACCAGGAGTGGTGGGATACCTTCCTCTTGTCTCTACCAGCAGGTACTCAGGGAAGGTAAGCAGAGCTCCCCAAGACACGTACCCTGCAGCTCAAAGGCCTCTTTGACAGTGACAGGGACACCCAGGAAGGGAAACTTTTCCTGCAGTGCCTCTTCATCGTCATGGCACTCAGAGAGCAGCTTGTCGACTTGATGAGCCTCCAGAAGAGCTGCCTCAAACCTGAGAGGGAAAGTTAGGCAAGAACAAGAAGAAAAAGAGGGAAAATGATCAGTCTCTAATTGAACTCTTAACTGGTCTCCCAGAACGGCACATTATGCTGCAGTTCTAGAAGAGGTGGCCATGTTAGTCTGGGAGGGCATATCAGGCAAAAACCAAAAATAAAAAATAAACAAGTCTGAAGAATGCAGAAATAGCCAATACCTTTATAGATCACTAAAAAAATCATCATACATGAGCTTTTGTCGATGGACACAAATTCATTGGGCTTGTATCAGTGTGAAGAACTTAGAAGTCCAAACGTTCATGGTAAAATGGATTTCACCATGTCTTTCTTAGATGTAAGTCAGGAGAGGGACAGGAAGCAAGTACGGTTGCTGTTTTAAAGTTACAGCTAAGGCAGCTGTGGAGTGGATATCACATCCCAGTTTTTAAAACAAAGAAGCACAGGCCTCTCTTCCATAGCACATAGAAGCGCGCGCACATTTCCCCACTTGGTCATTCTTTGAAACATCTTTCTGCTTGGTGTGTTTGTGTGTGACACACCTGAGTCCTCCATCTGGGAACTGGGGTGATATTTAGTAAACTCACTAGGTTTCTTGCTCACATCAAAACACAGCAGTTAGTCTTTAAGGTACCAAAACATTTTTGTCTTCTTCGTTTTTCTTTTGGTTTTGCCATTACCTTCCAGTTATTCTGCCCTGATTATCATTTTGGGTCCACCCCCACTGGAGAAGAAGGGGAAAGAGTTAAGAGAGGCAGCTTAAAAGGGGAAAGGAGAGAGCACAATAACCTGGGAAATCTCCAGATTTATTTGCAAAGTGCCAAAGTGGGTCATTCTACAGCTAAGGTTCTGATCTTGGACAAGGAAAGAAAAGCACTCCCTCCCACCCCCACCAACCCCCACTACACTGTCCTGCCCCATTAATGTCCTCAGACCTTAGATTTGCCCAGTTCCCAGCTGGGGAAAAGGCTAGGTAGCCCACAAGGTCAATGAAAGGATAAGGAAGTGTGCTGAGAATGACTCCAAGATGTTTTGTTTAAGACTGGATAAGTACCAATTAGTTACTCTTGCAACAGCCGTGTAACAATTCACAACCATGCAAAGGCTTGGCAGAATTCCTTGGGCTCCAAAAGTAGGCCACAGTCTTGAGACACAGGAGAACATAGAGCAGTAACACACTCCACCCGCCTGCGTTTTCTCCCCAGCTAAAAACTGGCTGGAGAAAAGACTTCAGGCTGAGCATTTTATTTCATGTGGCTAAAAGACAAAAAACAAACTGGCAGGATGATCCTCACCTGTCTTTAACAACAGCGTTGATCAGTGGGTTGACTTGTTTGATCCTCGCAATGTACGTTTCAGTCACATCAACACACGTTACCTGCAAGAGATCAGAGTGGTATGTCTTCATGAAATGAATGGCTGCATACCAAGCTGGTTTTCTGAGCGCCCACAGAATATCTTTGCTATTATGCTTTTGAAATATTTTGTTTTATAAAATTTTACACAGGTTAGCACTAGAGATGGGCACTGCTGGTTCGTACTTTGGCCGAACAGGTGTTGGTGCTTCCTAGTCCCACCTCCTCCGGGCGCTATCTCCCTACCCCGGGGCACTGCCTCTGAGTGGGTGCCTGCCAGAGGCGGCGGGGCTGGGAAGCACCAAACACCAGCCAAAGTCACAAAACTCACATGGCACTCAGTGACATGGACAGTGTTGAGAAACCTAGGTTTGAATCTCAGTTAGTCTTGACAGATTTATTTATTTTATTTATTTATTGGATTTCTATCCCGCCCATCTAGACCAAAGGTCTACTCTGATGAAGCCAATACTGTGGGAAAACCCATGACGAAGGCAGGAAGTCAACTCCTCGTCAGCAACTCACAATCAATGGCATAACTCTCTGAATATGCATGAATGATGCCAGCCAGAAATAATCTTGAATCATTCTCTCTAGTTCAGCCTACTGTGCCTTAAGACTGGATTTGCACAGAGAAATGGGAGGGGGGAAAATACCACCCTGAGGTACTTGGAGGAATATTAGAATGCTAGTGTAATAATAATGTAATTGTAGGCTGAGGTGTGCAGATTTGTTTTTAGAACAAAACTTCTAGAGTTTCTATCTGAGGAGTTCTGGTTGTTATAGGATAAAAACACAAATCTACACACTTCTAATAGATAAGTAGGACAAAACATAAAAAAATAATTGAGAGGACACCTCTCCCTTGAACTGCACGGGTCTGAGCAGCATGGTTCTGGTTATACACCTTTTTTTTCAATAAATAAATACATGTTCAATAAATGAATATTCAATAAATACCGTGCCCCTGTCCACCCAGAACCCCATGAGTTCAACACTGAAGGCATCAATGTGCTCTACTTGCCCCCAAACACAACATCTCTAATTCAGGATCTCTAGATCAAGGGGTCATAAGGACCTTTAAGGCTCATTACACACAATACTGTATGGAAAGGACTGTCAGTGCTATGGAAGAGAAGCCTGATATAGGGAACTGTTCTATATGTCTGTGAGTGTCTGCGTGAATCAACTATTTATGCTTTGTATTTACATTTTGGAAGGCATAAGTGTTATACACCGATTTTGAACTACACAGGGGTCTGATGCCCCTAAACCCTTGTTGAAGGGAGAAGTGTACTTATTAAAATGTACACAGCTTTCAGGTTTCCCAAACCACCCAAGAAAATCCCAAGTTTCTTTGCAACATATATCAAAAAAGCTGGTGGGGGAAAAACCACGTTCCTATTACTGATGTGGAGAGACTCTCTGCTGCCCTGGCGCATGGAAGACCACAAGGCAACAAAATAAAATATGAAGATTTACTCCGAAGCAAGCACCAGTGAAAATAACTGGGATTCACGTGACACAAGTATAAATGAAAATGTGGCCTCAAAACAACAGCTTCCCTGAGAGGAGGAGTCTGAGGCCTTGGCTACATGGCTTCCCTGTTGCAGGCTGAGCAGAGAGAAAAGCAACCCAAAAGCCCTCTTGTTCTTGCTTGTCTCCTCCCGGGTTCCAGGAGGAAGTTTTCACTTTTGCTTTCATTTTGTTTAAAGTGATGGAGTGCACATGTGCTGCCCTAATTCACTTTAAAAAATTTTTCCCCACTTCCTCAGTCCCAAGGAAGTGTTTAACTTGCCAATGTCTTGAAGCGGCTCTCTTCTCAAGTCACTTGGCCTTAGGTTTATTTCCAGTGACTGCACACATTGGAAATGATCCAAATCAGAGCAAACCTACCTACAAAAAAAAAAATCGAAGCACCTGAATGAGGCCAGAAAGGTGCAGATAAATAGAGGATGATTCTGAGGGCAGATTGATTTGCTCAAGCAAAGACATTGTCTGACAGTTGTCTTTAAAAGCAAGCAAGCCTGTCCCCTGCAGTGGACCAAACAGACGGTTAAACACCCATCTAGTCACCCCGAGTCACTTCCATACAAAGAAAATACATAAATCTATCACCTAACCCTCTACCAACAATTCTATCACCAATATGATGTTATAGCAAGGTAATCTTAATCACTGTGGACTAAAAACGTTGAAAGGCTGCTTTTAAGACCAGATATGGTAAATAGATATGGTAAAACAAGCAAAAAAATAGCTCAAGATGATTTTCTTTCTACTCATTAACTGTACAATTTGTGTTAACTGCAAAAAAGTGTGCCTAGAAGTCTTTGCATTCGTTTCCTTTTCTTTTTCTTTTTCAAATCAGACACTTTGTGTGATTCTGGAATAACTAAATCAATTACACAGATGCAGAAATGTCAGAAATGTTTGATTGTGTTCAGCCGTAACATTCAAGTACAGTTTATAAGTGGTGTGGACACATGCAAAAAACAGTCTGCACAAAGTCTTGGACTTGAATGGACTCTCCCCACTTCCTTCCTCCCATGTAGTAAGGAACAGGAATAAACTAGGATTTTACTTTATTTTAGCTGATTCCTAGTCCACTTATAGGTGCAAATCAGGCATTAAGGTTTAAAATGAACTCTGGCTCCATAAACAAGCCACCTTCGTAACTTACAATTTGAACTTGACCTGCTTAGACACTGAGGTGCTAAACGAGCCACTTTCATAACTCACAGTTTGAACCTCAAGCCTCTTCCCTTCCATCTTTTAAGAGGATGTTAAAGACTGTATTGTTTGAAGAGGCATTTAAGGACATCCTCACCTAAGTCAATTGGTATGTGTTCCCGGTTTTGCCATCATATGGGCTTTTTATTTATTGCCTTAACTACTTAGAGGCATTCAATGCTGGTATATGGGGTGGAAGGTTTTGTTGTGTTGTCTTACTGTAAGTCACTCAGAGTAGGGCTTTGCACTAAGTCAGTGGTATAAAAATGCATGAAACAAACAAACTTGACTTGCTCAGCAACTGACGCAAACTTAATTGAAACAACTCTTGGTTTACAGGCAATGACAATCGAACAAAGCAGAGGTTTATTCCTCCTCCCAGCTTTGCTTGAGTTCCTTTTTACTCATGCATTATAGAACTAAAAATACGCATCAGTGCAAACCATTTTATTGTGTCTGTCACCCATCTACAATCCCACTTACAAATGGGCAGCCTAAGGACAATTCCACACACAAACAGTTTTTGCATTTCCCTTCTCACTTGCCAGTAAGGCCCCTCCTCTACAGAATTACTCGGTATCTTTTGCTGTTGTGCTGGGACAGAATCATATTCTGAATCACAGGGAACCAGACAGAAGGAAAGCAACAAGAGGAAAACAGAGTTTACAGATGGTGATCAGCACTGGTCAACTGTGAGGATTTGAATTTACACATGTTTACACAGTACGTAAACTGAAGGTGGAAACACTGGGGGGTGCTGCATTTGGGCCCTGAGGGCTGCATATGGCCCACCCCTGCTCTGTGTTATGCTCCGGTTTGGGCTTTGGGCTTCCTAGAGGTAACTGCTTTTGCTTCCTAGATACAAGATTAGACAAGATATAGACATTGTCTGAACAACCAAAGCTCTCCTTGTCTCAGCCTCAATTCAACATTCACTTCCAGACCTGGCAGTCAGATTTAGGAGAAAACCCAGTCTTCAGTTACATGCCTGAACCAAACATCTCCATTTCTATGTACCAATTCCATCTTTACAGCAATTTGTGGCAGTAAATTTCACAGGCTAATTAGAACTTTAGTTATTTAAAAAAGAAAAAGAAGATGTATCTCCCTTATAAACCTGCTGGACTCCTTCAAGTTTCCAATCAAAACTCTTGAGTTGTACTTACACACCCATCAGCATGTTTTCTAAAGCTGACTAATCTAATTGTTTGAAATGGAACTTTTACAAGACAACCCTCAGCAGAATTAAAAGAGTATCAAGTTTGAGAGCCATAGTCTTCCAGTTTATTCTATATAATACCTATATGTTCAGATCTCAGCAGTAACTTGATGTACTAAAAACATTTACACTTTGTTCCATATGTAGGCTTGAGATTAGTTTCATGCTCCCACTGAGTATGAAGAAATGGTTCTAATAAAGTATATTACATTTTAGGGAGCAATTACACTGCAATACACAGTCCTCCAATTACTCTGGGATTAGCATAGTGCAAATTGATAAAAAAAATTCCGAACTACATGACGTTACTGTAGGTGCGGGGAAAAAACACTTATCTTCAAGCAATCATTTCTTTTTGAACACCTGTTAGGAGGTTGTTCATTTTCAATTGTTCTACATCACACTTTTTTAAAACCCATTTTTGGTTATGTGAATGGCCGTGTTGTTATATTCTGTGTGCAGAAGCATTCTTGGTGCTGTGTTTGAGGTGGTATGGGATGCTGTCCCATCAGGAAACCAGCAATCATGTCTGCTGTCCGAACTGTTTCCTTTTTAATTTTTTTAAAATAAACCATTTGACTTTAGCACTGCATCATATAGGCACTGCAGTTTTTCTGTCTGTAACACTGATGCAGCACTATGCCATTTAGAATAAAAAAGAAGAGAAAAATTAACTCCAGTCAAGACAGTTATGGACAAGGACAGAATGCAAGCAGTCAGGACTGACCCATGAGTGGATCAAAGTGCCAATTCCAGGTCTATTCAAGGTCATTTAAAGAGCGGTTTAGTCCCCTGCAACAAATCAACCTGGTTCAACTGCGGCTATGCCATGGGGATGGGGATAGTGACACAAAGAGCACATGGCATGAATCAATACAATAATACCCTAACACAACTCTCAGATTATTTAGGCAATGTAGTCACTCTTATCTGGGTTGAAAAGAAAGCACTACCAAGTCAAAATGCTGAACCCAAGAGCTCATTAAACACAGGCAATTTTGGCCTCAGACCACCCAAAGTGAATTCGAATTATATCAAATTGATGTAGATTGTGATTTAAATCTTGATTTAAATTTTAAAATAGGACTTTTGATAACTTGAATAAAAAATGTTTTGATTTAAATCAATTTGATTTTCAAAAAATCATTTATTTTTATCTACCCTGTGGAATATACAATAAAACAGCAAATTTTACTTTTTAAATAAAAAGATCTGGGGGGTCTCAAGGTTAGGGGGTCCGACCACTGATTTATCCCAGGTTTGAATACAGTACTTGCAAGCAAACAGTCCTTGCACTTAGTAGGCCAAGACCTTCAACAAACATTTGAGATTACTTAGAAATTCCTTTTAGTCATCCGAAGTATTTTCATCCACAACACGGCCTTCAGGGGCTGAGGCAGGTTGACACCTGGTTTTCCACTACCACCCTGGAAAGTTGCAGACTGAATTCCCCAACAAGATGTCCATCGGTCAACATCGGACTTTGTAGCTGGACTTCTTAAATACTCACACAGTTCACTCATCATCATCTTTAATGCCCCAGTTGATTGCAACCCAGATACCTAAAATCCCTGTTCGTTAATCCCCGATTAGAGGTGTGGAAGGCGAAGAGAAACTATTTATGATTACAGTGAAGGGACATGCATCCAATCCTTACGCAAACGACACCCGGCCAACATTCACGCCTACTGACAATTCCTGCTTAATCAGTTCTAGGGAGTTTTGCTGCCTGCAGATTGGAGCAAAAGAGGAGTCAGGGATGATCATCCAGCAAAAACAATGCTTGCATTTTGCACCAGCCAAGGGAAGCATTTTGCACATGCTCAGGAACCACTCCTTGCTTTGTAGCCATCGTTTGCACACCCCATTGCTCTGCACGGGCACCCCAGAAGAGGACGCGACCCCTCAGGCTACGTCGAAACGGATGACTACAATACCCATCTGCCTCCCACCGGGTCTGCTCAACGAACCCCCCCCTCCTTCCTTTCCTCGCCCCCCTCCCCCCCCAATGACTATCCCTCCCTTACTTTCCGGCGGCGGATTCGCCGGGCCAGCTCGGTGGCGGAGAGGAGCAGGAGCGGGTGCTCAGGCGGCGGGACGGCTCGGGCGACTTTCCGGGGAGCGGGCAGAGCGGCCACGACCGCCGCCGCCGCCTTTCCCGAAGGGAAAAGGGAAAGGAAGGAGGCGGAGGAGGGCGAGGGCGAGGCGGCGAGGGAGACCGGGAAAGGGGCGCGCGCCACCAGGCCGATGAGCGCCAGGTGAAGGCGAGACAGGAAGCGCAGGAGCAGCACCAGGCAACGCTGGGCGCGCGACAGCGCCATGGCGACCCGCGAGGCGGAAGTGAAGCGTCCCCCCTCCCTCGTCCTCCTCCTCCTCCTCCTCCTCCCACCCTCTGGCTCCGGCCAAAGAGACAGCGGGTCCTAAATGCGAGCACAGGCCCAGGGGGCGTGGCCACACAGACAAACAACAACACCCCCCAAGGGGCGTGGCCCGCCACCCCCAGCTCCGCCCCACCTCCGGCGTCGGTGGGCGGGGACACGGGGGCACCTTGGGAGGGGGCGAGAAGGTCGCGGCGTGGTGGCGCTCGAAGAGGATTGTGGGAAGAAGGGTCATTCTTCAGGATGATGATCATGGATACGAAAGTGGGGTCGCAGAACCAGGATTCCTGGGTCGAGAGCCTCGGCTCTCTGACTGGCAGGCAGCCTGGCATCATCTGCCACCTATCTCAGCCTTTCCTGTTGCTTCTCAGTTCATCCACCAGCTCATCATAGCAATTGAGAAAGTCATGGATTCTTCCTGGAAGAATACTTAGGTGCCAGCCGTACCTCTTGTCATGGAAAATAATTGTAAACGGCTTAGATTTTAATAGGCAATTGAGAGTCAGTTGGTTTAGAAATGTGGGGACGTGGTGGCGCTGGGGGTTAAACCGCAGAAGCCTCTGTGCTGCAAGGTCAGAAGACCAGCCGTCGTAAGATCGAATCCACGCGACGGAGCGAGCGCCCCAGCTCCTGCCAACCTAGCCATTCAAAATGTTATGGAAATATTCACCTATAGTAGAAATAAATCTACAAAGCTGGGGTGAAAGTGAAAAGGAGTTCTTTATTGTAACGCAGTTGCAACAGCGGAGAGCAAGAGAGAGTAATCAATAAATCAATCACAGTCTCTCACTCTGCCGAAAAAGTGTTGTGCATAAGATTATATACCTGCAACACCCCCAGTAACACCCCAATTTTCTTACCTGTCTCATAGGCCGATTGGTCTGATGAGCTCACAGTCTGTCTAAAATCCCCCCTCCCATTCCCCTCCTCTCTATGTGATTTTGGATAGCATTTTTATTTTTTTCTACAAGACTACTTTAGCAAGACAAGCTAACTATCTCTTATCTTCAGTGCCTGGTACCATCCCATACCAGAAATTCCTCAGAGGTTACATAGCAAAGGCAGAGAGTAACATAAGCATATATGATGGGCAAAGATTGCTGAAAAGCAGAACCCGATATATATATATATAAGCAAAACTTGTTCAATGTGGATATCTTTTCTATATCAATTCTATATCAAAAAGCATGTAAAAATGCGAGTCGATAAATAGGTACCACCACAGTGGGAAGGTCACGGCGTTCTGTGTCTAGTCGCGCTGGCCACGTGACCACGGAAACTGTCTATGGACAAAACGCTGGCTGTACGACTTGGAGACGGGGATGAGCACCGCGCCCTAGAGTCGGACACAACTGGACTACATGTCAAGGGGAACCTTTACCTGGATTAGAAAAGACTTGCTCCTTATTCGCTGATTCTGGACTGATCCTGCTGTAGGTTTGGACTCTGGGGGAAGGGCCTGACTGCAGGGACGGTCATGAAAAGCATGCACATTTTCAGACGGTCACTATATGACCAAACACGTTTCTTGACTTGCTGACAAAGCAAAAGGCATTGAAAACACAAAATAATACTTGAACATTCCTTTATTAAATGCAGCATTTAAATTAAACCTGGTCGATAAGTGGGAGAGTGGCTGTACCTAAGTAGGTGGTAGTTTAAAATTTGCAGCAAAATAGTAAAGTTTTGTTAAATGCAGTTTGATCTCCCTCAAGCACAACCACCAAATCCCTTGGGAAAGGCCCATTACTTAGTGGCCGAGAACAGGTGCTTTTATGCTTGCACAGTGCGGCTTCCTGCAGCCTCTCCCCTGTCTGCAGTCCTGGGGAGGTGCTGAGTCTGAGAAGGAAGTAGTTAGCTAGAAGGGCAAAGAATCTGACAAGGCAACTTCCTACATTTTGTGTCCTATGTGCAAAAAAAAAAAAAATGTGTGTGGAAGAGAAGGTAATTGTGTTAGTTTGTCCCAGAAAAAAATAGTCTAAATGCTGTAACATCCTATCTCTGGTTTAGCGGCAACATGTTTTTTTTCATGTAAGTTTTCATAGCGTGCATTCTGAATTTGATGCCACCTGCTGAAGCTTATGCCAAACAATACCTTTAAGGTGCCACTAAACTATTGGTGATGTATTGACTGAGCGTGTAGCTGAATATCTTGCTATTGTAATGAACTAGGCTGGCTGCTTCAAGGAGCCTTGATGTAACTTGACCATATTTATCTTACTGCAGTAGAAAGCAGAATCCTGATTGTACGATGACTGGGTTTTAATGCCAATAAAGGTTTTAATAATTTTAAAAAAATGTGTTTAACTGCACTGAGGTATGTGAAAACAAACTTCCATTCCCTTTGCTAACTATTGGTGTACATTAAATTGCTTTTCCCATTTAGAAAACAAAGTCTCACAGACCTGAGTTTTGCTTTGGGATTGGCACGCCGAAAGTAAAACAGCCTGCCTAACTGGAGTTGTCAATATTCAGGTTTTACAAGTTCTGCTTTTGAAATGTTGTTTTGATGAATGCATGTAAAAACATAGTGCCTCTAAGAATCCATATAGAGCATTTCCATTTGAATAGGAAGCAACTTTTGAAGAAGGGAAAAAATCTCTTACAGTTTCCTTACAAAAGGGAATAATAAAACACACACATGCACTCACATGTTCTTGCTCTCTCTGTCTCACACACACACTTAGCCCTCAGGCAGATCAACTACATCTAATTTTTCTTTCCTGGCATCTGTGGGGTAACAGAGAGCAGGAAAAAAAGTTCAGAAATGAGCATCCCACACATGAGCAAAGCAGATTCCTTATCGACAGATTTATTTCAACATAGTATGAGTTGGAAGATGCATAATTCATACAGACTATAGGGCCCTTCAACAAGGCTACCTTCTGTTCCAATTTTTGCTTGTAAACTGGTTTTTTCAACTCTGTTTCTGCAAACTGGTTCAAAAAGGGCATTTGCTGTAGGCAAAGGAGAAATGTTATACAGTAAGTCATTGCATGAACTGACCACCATGAAGCTCTTCCAGATAGAGCATTTACTGTATTCTTCATGTACTCTTCATTGACACTAATTTAATCTGTATTTTTCTCACCATGCACATTCTCCTATCTCGTTCAGTGCAATAACTCATTTAGTCATCGCCTCCCAACTGGAAGCTTTCATTTAGTGCTGAAATAAACAAAAACAAATCTCCAGAAGAGAAGCAGCAGCAAGGAAGCAGATTTCCTAAAGGGAAGTGGTGTTCAGGATTCCTTCACATTTAAGCAAAAGAAAGAGGAAGGGGACTTTTGATCTGTCTGGAACAGCCATCAATCAAATGACCTAAGATATAAACGGCTTTTGGGGGGGACAAGCAAACAATTTTGTTTGTTTTTAAATTCCTTCACATGCAGGCTGGAATGGAGCAACAAGGATTTGGAATGTAAGCAATCTAGTTAAAGATGTATGGGGTGGTTTATCTAGCCCAGAAGCAATCTAAACTAACACAAAATTCCAGGTGAGACAAAATAGAATCTTCAGTACTGTGAACACAGATTACAACAGCTTAATCCCCCGAATTTCTGAAAGGTGGGAAACATATGACGGGAAACATAAGCACTACATTCCAATAAGATCTCAAAAGATGATGGCATGCCAGTTTTGAAGCCATGTTGTTCTTGTGCAGACATGTAATATCAGAAGAGTCTTATGATACTTTAAAGACTAAATAAGCTTCATTTGGCATAAACGTTTATGAGCTGCAGACCACTTCATCATGGAGTGTTGCATCTCTTGACAGTAATTCATACATATGCTATAGTGGGAGAGGACATGGGAACATAATGCAAAAAATACAAATACCAATTATTATTTTAACAGTGGTTGTTTAACAAAGAATAATTGTGTGGTGAGAAGGACATCATATCTGACCAGGAGAAAATAAAGAGAAAGGGGAGATAATACACTGAAGAACTATACAGAAGAGATGCAAGGATGATAGGTTCCTTTGACAGAGAAGCCTGTAATCAAGACCATGCAATTTTAGAAAGTGAACCAAAGCTGTTCTAAAAACATTTGAAGAAATAAATGACAGATGGAATATTGATAAAACTGTTTGAAGCTACAGAAATGGAATCTGTTGAAATCCTAACAAGAATATGCCAAAAAAATACGAACAAGTACATACTTTATTATGGTAAAAGACGAGCACTCAAAAAAATATGGTAAAGAAAACAATGGCCCACAGACTGGAAACATCCAATCTACTTCCAATTCCCATGAAAGGAGATGCCAAGGAGAGCAGTAACAGTAGGACCGTTGGATTACTCTCCCATGCAAGCACAATGATGTTCAAAGTCTTTGATTGTGTGGATCATGAGAAGCTGTAGGTTGTTCTGCAAGGGATTAGTGTACTTAAACATTTGATTGTTCTCATGCATAATCTATATTGTGAACAAGAAGCTAGTGTTAGGACAGAACCTGGAGAGAAAAATTATAGGCAAAGGTGTCAGATAAAAGTGTATTTTATCTCATGTTCAATCTGTGTGCAATATGTATATAGCAAACTGGATTAGATTCAGACGAGGAAGGGGTGAAAATTGGTGGAAGAAACATCAATAATTCAAGACATGTAGATGACATCATATTACAGGCAGAAAGCAGCAATTGCTTGAAATGACTTCTCTTGAAGGTGGAAGAAGAAAAGGCAAACAGAAGACTGCAGATGAACACAGGTATTATTTACATGCCACAAAGTTGATTCTGACTTATGGTAACCCTTTTCAGGGTTTTCTAGGTACAGAGTACTCTAAAGTGCTTTACCAATCCCCCCTTCTGGGAACGACCTGGGACTGTAGCTTGCCCAAGGCTACAGGGGCTGGCTTTTCTCTTGAGACACACAGTAGTGAATCAACCTTCCAACCTCTAATTCATTGAGCTACCCAACAGTGGCTGAAGTCCTGTTGCTTATCATAGGAGGTCACACGGCACTAGGCCCATGGAATCAGTGGAAATTTGGTAAGTTAACATTTCCATAAGTTCCACTGATTCAAATGAACCTACTCTAGTTGCTACTTTAGCATAGTAAGTCACAACTAGAGTAGGCCCATTTGAATCGGTGGAACTTACAGAGTAGTTGACTCACCAAATTCCCCACTGATTCCATGGGTCCACTCTAGTGTGATTTAATATGCCAAGCAACAGGATTTCAGCCATTAAGAATCAAAAAATTATGAATATAGGAGAACTAAATGATTTTAATGTTGACAACGAAGAAATTAAAAATTGTTAAAGTTGTTGTAGATGATCAGTCATTTTAGAGGTCAGTCACTCACTCATATGGTAGCCATAACTCAGAGAGAACTTGATGGCACATAACAATAGGCTTCCAACCCAAAAACATTTCAAGGCCAACGCAAACAGAAAATCTAACACTGTAACCTCACCAGCACTCCTAGTACGTGTTGTTTCACAATTAACCTGGCATTAACCTTCATGGATTCCCTGCTCCCTCTTACAGTTCTTCCAGTATTTTCACTTTTATTTATTTAATTCCAGTTTGTTTACTTTTCATTTTCACAGTCTGGTGCCACAAATGCTTTAATAAATAGAATGTGCCAGAAACAAGAGCAAACTGAGAGGTATTTTGTGTTCAATTTGTGTGAAAGTGGCTTGTAAGCAGAGAAAAGATACTGCAGTAAGAATCAGCAGAATGTGTAGATGGATGAGGTACATGTGCAGAGCACCGGTGTGGAGAAGCATTCCATGTGTTGGACTGGGTCTGGGGAGACCAATTTCTAGTCCTCATGACACTTGAGGATGTGATAAGATGGCATGCAAGGCACACATCTGATTGCACCAGAAATAATCGCCTTGCCAGGAGTGACCTTTAAAACAAACCTTCTGTCTGCCAAGGGATCGCTCTAGCCCAGCACCCAAAAGTAGTAGCCCCACTGCTGAACCAAAAAGGTCCAGTTTGGCCACTGCCTGTACTTCATGTGATTGCCAGGAAATCTCTTGCAGGAAACTGTGCCACAAGTGGTCCAAAATGTGAGCTATATGCCTGTGTAACTGCACCCTTAGCAGACGACTAGTCCTATTCATCTGTAAACATTTGGGAAATCTCACCACATGAGCAGGGGAGCTCCACCCCCCCCCCATCTCCTTCTATGATCGAGTCAGAACAGGAAACTCTCTGCTATGCTTGGGGATTCTCCACATGCATCACAACAAAGGTCATGGATGAGGTCAATCAAATGTTTAAGCACACCCATTCCTTTCAGAACAACCTACAGCTTCTCATGATCCACACAATCAAATACTTTGAACATCATTGTGCTTGTATGGGAAAGTAATCCAATGGTCCTATAGTTACTGCTCTCCTTGGCATCTCCTTTCATGGGAATTGGAAGTAGATTGCATGTGTCCAGTCTGTGGGCCATTGTGTTCTTTTCCATATTTTTTGAGTGCTCACCTTTTACCGTAATAAAGCATGTACTACTTGTTTGTAATTTCTGGCATATTCTTGTTAGGATTTCGACACATTCCATTTCTGTAACTTCAAACAATTTTACTCATATTCCATCTGTCATTCATTTCTTCAAATGTTTTTAGAACAGCTTTGCTTCACTTTCTAAAATTGCATGTTCTTCGTTACAGGCTTCCTCGTCAAAGGCACCTCTCACCTTGCATCTCTTCTGTATAGTTCTTCAATATGTTACAGGATTCTCCACGTACATCACAACCCTAGAAATCAGGATCCTAATTAAAATGGAGAGGTCTTATAGATACTGGAGGCTCTCCTGTGTAGATTTTTAATCCTCCATGTTTTTAAGATGATAGAAGTGATGACAGGAACAGAGCTTGTGTGCTCAACTCTATGTGTAATGAATGAGCATTCCTAAATATTAACTGAGTACATCATTTCTCACACCTTGACCTGCTTCCCAGGGTTGTTTTGAGGATAGAGACAGGAAGAGGAGAGTCGTGTATGCCACTTTGAGCTCATTCAAGAAAGATGACATAAATATAACCAATTAGTACATACGTAAGTAAATAGCCATTAGAATGAGGGGGTGTTCTGATTAACAAAGCAGGTGGTGTAGGTCAATAACTACTTTGAAAAATGTACGTAGAAGCTTCCAAGTTAATCTCTAACACCTTCACTATTAAAATAAATATAAATTATACAAATAAATAAAATAACATAAACATCCAAGCTGTTCTCACTTCTGTCTTCTCTCAGTAACCCTAATACAGATCATATGCTCATCTTCTGGAATCCTCAGCCACTGAGTAATTCAATGAGGGAAATTTCTGATTGAATTTGTGTGTAGCTTATGTCTATTTAAACTCCCAGGAAATTCAATTCTTAAAAAACCCTCCAGTTTATGTATGTGGGATATTGTGCTTTTTGTACCCATGATTCAAAAAGCCAGGCAATGGCCCAAGATTGCTGCCCAATATTGTGCCCGCGTTGCCAGCAGGAAAAAGGATGCCAACTTTTACGTAGCAAAGGGCAGCCTGAATGTTGACCACACCCATGGCAGCAATCAAAATGGTCTTCTGGATGCCCTCTTCTGCTCACTATCATTCATAAAGTGACACCATGCAAAGGAAAATTCCAGATGATTTTTTTTTTTAAGTCTGTTAAGCACTTCTCACCCAAACACAAAACAATGGTTTTTCAACAAGTGTTGAGGTAAAGAACAAACCCTTCCTATTCCGGGGGGGGAACACATCTGGACTAGTCGAACCTTTCATCAGTCCTGGCTACGGGAGAGCATCTACCGTACCTCAATACTAGTAGGTAGAGGGTTAGGGCCCTTGGGAAACCCTCTCTCTTCCAACGCCTTGCTGCTTGAGGCAATTGCCTCACCAAATGGTAGGGCTGGCCCCACTGTGAGTCCAGAAAGCGAGCGCCAGTCAGATCAGATCATACTGACCCAGACAGACAAAAGGCCTGACTTGCAGGTCAGCAGGCTTCTTGTTTTGATTTATGAGGTGTGTGATTTTACACAGAAAAACAACACAAAGTATGAAAGGGGGGGGTCAGGGATTAGGATCCCACTGACAAAGGGTCAGGACTGGCTCAAGATGTTTTGTTCCTTAAGGGATGAGGATGTCATCTCCATAAACCCCATAAATCAGTTAAGTACTGACAAGGGAGCAGCACCTTCCACCATCCCTTGTCAGTGGCCAGTTCTGGAAAACAGCGCCGGCTATGTGGCACGCACAAGCGCTGTTATCTAATGGAAGCAGCAGCTGGGGGCTCCGAATAAACAGCTACATACAGTTGCCTCCCCACCCCTGGTCTCTGCCACGCAAGGCAGAGGAATAAATCAAGGAGGTCTGGTTTTTTTTTCTGCCACTGTGACTACCCTCCTATGCAGCATAGATGCTCCTCACAGAGCTGTGTCGTGAGCCCTGCAGAGCCTAACCGTAACCACACGATGGCTCCGCGGTCCTCATCTTCTTCCTGCATTCTGCATTTACTGCTTTGGGGTATCCCCCTCGAACTTTTCTGTTGCTAGTAGCTAATTGTGATGATACCTACCAGAACCAGAGGTTCAGGGTTCTTTTATTTGTGGGATCACACAACTCTGGCATGCAAGCAAGCTTTTAAACAGCACCAACGTTGAACAAAAAGGAATGGCAACACTAGTTTAGTAAGCAGGTACATCAATTAGGGTCATTTCCTGTACTTTGCCTTTAATGGAAATGAGCAGGGCCTGCAAAAAAAGGTTGCACGCAGTGTTTCAGCGCCGTGTTCCAGTCAGCTACGCCCTCTTCCAGGATACAGAGTTTGCATTTCCCCTTTCCATTGATTCCCATCCCCTTTCCAACCCCCAAGTTCTAATTTAAATCTTGGCACTTTAATATTTTCAGGCAGCATCTAAAAACATTTCAAGCCCTTTTCAATTAATACCATGTCCTGCTATAGCTACACTAAAACAAAAGCAAAAAGCAACTTAATACTCTCGAATAAATATAGAGGGTTTACAGTAGGGCTAGCAAATGGTGATCCTCCAGATGTTGCAGTGAAATTTCTGGCAGCCTAAACCAGCACATCCCAATGGTGAAGAACGCTGGCCACTGCAGCCCAGAAACATCTGGCTATCCCCAGTAGGAGCTATTTACAGTGATGGAAGCTTTTGGTTTAAAAAAGCAAGGACTTTGCAAAGCTGGCATTTCCAAAATTCAAACTCTGTATATTGATTCCACTTCAGATAAAGTTAAATCTGCCAAGTCAAAAGTTTAACACAAATGGAAAAACACATGGGCTGAAATCCAACAGTAAGTCACGACTAGAGTAGGCCTGGTGAACCACTGGGGATCTGATGAGCAACTTCTCCCTAAGTTCCATTGGTCCAGTGGGCCTGCTCCGGTTGTGGCTTACAGTTGGATATCAACCAAGGAGAAGTTGGTTGGAGGTTCAGATTCTAATTGTCAAAACCATATTCCATCAGTGCTAGAGAGCAGCCCCCTGTTCTTAACAGCCAATGCAATGCTTTGAAGTTTGTCCTTTCGCCAAAATAACATCTCGAAAGCACAGTTAAAATGCACCTGCCAAATATGCTAGGAAGAAAGCATTATATTTCAAAGTGGCATGAACATAATAATCTTTTCCAATAAAGAATAGCTATCAAATGGGGAATTATTGTTGGCCATCAAATAGTAATATTATTATTTACATTTTTATCTTGTCCTTTGTCTAAGGATCTCGGGGCAATTTACAGGGTTCTTACTCTTCCTCAACTGTGAGGTAGGGTTAGGCTGAAAGAACATCCAAACTTGCATCTCCATGCTTCTGGTTTAACATAAACCACCATCATCATATTACAACACATTTGTCTGTCCTACCCCCATGGATCTGAAGTAAGTAAATATTTTAAACTTCAGAAGACAACATTCATTTTCATGGGTTCCAGAAATACAAAATGACTTTTGATTTAGCATTTATGTTCTACAGAACTAATACGGAGGTATTCAGAAATGTAGAAGCACAAGGCTACGTATTCTTCTGAGTTGTGTAACATTTCTGCAGAGACACTGGCCACATTTCTCCTTCACAAAAAGATCCTGGTATGATCTGTTGACATTTGGATTGTTGAGAACTTTGACTTTTCCTCTGCTAACCCAGCATGGTTTGTTAATCTCATCTCAGTCTACGATTTGTTGCTGTCTTAATAACTCTGGCTTGTTTAAACCATGTTGTGTTGTGACATCTGTTGCTGCAATGGTGGCTTGCCCCTAGATAATACCCCCTGCTACTCATCCTAAAACAGGAGCTGACAAAAGAAGTGAGAAAGGAACAAATCAGAAACAAACCATTAGGGAATAAAAGCCATTTAATTGGTGGCCTACTACGCAGTTTGCATCCTAGGAACAAACCGTAAAGCCATGGATTATTGTGACATGTGAATGTAGTCACGGCCTAGCAATTAATTGCAGGTAAATATATTTGGAGAATGACCTGCTGTGTTAAACACAGTTCTATGTTTTAACTCAACTATTGAAACTGGAATAATAACTTCAATCCTAAAGATGTAATTCAGCTCAATAAATGCAGGGTTTCCTAGTGCAATGGCCATTAAATGGAAAATGCCCCCCCCCCAGGTCTCTGGAGGTATGACTTTCCATTTTGGGCCAAATGGGTTGTTGCCGGTAGTGAAGCCTAAAGAAACTGCATAATTCCCACCCCCTTGGCTTATAAATGCATTGCAAACATCAGCTGCCTGGTATGGTTCGGTGTGAAAAAAAACACATGAAAAGAACCCTGTGTGAAATAAGAGCTGGTCTTCTCACAGCAGCTGTTTGGCAAATCCTCCACGCTTCTGCACTCAGGCTGCTTCATTGTTTTCACAAGGGAATCAATATGATTGCCGTGTACTCTGTCTTTTGTAGAAGATGAGCAACTTCTCAGTGCAATATCAATCAACCCAATGAGAAATATTTGTATTGCCAGTTTTAGCACTACAATTGGGCCCCGTTTGCCACCTAGAATCTATGACGGCCCTTCCCCAACCTTAATCTTTTCAACTCTGACTCCCCCTCCATCATTCTTCCCCTCATGACTGCTGAGCTGTTCAAAGCTTTCAACGGCAGACACACAAAAGCGTGCAAGGTGGCAATCTCATGTCAGCCTGTTGCTTTATTCCTCTCTGTCGCTGCACAAACTCATAGCTCCACAAACCCAAAGGTCTATATTCTCTGTAAGGCACCACCTATCTCTCTGTGCCCTCTATGGCTTCCCAGGATCAAGTGGCTTACTCACCAGCTAATCTACAGCAAGGAACATGCACTTGCCAAATCAAAAATGGGAAGTTACATTTTGGACTACAACTGCAGAATAATGCCAGGGAGCACAGCCAGTTGTAATGTTTGCACATCCATGTGGTTAATAAAAAAACATGGACATGCTTGCTGGGGTATTCAGAGAACAAGGAATTGCAACACCTTTATTTGACCCCAGAAATATCAAAAACAAGGAAAGTTTTGAATCTAGCATGACTTTTCTTCAGGCTGGGCACTTCAGAGCTTGAGCGGACAGAGAGAAAGTCCCCCCAAACCATCTTGACCAGATGTCCAGGGTCTACGCTCAAGTAACATCACATGACATTACTCTTGCATGTCACCCCACAGCTCTGCAATCCAAACCTGGAGAAGCATTCCAGCTGGACCTGAAAGCTCACTTATTTCTAATATTTGTGTGGTCTATTCAAAGAAGCAACCCACACTTGTTTCTGAATATTTTAAGAAGGACCACGTGGGTTGTGTTTTTTTGGGGGGTGCATCTCAATGGGATATTTTATTCTGTCCCAAATATTTTTTGGACTAAAACTGCCACTATCCCTCCCTCTTAGGTATGTGAGCTAGGCTTAATGGTTATGACCCTCAGTACTAGCTAACATACAGCCAATAGTCTCAAGAAACATTTTGAGAGCAGTCACCTCAAAACAAAGGCAAACCAAGGCTCTTTCTTACCACAGGAGTTGTTCTCTTTAAAAATAAAGACAACCTTCCCTGTATAGACAACAAACACCGTGAAGGGAGAAAAGAAAAGAAATAGGAGAAAAACCATGGGCTAGTTATTGAGGTGATAATTATTTAGCTCATCCACAACGACAGTCCTTCTATTTTCTTGAAGAGCATCCAACCAAAGACTGCCACATGCCTGTTCTTGAAGCGACTGGTCTGCATCTTAGTGATAGATGGGGTGCTACTCAGAAGGAGCAAGCTTGCTGTGAATTCTCAGTAAATCTGCGGGTCCCTCTCCCATTTCATGGGTCTCCGTTCACCGCTCTGGTCCCATCCGTCGCATAATCCAGTCCATCTCCCCTGGCTTGCCTCAGTAGTATGCGTCTTCATACAAGTCGGTGCGCAGGCAGTAAAGGATGGCCGCCCCCAGCATGAAAATGCCCGAGCCCCATCCCAAGCCGTAGCCCCAGTTGAATTCATGGTAGCTCTTCAGCAAGATACTGTCAATGAATTTGATTGGGTAGAGAATTAAAGCACAGACCTGCAGGACCACTAAATCAATGGAAGAAAAAAAATTAAGGTCAGTTAAATCCAAAAAGAATGGCTGAGACTAGAGATGGACATGAGCCACTGGTTCAGCGGTTCATCCTTTGGACGAACAGGTGTTCAGTGGTACCCAGCCCCGCCTCCTCCAGTGGGCACCCACTCAGAGCCAGTGCCCCATCTTCTCTGCCCTGCCTCCTCTGGACGCTGCCTCTGGCTGGATGCCTGCCAGAGGAGGCGGGACTGGGAAGTGCTGAACACCTGTTCATCCAGCACAAACCTCCACTTCATGCCGATCTCTAGTTGAGACTCTTCTTGCATCAGACAGTTTTGTTACATCAGGGTCAAAATAACCATGGACCTCCAGATGATTTTGTTGGGAGTTTTTGCAACCTCGCATGCTGCCTTTAATAGGTTTGACTGGGAGAGATTTTTCTGGGCTGGGGTGACTGTCCATCTATCCAGCACTAACCATTAGTTCCCTCCTGCCCCTGATTTCAAAGAGAGCCCTGCCTCTCTACTGAGTTTTTTTCCTCTCTAGTCTGCTGAAGTCTCTTGCTCAAAGCAGTCATGTTTGTCAGTTTGCTGTTTGATCTGTTCAACTGTAAGTAATGAAACCTTTTTATTCTTTCTACTATTAATGTCTCAGAGTTATTAAGGCTGTAAATGCCAGTTGATGAGAAAAGGGGTGGGCTACTTGGGAAACTTGAAGCTATTCTCCTGTGTTAATTCCTGGATTTTTGCTGTGCAGCTAGTGGAATTAAATCGGAAATTCAAATCTCTGCAACAGATTTTGACCTGCAACTTCCATCTCCTCTAGCCAGCATGGCAACTAGTGGGCAATTATGGGAGCAGCAATCCAAAAACAGAAAGGAGGAACTTAAGAGACAGTAGTAAATATTTTAGGTAACATTTACAAGAACAAAATATTCAAAAATTTGCCCTTCCATGCCAATGGAATGGCACAAAGAGTTAATTCATTGGGGAATTTTGTTCCTGAAGGAGCTAGTACTTAACAGAGTAATGCCCCACTTAGTGCTCAGGATATGTTCCAAGAAAATGGAGTGCTAACTGAATCATCAGTAAACAGGACAGTTCTTGGGTCAGCTGCACAGTCCCAGGGTGCCTCCAGAAGAAGGGAATGGTCAACCACTTCTGAGTATTCTCTACCTGGAAAACCCTGAAAAGGGTCACTATAAGTCAGAATTGACTTGATGGCACATGATGATGATTAACACCATACCTTTGGGCAAGGGTTCTGGAGGTCTGGTCTACCTACAACATGGAGCAGGTAGTCTGGGGCCCAGGTTTCCTGGGGGGCTTTGTGTTTGGTGTGGAGCAGGTAAACTGGGCCCTGGGCCCCCCAGAAGCCCAGGCAACAGTGCTATAGCAAGCCGCATTGTGTGAGCGATCACTGGATTTCCACTAGCAGAGCTTAGGGAAGAGAAGACACATACCTGCTATAAAAAGGAGAATGGCAACAACTTGGTAATACCGCTTGTAGGTGCCCAGACAAAACGAAATCAGAGATGTGAGGAACGACAGCAGAGTGACAGTGGCTGCAGTCAGGATTAATACCAAGGTAGCTACTTGCCAATCTGAGGGAAGAAACCCAGAAGATAAAAATATTGAACAAGTTCTTTTTTTTTTAGGGCAAAGTTTTCAAAAATAATTTTAAAAATATTTAAATATAATTTAATATATTTCCTTTCTCAGCCACGTGTACATACACCCGCTCTGTAACGGAAGGCAATACTTCGTGGATCTGTGGGCTGTGGTCCAGAATAAGCACAAGCTATACATTTGTTACACATTTAAACTTTCATCAAGCTTGGTTGCTCTTGTTCCAACAGACAAAGACAACTGGCCTTTTGGAAAACAATTTATAATCTGACACAGCTGATACTGAAGAAAGGTAGGATGACGTGAATTGAGTAACACGCAGAATATAAACCCTGATTTGTTACTTTGATATGTCTTTCCTGACACACTTCTGGAGGCATCTCGCTTCTGAACTTCACACTTGGTAATGACTTAAGACCCCTGATTGATATTTGAATTGGGTTTCTTTCTCTTTGAAGACTTGTTTTGTAAAAAGTGACAATGGTTTGTTTTCAAAGAAACATCAGGCTGTGGATAACAACAGCAGATAACGACACAATCAATGTAGCATTTCACACCTGGTAATGGCTTAAGAATCCCTGACTAATACTTAACCCTTTAAGATGGGTGTCTTACATCCATATGTATTTCATCTCAGGTGTTTCTCTTTGAAGTGTTGTTCTGTAATGTTTCTTTTCCAGGATTGTGAGTTTAAAATCCTGCGAAGAGTGTCCAGGTCCATTGATATGTTCTGAAACAGGTTTCTGTGTACTGCGATTTCTGGTCTGACTTATGCCCATTAATTCTTTTGAGCAGAGACTGCCCCATTTGTCCCACGTAGAGTGTAGAGGGGCATTGTTGGGGCCTACGATCACGTTGCCAGAGTAGACGTGGGATAGAACTGGCGTCTGGGTTTGTAGCAGGGTTTAGTCCCCATCCCTGTATCCGTGTTGTGTGGGCCATTGTGTGTCAACAGTCGCTTGAGACGGGGTGTGTGTGTGTGTGTCTGTAAGCAAATATATCCCTGCCATCAAGGGCTTGGAAGAGTGAAGTATTCTTCTTTACGATCCATGTGAATGGTGTCAGTTGTGGACTGAAGGTGACACCTAGTGGTGTTTGGTTATTTCTTCTTTTGGGTCTGTCTTGCAGTAGGTTGCTTCTGGATATTTGTCATGCCCAGTTAATGTGTTCCTCAACCATATTGGATGGGTATTGTAGTCTAAGAAAAGCCTTTTGTAGATCCTTGGGTTTGTAGTCTCTGTCTTGTGGATGAAGGAGAGAAGCCTGAGCTTTTTCTCAACCCTAACTTGCAAAATTCTCTACAATAGCTTTTGTAGGATTATATTGAAGTCTGTGTGAAACTGGTTGGGGAAAAAAAAAGATTTTATACAAAGTTAAAATTGTCGACGGTGCATGGGTTTCTCCTTGTAATTTAAAAACCTACAATGAAGACAGTCACACAAACACCCTTTTAGTTTTAAAGCCAGTGTCTGAAGGTACTAATTGCATTCTGGGGTTTGTTTAAAACGTGCAAGATTAGAGAAGACAATTTAAGAGCCGGTAAACTTCACAATATATTTTGAGAATTAACACTAGAACGCTAATTCAACAAGTTAACATTTATACAATGTTAAAAAACAAACCTGACATTTAACACCAACAAATTAATTTTCACACATAACACTCCAAGTTCCTGTTTCTCCTCTACAGGGATTTTACTCCATCAATCTGTAAAATTGGGGAGGGACCTAGATGCTGAAGGGGGAGGCAGTTGATGCTTTCTGTGGACTCTTATTTCAGGGGTTAGTGGTGCCAAATGGTGAGGGCAATAAAGCAACCGGGAACCAGTATGCTGCTTGTTTCTCTTGGCCAGGAGAGTTTTTTAAACGCCTCAAAAGTGCCTGCAAAAGGTTTTAGGCAGGCCTGTAGGGTCCACCATACGTCAGAGGCAACTTGACAGCACATAAGAAGAAAGCCAAGAAAGTTTTAGTTCTGGTGGTTTGAGTATTAAGGGGATGGCCGTCATCGTTAAATGAAAGGAAAGGCAGTATAGTAACAGAGAGACCTCATTAAATACGTGCAATGGTTTTAGTCATTTAAAACTAGGCCATGATAGTGGTTCATATGTTTTTTTTAACCGTTCTGTATTTTTTAGTTAAAATAGATGCGGTATGTTCATCTACACCCCTGCAGCGGGACATATCCCTTCCTCTTTTCTGCATTTCTCTGCACCCCTTCCTCCCCTTTAAAAAAATTTTTTGCACGGCTGTATTGGTGTTGGCTACATACTGATCTGGGGCATTTTTTCCTGTTTCTGCACTGCATTACCCTCAATGGCAAAGAATCCGCAGCCATTTTGACAGAATCATACCAACACGCCAACACTCGGGTTCAAAAAATTTAAAAATAAAATAAAGGGACTTGAATGACAAATGGGTGGGTGGGTGGGTGGGTGGGTTGACCACATGCCAGATTTAATAAAAAAAATGGTTTAGTAGTGCACACATGATGGTATTTCGGGTGTAATGCGCGATGAAATGTGGATCAAATACACTAGAAGCCTCCCAGTGGGCTGGATTTGATCTGGGGATAGCACAGAGAGGGAGCCAAAGATTCGCTAGTAGCCATGCATTGTCTGAACAACAACAACAAAAAAAACAACAACTTGAAATTCATAAGGAATAACTAGGAAACATTTTCCAGGTGTGACCGTGGCCTGAATCTCTTCCATTTCCGTCAGTGGGAAAATATGGAACAAAAGGGTTCTAACTGTGCAGGTTTTCTGGAGGGGGTGGGTGGGAAATGCCTTCTATTCCTTCAAGCATTCTTCCCTGAAGATTTTGCAGATTTACAAACTTCACGGTCTCTCCAAATCGGCTGATTATTATAGTCCACAGGGTGTGATTTGATGGCCCCAAACCGCAAATACATGATGTGGCGCAGTTGCACCAAGGCATATATATATATATTCAGAGATAGGAAAGTTGGCTTCTTTGCCCACTGCCGTTCAGAGACCGAACCCGTGGCTATGGTCAGCGTAACACTTTCACATGCAGACCCACAGAAATAGCGTAACCTGGGACGGGCTTTTACTAGATCAGCTTTGGTTTGTGTGAGGCACAGGCAGAGTGAAGCATCTGGAAGCAGCACCCAGCCTTTCGCTATTCATCTGTTTTGTCACAACAAAAGGCCTCATTCCCAGCGACACTCACTCAGCAATTAATTGTGTCCTGGGTTAGACCTTGCCCCAAACAAAGGGTTCAGGGAGATTTGGAAGGCAGGAAAGGAGAGGGAGAGAAAGAGGCCTCCTTAGAGGGAAAGAAGAGGCTTAAATTATGATACAAGGCCTCCACAGCTTTTAAAGTCATCATTTCTTTGGCGCCTGCCTCATTAAGGAGACAGGAATCAAGAAACATTTCACTGGATTTGCCAAGTCTTAAGTAGCCTTTCCACATGACTTGGCTCATCATGAGAAGGAGGGTTCGTCACCTCGTGAGTCTGCATATTTTTGAAGCTTTATGGGGCATTTCAGAGAAATGAAGTGTGCAGAGAAGAACATGTACATCTGACAACACAAACAGCTAGAGAAGCCGCATAAGTTTAAAAAATGCACACAAACATGCTTTAGCCAAAGACAGACACGTGACAATTTGCTAAAAGCATTTCGCATGTATATGTTAAAGCTGCATACTGATTTCAGTAGTTTTGGAAGAGGTAGCCGTGTTAGTCTGTGCAAGCATATCAGGCAAAATCCACAACAAAACAAAACAAGACAGAAACATGTGGCAGCTTAAAGACTAACTATTATATTTTAATATGAGCTTTCATGGACACGTCCACTTCGTCAGACATATAGAAACAGAACGAAATGTTGAATGAAGTATCAGTTACGTAAGGAGAACATTCTAAATATTCATTGGCTCTGGGTTGTGTAGTACATTTACATGCAGTAATTTATGGCTTATGTTGTTTTAGGGCTCTGTTGTAAAAATTCCTCCAGGAGACAGAAAAGAGACACCAGGCCTGGGCAAAGATTGGGGGGGGGGGAAGAGGAGAGAGAGGAGGAGTGGGGGGGATGTTGAAGACTGGGAATTCGCTTAAAATTCGACAGGGAGGGGGAAAAGAAAATCTAAAAGAAAAAATGAAGTTGTATATAAAAGTGAAGGAAGATAGCAGAGAAATCATGTGTGTTAATGTAGGGAATATTGACAGTTTTTGTCTTTGAGCCTTGTGAAGAGAGATGGGTGTGGTAGTTGTGAAGAAAATGACAGTAGTTAACACCAGAAGTATTACATTTGGTAATGATTTAAGAAACCTAGGCTTATGTTCAATCCATTTATATTGGTGTCCATCCGGCATATACATTTTCTCTCCCCCCTCACCTTTGTCCAGGCCTGGTGTCTATTTTCTTTCTCGGGGAGGAATTTTTACAACAGTACCCTAAAACATAAGCCATAAACCTTCCCAGTGGCTGGGTTCCTGGATCTGCTGCGGCATCCTAAAAGTGATCCTGCTGGCCGGTGGAAATAAAATGGCTTCTCTATTTTAAAAGATAATCTTCCTTGTCTCTCAAGCTGAAGGAGCAAGCAGGGGGTGGCAGAAGACTGTGAAAACAAGCAGGTGGTCAGCCAAAACCCAACATAAATCACAACCATTTCTAACGCCAAAGCCTGGGTAGCAAACACATCTGTTGTTCTCCAAACCAAGACTAAAGGGGCCTCTGCAGGCGAGACAAGTAGACAAAGTGGACTTTGTCCACGAAAGCTCACATTATAATATAATAGTTAGTCTTTAAGCTTTCACATGTTTTTGTCTTGTTCTGTTCTGTTTTGTTTCTTTGGATTTTGCCCGATACATTGATTTCCGTGTGGGAAAGAACTCCTACCTATTGCAACTTAATATGAATCGAGGATATAATATTGTGTTTTTAATGACATAAACCACCTTGGGTCCTTTTTTAAGATAAAGGCAAGGCAAATTTTTTTTAAAAAAATAAGCAAATAAGGACAGGAAGAAAACACAGGCTGCATCCAGTAAGCTAGGATCCCCTTTGATGTCCGTCCACCGACAAGAAATGAGGTTTCCATCGGGATAGGTTTTGGGCAACTGGCTCAATGGAAAGGACTTTTTAATGTGGATCAGACACTCTATTTTGTGTTTCGTCCCCTGATGTCCTTTCATATGCCTGCAATTCAGTGGTTGCTTTAATATGGACATCTGTTTAAAAGTGGTCTAATATCAAACCTTATGGCATGTTTATTTGTCCCTCTTTTTTCTAATCATGTTGTCAGCTGCCATGTCCCATCAATAAAATAAATTAATAAATTCGGTGATATGCAACACATTCAAGTTGGAAAGATTCTCACATTCCTAGCAGGACCTGGCTTTCAAAACGACAAAAACCAGATTGCCTGTTCCAGAACCCAGGCAGACAGATGTCAACAGCTTTGTGTGTCTGTGACAACACCTGCCTCCCCCCCCCCAACGCCCATTCCAGCTTTGCCAAATTGCCATCAATTTAAATTGGACAGCATGCTTCCTTCTGTGTTTCTACTAAGAGAAGATGTCCAGAAATCATTGACAAGGGACTTAAAACTGCACCAAAATCACCACAGGGAGCAACCGAATCCCCAAAATTTGGCTGCCCTAGTCCTGGTGCAGCTGAGAGGGGGGTGTGTGTGTGTGAACCAGCTGCAAGATGGCATGCCAGGCTCAGCCTGTGCCAAGATCACATCACAGGAGACACAGACACTTTGAGTGTGGAGGTAAAATGGAAACATGCTCGCAACTTTGCAAAGAATTAAAAAAACACAAAAACCTGAGGGAGAAACAGCCAAACTTCAGATACCGGAGGAAAAAGTGTGGTTTTCTCATCAAGAGTGAGTGGAAACACTACATACT
Source organism: Intellagama lesueurii (assembly GCA_037013535.1). NCBI lineage: Eukaryota > Metazoa > Chordata > Lepidosauria > Squamata > Agamidae > Intellagama > Intellagama lesueurii. The sequence goes on along the minus strand of JBAJHW010000010.1, from coordinate 21,367,927 downwards.
TTTTTGAAACAGATGCCCGCCTTCAGCTTAATGAGCCAAATATGGGCAATCAGAATCTTTTTTAAAGAAAAGTTGAAAATGACTAATACCAATACTTCTATCCCTATTAGTAACAGTAGTAGCGTGGCATTGACATTTGAGTTTTACCACCATGGTAGGAGATGGGGAACAAATGGATCTCTTGATGTGGCTGTATTCCAACTCCCGTCATCCTTCTCCACTGGTCCTGGTGGGGGTTCTTGAGATGGGAGGATTCCATTTTTTGAGCTACTGCTTTGAGGGTGCCCCATGCCAGCAGAGCCAATGACCGTGCCACCTTGGGTATCAGGAGAGCTGTGGTCCAAACAGGTTTCTCCCATCTCTGATGGGTCTGGAGCCCCAAAGCATTTGGAAGATGTCTGCCGATGCCCCGTGGGAATTTATTCCAGGAAGCCAGAAGAGAAATGGCCTACTCAGATACAACAGATACGTCTCTGCCTGCGATCTGGCCAATTCATTGGAAGCCTGTTTTAAAAGCCAGATAACTGGAAATGTTCGGGGACAACTGTCAGAGCCAGCGTTGCCCCTTGTGATCCTTGTTTTGACTGGAGAACATTTCTGATAAAGCAACCACTGTAGGGAATTCACAAGACTGGATCCCAACCTTCCCAGTGGCTGGGTTCCCGGATCTGCTACGGCATCCTAAAAGTGATCCTGCTGGCCGGTGGAAATAAAATGGCTTTCCTACTTTAAAAGATAATCTTCCATGTCTCTCAAGCTGAAGGAGCAAGCAGGGGGTGACAGGAGACTGTGGAAGCAAGCAGGTGGTCGGCCAAAACCCAACATAAATCACAACCAGTTCTAACGCCAAAGCCTGGGTAGCAAAACACATCTGTTGTTCTCCAAACCAAGACGAAAGGGGCCTCTGCAGGCGAGTCTCTCTTCTGTCCCCCCCGCCCCCCAACTTTACCATTTGCTTGCTTGACTTGCTGCTGACAAAAAGGCAAAAGATAAAATTCTTTGCAGAAGGCCGACCAGCTGCTTTGGCCAGCCTCTCTCTCTCTCTCTCTCAGAGCTTGTCCCAAAAGAAAGATGGGGCCCAGCCTCGTTCTTTTGCTCAAGACGTTTGCATTTTGGCAGATACAAATAAAAACAGAAAGAACGTCACATGAAATAAAACAAAAACAAAAACATTGTTGCACCCGGAAGACTGTTATATTTCAGCGTGATCTTTCACAGATACCTCCGCTGCTCCAGAGATCATGGGGTGAATCTGCCACAGGTTATACACAGGGCAGGGAAAGGAAATGGATTAACAAAGATTATGATACACTTCCTGGCTTCAGTGAATAATCCCGCACTTCTTATGAGCTGCAAAATAGCAGGCGCCTCAGTCATGAGCCAGCTCTTAGAGAGTCTTTTACCTGGTACAGTCAAGCAGCAGTCAAGCCCTCCCCAGAGTCAACATCTGGTTCTGGTGAAGGAGCTAGTCCAGGGGTGGCAAACTTTTGGTACTCCAGATGTTTTGGAACTACAACTCCCAGAATCCCCAGCCTGTATTGTCAATAATAAAGGACAGTGAGAGTTGTAGTCCAAAACGTCTGGAGTGCCAAAGGTTCACCCCCCTGATTGTCCATACACCAGACTGAAGGGAGATATATTTATTAGTATCTATAATGAGCTAAGAATCTCTGCTCGCTATCTAATCCTTTGGACACAACTCTGGAACTTTTTTACTTGGTGGAAGTAACCGAAGTCGATTCCTGGATCAGAGGCAAAAAAGAAAAATATAAAGAAAAGTCACCCTTTGGAATATGTCTCTGACAAAGACGGGGAACCTAAATCCTTTGGGTCACATCCTGTCCTCTGGAGATTTCCCAGCGACCACACGCCTTTTTGCATGATACTATCATTTCGTTACCCAGGCCTGTACAAGTTTTTATCTAAAAAAGACGTTTATAGGATAAGAGATTTAAACTAAAATACATTGGTACGTTTTCTCCTACCCTTTTGCCTTCAATTGAATTTAGAATTTCTGAAACCAAATTCAGCTTCCCTGACGTTACTTTACGGCAACCAGAAACTGACCTAATTCAGAGGTAGCAGTGTACCGGTAAATCTGGAAGCGCAGATGCTCATTATAACAGTATCCACAGCCTGCCCTCACTACAAAGTCACTCCAAAATGCAGGCCGCTGACCAATCTACATCAACAATTGAGAGGCCGGTCTTTTGTAAAGTCAATGGCTCTTAATTGTCCACTCGAGATCAAGCCACCTGCAAATAATTTGCTTTACAACAAGTACAGCTTACAGCGGTATTTCTCTGCTGGCTACAGTGTGGATTGTAACTAAGCTCAGAGGGAACAGGGGAGCCTCTGGGGATGGTAGATGATGTCATCATCTCTTTTAGTCACCAAGTCCCAGGGCTCTGGCCCTTTGCTCCAGTGCTCAGAGGTGAACGTAGGGATAGCAGCATGTCCCAAAAACAACAGCAGAAGGATCTCAGATGTGGGTCATAAATTCATGCTCAGTCTTTGAGTATTCCTGGATCTCCTGCTGCATCTTGAAACTGGCCCTTCCACAGCGGAAGGCCAGATTAACTTCCATCTTCACACTTACTTCAGAGGGGTGTACATTTATGGTCATCCTCAGTATGTAGAGTTGTGGCTTGGGACCCCCATGTCCCAGAATTCTTAGCCAGATGGGCTCTTTGGGGAATTCTGGGAACGGGAGTTGAAAGACAAAAATCTGTACTTTCATCCTTGTCATGGAAATTGAGGGGGAACACTTCACCTGGTAAACATCTGTCTGCTGTGCTGATCTTAAGGATACAGAACCTCAACAGGGGAAAGTATGAACCCCATCACTAACATCCGTTAAACTGAAGAAAAAAAACCCAACTATTCATATGTCATAACAACAAAGCCTGTTTATTTCTTATTTAATCCCACTGCAGGGGTCAGCTGCCCTGCCAATGCCATGATTTTTGTGCTGATCCTCCACCCTGCTTGTGCAGACACTGTGTATTCATCAAAGCTCATGCTATAGTATAATGCCATGGAAACTTTTAGCATTGTGCTTCAGCCGCTGAACTCAGCTACCCCCATGGGAATTACTGTTTGTGAATGATCACAGTGACCACATTCACCTGTATTTAAGCTTTAAAGTAGCTGCCATCACCTGTGTTTCCTGCAATTCTTCTCCTTACTAATGGCTGATCATCCTCCACCATCGGTACCATGTATAGAAGATGATTCCAAAACACAGATGGTTTATGCCGTAGGAAGTCTGTTGATTTTTAAGGCCCCACAAAGCAAAACATGTGGAGAGCTGGTGTGCAATGGTTTACTAGGGTGCTAGACTTGACCTGCGAGGGTCAGGTTCGAATCTCCACCGTACCATAAAAATTACTGTGGGGCCCAATCCCTCTTTTTCAGCCTGACCTCATCGGTAGGGTTGGTGTCAAATGAATAAAGAGAAAAAAGAGAGCTTCTTTTTCTATCTCTGTCTCAGGGGAGGAAAAGCAAGACATACATTCCACAAATTACTAAACTAGGGAAGCTTACTCTTTTTACAGCATACCCCTTCAACACCCAAAAATGCTTTAGAATCTGGAACTCAAGTCCCTTTCAAGTTCAAAATGTGGGACCCCTACCTTGCATCTTCTGCTCATTCAATCGAAGGGGGGTCGGAACCCTTTCCCCCCTTGCCCAAGGTCAGGGCCGGCCCTACCACCGAGCAGAGCCAGGCATCAGCCTCAGGCTGCACATTTTGAAGCTTAAAAAGGCAGCTGATTATTGTGCGTTATTACTAGTGCTGTATTTTTAATGTTGGGAATTTTTTTTTTGGTCTTGGAAACGAACACGACTCGTTTCATCTTGGGTGGTACGAACTCAGAGGCGGCGCTGCTTCAGGCAGCAACGTGCCTTGGGCGACTCCTCCACCAGATCCTGCCCCTGGGGCATCCTAGTCAACAGACAGACAAACAGAGACACCGAAATTACCGCTCTGGAGGGTGGAAAGGCAGCGCCAACCATCCGGAACTTGCCGACACGCTTCCCAGAGCGAGAGGGAGTAGCGTTCCGACGTGACCCAGGCAGGGCTCAGAAGGGCCGCCACGTCCAAGGCGAGCGCGAGGAAAGCGCAGAGCAGCGCGATCAGCTTGAAAGGGCGGCGGAGCAAGCCGTCTTCTTCCGTCGCCGACATTCCCACGACCTGTTTGTTGAGCCGGACTCCGGAGACGTCGGAAGGCGCCCGCAAAGAACGAGCGACACGGAGGAGGGGGGGAAAAAAAGAAGGGCCCCGTCGGGGCAGCCAAAAAACCGGAGCAGCTGCTGGGCTCGGGGGGGGGGGGGGGGGAAGGATTTGGAAAGGCGGGGATGGGGGGGGGGGGGGGAAACGCCTTCGAGTTCAGCCGGAGGCTACGAAGTTTGCAAAACTGCAGCAGAAGCAGCCCTCGCCGCCGCTGCACGTGCCCGTCCGGGACCCAGAGCCCGCCCCTTCGATCGCCCCCCACCCCACCCCCGCCGGGCGACAGCCGGATCCTAAAGGCCGTCGGACTCGCCGCCTTCGCTTTACAGACCTGCTCCGCACGTTTCCTTTTTCCTTAACTCTCTTTCTCGACCGGGCGTGGAATTCAGCCGGTCAAGCTTTTGGGGGGGCTTCTTTTCCATGCCAGAAGATGCCTCACCGGTGGAACATCGGCCTGGTTTAGGAGCGCCGAGGGTTGGGCGAGAGTGGCAACGTATGTCAAAAAAAACAAAAAAAACCCAACAAAACTCATTGCTCAGTTGGACTCCCCCTGTGCCAGGGACTGGCCCCAGAGATTTTTGCTGCCTGCTCCTGCTACCCCACCAGTACGTATTCCAGGGGCGCAGTATTCAAAGCCGGCCAAATTGTTGTTGGTGCATGAAGTGGAAAATCCAGGAGGACTGCTCCCCATCCACACCAAGAGCGTATGATTAGTTAGCATTTATCCTGCCGGAGTGCAGAGGCCTAGTACTGAGCTTGTGGCTCTTTGGAGGTGCAGTCACCAGACTGGAGGCGGTTGGTAAAAGCAGAACAGAAAACCTTGCGGTCTGTTCACTCAATAAATCTGCTTTGGGGATAGTAGTGCAGGAGGAGGGAGGTTGCTAAATCTATTTGCAGAAACCCCTCCATGGAGCTTTCTGTGCCTGAAGGTTGGCTACGCCAAGGAAAGAGGCAGGAGAAAGAAGCCTCGGAGAAAGGAAGGGGGTAGAAGGAGCCTGGCAGAAGCAACCCAGGTGAAGATGATGCAGAAGGAGAAAAAGGCACCCCCCTGGCTCACAGTGCTCTGCCTGATCAGAGCCATGCGCTCGCTCTCCCAAATCATCTGCTCCCTGACTGTTCTCCAACGATAATCAATTAAATTGGAAAGCTGGAAATCTGCTGCCCCAACCAGATTGCCTTATTGTTCCCATTAGTAGGTTTGGCCTGCCCCAGTAGCAAAGGGATCACTGGACTGAAAATACCAACAGGAACCTCGGATGGAGAGGATGATGATATTTTTACCCCACCTTTCTCCCTAAAGACCCAAGGTAGCTTCCATCATAAAAAGGCAGTACTTGATGCTAACAGTGGTGAGCATCCAAATACAAAAGAATCAAACAAATGCCATACCAAAAAAAAAAAAAGTTAACAACACTAAAATTCATTCAAAGTGGTAAAGGTACAACAATCCATTAAAAAAAAAAAACACTCAGGCAGCCAGTCATTCACGGAAAGCTTGCCTGAAGAGAAAGGTCTTTGCCTGCTTGCGGAAAGAGAGCCTCTAGTGGGAGGGAGTTCCACCGTCTGCGAGCAGCCACAGAGGTCTAACTAGGGCCCCCAAAAGTTGGCACATGTCTATTACGTACCTCTCTTCCTCCATTGCTAATCTTTTCCTTCTCTGTTACATTTATATCTCCTCTTTCTTCCAAGGAGCAAAATCATGCATTAATGGTTCTCTCCTCTTCCCCATTTTTCAAATTTATGGAGTGAAATATTTAACCGATGCACAAGTATACGTTGGGAGAGAGGAGACCCGGTGAAGAGGTATAGACAATGAAATTTCCACATAAAAAATGTTTCAAATGAATGAATCAACGAATGAATCAATTATAATCAGCTTGGAGCTGTAAATTATATAAACATCCTGATATAGTTAGGGTCATTAACCATTCAGCTTAGGCTCTTTCAGGAATGCCATTTTATCTTTTTCAAGGAAGGCCATTCGGTTGCATGCACACCCTTTCTGTTCTTAAAACACCAAATGCAAGTCAATATTTGCACCTTGGCCAATGCTCTCCTTTGTCCTGGGCTTTGTGCTACTGAAGTCACCCCTTCCTCAACCTCTCCTAGAGCTTATAAATAGTCCGGCCAGCTGCCACTAAGCCATAAACCTGCTGTAATGTGACCTGGGAAGGCAGAAGCGAAAAGTAGGAAACGCAGGTTGCCTTCGGACTCAATGCCAGTTCACGCCAACTTTCTGCGTGGGAAACAAATTCTTCCTGTAGCTAAGTTGGCACAACATCATGTTGGGATCGCATGAGAAAGCAGCAAACAAGATGTCTCAGGGCCTAACCATTATACCACACTGCCCACAAGCAATAAATACTTTGATCATTGGTTAAGGGGTTTATAGGGATTTTAAAAAAACAAGGTGTTGCGCTTAAAAGTGTCTCTTCCCTAGATAAAACGGGTAAGAGTAAATTGCAGTTCTGTCACTCCTGCCCATCTACATGTGAATTCCCCTCTGGTTTTCCATGGTTGAGAGTGATGTGTCTCCCACTGCATGCTGGAATTTACATTTTTTGCATCTCTCGACAGCAAACACTCACATTTGAGAGTTGGAAGTGGCACGGAGTGAATGACAGAGCAACGTAAGGTCACAGGGGCAAGACGCTCCTGTCGCTTCCAGCTGTGGTCACTTTTTCTCAAACTCATTATCACCGAGATACTCATTACCATACTGCTCTCTTTCCAGTGGAAAGAATCTTTCTTCGGAGCATCATGTTACCCTAATTACGGGGGAACAGATGGCAATCCCACAGTCCATTATATTTGCACCTGGGTGGGAAACAGAGGACCAGCCTTCTCCCACTGCGGGTCAGCCCACATCTCTCAGTCTCACCGCAAAGCTGATGCTGTCGTCTGTCCGGGCAATCCAGAAGCAGTCGTTACTCCCTCTTGAAAACACAGGCTCAGAAAACCATGACACAAAGGCCTTGGTGCCCTCCTGCTCTCCAGAATAATTCCACCCAAAAAAAGGGAAGCCAGAATTTCAGGCATCCTAGCAAAGTCACCAGTCCTCTAACTACTTGAGGATAGGTGCTGGACATGGAGATCAACGGAAAGAACCTTTGGTCTCCAAATATTTTGGACTACGTATGAATCCCACACTCCTTTACAACCACTGTCCACGCCGGCTGGGGCTTCAGGAGTCAGAGTCCAAAACATCTGGAGAGCTCAAAGCTCTCCAGCTTTGCTCTAGGGACTGCCTTCTTTGGCCAGAACAGCCATACGTTCAGGCCTCCGTTCCTCCCCACCTCACTAAGGCAGAGAATTGCTGACCAAGTGACCACCACAGGAGGTTGTTTGGAACATCAGATTTCCAGTCTTTACGGCTAAAGTTTTCCAAATGTATGGCCACTAACTGGCAAAAGTAGGGAACAGCCTGCATGGGAATAGAAGGGTCCGAGTCTGGGTCCCTCCCCTGCACCAGAAGAAAGGGCTCACAATCATGTGAAGTGGCAGGACTCAAAAAGATCTCATTAGTCTCTCTGGAATCCTGGAGAGAGCTAAGTAAGTCAGAGTAGAGTGGTTTACCTGAACTTTGGTGGTTTCCAGATGTTGTTGGACTGGGGGGGGGGAAAGCTGTTGCATAGTTCAGTGGGTTAGGAATGGTTGAGAGTTCAGCTCCCCACTGTGCCTCCTTGACTCCATGATCCATAGAGTCCCTTCCAGCTCTGCAGTTACAAGATTATTATTATCACCAGCTCTAGCCAGGATGACCAGTAGGATGTTAGGAACTGTAGCCCAAACATCTGGAAGTCACCAGCTTGGGGAAAGCTGGAGTAGATAATAGCAAACGGGACAGACCAGAGCCATGACTTGGTATAAAGCCTCAGTTCATCACAGAATTCTTTAAACCAGAGGACACAAAACCTTAGCCCTGCTTTACTGATTGCTAGAAAACCACTGGTTACACATCCATGCCTGTGTTCCATGACATAGCTAGGTTATGGCACAGTTGCTTGCTTGAGGTGAAGAGCATTTCCTTTTCTTTTTGGACTGCAGCTCCCAGAATCTGACACCTACCATGGTTCTGGCCACGCTGGCTATGAAATTCTAGCTGTAGTCCAAAAAATATTTTCCCTATCTTTGCACCTTCTATCTGGGCTGTACATTGCCTGTGGGGCAAGAATAGAAAAGATGTTGTCTTCTCCTTGTTGCTGTACTGCAACCTTCATTAGCCAGTAATCAAAGCTGTCAACATCTGGAGGACCAAAGATTCCCCACCCTGCAGCTGGACCTTATTTTTCTTATGCTAGGCACAGCTCAGAGCTCACTTTTGCTGTATGGATGCCTTACTACTTCTACTGCAACATTTGATGTCTTGAAACCCTTACTGCTACACTTGCTTGTTGGTTCACTGCCTAAAGCAAATAGGCTGATTTCTGCCATTTGCTTGATTTGAGTAGCTTAGCCCCCTACCTGCAACAGAGGCCAGAATCTGAAAGACCATATCATGGCCCTGATCTAGAAAGATCATCATCAGTTGGAGCTTCTGCCATTTCCATTCTTCCTTATCATTAATTCCCAAACTAGTGTTCTCTGAACCACTGCCCCTGAAAGAGCACTGCACTTGTCCTGGAGATCGGTAAGCCACCACACAAGCATAAGCACCAGGAAGACCAAACACAGTGCCAGGCAGGCATTAACCTTTGGGTTAACTTACAAGTTAGAAAACGGAGGGTGGAGAAGCTGGACCCCAGCTGGTTCTTGGATGCATTTTAAAAAAAATGTAGATGATCACAAGAAGGATTTACACTAGCTCTTTCTTCTGATGCTAGGAGAAACTGCATCCACAGCAGAACTTTTGAGACTCTTTCCACTGGCTCTTCAAACCCCTGACTCTTATCTTCAAGAAGCAGGTGGCCATAGAGGAAGGTTAAAATGGCCACTTCAGCTGATGGCGAAGGACTTAATTGTGCTGAATCAGCAGTACAAGCAGGAAGAGGGATGATGCTACTGCAAAAGGGCAGCATGTTGCTTTCCCTCCATCCGTCGTCTATCCCCTCCCCAAAATTTTAGACTGAAGGGAAGGGTGAAAGAAATAGGAAAAAAACTGTATCTCTGCTTGCATAAACCCTGTGGCTCCATGAACACAGGAAATCAACATGGAGTTTCATGACAGAGGGTTAAGCATGTTGGAAGGCTGAGGCACTTTTGAAAGCAAGTTTCTAATCCTTATGGAGGCAAAAAAAAAATATCTTAAAATGTGCGAGCATAGCTGCTGAAATCTGTAGGAGCAGATTTAAAAACACGCTCAATGGCCGCAAAGGGGATTGTAGCTTCCTATATATTTGTAGCTTCTCACATGGGAGGAAAAAAAGCTAATGCAGCTGGAAAGACAGGGTTATGTCTACTGGGAAAAAAACGATCCAATTCTTCACTCATCTTCTGCAGCTGCTCATTCTCTTCCTCCTTGTGGCTCAGCTTCCTCTTCCGATAGTAAAGCAGAGCTGCTGCTTGAATTATGCTGGCTGATGACATCTCAGACCCGTTTTGGTATGTGTAGTGGGAATTTGGCCCTGTGGTGGAGAACTGTCCTTCCTCTATTGCAGGTTGGAGTCTCTTTATCACTCATGATCATTATTCAGTAACAGATACACACAACAGTTACAGCAAAACAGGCACTGCTCTCCTACTACATCTTTTCATAAGGTACAGCTTGAAATGCTAGGCGACCTTGCAAACTTAGTTTTTCTCGAAGACCAAAGGTACACACACACACACCAGTTATGGGTACCACAGCAAGGATATCTCTAGATCCTTGTAGAGAGAAGCTATGATTTGTAGGTAGTCACGAAGCATTAGATGTAAATAAGAGGGACAAGCACATTCTTTCTCCACGCAGTACTCTGAGCCCTGGGGTTAGTCAGCTCTTGCTTTTGTAAATGCCAAATTAGCTCTTTTGTGCCCCGTGGGTCATACAGTTACCAAGTGCCTTAGAAGGAAAAGTCTTTGAAAATCAATGATCATCCAGCAGAAATGTTTCAAAGCTTTATGAACAAAACATTGCTACAAAGTGTTGGCCAGAAAACAGTAAAACTTTGTGGGAAGCCCCTGCTCAAGGTTGTTAGCTGCATTCCTGTTTCAGTGAGTGCACACACTCCTGGCAGAGAGCGGCGGCTCCCAGTGGGTGGGGTGACCTCTCATTCTGACTGTTTGCTTAGAGTTAGAGCATTCGATCAAAGGGTTTCTCCGGCCAATCCTAGTGGTGATTAGGTAACTAGTATCCTATCTGAATTCTCACAACATTCTATGTAATCAAGCTAAGTTAATAAAAAGAGTTCTCAGGGCGTTGCCTTGAGGCTCCGCTGGCTCGGACATCTGCTTGTTGACTTCTTCGCACTTTCTCTAAAGGCTAATTGCCTTCCCTTTGTTCCGTGATCACCTCCAAAACTTGTGCACTGTTTATAACCTACCTCTTCCACAGACACTCCCCTCTCAAAAGAATGGACACACTCTGTAAAAACAGCAGCACAAGTTGGGGCAAAAAGAGTATATTCAAAAGATGTCACACACAAAGTTTTAAAATTCTCTCTTCATGCTGACTTTATTCAGTTTCAGAAAGACTACAGACAACTTCTGCTCTGTAAGTATCACCAATGGATTTTCAGAACGTTAAAAGGGATATGTTGAATTTTTTTCAACTGGGGCAAAAAAGGGCATGTGAAACCAATGTGGCTGATCCAGACAAGCATGAGTTACTTAGCAGGTATGAGATGCGTGTCAGGACAAGGTCTACCGTGCTTATATTAACCCACTCAACACACACACACAGTGTTCCAATGGCTGTTGCATGAAAAAAAAATTGAAAGCCACCTTCTAGAAAAGTTTACCTTGCCTCCTTCTCCAAGGCCTGCTGCCCTGCTCCCTGACGTCCCCCACCCCACAGTCCAGGGTCCTTCCCACTCTGTGGCAGTGTTCACTGCAAGACAGGAGGAAGAGCAGGAGAAGCAATAAGGCAACACAGGGCCAGGTTCATGAAAACATCAATCCTGCTTCCTTTCTCAAGGGTTTGAGGTCTTTGTTCTGGTCACTCCAGGGCAGCCAGCTCCTGCAGCAGCTCCTCTTTCTCCCGCTGCAGCTCCAGCATCCTCTGCTTGTTCTGCTCTAGGCGGTCCTCCAGCCACTGCAGCAAAGGGCCACTGATGGCAGACATCTGACTGCAGAGGTTCTTAGTGAAAACTAGCAAGGAAAGAAGGATGCAACCATGGGTGAAGAGAAGACTTCACGAAGTATAAGCACAGTACAGACTTATTGAAAGCCTTTTCCGCAACAGCTGGTTGACTGCCAAAGGTCTGATTGCATATTTCTGTTTTATTTATTTGCATTTGTTTAATTTCTTGCCCACTGTTCTCCCCAGTACAGAGACCCATGGTGGCTTACAAGCTCCTTTCTAAGCTGCCCTTTCAGTCGCCCAAAGAGAAAGCCCCTTCCCTTTTTGCAAAAGGAGAACAGGGAGGGGGCGTGAAGCCAAAATACCTTCTCCCATGCCCTCATCATGCAAAACTCTGACAGTGGTGGGACTGAGAGATGGGCCACTCTCAACAATCTTAAAATACATGGAGGTTCTTGGGGAGAGATGGCCACTCGTACAGCCTAAACCAGCGATGGCGAACCTATGGCACATGTGCCACAGCTGGCACGCAGAGCCCTTTCTGCGGGCATGCGAGCCATAAGTTGCCGGATTGCTACTCCCCCCCCCCCCCCCGCAGCCAAACCCCAGGAGGCGGCTGCAGCTGCGGTGCTGGCGCCCTGACAGGCGTCGGGCCAGGATCCGGAGCAGCTGGCGCTGGTGGTGGATCCGGAGTGGGGTCTCGAGGCACCTCCATGCCCAGGATTCCCCCTTCCGCCACCACTTCCGGTTCTGCCGCCGAGGCCCGCCGACTTGTTGTTTTTCCCCCAGTTTGGGCACTCGGGCCCAAAAAGGTTTGCCGCCACTGGCCTAGACCTAAGACATATACGCAATATGGTGAGGCTCGAGATTCTTTTGCAAAGGTTTTCTTGCTGCCTCTTTCTGTAAACTGTTGGTTTAGATAAATTATTCTTTATGCTTAGTTCTGAGGGCCCGTAAATCCCATTACTCTGCAAATGTTTCAAGAATCAAAAGATGTGTTAGATGTGAATCCTCAATCAGGAAATCCTTACCTGAGCCATTGTGAATTTTGGTTATAGAATCCAGATGAGTAAGGCTAAATGTAGGAAAAGAGGATACACCAGTGTCAAAGGAACATGCACATAAACATAAAAAAATGAGTCCCATTTTTTTTTACCAAGCCAGAAGAGGCGTTTACACTAAGGACATTCTACAAGCGACATAAGAGAGACAAGCTGTGAGATCCGCTGGGCTGCAAGCCAGCAATCTCACTCACCCTTCCTTTTCCCTTGTCTGTTCACCAGAACATTTGATACTACCATTTCCATGCAGCCTATGGGATTTTTCACATTGTAAACCGTTGGGAGTGGCTCTCCTAAGGATACACGATTGGCAACAATTGGCTGAAGAGCCAGAGGTTGGGACTTTGATTCCCTGCCTGTGCCTTGAGAGGGGCTGGATTCAGTGATCCATAGGGTCCCTTCCAGCTCTGCTGTTCTAAGATTATTAAAATGAGCTTTAAGCTAGAATACACAGGTATTTTCGGTCCTACCCTCTTTGCCCTGGGCTCCCACCCAGCACTGGAATGCAGTCCCAGAAAACTGTCTGAAATGAGAATTGGCCCTCAGGCTGAAAGAGGCTCTTTACTCAAGGAGAGGCACCTTGAAAAGACCACTCCTGAAAACTCATGACATAAGAAGGCAGGCAGAGAAGGGCACCTGACTCTCACGTTTACCTGTGGATTTTCCTGTAGGCATCCTGCTCCTCTTGACACAAGATTTTGGGTAGTTCCACAGCCGACTCCAGACACACTTTCCCAATGGTGTTATGAGGAACAACATGAATAGGAATTTCAATCCTTTCATACCTAAAGGGCAAAGAACCGCAGTGTTACTGTCTCATACTAAAGCGCTACAGGATGATTCTGGGCATGCTTACTTAGAAGTAAGTTCCACTTAAAGGAAAAAAACAAACCGGCTGGATAGCTCAGTGGTTTAGGTATTTGGCTGCAGAGCCAGAGGTTGAGAGTTTGACTCCCTAAGGTGCCTCTTTGACAAAGGCTGATCCATAGGGTCCCCTTCAGCTCTGCAGTTCTAAGATGATGATGGTTATAAAACTGTGATATATGAGTTTGCTGAATGCTCCTGTGGAACTTACTCTGAGCTCTTTTGGGCTTGAACAGACTGGAAACAGGTATACAGAATCCGGCCTGTCTGAAACAATCCACACAAGATATTTGTTATTCAAGGAAAAAAGTTGGGTTATACAAAACAAGTTAACTTCTCCAAGACCCCAAAAGCTAAACAAAACCATGTCTTACATTTATACCACTCAGATTCATATGTTCAACTATTTGTGGAAGAGAGGAAATAAGTGGTAGACCGGCGTCTGAGTTTAACTTTAAAGTTCACATGCTGTTGTTAAGTGGCAAAAGAAACTTGTGTATTTTGAAGACTGATTTGCTTGAGGGGGAGACTGTAGGTAGAGGAAGAGTAAGGTAAAGGTTCCCCTTGACATTTAGTCCAGTCGTGTCTGACTCTAGGGCGTGGTGCTCATCCCTGTTTCCAAGCCATAGAGCCAGCGTTTGTCCGAAGACAGTTTCCGTGGTCACGTGGCCAGCGCGACTAGACACGGAACGCTGTTACCTTTCCACCGAGGTGGTACCTATTTATCTACTTGCATTTGCATGCTTTCGAACTGCTAGGTTGGCAGGAGCTGGGACAAGCGACAGGAGCTCACTCTGTCGCGTGGATTCGATCTTACGACTGCTGGTCTTCTGACCCTGCAGCACAGAGGCTTCTGCGGTTTAACCCACAGCGCCACCACGTCCCTCTCAGAGGAAGAGTAACATATAGCTAAATTGGATCTGTTAATAGTACACCAGCGCTCAATCAACCCAATTAAAACTCGCATTGCAGCAATGGGATAATTATATTTATAGTAATCACTCCGACAGTTCTGATGAAAATGGATTAAGTCTAATTCTGGCTTCAAGCAGAACAGAAATCACTACGGGTAATTTCCAGAAAGGTAGCCTTGTTGGTCTACTGTAGCAAAGTAACAATGGCCAAGAATCCCTTCAGTCACTTCTCAAGTGCTTTGAATGGTTCGACTTTTCCACTTTTCAGGTGAGGAGGTAGTTGGTGCCTCCTTGTGCACATGGAAGCCTGAGATGTTCCACTGATGCCCTCCATTTGTGTAATGGCAACAGCAAGATTACAAAACACAGGCAGAGCTTTCCAGTATTAAACATGATCTTAGCCAAAGGGGTGTGTGCCACCTCTTAAGACTAAGGAGAAGCCCTGCTGAACCAGACAACGGATCTATCTTGTTCATACCCTGACTAACCAGCTGCTGATGGGAAGCCTGTCGACAGAACTTGAGTGCAATCCCACCCTCTGTCCCACCCTCCTTCGCAAATGAAATATGCAGGCATATTGACTACAGCATGGTGTGCAGCCATGCTGATTAGTAACTATCAACGGCCCTAGCCTCTATGAACTTATGCAACCTCCTTTGCAAGCCATCAGAACTGACAGCTCCCATAACATTTTATGGTGAACAACAGAATAATAGCAGTTCATTCCAGTTTCACTATGTGCTGTGTGAAGTATAGCTAGTGAGACACCTTTCTCTAGCACACGAGTGTGTTCCGTTTATCTGTGCATTATTTACCTTTGTGTTTTTATCTTCAATGAAACAGGAGAAGATCAGTCCCACAAAGCCTTGGTCCATCATCTGATACATCGCTTGTGTGCGAACATCTGCAGACATACATTAGGCAAAACAGATTACCAAGACAAGATTTTACATGTCCCCATCCTAGCAGCAACCATGTTGCTATCAGTGCAAGACAGTCAAGGCAAAGAGACATGTCCCTTTTCTCCAGAAGCAGCAGAAAACACTGCGGAAGAGCCCATCAAATGGATAATATCTGAAAACTAAGGTCAGGGTTTGCATGTAATACAAGCCAGGAAAACAAGACTATATTCAAGCCAAAGGAATATCTAGAAACTATTTAGCTGTCATCCCATCCTTATACAATTTCAGTTCTGTCCTTTGGCTCATAAAAGGCGTAATGCTATTTCAATATAGTTTGGTGTGTTTTTTTAACAGTATCTCTCAAGCTTTTTGGATTCCCTTTGTGAATATTTTCTGTCTTGGGGATATCTCCCCTCAGCACACAATGCAGATAAACTATTCCATAGGTATATGATGTGGAAACTCTTGTTCACATTACATCCTGCTTCTTCCTTTTGTATGTGAGTTCAGCACAGGATTCAATTCAAAGATATCAGAAGAGGAACAGAACAGAAAACCCCCACCCCTTTAAAACCACAAGCAATGAGATAAAAAGGGGGAATTTATCTGTCAAAGGAAGGACCAGAGCTCAGTGGCAGAAATATATGCTTTGCGTTCAGAAAGCCCAAGCTGGAGTATCCAATGAGTCCAGGTAGGCCTGGGAAGCTCCTGACAGTCACAAGAAATAATATTGAGAGATGGACCAAAGATCTGATCCTGCATCAGGAAGCTTCCTACTATGCAGCAATTATGATATATGAAATTTATATATTCCCTTTATATATATTATAGCACTCAGGGCAACTAAGTAAGTAGCAGTCAAATAGAAATAAATGTATTAAAACAAAAAGAGATCAAAAACTCCATGAAAAGACATGAAAAAAGACACTGCACCTTCTAACTATATGCCAACTCAGATGCCAAAGACTTCTTTGAATAAAATGGCTTTGCCTGCAGGCAGAAGGACAAATGTGAGGGGACCACCCTAGTCTCTCCCAGCAAAGAGTTTCATAGCCTGGAACCAGTCAATGGTTGCAGAGCCTCATGCCTTCAGGAAGGTGCAAGTCTGCTCTTACATCCGCCTGCAACTCACCCCAAGGAGCAGGAGGGCCCCCTCACAAAGATCTAAAAACCCAGACAAGCTTGTAAGGGAGAATAAAAAAAATAAAAACTAATGCTAGCCATGAATGGTTTTTTTTTTTTACCAATCTCCCCCAAGCATACACTTATTTCTCAGGTGTCTCATCCCACTCCAAAAAGGTGTCCACCACCCATTTTAAAAATGCCACCGGAAGCTGCAAGCCAGGTTACCGAACAGGGTTGGGAGCAGTGTGAGCCGCAGAGTTCATGTCATTCCTCACCACAGGCTAACCTTATCTCTAAGCTGTGCGCTCGCCCAAAGCTCCATTGGGGCTGCACATGGGCAGCTGCCAGCCATTTTGTTTACTTCACATTTTGAATGAAGCCTTGCTCATTCCCACCGCACGGCTGAAGTGCAGCGGGAATAACAATTTAGAGGGAACGTTGCCACCGGCTGTTCTGCCTGGTGCTGATGGAAATGCAGTTCAACAACATTAGGGCAGCCATACCTTTCTCACTTTTTCTATATAGAATCACGGTGACGTTTCTTACCCCAAAGACATTTCTTACCTACATGTGATGGCCAGACGGTTATGTGTGGATGAGAATGATACCAACCCACAACTCTCATGGGCCGCCCTGTTAACTCAGCCAATCTGTGTGTTAGTTAAGGTTTCTCTTAAAACCCAGCAGAACTCCTACACACAGGTAAGGGGGATAGTGACCTCAATCCTTGAGGCTGCTACAGCATTTTAAAGGTGAAGAAATTGCAGGAAGTTGTCAGAAAGAGCTATAATAACTTATGCATCATACCAATAATTTAGTTATGTGCTGTAAAACTGGAACCAACTTATAATGACCCCAACAGTGAGATATTAAAGGAGTGGTTTTACCAGTTCCACTGCTCCAGTGAGCTTCCATGGCTGAGTGGGGATTTGAACCCAGGCCTCCTGAATCCTAGTCTGTCGTTCTATCCACTACACCACACTGGGTATCAATAATTTAGTAGATGCTTTCAATATAGCATCTATCAGAAATGTAGATAATCCAGGAAGGGGAAGATGCTACCCTATAATATCTGTCAAAGGATATCTCTGCTTCTGTTGAAGCAGCTGAGAGCTGCTCGGGAGAAATTTCCACACGATCTTTCCTTTTATCTGACCGGCGTAGGATGATCACAGAATGAATGTGAACAATTCGGCTAGTGTCAACCTGGGGAGAAACAAACAGACAGACATATCTATATATATGCAAACCAATCCTATGTTTACTGCCAGTCAGACATATAGTGGACCGTTACTGCAACTGCAAGACATAAAGGCTGTCATCCCAGGACATATTTATACTCCCTGAGGAAGACTGACTTACACTTGCATATCCTCCACACATCCAGTAGTTTACTTGAAGCATTTTTTTCCTGAAACCTAGTGTAATGTAGTGGTTAGAGTGCTGGACTGGGACATGGGATATCTAGATTCAAATTCCCACAGGGACATGAACCTCACCAAGTAACCTTGGGCCAATAATCTCATTTTGATCTATCACATTGGGTCATTATGAGGACAAAGATGTGACAATGAGTCATGTATACCATCTGGAGCTCAGCAGAGAGAAAGCAGAACATACATGTCTATATCCCATTGTAAAATTTATGGTTATAGGGCAAAATACAAACACTTCAATAAATAAATAAAATCTAGTGGGTTTGCTGTGAAATTGCTCCAAATTTCCTTAGCAGAAAACATGACAATTCACAAGCATGCAAAGAAAAAAGATTTTGTTGAGTACGTAGTGGGTGGGAAACAAACTCCTGAAGTCAGCTCTGTGGGGTGAATAGGTTAACGTCCAAATGAGAGATGCCACACCTCCAGCTTGGAACACTGCATCCCAAGGCATCTGCACTACATCCAGCCCCCTCTGCAGGAGGAAGGAGGTTAACAATAAGAATTAATAAAGTGTGGAATCTAGTTACTATGCATCTGGAGTGCATAAGGAGAGACACTGTCCTTAATCCACATGTTTTGACAGCACTAGCATAGAAAATCAATACTTCTGCTAAGCCCTGCTTACTCTTACTTCATGAGACATGCACTTCCAATCTATGAAGGCAGCTACAGTAGTCCACATGAAAATGTATAGCTGATGGTCAATTACACAGAAGCACTGCCACCTCATTACATGGATGAAGATGGAAGGGATACAACTCAATGAAAAGTTGCTTAGTTGAACTGAGCATTCTTAATCCTAAACAAATATACATAGGATCAGGCAATAAATAAAAATATTTTCTGCAAAAAAGTGACTTTGCACTATAAAACATGTTGAGTGACTAGAAGTTTATCAAAAACAGCCAGCAAATTGTTTTCTAATTACTTGTTCTAAAGGCAGTAATCAACTCTGCAGATGGCAAGCGTAACCTTAAAATAGATATTCCCTTCCTGTATGTGATCTAGGATTCAGTGGGAAGGAAAGACCTCTTCCAAGATGCTGCAAAAGAAATGCATGACACAACACCCCCAAACCAAAGAAGGGGCCCTGTTCCTCTTAGGGCCTGGAATTATTTATTACAATTATTTGTTTTATTTATAGGCCGTCTTTCTCCCAATAAGGGGACCCAAGGTGGCTCACAATATTTTTAAAAAAGAATAGAAACAAAGACATAAGTTAACCATTAAAAAACAATTGAAATATACACTAATTAAAACACAACTGAATTATTAAAAGCAAGTAAACATGAAAATGTATTCGTGAAGGCTTTCACGGCCGGGATCTGATGGTTGTTGTAGGTTTTTTGGGCTGTTTGGCCGTGTTCTGGAGGTTTTTCTTCCTAACGTTTCGCCAGTCTCTGTGGCCGGCATCTTCAGAGGACAGGAGTTAGAACTCTGTCTGTGTTCTGGTGTAGTGTGTGGGATAGTTGAGTATTTGTAGCTGTGGGATCAGCTTTTTGTCCTTTTCAGGAGATTGGGTGATTATGGTGATCACAGTGTTTTTTGTTATGGGTGTATTGTTGTGATAAGGGGGGGAGATGATCTGTCACTGTGATTGATCGGTGTCGTTAGCTAGTTAGCACCGGTGATCACTGCACACTGTTTTTTTTTTGTTTTTGTTTTTTGTGTTTTTTTTTCCCTTTTTATTATTATTATTATGTATAAAATCCATCTATGCTTATTTAACATCGTGTCACCTGGGTTCAGCTTATAATCATTTGTTAATACAACTACAGTATATATTAGGCTCTTAATCTATACAACGTGTTTCTAGCCATTGATAAAACAAGTTCCATGTTTGATAATATTCTGTATCTTCCTTTCCTTTGATGTTCAATGTCAGTCTATCCATTTCGGCGCAGTCCAATATCTTTTTAATTATTTCTTGATCTGTAGGTGTTTCTTCATTTTTCCAGTGTTGTGCAAATGTAATCCTTGCAGCTGTTAAGATATGCAGTATTAAATATACATTTTGTTTATCAACACTTTCTGGTATTATACCTAATAAAAAGAGTTCTGGTTTAAAATCTACATGTGTTTTGGTTATTTTAACAAGCCATATATGTACTTTTTTCCAAAAATTGTTTGTTTTATCACAGGTCCACCAAAGATGATAATAAGTTCCAGTTTTTTTATGACATTTCCAGCATTTACTTGACCTATTAGAGTACATTTTAGCTAGTCTATCGGGTGGTAAATGCCATCTATAAAACATTTTATATAGGTTCTCTTTATAAGATGTTGCCATTGTCATTTTATAGTTTCTAGACCACAGTTTTTGCCATTTTTCAAAGTTAATATTATATCCAAAAATTTTTGCCCATTGAACCATCGTTTCTTTGACCTGTTCATCTTCCATTTTCCAATTTAAAAGAAATTTATATATTTTCCTAATTACTTTATCATCTGATGTTAACATTGTTTGGTCAAACATTGTCTGTTCTTTATAAAAATCATACATTTTTGAGTCCCTTTCATATCTAGATTGTATTTGCATTATGGGCCACCACGATGCGTCTAATCCCTGGTCTATAAGGTCTTGTTTCGGTTTTAATCTCCTGTCTGTATCTAAGATATCTGCATAAGTCAAAATTTTTTCAAAGTTCAGAAGATTGGGATGAACAAATGCTTCTATAGGCGAAACCCATCCTGGTATTTTTGTGTACATTTTCAATTTTATCTTTTCCCATATTATATACAAGGAGTTTCTAATATAGTGGTTTTGAAAATACCTGTGGGTTTTACCTTTCTGATACCATAAAAAGGCATGCCAACCTAACTGTAAATCATGCCCTTCTAAATACAAAAGTCTTTTGTTTTTCAGACAAATCCATTCTTTCAGCCACATTAGGACAGATGCTTGATAGTATAAGGTCCAGTCCGGTAAACCAAAGCCTCCTTTTTCCTTGGATTCTTGGAGCATTTTCAATTTTATTCTGGCTTTCTTCCCTTGCCAAATAAATTTTAATATCGCTTTATTTAGATCATCAAAATATTTCTTCTCTATTTTCACTGGCACTGTTTGAAACAGAAAGAGTAGTTTTGGCAAGATGTTCATTTTGATTGTTGCAATTCTTCCTAGTAGTGATAATTGTAGATTTTTCCATTTTTCTAGGTCCATTTTTATTTGGTTAAGTAGTTTTATGTAATTATCTTCTTTTATAGTTACGCATCTGGCAGTTAAATATATTCCAAGGTATTTAACTTTTTTAACTATTTGTAGGTCTGACATCTCTGAGAGTTGATTTTTTTTGTTTGGCTGTTAAATTTTTCACTATAACTTTAGTTTTTTCTTTGTTTATCTTCAATCCTGCTACTTTTCCGAATTCATCAATTTTCTCCAATAGTCTCAATGTTGTTTCCAACGGATCTTCCAAAATAAACACCAAGTCATCTGCAAATGCTTGTAATTTGTAACTCTCGTCCTTTATTTTGGTGCCTTTGATTTCTGGATCATTCCTCACATTTCTATTTAATACTTCCAAAGTTAATATGAATAACAATGGAGAGAGCGGACATCCCTGTCTAGTGCCTTTTTTATATTAATATTATCCGTCAATTCACCATTTACAATTACTTTAGCTATTTGTTCATTATAGATTGTCTCAATTGCATTTATGAAGTTTGTGCCAAAGTCCATAGCTTTTATTTGCTGTTTCATAAATTGCCAATTCATATTATCAAATGCTTTTTGGGCATCCAGAAATATTAATGCCATTTGTTTCTCTGTATGCACCTCATAATATTCTAATATGTCTAAGATTATCCTTAGGTTGTACCTTAGTTGTCTTTTTGGCAAAAATCCATTTTGGTCTGAATGAATGAACTCCATTAAGAATTTTTTCAATCTTTCGGCTATAATTACTGCGAAGATTTTATAGTCGACATTCAATAATGATATTGGTCTAAAAAATTTTATTTGTGTAGAGTCCGTATCTTCTTTTGGTATTAGGGTGATATATGCCTCTAGCCATGTCTTGGGTATTTTAGCTTCTAATAGAACTTCGTTGCAGACCTCTTTTATTGGTAGGCTTAATATATCTTGGAAGGATTTATAAAATTCCGCTGGTAATCCGTCTGGTCCTGGGGTTTTATCATTTTTTTGTTTTTTAATGGCTTCTATTATTTCCATCATTGTTATTTTCTCATTTAGGAGACTTTTGATGTTTTCTGGTACTTTAGGGAGGTTTGCTTTTTCGATATATTGTATTGTTTTTTTCAAGGGAAAATTCTTGAATATCATACAGATTAGCATAATATTCTTTAGTTATTTTTTTTTATTTTCTCTTTTTGATATTGTAAATTTCCATTTTCATCTTGTAGCTTCCTTATTAATCTTTTTTGTTTTTCTTTTTTCAATCTATAGGATAGCCATCTTCCAGGTTTGTTGGCATTCTCAAAGAAATTTTGTTTAGCCCTTTTAACTTGTTGAGCTAATTCTTCTGATTCTATTAAGTTTAATTTATGTTTCACTATCTCCATCTGGTTTTTAAGGATTTTCTTCTGCGGTTCTTTTTGTAGTTCTTTGTAGTTTGTAGTCTTCTGTGTGCAGTGATCACCGGTGCTAACTAGCTAATGACACCGATCAATCACAGTGACAGATCATCTCCCCCCTTATCACAACAATACACCCATAACAAAAAACACGCTGATCACCATAATCACCCAATCTCCTGAAAAGGACAAAAAGCTGATCCCACAGCTACAAATACTCAACTATCCCACACACTACACCAGAACACAGACAGAGTTCTAACTCCTGTCCTCTGAAGATGCCGGCCACAGAGACTGGCAAACATTAGGAAGAAAAACCTCCAGAACACGGCCAAACAGCCCAAAAAACCTACAACAACCAAACATGAAAATGCTCCATTAATCAGTTCACTTTCAATCTAATCTAAAAGGTGCTGCAATAAAGGTTTTTAAAGGTTCCTTTTATGGTACAAAACGTATACTAAATGACAGTGAGACCCCTTTTAAGAGACACCCCCCTCTCCCAAAGGAGAAAGCCTCTCACATAGTATCTGCCCTAGCAAATGTCATCTGAAACAAACAAACAAAGCATGGCTTTAGAAGAATCATAGTATTTCGCTTTGTGGGAAGTTCAACTGGCGGAATAACTTAGTAGTTATCAAACTGCCCCCCCCCCCCCCCAGATCTTCTTGGACTAAAACTCCCAAAAGCCTTCACCATTTGCTGTGCTGGTGAGGATTTCTGGGAGTTGTAGTCCAAGTACATTAAGGAACCCAAATTTGAGAACCACTAGATTAACTGACTAGCGACCCATAAATTTGATTTGCCCTATAAGAACACGTTGCCTTCTGCCCTATAATCAGTCTAAAGGCCTTTAATCGTGCTGGAATACTATTTAGAAGGGTGTCCTTTCCCTTCGCCCTGCAGATTTATTTAATTCAAGAGTTCTGAGTCCCAAACTGAGCAGTTTGCTCCGGGTAAGTGCGCGCAAGATTGCCTATTTGAATCCTCGCAATTAATCGACGTGGACCTAATAAACACAATAACCCAGGAGTGTCTTTCATGGGCATTCAATGGGCTTATTTCTAAGGAGACGGACCCAGGAATTTCTTAGTGCCAGAGTCAGAAATGCGCTTTCTTTCTTCCTTTCTTTCCTTCTCTACACTAACGTCCCCATGTCAGCTCTCCGTCGCAGCAGAAAACCCAGGAGCCCCGCATGGATGCCCCTCCATTACCTCCCCAATGCAAAGGCCCATAACTTCCTCCTTCTCGGTGCTCAGCGCGTGGTTCAGGCAGACCAAGAAGGCGTCCGCCTCCAGATGGGCCGCCTGCACCGCCATCCCGGCCCAGACCGGCCCGTCGTCAGGAACCGCCGCCGCCGCAACTCTTACCGCCGAACAGCAGAAGGAAACGGGGGGGAAAAAAACAACAAAAAGCCCTTTTTTTTCGCCCGACCTTTTCTCCGCCCCCAAAAGGAAAACAGGCCTTCCGAGAGGGCCTGCGTCTCCCGGACAACGGCGACTTCCGGTCCCTCCGGAAGGGCTCGGCTGGGCCCCGACGGCCGCGTTCTCAGGTTCCGCCGGTGACGCTGTGCCAGGTTGGTTCCGCCCCGGGGAGGGGCGGGGGAGCTGGGCAGTCGTGGCTGGGTACCTCCAGCCGTGGGGGTGAGACCCCATGGAGGAGAGGGTGGCGGTGGCCTCCTTAGACCCTTCCACGTGGTTCGGGGATTGCTCAGGCAGGGGGTGTGGCTGCGAAGGGGAGAAGGGGTTTCGCCTCTTCTCTGCGTAGAAGCTGGCGTTCGTGGGTCTTTCCCCACCCGCCCCGCAGCAGGGACAGAAACGTTGTGTCGCCATGGTGGACTGACTCCCCTGGAATCCGCGTGTGAGGAGGGTGGAGAAAGCTTTGGGGATAACCGGGTCCTGACAAGGGGAAGGAGAACCCCCAGAACTGTACAATTGCATAGCAGGCAGAAATTCAACTGGCAGAGTTCCCCCCCCCCCAATATATATATATGTTAGGAAAGGTTGAACCTGTTGAGTCTCTGCCTGACGCACCCTGATAAAGCTTCGTTCTGGGTTTTGTGAAGCGTGGAGGGATGAGCTTGGCCAGAACTGGCTACCCAAAGAGCAGCAAAGGACGGCGTGGGGTCAGGGAGAAAGGAAAGACACCCTCCATAGGCTGCTGCTTATGGGTCAGTCAGGGTACCTCGTTGCCCAACTCCTGTCTCTATCCCTTGTGTGAGACGCAGAAACTCAACAGGTGTAGCTTTTTTTTTAAGGAATAACAGCAGTGGGAAAGGATTTCTCTGTTGAATTTCTATTTATTATGTATTTCTCCAGACACTGCCCCACTGGAGACTCAGCTGGGATACTACCAGTCTTTGTCCTGGCTCTGATAATAGGTTGAAAGTGTGTCATTTTCTTCTGCTCCTACTATTGTGGTTTGCTTGATTTCGGTGAACGTATCTTCACCAAAGTCCTCCCAAGTCCTTCGTCCTGATTTTACGCGGCTTGGAAATAGACTTGTTTCTAGGCCAGGAACGGCCTCCTGCCTCTCAGGCTTGTCAAAGGCTTAGAAACAAGGTCAAAACGGGTCTGCTCTGTAACTTTGTGCTTTCCAGGACAGGACTGGATCTTGACTATGTAATTCAGAATGGCTTTTTTGCAAGAAGGAAGGCAAAGCTCCCTTTCCTTTTTTGTACCTTTCAGCAAGCAAGTGATTTGCAGCGACTTGTAACAGTCAACTGCTATATGAGGTCTACAAATTCTACACTGGGTAGCAGATTTCAGAGTTTTTCAGCAATCTTCCACTATCCCAAGTCTCATATTTATTTTTATTTGTTGGGAACAATATCTTCAGCAGCATCTACCCCCTCAACCCTTTTTAAAATATTGTGAGTACCCTCTGTATTTCTCCTTTTTTGCATGCTGGTAAACACTCTAAGGTAAAGGTTCCCCTTGACATTTAGTCCAGTCGTGTCCGACTCTAGGGGACGGTGCTCATCCCCGTCTCCAAGCCATAGAGCCAGTGTTTGTCCGTAGACAGTTTCCGTGGTCACGTGGCCAGCGCGACTAGACACGGAATGCCGTTACCTTCCCACCGAGGTGGTACCTATTTATCTACTCGCATTTACATTCTTTCGAACTGCTAGGTTGGCAGGAGCTGGGACAAGCGACGGGAGCTAATTCCATCGCGTGGATTCGATCATACGACGGCTGGTCTTCTGACCTTGCAGCACAGAGGCTTCTGCGGTTTAACCTGCAGCGCCACCGTGTCCCTTAAACCTTAGGACCTCATAAATCATTTTTTAGGTTGGAGTGGATGAAAAACATCAGCTGTCAAACTCTGAACCTTTGAACAGAGACTTCGAAAACAATTCCAATCACAGCTGCTTAAGCAGTTATCTTTGGACTCAAAGGTGTGCCGTGGGAACAGTGTCTCAGACTGGTATCCTAATGCTACTGGTCTCTGCCTTTTTTCAACTTCCGGTGTTCAGCAGGATCAAACAGTTAAGTTTAAAAATAAAACCCTGGGGGGAACAAGCTGCCATCCCGTATGACTGTGTTAAAAGCCATTGAGATCAGAGGAATAATGCCACATTAGCCACCCTCTCTCTGTAGCTCATTTGTTGTTCACAAAAAGGATGTTTGCCAGCCTTTTAGACCAC
This sequence comes from Intellagama lesueurii, assembly GCA_037013535.1. Taxonomy (NCBI): domain Eukaryota; kingdom Metazoa; phylum Chordata; class Lepidosauria; order Squamata; family Agamidae; genus Intellagama; species Intellagama lesueurii. Next base: position 21,342,050 of record JBAJHW010000010.1, on the reverse strand, counting down.
ATCCTCTTTTTCTTCTTCTTTTTTTGTAAATAAGTTCAGAGACGATATTAAATTTGCAGGGGATGTCACAGCAAATCAGGTTTTAGTGCTGTGCTTCGGGTTGGATGGATAGAAGGCCTCTTAAGAAAGCTGAACCCCATCGTGAAGAGGGGAGGAGGAAAATGCAGAGCTGGCAAAGCTCCCTTCTGTTACTGGCCTGAGTCAAGCTCAAATACAGCCCCAAAGCAGAATGAGAACACTATCAACTGGTAGAAGAGTTTGGCACCCAGAAAAGGTTTTGTCACTCTTCTTGGACAGGAATAAGTGTCGGGGTGGTAGGCTGATTTTGAAGGTGGCTTAGTTGTATTTCAGTTGCAGGAGGATGTATGTGATAACTTCATGATTTGATTGCTCTTTATTGCTTGGAAGCATTAGGTAATCTCTTCCATCACATCGGCTTGCTGACTCTTACTTTGTCTGCTTTTAGCACCTTATAATACATGGTATGTTTAGCAATTTAATCCCAAGTGTGGGGCTGGTGGAACCCTCCTCTGTTGACTGTCTTCCTGCATTTTTCACAGTGACCCCATGACAAATGCAACACATTCTTTTCCTTTTAGGGAGTTGATGTCGAAGTGGTTAAACGTATGCCTTCCCCTTTCCTTTTTCTTATCTTTCTGTTCTCAGCATCTTGGCAAATGAACCTGACTTTGTCCTCTTAGCAGTTCAGAACATCCCTGCTTAATTCCCTGCTTAATTGTTTAAGAGGAAGGAAGTGTTGTTCCTGCAGTGCTTCAAAATGGCAAGGTATTTCTTGCTTCATACAGTGTACCTTCCTTCATACATTTTGTAGTCCATCCTCTTACACTGCTGAAGAATGATTTTCTTGGTCCAAGTTGTGCTTAATATCTGTGCTTCTTTCAACCGTGGGTCCATGCAGAGCCAAAGTCCCCCCCCCCCAAAAATGTGAATTCTACCTGTAGGCCATTTTCTTCCCATCTATGTTTCCTTTGTATCTCATTCTCCCTTTTTGTGTTGGAAAGAACTGAGCTAAACAGAAGGTTTTCCCCAGACAAGGGAATTGAGCCACCTTGTCACCAAGTATGTTGTGACAGACCAGATAGGACTGGTCTTTCTTTCCAAAAGAACGTCTTATCTTTTTGGCTGGTGACGACCCCTCCACCATTCCTCTGCAGCTAGGAAAAAGAGGGGAGAAGAATGGCATGTTAGTTTGGAGGCAGGGGGTTGAGCCAGTTTGCAAAGGCACGTTGGCTGACCCAAGGGATGTTGCAGCCCGAGGTGAAATAACTCCGGCTATATTGTGGCAACTGAGGAAGAAAATCCTACAGGCTCCTCTTTCCCTAGCTGGCAGTGAAAATACGATAATAAGAAACAGGAAAACAAAAGAAGCCCAACTGTTAGGTGAGGTGGGCACCCATCAGTGGGCTAGCTGCAAGTCACCTGCAAGCCAGAATCCGTCCCTGGGCTGCCAATTGCCAGTGGCTGTACAATTCACTTTCTCTGAGTTTGGCTCTCAGCTTGGACCATGGCAAGGCCTTGGTGAACCTGCGCAGTTCGAAATGCGCCATGTCAAAGCTCAGGAGTATTTGCCATCTCCATAGACTACGAGATGCCTCCCAAAGGGGGGCCTGTTTCAAATGGAGGTCCTCATGAAGCTCCTGTGGCAGACCTCCCTTTTTGAAACCTGTCCCTCCCTGCTTGCAGTACTATAGGTGTAACCTTTTCCTTTTGAGTGTTGTATTGTTTTTTTCAATGCACTTGTACAATGCAGCTGAATTGCATTCCTGCTCTCCTTTCATGCCCAGCCCTGGTTCTAACAGCTCCTTCCTTGTCTTTATTCAGAGGCAAGGGGGATAATGTGTAGGATGGGAACCAAGGGAGGACCTTCCTAGCAACGTAAGTGGGCATGGCAGACGGAGAAGAAAGTGGTGATGCCCGAGTCCCCCCTGTCCGCCTTTGGGTGCGACGGACAGGCGTCTATTGCGATGAAAACCAGAAAACATGGCTGGTAGCATCCGAAGAGGCAAGTAAGAATACTCCTAGCACTTTCGGTTTGAGTCACTTTAATGCTTTGATTTTAGCCATTGAATCCACCCGCTCACTTTCTCCTTGGCTTCTTTTGTTACTGTCTGCTCCTTCAGGTGGCAGGGACCCTGAAAGCTCGGATCAGAAGAGTCCAGGTGCCCCTGGGAGAGGCGGTCCGCCCCAGCCGCCTCCCAGCCTCCCAGCTGCCCCACATGTGGCAGCTTTCAGTGGGGCAGCAGTACAGGGATAGTAACTCCCGCATCTGGGACATTGAACATCATTTAATGGTAGGTGGAAAAGACAACACACTCTGCTCGGAGCTGTTGAAAAGCTGGTGCTAGTGATCCAGCGTTTTCATGGCTTTGCTGAATACTTGGTTTCTCTCTTTTTCTCTCTCTCTCTCTTTTCTCTCGTAGATCATGGGAGTGGAGGAACTGCTCCTGAAACTCTTGGCAAGTAATTAAATCTGGTGAGTATTGCTTCCACGCCATTCCCTTGCCCTTCTTCCTGCTTGTGCTCCCCACAATGGTTCTTTAATGCCATTTGTTTTGTTTTTCAGGAGCTGTTACTCCAGGATGATGTCCCTGTTTGTTTTTTCATGTGGTAACTCCTGGCACTACAATACAGCTGCCCTTATGGCGAAGCGGGGCAGGCCGCTCTCTTAACTGCCTGTACAAGTGCCGCTCAAGATCTTTAGGAAAGTCAGTCAAGAAGAGTTACCATGGCCTAGTTGAAGCCACAAGGGGGCATTTTAGGTAGGCAGAATGGGACTCCCCCACCCACCCACTTGCCCCCTTGGAAAATGGGTCAGGATACCCACGTTACTAGATGTGGGGGATCAACAATGAGAAATTGCAGTCCTCATAAGGCCCTCCTGGCATAGGCTCCCAGAAGCATTTGGGGGTTTGCTGCCAGAAACAGAATGCTGGATTAAATGAAACCTTGGTCTGGTCCAGAAGACAGATCAGATAGGATTAAATCAGATGCCGAGGGGAAGATGGCCTCCCTACAGTTAAGCTGTTTTTCCTCCCATAACAAGATTTCCTTGGAGATTAGGCCCGGGCTTACATGGCAGTGGGAAATTCCAAAGTAAAGTGCGCTGAATGGAAGATAGAGCAATTAGGAAAATCAGGTGCTGTGACAGACTGAGGTCTTCTACCACTTTGCAAAGGAAGGACGCGTGATTAAGATATATAGTTTGACAGATAGTCTTCCTGAGTAATGCAGTACGCTATACAGTTATAAATACAATATATGCCTTGCCTTGCAAAGTGCCACACTTTCCAAGGGCTGTGGACATTACCAGTTTGGCTTATTGACCTTTTGCAGCATTGCCAGGGGTTAACATCCCTTCTTCTTGTTATACAAAGCACTCAAAGGGGAATGCACTCTGTCCCAACAAGCAATTATCAAAGATTTCCTTGGTGATCTGTTTTTCAGTGTTTTTCCATCAGACACACGCCACTATCCAATCCGTTTTCAAAGTTTGCTATATGTATATTGATTGTTTCACAACATATCTCTCTGTCTTCTCAGCCATGCTCCCTTACAAGCTGCTACTTCTTTGACAGATGCAAAACCCCTTGAATTTGGATCTTTGATGAGCTGGAAGTGCAGAGAGATGGGTTTAAATGGGGAAAGATGTCAAAGAAGCTCTTGTGTTACTCTAATGGTCATTCAAGAATGGGTTTGGGAAGCAAGAGGGAAAGTTAGGGGAAGCGAACTAGAGGGACAGGCACATCGAACCTAAGCACGAAACTAACTTGTGTCCCATTACTTGGTATCGTGTTTAGGTAACAGCACATTACTTTCATTCATTACAATGAAAAGAGAATAACGTTGCATTGGTTGTTGAATTGTTACTTTTCTATTTCTTTTGTTTAAGAAACACACTTTATGATTGGTAAGAGGATGATGGAATGTTGGAAAATTTCTGTCTCAATGCTTCTTAAAATACCCTTCAAAGTATCTTTTAAAGTAACTAGACAGTGACCAGAATCTTGTTGTTTAGCATAGTAAATTGCACTAGAATAGGTCCATTGACTCAATGGGGATGTAGTGAGTCAACCTAATTGATCCAGATGGACTTACTCTAACTTTATCTTAATTTTAACACAGTCGTTTGCAGTTAGAGTAGGCTTATTTGAATCAAGGGAATTTATAGAGGACTTGACTCACTAAATCCCCATTGATTCAGTGGGCCTACTCTAGTGCAATTGATGTGCTAGGCAACAGGATTTTGGCCAATGTCACTTGCTTCGCTAATAAAGTAACTTTGTTCCCATTCATCATGCTACTTTTGAAATGTAACTTCATTACGCTCTTTTTACCCGGAACCCTCACTTGTTACAGGCAACTGCATTGCTTGAAACCTTCTACTTCTAAATGCTGTGTGTTTTTCAACACAGTAAGATACTTGGCCCAACAAGCCAGGAAGCATCTCTTATGTTACATGCTGGGTATCTTTTTCCTACCTTTCTTCTGTTGAACTCAAGTTGGTGTATGTGGCTCTCCTCGCCGTTTATACTCACAGCAGTCCTGTGAGATAGATCAGACTTAGAGGGATTAATGCTACCCAGTTTATTGCTTGGCTCAGTGGATGCAGGAACCTTGATGTCCTTATTCTCAGTCCACCCCTTTTATCCCTGCACTGTTTTGGTGATCTGTCCCATCTCACTTGGGTGGACAGGGCGTATTCAAGTAGCTCTGTGGCTGTGACCGGGGGGGGGGGGGGGGATGAGCAGCTGGAGAAGGTCCTCTCCCTTCTGGGCAACAGAAGTAGACTGTAGCTGGTGAAGAAGGGAGAGCTATGTGGTTTAATCCTACTCTTCCAAAGCAAGAAGATGACAAAGCTGCTTCGGGGTTTTAGGAGAAGTTTACACTAGACAACCTTTGGCCAGCCAGATGTTTTGCTCTGCAACTCCCATCAGTCCTACCCTGTATGGGATGTGAAAAAGTATTGCGGGAGTTGTAAGGCAAAACATTCGGGAGACAGCCAGAGGCTTCCCCCATTCTTTAAACAATGTCTTACCAACTTGCCTCTCCCGGGCTTTTACCAATGTAATATTTTCTTTTTCTTTTAGTTCCGTGGCCATGGCTAAGAAGGATCCCTGCCAGAAATATGCCTGTGAAATCCAGAAATGCTTACAAGGTATGTCATTTTTTTCTTGAGTCTCTCCACTTCATTTTGCTTACTTATAATTATGTGCTATCAAGTCAATTCTGACTTATGGCAACCTTTTTCAGGGTTTTTTAGGTAAAGAGAACACAAGAGGTGGTTGACCATTCCTTTCTTCTGGGGGCATCATAGGACCATGCAGCTGGCCCAAGGCACACAGGCTGGCTCCACTCACAGGAGGCACAGTGGGGAATCGAACCCCCAGCCTCTGGCTCCACAGCCAGATACCTAATTCGCTGAGTTATTACTTTGTTTATGAGACATATTTCTGCCTGTTTCCAGGGCAGGAACGACATGTTTGCAGATAACCCACAGTAAGCTTTTTACTGTGGTCTTTTCTCATTGCTTGCTGCTTCTAAGCATAGATTCAGAGCTGAACCTAGAGTCTTCTGCAGACAAAGCCTGTGGTTGCCTTCCGAGCATCAGTCTCTCCCTGCAAGCCATTTTCTATTTCCATGGAGAGAAGGCAGGGTGTGATAGTTGATGTAACAGGAGGGAATGTGCCCCCTCTGCGGCCTTTTCAAATGTATGATTTTGTAACATTCCTGAAATTAATGAGCCTTGCTCCCAAGCTAAAGATAGGCAGGCTGGCCTTTGTTCACACAAGCCCTAAGAAATCACCCTGTTCACTCTGAATTAGTGGGAAGAGGAATTTTTTGCCGCTTTTCCCACACCACTCTTTCTCTAGGGAACTCATTGTAAGCTTTTCAGTGCCCTGCAGGGGGACAATTGTCTGGGGAACTGTCTGACGTACTTCTCTGTGTGTGCATGGAACTGATGCAGCTTTCTGAAAGACCAAACTGGTAGAACGGAAACAGTCCTATTGTTACTGTCCCGCTGTTTCTGCTACACAAGTCATCATTCTTTGCCAGTGGAAAAGACAGTGAAAGGGCTTCCTCCTCCTAAACCTGAGGCAGACAAGACTTGGCAGATACCCGTAATAATTATGTGCTGTCAAGTCAATTCAGACTTACGGCGACCCTTTCCAGGGTTTTCCAGGTTGAAAGTACTCGTAAGTGGTTCCTCATTCCCTTCTTCTGGGGCTACTGTGGAACTGGGCAGCTTGCCCAAGGCCACACAGGCTTGGCTGTTCTCTTGGGACACACAGCAAGGAATTTAACTCCCATCCACTGGCTCCACAGCCAGATACCTAACTCACTGAGCTATCCATGAGTTGTTACTTTATTTTTTAAAAATCCTCAGGCAACTCCAGTTACATGTTTCTCAAAAACACCTCCCTTGCTTGTCTTCTTTATTTAGTCAGTGTAGTGATTTAAATTTATAACTGGGCTCACCTCCAGTGAACTCAGTGTGTACACGGCTGTCCTACTTCCCTCTTTATTTTCACAAGAGCGGTTGGCCTTTCAAGAAGCGTCATGGCCTGCTGCGCTCAGTGGCCTAACATCTATAGCACCACACTAGCCACGAGGCAGTTTAATCTACCACCGATGACTGTGCTTTGCAGACTGCTGCTGCTTATTTTGAGGATCTACTTTTGTTATCAGGATGTGTGTGTGTGAATATAGCAGAAAATACTAAAAATGGGGCCCTAGGAGAGCAAGCCCAAGGAAAAGTGTACAGTTGAATTGTAGCCATCAATACAGAAACGATCATCAGCTTTGCTGTCAAAATTTGCTCCACTGACTTTTTCCCTCCCCTTCCCTCTAGCAAACAAATACATTGAATCTAAATGTGAAGCCGTCTTTCAGGAGATGAGAAGATGCTGTGCCCGGTATCCTAAGGGGATCTCTGCTGTTTTGCTCAGGGTTTGAGTCAGAGGCAAAAGAGAGAAAACGAACCAGATGTCCGCTTCTGCTACTTTTTGCGCCCCACAACCATCCCTGAGGAAGCAATCGTCTCTTGGGGAGCGCCTGCCTCTTCCTGCAAACGATCTAGCTGCGCTGTACCTCCTCGGCCCTGCTTGTGGCAGGAGAGCTTTCTACAAGCAATGCAAGCAAGACCCTCGGCCAGAAATCAACAGGGGCCAGAAGTCAACAACCTGGCTGCTAAGAGTAGACCCACCAACAGTATTACCATTAAAACCTGTCACTGCTGTAGCCTTACTGTCGATTAACGTGGAAATAGAATAACTCAGTGTGTTGACGTTCAGCTGTCATCTGAAATCTGTTGTCAAGGTGGCAGCACTGCAGCAAGGTGATACCCCCAAGCCGCCTTTTGCTGGATGTTCTACGTTTCAGACAATCTTCTTGTTAGATGTCATATGTAGGATTATTAGTCCATTCAACTGCAGGAACTTTATTCCGAGCAAGTCAGCTCTCCCAGTCTGTCCAGAAGCCGTCCTTTCCCTCTTGCCTTTTGCTGTGCAGAGATAACATGTCAGCAACAAAAGCCTTGGAACTTGGGCTGCTTCTTTTCAGCTGGGTAATAATCGGGCTACCTGTGTGCCTCAGTTTCCTCATCTGCAACTGGACAAACCACCTCTTTTTTGGATGGTAGATTTAGTAGCACTCAAGTTCATTTGCACAATACTGATTTATGTGAATGCTGTTATGGAAGCAGCCAGTTTTCAGGGATAGTTAATAGTGTGAGTTGTGACCTCTGCCTCACCTTTGTAAAAGCAATAGTCACTTTATGAAAAGTCAGAGTGGTAAAAGAGGTACCCTTTAGAAAATCCCAAGCTGTGCAATGTTATGTGAACAAAGCCCATTTTAATGAAAATGGAATTGGAATGTGGTTGTCGTGTTTCTTTTCTTCTTCAGTTTAGAACCTCCAGAATATATATACCCCAGGGGATTTTTGAGCCTCCTTTACTACTCTTGTGTTCAATCTAGTACCTCGTCAGTGTTGAAGTAATTTCAAGGCCACTGCAATGTTCTGTGTGCATCATTGGCAGACATCACAAAGCAAGTGAATAGTGTACATTTGAGTCTACTTAAATGCCATGCTGCAAAAATAAATACATGATTCTGAACAAATTTTCAAAACTGTTATGTACGGTGATTGGGATTTTCAAAAAGGTTCGTATCTGCTTAGCCTTGCCTTTCTTGGGGTGTAGTTTTATTCCCACTTATGGGCTGAAATCCAAAACAGTAGGTTGCAACTAGAGTACGCCTGCTGAATCACTGGAAATTTTGTGAGTCAACTTTGTAAGTTCCATTGGTTCAGTGGGCCTTCTCCGGTTGCGACTTACTGCTGGATTGTAGTCACTGTCCGAATAGATGTTAGTAGGATTGTGCTAGACTTACAATGAGCTTTCTGCAGGGAGAGGAATGTGGTCTACAAAGCCATTCTAGCACCCAGAACCCTCCTACCACCACCACAAAAAAACCCAAACACTTTTGAGGTGAAAAAAGGAATATGTTCCTTCTGGAAAACCCCTTAAGACAAGCAGTTCTTGTTTTAAGCAAGGTACAGTTGTTTAAAATAATAATAATAATAAAACTATACAAAACCAAAACCAGACTTCTGGTTTCATTTCCACCCCTCACTTTGAGGGTCACTGTGCATCCTAGAGTTCTGAGAGTGGAAATACAGCCCCTGGACCTTCTTCACTCCTTGCTGTAGAGAGCCACAAAGCTGTATCACAGCAAGCAAGACTGGGTTGTGAAATTTCCCTAGTTCAAAAGTGGTCTTGGCTATAAATATCTGGAGCAAACCAATCAACTCCCCCACACATCATTTATTTTTTATTCCAGCTTTTGTCCAAGGAGAAGGAAGTATACATGGTCAGTTTGGTTCCAAAAATTGGGATGGAGGTACAAGCTCAGTGGTAGAACCTGTTTTTATACAGAAGCTTCCAGGTTCACTCCCTGGCATCTCGTTTATCTTATCCTGACAGTTCCAGCTTGAAATCCTAGAGAATTGCTGGTAATCGGCATTGACAGCAATGAGCGAGATAGATCAGCTGTCTCTGTTTTTGAGGTGGGGGGGTTCAGCAAGTGGACTGTATACAGGAAGTCCCAGAATCAAGCCTGTTTAAAACACGATCAGGTAGCAGATAGTAGCAAGGACCCCTGCTTTAATCACTGGAAAGCCACTGCTTAGTGGGCTTGAAGGATCAGTTTTAATGGAGTTGTTTTGCATATTTAGGAAAAATATCTTGGACTGAGGGAGTGGGTTAATACTAACACAAAAACATGTTAAATTTCTTATTTGGAGGATTCTCTACCTTGAGCTTATGGCAGGCCACTGCATTAACTGAAACAGGAGAAAAGGGTGTGTGTGTGTGTGTTGTACTCAGACATATTTTGAGCAGAACCCATGAAATAAGTTGGATTTAAATAATTCAAATTCTATTCATTTCAGGGGCTTTATCTTAAGTATGGCTAAACATGGAACCAATCTAGTGTCAGCAATTTTAGAGATATACATTTCTAAATTATAAGTTTGTCTGCTACTTGGGATTCATGGCTCCTTTTAAAGTTTGCTTCAGTTTTTTCAGGATTCGGTGTAGGTCAGAGTTGGGCAGTGTCTCTCCAGATACTGTATTACTGGATTACACCTCTGTCCTCTCCACTCACTGGTGAGGAATTCTGAGAGATGTAGCCCAACCTCTACTGTAGACAATTTTAAGAGTAAACAAACACACATGACACAACTCGGCAAAAACTGTTTATTTTGAATTCTCACTTCACACATTTAAATACCATATAAAAACACTGTACAATCTTTGTTTCTTTAGGTCCAGGTATGGATGGTTGCGGAGTTCTGAATTTGTTCCTGCAACCACCAGTGCAATTAAACTTAGCCTTCACTTCTCACTCAGGTCACCAACATCCCCAACGAAAGCACTTGACAAAGTGAAGTCCTTTTTACTGCAGTAATCTCTACTTCTGGCCCAGAAGTCTAAACCCTTCCCTGCCTTTTTGGTTTCCAAATGAGGTCAGCTTATTCTAGCCTTGCTCTCCACTTCAAGGTACACTACTTTAGGGATTTCTTGCTGCATAATCAAACTTAAGATTGTCAGTCCACTTGATAAATCATATTATCAAAACAGAGTTAAAACCAAGACGTAGTAGCCACCTGCTTGCTCCATAATGCAGCTACACAAGGAAACAGGAGTAAAAACAATTTATCCTTGCCCACCAGCAGGCTTATGACACAGGACTATTAGGTCATATGACCCTGGGGTAAAGAGCATGGGATATTTTATCCAGCAAAGTTTGGCAAAGGGGAGCTCTTGCAGCACATTGTTACCTTCCAAGTCTTTTCTTAGGAATGAGACTTTTTAATAGCCCCAAAGCTTTCATCGCCTTAATAAATCTGCAAGCCTGAAGAAGCAGATCCCACAATCTGCTCTTGCCACACCTGACTCTACAACGGGCCTGTTTTGTTTCAGAGAGATAAAACCAGGAACCCTATTTATGATGATTAAAGCAACCACTCACATTATTTGGGAGAGCCGCACCCTAGTGGTTGACCACATGGCATTCAACCCCTGCCATCTCCACTCAAAAGGTGCTAGACTAAAACAGGTGGCAACTGCTACTATTCAAAACCAAGGAAAGCCTCTATCAGCCTACCAGACCCACCAGCCTGGATGGACAAGAGGCTCAGCACCAGTCTCACACCTCCTCCAGTCCTGTTAGCCACTGATAAGAATGAAATTCTCCCCAGCATGGCTAACGGCAATGAACAAAATCACTAAAGACAACACTGACAGCACAGGAATTGATGGCATAGCAAACATGTTTTAGTAGCATGGCATGGGGTTCACTCTTCAGCTTTCTGGTTTCTACGGAGGTTGAGTGTAACTCAATTGGGGCTAGAACAACCTTTGGGTGCCAATGGCAGTTATGGCTAGGGATGATGGAAGGTGTAGCATAACATGCCCAGAAGGCTCCAGATGCTGGACAAAGGAGAGGCTTTCCTGCTGCTTTCCAGTCGCCAGCTGGCACAAACCAAAGACAAAGCAGTATCTGGTCTTTACCAGAAAAGCTAGGAACATTTTGTCCACTGTCTTTGCTTACTTTGCTGTCAGTGACCTAAACTGGGCTTCAACCAGCTTCTACACTTTCCCCACGTTTCAATTATTTGATCTGATTGAAAACCAAGACCAAGCTACTAAACATTTTTAGAATCAGCAAGCTAGCTGACCTTGGCCACTACTGGGTAGGTTCCTCCTCCTGTTGTACAATGAAAAGGACCTCTTCGTCATCTTTGATTTCCTTACTGAGGTCCTCACCTTTGATAGCATTGTAGGAAACATGGGCTCCATGATCCCCAATATAAATGACAGCTGGGTAGTTTCCGGCCAGGAGTGATGCCATCAACCACTACATGCAGATCAAGGAGTCAGCAAGGAGAAGGGCAAAATTATCAAGTGGTCTGACTAACTCTGGACCAAAAAGAAGACACTGGATGAGAGACAGATGCTGAAGAAGCTGCCTGACAATTGGAGATGTCCATTAACATCCATATAGGGACTCTGGAGAAGGTGAGCCTCTTCCATGGTTTTGAGGCCGGGGTTTCTTGATGAAACTGGTGTTCAAGCTGTGCCTTCAGGTCTTTAACCCTGGTGAGTACATCTGCTGGAAGGGGAACACTGACAAGCAGATATATATAATCAAGGAGGGAAAACTGGCTGTGGTAGTAGATGATGGTGTGATTCAGTATGACTTGCTGATAGTGGGCTGCTGGTTTGGAATGATCAGCATCCTTAACATCCAAGGGAGCAAGATGGGGAAGAGGTGGACAGCCAGCATCAAGAGCATCAACTTCTCAGACCAATCTTACCTGCTGAAGGAGGACCTTGTGGAAACAGTAGCAGAGTGTCCAGAGGATAAGAGATCCTAATCAAGAAAGGGGTGCTGGATGTAGCAGCAGCTGAAGGCACAGAGGGCATGAGTGTGGGCCAGACGTTGGACTAGTTAGAGGGCAGCCAGGAGACACCGAACATGCCTTTCTCTTGTCTTCTAGTTAAGATATGATAGTGCCCAGATGAAGCTCAAGCAGTGTATCTCCTCCTTGAAGACACAGATGAAGCATGACCAGCAGGAGGAGCTTTTCTCCATTTCTCCATCAGTCCCACAAAGGAAAAGGAAAAACCAAATCCTGAGGTGCCACACTCAAGATCAGCTTCCTCATTTTGCCTCCTTGGAAACCCTTCTGCAGCCTATCCCTCTCCAGACAATGATGGCTGTTCCTCTCAGGCCGGCGCTTGTAACAGCTGTCACAGAGGTTCCTATCTCCTCTTCCCATCTTCACTGAAGAATTGGGGGGGGGGGGGCAGCAGTTAGCACTGCACCCAATATTTCGTCTGCACTATGACAAGAAGCTGAGGCTCCCCAGTTCTTAACTTTAGTTGTGTGCTGCTTCTTCCCTGCTCCTCTCCAGACAGCTCAAAGAGAATTGCACAGGAGATGCACATTTGGGACATTCCCATCAAAGGGTAGATCACTTAGGTAACTATATGCTGGCTAAGATCTCCCAGCATAAGAGCCAAAAAAAGTTTATCTTGAACCATCACTAAAGTGCAGGCTGCAATTGTTCCAAATTTTTCAACTTTGCCACACCTTTTTTGGCAGGTGAGGACAGCAAAGAATCCGATGCAGTTGTCAGAGTTTCCACAGGTTTTTCCCCCCCAGCTCAGTGGTTCAAGGAAGAGGTATAAATAACAGCTTGATGATGCCAAGAGTATCTGTTTTAACTCCCACTTTGCTCAGAGGCACCCACACAGCCTGCTCAAGAACGAGCCAATGCAAGACACCAGTTATTTCAGGACAGGCCCTGGCACACCCTACCCTTTCCAGCCAAGTCTGTGTGCCCTTTTTAGCTACAGGCACAAGCTGCATGCCTGCCACTCAAGGACAAATACAAAGAAGAGTGTACATATTAAGAGAAGGGAGCGCTATGGGTATAAACTGGTTTTTGTATGTCATCCTACTGGAAAAGAAAAACTGGGGAACGGGAATTCTAAAAAACCTAATATCTCAGTCGGGATAGTACACAGCTTGACAACAGGTGGCCTTTAGCCTAATCCTATCTCACCCAAGCCAATCAAATCAAAAGGGGAAAAGCAAAAGGAGCTACTGGTAGTGTTTCTGGAAGCCATGATGCATGTAGAAGGAAGAAGAAAAAGTTGGGGGAGAGAATGTTTCTGCGGGCAGGTCAGTCAATAACTGAGAAGACAATGGCCGTTAACAGCAGCATAGGGAAGGGCTGAGTAACCAGATCTGGGTGGATCCTAAGAGGCCATGCCGAGCAGAAACCCTCCAACAAATCCTCCCGTCAGGATAACATTCTTCTTCAGGAAGCAGATAACCTACACAAAGGAAAGAAAGGTTTAAACTGTCCAAGCTAGTTGTTCTCTTAAAACAACTGCAAAAGCTTCCAAACCCAGCATTTCTTTGGGAAAAAGCAAAACTGTGTTCCAAGCAAACACATTGTTTCCTGAAAACTTAGATCAGCTGATGCCAAACAAATATGGTGAACACCAGCATTGAGCAAGACTGAGAAGCTTCCTCCAGGAAGACTGAAAGACCCACTGAACTTGCATGGTATCTAATCCATTTGCTCAACCAACCTATGAAAGATCTGTGGGGAAAGTGGACTAAAGAGCACAGAAGTGAGTGAGCAGCATACCCGTTACAGAAAAAAATACTGCAGTTGTTTAATCTAGGAATGTGCCAAACACAGAGCGCCCCCCCCCCCCAAAAAAAAAACCTGGAGCCAGTTCTCTACCATTCACAAGTTCTGAAATTTATGTGCTTACTACTCCAGTCCCCGTCAATCATATTCACCCTCTTCCCATCCTACTAGCTCAGTTTAACCTGTCCAGGAAGCAGGTGCCAATGAACTCCTGCCCGACTCCAGTACAGGAAGAACAGAGTTCTTGCGTTGTCACCCCTTTCTGTTCTGTCACCTGAGACAACAGACTCAGTAAATCTCATGCTAGAGCCAGTCCTGATACTTGCCCACCCAGACCTATCTTGTCAGTGCTCTTCCCACCCTGCCTTCATTTTATGCTTCGTCTTGCTTCCTCCATCTACTACCCAAATGTCACCAGAAACGTGCTCCCAGCCAAGGCTCTGCAATCCAAACCAACAGTCTCACCTCATCTACTCGGGTCTTCACTTCTGGTGATAGCTGTTTGGTTTTGCCGCTGTGAAATTTCAGTTGCTCTTTGGCTTTGCTCACATCCCGCTCAACCATCTGCCAGTCGATTTTGATGTACCCAGTGTGATTTGCGATCTGGAGTAGGAAAAGACTTCCTGAAGCAAAACATTTTACATGCTTTGACAGATTCAGGTGTTTCTTGCTAACCTGCTTACTTTTCTACACCACCACAGTGGGGCCCCAGGTGTGCTACCTTTCAGCGAATATACATATTGTACGGCAAGGGTGGCAAACACCTCTCAGACCAAAGATCAAAATCAGTTTCACTAGGGAAGCTGCATTCCAGTGGTGAGCGGGGCCAAAACAGTGGGACCAAAAAATCCTAGCATATTTTATCTTAATGCTTTTACTTCCAGTAACTAAACTTTAGGAAAGGCATTTCAAAATAGAGAAAACTGTACAACAGCTGGGATGGAACAAGTGCTGGTATCGTTGGGAAGTGTGGGTGGCCTTCTGGAGAATTCCTTAAGGGCCAGACCAGGACTTCAGGGGGGCCAAATGCAGCCCTAGGGCCTGAGGACATCCCTCTTCACTGTTTGGATTTGAGGACTGAGCAGCAATCTGGGCCTTGGCTCCCATAGCATGCAGAAATATCTTGCTCTCTATCAGTAAGAGTGGTAACCTCATACAGCAAATCAGGATTGAAGGGTTTTGATACTCACAGATATCCTACAGTGGACTTTGAGAAAATGTCAGGAACAAATAAATGTTACCAGTGCCAGCACCTAGCAAGGCTTGGCAGGGGCCTGCTGAGCCGAGTCAGGCCCTAACCCAATAGCCCTAGCCATGGATTACCTATCCATTTATAGTCACACATGACAGGTGGTGAATGTTCTAGTCCTGCCCCTTCCCCCTATTCCAGTACTGTTGCTCTTCTACATGTGGAGGGCAATGAATCTGAAGAGGAGATCCTTTGCTATCCATAGGGGCTCTCCATGTGAGGCAGGACCTTGATTTTACAGCAGAAGCTCTCCCTCTTCAGAGGCATCATTCCTCATGCACAGGACAGCAGGGAAAACGAAAACAGAAGGTGTGGTTTTAGAGTATTTCCTTCTATATGTGGTGACCATCAAAAGAGACATAAAGCCTGGCTAGGGCTAGCACATGGTAATTTCACAGGGATGTTGTGCTGAAGATTAGAAAACAGCAATGAGAAGCAACACGCCAGAGGTTTCTAGGACAATCACACCTACCATTCCTAGCCACTGGCCATGCTGACTGTGGCTGATAGGAACTGGAACCCAACAACATCTAGAAGGCCACAGAATCTTCAGCTTTGTTCTTTTAGAAGAAATGCATTTCAAGAGCTAACAGCATGGCACAAGAGTCAACAATATATAGCTGAAACCACGGTTAACTTCATTGTAACACTCTGCACTATTAGGGTGTGGTTTTAAAAACTCATTGAGTGTTCCAGCCCAACTCTCCCACACAAGCAGCGAGGATTTGAATGGTAATGGTTGCTCAAATGGCCCCTCATCCAAAAAAATATGACTATAGACACTTTGCTGAAGTTCGACAGCCAAGAGGCCCAGCTCTCAAGCCCCTGAAAGCAGCCAATTACCAACCTGAAGCAGAAAGAAGCCACCTCCTACTGCAGTTGCTGCCAGTTTCCCAACCTTCTGGAAGATGAACCCTGTGCACCTGGAAATCAAAACAGGGAACATGCAGAGAAATAATGCAGAAAAGCCCCCACAGTTGTCTGCAGGAAGGGAAATGGCAGTGTGAAGCACCGGGATTGTGGCATTCCATGGGTTTATTTGATGGGCCAACGTCCCACTTGCCCTCCAACACAAACACAGCTCGTGTATGCTACTTCCTCACCATCCTGTGACGCCTCCAATGGCCAGCTGGGTTGCAACATTGTACTTTTCCGCACTGGATCCAGAGTTGGGCTTGAAGAGCTTGCGCCACCATGGCCGGTTCTTTGTGTACTCAGCTAGATCAAGCACATCATCACTGAGTTTCTTTCCTGGAAATTGAGGTGGAATGGATGAACAAAGAGGAAAGGAAAGCCTACCGCTAAACTGTTCTCCCATTAAGCACACGACAACTCCACAATTTTGGCCTACGTAAGTTACAGTTTATGTCTGGAGTTTAAACAGCAGCAATAGACCCCAAAGAGGTGGAAGAAAAAAGAGCATCCACAAGAATCTTGCCAGCTGTGTGTGTGATACCTTAGTGTTATTGAGTCTTCATAACTTAAAATAGAAAAACCTTCCTTGACTGTAATGACAGAACTGATCACATATGGAATCTTAAATGCCCAGCCTATCCTCTTCTTTAACTTGGTCTCTAATCTGGTTTTAACGAGATTCTCATCAGACCCAATCAATAAGGCCAATGACCAGAAATTGTGAGAGTTGCAGTCTAAAATATCTGGAGGGCATGAGGTAGGAGAAAGCTGCTTTACTGTGGCAGTTGGATGCTTCTGTATACATTTTGCTCTTTGAACTGCTTTGGGTTATATTTTCCACTAAGAAACATGAAGACATCTTATGCCAAATCATCTTTTACCAAATCAGATCAATGGTCCACCAAGGCCAGCACCTTCCACTCGTCTTGAGAGCAGGTATCCAAGATCCGAGTTAGAGGTTATCCCCAGCCTAAGTCTGACAATCAGAATTAATATCCATCATCGCTATTCAAGGACTGCAGGTTCTTTGCACCTTTGCTGAAGGAAATTTGTGTGCACCAAAGGATTGTATGTGTTCCTCCCCTGGCTAGTGCTGGATGTACATTGCTGTTGTTTTTGTTTGCTGGGGGGGGGGGGGGTAGAGTCTCCATCTCCCTGCTTCCTAGTGGTTTTGCTAGAGGTCATATGATACCACCATATCTCTGAGTCACAAAACACCATTTTCCAACCTAGGATTTTGTCTGGTTGTGACTCTACATGGCTTGAAACCCGTAGTCATTCATGTGGACCTCTATGCCTCCCCCATCCCCAACTTTTTTACCATCTAATCTGATGAAGAATTCTATAGAGCACAAAAGTTTACATAGCTTGGCAGTTATAGTTGATCCTAATTAAGTCATTATCTACCTCTTGGTTTGGAGCTTGGAATTGTATTTTATTTTAACGCCTGTGGACTGTATCATCTCTTTTTTGGATGCTTATAGCCCTGTCATCAAAGACATTTTTCAATGAAATATGCTCAGGACTGAAGACAGACATTCTAGAATGCATTGAATTGTGTCCTGTATCCTGGTCAACGTTCCCTCTAAGCTTTGTGCTGCAGCCAGTGTTGCCACCCATTTGGTTCTGGTCATGGCCGAAACACCATGTGTGTGGGGTGGGGCTCCTACCCAGTGCTGGAGGAAAATTAGAGGGAACGTTGATCCTGGTCCGGTGAATTATGCCTGAAAATGTGTACTTGACACAGTTTTTAAATTGCTGTTCAAGATGGAATTTAGATAGATTGGAACAACTGTTCATAGGTCTTCTTCCATTCACCCCTATTCTTGAGCCAGGGGAGACTAATAGGGAGATATATAGGCAGAGGAGCTAATAAAAGTCTGGAAGTACAAGGGTGCATTACCAAACATTTTAAATTTCTAGCATTTGTGGTTTTGTTTTGGAGAAATACCTACAACTATTATTGATAATCTTAACCACCAAAAACACTATCTAAACTAAAACATTTAGATGTTAATTCTGGCTAAGCTATACAATTTTTTCCTAGCTTTTCTTTAACTTAAAATGTTTTAGAAATAAAACACACATTTTCAACCTGCAGAACCAGAAGATAACAAAGGGAACAGCCTATGCTTTCATTTGGCAAGCTAAAGAAAATAAAATCTGATCACAAACAGCTCTGAGCACAGGGGACATTTCTGAAGGCTGACACCTTTTGGTAAGGCCAAGTGTGGTGCAACTGATACCCAGGATTGAGGTATGTCAGAAGCCTAGTTTATACATGCTACCAAGTCACTTCAGGACTCACATAAGTCCACGTGTTTGGATGACTGGTGCAAACAAATCATCCTTGAATTTAAAAAAGAGCACATTAGGAGGAAGGCTAATCTGAAGTCTTCTCCCAAACATGCTTGTTTTCCAACTTGTTGTATCCATGGACAGAATTCCATCAAGCAACCTTTCTGCTCATAGCCTAAACTGATCTTGTCCAGCAAAAAACTTTACTCACTGCTAATGTGGAAAATGTCCTGGGATTTATTTTGTCTAAAGTTCTCTCTGTGTGCGATTTCACTGTTAGCTGCCCTGAGTGCTACATTTTTAGGAAGAAATCATAGCATGCAGTGTGATGCAATATTTAGAGTTTGGGACTGAAATTTTGGAGATGCAAGTTATAGTCACCAAGGCATTACACTCTTGGACCTGTCACACCTCTCAAACTGACCCACCTCACAAGCTTTTGGAAGGATCAAGCTGGGAGGAAAAGAACCATATATCCTTCAGGGAGCTTACTGGAGCAAAGGTACACTATAAAAGTAACAAATAAATTAAGTAACTCCACTGAGCCTTTAACTATGAAAACCTTCTGACGTGATGCTCTCAAGCACACTGCTTAGAGATTATGGGAACTGTAGTCCAACACTTCTGGAGCATACTGCATTGAGGAAAGATATAGACAGCACTTGTACTGATATAACTGGGCAGGATCTGAAGCAGAAGTGATACACCCCTTCTTAAAGAATTCAATTTTCAGTAGCCTGTTTCCTTAAGCACAACCTGAAAGCCATTTCGGTTTTTCCAAGTCACGCTCTTGTAATGTTCTTAAGAGCAAGATACACACACATTTACTTTGTCTAGAATCCTATTATATACTTATGCTGACATGAATCCAGCAGCAAAGTGCCACCAGTTAAGAAGTGAAGCTTACTTCTCTTTTGTGTGCTGTCACATGACTAGCAGGTGACAAGAAAAATAAGCACCAACTTCTTAACTAGTGGCAATTCACTGCTGAAATTTACAAAAGTGTCGTACTCGTGGATGAAAATAATATAGTTCTGGATTAGAAGAACGCAAAATATCGAGAAATGCTTACTTATTATATAAAGAACAGGGGTATTGTCTGATTCAAAAGCCCCTGCCACAACTGCAAATGCTATGAGTGTCATCTACTATTCATGGAAACTTATTCACCTTTATTCTTACTTCATATGATCCAGAGAGGAGCATGCCACCAATTACAGGTTAAGCATTAGGACTGGTTATGTCCAAGCACAGGTCTGACAACTGACCCCTAGGTAAAGGTTCCCATTTAGTCCAGTCGTGTCCGACTCAAGGGCGCGGTGCTCATCCCCGTTTCCAAGCCGTAGAGCCAGCGTTTTGTCCGAAGACAGTTTCCATGGTCACGTGGCCAGCGCGACTAGACACGGAACGCCATTACCTTCCCACCGAGGTGGTACCTATTTATCTACTTGCATTTGCATGCTTTCGAACTGCTAGGTTGGCAGGAGCTGGGACAAGCAACGGGAGCTCACTCCGTCGCGTGGATTCGATCTTACAACTGCTGGTCTTCTGACCTTGTAGCACAGAGGTTTCTGCAGTTTAACCCGCAGCGCCACCACGTCCCTATCAACTGACCCCTAGCCAACACAAAATCAAATTAATTTGATTTAACAAAAAGAGCTTCAGGACAATAGTCCTAAAAATTGTATATCGACTGCAGCTGCTTTGGCTCTTTTTCCAAAGTGTCATTCTAGTGCCACACTTTCATGTCATAATTCTGCAGATATGTTATGCATTTTTCAAATCATCATATTTAGCACCCAGCATCTTCAAGCAAATCAATCCCAAAACATACTTGATAAAATATGGTTCCTCAAGAGCACACACCTTTTTGAAATGGAAAATCCTATCTATATGAAATTGTCTCTCCCACTTCCACCAAAAACACGCCTTTAACTTCAAAAAGTTACTTTTTATTACAAGTCCCAAACAGGGTGGATTTGATTTAAATCAAATTTATTTAAATCATGACTTAATTTGATTTTTTTAAAAAAAGCATTGATTTTTATCCACCCTGTCCCCTAGCCTACTGATTTGCTTTATTAATAATTTTTGGAGATTGGAAAGGTGGTGGTGGAGAGACGTTACAACTTCCTCAGTCTCCCAGCCTGTGTGACCAATGTGATGCTTGCTTAGTAGCTTAATTTTTCAACTATTCATCATGTTGGCTGGGACATTCAGGAGCTGTAGCCCAAAAGTAACTTCCAAACTCTGTAGCCAGTTCTGAGAGAGAAAAGCACTGACAGCAAAAGGCTTTCCTCAAAGAGAGCTGCCAGCAAAATCCTGTTAGCACTATCTCAACATTCAATTCTGGTCGGCAAAATGGGCATGTTTTAAAGAAGGACAGGACTAGTACAAGGACTGACAGTTGCTGTTTTTTGTTTTAGTATTTGCCCCATTTAGTTTGAAGGGTGTGTGTGTGTGTGTGTTTGGTCTTTTAAAACCTGATTGTGTGTTCTGTGCCATCAAGTCAGAACCAACTTAATAGGGCTTCCAAGGCAAGTGAGATATTTTAAGGAGTGGTTTTACCAGTTCCACTCCCCTAGTGAGTTTCCATGGCCAAGCAGGGATTCGAACCCTGTTCTCATCATTACACACCCCAAATCCTCAGGACGGGGTTAGGTTAGAAGCTGAAGACTGCAATCTGCTCAATCGTTTACAAGAAAAGCCTCACTGAAGACAGTGGCGGGCCTCAACCACGCTTAAAACCAGTCTATACAGCTACAGTATTATGCAAAACGAAAATGAAGATATTTTGATCTTTACATAAGACCAAGCCCGGTTAAACCGCAGAAGCCTCTGTGCTGCAAGGTCAGAAGACCAGCCGTCGTAAGATCGAATCCACGCGACGGAGTGAGCTCCCATCGCTTGTCCCAGCTCTTGACAACCTAGCCGTTCGAAAGCATGTAAAAATGCGAGTAGATAAATAGGTACCACCTCGGTGGGAAGGTAACGGCGTTCCGTGTCTAGTCGCGCTGGCCACATGACCACGGAAACTGTCTACGGACAGAACGCTGGCTCTACGGCTCGGAGACGGGGATGAACACCGCGCCCTCAAGTCGGGCACGACTGGACTAAATGTCAAGGGGAACCTTTACCTTTACAGACCAAGCCCAGAGAATGCAATGGGAGTATCTGTAGAAATCACATTAGTAAAGGAGCAGCAGAGTGAGATTTAATCTCCACCCAGTCATTAAACTCACTGGGCGATTCTGGAGGCCACCATCTCTGCCCACCCGCCCGCCCCACTGTACAGGGTCGTTGTGAGGAAAACACCACAAAGGCGGTCTCTAGAACCCCGAAACTCACGAGGTACATGAACACGCATCACCTATATAAGCCCCAACACACACACACACACACACACCGAACATGGGTTTTGTAGCACCTTTGAGACTTAACCCAATTATTTCTGTGTGAGCTTAGATACCACCTCCTCCTCCAGACGCCAGATGAGCTGAGCTCGTTTCTCCCTTCCTTTACTATTTCCACTTTCAGTATTGTTCAATATTGCCAGCTGCCTTGGGTCCTCTCTGGAGGAGAAAGGCAGGGCAGAAATGTTTTTGCAAATAAACAGTCAATACATGTCCTTGTTCAGAGACAGTAATCTATGGATTACATCCACGAACACCCACAGTGAAATCAATGTCACATCTCAAAGGTGCCACCGTCCTTTGCTTTTTATTTATGTATTTATTTTCTGTTGATGAGGAAACAGGCTAGCACGGCTTCCGCTCTGAAAAATTATATACAAGAGGGGGGCGTTAATAAATCAGGTTTTTTTTTAACTCTAACGGGTCATTTTGAACGGGAAGGGGACCGAAAGAAGCCGTTAGGCGGAGTTAACCGTTTTTCTAAAAAACCGGCTTCCACTAAAGGTGACGTCACTCCAACGGTCCCTTTTCGAGCGGGGGGGGGAGTAGAATTCTAATGCCCCTCACCTGGCATAGCGGCGGTCTCGCGCCCCTGCTGCTGCGCCCGCTTCTTGCGCTTGGCCTCTTGCTCGAGCCGGACGAGGGAGGAGCACGAACGGGCGCTGCTAGCATGTGACGTCGGGAGCTCTAGCTCCTCCTCCTCCTCCTCCTCTTCCTCCTCCTCCATGGAGTCTCTCTAGCCGGCCTTCTCCCCTCTCTTCTGCCCCGCCGCTCGCCCCCTCCCTTCGCGCATGCGTGTTCCTAGATACGCGCGGGGCGGCAGAGGGCTGTAAGAGAGGGGAGAAGCCACGCCTCCGCGCGGGAATCGTCACACACAAACTCCTCCCACCCGCCGGCTGAGGCTCGTGACAGAGGCGCTTCTGAGGGCTCCTTGTTTATCTCCTAGGAAACTCCCCGAGTAGGCGGGGCTTGGCCTGAGGACTCGCGCCCCGCCCACTGTTTGTCATCATCGAGCCAAGGGGATCCGCCTCCCGTCATCTAAGAGGCGGGGCGGAGGGTGTGGTTGCGATTTGTGTATGTGGGTGCGGGTTATGGTTGGGTGGTCTTTAGGATGCCCACATGTCCTTGTTCAGAGACATAATCTTTCAGAACTTCAGCGAGGAGGCTTCTACTACATTTCCCGGGATCCACGCATTAGAAAAAGTACCTCTGAGCAAGTGCAGAGGGTTTGAAAAAGTTAGTATCTGTGCATGTGCAGAGTTTTACCAAGCCCGAGTATCATCATCACTGTCGTGGTTCTTTATAAGGATACAGAACGGAGCATGACCTACTTCTTTTGCACAAATTTAACTTCCCTTCAGACAGGCACTGCTCCTTGCCACATGCAGAGTTTAAGAAACCCAAAGGACATAATGCCTCTGAGCATATACAGAATGTTTTTTGAAACACAGAAGACCTGAAGCCTGTGACTATGTACAGCGTTCTCCTCGTTCCTTAAACAAACTAGACGTTTATTAAGAGGAACACCACTCAAGTCTAACCAATGAATTACCTCCTAAGATTAAAAGACAGAGGGAGGGAGACAAAAGTGTCATTTTAAAAAGTAAATTGTTGCATTTGAATATCTTGAACTGAGCACTAAAAATACTGCACATATGCTAGCAATCACATAAACTGGATTCACATAATCTTGCAGTCTTGGAAAACAACAGAATGAAGGCATTCTAGTTGATTGACAATCTTGATTATTCATCTGATTTTTTAGATATGATGAATTCAGTGCAAGGACATAGTACATTTTACTGGGAAAAAAATCAGTTGATTACACATCTAATCTTTCACATACCCACAAATGCACATTGCTTCATCTTGCACCATTTTTTAAAGTCAATAACAGACCACGGTTCTGAGACGCAGAGAGCTGTTGGTTGTCAAAATTGTAACAAAGTCTAACAAACCTTCTCCCCTCCTGCCAGCCACTGATCTTTCTCTTGGAGGGAAGGGCTCGAGAAACATCATTCCCCCCAAAATGAAAAGCTGGTACAATTCTCAACATTCTCCTCTAACTTTTGCACATTCTCTATAGATTGCAATGATTATTAAAGCATTTATGTCCTAGGAAGCTTGGATTCACCTGCACACCATAATTCCTCCAATACAGTATTTTAATAGTTGTCTTTGGCTTTATCCACATATGATAGGATCATCAGCCAGAGTTAGTGGGTGCTTGGATGAAATGAGAGGGGACATCCATATCAGAGAGAGCTCAGTTATTTAGGTATCTGACTATGGAGCCACAGGTTGAGAGTTCGATTCCTCACTGTGCCGCTTTGACAAAGGCTGGACTTGATGACCCATAGGGTCCCTTCCAGTTCTGCAGTTCTAAGATGAGGGCGAGGATGATGAGTGTGAGCAATCTTCTGTTGCTAAAATTTCAGCTGGAAGGTACTGCTGATTCTGACGCCACAAGAAACCCAGTAATCAGATGTAGCTGTTGGTATCATCAGACAGATCCTACACCAACTACTGAGCATCCCGTTACCATCAAATTCCTTGAATCCCTTGTCCACAGTCAGACAAAGAAAGTGTTCTTCTTTTCTGCATTATGCTCACAACATCCCTTTGAGGAAGGTCAGTCTGAAGGAGGGTGACTGGACCAAACTGTCTCAGTGCATTTCATGGCCCAGTGGGAAGTAGACGCCAAGCCCATGAGCACTACCTTCTAAAGAAAAGAACAGCTCTATCTCATTCACAAGGTGGTGATGGTAGTGCTGCTGCTTCTTTTTATGGATACGTGCTGTGCAAACGTACAGGTAGAGCTTTCTTTATTAGTCTGCCTCCATGAACAGGGCAAAATTAAGGCCTGCTGAGGCCCTAGCCAAAGTCCAGTTTAAGAAGATGCAGGATTACACACAAAAAAGTAACAGATTACTTATTTAGAGGCTCTTCATAACCCAAAGGGCTAAATGTTAGTTTACTTCATTTATGCATAAATCGGACATTCTTGAAACACTGTCTGTATTGCAAATCGGGTAGCCTAGCAGCTAAATGTATGGAGGCTCTGTCCAAAAGAAGCAGCACTAGGCATAGAAATTCGCTTATTATCATGCCAAATTATGTATCTACTCTGAGCATTCTCCAGTCTGATTCACTGAGTATCTCTCATGGAGAGTTCTTTCTCATTTCTTGGTCCTGGACCTGACACTTCCTTCTAGCCAAACGTAGGACCACGAGCAAAGAATTTAGAAAAGTAAAAAGAAGTTTTGCTAACGCTGCTATAGAGCATTGAATTCCACCGTTTGTGCACTATGCCCGAGGTGAAGAAATCTTTGGGAAAGGAGAAGCAGTTTTAGTGAGCAGTCTAGAAGCCTCTGGTTGTACGGGAGATTGTGCGCAACCTGTCCTTTGTGAGCTCCATGTGGTTTAATGGTGCTTCCCCTTGCAATGAGCAGAGAGGATGCCAGGTCCTTGCTGGAGTGTTCACAGGCGCATCGGATTGTCCCTTGAGCACTGTGGTGGTGCCTTCCTTCCTGCTGTAATGAAAACCACAAGACACACAGAGAGAGAGAGAGAGAGGAGGTGCATGATAACTGACAAGAATGCCTGAAACCTTCTTTAGAGGGGAAAGGGAAAGAAGACCAAGAAGAAGACTCTAACAATAATGCACACAGAAGCCCATTTCTCAGACGGTTTTTAAATGCTTCCCCTTTGCCAGAGCTGAGAGCTGCTCCTTTCCTGCATTCCAGCCAGCATGGCTGTTAGAAAAGTCTCTTTCTGACCCACATCCCCCAGATTTCCACAGCCATCATGGCCACAGGAAAGATCACGGTTGGGACTACAAAAACCATAATCCCTCCAGCTAAACTCAACCCCTTTGAGCAACGGCCCAGCAAGGAAGCCGCATTGAAATAATGCGCCGAGTTGAGTTTCAGGCAGGGTGTTAGCCAGAGGAAGGGGGATAAAAAGGAAGGAAGGGAAAACCAACCTCGTGCAATGTCTAGCAGAGTGCCTCCATCCCCAGAAGAAGAAAGTATGACCTAGGAAGAAGGGTTAAAAGTGAAAGTCATCTTGGCACGTGTCCCTTTCTCGTGCCCTGTTGGCGAAGCCGAGCGCTCAGCACTCTTGTTGGTACTCGGCTGTGCCGAGACCTGCATCTGTGGCTTGAGGGGTCCACAGGGATCTGCCCAGCCTCCTGGGCAGCTGCTTTGAGCATGCTCCGGTCTCTGAGACCAGGAGGGTCCTGCTATTAGTAGCTATGCCAAGAGCAAGTGAATTCCCCTTTCTTAGTCAGGCCACTTCTGTTCTTCTTACTCACCCCGGTGGGGACAGCCCCTGTTCTCCGTGTGCTAGTTGAGCACTTCTAAAACACATCAGATTGACATTTGCAGAAGGGACCAAAAAAGAGAAACCATCTGGGATCTCCCTCCCTCTTTCTCAGTCTCTCTTTTTCTCTCTCTCTCTCTCTCTCTTTTTGTACATTCCCCATTTTCTGGAAATAAACCCCAGTCCGGTTTCTCATGAACTGTCTGGGGACTTTCAGCGCTTGTGGACAATGCCATGCACCAATTTGGACAGTGACCTGGGACAAACAGTTCCAGGTTTGAATTCCCAGTGACCCCCTGAAACCAATTTGATGAGTTTGGGCCAGCCTGGCCCACCTCACAGGACTGTTGTTCAAATGCAGTTCGGAGGAAGAGGAAAGCCAGGTGTGCTGCCTTGAGCTTGTTGAAGGAGAGAAGGAATGTGACCGTTAACTAGTAAAAGGTAATAATAAATACATCCTGTCCCTTGTTTCAGGTGGCACAATGTCTCAGGGAGGTCCTGCCAACATGCCTCAGACAGCATCTGTACGTATTTGGGAAAGAAGGTTCCTGTGTAGAAGCCAGTCATGCAGCATAATTCCAGAACTGCGACGGATGAGTCACTGAGGACACAATGCAAAGAGGATAAAACCAACCTCTACCTTTCCTGAAGAACTGCGGAGGAATGAGTTGGCTTTGATTAAGAATCCCACTGGGATTCTTCTTTCCCATCCAGCCCCCTGCCTCACTTGCTGCAGCTGTTTCTGTCAGACGTCACACTAAACCCCGCAGCTATCAAGCAACACAACATGGCCTTACTTCCTGTCTCGTTTTCCAGATAACAACACACACATACAAACCAACAGCACCTGAATTTTATTCTTAGCCGTATACTACATTATTTGGCATCCAGTTCTGGTGGCACAATATCCTGTTCCCATGTAATACGTGAATCACAAGGTAGATTTGCTGTGAGTCAGCAGTGTGTCGCTGCAGCTGAAAAGGCGAATGTAATTCTAGGTTGCCACAGGATGGTTCAGGGATGTTGGCAAGTCTTTGGGTCAGAATCCCAAGTCCAAGTCCGAATCTTTGGTATCATGTCCCAAGTCTGAGTCGAAGTCTTTGGTACCAAGTCCCGAGTCCCAAGCCTCAGGTCCAAGTCCCTATTAAAAACAAGGTTCTGAGTCCCGAGTCAAGTCCAAGTCATTAAAAAACAACAACAACAAATCAAGTCCCCGGTGTGACTTATGGCTGACATGACAGTGAGCCCCTCAGCTTGGTATGGATGCTGTCCAGGTGATGTGAAGTCATGCTTCCATTCTATTTTACTTTGGCCAGACCTCAGCTGGAATATTGTGTCCAGTTCTGGACATCACAGTTCATTATGTTTTTTTTTCTCTTTTTTTATGGCTGCTGCCCTGGACCGTTTCACCAAAAGAATCTAGGCTGCCCTTTCCTTGCCCGTTTTGCCATCAAGCAAAACCTTTTTATTCTGGATAGCTCAGTACTTTAGGTTTATGGCTAGGGAGCCAGAGATCGAGAGTTCAATTCCCCACTGCGCCTCCTCAACAGGGGGCTGGACTTGATGATCCATAGCATCCCTTCCCGCTCTGCAGTTCTAAGATGATGATGATGTGCTTTAAGTGATTAATCCGGGTTACTGCAGAAAAGGATTTTAGCTAGTGGAGGACTGTTTTCAGTGAACACATTATTAGTGTATTCTAAATTGCTTTCCTTTTTTCCTTTTCTTTTAATTCATCAGTTTTGTTTTAACTGTTTTTGTTTTATTGATTTTATTCTCAGTTGCCTTGAGTGCCATTTTAGGAAGACATTGAGAGGGGCTTGCATCTGGTATGTTCAACAGTGGGGCAGATTGCTTGAACTCTTCATTGTTAATAATAATCACGGGCTATCAAGTCAGTTCTGACTTATGGTGACCCTTTGCAGGGTTTTCCAGGTAGAGAGAATGGTTTCCCGTTCCCTTCTTCTAAGGTTGCCCTGGGACTTGTAGGGTTGCCCAAGGCCACACAGGCTGGCTCTACTCGCAGGAGACACTGTGGGGAATCGAACTCCCAGTCTGTAGCTCCACAGCCAAACATGTAAACCACTGATATATCAGCACACAGTGTATTTACCCTAACTGGATCCTCCCAGCCAACCTGTGACGTAAGTTAGGCTCAGCATAAGGGACTGATCCAAGATCTTTTCAGTCTGTGTTTTACTACTACATGAAAAACACTGCATTACATCAATCTTTCGAGATGAAGGAAAACACAGTGGGGCTGTTGCTCCACTGAACAGAACATTTGTTCGTTTGTATGGACACACAAATTCAGTCTTGTGGTAGAGCGAATGCTTGTGGGGTCACAGCGGTGGGATTTTTTTTATTACCAAGAACAGTAATGATTCCTGCCACTTCGGGCTCCTCTCCCTCCAAACTCAGCTGCAATCCTCACTGGAAGATTGGGGTGAAGGACAGGATCTACCCTGTTTCCCCGAAAATAAGACCTAACCTGAAAATAAGCCCTAGTATGATTTTTCAGGATGCTCGTCATATAAGCCCTACCCCAAAAATAAGCCCCAGTTAAGTGAAACCCCACTCTCCACCCTTGTGCAGCTTTGTGCAGCAACCAGAAGAAGAGGACATGACTGTAAAATAAAACATCTCCTGAAAATAAGCCCTAATGTGTTTTTGGAGCAAAAATTAATATAAGACCCTGTCTTATTTTCGGGGAAACACGGTAGCCACCCCTGTTGTAAAGCAATATATTTTGGAGTGATTTGGTCTTGAATGAGTGACCAACACCCACTAGCTTTACAAAAGACCTGTCCACAGTGGAGCAACAACAACAACAACAAAAACTGCTAGAATTGCTTGCTTCTTTTGGATCAACACAGTGGCTGCTTCGTGGGGTTTTCCGCCGGCTACGGGGACAATTGTAATGAATGCACAACTCTCAAAACTTATCACGGCATCGCAGTTTCAAATTGCCAGTTGTCCAGCAGAAAGCTTCTTTAACTGGAAGTTTGATTTTATTCTGGCTATAGCCAGCCCTTTTGCTAAACGCCTTGCCCTCTCCCCAGATTCGATGGGTTACCGTTAATAAACGTCCCTTCTCACCAAAAACCACTTTGAGGCCTGAAAGTTCTGCCTCATTTTGAAATCACTGACAGCAAATATGCGCTTCTGTTCATCTGGGTTTTTTTTTTAATCCCTCATTTGGGACAATAAGTATGCATTCTCCATCTCAGCCTTCATTCCCTGAACAACTCACGGGGTTGCTGCGATGTGACGCTGTTTCCCCAGAGACCGAAGAGGAAAGTGTAGGTGTTCTGTGAGGTATAAGGTTTCTGATTACTCAGATGGGAGAGTCCCTAGAAAAATTTAGGGGCCCCTTTTCGAGAGCCCTGTAAGATGAGTTCATTGCCTCGGGCAATTTCCTCCTCTGTTTTCCAAAGACAGTTTGGCCACAGAAAAACAGTGTAAGTTCTGCTGGGAACCCAAGTCGTTTTTTTTTTTTTTTTTAAAAAGCAAAGCAAAGCAAAAAAGCACTGGTTCCCTCAACCTTCCAATTTTGTTGTGGTTCCACAGGTATCATGGTGTCATTTTGTTGGTTTTCGCAAAGGAAAGCCACACAGCTCAAAGTGTACCCTAAACTTGCAAGGTAGTGAATGGGTGAATCAGCTAGCAAATTTTATTTTTATTTTATTTTTTGTTTTTGTGGTCTAATAAAACTATCTGCTCTTGTTTCTATATGGTATAAGAACTATACAGCTTTGGTGTCCCCCCCCCCCCTTACATTTGCACAGTTAAAACTAGTGCGTCAGCTGCACCAGTTCCTGGAGAGGTCTTTATCAAGCCATAGTGGCACATGCCTTAGTGACATCCTGGCTGGATTACTGTAACATGCTCTGTGTGGGGCTGCCTCTGGAAAGCGTCAGGAAACTTCAGTGGGTCCAAAATGTGGCAAGCAGATTGTTAATTGGGGTTGGTTAAAGGGATCACACAAACCCCTTTTTACAGCAGCTCCACTGGCTGCCAGTCTGTTTCTGGGCACAATTCAAAGTGCTGGTTTTAACGTATAATGCCCTAAATGGCTTGGGTTCAAGCCATTTAAAATACCGCATCTCCCTCTATGTGCCTGCCCGGGCATTAAGATCATCAGGGAGATTTTTTTTCTCTGTGCCAACATCCTCATAGGTGCACTTGGTGGGGACATAGGAGAGGGTCTTCTCTGTGGCTGCTCCCAGACTCTGGAACTCCTTCCCACTGGAGACCAGGCTGGCCCCATCTTTGCTGTCCTTCCGGAAGCAGATGAAAACCTTTCTCTTCAGACAGACTTTCCCTTAGTGACTGGCTCTCTGAGGGGTTTTCAGTGGAGGGTTATGCCTTGTTGCTTTAAATCTGTTTTTGGTGTTGATTTTGTTTACCATTTTTACTGTGGTATTTGTTTGGTTCTTTTAAACTATTTGTGTGCTTATTGTTTTTAGTGTTTAAATATTATGTTTTAATGATGTGAGCCACCTTGGGTCCTTTTAAAGGAGAAAGGAGGGGTAAAAAGATTCAAAATAAATAAATAAAAATAAACATGGAGAAAGTGTCGTGACAGAGGGAACCTAATAGCCTTCAATTTCTGCCTGTCAGACCACTGTGAAGGGCACACAGCACCCCTGTAGCCAGCCTTGTTTATATATTTCTCAGGCTAAATTAACAAACCCTCTACAATGGAGTAAGTCATCTGGAAAATAATCTGACTTCTCCTCCATGGGTAGGGTGGCGGGGAAGAGAGAAGGAGGTGGAGGAGGTGTCAAAAGCAAGAAGCAAGAAGGTGGCAGAGAGAGGAAGACGGAGGGAGAGGAGGGTGGCAAAAACAGAGACGGAAAGTGTGGGAGAAGAGGGTAGCGGACAGAGAAGAGGAAAAAAGGTAGCAGAAAGAGAGAGAGAGAGAGAGAAGAGGGTTTTGAGCCTTACATGCCTGACTCCTAGCATCAGCTCACTCTTGCGGGAATGCAACAGGATGAAGGATCTCACCTTCCCAACGTATAAAATGGGATGATTGTCAGGGTAATGTAGGTAAGATGGAAAAGCACTTCAAAAAAAGAGGGGGGGGAGATCTTTTACGAGGAATCAGGCAGCAGAGAGGAATAATCTTATCTTGAATAATATTATCACCCCAAATGGTTCTTCCACCTTGTGGGTGACTTCGACACAGAGACACAGCCACACGAGCAGACGCCCACGCTGTTTTGTCCACCAGACCTTTTTCCTTTTTTTTTGCCTGGGAAAAGCCCTCAAAAATATTTTGATTCAAGAATTGTGTGTGTGTATGTTTAAAGTATAAAAATAGAAGAAGAGGATTTACATAAAACATTTCCATGAATCATTTCACATCAGCACTTTATGTGGCGGGGGGGGGAGAGAGGGGGGGTTGTTTTGAACATGTAGAAAGTGACACAGACATTGGGAGGGGGAAATTCCTCAGCTCCCCCCTGTCTTTGTCAGAAGACTGATTCAGAAACGCTGTTCATTCCAGACTCACCACAGATGTTTTTAAAGTCTAACAAGAGCAATGACATCTGCACCATGAGCAATTGAATGAATGATTTCTAAAAAGAATAGGAATCCAGATGTGCGTGCACGGGGGCGGGATGTTGTGGGGCTTTAACACTTTGCCTTCACTGTTGTCCCAAGCTGGGTTGTGAGTTCTTGTGCTTGCTGGTCATGCTGGAAGAAAAGCTTTCTTTGATGAAAAACATGCCGTGCTAATAACAGGTGTGGGAGCTCCGTGAATGGATTAGATTCTTGTTGTTACGAGCCATCACACTGCCTTCAAATTATGGTGACCCTACAAATGAGAGATTTCCAAGATGTCCTGTCCTCAAAAGTCCTGTTGTGAACTCAAGTCTGCAGCTTCCTTTATGGACTCAATCCACCGCGTATTTGGTCTTCAGCTTTTCCCAGCATTATTGTCTTTTCTGGAGACTCTTGCCTTCTTGTGATATGCCCAGATTAGGAGAGTCTCAGTTTCAACATTTCTGCCTTCAGACTTGGTTTGCTGTGGAGCCACTGGTTTGTCTTTCTGGAGGCCCAGGGCGTCCACAGAGCTCTCCTCCAGCACCATATTTCAAACAAATCAATGGTTTTCTTGTCAGCTTTCTATACAGCCCAGCTTTCACATTGTACCTAGAGATTAGGAATATAAGAGTGTTGATGATCTTGGCCTTGGTCTCCAGAGACTCATCCTTACACTAGCCTAAAAACCTCTCTATTCTCCCCGGAATCAGGGTAGAATCAGGGTCCTACCTCTTCTATTTACTCTTAAAAATTCAGTGAAAAAGAAAAAGAAAAAAACTATGAGGCTTTTGTACACAATTGAAAGGCAAGGTGAGTGATACCCTAATTAATTATTTAATTGTTTGCTATCAAGTCAATTCTGACTTATGGTGACCCTTTTTCAGGGATTTCCACGTAGGATACTCAGAAGTGCTTTACCCTTTCCTTCCTCTAGGGGCAACCTTGGGACTGTGCAGCTGGCCCAAGTCCACCCAGGCTGGCTCTACTCCTAGGAGGCCGAGTGGGGAATCAAACTCCCAACCTCTGGCTCCATGGCCAGAGATCTGAACCACCGAGCTATCCATTAGGCCACTAAAAATAAATAAATAAGTCACACAGAACCACTAGTGTTTGATCTGCACTGATATTTCTCAACTGGGCACCACAGGGCTATGCATGGTGGGATTCATGGGGCTGCAGATTAACTGAATGGCATTTCAGTTAGTCCAGCCTTGTATTTGTATGGGTATACAGCCCATGGGTTTTGACAAGCTTGCAGTAATCGTTTTTGTGGTTCAAATGGCAGTGTCCCATCCTGGGAGCGGGGTTGGGGGTGGGTGGGGGCAAAAACAAAAAAAGTCAGCAAAGAGAGAGAGAGAGAGAGAGAGAGAGGTGGTCTCAATTGTTCTGATGGGGGAGGGAGGGAGATGATATGGGATCCACCTCTTATGGTCCTGTGCGTCCCATCTCAACCCCAATCTATTTCTCCGAATGGAGAGAGTTTTTTCAGTAGAGCTGCACCTGGTTTGCATTCCTGTGGATGAAAGAGACTGTGGAACATGCAGCCACTTGTCCTGCAGGGCAGATTTTATGGGCATTCTTCTTCTTTAATGATTACTGATACCGCTGTCCAGTGCCGTTTCCCCTCTGGAGTGACAGAAATCCCCGAACTGAGAATGTTTACTTAGGAGGGTTGTTTTACCTAGATCTTCCCGATCACTCCTGGATGAGCTCAGCCTGTTTGCCCTTTCTCTCCCAGTGACTAAAGTATGGAACAGAAGGATATTCTGGCATGCCGGAAATAAGAAGATCCTTGGGCCATCGGAAGTATGAAGTCAACCGGCAGTTTTCAGGGCTGTAGCTCAGCCTCTCCATGTCTGCTATCTTCCAGCACCTCTGACTGACTACAACCCCATAATCCATAGAAAGATGTCTGTGGGCGATGAGAGTTATAGTCCATGTGAGAAGGAGGGTAGCCGGTTGAGGAAGACAGATCTGCATGTTGAGG
Organism: Intellagama lesueurii; assembly: GCA_037013535.1. NCBI lineage: Eukaryota > Metazoa > Chordata > Lepidosauria > Squamata > Agamidae > Intellagama > Intellagama lesueurii. The sequence continues at coordinate 21,308,559 of JBAJHW010000010.1, read as the reverse complement.
GAGGCAGGTTTCCAGTCTGGTAGATCCAGATTTCCTTGTTTTTATATTACAATTGAAACATAGCATTTTGGTGTGCACACATAAGCAAATGAGGAATTTATTCTTTTTGCAGCCCGTCAAGGCAGAAATGAAAGGGGTAAAAGAATAACAGGAAACAGAGGTGTCATTTACACATTTTCACAAGAAGGTGTAATGAAGTCACATATCAAAAATATCAATAAAATTAACAAGTTGGGACAAAGTTACTTTATTATGTTATGTGAAGTTAATTAGGAATGGACTTAAAGTGACTCTAATAGGGCTTTCAAGACAAGTAAGATATTGAAGGAGTGGTTTTACCAGTTCTCCCCCTCAACCAGTTTCCATGAATGAGCAGAGATTTGAATCTAGGTCTCCTTGCTTTTTGGGAGCAAAAAGTGAAATTTCAGGTGCCGTCAGACTTTACTTTTAAAGTGCATTTTAAAACATTTTTGTGGGCCTTTTGGGGAAAAAATTCTCAAGTTTTATGCCATTCTCTTATTAAACCAATAGAGAACAGAGCCAGGCTGCTTTGAGGATTCTGGGAGCTGTCACCAGAAAAATTCATCATCTTCATCATCTTAGAACTGCAGAGCTAGAAGGGACTCTATGGATCATCAAGTCCAGCCCCTGTCAAGGAGGCACAGTGCGGGATTCGAACTCTCAACCTAAGGCTCTAGAACCGTATACCTAAACCACTGAGCTATCCAGCAATCCAAGCTCTGATGCAGAACAACAACAGAAACAGGAATGCCAACAGCAACAAGAAATGTCAACAGAGTGTCCCTTAAATGCCATAACTAGTGACAAGAATAAGTTGCTTTTGAAGAGGGAACTTTGTAAGCTTTTTGGTACACGTTATGCAGTGCATTCATAACACCACAACATGGGAAATGATCTTCGCTATACCTCATATTTGTATTTTTTAAAGATTAAACAAGACTGTAGAAGACAGAATCCTTGGCTGAGAAATAAATCAAACTTTTACAGCTAAGTGTAGTATAAATAACAGATGCCAGAAAGCACCAGGTAGAGAGAAGACACCATCATGCCCTCCCAGGTGAAGGATTGGCTACCTCTTAGCCCAGTCCAAATAAGTTGGCTCTTATCCTGAAATCAGCAAAGAAGAGGTTAAGGTTTGCTCCATCTCTTTTCCTTTGGCTTTTCCCCTCGCCATCCTGTTTCTCCCCACCCAGCGGCTCAGGCATACAGGCACACACGTCCTATCCCAACACACTCATAGTTTGTGACCATGACTCCCTGCCATAAAACTCTTTGGCCCTTCACCCAAACCTGCCGTTACTTGTTGGTCTGCCTCTTGATCTGTTTGGCTGAGGATGGCTGCTGAATAAATAAGACCGCTGTCATCTTCTTCTGGATTTCTCAGTGATCTGGAGCTTCTCTTCAGGTACACACCAGCGGGCCATGCAGCCGATGCGCTTGTGCAGCTTCATCATCCTGTGGTGCCTTTGGGACAGGAGCGCTGCCATCACCAGAAGATATTACATCGGGGCAGTGGAGACGGACTGGAACTATACGCCTGCCAGACAGAAAGGGTAAAGAAATATATTTATTGTTAATGATGCAGGGATGAGGAACCTTTGATCTCCCGTATAATTTGGACTATATCTCCCAGAATCCATTATTATTACTACCCATGCTGGCTGGCCCTTTCTGGGAGCTGAAGTCCAAATCACCTGGAAGACCAAATTCTCTTCATTTTGACTTTTGAAATTCCTCTGGTTTAGCTGGGCTTCGTTTGGTGCCTGTGTGAATAGGAATATTTGCCTGTGGCCATTCTAATTGGGTAATACGGGGAGTTGTTGTCCAAAAAAAGTGTCACTTTTTGCAGCTCTGGTATATACCTAAGGTTACCATGGTTCTCCTAGCACTATTTAACGGCTTGACTAACGAAACCAAATTCAGATAGTGTCCGTTCCTATTATTATTGCATTTTGTGCTGTCAAGTTGGAATGGATTTATAACAATTTTAATAGGGCTCCCAAGGTAAGTGAGATATTCAAGGAATGGTTTTACCAGTTCCACTTTCCCAGGGAGCTTCCATGGCTGAGCGGGGATTTGAACCCCAGTCTCTATCCACTACAACACATTGGGTATCAGTGTTTGTTTCTACAGCCTTACAGGTATATTTGATGGGGGGGCTATCTGTCCTTTCTCATGACCTCTCAGGATCTATCTGTGATCCACTAATTTTGCCCAGGTTTTGACCCTAACCTGATAGACAACTGTTCCTGCATCTACCTATCTTGGCTTCTGCTGGCTCTACCATGTTTCTGAGGGGATGGGGAGACATTTTAAGAATCACAACTGGGAAAACTTAGAGAGGTCAGGTGTCTTGGGCCAGTCACCTTCAGTTGTGGAGGGATCACACACTGTGAAAGAGAGTTGGGGGGGGGGGGGAAGGCAGTATAGACACGTAGGCAGACTGACAAAGGAAGAGTTTATCCTTTTGTGTAAAAAAAGAGACAGATAATTAAAATAAAATTATTGTCATCTACTATGGAATCAGACTCCAGCTCCATCCAAGTAACTTGAAATCTTCCTTCAAGTTCCTGTAGGTGTTACAATTAGCTCCCGGGCAGAGGTGCAACCAAATAATTTTAGACCAAGGTCAGGGAAGATGCAGCCTTCCAGATGTTGTTAGACTTTAATCTGTGTTAGGCCTAAGCCAGTACAGCCAATGGTGAGGGCAGGGCTTGGAAAAATAATCTTTTTGGACAATAATTCACAGAGTCCTCCAGGCACCTGTCGTGTTGCTGTGCTAGCTTGGGGAATTCTGGAAGTTATAGTCTCAAGAGTTCCTGTTTCGAGTCTGGTCTGATCTGCTATGAGGCAGATGTTTCTGTCCCCATTATGTAATATAAATCCAGAGCTTGAAAAAGTAACTCTTCTGAGTTCTTGGTAGGGAAGGAAAGAAGGTATGGTTAAATGCCTCTCTGGCTATAGTATGATATTTATCTCATTCTTTTTATCATTAGAAAAACCCCTTCAGCTAAGTTGAGGTTGACTCAAATTCATCCACTAAGCTTTGCAATTGAGCTGAGATTTGAACCCAAGGCTTCCCACTTCTAAGTGCAACTCAGTCATGATCACACCGCATGGGCTGTCTCAGTAGACTCCTTTCTAGCTCTACGGTTCATTTGGAGAGCACTGCAAGAATATCTCTAGACTTTTTCCAGACTAGACCAGAAATGGTGGCGTGGCTTTCCAGATGTTTTCGGATAGGCAGCTCAGAAGAACAACATTTCCAACTACTACTCAAATGCCAACGTTGTCCTTAATCAGGGTGGCTTGCAGCCCAAACCAGGGAGGGGAATTCCCCTAAATGTGGTCTGTGGCCTTGGCTGTGTTTATTGGACTGCGCAACAACACTTTTTGAAATGAGAGAGCTTTGAGGCTGGAATGGAATGGAATGAAATGACGCATTGCAACAGGGACAATACTTGCATGCATAGGCTATTAGACTCCACCTGTGCCATCATCATGATGGTGCTTAGAAGTATAGAGCACTCCAGGAATGTTTGCTATTTTACCCAACTAGGCTTGCCACCATTTAAAAATGGGTCCTCCAGCTTTACACAGAGAATTTAAGTATATCAACCATCCCCCTTCCACTACCTTTTCTCCCAGCCTCCTTCTCTCCCTATCTATTTTTCTCCATGGATGCTGTTCTTGGACTCAGGAGCGGAGCCAGTTTTTAAAAAAATTGTGGCAACCCTCCAGCAATCTTTCTAAATCTGCTAAGATAATTAAGGTAGCTCTTCTAGGACATAGTGTCTCTACCTACAATATTGGTTGCCTCTAAGGGAAGAGAGAGGGAGAGACTAAGAGCAGGTGGAAGGGATGTGTGTGTCAGAATTAAATGAACCTTCATTATCTAGTCTGGTGGTTCTCAAACTTGGGTCCCCAGATGTTCTTGGACTGCAACTCCCAGAAATCCTGGCCAGCTTTGCAGTTTTCATGGTCTTTGACTCTGCTGGTAGAATAAACAAACACATACAAACATGATTTAAATTGTGTAATACATAAGTCTGTCTAAAGCAATTTTGTTTATTTATTTATGTCCCCTACCTTCAACTTAAGCCCCTTTCAGAAGGCACCTAAGGAGCGAGAAAGTAAAACAAAAGAGTCCCTTCCCCAAGTAACAGAGCAAACAAATCATAGTCCCTTAATCTTTATGTGTTTCTTTCAATCAACTATCTTTGCATAAATGTACATACGCATAAAGCAGCTGTGGATTTCTAGTTATTCAGATTTGGATACTTTTATTCAGCTATGCCAATGGAGTCTTGAGTCACTGGGAAATATCTCTTCCCATCCCTAACCACGGACTATCCTATCGGGAACTGATAAAGCGTTAAGAGTTCTGCCACATCCAGAGGGCCACAAGTTGGTCAGCCCAATCTAACAGATTACTCAGTTTAACGTTCCACACCTAAGGACTTTTATACCCATGGCAGAATATTCCTGTGCTTGGCCCGGAGTTTTTAGTGAGATGGCATATACAGCTGTCCTCGTCGCATGGACTTAGCTCCTGCGTTGACAGAGGTGGGGTGGACGAGTTGGCTTTGGAGACCACCTTCCGCTCTATGTTCCTAGACAAGAGTGCGGTGCCTTTCTTATGGCAGTGGGAGAAATGTGCCACTCTGCCCTCAAGCTTGGAGGTCACCGTTTCTGCTTCCTAAACCAGGAGGGCCAGACTGTGACTGGAAACATGAATACAATGGCAGGATCTGTTTTCTTTGGCTTCTCGCTATAGATTCTTACAGACTAAGTGACTCCAAATATTCCACACATCACCGGTTATCGCTCTTTCTTTGCCTGGGTTTTTTGGGTGAGGATTTTTCACTCGGATCTCTTAAAGGCAAAGAAACTTTCCCCAAAGGTTTTGGGTTCTTTCTGGCTCAGCCTCATTGTCCTCTGTCCTTTGATTCTGTCCTTAAAAAAGACCTTCCTCTCTTTGCTGTGTGGGAAGGAAGATGGGTGACTTGAAGTGTGTCTGCTTAATATTTCTTTATTCATTTCTTTTCTATGATTTTTTAAAATAGTAATGTTTGTATCCTGCTTTTCCTCCAGTGAGTTCAAAGCAGGCAGACAGTTCTGCTCCATATTATCTTCACAAGAACCCTGCGAAGTAGATCAGGCTCAGATGGCCTGACTGACTCAAAGTCACCCCATAACTTTTATGACTGAAGGGGGACTTAAACCTTGCTTTTCCAGTTCCAAGTCCAATACACTAAAAACACCATGTTGTCCAGTTGATCCCAACTTTAGATGACCCTTTTTGGGGTTTTCCTAGATATTGGCTAGTCAGAAGTGGCTTAGTAGCCTCTTCTTCTGTTGGCATTTGGGGACAGTTCGGGTTGCCCAAAGTTATATAGGTGGCCGTTCTCTTGGGATGCACAGTACGGAACTGAACAGGATTTGTTAAAAAAGAGGATGAGTGGTTTTTGGGCTGCAAAAGTACATACTATGAGATGTAACAAGAGCCCAAGTGGTGGAGGACGGACAAAATGGTTCAGGAAATTGGCCAACACCCCCCCCCCCACACACACACACACCGAATTCCCACCCATACTAGTATAAAGGGCAATATTGCCTGGATAGCAGGGGTGAGGGGAAACCCAGGAACTTCAATAACCAATATTAAATTTGATCCGTCAATGTTTTTGTCACAGCAATTTGTCTCACATCCTTTATAACAAAGAATGTATCGCTTGACGCTTTGTGGTTTTCCAAGTCAGACCATTTCCCCCCCACTCTCATACACATTCTAATCATGATTTATTCCTCAGGTTCCTGTACTTAAAAAAACAGGATTTCTCCTATACTCAAGTAGGCACTACTCCATCCATGACACCAGTTCCTGGTTTTGCCCCGTGTGAAATGAGATACGGCATCCATAGTTCTACTTGCTAGTTTTTTCTCCTCTTGTTTTGAAATGCCGGATTTCCTTGGCTGGGTCTTGAGTCATCCTCAAAAAGAAAAGAAAAGAAAGGAAAAGAAAAGAAAATGGGGAAAAACATGACGGGAGACTTGCCTATGTTCATTCCTGGCAGATCATTCCTGAAAGATCTCTTCGATGCCTCTCCTGATAAGGCATAATGTAGTTTGCAAAGATCTGAGTTGCTTCATTTAAAAAAAAAAATTTCCCCATTTCCTAGGGAGTCCTCCTCTACTACAAACACTCTGTACAAGAAGGCCATATATTTGGAATACACAGACTCTACCTTTACACAAACAAAACCCAAGGATGCTTGGATGGGTAAGCTGGATAATTTTTTCTTTTCTTTTTTTCTTTTCTTTTTTTTCCTGTCATATGTGTTCCATCAGATGACCTTAAGCTGGTGTGCCAATTGTGACTTTTTTTCTGGATAAAAATAGCCTAGCCACAGTTACCCCCGAAAAGTCAACCTCTTTAGACTATTGTAATATGCTGTACATGGGGCAGACTTCGTAGACTATTTGCAAACATCACTGAGTAAAAAAGGCAGCTGCACCGTTATTGATTTGTGATTGGAAGTACGGACCATATCCAGTAGTGGGGTTGGAGCCAAGGCCCACTGGATCAAAGTCCTGGGACTTTCTGAGTGGGAGGGGCTATGATATCATCCACTATCTCCTCTCAGCCCTCCCTGTTCCCTCTGAACTTGGCTGCAATTCCTAAATTATATATATATTTTAAAAGCTATCCCTGTTGAAGTGCAAAACATGTGAAAGTGATTGGTCTTGAATAGGCAATTAAGAGACATTAACTTTAAAAAAGATCTGGTTTTCATTTGTTGAGATGGACCATTCCAGCATCCTGCCTTTCTGGACTCTCCTTATAGGGAAGTGAGACCTGACAACCCTAGTGTGACATCATCTTTACTTCAAAATGTGAAGACTTGTTTTGTGTCTCTTTTCCATGACTTCTCTCCTTTCTTCTCTCCATTAGGTCTTTATTTTTAAAAAAAATTTACATACAAGAACTTAATTCCAGATGTCAGTTTATTGTTAATGGCGACATTCCAGATTTCATTGTACCATCCGTAGGGTTGAAAAATCCGATTCTTCTTCCAATTTTCTACCAGGAGTAATCGAGCAGCTGTTATCATATCTATCATCATTTCTTTTTTTGAGTTATTTATGTCATGGTTATCTATTAACAATAATAATGCTATTCTTGATGATGCTTCACTGTTGACCCCATATCCCTTTAATTTCTTTTAGAATTTCCTTCCAAACCCTTGGTATGACTTCACTCTTCTCTCCATTAGGTCTTTTGGGTCCCACCATTCGAGCAGAAGTCTATGATAAAGTGGTTGTCACTTTTAAGAACTTGGCTTCCCAGCCGTTCAGCGTCCAAGCCATAGGGGTGTCCTACTGGAAAGCTTCTGAAGGTGAGTTCAAAATACACAAAATAGAGCTTGAAAATACAACTCCACAGCTGGCTGAGAGTTTCTGGGAGGCGTAGTTCAAGAAAGTGACTTTTCCAAACTCTTTGCATGCTATGCGATGAAGTTGTCTACACTGATCTGCTTTTCTTTGCATCTGTGATTCAGGTACTTAAGTTATCTACATGACAACATACAGCTGAGAAACACAGCCTCTTCAGATTAGTTTTCCCAGAATCCCCCAGGCAGCATGGCCTGAGGGTTTTAGTCTAAAATAGTTCTGCCCCCACCCGCAAGAGTTGTGTAGTTTCACACAGTCTGCCAGCACTCCCTGAGCTTGCCTTTTGCCCACAGGTTAACATTTTGCTGTCTGGGGTAATGTAATAAATTCTGCACCTTTCAGCAATCTAGGAATAAACTGTTGCAGAGTGTTGAGTTTTCGGTCAAATTTCTTTTTGCTATGCAGTAGAAGTACAGAGATCCACAGAGGAGAATAGCTACAAGTAGCCCAGGGTCTACCCTTTTCTCATTAACCGGTATTTACAGTTTCAGTAACTCACTCTGAAATGTGTGTAGGACAAAAAATGAATATGTTTCATTACTTACAGTTGCTAACAGATCAACAGCAAACAAATAACTGCTACCAACCCAAGAAAGAGAGACAGAAAAGGCACTCAGCAGAGAGCCAGGGCTCTCTTTGATTTCATAGGCTGGAAGGAACTATTCGTTAGTGCTGGTTAGACAGACAATCAATCCCAACCCATAAAAGTCCCTCCCAGTTACACAAACCACAGACAACAGGCAAGATGACAAACAAGGCTCCAACATAGATTGGCAGCTGAATTTTACTTCATTACCAGTGACATGACGGTCTTCCTCTCTCCGCAGCAGCGAGCAACATCCTCCTTTTTCCCACATTTGTTTTTAAATTGTTCTAAAAGTAGTCAAATTCAATGATTATTTTAATATGCTTGTGTTTTCATATTATAACTTATATAAAGTTATAAAGGTACAGGGTCTACTTATCTGATTTCAGGAGCTGGCTATGACGACGAGACCAGCTGGCCAGAGAAACGAGACGATGCTGTGGCGCCGGGCCAGACCCAGACGTATGTGTGGGAGATAGCACCAGAACAAGGGCCCACCGGCTCTGACTCACAGTGTTTGACCTATGCTTATTCGTCCCACGTAGATAGCATCAAGGACACCAACTCCGGCTTGATTGGAGCACTGCTCATCTGCAAGCCAGGTGAGGGGAGGAAATGGGAAGAGCCTTCTGATAGCAGTATAAATGAATTTAATGTTATGTGGTACCAAGTCATCTCTGACCTATGGGGACCCTGTGAATGAGAGATCTCCAGTATATCCTGTCCTCAGCAGCCCTGCTCAACTTTTGTAAATTCAAAACTGTGGTTCTTTTAGGGAGTCAATCCATCTCTATTTGGTCTTCCTCTTTTCCTGCTTCCTTCAATCTTCCCCAGCATTATAATCTTTCCCAGAGAATCCTGCCTTCTCATCATGTGCCCAAAAGACAGCCTCAATTTCATCAGTTTGGCCTCCAGAGATAGTTCAGGCTTGATTTGATCTAGGACCTGTTTGTTTGTCTTTCTGGCAGTCCAGGACATCTGCAAAGTTCTCCTCCAGCACCATATTTCAATCTAATCAAAAATTTTAAGCTAAATAACTGAATTGTGACCAGATGATTTGAAAAATCTGGTTCTTCCTTACCAGAGATAAGAAATTTTGCTTTTTGGGGTGACTATTTTTATGTGCCATCAAGTCACATCCAACGTACAATAATCCTAATAGGTTTTCAGGCTATCTGAGATATTTAAGAAGTGGCTCTCTCACGGTCACATTCCAGGGAGCTTCCGTAGCCAATCAGCCACATCTCCTGAGTTCTAGTCTGTCACTTTATCCCACGCCTCACACTGGCCCTTTTTCACCAGTACCAGAACTGACAGGTATCCACAGAAATAACCAAAGCAAGGAGGAAAAACCTCAGAATGCCAATAGTTAACTTTCTTCCTTTTTAATTGTTTCCTGGAGAGCATGATGTGTTTTCAGCCTTGTGTTACTTCAGGATGTACAATGAAATATTAAAATACATTTCAACATGTAATTAAAATTTTATAATCTCATTAAATTATCAGCATACTATGCACCACTATAATTAAAAATGTGAAAATGTTTCATAAATAAAACCATATTAAGTATATCAGTATATTATGTATCACTTAATTTAAAAAAATTGAAAATGTTTCATAGACAAATACAATCCCACCAAAATCAAGAACTGAGGAATCAGAGTTGAAAGCTACACTCTTAAACAGCACGAAGAACAGATGTTGTTCCTATCATCATAATAAAGAGCTTTAGGGAGTTCCTGTGAAGAAAAATCCCCATGCTAAATTTGCTATAAAGCCAAGAACCAGATGCAGGAAGTTTCTCCAAATTAAATCCTGTATTGAATTTCTACAATTCTTAATTAAAGCCTTGTATTTCCTTTCCATGGGGTCACGAAGAGTCGGACACAACTTAACGACTAAACAATAACAACAACAAAATTTCCTTTCCAGCTCAAACCATCCATCAGGAGCATTTTCTGTTCCCTATCTGTATGTCTTGACTAGAAAATTTCATAGCTGCAATACATCACTTGGCAAACCAGAGTTTAGTATGAACAGGGATGTCATAAGTAATTGGATTTTTATATATTAAGGAATTCTGCAAGTACTCTATCAAATCTTGATATATATTTAACACTGGAGTCTGCTGTTATAATAGAGAAACTAAAATAGAAATTGCACTCTGAATAGAGAATGGTGATGTAGAGGGTTAAGTTAGGATTTCCATGGATTTCCAAGCCATTCAACAGTTTAACATTGTATCTATATTTGCATTGATCATAGTTTGTGTTAACCAGGGTTTGTTGTTTATGCCACAGACTGCATGGTAGCTCAACACAAGTCAAATCCTAGGGTTTTTTGCTATGTAATGAGACCCTAAGTTTCATCTTTTCTCTTTTTGTTTTATTTCTGTCCCACCCCTTTGTCAGTTCCTGTTTCTGGGTGGGCAGTGGTGGAATGAAGCCAGCGAGAAGTGATAGCTGCTGGCTGAGATATTAGACAACAAACTATAGATTCAATAAACCAGAATTTGAAACCCAACAAGTGTTTGTGAGTGCCTCTTGTATCCACATTGGCACTTTCATAAGCTTGGGTGTGTGAGGAGGACAATGAACCTGAACAGAAGATCATGACACTCTCCATGGTCCTGATGGCTCTCCATGTGAATGGGGACCCTGAGAAATCAGTTTTCTATGGCAATGGAGGCTGACTGTATAGCTCAGTGAGTTAGGTACAGTATCTGACTGCGGAGCCATAGGTTGGGAGTTTGATTCTTCACTGTGCATCTCAGAAGAGCCAGCCTGTGTAGCCTTGGGCAAGCTGTGCAGTCCCAGGGGCACCCACAGAGGAAGGGAAGGGTAAACCACGTCTGTGTATTCTCTACCTGGAAAGCCCTGAAAAGAGTTGCCACAAGTCAGAATTGCTTTGATGGCACACAATTATTATTTTATTATGTCGATGGAAACTCTGGAAGATCAGGGCTCCAATTCATGTGGAGAATCCCCACACAATGCAGAAGCTCCTGTTCAGACTCATCCACATGTTCAGGGTGATGGATCTGGAGACAAAGGCTAGAGTGCTCTCCTTGAATATCTTGTGAGTATTCCTTAATATGAATGTTTACATAGCACTAATGTCAGTCTTCTTTTTCCTTTTGGTGAGTTGTATATAGGTGTGTGCATGGGTACATGCAAAATACAAGGTCACTTGGAAAGTATTGGAATTCTTTCAGTGATTCTGGGTTTCTTATAGGGACGCTGATGAACGCAGGAACGAGGAGCACATTGCAGGAAGTTGTGATGCTGTTTGCAGTGTTTGATGAAAGTAAGAATGGGGTGGATGGGTGGGTAGACGAGAGGGGTGTTTTGCATACTTTTATCTGTGCTTTCACAGCTTTAAAGTGCAAGACCATCCCTAGCTTGCAACAGTTTGCAAAGATTCTTCTTCAAATATCTCATAACAGGCAAAAGCTGGTACTCTGAAGACAACACCTTAGAAAATGGCCTCTCCATGGGGAACAGGGCTCAGCAGCTACATACTGTCAATGGCTTTATGCATTCCTCCCTCCCTGGTAAGTGGCATGACTTACCTCACCTTAGTGAAAATGGGGGTGATGGACAGAGTTGATAGACATAAATGGAGGGGAGAGTAAGCCTAGAGGGGCTGATTCGCAGTGGGTGGGTCGGGTTGGTTTCGTGTCTTGGTAGGAGCACCTTTGAAAGCAGAGGAACATTGTGGAAGAAGGATGACAAGCTTCTGTATTATTAAAAGCCATTCTGTTCCGCATGAGAGAGTCCAGGAAGTGCCTCTTGTTGGACTTAGGGTTAGGGTTAGTGGATCTCAATCTTGAGGCCCCAGATATCCTTGAATAAACTCCCAGAAGCCTTCACTACTAGTTGTGATGGCCAGGATTTCTGGGAGTTGTAGTCCAAGAACATCTGAGGACCCAAGACTGGGACTACTGACCTAGAGAATCAACTCTAGTCAAATAAAGCATCTGGTCATCTAAATAAGGTATGTGTTAAACAGGCAGATTATGTGGAAAATCAAACAGAGATTTAGCACATTCCCAACTGTCATATAGAGCCAGAAAATATTGCTGATGTGTTCACATCCTTATGATGCACACCTTATTCTGACATAGCATCCATGAAAAAAAAGGGGAGAATGCAATCAATCTGGAAACAAACTGTGAAAAGATAGAACACTAAATATGATGAGGAAGAAAAGGCCTGGAAAGAATTTCAACAGAATACAACAACTTAAAGCACTACCTGGATTCACCGAGTATTTTCCCAATGTCTTTTCTAAATCTATATGCAGATTTATACTCTTGGACTCTTCCTTCCTCCTCCTCTGTGCAGTCACTTTCTGTTTCTTTCTCCTCCTTACTTAGTGAAACAGCAACCAACAGAGTTGAATGCATACAAACCAGGCCTAGGGATTTCTCTACCTTAGGAATCTTTATCCCCACATATGGATTTATTTTGCCTTAATACCAATTTCCAGAGTGTTTCTTCCAAAGATGTCCAAAGATGTAGACAGCTGTATCAATCCATATTAAAAAATAAGTTCTAAAGCGACAACAGACAGCTCACAACAATATTGCAATTTCAGCAATATTGTTGTGAGCTGTCTCTATTGCATTACAATAGAGACAGCTCACAACAATATTGCTGAAATTGCTGAAACAACATTTATTGCTCATGTGCATGTGGAACAGACGTCACTATTCTGAAAGCTCGTAATTGGTTTCAAAATAGAAAACTTTCATTTCGAAAACCATTCAGGGATAGTGCAGAAGAAAGAGCTCTAAACTTGTTGCAGAAGCTCCTCAAGCCGCCTTCTACATGTCTGCTTCACTGTTATGGGAGAGGTGATGCAAATCTGCCTCTTTTTAGTTAAGAATCAGAACTGAGAAGGAGGAAGGAAGCCTATAATTAGCAATCTCAATGTAGACCTAGACAAGACAAGGGGGAGACCATACCAGCGCTGCTCATTTGCCTGTCTGAGTTAGCAAACCCAATCATGGGTTCAGATAATGTGGTGGTGGTGGACTTTTCGCAGCACTTGCTGGGGAAATTCATTTCCCTCTGTAAAGGTGAAAGCTACAACTTGGCTTGGAAGAAGCAGGGATGTCTGGAGGAGATAGGAGATGACATCATGTCCCTGGATCATCGTGAATCTCTCTGGTTTGATGCCATGTGGGTATTGTTTCCATTACTCTCTAGCCCATCTTCCTCCACTCCCTTGCAGAGCTCACCATTTGCCAGAACAGACCAGTCTACTGGTACGTCATTGGCTTGGGCACCAGACCGGAAGTCCACTCCATTTTCTTTGAGGGCCACACTTTCCTCGTGAGAGACCATCGCCAGGCTACTCTAGACATCTCCCCCACCGTTTTTCTCAGTGCTGAGACAATGCCTCGAGCCAACGGCACATTTCGGATGTTCTGTCAGATCCCTTCCCACCAGCAAGGTAATGACTGAGCATGACTGTGGAAGGAGAGCTGAGGGGTGAATAAGCGTCCTTGACTTGAAACAGAAAGAAGTATGAGTTGGTGTAAGAATAGTCTTGGAATAGCTCCACCACCTCTTCTAGGTGCTCCTCACCATTCTGCCTTTCCTGGGGCTTCGTGTACCACAAATTGCTTCATTTTGAACAGTCTAAGGCAGTGGCCCCCAACCTTGAGTCACCCGGGTCTTCTTGGACTGCAGTTCCCAGAAGCCTTCACCACCAGCTGTGCTGCCCAGGGTTTCTGGGAGTTGCAGTCCAAGAACACCTGGGTGACCCAAGTTTGGGAACCACTGGTCTAGGGCAAGCGGGTAGGGGTGCTCAGGCCCTCAGACCAAATCAAGTCTTCCTAAGGTCTTGGGCCGGGTTTGGGTTCCCTTGGCATCACACCCCCTTCCTTCCTCATGGCACCATCGCTGGTGGCTTTCCAGGCTTTGTACGTTTCTTCTCTCTCCTTTTTTGGAAAGGTCTGAAATAACTCTCCTAAGGCTCCGATGCCGGAAGCAAGACTTTTAAACTAAAATATTTTGGCATTGAGGGCCCTGCTCTTTTTGCCCCCGGCCTCTGCCCACCAAAGGAATGCAACTGACAAGAAGTTGTGTGAAATGCAAATAAACAAACAAACAAACAAATAAATAAATAAGGCCTGTCCTTCGCTTCCAGGTGGCATGGAAACTTTCATTCGCATAGATGTCTGCCCAGAGCCGCCTCAGAAGAAGATGAGGGTAGCCGAAACTACTGAGGATGACGAGGAGTACGATTATTATGAGGAGGCTGACATGGACAGCACGGTGATCGACATGGCTGAATTCGCACCCAGGATTGTTGGCCGTTCCCGCGTTAAACGGTTCCCCGTGACGTGGAAGCATTACATTGCGGCAGTAGAAGTGGATTGGGACTATGCTCCAAACAAGCACGCTAACCTGGAGAGGTAATAGCCTCGGCTGATGGTGCTCTTTCCATCAGATCTGAAGCCTGGCTTTGTGACAGGCCGTAGAAAAGCCTGAGGGCCTGAGGAAAATGCCCTTTATGAGGACAGCAGCAGTGCACAGGAGGAAAAACCTATGTGTTTCTTTTAAAACGAGGTTGTTTCCTTCCTCATTTAGCAAACAGGCTGCTTTAGTTTGGTGACTTCGGAGACAGGATGGTTTTATATAGATGTTTCATGTCTCAGTAGTACCCATAGCACTCAAAGATTTGCATGCCAGAGGGAATAACATGATAAGAGAAGGAAATAAAGTATTTGTCTGAATATGTGACCTGTCTCTGAAGATCAAATCAGACATTAAGGAAAGTACTTGTTTTCCTTCCTGAAACATTGTTTCCTCAGATACAAGTTCCTCAGCAATCTGACTCTCAAATTAAGCCCCTGTTTACTTTCCAGTGAACAATCATAAGCAAAGCATGCTAGAATGCAACATGTGGAAGCATGTGCTGTACCAAACAGATGTCTTTCCTTACTTGTGGGAGCGCGGCTTCAAAATGCTATTGCCATGCGTACCATCCAGTTTGACTTGGCATCTGACACAAAGTAATATAAAAATTGTGTTCTGTCAACTCAGTTCTGATTTATGGTGTTTCCTAGATATTGACTACTCACAGGCCCAGAGTATCCCCAGAAGAAGGGAATGGTGAACCACTTTTGAGTACTCTATATCTAGAGAACCCTTGAAACGGTTGCCATCTGCCAGAAAACTGACTCGACAGGATGTTGGGATTATTATTTTTTTTTCTGGGGCACTTTTGGATCATTGGCCTTGCCCTACAAGATACAGAGGAGAATCAAACTCCTGACCCTTCAGTGCTCTTCCTCACTGAATTGTCCAGCCAGCTTTGACAGAAAATGGTAGCATTCATTGGATGGGAGCCAAAGGCAGGAAAGGTTGTTACGAACAGGACAGAGATAAAATACCAGATTGGACCATATGGTCTACATGTGGGATGAGTCCGCACATCTTTTGGCATGTTCACGTAAACACTGTAAGCAGCCTCCTTCTGGGAGTTTCAGAGCCCGAGGAAGATTCTGAGGCGTTTTGGCGGAAAGTGCTCAGACTCCCACTTCAGACGTTCACACTTGGTGTGCAAAAGTCAGAAGCAGAGTTGCCCCAAGAGACTCTGGAGTTAGGCAGAATAATGGCCAGAGTAAGATGGTCTCTCACAACACTCATGGGATCAGCTAATCCAGCAACATTTGCACCCACTTTTGGTCTTTCAGTAATATCACCAATCAGTTTCTTGAACGTGGCCCGCAGCGGATTGGCTCCGTGTATAAGAAAGTAAGATTTATGGAATATGAGGATGGGACATTCAAGAAGAGGAAGGCACCAAACACCGATCACATGGGGATTCTGGGCCCTGTCCTCAAAGGAGAAGTTGGCGATGAGTTTCTGGTAAGAGACGAGAAAGCCTGAGAGAGAGAAACAGACCAGCTCTATGTTGGAAGTGGAGGTGCAGCAACAGAGATCGGAAAGGTAGCCTTCAGAGACTATAATTTCCAGGATCCCACAGCTGACATGACAGTGGACATGCTGGCCATGGGATTTCTGGAAACTGTAGTCCAAAAAGGTTACTTTTCCCATGAGTAAGCTGCCTGAAGAAGTCATGAACTGGAAAAAATAAACAGGTTCCATATGAGATCCAGGCCTGGTTCTGGTGATCACCTAAATTGGCAGTGGTGAGCATGCAGTCCGTCAGAGGGTGCTGGACGACAGGTCTTTGAGATTCTCACTGCTGGCTCTCCTAGGAGATCCCATCCAGCATCATCTAGAAGATCAGGGGTTTCCCAGCTCTGACCTAAACTAGGGTTAAGTAATTGTGACTGAGCTGCATTGAGTTTTAGAGCTGGTGTCCTTTCTTCTCCTTTCCTTCTTCAAGCCAGAGAAAAGTAAGAAGAGAATAAAAACCTCCAATGTTTACTTTCAAACAAGGGTAGGCAACGTGAGTCTTCCAGATGTCTGTGGTCTGTGATGACTGTCAGTTCTAGGCAGCACAGCCAGGCTGAGGAATTATGAGAGTTGCAGACTCAAACCAGGACAACGGTTGCCTGCCCAGGCTTTAGAATAAACTACAGACCTGTGTTATGTATAAACTCAGGAAGCAGATTAGGGAAGTGTAGCATTTGGTGTCTAGAAAAGATGATACCGTAATTGCCATACTTTCCTCTAGCAGAGAATCTTATACAGTATGCTCGTGTGGAAGCCTGCTGAACTAATTTAAGATATTATTAATTGCTTCGTATTAGAAGTTAAACAATAAGTTTTACTACCGTTTAACTGCAAGGGGGAGGTTTGATCCCAGCTTTCATCATTTCTGACTACTAGCTCTGTTGGCTAGGAGTGGTGGGAACGGGTTTCACTCCTGTTTTAAGTAACATACTGTTCTGGATTAAAATATATATATCATTATTTGCTAAAGATTTCATAAAATCTGGTTGGAGGAAACACCAAAAAAGGTACAAGCATCCTGATCCAATGTGAACACTGTCATTTCAGATTGTATTTAAGAATCTGGCCAGCAGGCCCTACAACATTTACCCCTATGGCATCACCAACGTCACTTCGTTTTTCCACTTCAGAAGCACCGAACGTAAGACTGGGCGAGAATAATTTCTCAGGAAATGGCAATGACAGCTTTTGGCTCTGTTTATTTAAATCCTTCTCAACGTGCTGTGCCCCCCCCCCCAAAAAAAAGCAGCAGGAAAAGCTGACTTCTGTGACTCATACAAAAATTATGCGCATTAAAGTAACCGCATATATTTGCTTAATTGCTCTTGATTTATGCTGCTTCTCCTAATCATTTGGGAGAACTTGTCAATACAAGGCCTGGTGCCTCTTAAATACTTTCGCATTCACACTTGTCCCTTTTGAATCTCACTTGAGAGATTTCCTGGCATTTCTCCACAAATGTTCAAGTCTAATGTTTGAGCCTTAAGGACTAGAAACATGTGTTATTGTTGTTTTAACTGGAACCCAATATTCTTAGGATGCTTGCGCCTCATAAAGTATCTACAGCCTTGGTTTTTGAAAGCACTGGGCTCCTACGGCACTGATGTATTTGCCCTGATAATTTTAACAGTGTGCTATAGCTGTGCTCCAACCTTGACCAAACTTTCACCTTCTTATCATATCTCCCTGTTGCTTTCCTTCTCCTTTCCTTCTTTTGTTAGCTTACTGTCTCACTTCCTAAACCCTGTTGCGGCCCCCTTCAGTAAGAGAGCCAGATATATCGCTGTATAGCAAAGTTGGGCCGTCCTTTAAGGTAGGGCAAACGATGCCCAAAGACAAATCATATTTCTGGTTTTCTACTCCGTAATACGCATACATTTATTATAAAATATTTAAAGAAGTCCAGACTCTATAGCTACATTCACATGATTGAGCATGCCCTCCACTTTCTCTCCTCTAGAGCAGCCTTGAGGAAGAATTTGGAAACTTCCATTGCTGCTTCTAAACTGTAATCTATAATTCATAATCCGTGATCTTAGAAGTGCAGATCTGGAAGGGACTCTATGGATCACTGAGTCCAACACCAGTCAAAGACAGTGTAGAATTGAACTCCCAACCCCTAGTTCCACAGCCATTTCCTAAAATACATAATCTTAGAACTCCAGAGCTGGGAGGGACCCTATGAATCATCGAGTCCAGTCCCTGTCAGCTAAACATAAACCATCCTGTTTATTGTCTCCTGGACAGTCAGTCACTAAAAGGAGGTTTGCCTGAAGAGAAAGGTCTTCACCTGTTTGCAGAAGGACAGCAAAGATGGGGCCAGCCTGGCCTCCAGTGGGAGGGAGTTCCAGAGTCTGGGAACAGCCACAGAGAAGGCCCTCTCCCGTGTCCCCACCAAGTGCACCCGTGAGGGTGGTGGGATTGAAAGAAAGGCCTCCCCTGATGATTTTAACACCAAGGCAGGCTCACAAAAGGAGACACAGTCCTTTAGGTAGCTTGAACCCCAAGGTGTACCAGCTGGAGTCTGATGCAAAAGAAATGCAGTGAGCGTTCATGAACTCTGAGCCCAGGAATTGACTAGATGTCACAGTTCCTCAGCACAAAGTCAGCGCCTGTCTTGTTTCTGCAACAACTTTAGAGGGAGGAAGAGATTTTTCTCCCACTGTTGCTGTGGAATCTGAAGTCCTTTCTGAGCCTCTGCCCAGAGGTGTATCAAAAGATGTAGATCGACCTTCTGCCAGCCCTCTCCCACCCCCAGGCTCAAGGGTCTGTATAAGGACCTTCAGGAGAAATGGGAAAAGAAGGAATTCATAAAATTATTATCATTCCTTCTGTTTTATTGCTCATCTCCCCCTCTTTCAATTTCCCTCCTGATCTTTGATTTTTGTCTGGTTATGTTTGCAGCATTGCTACCAGTCTGTTGAAATGCAGAGCTTAGAAAAGTCTTTGTTTTGAACGACCTCTCCCCAAATTCCCAGCTGATTATGGGTTTTGTAGTTTAAAACCCCCCAAAAAACTTCCCCAAGGTCTACTTGAATGGGAATAGAGTGGGGTGGGTTTTTTAGAAGATGCCGAAGCCATCCATTTTGTATTTTCAAAGGCTGATATCGGATAGAGTGGTTAAATCGTCTTGTGGTTCCTTCCCTTCCAGACCTCAGTATGAAACTCTTGCCAATAGGACCTAACCAGGTATACACATATAGGTGGAAAATCATGCCTGAAGATGGTCCAGCTGGATCTGATCCACACTGCCTGTCTCGCTACTATTACAGCTCTATCAAGCCTGCTAAAGATTTAGCTTCTGGGCTTATTGGCCCCCTGCTGATCTGCTCAAAAGAGACCATGGACCGAAGAGGGGTTCAGGTTGGTCTGTTATTGCATCTTGGGAGGGGTGGGGGGAATGTTGATATGTTTTCAAACTGGACATTATGCGCAAATGTGTGTCTTGTAGCCCTAATGCTTTCCTTGAGAGTAAAAAGTGGGCAAAGTTCTCCAAAACCCAGCAAAAGGGGTGGGGGAAGCGTAGCAAAGTGAACTGCTTATAGACCACCCCATAGCACTCAAAGCACTCTTGGGGTGGTTTACAAGTTAATTATGCAGGCAACACATGGCCCCCCACCATCCAGCGAGCTGAGTACTCATTTTACCGACCTTGGAAGGATAGAAGGCTGAGTGAACCTTGAGCCGGCTACCTGGGATTGAACTCTGGGTCGTGAGCACAGTTTTGGCTGCAGTACAGCAGTTTAACCACTGCGCCACGAGGCTCCCGGGAAAGTTCCAGAACAGTGATTTACTGTGTTTTATTTCAACTCCAGTGTTGAAATAAAAGACTACGGTTAATAGCAAGGTAACAGAAGCAGTGGGAGTTCAGGGGTGATAGATGGATAAATAGCCAGGTATCTGTCCCCTCTTGAGATCTATATACAGATTGGTATTTTTAGGCTTCCTTCCTTCTGTCTCTTTAGCTTCCTTTTTTGCCTTAGTACCAATCTACAGAATGATTGCTTCTCCTCAGCAGTCATAATACTGCAGTGACTCTGCACTCAGCTGTCACAATCTGCAATATTAAATACTAAATAATTCTAAGAAGGAAGTAAACTAGTTATGTGCCTTCTAGCTCCATGCTTCTGTAAATAGCTTGAGAACATGATATTTATTATTACAGTCTTATCCAACTTTTCTTCCAAGGGATGCTGTCGTCTCATGTTGTTTAAGTCCAGGCCCTGGGGTTTCCATGGGTAACCAAAGCCTTTATAAGTAAAAAGCAGCACTCTGAATTGTACTTAGAAATGAACTGGAGTCTAATGAAGGCTTTTGAAATCCATGTAATAGTACACTCCCTATGCTGAGTCCTGACTAACACCCGGTTTCCATATTCTGCACTTGTAGATGTTTCTGAAAAGGGTTAATCACCAAAGTCAGGCCCACATGTAACACATTGCAACAACCTAATCATAGATATTATGTACTAGACCATGGATAACTGTGCTTCTTTTGTGCAACGGTGTCTTGTGACTGTTGACAATCTGAAATAATGTCAATTGCAGTGGCAGAACTTTTATCCCTCAATTATTGTGATGTAGGATGGGTTAAATCTCATTTGACAGCAGCACGTGCGTAAAAGGATCTGGGGGATTTGGAATATCACAGGCTAAACACAAGGTAACAGTGTAGTGTGGTGGCTAACAAGGTGAATGGAATCTTTTAGGTGATATCAACAGAAACAGATAATCAGAAATAACAGTTCTGCTTCAGCGAGGCCTTTGTGTCCAGTTCTGGAGAGAGATGGGTAAAGATTTGAAATTGTTCGCTTTTATAAGATGTCCTGTTCTGGACACTGGTAGGTGATAATTTTACCTTTAGATCACTGTGATAAGACTTGCCAGATTTGCAGATTGCTTCCTATCCAAGAAAGGAAGAACCTAATATTTTCCAATATAAGAGAAACTGGGTCCAGAAACAAATGGTAGACATGCCCCATGATTAGTTCTCCTGTCTGTGAGACCAGATTTGAAAGGAATCTCAACAGATTCATCTGTTCAGACTCAGAGTTTTTGAGTGCTGAACTCTGAACAATCTAGGGCTAAATCAGACATTATAGTTAGCCCATAATTAGAGCTAAAAGCACTCATATTGGAGAGCCATGATAAAGTATTTTGTGCTTGAGCAATCAGAATTCAAAGGAATGCCCAAAACAGGAGCAAAGTGGACAGCCATTAAAGCATCCGTCTTCTCTCACCCTATTTCATTTCCAGAATACATTGAGATCTAACAGTGACTCACCTCCAATCTCCTACCTTTGTGTTTTTCTCTCAGATTATGTCCGATAAAGCAAGATATGTGTTGTTTTCTGTCTTTGATGAAAACCAGAGCTGGTACTTGGCAGAGAATATCAACCGATCCTGTTCTGATGCAGCCACGGTCAACCCCCAGGATCCTGAGTTCTATGCCTCCAATGTCATGTACAGTGAGTAGCCTCAGAAGAAGAAGAAAAATTGGTGTGTGAGAGAAGAAAGGTGTGGGGACAGGCAGCCAGTTAAGTCACAGATCAGCCATGAAGACTTATGGTCAAACTAAACATTAAGTGGAATGCATGTTCTGTCCAGTTAACCTATTTTCCTGCCAAGAAGTGGGTTTCCTCAAAGTTGCATCTCTTAGCAATCAGACATGCAAATTAATTGTTTATTCACCTCCCAATGACTGATCACAAAACAGAGTACGTTAAATGCAAGTGGCTGGTTATGTTTGTTAGATAGCATCAAGCTATAGCCAACATCAAGCTATTGCCAAGTTGGTCAAGCCAACTTGACCAGTGCCACCCCCTAGCCGAGTTTACATGGCCAAGCAGGAGTTTGAACCCAGGTCTGCTGAGTTCCAGTGTGTTACATTTATCCCACTGCACCACACTGGCTCTCAAATGGAAGTGGTGCAGGTGTGAAAAAAATCATGTTACAAGAGACAGGTATCTTTCATCACCTGAGGGAGCACATCTTTTAAACACATGCTAAAACATTTCATCCACTTTGATTCTTAGCTATTTTCTTTCTGTTTAGGTTGGTTTGAGTGTATTTAGATAGATACAAAACTTTTCTTCAAAGTTCTGTCTTCACTCTGTTCCACTGATTGCCGATATGTTCACAATTCAGCTCTGTCTTGAAGATTGCCTTAAGAGTTTCCATCTCCTTACCTAAAAATATACCTTTCATCCCTTTTCTCTTAAAGGACTTCAGTCTTTCCTTGTAGTCTTTCCTGCAAGGAAAGACTGGCCTCTTCTGCCATTTTGACAACCGGCTGTAGTAGCGCTGTCTGGTCACATTCTCCAATGAAAAAAACAGTTCCCTTTCCTTTAGAATTAACCCTTCACCCTTTTGTTTTTATTTCAACCCAGACACATTTAGACATTTAGCTTTTACCTCCGGTAAGAATGATTTCTTTTCACAAATTCAATTACAATTATTTAAGGGGTCTTGGAAGTGCTGTGGGACTCTTGAGAGCATCTGCACCACACAGTTATAGCAGTCTGATAAATTTTGAATGGTCACAGCTCCATCCTGCAGAATTTGGATCTGAGGTACATAGAATTGTCTGCTAGAGCATTTAAGTGCCCTGCCCTGAAATACAGTTCTTCTCTGTGAATCCCAGGTTTCCATGAGATGGTGGTTAAAGTGATCTCAAACTGCTATAAATGCCTAATGCAGATATACCCTTTGTTGTTTTGACTGTCACTGGTATGTTTCTTGACATGTGGGGCTCAGCCCAGCTGTGATCGGTGCTGTTTTGTCCTCCTCGTTCTCTTCCAGGTATCAATGGCTATGTTTTTGATAACCTACAACTGCAGCTTTGCAAGCGTGAAGTGGTTTATTGGTACGTCCTGAGCGTAGGTGCTCAGACCGATATACTATCTGTCTTCTTCTCTGGGAATACTTTTAAACACAACACGGGCTTTGAGGAGACCCTGACACTTTTCCCCTTCTCTGGAGAAACGGTCTTCATGTCCATGGAGAATCCAGGTGAGCTAGAAATATTGCTTACAGGAAATTTAGGGCCCTCCAGGGATTTATATATATTTAAAATGTTTATAGGCTGCCTTTCTCCTACAGGATTAAAAGAAACAAAGTTAAAAGCTGAATAATAAATAATTACGATATTAAAACTCATAAATAAGAGCAATATTAAAAGCTCAAGTAAAATAACAGAAGAAAATAATCTGTTTTCAAAATCTCTTTGATCAACTAGTCATTTAAAGGAAAGCCTGCCTGAAGAGAAAGGTCTTCACTAATCAATTTAGTAAAAAAAAGGGCAATAGGCTGTAAACCCACTTTCCCAATGATACCCTAAAAATGGAAAAATTGAATGATAATAGTGTTTTATGTACTATCACATTGCTTTCAACTTATGGCGACCCTCGTAGAGGTTTTGAGGCATGTGGGATGATCAAAGAGCAGTTTGCCATTGCTACCTCCCAGTGAGTTTCTAAGGCGGAGCAATTATTTGAACATGGGTCTCCCAAGTCCTAGTCTCCTATTCTGTCCAGTAAAGGTAAAGGTAAAGGTTCCCCTTGACATTTAGTCCAGTCGTGTCTTACTCTAGGGGGCGGTGCTCATTCCCATCTCCAAGCCATAGAGCCAGTGTTTGTCTGTAGACAGTTTCCGTGGTCACGTGGCCGGCGCGACTAGACACGGAACGCCGTGGCCTTCCCACTGAGGTGGTACCTATTTATCTACTCGCATTTTTACATGCTTTCGAACTGCTAGGTTGGCAGGAGCTGGGACAAGCGACGGGAGCTCACTCTGTCGCGTGGATTCGATTTTACGACGGCTGGTCTTCTGACCTTGCAGCACAGAGGCTTCTGCGGTTTAACCCGCAGCGCCACCACATCCCTTATATTCTGTCCAGTACACCACACTAACTCTTGTTGACGGTTAAATCTGTTTAAATCTGTTCAGGCCACATATGACATTATCGGAGATGGGGACAGTTACACTTTTTAGACCACAATTCCCAGAATACTCCCAGCCTGGTCAGAGTATTCCAATTCTAGTTGGAGTTTGCTGGGAATTAAAGCCAAAACAGTAACTTTTCCTACTTTTTAGCATTAGAAGTCTCTGTGCTGTGTCTGTTTGTTCATGTGGATGTAGTGAAAATTACAAGGAGCCCAACATTTTAAAAATAATCATTTTTGCTTCTAAAAGATGCAGTTAGCTGTCCTTCATGTAAAATGTGCTTGGTGTCAATCTTTCGCTCATTCTCTGCTTTGGTCTTTTTGACTTTAGGCATATGGATGCTAGGATGCTTGAATCCTGACCTTAGAAGACAAGGAATGAGTGCCAAGTTCACTATTTTCACATGTGCCCAGGAGATGGAGTTTGGGGAGAATATAGCTGACTATTATGATGAAAGCCTACCAAAAGACTACATGGCTCAAGCCAACATCCTACAACTAAGAAGCTTCCGGAAGAAAAGAAAACATCTTCAGCCTTGTGCAAAGAACCAATGGGATGGTGCCATTACCTCTCTGAAAAATGAAACTTTGAAAGTGAACCACCCTTTGGCTCCATGTCTTGAACTACCCAAACAGCTTGTCAAGCTAAACAGCAAAAAGAACTCCACCAACACATTATTTCATTTGGGGGAAACTGTACACAAAGATGACATTTCCTCACCTTCTCCTGAAGAGTCATCTTTTGAGAGGCCTAGCAAAGCCTTTCCAGTAGAAGAGGAATCCAGCACCGCATCAACCATGCTCAAGCAAATCTTCCGTGACCATCGACTTTCAGGAAATCTGTCTCTTGGTCATGAAGAACCACATCCTAGCAAGATTTCACTGGAGACGACCACCAGTCTGGAGAATGAGCAGCTTGTGTTTGGAAGGCCCAGGCCAACAGAAGGAACTGGGATGACCCAAGAGAGTATGGTACGACGGAAGGCCATAGAGGATATAAACTCTAAATCAGACCCTCAATTGGAAAAAATGCAGGCACTTCTTGGACATCTTGTTGCTACTGTTCAGTCAAAGGAGCCTTTTGATGGGGAGGCCCTTGCAGAAAACCTGGCCTTGAAGGCAAAAAAATCCCCTCTCAACGTTAATGATAATTTGTCAATAAGAAATAAAGGGGATCAAGATTCCCAGTTACCTGAAAGAGTTTCACAGGAACATGTGGATACAGCTGAAAGATGGAATACTAGGACATTAATATCAAAGATGACATTGACAGAGGAATTCCAGACAATGTCTTATGTAAATGAAAGCACCTCCTTCAATAGGAGTAGTGCATCTGCATCATCAACTGGCTTGAAAAGCGAGCTAGCTGTTCAGGACATGTCACGGGAGACTCAAAACTCTGGTCCGTTGACATTAGAAATCAATCCTGGGGTTGACAGCCAGGCACCACGAGGGAATGGCACGGCCTCTCAAGATTCAAACAGCTACTCATCGGAGGAACCAGTGTTCCAAGAGAATGAACCGTCTGCAACTACTGAATGGCTGCAACCAGTTTCCTTGCTAGTTTCCACAACTACTGGAACCAAAGGCATATCTACACCTTCAAGTGAAGACTTACTTCTGGAAAGCAATGATACACATACAGTCTCCCAGGAAAAAGCACATGATATACATTCTCAAGATCATGAGACAGAGAAGATTGTGCAACTCAGACTGAATGAAGCTATGAGAGACACCATTTTTTTGAAGGAACCCAATTCCTTGTTTGCCCAGAATGGTGATGACACAGATCCAGATAGACTGACGGGCAATCTAAGTATTACAGACAAGGACATAGATACTAATGATATTCTGAATAGTAACGGTAGGTTCTCTACTTATCCCTCTCACTACAGTAAAGAAACAGAAGACTTAACACTCCAGGGAGGTCTCCAAGAAGCTGCCCAAGGAAAATATCTCTCTGGGAGAGAGAATGAGGCTTCTCCCAGATTTCATGCCACACCAAATGAGATCAGTATCCCAAATTCCCATATAGTTCTGGGGAAACTTGTGAAACAAAATGTTACACAACATAGACTAGCAGAGACCATATTAAAGTTTCCCAAAGGAAGTGTATTGGAAAAAAATAATGCTTTTTATGAAGAAGGTTCACTTCCATCACAACGAATTAACTTGTTAAATGATACAGGTTCTGAGGAAAGGTTTATAAGAAAGAGAAGGAGCAAACTATATCCAGACTTTCATAGCCATGAAAAGTCAGCAGATGAGACAAAGAAGACGGCCTGTCAACAGGGTCCTCATGCGTGTGATGGTAACTTTGAAAATAAATCTCTGAAACTACATCAGGTCACATTGGAAGGAACAGAAGGTGCAGTGGCAAGAGAAAAAAACAGTTCTGGTAAAGCTGAAGGGCAAGCTTGGGCTTTATTCGACGGTAATTTTTTCGGGACAAGCAGTAATGCTACAGCTGGTATAATTGGGATATCTTTGGTAGGTAAAGCTACAGAAGACTATGAAACAGCCAGCCCTGGCCACACACCAGTGTCATCTTCTCCATTAAATCCAACCCAGTATAATCTTTCACAGTTCCAGAATATTCTTGGATCCCAAGCAGATGGCACACAGATAGTCACTCCAGATGGAAGCAAACAGGCTTGGAGAGAGGGCAGTTCACCTCAGAAAATGGTGGATGCGGACAATACTAACATGATCCCTGGTTACTCCAGGAATGAAGCAGTCATAGAGGACCACGGCACAGAAACCAAGCCAGGACTGGGCTCCACTGTCCTTGCAGAAGGAGAAATCACAGGTGCCCACATCCGTCTCCAGAAGAATATGGGGAAGATAAATGAGGGCAGTCTTCTGGGAACATCAGAGGTACCATCAATGAGGCAGGCTGACTGGGAAGCTTCTTTGCAGTTGCAGGAATCTAACCCAGATCAGGAGGAAACACTGAGGAAGGAATCTTTGCCGGACACCTCAAAGAGGGAAGAGGTGAACATTTCAGCCACACAGGACCCAGCAGAAAATGACTTACTCCATCAAGATCACTCTGCCATCAATCAGACTCTTCCACAGCAGCCATGGGTAAAAACAGAGGGACAGAAAGAAATCAAGGTGCTTAAGGGTGAAGAAGGCAATGTTTCTCCCTCAGCATTTCCAAGAAAGAAAGAGGAAGAAGAAAATGATGGCATTCAAGGATTCAATAAAAGCAAGAACACAGCCCCAGGAAACACGTTGAACGTGGAAGTTCCCAGGATAGCGTATAATTCCAGCAGACCAGCAGAAGCAAACTCATCAAAGCATCTGAAAGAGTCCTCTGACTATGATGACTACAGCAATACTGAGGAGAACATAGAAGAATTTGATATATATGGGGAAGATGACCAGGATCCAAGGGGTTTTACTGGAAAAGTCCGACAATATTACATTGCAGCAGTTGAAGTGATGTGGGATTATGGAAGTCATATTCCCTCACCATTCCTAAGAGACAAGTAAGTTCCATCTGACCCTTGGCTGGTGGTCGGAGACTATAATAATAATAATAATCTTAGAACTTCAGAGCTGGACAGGGGTCTGTGGATCATCAAGGCCATCCCTTAGCAGGGAGGCACAGTGTGGAATCACACTCCCAACCTACCTAAACCACTGAGCAATCCAGCAAATTAAACCCGTTCGAGTAAACTCCCCACTCTAGGAGTTGTGTGCAAAGTCTTTGGACCACCATATGTTTTTGGGCTAAAACTCCCCCAGTTTCTTACCGTTGCTCATGATGGGGGAAAGAATTCTGGGAGATGTAGACTAACATGCCCAAAAGTCCAAAGGTTTTCACTCCTACTTTAGGACATTGAGAGTATGTGAGAAGTGAATTTACCTCGAAGTCTACCCTTCAGATTAGAGGATGTTGAGACAGGGAACGTGTATAACTGACATCATTTGGAGACTTCCTGAGATGATGATGCACATGTCTCATGATTATGCTTAGTATTTGTATACTGGTTTTGGAGTTTAATAATAATTTTATATTTGTATCTTTTCTCCATGGATGTTCAGGATTGCATATATGCCCTCTATCCCATTTTGTTTTTATAATCAGCTTGCAAAATGGGTTAGGATGAGAGATTATGAGGCCTCCCTATGGTTTCAGGATGAGTTTCATGACTGATGTAGGACTAGAACCCAAATCATCTTAGCCGAAGTCCAGTATTATGTGGAGAAAGATCATATAAACAGAATCACAGTCATTCTTGCAGCAGCAGAAGCAGACCAATATAACCCCCAGAATGCAAGCAGGGAGTTGAAAGTGAAAGATAATGGCTGACTTAAGTGAGATCATCAAGGCTGAGTCAGATCCGAGGGATGAATTTCCCATCTTGTGGTCTTTGGCAGTATACTGCACCAGCTGCTTAGCACTGTGCACCATTCTGAAGATGAACACATGCGTAGGTGCCTATACAAAATGGTGCTCTCTTTGCTGGATGTTGGTGTAGATGTGACTCAAAAGAAGCCAACGAGAACTAAAAGACAAATTAGCAGGTGTTGGGAAATAGGATGCTCATGTTTCTGACTGAAATGTTCATCTCCTACCACAGTGTTCCCAACTTTGGGTCCCCAGATGTTCTTCGACTACAACTCCCAGAAATCGTGGCCAACACAGCTAGTGGTGAAGACCTCTGGGAGTTTTAGTGAGAAACATCTGGGGATCCAAGGTTGGGAACCACCATCCTACTGTTTGTAAGGGAGGGAAAGGCTGTACTTGACTGCTGGAACTGCTCTGAGGTATTTTGTTGCTTGAGGCGAAGGACAAGATGTACAAGACCCATGTTAAAGACTAGAGAGGAGCTAGAGGAGCGGAATGTTTTTCTAGATTGGTGGACGAGAGTACAACTAGACTCGAAGTATGTAAAAGATAAAATAACGGGCTTTTATGAAGAACAAACAACATTTGATAAACTATTGTTAGGGACAAGTGACAAAATAATTAAAAGAATGTATGAATATCTCTTAAATATGAAAATGGAAGATGAAGTGGTAAAAGATTGTATGGTCAAATGGGCACAAAATATTGGTCATAACATTGATTTAGAACATTGGACACAACTCTGGCAGAATAATATTTAAACTTACAAAATCAGTAAATTTTAAAGAAAATATATAAAAGATGTTTTATAGATGGCATATGACCCCAGCTAAACTGTCTAAAATATATGAAAATGTTTCCAGCAAGTGTAAAATGCAGGAGGGTACTTTTTATCATATCTGGTGGGTATGTAGGGAAACAAGAAATTATTGGAGATCAGTACATGAAATGTTACAAAAAATAGTATCTTGTGTGATACCATTTAAACCAGAATTGTTTTTATTGAATATTATGCCTGAGATTGTAGATAAAGAAATGAGATATTTGATAATACATTTAATTACTGCAGCTAGGATACTATATGGGAAATATTGGAAGAAAGCAGAAATACCGTCCCTAGAGGAATTGACAGAAAAGATACTGGAAATGGGGGGGATGGATGTACTAACAGAAGCATTGAATGAAAGTTCATCTCAAAAAAGTCTCAAAAACTGGGAACGATTTTATAGTTGGACTCGAGATATGGATTGGAAAGTATAGATTTTTTAAAAAAGAGTATGAAGGTCTAAATAGGGAATGGAGAGATTATTAACTATAGAAATTATGGTAAAATTTGTTAAATTATTTTTGTGATTTTCCTTTTAGTATAATTGTATAAGCGGATGTAAAAAAACACAACTCTCTCGCTCGCTGGAATTTTACCTTCCCCCTACCCATATCCATACCCCCTACCCCCTATATCCTGACCCCAATCCTATTTCCACTGAAAATGAATAATAATAATAATAATAAAAACGCTGTACAAGACCCATGTAAACTAGTAGGTAAATCTTGCTTCAGTGCCTGGGTTAGAGCCACAGGTAAGCTTAAGTCATGGAATAATGGGGGGGGGGGCACACAGTTCTGTTTGCTGCCATCACCTTGGGATCTGCCATCTAAAGTGGCCATCTTGCCTAATGGGAGGGCCAGCCCTGTTTACCATGTCAGCGTCTACTTTTCTCTTTACAGGAATCCAAAGAACAGCTGGAAGAAGCTCTCCAGAAAGTATAAGAAAGTTGTTTTCAGAGAGTATCTGGACAGCTCTTTCACTCGGGCGGTGATCCGTGGAGAACTGGATGAACATTTGGGCATTTTGGGACCTTACATCCGAGGACAGGCTGAAGATGTCATAATGGTAAGTGAGATTCTTATTATGAAGTGAGGAAAGGATAAGATGATAAACTCTCCAATACATATACCATACTAGTTTTTTTTTTTAAAGGTCTTGATTTTAAGTTCCCGTTCTTAAATTTGAGATGGAAGAGGCTTTAATGGTCAAAACTTGGCGGTGGCAGCCTCGATCTAAGTGGCAGCGATACGGTGGTGATTTTTTAAAAAAACTATTAAATGCTCCCTACCACCATCCTGTAAGGCTCCCAAAGGCTTCCCCAGAGTAAAAGGGAGCGCAAGACAGCCTCAGAACCTGAAGGGGTGGGGAGACAGGAAGCTTTCATTTCATTGAAATTACTTATTTTTTGGTTCCCGCATCTGGCTTATTTTGGCATTATTACTCTATGCATGTATTTTTCCCCCCTTAATGTTTTTATTTTAATGTGTTTGGCCTAAGGTACTTAGTCTAGATTTACCTAGTATACACATTTTGAGTCCCCGCCCTTTTAGGCATTATAAAATGGGTAAATTGTTTCGTGCATACTTGGTTCCTTCAAAACACCCCATAGGTCTTGCAAGTGTACACATTCTCAAGGGGGCCCAGAATGCATTTCTTCTAGCAATGTATCTGAAGGAGTGCAAAAATCCCAGAGAAATCCTAGAGGAAGCCACCTCCATTGTACAGATAAAATGGATTGTAGATCTAGTACTGCAACATCACTATAGTTTCCGTCACCCTTTTCATCCACAGCTACATATGTCCTAAGTCTATAATATTCCACATCAAAAGCCAGGGACCCAATGAAAACTGGACACATGTGTCTTGAGTCTTCTTTGCTGTCTTTCTTCTGTCTTTCCCTCTCCCAAAGTTAATTCAGCTTGTTATGCGCATCCTCCCACTTTCCCCAGGTGACATTCAAGAATATGGCTTCCCGTCCTTATTCCTTCCATTCCAACCTGCTCCCCTATGAAGGCACCACGGAGGAAAGGGAACAGCCCATTGGGGAGGCAGTGCAGCCAAATCAACTCCGAGAGTACTTGATCAAAGTGCAGGCCCACATGGTTCCTACCACAAATGAGTTTGAATGCAAAGCCTGGGCGTATTTCTCCAGCGTCAACCTGGTACGTGGGGAAGGGTGTCCTCTCTTCTGGTGCTGTCTATATATATATCAAGTTATGTCATGGAAAAGATTTTAAAGTATAATCTCCCCACTTGCGAGACTCCAAATATATTATGCAAAATAAATTCAAAGCAGGCCCAAGATATTTTGCTTTCTCTCCATTCCTATGAAGAGAGGTTTACTGGGCTGGACTGGCAGCTGAATATTGCTTTAGTAGAGGCAGTGGGTAGCAGACTGTGTGGCTTTGTCTTCCAACATCTGGTTATTGCTCCACCGATCAGCCTCAGCTACCTGAGGCAGCAGCCACACCATGCCTCAAGCTAGGGCTGGTCCTGAGCAAATTTTATTTACCTAGTTAATAGATGTTGCAGAATTTTGCTTTTCTTGATGCAGATTTTTAATGCAGCTGCCTCGTGCTAATGCTGACCTTGAATAAGTTTCATTTGTACGATTGACGCACACCAGAGAATTCTGCTTTTCTGCATACGGAATTTTGACTCTCAGTTTCTGAAAGGTGCTAGCTTAGCTTGGCTTCTTGTTAGTCCTTAGTTGTAGCCACAGCTCTTCAGCTGTCTGAGGAAACCTCCTGTGAGCCACCTCATGGCCACCTCCACCGCCTCTTTTTCTGCTCCGTGCTTCCAGTTGAACTAGCATAATAGGTTGAAGGAAGGATCTCGGAATCCCATCTGACACGATCGCTGCTTTGTCCTATTGAAAATATGTTGTAGACTTGAGCCCGTCTGGAGAAGCAATTATGGTAAATGGAAAGCATTGTACAGAAAAGTACCTTAGAAAAAGTAAAGAAAGTACCTCAGGAAAAGTGTAGAAAAAAATAGCAACAGGCGAAGAAGAGAAAAAACAAGAGTTTTGCATGTGGGTTTTGCCTAACAGTGGCTGCAGTCACATACCATGCTAAAGCAAAACTGGGACACACCAAATGTAGCTCAACTGCAATTCCCAGTATTGCTGGCCATTGGCTCTGCTGGCTAAGGCTTCTGGGAGTTGTAGTCCAACCACACCAGGAGGGTCCACTCCCTGCTCTAAAGCAAGGGTGGAGAAATTTTGCCCCTCTTTCCCCACCCCTCCGGCCAAGATGTTTTGGTCTCAACTCCTATTAGCCCGACCCATAGCAGGCAATAGTAAAAGACTGTAGGGACTCTCGTTGAAAATATTTGACAAGGGGAAAGTTCTCCACATGTTCTACTATGGCACTAGGGTTTCCAACCTTGGTCCCCAGATGTTCTGAGCTAAAACTCCCAGAAGCCTTCACCACTAGCTGTGCTGGCCAGGGTTTCTGGGAGCTGTAGTCCAAGAACATCTGGGTTACCCAAGGTTGGGAACCACTGCACTATGATTTAGTCCTAGTAGGATAAATCTTGGTGAGCCTGCACGCTCCATCGCAACTCATGTGGCAGAAATGGGAACTTCTTCCAAGTTAATGTTTGTTTTTAAAGAATATTGGCTTAGACTTGTGTCTAGACCAGGAATTTTGGTAGACGATCAGAAGTGGTTAGTGAAACAAGCTGGTTTGGGGATGTAGAATGTAAGCTGGCTTGAGAAACTGATCCAGGGTTTCTTGCAGTATTCTTAACCAAACCTTCATGGTAGAACAGTGGTCCCCAACCTTGGGCCTCCAGATGTTCTTGGACTACAACTCCCAGAAGCCTTCACCACCACCTCTCCTTGCCAGGATTTCTGGGAGTTGAAGTCCAAGAACATCTGGAGGCCCAAGGTTGGGGACCACTGTGGTAGAAGGCAGAATGATTCCTCGTGTTTTCAACTGCTCTTTTCTCTGCACCACCTTCTTCGGTCTCAGGAGAAAGATCTGCACTCTGGCCTGATTGGGCCTCTGATTATCTGCCGGTCTGAGGTTCTGAGCACCGCGCATGTACGGCAACTGGATGTGCGAGAATTCTCCTTGCTCTTCACCATCTTTGATGAGACCAAGAGCTGGTATGCTGATGAGAACCTTGGAGGGAGCTGCCCGCCCCCCTGCCCCAAAAGGACAGAGGACCCCACCTTTAAAGCAAACCATTTGTTCTATGGTGAGAATCCACTTTGCCGTCTCTTCCAGACCATAACCCCTTCGTCATTTCCCAAGCTTTCAGAGTAATAACTGCTGGGGCAAGGAAAGGGACTTAGAAACACATCTTGCCCAAGAGAAATCTATTCACTGATTCCAGTCACTGGCAGAGGTTCTATCAGGGCCTTTCTGCTGTCTTGTTCGTTATCTCACCAATGTTAATCATTCGCTACTCTTATCCCACCTTCCTTCCAATGAGCTGAAGGAGGCGTACACGGCTTTCCTGCTCTGTACTTTATTTTCACAAGAACCCTGCAAGAGAGGGACTGGCATAAAGTTGCCTAGAGAGAGTTTCAAGGCTCAGCGGGGACTCCAAACTGGGTCTCCCAAATCATAGTCCAGGACTCTAGTCACTACAATAGACTCTCGGATTTCATCAAGTGACCTCAGGATCTGATGGGACGGGACAGAAAATAAAATCTTCTGCCCCCTTCCTTCCCACCAGGCACCAGTTATCCCAGTAGCAGCTTGTCCATTGGGATAAATGGGGCACTGCCCCACCTTGGGTAACCCTCAGCCAACCCACTCCTGTCTATCGCTTACCAGAGGCAGAGGTTCTCTGTATGTGTGAGTGCTGGCCTACCTCTGCATGAGTTTGTGTGCCATCCTGGGTTGTTGTTTCTTTTGTCCCATCAAGCACAGGGGGGTACCGGTCATGACACCCATGTGTCATGATGCTATTTTGACCTAGAAGGGTTTGGGTTTTTTTGCCTCCATTACATGTTGGGCCTTCTGTGTCCTGTAACCCTCCAGCTATCAACGGCTACGTGAAAGACACCCTGCCAGGGCTGGTGATGGGTCAGCACCAGAGAGTCAGATGGTACCTGATGAACGTAGGCGGTGCCAAAGATATCCACTCCGTCCATTTCCACGGACAAGTCTTCACCATCAGAACAGCCCAGGAGTATCGCATGGGAGTCTACAACCTCTACCCTGGTAAGGCAGGAAAGGGGCAGCTATACATACTCACTAGTTTTGCCTGCTCATATCTGCTTTTTTATGTAACAGTTGCTCAGTGAAAACAACTTGGTATGTGTTCTTAGCTGAGAACACATTGAGAGGGCCATACAGGTAATGCATACTAGCCCAAATCCTGATGCTGAGTGTAGTAAACTGAACTAGAGTAGGCCCATTGAATCAGTGGAGATTTGGTGCATCAATTCCTCTGCAACTTCTATTGATTCAAATCATCCTGATTTTGGCCATTTAATTTGATCATAGCTTGGAACTTTTTTGTGGGGGAGGGACTGTGGCTTCTGGAATTCCAAAACTAGCACGAGAGTTGTGGTGCAAACTAGAAATTAGCATGAACTGCTGGTTCGGCAGTTCGTGCCAGTTCGTCCTTAAAACAAACAAGGAGTTCAGCAGTTCCTGGCCCCGCCTCCTCCATCAGGTGCCCACTGAATGAGCAATCTCCAAAATGACATCTGTCCTC
The DNA here is from genome assembly GCA_037013535.1 of Intellagama lesueurii. NCBI lineage: Eukaryota > Metazoa > Chordata > Lepidosauria > Squamata > Agamidae > Intellagama > Intellagama lesueurii. Next base: position 21,273,747 of record JBAJHW010000010.1, on the reverse strand, counting down.
AACAGCTCTTGTAGACTCAAGCCTGTGGCTTCCTTTAGGGAGTCAGTCCATCTCATATTTGGTCTTCCTCTTTTCCTGCTGCCTTCCACCTTTCCTAGCATCATTGTCTTTTCCAGATAATCTTGGCTTCTCATGATGTGCCCAAACTATAGGACAGCCTCAGTTTCAACATTTTTGCCTCCAGAGATAGTTCAGGCTTGATTTGATCTAGGACCCACTTGTCTGTCTTTCTATCTGCCAAGCTCTCCTCCAGGCCCACATTTCAAACAAATCCATTTTTATTGATCCATTTTATTCTAGTTTATTTTAATTATGATGTATTTGTTAATATACTTCAGTGCCCCTGCATATCAAAAGATCTCAGGCTATGATACAGAGGCAGGAGGAGTCTGCCTTTTTACGCTCATTATTAGTGCAGGGCTGTCCTCTTCAAAAATAATTTCTTCCTCCGAAGAATATCCTTGAATACATGCAATATATATATATACTACCTTGTTCTATCCTGCAGCATCCAGAAACCAAAGGACAGTACATTGTTTGGTCAACTTGTTCTTCTCCTCCCTGCCGCAGGTGGTTTTGAAACGGTGGAAATGCGCCCATTCCACCCTGGAATTTGGCGAGTGCGATGCGCGGTTGGTGAGCACGAGGAGGCTGGAATGAGCGCCCTCTTCTTGGTATACAACCAGCGTGAGTAGATGGGCTTACCATCCTTCAAAGGGCACCAGCTTCTTTTAAGTTTATAAAACTGCTGTTCCCTGGAGTTCACCCAGCGGTACTTTCCTGATGCTTTGGTCCACTGGTGGGGAAAGGGCCGGATGTTCTTTGTCTGTCACATTTGCCTGATGGTGGCTCACAGGCTCCGTCCATAAAAAATGATCATACCGTGCTTGTACTGCTGTACCGTATGTAACACGTCTGCTCTCACGTGATTTATGCTGCTCAGCAGGGTTAGGCCTGGTTAGTAGCTGGGTGGAAGTCCATGGGCAAAGAGCAAAGATCTCCAGGCAGGACTGGGAAAGAATCCTGCCAGAAGAGCCATCCTCCTGGTGAGTGAGTGAGGCCAGTCAATGTAGATGATACTGGACCAGATGAACTACTGCCTGCCCCAGAATAAGACAGCTTCCTATATCGGCTATACCTTAAATCTATTTTTTTTTTCCTTCCTCTGTCAAGACTGGGAAACCTCTCTGAGCCTGTGGCCAAATTCAGAGCAGGCTGGTGCAGCCTAAATAAGGTGATTTAAAGTCCAGTAGAGCTCCAGTATGCCATGAGGTGTGGTTTTTGCATCCACATGTTATATTCTTCTCAGACAACCCTGTTTGGGCCACCTTCTTTAAGAAACAGCAAAGAAAAGAAGAAAAAATTCCTCTCCTGTCTTCTTCTGCTTCTGGGAGTCCATCTCTTCTTGATGTGCATATTTTCTTTTTCTTTTGAAACACTACCCTTTAAACTTACTTACTTACTTACTTACATACTTACTTACTTACTTACTTACCCCATTTTTCTCCTTTAAAAGGACACAAAGTGGCTTACATCACTAAAAGACAGTATTTAATGTTAACAATGGTGAATAAACAAATACAAAAGAATCAAACAAATACTATACGAAAAAACATAAGCAACACCAAAACACATTCAAAACATTAAATAAGTCCTTATCCATGGAATCGCCTTTGAAATCAGCAGGAAGGATTTCTTGAAGACCCATTCCACATTGAGGTTGGGGTTGCGGGACACTGAAAAGCTGGGTAGAAGCTTTCAATTAAAAAAAAAATCTCTAAAAGGTATAGTGCACCAGTGCTACCCTAAATGGCTTTAAAAAATAATAATACATGGCTTCCTCCCTCTGCTCCATGGAAGAGCAGAGGAAAGAAGTTTTTAATTTCTCAATTTCCCTAGATCATTATGTGGCTAAGCTGTCTGTTTAAGCCACTTATGATATTAGGAAATTGAAACCAGCTGGGAAATTAAGAACAGGAAGCTCTGCGTTGGTTTGATCTCAGCAATCGCATGGGCTGGAGACAAACCAAAACAGAGCAATCCTACCCATGCCTAAAAATGAGTAACCCTTGACAGGGACCCAGAAAGGTGTGGGAAGGAACGCTCTGGTGTGGGTTGTTTCACTCTAGCAATTATATCATCTGATTGATGGCAAAAGGAGCAAACCCGCCTGTCCCCATAGTGGACCAAACAGCAGGCAAAGTGCCCATGTCGTCACCCTCTCAGTTTCAGAGCAGTTCCAGTGGGGCCAAAAGAGTACAGGTTGAACCAAAAACACTGGCTTGTTTTCGTTCAAATCTGCTACTACTGGTAACTCAACTCTTTTAGCGTAAAGCTTATTTTTGCTCCTTCTACCAATAACTAAGCCTTAAGAGAGGCATTTAAATGTTTCAGAATGGAGATCTTTCAGAACTCGTACAAAAGCAGAAAAAGTCCTGAATGATGGTCTCATAGGACATAGGGAAGGGATAGGGCTGTCTGGAGAAATCCAGAGGACCAGATTGGGAATCCTAGAAGGCACGATTCAGGCCCAGGACCGAAGGTTCCCCTAGAGCTAAATGCTGTTCATTCCGTGCACCTCTGCAGACCGAATCGTGAAAGCCATCTCACCATTTTTTTTCCTTTCTGAAAAAACGGATACTAAGCCAAAAGGGGTGGGAAATGTTTGTGTTGTCTTTGTAAAAACAACAACAAACTCAGTTCAAAAGAGCATCCCAAGTGGGTGAAGGTCACAGAGAGAAAGCCGTTTTGTTATTTCGAGAGGTGAACAGAAGGAAGAGCTTGGATTTACGGATTGGTCTTTGGGTGTCTGGCGATAGATTGGTGAAGGTTTCTTTCTCTTGTTCGGTGGCACCAAAATGACTCTCCACTACCACCACCAAATTATACTGAGGAGATGAAGCACACTGCAGTAGCCAGGAGCAAATACTTACGTGGAAGAAGAAACTGTGAACCATTCGGTTGTGTTACTCATCAGAAATTCTTTCTGCACCAGTTGGTGGTCTTGGAAGTCCTAGTTCAGAGCCTGAAGCTTGCTCAGCCCTGATCTCTGTTGAAATTTCTGAGAGTTTGTCCACACAGCAGATCCAGCGAAAGTATAAAAAAGCACACAGATTAGGAACAGTATTCTCCCTTGTGTGTGTCAGCAGTTGAAACGACATTCATTTAGTCATGGAAAAACTATAAGAATGTTTACTGTACAAACGTATTGAAAAATAAACTAATAGCGCTTGAGCATTTTATTTGGTATAGATTGACAGACTTATAACAATTTCATAATATTTTCCTTTTGTAACATACTCATAAAAGGTAAAGGTTCCCCTTGACATTTAGTCCAGTCGTGTCCGACTCTAAGGCGTGGTGCTCATCCCCGTCTCCAAGCCATAGAGCCAGCGTTTGTCTGTAGACAGTTTCCGTGGTCACGTGGCCAGCGTGACTAGACACGGAACGCCGTTACCTTCCCACCATGGTGGCACCTATTTATCTACTCGTATTTACATGCTTTCGAACTGCTAGGTTAGCAGGAGCTGGGACAAGTGACAGGAGCTCACTCCGTTGCGTGGATTCGATCTTACGACGGCTGGTCTTCTGACCTTGCAGCACAGAGGCTTCTGCGGTTTAACATACTCATAGCAGACAGCATAACACTGCTTCTCAACAGAAAAGCCTCATGCTAGCAGACAGAACAAGCAAAATAAGCCTCGTCCTAATTGCCACTTCATCTTTGATCTGGCAATTTCCAATGCCCATTGGCTAGCATTAGAGAGAATCCGATTGGTTATAAGGTTCTATTACGCAAACAACACATCTCAGCCATTCTTATATACACACATATACATGCTGGGTTCCGCAATTATATATTCTGACAATCTTCTGGGGTATCATAGAACTGTAGAACTCAAACCAACGCCGAAGGTAATCAGTCCAACTGCTAAAGCATCTCTGACAGGTGGCCGTCTAGCCTCTGTTTAGAAGCTTCTAATGAAGGGGCATCTACCACCCTCTCAGGCAATCCCTTCTATTGTTGAACACCTGTCAAGAGATTCTTCCTGAAGTTTAGGCAAAATCACCTTTCCCGTTATTTGAACCATTTGCTTCCGGGTTCTACCTTCTGGAGCTCCAGAAATAACAAGCTTGCTCAATCTTCCATCTGTCAACCCTTCAAGGAGGATGGGAATTGTAGTTCACCATGTCTGGAGGATGCTGGGTTAGGGGAGTCAGGCAGGGCTGACGTTTCTGACCTCAGTCTTCCTCAGCCATATCAGGTGGAAGAGGAACGATGAGGCTCCATTGGAAAAGCATTTCTGTTCCCGGGTTCTATGCTAGTAACCCACAGGCAACCTGGAGCCCTCTATGCAAAATACATTTTTAATTGCTTTTATTTCTTAAGCTTGTAAAATGAAAAACTTTTATGTTTTATTTTAGAGTGTCAAGTTCCCTTGGGCCTTGCCTCTGGTTACATTGCTGACTCTCAGATTACAGCTTCAGGGCACTACGGTAAGAACTGTTTATTCAACAGTAAGGTTCAGATTTCCACTACAGCTTCCATACTTATTCAATGGTTTTTATTTGGATTTGGTTTTGGTTTTTAATCTGCTTTTAAACTTGCTTTGATTATTTGGTTTCCATCCCCAGATTCCTCTTAGGAGATCAGCGTAGCTAACGATGTAGATTAAAAGAATTAAAATCAAAAATAAAAAATTCAATTATTATTAGGATATTACAGATCTGTTAAATCAATATTATAAGTTTCTTTTGGGGAATATGACTCCCAGAATCCCATAACCATGGAATTTTGAGAGTTATGTTAAATAAATAAATAAATAAATAACCCTTTACCCAATCTCTACATAATGAAATTATTATGAAATAATACAGAAAAGGGCTTTTCTAGATTCCCTAAACTCATGACAATATTGATTGAGGTTGTCCAAGAATTTTACATGTTTCTGTGAAGATTCTCAGTCTTCCAGGTGAGGTTATCTGGAAGTTGAGTCATGGCAAATGGACTTCTTTCTTAATAAGAAGTCCAGTTGCCATGACTGAACTTCCAGATGATTTTCCATGTTGTATACCATTCCATTATCAATCTTGTTTTTTAAAAAAATTGAAACACGATAATGAGTAAAATGAATTAATTACTTTAAAAATTACTTTCTAAGTTCTGGTCTCAGTTCCTTCCACTTTCCAATTATTTAACAGTTATTAACCCTCTGGAAAATTATTTATGCATCAAAAGAAGTACAGCTCTAAACAATTTGCAAAAAACCAAAAACCAAAAAAAGGTCTTACAATATTAAAACAATAGTTAAATTTGATTCGTCCCTTTGCAGGGCAACTTCATGGTTTTTTTATTTCTTTACTTGTGATAAAGGCAGAGATCCTTCTTTATTTTTACCTGAGTTCTTGTCCTTGCGTTTGTACGTACCTTGTTAGTGCAAATATGACTTAATGTCTCTTTGGTGCCACCTGGGGTCTAATATGCTGAATTGTTTGGAAATACGCCCCACTGTACTTCTGGGCAATTTCAAAGCCCCTCAGCTTTGATAAACAGACTCTTCCAGTTAATTCCATCTTGCTGCAATAACATGAGATCAGCAATTCCTTCTAAAACTGTCTTTCTCAGATCATGAAAAATTATGTGACAGAGAATTTCTTCATCCCAATCTCAATACCTTTATCTCTTTTTGAGATATTGTTGAATTTGTTGATGTAATCGGGATATCCAATGTGGTATAGTGGGTAGAGTGATGGATTAAGATTTAGAAGACCTGGGTTCAATTCTCTGCTCAGCCATGGAAATTTACTGAGTTGTGGGGAGTGGTAGAACTGGTAAAATGACTCAGGTTCTACTGAAGTCGCTTCCGAGTTGATAGCATACAACGGATGTCACAGAAGGAGCCACGTGTTGATGTAATCTATAATGAATTCATCCTTGCTCAGTTTTAAAAGCATCAGTTCCCTTATAAGCATTTATTTCGAGATTCCAAACTTCTCCTGTAATTTTTATTCCAGTCTAGTCCAGACTTCCTCTGCAGTGCTTAACTCGCATTGATTGGGAAGGGAATCACTCACTGAATGTACAAGATTCCGGTGATTCATTCATTTTAATTCTGCCAGCTTCTGCTGGCTGTCAGCTGGACAGTCTGTGATGATCGCTTCAAATAACCTACAAGGCTCCATGCATATTTTCCATACTGAGTAATTTTGGGTCCTCTTATCTCTGCCTGTAAATGTTCATAGGATGAGAGAAATTGAAAACCCAAGATTTCTCTCAATAGCAGAGTATGTAGACACTTGGGCTATTCACCTGACAATAAAATAGTTAGAAGGGGTTCAAGCAAAGATAGAAAACCCTAAATCTTAATTCTAACCAGACTGTCACATGGCATAGAAGGCGCCACAGTGACTGAGGAAAATAAGGTGACACTGATAAACAGAGCCTAAGATTATCAGTCTAACAATGGACATGGAAGGAAAAAGACATGACCTCAGGTTTCTCTACACCCAAATGCCCCTTGGAGTCATCTGCATAGATAATATCATCACTATTATCTTAGAACTGCAGAGCTGGAGGGGACCCTATGAATCACTGAGTCCAGCCCCAGTCAAGGAGGCACCAGGGGGGAATCGAACTCCCAACCTCTGGCTCCGCAGGCAGATGCCTGAACCCCTGAGCTGTGCTGTGAGATACTTCAAGAAGACCAGAGAACAGGAGGCAGGAAAGGCAAACAAAAGTGAAGAAAACCTTAGCTTACACTAGCAGTTCTGGCTGTGCTTTTATAGGCCCCATAGACGCATCCTTCTGGACAAAGTGTTGTTGCAGTGTGCCTTATTTTCAGCACATGACAGGTGTGTCCTTAAACAGCAGAGTGGAAGGACTGTATTTGGTGTCTTACCAGTTTGGTAGCTTGTTCTCTAGAGTCATAGCCTTCAGGATGGAGTCAAATTTCCATGCCAGCCCATAGGAATTTATGGAGGACTGAAGATGTTCCATTGGGGGGGGGGGGGGGAATCTTATTTTCATGTCCCATTCTCTCTTTCTTTAATTTTTCTGTTAAGGTCAATGGTTCCCCGGTCTAGCCCGGCTGGACAAATCTGGATCCGTCAATGCCTGGAGTACTGCCCAAAAAAATGCTTGGATCCAGGTAGGTTGCCCAGTCCTTGAGCAAGGCTTTCAGCCAGGTAAGTTAATAGCAACCTCAGAGAGATGTAGAGTTACCAAGTTTTTCACTCCATCTCTGACTGCAAACTCAGTTTATTCTGAAGAGTAGGAACCATCTTAAGACAGAAGAATAAGCTCTTGAGTCACGTTTTATGACTACGCGTTTTATACTGCTGCTGAGCCTATCCAGAAAAGTAACTTTTTCCCCGATTCTAGGCAAAGCTTGCTTGGTCTTTTACAATCTGTTATAAACTCAGGTCTGTGGCTACAGGTTTATGAACCCTTGTGACGCCGTTTGAAAATGGCTGTCTCAACTTTAAGTGTCACAGAACAGTGCTGTGCTGGGGGGATTGTGGGTAACCCTAGTTGAACATTGCTTTGAGGCATCCCCCTGTGAGCAAAGAGAGCCTTGATGTGTGGCACTCCGTGTCATCTGCTCTGACGGGCAGCCTCTCTGGCTTGCACCTTTCAAAAAGCCCATAGAAGTGAATGTCCCTGTTTACGTCCAGGTGGACCTGCTACAACCAAAGATCCTCCATGGAATAAAAACACAAGGAGCCCGGCAAAAGTTCTCTAATCTCTACATCTCCCAGTTCGTCATCTTCTACAGCCTGGATGGAGAAAGGTGGAAAAGTTACAAAGGCAATGCCACCAGTGAGCAGATGGTGAGTCTCTCTCTCTCTCTCTCTGTCTATCTCATCTATCTGTCTGTCTGTCTTGTCCTGTTTGAATCAGAAGACAAGAAAAGGAAGGACAAGGAGCCACATTTGAATTTTTAAGAAAAACAAACCATGCAATTTATAGTCATGTACAACAGGGATGGGGAATCAGGTTTGTGAGACTCACTGTTAAGCTGGACTTAAAGTCGCACCAGTGACTTGGCTTGGACTCAACTCAAGTTTCCCCCCCAATGAATCAGACTCAACTCATGACAGAACCTGCCCACCCCTCTCTTTTTGGGCGGCGGGGGGGGGGGGGATAGCTTGCTTTTAACAGGGACTTGGGACTTGGTACCAAAGACTCAGACTCAGATCAAAGACTTGCCAACACCCCTGATGTACAAGTTGTTTTGACTAGATGCTGTGAAATGCTAGTAGTAGACTGAGAGAAAGGGTGAAGAGTGAAGAAAACCAGCCTTTTGACATGGTAGTCTTTACACAAGAGAACAGCGGTGGCTCCATCTTGGGAGTTCTAGTTTGGTGAGGGACTTAAAGAGTTCTGTGAAGATTCTCAGTCATCCAGGTGAGTTTATCCGGAAGTTGAGTCATGGCAACTGGACTTCCTTCTTTCAGCCTAATAAGAAAGAAGTCCAGTTGCCATGACTCAACTTCCAGATGACTTAAAGAGTTTTCAGCTGTAGTTTAGGGGATAGCCCAGCTGCTACAGATTCCAGCATTCTGCAGGATAGCACCATTGCCAGGAAAATAGCACCAGAATGCTAGAACTCTGTAGCATAGGTATGTTTTGCATGGCCTGAATCCAACTGCTGGTTGCACCTAGACTAGTCCCGTTCAATCAGTTCCTGAATGGCAAGTCTACACTTACATAAATACCATTAATTCACTGGGTGTCCTCTAGTTAGGACTACCAGTGGAAGTGTTATTATTTGGTTGGCTTGGGCAGTTCCTGATCACATCTTTAATTCTCACTACCTGTTTTCCTCTCCTTGCGTGCAGATATTCTTTGGGAATGTGGGGGCAACAGGTGTGAAAGACAACGTCTTTGACCCTCCCATTGTCACTCGCTACATCCGCCTCCACCCCACCCACTTCAACATCCGGAACACACTACGTTTGGAGCTCCTTGGTTGCGACCTGAACAGTACGGCAATAGGAACTTCCTCCTTTCCAATTCATAGGGTTGGGAGGATCTTCCTTGGCAGGACGCGGGGTGGGTGGGTGGGGAAGAAAGGGGTCTGAAAGATGAGTGGGGCAGACATGTCTCTTTTTGCCTCTCCTTTGTCTTTCCTAGGTTGTTCAATACCACTGGGAATGGAGAGCAAAGCTATTGCCAATGAACAGATTTCTGCCTCCTCTTACATTGACAACGTGTTTGCCACTTGGTCTCCCTTTCAGGCCAGGCTGAACCAGAATGGCAGGACCAATGCTTGGAGACCAAAGGTAATTTGGGGTTGGAAGGAGTGTCTCGGCTCCAATGTCCTCTGAACAGTTTGCACCCAGTGGTCCCCCAGGGACCTGGAGAAGGATAATCCAAAATGGCAGGAAAGCATAGAATTGCTCAAAGCTCGACTAGGGGAAGAACTGGAGAGGTATTCCATTCAGTGCAATCAGAGTTTTTGGCTAGTAGTACTGGTTGCCTAAATGCAACGTGGACTGGAAATCACATTAGCATCCTTCTCGCCGTTTGCTGTTTGCTGCAGGATGGTTCTCACAAGCAGATTAGCTCCACATTACCTGAACATCATGCCTTTATCTGTAACATATCAGGGGAGGATGACAGTTGAGAGATCATAGAGTCATCCCAGTGGCCGAAATCCTGTTCAGTTTTTGTGCTGGTGTAATACAAGTGGAATAAACATTGCTGGCAAATTGCTGCAGGTTAACGAGTCAGTGTAAGAATTCAGTGTTATTTGTCGGGCTCCGTGCAACAAATTCCTGTGGGGATCAAGACAAAACGCCACCATTTTTCATGGGGCAAAAGGCTGAAGGTGACTCTGATCTCTCCTGCAGGTGGACAGTGCGACAGAGTGGCTGCAGGTGAACTTTCTTAAGACCATGCGAGTGACAGGGGTCGTGACCCAAGGCGCAAAATCCGTGTTTACCAAAATGTTTGTGCAGGAATTTTCTCTCTCAAGCAGCCTGGATGGCAAGAACTGGACTCCTGTTTTGCAGGAGGAGGAGAAGAAGGTAGGGCTCTAAATTAGACAACAAGCGGGCGTTGGTGTTCCTGGTTCATGGGGCCTCCACCAAAGATGGGGAAAGTTACTTTTTTAGAATATAATTCCCAGAACCCCCATGGCCTGTGGCATTGTGAGAACTGTAGTCCAGAAAGGGGACACTGCCAAGCTGTGCTATAGACTTTCCTCTACTTCAGGGGCTCCCTTGGAAAAGTGGCTTCACTGAACTACAACTCCCAGGCACTCCCCCCGGACCAGGATGCCCAGTGTCCATTTGGTTGGGGGATATGGGGTGTTATTGCACTCCAAAAAAAGTAACTTTTCCTCATTACTTAGGTTAAGGGTTTGTAGAATCCGTGCTCCTCTAATGTAACTACTTGCTTCGATGTTGGAACTATAATTGTAACTAATTACTCTTAAAGTAATTATCTTGCCCTAAAAGTAACTTGAGCACTCAAGTGTATTCTTAGCCAGTTTAGAGACCTGGGGAAACATGAAATTATATGACTTCCTCCTTCTTTTCAGATTTTCCAGGGAAATCAAGATCATACCAGCCCTGTGGTGAATTTTCTGGATATACCGATCTTTGCTCAGTATTTGAGGATACATCCACTACGCTGGCATAAGCATATTGCTCTCCGAATGGACATTTTGGGCTGTGAAACCCAGCAAATGGACTAGTGAGGATGAACTTGGTTTTTGCTTCCATGGAGAACTTTCAGCCAGCCTGGCACACGCCAAAGGAACATGCTTAGGTCATACTGATGATGCTTGACATAAACTTATAAACCCACTGCCCACTGAATTTTTGAAAATGTATATTGTAACATAGAAAGCAAATTGCAGTAACTGGAAAATGTCTTCCGGGGGGGGGGGGGGTTTAGCTGCTGTATTGTTCTGTTGCAGCAAAATCAACAAAATCTTGTAGCATCTTGTAGATTAAAATATTTCATGTGAGATAAGCATTCAAGGACTATAGCCTGTTTCATTGGATGCAAGAAAAATATCATGATAATATATTTGCATTTGATGCTGAGTTTTCTTACATTCATAAATAACATGGACAAACAGTAATGGGTCCTTTCTTACAGATCCTTCCAGAACCTAGAAACTTTGGCCAGAATCCTATTGCTGATTTATGCCTGCATAAGGCAAGTCACATATGCCTTGGTGGCAAAGTGCCGTTCATTAATGAGGGGCTGGTCTCCTTCTGGGCACATTCAGGAACATGAGCAGCACCTCAATATTGAGTAGCAATTTGCCACCCAGACGTATGTGATTTCCCTTATGTGTGTATAAATCAGCAATAGGATTCTGGCCACTACTTTTTTGGGATGACTAGTCCCAGAATCTCCCAGCCAGAAATGTCTTTGCTGTAGATGGTGGTGCCAGGGGAGGGGCCCCAAAGGTGTAGTCCAAAATAAATACCTTCCCAGACTTGTGGTCCTACCACATCATGATTCTTAGGGACAAACTAGGCGTTATTGATGTTATAATTGCTTTTTAAAGATTAATGTACAGTAGGACCCCCATATCCACAGGATCAATATCCGCAGATTCACAAGAGCCCAGCGTGATGCTCTGCAGAAGTTTGGGGACTACAACTCTCATCAGCCCCAGCTCTGGGATGATGGGCATTGTGGTCTAAAATATCTGGAGGTAGCAGGTTAAAAGGTGTTGACAGGCCCATTTCCTCCTTGTCTTTGTTTCTTCCCTGATTAATGAAGTCAGCTGACAAGCCTTTCAAATAATTCCTTTCCACTCTCTGTGTGGCTATATAAATGCTAATGCCATCAGCTTCACTATTGTTTTCCCAGATGTCCTTCCCTCAGCTGAATTCTGAAACCGCCTGGCCTTTGGATGTTAGAAAGCTGTGCATGTCCAGCATTGGCAGGTTTAAATCTCCATCCGTAGTTGGAGAACAGCGCTGCCTAATTACAGAGCACTTGTCTAATTAAGATCTGTACTTTCTCCTCTTGTTTTCCTCCCTTGACTGGTTCCTGTGCCTTCCCAGCATTAAAATCCCTGCAGTCAACAAAATCAGCAATAATAGCAAGTAATAATTAATCAGAAGATAAGGTGACCTCCTAGCTCATGGTTATTTTCCATCAGCTCTTGGCATCTGAGGAGAAGCCTCAGACACAGAGGGAAACTAGACCAGTGATTTATTTATTTAGCTATCTGTCCATAGATAGAGTGATGGAATATTTATTATTTATTTTATTTAGAATATTTTTACCCCCGCTTCTCCTAAAAAAGGACCCAATGTGGCTTACATCTTTAAAAACAGATTGTTAAATGCTAAAACCAGAAACTATTCAAATATAAAGAAGAATTAATAACATTATACTAAAAATGTTAGGTAAAAGCATTACTAAAAACAGATTTAGAAGCAACAAAATATAAACCGTCCTGTTTATTGTCTCCTACACGATGTTTATTGTCTCCTACACAATGTTTATTGCCTCCTACACGATGACAAACCTAGACAGCATCTTAAAAAGCAGAGACATCACCTTGCCAACAAAAGTACGCATAGTCAAAGCTATGGTTTTTCCAGTAGTGATGTATGGAAGTGAGAGCTGGACCATAAAGAAGGCTGACCGCCGAAGAATTGATGCTTTTGAATTGTGGTGCTGGAGGAGACTCTTGAGAGTCCCCTGGACTGCAAAGAGAACAAACCTATCCATTCTGAAGGAAATCAACCCTGAGTGCTCACTGGAAGGACAGATCCTGAAGCTGAGGCTCCAATACTTTGGCCATCTCATGAGAAGAGAAGACTCCCTGGAAAAGACCCTGATGTTGGGAAAGTGTGAGGGCAAGAGGAGAAGGGGACGACAGAGGACGAGATGGATGGACAGTGTCACCGAAGCGACCAACATGAATTTGCCCCAACTCCGGGAGGCCGTGGAAGACAGGAGGGCCTGGCGTGCTCTGGTCCATGGGGTCACGAAGAGTCGGACACGACTTAACGACTAAACAACAACAACAACACACAGTCACTCAGGGAAAGCCTGTTTGAAGAGAAAGGTCTTTGTCCGTTTATGGAAGGTTAGGAAAGTTGGGGCCAGCCTGGCCTCCCGTGGCAGGGAGTTCTACAGTCTGGGGGCAGCCACAGAGAAGGCCCTCTCCTGGGTCCCCATCAGATGCACCCGTGAAGGTGGTGGGACCGAGAGAAAGGCCTCCCCTGATGATCTCGACACCTGGGCAGGCTCATAGAAAGAGATTTGGCCTTTGAGATAGCTTGGACCCAAATCATTTACTTGGTTTGGGTCCTGGCTGTCGGCTAAGTCTCAAGAGACTTGGGTTCAAATCCTCACCATGGAGACTCGCTGGGGGAGTGGAACGTGTAAAACCACTCCTTAAATAACTTACATCCTGAAAATACTATTAGGTTTGTCATAAGTCAATTCCATCCTGGCAGCACATACCAGCACACATATGCGCGCGCACACCATTTATACCCAGCATGGATTACAACATGAGTGAGAATTTTTTTTAAAAAAAAAAACATATTTAAGTACAGGATAAGAGGTAAGTTTTCATTCAGACAGAACCTAAAAGCAGACAGATTCTAGACAGAATCTAGAGACAAGATTATGAACATAATCACGAGTAATGTAGTAATTTGAATCAGTTACTTTTGGGTATAAAAGTGTAAGTTAATTACATTGCAGAGTTACAAGCTTACTTTTTGTGTGATGGCTAACACTTTCTAGTTGCTTTCAAAAATTGTTTTGACACCATTTTTAGAGAGATTGTGACAGGATATATTTTTTCCAAGTTCTGTGGAGCCAAAGGTTGGAAGTTCAATCCCTCACTGCATCTCTGCGAGGAAGAGTTAACCTGTGTAGCCTTGTTCAACCTGCATAGTCCAGAGAATTCCAGAAGAAGGCAACTGTAAGCCACTACTGAGTATCCTATACCTGGAAAAGCCTAGAAAGGGTTGCCATAAGTCATGGTGCAACATGGTGGCACAAAATCAACATCATCATTTTTGGACATTCACAAAGGAGGTGTGACACAGTTTCCACGTTCATTAGTTTCCGTGTTTTGCAATCCAATACTAATTCATTTTGGGTCCAATCTATTATTCCAGCTGTGTATCTAATTACTGGGACTGCCCATGTGTTGATGGCTTTGATTGTATTTCCACTATTTAATTCTGATTTTAAGATTTTCTGCAGTCTTTTGATGTATTCCCTTTCTGTCAGTTCTTTAATGTTTGTGTGCAGGATGTTATCTACTTCTAGTATTCCAAGGTATTTATAATTTTCATCACTTGAGAGTGATTTTATAATATTGCCATTTTTAAACTCTATTCCATCTATTCCAAAAATTGAACAGATTACAAAATTAGACATAATAGAGTGCCAAAATTAGTGCACTGGTCATTATGCAAAAAATATAACTTGCCAGCCACCATGGGAAAATCAGGTAGAGAAGGTGTCAGAAAATGACCAAGTCAAGATCTTGCGGGATTTCCGGATCCAAACTGATGGACACCTTGAACATAACACACCAGACATTGTAGTAATAGAACGAAGAAATGTCTGGATCATTGACATTGCAATTCCAGGAGATGCTAGAGTTGAAGATAAAGAATGGGAAAAATCAGGAAGCTACAGAGACCTGGCAGTTGAAATATCTTGCTTGTAGATGAAACATACTTCAGTGGTCCCCATCATCATCAGGGCTTTAGGAACAATATCAAGAAATTTCACACAGTATTACAAGCAGTTGCAGATTTCAGAAATAATGTCATCAGAGCTACAAAAAAAAGGGCAATATTAGGAACAGCATACATACTATGTCATATTTAACAGACACTTAGGTTTTTGGTTAAAACTGGCATCCGTTATATAATATCAGTCAATGTTTTTATAATTCTGATGGTGCCTGGAGTTTTTGAACAACAATAACAACAACAACAACAATATCATTTTCTCGTCATACCTAACTGACAAGGGGAATGTTGTGTGATTTCATCTTTTACTTTTTAAAATGTGTTTTTAAGGTATAAAATCAGGATCGGCCACTAGAGGGAAGCAGAATGCATGTCCTTATGGTTTTCTGACATGGTACCACCACACCCCAAAGAGTACACAAAGTACAGTGAATTGCTTTTGCAAACAGTTATATGATAGCGATAAGGGCAATTTTACTGCTTCAATAAACTATAACACATGAAGTTCCATTTTAAAAAAAAGGAAATGTTCCAAACTCTGTCAGCAACAATAAAGCTAAGTCTTAAAATACCTTGAGGATCAGACAAACTGTTTCCTAAAGAGAGTGGCCAGAATTCTATGGGCTGTTTTGCACTTGCATGAGTGAAATGGCATGAGGTGCTGCTGCAAATTGGCACTAATTAATAAACTGCTGGTTGGATTCCATGCACCCAATCCCAGGATCAAGTGAGCACTTAAAAAATGCAACTAGGATCTTGTTAATTAGTGGTAATATGTTGCTGGGACCTATAAAGTGTGCTGCTTAGATACCGCCCCATAGCACTTAAAGCACTCTCTGGGCAGCTTACAATTTAAACTTAATTATGCAGGCTACATATTGTTGAATGCCATTTCACTTACACAGGTGGTAAATAAGCAGTTCGATTCTGGATCTCGAGAGAAAAGGCGTCACCATTTCGTAACTCAAAAAAGAGAGAGAGAGAGATGATTATAAATATGATAATAGCTGCTCGATTACTGATAGCAAAAAAGTGGAAGAAGAACTGGATTTTTCAGCCACATTAATGGTATAATTAAATCTGGAATATTGTGACTAATGATAAACTAACATCTGAAATTAAGTTTTTAAAGGGATTTATAAAGTTTAATAAATTTAATGAGATATGGGGTAACTTTATAAATGCCATATTGAATAAAGGAAAAGGGCCAAGGGTGACTTTATAAATGCTGTATTGAATAAAGCCAGGGCAAGAATATATGCATTTCTGGAAGGGGTGAGGGATCATTTAAAAGATGAATGGAACGTTGTTGTAAAATATATATATATGTATTGTATTAATGGATGGTACCTGAGGTGACGTGGTGGCGCTGCAGGTTAAACCGCAGAAGCCTCTGTGCTGCAAGGTCAGAGGACCAGCCGTCGTAAGATCGGATCCACGTGATGGAGTGAGCTCCCGTCGCTTGTCCCAGCTCCTGCCAACCTAGCAGTTCAAAAGCATGTAAAAATGCGAGTAGATAAATAGGTACCACCACGGTGGGAAGGTAACAGCGTTCCGGGTCTAGTCGCGCTGGCCACGTGACCACGGAAACTGTCTTCGGACAAAACGCTGGCTCTGTGGCTTGGAGACGGGGATGAGCACCACGCCCTAGAGTCGGACACAACTGGACAAATTTTCAAGGGGAACCTTTACCTTTACCTGAGGTGAGGGGCACACTTTTGTTTTGTTTTGTTTATGTTTTCATTTTTCTTGTATGTAAACAAACAAAAAGAGAGAGAGAAAAGGACCATTCCTTGGAGGAAGGGATTTCCAAAATTTGTGGTGCCCCCACTGATACTCCCCTGACTCCAGTACCCGCCACTCTAAGTGAAGAAGGAGCAAGTTCCCTGAAGCTGACCTTCGAGCCCCGGGAGACTCACATGGGCACAAGGAGTCCTTTAGAAAGACAGGAGACAAGGCGGCACCGTAGCTATTCTGGTTCTAGGCCCACCTTGCTTCCATGAGAGCTAGGTCTGGTGAAGGTGTTGAAACATCTGCATCTGCCATTGGGGTGGGGTGGGGAATGGGGGCTTAAAGAAGATGCCATCAGTAGACCCGGCCCCTTTGTGGTTCTTCCTTCTCATGGCTGTTGCTGCTTCCTGTTTCTATGGCCTCCTTCTCTGGGGCCCAACTGATGTAAATCACCAGGGAGAGGACAAGATGGCTGGAAGCTGCTAATCCTACTGTTTTCCTTGGAGAGGATAGCAACAGCACGAAGATCCTCAAGAGACTGGGACCTGGCAAGTCTGGGTTGATGCTGACCCTTCAAAAAGCCCTGGGCTAGGACCTTCCTGGTTGGAAACTGTTCCTGAATGGAGCTGGACAAGGGCTTTCAGGTTTCAGTTAGTGTCCCCTTAAGCCAAGCATTAGAAAACATCTCTTTTGGTGACCGTCAATAGAGAACTAGACCAAGCTTGAGACTGCTTTTAGGACTTGAATATCTTGACCTAGTGTTCAGCAACCTGCTTCTTCCAACTTCTTCAGTTTGGTGACCGGACAGTTCCAGCCCAAGATCCTCTGCTGCCTAAGGCAAAGGACCAAGTGACAACCATCTCAGTTCCATGTACAAGAGTGAATTGGGTGGGCATTTGAATCTCATGTCAACACTTCGAATAGGACAGGGCCCTCCACTACACCTGAGGACAGCATGTGAGCTTAGAGAGTGGTGTATAGGGAAAAGTTTTCTTTTTAAGCCAGTTCGGGCAATGTTGATGCACTGTACCTTTTAGACAGAGAGGGACAGACAGAGAGAGAGAGAGAGAGAGAGAAAATGAAAACTTCCTCCCAGAAGTGGAAGGAGATAGGAAGGGGCAAAGCAGGGAGTCTTAAAACTCCTGTTCTTTGCTTTTCTTGAAGGAGGCAGAGCAACCGGGGTTCCTTGAGGCGCATATGCCATGTGAATGCCAAGATTGCACCAGATGGAATACCAGATCTCTACCTGACCTTAAGTGACCTAATTTAGCCAACACCAGTCCGGTCGAAATGAGCCATGTAGCCAAAACCTAAGTCTCACCAACGTTGATGGTGCTGAACTTTGAGTATACATATAAAGAATAGCTCTGTAGGTAATTCAGTATTCCCCAAATGCTGCTATGAGAGCAGGGATGGACAACCCCAGTAGGTTGAGGACCTGCTGCCACCTGGAACCTACCGCAGCTCACACTGTGAGTGAGTGTGAGGTCACAAATGTTGCTAGGTTCTGTGTAGAAGCCATAGAGTTTTGCTGGGCTTTCCTGGACCTGGATTCCATTGGGAACATCTTTCTCTTAGAATCTCTGTCTTGCAGCACATTGGTGAGCCTTGCTTACTAATGTAACTTCTGGGCATGAATGGCCTTCTGATCTCTGACAACGTTGGAATTCATTTGGCCTTTAGCCCTTTTGACAGAATCAGCCGTGTCAGTGGATTAACAGGGGCCACAGCAGTGTGTGTAGATTCTCGGTTGCAGCAGAGGCAGCTCGGGAAACCTGCTACTCTGTGGCCTGAAGACCATAGGACATCCATAGAGGAGGAGAGCGGCTAGCCCAGGTGGCCCACACAGCCCTCACCTCGCAACACCTGGCTGAACTCTGTCTCCCAACCCCTGCTGCCTGAGGCAGCTGCTGCCTAATGGGGCAGCCAGTCACATCGATATGATTAGAGATCAGATCAGATTTGTTCCTCTTTTGGAGCAAAGCTCCAAGTCAGTGTGGCCACGGATTCTGCTGGCTGGAGGATTCTGGGAGCTGTAGTCCAAACAAGGTCCTCCCAAGCTCTGTTGTGTGTCACCAGGCTTGGTTTGCACCCCACAGTTTGCTGCTCTGAGTCCAGTCTGCTCTATGCAGAATAAGAATGAGGTTTCTCTCCTTTAGGGACATGGTGGCGCTGCGGGTTAAACCGCAGAAGCTTCTGTGCTGCAAGGTCAGAAGACCAGCAGTCGTAAGATCGAATCCACGCGACGGAGTGAGCTCCCGTCGCTTGTCCCAGCTCCTGCCAACCTAGCCGTTCGAAAGCATGTAAATGCGAGTAGATAAATAGGTACCACCTCGGTGGGAAGGTAACGGCGTTCCGTGTCTAGTCGCGCTGGCCACGTGACCACGGAAACTGTCTACGGACAAACGCTGGCTCTACGGCTTGGAGACGGGGATGAGCACCGCGCCCTAGAGTCGGTCACGACTGGACTAAATGTCAAGGGGAACCTTTACCTTCTCTCCTTTGAATCTTGCACCCAAATATTGTGAGTTCAAGCATGGAACACAAGAGTGGATCAGAGATCGGCAGATGTAGAGATCTGCCAGTTGCATTCTCATGACATTTCTCAGATTCACACTGGCTCTATTGTCCCACCCTGGTTGCATAACGGTTTGTGAATTTTCCTATGTGGAATTTTGCACACTTATTTCTGTACATTCCACCCACCCACCCCAAGATTTTACTCAGAGTTTGAAAATGACTAGTACAAGTAAGGTAGCTGTCTGTATGTAGTTTTGCAGTTACATTTTTGTAGCAAGCAATGTAACTAGTAGTTACACTATTACTTTTAGGTTAATGAGTAACACCCAAGTTACTTAGGTAGGATGAGTAACTCCCAGTTACTTTCAAAAGCAATTTATAAAGAGTATTTAATTCATGTTTGGAGGCATTTTGATAGGAATTTTTCAAGTTTTATGCCATTATCTTATCGGTCATAAGAGACAAAGGAAGTGTTTGTTAGTTTTGCCTCTTGTGTTTTTATAAATATTTGCAGTGTGCAATATCAGAATTGGCCACTAGAGGGTAGCAGAGAGTACTTCCATGTACTTTTCTGTATTAATAGTAAGGATAACAGAAGGTGTAATAAAACACAACATGATGAATTAATTGCATGCTAGGAACAACAGTAAGAGCCTTGTTGCCAATAAATAATTAGTAATGCAAGGAGATTCTTTTACAATGTAATGGTCCAAGCTCTGATTTTGCTACGATACTCATTCTTTTCCTTTGACTAAAGCACATTTGTTAAATGCATCAATTATGATTTACACATGTTTCTGATGTGCAGGCATGGTTTTGTGAATATTTTTTGTATACAAAATTCATTGGATACAGATTTCCAGTGCATGATGTGCTCTGTTCTATTCCCTGTTTTGAGAGACATGAAATGGACATTTCTTTATGGAAATGTGAACTTGGGAATTCCCCCCCCCCCCATACCTGTGTAGGCATGTGTGTGCATTTGTGTGTCTGTCGTACTGAACACATATCTTTTTTTTTAAATTAGTTCTGTGTAGGAGGGAAAACAAAACACATCTTGGCCCCAGGGGGTGTAGTTAGATTGCTTGCAGAATATTTCCTTATGGACTCAGGAGAAAAGCTCCAGAGCTAAGTCTTTGTGCTGTTGAACAACTCAACAGCTTAATGGGCTGTGAAGTGGATGTCCTACAATAACAAACCGTGGTTTTGCAGCATAAGCTACTCTGCAGTAGAGAGTGTGGAGGAGGGGATAATTGATTGGCTGCGATTTCCCCTGGAATCAAGGAACACTGTGTCTCAGATAGTGTTTTGGTAGAGTCAGGGCTCACAGGATTGTTGCTGTTGTTGTTGTTTTGGGTTTTTTGCTTAGCATAAAGTGAGGACTTCTGTCTCCATTCTGTCAGTCTCCTTCAAGCTTAATAGGTTCCTCAAAGAAACCACGGATTGTTCCAGCAACAATATATTGCTCTGATCTGTTGCTGTTCTAGTGCCATGTGTTTTGCCCAGTTTGGTCTTGCACAAGCAATTGAGACCTGTTGCCTTTACTAACTGTCTAGAACTGGATTGTTGATATAGATCAACACTAGAGATGGGCATGAATCACCACCTCGGTGGTTTGTGCCGGTCTGTCCATTAGACCAATGGACAGGTGTTCCACAGTTCAGGGCCCTGCCTCCTCTGGCAGGCACCCACTCAGAGGCAGCGCCCAGAGGAGGTGGGTCAGGGAAGCCAGGACGATGGATGACCTGGCACGAACCACCGAACTGACAGTTTGTGCCCATCTCTACTTGACACTGTTGCTGTTGTTGCGGGCTGTCAATTCGTTTCCAAAATATGGTGACCTTAATAAGGTTTTCACCGTGCATGAAATGTTCATGGAGTGATTTGCCATTGCCATGCACAAACCCCAGCCGTTTTTCATGGTCAAGTGGGGATTTGAATCCATGTCTCCCGGATCCCAGTCTGACACTCCATCCACTATATCACACTGACTCTCAAATAGATTCAAATTTCTGCCTGCATGTTGGGCTGTTCTTTAAAGTGTGATATGGAGCTCATTGTGATGAGCATCTGCACCAAAACTACCCATGAAGATGCTATAGGTTTAAAACTAGTATATCTACAGCTTCTGGATGTAGCTATGGATGCCTGAGGACTTTGACTGATTCACATTTCAAAAGAAACCAACTGGAAGGGGGAAGATCTGAGGAAATTGAGCGTGGCCTTAATGAAAATTAAATAAATAGATTTCTCTAATTATTCAGCAGCTAAGCTACAAGTCTCCCACAGTAGACCATCCCTTATTTGTTAGTTTACCTCAACAGGCACTTATTGTCTCAATGCATTCACACAGAGACTCTGGTAAAGAGGAAGAACGAAATGTTTCCATTTACTTATGGTTCTTCATAGATCAAGACAAATATCATATTGTATAAATGTTAAATTATTACATCACTGAGCTTAAATAGTTAACTAGATTCATTATTGACTAACTGGTTACATAGCTGACAAAACACTTCACTCTAACTGCCCACTTCTGATAGACTCTGAAAGACTCAACACAGGCGGAACCAGACTAACTGTAAAAAGGTGACAAAAGAATCTAAGAGAGAGAGGGAATTATTGGCTGTTATTGGATTGATTGACATTCAATCTCAGTCCAGAAAAGTCCCTCCCATCTAAAACCTCTTAAAGGCATTATATGTAGGTTGCAATATATCCAACAATCTCCACCTCTTGGATGAAAGCGCTGGTTCCCAAACTTGGGTCCCCATATGTTTTTGGACTACAACTCCCAGAAACCCTTGCCAGCACAGCTAATAGTGAAGGTTCTTGGAGTTTTAATCGAAGAACATCTTAGGGACCCAGGCTTGGGAACTACTGAACTGATGTGCAGCTGGGAATGTAACTATCCTTGCTTAATACTGTTCTGAATTCAGCGATGCAATTCTCAGCTTAAAACCTCCACAGAATATCATTTAGAAATGTGTATGGCATCGAAAACTACATATTGCAGTTCCCCTTTTAATGTGTATTAAAATAATTGCAAATAAATGTAGAAATAAAGATACAGGGTTATATGAATGACTGTGTGGAAGTAATATTAGTTTTAAACAGACTGATCCATCAACACCCCCCCCCCCCTTCCAGGGTGGACATGCTATTTTTCTACACAGATCACATGGTAACAAACCTACGAATGCACTGAGATGCATTTTGTTTCGAACTCAACTCCTGCTGGTTTCAGAGCAAGCAGGTGCGATCTTCCAGATGCTGTTGGACTATAACTCCCATCGAATCAAGCCAGCACAGCCAGTAGTGAGGAATGCTGTAATTTGAATCCAGTTGAACGTCTGCAGGGCTGCACTTTTAGGATGAAAAATGCTGGCAAGAAAATCAGTTGAACTAAATCACTTCTCCTTCCCCCTCTTACACACCCCCTGCATGCTTATATTTTGCAGGTTCTTTGAAGCAAGGATTTGTTCAAGAAGAAGTGTGTTTGGGTTTCCAAGCAATCAGGTGGCAGCATAACACCAGCATCTTCTGGAAGCCATGGATCTTATATGTACAGAAACGGTCTGTCTCCACATGTTATGCCTAGCAGTTTCTACATCCTGTAATGGTAGCAATGACATGGCTGAGCAGGTGCTCCAAACCCTTGGCACTCCCAGAAGGTTTAGAAGGCATACCGCAAGCCGCCTTCTGCCTGTGCAAGACAATACAACGCAACAAGAGGAAGAGCCACGCCACAAAACCCAGCGTGAGTTTCTGAAGCATCATTCCCAACACAGACAGCGGTCACTGGAAGGAATGGCCGGTTTTGTAAAGAAATCTATTCTTAGACCAGTAATAAAAAATAAAATTGGGAGGCCCACCCTTGCCAACAATCTGCCTAAGGATCCATGCCCAACAGTGTAAATTTAGACTGAAGGTTCAGTCTGTGAAATATTTGGTCCTCTTGGGATGCGGAAGAGCTGCTAGCCCTAGGAGGGGAAAATATTTTCAGACATCACTTTTATGGCAAAAACCATGTGTAATGAAGGCCACTGTCAGGTTTCTCTAGCTCTTGACTGTCTCTTTTTAGGGAATGGGCTGGATTTCACAACCACAAGCAAGTGGCTCCAATTTCAGGGGTGCCATGAATCCATTCCAGGTGTTAGCCTGCACTTTCAGGAACTATCCAGGGTACTGAAACCCAGCCCCAGGATAGATCCAGGCTCTTGGATAACCTGCAGAAGAAGGAACCGGTAAATCACTTCTGAGTACAGTAGTACCTCGGTTTGCGAACGCCTCCGTTTATGTAATTTTCGGTTTACGAACTGAAATCCATAAGAAAGAAAGCCCCGGTTTACGTTCTTTTCTTTTCTTCGCACTACGAAAGGGTTTTCCCAGGGTGCATGGCGCCTATAGCGCTGCCCCTTTCATAGCACAATTGGTGTTTTGGTTTGCGAAATTTCCGTACTACGTAACATTGCGTAGAACGGATCCGTTTCGCAAACCGAGATATTACTGTACTTTAGACCTTGAAAACCATAAGGCTGTCATAAGTCAGAATCAACTTGGCAGCATACAATTATTATTAATAATTACAAAATTCAACAGAATGTACTGCAAGAGTACCAGAAGCAGGGGAAAAGGTGCTCAGAAAAATAAATATTTTATTACTGGCCAACATACATTAAAAAAATTTCAATGTGCTCCAGATGTAGGACTACTGTTTAAAATGTGTTAGACCTAAAATAAAAGTTTTTTTAAAAAAATTTCAGTTATTTTTAAGCACCTTGATGTTTCTTTTCCCTTCTGCTGCCATCTTTCCTGATCAGTTAATAACTACCCACAGCTATTTATATATCTTTCTGGAAAATGTGCTTAATCATCAGCATAAATTCAGGTTCTGCTGTGGTCTTTCTGTTCATTGTTCCAGAAGATCAATCAAAAGAAAGAGACAGAGGTACAGGCTAAAATACTGTAAGGCAGGATTAAACCTATCAACAGAAATGATGACATTGGCAGTGACCAATTGCCACTGATTAAAACAACAACAAAATAACAGTACAGGTCTTTCACAAGGAACGTACAGCCTGATAACCTGTCCATAAGGCTGTAATACAAGTTAAGAAACACATACACATCTTTGTAATTTGTTTTCAGATTAGAATATTGTATGAAAGATTGGTAATTGCCACTGACTGAAAGCTTCCTTATGCAATTTCAGGTTGCATGCCACCTTGTTGCATTGCATGCATGCCCTGCCCATCTCTAAATTGGAAGAGGAAAAACTAATCAGCAGCAAAACCTAGGTCTTGCAATTCACCACTGTGAATGATGTCACTGGCACTGTACAGGCAGAGCTGTACAACAAGATGTCAGTTCATTTTTCCTTTCACACAACCCGATTTTGGAAGTTGACAGATGTTCTATATATGTCTTCAGGTATCCGCCGGTCCTGGCTGTCAGATTATCTGGATGATCTTTGGGCTCATATCCGCCACTCTTTCCCCAGAGCTGCCCTGTATGCGTTCCCAGTGGTCCTGGTGATCATGCTGATCCTTTGCTGTGTCACGTAAGTGGGCAAACAGAGTGAGTGTTAATATTATGGGGAAAGAGTCTCACAAGGACAGCAAAGGAATTTTCCCATCCCTCTGGGTTTCAAACTAGAAGGTTGCCAGGGCTGGCACTGGGAGGATTATTTATGGCATGGCCTCCACAATCAGCTATGAGCCTTTGCGCAAAACATGCCAAGGACTCATCCTTTTAACTGAGCTTAAATATGCACCCAACAAATCACCAAACAAAATGAGCTTAAATTTGTAGAAGAGGAAAGTGAGAAAGCTCTACCTCTAACTAACAGTCCTTCAAGTGTTTAAGAGATTTCCACTTCTATCCATGCATTTTGCAGTGTCTCCTTTATCCCTCTGCCTAATAGGAGGGCCGGCCTTGCTCCTGTTTATTCTGCTAAGCCCTGGACCTCTGGCCTCAGGTCCTACTGGCAAGTAACAGCTCGTGGTTTGTTTTTTTACTTCTCTGAGACACAGACCTTATTTTTTGAATTTCCCACTGAATGATGTGGTGGCCTAAGACTGCACTGCCCTATTGCTTAAATCCTCAGATGTTGTTGGCGAAGGATGGTCGGTCAGTCAGGATTGTTTTCTCAGTGACAGCCTCCAAATAGGATAGCTTTCAGAGAGAGAGAGAGACATACCTGTCCAGAGAAAAACAAGTCTGTTTTGCAATCCAACCCAGAAGACCCCAAGGCAAAAGGCAAAACACATCTCCGGTGTCAAAGACTGAGTCATTTGGGGTCACATTCAGGTTGGCTCAATAATAGTCCTCTGTGCTATTTTTGAACATCATCAGTAGGTTCAAAATAGCCATTGCTGGCCAGATTTCTTTCTCAACATACAGAATAATTTGTTCTTTCCAAATGCAAGGGCATGGATCATATTTAATCCCAGCTGAAGCGATGCAGTTTCCTTTTCTTGGGAAGCACTTCTGATTTTTAGTACTGTGTGATCTGAAAGGAAATGGGCCAAAGAAAGAACACTACCTTCCTTATTCCTTCGCCAATATATTATCTTAGATTACATGTTGTATTAGATCTTAGCCAAAAGCGATTATTCTTAATAGATGCAGGGCTCACTAGGCTGAAGCTGAATGCTGGGTAGAAATTTGCTTCAGTTTGTTTTCCAGAAGGATTTTCCGAAAGGCATACATTTTTCACACTTGGAACGGAAAGAACTTGATAATAAAATAAAAACAAAAATAAAACTTTGAGTAGAAGAACTAAAACTGAGACGTTCATTCACCCGAGTGTAGGACATTCAATGCTTAACTCTTAAAAACCTGGCTTTGAAGCCCTGTGCATTCCACAATGTTGATGCTGAATTAGGATTGCCACCTCTTTATTTGCAAGTGCTTCTCATCTTTAACTCAGAGACAGTGGTCAAAGGACAAACATGGTCTTCTTTATACTGGAAAAATTCCACCTATTCAATCTGGCCAACACAGATGGATAAGAAATTTCAGTTTATTTTCAAAGGATTTGGCAACATTCGCAAATAAAATATTTGAGATGGAAAGGACTTGAGGTATTAAAATGTGAATAAGGGAGAAAGTGAAACAGATTTCCCCATCTTCAGCTGATCTTCCAGGGCTTTTTGAGTTGATATCACCTGGCACTCACTCATCCACCCACCCACCTTCTTTTCTTTAGTTTTAGTGTAGCTGCAATCCTTACACTTATTGCCTGGAGCAATACATTATTCTGGGCGATCTTTGTTACAATGTAATTTATTATTACAACCCAGATCCACACAACCTCTGCAATACGTAAGAACATCAAACTTAGACATAAAACAAACAAACAAACAAGTATACAACAAGTATAAAACAAACAAGTATACAAGCGATTCAAAACCCTCCATACCAATACCAGAGTCAAGTATGGGGAAATTTCCGAGACTTGAGAATCGCCAGACAGAACCCAGCTACCTTGTATGAAATCTTACTATCCCTGTCCGAGAGGAGATACTCATCTCTAGTTTTTCCTGATCGGCCAGGGATGTTTTCAATCAATGGGGTAATAATCTGATTTCGTGCTTCTGCATAATGCGGGCAGTGGAAAAACATGTGCTCCATAGACTCGAAGGTGGCTCACATCATTGAAAAGACAATCTTTAAAAGCAAGTAAGTATAGGCAAATTAAACAAGAATTAAAAAAATATTATATTTAAAATGGGAAATGAAACCAACACTAAAAACACATTTAAAAGCAACAAGGAACAACAATCCATTCACCACCACCCCTCAGACGGCCAGTCCCTAAGGAAAAGCCTGCCTGAAGAGAAAGTTCTTTGCCTGTTTGAGAAAGGACAGCAAAGACGAGGCCAGCCTGGCCTCCCGTGGGAGGGAGTTCCAAAGTCTGGGGAGCAGCCACAGAGAAGGCCCTGTCCCATGTCCCCACCAAGCACACCTGTGAAAGTGGCGGGGGCTGAGAGAAAGTTCTCCCCCGAAGATCTTAACACCTGGGCAGGCACACAGAGAGGGGTCACTGTGGCCAGATCAGGTGGAGCCTTGAACAGGCAAACAGGAGCCACAAGTTTTATTTAGTTTGAAATTGTACCAGAAGGGAAACTTGAAGCAATTTTAAACCTACAAGTCTTGGATCAATATTTAGTGGTATGGTTCGTACTGTAAGGCACCTTGGAAAAAATGGAAATCCCAACAGATGACTGGCTAAGAATGTTTATCTTTTTTATTTTCCAGAGTCCTTCTGGAGTGAGAAGGCACCTTCTTCCAACCCCTTGAAGACCCCCCAAAATCCCACGGGTGGAAAGGTTCAGCCACACACACACCCCGGGCATTTCAGGGAAGCCTCAAATGGCCCCGTGCGGCTTTTCCCAATCATTCACCAAAACCACCAACGAACTATATTTGCCACCTCTCTTGTACAAACAGTGCTGCTTCACACAGAACCACAGTGGACTGCAATAGAAAAAGGTGGTTATGTTGGTCTCAGAAGATATGTGAGTAGACCAGCAACCCCGCCTCCCAGGTCATTACATTTTCCTGCATAACTGAAATTTTAACAGAAATTCTGAATTGCGACAAACTTAAGATCTGAACGCAACCATTCCTGCGCAGCAGTTCTTGAAAATTTTAACTGATGTATGTTTGTGTACAAACTTTGCTAAAAAAAATATTGAAACACTGGCTGTGTCGTGCCTTTTTGTCGTTATAACAAGTGAAGATGGAATAGCTGCATGGCTTGTTTCAGCTTACTGCCAAGCAGATGGCCAGGGCCACCTGTTCCTAAATCTGGACTCGATCTGGAGTGACTCCCCTTCCCTCCTGTCCTGATCTCGCAACCATAGAGTTGTTTCCTTGCACATGGGGTCGTATCTGAAGACCCCTTTCCCAGGTGGTGGCTCTCACCTCTGCAAGCAAACTGCTGAGACCACTTTCACACCCCCTGCGAGCCCCCAGCACAGATCCAGGCCGTTCCCACCCGTATACACTCATCACGTGTACTAAGAAGCTTGCACGTCTGAACAAGACTGACACACAGCGTCCCCTCCAAAAAGGGCTTAGGTCACCTTCAAGGCTAATGAATTTTATTTGGCATAAGCTGGCCGCCCCGCCCCGCCCCCCCCGCCGCCGCAAAGGATCCACACGCGCGTTCTGCCTCTAGTTGCGACCCGCAATCGAACCCCCGGGCGCGCACGTGAGAACCAGCCGCCCCGTCCCACCAGGACAGAGGCTGCCGTGATCGCCGGCAACCGCTCTGGGGAATGCCAGGGGGTCCGGGATCGGGCTGTTGCCCTCGGAACCGGAGAAAGGAAGGGGCTCGGGGAGGGCCGTCCCCGCGGGCGGGGGGGGGGGGCCGGGGGTGCCGGGGCGCGAGCGGGCCGCCGTAGCCCCTCCCGGCGGGCGGGCCCTCCCCTCCCCTCCCCCGGAGCGCCCTCCCCTCGGTGCCTTCCCCGGCGCCGGCGGACTCGGCCGCCCTTTCTCCCGCGCGCGCCCCCCGCA
This sequence comes from Intellagama lesueurii, assembly GCA_037013535.1. Classification (NCBI taxonomy): domain Eukaryota; kingdom Metazoa; phylum Chordata; class Lepidosauria; order Squamata; family Agamidae; genus Intellagama; species Intellagama lesueurii. The sequence continues at coordinate 21,245,259 of JBAJHW010000010.1, read as the reverse complement.
CCGGAGGCAGCGAGAGCGGCGGCGGCGGCGGCGGCAGCAGCGCCTCGGCTCCGGGTGCAAGGCGGGACGCCTCCCGGGGCAGCGGAGGGGCAGAGCTTGCCGGGCCCTTTGGAGAAGCGCTCCCCCGCCCCAGCCCAGCCACCATGACGCTCAAATCCGGCCGGACGGACAGCGTGAACAGCATGAGGACGGCGCTCTCCGACCTCTACCTGGAGCACCTGCTGCAGAACAGGCCGAAGGCCGAGGTGAGGGCGGCGGGCGGGGGGGATCCGGATCGGGCCCCGCATCTGTAGTGACACGGGAGGGAGGGAGGGGGGGGAGACACGGGCCCGGGCCCTTCCTTTGCGCTCGGCCGTCACCTCGCAGATGCGGCCACCGGCTCCGATTCCTCGGCCTCGGCTAAAGCAGGCAGATATCACGAGTACCTCTTCCTTAAAGCGGTTCCGTGTCGGGGCAGACGACGTGTGGACCGCCCCAGCCGGTCTGCAGTTTTGCGCGGCGTCGCAGGCGCGGGTTGAGGCGGCCGCCCTGATGGCGTGGCCCCTTTTTTACTCACAAGACGCATCATCATCCTTCTGGTCGTTTACTCCTTAGTTGTGTTTCTGTCGCGCCTTTCCTCCGGGAAGGATGGGTGGCTTCCCTGAAGCCCACGTTAACTTCCCAGCAACCCTGTAAGGTAGAGAGGTCCCCCCCCCCCCCCAGCTAAGCCAGTCAGTTTCACAGCTGGAGATCGGTGGGTGGGTGGGCCAGAAATGGAATCTTCCAAGCCTTAGCCAGGCCCTCTTAAACCACTAGGCACGCTGGCTGGCTCTTCCAGTGAAGCCAACGCAGTAGCAATGTTAGCTTTTTTTAGACTACATGTCCCAGAATCCCCCAGCCACTAGGGGGATTTGTGCAGTGTGGACACCCTTTGTGCTGTCGACTGAGCAGGAGCAGGAACTCCCTTGGTCTCTGTTAATACTCCAACCCTCCGAGGTTACTCTAGTCTAGATTTTAAAAGCTTTTAGATGCTAAGCGTTGTTGGGTTGAGATTGTTGCAGGATTGACATCAGGACGGCAGTGTTTCCTGGTAGCTCAGTGGTTCTCTGACCCCTTAACCGGTGGCTAGGCACCATCATGTGTTTGGACATCTTTTTGCAGAGAGGGGTGGACGGTTTCCTTTCATGGTCTGCAGAAGTGGAATCTCAGCCTTAAGGCTGAGAGCCGACAGTGTCACTTCCCAATAGACCCCCCCCCCCCCCACAGCTTTTGCTTTCAGGTGGTGGTGTGGCTTTTGTGGGTTTCTTTTCCCAAACAAGAGCGTGTGATGCTGGATTGAAACCGGCACTTTGGGGTCCTGCGATGACCTAGAGCAGAACCTGGAAAAGTTCTACCATACTTACTGGCTGGAGGACGCCGAGAGTTCAGAAAAAGAACTTTTTCCAAGCTCTGCTCCAGAGTGGTCCTTTGGAAACTGGCGAGAGAAGGGCGTCCCGCGGCACGGAGGCTTTTGATCCAAAGCATGAGGGCTGAGCTCCACAAAAGGCCACCGCCGGGTGGCTCTTCAGAAGAGAACATCATCAGCCCTCTGTGAAAACTAGGTGGGGACACTGGGTGCCAGGGTGGATGGATGGGCAGAGCATGCCCTTCTTCCTCCATAGGTCCTGTGGCGGAGATCCTGCCATGCCAGGTTGTCCTCTGTTCTCAGGCCAGATGGGCCTCATCCTCTGGGCAAAGACCGGGTGGAAGACAAGAGGCAGGAGGGTGGAAATAGTTCGGCAAAAAACCCTGTGCCCAGTTGCTGAGTCTACCTAGATATTACCCGCCACGGGTTTCATTCTGTTTGCCAAAACCCTTTGGCCCCTTTTGCATTTGGGTCATTTTATGCTGTGGATTTAATAGTCGTCTACCCAACCCTTATTCAGCTCAACAGCAGGGAAGCTTGGGCCTTCCAGATGTTTTGGCCATGGTTCCCATCGGCCTCGCCCATCGTGGCCGGAATCCCTTTTCGATGGATATGTCTTAGACTTCCTTGACTTGGAAATATCCTACACTCACTCTGTGGGCTTTAGGGACCTTTTTGCTAATGGAGTGCGTGTGTGTGTGCACGCGTGTGTCTCAATTCCTGCCCTGATGGCATTGTTGCTCTTTCTGAAATGGTTATGGCAAAGCCTGGTGAGGCGAGAGGACCTACCGAGTGACCCTCTTGTTGCTGAGCTTGATGTGTTTCAACCAGCTGACTGCTGGCATGTATGTGCCTTGTGGTTGCTCAGACAGCTGAAATGATTGGAGGAGGTTTCCGTTTTCTGCTCCAAAGTAATAAATCGGCCCTTGTTTTCCCCTGCAAAATCACATCTGGTTCAAACTGGAAGTGGTTCTTGCTTGTGCTGATTCAGCTGCAGAGCAGTCTAGTTTAGGGGAAACAGCGGAAGGATTAGAAGATAGGAAACAGCCTTCTATCAGTATATCTGTGAAGATATGCTGCCTGCTACCAGGTTAGGCTGTGGTCACGCTGGCAATTTGCATTGATTTCTGTTTAGACTTTTTTTAAAAATCAGGTTCAGGTTATGTGGTATTTGAACCGGTGGCTGTGCATGCACTGGATGGTGATTTCTGGTGATTTAAACTGGTTTTGGCATCTACATGCCGCTGAAATTGACTCATTTCCACAAAACCCCATTGAATTGAATTGATTTTAGAAGCAAAGTATTTTTAAAAGCCCCTGCCGGCCCATTTGAAAAAGCTATGCAGCCCCTATAAATCGATTTCATCCTTGCATTGTGTGAACGATAAAATCTAAATTGATTTAAATGATGCTTAAATGCCGTTCTTATTGCTAGTGTGACCACAGCTTTAGACTACTTATCCATTTAGCCGGATATTGGCCGTGGTCTCCAGAGTTTCTTGGGTGTTGCTCTTTTGCATCACCAGGTCCTTTTAGTTGGAAGTGTTCAGAATTGAACCCGGGACATTTTGTATACAAAAAAACACATACTCCAAGCTGCTTTTCTGAAAAGCTGTGATGCGTTCCTCCTTAGGGCAACTAAAAGGATCAGACTGAGACAAGAACAAAAGTAACCATGCTGATCTGTGAGGAAAAAAAACCACACTCAAACACTTGAGCAAAGATTGGGGGAAAAGTTACTTCTTGGGCAATAGTTCCTCAACATCTTCATGTTCCGTGGCAGTCATTCAGGCTGGGAACAGTAAAGTTAAAAAGGATCTTCTTTTTTTTATTTTTTTTTATTTTTTTTGCACTCCACAGTTCAGCTCAACTTTGTTGTTGTTGTTGTTTAGTCGTTAAGTTGTGTCCGACTCTTCGTGACCCCATGGACCAGAGCACGCCAGGCCCTCCTGTCTTCCACTGCCTCCCAGAGTTGGGTCAAATTCATGTTGGTAGCTTCGATGACACTGTCCAACCATCTCAGCCTCTGTCGTCCCCTTCTCCTCTTGCCTTCACACTTTCCCAACATCAGGGTCTTTTCCAGGGAGTCTTCTCTTCTCGTGAGATGGCCAAAGTATTGGAGCCTCAGCTTCAGGATCTGTCCTTCCAGTGAGCACTCAGGGTTGATTTCCTTCAAATCAGCTCAACTAGGATCAGTCAAAAAGCTCCTGAAGTGTGGAAGGTTTGGGGCACTCCAGAATTCTTCATCAAGTTAGGTAATACAAGGGGAAAAAATTAAGAGATGAAGGAAGATCTGGGCAGGAGCATACTTGTGAGAAAGATGTACAGTGTTTGGTGTTTTGTTGTTATTTTTAGCTTAGGAAAAAAATGCAAATATACAGGGGATAAGGTGGAGATATAAAGAGCTAAGCATGGTGGGAGAGTCAAGGAAAAAATTAAAGAGGAGGCATCCTGCTTCCTCTTGCATAATTGTAGGAGTCCATGGGGTTGAAGCTGAACGCACAGGATGTTGGGGACAGATAAGAGATGGGACTTTTCTTTACCTAACACGCCGCTAAAAATGGAATTTGCTCCCACATGATGGTCACCCATTTGAATGGCTCAAAAAGCAAATTGGATAAATGCTGATAGGAACAGAGCTGTGACGATGTCATCTTGTACCTGAGGCAAGATTATAAAATAGTGGTTCCTATACCACTGCATTGAATACAGGAGGGCCTGGCGTGTTCTGGTCCATGGGGTCACGAAGAGTCGGACACGACTAAACGACTAAACAACAACAACAACAACATACCACTGCATTAGGAAATGTTTAACTGGTGAGACAAGAATGGTGGCTATTTTTATTTGTTACATTTTCTCTTCCCCCCCCCCCCAAAAAAAAACACCCATGTTATGAACAAGGGCGCCTCCCCACCCCCCCACCCCCATTTTATCTTCATTAACATCCCTGTGAATAGTTTGATTAACAACCAAAGTCAATACCACACCTTTCAGAACAGGAGGGGATGTGCGTCTTTATTCCTTCCACCATGAAACTATGCTGGAATATGGCAGTCCAAAAGCAATAATACTTCCAGATACTGAGAGCAAACAAAAAGGGCACTAAATTAACATGGCTAATTTTCTGTTCTTTCTTCAATCAACCACTGATTGTTTTCCCTGATCAGAAAACTGTATTTTTTTGCTGTTGTTCTACACTCATAGATGTTGATACACTGCATTTGTGGCTTGTAATATTGTTGCTTTCGTATATTTAAAATTGTTGATGTCTTCTGAATCATGAGTACTGGTCCAGCTTTAATGTTGTGTTTTAAAGATATAAGCCGCCTTGGGTCCTTTCTTAGGACAAAGGCGGGGTAAAAATGTTTTAAGCAAACAAAGAAAACAAACACACACACTTTATAACCTAGCTGGCTGGATAGCTCAGTGAGTTAAGTATCTGGTTCCATTCCCCCCCCCCCCCCCTTTGTGCCTCCTACGAGAAGAGCCAGCCTGTGTGGCCTTGGGCAAGCTGCGCAGATTCAGAGCGCCCCCAGAATAAGGGAATCGGAAACCACTTCGGAGTATTGTCTACCTGGAAAACCCTTGAAAAGGATTGCCATAAGTCAGAATTGACTTGACAGCACACGATAGTCATTATACTTTATAACTTACTTATCTACCGGACAACCAGGAACATGGGTATGAGTCACCTAATGCTTGAGTGGTTTTAACCATTTCCATTTCAAACTTTCTTTGGTACCTCACTGGGAAAAAGAGAAGAGAGAAGGGGGGAGCAAGCACTGTGGAACCACGAACATTCTCAGTATTCAGTTCAATTTGAATTAACAGAATTAACAGTCTTCTTCCTAATGGCAGGAGATGCTTGGGATGGTAAAGGTGTAGTTCATATATTTTTAAGTCCTTGGAAAGGTCTTTCTTTCTCTCTGGACTACAACTCCCAGAATCAAACAAATGTGGGTTGTGGATTCTGGGAGTTGTAGTCCAAAGACGTTATGTTTCCTAGTGCTGGTGTCCCGTCCCGTCCCCCCCGTCCCCCTCTGATTGCCCATTCTGGGAACAGAATCCTGGACCAGAGAGGTTAGGGATCTGAACCAGTACGTGTGTTCTTGATCAAGTGCAAAGCAAATCCTTGATCCTGGCAGTTCATCTTCGAAATGATGACCCTAAGGGGGCACACATTTCCTGTACCAGATGATCTCACCTCAACTGCAGTGTCACTAAAAAAAACTGAAGCAAATCTCTACTATTGCTGTTCTATTCCATATTCCTCTCTCCATCCCCTCCCCTTAATTCAGACTGCTTTCTGATTCTGCAGTTCTAAGAGTATGATGATGATGTCATAGCAAAGTATGATTACAAATTAGGGTTGCAGCTATACAACCAACCTTGTTGGGGAGCGGCAGATGAGGGACCTGGGGATTGGGTGACATGATCAGATTTGGGCATTTGTTTAGCTGGTAATGCTAAATAGGAATAAGATTTGCACATTTCATGGACTACAAATTCCATAATTCCCATTCTGAGAGACAGATTCCTAAACATGGCTCACCTGGGAGAAAGGCCTCAACTGGAACGTTTTGAGGCTTAGCTAGGCCTAGTTCTGCTTAGCCGCCTATTCAGTAAGAAATCTCCCAGCTATCACTGGGGCAGGAAGAGGAAACTTGGGTTGAACTAGGCCTAGCTAAGCCTCAAAACCGTTCAGTTCAGGCCTTTTCTCCCAGGCGAGCCACATTTAGGTGTCTATCAGATAGATCTCCCAGAATGAAGAATTGTGAGATTTGTTGTCCAGGAAATCAGAAAATCGTATCCCTGAGCCATTGGAATTTGACTGGTTGAGTTTGCCAGCAGCCATGCCATTTATTTGTCGGTCAGATCCAATTATATCCTGCCTTTCCTCCAATGAGCTCAAAGTAGGCCAATCTGAGAGGGAAGGCCTAGCCACACTCATCCAGTGAGTTTCATGGTTTATTGGGGGCCTTGAACCCGGATCCCATGTCCCAGTCCAACGTTCTACCCACTGTGCCAGACTGACTGTACTGGTAGTACGTAGGAGGGTAGCAGGCGTGAACAGGCACTATACAATACCCCACATATTGTGAACTGATGCAGAAAGCAGGTCTGAACAAGAATGATTTTGCATTGCCAGTTTACTGCAGCAAGCTTCAGGTCCTAACAGGCCTTTTTGAGACAGAGTTTTTTTAATCATGGGAAACATTGTCAAAACTACTTTGTTTTCTCACGTGCTCTGATAATATTGATTTGTTCACACAACAAGATAATGCAGGGAGATTGTCCCTTGAAGGTCTGAAGGGCCACAGTGGGACATGTGAGAAGTGGCTGGCTTTTCAGATAGCTCATTTCAGATCTTAACAACAATCACAATTAAGTTCTCAGAATCTCCCAGCCGGTAAGGCTAGTAGCTTTCCTGGCTGGGGAATTATGGGAGTTGTAGTACAAAAAAAAGGTAAAATTTCCACACACTGGTTCCCCTGAATGGTGCCAGGTTTTGGCACAGAAGATGGATGTTGATGCTGTTTCAGAAATGCAGATGATGATACTGATAGCATTTCTGTTGGGAAGATGACATGATGGAAAAGAAAGAGTCAGCCTTATCTAAGTTCTCCACTCCTGGCCCAGCCCTACGTTTTAAATTAAAATGAGCTGCCAACTTTAAAGCTGGAATAAATACTTCACTGGCAATGGTAAATTTTGAAGTGGAGAAATTGGGCTAGCTAAGCCCCAAAACCTTCCAGCTGAGACCTTTCTTTCAAGTGAGTGATGTTTAGGTATCTGTCAGATGTCTGTCTCTCAGGGAGAACTACCAGAATGGGAATTATAGAATTTGTAGTCCATGAAATCTGAAATCATCATAACAGGGCCCATCGGCACTCCAGGCTTAAGCAGAATTAAAAACATGCAGGCAGCTGTGGTATATATGTCTGTATCTACAGATGGATGGATGCAGAGATTGGTAAACAGAGATAAGTAGAGTGTATGTGATGTGTATTCATGTGCACAGCAGTGTCTGTACTCACATGGTCAAAATTGTCCAGGAGTCAGTCAGTCTTTTCTTTTTTCTCAACAGCAGAGGGCAAATTCTTATTTCAAAGTCATCAGACCAGTTCTAACTTGTTTTCATGTCCACCAGGAAGCAGGTGTTTTGTAAAACTAATGGCTGCTAATGTCTCCTTCAGAACCAGTCCATCGACTCTGCATTGCAGGGGGAATACGTTTAAGAAAAATCTATGTACCCTCCCTTGCGATTGTAAGGATTGCAGCTCAACTTACAGGGAAGCCTGAGATGATGGTGGCAGGTGACTTCGTGGTCCCTGCTAGTTAAAAAGTCCTGGACTTTGACTTTGCAAATCCCTTCTTTACTACACCAATGTTCAGGAGGTAATCTCAGCAGGCCTCCTGCATGATATGTCGCGTTGCCTCTTATCATTTCTAGCTTTTATGGCTTCATGGGAAGAATTGATCTTGTTAGGATACCTCCAGTTTGTTTTTTAGCAACATTGCTCTCAAAATCTGTTTTTCTATATATATATTTTTAATTTGCAATATTTTTTTTGTCACATCACTTGGCAGCCTGGTACTCTTCTCCCTTTGTTGCTTCCCTTGAAGTTCTTTTGACCGCTCAGCAACTTGCCTGAGGGGTGTGAAACTCCCAGAACTGACTGCGAATCTAACTGTGAGAGCAAGAGGATGTGGGTCGTTTGTCAGACTTGGGGCATGACGTGCCTGGAAATGTCCCATTGTCGTCCTGCTGCTTCATCTTTCATGCCGTCTTTCTAGCCTTTGGACAACCGTTTGTGCCATGGCAGCTGCTGAAACGTTTCCGCTGTGAGGAGGTGGAGAGCCGCTGGGCTGTGATTAATGCAGCAGCAAGGAAAATATAGAGCAGAGATGGATGAAACGCAACCGTCCAGATGTTCGTGGACTACAGCTCTCATCATTCATTTTTGGACTCTAGGGCTGATGGGAGTTGTGATCCTGCTGCAGCTTGAGGAGTGCACTTTGTCTAGCTTGGAAAAAGGAGGGTTGGGGTGGCCAAATATAGTTTGCAGCCCGAGGCGATGGGCACCATGGGAGTGGCACATTCCATGACTGGCAAATGAATTTTCTTGAATTCGCTCTCCACAGTGGCAATGGGCAGTATACTGCACAGTTCCTGAGGGAAACCGGTGGGTGTGAGGGCATATAGAAGAGGAGAGTGGCCGGGTGACCCAGGAGGGATGGTGGAGGGGGCTTACATGCTGGAATGCAAAATCAGATAAAATCCTTGAAGGTGGAAAGCTAGCAAATCAGGGAGCAGGCTTGAATATGAGACTGAGGAAATCTATCCTGTGGACCTCCCTAGTCTAATGACTGGCTTTGGGCCAGTCCCTGTTACCTAACTTACCTCACAGAGGTGTATGAAGGTGAAAGGGATAAAGACTATATCTTGATCTGAGATCCTTGGTGGAAAGATGAGACACTGAGCCACTCTAATCGGAGAAAGGAAGACCATGGAGACAGACCAAACTGGTTACCACACCAGGCCAATTTGGCCCCTCTTTTTCCCCGTGTATTGTTAAAGAAACCGGTGTAATAAAGTGTGCTGACGTTTCAGCATGACCTTCAGGCCAGGAGGGTGGCTTTTAAAAGGAACTAATGACTTGGAAATGAACAGTGTTGTTAATGTTTGAGCCTCTTAATGCACTGCTTTGCATTTTTACTGCAGCTGTTCAGGATGTGTATGTGGAGACGTGGCTATTTCCTTTCGAAGCCATACTTTTTCTGCCGTTTTGGCACACCCTGAAACTGGTCCCAAATAGGAGACAGGCGTCGGGTTCTGTATGTTGAATTTGTGCCTGGCTAGTCAAATATTGGAAGAATGTGTGCACCAGGCACTGCCTTTGTACTTACATATTATTACTTACTGTGTATTAGTTATATTTCTATCCTGCCTTTCTTCCAGTAAGCCAAAATCAGTGTGTGTGGCTGTTTTCATCCCCACTTTATCCTCATATCAACCTCAATATTTGTTTTCCTTGTTATAACATAATGGAGATTGGTCTTTTCACACAAAAAGTTAAATTTCTGGTCTCTCACCCTGATCCCGGGTCTCTTAATATCACGGGTATAATTTAGCGCAGGGAGAATCACGTTGTTGTTGTTGTTGTTTCAACTTATATACCCCCACCCCCATAATGCTAGAGCACTCCCTACGTGGTTCACAACCTAATTATGCAAACAACAACTTGCACCCCCTCCCCCGTGAGCTGTGTACTCATTTTACCAACCTTGAGTTGGCTACTTGAACTCGTTGGGATCAAACACAGGTCGTGAGCAGAAGCTCGACTGCAGTACTGCGGTTTAACCACTGTGCCATGGGGCTTTGCGAGTTTTATGGCTCTGTTGGGAACTTAAGGCTTGATCTCCCAAATCCCAGCTCGGGCTTCTGACCAATGCACCATATTGGCTGTGAAACAGGAGGAAAAATACTTGCATATTTGAGGGAGAAATGTCATGCTATCTGTAAAGATTTGGCCGTGAAGCCCTGGCATTGATTAAAATGGAAACCATAGTTACTTACCTTCCCCTATCCTTAAACAGCTGAAGTACTCATCTGGAACTCCACTGGAGCTGAAAGAGTTTGGTGGAAGAATACTTTTTAGTGGAAATGCGGAGGTGGTGGTTGGGGAAGTGTTAAGTTTCTCTTCTCCTTTAAGTTATAAATTACACTTAACTTCCTACATTTCTTTTAGTGAGCTTTAGGTGGTATACTTGAGTCTCCTTTTCCCACTTTGTCTTCACAATGACTCTGTGAAGTAGGTCAGGCTGAGAGTCTGTGACTGACGAAAAGCCACCCAATACGTTTTGTGGCTGAGTAAGGATTTAAACCCAGGTCTTCCGAGTCATAGTTTGACACTCCAACCGCTGCACTCTACCGGCGTTTGCCATCCAAAAGAGTAGTCAAAAATTAAACCCCTCCTTCCATTCCTTTTCCCAAAGCTCCTTTCAGTGTCATTAAGATTGTTCCCATCACCAAACAATCCTATCTCTCTGTTTGATAGAACCACAGGCTTAGCTGATGAAGAAAATGCTGTCGGTGGAAGTACATCTTGATTTCAGCAAGGTTTTTTGGGCAAGGTAAACATGTGGCCAAGCTGGTAATGTCTGGGCTGGTGGTGCTACCATGAAATGGGTTGGTCGTTCATTGACAGGCCATAACTGAAGAATAATGGGCAATACTTCCTCATCATCCTGGGGAGGTCATTTTTGGGGTGCCACTGGATTCTGTCCTGGGTTTGGTGTTGTCCAGCGTTTTCATAAACAACTCGGATGAAGGTTGGAAGAGAATGCTCATTTAATTCACAGATGACAATCTAAACTAGGGTGGATAAAAATCACTGATTTTTTTAAAAAATCAGATTGATTTAAATCATGCCTTTAATTGTCAAAATCTGGTTTTTTTAAATGTAGATCATGATTTAAATCAGACCTGTTGTTGTTGTTTAGTCGTTAAGTCCGACTCTTCGTGACCCCATGGACCAGAGCACGCCAGGCCCTCCTGTCTTCCACTGCCTCCCGGAGTTGGGTCAAAGTCATGTTGGTCGCTTCGATGACACTGTCCAACCATCTCGTCCTCGGTCGTCCCCTTCTCCTCTTGCCTTCACACTTTCCCAACATCAGGGTCTTTTCCAGGGAGTCTTCTCTTCTCGTGAGATGGCCAAAGGATTGGAGCCTCAGCTTCAGGATCTGTCCTTCCAGTGAGCAATCAGACCTACCCTGCTCTAAATAGAGAGGAATGGCTAATACTTCAGAAGGTAGAAGCAGGATTGAGGAAGATGGAAAAACTGGGTCAAAGAAAATGATTTCAACATGGGGGGAAAATGTAAAGTTCTTCATTTAGGCAGAAAATATCAGCTGCACAAATATAGGATCGGAAACAAGTTGATTTAATAGTAGTCTGTGTGAAAAAGGACCTAAGTGTCTTACTAGATCACAAGCTAAATATGAGTCAATAATGCGATACAGCAGGAAAAAAATGCATCAACAGAAGTATAGTGTCCAAATCAAGAGAAGCAATAGTACCACTCTATTCTGCACTGGTCAGAAGTACTGTGTCCAGGATTAAGCACCACAGTTTAAGAAGGATATTGAAGAACTGGAATGGGCCCAGAGGAAGGCAACCAGGATGATGAAGGGTTTGGAAGTGAAGCCCTGGGAGGAACAGTTGAGGGAGCTGGTGAAGAGAAGGCCATGATGAGAGAACAGCCATTTTCAAATATTTGAAAGGCTGTCACATGGAAAATGGAGTGAGCTCCTTTTCTGGTGCTCCAGCAGGTAGGACCTGAAGTAAAATCTCCCTTCCTGAAATATAAAGCCATTGGAAAGAGCTTCCTAACAATGAGAGCGGTTGGATAATGGAATGGGCAACCTCATAGGGTGGTGGAGTCTTTTCACAAAGGTGGGATGACCACCTGTCAAGGATGCTTTAGGCAGAAATTCCCTGTTTTGGGAGGGGGGCAGCCCCCTGCCCTCCATGCCCCCTGCGTTCGCTTCCAGCCCTAGTTTTCTGTGAGTCTGTGAACATGACAGAGATTAGAAAAAAAAAAGGCTTTTTGAAGGGAGCAACTCCCAGAATCCCACCATGGCCATGGAGCCTGGGGGATTCTGGGAAGGGTAGTCCAGAAATGCAGTGTTTTCCTACAGCCATCTCTCTGTCTTTTCTGCCACTCTATTTTGCTGGTGTAGGGTATGTCTACCGGAGCTGAAATCTAGAAATGTTCATAACTGGTTTCTACACTTTTTTCCCCTAAGCACAGCAGAACACCAAGACCTGGCTTGAACCCTCAGCCAGTCCTTAGCATCAGTCATTGGTTCCGTTGCTGCTGAATTCTGCTGAGCTGGGTTAATGAAGCTGTACTTCATTTGGCAGCTGGCGGTCATTGTCTGTGACACTCATAACCTCTTCCAGAGGCTTGCTTTCTTTCAAAAGAGAAATCAGCTCCTCCTGGACGGCTGAACTTTAGCATTAGACAGTACCAGAGAAGAGCTTCAGTCTTTGACCTGACATGGTCCTTTTGGGTCAGAGCTGTAAAAAGTTTCAAGTAAACCTAGGTTCATGACACGGTTCCTACAGTCCTGTTGGGGACCACAAGCAGAAATGTGTCCCACTGCAGAGGTAGGGCTTGTGGGGCCCCCACAATATTGTTTGGCTGTAATTTCCATCATCCTTCAGGTTTGACTGTGCTGGCTAGGAATCCCGGGAGTTGCATCCCACTTTGGGAAGGGGGGGCACATGTTCTCCTACCCTGCCCTAGTTTGACCCTTCCTGACTAAGGAAAGCCAACGGCCACCTTGGGTGAGTGATATTACTCCGGAACCTGCTTCCAAATTATGGCAATGAAAATAGGATTTTTAATGTATGTGTTATGCTGAAGTAAGTTTCTCTGGGTGATCAGGGATTTGGACCCAGGTCTCCTGAATCCGAGTCAAATACTCTATCCACTGCACTGCTCGGGGTCTCAAGAGTTCCCTGAATAGGAACTTTTTGCTGCCTGGAGAAAGGGTACCTTATCGACTCTCCAGTGGGCTTCTGCCAGTTGTCACATGATACTCACATGAGTACTGTGTTTTTGGGTGTCCATGTGTTTTTGTTACTTCCCCACTATTGTAACATCTGGTCTGGAAAGAGTTCTCTATTTGTGCATTTACACTTGATCCTCATGAAAGTGTAGCTCATCTGTGGATTCAGAACTTTAGATTTTGTTTTATTCCTATGGAGCAGTATTGTAATAGTATAATCATCTTAGAACTGCAGAGCTGGAAGGGTCCCTCTGGATCATCAAGTCCAGCCCCTATCAAGGAGACACAGCGGGGAATCAAACTCCTAACATATGGGTCCTTAGCCAAGTACCTAGACCACTGCGCTATTTAGCAGTTCCTCAACATTTTCTAGAGATGGGAAATATTGCTTTGTTCAACTATAAAAATCCACCATCTAGCATGTTCGGAGCACTCTGGGAGTTGTAAACCCAAAAAGCAACATTTCTCATCCCTAATAGGTGACCCCCATTATTCTTAACTTAGTACTTTCAGGCTGTGCTTATTCCAGCTTTCTTTGCTCCTGGTCTGTCCTTATTAGAAGGAGGACAAAAGCTTGTTGTTTCCTGTCTCTTGGCCAAACGCAAAGGCTGAAGTGGAGGTGGGGGAATACCCTGACCTACCGACCTTTGTACTCATGCTTGGAATGTGCTGTGTTCTGGAGAAAATCTTTGCTGAGCCCAGAGGGTTCGGCATTGAGCTGCTTCGCAGGCTACTTCAAGAAGTGATAAGAGATGAGGCCAGGCTGAGTCAGCTCTCCTGACGGGCACTTTGAACCCGGGCCAGGGTTGCCACGGCCTGCGTCTGTGCTGGTTGAGGCCAGAGGGAAGGCGTTAGAGAGCACTGATTCAGTGTGATTGCAACACAGGCTATGTTGGCGCTCCTTCATTTTGCTTTCCTCCTTTCTTTTTCTTGCTCTGTCTCTTTTGGGCCTTTCTCTGAGCTTGGCACCTCCTCTTTTATAAGTCCATGTGGGGTTTTGGCACAGTGGCTACCGCAGAGAGGCCACACTGTTGGAGGGGTGCAAGGGTATATAAATGGATGAAGGTTTTTTGATGAGCAGGGATGATAACATCATCTTCCCGCTTGGTTCCCTCTGAGCTTAGCTGTAGTTGGCACAGTAGCTGAGCATCAAAATAACAAAATATATTGTTGGGGCTGTTCCTGTTGTAATGTAAAGCATTTTGCTATGACTTTGTTTTGAAGGAGCCATTAAGGGCCATTAGCTTTACAAAAGACCTGTTCATGGTGGAGTGAACTAAGTGGCTAGCTGATGAACACAACTCCCTACATTTTATAGACTAATATTTCCAGTCTCTGAGTATGCCATAGGCAGCTTAGCGGCTGGAATCAGGGTGTGTGTGCCTCACCCCAAAATGTTGGGAGGGGAGAAACACCCTTGTCCCTGCCGTTAGCTGTCACTTGGGTATACTCCTTCTAAGCATGAGACTCAACTTGGATGTTGTGTGACTGATACAGTTATTGCATGATTTCCAGTCTCCTTATAAACTCTTCTTTTGTGACTCTGAGTCCGTAGATCTTTATCCTGAGTCTAATTTGAGCTAGGAAAAGTCACGTCTTGGACTACATCTCCCAGAATGCCTAGCAGCCTGTTTATGACCATGTTGGTTGATAGATTCTGGGAGTTGTAGTCCAGAAAGTGACTCCTCCAAGCGCTAAGCCTACCTTGAGACTATATTCTGATTTTATAGACACGAGAAACAGGGAACTGCCTTGAAATGAATGAGGCCAGTGGCCCAGCAAGCAGAATGGGCTCCTGTCACTGGAGTGGCCACTGATGCCTCCCTTTACTCCAAAAGCGGTCTGACCCTTTAATGGAGCGGTGGATAGTGTGGGGTTCTTCATTTGTTGGACTGCATCTCCCATCAGTCCAAAGCAGCATAGCCAGTGGTGAAGGATTGTGGGAGTTGGAGTCCTCACCCCCCTGCTTTAGCCAGAAAGGTTGGAGATGGACCTCGGGATGTTTCGCATTTGCTCCATCACAAGCTCTTCCCCAGAGCTTTCTTGGTGTCTGTGAGGGCTTTTGCCTTGCGTCCATTTTTGGAGAATTCCAGCTGCCCTCTTCTACAGCGGGGGTGGGGGCCAGACTTGAGGTGTGTAGGATTAACTTGGTTTCCACTCCGACTCACTTCCGAGCCTGGGGTCCACCAAGCAGAACCAAATACAAATGAAAGGTTCAAAAAGTGGGACTAAACTGCCAAGGAGGTACCTGTGAGACCTCTGAGCATATATTCTGCCTTGGAATCGCCAAAATCCTGTTGCTTGCTTGCTTGCTTGCTTGCTTGCTTGCTTGCTTGCTTGCTTATCTATCTATCTATCTATCTATCTATCTATCTATCTATCTCTTTCTCCTTAAAAAGGCCCCAAGGTGGCTTACAGTACATCATTAAAAGGCAACATTTAAAATCTTAAAACAGTAAGTGTACAAATACTGAAAAGAATAAAACAAATACCACACTAAAAATAATAAACAAAATCCACGCCAAAGACGGATTTAAAGCAACAAGGCACAACATTCCACTTAAAAACCCTTCCCAGGCAGCCAGTCATTAAGGGAAGGCATATCTGAAGAGAAATAAAGGTCTTCACCTGTTTGCAAAAGGACAGTCAAGACGGGGCCAGCCTGGCCTCCAGTGGGAGGGAGTTCCAGAGTCTGGAAACAGCCACAGAGAAGGCCCCCTCCCGTGTCCCCACCATACATACCTGTGAAGGTGGTTAGCACAGTAAGTCCTGCTAGAGGAGGCCCATTAAATCAATGGTGAGTCAACTGCTTTGTTAGTTTCACTGATTCAAATCGGTCTGTTTTGTGACTTTCCTATTATTTTACTCTTTAAAAAACTGTTGTGGGGACTTAAATATATGTAAATCTCCTGGATCCCTGATCAGTCAAGAAAAGGCACATAAGTAACAAACAAACAAACAAAAGCCAATGTTTAATATACCCTCCGCTCCTTTTGAGCTAAATCTTCCCTCACCCAAAATTGTTATTAGCCACAGAGCAGAAAAAAAAATTGCTTCAGTTGCAAAACACAGAGTTTGTGCTTTGTTTTTCTTTATTGCACGGCAGTAACGTTTGAGCAGGATCCATCCTTTGTATGTAATGGCATGTCAGCAATTGAGGGTGGAACGTTTTGGGGGAGGGGGAGTCTCAACTATTTTCAGCGTTTGTGGTTGAAGTTTATCAGTTGTTGTCAGCATATAGTATATGTGTCTATTATATTACCGGAAAATACAGATTCTTGGTGCTTGTGTGCGCGTGTGTTTCTCTCTCTCCTCCCCTTCTTTTAAAAATCAGCTGTATAAATAAAGCCTCAGGTTAGTGTGAGCTGAATGTTCAGCGAGGATAGGTAATTATTCCTGTTGTGCTGAGGTTTTGAGTTTCCCTGGGTGTAATGCAGGCCTCTGTGAGCATGGAATGCTGGTCTGTGTTATTTAATTACTTTATTTATTCATTATTATTATTTTTTAAATCCTTCCTTCCCTGCAATGAGTTCAGGGTACATGGCTCTCCTCCTCTACCTTTCTCTTCACAGCCACCCCAAGGAAGGTAAAGTCAGGCCAGGAGAGAAGGAATGACTGATGTCAGTGAATCTTGTGGCTTAATGGAAATTCGGATCTCACAGTCCAACTGCAAATGGATTGATTTTTTTAAGATGGTGATGCTGTAGCAGAGACAGACAGGATAGGAGACAATATCTCTAGATCCCTAGACAGCCTGGCACCAGCCCATGAGCTGAAGGCAGCTGCCTTTCCATCCTGAGATGAGTGTCAAGGCAATGTTTAGATAGCCTTGGTTTGCAAGCTAAGGCCAACCTTGGAATATGATAAGGCCCTTTCAGTAACTCACTAGCAAGCCCCCCCCCCCCCATTACTATCTTCATGGACACAATACACACACACGAAGTCATCTAAGTTCTGTCCTATACGTGCCTTGAGGAGATGGGACTGAGAGCAGCAGCTAAATTATGTTAAATGGTCACAGTGAGGAAAGAAATTTAGTATCCACAGGTTTTGGTGTTGTTCCCGAGCCAAAATGGAAGGATCTTTGGAGATCTGTCATTTGATAGCCTGATGTTCGTTTGTTCACATTCCTGTTCCACCTTTCCTCTGATGAACATAAAGCAACATGCGTGGCTTTCCTCCATTTTATTCTCACAACAGCCCTGTGAGGTGGGTCAAGCTGAGAGAGCGGGAGTGGCCCAAAGGCACCTTGTGAGCTTTCTGGCCGAGTAGGGGTTTGAACCCAGGTCTCCCAAGTCCAGCATGCTCACCCCTACAAGACATGCCACTGGTTCTTCTTAAAAATTGTGCTAGCAGAGTTTAGAACAACTGTGATGGAGCAGTAAGGGTGATGGATTTAGTCCTTCTTCCCTTTTCTGAATGCTCTGAAAAGCTGCTAATAGCCTCGTGGCAATCAAGTGTGACGTCCCCATCATGACTGCGTTTGGCCAAAAAATAAAACATTCCTGGGACTTCTCATGTCTTCTGCTTTTGGCCCACTGCCTCCCTCTGCCTATTTGTTAGGTGTAGAGAGTTGCAAGGTTTTGAGAGGGTGAAAAGATACTACAGCAGAGAAAGTCCAGCGGGGAGGTGGGCTAAGATGATGCAGATGAATTAGCTTCTGAGTTAATTCTTGAACTACTGGTCCTAGAGGCATAGCTTTTGAGAGAGATAGCCTTTCCAAACATGGCTCTTTGATGCATTTTTTCCCCTAATTAGCAAATTTATTTTCCTTATGAAAGTAAGTAATGCAACATGGGGGGGGGGGTGTTAACTGACCATTTGGAATACCTTGCAGTTTGATAACCCCTTCAGAGCACTCTAAATGGGGCACAAGCTAGACCTCCTGCCGTATTTCTTAAGTTGGCTTCCCATCACACAGGAGGAGTCTGAGGTTGCTAGGCAACCAACACCACAAACCCCAATTTCTAGCCCTTCCATTTAAGATT
Source organism: Intellagama lesueurii (assembly GCA_037013535.1). Classification (NCBI taxonomy): domain Eukaryota; kingdom Metazoa; phylum Chordata; class Lepidosauria; order Squamata; family Agamidae; genus Intellagama; species Intellagama lesueurii. Next base: position 21,227,304 of record JBAJHW010000010.1, on the reverse strand, counting down.
AACAATGGACTGCCTATCAGATGGATTGCTTAATTAAACTGACCCTTGATTTGGCCTTTCCTTTAACGTAGCAGAATAAATAACACAGACCAGTCACGTAGCTTCTTTTGCTGAATATATGTTTGTTGACATGTTCAGTTTTCTCTGGTGGTGGATTTTCATGTATTTATTGGTATTAGCTAGAACTATACACAGCAGTGCTTAGAGCAAATGGACTTGGTCAACGGTGGCTCTCATGTTTTCAAGAATGGCTAATAGTTTGAGATTAATCATTTATCGACATATACCAGCCATTATGGTTATAGAAGGCCTAACAACTAGGAGTGAGCAGAACCAGGAGCAAAAGTGGGTATTCTGACACACGCACAAGGAAATAAGCAAGGTTGGGACTTTGAGTCTGGGGTATGGATGGCTCCCATTTGCCCTAATGGATACTATCATTGTCCACATATGCACGGACTCACACTTAGGATAGAAAAGAGCCCAGTGGTCCCTGAAACTGGAGATGGTGCAGAAAATGGCAACCTAACATGCTAAAGTGGCTATAACCCCTCCCGTGTAAGGGAAACTGGAAACTGGGCAGGCTTGATAGAGGTGTATGAAACGGTGCAGAGTAAATAGTCAGTGGCCATCACAATATCATGGGGAAGTGAATTTCACAAATTTTCACTTCCCAATAGTCGCCAATTTAGACAAGCATTCAAAGGGGACAGGACCTCAGTATGGAGAAGTCTCTCAGTAGTTACTAGTCTTGCTAGCAGTATTTCACCTCTAGTATTCAGGGCCCCAGGAAATGAGTAGGAGGGTGCCCGTGCATTGATGTCCCACATGTGGGTGTCATTTTGGGACAGCTCCTTGGGCCCTGTAGAAGCATAATCCCTCAGAAGAACCTCTGTCCTTCTGAGGGATTATGCAGCTATTTGGGACTCAAACAGACAGCGGTTCATGTCTCCATAGCTGCTGCCCAGGGAGTGAGCTTCGACAGAAGCTTCCAAGTTAGCGTGTCTCCTGTGAGGAGACCTACAAGACTCGTTTCGGGCAACATTCCTAAACCTGGGTTTTGTTGTTCTTTTTGCCTTGGCAGGCAGTTCCATACCCAACGAATACAGTGACCGAGGACATTTATACCAACGGCTCAGCCACCCTGGGCAGCCCGGCCCATGCAAATGGCCGGGAAGTGCGGAAAATGAGGTTCATCCAGTTTGAGAAGGTCACGGAGGAGCCCATGGTGAGCTGGGAGGACGTCAGGGAGAGTCTCCTAAGCCTTTGTGGTTCCAGCGGGTGGGAGAAAGCCCTGCTCTGGTAGAACCAGGAGCAAGGGGGGAGAAAACATTGGGGCAGGTCTGGACCGACCCTCCTGCAGGACAGGGTGAGAACCTGCTTCAGACCGTGGGGTGTAGTCGAGGGTCTTATTCCCCCCTCCCCAGATAAGCTCCAAGCTCGTTGCTTTCTTAAAGTTGAGCCTTGAGCAGGCTCTTGCTTCAGGCTGAAGGCTTCTTGCTTTCCTTATTCTGGTGCTTCCTGTAGCCATGAGAAGAGCTTCTTAAGGCAAAAATCTGGAGCAGGGGAGGCAATCGGATGTCCCGGGATGTTCTTTTGGGGCCACAACTCCCATTTGACCATGGGCTGTTCTCTCCTGGGGTTTATGGGATTTGTAGTCTAGAACATCAAGTGAGTGCCCCATTGCCACCCTTGACCTGGACAGAAGAGGATAATATTAAACAGGATTGAAGTGGGCCAGGATGGAGTCAGCCAGAGGTCTGTTCCCCTGGATAAAATGTAGCCAAAGAAGAGAAGCCTCCTCAGAAAAACCAAGTTTATGTTTTTTGGACTACAATTCCCAGAGTCCCCCAGCTAGTATGAGGAATTATGGGAATTGTACTCTCCAAAAAGTAAAACTTTCCTGTCTGTTCCAGGGCATCACACTGAAGCTGAATGAGAAGAAGAGCTGCATGGTGGCCCGGATCCTCCATGGGGGCATGATTCACAGGCAAGGTAAAGAGCTCGAGCAGGCATAGACATTTCTCCTTAGAAGAAATCCACCTTTTAATTGCCATTCCAACTCTTGAGGCAATGTTTCTCTCCCACCTCAAACTCCTAAAATATCATTCTCTTTAGCTGAAGAGAAACGGTGCGTGTTCCTTTTGGGATCACCGCTCCCAGGATCCACAGCCATGTGCCTTGTTGGCTGGGGATTCTGGGAACTGTAGTTCAGTTTCCCAAGCCCCATGTTTTAGGCATTGGGGATTTTCCCATAATCTGCTGAGATGCTGGTGGGATGATCACTCCAGCCCTGCTTGACCCTAAGTCAGCCATTTAAGCCCTACTGATCTAGGTGGTGAGCTGTGTGATGAAGGTTGGCCAGTGACATCCTCACGCCTGCTGGGAAGCAGGTATTCTCCAGTGGCTGTTGTGCTGAGAGTCAAGGGTGTCTGCCTTACCAGTGGTAGTTGGTGGTCAGGCTTCCCAGGATCCCAAGTGGGGCAGTGATCTCAGGTGACGGATGCTTGCAGGGGCTGGCCCCGAAGCCATTCCTCCTGACCCTGTGGCTCTTGTCTGTCTCACGGAGGACAAAGCACTGTGCTCCACACATCATGTCTTGGCAAGAGCTTGGAAAAACGACTGTTTTGGATTATGTATTTCGAAACCCCCCCAGCCAGCATGGCTGGTCGAGGGATTCTGGATGGAGGATACGGTCCCAAAGCCTTAACTGCCCCAAGCTCTGGGCCTTCGTCCCTTAAAAACGTGTCTATTGTGATGGGAGGACCTTGTCCCTTGGCAGCGAAATGGGGGAGGCAGTGACATGCTTTTGGCAGGCAGGCATCTGCCCATTTTCACCTTTCATGCGTTCATCTCTCCTCCCCTGGCAGGCTCCCTTCATGTGGGCGATGAGATCCTAGAAATCAATGGGAAGAGTGTGGCCAACCACTCGGTAGACCAGCTCCAAAAGATCTTGGTAGGTACACCTGGGGCCAAGGAAGGGGTGGGGCTGAACTTGCTTCTGGGGAGCAGAAATCCATGCTGCCATATTTCTGAGACAGTAAGAGAATGAATAAATCAATATAAACCACACCCTTCTATACAGGGTTAGGGTGGAGAGTTGTAGAATCCACATGCTGTTGGACTATAACTCCCATCAGTCACTCCCGGTTGACTATACCGGCGAGCGCTGATGGAATGTAGAGTTGTGAACGTTACACTTCTGGGTTACACAACTCCCAGATACCCCCCGCCAGTATGGCTATTGGCTTGGGGACTCTGGGAATTGTAGTTAAAAAACAACAACTTCCCCCAAGCCTAGGAATTGGCCCGTGTTAGTTTCTTTTCCCCTTCCTCCACCTCATCATTTCTCTGAGTTGGTAGTAATTATCTTAGAACTGCAGAGCTGGAAGGCATCCTCTGGATCACTGAGTCTAACCTCTGTCAAGGAGGCACCACGGGGGAATCGAACTCTCAACCTCTGGCTCCACAGCCAGAGGCTGAAACCAACGAGCTATCCAGCAGCATAGCTGATAGATCAAAAGTGTTTTGTGGGTCTCTGCTTTCCATTTTGATGTCCAGGTAAAGCTAAAAACCTGGGTCTTGAGCTCTGTGATACAGCTAGTTCTTTTTCCAGAGGTGTTTGCCTATGGAAAACATTGTAGAGCTCAAAACAGGGGAGAATGGCACTAGGACGGAACATCCCGTAAAAATGGGGTGCTGCCACCAACCACGGGGTATAGAATACTAGAGCATGCCTGGTATGGAAGTCCTGCGTTGCCATTTTCTAACTTGGACCCCTCCAGAGCTTTGGGGTGACAAATCTCATCCTTCCAAACCATCATGATTTAGGACAAAATATGATGCGGGAAACTGGTGAAGAGTTTCAGGATTACACACCTGTTCTTTGCCAAGGGTTTGTCTGCAGTGATGGCTGTTAAAGCATGGAAAATGACATGGGTGGAGCTTTCTAAACTCCATGGGAAGTGCAAAACATTAGGGGATGGTAGTTTTTGGAGAGTTACCCTCCTCAGAGCCTGATAAACAGAGACACTACTGTCCCCCCCATGCCCTTTGCAGTTCCCATGGAGCTCTACCCATAGTCTTCTCCATAGTCTTCTCCATGCTCTAATGGCCGTCATGGCAGGCAAAGCCATGACAAAGAATAGGTGTGTATCCTGAAACTCTTCTGAGAACTTGGGATTGTTTGGCTAAAGCAAACAGAATTCTAGCTGAGGGACTTCCTGCTGAATTCTGGTAGCTGTAGTGAAAAAATAAATCCAAATATTCCATGACTGTTGATCACTTATGTATATCAACTTAGTTTCCTAGGATCGCACCCACTCTGGCTTGTGAGATACCTTTTCTGTGCCTTCGGGAAGATAAGGATGTCTTTGCTCTCTCCTTCTTAATGACATGTGAGGGCAGAAGAGAAAAGCTAGTTAAAGATTTGCTACTTTTAGGTCCTTCTTGAGGATGCATTTGCAGGTCAAGGCTCCTAATACTGGGAAGAGCCCTTTGGCTTATTGCCTCTGTGGGATCCAAGGCAAAAATGGAAGGCTCTTAATGGATCAGCAGTTTTGGGTACCTGCAACCAGAAGAGTTACAGATACCAAGCAGAACTTGGAAAGGTTATTTTTCTGCACCGCAGCTTCTAGAATCATCTAGGTAGGGATTTCTGGGATATGTCGTCCAAAAAAGGAAGTTTTCTAAACTCTGGTTTTATGTTTGACTGAGAACTGCGAAGTATGCCAGAAATTGACTCTCTTCCTTTCCTGTTATTCGCTAGAAAGAAACCAAGGGAACAGTTTCCCTAAAGGTGCTTCCCAACCAGCAGAGCCGAATTCCTGCCCTTCAGGTAGGTGGGAGTTTCCACCTTCAGACCACTCTTAGTCGGTTGGAGCATTGCTTTGTCTCGGTTTTCCGGCCCTTAAAATCAAAGTTCTGCACCTTCTAATGAGCTAAATTTCCACCAGGGAAATACGTCTTTTATAGGCTGTATGTGAAATGGATGCGAACCCACTTCTTTTTTGGTGGGTAAGGAAGATATCTGAGTAGTTCTGGCTGGCTGTAGGGCAAGAGGAGGCGAGACTGAACCCCTTCCTGTTGCCTTCCAGTGGCAGCTAAATACTTTTTAATTCAGGCAAACCTGTGGCCATTGCTTGACTGTTGTGGATGAGTCTTCATACGAGTTATATCTTTTTCTTAGAGATTGTGTTTTTACATTGGTTTCAGCTGGTCTTCTGCATTAATCCTGCTTAAATTAACCAGTGAATGGCACCCTGTTTGGGTTTTTATTGTATTCCTTTGTTCGATATTATTTTGACCCACCACGAGTCCCAACAGTGGGGAAAAGGTGGGGACATAAATCCAGAGAATCAATATTGCTGGGCAAAAGAGTGAGTGTCAGGTTGGCAGTTTGGGATGCATATGTGTAGGAGCACCTGTACCCTTCAGATAGCATTGTCTTGACCAGGTGAGGTTTGCAAGGAGTCAGACCATAGCAGGAATTCTTCCTCTCACTCTTTCAGTCTGGGTTCGTCACGAGCCGGTTTTGCATAGGATCAGGGAAGGGAGAAATGCCAACTGTGCCCATCTAAGAGTGGAAATAGAGTTATCAGAAGGAGAGTTGTTTTAGGATATAAAACACTATTTTTAATCCCTCTGCATTTTGCAAAGCAGCTTGTTGTTATTTTGTAACTGATAACTGGAGATAGCACAGATTTCATGGGCCTGCCTGATTTCTTGCGCAGAAAGTTTTGAAATAGTTATGTGCCTAGAGAGAAAACACGATAAGAAAAGGAGAGACACCCTTCCCTTAATGTTTGGTCTGAGTTGTTACACTTCTAGCAGTGGGCAGGGTGGTGGTATGGATGTCAGTAGGGTAAGACGAACACCAAAGTTGCTCACCTGCCCCTTATCTTCCTAGTTCATGCATTCCAGAAGGGAAGAGGGTTGGAGACAGGCAGTCTTCCCTTGGGAAACTTTTCTAGATCTTGGACACCACAGCCCAAAGGGAGCCTCTAAGCAGGGCTTCAGAGGATGAGCAAGGCTTTTGGGAGCAAGCTGGTGTGTAGGGAAAGGTGTTTGTGTGTCCCTTGCATCCTTTTCCTTGTGTGAATGATTCTCCAATTGGGCCAGCGAATATTCAGATCAAGTACTACCCCACCCTGTAACCACCATATAACCGGATCCAGTGCAGCTGTTATCTTTTTGGGCTTTTGCAAGCTGTTTCCCAGGCACACCCAAGACCACAGAATACCATTCTCATGCACCAGTTTACAGTGTAGGGGCGGGAGACAGCTGTTATTGCATCATGTAACCACCGTGTGACAAACAGAAATCTGACTGGAGAAGCTTTTCCTAGCTTGGGAAATCCACTGATGAGTAAACCTCCCTTTTTCTTCATTTCCTTTAAAAGAAGCTAGTTCTAAAATCTTGACAAGACGAGGTGTGGGGGGAGAGAGAGAAAGAGGCCATGTCTGCAGCTGACTGATGGGGATTGTAGAAACAGTGGATGTGGGCTGGTTGGCTGTGGCTGGGGGAGAGTTTAAATCTTGTCCCCATGCTCTGGAGTTGCTTGTATTAATCTAGGGAGTGCAGGTGGGGGATGAAGGTTAGTGGCAAAGAACACGCTGTGTGTGTAGAAGGTCTCGGGTTCAATTCTGGTGCCATCTCCTGCCAAAAGGGAAAGATTTGGGGGTGGAGGCAGACAATGGGACAGCTCTCTGCCTGAGATTTTAGGATGTTGCAGCTGCTCTGAACAGACAGTACTGGGTGGGAGAGAAAAATAGCATGGTGTGGCATGAGTCAGTTTCCATGTTTTCATTTATTGCTTAATCATGTTCATGTTCTGCCTTTTCTCCACTGATCTCAAGGCAATGTCTGTGGGTCCCCACTTTATTCTCATAACTCCCCTTTTCCATAGTTCACACCAGAAGGGACGTCCCAAGGCCAGGCAGGGAGGGAGTTCCATGGCTTTCTGGGGACTTCAAACTGGGGTTTGCAAGGCCCAGTCTGACACTCTAACCACTACACCGCAGCCTGCAGAGTGATTCATTTTTGAGAAGACAGCTTCCAGAATCTCCCACCCAGCACAGCCACTGGGATTCTAGGAGTTGTAGTCAAAAAAAAAAACACACACACCCCCCAAGCTCTGGTTTAATCTCTCACCCCTCGGAGCAAGAGAGTTGCTTTGGAAACTGGAGTTTGCGGACTAGGTGAACGGTAACCCTTTCTGTCTTCCTCCAGACATTCATGAGAGCTCAGTTTGACTACGACCCCCAAAAAGACAACCTGATTCCTTGCAAAGAAGCTGGGCTGAAGTTCCAGACTGGAGACGTCATCGAGATCATCAACAAGGATGACAGTAACTGGTGGCAAGGCCGGGTGGAAGGTTCCCCCAATGGATCAGCCGGTCTCATCCCCTCTTTGGAGCTACAAGAATGGTAGGCCCTTGGTCGTGATGCCTCGCCGTTGACTGGCCCCTTCCCCTCTCCGTGGCTCCATGGCGGGATGTCTTTAGTCTGCCTCCTTTTCCTGGAACTACACGTTTTTTAAAGAAGTAGGACGTGGACAAGTGAGTGGAATAAGACAAGTCAGGTTTAAAAAGGCCAAGAGAAGGAAGAAGAACAAAATACCCTTTGCTGGGTGCTAATGTGACATCAAGGCACCAGCAGTGTCTTCCTAGTTTAGCATTGCATGGTTTGCGTGCCATCACCGGAAGACTTTTTCCCAAGGTACCTCAGATGGCAGAAATGACCAAGGCTTCCTCCTGTTGAATCCTTACACTTCTGGCTTTGGAGGTCATGTGCCTGGAGAACATTTTGCTTCTTCATAGGGCTCCTGGCAAAGTTCTTAAAACTTTGTGTTTCTCCCTCTACTCCACCCACCCCTGCAGGACAGATGCCATTCCCTTCATTCCAGTCCCCGCTCTCCACATCTTCTGTTAAGGATAAGAGATACGATACATCAGCGGTTCCCAACCTTGGGTCCCCAGGTGTTCTTCGACTACAACTCCCAGAAATCTTGGCCAGCACAGCTAGTGATGAAGGCTTCTAGGAGTTTTAGTCCAAGAACACCTGGGGACCCAAGGTGGGGAACCACCGATATGGGAAAGACCAGGCTGAATGTCACTCTCTTTTCCTACAGGCGCGTTGCAAGCATGACCCAGGGAAATCCCGGTGGAGCTCAGAGCTGTAGCCCTTTTGGAAAAAAGAAGAAATGCAAAGACAAATATCTGGCAAAACACAGCTCAAGTAAGCACTTGATTGTTTTTTCTTCCGAGCTTGGAATTGATATTTTGGAGGATAAAAATTGCAGAAATCAAATCCCTCACCCAGGGAGATTCTGGGATTCATGATCCAAAAAGTGACTTTTCCTACCTCTGCTCCCTTCTTCTCAAGATAAAGACTAAAGATGGTTAAGCAGCTGCATTGCACACAAGCTGGTCTGTTGGTTTATTCGATTTATTTATTTAAAATATTTTTACCCCACCTTTCTCCTTAAAAAGGACTCAAGGTGGCTTACATCTTCTCTATCCTACCTCTCTCCCAAAAATGGGACTCAAAGCAGGTTGCAGTCATAATTCAGCGTGCCTTGGAGACACCAGGCAATAAATAATAAATGACAAATAAAATTAGGTTTTAAAAAGAGGATTAAATTAAAAGTCCAACTTAAAGCATTTAAAGACACAATTTAAGAACCGATCGCTAAGAAGAGTGCAGCATTCAACCTGGTAACAAAACCTTGCCATTAACAGCTTATCAGCTGCATACAGGGGCTTGAATGAAAAGCTCCACCTGCTAGCAGATGGAACAACAGGAAAGGGGCCAGACCTGGCTCCCTCAACAGGGTATTCTTGTTTGCTCCTATGGCCTATATCTGCTGGGGTTTGACTCGGGACAACAGAAGAAAGGCCTGTGAGGTCCCGGCAGAAGTATGTGACATTTATGGGGCACAAGATAGAGTGAAGGGAACGAATTTTGGATCACTTTAAAAGGGGATTGAATTTAAATTCGGAAATATCAAGGCTCTTTGTGGTGGAAATCCAGTCGTGGATCATCATGCTGCAGAAGGCTGATGATGTCATCGACGGCTGTGGGTTTTTGTAAATTAAACATTTCTGATCCTCAGGTCTTGAGATTCCTTTGAGACCCCTTTCATCCTGGGGAAGCTGTCGGGGGGGCACAGGAATCAAGAGAGGTCTTTAATTTCTGAAAACCACCACCACCTATAAAGTCATTCTAGCAGCAGCAGCAGTTTTCAGAAGTTGTAGAGACATCCACCCCCATCCTGTGGCCGCCAACAGCTTCCCACAGGCTAAAGGGATCCTGTAAACACGATGAGACCTTTGGGGGTGGAAGGGTTCACAAATTTGTAATTTATGAAAAAACGCACACAAAAAACACCAGCTGAAAATGTTGCCAGCCTTACATGGTGTGACATTCTGCTACTGGATTTCAGTCAGTGTCTACTAAACACGATACTTGTGTATTATCTCCAGTACTGGAAGTCGTATCCCCTTTAGTATCAGTTACTGGGGATGGAGAGCTGGACCATAAAGAAGGCTGACCGCCGAAGAATTGATGCTTTTGAATTGTGGTGCTGGAGGAGACTCTTGAGAGTCCCCTGGACTGCAAGGAGAACAAACCTATCCATTCTGAAGGAAATCAACCCTGAGTGCTCACTGGAAGGACAGATCCTGAAGCTGAGGCTCCAATACTTTGGCCATCTCATGAGAAGAGAAGACTCCCTGGAAAAGACCCTGATGTTGGGAAAGTGTGAAGGCAAGAGGAGAAGGGGACGACAGAGGACGAGATGGTTGGACAGTGTCATCGAAGCGACCAACGTGAATTTGACCAAACTCTGGGAGGCAGTGGAAGACAAGAGGGCCTGGCGTGCTCTGGTCCATGGGGTCACGAAGAGTCGGACACGACTTAATGACTAAACAACAACACTGGGGATGGGGAAAAATCTCCATTTTCTGTCGGAGGGCTTCTGTGGGAAGAGAACGCTGGACAAGACAGGCTTTTGGGCTGACGTAGCACGGCTTTTCTCATCTTTTTAAAGCAAAGATTAGAAATGTATGAACTTTAAATTTCATTTAACATTAAATCACCTCTGTTAAATATTCTCTCTTGTTTTCTTTTTAGTTTTCGATCAGCTGGATGTGGTGTCTTACGAAGAGGTGGTGAGACTGCCGGCTTTCAAGCGCAAGACCCTGGTGCTTATAGGTAATCTTGTTTGCCACATTAAATTTCGTAATCTGTCAATCCCTGCTGGCCTTTTTGGTGCAGTAACTAAGGGATGAGAAACACATGGCATTTGTTAGTCAAAAGACACTCCGGTAGCCAGCGGATCGTAGAGGACAGTGATGGTGAATTTAGAGCCCTTCAGATGTTGGGTTTCAGATTCTGTCATCCCCTGTAACTGGCCGTACTTGCCACAGCTTGAGAGAGATGTAGTCCAAAACATAGGGAGGGCTACCTGTTGCCCACCCCAGAAATCTGGAAAAGTATCATTGAAGCTGCCCAGTCCAGGTGATGGAAATCAAGCAGTAAGAACCGTTGAGCCATCAGCAGCCATGTTCTCCCATCTGCCTATTGCAGGAAAAGAACTGAATTGACGGTCCATATAAATTCCTCCCTTGCAGAAACTAGATGCTAGGGCAAGGGCTCACAGTGGGTTGCTATGTGCTGTGTTTTTAGGGTGGTGGTTATGGAGGAGGGACCTGTTGAACCAGGTGCTGCTTTAACCTAGAAATCCATGGGTATTAGCTCTAAATCTGACCCTTTAAAAGATCTGCTTACCTGCATTGCCTGCTGTGAAATGAGTTTGTAGCTGGGTTTTGGGCTTGTTATTTTTAGCAAGAGCTGACACCATTTTGCTGCAAAGCAGGGTCTGGGTGAATGCATGGATCAAAATGAGAGGAAAGGGGAACTGTAATACTTGAAGCTGCAGAGGTGGAAGATTAGTTTAAAATAACAAGGCAAGAAAACAAAACAAAAACCCTGACTGCAACTACACTGTCAGAGTATCAGAGAAATTACACCTTTCACGTGCTGACTTTCTGCTTGCAGAGATGTCCTAGATTTCTCCTTGTGGGTTGTTTTTTTTTTTTTTAACATAGCATACTCATTAATTAGTGCTTTCTTTCTTACTTGCTCCCTCTCCTCCATAAGTTTGAAGTGACTGGATGGGCCACTTGTTTCTCCTCCACCAAAGTGGGACACCCTTACTATGGCTGGTCCCTTCCACTTGCTCTGATGGGCCTTAGGCAATGTCTAGAGGGAGAGGATGACCCAGGAATCCCACTTTAGCTTCTGTCTCTGCATCGATAGGTGGTCAAATATGTTCTCTTTCTTCTTCATTACTTCCCCAGTTTCTGATACCCAAATTAAAAACAAAAAAACCAACCCTCCCATGATTCTTCATTGTATTCTATACCTTGCTATCATTCCCTCTCGTGGCACTGACGGGGAAAGGCTGCGCGGGAGGCGGAAGCCTCTCTTGAATCCATGGCAGACCGGACTGGTTCCCAGCGTCACAGTGGGACTCAAGCCTTTGGGTCCACCTTGGGGGCACCAGGCACAACGTCTGAGGTGGGGAGTTGCGTTGAAGGGGCTCTGGTTGCCTGACCATGGATAGGCACTCTCTTCACTTGGCGTTCTACTCACGGAATGAATTGAGACCTTAAAGATACTTGATTTACAGAGGAAAATATTCATGATCTCTGGGTGCACAAGCTTACTGAAGTATTCCGAAGCAATTACCCAGTATTAAAGGACACGAATGAGTCTCATGGAGGCGAATGGGGCTTCCTTCCAGGCCAGAAGGTGCCTTGGGACGTCAGCCTTGCCATAGGAGTAAGTGCTTTCGAACCCACAGACACACTCAGAGGAGTCGCCCAAGACGAAGTGCAGGAAGGGGAAGAGATTGGAAACCAGAGAGGAGGGATGGGAAGAGAGACCAAGAAAGAATGGAGCAGCCATTCTCCTCCTTTTGTGGCATAGTCCACGTTTCCTCCTTACCAGGTTCGGATCTTTTCCCAGAACTTCCAGACTCTCCACTTATCAGCATTTGTGATCCCATTAGCTCCATTATTCATGGTGCCAATGGGTGAAGAAGGTTTGGATGTTCTTCATTTTTTTTTTCCAAAAGCAAGGGTAGAGATGTGTGTATGTAGTTGTTTTTAAAAGGCACATTGAGTAAATAACTGCATTTTCTGGGCAAGAGGATGATGCAGTATACTGGGGAAAGCAATTTCTACTGTGGCTGAAGGCACTTGAGGAGGCTGAGGAGCAGGACGGGCTATGTTGGAGTTGGGCTAGCATCAGCTTTTCTGTCTCCTTTATCCAACATAAAATGGAATCTTTTCAAGTAAGGGAGAACACGGCATGAGCTCGGTTTCCTCATATCGTTTCTCTCTCTCTTTTTGAACCAGGGGCTAGCGGAGTTGGACGAAGCCATATTAAGAACGCCCTGCTCAGCAAGAACCCGGAGAAGTTTGGCTATCCCATTCCATGTGAGTGTACACAGAACCCCTTGTTCTGTCCCTGGCCTCTCCAGTGAAAAAGGATCAAGGAGCAGCCGATGCCAAATACCTCCGCTAGAGACCCTGCAGAAGCCATGGAGAGTCCCAACAGACCATGCTAGGCTAGAGGTAGACCTTGGCCCACCCCTCCCGTCACTTGTAGCCAGCGGAGTAGTACATCGTCGAGAGACGGTAGGAGGTGCCCTCTAAAAGTACCTGTGACAGCTTTCTGCAAGTCCTCCACAATTTCGTTTCCTTGTCATCTGGCTTATAGTGACATTAATAGGATTTTCAAGGCGAGAGGGTTAATTGAGGATTGGTTCTCCTGTTGCCACCGCCATCCCTCAGTAACACAAGTCAGTTAACCCAGCGAGGTGGTAGAGCGATGGTTTCCCGAGAGGGTCTGTTTTTGCTGAAGCCTCCGTTGAGCTTCCCTCCTCCACCAGGACTCAGCCTGAGATCTGTCTCCCCTGCCTGCAGGCCTGCAAAAGCATAGCAACACCAAAACTCCACTTCGAGTGATCTATCCACTATGCCACGCTGTTGCTGAAGGTTAAAGGAATTTGAAGTTTTGCATCCGCTAAAACCCTTCCCGTAAATTTAACAGGGAATGCATAATTGCTTCTTAATGGGGTAAAAGCAGCAGCCGGTGCGGTATAGTGGCTGAAAGACGTGAAGGTAGACTGGAGTTCGATTGTGTCTCCTGTCTCCCGGCCCCCCAGATCCGCGGGAGTCCACCTGCCCTTTCCAGCTTGGGCTGCCACCTCCTCCCAGCAACCCCCAGCTTTGTATCATCTCTTCCTTGTTGCAGACACTACCCGGCCCCAGAAGAAGAACGAGGTGGATGGGAAAGATTACCATTTTGTTTCAACAGAGGAGATGACGAGAGACATCTCTGCCAATGAGTTCCTGGAGTTTGGGAGTTTCCAGGGCAACATGTTTGGCACCAAGTTCGAGACGGTGCACAAGATTCATGAACAGGACAAAATTGCTATTCTGGACATTGAACCACAGGTAGGCAAAGAGAGCCGTTATTCCCTTCCCTCCCGCCTTTTAAAACTATATTTCTCAACACTGTCCCCTTTGGGTAAACATCAAAAAAAATCTCACGCTTCCCTTGCAACCTGCACCCCTTAATACTGGAATTTAGACAGGGGGCGGGGTGGGGATAATGGGTGAGTGAGTGTTGTCCTCTGCACACTCAGTATAGCACTGCTCCTGGAGAAAAGGTTGATTTTGGAGCTGGGAGTGCGCCACTCACCAAATCTTATCACTCTGAATGAAGGTACACAGTGGCACCCTCCCCATCAAAGGAATTCTACACTACCCTGTAACTCAAGAGCTGATAGGTGCACAATGGTCCAATTTTTCTCATTTTCTAAATAAAAATAATGAAGTATACAAACTGATCTACTTCTCCACTGCTTATATTTCACCCCTTTAGAGGCAGTGTTTACATCTGAGAGCACCTTTATAGCTTTAACTCAAAGATAGGCTGCATGTAGCCCCTAGCACGCCTGCCCCAAAGTTACCTCAGAACAGCCATTTTGCTTTCCAAGGAATATGGAGGAGCAAGTTTGAGGACCCTCATGCAACAAAAACGGCCTTTTTTTAAAAAAAAGAAAAAATGTTCGGCCACTAGAGGGAGTAGGGTGGTTTTCAATAGAAAAAAATTTTTGGTAAGAAAAACGTTGGGGTCATTGAAGCACCCCTCCAAGGACCAGGGATGGGTATATGCTCTCTCCCTGGTCCTCTTGAGATCACTGACCCCTGCTTTTAACACATTACAAGTCAATGTAAGGTGCAGAAAGGAGAGTGCTCAGGAAGCAAAGTCTCCTGTAACCCACACCCTGAAATACAGGGAAAAGAGCTGAAGTGAAAAAATTATGAAACGGGCCTAAAGGAATCAGCTTTTCAGACTTCGCAGGTGGCTGCAAAGCAGTTCATCTCTGATTTCAGTAAACTATCAGTCTTTTTGAAGGCCATCTGTACCCCCTGTTCGTAGTGGTTTGAAACTGCCCCACAGCCGTTCCCCAAATAAGAATAGGGATTATAACCCCGTTTGTAAAGACTGTGCGGAGGAATCTTGCAGCTTCTTGAGGGGGAAAAAGTGAAAGGAAAAGATTCTGTGGGGCGATCCTGCCCCATTTGAGCACCTTTTGACAGTCGTAACAGCTGCTTGCGTGTGACCCTTTTGTTCCCTTTGTGACAGACGCTGAAGATCATCCATACTGCCGAGTTCTCCCCTTTCATCGTGTTCATTGCTCCCACCGACAAAGGCAATCAGGTAGGAGGTGCTTTGCTCTTAGAAGGGTCACCCTTTGATAGACAACACGTTTTGCTAAATGGACAGCAGGACCCCATGCAAAGCTTTTGAGCAACTTAAAGACGAACGTATTTTTATTTAGCATACTCCCCGTCTGGCTGGGGAAATTCCTGCAGACTTCTGGGGGCTGCCGTCCACAAATCCTGAAAATCCCATGCCTTGTGATCACTTCTAGATCTGAAATATGAGGGGAGGGGGTCAAGGCCTAGAGGACAGTGAAACTGGCTTCAGTCTCTCCAAATCTGCCCCCTGCCTTAAAATGTCACAAAAACTCTTTTTTGTTTTTGCTACAGCGAATTAACCTGGCTACCCCCTTTGAGTTTAGGGCAAGTTCCTCACCTCAGAGAGCTAATACCTGCATCTTCCTTTCCTTTCCTGTGCAGTCGGAAACTTTGCTGCAGCTTCAGAAGGATTCAGAAGCCATCCGGAGCAGATACGCCCACTACTTCGACCTGTCGCTCGTGAACAACGGTGTCGACGAGAGCCTCGAGCAAGTTCAGAAAGCCTTTGAGTGTGCCTGTAGTTCTCCACAGTGGGTTCCCGTTTCCTGGGTGTATTGACTTGGCCGGGTGCTAGCATAAATTAATTTCCAGACTGCTCCCCCGCCACCTCCCTACAGCATGTGGAGGACAAGATGGGTCAACCATTTCCCAGCTAGGCACCTTGCCCCACGCACCAGCCTTTTGCCCCTCGCCTCAAGAACAGCCCCTGCTCTCTTACTGGCGAGGCAATTCACATACGTCTAGCTGCAAACATGCTCAGCAAGACACATGTGTGTGTTTACAGCTTGCATTTGTTACCCCCGTAGCCCACATACCTCCCAAATGCCAGCAGGGAAGCTAATCCTCCACCGAGAGCACATTGTCTTCGTGAGCGACATGAGCATCTTCAGGGTGAAAGCCATAAGCTATGAATGCTGATGGAGGAGCTGAGCTCTCTTCTATTTTAACATCAAGCAGTATAGCCTCGGTTTCAATACATTCTGTCAGTCCCTTCAAATGACTTGTAAAGTAGGTGCTTCCCTATAATCAGGCACAGCCATTCACTTTGTTACATGGTGACCCACCTACATTGCACAGTTAGTTGAGTGGAGTTTGGCTTCTACACTTCTGCTATTGCTAAGAGGTAGCGGAAACGCCTCCTGCTCCAACTCTGCCTTCCCAGGGTTGTGGGCAGACAGTTTCAAAGAGCAGGACACAGCTGTACATTTGGGCTCAGAGGCAGAGCCAGAGAAGAGGCTATCGTGTGTTAAGCCATGGTGGATAATGCAAGGCAAAAAACCATAATCAGGTCCTGGCTTGACCCCTTGCATGCTGTATCATGGCATATTCCGGTGAATTAGAATAGCTCACCTGTTGTGTGCAGGTAAAATAGTGCATTGTTTTTGCTTCTACCAAAAAACACTGAATAGAATGACTCATTTCACCTTCCCTCCACCCACAAGCACAACTGGGGGGGGGGGGTGTTCCTCAAATTAACCATCCCTATCTTAACACAAGATCATTTTGTGTAACTAACGGTGAAGCTGGAGGAATGCAAGCTTAAAGTGTATTAAGCCTCATGTTTTTGAGGATGCCAAAAAAAAACCCGAAACAAAAACAGGCCATGGATGTGCAATAGAGACTTCTGGTTGAGTCTTATTACAGGGAGAACAACACGCAGCAATAAAGTGTTAACTTATGCTGATCTGTGCGCCCTTCCTTTGCTAAATCGCCACCTCCCAGGTCTGAAAACTTTAAAAGGTAGAGATAGCATATCGAAGTTTTAGAATTCCTCTTGTGGGAGGCAATTCCGCTGGGCTAAGGCAAGCTGCCCTACCAGGTAATCTGAGAAAAACCTGCAGCCCACCCACTCCTCAATTCCCAGCTACAGTTCCATCTAAGAAATTGCCTTCCAACCTGGAAAGTTGTGTCTCCCCCTATTATTCTCGTCCTATGATACTCCTCCCAACTCCTTATTTTCTACCACTTCTATCATTTTCCTTTTTAAATGACACCCATTCTACTTTCTGAAAATCTGAGCTTGAGGGCTTGCTACAAGTAAAATAAGCAGAAAAACAGGAGGAGGAAGCGCTGCAGACATGCAGGCCATGAGGGCGCACCCTTACTACTCAGGAGCCAAATTAACTGACCACCCTCTGCAATCGTCTTAAGAAGGCAAACAAACCAGTAACAATAAAATTTGTCATTTTTTAATACAAAAAAATACGAAATGTTCCTCCTTTTAAGCCAACTTTGGTGTCCTGTCTAGAAATGGGGTGAGGAAGAAAAGAGGGATGGACTGGATTACGTTACTCTGCTCCTGGACAGTGAAAGGAGTGTAGAGACCCCCAACATTATGGATTTGTAAGAACAAACACATGGTCTCCCTCTTGAGGCCACACAAAAAAGCTGGAAGGAAGGTCCTTTCTTCTTTCTGCATCTGCTCTCTATTGGGACAGGACAACTGGCTAGTGGGTGAACCTTCCTCCTGAACCGTCTCAGATTCCCTAAACTTTACCCCATGTAGGAAGTTGCAGGATGATTCTGATTAATGGACGTATCTTAGGCCACATGAAAAAGGGCAGTTTCTGAGGAACCAATGAGGGAAATGTTACCGCCAGCACTTCCAGAACTAAAACGCATGCTTTTTCTTAATTAATATTTGTTTAAAAAATAAAAGCAACAGAAGGAAGTTCTGGCCTGAGAGGGAAATTGCTGAACTTATTCATTGAAGGCGAGCACAGGAGGGGCAGGTACAAAATCTAAGCAGCCTTCTTCTCTTCACCCTCCACCAACAGACAAGCTGACCTGATCATTCAAGCAGCTCTTTCGACATTCAAGCAAAGGGAAACGTGGAGTTGGGGAAGCGTAAGAGACAAGAGACGGCTAGCAGTGCCAAAGACCAAGGGCATCGCCATCCTGTCCCCAGACCGAAAACTCCTCCTCTAAAGTTCATGCCAACTTGTAGAGAGAGGGCTGGACCGTTTTGGTGCCCTTGCTTCCTCAAGCTGCCCTTACAACAGGACAGTGGGGGCCCTGCTACATATAGGGGGGGCCCACCAAACAGTGCCTTTCCTTTTCCTTTTTTGCACAGCAATCAGGAAGGTCTCTGTTCACCGATCTGGTCTCCACTGCCGCGAAGGCCGCGGGACTCTTACTGCAACGGATGTGGCTGGTTATTCTGAACTCTCGTCCATTTCTTGTTGCTTCTTCTTTTTCTTCTTCTTCTTCTTCACACTCGTGTCACTGACCTAAGAAAGGAACACCATTAAAAAAATAAAAACCCTCATGTGATGTCTAGAGAAACCAGATACTCCGTTGTCACTCCCAAGCTTTGCCGTTTTTACAGGAGTACTAATTTACTGAACACACATTACGATCATTAAAATAACGGTGTAATTATTAACCAACCCTCTCAGCACCAAACCAGTTCAGAGCTTGCTCACGTACGGCGGCTTAAAAATGAGCAATGACTTGCCTTTCAGCACAGGCCTCAAAAACATAACTTCACCCTATTATTTTTCAACTGACAAGCTCACATACTCCCCAAAACCTCATCCATCCCAGAGTCATGAAGTGAAGTGCAATTTCATATGTTAGAATACACCTTCTTTTAAGTGTGCAAGCTAAGACTCCTAGTGAGGCCCAAATTATGGCCTATGGATGACATACGAGACCTACCACTTCAGTCAGCTCCCCGCTGCTCTCAGCCGCCTCCGTCTGCCTTTTCTCTTTCTTCTTCTTCTTCTTCTTCTTGATCTCTGCTGGCAGCTCTGGAGAGGCTGGGGGAGGCGAGGCGGCCTCTCCCTGTTCACCGTCACTCTCCATCTCCCTTTTCCTCTGAAAGACAAACATCAGAGAACCTCTGATAAAGAGAAACAGGACAGGCTACTTGGCAGGCAGATTTGCCTGAAGTGAGGCCAGCGCTTTTAATCCAGGAAAGCCGTCGCTGTTACACCTCGGAAGCAGAGGGAACGTACAGCTTGAGCAGGAGTCCCGAGCATTCTGACAACTGCTCTTCTTCTAGAAGCACAGAGATAGGTCCATGTAGGTGATGAACCCAAAGACTTCAAAATCAATCATATGAATTGGGGGTTAGGTTTCTACTCAGTGCCAGGTGTGTTTATGAACTGTACTTCTTTAGGCTGATGGTCAGCAGTATTGTTTGCTGCTTGAGGAAAGAGAAAGCAAGGATGCCTCTCCAAGTGAGCAAGACTACATCCATTCTCCTGCCACTGATTCCATGCTCATCTGTGCAGACGTGACCCAATGCAGGGCAGGCCAATGGTAGAACCAGTGGCTCCACCATTCCTCTGGGGCAAAATGTCAGTGGCAATATATTTGCACATACTAAACTTTCAAGTATTTTTGTAAATGTGTAGCCTCTGAGGCAAACCAACCTTTTGCGGCCTCTCTGGCTCCACTTTGGCCACCTGTTCTACCTCTTTCTTCGCGGCAACGCTGGAAGGAAACAGAGGAGCCTGGTTTGAAATTTCCAGCATGTCAGATCTGTTATGTACAAAGCAGCCCACGCCCTCCTCACTCTAATTCTTGTATGGAAAGCTGGTTAAAAAACTATATGCATAGGTCTAGTCCACAGCTTTCCAGAGCTTCATGTTGCAGGCTGACTCCCTCTAGAGCCACAGAAAGGAGACTGGAAAGGGATAACTGCCTGCACAACACACCCAGCAGAAGCGGTTCCCCACTCCCCTCCCTTGTCTAACCCTTTGTGGATTCCCCACTTGTATTCCCTGCTATGATCACTGTAGCTGGAGCATTACCTACTGTAATCCACATAGTCCTTCTTCCAAGCCTGTGGAGTTTTCTCATTGGGCTTTCCATGTGCATCCAGCAAGCCTTGCTTGATCATCATCTTCTTCTGAGATGCCTGAGTGGAGGGTAAACAAAAGGCCTGACACTTCTGGATGCCCTTAGTTCACAAAGTCAAGGCGCTCTGAGAAGAGGCCAAGCAGCCACCTAACTGCAAACCCTTTTCAGAACCAGTTAAGGAGCACAAACTTTATAAAACCACAAGGAAGGTGTGGTGATGCCCCCAGCAGAGCCATCAGTCTTGGGTGATAGATCTGTGTCATCTTTGCCACAGAGGGCTCATGTAGTCTGTTTTGACATCATTTGGCTCATCAAGACGGCGGTTCTGTAGCAAATGTCAAAACTTGATCAAACAATTTCAAACTGTTTCTAAGGTAGTAAAGGAAAGGCTGGGCATTTGAAATCAGCAAAACAGCTGCTGAAGAAAGCCTGGAGAACTAGACACCTCTCACTTAGAATGACAATGACTAGGCAGTATGAAGGGGGAAAACAACACCCTGAGTGAGTGATTTAATACAGATTAAACATCCAAAAAGCTAAAGCCAGAGAACTCTCAAGGAGGAAGACAACCTGGCCTAGAAAGGAGAGCAATTAACTGCTCCATGGTGTAACCTACTGCTCTCCCAAAAAATAATCATCTGGTCCAGCTCATCTAAGACTCACCTTTGGGCCAAGCCCCCATTTGCGAGGATAGGTGTCTCTTTCCATGATGACACGTTTGATCTTTGCCACCACTCCATGGTC
Source organism: Intellagama lesueurii (assembly GCA_037013535.1). NCBI lineage: Eukaryota > Metazoa > Chordata > Lepidosauria > Squamata > Agamidae > Intellagama > Intellagama lesueurii. The sequence continues at coordinate 21,206,909 of JBAJHW010000010.1, read as the reverse complement.
ACAAGTAGAAATCACTGCCGTGGTCATCAAGGCAACGGCTGCAAGAAGGCACAAGAGGAGAAACTGAATATTCAAAAGCAGAACACGGTGTCTGTTGCTATGAACACATAAAATTGTGCTACACGTTTGCAGTGGCATTTCAATCTATCAGAATCCTCCTTCACTATTTGTGAGGCGGAGGATAAACTGATGCATCCTGTTATACATCAGCTCTGCCGACATAAGGTTTAGCAGAGGGCGGAGAGATGGGTAGCCGCTCTCCGGTTTCCTTGCCAGAGCCTGTACAGAGTGGGGCTGATAGAAGCTGCAACCCTGCAATACCAGGAGGGCTGCAGGCTCCCCACCTCTGCCTTCATCCTTTTCCCATGGGGCCCCTGCTCACCATTCTCTCCACAAAGCAGATCCCCCTCCCCCCAGATAATCCTCACGGGAGACATCAGCAGGCATCCCAAGAGCATGCAAAGCAGGAGAAAGGCAAGGCATAGCCCTCTTAAGCTGTAACAGAAGACATGATGCCCTTTCCTTGCATGCTCAGTGCTGTCGTTATTCTGGACGGCATGTTGAGGCAGGATGTGATCAGACCGTTTCACTCTTCTTGGTAGAGCCAGAGCCCTATAAGAAGGGGCTCTGGCCCTGCTTGCACGGCCCAGGCCCTGCCGGCAGCCCGCCAAACATCCCAGTGGCCCCCAGTAGAACACTGGAAGACACCAAGATGCCTGGAAGCCACACAACACGCAAGACCCTAGAACAGGAATCTGAATGTGGCAGGAAGGGCAGAGCAGCAACACTCAGAGAATGGATAAACGTCATCATCACTTCACATGTTGCCCCAAACAAGCACTTTGTACTGGAAATGTACAGTCCCAGAGTGGCCCTAGAAGAAGGCAATGTTACACCACCTCTGAGTATTCTATATCCAGAAAGACCTGGAAAGGATTTGCCCAAGTCAGAACTGCAGGTAATTAATTAATAAGGGCAAAATTTTCACTTGGAACTTTCTCAAGTTATTCATTTAGTTTTTTTTTTGTACCAAGCCCCCAATGTTTTATTACGTTTTATATCTTAATACTAAAAGCAGCACAGAAATGAAGACATAAACATACTAAAAACAGTACACTGTGAATACTACTCTCTGCCACTGTGCCAATATTTGCCTCCAGGTGGCACAATAGGACTGTCCAATCTCCAGAACACCGAAATCAAGCAGATACCACTCACTGGAACTACCAGCTAACAGGAACACATACAATGATGGCCAAAAAACTGTATCAGGCATTTTTACTCAGTATTACTGACACTGACATGCAACAGCTCTCAAGGATTTCAGGTAGGAAATCCTCCCTAGGTCTACTAAGGATCAGAGCGAGTGGCCTTCTCCCACTAAAGGCACATGTGCTCTATCACAGAGACAAAGCTACTTCATGAATAAGCAGTGGAGAGGAGCTGGAACATGCCATTCAAATGAGAGAAAACGAGTACAAACTGTTTAGTTAAGGGAGCATCTTCCCACAAGTTCCCGGAGACATGCAGGAAACAAACTCTCACCCTAAAACACCAGTTATGCTGGGAAATAAACTTACGTTAGTTCTTATAAGAACATATACAATCGAAGTGGTATATCACTTGTTTTATAAGAAAGATCTCAGGTTTGGTCTGAGGCACCCTCAGTTAAAATGGTATTAAACAGCACGCGTGGAAGAGAGGACACTACTTGGGAGATTTTTGGCAGCCATTCCCCATTAGAATGAACATTACTGGACTAAGCAGAATCTCTGCCTCTCATGGCTGTATAATCCCCTCCTCTTGCACATGGTACAAAGTAAAGCGTGTGCAAGACCTCTGGTTCTCACCTGTGCAGATGGCTTCTCCTTTTGTGGTGATCACAACAATTTCCTGATTGACTTCAATACCATCTTCATAGCGCAAGAGGCCAGGCAGCATGATCTTTGCACCATAGCAAATGGCATTCACCTGAAGAGTAAAATGAAGAAACCAGCAGGAAATTTTAGGTCAAAGTGGTAGTACTGTTTTTCATTAAAAGTGCACCAAGGATCTAGAAAATATACTTTCTCACAAAAAAGTCTGCATATCAGAGGTACTCAATCGGAAGAAGTAACAAAATTATCAAGACGTTGAAAATTTTTATTTCCTTTCTGTAGCAATCTTTAGTGGGTAGGAAATAATATAAGGATTACAATAACTTAAGCTAAGTGCTTAAATATGGTCACAATTGTCTAACATGTATTATCAATTTAGCAACATATACAGAGATCTCACGCAATGTTTCCAGACTTAAGTGGATTAGGATATAAGGATAAAGATCTAATATTTATTCTCTAATGATGGCTTTTTGCACCTTTCAGTTTGAGAATAGCAATATTTTCAGGGTCTTCATGATTCATTCCAAGATACAGTAACTTAACATACCAAGGGAGCATCAGCAAAGTACAAGACCTCCAAGGAAGAGTAGCAAACTCTGCAATTCCTCACTTCCAAATCCTCCTTCAGGCCTCAAGAAGCCAGGGCTCCTATTTTCACCAACTAGTCCAAACTACTGAAAATGGGTACAAGTGAGCCTCTGAGTGATGTCAGGAATAAAGCACAGGCGATTGGCCTCCTGGAGGCCATTTTGCAAACCACACCCACTTCTGAAAGATGTGTTTTCGGCCAACAGATCCAATCCATGCAGGTAGCAGATTAACTGCCCTACAGGGAAGTCCGGGAAGAGATGGCAAGGGAGCTCCACAGGGAATGTTAAATTAACGGTATTTATAGAACAATTATGGCTCTTGCATGTAATTAAAATGTTTTTAGCTCACTGTCTCATACAGGTATCCCCACTGTAACAACTATACTGTTCCTTCCTTCTTTTTCAATAACCTAAGAAGGTGGCCACAAAATCCATTCTCTGACATAGACTGGGCATTTTTAAAGTGAACAAAATTCATTTTTCGACATCTCGAAACCTTCTGTCTCCAGTGCTTCCAGTTTCTTTTGGTTTATACTACTGTAGTAAGAAACATTCCATACAGGACCGTTGCACTGCTAATATGGTTAGGGTCCACAATGGTGCTAGTGTTCTTGGCATACCTATTTTTTTATTTCTAATCCACCTGCTTGTACAACAGTCTTAAAATAGCACTGGCAAACCATTAAGTAAAGGGAGTAACACAGTTATGTAATGATGCCCTTCCTGAGCATACAAATTATTTATTACTTAAAACCTCCCTTAAAACTATTCTTAAAAGCGAACATACTTTTTTCCTTTAGAATGTTTAACCAGAGGGCATTTTATGCATTTTGACACACTAGAAACACTATGAGCTCTCAACTATGGTCTTCTTCAGCAGTTGACAGCCAGTGTAAATCATCATCAGTAAACCAAATGTCTGCTAATCCAATGAAAAGGCACCCTGTATGTCTGGAATGTGAGCAACCCGGATCACTTTTCTGGAGAAATAAGATACTGTAATCCGACTGCGATACCTTCCCATGCATAGGTGGAGAACTCACCGCACTGTCCTTCATAACAAGACGCTTGTGGGATGTAAGTAGCTTTTCCAAAGGGTAGATGACTCTTCTGAGGTAACTTTCATCTTTGTTGTTGTCATACTGCCACTGGGCATCCAGGACATCATGCATGGTCACCATGTGGTCCTAGAAGATGACACCAATCCCACTCCACCATGTTAGAACGTCTAACAGGAAGTCAGACCAAAGGGAGAGCCGCTCGCTTTGATTGGCAGCAGCTCCCCAGCATGTCAGGTTGAGGTCCTTCCTATTTCCTGCCACGATCATGCAACAGCTAGAGATGTTAGCATTTGGTCGTGGCACCAACGGCACGTAAACCATTTACTCTGTTACGAACCAACCCAATTCACAAGCCACTAGGAATATAGCTTGGAACTGCTGGATAGCTCAGTGGGTTTGGTCTCTGGCTGCTGGGAGTTTGATTCCCCTCTGTGCCTCCTTGACGGGCTGGACTGGATGACCCACAGGGTCCCTTCCAGCTCTACAGTTCTATGATGATGATTAATTACATTTCTATCATATCATCTCAAGTGAGCCAGTAGTTAAGAGCTCTCCCCCACTGCCATTATCCTCACAACAAACCTGTGAGGCAGGCAGGCAGAGATATTGACTAGCCAGCCCAATGTTACTCAGTCAACTGCATAATTTGGTGGGGACTTGAACCTGGGTCATCCAAGTCTTACACTGGCTCTTCAGTATGATAGACTGCATAGAACAACATTCTGTCCCATTAACTGTATTCATGCAAAGGCAGATGTACTTAGAATGATACAAACAAGTAGCATGCCAAGCCTTTGGTATTCCCTGCTTAGCTACAGGCTTTTGATTTCTGCAGTTCATAAGATGTATACATCCTCTCAAAACTCAAGGACACTGAACCGAAACCCATCCTCATAGGGAAAGAGGCAAGTATTTCAAGACAAGCTTTGAACAGCGTGGATGCCCCTTTGCACAGGATGCATCCACGATGGAGACGTCGTCCCACCCCTTCAGAGACCTGCTAAGAGCTTGTAATTTGTGTTCAGCCCCAGCAACGGAAGACGAGAACAAAGAGAGGCTAATCTGACATCAGGCTATACAAGCTGCAAAGGATGGGCAGAGAGGCACCTGGGATCATTCAACTCTAACTTTTTAGTCACTGTAGGACAGAACTTCAAACAGGTAATCCTAAAATGCTATGAAGTAATTTTGTGGGCTGGGAGAGAAAACGAGCAGGAAAGCAAAACTTCCCTTCTCTGTGGTCTTCCCAACTACTTACTGTCCCAAAGTTTAATTACCAGAACAGGGAAGGCAACCCTGGACTGAACTCAACACTCTGGAAAACAACAAGGGTGTGCTCCAAGGGACACTCCAGAACTCACCTTCTCTCCCATGACCCCAGAGCGCACTCGCCGGAGCTCCTGCATCTGACCTCCAACCCCCAGCAGTAAGCCCAGGTGCACACACAGCGTTCGAATGTAGGTCCCTGCTTCACAGCTCACCCAGAAAATACCTGAGAAAAAAGCACAGTTAATGCAATGCCCAATTAAAGTATGTATTATCTGTAAAGGTATGGGTAGAATGTATCTTGGTGAGCCATCAGTATTGGGTGATAGATGTATGTCATCTTTGCACTGAGGGCTATGCTACATGTTTTACATCATTTGGCTCAGAAAAACATCTTCAAAACACCGGGCAGAATCCTATTAGTTATGCCCACTGCATATCTCAATCAGCATATATTCGAGTGGTGAACTGTCGTGTGTTACTAAGTCAGCATATGCATTTCCAGTTGCATGCCAAATCACACAATGTCAGTTTATCAAAGGAGCCACCCAACCCATTCTGAATGAGAAGTTACTTCATTACCCAATCGTCTTTCTGGATCATATTCTATCAATTTGCTCTCATAAATGGTTCGGACTCTCAGCTGTCTTTTCACTGCAGCAATAAGCGGGGGCCGCTGGAAGAGCGCACCGGTCAGAGTTTCTATTGCCTATAAAAAGAAACAAACCAGATAGCAACGTGTTAAAAATTCGAAACAGAATGAGAATTCCAGTTATTTCCCCCAAACACACCAATGTTCATTTTTATCAGTGGTTAAGGATTCGTTTAAGACATTCTATCAAGAAAGCTTAACTACGGTTTGGTGTGAGGTCTAATTTTATTGACTCTGTACTCTTATATCAGGGCTGTCTTTATTACACTTAACCCAGAGGAAAATTAAATGAAAACAATTAAAAACCAGTAACTATAGTAATTAAAATAACATTTTAGGTTGCGGCTTAAGAGCCCAACGCGTTGTTTAAGGCAGTGGTCCCCAACCTTTTCCCAACCGCGGACTGGGGGGGGGGGACGTTCATGGGGGGGAGATCTGTGTCCGCGGCCTGGTCCTGTCTAGGCCGCGGACCGCTGCCGGGTCACGGATGAGGGGTTGGGGACCCCTGGTTTAAGGTATCTGTACAAATTATGAAAAACTGTAGAAATGATGAAGTCAACATGGGACATACCTCACTGGGACACAACTGATGAGGCCTTCTCTCTAGTGGCTTGGTGAAACACCCAACTGAGCTAATGCATGCCCTGATCTGTGCTCTTAAAGCATTTGATCATTCATTGGAATCTAAGGGTTTGATATTTGGGTCTCCAATTTTTTTTAAAAAAAAATTGAACTGCTCTCTGAAGTTTTGATCTACTGCTAGTTACACACAACCATAATTAAAATCATCTTCACTTGAATATCCCTAGATAAATTCTAATTGGTTTTAAGGAGAAACCTGATGTCATGCTCCTAAAAATGTTAAAGCAACCGCAATTTACCATATTTTTCCGTTTATAACATGCCCCCCTTTCTAACCCACAAATTAAGAAAACTTAGATTTGAGTATTCAGCCTCTGGGCTCAGAACGCTCGGACATTAGGAGTCCCTGTTGCATCTGAGCCTACAGGCTCCACCTCCAACAAGGTGTGTTCCAATTGGTTTGTACAGCATCAGCTGACATCAGTTCCATAAGGCTCGTGATTGGAGGAAGTTAAGTCTCCTAACTGTAGGAAGCTAAGCCTCCTGATTGAAAGAAGCCTGTTTGCAGAGACAAGGTATGGGCAATTTTGTTCTCTCCGTGTTCTCAGCTTAAAAAGAGATCTCAGCTTGTTCTATTTACTCCACAAGCACCAACACCCAGAACTTTGTCAGCAGAATGCTAAAAGCTGACTAGAAACTTCACAGCACCAAGAATCTAGAACAGGAACTCAGATATTGGAAGACAAAACAGCAGATCAATAAAGAACTCCATCACTTTGCTTTGGACAAAAACCCATACATCTGCTCCCCTTCTATGCACAGCATTCTCAAGGCACACTGAATCACTACCTAAAGACCTCTCCAGGGGTAAACCAGGAACACCGAAACTGCATTTAGCTGAATCAGACACACAACATGAAAGCTGCCAAATGAAGTAAGTTGGGAAACTTGTTTTATGCCAGTTTTTAAACTTAAAGCTAACTTCACTAAGTTTTGATCCTCAGGGACATATGTGTTTCTTGCTCGAATTACAGAAATATAAAACTAGGTCTTGCTCCATTTTTTTTTACTTTTATTACAAGTCTTGGTCCTTAAAGAAACAAACAAACAAACAAAAAACACACTTGACCGAAGTATCAGAGGCCAGAAAAGGAAGAGGGGGTGCAGCACAGGACTGTTAAATAAGGGCTGCCAAAAACTCTGATCCTAGAGTAGGCCCACTGAATCAGTGGTGACTGCATGAGCCAGATTCTCTACATGTTCCATCAATTCAAATGGCCATACTCTAGTTGCAACTGACTATGCTAAAGTTCAGATGAATGCAGGTTTAGGATGGTTGATTTGCCATGGACGTTATGAACCTATAAGCACTATGTGCTTTATTACTATCACCCCATAATTAAACTGTGCATATTTTTGCTGATGCTAATTGCTTTTGAATTGCTAAATAAAAATATAAGATAACAGCAGGTGAAACATAATTTCCTACCTAGCAGAGACTTACCCTTGAAAGCTGAATCTCACTCTCAATTGCATTGTGCAGCCGAACAATTCCCACATACTCTTTGCCTGGAAAACGACAAAAGAGTAGTCAGGAGGGGCCACTTGGATTATACTGTTTTACCACCGTGTAGGTGATTCTGCCATTTCAATGGTTAACAAGGCACCCACATTTCAAACAAGAAAACGGCGTACCTGCACTCTGTTGAGACTTGACCAGACGAGTTGCCCGCTCAATACATACTATCAGGCACCCGGTCACTTTGGGGTCCAGGGTACCACTATGCCCAGTCTTCTCAACACGGAGGATGCGCCGGATCCAGGCCACTACTTCGTGGGAAGAAGGATTGGAAGGTTTATCCAGGTTGATGAAGCCTGTCCTAGGAGAGATTCACAGGGGCCACCATAAGCCATTTCTTGATGCTTATTCTTGAAAGAACTAAATTAAAATTAGAACCTGAAATCTATCAACTCAGAAATAACGTTGCAGCCTAAAGATCAGCAATATTAGCCACTGCAGACATCCAAACAGGGTTCATCATAAGGAACTCTGATGCTAGTTCTATACACAGTGAGTTAGGGTACATTTCTGGCAGGTGAACCAGAGCATGTCTGCAAGAACACCGCCTCGGTCCTTTCAAACTTAGCCTGCTCCTAGCTTAGCTAATTAGCATTTCCTCACAAATGATTTACGTGGGGCAGCAGTACCTATGGCACAATATGCCAATCAGAAGTGTGTGTGATGAAATTCCAGTTGCTGACTGATTCAGATGTATAAAATACTACTTTATATTAGACCCTTTGTATACAGAGTTTAATATAAAGTAACACACAAGGAATCGTCACCTGTACACCAATACACAAACAAACTCCAAGAGGGTAAGTGGGGGCAGTGGAACTCTACTCCCAGTTGGGGCTCATGTAAACCTGCTCTCCCAGGTGTTTCACAGCCTTCCTCCACTCCGCTCTCTGGGTTCCATGAGGCAACTGCATAAAGAATAGCTTGGGAGAAAATCTACTGTTAACCTTCTCATGACTTTACCTTACATACTCAGCAATTTCTCTTTTTAAGGGATTACAACCAGAAGGAAGGGGTGTGTAATGCGCTGTCCTCACATTCAGCTTGTCAAAATTCTGTAAAATTCAAATAAAACAAAAACAGTTTATACACCATTAAGAATGTGTTGGGAGCCTATACAAAATTATTTTTTTTAATCCATTCAAGAAAGGACTCCCTTAGATTCAACCCTTATTGAAAGTTTAAGCATACTGCTTAGCTCTAAAATGACTTCAAGCTATTTCTACTGGCTCTTATTTCAACATTAATCTGCCAGGTTTGAATTCATTTTGCCAAAACCTAACACTTAAGACATCTAAACACTACTCTCTGAAACACAAACATTCCCAGCACCTTTTAAAAATGGTAGACTGGTTTGCTCTCAACCAGAAGAACCCACAATTCACATTTTCTTTTTGCCAACAAAATTAAGGGCATATTTAACAACTGACAATTGCAACAATGCTAATTACATTATTTTCACTTCTCAAAATATATTGGCAGGCTGCCTAGAGCAGGGGTCCCCAACCCCTGGTCCGTGGCCATGGCAGGACCGGGCCGCGGAGACAGATCTCTCGCCCCCCCCCCCTGCACGCACGGTGCTCCCCGCAAGCGCCACCCCCGCACACAGACCCCGCCCCCCAACCGGTCCGCGATTCAAAAAAGGTTGGGGACCACTGGTCTAGAGCAGCAATGACGAACCTATGGCACGCCTGCCACGCAAGCTGTAAGTCGCTGGATCGCTACCCCAGCAGCCCAACCTGAGGAGGCGGCTGCAGCCGTGGTGCTAGCGCCCCAACAGGTGGCGGGCCAGGATCCGGAGCAGCTGGCGCGCTGGTCGAGCTATTGGTAGTGGCGGAGTTGGGCATGACTGGAGGCGGATCCGGAGTGGGGTCTGGAGGCACCTCTGTCTCGGGGTTCCCACTTCCCCTGCTGCCACCCGCCTGCTTGTTTTTTGTGGATTTTTTTTTTGCAGTGTGGGCACTCGGGCTCAAAAAGGTTCCCCATCACTGCTCTAGAGCAGCGGTCCCCAACCTTTTTGGAACCGCGGACCAGTTGGGGCAGGCGGGCTCCGTGTGCAGGGGCACCCCCACGCTCGCGGGTGGGTGTGTCATGCTCGTGTGCACGCCCCCGAGCGTGACACACCCACTGTGCGTGTGTGTGTGGGGAGATATGTCTCCATGGCCCAGTCCTGGGAAGCCCACGGACCGGCACCGGGCCGCGGACTGGGGGTCGGGGACCCCTGGTCTAGAGCATATAGACAATTTTTTAAAAAATCTTAGAATTGCAGAGCTGGAAATGACATTATGTATCACTGAATCCAGCTCACGTAAAAGAAGCACAGTGGGAAATTGAACTTCCAACCTCTGGTTCCTCAGCCAGACCTAAACCACTTGAGCATGTTCCAAAAAGAGACATCTTCTTTACCTTGAGAAGCAGAGGCCATTGTGATGTGTCCAGCTGAGCCACTCTAGATTCAGGTTTGATGAGAAACTCTTCTGAATGTTGTATATCCTAGAAGGAATCAAAAGTGTGTGTGAACAACTTGGACTGGTGAAGAAAAAAGTATCTCTCAAATACCAGAGGGACAGAGGCGCCACCTGATGGAAGGAAAGTAACTCAATGTTTCTTACTAAGATGAGTGAAACAACTCTGAGCAAGATCAGTGGATCTGCAATACTTTACAAAGCAGTGACTTCTACCTTTTTCTTTAACTCATCAGAAATTATGGTACACTTTAGTCAACATTGGGAAAGAAAATGACTAGGATTGCCATCTTCAAGTTGCTCAGTATTTTCTCCCTGAATTCCAATTTACTACCTTTTAAAAGGGAACTAATTTGTCTACAAGTCTGAAGAGTCCATACTGCTATGACAACCAAATATCACTGTAGTTACAACCAAAAGCTCTAATATGATCATGGCACAGGAAAGGGTTTCCACTACCAGTGGTCTGGAGACCACTGTGTATCTGACAGAATAGCATGAAAAAGAAAATGAAAAACAGAAAATGTGCAAACCAAGTATCTCCATCAAGCAATATCTACAGTGTGCAAAAAGTGTAAAAGACTTTCCTGCAAATGGAGTTCAACAATGCAAAGAAAGCAAGTGAGATAACTAGATAACACTCACAGCAACATCTTCATCAGGCAAAGATTTCTTATCTTTTTTCTTCTTGTGTTTCTTAGAAGCAGAACCTACAGAAAAACAAAATTAATGTAATTAAAACTCAACAAACACAAACTTATCTTAGAAACAGCATCTAGTCATGCACCAAAACTAACTTAATATGAGTAGCCTGGTAAACGAGGAGTTTGCTATAGAAAAGTTTGAATATAGCATTCCTTACTAAAGTGGGGGGGGGGGGAAGAGAAGGAAAAACGGATTACTAACAGCCAAGGGAATGTTAACTAGCAATGTTAGGCTCAGTAGGAACGAAAATACTTGGAAATATCTACATGTGAGGGATGTTCAACTTAGATCAATGTTTTCCTCATGGAGGAGAGAATGGGTGGCAGTTTACTCTGAGTTTAATAGTCATTACTAGGTTCGCTTTCCTGCCAAGAGAACTTCCATTCAGGGACAAGCACCTGCCTCCTCCTGCTTCAAGAAGCAACCTGGTCTTCTTGGAGCTGAGGCATCTCCGCAGATAAAAGCAGGTGGAGTTCCAAGGAAATGCTATTACTGTTACCACCCACAATCTTTATTCAACTTTTGCCAAAACAGCAACAGCGTTTCCAGAAACTGTAAAGAATCAAGAATTGGTCCAATGGATATAAAAAATTGAGGACATACCAGAGGTAAAGGAAAAGGCCTCCCAGAGGCTGCGGCTGTTTTCCTGCAGGCAGTTATTTTCTATAATCTAGCATACAGACGACCCACAAGCATATAAAATGCAATGGCTAAGCCAATCAAAGCCTTAAAAAAATCCAATTTTAAAAATCTCGAACAGACGTGCTCCTTCTTTAGCCGTTCAGTGCTGCCTGTTGGCAGGAGCTGCCACCATCGGCCACATGGCCTCACGCCACGTGCGACAGACATCATCATACCCATGGAACAAAGCACAGAAAAACGGTCTGACTGCGAATCGCAAAGAGTGCAAAGCACAGGTGGGCAATCCACCCTCTGATTCCCAAAAATAACGCCTCTTCCCCGAGGCCCCCCCCCCTTTTAGCCTCTAAGGCCGGATGAAGCCTCCCGCAACCTAACCCGCTTCCCGCCTTTTTCTTGCAGGGAAAAGAGCCACAGGGAGACAACGAAGGAGGTGGAGAGCCAGGGAGGCCCCGATTTCAAAAAGCAAATCACTCCCCATGATATATATTCGCTCCGAGTATCACCTGGCCTGCCTCAGCAGCCGGTGGAGTGCAGGCCCAGGGCGCTCCCACCTGCTCCCCTTTCTCTTGAGACCCGAGAGCCCCGCCTGCCCGTGTAGAGAATATTAAAAAAAAAAAAAAACACCCTCCTATCTCCCCTCAGATAGAAACCCGGAGACTTTTCCGTCGCCTCTCTCCCCCATTCCTTGCCCGCTTTCCTCGAGGGCAGCCGCCCCAGAGGCAGTTGAAGGGAAGCAAAGCTTAGCCTCGGGGTCCCCTAGGACCTCCCGGAGACCCCAAGGTACCCCGAGACCCAAGGCCACGGCCCCGTTTCCCTCACGATCCGAGACCGCCGACTTCACCCAGAGAGCCACCTCGGCACCCACCTAGCCCGTCCGCCATCTTGCCTTCGCCACGCGCGCGCACCTGCCCTCCCGCTCCGGCCCAAAAGAGAACGCCCTCTTCCACTTCCGGCCAATATCCCGACGAGCCTCGCGCCGCAAGAGGCGGGGCGAAGGACGACCCAGGAACCATAGAGAACAGCCTGGCGAGTTTCCTCAACCGCCGGTGGAAAACACAGAGTTACGAAAGGGTAGAGGCGTAGGCAGAGCCGGTCAATTCGTGAAGGGAAGAAATGAGGGGAACGGCTGAAGGGAACGATCAATGTTCGAAGGAAAGAAGAAGGCGGGGAGCTTAATTAATTGCTATCCGCATCGGAAGACGTTCCGAATTCTCCCTACACACGTTCCTAACCGCTGCCAAAGAGAGAGGAATGGCCCAGCGCTTCGGTTGCCATAGTAACGTCCCCTAGGCCGGTCTCCCCGCTCAACATCCGGGTACCGGCTCCTTCCCACGTGACCGCCGCCATTTCGAAGGGATTCCTGTCAGCGAGAAAAAGAGCCGGGATGCTGTCCGTCCCGGGCGCCGGCCCGTCCCCGGGCTTCGGCCCCGGCGAGGGTGGCTCGGGCGCGGCTTCCGCCGGCGACTTCCTGACGCGTTACCGGCTGGTGTCGGCGAAGCTCCGGCGGCGTTTCCTGCGCAAGCCGAACGTGTCGGAGGCGGCCGAGCAGTTCGCGGCGCTGGCCCGGGAGCTGCGGGCCCAGGAGAGCCTCCCGTACGCGGCCTGGTGCCAGCTGGCGGTGGCGCGCTGCGCCCAGAGCCTCGGGCACGCGCCGGGGGAGGCGGCGGCGCTGGGGGAGGCGGCCCGCCTGTGGCTGCGCCACGAGCGGGAGCTCCGCCTGCGCCAGGGCCCCGGGCTGGGCCTCGCCGAGCACCTGCCCGCCGCCCAGAGCTGCGTGGCCTTCGGCGCCCGCCTGCGCCTCGACCTGGGCCAGCCCGCCTTGGCCGCCGGGCTGTGGCTGGAGCTGGGCAACGAGCTGCGGGCCGCCGGCGAGCCGGGCCAAGCCGGGCCGGCCCTGCTGCGCGCCGCCGACCTCCTGGCCGCGGCCCAGCTGCCCCTGGAAGCGCTGCGCTGCCTCCGCGACGTGGCCTCTTGCCTCCTGCTCGGCCGGGACCACGACGGCGCCTTGGCCGTGCTCACGCAGGCCCAGCTCCTGGCTCAGGCGGGAGCCGGGCCCGGGGCGGCGGCGGCGGCCACATCTGGCGGCGGGGCCGCCTCCTCCTCCTCCTCCGGGGCTGCCAGCCAGCTGCCGGGCGCCTTCCTGGACGAGCTGCTTCACTGCGAGGTGACCCGCGTCCTCCTCCTCCTCTTGCTCCAACCGCCGCCGTCCAAGCTGTTGCCCGAACACGCCCAGACGCTGGAGAAGTATTCCTGGGAAGCCCTGGACGCCTCGCCGGGCTATGTGCCCTCGGAGCTCTTCTTGCTGCTCCAGTCGGCCGTCATGGCCTGCCAGGAGAAGGACTTGGAGGCGCTCAAGGTGCTGCAGAAGGAGCTCTGGCCGCTGCTGACGGCCGAACAGAACCACCTCCTCCATTTAGTAATACAAGAGATGATCAGCCCTTCCGGCCAGGGCTTCTGACCAGTGACCCCTTTCCAGGCCTAAGCCTGGTTTTTCCAAGACTTGCATCTGCCTCCCTTGGATTCTTGAATAGGTGGTGCTGACTTCAGCAGGATGTTACAGAATAGTATCCTGAAGGAAACTAAGGAGGCAGCAGTAATCAGATTTAGCTTTTCCTAGCCCCTAATTTGCTGTTTGCTTGAACACTTGTACATTTGTTCTGCATGTGTGCATGACAGCCCTAATATCATGGGGATGTATTTACTGCCACTCCTTATGCAAGTGAGTCGTATGGGGCTTCTGTTGGTCCAGTTTCCTCTGCTTGTACTTGACAGGACTTGCTTCTTCCACACTCACAGGAGCATTCTTGCATCCATTTACAGTGTTGGCTCAAAGTTATCTGTAGCAATAGAGCAGATGGTTTGCTCATTTCAGGGGTGAAGAATGTGACCCCTATATGTTGAGTTGCATTTTCTATCATCTCTCACCATTGGCTCTACTGGCTACGGCAGATGGGGCTTGCAGTCTGACACATTCCCTCATCTTGCCTTATTTAGGCTGAGAATATTACACAGGGAGGTTTAACCACCCTTTTTCCAAATGTTATGTTTTCTGTTGCATTTCATTCGTTACGGAAGCTGCTTTGTTTTAAAGGCAATAGACATAACGAGCAAAAACACTTTGAAAGTAACGGTTGTGAGAATTTTGAAACACAGATATTTTTGTTTTCTATTAAAATAAATCTGAATATATTGGCCTATGCTGCATTGTATGATGTGCTGTTGGTTTCTGGCTTGAAAAAAATTGTGCTAGTTGCTATGCATGGAAGAAGGCCTTCCCTATGATGGACTGTAATTTCAAGCTGTCCTCACTCTTGGTTATGGTGAGTAGCAATGCTGGGAGTTGCAGTCTAATAACATCTGGAGGAGTGCCCACTCTTTGTATTCAAAGACATATTTGTTATAATAATATGAATAGCTAAATTGTTTCTTTTTTTCTCCCATTAATATGGTGTCATCTGCATATCTTAAACTGAAAGATGGGAAATATGCGGGTTTCCAGACATTGTTAGAAATCAGCTCCCAGAATTCCCCAACTATAACTGGCTCTGTTGACTTGAGCAGCTTCTGCTGTTTCCTGACAGCCCAAATCTGCTTCCTGAAGTGTCTGCCTCAGTTTGCCTCTCTCCTAGAGGTGGCCACACAGGATGCTGTTCATTGAACATTGAACCAGCCTAAAGAGGTTCTTGGCCTTGCATATACATGTCTCATTTACTGCTTTGAGCATAAATGTGCATCCGGCGCAGTGTGCCACCCAACACGTCTCACAAATGAAAATGTAAGGTTGTACATGTTGGGAATGGTATGATGGGAGTTGAAGGCCAGCAACCTCGGGGAGGCTCCAGTTGGCCCACTGCAGCTTGACATCTTTGCTATAAAGTGGGCTTGGTTCTTAATAAATCCAGAAAATATAAGCAGTTTTAAAAGACGTTGTGGCTGCCACCAATATATTCAACTTGTGCCGGAAGTGCTAGTTGAGCTTGGCTGACATTAGTTAGCAGAAGGTCAAAGAGCTGCTTCCGAAGCCTGCTTCTGACCTTCCCATGCTGTGGGCCAGAGGAGATTTTAAATACGCAGTTTCATTTGCCCCATCTTGAGGAGAGCCAAAAGAGGCCAATGTCTGGTGTTAGATGCTTTGGACTCCAAAGCAGTTATTTCACATGTTGCATTATTCTGGGTCAGAATCAGTTTAAGCACTGCTAGCCAGCACCGATGTCTGCAGATAGCAACACCTTATCTCTGGTTAGGGGTGCCAACTGAGTATCTTCAAGGAGGGACCTCATGGAACAGTTGTAAAATATGTGCACAAGAGGGTTCAGGCAAGAACACATGAATTGCATATCAGGCAAAATCCAAAGAAACAAAACCAAAAAGACAAAAATATGTGGTACAAGTCCACGAAAGCTCACATTAAAATATAGTAGTTAGTCTTTAAGGTGCCATAACATTTTTGTGTTTTTTGTTTTTATCAGAGAGTGTTCTGAGCAGAAGGCTAAACATTCTCTCTCTCCAGCGATACTTGCTATGAGATTTGGTTGCCTACTTGGTGACCTGTGAAAGCAGAGCAAGTTCAAGACTCCAGCATGGCAAACCCTGCATCTCAGTTGTGGAAAACCCAATTTGCATCACTGTTACATGGTTGGTTTGCTGGTTACATAAATCAAGCACGTGAACTGCATTTCTGGACAAAGGTTTCAGTGCACTTCACTTAAACGTTACCACAAAAGCTCAGTGGTTCACCTCATGCGAACTAGTGAGCTGGTGCTGCAGAGGAGAGATTCAAACTAGGGCCCTCTTAGTCTAGAACTTGAAACTGATCCGCTATGAGAGCTGCCTGACTTTCATTTCTTTGGTAGTCTCCCCAAGCAGGTGGCAAGCTTTTGTGGCAACTTTCAAAGCTTTCGCTTCCTTTTTCCTAAAAGATAAGCATTGGAACCGAGGACATCCTTTTTAAAATAGAAATGTTATCATCCACAAATAAAGTTTGCTGTTTTGTAGCTAGCAAGAGTGAAAAGTTCCTCTTTGTGGCACAGCTTCTGAGAATGGAGAACGCTCTCAAGCATTTCGTGTGTGCGCGCACACAACCATAACCAAAAAACAACTAGTTTTTGCTTTTCCCCACATTCAGCCTTCTAAAAATGTTGATGTGTTCTGCTTTCTTCTTGTATTCTGTTTTTTCCTCAGTTAGAATCATAGAATCGTTGAATTGGAAGGGGCCTCTAAGGCTATCGAGTCCAACCCCCCTGCTCAAGGCAGGAATCCAAATCAAAGTAGATCTGACAGAGGGTTGTCCAATTTTCTCTTGAATGCCTCCAGCTTTGGAGTGATCACCACCTCCCCGGATAATTGGTTCTGTTGCTGTACTGATCTAACAGTTTAATGTCTGTGTAGCTCTAAATTAAATTTAAATAAATACATCTGCTAGAATTGTACCAATAGGAGAGGATGTGTGTATTATTTTTAAGCAATGTTTTAATTTGAGTGCCAATACATGAAAAAAATGTAGGTACTTTATCCCAAATTAAAAATCATTTAAAAATAATCAGAAGTCATTTTAAAATAAACCCTATAAAAACACCATTACTGGGAAAGACATTAGTGAAGGTACACTTCAATAGATGCAGGGCAATTGAATACAAGTCTGTCTCAAGTCCTACCTCCTTTCTTTCAATACAAGAAATGGACTCTTATTGTTATAGCCAAATTAAATTTCCTGTCTTGTCCTGGGCAACTGGTTTGCTAACCTGACCGAAATCTCAAATACCACCAGAGATTCAGCTGGAGAAAGGAGGAAATACGAATTAGACAGGCAACCAGATATCAAGTGTGCCATAAAAAGCAGTAGTCAGTCTTCCCTCAAAACCATGAACCTTGTGCAAAATTAGCAGGGCATGCATTAGGTGCTGATGGGCTCAAGGACTCATGGGCCAGGACAGCAAGGTCTGCGGCTGAATCCGAGGCATGTTTACTCAGAAGTAAGTGCTACTGCATTAAATTTCATTTACATCCAGATAAATAGGCAGAGGATTGCTACCACTCAGTGAATCTGTTACATAGATTAATTTAAAATGTCTTACTTGAGACTTTCTTTATATCCCGAAAGTGTTCCTCTAGGAAAAGGCCTTAATTGGTCCTAAAAAATTTAAGCAGGGCCTACAAAAAATGTTGCAAGATAGGGTGCTCTCCAGAATATTCCATGCCATCCCTGCTCCCCCAATTACAATATCCTGTGGCTTCCTTGGGCTGTTCGGGATTTTGTGTGTGTGTGTGCCCTACAGCTGCAAACTTTGATATTTTATTTTTCATCAGCCAGCTAGTATCTGTGTATACATATTACTGTTTTGCCCACATCTCTATGAACATAGGAAAGAGAATGATGGCTCTTATTAAGAGCTAGTAAGAACAGCCATCAAAATCCATTCTGTGGCATCTTTCTTTTGCTGCCTGTATGACTAATAAGCATTCATCATCTTGAGTTTTGAAGCCGGGTTCCTCAAACAGAAGAGGGAATTCTCAGCAGCCCTTAATCAGCTGGACTCTTGGGCCTTTCTTCACCTAATTCTTTTATTGATTTTATAACATTTGTCCAGTGTGCGTCTCCCCCCCCCCCCACTGTCCATTACACATCTTCACATAATTTTCCATCCACGCACTGTTTGCGTTCTCTTCCAACATCCTTTGCTCATGGGCACATCCTCTTACCTTCTTGGCTTGTCCTTCCATTTCCCACAGAGTGTGTAGATGGTGAGAGGAGGAAATGGGGATGTGTGGTTTGATCTGGGGGTTGTTCCGATGTATTGTTTTTCCACAGAATGATGGTAAAGAGAAATACAGAGTGAGACGCCTTGCATTCACCCGCCCAGGCTGGATTCTTTGAGGGGACCAGAATCAACTTCTAAAAGGGAAGTACAATAGTTGTTTAGACCCCAAAAGAAGACTAAGGGTGATTAGAGTTACCGTTCTGTCCTCGTCTTTGCTATCCCAGACATTTGGAAAGAGACGAAGTTGGGGACAAGGGAAATGTGTGTATTATGTGTTTTCCAAATCACAAGTCCAATGCATTTTTTTCTTGGTCAGGGGTGCATGAGGGACCTCAGCATCTCCACACTTGCTCCACACTTTACACCACAGGGTCCTTCTGCCCTGAACACCCCCCGCCCCGAGGATGGGTTACACGGCATATTAAATTCAGTGTCAGCAGCATTTATACTGTTATTCGCTCCTGCTATTATTACTCTCAAATTTGGCACCAAACGAGGCACCAGGACATGAGACATGCAAGTGGACTGGAAAAGGCAAGGAAAACAACCCAGACAAGCAAGAACATCGGAGGAAAGCCTGCAGAGTCACGTCACTGTGGGCACCCTCAAACAAGGGAACGATAGCACATGGCACAAAAGTGGTTCCAATGGAGGTGTTTGTGTGTGTGCGTGCGTGTGCTTGGCCGCAATATGATGTGCAGCTAGTTTGTAAGCCACCACAAGCACTATGCAAGTAAAAGTACAATTTTTAAAAAGATGGCCAGTGCTTTCTTTAAAAAGAAATCCCTTTCTTTGTAGGAAAGAAGGGAAAGATTTTTTTTTTAAATCGTCAAGGGGGAACTGTAATAAAATGTTGCAGCGTGGAATGCTGCTGCGCACAATTTCATCCCATTTCTGCCCAACGGTCAGTGCTCTGAGACTACTGGGCTGCTTAGATTTCTTTTCTTCCTCTAGGCTAGGGTATTGGTTTTTTAAATGTACTTCTGCATTCATGCATGTTGTCTAAGGATATTAATCTCCTACATGTGAATGGTATTGTTTTCACTTCCTAATCAGCGAGAGCAGCTGCTGAGCATTGGAAATAGAAAAAGCAATACCTGCAGAGACATACAGTCAAACCTCTGATTACGTGCATAATTTTTCAACATAGTGTCCAACTCCACCCCCTCTATAACTACTTCTGGTTTTGTGTAAGCCAAAAGCGATCTCTCTTCACGCCTGATGTCTTTCTACTGTAGCCTCAGACCCGGCTAGAACCGGGTGGACTGGCATGAGTCAATATAGAAAACCACATCCGTCTCTTGGCTGACAAAGCAGCACCTGCACATCCAGGTAAGCAGATCAGGGTGCTTCTGAAAACTTTAGCAAGACACGGGTGGGTTTTCTAAAAGGGGAGAGAAATGCAGGCATTGAACCAAAGCGCTGGTGAGATAAGTGGTATCTGATTGAAGGCAAAATTAGAATCATCTGGACCATGTTGGGAGGATGTGAGCAATCTTTGAAATGGGGAATGTCAACGTTGCCTTATCTCTGGGTCTTCCAGATGCTCTGGACTACAAATCCTATTGTCCACACCCAACTGTCATTCAGGCTGGTTGGACTGATGGGAGTTGCAGCTGAAGACAGCTGAAGAAGCCGTGAAGCTCTTCATGATGCGTGTGGTGACTCAAATCCGTATAACGTGATTAAAAAGCAAGTAGGCAGGTTGGTCATAAAGGTAGTGTAGGGGGTGTCTGCATGGGGGTAGTTTGTACACACCTGTGCACAGAAACACTGAGTTGTAAACATGCATTCGTAGCTAAATGCTAATTTTTAAAAAAGACTTTTGTGAGTCTACTGTTGCAACATGTTTTGCTTGTGGAATCAATTATGATTTGTTTAAATTTTGTATTACTTATGTATTTCTCTGAACATGGAGAAATTTTTAGACTAAATCTCTTAAGGTGGATATTGGGAGTTGTAGTTCAAAAAGGAATTTTTCCCAAGTTCTGGTATTTCTCATGTATTCTGTATAGAGTATTATGTAAGCCAATATATGGGATATGCCTGTTTAGATCTCAGTCTTTATTTACACCCTCTCGCTTTCCCCCTATGATTCAGTTGGCTGTTGATCCTAAACAAAATAGCTCTGTATTGGTTAATAATAATAATAGTGTGCCATCAAGTCAATTCTGACTTATGGTGACCCTTTTCTGGATTTTTTCAGGTAGAGAATACACAGAAATGGTTTACCATTCCCCCCCCCCTTTTTTTTTTTTTTTTTTTTTTTTTGATGCCCTGGGACTGTGCAGCTTGCCCAAGGCCACCCAGGCTGGCTCTTCTGGGAGACACAGTGGGGAATCAAATTCTCAACCCCTGGTCCCGCAGCCAGATACCTAAACCACTGAGCAGACGGCTTCTGTATTGGTTAGACTCTCCAAAAATAATAGATTGAAATACAGTCCTGTGAGGATTGATTCAGAAGTCAGATTCACTGGATTAAAATAAATTTTTCTAAAGAAGTACATTAAAGTACATGAAAAAATGTTATTGCTATTCAAGTGTGCATAAGTCTTTAGCATAAATAACAGAAAGTTTGATTGAGAAGTAGAAGCATGTTTTAAATCAGCAACACTAAGTGAAGCGCAGATCTATTAATTGTGTGGTGCTATTTTGATGCTTGTCCGCTACTGTAAAGCAGAATTAATAAATGAAAAAAGATTACTTTTTCCTTCCTAAATAAATGACACTTTTCAGTTGACTAAATAGTGCAACTTAGGTTGTCTTTAATATCTCAAAATGCATGCTGAATGTTTTGATATTACGTCCAATCAATCACCTAATAGGAATGTCATTTGTCAACTAAGTACATCTTCATCCACATTCTCAACAACAAGGGCTTTATTTGCCATATTTTCCAACTGGTAATAAGCATGAGATTGGTTTTATAGAGGCAAGCTGTCATTGGTTACTTGCAGCCATGTTTTGAATGGGATAAACCATGGGAACTAGCCACATGGCTCATATGTTCTTCAGATATGCTGTTACCAGCTGGCAGTACATTGACACCTATGGTTCGGTGGAAACAGCCACTATGTTCTAAGCATTATTGTGTTGAATGAGGACTTAGAAGGCCCGAGTTCAAATTCTCAATGAGTTACAAAACTCACTTGGTGGCCTTGCACCATTCACACACTCTCAGCCTGATCTATGTCACAGGTTGTGAGGATGAATCAAGGAGGAAGAGGAGGAGATAAGTATGCTTTCTTGAGTTTGCTGAAAGAATGATAGGATATAAATGTATCTGTTCACTATTCTGTTGCATACCTCTGCTGGTACAATGAGAGTGATGTAACCGGAAGTGACAGATGTCTGCTAATTAAAGTGTTTGTGACTTAAACTGATGGTTAACAGGGTGAACTTCAGCTGAACATTGAGGGTCTCCCGATAAGGCAAGGCCTGCGTGAGAAACCGCAGACTTGCAGTGCTAGATATTTTTGCTCAACCTTCCATTCCAGGAAATAGATAAGTATGATGTGTTCAAGTGAAGCTGATAGTGATCAACCAATCATGTAGTAAATTGATAGGGATGAACCAATCAAGTAGAAACTTTTATGGCTTTTTGTGTAGAAGGAATAAGTATCTGTTGAAATGTGTAAAAGGAGCCCTCTTGCTTTTAGAGAGGACCACCAGCTCTGTATTGGATTTTCAATAAAATTGCATTGTATCTTTGCTGGCTGTGTCTTGTCTCAGTCTCCTGCCAGAGTAAGCCTGGACTCATAATTTGGGTAACAGGACAGTGTGTGACTTCATCTCATTGCACTCAAGTTGTGCACAACCCAACTTTGTAGCAGGGAGTTTTTAACTAGTGGCAATCTGCCACTGCCAGTCATGTCACTCCTGTTAAGCCAGCGGAGCTACGCAGTCGGATAACTGGTTACCAATTCGCAAATGACATTACTTATTGGTTGCTTCCTGTCCCCTTCTCCCCAGGGTTATGAATACCATTTCCCCTCCTGGTGAGACCTTGAGGAATATCTCCAATAAATCCGTCTGTGAAATCCAGGATGGCTTCTTAGCAGAGACTCTGCCTGCCATGTACTCCATCATCTCCATCACCGGCTTCTGCAGCAACATGCTAGCCCTCTGGGCCTTCCATTTTGGTACCCAAAAGACAACCTCCATCACTGTATACATGAAGAACCTTGTCATCTCCGACCTCCTGCTCGCCCTCTGCCTGCCCTTCCGGGCAGCGTATCAGAACCAGAACGGCCCCGTGATCCTCTGCAAAGTGGTCGGCATTGTCTTCTATATCACCATGTACGTCAGCATCTTTCTACTGAGCCTCATCAGCTTGGACCGCTTCCTGAAAATCACCAAGCCCTTCCAACAGTTCTGGATCCACACCGTGTCCCACAGCACTGCCATGGCCAGGGGTGTGTGGCTCCTTTGTGTTGCCGTCCTGCTATTTCTTCTTTTTGAAGACAGCCAGAGAGGGCCCTGTAGCCACAAATGCTTCCACTTCAAGAACAAAAGCACACTGGGAGCGGTGTTCAACATGACTGCTGTAGGCATCTTTTTCTTTCTGCTGCTGTTCTTCCTTTATGCTTACAGCAAAATTTCCCTTAAGCTTCATAGTGTCTCCTTAAAGAAAACTCAGCAGTGCAGTAAAAAGACAGGTTCTCGAGCCATAAGGAAGACCTTTGTTGTCTTGGTCATCTTTATCGTCTGTTTCACCCCGTACCATGTGGTTCGAGTGCCTTACATTCTAGCCCAGGTGGACGTCATCTCAGCTGTTTGGAAGAAACAGGCTCTCCACCTTGCTAATGAACTTGTTCTTTGTATCTCCACAATGAACTGTTGCTTGGACCCTGTGATTTTCTTCTTTCTGTCCAGCCATTTCAGGAGAGCCATACTGGCTGCTCTCCCTAGAAAGCTGGGAGGAGCTCTTTGGAAGAACCAGGAAGATTTAAACCACGGGAAATCCATCACGGAATCAAGGATCTGCAGAGCTGAGATTGTGGGTGGACTGCTGGCTCTCAGACATTCTAATCAGGATGTTAGGAAAGAATGCAAAAATATCTAGGAAGCGGCAAGATGGGAAAGGCTGTAGTTGAGCCCTGAAGAACAGAGTCTTCCAGTCAGGACATATTTATGAGAAAACCCTGGGGGAAATAAAAAGAGGACATTTCTGGCTCTTAGGGCTTCAGCATTACTCAGTTACGCTTTTCCAGAATAAGATATATGCAGAATTGTATATGCTTTGGCAGCTGCAGTATTGATACATGGTGCTATATTATGTCCCTTGTCCAACTATGGGCTCAATCACATGTGAGAGAAGAACCCCAGTTATACCAATTCCTTTCATCCCTCTCTGATATGATATGTTTTTTCCCAGTGGTCATGTGGTATATATATTGGCAGTGGTGTTTACATTGTTTTGAACGGTATCAATTCATTTCTTTCTATTTGAACCATTATAGCAGACTACGCTGCTCTGTAATTTTTAATTCATTCATTTTCTCTACTGTTTTTTGAGGCAATCGTGCCCCCTTTCCTTTATTTTTATTTTTTAATTGCAAAAACAGTATATTGATAAAGTGGTACAAGCCTTCTCCTCCTCCCCTTTTCCCTTCCCTCCTTTACTCACCTGTCCTCTTTTCCTTATTTCCCTGCATATCTCTCCCTCTCAGTTCTTGGCTTTCATTTTTCTTTCCCTTTTGAACAGTGTCAGGAGGAGGAAGCGGGTTTTAAAATACTTGCAATGTATTGTGAAGAGCAGGGTTAAAACAAATGAGACATAATGCAATGCCCCTTTCTTTACAGTTCAATGCAGGAAATCTCCCTTTTTCTGGTCAAGCCCTCTTCCACTTGCAAGTGAGAGAAGAAGGTATCTCCTTCTGAGCAAACTATTCATGTTATTTTTGTGGTGGCGGTGGCAACTGCTACTAGCGATTTTTCTAGTGGCTACAGCACCCCAAAACCCAACCTTTTCACAAAGGAAATAAATCGACAGCAACGTTCACACATGCTGAAATGATAAGGAATGAATCGATACATCATTGGTACAATTTAAAATCAGCCTGCCAGTGAGGCGGAAATAAACTGATTGCCGGGGCAAATCAATCGATGTTGGCCGTGTGTTGTGTGAACGGAAAATTATGCAATGATCTAAATAACGGCCAAATCGGTCTAACTTAGGTTCTTTTAGTAGGTGTGACTGAACCCTAAGGGCATAATATAACCTCTGTACTATTATGTTATTTTAAAAAACCACACAGCTAAAATGGTACCAGCCAGAAGGATGATAGCAGAGATATATTCTGAAAGCAGTATGGCAGATATTGCGTTAGTAAGACTTCTCTACTTCAAACATCACTATGCAATATTGAAACTAGATGTATTCAGTCGTTTCTGCTTGGCCTCTAAATTCCAGAATACTCCATTTTAAGAGTTCTGCTTGCCAGAAAGATACCCAAATTGTGCTCAGTTGAAGGAAGGCTGGGCTGGAAGGCCACACAGTCCAGGATCGGCCCCACTTGGGCCAAGTTTGCTTTTGGAAACATAAACTGTTCCCGTTAGTTGCTGGGAAATTGCCGTTTTCGGCTGTATGGTACAAAACAGTTACAGATGTGGCAAAAAAAAAAATCTCAATGGAGCCATAGAATACTGACTGGAAAGGCAAATGGAGTGAAATATTCTGAACAAAAGCTCCATTTTGTCACAGGTCCTCCTTGATTTTGTTAGGATCAGTCGGGGCCAGCTCCTGGAGGGCCACTTAAAGATATAAAGAGTGCCTCCATTCATCCATATAGTTGGTCCACTGACTGATTGCAATCCTCTGCATCTTGACCTGGATTTAAACTCAATTCAATGCAGTAGCACTTACTTCTGGGTAAATACCCCTAGCGTTCAGTTGTACTCATCAGACTTTCAAGAGCATGTCAGCACCTAATGCTCACCCTGCAAATTTTGCACAAAGCTTATGGTTTTGAGGGAAGGTTGACTTCTGCTTTTTATAGTTCAATTTGATTCATATCTGGTTGCCTATATCATTCGCGTTTCCTCCATTTCCCCAGCCACTGTGGTATTTGAGAACTAGGTCAGGTTAATAGACCAAGTGGGAGATGAATTTGGTCACACCAATGAGACTGTATTTCTTCTCTTCCAGGAAGGGAGGCAGGAAATAAAGCAAAATTTTATGCAACTGCCATGCGTCTATTGAGGTACATCTTCACCAATACCTTTCCCAGTACTGTCATTTTAATAAAGTGTTTATTTTCAAATGATGCTAAATTTGTGCTATGTAAGTACCTGGTTGTGGAGCCAGAGGTTGGGAGTTTGGTTCTTCAATGTGCCTCCTGTGAGTAGAGCCAGCCTGGGTGGCCTTGGGCCAGCTGCACAGTCCCAAGGTTGCCCCTAGAGGAAGGGAAAGAAAATACACTTTTGAGTATTCACTTCCTGGAAAACCCTGAAAAGGGTCACCATATACAGAACTGACGTGATGGAACATCATCATCATTGTTATTGGTATGTGTGTGTATTTTCATACAATGGCACCCACATTAATACATTGATTAAAAATAAAAATACCCCCAGTCTCCTATTGGTACAATTTTATCAGCTCTGTTTATTTATTTATTTAAATTCTACTATGATATATACTCTTGAGAGTCCCCTGGACTGCAAGGAGATCAAACCTATCCATTCTGAAGGAAATCAACCCTGAGTGCTCACTGGAAGCACAGATCCTGAAGCTGAGGCTCCAATACTTTGGCCATCTCATGAGAAGAGAAGACTCCCTGGAAAAGACCCTGATGTTGGGAAAGTGTGAAGGCAAGAGGAGAAGGGGACGTCAGAGGACGAGATGGTTGGACAGTGTCATTGAAGCTACCAACATGAATTTGACCAAACTCCGGGAGGCAGTGGAAGACAGGAGGGCCTGGAGTGCTCTGGTCCATGGGGTCACGAAGAGTCGGACACGAGTTAACGACTAAACAACAACATGATATATACAAAAATTAATAAAAGGAGGGAAAAACACAATATAATGAGCAAGCAGAATATACCAACATAAAAAAGCAAAAGAATTAAAAATAGGATAACAATACAGTAGGTTGATTCACTGTGTTACAGTTAATTTATGTTTTTCTGGATCCACTGATTTTTTTTAAAGTTACCAATTTCACATCAGTATTGATGAACTTTTAACAGCAGAAATATTTCCTTGAGAAATAATTTTCTGTTGATTTATCCATGTGTACAATTTCAAGGATTTTCACCAACCATTCTGAAATATGAGGAACTTTTAGGGATTTCCAGTGATGAGTACACACAATTTTTGTGGGAAGAAATATTAACAGCTTAGATGTTTTATAGCTTATTATCCTGTATGTAATTCAGCAGAATTCTTCAAGCTTCATGACTCAACCTTACCCCACTTAGCCACAGATTGATGCTTTTGATCGGACACCCATATGTTTGAGGTTCCGTGCCCACAATCACCAAGCGTGATCTGTTTATTTATTTTTAATCTTGGCTCAAAGTTGACTGTGTAGCTTATCTAATATATGCACATTTGCATTTCAAGGGAGCACTTACCCTGTTTCCCCGAAAATAAGACAGGGTCTTATATTAATTTTTGCTCCAAAAAACGCATTAGGGCTTATTTTCAGGGGATGTCTTATTTTTTTTCATGTACAGCCATCTACATTGATTCAAATACAATCCTGTCATCTTCTTCTGGTTGCTGCACAATGGTGGAGCCCGGGGTTTTACTCAACTGGGGCTTATTTTTGGGGTAGGGCTTATATTACGAGCATCCTGAAAAATCATAATAGGGCTTATTTTCAGGTTAGGTCTTATTTTTGGGGAAACAGGATATTGCTTTGCTTTTAAAGAACGGTGTGCCTTGCTTTTTAGTTTTAAAAGGTTTTCCAGAGTGGTTGATGCATTGATTCGTTTTTGTAAAAACAAAAACACTGTGATACCTTTAAGACCAAAATTTTTATTTCAGAGTGAGCTCTTCTGGTCTGCAATGCAGACATGGGAAGACGTAGTAGTCGTACAGGAGAAAATGTACCTGAAATGTTTTAAATAGAAAGCCAAAGTCAAACATAATTTTCATGGTTCCATCTCCATCTTTGTCATCATCACTGTCGATCAACGTTGTTCCCAGGCCTGATTCTAGCATGGTGCTATCATGTTCTCTCAGGGTTTGAGCACTGTCACTCACAGTGTCTCTACTCTCTGAGTTTATCTTCACTATGGTGTGAGAATCCAGCTCGTCTTAATTCTGGAGAAAAAAGAAAATGCAAAAACCATTTAAACTGGAAAATTAAACTCCCACACGGATCTCCAAGACACAACAGTTTCCTAATCATAAGAAGCAGATTTCTGGTTTAGTGTTCTGTCTCTTTTAAGTTATACCATAAAGGCTGAAATCCTATAAATTAGCATATCACTACTGAATCTGTGGGAACTTGGCCAGTCAACTCCCCCATAAGTTCAACTGATTCAAATACTCTAATTGAGACTTACTTTAGCATAGTAAATCACAACTAGAGTAGATCCATTTGAATCAATGAAATTTATGGAGGAGTTGACTCACCAAAGCCCTGCTGATTTAACAGGCTTGCTTTAGTGGGACTTATTTTGCTAATCAACAGGATTTCAACCAATGAATTATGTCCTCTGAGATAACAATCTTTTATTTTATTTTATTTTAACCCTCTGCATTTCACTCAGGAGTAAGTCCCAAGGCTGAATATTTCTGAGGTTAAGTCACCCGGTTGTTGCTTTTATAGGATGCGTGTTTTTTTTTTCCATTCTGGTGACCTATTTCCAAGATCAGAAAAAGGGACCTAAAACCAGGATGGGATTTGCACTCCAATCTGCAAGACACAGGAAGTCACATTAGGACAAACGGACCTCTTGTACTGCTTAAGAGAATTTCACTTCCAAATGCGAGCTGAATATTTTTGTGTATTTTGACCTGGAGAAATTATGGCTTCTTTACCTCTACAATAGGCACAATAGAAATGACTTTTAGGAGTCACTGACCAAATCTCTACTGCATTAATGTAAGCAAGTGATACCCAGTGAGGTGCAGTGGATAGAACAACAGACTAGGATTCAGGAGGCCTGGGTTCGAATCCAAGGCCAGCCATGGAAACTCAGTGGAGATTGGCACTGGTAAAACCGCTCCTTAAACATCTCGCTTACCTTGGAAGCCTTATTAAGATTGCTATAAGTCAGTTCTGACTTGAAGGCACATAAAATGTAAGCAAAGTAGTAAGCTTTTGGTTTGTTCCTCGTGGGTTAATAAAGAGCTTCTGCCGTGAATCTCAGGCATTCACATGTACAAACCAAGTCAGCATGCTTGTGTGCCTCTGAGAATGGACCAAAACTTCCAACTTTGCTTACGTATGAGTTCAGCCATCTAGTTTGAATCTCTGCTGAACATGGCATTTTTAATATAGGACGTGACCCGAACCCACCCAAATACCTAACCCTCTGTGACAAATGGCTATCCAGCTTCCAGCATTAACCAGCCATTCTCTCCTGTGTTCTAAATTCAAAGAAAGCCCCATCTCTCTGGTGGGAGTTCTGCTTCCTCAGAAAATCTGTTAATGTCCTTTGTTGGTAGAAAATATCTGATAAAGTATACTGAAGCAGAGTTGTTAAAATGCAGTCGTGTTGTTAATTAGTTTAGTATTGATATATTCACAAGAGTAACTAAAATGAAACAGTTTATATTCTTTATACAACAAATGTCTCAAAGTGAGTAACTGAGCCTGAAAGTGCCAGTTGATGAGAGAAAAGGGGTGGGTCATCTAGGAACGAGTAGCTATTTTACTCTGTGAATCCATGTACTTCCACTGCGCAGCTGAGGAATGTTAACCAGAAAATTTCAAAACTCTGCAACACCTTTTCCCTGGCATGGAAGCAGTGAGTAAGCTCCACAATGTGAACTCCCTCAGCAAATTGCCCCACAAGTGTATACACACTTATGCTTTGCTGGTGTGGGTCTTCTCCATCATCCTGAAGGTCCTCTTTTTCCTTGTTGACATTGTTCTCGTGCCTTGGATCAAATTCCCGCCAGTGGGCTCCATGCTGAAAACCCATGCTGCTGTTGTCCGAAAGATCAGGCAGTGTACTGGCTGGAACTGGCAGCCCTCGCCTTCGCCATCATCCTTATCCACATTGGGATGATTTTTGTCGTCTTCACTATTCATTTCCTACAGATCTCTTATCTAGCACAAAACAGAGCTCTGTGACTGGAAGACTGAAGTGCTGCTGGATCAGGACCACAGTCAACTTGCAGATTGTGTGTGAAATGGAGGCCTTGAGGTGCCACATCAAGAATTTCAAACTGGGAATGAATGGAATAAGTCAGGGGTAAGATGTCTTCCCTCCAAAGAGACAAGGCTCAAGTAGCAAGCAAGTTTATTCTTGAACATGTTAAAACTGGGACCTGGAAAAACAGAAATGTTGTATTTTGCTGTGGAAATCCAGAATTGTATTTGCTTTCTACAGGTTGTGCCAAATTTATTTATGTTAACTAGTTGGGTTTTGCCAATGTTATTTATGTTAATTAGTATTCCTTAAATATGATAATGTGTGCTGTCAAGTCAGTTCTAACTCATGGCAACCTTTTAAAGGTTTTCTAGATAGGGAATGCACAGAAGTGGTTTACCATGCCCTTCATCCGGGGCGAGGAGCGCTCTGGGATTCTGCAGCTTGCTCAGGGCTACATAGGCTGGCTGTTCTTTTAAGAAGCACAGTGGGGAATCGAACTGGCGACCTCTGGCTCTGCAGCCAGGCACCTAAACCACGGAGTTACCCAGCTATTCCTTTTAAATGCAGAGATAATCGAACAAAGTAAATTATATTTCTACATTCCTTTAATGTACAGAGATGTTATTTATTTCCTCTGTTGAATTGTGAAGGACCAATGACTATATACAAATCAATTTGAGTTTGGAGCAGGGGTTGGTTATGATAAAATTAAACAAAACTCGAGAAGGGCAAATGTGAAGGCAGAAGTCTAAAACAGTTTGCAGTTTTTCATCCAGGGAAGAAATAACTAAATAGTGAGCATGATCAATTTGTAAAACCATAGCTCGAGAGTTGAGGAATATGCAGCTTTCTGGATCTTGACTACAGCTCCCATCATTCTGATCATTCGTTGGGCTGACCAGGGCTGATGGGATTTGGAGTTCAGCTACAGATGGAGGGCTACAGGTTGCCTAGCCCTGATAGAGAGAGAGCTAAGAGAAACAGAGGTCTCTCTTTCTCAATTTTCACCATCAGGGGCCCTTGATGAAGCTGGCTACAAGTAAGCCCAGAACAAAAAGAAATAGCATCACAGCCGTGTAGTTATTGGCTAGTCATATGGAGAGGTGCTCAGCATTTTCAACTAGAAACCTCTTAAGTGCACACTTCTGAATTACAGCAGATAATTCAAAATACCTCACCAAAGGGCAAATTCCAGAATCTTGCAGGATGCCAACTTCCTCAGTGCCCAACGGAGCCAAAAAGCCTGCTGTGCTGCCAAATACCTCCTTGCCTCCAGTCCTCCTGAGGGCGAACTCTACTTCACTGGCAAATGTAATGTTGTGCTGAGCTGAAGACAAACTCGATGCCTCATGCATGCCTCTGCCAAAGGGACCTCTCATTCTGCTGGGGCTAAATATAACCCCCTCAATGCCATGGGCTTCTGTGCTGTGTGGTAAACTCTCCTGGGGGGACCCAATTTGTGGGTGAATAACTCGGGAGTTCCGATATCCAATCTTCACCAAAGTTGGCAGGCGTGTTGGGGAAAGAAATAGGAAGCTCTGTTGTAATTCTGGAGTCTCTAAGTACATGGGGGGAGCTTTCCTGGGGGGGTCCCCTTTGTGACTATATAACATGGGGGTCCGTGATCCAATGTTCACCAAACTTTCAGGAGTTGTAGAAATGCGTCTGAGGAAGCATCCCTGCAAATTTGGTGTCTCTAGGTCATCGGGGCGGGGGAGTGTTATAGCCATTTAAAGTGCAGATGAATTCACGGATCGATTCATCGAAGAATATTTGTATATTCACATTCGTTGATTCGTTAACCTTGACGAATAACGGATCCAAACAAATAGCCATTTTTTTATTCGTCCCCATCTCTAATTGTGATTAGTGCTGTCAAAGACCACGGGGGGGGGGGGGGAAGCTATATTTTCAAGTTACTTGGAACTGAGAAAAGGAAAGCCATCCTTTGCATAAAACCACACACTTAACCAGAACTCAGCTGTCAGTTAGCTACTGCAAAAACAGAAATGCCACTGATTTTTTTTATTCTTACCAGAGTGGGTTGCAGGAAAAAAAATACACATACAAAGCCTGATCAGTAATATTAAAGAGAAAGGATTCTCATCCAGAGCATTGTATGCCTGTATTTTCCGAGGAGAAATTGACTAACACTGACTATGTTAATACTCTTCCTTGTCTGCAAAATGTGCGTAGAGACAATTGGCGCAAGACAGCACCCAATAAGTGCTCCTTGCAACAGACCTTCTGTACAAAAAAAAAAAATCACCCGCCGTATATGCATCACATGCTCCAGCTAATGACTCCAGCCAAAGCAAGAGCCTGGGAGGGTGTGCATCATCTCCCGATGATGCTGGAACTACAACTCCTATGGTCTGTGGCCAGTGGGCATACCTCCTGAGGCTAAGGGGAGGTCTAGGTCAAAACACCTGGAAGAAGTCAGGCCGGGGAAAGTGTGGACCCAACAGACCTTGCTTTGAGCCAGCGACAATCACGTAAAGGCTGTGTCTGCCTTAACTAGTGTCTTCAAATTGGGCCTGTCTTTGCACAAAGGGTGAACATCCTATTGTGAATAGCC
This sequence comes from Intellagama lesueurii, assembly GCA_037013535.1. NCBI lineage: Eukaryota > Metazoa > Chordata > Lepidosauria > Squamata > Agamidae > Intellagama > Intellagama lesueurii. The sequence continues at coordinate 21,174,871 of JBAJHW010000010.1, read as the reverse complement.
ACACATGTAAATGTGATCACGGAAGCAGATTTTGCATTTCTAGGTGTTTCCAGAGAAGGTTTTCCCCTCCACTTTGATCGAAGAGAGGAAACTTTCAATGCACCCGTACTTGACAAAGGAAGAATATTTTGATGGGTAAATGACCGTTCTTGGATTCCTTGACATTCATGAGGCCTCTTTCTTGGCAGCTTTACATGACCAAAGTCCTGCTTGCCTCAAAGAGGGTCATCCACCCACCCACCCGGCTCCACCCTGACTCTAGTCCTTCTTTGGCTGGGATCAGAGAGGGCAAGGAGCTATACTTCTGCCCTCCTTCCCCGAAAGACACATCCTAGAAAGTTTTCTCACTAGCCCAGCAGACGCTACTGAGAAAGGATTGCTAACGCTCATGTGGCAGAAGTGTTCCAGCCATAGGAAATGGACTGAGTTGAGCTCAGCAGAAGCTGCCCACAGAGAGGGCAAGGGGCAAGCCACTGGGGACTCTGCTGCTTCTTTTGGGTTTGCAGCCACTATGAAGCCTTCTTCTGCCTGTACCTACAAATACACCTAAACATCTTCTGGGCACTGGTCTCCAAAACACATCACGATGATAAATGCACAGACAGATGCGTGAGACTCTGCAACCAAGGCCGTAGGTAGAGACCCAACATCCCAAGACGGGAATCCAACGTAAGAGGATGAGAGGGTACTTCTGACATTCTCCAGGTGAATGGCTTACATTTGTATCTCGCTAGCAGGTATCTCAATTAATTGAGCCTTACAGAGAGCCACCTTTGGAGCCCCCAGATTTTAGAACCGCCTTGGGTCCCCAGATGTTCTTGGACTACAACTCCCAGAAATCCTGGCTAGCACAGCTAGCGGCAAAGGCTTCTGGGAGTTGTAGTCCAGGAACATCTTGGGGACCCAAGGCTGGGTTCTAGACCATTGTTCTAGACCAACAGCTCCTCCCTAAGACTACAGCTCGGCTGTCACAAGAGTGACTAGCAGAGATAATTTCTGGGCTCAAGTACCCACGACATTTACTCTTAGTTCTAACAGGTTTGCTTTCCCGGCTAAGGGTTTGATACAAAGCCAATTGTGGACAGAGACAGGGGAAGCCTATAGGCCAGAACTGGGCCACGTCTGCCCCACTCCAGAGGTGGTTAGACTGCAATTCCAATGATCCCTAGCCAAAGGTGATGGATGATGGGATTTGAAATCCAAGAACATCCAGAGAGCCACAAGCTGTCCCCATTACTGCAAGTCAATATGACTAGTTTTCGCTGAACTCCCGCATCTAAACAGGTATAGCTTCTCATCTTGCATCAACAGTAAAGCAAACAGCAGTGCTTATTGGGGAAGAGAAACAGCAGACAATACAAGAAAAAGGAAGTGCATGAAAGATGACTCAGCTGCTGTGCTCCCCCCCCCCCCCCCAAATGTACAAAAGATAGCCGATATTTTGCTAAAGGTGGTGCGGGGTGGGGGTAAAAGGCATAAGGTGGAGGAAACAGGGAAAGCGAGACGGCTTTATAACGCCCAAAATGTGCTTTACAGATCTGGGAAGGAAGGGTGCTGAGCACGATCTTCCTTCCCCAGTTTAACAGCTCGCCTCCCTCCCTTTCCCACATTTCCTGAAGCAGCTTCCTCATCAGCATGGCGAGTTTAGGCCACCAGCAGGCAGTAGAGAGAAAAGATGTGGAGAATCCTAACTCTTCAAACACTGGCACTTGTGCATTTTTGGAAACGTCTGAAAATGGGAGAGGGCGGATCAATTTCTGATCCTATGGATCAGTTTTGTTGTGTCTGACATTCTTTGCAAGCAGAGATTGCCACATTTCCAAGAACAGCATACGTTCTGAAGTCTTGATGCACCTGCCTGGCAAGTCCAGTTTCGTTGTCACTTTCAACAACAACAACAACAAAAAAGGCACAAGAGCTACCCTGGAGTGTGGTGGCACTGATTCTATCCTGACTCAAGCTGCACTAATTGGTTGTGCCTATAAAAATCCAAGACAGCCAGACAACCAGGGAGCACAGAGCGATGAGTGGGAGGAAAAAGGCAACGGACCGCACTGGATGGCTGACAATCAAGTAATGCTGTGGGGACCTCTCCTCCTCTTGCAACGGGAGGCCGGGTCTGTGAGGTATTCCAAATGCTCTCCTTTCCCTGGATCGGCAGCCCACCACCAGGCGTCCAGGCGGGATCAGGCTTGCAGTCCCAGGAAGCGGGCGGTGTTTAACACATCGTCTCTTGTCAGGTAGCAACCACAGAGCTGCCGGTAACCCGTGAAAGACTCCCGGCCGTGCAGAACGCGCCAGTTGTCCACAAACAGGGCCTACAAGAAGAAGGAGAGAGTGAAAAGAGAAGTGTTTCTGTACCCAATAATTGGAAATCCTCTCATTGTGTCCTGTCTTCAACGCCTTGAGTCCCCTCCATGGGGAGAAAGGCGGGCTACCAATGGCACTAGGTAAATAAATAAATAAAATCTTTCTGGTGCCAAGTGGATGGAACGTGTAGCCCGGATGGAAATGTAGCCCATGTTCCCCCCCCCATACTTTTGGGGAACAAGAGAGGAGCACAGGAAGCTATGTTGTACCAGATCAGCCTAGTTGGCCACCTAACCCAGTACGAGGGCCGGTCCTCTCTCACGCATTGTGGTGCAATGGTTAGACTGTGTTTGCGGCTCCTCTTCCTGCAGGTATTTAAAGCCAGGCCCCCTTGCCAGAAGGGGCACCTCTGCGTGTGCCTCGGCATCGTGCAAAGGGTGACGCAACGGGCGCATTTGCACTTGACGTTGAAGGAGGAGCTGTGTGGTTGCTGAGTCTCCAGCAGGACTTGGGGAAGTTTCCTGTCGCCTCGGCAGGCAATCCCGTTGAAGCCCCGGCTGACCTCTAGAACGGGAAAATGGCCAGGAATGTGGACACAATCACTCCGAAGTGTCCCCTTCCACAGGGTAGAGCCAGACGGCTCTCCTGGTTTGCCCGGGAGCTGGTGGTGATGAAACACGTGGGACAGAGACTAGGGTGACGATGGCGGAAAACCCAAAGAGAATCCGACCGACCACGGGCTAGGGCCCACCTTGTGCAGAATGTCCACGCTCCTGTGAACATCTACAAAGTTGTGCATGTCACAAATGCAAACGTTTCTGCTTATGGGGTCACCTGCAAGAAGCTTCGGGGAAGTCTTAAGAAACCTCTAACTCTTAAAGGAAATGGGGGAACAATGACAGACAACCTGGGAGGAAACAGCTATTCCATAGTCAAGATCCAAAGCCCACTGATGTAACAGAAAGGACCTCCACCCTCGGACCACCCCACTTAAAGCCACCCCAAGCTCCTCGGAGGGGGGAAGAGGACAAAAACGGACCAAGTGGGGGGAGAAGGTCACTCTGCAAGTATAGCGAAACCACCCTCGCCTGGCCCCGCTGAAGCCAGAGGCCGAGGCTCGCAGCGCAACGTTACCTTGCCCGGCTTCAGCTTGACCCAGAGTTCGTTTTCCGGCCTCCTCAGCTCGGCAGTGAGTGTGCGGTGTGCAGCGTACCAGCGGTGGACCATGTCATAGGGCACTGTGTTGATGACAGCTCTGTCGTAGTTGTTGTACCTGAGGGGCAGGGGAGAGGAAAGGCTATCAGAGCAGACAGGGCAGCGTGGCTGTGCACGTGCACCTTTGGGAGCCCCACAGCAGGGCCAGAGAAGGGCTCAGGGATCTTTTTGACGGGGCGGGGGCGCTTCTTTATATGCTCTCTTTTATCAAGGAGAGCAGATGCCTCAGGGGGAAGGACTTCTGAATCCTCAGCTACATGTGCCCCATGTCCCCCCCCCTTTCCCTCTCTTTCTGTGTTCTTCGTCCAAAGAAGTTTCCCACACAGATATACAGTGGTGCCTCGCTAGACGATTGCCTCGCAGGACGAGGAAATCGCTAGACGATGGCTTTTTGCGATCGCTAATGCGATCGCAAAACGATGGTCTCCTATGGGCGATTTTCGCTAGACGAGGAGGTTTCCCCATTGGAATGCATTGACTAGTGGTCAATAGCTGTCAGTGCATTCCAACGGGGACCCGCGCTCGCTAGACGAGGTTTCCCTATGGACGATCTTCGCAAGACGACGACTTTTCCCTTGGAACGCATTGAAGAGATTTCAATGCATTCCAATGGGGAAACGTGCTTCGCTAGATGATGTTTTCGCAAGACAGCGATCTTCGCGGAACGGATTAACATCGTCTAGCGAGGCACCACTGTACACAGAAACTTTTAAATAGGAGCCTGGCTCTTTTTAAAGAAGGAGAGAGGTGAAAAGAGATAAAGACTTGTACCTGCTCAGATAAAAGGGTGGAAGGTCAGTATATTTATCAAAGCTAAATCTTTTCATTGGAACCCAATTGTGTATTTGCATATATGGAGCCAGAGATGGGCCATAGGTCTTCATTTTTTTTCACCTGGAGGCTGGAAGTGAATTTTACAGCTCGAGGTTCCATGATATAAGCAAGCAATTCCTAATTCAGCATTACTTAGTGCAGAGGTATAGAAGTACCTACTGCTGCCAGTATGCTGAGGTGAGCCAGGATCAAACTCAAATGAAGTCCTGGAGCTTGTTGGGTGAATTTTGGACACACCCTTTTTCTCTGAAGTTAAAACCAAGCTGTTGTGAGAATAAAAGGAACCATAGATGTGTGGGAAGATGAACTATGAGTGCAACCCCTGGGTTCGCAGGATAAACAAAAGCTTTTTAAGTCTTACACATTTCCCAAATACAAAAGAGGTGGAGGTGAAAGCAGCAGGAGAGAAAAGGAGACACGAATCCTTATTTCTCAGTTGAGAAAAACATCCATTCCTTACAAGAGAAGCAGGAGCAAACTTTTTTTTTTTTAATCACATCTGGGGTCAAATTTCATATGACTGCCAGAAAAGCTGGGAAAAGTTAACAAAACGTGAAAAAGTTACTTTTTTGGGACGTCAGCTACTGGATTCTTCCAGCCGGCATAGCTACGTGGGGGGTTCTGGGAGCTGTAGTTCAAAAATTAACGCTTCCAAATTCCGGTTGCCAGGCACCAAACGAAAAATATCTCAGAGGGCCAAATCTACGCAGATGGTGTCTCCCCCCCCCCCCCCCCCAATTCCTCACCTGATCAGGTAGAGTTCGTTGTTCCATGGGTAGACATTCAGGACGGGCCCAACCCCGATCATGTGGTTGTGGCACCTCCCCACATTCTCAATGTACTCGTGCTTGAGCGGCACCTTGGTCAGGAGCTCAAAGTCCCCCGGGGCTCGCTGGAGCACCTGCTCGGCTGCGTAGAAGCCGTCAACCAGCAGCGTCCGGCCGCCGGTCCCTTCGTGTCGGAGGCAGTGGAACACCTGGATGCTGTGTTGGGGAGCACGGGAAAACCACCGGCAAGTCAAAAGCAAAGAGCAAGCTTAACATTCGGACAGGGCAGTGACTGTTCAGTACAGGATCGTACGGTCTGTCTGGTGAGCTGCTCACTGATCGTTACCAGAAGACAAATTTGCTACTTCGCTCATTACTAGCAAGTTACTTTTGGCACGCACGTACGCACACACACACACACGTAATATTTCCTTCTTAACACTTTACCAGTAGATAACAAATTCTGTTTACTTGTTATCCTAACATGTTTCTAAATGGAGAATGTTTGGGCCATATGTATGTTAATGGCCCAAACGTTCTCCGTTTAGAAACATTTTAGGATTAACAAGTAAACAGTATTTGTTATCTACTGGTAAAGTGTTAAGAAGGAAATATTACTTTTGCTGCCAGAAAAGTAACCATGTTACTATTCTGACACATTATTTTTTAATGCTATTTGCTTTTTACTCATTAGGAAGAATTTACTTTTAGTTATTATTTGTTCAGCTGGGACACATACAAGAATACAAAAACTGCCAAAAAATCTCCCTCCAAAGCAGTATTTTTAGAAATAACAATTTTTAGGAATAACACCTGTCGAACCCATCCTGTGCCTTCCCAGTTATTACATTACCTTCTAACATGTAAAAATGTTATGTTTAAAGAGAAATGCATTACATGTTTACCTGTAAAGCACTATTTCAAGAATTTTTCAGGTGCCCTGCCCAGATCACAGAATCCCAGAGATTATATTACACCCGCAGCTTTCGTTTGTCATCAGAAAAAATAAGTCCTCTATTTTTGGCATTAAAATCCAGCTGGCTTCTGATGTTTCACTAGGCATTACTAATAGGCCTTCATCTTCTCTTTACACTCTTAAGGCCTAGAAACTTGTTTTTATTTTACTTTATAGAATAAAATACACGTAGCTCTGAATACTAAAGCAGTGTCTTTGTGCTTTACACCTTATTTCAGTTATCAGTTCTTTGCGTCATATGCCTTCCCCTAAAATCTTGTCCAAGGTCAATATTGTTTAGGAGCTAAAAGTGATTATTCCAGCAAGACTTGAATTAACACAGGCTGTAGTGCCTTACAAACCTCTGCAGTGATGCCCCTGGAGGATGATATGCTGTTACAAGAATAGCCAGTTTGTAGAACTTTATACAATTTGGCCAGAACAAACATCAAGGCATCATCATAAGAGGGTGGCTTACTTTCCTACATTGTTCTAAAAGCTGGAAAAGAAATATCCATAGCCAATAATAATTTCAGAGTGCTCTACTAGTATATGGTTGTATATCCAACCCCCCACCTTCCCAGAAGGGTAAACCAACGTGAAAGACCCTGGAGAAGGTCTGTGTGTCAGAACAGACCAAGCACAGAGAAGCTTTTTCAGCCCAAAGGCCAAATTCAGTGTTCAAAAGGATGTCCACACTACACAGTTATAGCAGTTTGATTTCACTTGAATTGCCATGGCTTTATCCCGTGGGAAGTGGATGGTCGTTGGATGAGCACTTTGAAGTTTCTCCTGTAGTTTAGGATCTCTTTGTTTTTGGAGAGATCTGATCTGGGCGCTGTGACACATGCCCCAGTTATGTCCTGGCTTGATGACTGTAATACGCTCTATGTGGGGCTGCTGATGGAAAGCGTCAGGAAACTCCAGTGGGTCCAGAATGCAGCAAGCAGGTTGCTGACTGGGGCTGGTACTAGGGATCACATAAGCCCCCTGTTACAGCAGCTTCATTGGCTGCCGATCAGTTACTTGGCACAATTTGAAGTGTTGGTTTTGACCTATAAAGCCCTAAATGGCCTTCGTTCAAACCATCTCAAAGACCGTATCTCCCATTATGAGCTGGCTTGGGTGTTAAGATCATCAGGAGAGGCCCTTTCTCTCGGTCCCACCACCTTCTCAGGTGCGTCTGATGGGGACACAGAAGAGGGCCTTCTCTGTGGCTGCCCCCAGACTCTGGAACTCCCTGCCACTGGAGGTCAGGCTGGCCCCGTCGTTGCTGTCCTTCCGCCAGCAGGCATTCTCTTCAAGCAAGCCTCCCCTCAGTAACCAGCTGCCTGTGTGTGATTTTTTTAAATGGATTGCTATGCATTACTGCTTTGACTGGGACTTTAGTACTACAGTGGTGCCTCGACTTACGAACGTCCCTACATACGAACAATTCGACTTACGAACAGCTCCGTTCACATAATTTTGCTTCGACTTGCAAATGGTGCTTCGACTTACAAACAAACAAACAAACAAACAAAAACGCGGAAAAAGCGGGAAATGCACTTTGGACTGCCCGTTACTGCCTGGTACTGTAATTTTAAAATGCAAAAATTGGTTTAAAAGGTGCTTGGTTTGGTTTAAAGCTGCTTGGTTTTAAAGGTGTTTTGTTTAAAAGCTGTTCGTTCCCTCCCTCCCTCCTTTCCTGCCCTTTTTTTAACCTTAGGTCATCTTAGGTTAAAAAAAAAATTCTCCCCCTAGTGGTAGAGGACGGATTAAACGCTTTTGCATTAGTTCCTATGGGAACGAATGCTTCGACTTACAAACCGTGCCTCGACATAAGAACAAAAAACAGCCGGAACGGATTAATCGGTTTTCAGTGCATTCCTATGGGAAATGCTGATTCGACTTACGAACGTTTCGACTTAAGAACATCATTCCAATACGGATTAAGTTCGTAAGTCGAGGCACCACTGTACTTTTGTTTTCCATTTTTGTGTTTTCCATTTCTCAGAGTAGCATTTGTTTTTGTTTTTTTTATAATTGTATACTTATTGCTCTTAGCTTTAATGTTGCCTTTTAGTGATGCAAGTTGCCTCTTTAGACCCACTGTTCTTAGCTTTAAATATTGTCTTTTAATGATGTTAACCACCGTTGTATACTCATTGTTTTCAGGTTTAAATATCGTCTTTCAATGTTGTAAGCTGCCTTGGGTCCTTTTCAAGGAGAAAGGTGGAGTAAAAATATTAGGTAGGTGGTAGATAGGTAGGAAGGAAGGAAGGAAGGAAGGAAGGAAGGAAGGAAGGAAGGAAGGAAGGAAGGAAGGAAGGAAGGAAGGAAGGAAGGAAGGAAGGAAGGAAGGAAGGAAGGAAGGAAGGAAGGAAGGAGGGTGGGTGGGTGGGTGGGTGGGTGGGTGGGTGGAGCTAGAGCTTCTTTGGCAGAGAATTCCAAGCAGCTCACCAAACTACAACTCCCAGGATTCCACAGGATGGCAGTGCTATGGCACTTAATGTGGGATCAAACTGCTATAACGACATAGTGTAGGCAGACCTAGAGATGTTTGTAGGGGTGCACCCCCATAGCGAGTGGGGCCAAAGACAAAAAGGGGGAACCAAAAATACCAGTGTCTATTAGCTTGAAGTTTCTATTGCTGGTAACACAATGATGCAGTGCAAAAGATGGATCAACAACTCTATACTATTATGATTCTCCTGTACCCAATAGGACTTGCAACCTGTTCCCACTGATGGTTAAAAGATATACCTGGGATTTCATCCTCAGATGAAATAATGCAATAATCCACCCAATCTTCCGTAGAAAGATTTTAAATTCATTTTTGTGTACATGACTGAAATAATCCTCTGATTATGTGCTCAGAGGAAGGGAACGGGAAACCACTTCTGAGCATTCTCTACCTGGAAAACCCTGAAAAGGTTCCTCATAAGTCAACACTGACTTGACGGTACATGCTTGTTTTTCTTATTAAATCTTCTCACGCAATCCATTCTCTTTGACTAAAAGTAGTACATGAGAACTGTCACAATTTCCTGTCTATTTCTTGAGCGGCTGGCACGTACCCACAGGGCTCCTGGAAGTAGGTGGTGTCTGTGTGCCGGTCCAAAGCCAGCTTAGTGTAGGCTGTGTCTCCCCGGGAGAAGTCAGACGTGAAATACCACATCCTGCCATAGATGGTCTCTCTAGAAGAAAAGAGAAAAATAAGAAAGCTCAGTGAACCAGCCTATGACTCGGCTGTCAAGAAGGCTTTCTAGATTCATTCATTTGGAAAAGTCACTTTTGGGTTTACAACTTCCAGAATCCGTTAGCCAGCACATCCTCTGGCAGTGCTGGGAGCACCGTCCGGACACAGTTTTATGAACTCCTGATATAAATTAGTGTATGGAAAATATCAATGCCCTTTTGTTTTAGATGAGAACCAGAAGGGCTAGAGATTAAATCTAGAATTAGGAACATATACTCTTGGTCACCCAATAGCAAAACTTTCTCTTATTTCAACTGTTCCTCTGAATCCAGTCCCCTGAATTCTCTAGGGTTAAACAAACCGTGAGCCCAGTCTTTTACACAGCTGTCAATTGCTCTTGCAGGAGTAAAAATATTTATGAATGACAGAACCAATCTGGGTGGATTGGACAAGAAAACAGTCAAGGACGGAGAGAGAAAGAGAGAGGGAAGGAGGGAGAACTCAGTCTTAAGAAAAAACTGAACATGGGAGGAAAAGATGTGAACAGTTCTCAGATGCAACAGTGAAAAGGACCAGACGTTCCCAGGCTACTGAGCTGCTTAGAACCCATGTGGGTCAAGCCGTCTTCGGGCACAATAGAGAGAAAACGTAGGCAGGCAACCAGTGCAATTTTTTCCTGTCCTAATCTTTAAGGACAATCCAAGGGCAGGCTGGCAATTTCATTTTAATTGGATGGAAAATGCATTCTCTCGCCTGTTCCTCTAGAGCCTGGAGGGCCGTTTTGATCTCTTAGTCTCCCAGAGCCAAAGCTGCCCTCCTAACCTTTTCCTGTCAAAACAGGAAATACAGTTCACTGCGAACACTAAAACATTCCCATTGTCCCAAGAAATCACCCCTCATTTTTCTTTGCTCAGCTCCCGCTTTCCTGGAGGGGAATCTGTATCCGGCCCATATCTGTGTAGCAACACAATGACCCACTTCAGACATGATGGTTTTAGAAGAAAACATGGCAGGAAACTGTGTTTGTGCTAGAGAAACAAGAAACGTCCAGTACACTAGGATCAGCAGAGTGTTAGTATGAAAGGATGTGGACTTTGGCGTGGATGGGGGAAAAAAAATCAACAGAAAATTTGTTTGATGAAGCAAATAGTTGAACTGGGCTCTTTTTTTTTTTCTTTTTACTCTGCTTGGGAACTTCCATGACATTTCTAATAAAAGCTTCAATCTTTTTGTAAAGATCAGCTTTATTCATAGACAACATCCCTCCAGTCCACAGAATGGTAAACAACAACACAGGTGGTTTCACATTTTGTTGTGGTTTGTTAGAAATGTGCTGGTGTATGTTGTTTCACTTCTTAATCTGTGTTGCAGGTCCAGCTAAAGGTCTATAAACTGAATGGAAGTAACACCCTCTGAGCTCGTCCGGTGTAGTGGTTGGAGTGCTGGACTGTTATTGATAACTCCAGATTCTAGTCTGCACTGAGACCTGAAACTTGCTAGGTTCCCTACGGCAGCTCACCTCAGCCTGTTATACCTCATGGAGGTGTTGTTGTGAAACCAAAGCGGGCAGAAGCAAAGCCACAAATGCTGCCAAGAGCCTACTGATGGAAAGCTGAGATAACTCAGTCAGTTGGAATACTTGGCTGTGGAGCCAGGGGTCAGGGGTTTGATTCCACACTGTGCCTCCCAGGAAAAGAGCCAGCCCAGGAAGCCTTGGGCAAGCTGCGTTGTCTCAAGGTTGCCCCTAGAGGAAGGGCTTGGTAAGCTACTTCTGAGTACTTTATACCTAAGAAACCCTGGCAAGAGTCTCCGTAAGTTGGAATTGAATTGATGACGCATTATTATTATTATTAATAAATAAGTAAATAAATTTTAAGGGTTGACATGGGTAAGGCTGTTACTAGAACCACCACCCTGTTACCTTATCAAGCTGATCCTCTCCGCTAAGATCTCAGTGTCTTCTTTGGTTGGGGGAACGTTTTCTACAAAAGCAATCCCGTAGAGCAAAAAGTTCTGGAGAAATTCCTTCAGGCCCTCATTGGACTCTAGGAAGCTCCGGCAGTCCACAGAGGGCACTTGGGCCTCCTGGTAGATTTGGGCGTTCCAGAGGATACGGGGCTGCATCACCTGTTGCTTCTGCCCCTCGTAGCTGTTCTTCAGCAGCCATTCCAGGCTGTAGCGGGTCACATGACCATCAGGCCCTGGTGACGGTAGAGGAAACACAGACATGGTGATCGCAAACGTTGTCCTTATTACACCCTCCCCTGGAATGTTTGTTAATCCATCAGCGTTAAGATAATTACCAGTCTCTGTACTCGTTATAGTTCTACTCCACTATATTCCCACCACAAACATGCATATGCATGTATATAGCTGCCTATTTAGGCAACGCTCCCCACCTCTGATAAAATGGGATGCAGTCCTGAAACAGTTACGCCAGATAAAACCTGATCGACATCTGGGTGTCCCAAGACTCTTTATTGCTTTTCAAAATGTTAGAAACAGATCTGAACAGAAGAGGATCATTCTTATGTTTTGCAAACAGAATGGGGAGGAGGAAGGACCATTGTCTGGCTCTTCCAGCAGTGTTTGCTGCAAATGTTTGTGACAGGTGTGAAATGACGTATTTCTGTCCAAAGATTATGTTCATCGTTCAAGGCTGTCTGTCCAGATTCCCTCACAAAAGGAGGATGCTTTCCATTGAGGGCACTCTGCTCATGTAGACGGCAGACTGAACTAAAACTGTGGAGACGGAGGTTCTCAGTTCCACTTAGCTCCACTACGGGTAGCTTTGGGCTATTTTTCACTCAGTTACTGCCTCATTCGCCTCACAGGAACACTGTGAGATTTAAAGAGTGTCAGTGTGCAGCCATTAATGCCACTCAGGGTGTGATGACACAGCAGGAAAAGTGTGAGTGGATCCGCTATGAGGTTGCACCTGGGAAGGTGGGTTTCCTCTGGTGAGTTCCCTTTAGGAAAAGAGAAGAGGAAACTGGCCATCTGCCTTGTTTACAGCTTGTTAAGATAGCTATGCATTGGTCATCCAGTTCTACATCAGAGCTACCTTAACAATCTGTCTGTTTGCAACTTCTTCCCTTCTTTCTGCTGATTCCCCACTCTTTTTTCTCATTCGATCTCCGGTTGCCTTAGTGCACCAGCACTTGCACAAATCCCTTTAAAAATAATAATAAGTGGTTTGGAGACAAGAGGTGCTCAGCTGAGGGGAGCTGACAGCCCCATGAGCGTCCCTTTGAATCTCCTCTCCCCACCTTGAGTGAGGAAGCTGGGAGAACCAACTTCTGGTTGCTCACTCAGTCTTGAAGCTGCATCAGCTTGAACAATCATACTGACTGAACCAATGTGAATGCACTGAACAACTGTGGTTTTCACACTTTTCCCTGCTCCACTTTCAGCCACTTACTTACGCCTTTGCCCAGGGCAATGAATTCAACTGTGGAAAAAGCAAAAAGCCCCAGCAATGGAGGGGAAAAGAACGGCCTAGGGCAGTGATGGCGAACCTATGGCACATGTGCCCCAGGTGGCACGCGAAGCCCTTTCTTATGGCACGCGAGGCAAACCTTATGAGCCGGCTGCAGCCGGGATTCCCCCTTCCGCTGCCACTTCTTGGTCCTCTGGGTTCGTCGCTATGATTCCCCCTTCCACTGCCACTTCCTGGTCCTCTGGGTTCGTCGCTATGATTCCCCCTTCCGCTGCCACTTCCTGGTCCTCTGGGTCCATTGCTATGATTCCCCCTTAAACTTCCTGTTCCTGGTCCTCTGGGTCCGTCTCTATGATTCCCCCTGAAACCGCCACTTCCGGTTCCGGACTTCCGGGTGGCACGACAGCCACTGGTTTCTCCCCCCCCCCCCCTCATTTTGGGCACGCGAGCCCAAAAAGGTTTGCCTCCACTGGCCTAGGGAAAAAAACTCTGAGCCAATTCACATTTTCACATTGCGTAGTCAATGGAAAATAATATGAATCAGATTGTATTCTTGAAGGCTTTCACGGCCGGGATCCGATGGTTGTTGTAGGTTTTTCGGGCTGTTTGGCCGTGTTCTGGAGGTTTTTCTTCCTAACATTTTGCCAGTCTCTGTGGCTGGCATCTTCAGAGAACAGGAGTCAGAACTCTGTGCTCTGGTGCAGTTTTGTGGGACCAGCCACAAGGACCAGTGATCACTGCACACAAAAGACCAGATAACGACACCCATCAATCACAGTGACAGATCATCTCTCCCCCTTATCACAACAATACACCCACAACAAAAAACATGCTGATTACCATAATCACCTAATCTACTGAAAAGAACAAAAAGCTGATCCCGCAGCTATAAATACTCAACCATCCCACAAAACTGCACCAGAGCACAGACAGAGTTCTGACTCCTGTCCTCTGAAGATGCCGGCCACAGAGACTGGCGAAACGTTAGGAAGGAAAACCTTCAGAACACGGCCAAACAGCCTGGAAAACCTACAACAACCATGAATCCGATTGTCCCAATCCTGGAGCATTTCCTGCATTATCTGTCAATGTAGACATCCCCTCAGAGATCCCTGGGAGGAGAAAAGAGCCCTGGGCAAAGACATACAGAAGTTATAGGAAGTGGAGCAGGGAAAAGTCTGAACACCACAATTTTTCAATATCTACAATTTCAGCAGAAACGGCTTATACCATTTCCACTGGAGGTCACTGAGGATGAAGAAAACATACGTCCCAAGAACAGAAACATGACAAGCACTGATTTGAGAAATGCGGCAATCCCCTGCAGAACCACGTCTTTTTGTCCTAGTTCCACACGTCAAAACCAGACTCCAGAAACTCACAGGTGAGAAAGAGCGTGGAATCATCTACTCGGACAGTCTGGGGCCTGATGCCCAGATCCACACTAGCAGTGTCCAGGCTGCGCTGGTTGGTCTTTGTGTTATAGCAGGATGCTGAGCGGCAGTGATCACGTAGCCAGACGTAGTCAAAACGCATGAGGGTGTCCCCATATTTCACCTCTAAAATGGAAACACAGGTGACTGCAGTTGGAACAGACAGCAATATGGAATTTCCCCTTCAGTTTCCGATGAACACAATGGCTATATGGCAATGTATTGCACATTTTAAAATCCAGGTGGTCTCTGGGTCAGTATTTTAGGGCTGAAAATCCTTACCTGTCTTGTTGCTGTGTATGAGAACAAGCAGCAACCATATATGTCAGCCAGTGTCATATTTTTTACCAGTTATTTATTTATTTGACTTCTATACCACCCTTCTGACTGGTGGTCACTCTGGGCAGTTTACAATAGTGACAATAACATAGAATATCACAGAAACATAATCAAAGGTGAAGTTAAAATTAAATTGCATTGTTGACAAGAATTTGCAAAAACATTATTGGTGTGCCTATGGTGTAAATGTGTGCAAAACTGTAATAGCTGCCTCACAGCAAAATGTTTGAAAAATTACAAATCTCAGATGAGCTGCCTGCGTTTTACTCTATTTTATTCTGTCAAGAAATATACTGGAGTGGGCAATCTTAAAGCGGGCAAGGGTTATTTTTCAGATTTGCTGATAGCTTGAATAGTAAAATGGTTAATGGACATGGCTAAAGAACCTAATTTGCATTTTAAAATTATTATTATTTTTAAAGTCACTGCAATGGATTTTTGTTAATGGAAAAATGAGTTTAATTAATTTTTTTTCTCCTAAATGCATCCACCTGCACCCTCTAGTGGCCAAGATTTTTTTAAAAAAATCTAACTGCTGCTCACTAAGATCTGCTGGGGCGGGCTCCTCCATGTCCTGCTATAGAGCGTCGAGAGGGTTTTCTTAGCTGTAGCCCTTCAGTTATGGAATGCTCTCCCCTTGGAGGCTTGACTGGTGCCCACACTAATCTCATTTCAGCACCTCAGAAGAATCAGTACCTGGTTGAGGACCCGTTTCCATGTTATTCACAAGGTCACTTTGCCAGTCTGTGTCGGCATGGATGTAAGAATTTATTTTTTTTCTGAGCAAATTGTTTTTGCATTTTTAAAAAAATTGAGGAGGTGCAGGGAGCTGGGGGGGGGGGGGCTACATCCTGCCCATCCCTCAGGATACAAAAACAAATATATACAGTTATCATGCCACCATGGAAATATTTTTTTTTTCTGGGAAGGCATCAATGCGCTCCTCTGCCCACAGCCCTTCAACCTTCAAATCTCTCACCCAAGTGGTCCTCCTTTAACTTCCAGCCACCGTTTCGGGATTCTGATGCTGTGTTATGCCAGCGTGGCAAACCTGGAAGGGTTTTCCTGAAACCGAGCGGCCGCAACAGGACCTGGGGCTTAAAACTTTTCTTCAGCAGGCAGTGGGAGCTGGAAAACAGGCGTGTCAGCTGATGCCCCCACATCCTGTAAAGGGAAAACAAAAGAGAATATAAGGACATAAGAAGAGCCCTGCTGGATCAGGCCAAGGGCCCATCTCGTCCAGCTCCCTGTCTCTCACGGTGGCCCCACCAGATGCCTCTGGGAGCACACGAGACCACTAGATACCGGTCTCCTGATCCCCCTCCACTGCATCTGGCATTCGGATCTACCTTCCTCTTAAGCCTGGAGATTATACATCCCCATCATGGCTTGTCACCTGCGATGGACTTTTCCTCCAGGAATCTGTCCCATCCCCTTTTAAAGGCATCTAGGCCAGAGGCCATCACCTATTTCAGCAGAAACCTATTTCAGAGAGAGAGAGGGAGAAAGAGATTTCTAAAATGGCGATTGTCATCCTGGTTGGGAACAATGGGACATGTAGTCTGAGTTGTCTGGAGGGCACCAAGCTGGGAAAGGCTATACTATGATCTACCACTGGAGACCACCGGCATTTTGGGTGGACCTGTGGGTTCTTCTGCCGATTTGGTTTCTGGGGTAACTTGTAAGAGCAGCAGAGATGACGGGCGTTATTTGGAATTTAATCACTGAAAGGCATCAGCTTTACCTTCACACTTTGATAGTAGTTAAGAATATTTTTGTACTTTATTAAAATAATAATCCCACAGCAGTTTGCAATACCAGCAGCCTCACAAAATGCAAAAGAAAACCGTCAATAAAATAACAATACTGTATATTATGTGCTGTCAAGTGAATTCCAACATATGGCAGCCCTTTTCAGGGTTTTCTGGGTATAAATTGGAACTGGTGCCCCATTACTTCTTCTCTGGGTCCTTTGGGACTGTGCAGCTTGCCCAAGGCAACACAGGCTGGCTCTTCTCCTGAGACATACAGTGGGGAATTGAACTCCTCCTACATACCTACCAATACAGCCACCTCAATAAAATAATAAAGTAATGAACCTGCCTCTCTCATAATATGTTCCATTAAGATCATTTGGCAAGGAAGAGTGATCAGGAACATGCCTAGGCAAACGAAGAGATTGTTCAGCCGGCAGAGGGAAACCCCACATTGAGAGCCCGCCTGATCATAATGGGGTGACAATCCTTTTAAGGAAAGCTCCAGATTTCACTCCACCATAGAAATTATCTGCATTGACCTCAAGGGGAACAGTCAGAACTACAACAGTCATTTTCAGATGAGCGAGGAGGCTAAGCTGAGCATGTAATCATGAACCACAGTAACAACAACGATGTGTCATCAAGTCAGTCCCAATGCACGGCAACTCTCTCAGAGGTTTTTAGGTATCAAGTGCTCAGAAGTGGTTTGCCAGTCCCACCTTCTTGTGACGCTCTGGAGCCAAGCAGCTTGCTTAAGACTACAGAAACGGCAGGGCGTTTCTGTCATCTTAAGCAGGTTCTTGGCTGGCTCCCCTCCTATAAGGCACAGTAGAGATTCAGAACTCCTGGCTCTGCAGCCAACCCACTCCAGTCCACTGAGCTATGTACAATACTGGATTAAGTCCTTTAGCTTCAGTTCCTACTTCTGGGGTCTATGTTTGAAAGACAACAGTTCCATTCTTTCCAGATCTCTGTGACTACACAGTGTACATTTCACAAGATCAGAAGACACTGAAGCAGAGTGGTATTTACAGTAAACCCTGGGAGGAGGCAAGAAGTCAGATAAATCAGTGGTTTAGGTCTCTGGCTGCGGAGCCAGAGGTTGGGAGTTTGATTCTCATTGTGCCTCCCTGAGAGGGGCTAGACTTAGTGATCCATAGGGTCCCTTCTAGCTCTGCAGTTCTAAATCATTCTGATCTTCAAGGCAGTTTTATGTAGCCAGCCAACTATACAATCTACTCATGGAGGAATAAAAAAGACACGGAACAGCAGTCAAAAGCCTCAGAAGTTATTTAAGGAATTTCACATTAAAAAAATAATGCTTAGAGTTGATCATGTAAAGCTGCTTATAATCGCAGAATAACTCAGGACACAGTTTCAGAGGATAATTTCAGCCAGGTACACACCAATCTTTTGTAACCTCATTGTTGTGAACCATCTATTCCTAAGAGATAAGATGGCAGCCTTAGATAAATAAGGCAAGAATGTTGGGGACGCATGTTAAGAACTGGAGAATGAAGTTGCAGATGTTACTGTATGTCCAACAGTATTATCATGTCACACAGGTTACAAACAACTTCTCCCTCCAAAAGACACCGGACATCCTCACCTGTATCCATAAGGCACAGGTGGGGATGGGGCAGATCTTGAAAAAGTTCTCTTGGAGGGCAACTCTGAGAATCTTCCAGTCAATGGCACATGGGCTGAGGAATTCTGGGAGTTGTAGTCCAAAAAAAGAGAGGAAACTTTCCCACGATCCATATGGAACATACTTAAAGCCTGCAGTATTTTTGTTTACTTTCAGATAACCGGAGACCCCACCAACAGGAACCAGATAGAAAAAGCATATGTTTATAATTAAGGAATTCTGACCCTGGGAATTTGGTTTTTTTATTGCTAGGATTAAACAGATTAATATTTCCTGTACACACACACAAAACTCCAACTCTGGCTTAGCCCAAGCTTTCTTTATTTTAGCAGTACAGGGTGGGAGGAAGTCATTTCACTGCTGTTATTTGCAGCATGGGCTTAGAAATCCTTGCTTATGTACTGAAAATCACCCAGAGATCTACCGCTAGATTCAAATCTACTTTCTACTCACACTCGCAGTATGACGATCAAGTTTCAAAGAGTTTAGAGGACAGCAATTTCTCATGTTTTGGACAAACAGAGACAAACATTTGGAGGAAAAAGGAGTTAGTGACCACATCAGCTGAGGGACTGTGGCAGTTATAACCACAAAACAGATTTGCCAGACTCAGTGTATATACTCTTGGCAAAGGAGCAGTAACCAAATACACACCCTGCTAAAATGCAAGTGCAAACCATACAGGAAAGTCAAAACAAAACACCAACTTCCAGGTGAAAGTCAACAAAATATCACAGATGAACAGGAGGCGAACGAGTAGTGACAACACATTCGGTGTCATGCATCCCAAAGTCCACTTTTTATCCTTGATCACTCCTGATTTTTCGAAGATAGTTTAGAATAAAAGCAAAGCAAACCAGAGATCTGCTTCGAAGCATTCAGAAGACTTTCTAGCAAATAGTATCCCTTGTGTCTACTGACACGAAATTATAAGCAGAAACCAAAAGGAAAAGAGGTTACGAGCTGATAGGCACTCATACAAACCTGCCACAAACACCCCCTTCTTGCTGAGCGAGCCCGAGGTGAACAGCTGTTATCTTCTTTCCTGCACACGGTTTCTACTCCACTTTCCAACCCAGTATCAAAGGTTGCCAGAGAAAGACTGAACGTGCTTCAGCTAAAAGACCCATAGTCTTCAATCTAATTAGGGCAATTCTGTGTGCTTCCTTCCAGACACTCTTGGATCACATCCCAGAGTGTACGCAACTTTAACCCTTAACATTAATTCAGGATGTTTAAGGAGCCTGAGAGAAAGCCCCCACAAAAGGCATTTTTCCATACGTTCATTATTATTTTATTAGAAGTGTTTATCCATTGCTTTCCTGGCCAAGCAGGGCCCCCAAAGCCATGGGCCACAAAAGATATTTAAACGTTCTTTCACAGTAGATTAAACGCCATTTAAAAAGAGATTTTTTTAAACAATCACAGAGAAACTGTAATAAGACAGAAATGCTGTATACCTACCAGAAAGATCAGCAATGATGGAGCCAACCTCACCTCTCTTGTATGTGTGTTTGCGGGGGGACATTCCCAAACTCAGGAGCTACTACAAAGAAACCTCTGGATTAAAAAAAAAGTGATTTACTAGCCAGAGCTGTCTGAATAGCTCAGTGGTTTAGGTATCTGGCTGCAGAGCCCGAGGCTGGGAGTTTGATTCTTCAGTGTGCCTTCTGCAAGTAGAGCCAGCCTGGGTGGCCTTGGGCCAGCTGCACAGTCCCAGGGCACTTCCAGAAGAAGGAAATGGGAAACCACTTCTGAGTATTCTCTACCTGCAAAACCCTGAAAAGGGTTCCCATAAGTCAGAATTCACTTGACAGCACAGAATTATTATTATTATTATTATTATTATTATTATTATTATTATTATTATTATTATTATTATTATTATTATTATATACTAGCCTATTGTCCATGACTTTAGAGTGGTTTAGAAAAAAAAAAGTAATACAAACAAGGTAAAACAGCCAAAACAGAGTTCTGTTGAGAATGTCAAGATAGTAAAATCTAAGCACTAACCCCAGAAGTAAATATTAAAGACTAAATACCTGCTGGAAGATCTTAGCCTGGTATATAAGTGGTATTAATGAGGATGGCAGATAGATTGCATACTTTAAAGAAGAAGAAAATAGTACCAGCGAGGATGGCAGATAGATTGCATACTTTAAAGAAGAAGAAAATAGTACCAGCAGTTAATGATCAACTCTCCTCAGCTCTTGGTTTTAGGAGGAGACTGAAAAGTTATCTGTCAAGAAGGACTCAGAGAACTCTGTTTACCTCCAAGCTTGGGCTGAAGATGAGAAGAATGAATGATATCTGCAGATCCGTCCCACACAACACAAACTCAGCGGTGACCAGGGGCTTGGGGCCAGACTGTCTTTAAGAGGAAGACCTGGCCATGCTTCCAGTGGAGACGATCCACTCTCGCCCGGAGGTGGTTGCACTGGGATCAAAGAGGCCGAGTGGGAGAAGGCAGGGGGAAAAAAAAGAACCACCGCGAATCTGCAGCTGATCCTCAAACAGAGATAACATTACGACAGAGGGGCCAAAGAACCTTGGGCGCAAGCCGCCCAGCCAAGGGCAAGAATGTGGTGTGGTTGCAGGCTGTGGGCTGCTGCTCAGCAACAGAACAGTATTGCTATGGAGATGGAGGAAAGGAGAGTTGAAAAAAAATTAACAACAGTGCTTTGGCTACCTGTTTATCCTCTCCCTACTGCTGAGCACAGGTCAACACAACTTACTGCTGATTTAGTTAAAGGCAGCCTCACTATTTTAAAAAGGGGGTGGGGGCAGGGGGAAGAAAAAGCTGACTGCACCCTAACAAGAGAAGAAGAAGAAAGACAAGGTTGACTTGCAGTCTCCAGAGAGGAAACCATTTGCTCTAGCAGGACAAGACACAGTGGTAGCATTGGGGGAAAAATAAGATAGAAGAAATGGGCTTCATTGACACAACCAAACATTGCTGTATGTCTTCTTTATAATTCCGGACAGCCATGCTCTCCTCTGGGGTACCCTAACCTAGAGGTCAGGATTCTCATTTAGCCAACAGTCGGGAATGATGGCCATGCAACCCCATCTGGTGGGTCATACTGCCTTTCTCAGTGATATTAAAGCAGGATGGCGTGTGATGGTCTTATTAAGCACCACAAAGCCCATATTCCCAACTCAAATGTTACCTTAAATAATGCATGGGGATGGCATGGCCCTCCAGTTGTGGCTGGATTATCACTCCCATCATCTGTGGCCATTGGCCATGCTCTCTACAATGGGAATTGGAGTCCACCCGTTTCTTAGAGGGTGCCCAAGCCTGCCTTAAGCTGTTTTGTTTTGGTGAAGGAAAACTCCTCAATCTGATAGGTTTTTCTGTGTTTGTTTTACTGAAGAGCAGAAGTGCCAAACTCTCCCACCACAGAAGAACATGGATGCACACATACACAGGATCGGGGATCAGTTACCGTATCCCCTTAAAGAAACACCTCCCGATCCTTAAATGTTCCTGTCGGCAGTGGCTTTGCCCTCTGGATCTCAGACCAGACACCCACCTCAGCGGACCTCTCAAGAAAAAAATTAATACACTGATCAAAGGACAAGCAAGAGACTGCATTTGCTTTGCCGTAGGTTTTTGCTAAAATTGAACAATAAGCAGCAGCTGACTCAGACCCCTTTCATTTACCTCATCCTCTCGAAACCAGCCTGGATCCGTTCATTGCCAAGTTCAGCTCCTGCTGCCCAGCTCTTCTAAAAAGCTCCCACTTCCTACGAGGAGACAAGCTGTCATTTGGCCCTGAATAGAACAAGTCTAATCCCCAAAACCTGGAGTGCTCACTGGAAGGACAGATCCTGAAGCTGAGGCTCCAATCCTTTGGCCATCTCATGAGAAGAGAAGACTCCCTGGAAAAGACCCTGATGTTGGGAAAGTGTGAAGGCAAGAGGAGAAGGGGACGACAGAGGACGAGAGGGTTGGACAGTGTCATCGAAGCGACCAACATGAATTTGACCAAACTCCGGAAGGCAGTGGAAGACAGGAGGGCCTGGCGTGCTCTGGTCCATGGGGTCACGAAGAGTCGGACACGACTTAACGACTAAACAACAACAAATCCCCATATAATTAGTTCACATGGGTTTCGCTTACACATCTTTCCAGCAATAAAATGAAACAGAGTGAGGACTCCCCAGGAGTACAGCACCACCAAGTGGAGAATGGAGAGGAGGGACAATAAATAACCCTGCAGAGTTGTGGATGTGAAGGAACTTGTGTCTCAGTTCCTACAATTGATGGCAGTCATAGTTCGACATGTATTAAACTACGGTTGAATAACTAAGTTGCCTGCAACCTGCCAGATGTTGCTGTAATGCAACCCAGCAACCCTCATGATTGCGGTACTATACGGGGCTGAGGAAAGCTGCACCTTAATAACATCTGGAGGGCCACATGTTCCCTACCCTTGATAGAAAAGGGAAGAACCTCCTGCCCTCATTGGGATGGGGTCAGATTTAGTCAGAGCAGCAGAGGCAGAAGTAATTTTACTCTAACTAGAGATGGGCATGAACCACCATCAGCCCAACAGGAGTTCCATGGTTCTAACGTGGTTCTGAGCCCCACCTCCTCCAGCGGGCACCCACTATAGAGAACTTGTGGCCCTCCAGACATTGGTGGGCTTCATCTCCCATCAGTCTTATCCAGCCTAGCCAATGGTTAGGGATGATGGAAACTGTAGTAAGCAACGCTTGAAGGGCCACAGGCTCTCTGTCCTTCTACATGAAGAAAAATGTCGTTTCTGATTAATCTGGGAAAACTGTGATCCAGAAGGCAAAACAGAAGGAATTTCTAGGATAGGATCACCCTCAGTAACACCAACAAGTCTTAGAATCCAGTTCAGAAGGTACCTTCTCTTTGGGAATACTGAAGTAGATCATGGCTTTGGATAAATCATCTGAAGGCAATCACCAAGAACATACTAATAACTAGCCATGGGTTGTATCTGCCAGTAAAAAACAAACAAACCGAATATTACACACACAGAAAGAATCCATCAAAAGCAAAATATAGGTATATGCAACCAAGAGGAGAATGTAATGTCTCTGTCAATTACAGGAAACAACAGGCAATATTATACAGGGGGACACTGGATCCCTAGCAGATGGAAGGCTCCTGCATATTACAGATATGAACAGATTAAGATCAGTAAGACGGGACTAATACATCTGGACTCACTCACTTTGATGCAGTTGGACAGTTTGGTTTCACCAGAGCTCAGATTAACTTCCAGGCCCTTTGATGGTTTAAACAACGAATGTACCAGCCATAGAACAAGGCTCAGTTGAGCCATTACTGATGCTTAGTAGCCTTTTCCTTATCAAATCATGGAAGCCAAAAAGAAACTTGAAACACATCTCCTTCTCGGATGATTCTGAAGCAACCTTGCAAATAACAGCGGAAAAAGTTACAGGCCCTGCAAAGTCAGATAGCAGCTCACTGAGGGCTCCCATGTCTCCTCCAGAGGTCCACTGCATTTCTTTGCTGGAGGCAAAGTGGGGGAACTTTTCCTTTTAGCAGTATTTGGGGTACAAAGAATGAGTTATGTCTTTCCTTCCTCTTCCACCACCCTGCCTACTCACCTACCTGAAATTTCTGGTTGCCAAAGGTGACCAGATAACTGTTTAAATATAATTCTGTTCTCAACAGTCAGAAATATTCTGTTGCCTTCTTACCTTTCCAATGGCTACCCTAAGAATGCAACACACAATCACATTCACACCTAATTTCGACTCAAGATGGCAAGCATAAAATATGGTTGGAATGATGGAAAGAATTCCAGACAGCAGGTTGTGTAGGCCTGCTACCAGCACTTTGCTCACCGTCTCTAGAAACCGGAAACTTATTTTATAGCCATATTGTGCTGATCGGGAAAATATACAGAATTATTAAATTAAATTAAATTAAAAGAATCAAGCTACACCAATAAAGGCTGACGATGTCACCGCTCATGGCATTTTTTGGAAATAAAAATTTTCTGATTCCTCTCTCCCAAAGGTCATGAGGGTCCACACAACCACTATGCAGCTCCTTTTTCTTTTCCCTCTTTCTTTTTGTTACGTCTGCATTCTTTTTGAGATTTTTTTAAATTGCTGTCTTTCTTTATTCTTGCACTTCCAAGCTTTGCCAGTCTATTGCACAGAAAGGTCTATAGTTAACAGCAGATTGTCAAAGTGGATGAGAGGGAAGTTTCAATTGCAGAAAAATGCATTATCTGCAACACTGATCCAGCGCTATGTCGCTTGGAATAAAAAAGAGGAAAAAAAGACTCGCCAATTTGAAGGAACAAAAACCACAAAAGAAACTCCCACTGCAAATGTTCAGAAAAAACATAAGCTCCAGATAATACAGTAATGGACAAGGATGGAGTGCAGGAGGAGTCAGGACAGATGCATGGGTGGATCAAAGTGCCAGCCTCAGTCTATTTAAGGTGATTCAAAGAGCGGTGTGGTCCCTTGCGCTGAATCAACCCAGTTCAATGAGCTCATGACACGAATCAAGACAATAATAGACTGAGACAACTCTCAGATTTTTTCAAAGGCAATATCATTACACCCTTAGATTGGGACCAGCAGAGGGACTGGTGGGTAGATGTGACCCTGGGCGAAATTGGTACAGGAGGTGGAGAGTGACAGATTGGCTGGAGGTAACTTTAACTGAGGCCCCATGGGAGAATCATCCTTACATAACAAAATCTGCATTATGCATTACGTTATGAAGAAGGAAAAATATAAGAACCGTATATATGTGTGTAAGATATGTATTAAGAAAGCAACAAGTATATTTCTTTATAATATTGATCCCTCCCATCATTATCCTATCCTCAAATTTTGATAAACTCAGGGAGGGGGGATTATGCTCCACTGGCTGAGAATCACTGGGCAAGAAAGACAAACAGTGTGACCTGGTGTGTAGCCTTGTGTTATTTTGTGATAAGATCCACCCAAGGCAAAGCTTCAAAAAAATTACTTTTTCAGTCCACAAAATCTCTAGCCCTGGTAGGAGATTCTAGGAACGGTATATCAAAAAAAGTTTCCCAAGCTCTGTGAAGTGGACTTTTCTCTAGCAAATACATTTAGCGATGATGAAAGCAAGCCTACACCAGTGAGATCTACAAACAGAATGTGGCCCCGGGGTCAAACGTCCACCAGAATATGCCCAAGCTTGACCTGTCAGGCGGCATGTAAAGAATCAAATGACAGGTACTTATTTGTTCAACTATTTGTTCAAGTACTTCATTCCTGAAGCACAGGTTCTGGAATGGGCTGCATTCTGACACCTATTC
The DNA here is from genome assembly GCA_037013535.1 of Intellagama lesueurii. Taxonomy (NCBI): domain Eukaryota; kingdom Metazoa; phylum Chordata; class Lepidosauria; order Squamata; family Agamidae; genus Intellagama; species Intellagama lesueurii. The sequence goes on along the minus strand of JBAJHW010000010.1, from coordinate 21,149,674 downwards.
ACACAAGAGCAAGCTGGCCGGACAGCTCAGAGTCACCTGCAGAGCCAGAGGTTGGGAGTTCGATTCCCCAGAGGTCCTCTTGGCAGAAGAACCAGCCTGAGTGGCCCTGGGGCCAGCTGCCCATGGGTCCCAGGGCAACCCCAGAAGAAGGGAATGGGAAACCACTTCTGACTCCTTTATACTCTCAGAACCCCCTAGAAAGGGTCGCCATAAATCGGGATTAACTTGATGGCCTGTTACTCTGATAAACCGCACTGCCCATTTATCGTGTTTATACACCAGATTTCCTCCCAAGAGTTCCCACTTTTCTTGTAAGAGAAACAAACCAATATTATTTCCTCCCCAGGAAACACGCCTAGGACTCGTTTTTTTTAAAAAAAAGAAAATCAAAAGAAAGCGTGCTTCCAATACCAGGGAAAATCCTTCTTTTCTCCCTAATCCTATCAGGTTGGACTTCACCCATGCTTTCTCGGCGGCAAGGGAAAGGCACTTTGCACATGCTCAGAAACCCTTTCCCTTCGGGTCACAAGTCCCCCCCAGGAGAGCCCCGGCGACCCCCAGTGCGATTTATCTCCGAAAGTCGCTAAATGCTTTTGCTTTTCCCTTTGCAGTTACCCTTCTCCCCCCTTTATCACCCCCCCCCGCAACAACTTCACCCCACTTCTTACCTCGCAGGGACCCAGGCGATCGACCAGGGGCCCAGCCGGGCCCCGCCCCTCCAGGCGGAGCTACCATAGAGAGCCCCGCGCGGAGCGTGGAATCTGTCACCAGGAGAAGAGAGAAGACGGGGATGAGGAGGGCGTGGCCACACACTTCCGGTTCCCGACTGAACATGCGTGGCAAGCCGAGGCGCGTTAAGGGCATGGGAGCGACCCTAGAGTTCCTACGGGACAGGACGGCTCCACCATTGTGTACGACTCCTGCCCCGCATATGGCGGCGAGACCCTCCAAAACCGGAAATAACGTCTACGTGGACCTTTGTCTATGGGAGAGAAAGAGGCGATCGACTATAGACACTGAGGAGGGAGCGCCCCTTTGACTTCAAAGGGCTGCGGTCTTCTGTGTTGTGTTAAGACTTCCGGTCCCTGGTTGCAGCTCTTGAACTCGTTCAGGGGCTAAGCAGGCAAAGAGGCTCCTTTACGGAGGCAGCCGCTTATCGATACTGTAGTGTCTCCAAGAGGCAGCGCCCTGACGAGGGCGGGGCAGACCGAGGAAGGCAAAGGGATTTGGACAACACCCAGTGCTTCATATCTACGAAACCCGGTCTGGGTCAAAAGAGGACCCGTGCAATCAAGAACGCATCCTTGTGATTTCGTGGGATTTTTATGTGGGATCTTTGCCATCATCAAATCATCGATCCCATTTATGCCCACAGACTGCAACAGAAGCATATTTATTTATTTAACATTCTTCATAGGCCACCTTTCTCCCTGTAAGGAACACAAGGTGCCTTACAACAGATAACTGATCTAAGAACACTATATATATATTTTTAAAAAACACGTATTACCGTTTCCCCAAAAATAAGACCTAACCTGAAAATAAGCTCTAGTATTATTTTTCAGGATGCTTGTAATATAAGCCCTACCCCAAAAATAAGCCCCAGTTAAGTGAAACCGAGCCCTCCACCCTTGTGCAGCAACCAGAAGAAGACATGACTGTACAGTATTTGAATAAATGTAGATGGTTGTACCTGAAAAAATTAAAACATCCCCTGAAAATAAGCCCTAATGCATTTTTGGAGCAAAAATTAATATAAGACCCTGTCTTATTTTCGGGGAAACACAGTAAGATCAAGTGTAAAAAACCGTTCGAAACCATTTAAAAAACTAAGTTTCAACCAGCAGTCTTGCCATAGCTTATTGCTTAAAAGTCAGTCTGAAGAGGAAAAAGCCAACCTGGCCTCTGACATGACTTTGCAGTGGTGCAAAAACACGGCTTTGAGGCACAGATCCTCATGGATCCGCATGGCTTTAATGTAGGATCCTGCCCAAATCACTCTCCAGTCACAGGCCCCATCTGTGCCCACAGATTACGATGCAGAAATCATGGATCTTTTGACGCATGGCTTGGCAGTGGTGCCAAAATGTAGATCCGGGGCATGAATCCACAGGACTTCATAGGATTTTTAGATGGAATTCTCTTTAACCCACGGTCTGATCACAGGCCTCCATCTGTGTCCACAGACTGCACTACAGAAATAATTGGTTTCTTTGGCTCATGACTTTGCAGTGGTGCAAAAGCATGGATCCTCATGGCTTTGATGTAGGATCCTGCCCAAATCACCCTCCAGTCACAGGCCCCATCTGTGCCCACAGATTACGATACAGAAATCATGGATCTTTTGACGCATGGCTTGGCAGTGGTGCCAAAATGTAGATCTGGGTCATGAATCCACAGGACTTCATAGGATTTTTAGATGGCTTAATACGTGTTGCCATTATATAAATCAAAGTGGCCAGGTTGAATTAGATATTAGTAAACTACAATATATTGCTGCCAGTGTGCGAAAAACTTATTCAGTGGCTGGAGAATTATGGTGGGATTAGCTCACTTCATGGCTACCTGATTTTTCATGGCTTAAAAGGATTTTTGTGTTCTTTATCTTTATAGTAGTTATAGGAATTGTAGTTTGTTGTTGTATGCAATGCGTCTCTTTAATGATACCATGTATAAGGAAAATGAAGACAAGACAGCAAGAAGTGATGGCTCCTTTAATCAGGGAAAAAGGAAAAGACACAATTAGTATGATTATTAAATGTGAACATTAGAAGTTTTTATAAAAAGAAAATGAGGGAGTTGATAAAGAAATATAAAATTGTTGTTTATAAAGTTCTAAGTTCACAATAATAAAGAGTTATGAAGAAGGATTTTACAAAATGGAGTATAGGCAGTCTAATAAGGGCATAAGTTGTGTTGGCGTCGTGTGATAGGCAGAATTTAAGCCTTCTGCCGTGACCGGATTGGTCAGAGGGATAGAGAGGGAAAAGTATGCATTGGGTATAAAAATGGTTGTGCGTTGTAACAGCAGAGACCATACCAGCCCGAGGTGTGCTCTCTCCATGCCTGCAGACATGGAGTAAAACCGCTTGTTGAATATTTTCCTAACAAAATGTGTTGCTGTCTTTATTTGGGTCTTGGGGGACATATTCTGCCTTACTAAGGAGGGGGTTGCCTTCCCTTTTTTTGCTGCTTTATTTTTTATTCCATGTAAACTTCAGAGGGGAAAATACACACACAGAGTATATATATTTGAAAACGAAGGGAAATAGACGAAGCCCCTAGAAATTTAAACTAGTTACATCTAGATATACTTTAAAAATGTCCTGGTGTCCTTATTTGGGTTTGGGGCAGGATTCTGCCTTTCTAGGGAAAGGGCTTCCTCTTTTTTTGGTTGCCTTATCTTTATACCATTTTAAAATTTCGTTCTTTTACTTGGCTTTGTTTTATCTGAAATCTGTAAGGGCTTGTTCTGTCTTGTATTCTCTTTATGGGGGTTGGTGGAGAAACCCTGTTTTATGAGTGGGAAGAATTCCCTCTCTGTCTCCTGTTTCGAAGAGAGGCCTGCCTCTTTACTGAATTCTTCTTTTCCCACTCTTTCAGTCAGCACTTATGAACTCTGTAGTCAGGATTCTGGAAGCCATGTTTGCCATGAAGCTACTTAATCAAGTTAAGCTCTGTTTGTATCACCAGTCATTATTATTCTACAATATGTTTCTGATTTTGATCTGCTCAGAAGTGTGCGTAGAGGGAATTGTTCATTTTTCTCTATCAGTGTCTCAGAGTGAGTTATTGAGACTGTAAGTGCCTGTTGAGGAGACCAAACCAAAAAGGGGTGGTCTGCTTTGGTAGACTTGAAGTTCATTTTGCTCTGTAGGTCGCAGAACTTTTCCCTGCTGTGTGGCTAGAGGTTTTTAGCCAAAGGTCACATTCTACCAAGAAAAACAGCCTCTGCCCTAGATGGGAAACAACCGAGGCCTCTCTGCTGATGATGGCGGCCCTCCCATTCCCCTGCCCACTGCCTACTCCCCGCCTCCTTTTTCCTTTGCAATGCTGCAAATACCTAGGTGGAAAGGGGAACAAGCAGCTTGGAAAGAGAGTTGTGGGGGGGGGGGGGGTGGAATCCCAGAAAGTTGTGGAAATCACACCTGCCTGTTGCTTTTTGGCTTCCGATGGTATCTTCTCTCTCCCTGGAAAAAGGGACAAAGAGGACATTGATTTGTACCAATTTAAATCTGGGATGATGACATTTCTGCAGCAGATGATGAGGAAGAAAAGCCCTTTGCAGCTCTTTCAGTGACCCAGGGTGGCCCTTTGTTGCTTAATAGGAAAAGAAAAGTTCCTGCAGTTGACCCACACGATGGCACTTGTCCCCTCAACCATTGCTACCGAGCTTGCCATGTTTCAGCTGCTTCCTTGTATTCTGGGGAGACCCTGAGATTCTCTAGGGATTCAAGAAATAAAAGAAATGTGTATTCAGTTTCTCCTAACCCTATGCTATGCATTCAATTTCTAGTGGGGTTGGAAAATGCCTCACAACTCACTCAGTCCCGTTTTTTAGAAAATTCTGGTGTAAAGAGGATTAATAAGATGAAAATCAATGATACAAAGACGCAAGAGATGAGGAACTCACACACACACACCAACACACACACACACATATCTGTCCTGTCCTGGAATCCCTCCCATGGGACAGTGTCTGATCTGTGATGAGGTGGGTCGGGGAGGGAGACCGTGGTACCTTCTCTCCTTCTCCCCCCTTTTCTCTCACACAATCCTTCCTGGAGCACAATGGCTAGCAGACCCCCTGCTGGGTGGAAGGGAGGAGAAGGGCTAGCTAGGTCTTGGTGGGGGGGGGTCCCCTCTTTCTCGCCCACCCCTTCCTTTCCCTTCCATACACTCGCTGATTCTCCTCTCCACCTTCTTTTACAGAAACCTGGCGCGTCCTTCTTTCCTCGGCCTCGCTATTCTGAGCATTTCGGTGATGCTGCTGCTCCTTATCAACAGCGCAGCAGTCAACCATCAAATGATCCAAATGCTGCCAGAGGCCCTTACAGGATTGGGCGCCCACAGAATGCATATACCTAAAATCTTTTAATAAATACAGAAAAAGCACAGCAAGCGAGCACACACCTCGTGCTAACCTTCCCCTCATGGATCCTCCCCCAGTTATTTTCTAAGTGCCTCAGGGATGGCTATCAAGAGGCAGCAAATATTTCATCAGCATATCCTTCAGCTGAGAAATCCTCTCAGATCAGACCCTCCTCTTCCTGAAGGAAACCAGGTCTTTGTTTGGCTCTTCTCACGAGTCACTATCCTCAAGGTTATCCCTCCAGCTTTCAGCTCCAGTGTTCAAGGGTGACACAAACTGTTAAGCAAGCAGGAAACACCGAAAGGGTGTGTAGACCACTTTAGATCACTTCAGATCAAGGCATGGTGCTGGCCTGCCCAATCTTGGAACGGCGGCTCCAAACCACCTGCTTGTCAGGTTCCGGGTTGGTTCCCAAAATTGCTTCATAGAAGGCCCAGTTGGGAGGGTCCCTAAGGAAAACCCGGCCAGAGAAGTGACCAGCTGCAGAAGCAGCCTGGGGTGGAGGAAGGAGGCTCCCATCGTCAGACCTGGTTCCTGGGTTACGAACGTGGATGCAGGCCAGGGATGGACAAATCTTTCGCTTCCTCACATGTTTTTGATTTTTTTTTTTAGAAAAATCCCACGTTCCTTCTGTTCCCAATTGTATTTTTCAAATCTTGTACCATTCTTTGAAAATAAACTATAATAAACTATAATAAATCTTCATCTTTGTATCTTTCGGCCAAAGACAGTATTTTTTTCTGTCTAGAAAGGGCCATCTCGTATGCCATGTAAGTATGAAAGAGCTTTCAAAGTGAAAAGGAAAGGAAAAGACAGCCTTCCTTTATGACTATGGCTGAATACACACCAATTTAAAGCCAGAATTTTAAGAGTGAAATACTGAACCCACATCATTTTTGTGTGGGATCCCCCCCCCCCCAAATACTGTTCAATTATAGGCTTTGTCTGTGCCCACAATACAGAAATCGTGGGTGCTTTTGCACATGGCTTACATGACTCATAGTGACACTAATAGGATTTTCCAAGTAAGTGAGGTATTTAAGGAGTGGTTTTACCATAAGAACAAAAGGGCATAAGAAGAGCCCTGCTGGATCAGGCCAAGGGCCCATCTTGTCCAGCTTCCTGTCTCTCACAGTGGCCCCAACAGATGCCTCTGGGAGCACACGAGACAATGAGATCCTTGTCTCCTGATCCCCCTCCCCTGCATCTGGCATTCGGATCTACCTTCCTCTTAAGCCTGGAGATTATACATCCCCATCATGGCCTGTCACCTGCGATGGACTTTTCCTCCAGGAATCTGTCCCATCCCCTTTTAAAGGCAGCTAGGCCAGATGCCATCACCACATCCTGTGGCAAGCAGTTCCACAGACTAACAACATGCTGTGTAAAGAAATATTTTCTTTTGTCTGTTCTCACTCTTCTAACACTCAATTGGAGTGGATGTCTCCTGGTTCTGGTATTGCGTGAGGGGGGGGGGGAAAGCTTCCCTCTCTCCACTTGATCCATCCTCTGCATCATTTTACACGTCTCAGTCATGTCCCCCCTCAGGCGCCTTTTCTCTAGACTAAAGAGCCCCAAACGCTGTAGCCTTCCCTCATAAGGGAGGTGACCCAGCCCAGTCATCATTCGAGTCACTCTCTTCCACACCTTTTCCAGTTCCACGATGTCTTTTTTGAGGTGCAGCGACCAGAACTGTATGCAACAAGACTCCAGGTGCGGCCTTGCCAGCGTTTTGTACAATGGCATTATAATGTTGGCTGTTTTATTTTCAATCCCCTTTTTAATGATACCTAGAATGGAGTTGACCTTCTTCACTGCCGCCCACACACTGGGTTGACCCTTTCCTCGAGCTGTCCACCAGCACCCCAAGATCTCTTTCCTGATCCGTCACAAACAGCTCAGAAGAACCCATGAGCTGAGAACTAAAGTTTTGATTTTTTGCCTCAGTGTGCATTACTTTACATTTTCTAATATTGAAGCACATTTGCCATTGTGCCGCCCATTCTCCCAGTTTGGAGAGAGCCTTCTGGAGCTCTTCACAATCCCTTCTGGTCTTCCGTTTTTCAGGATCAGTTGACTGAAGGGAACCCCAGCTATCGCAGAGACTACGCTTTTGAAAGCGTTCCCATCACACTTGTCGTCTGTCCGTCTGTCCTAATTTTTCTTCACTTGAAATTGCAGGAAAATGAACGATAACACAAAAGTACAACTTATTATTTATTTTATTTGTTTGTTTAAAATGGCAGCTTACAGAATTAAAAGACAGTGTAAAAGCATATTCAGTATACAAACACTAAAAAAAATGAAGCAAATACTACACTAAAAAAATAGTAGATAAAAGCAACACCAAAACACATTCAAATAATTTACAATGTATAATTTTAATTAATTTAATTTACATTTATAAAAGCCTATAAAGAATTAACAAAGAGGAACGATAGCGCCGCGTCTCCTCTCTCCTGCTTCTCTTCTTTTTTTGGTGTTATTTTCTGAGTCTGCAAACACCTGGAGGAACAGCACAAAAAAGGTGTTAAGGTATTGGCCTGTGTTCCTCCTCCGTTTCCACGTTAGCAGCCACACCTCACTCCCGGCTCCATTGACTTGGGAACTGGCCTGATGGAGATCTCAAGCGTTCTTTCTCCCACTCAACGGGCAAGACCCTGACCCTTTCTGCCCTTCCTCCGGGGGAAGGGGCTGCTCTTCCTGGAGCACCTCCTCGGTCCTTTGCCTGGGATGACCCTACCTGGCCGAGATGGTCTACGGCTCCCCCTCCTCCTCTTCCAGGCTGGCGATGTTGGCCAGCGTGTCATCGTCGTCCTTCTCAGGAGAATCCTATGAAAAAGAGTGATTTGGTTCAATGAGAACCAGGACTCAAGCTGGAGACCATTCGGGACCCCTGCTTTTAGGAGCCTTTGCAGTCCAGAACTGCAAGAAGGTCTAGTCTTTTATAAAGAAAGGGCATCTCTTCAGAGAAGGGAGCCGTGGGGTGTGCCAGGTTTGGGGGGCATAAGGGATGCCTCCTTCCTCCACCCCTTGCCCTCCCACAGAAGGGGCAGCTCTTCCTTCCTTACCAAAGGTGAAAAGTCCAAAACATCGTCGATGAGTTTTTTCAGGGCCTCCTCCAGGGCACTGCAAGAAACAGAGAAGAATAAGAGCCTAAAGCCAGTATGTGGAGCTAGAAGGCCACCCCAGCCCCACCAAGCCATCAAACCATTGAGACTCACTTCCCTGCACTGGGGGGCCAGATCCCTCTGGGATGCAGAGAACAGTTCCTAAGGGCAAAAGCCACGTTTCCTTCTGCTTTCTTAAGAGCCTGTTAAGGAGTGCCCTAGCCTCCAGTTCCAGCGTTGTAAGAGAGGAGGACACACTGGCGGGATTCCCATGACGCGATGAGCCAAGGATCCCTGGGAACAAGCCTGGCTCGTCCTATGGAGCAGCATCCATAGTGTCCTCGATCTAGGCGCTTCCCTGGCAGCAGGCAGCTTCCTTTCCCTGTTTTTCTTTTTTTAAAAAAAAAAAAACCTCCCGAGGAGCAAGATCAAGAATCCAGGGTTTCTTCGTGGCTCCTTTCTCTGACTTCTTGGGAGGAAAAAAAGGCCAGAAAAAGGGAAGGTGCCCTTGGGCTGCCAGACAGCAAAATAAACCAGCCAAACACTTAAACCGACAAGGAGGCAAACGACACCTGAACCCAACCAGGGAGCTCCACGTGTTTGTTTAACTCTTCCTACTAAAATAAAACTTTACTTTATTGGTTGATTGCTTAAAACCATAGGTCATCGCAATATATCAATGACAGCATCAAACATATGTGGCACTGTCATATCACAATTACACTTAAAAAGAAAGATTTAGGATTTTGGATGCTTGGCACGAATCTTCTTTGCTGCCAGGGCAAATTTTGCTACCTGATGGGTAGTAAATACATCCCTGTCCACAAGCAGCATGCAGAGTTGAGCCAGAGGAGGGCTGTCGCACAAAGTTCTAAGTATGCCTGCAAGGAATTTGCTCCTGGGGTGATCATATAAAGGACATCTTAACAAATAATGAGAAACATCTTCAACTTCTCCTGATCCACATATACAAAGTCTTTGTTCAAAAGGAACATTTTCATATCTTCCTACTAATATTGCAGTCGGCATACACTGAAAGCGCAGAGCTGTAAACGCTTTTCTTAGAGGGGCTGAGGTTAAATTAACAAAGTAGTCCTCCAAACAGAATGATGTTTTATACAAAGGGAACCAACAGTTATAGGACATTTCTGAGATGGCACGGAGATCCTGCCACTTAGAGTAAAGATATATTTTTTCTTTAACCAATTGCTTAGCTCTATTTGAAACAAAGGTAGGAAGGGAGTCTGTGTCAATCCCATAGTTCTGCAAAATGGGTCTAACTAAATACACCCAGGATTTTCTTCCTACTAAAATAAAACCTGGAGGGATCATCTGTGACCCCCAACCCACTTTTTCACACAGCAAGCCAGAAAGAAAGGGAGACAGAGAGAGAAAATACCTGGGTGATGGTATCAATGCTTCTGTGTGGAGGCTATGACTCTCCTTCGGGGTGTCCGGGAGGGAATAGGGCGATGTCCAACCCGAACTCTAGGAATCAAAACCAAGCATTCATACATTTAGTACAAAGCGAAGCGATTTCCATCCCAAAATGGTTCCCTTTGGGATCCCTGCTCAGCCAGTGGGATGTTTGTGTGATTTTTATAACATTTAAAGCAGAGTAACAATGGGCTTTTGAAACAAAACGGTTCCCCTTCAGAGAACGGGATCTGGTAAATAAAGGGGATCCTTCTTTTCTGGAGCACATTTCCCTGGAAGCGGCAGCAGGTGGCAGAGAGAGAGAGAGGGAGGGAGGGCTGCTCTCTCCTTTCCCCATTAAAGTGTGGGGCAGGCTCACTTGGGTGAAGCTTCCCACACTTCTCACCCTCCTGTAGAGCCAGTGGGGAAATGGCAATGGGCCAAGAGAATTTGGAAGAGAAAGCGCTAGACAAGGGGTAGGTGGGCCCCCTCTTCCAGACTCCACCAGCCCCTTCCATGCGCTGCTTGGCACCTGGGGCTGCCGGGCCTTCTCTTCTACGAGAAAGGCATCCGAAACTTACCAAGGAATGATCCTTCTTCCTCCACGGATGCCTTCCTCGATGTTACTGCCACGAGACTAGGAGAAACAAGCCACCGAACAGATTAGATCCCTGAATTCAGGAGCTCCTTGTCGCTATGAGCTCCATCCACTGGGGGTGACACATGGATTGCATGCTGTGATGGGGGGGGGAACCTTTCCAGTTGGTGGAGCCAGAAAGGGGTCAGATGTTATGGGGCCCTTCCTGAGGCATCCCCGCCATTGCCCAGGCCCTGATGTTGAGGGGAGGTCTGGGGGTGGCCGTGGGCCAAACCAGGGCGTCCCTCCCTAATCTTCCCTTGAAGAGAGTGTACCTTCCTGAAATGGGTGGCGGGTCAAATGTCTCCTCATCCAAGCTGCCCCAGTAGCTTGCTGAGGCTCCGAGGGGCATTGAATCCTGAAAATTAAAAAATAAATGGATAAAAGAGTTGAAACTGCAAACACACCTCTCTCTTTATCTCAAACACTGTTCTCTGTAATGATCTCTCTCCAGATAAACTTGTTTCTCCCTTTAAAACGAGGGATGGCTCTTAAGTTCAACGGCACCCAGAGAATTTCCTGGGGAAACCCTTCCAGTCCCTTTCGTGTCCATTCCCGCTTGCAGGGAGTGTAAAGCTGATGGGGGCACGTGAGGTGGAGAAGCCACAAGAGGGAGGGGAAAGGGGCTTTCATCCTCCCCCCACCAGCCCTGTTTCCCAGTGGAAGCCCACCCAGCGTCCAGTTCCCTTCCCTCCATCTACGTGTTTTGTACCTGAAAGAGGCTTTAGAATCCCTCAGGGTTGGATGGAAGTAACATGGAGAGGGAGACCCACCGGTGGGCGGGGGGGGGGGGGAATGGGTCCTTTTTTCCGGCAACACCCTGGCTCCCACTGCTTTCCTCCGGTCTAGGAGCAGAAACTCTTGCCTCTCTGCATGACTAATGGGCAGGTGAGCCCTGAATTGAAGCCCGCCTCCCTAACCACAGTATGGGTCGTCCTGCAGGAGGCTTTTGAACGGGAGGGAAAGGGGACGTCCCCTCGGAAGAGGAAACCTCCTTCCATTCCTTACCAAGGTCAATGTGGAGTGCAAGGGACTGGTCCCTCGCTGGCCCTCCTTCCCCTCCTCTCCCCCGCAGGGTAGCAGCTCGCTGTAACTGCTGTGAGAAGAGGACAAAAAAGATCAGAAGAGGAAGGCATAAGAGCGCCACTGGATGAAACCAGGGCTGCAACAACTGGTCCTGAATCCTGTTTCCAGCTCCTGTCTCACAAAGGTGCAAGATCATTGTGAAGTCAATCATCATTCTCGCACCATTTGATTACCAGGAATCAGCCTATAGAGATGATTACTACACACCTACGTTTGCCTGACAATCCCTGTCGTTGCCCTAACTCTGATATCGAGGAGGTCTCTGGGCTTTGTTTGGCGAATGCATGGCCTAAACCAGGCCATCCCTTCCTGTCCCTCAGCTAGGAAGACTGTACCTTCCCACCTCTGATATGAGCAGAGACGGAGCCTCTGGCAGGCTGCTCTGGGTGCTCCGTGGGGCAAGCGCCACCATCAAATCCTGTAAATGAAAGAGAAGAAGGAATCGGAAGATCAGACGCACATCCTGAAGCCCACTTGTCTCTCTCGCCCAAATGGTGTTCCCTGCTAAGGTTTCTCCCTGGATAAAGATGGCTCTCCCTTTAATGCAAAGGGTGGCTGGGAACAGCTTTCCCTTACATTGTATAAATTACTGCTTGCAGGGGGTGTCAAGCTGATGGGGGATAAAAGGGGTGGAGAAGCCACAAGAAGAAGGGAAATGGCCTTTCATCCTCCCCCCACAGCCCAGTTTCCCAGGGGAAGACCACCCAGCATCCTTTCTCCTCTCCCTCCATGTGCATGTTTTGTTCTTGAAAGAGGCCTTCGAATCCTGGAGGGAGAGGCGCCAGGCAGTGGGTGCCACAGTCTCGGCCGTCCTGAAGGAGGCGGTGGAAGGAGAGGGAAGGGGGACCTCCCACCGGCAGAGAAAACCTCCTCTCATTCCTTACCAAGGTCCCTGCAGAGCAAGTCGAAAGGGTCCCTTGCGCTTCCTCCTTCTCCTCCTCTGCTTCCCTGGCTTGCAGCTCGCTGTGGGTGCTGAGAAAAGAGGAGACAAGAGGTCAGCAACTGGAGGCGTCAGAGCGCCACAGGAGGAAACCAGGGCTTCAGCCACTAGACCTGAATCCTACTTCCAGCTGTTGCCTCAAAGAGGTGTCAGCTGATCATGAAGGCAACCACCAGCTCCCATCCTTGGTTCACCAGGACACCCCCCCCCCCCGGTCACCACCAGCCTGTAGACACAGGGAGTGTCTGGGCTTTGTTTGGGAAACGCATGGCCTAAAGGAGGGCATCCCTTCCTGTCCCTCAGCTAGGAAGGCCGTACCTTTCCACCTCTGATATGAGCAGAGACGGAGCCTCTGGCAGGCTGCTCTGGGCGCTCCGTGGGGCGAGCACCGCCCCCTGTAAATGAAAGAGAAGAAGGAATCGGAAGATCAGACGCACATCCTGAAGCCCACTTGTCTCTCTAGCCCAAAAGGTGTTCCCTGCTAAGGTTTCTCCCTGGATAAAGATGGCTCTCCCTTTAACACAAAGGGTGGCTGGGAACAGCTTTCCCTTACATTGTATAAATTACTGCTTGCAGGGGGTGTCAAGCTGATGGGGGATAAAAGGGGTGGAGGAACCACAAGAAGAAGGGAAAGGGCCTTTGATCTGCCCTCAAAAACCTTGTTTCCTGGTGCAAGACCCTCGATTACCCATGTTTCAAACACCACACCCTATACATGTTTCGTATTTGAAGGAGCCTTTTAAATCCTACACTCTTGGATGGAAACCACATTGAGAGGGAGAAGCAGCAGGGAGCTCTTGGGCAACATCCTGGCTCCCAGTGGTTTGTTTCCAGCCTAGGAGCAGGAATTGTCGCCTCGTTGCACATACAGGGTTTAGTTGGGCTCTGAATCTCAGCCTACCTCACCAACCACAGTGCCGGCCTCTCTGCCAGAAGCAAGGAGCTGTGCAACGGGAGGGAAAGGGGACGTCCCACTGGGAGAAAGGGGATCCTTGCATTTCTTACCCTGGAAGCTGACGTCTCTGCTGGATTCAGCTCCTCCTCCTTCTGCTCCTGTCGCTCCTCAGAGATGCTGGGATGAGAAGACGACACAACAGGTCAGAAACTCAAGCAGACTATAAAGACCATCATCCCCTCCCACCTTTTGCTCTCCAGCAACTAAGAAGAGCTGAGCACCAACCATCAACCTACAGAAAGGATCACTGCGTACCTTCGCTTTATAAAAGTTACTTTTAATGGATGCTGATTTTTAGTACTCCTGAGCCAGACTGGGGAATTTGCAAGCTGTGTGTGTAGGACAAGATCCCATTTAGGAACGGAGGAGGAGGGATCTGCTGAACCTTCTCTGTGTGTGTCTTGGTGGGAGCTTGGAAAGCTCCCCAGGATTAGAAGGAGCCAGAATTCTATCCATTACACAAGACTGTAGCTGTGCTGCTTAGAGGAGGTGCACATACTTGGTAAACAATTCCTGGGATCTCTGGGGTCTCTGATTATGAAAGAATCGGGGTCCAATCCCTAGGATCTGCATTTCTGGAAAACTTTAGAGGAGAAGATTACTCCCAGGATCCCAAGAACAGCAGGACCTCTAAGATTTGCTTAGAGATCTATCATAAAGATCTCTTGGTCCCCATGGCTGACCCTCCCCTCCTTTCTCCTCTCCAAGTCCTCCTCCTCTTCCCCAAGGCTAAGGGAGAACGAGTAATCCCGGTTGTTCTTTCTGTTCCTCCCTTCCAACCCTTGTGCCTCCTCCCTCCCTTTTCTCTGCTGGTCAGAAGCTATGGACCTGGGTTTTGTTTGGCTACAGGAAAGGCTTCTGATGGTTGGGGTCCTACCTGGGAGGTTCAGGAGTGGGCTCTTCAAGGGTTGGGGTGCCTGCACAACAAGAAAACGTGCACCACCTCCTCAACTGCTGGAAAAGAGAAAGAAGAGCCAAAGGTTAACGTTGAGAGAAGCAGAGAGGTTCGGGTGGGGTTAGCAAAACGCCTGGACCACTGCCAAGAGATCAGGGTGGACTAAACTCTGAACAGACCCAGGTGGACTCTTTCCAAACCCAACTACCGGTCCATGAGTGTCTAAAGAAATGGGGTCCTGGGGGAGTGGGATTGGGAATGGATCTTTATCCTTCTCCCCCCTCCCTCCTTTGGATGCTTGTTTGGAAAGGGGGCACTGGCACCTCTGTTTTCCCCCCATCCACTTTCACAGCCCTGAAGGTCTGTTGTGTTGCACTGGGGTATCTCAAGAGACTCCCCACTAGATCAGACAGAAAGAGCAGGGGAAGAGGGTCAGCTTCCCACCCTCCCTGATATTACTGGCCCTATTCGGGTCTCCTGCACCTGTCCCGGACCCAGGGTCCTTCTAAGGAAGTGAAGGAGCCCCTCCCATCCCCACAGATTGCTATGTTTTGACCAGTGAAACTAAACTGGTCGGATCTCATTGCTCTTCTTATTCAGAGGGTTTTTTGTGGGGTGTGTTTGTCTTTCATGCACCGTGTGTGGACATGATGGAACCCTATTTAGACAGTGTGGGGTTGTGATTTTTAGGGGATTTTGATTTGAGTAAGGGTAGGGGAATTTTTTAACAGCAGCAACAACAAATCCCATCCCCCTTTGAGATCATGGGATCTGGCAATCCAACAAGTTCCTCCTCTCCGGTGAACCTAATCGTGGCAGGGGCACCAGGAGAGGAGGACGGGCGAAGTGGAAGAGGCAGAGGGAGAGCGGCTGGAGACACGGCAGGCTTACCTGGGGGAAGGTTCCCCCACGTCTCCCCCACCGCAGGATAGCCAGAGGCCAAGGGGAGCCGGGCTGGGAGTCCCTGGAAGAAGAAAAAAGCACCAGGCAAGGGCTGGGTGGCCTCCCTCTTCCTCTTTGGCGCTCACCCTGATGCTGGACCCCAAGAATACGAAGCAATGAATACCTGGTGAATCGGGGATATTTAATGGCTAAACTGCTGTACTGCAGCCAAAAGTGTGTTTATGATGCCCTGGGGTTCAGTCGCAGGTAGTCAGCTCAAGATGGGCTCAGCCTAATGTGTCGCCTGCATAATGAACTTGTAAACCGCCCACAGAGCGCTTTAAGCAGCGCATTTTTGCTTTTGCTTTTTCCTCTTAGGTTCGTGGCTGCACGAGTGTGGTTGGCTCTGCCCCCCCCCCACTGCTTTCCTTCCCCCTCCCTGGTGGACCCACAGCTAACCTTCGCAGCCCCTTTTGTTCCAGTCGCAATGGAACCCCACGTGGGGAGAGCGGACTGGCACATTGGGGGGGGGGGTGAAATGAGAGGGAACATGGATCGGAAAGGGGATCCTGTTATTGCTTCCTAGTCATGTAATGCCGGCAGCTCCCCGGTGACTTCCTTTTACCAACGTATCAATTTATTGGGCACAAAAAATTCTCAAAAGAATTGGGCAGGTTGTGCAGACAGACAATCCCAGGAAGGAAGGCACCGGTACAACAAAGGTACAAAATAACACATCGATCCAGGCGATGCGGAAATGTTCTCCAGTTACACCACCGGCCTAGAAAATGTCTTGTTCTTGACTGTGTGTCATGGGAATAGGGGAGGGGGGGAAGCAATGAATGAACTGGGGGATAACTAGAGAACATTTCCCCCATGTGACCAGGACCTAACTTACCCAAAGATGTTCAGATTCCTTTGAAGTCGAGGGCGCCTCCAGGAGTCTGGGAGAAAGGAACCAGACGGCGGATTAGAAGAGGACATCTTAAAGGGGAACCCCTGCTAGATAGGACCACCTGCAGGCCAGCCATGGCCAGCCTGGCCCCTTCAGTAAGGGTCCAAGCCACAGGTCAAAGGTAGACTGTTCCTGAATCCAGGAGCACCACTTCCTCCTCCTGCACATGGACAGGGTGTGACCCTTGCTGTCCTAGCTGTGTTGAAGGTGGACCGAGCGCCAGTGACGGAGCGAGAGAGGGGGGCACAAACACTCCCAGCTCTCGCCCGACCGCTGAGGTTGAGGGGACGTCTGGGGAGGTCGAAGGGGCCAAAACCGGCCATCCTTCCTTATTCCCATCCCTGTTCTTGAGCTGAGGAGAGAGTACCTTTCTAAACTATTGATTAGGTCCTCCAGGCGCTCACCCTGATGCCCAACTCTCTCTTCTTAGCCCCCTAAGGTGACCCTGCTAGGATTTCCCTCCCGATATGAGCCATCCTGCAGCATGTTGAGGAATTGGGGGGGGGGGAGGGGACGTCCCACTGGGAGAGGAAACGTCCTGCTTACCCTGGAATGAGAAGGACGCGCAGGACTGCTCCGGCCTCCCGCCTGCAGCTGGATCTCGCTGTAGATGCTGTGAGAAGAGGAGAGGAGTGAGGAGAAAGGGTTTAGGTCTCTGGCTGCGGAGCCAGAGGTTGGGAGTTCAATTCCCCCCTGGGCCTCCTTGACGGGGGCTGGACCCGATGATCCCTAGGGTCCCTTCCAGCTTCTGCAGTTCTAAGGTTACATGGGAGGGGCACCAGGAGAGGAGGACGGGCGAGGCGGAAGAGGCAGAGGGAGAGCGGCTGGAGAGACGGCTGGCTTACCTGGGGGCAGGTTCTCTGACGTCTCCCCCACCGTGGGTAGGCGAAGGCAAAGGGGACCTGGGCTGGAAGAAGGAAGAAGAAAAAAGCATGAGGCAAGGGGTGGGTGGCACCCCTCTTTCTCTTGGGCGCTCACCCTGATGCCATTCCTTGCAGGCTGGCACTGCTCTACCTCGTCTTAAATTGGAAAAAATATATGCCAACTCACCCAAAGATGTTCAGATTCCTCTGACGTCGAGGGCGCCTCCAGGAGTCTGGGACAAAGGAACCAGACGGCGGATTAGAAGAGGACATCTTAAAGGGGAACCCCTGCTAGATAGGACCACCTGCAGGCCAGCCATGGCCAGCCTGGCCCCTTCAGTAAGGGTCCAAGCCACAGGTCAAAGGTAGACTGTTCCTGAATCCAGGAGCGCCACTTCCTCCTCCTGCGCATGGACAGGGTGTGACCCTTGCTATCCTAGCTGTGCTGAGGTGGACCGAGCAGCAGTGAAGAGAGGGGGGTGCACAAACTGTTGGGCTTTTCCCAGACACTCCCAGCTCTCGCCCTACCGCTGAGGTTGAGGGGACGTCTGGGGAGGTCGAAGGGGCCAAAACCGGCCATCCTTCCTTATTCCCACCCCTGTTCTTGAGCTGAGGAGAGAGTACCTTTCCAAATCATTAATTAGGTCCTCCAGAGAGTCCTGGGGGCTGATTTTTCTGCTTCCCGGGGCTTCAAGATCAACCAAAGCCTGAAAAATCAAGAGAGGAATGAGCTGGAACGGCCGGCACTCACCCTGATGCCCAACTCTCTTCTTAGCCCCCTAAGGTGACCCTGCTAGGATTTCCCTCGTGATAAGAGCCATCCTGCAGTATGTGGTGGAATTGGGGGGGGGGGAGGAGACGTCCCACTGGGAGAGGAAATGTCCTGCTTACCCTGGAATGAGAAGGATGCGCAGGACTGCTCCAGCATCATGTCTGCAGCTGGAACTCGCTGTAGATGCTGTGAGGAGAGGAGAGGAGTGAGGAGAAAGGGAAGCCACTGGAGCCCCACGGGACAAAACCAGGGCTCCAGCAACTCCTCCTCAATCCAGGTTCCAGCTCTTGCCCAAAAAGCCAGGAGCAGACCAGAGAGTCAACCAGCACCTCCCATCCTTGGCCCACCAGGAACCAGCCTATGGGCAGCGTCACCGCAGCCCTCCGTTTCCCGGACCATCCCGGCCATGGCCTTAGCTCCGGACGGCGAGGGCAAGGCTGGGGGTGGTTTGGCCGGCACCAGAGCCAGAGCCGGGCATGGCTCCCAATCCCTGTGCTCAGAAAAGAGTATACCTGTCCAGGTGGGAGGGCACGTCTTCCAGGGACACAACCAGGCTGCTCCTGAGGCTTCTGGGCGGCTCCACCTCCAGCCAGTCCTGGAATGAAAAAAGAAGACATAAACCCACAGATTGGCCTTTTCTGCAGTAAGCGGTGGAACGGGAGGGAAAAGGAACGACTCGCTGGGAGAGAAAACATCTGTTTCTTCCTTATCCATGAATCTGAAACGTCCACTGGAGACGGCAGATGCTGCTCCTCTTCATGATGTTCCTCCTCAGAGATGCTGAGATGAGAAGAAAAGAGAACATTTCAGAAACCGAAGGCTTAAGAACCCCACGGGATGAAACCAATTGCCCCTGCAAATAGCCCTGGCTCCTGTTTCCAGGGGTGCTCCATGAAAGCCCCAAGCAGATCACGGAGACCACCACCACCACCCCCCGTCCTCTGCTCTCCCATAACTGAGAAGGAGCTGAGCACCAGAAATTACCTACAGATCTGATCCCTACGCACCTACAGCTTGAAAAGCTGTAAATTTTTTTCAGCCATGATTCCTAGTAATCTCTGAGTCACATTGCCCAAAAAGTCTGGAAGAAGCCACCATATTGTACTGGGGTATCTCAAGACACTCCCCACTAGGTCAGGCAGAAAGAGCTGGAAAAGAGGATCCACTCCCCAGCTCCCCATCCTACTAGCCGTATTTGGGTCTCCTTCAGCTGTCCTGGACCCAGGGTCCTTCTATGGGAGGAGCCCATCCCATCCGCATGGATTGCAATGGTTTTAGGATCCAGGCATCCCTGCCCATGGAGAAGCCTGGGAAAGTGGCGGCCATTTTGTCTTTCCTGCTCCAGGAGGACATTTTGTTTCCATTGTCTTTCCATCACAAAGAAGGGCACAAGCAGCAATTAACTGCCTTTGCTCTTCCCCATCCTGCCGTTATGAGCAGCAGGAGAATGATTTTTTCCCCCCCTGGTCAGCTATAAGTGGATCTTTTGAATATCCCAGCCTGCCTATTCGAGTATGGAGTTCTCTTTGGGATAAAGAGCACTGGCCACAGTAGCCGGTGGCCAGTCGCTCAGCAGGCAACCCCTGGCACAGGACCGTTGACCAGTGAAACCAAAATGGTTGGATCTCATTGCTCTTCTTCTTCAGAGGGCTTTTTTTCGGGTAGGGGTGGGGGCGTTTCTGCTTTTTTATCTTTCCTTTTTGGGTCTTTGGGTCTTTAGAGTACTTCCTTTTAATTTTATTTCAAATCTCCTGGGGTTTCAACCATGCAAGACCAAGCCCCTCTACGTAAAAGGGGGGGAAATACAGATGTCTTTAAAAAGGAGGAGAATATATAATAGACATATACTTAAAAGAAGGGAAGGTAGACCAAGCCTCTGGAGATTTGTGCCTGGGCTGGCACTTCTCTGCCCATCCCTTGGCAGGAGGTGGGGGGGGGGGCAGGAGTGGGGCTGGGAAAATCTTGGGACAGCTTTCGGACTTGCATCCTAGGCTGGGTCAATGACGGACGTTCAAGACCAGATTCCCCCAAAGTGCCAAAAGATTCATAAAGCAGAAGTGGTTCAAATCTGCCCCCCCCCAATTTTCTCTTAGCCTTTGCTAGGGGTAAAAAAGCTGCCCCCCCAGCCCCCCCAACCCTCTGGGTCACTCACCCTGAAAGCCGGAAGGATCTTTCTCAGTTCCATGACAGAAAGAGATTTGCTCTCAAGAGCCACGGAACAAGAAAGACAGGCAGCTCCTCTTCTTGGCAGCTCAGCCCTGGGTGCAAATGACCAGGAGCCTTCTAACCTGCAAGACACCATCACCTCAGCATGAACAGACCTCTCCTACTCCTTCAGAGAACTTGGCTTCCAAAGCCCAGCTGAAAATCTTTGTGTCTTTTGACCGTGAAGTTCTGACGGCGTCTTCACTTCCTCAATGAGGACCTCTTCCCTGGGTTTTTTGTTAGGCTCCCTGCTGGCCGACTGGGATCCGCATCCCAATTGTCTTCCCCACGGCTTCCCTGCTCCCAAATTCTTGGAAAACCAAGAAGGGAAAGAAGCTTTCTTTCCTGGGACGGGGCACTTGGGAGGAGGAGGAGTCTCCCTCGCCCAAAGAGCAGCCCACGCCACGTCCCAGGCCCTGACAGGAGCACCCGCTTGTCT
The DNA here is from genome assembly GCA_037013535.1 of Intellagama lesueurii. NCBI lineage: Eukaryota > Metazoa > Chordata > Lepidosauria > Squamata > Agamidae > Intellagama > Intellagama lesueurii. The sequence continues at coordinate 21,129,427 of JBAJHW010000010.1, read as the reverse complement.
TACAGCTGACCTTAAGCTCTTTGGGGATTCCTGAGAATAAAATCTGGCTTCCCTTAGGATCAGCCTTGCCTTGCCGGAGTTACACGCCAAGGTAGTCTTGATCACCGGCAAGGCCTCCACCAAAATGATATTTAGTGTAACGAAAGGGAAGAAAAAAAAGACTCGACCGTTTGGCGTACCAAGCCACAGGGTGGTTTTAATTTCAAGCAAATTGATTTAAATCACAATGCATATATTTTAAAAAAAATCAGATTGACAATTTAAATATTTGCATTTATAGGATGATTTACATAAACATTGATTTTTATCCACCCTGCCAAGCAGCATGGACATGGCCATTGCCCCTAGGCCAGGTCCATGGACTTTCTCTCATTCAAGAGATGGGAACTACAGCTTTGTGGAAAACTAAAGCTCTCAGATCCTACAGCCAGGATGGCAGTGGCCATGATGAGGCTAGAATTCTAGAAACTATTAAAAATCGGTTTCCCCTCTTGGCTCCTGCTCCAACTGTACAAACGTTCACGTCAACTCATTCATTGACAGCTCATGAACCTTTGCCGGTGGGGGCACTCAGAGGACTTCTCCCCCCCCCCCCCCCGAGGTGGGCAGGTCGGCCTCGTTGCAGCCAAGGGAGCTGTGGGTGGGAGGGGATGAGCCAGTGGTTGCCCAGAAGATGCAGGAGACCTTTCTAGAAAGGACCACGTTGACGGGTGGGAGGGCTTCCCCCAGTGCTGGATTTTCTGTGGAAGCCAGTCTATCCGGCTGGCAGGTGGCCAAGGCATCCTCTCTGAGGGATGAAGGGAATGGAGTTGGTGTTCCTGCCCCCCCGCCCAATCAGTTAATATGAAAGCGGTGGATCCTGGGGAACCTTTAGCTATTCTGCTCTGCAAATCTCTGAACTGCACAGGAAAAAGGAATTTTTGCCAGAAATACGAAACTCCAAAACATACTCGCCCCATAAAAACAACCATTTTTAATAGATTTTCCATTTTTTAATCCCTAGGTCTAAGAATATTGTATTTCTGCTTCTAGTATATTAGATTCTATAGATCTTATTGAATGGGAAGCATTTTGTAGTAATGTAAGATCCTATTGCGTTGATTCAATTACTCTGGATAGAATGGAAACAGAAGGAAAACTAGGGAGTCTGGATGTCTGGCCAGTCTGCTTTTAGGGTCTGTCTCTCTGCCTACCAAGAAGAGGGGCAGGAATTGCACAGCCGTGGGTCACATGCACTGGGGGGTGGCCGTGTGTTGTGTCCTTTTTGGGCTCTAATCCATGGGGAGGGGGATCGGCCCCATCAGATGTTTACAAGGGGTGCAATTCTATATTTAAATGCTGTCCCTCCTCCCTAAAGCCCAAAATAGCTTGCCTGCCCCCCCCAAAAAAACAAAAAAAGGATGGAAAACGACCCCCCCAACTCTTCTGTGATTGAGCCTTCCCCCAGTAGAGAAGCCCCTTTCTGACCATTTTCTCACGGCTGGACCACAGGTGAAATATACACCCATCCATCCCATGATCTCTGGAAGAGCATCCCAAGCATTATGGGATGTATCTGAACCTCATCTGGAAGGCCAGATAAAGAGCTCCAAGTTAGGGGTTTTAAACCCAGCTCTCTGGCTCCCGCCCGCTCTGGCAAGCATGGAGCCAATGCAGGGAGGGGGGGCCGATGGTTTCTTCTGGCTTCTTCCTCCCATTTCTTGCGCACCGTTCCTTAAGTGGACTCAAAGCCACCTACTAGGATCTCCTTTTTCCCACTTTGTCTTGCCAACAACCTTGGAGGTCAGGCAGGCTGAGAGAGAGGGACGGGCCGAATGGCACCTTCTACCTGCACCTCTCAGGGGACAGACCTGTCCCACTCGAGAAGCCACGCTGGAACATGGGGTTGCTGATCCAAAAGGCCAGGGGGGTGGGCGGGGGGGGGCAGGCTGCAGTTCCCCACCCCTACTTTACATGCCTTCCCGTCTCGCTCAACACCTCGATAATACCTTGCAAGCTGCTTTAGGTCACACCATTTCCCAGTCTGAGCATGGACTTTGTAATTCTTTACAGACTGTGAATGGGATTGTAGTCCTCAATAATTTCTGAAAGCCCCCATCTTCCGGGGGTGAAGGATTATTTTGTTGTAGTTCCTCCTCCTCCTGCTGCTTGCCTTCTGGTGGTCTGTAGACGTGTTTTGAGGTCGTGTTAGCGCAACCCCTTGCCTTGGATAGCGGAGAAATGAGGATCTCCCCATAATTCTTCCTCATTTTGCTCTTGGTCAGGGGTTCCCTCTCTCTCTCCCACCCCAAGCTGGTTTTACACCCGGGATCTCCCGGGTTATCACAGCAGCCCTTGCAGGATGGGCTGAACACACAGGTTGGGGTTTTTTTCCTCCTTCTTTCCAGTGACCCACCTGGTGCTTTCCTGAATGGCCTTTCATGGACCCGGTTTTCAGAGGAAAGACGCCAGAGCTGTTCATGGCTGCTGGTTGTGTGTGTGTGGGGGGGGGGGGGGACCATCACACTGTGCCGTGTGGGGACCAGTGACCTGCTCATCTTGTGCCTCATAGACTCATGTAAAAGTGTTGGGCCGGAAGGATCCTTTTCCTGCTGCTTTCTGCTTTTCCCAGCACGATTGTCTTTTCCAGCCCTGCCTTCTCATGATGGGCCCAAAGTAGGACAGCCTCAGTTTCAACATTTTTTTCCTCCAGAAAAAACCAACGTACGGTGACCCTACGAAGGACGGATCTCCAAAATGCCCTGTCCTGAACAGCCCTGCTCAACTCTTGCAAATTCAAGCCTGTGGCTTCCTTCATCGAGTCAGTCTATCTCACATTTGGCCTTCCTCGTTTCCTGCTGCCTTCCACCTTTCCCAGCATGATTGTCTTTTCCAGCGAATCCTGCCTTCTCAGAATGTACCCAAAGAAGGACAGCCTCAGTTTCAACATTGTTTTTTCTCCTCCAGAGATAGTTCAGGCTCAATTTGTTCTAGGACCCACTTGTTTACGTTTTTAGCACTCCAGGGAACCTGCAAAGCTCTCCTCCAACACCATATGTCAAACAAACCATTTTTTCTCTCCTGTCAGCTTTCTCTACTGTCCAGCTACCACGCCGTACATAGTGATCGGGAAAGCTTCATTCTGCCCAGCCATGCATCAGATGGCACGGTTGATCTCTGACTCCACCCACCCACCCCAAATACCGCATGGGACACCTTAAAAACCTTTGCACCTGCTTGTGAATAAAACATCTTGGAGTTCCTCAGGTTGGAAGGTCTTGGGATGACAAGGGCCACTGCCCAAATGTTCTTTCTGAGCTCCCCAGCTGTTTCTCTCCCGTGGGAGATCCAGCTGTGTGTGCCCCATCCGTTGTCCTGCACTCTGAAACCGTTGTGTTGCTCTCTAGAGGGGTGGTTAGCAGGATCCCATGAAGTCAGAGAGTTCACTTAAAATTCAGCAGCCAATCCAGTCATCTTCTACTCATAAATTAGGAAAATGAGGGAGCATCTTCTTATTTTTCTCCTCAGGCACTAGATATATATATATATATATACCTCAGAGAAACTTCACAACAGCACTGGGTGATCCAAAGTAGATTTATTAGGGGGGGGGGGGGATATTTCTTAATAAATTATTTCTTTCACATGTACATTTCAGTAACAAGAAAATTTTAAAAATGCAGCCATAACAGTAACAAACTCTAACAATAAAGTGTGCTGTGACCTTAATGCTATGGTCTTAACCCAATTCTTTTGAACATATCACAAGTCTTTGATAGGAGTCTTAGTATATGACAACTGAGAATTTCCCCTGTTTAAGGTTCCCAAATCTATTCAAGTACGAGGGAGTGCTGACAAGTATTGAGCCTTAACCAGAAAAAAAAAATGAGCTAGGAAGCTGTAAATTGCAGGGTGTATTGGCCAATTTGTCTATATTCAATGGTGCAAAAATCAACTACCTACTATAGGTGTCAGTGGCCCTTCCTACGCAACAGTTAAATGTTGGGTTGTCAATTTTAATAATAATAATAATAATAATAATAATAATAATAATAATAATAATAATAATAATAATAATAATAATAGTTTATTTACAGTCCTTAGACCAGTCACATATGTATAAAGGTAAAGGTTCCCCTTGACAATTTTTGTCCAGTCGTGTTCGACTCTAGGGGGCGGTGCTCATCCCCGTTTCCAAGCCATAGAGCCAGCGTTTGTCCCAAGACAATCTTCCGTGGTCACATGGCCAGTGCGACTTAGACACGGAACGCTGTTACCTTCCCACCGAGGTGGTCCCTATTTATCTACTCGCATTTGCATGCTTTCGAACCGCTAGGTTGGCGGGAGCTGGGACAAGCGACGGGCGCTCACTCCGTCACGTGGATTCGATCTTACAGCTGAAGATCTACAGACCTTACAGCACAGAGGCTTCTGCGGTTTAACCCGCAGCGCCACCACGTCCCTCTCACATATGTATAAAACCTTATAAAACCTTATAATTTCTAACTTTCAATATTCCATTAGAGCATGTTGGCATATATACAGCTGGAAGTTACTATCTAGTTGGAATTTGACTTCCGCATTGCAAGTATTGCTGCACAGAATTTCGCGACTTGACGGGTGATCTGCATATCCACCTCCAAGAGAAGGAACTCAAGCCTATTTCCCTCTGAACATCCTAGGATTCTTTCTATTAGGGGGGTAATAGTCTCTTTGCACACAAACTATGGGTGACAGTGGCCCTTCATATGCAACAGTTAAACGTTGGGTTGTCAATTTTAAAACTGGCCATTTCGGTGTTGAAAGTGAGAAACGCAGAGGAAGGCCTGTTTCTGTCTCTGAGCCTGCAAATGTGAAAGCCATCCATGACATGATCATGGAGGACCACCGAATATCAGCCAAAAGTATTGCTACCATACATATCTGGGAATATAACGTGAGAGAATTGGTGCCATTATCCACAACGACTTGGAAATGAGAAAGCTGGCAGCAAAGTGGATCCCCAAACTTTTGACAACCAAACGAAAGAGGAAACGTATTCTCGAAGGCTTTCACGGCTGGGATCTGATGGTTGTTCTGGTTTTTTCGGGCTCTTTGGCCGTGTTCTGAAGTTTGTTCCGACCTCCTATTGGGACACAAGGTCTACAGAAAACCCACCCGCACAGACCGGTACCTACAGAAAAACTCCAACCACCACCCACAGCAAAAAAGAGGCATAATCGAAACACTGGTAGACCGTGCAAATCAGAACTGTGAAGCTCAATTTCTCAGCACCGAACTCAACCATCTGAATTGGGCCCTACAGGCAAATGGCTACTCCAAAAATGAAATCACAAGAGCAATCAAACCAAGAAAACAACACCAAACTGAAGAGGAAAAACTGCCACCCACAAATAAAGTATTTTTGCCATACATCAAAGGGGTCACGGACCGCATGGAGAAACTTTTGAAAAAACACAACCTACAAACAGTATTCAAGCCCACCACAAAAATACAACAAATGTTACGGTCAGCAAAGGACAACAGGGACCCCCCTCACCACTGCAGGAGTATACCGGATACCTTGCAGTTGTGGCCAGGTATATATTGGAACCACAAAATGCAGCATCCATACCAGAATCAAAGAACATGAGAGACACTGCAGACTAAAATAACTGGAAAAATCGGCAGTAGCTGAACATGCCCTAAACAAGCTGGACATGAAATTCTATTTCAAAAGACAGAAGTACTGGACAACACCAGCAATCATTATGTTAGACTGCACAGGGAAGCCATTGAAATCCACAAACACCAGCAGAGCTTCAACAAAAAAGAAGAAAGTTTAAAACTCAACAAAGCCTGGCTCCCAGCACTGAAAAAGACAGCCTGCAAAAGGTCAACGAACTCTACCCAGCCACAAGGACCGGGGATCATTGCACACAAAAGACCAGCTAACGACACCCATCAATCACAGTGACAGATAATCTCTCCCCCTTATCACAACAACAATACACCCACAACAAAAAACACGCTGATCACCATAATCACCCGTCTCCTGAAAAGGACAAAAGCTGACCCCACAGCTATAAATAGTCAACTATCCAAACAAACTGCACCAGAGCACAGACAGAGTTCTGACTCCTGTCCTCTGAAGATGCCAGCCACAGAGACTGGTGAAACGTTAGGAAGAACAACCTTCAGAACACGGCCAAAGAGCCTGAAAAACCCACAACAACCAAAAGAGGAAAAGTGTGGAGTTATCAGTGGCTGTTTTGGAACATTTTGCAAGAAATGAGTGAGATTTTTCTGGGCAAACTGATAACTGGTGATGAGACATGGATCTACTGTTATGATCCTGAGACAAAGGAACAGTCTAAGGAATGGAGGCACCGTGGTTCCCCCAGGCCAAAGAAATTCAGAGTGCAAAGGTCGGTGCAGAAGCAAGTGGCAACAGTTTTTTGGGATAAGAAGGGAGTTCTGCTGGTGGACTACCTCCAACAGGGTTCAACCATCAATGCAAAATATTACTGTGCTTTATTGACAAAGTTGAGGCAAAACATCAAGGAAAAACATTGAGGAAAGCTCTCCAAAGGTGTCATCTTGTTGCATGACAACGCCTCTTCACACACTGCAGGTGAAACAATGGCAAAACTGACCTCCTTAGGCTTTCACGGGATGCCCTATCCACCCTATTCTCCTGACCTGGCTCCTTCTGACTATCATCTGTTCCCCAAACTCAAAACACACCTAAAGGGACAACGATTTGGGAGTGTTCTGGAGGCAACTAATGCTGCCAATGAGTGGTTACATCAGCAGTCGGAAGAATTTTATTTGCAGGGACTTAAGAAGCTGCAGGACAGATGTCGCAAGTGCATTGACTTCCTGGGGGAATGTGTAGAATAGTGTGGCAGTTACAGCTTCCTAGATCATTTTTTTTTCTGGGTAAGGCTCAATACTTGTCAGCACCCCCCTCGTACGATGGTTACATTGATGGTTGAACCCTGTTGGAGGCAGTCCACCAGCAGAACTCCCTTCTTATCCCCAAAAACTGTTGCCACTTGCTTCTGCACCGACCTTTGCACTCGGAACTTCTTTGGCCTGGGGGAACCACGGTGCCTCCATTCCTTAGACTGTTCCTTTGTTTCAGGATCATAACAGTAGATCCATGTCTCATCACCAGTTACCAGTTTGCCCAAGAAATCGGACTCATTTCTTGCAAAATGTTCCAAAACAGCCACCGATGACTCCACATGTTTCCTCTTTTGTTCGGTTGTCAAAAGTTTGGGGATCCACTACCAGCTTTCTCATTTCCAAGTCGTTGTGGATAATGGCACCACTCTCTCACGTGATATTCTCAGATATGTAGCAATACTTTTGGCTGATATTCGGCGGTCCTCCATGATCATGTCATGGATGGCTTTCACCTTTGCAGGCACAGAGACAGAAACAGGCCTTCCACTGGCTTTCTCACTTTCAACACCGAAATGGCCAGTTTTAAAATTGACAACCCAACGTTTAACTGTTGCATATGAAGGGCCACTGTCACCCATAGTTTGTGACATTTCATCATGGATCTGCTTTGCACCTTTCCCTTGGAGAAACAGGAACTTGATAATGGTCCTATGCTCTTCCACATTGAGCTTTTCTGGAGGTGCTGCCATGTTTTATTTATTTATTTATTTATTATTAGATTTTTATCCCGCCCATTTAGACAAAGTCTACTCTGGGCAGGTTCCATAAATATCATAAAAACAAAACAGTTAAGACAATTAAATCAATAGTGTTAATAATGCTCAAGATGGGAAAGTTAAATTATAGTATAAATAAAATCAAGTATTGACAGGAGGGAAGGCCTGCCTGAAGAGCCAAGTTTTTAATTGGCTCTTGAAAACACCCATAGTTTGTGACTTTTCATCATGGATCTGCTTTGCACTTTTCCCTTGGAGAAACAGGAACTTGATTATGGTCCTATGCTCTTCCACACTGAACTTTTCTGCTGCCATGTTCACTTTGGACCAGAACATGAAAGATAAGTTAAAATCATAGGTAGCTGATTTTTGCACCATTGAATACAGACAAATTGGCCAATACACCCTGCAATTTATAGCAATTATAACACCCTAGCTCAATTTTTTCTGGGTAAGGCTCAATACATATCAGCACCCCCCATATACATCTGTTTAAAGGTTAAATCTCCAGGGGTATTTCATCCTTTGCTTCTCTGTGGTGTCCTTCAAAACCTTGGCAGCCCACATGTTAGCTTCGCAATTCATCTGTTATAAAGTAATAAAGGACCGGATCCACACAAGAATTCACGCTGGCAAGAGACAAAGCCACTGTGTGAAATATTGAAATCACCTTTCGGTCATAGCAGTCCTTGATTTTGTTGGCTTTCACAAAGTAATCCAAAGGGAAGCTGATGTGATAAGGGGCGAAGCAAAGCAGAAAGACCACCGCACAAGTCAAGATCATCTTCAGAGCGTTCTGTTTCTCTCCCAGGTCTTGGGAAACAAAAGTGTTTTCTCTGAGGGATAAATCGGTCTTCCAGGAGCAAAACAGGATGATCAGCAGAGGTGTGACAAACCCAACGAGTTTGCTCAGGGTCACCATGGCAATGGAGGTAGTGCCATCTACCACCTTCACAGGAAAAAAAAGTCATGCTCCTCCTTGCAGCCTGAGCCGTCGGCTGCCATGATGTTTTGATGAAATGAGGTGACATTGACGCTCAGGCAGATGTCAGATAAATAAGGAAAGATTTAGCAGCCTTGAATTCTCACAGAGAGGAACCTTCAAAACCTTGGCAGCCCACGTGTTAGCCAACTTGATTGTGCCAGCCGCTTTTTGTGAAAGGGCCTTGGTTCCATTTTGAGTGCTGTCCAGAGTCGGTCCCTTGCTCACTGTTGATGTTCTGTAGCAAACGATCATGGTCTATCTACAGTGGAATTCAAACATAAATGCCAGTTACTTCTTCATGCATTTTTAGAGAACTAAAATAGTGCCATGGGTGCTCATGCTGAGACGACAAATACTCAGCATGAGCAAAGCATCCCCAAAGGTCATTCTGCCTTGTCTCGTCATTAAAATGGGAGAGACCTCAAGACTTCCTTCAGGGCCGTATTAAGAGACGGTGAAGCCTTAATCTGTGCAACTTTTCAGAGATTCCCAGAACCTCTTACCCCACAGGGCTCTCTGCCATGCTGCTTTGGAGAGTCATTGGGACAGTTATCCAGAAAAAGAATAAATAAATAAAAATGCAACTTTTCCAAGTTCTAGTTTGAATTGCTGATCATTTGTCTGAGGGCACAACTACACACGCAGGAGACCTGGGCCTCCTCAGTGGCTGCTCCCAGAGACTCTGGAACTCCCTCCCACTGGAGGCCAGGCTGGCCCCATCTTTGCTCTCCTTCCACAAGCAGGCCAAGACCTTTCTCTTCAAGGCAGGCTTTCCCTTCGTGACGGGATGCCTGAGTGGGGCTCCTGCTTCCCCCCACCCCACTGACGAGACCCCGGCCCTTTCTGCCCTTCCTCTTGGGGAAGGGGCTGCTCTCCCTGGGTCACTTCCGCTCTCCTTTGCCTGGGAGGACCGTACCTGGCCGAGATCTTTTACGCCTCCCGCTCCTCGTCCTCCAAGCTCAGGATGTCGTCCAGGCTATCGTCCAGGCTACTTTGATCATCCATGAGAAAATCCTATGAAAGAGAGTGATTTTGGTTATATTAGAATCAGGACTCTTGCTGGAGACCGTTTGGGGCCCCTACTTTTACCAGGAGCCTTTGCGCTCTGGATCCACAAGAAGGTCTCGTCCTTTAAAGGAAGGACGTCTCTCAAGTGAAGGGACCCGTGCGGTGTGCCAGGGTTGGGGGGCATCACGGAGGCCTCCTTCCTCCACCCCGTGCCCTCCCATAAAGTGGGCAGCCCTTCCTTCCTTTCTTCCTTACCCAAGAGTCTTCTGAATCACCAAGGTTTTTGCCTGGCTCTTCTTTGGCACTACAAGAAATATATAAGAATAAGAACCTGCATTTAGTGTATAAAATTAGAAGAAGAGCCAGTGCTCCACTAAGCTCTCCATCCATCGGGACCCAAACCCCAGCCCTGGGCAGCCCGTTTCCCCCCCCCCCCCCCGGGAGACACAGAACAGTGTCTCATGGCAAAAGCCACATTTTCTGGGAACGGCTTACTTGAATGAAGGCTCCAGACGACTCCTGTGTCCCTTTTCGATTTTGTATGGACTTGATAGTGTCCCGTCTGAATTCTGGGAATCGAAATCAGACATTTGTTCCTTTATTTCATGACAAAGCTGTCTGCACCCTAGACTATCCCCACGGGAATCCTATTTAGTATGGGGTTGTGATTAGAGATAGGGATGAAGTGCCAAAATAGCACTTTGTCTTGGTTCATGGGTCGTCAAGAACCACGAATTGCCCCCAGTAAACCGACGAACAATGAATCAATTTGTTATTCGTCAGGTCATATTTTTTTGCTTTCCCTCCTCTGACCTAGCAAGAGGGAAAGCAGGAACCAAAGCCATCCCGCAGCCGTGGGCTGGAGGATCCCTTTTTGATCCCTTCCCTCCTTTTCTTATTTCGCCCAGACATAGAAAGAGGAGGAAAGGGGAAGGAAGCCATCTCCTATAGCCCCAGGGGTGGGATTCCTTTCGGGGAGGCCTTAGCAAGCCACCCAAAGGGAAAACCCCTCTCTGCTTATGCCCCCGAGGAACAGCTGATCCGCTGGTAGAAGCAGACAGGGAACGAAGGGATGAATATAAAAGGGTTATATTCACCGCTTCGTATTCGTTGGGGGGGGGGGTCGCTGGACCCCAAGAATACGAAGCAATGAATACCTGGTGAATCGGGGATATTTAATGTTTAAACTGCTGTACTGCAGCCAAAACTGGGGTTCAGTCACAGTAAGTCAGCTCAAGATGGGCTCAGCCTAATGTGTCGCCTGCATAATGAACTTGTAAACCGCCCACAGAGCGCTTTAAGTGCTATTGGGGCGGGATATAAGCAGCGCATTTTTGCTTTTGCTTTTTCCTCTAAGGTTCGTGACTGCACGAGCGCGGTTGGCTCTGCCCCCCCCCCCGCACTGCTTTCCTTCCCCCTCCCTGCTGGACCCACAGCTAACCTTCGCAGCCCCTTTTGTTCCAGTCGCAATGGAACCCCACGCGGGGAGAGCGGACTGGCACATGGGGGGGGGTGAAATGAGAGGGAACATGGATAGGAAAGGGGGTCCTGTTATTGCTTCCTAGTCATGGAATGCCGGCAGCTCCCCGGTGACTTCCTTTTACCAACGTATCAATTTATTGGGCACAAAAAATTCTCAAAAGAATTGGGCAGGTTGTGCAGACAGACAATCCCAGGAAGGAAGGCACCAGTACAACAAAGGTACAAAATAACACATCCATCCAGGCGATGGGGAAAGGTTCTCCAGTTACACCACTGGCCTAGAAAATGTCTTGTTCTTGACTGTGCGTCATGGGAATAGGGGGGGGAAAAAGCAACGAACGAACTGGGGGATAACTAGAGAACATTTCCCCCATGTGACCAGGACCTAACTTACCCAAAGATATACTGATTCCATTGGTTTTAAGGGCGTCTCCAGGAGTCTGGGAGAAAGAAACCAGACAGCGGATTAGAAGAGGACATCTTGAAGGGGAACCCCTGCTAGATAGGACCACCTGCAGGCCAGCCATGGCCAGCCTGGCCCCTTCAGTAAGGGTCCAAGCCACAGGTCAAAGGTAGACTCTCCCTGAATCCAGGAGCTCCACTTCCTCCTCCTGCACATGGACAGGGTGTGACCCTTGCTGTCCTAGCTGTGCTGAAGGTGGACTGAGCGCCAGTGACGGAGCGAGAGAGGGGGGCACAAACACTCCCAGCTCTCGCCCGACTGCTGAGGTTGAGGGGACGTCTGGGGAGGTCGAAGGGGCCAAAACCGGCCATCCTTCCTTATTCCCACCCCTGTTCTTGAGCTGAGGAGAGAGTACCTTTCCAAATCATTAATTAGGTCCTCCAGAGAGTCCTGGGGGCTGATTTTTCTGCTTCCCGGGGCTTCAAGATCAACCAAAGCCTGAAAAATCAAGAGAGGAATGAGCTGGAATGGCCGGCACTCACCCTGATGCCCAACTCTCTCTTCTTAGCCCCCTAAGGTGACCCTGCTAGGATTTCCCTCGTGATAAGAGCCATCCTGCAGCATGTGGTGGAATTGGGGGGGGGAGGGGACGTCCCACTGGGAGAGGAAACGTCTTGCTTACCCTGGAATGAGAAGGACGCACAGGACTGCTCCGGCCTCCCGTCTGCATCTGGAACTCGCTGTAGATGCTGTGAGAAGAGGAGAGGAGTGAGGAGAAAGGGAAGCCACTGGAGCCCCACGGGACAAAACCAGGGCTCCAGCAACTCCTCCTCAATCCAGGCTCCAGCTCTTGCCCAAAAAGCCAGGAGCAGACCAGAGAGTCAACCAGCACCTCCCATCCTTGGCCCACCAGGAACCAGCCTATGGGCAGCGTCACCGCAGCCCTCCGTTTCCCAGACCATCCCGGCCATGGCCTTAGCTCCGGACGGCGAGGGCAAGGCTGGGGGTGGTTTGGCCGGCACCAGAGCCAGAGCCGGGCATGGCGCCCAATCCCTGTGCTCAGAAAAGAGTATACCTGTCCAGGTGGGAGGGCACGTCTTCCAGGGACACAACCAGGCTGCTCCTGAGGCTTCTGGGCGGCTCCACCTCCAGCCAGTCCTGGAATGAAAAAAGAAGACATAAACCCACAGATTGGCCTTTTCTGCAGTAAGCGGTGGAACGGGAGGGAAAAGGAACGACCCGCTGGGAGAGAAAACATCTGTTTCTTCCTTACCCACGGAGATGAAGCCTCCGCTGGAGACGGCAGATGCTGCTTCTCTATGTGATGTTCCTCAGAGATGCTGAAATGAGAAGAAAAGAGAACACATCTTTAAGGTACTCAGAGGGACTCAACCCTCCCTTTTCTCTGCTGCTTAGGAGCAATGTGGATTGGGACTGGATTCCCCTTGCGGGCAGGGACCTGGGTTGTGTTTGGGTGTAGGAAAGGTTCCTGAGGGCATCGTGTCTTCTCTTTCAGGTCCTACCTCTCAAGATCATCAGCTGGGCCTTCCGGGTCCCCAGTGTTCATTGAACCCTGTAAATTAAAAAGAAGAATGAACGGGATCTGCTGACATTCGTCCTTAAGCCCCCGCCCCCGGTTTCCCCCCTGGTCCCCCGCAGGGTTGGACGGAAGCAACGTTGAGAGGGAGAACCACCAGGAAGCCGGTCCCTCTCTGTGGCCCCATCCTGGCTCCCAAAACCTTCTTCCAGTCCAGGAGCAGGAATCCGTGCCTCTTTGTGCCTACAGTGTTCGGGGGCGCCCTGACTCTGTGCCAACCACCCGAACCACAACGCTGGCCCTTCTGCAGCAAGCTGTGGAACGAGAGGGAAGGGAACTGTCCCACGGGGAGAGGACGCATCCTTTCATCCCTTACCAAGGAACCTGAAGTCCTCAAGTCTGCCTCTACCTCCTGAGGCTCCTTTTCCTCCTGAGGCTCCTTTTTTTCCTCCACAGAGGCACTGAGATGAGAAGAAGAGAGAACAGATGAGAAACCGAAGGCTTAAGAGCCCCACGGGATGAAACCAGGGCCCCTGCAAATAGCCCCGGCTCCTGTTCCCAGAGGGGCTCCACGAAAGCCCCAAGCAGACCACGGAGACCACCCCCACCCCCACCCGTCCTCTGCTCTCCCACAACTCAGAAGAGCTGAGCACCAGGAATTACCTACAGATCTGATCCCTACATGCCTACAGCTTAGAAAAGCTGTAATTTTTTTCCCCCAACCGTGATTCCTAGTAATCCCTGAGTCACATTGCAGGATTTGGAGAACCATAAGGATCTCTCTGGACCTGTGGTTGGCGTTCCCTTCCTTCCTCACCCCTGAGTCCTCCTCATCTTCCCCAAGTTTAAGGGACTCGGAGCAATCCCTCTTTTTTCTGTCCTTTCCTCCCTTCCAACCCTTGTGTCCTCTCCCTCCCTTTTCTCTGCTGCTTAGGAGCAATGTGGATTGGGACTGGATTCCCCTTGCGGGCAGAGACCTGAATTGAGTCTGGCTATAGGCAAGGTTCCTGATGTCAGCAGGTCGTGCGTTTGGGGTCCTACCTTTCAGGTTCATCCTCGACTCCTGGGGTGCCTGCACAGCAAAACATGTACCACCTCCTCAGGTGCTGGAAGAGAGAAAGAAGAGCCAAAGGTTAATGCTGTGAGAGGCAGGGATGTTTGAGTGGAGTTACCCCCTCCTGGACCACTGTCAAGAAGTCAGGAGGGACTAAACTCTGAACTCACCCAGGTGGACTCTTTCCAAACTCCTGTACCTGTCCATGAGTGTCTAAAGATATTGGGTCCTGGGGGATTGATTGGGGGGGAGGGAGTGGATCCAAAGTCTCTGTTGGATGCTTGTTTGGGGATGGGGCACTGGCACCTCTCTTTTCCCACCATCCCCTTTCATAGCCCTGAAGGTCTGCTGTGTTGCACTGGGGTATCTCAAGAGACTCCCCACTAGATCAGACAGAAAGAGCAGGGGAAGAGGGTCAGCTTCCCACCCTCCCTGATATTACTGGCCCTATTCGGGTCTCCTGCACCTGTCCTGGACCCAGAGTCCTTCTAAGGAAGTGAAGGAGCCCCTCCCATCCCCACCGATTGCTATGTTTTGACCAGTGAAACTAAACTGGTTGGATCTCATTGCTCTTCTTATTCAGAGGGTTTTTTGTGGGGTGTGTGTGGGGGGGCGGGTGTCTTTCTGCCTTTTTATACAGGGGGGTTCTTTTCCTTTTCAGTTCTTTGGGTCTTTAGATCACTTTTTAATTTAATTTCAAATCTCTACTGGAATCGTCTTTGCAAGACCAAGATTCCATACTTAAAAGGAGGGGAAATACAGATGCATTTAAAAGGAGGAGAGTATAGAATCGACATACTGTATACTTACAAGAAGGGAAGGTAGACCAAGCCCCTGGAGATTTGTGCCCAGCCTGGCATTTCTCTGACCATCCCTTGGCAGGAGGGGGGGGCAGGAGGGGGGCTGACGTCTCCCCCCCCCAGACTGTCTCAACGGTGGGTTTGCAGCTGTCATCACCCACCCACCCCCAATGGCCCTTTTCTCACACGGGGGCACTTGGCCAACTTTGCTCTCTGCAAAAAAACCTTCCTATGCAGACTCTCATTTCTCACCCTTTTTCAACCCGGGACGCATTCAAGACCACCTTCAACAAATTATAATTTTCACCTTATGCATTTAAATCACAAGCAAGACCCAAGGTTGAGCCAACCACCCGAACCACAACGCTGGCCCTTCTGCTCCTCCAGCCTTTCTGGTCACTCACTCTGAACGCTCTGGAGATCCTTCTCAGCGCCATGATCAGATGCTCTCCTGAACCAAGGGCTCCCAAGAAGGAGGGACCTGGAGATGGCCCTCCCAGGAAAACGGTCCAGAGCGCAAATGACCAGAAGCCCTGGGCTGCGTCAGAATCATGTTGCTGCGGCAGCCATGTCAAGAAACCAGGCTGTGGAATCCAGAAGAGATTTTGAAGGAAAAGAACTCTGACCTTTCCCAGGGCTAAGCAGTGGTTCTGGAGGCTGGGTTGCCAACTGCTCATCTGGCCTGGCTCCTATGCCTGGAAGCAGCAGCCTGACTTTTAACACCTTTAAAGCTGCCCAAAGATCATGTTCACTTCTCACAAACACCAGACACCTGCTCCTCTCTGCTTCCCTTCTCAGCCCCCTGGACCACTTTGCTCTCCTTTTTTCACCTTTACTACAAGCCCATCTGGAGAGTTAATCCCCAGT
This sequence comes from Intellagama lesueurii, assembly GCA_037013535.1. NCBI lineage: Eukaryota > Metazoa > Chordata > Lepidosauria > Squamata > Agamidae > Intellagama > Intellagama lesueurii. Next base: position 21,113,645 of record JBAJHW010000010.1, on the reverse strand, counting down.
ATCACCCAGAGACCACTGGGGTTGGTCCTGGATATCTGGGATGGGCCGAGAGGGGCCTCCCTTCTCTCCCCCCCATGGGTTACAAGGACTAGAGATGTTCCCCAGCCTTCTAGTCCCCTTTCACATCATAGGTCTGAATCTGTCCCACATCCCATACCTTCCACTGGGGGATACCCATTACTGGAGGGAGTGTGGCTTATTTTTGAAAAGAAACCCCCTCAACTTTAAAGCCAACAGTGAACAGTCTTGCTCAGGCCTGACCAATGTTGTGGTCTAGTCTTGAAGAAAGACTCAACTGTCTGTCCATTCAACCTTGAGATGATAGATAGATAGGTAGGTGGTTGGGTGGGTGGATGGATTGAGGCAAGACCATATACTTATAAAAGCAGGGAGAAACACAGACACAGACACACACACTTAAAATTTATTTAAAAGGAGGAAAAGATAGAGAAAACCTCTATAGATGGCATAGATAGATAGACTTTAAAAAAAACATCTGTTTTATGGGTGACTGCCTTTCCATCCCCCCATTTTCTTGGGAAATCCCTCCTTTCCTTCTCTTGGACCAGCACTGGGGTTCACAGTGATCGTTCCTCTTTCCCTGTCTTAATCCTTTCTTTCTGAGTTCCCCTTCCCACTCGGTGGACAACTTCTGAGTTTTGTTGGTTGACTTTGAAAACCGCTATTTTGTTTTGTTTTATTTTTTCTCCCTCTGGCTTGCCCTCAGAAGGAAGCCCCAAGGCTGAATATTGCTGAGGTTCAGTAGCCAGGGCGTTGCTTTGATATGTTGATTGGATAAAACCAACACCCAACCTGGCTGGGATTCCTCCCTCCCTTTTTAAAAACTATAGCCACCAAGGATGCCCCCTCCAGCTCTCCTCCCTGATCCAATACATTGATTGGATGAAACCAATACCCATAGTGCCTGGGATCCCTATATATACACACAGATAGACACACACAGATACCCCTTTTCAAAGTAGACCCCCCAAAAGGAGGCCCCCTCCAGCTCTCCTCCCTGCTCCTCCAGCCCTTCTGGTCACTCACCCTGAACGCTCTGGAGATCCTTCTCAGCGCCATGATCAGATGCTCTCCTGAACCAAGGGCTCCCAAGAAGGAGGGACCTGGAGATGGTCCTCCCAGGAAAACGGTCCAGAGCGCAAATGATCAGTAGCCCTGGGCTGGGTCAGAACCACGTTGCTGCGGCAGCAAACCAGGCTGTGGAATCCAGAAGAGATTTTGAAGGAAAAGAACTCTGACCTTTCCCAGGGCTAAGCAGTGGTTCTGGAGGCTGGGTTGCCAACTGCTCATCTGGCCTGGCTCCTATGCCTGGAAGCAGCAGCCTGACTATGATAACACCTGCAAAGTTGCCCAAAGATCATGTTCACTTCTCACAAACACCAGACGCCTGCTCCTCTCTGCTTCCCTTCTCAGCCCCCTGGACCACTTTGCTCTCCTTTTTTCACCTTTCCTTGATTCATTGGCAACACTTCCAAAGATCCATGATTTATTTATTCTTTATTGATTAATGTTGATAAACTGCTTAGATTTAGACATTTCAAAGCAGCATCCAACAAAATACTGTAAAAGATACAGGCAACACATAGATATATAGTGCAAGAGGCACAAGAGGCAAATACAATAAAACAATTCACAAATTAAAATACAGAATGGATGTGATTTATAAAAGGGGAAATTCTGCAAGGTTTGAAAGCAGGATCGTTGCATAGCCTGGGGAACCAAGGTTGGGAACCACTGAGTTAGCCAAACCACCCACCAGACGGTCCATCAGTTTACTTGTGCGTCACCTTTACTCAGAGTATGGTTTCTCCTCAAAGTGGTTCGTAAAAGAGAGAAACAGAAAAGAAATAAAAACAGTAACACTCTCCTATGGAAGAACCATCTGACCAGTTTCAGAACAAATAAATGAGTATCAATAGAAAAACCACCTAGCAAGCAGCCAAGAAGCCTATGCAAGGCAGTAATTAACAAGACAACGAATGAATAACTTCGTTGGCGGCTCTAATAGACACTCCCTTCGGCCCTGTACGTTCACAGCAGCAGAGAATGGACCAGTCTGGAGGAGGCTGAGAGCAGCACAATCATTTTGGAGATGGGCCAGGCCAGATGTCAGCTCCAGATGTTGGTCCACAAAGGGTTAAAGCTGTTGGAATTCAGCCACCCTCCAAGGCCAACTTTGAGAGGTTTTGGCTCGAGGGACCTTTCTGGACAGGAGGGACTGCCAATCAATCCAGCAGCGCCCAATTGTTCCCTCTCTGTCTCGTGTTTCGAAGAGAGGCCCGCCTCTTTACTGAATTCTTCTTTTCCCACTCTTTCAGTCAGCACTTATGAACTCTGTAGTCAGGATTCTGTAAGCCATGTTGTGAGTTTGCCATGAAGCTGCTTAATCAGTTAAGCTCTGTTCGTATAACCTGTCATTATTTGTCTACAATATGTTTCTGTTTTTGATCTGCTCCAAAGTGTGAGTAGATGGAATTGTTCATTTTTCTCTATCAGTGTCTCAGAGTGAGTTATTGAGACTGTAAGTGCCTGTTGAGGAGAACAAACCAAAAAGGGGTGGTCTGCTTTGGTAGACTTGAAGTTCATTCTGCTCTGTAGGTTGCAGAACTTTTCCCTGCTGTGTGGCTAGAGGTTTTTAGCCAAAGGTCACATTCTATCAAGAAAAACAACCTCTGCCCTAGATGGGAAACAACCGAGGCTTCTCTGCTGATGATGGCGGCCCTCCCATTCCCCTGCCCACTGCCTACTCCCCGCCTCCTTTTTCCTTTGCAATGCTGCAAATACCTAGGTGGAAAGGGGAACAAGCAGCTTGGAAAGAGAGGTGTGTGTGTGTGTGGGGGGGGGGTAGAATCCCAGAAAGTTGTGGAAATCACCCTCTCCTGCCTGTTGCTTTTTGGCTTCCGATGGTATCTTCTCTCGCCCTCGAAAAAGGGACAAAGAGGACATTGATTTGTACCAATCTAAATCTGGGAGTTTACATGGATAGCTGTGACCTGAGAAATCATTTTTGAATCCTCTGATGAGACGGTGTCACATCTGAATGGCAAGTGACTGAGCAGGTGGCCCGTCTGATCCCCTCTTGCTCCCTTCGCCTCCTCTTCACCTCTTCCTTAAAGCGGCTGCTTCTCCTTGCCTTTGTGCTGGGTTCCAGTCTCTTCTTTACCTGCCCTGCCTCCCCCCTCGGAGGATCCAGGCAATGCCTGACTTTGAGCACCCTGTCCCACAGCCTCTCCAAATGCCAAAGTATGAACTTGGGGACAGTATTTAGATTTTATATATCTGCTGGAACCACGTTGGGTGACTCCTGTTACAATTTCAGTTTGTTAAACTCTCCTTCTGAAGGACTGCCTTCAGAAAAACTAATATATATACTGTATATATATTAGTTTTTCTGAAGGCAGTCCTTCAGAAGGAGAGTTTAACAAACTGAAATTGTAACAGGAGTCACCCAACTTGGTTCAAGCAGACCAATATGTGGAGGGGATACAACAGAACAATGAAAGTTAGGAAGACTATCAATTGCTCAAGTTTCATACCTATTTGCACAAAATGAGGACTATGCCTTTGCAAAGCATGCTTAAGGTTGTTCTATTGAAGGTTACCAGTTTGCTTCCTAATTGCTGGTTACAAACCAATTAAGGAGAGAGGGTCACAACTTCATTTTATGCTTTTCAACTCGGGGTCGTATTGATTCTGCTGCACTATTCCAAGGTACACTTTTTTGGCCTATGTTTACAGGAACAGTTGCAATCATCCTTTCTGCAAGACTTTCGAGTGAAACATCCATTAAAATATAAAGATTCTGTTCAGAAAAACTACAGCAGCTTAAAAAAAAGAAGTTACATGTTAAGAAGCAAATAAGCACTGGAGAGGAAAATAATGCAATTAGCTTTATTTAAGTTTGAAACAATGCGAGGTATTCCGAGGCAGAGATCTGTTCCCGTTTATTATGAGGGGGTGAAAAATATGTCTGATAACTTCTGACAGCAGGTCCGTGAAGAAAAGTTTAAAAACAAACTGACATGTTTTTGAGGCCATAACAGAGCTCTGTCATGGCCATCCATGCGGGTCCTTTTCCCTTCCTTTTGTTTCGCCGCGCTCTCCCTCTTCCAGCGCCCCCTCCTCTGTACTGGCATGGTCTGCCTTCATTGGCTTTCCTACGCATGCTCCGGGCCGCGTCGCGCGGAGGGGGGGGCACAGCTGAGCAGGGAAGGGGGCGCGCGGGAGGGCAGCGGCGGCCGCCTGCCTCGATGACGTGTTCCAGCAACGGCTGGTCGCGCGACTGCTGCCGGGGGGAGGGGGGGAAAAAAGGAGAGAAAGGGAAGGGCGGGGGGGAGCGAGAATAAACCCGTGTGTTGAGAGAGAGCAGGCCGCGCGCGCTCTCGCCCGCCTGCCGTTTCCTAGCCCAAGCCTGTGATTGGTGCAGGCCTCGGACCTGGCGGACCCCGAATGCCAGGCCCGGAAAAGCGGCAGCCGAGGCGGCCGAGTCCTCGGGCCTCCACCCACCCCCCCGCTCGGGCCCGAGCCCGCCAAGCGAAGGTGAGGAGGACGAGGGGGAGGAAAGAAGGGAGATTTGCCCGCGGAACTGGGGGTCGGGGCAAGAAGGAGAGCCGCGCGGCTTCCTCGTTTCCCCTTTTCGAAACTGGGAGGTGAGGGTGGAGGCGCCACCAGGCCGCGCAGGCCACAAGGCAGGCCGCGCCCGGAGGCCTACCCGTCGCACTTCCGCCGACCCACCGCCGACGGGTTTTATCCTTTATATTTTTCCTTTCTCCCCCTCAGTATGTAGGCGACTCTTGCCCCACCACCCCCCTTCTTTCAAGGTAGAACTCTTAGGCTTCGACTTCGACCGGCCAGGCCTCCGAGCGGCCAGAAAATGGCGGCAAACAAAATGGCGGCGGACGAGAATCGCAGCTCGGCGGGAGCCTTTTTTTTTTTTAATCTCCCGTTTCCCGTCCACCCCCCCCCCCGATCGCAATATTAATTCTTGAATAAATAAAAGGCGTGCTCTTACCCCCGAACCCTTTCTATTTTCTACCACACTAACGCCCGGTCGACGCGGCTTCAGGACTAGGCCTCTACCCGCGGGGGGGGGAGGGAAACAGCCCCCCTCCCTCAGAGAGCCCCCCCTGCTTGGAAAGCCTCCCCGGGGCCCCCACGGGAGAGCCCCCCCCGGAGCCCCATCTGAAGGGTTTCAGCCGCCCTCGGCCCCCTTTCTCTCTCCCCCCCCCCCCTCCGTCTCCACGATCGCCCTTGGCCTCCCTCGGCCCGCGCCGGCCCCTCGGTCCGTCTCCTCTCGGGCCCTGCGTTAGGCATCGCTGGCTGGCTGGCTGGCTCCCTGCCCTCCCCTCGGCCGCGCAACACCGCCCCGGGGAAGGATGGGTACAACCCCACCCCCTTTTGCCCGACCCGGGCTGCAAAGCGCCGCTTTATTGTTTGCTCATCACGGGCCCTGATTGGAAGCGAGTGGAAGAGGAGGGTTGCGAGGCTCTCCCCTCTGTGTGTGTGTTTGTGTGTCTGTATGTAAAGGTATGTGCGGCGCCGTCTCGCGCACGCGCCCTCCTCTGAAGCTTCTTTGTGTCGCGCGCGCGCGCCCGGAAGCATCAACCCTGGAAAACCCTACGTGCATCCGTGTGCACACGAACCCTGCATATAGATTAAAAAAAAAAAAACCTACACCTGCGGTGTTTTGAGAAGGAAGCCCTGCTACTCTTTGGGAAACAGATTTATCTCTCAGGAAGTGGCGCATCCTGTAAGGATGTTGACGGGGAAGTTAAGCCTGACTTTGAAAGGGGGGGGGGGATTTGTTCCCATATCAGTGATACTGGGATTGAAATCCTTGATCTCCCAAAAATGTTCACCCAGCCTGATAAGGTTCATGGGTGGAATAACTAGATTCTACTGGACCAAATACAGATATATTGATTTAGTGTTCGCTGCAACAAGCTTTTTAATGGCTACTCTGGACTTTTATCAACATAAGACATAATAACCCACTGTTGTAAATAAACCAGATTTACTCCTCTAGATATGGGAGTGTGGATGTGTTTTGAGCTAACTTTCCAGTTGTAAGTGTGCATAATGCTGCTTTGCTGGGGTGATGTGTTTATGTCCAAAAACCTGGTGGTGTATATCAAATGACTTTTCATATGGCGCACACATTTGCTCTGGTATTATCATTTGGTTTTGAGTGTACGGGATATATTTCTGTTTTGTTTTAGGTTTATGCATTGCTATCCAGTTCTCGCTAAAGAACTTAGAACAGTGTTTTAGAAATAGTGCTGTGAGGAAATTGCAGCCTGTTGACTGCAACCGTCCCATTTTGGTTTTACCACAAGCTGCCAGATGCCTGCTGATGACCCTGTTGACTGCCATGGTCATAGGGCGCTGTCATTCGCAGCCACAGACATTGGTATCCCACTCTTTTGGGAGCCTTCATGACTTGATAAAGGATGAATTAGTCTTGTGAATGAGTGTGTAGTTCTTGCAGTGCTTTTTAATATCTGGCAGTGGCCCTTGGGCCAAATCCTTTGCCTCCCTTGCTTATGGTTTATTTATTTATTTATTTTATTTATTACATTTATAGCCCGCCCATCTAGTCATATAGACTACTCTGGGCGGGTAACAACATATCATCTAACAATTTAACAATTTAAAATCATAACAATATATTACTAAATAAACAATGATCCAAGATGGGAGAAAACACAAAATAACAAAAATTCAGACGGTGGGTGGAAGGAAGGCTTGCTTAAACAGCCAGGTTTTCAGTTGGCATTTAAAGATGCCCAGCGACGGGGCCATGCGAATCTCAGGAGGGAGGCTGTTATTACATAGGAATAAGCAACATTGAAACCAGTTTTGCAAACCTTGGGGAAGAAATCTGTAGTGAGTTCCAATTGCAATGTCTTTCTCATGCACAGCACACAGAAAGGGAAACTGTCCCATTTTGTGAACAGTACACATTCTTCCAACAGTACACTTGTTTTAGTGCAACACTTCTCCAAGTTATGTAGACTTCATCCATAGACATGCATTGGAAGAGTTGGGGAGATTGTTATTTCTATGCTGAGCAAGATGTTATTGTGGGCTGTTAAGTCAGTTCTGACTTATGGCAACCCTTTTCAGGGATTTCTAGTTATGGAATACTCAGAAGTGGTTTACCATAGAAAAGAGCACCCTTTTCACAAGTTGCAGTGATTAATTACCATTTGAAATGTGGGTAACTAATGTATGTCCAATTATCATCATCTTAGAACTGAAGAACTGGAAGGGACCCTATGGATCATCAAATCCAACCCTTGCCAAGGAGGCAACTCTGTAGCCAGATACCTAAACCACTGAGCTATCAGGCATTTCACATAGGGTTGTCACAGAAAGTAAGTGGCTGGCTCTGCAAGTGCTGGGTGTGATCTGCACCATCTCTTCTTCATGCCAAAAATTGTAGATTTGACAGAGTGGGAATTGAGGAGGAAGGTCCTGCTTTGTCCCATTCAAGGACTGCCTTTGCAGAAGCTTCTGGTGACTGCTGGCCCAAATGCCATCTTTTTTTTCTTTTTCTTTTTCTTTTTTTGCAGCGCACACAATCAATTCAGACCTCTGCAAGAAATTATTTGAACATAGAATTCAATTCTTGACATGTGGAGGCAATTTTTGCTCATCACAAGTTTCCATGAAGGTGTTCAGTTACAAGCCTGGTCTTGTTTCACATGTGATAAACACACTGTAATTGACAAATATGCTATTTTTTCTAACATTTTGTATTGAACAACGGAAAAAAGTTTTCTGTGTAAAAAAAATAAAAATATTTATAGCATGCCCAGATAATATAGGTAAATCATGTTGTTGTTTAGTCGTTAAGTCATGTCCGACTCTTTGTGACCCCATGGACCAGAGCACGCCAGGCCCTCCTGTCTTCCACTGCCTCCCGGAGTTTGGTCAAATTCATGTTGGTCGCTTCGATGACACTGTCCAACCATCTCGTCCTCTGTCGTCCCCTTCTCCTCTTGCCTTCACATTTTCCCAACATCAGGGTCTTTTCCAGGGAGTCTTCTCTTCTCATGAGATGGCCAAAGTATTGGAGCCTCAGCTTCAGGATCTGTCCATCCAATGAACACTCAGGGTTGATTTCCTTCAGAATGGATAGGTTTGTTCTCTTTGCAGTCCAGGCGACTCTCAAGAGTCTCCTCCAGCACCACAATTCAAAAGCATCAATTCTTCGTCGGTCAGCCTTCTTTATGGTCCAGCTCTCACTTCCATACATCGCGACTGGAAAAACCATAGCTTTGACTATGCGGACCTTTGTCGGCAAGGTGATGTCTCTGCTTTTTAAGATGCTGTCTAGGTTTGTCATCACTTTCCTCTCAAGAAGCAGGCGTCTTTTAATTTCGTGGCTGCTGTCATCATCTGCAGTGATCATGGAGCCCATGATAAATCATAGTAACAACAATAAAATGGGGAAACCTGAGCCACTGCATGCACATCTAGGAAAGAGTGCTGCATTCATGTCATTTCTGCTCTAAAAATATTAAAATCCTGTAACTTAGAGTTAGGAAACCTCAAGTTGGAGAGGGGCAAATGCAGCCATTTTAAGCATCCAGTCTAGTGCCATGTTTCCCAAACAGCCACATACCTTTCTCCATGATATTGGTATTTGGTGATTTCCCAGTTTTTGTACAGATTTTTCCCAATTCATAGAAATGTGTTTCCTAAGGCCTAATAAGAGCTTTAAATTAAAATTTCCTTGTATTTTTAGTCCCCTCACTTTGCATTTAGCCTCACTCACCACTGCCCTCTTCAAGAATGTCTCTGAAATTGATTTTGGCCCTCCTGTAGAACGAGTTTCCTATCTTTTGATTTGGGTGTAAATGCCTATTTTGCTTTTGCAAAGCAAAACAAATCTGTTTGATAGTATTAAGTAAATGCTAGTAAGAAAATGTGTTTTCTTTACACGAAATGTGGTGTGAATATATTATGTTAACAAAAAAGTTGGCAATATAAAGTGAATCAGTTCTATAATAAAATGGGTTAATATAGTATTGGGATAGGATCCTGGTATTCAATGGATTTTAAGAATCCATTAAGCTGTGAAAATGTTTAGATTTTTTTTTAGAAATAAAACACAATTTTAAAATAAAAATCATTAAAATGTGCAGGGAGTTTTCTGATATATAGAGAAGCATATACATTCTGACAGTAGGATTGTTTAATACTGCATAAAGCCTTCTCTTTCTCTGTAGCGTTATGCATGGCTTCCTTACCAGCTGTTACTTGCCAAAAATTAAAATCACAACATATGCATTTTTATTTATATGAACCTAAATACATCGGACTATTTCTATTTATATGTCTATTTCTGTATGCACTATAACTAATTTTTTCATTTGCCATCCTATTATATAGAAAATAGCCCTTTTGAATTTGAAAGATCACTGAAGATCTTTCTGTTATTTGGAAATCATTTGATCTTAATAGTAACTGGGGTTTTCGTGAAACGGGCATTTGGCCCACTGTTTGGTCTGCCATGAGGATGGGCTGGTTTGCTCAAAGGCTTCTGGGTTTTTTGCTCCATTTTGATTAGTTTCCCACACATGGGAGATTGCTCTAAACCAGGGGTCTCCAAACTTTTCAGAGTGAGGGCTACAACATTAGTTTCAGATTTTTGAGGGCCGAAGGAAGACACGCACGTATGTGTGCCTGCCCACCGGGCCAGATAAAAAGGCAAGCCATGGGCCGTAGTTTGGAGACCCCTGAAAATGTATGTAATGTTAGCGGAGATAGTAATTTCTATATAATTTTCTTTTTACAGTTTGTGAGCGAGCATAGATGATTATGGATCCAGGTGGTGGAAGTCTTGGATTGCAGACGCAAGAATCCAAAATGCCTCACACTATGATTATGCAGGATTTTGGTAAAAGAACAATATAATACTTTAATTTTAACTCCTATATTTGCCAGTTAGTTGCAGTATTTGTAAATGAACAATCTAAAACCTAGGTGCCAACATTACATTGCAAAAGTGGTCGGGTAAGTAAAGGTTTGTGGCATTTCTGAACAGCAGACTGAAACCTCATGGGTCTTGCTATATTATATTGTCAAACTAATACTTTTGTTTCCTCTTCTGTGCTGCTGTCTTCCTAGCTTTCTGCTTTGGTAAACAAAAAATCAAAATAAAGTCAACATATGCAGATACATATGGGTTATATTGCTCACTAAAGTGGTGCTTTGGACTTGCCAAATGGTTGCCCAAGTATGTTTTTGAAATCAGATAAGCAGTATACTATATTGCTGGTATGGACAGAAAGTGGATCTGGATCTACTAGTAGATCCTTGGATGATTTATGGTAATTCCAAGAATTTCTGACTCATTTATCAGTGAAGCAGAATTGTTCTTTGCCCTGCTGAAACTGTGGAAGTATAGGATAAAACACAGAGAGAGGTAGAAAGAGGGACTTTGAGCTCTGCTCATTTCTGAAACTCACAACGAATTCCTGGGCTCAAGGTTCTTTAACTGTATGTCTTTGGCATTGGACTTTGGTTGATGGATCTCAGGGTTCAAGTAGAAATCGAAGTAGACAAGCCTGAAATTCCTATCTGCATACTGAATTACAGAAGACAGTTAACATTAATTTTTAATTAATTATTAGAGAGGGGGTTATTCGTATACGAATATCCCAGCGCAGCTGGACTTAATGAGGGGCCGGCCCCTGGGGCCGGACCGTCCACTCACACGTCCACCGGCGGCCTCGCTCATCCTTCCAATCACCCAGAACCCCGCTCTCTTTCCTCTCGGCTGGCCACTCCAGGCAGGGGGAGGGAGGACAAGTCTCCCAGCACGGCTACTGAGTGGCTACCTGAGCAGGAATAGAGCGGGGCTCCAGGAGTGATTGGAAGATGAGTGAGGCTGCCGGCGGACGCTTGAGTGGATGGTCCGGCCTCAGGGGCCGGACGCTTGTTAAGTGCAGCTGCGCAGGGATATTCGTATAAGAATACAAATACCCCATCTCTATGCATTATATTCCATGCACTGTAATCCTAAGATTGTTTACTTGGAGGCAAGAATCTATTGTTTTTTTCTCCCTAGTAAATGTGAATTGTGCATATAACCCACTGCTAATGTAGGAATCCTGTTAGTGTTGTGGTGCAAGTAGAAACTGAACAAAGAGTTGTGATTATATTTTGATCAATTTTATTGATTTTTTCCAGACGTTTTACAAAGTACAGTCACCCTTACCCTCAAAAAGTAATCATACGACTCCTTCCTCTTCAGAGGGAAGCAACTGATGTGAATTACTGTCACACATTCTACTTATGCATATCTTCCCAGATCTACTATGCTATTATATCTTTGTAAACTATAACTGGAAGTCTGGAAAAGACAAATTTCCCTGTACTGTAGCAATATGGTTATTAATGTATTTCCTCATTCACCATTGTTTTGTAGTGGCTGGAATGGCTGGAACTGCTCATATTGATGGAGACCATATTGTTGTATCAGTTCCTGAAGCTGTACTAGTTTCTGATGTTGTGACAGACGATGGGATAACCCTTGATCATGGCTTAGCAGCTGAAGTTGTCCAAGGACCTGATATCATAACTGAAACTGATGTTGTCACGGAAGGTGTCATCGTTCCTGAATCTGTATTAGAAGCTGATGTTGCTATTGAAGAAGCACTAGATACCAGTGATCATGTTTTGACTTCAGATCTGATAACAGAAACTGTTAGAGTTCCTGATCAGGTTTTTGTAGCTGATCTTGTTACGGGTCCCGATGGACATTTGGAGCATGTGGTACAGGATTCCGTGTCAGGAGCTGACTCTCCCACAATGGTTTCAGAAGAGGTTCTTGTAACTAATTCAGATACAGAAACTGTAATTCAAGCAGCAGGCACTGTTCCTGGTTCTACAGTTACTATAAAGACTGAAGATGATGATGATGGCAAGAGCACATCTGAAGACTATTTAATGATATCTTGTAAGTAAAGTAAAGGTATATACATAGATTGATAGATACTGAGTCTACTTAAAGTAAAATAAAACAGTGATGGGATGTTATAACATTTAAGAGTGAATATTGCTGTCCTGCTAAAACTTAGTGAAGTGGTACAGCAGTGAAGTAATACAGCTTCACTCAGCATGAGTAATACCTCTGAGGTATTATATTCTGGTATGGAAGAAACCGGAAAGGCTTTAGAGGAAAGCCAAGGGACTGATAAAGTATCTTGGATGCAAGATATTTAGAAGAAACTGGACATGCTTGGCCCAAAAAAAAAATTAAGACGTGTGACATTCCTTGAGCTCTTAGCTATGGTTCAGAGATTGAGACTGTTGCTCAGGATTTTGTGCACTTGTCCCTTATTCTTCCCTTAGTTCATATATTCCTCCATTATACTTGAATTCTGCCACCCTCCCTTTTCACAACCTAAAAGCAGAATTTGACAGTACAGTTAAAGTTTCAAATTCTGAAATGATTTAACTGTAATTAATATTAACTATTTGTTACAGGCCGTAAATCTTGCCATTAACCCTCGTTCAGGTGTATTAAAAATTAGCACTGAGAGGACTCTGTGATATTTTCTAATCACTCAATGAACAATTTAGTGAGGTTTAAGATGAGAATTGCATTTATATAGGCATGCTGTTTTTTGGTTCTTCCATTTGGGCTGCTGATTTGCATAATGATGTAGCCTTATTTGTATATTATGCACATTATGCATATTAATATGGATTTTTCAATAATAATTCAAATTTAACACATTAATTGTTGCATTGTTTTTCTACCAGTATGTTTCAGCCTTGGTGCTATTGATATAGTATAGTCTAGGAGAGGTAGTAGAGTATAAGACTTTGAAGAAGGACCCCAAGTTCAGCTCTCAACTTAGCCACAAAGCTTACTTGATATCCTTGAACCCTTCTCAGTTAAACCTACACTATAGGGTTGTTTTTGGAATGAAATGAGAAGAAAGGAACCGTATAAAGCAGCCATATTCCTTCCTGGTGCGTATATAAAAAAGAAATAATGACCTTTTGCCACACAAATGGGTTTCTGGTATATTTTCTGAAGGTGGATGTTGTTTTTTACCATTAATTTTTATTGATAGTAAGTACACCTTACAGAGCCATGAAAATACCACAGGAATCCTCCATGAATGATTTAGTGTAATCTTATTTGTAGAAAAATAGTGCAGGAGGAAGTGAGGCTAAACTGCAAAAATCAAGATGTGATTTCATTCAGAGATACAGATTGAATATTCTGTTACAATTAGAAAGTATTCTAGCTTAACTTTCTTTGGTGTACTTGATTTACAATACCCACCCACCCACCCCCTCTCTCTCTCATATGAATACATTTAAAGCAAGAGCTAATCCATTGTGATACCTTCCTAAACCCTTACCCTATCAGCTGCTGTTTTATTTCACTGCTATGGGCTATATTGTAGTAGGGAATGAGATTCATCTGGAATCCTTTACTTAGAATAGTCATTGGCCATGTTGGCTGAGGGATTGTGGGAGTATTCCCAGAAAGTAACTTTACCAATCTCTCCATCCTAATAAGTACAGGTATTTTAATTTTCTGTGCATATCTAAGGCACAATCAATTTAGTGGGATATACATCTGATTAAGTAGTTCAAAGAACAATGACAGGGCAAATGCATGTAGGATTACTTCTTTGAAAAAGATATAGTAATATATTCATCATTGTTTAAAACTTTTTTCCAGAAATGTATGATTCACAGCAACCATATATTCAATAACAACATAATCAGTAGTACTGAGCAGAAGTTTCTTACAATTTATATTCTCCTTCAATTTCCTCCTCTGTTACTTATGCCAGCTCTTCACGTTGTGGCTACAATAAAGTTAAAGTCTCTGTGTGGCACATTCTCAGAACAATACCTAGCTAAGTTCCCAGACGCCTACAGAAGATATAATGGAACTTCATGTTTCTGAAAAACCAAAGAATTTAAGAGTCATAGAGTTGTAAACTTAGACAGGATCCCAAGGATCATCGAGTCCAACCCCCAGTTAAAGCAAGAAATATAGAAAGGTCCATAATATTAAAGCTTGGGAAAGTTCCTCCTTTGGACGTACTTAGCTCCTATACTCTCCCAAGCCAGCATTATTTGCTATGGCTTCATTGTTTTCTCTGCACTGTTTGGAGACAGTTCTGCAAACAGATTTGAGCTGCTGGCAAACCAGAGTCTCCACAGTTGTTACATTCACGCAGTCTTTGCTTTACACAGCTTTGAGATCCTATGAAACTGAGGATAGCATCACTCCAGCTAAAATCCTGCTGCACAGTTACACAAACGGTGAACATTTTAGATGCAAATTCCTGCAAGTTAAGAAATATCTGTAGACATTATCTGTTGGATACTGAGTCATGGAACTTGGTGTGCAACACACAATACCTATGGAATTTCTTAAGGTATGGCAGTTTGTATTTGAAAGTTGTGTCATTTGCATTGCTGCACAACAGGCCATTGACTACTTGCACAAAAGACTGGCTTTTCACTAAACAATTTGTTAAATAGTGACTGCATGTTTTGTCTTACATCCCTTGTTGTGTAATGGCTTGAGATGTCCTTTTCATTTTTAAAAGTTGAAAACTTGAGGGCCAGCTGATAGAATAAATGGGCACAGGGTGGTGCATGTAAACTCTGGATAAAACCCAGCTAGCTGAGTAATATGGCAACACCATGTTTATACATTTTTTATTTCCTGAAGCCACTAGGTTGTCTTCGGAATGGGTTTATTGAGAGTATGTGTGACTTCTACTTCTTATTATCTTGGTTCACTGAAAAATGCATGGGCCATTTGTTGTCCCAATACTTTACATTGGCTGGGGCAATAAAGTACTATAACGGCAGATAGAAATAGATTTGCTGGGTCAATCTTTGTCCCAAGAGGGGGGGGGCACCTTCTTATTAAGTAGTTAAATAGGGGGCTTTGTTAACGTCCTATGACAGTGTTCTGAATTCTGCAGTAAAACATTAAGGAACTAAAATGTGCTATCCAAGGGATGGAGGTTAGTGGTGAAAGGGGAAAAGGAGGACAATAGGAGCTTCATGAAAGATGGAGGGGGAAAGTGAGATGTATAGGACCCCCGAGTGATGCATCTTGTCTTTTGACCAAGATCTACAGTATTTCTTATCTCATGCTTAAGTTATTACTCATTGTGAAATTATGCAATGAAAATAGAGATATCTTTTATCTTTTTAAATATTCCAAGGAACATCAGAAATGTTTGTGGCACTGCTCTCCTCATGCTCTTTCTTGACAACCAGTAGCTACATTCTTCTGGTGTAGAATAATTGCACCCCATGTGTAGAGCAGTTTCTTGTCTATTTGAAAAGGCATATACTGACACAAAATTAAGAAGCAAATTAGTAGTTGATCCCTAATAAAGACCTATTATTTCCTGATTATATATCAATAGCAGTTTTAAAGTAACACTGGCATCATAATTCAAACTGACATTTACATGGAAAGCCCATATTTTGCTTTCTAGTTTTCTCATATTATGTAGAATTCTTTCCCGCCACCTTACCAATAAACTGGAATACAGTATTCAGTGTTTGAGATTGCAGTCTTTTGCAATTTTGTTTCAGCTGGAGGCTGAATGCTACAGTATCAAACATTAGTGTGAATTGACTGGCTGAGTAGCGAAGTGTTTATTGATTATTTGTGAGCGGCCATTTCTATATTCCAAAAGCTGAGATAAACATGTTGATCAAAAAAGAGCAATAGGGATTTTAAATGTAAAAACTTTTTTTTTTACATTCCATAGTAGGTTATGCTTTTGATTCAGATGAATCCCAAACTGAATTGGTCTGGTTCAGGTAAATTTAGATGTCAAAATTGAACCATATTTTTTTTTTAAATGGACTGAATTTAAATCTGAACACTCCTGAAGAAGTTAGTAATTTGGAAAGACACAGAAGCAGAAAGTGTATTTCCAAGACTGATACTTTTGTGTCTAGTCTCTTCCTATGAAAGATAATCAGGATGAAGAGAAGAGAGAGATGGTTTTGTGACAGACAGGTCTAGCTTTCACTCCCTGTAAATGATTTGATCAGGACTCTACAATCCCAGTATGTACAGGGAATAAAGTCCTATATTGCAGATCTTACAGACTGTTCAATGCTTCTTACAAAGTCTCTGTTCCAAGAACAGGACTTTAAAAAATATTTTGGTGGAGTCTGTAGGACATAAGATGTAGCGTTGGGTGCTTGTTTGAAGAATGCTGAATGTTCTGATTTTTATGACTAGTTCTATGTGTTTGTTTGTAATTCTCTCCTGTCACACCTGTGATTTTGCTTCCAATTAGACAGAAAACAAGAGGGAAAGGACTGTAAACTGTTGTTCACTCATCAAAACTCCTTAGCCCCTGCACCTGTGTTTCTACAATTTTGCAAATACTGTTTTTGTACACAGTGCCTCCAGAGCAGTGAAAGAAGAAGCAAATCACACATATCTACTGCACTTGTCCATCTGAAATGTTGCAGATTTCATATCTATGGCCATTTCTGTTCTTTGTCATTTTCTTAACATTTACCCCCCCCCCCCAAAAAAAAAACCCTGGAGAAATAAGCATATACTTTCTTTGTTTGAACCCCTCCTCAAAAAAACCATGAAGGCTGTTTGTAACAAAATTCTCTGTGTGGGTTCTTCTAAGTGTGGTAGTCTTGATCCACTCAAAAGGAGGAGCTGTCCCCTGAAAATTTGATCTTGTTCATCCTGACAAGAAATAAAGAATATTATATAAGTTCACTCAAATGCTGAAAGTAAGAAAAAACTGAAAAATGCACAGAACCCTGTGCATAAGAAATGTGGCAAAAGTAATAGTCTTTTGAATGGCTTGTATGTGTTTTGAGTGCATCCACGGCTGCCAAACAAAAAAAGAATTACATATTTTTGTTTAATTTTAACCAGGGAAAGACATTAAGATATGGATTATCCCATTAAGATTGGATTCACATCTGAGTTGAACTGAACAGCCTCCATATCAGTACATATCCAGTTAGGTTGGTTTCAGAACTAGGGTCCTCACCAAAACTTGTGATTAGTGCTCACTGTAGCACATAATGGCATTAAATTAGTTCAGATTTTTTTAAAAATCACTCCTGACCAGCAGTAGTTAATACTTTTTAGATATTGTCTGTGAACTACCTATCTGTCTTTCATTTTGTTTTGTATTTTGTGGGAATATGCATTAGGCACTGATCATTTTCCTCCAAATCCTAGGTACAGGTTGATTTACTATTTTTATTAGTGGTTTCAGTGACATATTGTCTTGTGTGTTGGGTGAAAATTTGCAGCCTGGCACAAGTTAATGGGCAAGAACTGAAAGGATTCACTCCAGGAATTTTAAGTAGGTTTACATTTTCTCACTTAGTTGATGCTATTTTTATATGGTTTGCAGTTAATTTTAGTGTGTTAAAATGAGATTTTGTATTCCTAGTTAAAGAAGAGAGTTCATGGTAAAGCTGTAACATTTGGAAGATATACATTTTATAGAAAGCATATTCTGGAAAAATCTTTTAAATATAGGGGGGGAACCCCATACTTGTGCAGTGACATGTGAGAGCAGGGCAGATTTAATTGATTTTTCAGCCCTCTGTAATGCCTTTCCAAATAGAGTACATGTATCTAAAATAAAAGTACCATATTTTTCAGTGTGTACGATCCCCCAATGTATAGGACGACCCCCTACTTTTTGCCCTTGCCGGAGGCGGAGGAGCAGTCAATGGGCAGCCGCGAGGGGCGGCCCAGTGTGGCTGCTCCTCCGCCTCCTACTGCTGCTGCCACCACCGCCTGATCGCCCCCTCCAGCGCCACTGCCGGGGCTTACCTCCAGCTCACGTCGCCACCTTGTCCCCTGCCCAAAGGAGACGATCACTGGAGGAGGCGATCCGGCGGTGGCAGCGGCAGTCAATGGGCAGCAGCGAGAGGCAGCCGAGTGCGGCTGCTCCTTTGCCTCCGTCTCCTCCTCCTCCTGCTGCTGCAGCCTCCTCCAGCGCCACTCGCGGGCTCAGCAGCAGCAGCAGGAGGTGGAGACGGAGGCAAAGGAGCAGCCGCACTCGGCTGCCTCTCGCTGCTGCCCATTGACTGCTGCCGCCGCCGGATCGCCTCCTCCAGTGATCGTCTCCTTCGGGCAGGGGACAAGACGGCAACATGAGCTGGAGGTAAGCCCTGGCAGGAGGAGGAGGCAATCAGCCGGCGGCAGCAGCAGTCAAAGGGCAGCCGCGAGAGGCGGCCAAGCACGGCTGCTCCTTTGCCTCTGTCTCCGCCTCCTGCTGCTGCCCTCCGTGGATCAAACATTTAAAGCCAAAAGTCATATAGATTTTTATTATGACTTGTTACAGGAAATTCAAGAAATGTAACTCAGATAGCCAGTGTATGTGTAGAAACATTACACGAGTAAGATAAAACATCCCCCTTCTCTTTTGTTTTTCAGGTTTGTGATGTTCAAACACCCACAGTGGATTGCTAGTTTTTGATCCATGTGATGGCAGCTGCATGTATAATGCTGGTGATCCTATACCCACTACAGAACCACACTGGAGCTGTCCTTTAGGGGTAAGGTAACATTCCACCACCACCTCCTTTTGAACATCTATTACAGTATAGCAAGGGTGGACAACCTTTTCTTGGTGCAGAGTCACTTCCCCTAACTAACAAGACAAGTCTGCCTTCATCCTAAGAGAGTTGCAGTGCTCTGGTAAAGTTAGGATGATAGTACAACAGCAGGGTCATGGAATTAATTGCTGCCATTGCACAGTATGGGTCATGAGCATGTAAGCTGCAGTTCACATGTTTAGGAGTGATGCTTTGGGCTATAATCTGAAGAGCTGGGCCACATCTGGCACGTTGGCCAAGTGTTATCCACCCCTGCAATACAATTCTGCATAGTCTGCTAAAATTATAAATAAATTCCTATACTGTTCCATGTGAGAGAGAAACTAGGAATATCAAATTTTAAAAAATCTTTGCATAGCTGTAAAACAATGGCACATATCTCATAGGCGTCTATGGTGGGTGTGATATCACCAGCATAGTGCATGCTGAGCCATCACATGAGTTGGGAGCTGGCAAACCACAGTGAATATGAACATCTCACACCTGGAAATTGATAAGGTAAGTTAGAGGTGGTGACGAGTTTCCACGCTTTTAATAAACAGATACTTTTACAGTGTTTCTTGTATAAATAATTTCACCACTGTTGTTTGTGTTGTGGATCAGTTCATACAATATTGCTAAATACTGCCATTTTCATGGATAGAGTCAGTATTTTTATTTTTCCTTGGGTTTACCGTGTCACACAGAAAGCAATAGTCCTATTTAGTTTTAAAATAAAGATTTCTGTGAGGAGAGAGATTTAAATAATGCATGAAACTCACATTTTTCTTTATGTAGTCCATATCTGTGTCATTCTGCTTATTTCTCTGCCAGCTCTGTTGCATTTACCTGTATATTAGAAGGTTATTAAAACTACATATGGTTTGACTAGGGGCAAAGATAATCTGAGGGGTTGAGGCTTGAGTGATACGATAGTTACAGATTGTTAAATTCAGCAGGTCTCAGGCTATAGTTTATAGGTATGGTGCATACATACAGTATACTGAAGTTATCTCAAATCATTATCCTCACACTTCAGTATCCATTCACTTATTTTGGAATATGGCTTGGAAATGTCAAGAGAAGAAGAAAGCAAACAAATGGATTTCATTTAATCTCCTTTGCTTCCTTGTTTCTAGTACATTATTTTGCAATATTTCTGTATAGCTGTAAGAGCAAGATGCATGTTTTTAGGGTTAAACAGAAAAAGAGAAGGTACAAGAATTATACCCAGCAGTGCAATTAAATGCTGTAGAGCACTGGTAACCCGTTCAGAAACTGTATGTTTTTTCCTTACCTTCTGTGCTTTCTGCCCAAAAGCCTTTTGCTGTGCAGTTGATTTCAGTACTTCTTAAGAGTGCAGTGCTATGTATTACTGAAGGCAGAACTTCAGTCTTAAGGCAACTGAGGCAGCTGAGTTCAATATTGCAGCTTTATTCCTTAATCCTGCACATGTCTGTTTGGAAGTTAACTTATTGTTACGTAAGCAAGTATAGGATTGCTAAGTCTCTCTTGTTCAGACATGCCTAAATACATGTAAATACTCCACTTGTTTAATTCAGCATACATTGAAGAGACATATTTGAACTGATCGTACAGGGAAGGACTTTTCCATCTGCAGTCCTTTAGAGCAAGTGTTGCAACTATTGTTTAAATTAGGTCTTCATCTGTAATAATTTCTCTTCTTTCATCTCTAATTATTACCAAGAAGAACTCAAAACTAAACTGTGTTCTAGAAGTTAAACTTCCTATATTTAGTTAAAATGTCTTTGTTACCTTGA
Organism: Intellagama lesueurii; assembly: GCA_037013535.1. Classification (NCBI taxonomy): domain Eukaryota; kingdom Metazoa; phylum Chordata; class Lepidosauria; order Squamata; family Agamidae; genus Intellagama; species Intellagama lesueurii. The sequence goes on along the minus strand of JBAJHW010000010.1, from coordinate 21,093,225 downwards.
GGACTTCGTGTCACTCAATTAAAACTGTATTCTGTTTTAAAAAAAGTTATTTAACAAGTGGTAATTTTGTTCTGTGGCATGTATATCTGTGGTTCTTGGATGATTTCAAGACATCAGTTAAGTATATTGAAATATTTCAGAAAAACATATTTTAAAAGGTAAGGTATACCTTATGGTTTTTGTGTTACAATACATAATGTTAAACAATGTTGTTCCTGAAGGTCCTGTTTTTACATTAGAATATATTTCATTTGGTTCCTCCATTCTCAGCTTGGTTATTATTCTTATTAAATAATAATTTATGTGATAAACTATAGTTCTTTGATAAAGTGGGATATTTTCAAGAAACGCTGAAGTACATAATTGCAGTTGACCACTTGACCACTTCAGTTCTTATCATGAAGTGAGAGAGCAAGATCTAGCAGTGTACTTTTGTATCAAATGCTAGTGAGATCAAGAGTTTCTCCTCCTCCTCCTCTTGTTACAGCCCTCTATAAACTCAGAAACTTGTTCCAGAGAGTTTCACAGCCCTCACAAGCAGGTTTTTAGGTGCTTGAAGAGAGGGTTGCAGCAAGGACGAGTGAATGCCAATTGTGAGGGAAGCCTCAGGATCAAACAGAAGCGTAACCTTGGATTATGGGCAAAGACTTTACATCTAGAATCCTTTCCATAGAATATTCATGTAGTAATATTTGTGGTGGATGGGTAAGGTAGGAGACCACAGATGATAGTGTTGCATATACTGACTTCTGTTTGTGAAATTGAATTTTTAGTTTCTTTCTGTCTCCCCATGGAGAGGAGATCTGCCACCTCCCCAACTGAAACATGATCTGGAGAATTTCCACCTTTTTGGAAAAGACTATGCAGGGTCTCAGGAATACAGTAGAAATGGGAAATCTATTCCACTGACAACATCTGTTCTGTTGTCATATAGACATCTTTGGATATAATCCCACAGGTTTTTTTTCCCAGTTCAGAATACATTGGGCTTTCTGTTTTTTGTCATCCTAAACATAAGGACTGTCAAAGTGCAACATGTAAATCAAAGCTTGAATGCTATTTGCTTCTAACTTGGAAGTTATCTTCTTCACTAGGCAAGTCATCTCTGTTGTTTCCCAGAGTATCATGTACTGTATCAGTTTGCTGTCCAATGTTTGTTTTAGTACACATACTCTAGCTGTTAAATTTAAACTTTTCATTTTTGGTGTTAATATTGTCTGTAAAATTATTGCTGTCTTCATGTCTTGGATGGAGTTAAACATTGTGCAGAATCGTTTAATTATATCTTTTTAAAGAACTGTACGTCTAAAGAAAATGGTATTTCAGAAGAAGAAAACATGTTGTACTCATCCAGGTGCTGTTTCTTGTTGAATAGATAGTGAAGTATTTTAAATTATTTTTGAAAGAGACCAGACCCATTTTCTGCACTGATGACATTATCCATCTCTTTCTGTCTGTTTGCATGTATATAATAGGATCCCCCAAAGGTGAAATTGAACCTATTCCTTCTCCCCTACTAGAAAGTTACCCAACCATTTCTTTTTAATAGAAGGATTGCCTGTTTAGAAACCCACTGGCTCTGATTTGCATCAAGTTCTCAGTCTGCAGATGTGTGTGAGAAGTACTGCGCCCATTTATGGGCTGATGAGGAAGAAAAGGGCTCAGTTTTGCTTTGTGGGGATGCCCTCTTGTTTTTATAGGCAGTACAGCTGGCAGAGGGGGATTAATCTCGTTTAAGAAATCCTTCCCATTATTAAAAAAAAGAAAAAGTTTAGTCACAGAAGTTTCATTTTGCAATGGTAGCAGTACTGATAATCTTTTCCAAAAATATGAAGTGATTAGCTTTTTTATTTCTATTTAGTTCTGCTTTCAGTAGCTCCAGCATTGTTCTGACTCGTTCACAGACTTCTGAAATACAAGTTTCATCAGTGACACCAAAAACTGCTGCAGTTTTAGCAGGTATCAATAAATGACGTCCAGCACAGGCGATGTGAGCACACCTGAAGCAAAGATATAATGTTAATTTAAGTGTTCTGTGTTAGTGTTTTATATTATTAGTTCAAATTGAGCATACCTTTTAACCCTGGGAAATTATTTATATGTTAATGTTTGCATACTTACCTGGAAGAATTGATTTGGCCCTGTGTTGATTGTTGAATTGCACAGAAGTGCCATTTTATGCATTTGTTTCAACTTCCAGTAAAGTAAATTGTGCTACCCTGTTTTCCCAAAAATAAGACCTAGTATGATTTTTCAGGATGCTTGTAATATAAGCCCTACCTCAAAAATAAGCCCCAGTTAACTGAAACCCCGGCCTCCACCATTGTGCAGCATTGTGCAGCAACCAGAAGATGATAACATGACTGTAAAATAAAGCATCCCCTGAAAATAAGCCCTAATGCGTTTTTTGGAGCAAAAATTAATATAAGACCCTGTCTTATTTTTGGGGAAACACGGTAGATTTGTTTCAGTCAAACCCCTTTACCTTAATGGTATTTCTGTTCAAGTTGAAAGGGAGTAACCCGTGTGTTGTAATTTGTAAACCGAGAATTAAACCAAATATTAGACTCCCAAATCCCAAATACAGGGACCAACCCTGTTTCCTAAACCCTCACCTCTCTATTCCTTCTGCTGCTAGCCTTAACTCAGTTTAAGACTTACATTAGTATCAGACTTAACCATGGTTCATTCTTAAATAAAATACACCAATAAGTACCAATTGATGATTAATATATTCCGATAAAGCTCTATCCATGGTTATGTTGAACTTGACATAGGACCTATTATTGTTAAGGTGTGCTGGGGGAATTTGCATGGGAGGAGGGAGGCTGGCGTGATTGAATATACAATCCCATTGTGATCTTTTAAAGAATTGGAAGTATTTTGTCTGCCCCAGTTCTTACAGGGTGACTAACTTTATACAGTGTTGTGTTTCCATTACCATTTTATTTTTTTTAGAATGCCATATTTTAGAAAGCAAGCCATGTCTTTGTGACTAGATTCTTAGCTTCGTTTGATATTCACAAGATTTTGGAAAGATAAAATATGGAGATAATTTCTTCTTTTAAAATTGTTAACATCAGGATCCCTGTCATTTAATACTTTATATTTTGAGGTGGAAAAAGAGATGTAGTTCAAAGGCAAAATGCCGTGACTTATTTAATTGCTTAATCAGATAGTGGCTGAAATCCTGTTGAATTTGGTGTAATGTGAAGTCATGCCTGCCGAAGTTAGTAGCGAGTCTGCATTGTGTGCTTGATGGCACAGTTGATATGTGCAGCTATTTATCATGACTGCATCAGCAGAACTACATGCTGCATATGACCTTTGCCTTAGCAAGATTTTTTCTACTGCTTGTGCAGCTTCATGTTATGCAGGTATAATTATGCAACAAGATTTTGGCCTTAAGATTTTCTGCAGTGCACCTTTTGTTCCTTTTTGGTGGCAAAGTTACTGTTGATTATTAAAGTAGTATATATTAATAATGAATTAAAACAAACGTACTATGTAAAATGTGTGCAAAATAAATAGGAAAAATATGGTTGATTTGCATGCCAGTTTTATAATGATAGTCATATTGGGTTTTGCATAAGTGAACTAAAAATACTTGGACAACATTAATAATAATTGCTTTGTACTTTCTTCAAATCTAACTGTTGATTGTTTTTGCTTTTTATAGTGGATGATGTTGGGGAAAAGCTAGATCATATTGGAAACACACCATTAAAAATCAGCACTGAGGTTTCACATGATGACGTATCTAAAGATGATGGGTTTGGTTCTGAAGTTATTAAAGTTTACATATTTAAAGCTGAAGCTGAGGATGATGTGGAAATAGGTATGTATCTCAGCTCTCGCTCATGCAATAGTTTGTAGTTGTTTTACAGACTCTACCTGTTTGCCATTGTGTAAAACTAGTATTTCACTGTAAGTTGAACTCCAGTCAAATCTCTTAGATTGCTTTGCATAAGATGTTCTAAAGCAAGTAGAGTTTGGAAACAGGCCGTGAAAGCTGTTTCTGTCCATTCCAAATGGCTTGAAATGCCCTATGCCCTCAGTTACGTCACTCCAGTTCGGGATCCTGCTCCTGTCCTGCTCCTCAAACCCTTTTAAGTTTATTCCTACCTGCTATATGCCCAGTCTATGACAGTTTGTCATGCTGTATACAAATTGAAAATGCTGTCCCACCATACTGTCTTCTCCCCAGTGGCATTTGTTGACCTTTTCTTCATTCAGAACCCAGAAGAGAAATGGAAACATTTTACTGCTTCTGTTAAAATGTTACCAAATAAAAATTATTCCTTCTCTTCAAGGTGGAACAGAAATTGTAACAGAGAGTGACTTTCATAATGGGCATTCTGTAGCTGGAGTTCTAGAGCAAGGAGGAGTTGGCAGAGTACAGCGAGAGAAGATGGTTTATATGGCTGTTAAGGATTCCTCTCAGGAGGATGAAGATATTAGTAAGAACAGCATTTTTTGTGTTGTTAAGAAAATCATATTGTCATTTCTCTTACCTCTTTTACAATCACTTAGAACCATGAACTCCTATTGATTTTCTCTCTCTATTGTCAAATTAACATTTTAAGCTTTAAAAAGGGGTAGAAATCCTAACAAGCATACCATTCCCTAGCTCGGTTTTTACTGCAGCTATTCATTTTTTCATGTAGAGAAGGCTGTATGTTCCAGTTCACAAGCAAACTGGAATCAAAGGGTTTACAAATCATAGCACAAATCATATATGTTATAAGTTTTGTACTGTGTTGTTGTGTTACAGAACTGTCTGGCTGTTACAGGTTGCACAATTCCTCTGTACATTTGTTCTTGCTCATATTTGTGCAGTGTATGCATTGTCATTTACATTATATGTTACAGCACATAGAAATTTGATGGTTGTTGACATTTTGAAAGGTACATTGACAGTCTGAGAGGCATATTTCTTATGTTTGAAAGCAGTAAGTTTCCCCATTTAGTCAGTAGAGATACTCTTGAGAAGGTTGAAATATAAATAGTTGTAAACATTCACTGTTTTTATCTCTGCCTCCCCCCCACCCCATTTTGCTACTGTGTCATGAGCTCCAACACTGTTGGGTTTACTGTAACATATACAAATAACACATTTCCTACATGTATCTCAAGAAGGCTGTTCATTAATTAATTAGTACATTTTTAACTCAGAGTGTGCAGTCCAACTCCTGTTTATTCAGAAGCAAGTTACCTTGACTTCAATAAAGTAAACACCATTATTAAGTGGACATCATCACACTTCTTTGGGAATATGCCCAGTAAGGCCAATGGGACTCTTTTCAAAGTGAAACCTCATAGGCTTGAATTATCTATTTAAAATGACAATGACTACTTATTTTCAGTTTTTCTTACTTCTGCGTATAAGAAAATTTTACTAGCTTACTAACTATTATTCACATTTTGTTTTTATTAAATGTATTTAGACTGCTGTTATAGTCTTTTTGACAGAGGAGCAGGGTAAAAATTCTTCAAGTAAATGATATTCCAATACCTATAAGCATCTTTTTAAAAGCAGATACATCAAAAACTTCAGCTCTTCTCATTTCACATTTGTTTGCTATTTTAAAATAACTGTGTTCAACTCAGTTTCTAAGGCACATGTAAATATATAATTACAGAGGATGTTTCTGGTTCAGACTCCACCTCAACTACTTTAGGTAGACTTAGGCCAGTGATTCCCAACCTTGGATAACCCAGGTGTTCTTGGATTGCAACCCCTAGAAACCCCAGCCTTCACCTCTTGTGGTGAAGACCTCTGGGAATTGCAGTCCAAGAACACCTGAGTTACCCAAAGTTGAGAACACTGACTTAGGCAAATCATTGAGTCCCCAATCCTCAAAAAAGGGACAATACTGGCATATTACAGAGTTATAAAGATTGATTGAGAATAACATCTCAAGTACATATAACATATCTTTGGTGAACACTAAATGCTATATAAATAGATGGCCTATTATTACTAGAACAGTATGATGAAGCTGTGTTACGTGATTCTGAGTAAAATCAAAAGTAGAGTTTATTCTGGTCAGTCTTTTGCTCTGTGAAAACTATTATAAGCTTCTCACAGCCCAGTACAAATCATTGCAGTGCAATCATAAGCATGTTTATTAAGAAGCAAGTCTTACTGATTGGAGTGGAATCCTAACTGGCCAAGATGACTGAAGACTGGCTGACCTGACACTAGGCCAGCTAGAGCTGAGCTGAATCCAAACCTCTCGTAGCCTAGGGATACTGGAAGTTACTTTAGACTTCCTTAGTTCCTGAGCACCCTGATCTTAACCTTACTTTTGTGCAGGTATAGTGTCTGTAAGTCTGGCCTGAGAGGGGTTTGCATCTGGCATAACTCAACCCCCCTTCCCTCATTTCCACCCATTATTTGGCTCTTCTGCCAGCTGATCTCATTCATCTCAGCAATTGTGCAGCCAAATCCATCTGAGGTCAGCTAGTACAAGACGTTTTTGCATTACAGACAGACCCATTAAAGCTGTCACATCTTTTCAGTTTGGATTGTACTACCTAATGAGGCTTACTTCATGGTAAATGTGCATAGGACTGGAACTAAGAAGTAGATGGGGAATTTGCTTCAATATCATTTTGTGAATCTGGCATTGCAAGGTTTGTTTATTGCTTACTCTTGATATTTAGTGAATTAAATAAAGTTTCAGAATATCATTAATTGAATCTTGTTTAAAACTAAATGTAGGTTGTGCTGAAATAGCAGATGAAGTTTACATGGAGGTTATTGTTGGTGAAGAGGAAGCAACATCACTTCCTGATGCACAGCTGGAAGACTCTGGTGTGAATAAAACTTTTGTTCCTGTTGCATGGGCTGCTGCTTATGGTAGGATGCTAGATTCTCTCTTTATGAGAATCCTTTCTCCCCGCTCACTTACTTTACGCTTCTACTTTGGAGCCAAAAGTATTCACCTGCATTTTTGTCAAACATTTTTTTAATTTTTTTTTGCTGACCTCAAAGATCAATAAAATATGTTGCAGAAAGGTATATGAGCTTATTTTAAGCACTCTCCAGAATGCACTTCAGCTTTTCCTATTCATATGTATATTAAAAATAACATTGTCAAAATGAATTAATAGTTAATAAGGATGGCCAGGAAGTTGTATGGAATTACAGAAAGTAATCAGCCCACTACAGTTCTCTGGCTCCAGTGGTTTCCTAGGAAAATTTGTATCTCTCCAGACAATTTTAGAAAAGCAGTTGATCTTACACATTAAAATTTGAACAGTATTTTCCATGTACATTGATGGAATACAAGAAAATGGTATCTTCCTTGAAGAAAATTGCCACTAGATGGCAAAATCAGGCAGTGTTACAACTTGGATATGAGGCTATGTAACATTCGACCATTGTATAAAACTAAAGTATACAAATATAGTTGCTGGTATTGACAAGGTAGCTAAGAATATTTAGTTCTGACAAAACTGAAATTCAGTCTCCAGCTAGGAAAACCTGTTTTTTTTCTTTTCTTTTTGTTTTAAACTGCTAGCATTTTCTCTGTTATAAATAGCTGAGGTCTACTGCTGCTGCTGTTGCTGCAGGTTGCAGTACATCCGGTATCTTTTATTTAACTGAGCAAGAGTTTACATTGAGTGTAAACCGTCCAAAGTGGTCTTGTGGCAAGATGGCAGTATAGAAACCGAACAAAGAAACAAACAAACAAATAAATAATAGGCAATAGTATCTTTTAATCCTTTATAATTCACTCTGTTCAGTTTAGTTTCTGTTCACATATATTTGTTTGCTTCTTTGCCACAGTTTAAAGGACTGTAGTGGAGGGTTGGCCAAGTTATTGATGATCAGGTGAAGCATATACACACTTCTTTCTCTCACTGGGAGGGGTGAAAGCTCAGAGTGCAGAACACATGTCTTGCCTGTGTAAGGTCTAAGGTCAATATTTCTAGTGCAAACAGATCTCTGGTACGAGATGCTGGAATATATTAGTGCTTGAAAATGTGGAAATTATGTCAGAGTAGACAGCGCTGGTCCAGATAGATCAATGGTCTATCTCAGTATCACTCAGCTTTAGATATTCCTTGTGAAACAATGAAAGACTTGATACAAAGTTTTCCAGCAAGTATGACATTTTTGTTGATGTAGTGAAGTTAGCTGTTCCATTTGTTATTTTGTAGAATTGTTTCGCAATAACATTTAAAGCACATATCTGGGGCCCAGATGTCACCCTACAAATCCCTTATGCCCTCTAGGTGGCAGGGAGAAGCAATTTTGTCATGTCATAAGGCCCCTCATGTACCTCAAAATACTTTAAATTTTAAAATTGGCTACTGGAGGGTGCATAGGGTTTTTTAAGTTTTAAAAAAACATTATTTTTGTACAAAAAAATGGGGAGGTTGGATTCTGCTCAGAAAAGGATGTGGCCCTCCAAGATCCAGGGTGGGTAGTGGCATCCCCTGGATTTCTGGAGGTTATCCTCTTCTAATTTAAAGGCTTGCTGGTACTAATTTGCCTGTTTGATTTTTTAAAAAAATAAGAATATTTCATGATATTTATAAAAGATATGAGTGCTCAGAAGGCAGGGCATATCTGTAGAATCTATTATGAAACCACTAGCAGCAGACCCTTTGTGTATACTACTGGTTTGTGTGAGATTTCACGTAAAATTAAGTTTCTTTCTTTTGACACATCGTAAAGAGTACTTGGAAAAAGAGTGTTTGGTAATAAACAATATCTTTAATTCATGGATTTTCCTCCATTAGATTATTTCACAATATTGTTTATATATATAATACTTATATAATATATAATATATATATATATTAACTAAACTGTGGTTTTCTTTAGGAGATGATAGAAGACTTCCAAGGAGGTATGAAGACTGTCAAGCACCAGGTAAGATAATCTCTTCATTATGTGTCTAGTATGGTAAAGAACTTTTTAACCTCATGTGGATTCCTTGAGTGGTGTAATAAAAAAATGAACATCTCATTATTAGAATAGCAGGTTGTTATGGGCCCTCAAGTGGCTTCCAACTTACCTATGAACTAATTACTGTACTTCCAAAAGGTCCTGTTATTGGGAACTATCCTTAGGCCATGGCTTCCTTTTGAGACAAATCATCTCATGTTAGATTTTCCTCTTTTTTAATTGATCTTAATTTTTCCTAGCATTATTATCTTTCCCAGCAAATCTTGGTTTGTCATAATACATCCAAATCACAGTAGCTCAGTTCAGTCATTTTCTCTTCCAGTGAGAGCTCAGGCCTGATTTGGTTGGACACCTATTTGTCTTTCTGTTAGCCCATGGTGTTCAGAAAGCAGTCTTCTAACACTGTATTTTGAAAAAAACAAAACAAAACTTTTTTTCCCTTTTGGATTTTCTTCATCGTCCAGTTTCCACGTCCATACATTGTACATATGAATACCACAGTGTGGATGATCTTAGCTTGATTTCCAGCAACACATCCATTACCCTTAGAGATCTCTCCTAGTTTCTTCATAGCTGCCCTTTCAGTTTTCATTCATCTCCTGATTTCTTTCCTGCAGTCCCCATTCTGATAGATGACTGGAACCAAGTTGTATAAAATAATTATCAGTTTTGATTTCTTCATTGTCAGCAGTAAAGTTATGTAATTCTTCTATAGTCATTATTTTTGTTTCATTAATATTGAGCTGTATCCCACTTTTAAATTTTCTTTTCACCTTTTTCAGTAGTTATTTTGAGTCATTGCTATTTTCTGCCAGTAGTGTGATCTAATCCATATATCTTAAAATTAATCAAGTTTCTTCTGCCAACTTTCTGTCCATCTTTGCCTGAATCTAATCTAGCTTTTTGTATAATACACTCTACATTCAAATGGAATAAACAGGGAAGTAAAACACACTCTTCTCTGATATCTTCGCCAGTTGGAAACCATTTTGTTTATAGCCTCGCTGTTAGAGCAGCACCGTTTCTTTTGAGTTTGTCATTTCCAAAGTAAAATTCTTTTTAATTATCTTTTTGAAAATGTCATGTTCCAGTCTTCTTTAGTTTCCTTACATAGTATTACAGTGTTTAAACATTCCAATTTTTGGGGTTGTTTTACAATTTTGAGCTTGCCTTGATTCATTCTTCTTACATTCCATGCTCCATTTATATGTGTCATGCAATGTCAGACTTTCCTTTTGCCTTGGTGAACATCAACAGCAACACATCCTTTTGGCTTTAATCCCATTGCTTATTTGTTCTTATCATTTGCTCTTTCCCAGTAGCTGTTTGAGTTCCATCTGACCCGGGAATCTCATTTTCCAGCAATATCTCTTGTTTTGGTTTGGTTTCAAGTTGTAAAATATTCAGAAGTGATTTATTATTGCCGTCTTCTGTGTAGCACTAATGAGTTGTCTTTGAGTGTCACTGCCATTATCTCTGAAACATCATCAGCCAGTGTCACCTTTTACTACTGTTGCTGCCAAGGATTTCTCCACCCCCATCACTACTATAACTATCAGTTATCTTCTGATTATATAACTTTTAAATCCTGAAGAGGATGGATGCATCTTATTCTGGTGTCTCAGCTTTTACTATTCTATCTTGGGTGATCCTACTAGGTGTCTAGATTCTTAGATTCCCGTTAGGAGTTTAGCCACCTGACAGTTTTGCTCTCAGCTTCCCTAGTGCACTCAAATTCCCTCATACTTTAAGGTTTGCATTCAGAGGTGGAAGAATTTCATGGGAAGGGGATTATTATTCTGTTTGAATCAATCTATCCAGAGGTGTACAGCCTTTGGTGTGAAACTGCTAAAAGAAACTACATCATAGATTTCTCTCTCTCTCTCTCTTGACTAGTGAGAAACCTGGAGAAAGTTTAGACTGGGTTAGAGCCTGTGGTTTGGGGACTGTATGTGTCAGGTCTTTACTCCTCTTCCCTCATGCTTATCTGAAAACCTGTGAATATTTCATCCTAGGAATCTTACTGAACAATACAGTGTGTATTTACACAGAATAAAGGCCAGAAACAGAAATTAGAGAGGGATTTTTGTTTTACTAATTTGAGCACCTGAGTGTCACAGCATGGGCTTCCCTCAACTCTGGGATTATATAAATTAGCTTTTGTTTGATGATTGGTTTTCCCAATTAAATCATGAGAATCCTTTGAAATCTGATTTCACAGAAAGACTGTCTCTGTCATCTATGCAAGAGGTACTTTCATTTCTAATTATAGGCAATCTCTAATACCTCTTTCTTTCTAAGTTTATTTCCAAATAAGTATGCGTAGGATTAAGACCTGCATGTGGAATGAATACATGAAAACAATACTGGCTGATATTCATTCATTCATTCATTCATTCAAAGTATTTCTCTTTTGTTTAATCTTCTCTTCAGCTGATAAAACTCACAGAACAGCTATATTAAACAAAAGTATGTAGCAATTTCTGTTGCTTCGAATAGCATTGCTGTTGTCCTGCTCTCAGTGCGAACTCCATAATAATAGATAATCTTTCTTTAAACAGCTTCAGTTTTCTAAGTAAACTCTTCCAAGAAGTCACTTGTAATATTATCATGTGTGCCTTTCATAATAGGAGCCAACTTGGATGCAAGACTGGAAAACAAAAATGGTAATGCAACACAATACCTGCAAATTTGTGATAGTATTAGCACAAACAGATTGCTTAAACAGAAAGCTAAGAAAAGAAGAAGAGGGGAAGCAAGGCAATGGCAAACAGGTAAAACAACTGTCTTCTCTAGTTCCTCACATGTTTGGCTTGTTGAGTGTTTTGTAATAAAAAAACTGCCACAAGCTTCTATATAGTCTCCTCTAATGTGTTAAGTGACATGTATATTTCTTGCACATCTGGGCACAAATGGAATGTGTACAATAAATCTCATCTAGTTTTTCTGTATGTTAAGAACTATGTTGGACCAGAAGTGGGCAGATGCCTTCACAACACATTCTTCTGTTTGTGCTCATGAAATAGACATTACAAAAGGCTATTAAATATCAGGACCATAGTGTACCAAATAAAGTGCCTAAACAGGGCATGTCATTTAATATTAAATTAATATTTGTATTTAATATTAATATTAATTTAATATTAATAACTCTCTGGCCTCATCATGGTGTGGAAATGATCCTGGGCACGTGAAGAGTAAGCCAGCACAGCACAAACTATGCAAATTCTACCAAGTTGGTAATGCTTTTGGTATGGCCGTTACATGAGTTGTATCTGAGGTCAAGTCTAGCAAAGTTCAGAAATTCTGATCTCCAGAAAAGTGACCACCAACAGGTGCATTGGGCACATTGACAATTAGAAAAAAAATTGTGTGAAAGGAAATCATGAATCTTCAGAGTTATGATCTAGTATGTTACAAATGGAAGAAAAAAGTATACACATTACTAATGATTTTTTTTAAGTTGCTTAAGCATATGAAGTATAGTCTGTAGAATAACAAGGTTTTTTGTTGATAATCATCATCATCATCATCTTAGAACTACAGAGCTAGAAAAGGACCCTGTGGATCATCAAGTCTAGCCCTTGTCAAGGATGGTCTACGAATGTCTAGAAAAATATAGTAAGAACTCATTAAGTGTTGTTTACTTATATCAGGGGTCCCCAACCTTTTTCACCCCGTGGACTGTCTGGGGAAGGTGGGACACCCTCGTGCGCATGCGCAAACGGTGGTGCAGCGCTCGCACGGGCACGCTGGAGCGCGCGCGCACGCGCAAATCAGCTGTGCGGGGGTGAGTGCGTGCGGGGGGTGGGGCAGGAGGTCTGTCTCCGCGGCCTGGTCCGGCTCAGGCCACGGACCGGCACCGGGCCGTGGACCAGGGGTTGGGGACCTCTGACTTATATGGTTAATGAAACACAGGAACTTTTATGCCAAATATTGACCATCATTTATCATTGCAACCATTGGTCAGCCATTAAAGAGCAAAACACAAGAAATCTACATAAATGTTATGTACAGGGAACACATCTGCATCCTTGTTACAGCTGTGCATTATTTCTAATATGATCAGTACAGCAGCTTGCCAGTTGCTTTCTACTTAAGCATGCCGTTGCACAGAATATCACCATGCTAGGTGTGGTTTCACTTAAGGAGTCAGAGAGGAAAGATACTTTTTTTTAAAATCTGCACGATTTTTTAAAAACAAGAAATCTGTAAACAGATTTTAAAACTCTTTATAAAATAAATAGTATAATAAAATGTTGATAGTCTCAACCATGTTTACTTCACAAGGGAGGAGGTGCTAAGAATAGGAGCTATGCAAATATAGTAACATTGATACTCATGTGTTGAAATGTGTCTGGGTGAAAGCACTTTAGTATTTACTAAAGTTCTTGGCCATTAAGATAATCTGCTGGGACAAAGGTTTTACTGTAATTCCTGGCTGTTGGATATTGTATTAACCAGGTTCTGTCCAACTGGAGGGTGCACACCAGATCTGTTGTTTGGTGGTTTATTTGGCTTTCTAGAGCCCGTGATAGAATAAAGGTGCAGGGAGGTAGTCACTTCTCGTGAATAGCTCTTTTCCAGCCTGAAGGCTGGTTATCTGCTTAAGATCAGAGGAACTAGTCCCACTGCATTAAAGGTTTATTTAAAATAGAAGCTAATTTTTTGGTACAAAGCACATACATGCTTCAAGTGCAGCCATCTCAGATTATGTTATAAGTAGGCAATTAGGAATACAGCATGGGACACCAAAAATGGTTTACGAGAATTTGGATTTTATGCTTCGAGATGGCATAAGTCTTCGTGTATATGCCAAGTATTAGAGATTAGAAAAACAAGCCCATCATTAAGGTTGGGAAAATGAAACTAATGATTATGCTGTTGTAGTGAAATTAAAATTATATAACAATTAAACAAGACAGATACAGTTTTTCCTGTACAAGTACAACTTTTCTGTTTGTTTTTTTAAGTTAAAAAACAGTTTGGTTGTAGGCATGTTTGTTTTCTCTAAACAAAGATACATTGTGGGTGAAGACTAATCAACATGGCAGATACTAACAACTGTCTTCTGAGTATATTTAGCCTGAAACCTTCTAAGATTGTAATGGTTTTTAACTTCAGTTTTGGCTAGATTTCCATAGCAGTTTCACAAAGAAACCAAAGGTGGATTTGAACTACTCTCCTTTCAGTCTTCAGTCTCTTTTTCCCAAAGTGTCAGCTCCTGTACTAGAGACCATTTCAGTGGGATTTACTCCCAGATAAGTGCACAGTTTTAGTGAGTCCTCTGAATTGGAGATTATTTTTGGCAAACCGCTACAGCAAATTTCAGCATGAATTGGCAAAACTATAAGAGCTAAAAATAGAACCAAAGCATAAAAGTGACTTGATTGGAAGAGTTCAGATAAAAGTAAGGATGATGGCTGTTACAGGCTGCAATGCTATACATACTTCCCTGGAAGCAAGTTTCTTGAGCTTACTTCTGAACACACATTTCAGACTTCACTCTACGTTTTCTAATACTTTTGCATGATATTTTACTAATGTCAGAATTACTAATTTCTATATGATTTACCTTATGATTTCTTCTATTTATTTGGAAACAGCTGTCATAATAGGTCCTGATGGTCAGCCCTTAACAGTCTACCCTTGTCATATATGTGGGAAAAAATTTAAGTCGAGGGGATTCTTGAAAAGGCATATGAAAAACCACCCAGATCACATGATTAAGAAGAAATATCAGTGCACGGACTGTGATTTTACAACTAACAAGAAAGTGAGCTTTCACAATCATTTGGAAAGCCACAAACTTATCAACAAAGTTGACAAAACCCATGAATTCACGGAGTACACCAGGCGATACAGAGAAGCAAGCCCATTGAGTTCAAATAAACTGATTTTAAGGGACAAGGAACCTAAACTGCAGAAGTGCAAATATTGTGACTATGAGACTGCAGAGCAAGGACTGCTTAATAGACACCTGCTTGTGGTCCATAGCAAGAACTTCCCTCATGTTTGTGTCGAATGTGGGAAAGGATTCCGCCATCCTTCTGAGCTGAAAAAGCATATGAGGACCCACACGGGGGAGAAGCCTTATCAGTGCCAGCACTGTGTCTTCCGTTGTGCTGATCAGTCCAATCTGAAGACACATATCAAAACTAAGCATGGTACGGACCTGCCTTTTAAATGTGAACATTGTCCTCAGGCGTTCACGGATGAAAAGGAACTCCAGCAGCACACAGAATTGTTTCAGGGGCATAAGACTCATCAGTGCCCACATTGCGATCACAAGAGCACCAACTCGAGTGACCTGAAACGGCACATAATATCGGTTCACACGAAAGACTTCCCTCACAAATGTGAGGTATGTGAAAAAGGCTTCCACCGTCCGTCAGAGCTCAAAAAGCACAGTGAAACCCATAAAGGTAAAAAGATACATCAGTGTAGGCACTGTGACTTTAAGACTTCAGATCCTTTTGTACTTAGTGGGCATATCCTCTCGGTTCATACCAAGGACCTCCCTTTTAAATGTAAACGATGCAAGAGAGGATTTAGGCAACAAACAGAACTGAAGAAACACATGAAGACCCACAGTGGCAGGAAAGTCTATCAATGCCAGTATTGTGAGTATAGCACTACAGACGCATCCGGCTTCAAGCGGCATGTCATATCAATACACACAAAAGACTATCCACACAGGTGCGAGTATTGCAAAAAGGGATTCCGTAGGCCATCCGAGAAAAATCAGCATATAATGAGGCACCACAAAGAGGCCCTAATGTAACATACGAGCTGTGGAAGAAAGCAATTTAGAAACTGTGATATGCTAATTGGGGAAGAAAACTCTCATGAACTGTTTCTCCTGGTTTCAAAGCTTGATATTAAATCATAACTTTACATTCTTTGTATTAAAAGTCTAGTATTAGGGTTGACAGGGGACATCATAGCCCTATGATTGTTGCTTATCAGAACCTAAAGAACACTATAAAGTGCAGAGAGAGGAATGAATGTCTGAGAAGCTGCAGAATGAGACCTTGAATGTCTTCTGTTTAAAGTATTATACATTATTAAGCTACAGAAAATACTAAGACAGTTATCTTAGCCCTTTATCAATAACGCCATTTTGTCTCCTTAATGAAAACCAGGGATGGGAGTTCTTTCGGGAAGGTTTGCTAAGGCAAATCTGCCATATGCAGTTTTTGAGCAGTGAATCTAGGTAGAAAACAAATCATTTGATCATTGCATTTTTAAAATTGTGCTTGGAAATAGTATTCAAGAATTGGTCAAATCTTGAGGGTTTTTAAAAAAGTAAACATCCATTTCATCATGAAATGGCTCCTTTATTAGGTTCAATGAGCAATTTCTAAACATTTTTCAGAGCTGCTAACCTATTTTATTGCAGGATACGGTGTTAAAAATACAGCATTATGTTTTTGAGCTCAAAAAGTGTTGTTTGGTGCTAGGATTAAAAACGTGTATGTATATAAGTTCCCTTTTCTCTGCAATTGAATGTTCAATATGGCACATATGACAAAAAGTATATTTTGATCGAGCTAATTATTATTTTAAGAAAGGAAAAAAGAAATACATGCAGCAGTTGGTGCTAAGAGTTGGCGCTTTTTTTTCTTGCTACTTTGCTATCTTCCCTTTTTAAAAAAATGAAGAGGATCAAGGTAGAAAGAATACAATTGTTCGAAATGCCTAGAAAATCTTTAGGAGCTGGATTCCTGACAAAGTAGAACCATTGTGGTCAAATTAAAAAAAACAACAACACAAAATTGCACCTTTAATCAATTCATACAAAACGTATACCATACTATAAGCATTCTCAGTCTGTAAGAAAGTTATATATGCAGTATTTAACCAGAACAATATGCTGCCACTAGAGTTTGGAGGTGGATCTTCAGTTTACAGTGTATACATTTGAAATATGCATCCCTTTAAACAATGCTTTGTGTTAGCATGCTGCAAATCAAAATGGCGCTTAATATAACAAGCTGGTCTAGGGCTATTTAATAATTAAAGAACTGTTCATAAATGTTATGCATATAATGTGTCCTTTTTTAAACTTTTTTTAAGTTGCTTCATGTTTGCACACAGCTGTTCACATGATAAATTGTAACTTTACTTCATGCTACTATATTGTGGCTTTGTGTTTCTGATAATGTTCATAATTTGTTTTTGCACCAGATGAGAATCAGTTCCTTGAGAATAAATTTTGTTTTTTTATATTTCTAAATTTCAGAAAGTTAACTTTGGGAAACCTTAGAAAACTACTTGTGTTTTATGTGGCTGTAAAAAATGATGTACACGCTGTAAAATAAGATTGTCACTGTTATGTGGGATTATTATTTCAAAATGTGTTACTCATTGTAATGAGCATACAATAAAATGCATCTCTTGCACTCCAGCTTTTTGGGAACGCTTGCATTCATTGGTTGTACCAGTCCATAGGTACGTATTGCTCATTCATCATTTTTTACATATGTTTGAACCCTTGATCATACTCTTGAGAATCTGCTGGAAACTGGAGTCACAGTGAACATGAGAAATAATTGTGTCTTTTAGGTTTCCAATTAGAATATGCAAAAATTGAGCTTTTTTACTAGGAAGACTTTGTCCCTTTAATGGTGGTCTACAATATATTTTTTTTCATGTTTAATATGTTTGTTACAATCCTACCTACTGTAGGCCTGCGGTATCCACAGAGGATCGGTTCCAATCCACCCACCCCCCGTGGATACTGGAAAACACAGAAATAGCAAAAGTTATACATAGCATGGTCTCTGGTTCCCTCTAGTGGCCATTTCTGGTAAATACACCATGGAAATATATATGAATACATATTTCTCGGAGGTTTTATTTAATATTTTCAGGCAGCTGATAAGTGAATCAGTGGATACTTATATGTTCTGTTGACCAAACCAACCTTAGTTACATATTGGATGTGAAGTAGCTGAAGAGAGCTAGCTGCTGACATTGATTGTAAACAGAAAACTCGAGGAGTTGTGTTGGCCCACCAGAAATATCTGTATACATACTCGTATTAACTTTCCTTTTGTATCTTCCATTTTCCTAGGTTTGTCATAAAATTGTGTATACACTGAAGAAGGGAGTTCTTGTTTTATCAAAGACCCAACACATGAAAGAGGTTCTTTTCATGTATTTCATGTTCTTTCACGGATTGTTGAAAGAGAACCTCTAAAGCACAGCTGATCGGTGTTTACAGAAGAGGGCCACACAATTTTTTTTGTTTCCTTCATGTTCCTTCTTTCATGTAACCTGTCTTATCCCCTTTGTCAAATCATCTGAGTAGTTTTTCAGTTATGTTGGTTACTGACAGCAGCTTCAGAATCAGGACATCTGGAGCAGGTGGGAATTTTGAATCTATTTAAAGGTATTGGATGCATTGGAATCCGGTGAGGAGTGCTCTTTGCTTCAGTCGTTCCATGTGGGGTGATAAATGTGTGGTGAATTTGTGATGCCCTCCATCTTGGATTGTGCTGCCTGCTTGCCTGCCTCTATGTTTCTATCCCGGACCCTCTTCCTTTTTTGTCCCTCTCCCCAAAGTTCTGTGGAGATTTCCTTGGATTATTTTTTTGCTGATGCCAGGCAACCAGTGTGCCTCCTTGTGAATTTTTGGACCCTGTCCCCATTTCTTTGGGGATTTCCCCCTTGTTTCTGTTTGTTTTTGACTCTTTCTTGATTTACTTTCGCTGTCTCGGCCTGGCTTGCCTGCTGGACTTTAAAAAGAGAAAGAAGGCATCAGGTGGTAGGGGGGACAGACATCTCCCCATATTCTGAATGTTTTGGTTTGGGGGATTTTGACTTTTTTAAAAAAAAATTGCTTGCTTTTCTTGGTTTTTGAGAGAGGGGTCTGTGTGCTTTTCTTTAACTTCCCAATTTTTGTCCCTATGTCAGGGTGATGCTTTTCTTTTTTTGGTTGATTTTTAAAAAGTGTTATTTGGTTAATTTGCTAAATATTCTGTTAAAGGTGCATATTTTGATGAGGATTGGGGGACTGTTTTTGTGTGTGGAAGGGGGCGGGAAGGAGGTTAACTTCATGACTGTGCCACTGGCAGTGGCGGTGGTTGGTTCTATTGTTGCCTGCTTTTGAAGTAGATTGATTCTCTGTTGCCTTGCTTCTGCTTTTTTAGAGTATTTATGGCTTTTGAAATGCAAGCAAACATGAACAGGGAAATACGAAATGAGAAAGAGCCTTTCCCTTTTGTGCATGAAAAATATGAAAACAAAAGAGGCACCTCCCACTGGAAGTATCCAGAATGAAAATATGATTTTTTTTGTTGTATACATCCTTACCAGTGAACACGTCTTAACTAGAATAATCACCAGTTCATTCATATTTTCTATTTATGGGTGAGACGACTTACTCATAGTAGTTTAACTGTACACGTCTCATTTAACTGTTAATTCAAAGTATTTTTCAAAACAGGATCTCGGGAACCATGAAACTCATTCCATGTTGCTTTTTTTGCTAATGTTTCAAACAACAATGTCCTCTCTAACCCAGGGGTCCCCAACCCCCGGTCCGCGGCCCCGTGCTGGTCCATGGGCTTCCTGGAACTGGGCTGCGGAGACAGCTCTCCGCCCCCCGCACGCACGGTGGGCGTTGCGCTCGCGGAGGGGCGTGTCACGCTCGCAGATGGGTGTTGCGTGCTCGCACGCGCAAGCACAACACGCCCCTCCGCGAGCGCGACACGCCCACCTCACTTACAGAGCCCGCACCCCCCAACCGGTCCTCGGTCCCAAAAACGTTGGGGACCGCTGCTCTAACCACTCTCTCAAATGCTACTTAGCAAGCTGAGGAAACTTGCAAAATCATACTGGAAATATGTGACACGAAATTGGCCTTCTCCAAGCTTTGGATACGCCTAAAATAGTTATTTGGAGTCTTCACCATGTGTGTTTTAATTTAAATTAACTATTCTTCATTGAAGAATAAAACCAAAACCTATCTCTTTTGACATAAGTGGTTGATGAGATGCTAAAACTGGACAGGGTTCCTGCAGCTACACATGCAAAAATCCCCGTTCTGCACATGTTGTTCACTGAGACTCTTCCAAGAGACAGGAAAAAAGCAGCGTAGTCAACTATTCCCATGAGACTTTCTGATAGATATCAGTTATGTTAGGTAGTTCCCAAAAGGTGCAGAAGTCTTCTGAATGTTTTCCTTATGTGGCAACTGTACTGGTTATGTTTCATGTGTGTTTGAAATGCTTGTTTTTTAAAGGTCAAATTTATACCCCGGTAGTGTAAAACATTTCGGAAGCCAGCTAAGAAATTTTGCTTACAAATACCTTTATTTTATTTAACAGTCATGTCTGCCCCGATACACTCTCAAAGGTTTATTGATAAAAGTACAGGCTGTAAATTGACTCCAAAAGGACCATCACTCATTAAGAGAGAAGAAAGAAAAGGGAAAAGAGGGGCCCATATTTACAAAGTAGGTTCTTAAGAAAACCCAGTGAAGCAATAGTTTGTAGTTGCGTAACCAACAGCTTCCATAGACCATTTTTATCCACAAAATTCCCAAGTATCTCTTCTCAATGTAATGAAATGTTTAGGAATGAGGTCAACAGCAGCCACACATGTGTGATTTCCTTTCTTTTTGTCAGGCTTGCAATTGGCTTTGCCTTTTATGTACCCCTTGGCTTTGGTTTCCAGTAGTACAGTAGGACCCTCATGTCCACAAGGGATTGGTTCCAAGCTGCCCTATGGATACTGAAAAATGCAATTATAGTGAATGCTATTTTAATAGTAAATGCTATACATAAAATGGTCTGTGGCTCCCTCTAGTAGCCAGTTCTGCCATCTTTACAAATATATATATTTCTAGGATTTTTCTTTTAATATTTGTAATATTTTCAGACTGTGGGTAAGTGAATCAGCAGTTCCTGATCCCGTGGATAAGGGAACACCAAAGAGGAACAGTGGCATGATACTAAAAATAAGAAGTCCTTAATTAATTAATTGATATACAAGAAACTGAATTAGCCCCCAAGCTATTTCTTCTACCTTAAGCATTCCCAAATAAAACACCACTCACCATGGTGAAAATTTTAATGGCCATGTAAATATTACATTGGCTTGAAATCTAAATGTCAACATTCATTTTTTTCCAGTTCACCAAAGCTCAAGAGTAAAAATGACACTCACAAATAGGTACAATTCAGTCCAATTTTACTCATAAGTAAATCTCACAGGGTGAGAATTACTCCTCCATAGGTTTTCACAGGACTACAACCTTAATCTGTTGAGCTAGAGTTTTAGGATTAGGATGAAAATGATTATGATTACTACCATCAAATTCAGGCAAAACCAAAATAATAAAAAAATAAAGAAGATAAAAAAGTTGTAGCACCTTAAAGTCTAACAGCTATATTTTAAATTTGAGCTTTTGTGGACAGGTCCACTTCCTCAGACATAAGGGTGAGACTACATGGCATTTATTTATACATGGCCCCCAAATGGAGACTGTATTTGGCCACAAGTTGTTGACCTGGCAGCCTCCTGTTAATATTCATAAATAAAAATATTTTTTTTATTTTCCTTTTGTTTCTGTCTTGACATGCTAACACAGCTGCTTCTAAAATGACCATCAAATTGTTTTTCTTAACAAAACTGTTCTACTGGGCAAAATGTGTGTGTTTGTGTGTGTGTTTAGTACACAGAACAGAGTAAGAAAATAGAGCCTAAGTGTGATGCAAGAAATGGCAATGTCAAGATAATACCAGTATACCTTAAAACAGCCACTGCTGGTAAAACCAAGAGTTCTATCATAAGCATCTCTGAAAAATTGCAGGCATCATCCACCCCCCATAAACAGTGCATACCCTCGCTATTATTATTTCTTACTCAGAAACCCCACCACCATCCCTATTCGGTTCATTGAACATAGCTTGCAAGATGGATCTAGAGAGTAACTCTCTGAAATCCACATGCTGTGCTTACGCCCTCTGACCTCCTGGAAAGAATAAACAGCTGGAATATTTATTGTCAATCTAGCATCACAATATGAGGATACTTTTGAGAGGTGCACCAATGCAAAAACCTTAGCTTCAAACCATTAGGTCAGTTTTAGGAAACCATCAAAGCCCTTTCATCTAACTTAATCGGCATGTTTGGGTTTTTGTGATTCCAGCAAGTATAGTCTAGAGAAAACTACATCCCCGAAGTTATCTAAACGCACAGTTGACATATGACAGCCATCCTTGATTCTCCACTATTATCCTACAGCTATGGACTTCCCAAACAAGATACTGGCCAAGTATCCTCTTCAATATGTGGTCAGTCCATGGTCAAGGGAAGGTAATTTTATCCGCAGGAAATCTGCAGCCATAGAATAAGTGATAAGGAGAGAATATAAAGAATTTAAAGACAGCATAGTCTTGAAGACACATTTACATATCATATCTGATAACACTCATTAGCCTTATCTACTTTTCTCTGAATGGCATCTCTTCACACTCTCCATTCAAGCTATCTAACCATCATCTCTACAATGGAAAATAGTAATACAGTAGGACCCCCATATCTGCTGGATTGGTATCCACAGTTACATTTATCTGTGGTCTGAAAATATTAAAAATATAACATGAAAAAACCCAGAAATATGTGTTTACACAATGTAATTACCAGAGCTGGCCCCATGAGGGAACCACAGTATGGTAAACAGTTATCTTGCCACTATTTTGCCTCGTCTCCCACCCTCTTGAGGCTACTCCCTCTATGAACCTAGCGTTGTCTTCAACCACCCTCGGTTACCGTCATTACAGGTACAGGAAGAGCCCTGTGTCCAACAGACTCTATAATATATAGGGTTCACTATTATCTGCAGTTTTTGGTATCTGCTTGGAACCAATCCCCCATGGATACAGCGGTCCTACTGTAATATATTCACCCCCCAAAAGATTACACTTTATATCATGAAAGGTATACAAAGCAAGTTTACTATATACAACCCAATCCTGGCTGTTCAATCGTACCCCTTTGACCTTTCATAGCAATGTGTCAAGGGGAAAAAAAGAACAGAACAAAAACAGGACATTATACACTGTATCGGGCATCCAAACTGGTTTGTACATATTAACTCATTTTTAAAGCAGTGATAATGTAGAGCACGCATCTCCAACATGAGTGCGTGTCTATTTTTCAAAAGATAGGGATCGCTAAAGTATTGGTGGGAATGTCTTGGAAGAAAGTGCTTGTCCAATAAAGATGATTTGCAGCAGTGGTTGTGAAATAAAGAGGGTTCAACCAAAACATCACACTGTTTGAAGAAGTTAACAAGGTAAATCCCTCATTCTAATTGGGCTGGTAGTTGACCACAATTTCAGCACTGGTGAGAGAGAACAGCATCTGCTGGTATAGGAAGGTAGCATAGGAGACACAAGACAGGCCACATGTTATGCACAAAAATAGGCCTGATCCTGCATGAACTTGGTGCATGTAGTCCATGCCTCAACCAACTGACAAGCTGTCTCAGTTAAGGGTGAAGATAATGAATTTCAACATCCCCAGTTTAAGCCAAAAAGGGTTAAGACCCATATTTCCCCTTTGCCTTCCCTAAATTCATTACGTCCTGTAATGTGCTTGTAAACATTCTTCCCCCAAACCAGGCTTGTACAGACCTCAAGTGTTAACAGAAAGCGGGTAGGGCAGGAGCAGGAAGACGAAACAGAAAAATAATGTAACAACATTCATTTGTATGAGTTCCTCTGATCGGCCGTAGCTTGTCCGGAGATCCGTTCATTCCTAAAAGAAGCAAGCAGTTCTTTAATCAGAAGTAAAGGATTCCTGTTGTGAAACAAATAAGACATGTTATGCACCCAGATGTGCATCAGAAGAGACTTCAAAAGCTTAGGACATAATTCAGCATGGAAGCTTCAGATTCAGACTCTTGAGAGCAAGGCTTATTTGAACTCTTCTGTGTTCAAATCAGTTTCACATTATTGGTCAATATTATGTATGCAAAAGCAACTTAAAGTTTCTCTATGATTTAAGGACATAAGCTGTGCTGGAACCAGGTTTTCAAACACCCATAGGTATAAAATCACCAGTGCCTTCTTCCATCCATGTTTGGGAGAAGTGGGTCACACAAACCGGCCCTTCTTCCAAGCTGCATTTGAGCTGGACATTTGCCAGGGACCCTTTCCAAACAAGCCATAGCAAATGTCCAGCTCTGCCACCCTTGAGCTGACATGGCCTTAGGACTTCCCACATAAATACTGCTGCCTGTTTTTCTGGCAGTGGAGGAAGGTGTGCCAATGAAATCCCTCTGCTATGCGATCAACCGCTTTCGAAAGCCCCTCAGTTTCAAAAGCAGCTGGCCACGTAGCTGGCAGTCCCTGTCCAAGGAATGAAAATCCAAGGGCTCCTTGAGTCTATAGGACTTGTTCAGTATATCTTTCCACGTACAGCCCCTTTTCAAGCTTCGTGTTGCATGTTCTTTGAACTGATACACCCTTTGGAATGATGATTCTGTCTACAAAAGATTAAATGCGGTCAGCAAAACCCCAAACTCCTAAACTGGGTTGGTTCTAACAACAGCAGATATTTTAAAGTGGTAAAAACCTATAGCATAGATAAGCCCCTTACTCTGCCATTTGATTTTCTTCTCTCTCTGACATCCCAGGGCGAGAAATGAATGGGTGCATTGGTTCCACCAGCTTCCCAAGCTTGCTTGGTGGGGACACGAGAGAGGGCCTTCTCGGTGGCTGCTCCCAGGTTTCGGAATGCATGGCCCCGAGAAGTCAGCTTGCCCCCTCCTTCCTCTTCAGGCAGTCTCTTAAGTTGTCTCAGGAATGCTGCTTTTTAACTTACACATTTTAAAATGTTTTAAAATTGTTTTTAAACTTCCGTTTTTAATTTTAATATAGAATCATAGAAAAGTGAAGTTGGAAGGGACCTACAAGGCCATCAAGTCCAACCCCCTTCTCGATGCAGGAATACAAATCAAAGCATATCTGCTAGGTGGGTGTCTAAGTTTCTCTTGAATGCCTCCAGTGTTGGAGCCCTGTCCACCTCCCGAGGTTCCATTGTCGTACTGCTCTAACAGTTAGGAAGTTTTTCCTGATATTCAACCGAAATATAGGTTTAATTGCAGTTTAATATGATATTTATATGGTATTTTAAAACTGTTTACTTTATAGTTTTGTCTATTGTGAGCTGCCTTGGGTCCTCTATGGGGAGAAAGGTGGCATATATTAACTAACTAACTAACTAACTATCCAGAAAATTTAAGCTGTGTTCTGCAAGGGGTGGTTAAAAGATTTGTTCAGTTTGTACTTCAGTGGCAGCTTACCAACCTCACATTTCCAAAACTCAAACACAGTTTGTCTAAAATCTGCACTTCCCAAGTTTGCAGTGCAGTTCAGAAAGAATGTGGAAGATGCACATTCTGTGGGCAGGGGGGGGAGTACATAAATAAGTATATAGGGGAAATGCACAGAGCATGTACTGTGCTGGAAAAATCACTTGGAAAATGTTAATGTTTCAAAAGTTGAAAGCAAAAGGCATTTATTTAAAAATGGGTTTTAAAAATAGATTTAAAAAAAACTTTCTATGAAAAAAAAAGGATTTCGTTTTTTGGAGATGTGAAAAAGTAAATTTACAATACAACGAAAAATCAGAACACACCCAATCCTGGAAAACGAGGAACTGACTGTAGAATTTTCACCTGAAGCATATTCATTCATACTAGCTAAAATATGTGTTTTGTGGATTCTTTCTCAACTGCAGTGCAAACTTTGGAAATGCAGATTTTAGGCGTGGCACCCACACAAATTAAAATTATAATTCAATCTGTGCTATTCAGCAACCCAAGAGCAGTGTCTCTTATAAACCTGTGGGAAATATTCCACAAGCCCCCTATGAATAGATTTCCCTTCCCCATAAGCAGCTCCATGGGGCTGTTGGTTCAGCAGCTCGTAGCACCTGAACCAACAGCCAGTGTACCGTCCATCCTTCTCAAGAGACTCCACAAAACAACATTCCCCTATAAGTGACTTACCTGTTTCCACATTTCCCCCGTTTTTTCAATCACAATGGTCTGCGACTCCTTTACAGGCGATGTCACTTTGTAGTCATCAGACAAAAGGCCGAGGATGGGGTACTGATTCCTGTACCTGTTATTAGGAAAGCATCGGTCAGCACGGCCATTGAAATCCCGTATGCAAGGCTCCGAGTATTCTAAGAATTTCATACTTCAATGGGGTGGAAAAAGAGAAGAGGAATGTTCTTCCTGGCTCTTTATCCATTGCAGATAAAAGACAGCTAAACCAGTGGTTCCCAAACTGTGTGCCACAATGCCCTGGGATGCCAACGAACCCAGCCAAGGGCAATGCGGAATCCTCTCCTCCTTCACCGTCGCCTCCCTCTCCCTTTTCTTGGCCAGTGGGTCTCCTTGCATGCCAGCTGGGATCGTGCCTGATGCCCTGCCTGTGCCCAGGCGCAGACCCCGGGGGCAAACCGTGCTGTCCTCGGATGCCGGCTTACACAGGAGAAGAAGAAGAGGGAGAGGCGGCGAGGGCACCCTTTCTTGCTCCAGGAAGGCTCTGGGACAGAGTCAAGGGAGCCATGACTCAAAAAAGTTGGGGAGCCACGGAGCTAAATGGTGGTAAAATTCTAGGGACCTTACAAGGAAAAGCATTTAGATGATCCGGGCATTTCATGGATAAATCTAGCTATTATATATAGATATGATTTTACGCACAGCAGAAAGGCAGGAAAGGGAATCAACCTGCAGTGCGTCGTCTTTGTTTTACGAGTAGTTTGTTCTTAATCAGCTGAAAGGGAGCCAGTCAAAGCAATGGTAAAACTGCAAGGGGGGGTGGCCCTCCTCACCCGAAGCCCTGCTGGACTCATGCTGGGAAGGGCAGGAAAAAGCAGTGTTTGTCCTCCTTCTCTGGACTCTTTTCTTTGAGATATGAACCATTTCCCACCTGTTGCAACCAATGGGACAGAAATCCTGTGTGTCAGATGCTCCAGGGCCCTTTGGCTTCTCTCTATACCAGGACTGCGGGAGTGATTGGAGGGTGAGAAAGGATCCTGTCTGATCACACCGGAAAGGGTTGCTTTGCCAGGAGCAATCGCTTTTAAAGTGACCCTCCTGTCCACTGGAGAATCACTCTGGCCTGGCGCCAAAGAAGAGGAGCCCACTTGAGCAGACATCAGGGTCAGGCTGGAGTCTTACTGCTTGTATGTTGTGTGATCGCCAGGAAATAGCTCACACCGGTCTGTGCCACAAGGGGTCCAAAATAGGAACTACATACATGCACAGTAGGAGGAGCGGTGAGGGGCATGGGGTGGACGTGGAGGCTAAGGTGCGCAAAGGAGCAGGAACGAACTGGAGAAGCAGCACCAGCACAGCCGGCTCAGCAAAGAAGACAAGAGAGAGGATTCCGCGGCGCCCCTGGCTGTGTTTGGCGGCACCCCGGGGCGCCCACTTGGGGAACCCCTGCTGTAGCTCCTGAAGCTGCCTCTAGAATCCTGAACATCACAGCTCACACCTATTGGCGAATTATGCCACTCCTGGTCTTTGTTTATAGCAGCCTAAGGGTCCTGCTTTTCTATTTCCATTTTATTTTGTGCAAGGCAGTTGCTAATTTTGACTTCATTAGAGAGGTTCCCTAATCATACACACCGGGAGGGTGTATTCTGCCTCTAGAAATGCTACCCCCATTTCCTCCTTTGACAAGTTTTAACTGTAAGCTACTTGGAGGGCAAGGACCTTTTGAGCTCTGTAGTGTGGCATGCACACAACTGCATCTAAAAAATAAAAATGGGACATTGCAATTACAGTATGACTGCGGTATCTACGGGGGAGCGACCCCAGCGCGGATGCTGGAAAACGTGGATATAGAAATCCTATATAACATAGTCTCTGGTTCCCTCTAGTGGCCAGTTCTGGTAATACACCTTGGAAAGACATATTAGGTTTTTTTATTTAGTATTTTCAGGCAGTGGTAAGTATAACCGCAGGCACTGATCCTGTCGATATGGCCATTCTACGGTACATTACCTTTTGGTTATGATGGTCTTTGTTACTCCTTGAGACGGACTGATGGCCAGCTTTTCTTGCTTCAACCTGAAGAGTTCCTGAAGGAGATTTACAGAAAAAGGGAGACAAAGAAAAACTGTAAAAAGGAAAATGTTTTTTTTTAAATTCCTCAAGAAGTTATACTATAATAAAAAAAATCACAAGATCATCCCAATTCTGCAAAAGACAGAGCTGCTGAAACGAAGGGCCTTTTTGCATCAGGGTTCTGACCAAGAAGCAAAAAGTGGTGCTTCTGTCCCGTTTATTTTACTGAAAGGTAAGTTATCAGTGACATATTTAGGGACCCCAAACATATCCTAAGAAACAGGTCTTACTTCAAAGTAAATATGCGTAGGCTGCATGCCGCCTTGCTTTCAAAGGCACTTTAACACCTGCTGAAAAAACTGGGATTTGAGTGCCTCATCTGGATCGAGGCTGTGGTTATTTTGTGTAGGGGAAAAGGAGAGTTAAATGAATTAACCCATGCTGCTAAAGATGCTGCCCATAAAAGTTCAGCTCAATAATGTAGCAAGAAAACGATACACCATTTTAGTATCCCAGAGAGAGAAACTACCAATGCATGTTGAAAATGTTACCCCGATATTTTTTTTAAATGACAGTGAATTTTAGTTAATTAGATCAGCATGAGCACACATTGAGTTCAATTCCCCCCACGTCTCCTTGACAGGGGTTGGACTCAATGATCCATAGGATCCCTTCCAGCTCCACAGTTCTAAGATGATGATGATGTGGAATAAGCCTTACTGAATTCTGACAGGACATGCAAGAAGATCGCCCTATAAAAGGGGCTGAGCCAACCCAAACTCTTGGACTGCCTCGTGACAGCCTTCATTCATCTCCCCACCTTAAGAAGTCAAGGCAGGGGCTTGGTGTAGCTCATGGAGGGAGAAGCAGAGGGCATTGGTGGGGGGCAGTGGGGCACAACGATCATCAGGCATCACCACGTCCTCTCTAAGCAGCTCTACTTACATCTTCTTGCTGCTTAATGTAAGATTCTTTCTCTTCCAGCCTTAAAGTCAACTCTTGCAGTTTCATCTGGAGGTCAATGTCCGTCCCTTGCTTCCTCGAAAAATCCTTCTGGAACTCGCATAACTGGGACTGAAAAACAGGAAGCAACAACCTCAAGCTCAACACATACTAGTGGCTATTAACTTGTGTTTTTCACACACATACATATTCACAAGATCTGGGAAGACTCAATCACAGATCTCCCGAAGCCCTATTATTCCCTTTGGTCCTAATTAGAGATGGGCACGAACCGCCGGTTCGGCGGTTTGTGCTGGTTCGTTCATCCTTCGGACAGGCAGGTGTTCGGCCAAAAACCGGTTCATCCAAAGGACAACTGGCACGAACCGCCAAACGAAGTTCTTTACGGACTCCCCCACCCCACCTCATTCTACGACATCTGGGCAAATGTTGAACAATTAACAACATACCCTCAAGCTGCGTATTTCTCGGTCTTTATCCTCTCGGAGTTGATTGATCATCTCCACGTAGCGGCTGGAGAGTTCATCAGTGGTGGTCTGGCCCAGAGGATTAGAGGAAGCCTGTGCCGGAAGAAATATTTGGTATTTTGGTTTTAATCTTAGGAACTGAAAACCGTACTAATGGCCACACAAACCACCACGATTTTCAACAAAATGGAAATCACATATTTTTAGAACCAACATTGGAAATGCCTTATATTGATTCATCTAGTCCACTATGCCTCTTAATACCAGTTCCTGGGAAACACCATGGGAAAGTCCTCTTGAACTCATTTTCTGGCCATGGACTTCCCTTTCAGCCACCTTGCTGGCTATTATATAAACAGAACACAGGCCTAGACCAATCTTCCAAATGAGGACCCCAGGAAGGCTTCAAAAATCTTTTAGTAGTTGGACCCTACTGGCTCCCCAGGAAATGAAAGCCAGGCCTGAGCCCAAATGACCCCTCAGTCATGCACTGTCAAGTCAGTTCTGACTTATGGCAACCCTTTTTGGGGATTTCCAGGTAGAGAACACTCAGAAGTGCTTTACCCTTCCCTTCCTCTAGGGGCAACCTTGGGACTGTGAAGCCTGCCCAAGGCTACACAGGCTGGCTCTTCTCCCAGGAGGCACAAGTGGGGAATTTAACTCCCAACCTCTGGCTCCGCAGTCAGATACTTAACTCACTGAACTATCCAGCCAGCTGATGGCCCGTTAAGAACCTACAAAAATCCCCCAGAACTCCTACTGGCTCCTCCCTGCTGCTGGCAGCCATGTTTAATTCTGAAGGGCCTGTGGAGTGGAAGGCTCGTGGCCACACGTGAGGCCAGCATGAGACAGGGAGGAAGCCGCTCCCCTCCACCCCCACCTTTTCCCAAGAAGCCACCTGGCAAACTCTGACCCAGCAACTAATATACATTTACCTGGAGTTTCAGGTTCTGGATTTCTTGCTCCAAGGCCCGTTTGCTGTATTCTAGGTCCTTCAGACGAAACTCACGCTCTCCATCATTGTGTCGGAGAGAAAGAAGTTGCTCCTCCAAAGAGCGGCATTTCAGGGTATACTCCCGGAGGGCTTGCTGCAAACACAGAGAAGAAACAGGCAAGCTTAAGCAACCTACTTCCGTATGGATGGATGGATGATAGGGATCTGTATCCACTGATTCACTTATCCACAGTCTGAAAATATTAAAAGAAAAATCCTAGAAATACAGTGGTGCCTTGACTTATGAACGCCCCAACGTACGAACATTTTGACTTACGAACAGCTCCATTCGCAAAATTTTGCTTTGACTTGCGAACGGAGCTTTGACTTATGAACAAAAAAACCAATGCGGGGAAAGCGGGAAATGGACTTTGGACTGCCTGGTACTGTAATTTTAAAATGTAAAAATTGGTTTAAAAGGTGCTTGGTTTGGTTTGAAGCTGCTTGGTTTTAAAGGTGTTCTGTTTAAAAGGTGTTCGTTCCCTCCCTCCCTCCTTTCCTGCCCTTTTTTTAAACCTAAGTCATATTAGGTTAAAAAAAAAAATTCTCCCCCTAGTGGTAGAGGATGGATTAACCGGTTTTGCATTAGTTCCTATGGGAACTAATGCTTTGACTTACAAACGGTGCCTCGACATAAGAACAAACAACAGTCGGAATGGATTAATCGGTTTTCAATGCATTCCTATGGGAAATGCTGATTTAACTTACGAACGTTTTGACTTACGAACATCTTCTGGGACGGATTAAGTTCGTAAATCAAGGCACCACTGTATATATTTCTAAAGATGAAGTTACCAGAACTAGCCACTAGAGGGAGCCATGCTACATATAATGTTTGCTTTAATCCACATTTTTCAGAATCCCCGGGGTGGGGTTTGGAACTGATTCCCCACAAATACGGGGGTCCTATTGTATGTATAACATTTATAGCCTGCCCCATTATCACAAGATCTCAGGGCAGGGTTACAGAGGTGTATAAAACTATTTAAAAACATAAAATCTTTAAAACAATTTAAAATTAACAAAATACATACAATCAAAACAGTAAAGCATTTAACCGTTGTATTAACGCCCGCACAGGCTAAGATCCTCAACCAAAGACACTAATAAAGAGTTTTAATTTGATGCCAAACTGATGCCAACGTTGGTGTTGGCTGGGTCTCCAGGGGGAGAGCATTCCAGTCAGGGTGAAAGTCATCCACTTCTCCTTTGGGGGAAGACTCAGACATGCAATTTTCACTCGTTTTTATCTGAAACAATACAGTTCCAGGAAAATTTGACTCTGCTTTTGTGAAATCTGCAAACGCACCCTAGAAAACAGCAAGAACTGTCACCTTTTATGGGAAACGTTGACATCTTTGCCCATAAATATGGGAACAGCAGCGGCATCTTTCGATCCCATATAATTATAATCCCACATAGTAACTTAAATCAAACATGTGACATTCTGACCATGTAGCCAACATACAAACTAACTTTTTAAGTCTGTGCGCACAGAAACTACTTTTAATGAAGACTACTTAATTGGGGGTCACCGTTTCGCTCAGAAAGCTTTACCTGCTGTTGGCGATTATTCTCTCGCACTGATGCCAAAAGCGTTTCATATTCTTTTACTTGAGATTGTTTGAAAGCTAGATCTTTCTCAAGCAACATCTTGTCTGTTTCCAGTTTCTGTAAAATCAAAACACCTGTTATTTCAAAACAGTCTAGTGTAGAACGTTATCTGCTTGGCTGAGAGCTTTTGATGACTCTTGTGTTTTAAGGTGTGGTTACACTATGAAAATAAATCAGGAGATGGATCAGGATTGTTGAAGTCAGTTTAAAATCACGTGATAGTCACGCAGTTTGGGGGCCAGGATGTGTGTCGTCTTGGGGAAACTTTTAATCCATTTTCAAGCTGTGTTGTATATCCGTTGAGAGAGCTACGTGGGCTTTTAAGACCACTGGGTTTGAGGCTCTCTGCTGCACTTGCTCTCCCTTGCGCTGGCTGCCTCTCACACCCATTAGCTGCTGCTTGCAATCTGGCATAGCGCTAGTTCAGTATGAGAGACAGAAAAAAATGAGAACACAGACTACAAGGTTTCTCTGCAGTCCAATACAGAGGGAGAGGGGGGCTTCAAGAGCCCCCTAGAGATTGAACTGATTTGGTTCATAAGCACTGCTCAACCTCAGCTTCTGGAGGCTACAGGGGCAACCATGTTTAAATGAGGGGTCTTCAGTTGGCCCTCTAAGATCCCATCCCCTAGAAAAAGAAAACCAGAACTGCCTGTGTACTTTTTTAAAAAGGGAGGGGAAAATTTTCAGGTCCCACACAGCCTACGGAGCAGCTGAGGCACCTGCATCTGTCCACCTGTACCCTAGACAAATACATTTGGGCACATCTTCAGCAACATGGCTATACCCACCCCTAAATCATCTTGAAGATGAACCAGCTCCTCTCTAAGACTGCTGAACGTAGCAAGCACCAGCTTCAGGGACTTATTGGCCGTAACTCTCATCTAAGGAAAAAAGAAAATGTGGAAATAGAATTATTTCCAGGATAGTTTCACAGAAGGAAGGCACTGAATCAACAACAACAACAGACAGGGGAAAAAACACCTCTCAAGGTATATTGCTCTTTATGCTGGTAACACAGACAAATGCACACACGAATGAGAGGTTTCTTTCCAGCATTCAATTTCTAATTGGAACGCCTTCTTCCGTTTTGACATGCATTTGTTTGATACGTACATTACAAGCTGAACTAAAGACCGTAAAAGAAGGGTAGGAAAACGGCATTTTCAACAGACGTACCTCCAGCAGGTAACAGATTTGTTGCTTTGTTGATTCCGAAAGTCCTTTAGGAATCAAACTCTCAATATCTTCTGTCTATTATATTTAAAGGAAACAGGAAAAAGAACAAATTATCAGACCTTGGCATGACATTTAGGAGTTGTCTTGTCAGTTCATACTATTTTGGCTAGGGTATCCTGGTATCTGCAGCCCATATCCTTTTGGCAAACTATAAGCAAAATGTGGCCACCACCAAACCTCTTGTGTGTTCCAAAGAGTACATGACAGTAAATAATCATCATCTTAGAACTGCACAGCTGGAAGGGACCCTATGGATCATCAAATTCAGCCCGTCAAGGAGGCCCAGTGGGGAATCGAACTCCTAACCTTTGGCTCTGCAGTCAGACATCTAAACCACTGAGCTATCCAGCAGTGGGGATAGAGATAGGGCTATGCATGCCGGCCACACTCAACATCTCCATCTGTGTCTGCTGTTTCGTTCTCAGACCCTGCTGCTTCTATTTGCAATCAACTGCACATAAATAGAGTAACACACAATGAGATAGTCTGTTTCATCAGCCAGACAATGGCAGCACTGCAGAAACCTCACTCCCCACCTTTCTTCTGCCTTCCTTCCTTCCAGAAAGGAAGGAGACACTTTTGGGCCATTTCTGCAGCTGCTATTTAGCACTGAATGATGCTCTGGCACTCACACCAAAGAGAGCTGCTGCTGCTGCTGAATCTGGGTTGCAACCAGTGGTGTAGTGGAACCAGGGCTTGAAGGATCAAAGTGCTAGGATTTTTGAGTAGCAAGGACTATGATATCATCTGTCACCACTCAAACTTCCCTCCAAACTTAGTTGCAATCATCCCAATAGTTGTGAGAGAAATGGATTTTCCTAGGAATGGTATATTGTTACAAACCACCCCTACCGTAATGCAAAGGATTTGAGGGTGGTTTGGTCTTGAATGAGCAGTTAAAAGACATTAGCTTTACAAATGACCTGCTCATCATTTATTGATACTGACTGGTCCAGTTTCTTGCACGTTTGGACTCTCTCTTTGGGGTGGGGCGGCGGCGGGAGGCTAACTATATGGCCTGTCAGGATAAGAACCTGCAAGAACCTGCAGCTCCAATGTTTGTTATTTTAATTTGGGTTAAGGCAGCTAACAGTAGTTAAGCTCTATGTATACCCAAGGCCATCATATTCGCTGTAACATTTACTGTATTACAGGAACAGAGACTACTATAAAGAGATACTGGAAATATTTCAACTTCTTACTTGATCAAGAAGCTCAATTTCATATCTCCTGGAAGAAAAACAGATAAAACATCATCAGCACAGAACATTTCCAAATTCACCAAATAATCATTAAGTCAACTCTGTATTATTTGTAGAAATTTTGGGGCAGTCTCTTTTGAGCGATATAGGCATTTCTGAGCTGTTAATTAAAAACATCTTTATTTTTCCAGTATAAAACAATTACAGAGATGTTTTGTAGATCTGGGATAGGGACCCACTGGTCCTCGAGTCTGTCCTACAATGTCCATCATCCCCACCTAGCTTGACCAGTGGGAAGTGCCTTTCAAAACATCCGGAAGGTAAAAGGTTCCTAAGGCATGTATCTGCAAACAGCGATGCACATATTACCCATAATATAAAACACACTCAAACTCTCATTAATTGCGATTATCGTGTTGACTTTGGAACGAAGTAGTTATCTGTAATTAATTCCCTTTTCTAATAACTAACGAAAGTCACTGTAGTCCCATCGGTCTCAAGTAACTAAACTAAACTAAGTTGTTCTCAAGGAATAGTAAAATTAGTTTTATTAAATGTAACTACAACAGGAATTAAATGCTTTGTGAGTCCTTGAAACTAAAGCTAATTACTTTTTCAAAGTACTGCCATACAATCTGGGGGGAAAGTTCACAGTACACTCCAGTCATTAAAATTTGGGACTGCAAAACTGTGGAAGTCATTTCTGAAAGTAGAGTTCACAGCCTCTCACTTCCTGAAGTCACTCCAATAGAACACCGCTTTTTGACAAAGAGACCATCAAGTGGTTAAACTACCACACGTGGCCTGCAGCTACAGCTACCGTGGCCGTGACCTCCTCCTAGAAAACTCTGCAAGGTGTCCCCAGGATTATGAGAGGACCACTGCGAAGGGCGCGTTCGTTACCTTCCACCAAGCTTTCCCACATGCTGGAGTAAACAGTTGTGTAGCTCCTCACTCTTGTGGTGCAGCTCGGCAAGGAGCTCCCCGAAGTACCGGGAGTCGAACTGGTCATTTGTCTCCTGAACACACTTCGCCTGATGGGAGACAATTCAGGACATCATTCAGAGATCCTAAAGAACCTTTAACGATCAGCCGGTGGCCACTGATCCCATAGAACCATCGAATAACAGGCTCCCTGGAGGCATTCACTTGGCAGCTACGTTACAGCCGTCTCCTCTTTGTGTTAAGACCTCTTTGTTGCCCAAGGAATTATAGGAGACATTTTGATGCTTTTCGGCCTTTGCTCTCGTTTATCTTGCGGTTGGTTTTATTTTGGTTTGAGATGCTGCCGCGTTTGATTCTTCGTAGCTGTTTCTCTCTTGGTTTTATGATGTGCCGTCTCTATAGTTACCGGTTCATGTTTGCATTTCGTATCCCTTTATGGATTGTACACACAGATTGTCAAATAAATAATTGTACAAAGTAAAAAAAGGACTCCTAGGCAAATTTGTGACAAGGAGGCAGGGCAGGAAGACAAAAACAAAGCGACAAAGCAAAAACCCCAAACTAGGAGGCGGCGCGCCCTCCAACACTGGAGACATGCAAGAGAAAACGAGGGCCTGTCCAGCCAGAGACGTTGGAGCCGTCTGGTCTGGAAAATTAAAATCGCCATTACTCCTTATTTCATTTTGAGGAGCAGAGATCAAGTGTGGTGGGTGGGGAGAAAGCAAAGTACAACTATCAAGATGAAAACCTAGAGGCTCCTTCAAATAGCCTGATGAATTAAAACGATTCAGTTTCTAAAGTCTGATGACAACAGAAAGATTCACCCTTAACAGAGTGCCTTCCTTCTCCCCTCTACCATACAATCCTTCTGTCCTGCTCAAAAAGCAGAACATTTTTTAATTCTGGCTTTTCCCACGGTGTACATTTGACCTCTTGGAAGACTGAAATGCTGGATCTGAGAGTTCTGCATGTCACACACATCGTTAGAACCCAGGCTTTATCCTTCTCCCAAACGCTCCACCTTAGTAGATTTAATTTCATAATCTGCAGCTAACAGCAGGTGCTATTTGCTAAGGCTTTTGCAAAACGGCCTGCCTTTTTGCCAGGAGCAAAGCAAACTCGCCTTTCAATTTAATTCCTGATAACATCTGGGTAGAAACTGGGAGCGGGAGCGTTCCTGTGCTAGCAGGCTGCAAAACGTTCGTCGGCAACTTCAGCAAAATGGCTCCAAAACTTAAATCTGGGTTTTATCCTTTAGGCTAGCCTAGCAAACTCATTCTCCCAGTGTGGATCGTAAGCCGCCAAAACGGTACCGTCCACACACCAGTGGAAAGGTGCGGATCAACAGGCACAGGGAAATCCCGAGGTTTGCAAAAGGAACCCCACAAAAAAAAACCCCAAACAAACAAAAACAAACTTTGGTGGGGGAACAACAGAAATCCCCAAGACCTGAGTGAGCAATGAGCATCTTTAGTGACCATGGGATAGTGACTGCCAATCATTGTAGGGAGGAGGAGACAGATGAAATAAGGGTCAAATCCATGACCCAGTACACAACCGCTCACAACGTTCCTATGACTGACAGGTGGGTGTGTGCTTTGATGGGGCAAAACGGAAAACTCTGGGAGAAAGGGGAAGAAAGGGGGTGTTCTGGAAGAGGGCGCAGCCAACGGGCTGAGAAGGGAACCACAACAAGGAGAGATAATAATAACAAATATTAAATGGTACACCCATACCTGGGGCTTCGAGTGGTCCCCTACACTGAGGCTCACTGGGTGCCCAGAGCCACCTCAAGGCTAGCCCCGCAAGGCCACGGATTCTGAGGACTACCTTACTCTCCACCCAAACGGTCAACCACAACCACTCCCCGTGGAGCAGCCCAGATGACTATAGTTGCTGCTTGCCGTTCTAATTCCCCTGCAAAGCTTCTTAGGTCCCAAGGCAGCCTTGCTCTGAAGGAAGATTCAACATGGTGGACGCCAATAACAACGCCCGGAGATAGGCCAGGTTGTTTTTCCCCTGCTGTTGCGACCACCTGCCAACATCACGATAAATGGCGTGGAGAGGGGGAAACGGGAAGCAAAGCAAAGCGTGCTGCTTCTATACTGCCCCATAGCACTTAAAGAACTCTCTGGGCAATTGATAGTTTAATTATGAAGGCTACACATTGCTCCCACCCCAGCGAGCTGGGTACTCAATTTACTGACCTCAGAAGGATGGAAGGCTGAGTGAACCTCAAGCTGGCTATCTGGGACTGAACTTGGTTTGTGAGCAGAGTTTTGGCTGGAGTACTGCAGTTTAACCACTGTGCCACAAGGCTCTCTGCCATGCTAATTTTCTCTGTATCATTCCAATTTTAGTATCTATGCTGCCGAAGGCGCCACATGGTGCTGGCCAGGATTTCTGGGAGTTGTAGTCCAAGAACACCACTGTTCTAGACTATTCCTTGGGCCCTGAGAACACCTGGACATTCACGATAAAAAAAAAACCCTTGTGGAAACTTAAATATAGATTTGATGCAGGAGTTATACTTACTGGTTCACATGGCTGAATGGTGACTCTTTTCACAATTCCCCTTCCAGCATCATTTACAGAGATTGGGCCTACGTCGTAGCAATTGCCCGTCTGGGTGTGCTGGCATTGCTGCTGGACCACCTGAACATGTTCCACGGGTTGGGGTGGGCTGACATTACATTGGTCATGCTGGAGGGCATATTGGTACTGCTTCTCCTGAAAGGAAACATAAGGAAACACCCTTGCACTGTGTTCAAATCCTTCCCAGTGCTTCGGTTGTCTACGGAACTGAATGGCGCCCACACCCTTGAGCAAGATTTCAAAGCCACATTGTCATCATAAAAATATACAGCCCAGCCTTCCCTGCGTGCATTTCGCAAGGAAAATCATCATCACGCTCTGTAGACATTACAGTAATAACTAAAGACACTGTGAAGCACGTTGAAATACAAACAAAGCAGAAACGGGACGGATTTCTTTCTTGAGCCACATCTAGCCATGGGTTTTTTAGAATTTGCAGATTACAACTTCCAGAGGTCTGCAGGAATGCCCCGGCCAGACATTTAAGAGTTTTAATCAAGACATCAAACCTTTTCAAGTACTTGTAGCTAATGAATTCAAACTCTCAGCAGCCATTTTCACCTTGTGGAGAAAACAGGGGAAATGGGTGGGCAGGGCTAAACCTCCATGGGAGCTGCAGCGAATTATAGGCCTGTTTTTTAAAAGAGGATACCTATGCAGAGCTTAATGGGCAGAGACTACCAGACCTATAATCCTTTGCAGCTCCCATTGAGCTTAGCTCCAACCACCCATTTCCTCTGTCTTCTCCGTAGGATGAAGAAGACTGGCACAGTCTGAATTCACAAGCTTAAGTACTTGAAAACACAGGAGTTTGATTTCTTGATTAAAGCTCCCGTGCAGTCTCCTGAAAGGGAAAAGGATTATGAAAAGGGCTGTCCCCGGAACGTTATACCTCTTGGGGAACGAATGTAAAGCAATATCACCCACTGAGTTTTTAAAAATAAGGATCCCATTCATCTGAGTTTCTTAAGAGGACAACACTAAGCTTTTGTATTGGTGACCAAACGGTCCGTCCCCCCCCCCCCCGCTTTTTGCCGCAGCTCAAATGAAACATTTGCTTCTTTGTGCTTAGAGGTGAATACGCTGCCGGGAGGGGACAGAAACATTTAGGGATTCCAAAAATCTGATCTTAGCATGATTCTTAGCAGCTCCACAAGGTTCAACCCAACATCAGAGAAAATTATGTTATATAAAAACTCTACTTTTTTCATTATAAAATAAAAAGAGAGAAGGAAAAAAAAAGACCTCTTACCTGATCAGGATTTAGCAGTTCATATTTTCTTATCGTTTTCTCATATATCACATTATTTCCTCCTCTAAGAAGTGGAGACAGTGGCTCCTGCAAGCACAAACACAGTAGTTATATGTTTTCTATCAAGGCAACAGTATAATTCAAACAGTAGTGGACCCGAATTTAATTGCAAACACTATACATAGCATGGCCTCTGTCCCCCTCTAGTGTTTATTTCTGGTAACTTCAACTTTAGAAATATATATTTCTAGGATTTTTCTTTTAATATTTTCAGACCATGGATAAGCGAATCAGAGGATCCTATCCTGTCCTACTATACTAATTTATTCTGCAAAGAATTCTTCCATTTACACACAATATATTAGATTATTTCTCAAATCAGCTCAAACCGCTTAGAGGAGAACATGAATTGCCCCTGACTGCAGTTTTCCTACCTGTTCTGGGTTCTCCAAAATAATCCTACGGATACTGCCCTGGGAATATGGAGTCAACTTCAAAGATGGAGATGAAACTTCCTGTAAGAGAACAAATTAATCATCATTATTAATACCTTCATTGCTTACCTAGGGAAATGGATGAAAATCTGTTGACTGGCATTACTAGAATATACGAATCAGATTACCAATGCAAACTAAGCAACCTGTTAGGGCAAGTTGTTGATTGTATGACTTTGAGTAGATGCATTGAGTAATGCAACATTAAAAAGTTTTGTTTTGCCTATTGTTACATCATGGACTTGATAACAACTGGGTCACATGGAGGGCTCTGACACATGATCTGGTCGAGGGTTATCCAGGTATTATCAACAATAGACTTAGACTCAGACTGTGCTGAACTCCTTCATCTTACTGAGTCCCAACCTAGACATGACAGGCAGTTTAACCAGCAGCAATTCCTTAAGTGTTAAAAGCTGTCTAACAGCCTGACACATGTTTTTCGGACCTACTGTAGCTTGCAGATTAGCTGGCACTGCTTTGCGATTGGTCACCAGGAGTTCAACACTGACTTAATTTGCATTCTGACTGCGCAGACCTAGAATTGGGGGGGGGGGGGGGTTGTGCAGCTGAAACACTAACATGCTTTCTTCTAATGACATGCGAAGTAGAGTGTCTGATTTGATCTGTGGCTCCAGGAAGAATCTACCATACGCCTCTCCATAACTTGAATGCAAATTAAATCGTAGCAGGATTGGGCCCACAGCTAAACTGTCATTGAGGAATGACAGAGAAAAAGCCCTATATTTATCACACTATTAAGACTGGAAAGAATAGTTGATATTCAGAAGCATAATATATGCCGCTGCCTAAATAGGGCTGATGATGCCATTTGCCACAGGAGCTTTTTGGAAATTAAAAATGTCTAATTCTTCCCCTAAAGGTCCTGAGGTTTTCTTGTGATCACTCTTGTCATAGGGAAACCATTGGGGATTATGAAGCAGGAGGGAGAAACTTTTAATTTCTGAAAAATCAGCATTGCTGGTCGTATCATTCCAACTGTGGCAATTTTCGGTAATTAAAGACTCCCTCTTCCTGTCCTGAGGCTCCCACCAGCTTCCAACCAGTGAAAGGGATTTCATGGGACCCTTGGGACCTTCAGAGGAGAAATTGGAAAGGGTTAATTTCCAAAAATTGGCCATGGCTCATGATATCATCAACTCTATGCAACGGAGGTGTGGAAATAGGTTTTCAGTCATTAAAAACCTTTTAAACAGAACCCATTGTTAAGAGCACATGGAGGTCACAGAAGCCACGCTACATCCTAAGCTGAATTCTTTTTCATCATCATCCACATCATCATCATCATGTGATGTCAAGTCAATTCTGACTTATGGCTACCCTATTCAGAGTTTTCCAGGTAGAGAATACACAGAAGTGATTTCCCATTTCCTTCTTCTGGGGCGCCCTAGATCTGTGCAGCTTGCCCAAGGCTACCCAGGCTGGCTTTTCTCCCTGGAGGCCAGTGGGAAATTGAACTCCCAACCTCTGTCTTCACAGCCAGATACCTAAACCACTGAGCTATCCAGTCAGCAATAATAATAATAACCTCCATCATCTTAGAAATGCAAAGCTGGAAGGGACTTTACGGATCATCAAGTATAACCCCTGTCATGGGAGCACAGTGGGGAATCGAACTCCCAGCCTCTGGCTCCGCAGCCACACAGATTGCATTGAGGCTTAATAATAATCGTGTGTCATGAAGTCAGTATTAACTCATGCTGTTCCTTCCCAGTTTTCTAGATATAAAATATCAGGAATGGCTACCAGTTCCTCCTCATTTATGCAGCTTGCCCAAGGCTGCACAGGGTGGATTTTTTTCTGCTCAAAGGGCATAAACCAGCTGGATCAGTCCCCAAACTATATTTAATTGCCACAATTTATTCCTCTCATTACCGTACCTTTAGAAAACAAGTATGCTTTGAAAATATGATTTCTGCAGATATATTCTGAGATAAGCAACAGTCCTTTCTCAGAGAACCGCCGTGGTAAAGCATGCTGACGTATCTCCCGAGGAAAATTAACACACCTCTTTAGAAGTGCCTTCAGCATTTTTTCCAGC
Source organism: Intellagama lesueurii (assembly GCA_037013535.1). Classification (NCBI taxonomy): domain Eukaryota; kingdom Metazoa; phylum Chordata; class Lepidosauria; order Squamata; family Agamidae; genus Intellagama; species Intellagama lesueurii. The sequence goes on along the minus strand of JBAJHW010000010.1, from coordinate 21,051,367 downwards.
GACTCTTTCCAGATCAGCCAGAACACAAACTCAGGGTAGAAAAGGATCTTCGCTTTAATGAAAAGCCAATTATTATAAATTAGAAAACCTCAAAGCTGGCGAGCATTACTGCTGACTTAAACACAGAATTATGCAGATGTTGATTCCTTTCTTCCACATTTACCTGAAGCTTTTCATTCGAAATGTTTGCGCTAATGGGAGCAGTCTGTATAAAGGATGAGGCCGGCTGGGAAAGCCGGGGAGGGCTGGGCCTCTGTGGTGCGGCCCCTGCTTTTGCATGAAGATGGTTCCAGATTCAGCCTTTGCCATCCTCCAGTTAACGTGGTCAGGCAGCCGACTTCACTACACCACTGGTCTCTTTGCTTGAGACCCGTGAGAGGGTACACTATGGGCCTGCAGGGTCAAAGCACCAAAGCATCCTGATTTACAGAACAACTGGTGCTATTTGCCCCTAAGCTTTCCTGACCCTTCGGCGCTCAGCTAGGATCCTTATTTTTTTCTAGGAGGGAGATGGGTTTCCCCAGCAATAATGTAGTGTTGTGAGCAATCCCTGTTGTAATCAATACTACCGTAGTTTGGGGTTACTTGGTTCTTGAATGATCCATTAAATCCCATTGGCTTTACAAAAGACCTCTTCCTAACAGAGATAAAAACAGTCGCAAGTGGTTTCTTATGCAGATCCCTGACAGTGTGACTACAAGCACCATCATGCTGTGTGACTTCATTTCAAAAGATGTCACGATGTTACATCTTGAGACACTGAAAAACTGCCATAGGTTGGAGAGGACAGTGCTAAGCTAGACCAAGGTAAAATACTTGATCCTCCCCATTCCTTTGGTAGCATTTTCTAAGAGATCGCTGTGTCAATATTTCTCAGCAGAACAACAGAGTCTTATCAGCAAAATTAATGAGGAAAAATAAAGGGGGGGCAGAGGGGAAAGGGGCAAAATATTATGGCCACTTCAATACTTTGCATTCTTCCTCCCCCCACTTTTCATTTTCCTCTTTAATGTTGCCAACGTGCCGAGAAGGGTAAACATTAGCTATTTCTCTGGAAAGAGAATCTCCTGGCAACTTTCAATGTAAGGCACTGCCTTTAGCATGAGCTTTCGTGAACCACAACCCACTTTCTCAATATTTGGGCTTCTAGAGTACAACAATATAGCTACAGATATATGTGCGGATTGTACTTGTTAGGAAGTACGTGCATATTAATCATAATCATGTGTCGTCAAGTCAATTCTGACCTGTTTCAGAGTTTTCCAGGTAGAGAATAGTCAGAAGTGCTTTACCTTTACCTTCCTCTAGGGGCAACCTTGGGACTGTGCAGCTGGCCCAAGGCCACCCAGGCTGGCTCTTCTCTTGAGAGGCATGGTGGGGAATCGAACTCCCGACCTTTGGCTCCACAGTCAGAAATCTAACCACTAAGAGTATATCAAAAAGCTTTGATGTCTGATGTAGTGGACTTGTCCACGAAAGCTCACATTAAAAATATAAAAGTTAGTCTTTAAGGTACTACCGTGTTTTTGGTTTTTCTTTACTTTTTATTTTTACTTTGTTTTCACCTGTAATCTTTGCACAGACTAACACAGCTGCCCCTTCTACATGAAAAAAAACGGTGTCCCTTCTCCAACATACATACAAACTAGAGCCTGCCATACATTGTAGTAGCTTGGTAAAAGTTCCACAACACATCCTGTCATATATAACGGCGATGTGTTACCGTTTGTACTTTGAAGAATGATGAGTAATAAATACTTTAAAATAGCTGCAAAAACGTCTGGACATCCCCTTGCACTTTAATATTGTATCCGGTGCCTCTGAGGTGACGGATTACACTTAATGAAACCCCCTGTTAAAACAAATGTGTTGGCTTTAAAGGCGCCACACAACTCTTTAGTCTTTTTCCAGAGAAGTATCATTTGTATTCTTAAGGCAAACCATAATTGTAAACGTGCCCAAACAGGACCCCGCGCAGACATGGGGCCTGGGAAATGCACAGCTCATGCTTCTAAGCTTCCCAGCTTAGGTGGAGTAAACTAAGCTGCAAAAATTATTGAACTGGTCTGTTACCAGCCCGCAAACTAGTATTGGTCATGGAGAATGAAAGCAGGCATTTAAGTGGCATCAGGGCTTAATCTTGAGAGATTAATCAGGACAGCTTTCCAAATCCTACACAGAATAAAGATACTTCAAAGCCCTGCGAGATGTTCGCTTAACTAGGATGATAGTTTGTAGAAGCAAGAGGGACAAAATCTGACACTTAGTTTTCCTGTCATGCAGACAGACAGACATAAATATGAATTATGAGAGCTAAGCGAAACCGATCTAAACCAGATGTGATGAGAGTGTTGTTGTTATCTGCTGTCAAGATGCCTCCGACTTATGGCAGCGCTCTGAATGAGCGATCTCCAAAATGCCCTGTCCTCAATTGCCCTGTTCAGCTCTTGTAAACTGAGGCATGTGGCTTCCTTTAGGGAGTCAATCCATCTCGTTATTTTGCCTTCCTCTTTTCCTGCTGCCTTCCACCTTTCCCAGCATGATGGTCTTTCCCAGAGAACCCTGTCTTCTCAGGATGGTCCCAAAGCAGGACAGCCTCCGTTTCATCATGTCTGCCTCCAGAGACAGGGTAGCCATGTCTATTTATCCAGATCTGCTCCCTCCATGTCTTAAACAAGGGGAGGTGGCTATTTCTTTATTTTCACATCTTTGTTGATAACATTCATACCCTTTCTTTCCCCCATTGATCATAATGTTGTATACAGTAGGACCCCTGTAACCTCAGAGGATCTGTTCCGAGGCAGATGCTGAAAAACACGAATGACAGTGGTACCTCGGTTTACGAATTTAATGCGTTCTCCGGGACATTTCGTATTGCGAAAAATTCGTAAACTGAAACGCGTTTTTCCCATAGGAACGCATGCATGGGGGCGGCGCTATAAACTTCCCAGGCGCAATGCATCCTGGGGAAACTTGCTTCGTGTTGTGAAAAAAAATCGTAATCCGAGGCATTATTTTCAATGGATTTTCCTTCGTAAACCGGAAATTACGTTAACCAAGGCGTTCATAAATCGAGGTACGCCTGTATAGCAAACACTATTTCAATACCAAACGCGATACACAGCAGAGTCTCTGGCTCCCTCTAGTGGCTCGTTCAGATAAATTCATCTTTAGAAATATATATTTCTAGGAGTTTATTTTTAATATTTTCAGACCATGGAAAACTGAATCAGCCGATACTGATTCCCACAGATAATGAGGTCCTACTATACTTGGCTCTTCTAGTCCATCTTTTCAAAAAACCAAAGAAGGTTAGGCTGAGAGAGTGTGATCAGCCCGAAGTTACCAGGACATGTTGGGGATTTAAACTTAGATCTCCAAAATCCCATTATTTATGTGCCACCGTTCACCCGACAGGAGACCCAAAGTGGTTCAAGAGGGCCCAAGCCAGCTTCGTATAACGGAAGCTGAAAACAAATGGTCTCCAGTTCTTTTCCCCTGCTTAAAGATTTTCCAGCCGTTCCAGTCTGACAACATCTCAGGTTCATGTCCCTGTCCTTTACATTTAAGTTCTGAATTCCTGCCATGATCTGGCTGAAACTTATCACCCATCAAAAGACAAGCATTGCACGCTATACATGGTGTTCTTGAAATGTCCAAGAACCAGTTTATTCCGATGGCACTCAGGTGCTCCCCCACCGCAAAAATGGGCCAAAACTGCAGTCAGGTGACACATGGGCTAGCTTTAAAACTGTCAGGCACCTATCAAAACAAAGAACCCACTTCTTTTGCACCAGTGGCACATCACAAGGCATGCAGGTGGGGCTGATAGCTAACTATCTTGCCATCTAGTCACGATATTCTTGTTCTGGAGAACATGGGGGGGGATTGCATACCCGCCACTCAAGAATGCAAGGATCCCTTAAACCTCAAAGAAAACTTAACACCCTGCAATCTGATAAATGCATTTTGTCGTTTTCATTTTATCTTCTCACAGAGAGAAACCACAAGTCTACACTGTTTCGTGCTGTGCCTGACGAATTCTGGATCCCAAATACTACAATTTTTATAAATAGGGTTTTTTAAAAAATATATTGTTTTAAAACTTGGTCTGTCCTTTCAACTTATTTAATTTAGGCCAATTGATTTATTCACTAGCTGCCTCACTGTCCTTTGTGTCTATTTTTTATCGTTTCAGATGTGATACTTATAAACTGCCCAACATAGTGCGTGCACTAGTGAGGTAGTATATAAATCAGAGAGAGAAAGAGAGAGAGAGAACTGCAGAAGCCCAGATAGAAAACCCCTCCGCTAATCAGTCCTTTAATTAATTAAGATAGTGCTAAATTGATGTGGTATTAACTTATGTGATTTTATCTGTTTTTTGTCCAAATCGTGCTGCAGATTTGAACAAAATGTTTCTACTTTCAGACACTGGATAAGAAGATAATTTCATCTACGAAACTGTGAATTCTGTGGAGAAGAATTAGAGGCATAACTAAACATCTGTTGCTCTCAGTAAAAAAGATGCATGTAGAGTGAAAATATTGCAAGCATGGGCAATGTAGGGAGAAGAAGCTAGTCTCTCGGCTTTCTTTAAGACAAGATGTTTACAAGCAGGAAAACAACAACAACAACCCAAAGGAATAAAATCACCATCCATTCCTCCTGACACCATTTACTTCTTGATCAGCCTGGATTAAAATTATCACACAGTCTTAGTCAGTAAACCAAATGGTGGGGATGATGGAAGCTGCAGTTTAGCAACCTCTGGAGGGCTAAAGGTTGTCCGTTTGTTCTGCCTCCTGACTGAGACCAAGTCCTGTCGAAGGGCAAAGTGGTTTCCTTCTGAATAAAAAGGCCCAAAACTGCCTTATTAATCCTTACTATTAAACAAGGGGTGGAAGCTCTTTGCGCCCCCCCCCCCCGCAGCGGTCTTGGACTACAATTTCACATCGTCTTTTACCACTGGTCCGATTGGGGGGGGGGGGCTGATGGAAGTTAAAATACAAAAGATCAGGATGGGCCACCGTGTCCTCACCCCGAGACTTGATCAGAAACATCATCGTCATTGTTTTCTGCTAGAGTTTTTAGACGTCTTTTCAAGCAATGGGAAAAGATCCACATGGGGATTTCTCCCTCCTGTGAAAATGTCAGAAACACCAGAGCCGGCCCTGTTAGGAGAGGAAGGGGTGAGAAAGCTGAGCCATCCTTCTTGAACGGCAGCCATCATCAGCATTCAGCTTGCATGAGGGTTTCCAAAGTCAAGCTCTCAGGCTTTCCCACGGCCTGCCTTTCCTTTGGAACAGCTCCTCTCTCTCTTTTTTTTTTCCCTCTTTTTCTTTTGGTTAGTTCTGTGTTTGCTCTTCTGAAGTCATAAACGCCATCGTAATCGTTCTTCACTCCATAACCCGGTAAGACCTCCTTTTAAGCAAACAAGAGATGCCTACAAAAGATACCGTTAACGGCTAGCAGATAATTGCACTGAAAGGAAGCAGAGCAGCATCTTTCTGGCACAGAAGGATAATCTTAGACCTGCAGAGCTGGAAGGGACCCTCTGGATCATGGAGTCCAGTCTCCGTCAAGAAGGCCCAGTGGGGGGAATCGAACTCCCAACCTCTGGGATCCTCAGCCAGAGACCTAAACCACTGAGCTCTCCAGCAGTTCACTCCTCACTCAGGCTGGCAACCCCCAAGCTCTTTGGGGTCTCACATACAGAAGGCTTTTGTTCCTATCACCTGGTACTTGCTCACTCTAATTGAAGATGCAATAGGACCTTCCTATCTGTGAGATCATTATCCGCACAAGATCAGTATCCACTGATTCACTGACCCACTGCCAGAAAATACTAAATAAAAAAATATTTTTATGTATTTCCAGAGTGCATTTACCAGTACTGACCACTAGTGGCAGCCCGAGACCATACAATGTACAGAGTTTGATACTTCCATATTTTTCGGCATCCACCGGGGGGGGGGGGGCTTGGAACCGATACACCACCACTGCAGTCCTATTGTACCAGGGACTGAATCAGGAATACATCTTGCATGCAAAGTAAGTTATGTGCAGTATTGGGGACTGGGATATTGGCTCCAAGCCCCCCCCCCCGGATGCCAGAAAGTGAAGATATAGAAACTCTATATCATCATCATCATAGAACTGCAGAGCTGGAAGGGAACCCATGAAGCACTGAGTCCAGCCCCTCTCAAAGAGGCCCAGTGGGAATTGAACTCCCAACATCTGGCTCCGCAGCCAGATGCCTAAACCACTCAGTATAGCATAGTCTCTGGTTCCCTCTAGCGGTCAGTGCAGCCGATAAGTGAAACCTTGGATACAGACATGGCGGTCCTACTGTACCAATGCCTCCTGTCTAAGGAAACTACACCCCAAGCTGTTTCCCCTCCCACTAGCAAGCCACCTCCAAAGCTTAATTTATTTCTGATCCACATTCATGCACCTGGAAGCCGGGGGGGGGGGGGAGAGGGAGGGAGCCTCGGTGAACGACTTCATGCGTGATGCAGCAGCTCACTCAGGTTTGCTACACTCAGTACTGAATCTCTGATTCTACATTTACAGCTTACCGCAGTTTACAAGTGTATTCACTGTATTTTCATCTCCCAGATCTTAAGCGAACCCCCCCTCTGTGCACAAGAACAAACAAAACGGTAGGTCCCTTCATGCTCCAGGATTCAAAAGCCTTCCAGAAGAGAACGTGTTGCAGCTGGAACCAGCAACGATTTTACACATGGGTGGCCAGTTGGTTGTGATCGCTTTGGAAATCAATTAATTTCCATGCGCAAATGAATTAAAGTTAAACTATTCCAAGAGGAAGTCAACTCAAGGGCACAAGTATTTACGCCAGGAGTGAGATTCAGGTGGCTTCATCAAGGCTGGGCCCTTCCCGGATCAACCCTACCTCTCCATCATCAAGAAAAGAAACAGAACAAAATGGAGGAATGGGCCTCCAGCTGGTGGGGAAGTATATCTGATGGATTCCAGAGCCCACAACTGAAGGCCCACAGACCTTCCGCAGCTGCCATTTGGAATTCATTATTCTAGAAATTCCTAGTCTTGGCTAGATTACAACTCCCAAAATCGCTGACTCCTTGGAGAAGTGAGGCTGGGAACCACTGCGTTAGACTTTCAAGTGTTAACAAGCCTTGGGCTGCGTGTGGGTGGTTGTATTTCGATTTCATAACCAGCTTTAGATCCCTGTTTTAGAGCAGAAAAGGCACAATCTAATAAATAACTATAACGAGAGACAGGAGAAAAGGTATTTGTAACTCTCATAACAAAAGTTGGGATAAAAATAAGTAAATTATAACTTACTCCATTTTTGTGGCTGATAAGCTGAAATCTGAATGCAATCTGTTGTTCCACAAAACCCCTTTCTCCACTCTGTGCACCAATGAGTGTGTAAAGAAGGAAAGCTTTGAACAAATATCGCTCTGGAACAAGCCAGAATATGAAGACACTTTTAATCTGACTGGACATCCTGGCTTCTTCTAAAGCAGTAGTTCCCAACCTTGAGTAACCCAGATATTCTTGGACTGCAACTCCCAGAAGCCTTCACCACCAGCTGTGCTGCCCAGGGTTTCTGGGAGTTCCAGTCCAAAAACACCTGGGTGACCCAAGGCGGGGAACCCCTGTTTTAAAAACATTAACCACAGTTTCCTGGTTTGGAAAAAAAACGGCAAACTATCAGTATTCAAAAACCTTTTGGGTTGCCTGCAAGCTTGAGCAGTAGAAAGAACAAAAGAATGAAGAGTACACATCTCCGCTGATTAAGGCAAACACAGCTGGATCCATTATCGTCGTTATTGCTGTTGTTATTATTTGATATCGACTGCTTAATAATATGGCAATGTAATAATCCTTAGGATCTATGGACATTATTTAGAAAAAACAGGACAACCATAATTGAAGTAAGAAGAATAAAATATTTGTACATAGATGTGAACAATCATATCTACAATCCTGAAAAGTTAAAAAAGTAGTTAAAAAATGAGTAGTTAAAAAAATGCATTTAAAGCATGAATCATCCCTTCCCTTCTTCTGGAGATATCCTGGGGATTGTACAGCTTGCTCAAGGCCACACAGGCTGGCTTTACTTGCAAACGGCACCGTGGGGGAATCGAACTCCCAACCTCTGATTCTGCAACCAGAGACCTAAACCACTGAGCTACCCAGCCAGCTTTTGTAGACTATATGGATCCATAAAAAGCTTGTAACATATTGTACAGCTGTTTGAATGCTCTCTTTAAGAGAAACAGAAAGTAAATTTGGGATGACCTTTGCTTCTTCTGTAATAGGATTACATTCATCTTTTGTTTTTAAAATGTCAGGAATTGCACAGTTCTGGGCGTCTTTAAGCTCCAGTGACACAAGCCAACCAGACATATTGATTTTCTATTAATACATCTCTCATGATGGGTGGAGAGGTCAGGATGTTACAAATGGAGTGGAGGGAAAGAATATTTCAAATTCACAAAGACTCCACCCAAATGCTAGGAGTCCAAGTAACTAAATGCCTCAGATATTTACAGGCCCCCTGACTTCATGTAACAGTGTGTGCTTAGTGTGTATTAACAGAGAATTCTCCAGGGCAACACTTCCGTCTGAAGAAAGTGTACAGACTAACCCCATATTATTATGACTGGTGGAGCTCTACAGCAGCACACTTGCTGCATTCTGCTCAAACGTCTATCCAAGATTGAATTCTAGAGAAAATTACTGTGCTCGTTTGCTGCAGTTGGCTGTGTGCAGCTCTGACTGGCAAGTGCTTGTCACATCACAATCCCACTCTTTCTCCCCGAAACAGATTTTCCCCTTAAAACAAAGGAAAGGAAAGAAGTCAATTTTTAAAAAGTTGTCAAATGAACTTTTAATTGCCTAGATGTAGAAGCAAAACTTTAAATAGCACAAAAGAAGGTGTCTGAACCATGGAAGGAAAAAAAACCCTGAACTAATGAAGAAATCAGCATTAATATCAATCAGCATCTTCGTCTGTCAATAGAAAGGGAGGGGCGAGTTGGAGTCACTTCACAGGTTAAAAAAGACTGAGCCAGCTCCTGTCTTTCTCATTATTTCTCCAGCTTAAGTAAATACATTCCAGCTGTTTTAGGGTGCTTCCAGTCCAATCAGCCAGAGGCAAAGACTGTACCCGACGCATTGCCAGGAGTGACACAGCTCATCCACCTGAGCACGATGAGTGCAACAGGGAACATCATTTTCATGTATCCTTCTTCGTTAAGCCCTGCAAACCACATTATTCCAAGGACTGTCTAAGGCCAGCCATTCTCCTGTTAAGCCACCTGCCCTGCTTGATAACTGGGCAGAGACATCCAACCTGGACTGTAGAAACCAGTCACAGATATATGCGTATCAGCAGTAGATTGGAACCCGTGCTCTTTGTCCTGTGCTGTAAAGGAGTGGAGCTGCCATCATAAAGAAGCCGTAGGACAATGGACCTTCTTGTGCGTAGCTGTCCCTTTACCTTCATAAATATGGGCAAGAAGAAAAAAAACAAGTGGAACCTACGACTAAACGTCAGGATACAGAGTGTTACTGTTCAGAGTCCCAGCTAGTCACATGCATGTCTGAGGCACATCATCCCACTCCCTTCCTGTGATTTTCTATCCTGTCCCCCCGCCCTGCCCTCAAGAGTCAGCTTCCCAAGTCAACCCTGAGCTGGCTACCTGAACCAGTAGGGACTGAACTCTGGTTGTGAGCAGAGGCTTGACTGCAATACTGCAGTTTAACCAGCTCTGCAATGTAAGGTTCCAGAAAGAAGGCTTCAACATTCCCAGGAAGATTTTTAAGAAATGTCTCACCACCTTGCAGACTGCAATGTCAGCATACCACTCCGTCCTTAAGGCCATTGTTGCAAAATACAACTAACTCTTTGGGGGGGGGGGAACAACACCCCGCTTTTTAATGTATCAGCACAAGAGATATTGAAAATAATCAGACTTCAGCTTTGATTTTTCACAAGAACCTCAAGACACACCAAATGGATCCTGACACGAAGGGCTGACACTTCCAGCTAAAGGAATCTGAGCTTTGAAATCTAAGTACAGTCCTTCCACACAAAAAGCCATTCCTCATTAACCAAAGCTTTCTTCAATTCAGCGGTATAATCCGGAGCAGGCAGTGGAATCTATTTTGTTGCTGAAATTGTGAAATAAGACACACACAAACACACAATCTTAAACCACAGAAACTGCAGCCGATCACTCAGGGACACACCAAATGATCCAGATCTATGTTCTCACTCCGATCTTTGCCTTAAAACAAATCGCAACATTGACAAGAGTCGTGGCAAAAGTAAGCCTCAGTCAGCCTTAACTGGATTTGCCCGAACTCTTTTGAAACTCCTGAAATGAATTCCATTCACAAACAGGATATGCAGCCAGTCCTGTCCTTTTAATCACAAAAGCCAACGTACCATAGGCTCATCTCTTTCTGCCCTCCGTGTAATTATTTTTTAAACTCGGGTCTGTGACCGTATAATAAAGAATGAATTATATTTTTCAAAAAAGAAGGTTCCTGTGCTCAGTGAATTTGTTTGTCTGCAATTTAAAAAAATACCAGCCAAGGATCATCCGAGGAACAAGATTCTCTTGCACACACAGGCCTTTTGGTTAGCCATCATCCTTAAGAGGAGGCAGATGGGGGAAATGGGTGGGTCAATCAGGAAGTAACAACAGTAGGGCAGTGCTGCCAGTGTGCAAATGTTCATTCTGATGAACCCCACGGCCAAACCCAGAGAGTCCAAAAATGTAGTCAGCTGTGTCAATCCATAGGAAGAAATCAGTTCTGGCACTTTTCATCTCCACCAGAGGCAGGTGTTTTGTAAAGCTAATAGATCTTAATGACCCATTCAAGTCTAAACCACCGCAAAATCTCTGCATCACAACAGGGGGTGCCTGTAATGAGATATTATTGCTACAGGAGGCCCTGTCAAATGGTGGACCTCATGTTTTCTCCAAAAAGCTGTTGGGAGGAAAAAGGTAAAACTTGGGACTCGTGTTTTGGGAGGTTGGGGGTGGTGATGTACTATCAAGTCACACTTGACTTTCAGCAACCTCAGTAGAGTTTTCAAGGTTTAAGTTTGATATCTAAGGGGTCATCTTATAAGTTCCACACCAATAAGTGAGTTTCGATGACCAGGTAGGGATTTGAACCCAAGTCTCCTAGGTCCCAGCCTGTCACTGTGTCCACTACACCAGACTGAATACCTTGTGGGTGCACTTGGTCGAATCCAGCAAGCACAGCTGCAGAGATTTCTCTCCTCAGAGAGAGTAGCTATACCAATAGGCTGAAGATCGAGCTGCACAGATTCCTGGAACCTTTGATTGACTGACTTATTATAAGATTTCCCTCAAAATCAAAGAGAGACTATGGATCGTTTCTAACGTGTAACAGAATCACACCAAAAACTCTGTTGTCACAATGGGTTCACACTAGGTATGAAGTCCCCAGTATGGTTAACACACATGCATCACCTTTTTTCACAGCAAACTTATTTACTGCGTTATAAAGTCCTCCCTTCTGTTTGCCAATCGTAAAGAATCTTCCAGGTGTTTTACTGATTTGTAATTTCAAAGGGGAAATCATCATCATAATCACATGCCATCAAGTAAATTCTGACTCATGGCAACTTTTTTTTTTTGAACGCTATATCTGGTAGAGAATATTCAGAAGTGGTTCACCGTTCTCTTCTTCTGGGACTGTGCAGCTGGCCCAAGGCCACACAGGCTGGCTCTACTTTGCAGGAATCACAGTGGGGGAATCGAACTCCCAACTTCTGGCTCTGCAGCCAGAGCCCTAAACCACCAAGCTATCCAGTCAGCTCAGAGAGCAAACGGCAACCACTTATTCAACTATTGTACCACTGTGCCTCTTTCATAGGAGCTGGACTCAATGATCCATTGGGTCCCTTCCAGCTCTGCAGTTCTAAGATGACCTTACGTGTTGGCCTTTCAGAAGTGACTCATGGTGATCCTAAAAAGACTCTCAGCGTAATTGAAATATTTGCTTTTAGTTTTTAATTTCCCCCATGAGTTTCCATGGCTAAGCAGGGATTCGAACCCAGACCTCTTGAGTCCTAGTCCATCGCTCTATCCACTACACCCATTTTACATATTAGCAAAATTAAATTGAAACTTTTAGATCTTTCAGAAGCCAATTATTGTCATTAATTACTGTATTACAGGAAAACACACAAAAAACTAAGAGTTTTCTTTCTCTGCTAAGCCTTGAAGACCGTAGTTTTGTAGATCCAGCATTTCTTGAAGGTTTACAGTATTTCTTCCCCCAGTTCTGTTATCATGGCTTCTCCTCCCTTTTGCTTTCATTTTATTCCAAAAGCCATAAACTGCTTGCCAAGTGAGAACCTGTCGGTCTTCCGTTTCATGCAAAACACATTTTAACTAATTCCAAAGAAAAAGAAACCGTTGCTAAACCAAATATTACACTCCCTAAAGTCTTCCACTCCATATTTTCCCATCCACAGACAGAACTGGGTAGGTGCCATGAATCACGCGCAACGCCATTTAAAATCTCAGTATAACGCTCACTTGGAAACCACCTCTTCTGAGATCAAAAATATCTCACAAGACTGTTGAGCAGGTGAAGTATGACAGCAAAGTAAGGCTAATCTGGAAAGCTAAGTGCTGGTGAAATTAGTGCTACAAATTTGGCAATTTTAGTCTCTAGCTTAATGGGAAACCCTGTTAGATTAGGGTTTCATCTGGGAAACCTCCTTAAATCAAGGCTGAGAAATATTGTATCCTTTCATTCATGTGTAGTGAGATTAAAAATCCATCAAATGACTGATTGATGGACAGATATTTTATGTTGATATTCATTTTTTAGATGAATCTCACAGCTACCTACAATTAAAATAGAATCATCCCTATTGCTAATAACAAGAAAATAATAATAAAATATTAAGTAGAGTAAAACCAGAAGAACAATAATACAATCCATTGAAAGAATTCATTTTTTTTTATAAAAAAAGGTAAGCAATCATGTCAAAAAGCAGAAAAATCTTCAGGAAAATCCTTGCAAAATGAACAACTGTTTATTATAAAATTAAAAAATGACATGGCAAGTTGAATAAACCTCACTAGGAATGGTAAACAGAGCCTCCCAACCCCCCCCCCCCAAAAAAACTAAGGCATTTTATGCGGCAGAAGGTCCTAATTCAAGATACTGTATGCTTGTCCAGAAATGAAGAGGCTTTTAGGCAAAGCGTAAGACCTTGATCCTATTTCAGCAGCTAACGTGAAACAAGACAAATCTCCCATCATCTTTCAGCATTCCCTACACAGGCCAGGGCTGATGGCCGTAACATCCATGGGGAGAGCTGAAGAGGAAACGGCTCTACCCCACGCAAGCAGCAAAGGCGTTTCACTACACTCGGCGCGACGCTTGCTTCCGTGAGATGAGCCATATCAAATACAAATGAGCCCTCCACGGCCCTCCACCCAACCACCGGAATTAAACTGAGCCGTTTAAAATCTTTAGGATCAGCTCACCAAGTTAAAAAAATAAACAGAAGCAAAAACGGATGAAGACGGATTATATAGCTCGGTGACTTTCTGATTCTATCCATTTCAGCCCAATGCAAATTCCATCGGTTCACTGTATTTTATTTACACTTGCCATTTAAAAAGGTGCACTTGGATTTTTAACCGTGCATTCATCAAAGAACAAATGGAAAAGCAGACCTTCAAAAGCATTTGGCTCACCTAATTGCCAAATGGAACGATCAGCCAAAAACAGAAAATCTCTTGCAAACTGTAAAAAATGAGAGACAGCAACGGCCCCTCCTTCTTATCGTAATACTATTTAACTTATCACTTCGGCAGCCACAAGTGGCTCTCCACAGCCATTTAGGCTGCAGCCAGGTATATGTGTCAACGTGGGGATAAGTCCTACAGAACTCAAGGCTACTGGTTTAAATATTGTCTTTCAACGATGTAAGCTGCCTTGGGTCCTTTTTAAGGAGAAAGGTGGGCTAAAAATATTTAAATAAATATTAAATAAATTAAATAATGTGTTCATTTATTTAAAATATTTAAACCCCGCCTTTCTCCTCAAGAGGACCCACAGTGGCGTACGATATTACGATAAATAATAAATGATCATCAGGTGTTGTCATGTCAATTCTGACTTGTGGTGACCCTTTCCAGGGCCTTCCAGGTCGTAGAGGATACTCAGAAGTGCTTTACCCTTCCCTTCCTCTAGGGGCAACCTTGGGACAGTGCAGCTGGCCCAAGGCCACCCAGGCTGGCTCTTCTCCCTGGAGGCACAAGTGGGGAATCGAACTCCCAACCTCAGAGACCTAAACCCCTGAGCTATCCATCCAGCACAATATTACAAGCAAACAATATAAAAACTGGAAGGGGAGGGGAGGTGAAAAAACAAAAAGAAATGATAAGATAAGAAGAGCTGAAATGGATAGAATCAGAAAGTTGTAGTCACTCTACCTATATTTACTTATTTATTTATCATTTTGTTTATTTTTATCCCCTCTTTCTCTTTAAAAAGCTTGCTAGGGGGCTTATATCACTAAAAGACAAGATGTAAAACTACAGTAAAACCAATGAGTATACAAAGGTGGCTTACGTTCTTAAATGGCAATATTGAAACCCATTAACAGTAAGCGTACAAATACTAAAAAGGATCAAGCAGAATGCCACACTTAAAAATGGTAAGCAAAAGCAACACCAAAACACATTCGAAGCAGTAAAGGCACAACCATTTGTTTAAAAATCCCCCTCAGAAAGCCAGGTAGCTTAGACATGCACAGCCTTACGTTGTTCATGCACTCAAGTTATGGGGCTTAATCTATACACTGACCCCTTTCCTGACCAAGCCATAATGCAATTTCCAGAGGGCTTTCGTCTTATGAGAGAGACGCTGTGCTCCGAACCATAAACAATTTCATATACGCCTGTCATTACTGTTTCAGCTGCCTCTTCCCGCGCATTCTCAAGCTCTATATGTAATATTCTCATTTTCAAGTGCAGTGGCGAAAACTGTTTACAATATGCCAAGAACAGTGCCAACTATATACATTGGTCTAAGGGTACAAGACATCGGCCCCTCAACTCTGTTCCTCGTTCTGTGGTTCTCACGTGGGCTTTCATCCTTTTCGTCCCCTTACCTGGCAACCACAAACCAGGCCAGCATTTTTATGGAGCTCCACCCTGTCAGGGCCAAAAGATCCCAGTTCAGCTCTCATCTGCACATTCATGAAAACGGGATTCCCCTCAACCACCCAAATGCATCACTCCGCACTTGTTAACCCTAAACCCATTTGCCCATTTGGGGCGAGTGCTCCAACACTGGAGGCATTCAAGAGAAGGGTGAGACAACCCCCCGGTCAGATCCCCTCCACTGAGCAGGGAGGCGGTCCGACTTGATGGCCTTTTAGGACCCTCCCAGCCCTATGGTTCTATCTTTTACCGTCTAGACCCTCCATCTGGAGAGATCCCTTTGGATCTTAGCAGCCTGTGTTTGTTCACACCATCTTAGGTAACTGGAGCGTTCTTTTGCTTTGTTTTTATTTGTTTATTTAGGAATAAGAAACAAAAAATTAAACTAGAAATAAAATAAAATAAATAAATAAATAAATAAAGACAGAGGCAAAGCATTGGGGCACCTCCAAGGCTGTGACATTTTAACTCAAAGCTTTCGTGTCCGCTTCTTCAGACGCGCACGGACTGACACGACGACCTCTTCTGGGCCACGTCGGCGACCTCCCCTTACCCCCAACTCCGGATTATTTATGAACCACCACCACCACCCCCGCGGGGGGGGGGGTCCCTGCTTGTTCCTCCCGGCGCATCCTTTCCCCCGGGAAGGGGCTCGCGCGGGTTCCTCGCGTAACGTGTGAACCCCCGGGACTCCGAAGGAAGGCAGGCACCCGCACCTCGCCTGGACAGACGGGCGGCTTACCGGCAAGGGCGGCTCGCTGCTCCAGAGGACGTGCTGGTAGCCCTGGGGCGGCTCGAAGGGCGAGGGCGCCCGGGCCGAGCAGCCGTCGGGGGCCTCCAGCAGCTGGGCCCGCTTCCCGCCGGGGCTGCTGTAGGTGCGGACCCGCTGGTAGACCACGTTGCCCCCGCCGCCCCCGCCACCGCCGGGGCAGCCGCCTCCGTCCTGGAAGGGGGGCGGCTCCGGGCACGTCGGGCTCTGCAAGGGGAGAGGCGCCGGGCGGTGGGGCCGGACGCGGGGCCCCGGGCAAGCGGCCGGCGGCGGCGGCGGCGTGGGCAGCAGCGGCGTGGGCAGCGGCCGGGACCAGGCGGGCGGCTCGGCGAAGGGCCGGCAGGGGCCCCCCCGGCGGTTGCCAGGGGCCCGGCCGGAGCCCCGCCGGCGGCCCGCAGGGCTCGAAGGAAGAGGAGGGCGGCGAGGGCGCGTAGGCCGGGCGCGCGCACACGGGAGGCGGCGGCAGCGGCGTCGGCTGGACCTGTTGCTGGATGCCGAACATGGCGCGCAGGCAGGCAGGCCGGCAAGGCAGGCAGTGGCCGGGCCGGCGCGGCGGGCGGGGGATTAGTAGCCGGGGCCGCCTTCGCCGCCGGGGACACGCCTGCCGCCCCGGCTCACCTGCGCCCGGGCCGCCCCGCCCCACGTGGCCCGCCGCCCAGCCCCGGAAGCCCCGGCTCTCTTCCACCCACCCTCCCCTCCCCTCCCGCCAAGTCGGTTTCTGACCTTTCAGGAGTAGCTTCCGCAGGTTCTCACACACACACACCGCGGGAGGGGGATTTGAACCCAGGTCTCTGGAGCGTCCCGCGCCTTCACTCCAGGCGCCACGCCACTGACGCTTCCGGGATGTATTTCTGGCGCGGCGGAGGGGCCACGTTCTCCCACCCCTGGTGTCTTCTTCAACCCGAAGAAGGGGAGACCTGTTACACAGAAGCACAAAACGTCTGATTGGATTATTATTGTTCGCTAGTAGTTAGATAAAGTGGTTATACCCTTCACAAGTGTGTTTGGGGAGGAGGAGAAGGCCGCCTCTGTGGCCGCTCCCAGACTGTGGAACTCCCTCCCACTGGAGGCCAGGCTGGCCTCGTCTTTGCTGTCCTTTCGCAAAGAGGCCAAGACCTTTCTCTCCAGGCAGGCTTTCCCTGACTGACTTGACTGGCGGGCTGCCTGAGTGGAGGGATTTAATGGACTTTGTGTCTGACTGCTTTGAATGTGTCTGCTGTGGCTTTTGTTTGTCTTTTCTCAGAGTGACATTTGTTTCACACTTTTTAATATTTCAATACTTAGTATTTTTAGTTGTAAACATTGTCTTCTAATGACGTAAGCCATCTTTGTATAACCGTTTTTAAATATTGTCTTTTAATGATGTGAGCCGCCTTCTTGGGTCCTTTTTAAGGAGAAAGGCAGGGTAAACATATTTTAAATAAATAAATAAATGCCCTCCTTTTCTCGTGAAGAGAACCCACGGCAGCT